>CM032480.1:13065261-18065261 GCA_019059595.1 Marasmia exigua | reverse complement strand
TCCTTTGTTAATTCTGACGGCCGAGACGCGCCGTAAGGGCTAGTCTGAAAACCATCGCTTGGGAATTTAGCCGAGCAAATGCTGGGACTAGTACCTTTGGTCAATAATTGTACTACAGCCATACTTAGTTTATAGTTTTTGTTTATATTATTTTGTAGCTTAGATTTATTGTTAGTTTGTTTCTACCTTTTTATTGACAATAAAGATCTGTTTACTTTACTTACTTACTTTACATACGACAGACTGTAGGTCCGTGCCTTTTTTGCTACTTAGATAGTTTGTTTGCTGATTTCAAATTATAAATAGTATTCTCCTTTTTTTACTGTAGATAGATAAGCATTTGACCATATTTCACCTGATGCTAAGTGATAATATGGTCTAAGATGTAGCACGATTACCTAGAAGATACCTATTCACTCGCGCTTTGAAAACCCCCAAATTGTAGCTTCTAGGGAACACCTCCTCAGGCAGCGTATTCCATTGTTTCGCAGTACGAATAAGGAAACAGGATTCAAACCTCTTACCTATTTTTTATTAGATAGGGGACAGACGAGCAGACGGATCACATATAACGATATACCGTCACTAGCCTAAGCTTAAGTGCCACTTTTGTTTGTTTGCGGAGAGGTGTAAACGGCCTCCCTCTTTGTATGTATATTTTTATAAGTTTGTAGTTAGGTAATAGTACTAACTATGCGCGTATATAATATTTTTTATGCTACTTGCATAATTGGTCACTTTGAATACTTGACCAACTCACACCCATTGATTTCAATTGATCGACTTAAAAAGTGTTGGGTACAGGACCCGAGTATCTTTCACGATGTCGTACCAGAAGTCATTCTGCCCTTTATGGCGGCTCTTAATACAATATGAGAAGACGCCTGATAGAAAGCTTTACATCTCCGTGCAATCACCTTTTAACTAGCCATGAAATGTTGGGTCAGATGTTGATCACGCCATTCCATGAAATATCTGAAGTTATGTCCTTTTCAAATGATTCTTCTGTATTGTTACAATTGTAGAATACAGAGACTAGGTGGTAGAAGAGAATCGTAGCAATCTGGGCGAACGGGGGATTCAAAGGTTGGCAGCGCACTTGTGACTCCACTGGTGTCCATGGGCGGGGACTACCGCTTACCGTCAGGTGATCCGTCTGCTCATCTGCCCCCTTTTTTTTAGCGGCATCATCCCACTGTTGGGAAAAGACTCTATTTGTAGCGATGGTTTGCCAATTCTTCAAAAAAAACTTCTCGGGTAGTGGTCAAATTTATCATAGTGGTCAAAATTTTTGACCATCTGCCACCTATCACAAATGATTATATTATATAATGTTTATTGCACAAGATAAGCGATATAAGAGCGATTAGTGCTTTTAGAAGGCGGTTTTTTAACGCAGAATTTTTTTTTCAAGCTTTTTAGTGTCTTTTTCTTCTTCTTCCCTCTTCTCTTCTTCCGCCCTCGCCAAATAACTAAAAAACTAATTGTGAGTACAGTATTGAAAGAGTTATCCCTTAACTCCTTACCGTTGAGGAGTTGACCTTCCATCATCAGCAGAGCCACACAATCCGGCGTAAATACTGGTGCAGTTTTGAATGTGCCTTTATAATTTTAGTGTTCCCCTCAATTTTTCCAGGATCCCATCATCAGATCTTGATATACTTTCGAACTAAAAAAGAATCTTCTTAATCGGTTTATTTATTTATTATTATATACATGTCGAATTAAAAACCTCCTCCTTTTTTTAAGTCGGTTAAAAAAATAGGAGTTAGGATCTTAAATTACAACTACATTAACATTTCCCTGCAAAAACTTTCAAAGCAACACGACCATTTCCTTCCGACTTTAAGCAAGTCACAAGTTGTATTTTTAAGAATGAGAAATAATAAACAAGGCCACAGAATTTTTATTTGGCCACGCGCGCAAACTTCTAATTTACTAACTAAGCACCAGGAAATTGACATAGCCTTTAATTCACTGATTCATCTTCTTTACAACGCCAACTAAAAATGTTAAAGAAAGCGTCAAGTCAATATCAACAATTAATTTTCCTTGTCCTTCTGATTTATACATTGCAAACTAATTTACTAACTCAGCCACGAAATTTGTAACTCATCACCATATTACGTTTTACAGCTTCAATACAAGCTCCTCAAAAATTATGTATTCAAGCTTCAATACTCAACATCATATATTATAACTTAACATGTAAAATAATACTTCATATTCTTTTATTGTGAAAATAGCCACTGTACGATTTGGCGCGAGTGCGCGACATGACAGCAACCGGCCATTTGCACCAATCAGAGAGCGCTATTCGATACTTGTGCCGAAGCCCTTATTTTCTTTTCTTTTAATCACGTAATTATACGTGTTAATGTTTATTAATTACTTTTCTATAAATGATTGTACTTGTTACACATATTAATACACAAATTGATTTGCATAAATAAATGGTTTTACTATGACTGTCCTTAATAGTTCTTCTTCTTCATATTTGCGTACATAGAATTATTTTGCGTATAATTCCCGGTTGAGTCCAAAGCTGGGCTTTGGAGCCCAGGGTACGCTTTGATCATGATTCAGGATTTGGGGAGCCTGGTAATTACAATGAAGCGACTGCCGTCTGACCTTCGCAACCCTTTAACACAGGAACAAGACCAACTGAATCATGGTTACACGCTTCTGAAACTATCCCAAACGAGTAGGTTTCCTCACGATGTTTTCCTTCACCGCCGAGGTAAATATAGAAATATGCACATAGATTTGAAAAATCTAGAGAAATCGACCCTCCGCATGGAGGGCGCGTTCTAGACCACTAGGCTACCATCGCTCTGGCTGACTTTCCTTAATAGTTCATGTGTAATACATAATAATAATATGTAGTGGCTTTAATTATACTATTTGATGACAATTTTAGGTACATTTAACAATCGCTTAATCTAGGATGAGTTACATTTTATTCATACTAAATTATGTAATTAGAGGCTAATATTCTTACTATTTTGGTGTCATATATGAATACTTTAGAAGCTTCCTATTTGAATGCATACCACAAATTTAGATGCTAAAAAATAACCACTATGCGAGTTATATTTACAGTGGATTACATATAAGATAACTAGTGTCTGAGTATATATTCAGCGCGATTGGTTGTGGCCGACTTAGTAATTTAGAAGGTAACTATATTTTCTGAGGCGAATGAATGCTATAAAAAGAAGCTGTTAAATAGTAACAATTAAGAAATAAGATTACTAGTACTACCAAAAAGCATAACAACTCTCACTGACTGCTGAAATATGCCGGGGTCTGAATTCACTTCATTACTTTTCATTTAGCTAAGCCATAACAGTCTCCTTATAAATAAATTAAGTAACCTTGATCTTTTAATACTTTAGGGTAGATAATACATTGCTTTATCGTTTTCTAGACGTAGGTATATTTGTTTCAAATTACGAGGATAGGAAATTTTTAATTCATAAATTGGGACAGACCGAGGTGACGATGGCGAGATAAACTCGACGCTTTCAGAAAAGACAGGTCCACAGCTGAGCCCTGCGGTGTGATTAACTAAATGGGCTCAGGGTTTTGGTATAAATGCAGAGTTTTAATTCTCTGGGTGCTGATGATCATGCCAGCAACTTTACCTTAGTCGCCTTTTACGACACCTCGGTAAGAGTGAGGGTGGCCTATTCTACTCTGCCGGGGACCACACGGCTCAATACCTAATAATATTAAATAAATTGGAACAAATATTCTGGCAATTGTTCTGACAGTAAACATGCATCTTTTAGGCAAATGCGTGACTTCATCGTCACTTTCTATCAGGTGAGATGATGGTCAATGTTAAAAAGATGATAAAAAACATGTTACTTCTTGCACTTTTAAAATAATTATCATTTATGCCAAGTCAAACACAAGCGACTGTCATTCCATCCTCATCATCTCGATGGATGGCGGTCTAATAATGTGCGTTTTCGCGGAACTTTCTACCACGTACCTTAGTTCAGTGAAACAGTTTTCCTATGGGTGTATTACCCGACGGCTACGACTTAGGTTTATCCCCGCGGCGAATCGAAGTGAACGCTGCGCAGCCGCGACGTGTTCGCTGCGTCATTGCTCCGCTTAGAAAACGCTCGCAATCCGCCAGTGTGGTAACTCCCTTACTCTACAAATATCAAATACAAGGCATCAATCAAACAGAGCCTAGAGAACATCTCCCACGCTGAGGACTTGATAAAACCGATTCGGATGTGTACGGGTGTGTGGGCGCTGATCCGCCATTCGTCAAACATCGCCCCCTCCCACTACGACTGATTGGTTTTCATCTATCCCATTTATTTCGTGAGATCGTGTTTTCTGTTGCAAATGGGAAATCTTCGCCTAGCTCTTGGTTCCATTTTTATACGGGGGACCATAGAGGATACTCACTCCCTTATTTATATTGTTTATAATAAAAAAACATATAGTATCCTCCAACCGAACTCGGCTACGGCGGCCAATATCAACGATCAGTCACTTACGCAGGATATATTAGTGCTCAAGTGTGTGCGCAAACACAAGTGCACTCTCTATTCCCTTACCCTCATAATCCGATGGGACACCAGCGTGACATGACCGTAGAGGGATCGGGTGCAGGACCAACGGCTTAACGTGCTTTCCGAAGCACGGGGGTACAAGACTGCCAACTTCTAGACTCTGGGCCGACACTGAGAATTTCTTTACAGAAAAACTCAAAATTTTGGCCCGACCCGGGGATCGAACCCGGGGTCCCAAGCGTAGCCGTCGCTTTAAAATGCGACGCAATACCCACTGCGCCAACAAGCCAGTTATATTTATATACATCTAATTTTAATTATTAAATGTATACATCTGTAATTCCACTATTGATTCTGATATCTGTAACACGGGTGGTTGAGCTACCTTTCTCCGAGTCAGATCAGAGAAAAGTGAAATATTATTAAAATTATCTAAATCCAATTTAAAAAAAAAACAGCGTTTTACTTTTTCAAAGGCCGGTGGCACACCTTTGCCTCTGGCAGACGTAGATTGATGGTGGTAACTTGCTATCATGATAATCCGTCTGCTCGTCTGCTCCCTGTCTCATAAGAAAACTTTACCGCCTAGCTGATGGTTCAAATCCGCACATAGATTTAAAAAATAGTTTTTTAGATTTTCGCGTTGCATTATAACTAGGTATAATTAACTTTTCTCCCTCATCCCACATGCCCTATTCCGTCACAGAACTACACGCGACGGACAACGCTGTCACCGCTTCACAGTGGAAAATATTCTATCACGAACTAAAAAAGTTGCCAGTTCCTATTTCTGCCGCACTATCAAGAAATGGAACTTCGTTGCCGGCGCATGTATTTGCTCCTTCCTCCATATGGATTCCTTCAAACGAAGAGTGAAGAAGCATCTCGCGGGATAGTATGGCGGTGCCAACGGAGGTGATGCCTTGACATCGCTTCCGTTGTAATTGCAACTTGAGCTCTTCTCTTGCTTACCATCAAGCTGAGGAGAGCCAATTTACTGAGCCACTATAAAAAAAACTAAGACGAGAATTAACACAAAGTTATGAGGTACAATATTTTGCTTCACGTTTCGGCTACGTTACAGCAGCTGTGGTCACAAGCGGACTGCTCAATATAAACTTCTTGCTTATTCCCGTCTTAAATAATTATAGATTTGAAATGTGCATGTTCGCTAGCTTTATTAACCTAGGACCTTCCTCACGGAAGGCACGTTCTTATCCACAAAGATACCGTCGCTCATGCTCATCATTACTACCAACATATTTATTGCACAGTAATATATTGGGTAAGACATCAATAACAATTTGTTTTGTAAAAAGAAAAGCTACAGTCATCTCCGGAAACGGTTACACGCTACGAGTATGTTTCGGATCATTTATCTTCATGTTATATCAATATCTCCGCGCCCTGTTACCCATCATCAATCTTAATTTATTTAAGATTTGTGAAAACATATTCAACAAAACTGACATGCCATTTTTAATTACTTACTTGGCCAAATCACGGACGAATTTACCGCTGAAATTGAACGCGATCAATTCAGTCGAACTCGGTTTATGCCGTTGAGTTCTGGTTTAAGTTTTCGTTCGACATGGTCGCGTTTTCATCACGTTTTTTTTAAATCGGCCCTAAAAGTAGGTACCCCGTATAGTAACGCTGATATCCTAGGGGTGTGGACTTTTGAGAACTTAGATTTGGGTACCTAAGGAACGATCTTGCATCAAAATTAGCTTTGGGTTTTTTATTGTGGTTCCCCTTATGACGTCACCTAACTTTCCGCGCTATTATTATATACTTATCTACCAATGACTAGCTTGCTCGTGTATCGCCTATAATATGAAAAATAAAGACTTTTATATCCGCATGCTATTTTACGTAGCAGATCATAAGCACATTGTAGGTACTAATATCATAAGACCATTTATACTCTCTGTTTCAAGTGAATACATTTTCTAATATATTCTATTCAAAGTCAAAGTATTCATTTGCATACAAAAATTGTGATTATAGTACAATGTCCACCATTTTACTCACACACGCACTCTGATGGCTCAGCGAACCAAAATGTGTCTTGGCCTCCGATATAATTATTTATTGGATCTGTATGTATGCGTTTTGTTATTCATGTTCACGTTATAGATGTACTTTGTATCGTTTCGTTTTCTATTAATATTAACTGTCAGTTTTTTTTAATGTTGTATGTTTTATTATGAGTCGTCGCTCGAGGGTACAGCCTGAAAATCAGCGCTGCAGCGGCTGCTTAGCGGTTGTTGTAGCACATGCTAAGGCTGAACCTTGTTGGCCGCAACTTTATAATTTTTTGTCCTTATTAAGATTTGTATGTAATGTGTTGTGGTCAATAAATTATTTCTTATTCTATTATATAAGACTCCTCCATTGGTCCCGTCCCTGACACAGCGCGTAGATCTTTCTGCACGATATCATCCCAGCGATATCTGGGGTGGCCGACCGGGCGTCCACTATTTAATCAGTAATTTAAATTAACATGCAAATATATTTAATCACACATAATCTAAAGTTATAGGTATACTTGTACTCCAGAAAACGTACAGTAGCGGACAGGTCAAACTATACCAAACTGTGAAATTTCCTCAATCGATTTCGAACTCAATGTATAACAGTATAAGGTTTATAATCGAATGAAGAAATTTTACATTTGTATAGCTTGATGTGTCCGCCACTGTACGTGATACGTTTACAGACACAAAAGTATAAATATATAAAAGGACTTACAAAAATCACACGGCAACCCTTAGGTAAAATGTGGCGTCTGCATATTTCGAGTAACATTTCTCAGGACAAACCCACAAGTGGGAATCTAAGAATGAATTCAATTACACAGGTGACTTAAGCTAAATTGTATTTGAGATCAGGAAATTACTTGTGGAAAAGGAAAAATTTGAGACGTGGGAGAGTACCAAAACGAATTTAGCGACGTATACATGGTGTATCTGTGGACAATTACATCCCTTTAACCACGTCTTCTACCAACCATTCTGAACAACATTTGTTCTACGACTTTTCGAAATAAATCGATTTTTTTTCGATTCTCCATACAAAATGGCCAAGTCACGTGACCTACTTTGTATGAGAACTTGAAATTTTTTTTATACAAATTTCCAAAAGTCAGAGAACAAATGATGTTCAGAATGCTTGATAGAACACGTGGTTAAAGCGATCTAAATGTTCTCAGATACACCCTGCATAAATAGTCTAAAGATTGAAAAGTAATTTTTATTATAGAAATTTCAGATCTTTATACTATGCTAATACAATGTTGGCGATCTTATTGCTAATAGCAATCTCTTCCAGACAACCTTAGAGTAGAGTAAAAGTATAGCGATTTTAAAATGGGTAAGTACCTAAGGTAATATATAATTTAGATATATGTCGGAAATGCAAGATGAAGACAATACGCGCCATATGAAAAAAAATAGGCGGAAACGGGAGTTCCCTCGTAGATTAAAGATGGCGCTTTTGCGCGCCAATTTAAAATGTAATTCCCAAGAAACGCATTTTTTTTAGTTCCTTTTAAATTCCTATTGGCGCTACTAAACTTAATTCTAAAATTAATTCACTGGATGTTTTGGCGCCAACTTATTTTTGGGAGGAAGTCTCTATTTTATTTTCGTAACGGAAGTTGTCGATTTATTGTTGAAGAAATTTAATTTGAATTTTCTGAGTGGAAGTTGAATCTAATTATTCTGATGTAAATTGAAATTTTATTTTAGTGGAAATGAAAAATGGCGGTTTTGTAATTATTATTGGTTTTGATTTTGTATTCATTTTTAAGGTTACGAGTGCTATTTAAAATTAGTTTTTTAGATTTTCGCGTTGCATTATAACTATAATGTATCAATACGGGGATTAACACGATATTTATTAAGTGTAACAACATTGTGGTCACGAGCGTGACCACGGCTGCTGTAACGTAGCCGAAACGTCGAGCCAAATATGTGAGTACACAATGTTGTTTCTCATAATAAATATTGTGTTAATCCCCGTATTGATACATTATAGTTATTTCAAATTAATTATTGACGATAAAAATTAAGTATGCTATTTTGTAAAGGAAATGCTTCAAAATAAATTTTAATACCGCGCATCGGAAACGCAGGACACCTAGTGGGGGTCCTGGACATGGCCTTTGGTAATTTTGCTATTAATTGGAATATTCGTGGTTCACAAAGCAGTTAATGAGCTCTCATGAGTAAAGGTACCAAAGGACTTGTCTGTTTCTTTACGCGATATTAACACCAGCATAGTCCGTCGTATCATTATGTTGCTAGGGGAACTCTTCTACGTCCACACCATGGAAGACCCTGATGTCGGACTCGGTCCAAGCTCCGATATATATATATATATTCTTTATTGCACAAAAACAAAATACAAATATGATACAACAACAACAGACAGAAAAATAAGGCGGTCTTATCGCTTGTTGCAATATAAGTATTTAGAAAATAATGTATTTTTGTTATTTTTTTTATGATATAGGTGGCAGACGAGCAGACGGATCACCTGATGGTGAGCGATTACCGCCGCCCATGGACGCCTGCAACACCAGTGGTGTTACAAGTGCGCTGCTTACCTTTTAACCCCCCTTCCCCTGGATTGGGCCTCCGGCACCCTCACTCACGCAGCGAAACACAGCGCATGCACTGCTTCACGCCGGTTTTCTGTGAGGACGTGGTGTTACTCCGGTCGAGCCGGCCCATTCATGCCGAAGCGAGGCTCTCCCACTGTTATTTTTTGTATTGCTGGGTACATAAAATTCTATTCATCTATTTGATTACATTAAGGCTCAATACGGAATATTGTTAACTTCAATAGCCTTCCGTTAAGATTTTTGCCTCCTTTTTCATAGAAAAATGTAACCTTTGTTACTAAAAAACAGTGTAAAGAGACAGCCGTGAGCGCTGAGTTGTCCCTACCGAGTTGAGGAGGAGGAGGCCTGTGCAATCCCAGCGTTGGTACCCCCGTACCGCGCGCTGGCTGGCTTATTCCTCGGACAGTGGCGCGGCGCCATCTGGTCGGCCCCTCCTTCCCTCCTTGCCCTTCTGCGAGTACTTGCGAGGGGATTCTATCACACACAGGTGCCTGAGCTACTATCCTGAGTCAGATCAATGTATGTGATGTGAAATAATAATAATTATTTATTTATTTATTATTATTGAATGACGTCATCTTCACGACGTGGTGTCACCCTTCTGAACTTTTAACCGTCCTTATGTCTTAGACAAAAGTGCTACTTTTGTTTGCACTGCGTAGGGTTAACTCGACTTGAAGCCGTCGCCCGTCTGTACAGCGAAACCAGTGCTATTTCAGACCGCCACTATTGAATCTGATTTTAATGAAAACCGGAAAAATATTAAAATATCCTCTAATCGATTTCACTACAGCGGCCGATCTTAAGGTGATGGGTAGGGCATACTAGCGACGCCAATCAATTTAAATTTTTAGGTACTAAACTGCATCTATTTTAAACAATTTCGGGGTTACAACCTCTCGGCAAACACCTATACTATTTATTAAATAACCGTGTATAAATGTTACCCCCGAGAAGTTGTAACCCCGAAATCGTTTAAAATAGATCCGGTTTAATAGCTTAAAATTAAAATCGATTAGCGTCGCTAGTGTGCCCTTCCCGTCACCTTAACGATCAGTCACGTAGGGACACAAGATATTTTATAATACTTAGTGTTCGCGCAAACACAAGTCTCTATTCCCTTATCTCATATTCGATGGGACAAGACGTAGATCCGAGGTATAGGGGTACAGGGACCGCCAACTTCCAGACTTCGGGCTGACACTGAATTTCTCAACCGAAAAACTGAGGTAAACATTTTTATCCCGACGCGGGTTGATCCCGAAAAAATATAAAAGACAAAGGAAATAAAAAAAAGTAAAAAGCATAAACAATAAATGTTTTCAACAAAGCAAATTAAATTAATATAACTGCAGTAATAACCATCATTTCCCGCTCAGCAGAATTTATTAGAAGCTTGTTAGTGAATTTCGTTGTGATTTGATGAGAAATTGTGTTTCAAAGTCAATTTGGATGGTAATCAAGCGAGGTTCGGCCGCGGGTATAAGGGCGCTGGCGCATCTTAGGGTATTTTAATTACAAAATAACTTTGGCAAAGCTTAAAGGTTGAGAATAATAACATAACCACAAGAGTTTTGTACTTTACCAATAAAAACAGTGGTGTACTGAATAAAAAGAGTGATTGTCTTTTTATTTATATATGTGTTATAGTTGCGTTCTTTAAACATAATCTACAAGTTCGCTTTGTAAAAATCACACTGTTCATAAAATACCTACTTTTTAAGAAAATAACACACTAAAAAATTTCATCTCGTGTTCAGGCGGGACGAGATGAAATTTATAAGTGTGTTATTTACTTTTTTTTTATGTAATAGGTAGGGAGACGAACAGATGGATCATCTGATGGTAAGCGAATACCGCAGCCTATTGACGTTTACAAACTCGACCGGATTGGGCCTCCGGTACCCTCACTCACGCAGCAAAACACAGCACAGTGCTGCTTCATGCCGGTTTTCTGTGAGGCCGTGGTATCACTCCGGTCAAGCCGGCCCATTCATGCCGAAGCTTGGCTCTCCCACGGTAACGGTTTACTTAAGAATAAATTGCAAAAGATTGCTATAAAAAAATATCAACCTACTTTTTTTTTATTATACTACGTCGGTGGCAAACAAGCGGGCGGCTCATCTGATGGTAAGCGAATACCGCAGCCTATTGACGTTTACAAACTCCTGAGGACTTGCATACGCGCCGATCTCTTAAAAACCTTAACACCCCTTTTTTGAAGAACCTCATGCTAATGAACTTGATCAAAATAAAAAAAGTCAGCTCTTTGCACTTCGGGCCGGCGGCATTGCCCAGCGACAAAAAAAAAATGCCATGGCTGGGCTGAAGGTAGGCGTAGGTAGTCGGATTCGATCCTACGGCCTCTGATTAAGAAGATGCTCGTTCTTATCCACAGAACTACCTAATCGCTATATTACTAAAGGTATCGTACTACTATAACAGATATAGATATAAATATTATTGGAGTAAAACCACTATATAACTATATACCTACGATACCTGACATTATCAGAAAATGAGTGAAGTAAATAACACCCGCTTCGAAGTGATTCTCATCAAATTACTCGGTACTGCAGATCTTCAGAATGTCATTTGCCTCTTTATGTACTTTGTCGCTCACATACGAACCCATAAGGGGTAGACATTTCTATTTGATAAGACGATGTTCACCTTCGTATGTTGGCAAGTGTCATAGTTATTGCTTTTTCTTCTTCAACTCTTGAGTATTGCAATATCTTGAGATTGCATATTGGTTTTAGCTCCACAAATACATATAAGCACGATTTATACCTTTAAGGTAACCTTGGAGATCATCGGAGATTTCTTATTATGTGTAGACAGGAAAAGGACCCCTACTTTAGTTGAAAGGTTCATACCACAGACCGAAGGTCGTCCCTAGCTGAAACATCTAGCTCGAAATAGTTCGACCTGCGCTCAAAAGAAAAGCCGCCGTGGGATCCCCCGTAGCAAATGATGAGCCGCCGGGGATCCCTTCGTAGTATGATGAACCGCCGGAGCTTGCTTCGTAGCAAATTATAAGTCGCCGAGGATTCCTTCGTAGCAAATAAATATAATAAATAATAAACTGGGGTAGATTCCTTCGTAGCAAATGACAAGCCGTCTCAGATCGCTTCGTAGCAAATGCTAAGCCGCTTTGGTACGCTCCCGTAGCCTACGGGCTACGGGAGACTACGCACCCACGATAGGTACGCGTAGTCTGTAGCGTGAAGGCAGCTGGCCTTTATGAATTGTAGCTTATAAGTTATTTAGGTTTACATGTAAGCTATCATTAAAATCCATTCAGTAGTTTTTGCGTGAAAGAGCGAAAAACATCCTTAGATACATCATCCTCACAAACTTTCACGTTTATAATATTAGCATAGAATTTCTGTCCGTGGTCGTTAAATACCCCTGAATATACTTCGTTCCACTTGTCGACCTAAAGTAGAATAGTGTGGGCCTGAGGTTTGCTGCTAATGAATTTTTGATGCTCGCTTACGATCCCGGTGCTTCCCAGCGAAGGGCAAACGTCTCTCAAATGAAAGTAAAACACCATGAATACTTTATCGAGGACAAGATTAACTTAGAGGTAGATAAGTAAGTATTCACTTGGCTTCACTCGGCTGCATATCAATTAAAATCCTTTGATACTTTTATACCATCGTAGCGTTTCATGGTATTGTTTGATATTTTATTGTATATGATAGTGAGTGGGAAATGAAAATCTTTTAGCTTGAGCGACGAATTTGACCTCTTAGTGTTAGTATTAGACTATTTATATTGTCCCACTGCAAGGCAAAGGCTTCCATTACAGAAATTAAGCCATCTCGGTTATGACAGCACTAGACAAATCTGAGCTATGTCCGAAACAAAAATTCAAAACATACTTTTTGCTCGATCCATCGAACCCAGAAACCCTAAATCATGACCCAGTACTTAAACCACTAGACCAAGAAGGCATAAAATTGACCGTAAATGATTTTTAAATTTTTTTTCAATCGATTTTATATCATATCACAGATGACCAATCTTTTTCATCATCATTATAGGATAGGATTATAGGATTATCAGCTTGTAGGAATCCACTGCTAGACACAGGCTTTTCAAAATATCCGCCACTATAGATCTTTGGCTTCGCATTTAGCCTTTTAGGGTCTGCCTCTTTCTTGTAAGTCTCGGTATACTGAGGTGAAACTAACCACATATTGCGTACACTTACAAACACAATAGTAATTTCATTTTATAGATATAAGCCTTACATCTGCGTTCACAAGAACGAAAGAATAACACTTACTCATAACATAATCCATTTATATGAGGCTTCGTGTTATACGAAATTCAACTTTGCTCTCACTTTTTATCCTAACGATGCGGTATAACGGTGCTTGTGTAAGGCTGTAAACGAATTTCAAGCTTGCACTTAAAATAAACACCCTTTTGAAAATATTAATATGCCCTTGAACACAGGTGAGTGTGGTATTCGTTGGGTGAGGGTTCAGTAGGTACTTGTTTAAAGATCAAAGACAAGAGGCATATGACTAAAGTATATGGTAATAATATATCAAGTGGCAGGTAGGCCGAGCCCGCGCCACGGTGGCACGGTTCACATAGAGGGGCTAACACAAACACTTAAGGAATTCGTAACGTAATCGCAGCGTGCTCAGTGCCCATGCCATACTTTTTTACCTTTTAATTCCAAGTGAGAGAGTGAGTGGAAGATAGTTATGCTTAGAGGAAGCTCTTCAATTTCCATACAAATTGCTTACGATACGCATCATCATCATCATCATTGTCAGCTTATTTAAGTCCCCACTGCTGGGGCACGGGCCTCCCTCAATCACATGAAGGGTAATTGCCATACTCACCACGCTTGGCAGACGGGTTGGCGAGGGTTTTGATATAAATGCAGAGTTTTCCTTCTCGGGTGCTGATGATCATGCCAGCAGCTTTACCTTAGTCGCCTTTTACGACACCTCGGTAAGAAAGAGGGTGGCCTACTCTACTCTGCCGGGGACCACACGGATAACGGTATCAGAGAACACAATGATACAATACGCATACGCTACGATTATTCGATAATTTTGTGCTAGCCCTTTAGATCAGAGAATTCGCAACCGAAACTTTATACGCGTCCCTCTAACATTCGCTGTGTATCTCTTTTGTTTGGCTTCGGGTATATTCTCGTTCGTTACGGGACGGTTTAGATGAAAGCCCACAGATACGTCACATGCTACACAGCTAGGTGAATAACCAGTTTTGAGAGTCCTGCGGAGGTCAGTTCAAATGTATTTCGAGGCAAGCTTCGCCGTTTCTCGGACATCTCGCTATCTCTGTCGCGCCACCGCGATCCTTCCGTGTGAGTCAAAACAGCAAGGTGGCTGTTTGAAATTAGTAAGAAAATTGTGTGTATTTGCGAATATCAAAAATGATGAATGAAACTAAAATATTTGATAGTAAATAATTGAGTTTTTAATATAAAACAAATAGACAGTAAATAGGTCGTTTAAATTTACGAAATGTAATACGCATATATTTTTAAGTGGGTAAATATTTTAAAGTTTTACCGGTTCTGTGTCACAGAAATAAATAAATCCCCTGGATAATACAGGGAGAGTCACTTTTTTCCTGAATATTTATAGACAAGCATGTTCCCGTGTTTTCCATTTTTTATATATTAATAAAGTAAAAAAGTAAAGTATCAGCCTATATACTGTTCCAGAGCTGAGGCCTCCATTGTAGAAATTAAGTCATCGCTACTAAGATACGATTAGGCATAATCACGACGCTTGTCTTATGTGTAAATTAATTAAGTAAAGAGATATTAAAAAACCTAAAAGAAGTAGCCAGATTTTTCGCTGTGTTGAAACGTCCAGAAAACGAAGATTACTAAAGTAAACAAAGATATTAAAACATACGGACACAGAATAAAAAACACACAACGGACACGGATAAACGGTTATTATATTTAGTGAAAATGTTACCTATTTAAATCACCACAGGGAACACCTTCATCCCCATATTAAGGGAGGTCGTGACAAACAAGCTTAACACGATATTTATTATGAGATACAACATTTTGTACCACTTGTGACCACGGCTGCTGTAACGTAGCCGAAACGTCAAATAAAATATGTGAGTAAAACATGTTGTATCTCATAATACATATCGTGTTAATCCCCGTCTTAATTAAAATTATATGTAGTTATAATGCAACGCGAAAATCTAAAAAACGATTAAACTAACTTATTTACGAGTAGGTACATATAGCTTCCCAAGTGGAATGCTAAAGAACACCCAAAATATATTCTGGAAAACTTAAAAAAAATATGACTTATTTTAAAAATGACTCCGTTTTTACATCGTTTACGGAATCTTAAACACAAAAATCTACATAGAATCGTTTTGAAGAGATATGAAAATTCGCTGCATAACAAGAGCATAAAAACGAGTTACAAGAGTTTAATTCAACAACCAGGTGCTACGTATTCATGAATTCGTGTCAAATTAACACAAGAAAACCTGCTAAGGGGGTCTGAAAATAGTTAAAGCGATGAAGACCGTTTACATTTTTAACGAAATTTTACTGTTTTATGTTTGACATAATATCATGAGTGAAAACATCAATACTCAATAGTTTATTGCCAAACCATAATGTACATAAGGATTGTTCCAAAAATGTTAGAACAAAGTTATGGACCCTGTTCGGGCACGCAACTTATTGTTAGGAGAGAGGAAGCGCTTTTATAATAAATAAATATTTCACAAGATCACATACATTGATCTGACTCCGAGATAGGTAGCTCAAGCACCTGTGTTACGGATATCAGAATCAACAGCGGAATTACAAATATATACATATAATACTTTTCTTTTGTAAATACATACAAACATCCAGACCAATACAAACAGACATTTTCATACACACAAATGTGTGTACTGTGCGGGGATCGAACCCGCAACCCTTGGACCAAAGGCAGCGTTCACTACCACTGTATCAAACGGGTCGTCTAATAATAATCGAATAATATCCAAATATAGTTTATTACTAGGTAATTAATTAAATTATCTATCTAAAAATACGTTAAATTATATCATTTTGTGAAGCCTATATATGTAAGATCAATAAAAGATTCATTAATAGCGTAATAACATTTATTAATTAAATATTTCTTTAATTCTCGTATAAATATTTTATATATTTTTATAGAGGAACTAAAGGTGCTTGAGGAATTTAGTTTAATGTGTATTTACACGGTACTTCCTCACGTTTTGTATAAAATATTCTGAATTTTCTCTATTTTTGCAGAGAAAAGTTTGATGTACACGGAGATAAGACCCAGTACAAATATCTACAAATTAGGTAGTGAAACATATTTTACTTAGGTTATTTTATGTTATAGGTGGCAGACGAGCAGACGGGCGATTGCCGCCGCCCATGGACACCCGCGACACCAGTACACTCGGATTGTAATGTAACTTGGTGAATAAGAATATATCTTACTTTACCCCTGACATTTGGATTAGAAATTAATTATGTTGTTGTGATACAAAAGCCAGGGGTGCTTCATTAACTATTACGAAATCAAAAACTTTCATCATCGTTAGCCCATTTAAGTCCCCACTGCTGGGGCACGGGCCTCCTTCAATCACATGAGGGTTACTTGCCATACTTACCACGCTTGGCAGACGGGTTGGTGAGGGTTTTGATGTAAATGTAGAGTTTTCCTTCTCGGGTGCTGATGATCATGCCAGCAGCTTTACCTTAGTTATCAAAAACTTTATATATTATTATTAGCTTCGTCATTACAGTTTTACCAATTTTATAAGTTACACCAGGTACCTGCGCATAAGACTTATTTTCGAAAACTGCGGGATAATCTTAACCAATTACAACGCTCCATTTACGAGCGCCATAAATTACAATTTCTTATTGGTTGATGTGCGTTAGCGCCTTGTTCGGTGTGAGTGCGGTTAAGAGAGAGATAGCATTCCTCTCTGGATTTATTGTATTTAATCTTAACGTAAGGCAATAAAGTCTGTATTTCAACTGCTTTCACAATCGTAAGCAATCGGATTTAACTTGCTCTTCTGCGTAGACGAATATTGCCGATGTAACTTATATACGTGGTATACTTGTACCAACCTGAAAAAAATTAAAACCATGATTTTTCGAAAGATTTTTTCTTACTATGTTTACTAATGACGTTAGAAGCGATTGAATTGGATATTAAGGAACCCAGCAAACGAAATAAAACCCCATATATCTGGTGCATTTATTTATAAATCTCATTTCCCTCGGGTAAGAATATTGCCCGTCGGCAGAAACTTTCCACCGTTTATTTAACCTCTATATTACGAATTCATTGAACCAAATTCAGGGAAGGTCATTCAAGATCGAGTCAGATCTGAGTCAGTGTTTAATCCATCCGTTCATTCATGAGATACTTACAGTGACGGAAATGAAAACCGTGGCATCTTTGTAGACCTGTCGACAAATACAAAGGAGCAATTTCATACAAAATTACCTTATCTTTCAAAATGTGTATTTAAATTTGGGTGTTGGAAAATATGATGTACTGAGTAAAGACGTTGATAATGCTCTGTTTCTTTTTCCTTTAATAGCATTGATAAATGAAATATTTTTTGCATAAAATGAATTAAAACTCAAATGATTTTGATAAGCAATTCCGATTTTGTTTGATGATTTGAATAAATGCAGTAACGAAATTATAGTCTTTCATTGACATAATAAAACATACTTACATTATGCAATTCTCAGTTTCCGGTATATTCATTATTACTTATTTCGAAAGATTGATTTTTAACGTCTTTCAAGGGCGAATTTAATTTTACGTTTGAAAAAAAAATGGAGAGCAAAACTTATGTCGTATTTTAAGATCTATTTTCCTTCTGGGCAAGACCTGGGGGGCAATCCTCGTGCACTCGACATTGAAGTCGAATTTATGCTAGAGGCGGACAAACGAGCAAGTGAGTCACCTGATGGAAAGCAATCAGCGCCGCCCATGTAAATCCGCGAAATCAGAGAGATCGCTAATGTCTTGCCGGCCTTTTTAAAAAAGAGTACGCTCTTCTCTTACTTATTATTACTCGAGTGCACGAGAATTGCCGACCTGAGGGCCTATTCTTGAGCACTTGACATCGATTGCCCCTCTGGAGCTCAATTCTTGTGCATTGGCCTATTTACTTAGGTACATGAATCGCACAACGCATTATCATCATCATTAGCCTATCGCAGTCCACTGCTGGAAGTAGGCGTCTCCAATTGTTTGCCACCGTGATCTATACAAGGCTTCTCGCATCCAGCTCTTGCCAGTCATCCTGCGCAGATCGTCCCCCCACCTAGCCAGAGGGCGCCCTACATTACGTTTGCCAAGACGTGGTCTCCACTCTAAAACTCGTTTACCCCATCGGTTGTCGGTTCTGCGGCTAATATGGCCAGCCCACTGCCACTTAAGCTTGCTAATCCGGTGAGCAATGTCGATGACTTTGGTTCTCTACCGGATCACCTCATATCGGATTCGATCTCGGAGAGAGACGCCGAGCATTGCTCGTTCCATAGCCCGCTGGGCGACCTTTAACTTGTGGATCAGCCGTACCGTAAGTGTCCACGTTTCGGCTCCGTATGTCATGACGGGTAGGACGCACTGATTGAAGACTTTCGTCTTTAGGCACTATCGACGATACGAAGACACGACGTAGTTTTCCAAACGCTGCCCAACCTAACTGGATTCTCCTATTCACCTCATCCTCAAGTTGTTTCTACCCAATTGCAAAGTCTGCCCGAGGTATACGTATTTTTTAACAGCTTCGAGGACGGCACCGTGAATTGCAATCGGTTTCGGTAGAACATGTTCATTGAACATGACCTCGGTTTTGTCCAAGTTCATCCGTAGGCCGATGCATTTAGAAGAGTTAGCCAGGTCATTCAGCATCTGTTGTAGGTCCTACATGAATCACACAACGCATTCGATATCAAATAAACCAAAAAAAAAAACACATATTCCGATAGGAAGAACAAAATTTTGCCTCGTTACATCTACTCAAAAATTTTTATGGCTACATGAAGCTAATTTCATGATCGGGCAAACGATTTGTTGTGCTACATCTCCGTTCAATATTGAACCTTTAATGTGGTACTGAAGGTATATTTTTGCGTTTTATTCGTTTGGTATGCGTCTCAGGTCGACTGCGTTTAAAAATAGTCGAACAGCCGGTAGAACAAATACACATTATTTTTTGCGTTGCTATTGCTTTTTAATACGATAATAGCAGACGTGTTGGCGTCAGTGAAAACTCAAGAAAGCTTTTCTACGATTATTATAATAATAATATTCTCCAACTGATTTCGGCTAAGGCGGCCAATCTCAACGATCAGCCACTTACGCAAGATATATTATAGTGCTCAAGTGTGTGCGCACACACGGGTACTCTATATTCCCTTGCCCTCATATTCCGATGGGACACCAGTGTGACGCGACCGGAGAAGGATCGGGCGCTGGACCAACGGTTTAACGTGCTTTCCGAGGCGGGGCAGGGGCGACGGGGATACAAGACCGCCAACTTCCAGACTCCGTGCTGAGACTGAGAATTTCTTAACAGAAAAACTCAGGTACAATTTTCGCCCGACCCGGGGATCGAACCTGGGACCCCAAGCGCAGCCGTCGCTTTAAAGTGCTACGAACTACCCACTGCGCCAACGAAGCAGTCAGTGCACGATTATTGTAATCACTACATAAAGGTTAATGTCCACATATACACCCTGTATCTGTGGACATTTACCCGCGTGTTCATCCAATCCCTTTCTGAACAACATTTTGTTCTACGACTTTTCGAAATTCCTCGAAAATTTTTATGAAAAGTTGATTTTTTTTTTTGCGAATTTCCAAAAGTCATAGAACAAAAATGTTGATCAGAATAGTTGGTAGAACACGTCGTAAATGTTCACAGATACACCATGTATAATCTAATCATCTGTGAATATGCAACTCGTAAAATCCTAGACCTCATCAATGGCGTCGCTTTCTATCAGGTGCGATCGGGGCCAAGCGTAAGTCTACAGTACAAAATTGATAGTACGTACTTAGCATAATCACTTGGTTTTAGAACTCTCGTATTATCACATAAAGATTCAGTAGTTGACAATTTCAGGTAAAATGCTCTTTATTTATATTTATTCAAATTTATTTAAATTAGGTACGCAAACAGATCACAGTCAGTCAAATAACAATATATACAATTCAAATTAAATAAGATAGACAGAAAAATAGCATACACAGCTTGGTCCAAATATAAATTCGCTACTTTTATATATTACTTTTTCATCAGCACCCAGAGAAGGAAAACTCTGCATCTATATCAAAACCCTCGCCAACCCGTCTACCAAGGGTGGTGAGTATGGCAATTACCCCTCATGTGATTGAGGGAGGCCCGTGCCCGAGCAGTGGGGACTTAAATGGGCTGACGATGACGATGAAGATGACTTTTATAAATAAATTTTTTCTTTCACCATCAGTATTATTATGGGGTCAAGTCAATGTAGTCTTAAACTCTTTTAAACTCGTATTTACTGGTGTACCACATCAACATGTATGTAAAAAAATCTGCGAAATAAACGATTTGTATTTGTATTTTTATAAATTATTTATTTACTTAAATTTAACTGGAAATTGAAGTAAAACAGCGCGGGATTGGATACTCGATCTCTCGAAACAGTACAATACCACGCACGAGTATTGTACTCTTGACTGCCACGGTCGTTTTGTGCTATTTTTGGCTCAAACGTCGTACATTGGTCTATAAGCTTTTGACCTGATACATTTTCCTACAGTTTTAAATCTTATTTTGCAGAATAGTTACAATTTATACAGGTGGGACAATAGTTTGAAGTAAAGTAAAAAAGAGTTCATTAAAATGTATCTAAAAGAACAACAGTAAGTTAAAATGAGTTGAAACCATTTAAAACATTTTTTTTGGCTGATAAAAAACTTTATTTGTTGTAACAAAATCCAAACAAAACGAATGACCCTTTAGAAAACCAGGTTCTTATATTCTTGCGATTTTAGACTAACGCGAAAAGTTCTTATACATGAAGTCTGTACTAAGTAGGCTAAGCATTTGTGTTGCGGATATCAGACACCAGAGGAATTGAAAATTTAATAATAAGATACATATTACAACTAGGCACTAAACCAGAAGCGTTCATCACACGAATGTTTGTCCAGGGTGGGCATCGAACTCGTGACCTTTGATGTACGAGATAGAGTCACCACCAAATGCACCATGCGCCGGTCGGTATAGCCAAATTGTTTTAGTAAGTGTTAACACGGTATTTAGAGTCCGCGCCACGAAAAAAGTCCCGTGGAAAAACACGGAACTAATATTTGAGATTCCTTGTGTTTATGTGCATAAAGTTCAAATTTGAATGTTGATGGCGACTCAATCGTGCTTTTCACGGGGCTTCTTCGTGGCGCGGACTCTTGTACGCATGGCATGGAATGTGTGAGAGACTATCATTCGAAAAAATATGACGTTGGTGAGAGAGAAAGAAGATGAATGGCGTAGAGCATGCGTGGGATGTCGTACAAAACACGTTACAGAACAGCTGTTTGCAGTTTTTTTACCCTTTATAAAGTGTGTAAACAAATCTCACGTTTCGAATTATTTCAAACTGAAGATAAGTATTCACAAACAGTTGAGATAAATATTCTGAATGTGTAAGCGTGGTACATTGGTTCTAGTTCTCTTCTCCAAGGGTTGCGAAGGTCACTTTCAGCTTCTTATGAGCAGACTTCCCGAATCCTGGATCATGGTCCAAGAATATCCTATACTGATATTTAAGAATTAAGAAATTCTAGAAATTGTACCCTCGTGTCTCGGAAAGCCCGTTAAGCCGTTCTTCCTGCGCCCGATCCCTCTCCAGTCGTGTCACATTGGTGTTCTATCAGATTATGCACTTGTGGTTGCGCATACACTTGAGCACTATAATATATCTTGCGTAGGTACGTGTCTGATCGTTAATAAAATTGGCCGCCGTAGCCGTAATCGGCTGGAGGATATTAGACTCTATAGCGATGACTTAAGAAACCAACGGGTTATGTGGGTATTGAACCCACTACCTTTGGACTAGACAGGGTCACATATTAGATTCATTATATTTAAGGGAGGCTAAATTATGTATTACCAACCCCATATTTGTTCTATCACACAATGTAGTCTTCAATATTGCGTATAACTCAATCGTCATCATCATCATCATCGTCAGCCCATTTAAGTCCCCACTACTGAGGCACGGGCCTCCCTCAATCATATGAGGGGTAATTGCCATACTCACCACGCTTGGCAGACGGGTTGGCGAGGGTTTTGATATAAATGCAGAGTTTTCCTTCTCTGGGTGCTGATGATCATGCCAGCAGCTTTACCTTAGTCGCCTTTTACGACACCTCGGTAAGAGTGAGGGTGGCCTATTCTACTCTGCCGGGACCACACGGCCAACCCAATAAAAACTATAACTCAATAAAAACCCGCATAACCCGAATATATTTTTCCACCGAGTCTAGTTAGGTACACAAATTCCGCGTCCCGGTGACGCTTCGTGACGTCACGAGCTGGCAGCGGCTCACAAATGGACATTACCCGGGAACAATTAGTCGAGGCAACATGCCCAACACTTATCGTGATAATCGACAGTCTGTGCGCCCTGAATATATTTGTCGTGTAATATTGTGGGTTATTTAGTGTTTAGCATCTTCAATACCGCCAAATTATTATAATTATCATTTTACTATTACTATCAGTTTGCGTTTTTAAGTGGCTCCATTTTGGCCATATCCAACGTGTACTGGGAATACTGTGAGTACATGTTTTTTATTCTTTTTATTTATTTATTTTTTAAAGAATAATACAGAAATTTTAATGAAATGCTTTCTGCCAAACTGCGAAACAGTTTGTCGGCAGTAATTCTCGTGGATTAATTATAACAATAATCTTACAAACAATTTTTTTTTATAAATATCTTAATTGTAGCAAGTGTTAGGTGTCGTTACTTATCAGCAAATTATCGGAAGCGGTTGAAAAAATCTAGAAATATTTTTATTGTAACAGTTATGTAAAATAATCCTTCTTTAGAGTTGTTCCTTAAGGTGATGGGTGGGGCTCACTAGCGACGCCAATCGATTTTAATTTTAGCTACTAAACCGGATCTATTTTAAACAATTTCGTGGTTACAATCTCACGGTAAACACTTATACTATTTATTAAATACTTACTTATGATCTTTAATTAACTTTTGGATCGCGAAAAATAGATTTACCCCAAAAGTGGCCGCTTTTGGCGTGAATCATTTTTTCGCGTACAAAAACGGACCCAACATTTATGCATGGTTATTTAATAAATAGTATAGTTGTTTGCTGAGAGGTTGTAACCCCGAAATTGTTTAAAATGGATCGGATTTAGTAGCTAAAAATCAAAATCGATTGGCGTCGCTAGTGTGCCCTACCCGTCACCTTTAATAATAATTAGTTAAAACCGCTGACGATGGCGGGAGTATGAGCTCGACTCCCATAACCCTATAACTGATCTAACTGATCACAGTCGCTAAAAATCATAAATTGTGGAGAAACGGTATGGTGCCATTCTTTTAACATTAGCATAGACAATTATTATGTTACTTAATGCGTTAAGGTGACGGGTAGGGCACACTAGTGAAGCCAATCGATTTTAAATTTTTAGTTGCTAAACCGGATCTATTTAAAACAATTTCGTGGTTACAACCTCTTTGCAAATACACATGTTGGGTCCGTTTTTTTTTTAATTGATTACCGCCAAAAGCGGCCACTTTTGGCGTGAATCAATTTTTCGCATACAAGATCGGGCAAGACATTAGTGCATGGTTATTTAATAAATAGTATAAGTGTTTGCCGAGAGGTTTAGTTAGTAGCTAAAAATCAAAATCGATTGGCTTCGCTAGTGTGCCCTACCCGTCGCCTTAATATTTAGCTCGTATAACAATTACTCAATAATTCCAATTCAAAATTAATGTGTTATCAACCAACTCTAATTAGTGATATTATTTCGCAATACAATTGGAATAAATTCCTTTGATGTGGTAGCTCTGATCAAATAAAGCGTTAAGAGTAATTGTACCGATATTTGTCGTTGGACTAACGAGCATTAATAATTGACGAGGACTTTTAATATCGTTAATGTCACATAGAATAACCACAGGTCAGATTACTACAATCTGTCAGAATTCCTCAACTTTTTTTTTTATGTGGTCAAAGACACTCGCCACTCCAGTGCAGTCACAAGCGCGCTGCCAACCCCTTTCCCCTTAGGCCTCCGGTACCCTCACTCAAGCAGCGAAACACAGCACAGTGCTGCTACACGCCAGTTTTCTGTGAGGCCGTGGTATCACTCCGGTCGAGCCGGCCCATTCATGCCGAAGCGTGGCTCTCCCACATTTAAACGTTTTTTTATGAGAAAGGGAGCAAACTAGCAAGCGAGTCACCTGATGGTAAGCGATTGCCGCCGCCCATGGACACCCATCTATTCAGCAACTATTAGAGCAACATCAGTGAAGTTACAAGTTACGGCCCATTCATGCCGTAGCGTAGCTCTGTTTTCCTTTTTTTTTAAATAAATTATTACGCTAGATGAATGAACATAGAAAAATATGTCTAGATTTTCCACTGCGTTCAAACAACACCCAGAAAACAAAGTTTACTAAAGTATATGGTTTTTTTTTTATCTTATAACACAGATCAAGCCTTTTATAATTTTCATAGAAAAAGTACATATTTAAACTGATAAACTGTTGTAGGAGGAATCCGTAAAGAAAGGAATCTCCCTCTTAACTTGTGCTGTATACCTATGTGTTTGTTTTTATATAAATTTTTTGTTGTTTTGTTTTAAAACTCAATTACTTACAAAATAATAAATCCAATTAAAATCTCACTTCACCGATCGAATAATATATTGTTTAAAAACGTGTCTCCTTAATCACTCGATAGTTTTAATTTTTTAAATGTGTGACTTTACTTTGCCGTAGTCAACAATGTGGCAGCCAAAAAGAACAAAAAAAAAATTAAAAAAAGAATCCGTAAGGAACAAATATCATTGATTTATTGATTCAATAATCACTTGACATTGGCAGAGTTGTCTCGTAAGAGCAACAGCAAGCCATAAAAAAAAAAAAAAAAAAAAATATTGATTCAATACATAGGTGTTTTTAGTCTTGTGTTCAGGACAACAAAGTAGATTTTCCAATTTATTATTTTCCTTTTCTCTATACCTTACTGTTTCCTCTTATCTGTGATTTTGAGTGAGATTCTGTAAACTGGATATAAATGTAAACGTCTTTATCGTATATAAAAAAAAGGTTAAACTGAATAAGAGCATCGTATCTGAAAGGGAAACGAGAGGAGAATTAAATGGCATTCCAGAGAAAATTCATCTGGCCCATTGCGTCAGATCGCCCACTATTTATGTTTCATTCATAAAATGGATCGCCTTGGAGCGTGTTCAATAAACAGATTCTTGGTACTTTCCGAGCTGATGGCATGTTTGTAAAGACGATTTGGGAAACGGAACTAGGGAATACCTATCTACCTACTAGTTGTTGGTATTATTGAATACCTTGTTGTTGGAATGTGTTTTGAATAGATTTTTGTTTTTTTTTATTTGGTATATGGCAGACGAGCGAAACGACGACGCCTAATGGTGATCGGTTTTTGCTGACTATTGGACGCCCGATTTTTTATTTTTTATGTGATAGGTGGCAGACGAGCAGACGGATCACCCGATGGCAAGCGACCGCCGCCCATGAACACCCGGGACACCATTGGAGTCACAAGTGAGCTGCCAACCTCTAAACCCCCCGGATTGGGAATCCGGTACCATCTCTCACGCGGCAAAACACAGCACAATGCTGCTTCAAGCCGGTTTTCTGTAAGGCCGTGGTATCACTCCTTTCGACCCGGCCCATTCATGCCACAGCGTGGCTCTCCCACGGTCCGATGCGACACTAGTGGAATCAGAAGTGCTCTGTCACTGTCAACCTGACTCCCTGAACTGGGTCTCCAGTACCCTTACTCGACGAAATAATGTTGTTTCATGACGGTTTTCTGTGACGCCGTGTGGTCCCCGGCAGAGTAGAATAGGCCACCCTCACTCATACCGAGGTGTCGTAAAAGGCGACTAAGGTAAAGCTGCTGGCATAATCATCAGCACCCAGAGAAGGAAAACTCTGCATTTATATCAAAACCCTCGCTAACCCGTCAGCCAAGCGTGGTGAGTATGGTAATTAACCCTCATATGATTGAGGGAGGCCTGTGCCCCAGCAGTGGGGACTTAAATGGGTTGACAATGATGACGACGATGAGTGGCATCATTCCGGTCGAGCCGGTCCATGCCGAAACATGGCTCACCCACGGTAAATTGATTGATTTAACCTTTCACAATAAATATTATTATTATTTAGATTTTTATAGGTACTGCTAGATAGCGTTTCATTGTACAATAATTTTATAACGCACATTCATAGTAAAACTGTGGATCCAACCTGTCGTCGATGGTGTTTCTGAACAGATACGACCTGGTGAAGAAAAGGGCTTAGATAGATAGATATACTTCTACCAGACAACCAAAGACAAGCACATTTGATAGTAGAGGAGGGCTTATTTCTTCCTTAAGAGCCGGCAACGCATATTGATCATCAGGCATTGCAGAGTCTATGGGCGGTGGTGATAGCGACCGCCGCCCATGAACACCCGGGACACCATTGGAGTCACAAGTGAGCTGCCAACCTCTAAACCCCCCGGATTGGGAATCCGGTACCATCTCTCACGCGGCAAAACACAGCACAATGCTGCTTCAAGCCGGTTTTCTGTAAGGCCGTGGTATCACTCCTTTCGACCCGGCCCATTCATGCCACAGCGTGGCTCTCCCACGGTCCGATGCGACACTAGTGGAATCAGAAGTGCTCTGTCACTGTCAACCTGACTCCCTGAACTGGGTCTCCAGTACCCTTACTCGACGAAATAATGTTGTTTCATGACGGTTTTCTGTGACGCCGTGTGGTCCCCGGCAGAGTAGAATAGGCCACCCTCACTCATACCGAGGTGTCGTAAAAGGCGACTAAGGTAAAGCTGCTGGCATAATCATCAGCACCCAGAGAAGGAAAACTCTGCATTTATATCAAAACCCTCGCTAACCCGTCAGCCAAGCGTGGTGAGTATGGTAATTAACCCTCATATGATTGAGGGAGGCCTGTGCCCCAGCAGTGGGGACTTAAATGGGTTGACAATGATGACGACGATGAGTGGCATCATTCCGGTCGAGCCGGTCCATGCCGAAACATGGCTCACCCACGGTAAATTGATTGATTTAACCTTTCACAATAAATATTATTATTATTTAGATTTTTATAGGTACTGCTAGATAGCGTTTCATTGTACAATATTTTATAACGCACATTCATAGTAAAACTGTGGATCCAACTGTCGTCGATGGTGTTTCTGAACAGATACGACCTGGTGAAGAAAAGGGCTTAGATAGATAGATATACTTCTACCAGACAACCAAAGACAAAGCACATTTGATAGTAGAGGAGGGCTTATTTCTTCCTTAAGAGCCGGCAACGCATATGTGATACCTCAGGCATTGCAGAGTCTATGGGCGGTGGTGATCGCTTACCATCAGGTGTGGCGTCTGCTCGTTTGTCCGCTATAAGTAAAAACTTTGTTTTTTATGTGATAGGTGGCAGACGAGCAGACGGACCACCTGATGGTAAGCGATTGCCGCCGCCCATGGACACCCACGACATCAGTGCAGTGAAGTCACAAGTGCATTGCCAACCTTTAAGGTGACACTAGCGACGCCAATAGATTTTAATTGTTAGCTACTAAACCGGATCTATTTTAAATAATGTCTTGGTTACAACCTCTTGGCAAACGCTTATACTATTACGCGAAAAATTGATTCACGCTAAAAGTGGCCGCTTTTGGCGGTAATCAGTTTTTCACGTACAAAAACGGACCCAGCATTTGTACATGGTTATTTAATAAATAGTATAAGTGTTTGCCGAGAGGTTGTAACCCCCAAATTGTTTAAAATAGATCCGGTTTAGTAGCTAACTATATAAAACTAATGGTTTCGCTAGTCAGGGCTACCCGTCGCTTTAAACCCTTCTTTCCCTCGGATTATATTAGTTTAAACCAAGACCAAACATTTTTCTTCCTCCAAGTCCTTAAAATTCCTCCGTCAATCGTATTTTTCCTTCATTCTCAGTAATCAAACAGTCATTGTTTTCGAATAACACACGCTATTTTGGTATTTATCATACTAAATACTCTCACTGAGTCGCAGCGTCGCGTTGGCACGTCGCGAGATCAGAACCCGATGCATAAATTGTGCCTGAGAACAGCTGCCATTCGAAGTCGTACAAATTACTTTTGTAGTACGTAATAGTCTGGGCGGTCGCTGCAAGTCTACTTACCTCATCGGCATACTGAAAAATAAGACCTAAATGACAATTTAAGTGGCAATGGGCAGGGCACATAGAGAGGAGAACAGACGGCCGTCCTCAAGTAGAGGCCATGTACAGGAAGTCGCAGCCGTGACAGGCCCCCACAAGGTGGACCTACGATCTGGTGAAGGTTACGGAAATACATTGGATGTGAGCGGCATAGGACCGTACTGTGTGGCGAACATTGGAGAAGGAGTTTGTCCAGCAGTGGACGTCTATTAACTGAAATGATGAGATCTAAATGAAGTAGATCTAATGAATTTTGGAGCAAAAGTGAGAGTGAGAAGAGCAGAAAATATAGCTTGGTAATCTTATTTATTTATACGGTACTAGCCGTCGCCCGCAGCTTCGCTCGCGTGGGATTCGGTTTGCCATATAGTAGCATAATATGTCACTCTTCATCCATTAAAGTATTTCTACTTACAAATCACGTCTTTTGGGTAAACTCGCTACATTGCAGGATTCTTCTCAACTCTAGAGTTTAATGTTAAGCCAAGAACAAACCAGTCAACAATAAAAAAACCTCACTTTATCGCTCCAGACAAACAGACACATACGCTTCCTTACTAATATAAATAGGAATAGGCTATTTGACAAAATTCTGAAAACTATCTTAGGGTATACATTTGTTTATAAGGAGCCCTAAAAATACTTTTCTGTTTTTATTTTTGATGTTTTAATAAAAAAACGAAAAAGAAAATGCAATATTCAAATATGCCGCAAAAACGCGTCTTTTAGCAATATGGCGGCCAGTGACGTAGATTGCCCATAAATAAACATTGAGCTAGTTGCTGTTTCAGTGTTTCTTTCAAATAGTTTTGATAGACTTTTATTTTTGCTTATTTCTTCCTATGAAGGAAAGGCAAACAACCATAGGCAGTAGACTTACGCGCTATCATCGTCACGGGCCGTTTTTACTCACGAGACCCCTGTTTAAAAAATAATAATTTTAGAAGACGAATTTTGATGAAATAATGCAATATTTTTATCTCGCGTTATTACAAATCGCTCCACAAAAAATATATTAACACTGATGTTATAAAAGAAATGTATATTTTTATCACTGTCAAATAGCCTATTTAGAATATTAGTATAGCAGTAGTTTTGTTGACGGAATTGCAAAATATTGACATAGCTAATTAATTTATTTACTAAAGTTGAATAAGGTATTTCAGGAATGAAATTCAGCCTACCTCACAGAAAACCGGCGTGAAGCAGCATTGTGCTGTTTTTCGCTGCATGAGTGAGGGTACCGGAGGCCCAATCGAGGGGAGAGGGGGGTTAAAGGTCGGCAGCGTACTTGTGATTCCACTGGTGTCACGGGTGTCCATGGACGGCGGCAACCGCTTACCATCAGGTGATCCGTCTGCTCGTCTGCCACCTATCACATAAAAAAAGCTATGTAATGTATCGATAATATTTATCTTTTACAGCGCCTTTTAAGACTTATTTAAGCATTGAAACACAGAATTGAACAAAACTCGGCCAAGAGCGAGTCGGACTCGCCGATGAAGGGTTCCGTAGCAGCAAGTAAGAGTAAAGTAATTGCGGTTTACGGTTTAAAATGTACCTATAAAAAAACTACTTGCTCTCGTTCAAATCAATTTTCGTTGTTAGTTTTCATGGTAATGTATATCATATATTTTTTTTAGTTTTATAATTCTTTTATTATGTAAGTTAGAGGAAGGGGACATTTTACTACTTTGGGAGCGTTTCTTGCGCAAAGTATTAAGTTAAGAAAAAATATATATTTGAAACCTCAACATCATTTTTAAAGACCTATTCATAGATACCCCACACGTATGGGTTTGATGAAAAAAAAACATTTTACAGTTTCTGTTCTAAGAATGGGGACCCCCTAAAAATGTTTTTTTCCTATTTTTGTGTAAAAATCGTAATGCGGTTAACAAAATACATATCTATTTACTAAGTTTCAATTAAGAGAAAAGTGGCAGTGACACACGGACGGACCTACAGACAGACATGACGATCTATAAGGGTTCCGTTTTTTGCCATTTGGCTACGGAACCCTAAAAACTGGCTACACAACATATTTTCATTTAAAAAGCTATCATCGTTGGGAATACACTGCTGTGTACTGCTGTGTGTACACGCTGAAATATGATTTCAACATTGCCCCATATTAAATTACACCAAGGCGACTTCATTATGTATAAATTGAGACATCGTGTATTCGCCCGTTAAATCGCGTAAAATGTTTAGTTGCAAATATTGTGAAATTGTTTTGTGAGAGAGTGTTTTATGAACATGCTAAAAATGAAGGATTACTTAGGTAATTTTCCACCATACATCTTCAGTATGGTGGAAAATTACCTAACAGTTACTAACCATTTATTGTGAAATATTTGGATTTATTCACTTATTCTTGCTCTTCTAAACTTGTCTCGCGAGGATGGAAAGTAGATTTTGATATTTTGATATACCTTTCGCTGGTTCGCTGATTAATCACGTTTGAACAATTCTGTGGTCCGTTTGGTTCTGAAATATAACAAATCTTTTATAACAAGCATTTTAATTCTAGATATAAATGTCTATGTATCAACCCTTTTCCTGTTACAAAATGCATACGAATGACTTATTTCTTATTTCCTTACAAATATTTATTACACCAAGTATCGCTACGGGAAGGGAGCAATTTTCATGTATATAATACTATATTTCCGACATCGAAAAAAAAAGGAAGAGCTTCCGTATCTTTTTTTTATGTATATTCCCTGATTACTCAAAGACGCCTGGGCCGATTTCGATAATAGTTTTTGCTTGTTTTTAAGACCCGCCTTCTAAAATCTATACTATAGGTAAATCCCTCAGACGGCGGCAACGCTTATAGCCGATCAAAAAACTTGAACCGGTTGCGCGATGTAATCGACACCTGGCGCCATCTATTGGTACCTACTAATGTCCCAAAACTAACTGCCGCACTCAGAGACGTCAATTAAGCTAAATGTTCACTTACTTAAATATGGAAAGTGTTTATTGGAAAGTCTTTATGTGTAATAAGACCACGCCTTGTCCTAGAACAATAGGTATTAGGTATATTGTAAGAAAAAATAAGATTATGATCAACCTTAATATAACATAAATCATTCTATGTAATAAGTAGCTGCTAGCCTTCTTACCTCATATGACCTGTTAAGTCTCGGTGATATAGACTCTACGGTAATATTGTATTTTACACATCACGTTTGAACCTTGTACACCTATTCGTGGGAGAGCCACGCTTCGGCATGAATGGGCCGGCTTGTCCAGAGTGATACCAACAGAGTGGCTTCACAGAAAACCGAAGGCCCAACCCGGGGGACAGGGGGGCTTAAAGGTTGGCAGCGCACTTGTGACTCCGGTGTCGCGGGTGTCCATGGGCGGCGGCAATCACTTACCATCACGTGATCCGTCTGTTCGTCTGCCACCTAATAAATAAAAAAAAAACTTCGAAATTTTTTTTATACTCAATTCAACTCTACATAACATTTTCTCTTTGTTCCAGGTGGCGTTGACTCCAAACAAAATATGACCGGGCTTTTATGATAATCAAACCACTGTGCGGCTTCCCTTAATTTGCCAATCAAACGCCATGTGCTAACAATACAAACGCGAGTCAAATTGTACAAAGTGTAAATATTAGTGTTTTGATATAAAAAAAATATTACTATACGCTTTCTTTAGTAGATTTAGAGCGCGAAAATTCTTTTCGAACGCGTAGGATATTGTTTTCGCTGAGAAAATAGTGTTTGTGAATTCTATAACAGTTTTGGTGTCGTAAAATGATTATGTGCAATTAATATTTGACGTCGTCCGTGCTTGAAATAAATTTGTGGGTGTAGGAAGTGTGGTAGGATGTCGTCTCGGACGGGGCAGCGGGGGACCTCTGTGGCACCGAGCCAGAGGAAGCACAGGTCCAGGTCCACGAACAGGTATGACTTGGAGAAGAAGTCGAAGAAGAAGGAGCTCCGCACCTCGGGCACCACCAGCCTGGTCTCCATTCCCAACAGCATCAAGCTGACCATGCTCAACAGCGGCCTCATATCTTTTGGTGAGTTGGCTACTTCTTAGGACTTTTTTACATTGCGACTTTTTGTGGCAATTCAAAAGCGATTATGTCTTGATGAAGCATTGATAATAATAATAAATAAATATTTCACAACATCACATACATTGATCTGACTCCGAGATAGGTAGCTCAAGCACCTGTGTTACGGATGTCAGAATCAACTATGGGATTACAAATATATACATATAATACTTTTCTTTTGTAAATACATACTTATGATATATAGATAACGCCCAGACCAATACAAACAGATATATTCATGCACACAAATGTTTGTACTGTGCGGGGATCGAACCCGCAACCCTTGCACCAGAGGCAGCGTTCACTACCACTGTTCCAAACGGGTCGTCAAATTGATATAATCGCAATTCATATCTAATTATTACTTGAAGACAGTCATAGACATAGATCGCGGGATCCATTGGATGCGGGCGGCACAGGACCGATCTGTGTGGAGAACATTGAGGGAGGCCTATGTCCAGCAGTGGACGTCTATTGGCTGAAATGATGATGATGATGAGTCATAGACAGTCAAGCGTTTTGAATCACTGCAATAAAGTTGTAATGTAAAATATAGTCTCTTTGTTCTACACGATCTCTTTTAAAAGTATGTTTAATTTTGTTGGAATTTATATCATAATCATTTATTCACATACATTTACAACATATGGTACTTATCATAAAATTACATATTATTGACGAAATAATGTCCTTTTTTCCTGGTGACAGACGAATAAACAATACATTTATTGTATGTTCATGTTATATCGGCAATTTCTGTATTATCGTAGCCTATATCAATGCAATCTTCTTTCAATAACCTCGATTAAGTACCTACCTAGCAAGAAAGTTGGTTCTTCTTTCGTAACTGTGAGTTTCACAACCAGGCAGTTGTGAAAAATGAAAAATCTACCGTCTTTGGCAAGTGGTTGAGTAGCAAGAGTGTTATTAGTTCTTTATCGGCAACTGGTTGTGAATCTTCGTTGCCAATGTGGCTGGAGGGGAAATATCACCACAGAAAACAATTGAAAAAATATGATTTTCGGTAGTGTTTTTGCTCTAATACCTTAGAAAATCTTGGCCGTGTGGTCCCCGGCAGAGTAGAATAGGCCACCCTCACTCTTACCGAGGTGTCGTAAAAGGCGACTAAGGTTAAGCTGCTGGCATGATCATCAGCACCCAGAGAAGGAAAACTCTGTATTTATATCAAAACCCTCGCCAACCCGTCTGCCAAGCGTGGTGAGTATGGCAATTACCCCTCATGTGATTGAGGGAGGCCCGTGCCCCAGCAGTGGGGGCTTAAATGGGCTGATGATGATGACCTTAGAAAATAGAATCTACTATTGTAAGTATGTATATAATATTATATTAGAAATGAATATTCAAATTATATACTATCAAAATTATCTTGAAATTACGAAACATTAAAATCGTTACGAACTTTAGAATTGTTTAACTCATTTGTTTTAGTAATATCTTGTAAAAAAGCTGTGATAAAAAAAACATAAATACTCTCTTTCTGTGGGAATATTACAGAAACATTTTTCCCCGAATAGTCTAATATCTTTCATGTCGCGTGTTGAATGCAAAAGTTTTAACAATGGAGACATAGGGGTGTCAGGGGTGTTACTTTTGATGCGGATTCGGTGTCCGGTATTAAAATTTGCTAACAAAAAAGTTTTATGGCTTCATAATATTAACATCCATTACACAGTGACTCCAGTGGGAGAGACCGTTTTATACATTTTCACATAAAAATGTTGCAAATAATTTCAAGTCGTTCATTTTATACCTAAAGTAATAAGATAAGATAAGAAACAATTTGTTGACCACAACACATTACACATAGAACAAAACAGAGAAAACAAGGTACAGAGACAAAGAGTTGTGGCCAACAAGGCTCAGCCTCAGCATATGCTGCAGCTGCCACACACAGCAGCTGCAGCGCTGATTTTCAGGCTGGACCTTGGGTGACGCCTTTTCATTGAAAAAAAAAAATATTAAAAAAGATTGACATGCAATATATACAAGTAAAAAGAAAATGAAAAATTACATATACAAAACAAAGAAATAATAACATAGAGATACATACATAGTCAATTTAAAAACATTAAAATTATATTTAAAAAAAAAACACAAAAAAAAGAAACAACAAAACAACAAAAAAATGGCATTCGCGGGTGTCAAACCAATATTTTCATAATAAGATAAGATAATAAAGTTTCTTTCACAAATTTTAAGTGACTTCAAAAACATCCCGCTCTCAATTTGCTGTTTCACGCGATTATTCCGCCCAAATTAGATATAGCATAGCGGCGACCACACACAATAAATCAAATTGGTTCCAGAGACAATTTCACAAAACCTAAAGACAAATGAGGTGGGCTTTAGACAATTATATCGAAGAGTTTGTTGCCCTACGCTTCAGCAATATATCGTGTCGTGTCTCTCCCGCACACGTTCCCTATGGTCTGTCTTTGTCATTTGTGCCGAACCATACCGAGAATGTGTGCGTAGCTTGTTAAGCTCGCGAAGAAAACAGGCGTTCTGTAGCATATTTTGTGATATGGTAAAAAGTAAAGTAAAGTATCAGCCTATATTGTATTGTCCCACTGCAGAGAAAAGGCCTCCATCATAGAAATCAAGTTATTGTGATGTACTGTGATGGGATTAGGCTTAATCACCACGCTTGCTAAGTGCGGATTGGTGATCACAAACACGAGCTATGTTCGAAAACTTCGAAACATAATTTTTGGTCCACCCGGGAATCGAACCCAGGACCCCGAGATCACGGCCCGGTACTTAAACTACTAGGCCACCAGGGCGGCTAAAATGTGTGATATGGTAGCCAAAATATATTTTTTGGACTGGTTAATATAAAGAATTTGAAAATTAAGAAGGAACAAAGTCCTGGCCACCTAAAATTGATTGCAATTAGAAAAATCTTTTGCATGAGTTACATTGGATATTTTAATGTGAAAAATATACCTATATATTGGCATCATTTTTTAGCAATGTAACAACTACAACCTTTTTAAATGTTACCATACGCGTAAGCATCCTTGTCGAACTTCAGCGTAGTAAGACGGACGCAAAATCTTTCTCTGTTTAAAGGACATTATGTAAAAAATAATGAACGGGCCATTTAAAGAAAAAGGAAAAAAACACCAGCATTAAGGAATGGAGGAAGAAAGCCGTAAGCGAACTCCGCAAAAGCTAAGAGTTCCACAAGTTATTGAAACAAATCAAAAGTTAAATAAGCGGCGGCGGAGCTCGGTCCTCACTGAATATTTAAACGAGTCGTGCGCCGCGGAGATTGCTCCAGGTTCGGGAACAACAAAGGTGAGCATAACACACGCTTTGGTTGGCCTATTAATTAGTTAAGAAGGTTTAAAAGGGAGCTCCTTGGAGTAGCAGGGGCGTCTTTACCTATATTGCAGGGGGTGCGGTGAACCCGGGCGTTGGGAGTTAAAAGGCGCCGAGAGCCCCTCACTAAACATAGAGCCTCCACTGTCTCCGCAAGGAGCGAGCGTGAGTACTGATCGTTCTCCTCATCTTAGCGTGTGATTCCCAGTTAAATAATAAATAAATATTTCACAACATCACATACATTGATCTGACTTCGAGATAGGTTGCTCAAGCACCTGTGTGATGGATATCAGAATCAACAGTGGGATTACAAATATATACGTACAATACTTTTCTTTTGTAAATTCATACTTATAATACATAGGGAACACCCAGCTGCTTCCAATATTGTCGCTTCGAAGCGTACCCTGGCACATGATATAGGATTGAAGATGTCTGATAATTACAATGAAGCGACTGCCCATAAGTAGTGGAACATGTTGTAAGTATTCCATTTTTTTCGCGCATTTTGAAACATCAGGGCGCCAGGATTGTGCCCGGGCCCTTTTTGGGCTAGAGCCGCCCCTGTGGTACAGTGTAGGAAAATGCTGACTAAAGCATCGTGTAGGTATTAACAACGAAAATTCATTCTTGTAAGACCACATTCAGGCCAGTATCAGTAAATAATATATAGTTAATATAATATAATTTAACAACACATGCGCGCGTATGTAATCTTGGCGTAATTCGTGAGATATTCATACGGAACGTTGGCGGGAGAAACACGATACAAATATGGTCATAAATTACCAGATTCTCATTTTAAAAAAAGTATTTTTTATTTATTCAAAGAAACATACACTCCAATCTGGACATCTTTAAGGAAAGAGTGAACAGGCATCTTTTAAGAAACGCTTTACATCCTAGGCCTCATCATCACTTTCCAGCAGATGATATTGCGGTAAGGCGTTGGCAAAAATACAATGTTCTTGAATATTTCCTTAACCAAAACATCCTTTAGCATCTAATCTAATTTATGTTAGAATTCCTTCTAAAATTCTGACTCCTCATACACTGACACATTCACCAATTTGAGCACACTCGGCTATCTCTATACGTTTGAGACATGTGGTTATAAGTACAACGCGTGCGGATAAAGAATGGGATCAGAAATGGCGGCGCATCTATTCACTTCTCGCTCGCACACTATTTGCGTCTATACTCGCACTTGTGGGGTGCTAAAAATATTTTACACTTTTTAGATCGTGGTTATTGAAGGCGGTTTTCTTTTGCAGATTTTTTTTTTAACATTGCATGTTGGAAAGGGATGACATGAGCTTTAGTATGATAATAACTATAAATCGTGATTTGTAATAAGGTGATAAATGTTTTTTAACTAATAAGAAAAATAAAAAACAATATATGTGACAACCGAAATATCTCCGAATGACAAGCTTGGTAACAAATAAGTATGAGGTCAAAGCGTACCTACGTGGGAAATTTTAGGACAACCATTCTTGATATCCTGCGATATCAAGAATGGTATATACATACACCTCAAATAACATTTTATAACAGTACATTTACTAATACATTTACATATACACCTCAAATAACATTTTATAACAGTACATTTCAGAAAAGGTGTTACGGCAATTTGAAAGGTGTTCAAATTATTTAGTGTCTCATTTTTTGCCGTCTGTCGTGTCGTCCCAAAGTGGTAAAATGTGTGCCCCCCCCCTCCCCTCTAACTGCTTTAAAATAATTTTAAAAATAAAAAAAATTACAGGGTGTATCTGTGAACATTTACATCCCTTTAACCACGTGTTCTATCAATCTGAACAACATTTGTTCTATGACTTTTGGACATTCGCATGAAAAAAAATCAACTTCTAATACAAAGTCGGTCACGTAACTTGGTCAATTTTTACGGAGAGTCGAAAGCATTTTCGACTCATTTCGAAAATTCGTAAAACAAATGTTGTTCAGAATGGTTGGTAGAACACCTGGTTAAATGGATGTAAATGTCCACAGATACAGCCTGTATGATAATTATACATACATTAAATGAAAACTAACAACGGAAATTGGTTTAAACTAGTAATAAATCTTACTTGCTGCTACGGAACCCTTCATGCGCGACTTGCACTTGGCCGCTTTTTTAATTTTCCCACTCCGATACAAACACAAATACGTTTATTGCTTAGTAAGACATGATACATATAAGAAACATAGAAGTGGGTAAATTAAGTCAATAATATAAGCAAAAGGAGGTGGCTCAGCTTGTGCTGCCACAGAATGAGACATTCCAAGACAGGTCTGGTTTTTAGCCAATCCAGCATCTCTAAAGGTAGAAGTCGAGAAGGTATGTTTAAGTCGATCGAGTCATCCATACAAAAAAATCTACTATCGCGTCTGGTAGTTTTGTACTGACTGACATGCCTTATGTAGGGGTTAAAAAAAGTCTTTTTTAATAAGTTCTGTCATTAAAAACTCTTTGTTTATTAGAAACCCCTAAACCGGATAATCAGGTATTGCTAATATTTAATACTGTATAACAAGTTCCGACCTTTTCATACAAAATTTATTGAATAAAGGTGTCCCCTGTATTTAGGCTTACAAAGTACTTAAAAAGCGAGAATAAATTATAATTTAAAGTAGCTACAAAATATGCGAGTTTAATTGACCAAGTAATTAAAAGTGTTTCCAGTTACCCCAAAGTTTACATTAACCCCTTTGACCAAAAACGGGAACAGCCGAGGTGGATAAATGCCGATTATGATTTTCAAAAAAGCTAATATAAAACATAGTATAATGCTGTAATATGTGCAAATAAATAAGAAAGGCCCAATCCGGGGGAATTGGGGTTTCAAGGTTGGCAGCGCACTTGTGACTTCACTGGTGTCGTGGGAGTCCATGGGCGGCGGCAATCGCTTACCATCAGGTAATCTGTCTGCTCGTCTGCCACCTATGACATAAAAAAGGTGAATTCTTTGATACCTAGTTTACGAATCTTAGTTGCCAATAAGACCTGAGGATAATGATTTGATTTCATTAAGTGCAGTGAGTGTGAGTACAAAACTTTTATAGTTAAGGGTTGCGAAGATTAGACAAGAGTCCACTTTATCGTAATTTTACCTGAGTAACCAAATCCTGAATCCTGGTTTAAGTGGACCGAGATCAAAAGCGACGGCGTTGGACGCGACATTCCATCATTACACGCTAAGATAATAATGGAGTGAGAAGAGTAAAGTGGGGTTAGAAAGTTGGTACATTTGAATTTGCTCTGCATAGTGTAGATAGATAGATATACTTTATTGCACAAAAAAAACATAACTTAAATAAAGACTAGGCATTACAGAAACTTAATTGTACAACTTCGGCGGTCTTATCGCTGGAATTTCTACCAGACAACCATCAGGCAAAGGACATTTAATAGTAGAGGAGTGTAGTGCATGAGCTTCTCTTAGAGCCTAGATAGTCTGGTTCCCAGACGCTCCGGGCGCGGGAAATATTTCATCACTTCCCTAATAGTAATAACCCTAATGACCCCAGTGTTGGCGCAAAGGCCTACCTCACGTGAGAGGTATCATCACTATATTAGCTACTACGATAGCTAGGTACGGTACAGAGATAAAAAAGTTCGTCACCCCAAGGTAAATTTTCGCTTGCACGGCCAGAATCAGTTATGCCAACATACCGTTTTAAAAAGATCTGCCAACCTTCTTTACACTTTCTTTAGGTACATCAAAAGGAATCTATGTTGCTACAAGCAAATCTGAACTGTCTGATCTAACAACTGTTAGCATAATTTTCTGTACAACAGGTTTTACTATGTCAAATTTATGAAAGATAATATAGCATATCATCGCCCTGTTGGTCTTGTAGTTTGAGTACCGGATCGTGATCTCGGGGTCCCGGGTTCGATTCCCGGGTCGAGCGAAAAGTTTGTTTCGAATTTTTCGAACATAGCTCGGGTTTGCGATCACCAACCCGCATTTGGCAAGCGTGGTGATTAAGCCTATTCCCATCATAGTAGCGATGACTACTGATTTCTATGATGGAGGCCTTTGCCCTGCAGTGGGACAGTTTATAGGCTGATTCTATACTTTACATATCATCATATCATAGCATATCAAACTAATCGATTTGAAAACTGACAAACCTTTTCGTTCTTTGACTGTACCTAAGTAGTTTTTATTGTAGTATGATACTATGAGGTCATAGTGGCAAACCACAACAAAGTCAGTTACATGTAACATTTGCCTATTTCAGTTTTTAAGTTATATATCCTTACGTTCTAATGAAATAACTAATTGAAGGCAATCAAGCGTCCACAGTAAAAGCCAGGTAAACATATAAAAAATTAAATTGAAAATTTAAAGAACCCGCGACAAAAACGCACGCACGCACGCACGCACGCACGCACGCACGCACGCACGCACGCACGCACGCACTCACGCACGCACGCACGCACGCACGCGCACACACACACACACGTCAAACTTATAACGCCCCGTCGTTTTTGCGTCGGGGGTTAAAAACGGTGTAACTATGTATCTGTGACTGTGTCTAGGTAAACTAGGTAGTGGATGTATTATGCCGTAATTCAATTCCAGTATATCATACTTAAATCTCGTATTTTCCGTAGGAATGTATGCACATTTGGAGTTTTTAAATCTATGTGCGTATTTCTACCATTAGCTGGGCGGGGAAGGAAAACATCGAGAGGAAACCTGCACGTTTCGGATAGTTTCCGATACGTGTAACCATGATTCAGTTGGTCTGGTCTTGGTTAAAAGGGTTGCGAAGGTCAGACGGCAGTCGCTTCATTTGTAATTACCAGACTCCTCTAATCCTAAATCATGTTCTAAGTGTTCCACGGGCAGAAGTCCGCTCTGAAGAGCGACAGCTTTCAAATCAAAATAATAACAAAACAAGATAAAACTTAGGGCCAAATTAAAAAAACAACATTCGTTTTCCAGCTGATCACTTTAGGATTGCTGATATTTTCATTAGTTCTATCCTATGTTCGTTGGGGAATAATGATTGTTTTCATCAGTATAGTACTCTTGAGATGTTTCTCGGGTATTCATAAAGTTACGGTGTATAGTTGCAAGTACCTTAGGTACTTGTAATATTTCACGTGAATCCAAAGAATACGTACCGCAAACAATACCGACGCCATTCCTCTTGACCCAGAGAGCGGCTAACCTTTTGAGACTATTTTCGGACAACACGGAGATTACACGCGTCATCAACATGGATTCGGTACAGGCAGCGCCAAAAGTATGTTATAAAAATATTGTCACCGATGTGAGAACTTGCTTTGACAAGAATGCGCCGGTTCGACCGGAGTAACAAAGCCGTGGTGAAGCAGCGCTTATACTGTGTTGTGGTGAATGTGGGTACCAAAAACCCAATTGGGGGAGGGGGAGGGGACGTTGCCAGTACACTTAATTGTGAAATAATTGATGTTACGGTGTCTATGGGCGGCGTCAATTGCCGTAGCATTATTCAGTGACTGTGTCCATATTACAAATACATATGTATTTAAGTATATATTTGCAATACCTCAGTTGTAGACGTGTGTAACTCTTTACTGAAACGACTCAGTGAATCAACTCAGTCAAATGATACACTGTTCCGAATCTCGAATGTTCGCTCCGAACGTATCATTCGACTCGAATGGATCTCGAATTCGAATGAACTTATGATCCGATGAGCCGAATGATCCGAATGAGAAGAATGATACGAGTCAGCCGAATGATCCGAATGAATTACGGAGCTATCTGAAAGTCGATGTTCCAAATAAAGCGTTTCACTGTTCCGCATCTCTGGACTGATCCAGATGCAAATGTTCCAATCTTTTGAAAGATACGTTTTTGCCAGTTCTACTCAGTTGGCTAATATCCGTAACACAAGTGAGTACAAAAAGCTTTCTTCAACATATTATATCTTATCGTTTTTTAAACAGAAACGTTATTGATTACTTATATTGGGGAGATCTCAGAATGTAATAAATCATTAGGGACTCTAGTGATTTTCATGCGGAGGCACGTCAGGGAAATTATTTTCTTCAGACATTAATCATTCAAATAAATCACAATTTGATGTAATTTGAAATTTGTGTTTGCTTGTCATGATTTTTTTACATCATAGCGGTCGAGCCCGATAATTAGTAATAATAATAAATAAATATTTCACAACATCACATATATGTATTGATTTGACTCCGAAATAGGTAGCTCAAGCACCTGGTTACGGATATCAGAACCAACAGCGGAATTATTACATTTAATATTTTGCTTATGTTAATATATACTTATAATACATAGAAAACACCCAGACCAATACAAACAGACATGTTCATGCACTCAAGGGTTTGCACTGTGCGGGGATCGTACCGACAACCCTTGCACCAGAGGCAGCGTTTACTACCACTGATCCAAACGGGTCGTCAAAGAAAAATATTGTTAGGTATTGTCAATATAACCGGTAATTCGACATAAGATGTTGAGTTATGTGGCGTGGTGTCAGATCAATATATGTGATGTGAAATATTTATTATTAAAAAAAATGATTCATTGTATCTTTATTTTAAAAACATACCTTAAAAACTATCATTATAAGTTTTAGCCCAATTCAATAGCCCGGTCCGTTAGAACACAAATCAGTGTTACTAAATACCTTTACATTATGTTATTAATTGATAACATTTTATTATTTTTTTTAACATTCTTCATTTATAAGTAAGTACTCATTTAGTCGAATCGACTTCGTCATTTTTAACTACGCCGTGTGGTCCCCGGCAGAGTAAAATTGGCCACCCTCACTCTTACCGAGGTGTCGTAAAAGGCGACTAAGGTAAAGCTGCTGGCATGATCATCAGCACCCAGAGAAGGAAAACTCTGCATTTATATCAAAACCTTCGCCAACCCGTCTGCCAAGCGTGGTGAGTATAGCAATTACCCCTCATGTGATTGAGGGAGGCCCGTGCCCGAGCAGTGGGGACTTAAATGGGCTGATGATGATGATGATGATGATTTTTAACTAATCTACATAACATAATGTTAATAAGAGTACTTTTATGAATTCAACCAATGCACAAGTAAATAAACCAAGTTTAGTATGGACTTGATAAATAGGTAATTTGAAATGCCCGGGTCATAGGGCGTCATATGATATCTTGTAATAAGACGAATGCACTCCGCATGCGTCTTACTGAAGAAGTAGACGTCATCATAAGATATATTTACCGAGCATAATATTTACAGATGTTTTTAGATATTATGCCGGATTTCCTCCGAATGTTTTGCTCGACATTCTCAACATGGCTTTTCCATTACCCTGTAACAAAAGATTTACTGACGGGCAATAAAAAGGAAAAGCGAGCAATGTTGTGTCCCAGTACTATAAAGATTAAGCACATCCAGCTTACAGACATCCATGTGAACTGTATATGTCCCTTAAAAGACCTATACCCACATGAAGCCAAACGCAAAATTAAATCCTGTTTCATCATTTCATCCAATAGAAGTCCACTGCTGGAGATAGGCCTCTCCCAATGTTCTCCACACAGATGGGTCCTGCGCCGCCCGCATCCAATGGATTCCCGCGATCTTCACCAGATCGTCGATCTACCTTGTGGGGGACCTGCCACGGCTGCGACTTCCTGAACGTTGCCTCCACTCGAGGACCTTTCCGCCCCAACGGCCGTCTGTTCTCCTCGCTATGTGCCCTGCTCATTGCCACTTGAGGCATGCAATCCTTTAGGCTATGTCTGTGACCTTAGTTCTCCTGTGAATCTCATCTTTTCTGATACGATCATGCAGGGTCAAATATTGAAATTATTTAAAATAGATCCGGTTAAGTAGCTAAAAAATAACATCGATTGACGTCGCTAGTGTGCCCTATCCGTCACCTTAACTATGATGACGTATACACTAACATTCACGCACACACTCAAACACACACATACTCACACACGCGATTACTTTTATTCTCTTTAAATAATTTAATTATATTAAAATAAAATACGTATGTTTAAAGAACCGAAACCGAAGCTGTCGGTAAACGTAAATATTTGTTAACGTTAACTAAACTTAACGAATGCGTTACAGGCCTGTGAGCCTAGTGCATTAGTTGATGATACTTCATTTTCAATATAACATTTAATGTGTCAATAATGTTAAAGATAAAGAAAATATGTACCCTCGGCGTCACATGGAGTTACCCTGGAGGACTTTGGACCGTCCTCATGTCTGAGACACAAGTATTATTTATGCACTGTGTTTGCATCGTCGTTTATTAACCGTCTTAGAGACTCTTCAAAGGCATTACGTATACCGAGTATAGTTCCCCCAAGGAACATAGGACGAAATATTAAAAAAAACACCTTCACTTTCCCAAGAGATTGAAGGTAAACTTTTATGTCATATTTCACCCTATATTGTAGGCGAAAAATGATTGTTTTCACCTGTTATAAGGAACTCGAGAAGTTTTTAAGAAAAAAGCATTCATGTAGGTATATGATAATGATCTTAGCGTTGAAACTTACCAAAAATATTTGAGCATATGACAAAAGACTTCAGTATTTCAGTGTACGCCAAGGTGCATTTAACGTATGAGATGTTGTGAGAATTATGTCAAAGTAGCATTTATACGTACACCTTAGAAACTGACTATAATAGGCAGATCATTACATAGTTATTTTTTATTTTTTTTTAGGTATTTTATTTTGCTTATTTTTTAAAGGTACACTTACAGGTTACAACCGCATCATCATCATCATCAGCCGATTTAAGTCCCCACTGCTGGGGCACGGGCCTCCCTCAATCACATGAGGGGTACCTAATTGCCATACTCACCACGCTTGGCAGACGGGTTGGTGAGGGTTTTGATATACATGCAGAGTTTTCCTTCTCTGCATTCACATACATACATTTGTGCGATGAACACTCGTGTTTGTTCGGTGTCTGGGTGTAATATATGTATTTAAGTATATATTTGTGTTCCTCTGTTGGCTGATATCTGTAACACAAGTGCTTAAGCTACTTAGTACGGAATCAGGTCAACGTATGAGATGTTGTGAGAATTATTATTATTATTACTTATCAAATATGTAAAAAAAACACTCAAAAAAGTCATGTTCTCAATACTCAATATATTTATTGTTAATCATATGAGGTAAGGTGTTTCATATCAGGTTATAGTACACATGAACCTTTATGGGTTTAACAACTTGGAACGACATGACAGGCAGAATTTTATTCTGAAATTTAGTAAAAAGTAGTTTCAATGTTATCTGTTATTTTTATTAAAATAAAATCATTTTAGTACGTATTGAAAATAAGAATTGTGTTCTTGTAAGGCCAAGAAAACTTCCAGGATTTGAGAGATGATTTTTTTGTAATTAATATTGATATATTTTATTTAATTATATAAAGGGTAAGTACACCAACAGCATATAAATACAGCACTTGCAACAAGTATAGTATAATAGTAGGTACAATTCTTATACAAATGCTAAATGTAATGCTAAAATAATATTAGTATTGTGCTATAAGAAATTTAATAATGGTTAGACATTATTAAATTTCTTATCAGCTCAGATATTATTTGCCGTCTTACCTTCGGGAGCGTTTCCAGTTTCTGCAGCCTACGCGGGGTCATATGCGATCATCCAAACATCTCCACCTTAGATTTCCTCCCCATTCCACTCATTCATATACTCAATCCTTTACAGTCCAGTCAATTCGCCTATGGAACTCCCTACCCCTACCAATTAGACAGTCCCCATCCCTGCCCATCTTTAAGGCTCGGGTCAAAGCACACTTCCTTGAAAACTGAAACCCTCTCCCCAACTGATCCTTTTTTATTAACTTCACCTGTCTTCCTTTCCTGTCATTGACGCTCGTGGTCGTTAGTCCTCTCCCAGATCCATCCATATATTGTAGGTATAAAATATATCCTCTCTATTATAACCTTATAGTAGTATATTTTATATAATTTGTGTAGGTTATATTGTATTATAGTAAGTTAACATTCGTATATATTAGTGTATGATAATGTGTTTATTTATTTATTTATTATCTAGATATATGTATTTATACTATAAATTTACTTAATCAATATTCAAAATCAAAAGGATTGCACCACCCTCCCCTCTTCTATCTAATGTCCTTTACCTGAAGGTTGTCTGGTAGAGATCGCTCCCAGCGATAAGACCGCCTAAATTGTACATTGTATCTCTGTATACCTAGCTTTTAAGTTTTGTATGTTGTGCAATAAAGAGTATCTATCTATCTATCTATCTATCTATTTGATAGCTTAGCTTATTTTAATGCTGACCGTTCTACAGTCACATTCTCGACGAATGCATAAGTTTACTTCAAAGTCTGGTGTTTCGATATTCAGAGATATACCAGGGAATATCGACCAGCCATCTGTAACCATTTGCCCGGTCGCGGTTACCGATAGGGCCCTGGAGGTGGCTCGATTCACTGTAGCCTTGTTTCTACAACACGTTTCCAATCTGCAAAATCTGTTCACAACCAATTCTCTGGAGATTAGGTACCTACCTACCTTAACTTGTTGTACCTACAACAAGTTATATAAAAGATTTATGAATTGTTATGACTAGGGAATACAATCCCGACTCGATATTGCGAATTCGAGATCCCGCGGGATTTACCTATTTATTTATCATCTTTACAGGTAATCCTAACCGAATACGATAGTGTAACTATTAAATATATCTAATCTATAAAAAACTATTTTATATAAATATCATAAACTAACCTATATATGCTTATTCCTACATATAACATAAGATATCCTATATAATGTTGTCCTTGCGATTTCACTTAGAGGACACGAGAATATGTCCGTGAGCTCCGGCTCCGTGTGAGGATTGATATTTGTAATCCCGCGGGATCCCGGAATTTTCGGGATCCCGTCTAGTTAAAAAAAAGCGGATGACTGAAATAGCTAATTACCTACTGCTTGTTTGTGATAGTGAGGTTAACTAAAACAACATAATACTCGAAAGAAAACAAGTACTTTTATTATTTAATCTTTCCAACTAATGAATTATCAGGTTTTAAGGAAATCAACATAGGTAAATTAGGTAATCAAAACAATAAAGCATATTGCAAGGGAATTAGGAAGTAGTTACCTAAGAGTGATTTTGAAAATTACTTCTTAGAAGTCGTCGCTGACCACTGCTGCCCAATCCCGTCAATTTCGAAATGGATCTGGTCATATGATGCGTCGGGATTAATCCCGAAAAATTACAAAAAATACAAAAATTAACGATCAGGTCATCACATAGTCAGGTAAGTAATAAAAGTACCTACTACTCGTATCTTCTAAGTCGACATTCAATATGAGCACAGATTATCGATAAAGACGTTAAAAGGGACGGTTCTTTTGTTTTTCTAATCTCGCAGCTTTGATCTACGAGCTTTATTTGATGAATTCTTTTTTCCTATTATAAATTACTTTCCGTATTAGATGAAAAGTATCGCATAGGTTAATCCTATAAGCCGAAAAAAATAATGTACCTACTGAGTAAATCCTTTTAAAATTGTGGGGCAGGCTACTGGGAATTTGTAATTTGACTAAATTAATACAAAGTACGAGGATGGGTTTCATCTCAAGGGTCATAACAACAACATAATTGAGAAAATATTATTTGAAAAAGAGAAATCTTACAAAAACCTTCTAAATGGAAATGCGGTAGTCTGTTTAGTATACAGTCTACAGGCTGCGCTAGTGGTTTACCATCACGCGAGCCGCAAGCTTGTTTGCCACCGTCGTTGTAAAAAAAAAGTTTGTTGGAGTGACTGAATTTTTTTTCTTCATGTGATTGGTGGCAGACGATCTGATGGATTGTAGAAGTCTGCCGCCCATGAACACCCGCAACACCAGGGGACTGAAGTCATAAGTGCGCTACTCATCTTTCCATCACTTCCCCCCGGATTAGGTCTCCGGTACCCAAACTCACTCGGCTAAACACCTAATATGTGATAAAACAGTACAAAATGTCCGTGATTGTATGCATGTATTATGTATTTTCTTGCTAAAATGTCATCCTATTATCGACTTCCTGTGCGGCTTCGAGGCTCATCTGAAACACCCATATATGTCACCCTCTATCAAGCTTGCAAAATATTTGAATCACTATCGCTTATATCCTAGCGTCCTACTTCGCTCATGATCAATGGTGATTTCACTATGAAAACAATGCTCTCTTCGTGCCAATTTACGCCATAATAGACTGAGCTAAAGTTATAAATAACTCACTTCCCGCTCTGAATCATTGAATATTTTATTTACTAGTACGAGAATCAATATCTTTAGGAATAGATTGTATACCGTACGAATGACGAAACCCAATAGTATGGTAGGGGGAGGATATTTGATCGATCTTTCTAAAGCTACTGTTAACACATACGAACAAGAATCGACCGGCGTGCGATTTTGAGCATGCTTATTAGTAGCACGTCCGTCCACACATGCTAAGTAGCACTTGCTCAAAAGAAGCATGTTTAACATAAAATAAGCATGTGTAATAGTAGCCTAAAGCTTTTTACGTGCATCAGGTATTACGAACAGCAGTTATTGAAGCCGAATCAAATAGCGATGAGTGTGAGTATTATTTCTCTAGTAGATATTTTTTATAGCAATCTTTTGCAATTTATTCTTAAGTAAATAACACACTTAAAAATTTCATCTCAGTGTTCAGGCGGGACTCGAACCCACAATTTCCACAATCCGGGTGAATGTCCTACCAATTAGACCACTGAATGCAGTTACCAAGCCGACTGAAATTTGTAAGTGCTTGATTCGACATGAGCTGTCGATAGTCTCATCAATATTGTAGGTATATTTACAATATCTAGTTGAAATATTATTACAAATATTTGACCACCAGTTAAGATGACACTGCTAAATCAATAGTAGATATTTTTTATAGCAATCTTTTGCAATTTATTCTTTCTCTTACCAATTTAATATTTCCACAGTTTCGTAAATGTACTTTCGTTTCTTGTATATTTTTATCAGTGCCGACTTAGGGAAGAACGGAGAGCAATCGCTCTAAGCGCCAGATGGCAAAATATCTCGATAAAACAGCTGTAAATAAGCAACTTTTCACGTTACAACCCGTTTCCACTTGTCGGGTGTCGGATCCGTATATTAATCGGATATCAAATATTTTTTTGCAATTGACACATAATCTGTTTTTGACAAGTTTGCTTCATAAAACGGGCTCTGCTAATGAAACCTCCGAACCTATAGCGATCTGACACCCGATAAGTAGGAACCGGGTCTTAGTTTACTAGGAGCTATAGATTTGAGGTACGTATATTTGCACTATGACCAATTATTTAAAAATAAGAAAGTTAATTCGACTTTTCAGATCAGCCTCTATTGTCAGAGGATTGCCAATAGCCAATAGGGCTGATAAGCCGTGTGGTCCCCGGCAGAGTAGAATAGGCCATCCTCACTCTTACCGAGGTGTCGTAAAAGGCGACTAAGGTAAAGCTGCTGGCATGATCATCAGCACCCAGAGAAGGAAAACTCTGCATTTATATCAAAACCCTCGCCAACCCGTCTGCCAAGCGTGGTGAGTATGGCAATTACCCCTCATGTGATTGAGGGAGGCCCGTGCCCCAGCAGTGGGGACTAAAATGGGCTGATGATGAATAGGGCTGATAGTAGAACATTCGTTGAGCACTCTCCGACGAGTCACATCCGCAGTATCATAAGGGTGTTTATGTGTCAACCTTATATTTATTCCTGCTTTTAGGTTAAATAAAAGTATACTTAAACCTATCATTTTGCTGAGTAAAATCCCATTATTTTACTCAGGTATATTTGAGAAAATGAGATTCTATGGCATCTCCTGTCTCTTATCGGGTTAGTTCCTAAACCGGACAGTAGTTTGATATTGCTTATTAAAGTTGAGCGCTTATGGATAAGAGTTACTAAAATGGAGAATCAATATTTCACAGACTGGTCCGTAACTTAAAAAGGATAGGAAAGGAATGCAATATTTTGAAAGCTTATTTGGACTGCTGGACCGATTGGTACAGGTCCTAGATATAGCCGCCATATGACGTATATAGGCATAGAACAATGATGGCTTAGTGGATAACAACGCGCCTTCTATACGAGAGGTCGTGGTTTGAATCCGAGAATGGACCTATGTGCTTATTTCTTCCGTTATCTCGGAGTGAGGAAAATCATGAGGAAACCTGCATGTTTCGGATAGTTTCTGAAACGTGTATCCATGATTTAGTTGGTCTGGTTTCCCTGTTAAAGGGTTGCGAAGTAATTGTCAGACGATAGAATTCATTGTAATTATCAGACTCACCAAATGCTGAATCATGATCTAAGCGTAACCCAGTCCTCGAAGTGACGGCTTTTGACGCAACCGGGACTTAACTTAATGCAAAGATGAGAGAGATGTCGTATAGGCAGATCTTTGCGAGCTGCAAGTCAGTCACTGGGGTAACAGTGCGCAGGATGACTAGCGGGGGAGCCAAGCAGAATCCAAGATGCATTTCGGGTCGTTGAGCCAATTGAAACTATGTACGTACAGCTACACATGGCACCGGAGTGATACCACGGCCTCACAGAAAACTGGCGTGAAGCAGCACTGTGCTGTATTTTCGCTGCGTGAGTGAGGGTACCGGAGGCCCGATCCGGTGGAAAGGGGGGCTTAATGGTTGGCCGCGCACTTGTGACTCCACAATCCGCAACACAGGATGTCCATGGACGTCGGAAATCGCTTACCATCAGGTGATCTGTCATGCTCATCTGCCACCTATCATATAAAAAACATCAAAGTAATACAAATCAAATCTGTCGAATTTCTTCAATCAATTCTCACCATAATGTCAAAACGTTTCATCATCAGCAACCCACACTCGTCCACTGCTGGACATAGGTCTCCCCTAATGCACGCCACTGCTCCCGATTTTCTCTGCTGCCACTGCCACTCTCATCCAGCCCACACCAGCCAGCCTTCGAATGTCATCATCCCATCTTGTCGCAGGGCGTCCTACACTACGCTTACCGAGTCGCGGTCTCCACTCAAGGACTTTACGGCTCCAACGGCTGTCAGTTCTGCGGCTAATATGACCAGCCCACTGCCACTTCAGTTTGCTAATTCGGTGGGCTATGTCGGTGACTCTGGTTCTCTGTCGGATTACATCATTTCTGATGCGGTCCTTCAGAGATACTCCGAGCATAGCCCTTTCCATAGCTCTTTGAGCGACTTTGAACCGGTGGACTAGTCCAGCCGTGAGCCGTGTCAAAACGTTTGGTAAATATTAATTGAGGAAAGTTGACACATTGTGGTAACCATTTCTTTAGAACTAGTTTCTCCAGAATTTCATCTTTAGAATAAATAAAGTGGGAATATTTTCCAATAAAAGTCGACCAGCTGCTATTTCGCAGCGGTCCTATTTATTTCCTTGAATATTTCCTATCGGGTTAACTGTGGCACTTACAAATAACTCCATTTACAGACTTACAGTCTTTTAAATAAACAGTGTAGCTTGTAACTGATTTATAGAAGCAGACGCCATTTTGATCCAGCTCGTTCTTTTGGAATTGGAAAACGAAACAATGGGTTTTCGCGTGTGAAAATCCGCTACATGGAAGTACTATAGGAGTGGGGTCCTTATACGAGTACAATATGATTGGTTACTTTTAGATGTGATGACTGTCAAAATGTCAATTTGACAAACTAAACAATCAATGCGGTTGATGTTGGACCTCAGTTCAACAGTACGCCATCTTGGGAACACCGCCTTTGTTTTAAAGAAAACAAACGTTTCTTTTGTTTCGTTCATTTGGATAAAAAAAACATTATGTGCTATGCTTGATATTATGAATATTTGAAAAAGAAAATGCATATATGGGCCCATTGTTCTCATTAGGCTCAAAGTCGCCTAGACGTCAATGGTGCTCTAAATATCCTAGCGTGTACGTTTAGAAATTTTTGATCCGCAGAAGAATAAGGTCACAGACATAGACCAAAGAATTGCATGCCTAAAGTGACAATGGGCTGGGCACATTGTGAGATCAGGCCGGTAGGACGGAAAGGTCCTCGAGTGAGGGCCGCGTAAAGAAGTCGCAGCCGTGACAGGCCCCCACAAGGTAGCCCGACGATCTGGTGAAGGTTGCGTCTGTTATAATTGCAACGTAGGCTCCTTTTGCTTAACATCACACTAATAGTCAATGTATCTACGCACACTCTTAAAAAAAGCAACGGGTACCAACTTTATTTCTGCTAAACCTACTTGATTAAACTTACTTCCATATACAAAGTCTACACTCTGGTTTTACGAAGACATCCTGTATGTCAGTCTGTTCGGTGTTCACTTATCTACTTACCAAAATATATGTCGTATGTAAATACAAATGTGCCTGTTTAGTTTGCCCCTCAACCGATATAATTAAATATTTCGTCGCCTAAATTATTTCATGCACAGTACTTACAGTACATCTGCCCTTATTGTCCCGTCCCCCTTTTGTAGAGGCTTTAAATGCTATATCAATTAAAACTTTCTTTGCCTTCCCAACTTATCCGTTACCTATTTATTTTCGATCAGAACTTCCTGATCCGTTTAAGTGCTGATTAGATTAATCCGAAGTCGAACAGAGATAATCCCTACAGTAATCCTAGTCGATATACTATTTCCAAATAGAGGCAGCTAGAGCAGCTTTCACCTTGATTGAATGATTGATCATCTTTTTTATGTGATAGGTGGCAGACGAGCAGTTGGGTCACCTGATGTTAAGCAAAGGCCTCGGCCCATGAACAGTTGCAACACAAGCGGAGTCACAAGTGCGCTGCAAACCTTTAAACCTCCCTTTGCTCGGGATTCGTCGTAAGCAATTTTTCCGAAAAGTATTTTTCGACCTTGTCTCTCCAGCGGTACCTTGGATGGCCAACTGGCCTTTGAACATTTGGCCATCTCATGTTAAATTTATCAGGGTGTGCGTGTTAAGTCTGTGTGTGATTACACTCAGTTAAGTAGGTTTGTTACTTGTTCTAATTCAACTTGAAAGGTAAATTTACGCAAATCGGCAATCTTTTCGTTGTAGGTAGTTATAGTTGTAGGTTGTTATAGTAATTGCCATAACTACAACCATTTTAAAAAGCATTTTGCCATAAAAATGGCTTCTCTCAGTTCTGTATAAGTACTGGTTAAGTCACAGTTTTGTAAACATCAAGTCAACCTTTTTAATATAATTAATCAAGACGGGAATTAACACGATATGTATTATGTGATACAACATTGTGTACTCACATATTTTACTCGACGTTTCGGCTACGTTAAATTAGCCGTGGTCACGAGCGGACTGGCGGAGCACGGGTTATCTGCTGGGGCCGGGCTGTGAATCTTCGGACACCCTCACATTCTCCGATATTAATTCGCCACTAAATGAACTGTCAGTGAATGCTACTCCGACACACTACACTTAGTTATTTACGTTAATTACTGGATTCCATGTTGATGAAATTTTAAATCCATTCTCCCTGATTGAAAGTCTTATACTTCTTGATCTCAATCGCTTCACATACTATCCTGGTATGATAATGAACGATCGGTGGAGAGGATTTTACAATGTTGTATCACATAATAAATATCGTGTTAATTCCCGCTTTTTTAACATACTAAAAGTGCGATATAAAAGCGTTGAATCAATTTCCCACGTTAAAGTAAGCTGTCAATAAAGATTTGTGTCCGTCGGGGACAGTGTCCCTCTGCCGCTGACGGCGTGTCAGCGCGCCGTCACTGGATATTATGGATAAAGTATTCGGCAGCCAGACAATGCACGAGTTTACTGATCACGTGACGCTAAATAATACGGTATTTGACTTTTTCCTTTTATCGCAATCAAGATGTGGAACGGTGCGAGGGCCACGTTGAGGCAGTCGGTAACTATGAGGTCCCCTACGCGATCGGTTACCCAGGTGGAAACTGATCGCCTCAGACCTCAGGAACGAATTCAGCGGGGGGCAGTTAGTGTCCATATTGTACGCAGTAGGCATCCTCATTAGGTTAATCTGCTTGTGTGCTACCATCGATTAAAAAATCCACCCTGCATATTATTAACAGTGAAACTGTTTTACTCGCATAAATTAATAACAACATTTCAGTACGCGCGAATCTAACAATAAGCATGGACAGTTCTAGTGACAGACGCTATAGGGTTTTATGCGTGCTACACGCACCTAGTGATGTAAAAACACAGTAAGATTACGATGTAATACTTTATTTGTAGGTAGGTAATACTTCTAGATAAAAGACTTGAAAAAAAGTGTTCTTTCCCGACACAAACCGGTGCCATAGACAACCGGTGCTCAGCATAATTACCGGTGAGCACCGGCCTTGTTTACCCGAAAGTCGCCTTTTGTTTGGAGAAGATTTATTCGCTATTATCCAACGTTTGCGCCAGAACTAGAACGTTTAACCAGTGTTGCTAGCTCAACGCTTTTAGTACACCAGAATATGGATAATGCTTTCCCAACATATCATTATTTTTGTTTTTAGTTTTGCTCTATCTGTATGTATCCAATCAAAACGAAAGTTTCATGGTTGTTTAAAAATGGGCTTACCATTGGTAAACAACTATGAAAGTTTCATTATTCCATTAGATTTAGAAAGGCTAGATATTTCTTCAGTATAACAATCCAACTTATTTATTAATAAGTTTTTGTTTATTTAAAAATTAGTTAAGGGCTTACGTTTGATAAATACAGGTAGAGCAAAATTAAAAACAAAAATAATTATAAAGGGGTGAGCATTCTAGCTAGTCTTTCTAAATCTAATGTAAAACTGAAGTAAAAGTTTCATGGTTGTTTACCATCGTTTTATCAACAACTATTAATGAAAAAACGATACAAAAAAATAAAGGTAAAAAACAAATGTTAAAACAGTGTCAAGTGCTGCCTCCCCCGGTGCATCAAATACCGGTTTTCCGAACAAACCGGTAGCTCGGGTAATTGCTGGCGCCCGCGACCGGAAGACCCCCTCCCCCCGCGCTCCCCGCCTTCCGCCCGATGTTTTGTATCCGCTAGATATTTCAATTTCACGGCTTTAACAGATTCTCTGGGCCAAGTGGAATGACTTAAGAAGAATTTGAAATTATAATTTTTAATCGCGAGCCACTTGCGAAGTTTTTGGAATGAATAAAATTGAGACGACACAAAATTCAAAATAAAGTAGAACGAACCTGACCTACATTAAATAAACATATGATATCTGTTATGAAATAAATTTTATATTTTTTGTCGTCATCAACATCATCAGACCTCCGACAGTATAATCCGTGTAGCGAAGTATTGGGCTGGAAAAATCTAATTTATCGCCATTGCCACCATAAGAAGAAGAAGATCATCATCATCTTTGCGTTTTGTCCCGGTTCCATAGAAGCTATCGCTTCCGAGCCTGGGTTCGCCTTCTGTGTAACACTTCACATAAATTAAAATTAGACTGTAATTCGCATTCGTATATATTCCTGCGAAGGCAATTGTTACCAACCTTAAGTTTTCTCAATGTTGAGGGAAGCATCGTGTCGGTGGGTCCAATTCTAGCTGATTCGGATGTAGGTACTCGTACCTATCCAGAAATGCCCACACCTGTTTTTACACTGTTTTCAATACCACTCCATTTGTAGTGGTGTCTGAATTGCACTTCGAGAAACCAATCGGCTTCAATTGACATAAAATCGAATATTCAAACCTTATAGCCGACTACAACATGTACAGTTTCCAATTTATTTAATTCGAGTATATCTGAAACGTTCAGAATACATTCAATTTGTAAAGAGCGCTTTTAATTTTCGTCTCTTTTCTTTTTATCAATGACAGGAGCCCAATACCTCAAGTATTTTGAAAACATGGCGACTATGACCTGAAAATCATACAAAAAAACTATGTTTTAGTGATATATGTCGTAGGAAAATAAATGTCACGAGCACAAGAATTAAGCTCCAGATTTCAAAAGGTTGAATTTGATCTACGTGTTGTCTATTAGTTTTTTTCTGTACACAAAAAGAGTGTAATAGGCCCAGTTTCTCTAGAATTTCAGTTTATTTTTAAAGTTTGGAACAGACGAAGACAGTGGCGTAGCATGGTTGACAGCGGCTCAGGATGGAAGAGTATCTTGCGGGCGACAAGATAAGTTCATTCCCCCCCCCCCCAAATTTGACCGCCCCCCTAAACCAAATAGTACCGCGATTCTTACCTTCTTATAAAGCCTAAATTTCTCTTCTCTCTAAAAAGTTAACGTTACCTGCCTTGAATGATTTTGTATGAATTTATTAGAAATATTTATGAACCATGTCCACTGGAGCTATTGAATTTGTGTTTTTAAATTAATTGTGACGCATAAAGGCAAGACTTTAAAAGAAAACATACTGCGATAGGTATACATATTTGATGACCAATCTCGTCTGCTTACAAATTTCGAATTCCACAAAACATGAGATTTGTACGAGCAATTTCGTGATTTCTATGATAAGGATAAATTTTCTGAATACTTTATGAAGAACCCTTATAAAAAACTATAACTTTGACAACTTGGACTTATAGTCCAGAGTTAGGTAGTGCGCTCCAGCTGTTGTTTACGATAATATTACATCATTAGCGCTAGGTTTCTGCTATCGAGTTCACAACACTTTGCTTGTTTCCACGGGCTAGAGTTTACGCGTTATGTGCGAAATTTCGCAGATCGTTCCCTACGTCCTTTATAGCGTCCTGATAGTAGCTAACACATCTTAGGGATCATTGCCTTGTTATGTGCTTTTTAGACGTTTTCATTGTAATCTGCTGCTAACGAGCCTTTGCGTCAAGGTTTGATTCTCGTGTCGGGCCAATATATTTTTTTCGGATTTATTCAATTAGCGATAAGACCACCTACATTGTTTTAGTATAATACCATTATAACTACCAGACTAAGATCTGTAATTTTTGTGCAATAAAATATATCTATCTATCTATTGGTTAAAAAAGAGAGGAGTCTGATAGTTGGCGACCTTGTACTGTAAGTACCCCCTCCATTAAATCTACGCATGGTCTCTCTCTTTATTTTAAGGATTAGAGAGTGCAGTCATGTTTGCGTACCTACACATTTATGCACTTGAATTAAATATAGGATAGTCATATTGGAAATCTCTCTTCCAAAGGGATAGCTTGAAATCGGTCACATAGATAGCCTATTTTATAAAAATACATATCTATGAAACTTATGTCAAAATTCAATTCAATACTCTATAATAAATATATGTTTAACTAAATTTTACTCGCCAAGTATTGGCAAACTCAAAATACCAATCCATGGTATGGTCTGTAATATGTTCTTACACAAGTTTTTGTACATATCTACTAAGCCTAAGTATGTGTTGTGCAATAAAAAGTATTTATTCACTACTATGGTGGGATTAGTCCCTTAGACTTCAGCCTAATCACCACGCTTGCCAAATGCGGATTGGTTATCACAATCCCGAGCAAACTTCGAAAAACTCGAAACATACTTTTTGCTCGACCCGGGAATCGAACCCAGGACCCCGAGATCATGGTCCGGTTCTAATACCTCTAGACCAACAGGGCGTTCGTTCCTATTATAGTAGCGATAACTTGATTTCTATGATGGATGCCTTTGCTCTGCAGTGGGACAGTATATAGGCTCTTTTTTGATATAAGTTTTAGCTTAAGTTTATTGTAAACTTGTTTGTGGTTCATTAAATAAATAAATAAAAAATAGGCTGATACTTTACTTATTTATGTATTATAACGTCAGCGAGTATGCAGCTTCTCATTAAATCACCACTAACATCACACCGAATCTACATTTCACAATTTGCTAGCGTACTCGTATTTGGCCGACTCATTTGTCCATTTTTTAACAACGTAATTTCAGTATGCCCTGTTCCCCAAGTTTGCGCCAATTTCGAATTGTGCTCAAGTTGAACTAGTTAGAAACAATTCGTCGGTTGCTGGCGTGTTACAATCGGTTATACCGATAGACTTGTTCTGAACAGTTCACTCAACTGTAAAGAGTGATTTATTTTATTTATTTAGGATAACAACAGCATTATATTGTTTTAAACTTTCATGGTCACTAACATTAGACCGTGTGGTCCCCGGCAGAGTAGAATAGGCCTCCCTCACTCTTACCGAGGTGTCGTAAAAGACGACTAAGGTAAAGCTGCTGGCATGATCATCAGCACCCAGAGAAGGAAAACTCTGCATTTATATTAAAACCCTCGCCAACCCGTCTGCCAAGCGTGGTGAGTATGGCAATTACCCCTCATGTGTTTGAGGGAGGCCCGTGCCCCAGCAGTGGGGACTTAAATGGGCTGATGATGATGATGAACATTAGACCATGACCATAACGCTTGCAACAGTGCCGAAATATCGGAAACTCAAAAATAAGGTACATGGTAGAAATCTCGTAAATAACTATTCTAATAACAACAGCATATTACAATTTCAGTTACAATTGTACTTAATATAATTTTGAAAGCCAATTACAGTTATCCACGTACTTACTTACTCCACTGGCTCAGCGACCCGAAGCGAGTCTTGGCCTTCGAAACAAGAGAACGCCACTTTGATCGATCCTGCACTACTTGCCGCCAGTCACCTGAAGTTCTCGAAGATCAATCTCGACGACGTCCTTCCACGTAACATTCTCAATTTATTAAGTCTGATAATGAAGATACACATAGTTTTTACATTATACCTATTTATATTCCTAAGTTCAAACCGACCCAAGCTATTTCATACATTCATACATAGTATTATGCAAGTACGAATGAAACAACATGCTTGTCCGAGCCCATGAAAAGATTTATATTTCTACATATGTATGTGATATATGTATATATAAATATACATACACCTGTACATACATCCACACCATACACAAATACTAAATAATGTATGGTTTAGACATGCATTAAACTAATTAGTTTAATATACCAACCTAAGTATAAGCACAGATAATATGTATAAGTATGTTATTGAACTATTTACAGTGTGTATGAATTGTAGTTACTTATGCACAATAAAGTTATTTGTATTTGTACTATATCGTGATTTTACAAGTATATACCTACCATACAATTGATACTAAACTAATAATTTTATTATTACAAAGAGAAATGAAAAGAAAAATCTATTACGAACCGCGAATAATGTCAGGGCAATACGATGCTTGATGTAAGGAGTAAAACTTGGTTATAGTAGGATGCTCCTGCATCACTCTTTATCATCATCAGACCGATCCATTTCTCTCAAACTAAGGCATTCATTGTACCTAATATGGGTACTTACTAGATGAAAGCTGAAGGCGTCTCCTAGAACACCCAGACTTAAGAAAAATTAGGAATGTTCGTTTTCTAACATTTAACGTTATAGGAAAAGACAGAGTTAGTGAAAGTACATAGTTTGCTTGGTGAACTGTACCAATAATAAATAGATTAAGAATTAATGTAAATACATTTACCTAATTACAAAGTAAGTATACCTACGTATCGTATGTAATATTTAATGTAATATGAGACCCACTTAAGAGACTTTTGAAGTATAAAAAAATGCATTGAAACATCTTCTTTGTCGTATTTATTTTAAAATATATGTAATAAATTATGAAAATAAATCAATATATGAAACATCAGTCTTTTATTTTTTTATTAATCAGCAAATATACGTCGAACTTGTAAGTAACCCATACCTTTTCTCAGAGTACAATTCCAATTCAATTCAAAATCAGATGAAGTGTGAGTAATTACTTGAAGAAATATGTTTTATCAACAAAAATAATGTTATTAATACATATAATCAAGCAAATTCAGCGAAAATTGGGTTTTTCTGAACCTCTGCCACAAAATTACCCCTGTCCGTGGAGCGTCCCTGAGCGGGACCCACGACACGTCAAAAAATTAAATTTGACAGTTGGCAGTATTCCACGTACGAGAGGATATGCTCTTAAATTATGGGCAATTGAATTAACGAAATGAGCGTAAATACATACGAGTATATACCCATTTAAATAAATATCATAAACAACAACTATACAACTACAAGTGTACTAAAAGTACAATGAGTGTAAAAAAAATATCCAGGGACTACCAAATGCAAATACTAAAATAAACACAAAATGAACTAGTTTCAGAAACTATACAAACCTACCTCGTCAGAGCGGTTGTAATTGGCGGGCGGTTCCGGAAATCGCTTCACACCTTCCCTTTATCTCTGAAAGACAATGGGGCGTTTTCTGCTCTCGGCTTTGAATGGAACTGAGACCAACTTAGTGGTAGGTAGTTGACAACATGCATAGTTTAGATAGATAGATAGATATACTTTATTGCACAAAATACACAACTTAAGTACTGAGCATTACTACATATCAAAAGTATTTGAATGTAGATTTACGAGTCAAGTTAACAGGTCTTTACCTATAGAATTGCCGTTTGTTTTTCTAGACACAATAAGATGTACCTATAGCTCCTTTTATAAGCTAAAAGTCACCATTTTATACATTTTATTTTGCTAAGAACTATATTTAAAGATTTATATTAAATAAATATTTATTTTTGTATTTGTGATGCAAAAAATTGGCCCTTTTTTACCTTGGCAGAATTAACGTTTTTATCAAAAATACTTTTTAATGAAAAAAGTAATAAATAAATAAATTTGTTTCTGGAAAACTATACTACATTAGCCTAAACTTATTTTACAAATAAAAAAAAAGTTTGTGTGGCAAATAGAACTTCTAAGAAAATCGACATACAAAACGGCAATTTCATAGGTAAGAACCTAATATTACATCAGAGCAATCGGCAAAATATACAGCGCTGACAGAAAATATATTTACTCGTTATTTTGTTCGGCGATGTTTCGCCCATTCTGTGTCTTCGCCATATGGGTGAAGGGGTAGAGGTGGGACATTGTAACTAAAAAGCAATTATGAAATATCGATTGAAGTTGGAATGTGACTAAATGATTATGTTGCAAGATAGCGACGAAAATATTAAGCGAGCACTTATTCGAGCGTCGTGGCGATAACTATCACCACGGCACATGCTGAGTGGAAGCCTATTTGGCACACTATTTTAATTTTAATTTTAGTTGTTTAGTTACTTTAAGTTTGAATTGTAATGTCTTTTGTGTCAAATAAATGTTTTTTCTTTCTTTCTTTCTTTCTTTCTTTATTCCAGATGTAATAGTTATTCCATAGTCGATTTTTATCTTACGATAATATGATGATAAGAGGTTGGCTTAAAATGCAAGCAGGATTTATAGGAACCATTCACTCTCGGAGGTGGAAATGGCTATGTTTTAATAATAAATCGATTTATGTATTTGACAGTTTTTATCTGGATATGCCTAGTTTTGTGGATAAGAAGCAAGTCGTCGTCCCATCGAGTCCCAAAGTTGCGCCTCTGTTCTTTCTCTGTCCCTATTTGGCTTCACCCTTACGGGTTGTATAATGGAGGCGGAGGGGAACAGAGGTGCAACAATGTTTTAGGTTAGCCGCTGAAAACCAGCGTCGGCGCTGGCTATACTCGGCCAGTGTCGACAAAAGCTGAGCGGTCACCTATTTGACACTTTTTTATTATTTTATTTAGTATCTATTTATGTTATTGTTTTGTTATATTATTACCTGTATTAACTGTATGTTCTTTTTACTTATTGTGTCAAATAAAGATTTATTCATTCATTCATTCATTCAAGTAGTATAGGAAATGGCAGTAAAAAGAAAAAATGGATACAGAAAAATATCAATCGGACTTTTGTCCAATTTTTGATAATCGATTTTGTCATGTCTCTATTAGGAAGAGGGGGGGGGGGGGGGAGTCACGTCTGAACGAATGTTTACCCAACCGGGAGACAAAGTATGTTGAAAAATGCCTGAGACATTTAGGTTTTCGTGATTCTATTATCGCATGTCGAAGGAGAGTTAGTAGACAGGAAAACTGTTAACAAATTAGACTTTTAGGAAGTCGATATTATATAAGTTGTTTGGATAGCATAGATATGAAAAAATGGCTTCTTGTAAGATTATTAAAGTGATCAGTTTTTCAATAAATCCATTAACAGCTTTTCTGTCCCCTCCTTGCCTTATTTTCATTAGATTCGATACAATGGATACTACGAGTAGGTGTTGCCGAATTATAATTCTGACTGTTGATGAAAATATAATTAATTAATTTATATAGGTACACTATATTTTGCACTATGTGTCCAGCCCAACTCTACTCTTGGCTATCTCAACCATGAGGCTTTGTGGTCGCGAAGAGTGACTCCAAGCATTGTCCTTTCCATTGCTGTTTGGACCGCCCAGATTCCGTTGGACGAGGCGGGTCGTTGAGTAGAGACCATAGGACCACACCAGACTGCGAGATTTCCAGTTTGCGTGTAAAGTTTAAATTTTTCAAGAAAATTCGTTGAAAGTGTGATTGGTTGTTGTGCAATAAAGTATATATATCTACCTATTGGTGTCTAAATAGTAAATTTATGTATATGAGTAGCTTAAGAGTTTTAAAAGTAAAAGCTTAAAAATGGGTGTAAGATATATAGAGATGGGTGTAAAATAGAGTATAAGAACTTTACATAGCGATTCAGATTTTTTTTTATAAAAAGGCCAATCAGGATGACCTCACTCCGCCTGATGTAATATGTACATAACTCATTTTTGAAAAAAAAAATCCTTACTGCTCTTACTGTTAGCACGGCAGTATAGGTAAAGACGCCCCTGGCCCTAAGGCGGTAAGTACTGAATTTCTCGGCCACCCTCACTATAGTGCCAGCAGTGACGAAGCGAGACGCAGACTTATTGGTAATTGTATCAGCAAAGCAATTACAAACTCTCTCTGCTCTGTAGTGTGTTGAGGATGGAGGTGAAATTAGATTCTAGTGAACTCAGCGATACCATCGAGAGAAGTTTCAAGTGAGGCGACTGATCAATGTTTGTCTCGATGAAGAAGAAGGGCTTAGGGAGTTGCCACACCGACTGGTTGCGAGCGTTTTTGCAACGTTGACGCCGCGGATGCGCAACGGATGAGCGACGGATTCGCCGCGGAGATAAGTCTGAACGACATTGTTTTTTTGTGGAGGCCACGCAGAAAAACGCCGGCGGATCCGCTGCGTCGTCGCTCCGCTTTGAAAACGCTCGCAATCCGCCAGTGTGGCAACTCCCTCAGCCGTTCTTCAATCAATCAATCAAACATTTATTGCTTCAGTTACATGTATTATTGTAGCTATTACATGTACATGTAGCTTCATTAGTAATGTTTGGTGATTAAAGCAGTCAAATGCTTTAGATAAGTCGCAAAAAATACCTACAGCATCTTGCTTATTTTGCCATGCATCAAAAATGTGTTTGATGAGTGCAAATCCCGCATCAGTAGTAGATCTGCCCTTAGTAAATCCAAATTGTTTATCGTGTAATAAATTGTTGAGACTAAAATGACCCAATAATTGATGGAATATAATTTTTTCAAATATTTTACTAAGGGCTGGTAAAATTGATATTGAGTATTAGTAGCCCATTGGGTAGATGTTAGCACCAATTAAAAACGTACAAACTTAACTTGCCGTACGGCATACAAAATTGCAAATAAATATTTACCTATGAATTTAATACATAATAAGATATAATATTACATGGACTTTAAGAAATCAAGTTGAATTAAATTCAGTCTTAACATATAACAAAATGAGATCATAATTAAAATGAACACTTGCATTGAAATAATACCTGTTACCTCATTACAATAAAATAAAATAGAATTATATTTTGTCATTGAGTATTCATTGAAAATAATATTTTTTTGGATAAGTATATTGAACAACTTCTTCTTGAAATAGTTCCCATTGTTTTGCTTAAGGTGATCAGGTAAGTGATTATATATTTTTGGACCTGTTACATAAAAACTGTTTGAAAAAAATGCTGTACGGGAATTCGTCGAAACACGCATTGATCTGAAGAATGATGGTGAGGCAACTTCACCATCATTCTTAGGATGATAAGCGTTTGCCTAAAAGATGCTTGATCACTCTTGCCTTAATAATGTCCAGGTTATATAGTGGTCAGGAAAAAGAGACCGCGGCAGGGAGTTCCATTCCTTAGCCGTCTGAATTATAAATTATCCAACGCTGAGATCACAGTGAGAGTATTACGTTGGACTGCATCGAGCATTCGCAGGAACTTACCGAACGAAACCTGTCCTTCCATCGATTGGTTCAATAATATTGAGAAATTTTGACAGATTGTTATGTAGTAACATGAAAATATTTTTCATGAAAATATTTAATTTTAATAAAAAAAAAACAGTTAATTCAATGATGAGTGCTTGTTTTCCACAGCCGCGCATTGAGACAACATATCGCTAACTTGTCTTGTTCACAATATATGCCTTTCATCGTATTGAAACTAGAACCAACGACATTGTACATACTAGCATACTAGATGTACCTCAACCGTAAACAACCAGGCTGAACACAAATATTTGATGTACAAATGTTTGTTTTGGTGCGGGAATCGAACAAAACAATAATCTAATTTTCCACTGGACCTGGTTTGTCGTCTAGGGCTATTCTTTTACTGAAATGTACGAAGCAGCTAAACAGTAAGCGGCATTATAGGCAGGGTACAAAATAAGTATTTAAAAGTAAAGTATCATTTTTTTTTTCTTGATGATCATGCGCAATTAGGCAGACAAGAATTATTGCATATTTTGGAATTTCAAACTTGCGAATTACTTACCTTTCAAACGGTGATCTTCTTTATTAACTGCATTTTTTGTGGAACTTGTACCTAATATGTCTGACAAAAATATTTCTGAGAATAAATTTAAAAAATATTGGCCCAATTTGTTAAGTATCTGAATCGTGCTCCAATCTTGATAAACATTCGTATTATAAACACTTGTTTATCTAAAAGTTATTACCTATTTTGAGTAGGTATATGATTTGCATTAGACTCGTAAATATTTTTGTCATAAAATATTACAATACTTGTAATGTGATAAAAATATACATAATATGTCTGACTCAAACTCTTTTTTAACCGACTTAAAAAAAAGAGGTTCTCAATTCGACATGTATATATCTAGCTATTTTGTAATTTAATACAACATTTAATTATTCAACAGAGCTTAGGCGCCGACTTCGGTAAAACCTTTTCTTGAGTGTACTGTTATAAAATGTTACCTATTTGAAGTGTACAAAGTGATAAAATATTATTTTACACTTTTTAGTTCGTGATTTTTGAAGGCGGTTTTTCTTTTCGCAGAAATTTTTATGCGAATACTTCGTTATTTATTTAATAATCGAACATCTTTTACAAACAACTTAAACACCTTACGCCATGTTGGCTTGAGAGAGTGAGTGAGCGAATCGTCCTGTCATGCATCCCTTTCATACACAGCGTTCCGATACGCGCATCCTGTCATTCTAAACTTAAATTAAAAATAAAAAGTATAAAATCCTACATAATATAAAAAACACTACGCCAAAGGCAGTTGTTATTAATAAAAATGACGGTAACCTTATATACCCAACTTTTATCAACCCTATGGGAACTTGAACCGTGATAATGTAATCCAACAAACTTCTAGCAGCCATTACGTCGGATTATGAATCCGTTCCGACCATGAGTAGTCCCTCAGTTGTGCTGCGGTTTGTAAACATCTTACGGCATATTAAATAGGTCGCTGGGTTATCGTCACAAAGTAGCTTGCCTGCCGTATTTTAGGCTGTACTTCGGGAGTGTGCTTCTGAGCCATCGTGAAAACCGACGAACTGCGCGTAAGGGAGTTGCTACACTGGCGAATTGCAAGCGTTTTCAAAGCAGTGACGACGCAGCGAACACGTCGCGGCTGGGCAACGGATGCGCGACGGATTCGCCGCGGAGATAAGTATAAACGTCATTGTTTTTTTGGTGGTGGCCACGCAGAAACACGCCGGCGAATTCGTTGCGCACCTGCGGCTTGAACGTTGTTCGCTGCGTCGTCACTCCGCTTTGAAAACGCTCGCTATCCGCTAGTGTGACAACTCCCTTACCATCTTTTCTTAGTACACATTCCTCGATTGCGCACAAAGCGCTTTTCCTGCTAACTCGTGATTCGCTCTGCCAGGGAGTGGAACGCCCTTCCTGCGTCAGTTTTTCCGAACGACTACAGGCTCAATTTTTTAAAGCTAGAGCGAATAGGCTACATCTGGGTACGCTCGCCCATCGTAGGCTTTTTCTCAAGTCTTTGAGTTCATATGATTTTTTTGGTTATAGCTATCTTCTGCAATTTATTCTTATGTCTTTGAGTTCAGTGAAAAACCAAGAGCAAGCCCATCACCAATAAAAAAATAGCCCTTAGCTTTTCAATTCTTACAATATAAAAAATACTGCCTTATTTCATTTTTCTATCTTTTTAGATGTATCTGTTAATTTAATTAATACTAACTTTACTAGTTACTTTTCAACAAGATTGACTCAGTAATGTCGAGCACAATTTCACATGAGTGGTCCAATTTAGAAACTGATGCATAAAGTCTATGAATATAACTTTATTGCGAATATAACATTACACAGAACAACACGGAACATAAAAAAGTACCCATTTACAGAATGCTTAAAATAAGCTAATGCCAATGCTTTATTACTATATGATTTTCTCACACATCTTTCTCTGAAACTGGTCTAACAAATTTGCCTAATTAAGGCGATGCCTGTGTAATGATTTCGCAGTCACAAAGACGTTATTCGGGGTAATGCGTCTGCGATTTCCTTAATTGAGAGGGCTGGTTACGGTATCACAGTGTAAATATTGCCAGCTTGGTTCAATGGGAGAACTGCTACCGTAAATGAAAAATCCACTAAATCAGCTAAATGGCTTTACGTTAAGCCTAACTTCAAAGGAATTGGTTATTTTTATAAGATTGACATTTTAACCCGCTATTTTGATTTTATCTAAGATTTTAACACGTCACGTCAGGAAACAACCAATTGGTTGTTTTCCTTGTATAGGTATGCACGTAACACCATTTAACAGAATTTTCATGGCATCAGATTATTTTTCATGTGATAGGTGGCAGACGAGTGATTGAGCCGTGTGGTCCCGGCAGAGTAGATTAGGCCACCCTCACTCTTACCGAGGTGTCGTAAAAGGCGACTAAGGTTAAGCTGCTGGCATGATCATCAGCACCCAGAGAAGGAAAACTCTGCATTTATATCAAAACCCTCGCCAACCCGTCTGCCAAGCGTGGTGAGTATGGCAATTACCCCTCATGTGATTGAGGGAGGCCTGTGCCCCAGCAGTGGGGACTTAAATGGGCTGACGATGATGATGACGATGATGAGGTGGCAGACGAGCAGACGTATCACCTGATGGTTAGTAATCACCGCCGCCAATAGACAACTGCACCACCAAATAATAAACAGGCCTCACCCCTACTGTGCCTTTTGTACCTAATACGGTATTTGACAATTTTTTTTATTTTTGTAATCAAAAAACCTCTCAATAATAGAAAAATCGTTGAAAGAATTACTTGATTTTCATTTAAACTACCTGAGATTTCACAACTTTAATATCACAATATTTTGAGCAAACCTAAAACGCTCCATACAAATGGCTACTTAGATGTGACGTCACACGCAAGTATAAGTATAAAAAAATAAAAATAAAATACAAATACAAAATACAAAATACAAAATTCTTTATTTATCAAAAACTTAATGGCTACTTAACATTTGTGGTGTTCTCAACTGCAAAAGTTTTAAACTGAAGCGCAGTGAGAACGCCCTCTCCAAACAGTGGTTGTCGAGGTTACAATTAGCTAAAACAAACATGCATGAATTACAATTACTAGACTTAAAAGTATTATTATGCTATTAATATTTTATCTGTCTGTGTGTGTGTGTGTGTGTGTGTGTGTGTGTGTGTGTGTTTGTCTGTGTGCGTATAGGCAAATAAATTAGAATTATTCATATTAGAGTTAATTTTACAGATGGTCACTCATAGTTATATAAATACAGACTTATTATTTATAGTATGCATTTCATTTGAATTTCTGGTAGCTATATCAAATGTTTCGTTTATGGCAATGGTTCTAGTATAATAGTTGGTGCAAATTGTATGGGTTATTCAATGGTATAATTATTTTTTAATAATTTCATACTTTTAAAATGGACTTGCCCATGAATCTTTGAATGACCAAAAAACCGGCTAGACGTTATATTTTTAATTGAGAATTTTTGATATTGGCACATAATTACCTATTTTTTTGAATAAATATTTATATTTTGTAAAATCGAGCTTAGTCAAATACCCTACTAGCTGCTGCGATGCAAGCATGTTGCTTAGTGCGGAGCCGCTAGATATAAATGTTAGCATGTAAATACTTATGGAAAATAAATAAACTTAAAAAAAATAAATCGGGAATCTACTATACTTGTGCTAAGACAAGCGGGGGAGTACCCTCCCCCGCTTGCCGATCGTAATGTTCAACATTCGTAGAACCGTTTCTGGCTGGCTACTGGAACCCTTATACTAGGTGAGTACCCACCAACTCAAAGTTTTGATTAAGGAAACATTAAAAGATGGCGACACTGCAAAGTTTTATGTTCATGGCTCTTTTAAGTGCTTTAATGTGATATATTTCAAAAGGTGACCTTTTGAAATATATCTGCGGCAAACTCATTTTTTTGACTGGCGTGGTATTTTTTTTACGTAACTTCTCAATTTTTTGTTGTTACATACCTCACTTTTCTACAGGAACATCAATCATTCCAGGCGGGCCACGCTGTTAAGGGGTAAGTTTAAGGCCCTAAAATGTAAATAAAAAAAATAAAATGCAAATTATTGTTATCGCTCTAGTTAGATAGTGTAATGTTTTAACTGAGTTTATGACCAAATCCAGCAAAGATTAATCAATTTAAAAACGCGGAACTAAAAACGGACGCAAATATGTGTTTCAAACTTGTATGGAACGCTACAAACGTCGCCGTTTCTGGCTGAAAATGGTCAATACGCTCATTTTTGCAATCAAAATCATCATCATCATCATCAGCCTATCGCAGTCCACTGCTGGACGTAGGCCTCTCCAATTGTTCGCCACTGTGATCTATCCATGGCTTCTCGCATCCAGCTCTTGCCAGCCATCCTGCGCAGATCGTCCCCCCACCTAGCCAGAGGGCGCCCTACATTACGTTTGCCAAGACGCGGTCTCCACTCTAGAACTCGTTTACCCCATCGGTTGTCAGTCCTGCGGCTAATATGGCCAGCCCACTGCCACTTAAGCTTGCTAATCCGGTGAGCAATGTCGATGACTTTGGTTCTCTGCCGGATCACATCATTTCGGATTCGATCTCGGAGAGAGACACCGAGCATTGCTCGTTCCATAGCCCGCTGAGCGACCTAGCAATATTCCTAGACAAAGTTGAGGTGTGTATCTTCTTATATTTCGTAGCATCATCCAACCCCATACATCTAAATTCTTCATCATGACAAAATTGATAAATATTGTAGCTAGAGGTAAGAACGGTTATTTAACCCTTTACCAGGTAACTAAACATCATTTATTTCATTGGTTTTCAACCCTATCTCAACTGCACAAAGTTCTAAATCTGGTGGTCTCGTATGATCCATTGCCTGGTTAAACGATAAAAGAAATAACGGGTACAGAAAAGGTTTTGTTACACCTCTTTAACCACGTTTTCTACAAAGACTTCCTACCACGCGTAGTAAACCTATGGAATCAGCTACCAACGATCATGTTTCCGAACAGATACGACCTGGTGATCTTCAAGAAAAGAGCTTATTCCTCCCTTAAGAACCAACGCATCTGTGATGCCCCGTGTGTCGCAGATATCCATGGGCGGCGGTAATTCACTAACCATCAGATGAGCCGTCTGCTCGTTTGTCTGCCATAACGTAAAAAAAAGAACAATGTTGTTCTATGACTTTTGGAAATTCGTCGAAAACGTTTTCGACTTCCCAAACAAAAATACCAATTCACGCTGTGAGGTTTGTGTTTTTCATGTTGTTTACCGATACACTTTGCATTTATAATAATTATTAAGATGCTTCAGGTTAATTGTAACGGAGGAACAGTCTAATGGCCGCCACAGCACTTAGCTAATTCGATTTGAGTGCATCTTTATTTTCTGATATCGCTGGCACTTGTCTGGTAGCCATTACTTAATTTTCTCAGCGGTTTTCTGGAGACGCTCTTCAAAGATCAATTTTACAGCTCAATAACTTTTTAACTTAGCTATTATTCCTGGCTAGCGATAAGTAAGGTAATACAAATTTGAATATTATTTGTTCGACTGAGATGCTATAGTTTATGTTTCATCGATTTATAATAAAAGAAACTACTAAGTTGAGTATACTAGATATTAGGGTTGTCTTTTGGATATTTAGAGGATGACTACCAGCAAACTCTATATGACTGTCCCCAGGCATTGTTTGTTGCATTGTTCATATCTATGAGCGGCGGTTACCATTTACCATTACTTATTTCAGTACTGGCTGCATCGGTGACGTAATGTTTAGTGAGTCGCACTATAAAGCGACGGCTGCGCAAGAAGTCCTTGGTTCGATCCCCGGGTCGGGCCAAAAATTTGAAACTAAGTTTTCGTTGAAAAAATTTAATGTCCACCCGGTCTGGAAGTTGGCGGTCTTGTACCGCCGTGCCTCGGAAAGCACGCTAAGCCGTTGGTCCTGCGCCCAATCCCCCTACGCTCGTGTCAGCCTGGTGTCTGCACTGCAATATGAGGGTAAGGGAATAGAGAGTGCACTTGTGTTTGCGCACACACTTGAGCACTAGAATATATTATTATCCTGCGTAAGTGGATGTTCGTTGAGATTGGCCACCGTTGCCGTAATCGGTTGGAGGATATTAATTTCAAAAAGATGTAAAATCCAAACAAAATTAAGATCGTGTTTTTCATAAAACTTTGCTAAAGCATTTGATTGAATCACGTAAATCTCACCCTTTTTGCAAAGTCATTCGATCATCTAATAGCGAAGATAAAACTGAAATCCCTTAGACTTTTCAAGTTGCCAAACACTCGCAACGTCGCGAAAAGGGCGAGATAATCTTTTTCAACCGCAACAAAAAGTATTTTGAGGTTCATTAGTCCAGGGAGGAATTGAAAATGTAAGTCGATGCACGAAATACCGCCGTGAAGTCTTATGGCGACGGGTAGGCCTAACTAGCGACACCATTCGTTATTATTTCTTCGCTACTAAACCAGATCTATTTTAAACATTTTCGGGGTTACAACCTCTCGGCAAATACTTATACTATTTATTAAAAAACCATGCACAAATGTTGGGTCCGCATTTGTGTATGGTTATTTAATAAATAGTATAAGTGTTTGCCGAGCGGTTGTAACCCCGAAATTGTTTAAAATAGATCCGGTTTAGTAGCTAAAAATTAAAATCAATTGGCGTCGCTAGCGTGCCCTACCCGTCACCTTAAGATAGGTTGGTAGTTAGAATCACCACGATAAACGCGAATGTGTACGTCTTTTATTTTTTTTGCGATAGATAGATTTAATGTTTAATGTCTTTTTTATTAGAAAGGGAGGCAAACGATCAAGCAAGTCGCCTGATGGTAAGTGATCACCGCCGCCCATGGACATCAGCCACACCAGAAGGAGTGGATAGGCCGGTACTTTTAGGAAGGTATAGGCTCGTTTCTTGAAGCTCGCAATCTCGTACCGGTTCGGAAATACCGCTGCGGGAAGTCGATTCCACAATGAGGAGGTGCGTGGCAAAAAATGAAGTGTGAAGCGCACAGTGGTGGACCTCCACTCATCCAGAGGATAGATGATGTCTAAAGCATTTACTGAAGTAGTAACCATTGCTCAGCTATAATGATTTATTTGAGAATATTGTTCAGTCCCATCAACAATGCCCATTGAGAAAATTAAGCTCCCGTTTTCAGAATGACCATGTGTTCAACTTACCAAATAGCCTCTTATCACATAGAAGAGCCACTCATCGGCTAGAATAGGCCGGCTCGACCAGAGTGATACCATGGCCACACAGAAAAACGGCGAGAAACTGCGCCTGCGTTGTATTTCACCGAGTGAGTTAGAGAACCGGATGCTTAATCGGGGAAAAAGGGGGTTAAAAGGTTGGCTCACTTGTCACTCCATTAGTATTGCTGGTGTCTATCAGCCTATAACCTGTGATACTGCAGGGCAAAGGCCTCCATTATAGAAATCATGTCATCGCTACTAAAAATCGTTTATTGCAGGTAACAATATAACCCATATCAATAGGTACAATAAAATTAAATTACCTAAATAGTGACAAATTATGTAAAGTGATAACATAATTATTATTACAATTGATTAATTATATTTAGAAACAAATAATATAAATAAAATTAGATTGAAATTACAATAAAAAAAAATATATAACACTAACACCTACACAATTGATCAATAAATTGCTGCCCTTCCCGTAACCGTGGCGACGGGGACGTGCCATCTACAGCAGCCATGGATAAAGGGGCAATTGATCCTGTCCGCGATCATCCTAAGGATTGCATTGGAGCTGCCCCAGACCCTACGCGCGCCTCTTGCTTGACCTCGCCTCTTGACGCGCGCCTCTTGACTATGATGGTGTCTATAATATGTACCGTAATATGGGCGTCAGGTGCCTTTCATCCATTAGGTCTTCTGACATCTGGCACATACAAAATAGTTTTAAACATTTTATTGTGTATTCTCACTTTCTGAATTCTGAGTACGACCCTGTCAAGGACTACTGAACTTTAAGGAATCGCTAAGGACCCTCGAACCCCTCTAAAGTAGCCGCCATTTTATATTGAATTAGAATATTGAAAGTCAGTGGTGCTGGAGTCGATTTTATTAGAACATTTTCACTAAGTTGCAGAATTTTTGGCGTAGAAACCGTGATGATCGACGTCAGCAAAGGTCGTAAAATTAAACGAGGTTGTTTGAAAGTGGCATTTGAGTGTATGGTAGTAAAATTCATTTTATATCTTTAACTTCCATTTTTGCTTTGTACTGAATAATAGCGTACCAAAAAGGCTGACATCAGCGACTCTTCTGATCTCATAGACGTTCGTGGGCGACGGTGATTGATCAGCTACTTAACATACTAACATCTGGTGAACCTCTTGCACATTAACCACCTCAAGCATAAATATGCCATAAGTGGCATATTATTATATCTAACATGTACATAATATTAAGCTACAACTCTTTTAACGTCCACAAACATAATATGAAATTTTCGTAAAAACCAAATATTCTTTTATAAATATGGTTTACCCATAAATCATCATCATCATCAGCCCATTTAAGTCCCCACTGCTGGGGCACGGGCCTCCCTCAATCACATGAGGGGTAATTGCCATACTCACCACGCTTGGCAGACGGGTTGGCGAGGGTTTTGATATAAATGCAGAGTTTTCCTTCTCTGGGTGCTGATGATCATGCCAGCAGCTTTACCTTAGTCGCCTTTTACGACACCTCGGTAAGAGTGAGGGTGGCCTATTCTACTCTGCCGGGGACCACACGGCCCCCGTGTCTCTACCCATAAATAAGCGGTGAGAATACCTACATTTTATCACACGCAATAAAATGTATAAATTTATTTGCAACGGACTTTAGAATTAGACATCAAATATTATTCAATATAACTTTTTTTATGTGATAAGTGGCAGACGAGCAGACAGATCACCCGATAGTAAGCGATTGCCGCCGCCCATGGACACCCGTGACACCAATAGAGTCGCAAGTGCGCTGCCAACCATTAAACCCCCCTTTCGCCCTGGATTGGGCCTCTGATACCCTCACACATGCAGCGAAACACAGCACAGTGCTCACGAAGGTTTTCTGTGAGGCCGTGGTATCACTCCAGTGAAGCCGGCCCATTCATGCCAAAGTCCTCGTTCAAAATAACTTACGAGTCAGAGACTCATTTCACTAAATACAGAACACTTCATATTAAAATCATAATACCCTTGTTTGACTAACAGTCGTAGCAGATCCTTATCTGCTACGATATTGCTACGTCGTAGTTTCGTAGCTTCGTCTTGTAGCACTTGGTTGAATTGCGCCACTTAAAAAGCTCATTTATCTTAAAAAACATTCGAGTCACTGCTTACATTAAGAGAAAGTAATTTAAGTCTATTTTGTCATAATAATAAAAGTGTTTCTTGGTCGGATTCTGACGCAAACAATACATAACGAGTTGTCAGCTTCAGCGCCAAGAGTTTTTATTACAAGTCCCAGTGAGAAAGAAGCTAATTATCATTGAAAAGCAAAAGTTCATTTTATTGCGCGTCCAGGGTCTGTTTGTATCGGACGAAAAATGACCCTCGATGCAACCATTGTCTGGAAGACCTTTTATTGAGACTATTGATCTGCTGAGTTAAGTGTAGCTTTGTTTTTTATTCCGCCTTATTGAACTGTCTGCTGTTGTTGTACCGTACTTATATTTTGTTCTTGTGTAATAAAGAATTGATTATTTGATAGAAATGGGGTGAGCCCTGCGTCTCATAGCCACTGCGACCAGAAGATGATCTATTGTGGCAGCCCCGTAACCTATTACAGCACCTCATGCAGCTCCAGTTCCAGGATAAACCCGAGAATGGAGCTGATGGGGGAGCTCTTGATCTCGTCAGCTGAGATCATGTGTGCTCCCAGGTGCCGGCTTCTGCAGCGGTGCAGCGCCATGCACTCGCCGAGGACGTGGATAATCGTTTCCTCGTCCTCGCGACAGAACCTGCAGATTTTGGTATCTGTAAGGCCCATGTTGTGCAGGTGCTTGTTTAATTTGCAGTGCCCTGTGAGGGTCCGAGTGAGTGCCCTAACATGTAATAAAGAATATCTATCTATCTATCTGCAAGAGAAATGAAAAGGTATGATAAAGATAAAGATAAAGAATTCTTTATTGGCCACAGAACACAAATCAAACACGAGTGACATAAATTCAAGTATGACAAATTCTGTAGCCAACAAGGCCCAACCTCAGCATTTGCTGCAGTGGCCGAAGCCGCTGCAGCGCTGGTTTTCAAGCAGAGCCTTGGGCAACGTACGTGCACACATACATAACATATAATAGGAAGAAAGAAGAAGGAAAAAACAAGGAAAAATAATAATAATAATAAATAAAAGAAAACCATACATAACAGGAAGAAAATTTAAGGTGCCTAATAAAAAATTATCTTATCTTAAAATAATAGTCCACAAGTGTATGAGTATTAGGTGCTTGTTATCTTAATGTTGGTTAATCGTAGTACCTATTTGCAAATGGGGTTGTCACTAAATTGGGAAAGGACCTATATACCAGTCAGCTGCAAACATATGAATACCTTGTCGCAATAATACCGTCCGCATCCGGGTAGGAAGGTAAAAGTCAGTCGGGTAGGATGGTACCTAGTTGTTATGATAAACTACTAAAGTGTCATATCTGTCCAGCTGACCGTAATCACTTGGAACTTGTTAATACACGGTTATCAATCAATCAATCAATTTGCAAGAAGAAGTGTTAAGTGCTACATAATGTGTAAAGATTATTGGTCCATGCACCACTAGATCTTTTAAGACGATGTGTGTATTTTTAACATTAGCTCAGAGGATATATATATATATATTTATATGAGAGGTGGCAGACGAGCATACGGATCACCTGATGGTAAGCAATTCCGCCGCCCATGGACACCCGCAACACCAGTGGAGTCATAAGTGCGCTGCCAACCTTTTCCCCTTCTCCCCATCGCCGTGTGAGTGAGGTTACCAGAGGCGGTAACCTCACTCACACGGCGAAACACAGCGCAGGCGCTGCTTGACGCCGGTCTTCTGTGAGGCAGTGGTATCACTCCGGTCGAGCCGGCCCATTCATGCCTAAGCGTGGCTCTACCACATTTAAAACATTTGTAGGAAAGAACATTTGGATTAGTTCTCAAATTGTGGATACCCACAAAAACAATTTTATAGTGTAGATAAAGATTTCTTAATTGGCCACAGAAAACAAATTTAAACACGATTGAAATAAATACACAAATAGGACAAATTCTGTAGCCAACAAGGCCCAACCTCAGCATTTGCTGAAGAGGCCGAAGCCGCTGAAACGTTGCCTTGGGCGACGTACGTGCACACATACATACAACAGAAATAAAAACAAAACAAAGAAAAGAAAAGAAAAATCAATATTTATTTCATAAAGTCAGTTAATATTAACATTAAACGAAGTAACACATAGTAATGAAAAGTTTAGAGATGTTACCGAATCGATTTCCCGGAATTCTCCCTCGCATTGTAGCGGTATGTACAAACATAACGACTAGACAATTTCGATTGTTGACAAAGCTCCTTGATAAGTCAATAGTCCAATCAAATGGCCAAGTTTGTAACAATTAGCAAACTGACAATTAGTTTTGTTTTTGTTTCTAATACAGGGTATCGGTGAACAGTTAGATCCTTCTATTATGGACCATTTTACGAATCAGTAGCGCCGCCAACCGTTTTTATTGATTCTAATGAGAAATCTGGGAAATCGGTTTGGTAACAACCTCAAACTATAGAATTGGTTTACGGGTATCCATAGTTTGAGAAATAATCTGAAACGTACTGTATTCTAAATTATTGCCTAAGCCGCCGTGCTAGCGGTAGAAATACCTATATACATTTGAAAAATCCAATGGTGAATGTTCAGGTTCGAATCAACGACCTTCCGCTTGGGAGGCGCGTGGTTAAATCCACTGAGATAGCTTTGTTCAAAGTCTAAGTATTTAGTGCACCCACCGAACAACAATCATCTTATTATAAAACGCGATCTTGAGTTTTACCGTACCAAAGCTCATGCCATCCCGTTCCAACACACAATCGAACGAAGTATAGGTAAATATCAAACTCCGGTCAATCACACCCATACTCGAAATTGAACTATGAATAGCGCTAAATTACAATTTCAGTGGTCCTTCTGCTACTTTTTTCCAAATCACGATAAGTTCCCAGAAATTCTTTAAAATAACGGTCAAAATCAATGATTTATTTCAAACCCGGCACGTCCATTGACAAGTGTATATCAATCTCAAGAACGTCCACATCGACCAATGAGAGCAAAGTATGGCGTTTAAGATGGCTCTGGCAGCCAGAGCCATCTTGGAAGATGGAATTAGTAAAAAATTAGGTAAGTCCAGTAGCTAATTTTCAAAATCAATCAAGTCCACAACAATTCCGATGTATTTCGTAAGTGTACATCAAACACCGACATGTCAACATTTCAACATGGTTTTAAAGCGTAATCTCTTAATTAAACTTTATTTTTATATATTCTAATACACATAAACTCCTATATAAATCCCCATTTTATAAGAATTCTAAAAAAAGATTTACATCACTAGCCAAATACATATTTCTCTCATTTCCCATTTTTTGTTCATAGTGGGCATGCCGGGGTTTGATATTTGTTTAGATCCAAATCTTTTTGTAATAATGTTGTAATTAATTTTTCTTATCAAGACAAAAATGCCAACACAAACACAAACAAAATTATTCAAACAACAGGATTACCACAAAACAGGCACACAATTCTACAGAAAGAACTTTAATTCCTAGAGGACGCTGACAAGCGTTTTAAATTGCAGGACATAGTACAAGGAGACCAGTTTTAGAGATGTAGCGAGATATCTTTCACTGAAGTGACTCATCATCTTAGCGTGTATAATTCTCGGTTGCGTCCAAAGCTGTCGCTTTGAAACCCGGGGTGCGCTTAAACCATGATTCAGGATTTAAGGAGTCTGGTAATAACAATGAAGCGACTGCCGTTTGACAGCGGAACCAGACCAACTTATCATGATTACACGTTTCAGAAACTTGCAGGTTACGATGATTTCCCTCACTGCCGAGCTAATGGTAGAAATTAAATGTGACTAATGGAAAAAAATTAACACGAGACGAATATTTGTCGTCTCTTGTCACGACTTTTTACAATTTTAATTGTCTTAGAGTCGCCATAATAATTTATATGAAAAAAAAAACTTGAGTATGCCCAATCTCACTAAAAATACTGGAAAACTTGATTTAGGTAATATAAACTCTCAGTTGACATTACCTTAAGATGGAATATAAAGTGGACTCCCGTTTTCGCACTTAACACTCCTAACTGGTCTATGTTGAATCTGACGTATTGTGAATGACATCACAACATATTCTCAGATAAATCTCTTCTTCTTCTTCAACAGCATGTGTTTGTCCCACTGCAGAGCATATACCTCTCCAATTTCTCTCCACTTTCTTCTGTCGTCGGTTTTCCTGGACCACGCTAACCACCACCACCAAGCTTGAGCTTGAGCCTTGATGTCATCGGACCATCTGGCAGTTTGTCCGCCAACACTCCTATTTCCGTCTCTTGGTCTCCATTCAAGGATATCCTTGCTCCACCTTTCATCGCTCTGTCTGCACACATAACCGGCCCATGCCCATTTAGTTTTGCGGCTCGGTACCTTACGTCTATCACTTTTGTGCGTTCCCTGATGATGGTGTTGCACACTCTGTCTCGTAAGGATATCCCGAGCATGATACATAAATATCAGGCAGATCGATCGATATCTATCTATATATCTCAGAAAAATATCAGGCAGTCAAGTTCCGATCTCAACGTGAAAAATGTAACACTCGTCAGTTAATGTCAAGGATGCTGTTAGTCATCTTTTAATAGATACTCTTCAAAGTTTTTGGACGCGCAGCTTTATTATTTTATAATCGTTTGAGTTTTGATCAATGTGAGATACAATCGATTTGTTCCTGGATCATGGTCCATAACTCAAATGTACGCATAACCGAGAACCACTCGAGTGACAAAACACGACACGAGTTATGTGTCGCATCACTCGCTGGCTGTCACTGATAAATTGTGTTGCGAGGTAAAGAGGCACCCGGCGGACTGGCTACGCGACAAGTAATTAAATAGGCTGCAATGAATTTTAAAAGAAAGTAGAACTGTTGACGTCATGCCGCCCATTTAAGATCGAATTGGGTAGCTGAAAGGTTAGTTTACGAATTCCCGTGCAAAATAAGCGAATTTTGTTGGCGCTTTTGTAAGAGATACTTTAATATTCGATCGTTGCATTTACATAGCGCGATAATATAACGTACTTAACTAATTTATCTGCCAGCGTAGGTTCTTATATTGATTATTATTCTTTATACCACAAAATAACATACCTACAGCTGGTGATAGAAAAACAACAATTCAATTCGGCATTCATTTCTTACTAGGTGAATATTTAGATACATATATTTTCGCCTTATCTTCACCTAATCAATTGTTTGACATCGTTTGATTAGAAAAGAATATAAATTTCAAATTGGAATTCTTTTTCTTTATTAATTTGCATTTTATGTCTCAAGCTGTATGTTTGATGTTCATGGGCGGCGGTGATCACTTTCCATCAGGTTTGCCGTCTGCTCGCTTGTCCGCTATAATGTAAAAAAAATGTATGTATTATAAGTATGTTTTTACAAAATAAAAGTGTTATATGTATATATTTGTAATTCCGCTGTTGATTCTGATATCCGTAACACAGGTGCTTGAGCTATCTATCTCGGAGTCAGATCAATGTATGTGATGTTGTGGAATATTTATTTATTTATTATTATTATTATTTATTATTCTCTCAACAGGAATACCCTATTAGGTATTCTAATAATCCTCAAACCGATTACAGCTACGGCGGCCAATCTCAACGATCAGCCACGTACGCAGGATTTATTATAGTGCCCAAGTGTGCGCACACACAACACAAGTGCACTCTCCTTACCCTCATATTCCGATGGGACACTACTGTGACACGACCGGAAAGGGATCGGGCGCAGGACCAACATATTAACGTGCTTTCCGAAGCACGGGGGTACAAGACCGCCAAATTCCAGACTCCGGGCTGCCACTAAGAATTTCTTACCGAAAACTTAGGTAGAAAATTTTGGCCCGACCCGGGGTACGAACCGGGAGCTCTTGCGCAACCATCTCGTTTAAGTGCGACCCACTAACCACGCCGCCAGCGAGGCAGTCAAAAGGTAGGCATTCTACTGAATTACTAAATATCCTTAATTGTTTGAAGCATCAAGCTACTCGTATTAATTTGACCGTTTAGATCATTAAATTTCTTGTTCAAAGTATTTATTCACTTCAAGCCTGTTTTACTCTTCAACTTAAGGTCGTAAAGCTTAAAGTCCCTTTTAAAGCCGAAAACAATCGATTTTCTATTAGGTCTGCTGTCTGGGAGTTAGAAGGTTAAAACATTACACATTAAATAATACTTCGTTGTTTTTGCTGTGCAGTTTTGTAAGCCAGACTTACCGAATCCTAGATCATGGTCCAAGCGTCCCCCAATAAATGCCCCCGGTCCCCTAAGCGACCGCTTTCGACGCAAAATTACATGCCGAGAAGAGTGAGTATTTGCTGTGTAGTTTTTTTTTTTATGTGATAGGTAGCAGGCAGGCTGACGGATCACCCGATGGTAAGCGATTGCCGCCGCCCATGCACACCAGCGACGCTAGTGGAGTCACAAGTGCGCTGCCAACCATTAAACCCTTCTTTCCCTCGGATTGGTTAACATACTTGTCGCACTCTGTGCCTAACATATTATAATACGATACTGCCTCGATGGCGCAGTGGGTCATACTTCCCACGGTAATACGCAGGAGGTCCCGTTTTTGATCCTCAGATCGAGCCCAAAATATGTACATATGTTTTCGTTATGAAATTCTTAGTGTCTAGAAATTGGCGGTCTTGTACCCTCGTGCCTCGGCATAAAGCAAGTTAGGCCGTTGGTCCTGCGTCCGATCCGTCTCCGGTCGTGTCAAACTGGTGCCCCATCGAATTACGAGGGTAAGGGAATAGAGAGTGCACTTAAGTTTGAGAGCACTATAATATATTATGTGTGCGTGGTCTAACGTTGAGATTGGCCTCCGTAACCAATTGCGGGGACATGGACACCCCAGGGGTTTTTTTTGTTAGGGTCACACACCCTTGTTCCCTACATGTAGCAAGGTGACGGCCATGATGGTTTCCCCTGGGAAAAAAATGGCCTCCGTAACCGTCATCTGTTGGAGGATATTATTAACCCTGACATGAAAAGAGGGCAGAGTTAATTTAAAGGCAATTAATAATTAATTAATTTAAATTGGGTGTTTTTTTCGTTCACCTAGTGATTACGTTAACAAAAGGTGTAAAAAGATTTTCAGGGATGATGTTCCGAGAATTTAATCAAGAAGAAGATCCAATTTCAAAGGCTTGACTTTGTGAAAAATAATCCGTAGGTACGGACAAAGCAGTTGATATATCTAAATTTTTATTGTTAGGTGAAAAATGTTATGATTCAAAATCTATTAGACTCCGAACCTTATATCCCAAAAAACTCGCAGTGCAAAAATAGCACTTATACTTCAGGCATAAGGACGGTTCGAAATCCTACAAGGGTCGCCGTGTGACTTAGTCCTTTCCATTACGAATTTGTTATTCAAAATACCTACAAATTCCAATATTCCCCGTACGGTATTAAGCACAATAATATTTACTCAGACAACAATACCCATCAGATATGGCAATATCGTGCAAATTGAGTGCCCTTATAGGAATAACGGTAAAGCAATAAAGCATAAGTACAGCTGTAAATAAGGACGTAATGAAATTATTGTTATTGTGACCTCGTTTGAACTCGTATCACTGACCGGAGATTCGATATGAGTTCTATTAGACCTGTCAAAAATATATCATTCAAAAGATTGGAACATTTGCATCTGGATCAGTGCAGAGATGCGGAACAGTGAAACGCTTCATTTGGAACATCGACTCTCAGATAGATCCGTGATTTATTCCCCTCGTTCGGATCATTCGGCGCACTCGGATCATTCAGCTCATCCGGATCATTCGGCTCGTCGGATCATTCGGTTCACTCGGACTCGAGATAAATTTGAGTCAAATGATAGATTCGGAGCGAACATTAGAGTTTCGGAACTATGTATCATTTGGCTGATTCGGATCACTGAGTCATTTCGGTAAAGAGTTACACACGTCTAAGTTCTATCTGGGTTCTTTGATTACAAAGTTAGCAAGTATGGCTTGATGGCGTAGTGAGATAAATAACTACAAAACAAAAAAAACAGTTGCAGCCTGTGTTCTATCCTCCCGTCCCGTATAACTATTCATAATGTTTCTGCGACCCATGACAGCTTTAATTTTACCGTGGGAAAGCCACGCTTCGTTATAAATGGGCCAACTCGACCTGAGCAATACCACGGCCTCACAGAAAACCGGCGTGAAGCAGCACTGTGCTGTTTCGCTGCGTGACTGAGGGTACCGGAGCCGCGGAGGCCCAATCCAGGGGAAAGGGGGTTTAAAGGTTGGCTGCGCACTTGTGACTCCACTGGTGTCATCTGCTCTGTTCGACTGCTCGTCTGCCACCTTACATATAAAAAAAATAGAAGATCTGGCAAATCAACACATTTATTATTCAATAGATCGTCCCACCCCTATTGCCAGCGCTCAGCGGTTTTATAAAGCCTTAAATAGCGACATTTTTCTCCAAGTGATATAGGGTCTAATCTTAAAAAAAGAATTTGCCTTCTCGTACAAAATCAGCTCATCACTTTAGCATGGGGAGGTGTTTTTTTATTTAATATTAGGAAAAAAAATGTTTTCATTACTATAATTCCCTTGAGAAGTTTATCGGTTTATTCAAAAAGTCACGGTGCAATGTAATGTAAAGTTCTTTTTACGTACTTAGACTCCCATTTGGTCCATTGTGTTGGGTCCTGGCTGTTCTAGCCAGTCCAACTCCACCCAGAAGCGCAGAAGCTTCTTGGTAGCTTCACAGGCTTCGCAGAGTAAAGTCACGGTGTATAGAGAATGTATCACGTTCAAAGCGATGCAAAAAGTTGAAAACATGTTTCAAGGCTCTTTTACGGACTTTTTACTGAAATAATGGCTACATACTGACAACAGTTCCTTGTACAGACAGATGACATGACCGATATTTGGCAAACCTCCGTCATTGCAATAGGTTAAAAGTATAAATATATTTTTTCTGTTTATTTCTTGCATTAGAAGTCCGTCTTTATCCTCTAAATAAAGGCGGCGTTTTCATCGAGCATTACAAACATTCGTTACAGCAGACACTTGTGGCGCCAAGCATGCGATCGAACGGCTCGTGAAATGACGCCGCCTATTCGTAGCTTCGCGCATTTTTGTATCAGAAGTTGAAAAGTTTTTAAAAAGTGGGATGTCTTGGATACACCAATTCACATCACTGTCCAATTTAAACAAGAAAGGAAACGTGTCTCTTTAAGGTGACCGGTAGGACACACTAGCGAGATTTTAATTTTTAGCTACTAAACCGGATCTATTTTAAACAATTTCGGCGTTACAACCTCTCGGCAAACACTTATACCATTTATTAAATAACCATGCAAATTTTGGGTCCAACGCGTACGCGAATAATTGATTCACGCCATTCCTACGCGCAGGTTGTCCAGGACTCGGGGACTCAGGTGCATCTACCTGCCACCCTGGTAAAGTGCCTGCTGTGTTGTGCGGCGTTTTCCGGCTGGGCGCTTTGACGTCGGCATCCCCCCCAGAAAAGAGCGCCTGCGGGCGCAGTGGCCGCAAGGCCCACGTTTTGGGACCTGCGCTGCAAGTTCGTAGCCAGCGGATTGCGGTGGCAGGTCGGAGTTTTTCTGCGTCGCGGATTTTCCCGGCTCCGTAGCCAGCGGAGTCGGTTTTTGCGACGCATTATTGCGTTGAAAGCCTCCGAGTTTGTCCCTACCTCGCACTGCACTGCAACCAGCAGTGTATGTGCGGGGAGGGGTACCCGCAGTCCTCCTCGCAGTGGTGCTTGCATTGCAGCCAGCAGAGTGGGTGCTACCCGGGAGGTTGAGCGGGAGAGAGGCCGAGCTGGCGACCCTCTTCGCCCTGACCGGGCGACGGATGAAGCCTCCGTGGCAGTCTTCACCCCGGTCTGAGTGTTTCCTGGGCGAGGAATAGAAACGCCCCAGTGTTTTTATTGGGTATGCCTCCGGACGGTAAGGTGCATTTTCACTGCACTTGGTATTAGGCAGAAACGGTTACCGCGGGTCACGTAGTAATTCATTCGTGGATTGCTACCTGTTAGCCGAAGGATGCCCACCTGACCCGACCCAGCGTGCATAAGGTGCATTTTCACTGGGTCATCAAAAAAAAAAGGTTGGCCAGTCTTGCCTGTTTAGTAAATTTATATTCTGGCTACCAAGCAACATTCCCAACCGAAAAGAATCTTAAAATGTATTACATATATGTAAATTCTAACCGCGTTAAAGCAGTAATCTTTATGCATCTGGCTCGTCCGATGCGCTTACTCCGCCCGTTCAAGCTAGGTTACTTTAATATTCTAGCACCACTTGCTCGAAGTACTGTTGGGTAAACAAGTTTTTGTAATAATTTATTTACTAACTCCAGAGAAACTTAATGTTGGTACTCACGAATAACTTAGTTGCAAGTGAGTGTCGGAGTGAGTGATACTGCTCATGTTTTATTTAGTGTAACCGCTGACTTGATCTGAATTGACTTTGAATTTGAATGAATTGATCTGAAATTGATTCACTTGATTCTGTGACTGGTTATACAATCAACCCTTTGATATCTGATGACAACCTGAGGCCGGAACATACCTGCCTATTGTTTTTTTATTGTTCACGCAGCTGTCAAAGAAATAATACTTATACCAGAGTCTATGGTGTCCGAGACTCTCTTTGCGAAGGTTATCCAGAGAATTACCCACGAAACACGCTAACACCCTGTTGATCTACTAGTTTAAGTAACGTCTCGGGGTCCTGGGTTTGATTCCCGGGTCGAGCAAAGGTATGTTTCGAATTTTTCGAACATCGCTCGAGTTTATGATCACCAATCTGCATTAGCAAGCATGGTGATTAATCCTAATCCCATCATATTAGCGATTTCTTGACTTCTATGATGGAGGCCTTTGCCCTGCAGTGGGACAGTAAATAGGCTGATACTTTACTTTACCAACGAAAAGCGTTACTGTAACATGCACAAACTATAACATCCTATAGATAGCAGTAAAAAGGCTTATAAGTAATCTGAAAAGACGAAACACTTGCGCGATGTAATCGATACTCAGCGCCATCTATTGGTAACATTAAGACCCGTAACGAAGTGAGCACGGGCCACTAGTGTTTGATAAAGTGAGCAAATGTTATTAATCCTCTATCTGATCCACTCAATCCATTGAGAGTCCGAGGTCGGCGGCGTATTTCCACATCAAAGAATTTTACCGTGGAAAAAGTGGTATAAAGCAGTCACTATGCAGGCGACTGTACCTGCCAATACAGTTCAAGCGTGTACTTAAGACGTCAACTTGGTCGACTTAGCACTCTGTATATTGTACTACAACCATAGCATAAAGATACCGAGCAGTTAGTTAAAGTCACATAAGCTTAGTAATAATATCCTCTAACCGATTTCGGCTAAGGCGACGTCGAGACAGTTATAGTGGGAGTGAATTAATGAATAAAAACATACCACATCGTATCTGTGGTATGCGTTTATTCCTTTATTCATGTGATACATACACCACAGTAATGATTAATCTTATTCCCATTATAGTAGCGATGGCTGGATTTCTATTTTTTTAAATATTTATATCATAGGTGGCAGACGAGCAGACGGATCCCCTGATGGTAAGCGATTGCCGCCCATGGACACCCGCGACACCAGTGGAGCCACAAGTGCGCTGTCAACCTTTCTATTTTTTTATGTGATTGTGAGCAGACGGATCGCCTGATTCTATGATTGAGGCCTTTGCCATGCAGTGGAACTATACAGGCTGATACTTTACTTTTTCACTTTAGCGGTAGATGAGCTTTACAGACACCGTATAAGAGCGTTTGACGTGTGTCGTCGTTTCGTCATCGGAGGCTACAGTGGGTGCTAATACGAGTTCAAGCGCCTACTTAAAACGTCAACTTAGACGAGCCAGCCATTCTGTACAACGCCCCTTCAGCTAGTCGCCAGCGAAACACTGTATTGGCGCATATATTAATCTTATTTTGCATAATGCATTCATTCATGCATTCTTGCTGTTGGAAAAAAAGAAGTTGAAAAGATAAGTGTGAAAGACTTGGGGTTTTATTCGTTTATTTCAGATACGGGTTTTCTGTGAGTTTTGCTTGGGCTCGTGACATTTATCAGTCTCCATACTTGAAACTCAAAAATGTTTTTTTCATCAAACCTATACGTGTGGGGTATCTATGGATAGGTCTTTAAAAATGATGTTGAGGTTTTTCACATTATTTTTTTTCTAAACACAATACTTTGCGCAAGAGACGCTCCCAAAGTGTCTCCCCCCCTCCCCCCCCCCCCCCATCTAACTTCTTTAATAAATGAATTATAAAACTATAAAAAATATATATGATGTACATAATCATCAACTAGATAAAGTGAGTAGTTTTTTTAATACGTTATAAACCGTAAACCGCAATTGGACCTCCCATATATCTTACTTGCTGCTACGGAACCCTTCATGGGCGAGTCCAACTCGCACTTGGCCGGTTTTTTTTTATTTCAGATGCGGGTTTTCCGTGAGTTTTGCTCGGACTCGCGACATTTATCATCATGGCATATATAACTAAAACATAGTTTTTTTGTATGGATTTCATGTGACATCCGCCATGCTTTCAAAATACCATGAGCACGAGAATTAGGCTCGCGGTCCGTACTCTATGTTTCCTAATATTTTACGTGACTAATAGAATCACAGAAAGGTTTTATGGCATTTTTTTAAAACTAGAAGAAACACAATTTCTCAATAGCTATATTATGTCGTGAAGTTAAAGACCACAACTTATAAGGATTATTATAACTTGTTTTATAATACAGTATGGATACTAAAGTCATTTATAACATTTAAAATCAAGTAAGAATCTTAAAGATTGGAAGCGAATTTCAATACCCTTGCAATCTGGTATGTTTTCTAGTGTATGTTATCGAGTTAAAGAGAGAAAAGTTTTTAATTCAAAAATTTACCTGCCCAGCTAGGGTCATAAATTTAACTTTCCACCCCTAAAAATGATCTAGTACCCAAACTAGAAAACAGACTAAGGTGTTTAAACAGGTTGTGAGGGTACCAGAGGCCGAATCCGGGAGAAAGGGGGGATTTAAAGGTTGACAGCGCACTTGTGACTCCACTGGTATCGAGGGTGTCCATGGGCGGCGGCAATCGCTTACCATCAGGTGATCCATCTGCTCGTCTGCCACCTATCACATGAAAAAAACATTTTGAAACGGCTTAGCATACTTAATTTGGAAGTTTGTAGTGCTGGCTAATCTAAATCACTCTTATGGGTAGGATCTCATAGGTGTAGATAGATGTAGTTTACCTAATAAAGGTCTAAAATATTTCGTCAATAGACTAGTTTAGTGTAGTTTTGAGTGAGTAGTGTAACTAATACGTAGTTCATTAATTACTATTAACGCTGAATAAGCCGTGTGGTTCCCGGCAGAGTAGAATAGGCCACCCTCACTCTTACCGAGGTGTCGTAAAAGGCGACTAAGGTAAAGCTGCTGGCATGATCATCAGCACCTAGAGAAGGAAAACTCTGCATTTATATCAAAACCCTCGCCAACCCTTCTGCCAAGAGTGGTGAGTATGGCAATTACCCCTCATGTGATTGAGGGAGGCCCGTGTCCCAGCAGTGGGGACTTAAATGGGCTGACGATGATGATGATGACGTAGTTCATTTATTACAATCTAGATAGTTGTCCCTATGTGTTCCACAGCTCAGTTCGGTTGTTTCATAGGCGAAAGAGAGTAATTTACACTCTCTTTAAAGAAATGGGTAACTTTACACACTTGGCCGATATAAATATAAAGATATGTTTTACTTACTTACTCTGATGGCTCAGCGACCCGTAGTGGATCTTGGCCTCCGACACAACAAATCGCCATTATCTGGGCCACTGTTACTGGATGTTTTACTAATATAGTTTAAAACTCCATTCAGTTCAATAAGATCAGAACAGAATTATCGTCAGTCAGAATTTCCCAGGCTCAATAAAAGTCCAATTTACATTAATGTAAACTTAATGAATTAGATGTATCAAACAGTTCTATAAAATCAAAAGCACTATACCACTCGTTTCAGTTGAGTGAACTATTTTGCGTTTCTTTGTTGGTCTATGGTGATTCCCCTCAGGACAGTAGAATGACACTTTCTCATGTGTGTAGGAAGTCAGAACTCACCCACCTAAGTTGAGTTGACATTCAAATGAGTGAGTGTCTGAACTTTTTCGCGTAAATCTTGTCTTCAATAAGGGACTGTGCACACACCGCAGTGCCTCTGCAATATATTTACTGGATCATTTGCGGGCTGGTAACTAATGTACCTTTAGGACCGTCAGTAATTACAAGTGAGTAAAGCTATTAGCGAGATGGGTTTAACGTTAACGTTAAAGGCGCGCTATACAAGAAACAAAAATTTTCCTAGATTTTTTTCTAGCTAAACGAAAATTCCTAGGTCCATACAGATAACTTTTCAATGTGAAATAATAGGTTCTTATAAACTTTGACCTATAAACTTATTAATATCCTCCAACCGATATTTGGCTATGGCGGCTAATCTCAAAATCAGCCACGTACGCAGGATATATTATAGTGCTCAAGTGCAGTCTTTATTCTCTTTATTGTGTGACACGACTGGAGAGGGATAGGGGGCAGGACCAACGGCTGTCAATAAACTTATTAACACAATATTAGAGCCATTACTGTAGCCTAGCGTATTACTAATCCAATAGTTTATTAGATTGGTCATTTGCAGATGTCTTGTTGTTATAGGTAATGCGATAAACAATGGTATCTAGGAGTGAATATCTATCCGTGTGAGTGAACACAGCTTCCGTGCAGTCTACAAAAATCCGGTAAACTAATAATGTAAATAGGTATAAATAAATATTACACAACATCACATACATTGATCTGACTCCGAGATAGGTAGCTCAAGCACCTGTGTTACAGATATCAGAATCAACAGTGGGATTAAAACTATATACATATAATACTTTTCTTTTGTAAATACATACTTATAATACATAAATAACACCCAGACCAATACAAACAAACATGTTCATGCACACAAATATTTGTACTGTGCGGGGATCGAACCCGCAACCCTTGTATCAGAGGCAGCGTTCATTACCACTGTTCCAATCGGGTCGTCAAACTATTTACTATGTATATATTGGAGAATTTATTGCATTGCATTTATTGAACAAAAGAAGACAAATTTAGGAAAATTAAGACAATAACTGAGATCTAAATCTAAGCTAAAAGTAAGTAAAAAGGAAAGTTAAAACAAAATAGGTCCCTGTGGCAGTGTCCCCAAAATGCTGGCAGCATTACCCTGCTGGATCGCGATCAAAATTCACTGGGCAAGGTAACTGCCAACCTTTGGCTCTCCCGTGACTTGAACTAAACGGTTAGTTAAGTCACTAAAGAAAGAGAAAGGCGTCGAAACCCAACGGGTCCAGTGTTTCAACACCGAAAGCTACAAAGTGGTAGGTACCGGATAGATGCCAATACCTTGTAGCTTTCAGTCTCTCTGCTGCGTCAGCCGCGACTCCGGCACTCCTCGTAGCCGGGAAGATGAGACGTTACAACAATTAAATTATTAGTTCATCATCATCATCATCAGCCCATTTAAGTTCCCACTGCTGGGGCACGGGCCTCCCTCAATGCACATGAGGGGTAATTGCCACACTCACCACGCTTGGCAGACGGGTTGGCGAGGGTTTTGATATAAATGCAGAGTTTTCCTTCTCTGGGTGCTGATGATCATGCCAGCAGCTTTACCTTAGTCGCCTTTTACGACACCTCGGTAAGAGTGAGGGTGGCCTATTCTACTCTGCCAATTAATAATTATTAGTTAATGTAATTATTAGTTTTGTATATTACAATTTAATTAACATGAGTTAATTGAAATAAATCCATTGCAATATACAATTAACAAATTAATTGTAATTAAATCAATTGCAATTAAATTTTCAATCAATTACTAAAATATTAATCAATCAATGCCCAACACTGGCTGTATCAGACGCCCCGCTTGGTGCTTGAGCTACCTATCTCGGAGTCAGATCAATGTATGTGATGTTAGTTAGTGATGTTAATGTATGTGATATATCAAGCTCAAGTTCGGTCGTGCATGGAGTATTGCAGTCATCTATGGGATGGCTCTGCCAAGTATCAGCTGGCTGCCCTCGACTCGATTGAGCGTCGAGCCATGAAGTTAGTTGGTGATGCAGAATTAGTGGAGGGTAAATCCCAAAGCCTCGCTCACCGACGTAGAGTGGCCTGTCTATCGGTTTTTTATAGGATACATTTTGGAGAGTGTTCGAATGAGCTTCACGATCTAATACCACCTTCTCCTTTCTACCACCGGACATTACGAAAGACGACGGGAATCCACCCTTACACTGTGGACGTTCCACCAGCTCGTACTAAGCGTTTCGTTTCTTCTTTCTTGGTACGAACTGCTAAGGAATGGAACAACTTGCCGCCTTCTGTATTCCCAGAGAGCTACAATTTGGGTGTCTTTAAGTCGAGAGTGAATAAGCTTCTTCTGAGTAAGCTACATCTTAGACCTTATTGTCACTTTCCATCAGGTGACATGAGGTCAAGTGCAAACCCATTTCATATAAAAAAAATGTTCCTAGTTCCTAATGTACAAATATTTTGTCGGATCTGTAGTAACATGTATGGTTAACTAAACGTTGGCGTAATCGAGTATGACAGAATAGGGAAAGAAGTTGTTCTCAATACCCTGTCTCTAGTGCATTATGCAAAGCTTAGAGCATCAAATATATATTTTGCTAACGTTTAGTTTAGCACACCTGTGATATATCCGACAAAATATTAGGTTTACACGGAATATCCGTTCAGCGAATAATGTATGCAAATCCTCAGCCAGCCGGGATGCCTTTAGTATTCTGCCTGCAAATACCAGGATCCATCGAACTGTTTTAACGTACCCGCATTGAATAATAACTCTTGTAACATTATTATAAGTTTGGTTTTCTTGTGGTTTAAAATTGTGAGGACAGACGTGATTTTGTTGACACAGTCTTCTGACTGTATTAAGGGTGCATTTCCACAGAAGTAGAGCTGCGCGGAGTTGAGCGGAGATTTGTAAAAATTGACCAATCACATTGCTTAAAATACACAACTCATCTAGTTTGAGCAATGTGATTGGTATATTTTTGTAAGTCTCCACTCAACTCCGCGCAGCTCTGCTTCTGTGGAAACGCAGCCTTAGAAGCGCTCTACTATGATAAAGTAATGTAGTCAACGCAAGGCCTCACAGCAGATGGCAGAGTATTCGATTCATAAGGAATGAATGATCATAATATGAAAGTGGTTCAAAAAAGTTAGTAGGTTCAAACGGAATTAACTGTTAAAAAAGTAAAGGCTGATATTGCCTACAAACTATCCCACTGAAGGGCAAAGGCCTCCATCATAGAAATTAAGTTATCACTACTATGATGGGATTAGGCTTAATCACCACGCTTTCCAAATGCGGATTGGTGATCACAAAGCTATGTTCGAAAAATTCGAAACATACTTTTCGCTCGACCCGGGAATCGAACCCGAGATCATGGCCCGGTACTTAAACCACTAGACCAACAGGGCGTCTTGTTATAGTAAGTCAAATCAAGTAACTGTTATACTAGAGCCAAAAACTCGTAGCAGTCGGTGTCATATTTCATTCATAATTAATGAATGAAATATTTACTCTACTATCTGCCGTGAATTCTTGCGTTGACTGTAGTCCCTGAAATGACATACCCGATTTCATAAAAAGTAGAATGGATTAATATGGGGGTTGATAGTTGCCACGGCCGTAGGCTATTAGCTCTAGAGTCTCTACACGTGACCCCTGGGTAGCGCAAAACGGCAACTTTATTATCCGGTAGTAGGCTTCGGCCGTGGCTGGGCACCACCCATCAGATAAAACCGTGCCGTCAAGCGGTTATACCGTGTTCCGGCACGATGTCCGGTGAAGCCATTCAGGGAGTATGGGTCTGTACAGTTGCATAGCTCTGAGAGACCGGTCTCAGTGTAGCATTGTTTCTGCGCTGGGCGTCCAGTCTTGGAGGGTAGCGGGATCCGAAGCACAGTATGCTGTCGGCTGACCGTAGGTTGTAGGGGGCCCAAGTAGCAAGTTAGCCACTTGCGAAAGGCTGCTCCGCCGCCTCACAGAAAAGTCCCGGGGTGCGCTACCGTGCCGGCCGGCGACCGGATGAGAGGTCTCGGTAGACACTTTCGGGAGGGTTCGGGCGTCCCCGTAGTCTCCAAACTGGCTTCCCTTCAGCGCGGGACGTTGCAGACACTGCTTGGTCATCAGATCAGTGTCTCGTTCAACTTCTATCCCTCCTCCTATTCAATCCATGAGAGTGAATAGGCTTCTTCTGGGTAAGCACGCTACATCTTAGACCTTATAGTCACTTTCCATCAGGTGAAATGAGGTCAAGTGCAAACCCATTTAATATATAAAAAAAAATATCAATCACGCTATATTAAACACCATCGTTATTTTAGCGCGCCATTTCCGGTTGAAAGAAAGAAAGAGATATTTAACAGCAGTTACACACAGAAAATCAATTGCTTTGCCTTTAAAAAGGACATTTGGGCAGGAAGACTTTAAGAAGAAGAAAAAGATAGCGTCATAAGTAGTTCAATCTTGGGCCTGCTCCCCACTTCAGTTTCTCGCAAAGACACAGCTTGACAAATCGTTGGGTGGGATACATTATTGTTTCATGCAATGTGAGAAATTTTCACAGACTTCCAAGGAAGTAGTGAGTAAACCAGCTACAAATATTTTGCATGCCTGGAGCGAACCTCCATCGATCTATTTTAATGTAGCCACGGACTAGCGCATTGAAAAGCAACTCACTAACTTTATTATAAACTTTCCTATAGTATAAAGTTATGATAGTGACATGATTTTGTTGTTCACTGGGATACTCTATTCAAAGTATATTACTAAGTAGTTAACTGGTTCCGGGAGTCAAAAATGGCTTAAGGCGACGGGTATTTAAATCGATTGGTGTCGCTAGTTAGGACTAGCGACACCAATCGATTTAAATTGTTAGCTACTAAACTGAATCTATTTTAAACAATTTCGGGATTACAACCTCTCAGCAAACACTTATACTATTTATTAAATAACCATGCACAAATGTTGGGTCCAACGCGTACGCGAAAAATATTAATTACTGCTTACCAAACTACTTACCAAAAGCGGCCTCTTTTTAGCGTGAATCAATTTTTCGCGTACGAAAACGGACCCAGTATTTGTGCATGTTTATTTAATAAATAGAGAGGTTGTAACCCAGAAATTGTTTAAAATGGATCCGGTTTAGTAGCTAAATTAAAAATCGATTGGCGTGGCTAGTGTGCCCTACCCGTCACCTTACGAAGAATGCATCTCTACTTTATTTTCATATCCTGCTAATTTATTTATTACACTAAGGTCCGATTCGACCAATATTTATCTGTGGATGGTATAAAGTCCAAAGATTTGAGAATGATTCAAGGAGAAGATTGGTTGAATCCCGCCTAAAAATCTTAGACCGAAAGCTGTAAATCAACAAATCCTCAATGGAAATAACGAATACAATCCGATCGTTTTCGCAAGCCTACACTTCTTATTACGATCCAATTCTGTTTTCGAAAAGAAATAAACGTCCTACATATTAAAGAGTAACCTCGATAAAAGCCGAAGAACACTTCAATAGCGCGATATCGTAACTTGTCACCCGAATTTGTCACAGCATACTAGGTACGAAGTCACAATTTACATAGAAACTGAGTGTTTAGTTCGAGGAGCGAACGACCTCTGGAGAGCTTCTCAAGTCACAGCCGGGGCGAGTAATATGCCATGCTTAACCTCCTAAGGCACAGAGTCCACACAGCAGACACAATAGAAAAACAATTTTTTTGGCTTTAAAAGGACTTTGGGCCTTACGACTTAACATAGTGTGAAAATTTAAATAATTATATTTCCTCTACAACCACTTATAATCCATTTTGGCCGTATGATCTCCTCTTTTGCTCTACATAGGTATAGAGCTAAGGCGAGAGCTATGTCAGTTTAGTTGATAAGAACGCGCCTTTCACGCGGCAGGTCGTAGGTTCGAATCCGTGCATGCATCTGTAAACGTGTAACCATGATTCACTTCATCTGATTTCCCCTGATGAAGAGTCGCGAAGGTCGGACGGCAGTCGCTTAGTTAAATAAATGAATATTTCACAACATCACATACATTAGGTAGCTCAAGCACCTGTGTTACGGATATCAGAACCAACAGCGAAATTAGTATTGCAAATCCGTACATTTACAAATATATTATTGTGACTGACCTAACACCCCAAATCTTGTATCATGATCAAAGCGTACCACGGACTGCAGAAACAGCTTTGGATGCAATCGACATCTATTACGAAGACAATAGGTAATTGAAATGTACCTGGTATGGTTTTTTACAGAAGTTTAAATTAATTTTAAGAATAGGTAGGTATACCTTAAAAAATCCATGTCATGTCAAATTATGCAAAAAAAAAACTTTATTTCAACAGTACTTTTTTACAGATTTGTCGTCCATTTTTCCCTTTAAGTAGTCATAGACACTCGTATTGGGAATAATCCGCTTCTCACCATACCGCCATCTAAACTATAGGTACCATTATAACCAGGGTACCTACATACTTAAAAAAAAGCGATAACTCTTCTCACCTCTCAGCCAGGGTACATACTTAAAAAGCGATTCCTAAGACTAAGTATTCATGATAATAACACAAGATTAGTAAATCAAAACCAGAACAAAAAAAGAAAAGAAATGGCCAATTAATATGCACAAAATGATTATTATTAAAGCAATACATTTATCGTAACGTTGCGCCATTTTACGAGCATCCAATTACGAGTGAACTTCGGGGGAAATGTGAGAGAACAATTAACGAGTTGATATCGTTTCAAGGAATCCAAACAGACTGTGAAATGGACTATATGTCCCAATTGGTTAGGCTCTCTTCGTAAAATTTTCATTATATGGAATTCTACGCCCCGCGGTTTCACCCGCGTGTGATCAAAATCCATTTACTAGTGGAGTGGCGTGTAAATAGCCTAATTAGAACTTCAGGCGGGGAGCATATTTCGCACACGGACTATGACTAGGACTTGGGAGGAAAGTCTCACTTACGTCGGGACTGCCGCTCCTCTCTTCTTTCAGGCGTCGCAGCTGCTCCAAGCCCTACGATGAGCCCTTATTACAGTATATTAATTGTTCAATTAATTATAGAAGCTAATTAATTATAGATGCTTCTTGAAAAAAATGATTTTTAGATGGCATTAGGTAAAAGACATGTCTCAATGTAAAAGACATGTGGCAATGAGCAGGGCACATAGAGAGGATAACAGACGGCCGTTGGGGCGGAAAGGTCCTCGAGTGGAGGCCACGTACAGGAAGTCGCAGCCGTTGCAGGCCCCCACAAGGTGAACCGACGATCTGGTGAAGGTTGCGGTAATTCCATTGGATACGGGCGGCACAGGACCGATCTTGAGAACATCGGGGGAGGCCTATGTCCAAGCAGTGAACGTCTATTCGCTGAAATGGTGATGATGATGATGAATAGACAAAGAGTAAAAAGTACAAAATAGGCGGTACACCGCCGCGTAGGTCCCTTAAATGCGTTCAATGCTAGCCCGTACAAACAACACCAAGGGGTGAGAAAATCACCAAGTCCGTCCACGGCATTATTATTCATAACACACACACACACAAAAATAAATATAAAGATAAGATAAGATAAAAAAATCTTTATTCAATTTAGGTCTACACAGAACACTTATGAATGTCAAAATAGGTACATAATATCTACCGCTGGTTCGGAATGTCGAATTCTACTGAGAAGACACCATCAAGAAACTCAGTAGTTACTCTTTTCAAATATTGATGATGTTACAGAGTTTCAATTGAGAAGAGAAAAAAAAAACATAATAAAGATACATACATGCATACATAAAGAAAAAAAATACAAACCTTTCCTATTGTAATATTACTACACCTGTAGACTGATCCATCTACAGGTGTAGATGGATCAGTCAATTATATCTTTCAGATTTATTTTACTCACCTTAGCGCAGTTTCAAAACAGTATTTTTTAAACAAAATTTACTCTACTGCCGATTTATTTCAGTTATCGTGTACCGATAGTATATATAGTATTTCTTTTTTGTTATTATAAAAAATTCACTGCTCGATCGTGTCTTTATATCGGTTTGCGTTAAAATATATTTTAATGGCCGCTGCATTTTTATTTTTTAAGCTTTGGCAGAACCTTATTGAGCTGTATTTTATCGTCCTGATGATTTCTCATGAGTGAGTAGTATATTAACAATTTTTTGTTTTATTAATTTGACATGTCGAGCATTTTGCTTAAGCAAAATAATATGTTAGAGTGGGTTACATATTAAAATACGTTATAAACTTTAGCTTTAATGTTAAAATAATAATTTAGAAAACCTTTAGACGTGTGTAACTCTTTACTGAAACGACTCAGTGATCTGACTCAGCCAAATGATACACTGTTCCGAATTTCTATTATTTTTGAATGTATCATTCGACTGGAATGGATTCGAGTTTGAGTGAACCGAATGATCCGAATGAGTTGAATGATCCGATGAGCCGAATGAGCTGAATGATTCAAGTGAGCCAAATGATCCGAATAAATCACGGATCTATCTGAGAGTCGGTGTTCCAAATGAAGCGTTTCACTGTTCCGCATTTCTGCACTGATACAGATATAATTCAATCCTTTGAAAGATACATTTTTGCCAGGTCTAAAAACTTTAGTTGGTTTCTGATCACCTTTTAGTTAGATAAAACAAATTGGTAACAATGAACGCAGACGAAAAAAAATATCTTGTTCGTTTCAGTTCTGGATGAGCCAGTAAATACATTAGGTACAGAAAATTCAGCTCATGCCTTAGGCCACACAGTATTGGGAGTAAGACGGGGGACAGGCGCCACCGTGCCGCGCCGTCCCCCGACGAAAAAATACAAGGATCAAATTTCAAGGAATTCAAACATAATGAAAATAATCGTTATCGTTTTGGTACTAAAGGCGCCCTGATTACCTACTGTACATCTGACAGCAGTGACCTTTTTGACCTTAAGGCATTGGAATAAGGTCTAAAAGAGATCCGGCGGGAACTTTGTCCCAGTTGGTCCTATAAAAGTGCTTTACATCTTATTGAATGCTGTAAAATTTGACTTTGAAAATCGAATAATTTATACAGGAAAACACTTTTCATGGGTGGAAAATTAAGCAAAGATTTGTAAGAAATTCTAAGATGTGCATTTTTTTCTGGTAGGTAAGTACTTAAGCAGAATAGGTAGTCTCAGCTGGAAATGTCTAGAACTTTAAGCTGGTATCATCGTCAGCCCATTTAGGTCTCCACTGCTGGGGCACGGGCCTCCCTCAATCACATGAGGGGTAATTGCCATACTCACCACGCTTGGCAGACGGGTTGGCGAGGGTTTAGATATAAATGCAGAGTTTTCCTTCTCTGGGTGCTGATGATCATGCCAGCAGCTTTACCTTAGTCGCCTTTTACGACACATCGGTAAGAGTGAGGGTGGCCTATTCTACTCTGCCGGGGACCACACGGCTCAAGCTTAACCCTTAATTGGACAGTGGGAAAATAGATCCCACCACATTTTGAACTTTATGTGTCACGGCATAAGAGCGAAAATCAATGAAATTTTTCACTGACTCATATCCAATTAAGGGTTAAGCTGGTAGGCTCAGGTAAAATAAAGCTTGCGCGACAAAATATAAAGATTAGGTATGCTAGTGCGACTAGCTAGAGTGAACAGGCTACTTTTGTGTAAGCTCGCTCCATTGTAGGTTTCCTCTCAACTCTAGAGTTCAGTCTGAAGCCAAGAGCAAACCCATCTTCAACAAAAAAAGTTGTTTTAGATAAAAAAATATCTACTCTTGGGCTAATTTGTTCTTTTTCCTCGGTTACGCCACACATTTCGGTAATTCTCACTTGTAGCACTTAGGCATCATTAGGTTTCCCGTATTTTGACTTATAAAAACATTTTTGCAAGTCTGTTTCAGATTACGCAACAAAGCTTTCAAAGTTTCTTTTTATGTAATCTTCACTTTATTAATCTTAGTTGTAAAATTCTTGGGCTGGTTTTCCACACTCGTATGTCTGTTAATGAAACTGATAAAAATACATTTGTAGTTTTTAAGTGTACCGAGGTAATTAAGCTATTAGTACCTACCTAACTTTGATAGTGCAGTTGTCAAGGTGATGTGTATCTGTCACCGGAAAATAAGATCCGTAGGTTAATTAATTTACTAGGAAGTTTATAAACTTTCGTAGGATTCTAAACGGGAGATAAATTGTATTATTTTACGTCCACACTTTCGTAAATTTATCAATTTCCGACGTCACACGGTAAATTTATAAACTAAAGGATATCTTTTCGTAAAATTTTACATGGTTTGACCAATCACAGAAACTCTTTTAAATATACGCATCTTTGAAATACGTAAAATAACACACTGCTCTCTGATTGGTAAATATTCATAGTGGCAATGCCAATCAGTTCGCGCATAGCTTTTGGATATTGCTTACTTATTATTTTACGAGTGAGTGGAGTAAGTTTATCAATTTACGAAAGTGTGGACTTAAAATAATACAATTTATCTCCCGTTTAGAATCCTGCGGCAGTTTATAAACTTCCTAGTAAATTGATAAATTTACGGATCTTGTTACTTTCCGATGACATATCTAAGTTTAGGAGGTGCCGGGCAGTGAACGAATGTTTCCGGGTTTGATTCCCTTGACAGTTCAATTTAAAAAACGAACTTATATGTATAACATTAAAAAACTAAAACCCAACTACGACAAAAAACGTCGCTGAAAAAGTATAAAACAAGCCTTCGTTGTCAATTTATGCAATATTCACTATGTAGAGATAAAATTTCATGTTTGGAAAGGCGTAGTCACACGATAAATTGACAACGAAGGCTTGTTTTATACTTTTTCAGCGACGTTTTTTGTCGTAGTTGGGTTTTAGTTTTTATACTTTTATTTTATTTGTACTATTTTGGTGTCCAAGTGCTAGTAATATATATATATATTCAAAATGTACAAGTCAAGCGCTTTCAAATGATACCAAACACGGCATATTTATCATAACTTTATTTTTTTACTCTGTATGTTTTGTCCGCTAGAGGGCGCCACATTAGATTTTGTGAAACTTCATATAGCCTATAACCAGCGGACGATCAAGACGCTTATAATGATATGTCATTTGTCGAATTCTGATAAGTAGTTAAGAAGTTACGTGGAAACAGATGAACATACATACATACATACATACATAGCCTGTCAAAATCATAACCCTCCTTTTGCTTTGCCGTAGTCGGGTAAAAAGGAATACCTAAGTATAATATTTATTTATTCATTTAATTGCACATTTTACATATGTCTTAAAACTAAATATTCTAATAGTGCTGACAAGGGGTATGTATAGATACAGACGACAGGGTATTGCAATAACTTAAAACTATGGATGGCACTGTATTAATTTAACTAATTATTATTATACTTTGACCGTGGGAGAGCCACGCTTCGGCATGAATGAGCCGGCTCGACCGGAGTGATACCATGGTCCTCACAGAAAACTGGCGTGAAGCAGCACTGTGCTGTTTCGCTGCGTGAGTGAGGGTACCGGAGGCCTAATCCGTGGGAAGGGGGGGTTAAAGGTTGGCAGCGCACTTGTGACTCCACTGGTGTCGTGGGTGTACATGGGCGGCGGCAATCGCTTACCATCAGGTGATCCATCTGCTCGTCTGCCACCTATGACATTTAAAAAAAATACTATTCGGTATTAAATGTATGTTTTTGTCATATTATTGTTCCAACTGGGGTCCCGGGTTCGAACCCCGGGTCGGGCCAAAATTTGTGCCTGAGTTTTTCTGTTAAGAAATTCTCAGTGTTAGCCCGGAGTCTGGAAGTTGGCGGTCTTTTACCCCCGTGCCTCGGAAATCACGTTAAGCTGTTGGTCCTGCGCCTAATCCCCCTTCGGTTGGGAAATAAGAGGGTACGGGAATAAGAGAGTGCACTTGTGTCTGCGCAAATACTTGTGCACTATTATATGTTCTGCGTCGATGGCTGATCGCTGAGATTGGCCGCCATGACCGAAACATCGGTTCAGAAGACATTACATTACATTTCATTATTGTTCTTGCCTTATTTAATTCTTGATATAATAATATCTATCATTACAATTAGACATTGTAATAAGGGGGCTACCTTATTACTAATCGCAAACTAAGGATAGTGCCGGAACAAAACTCGTGCCAGACCGTTTGTAAATTGCGTGTAGGAATGGGATGACATGAGCTTTGGTACGGTAATAACTTAAGATCGCGATTTAGAATAAGGTGGTAGGAGTTTATTCACAGATAAGGACGAAATTACGTATACTTTAGGGCTGGTTTTTCAATGGTCCGTTAAAAGTTAACAAATCGATAAAATGAAATACCATTAAAGGTAATAGTCACATTCATGCAAGCAAGTAACAATAAGACTACTATCATTTAATTTTGCCGGGTAATACTTTATCCATCTGTTAAATTTTATCAGACGATGGAAAAATCAGCCCTAAGAAACTTGTTAATTTGTAAGTCTATCATTGTATGGTATATACCACACACGGATGCTTATAGGGATACTGAGGGGTGGTGACTCCGAAGAGAGCTAAATAACCGAACCCGTAGAGCGTGGGTTGAACACTGATTTATTGCTATTTAAAAAGAAATTGCTTAGTTGTAAGAAATACATGTGAGTGACGTAAAACAAAGTACGATTAATCTAGGTCAAGTGAAAAATATAACAATATGATAAAATTAGGTACGTGCGGTTGGCCCGTACAATCATTACACGTGATTAATAATATTCTCTATTGTTTCATGTATGTGTGCTGATCCTGTTCATTACTAAAGGTGAGTATAAGTATATTAACTCATACATGTAAGGTTATCCGGATCAATTTCACTAGTGAAAATTTAGTAACGTTTTATTTTGGTAGATACCTTTTTGAATTGATATTACCATTAGCTATATCTTTTTTTTGAGTAAAAATGTTAGTGTTCGTAAATTTTGGTAGATAATGCATGCTTTCAGTTTATTACTATTATTTATTAAAATAGTAAGCAGAGTAGAATTTATAAGGTATCAAAAGTAAAAAAGGGTCATGCTTAAATTACATCAAATATTAATGAGAGGGGGTATATACCTAATTTATGGATGAATATTAATGGAGTAAAAGAGACCCTAAATACGCCCACATTAATGTCTGTAATTAAATGTAAAATTACAAAAAATGTGAGTTCACATTACATAAGGGGAATTAAAAAAAAAACAGTATAATTGCGCTGAAGGAAATCTATGTGACGTTATTTATGAATGAACTCAAAGGTACGTATTGCAAGTACATTTAATAAAACTTCATAATAATATTAATTCAATTTACAAGAAAGCAATATGGAATTGAAAATGTATAGACTAAAACATTTTCACACACTCATTTTAAGTAAAGTATTAATGCATACTTTTACTTGGAATTTACACCGCAAGGTTCATTTACATTTAAGTAATATACCATTTTACTTCCAGCACACAAATTAATTAGGCTTCAGTAAGATTTTTTTGGCAAAAGTTCTCAAAGAAATGAATTAGCCCTGAAGTTTACTAAGTCGGGCGCTCTTCTTTACCTATGAGAACATTATCGCAAAAATCACAGATACGAAATGTAGAAGGTTTTCAGTTTAGTGACGAAGCACAGTTCTTGAACTAACAATAATTTTTATGATTCATATTTGAACGGATCAAAAAAATGTAACCAATCAGCCTATATACTGTCCCACTGCAGGGCAAAGGCCTCCATCATAGAAATCAAGTCATCGCTACTATGATGGGATTAGGCTTAATCACCACTCTTGCCTAATGCAGATTGGTGATCACAATCTCGAGCTATGTTCGAAAAAATCCAAACATACCTTTGCTAGACCCGAGAATCGAACCCAGGACCCCAAGATCACGGCTTGGTACTTAAGGTGACGGGTAATGCACACTAGTGACGCCAATCGATTTTAATTTTTAGCTACTAAACCGAGATCCGGTTTAAAACAATTTCGGGATTACAACCTCTCGGCAAACACTTTTACTATTTATTAAATAACCATGCACAAATGTTGGAACAGTTTTTGTACGCGAAAAATTGATTCACGCTAAAAGTGGCCGCTTTTGGCGGTGATTAATTTTTCGTGTGCCCTACCCGTCACCTTAAACCAACCACGGCCTTAAGACCAATAGGGCGATGAACGGATCAAGGTTTTTTTTACATCGCGATGCGTTTAAACAAGAATCAGAGAGGCATATGATCTGCAGAATAATAATATGGTGATCGGCTGATTGTAGGTTAATACAATCTGTCAATCTCAATTGATATAGAACTAAATGTGTTTGAGATAAAATAACAAGAGCCATTTGATACAATTTAAAAGAATATCTATTGGTACATATTAATGGCGTGTATCTGTGCGTTCTTGTAAATTGTGGTTGTTAGAATGACTTATGCGGGATTCTTCAAGATGTGAGTTTCGTGGCCTCAAATCTAATATTGCTCCGGGATTGGCATCGGGATTTGAAAATACAAGTAAAAGTTATGAATGAATGAATGAATGAATATACTTTTATGGCACTTAAAGTACAGTATGAAAACTTAATACTAGGTATTACAGGATATGCACAACGAAGGCGGCCTTATTACTAGTCATATTCTTATATTCTTCATAACAGAGACTTTTTATTTATTCAGAATATTTTAAGATTCTGATATCATTTTTGGAGTGATAATGGATTAAAGTATCGTGGCAGTCCACGAAAATCGAAGAATTACACTTTTGATTGTTACATCTTTTTATGTGTGATTTCATCATCATTCCAGCCAATAGATGTCCACTGCTGGACATAGGCCTCCCCCAAATCGGTCCTGTGCCGCCCGCATCCAATGGATTCACGCAAACTTCACCAGATCGTCGGTCCACCTTGCGAGGGGCCTGCCACGGCTATGACTTCCTGTGCGTGGCCTCCACTCGAGGGCCTTTCCGCCCCAACGACCGTCTGTTCTCCTCGCTATGTGCCCCGTCCATTACCACTTAAGACATGCAATCATTTGGGCTATGTCTGTGACCTTAGTTCTCCTGCGGATCTCATCATTTCTGATACGATTACGCAAAGAGACTCCGAGCATAGCCCTCTCTATTGCTTTCTGGGTGACTTTGAGCCTCCCTGACAACGTGATGACAAGGTGCCGATTACGGCACATTGTAAGCGGTCACGTATTGGTTCCGTATGTCATCACTGGTGATTTAGTTCCTAATTGTATAGCAATAGCTATGAGTTACTTTGATTGCATGTTCGCCAGTTAATGCTTCTAAAGTTATTATCACAGCAGCTATCGCGGTAGCACTGAATGTGTACAATATGCCAATAAGTACATACTAGTAAGTGTTACCAAGCGAATCAATGCGACCACAAAACTCGTACAAGTTCACCGATATAGTTAGACAACTCCTAGCCGTCTTGTTATTGCCGCAGTATAACAAGAGCTGTCTTGTTATGCTGTGCTATACAATGTTGTGACACATACCGTTTTGTGTTGCCAAGCGAAAGCTCGACGTCGTCGCTTCTCTAGCGAATATACTCGATCATGCGATTCGAGAACTCTGGATTTGAAGATGTACATTCTCATACTTACTACATATGAGTAAGTTATTAATAATTGGATATGGACATGAGATTATTGATACTTGGATTTGAAAATGAAAACCTCTAAAATATAAAATCGTCACACCCGATTTGTAACCTTTGTGAACATGACCTCATTCTAGTAATGGAGGCTAAAATACCTAACTATTTAACAGATTACTCCAACGTACTGGCTCACTTCGACGTCTGATTTTCAAGCTGAAATTCTTAGAGCTGTCTTTGCCCCAGAGCATGCCAAAGAACTATGTACAGAAACAAACATCGGTACTTACATTCTCAAAAAAATGAATCCTCCTTCTTGAGCAGTCAAAAATTATAGCGTAAAGGAAAAGTATGTTGAATGTATTATAAAATGTAATCGGTTTCTAAATATCCAAAGATTTTAGCGTTGCAAAACAGAATCAATTTAACGATGAAATGAGCGAATTGAAGGTTTTGCTGCATCAGCAAAACATGTCCATACTCGTATTGGATTAGAATGAGCGCGTTTTTGCAGACGTGGCAAAATGCTCACCCGCCAGGGGTTTAAAACCCATTTTTAGAATGTGCTTCGTCAATAAACTGTCACCACAACTTAGGGAAGCAGCGGCTTTGCCTCGTCGGGGAAGCAGAATTAATGTCTAATTTTATTATTTCAGACCGAGTCACGTTTAAACCTGAGAGTAAGTTAATGGTTTTGTGGAGAGCTCATTTTGTGTTTAGAAGCATCACTGAGCTTATTCTGGACCTGTGATCGTATTAATGTCGACCTCTGTTAGTCTTCCAATGAAGTTCTATGTCGAAATGTTTACCTCTTCCAATAATAATGATTTTACAAAGTTAAACAAAAGAGGCTAGGTCTTAAAATAGAAATAGAGCTTCTTATCTATGGTTCACTATTGTAAATCAAAGAAATATTTATTTCATTGTTTTTAAAGACTTTTCTAATGTATTCCAATATTTTACTAATGTAATGCAAATAGAGTGGAATCCTTGAACTTTTTCGCAGTAACTTAATGTTCTATACATATGAAAGTGTTTAAGAAAAAAATTCAAATAAATTTGTAGAACCCAATTCTATGACATTACTACGGTCACAAAATAAATTCGAAAAATACTCTATGTAATCATTATTATTCCAGAATACGCCAGAGCTTAAAAACGCTAGAATAGAACTAATGCTTCATTTGTTGCCTTCGTATAGTTTAGATTAGAAATCATGTTAGGAAAGTAATGTGTTTTAATTTAGCTAAGAAAAGATATCATAATAAAATAACAATTAACCGTTTATTAAGGCGGCGGGTAGCCCTAACAAGCGACTCCAATCGATTTAAATTGTTAGTTACTAAACCGGATCTATATTTAACACTTTCGGAGCAGAAGTCTCTAAACAAACATTTATACTATTTTTTGATCTGTTTTTGCACTTAAAATTTGTATTAACGCCATAAGTGGCCGTTTATGACGGCAATTCAAATTTCGAGTTCCGAGATGCTGCAGCTTCGAAATTGTTAAAAAGATATCCGGTTTAGTTGCTAACAATTTAAATTAATTGGCGTCGCTAGTGTGCCCTACCCGTCACCTTAAGACAGCTGTTGATCCGAATAAACAAAATAAAAAAAACAAAAATGTTAAAAAAATACGTTTAATTTTAAGTAGGTATTTTTATACGTATGAAATGAATATTCAAAGTCGGGCAGCCATTTATTAACAGACAGGAAATAACAAGGTTCTAATTTTCTATGCAGTTATCAATGTTTATGCTGAGTTATAAAATAATTATTGTGGATATACATAATCTAATATCACCTACCCCTAATTACGTTAAAAAACAAATACGACAAAATTAAAAGCCAAAACCTTTATTATAAACCCCGCGAAATTAATTATAGTCTGTGTGAAATATTTGGCTAACGGTCGTGGGAATTACATTACAACCACAATATTTTGGAGGTTTCCTGTAGTGAATAATTAAATTATTTCAATATTTTGTTTGTTTTCGGTCCATAAATTAAGATGAACCAGATAAATCCATACTAACATTTTATTTTAAATATAATGTTGTTTATCATGGTTAATTTTAAAATACGAAAGTATTGAAATGTCTAATTGTCGAGTGCACGTGATTAATACCCCTAGGACCTTAGCGCGAAGACGTCCCGTAATAAACGAAAATATACCTGTCGCATCAAAAAGTAAACAAACAAAAAAATTTCTGTGAAAAGAACCGCCTTCAAAAACCACGAACTAAAAAGTGTAAAATAATATTTTTATCACTTTATACACTTCAAATAACATATTATAACAGTACACTCGAGAAAAGGTGTTACTGAAGTCGGCACCCAATACAATAATATCTTGTAATTTAATACAACATTCAACTATTAAAAAGAGGTTAGGTAGGTAGGAATTTTTTTTCAAGCTTTTTAGTGTCTCATTTATTGGCATTCTCATTTACTCATATATTGAAGTCGGTTAAAAAGAGAAACAGTGCGTGCGAAAGGAAGGGGTATTAAAATTCGGTCGTAACTTCCGGTTCGCGCTAAGTCAACTGGTCGCTATCTTAATACTATTCATTTTTACTTTTTATCAAAATACTGTAAGACACGAAGGCAACAGTAACTTGCAATGACTTAGTAGATTTTGACGCGTTAGCAATGAGCTTAAAACAAATAGAAAATACTAACAATACAGAAAATAATTTACCCTCATTTCACGAAAGTTAATTTTTTCGTGCGAATCTATTTTACCTTCACGAAAAATGCTTTAAAGGAGAAATTTATTCGACAGAAGGTGCCAAATATTACACTTTATGCAGCAAGATGAAAAAAATGCAATTTAAACGGAATTAGACCCAAGCCAGTACACAAGAAAACTTGGCTTTATAATTGGAGCCTTCTTTATTGCAAAGCGTTGAAATATTAAACCACTGAGCGCAATAAGCTAGGGTTTACAACCCCTGCCGTCTTTGCTCAACCTTTACGACGATCACTATCTTTTCAACTTGAAAATGTTCATATTTTACATTGTTTTTTCGTTTTTAATTGTTCACTTTGTAAGACCTAACTTCATTTATTGGATATAAAAAGATGACTTAATGTTTTAGGTTTCTATGACAAAACAAAACTACATTAAGTATTTTTCATGTATCGCATTTCACAGTTTTTTTAAATTAAAATTTGAAATTTTAATGTGAAATCGGCATCTTACTTATGTATCTACATATTAGTTATAATGTCAATGGTTTGTAAGTTTTACTTAAATGCTGAACAAGAGTTTTTATAGTGATTTCAATTTTAAAATTTATTATGTCAATTATTGTTTAATCTCTAGAAATTAGTATCTGCAAAGCCTTGCTTGACGTGTTAATCTGTTTTTAGTTTTGGTTTAGATCTAACAGAGCTTTTACAAGTAGTATGTTTATCTTATTTATTTTAAATAAAATTAGAAACGATATTAACATAAGCTTTTAGTTTGTAGATTTAAAAAAATAGTTCTAGTATATATTGTGAATTAGTTGTAGACTTTTGGTTACTGTTTAGTTTACTGTATAGCTGTTCCTATTTTAAGATCGGCACTTAATTTAAATCATTTGATTTCAATTTCAAGAGCCTTTAATGACATAGTCATATCGTTGACTATACCTACATAATGTTGCCATAATTCATTGCCATTGTCATAATTTTATATATTTGTATGTATACGTAGAATATTATTATCTTCTCTCTTAACCCATTTTTCAAACTTTTTCATTTTATATTCTATAAACTATCTACTTTTATGATTATATGTAGGCCTACATGGATATTTAAAAGTGTTTTAATGTTTTTAATTCATATCATTTATTCAACTGTTCAAGCTGTTTTGGTTTTATACGAGTATACTGTTTTATTTTCTGATAAATTGTATTTCATTCAAATAGATTTTTCTAAAGCCACACCATATTATAGCTAAAACATTTACTTTTGAAAACGAGTTTCCATACCTACTTTAATCAGCTACAATTAATGAACGAACTGGCTACAATAGACAATTTGTAATACAAGTCAATAAAATGGTATTAATGAACTTAAATTTAGTACAAAAATTACACTTTCGTTTCGGTATTTTTATATGATATGGGGGGCATAGTGCTACATATTTTCTTTAGAGAACTGTCAAAAAACTCCTTATGGCTCAAAGCATAACATTACATTGCAACTACGATCAGAAGGCACTTTGGTGACATGGGCAGGAGGGCGTTGTATAATATTTCTTCTATGGGAAAATGTCAAAACCACGGATACGACTCGTAAAGGAAACCGCATTAGTTCCAATTGTTGCCACGTGCCAAATAACCGTAGGGCATTATCTGTTATTTCCTGTTGAATTGTAGCAGTCACTATGTTATGAAAAGTTAATTTCGGTAAAACATTATTATTTCAGAAGTCAAAGATAAGGAAGCAAATTATAAATACGCACATAAGTAATATTTGGCCAGAATAAAAAACCTAGATGTAACATATTATTATCATCCTCCTCCTCCATCTCAGGTTATCTGGGGTCGGCGCAGTATGTCTTCCTTTTCCATACGTCCCTGTCATTCGTCATCGAATCATCCACCCCTTCTCCCGTCATGTCATTCTTCACACAATCCATCCATCTCTTTTTCTGCCGTCCTCTGTTCCTCCACCCACTAAAATTTACACTCATGACTCTTTTGGTCACATGTTCTTCCTCTCTTCTCATTACGTGGCCATACCAGGAAAGACCTAGACATCTTATCCTACAATTTACAAAGAGGTACATTCTATAGAAAAACGACAAGGCTTACTAGGTAATCCGAAATTATGAATCACTTGCGCGATGTAATCGACACTCAGCGCTATCTATTGGTTCATTTTGGAACTAAATACTGAAAAGAGGTGAGTGCAGGTCGCTACAGGTGTATAAAAAAGTTTAGATTCATGATCCCACAGTGTAGATTTTCACGATTGGCCTAAATTGACTCGTCGTTGATTGTTGCCATGTAATCGGTGTCCACATATCACTGACGTCACAGCGTAATGGTTGCTCTGGTTGGCGGGGGCCCAAACTGGTGTCAGTGGGCTGACGGCGCTCCCCGGCTCCCTGGGGCCTTACATGTCAGATTTGCCGCAGTCGATTTCCAATGCTTTTCTCCGACTGTCGGAACCGACATGAATTGAAAAATCAACTTTGAAAACTCTGGTATTGATAGTTTTGTAGCACTTTGTGGGATTGTTTGTTTACAAGATATGTTTTATCAGTAAATCCGGGGGTAAAGGTTCGCAGCGCACTTGTAACTACGTTGGTGTTGAGGGCGGCGGCAATAACTCACCATCATGTGATCCGTCTGCCATCTATCACATAAAAATCCTAGGTATCTGAAATCTAAAACTAAGTTTATGTTTGCATAAATACAAAAAAAAACTAAGTTTATGTTTGCAACGAAGCATGAAACTACAATCCATTAATAAATCAACGGCACCATAATCGTAAGTACCTAACAGGCTAGAACCATGCCGGTTAAACGACATGAGCGCGTCTAAACAGATCGTTTATCTCCCTTGTTTCTCCCTACGGATGCCCTAGTTCTTAGCAATATTCCAGGCGCAAGCTTCGATATGTCACACGTAATGCGTCGACGGCACCGCCATGTTTACCCGCCATTTTCTCAGAGGTGCGGCGACGCGTCTAACAGAGTTCCATTTTCAAGTTTCGAAGTTCGAACGGTTTAAATAGAAATTGTGTTTGACAGCTGCTAGGTAGGTTTTCGGCCAGTGCCTAAATTGTGTCTGAAAAGTTTTGGCACTAGCCGAAAATTTACTTATCAGCTTTCCTATGTTTTTCTTCGAGCCTCGTATTTTATCGGGTCACCATATCTTCAGTCAGCGTTGCTCAATTACCAATGCCGCTGATCACTAACTAAAGTATCAGCATGAAGTGACGTCACACTCGCCTTCATGTTCTTTGTCAACAGTCTAATCAGGCGGTATTATAGGGGCTACTAATTGGGCCTGCCCTATCTCGCATCTGGAACAATCTTGGCTTTAAGCACAGTATTTAGATAGACAGTAACAAAACTTCAGTGACTGCCTCGGGAGCGCAGTGGTTAGTCGCACTTTAAAATGTTCCAAGTTTGATATCCGGGTCGGGAAAAATTTGGACCTGAGTTTGTAGTTGAAAACTTAGTGTTCAGCCTAAAGTCTTGAAGTAGGCGGGCTTGTACCCCCGTGCCTTAGAAAGCACGTTAACCGATCCGAACCGATCCTGTGCTTGATCCTTCTTCGGTTTAGCTGGGATCGACACTATAATATGTCTGTATAGATGCTTGATCGTTAAAATAGGCCGTTATAGGTGAAATAGCGATAGGAGAACATTAATAATGTCCAACGGCACCATTACAAGCAGTTCCTTAGGTTAGCAAGCGTAGTGTTCCGATTCTCTCGAGGACACATCTTTAACACAAGCGTACAAAACAAGCGAGATATGTATCTCGCTTGTTTTGTACAAACACCGCGTCCCGTTAAGCTGCTTCCACTAGAGCTGCGCTGAGCGAAGCTAGGTAAATGAAGCGATTCTATTGGTTCTCAACAAACACATACGTCACGACGCATCTTGACACATCTCTGGTGGAAACGCAACCTTAAGCTAGATACTGGTTTTATGAACACTGTTCTCATAAGGAGCTTTGTAGGCAATATTATACGGCACGGCGTTAGAAAACATTTCGCGTTACAATATGGGATGTTTATTAATTAGGTTGGAGGTTTATTATTGTGTATCGTATTCATTTGTTCTGCGACCTATCATAGTCTTCTTATTTTATATCTATTTTTATGGAATACGCTTTGCTTATTCGCTATTTGTATGTGACCTATTTAATTGTGGAAACCTTATTATCATAATATTAGAAAATGTTTATTTTGTTACTTGTTTTATGTGAAAGGTGGCAGACGAGCGGACGAATCACCTGATGCTAAGCGGCAAGCAAAAAACCAGAGTGCGCTGTGTCCCGCTGAGTGAGGGTACCTGAGTCCCAATTCGAATTAAGAAAAAATCGTTAGCAGCGCGCTTGTATCTCCATTCTACCCATGTACACCCATAGACGGCAGCAATGACTTACCACAAGGTGACCAGTCTGCTCGTCTCCCACCTCATCATCATCATTTCAGCCAATAGAATCCCACTGCTGGACGTAAGCTTCCCCAATGTTCTCGACACAGATGGCTCCTGTGCCGCCCGCATCCGTTGGATTCCCGCAACCTTAATATTATGTCTGCCACCTGTCACATAAAAAATTAACATTTATAAATATTTTTAATTATTGTAAAGTAGGTACAAACATTTTTGTATATGACATGTCTGTTTGTTTTGGTCTGTGTGCTTTCAAAAGAATGTATTTACAATATAAAAGGATAACACATGCATATTTGTAATTATGCTGTTGATGTTTGATATCCGTAACGCAGGTGCTTAAACTTCCTATTGCGGAGTCAGATCAATGTATGAAATATTTATTTATTGTTATTTATTTAATAAAAACACCTACCTAAGAAAGTGCTGTTAAAAAAAGCAAAAAGAATTTCATAATCCTGATTGACGTTAGAATAACAACATCAGGCGTCTCATTCGTAAGAGGTGTGCGTGTATCTTTGATGCTCTCCCGAGACTCGAGGCCGAAGTCTGATGTTATGCGTACAATTTTTATGAGCGTTGGATATCTTAACTACTGGTGATAGTTTGCTATCGCACATAAGTACAAGCGGAAGCTTGTATCAGCTTATGTCATGTCTGTATGTATGTCAGCTTTATGTGGAAACATAAAGCTGATTCGGTTCTAATTTTTATTTATTCAGAGGTTATTGACTATAATCTATGCTTACGTAGATGGAAGTGTTTTATAGCTTTTCTTGTTCTATTTAACTTAAGATATATTTGCACAGGCTTGCCTGCCAAAGTTCTAAATCAAAAACTATTCTAACTGATAAAGTTTATGTAATTATGAAGCTCAATTCTGTCTAGGTCGAAGGTGTTGTCCAAAATTGTATGGAGGGATGGCTAGGACCTGGTTAAAAAAATATGTCTAATATACCTAAAACACTGTCACTATCAGATTTCTTTATATAGGCTTCGTTTTTTGGTGAAAAAATAAAAATCACAGAATAATATACAGGGTGTATCTGTGAACATTACATCCCTTTAACCACGTGTTCTACTAACCATTATGAACAACATTTGTTATATCACTTTTGGAAATTCGCATGAAAAATTTCAACGTTTCATATAAAGTCGGTCACGTCACTTGGTCATTTTGTTTGGAGATAAAAAAAAATCGATGAATTTCGAAAAGTCGTTGAACAAATTTTGTTCAGTAGAACACGTGGTTAATGGGATGTAAATGTTCACATATACACCCTGTAGATAAGTATACAGAAAAGCAAAAACCATCCACCGACGTATTAGAAACCATTAATTTTTGATTAAAATTTTAACGGCATTGGATTCTGTCAATACAGCCAAATCTTTAGTCCAAGATTTTTCTTTATTGAAGAAGTGCAAGTCTTGCTTATTCAATTCTTGAATTATTTCTAACTTGGATCAACGTTTTCTTGAGTTATCAACTGAAGTGTCGTGAATATAATCATAAATAAATAAATATTTCACAACATCACATACATTGATTGATCTAACTCCGAGATAGGTAGCTCAAGCACCTGTGATACGGATATCAGAATCATCTTTCATATATGGGCAATTCTCAAAGTTCTTGAAATGTGAAAGTGACTTACTGGTAAATTTCTTGATATGCTTTTATCTTCTGTAGTATAGATCGCAGGAGGCGGAGATTAAAAACCATCATGGCAGGAATGACATTTCAATGATGACGTCTCTCAACTGTCAGATTTGACAGAACATAAAAAACAAAGAAAAAAAAGAACAAAAATAATGCTAATGTCAAAGTGACATCGGACAGTGGTTATCGTCTGCAGTCTATGGTTCATTCCCATTGGTGTTTTCCCTGACGCCCCATATTGTAGGTATGCTTGATATTGAGTTAAATAATGAAATCGTCGCTACTAGTATGATGAATTGTTTTTTGTATTTTTCCCAAGACCAGCAGAGTTTTCTTATTTTTTGAAATACTATACCTACTATGTCCTAGTCAGTACATTCTTAGTGACAACCAAGCGGCACTGAAGGACATTGGCCAAGCCGAAAGTGGACTCTAAGTTGGTGTGGGATGCCATTAAACCCTAAACTGCTTGGGACGACACAACAAGGTAAGGCTATTGTAGATACCGGGTCACGAGGGTTACATTGGAGACGAAAAGGCAGATGAGCTAGCAAGAAAGGGCTCTAAAACAAAATACATTGGACCGGAACCTTTTGTTGGACTGCCGAGCTGCAAATGTGGGAGAGCCACGCTTAGGCATGAATAGGCTGGCTCGACCGGAGGCACCACACCACCACTACCTCACAGAAGACCGGCGTGAAGCAGCGCCTGCGCTGTGTTTCGCCGTGTGAGTGAGGTTACCGGAGGTCCAATGGGGGGGAAGGGGAAAGGGTTGGCAGCGCGCTTGTGACTCCGCTGGTGTTGCGGGTGTCCATGGGCGGCGGAGTTGCTTACCATCAGGTGATCCGTCTGCTCATCTGCCACCTCTCATATAAAAAAAAACCATCAATATGCCTTCCCGGCAATATATAAACGAAGAGCAAACTAAGGAATGGAAGAAAAAACAAGAAATGAAAGATCCAAAGGCCTTCATAGCAGACAATACAAAGATATGGAAAAAAATCTTCTTGGGGACAATAGACAACAGACAAGGATGCTCATAGTAGCGTTAACAGGACATTATGCAATGAACAAAATGCTGGTAAAGATGAACATAACATCGAAAAGCGACTGCAGAGCATGCAAGGAGGAGACGGAAACCATAGAACATCTTTTATGTGAATGCGACTCACTAGCCAGAGGCAGAATGTGTCTTTCTAGGTAACGCTTATCCTAAACCAGGAGACTACAGGCACTTCAATCCGAAAGCAATCGTGACGCTGATGAAATTAATCTTTCGTGAGTAGGTGCGCAAAGGATAGGGGAGGTACAAAAGATCCCTTAGGGTCGACGTGCCCCATAAAAATGGCCCCTAACAGATAAGATAAGATAAGAAACATGTCCTAGTCAATTCCTGGATATGTCCCTTTAACTCACACGCCAAATCCACAAGCAGACTACTTTCAAACCTTGTTTAACCAAGCACACAATATCATAACAGCAATGTCAACAGTACAGTAATATCAGTTTATCCAATAGCATCCTCGTTGGTAATTACTGCGCGAATTAACCGAGGGGTATTGCGCCCCTGACATCGCTTTAAAGTTATTGCTTTCGATTTTCACATTTACACACGAGCGGAAACATTATTTCAAAATGCAGTTGCTGCTCTGTTTGATAAAAAATTAAATAAAGGGAATCGATTACTGTAACGTTCGGTACTAGATGCCAGAAGTAACCGAGATGTCAGACAGCGCCACCCTATCAACCGCTGATGGGATTTAATAATAAGACGTGTATAGCTGCCGAATGCGTTTATTGCAATGATTTTAATTAATTGGTTGGCTGTACATCGGAATCATCAAAATACACGTCATACAATAAAATGTTCGAGTTGACTCGTTTCGAACGGCTACTATCATTTAAAATAAGTATTTGTAATTCCTCTGTTGTTTGATATCCGTAATTTAAATGCTTAAGCTGCTTACTTAGTACGGAATTCAAGTCAATTATGAGATGTTGTATGAACTTATTATTATTAAGAAGCCCAGGTCATGACGTGTTTATTAGCTGATATCTAAGGTTAAAAATACGAAACCTATCACTTGTAAAAATAATCACACAGATTCCAGTTTCTAATGTGAAGTTTTGAATAATTTAGTATAATTTTTTAATTTATAATTAATTTAATATTATTTTTTGGCATGAATGGGCCGGCTCGACCGGCACTGCCACTGCCTCACAGAAGACCGGCGTGAAGCAGCGCCTGCGCTGTGTTTCGCCGTGTGAGGTTACCGGACGCCCAATGGGGGGAAGAGGAAAAGGTTGGCAACGCACTTGTGACTCCACTGGTGTTGCGGGTGTCCAGGGGCGGCGGAATTGCTTACCATCAGGTGATCCGTCTGCTCGTCTGCCACCTCTCATATATAAAAAAATAATTAAATACTTACTCGTACTACATAAGTACCTCCATATGTTCAATATCTTCTCCTTTTAGAGGTATTTTTCCATAATTCAGGATTGGAAATTCCATAACAATATTTTACGACTAAATCACCAACAATTGAACGGCACAATCCAATTAAAATAATATTTTAAAAATGCCAAAGTAGGTTAATGGTGGCTAATAAATTATCATCAACAAAGTGTTTCCACTGTCCATACATCACCTCGGGACCGCATCCAACCCCAAAAAGCCGTAATCACAAATCAGCTGAATACTAACTATATTGGTCAATCCGAGCTCCGATAACTCACGCCCATGTCGATATGTACTTGGTCAGCCGCCAACCGTCGGCGGGCAATAGTGTTGCCAAACTATCGATAGTTTGTCTTTCGATAAACCTCGAAAATCTAATGCGTATTTCTACCATTAGCTTGGCGGCGAGGGAAAACATCGTGAGGAAACCTGTAAGTTTCGTTACTGAAAACGTGTAACCAAGATTCAGTTGGTCTGGTTCCCCTGTAAAGGGTTACGAAGGTCAGACGGCATTCGCTTCATTGTAATACCTGACTCCCTAAATTCGGAATCATGTTCTAAGCGTACTCCGGGCTAAAGAGCGACAGATTTTGACGCTACCGGCAATCACTAGCTACGTATTATATACTGCAATACCTATCAGCTATCGATAGTATTGAAGCTCAATATCGAAGTTACTACGATAGTATCGATATGTTTGTGAATAAATAATGAATACATCATCTCATACATTGACTGATTCCAGTACTAAGAAGCTAAAACACTTGTCTTGCGGATATCAGACAACAGAGGAATTACAAATATATACATAAATACATATTTATCATCTCTCGAAAGTTTGGGCAGAGTGGGGATCGAAACCACGACCTTTGACATATGAGGCAGGGTCACTAATAAATGCGCTATCCGGCCAGTCGATAGTATCGATAGTGTTGTGTAAAATCTGGTGAATTCCCAATTGAAAGAATATCAAGATTATTAAATATGTAGGGATTTATTCGGAGACTTGTGGTGGTACAAAAAGAGGTGCTATGCTGTCTTACATCGACTTATAAATGGGGACGCACTAGCGCCTCACATTGACAATCGTTGGTACTAATTAGTAATTACAAATTTCTCCTATTCTAATGCTAATCAGTCGATGGTTTAACAAGAAATCTAGCTCAAGCATTGTGCGCTAGATGGCACTGTATGAACATATTGAGACTCAATATCAAATGCACTAACTATTGAAGCTATCAATAAGTACTAAGTTTTTACACCTCGATATTGTCTGTCGATAGTGGACTGTCCAGCTGTGTCACTAGCTAGCATTTACTCCAACAAGGAGAAATAAAAGAATCAACCCATATAATGCGCTTGCAATGCAATTTCGCATTCGCCGCCAAAATTCGGCTGGGAGGAAATTGGAACGTACCCTACGACGAAGTAAGTTTACGAATATTAATGTTTGCGCGGATTCATTTCGGGAAATGATGTTTCGTTGTGGGCTGGCGCTTTCCAACTGGATGAAGTTAAGTTATTAAAGTGTTCAGGCGCTGTAATGATTTAAAGGTCGATTATACAACCGTTTACTGCTACGGCGGCCAATCTCAACGATCAGCCACATACGCAGGATATTTATAGTGCTCAAGTGTGTGCGCAAACACAAGTGCACTCTCTGTTCCCTTACCCTCATATTCCTATGGGACACCAGCGTGACAACACCGGAGAGGGATTGGGCGCAGGACCAACGGCTTAACGTGCTTTCCGAGGTACTGGGATAAGTCCGCCAACTTCCAGACTCCGGGCTGATACTAAGAATTTCTTACCGAAAACTTAGGTACAAATTTTTGAGATCGAGCCCGGACCTGGGACCTCTTGCGCAGTCTTTCTCTTCTTGTTTTTCTCTATTATGTTAATTAAATTAAAAAAAAATGAAATAGGGCAATGTTTAAATTGCACAATATTCCAAAAACCAATACAAGGATGTTAGTGATTTTTTTTCTATGTATTTGATCAACTTGATGGATAGGAGATTTGCAATTTGATACAACCATCGCTTACCATCAGGCGAACCGTCTGCTCGTCTGCTACCTATCCCATAAAAAAAAATCAAGTCATCATCTGTCTACTGTAATTTTGTGATATGCTTCACTGTTAATTTCACAAAGAAAGAGTATAATAGATACAAAATAAATAAATATAATAAATGCATGGTGCATATACCTAATGAATATACACTTTACTTATAATGGATGTTCTTTATTAAAAGTTGCTATTTCGCTAAATTTATCGTATCAGAAATGATGAGATCCGCAGGAGAACTAAGGTCACAGACGTAGCCCAAAGGATTGCATGCCTCAAGTGGCAATGGGCAGGGCACATAGCGAGGAGAACAGACGGCCGTTGGGGCGGAAAGGTCCTCGAGTGGAGGCCACGTACAGGAAGTCGCAGCCGTGGCAGACCTCCTACAAGGTGGACCGACGATCTGGTGAAGATCGCGGGAATCCATTGGATGCGGGAGGCACAGGACCGATCTGTGTGGAGAACATTGGGGGAGGCCTATGTCCAGCAGTGGACGTCAATTGGCTGAAATGATGATGATGATGATGATTTCGCTAAATATATATTCAATGGATGATATGAAAGACTTCCTCGTAGTATCGTTCTAGTGATAGTTTGGTGTTATCAGCGATTCCCGACGTGCTAAAGTTCAGTCCGTTTGCGTTTTTATCACTTCGTCGATGTCAAAGGCCTTTTTTCAAACAGAACTTCGCGAATACTTCTAGACCCGGACAAGCGTACAAAAGTCCAGTTGGAATGGAATTTTTGAGGCGAAATACTCGTTTTTTCGTATTCGGAATAAAATCTTTATTTATACGTAGCGCTTTGAACAGACTGAGCCGAAAATGTTTACACCCACTGGTTGGATTTTTCATTTACGAGATTTTATTGTTTGGAATGACTTTACAACTTTTTGATTTTGCATTTTTCAACGGAAAGGGACTGAGTCTGAATGTAAATTGTCATTCAACGTTACTGGGGTAAGAATGTGGATAAGGCGTAGGTACCTTATTATTATGCGCTTAAGGGTGATTTTCGTAGTAGTAGGTAATTTGTTATGGAAATATAATTTTGTGACACTCTTTATGCTTATTTTCGAACAAGACCGAAGTTAAATAAATGCAATGGCGACGAAAATGATTTTGACGGATCTCTTTGGAAAGTGTTCGTGAGAGACACTATTTCTAACATGAAGTTCGCTATACCCAACCCAATATCAATATTATTAATAGACTAAAACTTTGTTTCAAAATTGATTTAAATAGAAAATCGCAGATATGATCTGTAGAAAAAATTATGAAAATGATGCGCCTGCAGCTATAGAGCTGGTTACGTTACTTCTTACAGTTGAAGATAAATAACGTAAAGAACGAAGATTTTCCCTCATAATTTAGAATGAATGAATATCCCGCCTCCTTTTCTCCTTCCAAGTTACAGATAAAAACATCTCAAACCCCTAGGTGACGTGGCGTGACGGGACATCAAGGAAATGACAGGAACTGATGGGTACCTCGCGTGTTATCTTTGCCTTACGTGACCAGACGTCTCGTTTTGATCAGGACCGTCCGCTTTTCATAAAAGTTTGTCCTGTACCCCTAAAAATACTCGTAAGATTACGATACAAAAATATTTCTATTTATGATGCGAACATTTTGTCAACTGGCCCGAACTTTATATAAAGTATCACAAATAATGTAATGTTTCTTTTTTTATTTACATAATTCTATCTTTGTATATTGAATTATCAGTTGACGTACAGATGGCGTGAGATCAAGTCTTGCTCCTCTTCAATGCAAAAATAACACTTATTTCAGACATAACAACGCTCCCAAATCGAACAAGGGTATCTCGACATGAGATCTTGACCTGATCTTATTATCAGATATTGTATCCGTGTAAGGTCTGCCCTTAAATCTACGATAAGTAAAATAATGAAAATACAAAAAAAAAACCGATATCCCGCTTTGAGCCAAAAAAGAAATGGTCATGACTCACGATATTTGCGCTTCTAAAATGGCGGTGAGGCGGTTTCGAAACAACGTTTCGTGCGTTTGGATCTAAAAACGATAAGAGATATTTACCTACATTTGTGTGCATGAACATGTTTGTTTGTATTGGTCTGGGTGTTTGCTATGTATTATAAGTATGTATTTACAAAAGCAAAGTATTTATATGTATATATTTGTAATCCCACTGTTGATTCTGATATCCGTAACACAGGTGCTTAAGCTACCTAACTCGGAGTCAGATCAATGTATGTGATGTTGTGAAATATTTATTTTATTTATTATTTACCTAAATAGATAAGTTAAACAGGGGGTAACCGGGGGTACTGATTGGTACCTACAATTTTATCGTTTGCAAAAATTAAATCTTGAAATAACTATGCGAATGTATCATCACTATTATAGATAAAATACTTTTCTGTGCGTTTCGGTGTTAACTATTAATTTTTAAAATCCTCACTAATTCGTCATACTTTTTAGGAATCGACGCTCATTATATTTGAATACTATACTAGAACTTCATCATTTCAGCTAATAGACGTCCACTGCTGGACATAGGCCTCTCCCAATGTTCTCCACACAGATCGGTCCTGTACCGCCCGCATCCAATGGATTCCCGCGATCTTCACCAGATCGTCGGTCCACCTTTTGGGGGGCCTGCCACGGCTGCGGACTTCCTGTACGTCGGCCTCCACTCCGCCCCAACGGCCGTCTGTTCGTCGCTACTTATAATGAATTAATACAACTTTACGAGAAAAGTGTAATTGAAATAATATTTACAGATTATGCAAATTGTTAAATTTAATCAACTTAGAAAATGTTAATAATGATTTTTATGGTGTGGCTTCGAAAAGTACCTATCTATTTTTAAAAGTTTATTAAGGGTTTCGTTTTTGTAAAAAGAAATTGGGTTCAATGAATCTCTATTTACCAACCTATCTTTATTTAATATAGTCATCAAACTACTTTTATTTAGACGATGGATACAAAGTAACATGTCTATTGTATCTATATATGTATTTACATTTACTATATCTTTTCATTTCTTTCAACTCTCAATCGTTATCCCAAATCATGTGATAATTTATGTGTTCATTATAATAACCAATACACAACTATGTACTTAGGTATTACGCTACTAAGGGCCGATTCGACCAATCTTAATGGTAAAACGCTGTCATTCTATACACATCCGACGTTATACCATAGATTTATCCACGGATAAGGATCGGTCGAATCGGGCATTTGAAAATTTATTTTGATAACTCATTGTTCTTAACCCTGACGTGTCTTCCTACTCAAATCTGCGTATCATACATATTGCTAACCATCATCATAGTTAAATATTGCCATCCTTCATTTAATTTAAATTCTTTATCAAAACCAAACTGTTAATGATTAAATTTTCATTATTGATCATTGACATTCATCCATTCATCATCATCATCATCATTTCAGCCAAAAGATGTCCACGGCTGGACATATGCCCCCCCCCCCCCCCCCCCGACTTCGACGCGACTTCCTGTACGTGACCTCCACTCGAGGACCTTTCCGCCCGAACGGCCGTCTGTTCTCCTCGCTATGTGCCCTGCCCATTGCCATTTGAGGCATGCATTATTTTGGGCTATTTCTGTGACCTTAGTACTTCTGCGGATCTCATCATATCTGATGCAATCACGCATGGAGACTCATAGCCCTCTCCATTGCTCTCTGGGTGACGTTGAGCCTCCTTAACTTCGGCACATTGTAAGCGGCCACGTTCCGGTTTCGTATGTTGACTAAGCTGGACTTTTTGTCCGTTCCATTGAAGAAATGTGTGCTTTTAGAGGACCAAATAAAAGACTGCGGTCCATTTCCACTTTGAATTGTATAATACTATCCACCTATTAATAGTAGTGATTGAATCAACGCTGTTGCCTAAACTCATAGCACATTAACTATTCTCACATTCATTCAAATGATTTTGTCATGAGTTCAACAAATGCAGGAGCCCAATTCTCGTGCTCGTAACATTTTGAAAACATGGCGGATATCACAAGCACGAGAATTGAGCCCCAGGTAAGTAGGAATAAGTTTAGCGATATGTTAAAATAGAGTGATAAAAGACGCCGCCTATTTGCACTTGGCAAAGTTCTTGAAACACCTTAGAAGCTGGTATTCATTATATTTGGGAATTGTGGTTCAATTTGTAACCATATTATAATAACGAGTATTGCAGACAATAAGACTTCTCCTTGTCTCCGACTGACATGTTATTTCTATAATTTTAGTCAAAATGAACTAAATTAAAAGTTGGCATTACATTTATAAGATATATATTATAAAAAGCATTTATTCACAATTACATTAGCTACTGAAGGAATTATTCGTTTTTTCTGATTGACTAATGGTCTTGGGAGTACCCATCAAAAGTAAATACTGACCCTAATCGCGTTATGTTTAACGCAAGGACTCGCGGCAGACGGTATTTCATTCATTATAATGATATATCATTGTTGAGTGGTTTAAAATAGTCAGTAGATTTAAGGTGACGGGTAGGGCGTGTGGTGCTCTAGTGTTAGCGACACCAATCGATTTAACTTTTAGCTACTAGACCGGATCTATTTTTAACAATTTCGGGGCTACAACCTCTCGGCAAACACTTATAATATTTATTAAATAACCATGCACAAATGTTGGGTCCGTTTTTGTACGCGAAAAACTTTTTACGTATTTTTGCATGGTTATTTAATAAATAGTATTTGCCGAAAGGTAACCTCGAAATTGTTTAAAATAGATCCATTTTAGTAGCTAAAAATTAAAATTGATTGGCGTCGCTAGTGTGCCCTACCCGTCACCTTAAAGGGAATTTACTGTTACATTTGGGCCCAAGACTAATGGCAGTCAGTGTCACATTTCATCCATTACTTATGAAAGAAAAACTCTACCGCCTATCGCGAGTCTTTGCGTTAAGAAAACTTTGAGTACGGCTGAAATTGTACTTACAGGTAAAGTTTAATTGCTTCAGAGAATATCCTGATATTCTCTGAAGCAGTGAAATTTTACCTAGTACTCAGAGTTCCTGAACTGTGAGTACTATGTGCACGAATATAATGGATACCACTTCATCAAACCAGCGACAGCTAATACGTCACACTGACAGTCATGTTAATTCGCAGCGGACGAGAACGGCTCGATATCAGAGACGATACCGGACCGGCCCGTCGAGATCAAGAACTTTCCCAAACTGTGCGAGCAGCGACGGAAGTTCCCGGTGCTGTACAAACTCGAGTTTCAGGTGAGTTTCTGTAAATAAATGTGGGAGAGCCACGCTTAGGCATGAATGGGCCGGCTCGACCGGACTGATACCACTGCCTCACAGAAGACCGGCGTGAAGCAGCGCCTGCGCTGTGTTTCGCCGTGTGAGTGAGGTTACCGGAGGCCCAAAGGGGGGGGAAGGAGAAAAGGTTGGCAACGCACTTGTGACTCCACTGGTGTTGCGGTTGTCCATCTGCGGCGGAATTGCTTATCATCAGGTGATCCGTCTGCTCGTCTGCCACCTCTCATATAAAAAAAAATGTTTTTTTTTATGTGATAGATGGCAGACAAACAGACGGATCACCTGAAGGTAAGCGATTGTCGCCGCCCATGGACACCCGCGACACCAATGGAGTCACAAGTGCGCTGCCTAACTTTAAACCTCCCTTCCCCCGGATTGAGTCTCCGGTATCCTCACTCGCGCAGCGTATCAGAACAGTACTGCTTCACGCCGGTTTTCTGTGAGGCCGTGGTTTCAATCCGGTTGAGCCGGCCCATTCATGCCGAAACGTAGATCTCCCACGGTTACTGTCTACTAGAGCCCACGCTACCAAAGAATCCCCGAAAGCACGCTTTAGTCGCCATTAACATTCAAATTTGATCTTTAACTCATAGAAACAAGGTATCTCAAAGTTTAGTTCCGAGTTTTTCTGCGGGACATTTTTCATGTCGCGGACTCTATGTATGTTTTTTGTTTTATGTAGGCAAAGTTGAACACAAAATCGCGTGGCATATCACCGTGCAGTCTATCCGACTGTGGAATGCTTTACCTCTGACAATCAGGCAATCCAATTCCCTACCCATCTTTAAAGCCCAAATTAAATCACATTTCCTGACCCTTTGAGACCACTGTTCCCACTTCCTCTCACCCATCTCTTCCTTTCGTCTGAGAATCATTCGTCTGCTTTGGGATCCATTGTTATTATTTTAGTTGCTATATTTATGTGTTTATTAATCATATATATTATATATATTGTATGTATTAGTATATTCATATTTTATTTATGTATTTGCATTTAAACTTTCTGTGTAAGTATATAAATATTTAAGATTGCACCGCCCTACACCTTCATCAAGTGTCCTTTATCCAAAGGTTGCCTGGAAGAGATCGCTCATAGTGATAAGGCCGCCTTCGTTGTACATATCCTGTAATATCTAGTTTTAAGTTTTCATACTTTATTTTGAGTGCAATAAAAGTATATTCATTCATTCATTCATTCAATGCACTGGACGGAGCAGGTAAAAAATGCTCTCAATGGTCCACTCCACGAATGCACTATAAAAGCATCTCTGCGTGAGGAGTGGCGGAGGATTATGAAGCAAGCCACTGATGTGCATGTGTGGAGGATTGTGCAGGAAAGAACGCTGACGACAAAGATAGGTGGCAGACGAGCAGACGGATCGCTTAATGGTAACTCATTTCCGCTGCCCGTGGACACCCGCAGAAACAGTGAGGTCACTGGTGCGCTTCTGACCCTTGAACCCCCCTTCTCCCCCAAATTGGGCCTCCGGTACCCTTAATCACGCAGCGAGCACAGCACAGACGCTGCTTCGCGCCGGTTTTCTGGTAGGCCGTGGTGCACTCGAAGCATCGGCCGAAGAATGGCTCTCCCACGGACAAAAATTAATGTATCTTTAAACGTACTGATTATTTCCCACGTTCAAAAATGTATGCTTACACGTACTGATTATAGGAGTAGAGTAATAGATATCGCTTCGCCCGCTCAGCTCAGCTCAGCTTAACGACTTGTTTCAGGGAACCATCCTTGAATCAAATCAACGAATGCGACCCAAAATCTTGGGCATGTAACTGATCAAATAATTCACTAATACCAGATGTAACTTGAGCTTTTTTTCAATGAGCATAAAGTGTATCTGTTAACCAAGTTTCATTTCATAGATTTTTATTACTATGGGTTTAAAGATCAATTTCCTTTGACGACAATTAGATGCCAATTAATCAAGCTACATTTTACATACCATAGAAAGTTATGCTATTCCTGAATAACAAAGACTAGGGGAAATCATCTCATTTCTAATAGAAAACATTTAAGGCAACATAGCGAGCGAAAAGCTTGTAATATATTCGCCCAAACGAGTTTCTAAAGTTCAACCGCAAACTTTTCCACATTACCTCAAGCATGATCCCACGAGTATACAAAAGACACAAAGTTAGTCACGTATTATCCTTTCCCACACTCTTACTAAACAATTAACAAACTACGAATTCACTTAAAGAAGTTAAACAACTGCTTAAATTTCCGTTTGACGACAGATTTACTTGGCTACAAACAAAGGCCAAAGCAAAACGTTTCTACAGTCCTAAATTCTACACCGCTTGTCTTTCGAAATGGGAGACCGAGATTAGAAGCAAGCGGAGCGGAAAAAGCGAGCGAAATATGGGCTTTCGCTGTCATCCACTAGAGACGAATGGCCAATATCTAAGAGCCTGCAACATGAAGTCCTATATGGACCAACGGCCTTAAATTTCGTTACGTACATTATTAGAACCTAACATTAGACAGGCACATGTTGGTTACTAAAATCTGTCAAACTCCCTTAATTGATATTCAAACAATTTGTGTGAGAGTTGATTGAATAAATTTGACAGTGTCGGCATTTAGCAATAGCAATAAATGTCAAACGGTTAGATAGTAGATATTGTGTCTAGCTAGTATTACCTCTTTATTAATAGTTCGTGTCTATACTATGAATAAAGAGGTAAATCCTTTTGACAGCGGCAATGCTATAGGTTAATCGAAAACATAAAACGCTTGCGCGATGTAATCAACACCTGGCGCCATCTATTGGTATAAATTGGAAATAATGTCCCGAAACAAAGTGAGAGGCCACTAGTACTTTAACAAATGACAACACAATATGTTAATGCAGACGAGCAGACGGATCACCTGATTGTAAGCGATTGCCGTCGCCCATAGATACCCGCGACACCAGTGTGAAGTGTGGCTCTCCCACGGTCAAATATTTATATAACTACTGCGTGCTACTATAATGTAGCAAGTATGTATGTAAGAGCACAGGTCAAGAGTTAGAAATCGCTCCGTTCGCTTAGCTTCGCTTACTTACTAATCACTGCCTTAAACTACGAACTGGTTAGTACAAAACCAATTATGCTGAGACGAAACGGAATCTCCGACGGACTTATCCTTTTTGCACTTTAAATTAGTGTCGCGAGCAATTCGCATTCAATTCAAATTATGCATATTTATTTTACCAAATCTTGCAACTGAATAATAAAAAGCTTGCGATTGTGGTGAAATAATATGCAGGATATAAAAGAAAGTAAAGCTAACCATCGTACATCGCGTGACCATCGCACAGGTCACTCAGTGGTTCAGAACGCGTCTTCCGTGCGGGGATCTTTGTTCGAATCCGAGCATGCACCTGGATTTTTCAAATCTGTATGCGTATTTCTACTATTAGGTCGGCGGTGAGGAAAAACATCGTGAGGAAATCTGCGCTTTTCGGGTGGTTTATGAAACGTGTAGTCATGATTCAGTTCGATCTGGTTCCCCTGTTTAAGGGTTGCGAAGATCAGAAAGCAGTCTGAAGATCTTGAGTATATATTTACTGATTGACTGTAGGTATATTTTTATAAATGACTACGAGTGACCTTTTTTTTTTTTGGTGACGCTGGGGAATGCCACCTTATGCATACCGCATGGTAGGCGGATTATGTCGGGCTATCCTCTGGCGGGGGCTTCTCCTAACAAGAAGCCCTCCAAAAGCGTACCAACTAAACCCCATTTTGAACGTGAGGGAGCCACGCTTCGGCATGAATGGGCCGGCTCGACTGGAGTGGCCGGTCGGCACGGCCTCACAGAAAACCGGCGTGAAGCAGCATTGTGCTGCGTTTCGCTGCGCGAGTGAGGTTATTGTAGGCCTAATCCGGGAGAAAGGGGTTTTAAAGTTGACAGCGTACTTGTGACTCCACTGGTGTCGCGGGTGTCCATAGGCGGTGCCATACGTTTACCATCAGGTGATCCGTCTGCTCGTCTACATTTTATTTGTTATTTGTTAGAAATGGGGTGAGCCCTGCGTCTCATAGCCACTGCGACCAGTGGATGATCTATTGTGGCAGCCCCGTAACCTATTACAGCACCTCATGTAGCTCCAGTTCCAGGATAAACCCGAGAATGGAGCTGATGGGGGGAATTTTTGATCTCGTCTGCTGAGATCATGTATGCTCGTAGGTGCCGGCTTCTGCAGCGGTGCAGCGCTATGCACTCGCCGAGGACGTGGATAATCGTTTCCTCGTCCTCGCGACAGAACCTGCAGATTTTGGTATCTTAAAGGCCCATGTTGTGCTGTTGTGCATTTTACTGCTCGTCTACAACCTATCACATAAAAAAACATAATTAATTGGAATATACTAAAACCTTCTAAAAATTACCTATTTGCACACGAACAATGCTAATTGCACACAAACAATGATTTTGATGTGCACTTAGTATTTTTTGGTGTGCAAAAAGTAACCTTTTCGCTTAGTTAGGTTAGCAGCGGCAGCGGTACGACTGTGCTCGGGCATTGTTAATGTCTGCATACGTTTACCATCAGGTGATCCGTCTGCAAAAAACCCCAGCGACGCTCTCTCATCGCCATAGTGGGGTTGGGACACGAGTCGACCTGGAGCCTACACTATGGAAGCTAAATAACTCTAATAATTGTTCGCCACTGTGATCTATCCATGGCTTCTCGCATCCAGCTCTTGCCAGCCATCCTGCGCAGATCGTCCCCCCACCTAGCCAGAGGGCGCCCTACATTACGTTTGCCAAGACGCGGTCTCCACTCTAGAACTCGTTTGCCCCATCGGTTGTCGATTTGCGGCTAATATGGCCAGCCCACTGCCACTTAAGCTTGCTAATTCGGTGAGCAATGTCGATGACTTTGGTTCTCTGCCGGATCACCTCATTTCGTAAACAACTCGTACATAATCGACTCTACTCGTACTCTAATAAACAACTCGTACATATGCATTGTTCGCTCTCGCTTATTGTTGTCCAAGTTAACAACAACACCGTTATTGACGGGACGTTCGTTAACATTGTTGTTGGACACAAGTGTTTGCGTGATATAAGCAGCCATTATCGAGCCATGTTTGATTAACAGTACCCTAAGAAACTACCGCCGTGTGGTCCCCGGCAGAGTAGAATAGGCCACCCTCACTCTTACCGAGGTGTCGTAAAAGGCGACTAAGGTAAAGCTGCTGGCATGATCATCAGCACCCAGAGAAGGAAAACTCTGCATTTATATCAAAACCCTCGCCAACCCGTCTGCCAAGCGTGGTGAGTATGGCAATTACCCCTCATGTGATTGAGGGAGGCCCGTGCCCCAGCAGTGGGGACTTAAATGGGCTGATGATGATGATGACCCTAAGAAAAGCAAATAGAAGTGGCTCAGCTAATGCCAACTATCCCTCCTCTACTATTAAATGTCCTTTCAGCGATAAGACCGCCGTTGTACACAAAGTTTTTATAATGCCTAGTATTTAAGTTGTGTATTTTGTGCAATGAAATATATATATCTTTATTTATATAATATACGGGGCATACAAGCAGACGTACGTTGTCTATAGAAATTCATCATCAGTATTTCAGCCAATAAACGCTCACTACTGGACATGGGCCTCTCCCAATGTTCTCCACACAGATCGGTCCTATGTAGACCTGGCAAAAACGTATCTTTCAAACAATTGAAACATTTGCATCTGGATCAGTGCAAAGATCAGTGAACTCAGTCAGTAAATACCTGATGGTACGCGATTACCGACGCCCATGGACACCTGTCACGTCAAAGGAGCCATAGGTGCGCTGCCGGCCGTTTTAAAAGGGAGTAAACTCTTTTCTTGAAGGTTTTCGTACCGGTCCGGAAATACCGCAGGCGATGGTTCATTCCACCATCTAATACCGACATAGATCAGCGCTAATTTTCAGCCGCAACTACCCCTCTAAGGTCTAATGAGAGGGGCCTAAGTCAATATTGATTAAGAAATTGTTAAACCTTCTTGGGTTTTCATAGACAAAGTCTACACTCTGGATTGAAGAAGACATCCTGTAGGTATGTCAGTCTATTCGGTGTTCAATTGTCTACTTACCAAAATATATGTCGTATGTAAATACAAATATGCCTGTTTACTTTGCCCCTCTAGCCGATATAAATAAATGAAATGTCTCGTTGAAAAGATTCAATGGCTATTAGGAGAACGTTCAAATGAATTCGCGCCCCTAAAGTCCTCGATAGAGCAGACCCGGTTCAAGTAGAATAATTCGCACCCCCATGCCCCAGTAGAAAATAAGCATACTCGTAACTGGTCTTCACTTCGGAATCATCGATTTTATCATATTTGGAAAGTATTTTTATTGATACGTAAGTATGTTGATTTTTTTTTGACAAATTAATGGAAGAATTTCTACATATTTTTAGAGGTACTTTTTAAATATGATAAAATCGATGATTCATATTAAGACCACTTTTGCTCATTTTCCACTGGGTGGGAGAATTTCCAATATCTTATGATTTCCATACAAATAACATTAATAGGGTCGCAAATAATCCTCACCCAATCATTTAACACATTGGTCCGCGGCCAAGTCCCTCCGTTACTTAAGACCTGCTAGCAAATTACAAGAAATCGTGGCTCTCCCACGGTCAGATTTAACCACATAAGTAAATTTAAAAAAATTAACTAATAAATTAAAAAAATATAAAACAACAAAATATTATGATGCTCTCGTACACTAAACTACACTCAATCGCAAGGTCCGAGCCACATCCAGGAGCGCCTATCCGTGTATCAAAAGTGCACGAATGCATACGAAGAGTACCGAAAATCGCGATGTTTGCGAGCGTGTTGTTGTCCATACTGTGCTTGTTCGCTGTGCGAAGAATTCAAATTTACCTTCGTTTATGAGTTTGATTTTGTTATTTGTTAGGAATGTCCACACTTGTTAAAATAATATTGATCTACAGTTTGTTTATATTCTCATGTAAGTGAATGTTAATTCTTTTTGAGAAATAAAGTTCTTAAACCTCAAATTCCATACCCACAAAATTAGTAGGGTCGCACCACATTACTCTCACTATCTCTTGACGCACGGCCAAGTCTTCCCTGACCTACCAACTTTTTACAAAAAAAAGTCTTATTGTGTGAATATCCTCTTCATGTTGACCAATTATGCGATGATGGGGTCAAGATATAGTCTTTTCGACTTATTGAGTTAGGGAGATCAGTGAGCAAAACTTATTAAAAGGAGATTAATCTTCGTCACTGCTGGAGTCCATTTTGAGTCCATTTTTTTTTTATGTTAAATAAATATAAATTAAATTGTTTTTTAGATTTTCGCGTTGCATTATAACTATAATGTATCAATACGGGGATTAACACGATATTTATTATGTGAAACAACATCAGTCCGCTTGTGACCACGGCTGCTGTAACGTAGCCGAAACGTCGAGCCAAATATGTGAGTACACAATGTTGTTTCACATAATAAATATCGTGTTAATCCCCGTATTGACACATTATAAATATAAATTAGTTGAATGTTAATGGTGGACTACTCAGGTGAGATATTCAGGACGGAATAAGATTGTTTCTGAATGATCAATATAATTATAATTAGACCATTTTCTTTACACACTCTGACGACCATATAGTGTTAATTTTATAACACAAGATCGTTATTTTGTGTTATGTGTGAGGTCATAATCATCAAAATAATTTATTGAGGAACACAGGTTGTAATTGGTGATAGATACATCTTTTATACATACGCGCTACTGTAACCTGCCTCTTAAGACGTACAAAATATTTTGCGAAAGCTCAATGAGTAAATAATAAAATTAACATAATATTAGTAATAATAATTAACATACAACAATAAAAATATTTGATAACCTTAATCATGCTATATTAAATTAAATCATAATTATATGTCATTTACATTTTTTAGAGAAGAATTCACTAACATAATATTTAGTTAAATAATTTGTTCCCTAATGGCCTTTGGAATGGGATTGTAAATGCGTGGAGCGATACAAAATAGAGATTTACCAAACAATGGGATTTTGCTGAAAACAGAGCATATCTTGCCCTTTTGCCTTTTCCGCGTTCTAAATTGAAATTTATCTAAATTTGTTTTAATAAACATCGCACTTGCTAAAATAAAAATACATGGAAGAGGCCAACACATAATAGATAGTTGATATTTTTAGCAATCTTTTGCAATTTATTCTTAATTATTTTCGTCGGCTTAGTAACGCGTTCAGTGGTCTAATTGGTAGAACATCCACCCGGATTGTGGAAGGTTCGAGTCCCGCCTGAACACGAGATAAAAATTTTAATTGTGTTATTGACATAATAGGTAGTTGATACATGGTATCAACTACCACCACCACTACCACTCCGAAACCACTACGAAAGTATGGACTTTCGTACTCGGTTGCTCAGTTCGTGAACATCCGGTTCATGAAAGATCAAGGGTTCAAGGTGGATAATAGCTAACATCTAATTAACCACATAAGTGATTTCTATACCCACAACATTAGTAGGGTCGGGCAGATAAACCACATTGTTTTATACCCCTTGGTGCGGGGCCAAGTCTCTCCATTACCCAGGCCTAATAACTCATTGTAATGGCTTTGGATCGGGTACCATAAGAACATAGATATAGGTACCCACTTGGTTCTTGCACGTTCTCTTGCTTGACTTTATTGTCATCTTAGCATTTAATTTTTTCATAAACGCACTATTTCGACTGACTGGATGGCGCAATGGACAACATTTCAAAATTGCTAAGCTCTGAAACAAAAAATACCATTTCTTTATTTACTGTTCCGCTGCGCGAATATATATTTATTAATTTTTTATATTGCTTATTTACTGAGAAAAAAATTAAAAACTAAAAAACGTAAGATGACGTCATCGGACGGCAGAATGTAAAATATTTCTTTGCCTAGCACATTATAGTTTTAAATTTATGAAATGCCAAAGCCATGACATGCAACTGTCAAAAAAAAAGACAACTTGTCAACGTTGAATGAATGAATGACGTTGACAATGTTGACACTAGTATTATTTACCTTTGACAGTAGTACCTTTTTTTTATTAAAACAATGATAAGCAAAGGAATATCGCTGTATTCAGCCGTCCGATGACGTCATTTGGCGCTTACGTCTATTTAGAATATAAAGAATTTTAATAATTATTTTATGCATGAAAATGGACAAATTTTGAAAAAAGAAAAAATATGGGTCCGTTCATTTTATGTCTATTTTCATATAAAAAAACAATATGGACATGTTAAAAATATGAAATGTTGTCCATTGGTAGTGACCCTGTCTCTTACGCCAAAGGTCGTGGGTTCGATCCCCACCCTGGACAAACATTCGTGCTTAGCCCAGAGAGCGTAACCCCGACATTGTTTAAAATAGACCCGGTTTAGTAGCTAAAAATTAAAATCGTTGGCGTATCTAGTGTGCCCTACCCGTCACCTTAACTACTGAAATGAAAGCTAATATTTTTGTGTTCCACCCTCACTGACCTCCAAATCATTAGTTATCCCTTGACCCTTTTTGGCATGAAACCTCTGTTCGGCCTTACTCTGTTAGCGCACCTATTGATTGGGTCCATTGTAATCTATACACCTAAAATATCAACGCCATTAATACTAGGACTTTAAAGAACTAAGTATCTGTATCCAAAAAATAATTTAGGTACCTATAACATCATCATCATCATCATCATCAGCAACCCACACTCGTCCACTGCTGGACATAGGTCTCCCCTAATGCACGCCACTGCTCCCGATTTTCGGCCACTCTCATCCAGCCCACACCAGCCAGCCTTCGAATGTCATCATCCCATATTGTCGCAGGGCGTCCTACACTACGCTTACCGAGTCGCGGTCTCCACTCAAGGACTTTACTCCAATGGCTGTCAGTTCTGCAGCTAATATGACCAGCCTACTGCCACTTCAGTTTGCTAATTCGGTGGGCTATGTCGGTGACTCTGGTTCTCTGTCGGATTACATCATTTCTGATGCGGTCCTTCAGAGATACTCCGAGCATAGCCTTTTCCATAGCTGTTTGAGCGACTTTGAACCGGTGGACTAGTCCAGCCGTGAGTGTTCACGTCTCGGCACCTATAACATACCATCTTCTTAAAGAGAGAAGTAGAGTGCGCTTATAAATTACTAGTGGCCCGCCCACACTTGTTTCGGGACATTAGTTCCACTTTATAACAATAGATGGCGCTAGGTGTTGACAACATCACGCAAGCGGTTCGTGTTTTCGGATTGCCTATAAGCTTTGCCGCTGTCAAAAAAAAAATAGATACTATAGATATAGATTTTTATAGACATACTTTAATATTAAATATATTTTAGTGTCTGAAATTATCTTATTGTATTTTTTTAACAAAGGAGTAGAATAGTTGAGGGTTTTAATGTTGACAAAAAGTTACAGTCGGACAAAGAACCTCCTCCTTTTTAAAGTCGTTAAAAACTTATCCTTATTGGCAATGGCCAACCGTCCCAAGTTGTGACAAAAGCTGACAATGACAAAAAAGAACAAAACCCGTATGCTTGCAGACTAATGTACCAACTTTCTTGTTCATGACCTGTTACTCCAGAAACATTAGCTTGATTTTCAGACGAGCAAACGTCCCACAAAGTTGCACTAAAATAAAATAGAAAATGTAGGTCGCGAGCTAATTCCTGATGCACTCTGAAGTGCCGGGCATTTCTCACTTATAGGGAATTGCTTACTTTCGGCGATGAACAAACACTCTTTTTTTAGTTATCCATTTTTGTTAGTACCACCATAAGGATGCACTCTTGATTATTATTTAGAATTTTAAAATAAGTTTCCTACAGATTAGAAACAAGTAACTATTTTTTTATGTTGTCACACCAACGCATGTGGGGTCTTCCTCTTGGGCATTTCTCGCCCCACAGTCTCCACTCTACCAATGCCTTGTACCACGAGCTGTGTTTTCGGGCGACATGACCAGCCCACTCCCACTTCAACTTCAAGACCCAGGCTGGCAGAAGGTTTCATGTCAAAAAGTGGATAGCAACTGCCCAAGATCGACAAAAATGGCATAGACTAAAAGGAGCCCTACGGGGTGTAGTAGAGGTTGAAAATAGCTAAAGAAGACCTCTTTTACGTTTTAATCAATTATTGAGATCGGTCGTCGCGTATCCAAACTGAAAAATGTCATTTATTAATCTTAGTTGATCTCTACCTCTGTTGATGAGATAGACGTTCCAACGTCTAGTAAAAAAAATAATAAAATTTCAAGTGAAAAATCAGTCAAAGTCACTCAATGGAATGACGATGTGAATGTGTATTATCGATTGATGTATTCTACCAAAACTACTCCTAACGCAATTGAGTCAGCTGGTTGTATTCATTAAAAACACGTGCAGGTCCCGTAACGCCCTGTTGGTCTAGTAATAATAATGCCCTCCAAACCGATATTTCGGTCAAGGCGGCCAAACTCAGCGATCAGCCATCGACGCAGGACATATTATAGTGCACAAGTATTTGCGCAGACACAAGTGCACTCTCTATTCCCGTACCCTCTTATTTCGATGGGACACTAGTGTGACACGACCGAAGAGGGATTAGGCGCAGGACCAACGGCTTAACGGCTTGGTCTAGTAACGCCCTGTTGGTCTAATAACGCCCTGTTGTTTTAGTAACGCCCTGTTGTTTTAGTAACGCCCTGTTGGTCTAGTAACGCCCTGTTGGTCTAGCAAAGCCCTGTTGGTCTAGTAACGCCCTGTTGGTCTAGTGGTTTAAGTACCGGGCCGTGATCACGGGGTCCTGGGTTCGATTCCCGGGTCGAGCGAAAAGTATGTTGCGAATTTTTCGAAAATAGCTCGGGTTTGTGATCACCAATCCGCATTTGGCAAGCGTGGTGATAAAGCCTAATCCCATTATAGTAGCGATGACTTGATTTCTATGGTGGAGGCCTTTGCCTTGCAGTGGGACAGTATATAGGCTGATACTTTACTTTACTTAACGTGCAAGTTTAATTAGATAACTAGGTGCATAGTAACATGAAAAGATCCAGTGTGCACTGTTTGAGTCGAGGGATGTCATTTATCAACTTTAGCGCTGCTAAAAAATTAATTTCATCTAGTTTAAATTTCTTATTTAAATTAAAAGTCACGTGTATATTTGAGTTTCAGCGATATGTTTTAAAATTTTCTTTCCTTTATACAGCATTTAAGTATACTTAGGTAACGTTGTCAGTTTATCAGTTCTATTACTTAGTATTGAAAATTCTTCGTTGGTCGGTATTCTTAGCTCATTAAAGCTATTTACTATCTATGAATTCTATTTATCTAACCGTCATTCAAGTATATATGGTATCTACCGTGGGAGAGCTACGCTTTGACATGAATGGGCGGGCTCGACCGGTGTCAACGTACAACGTACCACGGCCTCACAGAAAACCGGCGTGAAGCAGCACTGTGCTGGGTTTCACTGCGTGAGTGAGGGCACCGGAGGCCCAGGAGGATCCTAGAGAAAGGGGGGGTTAAAGGTGTCCCTGGGCGGCGGCAATCGCTTGCCATCAGGTTATCCGTCTGCTCGTCTGCCGCCTATGACATAAAAAAAAAACTTTTGAAAGGGTTGCTAGCACACGAAACTTGTGACTTAACTGATACCGTCAGGATATAAATTTTGTCGTCTGCGCCCTTTCAAATAAACATTTTTTTTTAAAGTATCCATCGTATTTGTCACGCCTGCAAAAATAACGCTTTTAAAGCCAGTTTCAAAATTCAAAAAAATTCAAAATTCAAAAGTACTTTATTTGCATAGGCTTATATACAGCTCTTACAAATCGTCATACATGAAAAATATAAATTATAGCTTTGTATATTATACATGTTATTAAACATATATGTCGATACAAAAAACATACTAAGAAATTAATAAATATAATGAGATTCTACCACCGGAATCGGAAAGTTGATTCTGACGAGAAGATCCGGCAAGAAACTCGCCAGTTACTCTTTTCAATTTTGATGTATGGATTAGTAGTAGTGTGCATCATTCACCATTACGTGAAAATTGTCGCCAACAGAAACCCATTCATGTAATCGTGTTAGAGGTTTATTTAATTTATCTGCTCGTTTACTGGGGCTAAATGGAATATGAAAAAGAAACGGAGGGAAATTGCAAGAGAACTTCCATTCCGTCGCAATGCGCACTCATTATAAAGTTTCCCAACTAATTTGATAAAGTAATATTTACTGAATCACCCTACTATGAGTTAAGAAGGATTACCTACTAAATATCTCATATCCTCTTAGCGTGGTATTCCCAGTTGCGTCCAAAGCCGTCGCTTAAGAGCTCGGAGTACGCGCGAATCATGCTGAATCCTTAGATTAAGGTGATGGGTAGGGCACACTAGCGACCGTTCCGTATTTGTACGAGTTGGACCCAACATTTGTGCATGGTTATTTAATAAATAGTATAATTGTTTGCCGAGAGGTTGTAACCCCGAAATTGTTTGAAATAGATCCCGTTTAGTAGCTAAAAATTAAAATCGATTGGCGTCGTCGTCTGATTCTAGTTACGCGTTCTGAATAATATCACAACAATTGTCAATTCTGGCCATAACACGTATTGATTTCCGATGGATGTTTCCCGCTCCGAGCTAGTGGTAAAAAATACACACATAGGTTTACAACATATGGAGATAAGCGTACCTATATGGCCTCTGGTTCTAAAGGCACACGTTTTTGTCATTGAGGTATTCAATGGTTTTTGTCCACTGAAATGTTCCAGAAAACATGCATGTAGTACTATAAAAGTACAGCAATATTGAAAGAAAAAAAGAAGAAAGAAAAATATTTATTTGTTCACAATTAAAAATTACAGGTTTATATTAAATAACACGACTTAAATATTACAGTAGGCAAATTAATACAGGTGTCCAAGTAAGTATATGTGCCCGAATGGTATCCACTCAGCATGTGTTAGCGACTATTGAAATTACTCGTAATAAGGCTGTGCCAGTCCCTTTTAAATGTGGCATTCTAGAATCTCCGATTCATTTGTTTTCTAATTTTCTTCCATATTTCATCTTCCTTTTGTTATTTCCGACAGTCATTTGTTTGTTTGACATTTTCTTTATTCAACACTCATATTATTCTAAAATTACATTCATCATTCTGATATTTACTTGATTTTCGAAATTCATTTTGGTACTCTCTTTCGTGAAAGATGAACTATTCATTAAGACACAAATAATAACAACCATACAGAGCCAGAGTGCCTGTTTATTTATATCCAAAATTTTGCAGCACAACAACTAGATTCCTCATCTAATTCTATATTACAATATTAAGGTCATAATATACAGCTAGCCAGTAGTAGGTATTTAAAACGACGACGTGGGCCCTTCGGGTAGTTTTATAAATTGCAACTATGGTTATCAAAACAAGCATCAAATATTGTATTCAAAGCGAGCGCAAGCATGGTGAAAACGTACATGTGTGACAGCCCTCTCTACTATAGTACAGCGAACATGCGTATCTTTGTAACTTTCTCCATCCGATCTTCAGCGTTAGTCCTTGAGACCACATGTTATGACCATTCCTCCGACCATGGCTTCCATCTGCAGATTGCGCAAGGCAAGAGACGAGACATTTGGCATTACCATGCCATTGGGCATTTAAGAAGCCGTGTCCTGAACAGTTACAACATCTACCCGGAATACATAAAAGCTATCGCCCCAAAGACTATCACACGGATTATCTAAGCCATTGGACTAGGAGACGACTACTAGAAAGCTTAGGTTACAATAGCTCAAATATGGTCACTGTAGAATAAGTTAAGGGGCCTACAAATAAAAAAACACCATTGCTTTAATAATAATTTTAAAGTAAATCGATGTGAGAAATGTTATTTTTTTTATTAAGCATTCTAACTGTCTAGAGAACATACCAATTTCCTTAAAATCAGGAATGTTAAAATATTCTTTTTGCTTTTTTGAACAAGATTGCGATGCAATTTACATATTCCTTTTTTTTAGAAATAGACATAATTCTCTGGTCAGTTAAAATGCTTATTTAAAAATCGAATGCTAATTACATCGATTTAGATTATAATTATATCTTGTGAACCGATACTTTTATATTTGCAGGCCTCTGAACTAAGCTCGATTTTTGTGTAGATTTCGCGATATTTTTGACGTCGTGCATAATATTCTCAGTCACTGGGTGTTTAAATACTGTGGTGAGACATTCATTAGGCTTCCTGCTGACCGCGCCTTGCAACTAATTCCATAGAGCACTGCTGTGATTGCACCACGCCTGACTTGGAACTTGTTACTCAGAGCAATTCATTAAGCAGATCATGAATGTTTGAATGACATGAAAAGAGTAAAGTGCTGTTACAATTACGCGAGTTTTGCAGCTAATATAATAAAGGACAATTTTATTGTTTAGTTGAGATACATGCCCCGTTGGTCTAGTGCTTTAAGTAGGGCCATGCTCTCGGGATACTGGGTTCTATTCCTGGGTCGAGTAAAGGTATATTTCGAATTTGTCGAACACAGCTTGTATTTCGAACACATATCGCACCAATACGCTTTAGGCAAGTCATAACAGCGATGAGTTTATTTCGATGATGGAAGGTTTTGCCCTGTAGTGGGACAATATATAGGCTAATACTTACTTTACTATTTTAGTCGCAAAGTACGAATATTTCCGGCGTAAAGCAGCGCCTGTGCTGTATGTTAGGTGAAAGGGATGAGTAAGGAGGGCTAATCCGGGGTAAAGGAAGTGTAAAGGTTGAAAACACACTTTTGACAGTGATGTTACGGGTGTCTATCGGCGGCAAGCGATACAATAGCGCGTCGCCTCATTCAGCCAAAAAAAAGGCAAAAAATTTGATAGTACATATCGCAATGGAGCGGTACGGCAGAGTTGGCCCACATGACGTGACACGCCGCGTGCAGTGCCGCACCGCGACGTGGTAGTGAGGTCGTACCCTTTTTTATGCTAGTGGCGACAAACGAGCAAGCGAGCGGATCAGGCGACGGTAAGTAATCAACGCCGCCCATGAACATCTGCAATCACGTGAACCGTCTGCTCGTATGCCACCAATGACATGTAAAAATAGAGGTAGTAGCCCGCCCTCACTTCACTTAGGGACATTAGTTCCACATCATACCAATAGATGACGCTAGGTGTCGATTACATCCATAGACATGCACCCTAAACAGATTGTGCCTTTTCATAGAAAGCCATACTTGAAAAACTGTGCGATGCCATTAATACTGGGGTGGGTGCAGGGCAACATTCTTTCTCTACCGCACCTGTATAGAATCTGCGTCAGGGCCGGTTAGATCTCTTTCACACTCTGTTAAATTTTTTGCGAAAATGACACATTCCGTTGACTTCTATGTAGTTCCATGATTACATCGGGCAAGAGTTTCGTGTTTTCGGATTACCTATAAGCTTTAAAAATAGACATTCCGAACCAGCGGTAGATGATAATATGTGTACCTATATTGACATTCATAAGTGTTCTGTATGGACCTAAATCGAATATTTTTGTTTTATCTTTTATTTCATCTTTGTCGTTGCCGCTGTGTGTAGTACTAACCTCTTTATAAATAGTATAGATTGGTATAGATGTCCTGAGCACTTAGGTTGCTTAGATACTTCTGGCGATGACTTTTCCTTTTCGTTTACCCCTTTTCCCCTTTTGCCTGATAAAGCACTTGTGCTGACTAATAGTGGCTTGTGCAAATATTTGATCTACGTTAGATCTATTTCAAATTGATCACAAAATAATAACAAGCGTTGCTGAAAGCTTATCGTTGGATTAACAGCAACTCAATTCGTCTATTTGGCAAGGCTGACGTAGCGCGGATATCTGTGTTCAAATATAGGTACCGCTCGCGTATGCAAAAAATGTTTGATAGGTACCGTCTGTTTTGGCATCCTTAAAGGGACTCAATAAATTCATGGATACATTTTTTTGTGATAGATGGCACACGAGCAGACGGTTCACGGTGATGGCCAGCGAAGCCTCCGCTCATGGACACCCAATACGCCAGTGGATCAGTCACAAGTGCGCTGCTTACATTTAAACCCCCCTTTCCCCCAGATTGGGCCTAAGGTACCCTCACTCACACAGCAAAAACATCAGACCTACTTCCCGGTGGTTTTTTGCCGAAGGGTGACTCTCCCGCAGTCACATTCCGCATACCTACATGGCAAAAAACAACAAGTCGATAGTATACCCGGCACTAATGTAATGGAACAGCTGTTTTTTTTTCGCTTATTTTGTTGATCTAACATGATAAATGGTTCATTCACGATAAACTATTCGAGATGTAAACGATAAAAATATCGGTGTATGTCAATATCGAGAACAATTTAGGTACGGTTAGATGACCATCAAAAACCCTCAATATCGTAACGATGAATTGACAGTGTAGGTATTGGCTCTTTACCATCAACAATTAGATTATGCCTCACTCTGGCACGTGTAAGGAAATGATAATGAACAAGTAAACGATTGTTTAGTGTAAGGACTTACGATATGAACGATCATTTACGATTTCTCATCAAATCGACTTTAATGATGAACCATAATAGCTTATAAGGGGTCCTGACTATTCTGTCAAGGTAACGGGTAGGGCACACTAGCGACGCCAAACGATTTTAATTTTTACCTACTAAACCGCATCTATTTTATACAATTTCGGGGTTACAATCTCTCGGCAAATACTTTAGCTAAAAATTAAAATCGATTGACGTCGCTAGTGTTCCTTACCTGTAACCTTAACATGGCGATTAGAGCTATAATTAAATCTTTTTACTGCGGTATAACCAATAGCCGAACTGTGTCAATAGACTCGATGAATGGGCCGGCTCGACCGGAGTGATATAGCAGCCTCAGAAAACCGGCGTGAAGCAGCACTATGCTGTGTTTCACTGCGCGAGTGTGGGTACCGAAGGTCCATTCCGGGGAAAAGGGGATGTAAGGGTTGGCAGCGCACTTGTGACTCCACTGTTGTCGCGAGTGGCCATGGGCGGCGGCGATCGCTTACCATAAGGTGATCCGACTGCTCGTCTGCAGACGGTCACATATCACAAAAAATAGACTGAAACAACTCGCTATTTTGATATTATACACGAATACAAGGCTTGTCGTAATAGTTAAAATAATAATATACGTAAAAGTTATATAAATAAAATAAAGTTTAAATACCCTAAGCATTCATTGACTTTCCTTATTTCACCTAAAACAGACACCCTTTACATTTCAACTAAATTATTCAGTGCCAGTGTTACAACTTAATTTTAACCTTTCTAGGTTAAAATTAAAGTAACACTGGTGACGTTGTGAGAAGCGAAATAACATTTGCAGCTAGGCAAAAAAGATACCCAGGTTTCATTTACATCTGGGAAAAGTTAATTAAAAGAAAACAAAATATGTGCCAAAGGAGCCTCTTTTAAAGTACCCAAGCCTTTGGAAAAACTTTCCACAAAAGAAAATGGCTTAGTGTCCTGGTTTTCCTGCAAAAAGAACTTATACTTTCCTGAAATACATAAAGGTTTAAGATTCTTTTCTGTTTGTTAACCGACTTCAAAAAAAGAGGTTCTCAATTCGACATGTATATATATATTTTTTATGTTTGTTTGCCGATAACTTTGCCATTTATGAACCGATTTAGATGATTATTTTTAGTTGGAAAGTAGATAGTCCCGGATTGGTACCATAATCATGATATTAGGATCTGATGATGGGATCTTGGAAAAAATGAGGGGAAAGTTCAAATTTTATAGGGACACGTAATGTTTTTGTATCTTTTTTCAAAACAACACCAGTATTTACGTCTGGCTGTTTTCATTTTTTGGCTCTGCTAATGATGGAAGGTCAACTCCTGAACGGTAAGGAGTTAAAGGAGAACTCTTTCAGTACTGTACTCACAATTCGTTTTTTAGTTATTTGGCGAGGGTGGGAGAGGGAGGAGGGGGGGTCAAAAAATGAGACTCTAAAAGTCTTAAAAAAAATGTCTGTATAAAAAAAATGTCTTAAAAAAAACACCTCAAATAACATTTTATAACAGTACATTCGAGAAAAGGTTTTACCGAAGTCGGCGCCTAATCCCTGTTGAATAATTGAATGTTGTATTAATTACAAGATAGTATTGAGCGCCGACTTCGGTACGGTAAACACCTTTTCTCGTTCAAAAGCAGATCAAGAAGTTAATTATAAGTATTAAATAAATGCCGTGTGGTCCCCGGCAGAGTAGAATAGGCCACCCTCACTCTTGCCGAGTTGTCGTAAAAGGCGACTAAGGTAAAGCTGCTGGCATGATCATCAGCACCCAGAGAAGTAAAACTCTGCATTTATATCAAAACCCTCGCCAACCCGTCTGCCAAGCGTGGTGAGTATGGCAATTACCCCTCATGTGATTGAGGGAGGCCCGTGCCCCAGCAGTGAGGACTTAAATGGGCTGATGATGATGATGATGATGATTAAATAAATAGTTTGCCGAGAGATTGTAACCCCGAAATTATCTAAAATAGATCCGGTTTAGTATCTAAAAATTAAAACCGATTGGCGTCGCTAGTGTGCCCTACTCATCTTAAGAAGTTTTTGACACAAAATTATGTTATAATTTCTTCCTACAACTAACCATCATTTTTGTCCTTTTTTGATACTTTTTTTTAAGTCTTATAATCGCCACAATTAATACAAATCTACTTGCGGTGCTAGTAAGGTCAATGCGTCACCTTAACAGATTTGTAATAAGAATATGATATTCATAGTATTGTTACAAAAAAATATTTTGTGGACTACAATGGAATCCACGCTCAAGAGAAAGCTATTCAAGAAATCAAAGTTTGAAAGCCTATTTTCATTGACGCGCGGGAGTTATTTCGCTCTTAACATCATCAGGTTTGTCACATGAATGAATGTGTACTCGCACACAAAGCAACAACAGCCTAAAATTGATGTAAAACCTTACACAGTTTAGTTGAACAAAATTTAGGAGCATAAATTATCTGGGCTTAATCTCTGGCGACACAAACGCCTTAACGAGCAAGCTTCAGTCGTGCGCTCAGGACTATTTTTTTTGCCGTCAAACTGGGCTTAGAGGCTAGACTTGGTATGATAAATTATGCGTTGCTATAAAGTAACACTACTTAACGTGTCATTCTCAACTCAACTGAGTTATAAAGGCTGTCTTACTACAAAAAGGGGACTTTTTTCCCGCTGTCCACAGCCTGGCTATCCACCACTTGTGAACAGTGACATAAATGTTTGAAAAAATCTCACAGTCCACCCCTTCTTTGTACCGAAGGGTGGACAGAATTTTACCGACAAGGGTTGTCTTTCTGAAGTTCTTTTAAAGGACAAGGGACGAGATCTCTTTACATCGTGTTTTGTATTCGTTATCCTTCTTCGGTAAGTTTAGTATTTTTGCTTTCGAATCAAAATGAGCTCCTTCCACTATCATAGCGTGCAATTCTCGGTTGCATCTAAAGCTATCGCTTTGGAGCCCAAGGTAAGCTTGGAACATGATTCAGGATTTAAGGAATCTGGTAATTAAAAAGAAGCGACTGCCGTCTGACCTTCGCAACCCTTTAACAGGGGAACCAGACCAAATGAATCCTAGTTACCCGTTTCAGAAACTATCCGAAACGAGCAGCTTCCACACGATTCCCTCACCGCCGAGCAAATGGTATAACATCAAAAGAAGCTTATCGTATAATAAAGCTCGAATGGCTGTTTTACCTCGAAGTCTCGTACTTTACTTTTCACTAAAGTCTCTACTCGGGTCGCTGTTCCCAGCGAGAGCGGTCTTTGTCACAGTTTTTCATGTGAAACTTATGCACAATTTTATTATTATTCGCTTCATAATAAAAGATGCGTTTTGCAACTGGCTGTTCTATCATTCGCAACAAGTGCCCGTCAATAATAGCCAATATCTAGTAAAGTGTGTCCAAACACAGTGCGTAATGTACACGTCAGGTTCAATCACATCGGTCACACCATATAAGTAGCTTCTAGCAGCCCGCGCTCGCCTTGCACAGGTGAACATTTATAATCAGGCCATTGATAATCAGGGGTAGTGTAGCGTTCAAAATGATGAGAAAAGAATGAAATTTCTAGCAGTTAATCAGCATTTTTCTTACATAAAAATACATAAATAATTGATATTTATCTGTATAATCATCAACATCCTAGAGTGTTATTCCCGATTGTATGAAAATCTGTCGCTTTGGAGCTAGAGTTTGACTTTTATTCAGAACTAGTGGCCTGCCCTCTTCGTTTCGGGACATTAGTGCCTCATTGTACCAATAGATGGTGCTGGGCGTCGATTGCAACGCACAAGTGTGTCGCGTTTTTGGTTCTGCTATAAACCTTGGCGTTGTCTAAAGAATTTACCTCTGTATAAATAGCATAGATTTGAGAAGTCTGGCAATAACAGATAAACGTCTTCCATCTTTTTAACCTAACCCAACCCTTATCCAGGGGAACCAAACCACCGGAATCAAGGTAATACGTTTGAAAAACCATCCAAAACGTACAGTCAGTTACACCGTGAGCTTGGCGCTTGCAGCGCCGAAATATCACAAACTCAAAAACCGTTACTGAATACCTGGATTCCAATTCTCGTGCTTGTGAAATTTTGAGAACATGGCGGATATCATCCGAAAACCATTAAAAAAAAAACTATGTTTTAGTGATATCATCATCTTCAGCCCATTTAAGTCCCCACGGCTGGGGCACGGGCCGAGAAACCATAGGCGGATATCACCCGAAAACCATTAAAAAAAACTATGTTTTAGTGATATATGTCGTATGAAAAAGGCCCAAGCCCGAGAATTGGGCTCCTGCACTCGGTGCTGCAGCCCACGCCGGTTTCCTCATGATATTTTCCCTCACCGACTAGCAAATAAAAAATTATAGTTCCTATTTTATAATATGAAGTAATATAATGTGGTTTAAAGCGACGAGTACCCCTAACTAGTGACGCCCTTTTATTTAAATTGTAAGCAACTAAACCGGATCTATTTTAAACAATTTCGGAGGCACGGTCTCTAAACAAACATTTTCTTCTATTTATTTAATAATTGCGCACTTCTTTTTGTTTCTGTTTTTTGCATTTGAAACTTGGATTAACGCCATAAGTGGCCGTTTTTGGCGGTAATTCAAATTTCGAGTACAAAAGCCGACCAAAAAGGTATGTATAAGTATTAAATAAATAGTATGAGTGCTTTTCGAAAAGCTGGCGCTTCGAAATTGTGAAAAAGATATCTGGTTTAGTTACTAACAATTTAAATAAATTGGCATCGCTAGTGTGCCATACCCGTCAACTTAAATATCTATGAGTGCATGTGCTGTAACATATTTTTATATATGCTTATTTGTTGCAGACAGCGGTAAAAGTAGAGACGCATTCCTGTCGACACGCCACAAAGAAGACAAACTCGCACAAAAACCAAAACCAGAAAGTTATACCTTGTAAGTATCGAAATACGATTTATTATATTTCATCCCATTTGACAAATAAAATAGGCAACTAGTTTATTAGAGTCTTTCGTGAAGATATTCGACCAAGGAGTACCTACTTACGTGCGTGTTCGTGGATGGACCGAACTACACTCAAAGCACAAACTAAGTAAAAGTCGCCCATAGCGAGTTTTGCATGTGAAATATATATTTTTTAGGGTTCCGTAGCCAAAATGGCAAAAACGGAACCCTTATAGTTTCGTCATGTCCGTCTGTCTGTCTGTCCGTCTGTCCGTCTGTCACAGCCGATTTACTCGGAAACTATAAGTACTACAGTGATGAAATTTGATGGGAATATGTGTTGTATGAACCGCTACAAAAATATGACACTAAATAGTAAAAAAAAGAATTGGGGGTGGGGCCCCCCATACATGTAACTGAGGGATGAAATTTTTTTTTCGATGTACATACCCGTGTGGGGTATCAATGGAAAGGTCTTTTAAAATGATATAAAGTTTTCTAAAAAACATTTTTCTTAAAGTGAACGGTTTTTGAGATATCAGCTCTCAAAGTCGTAAAAAGTATGTCCCCCCCCCTCTATTTTTATAACTACGGGGTATAAAATTCTAAAAAAAATAGAGGTGATGCATGCTAATTAACTCTTTCAACGATTTTTGGTTTGATCAAAGTATCTCTTATAGTTTTTGAGATAGGTTGATTTAACTGTAATTTTGGACTTTGCTGCTACGGAACCCTTTGTGCGCGAGCCCGACTCGCACTTGGCCGGTTTTTTTCTAATTGAGTTATCCCGCGCACGGTTACGGCCGCGCGTGTGATTCCGCCAATTTCAAGTGTATAAGAGACACACGTCGACCTAAAATAGACCAGTAATTTTGCCAAATGCTCGATCTGTATTTCCAAAGAAAATGCCATATCTGCGGCACATGTAAATGTGAAATACTCATTTTACGGTTCATAAATTAAAAAGTAAAACTTATTATTGCAATATTTTTTTCGTAACACGCCTAAATCAAGCATTTTAATTAACCAAGAAATGCTTTAAAAAAAATAAGAATTCCATATTATTTTTTATGAAGTTAAAAAACGGTTTATTTTTAATTCTTTTTGAAATAGAAACAATAGAAATGAAACAGTTTCCGTGAACGATGAAAATGTTTAATTTCGAGGTAATTAAAATTGGAAAACTAGCGTATAGGCTTCAAACCAACGACCACGTTAGGAAGGTAGCGTTCTTATCTACAGAGCTATATCGCTCTTGTACAGACAGCCACATATTAACGTATACAAATCTGTCAATTTTTTTCAATTGATTCTCACCTCAATGTCAAAGACGTTTGGTTCAATATCAACTAGGGTTTGAAAGATTCGGCGGGTAGGGCTAAAACAAGCCGCATGTGCTGATACAATTCAAAGGTTTTAAATTAGTGTCTAGTGGTTTTTAGTGTTCAAATTTGTGCAGTGAAGTACTGCAAAGTGATCTTAATAATAAGAATCGTTGGATTGTATCGTTTTTAACACTGCTATTGTGTGTCGAGTGTTCGACAACTTGCTTGGACCAAATAGTCTTAAAACCTGCGATTGCTTTTAGAGTGATATCCGCTGAATCCGTAGGTCGATAAAACGTAAAACACCGGCGTTTTATTGAGTGACTGTGACTTTGACTGACTTCGACTGTTGACTACCTACTTATTCTCAATAAGTTACTTGACATTGGCGAATTATCTTTGGGTAGAGCCATAATAAAAAAAGTGGGGTTTGACAGATTGTAGTAACCTGATGTGTGGCTGTCTATGCATACCCCATGATTCATGTCGATATAGAGTTCGCGGTACGAAAAAAATACCGCGGAAAAACACATTTGAGATTCCTTGTGTCTATGTGCATAAAGCTCAAATTGGAATGTTGAAGGCGACTCAAGCGCGCTTTTTCATGGGACTTCTTTCGTGGCGCGAACTCTACTCGTGTATATCGACCTGAATCGATAATATTATAAAGACAACACTAGTAAACATCTAGGTTGAACGGCTGAGTGTCCCCGAATCACAAATGCATCGTCTCAGCTTTCGTCGCTCGGGTGGGCCAGAAAATGCATTTCTCGAGCATATTCATATTTGACGTTCCCAGAGAGATTTTAAAAATGTGGAACAGTTCTGTTATATTTCTAGAGTAGAGTAATAAAACAAATAAATGCGGCAAAGGTATGCCCAATATTTTAAAGTAAGATATTTCGGAGTTATTTAATAATGTGAGGTTTCCAGCTTTAATAATGTGAGTTACATATTTCAGTTTAGAAACATCTTTTTACTGTCAAACATCCACTCCGTAGAGATTTTTGTTCAAAAATAATCCCATTCCCACTAGTAGCATCAAATCCGAATATTTGCTGCCCAGACAATTGACAATAACTGAAAATGATTGATGACGAATCAAGCACTTACAAATTTCGTCGACCTAGTCGTTCGGTGGTCTAATTGGGCGAACAGCCAACCAAATTGTGGAAGATGTAAGTTCGATTCCCGCCTGGACACGAGATGAAATGTTGAAGGTGACGGGTAGGGCACACTAGCGACGCCAATCAATTTTAATTTTAAGCTACTAAACCGGATCAATTTTAAACAATATCGGTGTTGCAACCTCTCAGCAAACACCTATACTATATTATTTATTTAATACTTATAGTTAATTGTTTGGTCTGCTTTTGCACTCCAATTTTGGATAACCGCCAAAAGTGGCCGCTTTTGGCGTGAATCTAATTTTCGCGTACAAAAACGGACCCCACATTTGTGCATTGTTATTTAATAAATAGTATAAGAGAGTTTGTAACTCCGGAATTGTTTAAAATAGATCCGCTTTAGTAGCCAAAAATTAAAATCCATTGGCGTTGCTAGTGTGCCCTACCCGTCACCTTAAGTGCGTTGTTTATTTAAGCATAAATTGCAAAAGATTGCTACAAATATATCAATTTGTACCTACCATTACAACTTGAATTACTTGCCTACAAAAGTTACACAGATCACAGTTTAGTAGATTAGTATTTTATTTATTTCAATGATAACAACGTAATAAATCAGAATGGTACCTTAATATGATACTTTCGAAAACAAACGGCTTGAGGTCTGATTTTTGGACTTTTGTTTGTACACAGACACATTTATTTATTTAAAAATCGTATAGCTACCATTACAGATTGTTATCTGAATAACAGCAATGCAATGTCGAGACACCTCGAACTACAAATTATTATTTCGCCGGACGTTAGGGTTCGGTGACATTACGGTGAATTTTTAGCTACTTAATCAGATCTATTTTAAACAATTTCGGAGTTACACTCTCCCAGAAAACATTTATTAAATAACCATGCACAAATTTTGGGTCCGTTTTTGTTCCGCAAAAGTTGGTTTACGCTAAAAGAGGCCACTTGACGTGAATCAATTTTTCTCGTACACATTAGACCCAACATTTGTGCATGGTTATTTAATGAATAGTATGAGTGTTGGATGCGGGAGGCACATGACCGATCTGTGTGGAGAACAGTGGGGGAGGCCTATGTCCAGCAGTGGACGTCTATTGGCTGAAATGATGATGATAATGATGATGAGTGTTTGCCAAGAGAGTGTATCCCCGAAATTGTTTAAGATAGTAGGTTTAGTAGCTAAAAATTAAAATCAATTGGCGTCGCTAGTGTGCCCTACCCGTCACCTTGTGTTACTGGTGTAATTTCGATACGTATTTCAGTAAAATAGTTTAGACACTCGAAAAATGTCAATCAAAGATAAAACCGAGACTAAACGCGATGTTGTATAATAAGCAGCTTCAAACTATGAGTACTCAATACTCAATATTTTATTTGCATTTCACAGTGTAGTAAGTATAGACGCAAATAGTGTCTATACTCGCACACATTTCTGATCCCATTCTTTATCAGCACAGGTTGTACATTATAAGATCTTAAATATAGATATACACAATAGATCACTGTGAACCCTGTCGGGCACAACAAAAATGGAGAGGAGGAACACTAATGATCAAAAAAAAGAAAAGATACTATTATGGGCTCATTAAACGCTAATAGTCTTTAGTCCAGGTTTTATCTATTGCAGCACGAAAGTTTAAAATCAAATCAAAAAATTTCGATGACAGTTTTTTTAATAAACTATTTATATTTATTCCACATTAAGTAAGATTAAAGTAAGTTAAAATAACCTACTCTAATTCAAGTGCAAACACACTACCGAAATATTGTCTTTGTGCTATATTCATCTTTTGTTTTCGTAGTTCCCAATCAACACTTTGTACCTATTTATGTGACTCCATTAATTGACAAAAAGGCTCGGCCCAATATTTATTAACAATTATATCTACCATTTGTACGGGTTGAATTAATCAGCAGTCCAATCGCATTTTAAATGATCAATTTATTGAACTTGGCAAATGGAATTAATTGATTTGATCCGATTGTATTTAAGACAAATATTGACTATACATATCTTTACTTACTTAGACTTTTTTACATAGACTATATAAAGGCTTTAGCACTATAGACCACATACATACGCTGCGGCAAGTTATACAGAAGACCGAAGAGTATAACCTGCCATTATGCTTAGCGTTTGTGGACTATGAGAAAGCCTTCGACTCTGTCGAGACCTGGGCCGTGCTACAGTCTCTCCAAAGGTGCCGAATAGACTACCGATACATACAAGTGTTGCAGTCATTGTACGGAAACGCCACAATGTCAGTCCGTCTTCAGGACCAGGAATCAAAACCCATTCCTCTCCAGCGAGGTGTGAGACAGGGTGACGTTATATCGCCGAAACTGTTCACCACTCTGTTGGAGGACGTGTTTAAACTTCTGGACTGGGATGGACTTGGCATCAATATAAATGGTGAGTACATGACGCACCTTCGATTCGCTGATGATATCGTAGTCATGGCTGAGACCTTGGAAGACCTTGGCACAATGCTTGACGACCTCAGTAGAGTCTCCCAACAAGTGGGTCTGAAAATGAACATGGACAAGACGAAAATCATGTCGAATTCCCATGTCGTACCCACTCTGGTAAAGGTTGGAAGCTCTGCACTGGAAGTTGTAGACGAGTACATCTACCTCGGACAAAAAGTCCAGCTTGGTAAGTCCAACTTCCAGGAAGAGGTCGATCGACGAATCCAACTCGGCTGGGCAGCGTTCGGGAAGCTACGCAGCATATTTTCGGCCCACCTACCGCAGTGTCTCAAGACGAAAGTCTTCAATGCGTGTGTGTTGCCAGTGATGACATACGGAACCGAAACGTGGCCGCTTACAATGTGCCGATTAAGGAGGCTCTAAGTCCCTCAGAGAACAATGGAGAGAGCTATGCTCGGAGTCTCCCTGCGTGATCGTATCAGAAATGATGAGATCCGCAGGAGAACTAAGGTTACAGACATAGCCCAAAGGATTGCATGCCTCAAGTGGCAATGGGCAGGGCACATAGCGAGGAGAACAGACGGCCGTTGGGGCGGAAAGGTCCTCGAGTGGAGGCCACGTACAGGAGGTCGCAGCCGTGGCAGGCCCCCCACAAGGCGGACCGACGATCTGGTGAAGATCGCGGGAATCCATTGGATGCGGGCGGCACAGGACCGATCTGTGTGGAGAACATTGGGGGAGTCTTCCAGCAGTGGACGTCTATTGGCTGAAATGATGATGATGATGATGATGATGATACATAGCTTTACAAACGCTATTTTGAATGGGGAGTTTAATAAAAATCACACCTCAATTTTAAAATTCTATTAAAAGTGTTTCAAATGACGAACCTTTTTTTTTGTGTAGAACAGTAGATATTTATAAAATAATCTCTTCTTAAGTTGCAAAAGTAAAATAACTCCTTTTTTAAAAATTACTCCTAGAAAATTCACTATGTTTAGGAGATAATAATAATAATAATTCTCACATCTCATACGTTGACCTGATTCCATACTAAGTAGCTTAAGCACTTGTGTTACAGATATCAGACAACAGAGGAACACAAATATATACTTAAATACATATCTTACACCTAGACACTGAACAAACACAAGTGTTCCTCGTCGCGCGAATGTTTGTCCAGGATGGCGATCGAACCCACGACCTTTGGCGTAAGAGGTTTGGGTAAGAGAGGAGATTTGGTTCCTATTTCTAATTCAACGACAAACGTATGGCTGTTTTGAGTAAATGCACCCTTGTTAAGACACTAATTACTTAAAATACTTCGGCAGCGAGCCAAACTCAGAAATTCCGTAAACTCGAACTTCAAAGTTAGGAAGAGAATTAAACTCAGAGTTTCTCCGCGCTCCAATGCCTTTTGCTGCCAGCTGAGTGAATAGTAAACAAAGAAACCTGAGTACAAAATTAACAATGGTTAGATACAAACGGATTGTTTAAAGTTTAGCTTGGACGCCAAATAAGAATCAATCGATGAGTAGACGTGTCTTGGAGTGTGTACTTTGATATTATGCAAGCGTAATGTAGGACATCCTATCAATAATTAAATTTGTTGGGCTCCTGATCTTATGAGGACTGAAAAAGACCAGCCTGGAATAAAGCTCTATGTCATAGCATAAAGAACGCCTATCTACGTATTTGTTCAGTGTCTGGGCGTAATATATGTATTTAGCTAAATAAGCAACACTCATGTGTATCCGTGTCAAGGACAAAGTGGCAAGGTTTTTATGACACTCTTAATTTAAATACTTTTATTTTAATATGTTAAAATAAATAAATTAAAAAAAAAGTACGGTAAGTGAGGTGTACGCGCGTGTAGGTATGTTCGCTTGCGACATGACCTCTTTACACTTCCGTTAGGTATACTACAATACCGTCATTTTTTATCGTTTGCATCCCGAAAACCTCATAAGTATCGTGAATAAAGTCCATTTAGCATGTTAGATCAACAAAATAAGCGAAAAAAACACCTGTTCCATAAATTATTGCCGGGTGGATATTCTCTTTTGTATGGAACAGCAGATTTTTTTGCCGCTTATATTGTTTATCTAAGGCTGCGTTTCCACAGAAGTGGAGCTGCGCGGAGTTAAGCGGAGACTTATAAAATTTGACCAATCACATTGCTTAAAATACATATCTCATCTGTTTTAAGTAATGTGGTTGGTCAATTTTTATAAGTCTCCGCTTAACTCCTCGCAGCTCCACTTCTGTGGAAACGCAGCCTATCAAACTTAATGGACTTTATTCACGATACCTATTATGGGGGTTTCGGGATGTAAACGATATAAAAGTCATCATCATCAGCCCATTTAAGTCCCACTGCTGGGACACGGGCCTCCCTCAATCACATGAGGGGTAATTGCCATACTCACCACGCTTGGCAGACGGGTTGGCGAGGGTTTTGATATAAATGCAGAGTTTTCCTTCTCTGGGTGCTGGTGATCATGCCAGCAGCTTTACCTTAGCCGCCTTTTACGACTTTCGGTAAGAGTGAAGGTGGCCTATTCTACTCTGACGGGGACCACACGGCTCCAATTGTGTGGAAACGCAATCTAACATGCTTAATGGACTTTATTCACGATACCTATTACGAGGGTTTCGGGATGTTAACGATACAAAAGTAATTCTTGTGTTATCGGATATCTGTAACACAAGTGTTTAGCTACTTAATACGGAATCAGGTCAATGTATGAGATGTTGTATAAAATATAATATAAAATACAATAAAATATTGGTGTATAAAGTGCCCGTACTGTTTTGTACACAGGTTCAATATTATAAATCAACATCTGAAATTTCCGTTTCCCTTTTAGTATTAATATCGTATTATTCGGCTTACACGAGACCATGTTTATTTTCTGACAGTAATCCATCATGTTTTATAAGCATTTTACATTTTGCAAATGAATGAAATGGATTTTCTGCGGGTACGTAAATTACATCCCTTGATTGTGTTTCATATTATTTTTTCTTAATCTGAATGTGGTATTCGATATTTTAATTTCCGGAATCCTTGAAATTGGATTCATTTCAGTTTATTTTGTTTCCGTTTTATTTTCAATATTTACTTATACAAATATCAAAATATGTTTTGAAACCGACACGTTATCGATGCTAAAACCAGAGTGATGTATGTTACATTTTTTTTTGTAAGAACTTAGATCAATATATCCTGGAAGAAATATATTTTTTCTTTGCAATTGTATAAAAATGTATGACAAATAATTATAATCATAATTTTTTATTGTCACAAACTGTGGTTTAGATGAGTGTAGGTCTTACATTAGAAAAGGTTCTCACAGCTTACCTTTATAGGCATACAATAGGTAATGTACAAAAACTTAGATCAAGTAATAGTAGCTCAGTGGATAAGAACGCGCCTTCCACGCGGGGGTTACTTTTTTTTTGTGATTGGTGGCAGACGAGCAGACGGATCGCCTGATGTGATGATAGTGTTTCAAATTCGAGCATGCACCTTTAGATTTTTTAATCTATTTGCGTATTTCTACCATTAGTTCGGTGGTGAGGGAAAACATCGTGAGGAAAACTCCACGTTTCGGATAGTTTATAAAACGTGTAATTATGCTTCAGTTGGTCTGGTTCCTTTGTAGAAAGGTTGCAAAGGTCAGAGGACAGTCGCTTCATTGTAACCAGACTCCCCAAATCCTGAGTCATGGTCTAAGCGTGCCCGGGCTCTAATGCGAGACCGGACGCAACCGGAAACTACACGCTAAGTTGAGGAATGACACTTAGATCACACTGGTTCCTCCAACATCGTCAGTCCCATCAAAGACATGTGAAATTATGTGTTGAAATAAATTGAATGAATGAAATAAAATGCCGTGTTATGTTTTGTCGGGATTGAAACCAACGCAAATTCCTTACTTGTTTTTATTTTGACTTTCGTAACTTGAAAAATATACAATATTATGGTTACGCGGACGTGCAGCGGTCCACTCGTTAATTACTTTGCTATTTATCTTTGTGCGCCGACCGTTCGCGCTCAATTTCTGGATAACACTCTCAATTCCGCGTCGGCGGCCTTCTACAAGAAACCTCTCTAAGCCCCCCTGACACTCTCACCAGAAGTCCATACCTACGTGCGTTTGCACACAAAAGGGCTTAACCTTAGGAAGGAGATTGATTGATGTGGAACTGCCCGAGCGCGAGTCGCTTGTGTTGTGGTGTTTCACGCCCCATTTGGGGAGAAGTGACATTGAGATTGGACACAGACACAGACTTTGTAGGGAGTGAAGAAACGCACCGGGGAAAGAGCCCTTAGCAAGTACCTGGTGAGCGTCTCCCAAGATTCGGTCCGTATGCCGAGACGGTAGGAAGGACCATGGGCTGGTGGAGGGACTGCTCTTTGAAGTCCATACCTATTCAGAAGCATAAATTTTCTTCCAAATGACTGACATTAAACCGACAGCCAGCAACGAAGGAGTTCACTATCTTTACAGTACCTGAGACGGACGACGTAATTATTTTTAAGATATAGATTTATTGTTACATATCTTTTTGTGATTATTCCAGGCGTCAATGTCTCGTGAGACAATGTAATTTAGATAGCCGTGGAACTCTGTTATTGGCTAAGTGTCTAATCTTAGTTTTTAGGCATGATCATTGTAAATATGCTGTTGAGTTTCCTTAATAAATAAATAAAAAGAAAAAAATAGTCTGAGAGTAAATATTAAGATAGGATAGGATTAGAGAAAGGAGGGTTTTTATACTAGAGGCGACAAACGAGTAAGCGAGTCACCTGATGGAAAGTAATCATGACCTTCCGCAAAATCAGAGAGAATAATGTGTTGCCGGCCTTTTTAAAAAGGAGTACGCTCTTCTCTTGAAGTTGCCTAAGTCGTAGCCGTCGGGAAATACTCAGGCAAACCGTTCAACAGAACTGAGGTACTTGGTAGAAGGAAGTTTTAAGAGGTTAATAGAAAAACGTTTATTGAATGTATTTTTCATTCAGTAGGTACGCGGGCCATTGCTAAGCACAGTTTTGAAAACCTGATTATTCTATTTACAAGGTCACCGTTAACATGTTATGCTTTGCTACCGAAAATCTTCATACTGTGTTAGAAGCACACCAATGGACAATACGACAAAAAAACATTTTCCGAAATAAAAAATTCTAGATTCTAGATCCTAATCTTGAATTTTTCATTACATAAGATAGATTCTAGATTAAATTCATAGAAATTTAAGAAAAATGATTCCAGATTTTTTAAACAGATATTTAAGGAGAAAAAAAATAAAATTTAAAAATCCTCCTGTGACGTCATCACTCGAGATTACAAATTAATAATGCTTTTGCTCGCGTTAATTTAAAAAAAAGTAAAATCTCTTATTATAAAATGACAAGACAAAGTAATGACAGTAACAGTAAGTTACTTAAAGTCGCCCAAACTTTTTTATTAGGCATATAGCACAGACATCACAATACGTTGAGCCTCAGGACTACGTAACTTCCGGCATATTTATTAATTTAAAAAATAAATATTTGACTAAAAAGACACATTTAATGATAAATAAAAAATATGGGTCATCTTTTTTCTCTTTCTTTATTCGAAAAGCGTATAAAAATGCGAATATATTTTTTTGTCGTATTGTCCATTGAAGTTTACAAGTTCAAACTAACTTTGTTTATTGTTTCAGACGATTACAACAGAGTGGTGCTAGAAACAGTGGACCGGGAGCCAGACTCCGATTATATTAATGCTTCCTATATAGATGTAAGTATTGTTTTTTTTCCTCGCGTAATTAATAAAATATCCTCCAACGGTTTCGGCTAAGACGGCTAATATAAACTAGGAATGGTCGTTGCATAAACGACTCCCGACTAATATAAACGATCAGCTACTTTTAACCACTAGACATTAACCACCTTAATATAAATCGCGATCTAACTAAAGTTATTACCGTATTAAAGCTCATGTCATCCCGTTCCAACCAAAGATATTATAATTTCTATTATAATATCTTTGGTTCCAACACGCAATGTTACAAGAGGTTTGCACGAATTTTGTACCGGGACTATCCTTAGTTACTACAAAACTCGATTGTTATTACCGCACTAAATAATCACTGGATTCCATGTCGATGATAATTTGCCACTTTTGTGACCACAGTTGCTGTGACGCAGCCGAAATGTGAATATTAAAAGTGGCTTTTGACCGGCTTTGTACCGGAAACCCAATTTGGGGTAAGGTGGTTTAAAGGTTGGCAGCGCACTTGTGACTCCGCTGGCGTCGCGGGTGTCCATGGGCGGCGGCGATTGCTTACCATCAGGTGATCTGTCTGTTCGTCTGCCACCTATCACAAAAAAAAAACAAGTACGGTTTTCCTTTTGCAGAAGTAAAATAAGAAAACAAACCAAATGCGCCACTAGTAAGCTAGTCTACACTGCCTTAAGTTGACCCTACATTCCCAGTCGGGCCACGTACAGCTATAATAATTCCTAGGGTTGTAGTCCCAGGAGCCTTAGCACGACCGAATCGGAGTCGTTCCCCCCCCCTTTCACACGCACTGTGTTTGGATGCGACAAGTATATTCTCGTTCATTATGGGAAGTCTTCGCGTAAAGGCCCTAGGGCCGGTGCCATAACATTGTCCCCTTACTCAAGGACCAACAAAGCGACTCTGCAATTTTATAGGAAAAGGGTAAACGCTTGGAAGAAAACGACGTTGAGTTTTTGTTGGCGGTTAACTAGGGTTTATTCACACAGTGTGTGTGTGGGTATGTCTCGGTAGCGCAAAGGCTACGCTTGAGGCCTGATATTGTAATGAATTAGTCACCAGAATCAAATCATCATCATCATCTTTTCAGCTAATAGACGCCCACTGCTGGACATAGACCTCCCCCAATGTTCTCCACGCAGATCGGTCCTGTGCCGCCCGCATCCAATGGATTCTCACAACCTCCACCAGATCGTCGGTCCACCTTGTGGGGAGCCGTGGCAGGCTCTTCCTGTACGTGACCTATTCTTCCCAACAGCCGTCTTTTCACCTCACTATGTCCCCTGCCCATTGCCGCCATTTTTTCGGCTATGGCTGTGAGCTTATCAAAAGTAAAATGTCATCATCATCATCAGCCCATTTAAGTCCCCACTGCTGGGACACGGGCCTCCCTCAATGATATGAGGGGTAATTGCCATACTCACCACGCTTGGCAGACGGGTTGGCGAGGGTTTTAATATAAATGCAGAGTTTTCCTTCTCTGGGTGCTGATGATCATGCCAGCAGCTTTACTTTAGTCACCTTTTACGACACCTCGGTAAGAGTGAGGGTGGCCTATTCTACTCTGCCGGGAACCACACGGCAAAGGGAAAGTAAAATGTGCCAGCTTGATATTGCGTGGATGGGTATCCAAGTGGGACTATTACCACTGGAGTCATATAACATTCACCATGGGATTGCCACGTTTCGGCATGAATAGGTCGTCTCGACCGTAGTGAGACACAGAACACCAGCGTTGTTTTGCCAATTGAGCGTCGGCACCTGAGGCCTGATCCGGGGAAGGGGAACTTAAAGGATGGAGACGCACTTGTGATTCCATTGGTGTTGAACGATTCATCTACTTGTCAAGGGCAGATCCAGGTTGGTTATGGGGGTCAGCCCCCCCCCCCCTCCCTCCCCCAGCTTACTTATACAGAATTTTATTTATAAATAAGTAGTACACATACTTCAAATATTTAATTAATTCAATATACTTAATATTTTGTTTAACATTGTACCTATCACATATAGACACGTGGCACGAGGAGGATCACAGACCAGCACCCCATTATTCGGGATTTTCAATATGAAAAAACATGGCAGATGTCGCATGAAAACCATACAAAAAAAACTGTGTATTTACAATTTATATACAACTTATCGATTTTCGATAAATATCATAAGCACGACAATTGGGCTCCTCTCTGGGTCTGAATTTGTAAACCTACCAGGACTGTAAGACTCATTCTTACAGTGACGTTTAGGGCAGAAAAATCCCTGAATAATTGTTTTCTTTTCTTTCTCTGCGAAAAAGTCCTGGCCTAAACGCCAGCCTAATCACGTAGTTCTCACAGAATTCTAAAAAGTTTTTTTTCGGTTTACAAACAAAATAAAATGTAACGCATTTACTTGCTTTTCCTGTTTGCTAGCTTAATTGAGAGGACCCCTACAGAATTTCCGTCTTCTTTTTTCAGGGAAAATCGTAATTTCGTATGATGCGTAGTCATAAATTTTCCTTTGAAGATTTAATTTTCACCGTCTTGTGAAATACATAATTTTCTTTATACCCGTTATAATATTTAACTTAGTACCTACCTATTTAATTGCAAAGTCATAATAAAAAAATATAGCATATTAGTACCTTTTATTGATATCGAATAAAAGCATGGCATATGTGTGGCAACTGTCTTTGAATATTTATTTTATTGCTGTTTGTTTTTAGTAATAATTGTTAAAGGTGTAACAGAAATAAGTAGGTACATAGAAATTATTCATTTGTGAAAATTTCAACTGTCTAGCTATCGCGTTTTTTTAATTACAGCCTAGTGACAGACAAACAAGACAAAGTCACAGCGGAGCTTCTAAAAGCAGGTGGACGACCTGTCCTGATAGCCCTTCAGAGGCTTTTTAACTCCATCATCATCAAGGGAAAGACACCCAAAGCGTGGCACTCTGGCGTGGTGAGGCTTTTTTTTAAAAAGGGTGACAAATCCCAATTGAAGAATTACAGGCCTATCACGCTGCTGAGTCACATATATAAGCTGTTTTGGAGAGTTATGACGAATCGTCTCGTACGCAGGTTCGACGACTTCCAGCCTCCCGAACAAGCCGGTTTCCGAAAAGGCTTTAGCACCATAGACCACATACATACGCTACGGCAGGTTATACAGAAGAGTATAATCTGCCATTATGTTTAGCGTTTGTGGACTATGAGAAAGCCTTAGACTCTGTCGAGGCCTGGGATGTACTACAGTCTCTCCAAAGGTGCCGAATAGACTACCGATACACACAAGTGTTGCAGTCATTGTAGGGAAACGCCACAATGTCAGTCCGTCTTCAGGACCAGGAATCAAAACCCATACAGTACACACCCATACACCCATGCATCATAGACATAGCCCACAGGATTGCATGCCTCAAGTGACAATGGGCAGGGCACATAGCGAGGAGAACAGACGGCCAGTGGGGCGGAAAGGTCCTCGAGTGGAGGTACAGGAATTCGCAGCCGTGGCAGGCCCCCCACAAGGTGGACCGACGATCTGGTGAAGATCGCGGGAATCCATTGGATGTGGGCGGCACAGGACCGATCTGTATGGAGAACATTGGGGGAGGCCTATGTTCAGCAGTGGACATCTATTGGCTGAAATGATGACAGACAAACGGACGGACCTCGCCTAGCTGCCTTTAGATGCTAAAATTTAAATAAAACTCAAATACAATGCAATCTGCATTACCTAATGTAGGAAATACTAAAACGTGTGTATAGCTCAAGCATACAGATTTGACCGTGGGAGAGCCACGCTTCAGCATGAATGGGCTGGCTCGACCGGAGTAATACCACGGCTTCAGAGAAAACCGGTGTGAGGCAACACTGTGCTCTGTTTCGCTAAAATGAAATGTATATTAATATTTATTAGAAATAAAACACATAGGTAAAATAACCGATGAAATTAATTCAAAATAACAAAAAAAAACTATGATTTTATTAGTTGACAGCTAAATTGGTGGTGTATTATCCGTAGATGAAAGGGCTGTAGTTAGAAATCTTATAGATTTATCGTCTCGTTGGTAAAACATTCTGTAGCTGAAAATGCTTGTCGTCAAAATTGAAGTTAAAGATTTGTAGTTAAAAAAATTCAAGATTTATCGACATGTCGGTAATATATTCTGTAGGTGAAAAACCTGTCGTAGAAAGTGACGTGGATGAAGAGTTCTGTCGGCAAAACCTCCATAGGTGAATTGGCTGTAGGAGAACCGAGTGAGGGTACCTATTCGAGGGTAAGGGGGGTTTAAAGGTTCGCAGCGCACTTGTGACTCCACTGATGTCACGGGTGCCCAAGGGCGGCAGCAATCGCTTACCATCAGGTGATCCGTCTGCTCGTCTGCCATCAATCACATACAAAAAACAGATTGACAAAGTGCGAATCGGTGTGACGAGTGCGAGTAATAGAAATTACTGGTAGCCACACCAGTGTGACAAACTTGGTGTGGACACGAGTCCGGCATGCTATAAACGAATAGAATTTGAAGCTGACCTATAAACTTTCCTAAACGGGAAATTCATTATTGAACGGAAATTCATACTTGTAAATAAATCTCTAGGCCTAACTCACTGGTGGCTCGAACCGTCTCCGAGAATCGATCCCATTTGGTCATAATTGGTGCCTTTTCCCGAGTTCCATTGTGCTCTGCATCGAAGGGCTTCCTTAGATCTTTGACCTCTGTCCTTAGTCAGAGTAAGATCTGAAGAAAATATTGTAATTGCTATTCGTTTGTTTGAATACGATTTTCAAAGATATAGAGTACCTATAGTCCATTCAGTATATGAAGGTGAATAGGAGAGTTCAAACGTTTCGTATCATGCATCCATCTTTGTACAAATAAAAATATTAAGTTGTAAATATCATTAACATTTTTTGTGTTCTTATTTTTCCAAAATAAAAAGTATTAAACTTTCTCAATTAATCTGAACGAGAACTGAAAAGAGTTATTACCAATAAAATTTGTAAAAAATATCTTATGAATTGCATAATGCGCTAATTGGAATTTTTGCTTGTAGGAATTGACACAAACAATCGCAATAAATCAGTAATCGGTATGGCGACCATCTTACCATCGAATCACGATTATTGTTTCTTGCATATATGGCATTAGGTATCAAGAACTAGTAATTTATTTTGGTGACGAAGGTGGTTCCAAAACGTCAAGCGAGTGTTGTTATTTTTCAGATGAATAAAATGCAAATTATTTAATTATTTGTGATTTATTACGGGTGTACCAGTAAGAATATGTATATATTGTATTTCATATCCAGATAGTTCAAATTCGTAGATAAAATGCTGATTAAAATTTAAAACGAAAAACAAATAAAAACTCGATTAGATTTCTAGAGAAAATATTCTCGATTCTTAAAAATATCGGTTAGGTTTAAAAGGAGCGTCTCACTTTTCATGTTAAATAGAACTGTCCTATTCACCTTCACATACTGAATGGACTATAGTAATGTAGATTCATATGAAATCATGTAAATGTTATTAAACAAATATTATAAAAAGGCTTAGCCGTGTGGTCCCCGGCAGAGTAGAATAGGCCACCCTCACTCTTACCGAGGTGTCGTAAAAAGCGACTAAGGTAAAGCTGCTGGCATGATCATTAGCACCCAGAGAAGGAAAACTCTGCATTTATATCAAAACCCTCGCCAACCCGTCTGCCAAGCGTGGTGAGTATGGTAATTACCCCTCATGTGATTGAGGGAGGCCCGTGCCCCAGCAGTGGGGACTTAAATGGGCTGATGATGATGATGATGATAAAAAGGCTTATTGGTTTTACATACATACATTAAACAAACGCCCTTGGACACGCCCATGGAGTCACAAGTAATCTGCCTTTAAACCCCCTCTTACCCCGGATTGGGTCTCTGGTACCCATGCTCACTCGGTGGAATACGGCACAGATATGCCATTAAAAAAGCTGTTTTCTAAACTTAACATTCTGATTGAATCCTGAACTTGTAACCATGATTCAGTTGGTCTAGTTCCCCTATTTATTTGTTGCGAAGGTCAGACGGCAGTCACTTCATTGCAATGGACAACATTTCATATTTTTAACATGTCCATATTGTTTTTTTATATGAAAATAGACATAAAATGAACAGACCCATACTTTTTTCAAAATTTGGCCATTTTCATGCATAAAATAATTATTGAAATTCTTTATATTCTAAATAGACGTAAGCGCCAAATGACGTCATCGGACGGCTGAATACAGCGATATTCCTTTGCTTATCATTGTTTTAATAAAAAAAAAGGTACTACTGTCAAAGGTAAATAATACTAGTGTCAACATTGTCAACGTCATTCATACATTCAACGTTGACAAGTTGTCTTTTTTTTGACAGTTGCATGTCATGGGCTTGGCATATCGTAAATTTAAAACTATAATGTGCTAAGCAAAGAAATATTTTACATTCTGCCGTCCGATGACGTCATCTTACGTTTTTTAGTTTTTAATTTTTTTCTCAGTAAATAAGCAATATAAAAAATGAATAAATATATATTCGAGCAGCGGAAAAGTAAACAAAGAATTGGTATTTTTTGTTTCAGAGCTTAGCAATTTTGAAATGTTGTCCATTACCAAAATCACTAATATAATTTTGGTTCAAGCTTCTAACGCATTCGAGTACAACACGCTGCTCATCATCATCCTAGCGTTTTGTCCCGGATGCGTCCCAAGCTGTCGCTTCGGAGCCCGGGGTCCGCTTTCCTACGACGATTAATCCACTTCGCATGATCGTGTGCATCCCTATGCTGAGAAATGACTAACCGCCTCTAAGATTCCTGTTATAATAATAATAATAATTCTCACAACATCTCATACGTTGACCTGATTCCATACTAAGTAGCTTAAGCACTTGTGTTACAGATATCAGACAACAGAGGAACACAAATATATACTTAAATACATATATATTACACCCAGACACTGAACAAACACAAGTGTTCATCGCACGAATGTTTGTCCAGGGTGGGGATCGAACCCACGACCTTTGGCGTAAGAGGCAGGGTCACTACCAATTGCGCCATCCGGTCAGTCAAATAATGTTAGCTTATTATTGACGCCCTTTTTCGAGTTCCGTGCTCTTTACCAATGGGCTCCTAAGATCTTTTGACCCTTGTCATTTGGCTGAGAAACGCCATGCCTTCATTCTTTAATTGACCGGAAATTATTATTTTTTCTATTCGTTCGTTTATAAAATGATTGTAAAATATGAAATACATATGTACATACCAATTATGTAAGCATCTCACAATCCAAAAAACTTAAGGTGACGGGTAGGGCACACTAGCGACGCCAATCGATTTTAATTTTTAGCTACTTAACCGGATCTATTTCAAACAATTTCGGGGTTACAACCTCTCGGCAAGCGGCCACTTTTAGCGTGAATCAATTTTTCGCGTACAAAAACGGACCCAACATTTGAGCGTGGTTATTGAATAAATAGTATAAGTGTTTGCCGAGAGGTTGTAACCCAGAAATTGTTTAAAATAGATCCGGCTTAGTAGCTAAAAATTAAAATCGATGGCGTCTCTAGTGTGCCTTACCCGTCACCTTAAGATGCAGTTTTTTTCTTTAAAAAATAAAGTGGTGGTTCCTTTATGTAAATAATGCTAACTTAAGGATTTAAAGTACTTTCCCTTCATGTCCCATAGTCTTGGGACGCTCTGTATATTTTGCACTTATGACCAAATGACATTGACATGCATCATACATGTGGTAACATAAGTAGGTTTCGGCTTGTTATAGTCCTTATCAAAATCATTCCAAAGTTTTACTTTATTTAATATACAGTAGAAACGGAAAAGAACATAAACGCCGCTTGAATACAAACTCAAAGCGTTTGTCGGAGAAAGGAAGAACAAATGTACGAGTAGTTAATTTAATTCAGTCTAATGGCAACTGCACTACGAGTATTGCAAAATGTTTAAAAACTAGGGATGGGACTGAAAAAGCTCAAAATTCCTTACACTTATTTTAATTTAACTCACACACACACACACACACACACGCACGCACACACACACACGTTTAATTCATGCATGCACTTTTTTGTCTTTTGTTATTCTTTTTCTTTTGTAAAATTAAGATATAATATTATCCATAAGTCATTTATATACAAACCTTTACTTGTCAACTAAGACAATAAGTCTGAGGGTGGGGGCCTGGCGATCCGTAACACAGGGATTACCCTAGTATGGACACCAGTCTCTCACAAGGTTTATACACCTCATATACTATGTAAACTTAAGTATTGTATTGTCATTGACCTTTTTGATGATAAAAATAAATGATTTATTTATTTATTTTTTTATTTACTCTGATAACACTTGATTTTTAGATCGTCGAGAAAGGGAAATATGTAATCGTTTAAATCAATTACCCATGTGCGTACACAACGAATGGCCCAAGTGGCAAATCGAAAACTTAGTCAGGATACTTTTCCCTTGCTCTGACTGTAATGACTCGAGCGATATTTTTGGCCGTTTCGTCCCCTCAGCTAGCAGGGGGCTTAGTGGGTATACCTTTGCCTGGTATCTCTTTGGGAAAAGCCCCCCACCAAAGGAGAGCCCCACATAACCCGGTCGCCCCCCGGTGGTCATACATAAGGTGGTCAGCTTCTCTGTTGAGCCGGCGGCATTCCCCCAGCGAAACCAAAAAAAAAGGTCCCCAATGGGCCGATTATGGGAATATTAGACATTCCATTAAATGTTTCTTGCCGACCGATATTTTACCATTTAAAACGCAAATACGCATACCTAAGAACTGGTGTCCGGTTACTAAAAATACCAGGATGACAGAAACAAAAGGAGATAGGGGCCTAGAACACTTGCCTTACAAAAAAAATCGTTCCAGCCCTTTTAAGCATTTCGAGTTGTTAACAGAGATTGCATGAGCTTTCGTTTTTTTTTCTACTAAGTCGGTAGCTAATGAGCATGCGGCTTGCCTGATGGTAAGCAATTACCGCAATCTATAGACCTCTGCCTGCAACTCCTAAAGACCTACATGCACGTTGCCGGCCCCAAAACGGTAATAGATAACATTAGATCGTATTTAATAAGTTGGTCGAGGAGGTCCTACATCTGCCGGAAATACACATTTTTACTCGCACAATCCTTTCCTGTCTTATAGCCTCGTTCTCGTCACTATGTCAGATGGTCGCATTATTTACTTTGGAGCGCAAAACGTTCCTATTTCAACAGGTTTAACTGCAACAATTTTCGAAATTGTTTAAAGTTTCTTGCTATTCTCGGACAATTTGCACTTGAAAGGATGTGTACATTATAATTAACTAATTAGTAAAACCGTTTTCTTCCAGCTAGCGTTCCTATTTCCATAGAAATGCGGGGTACAATCCAGTATCCAAGTCTGGTAATAACATTGAACCAATTACCGTCTAACATGGAGCCCTTAGACCAGATCCAGTGGATCATAAATAAAATTTACAAAAGAGCTTGCTTGTGCAAGCTGTTCATAAAAAGTAAAGTAAAGTATCAGCCTATAAACTGTCCCACCGCAGGGCAAAGGCCTCCTTCATAGAAATCAAGTTATCGCTACTTAGATGGGATTAGGCTTAATCACCACGCTTGCCAAATGCGGATTGGTGATCACAAACCCGAGCTATGTTCGGAAAATTCGAAACATACTTTTCGCTCATCGAACCCAGGACCCCGAGATCACGGCCCGGTAGTTAAACCACTAGACCAACAGGGCGTTCCGACCGATAACTTAGGTACACATTTTTGGCCCGACCCGAGTATCGAACCCGGGATCTCTTGCGCAGCCGTCGTTTTAGAGTGCGACTCACTTACCACTACGCCACCGAGGCAGTCAGTTAATTAAGTAGTCGAATAGTCAAATTATCTATTAATTCTTAATTAAATAATTTGTTCACAGAGTGTTTTAAAGCCGAACGCGTATATAGTGACGCAGGGGCCAACAGAAGACACGGTGGTCAGCTTCTGGCGGATGATCTGGCAGGAGCGGGCCGCCGCCATCGTCATGCTCACCAAGACATTCGACTTCATCAAGGTAACTTCATCAGCATTCATCACGTGGAGTGCGCTGAGGAACTGTTTGGTCTACTCCTGCAGCTGAAAAGGCTTGTGACCTATTTTTTTCTCCTGTTGGTAATATAAGAACCCCTCAAAAGTGAAAACATCGGTGCAAGAATGGATTTGTTAGCTTTGAAACTCTTCGAGATAGGACAACATAAAATAGACTTGCCTAAAACGCTCCATACAAACAGCGACGTGAGGCGTTATGTCAGCCCTCACGGGTTTGTGCGCATCGCGCAAGAGCTTTGTTCGATAGTTTATTGAAAGAGTGCGTTAATGAAAATGGTTCCTTAACAATAGTTGTTATAAATGGAATAAAATAACGATTGTTAGATAAATATTTCGTTAATTTAAGACTTAAAATTTACTTGCCTATCTTTTTGCCTTTGAGGGCTAACTAACAAAAATAATACATAAGGTTTCAAGCTGAAATTTTCTACATAGCTCCTTTTTACCGATATTTCTCAATGCTATTCAAAAAATCTGCCAATCTTTGACCTAGTACACAAGCATAAAATCGAACCACACGCAAGCGATTGTTATTCCATCCTTTATCATCTTCGATTAGGTATCAAATGGCAATGTTAGCTAGAACGTTTGTGCAAGGACGAAATACAACTAGATTGGGCCATTTTATTTGTATACAAACCTAAGTGAATCTAGGGCCTAGTACTTATTGATGAAGAAGCTATGAGAACTTCACACTCCTTCATAACTCCAAAAAGTTATAAAATTGGAAACCGATTTTGTCACCCCCCTCTTATGAAAATCCCATTTCCATTTCTAGAAAAAATCAAGCCATCACGAAAAGCACTCTGTTACACAGTACTAAATACATTAAGCTGAAATATGAATCCAGACTCCAAAATTGAATAAGGATAACTTTAGCTGAATCGCCTCTCATGAATACAATCCCGCGGCGATCCCGGATCCCTTCAAATATCCAATGGTCTCAAGAAAGGGAGTGTAATTTTAAGTAACGCCGGGCGACAAAGCTCTCGCTTTCCTAACAATGGGGTAGGGAAGGTTCTTTTTTCAAAAAAAAGGTATTTTCAACGAAATGGAATGAGTTGTGGATCAGCATCAATGATGCTCATTTTGGACATCTATTTACCTACATGTACATACATTTAGCATGAAAATGATCTCAGCGTTAAAAGCTACGGAACGTATCTGAGCATTTGACAAGAATCACTTTTAGCACAATTCCTTAAGGTGTACATTGATTTGGTGTCATTTGTTCTCGAACAACAGATGAATATGCACCTTAATGCTCAGATATTTTTTTGGGTATGAACGCTGAGATCGTTTTGATGCTGACTGTACGAAGGAAATATTTAATAAGCTCTAAAATGATAATTGTGCAATTGTACCTATTGTTGTACCTTGTATAGAACAATAAATTATGTTAAATCCTTATTATTGCTATATCAGAAAGTTAATTTCCTTGAAAAACAATTCGATACATTCTCAAAGAATTTCTTCGTGACAACTTTTCAAGGAAAACTTAGCAAGTAAAGAATATATTTTTTCACGACTAACGAAAAAAATTAAAACATACGTTTTAACACTCAATTTTTTAACTAAATTACATTCCCGCAACATGACGAAGTTTTTAATATTATTGTTTTTATTAGTTCTATGGTTTTTATTAGAAATTATATCAACGAAAAATACTTAGGTCAATGTTCCCGCTCATTAAAAAATATAAGAAAATAGGTTCTTATCGTAGAGTCCACGCCACGAAAAAAGTCCCGCGGATAGGCGCGGAACTAAAATTTGAGATTCCTTTTGCCTGTGGACATAAAGCTCAAATTTAGATGTTAATGTCAACTCAAGTACGACATTGAGATCTTCAAGTAACGAGCCTATTTCTTCCTAAAAGGCCGGCAGCGTATCTCCACTCCCTCTGGTGTGGCTGATGCCCATGGGCGGCGGTGATCACTTACCATCTGGTGACTGGCTTACTCGTTTGCCTCCCCTTCTCATAAAAATAAAGCGCGCTTTTCACTGGCCTTCTTTGGATTCGCGGACTCATAATTTCGTGTGGTTTTTAAGACCAACGAACCTTTTTAAGAATTATTATAAATAAGTATAAACTGATAATTTTAACCAATAGTTTTATTATATTCAGTAACATTTTAAAATACTTATTTTAATATAATCTGGCACTAATATTTTCGTTGTGATTGTGACGCCTTCGATGTCTAACATTCCATTTGCCTAAGTACCTATGTGCAAATATCTATACAAAACTGTGTCCTTTTACCCCTTTAGTTAAAAATATTAACCAGAAGTTATTTCCATTTACCGCAAAATATTTCTACCCTTGAATTACGGTACGGTGTGACGGCAACCATCTTTATCACTCAGTGAGTCGAGGTGGCAAAATTTGGTAGATATTTTTCGCTCTATTTGTCGGGCTGAATTTTCCTCTGGTTATAAAACACGGCAACTGGCTCCTGATAAAACTGTTGCAGAAAATATTTTCTTATTTTCCCTTATAAGCTCTGAAGTGAAGAGTGAAATGTTAATCTCTTTAATCCTATTGAGTTTTCTTTCGATGCTGATGCGTAATGAAATTCGTGTAATTGTCGTTCGTGGTGTGTTCGTGGAAAGTTAATTTATAGCGTCAGTCCGCCAAAATAGAAACGCTCAAGTATACCTACCTATGCAGGTGAAGAGTGAAATATTAAATCTTTAATCTTATTGAGTAGATAATAATAGGGGTTAAAGTAAGCTTTATAACCGTTTTTTTTAGAGACATTAAGATGTATAACTCTTTTGATAAGCAAAAAGTTACCATATAATTATTGATTTTTTGATTTAAGATAGATAGATAGATATTCTTTATTGCACAAAAATAAAATACAAGCATGATACAACAACAGCAACAGACAGTACAATAAGGCGGTCTTATCGCTTGTAGCGATTTCTTCCAGACAACCTTTGGGGGAGGAAATAAATATCGTATTCGTAATAAGGGAAGGCAGTTAAGAATACATTTGTAAGGTTTATATTTTAATAGAGATAAGACATTATTGTATTCTTGATGTAAAAAAATCTATAAAAATTACTCTTTTTTACTTGGCAGAATTGATGTTTTCTTCAATCATAACTTTTATAATTTTTTTTTTTTTGCTGAACAACTACCATAGGTGTGCCTAAACGTTGTAAATAAAGACTATTTGAATTAATAGTTACTTTGCAAATTAAAAAATGATACAATGGAATATACAGAATGCCCGCCATCGCTGTCTGACTCAACTCGAAAACCTCGATTTTCGTTCCGAAACCAAAACTTCTCGATTAGTTATCAAACCATTCGGTATCTATTATTCAATTAATCTTAAACTAGTTAATTTATAAACTATTAAAATGTATAAATAATGTGTAAGTATAATATATGAATGTTGGTATATTTTATAAAAATAACATTGAAATTCATAAAAGTAACTAATTTGTAAACGAAACCTTACACGAATATTTTCCATTTAGCATGTTAGATCAACAAAATACACAATAAAAAATCAGAAGTTCCAAGTATTTTTTTCCGGGCGGATATTCTATTCTGTATAGAACAACAGAATTTTTTGCTTATATTTTTGATCTAACATGCTAAATAAACTTCATTTACGATACCTATTATGAAGTTTTCGTGATGTAACGATTACAAAATAACGGTGTATATTAGAAAAATGGCCACCGAATTAGATTATAAGCATGAAATCTGAAAGAATCGCCCTTATTGTGTGCATTTGTATGTATACGTGTTATATAATAGGAATACATTTGAGCACAACAACAGTACTTATTTCCATGATCCGTTTAGCGCTGGGATTTGGGGATTCGGTTGAAAACGTAAGGAAATTCGAGCCCCGCATTTGCACAAACTTTTGTTGAAACGTTTGTTTTGTTTTTTACCCTGGGAGAGCACGCTTAGGCATGAATGGGCCGGTTCGACCGGTGTGATTCCACGGCTTCACAGAAAACCGGCGTGAAGCAGCACTGTGCTGTATTTCGCTGCGTAAGTGAGGGTACCGGAGGCCCAATCGGGGGAAAGGGGGGTATTAAGGTTGGCAGCGCACTTGTGACTCTGCGGGTGTCCCCGGGAGCGGTAATTGCTACAATCAGGTGATCCGTCAGCTCGTCTGCCACCTATCACATAAAATAAAAAAAGAACTAGTGTTGGGTTTAAGCATTTATGGCCTCGTCATTGTTTTTGGTGTCCAAGCACGTCATGGTAGAAATGTATTGAGACAGTGATAATTTGTTATTTGATGTGATGTTGTATATAAACTGAAAGGAATTTGTCTTTCCTGGTATGACAATCTAATGACAAGGGAGGAAGAGCATTGTAACCAAAAGAGTGATGAACATAAATGCTAGGTGGTGGAGGAACAGAGGACGGCCAAACTAGTGATGGATGGATTGTGTGAAGGAAGTGATTGATGGTGATGACTTGTATTAAGTTGTATAAAGTAGTTGTATAAATGGGCGAACATTCATGCGAAGAGAATATTTTTACGTTACGCTACGAGTTAACATTTTGGGTCATACAAAAAGAATAAATATGGTGATGATGAATGATACGAAGTCATTCTGCGCCGACCCCATGTGATCTTGTATCAATTTAATGAGTATTGATCTTGGTGGTGGTGGCGCTATGTAACATATGTACCTATGCTATGAAGTAGGAGATAAACTTCATTAACGTTAACGATATCACTGTTCTTTCAACAGGTAATGTGTGTTCAATACTGGCCTCCGAATAAAGAAAAAGACGAGACATACGGCGACATCAGCGTCGGCATCGTCCAAGAAGAGGAGCTAGCCAATTTCCACATAAGAACGTTTAGATTATACAGGACAGAAAAAAATGTAAGTAGAATACACTGGAACTCAGGGCACAAAGTATTTACCTGAGGGCTTATAACAAAACGAAATTCACTACCTTGATCTTTATCTCCATACTTTCACACATGCTGTCCGTCTCTTATGGATTACTTTTTTTTGGGTGCGACAAGTGTACTCTCGTTCGTTACGAGACGGCTTCGTTGTAGGCCCTCAGATTAGCAAAATGTCATGAATTCAGATGCCACCTAGAAGAAACGTATCGAAGAATTTTGAAGTACTTGAATAAATTGCAAAGACATTTTTTTACTAAAATAACTATGAGGTATAATAGCCATAGTCTTAAAAAGGTTTCCAGCGACAATAAACCTACAAAAACAACACTTCATCAATTAACGTCCACTACTAGACATAGGGCTCCCCCAATGATCTCTACACAGATCGGTCCTGTGCCGCCCGCATCCAAGGGATTCCCGCAACCTTCACCAAATCGTCGGTCCACCTTGTGGGGAGCCTGCCACGGCTTCGACCACCTATACGCGGCCTCCACTCGAGGACCTTTCTGCCCCATTGGCCGTCTGATCTCCTCGCAATGTGCCCTGCCCATTGCCACTTGAGGCATGCAATTCTTATAATAACACTTATTACAATGATAATTTATCCAGGTGGTGGTAGAAGAACGGTTCCTCCTCCAGTTCCACTACACGCAATGGCACTCACACACGTGTCCGTTCAGTAACGCGTTGCTAGAGTTCAGGAGACGGGTTCGTGCAGTCGTGGGGAGAAGACTTGCTACGAACCCTGCAGCAGGACCCATGGTGGTGCACTGCAAGTGAGTATCAGGATAGTTGCGGAGGTTTGAGTTTCACTCAAACCCGAGTCTGTTCAGTAACGCGCTGCGGGAGTTCAGAAAACGGGTTCGTGCAGTCGTGGGGAGAAGACTTGCTACGAACCCAGCAGCTGGACCCATGGTGGTGCACTGCAAGTGAGTATCAGTATCGTCACGAAGGTTTAAGTATCACTCACACACGTGTCCGTTCAGTAACGCGTTGCTAGAGTTCAGGGGACGAGTTCTTGCAGTCGTGGCGAAAAGACTCGCTACGAACCCAGCAGCATCAGGATCGTCACGAAGGTTTAAGTATCACTCAAATGCGAGTCTGTTCAGTAACACACTGCTTGAGTTCAGGAGACCGACTCATGCAGTCATGGGGAGAAGACTTGCTACGAACCCAGCAGTTGGACCCATTGTGGTGCACTGCAAGTGAGTATCAGGATCGTCACAAAGGTTTAAGTATCACTCAAATGCGAGTCTGTTCAGTAACACACTGCTAGAGTTCAGGAGACCGACTCATGCAGTCGTGGGGAGAAGACTTGCTACGAACCCAGCAGCTGGACCCATGGTGGTGCACTGCAAGGAAGTATCAGGATCGTCACGAAGGTTTAAGTATCACTCAAATGCGAGTCTGTTCAGTAACACACTGCTAGAGTTCAGGAGATCGACTCATGCAGTCGTGGGGAGAAGACTTGCTACGAACCCAGCAGCTGGACCCATGGTGGTGCACTGCAAGGAAGTATCAGGATCGTCACGAAGGTTTAAGTATCACTCACACACGTGTCCGTTCAGTAACGCGTTGCTAGAGTTCAGGAGACGAGTTAGTGCAGTCGTGGGAAGAAGACTTGCTACGAACCCTGCAGGTGGACCCATGTTGATGCACTCTGCAAGTGAGTATCAGGATCGTCACAAACGTTGAAGTATCACTTAGGTTGGTTTCCGTTCAGTAACGCGCTGCAAGAGTTCAGGAGAATAGTTGTGTGTAGATACAGTATTGTTTCAGTGTCTGAGTGTAACATATGTATTTAAATATAATATTTTTAATTCCTTTATTTTCTGATATCCGTAACATAAGTGCCTAAGCTATTTAGTATGGCATTTGGTCAATGAATAAGATGTTATATAAACTTATTTATTTATTTATTAGTTAAACTTTTTACCAGAAGCACCTAACTCAGTACAATTGGGCTTTCTAAATTTTTTTTTTTACGAGAGGTGGCAGACGAGCAGACGGTTCACCTGATGGTAAGCAATTCCGCCGCCCATGGACACCCAACAACAGTGGAGTCACAAGTGCGCTGCCAAACTTTTCCACTTCCCCCCATTGGGCCTCCGGTAACCTCACTCACACGGCGAAACACAGCGCAGGCGCTGCTTCACGCCGGTCTTCTGTGAGGCAGTGGTATCACTCCGGTCGAGCCGGCCCATTCATGCCTAAGCGTGGCTCTCCCACATTTTAAGTTTAAAGTTTAAGTGATCAAATAAAGAACGATTTTGTGCACATAATGGCAAAATAATGGGTCTGTCTCTTTTCCCTTGTCAACGCTAGCAGGAGGGACAAGGGATCGACATCCAAATATATTTTGGTTCAATAATATAATCTATGTACCTAAGTTTAGGTTAGGAAAGGTACCTGATTATAAGAGCAAGTTGGTTGGTAGCAAATACAAAGGGATACCTTTCGTTTCTCAGCCATTTGTCTCCAAACAAATGAAAAGGAAAGATAGTGTACACGTTATTAGCTCGGCGGTGAGGGAAAACATCGTGCGGTGACCTTCACATCCCGGGTAGTTTCTCAAAATTGTGAATACAAACAATATTTGAGATATTGATTCTGAACGTGTGACCGTGATCCAGTTGATCTGAGACCCCTATCTAAGGGTTGCGAAGCTGAGACGGGAGTAGCTTCATTGAAATGAAATGAAATGAAAATAGTTTATTCAATTTAGGTCCATACAGAACACTTATGAATGTCAACATGTTTTCCACTGGTTCGGAATGTAGTTTTCTGACAAGAAGACACCAGTAAGAAACTTAGCAGTTACTCTTTTGAAAAAAAAGTTGTTTGTTGATTTACCAGACTTCCCAAATCCTGAATTATGGCCTAAGAGTACCCCGGGCGCCAGAGCGACAGCTTTACACACTAAGATGAGATGAGTACACCTTCACATTAAGTATCAGGTGTGTTGGACTACCTCGGTGGCGTGGTTAGTGGGTTCCACTATAAAGCGACGGCTTCGCAAGAGGTCACGGGTTCGTATAACTTTGTATTTCCCTTATAAAACTTTGTACCTAAGTTTACGGGAAGAAATTCTTTGTGTCAGCCCGGAATCTGGAAGTTGGCGGTCTTTTACCCCCATGCCTCGGAAAGGACTGTTAAGCCGTGTCACTCTGGTGTTCCATCAGAATATGACGATAAGGGAATGAAGAGTGCACTTGTGCTTGCGCACACACTTGAGCACTATAATATATCCTGCGTATGTGGCTGATCGTTGGGATTGGCCACCGTAGCCGTAATCGTTTGAAAGGCTTTTTTCCGTAGGTGTGTAAGTGTATAATATTTGTCATTTTTTGCAGCGATGGAGGGGGGCGATCTGGTGTATATTTAGCCATCGACTCTAATTTAGAGTTAGCTGAAGAAGAAGACTGCTTTGATGTTTTCGGCTACTTGAAAAAACTGAGACAATCCAGAAAAGGCCTTATAGAAAACGAGGTAAGCTTGAATCATGTAAAAAAAGTTTTTTAATACTGCACAATACATTGAAATAGATCTAGTTAAGTAATACAAGATTCAAGAATTTGAACGGTTGACCACTAAAATTGTTATTGTGCATCCTACATTTATTAACACTTCTGAATGCTACATTTATATTTTTTTATATAAGCAAGTGAATCTTTTATAATCCTCATTTTCCTCAATGAGCAGAAATCTAAACATTCACAAATGAGTTTACATACGTGGAAAAAACAATGATTCGTTGTTACTTCATGAAACAAATATTTTAAACATTCAAACAATTTATAGGACTAGATGGTTCGCAAAATGACTAAGATAAATATCACAGTGTAACAATATTGTATGTCGTACAAGCAATGACATGATGGAAAAAGGGGTGGATGATTCGATTTGATCTTGAAATCTAATTGTAAATTGCTATGAATTATTGTATTGAAGTTAAATTGTTTGTTGAAATGTATATTTGGACTTCTGTGTAATTTAATTTAACATCTGTTTTAATGTACACGTGTCTTAACAAATAAATGATGATTATGATTATGACGATGAATGACTCAGGCGTATGCAAGAGGAGGACATACTGCGCTGACCCCAGATAGCCTAGGAACAGTGCAGGAGGATGATAATGTACGGTCAGCATCAAAAGTAGCTTAACACTTTAGTACCATGTCGAAGTAACATTTTTACGTACCCCTTAGAAACTTACTATAATAGGCAGAACAGTTACTTTGACATGGGACTAAAGTGTTAAGCTACTTTGATGCTGACCGTACTAGCCCAGGACGAGGTTTAATTTCTATTCATTTTTCGGGGGGGATCGGGTAAGCCAATCAGTTAAACCTTACTCTTAGTCGGAGGGCAGTGCCATCACGTCCACGATTAGGTCCGTTGAAGTTTTGACAAACTCTAGTTTAGATATCGTAAAATACCCATACTAATACAACAACTTTTGGTCTCTTTCTAACGCGAGCTAAGCCGGGGCCAAAATCTATTACCTACTTACATATCTTGATAAAACAAAAAACATTTATTCAGTCATTCCATAACAACTCATAACAAACAGCTGATACGATTTACTTACTCAAAAGACTGGTATTAGGCGAGTCCTACTTTTTTTTACGCACGAATGGTACTTCCACTGGGTATCTTCATACTATGACATTATTGTGGTGCAGCTCAGATAACGAACTGGCAGCGTGCCCGCGCGCTTATTGCGCATTCATCATCGAATTTACATGTAAATGTAGTTAAAATGGTATTTATCACGTTATATCTGCCTGATGGCTCTTGAACTGGGACAAGGTTTCTTCCCATTCGTTTCTTGCTACTGCGACAATTATAGTCAACAGATCAACTTTAGTACGTACAATCTTCATTCAGTTGATGTCCATACATACAGAATGTTTGGTTATGAATGTCAAATACGTAGAAGAGCGTATACGATGCAGGCCAAATTTTCAGCTTTTATAAAGTAGGTGCTTAGGTTATAGGTTGATCAAAATGTTGGTTTGTCCATCACGAATAATCATAAATCAAATGACGACGCTAGTGGGCGGAACGGGGGTTGGTGGATTAGGGTCCACGGCATTCCTCACGACCCTTTAGTGGCTATAGAGAGCAACTGCACGCCCCATATAACCCAAACGACTGTTGGTTTAGGTAGGCGGTTCATTGCCCCCGGGACGACGGCTGACTTGCAAAATTATACGTATTGACGAACATTTATGATATTTTTTTTCTATCTCACAGGAACAATACAAATTCATATACGACACGTTAGAAGAGCACGTCGTATGTGGCGCCTCCTGGTTCCCCGTCTCGGAACTATCTCAAAGACTGAAGCAGAAATCTCAGAGGGACCCAGTATCGAAGCTCAACGAGTACCAGAAGGAGTATCAGCAGATCTGCAAACAAACACCTAGGTTTACTATAGGGGACTGTGCGGGAGGGCACAGAGGGGACAATAGGGAGAAAAACCGGGATGTTCTCGTAGTTCCACGTGAGTACATACACCGATTTTTAACCGTATTAGGCCTGAATCGCCCAATCCAAATCGAAATCCGATACAAAATCTATGGTATAGCGCTGTCATTCTATACAAATCTGTCAGATTAACAGCGCTGTTCCATATATTTAGTATCGGATTAAGATTGGTCGAATTGGGCCTAAGACGGCTAACAAAGCACCTTGTATATCATTCATGTATCATCTGGGTTAAAATTTTACACCGAACAGTTTCATAGTCTCACCCATGTTCATTTGGGTGAGACTATGGAACTGTACGTAGGGGTAATAAGGGGTAATAAACCGCCCCTTGTCACAACTTACTGTCATGTCATAACTAAAAATCCGTTAAGCCACAAAATAAGCTTTAGAGTAAACAGCAAAAAAACTTGTTACCCAAAAAATAAGATACAACGCCGTGTGGTCCCCGGCAGAGTAGAATAGGCCACCCTCACTCTTATCGAGGTGTCGTAAAAGGCGACTGCCGTGTGGTCCCCGGCAGAGTAGAATAGGCCACCCTCACTCTTACCGAGGTGTCGTAAAGGGCGACTGCTGTGTGGTCCCCGGCAGAGTAGAATAGGCCACCCTCACTCTTACCGAGGTAGTCGTAAAAGGCGACTAAGGTAAAGCTGCTGGCATGATCATCAGCACCCAGAGAAGGAAAACTCTGCATTTATATCAAAACCCTCGCCAACCCGTCTGCCAAGCGCGGTGAGTATGGCAATTACCCCTCATGTGATTGAGGAAGGCCCGTGCCCCAGCAGTGGAGACTTAAATGGGCTGATGATGATGATGATGAAGATAAAACGCAACCTCTTATTTCGTTTTTGGGCAGTTATAATCCTTATTTATCTTTGTATAGATTTTCGCGTTACATTATAACTCTAACTAAATTAAGACGGGAATTAACACGGATTTTAGTATGAGATACAAACATTTAATATATTTTATGTACAGTGGCGGACAGGTCAAACTATGCAAAACTGGCAAATTTCCTCAATCGAATTCGAACTCAATGTGTAACTATATAAGGTTTATAATCGAATGGAGAATTTTGCCAGTTTTGTATAGCTTTATGTGTCCGCCACTGTACCTCATAATAAATTTCGTGTTAATCCACGTCTTAATTATCGAAATCTAGATTTGTGGTTATGAGACATTTTTTTTTAAATACAACGGTGAATCCATAAAGAAAAGAATCAATATTTTTTTCATTATGTTCTTTTGTAATATTGTCTTCGTACAAGTAACCAATAATCTTATTATTGCCTAAAGCGGCCACATTCATATACATTTCGTGGATGTTTATCGGCGGCGAAGATTAATTTCCATCAGGTGACTCGCTTGCTCGTTTGTCGCCTCTAGTATTAAAAAAAATTGCAATTACAAAAAATGGTTACTTGTAGGAAGTAATTATGACACAATTATGTCTCAGAAAAATCTTAATACTTTTCTTGACGAAATTACCTTTGTCCTTTTTTAACCGACTTCAGAAAAAAGAGGAGGTTCTCAATTCGACATGTATATTTTTTTATGTTTGTTGCCGATTACTTTGCCATTTATTAAATATTAATACGTATCTATTGGCGGAGCTAGCTACTATTATACTAATCTGTGATTGGCGGGGCTATTGCGATGCGTCACCTTAAGAGGCATTACAGTTTAGTGGGTACGGCAGACACTATACAAACATTCAAAAGAAACAAACTCCTTAATTGGCTCATTCTCAAGTGTTGTGGGACTTATAGGAGACGTCCTCAAACAAGTTTGTCGGTGCCTACTTCAAACAAAGACACCAACGGTTCTTGAATCTAGGGCATCTGCAATACTCAAGCTCTAGTTAATTTAGGAAAGTTTGGCCTCAACGGTCAGTATCGCAAACTGTTTTCAAGATAGCGTATAAACTTTCACTGCAAACACAAAGTTGCAATACCCAATAGATCTATTTGTTACTAATAGCATCTTTTTTGCAACGCACTTAAAAATATCATCGCGTGTTCAGATGAAATTTGAGCCATCTGATCTGATCATCAGCTCATGGTAAATCAAGCACTTACAAAATTCGTCGGCTTAGTAACGCGATCAGTAGTTCATGGGTATAAGGATATATTGTATCTACAATCACTTGCCAAATGTTATACGAACACTACAATTAAATATATTTAAGGTAAAACTTTAAAAATGGCTGATTGATTGTTTTTATGATTTTTATTTTTTTACCAACATTTTGCAATACCTATTAATAATTTCTATTACAAAGTATTATTATTATTTTTACCATTTGACATTATCTTGACCATAAAGTTAAACTTTGATATTAAATTATTTCAATTCAAATACAATTCATTTCCTTATACTATTAAATTAATTAGTATTGAAATCTATGTACAATGAGTTTTATTAAAATCAATTTCATAAATTATGTATGACTATTGAATGCCTAAACAGGTAATTGATGCGAACTATGCTATTTGTAAGATCTGTATTTTTTGTACCACCACAATTTTACAAAAAAGTTTTTACTTACTTAATTACTAGTTACTTACTGCCACACTCAGAGTCGTTGATTAACTTAGTTGGCTGATTAAGAAAAAATATTGACACTTATTTTGATACGCATAAAGACTACCGATACTAAAGTTAATGAACATTAGCTTAAATGACGTCTTTGAGTGCGGCCGTTAGTAGAATAGCCACCCGGAACGTAGAAGACGTGAGTTCAAATCCCGCATGAACACGTAATGAAACTTTAAAGCGCGTATTCTTTCACTAGCTTACTTTATACATTGTGTATCTCATCATCATCATCATCAGCCCATTTAAGTCCCCACTGCTGGGGCACGGGCCTCCCTCAATCACATGAGGGGTAATTGCCATACTCACCACGCTTGGCAGACGGGTTGGCGAGGGTTTTGATATAAATGCAGAGTTTTCCTTCTATGGGTGCTGATGATCATGCCAGCAGCTTTACCTTAGTCGCCTTTTACGACACCTCGGTAAGAGTGAGGGTGGCCTATTCTACTCTGCCGGGGACCACACGGCCACATGCACATGTAATGAGTGGAATGAATGGCCATTGTGTATCTACCTTGATTTAAAACTACACTTCGCTCTCCACGTTACGAGGTACATTTACTTTATGCTCACGTTTTTATTTCATTTTGCAGCTGACAATTTTCGCCCGTACCTCACGTCGTTTCAAGGCAACAGTTTTACAGACTACATCAACGCCGTCTTCGTAGACGTAAGCATACTTACATTTTATTTTATGTTGTCTTTGTAAGTACACTGTAAGGCAAAATTTTATGCCTTAGTTTGATAAATTTTAAATTGAGATTGTCTATGTTTCACTTAAGTAGTACCTATCTGAAGTTTTGCCGAAAAGTTCATTCATTACATTTATTTATTACGCCTTTTTTGTATTGTTAATTTTCATTTGAAACATGGTTTTTCGTTCATTTTAACAGATTTTATTAAATAAAAGTAATGAGGTACATTTTTTATCATGGCTCCGTGACCGAATGGCAAAAATGTAACAATTATAGATTCATCGTGTCAATCTGTCTGTCCACTGTTCTGCTTTATGTGACAGCTACTTAACAAGTTCAAGATTACTCAAGTCAAGACCAAAACAACTTGGCAATGAAAATTTACTCTTTTACAATTAAGTGAAGCATGATGCTGCCTTTGCTGAATACATAGATATCGCTGCAGTGTCCATGAAAGATAACACTGTCATTGACTGTTATTATTAACATATTGTTACACTTAATGTAGCCATACCAAATTTTACGCAATACGTCACATACCTGATTAAAAAGAAGATTACTTTATTTAAAAAATACCTACACAATAATGAGCTGGTTTAACCTGATTTCGTTCAATTTGTTTGGAGTTCCAAATCCTTTGATGAAGCTTTGTTTGCTAGACAGGTAAATATCAGGCTGGAAGTAATTTGCTAAGTTCCCAATCCTTTAATCTGTTTAAGAAGGCTCTGCATTGAATATTGATGTTTTCGGGATGCGGAGGCTTGTCAGTGGGAGTTGTTTAGCGGGCCCAATACTTTTGCACCTAAGTGTAAAAAAAAGGGGTTTACCTTTCGATTTCACTTTTGATGTCAGTTTGTGTTAGAGGAGGTTAAGATGATCAATATTGAAAGTATTTTCTGTATGATAGTTCAACTTGGGTTCACAGAGTAAGAGAGAAATGGTACTGCGGCGCTAGGCGCAATTTGTACCCAGAGTGTTAAACCCACCTTCACCCGGATTGGGCATCCGGTACCCTCACTCCCTTGGCATAACACAGAGCAGGCGCTGTTTCACGCTGTTTTTCTGTGAAACCATCAAACATCAAAGATTATTACTACGCACTATTATGCAAACCTCTAACCACCTCTATACCCCTTTAAGGGTTGAATTTTTAAAAATCCCTTGTTAGTGCTTACTTTCACTATTAAAGGAACTCCCTACCCAAATTTCAAGTTTCCGGGGTCAGTTGTTTGGGCTGTGGGTCCATTCCTAGTCACTTATCACTCAGGCTCTCCTTTTATATATATTGTTAGTGCTTATTTTCACTATTAAAGGAACCCCCTGCCCAAATTTCAAGTTTCTAGGGTCAGTAGTTTGGGCTGTGGGTCCATTCCTAGTCACTTAATCACTCAGGTTCTCCTTTTATATATATTGTTAGTGCTTACTTTTCACTATTAAAGGAACCCCCTGTCCAAATTTCAAGTTTCTGGGGTCAGTATTTTGGGCTGTGGGTCCATTCCTAGTCACTTAATCAGTCAGGTTCTCCTTTTATATATATAGATGAAGATTTGTAATTATTTTTTTATTTCAGGGCTACACCAAACCACGCGAGTACATAGTGACAGAGTGGCCTCTCGTGAGGACGCAGGGGGAGTTCTGGTCGCTGGTATATGACTATGAGTGTGCGGCGGTGGTTGTGCTGTGTGTACCTCCAAAGAACTCAGTAAGTTTATGAAGAGGAAGAAACAAAATTCACTCAGAGACTTGCTCGGAGAACTTTCGTATGGGACATTATAGGGGCGTGGACGAAGTTGCTCATTGTTTCAATTTAAGATTGTAATAGATTTGTATTTTTCTTTGCAGCAACAATTTCCCCCGTTCTGGCCCGAGGGTAGGCATTCGAAGAAATACGGGCCAGTGTTCACGATAGACCACGTCTCTCACAACCATTACACAAACATCAAGACTTGGATATTCAGGATTAATAAGAAGGTTGGTGTAGATTTGTCTTATGAAACCTGCAATCGGACCTTTAGATGAGTGTTAACCTTTTTCGCATGTTTTGTGGATGACATGCCAAAACTTAACTTAACTTAATCTTTAACTTAATTTGCTGCATACTGTTCATAATTGATTTAAGGCATCTTTGTGTGTGTTCTTTGCAGTAACCCTATCAATATTTTGAATTATATCCAGTAGTTTTATTTAAGCCTTGTTGTGGAATGAATTGTATTATTAATTAAAAACTGTCCATTATAAGGGGTGGAGGGTTAACAACCTTGAGATACAGGATATTCCTAATTCAGGTGTTAACCCGCCATAGTCCTCACTGTGAGTTCTTACTTTACTGTACTGTAAATTTTACGAACTTAAGATTCTTGTTACCTACCCTACATATACTGTATAACGTGTTTGTAATTGTTTGTACAATGTAAAATGTTGATTATGGTGAGAATAAACGTTATTATTATTATTATTAAAAAGGTAACACCAAAACAGTGAGATAATATTAGTAAATGAGTATACTTTTACTTAAGAAATAATTCTTCGAAACATTTTTGCAAAGTTATATTGGCAATCTAATAAGGGTTAGATATCCAATGAATTATTACGATGCGGCCAATTCTTCCAATCCTTAAATTGATCCTCTGAGACTTGGCTTAACAACTTGTTAGAAGGTTACAGTCGAATAAAACTTTTCGGGCATGTAATTCCAAATCAAATTCTAATACAGGTCTTTTTTATTTCGATAAATTTTATTTTTTCTAGAATGTATAATTTGACTTGTTTAAATAAGATTACTGGATGTTCTTTTAAGGCGACGGGTAGGGCACACTAGCGATGCCTATCGATTTTAATTTATAGCTAATAAACCGGATCTATTTGAAACAATTTCGGGGTTACAACCTCTCGGCAAACACTTATACTATTTATTAAATAACCATGCACAAATTTTGGGTCCGTTTTTCGCGTGCGCGTTGGACCCAACATGTGTGCATAGTTATTTAATAAATAGTATATGTTTGCCGAGAGGTCGTAAACCAGAAATTGTTTAAATAAGATCCGGTTTATTAGCTAAAAAATTAAATAGATTGGCGTCGCTAGTGTGCCCTACCCGTCGCCTTAATATAAAAAATGCAACCAAAAAATCTTTTGAGATTTGTTAGTCGTTTTTATTTAATAAACGCTGTATAGATTTACTTGTCCATAATACTTGCTCACAGCAAAGAGGTAATCTATATGATTTTGCCCCCAGATTGTATCACTAACAGAACTGATGGCGGGAGTAAAAGCACCTCCGAAGACAGTCCAGCTGTTCCAGCTGACCTGTTGGCCCATGGGACACAAAGTGCCATCGTCCACCAACTCGTTGGTGGAACTCATGAACATGGTGGAGAGGTGGCGGCAGCGGACCGATTATGGACCAGTTTGCGTCGTGTCACCGTAAGTTCTTACAGTAGTTCTCATGCTGATTTACCGTTCTCATGATAGCCCAACTGATCCATCTGACGTGTAGTCTATGGGACAAAAGATGCCAGTGTCTATTAATTAGCTGGTCATCATCATCATCATTTCAGCCAATAGACGTCCACTGCTGGACATAGGCCTCCCCCAATGTTCTCTACACAAATCAATCCTGTGCCGCCCCCTGTGGATTCCCGCGATTTTCACCAGATCGTCGGTCCACCTTGTGGGGGGCCTACCACGGCTGCGACTTCCTGTACGTGGCCTCCATTCGAGGACCTTTCCGCCCCAACGGCCGTCTGTTCTCCTCGCTATGTGCCCTGCCCATTGCCACTTGAGGCACGCAATCCTTTGGGCTATGTCTGTAACCTTAGTTCTCCTGCGGATCTCATCATTTCTACGATCACGCAGGAAGACTCCGAGCATAGCCCTCTCCATTGCTCTCTGGGTGACTTTAAGCCTCCTTAATCGGCACATTGTAAGCGGCCACGTTTCGGTTCCGTATGTCATCACTGGCAACACACACGCATTGAAGACTTTCGTCTTGAGACACTGAGGTAGATGGGCCGAAAAAATGCTACGTAGCTTCCCGAACGCTGCCCAGCCGAATTAGCTGGTAGTATTCATGAATATAGTGGAGTGGTGCTGGCAGCAGACCGACTATGGTCACCGTAAGTGTTTTTTTTATGTGATAGGTGGCAGACGAGCAGACGGATCATCTGATGGTAAGCAATTGCCGTCACCCATGGTCACCCACGACACTAGTCACAAGTGCGCTGCCAAGCTTTAAACCCCCTTTCCCCGGATTGGGCCTCCGGTACCCTCACTTACGCAGCGAAACACAGCACAGTGCTGCTTCACGCCAGTTTTCTGGGGGCCTAGTGGTATCACTCCAGTCGAGCCGGGCCATTCATGCCGAAGTGTGGCTCTCCCACGGTCAAAATATGTATATAACTACTGCGTGCTACTATAATGTAGCAAGTATGTATGTAAGCGCACAGGTCAAGAGTTAGAAATCGCTCCGCTCGCTTAGCTTAGCTTACTTACTAATCGCTGCCTTAAACTACGAACTGGTAAGTACTAAACCAATTATGCTGAGACGAAACGGAATCTCCGACAGACTTATCCTTTTTTCACTTTAAATTAGTGTCGCGAGCAATTCGCCTCCGGTACCCTCACTTACGCAGCGAAACACAGCACAGTGCTGCTTTACGCCGGTTTTCTGTGAGGCCGTGGTATCACATGGTAAGCGTGGCTCTCCCACTGTCCAAGTGTTTACTATTATTATGCTGAAAATATTCTAGCTTTTTGAGCTTAAGTGTAGTCCGTGTGACACAACTACCGCCGTGTGGTCCCCGGCAGAGTAGAATAGGCCACCCTCACTCTTACCGAGGTGTCGTAAAAGTCGACTAAGGTAAAGCTGCTGGCATGATCATCAGCACCCAGAGAAGGAAAACTCTGCATTTATATCAAAACCCTCGCCAACCCGTCTGCCAAGCGTGGTGAGTATGGCAATCACCCCTCATGTGATTGAGGGAGGCCCGTGCCCCAGCAGTGGGGACTTAAATGGGCTGACGATGTGTGACACAAGGGCTAGTTAAACAATTGGCTGGTAAAGTTCATGAACGTTGTGGAGCAGTGGTGATAACCAACTGACTATGGATCAGTTTGCATAATGTCGCTGTTATCTTGCGTCTTTGTTTGTCTGGCGAATTAATCTTTAAGGCAAGAGTGAACAGTCAATGGCGGCGCGCACCAAGATGTTTGGCTCCTCGTTCCTGCCCCGAGCCATCAAGACATGTGTTTCCTCCTTCATACAATCCGGGGTCTTTTAGGCGGGGCGTGAAACGGCATCTCAGCAGGCCATCAGGGTGAGGATGGCAGACACAATGGATACTTTATTAGTTCTTTTGTGCCTGTCAACCTCATATTTGGATTTCACGGCCGCTTACCATCAGGCGGAGTGAGGTCATCCCGATTGGCCTTTCTATAAAAAAAAAGCTTACTATCAAGTGATCCGTCTGCTCGTCTGCCACCTATAACATAAAAGATCGCATATCCTCCTAGACCATCGGGTGCGATTGTGGTCAAGTATAAGCCTAAATATAAAACCTACTTTGCCTGTGGTATACTTTAGTACAAAGAGGTCACGCCATGTTTCAAATTCGCGTCAAACTTCTCCATTAGTAAACTTTCACTAGTAAAATGTGTGAAGGTTCTCAAAATATATGTGAAATCGTTAGCGTGAACCAATGATGACAAGGGACTGATTACGGTCGGTTCCCTTTGACTCCTATTAGGTATTTAGAGTGATGGTTTGTTTCCAAGTCAGCTTTATATTCTTGATGGGTTATTGTGCCACGCCATCTCTAGTGTAATCATAGATATAGGATGCCGCCGTTATTTAAAATATTAGGTAGGTAATATGTTGAAATTTTTTCACAAAATTGGCAACAGGTGTTTATTAAGACACACAGGTCTTTATTAATGACCGTGGGAGAGCCACGCTTCGGCATGAATGGGCCGGCTCGACCGGAGTAATACCACGGCCTCACAGAAAACCGGCGTGAAGCAGCACTGTCCTGTGATTCGCTGCGTGAGTAAAGGCACCGGAGGCCCAATCCAGGGGAAAGGGGTTTCAAAGCTTGGCAGCGCACTTGTGACTCCAGTGGTGTCGTGAGTGTCCATAATCATGGGCGGCAATCGCTTACCATCAGGTGATCCGTCAGCTCGTCTACCTGTATCAGGTAATATTTAATACTTTTAGACGTAATGTATAGTAAAGTAAAGTATCAGCCTATAGTACTGTCCCACTGCAGGGCAAAGGCCTCCATCATAAAAATCAAGTTATCGCTACTATGATGGGCTTAGGCATAATCACCACGCTTGCCAAATGCGGATTGGTGATCACAAACCCGAGCTATGTCCGAAAATATTCGAAACATACTTTTTGCTCGACCCGGGAATCGAATTCAGGACCCCAAGATCACGGCCCAACAGGGCGTTTGTGACGTGATGTATTACAAATATCGATCTTATCCCAAAGTAAATAATGGAATTGTATTATAGCAGAATCAACGAAGGTATATACAGAGGAGACACTGAACAAACACAAATGTTTAACACACGAATGTTTGTCCAGCCCCGGAACTCACGACCCTTTGAATTTGAGGAGTCATTAGGCCAGTTGATTCTACAAATTATCCTCCCCCAAATTTTAATTCCCGGTTCCGCCCGTCGCTTCGGAGCCCGCTTAGACCATTAGTCAGGACTTGGATTTGATTCTACAAATCATATCAAAGTTAACAATAAAAAGTCATCATTCAGTCTTCAAGTTTGTAGCGTCAAATGGAAGATGGGTTATTCTTTGCTACAATAAATCAATGTTTACATAACATAATCTAAATAATATCATCAGCGTAACTGATATTGTTCAGGCAGACTCCTCCATTATGGCATCCGATATGCGTGCCGCTGAGCTCCTCAATGAGCGCATTCACATAGAGGTTGAAAAGCTTAGGTGAGGTCCGCCCCCCCTGTCTCACCCCGCACTCCAACCTGTATGGATCCGAATAGAACCCCCATCGAACAATAAAGTTAAACTAAAATTAAGTAAAAAAGAAAAGTAAAAACAAAATAGGTTCCTGTGGCAGTGTCCCCAAAATGCTGGCAGCATTACCCCTCTGGATCGCGATAGCTGCCAGCCTTTGGCTCTCCCGTGACTTTGACTAAACGCTTAGCTAAGTCACGGAAGAAAGGGAGATCGAACATATCTAATTACTAATCATTTGTAATACGAACTTAATGTGGGTGAGATACCAACTATACTAATGGACCACCTAAAAATATAAAATAATTTCTTTAAATAAAACATTTTTACCAAAATGTACACCTTTGTCACGGACCCTTAAAATGCTACCAATTAGGCTGTACCTACGCTACACCTATGTCAAGCATTTTAACGTTTTGCACGTTCTATAATGAAATAGGTAAAGTACCTACGAAACGATATTCAAATTTGAATTAATGAATACTGCATTCATTTCGATACACATTTATAAAATAGGAGAGAAGCAGAAGATTTATATGCACACAACTTAATTTGACGTTACAATACATAAAAACAAAACAGTAACAGTGTACTTATGTACATGCGTGAGAATGCGTGTGCCGAAACAGGCGCCCGCTCAGCATAATATCGTGCAGTGACAGTAAATGTCGCGCCACGACGCTGGTTTCCAGCGGGTTATAAACTCATCATAAAATTTTATTATTATTTTATGATCAGTTGATAATTTAATGTCGTCACCTGATGGTAAGCGATTGACGCCAGCCTACTCCTGTAAGGAGTCAAAAGTGCGCCAAAACTTTCACTGTCACTCTTTTCTTGAAGGTTTGAAGATCGATCGTGGGAGAGCCACGCTTCGGCGTGAATAGGCCGGCTCGACCGGAGTGATACCACGGTCTCACAGAAAACAGCACTGTGCTGTGTTTTGCTGCGTGAGTGAGGGTACCGGATTCCCAATCCTGGCCAAACGGGGGTTTAAGGATTGGCAGCGCACTTGTAACTCCACTGGTGTCGGCAACCGCTTACCATTAGGGGATCCGTCTACTCATCTTCCATCTATCACATAACAAAAAAGATCGGATCGGTCTGGAATACCGCGGGCATTATACTTTGATTTATATGATTTTAGATTCATAGGTACGATACCGTAAAGTCCTTGAGTGGAGACCGCGACTCGGTAAGCGTAGTGTAGGACGCCCTGTGACAAGATGGGATGATGACATTCGAAGGCTGGCTGGTGTGGGCTGGATGAGAGTGGCCCAAAATCGGGAGCAGTGGCGTGCATTAGGGGAGACCTATGTCCAGCAGTGGACGAGTATGGGTTGCTGATGATGATGATGAGGTACGATACTGAAGTCAACTTATTGTTTATAAAATAGAAAAACGACTTGATTCACATTGTCACAAAGTTGTTTTTTACGGAGCCTGTTTACAGTAGATTTATATCCCATGACCAAAATATCCTCGAAACTATTAGTCAAACTCCATACCTAAACTCCACGATGCATTGTACTCCCGAATATCGGTACACCGGCGATCGGCGACCCGATGACAAACGTGAATTACTAACAAAGCCGGCCATACGTGGGTTTCAATATTTATCATTCTATAAACTGGGCTATTCTATGATTTGCTATGGTCAGACACTGCTCTGGTAAATAAAATAATAAGAAATCATTTCTTTTCATTTATAATTGGTACAATAGTACTGGTAGGACTAAAAATATTTTCCATTTTAATTACGAGGAGAATGAATAACAACAAAAGAAAATAAAATCAAGCATTAAAATCTGTTACCTTGACGATATAGATTTTTGGTAAATTAAAAATATGTTTTTTATTCCACGTATGTTTTGATTCTAAATGGTTTGTAATTATCATTTATTAAACTCCTTTACACTGCCTTACCCTATTACCTTTTCTTTTCACTACACAAAGGACTTTCTATTCTCTACCTCCTTATTGTACCTAGTGATTGTCGTTGATGAAGAGTTGGGTGGAGGATGGGACTATTGGGAGGTACCATAATGATTCCATCTATGAATAAGTATCTGTATATTTGTGTAATAGGTCGGTACAGTTTTAACAATTTTATAAGTTACACCAATGTACATGCGCTAAAGTCTTATTTTCGAAAACTGCGGCAAAGTCTTAACCAATCACAACGCTCCTTTTACGCGTGCCAAAAATTACAATTTCTTATGGTTGAATATGCGTCAGCGCCACGTTTGGTGCGAGTGCGGTTAGGAGAGAGATAGCATTTCTCACTGGATTTATTGTATTTTATCTTAATGTAACACAATAAAGTCTGTATTTGAACTGCTTCCGCAATCGTTATCAATCGGATTTAACTGGTGCTTCTGCGTAGATGAATTTTGCCGATGTAACTCATAAACGTGGTACAGCTGTACACAACTTTCATTTTAGATATATTCACTTAACTTGATTAAAATTCAGACAGGTCGGAATATCTGTGTGTTAGGTAGAAGCAGGCGTCCGAGTATAAATCAGCCTAGTCTCTCCCGGGAAACATGCACATTCACTCTCCAGGCGCGACGAAGCGTAGCATTCAATTGAGATCGAATCTCTTGGCCTTTCTGATTGTACTTCCCTATTCGGTGACCTAAAACCATCCCTGAGCGATTCTCTTTGATAGGGCCGTGCTCTTGTTATTTGAAGAAAAGTATACTGTTTACATAATCGACGTAACAAAAATCTGTTGCTTATAATAAAAGGTGTTTTATCATTAACTAGTACCCCACCCTCACTTCATTTCGAAACTCTTAGTTCCTGTACCGTACAGCCGCACATCAAAGTATACAAAACAGTAAAACATCATACGATTGTCACCCTAAGCTGACGGGTAGGGCACACTAGCGACGCCAATTGATTTAAATTGTTAGCAACTAAAATGGATAATTTTTAACAATTTCGAAGCTGCAGGGTTTTGGAAACACTTTTAATACTTATACTTAACTTTTGGGACACGAAATTTAAATTACCGCCAAAAACGGCCACTTAGGGCGGTAATCCAAATTTCGAATGCAAAATCCGAACAAAAAGTAGTGCACAATGATTAAATAAATAATATAAATGTTTGCTAAGAGACTCCCGCTCCGAAATTGTTTAAAATAGATCAGGTTTAGAAGCTAACAATTTAAATACGTTGGTGTCGTTAGTTAAGGGTAACCGTCACCTTAATGTCACTCACGTTCGCTTCAATATCAATGAGGATTTTCGCGTGTGAAAAATCCGCTAGATGGCGTACTGTTGGACTAAGGTTCAACATCAATCGCTTTGGTTGTTTAGTTTGTCAAATTGCCATTTTGACAGATCACGTTTAAAAATAACCAATCACATTGTATATGAACCTCACTCCTATAGTACTCCATCTAGCGGATTTTTCACACGCGAAAACCCTCATTGAGGAATTTTGACAGACTGTAGTAATCTGATGTGTGACAGTCTGCACCAATAGATGGCGTTGGGTGTTGATTATAAGAAAATGTGTCATTTATAAAATATAACTTGGCTTCACCAATTTTTACATAATTACATTTTTATCCAAAATATTCTTTACTTTTATTATAAGAACTTATGGAAAGGCGTAAGTTCTAGTTACAAAATACATGTAAAGTATCAAAACTTATGCGGAATAAACTCCTCGTACGAGTTCCCAACAAGTCTCACTGCTGAATAGATACATATTTCAGATATACTTAGCAAACAAGTCGCGTAACATATCTTAGCTTGTTTCTGAGGTGTTCGCCAAGGTTTACGGATTGGAATAAAGAGGATTTATTTATCGAGAATGGTTTAGAAAACAACCAGTGTATGGAAATAAATAAAACGATGATAGCGTAGTTATTAAAGTATGCGAGAGTAGCTTGGTGATTATGAACGTGCCCATATGTACCATTAGCTCGGTGGTGAGGGAAAATATCGTGAGAAAACCTGCACACCTCGGAGAATTTCTCAAAATGTTGGATACCTACAATACTTAAAATAATGATTCTAAACGTGTAATCGCGATCTAATTGATCTGGTTCTCCTGTCTAAAGGTTGCGAAGGTCAGACAGCAGTCGCTTCATTGTAATTACCAGACTACTTCCGAATCATGGTCCAAGCGTACCCCGGGCTTCAAAGCGACAGCTTTGGACGCATCTGCGAACTACACGGTGAATAAGGTAATCAAAACAGATGTTTATAACCCTGAACCTCAACCGAAACCTATTAAGTACCTACCGGATTACATTTCTAAGGCTTCCTATAACACGATCCGGGCAATTGGAAAACATTCAGTCCCAGGGTAGGCTGAACGAGCAATACAACAGTACAAAGATGTTTTACTGTAGTTTAAGAGCGAATCAAAGCCAGTGCAACCAAGTGTCCTAATTTCGGAATTACCTTTGACCGCAACGACCGCAAGTTGTACGTTTTGTAACAGAAGGAACACTTGATTAGTAGTGATACAAAACAAATGGGTAATTCATCGTTTACGAGAAACAATACAAAGATTTTGTACCACAGTTTGAGAGCGAATTAAAGCATGAGCAACCAAGTGTCTTAATTCCGGAATTACTGTTGACCACAACGACCGCAAGTTGTACATTTTACAGTAAAGGAATAGTTTATGTTGTTTGTGTGAATCAAATCAATTGGATTCAGGGACATTCAGTCCTGAGGTAGGTTAAACAAGCAACACAGAAGCACAAAGATTTGTACCGCAGTTTGAGGGCGAATTAAAGCCAGTGCAACCAAGTATCCTAATTTCGGAATTCACCTTTGACCGCAACGACCGCAAGTTGTACGTTTTGCAGCAGAAGGAACAGTTTGTGGTATATGTAGTGAAACAAAGCAAATGTGTAATCGATGTTTTCGTTGTTTAAATAATTTGTTAGTAGACCCCATTATCGCAAGTTTTGTCCGTGGGAGAGCCATGGTTCGCCTTGAATGCCGGCTCAACCGCAGTGACACGAGTGAGTGAGGGTACCGGAGACCCAATGCGGGAGATTGAAGGTGGGCAGCACAATTTTTGCTCCACTTTAAAAAAGTGCAAAATATTCTATTTTACACCCATCATTATAAAAGCCCAGCCCAGTTCTTTGTAGTGGCGTTATCAAAAATACTGAGTAATATGTGTTTTATCACAGAGATGGGCGGAGCCGCGCGGGAGTGTATTGCGCAGCGAACGCGTGCATCGAGCAGGTGATCCAGCACGGAGAGGTGGACGTGTTCCAGGCAGTCAAGACCGTGCGGCGACATCGGCCGCAGCTCGTCGAGAACATGGTGAGATGTGTGTGTTGTCACAGAGACGACGACGGCGGAGCCACGCGGGAGTGTACTGCGCATCCAGTACTTAAATAAATATTATACTATACATTGCCTAGACGTTTTAGATATTTTGTAAATTGTGTAGGCATTGTATTCAATTCTGTATTAAAATATAGATTCTCATTCTCAATATACATTCAAAAAATACTTATCGAATCTACACAAAAATTTAATCATCCCGCTCTTTCCACAGACCGAATACAAATACTGCTACGACCTCGTGCTCCACTACGTGTTGCACTACTTGAACAAAGATATGAACGAAAAGAAGTGAGAGTGCGAATTGAAGGACGAGCTCTGGTTCATCGAGTTCGGCCGCGGCGCGGCGCTGCCCACCACCCCCGAGGAGACGAGCCCGTCGGCGCCGCGCGACGCGCGCCGCCAGGCCGGGGGCCCGGGCCGGCCCGCGCGGCCCCGCCGCGGCCTCTCGCTCGACCGCCTGCTGCCCGCCGTCGCGCGGCCCTCGCTGCCGCACGCCGCCACCGTGGACCCCCCGCGCCGCCCGCGCCGCGACCGCCCTCCTCTGCGCCGCTCCATCCGCCTCGAGGACGATGACGCCGCCGCCGAGGAGCGCCGCCGCGTCTTCGTTCACGGACCTCGCGCCCCCTCCTTCGACGAGGGCGACGCCAGCGACGAACCCGAGGAGTGCGAGTGCGGCCGCCTCTCGCTCGAGCGGTCCGGCCCCTCCGCCGAGACCGCCGACGACACCGACTACGAACCGGAGCTCGCCGTCTCTCCACCGTCCGCCGAGCCGGCCCCGCCGGAGCCGCGGCCCGTCTCCTCGGACCGTGCGCTCGCCGACCGCCGCGACGGACCGCTCGTTCTACGCGCACCGTCCCGCACACATTCGCAGGGCGTCTTCGAACGCCGCCTACCCAGAATTTATAAATTCGGCCTCATGGACAAATCAAAGCGAGCCAGTTCGAGCGCTCTATATGAGCGGACCGACCGTTCACCGACGGAGGCATTCTACAACGCAACGGGCTCGACGCGCCTCAGCTCGCAGGAGCTCTTCGAGAAGTTCTGCTCGGAGGAGTTTACGTCGCTCTATGGACGGGATGACAATCGCCGCCGTCATCCGCCGCACTCGAAATCGACCGGCAGCAGCGGGTCAGACGTGCGACACGAACGCGCATGTTGTCGCCGTGCCCCCTGCGGCTCCCAGCCGGCCTTGACCCGCAGACACGCCTGCCAAGCGCCGCGTTCGGACCGGTCCACTGACTCGGAGGACACCTCCCCGCGACGGTCCGCGCCTCGTCCAATTCCGATGGATGACGTCCCTCATTCTGACGACTGCTCGCGGTCTGCGCCACTGCTCAGTCCAGATAGGTTTGATACACGGTTTACGTTTGACATTTCAGAACGCAGCGAGGTTACATCTAACCGGGACGAGACGCCCTCCGACGCCACAGAGACGCGTAACCTAACTTTATACGAGGAACCGCACTCAGACCGGACGAGCCTGTGCGAGCTCTACGACGCAGCATTTTCATCGCACCGACCGTCATTTAGGCGCGATAGCTCACGGAGACGCGGAGTTGGACCATTTGATCTCAGTGCACTCGACTTCCGCGCGATCGACGACGAGAGCCCGCGGGCGAGTCGGCGCACATCGAATCGTAGTGTCGACGATACACTCCGCCAAAATTCGGAGTCAAGAAGCTGGGCATCCGACTCGGTGTTTACGACGCCGGAGCGCCGCTTTCCACCGGAGGCGTCGTCGCCGTCCTCCGCCGATACGCGTCGACTCGCGCTACCGATCGACTCACCCCGAGCTGACTCCGCGGCCGCTGACTCGACGATTGCAGACACTACGATAGTGGAGGAGGAGGTGCCGAGTGTGATAGAGCGGGCGGAGTATGCACTAGCGCTGCGTCTCGGCCGCATAGATTTAGAGGAAGATAACTCGGAGCGAGCGGCGTCGACGCCGGCGGAGAGTATCCGGATGTCGAGCCGGCCGTCGATGCACAAGCTGGAGCCGCTGGAGCCGGCGCGGCTGGTGGGCGGCGGCAGCGAGGGCGACGCCGGCAGCGTGCGCTCGGCGGGCCCGGCGCGGCGGCGGCGCGGCGCCAGCGAGCCCCCGCGCCGCTCGGCGCGCTGCTTCCCGCTCTGACTGCGGGGGGCGGCGCCGGCCCCCCCGCCGCGCCGCAGCCGCCGCTCCCCCCTCGTGCCTTCTCGCCGTAGGGTTGCCAACCGTAGGTCGACTAGCATTTTACCGTACCACTTCGGTTGCAAATACAACATATTTTTCAAGAAGTATCCAAAAGTGCTTCGTATGCTAGTTTACATTCACTGTCGCATCTATTGGCGAGACTTTAGTGTACCGAACGGTTTCTAAACTTTTTTATGCCTTTTCACCTATTGTAAATAGTATAAATAGTATTTTTAATACTTGGGCAGGTGAATAGTGCGGTGTTGGCAACCCTCGCCCTCCCGAGCTGTTGCCCGCGTCCAGACGCCTGTCTGGTTCAGACGCTCGACCTCGAGATAGTCTCCCTAGGTGTAGCTTAGCGGCCTTCCGCACTTACGTCGTCCCTAGTACTGTACAAGACTTGAAAGTTTAGTAATTTAGTAAAATATAACCAAAAAAAAAGAAAACATTAACAATTTTCTTTAATTTAAAATAAAGCGCTAAGTCGAAAAAAAAATGTTATATCAGCGATATAAAATATCGGAACATCCCTTGTAATAAATCATTACTTTTCTTAGCTAGACTTGCCCAGACTCTAAAAGCAATACTTCAAAGCTACGAAAATTCATCGTAACAAGTCCTTCAATCGCGAGTACTACTCCCAATCTGTGTCAAATACTAAAATACTACCCTTACAACGTGTGCGGATAAAGAATGGGATCAGAAATGGCGGCGCATCTATTCCCTTCTCGCTCGCACACTATTTGCGTCTATACTCGCACTCGTGGGTGTGCGAGGGAGAAGTGAATAGATGCGCCGCCATTTCTGATCCCATTCTTTATCCGCACAGGTTGTACTTATCTTATCTCGGCTTGTTTCGGTGAAATAACATATAAGAGAGCTTATGAATAAACTGAACCATAAAGGTCACTATCTAGAAATTCGTAGTACACTGTAGTACTCGTAGCTGCACTCGTAGAAGCTACGGCTATTCGTAGCTAGCGTAGTAACGACTACGACTGCACGTAGTCGGCGCAGCGTCTACGACGACTCACTCTTTTATTCAATTTTTTCCAAATAAGTCAGATTGAATATTTCAACACATCTTTCAAATCTCCTGACTTTCGAGTCTCAAAATTTCGAGTTTCACCACTTTTGTGTCTTTTAACTTTCGAGTCTTGCATATTACTGGCCCCGGTAGTTTGTACTGAGCCTAGTCTTTGCCCTTTCACAACCGTAACTGCCAAATTTCTAAAAAAAGTCGTGTAAGTTTAAAACGTTCCACAGTATGATATTTGATCTTAAAAACGGTCAATATGAAAATGTGTTTATTTAGGATTCTAGGTGTTCGAAAGACGCTTGATTAGTTTGATCAGTTATTGAGGATAAACATCATATTGTGTGTTCTTGTAGGTTAGCGTAGCGCCGTCTACTCGGCATAGGTAGGCGATGCCTAGACTAACTACGTGCGTAGAGCGTAGATTCTAAATCTCGTAGATAGAAATTGATCCCGGGGATCGCCGACGCGCCTCGGTTGCAGTCCATGACTGACACAGGGTCAAACATTAGCTAATTAATACATTTTAATGTCCACCTTTGGGTATGTGCAGACGTGATAGTAAATTAATTAATAAGGGCGTAATTAATAAGACTCGAAAGTTGTAACCAAGTTGCGATGCGATTACAACTTTGTTACAACTTTCGAGTCTCACATCTTTTAAGTCTCATAATTTTCGAAGCTCACAGCCTAAGTTAGAAACTAGATTTTTTTCATTTGAAACCATTAACGTCTTAGTTATCTATGTGTAAGTAAGTAAGTGTATGTATGTATGTGTTACTGCTGTTAATTGTCTATGTTCATCTTAGTTTCGAAGTATCAAATTGTTGTAATGTAGCCTCTATGTTAAATAGGTACTGGCTATATTTCTATTAGTTTAATTGATATTCCATTTACTATTTTGTATCTAGACTTTTATTTTTCTATTGTCACTTCTTCCTTCCTTTCATCTTGTTGACAAGTAAACATTTCAATCTTCAACAGTGTTTTTCTCTAATTTTATCACGTTATCAGACGCTGTCAAATCACATTTGACAGCGTCTGCCAATTTGTCATCTTTATGACAAACAATTATGTCGTCAACATAAACTGCCAGTATGACAAGTTCCTTTCCAAATAGTTTGGTATAAATACATGGTTCTGAAGGAGCCCGTTTAAAACCTAACGCAGAAAGAGGTGGGAAGCTGTTGTGGGTTATCCTGATGGAGATGAAACCCCAGAGACAACGAGAAAGCGTAAGGATGAATTAGCACTAGCCAAAATCTGCATGACTTTAGATGGAGGAGCCATCACTCATGTGAGGAGTGCGGAGAGTGCTAAGGAAGGTCAAATTATTCAACATAGTACCAAGAAGAAGAAGAAGAAGAAGGAGGTTGTATGTTTTGATTGTCACGTACGAGGTCATACTAAATACAATTGCCCCAATAAGTTGAAGAATAAGCATGATTCAACATCAATAACTGCCTTGGGAGTAAATGGTAATAAAGATACGTGGTACATCGACTCTGGAGCTACTTCTCATATGACTTCAAGGTCTGATTGGCTGACAGAACTCAAACCGCTGCATTCTGGCAAGGTGACCGTCGCTAGCGGAGAAGCGATAGATTCCGTGGGAATCGGAACAGTTTCAATCAGTACTAATAGTAGTATCGACAAGATTAGTGAAGTTGTACTTGTACCTAAATTGAACACTAATTTAATTTCGGTTAAGAAAGCAGTCGATAAAGGTTTATGTGTACTTTTTGATAATACTGGCTGTAATTTTTTTGATAGAGATTATTTCTCTTATAAAGGTAATCCTGTTTTACACGGTTCAGTACATGGCGGGCTTTATACATTAGATGTTAATATTAACAAAAATGTAGCTCTTGATGTGAATTCTGACTGTCATTCTGCAGATTCTCAAGTTCAGGCTGTTGATGTACGCACTAACCGTCCGTCTCAATTTCAGCTGTGGCACAAGCGGTTAGGTCATCTTTGCAGGTTTGACATGAATCTCCTAAGGAATGGACGTGCAGTTGGAATGGATTACTCAGCAGTGGATAAGGAGCCATGTATACCATGTGTTGAAGGGAAACAAGCAAGAAAACCCTTCACGGTAAGTGTGGATAAGCCTAAGAGTACAATTTTCTAAAGCCATGACCAAGGGATCGAAGTTATGCGTTAGACCTCCCAATAGTATCGCAGCCAAAGAAGAATCCTCGATTTTCTTACCAATATCAGCGAGATCTTGAGCGGTACTTATAACGGCATTTATATACTCTTCGATAGTATTAAACTCTTCAAGACAATATCGGTAAAGCTTACGTTCTAAAGCTAACCTTCTGCCCATGCCCTTATCTTCATAGGCGTTTTGCAACGACGTCCAAGCGGCCTTAGCACTCTCAGCACGTGATAAAATTAGAGAAAAACACTGTTGAAGATTGAAATGTTTACTTGTCAACAAGATGAAAGGAAGGAAGAAGTGACAATAGAAAAGTAAAAGTCTAGATACAAAATAGTAAATGGAATATCAATTAAACTAATAGAAATATAGCCAGTACCTATTTAACATAGAGGCTACATTACAACACCAGCCCTTAATTGAGATTCCATAGTTGACTAAATAAACCTAACTATGTCAAGTGCACAACCCTAAACCGACAGTACATTTGGAATGCCCAACCCTACCTAACGGCTTTGTCAGCATATCGGCACACATGTCACTAGTTGGTACATATTCAATTAAAATAGTGCCTTCAGCGACTTTTTCCCTTATGAAGTGAAAAACGGGTATCGATATGCTTAGTCCTGTTGTGATGAATAGGATTAAGTACAATCTTATGTGCACTCTGACTGTCATTGTGCACGGTAACCGGAGTCAGAGAGGTGCCACTTACCTCCTGAATCAACCTCTGTAAGAAGGTGGCTTCCTTAGCCGCTGAAGTTAGGGCCATATACTCTGCTTCCGTTGATGACAATGCAACGGTGGGCTGTTTTTTCGATTCCCAGCTAATTGCTCCACCGGATAAGCTGAAATAGAAACCCGTATAGGACTTTCTGTCAGTGGGATCATTTGCCCAATCACTGTCTGCATACCCAGTCAGACTGAAATCTGGAACCCTCTTGTAAGTTATGCAGTAATCTACTGTTCCTTTCAGGTACTGCAACACCCTTTTTGCAGCCAACCAGTGTTGTTTATCAAACTTTGCAAGAAATTGGCTAAGATAGCTAGTTGCATAGGCAATGTCAGGGCGAGTATTCACAGATATAAACATTAAACTACCAATGAGTGATTGATATGGATACGGATGCAACTCACCGCTCTTATTTGGTTCCAACTTCACCTTTTGTAAGGGAGTAGGGGCAGATTTACAGTCTGCCATATTAAACTTCTTAAGAACATTTAAAATGAACGTTTTTTTGATTAATTTTTACACAGTTCTTTGTTTGGGAAACATTTAAACCAAGATAATAGTTTAAAAGTCCCAAATCCTTAATACCAAAATATTTTTGCAAATCACATTTGACAGCGTCTGCCAATTTGTCATCTTTATGACAAACAATTATGTCGTCAACATAAACTGCCAGTATGACAAGTTCCTTTCCAAATAGTTTGGTATAAATACATGGTTCTGAAGGAGCCCGTTTAAAACCTAACGCAGAAAGAGTTTCATTTAGCTTTGTGTTCCAAGCACGAGGCGCTTGTTTCAGCCCGTACAAAGCTTTCTTGAGTAGGCAAACTTTATTCTGTTGGCTTGGTTTCTCAAAACCTTGCGGTTGTACCATATATACATCCTCCTCCAATTCTCCGTTTAGGAACGCTGTGTCCACGTCTAAATGTCGCATCTTGAGGCCTAATTTTGCTGCAAGTGCAAACATCATACGTAACGAAGAATTGCGAATTACTGGCGCAAAGGTTTCTGTATAATCCACACCAGCGGTTTGGCTATAGCCTTTGGCTACTAGCCGGGCTTTATATTTCGCAACTGCACCTTCTGCATCCTTCTTTACCTTATATACCCACTTGCATGGTATTATCTTTTGACCATCAGGTTTATCAACCAAAATCCATGTTTTATTATTAATGAGGGATCTATATTCATCTCTCATAGCACCCATCCATTTGTCTCTATCTTCTGATTGAATAGCTTGATTGAAGGTTTCAGGCTCATCAAAACTATAGCTTGCTGACACAAAACCTTTATCTTTCGCTAATCGATTCCTTAAGGGATACCTTCCTTGGAAAGTAGGTTCATCAGTAGAAACCTGTTCTTCGAGAATATCCTCCTCATCGTGGGGAATTTCTTCATCAGAAATAGGGTCTTCTGGATCAGGATCGATTTGTGCAACTTCTACGTTCACCTTAGTAGAAGTGCCAGAGCTACCAGCAATGGGATTTTGAACTTCCGCTTCATTCCTGTTTGAGAATACCATCACTGCAGGGGGATCAACAGGAAACTGGCCTGCAGGATTATCACCTTTCAAATCAGAGAAAGCATCTTCGAAGAACACAACATCCCTAGCTTTTAAGAGTCTTCTCGGATAGCTCGCATCTCGGAAGTAATAATTACCTGGATCTTCCGAATATCCAACAAAAGTGTACTCAAATGTGATTTGCAAAAATATTTTGGTATTAAGGATTTGGGACTTTTAAACTATTATCTTGGTTTAAATGTTTCCCAAACAAAGAACTGTGTAAAAATTAATCAAAAAACGTTCATTTTAAATGTTCTTAAGAAGTTTAATATGGCAGACTGTAAATCTGCCCCTACTCCCTTACAAAAGGTGAAGTTGGAACCAAATAAGAGCGGTGAGTTGCATCCGTATCCATATCAATCACTCATTGGTAGTTTAATGTTTATATCTGTGAATACTCGCCCTGACATTGCCTATGCAACTAGCTATCTTAGCCAATTTCTTGCAAAGTTTGATAAACAACACTGGTTGGCTGCAAAAAGGGTGTTGCAGTACCTGAAAGGAACAGTAGATTACTGCATAACTTACAAGAGGGTTCCAGATTTCAGTCTGACTGGGTATGCAGACAGTGATTGGGCAAATGATCCCACTGACAGAAAGTCCTATACGGGTTTCTATTTCAGCTTATCCGGTGGAGCAATTAGCTGGGAATCGAAAAAAACAGCCCACCGTTGCATTGTCATCAACGGAAGCAGAGTATATGGCCCTAACTTCAGCGGCTAAGGAAGCCACCTTCTTACAGAGGTTGATTCAGGAGGTAAGTGGCACCTCTCTGACTCCGGTTACCGTGCACAATGACAGTCAGAGTGCACATAAGATTGTACTTAATCCTATTCATCACAACAGGACTAAGCATATCGATACCCGTTTTCACTTCATAAGGGAAAAAGTCGCTGAAGGCACTATTTTAATTGAATATGTACCAACTAGTGACATGTGTGCCGATATGCTGACAAAGCCGTTAGGTAGGGTTGCGCATTCCAAATGTACTGTCGGTTTAGGGTTGTGCACTTGACATAGTTAGGTTATTTAGTCAACTATGGAATCTCAATTAAGGGCTGGTGTTGTAATGTAGCCTCTATGTTAAATAGGTACTGGCTATATTTCTATTAGTTTAATTGATATTCCATTTACTATTTTGTATCTAGACTTTTATTTTTCTATTGTCACTTCTTCCTTCCTTTCATCTTGTTGACAAGTAAACATTTCAATCTTCAACAGTGTTTTTCTCTAATTTTATCACAAATACTTTTCTTCGATAAATATCACTCGTGAAACTCCAGAAATGGTCTTTGTAATAGTGAAATACAAAATGTATCTATAAATTTTGCAAACACGCTTACATTATTATTTACTATGTAATAAAAATAATGTTAACATCACCTAACGTTATCTTGAGTTACATTTTTTTTATTTAACCTAAAGAATGAACACGAACATGTTTTTTTTTCACGGCTGTGCAGACTCAAACGTGGAGTTTATTTAAATCGTCGCACATGTAAACTGCGATGTAGAACATCGGCAGGTCTTTACAACATCCGTCATGTACCAACATCGTTGTAGGATTTTTCTTCAGACACTTGGGAGCAAACACCATTTTCATTTTCGCGTCTTGAGCAACTGTCTGCTCTCTTTTAGGGAACCTAAAAAAAGAAACGGAACCCTTATAAAATTACTTTTTTCCTTGTTTGTCCGTCTATCAAGATCTTTGAGGGTAAAGCTGAAATTATTATCAAATACTTAAGTCTGCCACTCAAAGAGTAGAGAAAATATCAATTTTCTAAGTCAATACTCCAAAAATGTGGCTGTTTATTCAGTTCTTGTATATTTTGACGGTCACTAGGTAATCAAAACCTACTCGTACTAACCTAGGATGCTTCCCGTTGATCATGGAATAACTAATATAATAATTATTTATTTTCTTTAAGTTAGAGACTCGTGATACCGCAGACAAGCTATGCAAATAGCTTACTGTACTGTACTACTGTACTTCAATGTAAATTTTGTTTGTCTAATAGCAGAACATCATAAATAAAAAAAAACAAGAACAAGTGAAAACATGTTTATGTAGAAACAGCCACACACAGGTTAATACAATCTGTCAAAATTCTTCAATTGATAATGAACCGAACGTGTTTGACCTTAAGGTGAACCTTAATTTGGCTCACGGCTGGACTAGTCCACCGGTTCAAAGTCGATCAAAGATCATAGGGAAAGGGCTATGCTCAGAGTATCTCTGAAGGACCGCATCAGAAATGATGTTATCCGACATAGAACCAGAGTCACCAACATAGCTCACCGAATTAGCAAACTGAAGTGGCAGTGGGCTGGTCACATTAGCCGCAGAACTGACAGCCGTTGGAGCCGTAAAGTCCTTGAGTGGAGACCGCGACTCGGTAAGCGTAGTGTTGGACATCTTGCGACAAGATGGGATGATGACATTCGAAGGCTGGCTGGTGTGGGCTGGATGAGAGAGGCCGAAAATCGGGAGCAGTGGCGTGCATTAGGGGAGACCTATGTCCAGCATTGGACGAGTGTGGGTTGCTGATGATGACCTTAATTCGACTGAAGAAATTTGACAGTTTTATATACTTTGACGTGTGCCTCGTACCTGGCCCAGTACTAGCGAACCCTGGGTGAGCGAATTCAACTAAGGCTTGACCAAGTTGTTTTTATCATTATTCACTTGGGAGCAAGAAAACCCACTTTTATTAAGCTTTTGGAATTTTCACGAAATTTTCTTTTATTTAAACGCGACACATTTCGCTTGAATGGCGTTGTTAAGTACAATCAAAGTAAAAAAACATTTCGACAGAAAAGTTTGCCAAAGCGGTCGTTTCTTACGCAAGACATTTATTTTCTCAAAAGAAGTAAATCACTTACAGAGAAAATACAAGAATTAAATTTGAATATTTCCGTCGTCTAACATTTTAACAGTATATATAACATACATATAAAACGAAACAAAAACAGCTAAAAATTAAAGGGTAGATGATCTGATGAATATTACTTAATCACGTTTTAAAATATTTTTTAAATGAAACAAGCTTCGCCTTCAAAATTCGCTAAGGAACCTTTCTCGATTCTTGGATCAAAAACTTATTTATTTATGGATGAGTCTCGAAAAAATATAATCATATTTCATCACTTGGTTTTTGGGGTCAATGCCATACATCATTTCAGCCAAAGACGCCCACTGCTGGACATAGGCCTCCCCTAATGATCTCTACACAGATCAGTCTTGTGCCGCCCGCATCCAATGGATTCCCGCGACCTTCACCGGATCGTCGGTCCACCTTATGGGGGCCTGCACAAAAAGTTTATTGGACCTCTTATTCAATATTGTAAACATCAAAAGTTAATTGTCATTTCATCATGACGGTGACCGTTGTTGGAAAGACCTGACGAGGACGTAAGAACTAGTTAGTACGAAAAATTTAGTTTGGGAGTTATATGTGATTTTTATAACGTGCTTTGGTAAGTACTTAGGGCGCAGTCTTTACGGAGTATCTAGCAAAAGTATTTTGTCAGCCTTGTACTTCAGTAGACCGGGACAGATAGGTACAGTAGGGGAAGCTTTACGCAGATGGCGCTACTGGCAAAAAGTGGATTTCCTTTGTGGCATGTTAGCAGCGCCTTTGTAGGTCGGCTGTTGATGTCATACACCGCGATTATAACAGACGCATTTAGGGAGATAACATTACAATCAAAGTGTTAATATAGCCAGTAGCCAGACTTACTCAGGGGTCATCACTGAGTTAAGGAACCAGGAGGGGGACGATATATCTCAACAAAAGAAATAGACACACAAGGGAAGTTCTTTGACCTATGCTCTAAGCCTCATATAATATCTGGTGTCTCCCGCTCGCGTTCCGAATAGTATGTCTCTTCCTCACGCCGAACCACACCGACATCACAATACGCGCTAATCAAGCCAATTAGACAGCCAGCCAGGTGTCTTGTCTTTTTTTTTATTGAAGATGGGTTTGCTCTTGGCTTCGCACTGAGAGTTGAGAGGAAATCTACGATGGATGGATGGATTGTCTTATTTTGTAGTTTCGCCGCACTCTAGTCGGCAGCTATGTATTGTCGTGACCAAGTCATGTTACTTTACAGTAATTTTGCTGTTCACAAAGGCAGCACCGCTCATCACAATGTCCTAACTCGTATGTCTTGCTACTGGCTATCCTTTCTGTGGTGCAAAGAAGTGACGTCATGTCCAATAAAGGATTTTTAACGGACATGTAATCTTGTGCTTGTGTCTCCCTCTGCTCCCCTGTAACCCGCGGGTGTGAACCCAACGGCCGCCCTACATTAACAAACATAGCAGAAAAGTTTTCTACGAAAACAAATATCGCGGGTCTCCTCCCTCGAATACATTTATTATATTTATATAAAGAAATTAAGTTGTAATCTTTTGGTGTCCATATATTGGTGTTATTAAATGTTTGTAGTTTATTCCAATTCGTTATTAGCTTATATATTTTGTCTTTGTCATGATGATATATTTATTATTGTAGTTCGTATTTTGCTAAAGATGTAAAACATAGAATGTATTACTTTGTACCAATGCAAATGTATAATTGCGTATATATCTAGTTTTGTATTGAAATTGTGCCAATTTTCCATAATTTGAGATGTTATATGTTTATATCTAAGTTTTTAATGTATAGACATTTGAAAATAAATCTATTGTGGGCTTGAAGCTCTTGGTTAGTAGGTTGATAAGAGAAACTTCCAATATTAATTATCTTAGCGGAGATATATTTAATAGCTGATATTTATATTGTTGCCCTTCCATGAACCTAAATGTTTATTTAAGGTTTTGTTGTAATATAATAATTTTAAAGGAAAGTTATTTTACTTGTTCTTACTAAATATAGTAATTCCGTTGTAGCTGCAACATGTTACTAACTAATACCATAGACTATATCAATTAGTCTATGCTAATACTTAAAAATAATCTAGCAATTTCATTACGTATTTATTTGATTATGATCAGATTACAATGCTTGCTTACTGGATCTTATTAGGTATTTCAACATTTAGCAAGCGTCAAAAATATCTGAACAATTTTTTGTCGTAGGACAAATTGTGTATTTTTGACTTTATCTTTATTCAAGGCAGTGTTAAGACAATTTTTTCTGGCTAATTTGGAGCACACGTATTGGTCGATATTCTTTATAGAATCAACTTTAGCTACTAGACCGGATCTATTTTAACAATTATCCTCTCGGCAAACACTTATAATATTTACTAAATAACTATCCAAAAATGTTGGGTTCAACGCGTACCAATTTTGGCGTGGACCAATTTTTCGCGTACAAAAACGGACCTTACATTTGTGCATGATTATTTAATAAATAGTGTAAGTGTTTGCCGAGAGGTTGTCACCCCGAAATTGTTTAAAATAGATCCGGTCTAGTAGCTAAAAATTAAAATCGATTGGCGTCGCTAGTGTGCCGTAACCGTCACCTTAACGGCTGGCTCACTTTTAAGTATAGTTTCAATGACGGCTGAAGATACTCGTACCTCGTACAGGGTTATTTTTAAAACATCAACAACCTTCCAGGAATAGATAGTTAATATTATAAATTACGACTTTTGATAAGACTCAAAAAATAAACAATGACTTAATAAATAAAATATTTCTGTGCTAAATACCTACCAAATCAGCTATTAATGTTTGTATGGAAATGCGAAATATTTTCCATTTCAGCACTAGAGTCTGTATCTATGGGGCTGTTGATGTATTAAAAATAACCACATATAATCATCTAACATGCATTTTAATGGTATTTTTTTTATTTTAACCGACATAAAAAAGGAGGTTCTCAATTCGAATTGCAGATACGACGGAATTACTTCTACCTTACTCAAAAGCTAAGGGATAAGTTTAACGTCTTTTTCCTTTCTTTCGGTCAATGTGCACAAATGACCCTCTTGTTTGCCAAGTGAAATAAAAATCACATAGTCCATAGTATTATAAGATTCATTGTTATACAGGGTGTGACAGCAAGCTGATATCCTTTTTAAAGAATAATCCGCCAAAAGTCATCCGATTCGCCATGCATATTAATCACCAATTTATACGAAGACTAACACAAAAAATAACAAGAAGAATTTTAAGGATACATATATAGATATATATACTTAGTTCACACGCGAGTTGAATTATGCGCTCTCCCGTAATTTTTAAATGGATTTCACCAACTTTTGAATCAGCTTTGTAACATTTAGACAAAGTATTTGACAAATGTTCATACACTAACATCAAGCAAGCTGATTTTTTTTATTAAACAGCTGTTTTTAAATGTCAGCCTTAATGCGAAAGGGCGCTACTTAACAATTTGGGCTATCGCGTGTGAAATATCCGCTAGATAGCGTGCTTGAGAACTGAGGTCCAACTTCCAAATCATTGGCTGATTTACTCGTATAATGACAATTTGACATATCACGTCTAAAAATACGCAATCACCTTGTAGATGGATTTCAGTCCTTTAGTACGCCATATTGCGGATATTTCACACGTAATTATATATGTTACTGCAAAACACATAAACTTAATTTGCGGTATCTGTTTACCTGTATCTCTAGATATAGTATAAAATTTAGACCATCTTATCCCTGAGGCCGATAGACATATATGAAGCAATTTATCCTTTAAGAAAGACTACAACGGTTTACTGTAACATCCTGTACAATTACCTATGTATATATGTTTTAACGAATAATAACGCACAACCTTGCCAGACCTACTTTTATTAAATAATATTAAATTTACATAAATATAAAAATAATTGATGTTCCCTTCACCTGTGAATGCAAACATTTTGATAGTGTAATTTTTAATATAATATACGCTTTTCTCGGCGAATGTAACTATAGAAAACTTAGAAAAATCAGTGGTCGATATATAAGTAGGTATTTATGTTATGTATCCAATACAGTCCGCGTTGAATTGTAAACAAGTGTAAGTTCTTAAGTTAATATTTATGATTGTTGCAACTCCGTTGGCGACTGTAACTGATTTAAAAGACAAGTTGTATTATTCCGCAAAGAAACGAAGGTAGAATTTGTGTCGACAATTTCGATTAATTCAGATAACAAACAGACAACAATCACATTGAAACCACAAAACAAATAGCCTTCAGATTTTCCTTTGTTCTGTTTAAACAGAAACAAAATGAACGCAAGCATGTCAGAAACAGATGGCAACGCAAAAATCTAAAAACAATATTATAAAATACCAGACTACTATACAATTTTGATGAAAAAAGGGAAATCGCATACCTATCATTCCCAGTAGCGTCTAAAAAACGTGATTTTTTTTATAAAGTTTGCGGCGGGACATAGCTTCTCTATACCGCATCTATCATGGGGGAGTGCTCTGAGGAACTGTTTGATCTACTCCCTGCAGCTGAATTCTTACATCGAACCACTCGCAGTTCAGTGGAACGGTTTGGTTGCAGGAGTATTTCCGGCTAAGACTTAGGGACCTTCAAAATAAGAGCGTACTCTTTTTTAAAAAGGCCGGCAACACATTAGCGATCGCTCTGATTTCGCGGATGTTTATGGGCGGCGTTGAGTACTTTCCATCAGGTTGCTTGCTCGTTTGTCCGCCTCTAGCATAAAAAGTGACATCAACAAGCAGCTTTAGTGATTTGAACGATCTTTGCTTTGTTAGATTCGTCTACGCCCCGACAATCAGATAACTGAAGACATTGATAATAAAAGATTAGGAATCGCTTTTTTAAGAAGGTATGTACCCTGATTATAATAGTACCTAAGTAAATCTGTAAAAAAGTACTGTTGAAATAAAGGATTTTTAATTTTCAATAAAAGATAAGCGCACCCAGAGCCTTTACTACAGTATATAAACTAAGTTTGATTAAAACACGTGAACGTGTTCCATAGAAAATGTTGTAAAAATACATGCTAACGCCGGCTAAATCCCTCTGCGCCCATTTCGTCCTACTTTCCGTAACCAATATTGCTGCGATAACTATATAACTATCTTCTAAATCTGTTTTCTAACACTTGGGAGTATTGTTTCTTTTTTTTTTATATAAACAAGAAGAGTAACAGAATTGTGATTTGATAAATCGAAACTGAGATAACTAGAGCTCCATATTGATTTGTATTCGTTAAGGTCACCTGTACCACATAAACATAGCATAATAGTTCCACCTACTTTTCTCTTACTCATATGACGTTCGGGACTCTTCCCACGTTAGCCAATAGGGCGGGAACATTCTTTCCCACTTTCTTCCATTGTGATAGGTACCTAACTTTTTTTCTTTTTGTCATCAATCAATGCAGACACAAATTCTACCTTACTTAAGTACTTTATTTATTAGCGTTGTTTTATTTTCTATTTTACAAGTTTGTTTAATATGTTTACTGTGTAGGTGCCTAGTTATGGTGTTGTACATGCTTTATTGTAAGTTAAAAATTTCATGTGGACCATTATTCGATGTTTTTTTAGTAATAGTATATATTTATAAACATATAAACAAAATGAATTTTCTTTATAATTAAGTGGAAAGTTTTTACGACAAGAATCTCGCCGCACCGACCATCTTTATGTAAATAATAAACTAGAAAACTAAAAAATCGTGTAGTCAAAGTACCTACATTAAATATACCAAATTATGAAATTATTGTATACCATATACTTATACATATTAATGAATTTGATTATATAGAAGGGGAAATTGTAACTTACTATTATAATTATATGAATTATATAGGAACATTGTGATTTCAAGTTTTCAACTTCCAATATATTGTAAAATAACATATTGAGATATTGTTGTCATGAATGTTATTTAAAAAGTAATTTTAAAATTTATACATGGAACTTAATGGAAAATATATTTATTTGTTGTATAAATACGTGTTTTTTATCATAATATCCTTACTAACAAATAATACCACTTTTTTATTACGAAATAGGTATCTAATTAGGCTCGAGTATTGTGCGTTCATTTAAAGTAAATCAGATTTTGCGAATACTTAAACCGATTTGTATTTTAGATATTTTTGGTTCTACATTACCTACTTGAATACGAACAGTTTTGATTAGGTATACCAATACAATGATATCAATTTTCGCTAGATTTATGAAACAATGGAATCTTCATCGACTTTTATAACTGTTTTTTTCTTAAGCAATGTTAAAAATAAAACTGAGGAACAATTTGTTAATCGATATAATAAAAGTTTAACAATAACTTTGACATTTTGAACGCACTGACAACAATAAATGTTAGGTTGCGTCCTTATCATGGCTTCTATTAAAAGAAAGGACCCCTCCCATTCGACCCATCCTCGTTCCAATCGATCACTCGGCTCCGATTTCCGAACGGGAGATATTTCAGCTAGGGATGTCACATTTTACATAATATCTCCGATTTTCGGTAAGTTATCGATGTGGTTTTACCTATCGATTTGTTGTAACAGTCATCTGCAGCAGATGCGGGCAATTTTAGGATTTTTTTCTTTTTATAATAATAATAAATTTTATTTAAAATTCTAATTCTAAATTATACTTGAATGTAAAATGTAGATGCAATGTAATCTGATATTTCTTCATTATGATATGATATAATATAATTATGGGTGTAATTTGCCTGAAATAAATGACATATTATTTATTTATTTATGCGGTAACAACCAGGCCTGATGGTCAGTTATCGCCACCGCCCATGAAAATCTGCGGATCAGAGAGTTCTCTGATGGTTAATCGGCCTTTTAGAAAGGAGAAACGCTCTTCTTTTGAAAGTCCCTAAGTCGTAACCGTCAAGGAATACTGCTGCAGCTAAACCGTTTCACAAATGTGAGTTAAGTATCTACGTGGTAAAAAGTTCCATGAGTAACAATGGATATAAAATAATCGTATGGCATTGTAGAAGAATTAGCTAATAACATCGAAAGATCAGATCTATCGAAAATCCAGTAAGTACTATGAGGTGTTTTTCTCTTTCATCGTTTATACCTTCAACTTTTTTATGTGATAAGTGACAGACGAGCACCTGATGGTAAGCTATCTATTTTTATTGTCTTTGCAAAATCCATATTCTGGTAATCGATTAAATTTCCACATCACTAATGTCAGGTGGTTTCTTCACTTCGACATCATAAGTCACGTAAGATGGTCCTGCGGGCGCGATTACACCGGGATGCTAGGGACGTACCGCGTGATTCGTCACGTCACAATGCTATCTATCACGGAGCAGTGAAAATTAATGTTTTCTTTCCACTTTATGTAATTCCCATTCGTATATGATATCGTAAACTTTAGAAGCAGGAAAGCGGACGCCAGGCTTCAGAGCGAAAGCTTGGGATGCAACCGGAACAAAAACGCTTAGATGATGATGATGCGGTCATCGTACTCGTATATTTTAAAAAAGTATTGTCACGTCGAATCAAGTTATGGGGATAACTTGATTGCACAAGTGCTCTTTTTCCACTGCAGGGGGCTGCAGTGGAAAAAGAGCACTTGTGCCCCAGACATAAGGACGGTCCAAAGGTCAACAAGGGTAACTCGACATTACGCCGTGGTACTTGTAGGTACCCACCACATAATCCAATGGTTTTTTACGCTTGGTATCAATCAGAGTTTAAAGAGATAAACATGTTCAGGGGTTGGAAGACCTCATACCTCACCGCCTAAAAGGTACCGTTCGAAGTCTTTGTACCCCTCAACCATAGAATTAGGCAGGGCGGCATCCTAAGTCTATTACCTCAACGCACAGTCTGACAGATTTGGCTTTGCGATTTGTAATAACGCGGAAGTACTGCCTATGGAAAGAAATAAACAAAAAAAAACTTTCAAAACTATTTGAAAGAAACACTGAAACACCAATAAGCTCAATGTTTATTTATGAACAATCTACGTCACTGGCCGCCATATTGCTAAAGGACGCGTTTTTGCGGCATATTTGAATATTGCATTTTCTTTTTCGTTTTTTTATTAAAATATCTAAAATAAAAACAGAAAAGTATTTTTAGGGCTCCTTATAAACAAATGAATACCCTAAGATAGTTTTCAGAATTTTGTCAAATAGCCTATTGACAGCTTAACGTGTTTTTCGAAGCCCCACACTACCGCGCTAGTGGTAGAATACTATTAGTTAACTAGTTACAAAAGTGATAAGGATGTTAAATTGTTTTCCAGTTGTTTGTGCTTCGCAAACCCACTGAACTCAATCGTACTGTTCATCAGTTGTGCGAAATTGAATGTGGTTGCGACGCGGCGGGCGCGTGCCGTGCTAGCATAAGGGTGACACAACACGACCGATCATCGGTCACAACAAAAACTCTGTCAGCATCAAAAGTAGCTTAACATTTTATAGTACCATGTCGAAGTAACATTTTTACGTACCCCTTAGAAACTGACTATAAAAGGCAGAACAGTTACTTTGACATGGTACTAAAGTGTTAAGCTACTTTTGATGCTGACTGTACTACAAAAAATCGATCAGAAATACTATGGGCTATCGGCCGAAATTGTGTACAAAGACCGATAATCGGTCCAATTGAAAGCCGATCGTATGGGGTCACCGTTAATAAGTCTACACGCCGAACCGGAGACCATAGAAATTTTCAGCTTCTATGCCAAGGATCTCCGTCCAAAATAAGATGACCCGGCCGGGTTATGCCGTTGGCTTCGTTGTGTAGATAAACACACAAAACAGGTTGGGTGCATGATTTTTACGCAGTCGACATAAAGTCCCATTTTAAATTCTCAAATATCAATTCGAATAATTATGTTATTTCAGTGTCACAGTCTAACTGTGCTGTACATCGATGAAAATCACGTGCCTAACCTCATTCTTATTACGAATATTTCTCAGTTAGAACAGCAAGAACCTACTCTTCGACCATGACACTCGCAACACCAGCGCTGCCACCGTTTTAACCCCCCTTCTCGTAATAGGCCTCCGGTACCCTCACACACTCGGCGAAACACGGCATAGGCGCTGCGTCACGCCAGTGTTTTCTATAAAGCTGTCATTCCGGTCATACGAGACTCTCTCACGATGATCTAATTAATAGATAACGTTGTTAATAACGCACTTAAGAATTTCATCTTGTATTCCCGCCTGTACACGTGAACACGAGATGAAATTTTTAAGTGCGTTAAGGTGACGGTGAATGTATGAAAAATTGATTCACTCCAAAAGTGGCCGCTTTTGGCGTCAATAAATTTTTCGTGTACAAAAACGGACCCAACATTTGTGCATTTAATAAATAGTATAAGTGTTTGCCGAGAGGTTGTCACCCCGAAATTGTTTAAAATAGATCCGGTTTAGTAGCTTCTCATCCATCATCTGTTGTAAATAGTTTCCTCTTTTTGTTTATTTTTAGCATTCTGTAAATAAATATTTTACCCCACGAACTTAAGTAGCTAAAATTTAAAATCGATTGGCGTCGCTAGTGTGCCCTACCCGTCACCTTAATACGAAAAATTGCAATATTAAACACATCAACTAAAGGCAGGGTAATTTCAGTTGTACTTATTTCCGTAGTATGAGAATAATAGCTCAGCGGTTTTCGTTAGCTGGAGTTGGTAAAAAGCAGATGTAGCTTTAAAAAACAATCAAGTAGATGGTTCGGTGTTTTTTCGGTAGATGTCACTATGCATTTTTACATAGCGCTAGTAAAGCGTGTTTCTGAAATAATACTTCATGTCGCCTCCCCACTTAAGCAATTAAAAAAGGTATAGAAATTTTATTATACCTACATACAGCGAATAAAATATTTTTTATATTTATTTTATTTAATCGTCTCCCTGACTGATTCTCGAAGGTGGCCGTACTACATAGCCGTTGAGTATTGGTCGGTTTCCTCTAGATGGCGCTAGCACTGTTTAGACGACTGATGCCTATATTTCAGTAGTATATAAGTTACTCTATGCTAAAGACTTTGTTTCTTAGTCATTTTCTAAACCTATATCTACGTAACTACCTATGAGTAGCTAACAACAAAGTACCTAGAACTGATGGAAATCCTTCACGAAGGCCATAAATAACGCCGTTTGTAGGTATGTTGGTACAACTGCGAGCGGTTTTCCTGCTATAATGAACTCCAGGAAGCTTTTAGTGATAGATGTAGCTGGGTAGGTAGGTACAATGTACACATTTTTGTGTGGCCGAGACACGAAAACTGCTTTAACCCTCGGAGCTGGGTTAAATTGGGTTTGGACCTGGTCGAGCAATTGCTAAAACATCGGTGACTAATGTTGGTCTTAATATAGGGCATTGATTAATGGAAAAAAAATCTATCTAATTTATTAGCGATAGATATGTACTTGCGTTTTTATTTTCTGATGGCAGGACTTGCAGGTATAGAGCTGACGCTTTATTTGTGAGTTTGAAATAGATATCTTGGAGAGGTTTTTTTTTCGAATCATCCTATTTTCTTTTTATTACTTTATATCTTACTAAGCAAGGCCAAGCAGACTAAGAAGTTAATAATAATAATAATAGTAAAATACCTGCGTGAAAATGTAAACCCTCAGAAATGAGAGACAAATAAACAATAAAAAAGAATAATAATAATTCTCACAACATCTCATACATTGACCTGATTCCGTACTAAGTAGCTTAAGCACTTGTGTTACAGATATGAGACAACAGAGGAACACAAATATATACTTAAATACATATATTACACCCAGACACTGAACAAACACAAGTGTTCATCGCACGAAAGTTTGTCCAGGGTGGGAATCGAACCCACAACCTTTGGCGTAAGAGGCAGGGTCACTACCAATTGCGCCAACCGGTCAGTCCCCAGTAGCTTAGCGTGGGAAGTGGAAGTGGGAGGGATGGTACTTTTTAGGGGGCGGCAAAATCTGGGTTCCATCATGGTGGGCGGAGGGAGGGAGTGTCAAGTTAGAAAAGAGGGCGGCAAATTAGTCTTCCGCCCCGGGCGGCCAACACCCACGCTACGCCACTGGAGGTTTCCTCTATGAAGCAGACTAGGTAAACTTTGAAGAAATATAGATTGTAGGTATATGTAGTTAATAGTTGTTATATAGGCAATGCCTATTAGGCATAGATAATACATACTACCTAAACATGATATCAACACCTCTAGCTATTGGAACGACACTAAATAAATTGGAATCAATGTGCCTTCAAATTGACACCGTAGCGAAACATCTATGCACAATCAATAATAACACTTATATTAATTTGCCACTCCACTCAATCTAGAAATCGAATCCATTAAATTATTTGCACCCAAAGGATGGCAAATGGCAATTTGGTTAATTTGTCTCCCTGAGCTGTCATCCTCGGAGTGTAACGCAGCCTGCAGGGGCTTCGTTATACTACATAACTACTCATAAAGAAAGTTACCTTTGGTGTTAACTATAGAGCTTCGTTTTCCGTTTGCTATAGAGCTTGTATATCATTTTATGATTATGTCTTGTATTAGCATTACTCTTATATGTGTTATTTTAATGTTCCTTGTACATTTTTATCTGTAAATAAATTTAAAGTTATTGTTGTAAATATTTAGATTGTCTATCTGACATTGTCCGACAGCTGACGTTGTCTAACTGTTTTTATTTTTCTATCGAATTGTCTATTCAAATTTAACTATGGAGTTTAGCTATGTTTCGAGAATATTCTATATTGTATGAATTTTAAAATTTAAATGTTGTAGAATAGAATGCGCATGGGCAATATAAAAGGACGCACATGGGCAGGACCACCAGTCTACCACCAGCTCTGAAGAAGCTCAGAACCTCAAGCTATAACAGTGCCAGTATACGTTTACCCGTAGAGTAACGGTGCCGGGGCACGAAGGGTGTTGCCTCCCTGCACCTACGCGCGTCTACCTTCATTCGTGCGCGTATCCGCGTCGCGCCTACCCGCGGCCGGCTTGCGGCGTGCGCGTATCTGCGTCGCGCGCCCCATTTGCTGCCTCCTGCGCTCGGCGGAGCCCTACCGCCCGCCTCTTGCGACGCTGGATCCTACCGGCGCGCTGCCTGCGCTCACCCTGTGTTACCGCCCTACCACGGTTGCCCATTTTGAACTTTTACCTTGTATATATATTTAGTGTAGTGTACCGGTGTAAATAGCTAGTTTTAAGTTAGTTTTAAGTTAGATTTAAGATTTTTGGACGAGCCATCATTGTACATACCTCTTATAATTATAGCCCTCTTCCCTCTATTCTTATCTTTTCTTCTTCCCCCTACCTTTTAGCTCCGTAACCCTCCGTTACGTGACAGTTTGGCGCCCAACTCTATAGAATCCCTCCCTGTTCTCAAAATTCTAAAATAAACTTGCACAAGTTTCTGTATATAACATACCTTTTGGCTCCCTATTAGACGTCTCTTACTTCTTAGATATTTCTTTCCCTATTCTTCCTCTATTTTTCTCACTAAAATAAAGTAAATAAAATAAAAACTATTGTAAATATTTTATTGCTTTAAAATTACAAATATCTTAGAAATGGCTCGTCTTATAAACTTTAATTTACTTAATAAGGCGGAACTTGAATACGAACTTATAATTAGGAACGAAACTCCTGCGGATAATCTTGTATCGCTTAGAAAACAAATTGTTTTATTGCTTCGTAATTTTCCTACGGAGGACATTATTGATTCTCCCGTTCCTCTGAGTGACGATTTGTCACAAGCTTCTTCTACAATCTTATATTTATCTTCGATGTTGGACCGATACGAATCGGGTAATCTGAAATTATTTAAGAAAATTGAAACTTATATAAATCACTTATTTTATCGACTTGACAGAATTGACACTGATGTAAGTGACAGCGACTCAAACCTTATAGAACTCTATGACGACTTAAAAAAGAAGTTTACTCTTTTGACTGAACGTTTTGACGCTTTTTCAAAACCAGCTGAGACTTCACAGGTACAAACCTCTTTGGACTCACCTTTGCCGATTTCTCAACCTAACTGTATGCCACCTTTTCATAATTTTCTCTTACCAAATTATCTAAATGAGCTAAAAAAAATTACTTTTGATGGGACAACTTGTCCTAGAGCTTTTCTATCGAAAATTGATGAATTTTTACTTACGAACAAACTTGATAAGCAAATACTTATAAGCTCGGCCTTCAACATTTTTGAGGACGATGCTTCTTATTGGTTTAAATTCCAACTAAGTCGTGACCCTTCGTTAACTTGGGATCGCGTTTCCGAGTTGTTAATTAAGGACTTTGGCCATTCTGATTATGACCATAAACTACTGCAGGCAATAAAATCTCGTACTCAGGGTAAATCTGAGTCTATTATGGTTTATATTCCGAAAATGTTTGAAATGTTTTCGAGACTAAGCGAGAAATTACCTGAGCAGGAGAAACTGCAAATACTTCTACGTAACATCCGTCCTTGTTATACTTCTTTTGTTGCTCTTAATAAAGTTGATTCTATTGGACTCTTTAATTTCTGTATGTCAACAATTTGAGCGCTGTATTGACCGCGACAATAATTTTAAAGAACCTGAAATGAATACTCTTATTCCTGAATTATCCTATAAACCTAAACACGATTCTACACTTTTACCGAACACTAAACCTAATGTTACACATACTTTTCACTCTAAACATTCTTTCACTCCTAATTATGATTCTCATAAATCTAATAACTTTAAGCCTTTTCGTACGAACTTTTCTTCGCAGAATAAAAATTCTGCACATGCGATATCTGAAAATGCTCCCAAGTTTCAGGCGCATTTGTTTTGCGTTCGATGTCGAATAAATGGTCATTCTTTGAATTCTTGCACTAAACCAAGATTCTTAGTCTGTTTTAAATGTGGTTTGAAAGACTTTAGAGCTTCGGATTGCCCGAAATGTAAAGCTGACAAGCCTCAACCTTCTTCATCCTCTAACTCAAAAAACTAACATATGACTTGGATAAACGAAAAGAAAATTTTGATGTTGATGACTGGCATAATTGGTTAAAAATAATTAAGAACTTTTTCGCAAGTTATGGAACTTCTTCGGTTTACTTACGACAACGAAAGAGATTTTAACCGTCCTTTTATTAACGTTTCTATTTCAAATGTTGAGTTTACGGCGTTACTTGATAGCGGTAGTTCAATGACTATTTTAGGTAATAACTCGCACTTTAAAATTTTGGAACTGGGCTTTTCGTTATCCAAGTCTGATTATATTACGGTTAGCACTGCTAGTAAGCATCGTGTTAAATCTTTAGGATTTTTTATTCTTCCTTTTACCTTTAACGACCAAACTAGACTTATTAAAACATATGTTATTCCTGAAATATACCCGTCTTTGATACTTGGTGTTGACTTTTGGAGGGAATTTAATTTGGTTCCCAAACTTTTATCGTGTGCCTTTTCTCTTAATAAACCATCCCACTTTAACAACTCTGTGGAGAAACAAATCCTACCTTACGAAAATCTTACTTCTGAAGAAAAGGTTATCGCTGATGATATTATTTCGCGTTTTAAGCAAATTTCCTTTGAAGCTAAGGGTGAACTTGGTCGTACTGATCTGGTTAGCCATCGTATCGATACTGGAGATACGCTGCCTATTAAACAACGTTGTTATAGACTCTCTCCCGAGAAACAAAAAGCTCTAATTGCTGAGGTGGATAAAATGATTGAGTGGAAGGTCATTGAGAAATGTGAAAGCCCTTGGTTGTCTCCGGTTCTTATTACGCCTAAAAAGAATGGCGAATGGCGATTTTGTGTCGATAGTAGAAAACTCAACTCAGTTACTCGTAGGGATGCCTATAGTCTTCCTTTTATCAATGAAATACTTGACCATCTCAAAAACGCTAAATTTTTATCGAGTATCGATATCGCTAAAGCTTTCTGGGAGATTCCTTTACATGTAGACGATCGGGATAAGACCGCCTTTTATGTCCCCGGTAGAGGAATGTACAGATTCACTGTTATGCCCTTTGGTTTAACTAATGCACCTGCTACACAGCAGAGGTTAATGGATATCTTATTCACTCCTGAATTTGACAACAAAGTGTTCTGTTATCTTGATGACATTATTATCATAGGCTCCTCGTTCCAAGAACACATAGGACTTCTAATTAAAGTGCTTGAAAAATTAACTTACGCTAAACTTACCATTAACTTTGAAAAAAGTCATTTTTTTAAGAAAGAATTAAAGTACCTTGGATATGTTGTTGACGATAATGGTTTACGAGCTGATCCTAGCAAAATTCAAGCTATTATGGACTTTCCTGTACCTACTTCACGCAAAGAAGTGCGTAAATTTCTGGGTACGTGTAGTTGGTTTCGTAGGTTCATTCCTAATTTCAGTACTATAGCTGCACCTCTTAATAAATTAACATCATCTGCTAAAACTTCTCCGAAATTTTCTTGGAGTTCTGAGGCTAACTCTTCCTTTCTGAAACTAAAAGAATATCTTGTAACTACCCCAATTCTTGCTTGCCCTGATTTTGATCAACCGTTTTCTGTGCATTGTGATGCATCTAACACTGGCATTGGAGCCATGCTTACTCAAACGGTTAACGACAAAGAAGTTGTTATAGCCTACATGAGCAAATCACTTAACAAAAATGAAAGAAACTACTCTACTACTGAAAGAGAAACTCTAGCTGTTATCATTGCCTTAGAACATTGGCGGTGCTATCTTGACAATGGCAAACCGTTTACTGTATACACTGATCATGCCGCATTAAAGTGGTTTTTGAATTTAACAAATCCTTCTGGTAGACTCGCTCGTTGGTCACTTCGCCTTTCTTGCTTTAATTTCACGCTGAAACATAAAAGAGGAAAGGATAATATTGTCCCTGATCTACTTTCTCGTTCTAAAAGCGAGGACAGTCATATTATCGCTCCTTTATCTTCGAATGAAGCCACGTCTTTAGACTTAGAGCGCTATAATAAAATCTTTCGTAATTGTTTAACTGATCCTCAAAGTCATCCTAACTATACGATTAAGGATAATAAACTATTTCGTTGCACTAATACTCCTTATTCTTTAACAGACGATTTCATCTGGAAAGAAGTCCCTATCCCTTCTGAAAGAGAATCTTTGATAAGAAATGCTCATGGTTCCGCTACAGATCCGCATTTGGGCGTATTTAAAACATACAAAAAAATATCATTGTTATATTACTGGTCTGGCATGTTTAAAGATATAGCTAAATTTATTTCCAATTGCGAAACTTGTTTGGCTTATAAACACTCTAACCACTCGCCTTACGGTCCTATGGGAAAACCCAAAATTTGTTCTAGACCTTTTCAATGCATTTCTTTGGACTTAATAGGTCCATTGCCAATGACTAGGCGACGTAACCAGTACATTCTCGTTGTAAATTGTCTATTCACCAAATATACACTTATTTTTCCTTTGAAACGAGCTATAACTACTAGTATTATACATTACTTAGAGAATTCCGTGTTCTTAGTTCATGGAGTACCTCAAACAATTATTATGGATAACGGTCCACAATTTCAATCGCATGAATTCCATAATTTCCTTGGACGTTATAGAATTCCGCATATATCTTACACTCCTCACTATTGTCCTCAGGTCAATACTACAGAACGCTACAATAAAACAATTATTACCGCACTAGCTTCACTGGTCGGTGAAGACCATAGGTCTTGGGACCTTCACCTATCTAAGATTCAGTTTGCAATGAATAACTCTGTAAATGAAGTAACTGGATTTACTCCTGCATTTTTAGTATTTGGTCGTGAACTCATTACTTGTGGTTCTATTTATTCTCAGGGTTACGACTTAGAAGAAATTACCTTTTTACCTCGTGATTTATATGCTAGAAATATTGGCCTTCTATCGTCAATTTTTGATAGAGTTCAGGTTGCACTGCACATATCTCATGTAAAGAATTCTAACCGTTACAATTTAAGGCACTCTTTTAAAGAATTCAATGTTGGAGATATAGTGTGGCGTAAAGACTACTCTTTAAGCAATGCTGGTGCATATTTTAGCGCAAAATTAGCACCTAAATATGTTAAATGCAAAGTCGTTGAGAAATTGTCACCTCTTGTATACATTCTTGAGGACTGCAACGGTTGCCGCGGTAAATGGCATGTAAAAGACTTTAAGAAATGACTACCTTACTGTTTGACTTTACTAGTATTATATGTATTTATTTGCACACACATTGGACTGATTTTTGGCTACTTCAGTCTGATATTTTTTATATATACTTAGCGACTAATCTCGTCTCTCTTTACTTATAGGATTCTCTCTTATAGTACCTACTTACTTGCTTAACGTTTTCTTTTAAAAGGCGCTTCTTGACCTTTTAATTCTAAACTTTAGGGCTCTCTTTTGCCTTATCTACTTACTACTTAGCGCTTCTTTGACTACAGAGGCGTTTCTTTTAAAGGTAAATTCAACCTTTAAAATTTGTGTCCTTTGATAGGGAATACCTGAGAGAGACTAGATTGTCGGCTATGGTCATCGACACTAATGGGTTTTAAGAAACGGAGCGGCTGACAACTCCCTAAATAAGCCTAAAGTCATTCTTATAGGGTACTTCCTATGGAGTTTGCGTCATTGATAGTGAACCCTACTCCTCTTTGTGATTGGTTCGTATGTTAGAGTGATTGTTAGAGTGACTGGATTTGAATTGTTTTTGGATTGTGGAATGGTATGTTTAAGTGAAGGTTGACTGGTTAGACTGATAGTAAGGATAGTATTCTCTTAACCTTATAATCAAAATTTTCTCTGAGTCGAAAATTTTTCTGGGGTCGTGGGAGAAATGTAACGCAGCCTGCAGGGGCTTCGTTATACTACATAACTACTCATAAAGAAAGTTACCTTTGGTGTTAACTATAGAGCTTCGTTTTCCGTTTGCTATAGAGCTTGTATATCATTTTATGATTATGTCTTGTATTAGCATTACTCTTATATGTGTTATTTTAATGTTCCTTGTACATTTTTATCTGTAAATAAATTTAAAGTTATTGTTGTAAATATTTAGATTGTCTATCTGACATTGTCCGACAGCTGACGTTGTCTAACTGTTTTTATTTTTCTATCGAATTGTCTATTCAAATTTAACTATGGAGTTTAGCTATGTTTCGAGAATATTCTATATTGTATGAATTTTAAAATTTAAATGTTGTAGAATAGAATGCGCATGGGCAATATAAAAGGACGCACATGGGCAGGACCACCAGTCTACCACCAGCTCTGAAGAAGCTCAGAACCTCAAGCTATAACAGTGCCAGTATACGTTTACCCGTAGAGTAACGGTGCCGGGGCACGAAGGGTGTTGCCTCCCTGCACCTACGCGCGTCTACCTTCATTCGTGCGCGTATCCGCGTCGCGCCTACCCGCGGCCGGCTTGCGGCGTGCGCGTATCTGCGTCGCGCGCCCCATTTGCTGCCTCCTGCGCTCGGCGGAGCCCTACCGCCCGCCTCTTGCGACGCTGGATCCTACCGGCGCGCTGCCTGCGCTCACCCTGTGTTACCGCCCTACCACGGTTGCCCATTTTGAACTTTTACCTTGTATATATATTTAGTGTAGTGTACCGGTGTAAATAGCTAGTTTTAAGTTAGTTTTAAGTTAGATTTAAGATTTTTGGACGAGCCATCATTGTACATACCTCTTATAATTATAGCCCTCTTCCCTCTATTCTTATCTTTTCTTCTTCCCCCTACCTTTTAGCTCCGTAACCCTCCGTTACGTGACAGGAGTACGGACAGTGAGTAATCGAGCCTGGACGGACGTAGCCTGCGGAGATAGATGCTTTGTCGATGCCTTAATGATATGCAACTGTCCTTAAGAGCTTCTATACCATCTACCAAGAAGGTATATTGTAAGTAACTAATATAATCGAGTTGACTAGACGATGAGTAATCGAGTCACTGTGCGCACGTAGCGGAGCCTGCGGAGATCGATGCATTGTCGATGTCTTAACGATATGCAGCTGTCCTCAAGAACTTCTATAGCATCTACGAGATGGTACGAGTATCTTGTGTGTAACTAATATCATCGAGTAAACTGGATGGTGAATAATCGAGTCGACTTGCGCCGGAGCCTGCGGAGATCGATGCTTTGTCGATGCCGTAACGATATGCAGCGAACGATATTAAGATGTTCTATAGCATCTACGAGAATCTATGAGAAGGTATGAGAGAATCTATGAGAAGGTATATTGTATGTAACTAATATTATCGAGTAGACTGGATAATTAGAAATCGAGCCGCCGTGTGCAAGTAGTAGGTAAGCCTGAGAATATCGATGCTTTGTCGATGCATCAACGATAAACAGCTGTCCTCAAGAACTTCTATAGCATCTACGAGAAGGTATATTGTATGTAACTAATATCATCGTATTGTAATCGAGTTTGTCAAAATCGTGACGATTTGCTTTTCCGATATTTTAACGATATGCAACAGTCGATAGATAAATAACTATTTCTTTTAGCCTCAACAACTAAATTCAATATGATATTGGCAATTTGGTTGCCGGGTGCGGACCTGCAGAATCGAGCAACGCGCGGACGTTAACGGAGTCTGTGCGGAAATCAATGCTTTGAGTGACCCATAGCATGAGCTTGTTTTTAATAATGTCTACGGTGGGCTTTACATATTCTAAGGTCTTTCTGTTATTAGTCAAACTGCTAAGCAATTGCTTACTACCGATAGGCAGGAGCCTAGTACCCATTATTTTTTAGTTAGCCCTCCTAATCGGGGCTTCCATCCGGTAATTGTGTATTACGAACTCTTAACGAACTCTTAATAGAAATAGCCACACCAAAAAGTACTAAATTATTAGTCTACATCGTATGGGTTTCTAGTGTATCGTAGGTTCTTTACCTACGTGCTACAAAAAAAAAGTGTAAATACAACTTTTAGATGCACCAAAACATAATCCAACCATCTTAGAGGACCCACCATTCCATTTATTTTGTTTCTAGACATATGAAATAGTGAACCATGCAAAGGCTCCCCAGGGTCTTGTTAAACTGGCCTCGTAGATTCGTCCAGTATGCATTGCGTTTAGCATGACAATCCTGTTGAAACTCGTTCGTAGCTCTAGCAACTAATTCATATAAATTGTTTGTCCACCCAGCTGGTGGGAGATGCGCAAAATAAACTGCTTGTGCGAATGAGCGCCATGTTGTTAGTAAAATGCGAGGAGCATACCTAGTTAGTGCAGTCTAAGTATTTAGATTACATACATCATTTCTACATACTTCTGTTTTCCACATTCCATCTCGTATAATTACTCCATGTGAACTTTATTAATTTTGTTTGTTGATAAACCAATTATAGGTCTACTTGGTAAAACATTTTGAAATTGGTTCCGTTAAATTATAAATTTGAATTTAAATCCAATTAAGTAGTTACCTTCTTAAATCTTATTTTGATCATTGTTTTCATTGTTGCTTTTGATTTGTAACCTAAAGGATATTTTTGAGTCTAAAGTTAGAGCAATAAAATGTATAATATCTTAGAAAAAATATCAATTTGATTAAAATGCACAATGGCCTAAATTGTACATTGTATCTCTGTATACCTAGCTTTTAAGTTTTGTATGTTGTGCAATAAAGAGTATCTATCTATCTATCTAAAATGGCCGTTCCTTTGTCTTGACAGGGGCATGGGTCGGACTTTGCGACACGCCTAAATCTATAGAAGCTGACATTCATGATGCAGGGCCACTGCGGTACCCTATTACATCCCGCATGATCGACATGCATTTAGCCGATTTTAATTTTAATTTACTGAACCACATATGGTACCGACACAATATAACAAGAGCTTCACCTAAAAGTTCTTTTTATACTGTAGAACCGATACACCGATACTTGTTGGTACCTACTACTCATATATCTGCTTATTATTTCCAGTCATTGCGTCAACGGAACGATTTCGCCAACGAAAACGGTGGACAAAGTTTTGCACCCTACAAAATAAATCTTCTAAGATTGATTACGGCATATATGAATAAATTTCTCTAAATATATTATTTGCCGTGTCGATCCGAGTGCGTGTTTTCCCAAAAACTTTCTTCTAACTTGTATACCCATAACACATTCAAAAACTTGGAGAACTTATTCTGCAAGATAATTTTTGAAGTGAACGAAGTGATGCGATTCGAGTAAAACTTTGCCAAAACTCAGTTCTCAAGAAAAGTCATCATTATCATCACCAGCCTATTAATGTCCTCTTTTGGGACAAAAGGCTTTGTGGAGAGCTAATAGGCTATTAGGCTAGAATTACCACGCTAGCCCGCTATACGGGTAAGATGGTACATATGCCCTTAGGCTTAGTGTTCGTATCCTACCGAACATTAACTATTTTTCACGCATGATAACCCTGCGGCGCACTGGATCCGTTACCGTTTCATTATTAGTATGATGGCACTCAAAAACTTCGAAAGATTGCCGTATTATCTCTGCACAAGAATCGGCCAGGTTAAAGATACAGGATAGAGTTGCTAAGAGCATATAACGTATTATACAATATTATGTGCCTATCATGGCCGTAATTATTATTTATTAAAATACATAAACAACACAACACTTCGCGTCTATAATCACGAATGTAGTAGTGTGATTGTAATAACTAAAAATTTACGCTGTGACATTGAAAAGTGTAATGTGATGAACAGTGAGTAAACAATAAATAAAGCTGCACTATAAACGTTGGAAACTGTGGTTTAGTTATAATTAAAATAAATCTCCTGATAGATAGGCCTCCCATCACACGCCAGTAAGTACCTTTATTGCATATACAGTCCACATCACACACAAGAAGCTAGAATAACACCACGAAGGTACACATATAAATAGAGCATAGAATCTTAGAGGCAGCCCCTAGATTCCTACAGGAGGAGTAGCAAATTTCTACACTCAGCTAGATGCGATGTCGGCTGCCCGGTGTCCGCGGCGAAAGCTCAGATTTGGCGTCCTTTAGTTTGCATATGGTTAATTACTGACATATATTTGATAAATCCATAGGCACCTATCTATACAACAATAAAGATTTATGATTACGCCTGGATTCGAACCTAGCAGCCCGTTTAGGTGGTGCATAATATTCTTATCTACTGATCCATCGGTGTCCGAAAATAATTCGGAATATTTATTATTCCAGAAGACGAAATTGATTTTTTGTCCGGCTTGCCTAGGCTAACTAAATTATTTGACTACAGTACCTAATTTCAGTCTTAATGGGATCGATATTGTTTTCTAAAGCTATTCAAAGGTTTTTTCACGAATATTTATTCTTGACTCGAGTCGCATGAGATCGACTCGTGTCGCATCACTAGTAAACAAGAATAAAATATTGCTCGTTCTGTATTTTTTCACCAGAATAAATAAATGTTTTCGTTTACGAGTATTTTGGTGAGACATTGTTATTCTGTTCGTCCAGTACAAATGTTGGCTTTTGTATGTGGGAATTGTTTGTGCCGCCCTAGTCACGTATCTGCTGGGCAACATTTGACTTTCAATATGTTATTTACTACTCAATATTATATTGTTCTGTTCTATACTACGTGTAATGACTCGTGGTTGACGCTAGAGTATTTCATTCATCATTATTGAAATACATAAATTTCAGTTAAGTTGTTTAAAATGGTCAGTATGTTTAAAGGGAAGTCACAGGTAGGTACTCTCGAGCCAAGTTGTTTTTTTTTCTTCCATTATTTAAGGAGCTTAGTCAATTTGACAATGTCGCTCCCTTAAGATAAAAAAACTTAAGAATTAAATACTAGTCCTAACAATATATAGCACGCTTTAGCCCTATTCTGACATTGGAGTAGCCAGGGCACTGTTGTATTTGCCTACTCCATTGCCATTACATCCAAACAATCGCGCCCTAAGTCGTCCGTTCCGGGCACACTCCGCTAAAACGTGAACAACATCCTCAATAACTCCGCATTCTTCACACAAAGGTTAAACATATATTTGAATTTGCCGATACAATATTTAATCTACTTAGGACACAGTTATCAAACCAAGGCACCACCAGGGGTTCAGGTTGTATAATAAATACTTATTTCACAACATCACATACATTGATCTGACTCCGAGATTGGTAGCTCAAGCACCTGTGTTACGGATATCAGAGTCAACAGTGGGATTACAAATATATACATATAATACTTTTCTTTTGTAAATACATACTTATAACACATAGAAACACCCAGCCCAATACAAACAGACATGTTCATGCACACAAATGTTTGTACTGTGCGGGGATGGAACCCGCAACCCTTGGACCAAAGGCAGCGTTCACTACCACCGTTCCAAACGGGTCGTCAAATGTATGGTTTGGAACAGATACCCTTTTCTCTTCTGATCTAATTCACAGGTACTCTCGAGGTAAGTCGTGATAGTCGGTGTTACGTTTAATTAATTAATGAATAAAATCCTCTACCGACTGCCTTGAGTCTTTGCGTCTAAAATAAAAGTCAGGATTAGGTTCAAGGTTAGTAATAAATATTATGAATTATGCCCTTATTTTAATTTTCTAAAAGTTAAAATCTTATCTTTAGGTGTCGAGTTATTTAATCCTTATACTGAAGTCTATAGCAGTGTCTTAAAGGCGTGAAAAAATCTCGTAAAAGATAGAGATATAAAATTCTATATTCAATTTACTTTCATACAGAACACTTTTGAATGTCGTCGTGACAAACTCCTTAATATTTCGACGTATGGCTAATCAAACCTCAGAAAACCATTATAACCTAAAATTCTGCACACGCCTTTATGTAAAAAAATGGACCTTGAATATTATTTGGAATCAGTCTCTTGTGATCGATTATGGAGGAGGATGTGGGAGGCGGGAAATGTGCTCCGGAGAAGTGAAAGATTTTATCGATAAAACTCGACTTCAAATATTTCGACCAAAATACACTTTACACCTCAATTTTTACCACGCATCTGCTCGTTGTGGAATTAACTTCCCGCAGCGGTATTCCCGAACCGGTACGACATTGAGATCTTCCGTTTCTTGAAGATCTCAATGCCTATATCTCCTAGAGGGCGGGCAACGGATCTTCACACTTTCTGGTGTGGCTGAAGTCTTTGGATGGCGGCGATCACTTACCTACCATCAGGTGACTCACTTGCTCGTTTGCCCCCCTTTCTCATAAAAAGAAAATTTCCCTATATTAATTTTTTTTTCATTCTTACACTTTACAAAACATACCTACTCCCATCATGTAGCGCCCTAAACCATTACTTGGAATCCCTTGCATGTTAAATATTCTTCTTTATCATCTTGACGTGTAATTCCCGTCTGCATCCAAAGCTGTCGCTTTGGAACCCACGATACGCTTGGACAATGAATCAGGATTTGGGGAGTCTGGTAATTACAATGAAGCGGCTGCTGTCTGACCTTCGCAACCCTTTAACGGGGAAACCAGACTAACGGTATCATGGCTACACGTTTTAGAAACTATCCGAAATGTTAGGAAACCTGCTTCCTGACGATGTTTACGCTCACCGACAAGTTAACGGCAGAAATATGCACATAGATTTGATAAATGCAGAGGTGCATGCTCGGATACGAACCACGCGCTTTCTTATCCATTGAGCTACCGTCGCGCCTATTATGCATTATTACCATATTAAATATTGTTACGTAAAAATACACCGTTATTAATGTTAGATCAACAAAATAAGCGAAAGAAAATCGATCCGGCAATAATGTATGGAACAGCTGATTTTTTATCGCTTATTTTTTTTCATCTTATATGCTAAATTAACTTCATTCACGATACCTACTGTGTGGTTTTCGGGATGTAAAGGATAAAAACATAACGGTGTATATCTTATCATAATCATGGTTTGGATAGGACTTAGAAAATTAGGTAACTATACGATTATGTTTTTAAAGAATTCTTAATATTAAAAATTTATAAAATTCGTAGAATAATTACATCCCTAATGTAATCTACAGTAGGGAACCAGTAAAAAGAAAGGTTGACATTTTGAGATTCAAGATTTTTTAACGGGACATGTAAATGCTTATTCATTTGAATTCGTCATATATCGTCTGGAGGGTTCCTTTCCTATAATTTTCTAGTGAGAGTAAAGTTCCAATGAGAGAAGAGATGAGGTACCGATTTTTTTTATGCTAGAGGCGGACAAACGAGCAAGCGAGTCACCTGATGGAAAGTAATCATCGCCGCCCATGAACATCCGCGAAATCAGAGAGATCGCTAATGTGTTGCCGGCCTTTTTAATAAAGAGTACGCTCTTCTCTTGATTTAATTGTTTTCTGCCCTCGTCTCATTATGTGGCTGTAGATTCCATTGCGCGAGTGTTTCGTCTTTTTAATTTACCATTGTTCAATGCCAAGAAAACTCAAGTGTGTGCCTTCACGGCTAAGACATCTCTATTCCTTCCCCTCCCTTCTCTCCAGAGCACTTCCCTCCGTCCACGAACTAGCCTAAGCATGCTGGACATGGAAATTCGCTACAATCTTAACCAAAGCCAGTATGTCGAGAGCCTCATCTCTACAGCATCTAAAACTTGGTATCCTGAGCAGAGTGCGCTGGTTCTTCACGCCGGACCAACTCTGTCTCTTATACAAGACTCAAGTCCGTGCATGCGTGGAGTACTGCTCGCATCTCTGGGATGGCTCCGCTAAATACCTTATGGATGCCTTCGATAGATTGCAGCGACGGGCTGTCTGTTTGGGAAACTGTTCGAATTATAGGTGACGAGGAGGTCGCCAATACCCTTGAACCTCTTTAACTACTTAGAGACATCGGGTCGCTTAGCGTCTTTTACCGTCTATATCACGGTGAATGCTCTGAAGAGCTTTTCTCCCTCGTCCTACATGCCCTATTCCGTCACAGAACTACACGCGCCGGACAACGCTGTCAACGCTTCACAGTGGAAAACTTTCCATCACGGACTAAAAAAAATTGGAATTCCTATTTCTGCCGCACCATTAATAAATGTAACTCGTTGCCGGCGCATGTATTTCCTCCTTCCTACAATATGGATTCCTTCAAGCGCAGCGTGAAGAAGCATCTCGTGGGCCAGTATGGCAGTCCCAACGGAGGTGATGCCTGACATCGCTTCTGTTGTAATTGAAACGAGGGCTCTTCTCCTGCTCAGCATCAGGCTGCTATAATGTAATCTACAGTAGGGAACAAGTAAACGGAAATAGAAAGGTTGACATTTTGAGATTCAAGATTTTTAACGGGACACGTAATCCTGATTTATTTCGTCATTTCGTCCGGAGGGTTCCTTTCTTATAATTTTCTAGGGAGAGTAAAGTTTCAATGAGAGCTTGAGAGATGAGGTATCGAATTTATTTATTTCATTGTGTTCTGCCCTCATTTCACTATGTGGCTGTAGATTCCATTGCGCGAGTGTTTCGTCTTTTTAATTTACCTATTTAACTATAGATAATTTGTGTCGTTGTTATATTAGTATCGATATTATGGATGAATTAATAGCCCTTTTACGAATCAGTGTCACCCCCATCCGTTTTTATTGATTGTAATGAAATTAAGTTAATAAATAAAAAATGATCAAAACGTTTCAAATTAATAAGGATATCTGATTTTAAACTTATTTTGCACACGCCATTCATGTCATAATCATAATCGGGTTCCCTGTCAGTTCGAAATCATTTCTGTTAATAGTAAGATTTTTAAAAGTAGCCAAAAATACTTAAATCAGTTAAATCTGTTGATGGTGCCACTGAATCGTGAAAAGGCCATTAACCACGCTGTAGACAGGTTATTGCATAGGTAAAGCATATACCCACCTCGCATAGAAATGGGGGTAGATGATCGCTGGGAGGCAAAAATTCTGCCAGAAACTAATAATATCTTTGATTTCATTTCATTAAAATGTTATCATCATTTCAGCCAATAGACGTCCACATAGACATAGGCCTCCTCCAATGTTCTCCACACAGATCGGTCCTGTGCCGCCCGCATCCAATGGATTCCTTCACCGATCGTCGGTCCACCTTGTGGGGGGCTGCCAATTAAAATGTGATATTACCTTTTTAACAAAAAATAACGTACAAATTACCAGGCGCCCGGTAATTTGTACGTTATATTTTGTTAAAAAGGGCAAAAGGTACCCTTAGTAGACTAAGTATCTTTGTTAAGAATTCATTGAAGCGGCTTAAGGCGGAAACGCTACAATCTCGAGGGATGATCTAACATTCTTTGTGAGGCGGCTATGCTACAGAGCTTAGAACATCACTACCTAATTCAAGAAATTTACCTGTATTCTCATACGAGGTCACATGACCGGGTCGCTATTTGTAGCTAGCACTTAACATCTCCGAATTTATAAAGGTTTTCGTATACGAGGACCACTACACCGGCATATGTTTTCGTTTGCCCACTCTATGGTGCGCAATTGCAGCATAATGCAGCACCAGTGTGTTACAAATTCAGGCCTGACCCGGGATCAAACTGGGGACCCCAAGCGGAGGCAGCCTTTAGTTCGTAATCAGATCATGTATCGTTATTAGTTCTATCCTTTAAAATTTTGGTACTTATAATCAAAACATAATGAACTAAAGAGTCATATTGATTTATTTCCAACAAATACATTGCTCTAAAGCAATATTTTTAACCCCTTTGTATGTACAGTCACGTGAACTAATTTGTACGTGTACAACGTCATTCAAATATAAACCTTATTTTTCCGCCTTAGAGTCGAGGTGTTGTTTACATTTCATTACAGGCGAATGTACACAGGCGGAAAACTTAATTAGTTCATTATAAATGAACCGCTCGCACCATTTGGAACCTGTCCACATTCCCCCATTCCCAAAACACACTTGCCACTTAATTGCATTTCTTGTTGCAATGTGTCCGTTGTCTGAGCACTCGGCCACACTCGGCGCGTCTGGTCACTCCACTCTGAAAGGTATTGCTCTTGAGCCGGTTAATACAACAAAGCGACCGCAATCAATGCCCCCTTTGTCCTGTGCGACACAATATGGAGCTAAAGTGCTTACGTTGTGCTTGAAGAGAAGAACGCTAATTAGAAAGTAATAATAGAAAGTGGGTAAGGCATTTAGAAGGGGACTGACGGTAGTTGGGGTGGAAAGGTCCTCGAGTGGAAAGCGTACGGGGAGCCGTGCAATGGGAGGCCCCCTTAAAGGTAGATCGACGAATCGGTAAAGAACTTGAGCATCGCGTACCAGCGGTGGGCATATGACCGATCAGAGGGCCTATTCTCGCGCACTCGACATTGATGTCGAGTGAGAGATTTGTATGGACGGATGTATGAAATTCGACGACAATTCGAGTGCACGGGAATTGCCCCTCATGTTAGAGAACCTTGGGGGAAGGTAATGTCTAGCATTGGGCTAATCTTCACTGAAATGATGTATGGGAATTATCAATCGGAGTCAGCATTCTCGAAAGTATCGAATTCAGCATCATCAAAGTATGTACCTATGTGTTTTTCCTGACCACTATAATCTGGACATCTTTAAAGCAAGAGTGAACAGGCATCTTTTAGGCAAACGCGTAACATCCTAGATCTCATCGTCGCTTTCCATTAGGTGCGATTGTGGTCAAGCGTTGGCCTATTGGCAAAAAAAGTATCGAATCAACAGGCCCGATTCAGTTGTTGCCACTTCTAACCCCCAGCGAAAAAACGAGTGGGTGTATTAAGTTTAACATGACAGACACAGTAACTTCTGAATGGATGAACCAAATTTGATTTTGTTTTTTTTTTGTAAGATGCATGTAGTCGTGAGTTTTTTAGCTAATCATGACTGCGGGTTAAAAATAGCTGCTGCCACAAAATAATAGATTAATATCTGTTTTGTCTCAGGGACGTTTTGTTAGTGTTTTATTTACATTTCTAGTTTTGTTGTGTGCTATTTACATTTCTATATGATAAATAACCAAATCTGATTGTGCAGACAGTAAATCATATAAGTTAAGCTTCTCCGCGCTTCCGTCATACGAGCATAAATATGTGGCTCCATTAGTCACTGTCTGCAAGTTCGTAGCTGGAGGATGAGAGCTCAGTTCCACATACTCGTACAACTAGTAGGAGATATTGTCAACTACTTATTTACTTACACTTTGCCATGGTTTATATTAGGGTATATTTTTAGCATGTGACACAATTGATACACACAAGTTGAACTATTGTGTATCGTTTTGTATATTGCCGTGTGTTGACGATGGACTGTATATAAACTTAATGCGCTAGTTTAAAGGATGCTATTAAGAAGTCGCTGATATTAGCAAAACCATGTTCAACAGACATAAGACAACAAGAAACAATAAAAACAAAACAATAATATATCATCATATTTCACATCTCAGACTTCATAAGATTGGTAATTCATTCGTAGGAATGAGTATTAAAATATTTAATAAGTTACCACAAAAGCTTGTTGATTTACCAATGCCCAAATTTAAAACACATGTTAAAAATTATTTAATGGCAAAAACCTATTATACAGTTAATGATTACTTAAATGACAAGAATTTGTGGAAATGATAAACTGTTCGCCTACACCCATGACACTGTACTTAAAAAAATTTGGTGATTAAGAAGAGTACCTAACTGGCGAGTTTCTTGCCGGATCTTCTCGTCAGAATCAACTTTCCGATTCCGGTGGTAGAATCACATTATATCTATTCATTTCTTAGTATATTTTTTGTATCGACATATATGTTTAATAACATGTATAATATACATAGCTATAATTTATATTTTTCATGTATGACGATTTGTAAGAGCTGTATATAAGCCTATGCAAATAAAGCACTTTTGAATATGAAATTTGAATTTGAATTTGAATCAAAATTAGTAAAAAAAGTATAAAAACATAAACAATACAAAAGAGGCTGGTCCACCCGTCGATCCTCAACATCGTGGAAGAGCCACGCTTCGGCATGAATGGGCCGGCTCGACCGGAGTGATACCACGGCCTCACAGAAAACCGGCGTGAAGCAGCAGAAAGTGAGGGTACCGAAGGTCCAATTCGGTGGAAGGGGGTTTAAAGTTTGGCAGCGCACTTGTGACTCCACTGGAGTCGCGGGTGTCTATAAGCGGCGACAATCATATAAAAAAGGGGGTAAAGAAGCTAAGGATTACGTGATCAGAGGCGCCCACGGACACCCGCAACACCAATGGAGTCACAAGTGCGCTGCTAACAATTTCTTTTTCCTACCGGATTGAGCAATCCCCTTACTCAATTTGCCGAAACACAACCCTGGGCCTGCTTCAGGTTTTCTTTGAGCTCGTGTTATTGGTACGTATTAAAGGTTCACGTACTCGACGTGTCTCTCGCACGGTCAAATGATCTATGTTCTTCATTTTAGCGTTTTGTCCCGGTTGTGTCCGAAGCAGACGAGCAGACAGATCACCCGATCGTAAGCGATTGCCGCCGCCCATTGATACCCGCGACATCAGTGGAGTCACAAGTGCGCTGCCAACCTTTAAACCCCACTTTTCCCCAGGATTGGGCCTTCGGTACCCTCACTCACGCAGCGAAATACGTGTAATGTAAGGCCGTGGTATCACCCCGGTCGAGCCCATTCATGCCGAAACGTGGCTCTCTAACGGTAGTCGCTTCGGAAGCATTTATTCTCTTAGTGATAAAATAACAGTGTGTTCGTTGATTTGGTTTTGTAGTAAGACGATATGTGTAGACAGTAACAGATGAAACAGATCGCATCCTCGCTCAGCGCTGCAAGATCGATGCTTGCACACAATTCCGCTAACAAAGTTATCCGTTTGTGTAAACCCTTTGTTATTTTCTAAGGTTTTATCAGGAAAAATCCAGAAGTCACAAAGTTACGTAATACTTTGAGATCAAGGGCCGAGTTCACCAAATTTTCAAACGATGGTATACTGTGCTTCAACAATGCTAATCAATGCTTAAAGCACGGTGGGATAAAGTTAGTGAACTCGGCCCTAATAGAGGACACATTAGTTCACATAATAGAGGACACACAGGTGTCACCGACCCATTTGACCAGGGGAGCTATGCTTCGGCATGAATGGGCCGGCTTGAAGTAAAGCAGCACCTACGCTGTGTTTCACCGAGTGAATAAGGTACTGGAGGCCCAATCGTAGAGAAGGGGAGTTAGGAGGTTCTAACATACTTTTTGCTCGACCTGGGAATCGAACCCAGGACCCCGAGATCACGGCCCGGTACTTAAACCACTAGACCAACAGGGCATCGCATTTCTCTATACTCAAAGCAATAGGTATACGTCTTGCTTTGACACTACGAGTATACACCTGACATATCCGGGGTGAATAATTGAATTAACCCTACATCCATTGATTCCAGGAACAATAACCCTTGACAGGTAGCACCGACGTGATGAAAATGGACCAGCCTGGGGCACAATTCTCAGGCCACTCGAACTTTTTCCGTGTGGTAGTTCGTATACGAATGTTCCGATTCTACTGTAAAAGTTCGAATGGTGTGCATAAAAACTCTATTCTCAGTACCACTAGAACATATGGACAACATTTCAAAAATGCTAAGCTCTGAAACAAAAAATACAATTCTTTGTTACTTTTCTCTGCGCCGAATATATTATTTATTCATTTTTATATTGTTATGTACGAGAAAAAAAATTAAAAACTAAAAACGTAAGATGGACGTCATTCGGACGCAGAATGTAAAATATTCTTGACTTAGCACACATTATAGTTTTAAATTTACGAAATGCCAACACCCCATGACATTAACTGTCAACAAAAAGACAACTTGTCAAAGTTGAAGTATGAATGACGTGACAATGTTGACACTAGTATTATTTACCTTTGACAGGGAGTACTTTTTTTTATTAAAACAATGAATAAGCAAAGGAAATATCGCTGTATCAGCCGTCAGATGAGCGTCATTGGCGCTTAAGTCTATTTAGTACAAACATTAATTTTGTGTGCATGAACATGTCTGTTTGTATTGGTATGGGTGTTTTCTATGTATGTATTTAGAAAAAAAAAGTATTAAATGTATATATTTGTAATTCTGCTGTTAGTTCTAATATCCGTAACACAGGTGCTTGAGCTACCTAATCTCGGAGTCAGATCTATGTATGTGATGTTGTGAAATATTTATTTATTTCTTTAACTCTAGCAACTATTTTTTATGTTAATATGTGGTAGATGAACAGACGGATCACCTGTTTGTATGCGATTGCCGTCGCCAATGGACACCCGAAACACCAGTGGAGTCACAAGTTAGTGCGCTGTTAACCTTTAAATCCCCCTTCCCCCGGATTGAGCCTTGACCCTCACTCAAGCATCAAAACACAGCACAGACGCAGTTTCACGTGGTATCACTCCGGTCGTGCCAACCCATTCATGCCGAAACGTGACTCTCCCTCGGTAAAATTTCGAGTTGATGTTATTTATACATGTTCAATCATTCCATGACTTTCTACACACAGAGAACCTAAGTATAACACTTGTTATAATTTGCACAGACAGGGCACCTAAATGGTTGCATAGTGGTAACGTGAACCGCGGCCTTCAGATCCCGTAAAACATGACAGTTTCAGAAAGCCGCGTGAGCCGTTGTTTGCATTATAAAGTGCTACTTCGGTTACACTATTCGCCAAATGGCCCCCAAGAAAAAGGTGATGTAGGTGGGATGGAGAAAGAATATTCAATAGCCAAGTAAGGCCAGTGTTACGAAAAAGTCAAAAATACATAGTTATAAAATTTACAATCAGCTGATTGAATGAATATACCTACTTTGATTGCACACAACATACACATTCCTAAGGTAAACAATTATGTATATGGTATGGTATTCATATAAATAACTTGACGGCGCGTCGAAAATAGAGTCCACCAAATTGAAATTTTTAATCGTCAGGAATCGAGTCCAACAAAATGTGTTTTTTAATCGATGTTCTAGTATCGATGTAAAGGTGATTTCCGAACGTAACAGAGTTGTCACTCTGACGTAACGCCGAGCACTGGAGGGGCGGCCATATTGGATTGGAGTGATCATTCGATTTTCGAGCGGCGGTGAGCGCGCACACATCCGCGTGCTCGGCGGACGTCTTTGTTTCAATCGGAAATTATCTCATCAATCCTTCATGATTTTCTTAATGTAATCTTATGAAAATTAATCATTATAGCGGAGTAATTATAAAGTGGTCGTATTTTATTGGAAAATACCCTCCTCGCCTGATAATACACGCCATACCCTAATTAACTACTAGGGCGGTAAAGAAAAATGGAAAACTCTGATAAGGGCGAAGTCCCTTCAAACTCATTCACTCAACTTTTGGTTAAAGGACATTGAAAAGCTGCTTTTTTAAATATAATCGGGCATAATAGGATGTTTGAACCAGAAAATTTATACAGACCACGTGTATTTTTGTGTGTACATAGAAAACACCCAAACCAATACAAACAGACATGTCCGTGCACACAAATGTTTGTACTATTGACGGGATCGAACCCGCAATCCTTGCACAAGAGGTAGCGTTCACTACCACTGATCCAAACGGCTCGTCGGATATGGATCGGGTCGGATTCAAAGTTCGTTTGAAGGCACATTGTTAACATAATCTGCGTGAGTAAAGCCGCGAGCCCAGTCTAGTAACCTTATAACTTATTACTTGAATCAGCTGGCTTAATGTTATTGCTCCATGTTTACTTACCTGTACCACGTCATGAGTAAATGGTAGACGGATTGAAAGGTAACAAACAACGTTCTGCAATAGGTAGTTATACAATGTGTATCTGTGAACATTTACATCCCTTTCAACCACGTATTCCATCAACCATTCTGAACAACATTTGTTCTATGACTTATGGAAATTCAGCATACCTAAATAAATTAAACTTTTCACACAAAGTTGGTCACGTGACTAGGTTATTTTGTATGAGGAGTTGAAAAAATTTCGATGAATTTTGACAGAACGAATGTTATTCAGAATGGTTGGTAGAACACGTGGTCAATGGGATGTTAAATATTTATAGATGTATGCTTGGCGTTAGGAGTGGTCCTTGGCAGAATCCGTAGAATGATAAAAAGAAAAACACCTGCGTTTTATTGAGTAAGTCATTTCGACAGGTAATTCGAAACATGTAAGTACAGAATCAGATCAACGACCTAAGCGATATGGAGATGGAGGTGAGTTTTATCTGAAACTAGGCACCTATCGGAGATCATTCTACCTACCTTCCACTCTGTACATTATTCTCTGACATGCCCGTAACCTCATTGAGCATCACAGAGAGTATATGGATAATTAATAAATTAACTTATGGCATCCCCTTTGCTTTATCAAACGCTGCTTCCAGCCAATTAGTGTGTGTGTTTAAAACAGTATGATTACGTTACTGCATTCTTTATCGTTTGACCTACATATGTACATTGTACACACAACAATTCATCGTATCCAAATTCAAACCGAATCAATTTTCGATAGCTAGAGATTAAATTGGAAATTTAGTGAAATTATAAAAATGTATATTATGAACGGGCCTCTTTTAAACTGAACTGAAATAGTCTTAGCCACATATTCTAGATTCTTTTGCCCTAAGACCTTCTTATGTAATAGATGTTTTTTTTGAGAAATTAAATCTTGAACCTGATAACATTAATGTAATTTCTCAATATTATTTTTCACTCTAACGAAATTCTGTCATAAACCTACTGTAATCCGTATAGTGCGTATTGACTGCTTTTGCCTCCTAAACACAGTACAATAAATTTTGAGTTGTCTATTCAAACACCACAATAGCCATTAGGAGACTGCTATTAAACTAGCATGACGCTGGAAGCTCTAAAATTAATTAATAATACATAGTAGTATAATCTTAGGCTTAGCAATTAATGGGCTCGGTCCGAGGAGCCCTATCCATTTTCAGATGGAAGGATTAATACAAGAAGCCACCGCGTAATTGACTACAAAGCCACCTTAGGCTTTGTAGTCAATTACGCGGTGGCTTCTTGTATTAATCCTTCCATCTGAAAATGGATAGGGCTCCTCGGACCGAGCCCAAGCCTTTGAATAGAAACCGTGTTTATTTTTTGCATGTTACCGGAGCTCATGGTTTCATTTCTTATTAGGATCTATACGTAATTCAGTCGCTACTTCATCATCGTCATCATCGTCAGCCCATTTAAGACCCTACTGCTGGGGTACTGGCCTTCCTCAATCACATGAGGGGTAATTGCCATACTCACCACGCTTGGCAGACGGGTTGGCGAGGGTTTAGATATAAATGCAGAGTTTTCCTTCTCTGGATGCTGATGATCATGCCAGCAGCTTTACGTTAGTCGCCTTTTACGACACCTCGGTAAGAGTGAGGGTGGCCTATTCTACCCTGCCGGGGACCACACGGCAACTACTACACTGCTACACAACTACAGTCTACAGTCGCTACTTAACTGAAGAAAATGTTTAAAGTCTGTTTTGGCTTAAGCCCAAGGCAAAAACGAGTTTTAGAACTTAGCATTTATTAAACTCTAGGTCATTCTGAACTGGTGATCTACGCACTACTAGTGGACGCTGAAATAATCCCAAGTGGTCCGCAGATACTATTTGCACTGCATCTAGGTCGTCCACGGCAAAAATGTTTTCTTTTTGTCAAATGTGAGAGAGAGCCCCTTCTCTAGAGAGTCACAAATGTCACAATCAGTCACTAAACATACTTAAATTTTACTAGTATTTTAAGTAAAAGTCACCCACGAGCACACGGCTCATGCGTGAAATAATTAGCATAGGTGGGTACTCATACCGTACTTAATAACCGTTGCAATGTGAATAATTTCAATAGCCCGGCCTTCTCGTTGGTGCTAGGTAGCTGCCCCGAAACGAGCGACAAAATAATTAACCATAAATTATGAGAGAGCTTTACCCCTATACATTTTGCTCTGTGGCTTTACCCACGTAGTACGCACCTACCTACCTACCTTAGATTTAATAACGCCTCAGACGGATAGTCTTCATTCTAAAGCGTCGTCTAAAGTGAGTAAATACTTACATACATGGAGCCCAATTCTCGGGCTCCTGATATTTATTTTCATACGACATATATCTCCAAAACACAGTTTTTTGTATGGTTTTCAGGTGATATCCGCCATGTTTTCAAAATATCGAAAACATGGCGGATATCACCTGAAAACCATACAAAAATAGATATATGTTGAATGAAAATAAATATCACGAGCCCGAGAATTGGGCTCGTGGACTACTAAAATCATAACCCTTCCTTTTTACTTTTGCTGTAATCGGGTAAAAGTCGGATGATTGCGACAGCTTTAGGTAGTTCCGACTCGCACATAAACAAAGCACATGATACGCCACTGTCCTAAGGATTTATGTAGGATAGTGGCGTTTTGCTTTTATAGGTTATATTTACGTCATACGGACAAGAGGACTCTGCCGTTTTCAAGTTTCAAGCGGGATTAGGCCCAAAAAAAAAAAAAAAAAAAAAAAAAACAAGTTTCAAGTGGCAATATAAGTTGCGCGCAAACGGTTTCAAGGCGGTTTAATTCTATGCCTATTCCATGGCCGCATCACGGGAGTCATGGAAACCTGCGCGTTTCGGGTAACTTTTTGATCATGATTCGGATGGTTGGTTCACGTGTCTACAGTTTACGAAGGTCAAACGGCATTTGCTTCATTGTAATTGCCAAACTCGCCAAACCTGGATCATGGCCTAAACGTACCCCGTGCTCCATAGTGACAGCTTTGGATACAATCTGGAATAACACGAGATGACGAGCGTCTCTACTAATATATGTATGTGTGTTTGTACATGTGAGGTTCATATTCATCCTTCGGTATACTTTTTTAAAAATATCATATTTATAAGAGTTAACTCAATATTGTATCATCATCATCATCATCGTTTTGTCCCGGTTGCATCCCAAGCTGTCGATTCGGACCCTGGGGTCCGCTTTCCTACTTCGACTCCTCCACTTCGCGCGGTCTTGTGCATCCGTAGTGGTCAGTTTATAAACACGCATGTCAACCCTTACGATGTCAAGCCACACCTTTTAAGGTCTACCCCTTCTGCTTAACTTAATATTTTATCATATTCCCACAATATCCGGCTCGATCGACCATTTTTATTTTCAGAAGAAACGTTATGTTTAAACGTAATATTTATACCGTGCCTGCACGTTTCGGATAATTATTCTGAACGTGTAATCCAATTGGTCTGGTTCCCCTGCCTGAGGGTTGCGAAGTTCAGACGCTAGTCGCTTCATTGTAATTACTAGACTTCCCGAATCCTGGATCATGGTTCAAGCGCACCCTGGGCTCCGAAGTTACAGCTTTGAACGCAACTGGGAATACCCTAAGATGGGTGAACCATGTCTTCTACCAACCATTCGTTCATTTTGTATGAGGAAATTTCCAAAAGTCATGAACAAATATTGGTCAGAATGGTTGGTAGAAGACGTGGTTAAAGGAATTTTGCGAAACACCTTTTCTACTTTGAAAATATGTATTAATTATACTTACCTACCTTATCCTTGTAATATTTACAATGAATCAATTGAGATCATGATTGATTATATGTCTCAGTTATGTAAAACAATCTGTATCAAGCGCTATGAAATAATATGAGCACAAAACCAATTAATTTGCCTCTTCAAAATTTATACAGGACCTGAAGGTCGCTATAATACCTCCATGTTATCCCTTTCCGAATAATCCCTAATTGTTCATTCTGTGGGTTTTAGCCCAGGCTAAGCTTGAATCTGAAAGTGCTACCTACCGGTACCTACTTACCTACAGCCACACGCTAAATTAAATCTTTTAAATATTTCAGTCGACTCTCTCCTTAATGTCAAGCACATTAGGCTCAATATCTATTCAGGATATTTGAAAATTTGTAGTTAGCCCAACGTGTGGCAGACTGTAGATCAAAATGGTTTCATTTGGATAGGATTTCAACGAAATTAATATGAAAACCGCGACTCCACGCCCGATCCCCAACCCATCATCATTTTAGAATTAAATCGGGTTTGCGTCCCAAGCTAGCGCTTCGGAGCCCGGCCGGGGTCCGCCTTCCTACTACAGTATCTCCTCCACTTCGAACAATCTATCGTGTCCTGATAGTGAGGTATGTCACCCCTGACGACATCATGCCGAACTTCTTTAGGTCTACCCCTCTACTGGGAATGGCGGTGTTGGCATGCCTAACGCATTCCCAATAGTGTCAATTTCTAAATCTAAATTCTCACAACATCTCATACGTTGACCTGATTCCGTACTAAATAGCTAAAGCATTTGTGTTACAACTATCAGACAGCAGAGGAACACAAATATATACTTAAATACATATATTACACCCAGACACCGAATAAACACAAGTGTTCATCGCACGAATATTTGTCCAGGGTGGGGATCGAACCCACGACCTTTGGCGTAAGAGGCAGGGTCACTACCAATTGCGCCATCCGGTCAGTCAATTTAGAAAACTAACTTTTCCAACTCACCACCTCTTATCCAGTCGCTGCACATGACTATGTATTTATTTATTTATTAATTCAATCAAGTAGATTATATAAATAATACTATAAGTACCTAGAATAGGTAGGGTGTAGCAAAACCATTAGATGTTGATAAATTCATCAAGGATAAATAAATAAAAAAAAAACAACATCGCATTCACATTACACATATGTATATATTATGTTTATATAATTTAAACTCAGTAAAACAGATATTTTATACAATTCGACTGTATGTAACTTGAAATAATTTCTTTTCTCGTGTTTTGTAATTGTTCCCTGTTTAATTTGTAGCACACTTGATGTTTTGTTGTATCAATAAATGTATTCATTAATTCTATTATATTTCTATTGTTAGGAAATAGACTTTTTCTATTACTATTCAATTAGATCGCGTTTTACTACAGCCAAATTTTTGTCGTATACAGTTTCATACATTTCACCGAATAGAGGTTTCCGAATGTCTAAACGTGGAATATTGGATGTTCAAAAGTTTAATTCACGTCTGTTGCGAACTATTTAACTTGGGGAAATGGGGCGGTCTGAGTCGAGTTCGCGAGCGCCAACTTGACTGTTCCCAATTGGTTCGAGTTCTGGCCTATCTCGTCTCGAGCACTCGATAGTCGAGTGAACATTATAGTCGAGTTAGAGATTTGCATGGACGAATGTATGAAATCTCACTTGCTCGTTAGCCTCCCTTTCTCATAAAAAGAAATTAAATATTGTATTGCCCATCCGGTCAGACGACGAGCGAGTCGATTCTCTCTTATTTTTAACCGACTTTAACTTCAAAGCAGGAGGTTCTCAATCCGACTCATATGTAAACATTAATGGGACATATTCTTCAGGCACTCCTCTATTGATGGGAGTGCCCCAAGGATCGATATTGGGGCCTCTGCTTTTCCTGATATATATAAATGACCTTCCTTACTTTACACAAGACCTTTGTGAGGTAGTGCTATTTGCTGATGACACTTCGTTGATCTTTAAGGTTGACCGACGAAAAAGTACATTTGACGATGTAAATGACACTCTGTCAAAAGTTCTTCATTGGTTTACCACTAACAACTTACTTCTTAATGCTAAGAAAACTAAATGTGTAAAATTCACAATGCCCAATGTAAGACAGGTTAATACTAACATCACTATGAATAATGAACGTATTGAAGTCATTAATTCAACAGTTTTCCTTGGCATTACCATGGATGCCAAATTGAAATGGGGTCCCCACGTCGCAGCCTTGGCGGGAAGACTTAGTTCCGCCGCGTATGCAGTTAAGAAGATTAGACATCTGACCGATATTGAAACGAGATTGGTTTATTTTAGTTATTTTCATAGTGTAATGTCTTATGGTCTCTTGTTGTGGGGGTCTGCTGCTGATATACAGACTATATTTGTATAGCAGAAGAGGGCCATCCGCTCCATATACAACCTTAGACCTCGCGATTCGCTAAAAGAAATATTTAAGAGCATTAACATCTTAACCGTAGCTTCTCAATACATTTTAGACTGTATTTTGTACGTGCGAAAGAACATGGATATTTTTTCGAAAAAATCTGATTGTCATGGTTTTAACACTAGAAATAAACACAAGCTCGCGATTCCAAATCTGAAACTTCAAAAATCAATAATTCATTTGTTGGTCTAAGTATTAAAATGTACAATAAGTTGCCACAAAATGTTATTGAGTTACCAACGCATAAATTTAAATCTCACGTGAAAGCCTGTTTGATGAGTAAAGGATACTATAAAATTGTAGACTACCTAAATGATAAGGATTCATGGACATAATGACCTCCATGCCTGCACACTTGTAGCATTTTCATATATATTTACGGAAATTATTAATATTATATAATTACTCATTTTTAATAAATTAGGCTTAGCAGCATTTATTACTGTATAAAAATTGATTTATATTGACTATTCAATAATTGACAAGATGCTAACCACCTACTACTATTGTACACCTCGTCCTGCAGTTTATTAGTGTTGGATTAAGTAACTACTACTCTTTGTGACCTATGAGGGGAACCTAAGTAGTCATGCTCAGTCAAATGTCTCTGAGGTGGTGGCGCTATGTGGCGGGTCATTACATTCCCTCTAATATGTTTGAGTGAAATGATGGCTGACACATTCGTCATACTTGTGAACAGGTGTCACCTTTGGGGACTGGTCTGCTTCGGTTTACCTCATAATATTTATTTTATTAATATTTCCTTTATTTTATTTTGTGTAACAAATTAACTGTATGGCTTGGTATGATGATGACACAACATTGTATGAAAATTTGGCGATTAAAAAGAGTAACTGGCGAGTTTCTTGCCGGATCTTCTCGACCAGAAACAACTTTCCGAGCCGGTGGTAGAATCGCATTATGTTTATTTATTTCTTTAGTATATTTTATGTATCAACATATTTGTGTATTAACATGTAAATTACACATAAGTACTTATAAATCGTTTTAAGTCATTCAAATGTATGACGATTTGTAAGTGCTGTGTACAAGCCTATGCAAATAAAGAATTATTTGACTTTGACTTTGATACTGAAGTGTAAAAAATATTATTTAACACGTGGTTTTTGAAAACGGCTTTTTTTTAAGATTTTTTTCTGACTAGGCGAAGACGACAACTTATTATACTTTCAGTAGCGAATCTGCTTTTGACAAAGTGAGAGTCACGCTTCGGCTTGTATAGTAAAATAGCCATGAAGCAACGGCGCTGTAAGTATTTCGCCGAGCTTAAGAGGGTACCTAAAGGTAGCCAATCCGTAGGGGAGGTGTTGCGGGTGGCGGCAATCGCTTACCTACTATCAGGTGATCCGTCTGCTCGTCTGCTTAGCTCATTAAAAAAATATCATTACATTTTCTTCGTAAATTGCAACAACTATTATGATAACTTCGACCCTGAGAGAGCCTCACTTCGGCATGATTGAACCAGCTCGACCGGAGTAAAACCACGGCCTCACAGAAAACCGGCGTGAAGCAGCACTGTTCTGTGTTTCGCTGCGTGAGTGAGGGTACCGGAGTCCCAACTCCAGAGAAGAGGGGGTTTAAAGGTTGGCAGCGCACTTGTGACTCCACTGGTGTCGCGGGTGTCCATAGGCGGCGGCAATCGCTTACCATTAGGTTATCCGTCTGCTCGTCAGCCACCTGTCAAATAAAAAAAAAAACATTTTTTAAATTTTTTATTCCAACCACGTACTTAACAAACAACTGTTTGACTCAACCCATCCAAAGAAAACATTCTCATTCACATCACACCAAAATCAATACCTACAACCTCCACTATCAAACTGTAATTTCTACTAAGCCACACACAGAGTACTTCTAATGGCGTAATAATATGGGCATGCGCTGCTGCGCAAGGGATGCTTCCCTTATCCAATACCACTAGGAATTCTCCCGTAAATCCCATTGTCTCGGGATTGACATTTTAATACCTATATTAGTTCGAGGTAAATTCTCAACAGTGCGCAGGGCTGGCATTAAGTTTTAAAATTAGAAGTGTTTGGTTTTTTTTATGCTTCATAACTGACAACTAATTAACTCAATGACATCAAATTAACTCTAATGGATATTTAAGAAATAATTGACACTTATTTCAATATGCATAAAAACTATCCATAATTAAAATGATTCTCTGAGTACGGTATCAAGTCGAACCCCATTATTACAAATTCCAAACTAAGGCTATCCTTAGTTTTGTTTTGTTCCGGGACTATTCCCGGAACAAAACCATTGCGTGTTGAAACGGGATATAATGAGCTTTAGTGCGGTAATGTTTTTTTATGATATAGGTGGCAGACGAGCAGACAGATCACCTGATGGTAAGCGACTGTCGCCGTCCATGGACACCCGCAACACCAGTTACGAGTTAAACTTAGGTAATAACTGTAGTTCGCGATTTGTAATAAGGGAGGTGTTTACATTTTAATACAGTCGCTGTACCTACTTACTTTCTTTTGTGATAGGTGGTAGACTATCAGACTTGTCACTTAGGTAATGGTTTATCTCTTCGTCCGTCGAAGATGTCTTTTCCTACTGGGATTTTATTTGAGCCTCTTTATTGGTCCCCTTTTATTTGAGCATCTTTATTGGTTTTGAACCTAATCTCAGAGGTATAGAGATCAAGATATTTATTTACCATGTGGTAAATAAATATCTTGATCTCTTGATACAGGATTAAGGAAATAACGCCCTGTTCGTCTAATGGTTTAAGTACCGGGTCGTGATCTCGAGATCCTGGGTTCGGTTCCCGGGTCGAGAGAAAAATATGTTTTGAATTTTTCGAACATATCACGTGCTCGCAGAAGGTAGCGAAAGCCTTCCAGGCCTCGTCACTCACTAGTATAGCTCTCGCTATACTAGCCAGTGAGAGGTCCTGGCCGACCTTCGCCACCAATGCATCACGGTGCGGTGCCCACGGCGCACATACCGCTAGGGTATGTTGCGCTGTGTCCACCGCATCGCCGCACGCGTGGCACGAAGGTGTCTCCTCCCGATGGATCTTATGCAGGTAATAACCGAAGCAACCGTGCCCGGTCATTACCTGCGCCATCCGGAAGGAGACGACACCGTGGGCACGCTCAAGCCACCGGTCCATGACCGGGGCGAGCGCGTCGAGGGTTCTGCGGCCGTAACGGGTGAGGACGAGGTGCTCCGACCATCGCCTCAGGAGGACCTGTCGGGCCTCCTTCCGTACGGCCTCCCGCTCGACGGGGCAAAAGGACTCCCCTTTTGCCCTTTTCTCCGCCGCGAAGTCATACACGGCGGAGAGCACCACGGCGTCTGACTCCCATGGAGGGGTCTCAGCGAGCAAACAGGCCACGTCGAAGCTTACCGTACAGTAAGTTCGAGCGACCCGTTGCGCTACCACCCGCTGTGGCCCCCGCAAGAAGGGAAGATTGTCCCCCCTTGCTAGGGAGTCGGACCAGACTGGCGCCCCGTAGAGCGCCATACTCCGCAGGATGCCGGCATAGAGTCGCCGGCACCTGGAGCCTGGTCCCCCCAGGTTGGGCAGCAGCCACGAAAGCGTGTCTGCTGCCTTGAGGAGCCGCGGTGACATCCTGCTAAAATGCAGGCCAAAATGCCACCGCGGATCCAGGGTGAGGCCGAGATAGCGCATCTCGGCCTGCACCGCAACCTGGTGCCCTCCGACAGTGATATGTCTGCCGGAGGGAAACCTCTCCCGAGAAGACCGAGGGAAATATATCACCTCGGTCTTCTCGACGGACACCTCCAAGCCGAGGCGCCGCACCCTCTCCACGACCAGGTCCGTGGCTCGCGAGGCTCTGATCGCTGAGCCGCGCGGCCCATCTATGGTCTTCCCCCGGGCAGTAATGAGGGTGTCATCTGCATAGCAGATGACCGTTCTGCCCGGGGGGAGACTGCCGCGCAGGACCCAGTCGTATCCAATGTTCCACAGGAGTGGTCCGAGGACAGACCCCTGTGGAACACCAGTCTCCACGGTGCGGCGCCTTAAGGTGCCGTCCCTGTCCACATAGAGGACTTCTCTCTGACTGAGATAGTCCTCAATGATGTCTATTAGATACCGAGGCACTCCAAAGTAGTGGAGTGCCTCGAGTATCGTCGCATGGGGAAGGGTGTTGAACGCATTCTTTATGTCGATCGACACTGCGACAACACCCATTCCCTCTTGTGCGGCCTCCCCCGTTTCCTCCTTTAGGCGTTTCAGGGCATCAATTGTGGATCGGCCCGCCGTGAAACCGTATTGGGCCCCCGAAAGATTGGGCCCATCGCTATCCAAATGTTGGACGAGGCGGGAAGCTATGACGCGTTCAAAAAGTTTCCCTACCTCGTCCAGGAGCACTATGGGCCTAAAGGCCGACGGTGAGTCGGCCGGCCGGCCTTCCTTGTGAAGCAGGACAAGAATGCCCTGCTTCCATATCTTAGGGAACCTCCCGACCGTTAGGCAACGGTCGAAGAGGTCCCTAATGCGGCCCTCCATCTCGCTCAGAGAGAGGGCCAACACGCGAGCTGGGATCCCGTCTGGGCCGGGGGCGGTTCTCTTTGCGCGGAGGCGGAGCTCCGCCGCGCCGAATTCCTCGGTGGTGATGGGCAGAGCAACATCCACCGCGGGGACCGCCCCTTCTGGCGGAGACATCCTGGGAGGAGAAAACTCGGTGCGGACTGGAAAAAGTGTCCGCACCGCCCTCTCCAGGAGCTCCGGCTGGAGGGTCTCAGTGACCGGGGGGCCGATGGGGCGCAGCTTGTTGCGCGCCGCCTTGTACGGCCGCCCCCATGGGTCCCGGTCCAGCCCCTCCAACATTTCCGCCCTGGCGGCATCCTTCGCCACTCCTATGGCGTGTTTGAGAGACCCTCTCGCCCGCTTGAGGACCTCGTGAAGACGGTCCTCATTTGCGGGGTCCCTCCGACGCCGTCGCCTAGCCCGCTGGAATGCCCTGCGCGCACTCCTACAGGTGGCCGACAGTACCTCTATCTCTGCCGACCACCAGTATACCGCATGGCGCGGTTCCGGGCGGCGTGACCGAGGCATGGATGCATCGCACACCTCGGTCAGGGACCTGCGGAGGGCAACCGCCGTCAGGTCCACATCTTCATCGTCCAGGACTGGAAAAAACCAGTCCTGGACGAACGCCGCCTCCTTGGCCTTTTCCTTGTCCAGCCTCGTCAGAGCCCAGCGCGGGAAAGGAGAAGGCCTGTTCGCCTGGCTCCTCGACCCCGGTGCGCCCCCGACCGTGTACCGAGAGACAGATAAACTGATACAAGTGACGCCAGGGGTAGTTAACCCTTTGAAGTAGCTAACGAAATCTCCCGCGGACGCGAGCGTGTATATAAAGACTTACAACTTAATCCGCAGATACGTGTGGTAATCCTCATGCTAATTCTGATAAACGCCCGATTAATGGATATCTTATCAACACAATTAGATGAGAACTAGTGGCTCGACCTCACTTCGTTTCGGGACTTAACTTAGACCATTACTAATAGCAGGCGCTAGGAGTCTAGTACATTGCGCAAGTGTTTCACATTTTCTTGACTACGCTATGGGTCGGCTCGCCGTAACGCAGTATCTGTGCTGTGTTTCACTGCGTTAGTAAGGTTACCGTAGGAACAATCAAAGAGAAAGGGGCTGCAACACCAGTCATGTCATGGGCGGCGGCAATTGCTTACCATCTGGGAATCTGGCTGCTCGTCTGCCATCTATCACATAAAACTATTATAAGTTATGTAAAGCGTTGTCAACCCTGTAAAGGAGCTAGCAATACGCGTGCCTGAGAATGAGACACTCCGGCTAATTCTGATGAGCGCTCTGTGAATATATACTTAATAACCTAGTTATTTAGGCGTTTGAAAGTCAGCTTCTATACACATGTTAGTTGGTAGGTAGTAACTTCTTCTTTTAGCCTTAAGATTCATTGTTATGAAATGTCTGATGACCGTGGCGTCTTTACCTATAGTGCAGGGGTGCGGTGCACCCGGGCGCTGGGTGTTAGGGGGGCGCCGAGAGCCACTCGCGACAAGTCTCCACTGTAACGCTTCGCAAGGAGCGAGCGTCCAACCATTTATACAGGGTATTTCATTTAAGATGTCAAGCCAAAGGCCAGGATAGTGCACCCTTTGGGGTACCTGAAATACTCCCATGTATGTCCTACGAGATAAGAATCATCATCATCTCCTGATGACAGCGTTTTGTCCTGGTTGCGTCCGAAGCTGTCGCTTCGGAGCGAGATCCGCTTTCCTACTTCGACCTCTCCACTCTTCGACCTCTCCACTTCGCATGGTCTTGAACATCCCTTGTTAATGGTTAGTGTACAAGCACACATGTTATCTTTTACGATGTCAAGCCACACCTTTTTATGTATATCCCTTCTGCCGGAACCCGGCGGTGGACGTATTTTTCTCACGTAGCTGTCCGGTTTTTGCAGGACACTATCGTACCAACGTAGGCGAGCCCCCTGCATTTTGTCTGCTATGTCATGGATATGAAAGCTTTCACGCATGCGTGAGTTTCACACGCGGTTTTTCCGCTTAACTCCATACATCCACCGCAACATATTCATCTACGTGACATGCAAGTCCAGCTTGTGTCGCCGAAGTACAGGGTAAGTTTCGCCAGTAAAAGCTTTTGTAGCGTGGTAGAGCCATGCTTCGGCATGAATCGGCCGGCTCGACCGAAGTGATACCACGGCCTCACAGAAAACCAGCGTGAAGCAACACTGTCCTGTGTTTCGCTGCGTGAGTGAGGGGGCCGGAGGCCCAATCGGGGGTGAACCGTCCGCTCGTCAAAGAAAACCAGAAGTGGATCTTTGCCGAGAATTCGCTGAGTTCGCGAGAATTCGCACATTCTGTTCTGTTCTCTGCCACCTGTCGCCAATCCAGCCTTTGTAGGTGACCGAGATCTTTGTCGAACTGGTCTATCCAGTGATATAACCAGTACGGCACCCTAGAGGTGCCATACTGGGCGCTTCCCGGATAATCCATCCAGGTACGCTCTCTTCACAGCTCAAAAACACAAAGTCAGGTAGACTACGCTGGCTCGAGAGAGAATGGAGTCGAATCGAGCAGTGAAGGACTAAACAGATACTAGCGATACTTTTATCGCCAGGGGTAGTCAACCCTGTCAAGTAGCTAGTGACATCTCTCGCGCGCGTCTGAATGAGATACTCGGCATAATCCGCAGATAATTTGGCTCAGACTAATTCTCATGAGCACTCTGTGAGCACTTGTTGACCCAGTTATACAGGGCGTAGTTAACACTGCAATCAGCTTAGATACGTGTCCACTGCAATCGTATACAGCGTGTGCTTATATTTTGGTTTGTGGGTGCCGAAAGTATATTTGTCTGACAACTTGGTAATCTTCAGTGCAACAGGTTAATAGAAAATATGAAAACGATAACAAATACTTCTTAAGCAGAGCCACATACCTACATTAGTGACACCGTTTTGTATATCGCTTTAGAAAATGTCTAAGACATAAAATAGTATGAGTACAATTTTAAGTGCGTCAAGGTGAGCCTTGACGCACTGAAAGTGAGTTTTCTTGACACCTGCTTATTTTATAATAATCGCCTGTCCCCCCATCACTTAAATTTGGGACTAAATTTTTCCTACTATGTAGTTCCAAATTTTACCAATAGCCAATTGATAGCGCTGGATGTCATCATCGCCACTTTTTCGTCTTTTCGGGTGAGCTATAAGTTTTATCCTATTATTATCTAACTCTATGGTTTTATCTTTGTCTATACAATGTACCTCTTTATAAATAGTACACAAAATTAGGCAAATCTAATTCAATCTGCGGTAAAATCTCCAATATTTCGCCGCCAATCCTTCAAATATTTTTTTTTATCGGCGCAAGACCAGTCTCCTCCAATTTTCTTTTATCAATAAAAAGGGCGAACCTCTTATTGGGTTATTTCCAGCAAATCGAGCCGATCCGATAAATGACGAAAATGACCGCGTAATGTGTCGGCGACGTAATTTGACGGGAAATGACGTGACCCTAGCGTGCCCGTTGCTCACTATCTAGGAAATAATAAATCTATGTCTATATAGCAAGGTTAGAAACTTGAAATTTTGCACAGATGGTCCTTTTATAACGAAGGGAGGTTCAAAGTTAGAAGGAAAAATAGTCTATGATTAGGTCTCGACGTCATAATCCAAAAGAAAAAGAACGTTTTGACACTTCATCTTCCTGGAAGTTGCGGACGAGTGCATCTACCTCGGACAAAAAGTCCAGCTTGGTAAGTCCAACTTCCAGAAAGAGGTCGTCCGACGAATCCAACTCGGCTGGACTCAAAACGAAAGTCTTTAATGCGTGCGTGTTGCCAGTGAGGACAAACGTGTCCGCTTATAATGTGCCGATTAAGGAGGCTCAAAGTCACCCAGAGAGCACTGGAGAGGGCTATGCTCGGAGTCTCCTTGCGTGATCGTATCAGAAATGATGACATCCGCAGAAGTAAAGTCACAGACACAGCCCAAAGGATTGCATGCCTCAAGTGGCAATGGGCAGGGTATATAGCGAGGAGAACAGACGGCCGTTGGGGTGGAATGGTCCTCGAGTGGAGGCCACGAACAGGAAGTCGCAGCCGTGGCAGGCCCCCCACAAGGCGGACCGACGATCTGGTGAAGGTTGCGGCAATCCATTGGATGCGGGTGGCACAGGACCGATCTGTGTGGAGAACATTGGGGGATTGGGATTAGGGGAGACCTGTGTCCAGCAGTGGACGAGTGTGGGTTGCTGATGAAAAGAACATAATACAACAGAACTATTTAGATAAAGATTAAACCACAGAACAACACCCTCGTAATTTGTTCTCACAATCATTTACAAAATCTGTCGCAATAAATCCTGCACGCCTTTCCACTTTAGATTTAGATAAACCATAGTATAAAGGCAGCTAGTAGTAAGACAGAGCTCCGTAGTCCCCAAAATTGTTCCAAAGGTGGGCCTTCCCAGAACATCTGCAACACCAATACTTAAGCTCAGTTTTGTAGGTTCGGACCCCCCCCCCCCCCCCCCACTTTAGGGAATACGTGATTAATAGACTGCCCCCTAGAGGACGTGAGACCTATCAATACCCACTACCGCTTTGTAGGTACAAACCCGATCCTACCTATTGTGTAATCCTAGGAGTCGACCAAGCCAATCTGAGTATGCCACTTCTTCCACGCTCGTGCAAACTGAAAATGAGCTCACTGTCGACCGTTCCCTGATCGCTTTGACTTGTTCTTTTAGAAAAGAATTTTTAAAAGAATGTTTCTTACACGGTAGGCAGCGTTAATGTGCCTCTTTTACCAATTAAAAAACAGAAAGTAAGATATAGTCGACCCCCCCCTCCCTAAATCGTCTAACATAATAAATGAATGGCCCCAAAACAGTATATAATTCGAACACTTATGTCGATAGCCGGGTGTCTCCCGAGAAACTAGCCGAGTTACAGTCACGGTCACCCCGATACTCATATCTAACTTGAGCGTAGCCTCTTGGGAATACATCGTCGAACCACTGGCAAAATTGAACACTGTGATAAACTAATACGAATGTCCAAGAGGGAAATGACATGCGATTCCGTCCTGCGGCTGCGGCCCGGGACGTGTTTTTGTCAGTTGCGGGGCAGCCCGACCGGGCTGAGGACGTTTGATGCAAAACCAACGGGCTTATTACTATGCCATTGTGTTGTGGATGACATTTCATTATAACAGGTGCCCAACTCTCGGGACGTGATAGCGAATAGATAACGAATTCGACATGTGGACGAATCTAATGAAATCTCTAATTCGACTCGAGTACACAAGAATAGGCCCTCCCTCAGGTCGACCGACCTATCCGTTTTTTACCTGACTACGGCGAAGCAAAAAGGAGGATATTGTTTTTGACCTGTATGTATGTATGTATGGTTGTTCATCTGTTCCCTCATAACTTCTAAACTAGTTATCATATTTGAACAAATGAGGTGTCGTAAGGAGCGTCTTGATTGTCTTCTGGTTATAGGCTACATGATGTCACATTAAATTGTTTACAGCGCCCTCTAGGGGACTTAGAGTAAGGATAAAAAAAAATGCTAGACAGTTCCGTGTGGGGTATCAAATGAAAGAGCTTTTTAGCGCATTTCAAATATGTTATTTTATTTACATAGGTAACTAAAAAAATATTAAATAAAAATAAAGTTTAAAAACTAAAACCCGACTACCAAAAAAACAATATGAGTCAAGGGGTATTTTATCGATTTTCTGATGGCCTTTACTAAGCAGTTTGATATTTCATCTAGTCAAGTCGAGTACTTACTAGGGAGTTGCAGGATTGAGGATTCAACTTCATAGTGATCAGTTGGCGACAGAAAGAAGGTGTTTGGTGTGATAAAAATAATATTTAATGATTTCTATCCAAGGAAAGTAGGTAAAAGAAAACTATAATAACTATTGATTTTGTCTTATGAATAAGTCATCAAATATGCCTAATGTGCGTAAAGGCTACCGGTGCGTATTTTTTATTATGTGATAGGTGGCAGACGAGCAGACGGATCACCTGATGACACACCAGCGTAGTCACAAGATGACGATTGCCGCCGCCCATGGATACCCACAAGTGCGCTGCCAACCTTTAAACCCCCCTTTCCCCCGGATTGGACCTCCGGTACCCTCACTCACGCAATGAAACACAACAATGCTGCTTCACGCCGGTTTTCTGTGAGGTCGTGGTATCACTCCGGTCCAGCCGGCCCATTCATGCCGAAGTGTGACTCTTCCACGGTTAATATATGCGGCGTATGCTACTCATCTAGGTATATGTGCTACTTAACCGCCCTGTTGAAAAACTCGCCGGGGTAGATGATACTTAATCTATGCCGTCCACCCCGGTAAACGACGGGATCGGGGCTCCCGGGGTTGTTGCAACACTTTTTCCCAACTGTCCCGTTTAACGGGACAGAGCCACCGGGGTGGATGGTACTTACCCCCTAAAGTATGAAACAAGAAAATTGTCTCTGCTGAAATTATTATTTATTTATTTATTAAAAATTTACAAAAAAATATTATTTTACAAAAAATTCAAAAATGCTTAATATAATACAGGTTTTATACATATACCTTTTATAGGTGTACACAACGTAAATAAATAAATAAATATTTCACAACATCACATACATTGATCTGACTCCGAGATAGGTAGCTCAAGCACCTGTGTTACGGATATCAGAATCAACAGTGGGATTACAAATTTATTCATATAATACTTTTCTTTTGTAAATACATACTTATAATACATAGATAACGCCCAACAACTTTTATCAACAAAATTTTTATCAACAACGTTGATAAAAATTTACGTAAAAGAACAAGAAAATTGTCTCAGCTGAAATTATTATGACGTATTGCCGTGGTCGTAGGTCGTCATCGAGTCATCCACCCCTTTTTCCATCATGTCATTCTTCACACAATCCATCCATCTCATTTTCGGCCGTCCTCTGTACCTCCACCCACTTACATTTACACTCATCAATCTTTTGGTTACATGTTCTTCCCCTCCTCTCAAACATAGCCATACCAGGTAAGACGAAGACCAGGTCAGGAAGGCCTTCAGTAAATAACACACTTAAAAATTTCATCTCGTGATCAGGTGGGACTCGAACCTACACTTTCCACAATCTGGGTGAATGTTCTACCAATTAGACCACTAAACGCGTTAATAAGCCGACGAAATTTGTAAGTGCTTGATTCTACATGAGCTGTCGATAGTCTCATCAATATTGTAGGTATATTTACAATATCCAGTGGAAATATTATTACAAATATTTGACCTCCAGTTAAGATGAGACTGCTTAATCAATAGTAGATATTTTTTATAGCAAGCTTTTGCAATTTATTCTTGAGTAAATAACACAATTAAAAATGTATGTACAGGTTCATCACAGACATAAGACAATGCAATATGCCTATCGATTTGCCTTCAATTTATGAGTGATAGGGGGCCACTTTGATACTTCCTCTAATATACTCATTCCTTATCTTGTCCATTCTTGTCGCGCCACACATCCATCAAAACATTCTCATATCTGTCGCATGCAATCGTCTTTCATCCGTCTTCTTAACGGCCCAGCATTCTGATCCATACAGAGCAACACCAACTTATTCCAGTCTGTGGCGATTAGACTGCATATAACTGTATAACTTAAAATAAAGCGCTGGTGATGTGATGCTAAAAAAACTTAAGGTGAGGGGTAGGGCACACTAGCGACGCCAATCGATTTTAATTTTAGCTACTAAACTGGATCTATTTTAAACTATTTCGGGGTTACAACCTCTCGGCAAACACTTACCTATACTATTTTTATTAAATAACCATGCATAAATGTTGGGTCCAAAGCGTACGCGAAAAATTTATTCATGCTAAAAGTGGCCGCTTTTGGCGGTAATCAATTTTTCGCGTACAAAAACGGACCCAACATTTGTGCATGGTTATTTAATAAATAGTATAAGTGTTTGCCGAGAGATTGTAACCCCAAAATTGCTTAAAATAGATCCGGTTTAGTAGCTAACAATTTAAATCGATTGGTGTCGCTAGTGAGGCTACCTGTCGCCTTAAGCTGAACGGTGTATTTACAGGTTCATCAGACACAGACATAAGACAATGCAATACGATAACAAAACAATAATCTATCAAAACCAGTAAACAATTATAAAAACATTTTTTTTATGTGATAGGTGACAGACGAGCAGACGGATGGAAAGCGATCGCCGCCGCCCATAGACACTCGCGACACCAGTGGAGTCACAAGTAGCGTACTTACAGCCAACCTTTAAACCCCCCTTTCCCCCGGACTGAGCCTTCGGTACCCTCACTCACGCAGCGAAACACAGCACAGTGCTGCTTCACGCCGGTGAGGCCGTGGTATCACTCCGGTTGAGGCGCATTCATGCCGAAGCGTGGGTCTTCCACATACAATATAAAAGACGCTGGTCCAGCTGTCTATCCTCAACACAGCATTGGTGAACTAGTCTAGGAATCTAGGCGAACCGTGCATTCATTTTAAGTAAATCTTTCAGTCACCCATTATCATGTTCAACGTGAAGCTCTCAATTTTCACTTTTTTCTTCAGCTGACCTACTTTTGCAAACATTTTCAATAAAGCATCGTCGTATAACATAAAGTTGATTGATTCCTTTTGGTTCAAAAAATAAGGATCGACATTAGTTTTGACATTGACTGATTGGTCTTTGAAAGGTACGAGTATGGGGCTTTTTCTCCAATTTGCTTGTTCGAACAACTAAGTTGGGAATTTGGGATGTTCCCAAAAAGTTAAACTCTTCTCGTAATGTTGGCAAGATTGTTGTCGTAAAATAATGTAGGTAACATATATGATATTTTAAAAGGCTTTTGGGTTTCGTTTTCAATAATAATTACTTAAGGAACCTATGTTTAAAAAAACTCTTACTAGGCTATTACGTCATCGTCATGGCCATTAATGAACATACCTTACCTTTTTGTAGCTTAGAATTTTGATATAAATAAATAAATGAATTGAGATCACATTACTCGTAAATGTATTCATTGTTCTGGTCCCTAACTAAAGTTTCCCCTTGTACCTACTATGGAAACCAGAAACAAAGAAGGTACCACAAACACCCACACCCTGTACAAATACCTGTTTCGTCAACAAACATTTGGGTTTGTGCAGGAATCGAACCTGCGACCGTTTCGTCTCAAACGGCGCTTAAACACTGCGCTAATCGGGTCGTCAAGACTAAGACTGTTAGTTTGACTGCCTCGCCAGACCTCGTCATCGACCCCTCATCCTGATGGCGCCGAAGTCAAGACATAAAGCGGTTCTATAGTACCGACATGTTTTTGTGCATGGGAGAGCCATGCTTCTCAATAAATGAGCCGGCTCGACCGGAGTGACAGTATCACTCCCATGGCGTGAAGAAGTCCCGCCGGACTCCTGTCCACACCAAGTTTGTCACACTGGTGTGACCATGAGTAATTTCTATTGCTCGTGGTCACACCGCTTCGCGCTTTGCCGAAATGCATTTAGTGTCGTGAAGTACTTGATAAATAAATAACTTTGAGTCATCTAGCGTGCCTGATCCTGAGTTAGATTTTATAAAATTAACTTATTAGTCCTGTTTTTTTCCAATGCTTTAAATTAAAAAGTACCAGGAAAACATAGTTCTATAAGAGGTATTTCCATACTCAAAACTCGTGTCCTTTTAGATAAGACGAAAATTTCTTTTTGTATTATGATTATCTCACTATTAGATAAATTTGTAAGTAAGGCGTCATAGCTTTGTAGCAAGTAAGTGCATCTTATTGCTGGCTAAACTTAATCAACGATAATACAATTTTCTGCTTTTTTTTTCAACGCTTATACAATAAAAGTACCAGGAAAACATAGCTTTGTGGGAAGTATCTTAAATCATTTTTAGACGAAAAAAAACTTTGGTATCCAACCATAAGTAGCCCGCCTGGCTGTGCTGTGTTTCTCTGAGTGTGTGACGGTACCGGAGGCTCAATCTGGGGGAAAGGAGGTTAACGTATGGCAGCGCGGTTGTTTTCTGGTGTTGCGGGTTAGCTCCTTAGCTTTCTGGCGGCGCTTGGCCTCCTCGCCTTGGGTGTCCATGGGCAATCGCTTACCATAATGTGATCTGCTCGTCTGCCATCTATCACAAAATGGAATACACACTGTCATTTGTTACGTATGATATGCTGTTACTTTTGCACCCGGTCTCCCCTCCTTCCTGCCGTGTTCATCAAGAAACGTGTCAATACGGCTCACGCCACATTCCCAGCTACTGAGCAATGCATGTAAGCGTTTCGAGAGGTTAGCGCTTCGCTTCCCGAGCATTGATCAAAGGGAACGTCGCCGCAGGGCTGCTCGCTCGCGCCGAACAACTAGAGATAAATTTATAAAATATATCATACATTGACCTGATTCCTTATTAAGCATTTTAAGCACTTGTGTTACGAATATCAGACTATAGAGGAAATGTACATATCATACCCAGATACTGGAGAAACCATATTATTGCATGAATGTTTGTTCAGAGTGAGGGAATCAAACACAAGACTTTGGCCTATGACCCTGGTCACTATAGTGACCAAATCAGGCTAGTCCTTAAATATCAAGAAATATGAGGGAAATCGACGATCCGTTGCTCTCAAAGGGATAGATAATTATATATAGGTACATAGGGCCGTTTGAGACGCGTATTTTATGTTCTTTTATTTGATAGGTGGCAGACGAGCAGACGGATCACCTGATGGTAAGCGATTGCCGCCGCCTATGGACACTCGCGACACCAATGGAGTCACAAGAGCGCTGCCAACCTTTAAACCCCCCTTTCCCCGGATTGGTCCTCCGGTATCCTCACTCACGCAGCGAAACACAGCACAGTGCTGCTTCACGCCGGTTTCCTGTGAGACATTTTTATGTTGGGGCTGGGTGTTTGTGGTGCCTTTGTCTTTTCTGTTTGCATAATTTTTTACTCTTTCCCTGTCCTTGTAGGTGAGACTGTAAAAGCAATAAAAACTCATTTTTCAAAAGAAGCCCTTCTGTTTTTGTAATCTATACCTACTTATCGCATCAGCTGTTCCGCTACAATTATGAACAATGAATCTGAAAATAAAAAGATTTTTTTTTCTAGCAAATCATTGGCTATACAATCTTCGTTCGCTAGTTCCTTTTTGTGTTTGCCAATCTATTTTGTCAACTCATACTCTAAACCACTGAACGAGTATTAAAAAAAAAATAATGTTTTAAAACTAAAACCCGACTACCAAAAAAACACGATCTAAAAAGTACAAAACAAGAAAATTGTCTCTGCTGAAATGATTATGCCGTATCGCCGTGGTCGTATGCCACATCGATTTTATTTTATTATAATGATTCTGTTTTGCTACAATAGGTGGCATACGACCAGGACGATACGGCATAATCATTTCAGCAGAGACAGTTTTCTTGTTTTGTACTTTTTAGATCGTGTTTTATTGGTAGTCGGGTTTAAGTTTTTAATCTTTATTTTTATTTAACATATTTTTAGTTATGTAAATAACTAAAAATATTTGACGATTTCTAACGTTATCACGATCGATCATGACGTTAACTAAGAATATTTTTTATTACATATTTGAAATGTGCTAAAAACGCTCTTTCATTTGATACCCCACACGGTACCGTCAAGCAAATTTTTTTTGTTTCTTATTCTAAGTCCCCTAGAGGGCACTGTAATAAATTTAACGTGACGTCATGTTGCCTATAACCAGAAGACAACCAAGACGCTTCTAACGACACCAAATCATTTGTTCAAATATGATAACTAGTTTAGAAGTTACGTGGAAACAGATGAACATACATACATACATACAAACATACATAGCCTGTCAAAATCATAACCCTCCTTTTGCTTTGCTGTAGTCGGGTAATAAATAATGCATCGAGAGATTTCGCATACTTGTGACGGCTTGAGTCTGACGTCATTCATCTGATGGCCAGCCCTGCGAGATGGCGCCAAACACAGCTGGGTGGCGCCGGTCCGCGCCAGTTGTCGCCGTCGACGTACTCTTATGATACGATAGGTAGATATCTATAGATCTTAGCACGCCACGGTGTTGTATGTATATCTTGGAAGTGCCTCTTTATTAAGAAAATATTTGCTTTATTTAAAGCACGCATAACTTTTTTTTTATTTTTTAGTCACGCTGACAAAATGCTTTACGCACCCTCCAGTCAGGTCGTGTGACCTCACCTGGTGGGGTAACCAGAGAATAGGAGTAACTTACAGGTATATCTATAGGTATAGGTATATCATTATGACGCTAACAGTAGGTAGCCACGGCATCACGTGGAGTGACTCTTGTCGGACTTTGGACCATCCTTCAGTCTGAGAGACAAGTGTTATTTTTCAACTCAACCTGACGCCGTCTAAATTAACAGTACAGTCGAATAAACATCTCGCTACCAGAGGCGCCTTTTTACCTTGCAAGTAACTCTTTGGCTCTTTTGAATGTTCTAAGAGAAATATAAAAAATGTTGGTTTTGAAAACATCCTTTCAGCGACACTTTATAAATATATGTACAATGTGATTACAAGGTTGTTTTCGCAGATGTCGAAAAGTTAAACTAATGTGTTCTCAAAAAGTATTTCATTAGCGACACGAGGGCTTATTCTCGCATTCGACATTGAAGTCGAGTTGGAGATTTGTATGGACGAATGTATGTAATCTTCATCCATTCATATTTCTCTATACTTCTTTATAATAATAATTAGACGACCCATTTGGAACAGTGGTAGTGAACGCTGCCTTTGGTCCAAGGGTTGCGAGTTCGATCCCCGCTCAGTACAAACATTTGTATGCATGAACATGTCTGTTTGTATTGGTCTGGATGTTTCCTCTGTATTATAAGTATGTATTTACAAAAGAAAAGTATTATATGTATATATTTGTATTCCCACTGTTGATTCTGATATCCGTAACACAGGTGCCTGAGGTACCTATCTCGGAGTCAGATCAATGTATGTGATGTTGTGAAAAATTTATTATAATATTTATAAATATTTATATCTATAATAAATCTTGTGAGTGTATGTAAACTTTATGGCAAATAGCTATTTGCCATAAAGTTTACATACACTCACAAGACTTCTTCAACTAACAAACTCTGTTAAGCTTCGCTTGCATTGCAAAGTCCAGCCAAACGATTACCTACCAATACAGTTTGTAACACAGCTCCATCGAACTAGGTACCTACTTAACAATTAATAAGGTAGGTAGGTGTGGTGGTCGCCGTGTGGTCCCCGGCAGAGTAGAAAAGGCCACCCTCACTCTTACCGAGGTGCCGTAAAAGGTGACTAAGGTAAAGCTGCTGGCATGATCATCAGCACCCAGAGAAGGAAAACTCTGCATTTATATCAAAACCCTCGCCAACCCGTCTGCCAAGCGTGGTGAGTATGGCAATTACCCCTCATGTGATTGAGGGAGGCCCGTGCCCCAGCAGTAGGGACTTAAATGGGCTGATGATGATGATGATGTAGGTGTATTGTAAACATAGATATCCGAGGTAGAAAGGTAGCAAAAAGAATGCGTGTGTTTATGTGGAATGGAATGCTCGAATGTTTGTTTTTTAGTGTGACATACGTGAGTATCTGAGTATCATATATGAGTATATGATATATAAGTACTTGACTCTTAACTACTTTACTGGGTTTCCTAGCACTTGTGTGCGGTTCGGGCTTTGGGTAAACCATATACCCGGGCGGCTTCTCATGCCTGTCTTGACATGGTGCTCGTTTCTCCTGGATGGTAGGCCTTCCGACAATGCGCAATTACGGCGATCTTCGACCTTTGGTAAGGCCTGCCTGCAGCACTTTTGCGCCTTTCTGTCTGGGAGGGGGATAGGGACAGATTCAGTGATCAGTCAGAGGGAGATGTCATAAAAAAAGGTTATGACGATTTGTAAAAGCCGTGGCTTATGCAAATAAAGTTATTATGAATTTTGAATGCATATAGATTTGAAAAATCCAGAGGTGCAAGACCGGATTCGAACTACGACCCCCCGAATGGAAATCAGGCTCTTAATCATAATCATATTTACGGTGTAAGGTGTTACATTTAAAAAAAAATATACATTTAGAAACTAGACTTCAGTACTTTGGGTTGGAAATGTTACAGTCTAGGCCGTCGCTTCAGGATCTAAAAGTTTTGTATAAAATTGTTAGTGGTCAGTTTGATGCTATGGATTTACTGAGCCGATTATCGCTTAAGACTACCGGCAATAGGAGGAAACAGAAACTTTTCTTTGTACCAACTTCCAATAAAAATGTTACATATCATGACCCCTGCATCGCATGTGCAGATATTATAATGATTATTCAAAGGAATTAGATATGTTTTCACAAAGTTTAGGTTCATTTGTTAGAGCTGCTAAACAGCAGCATATTACAGTATAGCTTGTACTCCTATTTACTATTTTTATTTAAACGCTATGTGCAACGCTCAACGGAATGCAATTTTATTAAGAAGCCATCATTGTATGATAACTTTTCTGTAGCCTACCTATAAGTAGGCAGCAGAAAACAATCTCACACGTTCTTAAAGTAATAAATTTTGAATATATGTGCGAACATGTTTCGCTATCCTGTAGCATGCAAATATAAAATTACATTAAATTAAATAATAAAAGATACCCACCCACTTACCTTACCCATTTACCCACTGAGCTACAATCGCTCATAGTAAAGTTCATTACAGACTGAAAAGAGAATTGTTAAGTTTTAGAAATGATTATTTCTGCCAAAAATAGCAGCCATTTCGTGTGCAAAACAATATGATCAGACGGCACAATTTAACAGTTCGGATGCCACTGATCCGTATTTAGCCAACTCTGGCATGAATATTCATCCCATTGGCAATTATATCGACCAGAGCTAATTGCTAGCAGAGCGATCTAAATTGCCGGCCCATATGCACATTTATACATACTCGAGGGTAAATGTTAGTAGCATCAGTGTCGGTTTCAGGCCGTTAGGTACTACTGATATCATCATCATCTTAGTGAGTAATTCCCAGTTGCGTCAGGATATGCTTTTACTCTAGCCTATAGCCAGAGCTGTCCTAGCGAGTGTGGATGCCTGGAAGGCCTTTGCTGCATATTGTGAGCACGTGATATTGTCGAAGGAGGCGGCGGAGCGCGAGCGAGAGGCTGTCCCTCTCGCCCCCGCGATCCGCAAGGCACGTAGAGGGAGGAGACGACGCCAATACTTTTCAAAAATTCAAAAGTACTTAATTTGCATAGGCTTATACAGCTCTTACAAATCGTCATACATGAAAAATATAAATTATAAATATGTATATTATACATGTAATTTACACATATATGTCGATACGAAAAATATACTTAGATATGAATAAATATACGAGTAATGTGATTCTACCACCGGAATCGGAAAGTTGATTCTGACGAGAAGATCCGGCAAGAAACTCGGCAGTTGCTCTTTTAAATCGCCAAAATTTAGGCGAAAAGTTTATCATTTCCACAAATTCTTGTCATTTAAGTAATCATTAACTGTATAATAGGCTTTTGCCATTATATAATTTATAACATGTGTTTTATATTTAGACATTGGTAAATCAACAAGCTTTTGTGGTAACTTATGAAATATTTTTAATACTCATTCCTACAAATGAATTACCAATCTTATGAAGTCTGAGACGTGGAACAGCAATTTTGACTTTTTTCTTAGTAAGATTACTTCAAACTCCTTTACAATAATATATATATAAAATTAATTAATGTTACAATGTCAGAATACCCTCAGAATAATTCGAGAGACTTAACAACATGGTTCACCAGCTTCCATAATGAGAAGCAGGAGTAAAACGAAAAAAAATAAATTACGAAATAATATGGCAATCCTATCTTGTGATACAACATTCAATTATTCAACAGGGATTAGGTGCCAGCCTCGGTATCATCTTTACTCGAGTGTACTGTTATAAAATGTTATTTGAAGTGTATGAAGTGTTTAGTTCGTGGTTTTTGAAGGCGGTTATATATATATAAATATATAATATATATATTATATAAATATATATATAAATATATAATATATATATTTATTTATCATTATATAATACTTGCGTCTCCTTCCCCTGCGAGGGGAATTTTCTTGTTCAATTGATCAATTTAGAAACTGTAAGACATAGCTTTTGATCAAAATAGTCCTCCATTTATTTCACCGGTGTGTAGTATTCACATCAGAGGCCCACAATAAAGCGAAATGCACCCGAAAGTAGGGCCATAAATAAAGGGATCCAAAGAAGGCTTCCCTACGAGCTGCTAACTATGTGTGGCGGACGGGGCGATTTACTGCCGGCGCCCGGCGACCCCGTGAACTGGCGCCCCCTGTTGAGTGCCCTACTTTATACAAAAAGTTTAGTGCCCTATATTTTTTTTCCGTAGGAAAGCCACGCTTCGGCATGAATGGGTCTGCTCGACCAGAGTGATACCATGGCCTCACAGAAAACCGATGCGTGAGTACCGGAGACCCAATTCGGGGTAGAGGGGAGTTTAATGATTGGCAGTGTAGTACGTGTGACTCCACTGTTACGGGTGTCAATGGGCGCCGGCAATCGCTTACCATCAGGAGAACCGTCTGCTCTTCTTAAATTTATTACATAAAAAATAGATACAGCACAAATTTTCTACGAAATAAAACCGCCTTCAAAAACCACGAACTAAAAAGTGTAAAATAATATTTTTAACACTTCATACACATCAAATAACATTTTATAACAGTACACTCGAGAAAAGATGATACCGAGGCTGGAGCCTAATCCCTGTTGAATAATTGAATGTTGTATCACAAGATAGGATTGCGGTTTTATTTCGTAATTATTTTTTTTTCGTTTTACTCCTGCTTCTCATCATGGAAGCTGGTAAACCATGTTGTTAAGTCTCTCGAATTATTCTGAGGGTTTCTGACATTGTAACATTTATTAATGTCCATTATTGTACTAAGTAATAATAAGTGAGACCGACAGCTTGATATGTCATAAAAACGTATCACATTTGTATTTTAGTTTGACATAATGTCATTTTGATCCAAGTTATGTTTGAGGAGATTTTTTTATACTTACTTTGGCTAACAGCAGGCGCTAATGAGGGCACGGTGGGCATGCGGCATGCCCACAACCTATAATTGAATTGTGCTATCACAATTGAACTAGACTGATGTGTCGAGAAGTAGTTGTTCAAAAACAATATTGTCATAGTTCAAAAACCATGTTTGTTCATAAGTTCATGTGAGGTTCGTAGGTACTCAATTCTTGTAGCTACCATTTTTCGGGTGGTGGGTAGGTAGTGCCCAAAACCTTCCTTGAATGCTGGATACGCGCTTGGCTTATTAGCCGGTCCTACTTAAGGTTGAATAAGTATGTTAAAGAAAGTCTCGATGGGAATTATTCCCCGGGGATCGGATAGGTAGCTATTGGCTTACAGTTTACTCATCCGGGATTAACAGGCTGTTTTTTTTTCGCAGCCTAATTCCCGATATCAGAATTTTTCTTAAGTTGATATGATCGGAAAGCTTTCCGTATTTTGTCTCACTTTCTCAGTAAGTATTTAAAACCAAAACTTTGGTAGCAGACTCTTTAAAAATTAATATAAAATAACAGAATCTAACCAGATTCGAAGATTCAGAATCCTTCAGGTTTTCTTAATCAAAAAAATATTTTTTTTTGCATAATAAGCTTGTACACAGCACTTACAAACCGTCATACATTAAAGTTTTTTATGTGATAGGTGGCAGATGAGCAGATGGATCACCCGATTGCCGCCGGCCATGCCAATTTAGAATTCCACTTCTACTGGTCGTACATTAGTTACAACATTGATCCTGCCGGCCTGCCTGCTGAATCCATGGAACTAGACAACCTGTCCTCCTTATAGAAAACGCACGCTTTGTCTATGGCTGAATCAAAGTCATGTAGGTATTTTATAAAAGTCTGGGTAAAATAGTTTCTGGTCTGGGTAAAATGGTCTGAGTTTTTTCGCAGCCCAGCGCCCTAGAGCAAAATTATTAGACTCCGAATTCAATGAAAGAGATTACCTAGCCATACATAATTTTGTTTGGTTTGCAAATAGTAATGTAAATATTACTAAAATAGTATCTCCTTCTTCCTTCTTCATCCTTTTCTTTTTTGCTGAAGGTCGTGCCTTTCTTGAAATGCCTATACCGAGGCGGTGACAAGGTCTTTCCATTCTTTCTTATCCTCGGCTTGTTTCAGGGCATTCGGCAAAATGAGTCCGGTTACACCCCTTCGTTGTGTTATACCCCAAGGATGTTTGGGATCTGGCTTACCCCCATGGCTAAGCTGCTGCGTCAGCAAATGCTGGAAGGGATAGTCAGTTCCCAGACCGACGTGCAGTCAGTCCGCGCCCGTCATCAGACCCGGTCACTCGCATTTACTAATTCCTACTATTTCTATACTATTTCCAACTATTATCTAAAAAACATTAAACAAGTGTTTAGGTTAATAAATAATATTATTTTTTTTAAAAAGACTTTTACTTTGCGGCGGGTAACATTTTGGTGGCAGCGGTGGGATAACGAATTATCCCCTGCCCAGAACGTTTCCGAAGAAAGTGTGTGTGTGAATACTAAACCGTGTTATCCTGGAACATTCGTGTGTGTCATACTGTGATCCAACTAATAGTGATCCGTCACGACGACATCCTGGAACTTACCTGCTCGTGCTACGCGAAGTGACGACTTCTATTCACGAACTCTTCAGCTGCATATCCTGAAAGACCTGGCACTTACCTGGTCGCCCTGCAAGAAGTGACCACATTCCGATCGGCGAATTCTACGGCTACGTGTCCTGAAAGAAATTACTTACCACATCCTTGGAGATGCCCATTCATCTGTCACGGAGACACCTTGGAAGTCCTGAAAAAGGGCATACCTACCGCTGGAATATTTCAAAGAAGAACCTTCGAGTCATCGTGCACCGCTTATCGCACGGCGATGCAGCCGGCGAGCGTCCTTATCGTTGTCGCCCACGCACTCTGCATACCGTGAGTCTCACTGTTTAGTTTAGTAGGGTTGCCTCTAGTGTTTTAATCATTAATTTATATTATTCGTATAGTATTTTATAATTATGGAATCGAAAGACAATGTGAAAACGTCTGACAACGACACGGGAAATCCTGGCACCTCGAAATCAAATACCACATCCCGACCATCAGTTAGCTCACAAGATACAGAAAATGTGAACTTAAGTGTCCTACTTAAATTCATCAAGCCCTTCGATGGGTCTCGGGACAAGTTAAATCCTTTCACTTCGAACTGCCAAAATGCTTATAGCTTGGCCAGTAAAGCTCAAAAACCAATATTGTTAAAGTATATACTCAGCCAACTGGAAGGCAGGGCTGAGACAACTTGTAATATTAAAGATTTTGAAAACTTCGAACAGTTCATAACCTTCATGAAAGAACAGTTCGGAGAAAAGAAACATTACGCCCACCTCCTTTCAAAATTACAAGAGTGTAGGCAAGGAATCTCGGAACCTGTGAACCAATTCGCTCTTAGGATAGAAACGTGTCTTGCTAAACTACTAACAGAGATAAATATCTCCATTCCGACGAAGAAGAAGGGCGAATTAGCCGGCCGACTAGCGGCCATGGAGGACCTTGCTCTCCATACTTTCACGGTAGGTCTGCTTCCACGGTTGAGCCAAACCGTAAGAAATAGGGACCCTGAGTCACTAAATACAGCAATTAGTTTCGCCGTTTCCGAGGAGAAAATAATGGCCAGCACCATCAGGAAAACCCTGCCGCAGCACCCTAATGCCGCGGAAAGGCCGAGATTTCCACCACGCCGTGGTTTCCAATTTCGCCCAAACAACCTTCCGGCTCCTGCTCCAAGCAACGCTGTGATTTGCCGATATTGCAAAAACATAGGCCATACTATCGAAAATTGCCGCAAACGGCAATTCAATAATAATAGGAATCAGCTTGGTGCTTCGACCTCCCAAGGTCGGCCAAATTATCAAACCCCATACCAGAAGGAAGATTCAGCCCGTAGGATTCATGCTATTAACCAAGCTGATGGAGTAGACGAAGCCGATGATTTAAACGAATAGCTGTCTCGATTAGGTATCGCGCGAGACCAAAGATAAAAGTCGATGCCGATTCCTCCGATTTCATGCCCACTGTATCCTCTGAATCAAAACCCGCTGTTTCTAAAACAGATGTAAATCATCTTTCACAGGACAATACATTAAAAAACCAGAGGTCATATGCATCTGTCGCTGCTTCCGTGCCTCATAGAATCGCTGTTTCCCCTGTTCCGACTCGATCCGCTGTTTCCTCTGTTCCGACTCGATCCGCCGTTCCCTCTGTTCCGACTCGATCCGCTGTTTCCTCTGTTCCGACTCGATCCGCCGTTCCCTCTGTTCCGACACGATCCGCTGTTTCCTCTGTTCCGACTCGATCCGCTGTTCCCTCTGTTCCGACTCGATCCGCTGTTCCCTCTGTTCCGACTCGATCCGCTGTTCCCTCTGTTCCGACTCGATCCGCTGTTCCCTCTGTTCCGACTCGATCCGCTGTTCCCTCTGTTCCGACTCGATCCACTGTTCCCTCTGTTCCGACTCGATCCGCTGTTCCCTCTGTTCCGACTCGATCCGCTGTTCCCTCTGTTCCGACTCGATCCGCTGTTCCCTCTGTTCCGACTCGATCCGCTGTTCCCTCTGTTCCGACTCGATCCGCTGTTCCCTCTGTTCCGACTCGATCCGCTGTTCCCTCTGTTCCGACTCGATCCGCTGTTCCCTCTGTTCCGACTCGATCCGCTGTTCCCTCTGTTCCGACTCGATCCGCTGTTCCCTCTGATCAGACTCAATCCGCTGTTTCTTCTATTCATATTCGATCAGCTGTTTCCTCTGTTCCGACTCGATCCGCTGTTCCCTCTGCTCAGACTCGATCCGTTGTCCCCTCTCCTCAGACTCGATCCGCTGTTTCCCCCTGTTGCCCGCCAACTAAATCTGAAAAAGAAAATAAAATTAAAGTCTATAAAATAAATAACAACACTAATAAAAGATACTTACCTTACGTAATACTAAAGACAGCTGTTTCAGAGAACCCTCTAACATTCCTAGTTGACACAGGCTCCTCTGTGAGTCTTATAAAAAATACTTCTATACAAACCCGACCTGTTTTGACCTCAGAAAAGATTAGCCTAAAAGGCATTGAAGATTCTGATGACACAACCCCTACTTTAGGCCATTTTAATCTTAATTTATTTGAACATAAATGCGAAAACATAACATATAAATTCCATGTGGTTGACAAAATAAACTTACCTTATGATGGCATAATAGGGAATGATTTTCTAAACAGTCTCGAGTGCAATATCGATTATAACCAAGGCACCTTAAAAATAAGGAAATATACTTTACGCCTGAAATTCTCTGAACCTACCTACACCATACCACCTCGTACAGAAACAATTATCGAATGCACGGTCTCAAGAGATGACCTTCAAGAAGGCCTCATCCTAGACCAACATCTCTCTGAAACTCTTCTTATCGCCAACTGTGTAGTGAAAGTAAAGAGCAACAAAAGAGTTAATATATCCGTTGTGAATATATCCGAAGAACCTGCGACTATCCCATCAAATCTTAATCTTAGACTCGAACCCCTGGAATCTTGTATGACTCTTTCAAAATCCGCACTATCTAATGCATCTAAAAGAACACATGAGGTTTTAAATTTATTAAGAATCTCTCATCTGAATGTAGAAGAAAAGGATGCCTTTTAACTATATGTTCTGATTATTCTGACATCTTCCATCTCCCAGACGATCAACTTACATGCACCTCAGCTATCAAACATAATATTAAAACGAACACGGACATACCTATTCAAACCAAATCATATAGGTTTCCCGAATGCCATAAAAAGGAAGTTGAGAAACAGATTAACAAAATGCTTGACCAAAACATCATCACCCCTTCCAACTCACCCTGGTCTTCACCTATTTGGGTTGTCCCAAAGAAACTTGACGCATCTGGAGAACGTAAATGGAGAGTCGTAATCGACTATAGGAAACTGAATGACGTAACCGTTGGCGAGACATACCCCATTCCACAGATAACCGAAATTCTCGACCAACTAGGCAAAAGCCAATACTTTACCACACTCGATCTCGCCTCTGGCTTCCATCAAATTGAAGTCTCATCAGAAGACGCATCCAAAACTGCCTTCTCTATACCACAGGGTCATTTCCAATTCACTAGAATGCCCTTTGGGCTTAAAAACGCACCTTCCACCTTTCAAAAATTGATGAACACGTGTTTAGCGGGCCTCCAAGGCTCACGCTGTTTCGTATATCTCGATGATATAGTCGTATACTCTCCAGATCTAGCATCTCACACCCAAAACTTATCCGCCGTTTTCGAGAGACTACGCGATTTTAATCTAAAATTGCAACCAGATAAGTGTGAATTTTTACGTAAGGAAGTAGCTTATCTTGGCCACATTATTAACGCAGAAGGTGTAAAACCAAACCCTGAGAAGATCAAGGCCATTACTAAATTCCCAGTACCCAAAAATGCTAAAGACATTAAATCATTCCTTGGCCTTGTGTCCTATTACAGACGTTTCATCCCTGATTTCTCCAAGCTCGCAAAACCGCTAACTTCACTCCTTAAAAAGGATATCTCTTTCAAGTGGAATAACGAACAACAACTTGCATTTGAAAATTTACAGAATAAACTCACCACATCACCTGTTCTAGCCTACCCAGATTTTTCCAAACCTTTCGTCCTAACATGTGATGCCTCCAACTTTGCCATTTCGGCCATCTTATCACAAGGGCCAGTAGGGAAGGACCGCCCCATTGCCTATGCCTCTCGCACATTGAATAAGGCGGAATGCAACTATAGCGTGACTGAAAAAGAGTGCCTCGCTATTGTTTTCGGAACCAAAGCCTTCCGTCCATACCTTTATGGACATACATTCACTATAGTAACCGATCACAAGCCACTACAATGGTTGTTTAGTTGTAAAGACCCGGGGTCCAGACTAATCGGCTGGCGCCTTAAACTAGAAGAATTTGAATACAATATCATACATAAAAAAGGAAAAACAAATACGAACGCCGATGCTCTATCGCGATTTCCTGTTAACCCCATTCGAACTCCTGCACAAGGAGTCTCGTCTCCTTCTGAAGAAAGCGCCTCATCATACGACCATATCACTCTCGAAGACTTAGGATTGCAACTGCCTACTACACCAGACTTTGACGACAGTGACCTTCCAATAATAGACCTATTAGAAAACACCAACCCCTTTACGAGATATAGTCTTTCCGACAATACTTTAGTAAATGAACCCGAATCCCGCCGTGACAATATCGCGGATCCTCAACCTTCTACAAGTAATCAAGACCTTGACCCCGACGATTTCGGTCTAAGAGACCTAGGCCCTCACGGCGATGACCTCGATACTAACCCAGAATCACTTACCATACCTACATTCCCCAAGACAACTTCAAAACAACCAACTATATCTCCTCCGATTCCCGCTGTGTCTCCTCCGATTCCCGCTGTGTCTCCTCCGATTCCCGCTGTGTCTCCTCCGGTTCCCGCTGCACCTGAAACAGAGAATGAAAATATTAATAGATCATCTAATGATACTTACCCTAAATTCCTTAAGGCGATCTCCAATAAAGATTTCACCTCCAACGCGACCCTGAAAGAACACAATGAACATCTTTTGAAATCAAATCATAAGGTGATTATAGTCCCTACATCAATAGATCTAGACGAGTCAAATCCATACATCTACGAAATCTTATCTAATCTAGAAAATAGAGAAGAAATTGAAAATTGCGAAAAAGAATTATATTGATTCTTAAAAGTTGACTGCCTTAATAAAACAATTTACCTCATATTCACCAAAGTTCATCATTTCGATGAAACACAATATCCTGCAATATACGAAACCCTGAAACGAATTAGAAACGAGATCCTACTACCTCAACAAATTAATGACATTGCTATATCTGACTTCCGGAACCCTTTTGATAGACACTCTCACACTAAAATATACAATATCCTCGCTTATATATTTCATAACAGCAAAGTTACCACGCACATTTATTTGAATAAAATAATTTACCCCTCTTTAAGTGAGAGACCCAAAATCCTTCGTGAAAATCACGATATCCCAATAGCGGGACATCTAGGCTCAACTCGGATGTATAGCAGGATCCTTGACCAATACTACTGGAAAGGGATGCGGAGCGACGTAGAAAATTATGTTAAGGAATGCAAATCCTGCCAAGAAAACAAAGCCCTGCGGAAAATAAACAGAGCACCCATGGAGATAACCTCCACTTCCAGAGCTCCTTTCCAGCGCGTGAGTCTGGACATCGTTGGGCCTCTCCCCGAATCGGGGAACGCCAAGTTGAAATACATCCTTACACTCCAGGATGATCTGACGAAATATTCCACAGCCTATCCTATCAGGAGCACAACAGCCGAAGAGACCAGCGATTGTCTCATCCATTTCATTTCTCTTTTTGGCATACCAAAGTCCATTCTCACCGATCAGGGCACCAACTTCACGTCGGACCTATTCAAATCTACATGCAAATTCCTTAAAATCAAACAGCTCTGGTCGTCACCTTACCATCCTCAAACTCAAGGCGCATTAGAAAGAAGTCATTCTACTCTTAAGGAGTACCTGAAGTCCTTCGTCAATGAGAATCAAAACAATTGGCCAACCTTTGTGTACACTGCCATGTTGGCGTATAACACCAGTGTACACACTACTACCAAATTCACGCCGTATGAGTTGGTTTTCGGGCACAAACCATTTCTTCCAAATTCCGTTTATGAAACCGCTGCAGGTACCACTTACCCCGATTACATCAAAATGCTCCAACATAAGTTAACATATACTCGTCAAAAGGCTGTGGAAAATATCCTCAAATCAAAGGAGTCTTCTAAGTCCTATTACGACTCACGCGCGAAGTCACCTCCTTCTTATAAGTCTGGTGACTATGTCTATCTCAAAAATCATCTAAGGTTAGGAAAAGCGCTTTCGCCGATCTGGAAGGGGCCCTACAAAATAATTAAAGTCAATGGGAACCACACGGCCACCCTTCTGATCAACAGGCGTCATGTGACGCATCATTTTGACCAATTTAAGCCGGCACTGACTTCTGTAGATGGTAACTAAAATTTTAAGGTATTTAAATAAATATAATATATAAGTAATTAAATATAAGTACTTTATTTAGATATTTTGTAATATTACATGTATTATATTTCAGTGCCTCAATCCATGCACGACCAGAATTTATCCAGCCGCTCCCTTCTAGTTCCGGAATTTACTTCGATAATTTAGGCAAGCTGAAAATAATTAAGGGTCATTTAGACGTAATTAACCATGTAGATATATCTTATATAAGCCCCCATATCGATAATCTTAATAATATTCTTAATTCATTGAGGTATACATGTCAACAGTCAAACAATCACCAATGCGACAATACGTTGTCTCCACTCACAATACGATTTAATGATATTAAGCGTGAATTTGATTCGATTTCTCACTTGTTATCTAGGCGTAGTAAGCGATCCGCATGGTTTGGTATAATAGGTACTGGTTTTAAACATATATTCGGGACCCTTGACGAGGACGATGCAGTGAGGTATGATTCTGCTATATCCGCTATTCAAAGCGACGAGAAGGAGTTAGCACGGCTTATGAAAGAAAACATACTGATCACTACCGTTACCCTGGATTCCTATAATAAGACTTTAAATAAAGTTAAAACAAATGAATTTATTTTAAAAGAAGCGATGAGCCTTATCTCAGACCATATTAATAATATCACTCAAGTTACCGATACCTTACTATTAGAAACCACAGTCCATTCCATTTTCAGTAACCTTGAAGCTTCATTGCTCACCTTGTCCTTCCAGTTAGAAGACCTTACTAATGCTATTATGATGGTTAGCCAAAATATTCTACATCCTTGCATCCTATCTCCGTCGCAGCTATACCGAGAACTCGCTGATAATGTTAGACATCTAGCTAAAGGTACTAGAATCCCCATGTCGTTTTATTTAGACAACATCCATGTTATTTTAAGTATATCCAATGTTGCATGTTACTATTATAATGATAAGGTAGTATTTGTGTTACAAATACCTGTTGTAACAGCCGAAGAATATAATTTGTACCATAGTATCGCACTACCGATACCACACGATCCGCAAAGGCCGGACATTTTTAGTTTAATTTTACCTTCTACTTCATATATAGCCGTATCTAATGATAAGATTAGTTATTGTAATCTAGATAACTTAGATAGCTGTAAGTCGGTATTGTCCGAATTCTATATCTGTAACGTTGCAACAGTGATACTCACGGGCGGCAACCCTAGTTGTGAAAGTGAACTGTTAACAAAAACAATCAGTGCTCTCCCTGTGCAGTGTGAAACGAAAACAATATCTGGTGATATGGACTTATGGAAGCCATTAGCCAATAATAAGTGGATTTTTGTACAGTCTCGTTCCAATAAAATAACTATAGATTGTGGTACCTCCGAATTACGGGAGGAGGTTATTATCGGTTCTGGTATTCTGTATAATCCAAACCAATGTATAGTCTACACAAAAAATACAAGACTAGTGTCTTCTAATGTAATAATAAGTAGTGTTAATTTAACAACCCCTAATTTAGATTTTAATATATTAAATGACTCCTGTTGTAGTCATACCTCTGTTTCGTTAGACTGTAGGATGTCCCCCGTTTCACTACAAAATATAGACTTAGATAATTTAGCATTAAATAAAATAAATAACGAAGTATCTTCTGAATTAAATAAAATTATTGAAAAGGAACCAATATTAGTGAAATATGGGGCACACTACGTGACATTTACTTCTATTATTTCTTTAATTGTAATTAGTTTATTAATACTAAAGGTTTATAAAATGATATCTAGATGTAAAGATAAGATAAAAATTTATAATCCCACTGTATCTACTATGTCTCATACAAAACCGACCGGCACTGAAGACATCGAACTCGAGATACATCCTAATGAGGAATCCTCTGTATCGCCGCCGCGCTTAAGGCTCTAATCCTCTGGATCCCTTCTTATATCTTCTAAGTAGTTTTCTTACTGAACTTCGTCAAAACCTCGAACTTCAGTCTTCCGCGGGGGGTTGTTATACCCCAAGGATGTTTGGGATCTGGCTTACCCCCATGGCTAAGCTGCTGCGTCAGCAAATGCTGGAAGGGATAGTCAGTTCCTAGACCGACGTGCAGTCAGTCCGCGCCCGTCATCAGACCCGGTCACTCGCATTTACTAATTCCTACTATTTCTATACTATTTCCAACTATTATCTAAAAAACATTAAACAAGTGTTTAGGTTAATAAATAATATTATTTTTTTTAAAAAGACTTTTACTTTGCGGCGGGTAACAGTTGGTTCGACAACGAAGAGATGAACGGCTCTTTTACCATTGACCTTCCCCACAACAACTTACTTGGCTAAGTTGTCGGACTGTCTCAGTCTAAAATAGTATCTAAGTATTTGAAATCAATCAATCGGCCTATCACCGTCCACTGCTGAACGTAGGCCTCCTCCAAAGAACGCCAACCAACCCGGTCCTGAGCAGTCTACATCCAGCTCACACTAGTCATCTTTCTCAAATCGTCAATCCATCGCGCCGCAGGGCGTCCCACACTGCGTTTTCCCACGTGGCGACCTCTCCACTCCAGTACCTACGTGTCGACTCCATCTTTCATCAGTACGCATGAAACATGACCGGCCCATCTCCATTTCAGCGTGCTGATCCTGCGTGCAATGTCTGTGACTTTAGTCCTTTGACGAATAACCTCGTTACAAATTTTATCCGCCAGAGAGATTCCAAGCATAGCACGCTCCATCGCCCGCTCAGCGACTTGTGTATCAGCCCCGCAGTATTTGAAATACGTACAATGTTTATCCAGAGAGGGAGTCGGTCGGTCCGCGACTTTTACGTATAAGTCAGGGCCACTATCAAATGAGCCATCAGGTCAGTCATGCCAGTCCATACAAAGGATTAACTTTGTTCGACGTTGTTAAACTGTCTATCAACACCTAAACACCTTTAATTAATTCCACATCCCAAACCAATACAGGACAATAAATTGGGGAACCTAAAAATATATCCTCCATAAGCTACAACCTCCAGCTTGTACTGCAATAAGGCAATCCCGCAAAGTGTACTCCACAGCCCAAGTGTATGAAGACGAAATTATCAACTCATTAGCGGGAACGAGGTGAGATAAGAACTAAGGGGCCCTAAGTGGAACAATGGGCCCTTACTTCAATGGCGGTTGTACCGGGCTTTGTCGTGTGTTTTCTTTGTTCAGCGCGCACTCGCGGTAACACTCACTAATTTGTTACACAATTCGTTTTCATTTCGTTCAAGCGCTTGGAACTTTGGCACGCATTTTGGTTCTTTCAAATTAGTAGATGGTTTGACATGACTTACAATCGCCCGCAATGAAAAGTAAACGCCTCGAGTCTTAAGGCGGAAAAAAAAGTTCATATTAGAATGAAGTTAAACTTATAAGTGCACGTGACTCAAGCTGATTCTAATGTGAAAAGCTTTTTATTTCTCCGTTGGGGGAATGCCGCCGCGGCCGTCGCCTTATGCATACCCGTCTACCGGGGAGCGGACGGGTTGAATGAAATGAATGAATGAATATACTTTTATTGCACTCAAAATAAAGTATGAAAACATAAAAACTAGGTATTACATGTTATATCGGGACTATCCTCCAGTGAAGCCGGAGGCCTACCAACTAATGCCCCAACGGAACTCCCTTCTTCGCCGGAGTGGGAAGGAGTCATGTGTACTAGCTGATGAACTTTGACTACACGATCCCTCCCAGGACTACACCTTCTTTTCCAGGACTACACCTAGCTCACCCTTTAAGCACTTGGATATTAGACAACAGAGGAAAACTTAATTATACATGTTATAATACCCCGTGACCTAATACAAGTATATCATATGAACGTTTTCCCAGTGTGGGAATGAAACCCACGACCCCTGAACGGTGAAACAGGGAGACTCCACTTTTAAAATTCATTATAGATGCTTCAACATTAATATTCGCACCTTTCATTAATTGTTTACGTATGTCAAATTGTAAAAATATTATAAAAGGCGTAAAAAGATAACATTAGGAGAGGACTATGTCCAGCAGTGGACTGCAACAGCTTTATGATAATGATGAAAGATAATATCTTTCTCATTATTTATTATAATACAACGAGGGAAGGCACGCTTCCGGATTGAGACCACGGACTCACAGAAAACCGGCGTGAAGCAGCACTGAGCTGTGTTTCGCTACGTGAGTGAGGATACCGGAGGCCCAATCCGGGGAAAAGGGGGGCTTTAAATGTTGGCAGCGCACTTGTGACTCCACTTGTCCATGGGCGGCGGCAACCGCTTACCATCAGGTGATCCGTCTGCTCGTCTGCCACCTTTTAAACAGGTTTATGATAATGATGATGAAAAAGGTATAATACCAGAAATACCAGGTCTCAGCTGGTCAGAGTATTATTATCTTACTGACTGCCTCGGTGGCGTAGTGGTTAGTGGGTCGCACTTTAAAGCGACGGCTGCGCATGAGGTCCCGGGTTCGATCCCCGGGTCAGGCCAAAAACTTGTACCTAAGTTTTCGGTAAGAAATTCTTAGTGTCAGCCCGGAGTCTGGAAGTTGGCGGTCTTGTACCCCCGTGCCTCAGAAAGCACGTTAAGCCGGTCCTGCGACAGATCCCTCTCCGGTCGTGTCACCCTGGTGTCTCATCGGAATATGAGGGTAAGGGAATGAAGAGTGCACTTGTGTTTGCGCACACACCTGAGCGTTATAATATATCCTGCGTACGTAGCTGACCGTTGAGATTGGCCGCCATAGCCGTAATCGGTTGGAGGATATTATTATCTTACTACATGCAGCAGGAGTCCCCATTAAATACGTGGTATACATCTCTGATACCTTAGGTAGGTAGGTGTTAAATAGTTTAAAGTCGTAAGATTGTTCCCAAAACATTACTGACTTTGTTCCTTCACACCATCCAAGGACCATCAAAGCACCATCCAAGTTACTAGAAACGTCTGACCCTGCGCCCCAGATGTACATACTCACAGTACCCTTCAATAAATATTTGAGTATGTTAATTACTTAGTAAAGGGATAGCCGTCCCTACACCTTAATATTGTTGTAGACAATCCGCTGAGGAGCGCGGGCAAGTTTCAAAGGATTCGGTCTCACAACAAACTCGTGTAGTAAAGTAGTAAGCCCTAATTTTGGGACCACTCCTCTTACAGGTGTACTACGTTTATAAGTTACATCGGCAAAATTCGTCTACGCAGAATAGCAACTTAAATCCGATTGCTTAGGATTGAGAAAGAAGTTGATATAGATAGATAGATAGATAGATAAATCATTTATTTGCATCATGAAACACACATAATAATAGATAACAAAATTAAAACAAGAAAATGCGAAAAATAAGAAAAAAATTAAAACTACTTAATACATAACATATTTAAAAATAACAAAACATAGGTAGTTGCCATGTGCGAGTGAAAAAGTTAGCGTTTTGTGTGTCGCTGTGATGCAAAATGGCGATAGCTCAGCAATTTGGTTCACCGAATGGCAAACCGCTGATTTACAGACTTTATTGCGTTGCGTTAAGATTAAATACAATGAATCCAGAAAGGAATGCTATCTCTCTCTTAACCGCACTCGCACCGAACATGGCGCTAACGCATCAACCAATAAGAAATTGTAATTTTTTGCGCTCGTAAATGGAGCGTTGTGATTGGTTAAGATTTAGCGGCAGTTTTCGAAAATAAGACTTCTGCACAGGTACATTGGTGTAACTTATAAAATTGGTAAAACTGTACCTCAGTTCCACTAATAGGTACCTATATAGGTAATCTGTACCGACATGTGCACTAATAAATCCTCCTCCTTAATTGATCACTCTTGCTTGATAGAGTGGTTGAGGTTGACGATGTAGCATTTTCGTACGCTGATGCGGCACGCGCGATGTGTGCGCCTCTAACCGATTACGGCTACGGCGGCCAATCTCAACAATCAGCCACGTACGCAGTCTATACCATAGTGCTCAAGTGTGAGCGCAAACACAAGTACACTCTCTATTCCCTTGCCCTCGTATTCCGATGGGACACTACTGTGACACGACCGGAGAGAGATCGGGTGCAGGACCAAAGGCTTAACGAGCTTTCTGAGGCGCGGGTTACAAGACCGCCAACTTCCAGACTCTGGGCTGACACTGATAGTTTCTTAACAGAAAAACTCAGGTACAAATTTTGGCCCGACCCGGGGATCGAACCCGGCACCTCAAGCGCAGTCGTCGCATTAAAGTTGCGACGCACTACCCGCTGCGCCAATTTATTTGGCAGGCAGTCGAGTAACGAGCCAGTCAATTTATTTATTTATTCAAAAAATCGTACTACTAACATTAGAGGTTACCCCAATGCGATATAATGAACCTTATTTTTGTGGAACGGAATGGCTGCAGCAGGTATTTCTGACAGCTATGTCTTAAGGGACCCTCAAGAGAAGAGCGTACGCCTTTTTAAAAAGCCAGCAAGGCATTAGCGTTTTCTTTGATCTAGCAGATGTTATGGGCGGCGCTGATTACTTACTCGCTTGTCGCCTTTAACACGCTGTTTACAACGTAGCGGAATAGTCTCCGCTAAAATTATTATGCCGTATCGCCGTGTTTGTATGCCACTTACACTAAAAAACATTATTTATAAACTTAAAAGGACATCTAAGTGCAAACTGCAAGTCTGCACCTCGCATTTGCAAGCCGTGGCAGACTGTGAGTGACAGTCTGCCACGGCTTGCAAATGTGAGGCAATTAATTAGATATAGGTTTATTAAACGTACTTACGTTATTTTACGTTACGTGTGGTCCCCGGCAGAGTAGAATAGGCCACCCTCACTCTTACCGAGGTGTCGTAAAAGGCGACTAAGGTGCTGTAACTGCTGGCATGATCATCAGCACCCAGAGAAGGAAAACTCTGCATTTATATCAAAACCCTTGCCAACCCGTCTGCCAAGCGTGGTGAGTATGGCAATTATCCCTCATGTGATTGAGGGAGGCCCGTGCCCCAGCAGTGGGGACTTAAATGGGCTGACGATGATGACGATGACGTTATTAATATATAGTTTTTACTTTGATTAATTATTGAATCTGTTTTTCTACAGTAGTTTTACTTTTTGGAGTAATGTGAATAATACATACATATTTGAAATGTGCTAACAAGGCTCTTTCATTTGATACCCCAAACGACACCATCAACGAAATTTCTTTACTTTAAGTAGGGTACTTAAAGAAACTAAAAAAATTGAACTAAAAAGAAGATGGCGCTGTAATCAATTTAACGTGACGTCATATAGCCTATAACCGGACTATCAAGAGGCTAACCACCTTTTGTCCAATTATAAAGACTAGTTTAGAAGTAACAGAACAGATGCAAAACAATACCCACATACATATTATACTACATACAGGCCAAAATCATAAGCCTCTTTATTGTTTCGCCGTAGTCGGATAAAAACAAGCCCTTTAATCTATTGCGTGCCTATTACGACATCACCAACGAGAACTCGTGGGAGAATACACCCGGGAGTAGAAACAAAGGACCACTTGAGTGTCTTTTAATCTACCGATATTTTGGGAAAAACATCTCTCGCCAACCGCTAGAGATGTTTTTCTTACTTCAGATCTTGGCAAAGCGAACCCATCTCGAGTTACACTCGCCATTTACCTACATAGGTAGAGCTTGGAGTTAGTAGCTAATGTTTATCATGTCATACTCACTACCAAAATTTAAATACACAGTGGTGGCATCAGCCACCAGTTCTCTCTAACTGGTTAGTTACAATTAGTTACCTATTCAGTTATCTAATGGCTATTTCTCCTGTATCAGGCTCCCTGTTCCGTCCGTCTGCTTCATATGGGCTCAAAAGTTTTATTGGGATTGAAGGTTTATGTCATAAATTTAAAAAATATTTGTAATAATTTAATTAAGCTTTACATGATCAGTGTGTCGAGCCCCTGTAAATCGGACGGGGGGAGCCGGGGGTACCTCAAAGAAATACCCTAATTACATGTGTGTTTGTCAGTCGCTTACCGACTTGTTAATATTTTAATACCGTGGCAGCCTTTAAGGCGACGGGTAGCCCTAACTAGCGACACCATTCGTTTTTAATTGTTGACTACTAAACCGGATCTATTTTAAACAGTTTCGGGGTTACAACCTCTCGGCAAACACTTATACTATTTATTAATTAACCATGCACAAATTTTGGGTCCGTTTTTGTACGCGAAAATTTATTACCGCCAAAAGCGGCCACTTTTAGCGTAAATCAATTTTTCGCGTACAAATGTTGGGTCCACATTTGTGCATGGTTATTTAATAAATAGTATAAGTGTTTGCCGAAAATTTAAAAAGATATGAAAAGCGGTATTCCCATTAAACAGTGAGAGAGCCACGCTTCGGCAAGAATGGGCCTCAGAGAAAACCGGCGTGAAGCAGTGCATGCGCTGTATTTCGCTGCGTGAGCAAGGGTACCGGAAGCCAATCCAGGGGAAGGGGGGTTAAAAGGTCCATGGGCGGCGGTAATCGCTTACCATCAGGTGATCCGTCGGCTCGTCTGCTACCTATATCACAAAAAAAAACAAGGTGAATAAATGCGATAGACAGGGCATTCAATTCACTATTAGTGCCACCAACGAAAGCCTTCATGGGTGTCTTGTAGCATACCCAGACGAATGAATTTAGAAAAGTTCACATCCTATATTGCCACGACTGGGATTCAAACCATGGGACCTTCCGCGCTTAGGAACCATACCATAGCCACTAGCCACTGACCTGGTCCATTGACCAGTTCAAATAAGTCGCTCAGACAGTATTGATTCGTTCTTTGACAATTTTTAAAAACGTATACGCTTTACCAATTTTGGTGCCTCGATTATGTACAAGTAGCTTAATATAATAATATAACATTTACATAGATTAACTTGTTTAATTAATGTTTGATCTAGCTGAATTCTTACATCGAACCACACGCAATCGATTGTCATTCCATATCCCTATCGTCTCAATGGATGGTTCGAGTAATACTGTGCGTTTCTCGCGGAACTTTCTACCACTTACCTCAGTTCTGTGGAACGGTTTGGCTGCAGGAGTATTTCCCGACGGCTACGACAGTAAGCTTCCAGAGCGTATTATGTTTAAAAATACCGGCAACACAATAGCGACCTCTCTGATTTCGCGGATGTTCATGGGCGGCGTTGATTACTTTCCATCAGGTGACTCGCTTGCCCATTTGTCGCCTCAATGATAAAGAAATGGGACTCTACGTGTTGGCTTCGGCCCCACGCATTGCTTCCAAAAGTCAGGGACATAACTGCTCTAGATTTTGGCATTTTAAAACATACATAATAATACAATTCTTATCATCTTCATTTTGATAATTTAAAGAAATTTTGTCTAACTCTAAAGTGACGCTATAAAATTCATGTAATATGAGACTAAAAACTTAAAATTACAGAAGGCGTCCGCAGAAAATGGAATGTTAAATGAGCTAGCTACGTGTGAGTGTACATTTCTGATTTTCCTCATCCATACATTTTTAAGCTTTGAAATTAAAGTGATGTTAAAACGTGTATAGTTGTTCGAATACTGATAAAGTTTATCTAACGTCGGTAGAAGCGTCATTTAGCCTACTTTCAAGACCGTTAATGCCCTTGGGTTTGTTGTTAGGGATGTAAGGAACATCGAAGAAAAAAGGATTTGTAAACAACATCAAAATAGAACGATATTTTCCAATTATCGGTAAGTACCCTCTTGACAGGATTGCGAATTTGCCTCTCTTTTTCATACATTAGAAATCTACCTACATTAGTAATAGTTTTTATTAAGTGCCCAGGATTTTAATAAGCTTCTTCAATACACTATACTAAATCATAAGATAATGTAGGTATCTAAATGTTCTTGTAGAATTATCGATACACATTACCCACTTGCTACATAACGATAAAGTTGACAAGCTTGAAGGCGCCTTTGGTAGTCACCCTGCAGTCTTGTGTGGTTCAAGATTCAATGAGTTCGATTCCCGGGTCAAACATTAACGGGACGAACATTTGTGTTATCTGGATATAAAATATGTCATTGAGTATTGTTGTTATGTTTTTTCTGTGTTTCTGATTACTAATACTGATATCTATAAAAAAAGTTTAAGCTACTTTCTTTGCTTTGCTTGTAAGATTGTATATGTAAAATATTACGCTTTATAAAAAGTATATAGCGTATGTTTATTTCCACAATCAATCTATTGCCAAGAGAAAATACAAGACTCAAGACTAGACAAGAAAATTACCTATCAATAAAATTCGGATAGAAAAAAAATCGATTAAATAAAGATTAATTTGTGATATCAAAAGTTACATCCCTAGTTCTTGAGTATCTACCTGTAAATTTTATGTGGCAGGAACTCAGATACTTGATATCTCAAAAAAAATCGATAAAATAAAAATCAATTTGTGATATCCAAAGTTACATCCCTAGTTATTGAGCATCTACCTGTAAATTTTATGAGACAAGAACTCTGATACCCGATATCTCAGCATGGGATGGAGTAAATATCCTGCTCGGGCGCGCAGTCCATTTTCGATAAGGTTACGCTGCCTTGGATTTATTGGCATTTTTTGGTAACCTCGCAAAATCGGCTCAGGTTCCAAACATTTTCATGACATATTGAAGAATTTAGAGACGATGGCACGTTTTGGTTATCATCATCATCATCATCAGCCCATTTTAGTCCCCACTGCTGGGCCACGGGCCTGCCTCAATCACATAAGGGGTGATTGCCATACTCACCACGCTTGGCAGACGGGTTGGCGAGGGTTTTGATATAAGTGCAGAGTTTTCCTTCTCTGGGTGCTGATGATCATACCAGCAGCTTTACCTTAGTCGCCTTTTACGACACCTCGGTAAGAGTGAGGGTGGCCTATTCTACTCTGCCGGGGACCACACGGCACGTTTTGGTATAGGAGTGGTAATTTGGTAGGAGTCCTCAGTGTACTAGAACGCGCCTTCCATACGGGGGGTCGTGGTTCAAATCCGAGCATACTTACTTACTTCGCTGGCTCAACGACCAGAACCGAGTCTTGGCCTCCAAAACAACCTAATCTAGATCCAAGCATGCATTTCTGGATTTTTCAAATTGATGTACATATTTCTACCATTGGCTCGGGAAAACCTGCACAGATCCTGAGAGTTTCTCAAAATTGAGGATACCCACAATATTTAAGATTATTATTCTGAACGTTGAACCGGTCCAGTTGGTCTGATTTCCCTGTCTAAGGGAAGCGAAGGTCAGACGGCAGTCGCTTCATTGTAATTTTGATAATCCGACGCTTAGGGCAAATTTTTTGATCTGTTGTTAAACTAAACTAATGGTTTAAAAAAGTAACCAATGGTAAATTATTGCTAAAATGTGTTTTATGAGTAATAGTTAGCTAAAAAAGTTGACATATTATTTTATTTTATTTTTTGACATAATATATTCTACTTCCAATTTCTTAATTTTGACATTTTTTGAATAAACCTAAGTAATTAGTTGGTCCTGATATTTTAAATATACATTTATAGTATGACATTTGCTTAATATTATTTTTGCAAGATAATCGTGTATGAATAAATTATTTTTGTATGTCAATTGAGTCATTTTAGCATAATAGAATATTGCATTTTGGAATGTGAATTTTGCTTTAATAATAAATGTAATGCCTAAATCATATGAGATTGGATAAAAATCTATATATTTGCATGCTTGATATGAAGGGCAATATGGTGAAACGATACTATTATGTTAACATCTGTATAGCCCGTAGTATGCAAATAAATGTATTGATTGATTGATAAACCAATAGTTTTATTACAAGGAATTATGTCACTTTGACGCCGTCACTTTGACTATTGGTTAGACAGTTAACAATAGGTAATTAATTTAACCAAAAGGTAACTACGGATCAATAAATCGGGCCTAAGACCATCATTCGAATTTCGAATGATGGTCTAATAGAGTGAGGTAATGGTTTAATAAAGTTAGGCTGATAATAAAAAAACCAGACATATTGAGCAACTCCGTGTAAATAGACTAGACTCATCATATTTGACTCTACCAACAAAACATTCAATTTCGTTCAAAACAAAAGACAACTAAAATTGACGGATTTAATCAAATATTTCCTTCCATTAATTTTCCTAATAACATCAACAAAATAACCTTTTTTGCCCTGTGAAGAGAAACTTCAAAACCAAACCATCAACAGCAAATGAATATTGAATGGGACAAAGAAATTTCTGCCACATTATTTCCTTGACATCGCAAATTCACGAAATTACGAATAACATCAATAGGAGTAGATTGAGAGGCCGCCGCTCCATGCCCCCTTCCCCTGTTTTTCTTTAGGGCTTTTACGCACTAAGAGGCTAGCCGTTTCACCGTATAATTCTGCAAGCATCTTAATGCTGTTTGGATAAAGATCCTATATTCAAAAAATCATATGCGGCAAACGGTGAGTAAGTCAGATAGCATTGGAGATAAGCAATTCGGATCGCCAGAATTTGCTGCTTCTGGCCGCACTCCATTTCGACGCAACTGCTACTCCTGGTTAGCTCAATTGGTAAGACATTAAATGTCGACGACGTTAGGTGCTAAAATAGCATCTTCGACTACAAATACCTAATATTTGTAAGATGCAAGCTTTGTTTCTTGAAGATTATAATGCAGGACGCTGCATTCATAGCGAAAAACGTACACATCTATAGTCCATTCAGTATTTGAAGGTGAATAGGACAGTTCTATTTTGACATTCAAAGTGATAGGCTCTTTTTAAACCTAACCGATATTTTTAAGAATCGAGAATATTCTCTTTACAAATCTAATCGACTTGTTATTTGTTTGATTTTTAACTTTAATCGCCATTTTATCAATGAAATTGAAATATCTGGATATGGAATACAACAATGTAAGTATGCTTTGTGGCACATACGCAATAAATCACAAATAATTAAATAATATGCATTTTGTTCATCTTAAACCAAAAGATATTACTAGTTCTTTCTTAGTCCCTAATGCAATCTATGCGGACATGTTTTGCACGAGGCAAATTACTTATTGCTGCCTTGGCAGGAAGACTAAGTTCCGCTGCATATGCAGTAAGAAAAATTAGGCGTCTGGCTGATGTCGAGACGGCAAGACTGGTATTTCAGCTATTTCCACAGTGTGATGTCATATGGTCTACTGTTGTGGGGGTCTGCTGCTGACATATAAACTATTTTTGTATTACAGAAAAGGGCCATCCGCGCTATATACAGCCTTAGATCACGTGACTCACTTTGGGATATATTTAAAGAAATAAATATTTTAACCGTGGCTTCCTAATTTATTCTCGACTGCATTATGTATGTACTTGCACACTTTTCCACAAAAGTCCGATAGTCATAGTCTTAACACTAGAAATAAACATAGGCTTGCCGTCCCGGTCCTCAGACTTCATAAAATCGGTAATTAATTTGTTGGCGTAAGTATTAAGATATTTAATAAGCTACCACAAAATGTCATTAACCTATCACTGGATAAGTTTAAGTCTTATATTAAAACCTGCCTAATGAAGAAAGGTTACTATAGTGTACAAGACTACTTAAATGATAAGGATTCTTGGTCAGGTTAATTAATTAATCTTTTGAGTTGCTATTCATAGTAGTCTATTAACTTTCATAATTGTATTTTTCTCTTCTCAATTGAAACTCTGTAACATCATCAATACTTGAAAAGAGTAACTACTGAGTTTCTTGCTGGTGGTCTTCTCAGTAGAAATCGACATTCCGAACCAGCGGTAGATATTATGTACCTATTTTGACATTCATAAGTATTATGTGTAGCCCTAAATTGAATAAAGTTTTTTTTTCTTTTTATCTTTATCTTAAGTGGAAGAGTTGAAGTAGGAAAACGTACCCGGGGCTCCGAAGCGACAACTTGGGACGCAACCGGAACACAAAGCTAAGATGATATGATGAAAGTCACCTTAGCCTCTGTCAGTCTGCTTCGTTATTGAAAATCGCATAATTATTAAAAATTAAAGTTTCATAGAATAGAAAGTAAAGAAATAAAATAACCAACAAAATTAAACATCCACTGACTAACGGCCAAAAACAGGCAACTCACCCCCGCCCGCCTCCGACGCAAAGATGCCCATCACACTCGCCATAGAATAGATAGAATAGATAGTTATATTAAGTGCTTAGCTTTATTTACATAAATGTTTATTTATGTGTTCGTTTCTTCTGTGTTGTGAATGTTCTAATGGTCAGTAAATTATTTTATCGCTTTCAGTACACAAAGGCCCTATAGCCCCTTACATTCATATTATTTCTTTGTCGAATCATTGTTACGAAAATCCCATTTAACTGATTCGATGATGCGGAGCTTTTTCCTATACCTGGAAGCTTTTAGAGATCTGTAGTGAATATGTAAGAAAACTGTGGACAATTACGTTATCCTAAACGAGGGATGAAAACCGGCCAAGTGTGGGTCAGATTCGCCCATGAAGGCTTCCGTAGCAGCAAGTAAGATATATGGAGGGAAAATTGCGATTTACGGTTTATAACGTATTAAAAAAAACTACTTCATGGTAATGCATGTCATATATTTTTTTAGTTTTATAATATTTTTATTATAGAAGAAGTTGGAGTGGTAGGTGGGGACACAATTTACCACTTTGAGAGCATCTCTTGCGCAAAGTATTAAGTTTAGAAAAAAAAATATTAGAACCCTCAACATTATTTTTAAAGACTTATCCATAGATACCATTCGATACCCCACACGTATGGGTTTTTTGAAAAAATATTTAGAGTTTCAGTTCTAAGTATGGTATATATATTTTTTATTTTCCTATTTTTGTGTAAAAATCGTAATGCGGTTAACAAAATACATCTATTTACTAAACTTGAATAGTATAACTCTTATAGTTTCGAAAAAAAACTGGCTGTGACATACGGACAGACGAACAGACAGACAGACATGGCGAATCTATAAAGGATCCGTTTTTTACCATTTGGCTACGGAACACTAAAAAGTAGGGTCAGGTGACTTCTACCCATAGAATTAGAATGTACGGGCGGCATCCTAAGTCTATGCTTCTACCTAATTATTTGCGAGTTGACGTGCGCCTGTCATAAGTAGATCTAGCACAGGTCCATAAAATATTTCTAAACAACAAAATATACTTACTATTTTTGGCACAAATGTTCAAGAATGGTATTTTGAAGCTCCCCTCTTTCCATCCCCCTATCCAGTTTACCGGTATATGCACAGAGTAAAAAAACACTAGGTGCACAAATCTAGGTCAACGAGGATAACATTGTTGTACTACATAACACCTATACAAGGAACCAAATATTTGAAACTAGCGGCCGCCCGCGACTCCGTCCGCGTGGAAAAGTAACTTTTTACCCCCCTTTCAACCCCTTACAACCCCCTTTTCGCAATAAAAAGTAGCCTATGTCCTTTCTCAGGGTCTAGATTATCTGTATACCAAATTTCATTTAAATCCGTTGAGTAGTTTTGGCGTGAAAGAGTAGCAGACAGACAGACAGACAGACAGACAGACAGACAGAGTTACTTTCGCATTTATAATATTAGTATGGATTAGTACTATGGTTAGTTAGGTGTTCAATTGTAATATATCAATCATAATAATTACTTTATTGTAGATTAAAGTCTTTCACTTTGACACATTCCAGATGATATGTTGTAATTAAATTTAGGTATTAACGTTTCAACCATTTTAGAAATCCATAGGATAGCTATTACCATAGACTAATTATGTAATTTTCTATCTGTGTCGTCCTTTAAAATTCACGATTTCATTCCTTCCAGTAATAACGGTTGTGATTGAATACCTACCGTCCATTTGTTGGGCGGACAGGTACTCAAATATGAAATCTCATTTCATAATGTTGACGTATGGATACCTACCTACTCCTACTTAATTAAAGTACAAACTAGAGATACTTTCACTTTAGTGACAATGAACGGAAACATTGCATTCGAGTGAAGAACTGTCGACATGACTTTTTCTTTCGAACATTTACACTCCGTCGCGTCTGAAGGTTCAAATAAGTCTGAACCAGCCAGGGGATTCAATTCAATTTCCAAAATCCATCCATCCATTTACGATAATAAACTTACAATTACAGGCTTGGCTATCTCGGGTTGGTCGAAGGTAGTCTTGTGAAGAAAGCATACAGGGCCGACTCGTGGGCCGATGCCCAGTTGTGCGACCTAAGTATCGCTGGAAGGACGTCGTCGAGACTGATTTGCGCGAGCTCCAGGTCATTAACTGGAAAGAATTGAATTATTAGTGATCTCTTGTTTCGGAGGCCAAGACTCTGTTTGGGTCACCGAGCCAGCTGAGTAAGTAAACTTACAATTCCAGTATAAATTCATCCTAGAATCTATTTTAAACCTATTTCATTCGCAAGTAACCCAACGTCACGCTCCAAAGGTATGATATCTGGACAAAAATTCATATAATAAACACTATCTTGTGTTTTTCTGCAAAGAATATTAGAAACACATATCAACTCAACTCAAAACTTAAAAGTGTTTATTGCATTCATGAATGTTACATACAGGTGGTATAAAAATATTCCAGTACATCTAAATATTCCATGTTACCATTTTGGGCATAGCTAACAAAAAAATATTACTTGGTATGGTGCAATGGACATTTAGTAAAGAATTATATCAAATCTTGTTCGCCTCGCCCTTGCCAAATAATTGTTTACTCGATACGTCCATAGATGAATTGATCACTGGAATAAGCCGAATAAATTTGTATATGCTTTATCGTCAGTATAATTTTTTCTTTTTTTTTTTTAATAAATATTTCACAACATCACAAACATTGATCTGACTCCGAGATAGGTAGCTCAAGCACCTGTGTTACGGATATCAGAATCAACAGTGGGATTACAAATATATACATATAATACTTTTCTTTTGTAAATACATACTTATATTACATAGAAAACACCCAGACCAATACAAACAAACATGTTCATGCACACAAATGTTTGTACTATGCGGGGATCGAACCCGCAACCCTTGAAGCAAAGGCAGCGTTCACTACCACTGTTCCAAACGGGTAGTATGTACTGACTAACTTGAGAAACAATGAGTAAACCAGTTCTGTTGGTATAGGAGTAATATTTTATTGACCGGAATGGATAGAGTGGCAAAATTCCACAAGTCACATCACTAGCTGGACTAGACCCTGAGCGTATCCCTCACCTCGTAAACCAGCCATTAGCCGATTGCCGTCATCACTCAGTTCTAATCAACTGATCGAAGGTAATAGCTAAAGCTTTTACCTGCGCAATCTTTGATTAACATTTTCTACGTGTTTTGAGTACGTACGTGTTTAGGTAGGTTGTGAAACAGATACAATTGATATGTAAAACACAATCTTAGAGGACCCTTGTTTCTCTAAAGACGCAATCAAACCCAACCGAGACACCTAGTACTGTGTCTGGTTGCGTGACAATTTTGTACGCTTAAATCTTAAACTCCATGGATTTTTTGTTTTCTATATTTTTCTTAAGTTGAAATTGTTCTTCAATCATAGACATTCACCCGTGTTTTCTAGTTCCATTTTTTTTTTATTTATTTATGTCCATGTCTTAAATAAGTTAAATATAAACCTAAAACTTCATGTTTCATATTTTTGAAGAAAGTTATATTTTCGTAAATACAACCACATCAATACCACATTATACAAAAGTTAAGGCGACGGGTAGCCCTAACTAGCCACACCATTCGTTTTTAATTGTTAGCTACTAAACCGGATCTATTTAAACAATTTTGGGGTTACAACCTCTCGGCAAACACTTATACTATTTATTAATTAACCATGCACAAATGTTGGGTCCGCATTTGTGCATGGTTATTTAATAAATAGTATAAGTGTTTGCCGAGAAGTTGTAACTTTAAAATAGATCCGGTTTAGTAGCTAATAAATAAAATTGATTGGCGTCGCTAGTGTGCCCTGCCCGTCACCTTAAGGAAAGCTCTTGCTATACTGTGTCAATACTATCGATAATTCTGTATTATGGTCTCAGTACGGCTGATTACGGCAACTGATGGCTATTTAGCCAGATTTACTGTCACTGGGCAGTTTTTATTTAGGTATTTGATTTCGCTTTCTCATTTTACAGGGATACAGTTAGGTTGAAATGATTCACTGCCCCACCTAAATATTGACTTTAATAAACAAGTTACCCTAGATTCGGCGGGTAGGGCTAAAAGAAGCCGCGTGGGCTGATGCAATTCAAAGGTTTTAAATTAGTGTCTAGTGGTTTTTAGTGTGCAAGTTTGGTGTTTATTTGTGCAGTGAAGTGCCGCAAAGTGATCCTAATAATAAGAATCGTTGGATTGTATCGTTTTTAACACTGCTATTGTGTGTCGAGTGCGTTGTCTCGTGACAACTTGCTTGGACCTAATAGAGTCTTAAAACCCGCGATTGCTTTTAGAGTGATATCCGCTGAATCCGTAGGTCGATAAAACGCAAAACACCGGCGTTTTATTGAGTGACTGTGACTTTGACTGACTTCGACTGGTGACTACCTACTTATTCTCAATAAGTTACTTGACATTGGCGAATTATCTTCGGTTGTCCCGCTTAATAATGCCTAAAATCTAAAACATGATAATGGCAGGAGTAATTCTCAGTCGAGAAGTTGATTGCCAAAAATAAAATAAGAAGAAGAAGAACAAGTTACCCTAAATTTTGACTTTATTAAATTTGATTTCGCGGCGGCACGAGTTCTGTTGTTATTAGTTGTTATAGTTGCCCAAAGGATAGCCCAAAGTTCAACAAGGGGAACTCCACGTGACACATTGTTTCTTTGGCACCAATGTTTGCCACGATGCGTAAGCGCGCTGCGTCCCTCGTGCGCAGGGTCAGAGCTAGCTGAAATTACCTCCTGAAGATGATTGCAGACCGACTGGACTGTGTCTACCTGTTGCACAGTGACGCATCATGCAATGCGTTATACCTAGGATTAAGATGTTACTAACAAATTATGAGTTACTGAATTGAAATAAATGATTAAAAAATAATTATTATGCCACAAGCAACAAATAAAAACGCATATGTGATTGTTAAATGATACAATATTTCCACAATATTCCGTTCCACCTCTTTATATGTAACACCACTGTTAATAGATAAAGGTTATGTTAAATGTGGCGCCTGATGTCGTTATCGGAAGCAAATAGAATATGAAATCCGGCAATAAACTCCATTAGCGAGCACTCTCGTTTAATTACAGAATGACCGTTAAACCCGTTTAGTGCCCAACATAGCATAAGGGCTATAGGGCTCCAGTCCACCCGTATCAACGGACATTACTTGATACAATCACAGATCAAACAAATAAGCGAGATATACAATGTGCAAAGCCTATACTCGGTAAAATATAGCTTGATTATAATGACAGACGTCACTCGACCTTTATTTCAACGAACATAAAAGATAAAGATTTCTTTATTGGCCACAGAACACAAATTTAAAAAGGAGTGACATAAATACACAAATAAGACAAATTCTGTAGCCAACAAGGCCCAACCTCAGCATTTGCTGCAATGGCCGAAGCCGCTGCAGCGCTGGTTTTCAGTACAGTAGTGTGGTGGGGCGACGTACGTGCACACATAACTACAACAGGAATAAAAAAAGACAAAAAAAAAATTAATAACATAAAAAAGAAAATAATAGTCCACAACTAACATAAAAGCGAAGGAACACATAGTAATGAAAATAAATAGGAATGTGTAGGTATAATAAATAAAATAAAGCAAACCCCTCGAAAGACTTATTGACCACACAGTTGTACACTTTTATGTCCTTTACAGGTTGGTATCAATCTAACGGTATTCTTAATCACAACGATAGATCCTTGGATCTCGTTTTTTCCAGCTCCCAAAGTAGCGTAAGTCGAATGGAACCGCTTTCTGAGCCTGAGGATAATCATCACCCGCCTCTAGTTATAGACGCACTGGTCGTGCAGGGGGAAGCATGGCTGAGGCCCCCTGCCCGAACCACGCGCCGTTTTCACGCCGCTAATTATGATCTCATAAAGGAGGAGCTAGATAGTATTGCGTGGGATAGACTCTTATCGAGTACTGACATTGAGAAGGCGCTAGATAGTTTTTACTTAGTCGTTAATAACATTATTGATAAATACGTGCCGACAAAAATTATAAGTAAAAAATATGATTATCCGGTGTGGTTTTCTTACAAATTGATGAAAATGATTAAGAGAAAAAATAAATTACACAAAAAATGGAAAATCTATGGTAGGTTATCAGATTATACTAATTATTCGGATATAAGAAAGACCGTAAAGGAGTTAGAAGTTTCTTGTCTTAATGTTTTTATAAATAGGTCAGAATTAAATATTAACAGATGCTCTAAGCAATTCATGTGTACACACTTAATAATAAGAATAAAGTTTTCTTTTTTTATCTTTTTTGCTTAACTGCTTTTAAGAATTTGTCTTTTTGTTTAAATTTTAATGCCTGAAGTGCAAGTTTCTCATTCAACATTATTTGTATTACCTAGTAGTGGAAACTAATTAGGCTAGTGAGTTACTTAAATTTAATAAGTCTAAATGTATTAGTATTTAAACTGTTTGTTCCCTCAATAAAGAAAATAAAATAAAATAATAATACTGAAGACGTAGGTAGTAAACATAAGAAACTGACTTTTGACTACGCGGTCCCGCGCACAACGTGCGCCGCTCTGCGAACTCGGTTGAACTCTGATAATCTCTATATAATTTTATCAACTATACAATTTTTATCCCATTACTAAAGACCTGATCATAATTTTTCTGTGACACCGATAGGTATCATTCTGATCAAGCTACATTTTACGCAATATACGGCTGGGTTTAAGCGTACACATCTAGCCTAAAAAGCTTGATGATTTACTCATATGTACCTACATCAAGCACAAATCTTTTTTTTATAGCTTACAATAGGCAGACGAGCATGCGGCCCATCTGATGGTAAACGGTAACAGCCGCTCATAGACATCAACAATGCACATGCAATGCAAAGCGCAGTCATACCGCTGCCTACCGTGAAAAAAGTACTCTTCAAACCTCATTCAAAAAAGGATATGTCATAGCGATCAGGGAACACCGTGACTGGAAGCTCATTCCAGAATTTGCACGAGCGTGAGAAATAAGAGCGCTGGAAACGAAGCGTTCTGGAAGGGATTGGTTCCAGGTAGTAATGGTGAAGTTTGCCGCGGCGTCTAGTCGTGCGATTGTAGAATGGTGACCCTGGTATGATATTGAACAGCTCCAGAGAGCACTCTCCATGGAAGAGCCTATTAGAAGAGTCAAAGAGAGCCAAAATCTCTTCGCAACTCCAACGACTCCAATTTGTCTGTGAGATCGGGATCCCCGACAATCTGGACAGCTCGTCTCTGCAAGGCGTCAAATGGGTTTAGCTAATATTAAGGGGCGCTTGCCCAAAGATGGGAGCAGTAATCCACGTGGGGCCACTTTAGCACAAGTCGTTGCCCAGGCGTGAAGAACCACCTCGCTCTATTCAGAGCACCCATCTTCTTGCTTGCTCTTGCAAATGACGCCGAAATTGGACCTTCTGAGACTGTTGGGTTCCTAGGCATCGAAGTCTCGGAGACTAGAACCTAGGAACCCAACAGTCTCAGAAACACAAAGAGATACTCCTTTTAACTGAGGAACTAAAACATTTTTGGCTGTGAACGCGCACACTTGTGTCTTAGTCGGATTAAACTGAACAAGGTTCCTTTCACCCCACTTCGAAACCTGTTCAAGTGAGTGTTCGACTTCAGACACAAGTTGTTTCCGTCTTTCCGTCAGGGAGTTACGAGGGAAGTTCTGATGGCCGGTGTATCGCGCATCACCCGTGCTGTCGTCCGCATAACAATGAATGTTCTCAACTGAGAGCATGTCATTTATGTGCAGAACAAACACCGAGCCCTGTGGTACGCCAGCTTTGATTGCTCTAGTTTCGGAACATTGACCGTCGACAACGACACGAATACTCCTAATGTCCAAAAAGCTGGCTATCCACTTGCAGAGTCCCTCGGGTAAGCCATAAGAAGGAAGCTTCATCAAAAGGGCTTTGTACCAGACCCTATCAAAGGCTTTGGCGATATCAAGACTGCCAGAGCTGCACCTCCACCGTCCAAAGCTTCACCCCAACGGTGCGTCAGATATGCTAATAGATCTCCAGCTGACAGACCATGGCAAAAACCATATTGACGGTCACTTATCAACTGGTTCTTCAGCTGGCTAATAAAGGTAGCGAAGTATTTGTGTGTTAATGACTCGCTCCATAACCTTGGAGAGTAGTGATGTTACCGCTATCGGCCGGTGATTCGATGGGTCTGACCGGTCACCTTTTTTGGTAATCGGGTGAACACCTTACCTTCCATGAAGATGGCACCCTTTTGGAATTATAGGAAAGACGGTATAGACGCGTTAACGCTGGGGTCAGTTCCGGAGCACACGTTTTGGGCACAATTGCTGGAATGCCATCTGGCCCATAAGACTTAAGAGTCCTCAACTGCCTCAGTTAAAAACTGACCATACGTTAAGTAATGCAGAATTCAGGCAGTGAACTTGTACAACGGAGGATAATGGGTGGAGTGGATCCCCCATCTGATCTGATCTTTGTTAAAATGTCAAGTGTTCAACAAATCAAGCGGAAAAGTTAACTACGATCAAAATGGCGTCTATTAAAATATTTATGTTTTTCCTCTTTAAAATGATGTACTTAAGCAGTGGGTAGTTTCTATAACGCGTATCTAATATCTTGATCTGTAAAACAATCAAATAATAACACTAACTAAAACTTAAACTAACTAAAAAGAAAAGCAATAGATAGAACCCACGATCTTAAAAGATCGTGGGTTTTATCTTTTGCTTTTCTTTTTAGAAAAACTGTCAATAAAATTTTAACTGCTATAAAGTTGATTCTGAACCAATATGATTACATTCAGACACTTTCAAACAAACACAAGTGTTCATCACAGAATTTTTAAAATAAGAGATCATCCTCAAATACTCTTAGCATTTTATTGACATTTACAAAATGGTAATTAACAAATTCGTTTACGAAGAAATAATGAAATTCAATTTCCTTTAATTATTTATATTTTCTTGAGGAAATATCCTGAAACAGGAAAATAGATTACTCAAAAGAAGTACCTAACCTGCCTCCGCATAAATTAATATTTAACAAGTTACATACTTATCTATAATGTATAAAACCATTACCTAACACTAAGACATTATTTTTGTTACATTATAATCATCATTATGCAACAACAATAATACCTACATTAACCCCGATCCCTTTTCGGTCGTGTCACAATGATTTGATGTCCCATCTGAATATGAGGTTAAGGGAATAGAGAGTGCACTTGTATTTACGCACATACTTGAGCACCATAGTATATCCTGCGTACGTGGCTGATCGTTAAGACAGCCGCAACCATAATCGGTTGGAGGATATTATTAGTTAATACATTAACCAAATAAATTACCTAAGCAAGGAGAGTCTTGTCCTTTTCACAACATTCATTTTTTCCTTCAATAGTGTAAGGTACGTATGTAACTAAAAGAAAACTAAGTTACAGGAAATTTTTTCTTTATTAATCCTAAGTTTGGGGATTATTCAAGTCCAAGTTCTTTAAGAATCTCCAAACTACATTATCCGAAAACAATTTCACTTAAAGTTCGTCTTTGGGAAGCTTTTCGGGAAAGAATTCACTTTTTAACTGATCCCAAAAGTTTATTCTTTTCTCCTCTGGCAAGTCCACCATTCTCAATTGTCGACCCATATTCATCGCTCTAATGGGTTCCCCAGCAATAAACGGCTCCCATTTCAAATCTCCTAAAATATGATCCTTTTGCGCAGGTGTAGGATTACTGAAACGTAAACAAAATTCAATTTAAGATTTACAATTTCAAAGCTTATTAATTACAACGAATTAAAATGGCGTGTCTGAAGCTAAAGGTTGAAACAGTTATTCCTAAATGTATTTATTTGCAGCTCGAAAAATCACAGAGAATTCGAACGCAAATTCTATTAAAATTCATAGCTTCTCCCGCGAAAGCCACTCAAGCGCGCCGCAAATTTTTAGCATCATTATCCTTACCCGCATTTAGCAAAATTCGCCAATAACCTCACAATTTTCTTAATGAAGTGCCTTTCATTCGACGACTCGGCACTATTGTACATGTCGTTTACTGATTTACATTTGAATAGGTAGCAGATTTCGTCCCCAGACGTCGCTCCCGACCAATTTAAATTTCGCACTGAAGAATCCCAAGCAAGATTTAAGCCTCCTTTGAACGCGAATCGGTACAAGTAAACAGCGCGGCAGGACGCCTCCGCCTGCAGGCGTGCTTGCCGCACCACTGGATAAATCACTTGATCCGAAACATATTTTGCATATCGTCTCAAGCTCCTCTCCCCAATAGTGCCATTAACAAAATAGAACTCCATTATTCTCTGCCTTATCTTTCTGTAGCGCTTCGAGCCGTACTCGTCTCTCGTTCCCTCGAACGGTAATAAATATTGAAAGTTATAATTCAAATACTTCAAAAGCTTTTTGTTTTTGGCAAAACCTTTCAATTTGTAAAGAGATTCTAAGCTCGTGTATCCTATCATAACTTCTACATTATTATTTGACATTCTTGTTTTGTAGACATCTAGAGGGTATTTACTCATGAATGCGCTCTTTGATGTTTCAATACTTGGACCAAAAGCTCTAATTAATCTCTGATTATCTCTTACCTCAGTACTGTCAAAAATATCTTTTGATGCCAATACCAATTCGCCTGTAGAATAATTTCCCAAGATTTCGTACAGTCTAGTACGATTTAATTTGTCAAATGGCCCATTTAAGTTCCAGTAAAGTTTATTCATAGCATCGAAGTTGTAATTTCTATAATTAGCTGGTGAAAGAGCACTGTCGCTTAAAATTATTGTTCTAGAAAACAATCCTTCGGCAGCAGGAGTTAGTATGAGAGTTGAAGCTATAACAGCAGCAGATCTGGCTCCCATCACCGTAACTTTCTTAGGGTCTCCGTCAAAAGAACTGATGTGGCTTTTGATCCATTTCAAAGAAGTTAAAACATCCTTTGCGCCCATATTTCCTTCTGCAAATTCATCGCCAGTATTGAGAAAGCCGAAAATGGACAGTCTGTAAGTAACTACTACAACCACGATTTCGTCTTCTAAGAAAAAGTCTGGTCTTTGTCTATTAGGGCCGTTGTTAAGCCAAACAATAACTGGCAAATTCCAAGTCTGATTATTAGAAATAGGCATGTATACAGTGAGGTAAAGGCAGTCCTCGTTATAACAACATGTGCACATGTCCCGTCGTGGATTACTGTAATCGTGTGTCCCATTATGCCAATATTTTATCTTGGGTGGCTGGAAAAAGAATTGAGTCGAAATAAAATTCTATAAACATTTTAGCATACCTACATTTTTTTCGATAGTAAAATATAATAATCAAAAGAAGTTTTTACATTATATACAGTTTAAACTTACTCATCTTCATTAAAATGTTGTTCGCAAAGCAACGCTATAATGAAATACTCGATAACTTTACCAACCTTAAATCTCAATTTTCCTAGTGGCGGCTCCGAATACGGAATATCCCAAAACACTGCAAAAGGCTTGTTTTCTAAAACCGTGTACAGTTTCCTACCAATAACATTACATCCTTTCACGTGCACCGTCAAAACTTCACCATCTATAGTGAACCCACAAAGGTTTGCAAAAAGAAGCAAAACAGAAATACATTTCATATTCTTCAATATTTTCAACGTATAATACTCATGGTGTTAAAATTGATACTTATCGTACGAGTAGCACATTTCTCTATGTTACACGTCAGTTGATACACTATAATGAAATCCGTGAAAATGTTTTTTAAACAGTGATAGGGAGGATGTAGGTAACTTCTGTCGGTACAGCGAAAGATGTTTATAATTCAATTGTTCATATTCCAACTATTATCAATGTAATTATTATGATTTAATTGTAAATTAACAGATTTAAAAAAGTATATATTTTTGGAAATAAAGTGAGTTTATGTTCGGCGACCGGAGGAACATCTCTCAGTTGCTTCCAAGCGAAGATTTCGGGTTCTAATTCTGGCCGCGTCAAATAGCGTGGGTCTTTTTAGAAAAAATCGTTGGGTTTGCTCGAGACTGTGATGAGTAGGTAGTCGTACCAGGAACTATGCTCATAGTAGAAACAGAGAATGCCCTAGTCTGAGACTGGATGACCGGTGTGTCTCGTTATCGCCCTACTCTAATCAGGAGGGATTCTGTGCTGACCATAGATTTATAATGCCTAGATGAGTCTTCATTCAAACACGTCGTCTAAAGTGAGGCAAAAAACAGATTAATGTGGGCGAGAATTTACTCCGCCGACACGCACACGAGCTCACGGCCGCCGTTTTGATGTAGTTTATATGCCTAGCTTATATTGCGCGTCCACGGTTTCTAGGCGTTATAATTTTATGGTGCTGGCATACTTTGGCCACGCGCGTAAACAATAGTGCTATCCAAAATAGTATGGAGGCTGGGCTAGGAGCTGGTACAGTTGTTCAAAAAAATGGTCAATATACCTACAACACTTTTTCAGTATCCAATTTCGTTACAACGCACACAAACAAACGAGCTCACGGCCGCCGTTTTGATTTAGTTTATATGCCTAGCATATATTGCGCGTCCACGGTTTCTAGGCGTTATAATTTTATGGTGCTGGCGTACTTCGGCCACGCGAGCAAACAAATGTGCTGTCCAAAATTGCATGGAGGCTGGGCTAGGAGCTGGTACAGTTGTTCAAAAAAATGGTCAATATACCTACAACACTTTTTCAGTATCCGATTTCGTTACAATGGCTTCAAAGAATAATAGTCACAGAAAATTAAAGAAAAGAAACCCATCATGGCGGTAATGTCATTTCGATGATGACGTCTGTCAATGTCAATACCAACATATTTGTAATGACAAACCTGACAGAGGTTTGTTATTACAAACATATGGGTTATGTCAAAGTGACAAGGACAGTGATTATTATTTGCAATGTATGGTTCATGTCGTTTTTCCTATGACGCCATATTGTATGCTTGATTGCCAGTAAAATTATTAAATGGTTTTCTGCTTTGCACCACGTAATTGTATGAAGAATGATGTTTCACAAAATCAGCAGAACATTCTTGATTTTTTGGAATACTGCACTATGTCCTAGCCAATTCTTGGACATTTAGCAACGTTTAATTTCTGTTGCCTCCGGAGTGGACTCATCGGAACGTCTTGTCTTGCAACTGACGCTCTTCATACTGTGTAGTTATGAATACATTACGGTAGATAGTGCTTACTCCTGGACTGTGGTGAAGGTTTGACATTCCGCGGAGCTGGGAACATGACGAGGGGTAGGTGAGGTTAATCTACCTGTCAACATACCCTTGTGGGTATCTGCCCTGTGTTGCAGCATACAAATGAGGTTACTGTTGTTTTTTTTAAGCGGACGTAAATACAAATTAAATTAAAAAATGTGATAAAATCACGGTCTTTATATATGTGACTTTGACATGTAAGATATCGTAAATAGCGGCGGCTGTGCTTGGGATCTCGGGTCGGACCAAAAACTTGTACCTAAGTTTTCCTGTCAAGAAATTCTCCCCATATAGCCATTTTTGGTCGCAGATTTTTAAAGATGTAACAGGTCGCACAAATTCTCGTAACTGATACGACACATTGCGACTGTGTAGGGTTATACTCACACGTGTTGTAACAGTTAAGTAACAATGTGAGTAGTATTAATTTTAGTAACCCCGTGTTGTAACCGTTTCGAAATGTTACAAAATATTTTGTGTCTACACATTTAAAAAACTTCGCGATTAGTTTGTAACTAGGAGGCAATTTTTACACAAAGTGTTGTAACAGGGTAGTAACACGCGTCGTAAAGTTACGGGAATGTTCCGGAATATTAAAATATGAACTTGCAGAAAGAAACATCACTAGATCCTATCATTCTCAAAGTTTTCATAGGTTTTTGGGAGTTTTACTTTTTGAATAATAAATAAAAAAATAAAAATGAGTAAGCAATCCAAAAAATCATGTATATATCATTGTCTAATGTATATTTTTTAGTATTATATTCGTCTTCCATTGTTTCTTCTACTTCTCTCACTGCCTTTTTAGGATCCATTTCATGCATATTCAACTCTTCGTTTAAATCTAACAAATCATCCCTCACGGCCTTTAAACATGGATTTGTTTGTTTGTTTCTCGATTTCGATGATACCTGTAATAAGTAATTTTTGTGAAAGTCGGGTCACATAAAACACAATAACGGCTTGACGATTTTCATATTCTACAACGTACAACATATTAATATGGCGACAAGTCTCGAATTGCCGTGGAAAAGGTTATACATATAAAACATACATATTGTCACGCATTTCTCCCGGAGGGGTAGGCAAAGACATTCTTCCATATAAAAAAGTTATGGCCAAATGAAATAAAATAAACTTTTGTTAGCGTATGCTAGTTTGCTGCTAAAATTACTTTTAATATTGCTATAACGTTTTTCCTTTAGTGCTTCGAGACTTACCACTATAGTAAAAGTATTTTCCAATGATTTATCGTTTATTGTAATTTACCCTACACACGAGACGACAACATTGTTAGGTTTTAAAATCAAGTAATTTCACTATCTGTGGTACCCACTTTGACGAGCCGGTATGTACAGGAACCTACCACCGGTAGAAGGCCTGGTACAGGAACCTAATACCGGTATCTAACACTGTTTTTTTTTTAATAGGATCAGTAGTTCCTGAGATTAGTGCGTGCGTACCAAACAACGAACAAACTCTTCAGTTAATTACCTAAGTACATAATATTTGTATAGATAGTAATCAAGACAAATAAATCACCTGTCTTCATCTTCAGTATCTTTAAAGTTTGAATAAAGCTCCTCTAATCTGAGTGCCTCTGAAATAGTATCAATCCCTTCGGCTTTTATTTTACACGTCATTTTTTTCCAATTTTGAGCTGGCACACTATTTTCATCGCGTCTTAACAGCTCCAAGTCGCTTTTTTTCTGTAATCTTGGTCAAAAAAGGGTTCTGTCTTTGACCCAAGTCCTCGGTACAAAAGATATTAAATGCGACGAGCCTTCTTTTGTTAAAACAATGCAATTAGGCATTTTGTTTGTCAAAACAAACCTAAAGTTTGAGAGACACTGGAACCAAAAATACAAGAGAAGCCATTTAAAAATCCCGTAAGTTTGTGACGATTTTACGGAACAAGTCATCACATTCTTGTAACTTTGTAACTATTTGCGACGAGTATATATGATCACTAAACAAAAATGTTTTTATCAATATTTATGAAATATAAGCCTTGTTCTTGCTAAAATAATTAGTTATTAGTGTTAAAATTTGTTATCATATGAAAATAGGAAGTTTTTGAGCACTTTCAAAGAAAAAAATAATATCAACACACCGGTTTACATTTAGCTAAAATAATTAATTTATAAAAATAAAGCGGCACGTTGGTAAAATCCAACGTATTAGACGAAATTACACGATGAAATTCTTCTCCCACATAAATTTTAACATCGGTAATATATATATCAGCTAAATAAAGTTTGTGCACTTACCTTCGGATATCATAGATTTAATAATGGCGTACTCTTAATATTCTTAAAAACACTACTTCGCTAACACTTGACAATTTAAGTCAAACTGTTAAAAGAAATTGAACGAATGAATGAATGATTTGTTCGGATTGTGGTTATTCAAGGTTACTGCGTCACGACACGGAGTCGTTACTTAAAAACTAAATGTGTATGTGTCGGGTCTTCCCCATTTTTAGTAGGGATGTTATGGATATGGAATTTCGGTTACGGATTGGATACGGATATAGGAATGATTATTATACCGGATACGGTTACGGATACGGATAATAAATTATTTCGGATTATCCGTTAGTTTCGGTTACGGATATTATATTTTTAAGGAATTTATAAGTAAAATACTAATAGGTAATAAAGAAGTTTTATTTCGTTTTTGGCAGGAATTACAATCAGTCTGTGAGTAATTATTACAGCTATTTAAAATAAAAATAAATATAAATAATTATATTATATTGAGTATTATCTAAATTTTAGATGTTTTGTTTTGTTTAGATCAAAAACACCTATCCGATACTATCCGAAACTTTCATTTCGGATTCGGTTACGGTTACGGATGATTTTTTATATCGGATATCCGATAGTTTCGGTTACGGTTACGGAGCTCCCTAACACCCCTGATTTTTAGTTGTAGCGACGGATAAGCGCGGAACGTCAACCAGATTGAGTTACGAGAATCATTCAAGTGTCGGCATTAAGTATCTAAACGGTTACGTCGCGTAACTAAAAATGGTTATATAGGTCAGTATCAGCTCGAAGTCTGGAAGTGATTTTGTCGTATCCCTTTGGTGTCCCATCGAAATATTAGAGAGTGCACTAGTGTTTGCGCACACACTTAAGCACTATAATATATCCTGTGCACGTTATTATCGGCTGCCGTAGCCGAAGCGGTTTGAGGATATTATTATCGTAAACCAGCCAAAACATTTTTTATTGCAGAATACTCGTAGTCCTGTGATTGTGGCACCATTTTGACCAGAAGGCTGCTGCGGGTAAATATTTCTGTGTCAAATCGAATTCATCAATTAAAAAAGCATTGTAATTTGATAAGACTTTATTGTGGACAATTGTTAAGTAAATGTTCCTTGCCACCCTTTAGGTTAATACTAACTGTTAATTTTTCTCAATTAATGTTGAACGAACGTGTTGTATTCCGAACATTCTAAATAAATTTAGAATGGTCGGAATTGAACACATCGGTTAATAAAGTTTGACGTTAAATTTGACAAATTTGAATAACGAATTAAGTGGTTGTTCGTACTCTGCCTAACGGACTAAGCGAATGGCAGACAGGGGTTTGTGCCCCTGTGTGTTCCCGCAAACTGCGGTTGGGCTTCCGACTTTTCCAGTCTAACATTTTTTTGCTCTTAAATTTATACTTTGTTTATTTATTGTTCTTTTACTGCCACTATCTCTACAGATAGTAATCCCTGTAGTTAGCAATATGTAAGTTTACGTGATTTGGGACCACCCAACATAAGACATAACGAGAGCTCCTTGGAACGTTTAATGGTATAGGGAAGAGTGGAAGGTCAACGCTCCCTTAGCAGATCACCTATAACATTATCAAGTTTGCTACAAAGTGTTCCTCAGGTAATGTAATTTGTCTATCTAGATCTGAATCAGTGTCTAAACTATTCGCGTCCCTAAATACCGTACATAATAACCTGTCTACATAATAATATAGGTCTTTGAAAAAATCTGTGTTAAGAATTGCCAGGCCTACGTCCCGCCGAGGAGGCAGGCCTGGCGACTCGTAACACAGATCTTTTCTAAGACCTATATCGAGCGTCAGCTCACACTTGGGTCTTTAAAAGTGCACATTACTTTAGTCTAGATTTTTAGATTGTTTAAGATCATATAAGTGTAAATGAGGAAATAAATACATTTTGAATTGAATTGTCATGGCGCCCTGCCCTTTTGACTGAACGTGCACGGAGTGCCATAAACAGAGAAAGATGGAGAAGTCTCGCAAAAGCCGCTACCCTACATACAGAAGATCCATAATCGTGTTTGTGTCTTAATAAATAAATAAATCACGACCACTCCGTCAAGAGTGTACGACTGAGAAGAAGAAGAGAAAATAATATTTTCTTGTTGATTCATTATTATTTATTTTGTTAATAAGGACTAAAAACAATAAGTAATATAAGTACCACAGCAATGTGACTCGCAAAGTTAGGTACACGTCTGGTACATTTATTGCTTCAATACTTGTTGGCGACCAGTACTGACTACCACCTCTTTGGCCACTATATTATTTTATGTACATATTTCAAAATTATTTATTCTTAAAAGAAAGTTAGCTAGTCCTCCAACCGATTACGGCTACGGCGGCCAATCTCAACGATCACCCACCTACGCAGGATATATTATAGTGCTCAAGTGTGTGCGGAAACACAAGTGCACTCTCTATTCCCTTACCCCCACACTCCGATGGAACACTACTGTGACACGACCAGAGAGGGATTGGGCGCAGAACTAACGGCTTGACTTGCTTTCCAAGGCACGGGGGTTGAAGACCGCCAACTTCCAGACTCCGGGCTGCCACTAAGAATTTATTACCGAAAACTTAGGTTCAAATTTTTGGCCCGACCCGCTAACCACTGCGCCACCGAGGCAGTCAATATAAGTTGCATCAACTTTAATTAAGCTGTATTGTACGTACCTGCTTATTCTCTATTGCCCTTTTCTCTTGTCTGTACCTAATCTGTAGACAGCGGTGCTGATTGCACACTAAGTATTGTTATCTAGTATACATCACTTATAGTGTTACATGTGTGTAATTGTTTGTTGTCTTAAATAAATAAAAAAAAAACCTTTTTTATCTGTTCAGTAGTTAACAAGTGCTCGTACCTGTAATTGTCTCCATTATATGTATATACCAGTGCTGTGTTCAAGTGGTTTCCTTGGCTATCAACATTCCCACTCCATCCTCACATCCTCATCCAAGCATCTTCATCTCCTTCAATATTATTCATCTTAAACATTAGCAATCGCGATTTAAAGTTATTACCGCATTAAAACTCATGTCATCCCGTTCTAGCACGTAATGTTGAAAGAGGCTGGCGTAAATTTTGTTCCGGGACAATCCTTAGTTCGCGATTCGTTATAAGGCGATAAGTTGATAGAATACTCGTACATAAATTATTTCATCCCTTTATGAAAGTTGAAATAAGTTCCATAATATTTGGAGAACGATTGGACAAGGTGACAGTCACGGTGATATACCTGTAAAAAAAGTTCCTATATATTTTTCGGGGTCATGATTGTGAACCGTAAAACACCTTTGTATCCTAATCCTTAAACTATCGCTTCCTGTCCTAACATTATCAGCTCACCATAGAAATCATGATCTCGTAAGCCGTAATACCTACACGACGAGTTTTATTATAATACATAAAGATTAACGTTAAAATTTGATAGTTGATAATCTTAGTTTTACAGTTCAGTCCATATCTGTACTTCGTGTTCGCGATATGTGTATTTGGAAAAGATGTGCAGTAATATCGTGCAAAAGTGTACCTTCTTTATATTATTGACATTTGCTTTTATTCGTGCAGAAAAATCAATAGTGGAAACCACACATGGATTGGTGCAAGGAAAAACGTTGAAAACATTATTAGGACAAGTGGATTATTATGGTTTTTTCGGTATACCATACGCAGCACCTCCTTTGAAAGATTTACGTTTTTTGGTACAGTTGAATAATATTTTTGTTAAAAACTATTTTTACTTATTCATTAGATAAGAATAACAAGAGCTTTTTTTTATATGAGAGGTGGCAGACGAGCAGACGGATCACCTGATGGTAAGCAATTCCGCCGCCCATGGACACCCGCAACACCAGTTGAGTCACAAGTGCGCTGCCAACCTTTTCCCCTTCCCCCCATTGGGCCTCCGGTAACCTCACTCACACGGCGAAACACAGCGCGGGCGCTGCTTCACGCCGGTCTTCTGTGAGCTATTGGTTTGGTTGTAGAAAATAAGCATCATTAATGCCAGATTAGACCAATCTTTATCCGTGGATAAATCTATGTAATATAGTCAGATTTTAATTGATTATATTATGTGATAGGTGGCAGAGGAGCAGACAGAGTAAGCTAAGACAGCGCTATTATATAGCATAGAATTGGCCCTAAGTATTAGGAAATATTGTAAACTTTCTTAAAGACCACGACTGACAGACTAGTAACATTTGTAACATGCTATATAATTAGGAGAATTTTTTAACTACTTATTTAACTTGAAAAAATTAAGTAGGTACCTACAATTGCCTAATTAAAACATGTCAATTTTTGATTTATGATTTTCATAATTTCTTTCCAGCCCCCTCAACCAATTGAACCATGGGACCACGTGCTGGTTGCTACAAAAGAGAAGCAAGCGTGCATCCAAAGTAACACAAACGTCCTAAAAGGTAAAATAATGTCAATATTTGGCGCTGAAGACTGCCTATACCTCAACATATTCACATCAAATGTGGACACAGCCTTGCGCCCTGTCATCATATTCCTGTACAACCATCACTTCGTGAGCTCCTACAATAAAACAAAAGACTATTCCCCGGACTTTTTCATCGAGGAAGACGTTGTTATCGTCACAGTGGAGCACAGACTTTCTGTCTTAGGATTCCTTTCCTTAGAAGATGAACTAGTGCCGGGCAACTCTGGACTTAAGGATATAGTCGCTGCTTTGGAATGGATAAAGTATAATATTGCCAAGTTTGGTGGTGATCCTGACAAGATCACCCTGATGGGCGCTAGAGGCGGCGCTGTGGCTGTAGATTTACTTTTACACTCTAGCGCAAAGCATCTATTTAGTGCTGCTATATTGCAGGGTGGTACTTCCTTCGCGTCTGTTTATCTACAAGAAGAAGTTAAAGAAAGAGCACACAAACTTGGAGAAATATTAGAAAGAGCTTCTAGTAGTAACGCCAAACTACTAAAAGAACTTAATCAACTTCCAGCTAAAGATCTAATATTGAAAGAATTACAAGCCGCTCCAGTGGACTATTTTAAAGAAAATCAAAGAGGATCTCTTTCATTTTCCCCAATAGTAGAGAAACAACCCAATGGGCTTATTACCGAATATCCAGAAGACTCTAAAAAATCAATAGATATTCCCATTATGATCGGATATAACTCAAGAGAAGGACTAGAAGCAAACTTACAATATCTTCTGGAACCACGATACCTTAGTTTTGTGGAAAAGGATTTCCCTTTTTTCATTCCTATCCGAAGTAAGTATAAATTCGATCCAAGGCAAGATATTACTTACAAAGCCATTGACGAGATAAAGGAATATTATTATGAAGACGGACGAGTTAGAATATCAAACGTCCCAGAACATGTGACTTATCTAGGAGATGTTCTGTCGGCATATCCAATAGATTACACAGCAAAAAAGTACGCGGGACGTACTTCAAACTCTCTTTACTATTACCTGTTTGATTATGTCAGCGATTTAAATGAAAACCAAAATAATATTATAGAGATATCTACAGTTATAGATAGTATTCAAGGAGCGGCGGCTGGCGATGAGCTTTGTTATTTGTTTTATTGTCCTGACCTTAAAAAAAAGTACATAAAGTACAATCAGTCTGCGTCCGAGGAAATAATTGTGTTAAGAAAGATGGTGAAATTATGGGCAAACTTCGCAAAATACAGGTCGGTAGACAAGAATTCTGAATTCATCTTTCAAAATTACTTTTGATATTGTTTGAGCTGATTTCAATTTACGGGGTGTTAGATTTATGACTAAAGGAATTAATTGTAATGTTTCAGGAACCCGACACCTGAAGGAGGCAGCGACTTTGGGGGGGTTAGAGTGGCCTACTTATACATTAGATACCAAAAATTACCTCCACATCGGGAAACAAGTTGAAGTGAAAACGGATTTGTTCAAAGACAGATTTGAATTTTGGGATAATTTTATCAAAAGATGGGAGAAAAGAGCTGTAAATGGCATTGTAGAAAGTGATACTAAAGAAAGCAGTGATACTAAGTCTAAGGATGAGTTGTGATCAAAATAAATTGTAATTGAAAATAATCTAAAATTTACTTTTATTCGTTACTAGCGGCCGCCCGCGACTTCGTCCGCGTGGAAAAGTAACTTTTTACCCCCCTTTCGACCCCTTACAACCCCCTTTTCGCAATAAAAAGTAGCCTATGTTCTTTCTCAGGGTCTAGATTATCTGTATACCAAATTTCATTTAAATCCGTTGAGTAGTTTTGGCGTGAAAGAGTAACAGACAGACAGACAGACAGACAGACAGACAGACAGAGTTACTTTCGCATTTATAATATTAGTAAGGATAAAAAAAGAAATCTTATATTTTTCTTTTTAGGTAACTAAAGCTACAGAAACAGAATGCTATGAAAATAGCAAACCATCGACATATTTATTTATTATTATTAGTATTAACAATAGAGCGATGGTAGCTCAATGGATACGAACGCGCCTTCCACGCAGGTGGTCGAGGTTCGAATCCGAGCATGCACTAATGGTTTTTTCAAATCTATGTGCGTATTTCTACCATTACCATCTGCTCGGCGGTAAGAGAAAACATCGTGAGGAAACCTGCACGTTTCGGAAAAACTTTCTGAAACGTGTAACCATGATTCAGTTGGTCTGGTTCCTTTGTAAAAAGTTTGCGAAGATCAGACGGCAGTCGCTTCATTGTAATTACCAGACCCCCCCCTAATTCTGAATCATCATCACCCAATCCTAAGTGACAGCTTTGGATGCAACCGGGAATTACACGCTATTATGAAGTATTTCCAATTTATTATTATGATTAGTATTTCTAACTCGTATTCCGTTACAAATTCTAATTACACTTTGATTTAGTTATTATATTTAAGTTCTACCTAATTAAAGTAGCTAAGTTAATAAGAACATGGGCCTTCCATAAAGGAGATCGTAGGTTCGAATCCGAGCACGTACCTCTGAATTTTTCCAATCTATGTGCATATTTCTCTAAAAGTAGAAATTTTAGCTTAATGCCTACCTAACTACAATGATTTATGCTCCAAACGGTGGCAACCAATCAACCACCGACTGATAACAAAATTAGTAATAAATAACTGAGAATTACTTATATTCCGTACACTATCTGTTGATATAAACTTCTACAAAACCCACTTAGATTAGTTGCGATTAAACAAAGGACACGTCAGGTTTTTGAGCACACAGTGTAAACTGTGTAGCATAAACAATATTTTAGTGATTATTTGTTGATATTTTTGAAAATGACCGGACACAAAATCGTCAGTGTTATTTTAATTAGTTTTATTGGATTAGTGAAAGGTAATGTGATAGTAGAAACACAATCTGGCAAAGTTGCCGGCGTTCGGGTACAATCGATATTAAAAGATGAAAAGTTTTACTCATTTTATAGCATACCTTATGGAGAACCGCCGTTAGGCGCCCTCCGGTTTATGGTGAGTGTATAATTGAATATTTTTTTGTGAATTTTATTCAAATTTTATGATCTATGAAATTAACAAATAACCAAACTAGTTACTACGTTTTTCAACCGTTAAATATCAAATAGACAGGTACATCACATTAAGTTCAATGCTTGAAGAATCTTTTGCAGATGCAAACAATAATAATAATGTAATTTTCAAAATGCATTTGTCGAGTTCATGTTAGGTACTTACACAACGTTAGTTTGAATAGATTTCTTCATATCTCTATTGTTTCAGCCCCCTAAACCCTATCCAGGTTGGAATGATACAATCTGGCATATGAAAAAAGAAAAAAAGCCATGCGTCCATTTTAATTTACCCATGAAAAATATACCAAACTATGGATTAACTGGTGATGAAGACTGTCTTTACCTCAGTATCCATACGCCAAAACTTCCCCTCGCTGGTAACAATCCTTCTCTGCCTGTCATTGTATTCCTCTACAATCAACATTTCAAAATAGCATATAATGCATCAAAAGAATATGGGCCAGATTTTTTTATGAAAGAGGATGTCATCATAGTAACAATACAACACCGACTAGGATCTCTAGGGTTCCTCTCATTTGAAGATGACCTGCTTCCTGGAAACAATGGATTGAGAGACGTTATACTTGCTCTCAAATGGGTTCAAGCAAATATAAATGGTTTTGGAGGCAACCCTGATCTTATTACGTTGATGGGAAATGACGGGGGTGCTGTAATAGTCGATCTGCTGTTACACAGTCCCAAGGCAAAAGGATTGTTTCACAGAGCGATACTGCAAAGTGGGACTTCATGGAATTCCGTTTATCTGCCTTCAAACCCTAAAGAAAGAGCTATAGCATTCACTAAGGAACTTGAATGGCACTCCACAACTAGTTCTTACTTAGTTAAACGACTCACTCAATTAGATGCTAGTAAATTGACGGAAAACGAGGAAGCATGCGTTCACGCTGATGAAGCCAGAGAAACCCAAAGAGGCGTGATTCCTTTTGGCCCAATCGTTGAACACGATCATCTTGATGCTATTATTACCCAATTCCCTGAAAATAAACCTGTTATAGATATTGACGTACCAGTTATGATCGGCTATAACTCTAGAGAGGGTATGATTTATTCCGAGCGATATATACGCAAGCCTGAGTATCTTACTTTTGCAGACAGAGATTTTGTCTTCCTCTTCCCTTATAGAACCAACTATAGTTTTGAGTTGAACACTAACACATACAACGAAGCCATGCAAGACATAAAGGACTTCTATTTTAAAGACGGTTATGTGAAAATTAGTAAAATAGGAGAATATTTAACTTACATTGGAGATATACAAGTTTTCTATCCTTTGGATTATACTGTTAGAAAATATACAAACAACACGAATAACAAGGTGTTCTACTACACATTTGATTATAGTGGGGACTTCAATCTGCAAAAGCAAGACTTATTGAAGGAAGCTGCAACGTTTGACGGTACTTGGGGTGCAGCGACTGGTGATGAGCTCTGCTACCTATTTGTGTGTAAACCTTTGAAGAAGGTGTACAAAAAAGCATTGGAAGAAGAAGATTCTGAAGAACTTAAAGTTTTGAAGAACATGGTTCGCATGTGGTCTAACTTTGCCAGGACTGGGTAAGATTTCTATAAATATACTTATCAAAATTAGATTTAAACCTTAACCTTTTGTCGAAAGTATACTTTAATAATGTTTAGCATCAATAATTGAATATGTTTTAAGGTTACTACGACAAACTGGATTTACCACAATTTACGGACATAACAGAGTAGCTAGTAACAATTTTAAATAGAAGGGTAGAGTAAAAAAAATATGCTACATGAAATAGTAGACATTTTTGTTTTAAAAACTTTTTATGTTCTAGGAACCCTACACCGCCTGGCGAGGAAGTAGAATGGAAACCAGCCACACAAGAGAACAAGGAATGCCTGGTAATCTCAGACGAACTTGAGCCTGAAGACTAAACTACATGAGGACCGAATCAACTACTGGGATACGTTCATAGAAAAATACGAGAAGATGGCAGTCGACGGTAAAATTAGAGGCAGTAGAGACGAACTTTAAATTATAGATAATAAGAATAATATGTTGATTTTTATTGATACAAGAACAAACGACCCATTAAATCAAACAAACCAAAAGTAAATCGATTATAATCACAGCAAACACATCAGCAATCCGGTCCAGCGGATCCGGTAATCCGGCGGATACGGAGTGTTTTTGGACCTACCGGATCCGGTGAGTCGGCGCCGGATCCGGTGGCGGATCTGGTAAAGCGTACTGTACAAGCAACACTATTTATGTTTTCTTAGATCGTTTTTTCAGGTACAGAAGTAATATTCACTTGCATTTTGCATTGCTAAAAATAAGTGAGGTACTTCTTGTTTTATTGTTTCTTAGGGTTATGAACTGAAGTTGATATTATAAGTATAAATTTAAAAGACCGTTTTCTTTACTTAAGTCTGTGTAGATTATTTATAAGAGTTTAATAGTATTATTACTTTTTAGCACTTTCATATACTTACTACAGCAATAAGTGAGAGTCAGACTGAATACTTACTTTATTACCTACTTAGAATAGATTCAAAATTTCATTTAGTACAATACCAAAAATTATAATACAATACCAAAAAATTTACCTAATTAAAAGTGATTTTACCTTCCATAAATAGGTGTCTTTTTTTATGTAATATTAAATACTAGGCTCTAAGTAACTTTAAAATCCGGCCGGATCCGTACGGATCCGGTCAGATTAGCGTCAATGCGGCTAAATACGGACGGTTTGAAAATGATACCGGTTTGCAATCCCTAGGTGATACCAAGATAGTCGTAGGTTGGTGTTAGGTACTACTTCACATTTAGTGTAATGAGCCTCACATAACAATGACGTAGGTTCAAACTAGTTATTTAGTCTCAAACAATCCTTGTATCATGAGTGCAAAATACTTTCAACTGGTAATCATAATAAAATGAAGTTTCTCCGGAACACTATTAATACGTACCTAATATTAGATAATAATGAATTACAGCCTAATATATCGATATAATCTGTATCGATGTCCGATAAAACGTTTCAAATCTTATCAGCCGGCTCAGTAGAATTTTATTTGTAGAAAGAATGATGCACGTTTAATTGCTTCAAATAAATTGAATAATAATATGAAAAATATGTTTAAGACTGCAAAATATTCTTTATTTTGCTTTTTGATAGGAGTAGTATTAGTAAAATCTTGTGCATGTGAAGGAACTGTTGAAGTTAAACTTTATAGTGGTATAGTGTCAGGTAAAGTAAAGAAAACATTTCTAAATGGAAATTCTTATAACGTTTTCAAAGGAATCCCCTATGCTGAACCACCAATCAACGACTTGAGATTTAAGGTAAAATTATAATAATTATAATTCTCACAACATCTCATACGTTAACCTGATTCCATACTAAGTAGCTTAAGCACTTGTGTTACAGATATCAGATAAAATAAATTGAACTTATATTTACCTAAAAAATAATAATTTGACACACATTAAACAGCACCTGTTAATCAAAGCAAACATTAACTCTCTCACAGTGTTAGTGTAACACTTGGGAATAATAAGTATGTACTCTCTAATAATAAGTAATGTAAATACTCTTCCGAGTGTCGAAATCTGCGCTCTATCGTTATTTAGTTTAAATCGTCAATCATCAGTATAGTCTTCAATTCTTATGTATTAAATCAAGTCTTAAAATTTTCAGCCACCAAAACCGCATCCTGGCTGGGATCACTTATACGAAGCTTACAAAAACAAACCAACTTGCGTCCAATACAGCTCACGGATGCGTAATGGGGAAATGGCTGGGATTTCTGGTTCGGAGGATTGTCTTTATGTCAGCGTTTTTACTCCAAGCTTAAAAGGATCTAGAGCGGTACTGGTTTTCGACTATCACGACAATTACCGAACAGGATTCAATGGGACAAGAACATACTCTACGGAGTTCTTAACTGATGAAGATGTTGTGATCGTTACTATTAGCCATCGCCTAGGACTACTTGGGTACTTGACCACTGAAGACGACAATATACCTCCCAACAATGGTTTACGAGATTATATTCTCGCTTTAAAATGGATAAAAGATAACATCAGCCACTTCGGTGGTGATCCCAACCGTGTTACATTAATGGGATGCAAGGGTGGCGGTTCACTTGTCCACAACTTATTATATTCTCAAGCAGCAAAAGGCCTCTTCCATGCTGTAACAATTCAAGGTGGTACAGCACATGAGCCTATATATTTTCCGAAAAACCCTAGATCTACTGCTTTTAAACTAGCTGAGCTTTTGAAAATACAAGCTAAAGATAGTACTACGTTACTAAGAGAACTACAAAAACTAAATTATAAGGATATTCTTGCTTATGAACCTGAAGTTATAGATAATGAAATTATTCTCAAATATCAAATGAGTATACACCCATTCTTGCCAATTGTAGAAAAAGAGGGTGCTAATGCTATCATTACGACTTTACCAGAGGATGGCAAAATTGTCAATGATGTTCCAGTATTGATTGGATTTAATACAAGAGAAGGTTTAGATTATAATGCACAAATGGTATACGATCCCAGAATACAGACTGAACTAAATCAAGGTTTTTTAGTACATTTTCCTATCAGAACCAATTTTAGATTTGAAACAAATAGTTCTGCCTTTGAAGATTACAAGGACGAAGTCACTAATTACTATCTAAAACATGGATATTTACATTATGGTAACGTTTTAGAATATTCTGTCTACGTTGGCGATGTTTTAGAGAATTACTCATTAAATGTTGCCGCAAGGAAAATATCAAAAGATTTAGAATCACCTACTTACTTTTACATGTTCGATTTTTTTGGTCTCTTAAACGAAAATATGATGTACATAGCGAGACATACAAGATTTGCCATTGAAAACTGGGGGGCTACTGTGGGTGATGAAATATGCTATTTGCAACTTTGTTCACGCATTCGTGTCAATTATGAAGAACAAAAGAAATTAGTAAGCGAACAGAATGAATTTAAAGTTTTAAGACGAATGCTTCGTTTATGGTCCAACTTTGCGAAAACTGGGTAAGTTCTATTAGTTACAATATTTTAATATAAAAGTGTACTAAAAATTTAGTCATAATAATAATCAGATTAAAACAATCATAAGTCACGTAGATTAATTTCCAAAAAGAAGCGAATCCCACACTACTTCATTAAAAATTACGCAACTATTTTCAGCTATATACAGTCAGAGAATAAAAAGGTTCGTCACCATAAGGTAAATTCTCGCTTGCACGGCAAGAATCAGTTATACCATCATACCGTTTTAAAATGATCTGCCAACCTTATAGAAATGTCTTAATACATTTTGTCTTCAAATATGGCATAATCAGAGAGATTTAGACCTTTTAACCTATTATCCAAGCTATTCGCGAATAACACACGAGACAGCCAATAGTAAAAAACCAAATTAAAAAAGTCACCGACCATGACAATATATATATATATTTTTTATTATAAATTTAATTGCCACGTCAAACCAATGTAGGTTTTACTTCATATCTTTAAACTTTCTTTACATCAAAAGGAATCAATGTTGCTACAAACAAATCTCAACTTTGTGATTTAACAGTGGGGCATAATTTTCTGTGCAACAGGTATTACAGTAGAGTAGACTGTTTCTTTGCCACGATGCGGAAGCGCGCTGCGTCCCTCGTGCGCAGGGTCAGGGCTAGCTCCAATTCCCTCCTGAAGATGATTGCAGACCGAGTGGACTGTAGCTACTTACTGCAGTGTGGCGCATTACATGCGAAATGGATCACTAATACCTAGGATTAAGATGTTTCTAACAATATATGAGTTGACTTCAAATAAATGATAAATGAATAAATAAAAAAATACTTTGACAAATTTACGAAACGTAATAAGTGCTCATAGCATAACAAACGACCTTTTCGTTCTTTGACTGTACTTTATTTATTTTTCGTAAAATTTTCAATAGTAAAAATTCAACAATATTGTTTACCAAATCATTAAAACATTACCTACCTACCTACTAGCAATGAAACGCATTCTGAGTAGAATTAAAATTATAATAGCGATAAATTAATTAACAAATATCAGTACGCGCGAAAATCTACAATGAATATGACAGCTCGAATGACAGACGCCACTAGGGATGGGGTATCAACTAGTGATGTCTAGCCATTCGATTTTTATTCGGTTAACACTACCTACATGACACGACCGTTGCAACGCGGTCAAAACGTCTAGGAGGAACAGCCACTCAATGTTTATAAATCTGTCCAAATTCTTCAATCGTTTCTCTCTTAATGTCAAACCCGTTTGATTCAATATTAAATTGAGGGACAGGTTGTGAAGTAACCTAATGTGTAGCTGACTTTTCTTATTACAATTCATAGCGTTTAGCGTTTAGGCTTGACTGTACTTATATATTCACTCTCTCCTCTATTTCCTCCTTTATTAATGAAATTTGGATTGTCTTATGAAATGTTTGTAAACTTTTTGTAATTTGATGTTATATTGCACTTAGCTGAAATAATTAGGACGGACATATTTGCTTGTCGATATTTTGACTAAACATGCGTAAATGACTAAGACCATAAATATACCACGTTTTATGCAAATAAAGATTATTTGTATTTGTAATTCCAGTAACCCCACACCAGAAGACAAAGACAGCATACTCAAGAACTTCAAGTGGAAGCCTATAGACAAAACTAGTGAGAGTCTCGCCTATGCCCACATTACTAAGACGTTGAAGATGAAGATCAACCCTCTGGGAGACCGGGAGAAGTTCTGGGACAGAACTTTGGAGAAATATTCTCAGGCAGTGGTGGAAGGGGTAGTGCAGAAGATTGAAAAACCTCGAGAGGAACTTTAAAATGGCACACAATTACGTAAGCTGGTCCGATGGCTCATTTGGTAGAGTGCCTGCCACACGGCCCAAAGATAAAGTTTTTTTTTCTTCTAGCCGCTATTTCGACTTAGCATCTATCTAAAATTTTGAGTTAGGTCAGTATTTCAAGTATATATTAGACTAAATAATAACGTAAAAAAGAGGGCGGCGAAATAGTCCGCCCCCAGGACGGCCAATCTCACGCCTCGCCCCAACATACTCGTATTGTCATTGCTTTACCCGAATGCGTTGTGTATTTATTATCACCAGAGCTGAGGTCGAAATTAGGAAGAGTTTTGGTACTATTTGAATCATTATCCGGCTAATCACTTTCGTGGTCACCATAAGGTTTAAATTTATTCAGAAAAAACATCAGAATCTTGTATTTTCCTGCATAAATATATAGCGTCTGCTATAAGGAATATTACTTTTACATGCATTTTAAGATTCTAATGTTATTTCCGGAATAAATTTTAGCCTTGACCACGAATGTGAACTCTTTTGGTACTTATACTGATTTCATACAACGTCAGAATAAAATATTAAATGTCGTAATTATAAAAAGGCGAATAAACCAATTGATAAACTAAATAAAAAACTTTGTTTTTTTGTGATAATTTTCAAATTTAGTCAAAATTGATGTAGCCATAGTAATTTTGGGACGTCCATTATATCGGGAATATCCATATTAATATCAACATTTCAATGCAAGTACAGTCAGCGTCAGAACAAATTACCTCTCTGCAGTGGAAAAATAGCACTTGTGCCCCAGAGATAATAACGGTCCAAAGATCAACAAGGGTAACTCAAGTGACGCCATGTGTACATAAATAACTATACTTAATTCCGACCTCATTATCACAGTAAACTTATACAGTTAATATTAAATGTAGAGATACCTAATTGGAATACTTCTATGAAAATATTCCATGTAATGTAGTTAATAAGGATGTAATATAGATTTTTCAATAACATCTGGCTGATGACAAATGACTGTACCATAGCCTTTTTTTTGTGATAGGTGGCAGACGAGCAGACGGATCACCTGATAGTAAGGTAATAATAGTAGATTGTAGTTTTACCTATTCAAAAATATACGAGTACCTATATCAACAATTATAAAGAGCATTATCAAAAAGCACTTGATACAATCTATCTTCTTCTTCTATAATATAAAAATGAATCGCAAAATGTGTTGGTAAGTGCATAACTCAACAACGCCTGGACCAATTTGGCCAATTCTTTTTTAAAATGTTCGTTGAAGTCCAAGGATGGTTCTTACGGCGAGAAAAAATCGAATAATTGTCGGGAAAACCCTAAAAACAGCCCTTTTCTTTTTCACATACAAACGTTTTCTAACTAAAACGTAGAATCAATTTGAGTTTTATTGCTATTATATAAAGTTCATATTTGTTGCCACATTACAAATTTTTTTGAAGGGACGAAGTCTGTCGGGTCAGCTAGTAAGTAATAAAATAATGAGTGAAACGTGGTCCAACAAGTCAGAACCACGGAAGTGTAGTATTTATGTTCGGCTAATCTTATCAGAATCCGTTAATAATTGTGAAATTATTTGGATCATGTGATTATATTATATAGTATTTCATAAAAGAGGTGAGTAGCTCAGTTGTAACTCCACAGATGATACGGAGTCAACGAAGCCGCCCATGAACACCGCTTACCATTAAGAGATTCGTTTGCTCGTCTGCCATTCATCACCTAAAATTATTTTTTATGTGAATTAACTCGCAGTACTTTTATACGCACAGGACTTGAAATATAATTCGCATTACATACGTACCTAAGTACGGTTGGGGAAATCTGCCGCATAATCACATTCAAACGAAAATCGCTTACACGCACGACACAAAAATCGCGTCATTTCAAACAAACAACTATGCAAGTTGCAAGCGATTCAAATTCAAATAATTCTTTATTTGCATAGGCTTGTACACAGCACTTACAAATCGTCATACATTTGAATGACTTAAAACTATTTATAAGTACTTATGTATAATTTACATGTTAATACATATATATGTTGATACATAAAATATACTAAAGAAATAAATAAACATAATGCGATTCTACCACCGGCTCGGAAAGTTGTTTCTGGTCGAGAAGATCCGGCAAGAAACTCGCCAGTTACTCTTTTTAATCGCCAACTTTTTTTACAATGGTTTATTATCCTCATACCAAGTCATACAGTCTAATGCAACACAAAATAGAATGAAGCAAATTAAAAGCTAAATATGAGGTAAACCGAAGCGGACCAGTCCCCAAAAGTGGCACCTGTTCACAAGTATGACGTATGTGTCAGCCATCATTTCACTCAACCATATTAGAGGGAATGTAATGACCCGCCACATAACGCCACCACCTCAGAGACATTTGAGTGAGCATGACTACTTAGGTTCCCCTCATAGGTCACAGAGTACAATACTAATAAACTGCAGGACGAGGTGTACAATAGTAGGTGGTTAGCATCTTGTCAATTGTTTGATTAATCAATACTAATCAATTTGTATACAATAATAAATGCTGCTAAGCCTAATTTATTAAAAATGATTAATTATATTATAATAATGATTCCAGTAAATATTTATAAAATTACTACATGTGTGCAGGCACGGAGGTCATCATGTCCATGAATCCTTATCATTTAAGTAATCTACAATTTTATAGTATCCTTTACTCATTAAACAGGTTTTCACGTGGGATTTAAATTTATGCGTTGGTAACTCAATAACATTTTGTGGCAACTTATTGTACATTTTAATACTTTGACCAACAAATGAACTATTAATCTTTTGGAGCTTCAGATTTGGAATCGCGAGCTTGTGTTTATTTCTAGTGTTAAAACCATGACAATCAGATTTTTTAGAAAAAATATCAATGTTCTTTCGCACGTACAAAATACAGTCCAAAATGTATTGGGAAGCTACAGTTAAAATGTCGATATTCTTAAACAGTTCTTTCAGCGAATCGCGAGGCCTAAGGTTGTATATGGAGCGGATGGCCCTCTTCTGCAATACAAAAATAGTCTGTATCTCAGCCGCCGACCCCCACAACAAAAGACCATATGACATTATACTATGAAAATAACTAAAATAAACCAGTCTCGCGGTTTCAATATCAGTCAGATGTCTGATCTTCTTAACCGCATATGCGGCGGAACTAAGTCTTCCGGCCAAGGCTGCCAAGTGTGGCTTCCATTGCAGTTTGGAATCCAGTGTAATACCTAAGAAAATTGTCGAATTAATAACTTCAATATGTTCATTATTCATAACGACGTTAGTGTTGACCTGCTTTACATTGGGCATAGTGAATTTAACACATTTGGTTTTCTTGGCATTTAAAAGCAAGTTGTTAGTTGTAAACCAATTGTGAGAGGGTGTCATTTACGTCGTCAAACGTATCTTTTCGACGGTCAACGTTAAAAATCAACGAGGTATCATCAGCAAATAACACTACTTCACAAAGATCTTGTGCAAAGTAAGGGAGGTCATTTATGTATATTAGGAAGAGCAGAGGTCCCAATATTGATCCTTGGGGCACTCCCATTAATAAAGGGGCGCCTGAAGAGTCAGTTCCATTGACACTGACTTTCTGAAGTCTATCTGATAAGTAAGAATTTATCAAACTTAATGCATTATTTAGAACACCATAGTGAGCTAACTTCAACAACAATGTTTGATGCTCAACGCAATCAAACGCCTTCGAGAGGTCACAGAAAACACCAATTGCATCCTGTTTGTTTTCCCATGCATCAAAAATATACTTGATAAGTGCAACTCCTGCGTCAGTGGTTGACTTACCCTTGGTAAACCCAAATTGTTTATTATGAAGTAAATCGTTAACTTTAAAATGAGACAGCAACTGAACGAATATGACTTTTTCAAAAATTTTACTCAGTGCTGGTAAAATAGAAATAGGCCTAAAGTTAGAAGGGTCACTTTTATCACCTGATTTAAATAACGGTATGATTTTGCTGTACTTCATTAAGCTAGGAAACTGACCCTCATCAATACATCTGTTGAATATCGTTGCCAAATGGGGTGCAATAGCTAGTATTATATTTTTTAAAATGTCCACTGATATTCCCCAAAGATCTTCAGTTTTTTTCATATTCAGATCTTTGAAAGTTTTAACTATTATCTCGGAGGTTACATGGTAAAATTTGAAAGGCGTTTGACACTCGGCAACATTTGCTTTAAGTAATGAGATAGCAAGATACGAACTTGAATTTAATGTACTTGTTGTTGCCACTGGTATATTAGTGAAGAACGACTCAAATGCATTTGCCACTTCAGTATCAGAGTCAAGACATTTGCCATTTATTTTTAGAGAGAACTTGTGTTGTTGTGTTTTATTTTTACAAGTCTCTTTGTTGATGATGTTCCACGTGATTTTACTTTTGTTAGTTGCTTTACTTATTTTGTTTTTAATGTAGTTCGATTTAGCAACTGCACATACTTTCTTAAAGCACTTAGAGTAATTTCTAACATATTCAACTATCGCAGGATCACGTGAATTAGCTTTAATATCATATAATTCAAACAATTTTCTTCTGCTTATGTGAATCCCTGTAGTGGCCCAGTCACTAAATTTATTTTTAGAACTGTTTAATTTAATGGTCTTTTTTGTAAAAATATCATTAAATTCCTTTTCAACAATTTCGAAAAGGCTTTCATACAACTGGTCGACACTATTTTTATTACCAGGCATTAAGGATACCTTATTATAAATATTATCTTTGAATTTATCTATACGTCTTTTTGTAATAGGCCTACATGTAAAACTTGTAGACGGATTTATGCTCTTCAGGTGGTAATGCGGCAGATTCCCCGACAGTACTTAAGGTAACTTTTTTTTTCTCACAACATCTCATACATTGACCTGATTCCGTACTAAGTAACGTAAGCACTTGTGTTACAGATATCAGACAACAAAGGAACACAAATATATACTTAAATACATATATTACACCCAGACACTGAACAAACACAAGTGTTCATCGCACGAATGTTTGTCCAGGGTGGGGATCGAACCCACGACCTTTGGCGTAAGAGGCAGGGTCACTACCAATTGCACCATCCGGTCAGTCAAATTTTATATAAATAATAATTGTAACTGGTAGGGAACACTAGCGACTCCAATTACTGACTGAAATTAGGCGCCGGTCGCCTAATTACCCGACTACGGCAAAGCAAAAGGAGGGTTATGATTTTGACAGGCTATGTATGTATGTATGTATGTATGTATGTATGTATGTATGTATGTATGTATGTTCATCTGTTTCCACGTAACTTCTTAACTACTTATCAGAATTCGACAAATGACATATCATTATAAGCGTCTTGATCGTCCGCTGGTTATAGGCTATATGAAGTTTCACAAAATCTAATGTGGCGCCCTCTAGCGGACAAAACATACAGAGTAAAAAAATAAAGTTATGATAAATATGCCGTGTTTGGTATCATTTGAAAGCGCTTGACTTGTACATTTTGAATATATATATATATATATATATTACTAGCACTTGGACACCAAAATAGTACAAATAAAATAAAAGTAAAAAAACTAAAACCCAACTACGACAAAAAACGTCGCTGAAAAAGTATAAAACAAGCCTTCGTTGTCAATTTATGCAATATTCACTATGTAGAGATAAAATTTCATGTTTGGAAAGGCGTAGTCACACGTTAAATATACTACCCTTTGACAACGTGTGACTGCGGATTTCCAAACATGAAATTTTATCTCTACATAGTGAATATTGCATAAATTGACAACGAAGGCTTGTTTTATACTTTTTCAGCGACGTTTTTTGTCGTAGTTGGGTTTTAGTTTTTTTACTTTTATTTTTTTAAGCGGTACACGCGGTATAGACGAGTCACCTATCTTCCGCTATTTTGATTTAATCTAAGCATAGACGGAACAAAATATTAAGAGGGAGCTTTGATTCAAAGAGTGGGAGTTTATTTTGTGTGTTTAGGTTTTATATTTCAGTATTCCGATGGCCATAGGCCCACGTCACACCTACAGCCTCGCAAACAGTCCATAGACAAGAGCTGCAAGTTTTTACAATGGACAAACTCCTTCACTCATCGTGCGTTTCGAGGGTTTCCCCTCAGAAATTTTAAACTCAACAGGTATTAGCATAGTTGACTGTATACTTAAACTAGGTACTCTCTGGACTTTGTACAAAATCATCCTCAACGTGGCAAGTTTGTTCTGAAGAATTTCGCAGAGTCAGCGTCTCCCCGGTCTTAGTGTCTTGTTTGCAAGTCTGGATATACTTCGTTTTATACAAAACGTCATATTATTCGTTGTATCGAGGATACGATAAATAAAAAAGAAAAAAAATCTATGCAATTAATAATATTATTAAGTCTATGCAAGATTTGAACAATATACACTTACAAATCGTTATACATTAAAATGGAACCAGCTGTCATTCGTGGTGTTTCCGAACAGATACGACCTGATGACCTTCGAGAAAAGGGCTTATTCCTTTCTTAAGAGCCGGCAGCGCATATGTGATACCAGGTGTTGCAGATGTCCATAAGCGGCGTTGATCATTTACCTTCAGGTGTGCCGTCTGCTCGTTTGTCTGTAATGTAAAAAAAGTCATATACCTAAGTAAGTATGTATGATTTACATGTAATTACATATAACCTCTCGTACGTGGAATACTGCCAACTGTCAAATTTCATTTTTTGACGTGTCGTGGATCCCGCTCCGGGACGCTCCACGGACAGGGGTAATTTTGTGGCAGAGGTTTAGAAAAACTCAATTTTCGCTGAATCTGCTTGATTATATGTATTAATAACATTATTTTTGTTGATAAAACATATTTCTTCAAGTAATTACTCACACTTCACCTGATTTTGAATTTAATTGGAACTGTACTCTGAGAAAAGATATGGGTTACTTACAAGTTCGACTTATATTTGCTGATTAATAAAAAATTAAAAGACTGATGTTTCATATATTGATTTATTTTCATAATTTATTACATATATTTTAAAATAAATACGACAAAGAAGATGTTTCAATACATTTTTTTATACTACTAGTGTTTTTAAACTTTTGGTTTCAAAAAAGACCTACTTCAAAAGTCTCTTAAGTGGGTCTCATATTACATTAGATATTATTACATTATTTACATCAGAGACAAAGTGTTTTTTGTTTCCAATAATTTCATTATATTTCCAAACTAGTGTAAATAATAACACATAGTTACAAACAACATATTTTAGGTATGAAGAGATCAAAAATGAGACTCAAAATTGGTCCATAGAACACTGTGTCAATAAAACTAATATTTTGCAGAACATTTAGATACAACCATGATAATAATATCATTTTTAGGATTTTCATTTAACTAAAGATTGATTACATTAAAAAAAACGACTTGTTTCATAGAGAAATATCAAAAGGTAAGGTCATAAACATAGTGACCAATTCACATTTCTGATCCATGATGGCCACATAGTATGGATAAGACTTTTTGAAATAAAATAAAATTATGTCATTACTAACTATAATTCGTGCTTTTTTGTTTCACGTTTTTGTTAGTGAGTAAAAAAAAGGTTATTTTAGGTATTTATTATTTTGTGTTTTTTTTTTATTTTTCGGTAAGTAACTCTTATTAACGACTTTATTTACATCATGTATTTCGATACCGACCGGATAAAAGGTCACTTATCGTTAGCGGTTTAGTAAATGGTTCAGTCCCGTTGTCTACGAATTTGAAGTTGTCCACTCGGCCATGCCTCTGAAAAATGATACATAGCATTAATATCACATCAGCCTAATAATTTTTATTACGGCACCGAATCCTATAGAAGAACTCTTAACTAGAACACACTCAAATAATTGAAAACTATCTAAAAAAAACAACTGTAATAAGAAAAAAAACATTAAGTACAAAAAAAAAAAATTCACTATCAAGTCATATCCATGTTAGCTTAGCCGGCAGCTATTTTGTGATGCCAAACCCTCTTCCGTGGAGAGTCCCGGAGCGGGACTTTCGAGCGCCTTCATGCAATTAAAGTAAAAGTTTCCGCATTTACTACTAAAATATATGCATTTGGTCATAATCTGATTAAATTTCACAAAATAGTGATCTATGTACAAGAATTCTTTAGAGATTTTAATAAGTTTTCAATCAAATATGACAAAATTAAATCGAAGGATAATTTTGTTGAATGGCTTGGACGTTGGATCAGAGGCTGTTTTTGACCTAAAAATGTGAAGAAAATGCACATTTGTGTAAATAAAATTAAACATTACTTACGGTTCTATGTCTTGAATGCCACAAAATCGCCAAAACACACAAATTATCTTAAAATCGGCCGCTCTCAATAGCAGATACAGGCAGAAAAATTCGTAAAATCAGTCACAGATTCTCTCACAGATTTTTCGTTTTTTTTGTACCACAGATGTCCTAAATAGCTGTCGAAAAAGCTCATTGTAAACCCCTTACCAGTTTTCAAACGTCAAAATATGAAACGTTAAAATAAAAACCGTAAAATAAGGCATATTTTAGAACCGCAATCGTCAGCATTTTTTGCGTCCCTGAGCGGGACTTCCACGGTATAGCGATATTTGTTATTAACTGTCAACGTCCCGCTCCGGGACATCCACGGTTGAGAGGATAATATAAGCTGGAGCCCAATTCTCGGGTTTGTAACATTTCCAAAACTAGGCGGATTACACTTGAAAATCATACAAAAAAACTATGTTTCAGTGATATATGTCGTACGAAAAGAAATGTCACGAGCCCGAAAATTGGGCTCATAATTAGTTAAATATATTAAAATATAAATGAACATATTTCAATTCTACTGGACAAGAGACAGAATAAGAAATAATAGAATGTACGTAGGTACGTGTCTCTCGTCTTACTCTACCAGTGAATGAATATTCGTTCACTGGACTCTACAGTCCAGTGTACTAACTAAATAGATTCGGGATTTTATCTACAACTTTTGCCCGTTGCTCTTTGAAAGGGAGTTAGACGGAATGTAGTGATAGGTATTCAAAAATCCGGCCAAGTGCGAGTCGGACTCGCCCATGAAGGGTTCCGTAGCAGCAAGTGAGATATCTGGAAGGTAAATTGCGGTTTACGGTTTATAAAGTATTAAAAAAAACTACTTACTAGATCTAGTTAAAACAATTTTCGTTGTTAGTTTTGATGGTAATGTATAAAATATCATATATTTTATTAGTTTTATAATTCTTTTATTATAGAAGTTAGAGGAGGGGGGGGGGGACCATTTTACCACCACCATGGGAGCGTCTCTTGCGCAAAGTATTCATTTTAGAAAAAAAATATATTCGAAACTTCAACATCATTTTTAAACACCTATCCATAGATAGGTACCTACACGTATGGGCTTAATGAAAAAAAATATTTAGAGTTTCAGTTCTAAGAATGAGGACCCACCAAAAAGTTTTAATTTCCTATTTTTGTGTAAAAATCGTAATGCGGTTTACAAAATACGTCTATGGTTTCGCAGAAAAGTGACTGTGACATACGGACGGACGGACAGACAGAGAGACATAACGAATACTTTTCCTACTATATGTGCCAAAGAAATGCCTATGTAATAAATTATACTTATGTGAATTAAACTATTTACATTATCCCATCCAAAGTGAGTATGAATACATTTTTCCTAATCCTTCGTTATGCGATCTCAATCGAGAGCATACACCTCAAGATTTTTCAATGTGCGTAATTCTACCATTAGTTCGGCGGTCATGAAACATCGTGAATAAAACTCCACGTTTCGGTTAGTTTCTGAAACTTGTACCTAATCATAATTTAGTTGGTACAGTTCCCCTGTTAAAGGGTTGAAAACGTCTGACGGAAGTCGCTTCACTGTAATTACCAGACTCCCCAAATCATGAATCATGATCTTTGTAAGGGTACCCTGGGCTCAAAAGCGACAGCTTTGGACGCAACCGGAACTTACAAGCTAAGATGAGGCTTCATTTCGCGATCTCAAGTCTTTATCTACATCTCAAAAACTCAACAAGTATGAAAACAGATTCTATTTATAAAATTAAAGCACCCTCGTGAGTCGCTATAAATTCCTCTTTACCTGGCAAGTTTGTTTAGTGAATTCTGTCGAGTCAGCGGCACCCCGAAGTGCCCCGTTACCGAGTTCAATGGGTAAAGTCGGGCTGTTTTATATTACCTACCGTACTTGGTAAGTGAGGCAATAAGTTAAAAAAGTTTACGAGTGAAAATTAGGGTGTGTTTGTAACCAGTTTGAAGTAGTCACTAACTCTTCTTCCGAACTTCTGTCTCCGTAAATCTTCTAAGCCTTCACGTATGATGGTAATTTTTACATGGTTCTTTTTTTACTCCTTATTGATAGATTGAGTTTATTGAAAACTTAGTTCGAAAAACTGGGGTCGTAGTCATGGAAAATATTTACCGCCCGGAAGTATCCACGTAATGTTACATTCATGAACCTATTTACATTATTGTTTGAAATAAGTATGTAGGTACTTACACATTTTCCATTTTCATCAAAATGTAGAGATTTGATATAACTCGCTGTCAACGACACCTACCCAAAATTATATGGACTAAAGCTAATGGTTGTGTAATTGCCGACTAATTTAATACTGGTTCAGATATGCAGCTGCCTCGTATAAAGACATGTAGTTTTAACGTCCAGACATAGAGGGCGCCAGGTTACTCTAAATTCTCAATGAAAAACTTTTTTCTCAACTTTACAAATTATGGGTTCATAATGTAAATTTTTGGATATAAACTTAAGAGTAATCTACTGGTATCCAAAAATTATGGAGATTTTTACAAACAAACGAAGATGTAATGCTAGCAACTATTTTTTATAATATGGCTCTACCCAAGATATCTTGCCAATGCCACGTCAAATAGGTAAGTTATTGAGTAAGTGGGTAGATAGTCAACAGTCGAAGTCAGTCAAAGTCACAGTCACTCAATAAGACGCCGGTGTTTCGCGTTTTATAGACCTACGGACTCTGCACTCTAAACACAATCGCGGGTTTTAAATTGTCAAGTGACAACTCATTGTACAACTCACTCGACAAACAATAGACCATCACTCGACACACAATAAAAACCACTAATTTCTCATTTAAAACCCTACCGCCAAAACCTCCTGGTCTGCCAGTAACTACGCGACTTATATGTAAATCTTCATTAGGTATTTTCCGCCATAGGTTTTGTAAACATAAGGTTTTGCTTTAAATAAAACTGTTTTGCAGCCTTAATAATAAGTTGGTAGTTAAGGTAAGCGACATGCATTGTCGGCGGCCAAGGTGGATACCTTGTCAATGGCCAAATATTAAAAAAATATGCAAAAATAAACAGTTTTGTTGATTTCCGGTAGCCAGTGGCTAGTAGTGTTACCTTAAAGTGGCTAGATACGATGGTGTCTAGGCTTCTAGTCCCGAACTCGATACCTTGATCGGACCAAAATTTCCTACCTGATTTACCTTTGCGGTCTTGTAAGGGCAAGGAGCACTTCAAGGCTTTGGTCTTGCCCCGATCCTTCTTCGGTCGGGTCACCCTCCTGGCTGAAGTTCCAATGGAATAAGTCACATGGAAAATAAATATGCGATAATGTTATTTAAATGCGTTTGCGCATACACTTCAACACTACACAACTACTGCTACTCGTTGAGTATGTCCTCGATAAAAACAAAGCTGAATTCGTTTGTTGAATATTCCATAGCTTCTAAGTTATTGCTGCCTTATTGAGCTGTTAGGAATAATGGCGATAGAGGGATGCCAGGTGATGACCTTTAGTGGACAACCATATGCTGATAAGATAAAGTAGACCTATTTATATATGATACGCCAGAGAGTTAGGCGGATCACCTGATTGTAAGTGCCTGCTTCCACCCGAGTATTAATATTACCTTAGACAATTTAACATTGTCTAAGAGTATTACCTTACTCTATGTTCCACAAACATTTTGAGATGATACTCCTTTCTAGGAACTGGCCACCCTTCGATTAGGTATATACTATAATCGTGGTGCCAGGTTTCGTACCTCACCCCACGACCTCTCCCACTATGGACGATGAGGGAGAGTCCCAGGAGTTTTAGTCGGTATACCCCCGCCTTCTGCTGCGGGGAGTCCGACATAACCCATCCGTTTACAGACGGATGGGTATGCGTAACGCATTTCTCCTGGGTCAACAAAAAAAAAGGTATATATTATAATCAAAGTGGCCAGTAATGATCTTATATGATTTTGACACAATCGACATTTCAGAGATTAATGTCAAATTCTTTTCAATCGTCGTATATAGCAATAATTTAGTGAATCAAAGCCTAATTACAGAACTGCTTTTGTAATATTTCACCTTTTAACCCCTTTTCCAACCCGAATCTCCTCACTCGGCGAAACTTAAAGCAGGTAATTGTTTTCAAGTGGATAACCTAACCTACCTATGTTTTATTCATGAATTATCTTGCATGATCCGTAAAAATGTTTCAGCAAAAATGTGTTACATGGCCTTATCATTTAATTAGTAGATAAAATTAAAGATTACAAGCGTTACAACATTACATGCGTTATAGCAATCTTAGATCAAGTAGGTATAAGGTATCAATTACTAGGTCATAACATTGCTGGTAGCTTATAGAATTTGCTACATCACGCACATGACGACACGTTTAGAATTTTCCACGTAATATCAGTTGTACCACTGACTAGTACCATTGCGCATTGACGGTACAAGTGACACAACATTATGTCAATAGTACCATGAAAGAATTGTAAAGATATTCCCCGTAATTGTTACCAACAGAGAACCTCTTCAGCTACGTAGAGACATTGCCGGTCTAAGTGCTCTCTACCGCCTCTATGATAGGAAATGCTCTGATGAGTTGTTTCAACTTATCCCGTCCTCCCCTTTCCACTTCCAAACAACACGTGCTGGACAGCGTTGCCATCCGCATACCATTCAGACAATGGCGGCGCGCACCAAGAGGTTTAGCTCCTCGTTCCTGCCCCGAGCCATCAAGACATGAAATGCCCTCTCAGCTCATGTGTTTCCTCCTTCATACAATCCGGGGTCTTTTAGGCGGGGCGTGAAGCGGCATCTCAGCAGCCCATCAGGGTGAGGATGGCAGACTCAATGGGTATATTATTAGTTCTTTTGTGCCTGTCAACCTCATATTTGGATTTCACGGTCGCTTACCATCAGGCGGAGTGGGGTCAATCATCCTGATTGGCCTTGCTATAAAAAAAAACCAACAATAATGGTAGCTAGTGATAGAGCTTTATATCCGTAGTCATCATCATCATCATCATCATCAGCCCATTTAAGTCCCCACTGCAGGGGCACGGGCCTCCCTCATTCATATGAGGGGTAATTGCCATACTCACCACGCTTGGCACCTCGGGTTGGCGAGGGTTTTGATATAAATGCAGAGTTTTCTTTCTCTGGGTGCTGATGATCATGCCAGCAGCTTTACCTTAATCGCCTTTTACGACACCTCGGTGAGAGTGAGGGTGGCCTATTCTACTCTGCCGGGGACCACACGGCGGTATCCTTAGTACCTACCATTAAAGAAAATCAAGAGATTTTCACTGGATTTTCACTGAAAGTCGTGCTCCTACTAAAATCCTCTTACTTGTATGCTCCTGCATGAAGACATTGTACTGATTCTCCTACTGTTTTGAGACAAGTTACGAAATTTTAATAATTTTGAAGTAGGTAAAGCAGATGTTAAGTTTCCATGTTTTATTATGAGGCGTCGCTCAAAGGTACAGCCGGAAAATCAGCGCTTCAGCGCCTGCCTAGCGGTTGTTGTAGCACATGCTGAGGCTGAACCTTGTTGGCCTCAACTTTATAATGTTTTGTTCATATTTCGTTTTGTATGTAAACATGTGTTGTGTTCAATAATTTTTTTCTTGTTCTTATAGTTATTCAGAGATTACAAGAACTAATATTAGTATTTACACTTATAACAAAACATACAAAGGAAGACAATTGAACATAAATTGTTTCTCATTGATGTACCTATCAATTGTTTTAACTAAAAGTATCTACTTATTATGCATTTCATGAGAGCGAAAGTGGCTCACATCGTGCACTTTCCACACGGGATTTTGTAGATTCATATCCGAGTATGGATTTTTCAAATGGTGATGCAGTATTTTAATATCTTTGCTACACAGTACCTTTGCTCAGATACAAAATGATTCTGAACGCGTAACCGTGATCCAGTTGGCCTGGTTCCCCTGTTAAAGGGTTGCGCAGGTCAGACAGCAGACCAGCGTATCCGGAGGGGGGCTGTGTTGGGCCCGGTCTGTACGGGATTTCGCCTGGGGAGGGACGTGAAGGGAGATTTATTAGTCAGATTCTCATGTCTCCTCCCCACTCTGGCGCAGACGGAGACCCCTGAGGTTTTAGTCGGTAAACCTCCGCCGACGCGGAGGGAGCCCGACATAAGCCCGCCAGGGGGCGGACGGGTATGCATAACGCATTTCCTCAAGGTTAAGAAAAAAAAGGTCAGACAGCAGAGGCAGTCGCTTCATTGTAATTACCAAACTACCCGAATCCTGGATCTTGGTCCAAACGGTATTTTTTTTGTGCTAGGTGGCAGACGAGCAGATGGTAATAATGATCGCCTGATGGTTAGCGATTGCCGCCGCCAATAGATATCCGCGACACCAGTAGAGTCAAAATTGCGCTGCCAACCTTAAACTACCCCTTTCCCCCGGATCGGGCCCCCGGTACCCTCACTCACGCAGCGAAACATTCGGTTTTCTGTGAGGCCGTAGTATCACTCCCCGTCGAGCCAGCATATTCATGCCAAAGCGTGGCTCTCCAATGGTTAATCGCACCCCAGGATCCGAAGCGACTTCTTTGCTTTGGCCCCAACGCGAACAACACGCTTAGATAAGCCATTCATTTTAAATGTCTGACTTTTTTTCATTGTCACTACAATGCACCCGATTTACGACTATGTTCTCAAAACATGATTGGCGTTAACCTTAACCCGAGTTATATAACCGCTGCACTTGTAGATCAACCTGCCTGACTGGTCCTTATAAAGTACCTACTACTTACTTACTCACTTGCAAGTACCGTTTACTTGTGGGTAAGTTCTGACTCAGAAAGTTATGCATGAATCTAGATTACGCGTTACGTAATAATAAAAATTAGTGATGTGTATGTAAGAACGTAAATTTTTGAGATATTAGACTTTATCGATTAACTTTTTTACATTCTCTTCATCATCATCATCGTCAGCCCATTTCAGTCCCCACTGCTGGGGCACGGGGCCTCCCTCAATCACATGAGGGGTAATTGCCATACTCACCACGCTTGGCAGACGGGTTGGCGAGGGTTTATATATAAATGCAGAGTTTTCCTTCTCTGGGTACTGATGATCATGCCAGCAGCTTTACCTTAGTCGCCTTTTACGACACCTCGGTAAGAATTATATTGTTGTAGAAGACATTCTCTTATAGGTATTGTCTTAATCTGAGATAGGTAAGTGTATTTTTAGAAATATTTTACGTCCACTTGATTTAATATCGGACTCCGGTTCGTCGAATTGGCCGTTTAGGTGACGAGTAGGGCACACTAGCGACGCCAATCGATTTTAATTTTTAGCTACTAAACCGGATCTATTTTAAACAATTTCAATGCTACAACCTCTCGGCAAACACTAAAACTATTTATGAAATAACAATGCACCAATGCGGACCCAACATTTGTACGCGAAAAATTGATTCACGCCAAAAGTGGCCGCTTTTGGTGATATTTAATTTTTCGCGTACAAAAACGGACCCAACATTTATGCATGGTTATTTAATAAGTAGTATAAGTGTTTGCCGAGAGGCTGTAACCTCGAAATTGTTTAAAATAGATCCAGTTTAGTAGCTAAAAATTAAAATCGATTGCCATCGCTAGTGTGCCCTATCAGTCACCTTAATAAAGTTAGGAAGTAGTTTTAGCTGCAAACTTACCTATACCCACCTAAGAATAAGATTTCTTGTCAGATCAAAATATCTATGTTACTCTTATACGGAAATTGATCCCAACCAGTTCATTCCGCACCTAACAGGATACCTATCTAGCTACCTACACAGGACAAGTTTACATAAGAAATCTCTTACATAAATCAATAGCCCCTAATCATACTTATATCTACTTTCAATGCCTTACATGGCTAAGGGGTTATTTCTTTCCTCTACCCAAAGGTTGTCTGAAAGAAATCGCTACAAGCGATAAGACGGCCTTATTGTGCTGTGTTGATGCTGTATCATACTTGTATTTTGTTTTTGTGCAATAAATAATTTCTATCTATCTATCTAAGGCGTGCTATGTATCAGCGGAAACTTCTAAAGAAAATCATAGAAGTTCCATGTATATCCATAGGTATATAGAACTTTTATGATTTTCTGGAGCATAGCATGAGTTATGTTTCTTTCTAAGGCCACACTAAGGCTAAGAAGAAAGCAAAGTACCCGAGGTGGTAAAAGGGTGCCTTTTTGTCACTCATCATCATCATCATCAGCCCATTTAAGTCGTCCCTCCATCACATGAGGGGTAATTGCCATACTCACCACGCTTGGCAGACGGGTTGGCGAGGGTTTTGAAATGCAGAGTTTTCCTTATCTAGGTGCTAATGATCATGCCAGCAGCTTTACCTTAGTCGCCTTTTACGACACCTCGGTTCTTACCTCACTCTTGTGAGGGTGGCCTATTCTACTCTGCCGGGGACCACACGGCCTTGTTGTCACTAATTCCACTTATTTATTATGAACGGAAAAGGCCTTCGGCGAGATCATTTTATTTATTTATTTATTTATTGGTTTACACACAGGTAACAATCGGTAAAATACAAGCTAAAAACACGTTAAACATAAGTGCTAGATTGTAGCCTAAAACGTGTACACACCGCATCACAATAACATTACAAAAAGGCTAAAGTTAGTTAGTTCTAGTGTTATTGTAACAATACTAATACTTAATATGATAAAATGGAAAAATATCAATTATTGGTACCTACGTTAGGAAGCTCAGTGAAGGATGCGTTTCACGTGGAAACGGAACGCAGCGTGCCTAGGCATGAAACGTCTAGGTATCTTTTAGACAGAAGCTCATTATAGAGACGGCACCTGCGTACAATGAGATTTTAAAAAGAGGTGTTATTCTTAAAAGTCGGCAAAACGAAGGTCCTCATCCGGTTTCGAGAGAGCATTCCTGCATTAAAATCGAGCAAGGCAAGTAAGTTAGCTGAGTCGAAAATGACATGTATGATTTTATGTAAAATGGAAACGATCTTGTTGTTCACGACGCACCTCTGACGAGGTCAGGTTAAAATAGACCCGTTTGATCATTGAACCTTTCTTTCGCTATTAGGTTTTTCTTTTCTTTTCTTTTTTTTTGTGTAATTTAATTTTGCGACGATACTACTCAATGGTCAGCGTCACATCTGCTCATGGACACTGCAATGCAAGCTGTGCAAAACAGTAACAAAACATTTCTGTGACGCGCCCGCCATACGACGGCACTTACTTTACTAGGTCTCGGTAAGCCTGTAATTAACTACAACTTGAACTAGTTAATGAGGCCGTGTGGTGCCCGGCAGAGTAGAATAGGCCACCCTCACTCTTACCGAGGTGTCGTAAAAGGCGACTAAGGTAAAGCTGCTGGCATGATCATCAGCATCCAGAGAAGGAAAACTCTGCATTTATATCAAAACCCTCACCAACCCGTCTGCCAAGCGTGGTGAGTATGGCAATTACCCCTCATGTGATTGAGGGAGGCCCGTGCCCCAGCAGTGGGGACTTAAATGGGCTGTACGATGATGACGATAAACTAGTTAATAGTGGTATGATAACCCGACTATTTCTTGAGGTTTAAGTGTACATTTTTCACTTTCGGATAAAAAGTAAAATCGAAGAATAAATTGAGTTATTTATTGTACATTAAAGTGCCACTTTTCTAGTTAGCTCGGCGGCTGGCAAAGTGTTATTTATAGGTACTCTTAAAACAGTCTTATATTTACCTAAACTACGTATTCTATGTGCAAGGTTATATTCTTTAATGAACAAAAGAAGAAACACTTAAGAAAATTAAAACATAATAGAGACCTAAAGCTAAACAAAGCAGATCCCTGTGGCAGCGTCCTCAAAATGCTGCAACAGTAATTTATTATAAATAGAGTCTTACTGATCATCATTCATCATTTTCTTCCTATTGACGTGTTTGATTGCCTTGAAAAGTCAATTTTAGATTCTGCCAGTAAGGCCTTGAAAAAGCTGTAACTTTATTTAGCTTGTTATTTAGCTGTTTTTATTAATAACTACCTGATGATCGTGCCAGCAGCTTTACCTTAGTCGCCTTTTACGACACCTCGGTAAGAGTGAGGGTGGCCTATTCTAATCTGCCGGGGACCACACGGCGAACTATGCATACTGGTTTCAGTATGCATACCTTGAACTGTGAATCTCTTCATTATAATTTGCATTAGATACCTAACTAAGTTATTATTGTAAGGTCTACCTATGCTACAATGTAGACTAATGTGCAAGAGTCAATGACAAACTGAGATGTATGACTTTATTAACCCGTAAAGCCAGAACAATTATTAGATTTTTTACACATTAACGGATATATTCATAAACGTTCCATAAATCCTTCGTTAGTCTGTTTAAACGGTATTATAGCGCAGCTTTGACATTTGAAACAAAATATTTTCATACAAAATTTTCATTAAAAGAATAATAACTGCTATATAACACCGTTTTAGCTAACAAGGGTTTAACAAACAGTTATGAATGAGATCCTTACTTTATTTCTACTCTTTATTTACACGGACAACCACACGTCAAATACAAAGTCAAGTTACCTACTTCATTATTTGAGGAAACTTGACAGTAGTACATTAATTAATTATAGTACATTAAGGGCCGATTTCACCGTTGAAATTGAACGCGATCAATTCACTTGAACTCGGTTTACGAGCTAAATTGAGTTCCGTTCCTTTGTTTTCGCTCGCATTGATCGCGTTTAAGCGTTGATCGCGTTCAATTTCGACGGTGAAATCGGCCCTAAGTGTTAAGCTACTTTTGACGCTGACCGTACCTAGTTAGTAGGTATAGTTGGGCCAAAATAATAGGTTACATTTGCCACTTCAACAAAATTCGACAAAGTAACCTTGTAACAACGGTCATTGAATTTATCAATCTTTTCATGTTAAAAAAGTACAAACTATTATCTTTTTAAAATTATCTTGCATTTATTTATTGCATTAAAGACAAAAAAGACTAGAGAAACTAATCGAACGAATACAATGTTAATCGTGTAGGAATATTCAACCATAAATGAAAAGCCACATTCTGTTTCAAATTAAACATAGGTATTATTCTCTTGTTTAAAAATATAAATACATAAATAACTTGGTAAAAATAAAAACTATTTATGGCACACAATATGATATATGATTTCGAAGAAAGAGAAATAAACTGGTCGCAATCGATATCTATGATCGGTTCTTCTTTCTTTTCAATAATTTCGATTCTTATTTCTCCTGCTACTAACTTCTTTTCTATTCTTATAGTATTCAATTCACGTTTGTTTAATCGAAGTTTTTAGTAGGTCACCTCTCTATGAAAATAATTGATAAACGTCAAATGTGACCCATTAGTTTGGTTGAATAAATGATTGTACGTAAGTAAAAAAATCGCGACTCGGTAAGCGTAGTGTAGGACGCCCTGCGACAAGATGGGATGATGACATTCGAAGGCTGGCTGGTGTGGGCTGGATGAGAGTGGCCGAAAATCGGGAGCAGTGGCGTGCATTAGGAGAGACCTATGTCCAGCAGTGGACGAGTGTGGGTTGCTGATGATGATGAAGTAAAAAAATCTATAAATTAAACACGTTCACGCAATTATTTGTCCTCTGGTTGCGCTAACTTCAGAATCAAATTATGCAGTTAGTTGCGTATCGTCATAATTAGTTAATTATTAAAACGCAATATAATTGCATACTTATGTAGAGTTTGCGAGAACAAAACTGTTAATTGCCGTCGAACGAGTAAAATATTTTCTCTAATTGCTTAATCATTGCATTGGAAAATATGACCTTGTCAAATACTTCAAAGTTAAAGTTTTCGTTTGTTTTCTGGTACATGACGCGACGTCTTTGCACAAAGTAACCGCTTATAACACAATACTTTGCGCAAGAGACGCTCCCAAAGTGGTAAATTGTGTCGTCCTCTTCCTTACACCGTGCATTCGCAAAGGCTTGAAAGCATCCAAAGTGCCTTTACCAGACACCTTGCTTTCTGTTCCATTGGATTCTCCCATAGGAATCCCTATTCGCATCGCCTAAAAAGATTTAAAATGGTCTCTCTTAGAAATAGGAGACTCCTGTTGGGCATGTGTTTCCTCCACAAACTCATCACAGGGAAAATTAAATGTAGCAACCTCCTTCAGCGTGTGTGTCTCTCTGTGCCGTATCGTTACCCAAGAACCAAAATTAAAAAAATATTTACAGCACCAGCTTCTAAAACGAATCTTGGCCATCAGTCCCCGTTAAGCAGAATTCAAACCGATTACAACTTACTCTGTGGACTGCAAATGCAGGACTTAGACATATTTAATGATACTTACGCCAAATTCAAAGGGAAGATTTTAAACTTAATAAAATCAGAGGCACTTTAGTTTAAGTGAATAAAAATAAAAGAAATTGTAATTTCAATTAAAAACTTAAGTCGTCTTAAGATTTAACTAATAAATAAACTAACACATTTATATTAAGACAGCTGCACTCACCTATAATTGATACATGTATCAGAACTGTAGTGAGAATTGTAATATATATATATATAGCGAACAGATCATGCATGTATTGTTGGTGTGTCTTTAATAATTAAAAAAAAATTGTCTTGTAAGCTATATAATTGCTCCGCGTATGGGGGTAGGTATGTGCTCTTAAAAATATATGTATATTTCTAAATTTAAATATGTGTATTTTGGTTTGTGTATTGTTTTGTGTTATAATTTCGGTAAGTTTTTTTTTCTTGAGTAGAGGTGCAAAAGGCCTCCCTCTTAATTACTATTTTATTACTACTCACATTTACTAGAACTGTTTATAATATTAATTAAGTAATCTTATACTTATAGTTACATAATTGATTTATCGTATAATTAAGGTGACGGGTAGGGAACACTAGCGACGCCAATCGATTTCAACTTTTAGCTACTAAACCGGATCTTTGAAAATAAATTAATCACACCAAAATCGGCCACTTTTAGCGTGAATCAATTATTCGCGTACAAAAACGGACCCAACATTTGTGCATGGTTATTTAATAAATAGTATAAGTGTTTGCCGAGAGGTTGTAACCCCAGAAATTGTTTATAATAACTCCGGTTTAGTACCTAAAAATTAAAATCGATGGGCGTCGGTAGTGTGCCCTACCCGTCACCTTAAATATGCGTGTATCACTGAATAAAACTGAGATAGAAATCAGAACACTGAAGCGAACAAAAACAAAAGGTAGAGAAATATGCTGTATTTTTGGAGAAGTTAAAATTTTCCATAGAGCAATAATTTCAGACGCATGGTTGCTCTATTATTAGATAGCCATAATATAGATAGTTACCTAAATATAATTCGAACATAATCCTGACCAATGGGAATAAAAAAGATTTTTTATCCATAACTTCCGATTGGTTGTTTAATCCTCTATATCATTATAGCTACTTATAAGTTTACAACCACCCCAATGTTAGTTATTATTAACCCTAACTGGCATCAATCAAAAAGAGTTCTAAAAACAAGAATAATAAAGTAAATAGTTCTCGATTGTTTTCTGTTCATGAGTTCTTGTAGGGGTGGCAGCAAATTGAGTTATTTTTATCTATTAGGAGAAAAAGAAATTACTTCCCAGACTATAAACTAAATATACATACTCGTACCTACTACAAATTATGAACTTTAGAGTTCAATACTAAGTCAGTATCAGTCTAGCTAGATAAAGGAGACTACATTGGTACCAATAATTTAAATTACTTTCTTTGTACAACGTGTTATAAAAGTACTTATTAAGATTTATAGATACCACTTTTGTGAATCTACAAAAACCACTCTTCGACATGATTGGGTCGCCTCGACCAAAGTAAAAAAAGCAGCGTTTGCTCTGTGTCTCACCGAATGAGCAAGGCTAGGTTGAGTCCTCACCACCAAATCCTGTGTATAGCGCGCTTTAGCGTCGCCATCAACATTCACTCGTAAAATTGAGCTTTATGTCCTTAGACACAATGAATCAACTATTTTAGTCCTGTTTTGCCACGGGATTTCTTTCGTAGCGCGAACTCTGCATCGCACTTGTGACTCCACTAGTGTCTATGAGCGGCAGCAATCGCTAACCATCTGGTGATTCATCCTGCTTTTCTGCTACCTTTCACATAAATAAAACCCAGCATGCCTCTAAAACTGCCTAAAAATACGTGAAACAATATTGGCAGCCCTGGTGGCCCACGTTTATTATTCTGTAGACGCGTCGACGACCACCCGCTCCAGTGACGCGCCGACACTCGGCATGGGCTGGCCCGTCGGTAATAGCCGCCTAGTGAGCTAATATATAGTACATTACATGCAAACTCGTGTACTAGGAATATTACACCCAGTGCCGTGATATACCTACTAAATAAAAATTTAAACAAATCTGATAGAGAGTTAGGTTTTATGGTTCCCTAAATTCAGCATAATTTCTTGAGTTTTTTATGTGATAGGTGGCAGACGAGCAGACGGATTACCTGATGGTAAGGAATCGCCGCCGCTCCATGGACTCACAACAATAATGAAGTCAAAAGTGCGCTGTTAACCTTTAAACGAGGAGGGTTTAAAGGCTGTTTTTCCCGGTTGCGCTTGGAAAAGATTCAGGAATTGAAGAGTCTGGTAAATACAATGAAGCAACTGCCGTCTGGCCGTGTGGTCCCCGGCAGAGTAGAATAGGCCACCCTCACTCTTACCGAGGTGTCGTAAAAGGCGACTAAGGTAAAGCTGCTGGCATGATCATCAGCACACAGAGAAGGAAAACTCTGCATTTATATCAAAACCCTCGCCAACCCGTCTGCCAAGCGTGGTGAGTATGGCAATTACCCCTCATGTGATGGAGGGAGGCCCGTGCCCCAGCAGTGGGGACTTAAATGAGCTGACGATGATGATGATGATGATGAACTGCCGTCTGACCTTCGCAACCTTAACAGGGGAACCTGACCAACTGGACCATGACACACGTTCAGATTTTTTTTTCTCGATTGCCTAATGGTAAGCATTCGGTACCTTCGATCACGCAGCGAAACAGCCAGGGTCTAAAAAAAAACATTAAAGTTTTTCTAATATTCTATGGCCCGATCCGACCAAGCTTTATCCGTGGATAAATCTATGGTATAATGTCGGATATGTACAGAATGATAGCGCTATAGCATTGATTTAGTATCGAAGTAAGATTGGTCGAGTCGGGGTCGGCCCTAAGAAATTTTGAAAACCAACGATTACCAGTGTAAGGGAGTCACTAGTAATGTAAACTTGCACTCGTAATACCTTCATCGGAATGTTTCCGAATGAAGAAACGTGTGGACACGCACGGAACAGACCGTTGTCAGGTCATTCCTTTTTCCACCTTCCAGCTTTTTACATTATTCCACACAAGTTAGGATTGGGAAGGTAGGAGAGGATTGATGAGGATGCGTTCGGAAATGTGATATGAAGTTAAAACCTAACACCGGTATTCTAAATGAAACTTGCAGGTTTCCTCACCTCATATCGTTATTACATTATCGTATATACATATCCGACCCGTTTGGATCAGTGGTGGTGAACGCTGCCTCTGGTGCACAGTACAAACATTTGTGTGCATGAACATGTCTGTTTGTATTGGTTTGGGTCAACGTCATCATCGTCAGCCCATTTAAGTCCCCACTGCTGGGGCACGGGCCTCCCTCAATCACACGAGGGATAATTGCCATAATCACTACGCTTGGCAGACTGGTTGGCGAGGGTTTTGATATAAATGCAGAGTTTTCCTTCTCTGGGTGCTGATGATCATGCCAGCAGCTTTACCTTAGTCGCCTTTTACGACATCTCGGTAAGAGTGAGGGTGGCTTATTCAACTACTGCCGGCGACCACACGGTTGGTATGGGTGTTTTCTATGTATTATAAGTATATATTTACAAAAGAAAAGTATTATATGTATATATTTGTAATGCCGTTGTTAGTTCTGATATCCGTAGCACAGGTGCTTGAGCTATCTCGGAGACAGATTAATGTATGTGATGTTATGAAATATTTATTTATTTATATCTACTTACATACTACTCGGATTCGAACCTACGACCTCCCGAGTTACGAGGTTTATAATTCCTCGTGTTAGTCACACATCACAATCTGTAAAATTTCTCATTGCTAAGTACTACTGATCGATATTGAACCCAACGAGTTTGACATTAAGGTGATTATTTTTTATATTATTGTCTCTACTTGAAGATATCTTGCCAATGTCAAGTAACTTATTGAGAATAAGTGGGTAGTCAACAGTAGAAGTCAGTCAAAGTCCTTAATAAAATGTCGGTGTTTTACGTTTTATCGCCCTAAGGATTCTACCGATACCACTTTAAACACAATCGCGGGTTTTAAGATTCTATTAAGTCCAAGCAAGTTGTCCGTAATAACTCACTCGACACACAATACCTGTGTTAAAAACGACAAAATTTAACGATTCTCATTATCAGGATCACTTCGAGGCACTTCACTGCACAAATAAATACCAAATTAGTTCACTAAAAACCAATAGATACTAATTTAAAACCTTTGAATTGCATCAGCCCACGCGGAGTGTTTGACTCGTACAGCCAGAATACATTAGGATGATAATCGTTTGAAGAAATTTGACACATGTGTATACATTGATATTATGGCTGTCCGTACCATTTCGGCTTGTTATCTATAATATAAAAATGAATCGCAAAATGTGTTGGTAAGCGCATAACTCAACAACGCCTGGACCAATTTGGCCAATTCTTTTTTTAAAATGTTCGTTGAAGTCCAAGGATGGTTTTTTTTTAGAAAAAATCGAATAGTTGTCGGGAAAACCCTAAAAACAGCTCTTTTCTTTTTCACATACAAACGTTTTCTAACTACAACGTAGAATCAATTTGAGCTTTATTGCTATTAATAAAGTTCATATTTGTTGCCACATTACAATTTTTTTTGACAGGACGAAGTCTGTCGGGTCAGTTAGTATTCTATATAAATATTTAAGAACCAATATTCACGCTGATTAGTTTAGAGTCTCAAATTTTCATTTTCTCTAACTACAGTGTAGAGAAATGGTAGGTCTACTTATGAAAATATTTATTTAGATCAAACTTTTACCGAACTGTGAATACCCGCTGGCTAAAGGAACGCGCGCTCACAAAAATATTTGCTACTTATCTATTTTTAGAACGTAATCTAGCGAGCGATCTACAACCGACCGGCGAAACTGTTGCGTGACAAACTTGGTTAGTTTTTTTTTGTCCATAGTAGGTATAATAAAATACATTACTGCCGTGTACGCAGGTCCTATATGTATACTAACTACTTACCTACTAAGTAAAGGCATATGTTTAAGATTGCTGTGTGTAGAGTACACACAGCAATCGTAAACTTATTTTTTTTTAAATAAATTCGTATGTAGGTAATCGTGGTTCATAACAGAAACAGAAACATTATTTATTTGCATAATACACATATGATACATAGATGGTATGAAAAGTATCAGAGTCACGGTATAACAAAATTCTGTAGTCCTACCTAAAAGATTACATTGATAAATCTAAAATTAACAAAATACTTATACTTACATCGAATTATGTATTGACTAATATTATTTATTTATTAAAGTAGCAATTGTTGGGGAACTCGGAAAAAGTTATCTTTTTACTATTTCATTTTCTTATTTTATATACCACTTCGTTTCAGGCCATTAGTTACACTTTATAGATGGCGCTAGGTGTCGATTACATCGCGCAAGGTTTCATGTATCCGAATTTTCTACAAGCGTTGTTGCTGTATTCAGCTTTATCTGTTTATAATAGCATAGATAGATAAAAAAAGCTGTTGTAGATCTTGACACTTTTTTATTAACTCATAGAATGCATTTTCTCTCCAGAAAACCGCATAGGTAGGTATTTCTGTTTGCTTACCGATAGCTACTCGTTCATTCGGGATCATCGCAAAATAATTTCTGCTTAAAATACACAAAAATATTCTGAATCTTTACGCACAGCAAAAATTAAAAATCATTTCCTTCAACAATATCTAGTTAATTCATAATAAGACTAACTAGTTATTTACGTAAGTGGCTAATGTCGGTAACGTCAAACTCGTAATTATAACATCATCCGTACAACGCATTCATAGAGATGTCTAAAATCTATCGATACTTCTTAGTATGTATGGACGAATGTATGAAATCTCTAAATTCGACTTCAATGTCGAGTAGGTACACAAGAATTGCTCCCCTAAAATAAGAAGAAGTTGGATAAATGCAACAGTTATCATCTATCAACCCGCGACGCAAAAACGACGGGGTGTTATAAGTTTGACGTGTCTGTGTGTGTGTGTGTCTGCGTGTGATTTTGATTTTGTTTTTTTTTTGTTTGAAAGATGAATAAGGGGGAGTGTTCTTAGCTATGTTGGATAAAAATCGATCCAAGATGGCCGCCGTCACAAAGATATGGATTGTATGTTTTAATACAACTCCCACAATATGAGTATCATATAAAAGGGCTTGAGTAGCAGAATATATTTACTGTGACTAATTTCAAACCCTCGAGGGTTTTTTAAATTTTCAATTTATATTTATTCCAGATGTCAAATCTCAATCCTTGTTATAAAACCAAATTATTGTACTTATATGAATTACTTTAACGCTATCTTAACAGCGTTATTTTTCATCGTTTACATCCCGAAAACCTCATAATAGTTGATGATGATGTATGGAACAGCTGATTTTTTTTCGCTTATTTTATTGAACTAGCATGCTAGATGGACTTCATCCACGATACCTATTATGTGATTTTTGATCATCGTCATCGTCATCGTCAGTCACTGCTGGGGCACGGGCCTCCCTCAAGGAGGGGTAATTGCCATACTCACCACGCTTGGCGGACGGGTTGGCAAGGGTTTTGATATAAATGCAGAGTTTTCCTTCTCTGGGTGCTGATGATCATGCCAGCAGCTTTACCTTAGTCGCCTTTTACGTCACCTCGGTAAGAGTGAGAGTGGCCTTTTTTACTCTACCGGGGACCACACGGCGGTTTTTGGTATGTAAACGATAAAAAAGTAACGGTGTATAGTTTTCGTCAGTTAAAATATTCCATTCGCAAGTCGCAACCTGTTTCCAGGGACTATACTATACTGGGTGTATCTGTGAACATTTACATCAAAAGTCATAGAACAAATGTTGTTCATAATAGTTGGTAGAACACGTGGTTAAAGGGATGTAAATGTTCACGGATACCCTCTGTATACTGCTAGAGTTTCTCGGTTTGTGGAGTACATATGTTTATGAATCGATACATTTGTAAGCACACCCCTAGCTATGGCGCGACATTTTCCAGCTTGTAGCCGTAACATAACCGCCACGGCCGGCTAGGCACCACGTAACGCAATTTTCCTGGTTCCTGGCTCAATTGCATGCTGTAAGTGGTGCTTGAATAGAATTACGTGTTATCAGTCCGTCTAACAAGAATTACGCGGATACATATATCTTGATCTTTTTATGTGCGTTGGTTTGAATCTGAACACCGCAAGATTTAGAAATGACTGAATTTGGTCGCACTAGGAAATAATCAATAATACACATCAGTTTTAGTACGTGCGCCTTCTGAACAGAAAGTCGTGGATTCGAATACGAACATGTACATGTTCTCATTATGTGGATATTTCTACTATTAGTTTGGGGTGAGGGAACCATCGTGAGGAAACCTACTCGTTTCGGATAGTTTTTGAAACTGAAACGTGTAACTAATATTTGGTCTGTTTCCCCTGTCTGGACTGCCTTTTGCTTATGTAGTGAAGCTCAGACGGATGTCGCTTTATTGTAAACAAGCCTAATTATAACACTCCCCATATGCTGGATCATGGTCAAAGCTTGACCCGGGCCCCAAGGCGAAAGCATATTATACAGATGTATACATCGTTGCTTTTAAAGTCTAGATATGTAGGTAATCCACGGTCATTTTATTAGATTCCATTTTATCTACGATAAAATTTAATTTACATTATGTGCTCGTAGGTTGTTTGGTTCATCAGCACTTGTATCTAACTTAAAACCAAAACTCGAGATTATATATTTTTATTTTCATATTTCAAAAAGTTCCAAACCGAAATCTTACCTTTCCGTACAGTGAGTTATTTCTAATAATAGTTCAATGATTCCGTATCTTACTAATCTGAACAAATCGTTTACACACAAAGTACAATTTAGCTCCTAAACAGTGAAAATGTCAGTGTACCAACGTGCTGATAACAGAGATAGTGACGTCCACGTAATAGATATCGAGAGGGACATCGACAGTATTTTCGGCGCGGTCGAGCCTAGTAGTGGAGAGGTGCCCATTGTGCACGTACACGCGGAGAAGATACACCTACACGATGAGCTCCAACGGTAAGTACCACAGATTTAACGTAAGCACCTTTCACCTACCGTCCACTCTGGTATACTTACTGCCGCACTCAGAGATGTCAATAAGCTAAATGTTCATTAAATTAATTATAGATAGTCTTTATGCGTATTAAAATAAGCGTCAATACTTTTCCTTAGGTAACCATTAAAATTAATTTGACGTCTCTAGCATGAGGTACAGAATAGATGTTACTTTATTGGGTCGAGTTGCCTAGGTGTGAGATGGAAGAAAAGAAAGAAAAAAAGGTAATAATATATTTATTGATTTGGTCACCACAACACATTTGGATACAGACTAACGCATTGATCACAAAGACACCCAGAAGAAACTATAAACTAAAACAAAACAAATAAACATTTACATGCGACAATAGATACTTGTTTAAAACAAAACTTACTACTTACTTAAACTTACTTATTTAAATAAATTGCAAATTCCAAATATTACTATTACATAGAAGAATACATATCAAAAGCAAATACCAAGTAAATAAAATAAGAAATGTCTGCTCCTCTCTATGCCAACTTGCGATGCCTACCAAGGCACGTATGTTCTTTTGATTGTGTAATGTTACCACATACCTAGTCATGTAGTCATATGTGATGCAAATAATTATAAATAAAATAAAATAAAAGAAAAGTGCAAACAGTGTAATTCCCACTGTCCAGTGAGTCCGTTTCTTTGCATACTGTCTTGAGTTGTGTTGATATGTTCAACTTAAAGGGCCCTCACTCAGCTTAAGCCTAGCCGCGCCGCCTATAGATTTCAATTTATTGTGGCGACATACAGTGACGAACCATAATTGCTGGCCACTTTAGACGGCTATAACAATTATGGTTACTTAAACGAAGATAATATTTTACACAAATACATCTCACACAACTTTAAATACTTTCCTTTAATAATTTCGAGGGCACTTTTCGTTAAATGTCGCATATTCTCCACAATACATTGAAATATATTGGCGGCGCTATTTTCTTGTTTTTCATTGAGTCATATTTTTATGATTGTGATGTTCCTGAATTTTCACGCCGTACATGAGCTGCACTGGATCTTTCATCTAATAAAGGTCCAATAACCGATTTTTTGGCCGTGTGGTCCCCGGCAGAGTAGAGTAGACCACCCTCACTCTTACCGAGGTGTCGTAAAAGGCGACTAAGGTAAAGCTGCTGGCATGATCATCAGCACCCAGAGAAGGAAAACTCTGCATTTATATCAAAACCCTCGCCAACCCGTCTGCCAAGCGTGGTGAGTATGGCAATTACCCCTCATGTGATTGAGGGAGGCCCGTGCCCTAGCAGTGGGGACTTAAATGGGCTGACGATGATGAACCGATCTTTTCCTTTTTATAAGTAAGTTAAATAATATTTTTAACACTTTTTACACTTCAAATAGTTATGAAATGTTATTTGAAGTGTAAAAAGTGTTAAAACTGTCTACCTATCTTTCTTTCTCTTTCTCTTCATTCTCTTTTTATGTGATAGGTGGCAGATGAGCAGACTGATCACTTGATGGTAAGCGATTGCCGCCGCCCATAGACACTCGCGACTTCTTCTATTTTCTTTACATGCCCTTGATAATATCTTCTCATTACATAGCCATACCAGGGAAAACAACAGAACTTCAAGTACAGTGGCGGACAGGTCAAACTATACAAAACTGTAAAATTTACTCAATCGATTTCGAACTCAATGTGTAACAATATAAGGTTTATAATCGAATGAAGAAATTTGACAGTTTTGTATAGCTTGATTGTGTCCGCCACTGTACATAGTTACAATTTAACAATAATGTTAAACTTAACCAATTGTTGAAAAGAAAATAAACCAACTAAAACTACAAATCCCGAGTTATAAGCAAACGCATAACCCGTTTTATACTTACAACGACTTTCTTCGATCACACGTATTCCTTCCACTTACTGTTTTCCTGGCTACTAACTAGTACTGCACAGTTTTCACTTTTCTTCTCAACACTCTGCCGTCATAACTAGGAAAGTCGTTATTTAGTAAGACTACAAAAGACTATCTCCCAGGCTTCAAGCAATCGGCATGAATGAATCATGTCACTTCTCAAAAAGTAAGACAACTTCCTAATAAGTCACTATCAGCGATTTTTTTTTGAATGAATATTTTAATATTGTAGGTATTGTGCATGGGAGGTTATTCTTTAGTATATAGTAGAATAAGTTAATACAGTTAGATAATAAACATCTGTCGACGACACCGGTACACGGTAAAGCTTTAAATGCTTATGCTTGTACCGAGCCTTATTACAATTCTGTAATTATTTGTATAAGTAATAAATAATAAATATAAAACTACCTTTACGTCAAGTTTTGTGGTTTAACTGCTTTTAAGTAAAGGAAATCTGTCTCGTATCTCATAATCGAAATTTAAAATATTTAGAAATATATAAATTTATAATAATAAGCAAACATGAAATAAAAATATTTTTGTTAGCTACCTACCTGCCTAAATCCAAATAGACCTTATGTGGCTTAACGGTTTTCTAGTTTTAAAACGACAGCAATACCTGCTCATAATTTATGATGCATGATAAATAGCTATACTAAAAAGTAAGTCACTAGAACATCTTCGTCGAAACATGACTGACGTTAAAATATTACAATATTGGCTATAAGTACGTTCGTTCGTACCCAATTTGAGCCTATTAAATATCCATCAGCGTGCAGCGGGGTGATTGAACGACAGCAATATTTGTGTGAAATCCTAAAGTAATCCTTTCGCGACGATGTGTAAACTACGTTAGTAGACTTGCTTTCTAGTGAATCATCATCATCCTCCTCCTGCCCTTTTCCCAGGTTATCTAGGGTTCGGCGCAGTATGTCTTCCTTTTCCATACGGACGCGTCCCTGTCATTCGTCATCTAATCATCCACCCCTTTTCCATCATGTCATTCTTCACACAATCCATCCATCTCTTTTTCGGCCGTCCTCTGTTCCTCCACCCACTTACATTTAAACTCATCACTTTTTTAGTTACATGTTCCATGCTTTACATGCTTTGTAGTGAAAAATGTAGGTACTTAAAAATGTATCGACAGTGTTCGGGTGGGACTCGAACTAGTGCATTACTTACTTAAGAATAAATTGCAAAAAAATGCAATACCCAAAAAATGCATCATTATTGCTTTCTAGTGATTTTAAACATTCGTTAACGGCAGACGGTAACTCTACCGTCATTCATAAATTGACTTCGCCTGCCACGAGTCTTGCTTTGAGTATAATAATTACTTACCTTTCAGGTACGGGTAGGGCACACTAGCGACGCCAATCGATTTTCATTTTTAGCTACTAAACCGGATCTATTTTAAACAATTTCGGGGTTACAACCTCTCGGCAAACACTTATATTATTTATTAAATTCCTCTTCTTCTTCTCAGTCGTACACTCCTGACGAAGTGGTCGTGATTATGGATTGTCTGTATGTTGGTTAGCGGCTTTAGCGAGACTTCTCCATCTTTCTCTGTAAAATAGAATGCCCATAATTAATATATTGTAGATTTACAGGGCCACATGGGCACTGCGTGCACATTCAGTCGAGGAACAGCTTTGTAACAGACTTGATACTGTCCGTCCACCTTGTAGGTGATCTGCCTCGGGAGCGGTGACCTTCCACTCTTCCCTGTACCATTAAACATTCCAAAGAGCTCTCATTTTCATATTTATTAAATAACCATGCTCAAATGTTGAGCTCGTTTTTGTACGCGAAAAATTGATTCACGCCAAAAGTGGCCGCTTTTGGCGTGAATCAATTTTTCGCGTACGCGTTGGACCCTACATTTTTGCATGGTTATTTGATAAATAGTATGAGTGTTTGCCGAGAGGTAGTAACCCCGAAATTGTTTAAAATAGATCCGGTTTAGTAGCTAAAAATTAAAATCGATTGGCATCGCTAGTGTGCCCTACCCGTCACCTTAAACTTAACTGTCATCTATCATACAATATTCATGCTTAAAATATTCTATGGTCTGCCGCGAGTCTTTGCGATGACTACTAATTATACCTGTTTGTGTCGCATTCAGCATCTAAATTTATCCTGTTTGTGCCGAGGTTATCTGACGATCAGCGACAAAAATTTAGTAATTGAATAGTGTAATAGGCGATATTACACTTTTAAATTACTAAATTTTTTGTACAATAAATAGCAGCTGTCTATCTATCTTCTTAGGCTTAAAAGATACCTAGAAAATCGTGTTTATTGTTAAAATTCTAGAAGCTTATAGAAAGAAAAAGCTTATCGAAAAGTTCCAGAGGGGCCATTCTCGTGCACTCGACATTGATGTCGAATTTGAGATTCCATACATTCGACATACAAATCTGTAGCTCGACTTCGAGAATAGGCCCTAAGAGGGCCTAAATTGTAAGCTAATTGTAAGGTGAGAATCGAGAATAAGGATTTTGATAATCCAACGTGCATATAAGTGAAATACCTATTTATAATTCAGGTTTTTATTATCATTTTTTAATCGGTATCATTTAGTATCTGCTGGACTTAAGGTATCAAAGTATGTAATCAAATGGCAGGTACTAATTAATTACCATTTTTTTACCATTAAAATAGTAGAACGTATTTATCTTTATCTGTCTGTAAATCTACAATATTATATTATAGGGCATGCTATTTTACAAGTATATCATCATCATCATCATCATCAGCCCATTTAAGTCCCCACTGCTGGGGCACGGGCCTCCCTCAATCACATGAGGGGTAATTGCCATACTCACCACGCTTGGCAGACGGGTTGGCGAAGGTTTTGATATAAATGCAGAGTTATCCTACTCTGGGTGCTGATGATCATGCCAGCAGCTTTACCTTAGTCGCCTTTTACGACACCTCGGTAAGAGTGAGGGTGGCCTATTCTACTCTGCCGGGGACCACACGGCCGTACGTTACAAGTACCTATATGTTATCGCTGTTATTCAACAAAATTAGGTAGAAGTTACCCTGCTGGTACCATTGAACTTCACTGCGTAGTAGTTACATCTCACTGGCTGGTACCTACGCGTTTCGATAGGAGGTCGGTACTGTGTTCTCGCACAGCGCGGTAGCTTTTACGGTCATCTAGGATCCAGAGTTCGCGACGTAAATAAGTCCTGCGAAAGTCCTAAGTCCTCCAAAACACGGAACGTAAATTTTAGTTTCTTTGTGTCTATGGACATACAGTTCAAATTTGATTGTTAATGGTGACTGAAGCGCGCTTTTCACGGGACTACTATGGTGGCGCGAACTCTATACTCGATTCGTATCGTATTCGTATCGCACTAGTTTATCAGCAATTAGTAATGCTCCATTGCATTTACTCAATCCATTAGCTAATAGAGTCATTAAAAGTAACATAAGTTTATCACGTCCAAAATAATGTTAATAATTCTCTTTAAATGTAGCACACTTGTTTGTGACTGTGTTAAATTTATCTTAATTGACATTATAATTAATCTTGTCTTAGATTTAGAAGAAGTAAGTACTTAAGTAAACAAAAACTATACACTAAATATTTCCAAAGATAAGATTCATGAAATAATAATTTATGAAACAGTAGTAGAGAACAAAAGAGTCACATTAATCATTTTAACTCCAAACAATGTCAGTTTGTTCCAAAAAAATATTTTTTTATTTTTGGAGCAAACGCCATTTACTTGATTAAGTAAAAAAGCAATTACATTAATGTTTCCTCCAAATATGGTTTGTATTGTTTTTGTTTGTTTAAAAGAAGTCCAAATGGTTAGTTTGGCTAATAAATAGAACAATATGTCCGGTCAGAACTAGTTGGTAAAGTGGTTGAAAAAATAGCCGGTCTGAGAGCATTTGCAACAATATTTGCCCACTTTTAAGGCGACGGGTAGGGCACGCTAGCGACGCCAATCGAATTTAATTTTTAGCTACTATACCGGACCTATTTTAAATAATTTCGGGGTTACAATCTCTCAGCAAACACTTATACTATTTATTAAATAACCATGCACACATGAAATAACCATGAGTCGAACGCGTACGCGAAAAATTTATTCACGCCAAAAGCGGCCACTTTTAGCGTGAATCAGTTTATCGTATACAAAAACAGACTCAACATTTGTGCATGGTTATTTAATAAATAGTATAAGTGTTTGCCGAGAGATTGTAATCCCAAATTTTTTTTAAAATAGGTCCGGTTTAGTAGCTAAAAATTAAAATCGTTTGGCGTCGTTAGTGTGCCCAACCCGTCACCTTAACATAATATAGTAGTGTGTGTGTATGTTTGAGTTTATTTTGTGTCAAAAATATTTCTGATCCGTACTTATTTTACTTGTAATTTTAATGCAAAGATTGTTTTATTTAACGTAGATATCTTTTTAATATTTATATCAAACTAGAATAATAACTAGTCACTATCGCCAAAGCATCCAAAACATGAGTACGTTAAAATCATGTTTTTTTTTTCAAAAAATTTGCTAACGTCTTTCGTGCTCGTTTTTGTTTTATTTTTATGCCAGAGGCGGACAAACGAGCAAACGAGTCACCGTTTTTCTACTTTTGTTGATTGTTTAGTGATTCCATTCTATTTTTAACGCTAAGGAGTCTTTTTGATTTATCAGCCTATTATTTGCATAGACCAAAAATGCACTAAAATTTTATAGACAATCTTCTGTTCTAGTAGCTGGACTAGTTATTTATTTTAGTCATCAGTAGGTGTATATACATACAAATATTTATCTCATCTATACATAAGTACTCTACTTCAAATTAGGTATCAATTGTTATTTAATGTATGTACAACAAAAACGTACGTTGGGCTACTCAGTCTGCCAAATTTCTTCAAGTGATATTGAGCCAAATGCATTTGACCATAAGGTGAAAATCGGATGATGATGAACTGATCTTAGTAGCCCAGCGTGTGACCGGTTTGTACAGTCATCCACATTAGTATGCAAAGATGGAGGTGCGAAACACAAGGACAAGGACCACACGTCCTTCAATGACTTTTGTGTAAAGATTTTTACGAGATCAACAACCTATGAAGATATTTGTTTTTTTTATACATTTTATACGCAATTAAAAACATCAATAAAATAATAGGTCTTTATCTAAATTGGCGTTTTTTTTCTAGACATAATAAGTTGTATAACTCCTTTAATATGCAAAAAGTCACGGTACTATTTATAATTTTATTTTGATTTAAGACTATATTTTAAGGTTTATATGCAAATAAAAATCTTAAATTTGCCCTTGAAAAGAATTGACGTTTTTATCAACAATAACTTTGTGAATTGTGAGAATTATTATTATAGGTAGGTTACAAATAAAAAATAACTTAGTACGGAAAAGACAACTTCAAAGAAAATCGCCATACAAAACGCAAAGTTCATAGGTAAGGACCTAATATTTTATAGATAGGTACAGCCTGTACCTATTTTTGCACTTTGAGTCCTCCAAAAAAAAACATCAAAACCTTGCATCCAATAACTATCACTTTGGAGCCTCACGCATAGACTATGATTCAGGATTTGGCGAGTTTAGTAATTACATTAAACGACAGCCGTCTGACCTTGGCAAACAAATCCTAAATGCACAGGTTTTCTAACGATGTTTTCCCTGACCGTTGAGCTAAAGGTATAAATATGCACATAGATTTGAAAAATTTAGAGGTGCAAGCTTGGATTCGAATCCAGACCCCGTATGGAAGGTGCGGTGTTATCCACCTGGCTACTGTCGCTCATGCGCTCATCCCTTTATTTATTCTGTTCTCATGCTCAAAAATATTATTGAATAGTACGGCAATAAAAATAATTGTAATTACCAGATCCTGACCCATGATCCAAGCGTACCCCGGGCTCAGAAGAAGCGACAACTTTTTACGCACCTCGGAATTACATTCTACTGTGTATTAAATGCGCTACCAGTGCCAATTTGTTTAGGTACATTCGATAACTTTCGATTCAGTCTACAAATTTTATAAATAAATAATAAATATTTCACAACATGTGACTCTGACATAGGTAGCTCAAACACCTGTGTTACGGATATCAGAATCAACAGTGGGATTACAACTATATACCTACTTTTTTTTTCGTAAATACATAACTATAATACATAACAAACACCCAGATCAATACAAACAGACATGTTCGTTCATGCACACAAATGTTTGGGGGGGATCGAACCCGCTATCCTTGGACCAAAGGCAGCGCTCACTACCACTGTTCCAAACTGGTCGTCTAATTATAAATAGGAAAGTGTGTGTGAGTGTCTATTAGTTTTTGCGTCATTTACGGCAAAACGGAGCGACGAATTTAACTGTTACTCAAGTGAATCACTGAACAGTTGATAAACTTATCATTTGAAATTGGAAAATATCCTCACCGATTAAAATTGTCAATAGTTAAACCTATTCATAAAAAGGGCAGTAAAAAAGATATGAGTACTTATAGACCTATCGCTCTTGTCCCAATTATAGCAAAGATCTTCGAAAAGTGTATGTTTGATAGGCTTATGCACTACTGCTTAGCACTTAACTTCATTATATACCAATATGGCTTCCAAAAATGTAAATCTACGGATCATGCTATTTCAATTAGGTATTTCTTTCAAATAATTATATGTCTTAAAGACACTTCGACACGTCACAGACCGCAGTACAGTTCTTACCGCATATCATGCAAATGTTGTAACGCAGCCTGCAGGGGCTTCGTTATACTACATAACTACTCATAAAGAAAGTTACCTTTGGTGTTAACTATAGAGCTTCGTTTTCCGTTTGCTATAGAGCTTGTATATCATTTTATGATTATGTCTTGTATTAGCATTACTCTTATATGTGTTATTTTAATGTTCCTTGTACATTTTTATCTGTAAATAAATTTAAAGTTATTGTTGTAAATATTTAGATTGTCTATCTGACATTGTCCGACAGCTGACGTTGTCTAACTGTTTTTATTTTTCTATCGAATTGTCTATTCAAATTTAACTATGGAGTTTAGCTATGTTTCGAGAATATTCTATATTGTATGAATTTTAAAATTTAAATGTTGTAGAATAGAATGCGCATGGGCAATATAAAAGGACGCACATGGGCAGGACCACCAGTCTACCACCAGCTCTGAAGAAGCTCAGAACCTCAAGCTATAACAGTGCCAGTATACGTTTACCCGTAGAGTAACGGTGCCGGGGCACGAAGGGTGTTGCCTCCCTGCACCTACGCGCGTCTACCTTCCTTCGTGCGCGTATCCGCGTCGCGCCTACCCGCGGCCGGCTTGCGGCGTGCGCGTATCTGCGTCGCGCGCCCCATTTGCCGCCTCCTGCGCTCGGCGGAGCCCTACCGCCCGCCTCTTGCGACACTGGATCCTACCGGCGCGCTGCCTGTGCTCACCCTGTGTTACCGCCCTACCACGGTTGCCCATTTTGAACTTTTAACTGTTACGCGACAGTTTACTGTCGCGTAACGGAGGGTTACGGAGCTAAAAGGTAGGGGGAAGAAGAAAAGATAAGAATAGAGGGAAGAGGGCTATAATTATAAGAGGTATGTACAATGACGGCTCGTCCAAAAAACTTAAATCTAACTTAAAACTAACTTAAAACTAGCTATTTACACCGGTACACTACACTAAATATATATACAAGGTAAGAGTTCAAAATGGGCAACCGTGGTAGGGCGGTAACACAGGGTGAGCACAGGCAGCGCGCCGGTAGGATCCAGTGTCGCAAGAGGCGGGCGGTAGGGCTCCGCCGAGCGCAGGCCCCACGTTGGGCGCCAAACTGTCGCGTAACGGAGGGTTACGGAGCTAAAAGGTAGGGGGAAGAAGAAAAGATAAGAATAGAGGGAAGAGGGCTATAATTATAAGAGGTATGTACAATGACGGCTCGTCCAAAAAACTTAAATCTAACTTAAAACTAACTTAAAACTAGCTATTTACACCGGTACACTACACTAAATATATATACAAGGTAAGAGTTCAAAATGGGCAACCGTGGTAGGGCGGTAACACAGGGTGAGCACAGGCAGCGCGCCGGTAGGATCCAGTGTCGCAAGAGGCGGGCGGTAGGGCTCCGCCGAGCGCATCGCGCGCCCCATTTGCCGCCTCCTGCGCTCGGCGGAGCCCTACCGCCCGCCTCTTGCGACACTGGATCCTACCGGCGCGCTGCCTGTGCTCACCCTGTGTTACCGCCCTACCACGGTTGCCCATTTTGAACTTTTACCTTGTATATATATTTAGTGTAGTGTACCGGTGTAAATAGCTAGTTTTAAGTTAGTTTTAAGTTAGATTTAAGATTTTTGGACGAGCCATCATTGTACATACCTCTTATAATTATAGCCCTCTTCCCTCTATTCTTATCTTTTCTTCTTCCCCCTACCTTTTAGCTCCGTAACCCTCCGTTACGCGACAGTTTGGCGCCCAACTCTATAGAATCCCTCCCTGTTCTCAAAATTCTAAAATAAACTTGCACAAGTTTCTGTATATAACATACCTTTTGGCTCCCTATTAGACGTCTCTTACTTCTTAGATATTTCTTTCCCTATTCTTCCTCTATTTTTCTCACTAAAATAAAGTAAATAAAATAAAAACTATTGTAAATATTTTATTGCTTTAAAATTACAAATATCTTAGAAATGGCTCGTCTTATAAACTTTAATTTACTTAATAAGGCGGAACTTGAATACGAACTTATAATTAGGAACGAAACTCCTGCGGATAATCTTGTATCGCTTAGAAAACAAATTGTTTTATTGCTTCGTAATTTTCCTACGGAGGACATTATTGATTCTCCCGTTCCTCTGAGTGACGATTTGTCACAAGCTTCTTCTACAATCTTATATTTATCTTCGATGTTGGACCGATACGAATCGGGTAATCTGAAATTATTTAAGAAAATTGAAACTTATATAAATCACTTATTTTATCGACTTGACAGAATTGACACTGATGTAAGTGACAGCGACTCAAACCTTATAGAACTCTATGACGACTTAAAAAAGAAGTTTACTCTTTTGACTGAACGTTTTGACGCTTTTTCAAAACCAGCTGAGACTTCACAGGTACAAACCTCTTTGGACTCACCCTTGCCGATTTCTCAACCTAACTGTATGCCACCTTTTCATAATTTTCTCTTACCAAATTATCTAAATGAGCTAAAAAAAATTACTTTTGATGGGACAACTTGTCCTAGAGCTTTTCTATCGAAAATTGATGAATTTTTACTTACGAACAAACTTGATAAGCAAATACTTATAAGCTCGGCCTTCAACATTTTTGAGGACGATGCTTCTTATTGGTTTAAATTCCAACTAAGTCGTGACCCTTCGTTAACTTGGGATCGCGTTTCCGAGTTGTTAATTAAGGACTTTGGCCATTCTGATTATGACCATAAACTACTGCAGGCAATAAAATCTCGTACTCAGGGTAAATCTGAGTCTATTATGGTTTATATTCCGAAAATGTTTGAAATGTTTTCGAGACTAAGCGAGAAATTACCTGAGCAGGAGAAACTGCAAATACTTCTACGTAACATCCGTCCTTGTTATACTTCTTTTGTTGCTCTTAATAAAGTTGATTCTATTGGCTCTTTAATTTCTGTATGTCAACAATTTGAGCGCTGTATTGACCGCGACAATAATTTTAAAGAACCTGAAATGAATACTCTTATTCCTGAATTATCCTATAAACCTAAACACGATTCTACACTTTTACCGAACACTAAACCTAATGTTACACATACTTTTCACTCTAAACATTCTTTCACTCCTAATTATGATTCTCATAAATCTAATAACTTTAAGCCTTTTCGTACGAACTTTTCTTCGCAGAATAAAAATTCTGCACATGCGATATCTGAAAATGCTCCCAAGTTTCAGGCGCATTTGTTTTGCGTTCGATGTCGAATAAATGGTCATTCTTTGAATTCTTGCACTAAACCAAGATTCTTAGTCTGTTTTAAATGTGGTTTGAAAGACTTTAGAGCTCCGGATTGCCCGAAATGTAAGGCTGACAAGCCTCAACCTTCTTCATCCTCTAACTCAAAAAAACTAACATATGACTTGGTTAAACGAAAAGAAAATTTTGATGTTGATGACTGGCATAATTGGTTAAAAATAATTAAGAACTTTTTCGCAAGTTATGGAACTTCTTCAGTTTACTACGACAACGAAAGAGATTTTAACCGTCCTTTTATTAACGTTTCTATTTCAAATGTTGAGTTTACGGCGTTACTTGATAGCGGTAGTTCAATGACTATTTTAGGTAATAACTCGCACTTTAAAATTTTGGAACTGGGCTTTTCGTTATCCAAGTCTGATTATATTACGGTTAGCACTGCTAGTAAGCATCGTGTTAAATCTTTAGGATTTTTTATTCTTCCTTTTACCTTTAACGACCAAACTAGACTTATTAAAACATATGTTATTCCTGAAATATACCCGTCTTTGATACTTGGTGTTGACTTTTGGAGGGAATTTAATTTGGTTCCCAAACTTTTATCGTGTGCCTTTTCTCTTAATAAACCATCCCACTTTAACAACTCTGTGGAGAAACAAATCCTACCTTACGAAAATCTTACTTCTGAAGAAAAGGTTATCGCTGATGATATTATTTCGCGTTTTAAGCAAATTTCCTTTGAAGCTAAGGGTGAACTTGGTCGTACTGATCTGGTTAGCCATCGTATCGATACTGGAGATACGCTGCCTATTAAACAACGTTGTTATAGACTCTCTCCCGAGAAACAAAAGGCTCTAATTGCTGAGGTGGATAAAATGATTGAGTGGAAGGTCATTGAGAAATGTGAAAGCCCTTGGTTGTCTCCGGTTCTTATTACGCCTAAAAAGAATGGCGAATGGCGATTTTGTGTCGATAGTAGAAAACTCAACTCAGTTACTCGTAGGGATGCCTATAGTCTTCCTTTTATCAATGAAATACTTGACCATCTCAAAAACGCTAAATTTTTATCGAGTATCGATATCGCTAAAGCTTTCTGGGAGATTCCTTTACATATAGACGATCGGGATAAGACCGCCTTTTATGTCCCCGGTAGAGGAATGTACAGATTCACTGTTATGCCCTTTGGTTTAACTAATGCACCTGCTACACAGCAGAGGTTAATGGATATCTTATTCACTCCTGAATTTGACAACAAAGTGTTCTGTTATCTTGATGACATTATTATCATAGGCTCCTCGTTCCAAGAACACATAGGACTTCTAATTAAAGTGCTTGAAAAATTAACTTACGCTAAACTTACCATTAACTTTGAAAAAAGTCATTTTTTTAAGGAAGAATTAAAGTACCTTGGATATGTTGTTGACGATAATGGTTTACGAGCTGATCCTAGCAAAATTCAAGCTATTATGGACTTTCCTGTACCTACTTCACGCAAAGAAGTGCGTAAATTTCTGGGTACGTGTAGTTGGTTTCGTAGGTTCATTCCTAATTTCAGTACTATAGCTGCACCTCTTAATAAATTAACATCATCTGCTAAAACTTCTCCGAAATTTTCTTGGAGTTCTGAGGCTAACTCTTCCTTTCTGAAACTAAAAGAATATCTTGTAACTACCCCAATTCTTGCTTGCCCTGATTTTGATCAACCGTTTTCTGTGCATTGTGATGCATCTAACACTGGCATTGGAGCCATGCTTACTCAAACGGTTAACGACAAAGAAGTTGTTATAGCCTACATGAGCAAATCACTTAACAAAAATGAAAGAAACTACTCTACTACTGAAAGAGAAACTCTAGCTGTTATCATTGCCTTAGAACATTGGCGGTGCTATCTTGACAATGGCAAACCGTTTACTGTATACACTGATCATGCCGCATTAAAGTGGTTTTTGAATTTAACAAATCCTTCTGGTAGACTCGCTCGTTGGTCACTTCGCCTTTCTTGCTTTAATTTCACGCTGAAACATAAAAGAGGAAAGGATAATATTGTCCCTGATCTACTTTCTCGTTCTAAAAGCGAGGACAGTCATATTATCGCTCCTTTATCTTCGAATGAAGCCACGTCTTTAGACTTAGAGCGCTATAATAAAATCTTTCGTAATTGTTTAACTGATCCTCAAAGTCATCCTAACTATACGATTAAGGATAATAAACTATTTCGTTGCACTAATACTCCTTATTCTTTAACAGACGATTTCATCTGGAAAGAAGTCCCTATCCCTTCTGAAAGAGAATCTTTGATAAGAAATGCTCATGGTTCCGCTACAGATCCGCATTTGGGCGTATTTAAAACATACAAAAAAATATCATTGTTATATTACTGGTCTGGCATGTTTAAAGATATAGCTAAATTTATTTCCAATTGCGAAACTTGTTTGGCTTATAAACACTCTAACCACTCGCCTTACGGTCCTATGGGAAAACCCAAAATTTGTTCTAGACCTTTTCAATGCATTTCTTTGGACTTAATAGGTCCATTGCCAATGACTAGGCGACGTAACCAGTACATTCTCGTTGTAAATTGTCTATTCACCAAATATACACTTATTTTTCCTTTGAAACGAGCTATAACTACTAGTATTATACATTACTTAGAGAATTCCGTGTTCTTAGTTCATGGAGTACCTCAAACAATTATTATGGATAACGGTCCACAATTTCAATCGCATGAATTCCATAATTTCCTTGGACGTTATAGAATTCCGCATATATCTTACACTCCTCACTATTGTCCTCAGGTCAATACTACAGAACGCTACAATAAAACAATTATTACCGCACTAGCTTCACTGGTCGGTGAAGACCATAGGTCTTGGGACCTTCACCTATCTAAGATTCAGTTTGCAATGAATAACTCTGTAAATGAAGTAACTGGATTTACTCCTGCATTTTTAGTATTTGGTCGTGAACTCATTACTTGTGGTTCTATTTATTCTCAGGGTTACGACTTAGAAGAAATTACCTTTTTACCTCGTGATTTATATGCTAGAAATATTGGCCTTCTATCGTCAATTTTTGATAGAGTTCAGGTTGCACTGCGCATATCTCATGTAAAGAATTCTAACCGTTACAATTTAAGGCACTCTTTTAAAGAATTCAATGTTGGAGATATAGTGTGGCGTAAAGACTACTCTTTAAGCAATGCTGGTGCATATTTTAGCGCAAAATTAGCACCTAAATATGTTAAATGCAAAGTCGTTGAGAAATTGTCACCTCTTGTATACATTCTTGAGGACTGCAACGGTTGCCGCGGTAAATGGCATGTAAAAGACTTTAAGAAATGACTACCTTACTGTTTGACTTTACTAGTATTATATGTATTTATTTGCACACACATTGGACTGATTTTTGGCTACTTCAGTCTGATATTTTTTATATATACTTAGCGACTAATCTCGTCTCTCTTTACTTATAGGATTCTCTCTTATAGTACCTACTTACTTGCTTAACGTTTTCTTTTAAAAGGCGCTTCTTGACCTTTTAATTCTAAACTTTAGGGCTCTCTTTTGCCTTATCTACTTACTACTTAGCGCTTCTTTGACTACAGAGGCGTCTCTTTTAAAGGTAAATTCAACCTTTAAAATTTGTGTCCTTTGATAGGGAATACCTGAGAGAGACTAGATTGTCGGCTATGGTCATCGACACTAATGGGTTTTAAGAAACGGAGCGGCTGACAACTCCCTAAATAAGCCTAAAGTCATTCTTATAGGGTACTTCCTATGGAGTTTGCGTCATTGATAGTGAACCCTACTCCTCTTTGTGATTGGTTCGTATGTTAGAGTGATTGTTAGAGTGACTGGATTTGAATTGTTTTTGGATTGTGGAATGGTATGTTTAAGTGAAGGTTGACTGGTTAGACTGATAGGTAAGGATAGTATTCTCTTAACCTTATAATCAAAATTTTCTCTGAGTCGAAAATTTTTCTGGGGTCGTGGGAGAAATGTAACGCAGCCTGCAGGGGCTTCGTTATACTACATAACTACTCATAAAGAAAGTTACCTTTGGTGTTAACTATAGAGCTTCGTTTTCCGTTTGCTATAGAGCTTGTATATCATTTTATGATTATGTCTTGTATTAGCATTACTCTTATATGTGTTATTTTAATGTTCCTTGTACATTTTTATCTGTAAATAAATTTAAAGTTATTGTTGTAAATATTTAGATTGTCTATCTGACATTGTCCGACAGCTGACGTTGTCTAACTGTTTTTATTTTTCTATCGAATTGTCTATTCAAATTTAACTATGGAGTTTAGCTATGTTTCGAGAATATTCTATATTGTATGAATTTTAAAATTTAAATGTTGTAGAATAGAATGCGCATGGGCAATATAAAAGGACGCACATGGGCAGGACCACCAGTCTACCACCAGCTCTGAAGAAGCTCAGAACCTCAAGCTATAACAGTGCCAGTATACGTTTACCCGTAGAGTAACGGTGCCGGGGCACGAAGGGTGTTGCCTCCCTGCACCTACGCGCGTCTACCTTCCTTCGTGCGCGTATCCGCGTCGCGCCTACCCGCGGCCGGCTTGCGGCGTGCGCGTATCTGCGTCGCGCGCCCCATTTGCCGCCTCCTGCGCTCGGCGGAGCCCTACCGCCCGCCTCTTGCGACACTGGATCCTACCGGCGCGCTGCCTGTGCTCACCCTGTGTTACCGCCCTACCACGGTTGCCCATTTTGAACTTTTACCTTGTATATATATTTAGTGTAGTGTACCGGTGTAAATAGCTAGTTTTAAGTTAGTTTTAAGTTAGATTTAAGTTTTTTGGACGAGCCATCATTGTACATACCTCTTATAATTATAGCCCTCTTCCCTCTATTCTTATCTTTTCTTCTTCCCCCTACCTTTTAGCTCCGTAACCCTCCGTTACGCGACAATGTTGCCTCTACATTGCTTACGGATTGATGTTCTGGGGAAACAGTGTCAATATACATAAAGCTTTTGTAACCCAAAAAACATTTTTGAGAGCGATTTATGGCATACCACCTTATCAGTCCTGTAAGCCACTTTTCAAAGAACTGAAACTGTTGACTTTACCGAGCCTTTATATTTTTGAAACAAGTAAATTTGTTAAGAAAAATATTGATCTCTTTAATAAAGCTGGTGACATTAATCCTAGTAATACAAGGAACCCTAATTAACTCGTTTTAAAATTTGCTCCAAGATCTACACTTTATATATAGAATTGTTTAAATATGTGTTTAAAAATACAAAATACCCGAAAGTTTGAAAATGTTAAATAGTCCCTTATTTGAAAGAAAATTGCATGCATGGCTGCTGGATAAAAGTTTTTATAAGAGTTAATTGTGTAACTGTTCAACCCTGTTACTAAATTTACATTTACTTATATGCCAACACATTTGGCGAAACATGTGAATCTATTTTTAAGAATTTTACTGTTAACATCATTTAATGTACCGTGTTTCGAGTGAATAAACTGAACTGAACTGAATTGAATTGAAAAACAAAAGCAAATCTCTTATCTATCACACAAATACGAGGCCATTTTTATATCCTAAATTAAAAACTGCACCACAACCCGGTTCAATTAACAAGAATACTGGTCCATCGTGTTCTGCAATCAAACCCTGCAGATCAAATCCTTAGTGTCCGGTGAACTCCGGTGGCCTACGCAGTGTCAGCCAGTAACCATGAGCCCGCCGGCTCTGATAGACGCCGGCGCAGGTACAAAGAGCACGAAAAAGTGTTGCTGCGCGGGAGCAAAGCGCCGCGCCGATCACGTAGTGGACATAGAACCGATCGTTAGTGTGCACAAAACTACCGTGGTGAATATCGAAACGCACCCCAAAATGGAAAGAGGTAGGTAATGTGATTACAGTGAAGGTTTATTGATTAGAACTTTTTTAAATATTATTATGCGTGTTTTGTTTTGGATAAGTGGTCCCAGGGGATCCAAGTCCCTATTAGATTCGTTTTGTTGGTATCTGATGGGTATTGTTTTGAATTATGAGTGGGTACCTACTCCTAACTTTAATGTTTTGGAAAATGAACTTTGTTGATCGAAATCCACATTTTAATGGATTACTTCAAAATTTTGTTTTGGATTCTACCTAAAATGATTGAACCTTAATGGTTTCTATAGATGCCAGACAGGATGATAAACGTGTTATTACCAATTTTGGATAGTTGATTACTTGCCATAGGTTTTTATTACCACCTACCTATTTAATTATTGTGCGAGTATAGGTATCACTGAAACATTGTAGATATATTCTATAAAAGTCTATTCTACAAGGTCTATAGGTAAACCTAAAACTTGATAATGCGAAACACTTGCGTGATGTAATCGACGCCTAGCGCCATCTATTGGTTCAGTTTGTTTAAGTGAGGTCGGGCCAATAACACAAGTCTATGCTAGCACAAAGTAGTCCTTGTTTATATTATCTGCCATTAGTAGGTAGGTATAATAATTAAGAAAGTTTTGTTACCTACAGTCCAAAGGTTTTGTTTTATCAAATAGGTAATAGACCGTTCAACACCGTTTGAACGTGGGAGAGCCACGCTTCGGCATGAATGGGCCGCCTCGACCGGAGTGATACCAGCGTGAAGCAGCGCTGTGCTGTGTTTCGCTGAGTGAGTGAGGGTACCGGAGGCCCAATCCGGAGGAAAGGGGGTTTTAAAGATTGGCAGCGCACTTGTGACTCCACAAGTGTTCCGGGTGTCCATGGGCGGAAGCAATTGCTTACTTACCATCTGGTGATCCGTCTGCTCGTCTGCCACCTATCACATACAAAAAAACAGGATGTATTTACCCTAAGTGCGTCGAATGCACGCTGCAGGAAAAGAAATAACTAAATATAGTTTTAATCCTCTGTATTGATAGGTAGGATGTCGTTAGGATTCTCTTAGAACATGTTGACTTACAAACAATGCTTGTAATTTCCATACTTAATGAAAACAATTATGCATTGTTACGGCTCTTGGCAGACACGCAGAAAAACAACAAGAAAGAGCAATAAGTCTCTTAGAGAACTTATAAATACACACCCATAGGTACTTAGGTAATAGATAATTGGGGCTAAACGCATAGCCACAGATTAAAGTACCTATAGATGATAGTTGAAAATCTATGTGCGTATTTCTACCATTAGCTCGGCGGTGAGGGAAACTATCGAGAGGAAACCTGCACGGTTCGGATAGTTTCTGAAACGTGTAACCGTGATTTAGTCGGTCTGAATCGCCTGTTAAATGGTTACGAAGATCAGACAGCAATGGCTTCATTGTAATTAGACTCCCTAAATCCTGAATCATGGTCCAAGCGTACCCCGGACTCCAGAACGACAGCTTTGGACGCCACCGGGAAATAACGTTAAAATTAAGGTGACGGGTAGGGCACATTAGCGACGCCAATCGATTTTAATTTTTACCTACTAAACCGGATCTATTTAAAACAATTTCAGGGTTAAAACCTCGCGGGAAACACCTATACTATTTATTAAATAATCATACACAAATGTTGGGTCGGTTTTTGAACGCGATAAATTGATTCACGCCTAAAGTGGCCGCTTTTGGCGTGAACCAATTTTTCGCGTACGCGTTGGAACCAATATTTGTGCATGGTTATTTAATAAATAGTATAAGTGTTTGCCAAGAGGTTGAAACCCCGAATTGTTTAAAATCGATAAAATCGATTGGCGTCGCTAGTGTGCTCTACCCGTCACCTTAAGAGGAATAGTTAGAATTTTAAAATCCTCATAAAACTTTTAATTAACTTCGAAAAAAGGAGGAGTCAGAATATCTACCGTAGGTATAGCGTTGAATCCCATTTATACACGGAGTGCCTACCTAACCTTGGACCATGTTCTAGGATTTGGCTATTTCCGCTGCCGTCTGACCTTAGCAACCCTCAAACAGAGGAAGCATCGTTTGCTAAACATATGGTGTAAGTTAGGTACCTCTATTAAAATAGGTATGTGGTGCAGGTAGTACTTACCTAAATGTTTACAGCACAATAGTTCTAAGAATACGTAGTACCGACCTACTAATTATTCTTTACTTGATACGAGAAGATTGGCAGGTCTATTATACGTTACACTTGATCGATATGTATTTGTAAAGAACTTATACTAAGTAGAGCTGCCACTACAGACTTTTGTGATCAAGTATGCAGCAACATGATTACTTATTGATGTAATTTTTTATGAGGTATCGGGCAGAAGGATTCTCCGGATCCTGATGGTACCTCTTTGTATTATAATATTTGTACTGATATAGGTAAAACCACATACCTAAGAACATTCGCATATTATTTTATACAGTTAAATAGGCCTTAAGAACTTTTATCCGAGTATTGACACCTGCAAATTATGTAACCCTATTTAAAAGCGAATAAATGATTTTGTATTTTGGTGGTATGGTGGTGGTAAGCGATTACAACTACCCATGGATACCTACCACACCAAAGAATTCACAAACGTGCCGCCGGCCTTTTAAAAAGTATCTACTATGTACGCTCTTTTTTTAATGGTTTGGAGGTCGCATTGGTCCGGAAATACTTGCAGCAGGCGATAGTTCGTTTCATAGTTTTAGCGTGCGAGGCAAAAGAACCTCACAGTTGAGGATTGCCGGCCATTCTTAATGATTCATAGTAGATTAAATTAATTAAGATTAATAAAGATTAGGTATTTATCTAAAGCATTTCTCGATAGTGTAGGTACCGCACGTAAACGTACCTACCTACCTACTTAGTTGTCATCTACATACTTAGGTATGTACCTGCCTACTAATTGTGTGTATGCTGTACAGACCTGCCTGTTCACATATTCACCTACATCTATCAGTCAAATACCTATATGATCCTACCAAAAAAATACATTTCTAAAAATGTTTCCTAAAAACACAAGATCTTACGATTTGGTTTTGTTTTCTATTTGGGCTAAAGCATTTTTTTTACTCTCCACAATTTTTTCCTACGATCAAAGACCATAACCGCAGATCAATGAGGCGGTAAAGTAGGTAGGTAGTTCTTACCTAACTAAATTATTGTCCTGAGACTAAACATATAGGTAGGTACAACTTTATGATTTGTATACTCGACCTTGACTGTCAATTTGTAGTGCGTACAACGTAATACAGCGTCCTTAAACATAGATGCAAAAACATTACTTATTTGCCGTACATGCCATAATGTATTACGTCAGACATCAGGTCACTGTTCGGGACTATTTACGGACCATTACTGTTACCTTTTTGGACTCGAATCCATTTGAAGACCTTCCATTTCTGGAAGTCCGGGTACGTACAATTTACTACAGGACCCACCTAATAGCTAATGTAGGAAAGTATGACGACCAAAAATGGTCAACTATAATGTATCAATACGGGAATTAACGATATTTATTATGTGAAACAACAGTGTGTACTCACCATAGAATTATAACAAGTGGTACTCACATATTTGGCTCGACGTTTCGGCTACGTTACAGCAGTCGTGCTGTACGTATGCTAGCGGACTACTCCGCTCGTGACCGCTCGTTGTTTCACATAATAAATATCGTGTTAATCCCCGTATTGATACATTATAGTTATAATGCAACGCGAAAAACTTAAAAACAAAAATGGTTAACTTGAAATTTTGGACAGTGTTCAAAAGTATTATAAGTAATATAGAAAATTAACAATGTAATGGTGGTAATGGCGTATTACTTTGTATAACCAAAATGTGTGTATGCCTGAAAAGGTAGGATTAAGGATCAATACTCGTAGTATTTACGAGCATTTATATAATTATGTATGTAGCTATTTTAAGATTATTTTTGTAACCTTGTTTTCGATACACATTATGGAACTTAACTACTTACTTACAATCTGAAGGTAGGCATTTAAGTAGTAGGTAAGTAGGTAGGTACACTATTTACCTACATACTTCAGTAAAAAAAGCTAACGCCAGCGACCATAAATAATGTACTTAAGTAGGTAGGTACTTATATGAAATCCACTGTCTTTTAACGTGACGCGAACTATTTACCTATACTTATTTATAGACAAGGTGTATCTGTGAACTTTTACATCCCTTTAACCATGGTGTTCTACTAACCATTACGAACAACATTTGTTCTATCACTTTTGGAAATTCGCATGAAAAAAATGTCAACTTTTCATATAAAGTCGGTCACGTGACTTGGACATTTTGTATGGAGAGTCGAAAAAATTTTTCGATGAATTTCGAAAAGTCGTTGAACACATGTTGTTCAGAATGGTTGGTAGAATACGTTGTTAGAGGGATGTAAATGTTCACAGATACACCTTGCTGGAAACCTGAGAAGCTAGGTTCATCATCATCATCATCATCATCAGCCCATTTAAGTCCCCACTGCTGGGGCACGGGCCTCCCTCAATCACATGAGGGGAAATTGCCTTACTCACCACGCTTGGCAGACGGGTTGGCGAGGGTTTTGATATAAATGCAGAGTTTTCCTTCTCTGGGTGCTGATGATCATGCCAGCAGCTTTACCTTAGTCGCCTTTTACGACACCTCGGTAAGAGTGAGGGTGGCCTATTCTACTCTGCCGGGGACCACACGGCCAAAGATACGAAACGGCCACGGAGAAAGAGAAGCTAGGTTAGCTAGGTATAATCACGTTGTTAGTATCATTTAGTACCTACCTACTGAGGTTGTCTTGATAGTAACAGAGAGCTAGCAAACATCTCGTCAATTGGTTAAGTAAATGTGTGTGACAGGACAGTGAACTCGATCATGTTGACTGAACAAATAAAGATACAAAACTAACTAAACACATAAGTATCTAATGTGTATTTCATAAGTAAAAATAGGTACCTAAATATCTTTAAGCTATTAATTTAATTGGATGCGGGCGATCTGTGTGGAGATTATTGGGGGTAGCCTAAGTCCAGCAGTGGACGTCTATTGGCTGAAATGATAATGATGATGATCTTTAAGTTACAGTTTTCATTAAACTCTGTATAACGATGAACAAAAACCCGGAAGAATATCTACCTACTCATTACTTAAAATAGTTTCCTGAGTAAGTTGACCGTGGGAGAGCCACGCTTCGGCATGAATGGACCGGTTCGACCGGAGTGATAACACGGCCTCACAAAAAACCGGCGTGAAACAGCACAGGCCCAATCCGGGGGAAAGGGGGGTTTAAAGGTTGGCAGCGCACTTGTGACTCCATTGGTGTCGCGGGTATCTATGGGCGGCGGCAATCGCTTACCATCAGGCGATCCGTCTGTTTGTCTGCCACCTATCACAAAAAAAACTGCAAGCAGATCCATCTAAGGTGGACAACATAAATCTACCTACTAATAAAAAAACACGATGACGGTCTATAAACATAATAGCTGCAATTCCACAACACGTGGAAATCATACTTCTTACAAAGTAAGTACCTATGAACGATTACCAGTTATTGTAGGTACTGTAGCGTAGTAACCTTGACAGTCAGGAAACTACATAATATTACTTTACCTATTCTTTTATGGATAGAAACATTTATTCACTGAAAATACGACATTCCACATTTTATAGATAAGAAAGGACGCAACAAGTATAATTAATATAATATTTAAACAAAGAGAAAAATAACAAATAAAAACTAAAACAGCAAACGAAACATTACAAATATAAAAGGAGACAAAAAAAATTAAAAGAGAAAAAAAGTAATAATACGGCTTTTTAAGCCAGGCAATAAGTATTTGCGTACAGGTGTGTGTGTAAGGTTTGTCGCGATAGTCAGTGAAAAGTAGCTCACTCAGCTTCGGCCATGGCTTTAGGTAAGAGTACCTTCAGGCCATGGCGCTGGTTTTATGTGAGCCCTAATGTGACGCACTTTACACATCTTCTTGTAAAGAATATTCCACCGATAACATCCTGTAAATAAACACTAACCAAGTCCTGGGTGTCCCATAAGGTCTAATATTTTATACATTGAGCATGGTACAGAACCCGTCGTGCGACAATCCGACACGCATTTTTTTATGTCATAGGTGGCAGACGAGCAGACGGATCACCTGATGGTAAGCATTTCACCGGTTTTGAAGTAGAATCACCTTAGGTACTCCTAGACCCAGGCTTGTGCTGCCGTAGGGCATGTTCTAGCAATCCGATTCCTTAGATTGCCCTGGGCCCACAAGGGTGTAGGTAGGACCGGCCTCACGGATTGGGTGCTCACCATTCTCTGACCCAGTGGCGTAGCGTGCCTTGTCGGGGCCCCGTATAAAAAAAATGTTTGGAGGCCCTTTTATGGGGGTAAAGATTTTTCCCAAAAGAAAAAAAATAATGTGAAAAGAAATGTATTTATCATAACATAATTTAACCATTTTACAATTATTTTTTTTTAACTTTGCAACGCACACTTAAGGGGCGGGAAAAAAGGTAATTCCTTTATTGAATTTTGTCATTTGTAAAATATAATAAATTAGAAAGTTTTTTTCCCTTATACACTTTGGGGGCCCCCGTGGCCCGGGGGCCCCGTATAATTGATACGGCAGATACGGCGGTAGCTACGCCCCTGCTCTGACCCTATATTGTTCTGAGCTCGGGGCCCTGTCCGGCAAAGATGGTAAATGCCCCGATGAGTTTAGTAGGTAGGCCCCTGTGAGTGTGATTTAATCTAAGGATGCGGCTTAAAATTAATCAACCTGAGTTGACAATGTGGCCGGAGGGGTAAATGAATTTTTCTTCTTCATTAGCCATATCGGTGTTGGCCCTCTTCAAACTTTTCCATTCCTCTGATACATGTATTATCTTACTAACAGAAAATCCGATATTACTTTTAGACTCAAACCTACTAAGAACATAAACTACTTTCGTCAACTTACTAGAATTTAGATTACCTACTTATTTAGGCATGTACTAAAACATAGGAACATTATTTTCCCAGTTCTAAGTAATTCAATGTATTTTACATTCGGCATCTGTTGATTCTCACATAACAAATACCTAGCCGTGCTCCGTGCAGTCTAGCTGCATTCACGGATAGGTCCGTGGCTGCATTCATCATTACTGTTATTGACCTAAGTCACAATAGATAAATACGCTAAATATCTACTGTACTTATGTATAATATTTTAAGATTATGTAGGTACCTATTACACTTTTATTTTAGGTAGTAAGTATTCTTATAGTTAATATAATTTGTAGATTTTAAAATACAACGACTGACAAGAGTTTCCTGAATTCTGACCACAGATAACTATATTGTAGCAAGCATTATTCTGACCACCTCTGCCTCTTGAATGTTTCTTAATGCAAGTCATTGCCTTCACTTTTAGACAAGGAGTTACTATGTACTCTGTGGAGTTACTAAATATCTCCCGCTTTTCCATATCGTCTTTCTATCGGATTTGCAATAATACTTTACTCTATGACCAAGCCCAACCTAAAATACCCAAAATACCTGAACCAATCCAAAGCTTTATGAAAAAATCCAAGGCGATAAATTAAAAACAAAATTATGACAGCTGACGTCACTTGACCTCCCCTCTCATTTTTAAACTTGATCAGCTGTCACTGTCAGTTCGCTTGTGCATGAGAGGACGAGAGGAACATAGATTATACATATAAAAAGAGATAGATGCGCAACTCGCTGATCTCTCTGTCTTTTGAGTTGACTTTGTTAAACCACCCTAAACGTTAGATGGCATTGGTGTCTAGCAAGACGCCTAACCGGAAGATAATAGTCACTTTGCGACCCAAAAGATGGCGCTGCATCGTTCCAATATTGTGCGATAGATGGCGTTGTTGCGTATACAAATACCATGTGCAAATGATTTTTTATATTGAGAGAAATCAGTAAACTGAAAAATTCAGAAGACTACTGATGTCCCTGAAAATAAAAGCAACTAGTATAATTATAAACAATTTAATTTATTTACAGTACGTATTATACAATAAAGTATTATTACAAAGTACAATTGTATCTTAATCTATATAGGCTCATAGTAATTTTGCACTTCAACTAGGTCATTCCTATCAAATCTAGAAAAAAATGCATATTTTACACCGTTTAAACATACACAAAGCTAATAGGTAAAAATACATACTTAACAATAAATCTGATCAAAAAATTGGGAATACATTCATGAAATCCTATTAAAATCACAGTGCTTATTTCATAATAGAAATTCATTATTTCGGATATTCATTTACGTCTTCGTTTATTACAATAATCAAATGCCTGCATTTTAATAGAATCATTACGATCAAATCTACACAATTTACCGCTCAGCAGCCTATTTACTCCCGTACACCAACTATTTATAATCAACTTGATAGAAATATTTGTAATAAAATCAGCTAAATCATTTTTATGCTTTTTACAAGTAAGAATGCTAAAATCACATGCAAAATTGATGTACATTTTGATTTTAGGAATAATCAACTTTGAATGAGGCCACTCCCGTAAACATGCAACTATTGTGAAATAAATTTCATTCATTAAATCACTAAACTTATCACTAGGATGAAATAATGATTTTTTTGTATAATCAACTTCGTAGTTAAAAGAATTAGAATCAACCTCTGATCTACAAAAATCAGTCATGCAGTCATTGCATTTCTTAAATATGTTTGATTTGCATTTTTTAATCACATATCCATTTACATATTTTTTTGATTCAACATGCAGCAGATAATCATCGTTTCTGATTTGATTACTAATCTGACTAATCACATCTACCAAGGAATCAATCTCGCATGCAAAATCATCGTTCTGAGAATCATTTTTGATTAATAGATTTTGGAAACTTTGCATTGGATTATTATGGTCATTTTCACAATTTGCCCCAGGCGAGTGTGGTGAATTATAATTATTAATAATCAACGTTTTATAAGCGCTAATAAATTGATTGCAATCAGGATTAACATTTCGAAAGCCATTACTTCTAATACAAGAAAAAAAATTTTCTAAAGGATCTTGATTAAAATTTCTCGTAATCAAATTATTCACTTTGTAATTTTCATGCAAATAATCAAACATTTCCTTAAAGGTATATATATTATTGATCCAGTTTTTGATTGATGGAATCGACTCATTCCTAATTTCATCACAATCATTTTTTTTAATCACCGACTGAAATTTTATTGACTCCAAAATCGGCAGGAGTTCATCCCATAGTGCAAAATGTGGGGAGTTCTTTTTGTAACAATTTTTATATAGCTTAGTTTGTGTTTGATAGGAATGACCATTAAATGAATCAAATAACTTATCGAATATCAAAAGGAAATCTGCCGTTTCCTCGGCTTCTTCTGGTAATAATTTGTGTTCTGAAACAAAAATATTGTTATGTAAACAAATAGTTATCACGATGAAAAAACAGACAAGATATGTTTAAAAACAATCATTGGAAGCAAGTCAATGGGATGCTGAATGTGGGTGCTCTTAACTAGTTAATTATGATAATATTATTACTTTTATTAGAGGTTAGATAAGTTATTTGAATTTCCTTCCATTATCATAACATTTCGATGCATCATTTGCACTGCTGGCGTCATGATATTCCTACGATTGATAGCTTAGAATATCAATCAGCAAAGGAATTACAAATAAATTTCTTTAGTAAGTAAATATAATACACCAGGACACTGAAAAAACACAAGTCTTATTAAAACTAATCTTGTATGTATGTCGTGTGGGAATCGAACCCAGGAAATATTTTGAGACGGGGTTACTACCAAATGCTCTATCGAGCCAGTCTACCTTTACCTCACGTGCCATCCAGTAGATATAACAGATAAAATGAGGAAACTTTAAACTTACTTGCTGAAAATCTCATCACGGCCGAAACACGCTGACTAAATACTTGTGCAGCGTGTTTTACTTTCATTTTTGGTATTTTCTCTTTATTAATATGACTTTCTGTCAATTTATTTATAATTCTTATTTCGTCTTCACCAACGTCTAAATCTAAAAGCATTTTTAAATGTTCCCACTTTGCAGTTTTATTTTTACCGTTTTGGTTGAATGTCGCATTTTTTGTTAGTAGATTGTTTCTCACTCCTTTTAGTAAATGTGGAGTGTCAAATAGGGGAAATATTTTTTCCCCATCTATTTCAAAACTTCTGCTCTGGTATGTTTTTCCCGCTTGTTGATATTTATCTTTAGTATCATTTATTAGCTCTTTTACCACTGAAACGTTTGTTGGGTGTTGATCGCATATTGTGCTTACAACCTTCATTCCTATACTTTTTAACTCTTTTATTATACTTGTCATGAGCTCTTTTAATTCTTTTTTTTTTGTGTTTCCTTTACAAAAAGTGAAGCATATTGGTTGTTTTGTTTTAGTTTTTACTCCTTTGATCATGAAAACAAGGGCATGATCCGCCAGTAATTTTGATTTTTTACTGGCCCCTACATCTTCGAAGCCAACTATCTCCTTTAAAGAAGAATTATAAAAAAGACCAGGGGCCAATGCTACTTCGTCAAATAATAGGGTAACCAATTTCTGTTCATCACTCATATTGGCCACCTGCTCTTTTAAAGTTTGGAGTATTTTTTCATTTACTCCAGGTTTTAAAGTGAAACCACTCAACAGACTTTGCAACAAACGTTTCGATGGTAAGACGAACATCTTTTTTAAAACTTTATAAGCCTTTGGACTTTGTTTAAAAATGGTCAGTGCCATAATTTTTTCTTCAGTTGTGAACCTCCTGCCTTTCGGTTTTTTTTTATATTTTAACTGCATTTTTGTGAATATTTTAATGGTGTCAGGGAGCCTTTCCACGTACTGCAGAAATTTTGGCGATTTTGAAATTTTCTGTGCGAGTTTTAGTAACTCGCTTCTTTTCATTACTTTTTCCTTTAAATGTTCCACTTTCTGTATCAATTTTTTGATTGTGTTCGTCTTTTTGCGAAAGTGAGTTTTGCCTGTAAAAAAAGGAGAAATATTTAAATAAGATATTAATGTTTATATATTATATTTATTATACAGTCCATAATAAAATAGCATACCATTTACCCAACACCCAAGCACTTAGACATAGGTTTACAAGAATTTCTATCACACATGTGAATGTAAAAAAAACATTATAAATTTCATTTAAGTAAATAGTTTTGATTATTGGTCTTCCTCTTCTCCCTTATTTTTGGCTCGACAGGGTTCATAATGATCTATGCGTATATGTACCATTATTTAAGTAGGTAGCTAGTAAATATATCCAAATAAATGCTAAAGAAGAATGCAGTATTATGTAAATTAACCAACTAGCAAAAAGAGGAGGGTAATGTTTTTTTTTCACTATTGACTGGCCAACTGATTAATATTATCTGACTACCTCGTTGGCGCAGTGGATAGTGCGTCGCAATTTTAAGTGACCGCTGCACTTGGAATCCCCGGATCGGGTTAAATTTGTACCTGAGTTTTTCTGTTCAGAAAATCTCAGTGTCAGCCCAAGGTTTGGAAGTTGCCGGTCTACCCCCGTTCCTCGGAATGCACGTTAAGCCGCCTTCCTTCGCCTGATATCTCTTCGGTCGTGTCACACTCGTGTCCCATGGAAATATGAGACTAAGAGAATAGAGAGTGCACTTGTGCCCTATAATGTCTTGCGTCAATTGCTAATCGCCGCTAAATTGGCCGCCATAACCGAAATATCGGTTTGGAAGACATTATTATCTAAAACACTGTCGTTTTCAGGAAAGTACATAAATTATTTCACCATCATCATCATCATCAGCCTATCGCAGTCCACTGCTGGACGTAAGCCTCTCCAATTGTAATAAATTATTTAAATGTTAGATATTTTAGTGATCATAATTATACACATGGGGTCATGTGGAGTTGCATTACGGGGGACTAGCTCAACCTGACGCCGTTTGTACGAAAAAAAGAGAAAACTTCACATACCTCTGGACGCTATTGTCTGATGTTGAGGAACTGTTCTCGTTTCTTCAACTTGCATTGGTTCCGGAGGATTTACTGAAATAAAATAAGATAAGAGAATAAGATTCATAAACATTAATTCTATTTAAATATTAGTGGCTGTGCCCCTTTTTGGAGGTTGATACATAACATTTAGAAACATTATACAGAAACTAAACTATCTAACACAAAGATACAAACTCCCAAAAGCACACAAAGTCAGATTTGAATCAAAGGCATTATCTCACCCAGGGGATCACATTATGGGCCACACAATATCATCAAGGTCAAGATCAAACAATACAGGACAATTCAATGATGTACAACAGGGACAGATTGTGTTGCAACATAACAAATAATTGAAAACTGTAACATATCAACCGATTTTTTACATATAAAGTTATTAATATTTATTATATAATATCATATTTTGCCGCCACAAATTTTCTGCTTCGCCCAATGGTTGACTGGTAGAGAATGCTGTAAGGCATTAAGTCCGCCAATTGTACTTTTTACTTTGTGCAATAAAGAATAAATGAATAAATAAATAACAAACTTCAACATATCTTTAGATATCAAATGGCATATTATAACAGCTTATGTGCTCTGTTATATATAATGAAAGTCTAACATAATAAAAAAATTACATACATGTAGCCTCCACTGTCTGATGTTCTGATACAGTTATGGTTTCTTCACCAAGTATTGGTCCTGGAGGATCTACTGAAATATGACATGAAATTCAAATTAATTTAAATATTGGTACTTCATCATCAGGCAAGTATAACTATTGATTATTGAGTTTTTTATTTGTTCACTTTTAAAGCCATGTATGAGTCTGACTCATACCAACGGTACGTAAGTAAAAAAAATAATAAAAAGAAACCCTAAATGCAATAGTCATACTTGTCATTGAGATTAAACACTAATTTATGTAGAGATAAACTATCTAACCAACTCCCTCTCATCTTAACATGCATGTAAATGTATTATTATTATTCATTATTCAGGCAGGCAGTTCAGGAACTGATTATTGCCTGTATACAGTCACATTACAAGTATATCTTATTTTCCATGTTGTATGTAAAGTGGACTCATTTTTCCACACTTAGACGCTCATCTGGTCTATTGTGCGTGTTGGGTCCTGGCTATTCTAGCCAGCCCGACTCCACCTAGAATCGGAGAAGTTTCCTGGGAGCTTCACAGCCTATGGTATGCTTAGATTGGGGGAGTCTGGTAATTACAATGAATTGACTGCCATCTGACCTTCGTAATCAATTTAACAGGGGAACCACACCAACAGAATCATGTATACATGTTTGAGAAACTATCAGAAACATACAGGTTTGCACATTCTTATTCGTTAAAAAAAATACCATCATTCCTTAACTAAACTATATAAACAACTATTCGTATTTATTCATTATTGGACTATAGTCCAATAGGATAAGATAGAACCATTAATTCACATTCTGTGCACAACTTTTCATCTAGGATACTATTGTTACCTACACTGAATTTCTAATGAAAATGAAAGCTTTGCCTACAAAATAGAAAGCATTATTACCTACCTATTAAATTCCCACTCTGTCCTAGGCTCGTTGTTGATTCTCGGACTTCAATTGTTCCCGATCGATCTGAAATGTATTTTAATTTAAATATTGAGCTCAGTTACCTTTTGATATGTTTGTAATGCTAATTCATGAAAAACTTACGAAGATTCAATGTCGGGATCGCGTTTGCAGTCACCCGACGACTTGGTGATTTGTATTTTTGCTCAAAATGTTCGCCACAGATTCGGACGTAATTATAGATGTAGGTATTTCCTTTTCTTTGAGTATCCTGATCTAGCACCGCTTTCCACGTAGTAAATTTTTCTTCATGAGGATACTTATCCTGGGGAAATTTGTGTAACGGAGCTGAAATTGAAGTACATTGTGAGTACAAAACTATTGTTCTTGTCTTCTATCTACATAACATAAGATACAATTTTGTTACTTACCATCGGTCTTACATCCAAAATAACACTTCAAATCAGATTTTTTAGGCATTTTCGCCAGTTCTAAATCGCCAATCGGTGGTAGGATTTACAAAAGTCCAGTTACAACGCGCCAAAGTAATCTTATAAAGAGGAAAATACAAGTCCGGTGTGATCGCCAAAGTATCTCAATGAATGTAGGTCTCAAATCCGTAAAACAAGCCAAGGTTCGCAAATAAAATCAAAATTAAAGTGTATCGCACTGAACTTTTAAGACTCGCCAAAACCACTTCGAAACTTTGACAACAAACCGCCATCTTATTATTTTTCTTGTATGTCACATTGCCATGTAAAAAATATTCCAATTTATAAGTTTCGTGTCTTTGATAATTAATAAATTGTTTCATTTTCATTTTATTTCTTTAAAGAAGGTTTAGGTAAACATTTATTTTAAATATTCAACAGATATTTTATCATTTATTGAGATATTTGTAATGTACAATTAATTATCCGCCATCTAGCAGCAACAAAAGTAAACCCAATGAAAATTAAGCACACCCTGGACACTAGGTGGCGCTATTCAACTAAAAAAACGCATGTATGGGAGATTCATCGCCCTGGAGAGGAAGTGAACTTAAACAGAAAATCAAAGTTACTAAAACAAAGTGCCAAGGCCATTGTGTTTGCATTTGCATTGTTTCTTGGACCAGTGACTTGTGATTTTACAAATAGTAACACTTTTGTTCTTAATTTCTCAGTCATTGTTTATCTCAGTTACCGCTAACAAGTTGTTTTGCTACGTTTACAAATAGAACTTGTACTTTGTGTTCATAATCGTGCATTGTAATTTTTCATTATCATTTTGTTAATTGGTTCAACCACGGGCCTTTTCTTACATTGTCGTAATGGTGCTCGGTAAGTTCATAACTGTCGAACGAAAGTATTTATTCCTAGATGTTTTGATGAATAATAAGTATTTCAATTGTAAACTATTGAGAACCATTTATCAAATATTGTCCACATTCATAAACACTCAAGTGACTATTAAGGTCATTTTAACTCAAGGCTTTGTCAAATTTTGGAATTTGAACTCTAAACAAGTTTACTTCTAATAACCAGTTCTAAAAATAAATGCGTATATTTTTCCTGTTACAACCTGTGCATTAGTTTTATCTTGAACGAAACTGGATATTATGATAACTACTTTTTTAATCTGTTGTTTTGATTCCCCAGTTTTGTATACTTACATATAAGTTATATTTATGCCTATAAATACTTGAGCTAGTCTGGCACTAATGTGCTTTAATAAATATATTCTTTAATAAATATAACTTTAAAATATGGCATGTGAAACAGTAAATTTTCCATACATATATAAGTCATTTTCAATGCAATAGTGAATCTAATAAAAAGGTGATAAACAGAGACCGGAATAGGTGACTATTTACCTATAATACAATTCTCAATGGGAGATAACATAGATAATACTGAATTTGAATTCCCAAAAAGTCAGATTTCTACTCAGTACCATTGCTGTGGAAGTGTTTACTCCACCCTCTGTAATAGATTGACCAGAATATAAAAAAGTTTTTTTCAGGAAATTGTTTCCATTAATAGATCCATGTTATGTCCCATCGAGAATGTTTGGTAAATAAAGTTATCTATTCCGGTCTCTGGTAACAAGGTACAGATTCGATTAGTTAATTAATATTGCATTCAAAATAATTTCTTCTTTCTATTCAAAGTAGTATTCTCCATTCCCCCTTAGTACAAAACATGATTTAAGAATAGTTCTGGCACAAAACTCTTTCCAGCCACTTTTAAGATTGCATGTTTGAGCGGGGTGGCATGAGCATTAGTACAGTAATAACTTTAAATCATGTTTTATTAAGAAAAGCTTAGATTGAGTTGACTTGTTATAGTTTAGGTATGTACAGTGAACTTTTTAAGGCACGATTCAACCAATCTTTGACTGTGGATAGATATATGGTATGACATCAGATTTGTATAGAATGACAGCGCTATACCACAGATTTAGTATCAAATTAAGATTGGTTGAATCTGCCCTATGTAATATACCATGGATATAAAAAGTCCATGATTATAGTAAACTTTGTACAAGGTTGTTGCTGTTAATTGCTCAATATGCAATTATACTGAAATAGATTTAAATATTTTACATTTGTTTAAAATCAATATTTGCATGAAAACTAAATAACTCATTTCCAAAGTGAATATTATATTGGACACCCCTATTCAATCCTATTTTGTCCCCATTACTAACACATAGTTGAAAAGCATACTCTTTGTTTCAAAATAGATATTGTGCAATAAATATCTTAAACTCGTGACTCGTATTATATATTACGATTTTAACGTAACTATGATTTTCGACTTAATGTAATAAAATAATTAGACTATTAGAATAAAAATCGAATTACCTAAAACGCTGGGTTTCTACAACACTTACAACTTCATATGTTGGATGTGTTGTACTTACGCCTTACATCCACACAACACTCAATGGGCCAAGCAATGGCAGGTAAATAGGGTTTTAGATTTTGGCATTGCATTGTAATAATAACTATAATTATTAAAACAGACATTAACGCGACATTTATTTATTAATGGCAGGTAGCCTAATAAAATTTGAACCTGTATATTATATTATTCGAAGTATATCTAGCTGTTTCTAATCTGTAATTCTTTTGTTACAGGAAATATTTCTAAAGGCAAACCAGCCAATATCTCCGAGGTAAGTTGTTAAGTAAATAGGCAATAAATGTTGTTTTTTAATTATCATGGACTGTTTCTTTCCTGTAGTAAAGTCTCGTATTTAGATGTATCCCCAAATGCTTGAGGGTACCATTTGTTCATATTACGTAAGGCGATTTTGATTAGGTTTGGTTTTATTATATGTTGTAGGTGGCAGATGAACAGATGGACCACCTTATGGTAACCGATTGCCGCCGACACCTGCAACACTAGTGGACTCACAAGAGCTTTGCCAAGCTTTAAACTCCCCTTTCCCCCGAATTGGGCCTCCTCGCTCAATCTGCGAAACGCATCGGTTTTCCGTGAGGCCGAGGTTCGGCATGAATATGCCGGCTCGACCGGAGTGATACCATGGCCTCAGAAAACCGGCGCGCCGTGAAGCAGCACTGTTCCGTGTTTCGCTGCGTGAGTGAGGGTACCGGAGGCCCAATCCTGGGGAAGGGGGGATTTATAATAAAGGTTGGCAGCGCACTTGTGACTCCACTGGTGTTGCGGGTGTCAATAGGCGGCGGCAATCGCTTACCATCAGGTGATCAGTATGTTCGTCGTAGTATGTGTGACCATCTATCACATAAAAACAAAGCTGAAACGTGCTTATCCACAGTCAATGTTTCAATTTAATTTGATTTCCACAGGCTGTCCAGCGTGCTCGCGAGACCTTCAGCCGAGGTGTGACAAGGCCTATAGAATGGCGTCGCAAACAACTACAGAATCTGCTTCGCATGTACGAAGAGAACAGGCAGGCCATGATCGACGCCCTCCGCGAGGACCTGAGGAGGTGCAAGTTCGAGGCCGTACTCCTCGAGGTGGACTTCATTATCAACGACCTGAACAATACGCTGCACTACCTGAATGAATGGGTTAAACCTGAGAAGGTGAGTTGACATAGAAACTGTTGTAGATAGAGTCTGTTCCAATAGGGTCCCGGGAAAACCCGCTTGAGTCGCCATCAATATTAAATTTGAGCCTTGTGCTTATAGACACAAGGTATCTCAAGTTATAGTTCTGTGTTTTTCCATATGACTTATATTAGTGGCGCGGACTCTATTCTTTACAGAAATTCTGATCTAAGGTTGCGTCCATATCTCGAATGAGCCGTGCACACTCGCTATACAAACCACGCATGAGTATTTTGTTGTGCTCTTGGCTTTACACTGAATTCTAGCAGTTGAGAAAAAGCCCACTATGGAGCGAGCTTAACCAAAAAGCATTTCACTCTAGCTTTAAAAAAAATGAGGTTTTTTTTTTGGTCAATAAGCTAACGCTTGACCACAATCGCACCTGATGGAAAGCGACGATGAGGTCTAGGATGATACGCGTTTGCCTAAAAGATGCCTGTACACTCTTGCCTTAAAGATGCCCAGATTATAGTGTAATGTATAGGTTGTAGTCATTCGGGAAAACAGGCGCAGGAATGGCATTCTAATACTCTCTGGAAGTGCGCATTACGAAGGAGGAGGAAAGGCACTTTGTAGATTTGACTAAGCTCGAGATTTTAAAAAATATAAATATTTTATCAAAATATAGGTAAATATGTGCCAATAGCAAAAAATTCTCAATCAAAAATATAACGTCTAGCCGGTTTTATGGTCATTCAAAGATTCATGGGCAAGTCCATTTTAAAAGTATGAAATTTTAAAAAAAATATTATACCATTGAATAACTCATATAATTTACACCAACTATTATAATGGAACCATTGACGTAAACGAAACATTTGATATAGCTACCATACAAAATTCAAATGAAATGCATACAAAATACTTGCGTGTGACATCACATCTCAGTAGCCATTTGTATGGAGCGTTTTGGGTTTGCCCAAAATAATGTGATTTTAAAGTTGTGACATCTCAGGTAGTTTAAATGAGAATCAAGTAATTCTTTCAACGATGTTTCTATCATTGAGAGGTCTTTTGATTACACAAATGAAAAAAAAATTGTCAAATACCGTATCGTGGAATATGCACCAAGAAAGGATGGTAACCCGCGGTAATCTGCTTTCACGATGGTAGGGAAAGGGAAAAGGGAGGAAGGCACACTCCCCGAAGTACAGCCCATAAAATACTTGCAAGATACTTTGCAGGCTGTACTTCGGGGTCAAGTACAAGCTTCAGAGTCTAGCCCGCTCTGAAGCTTGGTTAACTTGGTTTTTACTAGCTCCTCGTCACCAATCAGTTGCGCTATAGAGCCTAACCTAACCAAACCAAAACCATTGCAGTGACTGCATGCCTGCAGAGCGTGATCAGCTCGCGAGCTGCGCATTACCGTGTCTTAAACGATCCAACGGTAATGTGTAGGCACCTCTTTTGATATTCATAGCTTTTTTGCAGTTTATATTAGACCAGTATCACTGCAACCAGTTTGATCTAATATGTTACATATCAGTCCCAAACCGTTCACTTTTCATAAATGGTATTAATTGTTTGGGACCGAGATCCCTAGTTTAATTGCATTAAATGTGCTTTCCTAGATGTATGCTACGTTTGCGCATCCATTCATAGTACCTAATATGTCATATATTTCCCCACAGCCAGAAAAGGGCCTGGTAAACATCCTGGACGATGTGATCGTGTACAACGACCCCTACGGCGTAGCCCTGGTCATCGGCGCGTGGAACTACCCCCTGCAGCTCCTGCTGATACCCATGGCGGGCGCCATCGCTGCCGGAAACACGGTCATCGTCAAGCCCAGTGAGGTCGCCCCCGCCTGCGCACGATTCGTGGCCGAGACTTTGCCGAAATACTTGGACAATGTGAGTTAAATGACGAATTTGGTTCATTCTAGGAGTCGTACAGCAGCCCATTGAAGTTACCCGTCCGGATAGGTCGGTCTATATGTGGAGTGCACTAAGCCTGATTCAGGACCATGTTACATTTATGATATATTATAGTGCATTTAAGGTGACGGGTAGGGCACACTAGCGACGCCAATCGATTTAACATTTTTGCCTGGTTATTTAATAAATAGTATAAGTGATTGCCGAGAAGTTGTAGCCCCGAAATTGTTTAAAATAGATCCGGTTTCGTAGCTAAAAATTAAAATCGATTGGCGTCGCTAGTGTGCCCTACCCGTCACCTTAAATAGAAAAATATTAGCAAGAAAATACTTATTTCTTGCATAAACTAAGAATAAGTACATAAACATTCTTGCATTGTTATTTAGACATCTTAATTGCTTTGTTTGTAAATTATGTAGGTAATGGTAATAACACAATCTTTACTTAGCTATGCATGAACGTAAAAAAAATATAAGCCCATGAGTAAGCGTGTTTTATAATATAATTGTAACTGTAACATGTTTTGAAAAAAAAATCTTTATATTTTGTGCATATCTAGAGCCCAATTCTCGTGCTGGTGACATTTATTTTCATACGACATATAACACTAAAACATAGTTTTTTTTGTATGGTTTTCAAGTGATATCCGCCATGTTCTAAAAATATCACAAACACGAGAATTGGGCTCCTGATATCGTTTCTACTCGCAAACATCTTAATGGTAATTTAACCTATAGCTTTTGAATATTAGTCTATATACGTATTGTGTTACCAACATGTTTCAATAAATAATTATGACTATTTCTACTGCTACAATAATTATCCCACGGCAAATGACTACGACCACGTTACCTAGATGTTAACAATTAAACTTTGAACTCAAGAATGCCACCAGCATAAGTTTAATCTCCTTCTCTTTAGGTTGGTATTATCCTTATCTTTTGTGTTCAGCGTCGTGCAACTATAAAAATAATCCTTTAATAAACAAAAGCTGAGGTAGATAAAAATAAGCTACAAATAATGATTACAAACATTGATTACAATTGAAAAATATTCATGATAATTTTTTTTTCTGAGAGTGATACAACTCAATATTTTTAGTGGAATTAATATTGTGCTCCTGTGATAAATAGGGGATGAATGAAAACATCAAATACGGCCTGAATTTACGTGATAACATCATAAGAAAACATTGATGAAAATTGAACTGGTTTCTTTTTTTATATTAGAATAGCCACCACATTTGGCCACAATCTTACATGATGGTAAGTGATGATGTGGCCGAGGTTGGATCATGTCTGTCTAGTAACAGCCTATTAACTCTTTTCTCGAATACGTTCAAATCATATCGTTCAGGGAACACATCTTCCGGCAGAGAGTTCCATTCCTTAGCCGTACGCATGTTGAATGTAAATTGGAACCGTTTGGTACGAATTACCGGTATTTCTACGACATAAGGGTGAAAACCCCTTCTCCGTCTTGTGTCCCGATGACGACAGGGGGCCGGTGGAATTAAATCATGTAATTCCTTTGGACAATATGCAACCTGTGAAAGACCGAAAGACTCGCTACTTTATGCCTGTGTTCAAGGCTTAACAACTTGCGGTCAAAAAGTTCGGCGTCGCCAACAAACCTTTTAGCTCGGTTTTCGATCGATTTCAATGCAGCCAGTTGGAATTTGGCAGATCCATCCCAAAGGTGACAGCAGTACTCCAAGCAAGTTTTATCCCAAACCGAACTTTTAGCCACAGCGCGCTAAAAATTCCCGCTGAATGAGTCATCTCATCATCTTGGCGTTTTCTCCCGGTTGCGTCCAGCGTCCCAAGCCGTCGTCACTTCCGAGCCCGGGGTCGCTGAATGAGTATCTTTCACGTTAGTTCGTAGGTAATTCTTTGCTTACGTAAGGTTTTAAAGAAATTAGGTAATCATGAGATATTTTTTTTCAAAAAGTTACGGTACCTAAATTTAAAAAAAGGGTGCATTAACTTAGCATAAGGAGTTGATAATATTGTCTAAACATCCGTTTAGTGAACTGTTTACAAATTAATAGTTGATATTTTTTTATAGAAATCTTTTGTAATTTTTCGCTAGTAAATAACACACTTAAAAATTTCATCTCGTGTTCAGGTGGGACTCGAACCCACATCTTCACAATCCGTTTACTCATTAGATCTGTAGGTTTACATATTTTAAACACAGTCTTCTGTTTTTCATCTGACATTCTGTCGCCTATCACCGAACGTAGCTGACCTTTCTGTCTGTTCCAGGATGCTGTCATAGTTGTGGAAGGAGGCCCAGAAGAAACCACAGAGCTGCTGAAGCAGAAGTTCGACTACATCTTCTACACGGGCAGTCCCAGCGTAGGCAAGATCATCTACCAGGCAGCCGTCAAGAATCTCACGCCCGTCACCTTGGAGTTAGGAGGCAAAAGGTAAGACTAAGATAATGGACCAATACGATACGTTGGTCCGACCAAATTCGCACAACACTTGACTCTACGGTACATAACGCTCTACACACCGCTGGAGACAGAAACAAATTTAGGAAGACAATGCGTGAGAAAGGCCGTGTGGTCCCCGGCAGAGTAGAATATGCCACCCTCACTCTTACCGAGGTGTCGTAAAAGGCGACTAAGGTAAAGCTGCTGGCATGATAATCAGCACCTAGAGAAGGCAAACTGCATTGATATCAAAACCCTCGCCAACCCGTCTGCTAAGCGTGGTGAGTATGGCGACCATCAGTACTGAGGAATACGACGCAAGTAGGAGGAAGATCATGGATTTGACGACCCGTTTAGAACAGTGGTAGTGAACGCTGCCTCTGGTGCAAGGGTTGCGGGTTCGATCCCCGCACAGTGAAAACATTTGTGTGCATGAACATATTTGTTTGTATTGGTCTGGGTGTTATCTATGTATTCGAAGTATGTAGTTACAAAAGAAAAGTATTATATGTATTTAATTGTAATTCCACTGTTGATTTTGATATCCGTAACCACAGGTGCTTGAGCTACCTATCTCGGAGTCAGATCAATGTATGTGATGATGTGACATATTTATTTATTTATTATTTATCTAGAAATCATGAAAGCCACATTTCTTGGCGGTCCGACTTAAGGACCTTCAAGTAGCTAGGCTACTTCGTTCTAATAGGTTTGCAACGCATCAGCGACTCTTCTGATCTCGCAAATGTTCATGCGTGGCAGTGAGCATTACCATCAGGTGACCCGCTTGCTCGTTTGTTGCTTCTCACCATCAACATAAGCTTGTTGCAGTCCACTGCTGGACATAGGCCAGTCGTTATGTTCGCCACTCCGATCGATCTTTGGCTAATCTCATCCAGCTCCAGCTAGCCTTTTGTTGCTTAAAGCATAAATATAGAGCTTAAAAGCTAGTGTTTGCGTTATGGGACGAGTGCTGTATTTCAACGTCACACCGTGAGTTTTTTTCTTCAATTTTTTGAATAACTGAGTGAATTTAAAATCTACTCCATCTCGAGGCAGCTTGAATACAATAAGGGTGCGTTAAAGTGAGTTTTAAGACCAATACAATAAGGTATAAAATTACTGGAATTCCGTAGTTGGTTCAACAATATTATCAACAGCAAAGGTCTATGCCCTTTAGTTTATATTAGCTATTAGCTGATTAGATGATTGTTTTCTCTTTCTATTCAATAATAATTATTATTTTAAGTTATCTGCACCTATGTAAATATAATTTGCCAAATGGCACATTATTTTTACTGGCCTATTTGTATTTTTTTTTTTAACATTCTCTAGTTAGATATTAAATTATTTAACTGCAAGACAAGTAAATTAAATGTATTAATTCTCGCCAATATGCTAAGCTCGGCACTTGGCCGGGTTTTTTCACAAGCCGTACTTAGGCCGATCGTGCCTCTCTATCGCTTGTTTCCACGGTTTCGCTTGCACACTCGGCTCAGGCGGAATGTTTTTTTTTTACTGTAGATAGTTAAGCGTTTGACCATATTTCACCTGATGGTAAGTGATAATATGGTCTAAGATGTAGCACGATTAACTAGAAGATACGTATTCACTCGCGCTTTGAAAACTTCCAAATTGTAGCCTACTAGGGAACACCTCCTCAGGCAGCTGATTCCACTGTTTTCGCAGTACGAAGTAAGGAAACAGGATTCAAATCTCTTTGTGCGGACTTTGTATTTCTACCATGTACCGGTGTCGATTAAGGGTCTGCCTGGTAGAGTAGTGGAAGAACGGAGATGAATGGCATTGTACAGTTCCGTTTCGCACTCTCCAAAATGTGTAAATTTTTCGTTTGTGCAGCCAGCGTTCATCGAAGTATAAAACGTAAAATAACCAATGTTAATATTAACTACAGCTACATATGAATGGATGTAAGGTCAAGACATTGGCAATAGTAACCGACAGTAAAAATCGGAACTAAGCCAAACTACTATCGAGAGTAGATTACACAGATTATATACCCTACTATTAGCTTTTGCCCGCGACATCTTTTTCGACATTTTATAACTTAGAGTGTATATACTTCTCCGGTTCAGTGTGTGTAAAGCTAAGAGCTAACCCATCAACAATAAAAAAAAATTCAAAAACGCAAAAACATTCTTTTTACTCTTTTTATGGTTTCGTAGCCAAATTTCAAAACACGGAACCCGTATAGATTCGTCATGTCTGTCCGTGTGTTTTCTGTCCGTCCGTCCGTATGTCACAGCCACTTTTTCTTGAAACTATGAGAACTATACTTTTGAAACTTGGTAAATAGATGTATTTTGTTAACCGCATTACGATATTTTACACTAAAATAGGAAAAAAAATTGTGGGGTTCCCCTACTTAGAACTGAAACTCTACATTATTTTTTTCATCGACTCTCCCAAAGTGGTAAAATGTGTGTGTGTGTCCTCTAACTTCTATGATAAAAGAATTATAAAACTAAAAAAGTATTTGATATACATTACCATGAAAAGCACTAGTAAGTAGTTTTTTTTTATACGTTATAAACCGTAAACCAGTAATTTACCTTCCATATATCTTACTTGTAGGTACGAAACCCATCATGGGCTAGTCCAACTCGCACTTGGCCGGCTTTTTAAATTTAGAATCAGAATCAATAAAATCTAGAGTTGTTGAGGATTCCTCTTCCTCAGTTTCGAAATTTTCGCAATTTCTTTTCCGCTATCGGTTCGCCATAAATGAAAAAAACATCCTCTTCCGATTTCGGTTCCCCTTACATTAAGAGGAATTTAGGTTACGAATTTAGGTTACGTATCGCGTAGATACTAGTTTCCTATATCAACGCGATTTGTGATGAAATATATTTGAAAATTTACCCAAGGCATCTCAATTTCTCTAGTTCCCTTCCTCATGCTCATCCGGTTCCTCTTCCTCATCCGCATCCTCCTCATAAATATCTTTTTCGTATCCTCATCCGTGTCCTCTTTCTGTGTATTCAAAATTTAAAAAATTGTGGAATCAACTTCCCGCAGTGGTATTTCCGAACCGGTACGATCATTGCGATCTTCAAGAAACGACCCTTTACCCTCCTAAAAGCCGGCAACGCATCTCCACTCCCTCTGGTGTGGCTGATGTCCATGGGTGGCGGTGATAACTAATCATCAGATGACTCGCCTGCTCGTTTGCCTTCCTTTCTCATAAAAAAAAATAACTCTACTCACTCCAATCTCCTTTACAGCCCAGTATTCATCGACAAATCCGCGGACTTGGAAGTGACGGCGAAGCGCATCCTCTGGGGGAAGTGCATCAACATGGGACAGACGTGCATCGCGCCGGACTACATCCTGTGCTCCAAGGAGGTGCAGGACAAGTTCCTGCAGGCCGCTAAGAAAGTGCTCAAGCAGTGGTACGGAGAGGACCCACAAAAGTCTCCCGATCTATGCAGGATTATCAATAGCAGGCATTTTAGGTAAGCATTTATATCTTAATATCCTCCAAACGATTACGGCTACGGCGGCCAATTTCAACGCATTATAGTGCTCAAGTGTGTGCGCAAACACAAGTGCACCCTCTATTCCTCCTTACCTTCAAATTCCGATGGGACACCAGCGTTACACGAACGGAGAGGGATTAGGGCGACAGGATCAACGGCTTAAAGGGCTTTACGAGGCAGGGGGGTATAGAAAACACAAAACCGATGTGCCGATTAAATCACGCAAGCGATTTAATCGGACATATAGCGCCAACTATTGGCAGAAATACTACCCATACCCACTATAGATAAATAAAATTATTAAAAGATAAAAAAATCTTTATTCAATTTAGGTCCACACAGAACACTTATGAATGTCAAAATAGTACATATTATCTACCGCTGGTTCGGAATGTCGATTTCTACTGAGAAGACACCAGCAAGAAACTCAGTAGTTACTCTTTTCAAATATTGATGATATTACAGAGTTTCAATTGAGAAGAGAAAAAAAATACAATTATGAAAGTTAATAGACTACTATGAATAACAACTCAAAAGATTAATCAGTTAACATGACCAAGAATCCTTATCATTTAAATAGTCTTGTACACTATAGTAACCTTTCTTCATTAGGCAGGTTTTAATATGAGACTTAAACTTATCCAGTGATAGGTTAATGACATTTTGTGGTAGCTTATTAAATATCTTAATACTTAAGCCAACAAACGAATTACCGATTTTATGAAGTCTGAGGACCGGGACGGCAAGCCTATTTTATTTCTGGGGTTGGTGGTGCTGGTTATTAGTGATTGCAACAACATACATACATTACAGAATAGGGATTCATCGGATAGGGATACAGGGAAAACAGCGTCAGGAAACATGTACATTTCAGATAGTTTCCGAGTCGTGTTACCATGATAAAGTTGTTCTAGTTCTCCTGTTAAAACGGATGCCTATCCGCGGGCTCCACTCACATAGTCTGCTCCAAAGATTGGCTATTATCGGCATAAGTGGCCTTTAATACATCTGAAAACTCAGCGTGGCGATATTCATACACACAATAGGGTATATGACTAAGCTCAAGATTTTACAAAATATAAATATTTTATCAATATGAGCCAACGACAAAAATCTCAATTAAAAATATAACGTCTAGCCGGTTTAATGGTCATTTAAAGATTCATGGGCAAGTCCATTTTAAAAGTATGAAATTATTAAAAAAATAATTATACCATTGAATAACCCATACAATTTACACCAATTATTATAATAGAACCATTGACATAAACGAAACATTTGATATAGCTACCATACAAAATTCAAATGAAATGCATACAAAATACTTAGGTGTGACGTCACATCTTAGTAGCCATTTGTATGTAGCGTTTTGGGTTTGCCCAAAATAATGTGATTTTAAAGTTTTGATATCTCAGGTAGTTTAAATGAGAATCAAGTGATTCTTTCAACGATGTTTCTATCATTGAGAGATCTTTTGATTGCAAAAATAAAAAAAAAATAGTCATATACCGTATTGATATTGTGTGTATGAATATTGACTGAACACTTGCATCTACTATATGTATATTTGAACTCGCCCTAGCAACGACATTTCTCCGTTGTACTTGTACGTAATGCCACACAGAAGTATACAAAACTGTGATATTTCTTCAATCGATTCTCGCCTTAATGTCAAACACGTTACGATATGGACGATATGCAACCTTATCAATTGAGGAATTTTGACAGATGATAGTAACCTGATGTTGGCTTTTCTGTACCTAATATAAATTATTTATAGAGTTAGTGTAAATAGGTATACTTAATATTAATATATTGGGTCTTTAAAAGGTCAAATAAGGTCAATGTAAACAGACGTTTGCATGCATAACATCGGATAAATAACTAGGTATATTGATGTAGTTCTCCTCATGTAAACTAGTGATTAAAATAACGGCAATAAAACGATTAAAAACGTATATTGATGCAGTAGGTTGATGTTACTTATAGGAACTCAAAAATATTGGAAGGATTAAAAATTTCGTCCTCTGTCCTCCCTAAAAATGTCTGTAGATATGATTTATTTATATCGATTATAGGGGCAAATTAAACAGGCACATTAGTATTCATATACGATGTATATTTTCTTCCTAAGACAAGTGAACACGGACACACTGACCACTCTTAGTAAAATACTGACCTAACTCAAAATTGTTGAAATTTTTTATAGCAATTTTTTGCAATTTATTCTTGAGTAGGTAAGTAAATAACGCACTTCAAATTTCATCGTGATCTCGTGTTCATATGTGAGTGTACCTAAATAGGTAAATACTTAACTCACAATTGTTGTTAGATGACCTTTCATCCCTGGATTTTAGCCGATACTATTTTCACTTAGCATCTATATTAAAATTTTGAGTTAGGTCGGTGTTTTACTAAGGGTGCGACATACAGAATGTCTTCTTAAATCCTTAAAATAAGAGTGTTGACTTTGTCTATGGTAAAACCATGCAAGTTTAACAATATTTTATGTCGAGTCGATATGCAGCACTGCCCTTAGAATGGCAATGTATAATATTATAAACACCCTACTGAAATTTTACAATAAAAGCTACATAGTAATTATTTGGCGCATTTGATGGTACGAGTAAAGACTGGCGTAAAGTTCCTGCCTCTTTACGCCAGAGGTCGTGGGTTCTATCCCCACCCTAGACAAACATCGTGTGATGAACACTTGTGTTTTTTCAGTGTCTAACTGTAATATACATATGTATTTAAGTTTAGACTAGCCAGATGGCGCATTTGGTTGCGACCTTGCCTCATGCGCCAAAGGTCGTGGGTTTGATCCCCACCCTGGACAAACATTCGTGTGATGAACTCTTGTGTTTGTTCAGTGTCTGACTGTAATATATGTACTTAAGTATATATTTGTAATTCTTCTGATGTCTGATATCCGGAACTCAAGTGCTTAAGCTCCCAAGACAATGTATGAAATGTTTGATGAATTTATTTATGCCAACAATTAACGTTTTACAAACTTACAGCCGCCTCCAAGCCGTCCTCGACGCGAGCAAAGATAAAGTGGCTATCGGAGGGAACAGCGACCCCAAAGACAAGTTCATTGAGCCCACGATCCTCGCCAACGTGTCCCCCACCGACAAGGTCATGCAAGATGAGATCTTCGGCCCCATCTTGCCTATTGTTCCGGTAGCAGACGCATACGAAGCTATCAAGTACATTAATGAGGGGTACGTATCTTAAGCTGAATTTCCAACAGAGTAAACGAGGTTGTGTTGCGAGGAATGTGTTTTGGAGAGCCAATAGAATCGCTTTTTTTTACTGGCCTAATGACGCATTTTTTTATGTGATAGGTGGCAGACGAGCAGACGGATCGCCAGATGGTAAGAAATTGCCGCCGCCCATGGACACCCGCGACACAAGTGGAGTCACAAGTGAGCTGTTAACCTTTAAACCCTCCTTTCCCTCGGATTGGGTCCCCGGTACCCTCACTCACGCACACACGAGACCAAATCCGGGGGAAAGGGGGGTTCCCCCGGTAGCCTCACTCACGCACACACGAGTCCAAATCCGGGGGAAAGGGGGGTTCCCCCGCATTTGGTCTCGTGTGTGCGTGAGTGAGGGTACCGGGACCCAATCCGAGGGAAAGGAGGGCTTAAAGGTTAACAGCGCACTTGTGACTCCACTTGTGTCGCGGGTGTCCATGGGCGGCGGCATTTGCTTACCATCTGGTGATCCGTCTGCTCGTCTGCCGCCTATAACATAAAAATAAATCCCTAGCTTCTTTCAGTGAAGCGATTACATTGGCTCTTAACAAACACTTTCATTGAAATGGTAATTTGAAACTAATGGTTAAACATTTTGGAAGGTGAGTCCCTGTCTCTATTATCAGCCCTGAGCGGAGGTCATCTAGGTCGTAGGAAGTACCTTTTAATTGATCAAATGATAAATTATTGTGACGAATACAAACGAATACCTTATTATTGTTTATGTTTGATTTGGAAAACTGTCATGGCAGTTCTTATCGACCTTTAATCTATGGCTATTAGAAGGTATAGGTATATTATACTCTGCAACATGGCAAAGCATTTATATTATTTGGTAGAGTCCCCAAATACTAAAATACCTAAGTTTACTGTAAATACGTGGCTTTAGTCAATGTCATGATGATTTCATTGTACATAATATCTATTTTCAGTTGTAAAAATATGTATTTGTTATTGTATTGCAACTGAGATAGTCTTTAAAAACAGCGACCACTTTGAGGTCATATTAAATTAAAGCCCATTACATTAAAATTTAAATGCAAACTGTCAAATACCTACGAACCTATTACACATTTACGACTACAGTACATGTAGGTTATTAACTTTGTTTAATATATTATTGTGAATTGTTTTGCCTATTTATTTATCTATACACCGTTACCGACTTCATTCACGATACCTACTATGAGGTTTTCGGGATGTCAACCATAAAAAATAACGGTGTATATGTCACCGAGAAATAATATGATCTGTAAGTTTATCAATTTGCTAGAAGTTTATAAACTTTCGTAAACGGAAGATAAATTGTATTATTTTACGTCCACACTTTCGTAACATTGATAAACTTACTGAACTCACTCGTAAGATAATAAGTAAGCAATATTCAAACGCTACGCGCGATCTGATTAGCAGTGGCTCTATGAACATTGACCAATCAGAGAGCAGTGTGTTATTTAACGTATTTCAAAGATTCGTATATTTAAAAGAGTTTTTGTGATTGGTCGAACCATATAAAATTTTACGAATAGATATCCGTTAGTTTATAAATTTGCCATGTGACGCCGGAAAGTGTGGACGAAATAATACAATTTATCTCCCGTTTAGAATCCTACAAAAGTTTATAAACTTCCTAGTAAATTGATAAACTTACGGATCTTGTTATTTTCCGGTGACATATATATATAAAAGGAGAACCTGTGTGGCTAAGTGACTAGGAATGGACCCACAGTCCAAACTACTGATCCTTAAAACTTTAAATTTGGGCAGGGGGTTCCTTTAATAGTGAAAGTGAGCACTAAGAAGGGATTTATAAAAATTCAGCCCTTAAGGGAGTAAAAAGGAATTAAGAAGTTCATATAAAAGTCCGTCATCTTTGATGTTAGGAATGTGAAAATTCGTATTAAGACTATGAATTGGAAATTAAAAATAACTCATCAAAAGTTTTTTGGAAAATCACCCTTACAAGGGGTTAATTAGGCGGAGGAACACTGTACGGAGGCTTAGCAATTTTAATGTAAGAATCTTAAAATTGATGTTCGATCACGGGTTTTGAATAAGAAAGTGACTTTTTTACTTCCAACCCCTAAGGGGTAGTTGCGCGGGTTAGAGGTTTTAATGAAGATTTTGTAATAAAAACTAAAACCACGCGAGTACCTAACGACGCAGGCGAAGTCTAGTTTAGTATAATAATTGAACTGGGAACAACCTAATTACATAATTATCAGTTATAGATTCTGCTGCTAGTAATTTCACAAGCAATTTTTTCTATGCTTCATTCGAGCAGGAAAAAATCACCATGCACATGTCTGTAATTTTAACAATCTTATAATTTCTACCTTTCCACTCCGATCTTTGCCCACGTGAATTAAATTATACTTTCCCGTAGAAAGAAAACGTTGTCCTATAGTAAAATATAGCCTATGCTTAGTTTGGTATAATGTTTCTACTGGTGATAGGATTTTTGAAATCGGTCTTGTAGTTTTTGAGTTCAATCGTTGCAATCATACAAATCTTTCATGTTTAAAATCTTAGTAGGTATAGATGTATAGACAGGGGCTCATCTATAGGGATGTAACAGTTCACAATATCGGCAAGTGATTTTGCCGACCGTGTGTTGTTTTATGGGAAATTGTATTGTGACGTTAAATTGTTCACGATTTATTTTTCGTACATGACCATTTTAATCCTTATCTACATTTTTATCACATTTTAATGGTTTTGACATTTATTCCTAACAGCGACAGCTAAAAATCATCATTATACATCAATTATTTCGTTTAAATGCAATGTTTATGGAACATTATTATTGGTGAAATAAGATACGTAATTTTTGTGTACTTTGCAATGCCAAACTTGTGTTTGTCTATTTGTTATTTTGTTAACATCATTGTTTCATTGTGTTCGGAACAGCGACCTTATTATTCGCTGTTTAATAAGTCAAAAAAGGTTAATGCCTTCTCTCAAGGTTAAAACATAAATTTATTAGCATTGTGTCGGAAGATACAGAAACTGACCGAATGAAATAATAGTTTGATTATTTTTTTTATTATACATTATGTAAAAGTAGAAAATTTCACTTCTCTCTTTCAGAATATATTGTTTGATTTGTCTCATTAACTTAAGGCTATCAAATAATCGCCATAATGGGACTGAAAACACTAGAATTTATTGTAAATAAATATAAAGTAGGAAAAAAATATCAGTACATAAGTTAAATATTTTTTAATCTTTGCCATATTTCCATAATGATATTACTGTCTGCAATATTATACAAAAAAAAATTCCAATCATTTTTCGATATGAACAATGTTTTGTCTAATATGTTTGTCTGGGAGAAAATGCTTCAATTTTGCGCCGTCATAAGAAAAGCAGGCACATCATAACGTAAAGCCATGACGTTTCAGATCGCACCCATTAGTGCTTTACTTATTCAGCAAACAAAAGGACATACAAAAATTGTTTGCTGAACAAACGCGTTCCGGCAGTATCAGCATAAACGACACGATCATGTTTTACGGCGGTAAGGAGTTCCATGTACCATTCCATTCTGGTGGTGGAATGACTGAGATTCTTTGCAACTCCTCAAATAATAAGCCCAACATCTATATTTTCACTACCGCAAAATATATAGACACAAATCGCGTGCAGGCTACGCACACATACGCGTGTATAATGATACCGGCGTGTAGACGTGTGTAACTCTTTACTGAAACGACTCAGCTAAATGCTACACTTTTTTTTATTTTTATATGAGAGGTGGCAGACGAGCAGACGGATCACCTGATGGTAAGCACTGTACTGTTCCGAATCTCTAATCAATCGACTCAAATGGATCTTGAGTCCGAGTAAACCGAATGAGCTGAATGATCCGATGAGCTGAATGATCCGAACGAGCTGAATGATCCGAGTGAGCTGAATGATTCGAGTGAGCGGAATGAATCACGGATCTATCTGAGAGTCGAGGTTCCAAATAAAGCGTTTCACTGTTCCGCATCTCTGCACTGATCCGGTTATGTATAAGTGTGTGTGAGTGGCTGCGCCCACTCTCGTCTTACGGATCAAGAAAGAGTGTTACCAACCACAGGTATATTCACTCGTACCTGCGCTCCTATATAAAACAGATCCAGATGCAAATGTTCCAGTCTTTTGAAAGATTGTTTTACTAGGTCTATCGGTGTGTGACAGAGACAGACATACTGCCGAGAATGTCAGTTAGCGAAAACTTCGATATCAATGCTAGAGCCGACTTTCTGTGCCTATTTATTTTGCGGCAAAGGCCATTAAGTACGTACATGACGTTGCAAAGAATCGATTTAATAGTACCACGCAAATTACACGGTTCGGTTAAAATGTATGGTGGTGGTAGAAAAATTAAATGGTATGTGGGATATAATGCTAAATTGGTGGTAGTACAATAAGCGGTTTTACGTATAGTATATTGATATTATTATAAGTGTCCCAAATTATAATTTGTTTTATCTTCAAACATAACTGTTAATTTTTTGTTACTATTGTTGCAAAGGTAATTATGTAGGTTTCACCCTGTTCAAATGAAGTATCTTATCTAAATTAGACCTAAATGACTTTATGTTACGTAAAATGAGAATTAAAAAGTACCTATGTGGTCTAACGTCGTATTAACAATTGTCCAATACAGTTAAAATCACGTAAGTTTAACTGTTTAATATGTAATTCCATGAAGGTTTCGATATGAATTAAAAATAAATTCTCCTTTTCTGTAAATACCCCAAGAACATAATACTCATTGGAATGATAATCTGCATCTTTTGTAGTGAATCTATGAGCGGCGGTACCCTCCTGCTCCTTTGCCTTTCTACCCCATAAAGAATTACCCCTACCCCTCAGTAAATAACCGCATATTTTCGTATACTGTAAAACTCCTAATTATATTCTATTCTATAAACTGTCTTCTAGCTGTCATGTATCTTCTATCAATAATCCCTCCTAATGTAAATATCAATCTCTTCTGCCATAATATCCCCTCAGTGAATAAATCGCTCCTTTATTGTAAATAGATCGCTCCTTTACTGTAAATAAATCGCTCCTTTTCTGTAAGTATCCCCTTATAGTATAAGTACCTGTATCTAATGGTGGCGGGCATGTCGCTTGTAGAGAGAAGCCCCTAGTGCTGTACGTGTTTGCCAAGGATTCTACGGTGGCGAAGAGCTTCGCAGAGAACACCAGCAGCGGAGGCATGCTGATCAATGACACGGTGATGCACCTCGGAGGTATGGATGCATGCACTGCACTTTTTAGACTAAGTTCAAAATGTGCTTGATGAAGTAAAATGATAGATAATTTAAAAATCGTTCCACATTTATATCGTCACATGTACGTTTATGGTTATGTATTTATTTAGCCGTGTTAGATATTTCTGCATCGCCCAATGGTTGACTGGTAGAGAATGCTGTATAGCATTAATTCCGCCAATAGTACTTGATTTTTTCTTGTAATTCACTTACAAAACAGTTTACAAATAATAGGTTTTAAAAATACATATCAACATTAGGATGAGCGTACATCAAACATTATATTTAAAATACTACATATTGCCTATTTATAAGGTATATGAAAAAAATGTGTCTAAAGCCGAGCGGCCGATCAGCAACAAGATGGAATCAACAGTATTTTTTACCGAGTCCGAACCGATACATCGATGTAGGCATGCGCGTGACTGGATGCGGCATTAATGAGCGTAGTTGGAGCAGATTAGTACGGTTGAATTAATTTAATTTATTTTTTATCTAAATTTTGTTTTTTAGTAATGATTGTTTTTATTTGTTATTTAAGATATGTTGTTTGAGATGTTTCTTGAAGTTATTTAAAGTTTTAGCTTCTTTTATGTATTGTCTTGTATAATAAAGAATAATTAAATAAATCTCGTCGCGCTGCCAAATGTCTTTTTAAAGCCAAAAACAATTTATTTTTTATTATGCATGCTGTCTGGGTAGGTCGAAGATATTGTTGAGTAAAGTCTTTGTATAGTTCATATTTTGAACTGACGGGTTCAGAATCGAGATTTCAATTGAGGAAATTAGGATATGAAAACAGCACATCTACTTTTGCGCAAAAATGATCCTTACCTATGTAATACCTACCTGTTTGTGTTTGAACCTTACACTCAGGCCATAGAGGCCACAATAACATTGTCAATGTAAATTCCAGTTGACACCCTGCCGTTCGGTGGTGTAGGCAACAGCGGCATAGGCGCCTACCACGGCAAATTCACGTTTGACACCTTCACGCACAAAAAGAGCTGTCTCGTCAAAGACTTTGCTGCGATTGGAGAGAAACTGGCTGCGTAAGTATTTATTTATATGTCGTCATTATCTTGAGGCAGTACCTTAAATTTTGTAACGAAAGTAATAAAAAAGAATTGAACCTCAACAGATGGTGCTGATCGAAATTGTCTATATAAAATGGGAATAATAAATAAATAAATAAATAATATTTCACAACATCACATACATTGATCTGACTCCGAGATAGGTAGCTCAAGCACCTGTGTTACAGATATCAGAATCAACAGTGGGATTACAAATATATACATATAACACTTTTCTTTTGTAAATACATACTTATAATACATAGCAAACACCCAGACCAATACAAACAAACATTGGGAATTGCTATTGTCATTTCATAATTAATAAAAATATGTGACGAGTGGACCGCCCTCCCTTCGTTTCAGAGCGTAAGTTCTACTTTATACCAATAGATGGCGCAAGGTGTCGATTACATGGCGCAATCGCTGTGTTATCGGTTTATCTAAAAACGTTGCCGCTGTCTGTAGGATTTACCTCTTTGTAAATAGCATAGACAGGAGGTAATTCACCTGATGACCGACACCAGTGGAGTCACAGGCGCGCTTCTGACCTATTAACCCCCTCTCCCCCTCTCCATTTTGTGCAAATTTATTTGGCGCAGACTATAGTTTTCTTTTTTCGTTTCCAGCGGTCGCTACCCGCCGTACAGCGACGGCAATCTGTCGTTCATATCCACCATGATGCGCAAGCGCTACGGGCCCTCGCTGAAGTTCGTGCCGTACCTCCTCACGCTCGCGCTCGGCGTCGGCGTTGGCTACGGCATATTCGCCTGGCAGAAGGTAAAGAAGTGATCCCAGTACTCAAATACTCGATGCAGGTTACCAGGGAAGCGAAATTTTAGGTTAAGAATTCTGCCCCCATTATTACAAAATGCGTTTTAAGGTGACGGGTAGGGTACACTAGCGACGCCAATCGATTTTAATTTTGAGCTACCAAACCGGATCTATTTTAAACAATTTCGGGGTTACAACCTCTCGGCAAACGCTTATACTATTTATTAAATAACCATGCAAAAATGTTGGGTCCAACGCGTACGTGAAAAAATGATTCACGCCAAAAGTGACCACTTTTAGCGTGAATAAATTTTTCGCGTACAAAAACCACGAAATTGTTTAAAATGGATCCGGTTTAGTAGCTGAAAATTAAAATCAATTGGCGTCGCTAGTGTGCCCTACCCGTCCCTTAAGAAAAGCTTCGCTACTAAACTCGTTCCAGCCCCTTTTAATATTGCGTGTTGGAAAGGGATGACATGAGTTTTAGTACGGTAATAACTTAAGAACGCGTTTATAATAGGTGGATTGAGTTTGTTATCGTTAACATTGAACTTTTTAGTCGCTGGCTGGACTTTCCATCCAGTCGTTTTGTTTCTAAACTCACGATACCGTGGTTTTGTTTCGTTTTGAGCATAAAGTGAAACCGCGCATGGGAATTATCACATGTGCCGTGAGATCACTCATGAAAAAATCCGCCAGATGGCATACTGTTGGATAAAGTCCAACCTCAACAGCATAGGTTTTTTGGTTCGTCAAAATTTGAAATACCGTTCTAAAATAACCAGTCACCTTGAAGATGGACTTTAGCTGCCTAAGCCCTATCTACCGATTTTTCACACGCGAAAATCTCCATTGGGTTCTTTTCTCTACACCGTTGAAGCCGGATAAAATATTTTAAAACTTCTAAAAAACGTATTCCTGGGAACCTGTTTGTTTAAATAAGAATAACTGTTCGAAGTTTTATTTATGTAAATATTATTATTTATAATCTGAATGCTCATGTAAAATATTGCCAACAATATACATTGAAAACATTGTACGTCGTTTTGTAACAAATATTTCTCTTGATAGATTTGTGCATAAATTTTTAAGAGATGAAATTATTTGAGATTACTATTTACTTTCGGAGATTATGAACAAAATTATTTCGATTGATATTAATATTTCGATTTAGCAGCCAGGAGTTATGGTCGGTGCGTGGCTTCGACTTGGCACAAAATGACACAGATATCTGACAGTTAAACTCTTGAACTGCTGGTATATAATAAAAGGGAAAAAAGCCTAAAGATTTTTTTATTGTTCCTCAAACTTGTCTGACATAACCCGGGGTTAATAGGTATGTAACTTATTTTAACCTCTAAGATTATCCTGCATGTTGGTAATCATAAAAATGATAGATTTCCAATCATTTATTTCTATTAATATCTGACCAAATTTAAAATACTTAAAAGAATTAAAAACAAATGCATTCAGTATCTCCCTTTCACATCCGGTAACAGTTTGCGTCCCAGTTTTGTAATGGCGTGTGACTTTATTGTTGTCTGAAATAATCTAAACCATCATAGCGTGTTTTTAACTCAAGAGTATTAACATAACAGCTTTAGTCTGTGCCAAACAACGGCCATTAATTTTGAAATCTTAATTTTTAATAACATTTTCACTATACTCTGATGTTGAATTATGTGGACTAAACTGACAGATGCAAATGTCAAGTTCCTATATATTTGGACATTTTGCGTCTGTCAAAATCAAAAATAACAAAAACGTATGGGGGGGTTACATATTGACATCTGTCACTTTAGTCCACATAATTAAAAATCTAGAGTTTAGGTATGAAGTTGTCTTTTTTATTTAGATCATAGACAAAAGGTTATGATTTAAAAAATGGGTTAAGCTACAAACATAATTTAATGTGTTTTTAAATATGCAGGTAAAATTGTAAATTACGTTTGCGTTTGCGTATAGAATGCTGCGTAAATTGTCTAAAACAAATGGGAACTTGTGAATCGAAAGAAGTTTGTTTACATACCTAATTCTAATCCACGATTACCTATGTTATACACATCACACATGAACACATTTTCATTGTTACTAAAATTAATTATTCAAGTGCTACTATCTAAAGGAGGTACTTACCTATTTTTATTTAATAAATACTACTATACAATATAATATATTACTTAATATAAGGATTCGTCTTACGTTTACAAACATAGCAATATACAGGTTTATTTATAATGTAAATATGTTCTATTAAATTGCATGTAATTAGAATCTCAGCTCTTTTATTTTAGTGTAGATACAAATTAGTCCCCAAAACCGGTAAAAATCAGCGCTGCACTTCATCAATGTAACAGATGAATTTAATGAATAAATATATTTCTATAGTGACATCCCAGAATATTAAAAACATCGTGATTTTTAACAATGCTCGCCAATACTTCAGGAGGTGTTACGTAATTGGCGGTAATTCATAATGTACCTATGAACAATTATAATATTAGGTCAAATTCGTTAATGCAAAAAACTTAACATGGTCTTGGATGGTGAGGAGCTTATACAAAATGTATAAATCTCCATTTATTTTTTGCGATTTCGTAATTATACCTTTAGTAAAAGTAATTTAGGTTGAACAACTTACATCCTAAAGATTCTGGCATGATTGAAAAATTGCGATGAATATTCTGTGGTAACAAGACTATATACGTATTATGATTACTGATCGGAAATTCGGGCGATTATCTTACCTAAACTTAAGTTTAGAAAGATTCTTATATTCAAGCCTTTTTGAATCCCACAAGCGGAATTGCTCGAAGTGTTGTTACGACGAAGGCTTAATCTCGTATTGATTCTTACCTACGCGTCTAAATATTTCATAGAAACAATGTAAAATTGATATTTAATTTAATTATTTCATCAAAGATTTCGAATTTATGTCCATATTAATCTTTAGTGATTTTAAAGTTTAGGTAATAAGTATGTAAGCGCCCCAATTTCTGATCACTAATAATTATACTTAAGTAATAACTAATATTTTACAACTAGTTATATTTAAATACTAAATGATAATAAGATTAAAGTAAGCACTATATTGTTATGTAACAAATAGCAAAGCACTAGAGAAGATAGTGCTCTAAACTGTGGACAGATGACGCTGATTAACTAAAAATCCAAAATAGGCAGTTGATGTAAATTAAAAATAAATATACAACCCAGCTTTATCTGACTGTTATCAAGACACTGTTTAAAAACATTGTCAGTATGATTTTACCCTGTTCTTGTCATGTTGTAAAGTCAGCGACACGAAAAGTTACCCCCAAAGTGCAAAAATAGCACTTGTGCCTCAGAGATAAGGACGGTCCAAAGTCCAAAAACGTTAACTCCACGTGTCGCCGTATACTTAACGCCTAGGTAAAAGAAAATAGGTACCTATGACTAGGGATCGAAATGATTGGACAGCATTATTTTAATATAAAAAAATATCTTAAACATTACAAATGTATAATTTTTAATCACAAATTTATCCAGTCAAACACATAAACAATATGTTTCTCATAGTTCGTGTGTACCCCGCGCTAGCGACACCAATCGGTTTAAATTGTTCGCTACTAAGGGCCGAGTTCACCAACTATTTAAACAACAGTAATCACGCTTTAACGATGCATTTACCAATAGCAAGCACGGTTAATGTGTGATTATCTTTGTTTTAAAGTCGGTGAAGTTGGCCCTAAACCGGATCTATTTTAAAAAATTTTGGATCTCCAGTCTCTAAGCAAACTTGTAGGTACTGTTTTATTTATTTTATTTAAAACTTTATTGCACAAAACGATACAATAGGCGAATTTAATGCCCAGAGGCATTTTCTACCAGTCAACCTACTATTTATTTACAACAAAACATGAACAAAAAGTTAAGAATAAGTTAAATAAATAGTATATAAGTGCTTTAAGGCTGGAGCTTCGCAATTGTTAAAAAGATATCAGGTTTTGTTGCTAACAATTTAAATAACTGGCGTCGCTAGTGTGCACTACCCGTCATTTTAATAAAAAAAAGCCCTGGAAAACTACAATAAAGTTAAATAAATAATACATAGAGTAACTAAATGATATGAACAATTTCCTCATATATTATTTTTAAAAGTAGTTTTTATGGTCAATTTAAACTTTTAGCCCGGTTACATACACAAACACATTTTGATCATATACTTATAAATATTTGAGAGCACTGCTATTTCCAAATATAACTTCAGATACGACTGTACACTTCGAAAAATTTGTGAATACTAATCTATATTACTATTCAAAAATTCAAGAACAAAGTATGTTGGCGTGTTTTACAGCAGCTTGTCTAATGTAAATTACTTGGCACTTCCTGTATCTCGAATGTTCAAAAGCTGTACATACTACAAGACACTTCCCAGTACGTACAGGGTGTATCAGTAAAAAGTATACAGGGCTTGTTTACATCAGTAAGACGAGAAGTTTCTCGGTGTATTAGTAATAAAATTCTTCATTTGGAACAAAACTTTTAACATCTTAGAAACATATTCAACGATGCTGTCCATAGGAAGTTATAAGAACCCTAAAACTGAGTAGCGGACAACAACGCCCTTCTCCTTGATATACCTACAGTAAATTCTTAAAAAAATTAGAGCATTCGCTTCTTACTCTGTTCTATAGAATGGGGTATTTGACTAAGCTCGAGATTTTTACAAAATATTAATATTTTATTAAAACATAGGTCAATATGTACCACTAGCAAAAATTCTCAATGAAAAATATAACGTCTAGCCGGTTTTATGGTCATCCAAAGATTCATGGGCAAGTCCATTTTAAAAGTATAAAATTATTAGAAAATAATTATACCACCCATACGATTTGCCCAAACTATTATAATAGAACCCTTGACATAAACAAAAAATTTTTTTTAATAATGTGATTTTAAAATTGTAATATCTCAGGTATCTAGTTTCAATGATAATCAAGTTATTCTTTTAACGATGTGTCTATAATTGAGAGGTATTTTTATTACAAAATTAAAAAAAAAATCAAATACCGCATTGTTGAATAAATTCATCAGAAGGATATACCTTTTTACTGTATACCGGTATTAGGCAACTAATGATGTGTTTTTCAACCTTATTTAAGTATTGTAGAATATAACAAAATATACATCCCTTGTAAGATATAGTTTTAAAACTATGGTAGTACATACTTTTAAGTTAACCTTTTATGTGTTAGTATGATATTTTTAATTGTTTAATGTTTCAGACTAGAAATTTATTAAATCCTCATTAGCAAAATAAGTAAGTCTTCAGGTTAAATTAATATTATCATTAATCTCTTTTTCAGTATGCGACGTCAGATGAACATTAAGGAGTTTATGCCCTTTACAAATCTGCAACGACATGGAGTTGTCCATATATTAGTGGCATATTGTGATACTGTTAATTAATGTATTGTATTGTTAACAATTTCATAGATTTAAGAACATTTTGTAGCTGGGACTATGCCCATAGTCGAACAATTAGGAATCTGAAAAACATAATATTATTATTGTATTCCTCTGTGCATTTATTTTACTAGTATTTGGCTATAAAAGCTGAGCCTTGTTTTTATATAACTTTACTATTGGTTTGTTATTGTTATACATGTTTATTATGAATATTGTAGCTTACATTTTAGCATTGGGTTCTCACTATTTCCACAAAACATGCTAAATCGATCAAGAGACTTAGCACTTTGTATTGTATTTAAAAAAATAATTCAGACCACAAATGAGCTACTGAAATTTAGCTACCGTTTTCATTCTAACTTTACCTTGTAGGTATATTAAGCATTTGAGCACCTAGAATGTCTATATTAATATAATATGTTTATTTATAATATTTATGTTTTATATAACTAAATATCTAATATGTGCCTTATTAAAAATGCTTACGTACCTGCTTTATTATGAGTGGTTACTTAAACATGAATACATTTTTTGGGCTTTCATTTAAAATGAAAAGTAGTCAAAATAAATATTTGTTACTCCAGTGCAAAGCACTCTTCAAAGATGATTTACTGACGCGCACATTATATTTAATCTAATATCCAAGATGTTTAATTTTTTTTAAGTTTTCCAAGCTACAACACACCAATGGACAGGGTATTTTTAAATGTAACTAACTTACATTATATGTATATCATTAATTTCTAAACATCTGATCTGTTATACGAAATAATAATGGTACTTATTCATAAAATAATAGGATTTGAATACTTTCTCTGTCCTAGAAAAAAAACGGCCGTTTTCATGTATATTTTTTTAATAACATTGTTCATGGCGTATAGTATTTTATTTATAAGTACCACCCAATTATCGTTATATAACGTAACATAGGTACTTAAATTTATTGTATACTTTCAATTAATTTTGAATATGTTTTATTGGTTCAGGACTGTTTGTAAATACTATTTGTGCACGGGGACAATAGAAAAGTGCTTTGAAAATAAAGTATTTTATTAGAATGCGTGACTTTTTTTCCATACCTTCTTAATTATCCACTTCATATTATAGGTCAAACTTGGTCATATGTATATCAACCACACGTTTGCCTCAGTTGCGTAGCTTGAGGGGGCGGTGGGGGCACGGCCACTAGGGTTAAATGTGAAAAGGCATACTCGTCTTCATTCTGAAGGGGCCCCTCCCCTCCCCAAAGGAGGGGTCGATGAAGAAAAGCTACACCAAAAGCCACTTACATACAGTTTTACCAATTTTATAAGTTACAGTAATGTAACTGCGCAGATGTCTTATTTTCGAATACTGTGGGAAAATCTAAACCAATCACAGCGTTCCATTTAAACGCGACAAAAATTACAATTTCATATTGGTTTAGGCGTCAGCGCCATGTTCGGTGCGAGTGCGGCTAAGAGATAGCATTCCTCTCTGGATTTATTGTATTTAATCTTAACATAACTCGATAAAGTCTGTATTTCATCTGCTTTCGCAATCGTAATCAATCGGATTTAACTTGCTCTTCTGCGTAGACGAATGTTTCCGATGTAACTTATACCAGCGTCCTAGAGAAAAAGTACAACTTCGCTGCAAGGTCCTTCATGAAGGATATTGCCAAATCAAAGGCATCGTTCATCGGTGAAATTGGCGAGAAGCTAATGGGCCTTCCATCAGGCACCCGCGCTTTTTGGGCTCTCGCCAAGGCCATCCTGGGGAACTTTAGTCAGTCGTCTTTCCCTCCACTTCACAAGTCGGATGATACCCTTGTCCATACTGCAAAAGAGAAAGCCGACTCTTTTTGCGTCTAACTCGACTTTTCCAGAGTCATGGAAACTCTGCACCAATTATACTGCCCTGTGCGAGTTCAATGCAGAACGTCCGTTTCCAATAAGATTCAGTTCGTAAAGCTCTCTTTTCCCTTGACATCTGTAATTCGAGTGGGCCGGATAGTATCCCTCCGATTGTACTGAGACATTCCCTCGGCTCCGGAGTTGGCTCCGGTTTTAACGCGTCTTTTCCGGCTCTCCTACACCACTGGCGTAGTACCGAGTAACTGGAAGTCAGTCCTTGTCCACCCGGTACCCAAAAAAGGCGATCGCTCGGACCCGTTCAATTATAGGTAATAGCCTCATTCCTCTCTAAAGTAATGGAGTCCATTACCAACCGTCAGCTCTTGAAATACATAGAAAAACCACCTATTAAGCGACCGTCTGTACGGCTTCCGTAGTGGTCGCTCCGCTGGTGACCTGGTATTTCTGACTCATCGATGGGCACAGGCGTTGGAGAGTAAGGGCGAGGCTCTGGCTGTCAGTTTGGACATAGCAAAAGCCTTTGATAAGGTATGGCGCTGATATCTAAACATCCCTCATACGGTCTTGCGGAGAAATTATGCACGTGGGGCGCTAGTTTTTTAAATGGGCGTAGCATTAAGGTTGTTATCGACGGTTATTTTAAAAGACGTCCCTTTGAAGTGCCAATCAGTCTTCAGGGCACCCTCCTTGATGTCAAGCCTTCTATCGGGATCCTTGGTGTCGACATTTCGAGCGATGTCGACTTGATCCGCTAGGATTGCGGCGGGACATAGCTTCCCTCAGCATTCTATACCAGATCTATCATGTGGAGTGTTCTGAGGGACTGTTTAATCTACTCCCTGCTGCTGAATTCTTACTTCGAACCACACTCAAGCGATTATCATTCCATCCTCATCACCTCAATGGATGGCGGTCTAATACTGTGCGTTTCTTGCGGAACTTTCTACCACGTACTTTAGTTCTGTGGAACGGTTTGGCTGCAGGAGTTTCCGGACGGTTACGACTTAGGGACCTTCAAGAGAAGAGCGTACTCTTTTTTAAAAAGATCTATTGATTTCGCGAATGCTCATGGGCGGCGTTGATAACTTTCCATCAGGTGACTCGCTTGCTCGTTTGTCCGCCTGTAGCATAAAAAAAGCTGCCAAAAAATGAGATACTAATAAGCTTAAAAAAAATATTTTTGCGAAAAAAATCGCGTTGAAAAGCCACGAACTAAAAATTGTAAAATAATATTTTTAGCACTTTATACACTTCAAATAACATTTTATAACAGTAACACTCGAGAAAAGGTTTTACCGCAGTCTGCGCCTAATCCCTGTTGAATCAATTGAATAGATAGTAAGGTATTGGGCGCTGACTTCGGTAACACCTTTTCTAGAGTGTACTGTTATAAATGTTGTTTGAAGTGTATAACAAAGAGTAGTATTATATACGTGTATAAAGTATTAAAATTATTATTTCATATTTTTTAGTTCGGGGTTTTTGAAGTTGTTTTTTTTTGTAAAATAAGTGCCTTGACTAACAGCCAGCGCTACACTTACGTGCCGCGTCCTGTATATGTTTTTCAACCAATTTTACGCTCTTTTAAATATAATAATAAAAATCGCACCCGGGACTTGTACTTATTGAATTCAAAATGAATTCTTGTCTTGGCCACAGAACGGAAGGAAGATGGACGTCATCGAAAAATAAAGATATGAGGTCATTTAGAGTTTTTGGGTAAATGCCGCAAGTTTTAAATTAAGCTCCACAAGTATAATTTATAGGTATTAAAAAATGTATATGCAATTTTTAAAGCAAAAACTGGCTATTTAATATTAAAAATGCAGTTTTGAAGTCCAAAGAATTGTTTTTTCGTCTTTTAGAAAATTACCATGGATAGTAGTTAGCTGAACTAACTTTGAAATTCAGAGACACACTGGCATTATGAACTAGCCTTAGATTTAAAACAAGATAAATGTAGTCTATGATTCTATTAATTTTTGACGCGTATCCGAACGGAAAATGAAGTGTCAAATCTAGTTTTTTCCTATGGTATTATTGTCAAATGAATAAATATAAGACATTACTGAAGTAACAATATTTAGGATCAATTTGAGAAGAGATTGTGTTACATATTACTAAACGGAATCAAATATTAATATAAAAAACGAAGGACAAGCAAATATAACATAAGCTTTGATTCGTCACCATTTAACAACTTTTTTCACACTGCAACACTGACTGATTTTATGAACGAAAGTGCTTGTGATGAGCAAAGACGATTAAAAAGTGTCGATAAGCCAATATTCCGCAGAAATTAGCCAGAATCTTCAGGTATCTACAAAATATAATAATAACACCCTCGCATGTGAGGGTACTATGTGGTGGTGCTGTTCTTCTTCCGCTAGTTCAGGTGCTTATTCACATTTGAGGGCTTGTCTGACTACTCCCTACCCATAATCCTATACGGCGGCCATATTTATAAGTCACGAAAGGCGTTGACGCTCGACACCATCATAATTATTTGCGTTGTATTCTGTTGCAGGACCGATGGCCGCGATACGCAAAAAATTAGTAATCGTCGGTGACGGTGCGTGTGGTAAAACATGCCTCCTAATCGTGTTTAGTAAGGATCAGTTTCCGGAAGTGTACGTGCCGACAGTGTTTGAGAATTACGTCGCCGACATAGAAGTGGATGGCAAACAAGTGGAACTGGCGCTGTGGGATACGGCTGGGCAGGAGGACTATGACCGGCTGCGGCCGCTGTCCTACCCGGACACGGACGTGATCCTGATGTGCTTCTCGGTGGACTCGCCTGATTCGCTCGAGAACATCCCGGAGAAGTGGACGCCCGAAGTGAAGCACTTCTGCCCCAATGTGCCGATCATTCTAGTAGGGAACAAAAAGGATTTGCGCAACGACCCAGCCACAATCAATGAACTCCGCAAAATGAAGCAGGAGCCCGTGAAGCCCCAGGAGGGGCGGGCCATGGCCGAGAAGATCAACGCGTTTGCATACCTCGAGTGCTCCGCCAAGAGCAAGGAGGGCGTGCGCGAGGTGTTCGAGACGGCGACCCGCGCCGCGTTACAGGTTAAGAAGAAGAAGAAGACCAGGTGTTCTCTGCTGTAATTGTGCTGTTGTTGGGAGAACTCTGATTTATGAATCGTTCGCATACTGCCTGAAAACTTAAGTTTGTAACGACTCGGACTGCAGCAGTCGCGACGTCGGCCACAGTGCTTCCTTCAGATACTGACAGCTACGCGACGTCGCGGCCCGCGTTGCACGCACACCCACTATATCGCAGTATTCGTGTGGTTACACTTTCACAATTGGTACTTGTATATTTTATAGATTATATCTATAAAGGGTAAGCGTAAATGCCTTAACTAATATGGTCGGGGGCAAGCGTGGGCTCCCCAACGGCGGGCCCAGCTGAATTTTCGTGCTATACTATCATGTTATATAACCGATTAGCATTTCTTCAATATATAGAATATTCCTCGACCAGTGTCGTCTCCCTGAGACATGTTTAGTTTCGTATTTTGTATTTTAATTTTTCAATAAAATAGTTATGTATAAATTGTGTAGGTGATGTTTATTTGACATGGAGCGCGAGCCCCAATTCTCAGCTAAGTGCCTGTCAGCTAGACGCGTCTTTGAGACGTCCATCTGATTCTGATCACGATTCTGTAGGGCAGTTTTAATGTAATCTATTGTTTGTGTGAAATTTAACTTCCCATATTGCATGATATAATATAATTTATTAGTAATAAAGGAACCCCATGTTTTAACTATTCTTTTCTAGACTCTTTTTGACTTTTATAAAAATTTAATACAGCATTTATAAATCAAAGGTGTTTAGGATGGGGAATATTTAAGTTAAAACCAATCATCTATGTTATGTTTTATTAGTATTGTAAGTACAAAATTATCTTTCAAATATACATGGATTAACATAATTATTAGACTTCCTTTTATAATTTAAGATATTTTGGATCTATTCCAATTACAAATTTATTAACTAATTATTGAAAGTTTCAATTTAGGAATTCCTTGTCATTTTTAGAGTTCCATGCCTCACTAGGAAAAACCAGAATCCTTATAAGATTTCTTTGTTCTCCGTCTGTCAATTCAAATTTCTAAGTTTACCAAAAAAAGATATAGTCTGTTCACTGAAAAACGCATATTTCGACACTCCCAAGGAAATCAAAACCTACAGGGTATTCCCCTTTGACCTAGAACTACTTTGGCAAGTAGCATTTCTACAGACTGCACATGTAAAGAAAAATCTGGAACTATACATTTGTAATTAAACCTCATAAAATAGGATGTTCGAAATATCAAATTGAAGCTACAAGTTCAAAATGGGTATCATATCAAAGGACTTGATGTGTGTACATTGTAAATATTTTATTTATCTTTACAATGCATAATTTCTTATGTATACAAAAGAAATTGAAATATTTATACATAGGTATATACATATGGAACCCTTATGAGTTCCTTGTCATCTTTAAGAGTTGTAATGGATTGAATCTCCTCTTCGGTGCGAACATGAGCTGTCTCTTCTGGTACATACTAGCGGTGCGGTAGGGAATAGCGATGTCATCAGGCAAGTGCTTCTCTTGGCCTCTCAATTCTGGTACCCAGTCTCCATACACCAGTGTGTTGACTAGGGACAATTTTTCCACTGTAATTGGTGTCACAATATACATAATACCCCTCTCGAAATCTATTCCACGAATAAGCCCTGAAATAAGGAATTCTCGATTAATCATCATGCACAACTATCTTAAACTTATCTATTTTAATCAACACTTTATTGCCATAATTTTATTGATAACAGAATATGAGACATGTTACTATAATCTGTCAAATTTCATACAATTCTCACCTTAAAGAGCCTTGACATTGAGGTGATAATTGGATGTACAAATTCAACTGATTATAACTGGCTGGCATTACATACTATACATATTAATGTTTCTAAGACTTAATTTATAAAAACACTAGATTCTCAAAGCAAGAATGCCCCTGTGGCAATACCGAAATAACTAGTTTATAATCTTAGAATATGTGTTCATACAGGACTGAACTTTTTATAAGGGTCACTTGTTGCAGTCAAATAGATGACATCATTAGAGGAAGACTATTACGTATCTTGTTGGCAAAACAACTATGAATCATCAGTGACATCACAAATAGTAATTCAATGTCAGCAGTCGAAAAGGGACCGAGAATTTTAATGGGCGTCCAGTTAATTAGTGATATGGAGTTGAAAAGTTTTTTTTTCCCCATACAGGTGTTGAAACTTGGTTGGCAATGGACCGAAATGACAGTGCTCAATATAATTATGAGCCTTATTGCTTGAGCAATGAAAGCTATTTTAAAATAATAGACAAATATAATTTTCTTGTTTATATGTTTGCAAAACTGCCGACAGAAATGCGTTTCCAACCAATCCCAAAGGCGAACCCAATGATACAATAAAATTATTCTTTTATAAATTTAACAGTTATAGCGTGATAAACGTGAACCGTACCATGTCCGTGGCAGAGTAGCGGTTTATCTTTGAGAGCAAACACTTTCCTGGCGTTATCAAAACTCGTCAGTTGACACAGTGCTATTATTTTGCCATTAATCACTTTTGCTACGGCATCATTGGCGATTTTGATGTTCAATCCAATGTACAAGTCTCCCAATTTCACCCTAAAAATTAAAAAAAAGATCAAACACGGTCAAGTCTATGAGAGAAACACGATTTAGTTATTATTGATATTACTGGCCAACTAATGGATGGGTCATTGTCGTGGTTATCGATAAAATTAGCCGTTGTGAATGGAAACAGGACGCTCATGATGTGCTACCGAATGATCATGAATCATGCTGTTTCTGAGAGGCAGACATTATCTTATTAGTCACTCACTGCAGTAGAACAATGTAATTGCGGCGATAAGTAACGGTCCGGTTGTCGAGAGAAAATAAAAGTCGCCGATGGATCGTGAGGAATTAACCAGGTCTTAAATTAAATTGCAGTTTTCCCTCTTCCATAACTCCTGCGCTTGTTAACTATCAATGGTTTCTCTCATTCAAATGAATAAAGCATTTCACACCTTCAGTTTGTCGGTTTTATTACGAGAATCATTTTTTTTGTCTGATCTTACAAAATCCATAATGACAATACCTTACAAACCATGTCGCACCGGGATTCGAACCTAGTACTCTTAGTTGGGGTGTTCAATTGAGATTTTCTTATAGATACCCAATATTACTACAACGGTATCCATCATCAGCTTGTTGCAGTGCACTGCTGGACATAGGCCCCTCCAAATGTTCGCCATCGATATTCAGCTGCTCGCATCCAGCTCTAGCCAGCCATCATGCGCAGATCGTCACTTCATCATCTTGCCTGAGGACGCTCTACACTACGTTTACCAAGACTGTCACCATGACAATAAAAAAAAGCTAAAAATCCAAAACCGAGGACAGTCTGACTTGAAAGTTGCTCCTCCTTAAGCCAGAATCAACAACCAACCGGACGACAAGGCGCGGCGAAGGCTTTCATCCTTATGTGGTAGAACTACCCCTTATCCGCACGAAGCGATTCGCTTCTACATTTATAATGCGGACGGCTAAGGAATAGAACTCCCTGCCGAGGTCTGTTTTTCCTGACCACTACAACCTGGACTATCTTTTAGGCAAACGCGTATCATCCTAGACACCTCATCGTCGCTTTCCGTCAGGTGAGATTGTGGTCAAGCTAGTGATGAAAAAGATTCAGGCTTTTAAGTCTTTTAATAAAGACTCTCCTCCTTTTTGACGCCTCACGACTGACTCAAGTCTTTTAATCCCGAACCTTTAGTCATATGACTAGCCTTATTAGTCGCAGTCTTTTAAATTAAAACGCTAAGCAGTAACTTAAACAGCTTAAAAGACTAACAACTCTTCTCCTAACGAGTCTAAAGTCGTATGTTGTTCAGTACAGCTGTTTATTTTTCGCTCAGTGGCAATACCCTTAAGTATTATTGCTCTTCTTTTTTGCACGTTGTATATTTATAATATAAATAAAATATTCCATTGCAACCTAAACGTTTTACTCGAACGCTGCGGCGCCCGGCGACTAAGTCTGAGAAGTCGATTTCGATTAAGCCGTTAAGTCTTTTAAATTGTTTAAGTCCTTTTAGCATAGCCCAAAGGATTGCATGCCTTCAGTGGCAATGGGCAGGGCACATAGCGAGGAGAACAGACGGCCGTTGAGGCGGAAAGGTCCTCGAGTGGACGCCACGTACAGGAAGTCGCACAAGGTGGACCGACGATCTGGTGAAGATCGCGGGAATCCATTGGATGCGGGCGGCACAGGACCGATCTGTGTGGAGAACATTGGGGGAGGCCTATGTCCAGCAGTGGACGTCTATTAGCTGAAATGATGATGATGATGATGAAGTCCTTTTAGTCTTATATGTTAAAAGATTGAGTCGTATTAATTAAGACTAACAGCTAAAGTCTTAATTTTTAAGTAAAGCTGTTTAAAAAGAGCCTAGTCATATTTTAAACGACTTAAAGAACTGAGTCTGTTACATCACTAGGTCAAGCATTAGCCTTTTGTCAAAAAAAAACTGGGGGTCTACAACAGAACGTTCAAGATCGAATCGTGTCCTATCCTTGTCTCTCTTACACGCGCTGTGCGTCTGTTATTTGAATGCACCAGCCACGGACCTTTACAGGTCCTAGGTCCGTGGTACCAGCTATATTCTCGTATATTACTGGACTTTGAGGCCTTTTTATAATATTTCGACTTAAAATTTTAATAAAAGAACCATAAAACTTTGCTTAAGGATCAAGAGGCGTGAATCAAACGTGCGTTATGTAATCTAAATGCAGGTACTTACTCATACGGTGTAATTCCCAGCAGTCCTGTATTTTTCCGCGATTTTATCAATTCGCTAAAATAAGCCAAGAAATTCAAATATCGCTCGTCCCTCGGCGCTAGCGCAGAATTATATTTAGGAGAACTATCTGAATTATTCTCTACAAAAAAGGCATAGTCCATATCATGTGGGTATCTAACACTTTTGAATAGCGAATCATAGTGGAAATTTTCTTCATACAACTTCTTTATGTTTTGTGGATTCAAAAGTGTTTCAAACCTCTTTTTGGGGTTTCTTGTGTTGATTTGGATTAGATATGTAGGTCTAGCTTGTATTATGATTTTTGTCATGAATTTGAGGCCTAAAGAGTTGCACATGCCCATGGTGTTGATGAGCCATGGCATCGATTTCAATTGTTCGTTGTTGTCACAGTGAGCAATTAGAGCGGCGACGCCGGCCGCGTAGCGCGTCGGGTTTTCCATTGTGTTGATCATTCCTAAGTTCAACATCCTGGAAAAAGTGCTAGAGTCAACATTACAAATGTTAAACAGTTGCCACAATTACACCTCTTTTAGAGGTAGGTCAATAAATTGAGACAACATCCATGGTCGGCATCGCATTAGCGCCTCCTGTGATTTCGAAAATAGCCAAGGGCGACTGGCGGCGATGATGAATGAATGAATATACTTTTATTGCACTCAAAGTACAGTATGAAAACTTAAGGATATGTACAACGAAGGCTTATATAACTATGAGCAATCTCTTCCAGGCGAACTTTGGGTAAAGGACACTTGATGGAGGTGACGATGTTCGGTCTTTTACAATCAGGTGACCCGTTTGCTTATTTACTGCCTCAAGATGCTAGTATAAAATACGTCATAATGTTCACAACTAATTGGGATGATTCTGGAATTCTAAAATAGTTCTAGATTAGGTTTTTCATTACATTACATAAGTAACATTTTTATCCGATACCTATAGGTAGTAATGACTACCTAAGTCATAATGTAAAACGGTGTATAACGGAAATAATTTAATAACAGTTATGTATCATCAACAATATTTTATAATACGATCGGGTAAAGATCCCTTCATTAATTGAGATACAAACAAGGCTCGCGGATTCGATACCCGCCGCACCAATACGAGTGGTTTGTTGGGTCTGGTTGTTTGTAGTATCTTCATTATTTCTGGTTTAAATGTTACAAGAGAATACCTAAGCACCTTTGTGATATTGTCTCAATTTATTTATTATTGTAATTATTCTCTATAAAAAAGGTTAGAGTCCAAATCATGTGGGTATCTAACACTTTTGAATAGCGAATCATAGAGGAAATTTTCTTCATACACAACTTCTGTATGTTTTCTGGAGTTATTTAAATAATATTATCAAATTAATAAACATTAGATTTACATGTTAGGTGTCTTCAGATGCGTAAAATTAGGTCCTAGAAGAGGCTGATCAACCACAGTGGCTGACACGCAGCCGGCGACGGTGAACTCCGCCTGCCCAGGGTCCAGGTCTACCACCAGCACCGGCCCTCGCGCTAGCAGCCGATTGACGCAGTACCTCAGGAAAGTGGACTTGCCTACGCCTTTGCCACCGCAGATAATTCCGCGGCTTTGATCTTCTAGAATAGTAAGGAAATAGGTTTAGTGATGGTAGATTTTTTTAAAGGTACCAGTACAAAAGTGGTAAATCACAAACAAAGATAGGTTCTTACGAATTTTGTAAGTTATACTTGTCAACAGATGAATATAAACACAGTTCAGGAATAAGCACTGCACTTAGCGGCACTGTTTTGTCTGGTTTTGGTTTAAAATTTGGCAGCGCACTTTTGACTCCAATGGTGTCCATGGGCGGCGACCATCGCTTACCATCGGATGATCCGTCTGCTCGTCTATCACCTATCACAAAATAAAAGTCTAGTGAACCACAAGACTTGACTTGTAACATTTTCTTTATGAAAAAACAGTTTTAGTAACTTAAATGTTAGGTATTTCACACTTAAATCTATAATAAACTTACCTGAACCACACCTTACAACATCCTTCCAGCATGAAAGATCTTCAAAGGCTTTATATGGTCTGGTCAGATAGAGGGAGCACCCAAGCATGTCTGACGCTTTTTTGAAGCAATTCTCTACATTTTTGCTTGTCTTGCTAAACAAATCTGTTTGTGTCATATAATTTTCCACAAAATCTATTTTACGGTTATGAAGTCTCCTCATGCTAACAATACCATCATATTCATCAAGGCTTGTGACTATGTCCTCAGCATCAGCCACTGTTAGGCCTTCTGACCTCAGTTTTGAAAATAATCTTGTATCATTATCCCTTTCTTCTTCAATAGTTCGTAAACAGAATGCAAAATTGTAATTTGGAGCATACACTTTGCACGGTTCTGTTTCTAATGTGTGCCCAAACATTTCCAAAGCACCTCTTAAACCCTTTACAATAACTTTTCCATGAAGATACAGTTCTGCTGGATGTTTCATCGTAAATATGCAGCTAGAAACTCCATAGTAAACTTTTATTGGGCTTACAAAATTAATATCATCTGACTCGTCTGATATTTCTTTCTCAGATGTGTCTTCAGAATGCAGAGTCTCATCATAGGCACTTGTACTCTCAGAAATTGGTAGGTAGCCACCATCAATCTCATCAATTTCTGCCTCTGGACTATAATTATAAGGGTCTACATTTTCAATATCATTATCTTTACTGAGTTCAGCTACATAATCGTCATCTACAGAGAAAGCACAAGAATCATTTGTTGTGTGAAGGTTCTGACCCTCTGGAAGGTTTCTAACAGTGGGATATCTGTATTCACCAATAATTTCACTTAAACTCTGCACCAGCATATCTTTGGGTGCTATTGATACAAAATCTGATGAGTTGGTGTCACTAACACTATGGTCAAGTGATTCTTTTTCTATATTTATTTCCACATCTGTGTTTTGGGAGCTAACATCGTCTTCATCAACTTCACTTATTGGGTCATTTTTAAACTTTTGTTTACTTGAATAACCTTCAATAACCTCTAATTTCCTCTTTTTATTTTTTTCCTTCGGAACTCCTTTATTTTTTAATTTTTCTAATATTTTATTAGCTAATACTCCATCAACGTCAAAATCACTGTCAGTGGAAGTTTCCTCGAAACTATTCAAGGACTCAACATCACTTGTTTCAGGGCCAGAATCTAAAGTAACTTGTGCAGTGATATTGTCAGATAGTGTTTGAATATTATCATCAATTTCAGAAATTGATTCCTTGCTCAGATGAAGACTTTCACTAGAATTATTATCCTTAGCAATACTAGGTGAATCATAGTGACTAGAGTCATCAATATCAGAATTTTTATAATCTTCACTATCAGACCCGACGGTGCCTCGAGTTGTATCACCCTCATTGCTAGAATTAGTAAGATTTAAGTCTGAAAATCCACTTACAGAGCTAGATTCGTCAAGCAGTCTGTTGGCGTCAAACGCGGCGTCACAGCGTTTAATAAGTTTAGTATCATGCTGCTTATAACCGTGTAATATTTGTTTTAGTTGCTTCTTTACTGCTTCTTCAGATTTGTGCTCTTTTATAGAAGATTCTCTTTTAGCAACGTGTGCCTTCTCAAAGAAGTCCATTTTTGTAAATATTTCAAATGGTTTTATGTTCCAAGATCTGAAATTGTGCCAAGTACTTAAATAATTATATTTCTTTAATTGAAACTTAAAATTTGGTTGGTGTACAATAGTATACTTACGTTTTTTGTAAATTATTTTACAAAACACGATATTCTACCGCTCGCGTGTTTATATTTTTGTCTATGAATTTGCACGCCTGACTGTGACATTTATACTTTTAATTTATTTGAATAATAAGGCAAGGGAATCTCTCACATACGCCCTTTCTCATAAAGGAATCTTTTTCAAAAGGGAAATGACGTAATAAATTATTCAACGAAAATTATAAGTTGGTGTTAGTTATAGTCACAAACTAAGTATGTAGAAGATACTACGTGTTATAGTTCTGAGGTTGGTGTCATGTTGGTATAGAGTCTGCACCAAAGAATACATTTACTCTAGCGAGGTTTGCACCACTTGTTGAGAGTGAGAAGAGAGAGTGAGTGAGTCTTATACCTATTGTTCAGAGTCCCTCGGAAAAACCCGGAACTAACATTCGAGCGAGATTCCTTGTTTCATTGTTTCTGCGATTTCTATGAATGAATATATTAAAGCATACATTTGAATGTTGATGGCGATTATAAACACTTTTTTTAAGATTGCACGATATTATCTTACTCTTATATTACTCTATGATTTCACGCGGGCGGGATAGTTTATTCATCTTAGTTTTTTAGTTAATTTTTCTTGATCGAGCTATGGTGTAGCTCAGTGAATAAGAACCTGCCTTCCATACGAGGGGTCATCTAGATTTTTCAAATCTGTATGCTTATTTCTACCATTAGCTCGACAGTGAGAAAAAACATCGTAAGTAAACCTGCAAGTCTCGGGTACTTTCTCAAAATTGTAGATACGTACAATATTTGAGATGATTCTGAACGTGTAACTGTGACCCAGTTTGGTCTGGTTCCCCTGTTTAAGGGTTGCGAAGGGCAGACTCGCAAAGATGAGAAGTTTTAGTTAATTTCTTTTTATAATTGGATGGGCACATGACAAGGCTTCCCACGAGGGACGAGTTCGTTAAGAGCCAACCAATATATTATTTGTTGATCCGACTGACCCACAGAATTAGGGTTCAGGACGGCAGTTTATGGACTGAGCTCATGAAAATTGACAGATGAAGTTTTTTGGACCAGTCCAGATTCTAAGATTTTTGAATAATATAATAAAAGGGTCTACTTTTTTTTGCAGAACTTTTATGTCATATTGTCGAATGGCAGAAACTTCATTTCGCCGAAAATCTTTTGGCACGTACTCAGTAAGCATATACTACCTTTGCAGATAAAGAATGGGATCAGAAATGGCGGCGCATCTATTTACTTCTCGCTCGCACACTATTTGCGTCTATACTCGCACTCGTGGGGTGCGAGTATAGATGATCCCATTCTTTATCCGCACATTAGTACTCAAAACGCATAATTTTGTAAGGCTGAATCATCTTTAGGCATAAGTTCAATATCCATAATAATGAAAAGTCAGAACTTTTATACGCAGAAAGTTTACATTTAGAATCATCCTAAGAATTCATGATCATTCAGAATCATTTAGAACCATACTTTTCTTATCCATAATATGAAAAAGCAGAAAAATCAGTTGATTGTGAACATAATGTGGTTTTTATTTCTATGGAAGCAATACCATAGTAGAAAGAGTTAAATACGGTGTCTTAATACTGCGTATTGAGCAAAGACTCTTGTCTCTTTCTACTTTGGCAATGCAAGTATGATTTCTATCACGGCTCCGACGCTGCGAGGCTCCGGCGGTCCCACGCGAGCTAATCGTCGCACATGGTTTTCGCTCATCACCGCAGCGGCGACGAGCTTACAAACCACCTGCTCCTCAGCTCGCGGGCCACCTCGCCCCTCCGCGCCTACGCGGGCTTGAATTACACTCTAGGGGAAGGGCAGACAAGACTACGTGGAGTCTGTTTTGTAGCGATTCGTTTTTGACACGACAGTTAAGTAGTACCAGCCAGTAAATTTTCAATTTAATTTAGAATTAAAAGTATACTATTGTAAAGACGGATATGCTATTAAAAATTATCGTAAATGAAATTCTGCCATTCATAGTATGCCAAATGAAATTCTACCAAATAACATTTAGACTAAATAAACGTTATGCTAAACGAAAATATGCGAAATGAAAATATGGATAGAGAAATTATGCTAAATAAAATTCTACATTCTGTATGCCATTGTAAATTCGGCCAAACAACAATTATCCTAAACAATTTTTATGCGTTAAAAATATCGGATCAACGAAATTCGGTCAGATAGAGGGAATCCATAATAAAAATCAATCCAGAGGGCCTAATTTAAAGCAGGCGTTACGACCGAATTCGACTCTTTTATACGCGCTGTGCGTCGCCTTTGTTTGTATGCGACAGGTATATTCTCGTTCGTTACAGGACGGCTTTAAATTAAGCCACTTGATCACTAGCTAAATCAAAGTAGTGAAACCTGGATAAAATAAACAAAAAAAAAACGTTTTTAAGAAGTTTAATTATGTATAACCACTCCTGCTTCCGAGATAAATACATTCCATGATTGTATCAACATCCAATACAGTCCATACGAATGAATAAACTACACTTACAGCTCTAGCGGAGACTTTGGTCACTGAGAGCATAATTTCCGTTAGCAGCCTACTTATTTACTGTACGTTCACATGGGATTGTACTGAGTTTTGTGTTTCAAATGCAGGGTACAATATCATGTCAACGGTTTCGGTTTTACACTAAGCACTCTAAGCGGCTTGTGTGAAGGTCGCGATGAAGTCGGTGACGAGCTTCTTGAGGGTCGCGTCGGACTCGGGTGTGATCTGTCCGTCCTTGGCGATGGTGCTGAGGAGGCCCTGGTGGCTGGTCTTGATGTGCTGGGTGAACTCCTTCTCGAAAGCCGTGATCTTAGTGGGGTCCAGTTTGTCGAGGTGACCACGCACACCGCAGTAGATGATGGCGACCTGCAGAGGGTCAAGTTTCGTTAGTGAATTTTTGTATTACATATTGTCGCGATATCTGAAAAGTGAGATTTGTGATGTGTCCAAGGTTACTAATTAGAAATCTATTGTATTGATGATACAGCAAAATGTCTAAATTATGGTACCTGGAGAGCTTATGTTAGGTCTCTTAAATGTACTGATATTTTTCATTAGATATAAGATAGGGAAGATACTTATAAGCTTGGATACTTATAAGTATGGTTTTAGTAAGTGAAGCTTTCTTAAAGCATCACTTACTAAAACCATACTTAGGATGACTAGCACTCCAGTCTATGGCAGCGGACTTATAAGCCTGGAACTAGGAAACGCGCGCTTTAAACGGTATGTGCCATTTTCGGAAAAAACGTCACAGAGTGTGAAAGAGATAAAACCGGCCCTGACGCAGCTTTAATGCATATCTATACGGGTGCGGTAGAGAAAAAACGTCACCCAGCACGTCACTCCAGTGCTAACGGCTTCGCGCGGTTTTTCAAGTATGGCTTTCTATAAAAAGGCTCAGTCTGGCTAGGGTGCATGTCTGTGCTTGTCGTGAAAACAAACGATGGCGCTACTATTGCTTACGTCACACGGATGATAACGCGATATGGCAAGGCATGGGAACTCCACTAATTCCTCAAACATTCGTTGTAAATTTATTGACGCATCATTAATTATTATTAAAACATTGAATAAAACATACCTGCTCCTCAATGGCCATGGGCACATACTGACCCTGCTTGAGCAGCTCAGTCAGACGCATACCACGGTTCAGCAGCTGCTGGGTGGCGGCGTCCAAGTCGGAACCGAACTGGGCGAAAGCGGCGACCTCACGGTACTGGGCCAACTCCAGCTTCATGGAACCAGCCACCTTTCAACAGAAACCTTGAATAATTATTTAAATTATGATGTTATGGTGCCCCCTATAACTCCCATAAATAGTCCTCTCCTGGTGTTTTGTCTACGAATTTATCTATTTAATGTGTTCCCCATGTTAGGGCTTTCTCAAAAATCCATGATTAAAGTGAATTTATTACCCTGCATCTAAATAGCATTTTTATGTCAAACATTTTAATATAGACTTCATCACTTCTGGGTGCTTTTCAGATAATTGAGAGGGAGATTGAGGGATTGTTGACATATTTTACGTACATAGCGTTAAATTATCTGTCAAATAACCTATCCAAATCCAAAAGTAAAGAAACCAGTTTCATTAAAATATGTTCTATTTTCCCGAGGCATAGACGCATTTCCTTTACCTGCTTCATGGCCTTGGTCTGGGCAGCAGACCCTACACGGGACACAGACAGACCGACGTTGATGGCGGGCCGGATACCCTTGTAGAACAGCTCAGTCTCCAAGAAGATCTGGCCGTCAGTAATGGAAATCACGTTGGTGGGAATGTAAGCGGACACGTCACCGGCCTGGGTCTCAATGACAGGCAGGGCGGTCAGGGAGCCACCGCCCATCTTGTCGGACCTGGGGAGAGAGAATTAGGGTTAGACAAATATCAAATAAGACATTCAATATGAAGGGCCTTCAACTTTTTTTGTTTTATGATAGGCAGATGAGCATACCAATAACTGGTGGTAAGCGTTTCCTACCGCCCATGAACATCCCGCAGCACTAGTGCGCAAGGTTAGAACTTCCCTTCCCTCTGGATTGGGCCTCCATTACTTCACTCACTTAGCAAACAAAGTGCAGACGCAGCTTTAGGCTGGTCTTCTATAGGCTGTGGCATCTCTCCGGTACAGCTTGCCCATTTATACCGAAGCTTGCCATTTAGCAATAAAATAATGTTACTCCAATATTTCAGCATCAGCATAGCTGGCTTACAAACGTTTTTGTAAGCAATATACTACTTTTGAAAATGTTTTTATTAGTTTGTGTGCTTACATTTTGGCGGCACGCTCCAGCAGACGGGAGTGGAGGTAGAACACATCACCAGGGTAGGCCTCACGACCTGGGGGACGACGCAGCAGCAGAGACATCTGAAGATAATAATGGACATCTTTTTATTTAAACCAAATATTTTCTTTATTTAAAGTCATGGGCAGATTATATGGATAAACTTTTTTTAATGTAGCAAGCAACACAAGTGAGATCCCAAATTCGTTGACAGTACCATATAAAAAGAACCTATAGGAATGGAGTGGATCCAGAATGCACAAGTGGCGGGGATTGTAGTAGGACTATTACCAGTGTCGGAAGAGGCTGAAGGGAGAGAGAGAAAAAGAATCACAAACAAGGTTTTTTTGTATGACTCTTTTGTTAAGTAACTGTTATTTTCCTCAATTCAGTGGTCAATCAATCTAACTATTTGTAGACAAACAATATAAAATCCATTTCGTTAAATTAAATAATAAACTCACTTGACGGTAGGCCACGGCCTGCTTGGACAAATCGTCGTAGATGATGAGAGCGTGCTTGCCGTTGTCACGGAAGAACTCTCCCATGGCGCAGCCAGAGTACGGCGCCAGGTACTGCAGGGGCGCGGCGTCGGAGGCGGTGGCAGACACGATGATGGTGTAGTTGATGGCACCTGAAAAAAAATTTGTTAAAGAACTTGCAATATATCAGAAACGGCGTCCCATTGGATGAGCTCTATTGGCCACTCAATCTTCTCCGATTCATTCCACACTCCTCATCACCTGGTTGAACCTGGCCCTCTAACACCAATTTTCTCCTTTGGTTATTTTGGCTGGCCATGGACCTTGAGGCACTAAACGTATGCGATTGAAACAGGATTGACTAGAGGAATAAAATTGCGTACTTTGACGTCGGAGGAGGCTAAGACTCATTTTGGATTACAGGGGTATCATAGTAAGTTATAAGGAACTTCATTTAAATTAAACTTTAGGCTCATAGTTATCTTTAAGCCCTTTGATGTTTCTCTTATGAATTATTGCTCCATAAAAGATAATAATTGGGTCATTAACCTCGTGATCTATCCACAATAATACAATTACGAAGTCTCTCATTCCTCAGCAAGGAATTATGTCAAGATTGCCACACACCTATTTGCAATCTGAGTGGTTAAAGTGTTTTTTCTTGCCTTTTTTATTCTATATGAGTTATGTTAGATACATTGGACGACCTAATTTAAACCTTATATAATTGGTCCAAATCCAATGATTTGGGGTCAAACAGTTTAATAATGTACTTTTGATGTCTCGATTATGTAACTTACCAGCATCAGTCAACCTCTTCACGATCTGGGCGACAGTGGACCTCTTCTGTCCAATGGCGACGTAGATGCAGTACAGCTTCTTCTTCTCATCCTCTCCCTTGTTGAAGCGCTGCTGGTTGATGATGGTGTCGATGGCGAGGGCGGTCTTGCCGGTTTGACGGTCACCAATGATCAATTCACGCTGGCCACGACCGATGGGTACAAGGGAGTCGACGGCCTTGATACCTGAAGACAGATATTAATAATTCTGACTGTTGGAACATGATATTCTAAAGAGCTCAAAATATATCTAAAAATGGACGTAATGTAGCAGACACCAGATTGCGCAACACCAGCTTAAGACAGGAACTGGTAATGAACACTATTTCTTCTACTTTTAATTTTTTTTCAATATTTTCAACTTTGCACATTGAGAGATAATAATATGCTCAGTAGCTTAATGTAGTGGAGAACAATAAATTCTGATTGAACATAAGTATTACTGTTTGACAATTTCTAGCAGGGCTGTGTTATCTTCCTAAGACCCAGACAGCAGACACAATAGAAAATCATTTGTGTTTGGCATTTAAAAGGAAAGTCATAAAGCCGGTGTTTACGACTTTAAGGTACAGATCCTTAAATTAGAATTGTCTATAATTGTATTTCTCATACGTACCGGTCTGCATAGGCTCGCGCACAGACACACGGGGGATGATACCAGGGGCCTTGATACCGACTCGCATACGCGTCTTGGTATCAATGGCGCCCTTGCCGTCGATGGCATTTCCCAGAGCGTCGACGACGCGACCGAGCAGCTGTTCACCGACGGGCACGTCTACGATGGCACCGGTACGCTTGACGATGTCACCCTCCTTAATCAGCTTGTCGTTACCGAACACGACAACACCAACGTTGTCGGGCTCCAAGTTGAGAGCCATACCCTACAAATGTAATTATAGTACATCATGGTGTATTGTACTCACCAACACTTGATCTTTAAAAATGTCCTATTAAATGTTTAATAACCAAGTTCATCTTATAACAAAACCTCAATCAGCAAATCATCAAAGTATATTTTATGGATTTTTGTTTAAACAAATCTTATCTTCTTAGCTACCATACTTTAGTCTTGGTATAGCACTATTTAGGTCCAGTTACAAATATAACTTATTTACCTTAAGACCAGAGGAGAACTCCACCATCTCCTCAGCCTGGATGTTCTTGAGGCCATACACACGGGCGATACCATCACCAATGCTCAATACACGGCCAGTCTCTTCCAAGTCAGCCTAGGAAAATAAAATTCTTTTATTGTTTCTTTCTCTAAACCGATATTTCAGTCATGGCGGCCAATCTCAGCGATCAGCTATCAACACAGGACATATTATAGTGCACAAGTATTTGTGCAGACACAAGTGCACTCTCTATTCCCGTACCCTCTGATTTCGATGGGACACTTGTGTGACACGACCACTAAGTCCAGGCTAACACTGAGAATTTCTGAACAGAAAAACTCAAGTACAAATTTTGGCCCAAACCGGGGATCGAACCCGGGACCCCAAGCACAACCGTCGCTTTAAAGTGCGACCCACTAACCATTGCAACTCCGAGGCCGTCATACAGAGAGTAGCCAGCAATAAACCAATTTTTACTTTAAAATAAATTTAGGATTCTTGTAGGGTTGGGATGTTGTAGGATTTTAGAATCTATAGATGTGAAATAGTCACTGAAATAAATATTTATAGATATAACACCATATGTATAGTAAGAGATAGGACTCCATAAGTATTTTAGAAATGAAAAAATTCAGTTAAAATAAGAAAAACTAAATACGGGATATAACTGTTATTCAATATTTGCCCCGGCATAATAATTAAGTAGGTCAAAGCAGAGTTCAACCTATTTTCAAACTAGGTTTCATTCATAACCACAACTTGAAAGTATTTAGTACTTCAGAGATCTGAATTCTGCATTGATGCAGAAAATATCAATGAAACCAAGGTCCTAATTTTAAGTAAATTTAAGATTATATTTGTCCAGAGATACTTAGGTAGGTATCTATAACCTCACTGACAGGGACATGTTTATGTAATAATCAAACTGACCTTGGGTGCGGCCCCGAGAATTCTCTCCTCGAGGATCGTGGAAATCTCCGCGGCGCGCTGGCTGCACGAGACATGGATCTTGCGGGCTGCTACCGAAACTGCTGGTACGGCGACCTTCGATACCTACCGGACATAACCAAAGTCGACATTGTCACACTCGTATTTTTCACTTACATCACACTTAAATTGCACTTTTACGCCCTAAATCACTTTTAGAACAAACCTAAGACGTATTTATCACTATTTAGCAACTACGATTCTGATAGAAGATAGGACACCCACTTATTACATAACACACATCATCAAAGTTTTACTTCAAATTATACATATTTTTTAGTAAAAGATCTATTGATAATCAAATTATGATGCTCTTACGGCAGGACAAGTGGAATTATCCACACAATTAGGTTACAGTTGTAGTGTTTCCTGGCACACCAGGATCGTGTTCACAAGGGACATGATTACCGGCTGAGTTAATTGAGACACCAAACTATTTAATCACTTTAAATATTGTAATTAAGGATACTGTACCTGTGCTGCGGCGTTTGGGATACGCCTGGCCACATTGGAGGCCAAACGAGCGGAGATCAGCGACATTTTTAACAAATTCTTATTTCTATGGCAGACAGAAGGGCCGTGTAGTTCTCCGCTCGCGACTCGTTGCGGTAGAACCGGAAGTGACACAATCGATACTAGTCTATGGTAAGAAGATGTCTGTGCTCATTGTATGTGTTCCACTTGTTCACAATCCCTAGATCGATTATAAATAAAAAAGAAAATTGCGACAATTTAAGGAACTAACGAAGTTCCCATGCCATTTATCCCTATTCAAAGCATGCATGCATTACCAATGGATCTACCATGGCTATACGAGTATTATTACATTTACTCTACATTTCATGTCCCATTGGTTAAAAAACATGGGATTATTCGTTAATCGTCATCAACATTCAAGTTTAAACTTTATGTTCACAGACACATAACACAAGGAATCTAAAATTTTAGTTTCGTGCTATGCCGCAGGAATTCTTTCGCGGTGCAAACTTTACTATAATAATGGCATGGGCTTAAAAGTTATATTCCTATCTTTTAAGAGAGAAGGTCATATAAATATCTATCCTAGAGTGGAACGTATTCACATGTCACTGTCAGTCAAGTGTCAAAATCAGTCAAAACTGTCAAAGTCAAAAGCACATGGCGCATGTGCACAACATTCAATTTATTTTCACATGCGGCTAAACTTGTTGCAAGGCAAGGTATTTTGCCGAGGTGCATTTTTGATTAAATTAAATGACTGGGTGTAAAAGATGTCGTTTGTTGATATTTTTATTGCACTTAAAGATGTCTGCAAATACAGCGACATCGAAGCGACAACAGACGTGGAGGCGGTAATGGTAAGTTACGATTCGCATGTTTTTAAACTTGTTTGGTCCATTAAAATCAATAGAGCTATTCTATATTTATCACATACCTAGGTAGTATTATCGCATCTTGATGTATGTAATGTATAAGTAACTATGTAGCTCTCCCTAGGTCCCGGATTTTATTGATTTAGTATACAGAACAAACATGCTATTGGGTATTTATTGTTTAGTCCTTGTACTAATGTGTTAATATTATAAAATGAAACCACTGGTTGAATGTGTATGCATTTTTTTGTTTATATTTCTTGCTATTGCGATCTTTACTTTTTTTTATGATGCAATAAAAGGAGACCATCAGTTTCAATATCTTAAATTTTTGGTCCAAACATGAAAGTGCTGGCCAGAAAAAATGTTGCTGTATTCTGTTAGGATTTGTTCCTCCGATGTTCAAATGTCAAAAATGTGAAAAAATATTTCTGTTAATAAATTCACTGAAAATGCATGAAGATGTTGAATGAACTCAAATAAAACTAAGGATAATGACCTTAGCTTTGGTGCCGTAGTAATAAATACTCAGAGTGGCAAGTACTAAAGAATACTGCAAAAAAAAAAAACTGGCTGGCACTTGGACCAGATGCTGTCCTTTGTTTTCTTTATTATTTAAGATAAAGTTTATTAAGCTATTTCGCTTAAATTGTGTTTTTTTACTAAATATTGATTTATGTTATAATGAAGAAGAGTTTTTATAAAATTAATATCAATTTTGTTTACATATTCAATTTATTTATTATGTCTCTGTGTTTTATTCGTAAACTATGATAATGAAGAGCCTACAACCAAACCATCCCATAACAAAAATACCTGGTCGCATCCAAACAAAAAAGATGCAAAAACATGTGTGAAAGGGCCCGAGTTAACTTTTGGTCGTGAATTCCGTTTCGTTATAAATGTTATTGCTGTCAAGACGAAGGGTACAGCACACTAGCGACGCCGATTGATTTAATTCTTTTACTACTAAACTGGATCTATTGATCTTGATCACAAATGGATTACCATTTGTAGACTGTCAGTGACTATTCAAATCTCTATACCTACTATTTATATCGCCTTAATAAGAAATACCATTTTTTTACCACCTTGAAAATGCGCTCGTGAGGCGTTTGATGTGAATCGTATTTTCAGCAAAACTGTGATTGTGGCAATTTGCCCTATGTTTGAGGTCTCACATTGTTATTTCTATTCCTATTAATCTATATACCAAGTCGTATGGTTTATGGCTGCACAGGCTAACTTATTAGTCTGCTACAATTTGGTATTATTTGTTAGTCCATATTGTTTTGATTTCCTCACACACGGAAATAGTCAATCTACCTACATAACGACGTTTAACGACGTTTGGGAAGACGAGCCGGGGAGGCCTTTGCTAAAACGCAAGATAATCTATGAGTAATACTAATTTTATGTAATAAATATAAGTAAAAGTGTAATAAGATTATAAATAAAGGCTATAATAAAAAAAAAAGAACCAATAACAACTGTCTACTTTTTTTGGGTTCGTAAATTTTAACATAATTAGGAAGGTTTAGAGTTCAACTTAGACCTTGTGCTTTCCTGGAGATAGATGGTATTGGATCTCAACCGTCGATAAGACATGTCGATTTTCCTCAAGCAGTTTTGAACTATATTTAAGACATGAGTGTTGATATTTATCTGGAACCGTGTGCACTATTAGCATATGAATACATTGTCATAATATATGTCTATAAGGCGCAGAATGCTGAAGTGAAATAGGCTTCCCGCAAACGGGGCATTACGGCCACTGGTGACTAGCGACAACCCGTTTTCATGATTTTTATTACGTTTTCTATGGCCTCACTCGCACTCGTGGTGGAACTGTGCTTATCTCGAATCAGTGTCGACGACACGCAACTGAGGTAGTGTCGCTGCGCACTTTCACAGTGGCGGCGCTAGATCACGCGTTCGAGAATGCTTGCGTATGCTTGAAGGGGGGGGGGGGGGGGGGGGAGCGGCTTTTCATTTGCTACGGGAGAGTCCGCCAGCGACTCGTCTTATTGACTTTGGACTTTGCTACGTCGGGTACGCGCACCCTCTCTCTCCCTCCTGCCGTTCAGTCATCCCTTTAACATCCCACGTATAAGTTGTTATTCGAGAGCACCGTTAAAGCTTCCGTCCTGAAATCCATCAGCAGCCAAAGACTATTAATGGCGGCTATCGACTACTCGCAGCAGCCACAGATTACCTTCGTTTGCGCGGTACCAAAGGACGTGGCGCGCGACAGCAACCAGGAGCCCAGTTCTCAGGCTTATGACATTTATTTTCATACGACATATATCACTAAAACATAGTTTGTTTGTATGGTTTTCAAGTGATATCCGCCATGTTTTCAAAATGTCACGAGCACGAGAATTGGGCTTCTGTAGTCGCTGAAGTCGGTGGCCCGTTTGTGCGAGACCTTATCAGGCCCCGTGGTTACGAAAAACGTGAGGGATGTCCTTACGTTTCGTCATTGGTCACTAACGCGCTCAGTTCAGTTTCTTACAAATATTAATGCTATAGTAATATTTTTCATATGCAGACGTCAAAGCTGTCCTATTTTAATTTTGACTCTGAAACTGTGATCCACAAACTGATATTCTTTCTAACATCCATTCACATTCAAATGATTGCTGTAGCAAAAACACTATTGTATTTGTAGCCATATTTACTCAACAACATTATGAAAATTTGATGGTGGGACCATTTATTTGCGTCTTACCTACATACATAGATTTATATCACATGAACATTGTAATATGGAAATTGATGGTGATGAATAAATGAATAGTTACGTAAATAAAATAAAAGTCAGTTTAATGTAAGTGGTATATTCGATGTATTTTTGTTTCTTCCAGAACTCCTTATGTCTAAACAAAATAGAACTTCAAGATGCAATAAACAGCCTATCAGAACACCTTGTCAGTGCCAACAATGCAGAAGTACTAAAGAAGTATTTGTCCAACATTCTGTTAGCCTTAATATCGGCTAAGATTCCTCTTAAGGCTGGGTACACAAATGATAAAGAACTAGACATTTGGGATAAGCGTAATCATTTAGATAATTCGTATGTTTTATGTACGCTTTGTGATCATCCCGATATTTTACAGTAAGTAACAAAACTTTAGAATGTTGTTAGATTTAGTCTAGTCTAGTTAGTTAGGCTCGCGGCGCTCGCCCCGGTCTTGGACCTGTGGTTCGAGCGCCCACATGGGTTTTTGTCCTTCCGGATGGTGCAAGTACTTACCGAGCATGGTTGCTTCGGTAACTACCTGCACCATATTCAGCGGGAGGACACTCCTTCGTGCCACCAGTGCGGCGCTGCGGAGGACTCGGCGCACCACACGTTGATGGTGTGCCCGTCCATCGACCAACAGCGGTCCGCACTGGTCGCGGAGGTCGGATATGACCTCTCTTTGCCCAGCATAGTTGCAGCTATGCTGGATGATGAGAGGGCCTGGTCGGCCTTCGCCCACTTCTGCGAAGAAGTGGTGGCGCAGAAGGAGGCGGTGGAGCGGGAGCGCGAGACTAACCCCCTCGCAGGCCCGCTTCGAGCAAGGAGAGGACGAGTTCGGCGGAGAACTCTGGAGGTGGCCAGCCGGCAACAGAGACGGGGGTCCTTGTGCCGGCACTGTCATTGGCACCTCCAACGCTCGTTGGGGACGGCTCAGCTCTTCCGGCTGTCCCCAACCCCCCTCCTCACAGCCTGCGGAGCGGCCTGTGGGGGAGTGGGGTTGCGGGGAATAGCCTCGTGCAGTTCCCGTGACTCCATTCCATACCCACGGGTGGTTGAGCCCCGGGAGTTTTAGTGGGTATGCCCTCAGGTCGCTTCTTGTTAGAAGAAGCGGCCCGGAGGGTGAGTCCTACAGTAACCTGTCGCCCCCCGGCGGCAGGGTCTGCGTAATTTTGGTTTCTCCCGGGAAACCAAAAAAAAAAAAACAAAAGTTACAAACGAGCAAGTGAGCCAACTGATGGTAAGTATTTACAGCCGCTCATGAACATTTTGCATTCAGAAAATGTTGCCTGGATATGAATCGGTGTTGGGCTGTACATTTTTATAAGCCAGTAGATAACTTATTATTTGAAAATTATTCCGCAAAAAGTTTGGTGGTTTAACGTAACATTTTTCAATTTTAACAGATATGCGCTTAAATATTTTGACCTCAATCCAATACCACCATATGCTGTCTCCACATCAGAAAGTGAGAACTACAAATTCGTTCCCAAGAAAAGGCGGCATGGATTCCACAGGGACCTTACCGATAAACAGATCGTCACATCATGCTTCAAGTTGCTTTCCAAGTTGCCCAATGAGTTCGCGATCAAATGGGACTGGACTGCGTTCATCCACAGGTTTAGCTCCAGTAGTGACCCAGAAATTAAATGGTGAGTTTTCGTTTTACTATAGTTTAAAAGCCGAAACATTAATGTTCTCAAAGAATGAGTTTCTTATAATGTTATAGGTGGCAGACAAGCAGACGGATCACCTGATGGTAAGCGATTGCCGCCTCCCATGGACACCTGCGACACCAGTGGAGTCACAAGTGCGCTGCCAACCTTTAAACCTCCCTTTCCCCTGGATTGGGCCTCCGATACCTACTCTCACTCACGCAGCGAAACACAGCACAGTGCTGCTGTGTGTGTGTGCTGGTTCGTTTGCGTGTGCGTGAGCGTGTGTGTGTGTGTGTGTGTATGTGTGTGCACAGTTTTCTGTGAGGCTGTGTGGTGTAAATTGATCTTTACCTCACTACTAAATTATATTATACTATTTTAGGATGGTTAAAGAAACGATGGTTATCATCACCAACATGACAGAGAGCCAGTCATCCAGACTGTCGAAACGGCTTGAGCTGCCGAAAGAGTTGGAACTGAAATACTGTTCAAGAGTAAAGAAGAGTTCAGTACGTCCAGTGGATGAGCCTGTGAAAGACGATAACTTGTACAGTGTCGTGAATATAGATGGAATTATGATACCGCTGTATAATAAGAGTAATGTTCAGAAGAGTTACTTAGTTCCGGTGAAGTCGACTGTTAGTAATTTACGCAGTTTGGCTTTAGCTGTCGCTTCAGGTAAATTATATTGAACCAAAACATTACCTATCTATTGTTTATTTAAATAATACTGATCCGATCGCGTATATGGTAGTAACTGCCACGGTACTTGGAACGAATCTAGAATTTTCTGACCTGGTTTAGTTGTGTTATTTTTTTTATGTAATGGGTGGCAGACGAGCAGACAGATCACCTGATAGTAAGCGATGCCGCCGCCCATGGACACCCGCGACAGCAGTGGGGTCACAACTGCACTGCCAACCCTTAAACCCCCCTTTCCCCCGGATTGGGCCTCCGGTACCCTTACTCACGCAGCGAAATACAGCACAGTGCTGCTTCACGCCGGTTTTCTGTGGTATCACTCCGTTCGAGCCGGCCCATTCATGCCGAAGCGTGGGTCTCCTACGGTGTTTAATAATAATATTTGGGTTTAAAAAGCCTTCCAACGATTACTTTTGCATGCATACATACAGGAATGTCACCCTGTTGGTAGACCGACAGGGCGTCAGTCTATAGTTTACGTACCGAGTCATACACGCGTTTCACACGTGTTTAAAAGTCATTGGTGGTTTAAGTACCGAGTCGTGATCTCGAGGTTCGATTCCTGGGTGGAGTTAAAAGTATGTTACGAATTTTCGAACATACCTACCGGATTTGCAAGAGTGGGGATTAAGCCTAATCCCATCATAGTAGCGATGATTAGATTTCTATAAAAGTTTGATAGTTTTCTTTAACTTTACTTAATGTCTATCTGATTTCGCGGATGATTAATTTCCATCAGGTGACTCGCTTGCTCGTTTGACGCCTCTAGCATAAAAAAATGTTGCAGGAAAAGCATTGACACTATTAGGTCCAGTGGGCTCTGGCAAGACCTCTCTAGTGGAGCATTTGGCAGCCATCACTGGTCGCAAAGGCATCGCCTTCAGGAAGGTCCAACTCGGCGATCAGACTGATTCGAGGATGCTTCTAGGGTCCCACCAGTGCACTGATGTGCCGGGGGAATTCGTTTGGAAACCAGGGGTTCTGACCGAGGTATGTAATATAAATTAAACATTTATTGTATATGTTACCGGAAATGTCTTTTAGGAATTGTATACAATTCCTAGGAATACATAAATTTCTTAGAAAACGTGAATAATTCAATTTTATACATTTTCTAGGAAATATAGATTTCGTACATTTTCGGTAACATATACAAATAAATTTGTGCGACGTGCTGTGTGTGTGGGTAGACCACCTGCCCCTGCCGACGAGATTGTAACGGCAGTGGGAAAACATCGGATAAGGCTGGCAGGGAACAGGGGAGTGACGTGATATAGAAGAGGCCTTTACTCAGCATTGTGTGGGTGTGGGTTGATACGCTGATGATGATGATACAAATAAATCCAAAAGAACTCAAGGTACTTACTTACGTTTTAATTAGCAGTCTACCGGCTGCAGTTTTTAGTTCGACTTGATGTCAGAATGTGCGACTTCAATTCCAGTCAAAAACGAACCTTCGATAATACTGCACTCAGGAACACGTCTTATCCGCCCATACAGTATTTTTCATATAAACGTGCTCACTTTAAGTTTCCATAATCAAATCAAACTTCTTGTAATATCTTCGTAATATATTTTAGGCCGTACAGAATGGCCATTGGCTTTTACTGGAAGACATCGACTGTGCAGCGCTGGACGTCGCGTCCACGCTGAGTTCTCTCTTAGAGCGGAATTCACTCTGCGTACCCGGGTATAGGGACTCGTTGCCAGTTGCGCCGGGTTTCCAACTGTTTGTTACGCAAAGGTAATGTCTTTGGGCTTTATTCATAAACGTTCAATAAACCTTTGTTAGCTAAAACGGTGTTATGGAGCAGTTTTTGAAAAATAATGAAAACTTACATAACACTGTTTTAGTTAACACAGGTTAAAAAAACACTTATGAATAAGACCCTTTATATTTTACAGCACTTAACAACAAATAAATTAGTAAATGCACACCAATAAAATCAAATACGTCACCTAGAGGAGCCACAAAAGTGTTCATTGTAGTATTATTATTTTTTTAGAACGCTGGTCACCAACTATGGATTCCAAAAGAAACTGTCCAGCTCCAGTACCCTGTTACAAAAACATTTGACACAAATAAACGTAGAACCATTGTCGCGGATCGAACTGCAAAAGGTCATTCAATCCCTCTACCCCACTCTGTCTACCATCAGTCCGAGGATGATCGAAGTGTTCATGATGTTCTCAGTCGGCAGCCACGACACATCCTTGCAAAGCACCAAAATGGACACCAACGACGAACAAAACATTACTGTGATGAGAGGATCCAGACTCATCTCCACAAGAGATCTTATGAAGTGGTGTGCGAGATCTCTCCAAGGCTTTGATGTCTCAAGCCCTGACTCGGCAATCAAAGTCCTTCAGGACGCCCTCGACATATTCACTTGTTCCGTGGCTTCCCCGGAACATCGACTGGAACTGGCAAAGAAAATTGGCACATGCTTGGGTGTAGTTGAAACCAAATCTGAGTTCTACTGTAAACACCACAAGCCCAATGTGGGCTTGTGCGCCACCGTGCTAGAAGTGGGACGAGCTAAAGTGCCAAGAGTTGAGAAGAACTTAGAAAACATACAATTGGATAGTAAGCAGGTCGTGTTCTCTTTCACTAGACAGTCTGCGTGCTTACTGGAGAAAATCGCTTGTTGCGTCAGATCCAACGAGCCCGTGCTTCTTGTGGGTGAAACAGGAACGGGCAAGACGTCCTCTGTCCAGTACTTGGCCAGGCAAACTGGGCACAAGCTCGTGGTCATTAACATGAATCAGCAGTCCGACTCTGCCGATCTTCTCGGAGGCTACAAACCAGTGGACATGAAGTACGTAATCAGACCGATCGTTAACGAATTCGATGGGCTCTTCCGCAGTTTTTATAACGTTGACAAGAACAAAAAGTTCCTTGGACACATCGAAACTTGTTATGAGACAGAAAATTGGACAGCTCTAGTAACACTTATGACACAAAGTCACAAGGCTGCAGTGAGTAGATTGACGATTGATAAGCAGAAGGAGAAGCTTAAAGCATGGTTAGCTTTTGGGAATAAATTGAGCAAGCTGGAGCTGCAAGTGAAAGCGGCGTCGAAGCTGACGTTCGCATTTATTCAAGGATCGCTGGTGAAGGCGATGCAGGAAGGCCACTGGGTCTTACTCGATGAGATCAATTTGGCGTCTGCTGAGATTTTAGAGTGCCTTGCTGGGTTGTTGGAGGATAAGAATGAGAGTATAGATCTGATTGAAAAGGGGGATAAAGAGCCGATAAAGCGTCATCCTGATTTTACGCTGTTCGCGTGCATGAACCCCGCGACAGATGTAGGTAAGAAAGACCTGCCAGTCGGTCTGAGGAATCGCTTTACTGAGTTTTATATTGACGAGTTGACGGAGAGAAATGATCTCATGCTACTTATCGGCGACTATCTCTACCACATGAATCTGAGCGGTGCAATCTTGGAAGCTATTTATAGCTTCTATTCGAATATTAGAAAAGAGGCAAAGTTGAACTTGGTAGATGGTGCAGGTAATTTTTTTTTTTAAACATGATTAAAATATGTCGAAATACTGAATGAATGACTTCAAGAATACATGATCTGTAATAATTTTCTGATTTCAGGAAATGCTCCTCACTACTCTTTGAGGACCCTATGTAGAGCTCTGACGGCGGCAGCTAAAGCCAAATGCGGCACTGTGGCCAGGTCATTATATGAGGCTTTCTGTTTGTCATTCCTGACTCAGCTGGACAGCGGGTCGCATCCGAAAGTGGAAGCGATGATAGCCAAGTAAGTAACGTGGTAGTTTAATATAGTAGGTATTATTATGATCTGACGTACCTCGCTGGTGGGTAATACTGGAAATAGCTACGGTAATTGCAGAATTAGGTTTTATTTCAATTTTATGGCAACTTACGTAGCTTGTAGTTGATTGTAAATAATTTATTAATTGATTGAAAGAAAGGCGTTTTCTTTTTTTCATGACGAGAGTAGTCGTACATTATTAGAAGAAACTTTTCACTATTTGGATGAACTATTCCTTCTAGAACAAATCTTTTTTTCCTATATACAAATATGCTTATGTTTCTTACCTCAACAGGGCTGTTCTTGGAAAAAAGTCAGTACAATCGGTATTGAACCAGTTGATTCCCGAACCTCAGGTCAAAGGGCAAAACTTTTTGCTCTTCGAAGGGCACTGGATTCCTCAAGGCAAATTGGATATCGACATCCCAGAGGGTTACATCTTGACGGCCACTGTAAGAAAGAACCTCCGGGATATAGCGAGAATCATTTCTCTAGGGCGTCTTCCCGTGCTGCTTCAGGGAGATACTTCGGTGGGCAAGACGTCCCTCATCACGTACATAGCTAAAGCATCAGGGAACTACTGCGTCCGAATAAACAACCATGAGCATACAGATCTGCAGGAGTACATCGGATCCTACGCCACAGATGCCAACGGCAGGCTAGTCTTCAAAGAGGGCGTCCTAGTCGAAGCTATGAGAAAAGGCTACTGGATTATCCTGGACGAGTTGAATCTAGCTCCAAGTGACGTCCTCGAAGCACTCAACCGAGTTTTAGACGATAACCGTGAACTCTTCATACCAGAAACACAGCAAGTCGTCAAGGCTGACCCGAGCTTCATGTTGTTTGCAACTCAAAACCCTCCTGGCTTGTATGGGGGTCGTAAGATGCTGTCTAGAGCATTCAGGAACCGTTTTGTTGAGCTACATTTTGACGAAATACCAAGGAAAGAACTCGAGATCATTCTACATCAGAGGTGTCACGTACCTCCCGCATACAGCAAGAAAATGATTGCGACTATGGCGGAACTGCAGACGAGGCGACGTGGATCTGCCGCAGTGCAAGGCAAGGATGGCTTCATAACCTTAAGAGACTTGTTCAGATGGGGCCAGCGGTACAAGCAAGCATCCAAGGAAATGCTGACAGAAAACCAATTTTATGACTGGGATCAACACATAGCTGATGAAGGTTATCTTGTACTAGCTGGAAAAGTAAGACAGACAGCTGAAAGAAGAATTATTGAGGAGGTCATAGAAAAACATATAAAACGAAAAGTAAGCCCGGACAACTTGTTCTGCCTCCACGAAACTACATCACCCGTCACGAAGAGTTTATTGGAACAAATTCTTAATAATGATCTGAAAGAATTTTCGCATGTAGTTTGGACATATAATATGCTAAGGTTAGGCGTCCTCATCGCTAAAGCTTTCGCATTCAACGAACCGGTTCTGCTCGTCGGAGAAACAGGCTGCGGGAAGACTACCATCTGCCAGGTGCTAGCAGCGTTAAGTAATCGGGACCTTTTATCAGTGAACTGTCACATGCACACAGAAAGCTCTGATTTCCTCGGAGGCCTGCGACCGGTGAGACAGTACAAAGGGGATGGTCGATTATTTGAATGGGTCGACGGACCACTTATAAAGGCCATGGAAAAAGGCCAAATGTTTTTAGCTGATGAAATCTCATTAGCAGACGATAGTGTTTTGGAAAGAATGAACTCCTTATTGGAGCCGGAAAGACAACTAGTTTTGTCCGAAAGAGGAATGGAAGATAATTCCGATATCGTAATTGTCACAGCACGGGAGAACTTCCATTTCATTGGTACTATGAATCCTGGCGGAGATTTTGGTAAAAAAGAACTTTCACCCGCTCTCCGTAATAGGTTCACCGAAATATGGTGTGATAGTGTCTCGTCCAAGGAAGATTTGTTGAAAGTTCTCGAGAAAAGTGTTGGCAACGGTATTTCGTTGGGAAATCAGGAGGATGGCAGTTCAGGAATCGGAAGTGCAATATTGGAGTTTACACAATTTTTGAAAGGGTGGGACATGACGAGTAAATTTCCATTTAGCATTCGTGACTTGCTCGCTTGGGTCCAATTTATAAACGTGACGGTCTGTAGAGGCTTGCTGGAGGTTCCGGAAGCTTACGTGCACGGCGCTTGTATGACCTTTTTGGATTGTTTCGGAACGGCCCTAACGGGACATGTCGACAATACAGCGCTTACATTATTACGTGAAAAGTCGATTAATTTCCTCTTAAAACAAATTGATACGGTTGGAAATGAATACATAGATAGTTTAAGAGAATTGCTCAGTTCCAAAAAGGCACAGTTCACTGCAGAATCAGATGGGGAAAAATTTGGGATAAAGCCTTTTTACATAGAAAATGGACCTAATATGGATGCTTCAAACCGAGCTGAGAATTTTAGTTTCGACGCTCCCACAACAGGATCAAATACGCTGAGACTGTTGCGAGGACTTCAATTGAACAAGGCAATACTTTTAGAAGGTAACCCTGGTGTGGGAAAGACCAGTCTAGTCTCAGCCTTAGCAAAATCTTCAGGACACAAAGTTGTTCGTATCAATTTGAGTGATCAAACCGTAAGTATAATTCCACTCAATTATTAATTTGCCTTTTTTAACTACTTTAGAAAACTGATTTATTCTTTGTTTCAGGATATTACAGACCTCTTCGGTACAGATTTACCTACCGAAGACGGCTCGTTTACATTCAAAGAAGGCGCGTTCCTAAATGCACTTCAAAATGGCGATTGGATACTTTTAGATGAGTTAAATCTAGCACCTCAGCCTGTACTAGAGGGTCTGAATGCTTGCCTAGACCATAGAGGAGAGGTATACATACCAGAGTTAGGGAAAACGTTTAAAGTTAAAAAACAAACCAGATTGTTTGCTTGCCAAAACCCATTGAAGCAAGGAGGCGCCCGTAGAGGCTTGCCCGTCTCATTCTTGAACCGATTCACTCAAGTTTACGTTGACACTTTAACAAAGCAAGATCTTTTGTTTATTGTCCTATCACAATATCCGACTATACCTCACGATATACTAACTAGAATTGTCAATTTCAATTGCCATATTGCACGCGAAATCACGGAACTGCAATCATGGGGTCACAGAGGTGGTCCCTGGGAAATGAATCTCAGAGACATACAGAGATGGTGCGATGGCCTCGTCGAAGACCAAAAAAGTGGCAATGATCTCGTACCAGGCAAATTCGTAGAAATGCTGTACGTAAATAGAATGAGAACGACTGAGGATAAGGAGATGATGACCAAAAAATATGACGACATATTCTTACCGACATATCCTCGCAGCCACAGGAACCCACAATTTAGTATAGACGAACGTGTGATCAATATTGGAGATGTCTCTCTCGGAAGAAACGCTGATAAGTGCTTTAAGAATCGTAGAGCTATGCTTACTAGCTCCGTTCTACTAAGAAGCCAACTGTTGACCTTGAAAGCTTTGGCGCAGAGCGTAAAGATGAATTGGCTTTCAATACTCGTCGGCCCTACTGCTACGGGGAAGAGTACCATAGTACAGATACTTGCCGATTTGACAGCTAACGAGCTCCACGTGGTCCCAGTGACGTCAGCAATGGACGTCTCAGATCTCCTAGGCGGGTTTGAACAAGTCGACTTGAACCGAAACCTTGAAAGTCTCTTTGATAAAATTGAGACTTTGACTATTCAGGTTATGAGAAACATTTGGTTGACGGCAGAGGAAACAAAAGTAAACAATTTACTATCGCACTTGTACGAATATAATGGTTTGCTTAGCAATAATAACCAATCCATTGATGAAATGGCGAAATTCAAAGCCAAAATTGAATTTTTGATAAGACATTGCTTACTTTTAAAAGAGTATACTAAGAATTTTGATGATATGGCAGAAAAAGTAAATAAACTAGAAGCGGATTTGGAGCATTTGCATGTCAAAGCAGCCAAAGCGTCATCAACCAATGCTGGTGGTAAATTTGAATGGGTGGACTCACTTTTAGTAAAGACAATGATTCAAGGGTCGTGGTTGTTATTAGATAATGTCAATTTGACTTCTGCAGCGGTATTAGATAGACTAAATGGATTGTTAGAACCCAACGGAGTATTGAGCATACCAGAAAGGGGAGAAATGTGTGATATTAAACCGCACCCTAACTTTAGAATCTTCTTCACGATGGATCCGAAGTATGGCGAGATCTCAAGAGCGATGAGGAATAGAGGAGTGGAGATCTTCTTGCTGAGACCTGACGACTGGAATACCAATTTGACGGACACGATGCCATATATGGATCTGAGCGCCCTCTTGCTGTCGTGTGAGCTTCCCATGAAATATCATAAAATATTCGTGAAGTGTCACGAGATGATGACTTCATACATACAGGGTAAGGTTTTCTTGTCACATGTATAATTTGACATTTCATTGTTTCACTACCTTAAGATATAATGAAATGTATTATTCTTAGTACTGTAAATTTAGGGATTTATAAAGTATTTTTTGTGTATGTAAGTACTTTTAAGTTACGATTAAAACATCCCTCTGTCAAAAGAGTTAATATTGCATGTGCATTAGGATATACAACAAGATTCCTGACGAATTCAAATTATGTCCAATTAACTTAATGATTAAAAAGTTGAATAAGTAATAACTTTTTGTATTTATAGAGTCCAGGAATTACTATAAAAAAAAATTGCATGTTAATGTATGTTAGAAGGATAGAACACTAATAGTAATAATAATAAATAATTCTTTATTTGCATAGGCTTGTACACAGAACTTACAAATCGTCATACATTTTAATGACTTAAAACTATTTATAAGTATTTATGTATAATTTACATGTTAATACATATATATGTTGATACATAAAATATACTAAAGAAATAAATAAACATAATAATATTTTTATACTATCGTGTACTGTAACTTTTCCATGGAAATAAATGCTTTGAATCTTTGAGTTACGGACAAAATTAATTATTTTAAAACCGGCGTAAATCAGCACTGTGCTGTGTTTCGCTGCGTGAGTGAGGGTACCGGAGGCCCAATCCGGGGGAAAGAGGGCTTCAAGGTTTTCAGCGCACTTGTGACTCCACTGGTGTCGCGGGTGTCCATGGGCGACGGCAATGATTACGATCAGGTGATCCGTCTGCTCGTCTGTCACCTATCACATAAAAAAAAAATTGCGGGTGTTAAATGATACCTAGGTAACTTAGGTATCATAATGGTATCATTTAACACACGAAGTAATAATTTATCAGTATCATGTTGTTACAAGTGTTGGTGAATGCAGAACAAGACTTTATGCTTATAGTCTAGGGTTCTAGATAATACGGCGGACTTAGATGACGTAGTAATGGATTTTATGGTTTCAGGCTTGGAGCGCCCTACGATATTCCACCTAATGCAAGCCGCACATCTGACGCGTCAGCAAATGATTAGAGCCGTCCCGTTCGACGTGGCTCTGCTGAATAGCTTTGCCGATGTCTACATAAAGCCAAGAAACGCTAGCGATTTTGCCTCGTCTCAAACAGAATCCATGGCCAAGATTAAAAACAACATGATGAAAACTATCGAAAATGAGCTCAAAGACATCGAAGTGTTAGAGGTCACAACAGCTTGTAGCACTTTGCGTGTTAAAGAACTCTGCACTCATTCGGCACTAGAGATGGCCAACCAACTAGCGTATAGCGTTATTCAAGTAGACGAAGGCTTTGGCTCCCTTGAAACTACTCTCCTACAGACTTTGTACAGTGTATTTATTGCCTATCAGAGATGCCCAGAAGATATCATGCTTGCATTACGAACAGTAATTGATACTAATTTCGATGAACGAAGTGATTTTACGGTTAAGCGCAAAGTATACTGTCTAGGCATGAACAAGACAGCTTACGAACACTTTGACGGCAATCCACTTATAGTTGCTAATCAAAGATTTTATTCGGAGCAGTACACCCTAAATCCCGATGTTATCAAAATCACGAATGAAAGCGCACTTTTATTATATTTACGTCTCGTTGGAGGCTATTACCTGAACGTTATGCATTCAGAAGAAGGCGTTAAGTTCGTAGACTACTCTAGAGGATTTCAGCAAGGACACGTAACGGATGATTTTCCGGAGTATCCCCTTCTACGGAATTGCTTGAATTATGTCCAGTTTATAGAAGAATGCATAGAAAGTGTGATCAGAAATATTAGAAGCTCGCTTGACGACAGAACAACATTGCGTATATTGCAAGTCTTAAATTGGAAAAATCGTTTCTACGACATAGCTTTCTCTAACATGTTCGTCAAAAACGAAGACAGCAGACTAAGGATCCTGGACATGAGTCTTGTGAAGTCACTTTATTTGCATTCAAAGTGGATACATAAACATTTGATTGAGGAATTGTTTAAACTATTGCCTGAAGGGAATCACATTGAAAAGCAGTACTACGAAAATTACATTCGTATAACAGGCGGAAACGAACTAGTCAGCTCAAACCTTGCGAAAGTTGGCAAAAAGGTCAGACAGCAGTATGGTCAGCCGAAGTTGTATGCTAATAAAGATCAGTACCAAAAGTGTCTATCGAGACGTAACATTTTTGAATATACTACTCTAGACCTTATGAAGCCTTTGGATAGTCAACTAGAAATCCTTCCCTCATATTGTAACATAGTCACTGATGAGAACTTGGCTACTGATGTACCTGATGAGGATATCATTGAAAACGCAGCAGAATATATGGAGAGACATAATGAGAATTCTACTGGCGAAATAGATGATATGGCAATAATAAAAATGCCTATGTATTCTTGCTTACTGCATAAAGTATTACATTCTCTTAAAATGGAGCTGGCCGAAGTGTTATACGAAATTTCTAATGACAGCCTGGAGTTTAAAATAAGAACTGACCTCAGTGAGGTTTTAGCCAACGTGGTGTATCAGGGAAGGAAGCACAGAGTTTTGGGGACAGAATTCTTGAGTTTGCTCGCGTGTATCCAGAAGTTGTTGAATGGCACTATGGAACTACCTAAATCGAGGTAAATACACTTTAGAACTAATACATATATTTGACAATGACATGTGACCGACTGAAATAGTCGAATCCAAAAAGCTGATAGACTTTAAGACCTTGTCAAAATAAACAGTTATTACGGGAAGGTACTAATGTGTATGTCATCTTTTGGAGTCGACCGTTAATACTGTACCAAGTTACGACTACTAAAAGTATATTCAGACTAGCGATAATTTAAACTTTTTTAAATATTTTAACTCACGGGAATCGAACTTGGTATCTGCCGCGATTCGACGCACTGTTTTGAGAACTTTTAAGTTTCATTTATAAGGTCATTGCAACGGCTCTCGTCAAATTGTTATTTGATTTTCTACTGGTTATACTGTGATATATATTTACCATAACAGTATACGGCAAGAGAGCCCGGGTTCGATCCCCGGGTGGGGCTTGTACTTGGATTTGACGGTCTTGTACGCCCGTGCTATTTTAAGCACGTTAAACTGTTACTCCTGCGCCCGATCCCTCTCTGGTCGTGTCACAGTAGTGTCCCATTGGAATATGAGGGTAAGGAAATAGTGAGTGCACACACTTGAGCACTATCATATATCCTGCGTACGTTGCCGATCGTTGAGATTTCCCGCCGTAGCCGTAATAGGTTGGAGGATCTTTTATAACGGTATACAGTTTATTGCTTTACCGCCACAAAGGCGACCTTCCCATTCTCCGGGGGACGCGGGGTTGCGGAGTGCACTTAAAGTATCAGATAACTGTCCCACTGCAGGGCAAAAGTCTCCATCATAGAAATAAAGTCATCGCTATATACGGGATGAGGCTTATTCACCACGCTTGCCAAATTCGAATTGGTGATCACAAACCCGAGCTATGTTCGAAAATTCGAAACACACTTTTTGCTCGACCCAAGAATCGAACACAGAACCCCGAGATCACGGCCGGGTACTTAAACCATTAGACCAACAGGGAGTGCACTTGACCAATCGAAAAAGTTATCTTTGCAGCTCGCGCACTCACACGGTTCTAGCTACGGGCGTAATTTTTATTGGTTTGTGACGGTGACGGTCGATATCCGACTGATTGATTATCCCAAACAACACAGAAAACCGGCGTGAAGCAGCAATGTGCTGTATTTCTCACGCAGAGAAATACAGTAGAGCAGAGGGTACCGGAGGCCCTATCCAGGGGAAAAGGGGGTTTAAAGGTTGGCAGCGCACATGTGACCTTCACTGACGTCGCGGGTGTCCATGGGCGGCGGCAATCGCTTACTATCATGTGATCCATCTGCTCGTCTGCCACCTATCATATAAAAAAAATAACAATAAAAACCTTTTGTATTGACGAGCGCTCTGCGTCCCCGCGACCCGCGAACCATGGGAAGGTCGACTTTGTGGCGGTGAAGCTATAGAAGTGTTTAATCATTATTGTTACAACATCTTTCAGATTGTCCCATCTGCGTATGAAATTCTACGATCATTTCTACAAGGACGCGGCTTATTCTCCTGCGATTGTCCCTTCAGGTTTCCTCAACCGTTTTCAACATAATAAGAGTTCTGAGCCTGTTGTTCCAGTGCTAACTAAAAGGCTCTGTATGAATCATCCTCTAATGGCTCTTTATGTCAAACAAATGACATTAAGTGATGCAGGTTTGTATTTCGGCTGTTTTTGCTTTGAATTTTACAATAACCAAGATCGAACACGGAACTCTGAATCGTCGGAATTGGGCAGGACACTTAGCTAGGCGCGGTGATAGTTGTTGGAGTAAAATCCTGACCGAATGGTATCCTAAAGCCGGCAGAAGAAATATGAGTCGTACAGTGTCACGATGGGTCGATAATATCACCAACATCGTGGTGGGGACTACATGGATCCGAGCGACTCAAGACCGGGTACATTGGCATAAAGGAAATGAGTCCTTTTCTCAGCAGTGGGTACTACCGGGGTGATGATGATGATGATGACGATCACAATAATTACATTGCAATAAAGAAAAAGGCAGACGGCAACGCATGTGTGATACCTCGGGTGTAGCAAATGTCACTGGAGATCAGGTGTGCCGTCTGCTCGTTTGGCCGCTATAATGTAAAAAACAAAAAAATGCGAATTCTTGCAGCGATACAAACGCACGTTTAATTGTAGAACGACTGGATTGCGTATCGCTGGAGTAAACTGAAAGCTAGGCTAAGCTTGCAAAGAGTAAACTGAAAGCTAGGCTAAGCCCTAAGTGTGATTAGGCCTTTAAAAGTGTATTTTTCTGCAGATGAATTCAATTACGAAAAAGTTTCACTACGAGACCATGACAAATATTCTAAGCAGTTGGGCTCTATGCAGCAAATTCTTTGGAGGAATATGGCCACCCTTGATTTCACCAATGCATCAGCCTCGTGAGTTTTATTCTACTGTTTTAATTTAAGATATTTTATGAGGAGGAGTACCAACTTATTTTACTTATATTTTTAGTCTGCCATATTATATATCCTGCTCGAAGGACCATATTTAATTCATTTTGCTTAATTTCGCTTTAAGGGGTAGGGCACACTAGCGACGCCAATCGGTTTAGTATTTAAAAATTAAAATCGATTGGCATCGCTAGTGTGCCCTACCCGTCACCTTAATGAATATTTGTTTTATAATAGTTTTCATTATTTTAGGAGAACGAATGCGTTATTTGAATTAGACAGATTCGATGAGATAATATTCTTTATGAATTGCGCACTAACTGAAAGAATGTTGAAGCGAACTAGCCTCTCTTCTAAATTGATTGCAAAATGCATAAGACGGCTACGATGGAGGTTCAAGGATAATCCGCTCTTCGTCGGGTTATTAACTGATGGTTACCATATCCGGGAGCGTTTGCAAACTCTTTTGGATACCCCCGCTGACCAGGCCGATAGTCTGTCTATTCGGGTCAGTTCTGTTCAATTGAGTGTAATGACAGTACTACTGTTCGTGATCATGATGGGTACTATGAAGCCAGTAGACCATGTCGAGAAGTATCGTTTGAAAGTCAGCCATATAGAGGAGGACTTAAGGACCTTTGACAGTCTGCTCAGCGCTTACTACATCCAAGGACTGGTCTTCGGGAACATAAGTGAGAACAAGTCGGTGACGGTCTCGGATTTGTCTTCGGAGACGTTGATGAGGAATAAGGAGTGTTTGAGGAAGATACACCCGTTTTGTAGCGTGCTTCTGGATATGAGACAGCAGACGATGGAGCGAGTGCACAAATACGCGATGGGAGAGACGTTCCGGCCTGAGCAGCCAACGTATGAAGCTTTTGTAAAGGTTAGCCTTTTCATACCTCTTCATTTAATGTATTCATAGTTGACTTATAGCTTTACCGCTACAAATTCGACCTTCCTTTAGTCCGTTCCCGGAGCTCGTGAAGTCGCACAGTTCTAGCTGCTAACGTCATTCTTATTGGTTTGTGACGGCAACGGTCGACATCCGACTGATTGATTGGCCGAAACAGAGGGCCTAATTTAAAGCAGACGTTACGACCGAATCGGAGTTTCTCTCTTTTTCACACGCGCTGTGTGTCTCCTTTGTTTGGACACGACAGGTATATTCTCGTTCGTTACGGAACGGCTTCAAAATAAGACACCAAAAAAGAAACTTTTTGGATTGGGCGAGCGCACTCCGAAGGAAGGTCGACTTTGTGGCAGTAGAACTATAGTAGATGCGGTTAGATAAAGATTAAATTCGTAGTAATACAAGGTGTTTTTTATGATCAGCCTTTTATCATGGTTTTCTAATAATAATAATGAACAAATAGGACCAATAGTAAAATGGGTGGTTGTAAGCAAATAGTCTATTTTTAATTCATCATGTCCTTTTACAAAGGTCAAACTCTCAAAAGGTCTCATTTTATCTTTAAATTTAAAAAGTATGTAAATAAGGCTTATATTGCGAGTAGATTTATGACAATATTTACACTCCACTGTTCGTGGGTTCAATTCCCACTATTTACTTTGAAGCCAGGTTTATTTAAGTGACGTTGTTTTAATGTCTTTTCTAATATGGTCATATATTTTAGGACTGCGCACATATCACAAAAACGATCGTATCACCGAAAATGGTTTCCCAATTCACCACAGACACATTTAAAGTCACTAACGCCTTACTGGACAGTATAAAAAAGAATAATATAGAAAATAGTGATGTTATGGAGAATGCTTCTATGTTGCTGGCAAATATATGGAGTTGGATTGTCTCCCTCAAGAATTGCTGCAAGAGTATTGATGACGAACACTTAGAAGCGTTCCCCGATCTAGCAAGGCCTTTAAAAACGTCACTCTCTCAGTTGGAGAGCTGTGTGGTGAACTTACATGATTTGGTGATTGAACTGGTGGCAAAGGTGAAGTGTGGACTGGCTGTCAGCGATGCGGGTATGGAACTAGTGAGATACCCCGACTTTATGCCTAACCCTGGAGCGAAGAAACGACAGTTGAACACAGTCCTGCAACCAGCTTTAAATAGGCTAGTTGAAACTGGGGTTGTGGATTCTGATTTCAAATTGAATGTTTTGCAGTAAGTTTTTTTTTAAATTTGATTTAAGCAAATTCGTCAATCAATCAAAACATTTATTGTGTTAGTTACATGTTACATACATTGAGTAGATTTTAGCACCAAATTATATAGTCCAAACGTAACCTGCCTTACGGCATACAATATTTATTGCACATGAGTATCAAGTACAAGTAATAACTAATAGTATACAAACTTAATAAAATATATTATATAAGCTTCTAATAAATAACTAAACATTTACAATATCATATTATCTTTTTAACGAGACCTTATATATTCTTTATCGTAAGTTATGAGGCCAGATACATAAACATCCTTCTAAGGGTTAATCCGTTTCTCATAAGCTATGTTAGGACTATGATCCAAGAGGTGCCAATTACCCGTAGCACAAAATGTTTAGATACAAAACGCCGACTGCCTACATACATGCATGCTAAACTAACGCTTGATGGTAGTATGTACAGTAAACTTGGCGTGGTTCGGCATGTGACAGATACGGACTAGATACGAACTATACGAAACGTGTGCGAGAGAGACACCATACGAAATATTGCCTAGCGCGTCTGTCTACGATCTGCGTCTATTTGTTTTGTGTATTAGCGTGCGTAGATTTCGACTGACATTGTATTACATAGACAGTCAAACATATACTGCTGGTGATCTGAAAACACCAAGATTTCATGAACTTAGTTTCAGACGCCAGTCTATCACACAACTTTAATTATTTTAGGTACAACCATTGTAATACATAGTCTGTAAGCCAAAGAATAAAAATTGTTGACGTAATTATTTTGGAACAGCTTATTAAAAATGGACCTGTTCGAGCTGAAGACGCATTCCACTGCCCTGGAGTACATCGACGACACGGCTCAGGGCGTGATGTTGGCGACGCTCGGCAAACTGGTGCAGACCTGGCAAACGCAGCAGGAGAAGATCGAGAAGAAGAAACAGGACGATGAAGCTCTATACGTTACCAAGTATGTCCCTTTGTATCCTCAGCAAGTCATCTACAAAATACATCATGCTCTGTTTTTGAGTATTTTTCTTTACAACATTTGTTAATAATCTAAAAAAGAAAGATCCCACGGAAAAAGGAGCACAATGGTTCTATGTTTTTTTTTAATGTGTATTTCCAAAGTCTAGAGAAGACTATTGGTTTGCATATTTGTGGTGGTTAAAAACTATTCTATTCGAAATTAATAGATAAGGCTTTCATTTATATGACTTCATGTAATATATTAAATGGTAAATAAAAATATATTTATCTTTAATTTAGATATTATGCTCTGTATAAAACAGGGTGCCTATTCTCGTACGATCAACATTTCGCACATGAAAATGAACATAGTATCAACTCAAAAAAAAATGTTTTGAGATGCGCCGCCTTAACGTTAAGTTTAATATATGGCTTGAAATCTTATAACATTTTTTTTAAATTATTGCTAAGTTGATTGTCAAGCGCGTCATTGCTAAGTTGTGTGTCATTTATATTGATTGAAATCCCTAATTCGACTTCATTGTTTTCGTCATTCGAGTGCATGAGAATAGGCAGGACTGCCTAGGACTCCCTCATTTGTTAAATTAGTTTACACTATTCGAAAGTACTGCAATATCCTTATGATACTTTCCAGATCAAAATGCGAAGACGAAGACGACGAAGCAATAGCACAGAAGGAAATAATGGAAATGTTCCCAGCATATTCAGACCGAGACTTTGGAGATTTCAAACCTAACACGCTGGAACAACGACCACGACTGCCTGAACACAAGAGCAGTCCCGAGTTTGATATAACTCCCGAAGATGTTAGTCTAGTCTACAAATGGCATTCAGACTTCGTTCGTAACCTGACTAGGGCGGAATGGTTACCCACCCCGAAGAAGTTGGTTGGCAGCGATGTGGTGACTCCGTTGATGCAGCGGTATTCGATATTCGGCCGGGTTGTAAAAGCTTGGGAAGCGTTCGACGCTGAACTGGAAAGGGAACTGACGCCAAGTCTGATGACGTTTGTGGCGTTGGTAAAGGAGAAAGTTGATGGGACCGGTGAGTATGATATACGATTGTATACTTGATCTTCTAAACCTCAAAAGCCATAAAAATCAAAAAATTAGGTCAATATTCCATATTTGGTAAAGGAAGGTCGAAAGTTCGTGAGTAACAGAGATACTGTAGAGAACGTGCGCATCGACGGTGCTGCCAACTGGTACCATCTATTTGTACATTATTTGACTCTTTTTTTATGATATAGGATGCACAAGAGAAGACGTATCACCTGATGGTAAGCGATTACCGCCGCCCAATGACACCTGCCAGGTCAAAGGAGTCACAGGTGCGCTGCCTTTGCCTTTTTAAAAGGGAGTACGCTCTGTCGGTCCGGAAATACCGCAGGCGATAGTTCATTCCACTCGTTTGACCGCGTTTAGCACACGCTAAAGCACGAATCTTCACTAATGTTTATAGAACTTGTAACCGATACTCCTTTGATATACTGGTATTTACATTCTACTTTTGTCTATTTCTACAGATACATCAAATCCTAAAACGGATTTCTACCGGTCACCGTGTGTAATAGAGGCCCGTCAATGCATACCGCTGCTGCGGGATGTGCAAGAAGCCACCGAAGCGTTGTTAGACCAGTGGCCAGACTTCCCGTCATTGAAAGACGTAAGTGGTCAAAACGGTAACATATTATTACGTAATTTATTATTATTCATCAGTCTATTGTCCATTGCTAGACGTCAACTCGGTTATCTATTCTTCTCTTTTAACCGCTCCCAGCAACCTTGCCTATACTTGTAAACGTTGCTCCATCTAGCTCAGGGTTGTTCTACACCCTGGTGTAGGGCACCACGTCCTGACGGGGTGCCAGGGTTCGTCCGGTGAACCCGTGTTCTATCTCGGTGCCTGGTTATGTCGGGAAACGTCGGAGAAGTTTTAGTGGGTATGCCTCTCACCCAGAGGAGAGCCCCACACTACCCGTCAGTCTCCCAGCTGACGGGTGTGCATAAGGCGGCGCCGACCACCGGCGACGACGTCTGCCCATTGCACATCTTGCAGGCGGCATTTCCTCTTCGTGAACAAAAAAAAGGGTTGTTCCTACACTAGCGTCTGCACCATCAAAGTCCGAAGAAGAAGAAGTTGAAAAGCGCACTTCAATCGCCATCAATATTAAAAATTAACCTTTATGTCTATGGACACAAGGAATCTAAAATTTTAGTTCCTTGTTTTACTGCGTTTACCGCGGGCCTTTTTTCGTGGCGCGTACTGTACGTTTGGTCGTACGCCGTGTGGTCCCCGGCAGAGTAGAATAGGCCACCCTCACTCTTACCGAGGTGTCGTAAAAGACGACTAAGGTAAAACTGGTGGCATGATCATCAGCACCCAGAGAAGGAAAACTCTGCATTTATATCAAAACCCTCGCCAACCCGTCTGCCAAGCGTGGTGAGTATGGCAATTACCCCTCATGTGATTGAGGGAGGCCCGTGCCCCAGTAGTGGGGACTTAAATGGGCTGATGATGATGATGATGACTATACGTTTTAGCCGAGACGTGTTATCTACTTCAGTACACGATGCCCCACGTGTTCTGGCAAATATGACCATCCCTTGCGGCATGCAAGTAGTAAAATGAGGACAAAAATATTCTAACAAAATAGTCTAAACTATAATTTGTCAAGACGGGAATTAACACTATATTTGTTACGCTCGTGACTACGGCTGCTGTAACGTAGCCGAAACGTCGAGCAAATATGTGAGAACACCATGTTGTATCACATAATAAATATCCTGTTAATTCCCGTCATGATAAATTATAGTTATAATGCAACGCGAAAATCTAAAAAAGGAGTCTAAAACTGTTGCTACATGATTTGAAAATGTTAAATTACGCCTAATTATTCTTCTAGATAATCGTGATCTCAAACCGCATCCTGAACTTCCCGCTGACGAGTCCCCTGTCTCGTTTCCTCACGGGGCTGGAACTGCTGCGAGATAAGATAGAGGAGTGGAACAAAAACGCCCACAGTACCAACAACCTGATTGCGCAGTCCCTCGCTGTGGGACAGCAGATCGTCAACTGGAGGAAGTTGGAGATGAGCCATTGGAAGGAGTGCTTGAATAATTTGTACCAGAGGTAAGGCTAGCGTAATATATAAGCAGTGTAAATATTCATGTAGTAGGGCATGGAACGTTTCGAGAAGAGTTGTCTTATTGTTATTGTGTAACTGTGTCTAAAAATTTAAAAATAGACGAGATTCACTATTCTTACTCATGATTTACAGTACTCATTTCCCTCTTTCTGTTTGATATTTGCTGAGTGGCTAGTTTACTATTGATGACTTTAAGTCTTGCTACTGGAATTTGTTTAAATTGTGCATAAGTATTTAGGGGACGATCAAGTATTACGTAAGCAGATTTATTACAGTTATTTAACCCCCCACCCCCTTGTCAGCAAAAGTAAGCAAAGCTCTTACCCCCTCCCCCCATGCTTACGTAAACGTTTTCTTGGCACAGCTCGGCAATCCTACTAACCGTATGCATTTATTTGTAGGTAATTCCCCGAAAATACGTTTCGTTTTCATGCAAACAGAATGTGAGGGTTGCCATTTGTGTTAAAAAGAAAATAATTATCGATGACGTAATCATCATCTAGACTCCCCTACCCCCCATGTCATCCAAAATAAGCAAAGCAAAGACCCCCCGCCTCTCCATAGTGCTTACATAATACTTGAACGGCCCCTTACCCTTCCCATAAATTCTTCAAATACATCTAATTTGTTTTATCTCGTGGAGATTTTATCTAGTTTGGGCAGAGGGGATAGTCTTGAATCTGCCCTCGTCTCTTAACGTTATCTTTTTTGTTGAAGATACTCTCAAGGACTTCAGTTGGTCTTATTCCCCTGTTAAAGGGCTGCGAAAGTCAGTCGCTTCATTGTAATTTCCAGACTCCACAAATCCTGAATCATGATCCAAGCGTATCCAGAGCAACAGCTTTGGACGCAACCGGTAATAACACGAGGATGAAGATTCTATCAAGGCCTTTATTATGTTACAGGAAACAATCCGAGGCCCACAAATACTGGTTCTATGTGTTCAACGTGATCCAATCGTACCTGGCAGCGTCGGAGAGCGAGCCCATCCCCCCCGGGAGGGTGATCGGCGTGCTCAGAGACTTCATGGAGAGATCCGACCTGGGGGAGTACCAGGTTCGCCTGGACATCATATACGTGTACCACTGCCATTTGGTGCATGAGGATCGGAGTGACAGAAGAGGTAAGCGAATATTGTCCACCTACCAATAATAATGTCCTCCAAACCGATATTTCGGCCAATTTTTTTATTTATTTTTTATAGTGACACAGTATAGGTATATTGGCTCTCCTCAGCCTGATGGTAAGCAAGAGAAGAGCCCACGTTGCAATTACAATGGAAGCGATGTCACGCATCACCTCCGTTGGGACTGCCATACTGGCCCCCGAGATGCTTCTTCACGCTTCGTTAGAAGGATCCATATTGTAAGAATTCTTGATGGTGGTCATCTCAGCAATCAGCCATCGATGCAGGACATATTATAGTGCGCAAGTGTTTGCGCAGACACAAGTGCACTCTCTATTCCCGTACCCTCATATTTCGATTCAACACCAGTGTGACACGACCTAAGAGGGATTAGGCGCAAGACTAACGGCTTAACGTGCTTTCCGAGGCACGGGGGTACAAGACCGCCAACTTCTAAACTCCGAGCTGACACTGAGAATTTCTTAACAGAAAAACTCAGTGTGACATATGCGGAGAATTTTCGGGACCAATAAATGGCTATGTGCTCTCCGAGGCACGGGTATACGCAAAGTATCGCCAATTTTCAGTCTTCGGGCTGACACTGTAAAACTTATTATTATTATTCGAGAGAAACTCGACTCGATTGTAATTTCCGAATCAGGATTCTGGAAGTCTGGTAATCCCAGGAATAATGGTCCAACCAGGCCTAATTTAAAGCAGACGTTACGACCGAATTGAAGTTTCCCTCTCTTTCCCACGCGCTGTGTGTCTGCTTTGTTTGGATGCGACAGCAAACACTCGACGGTTATGGTCTTCTTTCCTTTCCAAAATAAAGCGACGAATCTCTTTTTTTTTTATTGTAGACGAACTTCTCTCCATATTCTGGAACACGTACAATTACTACGCGCAGTTCAGCGCGCAGGTGGCGGCGCACATCAAAGAGAAGCGCGCGCCGATCGAGAAGAAACTGCGCGAGTTCGTCAAGATCTGTACCTGGGATCGGGATCTCAGCTACTGGAGCGTGAAGGACACGGTTGATAAGGCGCATAAGGCGCTGCATAAGCATACTAAGGAGTTTGAGGTAAGGTTCAGCATAGTTATAAGAGGAGAATGTTAAGTTTGATCAGATAGAGATCAAGCTGCGCGACCTTAGCTGCTGGAGCGTGAAGGACACGGCCCATAAAGCGCATAAGGCGCTGCATAAGCATACTAAAGAGTTTGAGGTAAGGCATAAAAATATTAATCGTAGGTACTAAGACTGGCGCAGATCACCCTAAACCTGAGGGCCGAATTTAAAGCAGACGTTACGACCGAATCGGAGTTACCCTCTCTTTGTTTAGATGCAACAGGTATATTCCTGCTCGTTACGTGACGGCTTTAAATTAAGCCACCTGGTTCGAGCGCCACCATGCCTTCTAGTGGGGGGTACATATTGGGGGTGATATTTTCCAAAGATCCATGAATTACACAATCTTCTACTCGTAAATAAAAAGTAAAGTAAAGTAACAGCCTATAAACTGTCCCACTGCAGGGCAAAGGCCTCTATCATAGAAATCAAGTTATCGCTAATACCATCATAGGTATTAGGCTTAATCACCACGCTTGCCAAATGCGGATTGGTGATCACAAACCCGAGCTATGTTCGAAAAATTCGAAACATACTTTTCGCTCGACCCGGGAATTGGACCCAGGACCCCGAGATCACTACTCGTATATAATAAGGTTTAATTTAATTCCCACTGTCATTTGTTGAGGACAATAATAAATTGGAAATTCAAATTATTTATTTTAGATATGATATCCATATTATGTTTGTATGACAATAACTTCTTGGAACTATTGTTATTTGATATTTAGGTACATAATTAATAAAATAATATACATTTTCAATTTTGCAAAGAATGACGATCACGAGAACGGGTATGTTCCCGTGATGGTCATTCTCAGATAGCAACTCCAGAGCGGTGATGTCCATCGATCGGCTAATGTTTTTAAGATGCTGTTTGGACTGTTTCTTATTCGAGTGATAAGGAAGTTAGTTTTTTTGCGGACGAGGGTTTCAAACCAGTCCTGTCCGATATTCCGCAAACATTCCCGATGCACTGCAGAAACGCGGCAGACCCAACATCATCCTAAACACATTATTATACTGAATTCTCTATAAAGAACTATCTATCTCGTTTTCTTAGAACGTTCTCAAAGGGAGTGTAGTCAGCTGTCTAGTGGACACCAGCACTGAGACCGGCGCGGACCACGTGGGCATATGGGACCGGCCTAAGCGCGCTTCGAGCGCCGCCACGCCCTCTGGTGGCGCGTACATGATTGACACGCAGAACTTCGTGCTGCAGCCGAGGAATGTGAAGGTTGTCTATTTTATTTGTGTTAATAATAATAATAATAAAACATTTATTTCGGACAAAATATCCATAGAGAGTGGTTAGTAGTAATCCTATATGCTAATGTTAGTAATGAATTATTTTCCATTAATTTAATTTAAATACTTGAAAGTCCCACCGACACATGCATACGTATCCAGTGCCTATGTATGGGAATTTCCTGAAATACCCTCAGGATACTGTTGGTACTTTCCCTAACTCTGCGCAACATTGAAGCAGAATAATTAATAATTTATTGGGTACTGTAAAAAATCTAATCGATAAGCCACTTTGAAACATTCAATTTGTAGTTCTATGCGTATTGACAAATTTAAATTCCGTCATTAAGGCGACGGATAGCCCTAACAAGCGACACCAATCGATTTAAACTGTTAGCTACTAAACCGGATTTATTTTAAACAATTTCGGAGCGGCAGTCACTAAGCAAACATTTATACTATTTATTAAATTATTTAGCACTACTTTTTGATCTGTTGTTGTACTCGAAATTTGAATTAACGCCATAAACGACCATTTTTAGCGGTAATTCAAATTTCGAGTACAGAAGCAGACCAAAAAGTTAAGTATAAATATTAAATAAATTGTATGTTTACTTCGGAAAACACTTGTATACCCCTCTCCTATTATTATAGCCTCTCGAGGCTGCAGCTTCGAAATTGTTAAAAAGATATACGGTTTATTTGACAACAATTTAAATTAATTGGCCTCGCTAGTGTGCAATCTCCGTCACCTTAATTTATGGTAGTAATAGGCAACATTTAAAATGGCTAAACTAATAAAGCACTATTTGTTCAATCGATTTTGAGCCCTTTTCATGCACAAGCATGAATAATTATTCTTATGAATACTTCCCTTAAGAAGCGGCAATAAAGATTATATTTTGAATTTGTCATATAAGATTTCATTATTTAGAAAAATCTGATTTTGACACTGAACTGCATTATACAATTACAAGCTGTGGATTTTTTCGTTAATTTATGACGTTAGAATTAATTAAGTCTCTCAATGATATCAGAAAATAATCTCACAATATTTGTATTCTTTTTTTTCATAGCTGCGAAGTGAGGTAACTAAGTGTATCAATGTCCATCGCACCACGTGTAATTACTATTATATTTTTGTTCTACCATTTAATTGTTCTAATATCATTGCACTTGTAAGATATTATCAGAGGTGTGGGTGGCGTGTGAATGTCTAGTTATTGTCCCATTGTTGTTTATTTCTGTTAGTTTAAGCTATGCAATTATAGACCTATCCATTTATAATCCTACGTTGACCGCATCATCATTATATGTATAATTAGTCCATGCTATTAGGTAGGCTATTACCCAGATGTCTGGATAATAAAAAAATATGAAAGGGTTTTTATAGTATACCCTATATTATTTATTAATTTGAATTAATGAATATAATTAATACAAATTATTTAATATGTATTTTAAGAGTATAGACTACCAACATCACATCATTATAGGTACGAGTAATATCTGGAAAGTTATTTTAATCGCGTGCGAAAAATCCGCAAGATGGCGTACTATAGGCCTGAGGTCGATCTACCTACAAGGTGATTGGGTATTTTTAGACGTGGTATGTCAAATTGTCAACTAACGAATAAATCAGCCAATGATGTTGAAGTTGGACCGCGGTACACAGGCACGCCATCTAGCAGATTTTTCACACGCGGGCTATCGCGTGTGAAAAATCATTACTTTTTTTGTGGTCATTACTTTTTTGTGGGTTACCGATCAACTGAAAAGAATACATGAGATTTAGAATTTACCTTGATGATATTAGGCAAAAGCAAACTAATCGTGATATTAGATTAGTTTGTGTATGCCTAATATCATTATTTATTTATTATTTACTGGCCATTCAGAAACTGCTAGATTCAGCTGAGCGGGAAAGCAAACACATACCGGAAGGGTCACTACTGGCCAAAGTGTCGAGTTTGCTGAACAAAGCGCGGACTCTTTGCAAAGATACCATCAACAACACTGGCTACCCCTCACTGGTTCAGTCGCTGGATGACTTCGTGACTATGGTTATTGAGACCAGCACGCATCTTGGATCCTTGGAGGTAGGTGAAATAAAATTATTCATCAAATGTGTGTCGTGACTATGATTTTCGTGTCCTACTTCTTTATGTTGAGTATTATTTTCTGTTAAAAAATATATATATTTTTGTTTTATTATTATCATCATAGTGTAAAAACTCGGTTGCGTCCCAAGTTGGCGCTTCGTAGCCCGGGGACCACTTAGTTTTGTTTACGGCAGGTTATTTATGAGTAACGTAATACGGTATTTGACTAAGTATTTTTTTTATTTTGTCTGCAAAAGAACTCTCAATGATAGAAATATCGTTGAAAGAATTACTTGATTTTCATTTAAACTACGTGAGATATCACAACTTTAAAATCACATTATTTTGGGCAAACCCAAAACGCTCCATACAAATGGCTGCTGAGATTGACGTCACAATCAAGTATTTTGTATGCATTTCATTTGAATTTTGTATGGTAGCTATATCAAATGTTTGGTTTATGTCAATGGTTCTATTATAATAATTTGTGCAAATTGTATGGTTTATTCAATGGTATGGTATATTAAATGGTATGGTATATCAATGGTATATCAAATGTTTCGTTTATGTCAATGGTTCTATTATAATAATTTGTGCAAATTGTATGGTTTATTCAATGGTATAATTATTTTTTAATAATTTCATATTTTTAAAATGGACTTTCCCATGAATCTTTGAATGACCATAAAACCGGCTATACGTCATATTTTTAATTAATAATTTTCGCTATTAGCACATATTTACCTATGTTTTGATAAAATATATATATTTTGTAAAATCGCGAGCTTAGTCAAATACCCTATTATATGTTCAACTTTCTAAATTGATGAGAAACAATAATTGCATTATTATTAGTAACCACCTGACCTAATTACCTAATCCAAGGCTCTTCATGCTACGTTATTGAAAATACAACCTTATAAAAATGAAGTAGCCTACATATTCATATAGTATATTTCAATATCTGGGCAACAGGTTGACGCATCGTTGCCGAAAGACAAACAGACGTCCCAAGCGAAGAACATAGTTCAGCAGAAACGCAAAGCCCTCGCCGATCTGTTCAAGTATCTGACCAAAATGGGCCTGAACTACCGAACCGGGTTGGTCATACTGTCGGCGTCTACAGACGAACTGTATGACTTTACTATTACGCCAGTTGATTTGGACGCAGCGGTCGCCTATCTGAAGAGCAGGTATACATTTTACTGATAAATGTATTTTATAAGCAGTAGTGATAGTTATAGAGTGGAGACCTGAGGGCCTACAACGGCCTACTACGGAACGGAATTCACGAGCGAAGCTTTATTTCCTAACCCGTTCACACACGCTGTGCGTCAGTTTTGTTTCGATTCGACAGGACAGGTATGTTATGTATATGTTTTCGTACGGTGTGGGACGGTTTCATTGTAGGCTCAGATTTGTTACTTAATGGACAATACGTCAAAAAAACATTTTCCGAAATTAAAAATACAATTTATTGATAAGACTCATTGAAATGTAAGAAAAATAATTACAGATTAAAAAAAAAGTAATCCCTAAAACTATACGTCAAACAATAACAGTGACAGTAAGTACATAACTTAATCGCCTTTATTGTACGTACATACAGCACCGACATGACAATATGTTGACCCTCAGGACTACGTCAATCCGGTATATTAATTGATATTTAAAAAAAATATTTCAATAAAAACACACATTTAATGAAAATTAAAAAATATGGGTTGTTTTTATTTTCTTTCTTTATTCGAAAAGCATATATAAATGGTAATATTTTATTGTCGTATTGTCCTCTGTACGCTTGTCGTTAAGGCCTATTTTCGTAAAACGCTTTTTTTTCCAGTTACATGACATAGGCCTGACAGCCTATATATTTGAGGCTCTAGAGAAATTCATATGATATAATACGATCTTGATTGAATGGAGGCCCTGTTGGCCTAGTGGTTTGTGTACCGGGCCGTGATCTCGGGGTTCTGGGTTCTGGGTTCGATTCCCGGGTCGAGTAAAAAGTATGTTTCGAATTTTTCGGTTTGTGATCACCAATCGCATTAGGCAAGCATGTTGATTAAACCTAATCCCATCATAGTAGAGATAACTTAATTTCAATGATGGAGGCTGTAGTGTTTGTGTGAATATACCTTTAGACTTGGTATGCAATACACTGTCTCGTGCACACGGTGAGACAGACACGCGTGGGAGGTGTCTGGCGTGAGTCACTGACGAGATAGGACCACCCGGCCTTGCTGATGGTGTGTTGTCGAGCCAGTAAATTGTGGATACCCTCAATATCGGTGTACACTACAAAAGCCTCTACCCTGCAGTGGGACAGTATATAGGCTGATACTTCACTTATGTCTGGATTACATTTTTTTTTTGGTAAGTTAGTAGCGAAAGAAAATAATTGTTTTTTAAATTGACCAAAGGTTGAATTTTTCTTTCTTCTTCCATGGTCCATTATCTTCATCATACATACCTTAAGATTTTTGAGTGATGTAAGTTTGTGGATCGACCGACATTTACCTTTTTTTAAGAACACCCGTATTTTCTGTGTTTCAGACGTTGCGATGCGTCTTTAGGTCTGCTCTGGTCTGGCTGTGAGACCTACTTCCAAAAGAACATCGCTCGACATCGTCTACTTACGACAGCTCTGCAGTCCCCTCACCAGGATCTGGGTATGCCAAACATCGAGAGGTGCAAAGGATTCGCCTCTCAACTAGTGGTAAGTAAGAATGCCTCGGTGGCGCAGTGGTGGGTTAAAGCGACGGCTGCGCAATCGGCTCGATCCCCGGGTCGAGCCAAAAATGTGTACCTAAGTTTTCGGTACGAAATTCTTAGTGTCAGCCCGGAGTCTGGAAGTTGGCGGTCATGTACCCCGTGCCTCGGATAGAACTTTAAGTCGTTGGTCCTGCGCCCAATCCCTTTCCAGTCGTGTCACGCTGGTGTCCTATCGGAATATGAGGGTAAGGGAATAAAGTGCACCTTGTTGCGCACACACTTGAGCACTATAATATATTCTGCGTACGTGGCTGATCGTTGAGATTGGCCGCTGTAGCCGTAATCGGTTGGAGGAATTATTAAGTAAGACGGTTTTTACGAATCATTAGTACCTTATTTTTTGGACTAAATTCTATAAATATTATCCCCTTTATTACAAAACGGGATCTAAGAAAAGTTGCAGTACTAAACTCGTTCTTACCCCTTTGGACATTGCGTGTTGGAACATGACGGCATGAGCTTTAGTAAAAGCTCATGCCGTCTCGTTCCAAGTAAGTAGTTTGTGTTTTCTAATTATGGCTCAGTGAGCATGTTCTTTGAATATAGACTAGTCAGATACCTCACTATCACTTTTGTTATCGTTGCAGAAAATGACAAATACACAGAAAAAGTCTATAGCAAAATACTCGAGATACCTCTACGAACTGCGCACTCTCGCCACCAAATTGTCTAACGCGGTAGAAGCCGACATAAACGAAGTCAATGTCTCGACTATCAATTCGAAAGTTACTCGTCCTTACCGAGTGCTACGCCTACTGTAGCGTCGCACTGGACCAGTTTAGTATCGTGCTCAAATCTTGCCCAGAGAAAACCCTCGACGATCAAGAGTTCGATGAGGCTTTATCCTGCTCGCCAATCGTCCGTTGCTTCAAAGACAGCGATGAGTGGAAGGAACTTTACAAACAAATAAAAGACTTAATAAATCTTGTTAACAAACAAAAGAGCGCTCTCCTGAAATTGCAGCCAACACCCATGCAAATTGGTGAAGAAAAAGAATCCCTACCAGCTGCTGTCTCAAAATCACATTGATGTAACAAACGATGCAATGGTTAATCTAGAACACATGGTGTCCAAATTAGATGATTTGACAAGGTACCACAGCTTCGAGTTGAAGTACCCAGATCTCTTCAAAGTGAACGAAATGCCGCATCCTCTAATGCAAAGCATGATTGATGTTAAAGGATACTTGATAAAAACAATTGAAAATATTAAGGAGGTAGATAAGCCAGATGACGTAACTATGGAGAATTTAATGGATGCCGTAGTTACTCAGTCCGAAGATATAACGGCTACTATGCTATTGATAATTCAGTCTATTTACAAGAAGCATTTACCTGAAGCGAGCGGGAGTACTGAACTTTTGAGTGCGATTGACGAAATAATTGATAAAGAGAAGGTTGAAAAAGAAGAATCGAAGGAGTTGCTGGAGGATAAGCACTTGAAGGAGCATTTACAGGAGAAGCTGTCGAGCGATGGAAAGATGTTGCAGTTGGAGTGTTTGATAAACAAATGTCAGACATTGCTAGCGACGTACGCGAAGTATCTAGCGTCGGCGAAGAGTGTAGAAGGCGGTACAGATGCAGTGATGAGGGCCGTTCTAATTCTGGAGCAAACTGTTCTGTTTGTACAGTACTTCGTAACTCAGAAGGTGGCAGTCCACAGAGTGACATGTAAGATGCAGTCGGTGCTGTTGAAGATATTCTCTGATTTGGCTGCTAAAGGGTTAGTTTTTTTTTATCCTTAGAGGCCGCAAGCTAGCAAGAGGGCATATGATGGTAAGTAATCACTGCCGCGCCCATGAGCATCTGTGAAATCGAGACAATTGTTGTCACTTCGGAAGGAAATTGTATTTATGATTTTGTTTTTTTTTTTTTACAATTTTAGGTTCTGTAAACCATCAGATTTGGACACAGAAGAAGGTGAAGGAGAAGGAGGTCCTGGCAAATTGTCAGGCGGTACTGGTTTAGGAGACGGGGAAGGCCAGAAGGACGTCTCCGATCGCATTGAAAATCAGGTAGGTATTAAAATTACAGAAAAAAATGGGATTCCAAAATTTAACAATGACAAAATAAAATACATTTAATTCTATATTGTAATAAAAAACAGGATCAGCTTGAAGACGCTCATCGTCCGGGAGAAGAGAAGGAAGAAGAGAATAGAGATTGCAAAGAGGAAGAGAAAGGCGTCAATATGACTGATGACTTTGATTCGCATTTACAGGATGTCGAAAAGAAGGGTGAGTGATACTATAGTCAGTCGTTTTTCAAATGTAATTTGTATATGACTTCAAAAATATAGATAAAAATACAAAATCAATATATTTTTGCAGAAGGGGATGAGTCGGAACAAGAAGACGATGAAGACGACGCTGATAAACAGATGGGCGATACCGATAATGCTGCGGAAAAGTATGTATTTTATTTTAAAGTAACTTTCCCGGTTCAAAATGTCCCGGCCATATCTCTAAATGATTACATTGAGAGATTTTGATTTCAATAATAATCCAAAATTACAGACTTGATCAACAAATATGGGGCTCGGAAGATGAAGAAGATCTAGACCAAGAGAAACAAAATAAAGAAGAAAAAGGCACCGGCGAGAGCACGGGCGAAAAAGAGATGGGTGCGAAGGAAGAGGAACAGGGCACCGACGACGGCTCCGATGGAAAGGATAGGAAAGAGAAGAAAGATATCAATGAGATGAAGGAACCTGAGATAGATGATGATCATGTTCGTTTTATTATTTAATTTTAAAAGCATGAGCAATAATTATAATCTCTCTTCGAATTTTTTTAGATTTTTCCTCATTATTCATTTAAATGTTTAATTATAGATTGATCCGTACCACGGCAATCAACAACAAATGCCGGAACCGGAGGACTTCGAAATGCCAGACAATATGGACATAGATGGCGAAGATGATGATAAGGTAATGTACAAACTTGATAAAATAATTAAAAATAGACATACAATACCTACTGAAGATTAAAGACGATCCAATAAAGAATAAACTAAAAATCACATACCAAAAACTTAATTGAACATTACTTAACGAACTTTTATCACTTATTGTAGGATGGTGAGACTGAGACAGAGAATCCGTTCGAAATAGATGTGACGAAAGACGACATCCCGAAAGACCAAGAGGAAACGGAGCAAAAGGATAAGGGTGAAGATGGCAAAGATGCCAAGCATGGCACTGAAGTGTCCAGCGATGAAGAGGGTGGCGACGGGGACGAGGAAAATAAGGAAGAACAACAAGTGAGTATATAGAGGATATAGCTGTTTGTTTTATAGTTATTTGTAACGGACATAAGTTCGTTGGTTCTTATCCTACAAGTTTGAACGTGGCTGTGAATAATAATAATTCTCACAACATCTCATACGTTGGCCTGATTCCGTACTAAGTAGCTTAAGCACTTGTGTTACAGATATCAGACAACAGAGGAACACCAATATATACTTAAATACATATATTACACCCAGACACTGAACAAACACAAGTGTTCATCGCACGAATGTTTTTCCAGGGTGGGGATCGAACCCACGACCTTTGGCATAAGAGGCAGGGTCACTACCAATTGCGCCATCCGATCAGTCATATCTAGCCTAAGTTTGCAAAAATAAAACAGCTTAATTCTTTATAGGATAAAGAAAAAGAATCTCAACCCGAAGAAACCGCTCCCGAAACAGAAGATCAAGAAGACGATAAAGGTGACATCGACGAGAACAGTCCTCAAGACCAACAAGAGCCTGAACAGCCAGAAGAAAACGCAGAAGCCGATAAAGACTTACCAAAGAACCCAGAGAAGGTAGACAAAGAAGATGAAGTGGAACAGAAGGATCAACAGGCGAATCCTCAAGCAAATCCGTCCAATAACGACCCGTCTGCGGAAGATCAGGCGGAGAACGCGCAAATGGACAGAGGGACTGATGATAACGTAGAGACGAATGAGGAACAGAAGAAAGATGAGGAGTCGGCGCCTTTTGTGAGTAAATCAAATCTTTTTGGAAGAAATGGTGTAGTTATTTACACGAATGAAGTGAAAATAATTATTTCTATGATATGACAAACTTCTCATTTCGCTATAAAGAATTCTTTAAATATCGCGGACATTAAGCCATGAACGGATATTATTTATCCGGATATTACAAGCGAGCTTCAATTCAAAAGGGATTATAATTTGATTGCTTGTATGCCTCTCTGGCTTGAAGCGATTAATTTTTGGCGTTATTCTTTCTTTAAGTTTAGTTGTAAATTTCAAATTTCGAGGATCCATTGTTATAGATCCTCGAAATTTCGACGTATTACTGTTTATCATATCCATCCACGTTTGTCATGATTAAGAGGGGAGGGAGTCGAATCAAATCTAATCTAATCTCACGTTGGGGACAGGGGGCGTTTTTCTGATTGAAACAAAAAATACTTAACAACTGCAATAGAAAATACCAGAAGGGTCACACTAACAATAACCTTCATTAACAGGAGCAAGCTCAAGAACAGGTAGGCGAAGAGAAACAGGCTATGGGCAGGTCCGAGTTGGACCAAAGCGACAGAGGGCATAGGGGCGAGAAGCAGGCGGCTAGCCGAGCCGACCGCGCCCAGGAGAAGCAGAAGAAACATGAGAACAAACCGGGCAAGACTGACCAGGAGAGAACGTTAGGTAACTGTGATTTAAAAGAGTACATACTATATATTCGCGATCTACCTAATAGTAGGATGAACGGCATGGATTTATTTCCTACGAATTGAATCTAGTTAAGGCCGTGTGGTCCCAGGTAGAGTAGAATAGGCCACCCTCACTCTTACCTAGGTGTCGTAAAAGGCGACTAAGGTAAAGCTGCTGGCATCATCAGCACCCAGAGAAGGAAAACTCTGCATTTATATCAAAACCCTAGGCAACTCGTCTGCCAAGCGTGGTGAGTATGGCAACTACCCCTCATCTGATTGAGGGAGGCCCGTGCCCTAGCAGTGGGGACTTAAATGGGCTGACGATGATGATGACGATGACGATGAATCTAGTTAAACTACTAATATAAATAGGAGATTAGTACGTATCAGCCTATAGACTGTCCCACTGCAGGGCAAAGGCCTCCATCATAGAAACCAAGTCATCGCTACTTATGATGGGGCTAGGCTTAATCACCACGCTTGCCTAATGCGGATTGCTGATCACAATCCCGAGTTATGTTCGAAAAATTCGAAACATACCATTGCTCGACCATGGAGTCGAACCTAGAACCCCGAGATCACGGCCTGGTACTTAAACCACTAGACCAGCAGGGCGAAATAGGAGATTGCAATAAGCTTAATAGCCAGACTGACAGGCCCGATAGCGCATTTGGTAGTGACCTTTGCTTCATACGCCAAAGGTCGTGGGTTCGATCCCCACCCATGAGAGACGCTTCGTGTGATTAACACTTGTGTTTGTTCAGAGTCTGTTTTGTCAAATTTTGTATAGGCCATGTTCGCCCGTCTTCTTTAACAATAGGTTGGTGCTCATTATAATGTGTTAAATCTATGTGAAGGTGACGTGAAAGAAAAGAAACAACAGAAATCCCAAATAATGAATAAGGACCGCGAAGAGGAGGCGGAGGAGGGTGCCGACGGCGATGACAATGAGGATAAAGACGCCGACTGCGTTCCAACACGTTAAGCAGGCGAAGAAAGACGATCTACAGGTGTGTATCAGTTTGCCAAGTTTTTTTATGTGGTTGTTGGTAGACGAGCTGACGGATCACCATCAATCACGTATAGTAAGTGATTGCCGCGCCAGCCTTAGACACCCGCAATACTGAGTGGAGTCATATATTAGTTTTCAAGCCTTTTCACCAGGGTCATTTCATTTAGTACTTTTTTCTTAGTATGGGAAAAATAGTAAGCGTTTTCGGTAAATGGAGCTTGTGAAAGCTGATGTAGCTTTAAAAAGCAATCGAGCAGATAGTAAAGTGTGTTTCTGAAAGAATGACTTCAAGCCGCCTGCCCAAAATATCAATTTTTGTAAGTATGTAAAACAAACCAGAGATCTAGGAGGTATTAGGAACTTTGTTATATAAAATATTTTTATTTCCTATAAAATTATTTCTAATATTTTATTCAATCGTTTCCCTGACTGATTCTTGCTGGTGGCCAGTACTACATCGCCGTTGAGTATTGGTCGTTTTCCTTTAGATGGCGCTAGCAATGGCTAGCCGACTGATGCCTCTATCTCAGTAAATATAAGTTACTCTATGCTTTTCCCTTACCCCCTGAATTGGACACCTTTTTACTGCCGAGAAAACATACCTTCAGCGGATTATCACCCCTTCTTTGTCTTCAAAATTACGCATGAAGCATTTTTCCTTTCCGCTGCACACTGCCCAGGAATGAAATGCCCTGCCTGCGTCTGATTTCCCCCATGACTTCAACCTCAAAATCTTTGAAGCCAGAGGGCCTAATTTGGACCAGACATTACGACCGAATCGGAGTATCCTTCCTTTTCGCACGTGCTGTGCGTCTCCTTTGGTTCGTACGTTACGGGACGGCTTCGAATTAAGCCACCTGCTTCTGGGTAAGCTCGCTCCATCGTAGGCTTCTTCTCAACTGGGTTCAGGGTATTGACGTACAAACCCATCTACTACACTCGCGAGCAACCAAATTGACTCAGGACCTAATTTTCATACAAACATACTAACTTCAGAGGCCTATAAATATGAAAGTATATGTGCTTTAGTGATTATTATAATTTAAATCAAAATTAAATAAATGTCAAAAATTTTCTTATTTTGTTTAATCGTTTAACATGCTTCCAGAAACATGTTCTTATTTTTTTATGCTAGAGACGGACAAACGAGCAAGCGAGTCACCTGATGGAAAGTAATCATCGCCGTCCATGAACATCCGCAAAATCAGAATTATTTTGGTTAATCGTTTAACATGCCTCCAGAAACATGCCAATTTTCTTAAAATTAGGATTGAGCAAATTGTTTGTCATCCTCCATACAATTATTACAGGATCAACCACAATTTTCTTTTTTTAAGAAATAATGAATTGTGAACACTATTGAAATCGATTTACAATAAATTTATCTCTAAAGCACAGATACTTTCATATTTATAGGCCTGTGAAATTACTATGTTTGTATAATATATAAATGAGGTCCTGAGTAGATTTGTTTGCTTGCGACTATAGAAAAATTAGATGTCTATCATGCTACATCTCAGACCATCTTCGATCATGCAACAGGTCATCGACGCAGCAACGAAAGAACAGGCAGAAGAACAGCCAACCCTGCAGAAGGATGATGAGGAAGGCGAAGAAGCAAAAGAAGACGAAGACATTGCCATGGATGTTGACGATGAGGAATTACAGGTTAGTCTCAAAATAATTGTGCTAAAATATTATTAACTAGCAACCTACCTCGGCTGCATTATAACATGTATATTATACATTTAAAAAACTTCCTCTTAAATGGACAATACGACAAAAAACCATTTTCCGAAATGAAAAATACTATTTCTAGTTAGTCATAAAAATTTAAGAAAAATAATATCACATAAAAGTAAAATGTAAAAGTCCTCCTGTGACGTCATCACTCGGCATGACAAACTAATAACGCTTTTGCTCACGTTGATTTAAGAAAAAAGGTAATCCAAAAAACTAAACGTCATACAATAACATGACCGTCGCCTTTTTTATGGTATAGAGGGCAGACGAGCAGACGTATAACCTGATGGTAAGCGATTACCCATGGACACCTGTCACGTCAAAAAAGTCAAGGTCTTTTTAAAAGTGAGTACGCTCTTTTCTTGAAGGTTTTATGGCTCTCCAATTGTAAATTTAGCACCGACATCACAATAACGTTGAGCCAAAAAATATAACAATAAAAACACATTTAATGAAGAGTATAAAAAATGGGTCGCATTGCTTTATTCGAAAAGCGTAAAAATAAAATTTCTTTTATGTCATATTGTCCGTTACTCGATAGAGTACCAAATTAAAAACCGCTGCGTAGTTTTAAAGATCTGATCATAAATAGGGGCAGACAGCGAAAGCGACTTTGTTTTGATATACTATGTAGTGACACTATAAAATCAATCGTCTAGCTATTATGGTTCATGAGATACAACCCGGTGACAGACAGACGGATGGATGGACATATAGAAAAGCATTTTACCCTTTTTGTACGTTCAAAATAGTTTCTATGATCCTAACAAAATTCCCATCCCCCAGAAGTGGTAAACTAAAATGTCATCAGCGTATTTTATTTGCTTGCTATTTAAAAAAGTCCCAAAAATATAACGAATTCTTATCTTATTCTAGGGGTATCTCTCTCTCTCTCTCTCTCTCTCTCTCTCTCTCTCTCTCTCTCTCTCTCCTAGAATATTATGGAAGACTTAATTTTGTTCGTTCAAAATAGTTTCTATGATCCTAACAAATTCCCATCCCCCAGAAGTGGTAAACTAAAATGTCATCAGCGTATTTTATTTGCTTGCTATTTAAAAAAGTACCAAAAATATAACGAATTCTTATCTTATTCTAAGGGTATCTCTCTCTCTCTCCTAGAATATTATGGTAGACTTAATTTTCTAATTCTTATCATCAATTTATTTTTCCAAATCAGTTGGAAAAATCAGAAGAATTGAAGCCTGAGAAGGTGAAAGAAGGAAAAGAAAAGGAGAAAGACAAGTCTGGCAACAAGAAGGACGGCGACGACGAGGCTACCGGGGAGATGGGCGTGGAGGTAGACGGCGATACCGTCGTGACCCTCCACGTGCCCAGGGGATCCGATACCACGTACCATACTAGGTAAATCTACCTATTATATTAACTTAAATTCACATGCAAACATCTGTGAGCATATTTGTTCTATGACTTTCTGAGAAAACTCACGTGTATTATTTTCTATTATGTTATTTTATTTCAACTGATCTTTCTGTAATTTTTAATATTTTTTGGGCTCCGTATTTTTCTTCATCAACGGATGCTTATTTGTCTAGAATTTGATTTGATTAAACTGTTTTTCAAGTAGTGATTGTCTTAAATTTCTCAGCTTAGTATATACAAAGAAAATACACGCGATATTAGGGGAGTGGTATTAAAAAACCTCGCTTAAAACGCTCGTGCAAACTCTAGGAATGAGCTTCCAGCCGCGGTGTTCCCTGTTCGCTACAACATGTCCTTTTTTAAACGAGGTTTGAAAAGAGTTCTTCTTTCACGGCAGGCAGCGGCATGACTGTGCTCCGGCATTGTTGATGTCTATAAGCGGCGGTTACCATTTACCATCAGATGAGCCGCATGCTCGTCTGCCTAAAAAAAACCTCACCACATATCACCAGGGGGTCCCCTCCTACCCCCTAAAGAAGTCGCTCTAAAACATCACGCCCCTCATTACAAATTGGGAATAGGATAGTCCCGGAACGAAATTCGGGCCCAACCCCCACATTGCGTGTGGGGATAACTTGAGCTTTAGTACGGTAATAACTTTAGATCGCGATCCATATAGAGGTAGCACGAGATTAATGGACGGCCCCTTTCTCTTTATTATAAATCGCAATCTAAAGTTATTACCATACTAAAGCTCATGTCATCCCGTTCCACCTTTAAACACGCAATGTTAAAAGGGGTTGGCACGAATTTGTTCCGGGACTATCCTTAGTTCGCAATTTGTAATGAGGGGGGTGATGTTTCAGAGCGACGTTAGGGGGTAGGACTTTAGGTGATATGTGGTGAGGTTTTTTACTACCACTCCTCTAATATCGCGTGTATTTTCTTTGTATATACTAAGCTGACAAATTTAAGACAATCTCTAAAGTTTTGGGGCTGCCACAATAGATCTTCTACTGGTCGCAGTGGCTATGAGATGCAATGCTCACCCCATTTCATTCAAATAAAAAAAAAAAAACAACCTTAGTTTGCGATTTGTGTAATAAGGGGCCATATGTCTAGCTACGTTCCATAAACATTGCAAAACAATTGACTATTCAACAATCACCTAGAATTGAGGAGCCTATCGCCGAGAAGACACAAGACATGACAATGCAAGAATACATGAGTATCCGCGAGTGGTTGTCTACGACGCCGGGCCAGAGCCAGGGCTCCGCGGGCGCGTGGCGCTCGCTGTGGCAGGACTCCGCCCCCGCCGCGCGCGCGCTGTGCGAACGCCTGAGGCTGGTGTTAGAGCCGACGGGACGCTCTAGGAGAGCTGGTAGGTGATACTTATTGATCAATCAACTTCAAACAATGACTTCGTCAAGTCTTCTCGTCACCCATCCCTCAAAGTCTTAGGTCGAAAGTCTTCGACCAGTGCGTCCTTCCGGTCATGACTTACGGTGCCGAGACGTGGACACTCACGGCTGGACTAGTCCACCGGTTCAAAGTCGCTCAAAGTGCTATGGAAAGGGCTATGCTCGGAGTATCTCTGAAGGACCGCATCAGAAATGATGTAATCCGACAGAGAACCAGAGTCACCGACATAGCCAACCGAATAAGCAAACTGAAGTGGCAGTGGGCTGGTCATATTAGTCGCAGAACTGACAGCCGTTGGGGCCGTAAAGTCCTTGAGTGGAGACCGCGACTCGGTAAGCGTAGACGCCCTGCGATAAGATGGGATGATGACATTCGAAGGCTGGCTGGTGTGGGCTGGATGAGAGTGGCCGAAAATCGGGAGCAGTGGCGTGCATTAGGGGAGACCTATGTCCAGCAGTGGACGAGTGTGGGTTGCTGATGAATGATGATGAACTGATCAATCAATCATTTATTTATATATTCGCAAACATAGGTATACAAAAAGCCGTGGCAGGCCCCCCACAAGGTGGACCGACGATCTGGTGAAGATCGCGGGAATACATTGGATGCGGGCGGCACAGGACCGATCTGTGTGGAGAACATTTGGGGAGGCCTATGTCCAGCAGTGGACGTCTATTGGCTGAAATGATGATGAGGTATACAATGATGTCATCTTATAATATTAGGAACACTATGTTTCACCAGTTCGATATACGAAACAGTTACATGCAACGTTAATATGACATTTACACACAGAGAGTAAACTAATATAATATGTAATTAAAATGATAAAATGTCAATTAATTAAGATTATTCATTAAGTTTAAGATCTTGGGAGCGATGTTACTGTAGCAGCTGTTAACTGGCTCTGCCACTTTTAAATCTTCGAGAGAATTCAAATAGTAATATGATAAGTAGGATGCTAGAGTAGAAGTTGACGGGACGCTCAAGGAGAACCTGGGAGGTGATACTTATTGATCTTGGGGGCCATGTTGCTGTAGCAGCTGTTAACTGGCTCTGCCACTTTTAAATCTTCGAGAGAATTCAAATAGTAATATGATAAGTAGGATGCTAGAGTAGAAGTTGGCGGGACGCTCAAGGAGAACCTGGGAGGTGATACTTATTGATCTTGGGGGCCATGTTGCTGTAGCAGCTGTTAACTGGCTCTGCCACTTTTAAATCTTCGAGAGAATTCAAATAGTAATATGATAAGTAGGATGCTAGAGTAGAAGTTGACGGGACGCTCAAGGAGAACCTGGGAGGTGATACTTATTGATCTGATCTTGGGGGCCATGTTGCTGTAGCAGCTGTTAACTGGCTCTGCCACTTTTAAATCTTCGAGAGAATTCAAATAGTAATATGATAAGTAGGATGCTAGAGTAGAAGTCGACGGGACGCTCAAGGAGAACCTGGGAGGTGATACTTATTGATCTTGGGGGCCATGTTGCTGTAGCAGCTGTAGACTGGCTTTGCTACTTCTAAATCTTCGAAAGAATAGATAATGTTCACTTATTTTATTTGTTAGCTCGCCTTAAACTCAGTTAAAAATAAAAAATATTATAGAGAAAATTATAACGATACGTCGTGTAGTTTCCGAGCTCTTTTTTTTAAATTTAGTATCTCGGGAAATACACGACGTATAGTAATACCATTTTCAGTCATGTTTTTTATTTTCAAGACGAAGATTCGTCTACTTGGTATCTACGGGCGATGTTTTACCGGGACACGCGAGTGGACTGAGCTAGTGTTACGAAGTACCGGGACGGCGATGACGTCACTTTACAACCCGTGTATTTTGAAATCAAATATCTCGGTAACTACACAAAGAATCTGTCACACACGTAATCCTGGAGTGCGATGCTGTGGCTACCCAACATGAACATATCCTCGGATCGGTGAGGTCGCTCCGCGAAGCCTGTGAAGCTCCCGGGAAATTTGCTGGCTTCTATTTTCAGCAGACCGATGATGTACAATGGACCGAAAGAGAGTCTTAAGTGCGGAAAAAGGAGTTCACCTTTCATTTCATGATGAGTAGGAAGCTAGAGTAGAAACGGACGAGACGTTCGAAGAGGGCTGGTAGGTGATATGAACAGATATTTCCGCAGTACATAATTGACTATCCGCGAGGTAACTGTACATTAGAATGCACGATTAATTTGCCGACGGACCGCTCAACGAGGTCTATTTATGGGCACATTCAATTCCCATTGTATATAGTAATCAATCAGTACGTCGCGGTATAACAAATTTGTCAAGTGATACTCTAATTTTCTTGCGATTAACGTTGAGCTGAGAATTACTGACCTACGCCGTATTTAATCCTCTGGCTCACGCTCATCTCAAAGAGCCATTCCAATTCTTGCAACCAGCCGACGGTCGAGAAATGCGGTCATGCCGCAAACTCTATCTTAGCTTCCTTCCACATTCCTCAGAATCCTATTCACAATCCTTTACTGTTCAATCCATTAGTCTCTGGAACTCCTTACCCCTTCCAATCAGGAAATCACAATCCATTCCTATATTCAAGTCCCGTGTCAAAACTCACTTCCTATCTCTATAAATAGGTACACTATTTTTTCCTTGTCTCTTCTTCCTTTTTTATGTGGTCTGCTCTCTGGTCATTTATACTATACTATACTATAATATTTTTATTGATTTTTTTCATAAATTATATATGTATATATTATTGGGTATGTATGTATTGTTTATTATTATTTATGTTATATAATATTATTAATATATATAATATGTATATTTCTGCCATTCTCAATTTCATTTGTTAATCTACTTTGCACTGCCTTCCCTTATTACGAATACGATATTTCTTTCCTCTACACAAAGGTTGTCTGGAAGAAATCGCTACAAGCGATAAGATCGCCTTATTGTACTGTCTGTGGCTGTTGTTGTATCATGCTCGTATTTTATTTTTACTATCTATAAGAAATATTTTTATTGATTTTTTTTCATAAATTATCTATGTATATAATATTGGGTATGTATGTATTGTTTATTATTATTTATGTTATGTAAATTATTAATATATAAAATATGTATATTTCTGCCATTCTCAATTTCATTTGTTAAACTACTTCGCACTGCCTTCCCTTATTACGAATACGATATTTCTTTCCTCTACCCAAATGTTGTCTGGAAGAAATCGCTACAAGCGATAAGACCGCCTATCTACCTAACAAAATCAAATTTAACCCTAAATTTCCTCCTCAGGCGACTTCCGTACCGGTCGCGCCATCAACATGCGGCGGGTGATCCCGTACATAGCATCGCACTTCCGCAAGGACCGCATCTGGCTGCGGCGAACCAAGCCCGCCAAGCGCGAGTACAAGATCGCCATTGCCGTCGACGATTCCAGTTCCATGAGCGATAACAGGAGCAAGGAGCTGGCCTTTGAGAGTCTTGCGCTGGTTTCCCAGGTATGTTAAAAAGTAACAATAGCGGGCTGATATGATTCATGACGATCTTAGAGTCCTCTAACATGCGGTGGGTGATCTAGTATATCGCGTCGCACTCTCCGCCAAGCGCGAGAACAAGATCGCCATCGCCGTCGATGACTCCAGCTCCATGAGCGATAATAGGAGCATGGAGCTGGCCTTTGAGAGCCTTGCGCTGGTTTTCCAGATATGTTAAATTAAAGTAACAATAGCTGATGAACAAGGGCTGATATTATGATACATGATGATCTTAGGGTCCTCTGTAACATTCGGTGTTTGATCGAGTATATCGCGTCGTACACCCAAGTTCGAGTACAAGATCGCCATTGCCGTCGATGGCTCCAGCTCCATGAGCGAAACAGGAGTAAGGAGCTGACATTTGAGGTTGGTTTCCCAGGTATGTTAAAAGAACTAACTCTACGGTCTGATGTGATAGATGATGATCTTAAGCTCCTCTGTAACATACGGCGGGTGATTCCGTGCATCGCGCCGCACCGTTTTAGACCGTGGGAGAGACACGCTTCGGCTTGAATGGGCCATCTCGACCGGAGTAATACCACGGCCTCACAGAAAACCGGCGTGAAGTAACACTGTGCTGCGTGAATGAGGGTACCGGAGGCAGAATCCGGGGGAAAGGGGGGATAAAAGGGTGGCAGCGCACACTAGTTACAAAGCGAATGAAAGATGGTGCCACTGTCTCCAACATATTGGACTTATTACAACATATTAGTTTGATCACGGTTATTTGGTACGTGGCATAAGTCGGAACTAATGCTGTTTAAACATTTTCGCATAGAAAATTCGCTGTACAACGCCCTCTTGTCAATGTTACTGAAGTGCACTCTGATCTTGGTCGGTCTTTATGTATTCGATAATTTTGTATCTGTTTTGTTATCTTCTTCTTGATTGCATGTCAATATTTATATTTCTTCTAATGCATAGGCGTTACCGAAGGTCCAGCCTGCAGTTACATGTTGAGGCTGAGCCTTGTTGGCCGCAACTCTTATGCTCTGTACCGTTTTTTTTATTCGTTTTTCTTTCTTCTTTCTTGTGACTCCACTGGTGTCGCGGGTGTCCATGGGCGGCGGCAATTGCGTACTATCAGGTGATCCGTCTGCTCGTGTGCCACCTATCACATAAAAAAAAGACCCGCTGAGATTTCAGTCGCCTGCCACGTCCGAACTAACGATAAGACTGAGGATAGAGAAAAGACATTAGTAATTTAAAAAAGTAATATTGTGTTAGCTTCAGCATGAATGGGATGAATTGACCGGAATAATCGACATTACAGAAAACCAGTGTGTAGCGGCGGAAAAGAAAGGGCGTGTTTCATCGAGTGTGAAAAAAAACCAGACTGTAGCAGTCTGATATAATAGATGATGATCTTAGTCTCCTTTGATTAAACTTTTTCTATGGTTTTTATTTTCCAAAACTGTCATTAAAAATGTGTAAAAAAGATAAATTCCGGATGGCGGTCGCATCAATTATTATAATTAGAGTCCCCGCCACGAAAGAAGTCCTGCGGCAAAGTACGGAACTATAATTCTGGATTACTTTCCCTTTATTACATAATGCGATCTAGTTAGTTAGTTATTATTACCGTACTAAAGCTCATACCATCTTGTTCCAACATGTAATTAAAAAGGGACCTTTTCTTAGATCGGGATTTGTAATAAGGGGTCGTAAAGCTCAAATTTGAATGCCGAATGAAGCGCCCTGTTCACGGGATTTCTTTGGTAGCACGGACTCTATTGATAGTACTATTCTAAATCTTATTGCGTGGCATTACTTTACATTCATTGGATAAAATCAATTTAGCGCCATCTATGTATTTGCCCCTTGGAGAGTTATTAAAACTTTTTTTTTCACAGGCTCTTAATCTACTCGAATCCGGCGACCTCGCGGTCCTCAGCTTCGGCGAGAAGCCCCTCCTCCTCCACCAGTTCTCTGAACAGTTCTCCGAGCACTCCGGCTCGAAGATCCTCGAGAGACTCCGCTTCGATCAGACAAAGACCAAAGTCGCTCAGCTGTTGGACTTTGTGACCGTCATGTTTGAGCAGCAGGCGGTGCGGAGTGACGCGGCGAATGCGAAGCTACTGGTGATCGTGAGCGATGGGAGGGGCATCTTCTCCGAGGGGGAGACGAGGGTGGTGCAAGCGGTGAGAAGGGCGAGGCAACAGGGGATATTCCTCGTCTATGTTATAATTGACAATCCAGATAATAAGGTGAGATTTGGTATTTTATTAGCACTTTATTTGGGGGGTTGCGCAAGCGACGACTGCGCAAGAGTTCCCGGGTTCGATCCTCGGGTCGGGCCAGAAATTAAGAGGTTACCTAAGTTTTCGGTAAGAAATTTTTAGTGTCAGCCCGGAGTCTGGAAGTTAGCGGTCTTGTACCCCCGTACCTCGGAAGCCGAAGCCGTTGGTCCAGCGCCCGATCCCTCCCCGGTCGTGTCACAGTAGTGTCCCATCGGAATAGGAGTGCAAGCGAATAGAGTGCACTTGTGTTTGCACACACACTTGAGCACTATAAAATATCCTACCTACGTGGCTGATCGTTGAGATTGGCCGTCGTAGCCGTAATCGGTTGGAGGATATTATTTGGGGGGTCCTTGTCTTGTTGACTGATCGCTTCTTTTTCTGTTATGTAAAGGGCCAATTTGACCAATTTAATTACTAAATCCATGGATTAGCGTTTTCATTCTATACAAATCTGACGTTATACCATAGATTTATCCACAGATAAAGATTGGCCTAATCGGGCAGTTTGATTATTTAATTTAGTATTGGTAACAGATTCAAACCATTAAAATACAAAACCTGGTCTTAGAAATGTTCCGGAACTAGACTCCATTTATCTATGCGTGTTCAGGATAGCACGAGCTTTAGTACGGTCAAGATCGCGTGACAAGAACACATTTCTTAGCATCTGTGAGCTGGGGGAACGACTCAAATTTTTTTAGAACTACATTTATAGTCCGTAAATTTAGCTTGATGTAACACCAATATCAAAACAATAATCTTTAGGTCTAAAGTAATAAAAAACTATGCAATAAATCCCGGTTAAATGATAAACCATAAGGTTACGGGTAGGGCACACTAGCGACGCCAATCGAATTTAATTTTTAGCTACTAAACGGGATCGCTTTTAAACAATTCCGGGGTTACAACCTCCCGGCAAACACTTATACTATTTATAAAATAACCATGCACAAATGTTGGGTCCAACGCGTACGCGAAAAATTGATTCACGCAAAAAGTGGCCGCTTTTGGCGGTAATCAATTTTTTCGCTTACAAAAACGGACCCAACTTGTGCATGGTTAATTAATAAATAGTATAGTATAAGTGTTTGCCGAGAGGTTGTAACCCCGAAATTGTTTAAAATAGATCCGGTTTAGTAGCTAACAATTAAAAACGAATGGTGTCGCTAGTTAAAGCCACCCGTCGCCTTAAAGTCGCCCCACGGTTATTGGGCACGTGGCAAAAGGTCGGAACTAATGCTGTCTTTGACAATTTTTTCATAGAAAAAATTTTGGACAACACCCCCCTGTCAATGTCACTGAAGTGCCTTCTGAACGTGATCGCACTGTAGTCGATTAAAAAAAGGTCTAGTGACATCTGTCATTTTTTAAAGTCCGAGTAGACCGATCACCTGATGGTAAGCGACTGCCGATGTTCATTCTAATAATGTCATTCTAATCGAGCTATAATTTACACTAGTAGGGATACGTCATTTGCGATGAAAATTGCTCGTAACATTTTAAATGGTTGTTACAGGACTCGATAATGGATATCAGGCGACCTCTTCTAGATCCAGAGACCCTCACAATGTCTGGATTCGTACCATACTTGGACACGTTTCCGTTCCCCTACTATCTGATCCTGCGGGATATGTCGGCGTTACCCACCGTCCTGGGAGACGCCCTCCGCCAGTGGTTCGAGTTGGCCGCCAACGCGGCTAATTAAACTTCACTGAATAAATGTATTTTAGTATCAATGACGTAATATTTTTATTGTGACGTAAGAATTATTAACTGACTTTGGGCAAAGACAGACTTGTTATCTTACCCTATGAGCTGGCAACATATTTTTTACCGAAATGTAAATAAAATTAGGTTACTTTTCTCATTGAAAACCATACAGTCATTTACAACATATTGTGGGCAAGTTACAAGTGTCCTACTGGAATGGTGTACATAAAGTAGGTTCGGGAAAAGTCCTCTAGGCCGGCATACTTAGTTCGCCCATTTTCGCATACTTGAAATGGATAGCACTGTTCATACCACATTTAAAGTAAAATTAGGTTTAAATTAGGCCGCACCTAAGACGTAATCCTATAAGTTCAATTAATTTATATTAGTATTATGTATGTACGTAAATTCTGGGACTTAGTTATAGAGCTTCCAAACATTATTTTTAGAATTTTCTTTTAATTTCTTTTTATAGATAAAAAAAATGTTTTTGTTACCATCATGCATTTTCTAGCATTTAACCCGAATGAAAACATTAATTCTTTATCAGATTTTATTTTTATTCCATTAGTTTTAACGCGTGAGCATTGTTTTGTATTTTATTTTAATAAAGGTAGGTACATAAAAATAGTAGATAGGTAAAAAATAAGTAATATAGCATAGTCTTGTGTAACCAATAAAAATGTAAGTTCGAAGGCGAAGCCAAAAACGTTCAACGTTACGTTAATGAAGGTTCCTTTAACGCTACAACTAGCGCTTTTCTACAGATTATTTGCATTTATACGAAGCCAAGGTTGAGAAAATGTCTTGACTAATTTAGACCTCATAATGCTACATAAAGAAGGTTAGTTTAGATGTAAAATATGTACCGTTTAGGGTAATTCTCCGAAATTCGACCTTCCGGTTTCTTGGCGTCTGATTTCCATGGGCTCAAAAATATTGTTCAAATTAGAATTTTAAATTGAAATAAGAACACGTAAAGACGCCTACCCTTCTTTCAATTTCAAATTCTTCTGATTTCAATATAAACTTCTAATTTAAACAATATTTTTGAGCACATAGAAATCAGATGCTAAGAAACAGGAAGGTCAAATTTCGGAGAATCACCCTTTACTTATAGTGATAACACTGAATGAGTGCATTCAGAGCAACTTTTAGAAACACATGGACAAAGCTTTTATAAAATATAATGTGTAATAATTGCCTATAAATATGCAATTCTTTGTTTATGTAACGAATCAGTCGATTGAGTTTATCAGGACAATATGAAAAATATTTTCTAAATTGCTAAGTCATTCAACAAAAGCTGTTAGGAATGATCCGTGAAAGTGGTGATTAAATGGATAAGTATTTATAGATAGTTAAATAAGGCAACCATTGACTGTTACATGGTGCGGCTAAAAAGAGTGACATGGAATTTTTAGATTTATCAAGTTAAGTTTTCAAGGGTTTTGGGAATCAAAATATGCGACGAGATTTGTGTATTCTCGTTATGTATTCTAGTCGTTTAACTATGAACAGATGAGAGAAGTAAGAATTTTGCTTAAATTATTATTGTAAATGATAATCATCGACAAAATATAAATAAAAAAATATCATGTTTTTGTTAGTTTGCGTTATACATAATTATAATTATTGCAGGTATATATCAGGATGATGATTTTAAACTCTTAAAAGTGTACTACCTGTGCGGATAAAGAATGGGATCGCACTCGTGGCGTGCGAGTATAGACGCATATAGTGTGCGAGCGAGAAGTGAATAGATGCGCCGCCATTTCTGATCCCATACTTTATCCGCACAGGTTGTATGTGTCTATGCGTTTTGAAATTGAACAGGTTTCAACTGAACATTTCTATTTGTAGACTATGTGACCTAGTCATAGTTAATAATTGTATTAACTATTAACTATGACCTAGTCATAGTTAATAATTGTATTAACTATGACTAGGTCACATAGTTCAGTCACTATTGAGTGACGACTACTTGCAAACAATTTAGAACTGCGTGTCCATTATTAAAAGGTGTATGTATTTTACTTGATGTTAGCTTATAAGATTTGCCTTCGAAATAGGGAATAGAAATTTGCCTACTACAAATGTCAATGTTATTATTGTGAACAATAAGTATGGATTATAAATAAGTATTCGGCAAGCGGTGGTTACCTGAAATTACAATAGCGTGTTAGGGCTGCTCAAAATATCGACTATTTTGCTATGAGAACAGTTAATATTTGAATACAGAGTTTATTTACTGTACATTTTATTATAATTTAAAACTATTTTATGTTAAAGATCGAAAAAGGGTGCGTAACGCGTATGTTTATTTTGTTTTTAACGCAAATAGTATTTATTATAAGGAAGAACTGTAACTATGCTCTTATCTTAATTTAACCTAATAAATGTGTGATATAAGAAAATGATTTTTATTTTTTATAGGCATCCCAACGTGCATTCATTCTAAAATAATCCGTAGCGTCGAAGCTTCACGCGCCCTAAGCTTAGCCTATCCTTTGAGTAAAGTTGATAAATTTAGAAAGGTTTTTAATAAAATTTTAGGAGCTTATCAGTGTCCCAATGCTGGGTAAAGGCTTCCCTACCCTTTCTCCACATTTCTCGATTTTGGGTTCAGTTAGGGCTATAGGAATCGAGCTCATCCCACCATTGCCGCGGTCTACCGCATCCATACAATCAAAATGCAAATTAAAAATATTATTGTATATTTGTCAACTGATAATTAAACAATATCTTAACATATTTCGCTTAGCAATATTTTGGAAATTAACAAGAAACAGTACTGGCGAAACACTATTAGGCCTAAATTTTTATTCTTTACAAATAAAACGAGACATCGAGTGCCGACTGGAAAACTAAGATATGATCGCGAACAAGCTACCTAAAATAAAATACTTATCAACTAAAATCACACGATTGATCCATACAGAGTCAAATTTTCAAATCGTAATACATGAAAACCAAAGGTCGGGTTACATTTCAATTAACATCGCTGTTCAAAAACAGCATTACCAGAATAATTACATATTAAAACCTCATAGGGAAATCGAAAGATCAAACTATTAAGATACAAAGGCCACGGTCTTATTTTTATTGGTACTTTTCTAGAAATATGAAACATCGACTCTGTAGAGACGCGTACCCATGTGTTAAAACAGATGTTCCAAATGAAACAAATTGCCATTATGTAATGCACCACTTACAACTAAACTTCTGATATACATATACAATGCTTAGTCAGCATTCGCTTACAAAATGTATTACAAATAAAAATAGAGGCACTTGGAAATGAAATATCACATCGTGTCTTCTGTTGACTGTAGGCCTAAACGTTAAACTCGTGGGTTTTACACCGGGGCAAATGAACTTTTTCTTAGTAGGTCTGCGAAAAATTGGGTGCTTTTCTTGTTCAAACAACGCAATTTCCAGTTAATATCTAAAATAACTGGCTGCAGGTAAACTTATCAAAGATGAAAGAAGAGATACATAATGAAAAATGAAAGAAGAGAAAGGAACCAAAACAGTAGGTTTACGTAAATTTTTAATGGAAACAGAATTGCCAGAATTTTTAGAAAGAACAAGTTATTTATATTTGTAGACGTTGAAGACAACTGAATTAGCATTTTATAAAAATACTAGCTGACCCGGCAAACGTTGTTTTGCCATATAAATAAAAGGGTTGATCGTAGAAGGGTGAAAATTGAGGATTGTATGTATTTTTGTATGTTGTATCATAAAAAAAGAGAAATTAAAAATTTTGTCTAAAAAATAAAAATAAAAATTTAGGGGTGGACTAACATTTAGGGGGATGAAAAATAGATGTTGGCCGATTCTCATAGATACCGGATAAGCACAAAAAATTTCATCAAAATCGGTCAAGCCGTTTCGGAGGAGTATGGCAACGAAAACTGTGACACGAGAATTTTATATATTAGATGATCAAATTAAAACTACAGAAAGATTGTATGGATTGACATGTTGTTATTTAGGGGCACGGCGGTGCTCCCGCCAAGTCGAGCAACAAAAGTGGCCCCGCCGTACCATCCTTTTCTCGATAGCTTATACAGATCTGCGTTCATAGTGACTATTAACTCCAAGTTAAATGGTATTAAATTCAACATCAGTCGTGATATGTAGTTCCTTTGGGAATTGAGTAGTGAGAATTTAGGTCAAGTAAAATGATATTGCATTCCCAAGGTAGTTTACACTTAATGTAAATCAATCCGCAATATTCAACAATTGAAATAGCAAAATATAAACTATGATAAAGTTTTATAATAAAATATGCTAACTCATGTAAATATTAAATATGTATTGACATAACATTAAAACTAAGCCTAAATAATAATGTTAAAACATCGATTAGAACCATGACGGTGTTCAAGTGTAATAAATACAATTTAAATTAGACGAATATAATAAAAAAAGCCCTCGGTTTACGTTTGAGCGAATTTAAAGCTGTCTAGCAAACCATTTCCTTCGGAATTCGACGTTGCATTCGTGTTGCGAAAGTCTTTCTGTCCAAAATGAGGTTCATTTAAAAATACTATGTATAATATAAATCGTGGACAAATTTACACTAGCACATTTCTAACTAGAGTAAAAATAATCGAAGGCATTCTTGGTGAGAGTTGGTTAGAAACAGTATGAACTAGGAGGCTGGCTTTAGAGTTAGTCAAACGCCGCGCGACAATCGCTGTTAGAAATTGCCGACACGTTATAAGTGTTTGCCGAGAGGTTGTAACCCCGAAATTGTTTAAAATATATCCGGTTTAGTAGCTAACAATTAAAAACGATTGGCGTCGCTAGTGTGCCCTACCCGTCACCTTAAACCATTATACATCACCACGGCCAAAGACTAACTTTAAAACCAGCTGTCATGCCTTAATATTTTCGAAAAAAGTTATATAAAAGTTATAGGTTTCTTACAATTAGACCTGTATTTGGACAGTGGCGTGTGCGGTCTCACTTGGACTCCTTGGACGAATGGTTGTTGGTCTCTTCAGTCTTATCACCGTCACCGTAGAACTTTGGCTGTGAACACACAATCATTAGAGTTTGTATACAAACAATCAACTTTAGAAGTTATTGTCGTACTAAAAGCTCATGCCACCCCCTTCTGAAGGGGCTAGAACGAGCTTGGCATTTTGTAAAAAGGAGGCAAGAGTTTAGCTCTTTACGGAGCTTTTCACAATATACAACGTTATTTTTTTATCGTTTACATCCCGAAAACCTCGTGATAGGTATCGTGAATAAAGTACCATTAACATGTTAGATCAACAAAATAAGCGAAAAAAAAATTCAGCTGCTCCATGCATTATTGCCGGCTGGATATTTTAGTTTGTATAGGAACAGCTGATTTTTATACGGTAACTGATGAGGAATATTGGCTATCCGAGCCTCACCTTGTCATTTTAATCTCATTTCTCCTCCCAATAAATATTTGCCAAAATACTCACCGCTGCCCGTCGTTTTCAATGTGATGTGTAATGTGTACTATGAGACCCTACTGTGTATTTTATGAATATATACAATAAACTATGTAATTATACTTGCGAAGTGTGGTATTCCTGCGATCTTTCTGCGTTAACAATCACCAAGCACACTTTGATTCTTTCAAATCAAATACAGAAAAGTATTTTGTATTCTCAAAATAATCCCAAAACGCCGGTCGTATCATGACAATAAACCATCTTTTTATGTAGTAAAAAATCATCAACTGTCAAATCCAGTTTCCCGCGCTTTTTCTTCTTTTTTAATGAAGGTGCGTTCCGATACGCTAATATATTCTGAACAGTAACTTTGTTGATCCTAACACGCTAAATGGACTTTACTCACGATACCTATTATGAAGTTTTCGTAATGTAAACGATAAAAAAAACGGCGTATAAAGGGCGACAGAGAGTAAGGTAGAAAACTAAACAGTTATACAACTTTGTTCAAGTACTAAGTGGGATTTTATTATAATTTTTCAATAAAATAAAGGATTTCAATGCTTGCATAATGTGTATTTAGAGTTAACAAAACTAAAAAGCGTTTTGTTGTTGGACATCAAATGTGCTATTTCAGGGGCAAATGATGAGCTATGAAATGCAGTCAAAAGCCAATATTATGACCGATATAAGTCTAGCGAACTAAAGCCGTCTGATGATTTGAAGTACGGATATGTGTGGGTGATCAAAAATATAATTTATGTACGAAACAATGCACATATCCTTAAAATTACATAATTAGATTCACTCAGCGACAAACCTCTTCGAATAGCAGAGGCTAAAAGGTGAGTTAGAAATCAACACTTTAAATTCCAAACAATTAGTGAGGTTATAAATTAAAAATAAAACACCCCCAAAAATCATAGACGCCAGAGAACACCTATTAAAAAAAAGTAGGACATCACAAAGAAAAATGCGAACGAATTCAAAACCAAACAATGTCGATGTCCAATAAAGAATTAAAAGGAAATGATGATGGATAAAACAACACAACAAAATCAAAACAAAACTTGACCAGGTCTGAAGCGTGATTTGGCAACTTGGTAACTAGCTTGGTAACTTACACGATATCAATTTGTACTATACTGTTGTGACTTTATTTCCAAATCCATTTTTGACACCATTATAACTTGTAAAACCCTAAAAATAAATATTTTTTTTAAAGTATCGTACACGTCACAATCACCATATGAAATTTTGATTTTTTCAAGATAGGCATCAGTTTTTCGCCAAGATCGAGAAACATTTTGTTGAGTCAATATTTCGGCGGTGGTATTTCTCGTAAGTTACTACTTAAAAAAATAGGTCTTTCCCTTTTTTTTGGTAAGTATTAACTTTGCCTATGAAATTGCCGTTTTGTATAGCGATTTTCTTAGAAATTGTATTTACATACTAACTATTTTTTTATTTGTAAAGTAACTATTAATGCTACTACTCCAAAATTAACTGGGTTTTAATGGACAACGTTTAGCAACGTGTAGGATAGCTTTTCAGAATAAAATATGTGTCTTAAAAAGCTTTTTTCTAAAAAACCATCCTATTTTTTTCTCCGAGCGCTGACAACTCTTAAATCTTGTGGCTTGAACTTGACCAACAGAACTCCTAAGGTGACGGGTATTGCACACTAGTGGCGCCAATAGATTTAAATTGTTAGCAACTAAACCTGATATCTTTTTAACAATTTCGAAGCTGCAGCCTCTCGGAAAACACACTATTTATTTAATACTTATACTTAACTTTTGCGTCTGATTTTGTACTCGAAATTTGAATTACCGCCTAAAACGGCCACTTATGGCGTTAATTCAAATTTCGAGTGCAAAAACAGATCAAAATGTATGTAGTGCACAATTATTAAATAAAAAGTATAAACGCTTGAGCTACCTATTTCGAGGTCAGATCAATGTTTGTGATGTTGTGAAATATATAAAAAAAATGTTTGCTTAGAGACTCCCACTAAGAAATTGTTTAAAATAGATCTAGTTTAGTAGCTAACAATGGACAACATTTCATATTTGTAACATGTCCATATTGTTTTTTTATATGAAAATAGACATAAAATAAACAGACCCATTTTTTTTCTTTTTTCAAAATTTGTCCATTTTCATGCATAAAATAATTATTGAAATTCTTTTTATTCTAAATAGACGTAAGCGCCAAATGACGTCATCGGACGGCTGAATACAGCAATATTCCTTTGCTTATCATTGTTTTAATAAAAAAAGGTACTACTGTCAAAGGTAAATAATACTAGTGTCAACATTGTCAACGTCATTCATACATTCAACGTTGACCAGTTGTCTTTTTTTTTGACAGTTACATGTCATGGGTTTGGCATTTCGTAAATTTAAAACTATAATGTGCTAAGCAAAGAAATATTTTACATTCTGCCGTCCGATGACGTCATCTTACGTTTTTTAGTTTTTAATTTTTTTCTTAGTAAATAAGCAATATAAAAAATGAATAAATATATATTCGAGCAGCGGAAAAGTAAACAAAGAATTGGTATTTTTTGTTTCAGAGCTTAGCAATTTTGAAATGTTGTCCATTTAAATCGAATGGTGTCGCTAGTTAGGGCTACCCGTCGCCTTTATGTGGTCCCGTCTATAAAAGAGTCTATTATAGAAACCGCGCTACGAAAGAAGCCCAGTGGCAAAACACAGAAGTTAAATTATAGATTCCTTGTGTCTATGCATATAAAGTTTAGAATTAGAATAGTTATTTACGGGATTTCTACCATGTACCTTATTTTTGAGTAAAGACTGGTCAGGGCAGCGAAATTAACAAGTACAAAAATTTCAATCGTTTAAATTGTCAAATGTCTGGAATCCAGTGATTCGAAAATGTAATAACCGGCAAGCTAAACAAATTATCGTTTCGCGGCCAGATACTGTGAGTGTTGTGTGTCGAGAACAGGTGCGAGAAAATAGTGAGTTAGTGAACAGGTGGTACCGCAGGTGCGCGTAGTAAAAGACTGCGAAGGAGGGTGGACCGATTTGTTTGCCAGTAACAACTTACCCGCAAAAACTTCAGTTACTCCGTGACCATGATGACGCTTGCAACAGTGCCGAAATATCGGAAACTCAAAAAAAGGATACATGGTAGAAATCCCGTAAATAACTATTCTAATGTTAGTGTCCATGAAAGTTTAAAACTTAAAGTTTAGAATGTTGATGGTGGCTGAGGCGCGCTTTTCACGGGTCTTCTTTGGTCTAGTGGCTGTCACCATGGCTTGTACGACCTTATAAAATATCATGTTGTATACCTCGTCGTGCTTCTCCTCCGCTACTGGCCTGTCGTCTTCGTCGTCGCTGTCGTCGTCGGCGGAAGAGTCGCCGCCGGACCCGGCGTTGTCGGTCGCTTTCACTGAAATATTCGAATAAAACGGTTTAGGAAAATGGTACAGTACAGAGAGCCTATTCTCGAGTGCTCGACATTGAAGTCAAGTTTAGAGATTTCAATTTTCGTCCATACAAATCTATAACTTAACTTTCATGTCGAGTGTTCGAGAATAGGCCCTCTAGTCATTACTGGCAAACACGCGCATTATGATGATGACGAACTTAGATTAATACAAAAAACTAGCTTCAAAAACCACGAACTGAAAAAGTGTATAATAATATTTTGAAGACTTCATACATTTCACATAACATTTTATAACAATACACTCGACAAAAATTGTTATTGAAGTCAGCGCCAGCTGATTAATTGATTGTTGTATTACAAGAGAGTGTGCCGTGTGGTCCCCGGCAGAGTAGAATAGGCCACCCTCACTCTTACCGAGGTTTCGTAAAAGGCGACTAAGGTAAAGCTGCTGGCATGATCATCAGCACCCAGAGAAGGAAAATTCTGCATTTATATCAAAACCCTCGCCAACCCGTCTGCCAAGCGTGGTGAGTATGGTAATTACCCCTCATGTGATTGAGGGAGGCCCGTGCCCCAGCAGTGGGGACTTAAGTGGGCTGATGATGATTACAAGAAAGTATTAGGCGCCGACTTCAGTAACACCTTTTCTCGAGTGTACTGTTATAAAATGTTACGTGAAGTCTATGAAGTATTCAAAATATTATTTTACACTTTTTAGTTCGTGGTTTTTGAAGGCGGTTTTTTTTTTCGTAGATTTTTTTTTGTCTCATTTTTTGCATAATTTGTACAACCTTTGTAACCTTTATCTCACTTAAAACAATTAAAGAATATTTTGGTGTGACACGACCGCTTATCAGACTCGCCAATTTGCGACTGCGTGCATTTAGTCAAGGAATTCATTTAAGCGGTCCACGCGGTTGAGACGAGTAACCTATTTTCCGCTATTTTGATTTAAGGTGACGGGTAGGGCACACTAGTGACGCTAATCGATTTAAATTTAGCTACTAAACTGGATCTATTTTAAACAATTTCGGGGTTACAACCTTTCGGCAAACACTTATACTATTTATTAAATAGTGCCGTGTGGTCCCCGGCAGAGTAGAATAGGCCACCCTCACTCTTACCGAGGTTTCGTAAAAGGCGACTAAGGTAAAGCTGCTGGCATGATCATCAGCACCCAGAGAAGGAAAATTCTGCATTTATATCAAAACCCTCGCCAACCCGTCTGCCAAGCGTGGTGAGTATGGTAATTACCCCTCATGTGATTGAGGGAGGCCCGTGCCCCAGCAGTGGGGACTTAAGTGGGCTGATGATGATTACAAGAAAGTATTAGGCGCCGACTTCAGTAACACCTTTTCTCGAGTGTACTGTTATAAAATGTTACGTGAAGTCTATGAAGTATTCAAAATATTATTTTACACTTTTTAGTTCGTGGTTTTTGAAGGCGGTTTTTTTTTTCGTAGATTTTTTTTTTGTCTCATTTTTTGCATAATTTGTACAACCTTTGTAACCTTTATCTCACTTAAAACAATTAAAGAATATTTTGGTGTGACACGACCGCTTATCAGACTCGCCAATTTGCGACTGCGTGCATTTACTTACTCAAGGAATTCATTTAAGCGGTCCACGCGGTTGAGACGAGTAACCTATTTTCCGCTATTTTGATTTAAGGTGACGGGTAGGGCACACTAGTGACGCTAATCGATTTAAATTTAGCTACTAAACTGGATCTATTTTAAACAATTTCGGGGTTACAACCTTTCGGCAAACACTTATACTATTTATTAAATAACCATGCACAAATGCGGACACAACATTTGTACGCGAAAAATTGATTCACGCTAAAAGTGGCCACTTTTGGCGGTAATCAATTTTTCGCGTACAAAAACAGACCCAACATTTGTGCATGGTTATTTAATAAATAGTGTAAGTGTTTGCCGAGAGGTTGTTACTCCGACATTATTTAAAATAGATCCGGTTTAGTAGCTATCAATTAAAAACGAATGGTGTCGCTACCCGTCGCCTTAATGTAAAATAACGACTATAAAATCGAGTGCCGTGTGATCCCGGCAGAGTAGAATAGGCCACCCTCACTCTTACCGAGGTGTCGTAAAAGGCGACTAAGGTAAAGCTGCTGGCATGATCATCAGCACCCAGAGAAGGAAAACTCTGCATTTATATCAAAACCCTCGCCAACCCGTCTGCCAAGCGTGGTGAGTATGGCAATTACCCCTCATGTGATTGAGGGAGGCCCGTGCCCCAGCAGTGGGGACTTAAATGGGCTGATGATGATGATGAAAATCGAGTACTAACTCGGCTGTTGCGCCGGCGGCAGCGGCTGGTTGGGCGGGCGCGCGCGCTCGCGGTTGAGCTCGTCGTAGCACTGCAGGCACACGCGCAGCGGCTTCTCGCTCTGCCCGCGCAGCAGGAAGCGCTTCGACGAGCACGGCCCGCACACCACCGACCCGCACTTGCGGCAGTGGTGCTGCAACACGCGTTCATAACATAATCTGTACCTACACCTGATAAAATAAGCCATCCAATCGGATGCCTAGGGCGTGCGTTAAACGCCGGCATCCGATTGGATGCCTAGGGCGTGCGTTAATCGCCGGCATCCAATAGGATGTCTTACATTGCCTAGGATTGTTAGAACAATATCACTCAAAGTTTAACAGCATGCCGTATTGAATAACTTTCAATTGAGTGATCAAAACTCCACCAAGATTCAAATTCATTTCTGTTTTCCTCGACTACAGTAATCATCAAAACAAATATGGCGACTGCAGCGAAAACACCTGCGAATGTTATGGTTAGATTATTTCGTTTTTGTGTGCAATTAAAAGCAAAACTGAAGTGTAATTGTCAAAATATTACTTAAACATGGCAGTGCCAAATCATAGTACGTGGTCCACAAGTTATTACAAAAAGTTTGAGTCTAGTGATTTTAGTTCATACAACTATCGGCCTAGGCATAATTGGATGACAGTGGACTTAACGTTCATCCATCCGGTTAAACACTGCACGACAAGTCAACGACATTCCTTTTGTTCTTCAGCCATTTGATAGGGTGCCGGCATTTAACGAATACCCTAGGCATTCGATTAGATGGCATATTTAACCAGATGACTAAGACAGCTCCCCGCCACAATATCGAACTTTGACATGTCATGTTACATTCAAAAATAACCATCTATTATGAACTAAAATCCTTTAGTATCCTATTTATCGGATATTTCACACAAAATAAATGGTCAGTGTAATTTTTCTTTAATTTTTTTAAACTTTAAATAAATGGATTTTTATCTAATTTTTATTAGAGGAAATGTCACAAACTGACAGATTTCCCTCTCACTCTGAGACGAAAACGTGTTACGGGTATGGTAGAAATTAACGAATTACGACCCAAGCCAATTGGTATGTCTGCTATAATGGCAGAAAACTACCAGCACCATGCAGGTCAAAATGGCTCCGTATGGCTTGTCATCTTAATGACAAAGCACTTTCTCTTTAGATGATGATGAGGTAACTTACTCTCCTGTTGAGAACCGTAAACTGTGTTTTCTTGCAATGCATGCAGATGGACGCCTCATTGTCAGGGACCCAGACCGCTGCGTGCTCTGATGGGGGTTGTTTGCCACCTACATGATATGTGCACATATTAAGGCAAAATTATATAAAAACAAATAAGATAACAGCATAACACATAGATAAGATTATACTTTTTTCAAGATGAAATCATTACAAAAAACATCTTTTCCTGAACAATTTAATCGGAGGTAGAAATAATAATTATTGTCAATTTTTACCCATTTTCTTCTAATGTTATCTAGTCAAATGCAATAAGTAAATCCTATTGCCTAAATTTCAGTAGATTTACAAAGAGCATATGTTACACAAATAAAAATCCTGGGCGATTTCTGTGGGTTCCAAGCCTACTGCTAAAAGGCAAGCATTATACTCACTCTTCCTAAGCAAATCTTCTATACATTTTTCTATGTGTGCCATCCACTCCTCTTTTTCAGTGGCTGTGGCGGCGTATACCGCGAACGATTTTGACGCTGTACAAATGAGCCACCCATTACGATATTCTGAAAAAGAGATTTCACTACATAGTACAAAACAAAGTCACTTTCGCTGTCTGTCCCTAAGTATGCTTAGATCTTTAAAACTACTCAACGGATTTTAATGTGATTTTTTAAATAGATAGAGTAATTCAAGAGAAAGGTTTATGATTATAAAAGTACATGCATAACATTGCACCTGTGCGAATCTGGAACAGGTAGCTAGTAATCTTTATAAATACTAAGTGTCAAGTAAGACGCGCTTGTGTACTGTAAAACCTAAAATTATGGAAATAAATATTTGAGTATTTTAATATTAGGCAACGGCTGCGCTTAGGGTACTAGAGTTTAAATTGAGACATTTCTAATGTGAGCAAAAATTCTAGAAGTTAGTACTTTTGTCGAAAAGGCTAATAAAGCCTTTGTCCCACACCTGATTGTCCCCGTTCATGTTGCCCTGCGTTATATGCTTAAAACGGGATAGAAAGTGCACTTGTGTTTGTACAAGACTTAGACAATAAAATTTCCTCAAGACTTAAACAAGCCTAGTCTCAAAAGTTTTCTCATAGAGGCTGGATTAAAATTATTATTACTGATCCTGATTTTTTTATCAATCCTGTGACCAAATGTTTAAAATCATAGTATAAATTACCTACAACTTTTATTTCTACATCTGACACAGACATCATTATATAAAGGATTTCATTGCCAACCCACCTAGGAATTAATGGATAATTGAGACGTAACAACATACTAATTTAATTAAAGAAGCCTAATAATTTTAGGCAAACTTGTCTAATGTCTGTGCAAATGAATATATCTACCTAATTGATATCCATTGAATGGTAAGTAAAAAGAGTGATAATGACAACAAAATGAGTCACAACACATGAGTCAGCTTTCATTCATATTCAAGCCTCAGTCACATAATGTACCTAATAAATTTAAATTAGTTATTCATAATATTATTAATGTTTATTCATTTTAGTTATCTACACTTTGGGTCACAATCTGTCAGTTTTATTCAATTGATATTGAAACAAATGTGATTGACAGTGAGATTTGGATGAATTAATTTGACACATTGAATAGATACACAAGGCCTTCTCAGATATATTAAACTTATCAAAACCAACACAGAATAAGTTTTTAATATAGAAAAATGTTTTTATTTAATTATCAATAACTGACAGAAAATAATATTATTCCACATGCATGTTTAGAATACTAGTGGGCTACCCTCACATCGTTTCAAGGACTTCATTATGCACAGTGACATCAAGGCCTATAAATCAAGACATAGACTAAATTTTCATACTAACTTTAAACCTCTCCATTTTGCACTCTTAAAGGGTGAATGAAAAGGTGAAAGAAAAATAATCTGTGCTCCCCTACACTATAAAAGGAAACCTTGAGCAACATTTCAAGTTTTCAATATGATAATTTAGGCCCTATGTTAAAAGAATGGTCAGTCCATCAGCTTTTGTATCATAGATTTAGATTCAACAGAAAGTAAACATATTAGTATCTGATTTGTTTGTGCCGGAAGATAGAACTGGATTAAATATTTCATTCAAAGCTTTGACACATTTTGGCTGGAAAAAATGCTAGTATGTTAAGTTATTTGTTTTGTATATTCCGTACTGGGTTTCGCTTTCAAAAAAGGATCTATCACCAAAAAAGCTCGAGAGCTGCTGCCATAAATAAACAGAATTATAATTATAAATTTTGTATAAGCAAAGATACTCACGTCCTTCATCTTTTAGTGACTCCAGTTTCACTTCCTCCAGTGGAATGACATGTTGTTTGTTGTATTTCTTTTTGTTTATAACTATGTTCCCATACACTAGGATATCGTTGAACAGGAAGAACTGCCGAGCTTTTGGCTTCTTGCGACACATCTTTGTCAGGACACCCTCACCCACAAGGACCCTGCCTTGTTCGGCAAGAGGCTGTGAACATTATAAACATAATTTTTTACTTCAAATTATATTCAACCCAAGGTGTAGGTATTGGAAAAACTACATTTTAATCTCGAAGTAAGAATCTATATTTACAATCATCAGTCACAATATTTACACAACATAAAAAAGAATATGTAAACTTGTTGTTATTTGATTTTTCAGATATGTCTTTAGCCTGAATTGCAGAAAAACGTTGAATGTAATAAAAAACAAAAATCTTAACTATATTTAAGTTTTATACAGGTGCCAAAAATGTACTGTAATGTTTGGTTATCAAACAAGTGTAGATGTAAGAATGTATGTTTCAGACACATTATAATGAGATTAGATTACCTTAATAAACTTAAATGCTAAACCTACGCACACTCACGATTGTCCAGTTATTATGTATTGATAACTACGACATATCAATGGTGCGATCCCACCCATCGAACCGAATACTTTGCACTATCTTTGCGGGCTTTCGGTGATAAGACACTATGTTAGAAAGTTGAGACCCTAGTAAACAAGTGTACAAACTCACCTGCCCTGAGCTGCCGAAGCAACTTTCCACCATTGCGATCCTCCTAGCATTTGCCTCACTATTAACTGTAAAAATTAAAACAAATTCAAGTAAAATTGCGGCACGATCACACTTTGACGTCAAAAGAAAGTGAACGAGCAAACAATGACAGCGATCACACAGTCACGATAAAGTTAGCAAGCAAAAGACCACACGCTTTACATCATTCAAACATCGAAAATCGCAGAATTTAATTAGGAGAACTCCTACCTAAACGATCCACCATTATAACAAAGTTTATTTCAATAAAAAGACGTGAGAGATACGATACGATTAGGACTATGTGTCATTCACAAAATAATGTTGCCTAAGTATGAAAAATATTCATACCATGACATAACTTTTTAGTAGAAACCTGTGTTAATAGAAAATAAATAATGAATGATCATAAAAAACAGCTTTACAAGTTTTTAATTTTTTTTGAGATATATTTAAACTGACACTTATGGTGCGTCACACAAAATATACATGACAATGTATATTTTGATAAAAAATAATATGGTTTGCCAACTATCTTAAGATTAGTGAAAATATTGCCTATTAACGACACCATTTACTTTCCAAATTCAGTACAGCACACGCCGGAATGTGGATATGGTGTCAATTTTCACCTGAACACGAGATGATTTATTTAACCTATTTAACTTCACCAGACTTGAATTGAAAATGGCGATAGAGACCGCACCATCAAAGAAGTCCTCTGATGGGCACCACACCACACATTTATGTTTCCTCCGACATTTAAATTTGAGCTTTAAAGACACCAGGAAATAAAAAAAATATTGTGTTTTTTTGCCTTGGGACGTCTTTGGTAGTGCGGACTCTAAGTTTCTTTTTGAAAGGAAAAATGTGAGAAATAGTAGTTTTTGTTAGGATGGCAACATTATGTAAACGTTCCATTGTAGGTAAAAGAAAGTTTTTCATAGGTAAATGTGGTTTAAACATATTTTAAGCGCAAATGTTCTACTTGAATAGTTCTCGATAAATAATATGTAAAATAAAATAAAAATAATTTTCATACATAATTTATAGTTCAAAATGTTTTTTTACATGAAAATAATTCTGCTCATAGACAAGAGACGATCATGTGAGGAACCATTTTTGACACCAGCTGACAGCTTTTGGTCGATATCTTAGCATTTTCCTAAGATCAGGATTTTCTCAAATAAACCATCAAAATGGTCTGTAAATTCTGTGGCCCCAAGCTTTCCCTTTGCGGGCTAGTTTTGAGTGTATGGGGAATTATCCAATTGGTACGTATTGTTACGTTTTACGTGTACAAGAGTGTGTTCAGAGTTGGTACTTATAGATGATCTCGTGATTTTCAGACGCTGATGGGCGTCTTCTATTACATCAGATCCGTCGCTTTACTTGAAGATCTACCCCTAGAAGAAAACCCTCCCAATATCGAGCACTTTATTTCAGAAGTAGAAAGAGGATACAATCAGGTGAGTCATTGAAAACAGTTGCAAGTTTATCTATCGTCAATGATACACTAAAGGCTAGGCAAGCTAGCTATTGTATTTTGTTAGAGACAAATAATAGAAAAGCTAATTTGAATGTACGCACTTGTAAATATTGTGCTAGTAATTTTAATGCAAAAAATACACTTCAACTGAAAGTACCTGTAATGAACTATAGATTTTTGGTTCTAATTTGTAGTAGTTGCTCAGTGTACAGTTGTGTTTTTCACAAAAACAATATAATATGTTATATGTTTTATCGTGTTTCCTTGTCCGAAGACATCAGTCCTTCAATTGTTATTATTTGTAACCCATGATATGACCTAAATATAAATCTTACCTGAACATGATTGTTAAGCAAAAAATTGCAATAACGATATCAACTATTTACATAAACATGTTTTCTATTAAAGTTATAAATTTATATTTATTTAACTTCCAGAATGCAATGAACTGCTGGATTGCTGCACTGCTGTATGTGGTCACACTAGTAGTCTCGGGCCATCAGTTCTGGATGAACAACCGCTCCTCTGTGAGCATGTAAATGGAGTGTTAACACATGGGTGCTTGTTATTTACTGTTGAGTAATTCCATTCCATTTTTAATTTATTTTAATATTTCTTGAGTTAAAAAACAGAGTCAAACGAAAGTATTATGAGTCCTCAAATACTGTTTGGTCATTTATCTTTATCTATATTGAATTGTTGCAAATGTGATTGCAGGAGCAACGAAGAATGTAGTAATCAGATCAGATGGTTAATGGCCTAGGTTCACATGGGTCATTCTAAAATCTGTTGCGAATGCATTTGTCCCTGCTTAAACAGGTGTAGGAAAAAATTAAAACCATAACATGGTAACTGAGTTACAGCTTCATAAAATAGTGTAATCTGATATGGAAATTAGAATGACCTGTATAATTGCATTACCAAAATGTAATCACAATGATTAAGATGCTATTCTAGCAAAAAATAGATTTTTCATAATTATAAATTTAGAATAATGGAAATTGATACATATGAATATTCTTATACATTTCTGTCTATAGTTCACTTTAATAAAAATAAGTGGTAAGTTCTATTGTAATGTTATATTCAAACCAAGGAAAAGTTTGTACAATAAATAAATAAGAGTATTTCAATACTTTTTTTTAAGCCAGTTACAATTGTAATCCAATGCATAAATGTTGTGCTTTTACATTAACTTAACAGTTGCAACAGAGTTACAAATGTATTAAATAAATTGTTTCCTACCTATAAATTGTAAATAAAGTAAATATTATTGTAGGTAACCTATAAATGCTTAGATTTTCTTGAAGTAAATGTATTAATGTTAAATTGGTGGTTTTTTGTTGTCCAGTATATCTTTTTTGTTTTCCAATACATAGATACAAACAGGAGATAGGTTTTGTGTTAGAATTGAATAAGATTACGATTAATTAACTTGCTTACACTTAGATTTGAATGACATTGTAAGCTTTCATCATCAGCAGCCTCTATAAATGTTAGCCACTCTGATCAATCTTCAGCTACTCACATCCAGCTCCTGCCAGCTATCCACAAACGAAGTAGAAGGTACTGCCGCTATCTTGTGCAAATGGTCACCTTTTCAGGCCTCAGGGGGTGCTACCGTGGGTGCGCTACACTACGTTTACCCCAGATTATATTATTATCTTACTCTATGGTTTACCGAGATATCATCTCCACTACAAAAAGCGATACCCCACCGGTTGTCGGTTCTGCGACTGATATAGCCACCCCACTGCCACTTAAGCTTGCTAATCCGGTGAGCAATGTCGTTTTACCTTGGTTCTCTGCCGGATTGCCACTGATCACCACATTTTGAATGTGATCCCATCTTGATCGCATAGAAAAACGACTTTCAATACTTGTTTCATTGTCTATGAAATTATAATGCCAAGTTTACAACTGCATACAAGTTATTGGTCTGTGGAGACATTTTTACTTGTCATAATATGTATAACTCGTATCTTTTTGTGATAATATAACTGATTGAAGTTCTTCTACTCTAAGGATTGAAGTCATCAGAATTTTATCTTATTCAAGTGTATAAACCTAATTACCAATATTTATAAGGAGTTATAGCTAAATGGCTTTACTTTACAATTGTGGAGTGTGTTGCATGCTACTCAGCATTTGGGCTGTAATTCAATTAGTAAGTCCAATACGCTCTTAATAATATTAAGACTTATGTATGTGCAAACCGGCACAAACGTACACTAACACTGGCGCGGGTCGCACGCACGCGTGCCTGGGACCTTTGCGCGAACCAGACGTTACGGTCGAATCGGAGTTCCCCTCCCTTACACACACGCTGTATGTCACCTTTGTTTGGATGCGACAGGTATTTATTAACGCCCTGTTGGTCTAGTGGTTTAAGTACCGGGCCGTGATCTCGGGGTCCTGGGTTCGATTCCCGGGTTGAGCGAAAAGTATGTTGCGAATTTTTCGAACATAGCTCGGGTTTGTGATCACCAATCCGCATTTGGCAAGCGTGGTGTTTAAGCCTAATCCCATCATAGTAGCGATAACTTGAATTCTATGATGGAGGCCTTTGCCCTGCAGTGGGACAGTTTATAGGCTGATACTAGCTACTCGATTCGGCTCTGGCATAAGGCATCGCCAAAAGGTAAGTCGAGAGCGCAGTGTCGACACGCGGTTTAGAATTGGTTTCTACGTAGAGTTAAGGCGAAGACGGCTATGCTTCCTTGTCATTTTAAATCATTCATACGCACGAAACGAAACGACAGAAGAAGAGGCGGCGGAATCGTGGCGCGGGGTACCTTGAACGCCGCCTCTGACACTGCTCGTCGACGCCGCTGCGCTTGCCTTCACTCCCTCTAGTATGTGATCGCACGCAATGTATTTGTCGTAGCCACCTGGTTAAATTAGCCATCCAATCGGAAGCCTAGGTCGGGTTTACACGCCGCTATCCAATCAAATGGCTGAATAACAACTAGCCATGTCGTCAACCGTTTATCCCGATGGCTGAACGTTTGTCGCCACCATCATCCAATTAGATGCCTAGGCCGATGGTTGTTTGAACTAAAATCACTCTTGGAAAAACTTGTGGACGACGTGCAGTCAGCGTCAGATCAAGTTACCCCCTGCAGTGGAAAAATAGCTTTTGCCCCAGACATAAGGACGGTCCAAAGGTCAGCAAGGGTAACTCGACGTGACGCCGGTTCACGTCGAGTTATAATCTTTCTAGTTTGTCCATACTGGCTCAAACCACACTTTATTTGATATGAATAGACAGACTGTCTTTCCTCTCTGACCAACCATTCAAATGAAACGGATCAACTACCTTTCTCTCTTTCATAACTAATTTAACGATCCAAAGGGCACACTAAGCGACGCCAATAAACAATTGCGAAAAATTCATCATCATCATCATCAGCCCATTTTAGTCCCCACTGCTGGGGCACGGGCCTCCCTCAATCATATGAGGGGTAATTGCCATACTCACCACGCTTGGCAGACGGGTTGGCGAGGGTTTTGATATAAATGTAGAGTTTTCCTTCTCTGGGCGCTGATGATCATGCCAGCAGATTTACCTTAGTCGCCTTTTACGACACCTCGGTAAGAGTGAGGGTGGCCTATTCTACTCTGCCGGGTCCACACGGCGAAAAATTGATTACCGCCAAAAGCGGACACTTTTAGCGTGAATCAATTTTTGGCGTACAAATACGGACCCGACATTTGTGCATTTAATAAATAGTACAAGTATTTGACGAGAGATTGTAACCCCGAAATTGTTTCAAATATATCCGGTTTAGCACCTAAAATCGATTGGCATCGCTAGTGTGCCCTACCTTAAGCAGTCACCCCACTCGCCTCCACCCCGCCATGGGAGTTGGAGGCTGGAGTGCTGGCCGCCGTCTACGAGTGGACGGCGGCCAAGCGAGCGGCTGGCGAGTCCTTCTGCCCCCGAGAAAGGGAGGCGAGAAGAAAGGAGGACCGCCAGCAAATGACGGAGGCATGGACGGCCTCTCTCCAGGTGGAGAGGTACGGCCGTCCAACGCTCGCGGCGCTCGCCCCGGTCTTGGACCGGTGGCTCGAGCGCCCCCACGGGTTTTTGTCCTTCCGGACGGTGCAGGTACTTACCGGGCATGGTTGCTTCGGTAACTACCTGCACCGTATTCAGCGGGAGGACACTCCTTCGTGCCACCAGTGCGGCGCTGCGGAGGACTCGGCGCACCACACTTTGGTGGTGTGCCCGTCCTTCGACCAACAGCGGTCCGCGCTGGTCGCGGAGGTCGGACATGACCTCTGGTTGTCCAGCATAGTTGTAGCTATGCTGGATAGGGAGAGTGCATGGTCGGCCTTCGCCCACTTCTGTGAGGAAGTGGTGGCGCAGAAGGAGGCGGCGGAGCGGGAGCGCGAGTCTAACCCCCTCGCAGGCCCGCTTCGAGCAAGGAGAGGACGAGTTCGGCGGAGAACTCTTCGTCCTCTCCGTGGAGGTGGCCAGCCGGCAACAGGGACGGGGGTCCCTGTGCCGGCACTGCCATTGGCACCTCCACCGCTCGTTGGGGACGGCTCAGCTCTTCCGGCTGTCCCCAACCCCCCTCCTCCTAGTCTGAGGAGGGGCGTGGCCTGTGGGGGAGTGGGGTTGCGGGGAATAGCCTAGTGCAGTTCCCGTGACCCCATTCTATACCCACAGGTGGTTGAGCCCCGGGAGTTTTAGTGGGTATGCCCTCAGGCCGCTTCTTATTAGAAGAAGCGGCCCGGAGGGTGAGTCCCACAGTACCCTGTCGCCCCCCGGCGGCAGGGTCTGCGTAATGCATTTCTCCCGGGAAACCAAAAAAAAAAAAAAAAAAGCAGTCACCCTAAGCAGCAACTTTAATATGTTGTCTAAATTCACTCATTTCCCCGATATTCATTTGTTTTTCCTACATTTACTTGTTTTCGTCGATAGGTTATGTTGGTCCCTTTTGAATAATATTTCTCCAAATAAGTAACTAAAATACGTCTTTAAAGATCAAAGTTTGTTAAATTGGAATAAAACCCTCTTCCGGTTTTATTCTGCATAACCAGTTAAAATTTCTTCGTACAAGTAACAATAATCTTCATGACACTAAAGTTCTAAAGTTGACACTTTTAGTAATCATCAAGATTAATCTATAATTGGGACCCCTCGATAATTCGGAGGGGGTCTTGTTTTTATTTATCCGAAATAGCGAGACTTTGATGGACCTGCCTATACAGGATGTGAACATACATCCCTTTAACCAGGTGTTCTACCAACCATTCTGAACAACATTTGTTCAACGACTTTTCGAAATTCATCGAAAAAATGTTCGTCTCCCTATACAAAATAAGTGACCGACTTTGTATGAAAAGTTGAAATTTTTTCATAGTGAATTTCCAAAAGTGATAGAATAAATGTTGTTCATAATGGTTAGTAGAACACGTGGTTAAAGGGATGCAAATGTTCACAGATACACCCTGTATAACCATTTGAAACATGTTTAAATCCATTTTCAATTCGTCGTTTGCTGTTTTATTTTTGTGCTGTTGTGTTTTTATCTTTACTTAGATTTTCTTGGGCATCTTCTACAAAATAGAAGCAGTTCCGTTGATCAATGACGTCATTGAACACGAGTACGAAAACTACCAAGAGTTGATAATAAAAACAACTTCGAACTACCACAAGGTAACGAAATAACAATAACTGCAGTCGTTGTCAATGATATCTAATCACTCAAAGCATTCAAATATGTTTGCATTCAAATTTACAAATATATCTAAGCATAATTTTGAGTATCTAACTACCATCTAGTGTCGGACGGAAGCCAAGATCCTCTTTGGGTCATAGTAAGCAACTTTGAGAATGCTACATTATCAGGGGTTTATTATTATTATATCATACTATAATGGGAACGCCGCAAACGAAAGGCTGGTGTTAGGTGACTTGGAATTTCGTTTTCTTTTAAATGCCATGATATTTTGACCGCTTCCTTGTATTAGAGAAATGCTTTGCCTACTGTGTTGATAGGGGGAATGCAGTACCTAACTATAGGTGGTACCACTTTGTATTAACTCAAGGTCAAATTTATCTTACTCAGTTTCAAATGGATGGCACCAGTTGGCACCATAGTCTATGTGAACTGACAACACGTTATATCGACTACTTCGTTCAAATGAATGGCAATAGTTAATAGCACCCCAGTGTACGCGTACTTTCCTATAGGAGGTACTTAACTACCAAAAATATTTGAGCAATTGACAAAAATCACTTTCAGCACCTCTCATTAACCCCTGACGAAAAAACAACGGGGTTTTATTTTGTTGTGATTTGTTCTTGAAAACAAATCAAAATGCACCTTGGCTTTTACTATAATAAGATTCATAAGTAATGTCAGCATCAAAAGTAGCTTAACACTTTAGTGCCATGTCAAAGTCACATTTTAACGTACCCCTTAGAAACTGACTATAATAGGCAGAACAGTTACTTTGACATGGTACTAAAGTGTTAAGATACTTTAGATGCTGACCGTACCTACATACAATTGTCTTTCGTCAAATGCTCAGATATTTTTGGTAGGTTTGAACGATAAGATTATTTTGATGTTTACTGTACCATGAGCAAAAAGGCAGATGTCTTTTTAATTTTGAAGGTGGCAATGAATTGCTGGATCGCCGCAGCCATCTACCTGGTCTTTATTTTCATATCCATTGGGTGCATAATCAAGGCCGGCGCAGCCGAAAAGAAGAAGGCATTGGCTCTGGAGGATGACGACAAAGTCTGTGGGCCTATGGAACTAGACATGCCCACTAAGACGAGGAAGGTCTCTATGCCCAAGATCTCTACGGCGCGTCCGAGCCCCAAGCCGGTTTCGTAAGAGATATAGTTTTGAGGTTCTCTAATAAAATACTTTATTACCTTTTATTTTCTTCTTCAATCAGCCTTTTGATAGAACACCCGAAATCAAATCATGACAGCCTAGGCACATTCGTACAATGTTATTTTCTAACGTTAACTTGTTGTAATAGGTAAGTAGGTAGTTAAAAATTCATAATGTAACAATACCTTTAATAATTTGGCGTAAGTGGGCATGGTCAGCATAAAAAAATATGTAAGTAGGTAAGTTAGCCTATTTGAGCTATAAGGGAGTCAATAGTTGTGTAAATAAAATAATATCTAGTTATGAGTGTGTGAAAAGTATATTTATTTTGGTATTTATTAGCTGTCATTTCTTCTAATTTTCTGTCAAAGGTTACTGTTCCAATATTTACGCTTTTGATTTCATCTTTGCTGATTTGTGAGTTTTCCTGAAAAAATAATATAAAAAAAATTGAGAAACAAAAAGAATTAAGGCACGTCTGATGACTCAAGCTGAGTGCTCTTTCTGTAATCAAAAAGTTACAATCACTTAGATAACTACCTTTTCTTTATATAATTGATGCAGGGTGGCCACTTTACCTAAAACCATGAAAATCAGGTGCGTCATGGAAAATCAGGTAAATGTGAAGAAATTAGGTTCCAGATATGAAAAGTTGCCACCCTGAAAAGAGCACAGTTTAAACTTTTGAAATTTAAATATCTAGTATCTAATAATAACTGATGGATGACTGTGAAATGAAAAAAATGCATTTTTTTATGCTGGCAGCAGGATATTATTGAAAATGGAGGCAAAATTTTGCCAGTGGGTTCTACCTCTAATTAGGCAATACTCCGAAGAAGCATGGGTCGAAATAATATTATGAAAGACTATGCAAAAGAGCGCTCCAATTAGGCAGAAACAACTTCGAGAGAGAAGCCAATAGAAGAATTCAGCTAGGCTGGGCAGCATTTCGTAAACTTCGTCAAGTCCTTTCGTCACCCATCCCTCAAAGTCTTAAGTCGAAAGTCTTCGACCAGTGCGTCCTTCCGGTCATGACTTACGGTGCCGAGACGTGGACACTCACGGCTGGACTAGTCCACCGGTTCAAAGTCGCTCAAAGAGCTATGGAAAGGGCTATGCTCGGAGTATCTCTGAAGGACCGCATCAGAAATGATGTAATCCGACAGAGAACCAGAGTCACCGACATAGCCCACCGAATTAGCAAACTGAAGTGGCAGTGGGCTGGTCATATTAGCCGCAGAACTGACAGCCGTTGGGGCCGTAAAGTCCTTGAGTGGAGACCGCGACTCGGTAAGCGTAGTGTAGGACGCCCTGCGACAAGATGGGATGATGACATTCGAAGGCTGGCTGGTGTGGGCTGGATGAGAGTGGCCGAAAATCGGGAGAAGTGGCGTGCATTAGGGGAGACCTATGTCCAGCAGTGGACGAGTGTGGGTTGCTGATGGGATGCAAAAGAGCTTAGTCTTTTGGTCTATTTATGGGAGGTCATAATAATAATCCTAATCCTAAGCTATCAAGAAATTGAAATTTCAAGTTTCTAACGCTTGGCTATAAACTATAAACACCTCATTATAAATCGCTACTGTATAAAGCTCTTAACATCCCGTTCCAACACGCAATGTTAAAAGGGGCTAGCACGAATTTCGTTCGGGGGTGCGGGGACTATCTGTAGTTCCCGATTTGAAATAAAGGGGTAAAGGTTAGATACTTGAATTTTTGCACCAATAAGTACATAAGTTATGTTTTGCACAGCCTTTAATAGCAAGAGCGATAGTAGGCCAGTGGATAAGGACGCGCCCTCCATACGGGGGTCATGATTCGATCCGAGCATGCATCTCTGGATTTTATGCATATTTCTCGGCGGTGAGGGAAAACTTGCACTTCTCGGATTTTTTTTAACCAGCCTATAAACTGTCCCACTGCACGGCAAAGGCCTCCATCATAGAAATCAAGTTATCGCTACTATGATGGGATTAGGCTTAATCACCACGCTTGCCAAATGCGGATTGGTGATCACAAACCCGAGCTATGTCCGAAAAATTCGAAACATACTTTTCGCTCGACCCGGGAATCGAACCCAGGACCCTGAGATCACGGACCGGTACTTAAACCACTAGACCAACACGACGTTAACTAAAACCACTAGACCAACAGGGCGACTTCTCGGATAGTTTCTCAAAAATTGTAGATACAGCAATATTTGAGATAATGATTCTGAACGTGTAATCACAGATGTAACCGTGATCGAGTGATCGATCCCAGTGTCCAAACGATACCTAAGAAACCTTCGTAATCTTTCAGTCGCTAAAACTCTCATCACCAAGAAAATGGTATTCACGCAAAACGCCAGATGTAACTTCAAATATTTGGACTTCTAGTGGGAGTTTCACCCGGCCTATGTCTATCTGTGGAGTGGGGACGGCCGATGATGATGATGACATTATGACCTGTGCGGTGTCCACCTCTTCGTCTTTGGCGGGCTGGTTGGGGTTCAGCCAGGGGTCGGCGAGGATTTGCGGGATCTTGACGCGCACCTTCAACGGTGCCAGGATTTTGGTGACCAGCTTCCGGCATTCCGTTGATACCTTCGGCTCGCGCGGGAACGATACTTTGTTCTGAACTTGCTGTAAAAATTAATTGTCCCTCTTAAAGATCCTTAGGGAGGGGTTTAGGTAGCCAGTCAGTACCAAAATAATGTTAGCTTTGGAGGTGATGCCTTGACATCGCTTCCGTTGTAATTGCAACGTGGGCTCTTCTCTTGCCTACGATCAGGCTAAGGAGAGCCAATATACTGTGCCACTATCGAAAAAACGGACACATGTCCATCGTCAGGACGTACATATGGACAATTGCCTTGGGCCAGTGTGATTTTTGGCAAATAAATGTTCAGATGTATTTGGTAGGTTTAAACAGTCAGCTCATTTTGCTGCTGCCTGTACATACTATGGTGGTCACTGCCACCTGTTCACCTTTTGGGTCGGTTATAATGCTGCAATTCTACAATTCTTAGGTAGACGTACCTACATCAGCTAAGTAGGTGTCATTGAGTAAACCCTCTAACGTACACAGCATTTTGACTTTTAAGTGATCAGGCATCGATGACTACCTTTCATCTACCTATAAGGCCTTATTGAGAGGGAAAAATAAATGCTATCTGGTTGTTTAGAGGAAACAGTAGGTAAGGTACCAGGGGTAGGTACCCCTTGTTTTCTAAATGACTAAAAATCGTAAAGTCTATGAAAGTAAAAAAGAGCATCTCTCTGGACGTAGGCGGACTACTGGGGAAATGCCATTAGCTGAATGAAAGCTTACATGCCTTCAAAATTACCTTCAACAGCTGCGTATAGTTCGTATCGTCAAACGGGAGGCGACCGTACACAATGGCGTACAGAACCACCCCCATGCTCCAGATGTCAGAGTCCTGGGGTCGGTATGGAACCCCTTTGAGGATCTCTGGCGAGGCGTAGGCATAGCTGCCGCAAAACGTTTCGCTGAGAGAGTACACGCCGTTCTTCGGCTTCATATGCCCCCGCGCGAAGCCGAAGTCTGACAATTTGATGTTCAGGCCGTGATCCATGAGAAGGTTTTCGCATTTTATGTCTCTGTAGGATAAAAAGTTAAGATGTAGGCATGTCTGATACCTCCATATCATGTTGTATTTGCATGTAAAGGTACGTTACCATTATGAGATAACCTGCACGTTTTGGATAGGTGCTGAAATGTGTAACCATGATTCAGTTGGTGCGGTTCTCGTGTTATAGGGTTGCGAAGGTCAGATGGCAGTCGCTTCATTTTAATTCTCAGACTCCCCATATCACTTCAAGCATACCCTGGGCTCCAAAGCGCTTTGTACACAATCGGGAATAAAATGCTAAGATTATGATGGAGTTACGTAGGTATGTACGAGTAGAAAGGACAAAAAAGTATGTCATAATTAGTAAGTAAGCTTGTTCTCATGTAAGCGACTGTATTTTGTCTTTATGAGAATAAATATCTTTAAACCTAAACCTAGAATGTATCTGGTAGGCAGTTAGGTTAAGCTATAGTCGTGTTTACTTTAGTTATAGATATAGCAATCTAATAATGAGTATGAATCTAATAAGATGCAAAGTGTAGCTGGTGTGCTTGCCGAAGCGTACACTTACTATATACAAAATGTGTAGATTGTACGAGCAAGGCCCGATTTGACCAATCTTAGTCCAATTTTTTGGGACATAACATTTTCTTGCAATTTATTCTTAAGTAAAAATGCACTTAAAATTTTTTCGACAGTCTTCGGTTGGGATCGAATCGTCGTCTTACTGCGAAGCATACAGCACTTATAAAATTCGTCGACATACCAAGGTCTCCAGTAGCTTAGTCGGTAAAACAGTTCCCCGGTTAGCAAAATATTGTGGGTTCGAGTCCCACCCGAAGACTGTCGAAAAATGTTTAAGTGCATCATTTACTTAAGAATCTAAGTCCGATGTTAAATCTATGGTATAGCGCTGTCATTCTATACAAATCTGACGTTATACCGTAGATTTATCCACGCATAAAGATTGGTCGAATCAAGCCTTAGCATCCATATCTTTGCATGATATTTTGTAACTCTACATATTCCGCAGGCTACTCAGGGTCTTATGTCCAAAGTCCGACTCATTATGGCTTTTAGCTACCGTTTTGTAATTTAACAGATACCACAGTATAAATAAATAAAATTGGGGGCGGAGGACGCTGCGTACGACCTTGAGTAATTACGTACGATCCTTGCGCTCGCCGAGTCAGGAAGTCTGTAACAGCGTGGATGGAAGCCTTGGCATAACAATTTTTTTTGTGTACCTACCGATGGACAACGCCTCGTTCATGGCAGTAGTCGACAGCCTCGACGAGCTGTTTGAACCAGCGGCGGCCGCGGAGTTCGTCGATGTGCTGGTCTTTGCGGATGATGTCCAGGAGGCTGCCGTTCTCGGCGTACTCCATGACGATGTATACTCTGTCGATTAAGTAATCCGGTATAAAGCATAGGTCCATATTTTTTTTTGTCTCGCAGTCACTGATCCGGGGGAAAGATGTCCAACGTGCAGGGCACCGGCCACCTGTTGCCATATGTGCGTGAGGCGGCGAGGCAGTAAGCCAGGTCTACCGGCTGTGCGGTTCAGCTTCGGCTGTGTAATGCTGACAGCACTATGATGGACACCCTAAAGGGTGTCGGTTAGGGACAAAGTCCCTTACACTATGTTCTTCATATATTTTATCCCTAGTTTTCTGAAAAATTACGGGATCACTGACTGGGATCCGTCAAAAATTATATTTTGTGTGTGACGTGGGATTTGAATACAAGTCTAAGGACGTAACAACGTAAATTTTCAGTATCTATATACCTACGAAAATTCAATTAGCACCGTTCTTAGCTTTAAAATGAACGATCGAAGTGGGCGCATATTTCTAATTTGAGTTAAGGTGAAAAATGACCAAACCTGTGAGTAGTTTCGATAGCTTGAAGGAATCTTATTAAGTTTTCATGTTTGAGGCCTTTAACTACTTCTATTTCCCTTGGCAAGAACTTCTTCAGGTAATCGCCTGGAGCTTGGAATTTGCTTATGATTTTGATTGCAACTTGACAGTTGTGCCGATCACTGGTGGCCACCTAGGTAAAATAGTTGAAGAACTTCAGTTACCCTAAGTTATTGTGACGCAAAGAGGACCCCGGGTTCCGAAGCGATATCTTGGAACGCGATCAGGCAAAACGTATCATAATAGTCATAGTCATAGTTTTTATTGCTTTCATGTCGTTCACAATAGATGATGATGATGATGTGACGCGTTCTATTAGATAGGTGGAATATCAACCCGTGCTTTTAAATTTTTGAAACGAATGAATCATAGTGCATTAATACTAAGGCTGCATGATTCATAATTGAATTACCGTGGGAGAGCCACTCTTTGGCATGAATGGGCCGGCACGACCGGAGTGATACCATAGCCTCACAGAAAACCAGACTGTGCTGTGTTTCGCTGTATGAGTGAGGTTACCGGAGGCCCAATCCGGGGGAAAGAGGGGTTTAAAGGTTGGCAGAGCACTTGGCTGTGACTCCACTGGTGTCGAGGGTGTCCATGGGCGGCGGCAATCGCTTACCATTAGGTGATCCGTCTGCTTGTCTGCCACCTATCACATAGAAAAAGTCGCGACGATGATTATTGTGATGCGAAATCGATTAATCGATGAGTAAAACACAAGAGTCGTCATCCCATCCATGTCTAAACGGACTCACGATGACAAGATTAGATTTTCCCTCGAATTCAAAGAATAATATTACTTTATAAAAAATAAAACGGAGAACTCTAAAACAACCAATTATATTGGGTAAATCAATTTAGTTTTGTACTTAGTAAATCGGCTTGCCCATCTAGCTCAGAAGTATCTTAAAAAACAAGTTATTTTATTATCAAGTAAATTAATAATTTGCAGAGACTTAAGTACTTACTGATTTTACTCCTTTATATTTCTTTAAATAAACCCTTGATTTTCAGTGCTGTGATTTCGTTATTTGTATACCTACCTACTTAGTAAATTAAAAATAAAATAACATATCAGCAGCAACCTTTTTTGAGACTACGTCCATCTTATTACAAAACGCGATCTAAAGTAACTACCGTACTAAAGATCATGACGTCATCCTTCCACCACCCTTCTAATACGCAATGTTAAAAGGGGCTGGGACGAGTTAAGTTCCGGAACTATTCTTATATAGTATTCTGTAATAAGGGGGTGCGTGAGTGAGTGACTGAGTGAATATACTTTTATTGCACTCAAAATAAAGTATGAAAACTTAAAAACTAGGTATTACAGGATGTGTACAACGAAGGCGGCCTTTTCACTATGAGCGATCTCTTCCGTGTCTTCTTGGCCGTGTGGTCCCCGGCAGAGTTGAATAGGCCACCCTCACTCTTACCGAGGTGTCGTAAAAGGCGACTAAGGTAAAGCTGCTGGCATGATCATCAGCACCCAGAGAAGGAAAACTCTGCATTTATATCTAAACCCTCGCCAACCCGTCTGCCAAGCGTGGTTAGTATGGCAATTACCCCTCATGTGATTGAGGGAGGCCCGTTCCCCAGCAGTGGGGACTTAAATGGGCTGATGATGATGATATCTTCCAGGCAACCTTTCGGTAAAGGACACTTGATGAAGGTGTAGGGCGGTGCAATCTTAAATATTTATATACTTACACAGAAAGTTTAAACACAAATACATTAATAAAATATGAACATACTAATACTTACAATATATATATAATATATATGATTAATAATAGATAAATATAGAAACTAAAATAATAACAATGGATCTCAAAGCAGACGAATGATGCGTATGTGGTAAGTAGGTATATGACCGGTTTCTAACCAAATTTGGAATAAGTATGCTATGGTGCTATCACAGGTAAAACACATAGATGGAGGTCTATTATAAAGAGCAAACTGGCCGCCCACGGGAGGAATCACGACCCTCAGTAATGAGGAAAACGACTAGAGGAGGAGGGGTCCTATCACAACAAATTCCTTTGCAAATTGGCATGATATAGCAAACTCTTACACAAAGTTAGCAAGTAGGAGTAGAGCAGCAAGAGAAAGATGAAAAGAGATCTTGACAAGTGGCGAGACAAACCGACCGAGACAAAGTTTTTCATTAGCAAATGTGATAAACAGTGATAGAAAGTTTATCAAACTATTTGTTAGATTCTAATGAAACAAAAAGGTCAATTATTCAAGTCCCATTGCACAGGATTCCAATTCTGCTCCCATATCTAGGCTCTAGATATTAAAAAGTTGGGTCAATGGGGACATATATCGATGAAGTATGGACAATACCTTAACAGTGGCATATGAACCGGATCCAATGGTTCTCCCTAACACATAGCCATGAGTCTCGAGCACAGTGAGTTTCCGCTCGGCCTTCGCCTCTACGCCGCTGTGCACTGTCGCCGTGGGCTCTGTCGACATCTCGCCGAGAACATTGTCATTGGCCCTCACATCCGGCCCCGGCATATCACAGAATTATCTTTTTATTAAATATTAGTTGCAGTAAGTCACATTATATAGGAATTTAGCGACATAGTTGTGTATTTTTCATTAGATTTTTATGATTTTATTCATGCTGTCATTTTGTCAATTTGATTATTTTGTGACTGACAAGAACGTCATTTGAAATTGGTGTGAAGAAAAAATCGCTTTGCGGCCAGCTCTTTTTATTACATGACAGTAAAAAGGTTTCATGTCTTAATTCATTCATCGATTTCTCGTCCAGTAGCCATGGCCCATGGGTCGATATAGTTACTTAATTATAGGTGCATAATAACTGTATGCGCGCGCTAGGAGAAGTTGTGTTGATTTGTTAGCCGTAATAATTTTATATTTAAACTGTAGATACCCACATTGCTATTAATTCATTATAATAATTTAATAGTATCTTATTATTATTGGATATTTTCTTCTTAGTAGATATATTTAGACACAAATCTAAGTAATATATACCCACATTACACACATACACGTTAGGTACACAAAATACACTAGACAAGCGTCCGTGGCACCCATTCAGCTGATCTCACTGAAAACCAGCGTCATGGCCTTTGTCTGGGCTGTGACATAAGCTGAGTGAGGGCCATTTATACTAGACGTCATAACACACCATAATATTCATTTGGCACTGTCTGGACATGATTGCATATATTTTTGTTTTATTTTCCTTTTGTTTTTTATTTATATGTATTTTTAATTGTTTTGTTTTCTGTTTGTGCCAAATTGTGTTCTGTTTACAACTGCAATAAGTTCTGTGTTGTGATGTCTACAATAATAAATATATTTTTTTCTTTCTTTCTTTCTAATTTATTTAAAATAACTAATCTTTTTAATTAAATGTACAGTTAGCTTGAAAATTTTGAGTTCAATTTTCAAAGTTAATTCGTTGTTTATTTACTTCGGTATTCTTCAATTCATCTTACCTACCTATGTGATGTTTGTGTACCTATCTAATCATGTTATTTTTGAGAGAATACCTACATGTTCTGTATTCTGTGATCGATAATACCTAAGTATCATCTCTATTCACAGAAGACAACGAGTAGGCAAACAACGAGATATCGAGAGCTGATTCAATCGGTCTTTATGAAAACTGCACTGTTTCAATTAAAAATGAGACTGGCAAGTTGCCGGTCTGCTGGTCAAGTTTTATTACTTCCCCGAGCAGAAAAAGTAATCAACCCTGCGATACATCGCCATCGTGAAGTGTTGTGTTGTTATGTGACTCGAATCGAATACGCTCACTAAGTGGTTCCCCACGATTTCGACTGGATGTATATCGAAATTGTTAGTGATCCTGTCTAACGCTCTAAGAGATTGATTTCCATCTTGAGATAACATCCGTGAGATGAATGTGCGTTTTTTTTACTTCTTTTGTTTATCCTTTAGCTATGACGACTGCGGTAACTCAACCTTAGTCGACTTTTTTATCGAGCGATGGTAGTGCAGTGGATAAGAACGTATGCCTCTAGAACGGGAGGTCGTAATTCAAATCCGAGGATGCGGATTTTTCAAATCTATGTGGTGAGGGAAAACATCGTGAGGAAACCTGTTTCGGATAGAATATTATTCTGAACGTGTAATCGCGGTCCAGTTGTTCTGGTTCCCCTGTCTAAGGGTTGCGAAGGTCAAACGGCAGTCGTTTCATTGTAATTACCAGATTACCCGAATCCTAGATCATGGTCCAAGCTGACCTCGGGCTCCGACGTACTTTTGAATATCACGCTGCTATGATGATAATGAGTCGAGTTTTTCATTCTAATATATTTCTGATGTTATTCGTAGTATCACCTTCCAGGGTCATTTCTTTTAGTACTTTTTCCTTAGTGTGGGAAAAATAGTTCAGCGGTTTTGTGTCCATCGGACACCAAGTGCGCTGCCAACCTTTAAACCCAAATCCCCCTTTCCCCTGAATTGGGCCTCCGGTACCCACACTCACGCTGCGGAACACAGCACAGTGCTTCTTCATGCCGGTTTTCTGTGAGGCTGTGGTATCACTCCGGTCGGCCCATTCATGCCAAAGCGTGGCTCTCCCACGGCCAAAGCTAGCTGACTGAACTAAGAAGACATAGAGTTACTTATGTATACTGAGATAGAGGCATCTCAGTATATATAAGTAACTCTGCCTCTTACGCCAAAGGTCGTGGGTTCGATCCCCACCCTGGACAAACATTTGTGCGATGAATACTTGTGTTTGTTCAGTGTCTGGGTGTAATATATGTATTTTAGTATATATTTGTGTTCCTCTGTTGTCTGATATCTGTAACACAAGTGCTTAAGCTACTTAGTATGGAATAAGGTGAACGTATGAGATGTTGTGAGAATTATGAGAATTATATAACTATATGTCTTAGTTTATGGGTCACATCCACATCACTACGTAGCGTCTCAACTAGAGATAAACTCTTAATTGTTTGATGTGACGCCGAACCGATACGTGAGACTCTTCGGTACACTTAGAACTTTAAGTTCTGATATAATTACGGGACCAGGAGGAATCGATGAAATTATCTGTTGGGGAACTAGTTTGCAGCACAGGTAAAGAATAGTTAGTAGGAAAACAGAACGTTCAATGATCGCTGCTCTGATCTCTTTAACTTAGGATTTCTAAAACAGTGCGTTGAATATTTCGTAGCTACTTATGCACACGAGCTATATAGGTATTTTCGTGACTATCAAGTTGGAAAAACTCCCTTATTATTATGTAGATAGGTAACAGTTTTTTTTGCAATAACTCAATAGGTAACTAATGTATCTATTATAATGACCTTTCAAGAATAGAGCAGTTTCCTCATGAAAGCTTGGCAGCGTAGCTGTAACACCACCTGGAGTTGCGGATGTCCTAGGGCGAATAGTCGCTGTTCAGTCGAACATTAGTTTATAAGTTTGCTTGCCTACCCCTTAACATATAAAAATACGAGATTTTCTTGTACCAATGATACGCTTGAATGGTGAAAAAAACATTTTAGTTTTGGGTTTAGTGTTCATTACAAATGTTTCCTCATGATCACATTAGTTAGAATACACCATTATGCCAACAGACTGACGCCTCAGAGGAATATGTAGAAAAACGCCCGCAGTACGAGCCAACAAAAACGACGCAAATGGACGAAAATGGGTCATCGAATGAAGCGTCGCACTACCAGTTTGTCTAGATCCCTGGGAATGACTGAATGGCGTGCGTTTAGTTCAGAGAGAGTGCTGCACTGGGGGTCTGGTATGCTGGTAATGCTCTACAGGGTTTATGCGTTCTGAATAATCGGGAAACGCCAAAGAAATAAAGGATTTGATGTTGAGTGTGTAGCAATAAAATTGTGATAGATGGTGGAATCTAGAATAAAAACAATTTAGAGTACTAAATAAATAAATATTTCACAACATCACATACATTGATCTGACTCCGAGATAGGTAGCTCAAGCACCTGTGTTACGGATATCAGAATCAACAGCGGAGTTACTAAACTTATTATAAATTACTACTAAATATTAATTAAAATACTATACTTAAGATAATTTCATAGTTCTATTGAACTTGGCCACGCAGCACTTGGACACGAAACACGGCCTTGCAGAAAACCGTGAAGCAGTAAGTACTGTGCTGTGCTTCGCTGCGTGATTCAGGGTACCGGAGGCCCAATCCGGGGGAAAGGGGGGTTAATAGGCTGGCAGCGCACTTGTGACTATACTGGTGTCGCGGGTGTCCATGGGCGGCGGCAATCGCTTACCATCAGGTGATCCGTCTGCTCGTCCGCCACCTATCACATAAAAAAAAAACTTGAAATCTTCTTCTCTGTCGCTTCGCTCATCAGAGCGGTCGTGGTCACGTTGAGACGTCCATGTTAGTGGTAGAGGTGGATACAGCTTTACTCACGATCTCTCGGCATCCTTTTTCTGACTGACTGCCGCAGTCTGGCACTAGATATTTCACTGCTAATTTTACTTAGTCAGTGCAGTACCTACCTATATTATTCGTGTAAGAGTTTGGTGGTGCAAGACTAATATAACGTTTTTTAGTCTCGGTATTGAAATAGGTACCTTTCTCAGATTTGTTCTTAAGATACGTACAGATGGACAGATTTGGGAATCAAAGTGAGTGAAGAGGATGGCGGATTTAGGTAGTTGCAGTTGTATTTTGTCACTCTCCCTCGCATTCTTGAAGACGATGCTACGACGATCTTTGTGTATGATGATGATAAACACTGCATGTGGTGGACCTGCTTGATTGAAACGACTGTTATAAATACAAACCTTTTATCACAACTTGGTCACCCTTACGCAGTCTGGGAGTAGGCGGGACGTTCACGACACGATTCGCACGACCAGCCCGGGTACAATCGGCCCGATTGTTTTCTTTGTGTTCGCGCGGCGACGAACGAACGGCGGGTTTTTAACTCGAAATTCCGACGGCACCGTTCGAGTCCCCAAAATGCATATCACCTTTTCGATATTCTCGGTTATTCAATCAACGTAGGCACCGTGATATTCGGTCATACTTGGATGTTTTTGATAATGGAAAATACTGCTTGCCATTGCATTCGGATTTTCTCATTATTTTGGTTTTAGTTACTTTGTTATACTATATATATATATATACTTGTTGATTGCTCGAGAGCGATGGTAGCTGAGTGAATAAGAATATGGGGGGTCGCGGTTCGAATACAAGCATTCACCTTTGGATTTTTCAAAGGCTCGACGGTGAGGGAAATATCGCGAGGAAACCTGCACGTCAAGGATAGTTTCACAAAATTGTAAGTAACTACAATATTTGAGATAATAATTCTGAACTGGTATCCGTGATCCATTTGGTCTGGTTCCCCTGTCTAACGGTTGCGAAGATAGATAGATAGATAGATACTCTTTATTGCACAACATACCAAACTTAGAAGCTAGGTCTACAGAGATACAATGTACAATTTAGGCGGTCTTATCGCTGGGAGCGATCTCTACCATAAACATAAGAAGGTCATACGGCAGTCGATTCATTGTCATAACTAGACTTGCCGAATCCTGGATCATGGTCCAAGCGTACCCGGGGCTCCAAAGCAACAGCTTTGGACGCAACTGGGGATTACACGCTAAGAAGACAAAGAAGCGACTGCTTCTCAAGTACCATTACCACTACCAGACTGCCTCCCATAGACTGAGGGTAAATGAAACCCGAATCGACTTGTATTGAGAAAAGGTTTATTACAATAACTTTACCCATTTCCAGTTTATCTTTATCTTTTTGATTTACATCGAAAGTCTGTACCGTTAAGGTGACGGGTAGGGCACACTAGCGACGCCAATCGCCAATTTTAATTTTTAGCTTACTAAACCGGATCTATTTTAAAAATTGCGGGGTTACAACCTCTAGGCAAACACTTATACTATTTTTTAAATAACCATGCACAAATGTTCGGTCAGTTTTTGTACGCGAAAAAATGATTAAAAGCGGCCACTTTTAGCGTGAATCAATTTTTCGCGTACAAATGTTGGCTCCGCATTTGTGCATGGTTATTTAATAAATAGTATAAGTGTTTGCCGAGAAGTTGTAACTCCGAAATTGTTTAAAATAGTTCCGGTTTAGTAGCTAAACATTAAAATCGATTGGCGTCGCTAGTGTGCGCTACCCGTCACCTTAAGGTTCAAAATAACATTTATTTTACCATCAGTCAGTTGTAATTATATTCCCCACGAGTGGGCCACGACTACGCACGTAAAGAGATTACACTAGTCCGTCGCGACGTTAGCGTACGAGAAAAAAAGTAATGTCTGTTGTTTGCCTTCAAAGCTATTGGATTAGTTAGTTCTGAAAGCAAAAAGTGGAGCCATAAAACCGAGTTTAAAGATATCTTAGTCTGCTCTTTAGACTGCACGCCAATATTTAGTAGTGTGGGAGGTGACGATAATTTGGCAACTACTTGTGGAGCAATTACCTCGTTAGTAGGTACTTTAAATGTATTCAAACTAATATGGTAATTTACTTATTCATTACGAAAGTTAACTTAGATGTCGGCACTGAAGGGCTAGAACGAACTTTTCGAAGAATCGTAGCGAATGCGTATTGTAAGCAATTTGTATGAATACTGAAGAGCTCCTTCTATCGTTCGTAAGTATGACTATCCTTTCTCTCAATTTCTTACCTGGAATTAAAAGTTGACAAGGTATGGCGTGGGTACGCTACGATTACGTTACCTACAAATGTCTTTAATGTTTGTGTTAACCCCTCTGAGCTGACGGAAAAATCTACAATATCACTCTATATTTTTAAAAACGTGTGTATGTTCTCTATGGTTTCATCTTAATTCAGTGTGTGAATACCCACACGCTGTACAACTGATGTTTTCATAAAACCTTGCGTAAGCTAAGAGCGCTAAGCTGAACTATTAAGTTAGCTTTTCTCGCGGTGTGATTCCGCTATACGTGTAAAAGCCCGTTAAACGTTCAAAATCCAACAGAAATACAGTCAGTTTCTTTGACAAACTTTTTGCTTGATAAACTTGCAGTTGAAAACTTGTAATTAGCGTTTAATTATATACTTTCATACAAACATAACATTGCAAGCTTACTGCTTGCAATGTTATGTTTGTATCAATTTTCAAAAATGGTTTTCCTTAATAATAAATAATCCTTCATCTTTTGTAAATTTTGTTTTATAATATATATTTTTAAATTTCTGATACTTTTTAACTTATAACCGTTAATCGTTGTGTGTTAAAAAAACGTCAGTTTCGTAATCACAGCCAATCCCACAGGCACCTCTTGTACTAAATGGCGGAGGCAAAAACCCAGCTTCAGGCAAGTTATCAATTGTATCTGGGAACTTGGAGAAGTGAGGTTTTCATTCATTTATTGCACGCAGACCGAATGGAAATGCTTAATGGTTATTCTCTTGGTCGCATTTGATATAAAAGCTGAACTTTGTTCTCTGTGACAGAGACACTTCTTCCCATTTTATTTGTTCTATGAATTGCAATTTTTGCTATGTCGGGATGCTGTAAATGGATTCCGAATCGTGGAAAAATTTCAATGGGACGTCCTTTTATTGGGATCCTGACAAATGGATTTGCATTTTGTTATACTTAATTTGTTCAATGCCTTTTAAAAGTTGGACGCTTCTGTTTTTAACGGCTACGGAATTCGTGATGGTTCTTTGTGGTTAATTTTTACCTAAGTTACTTTTGTTTTGGGGGTTTTTTTATTGATGTTGTCTATACGGAATGTTGGCAGATGTATATTAGGCACAGCAATAAAGTTCTCAACTAAGGAAATGTATACTAATGAGTAGGTATAAATTCTTAGTGCATCGTTAAAGTAAGATTACATAGAAAAAGGTTTCGTGTTCCGCGTAGAAACATATAACCTGATGACAGCATGATTTCATATATGAGACTATAAGCGCAAAAGTTGTGTAACCCACAGTTTTTTTAGTACGGTTTTGGTGTAAAATACATTCGTTACATTGAAATCGTTCAATGCAATAGTGACGTAAGCCACCTTTTCTGCCTGTCAACAGATGGCTCTGAAAACCTTGTTTTTGCACGGAGCATATTAAAACAAAACCATAGAGCAAGAGTGGTGTAAGCTGGATACACCACTTTAATGATGTAGGTTGGGGTTTTACCACTTTTGCGCTGATAGCCTGATATGATACTCTACTTACTGTATAGAGAGAAGAGACTTATGTTCAACCATGTAAGATTCTATGGACATTATTATGTCCGTAAAATCTTTCATTGTTGAAAGAAGACATCTATTGATAATAATGCCTTAAAAATGTCTTCTTTCCCAGAATGAAACAAATCTTTGACTGTGTGCAATGGCGGGTAAAATCAACTTTTATGTAATTTGTACTTAGTTTTCAGGAGGTTTAAATGGTTGTAAGAAAAATAGGACGTGGCTTGTCCTATTTTTACTACTGTTGGTAAATTATTATTTTTGTCAGCGGTATGAATTCTGGTGTCCATTGCCCTGGTATGCAGCCAAATGGCCACAACTTCTACATTGTCATAATTCCCGCTGTACCAATATCTTATATTATATACCAAGTTGGCAATAACGCATGGGACCGTTATTGGCACAGATTAAATTAAATTATTTGTCTGTGAGTATTTATTGGCACGCACGTAAACGTGGTTTGCCAAACCATGCCTTCCATAGTTTGCCTCTTAAACTTTCTTCACAAGGCTTTTTTGTGCTAGAAACCAGAGAGTTGCCAGATATTTTTTCGAAGAAAGCTGGATCTATAAATCTTTGCGTAAAAGAGCGGCATTTTCTTGTTCGACAGCGGAATACTTAGTTCATTATTTAAGGCGGAATATAACGAAAGGATCTAAATCATTGTACGTTTTTCAATTAGGTAGTCTCCATAAAAACAAAAATCAACATCAGCAAAATAATATTTTTAGTTTAGTTCGCCTATAGACATTAAAGAAATCCGACTAGCAACGATCAATGGATAAGTACCTACAAAAAACTCGTGGATAGAATCATAATATCATTTATATTTTTACTGCACCATTAATTTTATTTAAAAACATTTTTGGTGCTGCCGTCTGCTCCCTATCTAATAGAAAAATTACATCATCTCTAGTAAACAAGTTCTTTCAGTGTTTTGGATAAAAAATCAAATAAGCACTTGATTAAAACAATATTAATTTGTGATGGCAATCGATTTTTCGAAGATTTATTATTGTTGTTGTCTGCGCTATTAATAGTTCTTGCGTCAGACTTCTAGACTGTAAGAACGGCGGTAGATACGAGTGACCCGAAGGATAGAATTATCTCTCTTTTTTTTGTCAGTCACGTAATATATCCTAACCAAGCGGCCACTTACGCAAAGTGATCCCCTATGGGATTTGAACACACGTCAATGACGTCCGCCGTATGAATTAATTATAGGTCTGGCATCAATATTTCACTATTGAACCTTGTCTGAACCTGCTCTGCGTACTGAATAATAATAATATCGTCCAACCGATACGGCTACGGCGGCCAATCCCAATGATCAGCCACGTACGCAGGATATATTATAGTGCGCAAGTGTGTGCACAAACACAAGTTCACTCTCTATTCACTTACCCTCACATTCCGATAAGACACTACTGTGACACGACCGGAGAGGGATCGGGCGCAGGATCATCAGCTTAATGTGCTTTCCAAGGCACGGGGGTACAAGACCGCCAACTTCCAGACTCCCGGCTGTCACTAAGAATTTCTTACCGAAAACTTAGGTACAAATTTTTGGTCTGACCCGGGGATCGAACCCGGGACCTCTTGCGCAGCCGTCGCTTTAAAGTGCCTCGGTGGCGCAGTAGTTAGTGGGTCGCGCTGAATTACCTTACATTACCAGTGACTGTGGGAGAGCCACACTTCAGCATCAATGGGTGGACTCAACCGGAGTGATCCTGCAGCTTTAAACAAAACCGGCGTGAAGCAGCATCTGCGCTGTATTTCGCCAAGTGGGGAACTGATTTTTTTATGCTAGTGGCGACAAACGAGCAAGCGAGTCACCTGATGGAAAGCAATCATCGCCGCCCGTAAACATCCGCAAAATCAGAGAAATCGCTAATGCATTGCCGGCCTTTTTAAAAAGGAGTACGCTCTTCTCTTGAAGGTCCCTAAGTCGTTGTCATCGGGAAATACTCCCGTAGGCAAACCGTTCCACAGAACTGAGGTGCCTACGTGGTATTAAAGTTCCGCGAAATACGCACAGTATTAGACCGCCATCCATAGAGATGATGGGGATGGAATGACAATCGCTTGCGTGTGGTTCGATGTAAGAATTTTCAGCTGTAGGGAGTAGATCAAACAGTTCCTCAGAACACTCCCCACGCTGAGGGAGACTATATCGGATTTGACTGCCCGGATGACGCGATTTGGTAGTGACCCTGTTTGTGCAGTGAAGGGCCGCGAAGTGATCCTGTTAAAAACAATAGTTGAATTGTATCGTTCTTAACACTGCTATTGTGTGTCGAGTGAGTTGTCACGGACAACTTGCTTGGACCTAATAGAGTCGTAAAACTCGCCATTGTATTTAGAGTGCTACCGGCAGAATCCGTAGGTCGATAAAACGTAAAACACTGGTACTTTATTGAGTGTCTGTGACTTTGAATGACTTAGACTGTTGACTACCCACTTATTCTCAATAAGTTACTTGACATTGGCAAGGTATCTTCGTGTAGGGCCATAATATAAAAAAAAAACCGGCCAAGTGCGAGTCGGACTCGCGCACCGAGGGTTCCGTACAAACCTGCAAGGTTTACAAAGTTCGTTTGCGTTTTTGCGTTGACTTAGATTTTTATTTCACGGGTTAAAGGTAATTAGATCTAAGTATTTGATATGAATTTCAACTTGATAGCTCTACGCGTTCACGAGGAAAAAAGTAATCAGTTTATATTTATTAAAAAATATATATTTTGTAATGTAACTAAAAATGTAAGGTTTTCGAAATTTTTCCTTTATGTGTGCTATAGAACGTTGCTTCATGCCAAATTTCAAGATTCTAGGTTGACTGAAAGTACCCTTTAGGTTTTGATTCCCTTGCGAGTACTTGCGAGTTTCAAAATATGCAGCTTAAATTGCTGTTTCTTTTGATTGCGTTGACATAGAAGTTTGATTTTGTTACAGCTTAAAGGTATTATAGACTTGAGTATTTGGTATGAATTTCAATTTAATACCTCTACGCGTTTATGAGGAAATGGGTAGTAAGTTTAAAATTATTAAAAAAATATATATTATGTGATGTAACTAAAAATTTATGGTTTTCGTAATTTTTCCTTTATCTATGCTATAAGACGTTGCTTCGTACCAAATTTCAAGATTCTGAGTTCACGGGAAGCACCCTGTAGGTTTTGATTCCCTTGCAAGTGTCGAAAATTTGCGGCATAAACAGCTGTATCTTTTGATTGCGTTGGCTTAGAAGTTTGATTTTTTCACAGCTTCAATTGACAGTAGACCTGAGTAATTGATATAAATTTCAGCTTCATACCTCCACGCGTTCCTGAGAAAAAGGGTCTTGACAGACGGACGGACGGACAGACGGACAACAAAGTGATCCTATAAGGGTTCCGTTTTTTCTTTTTGAGGTACGGAACCCTAAAAAACCATTCATTATCATAAAAATAAGTGAGGAAACATCATCTCGGTCTAGTGGTTTAAGTACTGGGTTGTGATCTCGAGTGCTAGCTTCGATTCCCGGGTCGAGCAAAGTATGTTTCGAAATTTTGGAAGCTAGCTCGGGTTTGTGATCCAATCCGCATTAGGCAAGGATTAAGCCGAATCCAATCAAAATAGCAATGAATTGATTTCTATGATGGAGGCCTTTTCCCTGCAGTGGGAGAGTATAGGCTGATACTTACTTACGTGGGAAAAACAAAACTTCTTAACAGAAATACACAGGCACATGACAGGGACCTTTCTATTAAAATTCTGCGCATAACGAAGGGACGGAAGTGTAGCCCTCGTCTGTTTACCTGTTGGCCCACGTTTAAAAAGGAATGTAATACAATCCCAGTTATTTTCATTATTCACGTTTGCCACCTTAGTTTTGTTGAATTTAGAGAAAATTCAGGTCGAGCTTTAGATACTTTTCGACCTTTTGCGATGAACTTACGTTTTTCACTTTCATTTTATTTTGTTACGAAGAACTTGGGTTGGTTCCGAATTCATGAATTTGTTTATTAGACTGAAGAGCGGTCACTCAACCGTGAACGCCTGAGTATAACAGAGAATGTATACAGGTAGAGACAGTTTGTGTAAAGGTGTGGACTTAGCGTTGGAAGATGACGGAAACCATAGCACACGTAAGCTAAGGAACGGAACTCCTTGGCAAGGTCTGTTTTTCCGGATCACTACAATCTGGACATCTTTACAAACAGGCATATTCTAGGCGAAGGCGTTACAACCTAGACCTCATCGTCAGTTTCCATCATGTGAGATTGTGGTCATGCGTTGGCCTATAGTTCATAAAAACACCTATTATGTGAATGCGACTCACTGACCAGACGCAGAATGTGTCTTCTAGGTAATGCTTCTCTGAAACTAGAAGACTACAGGCGCTTCAATCCAAAAGACATTGTTATGCTGATGATAAGAATCTTTCGTGAGTAGGAGTGCCAAGGATAGGGGAGATACAAAAGATCTCATAGGATCAACGTGCTCTATGAAAATGGCCTCTAAAAGATAATATACGCCAAAGGTCGTGGGTTCGATTCCCACCCTGTACAAACATTCGCGCGATGAACACTTGTGTTTGTTCAGTGTCTGGGTGTAATATATGTATTTAAGTATATATTTGTGTTCCTATGATGTCTGATATCTGTAACACAAGTGCTAAGGCTACTTAGTACGGAATCAGGTCAATGTATGAGATGTTGTGAGAATTATTATTATTATTATAGGATAGCGTTGGGAGTAGGGTTGCGGTAGGTGTTAGACGAGTAGGCCCTGTGGCTAGAGGCGTTTAAGAATACTGCCAAGGTTTTCCCGTCCTGTCGTAAGAGGCGACTAAACGAGCTTCCGGAGTACGTGAGCGTATCCACTGCAGGGGAGTGGCTTGCTCGGCATACGACTCCGCAGGAGACGACATTACTGGGTGTCCTGGTAGGTCGTACAGCGTTGAAGAGCTGTATTGCGCCAGATAGGGGTGATGCGGCGAGCGCGATTAGCGGTACGGTCTAGTCCCGGTTGTAGGGTTTCCGACTGCGATTGCGGGGAGATGGACACCCCAGGGGTTTTAGTTAGGGTTCGAGTCCCACACACCCCCTTGTTCCCTACATGTAGGTAAGGTAACGGCCATGATGGTTTCCCCTGGAAAAAAAAAGGTGTTACGACGAGTAGGGCAGATCAGTCAGCGATCGATGCGGGGGTATCGATGCCAACATTGCACAGGTCGCTTCTGAATCGGTCGGTTCTGTGCTCCCGGCTGTCCCTATCACGCCGTCCAGAATAACCGGAGGGGGCAGTGTTGGGCTTTGCCTCGGCAGGGACATGAAGGGAGACTTCATAGTCAGATTCTCAAGTCTCCTCCCTACTCTCGCGTCTGAGATCTGTCTGAGATAACCCGTCCGCCCGCGGGGGGGGGGCGGACGGGATGGGTATGCGTAATGCATTTCCCCAGGGTTAAAAAAAAGTGTTAGATGAGCAGTCGCATTACCAGATGGTAAGCGATTGCCGTCGCCCATGGGTGTCTATGGACGCAACGCCAGCGGAGATAAAGGACGCAGCCAACCTTTTTTACCCCCTTCTTACTCCTATGGGACTTCCGGTACCTGCACTCAATCGGCGAAACACAGGGCAGGCCTTGCTTCGTCCAGTTTGTGAAGTTAGGCCTTATAGAGTAGTTATAGAGTAGGTCGTGTAAAATTAGACGTCACGTAACTCTGATGATGAGATCTGATAACTTTTTTTTAAATATATATTTCAGAACATCATATACATTGATCTGACTCCGAGATAGTAAGCTCAAGCCTGTGTTACGAATATCGGAACCAACAGCGGAATTACAAATGTATACTTATAATACACAGAAATCACCCAGACTAATACAAATAGACATGTTCATGGACAGAAAAGTTTGTAGGTACTGCGCGGGGATCGAACCCGCCACTTTTATTCTTCTACTTCTACTTCATGGGAATGATGAAATGTTTTTAATTGTACAATAAATTACTATAACGATTGATTAACGATAGTAGAATCCATATGCGATGTCTATTTAAAAATTTCTACTGGCGATTAGTTTTTTTTTTCTACTTCATAATTTTTTCCTCCTTTATTTTTATAAACTACGTATATTAGTAGGATAGCTCAGCAAGTAAACAGTGTAAAAAGCTATTTAGCAAGTTGTCGCTAATGGCTGAGGCACCCGGCGCTAATGTGTCCGGGACTTATTTTTTGCAGGTGTGTCCGCGTTAAGTGGACTTTCCTAGTTGTTGATGACGTTTTAATTCTATAAACTGCTCTGTTAATTAATGTGAACACTGACCAGAAGCGTATGACAGTGACATAGCTACGTAGGTAGGTACCTACAGCAAAGTAAGAATAAAAAAAGAACTAAACCACAAAAAAAATTACATTTACATTTAACCCTGGTGAGCCACGCTTCGGCATGAATGGGCCGGCTCGATCGGAGTGATATCACGGCCTCACTGAAAACCGGCTTTTGTGTTGTGTTTCGCTGCGTGAGTGAGGGTACTGGAGGCCTAATCCGGGGGAAAGGTGGGTTTAAACGTTGGCAGCGCACTTGTGATTCCATCTTATTTTAATTTTTGATAAATACTGAAGTCTACCTTAACGACCACGGAATCTTAGTAGAATCGCTTCATATCCGTTTGTCTGTATATCCCTGTGTCAGTCAAGAGTCAAAACCCTTTTCCTTCGAAAATGGTAAAGGTGATGTCAAATAGAACAGAACATGACATAGGTATGATCAGTAATGTTACATATTTATTAGTGATACGGTCCATCAGACGTCCAATGTTATAAATATTGGTATGTAGCTCTTGATCAAATTGTACCTATAAACGACAGTTTACTCGTTGATAGGTACTTAGATAGAGTTACTTAAATAGATATACTTTTTTGCACAAAATACGCAACTTAAGTACTAGGCATTACAGAAATTTTATTTATTATTTTAGGTATTTTATTGGAGCATAAAGATTAGGAGCAATTTCACAATGTATCTTAGGCGCGATTAGACAAATATTTGTCTTAGAATAATATAAAATAAAATGTTTATTGCAAATTACTTATATCTAATACAAAGTTATGGTCATAATCTTACATATTAGTGCTGATATTTGACATTTTGCCTGAACTATGATGACCTGTGTTTCAGGCTAAAAAATTGGCCCTAGAAAAAACTTTATTGATATAAATATTTTTTTTTTATGTGATAGGTGGTAGACGAGTAGACGGATCACCTAATGGTAAGCAATTGCCGCCGCCCATGGACACCCGCGATACCAAGTCACAAGTGCGCTGCCAACCTCTTAACCCCCATTTCCCCTGGTTTGGGCTTCCGGTACCTTCACTCACGCAGGGAAACACAGCACAGTGCTGCTTCACACCGGTTTTCTGTGAGGCCGTGGTATCACTCAGGTCGAGCCGGCCCATTCATGCCGAAGCGTGGCTCTCCCACGGTCAACTTATTCTTTGTTGCATGAGCCCTACATTTTTATTACGAGTAGAAACGGTTTCATCAAACATTTTCTTAATTCCCTATGAGTCTATTAATTACCCTAATAGGCAACGTTCCAACTTTGGCACATATCGCATTTCCAACAAATGTTGCATACATAATTAATGAGCATATTAATTAACGCAATTGCATAACATTTGTATTTAGAATTGCATTTTGAGCCACGTGTCGTTTTGTTCCTATGTTAGTTTCTATCGCCAGATTGATAATGCTATTAGAGAATATGCCAGTTAAATTACTGGGAATATAACACACCTTGGACGTATCACTTTCCAGGTGACCTGGCTGTATGTAGCAAATATAACAACGTCATCAGAGGGTCTTCCTTTATGTGTGCACGTACGTCTCCAAGGCTCCGCCTGAAAACCAGCGCTGCAGCGGCTTCGGCCACTGCAGCAAATGCTGAGGTTGGGCCTTGTTGGCTACAGAATTTGTCCTATTTGTGTATTTATGTCACTCGTGTTTAAAAATTGGTTCAGTGGCCAATAAAGATTTTTTTCGAGTCCCACCCGAAGACTGTGGATTGCTTTTTAAGTGCATTGTTTACTTAAGAATAAATTGCAAAAGATTATTATAATGAAACATTCATATAAAGAAATCTTCATCTTTTAGGGTTGTATAGCTTCGTATCATATAGCTTATATATATACATAATCGTATAGCTTCAAAGGTTTTTACTGTGGTGAAAGCTAGAAATAGTGACGGAACATTTCATTTGGTTATTATTAGTGTTTGCTTGTTATGGTACATTACTTAATATTGGGCTCTTAATACCTATATTTCACTTACCTATAAATAAAATGTGTTTATTTCGTATGGATACCTTTGTTGATGTATTAAGGTTCATTGATATCTGAGATCTTTTTTTTTTTTTTTTTGGTTTTTCCGGAAGAAATGCATTACGCAGACCCTGCCGCCGGGGGGTGACAGGGTACTGTGGGACTCACCCTCCGGGCCGCTTCTTCTAACAAGAAGCGACCTGAGGGCATACCCACTAAAACTCCCGGGGCTCAACCACCCGTGGGTATAGAATGGGGTCACCGGAACTGCACGAGGCTATTCCCCGCAACCCCACTCCCCCACAGGCCCCTACACGGGGTGTGCGGCCACGCCCCTCCTCAGGCTAGGAGGAGGGGGGTTGGGGACAGCCGGAAGAGCTGAGCCGTCCCCAACGAGCGGTGGAGGTGCCAATTGGCAGTGCCGGCACAGGGACCCCCGTCCCTGTTGCCGGCTGGCCACCTCCACGGAGAGGACGAAGAGTTCTCCGCCGAACTCGTCCTCTCCTTGCTCGAAGCGGGCCTGCGAGGGGGTTAGTCTCGCGCTCCCGCTCCGCCGCCTCCTTCTGCGCCACCACTTCTTCGCAGAAGTGGGCGAAAGCCGACCAGGCTCCCTCATCATCCAGCATAGCTGCAACTATGCTGGACAAAGAGAGGTCATGTCCGACCTCCGCGACCAGTGCGGACCGCTGTTGGTCGAAGGACGGGCCGCGCCGCGCCGCACTGGTGGCACGAAGGAGTGTCCTCCCGCTGAATACGGTGCAGGTAGTTACCGAAGCAACCATGCCCGGTAAGTACCCGCACCATCCGGATGGACAAAAACCCATGTGGGCGCTCGAGCCACAGGTCCAAGACCGGAGCGAGCGCCGCGAGCGTGGGGATATCTGAGATCTACAGTAACCTTAAATAGGTTTCGTATTTTTTAGGAACCCAAGGTTTTTATGGTACATAGAGTTACTAAAAGGTATACTTACTTCAGAACACTGAAAGACAAATAATATTAGAAATTACTATAAAAACTAAACAATAAATATAAGAACATTATAATTATAATTAATCAAGACGGGAATTAACACGATATTTATTATGTGATACAACATTGTGTAATCACATATTTTACTTGACGTGTCGGCGACTTTACAGCAGCCGTGGTCACGAGCGGACTCCTTTGGAACATTAGATTGGAAGATTGCTATTTGCTACATCAAGATCAATTTTATAGCTAGCCGCGAGCACACAAAAATGAAAGCTTTATTTACCTGTCTGATGACCAACCTAAATAGAGATGGAGCCACTGTTATGTGTTCATTACTATTCAAATGTCCAAATGAAACTAATTAAACAGTTACACGCAATTAGACGCGTCGCAATATTGGCGCGATGCGGGACGTTAAATCGAACCATTTTGGGCTTTACTGCAACTGAAATGACCGTAAATGTGAATAATATGCTTATTTTGAAAGATCAATACTGCTCTGTCGACGTAGTCTGACTTTGAGATGTGAGATTAGTAGTTAGTTGGATATTTGTCAGCCCCGCGTTGGGCGCCACTCAAAAAGAAATAATGGTATAGTTGAAGGTGTTAAAATAATCAATGTAAATATGACTAATATGCTGATTTACAAGTATCAATACTGTCGGTTTAGTGTGACTTTGAGATGTGAAATTAGTAGTTTGTCAAACAATCTAAGCCCCACGTTGGGCGTCACTTAGAAAGATACATTAGTATAGTTATAGTATTTTTACTATTTAAAAAGGCCGGCAATACATAAGCGATCTCTCTGATTTCGTGGATTTTATGGGCGGCGAAGATTACTTTCCACCAGGTGAATCGCTTGTTCGTTTATCGCCTCTAGCATAAAAAAAAATACAATTTACGTTGGTATATGAATTTAATGAAATCAAAGATGTTGAATTCTAAGTACAAATAAGAAAACATTTTGTTTTAGGTAAGTAGACTACAAATTATATTAAATAAAATTTACCGGTGGGTCAGAACATGATAAGTATCAGTTAAATGATAAACTACGAAGTAAAGATTCTCTCAAACATGTGCTTTATTTATTGACCTTGGCATGACACAAAACATATCTACAAATAGGCATCGTACAGATAGTCAATACTCATTATTATACTGTGTCATAAGTAGATTTTGCTCCTGCAATCTGTATAACCTTTACCTACTCATTCCGATTAACGTAGCCATGTTCACTCGGCGTAACGAAGTCACGCGTGGTAGCACATTTTTTCAAACTCCGGTAACGTGGTTGTTCCACGAAAGGACAAGCTATAAACCTGTCGCCAAAGTCCGTGGCTTATAAAAGATACAGCGAACACCACCGCCGAATGGCCGCGGCGTCACCCCCACTTTCCCTAATAAAGTAGGGCTCGTAAAAAACCACTACAATCATCATAACCTGCACCGACGGACGCTGGCACAATGCCTTTTAAAAATTAACGGTTTACCTTACAAGCTGGGAGAGTTTATAACGTATAACATCGTATATGTCCCTAACACTTTCATAGACAAATTGATTAAAAATAAATATGTCAGTCCGATGCGTCGATAAATAGTTTCGGTGGCGCAGTGGTTAGTGGCTGCGCAAGAGGTCCCGGGTTCGATTCCCGAGTCGGGCCAAAAATTTGTACCTAAGTTTTCGGTAAGAAATTCTTAGTGTCAGCCCGGACTCTAGAAGTTGACGGTCTTGTACCCCCGTGCCTCGAAAAGCACGTTAAGTCGTTGGTCCTGCGCCTGATCGTGTTACAGTACTGTTCCATCGGAATAATTTGTGATGAGGGTAAGGGAATACAGGGTGAACTTGTGTTTGCGCACACACTTGATAAGTTAAATATATCCTGGGCACGTGGCTGTAGAGATTGGCCGCCCTAGCCGTTATCGGTTGGAGGATTATTATTAAATCTAGTTTCACAAACGTAAATTATTAAATTTAATATTCTTTATTTCAGACCATAGATCCGTAACTGTGTTTGCAAAATGCATGCATGCAAAGCAAAATTGCATTAATATCAATTGTTGGTAACATTTATAAATTTAAAAAATAAAAATTTGAAATTTTGTGCTGAGGTGACCATCATGAGAAAGGGTAGGTGTTCATCACTCTCAGCACAAATCACCTCCAGAGCGGTGATGTGTTCGCTCCGTCAATATCTTCAGGATACTGTTTGGACTATTTCTCACTCTAGTGATCAGGGAACTCGTTTTCTTTCGTACGACGGCTTCGAATCCGTCAATTTGGTACTCGACAAACATTCCTGACGCACTGAGAAACGAGACAGTCCCAACATCATCATAAAGACACTGTTGTACTAGATTCGAAGGGTTGAAAGCGATGTTTGGTGCGTTTGTTTGTGTATTATTGCCATTCCAGTAAAAGTAGTAGATGTTCAAAACTAGCTTATACAGGAGGGAGTTCAAAAGTACGTAGTAGGTGAAGAAGATGTCTTTTTACTTGAGTCGTCCACTAATTTTCCTAAACACTTTCCTAGATAATCGTTTCAAAAACATACAGTGGGTTAATAATTGGTTTAAGTATCCCCGAAAGTGGGTATTATAATTATGTATTAAACAAGAAAGTTTTGAATATTAGTTGGATAATTCAATTATCATGGTCCCATATGAACAAAATCAAAACCAAACGTTCGGTTTTTTTATTACAAATTTATTCGTGAATTCCATGTAAGCTTCCAAATAATTGCCACTTTGATGGATCCTTTGGTACTCATACATCCAGTACCTGTTCTTCTTCTCTTGTTCAGTTCGTCTCTCCACCAGGCCTGAGGGCAGCCGTTTACTGAAACGCGGCATCCACTCCAGAACTCATTTACCCCAACAGATACACAGAACAGAACAGGTTATGCGGTTGATTTGTATGTAACACTTAGCAAGCAAATAAATATTTCATTTCTTTTCATTTCATTTCTTTTCATAAGACCAGTGTCCACTGTCCCATCAGCATGTCAATCCAATGAGCTAGTAAATGATCTTAATTCTGTGCTGAGCTTGTACTCGAACATACATACATAGGGCGTAATTTGGTCACCAAATTTTAGTGGTTCGGATATTTCTACTATGTTAGAAGTTGGACATTTCTAAAACAACAAACTGCACGGTATACTAACGTTACAGATACGTGTCACATTTCCCCTACGGTCATAAGCAATTTAATTAAAACTATATTTGTGTGCATGCAGCATAAAATGAGTTTTTTCGCGGAGGGTAGCTCGCAATTAGAATTTAGTTTCGGTTTCGGTGTCCAGTCCACCATGATTTTACATTAACTAAACTGACTGGTTGAACAAGTAGAACGATTTTCAGAATGATTCTAGGACAACATCGACCTGATGGCAAATTGAATAGGTACGTAACTTAAGCATTTGTGTTCTGGGTTCAAGGAATCACCGAAGGTACCACAATACTTATTAGATAAGTGAGACAAGATTACAAAATTGATAAACTGAAAAAATCAATATGTGTAGGGTGGATATCGAGCCCAAAATCCTTAGAGCATCAGCCAAATTCTACCAAAAATATGTTACAGGACTTTCAGTATTTGCAAAAGTCGGCTTATTTTTACTATTATATCTTTGAATAAAAGCAGTGGACAACTTTTAATCTTAACTTAGATTTAATCATAATCATTTGATTATATTAAATAATAATAATAAGTAAGTTTACGGTCTAACATATATACATAATTAAATCAAATTCACATTTTTTTAAAACATTTCTATGTGTGCGTAGAGTCAGGGTAACCGAGCCGTCCTCGAAACTTGTTATGTTTTCTCAGTAAGTGAATTTCTTTTCTGTAATTATTATGACAAGTAAAGATCTTAAACCCAAAAATCTAAGTAGGTATAGCTAAATTCACATCAATCGTAGGTGGGTATACCTAAACAAATAAAAAGTCCATTTAACAACTCCGTATTATGATATAAACCCACACGCCCAATCTATATATATTCTCGTATTTACAAGTGCCTATAAACTGTTCAATACTTTGAATATCCAAGTGTATCTACTATTACTATACCATATAAAGGCTTGATTGTTTACGACTCCCAAACAAATGTCGAAAGCTGATTGGGTCCGAAACTCGATACCAATAACCACGTCCCATTAGGCCGAAGGTTGTCAAACATAGATAACGGCATCAATCCACTGCAGACCCCGATCGGTTGTAAAAGGGTTGTTTGAACAGTATAATAATAGTCAGAGTTCAAGGGCGGCCGGCGAGCGATTTCAATATAAATATTATTGCAGCGTAGCGCTAAACGCAGGATGGCATTTGCATATTTATAAGAGAGCAACCCTCAGCAAACATGAGGGAATTGGCTACGGAGGCTGGCTTGTTTTTGACGTAATGGGCCCTTTGTCGAGCTTCTGCCATTACTCAGGGCAGTTAGGTGGAGGTGATGTGGAGCCGAGATGCGAGCCTGTGAATTAATTTTGAATTAGTTTTGATGTTGAGAGGTGAATTATACACACACACATACACGTACAACAATAAATACCAGTCTGGGAATAGTTTCAAATCAATTCCAAAAATGTCTTGAATTCTTTCAAATTAATCATACTCGTTGGCCGTGTGGTCCCCGGCAGAGTAGAATAGGCCACCCTCACTCTTACCGAGGTGTCGTAAAAGGCGACTAAGGTAAAGCTGCTGGCATGATCATCAGCACCCAGAGAAGGAAAACTCTGCATTTATATCAAAACCCTCGCCAACCCGTCTGCCAAGCGATGGTGAGTATGGCAATTACCCCTCATGTGATTGAGGGAGGCCCGTGCCCCAGCAGTGGGGACTTAAATGGGCTGATGATGATGATGATAATGATGAATCATACTCGTATAACTTAAGGTAGTACGTAGTGGAGTGTGACTGGAAACCTCAACAGCTGAGTCTTTAATGAATGACCATTAGGTTTGTAAAAGAAAAAAACAAACACCTAATGTGATATCTCAAGAATTCCCATTTTTCCAAGATCTACATACGTGCCACGTTAATAATGCTGAATTCCACAACCTAGACCTCGGGCGTTCTGTTCTTGAAGTTAAACACTACTACATTCGTAGTAATTTTTAGGTCTTTAAAGCTCATTTTGCTCTTTGACTGTGTCTTTGAACAAAAACTCCACTGAGCATTGGCCCACTTGCACTGCTGCGGCACACATGCAGAAAACTTAGGAAAGGGTTCCACACTCTTTATTTTACAAGGTATTTTTATTTCAGTGTTTAAAATTTTGTATATGCATGTGTGTCCTTTGATGCAATAAATTAATTATCTATCTATCTAGCATCTATCTAAAGGGCCGGCGAACAACCTATTTCCCATACAAACGTAATACCAAAATAATCTTACTTAATCATAAGTCTTTATTGTTTCAAATTGTGGTTTACCTGAGTTGTGTGACCTACGAATAATAATTAGCAATTTGAGGATATCTCTGATTTCGCGGATGTTCATGGGCGGCGTTTATTACTTTCCTCGTGATTCGCTTGCTCGTTTGTCCGCCTCTAGCATAAAAAAAAATCTAGACAATCTATTTGTGTTATTCGGATTAAGGAAGTATTTAGCTATGTCTCGATAAACACCTGCTCTTAAAAATATTTACCAACTTAAAAATATTTCGTAAATTTTTCGACGTTAACGACCTATTTTCTGCCTATTACTTCCTTAATAGGTGTAACAGCAATGAAATGTCGAGATAGCTTCAAATTGCTAATTATTTTGGCATTTACATTTGTATGGGAAACACGTTGTTCGCCGGCCCCTTAAGGTGACGTTTAGGGCACACTAGCGACGCCAACCGATTTTAATTTTTAGCTACTAAACCGGTTTAGTATACATCCGGATGTATTTTAAACAATTTCGGGGTTACAACCTCTCGGCAAATACCTATACTATTTATTTAATACTTATAGTTAACTGTTTGGTCTCGAAATTTAGATTACCGCCAAAAGTGGCCGCTTTTGGCTTGAATCAATTTTTCGCGTACAAAAACGGACCTAACATTTGTGTATGGTTATTTAATAATTAGTATAAGTGTTTGCCGAGAGGTTGTAACCCCGAAATTGTTTAAAATAGATCCGTTTTAGTAGCTAAAAATTAAAATCGATTGGCGTCGCTAGTGTGCCCTACCCGTCACCTTAAGTAAGTAACGCATTTAAAAAAAAAATTGCGTCAGACGAGATACAAATTGCAAACAAAAAAATGATATAACTAAAATAAAAGGTTAAGTTCTATTTTTTACATTACCTATAGCGGACAAACAAGCAGACGGCACACCTGATGGTAAGTAATCACCGCTGGCCAAGGACATCTGCAACACCCGAAGTATCACATATGCGTACTTACGCTACTGTTGTTTCAGCTACTTAGCTACTTAGCTGAAACAACAGTAGAACATTTCAACATTATCAACCCTCAATCGCATACTTACGAAACGTAAATAAGTCCCAGGCACTATTATATAAACATATTTTGGATTTGTTTGTGATCTACCTTCGTAGTAGGTTGAAGCGGCGACAAACTTCTTGTACACGGCAAAGATCGCTTCACGTCCCCGATATGGAGGTGTTTTGTGCGTAGTGACGATCACGGGAACTTGTCCTTTATCGTGATGGTCACTTTTACCTAAATAACGCCCCAATTTTATGTATTTTTTTTCTATATTTCAATTTTATTTTAAATAATGATTACTAACAACAGTTTTTAAGACTGCTGTTAGTAATCATTACAACAAATTATGGAAATCTTTATGAAAACATTTTATTTATTTATTTAAAGATACTTGTACGTGTACCATTCTATTATATTCTATTCATCACCAGCGTATTAATCTCGTCACTGCTGTGGCATAGGTTCAGAGGCGGCTCTGGCCCATGTAGCGCCCGGGTGCAATCAATATTTGGCGCCTTCTTGTATTAAAATGCGCGAACCAATACCAATTAGTTTGGTGCTTAAAAGACGCAGTAAGTTTCGCAGTACGCACCCACAACGTTTATACAGGTTTCATTTATTGTGTCACGCAGAAGGCCCTGGATAAATTTCACACCTTGAATGAAAACTACATTAAATCGGAGGATATACATGGGAGTGTTTTGGGTACCACAAAGGGTGCTCTATCAATGGTCTTTGGCTTGACTTCCTAAATGAAACATCCTGTATAAATTTGGACGCTCCCTCCTTGTGAAGCGTTACAGTGGAGACTCTTGTAGCGAGCGGCTCTAGGCGCCCCCTAAAAACCGGCGCCCGCAACTCCTGCACTATAGGTAAAGACGCCCCTGCATAGTTTCACCCGCAAGCGGAGGTGACAAACTATTGATACTTATACTGCCTCGGTGGCGCAGTGGTTAGTGGGTCGCAATTTAAAGCGACGGCTGCGCAAGAGGTCCCGGGTTCGATCCCCGGGTCAGGCCAAAAATTTGTACCTAAGTTTTCGGTGAGAAAATGTTAGTGTCAGTCCGGAATCTGGAAGTCGGCGGTCATGTACAGGGCTTCGGAAACCACGTTAAGTAGTAAGTGGTCCTGTGCCCAATCCCTCTCCGGTCGTGTCACGCTAGTGTCCCATCGGAATATGAGGGTAAGGGAATAGAGAGTGCACTTGTATTTGCGCACACACCTGAGCACTATAATATATCCTGCGTACGTGGCTCATCATTGAGATTGGCCGTCGTAGCCGTAATCAGTTGGAGTATATTACTTATGCACCTCCATTTTGATGAAAAAAAAACTTGCCTAGATTATCGAAACTACGACATTCACTTTGTTCCTTTTTTTCATGACCAAGGATGAATTTCAGTCAGTCAGTTTATGTATTAACTTATTTTATTTGTTCTTGTTTGACTAGATCCTTCCTATGTATTACTGTGCAATATCTATTTAATGTTGTGCGTCATATCACTGAAATTCTTGTATGTGGTCAATAAATGTTTACTTACTTACTTCCCCTTTAGAACTTATCCACTGACCAACCACCACTCTGTTAGCTAAGCAAGCTAGATATACTTGTATAACATTTTATTCACGTATTCCAATTGGTAAAACCACCGACACCAACTTGTACAAAAATCTTTTATATTAGAGCAGATATCCGCTGAACTTAACATACAGAGCGCGGCATCCACATCGTTTGTCATGGTAAAGCAAAAATTGCCTACGACGTGACACGTTCGGTTGTAACGTTGATATTACTGGGAGAAGCCCCTTTCAAATGTATTTATGGAAATTATATTTTCGCGATATTTGTGAATTAGCACTTTTGCGCACAAGGCTACATACAGTCAGTATCAAAAGTACCAACACGTAGTTTTCACTTTATATATCTTATTCTTGAAGATATAAGTGTCAATAAATATCAAATTCGTGCGTACTTCTGTCGCTAACTGTTTGTGTTTTCTATTGGTTATACAGCCACACAGGAAAAGCTACCTAACTTTTGGAATGATATTTCATGAACGGAACGTATCTAAAAATATAAGTACAGCGAGCATGATAGTGACATTTTTCGTTCAATACAGAATTGTCGCGCTATGTCTTTATGAGCCTTCAGCCAAGAGCCACTGCTGGTACCTAGGCCACCCCCAAGGATTTCAAGGTAGGTCCTTCGTGATCCGTATCCAAGGGATATCCTCCATTGTATATGTGTATCACTCCTGCCTGACTGCCTCGGTGGCGCAGTGATTACTGCGACGGCTGCGCAAGAGGTCTCGGGTTCGACCCCCGGGTCAGGCCAAAAATATGTACCTTAGTTTTCGGTAAGAAATTCTCAGTGTCAGTCCGAAGTCTAGAAGTTGTACCCCCGTGCTTCGGAAAGCACGTTAAGCTGTTGGTCCTCCGCCCGATCCCTCTCTGGTCGTGTCACAGCAGTTTCCCATCGGAAGATAAGGGAATAGAGTGCACTTGTGTTTGCGCACACACTTCAGCACTATGTACATGGCTGATCGTTGAGATTGGCCACCGTAACCTGTAATCGGTTGGAAGATATTTATTATTAAGTGTACCAAAATAATTATAAATTATGTACCCGGACTTCTCCAATACCTCTTTCGTGCATTAACACCGTACCACCCGATAACAGAGAGGATTATCAAATGTTTATGACAAACAATTCTCTCACAAATGAGACGTTGCTTCCAATTTAAAACAAAATGAAGCGGGTACACTCTCCCGCTGTAAAATTCATAATGTTTTGCATTCTCGAATAAATTCTCCTTTCCCACCAAATGGAGGCGAAGTGGTGTCACAAGTGGAAATTATTCGTGAAATTCTACACTACGTTTACACCTGGATGTACCAACGTACCCTGATCTCCCTCGCTTCCTGTCTTCAACACATAAATATAAGAAGGAGGGGTTCGGCGTGGATTCTTGTGAGGTCTTCCTGCTCTGGTTCAGTGCTGGCCGTTAGCTGTTAAGGACATGGCATTCGACGCCAGTGGCACCCTTATTTGTGGAATTCGAAGTTCCTGAGGAGATATAAGCCTTTTTTGTACGTCTTAGAAAGTGACGCGTTTTGATTCTTGTTTATTTCAAAAGCAAGACCAATTGGTCAAAAAATTTGGTTGAGTTTGGTTGTGTATCCTTTCAATATGTTTATACTGGATTTGGCGGTGGGAGCATAAAGAGTAAGTGAACTTATTTAGTTTAGTTCGAGCTATTAATTAAAAGATGCGGGGTAGAAAATTTCAAGGCGCACACCCCATCGTCAATGACGATATGGGACAGCTGATTTAGTACAGATGAACAGATTAGGAAAACAGATTCAATACCTTTTAATTTGAGTTCTATACAGGGTTATAAAATAACTCGAGCAAAATTTTGGCAGGGGTTTCGACTCATGTGTTTGTTAACGATTCGAAAATTGTCAATAAATTATTTTGACCTCCCGTATCGGATACGAGGCTAAATTAATTTTAAGTGTGTATTCTAATGATTTAGGACAGAATATGTTTCATTTAAAAGTTTTTCAAATACTAGCCCAATAATACCGGCAATAATGTTCACTGGTAAATGATATGACCCACTTGACAAAAAGCTCTGGCACAGATACTTGATTCTTGGTACAGCTAAGTTTTACTTATATAAATTTGATCCTCAGTACGAGTATAATAGCATAACTAATTTTTTATTTGAGCTTGACATTTTTTTAGTGTCATATGTGGCAGATGAGCAGGATAGATCACCTGATGGTAAGCGGTTTCAACCGCCCGGACACCTGACCCACTTTTACCTGGGTTGGGTGTCCGTGAGGCCATTTTATCCTTCGGGTCAGGCCGGCCCATTCATGCCAAAGCGTGGCTTGTCCCGAGGACAATTTCATCATCATCATCAGCCTGTATTTTGATCCCACTGCAGGCTATAAGCCTCATCCTGTGCTCGCCACTCGCAAAGGTCCTGTGCCAGTCTCATCCAGGTCTTACCTACCGCTCTGTCTATGTCGTCAACCTATCTAGTTAACGGGCGTCCTCTTTTTCAGTTTCCCTTGCCTTGGCCACTAGTGTGTTATGGATTGGCTCCATCTACCGTCACCTCAACGAGCCAGGTGCCCTGCCTACTGCCATTTGAGTGACATCACGCGTTTCCCAATATCCACCACATTCGTTCGTAGTCTTTTCTCTGTATTGGACACTTAAGTTACACTTTTCCCCGCGTTTTACTATAACTCCGGAATCTTCGCATGTTTACCGGCGTCTGTTTCTGACTTTCACTGCTTATTCGTGAATTTTCTTAAGGGATCTCGTCGCTGCTCTTCAACAAGGACATCGAACCTACTCCCTCGAGAATACTTAATCGTATGCACCGACTTTGAACTGTTTTACTTCAATTATTAGATACGGCTACACCACCGTTAATAAAAAGCAACGACTTTGCGGAACAAATCGCCGGCTCCCCCGATTTGGGGTGTGTTAAATTTAACATTGTAATTTATTTTTATAGTCGTTTAGTGTGGCCAGATTTGATGCTGAAGAATCAGGATAGGTGATTAAACTATTATATATAGGTGTAATATATGTATTTAAGTATATATTTGTGTTCCTCTGTTGTCTGATATCTGTAACACAAGTGCTTAAGCTACTTAGTACGGAATCAGGTCAACGTATGAGATGTTGTGAGAATTATATATTTATAAAAATATCCACACGCAAGCATCCCATTCCATCATCTCGATGGATGGCAGTCTGGTAATGTGCGTTTCTGGCGGAACTTTCTACCAGGCACCTCAGTTTTGTAGAACGGTTTGGCTGGGAAATTATACGAAATTATACGAAATTATACGAGTTATACAAGTTATTATATAAACAGCCTAATTTTACAGTTGCACTGCTTTTTCGTTGACCAGCAAGCGAGGCGGGTGGATAGTCGATCGGGGGAGAGGAGAGTTTTAAGGTCGGCAGCACACTTGTGAATCCACTGTGTCCAAAGACGGTGGCAATCGCTTACCATCAGATGATCCGTCTGCTCGTCTGCGATTTATCACAAATAAAAACCAAGACAGTCCTCTAAAAGTTCGCTCTTGGTGTCACTAGTTTCCCGGCAAGGGTAACCTCGCGCGATCGCATCTTAGGGATTAAACAATCAGATCCAGCGCTAAACGGTTATCTGCTCTAAGCAGACGTGAGTGTGTGAGCAATAAATGAATATCGTGTATCGGATCGGATATCGGATGCAAACGACTGCGCGATGATCTTTGCGTGAGGCGAAGATGACAAAATCTTAGAATTTATTCAAAAATAAATTGGAATTCCTGTGCGAATTTCAGTAAGTAACTAAGGGTTTACAAAATACCTACAGTTATTCTATAGTATAACAAGAGGAAAAGCTCTTGTTATACTGTGGTCTTGGTATGGCCACACACAAATGATATTTTACTCGTATTCGCACCTTAATATCAAATACTTTTGGGTCAATATCAGTTGTGACAGTTAGACCGATTGTAGTAACGTTATGTGGGGCTGTCTGTACAGCAACAAATAGTACAACAAGGCGGTCTTATAGCTTTTAACGATTTCTTCCAGACAACCTTTGTAGAGCTACAGGAAAGAAACAGCGTATTCGTGCAGCGTTAGGCATTGCGAAGCAGTTCCGCCATTATGATTAATTTAGGTAACTACATACATGAAATTTTAAGACGCTTAAAGAGGAAATGTCTTCGTAGATACTTATAGCCCAAAATTATGTTTTCATGCTGAAAAACAGTATCTGGTGATAGAGTAACTAATAAAATGCTTAGGTAGGTAGTACTCGAAACTTTGGTTAACATTAGAAGCGGCCACTTTTGGCGTGTGTTATGAGAATGCACAGCACTAGTGCCGCCTAGTGACGCCTAGTGTTGTGTGTAAGAAACACACAATATTAGGCGTCCCTTGGTCTTTACTTCACTAGGCGTTACTCATACACCGATCAGTACAGCGTGAATCAAAGTTTCGAGTACATAAACAGACCAAACATTTGTGTATGATTATTAAACAAACAGTACATATATTTGCCGAGTCTCCGACGGTCCGCAAATGTTAAAAAAAGATCCGGTTTTGTAGTTTAATAATCAATTTAGACCGTGGGAGAGCCACGCTTCGACATGAATGGGCCGGCTCGACCGGAGTGATACCACGGCCTCACAGAAAACCGGCGTGAACTAGCACTGTACTGGAGGCCCAATCCGGGGGAAAAGGGGGTTTCAGCAGCGCACTTGTGACTACACTGGTGTCATGGGTGTCCATGGGCGGCGGCAATCGCTTACGGTGATGCGTCTGCTCGACTGCCACCTATCACATAAAAAAAAAAATTGGTGTCGCTAATGTGCGGTACCCTTTACCTTAAACAACCATTTTCCACCTGGAATCTACCTATATAAGCAATAAAAAAAATCTGACTAGGTATATCTCATTGTTTGGTATTCAATGAGTTAATTTTCACCAGACAAGACAACAGTAACGATAGTTACTATCGTAGTCGAGACGATGATACTCGACTAGTCAATTTAACACAACATTAACTACTACGCTATGAATAAAATATAACGCCATTAAGTTTCACAACGGAATTATTCAAGCTTAATACTAAATGGAGCATACAAAACGCACTGTATAAACACTACATTCAGCCTTCAATCTGCACGTATGAAAGTCAAATTCAAAATGCCGGTACGTCAAACGCGTGTTGTTTTAATTAAAATTCTATAACATCGATATAAAATGTTTGTGCAGCGATCATTGCTTCCGCCACAGTGTAAATATTTTTAGTAGAAATAAAGAACGTTTTGATAAGTGCTTCGGCCAATCATGTAAATTAACACTCTACAACGAAACGGAATTCTTGATCGAATCTTCATGCCTGTCCTTATTTTGAACGTGGGAGAGCCACGCTTGAGATTAATGGGCCGGTTCGTCAAGAGTGGTACCACTACCACACATACCACTCACAGAAATCCAGCGTGAAGCAGCGTCTGTGCTGTGTCAGATGTGTTTTACTGCGAGAAGGCACCGAAGGCCCAATCCATGGGGGAGGTTGGCAGCCCACTTGTATATCCACAGATGTTGCGGGTGTCCATGGGAGGCTGCAATCCCTTACCATCAGGTGATCCGTCGGCTCATCTGCAAGCTATCCCTATATAAAAACGCGCTGTGTCTGCGTCTTTTATTTGAATACGTCAGTTACTCTCGTTCGTTACGGGATGGTTTCGTTGCCTTCAGATTTTGTTCGCGCATACCGCATGAGCATAGTGGACATGATGACCGCACTGCGAGAGGCCAATAACTAAAGTAAGACACTTTTAGGGCTTATTTACTTGCTCGAACTAGTTGTTCTTTCGAAAGAAGCCGCGTCCTTTGCGCCGCGCTTTGCGCTTTATGTTATTTTTAATTGATTGTTATGGGACCGAATCGTAGTTAGGTAATATATACTTAAATTAGTTTTTAGAATTGAGTTGTTACTGCGATTTTTTGTTTTCCAGTTTTTCGGCGGTCCTATTTTTCGTGATCTTACATGAAAAAAATTATATAATTCCGTAATTTATTTATCGTTTACATACCTAAAACTTCACAATAGATATCGTGAATAAAGTCCATTCAGTATGTTAGGTCAACAAAATAAGCGAACAGCTGATTTTCTTTTTGCTTATTTTGTTACGTTTACGTTAATGCTGACAGGAGTTTATCCACAACATCTATTATTTAGGTCTTCATGATATAACGATAAAGAAATAACGGTGTACACGCGTCCAATTGAGAACCACCTCCCTATTGTTTTTGGTGTGCGCAGACCATTGCTTGGTCGCTGGAAACATTGGAAACACAACCACTAGAAACATTTCCACTGTGCCGCCACTGTGTATGTATCGAGCCGCACTTTCTATTGTGCCTGACTCTTTTATTTTCCATCCGCTCCGTGTTTAATTGTTTTGGTATTAACTTTTTATGTTTGGCGAACATAAATTAAGTCAATAATGTCGCGTTTGTGCGCTAACGGCCGCTTTTATTATTTATCGGGCATTTTGTCGCGATATTTTGCTGGTATGAGAGGATATTTCGCTTTATTCTAGCAGGAACATTTGATCTAATGGCAGGGCGAGTTTTAATTTGAAAAAACGTATTACAAGTGTAGGCTTAGTGCTTCTAATCTGGGCTGTTAGGCGGAAGTTGTCCGCCTCATCTTAGCGTGAAATTCCCGGTTGCATCCAACCAATGCTGATGTAGATTTTAGAGCCTGGGGTACGCTTTAACCATGATTTTAAGGAGTCTGGTAATTACAATGAAGCGACTACCATCTGACCTATATTAGCAGGGGAACCCAACTAACTGAATCAATGGTGATACGATCCAGAAACCGAAATGTGCAGGTTTACTCACGATGTTTTCCCTCACCAATGGTAGAAATATGCACATGTATTGGAAAAATCAAGCGGTACGAGTACCTGCTCGGATTAGAACCACGACCACCCGCTTGGACGGCGCGTTCTTATCCACTGAGATATCACCATCGCTTTTTAGTCGGAAGTTATGTTGCTTAAATAAAACTTCTGTTGTTACTTCTTTCACTCTTTGTAATCTAATACATATTGGATTTCTTTTTACGCCTTTACCTTATAGTAATATCCGCCTTCCGATCGCAGCGCTGTGGGGACTAAGTGATATTTCCCACAAATCCTTAGGTAAAATGTGTTAGACCAGGGCATTAGCAACAAACATATTTTATATAGTTTATGGTTTCATCCGCTCCTGATGATTACGATTCTCAGATATGAGGGACCGACTCAAGAGAACATTATGAAACACTCTGGTTTCTTAATGCTTTACTTTTCTACATTGACATAATAAACTGTACAGAACGTATTGTACATAATGAAGATAACTTAAATTTTGTAATTGGTTCAGTAATATTTAATTTTGATAAATTGGCTGATGCCAAACATCCAAAGACTAACCTTTCTACTTTTAACCGACTTCAAAAAAAATGAGACACTAAGAGGCTTGAAAAAAATTTTTTCTGCAAAATAAAACCGCCTTCAAAAACCACGAACTAAAAAGTGTAAAGTAATAATTTTTTAAACTATATACACCTCAAATAACATTTCATAACACGGGTGTACGAGAAAAAGTTTTACCGAAGTCGGCGCCTAATCCCTGTTGAATAATTGAATGTTGTATTAAATTACAAGATAGTATTGGGCGCCGACTTCGGTAACACCTTTTCTCGAGTGTACTGTTATAAAATGTTATTTGAGGGGTATAAAGTGTTAAAATATTATTTTACACTTTTTAGTTCGTGGTTTTCGGTTTTTTTGCCGATTTTTTTTTGTGTTAGTGTAGTATATATAAAGTAATAAATAAATAAAATAAATAATAAATAAATATTTCACAACATCACATACATTGATCTAACTCCGAGATAGGTAGCTCAAGCACCTGTGTTACGGATATCAGAATCAACAGTGGGATTACAAATATATACATATAATACTTTTCTTTTGTAAATACATACTTATAATAGATAGGAAACACCCAGACCAATACCAACCTACATGTTCATGCACACAAATGCTTGTACTGTGCGGGGATCGAACCCGCAACCCTTGGACCAAAGGCAGCGTTCACTACCACTGTTCCAAACAGGTCGTCAATTACATAGTATTGCACATACATAGTATTGCACATACATAGTATTGCACATACGTAGTATTGCACATACCTAGTATTGCACATACATAGTATTGCACATACGTAGTATTGCACATACGTAGTATTGCACATACGTAGTATTGCACATACGTAGTATTGCACATACGTAGTATTGCACATACGTAGTATTGCACATACGTAGTATTGCACATACATAGTATTGCACATACGTAGTATTGCACATACATAGTATTGCACATACATAGTATTGCACATACATAGTATTGCACATACATAGTATTGCACATACATAGTTTTGCACATACATAGTATTGCACATACTAAAGTAACGACACCACGAAGTTTACCAGAACGTTATCTTTTTAGTAGGGTCCAAAGACACGCATGAAAGGGCACAGAGGCGCTTGGTTGTAAATAAGTTATTTTTAGCCCTTAGGGTGTATGTAAAGGTCACTGTGCTTTTACTGAGTATTTTTGGTAGGTATTCATTTATTAAGGCGACGGGTACCTCTAACTAGCCACGTTAATCGATTTAAATTATTAGCTACTAAATTGGATATATTTAAACAATTTTGAATATCCAGTCTTTAGGCAAACATTTATACTATTTATTTAATAATTTTGCAGTTCTTTTTGATCTGTTTTTGCACTCGAAATTTGGATTAACGCTATAAGTTACTTTTTTGGCGGTAATTCAAATTTCAAGTACTAAAACGGACCAAAATTTTAAGTATAAGTATTAAATAAATAGTACAAGTACTTTCAGAGAGGCTGGAGCTTCGAAATCGTTAGAAAGATATCCGGTTTAGTTGCTAACAATTGAAATACATTGGCGTTGCTAGTGTGCCCTACAGCAGCTTGCTTGGGTTTCTTTATAATGCCTCTCTTTCTCATTTTAGCGAGTAGTTCCCGGTTGCGTCTAGACTATCGCTTCGGAGCCCGGAGTACGCTTAGACCATGATTCAGGATTTGGAGAATGTGGTAATTACAATGAAGCGATTGCCTCCTGACCTTCGCAACCCTTTAGGGCGACAGGGGAACCAGACCTACTGAATTATGGTTACACGTTTCAGAAACTATGTCTATCCGAAACGTGCAGGTTTTCTTACGATGTTTTCCCTCACCGCCGAGCTAATGGTAGAAGTTAGCTCATGATTTTTTTTCTTGCAGTTAGCAAATTAAAACGTTTGTAATGTTCATAGAAATTTATATGAAAACTGCAGCTAAATTTTGTAAGTGAGTGTTGCCGATGTCACTGAGGCACTCGAACTCGACTCACTTTGCCGAAGAAACAAGGATCAAACTTAATAATAAAGTACTTAATCTCGAGAATTATTTGAAATTTTATTGAATATAATGAGTAGAACCTATAACTCGTAAATCTATACTTCTATACCTATACAAAGCAAGGGGCCGTGTGGTCCCCGGCAGAGAAGAATAGGCCACCCTCACTCTTACCGAGGTGTCGTAAAAGGCGACTAAGGTAAAGCTGCTGGCATGATCATCAGCACCCAGAGAAGGAAAACTTTGCATTTATATCAAAACCCTCGCCAACCCGTCTGCCAAGCGTGGTGAGTATGGCAATTACCCCTCATGTGATTGAGGTAGGCCCGTGCCCCAACAGTGGCGACTTAAATGGGCTGAAGATAATGATGATGATACAAAGCACAAAACAAAGGTAAGCCAAGAATAGCAGAATAAAAAATATTTACACTAAAATAAAATTGCAGTATCTCTGTGGAAGTAGTACAATAGCAAAATGAAGTAGGTATAGTCATCATCATCATCATCATCAGCAACCCACACTCGTCCACTGCTGGACATAGGTCTCCCCTAATGCACGCCACTGCTCCCGATTTTCGGCCACTCTCATCCAGCCCACACCAGCCAGCCTTCGACTGTCATCATCCCATCTTGTCGCAGGGCGTCCTACACTACGCTTACCGAGTCGCGGTCTCCATTCAAGGACTTTACGGCTCCAACGGCTGTCAGTTCTGCGGCTAATATGACCAGCCCACTGCCACTGCAGTTTGCTAATTCGGTATAGTGATAATAATAAAATTTTCGTATATGTTGCGAGCGAGTAAAACCTTTAATAGCTTAAAACATTTGGACATCGATATATTTACTCTTAGTGTGGTTAGGGCGAGAAAGACGCTGTGTGACCATTTTTTGATAAATTATAACATGACAACGTACGGACTCGCAAACATGAATGTCTACAAATTTGTCAATTTTCTTCAATAGAACTTTACCCTAATTTAGTTTTCATTTGTTGAGGAAATTAGGCATAGTACCTACATATTCGTTTAGTTCTGCGGCTGCGGAAGCCGCCAATAACGGCAACTGTACGAGTATGTAACAGTGTTGTTAAATTTATTTTTACTTTTTCATTGCCAACTTGATCTGTTGCTTTCCGTGATCTTCGCATGTTAAAACTGTAACCTACTTTATTTCTATCAGTGAATACCTGTTATTAGCTCTAAGACATCCATTGTAAATGCTACTGTATTAAGACAGCTGTTGGTCTTCCGAATAAAATAAAATAAATAAATAAAAATAAAATAAAATTTTTAGCAATAAGTGACCTTGGCCGTTTTCAGCGAATCAATTGCAAACCAACAGTGTAAAACAGTACCACGTACCTCAGTTCTGTGGAGCGGTTTGGCTGCGGGAGTATTTCCCGACGGCTACGACTAAGGGATCTTCAAGAGAAGAGCGTACTCTTTTTTAAAAAGGCTGCCCTCACATTAGCCATCTCTCTGATTTCGCGAATGTTCATGGGCGGCGTTGATTACTTTCCATCAGGTGACACGATATTACAAATATTTTTGCCAGTTTTCCTTTAGCCACTGCTATACTATATTGTCGTAGCACTTACTCATTTGCTACAGCTGCTACGATGATCTGTAGTCAGTCTTACTATTACGGAGCGCGCGTCAATATTACATGTGCTACGAAAAAGTCGCTTTAGTTTGCCACAACAAAGTGCATCGAACATATGTTTACATGCGTAATACATATGTATTATTCGCTCATATACGGGCAAAGAGTAAGCGGGGCATTTATAATGAAAGTACTGGGTATGTAGTACCTTTGTACGCTTGACCATCTCACAGACACCGACTGTCAAAGACGTTTCCATTCCACTTGATGATCATAATATTTATATCAGTAAATACTGTTTAAAACTTTTAAAATTGTAAGGTTTCGCTGCGTGAGTGAGGGTACCCGAGGCCCAATCTAAGGGAAGGGGGGTTAAAAGGTACTTGTGACACCACTGGTGTTGCAGGGTGTCCATTGGGCGGCGGTAATCGCTTACCATCAGGTTATCCGGCTCGTCTGCCACATATATTATAAAAAAGGTACTCAAAATCCCGCTACTAAAACGCACGCGAACCCTAACACATCATCTCATTCACACAACCATGACATAAATTCACCTGCACGGCTTATGACTGTGTGATTAGATCGCGTTTGTTTTTATTCATTTTGTCGCGAGGTTCGCAGCGCACTTGTGACTCCACTAGTGTTGCGAATCTCCACAGGCGATCCATCTGCTCATCTACCTATCACAAAAAAATATCGCAAGGTTCTGAGCCCTCCTGTCAAGTGGATATCGAACGCCAGGATCGGCGTGCCACACCCCGCCCCGATCTCTACCTCAGGATGAAGCTTTTGAAAGTCTGTGCATGCATATATCGAGCTCTGGGTGTATTAACAAAGGGCACAAATTAATCGTATTTAGAGTTCTCTCACCATTCGCCTTTTACTTCTCCCCAAACCCATTTAAAAGGCAAAGAAACATAAGATTCCCGATGCCGTACGCCAAATCCGAATCCGGTAACAAGACAAGATTTTTTCCTTAATTAGGTTAAGTAGTTTGCTCTTCTGCTAACCGCAAGTAATTCCCGTACCGTGCGACGCGAAACTCGACGCCGCCATATCGTAGTGGGTCCTCTACCGAGTGAAATTAACGACATCCCCCCTTATTAACCCTTCCTCGGGTCTATTTTGGAAGCTACCTCCAGTCACAGTGTCAAGGGAATTACAGTAAAGTAAGTGTATAATATTTCTGCAAAGAGTTTGGCGTATGGAATGACAAGCCGAAATACCAGTTCGAGTGAATGCATGTATAACTATGACATAGCCAGAAACTTCGAGATCGCCAAACAAAACAATCCACAGTCCCTATAATTATTTGTTTTTTTTCACGATTTCGTAGTTTCCGACTATCATATAGTATTACAAGTATTAAGTAAATTATCTCTTGCTTATCCTCAACTGACTAGATTAGCATTAAAACAGACTTTAGGGGTCTAAAATGACCCCAATATCCCGAATCTGTCATCATATCTCGCAGCCTTCTATCAAACATTCGTGAACTGGACACATAGGGATTATTATTGGGTGATTTTAGACCCGCTATTTTGACATCATTTGAAGTTTTTTTTTTTGCGCTGCTTACCTTTTAAAACCCCCCTTCCCCAGGATTGGGACTCCGGTACCCGGTCACTCACGCAGCGAAACACGCGCATGCACTGCTTCACGCCGGTTTTCTGTGAGGACGTGGTATTACTCCGGTCGAGCCGGCCCATTCATGCCGAAGCGTGGCTCTCCCACTGTTTATGTGGGTGATTTTAGACCCGCTATTTTTGACATCATTTGAAGTTTTTTTTTTGGTCAGCCTATAAACTGTCTCACTGCAGGGCAAAGGCCTCCATAATAGAATTCAAGTTATCGCTACTATGATGGGATTAGGCTTAATCACCATGCTTGCCAAATACGGATTGGTGATCACAAACCGAGCTATGTCCGAAAAATTCGAAACATACTTTTCGCTCGACCCGCGAATCGAACCCAGTACTTAAACCACTAGACCAACAGCCCGTTATTTGAAGAATTTGAAGTTAGTAAAGGAAAAAGAGAGAAAAACAGAATTATTAATTCATAATACCGTACCTAACATAGGTATGGTAAGTAATTATGGTATCAAGTCATGACGACAATTATAATTTGATAAGCTGTGTTAATAATGTAGTACCTTTTAGTTCAGAGTCAATGTTAGTTCACTGCCAATACCTCCAGTATGGTATAACGGTATTACAGGCCGGCTATAGTGATTCACCTGATTTTACTGGCGAATCAGCGGCGCGTTTCCGAAGATTTAACCGATCCGGTCGCAGCATTGCTTTAATTAACGTGATCATTTAATTTTCTTCTAATTAAAATATATTCGTCGCTGAAATTAAATGTGCAGTACAGTGCATTGTGTAAAATTAGACTGACACTCCTGCGTTACCTCTTTTTCTTTAGAGCAGTTCTTTTTTTTACTAGGCATGTCTTGCATAATATCATACTGGTCAGTGACACTTATGATGCTATTTTCATACACAAACATGGCAGCCATAATTTTTTTGTCAAAATAGTCTATAATCAAAAACCAAAACTCCGTATAAAGAGGTTTGAATCCTGTTTCCTTATTCGTACTGCGAAACAGTGGAATCAGCTGCCTGAGGAGGTGTTCCCTAGAGGCTACAATTTGGGGGTTTTCAAAGCGCGAGTGAATAGGTATCTTCTAGGTAATCGTGCTACATCTTAGTTCATATTATCACTTAGCATCAGGTGAAATATGGTCAAACGCTTACCTATCTACAGTAAAAAAAATATCATGGAAGTGCCAAATAATATTACGTCACCTGCAAGGTTTTGCGGAAAGTTCGAGTCAAGATTGACTGATCACCCTACTAAACTAAATGTGAACGACATGACAAGTTGTTCTTCAGCCATTTGATTGGATGCTGGCGTTTATCGAATCCAATCCATTAGGATGACTAATTAGACATGGGTCATCATCATTTTTTTTTGGTGAAAATTTTACACATACAATATTTTGTTTTTCCTTGCATCTTCTCTTTTTCATATTCAGGCATGCAATAGCAAAAGTACAGGGTAATATGAGTCCTCGACATGTGAGTTGTATTAGTACCCAGTACGAGTCCCTACATATCTTTTTTTATAAGCTATAGGCCAACCCTTGACCACAATCTCACCTGATGGAAAGTGACGATGAGGTCTAGGATGTAACGCGTTCACCTAGAAGATGGCAGTTCACTTATGCCTTAAAGATGTCCAGATTGTAATGATCCGGAAAAATAGACATTGGCAAGGAGTTCCGTTCCTATCCATCTATTAAGTATTTTGCTAACTACTACCAATTAAGAGACGTTAATCTAGAACTCGACGAAACACAGATGGCAATTAATATCGCCCTCATTATTGTACTCGACTTTTTGCAATCAATCCAAGTACGCCAGACCCCAAAGAGTGTCTTGGCAGAGAAGGAAAAATGCAAAATTTAATTAACAAAGTTATCTGGAGCTAAAACACAAGTTTCCGAAGAAAAACGAGCCAACTGACACGTTAATTCGATTCTGTTGAATTACAACTGGTTGAGAGCGTGTGAAAGAGTCGTGGTGCGAATCTTAAGCTGTGAGACACGAGTGCTAGTGAGTGATGTGCTACTCGAGTATATACTCGATGAATGTTTAATCGAAGGATAGAGATAGTCGAAGTCCTTACCGGAGTAACAATAATAACAAATATTTACACATCTCATACTTACATGGACCTTAGTCCGCAATAAATAAATAAATAAATATTTCACAACATCACATCTGACACCGAGATAGGTAGCTCAAGCACCTGTGTTACGGATATCAGAATCAACAGTGGGATTACAAATATATACATATAATACTTTTCTTTTGTAAATACTTACTTATAATAGATAGCAAACACCCAGACCAATACAAACAAACATGTTCATGCACACAAATGTTTGTACTGTGCGGGGATCGAACCCGCAACCCTTGGACCAAAGGCAGCGTTCACTACCACTGTTCCAAACGGGTCGTCAAAATAAGTAGGTTAATTATAGTCCTCTACTACTATAGACTATAGACTGCCTCGGTGGCGCAGTGGTTAGTGGGTCGCACATTAAAGGGACGGCTGCGCAAGAGGTCCCGGGTTCCATCCCCGGGTCGGGCCAAAAATGTTTTCGGTAAGAAATTCTTAGTGGTAGCCCTGAGTCTGGAAGTTGGCGGTCTTGTACCCCCGAACCTCGGAAAGCACGTTAAGCCGTTGGTCCTGCGTCCAATCCCATAATAAGGGAATAGAGAGTGCATTTGTGTTTGCGCACACACTTGAGCACTATAATATATCTTGCGTACGTGGCTGATCGTTGAGATTGGCCGCCGAAGCCGTAATCGGTTGGAGGATATTATTATTAATTATAGTCCAGTCAAATTGGCCGAGTCTTTTGCAAGCATGACCCCCTTTTCATGTCTAATTTGTTACTTGTTCTGTAAGTAGTAGGCATCTGTTACGAATATCAGACAACAGAGGAGTTACAAATATAATACCCCCTATCAGTATCTGGATAGATACTGGACAAACACAAGTGACATCACACGAATATTTGTCCAGGGCAGGAATGGAACCCACGCCACTTGGCATATGGGGCAGGGTCCTAACAGTGCCAGTGGCAGTTTTGGCGCATAATCATCGTTTCTTACTGGCTATCTCTGGACGGTTATTTGGAAAACATTTACACACTTTTAGATACTGATTGTAAAGTTCAAATGTACCTAATAAAATGTTTTTCATAGTAAAAACAGGCGCCTGCGCCGCGGTAGCGTTCCCGACTTGTGTACAGCAAAGACGAAGAAGACGTTGTGATCCAAACCCAAATTATTACTGTTCAGTTTAAAATCTTAAGGAATGTTAGTTTTATTAAATTTTAAACAAGTGTAATATCACCTACAACCTGTGCGGATAAAGAATGGGATCAGAAATGGCGGCGCACCTATTCACTTCTCGCTTGCACACTATTTGCGTCTATACTCGCACTCGTGGGGTGCGAGATAGAGAAAATAGTGTGCGAGCGAGAAGTGAATAGATGCGCCGCCATTTCTGATCCCATTCTTTATCCGCACATATTGTACCTATAATATATATAATAATAGTGTATAATTACCATACTTACTACTTACTACGCTGGCTCAGCGATCCAAAGTGGGTCTTGGCCTCCGACGTCAAAGTTCGCCATTTTTTGCGGTCCTGTGCCATTGCCGCGCAATCGTGCACGTTGCACCTTAATTAGATTAAATAAAATATGTATGTTTGAAGAACCCAAACCGAAGCTGTCGTTAAATGTAAAAATTTGGTAACGTTCACTCAAATCAACTAATGCGATACAGGTCTGTGAGCCTAGTGCAATAGTTGTGATACTGCTCATTGTAACTTTAATATGTCAATAAAGATTACTTACTTACTTACTTTGAAAATTCACTCTTAATTAAAAATATTAATGCCGTGTGTTGTCAGCTTAACTCTATATTTAATACCAAGATACAGGCTACACATAGTTCGGGGCCCATCGAGATTTCTAATTTGAAAATTTGTTTTCAAATTTGTATTTGTATCACGATATATAAGGAAGTGTTAAATAAACGATATTTTTTTTAAGATGGGCAGAAAGAGAACTCAATATTCATGGCTACGATTTTTCCGAGCTAACAAGTAACCGCCTCGTTACGTCACATCTCTACACGACTCGAGCTATTTATTCAATTAGAAGCCGTGTACGTGTGCGGTTATTTGCCCACAACTCACGTATTTAATGAGATTTAGATTTTTGCTGGAGCTGGCGAGGGTGGCAATTCATCATAAGTAACTATCATACAAGCTTTAGCCTGCGGCTTAGTAAGGAATTGCTCATCAAGGAGAATATCTTTAAGAGTCTCATGGAAGGGTGGATCACTTTAAAAAATAGATGTTTTATTGTACCCACTATACAAACATTTATGTGATAACTAAATGGCCAGACTGAGCAGACAGCTCACCTGATGGCACGAATAAGTAAGTGCCACCACCCACCAATTGCAACACCAGAGAAGTCCTGGCGACCTTCAGGCAAATTAATAATAAATAAATTGACGACCCGATTGGAACAGTGGTAGTGAACGCTGTCTCTAATACAAGGGTTGCGGGTTTGATCCCCGCACAGTATATATTTATAAATAAGAAATATTTCAGACCATCACATACATTGATCTGCTCCGAGATAGGTAGCTCAAGCACCTGTGTTACGGATATCAGAATCAACAGTGGGATTACAAATATTTACATAATATGTATATATTTGTAAATAATACTTTACTTTTGTAAATACATACTTATAATACATAGAAAACACCCAGACCAATACAAACAGACATGTTCGTGCACACAAATGTTTGTACTGTGCGGGGATGGAACCCGCAGCCCTTGGACCAAAGGCAGCGTTCACTACCACTGTTCCAAACGGGTCGTCTGAAACAGTGGTAGTGAACTTCAAAAGGACATTTGATACTACAGTGCGCTAACCTTTTATCTCCGTCACCTCTCCGATTAGGCCACCTACATATGTCCGATTAGAGTGGAGTCTTAGCAATAAAAGGGCCCTAAATCCGGCACACTAGAGGATCGCAGACGCCCCACTCTGGCTTCAGCGATCAGCCTTACATTCTAATATCACAATAGGCTTAGTTCTATCTGAGGTTATCTCTCCAATACAGCGATTTAGTACAAAATTAATAGTCTGCGTTTGTAGCGTAAAATTATCCAGACTACGTTCAGCCAGCGATTAGTGGAGTTGATCGATTAGAAACACCCACCTTGACTCAAAGGTAGAACTTTGTAGACAGTGGTACCATGAAAGTAAGTATAATTTATAATAAGTTCCTAACCTAACCTACGGTTTCAGTCATCATTCTACGATTTCCACTCTATACTGGGTGTAAGTGTAAAGGACAATCATTTTCCGAAATGAAAAAAACTATTTCTAGATTTAGACTCATAGAAATTTAAGAAAAAAAGAATTAAGAATTTTGAAACAGCTATTTATGGAGAAAAATAAAATGTGAATATATTCCTGTGACGTCATCACTCGGCATGACAAATTAATAACACTTTTGCTCACGTTGATTTAAAAAGAAAGGTAATCCAAAAAACCAAACGTCAAACTATGACATGATCAGTCGCATTATGGTGACGGGTAGGGCACACTAGCGACGCCAATCGATTTAAATTTTTAGCTACTAAACCGGATCTATTTTAAACAATTTCAGGGTTACAACCTCTCGGCAACACTTACACTATTTATTAAATAACCATGGAAAAATGTCGGTCCAACGCGTACGCGAAAAATTTATTCACGCCAAAAGCGGTCACTTTTGGCGTGAATCCATTGTTCGCGTAGAAAAACGGACGCAACATTTGTGCATGGTTATTTAATAAATAGTATAAGTGTTTGCCGAGAGAGTGTAACCCCGAAATTGTTTAAAATAAAACCGGTTAGTAGCTAAAAATTAGAGTCAATTGTCGTCGCTAGTGTGCCCTACCCGTCACCTTAAGTTTTTTTTTATTGTACATATAGCACCGACATCACAATACGTTGAGCCTCAGGACTAGGTACGTCACTTTCGGCATATTAATAAATACTTATACAACCCTTTCGGATAAAGAATGGGATCAGAAATGGCGGCGCATCTATTCACTTCTCGCTCGCTCACTTTTCGCACTCGTGGGGTGCGAGTATAGACGCAAATAGTGTGCGAGCGAGAAGTGAATAGATGCGCCGCCATTTCTGATCCCATTCTTTATCCGCACATCTTGTATAGTGATTTTTTGTCGTGTTGTCCATTAGGTATGTGTTTAAGTTTTATATTTGAAATTCCTCTGTTGTTTCACATCTGTAGCACAAGTGTTTAGCTACTTAGTAGATACGGAATCAGATCAATATGAGATGTATGAATTTATTTATTATCTTGCTTACGAGATCCTCGGTACGCCCTATTGGTGTACAACGCCCTGTTTAAAGGTTGGCAGCGCACTCGTGACTCCACTGGTGTCGCGGGTGTCTGTGGGCTGTGGCAATTGCTTATCATCAGGCGATCAGTCTGCTCGTCTGCCACCTATCACATAAATAAAAAAAAAGTTTCAGGACGTCCTGGGGTCCTGAGTTCAACATCCGAATCAAGCGAAAAGTATGTTTCGAATTTTTCGAACATAGGTCAGGTTTGTGATCATCACCCATCCGCTTTAAGTATGCGTGGTAATTAAGCCTAATCCCATTATAGTAGCGATGACTTGATTTGTATGATGGACGCCTTTGCCCTGTAGTGGGACAATATACTGGCTGATTCTTTGATCCACTGTAAGATGCATCGAAACCTATTGTATACAATCATCTTGTCATTCCCGTCACATTCAGAGCTATCGCTTAGGGTCCACTATTTTTCGGTAACTGTTTGGCTTGATAGAACGATGAAGTAGTATAACTGTAAATAATTCATACCAGGAATATCTCTCATCATCATCATCATCATCAGCCCATTTAAGTCCCCACTGCTGGGGCACGGGCCTCCCTCAATCACATGAGGGGTAGCTGCCATACTCACCACGCTTGGCTGACGGGTTGGCGAGGGTTTTGATATAAATGCTGAATTTTCCTTCTCTGGGTGCTGATGATCATGCCAGCAGCTTTACCTTAGTCGCCTTTTACGACACCTCAGTAAGAGTGAGGGTGGCCTATTCTACTCTGCCGGGGACCACACGGCTAGAATATCTCTATCGGCGGAATATCTCTATTAAGCAAATATATCGTATAAACAACTTCCCTATCCAACTCCTATTACTGAACTCATCTTATCCTGACGTAACGTATGTGCAGAATCGAGAGTCAATATTTTTCCGAGCCCAGCGAGCCCGACAACATAATATTGAACTATCTGCCTGCAGTCAGTATATCCAGAATAGTGTCGTAATAGAGCTAGCGAGTCGACGTGAAAAAGAAACACGACTGCCACCCAATCAATCTACATTTACAATCATATGAGTATCGACCCAGTCTTCTATGTCGACCGAGCATCCTTAATACTTACGGACTTATCCTACTATACTTTTTAATGGGGCCCATCTGCATTGGAAGTTTGCATTTTAAAATATTAATAAATTAACAAACGAATATAAATCTTTATTTTTCTAGTTATTTTGTTACAATATGCTTAATTAATATCCTCCAACCGATTACGGCTACGGCGGCCAATCTCAACGATCAGCCACGTACGCAGGATATATTATAGTGCTCAAGTGTGTGCGCAAACACAAGTGCACTCTCTATTCCCTTACCCTCATATTCCGATGGGACACTACTGTGACACGACCAGAGAGGGATTGGGCGCAGGACCAACGGCTTAACGTGCTGTCCGAGGCACGGGGGTACAAGACCGCCAACTTCCAGACTCAGGGCTGCCACTAAGAATTTCTTACCGAAAACTTAGGTACAAATTTTTGGCCCGATCCGGGGATCGAACCCGGGACCTCTTGCACAGCCGTCGCTTTAAAGTGCGACCCACTAACCACTGCGCCACCGAGGCAGTGCTTAAAACTACACTTAAAAGCTAAATATGCTTAAAACTACACTTTAAAAGCTAAATTGTTAAAACTAGATAATGTAACAATACAGGAGATCTGACCTGTAGGTCCCACACTAGGGAGTCCCTGTACCGTGGGCATCTACTTGGAATTCCAGAGAGACAGAGATATTTATTATTATTTATCCTGGTTATTCTAATCTATTAACTATTATGAATAAATCGATTAGTTAAATATATAGTTAAATATAATATTATTATAAAATGACTAAAGTTAAAAGTAAGCAACTATTTTATGTTGTGTGTGTGTGCTTGTATGAGTTAGTGTGTTTGTGTGTGTGCGTGAGTGAGTGTGCGCATGCGTGTGAGTGCATAACTTTTTTTTATTTTTCAACAGGGTCTCGGTCTCGTGATAGGTCATCGACAGCAGCAGGGGGGTGATCGTCATTTTTACTTTCCTGACGTAGAGTTCTTTTAATTACCTTTCTCGACAAATCATTTTAGAAAAAGCAAACTATTTTAAAGAATCCTATTGAACGATACCTTACATTATAGGGTACGCGCTAATTCTTTTTCAACATTTTATTCTTCAATTTTCTTGACGTAGCAATAAATTACAGCATGAATAATATCTGAGCTATAATAGGCTGCGGACATACGGACTGACATGACGAAACGCAAAAAAAATGGTTCGACAGTAAAAATGATCGCGAATTTTCGAGTAGAAAAGCTACATAAACTATTTAATAATTCGGATCAAGGCGCCTAAGGCGCGCTGTAGGAGATCGTCAATCGAATCGTTGCTCTGTCGGATAGTTTAGAAAGACTTCATTTGATATACGCTGAGGGTAACTCCAATAAGGGATGGTGTACGAATTCTATACGGTCTGCCCTTATATTGACATAAATGAATTTGTACACATTTCATCTCGTTATTGGATCAATCAATTATTCCATAAATGTAATACCACTTGGCCTTACTGGATTATTTGTCTAAGTAGATAGAGTCGTGAAATGTATTAATACGAGTACCTATGTGTGAATTCAAATAATTATACGTACCCTTCATAGCTAGTATCGAAGTCACCCGGAGAGCTAATCATAGAACTCTGTATGTGCTAGGGTTGCCAAAGGGAATATCGTGGAGGGAGGCTTCGGCTGTATCACCCTGATATTCCCCAATATGGGCGATGAGGGAGAATCGCAGGGTGTTTAGTGGGTATGCCTTTTCCTGGCTTCTCTTTGGGAGAAGCCCCCCGCCAAAGGAGAGCCCCACATAACTCGGCCGCCCCCTGGTGGCCTGGTTATGAAGGGAATGCATAAGGTTGTCCTGACGATCATTCCCCCTGCGAAACAAAAAATAAGGGTTGCCAAATGATGGTAAATACCTATCCCGAATTATATATAACAACGATTATCTCGAAATTTTTCGTAGTGTTCCGTGCGTGGTGTTTCATTGTGGTGTCCCAAAAATGGGTAGGTACATGTATTTTAAGGAAACTACGGATACCACGATTACCCACTATGGCTGCCAGAGTCAAGCCGAATATACCTACTTAGCGTCCCGCAATATGCATTGCAGTGCATTCACAATTGCCAACTGTTTCGCCCTTCCCGCTGAGTTGGGCCTAAGGTATCTTCCAATCATGGCGATACACGTGGCATGCGCTGCTTCACACCAATTTTCTATGATATCACTTCTGTCGAGCCAGCTCATTCATGCCCGGACTCTCCCACGGTAAAAAAATAATAAATGAATTGAGACTAAGCTTAGGTTTTCCCTTGTACTATGGCAACGAGGAACAACGAAGGTACCACAAACACCCAGACCAAACACAAATATCTGTTTCACCATCAAACGTTTGTGTTGGTGCGGGAATCGAAACCGCGACCCTTGCGTCTCAACCGGCGGTCAAACCATTGCCTAAACAAATTAATTAGAATGATTTCTAGAAAAAAAGATTATCATTGAACCATTATTCTTTCTATTCCATTCCATTGAATATTGCTTACTAAGTATAAGTAGATTATAAGTAATAATTTGTTCTTATGATATTTCAATAATGTTGTTATTATTTTTGTCAAAACATATATATTTTTTACATTATAGCGGACAAATGAACAGACGGCACTCCTGGTGGTGAGTGATCACAGCCACCCATGGACATCTGCAACACCCAAGGTATCACTTACGCGTTGCCGGCTCTTAAGGACCGATTCCGTTCGTGATCCCAAAAATCAAATGTCCAGAAAACGATAAACCTAGATCTGGCAACCTTAGTGGGTGCGCGCGCGGCTCCGTGTCAATGGGCCGTAATTGCTCCCTATGCCTTTGCTGGTATTAGCTCTTTTCACTGCACCAATTTTCATTCTATCGCTCGGTATGTTTTGCAAAAACAGGTAAAGTGTGTTTCGTTTTTTGGTTTATACTAGAATAACTATGCAGGACGGGTTTGTAAATCTTTGGAACACTTTCATGTTTAAGATTATGGCATAACCTCTAAAGAAAATCTGTTTATTGTATTATAACTTAATTTAATTTCATAACTATGCAGGACGGGTTTGTAAATCTTTGGAACACTTTCATGTTTAAGATTATGGCATAACCTCTAAAGAAAATCTGTTTATTGTATTATAACTTAATTTAATTTCTATCATCATGTTATCTCAGAGTGTGATATTCCCGGTTACCTTGCGTTTCGATTTATTTTTGTGTTCATTCATTTCCTTCGGATTCATTTCCGACCCTGTCGATCAGCTGTCTTTATCATCGGATAGAGACAATTCGTTAGCAAATTTTAAATGTACTGGTCACTGTGCGATATTGCAGTACCAAAATATAGTAAAATTTCAAAGGAGATCCTCGGATTTTCAAATATTTTAGGTCTAATTTGCTTTTAGGACTTGTCTCCCTGATGTTTAAAAGTCAAGATTTGGCAGACCGGAAAACAATATTATTGGTTGATTCCCTGAAAATGTATGAAGATATTGATTTTTTAACTCAAATAAAACCAAGGATAATAACGCTACAACTTTGGTGCCATAGTAATATATACTCAGGGGGACAAGTTCTATAGTCAGCGTTGCCATCCGCATAGCATCCAGAAAATGGCGGCGCGCACCAAGAGGTTGGGCTCCTCGTTCCTGCCCCGAGCCATCAAGACATGGAATGCCCTCCCAGCTCATGTGTTTCCTCCTTCATACAATCCGGGGTCTTTTAGGCGGGGCGTGAAACGGCATCTCAGCAGCAGCATTAGGGTGAGGATGGCAGACACAATGGGTACTTTGTTAGTTCTTTTGTGCCTGTCAACCTCATATTTGGATTTCACGGCTGCTTACCATCAGGCGGAGTGAGGTCATCCTGATTGGCCTTTCTATATAAAAAAAAGGCCACAGCAAAATGTTTTTCTGGCCGGCACTTGGACCTTTATGTTAACTAGGTACATACATTTTTCCAGTTTTTTTTACTTTTTACAGCGTTTATTAAAATTGGAATAGTGATTTCGTATTCATCTCGTTGCGGGCCCCTAAAATTCTCCAAAATTCCCAAATAAAGCGCAGCCCTACAACTCAAACGAAGCGTCCGTCAAACGCTAATCCTAGATCAAAAGTTTCTTATTTCCCTGCCTATTTTCCTCTGTAAGTGGCCACTGCCTTTCATCCTTTAGAGAGTGGGGCTATAATACACACGCAAGATTTGTAAAAGAAAGACAGTAGCTACGACGTTATGTTCCATATTCACCACTCGGGACACTAGGCCCTAGTTGATCGTACGTCGTATAGTATATTATAGTATAGTAATACTATGGTTAAAATCTAGAAATAGCATAAAAGTGCACATAGCATTTTTGGTTTGAAAAACCAAAAATGCTATGTGCACTCACAAAATGGGTCGGCTCGATCGGAGAGATACCATGGCCTCACAGAAAACCGGCGTGAAGCAGCAATGAGTTGTGTTTCGCTGTGTGAGTGAGGGTACCGGAAGGCAGATCCGGCGGAGAGGGGGGTTTAAAGGTTTGCAGCGCACTTGTGACTCCACTAGTGTCGCGGGTGTCCATGGGCGGCGGTGATCGCTTACCATCAGGCGATACCTACGTCGGCTCGTCTGCTACCTATGTCATAAAAAAAAACAAAGACAAAATGTTATTTAAGCTTGCTCCATGCCAGTAGTTACTGTGTACATTAACCGCATACTATACATCATGTGGTAAGCTACAGTTAATTTACTAGTGCAAAACAGTGTCATTAAACCATGAACTTAAATTCAATGCATTGTTTCATTTAAAAACGAGATTACAATATTTTCAAATTCTAGCATCCATCTAGCCTGAATCAAATCATACTTTCTAGGATATGGAAAGAGTATTAACATAGTGCTTGTAATAGGTAATTAATTGTGAGCATATAACTTGAGGTAGGTAGGTACTTTGTGTGCCCTATGGCTAGGGGCGTTTAAGAATACTGCTAAGGTGTTCCCGGCCTGTCGTAAGAGGCGACTTAACTATCCTTCAGAGTACGTGAACGTAGCCACTGTTGGCGAGTGGCTTGCTCAGCATACGACTCCGCGCGGGACGACGTTACTGGATGTCCTGGTAAGTGGTAAAGAGACGAAAGGCTGCATAGCACCAGGTGAAGCGGCGAGCTTGATTAGCGGTACGGTCTAGTCCCGGCTGTGGGGTTTCGGACCGCGATTGCGTGGAGATGGACATCCCAGGGGTTTTGATTAGGGCTAGAGTTCTACACACTACCTTTTCCCCTATATGTAGCAAGGTGACGGCTATGATGATTAACCACAGGGGAAATAAAAGTAGGTACTTTGTACCGCGTTTGTGCAAAAGTAGCGACATTGAATTACATATCACTGTACGCTGAACACTGTCTGTACCCATACATATCACTGTACGCTGATCACTGTCTGAATCCATACAGATCACTGTACGCTGATCACTGTTTGCATCCATACAGATCACAGAATGCTGATCATTGGCTGAATCCATACAGATCACTGTACGCTGATCTCTGTCTGAATCCATACAGATGACTGTACGCTGATCGTTGTCTGAATCCATACAGATCACTGTACGCAGATCACTATCTGTACCCATACAGATCACTGTACGCTGATCACTGTCTGAATCCATACAGATCACTGTACGCTGATCTCTGTCTGAATCCATACAGATGACTGTACGCTGATCGTTGTCTGAATCCATGCAGATCACTGTACGCTGATCACTGTCTGAATCTATACAGGTTACTGTACGCTGATCACTGTCTGAATCTATACAGATTACTGTACGCTGATCATTGTCTGAATATATACAGATTACAGTACGCTGATCGTTGTCTGAATCTATACAGGTTACTGTACGCTGATCACTGTCTGAATCTATACAGGTTACTGTACGCTGATCACTGTCTGAATCTATACAGATTACAGTAAGCTGATCACTGTCTGAATCTATACAGATTACTGTACGCTGATCACTGTCTGAATCTATACAGATTACAGTACGCTGATCACTGTCTGTACACGTACAGATCACTGTACGCTGATCACTGCACGCTGTTTAAAATGCCATGTTGCCTAATTTTTCTACTAAACAGGTCAGCATTCTGTGTCTATCTATTTAATGCCCTAACCACTATGTACAGAGGATCCGCGTAAAGAGACATTGAGTCATAAATCTCTCGTTTATTTTTTGTACGCGGTGGCTACAAGCTATAAAGAGAGCGGGTAAATGGCCTGTTTTTACAGACCATCATGAATTTACATGCGTACTTAATAGAGTTACATACGGATTAAGCGAACTGGGTAGCTATTTACCTTTGTACACTGAATACCTACTTTTCTGATTTAGTTTTGGGCTGTTTGGGCTCAATTCCAACCTGGACAAACATTATAGTTAGTTTAGTTTGGATATTTATGAATTTAAATAGATATTTTGTAAATACATTTACCTATTTCTGTAAATTTACCTATTTGTGCGTACTTTAGATGATAATGATACCTGTAACAAATTGTTTCTTTGTGCTGAGGTAATTTTCTTTATTTTAAAATTCAGCCAGATTCTTAAGTATGAAAAAAAGGGAAAAAATGTGTATAAATCTAAACAATTTTCTAATTTAAAAAGAAGATTTAAATAAAATCTACAAAAAAAGACCGCCTATAAAAACCACGAAATAATAAAGTATAAAATAATATTTGGCGCCCAATCCCGAGCAATTTGACCCATTGAATGTTGTATTACAAGATTAGTACCTATCTAAATATGATAGTATTGGGCGCCTACTTCAGGAACACCTTTTTTCAAGTGTACTATTATAAAACGTTATATGAAATGTATGAAGCGTTAATAATAATTAGTTTACACATTTTAGTACGTAGTTTTTGAAGGCGGTTTTTTTTCATGCTTTTTAGTGTCTTATTTCCCCAGCAGCCCTCCTCTCTCCCTCCGTCTAATTACTAACATCCTAAATGTGCGTACAGTATTGAAATATCCATATCCCTTAACTCCTAATCTTTGAGGAGTTGACCTCAATCATCTAACTGAGTCACATAAAATTAATACAATTAGGCGTAAATACTTGTGCAGCTTTGAAAGAAAAACATTACATGTGCTTATAAAATTTGAGGTTGCCCACGATTTCTCTGGGATCCCATCATCAGATCCTGACATGGTGACAATGATAAGCAACTTTTAAGTGTGTTCTTTAAATGAAAAAAAAAATGTGCAAATCCGTCAATCATTGGCGGAGAAATCGGTTTCGGGCCATTCCTAATGTTATTATAAAAGAATAATAACTATACCACTACAAAGAAACGTTGCTAACAGTCACAGCAATAAAAATCTGTACAACTATAATATTCTTTTGATTTTCTATGAATAAGGTTCCATTTTTATCGCAGACATTTTTCCAACAGATGTTCACTTATTTCTTGCATAATGCCCAGCTCCTACAATTTGATTGGCACAAAGCATGTAATCAAAGAAATCCCTTTATAGTCTTCAATTGATTGATTCATAGTCGATAAAGCGATAAATGTTGCCATTATTCCACTATACCTTCTATTAATTTTCTTTCCATGCAATGGGGTTAAATTATTCAACGGCCATTCTGCATCGTTGCCGTAAATATTTTATTATTGTAAAAGCCTGTTTCGTATTTCTACAATTATAGAATAATTTAAATGGGAATGTCTAGCGTTACGGTTATGTAATAAGTTTCTTGTTAAAAACCACCAATTTAGTTACAACTATACTAGCAACGTTCTTAACCTACAGTAAAATTACCTTAAATATATGCAATTGTAAATATTAATTGCATGCTATAAAAGATAAATACCTACAATGTTTTCCACCACATGGAATCATTTATCATGGTGGTCTGACCAGATCGCTATTTTATTGAATATTTTTAACAGTGGGAGAGCCACGCTTCGACATGAATGGGCCGGCTCGACCGGAATAATACCACGTCCTCACAGAAAACCGGCGTGAAGCAGTGCATGCGCTGTGTTTCGCTGCGTGAGTGAGGGTACCGGAGGCCCAATCCAGGGGATGGGATGTTAAAAGGTAAGCAGCGCACTTGTGACAGCACTGGTGTTGCAGGTGTCCATGGGCGGTGGTAATCGCTTACCATCAGGTAATCCGTCGGCTCGTCTGCCTCCTATGACATAAAAAAAATGGCTTTGCTTTTTGGCTTTACACTGAACTCTATAGTTGAGAGGAAACCTACGATGGAGCGAGCTTACCCAAAAGTAGCCTATTCATTCTAGCTTTGAAAATATTGGGGTTGGATTCACTGGGAAAAACAGACGCTAGGCAGGGCGTTCCACTTCTTGGCTGTGTGCATCACGAATGAAGAGGGAAAACGCTTTGTACGCAATCGACGAATATTCACCAAGAGGGGATGATATTTCCCCAATTCGCCTGCTCTCTCGATGGTAAAAGGGATGGCGGAATGAGTTCATGCAGTTCAGCAGCACACTCCCCGAAGTACAGCCTGTAAAAAACAGACAGGCAAGCTATTTTGTATCGACGAGCTAGACTGTGAAGCTTAGCTTTAGATCTGTAATACTTTGGACACAATTCAAGATGCCCTTCACGTTGCCAAAGTCAAAGTAATTCAAAAGGGGTCACGATTCACAGAGATGTAAGACGCTAGGCGGAAAAAGGTAGGAATCACGTATTATTTATACATAACATTATAAAATAGTACATACTGTAATCAAATATAATGTATAGCTCCGTAAGGGCATAGAAATTCATTGAGGTCTGTGCAAATTCTTTTTCCTATCCACTTAATAAAAGACTTGGTGATATGTCAGTGCATTTCAAAGCGAATGTGTACCTACATAAAGATTGGAGTACAGGTTGTGACTTGAAATTCCGCTAGGGCTAAGTATCACTTTATATCTAAACGTTGATTAACTTTAATTGACATTGTAAGATTAACTTAGCTCCTATATTATAATTAAAATATTTGATTTATTTCAGACAACTTAGTCTATTTGTTTTAGTACCAACCTAGTCTTAACCTAGAAGGGTACAGGGGAAGAAAAATCATTGTCACTAAGATTTTTGAGAAAACTGTTAATGTTTATTTACATTTTTCAAAGTCATTATTTAAAAATATTGTCAAGTATTTTTATTGTATAATATGGGCATGTGTTATAAAATTTAATAACTTGAATTCTGGTTACTAACTTAGAATTAAATTATTATGTAAGATTTTATCCAACGTGTTAAAGTTCCAAAAATGGACTATGACCCAGGGGTCATAGGAAGGGTACAGGTACCCTTCCTATGTTAGTACGAGTAATTTATAATTAACTTAGACTTACAAACATTATGCACATGCCACATAATAGGGCAAACGTGTTGCCTGCTCGAAATGACTTTCAGGAGATTACTGGGGCTATCCCGGACTCTGTGCAACAGAGAGCCTACCTTTTTGCGTATTACCGCTGTAAAGCTGTCGGTACGTGCCTCGGCAAACATGGCTGACGCGCTTTGCAGTAGCGTGGCAGCCCCAAAAGCATCTTGAAAGCATTGTTGTATTGGATTCGCAGAACGCTGTACGTCCTTTGGGCATAACTGCCTACATATTGCCATGCCTACTAAAATCTCTGAACCTTGGGTCACTCACAAGATGAAGCGTCAGATGAAACAAGATTTCAACAATAATACCTTCCTCCAGATAAAATGTCAAGCGTCCTTGTTTTATTGTTCGCAAAGAATAACCCTGGATATTTGTCTCGCCACAAATCAAGAGAAACGACGTTACGGGCGTACACCAGTCTTTGTATGCCGCACTAACTCGTCGTATTATTCCCCAAGAAAGGATTTTACATCAGTTGACACAGTTTTTGCTAGCTTATTTGGAGTGAGCATTTTAACGGCTCTCTAGAGAACATAGGAAAAATAGACAAGGAAATTGCCAATTAAGGCTGACTGAGAAAAGTGCTTTTACCTAATTTCGGTTTGATGCTGTATAAGTAGAACTCCGTGATACTTGGCAATTCATGTCTGAGTTTCTGAGTGCTAAGACAATCAAATACGATTTGAACAACTTCAACAACAAAGTTCAACATTTAGATAGATCTAAAGGTATTATATTTTTGTTAAAGAAAATTAATGCAATCCATTCATAAGTTTTTTAATTACTCTACAGAGTCCCAATGCCAGGCAAAGACATTGCCCAAGCCTTTCCATTCCTCCCTATCCAATGCCCTTACATGTATTGAAATCGTCACACCAACTCTTAAATAGTTAATTTTTTTTTAAGTAGATACTTACCAAGATTAGACTACTCTTACTATTATTGCACAAATTAAGCTAAGCTTGTTGTCACGGAGTATATAGATGCTGATAAAAAAAAAAGAATTCTTATTTTGTGAGCATAGTCCACCATCACTATGGATCTAGCTCCTTTTCTAATCCTGTGCGCTATTAAATTCTTGCACCAATGATGGTCGAGATGACATACATTATAAACAAGTAAACTGCTTACATACTAGTATAATAACATCTATGATGATTGATAGAGTTATAGAGTTGTCAATACCAAATTGATTTGATCATTCAAGTCTCCACCCTTTCAATTGAAAGACATTTTTCTCAAAAAAGACATCAGCCGAGTTAATTACCCGGGAATAAATTAAAAACGGTGAGTTATAGGGAAGTAATAAGTTCGGGACTGTTTGAGGGGGCCCTCTGGCCAGGGTCTGGTCCGGCGGCATGCGCGCGGAATTTTGGGGAGCCCGGGATGTTTCGGTTATCTAGGGAGTACGCACTGGGAGGGACTGTCGCGGCAGTAAAATAAGTAAAATTCTCGTAAACTTTTCGAGCAACAATCATAAGGGTGCCCCGCCTACGAAAGATAGTCGTAAATTAAGCAACCGATTTTTTGTAGGAGAAAAATAGAACATATACTGATTTCTACAAAAGTTAGGTCGGAAATAGAAGGAAATATCGGCCGTTACAAAAAGTACCCTATTTTTTTGTCGCAGTGGAAGTGCCGCCAGCCCGCAGTGCAATGGGCTGACGTCGCCGCCTTCTTTCAGCGGCGCCTTATGTACACCCGTCCGTGGGAGATGGACGGGTAGTGTCGGGCTCTCCCATGACTGGGGCTTCACCTTATGTGAGGCCGATCAATGGGCCTACCGACTAAAACCACTGCGGCTGTTCCCGGCATATCCAGGACTACGGGATGGGATACGGGCTCGACGGACGAACCCTGGCACCGCATCCCGTCTATGGACAGCGAGGCACGCCAGCACGGCCTCGTTCCTCAAACAGGGGGCTCAGAGCCCCCCCGGGCAGCTCCAATTGCCCTCCAAGAAAAGCCCCCACCGGGCGGCACCCACATCGCTGGATTGCGATGCGGGCGTCGCGGGTAAGGGCTCCTGCAGGACACCCCACAGACCCACACCCTGCTGGCTGCAGGGCGAGGAAACGGGGCGAGCCCGCAGGCTTCCAAAGGTTGCCCCGTCCAGACGGCTCCAACGAAAAGGCGGGGGTGCCAGTCATTCCGCATCCCACAGGCTGTGGGACGCAGCGCCAGCCAAAAGGGTCCCCCACGCGCAGGTGGGGGCAGCGCTCTGCCCCTGTGAAAACAGGGGGCGACGTCAAAAAGTGCCCCGCCGGTAGCAATCCACCGCAGTGACATTAATACCCGCCGTTGTCCGGGGAAAGCGTGCCTCATGGTAATCGTTTCTGCCTGAAAACAACCGCAGCTGGAATCAGAGCAGAACTGATTACCAGCGGGGCCGCTCGAGAAGGTCGATGCACCTGAATCCCCAGAGTGGGCGGGTACCCTAAGTCAACTCGTAACATCGTCGGTCTTCATCAGTTGAGATTGGGGTCAAGTTTTAGCCTATACATAGTTAAGAAAAAAGATCTAATGTTCCACCGTAGTGTAAAGGGCTCTCTGCCCTTCATCCACATCTTTCGACCATGAGCTGCGGTAGACTGACGAGATCACTATTCAAATTTATATTATAATCTAATTCTAATTCCACGAAGAGCCTCCTGTCACAACATAATGCGACCTTGTGTGAGAGCAGATCAAATATTACTATGTAACAGTGTTACTTGAATAAACGATATTTTCATTGTCATTTTCAATCACGTCGCCATTTCATCGTTGCCTTGGTCTACTACAAAACGTTTAATACTCCTAATTTGACGCATACATTCAGTGACTTGGTTTATCCAAAAAAACAAACAAAATATATATCCGTTTATTGAACAAAATTATTAACTCAAATTTGAATGAAATGCAATAGTAAAATAATTATGTAGCCAATAATCCCAACACAGTAAGCATGACATGATTTCTATGATGGAGGCCTTTGCACGATCAGATCAGATCTAGCCCAAGAAGCGCCTGGGCGCAATTAATAACCTGTCGCCCTCTTGTTTAAAAATGCGTAAACAAAATGGAATACTTCCAACATGTTCGACTACCCATGGGCAGTCCCTTAATTGCAATTATCAGACATGTCTGATAATGTCAAGCGTACCCTGGGCTTCGAAGCGACGGCATTGGAAACTGAGAATCACATAGGCTAAGGGCATATAGGCTGATACTTTCTAACTTACTATAATGTTGAAACGTACTTCCATTTCAACATTATATTAAGTTAGTACTTGATACTTATTAAGGTGACTGGTGGCCCTAATTAGAGAGGCCCCATGGATTTGAATTGATATCCAATAAACCGGATATCTTTTTAACAATTTCGAAGTTCGAGCCTCTCGGAAAAAATATATACTATTTATTTAATATTTATAATAAACTTTTTGATCTGTTTTTGCAGTCGAAATTTGGAATAATTAATTTCAATGAAATTTGGAATAAATTAAAAATACAGCACCTGCTGTGTTTCGCCGTGTGAGTGAGGTTACCGGAGGCCCAATGGGGGGAAGGGGAAAAGGTTGGCACTTGTTACTCCACTAGTGTTGTGGGTGTCCATGGGCGGCGGAATTGCTTACCATCAGGTGATGGTGATCACCCTCACTCTTACCGAGGTGTCATAAAAGGCGACTAAGGTAAAGCTGCTGGCATGATCATCAGCACCCAGAGAAGGAAAACTCTGCATTTATATCAAAACCCTCTACAACCCGTCTGCCACCCCTCATGTGATTTAGGGAGGCCCGTGCCCCAGCAGTGGGGACTTAAATGGGCTGACAATGATAATGACCTATAAGTTCTTTTCGAAATGTTCTAACTTCGCAATTGTTAAAAAGATATCCGGTTTAGATGATAACAATTTAAATAAAATGGAATCGCTAGTGTGCCCTACCCGTCACCTTAACTACGATATGGAGTTGGAAAAATAACTTCTATTTTATTCTAATTTATCTGCCGTCACGACTTTATGACACAGTGTGTGTACCGCAGTCGCATCTTAAGGGTGCGAGTGGAAGGGATCGGCCGCGTAAATAATTTATTCCTCAATTAATACATAGCGACGATTGTTGCTGCCTTTGTTCCGAACTTGGCCGGATTCAGACGCCGTCTGTTCCCTCAGACTGGCTTATTGATGGAATAATGTTTTACATATGTAGGTATGTGTATGTAGTACAATCTCTAGCTATTATGTATCTGTCGGGCAAATCAAGAATTCTAATAGCTGGGTATCATTATTTGGTTGTGATATTGCCTCAAGGGTTGTTCTGTTCGATCCCTTATCTGTTTAATTGTACTAATAATATGTCATGGCATATTTTGTGGTACGTTTGCTGTTTCTAATTTCACGAGGGCTGGGAGTACTTGCTCATCATTATATTTTTATCCCTCATCATCACCCTTTGTATAAAATTGTCTCCATAAAGCTTTTAATTGTACTAATAATATGTGAATGGACTGCCTCGTTGGCGCAGTGGGTAGTGCATCGCACTTTAAGCCGTTGGTCCTGCGCCCGATCCCTCTCCGGTCGTGTCACACTGGTGTCCCATCGGATAATGAGGGCAAGGGAATAGAGAGTGCACTTGTGTTTGCGCACACACTTGAGCACTATAATATATCCTGTGTAATAGGCTGATCGTTGAGATTGGCCGCCTTAGCCGAAATCCGTTGGAGGATATATTTAATAAGTCAAGGTTTATTTTGTGATACTTTCACGAGGCCCTGGATTACTTGCTGATCTTTATCTTTTTTCAACACTCAACATCAGCCTTTGTATAACATCTGATTTTAAGATTAGGTAAGGCTTCATAAAGCTTTAAGAGAAAGTATGGTAGAGCAAGAAACGATGACAATTTACTCGTATCTTTAGTTGTGATTTGTGTATCTGTGTTAATACTGTGGATTTGAAAGCATAACTCTAAATTGCTTGTTTACAAAGATATGTATATCTTTGTATGAAGTAGATAAATTCATGATTATTGAGACACAATCACAAAACTTTCACAACAAAGTTCATACACAACACAACCGATCATATTCGCCAATTCGATCCAAACTTCTATCATTACGAAACGTTAGGTTTAATAAAATCTATTTCCTTACAAGTTTCCACCGAAACAGTTTTAACAAGAGGTTTTTCGAACGAACGTTCAGTTCTCTAGCGATTTCGCATACGACCCTTGTTGGAAACTTTATTCCCCAGGCCCGCACTTTAAGATCCGACTGTTTTAATTAAAAAAAAGTTAGCGTTTCCCAGTTTCCACTAGAACTTGCTACAGTTTCAGATATACACGTTTAGCCGCGGTTCGCGTATAATAATACAATTAGCGAGAAATTTAAGAGCGCAGGTAAGAGTTGGAACTTGGAATAAGAACAAAAGTTGAAGAATCCACAACTTTATTCAGATGGTATTTTCTAGATGTAGCTTTTAGTTAGTTCTTGGGGTTGTTTCTAACGTTGTTCGTGTTAACTTTTTACAAGTAATAAGGTTATATTTCTTCGATTTATAATCAACCGAAGATATCGAAGAAATATAACCTTATTACTTTTATCACGATTTATTTTAATTTTGATTATAATACATAGGTTTTGATAACCTATAATTGTGATTATAATGGAATGACCGTTGATGCGCATCTAAATCGGGTGAAATAATTAAATAAATAAATAAATGCGACTCCTTCTTCTTCATTATTGTAAATGCAACGCAATACTCAGCGGCATTGTACAACACGCTCATAATTAATAATACAGTTAGTGGGTCGCATATTATGCAATAAGCAGTCTTGGAGCCCAATTCTCGGGTTTGTGATATTTTTAGAACATGGCGGATATCACTTGAAAAAACTATGTTTTAGTGATATATGTCGTATGAAAATAAATGTCACTAGCACGAGAATTGGGCTCCTGGGGTCGCGGGATCAATTTGATTACTACAAACCAATTTGTATAGTTAAACGTGTAGCTGTCAAACAATAAAAATGTAAAAAGGCTGTATCTGTACATTAAATATATCATCATCATCATCATTTCAGCCAATAGACGTCCACTGCTGGACATAGGCCTCCCCCAATGTTCTCCCCACAGATCGGTCCTGTGCCGCCCGCATCCAATGGATTCCCGCGATCTTCACCAGATCGTCGGTCCACCTTGTGGGGGGCCTGCCACGGCTGCGACTTCCTGTACGTGGCCTCCACTCGAGGACCTTTCCGCCCCAACGGCCGTCTGTTCTCCTCGCTATGTGCCCTGCCCATTGCCACTTGAGGCATGCAATCCTTTGGGCTATGTCTGTAACCTTACCCTTTACCCTTTGTTTTACCGCAGTGTCTCAAGACGAAAGTCTTCAATGCGTGTGTGTTGCCAGTGATGACATACGGAACTGAAACGTGGCCGCTTTCAATGTGCTGATTAAGGAGGCTCAAAGTCACCCAGAGAGCAATGGAGAGAGCTATGCTCGGAGTCTCCCTGCGTGATCGTATCAGAAATGATGAGATCCGCAGGAACTAAGGTTACATTAAATATATATTTATCTCAAAATAAGTTGGCGCGACAAAAAAATTGTAATAGAACATGAATCATGTATATGTAACAAAAATATTAAGAATCATTGGATTCCTATTTTTTTTTGTTTGCTTGCCTATATATGTGTCCGCCTGTTCAGGCTAATCTCGGAAACTACAGCACGGATTTAAATAAATATTTTACATTTTTTTACAAGCTTGGGTAACTTATGTACTATATGAACGCCGCCTCTAGTGCAAGGGTTGCGGGTTCGATCCTCGCACAGTACGAACATTTGTGTGCATGAACATGTCTGTTTGTAATGGTTTGGATGTTTTCTATGCTATGTAATAAGAATGAATTCACAAAAGAAGAGTATTATATTTTTAATTCCTCCTGTTGGTTCTGATATCCGTAACACAGGTGCTTGAATTACCTATCTCGGAGTCAGTTCAATGTATGTGATGTTGTGAAATATTTATTTATTTATAGAGTATAATTTATTTAGAAAAAAATCTTTGACTGGCAATCTCAAATCCGCGAGAACGGAGCTGCGTCCACTGGTTAATAATAAAAGTTAAACTAGGGTTTATTAAAACATAAATTACCTACCAACTTGGTGATGCTTTTAGTATAGCCTTGTCACAGTCTTAACTTTGACACTAAATAATCAGTGAGTTTGTAAATTTATTTCAATACAAACAATGTCAGCATTATAAACTAACTTCCTAACTTTATAAACTTAAATAAACTTTTATTCTCCATGGATTAGCTGAGGACAAAGTTTGAAGATGTAACATGAGTAATAAATTCTAGAATCTTGTTTACTTGAGAATATGTCATTATGAGTTCAGTGTAGCTTAGATAGCTTAAAAAAATCTATAAGAAGTTAGATTTAAAACAAAGATTATAATATAGGCAAACAAAAGCATACTATAATCTGTTTTTTTTTCATCTGATTATCACTCTTATTGGCATAATAATTTTATAAAAATTAAGGAATTTGAAGGCGGTTGGGGCGGAAAGTGGAGGAGTCCTCGAGTGGAGGCCACGTACAAGAAGTGGCAGCCGTGGCAGGCCCTCCACAAAGTGGACCAACGATCTGGTGAAGGTTGCGGGAATCCATTGGATGCACATTGGAGGCACAGGACCGATCTGTGTGGAGAACATTGGGGGAGGTCTATGTCCAGCAGTGGACGTCAATTGGCTGATGAAGGCGGAATTTGACAGATTGAATGTCCTAATTAATAGTTGTATACAGTAGGTACCTGTGATGCCTTGCTGGTGTTGTCTTTTCATTTTTTTTATAGTGACACAGTGTATTGGCTCTCCTCAGCCTGATGGTAAGCAAGAGAAGAGCCCACGTTACAATTACAACGGAAGCGATGTCAAGTCATCACAAAAGATGATAAATCTTGTACCTATTCATTAATACAGACTCTACCATTAAACAGAACACTACAGCATTATTTTGTAGGTATATTATTACTGTCACTAAAAACTCAATGAGAAAAAATCTGACAATCTCTGATCACTTTGAGACAAACACCCGATTAGGACCCAGAGAAAGAAGTGCATATATACATGCAGACACACAAAATAAATTCTTCTTTTTTTCTTTTCAATCATTCATATTCCTAATTTTTGTTATATCGCGTGTTTAAACTAGGACCCAGTGAATGAAAAAAGATTTCATCACTATAAACATTTAACACATCTCAACCCAATAAAAAACACCGCCGCTAAAATTCTTTTTTTTTAAAGCAGAGGCATCGGGAGCGCATCAGCGTGTAAATATTAGTCTATTTGATGCACGCATTAACTTCCACCTCCGCACACACGGGTGCGGGCTGCGCCGCAGAGACGCGTTCAAACAGGTAATACTTTTAACAGCTATCAGGTATCTGTTACTTTCATAACTTTTTTATAGCAACTTAACACCTCATCTTAGCGTGTAATTCCCATTTTTTTCATGTAATAGGTGCAGACGAGCAGACGGATCTCATGATGGTAAGCCCATGGACACCCGCGACACCAGTGGACTCCACTGAGTGGAGTCACGAGTGCGCTGCCAAACTTTAAACCCCCCTTTCCCCCGGATTGGGCCTCCGGTACCCTCACTTACGCAGCGAAACACAGCACAGTGTTGCTTCACGCCGGTTTTCTGTGAAGCCGAGGTAACACTCCAGACGATCCGGCCCATTCATGCCGAAGCGTGGCTCTCCTACGGTACATTTGCGTCTAAAGCTTTGTTTATGATCTATAGGCCAACGTTTGACCACAATTTCACCTGGTGAAAAGTGACTAGGATGTAACGCGTTTCTGCTGTAGCTTTAAAACCCTGCCGTCTGACCTTCGCAACCATTAGACAGGGGAACACGTTCAGAATCAGAATCATAATCTCAAACATTGTTGGTATCCATTATTTTGAGAAACTATCGGAGACGTGCAGGTTTCTCACGATATTTTCCCTCATCGCCGAGGTAATGGTAGAAATATGGAAATAGATTTGAAATCCGGAGGTCCATGTTCGGATTCTAACCACGACCATAGAAGACGCGTTCTTATAGCTCAGTAGACCATCGTTCTATATCGCTTTCATAGAAACGTATGTGTAATTAAATGTACGTATACTTAAACTATGGAAATTAAATGTGGATAATAAAAATAATCCAATTAACTCAGTCTTCGTATTCGAAGTTACACATGACCCTCCCCTCTTCTATCTAATATCCTTTACCTGAAGGTTGTCTGTTCGAGATCGCTCCCAGCGATAAATTGTACATTGTATCTCTGTATACCTAGCTTTTAAGTTTTATATGTTGTGCAATGAAGAGTATCTATCTGTTTATGAAGATGACGGTTTATTACATTACACGCAAGCAGCAAGTACTGCAATGCAAAAAACGATTTTCTACCCATTGACTAATACCCGTGACTATGAGCCGTGTGGTCCCCGGCAGAGTAGAATAGGCCACCCTCACTCTTACCGAGGTGTCGTAAAAGGCGACTAAGGTAAAGCTGCTGGCATGATCATCAGCACCCAGAGAAGGAAAAACTCTGCATTTATATCAAAACCCTCGCCAACCCGTTTGCCAAGCGTGGTGAGTATGGCAATTACCCCTCATGTGATTGAGGGAAGCCCGTGTCCCAGCAGTGGGGACTTAAATATGCTGACGATGACTATGACTATTACCAGGCTGTATCTCAAGATCCATGATAGCTAGGCAGTTGAAATTTTCGCTCGTTATCAATAAACGGTAAACTTGTTAAAAGTAGGCACTTAAAATATTTACAAAATATTTAGACAAACCTAATATAGGCTTTTAGATACTATTAAGTCCATTGATGTGTCTTTAAATAAAAAAATGACACTTATCTAATAATATCAATGTTACGAACCAATTCGTGCGCGAGTCACACTAGCACTTGGTCAATTTTTTGTTGTATAAAAAACTTTGTCAAATGTACAAACTGAAAGAATTTTTTAAGAAAATTTTCACATTAAGAAGTTTTCAAATACTTTTAGCATTACAACAATCTGCAAATAACTTAATAATTAGGTTTAATAAAGTAGTTGACTTTTCTTTCTACAAACATATACCTACACTATAAATAATACCATACTTTTTTATAAGAAGCACCCCGAAACCAACAAAATACAAAATTAAAAAGCTTACCGGATCAGGCCTGCTTTTTTCGCTGGGCCATTCTCCAATTCAATTCCCAAATTCATCAAGTAAATGGTTGAAAGTAGCTTATTTTGCGATATAGGTAAGATTTTAAACTTTCAGTGTTGCTGTTATGCTAGAAGCGACAAACGAGCAAGCCAGTCACCTGATCGAAAGTAATCATCGCCGCCCATGAACATCCGCGAAATCAGAGAGATCGCTAATGTGTTGCCGGCCTTTTTAAAAAGGAGTACGCTCTTTTGTTGATTATACAAATAATTTATGTGCACGGGATAATTGCGGTTATTTTTATATGTATGTACATACTCCGCCGTGTGAGTGAGGTTACCGGAGGCCCAATGGGGGGAAGGGGAAAAGGTTGGCAGCGCACTTGTGACTCCACTGGTGTTGCGGGTGTCCATGGGCGGTGGAATTGCTTACCATCAGGCGATCCGTCTGCTCGTCTGCCACCTCCCATATAAAAAAAACTCGTAGTAGCATCTACTCACAGCTTGAGGTTTCAACCGCGTAACAACGGTCGTGGTCATAAGCGGACTGGAGGATATATGAAAAAAAAATCTGTGATAGTTACATTTATAAAGGACTTTGTAGGTATAATTTTAATGATATTCCAGCTTATAAATTATAGTTATGCTGAAGTGGCATTAGACTTGTTAGACATGTCTTATCTTCCTTAGAACCTTAAAATAAGATGTGTTTTTGGATGGGGACTGCATTTAGGTAAGCGTAGTGTTGGAAACAGGATCGATGGTAGCTCATTAGAAAAGAACGCGGTTATCATACGGGGGGTTGGGGTTCGAATCCCAGCACCTCTGGATTTTTCAAATCTATATGCATTGGCATGCACAACCATTAGCTCGGCGGTGAGGAAAAACATCCATAGGAAACCTACGCGTGTCGAATAGTTTCTCAAAAATTGTGGATTCGTACAATATTTGAGATAGTGAGAGACGACCCGTTTGGAACAGTGGTAGTGAACGCTGCCTTCGGTCCAAGGGTTGCGGGTTCGATCCCCGCACAGCACAAACATTTGTGTGCATGAACATGTCTGTTTGTATTGGTCTGGGTGTTTCCTATGTATTATAATTATGTATTTACAAAAAAAAAGTATTATATGTATATATTTGTAATCTTACTGTTGGTTCTGATATCCGTAACACAGGTGCTTGAGCTGCAGCACCTGTGTTACGGAGCAGGTGCGGAGTCAGATCAATGAATGTGATGTAAAAAAATAAATAAAAATAAATAAAGAATAAAAAACAACACTAGTTCTACTAGTACCTACACATGTGATTACGTCGTCAAAGCAATAAAAGATGAAAAAAAAAGATTCTGAACGTGTAACCGTGATCCAGTAGGTATGGTTCCCCTGTGTATGAGTTGCGAAGGTCAGACGGTAGTCGCTTCATACAATGAAGCGACTGCCGTCTGGTAATTACCAGAGTTCCTGAATCCTGGATCCGGTGAGTGTGATGGATGACCTGGATGAGGTGAGTGCTGGAAACAGGAGGACTGCTGACCTGACAGACGGGCTGAGGAAAGCCTAGGATCGAAATCTATGACGCAGCATGAAGGAGGTCCACAATCAGCGGTAGACAGACACAGCCATTTAATATACAATAAATAAGTACGTATAGAGCGACCAAAAAAAACAACATTGCTTTATTACCAACTTAAGTCTACACAAAACTTGAAATAAATTTTAAAAATACAAAGTTTTTAAACATGTCGCAAACAAATTAAATACTAGTTCTTCAAGATTGTCACTGAACATTAAGTTTTAGAAGAAAAATTTTCTGCGAAGGCGGTTTTTTTCGCAGAATTTTTTGGCAGCCCTCCCTTCCCTCTTACACCCCCGCCACATAACTAACAAACTAATTGTCGACTACAGTATTGAAAGAGTTATCCTTTAACTCCATACCGTTGACGAGTTGACTTTCCATCATCAGCAGAGCCACAAAATAATACAATCAGGCGCAAATACTGGTGCAGTTTTGAAAAAAGATACAAAAACAATACATGTGCCTTTAACATTTGAGAGTTCCCCTCAATTTTTCCAGGATCCCATCATCAGATCCTGATATCCTTATCATGGTACCATTTCAGGACTATTTACTTTCCAACTAAAAAAATATATCTAAATCGGTTCATAAATGGCAAAGTAATCGGCGAAGAAACATATCCTCCTCCTTTTTTTGAAGTTGGTTAAAAATAGTTTCATTATAATTAGGAACGAGTTTTAAGCACTAGAAAGTAGAATAACCCTAAAAAAACCACAAGGGCCACAATCGAAAATCTCCACTTTGATCCGAGTCATGCGATACTGCGATTGCGTGTGAGGGTGAGTGACAATATTCGGGCCTGATTGTGTAATTACTAGCGAGCGATTAGTTTGACGTATTTTTTTGGATTTCTTCTATTTTTTCCCTGTTTGTAGGACGAGGGAGTTTGAGCGATTACGAAACTTCACCAAATTGAGTTACGTGAAACGAGTCTATAATATTTTAGCTGCGGAAAATAAAGAGTATTTTGTTGCGTTTTCATAAACAAAAACTCTAAGGGCACGAACATTAAACAAATTATTATCTCTACGATAGGTACTTATTGTGGCAAAGATGTTTGCCAAACCGTGAATGGTCCTATATTTGATACAAAAAATGCACTTTTTAACTTCAAAAAAAGGATCACTGGTTCGATTTCCGCAGCAACAAAAACATTTATTTGTGTTCGGTCTGGGTGTTTGTGATACTTCCGTTGTATTTGGTTTCCATTATACAACGGAAATCCTTAGTTTGGGTTTAAACCCAAACTAACGATTTTCCTACGGCAATACACTCGTATGTGAATTTTGTCTCAATTTATTTAATTTTGGTCTTAGGTGCTGAGTTGGGAAACATCACCGGCATTTTTTTAATGTTATAGGTGGTAGACGAGCAGAAGGATTACCTGATGGTAAGCGATTGCCGCCGCCCATGGACACATTCAACACCAGTGGAGTCACAAGTGCGCTGCCAACCTTTGAACTCCCCTTACCACCAGATTGGGCCTCAGGTATCCTCACTCTCGCAGCGAAAAACAGCAAAGTGCTGTTTCACGACGGTTTTTTGTGAGGCCGTGGTATCACTCCAGTCGAGCCGGCCCATTCATGCCAAAGCGTGGTTCTCCCATGGTTATCGTCATGTAGTAGCTATTCATACCAGTAGAAGAGGTAATGGCTTACAGTCGAGCCAAGCTAATAAGCCACATTTGACGTTTCTAAATTTTAGATTCATAGAGAGCTGACCTTCTAAAAACTTTGATTAAAGTGAGTAATCGATATGTACTTCAAACAAACGTGAATCGAATACTATAATAATGAAAAATAAGTTGTTATTACTTTTATTTGGAGAAATGTGAATCAAAATTAAGCAACTGTTTGACAGTTGCTTAATAGTTTTCTATTCAAACATACTGTTTTTCGTGTACTCGTAGCATCAACTGTTCGTAAAGAATCATGTACCATGGGATACAATATATCTTTCTTCATCCGATTCTAACCATATTGACAAATACCAAAAAGTTGGAAATAGTAGAGTCCCGTAGGTACGTAGGTATATCATTCGACTAATATTACGAAACAGAAATTACCATATTAAATAAATTAGCCCTATCGAATACTAGTGGCCGAGATTCGGCTATCAAGTTTCATAGGAGAGTTGTATCACATTACCGAGCGTGTGGCTAATGCTCCATAAATGTTTATTTTATTGATTTTCACACGGCCCACTACAATGCATCTTGCTGGTACAACCAGAATTCACGCGACAAAGTCCCATGTTGTTGAATGAAGTTATTGGGGTGCAACTTTACCCAATTAATAATAATGAATGCGCATCGATAGAACCCCCGCCTGGCAGTTGAAAAAAGTTTCTATTACGATAAAGTTGCATTCAGCTTTAAAAACTACAGCGATGGAACTTTGTCAAAACGTTTGCGAGCTTTATGTTTGTGTTAGCTTTTGTTAACGTTATGCGTTTTAGTTTCGCTTGATTAGTTTTATGATGTGTGTAATTAAAATATGTGGAAGTAAATCATTTTTTGTTTGGAGGAAAAGAAATGTTTACTTTTAATTTTGTTTAGTTTTGTTTACTAAGCACTTTCATTAACTTATTCTGAATGAACTTGTACTTATTTAGTCCAAATAGGAATCATATGAATAGGAGTTTATTTCTTTATAAAATTTTAATGTTCTCATATCAGTTTACTCTCTATGTGTATTTAACAAAAAAATTTTTTTAGAGCGAAAATTGCTTTTCCAAATTTCAGCTCAAGGGCTCTCTTGTCAGATACCAGTATTAACCTGTCATTGCCTACAATAAACCCTTTAGTTCAAAAAGTTAACTCTCCTCTATAAAATACCAACCAGGAACTGAGAATGCCGCGCGCGCATAAACACGCATAACAATTTGCCGACCAAACAATAACATCAAAAGTCCAACAAGACAAATAATAAATTTAATTGCAGGCACTCGAGTCGGTCATTACGGAGCGTACACCTACGTCAATTAGTGGCACAAGCTCCAGTTCAGATTTTTTCTCGGGAAGGGGAATAGGATCCTTCGCGATTCGGCACTGCATCATCAAAGTTGTAATTGCGACCTTACGATTCGACGAATCTGTCACGCGTCACAGCCGCCGCCCCCTAACGAGTTTTAAATATACCGAAAATTATAAACAACGGAGTTTAATTGCAGGTTTAGTGTTCATTAGGATATGCAGGCGCTTTTTTAACGCGATTATGACGTAGCAGTTGGAGTAGAGGGTGCTGGGGTGAGGAGGGTTGCGTCACGTGCAAGGTCCGCACTCCGCAGCCCCACGCATGCGAGACCGCGGGGCGCCGTCAGCGCAGGCGCGCCCCCGGCGCCCCCCGGCCCGCCAGTCCGCCGCCGGCCGCCGCGCGCCCCGCCCGCCTGTTCCACGCAGAGACGCGCGCCGCGAGTGTCCCAATACAAGTGATGTCGACTTGTGACTAGTGCCATGATCGTGCTCCGCTGTGCCCTGCTCGCGGCACTCGTCGCCGCCGCCGCCGCCGCCTGGCAGGAGAACGTCAGGCCCAAGGTCTTCGCACAACTAGGTGAGTCGGTGTCAACAGTGCCAGTGACAAGTGCAACATTCACCCTAATCGACCTAAAACAAGGAGCACGACGCGGAGTCGCGAGCGTGACACCGTGTTTACGTTGCTTGTTTGACGACAACGCGCGAACAAACATACCCCTTCAAAAGTTGCTGTGTTTGTGTCAAAAGTGTCACGCACGAGCCGTCAAAGAAAACGTAAAGTCAGTGCCTATTTGGTAGGATCGTTAGACTGGATCCGGTTCTTATTGGAACTGTTGAAGAGGTTTTCAGGTAGCGAGGAAGGTTCGGTAACGAAACATCCCAACTTTAACTTGTTGTTATTACAAGAAACCCAATAAAATTTTGCAAAGGTTTCGGAAGTCTTGAGGGATGTGAAATGAAAACGTTAAAATAGCCCCCACTCTAAAGTTCGCCAAATGCTTGAAAGTTTATTGAAGTGATTGACGCAACCCGCGCGTTGCTAAGGAGACCTCAGGCAGTTAAGGATATAGGTATAGAGCGAATTGAAAACAAACCCGACGGAATTATTGCTAAACTTTCGAAGCTTTTACGAATGGAAACTCTATTTGCATTCAATTCTGACTTAAAGTTCCGACCTAAAATAAATCAAGAAGAAGTAAAGGAACGAGCAACAGCAAAATTTACTGTCCCACAGCATGAATTTGGATAACATTCAAAGCCATACGTTTTCTAAATAGAATGAACAGAATTGCCTCTAGAATAGCGCCTTGCGGTATGCCGTAACGATTCAAAGTCACGCGACAGTTAGTCCTGTAGGAATAAAGCCAGAGTGCACAACTGTGGAGCTATTGTTTTATTGTGCAGCCTGCATTGCGGGGGACAGCCACGTGGCACTCATTAGTGGAATACAAAGCGGAGCAGTTTGCTCTGCGTTTTGCAATGTTACGCTCGGATTAGCGAACCACGCGATGTTTAACGTAGCGGATGGAACTTTGTCGATACTGTTGCGGACGCTTTGTGGATGCGATGTTATTGTACGTGTAGGTGGATGGCATAATAATGAGCGCCTTATCTTTGGTACGGGCCAGGATGTTTCAAACGAACCTTGTTTCCGTGAGATCTTTCTTAATGGCTTTCTTCGGTGGTTAGTGTCTTAAATGAATATCCTCTGTATTAAGGTAACATGTGAACAAAATATACTTGAAAGCATTGCGTTAACATGGGATACAACTAACAGGGCTAACGCTGTTTAGTTTTTGCTAAACAGTATTAGGTGCACAGAAAGTATGTCTATTTATGTTCGTTGAAGATGTCAAAACAAATTGCAAAAGGCCATTAAGAATATATAATAATTGGAACGAAAAGATATCCTGTTATCGTTTTGCTGTTTGCGTATAATAACTATTAAAAATTATGCTTATAATATTTTTTAATTCGTCATTGTCATAAATACATATGCGATGATAAGAAAGTTATGAACCGACACTAATAAATAATGTATCTATCTACTTATACTTATTGCATCAATATGGACTTTAGTAAATCGAATTTGAGAGTAAAGTAGAACGATTAAAATTTTTCTACCTTACACAGAAGCGATTTCATTCAAAAGACGAATATATAACGATCCATCTTAACTTAGAGAGCGACTCAAACCTATTGTTTCTGTCATAAACATACCCTGGAAAGCGATAGCATGATGTTTGAGCAGCTTCGAAAGTTAACATGGGTTGGAGTGTTCAAGGGTTATTGAGTCAAGACGATATTGTTGCAATATGCTATATATTGCATGTATGATTGCCAAACTTGCAATCGATGTAGTGCTCATCAAATATTAACTAACTACTACTATATTAAACACCTCTTTCGGCTTTGCATTGGTGCATCGTAATCCAACTTTTTATTCGTTAACACTACGAAAGTTGTGTAAAGGGATCAAATCGCCATTATGATCCCCATCCTTCGTTAAAAGAGGGCTCTTCAATGAAGAAGAAGACACGAGTAATAAACTTTGTCCCACTGTTGATTCGGATATCCGTAACACAGGTGCTTGAGCTATCTCTCTCGAAGTCAGATCAATGTATGTGATGCTGTGAAATATTTATTTTATTTATTTATTTTGTGGTTTTAAAAACAAACACACTATTTGACAGAAATGGTGTAATGATACAGGCAATAATAATGATCAGTTTCAGAATCCTGGTATCAACGTCTTATTAAGTCAATATCATCTAGCAACATATCATCTAGAAATATTAATTCGAATTGCTCGTATAATCGCGAAACAAGCATCCGAAGAAGTGATCTCTAATTATAGATAATAATATGTACAGGCTCAGAGAAACTGCACATGCGGCGACCGATTAATGAAGTCTGGAATTAGAAGCTGACGTAATGCACCGCATTAATGTGGCGGGTGCATTTCCGCAGGATGCATCCGGCCATTGTTTTTTGTGCAATGAAACTTTTATAGACCCGTTCATGAGGCATTAACATAAAAATAGTGTCACTATTCGTTGGGAATAGCTTAAAAGTTTTACTGTGGTATCTTATTAAAAAAAAAAGAAACTCCATGACTAGTTCACATTGGATCATCTATAGATCTTTTCGGTTTTAATCAAATAGCAAAGAAAACTTAGTAAAGTACTTAAGAAGTTAGTAAATACATTTTTTTGAGATACACTTAAAATGCTTAGTATAGTGTACAATAGCTAAATCTAATTTATCAAGATATTCGGTATGGTGTAACAAATTTATTATGTGGTAAATTATTTTATTCTTTCCATAAGGAAAGAATAAAATAATACATAAACCATATAACATAATAAAATATAATAGATAATAAATACTGTTATGAAATAATTCATAACAGTATTTATTATCTATTATGTTTAAGTAGATAAAGTGTTTCTCCCTATTCCAAGAAAAAATCATCTAGTAGATATGTAATATTGTCCGACGACTTATAGAAATAAATAAAAGCAAGCTTTATTTTCAATAACTGGTGAAGAAATGAATGAATAAGTTTCTTTACTTTTCAAACTTTATGTTCTGAACTATAAACTATTGAATAAAAAGGCTTAATTAATAGATATACCTGTTAATTTTATGAAGAATAAACTTCACATGTGGACCTATTGTAAACAATGTACAGTAAACATTGAGCTACCATAAATTATATCCAGTAATATTGAATTTTATGACATGTTTATTTTTATATGATCTGAGATATGGGGTCGAAGTTTGTTAAAGGATACTCAGCCACTGTAATAAATTGTATAGACTAAATTCCAGACTGGATCAATGGAGCAAGTTAATTTGAAAATGACATTTATTGGACTGACGAAGGGATATTAGCTTTATTATGGAGCCACAGTATCAACACCTGGGTAATGCGATCCACCATACAGAGCAGTGGTCGGGTGACCGCATGTGGTTAAATGGACGACTAATGCGTTTCTAGGTCCAAATATTTAATTGTGTATAATATAATATTAATTTGCACAGGCCGCGGCAAATAAGTTTAGCGGTGATCTTCAGTGCGCAGAAATCATTTTAAGTATGTATACGCCGAACGTGCTGCAGCCTGTACGAGATTATTACCATATATTTAGTAATTAGTGTTTCTTTCTATATTTGACATACTTAGATGTTGTACTGGTGTTTTTAATGTACCCATTAAATATTACGGTAAGCGAATGCTTTATGAAATATAATTCGTATCTAATCGTATATAATTCGTACTATCGTATATAATGTGTAGCAGTAACATCATCTGACACAAAGAAGTTATCTCAAACACAATTGCTTACCTTCCGGATCAACGGTAAACATTCCGTAATTCTAATCCTAAATTCAATAAACATTACAATAACAACTCAAGACCTAGTATTAAAATGTGTGTTAAACAGCACGCTAGACGCTAAAAAAAAAATAATAATTCTTATTTACTTAATTCAAATTGTATTTTGGGAATCTAGTGTACCAACTGTATTCAACTATAAAATAACGTTTTCAATCGATTGATCCTAAAGTAAGCGACTAAAAATCATTTTGGAAGTTATATACAATTTGAAAGTAGACTAAATTACATTTTTTTATAACAAAGATTGCATAAGTTTAAAAGCACAAAAGGGAACAAAAAGCAGCATTACAGTTGAAACTGTTTCTAACGGTGTGAACATAAATTATCGAACAAATAGTTTTCTCAGTGCAAGTAATAGGTGTTGTGTACTTAAACATAAAACGAGTACAGTTACTAATAATTGGAGATGCGTTGAATAAATCGATTAATATACAAAGTAATCAAAAAGACGATGTATAAGCTAATAGTTTTAAGTTTTACAAGTAGGAGTTCTTTAAATTTATCTTTTTTCTTGTCTAATATTACTTGTAGGTATTCAAAGTATTCTATCAGTAGTTTCTATTTGCTAGTGACTCTCCAGAATTAGTAACTTTGCAATTCAATTGCCACATTAAGAAAAAAGACGATTAAGATTCTTTGAGTTTGTAGCAGCAAATCCTGAGATCAGGAGCACACATCTTCTTTTGTATTTTACAGGATGCTTCTTTTGACTGCCGCAATACGCATTTATTTTTATGTATTACTTCCAACTTCATATTAATCTAATTGAATCTTATGTTTTGTGGCTCTTTCTTTCTTCTCATTATAGAATGTCACGTCTTTACTAAGTATACTTACTTGTGACCATTAAAGAAGCGTTATGTTCCTTCAGAGATAAGTGGTTGCAATCAGCCAACCTAATTTGTCGTATTGTTGCAACTTGTGCCCGTTAGGAGCTGATATTCTGAACGAAAGTATGTCAGTTGACTTGTAGTCCGGACGAGATAGTGATTGAAACAACATTATCATGGAAACTAACTGGGACATCTTCTCATTTGTAATAAGTTACCTGTGATTATTGTGTGAGGATTGTCACCTTGTGAATGACTAATTATGCAAATTACATCATGCAGTCTATGTGACCAATGAATGAGATTGTAATTTGTAACTTGACTTGAATATAATTTAATCGACAATATTGATACATAAATATAATAAGTACTAGCTTACTCGTATTTTGAAAATATATCATGTTTTCGAACATTAACTGATAGCAGTTATAAATAAGTAAACTAATTAATATAGATATCAATATCGTATTACTTCATGTTATACCATCTCTGCTGCGCGGTAAAAAAGGAAAAATCTTATATCGATGGTAAATTACCATCGACTTGAGAAAATATATTGCGTTATTTGCAGATATTCAGTTGATAAGTTAATGCTCGAAGAAGTAATCAGTGATAAACTGATATTTTTATCATCTGCCTCGAATAATCTTATAAACTAAAGATCAATGTAGGTACTTGCTTGTAAGCTTTACAGTCCTTTAATATGATATAATAAGGTATTTTAAGACACTAATTTGGCTTTAAATTTAGGGATCTTGTTATCAAAATGATCTGGTTCAAATTTATTGTAAGACGAATATCTATTCGAAATGTTTTCAAGTTTAATTGGATATTTAATCCTGATTTTGCTTACGGTCATTGGTGGCAGACAAGCAGACGGATCTTCAGCGGAGTCAGAAGTGATCTGGCGACCTTTAACTTGGCAAGGATAACTTTCGTGGATTGAGTCTCCGTTACCCTCATTTGTTCGGCGAAATACAGAGCAGGCTCTATTTACAAAATCAAAGCACTATGATTATCAGTGATTGCAATAGGTCATGCAATTTAGGGTCAACGACCTCTAATATTACATTAGTAGGTATGTATGCGGTAAGACCGCCGAAATTGTACAATTAAGTTTCTGTAATGCCTTTTAAAGTTGTGTTTTTTTTGTGCAATAAAGTATATCTATCTATCTATCTATGCGTTCGCGGGGTTGTCAGATTTCGAAAATGCTCTATAGGTGTAAAATAATTATTTCCTTATAAAAAATTAAAAAATAGAATAAGTATTTAAGTACCTTAAACTTTGCATTTAGTATAAGCAACAGTTGTCCGAATTTACATAAATTTATATGCGCCGTTGGCGTGTCCATGGTACGTACTATATGTTTATTAAAGTCTACAATAAGTTGTCAATGGATCTAAGAAATGAATATAAAGATCACTTCTTCTATGAAAAATTAAAGACATATTTATTGTCAAATTGTTTTTTTAATCTTAAGAATTTTTCGAGAGGAAAACACTTGAAGAACCTTGAAATGTTATAAATTAGTCTTGACATATATTATACATTTTTTTTTATAGCAACCTTACAAAGGATGCTACAATTGAAGGTGCCAATGCGGGGGTTCATGTTTAGAAAACTATTGTATCTAATTTTAAGGGACCTAATGTAACTACATGAAGCGTAAATAATATGAAAATGACTATGTTTAGATTTGGTCAAAAATTGCACACCTAATTCCGGCCACTGACGAGTTAATCCAACTGATTATTCAACTGAATATGGTGAGAAAAATCAGATGAAGAAATTTGATAGATGGTCGTAACCCGAGATGTGGTACCCTGTACTATAAAGAAAAGTTTTACGAAACTGGTAAGTAGTAAGTAGAGTAACTTATACAGGTTTGTCTAGACCGGTTCTCGCAGTGTGGGCTGTCTCGACTGTAGAGCCCTGACTCAGAGGACGATGACTCACTGGCTGATAGGATTAAGATAGGTCAGTGCTCACAATCTACACGACGATGACAGGAAAATAAAGTCACCAAACATTGAAACGCCTAACCTCAAGTTTTGTTGACCATTTTGAAAAAGTGTGATAAGAAATTTGCCAAACAGATTTGGGTTCTTGTATTTTTAGTCATAATAACTTTCAATAAAAGTCATCATCATCATCGTCATCGTCAGCCCATTTAAGTCCCCACTGCTGGGGCACGGGCCTCCCTCAATCACATGAGGGGTAATTGCCATACTCACCACGCTTGGCAGACGGGTTGCCGAGGGTTTTGATATAAATGCAGAGTTTTCCTTCTCTGGGTGCTGATGATCATGCCAGCAGCTTTACCTTAGTCGCCTTTTACGATACCTCGGTAAGAGTGAGATTGGCCTATTCTACTTTGCCGGGGACCACACGGCATTAAAGGCGGTACGGCATTAAAAGTATTTTTGCCATTATACCTACTGTAAAACGTGGCAAAAGTAAGTGACAGTTTAGTCAGAAAAAATACAACGAATCCTCGTTGTATTTGAATCAATGAAGTGATATTTGGTTCCGAAATAGTCTAGACCTGAGGAAAGAACGTCCGTTACATTTTATCGCGAAATAAGGATGTAAAGGATATTTTAAGAGATCACCGCGAAATGCTGTCCAATGTAACAATGTCACGTGAACGAAATCAAGGTTACTACCACCATAATGTAAACAAAATAAAATCACTGTAAATAATGATTTCATTCATAATGCTATGCTGTCCATCAACTTGAACCCCGGAACAAATATAGACAGGTCCATAGATACAGGCAAATATCAATGGACGGGTTATGAATGGATTCATTGCTTGTGCAAGCGCTCCTTTGTGGTATTCAATCAAACAGATGGTTTCATTGTACGCAAATTAGAAAATGCAAACAAAGTTCATTGAAAAACATTATATTTTACAGGGTGTGCTCTTAATTTGCGACTTGCATAATATGAATTAAGAAGAAGACATACGTTTTATTGTTGGACTAAAGACTAACCCAAGACTATAATCGCAACTGATAGAAAGCCACGATGAGGTCTAGGATGATAAGTCAAGCAAGTGTATCTTATTAGCATTCTTAGGTATCCACTTGCTAGTTGACAGGAAAAGCGTTAATATTGCAGAGTATTCCATACAATTTATGGGTATACCGTTGGTTTTTCAAAAATTGACGTCTCTTATCATCAAGAGAATGGCATTGGTGTACGTTAAACACATTTAAAATTTATCTGGGTATTGAAAATGAAGGAACCAATACAATTTAAATTAACAAAATAAACTTGTTAATAAAATTCAAGCGATGTTTTATTTATTGACCACCGAGGGCCAGATGGATAAAAAAGTTCCATGAAACATATTAAAATTTACGCAGTTAAATCCATTCACTCCTTTGGGACCAAGAAATATGAATCTAAACCTTCTAAAAAAAGATTTATAGACTGCTCAGTTTTAAACAGGTGCCTGAAGATCAATTCTTTCCTTTTATGGTGTAGCATTATGGCACAATATAACGATAGCCAGTAGCAATAACCGGTTTTGTAAATGGGAACTTAAGGTTGGCAAAATAAGTAGGTTATCGAATGAGCACATGCAGCACTAGTGAACACAAGCATCCACGTTGTGTTGCCACGGCCTTCCCGATTGTGTGTATACAGCGAAGTTTGCCTTGTTGTTGATCCTTGGGAAGCGGACGTCCGCGGCGCGGATGACTGTTGCGGGCGTTCGCAATAGAGGGCTTACAACGAAACAATTGAGAATATACTCGTACCTGTCGCATTCGAACAGAACAGATGCACAGCTTGTCCATTTTAATGTGCCCTCAGGTTTCAATTCCAGTTGGAATATCCCGAGCAGGATGGAAGAAGCGCAACTTAGCTGTGTTATTATGAGTTTTTATACAAAATATCACATCCGCACACGGACGATCTGCGAGCGGAGCCTGCTCCACGTAGCGGAGGCCCTACACATGTGTCGAGGCACTGAGTATATTAACATTGTGGTTATGGTTTCCGACACCCTCTTTTATGCCCTAACAGCTTGGATTATAGAACGTTTAAGTGGGACCATAAAATAACCGTCGCTTACTACCTGAAGAAGAAATAAATTACTTAACAGGATAATGCTTTTATATCCGGGAATGTTTTGTACGTGTCGTAGTATAACCTTATGGGTATTTATTGGGCCGTTCGTCACTGAATAACGCCAATACCCGGGGGAACAGTTATGCGGTTAGGGTGCATAATGCTACTGTGCTGTTCTCGTTTATGATTGCAGACTGCGCTCTACAATTTATTAAGTTCTGGGGTCGTGATATTAGGGACCACTCAAGTTTATTACAATTTTTTGGGAGAATTAATTTGGTAGCGTATTCCTAATCCTGGTATATCACTTGACATCTGTTCAATATGCTTACAAGCTAAATAAAATGTGACATGCTATGTTCTATGCATGTTTGTATCGAAAAGGGGAATTGAGGCTTCTGAAATTTGTTTTAACACTGTCATTCCCGTACATAAATTGATCAGTTTATGGACCTGGCTAAACTGGTGGATAAAGCTCCTTGTTAATAAAAATCGTACCCGCAACGACAACCGCTAATCAAAAAAGGACAAAAGTTCAAACATTCATCGAAAACACAATCGCTATTAGGAGCGAGAGGAATGCGCTCGGGGAGCAAAACAAAATGCGTTTAATGGCAACGTGATATGGTGAGTAATAGGTTGAGCATCATCTCCGGGGTTAAGCTGATATGGAAAGGGGTTCTTAATGTGTGAGATTTACGGTTGTTTTTTGGTTGCGGGTGGTGATACAAGTAGTAAGTACGCACGTGCGTGGCGTCTCGCCTGTAGGACCGCGCGGGGGGCGATGGCGCCGCCTGGCGGGAGTGGGACAACTTTATGACGACACGATATATTGTCTTCGCTCAGTGTGGGATTTACCGTTTCTTTTGTTTTATTTTTTCGGACACGCCGATTAATTTCTTTTAGTGGGCTGTTTTGGGTCGTCGGTTCAGCTTGTGCTCACAATCAAATTTCCTTCCTTTGTTTTCGCAGCCGTATTGAAGTGCTCTCGCATTAGCAAGTTCACTTCGACCAACTAAAAAAGTTCACTAAAAGAAGCCGCGATCCATTAATAACGTAGTCTGCATGTACGCTTTGTATATAGAGTGAACCGAAAAGCTTTTTGCTTGGCACAACTTGCGCAACTCCAACTTTTCTGAATGCGGTTTGAAGATTGCCCACAATTCGAATGTACGAGAAGAATATTCTTTTATCGATAAGCTGTCGTAAATTTTCTTACTCGCTATTCCCGTTCGAATTGAATACATTGCTTTCTTTTCCACGCGGAATACCTGTTCTCTGCAGACTAGATTCCTGAAATTGAAATATTTTATTGGACGGGCAGGCACCTAAAGTGACAATGCTGGAGGATGTTTGAGCGCTGTCCCAAACTCCCCTTGTATTAAATATTAGGTTTTCAAAACAAACAGAATGTAGCACGCGATCGGGCAAGCCAGCTGGCCTATTCAAATTCGCGCAAACGTGGAAGAATTGAAACCAGAGAAAGATGGCGGATGAATGGTGAATCACCCAACCCTTGCTGACGATGTTTGCGCAAACATTGGTTTAGTAATAAAAATATTTGTTCAAATCCTCAACTGGTGGAGGAAAAGGGAAGCTTTTTTTGCGAAATAGCCCGGTGAGTGTGCCTAGTCTATTGTCATGGAGTTTTAAACCCGAGATTAAGAGGAAGCTAATCATGGGCTGAGCGAGGGGACTGTATAATCGGTCCTTGCGTTGTTGCAGTTTCTTTATTCCCTTTTTTAGAAACATAATTAAGAATAGAATGAATGTAAGGGAAATTATTATTAAATGAGTCAATGTTTGCATAGCGTTGGTTTGTAAACGATTAACTAAGTTACGCAGCTGTTTGTCAAGTTTTGTCAACAACAATCAAATTGGGAACCACTTCTCGACATTCAAGGGGAACAAACGATAAATAGTACAGTATCTACATATCAATGTATTTATTTTCATAACGATCTGAAAAATCGTAAAATGAAAGTGTTTAAACAAGATTTAAAATTACATTTTTAACATAGAGTATAAATAGTTTAAAAATATTATCTACATTTTCTTGATTAATTTGAAGTCAGTGTGCATAATAAACTACTCGCATCGTAGGCACACCGTGTTATTGTTTTACACTCAACTTTAGACAGCTCAATTCGAATCAATACACATAAACCAAATTCAACGTTCCCATACTCCAAGTGAGATTAATGCCCCACTTCCTATCTCCATGGCTAAACAACCAGCATTCCTAAATTACCATTACGGTGAGCAAACGCAACGTACGGCCGCAATAACTCCGTGGATAAATCTTCGCATTCGTTCTCATTTGCACTCCCGCGCATTAACTAGTGATGAGACTGCGACGGTTTGCAGAACCGTGCCAGAAGATTACGACGGTAGGAGCTGGAGTTCTAGTGACAGATGATAGTGGTATTATCTTGATAAATAAAGACACGTTGATCTCAAGACGAAAGTCTTCAATACGTGTGTGTTGCCAGTGATACCATACGGAACCGAAACGTGGCCGCTTACAATGTGCCGATTAAGGAGGATCAAAGTCACCCAGAGAGCAATGGAGAGGGCTATGCTCGGAGTCTCCCTGCGTGATCGTATCAGAAATTTTGAGATCCGCAGGAGAACTAAGGTCACAGACATAGCCCAAAGGATTGCATGCCTCAAGTGGCAATGGGCAGGGCACATAGCGAGGAGAACAGACGGCTGTTGGGGCGGAAAGGTCCTCGAGTGGAGGCCACGTACAGGGAGTCGCAGCTGTGGCAGGCCCCCCACAAGGTGGACCGACGATCTGGTGAAGATCGTGGGAAGCCATTGGATGCGGGCGGGACAGGACCGATCTGTGTGGAGAACATTGGGGAGGCCTATGTCCAGCAGTGGACGTCTATTGGCTGAAATAATGATGATGACGATCTCAGAGACTGCTTTTATTGTATAGTAAATTACAGGGATAGGAACAGAAGGCCTATTTTAAATCAGACAGTTACGACCGAATCAGAGTATCTCTCTCTTTCACACACGCTGTGTGTCTCTTTTGTTTGGATGCGACAGGTATATTCTCGTTCGTTAAGGGATAGCTTCAAATTAAGCTACCATGGTTGAAATTGGGAGCGATGGGAGGCCTCCCATACAGGGGGGTCGTGGTTCGAATCCAAGCAATCCTAGATTTTTCAAATCTATATGCGTATTTTTTACAATTAGCTTGGCAGTGAGGGAAAACATCGTGAGGAAACCTGCACGTTTCGGATATTTTCTGAAACCTGTAACCATGATTCAGTTGGTCTGGGTTGCAAGGTTCAGACGGCAGTCGCTTCATTGTAATTATCCAAGTACTGAATCATGGTTCAAAGGAATCCTGGGTTCCAGAGCGACCGCTTTGGACGCAACCGGGAATTACCGTCAAGATGAAGGGGAAGGAACAGGTTTAAATTCTGGAAATATTCTCCATTATAGTAAATTATGTTGTAATAAATTATTCTCCATTTTAAATTGTGACTTTAATTTTTTGGGAGCTGTTTAGGTATGGGAAGCTGTGTACTGCTTGACTGGTAGGACGTAGCTTCTTAGTTTGTTTTTGGTCAATAGGCTAACGCTTCACCACAATCGCATCTGATGGAAAGCGACGATGAGGTCTAGGATGATACGCGTTTGCCTAAAAGATGCATGTTCACTCTTGCCTTAAAGATGTCCAGATTATAGTGATTATAGTGGTCAGGAAAAACAGACCTCGGCAGGGAGATCCATTCCTTAGCCGTCCGCATTATAAAAATTTATGGGTAGGACTGAATCAAATTACCGAGAATTAGATGAATGTATCGCTCAAATTTTGAATTTTGAACTTGGAACCTAGTGAATTGAGACAAGTCAGTACATAACTATACGCGAAACTGGAGAATGGCATCGTTACACTTCGGGCAAATATTTAAAGAAATAAAATACTTTAACGTTCCCCCCCCCTCACCCCTGGCTTCCCAATTTGTCCTCGACTATTGTTCACGTTATTTGTTAACGATTAGACCTCAAGGTTTTCAAAATAGAACAAATCTTTTTCATACAGAATTTTGATTGTGTTTTGTTAATTACTCACTCTTGTCAAGTATCTGTGTTTTTACACAAGGGAAATTAAATTGTTATTTTAATTTGATGCAATCTTCTTATTATATGAGGAGTCAAAAGAAACAAGAATAAATTTACAGGTCCAACGAAAATTATCGAAGAACACAAATTTTGTACAACTATGTATGGACGTACGAACTTGTACACTTTTCCAAAAAGTCGATAGTCATAGTTTTAACACCAAAAATAAACATAGACTTGCCGTCCCAGTCCTCAGACTTCATAAAATCGGTAATCCCTTTGTTGGCTTAAGTATTAAGATAATCAATAAGCTCCCACAAAATGCCATGAACATATCACTGGATAAGTTTAAGTCTCATATTGAAACTTGCCTAATGAATAAAGGTTACTATAGTATACAAGACTATTTAAATGATAAGGATTCTCGGTCATGTTAATCGCTTAGTCTTAGAGTTGTTATTCATAATAGTAGGTGTGTTAACTTTGAAGATCGTATATTTTTTTTCTCAATTGAAACTCTGTCACATCATCAATATTTGAAAAGAGTAACTACTGAGTTTCTTGCTGGTGTCTTCTTAGTAGAAATCGACATTCCGATCCAGCGGTACATGATAATATATGTACCTATATTGACATTCATAAGTGTTCTGCATGAACCTAAATTAAATAATATTTTTTTAATCTTTGTCTTTGAACTGTTGTCTACACTTGTGTTAGGGATATAAGAAGCTACAAAGGTTAGTAAAGAATTAGGTCAATGTTACGATGGTATGAATTTGCGATATTACTCAAAGACGAAGAAACCAAAGAATGAAATCTCGTGTGAATGAGTGATTTGATCACTTGACGCCTTGGTTATTCAAATTTTGAGTATCCAAAGGGTCAGACTCAATTCCGAGTGAACTGACAGATTGAACGAGCAAATAATAAACTCGATTCTCGACATTCTTTTGAGAATAATTTAAAAAATGTCACTCAGTAAAATAAACCTTGAGTTACATCACTAGTATTAACCCTCTCATTTGAAGGCCCCGATGAATGGCGCGAGTCAATGGCTCGTAAGAAATGGGCCAGTGACATGGGCCTCTGCGAAACGCAGTCGCCATGTTGGCAGCCCCAGGAGATTTGCTGTGCTCCGCCAGTTTTAGTATATCTGTGTATATTTGCAAAGTTGTGCTTTTCATCTCTTTGCAGGAGTGGTTTGGTATAACTACGTATTGCTTCCTAGTTTTAGGATGTTTTGTACAAAGCCATTTTGCATGAACCGTTTCAAAGCTAATAAACAGTATAAATTACATTTGAATAGGAATAAATTTGGTGGTTTGCTTTGCAGCGATGTAACTAAAGGCGGCGTTTTAGTTTACAGAGTTGATCGTTTTATGAATAAATGCTTTTGGATATTTAGTGTAAAAAACAAACTTTCAATAAACTTCAGTCATATTTTAATTTACAAATTTACTTCTACATCATCGTTAATATCAATGTCAACCGGTTGATGGGTCATCCTAGGTAAATTGTTCCATCAATAACATCCTACTTTTTGCTTAGTATCAATGGAACTATTTACATGATTCAAAATCTATTAATACAGATCTAGCTTTAATCAGACTCATGTATTCTTCATCAAGTCTTTTTTAAACCTTTTACATTTTATACAAGGGAGCGATAAACTCATTCCATTAAAATCATCCTACTTTTTGTTAGTATCAATCGAACTATTTGCATGATTCAAAATCTATCAAGGTTTTGAGCGCCATGGGGGACACCGGTGACCGACAAACCATAAATGTTTATTTGTGTCTGGTTAGATGGCAGTCAATGTGTTAATACAGATCTAGCTTTAAACAGACTCATTTATTAATAATCAAGTCACATTAAAACCTTTTACATTTTACACAAGGCAGCGATAATGTTTCAATCTTCTCTTTTCCGAAGTCTTTGAACTCACATCAAGATTTGAAATCTATCACTCGTTTTTTTCTAACTATGGCAAATTAATCTACTAACATCTGGTGCTAGTGAATCATGATGTCATGTGCGTAAAATTAACTTGGCTATACGTGGGACAGTAGAGCTGTACTTATTTGTGACCGATCGTTATGTTCAATCACATGTTCACATGCTGTTTCTGCTGACATTTGTAATTTGCTAATGATTGATGTGGTGTGCGTGAGAATCGCCACTTAGCTGTCTGCAAGACCTTAAAATAGGGTGTTTGGAATAATAACTTAACTGCCAGTTCGGTATAAAGTAAATGCTGGCGTAAACATTCCTTTTGCATTGTTTAGAAAAAATATTTTTTACAGTCAAAAGTCATGGCCATACCAATACTTTACATAGGAGACATACCTACTTACTTGAGTTTAATTGAACTTTTTAACGCAGGAATATATCAAGCGAAAATTTACGATTAGATTACGCAAAAATGTTTAACATTAGACTTTGGTTGATCGTTCTCTGAAGTTCTCTCTCTCTCTGGCAGCATGACAAAACACAACGTGAAAGGTCATAACTATTCTTTCATTTAAGTTTCACATTAACTTACCTGCTTGTTTCTAAATAAATAATTCTGCCTAAATGCGAATAACTTTCTGTTTCTTTTTTAAAATTTGATATTTCCTCATTGATAGCTTGGTTTGGTTCGATCAATGTAGGTAACACGCAATCACAAATTTTAAAAAGTGAATTTGCCCCGCATTCCGGTATACTGTCCTTCCATGGGGTGTACTTTCACCGTCCAGGCGAAGGGTCTGCCTACATTGGTGGTGTCGGTAATGAGCCAGGTGGCAGAACAATGTAAAATCAGGGAAGTTCCCAGTACACCTTTTCGTCCTTAATGCATTGCATTAAGGTCGAAAAGTCTTATTCCCCGTCAGTACCCACAACAATACCGGCCGGGGGTCGGTCTCACCCTTACCTTGTGTGTGCTGCCGATATGAATTTAAAAAGTCGATTTTTATTTCTCTTAGCTTAATGAAGGGTTATGAGAACGCAATAAAAATAAGGTGACTATGGTGTATTAACGCAGTCTTTAGAGTGCAGTTTAACATAGTTTTCTGCGCGTATTCTAAGCTGGGTAACTACGGTATAATATCCTTCAACTGATTACGGCTACGGCGGCCAATCTCAACATTCAGCCTACTTACGCAGGATATATTATATATAGTGCTCATGTGCGCAAACACAAGTGCACTCTCTATTCCCTTACCCTCATATTTCGATGGGACACTACTGTGACACTACCAGAGAGGAATCGGGCGCAGGACCAACGTCTTAACATGCTTTCCGAGGCACGGGGGTACAAGACCGCCAACTTCAAGACTCTGGGCTGCCACTAAGAATTTCTTACCGAAAACTTAGGTACTCATTTTTGGCCCGACCCGGGGATCGAAGCAGCGCAGCCGTCGCTTTAAAGTGCGACCCACTAACCACTGCAGTCACTGAGGCAGTCTAACTACGTGTGTTATACTACGGTACGGTACTAAGCACGTATAACACAAGTAGGTATATGTTTTACGCTAATAAAACGAAAATAAAAGGTACACACGGCGTCTACGTCTAGTTACCCTTATTGACCTTTGGACCGCCCTTATATCTAGTGCTATTTTTCCACTCCAGGGGGATAACTTGATCTGACGTTGACTGTACACATACCATTATTGCGACTTCTCCTAATGTAAGTCTCAGTATCACCTGCATAGTTTGTCAAATAATTTTAACCGATCCACCAGACTATCTGATTCTTTACCAATTCTTATTGGACTGGTTCTTGCATTTTCTAATAAGTTACTTACTTAAAGATCCCGATTCATTAGAAAAACACGGGCAATGTGTTTTAATTTTAAGTCTGCGACCTTTACATGCATATTTTAACACCGAAAAATTTTTGTTGGCGCAGTGGTTAGTGCGTCGCACTTAAGAGCGACGGCTGCGCTTGGGGTTCCGGGTTCGATCCCTGGGTCGACCCAAAATTTGTACCTGAGATTTTCTGTTAAGAAATTGTCAGATTCGGCCCGGAGTCTGGAAGTTGGCGGTCTTGTACCCCCGTGCCTCGGAAAGCATGTTAAGCCGTTGGTCCTGCACCCGATCCCTCTCCGGTTTTTTGACACTGGTGTACCATCGGATTATGAGGGCAAGGGAATAGTGCACTTGTGTTTGCGCATACACTTGAGCTCTATAATATATCCTGCGTCAGTGGCTGATCGTTAAGATTGGCCTTAGCCGAAATCGGTTGGAGGATACTATTAATTTTGCGTCCAGATCATGCATTGTTGTAGGTAATCCACTGTTTATAAGCATAAAAAATGAAAAGAAAATATCCCTGGCCACCGACAACGTGATGTTTCTTCATAACCATTATGGAACGTAGTAAACTTAAAATAAACATTAATAACCGTAAGACACTTTTAGACATTTACTTTGTTGAGTCCGAGCCATGAAAGAACTCCCGCGGGAAAACACGGAACAAAAGTTTGTCATTCCTTGTGTTTATATTCATAAAGCTCAATTTTGTTGCTCAACTTCTTTGGTGGCGCGGGTTCTAGCAGAACGCAGTAGCCTGCGCGAGCGTCTTTTTGCGATTGTCCAACCAATCAGGCGCCTGCAGGAAACATGACTCGATTCAGCAAGGGTTCAGTATATTTAGTGCCCTAAAAATAAACATCAGGCGCGCTCGTGCTCTCCCACCACTTTTGAACTTGACTTGAGTTCGATGACCGGGGTACGAAGTCAACCCCAGTGTTTACCATTGCATTCAAATTTCAACTCTAAATAAATATGAATAGGAGAAAGAAATGAGAACCCTCTTATCGTTGTTTTTGACAATTAAAACTGTGTACGTACTTATCTAAATGAAGTAGCTGCAATAACGACATAAATATTCATTTATTCTACTATTTATTAAAGGGTCCATTATTACCTTGCTGTTATAAGACAATACGTACTATAAATATGTTATGAATTAATATTTTATATTTATAAGGCATTAAAAAAATCATCGCGCATTCAGGCGAGATGAAGTGTGGGTTGGATTGAACGATTTTTTAAGTGTAATTTCTATGGGCAGTGGCAATCGCTCACCATCGGTTTACAGGTTGGTAGCTGGTAGCGCAATTGTGACTCCACTGGTGTCGCGGGTGTCCATGGATCCCGAGGTGATCAGTCTGTTCGCCTGCCACCTATCGCATAAAAAAAAACAATTTTTCATCGTAATATTACACAACCGTAATTAAAACTTACTGTTATACTAAATCTAATTTTAATTTTGCTGTATTTTTTACTAAAAACTGTAACGGCCGGTAGTCAATTGTGATACTTAAACTTACCTTATGGCTGGTAACTTTAAGTACGCCATTACGTAAAGTTTTAGCAGCAGTTTGAATAATTACGGATATCTTGATGTTTGTTCGAGCTATTTTTGTGTCGGCTGATGATAATCTGGTTCAAAACGGAACATAATAGCTGCCCAAAATAGTTTGTTTTACTTGCCGTATTGAAGCTTTATACGTAGGCATAATAGGTTAAAGGCATGGGCGGTGTTTTAATCAGACATTTGCTTCGTTTTTTGCTCCTTCCATGTTTTATTTTTGGTCAATACATGAGTAATATAAGATAAGATAAGAAAACTTTATTAACCACAACACATTATAGATAGATATTCTTTATTGCACAAAAATAAAATACAAGCATGATACAACAGCAACAGACAATACAATAAGGCGGTCTTATCGCTTGTAGCGATTTCTTCCAGACAACCTTTGGGTAGAGGAAAGAAATATCGTATTCGTAATAAGGGAAGGCAGTGCAAAGTAATTTAACAAACACAACTATACATAGAATAAAACAGAAAAAGGTACAGAGAACTCTAAGGACAAAACTGTGGAATCAACTATCGCCTGCGGTGTTTCCGAACTGATATGACCTGCAAACCTTCAAGAAAAGAGCGTACTCCCATTTAAAAAGGCCGGCAGCGGCAGGTCCTTTGAGATAGCCGGTGTCCATGGGCGGCGGAAATCGCTAACCATCAGGTGATACGTCTGTTTGTCTGCCCATATACCATAAAAATCAGAGATAAAAAGTTGCGGCCAATAAGGCTCAGCCTTAGCATATGCTGCTGGTTTTCCAGGCTGGATCTTGGGCTTGGGCTGAAATATGAGCATGGCATAGAGCGATGGTGGCTCAGTTGATAAGAACGTGCCTTGATAAGGTCGTGGTTCGGATCCAAGCATGCACCTCTAGATTTTTCAAATCTATGTGCACATTTCCTAATGGTATGGTGCGGCGGTGAGAGAAAACACCGCAAGAAAACCTGCATGTTTCGGATAGTTTCTAGATAATGATTCAGAACGTGTCGCCGTGATCTGGTTCCCCTGTCTGAGGGTTGCGAAGTTCAGACGGTAGTCGCTTCATTGTAAATACTACTCCCCAAATCCTGAATCATGGTCAAAGCCTACTCTAGGCTCCGAAGCGACAGCATTTGACGCAACTGGGTATTATAGGTTAAGATGAGACGGAGACATGAGCATGCCATCCGAAAATCAATCAAAGCATTACTGAACGTAGGCCTCCTTGATACTGCGCTGCTAATCATTGTAAACCAGGCGAGGTTATGGTCAAGCGTTAACCCATAGTCAACAAAAAAAACGGATGAGACACTGAGGAAAAATGAGACACTAAAAAGCTTGAAAAAAATTTCTGTGAAAAAAAAACCGCCTTCAAAAACCACGAACTAAAAAGTGTAAAATAATATTTCTAACACTTTATACACTTCAAATAACATTTTATAACAGTACACTCGAGATTTTACCGAAGTCGGCGCCTAATCCCTGTTGAATAATTGAATGTTGTATTAAATTACAAGATAGTATTGGGCGCCGACTTCGGTAACACCTTTTCTCGAGTGTCCTGTTATTTGAAGTGTATAAAGTGTTAGAAATATTATTTTACACTTTTTAGTTCGTGGTTTTTGAAGGCGGTTTTTTTTTCACAGAATTTTTTAACCATCCATATCATTAGTGTTTTTTGTTTTGTTACCCCTCTAAAATGGTTGGTATCACCCTCTCGGCGATAGGTAACTACCCTCAGGTTGAACATAATTAAAAAGAATACAGGACACACACACATACATATAAAACAATTTAAAAAAAATACAAAAACGGTCCCAAAATAGGATCCACTCAGATTTTTTATCACGGCTGAAGTCGTGGATAAATAAGTTGTACTTATTTATTGTCTTAGCTTCATAATTTCATTTGATTATCGTAATTTATCTTCATCCGATGAAATAAAAGGAAAAAGAAAAACAATAGCGGCGCGCACCAAGAGGTTTGGCTCCTTGTTCCTGCCCCGAGCCATCAAGGCATGGAATGCCCTCCCAGCTCATGTGTTTCCTCCTTCATACAATCCGGGGTCTTTTAGGCGGAGCGTGAAACGGCATCTCAGCAGGCCATTAGGGTGAGGATGGCAGACACAATGGGTACTTTGTTAGTTCTTCTGTGCCTGTCAGCCTCATATTTGGATTTCACGGCCGCTTACCATCAGGCGGAGTGAGGTCATCCTGATTTGCCTTTCTATATAAAAAAAAGAAAACCTTTTGGTATAAAAAGTTATTTACCTTATTCAAATATTCCTTTTACTGGTAGCTTTCCGTTTATTCCCTTATTGATCTACCCAACTAATGCACATTTACGAAGCACTAACTAGGGCTTGTAAATACACAATTTTTCCAATCCCATCGAGGACCGTGTAACTAAAACATTCAGCTGTTGGTGCGGCCTGTTTTACGCCGATCAATACTGCCTTTTCAGAAGGAATAATTGGCCGGTTCCGTGGCCTGAAATAGACTTGTTTGAAGAAAACTTGCAGACAGTGCAACGAGTGATAGATTTGGTACAATCCGATGGTTCCGGGGATTTCGTAAATTGAAATGTTATAAAACTTTTACTGAGTTTTTCGATGACGTCTTTGCGTGTAGGTAATCTTTAGTATCTTATTTGCATTCTGCAATCCTCCAACTGCCCGCAAACCTTTATAAGAGATGACCAAAAGCAATTGATGTCTGTGGCGAGAAACGAACCAAAATGGCGAATTAACAAATGACAATACGTCTCCCTCCACAGAGTATAATAATATCCTCCAACCGATTACGGCTACGGCGGTCAATCTCAAGGATCAGCCACGTACGCAGGATATATTATAGTGCTCAAGTGTGTGCGCAAACACTAGTGCACTCTCTATTCTCTTACCCTCATATTCCGATGGGACACTACTGTGACACGACGGGAGAGGGATCGGGCGCAGGACCAACAGCTTAACGTGCTTTCCGAGGCACGGAGGTACAAGACCGCCAACTTCCAGACTCCGGGCTGCCACTAAGAGTATACAAACTTCAACGTCACCAGATAGACAGATATGAAAAAAACGGCAACTGACAGGAGGTCTATAATCTGTGGTGAATTGATCTGTGCTTTTTGGTAGAGAAAAAAATGTGGCGCGAGATTAATAAAGTTTTATTAATATCGTAAATGTTTTTCCTTATTTCTCGCCTTCTAACACTAGATAAGAAAGTTAGAAATCTCTCAACTTTAACGTACTTTCCCATCTAAGTCCTACTTAGGGAGTGCATCGTGGGTACCTTAGCGGGGTGCCTCGCAACTCTTAACTCATAGGTAGAGTGACCACATATCTTGTATTTTTATAGCTTACCCGTATTTTGTATCTAGGTAAATAAACCCCATTATTTACAAAGTAAAATCAAAACTGGTGTTGCAGTGTCCATGGGCGGCGGTAATTGCTTGCCATCAGGTGATCCATCGGCTCGTCTGCCACCTATATTATAAAAAAAAAATCAAAAGTTTACAAAGCATATTCACATTTTGTGTGGAGATGTTAACTCAAATACAAATGTTAAAACAATGATGTAGCGAGGTAGAGTCGTGTCGCTGGTTATTAAAATGTTTAAAAAAACATTTGTCCACGTGGACATTGTCAGGAAAACTGCATGAGGAGGTCATCATTGATTCTGTCAAGATTAGTCGAACGCAACGTATCAGCTGATGCAATTCAAAGAATTTAAAATTAATGTTTAGTGAATTTAAGTATATACATTTGTTCAGCCGCGAAGTGATATTATTAATAATAATTAACACTACTAGTGTGTCGAGTGCGTCTTCACGTGGACAGCTTGCTTAGATTTGATATATTTTTAAAACCTGCGATTTATCAAGAGTGGATCTGGCAGAATCTCGGCAAAATAAGAAGAGGATATCGTGGGTGCTGCATTCTGATAGTTTGATAGTATTGTATTAGCCTATAATTCTGTCCCACTTCCGGTACCAAAGGCCTCCATCATAAAAAACATGTCATCGCTACTAAGTATGATGGGATTAAGCTTAATCAACACACTTGCAAAATGCGGATTGGTGATCACAAACCTGAAAAGTTCGAAATATACTTTTTGCTCGACCCCAAATCACGGCTCGATACTTAGATCACTACACCAACATGGCATTGAGAAAAGTTATTTACGGGATTTCTACCGTCGTCATCATATCAGCCCGCATCCACCCACTGCTGAGTATAGGCCTCTTCCTTATCACGCCATACCCTTCGGTCCCTTGCCAGCCTTATCGATTGTTTCCCCACTGCCGTCACAATATCGTCGGACCATCGGGCAGGTGGTCTACCCACCGGACGTATTTCTACCATGTACCTTATTTTTGAGTTTTTTTTTAATAAGGTACATGATGGAAAATCCCGTAAATAACTATTCTAATGTTGGTGACTAGAAAGTTTAAAACAATATAGGCATTGAGTTTCTAACTATAATTCTTTTTGAAACCCTGGTCACCCTAACCCCCAAGTGAGTACGGCTTGTGGTTACCAACTCGACTTACGCTTACATACTTCCTCAGTGACATTGGATTAGTTCTTCGCGAGTTCTGATAAGTTTTTCGATGTGGTATTATGATCCCTTAGGGCGCTTTTGCCTTGGTTAACTGTACCTACTAGTGAGATTTACGATAAGATAAGATTAAGAACAATTTATTGAATACAACACATACACATAGAACAAAACAGAGAATAACAATAATTAACACTACTAGAGTGTCGAGTGCGTCTTCACGTGGACAGCTTGCTTAGATTTGATAGATTTTTAAAGAGTGGATCCGGCAGAATCTCGGCAAAATAAGAAGAGGATATCGTGAGTGATGCATTCTGATAGTTTGATAGTATTGTATTAGCCTATATCTCTGTCCCACTTCCGGTACCAAAGGCCTCCATCATAAAAAACATGTCATCGCTACTAACTATGATGGAATTAAGCTTAATCTTATTCTTATTTATTATTCTTATTCTTAATCAACACACTTGCAAAATGCGGATTGGTGATCACAAACCTGAAAAGTTCGAAATATACTTTTTGCTCGACCCCAAATCACGGCCCGATATACTTAGATCACTACACCAACATGGCATTGAGAATAGTTATTTACGGGATTTCTACCGTCGTCATATCAACCCGCATCCACCCACTGCTGAGTATAGGCCTCTTCCTTATCACGCCATACCCTTCGGTCCCTTGCCAGCCTTATCGATTGTTTCCCCACTGCCGTCACAATATCGTCGGACCATCGGGCAGGTGGTCTACCCACCGGACGTATTTCTACCATGTACCTTATTTTTGAGTTATTTTTTTTAATAAGGTACATGATGGAAATCCCGTAAATAACTATTCTAATGTTGGTGACTATGAAAGTTTAAAACAATATAGGCATTGAGTTTCCAACTATAATTCTTTTTGAAACCCTGGTCACCCTACCCGCAAGTGAGTACGCTTGTGTTACCAACTCGACTTACGCTTACATACTTCCTCAGTGACATTGGATTAGTTCTTCGCGAGTTCTGATAAGTTTTCGATGTGGTATTATGATCCCTTAGGGCGCTTTTGGATTGGGGACTGTACCTACTATGAGATTTAAGATAAGATAAGATAAGAAACAATTTATTGACCACAAAACATCACACATAGAACCAAACAGAGAAAACAAGGTACAGAGACAAAGAGTTGCGGCCAACAAGGCTCAGCCTCAGCAACTGCCACACACAGCAGCTGCAGCGCTGGTTTTCAGGCTGGACCTTGGGTGACGCCTTTGCATTGAAAAAAAAAATTATAAAAGATTGACATGCAATAAATACAAGTAAAAAGAAAATGAAAAATTACATATACAAAACAAATAAATAATAACACAGAGATACATACATAATCCATTTAAAACATTAAAATTATATTTAAAAAAAAAACCCAAAAAAAAAACAACAAAACAACAAAAAAAAAATGGCATTCGCGGGTGTCAAACCAATATTATCATAAGCGACAGTGGCGCAATCAATTAATTGCGCTCATTATTATCTGTGCCACAGTATGTACACAATGATGGAGAAAAAACAAAACAAAAAAAAAATAGAAAAATATTTTGACAATTGATTGACACCCAAAGAGTAATATTATATGACTAGCTGACCCGGCAAACGTTGTTTTGCCATATAAATAAAAGGGTTGATCGTAGAAGGGTGAAAATTGAGGATTGTATGTATTTTTGTATGTTGTATCATAAAAAAGAGAAATTAAAAATTTTGTCTAAAAAATAAAAATAAAAATTTAGGGGTGGACTACCCCTAACATTTAGGGGGATGAAAAATAGATGTTGGCCGATTCTCATAGATACCGGATAAGCACAAAAAATTTCATCAAAATCGGTCAAGCCGTTTCGGAGGAGTATGGCAACGAAAACTGTGACACGAGAATTTTATATATTAGACTAACCTACCTACGAACCAATATTATATTTGTTTTGGATAGTTTCTGCAACGTGTAACCATGGTTCAGTTGATCTGATTCCCCTGTTAAAGAGTTGCGAAGGTCAGACGGCAGTCGCTTCATTTTAAATGCAGCAGACCTAAGTAAATAATCATAGTCCAAGCGTACCCCAGGCTCCAGAGCGACAGTTTTGGACGCAACTGCGAATTACACGCTAAGATGAGGCGTGAATTCCCATTTGCGTCCAAAGCAACTTATGATGACTTGCACTCGTAATAATCGCGGTCTCAATGTGACGGAGCCTTAACTTATGTGACTTGGTACAGTATCTTGACATTTGAGTGTGGATTGGTGGGTATTATTGCGGCAAAGTTAGTTTCTTGATTTTAGGCGATGATTTGGCTTGATTCCGAAATTTGCGGTTTGGGATAATGCTTTCGGGAGAGCGACTTAGTGTGGCTAAGAAGCTTACGAATATAAGTCACGTACTGACACAGATTAAACACTAGCACAGAGGTGCCTTTATTAGGAAACAGGAGATAAATAAGCATAACCAGTTGATCCGTTTAGGAGTTATGTCTTAGAACATGTTAACAGGAAAACCTGGAAAATAGTATATCGCCGCGCATTTTTGTTTTGGGTGAAAACTATTAAAGCATAAGCTACTACTGGCTTACTCCTATGATTCTGCGACCCAAGACCTGTCTTGGCCTCCGGTGTGAGGTTCTTTTCCTGATCCAGATTACTTGCACTCGCGATCAGCCTGTACAGTCGGCAGCAATTAGATAGCAACATCCAAGGACTGACATCCAGGGCCATAGTTAGATACAGCCAAAGTGTTCTAACACATCGATACACCCGAGGCGCTCATATAGATATTGACATATCTGTCGTCAAAAGTAACGTAACGTGCAAGTCACCCATTATATCGACTCACGGTTAGCATGTATCTATGTATTTAACAACGCGGTGTATATATTTGGTCAGCCTAGGTGCATTCAATAAATTGACTACTTTTGCGATATCGATGTTAATGGAAACTTAGGCTTTATCCATCTATTTGACAGCATTGGATCATCATTATCATCATCGGCAACCCACACTCGTCCACTGCTGGACATGCCACACCAGCCAGCCTTCGAATGTCATCATCCCATCTTGTCGCAGGGCGTCCTACACTACGCTTACCAAGTCGCGGTCTCCACTCAAGGTACGGCTCCAACGGCTGTCAGTTCTGCGGCTAATATGACCAGCCCACTGCCACTTCAGTTTGCTAACTCGGTGGGCTATGTCGGTGACTCTGGTTCTCTGTCGGATTACATCATTTCTGATGAGGTCCTTCAGAGATACTCCGAGCATAGCCCTTTAAATAGCTCTTTGAGCGACTTTGAACCGGTGGACTAGTCCAGCCGTGACAGTCCACGTCTCGGCATCGTAAGTCATGACCGGAAAGACGCACTGGTCGACCAGCATTGGATGTTGCTATCTAATTGCTGCCGACTGTCCTATCTAATTACGACATTCAACATCACTTTTCTTCCATCAGAAAAATTATTAAGAATTCGGCAAGAAAGCGTGATTATTTGCCTCGGATATTTTCGACCATATGATCATAAGTGTGGAGAGTCATACTAATAGAGGGCTCTTTATAGCCACTCTTCACTTAATAGTATAAAACAAAGTCGCTTTTGTTGTTTGTCCCTATGTATGCTTAATTAAACCTTTGAACTTCTCACGATATTTATTATGTGAGCGGATTCAGTCCGCTCGTGACCACGGCTGTTGTAACGTAGCCGAAACGTCGAGCCAAATATGTGAGTACACAATGTTGTTTCACATAATAAATATCGGGGAAAATCTAAAAAACTATTTAAACTTCTCACCGGATTTTTTGATAGAGTAATTCAAGAGGAAGGTTTATGTCTATAATAATATTACAGATGTACAGTATTGCACCCGTGCGGTCGCTAGTCTAAAATAACTCGTGTCCAACCATAGCCCATAACCGCAGCGCGGCGCTCAAGCAAAATTTTTAGGACTAAAATAACGAAACAGGTCAAGTTCCGTCAAGCAGGTACATACACACGAGTACTCGCAGTTACCTAATACAACAACACAACTGCGGCTAAAATAAAAACTGCACCATTTACGAAACAAGGTCGCGTTTCGTTCAAGTGATTGTGTCGCATGTTGGCTTTTTATGACACATGTCAAAGGTAATTGGTTGGGAGCGGCTATCCCGAGGGATGACCTGCTGTGCGATTATAGCTTTTATTGCGTGGACGGGAAACTGTCGAAATGTACAGGTATTAGAGACACTGTTTACGATGGACTCAAGCACGGGTCCCAAAAATTTTGGATTTTTACGTTTGACGCAGCGGAGTGACAGCCTTACGGGAAACCGGCGTGAAGCAGGCCTCTGTGTGGTGTTTTGTCGAGACATGATTACTAGTTAACTAACTTAGCTTAGTATGCTGCTATCACAGATGATTATTTACATAATTAGTTGCTATATGTTAAGTTAGTTGTGTAGTACGATAACTTTGTTAACATAACATGTCAATTTATCCAACAAAATGTGATAATATATGCGTTGTATAACTGTTGTGTGGACGCCCCTATAGGATATAGGAGAATAGCCCCTACTAACCTGCTATAGCGCCCCACTTTGCTCTCTGCTGCGACCCAGGGGCCCCGCAAAATACTTGGAGAATCCGTGCACGAGAAGCTTGCATAAGAGTTATAGTGCTTATGTAGAATGGTAAAGTAGTAGCAGAAGTTGTCATTTGACATTCAGGCTATCAATCCACGTTGGAAATTTAGATTGCTATAGTTATAATCGATATTTTTTGCTGTTTTTTTAACAGAAGAAGAAGAAACTTTCCTACTACCTCCTTCTTACTTTATTGTGTTGTATTATTCGTTCCCGAAAGTTGTGTTCAACACTCACAAGTGTAGGTGTTCATTTTGTTCCTCACTTTTGACAACTTCATAAAAGGGGCCACTAACCACCCCTGCTAAAGACTTTAAATTGTGTTTTTTACCAAGTTCTATATATAGAACACCCTAAAGCCCTTTTAAACATCGAACACCCGCAAGGACAGTAATTTTACTAACTTCTTCGATATAGTAATACGCACCAATTAATATTACAACCAGCGCAACACCCACTTACGAACGCGTTTTATACCCAAACAAATAAGGGTCGTATTATAAAGCAGCTAAGTTCTAAATTGCATCGGAAGTTTTGGTAAAAACCAATTCCCACATGAGTGATCGTGGCTAGGGTGACCAATTGCATCTTTCTGATTTAAGGGTTTTCTTTAATCAGCCTATAAACTGTCCCACTGCAGGGCAAAGGCTTCCACCATAGAAATCAAGTTATCGCTACTATGATGTGATTAGGCTTAATCACCACGCTTGCCAAATGCGGATTAGTGATCACAAAGCCGAGCTATGTCCGAAAAATTCGAAACATACTTTTTCGCTCGACCTGGGAACCGAACTCAGGACCCTGATATCACGGCCCGGTATTTAAACCACTAGACCAACAGAGCGTTAATTTAAGGGTTTACAAGATCAAAATATTTACAGGATTTGTTTTTCTTACAGAAAACCTGATCGGCACAAACAGTGTCGTGCACATTTTAAGACCTTTCACTATGTCCTTGTGATCCTTTATCTTTATTAAAACCAGGGTTCATAAAAATCCTAAAGTTTAAGTTACTTTTTTCTTCAATGTTACGCGGGAAAACCTTGAAGCAAAAGAAAAAAACATTTTTATAATTTTACATTTCTACAGTAACGACCAATCCGGGTAACCCGTGAAATAGGTAGCTGGTATCTGGTTACCCTACCGTGGCATAGTGGGGTCAAAAGTTGAAGTTGGTAAAAAATCGGCTAGCGCAGCTGGGCGGCACATGGCGGACGCTTGCTTTAATAAAACGAGCCTCGCTTCTTTCGATACGATTTTTTTTTCCGATGAACGACGCTCGGAAAGGAATCTTTGATTGGACGATCGGAAACCGCTTTGTGGCATGCGGCCGGAGGAAACTGCTACTGCATTCTGATATAGCACTTGATCGGCTGTGCAATGGGCTATAAATAGGTGTACGTGTGTATATGATTGTGCCGCAGAGGGATTAGTAATTGATTCTTCATGACGCGAGGAGGCAGATGCAGTGTAAAAACTTTGACGAATGGATTCAGATGTCTGCATCAATTGGTCATCTTCGTACCAAATGCAGATTAAACGGTGCAGACCTATCTGTACCAATTGTACCAATGTAGTTGTACCAATACTAAGAGCCTTTGAGAAGTCAGTCAAATTGTTTACGAGGGCATATATTCTTTAGAGTGTAAAAGAATTCTTGCTATGAACTTTCACATAAAAGTTTAATATGTATTTCGAAAGAATCTCTATGACCTCATCTTGAATCCGCAAAATAAAACGGTGCCAATAGCACAAAAGAAAATCTGCAATAACAGTATCAATTTTTATTGTGCGAAAAAGAATACCAGCCTGTCAAATTGTGGATAAGTGCTTTGTTACAGAAATATTCCATAAATCTTTTGAGAATGATTCGTCTGTCGTTTATGAGGAAGGGTATTTATTTAAGAAACAAAATTAAGTCTTTTAATAAAATAAAACAACAAACCCGAAGTAATAATTAGTTTAGGAACTCAACAATTTGTATTTGAGAGAAATAATTAATCTGAAAGGTATCCTAAAACTTGTTATCTTAACCGAACTTTGTTTGAGAATGGTAATAAGTTTTGGCAGTTGAGTTCTTTGCCAATATGAGGTAAGGTTAGGTAATTAAGAACATTTTGTTGTAGAACTTGGTATCAAGAAATCTTTAGAAAGTTCAATGGCATACAAATAAGGTAGGCAACCTTGTTTGATGAACTTCACAATGTATAACTCCATTGTATCGTATGAAATAAAATGACTGTTGTTGAATCGAGTACTTTACGTAAAGAATTCAGTAGTTTTCATCCAATCCGGTGTTATTTTGGGCATCAATAACGTCGGTGGAACGGACTCACCTACCTAAAACGATTATATCGTTGTTGATCCTCAACAATAATAAACACGCATATAATCCTATAGATAATACTGTAAACCTGTTGTTACCATAAAAAAACTATCAGTCTAATTTAAACGAACATAAGCACTAATTTGACACTTTCTTTCCTATGATTACAAATGTTTGTTTACATAGCCCAAGAGTTTTTGTTTTACGAAAAAAATTATCTACTTGATAAATTGAGGCAGGAGCCGAGCGGAAGACAGCGATGAAAAACTTCGAGAATTGTTTTAAGACACCCTTTATAATTTGGATATCGTGTTTCCCGGTTGGCGACGTTTCGTGTTCAACTCTAAAAATATGGCCTAGATAAATTCCGAAGTTAACGAAAAAACTTCGCTAAACAACTCCACGGACGGTTTTTGGAAGGAATCGGTAATTAGGTACAAGTCGTCTTAAACTTTTGTTTGGTTTGGGGAACATTTCCACAAGTTCCATTGAGTAGTTCACCGGCAGCAGTATTTACACACCTGGGAATTTGTTTATTTCAACTTTCATTTCTGATTTTGTTGCGGTCTTAACTTTTTGTTTATCGATTTTGCTGCTATGATGTAGGTGCTTGTTCATTGGTGTTTGTGTCTGGTTTGTTATTACCGACAGTTTCAAGAACGTTGATCTTTTAAACACCCGCGTTTGAACTTATATGTAGTGAGTCCATATTGGATAACCTGGCAAAAGCGATTATCACTGCAACAGAACTCCTCACTGACACAGTTGTCAGCTTCTTGTATTTAGAACCTTGTGGACGCTTTGTGCATGTCTTCTGTTTAAGAGTGTACTATCACATTATTAAAACGGGCTAGAATGTACCTACTCAAAAGGACAACGCTGGGACAGAGATCTGGTTAAGGGACACTACACCAATCCGTTTGTCGTAAGTCTGTCGTAGACCGGCAGGCATACCAGGTTTTTGACGCGCTCTTCGTATATGTACAAGGCCACCGAAGCGCTCATCAAAACGTGATATGACTTTCTATTGTCGTATTACATTATACTCGTGTAACGTTTAGTTTATTCCTCGACTGATCTTCTTCCCTTAAAAACCCTATCCCTAGCTTTATAACGGTTTCGCTTACAAAAACAAACCCTCAAACTACTTCCACGTGCACTCCTAGCCCTTTCCCTCAAATTACTTGGTGCAGATCTTAATTACGGTCATCCGGTCGTTGATTGCTGCTCGCATTGTTTGCACGCTAACAGGACAATCGCAATGTCACTTAGCTACTGCACACTGCGAGGCTTAGCCGTGGGGTCGACGCACTCGGATGTTGCGTATGGACGATTTGGATACCACTGTGACCCTTTAGGTATATAGGGATTTTTTTATGTGACAACTACTCCAAAATTGTGATGCTCAAATGTAAAAACTATTTGTTTGGAGGCAATATTCAATATTGAAATTTCAAAAAGTCGCATTTCTTTACAAATTCTTACTGCCGATTTGTTACTAATATGGTATTTCTTTTGAAATAATATCAAATGCTATAGAACCAATGTTGTTGTTTGTGATGTTCGCTATCTACTCCTTAGAATTGTTGATGTTTTACAAAATAATAACCCTATTTTAAACTGAGTGTCATGGCAATCTTTGCCATTTCTTTTATTAATGCTCGCATTGTTTGTACGCTGAAAGAACGCAAAGTCATTTAGCTAACTACACGCTGGTGCGACAACGCAACGCAATCGAATGTAACAGTATTACGTATGAGTTTGTTAGCTTTGATGCCATCTGACGTAGTCGTTTGAGTCTTTCTTTGGTAGATTTTTCATCAAGTTCTGATCATTGACATTTTTATGTGCAATATATTGAACTATTGCATTTAAACGCTATGGTATTTTCACCGTCACCACATTCACCTTTTGTTAAGTAAACCCGTGTTTTGAATATTTCGCATTTTAAATATTATCGATCTTGCAAAGTTTTGTTTCTGCAATTACTAGAACAACATTAGTCTGTGATAGAACTTAGTGGTCGAAATAACCCATAATGATCATATTACACTCTAATTTAAGATACCATCATTGGCTTGATGAAATATGGCCCCGATTGACATTTGGTTTTATGCATGTGCAATTGGCATCACTCCTTTTGCTTCTGCTGATTCTTACGAAGATATACTGAGATCTGATTCATCGCGGCATCGTTTAAATGGGCAACCAACCATATGGTTATCGAAGCAGGGCTAGTCATAAGAAGTTATTGAACTTTATGTTCGGAGCAAGAAACACGCGGGTACATTATTAACTTCCTCGTCATATTCATTAGAACTATTTCATTATCTCACGTCGGAGTGTGCTTCATTCTTTAAATGTTATCATGGTTGAGTTAAAGGCCAAAATCTTTCGTTGTGGAATAATGAAAACAAAAATTATCATACTTTTAAATTAGCTTTAAAAAGAAATAAATGACATGGATCGTTGAACTGTAACTTCAACAAAACGTTTTGATAAGTCAACCTTTTCCGGGACTAATAAGTACTTGTCCTCACCTACTTTTTATAATTTTGTATGTTTGTAAGATGCCAAATAAGCTGTTCATTTCTTTAATAAGTTCAGACTTTAATTGTTTCCCGTAGTTTTATCTAGGTATTCGTGTGGTTTCATGTCAAACGCCTTTAACTCGATCACACGCAGATCGTCTCCAAGTTTTTATCGGCCCATCGTTAAGGGCAATTGTCACTTGGCACCGAGGCCCTCAGGTCGATGAACCCAGAGCCCGCTATTTGATACGATTGTTTACGTCACGTTCGCGTGTCGCATTTGTTTTGTGTTTTTGTTTGTTAACTGATGACACTCGTTTGTTATTTCGTCGGTTTTGTCACCTATTTTCGTATTTCGTCTAGAATGGTAATATTTGTTTCGGATCAAAATATATTGGTTTCAATTGAGTATTTGATGACAATGATAAATGACTGCTGTATGCCGAATGTGAAATACGACTTTAGTGGACTGTGTATGGATTTTCTATATATTTGAAGATTTCCATAGTAAGGATTCTGTTTTTGTTTTATATTTTCTATCGCTTTTTTGCAGTAACCTAACTATAAATTTGTTACCTTAGTAAGTAGTATTGATATGGGAAAACTTAACAACCGGTTCAATGGGTAAAAGTCAACTAACTTTTGCTATACACTCCTTGAACTGAAACTGTAAGAACTAAAGTGTAAAATCCTCACTTTACGTTCGTCATAGTCTAGAACCTATAAATTTTATACCCAACTCCTTAAGTATCTTGTAGTGAAAGTGCGGGAAATATCAGCTTTCTATAATACGATCGAGCGGTATAGCGGGCATTATGGAATCTAAACTGAGCGAGCAAGCAGGGTTGCCAACCCTGGGGCATCTAGGATTATTTTAGGTGGGGTATAATAATGATGTCCTACAACCGGCAGACAAAATCCAGGTCATCCAGTGTCACGATGGGTCAATGACATCACCAAAATCGTAGAGATTATATGGATCCGAGTGGCTCAGGACTGGGTACATTGGCGTAAGAGATAGGAGCCCTATATACTAAGCAGTGGGTACTACCGAGCTGATAATGATGATGATGATGGTACATACAAACATTAATTTGTGTAAATATCAAAAAAAGTCAGTGGATCCAGTATCTTCTGATCCAATACTTTTTTAAGAAATATGCGCGTGAGTGAGGGTAAGCGCGGTGATTAAGCATAATACCATCATAGTTTTTCATCATCATTAACGGCAATCCAAACTTGGAAGCGAACGGTCTCGTTTCTGAACTCAGGTTTTGCTCCAGAGAGGGTAATTCCCCTGGAGCAGAACAGATTCAAGATTGAGTTCGCAACCGAATAAATGGCCCAAATAATCGCCAAGAGCATCAACAAAGTGCCTGAAATTGTGGCTACTCCAGCGAGAAACAAGTTGCCCCTTGTCATACTCAAGGGTATCCCAACAGAGATACCCAAAGAGGATCTCAAAGGATTCCTTGAGGGACAAAATCCCATCAGAGGGCTACGCCTGGCCTACTTGACTGCAAACAAAAATAGATTTAGAACCATAGACCAGGAAGCAAATCATTGCACAGGGCAAGTCCACGCCGCAGATCAGACCCGCTTTGTGCAATGTTTGCATGCCTAAAATTTGGTCACACCAGAAGCAAGTGCACCGACTCGCGCAGACCCTTTAGCTACTGTGCTGACATCAAAACCAGTATGCTGATTGATAAACATGAGTCCCAAGATAACCCCAAACACATCTTTTGCATAAACTGCTAAGACGGTGCCGCGTGCGATGCACAGCATTCGGCAAACGACCACAAGCTTATTAAAAAAGAGATGTACCGAGCAGACAGCAATACTCTTTACGAAGAGCCCATAGAAACCCCTGAACATATACTCTCTTTCGTTCGAATAAATTCCCATAATGAATAAAACTAAAGTCTCCAAACACAACAAATTTCCTAATAAAACCACTACCCAAAACTCTAACCCCCCTCTTTACTAACATCCACTATAATCACATCCCTTTCCCGTTTCCCAACTCAAAACTCCAAAAATCTAAATTCCCTAAAAATGCATAGTGCAAAGTTAAAAAATTACGCTGATAAATAAAGTCCCCTTAGAGTGGGCATAAAAAAAGTCCCATCATAGTAGCGATGACTTGCTTTCTATGATGGAGGCCTTTGTCCTGCAGTGGGGCAGTATATAGGCAGATACAGGAGGGTACCGGAGGCCCGATCCGGGGGAAAAAGAGGTTTAAAGGCAGACAGCGGTGGTGTTGCGAGTGTCCATGGGCGGCGGCGATCGCTTACCAGGTCAGGTGATCCCTCTGCTCGTCTGCCACCTATCACATTAAAAAACTCGGTTTGTTGTTTTTTTTACTTCATCCGGCAACCCTATCGACCCGGTCCCTCCCTAATACCCCCATTATATGCTACACTTAGCTACACACTCTATCATTTTTAGCTGATTTGTACCTATAACTTGCGTGCTATCTTGGAATTTAAAGCTGTTGGCGGTTAATATTGGGTCCTGTCACGTTACGTATGAGGGATGTGTTTCGGCTAGTTTTCGTGATTTAGTACGTCTGTTGAAGAGTAATAAGATAAAGAAAGGGTTGTATGAAATACGTGAATGAGTTAATTAATTAGTTTTGATATTTTTTTGTTCTTATATTTTATGAGTTGTAGAGCTTCGTTCCATAGAGTAACTTATATGTACTCAGTTAGAGGCATCAGTGAGCTAGCCAGCGCTAGCAACATCTAGAGGAAAGCGACCAATACTCAACGGCTATGTGGTGTACGGTTGATTGCCTTTTAAAGCTACATCTGCTTTTTACAAGCTCCGTCTATCGAAAACCGCAGAACTATTTTTCCCACACTAAGGAAAAAAATACTAAGTGAATTGACCCTGTTTCGTACCACCTTTATAGACTCTGTGGTAAGGTATTTTGAATTAGGACGCTAACCTCCGAGACTAGAGAATCTAAAATCGTCTGTGCTCGGACAACTAAGTAAGTCACAAGTGTGCTGTCAACCTTTGAATCCCATTTCCCCTGATTGGGTCTCCGTTACATTTAAGGCGACGGGTAGCCCTAACTAGCGACACCAATCGTTTTTCATTGTTAGCTACTAAACCGGATCTATTTTAAACTATTTCGGGGTTACAACCTCTCGGCAAACACTTATACTATTTATTAAATAACCATGCACAAATGTCGGGTCCGTTTTTGTACGCGAAAAATTGATTACCGCCAAAAGCGGCCACTTTTAGCGTGAATTAATTTTTCGCGTACAAATGTTGGGTTCGCTTTTGTGCATGGTTATTTAATAAATAGTATAAGTGTTTTCCGAGAGGTTGTGTTCACGGAATTGTTTAAAATAGATCCGGTTTAGTAGCTAAAAATTAAAAACGATTGGCGTCGCTAGTGTGCCCTACCCGCCACCTTAATTGGTGAAATACATCACAGACGCAGCTTCAGGCCGGTTTCCTGTTAGGCCGTGTTATCACTCCGGTCTAGCCGGCCCATTCATGTCGAAGCTTGGCTCTCCCACGGTTGAGAAACAAAATATAAAAATCTTTTAGATTTGAATAATGCCTTGAACGGCTAAAGTAATATCGTAAAGAAATAAGGCTTTTATTATCCTATCAATACGTGTCACGCATTACCTCCACGTGTAACATTATACCTACTCGTAATATATGTAACTTATTTACCAACGTACGAGATTTCCCTGCGGATATTACCTCTACATCCTTGAATTGCTTATTTGTCAGTACATTTCCTAAATTGTAATGTCGCAATATTAATAAAATCTGGGTAGAAACGTAGAAAGTAAAAAAAAATTATGAATTATTCTTGAAACCGTGTATTCAGGTTAGATAGCTAAGGTTAAAAATCTTTGCGCCCTGTGGCTAGGGGCGTTTAAGAATACTGCCAAGGTTTTCCCGGCCTGTAAAAGGCGACTAAACGGGCTTTCGGAGTGCGTGAGCGTACCCACTGCTGGGAAGTGGCTTGCTCAGCATACGATACGACTCCGCGGGAGACGACATTACCGGGTATCCTGTTAGGTCGTACAGCGTTGAAGGACTGTATTGCGCTAGATAGGGGTGAAGAGGCCAGCGCGATTAGCGGTACGGTCTAGTCCCGGCTGTGGGGTTTTCGACCGTGATTGCGCGGAGATGGACACCCCAGGGGTTTTAGCTAGGGTTTCAGTCCCACACACCACCTTGTTAATTACATGTAGCAAGGTGACGGCCACGATGATTTCCCCTGATAAAAAAGAGGGTTACAAATCTTTCCTTTGGTATAAAGATATCAGACAAAATCACATCCATCGACCTGACCCCAAAATGTAGCCTAAGCATTTATAATACCACAATTGTATAAATTCACAGGATAAAAAAGTAATAAACTGACCATAAGCAGAAGCACAGAGAGCAGCGGTGGGCCCAGAGCAGGGTAGGCTAAGGTATACGGACTGATGATTGACCGTAGGCCTTGCCTAAGTCAACAGCGTCGGGCGTGGTACGGTTTTTAGTGGGTATACCTCTGGGTCACCTTCCCAGGGGAAGCCTCACACACCCCGCCAGGCCCCCGACCTTACGAGACGGTGCGCAAAGCATTTTCTCTTCGAGACCAAAAAAAAGGGTAGGCTAAGGTCAACGCCATGTGATGACGAGTCCACCTATAATAAAAAAGCACAAATGTATACTTAAAAACGTATGTCATGATCTTGACACGGAAGAAACACGAATGTTTTACTAGAAAGGTAATCGAACTCACGGCCCTTGTAACGTGGCCTACCAAAATGTTATTATTGGGGGCATTGAAAACAATATTTATGAAATATCTTCCGAGAATTTAAATGTAATGTTGGTAATTATTAAACTGTCCAAAATATTTCTGTAAGTATAGGCCACACATCAGGTTACTACAATCTGTGAAAATTCCTGAATTGATATTGAACCTAACGTGTTTGACATTAAGGTGAGAATCGAATAAAGAAACTGACAGTTTTTACATTGATGTGTGACTGTACGTACCTACAGTATAAAATCCACGTATTATAGTAGAAACAATATGGCTGTTAGTGTAGGCTTATTTTTCCATTGTTGCCTAATAATGGCCGAAAAGGACAAAGAACTGTCTAGACGTGATATTGTTGAAGCTTCAGTAACCCTGTATTTTCTCATTTTCGAAAGATTAACAATTATTAACGAGACACTGAGCAAAAGGTCCGCCATCATAGTTGTGTATAGGGTGGCCATATTGGCACACGTCCGGGTTTCATATCTAGGTAATAGGTATACATTTGAAACCCGGATGTGTACTCACAGTGGAGGAAATTTAATAAAAATTGTTATCGGAACAAAGTCGAATACCTAGACATCCCTAGGAGCTACGCACATCACTAATGCATCTGTCACTTTCAGCTGTCATTAGATACGCGCATTTACTACCGGCTGACGCAATTCAAAGGTTTTAAATTAGTATTTATATAAAATAGTATAATTGCATCGTTTTTAACACTTCTATCCTATTGAAGACCCCTTTTGTATTAGTGGTTGTAAACGCTACCTTTAACGCAAGGGTTGCGAGTTCGATGCCCGCACAGTAAAAATATGAACATGTTTGTTTGTGTTGGTCTGGGTGTTTTCTATATATTATGAGTATGTATTTACAAAAATATTAAATGTACGTATTTGCAGTTCCGTTGTTCCGTATCTATCTATCTCGGAGTAAGATGCATGTGAAGTTTGTGTGTCGAGTGAGTTGTCACGTAAACTATTTGGTTGGACCTAATAGAGTCTTAATACTTGCGAGTTCATTAAGAACGGTCTCAACAGAATCCATAGGTCGGTAAAAAGCTAAACACCAGCGTTTTATTGAGTGACTGTGGCTTTCACTGCATTGATAGTTGACGACCCACATCAACATTAATTTACTGTCATATTTATAAAAGAAAGAAGATATTGTTATTTTTTTATCATAAATAATGACGGACCAATTTGAGGTCAGTGGTAAATGCGCCATCTGGCGAGCCAATAAATAATTTCCCATTACATAACTTCAATTTTTTTGCCGTTTTCAAATCAAGATAAAATGGTAGGCACTTTTTCGCCTTGGCTTTTACGCAGCACTTTCCTATACGTTTTGTGATGTCTAACGTATTTTCTTCCTTCTTTGAGAGCTAAATGTCCGGGGAAATACGGTGAGTCCAGCTTTTGTATTTTAAGGGACCAACCCTAGTTGTGTATAGAGATTATACATTTCATGGCGGTCAACCAATATCCCAGGATAGCGCACAAAAGACTTGGAAACGTTTTCGCGAAAACGCCGTGTCAGCGTAAAAAACACAATGGCCGGAGGGCCGGTAATACGTCCCTAGCAGTTGCGAACTGATCACTGCGGTCCAACGAAATAACGAATGAATCGGGGAAATCGAACCCCATGTATGAAGCATAGGGATGTCTATAGAGATTATGTGTGCGTACTATCCATACGATTTACAAAAAGGTTATATGCAATCTGAAAACACGAAACGCTAGCGCGATGTAATCGAAACCTAGCGCCACCTATTGGTGCAAAGTGGAACTCATTTGCCGAAACGATGTGAGGGCCGGCCGCTAGTCTATTCTTCTTCTTCTTTGAGTGCCTCTTCAGTTCTGAATGTTGGCCGTCAGCTTTCCAAAATCCTCTTTGTTCATTGCGAGGTTAGTCTCGCAGAGCCGTTCCACAGATGCGATGCCAGTCCACTCCCTTATATTGCGCAGCCACGACTTTTTCCTTCTTCCAACGCTAACGCTAGTCTATACTAAACGCAAATACTCGCGGCAGACGACGGTAGTGTTTCATTGATTGATTACAAATGAAATGAGTATCCGACTGCCACGAGTCTTTTGCTCGGGTATAGCAGTAACTTTGCTTTGAACAACTTGTAATATCATTCGTTATTAATGAATAGAAATACTCTACTGTCTGCCGCGAGTCTTTGCGTTTAGTATATTGTCTTATTGTATTACCACAGATTCAGGCTAAAACATATTTTAAAACGACCTTCAATTTTAACCAGAATTGAAAATACTCATTAAATTTTTGTCCAAATAATATATTTGTCGACTTCAAATTATGGTGCCATATTTATATTTGGTTTATTAGGTACAAATAGCATATAAATAGTAATTGTTGTATAAAAGCTAACATAAAAAGGGTGCATTGGTTTTGTCCAGTCCAAGGCCCTAGATGGAAAGGAAAAAAATCAAACAAAAAAAAATTTAAGTCATTAAAATTGTTATTGGAAATTAATAGATTTTTTCTCATCTCTATTGCTTAGCCAGTTGTGATCCCCTCTGTGTCTACTCGAAATAAAGCAACGCGTGCTTTGTATCGTGACGTTTTGAAAGTTTGTTCAAAGAGAATATAATCAATACGCTTTAGTTTGTTCATAGGGATCGAGTTCTGTGTGTTTGTCATAAAAAAACAAAAGAATATACATGTAGTATATTCTTTTGTTTTTTATCACAGATATCGCATTGAAGTGAACCATTTTGTTTTCGTTATCTAGTAATCGCATAAAAAAATATCGCAAATATCTTTAAAGTAAATAGCATGTTTATAACTGTAGATACGCAAAGCGAGGTTTTTCGACTACAGTTGTATACTCTTTAATGTTATCAAAATCGCAAAGGGGTAGGTAAGGGTACAAACGAATGGCATATATTCGTGATTGTGCCGGCCAATGTAGGAAGAAGTAAACTTTCTTTAAGATGTCAATGTTCGAAAACACTACTACGGTAGTAAATAACTCGACTATAGGTAGAAACAGAAAGTCGTACGTACGTAATGGAAAGTCCCAGGTAAAACGTACAATTTTTTTATGTGATAGGTAGCAGACGAAGTGACGGATCACTTAATGGTAAGCGATTGCCGCCGCCCATGGACACCCAACCTGTGTGCTGCCAACCTTTAAACGGTATTCTCACTCACGCAGCGAAACACAGCACAGTGCAGCTTCACGCCGGTTTTCTGTGAGGCCGTGGAATCACTCCAGTTGAGCCGGCCCATACATTCCGAAGTGTGGCTCTCCCATATATTTTGAAAGTTAGACTAATATATATAACATAATGACAGCGATTCACAAAAAAAGTGAGCAGTTAAAACCAATACCATGGCTACAACTGCTGACAAGACTCGCCGGCTCGCATCGCCCCAGCAACAGAGAGATCTAATTTTAGTGGACGCGTTTACACTCTTGCTCTCGCCCGAGCAAAAGGGTATTCAGGGGTATTCACAAAATTTAATTTCCGTTGACAGATCGAACCATTTCTCTCCACTGTGGTGAGCGTTCACAGTAATTGGGTCAGCAATGGACAATAGAAAACGACAATGTTATTATTAGCAGATCTCTCCATTTAACAGATCACTATATTTATCAATCATTCCTTTTCAACGAGTCTGTGGAGGAATTAATTTGGGTAACTTTCGAGAAAGCGTCGCTATAATGGATCGGGGAAAAGGCTGGCGGAATGGCGATATCTAAAATGAGCCTTATTAGTATTTTAAGCGGCGGGGGAGATACTTTTTGCTCTTCTGGAATACATTATGAGAGACAAAGTTCTGATATACCTAGGTACTTCAGGGATTGTCAAAACAAAAGAAATATTATTCGTTTTTGCTGGTACAGAGGAAGGACGCAGTGGAAGTGCTGGAATAATAGCCGCTGATAGATTATCCAACAATTTGTTGTATTTTCATAAGTATCAGAAGTATACGTGGTATCTTGGTGATTTCACATAGAGACAGTAAAACTGACATATCATCATCAACGTCATATCAGCCCACATCCACCCCCTGCTGAGTATAGGCCTCTTCTTTATCACACCACTCCCTTCGGTCCCCTGCCAGCCATATCCATTGTTTCCCCAATGGCAAAGCCGAGTATTGCATGATTCAGGTTTTGCAAACACTGGTAGGTAACTATATATACATAATGCAATGCTCGGCTGCCTCGGTGGTGCAGTGGTCCCGAGTTCGATCCCCGGGTCTGGCCAAAAATTTGTACCTAAGTTTTCGGTAAGAAATTCTTAGTGTCAGCCCGGAGTGTGGAAGTCGGCGGTCATGTACGCCCGTGCCTCGGAAAGCACGTTAATCCGTTGGTCTTGCGCTCAATCCCTCTCCGGTCGCGTCACGCTGGTGTCCCACCGGAATATGAGGGTAAGGGAATAGAGAGTGCACTTGTGTTTGCGCACACACTTGAGCACTATAAAATATCCTGCTTACGTGGCTGATCGTTGAGATTGGCTGCCGTAGCCGTAATCAGTTGGAGGATATTATTATATACTACAATAAAGCGATTGGTCTGACTTTTGTAACTTTAGAAACAGACCAACTGGATCCCATGATCCAGTTGATCTGCTTCCACACCACCATTGTATCTATTTACACGATCAGAATCATCATTTCAATAGTTTGGGAAATTGTCCGAAACTAGCACATATTTTCATTGTTTTCCTTCACCGCCCAGCTCTGAAAATAGTACACATAATACTTTAGTACATTTGTTCCCTGCGTACGACTACCCTTATCACATACAGCAGAACAAAAACCTAGCATTACCAAGTTGAGCTGCAAACAGATACAAGAAGATTAACGATGGACACCACTCAGGTTTAGCAAGTAATGAATCGGAAAGATTAAGACGGTCGGCCGAAGAAAAGGAATCCCATCAACAGTTCAATTTACACAAATAGCTTGGAGCACTCAAACGTGTGAAGTAAGATAGAGATGCCACCATGAAACACGACTCGAGTCAAAGTCATTTGAAAAGGTAACTTGCATTTCGGTCGGGTCAATGAACTTAGCATCGTAAAAAAAATACCAGTTGAGGAATGGGATTCTTTGCCGAAGTTTCCGTGGTCATTATAATCGTTCTTAAGGCAAGAATGAGGGAAAGGTGATTCTAAGGTGATTATGTACTCCGTTACCGATTTATAAAAACTATTAAAGTTTTCTCAGTTTGTGTATACACCTGAAAAGGTAGAACGAAGTGATGCCTGAAATATAATTGTAACAGCCTATGTAACCTTTGTTCTTACACAATAAATACTTACTTACTTACTTACTCAAGCGAACGTGTAGCATCCTAGGCCGTATCACAGTATATCGTCAGCTTTAATATCCATCAGGTGAGAACGTGGTTAAGCGTTACTTAGTCTATAACAAAAATAACGTCGTAACTTCTCCAATTGCGCAATTGGTAGAGCGAGTGCGATGAACACTTATTTGTTTAGTATCTGCGCATTTAAATATCTAAGTACGTATTTGTGTTACCTTTATCTGATAGCCTATATTGATCGAATAATGTAATGATTGATCCGACTGAGAATCGAACCCGAACTATAAAAAACCTTGGATATAAAAAATAAAAACGCATAACCCTTGTGTTGGCTTTGCTTAGTAGTACAAATGAAGGTGTCTAAGGGTTTTTAGCAATGGCGACTGATGGTTAGAAGATTTCAGAGGCTAACTTATGTAACTGCTAACCATCTTGAGTCACGAGTACTAGCCGCTACCGCAAAGAGAAAAATTAACTCAAGTGAGGTACTCGAGATGACACATCACTAGTGTCCGTTAATCTGCCCAATAGATTATGTTGGCGAGCTAATAAAGAACGCAGAGGTCCTTTTACTTTGACCATATTTTGTCCGGGCTAAATGTCTTGGGTGACGTCAGACTATATTTAATCTTTGTCGAGGCAGAGCGAGGTTTTCACGCTTTCGGCATGAAGTCGCGTTCGAAATGATCGAAAATAAAAGACCTTAGGATTATAGGATAGGATTACCTCGCGTTGGCACTGTCTGTAGGATTTACCTCTTTGTAAATAGAATAGATGTACTCGTAAACTCTATCCCCCTTATTACAAATCGCGAACTAAGGATAGTCCCGGAACAAAATTTGTGCCAGCTCCTTTTGACATTGCGTGTTGGAACGTTTAGTACGGTAATAACTCTTATTTTTACTGTGACAATAGAACAATGTTGGCATGTAGTGCGTATGCAAATTGGTTGTCAATCTAGTTATCGTACCTAACCTTATACCTTTTATATACTAACATATTATGATTGTCAACTGTAGTGTATGCCTTATTATAAATATAAATAAATAAATAAAGATCGTGATTTATAATAAGGTGGTATATATCAAGTAAATGTAGCCACTCAAACGTTCATTAATAATTGCAATCGTCTGAGCTTGCAATATTAGACAATCTTTTAGGCATCGGTGTGTGGATAGTTCTTTATGGCATAATCTAAAAAATTTGGAGTCAACCTCAAGAAGCAACGAGGTAAATAAAGGTTAAAAGATTGGGTCCGAAACAGGTCATCGACCGATTGCAGGGCAGACGTAGGGCAAACACCAACAGGATCTATATACACACACCGTGTAAACATTATCTGCATCAGTGTTTACCTTATTTAGAATATCTAATGGATTATGTTGATTATCTTGATTGTTGTTTGCTATTTGGTCGAGTACGTGTTTAGTTTTTAGGTAATAAAACAAATGGCAGAGTTTCTCAGTTTCCCCGCAATAACTCCTGACAATGTGAAAAGTTAGTCATACAATAGAGTTATTGTGGATCGGGTAAACAGAAGGTCGGCAGACGGGCGCTTGCTACGGCTGGGTGCGTCCCCCTCGCTTGGCGAGTGGCGACACACAGACGGAACTTTGGGACGAAAACGCCCGTCTTGGTGAAATAACTTAATACTTAACAATGTATCTGATAAATGGACTAGACAAAACATTTACGAATGCTATCAGAGTCATGTAAAACGTTAGCAAAGCCCGGCATATAAATCGCGAAAAAAATATGTGCGGCTCTATACAAAATGTTAAGTACACAGCAAACGTTTATGAATTTTCTAGCATTTCCTGATTTCCCCAAAGACTATGCCATTGTTTAACATCCATGGATTGATAAGCATGTTTAGTTATGTTTCCGCCAATTTTATAACCTAATATTTTTAAGAAAGTCTTTAGGAGAATGAGGTAAACGTACCTACATGGTTATCTGATGGAAAGTGTTCACCGCCGCCTGTGTCCTTTGAACATCCGCGAGATCTGAAGAGTCGCTGCTACATCGCTGGTCTTCTAGAAACAATAATAATGAAATTACATTATATAAAGAAACAATCGAAACAAAGCGACCACTCATCCGTGATATACTTACTTTTACTAATGTCTACCTTTGGGTACCACATTGTTGATTTAGTAAGAACTCAAGATATTTTTTCGATTGTAATAATATTTGCCGAAGGTAGTCTGTTTGCTGACTCCTGTGGGTATGCTAGACCGAGTCAAACACGAAGGCAATTAATTACAGTTAACGTATTATCCATCTTACCTAAATGAATAGATATTATTTTATATGATACTATGTAGTATTTGTATTGTCTTATTAAAATTACCATTATCTTTAACGAGCACAATTTTCGGATAAGTATATGAAATTGCCGATATTGCATCTAAGAAATAAACATCACGTATAGACTCACCTTTGTTGACTTCTGTACTTTACCGACGGCTATTTGACTAAAACCCATAGTAAGAGCAGTCTTGGGCACCGTGTATTACAAATCCGTGTTTGGCATAAACGTTTAAGCAAATATCCGTCACAGTCTGGCGATTTTACTCTTTAAAATTTCGCGCGATATTTTCAAAATATGCTTAATCGGATCATGAGATTAAACGTGGGGAAGCGAAGGTACTTCGCTTACGTTGCTGAGTGTGTGCGACTTGTTTACGTTTTTTAGGTTTACTAGCTTAATAAGAGCGAAAATCAATTCCATCAAGCTGAAGCCTCGGAAAGAGCCCAGTAATGTACAATTGGTTGGATAGTGACCGCCGTTTTCGGCGGACGATCTTTCGGCAAATTGATCGCAGATACAAAAGAGTGCCTTCACGAAACCTTTTCTCTGTCAGGGGCTGGGACACAAAGAGTCGAGCCCTGCGGCCTGGGCCCTCATTGTTCGTCTGCCTGCGTATTCGAGCCTCGGTTACAAATGGCAGATCACTCCGAGGAAGACGCGCAAAACAGTTCACTGAACTGACAAGAGTGACAGATTTTTAAAAATCGAATTACTTGCATCATTGATTCAGTTCAGTCGTTCTTTTAGTTTACTTGAACCAATAGTTTAATTTAAGTGCTGAGTGAGTCATATGAGTCGTTAATGGTAAAGAACTATTGATTCAAATTGAACTAGCTGAATTAGAGGAACTACTGAAATATTTACATACCTACATGTGAACTTGTGCCTAATGATATCCCCATGGGTAGCAGATGGTAGTATGACGGAAGGACCATTCCTTCCGTCATAAAGAACTAAATTTTCGGAGAAAGCTCACCGAAACTTGCTTGCTCATAGGCATAAAATTGTTACTAATGCTGTTACGAGCGATGGTAGATCAGTGAATAAGAACATTCGTGCGTCAAAATCGTATCCACAATTAATGTTTCTGAATGTGTACCCATGATTCAAGTTGGGACGGATCCTTTCTCTAAGGGTAACATCACAGAGCAGTTGCTTTATTGTAATTACCAGACTTCGTGTACCTTGAGAGACCAACGCTTGGGCATGAATGGGCCGGCTCGACCGGAGTGATACCACGGCCTCACAGAAAACCTGGTGTGCAGCAGCACTGTGCTGTGTTTCGCTGCGTGAGTGAGGGTACCGGAGGCCCTAATCCCGGGGGAAAGGGGGGCTTAAAGGTTGGCAGCGCACTTGTGACTCCACTTGTGTCGCGGGTGTTCATTGGCGGTGGCAATCACTAACCATCAGGTGATCCGTCTACTCGTCTGCCACCTATCACATAAAGAAAAAATGATTGTAGTACATAATGTGTGGTTTTCTGTGCGTCCCCATTGTAGAAATAATCATATCGTCCACTGATAGACCCAACCTGCTCCTATGGCAAACCTATAAAAAAATCTGAACGCAACTGGAAATTTCACGCTGAGATGAGTGAACTGTTCACTTGAACTACTCATGTAGGGACTAGACAGGTCTAGTCAGAGGTGAAGATATAAAAAGAGTTTAGGCAAAGTTTAATTTCCGCGCCGTCTGCCGCGCTGCACGTAATACGTTTTCGTTAACGCTTTTTAATTGATTCTCGAGAAATGAAGACTTATCGATGGTGTATCGAATGGACAGATTAATATTTTGCACTTTTACGCGCAATATTATTTAGATCCTTCTCGGATTGGTCCTGTTGTAGCATTTTGCTATAATATAATTTTTTTGTAATTGAAGAGAAAATACAAGCTTTCAAAAGTTATATTTGAGCCTTGGATTAGGATATTAACTTATCTTTGTCTAGATTGAAATGAAATTAATGTTAAATATATAATACATATATATAGTTGTACCCTAGCTACTTGTAAAGCTAAAGGTTATAGCCGGTATAACAGCAGTAACACCGGCAAATGGCTCTGCGATTGCTAACCCGCATACCACCTTTAATAAAGTAAGTCAAAATAATTTATGGCCTCCTAAATCGAGTTGCCATGCCATAGGCTTGCCATAGGACCGGGCTGGGTCTATCAGTGGACGATATGATTATTTCTACAATAGGACGCACAGAGAACCATACATTATGTACAACCTATGCGGATAAAGAATGGGATCAGAAATGGCGGCGCATCTATTCACTTCTCGCTCGCACACTATTTGCGTCTTTACTCGCACTCGTGGGTGTGCGAGCGAGAAGTGAATAGATGCGTCGCCATTTCTGATCCCATTCTTTATCCGCACAGGTTGTACTACAATATTTTTTTTCTTTATGTGATAGGTGGCAGACGAGCAGACGGATCATCTGATGGTAAGCGATTTACACCGCCCATGGACACCCGTGACACTAGTGGAGTCACAAGTGCGCTACCAACTTTTAAACCCACTTTCTCCCGGATTGGGCCTCCGGTACCCACACCCACGCAGGGAAATACAGCACAGTGCTGTTTCACGCCGGTTTTCTGTGAGGCCGTGGTATCACTCAGGTCGAGCCGGACCAATCACGCCGAAGCGAGGCTCTCCCACGGTGTTCTGACTTTCTTTATACGATTCTCACCTTAATGTTTTTCATTTATGATCTAAGGTTTAACATTGGATAAAGTAATTTGAGTTATAATAACCCACCAGTGGCTTTTCGTACAGAGGACCATACAATATTACTGCCTCTAGAGTCACAGAGTTCTTTTGACTTTGGAAAAGGAATTTTTACAGATTTAAGTAATAATAATTATTATTATTCTCACAACATCTCATACGTTGATCTGATTCCGTACTAAGTAGCTTAAGCACTTGTGTTACAGATATCAGACTACAGAGGAACACAAATATATACTTAAATACATATATTACACCCAGACACCGAACAAACACAAGTGTTCATCGCACGAATGTTTGTCCAGGGTGGGGATCGAACCCACGACCTTTGGCGCAAGAGGCAGGGTCACTACCAATTGCGCAATCCGGTCAGTCAATAATATAACAATAGGAGCGATGGTGGTTATGAATGCCTTCCATTCGGATGGTCGTGGTTCGAATCTGAGCATGCACCTCTGGATTTTTGAAATCTATGTGCGTCTTTCTACCATTAGCTCGGTGGTGAGGGAAAACATCGTGAGGAAACCTGCTCGTTTTGGATGGTGTACGTGAACGTGTAACCATAATTCAGTTAGTATGGTTTCCCTTAAAGGATTGCAAAGGTCAGGCGGCAGACGCTTCATTGTAATTACTGAATCATGATCCAAGCCATTCTAAGCGTACCCCGGGCTCCAGAGCGACAACTTTGGACGCAAGTGACGATGAGAAAGAGAGAATAACTCAACATGTGGAAGTTTTCCCACCTGATTCCGGAAAAATAATAAACATGATCTCCCTCGTTCCTTTATATTATTACCTTCTTTACCTTTCCGCTTTAAGAACGCCAGTGGGACGAAAATAAGCGGCTCTAGTTTGAAAATTTCACAGCACATGAGTCGATAAAAGGCGTCCGTAGATGTGTCAGCGGAGGTGCCGAGCTGTGAACGCCAGTCGGACGTGATCTCCAACACAGGAAGAGCATTTGCCCTGCTTTGTCTTGATTCTATCAGATAGGTGGAAATTTAACCAGTGGTTTTAAATTTTTAAAACGAATGAACAATAGTGCATTGATACTACCTACCCCTCCTCTACTATCAAATGTCCTTTGCCTGAAGGTTGTCTCGTAGAAATCGCTTCCAGCGATAAGACCGCCGAAATTGTACAATTAAGTTTCTGTAATGCCTTTTAAAGTTGTGTTTTTTTTGTGCAATAAAGTATATCTATCTATCTATCTATCTATCTATCTATACTAAGGCTACATGATTCACATTTGAATTACCGTGGGAAAACCACGCTTCGGCATGAATGGACCGGCTCGACTGGAGTGATACCACGGTTTCACTCAAAACCGTCGTGAGGCAGTACTATGCTATGTTTCGCTGCGTGAGTGAGGGTACCGGAGGCCCCATCCGGGGGAAAGGAGGATTTAAAGGTTGGCAGCGCACTTGTGACTCCGCTGGTGTCGCGGGTGTCCATGGCCGGTGGCAAACGCTTACCATCAGACGATCCGTCTGCTCGTCTGCCAACTATCACATAACAAAATGTCTAAAATTATTTTGAATGGCTCTAAGCACTTCCGTCTCTCTTATTTACAACTAAGCCTCACACATATATTTTTTTAGTTTGCTAATTATTTTATTATAGTTGTTAGAGGGGGAGGGGGGACATTTTACCACTTTGGGAGCGTCTCATTTTCTTATTTTTGTGTAAATATCGTAATGTGGTTAAGAAAATACATCCATTTACCGAGTTTCAATGTATAGTTCTTAAAGTTTTGGAAAAAACTGGCTGTGACATGCGGTCGGACGGACAAACGGAAAGAATGACGAATCTATAAAGGTTCCGTTTTTTGCCATTTGGCTACGGAATCTTAAAAAGGCATCAAACAATGACCATGTTAATTTTGCATCCCACAAATGGAAATATCAAATCAAAAAAAATCAACTGGATTATATTCGAGAACACTTAAACTATTATCTATATAAATGGCTTAAAACTTGAGGTCAAAGTCATATTACAACGTAACAACCTTCAGAGTCCTTCCCTCGTAATCTAAAATTAATCATCTGTCGTCTCGTTTCAGTTACGACTTCGTCGTACTAAACTATTATTAAAATGTATTTAACTTGTATCATAAAATCTAACTATTGAAATTTTAGTCTGAAAACATGATTACTGTAGTTTGTGAAACAGGCGTAACTTTAATATGAAAAGTTACCGAAATAATCTAATATTTTGTTTCAAATAATTATGGCAACTTACTTGTCTTCTAAATTGCTAAACATATTTCTGTGCGTCCTGTGAAAAGTGTTACAAGTCGACTTATATCGAATTTGATTTTCTTCTTGCTACTTCCTCAAAAAAAAATCCTCTATTTTTCTGTCTGATCAGACATGCAAAAAAATCCTCCATTTTTCTGTCTTATGTGACAAAATAATAGAGAATTTTTTGTGATGAAGTAGAAAGAAAAAAATCAAATTCGATATAAGTCGACTTGTACCACTTTTCACAAGACGCATAGAATTATTTCTTGATACATTCTGATGGTTGTCTTACATTTCATATTATTATTAGGTAGATGATAAGAATACATATAAAATAGGTTACTTACAAAATAAATAACTATGTTATACCTAAGTTCGTGAAAGTCGTTGAATTTTTCATGAAGGTGTCATGGTTGTGACATAACTAGGTCTTTTATTTCGATCGATTTGATCAATTAAATGTCTCCATGGCTGTAACCCATTTCTTTCTGAGTAGGTAACTCGTTACTAATTATATTTTTCTGTATTGTTAGCAGAATCAAGGCTCCTATTACTATCAGTTGGTCATAAATAATAATATTTACATTTAAAAATATTATTTAATAAAAAATAAGAAAGACTTGATTGTGTATTAATTTGATTATGATTTATTTACATGAAGCTGAAAGAAAAAAGAAAATATTGCAATGCTTTTAAAAATTAACTGTTCTTTCAACAAGAGACTTCAATAGTTGCTTTGCGGAGCGTCTTCTCCTTAAATACAACATAGTTATACAATAAAACCAAGAATAATAAGCTTTAACAGCTACTTCATTGTTAGCTATGTCGAAAAGTATATTTACTCGGCTAGAGTCCCGGCAGAATTGTCGGCGACGCTACAGTCTAACGACTATCTAATAGCAGACAAACCAGTTTCATTTTCTTAATTTCCCTCTCCCGTCCCATTTAATTCCCAAAGACTTTCTGGACGAAAATTATAGAATTAAGTTACTCAAGTATTTAAGGGGGCGCTTGAGAATGCTTTATTTTATGAAGGATGATAAACAAAATATGCTTTGCTAACTGAATGATGAGTCATAATTATGGTGTTACATTTATTTGATGATTACTATAGTTTTAAATTATTAAGATTTAATGGATTTCCACGAGACAATCTCCGTCCAACCCCTCGAGATCGCCAAGCCAGCGAAGAGCCTTGATGATGTTAGGTGTGTTTACAATCTGGTGAATAACTGGTAAGAAGTAGTGTAGGATCGATCGAAGTGGCAATCTCTTGTTTCGTTGGCCAAGACTCTATTTGGGTCGCTGAATCAGCGGAGTAAGTAGTAATGGATTACGCTAGTCAGTTTTAACTTTATTCTTAATCTTAATCTACTGTATAAGCGAAAATGAAAATGAAAATTGTTTATTCATTTTAGGTCCATACAGAACCTGACTGAACAGAAAGCTGACTGACTGGCTGATCTCTTAACGCAGGCCTAAACTATAAGATAAGAGACCTGAATTTTGCTCAGGGGTTCCTTTTGTAGCGTAGGGTAAGGTAAGGTAGAGTAATTTAGGGTAACACTAAGAAAAGATTGTTATAAATACACCAATGGGCAAAACGAAGATTCAAATTTAGTAATTTTGCTGTTTTTGAAGTTATTTATGTCGCGAAACGAGATGAGGGCGGGCTACTCTACTAGTATAGTTATGTAATAATGTATGACCACCATCATAATAACCTACCTGCCTTTTATTGCGCTATTTGTGGGACTATAAGTATTGTAAGTGTACAAAATAATAAGAATATCAAGAGATGAAAATTGAAAAAAGCAACTCAGTGTCACAAAGATTAAAATCTTTTTATCATAAGAAAATGCTTTTCGTTTTGAAATGCAGCACAGTTCAAAAGTGAATTTTAAAGTAGACTTATCCATTTTCTACTATGAATGGCATAGAAATGGGATGATATCGGATCTGTAGGTTTTATTGTCAGGAACTGATTGTTATACAAATTGACGAGCCCGTGTCACAGGGTTCAGGATAGAAGTCTACACAAAAGGACGGTGGCTAATATTCGCTTCATTTGAATTGCATTCCTGGTTCTATGTTCTAGCTTCGGCAAGACGTGCTAACACCGTGTCGATCCTATAATATCTCAGTAACGGTCAAGTATTGCCAAAGTCTAGATAAAGCAAACCCCGTCTTGTTCCACTAATCTATCAATCCTACGATAAGTGGGACATTTAGACGTTATTGTAAAGATCTTATATAGGTAACTATAAGCTCTTTGACACGGAATTAGTGAACTTCAAATCTCGCAGGGTTTTTTTATGATATAGGGGACAGACGAGAAGACGTATTACCTGATGGTAAGCGATCGCCGTCCATGTACACCTGTCACGTCAAAAGAGTCACAGGTGCGCTGTTGGCCTTTTTAAGTAACTAGCTCTTTTTTTGAAGGTCTTATCGGTCCGGAAACATCGCAGGCAATAGTTCATTCCACAGTTTTGTCGTACTGAGATAGAAAGTCTATACTTTCGATGCAATCAGGGCTTTTTAAAATCAAGTTAGCAATATTAGGACCAACTTTTGCAACAATAAATATAAAATATTTACTGACGTAAGCACCACGTATGATCCAAAGTACTCAGCAAAAACTCCGGAAGAGCCCGCATCTGGTCTGTGGGAACTTGGCTTATCGGCGAGACGCGTACGCGCTCCTTCCTGCGGGTTAAGATAGGTTTTGCAACTTGCAGATAAAATATTTGAGGGGACAGTGCAGAAGGAGATGCTTTGCAAAATTGTGGGATACTGATTTGAGTAAACTAATCTGAACTTCAATCCCAGCACGATCTAGACTAAAACGAGACTTGAAATGGTAAATGAATTGAAAGAGTAGAATGTTATTGCAATGATGTAGAATACGATAGTGAGTCTTACCTTAGCGGTGCTGGTGACTGTTTTTTAGTTATTTAATGATTAACTTAAAAAACTTAAGACATGTTTGTTCAGTTTTTAGAAATAAACTATTTGCAAACACCATCGTCTCTCTCCTTTTGTAATTTTAGGTTATTGATTATTTATTTGCATTTTAACAACAAAACAGTACAATTTATTACATAAACATTACACTTATTAGATATATATACCCTAGTTGTATTTGTAGTAAGTCGTAATTATGCCTTATTGTTATTTGGATTTTTTGTATTTGACGCTTGTTTCCTGTGTCACATCATAGGAATATGTTTCCATAGTCTAGCACCTACACTAGCACCGTTTGCAGTGCATACTCAAATTGAAAAAAAAAACGTTTTTTTTTTCAAATAATACTCATTAATCCTTGCATACAGAATTTGAAAATCCCATAGCGCGTTTATAATCTTATGTATAGACGATACAGGGTCTTTAAAAGATTTCCAGATATCAGTCTTATGATAAAGTAAACGTTTTCTCATAAAAGCGATTCCACGCCGTTTTTTCGCCATCCCAACCCGCAGTTTTACGTCAATCGTTATTTTCTCACCGTCCAACGTATCTAAGGCACGGCTCGACGAGCGGACGAGTCTACGTGCCTCTTTGTAAGGAACGTCTTATAAATCTCTTCAGTGCCAGCACCATCTGAAGCAATTGAAAAAAATCAGCCGAGTAATAAATCCTAGAGGACCAATAACGATGCAACATTTCAACGCTTTGAATGGATGAGATGGGGAATTTATGAGATATTGTAAAACTCATTTGTGACGAAGTTCCGATGTTCAATTCCAATTCGTTTCTAGCTTTGTATTATTGCTTTTTGTATGTTTTCGTTCGTGTGGAAGTCACAGTCTAAATATTTATATTATATACATATATTATTGATATTTGTGTAGGGCCTGGGTGTTTGTGGTTTTTTTCTGGTTTCCATAGTATAAGGGAAAACATTAATTTGGGACCAGGAAAAAATATTTTACAACATCACATACCTACATTGATGTGACTCCGAGATAGATAGCTCAAGCACCTGTGCTATGGATCAGCAGTGGGATTACAAATATATGCAAATAATACTTTTTTGTGAATATATAGACACCCAGACCAATACAAACAGAAATGTTCATGCAGAAAAATGTTTGTACTGCGGGGATCGAATCCGCAACCCTTGGACCAAAGGCAGCTTTCACTACCACTGTTCCAAACGGGTCTTCAAACAATGTATGTGATGTTGTCTCAAGTTATTCATTATCTATTATTCTTTATGTGCATAGGTTTGTACACAACACCAATACCAAAAACAATTGAATGGGACACCGATGTGACACAACGGGAGAGTGATCGGTCGCAGGTTTGACGTGATTACCGAGTCACGGGGATAAGACCGCCCACTTTCAACTACAAAGCATCGAGAACCCTCACCGTCCCAGTGTTACAACAACCAAAGCTCCAATTGTAAAGGTAGATGTCCCAGATAGTTTCGAGGGTCGGCTAGGGCCTTGTACTTTTTTATATAATAGTAGAATAGCCAGACATTTGACCACAATCTCACCTGATGTTAAGTGATGAAGTGGCCGAGAATGGATCATGTCTGGATTTTCTTGAATACGTTCAGTTCAGATCGTTCAAGGGACACTTCTTTCAATTGTCTATAAAGGGCAAACGCAATACCGAAACCAGTATAAAATATTGTATAATGACAAAGTGTTAAAGTACGTTAAAGTACTATGACTGGTCGTTGTACTGGTAAAACAAAAATAACTCAAAACACATAGCAATACAGAACTACAAGATCATCATGGCGGGAATGACATTGTGCTGATGACGTCTTTCAGCTGTTTGGTTTGACATCACAAATATATTGGTTATACGAAAGTGACAACTGACAGCGATTGTAATTTGCAGTCATGTCTTTATGTCCGGGCCCCTGACGCCATATTGTATGCATGATTTAGGCGCAAATAATCAAATTTTTTTCAGACTTTTCCCACGGATTTTTTTTTTAAAGAAAGACCAATCAGGATGACCTCACTCCGCCTGATGGTAAGTGGCCGTGACATCCAAATATGAGGTTGACAAGCACAAAAGAACTAACAAAGTACGAGTACCCATTGGGTCTACCATCCTCATCCTGATGGCCTGCTGAGATGCCGCTTCAGGCCCCGCCTAAAAGACCCCGGATTGTATGAAGGATGATTGTATGAAGGTCTTGATGGCTCGGGGCAGGAACGAGGAGCCAAACCGCTTGGTGCGCGACCGATTGTCTGGATGGTATGCGGATGGCAACGCTGTCCAGCATGTGTTGGTCGGAAGTAGAAAGGGGAGGATGGGATAAGTTGAAATAACTCATCAGAACATTCCCCATTATAGAGGCTTATTGGCATTATAGAGGCATTTTTTATTGTGTTTTCCCCCAAATCAATAGATTGAATATGATATACTGTACAATGTCCTGGCCAGAAGATATGGACATGTCTTTTGTCAGTAAAAAATATCCCCAATAATCAATAATAAGAAATTATTGTTCAATTGTCCCTGCCACCCCCCGCCTGATCTCTCAGCCTCCGAGCAAAAGTTTCGATTAAAAATAAGAATCGCTATCGCTAACGATAAAATTGTACGCGATACGGGGACGTCTGACGCTATCGGCAACTTGACAGTGACTGATCGCCGGCTGGGCCAGACACCCCTATTCTCCCTCCAGTAGGGTTGACGCGTAGAGAAAAGACGCATAATTAATTTCAGTAAATACTCTCCTTAACATAAACAGCGTTAGTTTTTATCATTTGAACGCTTACAAAGTTACCTTCCCAATCGAACTTGCTAGATTTATATTGCGAATTCAAACTTACGTTTTTATAGTTATTTACTTACGAAGATATATCCAAAAAAAAAATTAAATCGATATAGTTTTTGTAGGTATATTTTAAACGAGATTAAATTAACAACAACGTATAATGTATTATTACAATGGGGCTTCAATATGGCAAAGCATAAAAAAAACCCTATTCGAACATGTTTTTTTCTTCTAAAATCTCTTTTACGTCTTTTTTACTACTTTTCATACAAATACAGGCCTCAATGTTTTGAAAAGACATTATGTGGCATGTGCCATGCTTGTCACGAGTCTAACTTTTTTAGTTTTAAATTGACAGAAATTATAGAAGCTCCATTATTTGTTGGATAAAATTTACAGTTACATACAGCAACCTTTGCCTGCCCTCTGTTGGACTTGGCCTCCATGTTGCTCAAAACGTTTGAGCCAACCCTACTTCAAGCTGACGTCACTGCGATACGAGAATTCACTTTGTCGAAAGAATATCCGCATTCTTTGGAGAATTTTCTCATGCCCGATTGGAAGTTGTGATGACTATTGGAATTTCGGTATATACGAGTACCTACTAAACAGTTGACGTGCTGTTTCCGTCTATGTACATAATGAGCACAATATTGTTTGTAAATAGAATGTTATACTCAATTTACAATACATAAGTACTCTGTTAGTTTAGTAGATATTGTCCGCAATTACGATCACACAGGTCAATGTTTGTCATTATATTGTTTGAGATTTAAGATCATTAAAGAGATGGTAGCTTATTGGATAAGAAAGTTAAGCTGTGAAGCTTGCATCTCTGGTTTTTAGGGTAAAATCTACCAACCAAAGGGTAAAAATTAGACCAGGTAAAAACATATCGTTCAAAAGATTGGATCAGTGCAAAGATGCGGAACAGTGAAACGCTTCATTTGAATCATTTGGTACATCAACTTTGATTAATTGATTTTGTAACAAATGAATAATCCATCCCCTCCTGCTGTGCCATGTAATATACTTATCTCTTTTTCCCGCGTAATACATGGGAATCATTCCGCTCATTCGGCTCATTCGGATCATTCAGCTCATTCGGATCATTCCACTCATTCGGCTCACTCGGATGATTCAGCTCATTCGGATGATTCCGCTCATTCGAATCATTCGGCTCACTCAGACTCGAAATCCATTTGAGTCAAATGATACATTCGGAGCGAACATTTGAAATTCGGAACAGTGTATCATTTGACTGAGTCGGATCACTGAGTCGTTTTAGTAAAGAGTTACACATGTCTAGTAATACTAAAAGGGGCCCCTTTTACTTACTAAGACTTCGCTGTCTGTCTTTGTATGCCCGTTTGTCTCGTGGGTCCTAGATACACAGTAATGACAACTGTATTTATAGTTGATATTTTTTATGGCAATCTTTTGCAATTTATTCTTAAGGTGACGGGTAGGGCACACTAGCGACGCTAATCGATTTTAATTTTAACCTACTAAACCGAATCTATTTTAAACAATTTCAGGGTTACAACCTCTCGGCAAACACTTATACTATTTATTAAATAACCATGCACAAATGTTGAGTCCAATGCGTACGCGGAAAATTGATTCACATAAAAAGTGGCCGCTTTTTAGTAGTTTAAAATTAAAATCGTTTGGCGTTGCTAGTGTGACCTACCCGTCAGCTTAAGTAAATAACACATTTAAAAATTGTATTCCGTGTTCAGGCGGGATACGCCTGAACACCTGAACACAGGATAAAATTTTTAAGTGTGTTATTTACCTATGACTTTTGTTTATCTAGGACCTATGATAGCTAGACAGTTGAAATGTTCACAAATTATGTACTTCTGTTAAATGTAAAGTGATATAAAAAGCAAGTAACTATCGCAACTAAATGGAACTATTAAACTCAATAAGTGAAACTTTAACACATTTTCAAACCTCTTTAGTTGCGAACTTTTGCCTTCAGTTGGTAACTTCAGGCCTAACTTGAAAGCGTAGTGACTAACTGTTGAATATCTAAGATGAATTTTAAATCATATTTTTTATAAGCAACCTAGGTAGAAAATAGATAAGAGTTTCAATAAAATATTCTATAAAGGATTTAGCTGTTCTGATTTTGCATTTTGCAATACGTTAATAATAAGAGCTTGATATTAATGAATATAACTTTTTTATATTTCTTTTGGCTGACGTCTTGTTTTCTGTTTCAGGTATAAAAACGTTTTTCATTCTGTTTGGATGCTTGGTAAGATTTTTTTACTTTTGAAACGGCCGATAAACATCTGCAAAGAGGTAGGCTCTAAAACGATATTATGTCATGCATGACTGCCTCGGTGGCGCAGTGGTTAGTGGGTCGCACTTTAAAGCGACGGCTGCGCAAGAGGTCCCGGGTTCAATCCCCGGGTCGCGCCAAAAAATTTTACCTAAGTTTTCGGTAAGAAATTCTTAGTGGCAGCCCGGAGTCTAGAAGTTGGCGGTCTTGTACCCCGTGCCTCGGAAAGCACGTTAAGCTGTTGGTCCTGCGCCCGATCCCTCTCCGGTCGTGTCACAGTAGTGTCCCATCGGAATATGAGGGTAAGGGAATAGAGAGTGCACTTGTGTTTGCGCACACACTTGAGCACTATAATATATCCTGCGTATGTGGCTGATGATGATTGGCCGCCGTAGCCGTAATCGGTTGGGATATTATTATTAACCCGCATGGCACAACGGTTATGTTGTTGGTTGTGTGTCCAAGCGCAAAGTAGCCCCGGGTTCAATTCGGTCAGGTCAATTTAGAAAACGGACTTTTCTAGATTGACTTTGTTATGCTGGGAGATCTTTTTATTTTTTTATTTCATAGGTAGCAGATGAGTAGAGGGATCACCTGTTGCTAAGCGATTGCCGCCCATGAACACCCGCGGCACCAGTGGACTCACAACCTTTAAATCCCCCTTCCCCCGGATTGGGCGTCCGGTACCTTAACGCACGCAACGAAATACAGCACAGAGCTGCTACACGCCAGTCTTCTGTAAGGCCATGGTATCACTTCGGTCGAGCCGAATTTCATTCATGCCGGAGTCCTTCCCCTGATAATTGTCAGCATGTACTCGGAATACAGGGGATATGTACCGTATTTTGAGGCTATTGATTAGTGTAAACTGACTTTGTATACAATAAAAGGTTTTGTAATGTCTACTTCAATTTGGTAATACAAACATATAATATGTCTAATTTCTTAATGTAGTAATTAAATCCTCAATATCTATGTCAACTATCAAGATTTCCATTTTTATAATTCATCCATAATGTTTAATTAAGCTGTAAACATATTGCATTTATTATCCTGGAGGTTGGAGCTCTGGTGACCTGTATCACGGATTCTTCACGAAACCTATATCAGGCACCAGTCTCTCACTCTAGGGGTCCATAGTAAAATGTATGCAAATAATGTATTAGAACAATGTAACCCTGTGTGAGAGAGAATAAATAAATATATTATAAATTACTTTTTTATTGCTTAAATAGGCAGAAGAGCGTTCGTCCCGCCTGATGGTAAATGGTCATGCCGCTGCCTATAAAGAAAAGGGGTGAAATAATAAAAGATTGCAGAGTAAATTCGAGATATTTATTTTAAACAAATCTGACGATACAATGCACTTCAAGCTGACATACGAAAGAGAGCGAGACATACAGTTAGAGGGAGACCACATATTTTATGTCATTACAAAAGCGCTTCGTTTTACACTCCAACAAAACCTCTTTAAAAACCGACATGATATAGCAGAACAGGGAGCAGATCATTGAATTCGTTTTATCTTTATCTTTAGTATTTATAAAGAGGTAAATCCTAGAGACAGCGGCAACGCTTATACCTATAAGCGTTGCCGCTGTCTCTAATCCGAAAATACGAAACGTTTGCGCGATGTCATCGAAACCTGGCGCCATCTATTAGTAGAAAGTCGAACTAATGCCCCGAAACATAGATAGAATGGTTCTAGATTGTAGAGAGATAGTAACCTCATTGCCTTACAGAGACGTCTTGAGGCTTGAATCCGGCTTGAATAACCGATAACGACTGCCGCATGGGACTGCTATGGGCGTAATTTGACACGTAATGTACAACCTAACCGAGTCGTAGCTTCTAATATCTACTACTTCGGTTACATTTGTGAATGCTTAGTTAAACTCAATACTTGAAAGGATCTATTGGAAAGTAGCATTTGCCCGCGGCTTCGCTCGCAATAGAAAGAGAAAAGTAGCCTGAGTTACTCTCCGTCTCATTAACTATCTTCACTAAAAACACGTCAATCCATCGCTTCGTTTTGCTGTGAAAGACGGACAAACAGACAGAGATACAGACACACACATTTTAATAACTTTATCAAGTACCTCCCTCACTTTGTTTCGAAAAAATAGTTGAAAATTTAACCAATAGATGGGGCTGGGCGTCGATTACACCGCGCAAGTGGGTATTTTGTATATACGATTTACTTACATGTATAGGTAGGTCTTGTTGTTAACTATAAAATTTACCTGTTTGTAAAATGTTGTATACATTTTTTCGTTCGTAGTTATCCGAGCTGTTGTTTTAAAAAAAAAACTTTGGCTTCGTTGGTCCGCGTGACTTTGTTGCAATAGTTCATAGTTCAGCGAAAACATTAAAAATACCTACTCTAAGCTGTCGCTCTGAAGCTCGGGGTATGCTAAGACCATATCAGGATTTGGGGAGTCTGATAATTACAATTGCTCGCAAGTGTTAGCCAAAGTTCTTGAATATTTTTTACATAAAGGTGGGTCTTCGCTAAGTCATACGACCTGATGACCATCAAGAAAAGGGCTTATTCCTTCCTTAACTAACGTACGCGAACGTATATGTGATACTTACCTCAGGTTTCGCACATGTCCATGGGTGGCGGTGATGTCCGCTTTTAAGAAAAAAAAAACCAGCCGAGATTAACACGGGCGCGCATAGAACATTAGGTTCGTGTTAGACTGTTATTTTTAACGAAACACACAAAACGATTTGCATCACGCCTTAATATAACTAATGTCATTGCTATAAGTCCGGTTGATACTCCAGCATCAGGTTAGATTTCATCAAAAAAAAGACAATCAGGAATACAAACGGGTTCATCAGTTCAGGTATATACCTAGTATAATAATGTCTTCGTACAGTCATAAACATGTACCCATTTTTTTGTTGGCGCAGGGGAAATGCCGACAGTCCTATGTGCAATGGGCTGACATCCTTATGCATCAGGTTATGTGGGGCTCTCCGTCTAACGGAGCGTTTGCCAGTTCCATGCTTCTTTGCAATTCGGAGTTTTTTGAAATGTCGAGCATCTACGGTTAAGTGATATATGTATAACGCAACCAAAAAGTTTTCATTTAGATCCAAATCACTTCTAGAAGTCGTAAGTTAGAAACCCACAAAGCTATAACATACTCCTAGTTTACCAACATTCGATACTTGGTAATCGATCATTTGGGGAGTTATGCCCTGAGTAAAACTGGCAACACAGATTTGAGGGTAGTTGACAATGTTTCACACTTATAGCTATTAACTTTGAGTTATGTTAATTACTTTGAATTGATATCGGGCTTTGAGACTTGTGCGCGTATGTGTGTGTATGCTAATGGATCGTGGGAATCAATGTACTTTGTTCGGTGGAACAATTTTAATGGTCTGGCTGGTGTTGGAATGTTCTGTATGAGTGTCTGATTTTGGGTAAAGGTTGCTTTGACATTGCTTTATTTGCATCAACAAAGAATAAACGTTTGGTCTGTCTTACCTGTTTCACTGTAACTAACTGCAACAGGTAAGTTCATCAAAGACATACTCGTACATATTATGTAGTAATCTATAATTGACAAGATCTAATACCGGCCGTGATTTTTATTCTATTACTTCATAAGGTGGTGTAATACTTACTACGTAGGTTAGTTATGGTTGAGGGTCGACGGCTGGACCAGCCTTTTTTATATTGTTTATGTATTTGTACTTTTTTACTGATTTTCATTCTGATTTTTTTGTTTTTATTTAAAATAAATAAAAATAGATTAATGAACTAGCTGTAACAAATGACAGAATGGGTTTCAATATATTTTGGTTCTTATCTTAATAGGTAAAGTTGTGGCGAAAAGCGCGTCATGTGCACAGGTTGCCATGATTTCTACACTAGGCTAGGCCTATCACCAAATAATATTTATTAGTTTTTTGATTATTAGGACAAATAGTATTTATTTTAATTATGATTCTAATTTTAACGTGCTAAGAAAATAACAAATGCGTAATATGTAGGTTAGGACCTTAAGATGAAGCTTTGCGAGGGTTTGTGTATGGGAGTGTGTGTTTGTGTGTGTGTGTGTGTGTGTGTGTGTGTGTGTGTGTGTGTGTGTGTGTGTGTGTGTGTGGGTGTGTGTATGAGAGTGTGTGCGTGTGCGTGTGCGTGTGCGTGTGCGTGTGCGTGTGCGTGTGTGTGTGTGTGTGTGTGTGTGTGTGTGTGTGTGTGTGTGTGTGTGTGTGTGTGTGTGCGAGTGTGTGTGTGTATGTGTGTGTGTGTGTGTGTACGTGTAAATGTATGTGTGTGAGCCTATCTTGTGTGTTTGAGCATTTCAGTAATTAAATTGTATGTTATTATATGCGTGCGTAATGTGCAAAATTAGTATAACACATACATAACATACACATATATAGTAATATAATAGTAGCAGCATTGTAAGACCGCCGAGATTGTATATACCTTATATACCATATATATATGATTTTTACTCGCAATCTGTCTGATGAAGCTGAGAAAACCTTAGGAAATAAAATATTGTTTTGCTAGTTTTAGCATCTCACCAGCAGATTGATATACAGGCTAATCGCCCCATAGAGCTGAAGAACGACAGCTGGACCAGCCTATTTTATATTGTTAGTTTATGTCTTTATTCTTTTTTACTGGTTTTGATATCTTTTTGTTTTGTTATTATCGTTAATGTGTTATGTCTGATGAACTATAGAATATATCATTGTGATAATATCAGAAGTTTTTGTGAGCATCATTTTCACTAGCAGATTGATATACAGTCCAATCGCCACAGTTATAATTGACAAAAACCTACTAAAATTTGTCTAAATTCTCTAAACGATTCTCACCTTAATGTCAATTATATATAGATTGTTGTTATACTGTTAACGATGATAAAGATATTTTTTCAATATTTTGTTTTAGCGTCACTATTTTCTCTCTCTCTCTCTCTCTCTCTCTCTCTCTCTCTCTCTCTCTCTCTTGCTTTCTCTCTATTGAATAACATCGGTGGAGCAATCTCCATTCTTCAGTAGACTTACTCTACTACTACTACTTCTTAGACGCTAGCCACTCAAATCCTTGTATATGCATAATATTAAACATCGTCACGCCGTGATGAACGATGCATTTTCCATCCAACCCTGCACTTCTAACAAGAAAATTTAATTCTGAAAAATTCACACCAGCTACTCGTGTCACTTTTTGAACATAGTACAAACGAGTTTTCGTCGCCTATAATTAATTAAACTATGATGAATGGAGGGGAATGACTCGTTTTTTTAGAACTCCTTTGTTTCAGCAGAAAAGCTCTATAATTAGCAAATTGCGTCACTTCCTAGCCCTAGTATAATGCTTAGTTCATAAGTCAAGAATGTCAGGTGAGGAGCCGCCATGTTGGATTTTCCAAGGTGTTTTAAAATAGTGGTAGGTTATTAGTCTTTATAAAAGTTTCAGCGTAAGCGTTAGCTGTAACAAAATGTGTAGGTAAATTATTTTTAACGAATTCCCCGTAATCGATTGCATAGCAAATTACATTATACTTAGATATTGTACTGTCTGTTGTTGTTGTATCATGCTTGTATTTTGTTTTTGAGCAATAAAGAATATCTATCTATCTATCTATTTATAATGTACTTGATTAGAACGAAATTAATAAGTAACAGAGATTTCCTAACGGCCTTCTTTCTGTTGGTCGACCTCAAATCCAACATGCCGGTGAGTGCAATCCAAAGGCCTTTTTGACTTTATTTCTTTAAAATCATGAAAAAAATTAAAAGCGAATTGGCATGTTTTTGCTACCAATCTGGCAGAGATCTTAGATAGTACCTTTTTATAAATCAGTCTGCACCTATGTTCCTGTCTCAAATTGCCAATCATAAAAAATCTGTCAACGCCAAATAATTAACGATATCTCCCCCAAGGCTAGACTTTACTCTAATACCGTACAGAACCTTTACCGGCCCTAAAAGACGTCTAGACCATGTCTTATTAATAATGAACCATTTGAGATTGAAGGATCTTAGTGGAAATAAATTTTCCAATATGCACTAAAGTTTCAAGTTACCTGTGAACAGAAATTTAAATTAACCTTTCTACATTCAATGTTTTTTAGACGGCTTGAATGATATTTTTTCTTGGATCTTCGATGGAAATAGTTTTTTAGTCAATAACGAAAAATAATTGAACATTTTTTCTTTTCTCAACAAAAATGTTTTTGTTGGCGTAAAAGTAAATATCTAAAAATATTTCTAAGGGTCGATTTAGAGTCTCAATGATCTTCTCGACTCTGAAAGATAAATATTCTAGTTAATGGTGGTGGTTCGTTTCGCTGAGAGTCGACTCCGGCTTCGTCATCTAGTGCCTCAAATTAAACGGAGTGCCCTTGTTCGGAGTGAATTATTGTCTGGCGCATATATTTCCAAAAAAAATGAAGTGATTTAAGAAATAATGACGTCAATCTATAAGCACATAAGTATATGGCTTTTCTGCCCATGAATTAGGTATATCAAGATATTATCTTAAAACACATATCTAATTAATTGTAGCTCTAAGTATCTTGACAATAAGTTTACTTTTGTAAGTCTTACAAAAAGTCACTCTTTAAAATCCTCAAAAACAAAACGCCAATTCCCAAAAGGCAGTCAGTTGAAGTAATGCAAATCACATCATTGTTCAAAACTTTGACCGTATTTACAAGTATTTAAGTTAACAAATTCATAGTCCAGGCCAATGACCCCGGTCGCTGGCCCTCCTAATTAGTGAAGAAATGAATAGAATAAAATACAAGGAATTAATTTTTTTATTGCTGGGTGACCCTCTTTGCTAAAACACTAAAGTCTTCAATAAGTCAATTATTTTGATCTTTTAGAGTGCTTATACACTAACAGTTTGCTGTCGACGCATGTAACTGCAGTTGACGTCAGAAGGCGACGGCTAGCTGTCGAGATGCCGCCGGCGTGCTGACGACGCGTTGGCGGCTGCCGCCGGCAAGTGGTAACAGCTAGCCGCTTCCGCCATTTTTAAGGTCAACTGTATCAGTAGTCCAGGAGCATGATTAAAAGTTACTGTGATTTAATTTTTTAAATAGACATGTAAGTATAATATTGCGGGGATCATAGAGGGACCAATACTTTTATTACAACCGTGACTTATGTGATTTAGTTCAATGTAAAAGTTATTTTATGCAAAGTAAATAAAAGATCATTTTTGCATTAATTTCTTTATAAAATATATATAAATTTGAACATACCTTGATGTCATTGCGAGTCTTTGCTCTGCTGGTATACTTTTTCGCATGACAGTATTTTAGGGAGATATCGAGCTTTTTAAAAAATAGTTACCTATAATAATTTTGTTCACTTTTTCGCAATATTAGATAAAGTGTGAAACAATGCCGTCTCGTTCTCTATTCAATAGATTTATAACATTTCTTCAACCCACAACCCACAATGACCGGTTCTTTCTCTTTCGTCGACGACGGATTAAAAGCAACAACAGTGTTTCTTCAATGAAATCCGCAACAAGCTGTCGACACGCCGACGGCTTGCTGCGGTCGCCTTTGCTCTTACATACATACATATTCACCTTCCCTCTACTGTTTTATAAGACCTTTTACAAATTCGATTTAAAGATTTCCCTAGTTGTAATATCAATAAATTGTTTTGAGAAAGTGTCTAGCCATGTGATCTAGTCTAAAGTTACAAAACAACATATGTATTGATAGGATCATTCGAATCTATTTCATTCGGTTTATGGCTCTGCTTGAATTTTTAGCAACGTTAAATAAGAGTGGTGCGGATGTTGGCGGAGCACCAATTTCATCGTTGACAGTAAGTATCTATTAAGGGGGTACTTTAAAATATTATCCATTTTGCGTAAAGGCTTTGGCTTCGGAGTATTATTACTTACTCTATGCCTTGGCCTTACGACAAAATTACAGCTAAAGATTGTCAAAGCCTTTAAATACTAGGCAGAAACGTATATTTTGCACTTAAAGTATAAAATAAGTGTTGCAAATAGCTGATGGTTTGAGTTTTGAATTCGATTACACTTCCCTTCAAAAGCGGGAAGCTGTAAAAAATATACGAATATCGCTAATAGTACTTACCTAATATCACATTATTAGGCAGATGACTTGTAAAGGTTGGAAGCTCTGCACTGGAAGTTGTAGACGAGTACATCTACCTCGGACAAAAAGTCCAGCTTGGTAAGTCCAACTTTCAGAAAGAGGTCGATCGACGAATCCAACTCGGCTGGGCAGCGTTCGGGAAGCTACGCAGCATATTTTCGGCCCCCCTACCGCAGTGTCTCAAGACGAAAGTCTTCAATGCGTATGTGTTGCCAGTGATGACATACGGAACCGAAACGTGGCCGCTTACAATGTGCCGATTAAGGAGGCTCAAAGTCAATCAGAGAGCAATGGAGAGAGCTATGCTCGGAGTCTCCTTGCGTGATCGTATCAGAAATGATGAGATCCGCAGGAGAACTAAGGTTACAGACATAGCCCAAAGCCTCAAGTGGCAATGGGCAGGGCACATAGCGAGGAGAACAGACGGCCGTTGGGGCGGAAAGGTCCTCGAGTGGAGGCCACGTACAGGAAGTCGCAGCCGTGGCAGGCCCCCCACAAGGTGGACCGACGATCTGGTGAAGGTCGCGGGAATCCATTGGATGCGGGCGGCACAGGACCGATCTGTGTGGAGAACATTGGGGGAGGCCAATGTCCAGCAGTGGACGTCTATTGGCTGAAATGATGATGATGATGAGGCAGATGACAAACATATAATTGCTTAACACATAGAGTATGGCATATAACATAATCAAGAAAATATACATCTGAGATGCCTCATGTCTTGAAGATGTCCCTGGGCAGCGGTAATCACTTACCATCAGATGAGCCTCGGTCGAAATCGTTTGTCCGCTATAATGTAAAAAAAATCAAAATATCATAGCAAAACTTATTGCTTATACTTACAAGTAAAAAATAAGAATATTAGACTAACAAAATCAGAAAAGCAAAAAAAAAAATATCGATTTTGTAATCAAACCTGGTGTGTGCATACAGATAGAGCTTACCATAAATGGAAGCAGACGACTCTACGTTAGTACATATAATACTTATAGGCTTACACATTTTAAGCAACTTCCAAAATGAGATGCGATATAAACAAAAATTTATAGGATACTATCAGATAATAACGAATCGGCGTTATCAGCTTGGAAAGTGGGAAATCTAGAAGATATAAGGCGCTATAAAAGTTGCCTACGACGAAGGGATGGCCCAATTTGGCTTATTTAACTGCTATCCAGCGACAGATAGGGCTGTCCTGGAGTTATTAGTCCTTAACAAAATTGGTGGCGATTTTTCTTCCCTGTTATTTGTTACTTGTCCATTTTTACTGTTTCGTCGGGAACTGAGCGTAATTTTAGATAAGGAAACGCTAGAAATGATGGCACAACGAGTTGATGCGGTTTATTTAGAGTTGAGATGTTTTTTCTGGTGTTTGGGTCAGTTTGACTTTCCCTTATGTGGATACTTATTTCTCTAGTCCTTTCATCATCAGTCTATCGCAGTCCACTGCTGGACGTAGGCCTCTCCAATTGTTCACCACCGTGATCTATCCATAGCTTCTCGCATCCAGCTCTTGCCAGCCATCCTGCGCAGATCGTCCCTCCACCTAGGGACTCCAGTTCTTTAGGACTACATATTTATTAGGTAGGTATTTGTAGAATACTGGTTGGAAAAATATTAATCGTTTTGCTTTTAATGATCTTATTTTGATCAATTCAACCTTTTATCTAAGGCCGCCTTCGTTGTACATATCCTGTAATATCTAGTTTTAAGTTTTCATACTTTATTTTGAGTGCAATAAAAGTATATTCATTCATTCATTCATTCATTCATTCATTCATTCACTTTTTCAATAATTACTGTGACTGTCCATAGCGTATTTTTCATAGAAACGTTTTTTTAATACGTAAAAGATAAGAAGCTAATACTATAAACTGGAAAGATACTTGTAAGAATAAACTCGAAATTACTTAAAATCCGTAATAATAATATCCTCCAACCGATTTCTCCTAAGGCAGCCAATCTCAACGATCAGCCACTTACGCAGGAAATATTATAGTGCTCAAGTGTGTGCGCAAACACAAGTGTACTTTCTATTCCCTTGCCCTCATAATCCGATGGGACATCGGTGTGTCACGAGCGGAGAGGGATCGGGTGCAGGACAAACGGCTTAATATGCTTTCCGAGGCACGGGGGTACAATTAAGACTGCCAACTTCCAGACTGCGGGCTGACAATCCATACTAATATTATAAATGTGAAAGTGTGTCTATTTGTCTGTCTTTATCAGCAAAATGGAGTGACGAATTGACGTGATTTTTAAAGTAAGAGATAGTTGAAGAGATGGAGAGTAGGCATCATTGTGGCAAACCGAATTCCACGCAAGCGAAGCCGCGGGAAAAATCTACTCTTATAATGTTCCTTACAACATAGAGAAAGCAACGTTTTGAAATACACAGGCTAATTTTCTCTACGGGAAAAACATAATTTAGTCTTCATGGGCAATGTTGCTTGTGAAATTCAAGGGTTTGAAAGCGATTAGATATCAGTTTATGCTTGTAATTATTTTTTCTTATAGTTCGTGCTGTTAAACTGACTTCACATTCACCCTTGCATCTCCGCTCGGCAATCTCACTTTGTTTTGAATTTGCTATTGATTTTAGCACAGCAAACGAACTTTTCTAAATTCTCGGGTGGAAATGCCACCAGCTATAGACTTATAGTACACATTGTCCAGGGAATGGCCTAGTTTTAGGTCGTAAGGTTCAAAGTCCTTTTTAAAGCGAAAATCAATTGATTTGCTATTTCTGCTGTCTGGGCGTTAGAAGGTGACTATATAATTTAAAAGTACATAGGTACTTTTTTGATGTCTCGTCAAATAAAGGTATCCTATTTTTGACTTTGATTGATGATCGATAAGTGAACTGTCTGGCGCATTTATTATTTACGTTCTTACTGTTAGCAGCGTGTCCCGCGGGGATTGTATGTAGATACCTACAATGTTCTCTCGTAGTAAATTGTTACCTATGTTGCACTGGGAGAACGTAGTTCTTCACTGGTGGAAGTGTTTACAAAATCCAAATGAATCTATATATCTATAGGTAGTATTATTTTACAGTAATATGTAGGCATTATTACTATAGCCATAAAATAGATAAAAAATTATTTTGCATTTTCAAGCTGAAATATATCAAAAAAACGAAGTGTTTATTTAGAGTATCTTAAACTTTACCTAAGTGCTAAAAAGGAAGAATATTATTAACATAATATGAAGGATGAGCGCACCCACAGTGGAAAATAAGCATAAGTGATCTTACTTCGACCCATCGATTTTATCATAGATCCTACTTGAAAAGTAGTATGAAGATACATTTTTTTTTTTTATGTAATAGGCAGACGAACAGACGGATCACCTGATGGTAAGCAATTGCCGCCGCCCATAGACACCCGCGACACCAGTGGAGTCACAAGTGCGCTGCCAACCTTTAAACCCCCCCTTTCCCCTGGATAGGGCCTCCGGTACCCTCACTCACGCAGCGAAACACAGCACAGTGCAGCTTCACGCCGGTTTTCTGTGAGGCCGTGGTATCACTCCGGTCGAGCCGGCCCATTCATGCCGAAGCTTGGCTCTCCCACGGTTAAAATACATATGTTGAATTTCTTCCATTAATTTGCCAAATTAAAGAAGACAAATATGAAAAAAGTTCTAAATGTATCCTTCTACGTTCTTTTCAAATATGATAAAATCAATGGTTCGAAGTAAGATCACTTATGCTTATTTTCCAATGTGGGTGCGAATGAAAAGTTATTATAGTAGGTAAAATTTTGGATAGATTAAAACCTCGTCCTGAAATAGGTCATGTTGCCTTCTCAATTTCAATTAGAAGTAAAGCACAACTTTTCACATTCCTTACGTAATACACACATAAATATATGACGTCACCACCCCCTATCTCTGGCGGCAAAACTCAACATGATCCCCCCTCCCTCTCGTCTTGCTTGCTATGACGTAATCTTTAAAGAAGATAACTAATCTGCCTAATTGATCTTTTTCCTTGATGAGTTAAACAAATGAGAGGAGAGACCAGCTATGCGATGATAGGCATTAATATCTTGGATTTAGGGTGTATTTTGGGGTGCTGATATTGATGATGGTGTTTTGTATTGTTGCGATTCGGCTGAACGTGGATTACGAGAAGTCCTTGTTAGAAATCGTGAGATAGGGTTGCCAGATGGGAAGTCTAAAGTTTTTGGTTTAAACTTCAAACAATTATATTTTAGTGACCATATGAGTTTAAGGGCTTTATTCATAAACGTTCAATACACCTTTGTTAGTTAAAAACGGTGTTATAGAGCAGTTTTTACGTTTGAAGAAAAAAACAAAAGTTTACTGCTTTATAAGACCGTTTTAGCTAACAAATGTTTATTGAACAATTATGACTACAATAAACTTCGAACAGGGAGAATTTTGGGGTCATAGTAATTACCAGACTCCCCAAATCAAGAATCCAGTCGCTCCAGAGCGATAGCTTTGGGCGCAACTGGGAATTAAACGCTAAAATGAGGAGGAAGGTGGGAGGGGGAGGGGGAGTTAATTATAGGGTTTTAAAAATAAATGAATCTACGTAAGTATGTAAATAAAAAGATTATTTTGTATGCTGCCACAGATTACAAACGGGTCAATCCATTTGACACCGTTCATAGACTGCAACACATTGAGTTACAAGATACAATCTGTCAAATTCATCGATCAACATCGTACAGATATGATATTGACAGATGAATTTGACAGATTTTCAAAGAATTTGACATAGTAAACTATTGTAGTAACCCAAACTGTGTTTGTCTGTATAATCAAATGATTGTATTTTTCTGGGCCCTTTTTTCCAGAATCTGGAAATCACAAAAATGCCTGGGCAATTCAGAGGAACCCATACCTTACAACCCTAGTAAGCGAGTGCGTTTATTGTCTAAATTAGGATTGTAATGCTATGTGATGCTGTTGTTAGGAGCTTGAGTGAGGTAAAGATAAGCCCCAATTTAGGATTCGTATATTTACACCTGTTACTCTTATATAAATCATTATTCTTTTCACTAAATAATATGTTGTGTGTAGAATTAGTTTCATGTAATTTGAAGAACATGTACCTACCTAGCTTATGTCTTCACAAGTATACTATCATCAATACGATAAAATCATCAGATATTTATTTAATCATCAAAACATCTTCCGTATGATCAATAAAGCAGGTTTACTTTACAGACAAGGGATGAAACCCCAGCAAAAAGTGGGCTCGTCCGGGATTTGAACCCGGGACCTCTCGCACCCAAAGCGAGAATCATACCCCTAGACCAACGAGCCACATGTGAAAGCGGCGCGAAATGTGCAGTCGCAATCTCCAACTTGTCGCTTGCAAAAAAACGTTAAAACTTGAACGTTAAGTGAAGTGCATTAAGACCTAGAGTTGAGTGTAGAGTTGATGCATATATTTATTGCACGTGACTGATGCTTAGGTATTTGGATGACGTCACGAACACATTAGAACCGTAACCTGATTCTACGAAAACAATCAATGAATATTTATGCTTTCATTGAGTAAAATACTTGTCTTAGGTTATGTGAAAGGATCTCTGATTGTTATTCGTCGAGCTAGTTGAATGACCTCAGATTTGAGCATTGCGATGACTAGAAGATTGACGTTGTGGTGATTAAGTAGTAGTAGTAGTAGTCAAGGTATGGCACTCAAGCGCCGAAGGTTGCAAGATCAATTACAGGTAGGGTTCATTTAGAAAAGAGCCCTCAGGGATCTTCTTATAGTACATACTACTGGCAAAACCCATGATGATCGACGTGAATCGTCTTGCGCATTAAAATGATGATTAAAATTATAAATCGCAATCAAATTAAGTTACGCTCTTCACATTTCTTTACCTATCGTCTAGTTTAGAGCCGAATTCCAAAGTTCCCAAGTTAGACTTGGCTAGCTGAGTACTGGCATAGACTAATAGTCTATGGTACTGGCTTCACGCGGCGCTCTTCGATGATCTAGTTTTGATAATTTTGCTTATTATGAATAAATTCATGATCAAAAATCATAATCGAATCTAAGTTACGCTGTTCCCTACTTGCCTAGAGTTTCGAGTCCCGTTCAAGCTCAAATTGGAGCTAGCTAGCTTACTGGCTTCACGCGGCTCTCTCCGATAATCTAGTTATATTCCTGTCCTGGTTCATTCGGCTCTTACGGATAATCTAGTTTCAATGTTTTTGCTATAAATAAGTTCATGATCCAAAATCATAATCGAATCTAGGCTACGCTTTACGTTTCTTACTCATCTAGAGTTCCGGGTCCCGTTAACCGGGCCGAGTCCCAAAGTTCTCAAGTCGGAGTTAGCTAGCCGAGTCCTGGGTTCACTCGGCTGTCTCCGATAATCTAGTTTCGATGTGTTTGCTTACAATAGAAGCCGTTTTCGGTCTCTGTGCGGCTTTCAACTGACTATTGTCTGTGTTTAATCAAGTAGTGAGCAGCGTGTTTATGATTGATTGGTTCCTTGGAATTCAATCTGTTTGGTGACACAATATGACAAAGTACAGGTTTCCTCACATACACCTCCGTCACCGCTATAAAATCATATAACGGCTGGCACAATAGTGACCCTCCTTCAATCTCCAAAAGTCGTGGGTTAAATTTCCACTCTGCACAAACATTTGTGTATCAAATTAAAGTATTTGTTCAGTGTCACATGCTCGTATGATAGTCAATTTTAGGCTGCGTTTCCACAGAAGTGGAGCTGCGCTGAGTTGAGCGGAGATTATGAAAATTGACCAATCACATTGCTCAAAGTAGATGAGATATGTATTTTGAGCAGTGTGATTGGTCAATTTTTATAAATTCCCGCTCAACTCCTCCCAGCTCAACTTCTGTGGAAACGCAGCCTTATATTTATTTATTTAAAAAGGTACACCAACAGCATATATACAAAACACGTAAAAAAATAGAAATTAAAGTAATAGTAGTTCTTATATATATGTCCATTATAGGCGTACACAACATTGACTACTTAACATACTGTACATACTAATTAAATAAGAATTTAGATTTAATTAAATTTGAAAAAAAATAAGAAATAGGAATAATAATGATAATGATAACAATGTTACAATTAAACATAAACTGTAATAATAACTTAGATTCTTTCATAATTTTGCTGATTCCTTGGTTGACAACAAGGCATCAGCCAAATTACGTCTAAATTTGGATCGCGAATCGCAAAAGATATCAGCAGGTTTATTAATTTCGTTGTATGCACTGCAACATCACGGCAGGGGAGCATGGCGACCCAGATTGGTTTTATACTTTTGTAAACTAACGGTTTTCTTATACCCATGATAACACGAGTGCTCACTACTCACTTTGGGATTAGTTTTATCTATTGTTGTCTGATATCTGATACTAATTGTAAAATTGTATAATCATCAACAAAAGTCAGAGCCATCAGAAAAGCTTGTCCAATTTTAATTACCTGCCCCCACAAACGGCAAACCGAGTCATTATCCCCCATATGTTTATTTGTCTGCGAAAACAAATTTTCCGCTCCAACGTTTCGGATAGAGAAATTACCGGACTGCATAATTGGTTATTGTGTCGTATAATTTAAAAATTTCAACGACGCCATACGATAATTTCCGAAAATCAGGAGAGTTATGAGAGCATCGGTTTGCAGGATATTACTTCATTAATGAATTTAAACTTATGGCCTAAATATATGGTAAATTTTTGCACGAAGAGTACGTCGATGAATTTGGCAGTCCGCAACTGTGCGTTTCTGAAGAAACTTTCTGCCTCGCACGAAGAAACTATGTAAAGAACTTTAGCCCGTGAACATTCCAGGCCGATTAAACCTTCAAGAAAAGTCAGGCAGCGTACTTGTGATTCCACTGGGAGCTGCATACTCGTCCATCACGTGAAAAAATATTTTACCTACTTACTACAGTGGCTCAGCGATCGAAAATAGGACTTGGCCTCTGACATCAAAGCTCGCCATTTTGTTCGGTTCGATCATTTCATATCAAAAAAAATAGTTTCTTAGTGCATTGATTGTCCTATTCTAACAAGTTTCCATATCCTTTCAGGTAGCTACATAATATATTTTAAGAATGGTTAGTGTTTGGTAACTTGTTACATATTTTTTACAGTAGTCGAAGATTTCCCCAAATCTGCTCAAGTCATTTTTCCCAAGGCGTCTGAAATTGTAATTCTCGATTGTTCCTTCAAACAACAACAGAACATTGGAGATGACTGTGGCGTGTCCTTAGAGCTAAAATCAAGTTTCAAGTGCTTTTGAAACTAACCCTGTGGGATGTTACGCCCTGAGCTTCTGGTATAAGTTACGTTTGGTTTGCGTTTCAAAGCCTTGTCTATTTGTACGAGAAATCAGAGTTTAACGGGAACGCAGGGGATATGTGTTAGCGAGTAGCTCAGTGGATAGAAACGTGCGCCTTCTAAACGGGAGCTCGTAGGTTCGAACCCGTGCATGTACCATTGCATTTTTCAAATCTATATAGATTACATGCATAGGCATATTTCTACCAAGTGATAGAAATTAAAAAAGAGCGATGTTAGCTCAGTGGCTCAAATGAGTGGGTGGGGTCCCTCGTTGCAGACGAATGATTCAAAAATGCGGAATTTCGTATGTCGAAGGTAATCATTAGAAATCGTGCGCTCGTCACGACGCTAAGTCATACGAGTAAATCAAAAATAGGTCTCCAGAACGCGCCTTCCATACGGGGGGACCGGTTTCCATGGACCTCTGGATTTTTCAAATCTATTTGCGTATTTCTATCATTAGCTATTAGCGTGAGAGAAAACATCGTTCAGAAACCTGCACGTTTCGGATAGTTTCTGAAACGTGTAACCATGATTTAGTTGGTTGGTTCCCCTGTTAAAAGAAGGGGTACGAAGGCCAGACGGAAGTCGTTTCTTTGTAATTACCAGACTCCCCAAATTGCGAAAAGGCGCGGAGCGTACTATTGACTACACTGGTGTTGCGGGTGCCACCGTCAGGTGATCTTTCTGCTCATGTGACTATCAAGAAAGTTTGTGATGGAAAATTTGACTTAAAAGAGATAGAAGACTGGCGCAACGAAGTAGTGAATAGACAAAGGCAATTGATTGACAGATAGTACCTTAAATATTCACCGTCGTTTCTTATGCAATTTCAAAATAAGGTTTTGGTCTTTGCATAATAAACCTTTGATCTCGTGTGCTCGTCAAACAAAATAATTTAGTCACAAAATAATGCAAAGGCGCCTTGAACCTATAGTTGAAGTAAATGAATAAGGTTCAAGGTGGCAATTCTATGTTTAAAATACCTTCTTGGAGTATTGGTTAAGACTATTTCTCCAACGCAGAGGTCATCGTCATCGTCAGCCCATTTAAGTCCCCACTGCTGAGGCACGGGCCTCCCTCAATCACATGAGGGGTAATTGCCATACTCACCACGCTTGGCAGACGGGTTGGCGAGGGTTTTGATATAAATGCAGAGTTTTCCTTCTCTGGGTGCTGATGATCATGCCAGCAGCTTTACCTTAGTCGCCTTTTACGACACCTCGGTAAGAGTGAGGGTGGCCTATTCTACTCTGCCGGGACCACACGGCGTAATATGAACCTTATTATTCCGCATTAAGAAGCAAGTTGTTTCGCAGGCTTTCACTGTATCTACCTAATAGCAAAACATTAGTACTTTATTTTATTTCGAATAATAGGCAGACGAGCATGCGGCCCTCGCTGTTCTCGCTATGGAAAACTATCGCTTTGTCCCTTTCATTGTGGTGCATGTGAAAGAGACAGCAATAGTTTTGGATATCGAGGATAGTATTACAAACTCATGGTAATGCCTCTGATGGTAAATGGTAACCGCCGCTCATAGACTTTTACAGTAGAATCGAAATATTATACGAATTACCACACTGAAAAAATCAAGTGCCTGAAAATCGTCACCCTACTTAATAGTTATTTATTTATCGCAAGCGAGGCACATAATAATGATTTAATGGAATTACCATAATAAACACGTTTATTTATGATCCCTCCAGCTAAGATTACTGCATACGCCAAAATTATTAATCCATTTCAGCGAACCGAATTGGACCACAGGAATTTTGTGGTTTAGTAGAATTAACGCGATAACCCTAACGCTAGCCTCTCGTTCGGCAAAACCATTCAAATATCAATTATTATATTAGCTCAGCGGTGAGGGAAAACATCGTGAGGAAACCTGCATATTTAGTCTGCATGGATAGTTTGTCAAAACTGTGTTGTGTGAGATAATAATTCTGAACGTGAACCATGATCCTGTTTCCTGATTTCCCTATCTAATGTTTTTTGTTTGTTTGACCGTGGGAGAGTCAGGCTTCGACATGAATGGGCCGGCTCAAGCGGTGTGATATCATAGCCTCACAGGAAAAAAGGCCGTCAACGCATCTCCACTCCCTCTGGTGTGGCTGATGTGCATGGGCGGCTGTGATCACTTACCATCAGGTGACTCACTTGCTCGTTTGCCTCCATTTCTCATAAAAAAAAAAGATAATAAATCATGTTTGATTTTATAAATGTGATCGATTTGATTAATGTCTACAAAAAATAACAGAGCAGGAATGACGAACCATCTCTCACAAATGTATTGCATAGTTATGAACCTTATTTCATAAGTCATAAGAGTGAACAGTGTGCAGTTGACTGTGCGGTGTCGTACATAAGCTCATTGTCATTACTCATTAAGCACGATGAACCGCAAAGATAAATTAAATAATTCGACACGGGTATCCTATTGTTTAATACAAATACGAGAATTAAATTGGCTTTTAAATTACCATCTCAGTTTTGTTCGGAGCGTTATCGGACTGCCAAGGGCTGTGTTCATGGGCGAAATAATTATCAGTGGCAAATGTATGGGAGTGTATGAGTACAAAAGAGTTAATTGAGCGAATATTGGTGAAATGAGCGAGTGGAAAAATGATCGTGTTTAATGAGTGACGGCTGATGGCTGTTGTGGTGAGTATTGATTCTGCTGCGCTTTTGGTGTTCGTGCTGATTTGAATGCAATGTACATGCTGCAGTAAGCGCAGACATATTTTTTTTACGTAGTCTATACTGTCCCACTGCTGCTATTTAACGCCATTTTTGGCCAATCTTGGGCGAAGTTATTCATATCGTCGCACCATCGTTTTTTGAACCTACCCCTTTGTCAGTGTCCGACGGGTTGCCATACATATTAAAAACTGGAATATAATGACCGCAAATGCTAGTTTCGTAATATAACCCATTCTGAAACCAGCATTTGCGCTCATTTACGTACCTACTTATTATTTTCAATCATAATTCTCCTTGGAATAAATTCTCCAAATGAAATTGTAGAAAAATATGTTGATCTCCCGTATTGCATATTTTCACGAAAAACTAGTTTCTTTTTTTTAAGATTTCCACTCGTGTTGCTTTGAAAAAGTTGTTCATTTCTACCAGCATCGCTTATCTTTCCCTAAAAAGGTAAATTCAAAATAAGCCTGTACCTACATTATTAGAATGGGATTGCTTAGCTGTTGTCACCATTAAAATCATTTTTCAGTTTGTAGGTTTTCTGAGTTATCTGAGTTTGTAGGTTTTCTGAGTTATCTGACTTTTCTGAGTTATCATGAATTGATTAGAGAGTGGTATTTGGCTTTATATGTATGTATATAGACAATAAATGAAAAACAGGTTAAAATTAGTATTAGTGACAAGTTTCTTCCACATCTTAACGTGTAAAAAAAAACCGGTTGCGTCCAAAGCTGTCGATTTGTAGCTCGGGGTACGCTTAGACTATGATTCAGGATTTGGGGAATCTGGTAAATACAATAAAGTGACTGTTGTCTGCGACCTTCGCAACCCTTTTGACAGGGTTATCAGTGACAAGTCTATAGTCACAAAAGAGTTGATTGAACGAATATTGGGCGTGATGAGCGAGTGGAAAAATGCCCGAGTTTAATGAGTGACAGTTGATGGCTGTTCTGTATTGATTCTACTGCGCTTTTTGGTATTCGTGCATTGATTTGATGCAGTGGCAGTAAGGCATACACTATACGAAGTATCTACTACCTAGTCTGTGCATGCAATGTGGCTATGTTTCTGCAGACTGACTTTTATAGACTAATAGAGTTTCCTAACAATAGTGCACAATCGATAGTTGACGTTCTATAGTATCGATAATCTATCGATACTATCGACAGTATTGGTATATGCAAATAGTATCGATACTATCCATAATATTAGCTCCGATAGTATCGTCAAGAGGGGTAAATCTCTATCTATTTTAGGGGGGTAACAAAAACCCGGATTATTAGAATTTGAAAATAAAAAAATACATGTAAAAGTAACATTAAAAACGGAGTGAAATATCAATATTGAAAAGGTTAGGGACCATAGAATTAGTGGGTCGCATTTTAACGTGATACCTATTACGCATAGAATCCAGGATTCAGAACTTTTCTTTTTAATTCTCAGTTTCACCCCGAAACTGGTTTATACCCCGTGGAACATTTATACCCGTCCATTGCAAAGCACGTAAAGCCATTGGTCCCGCATCCAATCCTCTCCGGTCACATTCGTGGGAGACTAACGTGATAGGATCGAAATTCGGAAATCCTTTCACCAGTGAAAGGCTATATTAGCCCTGAAAAATATGGACTACATTTTACTACGGGAAAACGTGTCAGTCCTAAGGGAATATATAATTTAGTTAACATTATACGCAGAAGCTAGTCTCAAATGCATAAATAGCTTTACATACCACACACATCAAACTAATTGCAAGCATTATGATTTTCCATAAAATATTGTTGCCACTGTAATCATAACTTTGAAATCGTGTTCTGCCCTCACAGGACAGGCTCAGCCTAGTGCGAAGGGTCAGGTAATGTAAAACCGCCATTGTAATTTTTTTTGGAAATAAATTTATTTGTTATTTGTTACCTACATAACATTCCAAATACGATTTTGTTATTCATTTAGTAAGAGTAACTTTTTTTTTGCATTTTCTAATATATTCACTTTACATAATTTTCGTTTGTTTCAATTTGTTGATTATTCAATCTTTCCATTACAGGTAAGAGGAAAACGAAGTTATCCACTAAAACGTGCACAAAAAAATACGTGAAGTAAGTATACCCTTTTTCAGTTGTGTATGACAGAACATCTATGTTCTAAGGACAGCCAGCGCATAAAATATGTAAATTTACAAAAGAAAAGTAAGAAAAGTACTTATTGTATTTATATATTTGTAATCCCACTGTTGATTCTGATATCCGTAACATAGGTGCTTGAGCTACCTATCTGGGAGTCAGATCAATGTATGTAATGTTGTAAAATATTTATTATTTATTTTTTTATTACCATGGACTCTTTTGTCTTAGTCATTGTCTGAGGATTATATTACCTTAGTCATTGTCTGAGGATTATATTACCTTAGACATTGTCTGAGGATTTTACAAATGTTATTGACACTGTCAAATATGCGTATCTTAAAAGTAATTATGATTAAATTTTGCTTTCAATATATTGATATTTATTTATTTCTTTCTATTTTATATTTATAGTTTTGTGTATGTTTGGCGCTGAATTAATGATTTTATTCTCAATCTTAAATAGTTTGATTGATTATGACAGTTGTCTTATAATTGTAATAATTAGATATTGTTATTTTTAATTTTTTTATTACAATCTTTTTTGTTTTATTTTTAGTTGGTTTAAACACTAGCTCAAATGCTCATTCACAGGACAATCATTATTTTGACTATTTCGTTGTTCGACTGACCTAAAAAGAAGTCAATTTAAATAGAGTAAATCTGTTGATATTGCTCTACAAGGAAAAATAAAAGGCGAAAATTTAAGAAAAGTGTAAAAATTTATTTACAACACTTATTTACTATCACACTCTTATGCAATAGAGATCATACATAGTATCGCTCCATATAAACTAAAGTCACATATTGCAAAATATAACTTAAAATATATTTTTTATTTTATTTGTATTTTAGTTACATTTTGAGATGTGTCATTTTAGTTTTTAAGCAGAGATATTTTTCAATATTTATATGATTTTGGTAATTTTTGTATAGTATTTATTTAATGTGACAAAACACATTTTTGATGTTCGTGTAGTCTATTTACATTCTTTTACATTATATATCAGTCATAAATCTTTTAGGTAGCACACACTAACAAAAAATTGAAAACTAAAACAATAACCTTTCTTGATTGAGTCTATAATACTAAAAGAAAGGTATAATAATTCGTGGTATTTAGAACCTTAATATGAGCTAAAAAGGTGTAAATTACATCGCCCTTGCTGCCGTTGAGCTGCGTCTTCGAATGCATTGATGCAATGATGGAAAGAGGTGTTAACACGCGAGGTGTATACCGTGAAATTGGCTGACGTCATAGTGAGGTCACTGACTACAGGTTCAAAGTCAAGGCTGTGTTTGCAGTTTTGTTTTTAATATCAGTCTATGCGTAACTTAAAGAAGATAATGTTGAATATAAAACGTGCTTCCAAAATAGATTCCCACCTTAAATTCAAGCGAGTCGAATTTGTAGCGATAACTTCAGCTGTAAGTTTCATTCTTTGATGATTTACATAAAAAAATATTATTTATTAAGACCGAATGTACGACTTATAAGTGCTAAAATAATCTACATGGAAGCATATTTATAGAAGTATTTGCATTCTAAACATGTAGATTTTATTCAAAAGATTTGACTTCAGTCACACACTAACACTCAGGACGTGATGCCTTTTAACTTTGACATTAATGTTTAGACTATGTGCAGATACTATGATAAAGGGTTCACCACATCTGATGGTTAACAATGATTTCCAATAGGACTGCCTTGAAGAGTCCGTCAAGCAACCTCACTATAACCAGCTTCTACGTCATTGAGAATCAATGCCAAGAATGATGCACGAAGACTGGTTTCTCTATTATCTCTGTGTGGACCACTGGCACGCTGACCGTCTTGATCACAGGGACCGGCTTCACTACATGGACCTCCTTGAAGACCGGCACCTCCTTAATGATGGGTACGTGCTTGATCACCGGCACGTGGGAGACGTGATGGTGGTGGAGGGTGTGCACTTCGTGGGGGATGTGGACTTTGATGCTGGAAAGAAGAAAAGGTTGATATGAATTTCAATAAATCAGTTAATGAGCCGATCGCTGTTCACTGCTAAACGTAGGCCTCCCTAAAAGAGAGCCAACCAACTCCGTCTGGAGCTGTCTGCATCCAACTCACACTAGTCATCTTTCTCAAATTGTCAGTCCATCGTGTTGCATCGTGTTTTAAACTACGTTTCCCTACGTAGCAACCATTCCACGCTTAATACATGAATGATTAATACATGAGTGATGGGTTAGCCAAGACTGGAACTGACAATCGTTAGAGCAGAATTGTCTTGGAGTGAAGACCGTGGTTAAGAAAGCGGGGGCGCCCCCCTCCCTCACTAGATTTTAGACTTAGACCAGTTGACTTAATAACCACTACTGGCAGTGACTGGATGAGAAAAACCTGGGATATAAATCTGTGTGTAATAAAAAAAACAGTGTTAACAGCGTTTATTTTTTCATTGAGCGTAGTTGGATCCTGTGATCACAAATTAAACTGACCTACAGAAGGTTGCTGTACTAATATTTTATTTATTTATTTATTAAGGACATCCAACAATTCATCACTTAAGTAACATGACTCATACTCTAGTACTATGTAGGTGCTAAAGTGACGCCTTAATTACAAGCTGCCACGACATGCATAATATGGAAAAAAAAACTACATGTTATGTAATACCTGTATGTTATTATATCTTAACATTTATAACATCAATGATTTACAGTATTGGGAAATAAGCAATTGTCATTTATTCGAGTTCCGTTTCGTCCGATTTAAGGCATCGTTTAAAATATAATATTATTTGGTCTTACTCAATAGCAACTTGCAAAAAGTCATCTAATTTGCTTATTGCTTAAGAAGTTAGTGCTCCTAATTCCCTTTAAATTACTCGTATCTCACTCGTCAAGTAAATAACAATCTATTGTTACTTATCTTTGGTCAAAAACGTCTTTTACTTGTCTAAATGTTATCATTACTGTAGACAGACCACATTAAAGGGGCCAGATAAGTCGAATTACCCCATTACACCTTATGGTGGCTCCAGTTCATGTTTTGGTCGTCTTTTGTACACATTACCGTTTGTTGTTACAATGGACATGTGAGTAATTAGGCTAATTACTTTTCTGTTTTCTGTTTCTCATTCGTTTATGCTATCCGCTTTATATAATAAAAAAATGATATCCGCAAATATCCTTATTTTTTACAATCAGGACAGATTTTTTTCAAATCCAAACATCCTCCTGCAGATCTTGTAGCATTGGTTCAAGAAAATAACATGTATTTGTTTTACATTTAGTTGTCATAATAATTCTTTAAATCACATTCGCCTTATTGGAGAATGGGTAAATACTCGTAAAGAGTTGCTGGGAAAAAGGTTATCTTAGGTATAACTTACTGCGTGTGGTGGTATCCTGGGTCTGGTTCAGGCACCGGCGAAGCCACGCTCATCGCGGCTACCAGCAAGGCGGAGGTTAACTGGAAAAACAAAAATCACTTTATAAATTATCAAGTTATGTCTAAATTCATCTTCACCTCTCCCTTTACCACGTCAGACGCCTTAGTTAAAGTTAAAATCAATTATACATACAAAATTAAACTTAAATATAACTATAGCAGCAAAATAGACTTCTTCTGGGTAAGCTCCCTTCATCGTAAACTTTTTCTCAACTATAGCGTTCAGTGTGAAGCCGAGAATCCAGCCCATTATCAATATATAAAAAGTATTGTCAGCAGATCAAGAGCCGAGTTTAAATATGGCTAGGGTTTGCAATACCTTCAATAACTTGAATAAGAAATGGCAGACTTTGATATCTTTAGTACATGTCAAAATGTTTTTCAAAATTCACTGTCGAGACTGATTATTTCCTAGTCATTCTATTAAAAAACCAAAAAATAAGTCTTATATTTCTATGTTGTCTAATTTTAATAAGAATGTTGTGAATGCTTGTAAAGTCTTATATATAATAGATAAGTGTTACCTACATAAATGTTTGCATGTCAAGCTGTAAGCATTCCTAATAAATAAATAAATGGGTTTAGTTATGCTGACGCGTTTTTCTTATTAAATAAGATGTTAGAAAAGCTATCTCTCCAAAACCAAATAATGTTTGCGCTCACTTTCTGGTTTAAGAACTTTATTATCGCATAAAGAAGAATTTAAATCACTGATTAAGAAAAACTTAAACAATAATTATATATTTTTGCATGCAAGACAGTGAGCGTATCTATGTTTAACTAAATATGTCTGTCAGTTTGACAGAAATTACCTTTCCGCTTTGCTCAATTCTTTAGCTTTGAAACTTGAAACATTATCTTTAGAATGAAAAGAAATCAAATGATAATCTTATTACAAGTTTGGTATCGTGTAGGCTAAGCAAATTGAATCCAAAACCATATTCACTATATGTTAATCATTACACAAATACACATTTGGGTTAGACGAGAAAGTTTGTGGAAGTGACACCCAACGAGAAACTTGAATAATAAGAGAGTGATACCCTTTCTTAATGATTTGTAATTTTAAATACGAGAGACAGGAATAGCTAAAGACTAGTTCTTTACCATAAGTTTACGTTACCTTAAGTGGGTATGGTATGTGTAATTGTATAGCTTGTAGCTAGCATGTTCCTGAACATAATATTATCAAAAAAGTATTAAACGTTTTTAAGCTTAAAATGTTGACCTGATTATAGCCGTCCAAATCAATCGCCACTTTTTAAAAGAAAACAAAAGTAGATTCCTTTAATGAGTAAGTATGTGAGTTAAAATCCTATAATTAATGAAAACAAATCATGTTATTAAGTAGGATGTTTCTTATTGTAATACTCCGAACCTATTATTTCCTCAGAGAAGGGAAGTGGCAATCAAAATTTGAATACTGATAGATATGAGGATTCACAGGTGGCTTGTTAAAGGTGTCATTGGACATGCAACATTGGTATTGGAATTGCAATCGCTTTGTGAAAATACGTAATTGTGAATTAATGCGACGGTTGCATATGTTTGGTATGCACTATGCATGCGTAGGAACCGGTATTAGGTTGGTATAATGCGGTCAAAGTTGAGTTGCATGGAAAAATGCTACGGAGTGATTAATTCAATTAGGTAATACACCAAGCGATGGTAGTGCAATGGATAAACATCGCATTTCATGCGAGGGGTCGTGATTCAAATCCGAGTATGCACCTCTGGACTTTTCAAGTCTATGTGCATATTCTACCATTAGCTCGGCGGTGAGGGAAAACATCGTGAAGAAACCTGGACGTTTCGGATAGTTTCTGAAACGTATAACCTTGATTCAGTTAGTCTGGTTCCCCTGTTAAATGGTTGCGAAGGCTAGATGGCAGTCGCTTCATTGTAATTAAAAGACTCCCCAAATCCTGAATCATGGTCCTAGTGTACTCTGGGCTCCGAAGCGACAGCTATGGATGCAACCAGGAATTACACGGTAAGATGAAGATGAATTTACTTATAGTTATTCTTTTGTATACCGCTACAGGTTTTATCGTATGAAATTGGAGATTTGTCTAAAGATTTTCTGAGAAGTTGTCTTCCAGAATTAACTGTGTTTTAACGGAAACTGTTTGAGTAACGTGTATTTATTTTTTATTTGTACGGTTAATTCTAAGTTTACAAAAGCGCATGATTTCTCTACCACACTGCCTTTATAATTGAATTGTTCATTAAATTGACGTGAATAAATGTTTATTTCTCTCTCACGAATACATAGGTACTTAATATTTATATGAATAAATTATAGCACCCAGGCACCAAACAAGATTTTTTATTATGTTAATGTTTTTTCTATATTTAGTAAAAAAAATAGGTTTTTTTATCCACATTGAAATAAAATAACTAAATTCGAAGTTATTTCGCGAGTTACAAGAACAATAAAAATATTTAAACATATTGGTTTTTGTTGAAATCAATTCACAGTTTTTGACATCAAAATTGAAATATTTGGTTAGATTGTAAATAACAGTGAACTAGAAAAATGTAACTTAATTTTCTATTATATCTTTTAAAAATGTATATATGTCACTTTAAGTACTCGAAACATGTTGGTCCGGTTTTTCTTTCTTTTTCAAATTGGTTACCTTTCAAAATCCATTCGATAACATTTTTAGGATAAAACGTCTCTAAAATCTAGGTACTGTTTCCTTTATAAATTTAGATATTAGTTTTAAGATCGCTGAGATTTTATTCTAATATGACCATAGCAGTAAATTCTGTAACTTTTTGTGCATGAAATAGTATGACATCTACCTATCAATCTATATCAATGATATGATGTGTGGTTCGTTTAAACAGTTTATCAGATTAACCGCAGATGAAATACTGTAAACATGGTTTTAGATTGCCATTATTTACGAGTATTTTGGATTTAGTCTCGACTCAAACTTGAGTTGATTTTATTACAAAATGTGTATTTTTTGCATTTTAACTTTATATACAGCAGTATGTTAGGTAACAATAATATGTATATACAATTTGTCGGCCTTCTTCATACGTTTCTCACCTTTATTGTATTTAAAAATAAGGTGTCAACAGGATGAAAACAAAATACAAACTGAAATATTTTGGACATATTTCATGGATTGAATTTTGAGAAAAGCTTTAAACGAAAGTTGATAAGATTAGCTTATTCATTGAATATCGTGTACTTTTAATACTGGACTTAAAAAACAATATTTTAGGGAAATCAGAGGTTGTTGGAAATCGTTACAACTCAAAAATAAATGTCAAGCAAAAGTTTATTTCATTGATGAGAAATAAAATGAAACTTTTAATTCCCCAGCTGTTTTAATCTTCGTATTTAAAATGAGTCTTGAAAGTTGTGACAACGAATGTTTCAGGACCTAATGGAGTTTCATACCCATGGGGTTACCATACGCTACGACGTCAGTGGCATTAGCGCCTATATTTTGTTTTCACGACTTTATCGATAAGTTATAATCTAATTTTTAGTGGACTATTCTAATATTAACTTAAATAAATTTTAGTACTCACAGCGATATGGTAGATCATGTTGTTCGCCGGCAAGTCTGTCACTGTGGCCAGGACGAGTGCATCGCGCTAATATGTACTACGGTTGTGTAAGCCGCGTTACGCTGCCCGCCTCGCCGCTAGCACGTAAACGTGTACGCGTACCACGTTTTGCATGTTTTTGCAATAGTGTGGACTTGATCCTATAAAGGACAGTAGATTTATTTAAATATGATCATCATCTCAGCGTTTTGTCCCGCTTGCGTAACAAACTGTCGCTCCGGAGCCCGGGGTTCATTTTCCTACTTCCACTCGTCCACTTCGCACGGTATTGTGCATTCCTAGTGGTCAGTTTATTCGATTTTTTTAAAGATGATATAACTGCTTATATCAGAAGGAATTGCATTACTAATCTGCAGTACATTATAATATTTATTTGACATTAATAAGTGTTCTGAATGGACTACAACTGAATTAAAAAAAATCATTATCATTTTTGATATTGATTTATCAATTTAAATAACATTACAAACATTGTTGTTAAATAAGGGTTTCCTTTAAACTATAGAGATTAAAAACCATACCTAGACCCAGAGAGGGCACCAAGATAGACCTTAAAATAAATTTATAGTTCTTATAATGGGTCATACTCGTAAATCAATTACTAGCATTAACTATACCAATTTTATTTTGTTTTAGCAATGTATTTTTATACCTAAGTTTCCCAATATTACGATTCTTAATAGTAGTGGTCCTTAAAACCTTGTGTCAGATAGACTAATGCGTTTATCAGTGTTTGAGAAGGGTGAAGTAGGTTGACACTTACCTACGACCTTGTCGACTTTTCTTTTTAGTACATTAGTCTTAAAAGCTAAGCACTACCTCTCTGTTTACAATATCTATAGTTGAAACGTCAATAAAATGTCGTTTATAACAGTCACAATATTCTATCCTTTAAGCTTACGTTTATTTCCTAGATTATGCAATATCACGGCGCGAAACCGGGTTATAAATTATACAGATGCTGTTTAATCGGACATCACATTACTCGTTTAGCTAACCTTATGGGTAATAGTTGGGTGCGTTTACCTCATTAAACGACATGCCTTATGAAGCCACGTTAATATAAAAATGTCTTTGAAGTTAAAAAAATTACGCGACTCTGATATTTAGATCCCAAAAAAATCGATGACTAATGTTAATCAATCAATAAGGCTAACTAACATTAACAATAAAAGCAAAAAAGAAATGTTTATAATATTTTTGACTTCATTTATAATATCTTAACCTAACCTACTTAAACCTGTTTGCTACTATTCCATTTACCATTAATTAAGATTCCTAGTTAGAAAAAATTCCTACATTAATTATCTCAGCTAAAAATATTTTTTTATTCGTATCAGAATTTAATTTACGAGTATTAAAGTAATATCTTATAAAATATATAACTGATGAAAATATAAGTCCCAATAAGCAAAAAGGTCAATCAAACATTTGTTAAGGAAAAAGTTTCTATTTAATATTTCAGTTATCAGTCGAAACGTTTACGTTCTAGCTAGATCGTATTTTCGAGAACGCATCAACTGATGTGGCCCAGGCAAACCCGTACTACCACTGAGCAGTTTACTACTAGTTTCTGCTCAGTAGTTGTAATCATTAGTCGATTCATAAATTGATCATGAATCGAAGTAAGTGTATGATTTATGAATCTATTGGGCCTCCGGTACCTTCACTCACGCAGCGAAACACATCACAGTAGCTGCTTTACGCCTTTTCTGTGAGGCCGTGGTATCAATCCGGTCGAGCCGGCCCATTCATGCCGAAGCCGTGGCTCTCCCACGGTCAAAATAATAATAATAATAAAATGTCTGACTAACCAATATTTCGGCTATGGCGGCCAATCTCAACAATTCGCCATTGTTTTCTTTATGTGATAGGTGGCATACGAGCAGACGGATCACCTGATGGTAAGAATTGCCGCTGCCCATAGACACCCGCAACACTTGTGGTGTGTAGCCGCGTTTTTCCCAGATTGGGCCTCCGGTGCCCTCACTCACGCAGCGAAACACAGCATAGACGCTGCTTCACGCTGGCTCTCTGTAAGGCCGTGGTATCACTCTGGTGTAGTCGCCTCATTCATGCCAAAGCGTGACTCTCCCGTGATCATTCAGTTCATAATTAGGTATCTATAGTGCACAAGTGCCTGATCAGACACAAGTGCACTCTCTATTCCATTACCATTATGTGTCGATGAAACACCAGTACGTCTGAAGTAGGTTCAGGACGCGTGGGGATAGAAGACCGCCAACTGAGAAATTTCTTAATAGAAAAACTCACGTACAAATTTTGGCCCGACCCGGGGATTGAACCCGGGAAAATTAAACAAGCGGTTCACTCAACGAGCCACTGCGCCACCGATTTGACATCACACCTTTACTGTGATGTCAAATCCTGAGAATTCAAGGAGTATGATATTTTTCTTATGGAACGGTCAAACAATAATGAAAAGATTTGATAATAAGCTGTAAGGTTCGTGAGGTCGAATACCACTGTGTTTGTTCTGATTTTTACTGTACTGAATGAATGAATGAAAATACTTTTGTTGCACTCAAAACTGTGTAAAAACTTAAAACTATGTATTAAAGGAGATGTCCAATGAAGGCGGTCTTATCACTATGATCCATCTTCTTCCAGACAAGTCTTTGGCATTTATTATATATCGAAACCTCTGTAAAATATTGACCTAACTCAACATTGTAGATAGATGCTAAATCAAAATAGTATTGTGACTCCACTGGTGTCGGGTGTCTATGGGCGACGGCAATCGCTCACCATCAGGCGATCCGTCTGCTCGTCTGCCACCTATCACAAAAAATGAGTTTAGTAAATACACACACACATATGAACACGAGATGCGTTATTTACTTCAATATATTTGTGTTCCTCTGTTGTCTGATATCTGTAACACAAGTGCTTAAGCTACTTAGTTATCAGGTCAACCTATGGGATGTTGTGAGCATTATTAATTAACAATTTTGATTTAGGTCAGTGTTTGTATTGAACATAGCCCGGGTTTGTAATCACCGATCCGCATTTGGCATGCGATGACTTGATTTCTATGATGGAGGCCTTTTCCCTGCAGTGGGACAGTATGTAGGCTGATACTCTCTCTCTCAGTATAAGAGTGCAATATCTGCCCTTGACATCTTGACATCCCATATTGCAAATACTAGGCGGTGCAACTCATTAATAGTAAGCGGGTAACCGACTAACTTATTAACCACTGAACCGTAGGTAATAGGAACACATCGCTTGGGGATTTCGTAACAATGACACGACATACTGTGTATCTATGACATGGGTTCTACATTATAGTATCTGGAATAACTATATTTTGATGACGACCCGTTTGGAACAGTGGTAGTGAACGCTGCCTTTGGTCCAAGGGTTGCGGGTTCGATCCCCGCACAGTACAAACATTTGTGTGCATGAACATGTTTGTTTGTATTGGTCTGGGTGTTTTCTATGTATTGTTAGTATCTATTTACAAAAGAAAAGTATTACGTACCCACGTGTTCTACTAACCATTATAAACAAAATTTGTTCTATCACTTTTTTCGCATGAATAAATTTCAACTTTACATACAAATTCGGTCACGTGACTTGTTCATTTTGTATCGGGAGTCGAGTTTTGTATAGAAAGAGCCTATAGAAGAGATTATTACATACATTTTATTTTTGAATGAAAATTTAAAAAACCCCCCGTCACAACTAAAGCTCTCTCATTTGATACCTATATTGAAGCAGTTGGAACAACAAATAGGTTATTCGTCATTTTCTGATGGCGGCCATCTTGGATTTGAAATATTTTACAATTAATATATTCTGCTACTCAAGCACTTTTATATGATACCCATATTGTGGGAGTTGTGTTAAAATATAAAATCCAAATCTTGGTGACGGCGGCCATCTTGGATTCATTTCTGTAGCAGATTTATATTAATATATTATTATCTTTTTTACTTCTGCGATGCGCTGAAGCTGGAGCGATTGTAGCTCAGTGTATGAAAGCGCGCCTTCTATATGGGGGGTCGTGAAGCACATTCAAATTTGAGCTTTATGATCATTGACCATGGGAGAGCCACGCTTCTTCATGAATGGGCCGGCTCGAGTTAGTCACAGGAAAATCGGCGTGAAGCAGCACTGTGCTGTGTTTCGCTGCATGAGTGAGGGTACCGGAGGCCCGATCCGGGGCGAGGGGGATTTAAAGGTTGGCAGCGCACTTGTGACTTCAATGGTGTCGCGGGTGTCCATAGGCGGTGGCAATCGATAGGTGGCAGACGGATCACCTGATGGTAAGGTGATCCGTCTGCCACCTATCACATAAAAAAAGAGTGTTGGCGATAGATCTGGTAACCCTGTTGCCAGGGATCTGTTGACTGTCGCGTAGCAACGGGGGTCTAAGCTCATCCGAATAATTATATTCTTGTATTTTGTATATTTTCTGTGATCTTATGTGATTTTTTAATAAATATTTATATTTGATTCCGTAGTCAATAAAAAGGTCCGATGTTTTTTAGACACGAGACCCAATAACAAGGTATACTGATGAAAGTATACGTAGACACACATCGCACTACACCTCTCGTTCTTGTTTTGGGTCGGAGGTTAAAATAAAGCCTTTACAGGGCTTTCAAACTCCCAGCTAACCATTGTACGTAGACCCTTCAAAAGCTTACCAAGTATTCCATATGCGTGTCCTCTTATACTGGTGATTTATGCCTAATTTGTTGGAACCAATAACACCAGTGAGTATATTCGCAATCCCTTTAGGAAGGATGCCATTAGTATCGCCATATTGCTGATTGCTATTTTCATGTGTTTAATTGGTTGAGATAATTGTCTTGATTTTGTATGCATGGAAACTTGTTGGGTGCTCGCATTCTTCCGTTTGAATAGAGGGGGAAATAATATATCATTGTGATTAGGTTATTTGTAACTTAATTGGTTTGTAAATAGATCAATATCAGATAACACAAATATACAATTTGAATGATACGTGACACCCAGACATAAACAGTATTATCGGCATGAAGCAGCACTGTGCTGTGTTTCGCTGCGTGAGTGAGGGTACCGGAGGCCCAGTCCGGGGGAAAAGGGAGTTTGAAGGTTGGCAGCGCACTTGTGACTCCACTGGTGTCGCTGGAGTCTATAGGCGGTAGCAATCGCTTACCATCAGGACAATCCGTCTACTCGTCTGCCACCTCTCACAAAAACCAAACAGTATCTTTTCTCTGTCGCATTATATCCGTACACACTATATCTGTCTCATACCGAACGCGCGTATGATGTATGTTTAGCAAGCGATGTAGGTAGCTGGCGTTCTGTGTCTATTTATTTTGTCTAATACGTAGATACGTACCCTATAAATGGATATTTATAGGGTTCTGTACATCCCTCAAAAATCAAAAATACAAAAGCTCTACCTATGCGATCACTTTGTTCTCCATCTACGTCCACTATTTGGCAATTTGCGGTAGGATCACACAAAATATCCATGAAAACTTAAAATAGCCATAAGTACTGGATTTTTAACCAAAAACGAATAATGGAAATTACTACGGCGCGGGCGGGTGCACCATTACTGTGAATCCTTAGCCGCGGAAGCGCTTCTAAGACATAAACCATCTAGTGTAAACTAGCGTAATATTACGTAATTTGCAAAACAGTTTGCTTTGTATTCCACATATGCGTGGCCCGAGTTTGCCATTCCGCGCGGATACACTCGTATTGGTCACCTAGTTTACAAGTTTCGATATTTCTTTGTGCGTCGAAATGCAATTACGAAGCATAGGACATTTAAGCGGCGATTTAACGCCGACAAAGGCAGTGTAGGTTTGGCATTTGGATGATAGACTTCATCCGTAAGATGTATTTTGATTTGGCCTCATTCATTTCAATGCAATAAGTAGAAAGGGTTACGTTTCGCATTTATAGATCGTAGTCTAAGCGTGTTTTGTTTTTTAGATTCCATCTTGATTTTACGTTGTTTTATTGTCAGTTTTTGAAATTAGAACGGCTAAATGATTTATACAGGCAACTGGCTTATAAGAGTACGATGTGATTAAAAAAAAAGCATTAAAGCGCCCGTTAGGTATGATCCTATTTTAAACTGTGTAACAGAACAGTCAATGGGGTTGATTTAAATCTGAGGTTTGATTCAGCGAACCTAGGAAAGGATGTTCTTCGATATTTTGTCTATAACATTTATACTATACATCCCGCCGTCTGCATCTCCAGAGCACATATTCAACAATTGCCAGCAAGACCCGCGCGCCGCTGGGGAAATACACCTGATTGCGCCTGCCATTGTGCCGCCAGCGCATTTGAAAATTGCCAGAACTTTGCTTTTTTGCGACGGCCATGGAGAGCATCTTCTGAGAATCGTCTGATAGAGAAAACCAAAACAGGTGCTATAAGTTTGCGTAGGTACGAGGTAGAAGCCTAGGAGCGCGTTTATTCTATCATACGTCCCAAGCTGTCGCTTCAGAACCCAGGGTCCGCTTTCCTGCTTCGACTTCTCCACTGTGCACAATCTTGGTACACCATAGGTGTCAATTTATTAGCATACATGTCATCCTTTATGACGTCAAGCCACGTATTAAGCTTTACATAATTTCTGTGCCTTTTCAATTAGTAGTTTCCAGTTTTCCCACTAAGCCGTAGCACATGGCAGGTTCTGCCAATTTCCTAAATGCAGCAGGGTGTCAGCCTCAAAAAGGTGGATGCAATCAGGTACATTTCCCCTGTGACCTGTACAACAGTTGTAGCTTTAGTGTAGTGATATTGATCGACTTTAAATGAAAAACTGGGACAATAGCGCTCCGATTCAGTAGACAATATATTCTTGATATGTTACTAGACGGGTTGGCGAGGGTTTTGATATAAATGCAGAGTTTTCCTTCTCTGGGTGCTGATGATCATGCCAGCAGCTTTACCTTAGTCGCCTTTTACGACACCTCGGTAAGAGTGAGGGTGGCCTATTCTACTCTGCCGGGGGCCACGCGCCAACCCGTCTGCCAAGCGTGGTGAGTATGGTAATTACCCCTCATGTGATTGAGGGAGGCCCGTACCCCAGCAGTGGGGACTTAAATGGGCTGATGATGATGATGATGATGTACTAGACTTCGTTTAGTATAGAGTGAAACATTCGTTCTTATTGAAATGAATATCTTGACAATTGAACTCAGATTGAGAAGTAGAGGCTGCGTCACGAAAGGAGTCCCGCGGCAAAACACGGAACGAAAAGAAGACAGCCATGTTGTGAAGGTACCGTGTTATTACGCAATGTGGGATGGTAAAAATATTACTCATTTATTCGTCTTGAATCTAGTAATTAGAAATGTAATTGTATCATACTTGTACAACTGTTTTATAAAAAGTTAAAAGCGTTTAAAGTTTTCGTTAAAAAATGGATAACAAAACGCAAAACATGGCATTCACCAGAATTAACCATGGATGTAATATGAATCACAAAACGCTAGAAACGTCATTTCTCATTTAAAAGCGAATGTCACTATCAGTTGAATTTTGAGTTGAATTTTATTTTGCTTCGACCATATATATATATAGCACCATATGCAACGACTTACATTGACACGTCTCAGTTGAAAAAGAAAGAAATAATTAAGAGGTAGAAAGTACAGGGCCCTTAGTTATTTGTATTGCTACAGTATTTAATAAAAAAAAAATCAATATCACACCTGTCCTATTTGGATTTATTATAATGGGTCCTCTCCAATCTTTGTTCTTAAAGATTCCTTGTATGTATAATCATAAAACTCAAATTTGAATGTGGATGGCGACTCCAGCGAGCTTTTCACGGGACTTCTTTGGTGGTGGCTCTAATGGTGACGTTCCTCCAATCGTGGTATAATTTGAGTGGTTGACGAATTGACCGCTTTTGTGATATTTACATTTTTATTAAGTTATCAATGTTTAGGCATGGCCGATATAACACGCTCGAAACGTGATTTGACCGTGGGATAGCCACGCTTCGGCATGAATGGGCCGGCTCGATCGGAGTGATACCACGGCCTCACAGATAACCGGCGTGAAACAGCACTATACTGTTTTGAGTGCGTAGTGAGGGTACCGGAGGCCCAATCCGGGGGAAAGGGGGGTTTAAAGGTTGGCAGCGCACTTGTGATTCCACTGGTGTCGCGAGTGTCCATGGGCGGCGGCAATCGCTTACCATCAGGTGATCCGTCTGCTCGTCTGCCACCTATCACATAAAAAAAAAGTGGAACTGTAAGTATAAAACCTATCGCGTATAGATACGTAGGTATGTATTGTCTGCATGAATATGAAATGTGACTGGGCAAAGGAGACTAAAGTATAATTCTTGGGCTTGTTCTTGCTCTGTGATGTATGGGACACATTGAAGTAGTTTTCTGATACCGGGACTCTATGCAGGTAAAAGCAACAACCCTAACCGCAGCACACGGTGCTTTTTGTTCAAAAGTTGGTCCGCATGAAATAACTGTAGAGCAGAAAAGTTAATATTTTGTATGCTCCTAAAATAAAGGCTATGTACAATTTGTTCAACAAAAGAGTAGAGTGGCTAGTTATAACAGGCGGGTTGTAGACGTCATGTTATACTTGAGGAGCTCCGGAATAAGTAAATACACTTTTTAACCGACTTCAAAAAAAGGAGTTTCTCAATTCGATGTATATAGTTTTTTTATGTTTGTTCGCCGATTACTTTGCCATTTATGAACCGATTTAGATGATTCTTTTATAGTTGAAAAGTATATAGTCCCGGATTGGTACCATGATCAGGATATCAGGATCTGATCTTGATCATGGTACCAATGGTATCATGGTACACTCGAGAAAAGGTTTTACCAAAGTTGAATAATTGAATGTTGTATTAAATTATAGGATAGTATTGGGCGCCGACTTCGGTAACACCTTTTCTAAAAAAAATATTTGAAGTGTATAAAGTGTTAAAAATATTAGTTTTACACTTTTTAGTTCGTATTATTTGAAGGCGGGTTTTTTTTCGCAGAAAATTTTTGGTATTTTTATAGGAAAAAAAGAGAATGATTTACGTTGGAATGTTTATGTTTGTTTGTTAAACTAATATAACGTTAATTTACATAAAATATCTATAAGAGTTTGTAAAGGATTTCTCGGAAATAGTGCCGAAAATTGAAAATGCAATGATTGTAACTTAAAAAAATACGTTTGTCTGGTTTTTGTCCAGCTGTCCAACTTAAGAAAACAATTTAGTACGTTTTTGGTGACACTTGATGCGACCTGAATGATATAAGTTATTCCCACGGTCATGTCATTATAAAACAACTTAACTGATCATTCAATATTAATGAATTAAATACTCTACCATCTGCCACCAGTCTTTGCGTCTAGTATAGCTGCTTGTATCGTTGAAAGTAAATCTATTATTTGTAGGAATACAAAATAAGCAGAAGTGACTTACTTTCCAACCCGTACTTCTAACATGGTTTATTTTTATATGCAATTCAATTAAATGTGGAATTAAAAATGTTTGGAACGATATATTTTTTCTCGATAATACCTATATTTCAGAGTACGCACTTTAGGAACAGAGTCCAATCATTTGTTTTTTTTTATTATAAAGTAACCACCTTTTTCCGTTTATTTGGGACGAAAAACAGTTTCATAATAAAATATTTTTTTACAATATTGTAAAAAGTCAATCTTATAAAAAGAAGCAAATCCGATATGCTAACTCATTCTTTATGCCTATAAAATCATAGTGTTACTATAAGGGAATATTTTATACGTATTTAAAGCGTTGAGTATAAGCCGTCGAGTTGTCATTAGGGCCTATCATAACATTAACATCTTTATACGCCGTAATACAATATTAACGGAGTGTTATTAAACATTTACGGAGGTGGAACACGAAACTACATTTATTATACTTTTGTTATTAGTTTACGTACGCCGTGTGTATAAAAATGTAGGTAGGAGGTTCTATAAAAATAAATAACTAATGTTGAAATTAATAAAAATGTACGTGAAATAATATTTGCTGTTATTGACTGACCGGATGGCGCAATTGGTAGTGACCCTGCCTCTTACGCCAAAGGTCGTGGGTTCGATCCTGGACAAACATTCGTGCGATGAACACTTGTGTTTGTTCGGTGTCTGGGTGTAATATATGTATTTAAGTATATATCTGTGTTCCTCTGTTGTCTGATATCTGTAACACAAGTGCTTACGCTACTTAGTACGGAATCAGATCAACGTATGAGATGTTGTGAGAATTATTGGTCCAAGCCGATCCAACCGCCAGGATCACTCAGGTATCATGATTCAAGTTGACTCAACCACCAGGATCAATCAGGTATAATGGTCCAAGCGAATCAAACTGTCAGGATCAATCAGAATAGGATCGCAATTCGCGACGATGATAATGTTGATAATTCTTTTTTTTTTTAATTAAAAACGTACGTGGAAAATAAGCCTGTGACTTGTCTGATGGTTAGTGATTACTGCAGCATATGAACGACTGCCTCGGTGGCGCAGTGGTTATTGAGTCGCACTTTAAAGCGACGTTTGTAAAATTTGTACCCAAGTTTTCGGTAAGAAATTCTTAGTGTCACCCCGGAGTTTAGAAGTCGGCGGTCATGTACCCCCGTGCCTCGGAAAGCACGTTAAGCGGTTGGTTAGTCATGCGTCCAATCCCTCTCCGGTCGTGTCACGCTGGTGTCCCATCGGAATATGAATGTAAAGAAATAAAGAATGTGCTTGTGTTTGCGCACACACTTGAGCACTATAAATATATCCTGCGTAAGTGGCTGATCGTTGAGATTGGCCGCCGTAGCCGTAATCGGTTATGTTGTAGAGCATGACTTGAGCACTTCTTTTTGAAGAACCTTATATCACAGCAAAACAAGCTTATAAGCTATAAGAGCTTTACTTAAAGCTCTTGTCATTTGTGCTTATACTATAGTACGAGTATTTGTGTTGTAGTAGAATAACATCGTTTCGGAACTCTCTACATGCGATAGTTTTTATCGCTGGCCAGTGTTCATCAGACATACGCATCATTCTTATAATTTACGAATTATGTGTGCATGGAAATAAAAGTCAACAGAATGTGTCATTTCCAAAAAACAACGTCACAGAGTGCGAAAGAGCACCAACCGGCAATCGGTACTGACGCAGATTGTATACCCGACACCCTAACGGCTTCGCTTTCTATAAAAATAAAAATTAATTCTATAAAAAGGCACATGCTGTTGAGGGTATAGGTCTTGTGCGTAAGTAAGTAATTGTTTATTTGCCAGAATATGGTTACAAATGATCTTAAATAAATAAATTCCAACATATTCTAGATAAGGTTGTCTGGAAGAAATCGCTACAAGCGATAAGACCGCCTACTTGTCCGTCTGTTGCTGTTGTTGTATCATGCTTGTATTTTATTTTTGTGCAATTAAAGAATATCTATCGATGAGTCGATATGCAAATGTCATACAAAATTTAAATTTTAATATTTATAATTTATTTTGATTAGTTTTATTTTTACATCATTATTTTACTCAAAACGTATCATTAAATTTTCTTTTTTATTTTTTTTATTCGTATATTGATACACTGGCTAGCGATAAAAAAACATGGTGTGTAGAGGGTTCCGAAATGATGTTATTCTACCACTCTTATTGTCTTTGTAGTAAGCCTCATAGATAAACCAAAATATAAATACCCCCAACTGTAATAACCCTTCCAAGTTTCATACAGCTTAATTACTCCGGGCATAACATTTATTTCATCCAGGAGCGAGTTAAGAAAAACCCTGGAGAGCCATGGGGTGCCTCTGAGCAATCCTGAGAGGCTTACGCCGGTAATCCCCTTACAAGCAGGTCAGCCAAGTGACATCACCTGTGTTCCCGACTTGTATTTTTTCTGGAAGAAGCTACAGTTTTGAAAGTACCTTATTTTAAATGTAGAATGGTTGAGCTGTTTTTGTGTGCCGTTAGCGCTTTAACATAATTAAGTTCTAGATTTATGAGCCCGCATAAAACAGGAATAGAAAAGTAAAAAAAAACAAAGACACTTTATTTGAGAGACCTTTTGGCGCTTTTTATTGATTGTTGCGAAATTAAGAGATGAAAAATTTAACAAAACATTTTAAATAAACAAGTAGGTACTTGCGATTTTTCAAGCTTATTGAAAAATAGGGCCACAAGAAATTTCAATCTTAGTAGAGATATTTGTGACATGAATTACGTGTGCTAAAACAATCTTGAAACTTAGGCTTGAAAAATCACAAATAATTTTATAGATTGTCTTCATCGAATTTCATTTATTGCCATTATTTCGTTATCAATAAAAACTGGTGGGGGCGCCACCGATTCATAACAGGGCTCTTAATATTTGACTTATTCTGTTCGATATCCACTAAAAAAAAAAAGAACACAATTATTGCAACAAAACTAATTCAAAGTCTTTTTTGTATGAAAAAATTTAAACCTATTGCATCAACTGTGCTATTATAATATAATTTTTATCGGTCATCGTCATATTATTTTACCCTCACCTGGGCGCTACGTGATTGCATTGTAAATTATTCGCGGCACACGTCATTTTTCTCGCGTTTTTCGACAGGTCAGTGCAGCCGCCATTTTTTAATTATCTTTATTTGACATTTTAAAAATTGCGATAATCTGTAAGTTGAGGATATTTGTTATGAGTAAAAATTTGATATTTCTATGAACTAGGTTATGTATGTTTGTCTAGTTATGAAAGTACGTGTAAATATACATGTAGGTATCATCGCAGTGTAAACTTTATTGAGCGACGTTAGCTTAGTGGATCGAACCTTCCATTCGGGAGGTGTTGGTTTGAATTCCAGCATTCACTTTTTTTTTGCGTTGGCGGAATGCAATGCTGTCAGCCCAGAGTGCAATGGGCCGACATCGCGTCTCTAGTCGCCGCCTTTCAGTGGCGCCTTATGCATACCCGTCCATCGGCGTTGGATTTTTCAAATCTATGTGCCTACCACTAGGCCGGCGGTGAGGGAATGCAACATTATGAGGAAACTTGCACGTTTCGGATTGTTTTTGAAAATTGTGATCATGATTGATTGATTAATGATATAATTGGTAGAACACCCACCCGGAAGTAGAATATGTGGGTTCGATTCTCGCCTGAACACGAGATGAAGTTTTTAAGTGCGTTTTTACGTGTAACCATGATTCAGTCGGTCTGGTTCCCGACTAAGGGTTGCGAACGCGAAGAAAACAATATGAACTATAGTAAAATATATTCCCTTGAGAAGGACCTAGGTTCTAAGCAAAAGCAATAATAATAATTTGTCATAACTGCTTTACATTTAACTTCGCTCTAGTTTACAAAGAGTTATGTTAAGTAAGTAGTAAGTTCTAAGACTTCCAAGTAAAAGTCGTTGTTGGAATTTCAAAGTTGTTGTAGCTTTCAGGTACTACACTTCAAAAGATAGTTTTAAAGCGTATACTTTATACACAGCCACTTAGTACTTACTATAATACTTAAGACATAAAAATAAATAATAACAACACTACAATCCGACACCACTGTAGCTGTCTCCAATCCGATCCACACGATCAGCCACGTACGCATATTTTAATAGTGCTCAAGTGTGTACGCCAACACAAGTATACCCTCTTTCTTTTCTTTTTTTATGTGAAAGGTATAAGACAAACAGACGAATCACCTGATGGTAAGCAATTGCCGCCGCCCATGGACACCCGCGACACCAGTGGAATCACAAGTGCGAACTCCCTTTACATCCGAATTGGGCCTCCGGTACCCTAACTCTCGCAGCGAAACACAGCACAGTGCTACTTTACGCCGGTTTTCTGTGAGGCCGTGGTATCACTTTGGTCGAGCCAGGCCCATTCATGCCAAAGCGTGGGTCTGCCAGGGTCAAATGATGCCGTGTTATTGGACTGTGCGCAATTGGCAAACTATAGATCTCATTTACAAGGCCACTAGATGGGTTTTTAATATTTTGCAAGGCCATAGCTACTATGATATTACACTATGTATTCAATATACTGATATTTTGTATGACATACTGCCATACCAGTACTTCACATAAACTGGAGAGGACTTGGCCATGTAAAAATTGATGAGGAAGTTCTTATCAGTATTTGTGCCAGATTTGCCATTATTACCGCCTAATCACATCCAAAACACACACGTTTACTGTTAAATTTAAAAATAACGGCATTATTTTGAATTTTTACAAGCCCCGCCAGATGGCGCTTACATCAAAGGCGCCGCTATAACGGCGAAATGACACGCCGTCATTGTATGAGCACTCGAGTTGCCACATAAAAGATACGGTTACCTATCACATGGGAGTGCCACTCGAACAGGGTTGCCACTTGCCAAGCAGTGGAAGTTTATAAAGCTATTAATTAGGTTATTTTTTTTTCATAAGAAAGTGGTAATTGCTCAGTTTAGTTGTAGGAACTCAACCACCTGGTACTTATAAGGCTTAGAACAAACTTTTTTCGGGCGAACTTCCCCCTTTGGGAAAACTAGCTATTCAGGGGATTTCCAATGTGACGCTTATACAAACAATTACCATTAGATTAAATATAGATTTTTTTTGGAAAAATATTTGTAATATCTTGGAGCAAATCATTGATCACCACAGCGTGTTATTCTGGTCCCATCTAATGCCTTCGTTTGGGCCTTTCATTAAATTGAGAAACTGATTTGATCAAAGCATTACATGAGTAACTTGACCCTGATTTCCACTTCAAAAGCCGGTCTGAACTGACAACTTGTTATGGCAACCCTGGTCCAAAGTATTGTTTGTTGTGCTTCAAATGGCGTCTTCTCGATGGTTCGGTTATAATAACGCTCACAGGATTATGTAAGTTGGAAAATGTTACTTTTTCCATAAATGAGAAACAGTGCAAGACTTAGTGTCGTCGAATTCTGAAAGCAAAACTAACCAGTAATGTTAATCGCGGTTTTAACATTCGTACACGGACGTTTATGCACCAATTTGATTGTTATAAACTTGTTCGACATGTTTACAGTTCAGTATGTCACTGTGGATGTAAATATTTAGTAGATCATCCTTTTGTCGCGCTCTATTTGTTTTTATAGTTACCTAGTTAGTTCGTTGCCTCGTTCGAGGGTATTTTAATCTGTAAAAGTACATTGAGCAGCATTTTTTAAGAGTTTTGAATTATTATTTTTTATAGAAAGGCCAATCAGGATGACCTCACTACGCCTGATGGTAAGCGGCTGTGAAATCCAAATATAAGGCTGTCAGGCACAAAAGAACTAACAAAGTTGAGTCTGCCATCCTCACCCTGATGGCCTGCTGAGATGCCGCTTTTGCAATATAAATAAATATTTTGCAATTTCATTTGCAACTGCATTAATATCTTTGTAATCAGGTTCATCAATATAGGGTATCTTTGTCTACGATTATTATAGTTTTCTAGTTGTTGTCTATTTCCGGAATTTCGGAGAATTTTCTGCCTAAACAACCTAAAACATTCCAAAACAAAAAATGTAATACACTTGCAGCTGTTCTTCTCACCCATTTTTCCTACTTATTCTCTTTTTTTTTTCGAGTAAAGTGGTACCTAATTACTTAGTAACGTGCATCTGGCGCCAAGACCAAAATGATGATTCGTGCAATATGACACCCTCGTATTTGAACTACAAAGTAAACCAGTATTGACCCATCCAGGTCGAAAATAAACGTCGATTACCCGCTCTGACACAAATCACGCTACGCTCGCAACACGATGGACTTTGCATAATAATAATAAGACTGTGCTCGTTGTGCAAACACAATGACTCGCACGCATCAAGTGGGTACGTGACGTATGTTTTGATCCCGCCCTTCTTTATCTGTATTATTTCGTAGTAAATTATAGACCGCACCATCCGCAAGATTCGCCCCGTTTTTACCGACTTCATTCTTAATCAAGTGCGTGGAATCACTCTAGTGTTATAGTTATAGTTCTATGGAAACTTATTAATTGTCTATAAGAGTACGAGCAAGATCACGTGAAAGCATTTTAGTCAACTGGAAAATAACCTACTTTAATTTATTACTTCGTCTTCGTGGATGGTACGAACTATAGTTATACATATAGTAAGATGCACTTATGCCAGGATGAGTGTCAATTTGCACAGAACGACTGGAAAGAGCCGGATGCGAGAACCGAGGATCGACCAATTGGTGAACATTTGGAAAGGCCCCGATAGGCTTATGATGATTCTCGTAAATAATATCAAAATTTAGATTTTGTATTAATAATTTTTATCTTTTTTTATTTACTTGTTTATTGGCCACAAACACAAATGACATAAATACACAAATAGGAGAAACTCTGTGGCCAACAAGGCCCATTGTTTGTTGAAGCAACCGAAGCAGCTGCAGCACTGGTTTTACAAAACACACGTGAGCACACATAAACATATCAAAAAAGTTTTAAGTATTACTTGTCTAAAAGATTAGAGAATGGCATATTTTATGACCTTTAGAAATTCTGACACACACAAGTTTATGTACCACATCACGAGCTCGATCGGTAGAATGTGTACTTCGCGGAATACAACATGATGTGATACATGTATAACATCTAGACTAGACGTCATATTTTCGTATTTCAGAATTCAGCTAGGTTGTACTAGTGACGAATATTACGTAAACATAGACAAAATATGCAGCTTCTTTACATAAACTAACGAACTTGTCTATATTAACTATTCCATCACGGACTAAAAAATTTGGCAGTTCCTATTTCTGTCGCACCATCAAGAATGGAAATCTACCTACAATATGGATTCCTTAAAACGAAGCGTGAAGAAGCATCTCGCGGTGCCAACGGAGGTGATGCCTTGACATCGCTTCAGTTGTAATTGCAACTGGGACTCGTCTCTTACTTACCATCGCGCTGAGGAGAGCCAATATACTAAGCCTCTATAGAAGAAAAACTAGACCTAGGTACTATGCTATGCTAAAAATCCACCGAAGATGAAGTGGCTTTTCATCAACATATATTCTAAAAAAAGTCAATATTTAATAGACGCGCGGTTCAATAAACATTACCGTTATAGAGTTTCATTTACCCGGACTCAAACCGCAACCACTTTCAAGTTTTAATAGCCCTACTATCGATAAAAATACCAACATTATGAGGTTACTAAGAAATAGGCTATTGGAAATCTAGGCATTAGAATTTATTGCCGTCGATTTGCTGAATTACGTATAGAAAATGCTATTAGATCAGGTTCCATTTGAAGTTACGTGTCGGTTTACCGCGAAGTATTTATACCACTTTCAAAAGAGATGTACCCCTGAATAAGAACTTAGGATCAGGCTGACAAGAATGGACACTTGAAAATGCTCTTTTACAAACGATTCATGTAAATAAGGCCAGTCTACACGAAAGACGATCGCGTGACGGAGCGCAATCAGCCGCCTACTCGACGTGTGGTTGAAAATATCACGTGCTAGTATACACATTATCAAAACATTAAAAAAAGTTTGACTATTATTCAATGTTGACGTCACAGTTGCACGTTTTGTTTGATTCTAATTACTGTAAATTGTGATAATTACGTCACCAGGAAGGGAACCGTTATTAACCCTCTCTCTGTATATGAATTGCCTATTCATGGATTGCATGCATTATCTGAATATTTAATTTCTTTGCTTTATTATGCTCGATGGAAGGTTTGTCGTGTGGTCCCGGCAGAGTAGAATAGGCCACCCTCACTTGGCCGTGTGGTCCCGGGAGAGTAGAATAGGCCGCCCTCACTCTTACCGAGGTGTCGTAAAAGGCGACTAAGGTAAAGCTGCTGGCATGATCATCAGCACCCAGAGAAGGAAAACTCTGCATTTATATCAAAACCCTCGCCAACCCGTCTGCCAAGCGTGGTGAGTATGGCAATTACCCCTCATGTGATTGAGGGAGGCCTGTGCCCCAGCAATGGGGACTTAAATGGGCTGACGATGATGATGATGATGATGAAGGTTTGTCTCATCACGCGTGTCCTGGAGTAATATTCTAACAAGGATTCTGGCGGTAGGAGTTAAACACTCCGCGTGGGCTCAGCAATTCAAAGACTTTAAATTGTATCCAGTGGTTTTTAGTGAACAAATTCGGTGTTTATTTCTGCAGTGAAATGCCGCGAAGTGATCCTAATAATAAGGATCATAAAATTTTTAGTATCGTTTTTAACACTGCTATCGTGTCTAGTGAGTTGTCAAGTGAAAACTTGCTTGGACCTAATAGTCTTAAAACCTGTGATTGTGTATATGTAGATGGTATCGGCAGAATCCGTAGGTTGATAAAACGTAAAACACCGGCGTTTTGTTGGGTGACTGTGGCGTTGACTCACTTCGACTCTTGACTACCCACTTATTCTCAATAAGTTACTTGTATATAAAATATAGAAGCGTCATATAGAACTTGGCCATTCTTTGGGCTGTTGGCCTTATGAGGACTGACTAGTTTTCGTAGTGACTGGATGAGGGAAGCCTGGTTATGTAATATATGGCCCCTATAAGACCTATGTTTATTAATGGACAGGCATAGGATATTAATTGACCGCATGGTACCGTTTAAAGTCATTCACACCTTTTAATAATGCACTATAAAAATACATAATGATACGAACAAAATCGATGGAATCGTATGGATTTAATAATAACAAGGGCTTAAACACCATCTCGTGGTAAGAGATGTCTACAATTTTAATCCTGAATATGAAATCTAGTTTACGTTATTTTAGCATCGGTTTTGTTTAGAATGGGATCTACATAGAGGACGGAAGAGGTCAATGACCTTTTGTGCATGTTTATTTGGCACTGACTTTATGCTGTTTCTCAATAAAAAATCTTGAGTTCTAAATCTGCTTACGTCCCAAATGTAGTAGTGCGACACCATATTAGTAGCAACCTGAAGACATGGAGCGCCGACGTCACAAAGTTCCTCAGCTTTAATAACGGTAATGAACGTGCAATGCAGTCACGTCACTTGTCAGGGGCGTGTTTAATATCAAATTACGTGCGCCGTGCCTAGCAGCACGCCCGCTCCCCGCCAAATTATAATATGATAATGACGTAGGTGGCGCAGTCTGCAGCCTAGCTTAGCTGCCACACTCTAATGTGCCTATATAATGGACGGGAATTAAGCTGCCTAATGAAACAGATATCTTGCGTCTTGAGAGCAGTAGTAAGACAACTCTGCACAAAGCACGAAAAAACTACGCACACACCTAAACGCGTTTCTGCGTGACGTAATACTAACGTAAGTGTGCTTACAGAGTACAGCTTAACTTTGCTTCCACACTTTTGTGCATGTAATGAGTGGGAATGAGACGGCTTTATGAAAAATATAGCTTGCGATTGGAGCGTTGTATCAATGATTTACGAATTCAGGGAGATACAAAACGTGATAAATTGCTTATAAACGCGTTTCTGCGTGATATGATAATGACGTAGGTAGATGGCGCGACTGCAGTCTAGCTAGCTGCAACATTAATGCGTCTACGTGTATGATTAATGGACGAGTAGGTATAAAACTGTCTAATGAAAAAGAGGAATTTCGTCTTCACATTGCATTAACATAAAAATGTGAAAAATTGCACTCTCATGAGAACGTAGTTTTGCGTGACATGTAGATGCTGCAATAACTGATTCATTCGAATCATAAATCAACTAAAAATACTAAGCATTTCTTAAAAAATAATGGATCTAGTTAATTTCTAATCTATATTCTTTGTATTTCTAGGAAAACCTGCGATTAAAATTACATGCCAGGCATGTCGTTTTAATCGCAGGTTTTCCTAGAAATGATTCCAGAATCATTACACATAATATTATATCGCAGTGCCAGTTTTAGCCGATGCAGAATTTATCGCTCAAATCCATAGATTTAACCAATCACAAATCGTTAGAGTAAGGCACACGAATTATCGCTTTACTGAATAAATATTCTATTCGAACATAACTTGTTGGCTTTTGATTCCTATGGCTTATTTTAGTATTTGCATTAAGTTTTAGTCGCTTGTGGAAATCCAACAATTAAAATACTATACTAAAATAAAAATGTGACTTATTGGCAGTTCACAGTCGATATACCAAAACCACTTTGGAATTCTCCTAAACGTAACGGAAAAAGACAGTCTGTTAAATAAATGAGAAAATAGATGTGGATAGCTTGGGGTCTGGATAGAAAGAAACCTTATTAGTGATATAGACCTCAGTAAAATGGTCTAAATCGACATCATCGTAGCTGTGATAAATACGTGTTCAATCTAACCATCTTAGTTTATAATATGAATTTGTATACATGAAATTCTTTCCTAAAAATATTTCTTTGTCGTCATTCTTTGTTGTCCAAATATCGTACCTTTCTTGAAATGCCTTTGCTGATATGGTGACAAGGTCTTTCTAGTATTTTCTATGTTTGGCTTGTGTTAATACAATATTAAACTGACATTCTGCTTACTTCCCTTGTTGGTCTGTATAGTTATACAAAGTAATTTAGAAAGGGAACCTACAGTTTTATCAGTTATGTATATTTTTAAAAACGTAAAGTAATATCACATAAAAATCGCTTTGACGTATAACACATGACTTCAATGCAATACAAAATGCTTTAAAAAGAGTACCATAATGTTACTACATAGTTATTTATATTAAATTTATGACATCAAATCACAAAACATTTCTATATCGTCACGTTAAAACGCTCTCTGGCGTACACCATGTCACGTTTTGACGTGACGAATATGACTGCAGTGCGCTATCACGCGACCCGACGGTTCGAGTGCGACTGATCGCGAATTATGCCGATTCCAGTAAATCACACCGTCGTCGGGTGCTATTTCTGGCTGCGGCTAAACTTTTAAAGGAATGTATCGATTAGTTTCATGGGTGTGCCTTTCCTGGAACAAATGATTGCACTTGAGGTGTTAGAACTTTCTTGGGGTACCAATGCGAATAAAATTACTTGTCGAGTTGAAAATAAAGTACTAGTTTTAGATGAAGCCCAATTACGTGACGCGATATTTTGTCATCACACGATATATATCGCAAAAACAAAGATTTTTGTATGGTATTCATACGACATTCGCTATGTTTTTTCATATCGGAAATCCCGAGAATCGGATTGATGGTGTGACAGAAGATTAGAATCTTGTCCTTAGGTGCCCCAGCCCGAGGCACCTTTAATACGTAACGAAATTACTGATAAAAATAAATATAATATATAGAGGTACCTAACATTTGATTTTTATAACACATGTTAGACAACAAGGTATTTTAAATGGGCCAATGAAATGTTTAAAAAATATGTTGCCTGAATGTTAAATTTGTCCTTTAATTCATAATATCGGGAAATATTATTATTAATTATATTACGCTATATGATTTAATCTATAGGGTTAGTATAGAAATGTTGTGCAATGATTTGACAAAGGCAGAATATGCAGATGTCATCAAGATTATTTTCTTCTTCTAATAAGCTTTTATCTTTCATTGAATCAATGATAAACCGAACAGCAACTAATTTGAGCTGAGGCATATCTTAAATCATCAGCACCCAGAGAAGGAAAACTCTGCATTTATATCAAAACCCTCGCCAACCCGTTTGCCAAGCGTGGTGAGTATGGCAATTACCCCTCATGTGATTGAGGGAGGCCCGTGCCCCAGCAGTGGGGACTTAAATGGGCTGATGATGATGATGATGATGAAGATATCTTAGATCAGTTTTCTCTATGACATTGTATGCTACTTGGTTGTAAGGTACGTACAATTTTAAACTTTACAGCGCTCTGTCTTTCTGTTATTTAATAACAATGTCTTCACTCCAACTGAGATGTGGCCAGAGCTAGGAAAAAAGAAAAACAAGCAAAATAATTTAAAGAGAGACTGCTCACAAAGCATTGAAATAAGTGGATTATTCTTGAAACATCGCTGCCATATTTTAGCCGTCCACATTTTCATACTCCCATTCAAGTTGAAACTATTTTCGCTCTATTAAAAGAGGCATCATCAGGTTTAACTCGGCGATCCAGTTGAATTCCTCCATTCGTTCGGATGCTCCGGCGGAATTTTTCTTCGCCGTCTTAATTTCTACGTGACTCTGTGAGTTAATTAGTGCAATTACGAGATCCAGCCGGTTTTTTCCAGTTACACTCCGCATTCAAGAGTGGTCATTGTGGAAAATTGAATTAACTCTTAAACAGTGGGCTTAGGCGTACTAATTTCGTGAGCTGAATGGGTGTCTGAATGTACAGAGCGGAAGACGCAATGCAGTATTGACACGTTCAAAGCGGTGGCAGATAAAGCATTCTACTGTTTTATGGGCGTCGTTTTTGTGGAGAAATATCTAGATATCTGTATAAATTTACTGTAGGTTCGAATTTATCGGAAAAAAAGGTTATTTTGTACTCTAGAAGGCACGTAGAGCTGTCGGTATCGCCACATTCGTGATCATAATCAGGTACAATACGGGGATCAAATTAAAACTGAACTTTCTTTTCGACATCAGAACAGAAGAAGCAATAATGGCCAAAGAATGAAAATGGGAGAACAAACGATTTGTCCCATATCCATCAAAATCAGATGGGTTCGGAAGTTTCAGTAGAATCGTGGAACAAACAAACATACTTACACACAAGATCTAAGATCATAACCCTTATTTTTTGGCTTTGCCGTAGTCGTAAAAAAATAAGGTTGAATAGTATAGTATAGATAGATATACTTTATTGCACAAAAAAAACACAACTTAAAAAAACTAGGCATTACAGAAACTTAATTGTACAATTTCGGCGGTCTAATCGCTGGAAGCGATTTCTACCAGACAATCTTCAGGCAAAGGATATTTGATAGTAGGGAAGGGTATAGTTATAATATTATATAATAATACAATATTACGGTGCTTTATGGCATTATTATTTTATTGTTTATCCGTTCTAAGCGTGATTAGTATGGAGTGCATTATCTAGGTGTAGAATCATCATCATCATCAGCCTATCGTAGTCCACTGCTGGACGTAGGCCTCTCCAATTGTTCGCCACTGTGATCTATCCATGGCTTCTCGCATCCTGCTCTTGCCAGCCATCCTGCGCAGATCGTCCCCCCACCTAGCCAGAGGGCGCCCTACATTACGCTTGCCAAGACGCGGTCTCCACTCTAGAACTCGTTTACCCCATCGGTTGTCGGTTCTGCGGCTAATATGGCCAGCCCACTGCCACTTAAGCTTGCTAATCCGGTGAGCAATGTCGATGACTTTGGTTCTCTGCCGGATCACCTCATTTCGGATTCGATCTCGGAGAGAGACGCCGAGCATTGCTCGTTCCATAGCCCTAGGTGTAGAATATCAATATATTACTATACTATTGGTCTAAACTAGTCCTACTACAAAAAAAGTCTATAGACATTCATGATGCATTCAATTACGTAAACAGTTCACTGGGGACACAATCGCATACAAATGTGCATGTGTTTTAAACCATGAATGGACGCAGGTGTCAAAAACCTCGTCGCGTGCTAGATTGCAATTAAGTACAACGAAGAGACAAAGCACTTGGTTAATTTTATGGTATTTAGTGGTTGAGTAGGTATTTTGACTTTTGCGATGTTAAATACTTACAAGCAAAACGCGCCGAATACTACTAAAAGCACTAATTAATTAAATTTTAGAAGCGTATTACTTTTTTAACGCTACATCTAAAATGTGTGAAAGTTTCCCATAGATTCTTCCTGGACTATTTTGTCTTAGCGGTTTTTGAAGTAAACACAAAATTTCTCAGTCGAAAAAGCTGTCACCCGGATAAAGGTCATGTCGTAGGCTTGCTTCTCTCTGAAGGATTTATTTATGTGTATATTATTTCGATTATATTAGTTATTATTATCGTTAATGATCTATCTTGTTACACAAAGACAATTCTGAGATAGTCCACTGAGCAGATTTAATTGGTTTGACTTCATACAAGATGATATCAATAGACCAATAGTAGAGTTCACCGACTTTTGATTTTTTTATATTTATACAACTGATTTGTTTAAAAACTGTTTTCAAAGTAGGTGAACTTTGCCCTATGTAATATTTAGGCTTGTTTATGCGACGAGATGGCCTAAGAGTATTTCGGTCCTCGTCAAGGGGATATTGACAGACCAAACGGTTTTACCCGCCCAGGAATGGAACCCGGATCCTCCAGTTTATTATTTCATAAAAAGCTTCCGTCTGTTTCTCGGCGCGCTGAATGAATTTCATCAAAGAAAGTGTTTATGGCAAGTCCCACGAGAGACGCATACATTTAGATATTCATTGATCTAATTTCTTTTGGAATTAAACTCCTAATTTTGATGTTGAATGTCTGTAAGACAGATACTACTCCTAGATTAAAAAAAACATCAAGGCCGAACTCGACCAATCTTCATCCGAGAATAATCTAAGATGAAACGTGAGGTATGACAGCGTATACCATAGATTTATTCTCGGTTAAAGATAAACCGGGGACACGGTAATAGCTATATATAAGTAGGTACTATGGCTTTTACTGTGACGAGCATTTTACAAAAAGACAAACTCACTAGCGTGAACTGCCAGAAAATTAGCTCTGGATTAAGTACATACTTCATGACAATTCAAAACGGAAATCACGTTTTCTCTATTTTATTCAACCAGGATTAATAGATCAGATGAGATATCTTTGTGAAATTTCCATCTTGCAACGCCTATTTTTTAAATCCTAATTCAAGGGTATTTCAGTCAAAATTTTGGATAAATAGGTTAGTGGATGATGTTCGATATTTGCAAACGAAAATGCATCCCTGGGCAGTGCGGTAGCTAAACTGGCCAAATTCACTTTCGACTAATGTGTCCTACTGGCATTAAACAACTCAACCAAGTGGAAATAGGTTCCGTAAAAGCTTATCTTAGTACGTACCTACAAATATTACCTTTTTTCGGATTGTGACTTGATTTTCAGCTTTTTTTTCCATAACATACCTACCTACGCTATTATAATTACTTCTAGGTTGGCAAGAGGTATAACCCGACAAACCAGGTTCTTCAAAATACCATGAATCATAGTTCAAATATGGGAAAAAAATGGTTATAATACTAATAAAAGTTACTTTATAAAACAAGATATGTACTCGTATATATAGGTAGACCGAGGACAACGTGATCCTAATGAATTCAGATTTTGAAACCATGGTCATCATTATTATTAGTATTATCACTAATTAAAAGCTAAGCTTTTGACACTTGATAACTTCCATTCTTTTTTCGGATTCTACCAAAAGTACGTGCATCCTGAGAGCCTCCAACGTAATGAATCTCACGACCAAATCTTTGTCCCGTCCCTTTTACATCATCATCATCAGCCCATTTAAGTCCCCACTGCTGGGGCACGGGCCTCCCTCAATCACATGAGGGGTAATTGCCATATTCACCACGCTTGGCAGACGGGTTGGCGAGGGTTTTGATATAAATGCAGAGTTTTCCTTCTCTGGGTGCAGCTTTACCTTAGTCGCCTTTTACGACACCTCGGTAAGAGTGAGGGTGGCCTATTTTACTCTGCCGGGGACCACACGGCTGTCCCTTTTACACGTCTATCTTATTTGGACTCGTGCGTCTCTCTTATAGGTATGTTCTCTTTTGCTATCTTTTCGTTACAGGGCCTCTGCAACTAATAGTACAGGGATGTAAATGGTGGCCACATAATAAAAGACCCCACTCTATTTGCATAGTAACAGATGAACTTTGAAGACTTCGATCTTGGTCAGGGATTGATCGAACTGTGTTATGATGACGGCTATCTAAGGGGCTCGATCAATTCACTTTTTATTTTGAGTCGCAGAACCCTAAAGCAAAGAGTCAAACCACATACTTGCAAATGGGGGCGTGATCCATGGTGTAATTGGTTACTTACACGCCACTCGCTTTGCTCGGGAAACTTCTCTAATTGAAACCGAACTGAAATTATGCATGGGCAAACTTTTATTTTTTACTCCACGAGTTTATATTATTTTGTTCCGCAGAGTGATGTTGCACGAAAGTTCTAACGTTGCTATAATAAGCTGAAAGATTGAATTAATATTCGTTTATGTTGCTTGAACAGTGAGTTGTGAATTTGAGAATTTGTTTTAACGTAAAATCATGATTTATAATTAACCCACTTTGCAATTCCTAACTAAAATAGTTTTTGATTGATGAGAATGTGTTACGTAGGAACGGACAATATTAGGACGTTGTTGGGTTACCGCAAACCTTTTTTTAAACGTATTAATGTATAGGGAGTTAAGTGTCGATTACAACGCACATTCATCCTGCTTTTAACTATTATGTCTGTGCTTGTCTTGGAATATAATTACCTACTATAAAAATACACTGACAGGGTTTATTTTAGGATCAATAAAGTTTATAGCTCCAGTGCCGCAAATCTTCGATGCATTTTTATATTAGAATTGATCAAAAACTGGCTTTTTTTAATTGATATTTTGCCCCGGACTAAGGCCTGAATCGACTAATTCGTGGATAAATCTATAGATAACTTTAGATTTGTATGGAATGACAGCTGTTAAATATGCTCATTTGTAGCATGCTTTTTAAGCATGGTAAATATGAGCATGCTTAATGAACTGTCCACATTTGCTATCATTAAGCATGCTATTAGCAGTCTATTAGCATGCTTTAAAAAAAACACGCGCTAAACCACTACGCCACACCCCCCTTATCCACCCGCACTACAGGTAGCATGCTTAAAAATCGACCGGCGTGTGATTTTTGAGCATGCTCAAAATTGTAGCACGTCCATCCACACATACTACTAAGTAGCACTTGATCAAAAGTAGCATGCTTTAAGCATGAAAATAAGCATGTGTACTTAAGGTTGGTCGAATCGGCTCTAAGCATTGTAAACGTATTTCGCATGTAAATTTTCATCTTGAATTCCTTTATCTATTAAAAACCTCACCAAATCCGTTGCCTAGTTTTAAAGATCTAAGTTTACATAGGGACAGACAGACATGAAAGTAACTTTGTTTTATACTATGTAGTTATACTTAAAATATCGACAGTAACCGTCTGGTTACTGTCGACTGAACAATATTTGAAAAATAGTGATACCTATTATGATGTCGCTTTGGTTATTTTATATTTTTATTGAATCTTAGTGCACTATGGGTATTGATATCTCGATATAAAATCGGCTGACAAAACTTGACATAGAAATCAGTAACTAACGTTCGATATGTATTGTTGCAGGTAATATTCGACAGACTCGATCAAGTCATCCGGCATTTCCTGGCAGGCGTGCAAGCAGACAGGATATCTCAATTGGATTCTATTAGCTGACAAGACATCGGTTGTTGAGTGAGAACATGAATGTTCAATAATTGCTAATGATACTGATATATCTTTACTGATATTATACAGACCACATTCACACTTAGTGATTCGTTTGTAATTCCTTTTATAATGACACAGTATATTGGCTCTCCTCAGCCTGATGGTAAGCAAGAGAAGAGCCCACGTTGCAATTACAACGGGAGCGATGTCAAGACATCACCTCCGTTGGCATCGCCATACTGGCACGCGAGACGTTAATTCACGCTTCGTTTGAATCCATATTGTAGGAAGGAGGAAATACATGCACCGGCAGCGAGTTTCATTTTTTGATGGTGCGAAAGAAATAGAAATTGCTAAATTTTTTGATGTCCAAAGGGGCGGCGGTGATCACTCACCATCAGGTGTGCCGTCTGCGTGTTTTTTCGCTATAATGAAAAAAAAGTCACCTTTACTACTCTGTACTTAAAAGGAATCAAAAGATTAGGGAAACCATTGTGTTCTGTCTAATGTATGATACACTGAATAAGTAGGTATACTTTCCTTCCTTTTTGTTATTCTATATTTCAAAAGGAATGAAAGACGGTGAGTAATACATGCTATTTGTATTTATGAAATGTTATCCAAGCATTTGTTATAATTCGAAGAGCTTTGCTCTGAGTGGCGAAAACCGACATTTACCCCTTCGGAAGCTTCACGCCAATAAAAATCCTTTGTCACAAAAGGCGTTAAACGAATATACATCGTGCGGTGATAATTTTAGAGGTTCATTTTGAGTGACGGGTAATGGAGACATAATGCCTTCTGAGATGGATAGCGCAAGCATAACGCGTAGACATCTTTGATGTGCTGCCCCTCTTGCCGCGGGCGTGAAAGGCTCTCATAGATAAAGTGCATTTCGATATTAGAAGTTTGAAACACAGTTTTAAAGAGAAATTTACGGTGTGAAATTGTTTTCGCCCCGTATCCGCCTGAGACCCGGTGCGGAGTATGCAATAAAACTATTCGGTATCTATATTCGATTGGGGAAAGAATAAATGTGTTTTGTTACATTATAACTTGTTTGGGTTAGCTTTAAATGAAATAAGTGCGGTCAGCATCAGAAGTAGCTTAAAACTTTAGTACAATAACTGTTCTGCCTATTATAGTCAGTTTCTAAGGGGTACCTACGTACAAAATGTTAACGATATGGTACTAATGTGGCAAATTACTTTTGATGCTGACCGTACCACGATTAAAATGCATGATAAGTGATGATAAGCGTAAAGTTATAGCATAGAAATGAAGATGGCTAGGTATGTACTCATCAAAGCTAGTGCATGCAATGCGTAGTGTGTGTTCGAATATGAATTTGAAACAAGAAAACCAAATAATGTGAGGTTTTATCACGTGACGTCTGTTAAGTATCCTCCAAAATACGGTTCTAAACAAGAATTGCATGTGTGTGTACTTCCTTGTTTCATATGCACACTTATTATATCTTCTTCATCTATATCCTTACTATTGTATAAAGAGGCAAACCCTCTCACAGTAGCAACGCTTATAGGTAATCCGAAAACACGAAACGTATGTGCGATGTATTTGACACTAAGTGCCATCTATTGGTATAAAGTGGAACTAAAGTAAGGGGGCGGGCGACTAGTAAATTATAAACAGATAGGTACAGCTTAAACTAAACAAAAACCGTTAATCTACTACTTAGAGCCTTACAAAGACGTCGAAGTAATTAAGTAGGTACCTAATATCGTGTGTGTATGTGTGTGTAAGACCTGGGTCGCCTTTGGGGCCTCTTACGTGGTGGATAACGATTAACGACCACTATAATGTGACCGATGGCTCAACGTGTCCTTTTCAACACGGGATCATTTTCTTTTGGTCAGGTTAGTCAAGTCGGTTATGTCTTAATCGAACTGGGGTCATTATGATACAAAAAGTTTTAAGTCCGCCAAGGTTTTTGAACTTACGGCCTCTGTCCACAAATGCTCTGGGAATGGTTAATACAACGCTCTTAACCATTACACCGCGGAAGCAGTTCATAATCAATTCTAAGATTTACAATTTGTCAACAACCAGGACGGTCTTTACGTCCTATTTCGTGATTTTGTACCAAATGTTCACGTTTTGACAACATTATTGACCTGGAAACTACTCCGGAGTCATGTCTGGGCCGGTCGGCCAACTAGTTTAGCATGCCGTGATTACCCTCGGGATTTAAGTTCGCAACGTTAAAATGGACTCTAACAACTGGCTCGTATTGATTCGCTTTCTGTTGTTAGCTACTAGTGATGTCGACTCAAGGCGAGTTTACACGAATGGTATGTACTTACCGTGTTTTATATTAAAAGAGAGAATACGAAAAAATATTCAGCATAATATAAGATTTTAAACTTTCGCGTTGCATTATACAAATAATTAATGTACACGGGACAAAACGCGGTTATTATTATATTCATTAGTACAGTCAACTCCAAAAATATGTATACACTGTAGGACCTTGCCACAATACTTACCTATAAGAAAGTAGAGGTCTACTTTCTTATATTATATATTGTGACAACGTCCTAAAGTGTATACATATTTTTGTAGTTGACTGTACATACTCGTAGTAGCATATACTCATAGCTTGACGTTTCGAACGCGTTACAATGATCGTGGTCACAAACGGACTGGAGGTGAGATAAACAATTATCAGAATTTCAGGAGGACGGGTTTAAATTATCATCGGCGTGGAATCCAGGACAAATGTACACCTCGCAATTTGCCGCTTCAAATTACTTCCAAACTGTGAGTGTAGTGTGTCGGGATGACCTCACTGACATTTTATTTAGTGGCAGTGTAAATAACATAAATGAGAGGGTATCCGAAGATTCACAAGCCGGGCGTAGCAGACGACGCCGTGCACCCCCAGTCCGCTTGTGACCACGACCGTTGTAATGCGGTCGAAACGTCAAGCTGTGAGTATATGCTATTATGAGTATATACTTGCACATAATAATAACCGCGTTTTGTCCCGTGTACATTGATTATTTGTATAACCAGCACAATAACAGGGTACAATGGTATCTCCAGATTATACCATTCTTTATAATTTTTTAAAAGAGTCGCTCCATAAGAATCTCGAAATACACTTCTATCTTCTTCTGTCATTGATCTACTCCCTGCAGCTGAATTCTTACATCGAACCACTCGTCATTCCATCCTCATCATCTCGGTGGATGGCGGTCTAATACTGTGCGTTTCTCGCGGAACTTTCTACCACGTACCTCAGAGTATTTCCGGACGGTTTCGACTTAGGGACCTTCAAGAGAAGAGCCTACTCTTTTTTAAAAAGGCCGGCAACACATTAGCGATCTCTCTGATTTCGCGGATGTTCATGGGCGGCGTTGATTACTTTCCATCATGTGCTCGTTTGTCCGCATAAAAAAATACTTAATTATGTTCCTTCAATTAATCATCCTACGCATTCGAGACGACACCATTATAAAATCCATATTTTCTGCCTTTGTCCGTCTACTGCTAAACGTATGTTTCTGTCCCCCATTTTCAAAAACGGCCTTTCCTCATAGATTCACCGATAGTCGTCTTCCAGTAAATATCTAATAAGATAAAACCGGGTCTTGCACTATACTTCCCTAACCGCGGTTACCATTTCAGGATACGTCTGCCCAACAAACTTGCACCGATTTCCTTAAAAACGCATCTACAGTCCATCTGAGGTCCAATTATTAAAGTTAATCCTCTTGCTTTTGCTTTCTTTTTTTTGCTGACCTTGACGTCGACGGCCCGTTTGGATCAGTGGTAGTTAACGCTCCCTTTGGTGCAAGGGTTGCGGGTTCGATCCCCGCACAGTACAAATATTTCTGTGCATGAACATGTCTGTTTGTCTGGGTGTTTTCTATGTATTATAAGTATGTATTTACAATAGAAAACTATTACATGTATATATTTGTGATTCCGCTGTTGGTTCTGATATCCGTAACACAGGTGCTTGAGCTACCTATCTCGGAGTCAGATCATCTATGTGATGTTGTGAAATATTAAATGTTTATAAAAATATCTTCCACGCTGCTCTAAAGACTACCATCTTATTTCATTACTTGTAGCATAAAAAGCCAGGGGTACGCTAAAACCTTATCTAGGATTTGGTGAACCTAGTGATTACACTGAAGTGTCTACCATTTCATTTATGACGACTACCATTTACATACGACAGACAAGTATTTGACCTGAATCTCACCTGATGTTAAGTGAAGATGAGATCCAAGGTGGGCCATGCTTGTCCGTGAAAAGCCTATTCACTCTTGCCTTAAAGAGACTCAGGTTATATTTTTTGAGAAATACATCAGCGGGCAACGAGTTCCACTCCTTGGCTGTTCGCATCAGAAAAGAGTTTGCGTAGCGCTTATCTGATTTTCGGAACTCTTTTTTTCACGCTAAGGAATGCCGCTGGCTCGGAGTGCAATGAGCCGACGTCGCCGCTTTTCAGTCTCCCGATATAACCCTCCTGCTGCGGAGCATGAGGCCTATGTCGGACTCTCCTATCCTATTATCCTAATGAGAAGCTGGCCAGAGGCATACCGACTAAGCCCCATCGGTTCTCCCTCATCGCCCTTAAGTTATGGGCTCGAAAGAGCAAACCCTGCCACCATGATTACAATTTTAGGCATCTCAATTACAACACATCTAGACTACTCGAGTGTATTCGAGTAAAATTGTAAAATGTCTCAATTGGATAAAAATATCGAGTCCCATCACTAATACCTACTATATTCTGTTGTTAATCCGTTTGCTAATCCCGACTTTAGATTGCTTATTATTTGTGTTTGAACTTGAAGTAATTTTCATTGGAATTATTGATGTGTTTGAACTTGAAGTAATATTCATTGGAATTATTGATGTGTACTGTGTTTATTACGGCTTGTTGTAAATTGCAAAGTTCTGATTTTTTGGTATGTTGTTAGAATAGATATCAATAGTATACAACCAATTCTGCAACCTCGAAAGCTTGCTTTAACTTTTTTGATGCGCGAAAAATCTCGAAATTTCCAGACTTTTTTCAGTTTTTTGCTTAATAGTTTTGAAACATTCTTTCTACAGAATTGTAACTATCAATTATTTAAGCGCTACCCCAAATCTGTATATTTCAAGGATCTCGAGAGTGTCTTCTCACGTTTGTCCACAAACCATATGTTGGACGCGCTCATCCACCACATTTATTTACAAGACCACCAGAGAATCTTCTACTTCTTCATTGACTCTTCTTCTCTTAAAAAAATAAACTGGTTTTGTTTGTATTGTTCCCTATTTTTCGTATGTAACAATCACATCATAATGAAAGATAAAATTTATGAATGTTTCGGCACTCGTTGTCTGTTAAAAATATGAAAACGTTTTATTTATAAAATTGTTACTGTAATGACTAAGTGACTGTTTGTTCTAAAATATATAATAAAACAAGACCTGCTGTCAGCTATTCTTTGTACTGTACCTACCTATATACGAAGGTATAATAACATTTAGTCCGTCTAACAAAAGCGTACAACTATATCTCGTAGCGAAACAAACGCGTCGTTATAAACTGTCTTTATCTTTCTCTGGTTGTATATTTACTTTATTAATCCTTTCGAACGGAATACAAAGGGCTGGCACGTAACTAGAGATGTATTTGAATGTCGATACAAAATATATTGTTTTAGACTTTCATGGTCACTAACATTACAATAGTTATTTACGAGATTTCTCCCATATACCTTATTTTTGAGTTTCCGATATTTCGACGATGTTGCAAGCGCCGTCACGGAGTAAATGAAGTTCACAATAATAAAAGTTCGATAAAAATATTTACAACGTTGATATTGGTAATTTATAGGTAGCGTCGAACATTTATTGTCGATACAGCATTTTTATCAAAATAAATTTAAATGTAAAAAAAGCAGTTAAAAAAAGCACATTGTAAAAATTGTTAACACATGGTGTTGTAATTAGAAAAGCGCGGGTGAAAAATAACTAGATTGCTGCTAAAGTATAGTAACAAAAGCATAATTGTAGTAACATAGATCTGATGACAGAGAAGTAATGCTGTATGTTTGTGTTTTAAAAAGTGTCTAAACTTTTCACCGTTTTCCATGATTGTATTTTACCCTCGCTCACTCTGTATTCTCTATCATATTCAAGGTATTTACTTACTATGCCTGGATCAGCGATCCAAAATGGGTCGTGATATTAATTGATATTATTTTTAGGTATCTACAACTTTTGCATTTCATCGATGTACGAGACTACTATTCAACTCTACGCGTAACGAGATCCGGTAAACATCTGATACAGCCGCCAGTTTACAAATAATCGGATAATCCTACATGCGCGAGCTAAGGTTTCGATGTACACGGTAGATTTACCACGTCTACTTAGAAACGTATTTGGATTGGGGAGACAACTTCGCATATCTGTATTTGTTGAGCCATTAATGGCTTAGATATCTTTTTGGTCTTCTGTGGTCTTTCAGTTAGAAGAGACTTATCTATAAATTTAATAGATAAGTTTTTGCCTGATCTAGCGTCTGCTACTCAACTTTTTTAGGATTCCATAGCCAAATGGCAAAAAATGGAACCCTTATAGATTTGTCATGTCTTTCTGTCTGTCCGTCTATCCGTCTGTCCGTCTCCGTATATCACAGCCACTTTTTTCCGAAGTTATATGAACTATAATATTGAAACTTGATAAATAGATGAAAGTATTTTGTTAAACGCATTACGATTTTTTCTACTCTGCCGGGAACCACACGGCCACCCTCACTCTTACCGAGGTGTCGTAAAAGGCGACTAAGGTAAAGCTGCTGGCATGATCATCAGCACCAGAGAAGGAAAACTCTGCATTTATATCAAAACCCTCGCCAACCCGTCTGCCAAGCGTGGTGAGTATGGCAATTACCCCTCATGTGATTGAGGGAGGCCCGTGCCCCAGCAGTGGGGACATAAATGGGCAGACTATTACGATTTTTACAAAAGAATAGGAAAGAAAAATTATTTTAGGGGAGTCTTAATACTTAGAACTGAAACTCAAAAATGTTTTTTCATCAAACCCATACATGTGGGGGGTATCTATGAATAGGTCTTTAAAAATGATGTTGAGGTTTCAAATATTTTTTTTTCTTAATACATTGCGCAAGATACGCTCCTAAAGTGGTAAAATGAGCCCCTCCCCCCCTCTTACTTCTTTAATAAAAGAATTATTAATTTATTATTATTATTAATTTATTATTTTTAATCTTACTTGCTGCTACGGAACCCTTCATGGGCGGGTCCGACTCGCTCTTGGCCGGTTTTATGAGAAAGGGAAGGAAGCAAGCAAGCGGGTCGCTTGGTCGGGTAAAGGTGTATCCCACTATTTAGATTTTCCACTGCAGTTGAAAATTAATAATTTCATACTTTTTAAATGGACTTGCCCATAAATCTTGGCTGATCATAAAATCAGCTAACAATTATATGTTTGACTGGATTTTTTTGCTATTAGTACTCATTACCTATATGTCATAACATGCCATCTCGAGATTAGTAAAATACCCTATTCCGTTTCTCTGTAGGCTCGGTTTGAAACTTTGATAGAATTTTAGTAAAAGATATCGCTCTATCGATCGTGGCCTGATAACCTGATTGTGGTCAAGAGAAATCCCATCATAAATAAAAAAGCAGGTTGACGATGTTTAATGGAAGACCACCGGGAAGATATTAGTCGTGGGCGAAAACTTGGTAAGAATGGCAAGTGACCGTACTAATGGTGTCTCGAAGAATGGAAACTCGTACATACAATATTTTAATGTGTAGGCGAAAGCATTCAAAGCATGGGAAATTTATCGTGGACATTGAGCTGATATCATGATAATGATATTATGCCTCGGTGGCGCGATGGTTTGTGGGTCGCACTTTAAAGCGACGGTTGCGCTTGGGGGCCCGGGTTCGATCCCCGGGTCGGGCCAAAATTTGAACCTGAGTTTTTCTGTTAAGAAATTCTCAGTGTTAGCCCGGAGTGTAGAAGTTGGCGGTTTTGTACCCCCGTGCCTCGGAAAGCACGTTAAGCCGTTGGTCCTGCTCCTAATCCCTCTTCGGTCGTGTCACACTACTGTCCCATCGAAATAGGAGGCTACGTGAAAAGAGAGTTCACTTGTGTCTGTACTTGTGCACTATAATATGTCTTGCGTCGATGGCTGATCGCTGAGATTGGCCGCCATGACCGAAATATCGGTTTGGAGGACATTATTATAATGATATTATGTTCTTTCACTGTAGTGGACAAACAGGTTAACGCATAACTTTATTATAAAGATTAATAGCCATAAAGTAACTTCAGAGTATGGAGTAGTGGGTGGATTAAACTACTTGCATTTCAGTTATTATTTGACCACACAAGACGTCATGGTGATACTCGTATTTATCTGAAAAACAAGAGATTCTTACTACAATACAATAAAATACAATATACCAATAACGTTTCATCTCATAACCCTATCTATAGAGTATGTCGCGAATATAACGCAAGATGTAAACGCTTGGACGATGTACCTGACATCTTTAGTTCAACCGTTCATAGATGGAAACACGCTTTCCGTCAATTTTAAATTAAACTGCCTACTCAGGTATTCTATATATCTTGACGATATTATAAATTCATATTATCTATTATTTACTTATTTTAAAATTACTATATATTCTTTATTTATTTTTGAGATTGATATTTATATATAAAACAGTAAAACTTGTTAATATTAACACGATAGTTCTCTTGTATGATTGTTATGCTGTGTACACATATTTTTGGTGTTGCAACCTACAATTTTTTTCTATGTTTTGTTTTTGATTAATCATGTATTGTTGTAACTCTGTTCTGTGTACCAAATAAAGAAAATAAAATAAAATAATACAATACAAAAAAAATATGAAAATATTTATTTCAGTTTCTTAAAAAGTTTTCATACAAGGTTTGGTATCTCCTTTTAAGCAATTATGTTACTTGTGTTATGAGAAACCGCTATGACTCTTCTATAACCGTTTCTAAATACATTTGTAAGGAAGTACTGTTAAAATTACAATTAGGTACAACTTAAAATAAAAACAAATGAAAGTGAACAGTTTGATTATTATTATATTTGAATTGTGAATAGTGACTTTATTTTTTTAAAGTATCACATTAAAACGGTGTCATTTATTCTCTTAATTCAAAGATGGCTGACAATATGCCAATAGTATTTGTGTGTGTGTGCATGTGTGTATGTGTGTGATCTGGTCTAAGATACTGCTTAGATCTGATGACAGAGTAGTAATAAAATACTGCTCAGGTAGGTAAAAAAAAGTGAGTTACATTAAATTTTGTTGGAGAGTTAGAGCGTGCAGCACTGTGCTGTGTTTCACAGGGGGTTTTAAGGTCGGCAGTGGACTTCTGAGTCCACTGGTGTCATGAGTGTCCATGGGTGCCGGCAATCGCTTAATATCAGGTGATCCGTCTGCTTGTCTGCCACCTATCACATAAAAAATAAATATTAGTTATTCAAAAGTTCTACTGAATTGAGTCACAGTTAATTTACATCGAACGAAAGTACTATCACGCAAAAACACGTTTATAATTAATTTACATCGAACGAAAGTACTATCACGCAAAAACACGTTTATATTTAAGCATTTATCGATCAGCCTTATTCGTCATACTGAAAAAGAAAAATAAAAACATATGAATATTCGCGGTTAGACGTATGAAAACTTCGGATACAAGATGAATTGAAAAAAGTTAAATTTTTGCCAAGCTATTTCCGATGAGACACTCTAATGTGGGGAGTTGTAACGAGTTGGTTGCTCCGCTGAAAAATGAAATCACCCCGCTGGATTCGATTTATTTCTTACAGTCAGCAAATTGGACTGCCACAAACTGGCAAATTACCCAAAGAGATTATGAACATTACCTGTGAAGAATATGGTTTGAATATGCGAAAATTCTTCTTATAAATGCTAATGTATGTAACACGATGACACAGTTAAAAACTTCGATATCGCAAGAAAAAAAAATGCCGAATAGGTATTTGGTATTATCTATTTGTATATCTTTTCTTTATTGGACACGAAAATAAAATAAAGAATAGTGTTTATGGGCGGCGGCAATCGCTAACCATCAGGTGATCCGCCTGCTCGTCTGCCAGCTATGACATAAAAAAAGAAATAATGTAACAATGGACGGACATAATACTTATACACCTTATACTTTTAATGGTATATGGAGCACCTTTTTTAAAATTATTTAAGGTATTTTTCATTGTCAATGGACTTGCTCATTGCTTCCACATTCATAATGCGGACAGCTAAGGAATGGAACTCCTTCTGGATATGGACATTTCAAGGCAAAAGCGAACAGGTATCTTCTACCTAGAAGGTAACGCCGGTACCTAGGATGTAACGCGTTTACCTAAACGCGTTTCATCCTAGACCTCATCGTCACTTTCCATCGGTGAGATATGCTAGAGCGTTGGTCTATAATTAAAAGGAAAAACCCTAGAGTTGAGAAGAAGCTAGCTCGTTGGGAGCAGCCCAACCCAGAAGCAGCTTATTCATTGGTGATTCTAGCTCGAGTGATTTTTTTTTATTAGAATAGCCACACATTTGGCCACAATCTCACCTAATGGTAAGTGATGATGTGGCCGAGGATGGATCATGCCTGTCTAGTAACAGCCTATTCACTCTTTTCTTGAATAAGTTCAGAACATAGTGTTCAGGCCGTGTGGTCCCCGGCAGAGTAGAATAGGCCACCCTCACTCTTACCGAGGTGTCGTAAAAGGCGACTAAGGTAAAGCTGCTGGCATGATCATCAGGACCAGAGAAGGAAAACTCTGCATTTATATCAAAACCCTCGCCAACCCGTCTGCCAAGCGTGGTGAGTATGGTGATTGAGGGAGGCCCGTGCCCCAGCAGTGAGGACTTAAATGGGCTGATGATGATAGTGTTCAGGGAACACATCTTCCGGCAGAGAGTTCCATTTCTTACTGCTTTAAAATTTCGAGATGTAGTCATTGTCATTTCCAGTATGAGAAAATTTAATATTCCCGGTAGTACAGAACATGACAAAGTCCTATTTTGTGAAGCTACGTATATCCGACGAGATAGGCTAATGTGGCGAGTTGTAACGAGTTGGGGTTCCCCGCCGAAAAACGAAATTGCCCCGCACTGGATCCGATTGAATTTACTAAAGTACATTTGTTGTTTTATCCAGTTTTATTATTCGTCTTATTTGGAATGTTACCACTTTCATCAGTTCAATGGCAGATGGAATGTTGATGCTGGTAAAGTTGTTTTGTTTGAGTGGTTGCGAAATGGTTAAAGGGTAAATAATTTACGATTATATTTTACTATAAATAAATAAATATTTCACACATTGATCTGATTCCGAGATAGGTAGCTCAAGCACCTGTGTTACAGATATCAGAATCAACAGCGGAATTACAAATATATACATTATTTTTTGTAAATATATACTTATAATACATAGAAAACACCCAAACCAATACAAATAGACTTGTTCATGCACACACATGTTTGAACTGTGCGGGGATCGAAACCGCAACCCTTGTACCAGAGGCAGTGTTCACTACCACTGTTCCAAACGGGTCGTCTTAAAGTTTGTTAACACTTAAAAAATCAATCTACATAATTACAAAGGTATCTGAAATCCTCTTTGCTAATAAGCGGCAAAAGTTACAAGATTCTCAGTACAAATAAACTAATGTATTTCAACTACTCTAGAAGGTGCCAAAATGTGAAAGGTCAAAAGCATTAGGCCAGAAAAATAATTTTACTATGGATTTGTCGTCCTAACGACATGCCATCGCCCCTCATTACTGGCGCTCTAGTACCTACGGGCAGTATAGAGTTGTGACTTTCTATACCTACAAAAATTCGATGATTTTTAACTGGCCATCAAAATATTATTTTTTAGAATCACAGACTCAGCATGTTTGTTGAAAATTATTTTCTAAACTTCTTTTTTTGTTCTTTATTTAAATATGGGTATTATCTATATGAAATAAATAGCAGAATTGAAATTCGTTATATGTAGAATGAAATTTGCTAGCGGTTTTACAAAATATGTTTATGTTTAATACTATCGTCTGTGTGCTTAGTGAAAATTGTTTAGGTCAAGTCAAAGTTAATGATTTCTTATTTACAGTATTGGTGTTGTGTTTTCCGATTAAGAAGGAAATTCGTTTTATTAGGATATTTATTTTTCGATTATAATTTCCACATCTCTATCCGTTTCTACAAAAAATATATGTGAAAATCCAAAATGTCTTCGCCTCAGCGTAGCCAACGCGGCGTCACGGAATCATAAATCACACAAAAATATACCCGAACCGTGGCAGATTAAGTGATTCGTAGGAAAGTTCCTGGCAAACAGGGGAATCCATTAAAGTAAGCCCATCAAAAGGGAACGCGGGCCCTAATCTTTTTAACCGTTTGCATAAAACAGATCTTCGTGTTATTCTGATGTATGATTTGTGAATTGGTTTCGGTCCGCTGTCAATCATTTTTAGCTCTATCTAAGGAGATGAGTAAGTGCTTTCTTGAATCCGTAATTCTATCGAGGTTCGTCAGTGGAAAAAAAGTAGGTAAGCATTTGGTAGCACTGATGAAGCACATTCCAACTTCAAAGAAAAGAAACCACATCTTTCTATTACACCACCACTGAATTATAGATTTTAGTTTGAAAAATATAGCTTGATTAGAACGATAGATGTCACTTGACCTTTATTTCAATGATCTTAAGGTATATTTTTTCTAAGCTTTATTCCATTGAGTTTTCTTAATATTGACATAAGGACCATTTTTCTGTAACCAGAAGCTGTCATTGTAATCAAGCAATATTTTACGTACAGATGAAAAGTTTTTGTTACTATACAGTAGTATACAGTGCAACTACGATCAGAAGGCACTTTGGTGACATGGACAGGAGAGCGTTGTACGAAATTTTTTCTATAGGATAATGTCAAAACCACTGACAATTGTAAAGGAAGCAATTTGATTGCGATTTTTGCCACGTGCCAAATATCCGTAGGGCAACTATAGTTGAGACGATAATTATCGATAGTCTAGGTATCAATAGTCACAGTCAGATATTGATAAACCCCTTGGCGGGAACGGTAATAAACGGCAATAGATTTTACGAAAAAGTATTGCTTTTTCTCTATCGCCTAGGCGATAGAAATAGAGGGAAATTTTATAGGCTGGCGTCGTTTCCTCATATAAATGTCCTTAACCACTTAAGTGCGATCCTACCTGCCTGCGTGATCCTATAGAAATGATGAGATCCGCAGGAGAAACAAGGTCACAGACATAGCCCAAAAGATTGCATGCCTCAAGTGGCAATGGGCAGGGCACATAGCGAGGAGAACAGGCAGCCGTTGGGGCGGAAAGGTCCTCGAGTGGAGGCCACGTAAAGGAAATCGCAGCCGTGGCAGGCTCCCCACCCGAGGTGGGCCGACAATCTGGTGAAGATCGCGGGAATCCATTGGATGCGGGCGGCACAGGCCCGATCTGTGTGGAGAACATAAGGGGGGAGGCCTATGTCCAGCAGTGGACGTCTATTGGCTGAAATGAAGAATCACTTAAGTATTAGGAAGTTTGAGATACGAGTAGCATTCTGGCAATATCGATCTTTATTATAAACAAATAAACATGGATAATATCGATGTTCATTTGAAGGTCAAAATCAACATGGAAGAAATTTAATCACATATGTCCTTTCTCCTCATCGTATTTTCATAATTCGAACACAAAAATCCTTTTCCAAACAACAGTTGTGTGAACACAGGGCCTTTCTCCTCATCGTATTTTCATAATCCGAACACAAAAATCCTTTTCCAAACAAACTCAGTTGTGTGAACACAGTGTAAGGATTTCTCGTAGCTCAAATTAACGCTGAGGTATAACTTGGGGCGGAGTACGATAGACTGATGGGTGTGTTCAGCCACCTAATCAAGAAGGCTGAACTAACAAGGACTTGCCATGCTACTGGTGTTTTATACTAAGGCTCAACTGTCTCAGGCCCACATTATGACACGTTGAGCAACTTTGACGCGTTGTCACGGCAGAACTGGATCGGTACTTTATAATAACATATAAGCTTCATGTTTTAGATTATTTATTCAGCTATGTACTCAGAATCCTGTATCAGGTTAAGAGTTTCATATTGTTTAGGATTTATGACAATAAAATGCAAAAAAATGTAAAATTAAATAATTTATTTGACATTTATTTAATGTTCAGCATGGTCCTAAATTGAATAAAATTGTTTTAATCTTAAAATTAATTTATTACTACACTATACATTATAATCTTCTATCAATCTTCTAAAAATAACTTATTAAAACATGCTTATAAAAGCTTCCAATATAACATAAGTTAAATTTAATGTGTCCAATGGACCTTAACTAGAACTGCCTTTGTTATTAAATTATTCTAAATTTGGCAATAAATCAACCAATTAGTTTTTTGGCATAGTGCTGTCATAGATAAGCGTATAAAACTGCTTAAAAGTTTAGATTAGTCCTTTTGAGGAGTAATAGCGTACGAAATTGAAAATTACATCGCGCAGGCTCTTGCTTTGGCAGCACTAGGTAGCAAATACGCGATATTTTTGGATAGAAAAGTTTGTTTAGCAGTATATCTTGTACTCACTTCCTAAATAAATGAGTAAATACATTTTCCTATCCAAAGAAACAGTATAAGTTTCCTCATTGGGCCCTGTCAGATCACGGAGCGGCGTTAAGCCGACGGTACGCGCGAGGCTGACAGCTGCATTATAGGATTTCTGGCTCACTGGAACCGTGACTAGCAAATGGTATACAGAATTACTTGCTGAGATTCGGTTGCCTGTTGTAGCATACGGGGTTACGTTATTATTAGCCCGCTTTTTAATGAGCGCTGGTTTATGTTACCAAAAATTTACCATATTGGGCTACCTAGATGTTTGAAGGTAGGCACATAGATTTGAAAAATCCAGAAGTGCATGCTTGGATTTGAACCTAGGACGCGCGTTCTTAATCCACCATCACCCCAAGCTTAAATTCCTCCATTGAGAGATGTCTCCTCCTCCTTGCGTCGTATTCCTCAGTGCTGAGTGTCGTGACTTCCCTTCTGCATACACTTTCCCATGTATTGTCTTCCTCCAGTTTCTGTCTCCAGCGGTGTGTCGGGCGTTATGTACCGTAGAGTCTACTGTGGTGCGGTTTGTTCGGACCAACATATGGGGTTGCGTCCACGAGGCTTTTTCCCGTCTACTTTCCCGATCAAGATGAGCTTCTCGAGGCTATCACTATCTTTCCTTGCGATGTGACCGAAGTATTCGAGGATTCTGCGAAGGCACTCAGATGACAGTTGCGAGGAGATTTTAAGTTCTCGAAGTACCAACGCCTCTAGTTGGTCTAAAATGCTGTCCAAGGGATACGGAGCATCTTCCTCTAGCATAACATCTCAAAGGCGTCTATGCTCTTGCGGTCTGCAGCTTACAGCGCCCAAGTCTCAGCGCTATAAGCCCAGACCAGAGTCCGCACCAGTCAGCCAAGCTTAGATTAAGTTGCATCAATGGTTAAGAGATGTTTAAACACAAAAACCAAAACAGTACCAAAAATAAGTTTGCAAAACACACGCTGCATCAATTCCGTTTGCAACTTATTAATTTACTAAGCTAGGCCGGTTAATCCAGCAATTATTCCAGGCTGCGTCCGGGCACGGCTAATTTGCCCTAATGCCCCTACCCTTGTCTGCATTAACCATTAACTTGTGACATGCTTAATTCGCTAAGTGCTGTGGTCAGTTGGCTGCGAAGAAGACGCGGCTTCTTTGGGAGCAGAGCGGAGCGGCTTGAATTTATGTACGGTCGGGGAATCTGGCGATTAACCACTTTCAAACGAAAATCGCTTCCATGTACAAGACAAAAATGGTGTCATTTCTAATAAAAACTGTGCAAGCTGCAAGCGATGTTTGCTCTTCAGGTGGTTAAGTGCCAGATGGCTCGATCGTAGTAAGCTAAAGGCGGGGCGGAAAACCTGTCGAATTTCACTGTTTATCGGAGAACAGTTACCGCGCCTCATTCAGAGGCAAAGATGTACGTACTTATAAGGTTATGCGCTAGACCAGCAGAGTACCTACAAGTGCGCATTAGTTCGTGCTCGACTTCGCTTCGCTTATCAACTGCATCGCGATCGCTATTTGAAAGGATTTTCATCGTGGGAGAGTCACAGTTTCGGCAGTGAATTGGCCGGCTGGACCGGATACCACTGCCTCATAGAAAACCGGCCCTAAGCCGCGCTGTGCTGTTACGCTGCGTAAGTGAGGGTACTGGAGGCCCAATCCGGGGGAAAGGGGGACTGAAGGTCGGCAGCGCACTTGTGACTCCGCTGGTGTTGCGGGTGTCCATGGATCCGTGTGCTCGTCAACCACTTATCAGATAAAAAAGAGAGTGATAAGTAGCTTTAATTGTTGTATTAACATCCACTCTCTACTCACTCAGCTCTTGCTAGGCTGGTGTAGCGTAAACCCAACATTGGTCATGCGCGATCTTAAAAAACAAGACGTTGCTAGTGTTAGTACTGTCATGCCGCTAAAACGTGTCGTGGCCGAGAACACCATCTGCAGTCATTGTGGAGAAGATGGACATGACAATGAAGGCTGAGCCGTGTAAATGCCACTTACATGATCTACAAAAAACCGTTCAATCATAAAATGGGGGACCCTGATTGTCCGGCCAGAAAAATAGCGGAAAATCAATTCATAAGTTCAATTGATTATGAAGGCTTTTTTTTGCAATAAAGGTTTATTATTTATTATTATTAAAAGTCCATCTACAAAAATGTTTAACGGACAGTTCTGGCAATCTTGAGTTCAAGTAGTAGTGTATTGTTCTCTAGTAACAAGGCCATTGATGCGACGTTCATGGAAAAACTTATGTAACCTTACCGGGAATCTTCTCAGTGTCGAAACAAAGTTTTTAAAACCGAAGATCTAGCTGATATTATAGTAAAGTTTATCTATATTATATTATCAATAATTTACTGTAATGCCTCTTACCCTTGTCTGCATTAACATTAACTCATGACATTCTTAATTCGCTAAGTGCTGAAGTCAGTTCGCTGTAAAAAGACGTGGCCTCTTCAAAAGATGAGCGAAGAAGAGGGGTCTGATGACAGGCAAGATGCTTGGAAGTTTTGGCTTACATTTAGATTACAGTTATCATTGTTCATTACAAACATTTGAAGTAATTATTAAACAATATTAATTTAAAACTTTAATGATTTAAAGTGGGGCTCCTAAATTTTGTAGATCACAGAACATCAAATAGTTCTTTAGATTTTCGCGTTGCATTATAACTATGGTAATTAATCACGAGAATTAACAAGGCTTATTTTTAAAAGTACATTATTAAATTTACTCACTTTTTGTTGCTTAAAGTTTCAGCAGCGTTACATCATCATGTGTTTAAAAAAATTACGTCGCGTTAATTCCCGTGAATGTTAACCATAGTTATAACGGAACATCAACTAGATTTCTATGGAAATTCATATTGATGATATCAAATCAACAAAGAAATGTAGATGTTTAGAAATTGGCGTATAATTTTGGCGGAACTCTGATGAATAAAGAACCTTAGGATTCACGGAACCGAGTAACGATGTACTGAATGTTGCTTTTTTGTTAGCAGCCATATTAATACTAAAGTCGTTAAATTAATTTATACTGCCTTGGCAATAAATAGCCCGTGTTATATCGGACGCTGAGCAAAAAGTACAAAATATACCGTTTCCGTCTTTAACAACACATAAATAAGTAAGAAGCCAACATTATATTTTACCAACAATTGCTTTTGTTATTTATAGTTGATTGGATAATAAACCGCTTTAGTAAAAGTTTAAAAACCAGCTTTTTAAAAAAAATATAGGTTCTATTTTAATTTCATTACAAATTCAAACAAGCCTTTCGGAATTAAAATGAAAATAGTACCTTCTTTAAATTCGCGATCGCGTGCCGCCTGCCACTGGGGCCCCGCCCTAGTTGGATTGTAGAAATTACCAAAATATATTGCCCTATTAAGAAGACCACCTTTGTTTAAGTAAATCAGAGTTTGGCTCCAGTTTAAATTATTTATTCTAGTGTAAAGGTCTCTCCGTCTTGTGAAAGTCGAAGGGAAAGCAGTCGGTTGGAAGTTATTTGTGCTCATTATTATTCTATCGCTCTTTATAGAGGGCCGCTACTTTAGGACTTAAGGTGACCAAGGTCAAGGGACAAGGATGAGTAAGTAGACCACAGGTCCAGTTCACACTACGTCTGATGGTATCTTAAATGATATAGATACTTTTTCACCATCTTAGTCACTTAGGGTAGATTTTTTGATCCGTAGTGTATCATCAGCCAATAGACTCCACTGCTGGACATAGGTCTCCCCCAATGTTCTCCACACAGATCGGTCCAATGCCGCCCGCATCCAATGGATTCCCGCAACCTTCTCCAGATCGTCGGTCCACCTTGTGGGGGGCCTGCCACGGTTGCGACTTCCAGTACGTGGCCTCCACTCGAGGACCTTGCCGCCCCAACGGATCCGTAGTTAAACTGAACTTATGGTTTAAAAAAGTAACCAATGGTAAATATATCGCTATAATGTGTTTTTGGAACAATAGTTAGCTTAACCAATAGGTATATTACAAGGAATTACGTCACTTTGACGCTGTCACTTTGACTATTGGTCAGTTAACTATAGTTAATTTAACCAAAAGGTAACTACGGATCACAAAATCGGCCCTTAGGTTGCGATTTTAGTGGAATGGTTGGATACTTAGTAATTACAGTTTACTGCTCGGAAGTGGGATTCTAGGTGTATCTAAAACTATTTTTAAGTAGATATTATTCACTGAGGAGCTCTTCGGAACATACCCCAGTTATTCTGGGGTATGTTCCGAAGAGCTGTTCGGTCTTATTCGAGCCGCAAATTTTCACCATCGTACATCACGCTAGAACTCCAAATTCCATCCATATCATTTGGATGGATTTCATTCGACCACAGTGCGTTTCTCACGCCACTTCCTACCGCGTGTATTAAAACTGTGGTATTAGCTACCAATGATGGTATGTTTAAAGATATAATCTGATGATCTTCAAGAAAAAAGCTTATTCCTCCCTTAAGAGCGGGCAACGCATCTGTGATACTTCATGTCGCACCCCCTGTCGAAAATAAGCAAAAGAGTGATGTTACTTCGAACCATCTATTTTATCATATTTGAAAAGAATGTTGAAAGATACATATGTGGAACATTTTTAATATTTTTCTTCTTTGGAATTAATGGAAGAAATTCAACATATGTATCTTTAAACGTACTTTTCAAAAATGGCAAATCGATGGTTCGAAGTAAGATCACTTACGCTTATTTTCTACTGGGGGTGCGATGTGTCGCAGATGTCTATGGGACTGCGGTAATCACTAACCATCAGGGAGCGGTCTGCTCGTTTGTCCGCCATAATGTAAAAAAAAATAACTTTTTCGCATTTGGTGGATTATTTCGTTTCTAAACAGTTGATTTGATATTATTTTACGTGGGGTCCATAAAAAAGCATTGGCTGTGCGGCTGTTCCATTTTTCAATTGAGGCACATCTTATTTATGTATAAGTTATTATTTCACAAAGTCTACGAAAACTTCCTAACTCAATGTGAATATAGTAGCATTCTCATACAAGTAAGTATCAGTATCAAAAATTCTCAAAGAAACAGTGTTCCAAGCTATCTCTTCTATTATTCAGCTCGGCTAGGAAGTGCCGGAAACTAGCAAACTAGATAAGTTTTAAAAGGACCAAGTTAGATGAATTCTGACTGCATAATGACTGAGATTAAAAGTTGTTGATTGTGAGATTCACAGACTTTTGGATCTGGGGTGGATGGAATTATTAATATAATCTTCGCTTAACGTGTTCACGTTAATCAATACAACTAGCTTGGAGGCGGATCCACAGAATTATAGATATCAGCTGGGATCCACTAAAGTCGATATTAAAAGGCCACAGAAATAATGTGGCCTTACGATTTGTTTGTGACGTGTTAAAGTTCCAGAAAGGATAACCTATAATATATATTTTAATGTTTTCACAACATCACGTACATTGATCTAACTCCGAGATAGGTAGCAAATAAATATTCTGATTTTGAATAAAACAAATAACAAATATATACATAATAATAATAATAATAATTCTCACAACATCTCATACGTTGACCTGATTCCGATAAAGAGTAAAAGATTTGTCTTGTAGGCCGACGCCCAGTTGGCCAACCTAAACATGTATTCTGATTTTGAATAGAACGAATAACAAATATATACATAATAATAATTTTAGACAAAGTGTACATTGTGCCACTCGTACTTTCCAGCACAAGAGTGATAACGAAACACTTACATAACAGCATTAGACTGTTAGATCTTCCGGAAAACTCTTATATCACAATGCAGAAGGCTGCTATACTGAACACCTGCCGAATTGTACGGCGATTTCTTCAAGACGAACCATATGAACACACAAACCTGACAGACACACAAACAGATTCCCAAATGTAAACACACACTAAGTTCATTTGCTTGGCGTAATGCCTGTAACTGTACTTTAAACCAGCTTCAGAGCTGAGAAATAGCATGAAACGGATAATAATAATAATTCTCACAACACTTCATACGTTGACCTGATTCCGACATAGAGTAAAAGATTTGTCTTGTAGGCCGATGCCCAGTTGGCCAACCTAGGTATTTTTATTTTTTTTACTGTAGATAGGCAAGCGTTTGACCATATTTCACCTGATAGTAAGTGATAATATGGTCTAAGATGTAGCACGATTACCTAGAAGATACCTATTCACTCACGCTTTGAAAACCCCCAAATTGTAGCCTCTATGGAAAACCTCCTCAGGCAGCTGATTCCACTGTTTCGCAGTACGAATAAGAAAACAGGATTCCAACCTCTTTGTGCGGACTTTTGATATTTCTACCATGTACCGGTGTCGATGGAAGGTCTGCCTGGTGGAGTAGTGGAAGAACGGAGATGCTCCAATGGCATTGTACAGTTCCGTGGCGCACTCTCCAAAATGTATCCGATAGAAGATCGATAAGCTTGCTACCTTGCGTCGGTGTTCAAGGCTTTGTAGCCTCTTACCCACAAGCTCGTCGTCGCCAATTAGCCTCTTGGCCCTTCTCTCAATACTCTCTAACGTTGCTGTAATATTGCTGTAAGAACGACGTCGAGACTGATCTGCGCGAGCTTCTGGTCAATAACAGGCAAGAAGTAGCGATCTCTTATTTCGGAGGCCAAGACTCTATTTGGGTCGATGAGCCAGTGGAGTTAGTAAGGATGTAAAAGACATTAATATGGATACCTATACATTAGTAGGAAACATTACCATAATAGTCGAAATCCATAAACAACTATTACCTTACACTAATACCTATACTAATCTGCTAATGGTAGGTACTAAGATAATAGGCAATCCGGTCTCACGTTTGCATACGGCCATACGGGTACGAATCATTCGTGCTCACAGCCCGTCATGGAATTGTGTACAATAACTCACAGGACTCATATCTGAAGGGTGTAATTAACACAAGCTGGCCTCTATCAATAACAGATTAGCATGTAAAAGCTAATGGGCTAATGGGTTGTGTGTGCCAGTAATTGGCCAATAAATTGTGGCCCCTATGAGTTACTATTATTGTTTGGGTTTTGATTGTATCGATTCGAGTACAGATTGAAGCGATACGTTGCAACTTGCAACTTTTAGATCTTGTCTACATAGATGACACGTTTTACACCTGATTTGTAGTTCATTTGGAAACGTTCTTCGGAACTTCTTACTATAGAGCAGTTCGTAAGCTCGTAGAGTTAATGAGCGTGTAAAATGCGCGAAAAAAAAAGCATCTGGACAAGGTCTCAGGTCTCATTTAGAGCCTATGCAAAGTTTTTATTAACAAAGCGCGTTTCAAGAGATTCAAGCGAAATTCAAAGCGAGCGATCCTGAAACGCGCGAATAAAACGCCGTGTGCGTGAATAGTGCATTTTAACAGTGGGAGAGCCTCGCTTCGGCATGAATGGGCCGGCTCGACTGGAGTAATACCACGTCCTCACAGAAAACCGGCGTGAAGCAGTGCATGCGCTGTGTTTCGCAGCGTGAGTGAGTAATCGCTTGCCATCAGGTGATCCGTCGGCTCGTCTGCCACCTAATATCATAAAAAAAAAATAGTCGCTTATATTAGAACTTTTTGCAGCGATACAAACGCGCGAATGCATTGCGATTTTATCGCTGCTGATAGTTATGTATAGATGTCAGAGGCGACTGTATTAATGCTGCAATGAGACTGAATTGCAATTAGTTTGTTGCAGTAGTATGAAGTAAATAGGCTCTCAGTTATATGTAGTGTCTCATCATCATCATTTCAGCCAATAGACGTTCTACTGTTGGACATAGGCCTCCCCCAATGTTCTCCACACAGATCGGTCTTGTGCCTCCCGCATCCAATGGATTCCCTCGATCTTCAACAGATCGTCGGTCCACCTTGTAGGAGGCATGCCACGGCTGCGACTTCCTGTACGTGGCCTCCACTCGATGTAGTATCTAAGTGATATGTAACGGATTCTAGAATATAGGATTTTTGCTCTTTTACTCGCATTATAGAACGTTTTTTAAATAAGTGTATCATACACAAACGAAGAAACACAGTTCTAAACCTAGTTCGTTTTTTACTGGCTTATAAGTAATTGAAGATTTGGAAATTATGATCATTTACCATTATTATCTCTGACGTAAGCAAAGGCGACTTTATTTCATGTCATATGTATTTACTTATTCTCGCAATACATAACTGATATTTGGACTGTTTAAAATACAAAATATCATTTTGCAGCGGCAACAAAGACCCTTTGAGTAAGTTTCCGAAGCAGGTGCTCTCAAAGGATTCGGCCATTTTGAAACTTGAAGACAACCTCAATGGACTCAGTCTGAGACTAAATTGAGGCCTGAGTCTCGACAGAGTCAAGTCACGTAAGCGAGGCTGAGTCATTACGCAGCCTGGAGTCGGACAAAGTAATCGTAACAATATAATAGCAATCGAAATATTGGTCCAATCATAAGAAAGTATGTAAGTAATATTATTTATATTCATAGTAATCGCACGTCCTCACTTTGTTTTGGGATTTATTTTGCAAAAGTGGGTTCATTTTCTGCTGAATATATTATTTTTAAACTGCACCAAACCCAAAATTATCCTAATTGCCTAAACGGCATAATACACTCTGACTACAGGATCGAGCATAGGGTGACTGGTCCATTAGGAGTGTCCTTACTGGAGGGCACACTCAGCAATCCTATCACAATCAACGCATCCATTCATAGTCCAAAGACTGATCGTGGATTAAAATAGAACAAAAATAATGTACCAATAGATGCAGCTGGATGTCGATTAATCGCATTAGAGTATGTAGACTTAACCTCTTCTTTTAAACAGTATGTAGATATTAGCACACTAAAATTGGTTTCCTTCATGGTCTACAGAAAACTCATCTTACTTAAATAAATCCTCCTTATCGTCAATGCGGGGTTATTTGTTAAACAACGTTTGATCTTCGATTTATGATACATCTATAAAAACCAATCACTTGCCCTTATTAAATACCTAACATATCGCCTAACATGCGGAGAGTTTGTATGAAAATGCGATTATTTTTGGAGACATCAATATTTCCTTCATACAAAAGTTGGACATTTGAGCACTGCAATCAGTATCAAATATTACTTCTATTATTACCTTTTATAGTAAAGTAAGAATGCAGGCAAAGATACTTTTTTTTTATCTATGAGAGGTGGCAGACGAGCAGACGGATCACCTGATGGTAAGCAATTCCACCGCCCATGGACACCCGCAACACCAGTGGAGTCACTAGTGCGCTGCCAACCTTTTCCCCTTCCCCCCCATTGGGCCTCCGGTAACCTCACTCACGCCGATAGAACAAACTTTCTTTTCTTGCTCTTTCAGCCGTTTTAACTATTACGACCGGCTATGTAGTGAGTTCAAAGAAAATCGTTTCTTTCAATCGAATAGGAGTTGCCTTACGATATTTCGCTTTATTAGCTATAACATCTGTCTTTACGAGATCTATTCTAAACTGGGGAAGTAACACTAATTCCGCAAGCTTACATTAAAATTTACTATACAATGCAGAAAAGTGATGCGACCTAAGTCAAATTTCATCCGAGTGATCACAGGAAAAATAATCGAGTTTTTTTATTATTCGAGTCGACAACTTTAGGATCTTTACCTTTTTTCACATTTACAATTTGGAGCAATCGTGCTCAAGTTTGGGTTTATAAGAGTCGTGTTCATCCCACCATCATTTCTTCAGTCTATTATGTGGCTGTTTTTGGATTTTATATCCCCTTTATGTAGCTATTCTAGCTTAAAAGGTATCTCACGTGCTGAAGCAGACTTCACCAGCCTAATCCCACAGTGAGCGTTTCCTTTGGTGAACTCCGTATCTGAACTCGATGTTTTGGAGTACAATGTGGTATTCGAATGATGTAAAATGACTCGAATGAATCGAGTGGTAAAATGTTACACAGCCATCGTCAACTATAGCTGTCCCCGTATAATCTCATAAGTAACTTCAAGGGCAATATTTTAGTGAAGTCGAGATTTTAGTTTATATAGGTTCGTCCCTTCCACCGCAAGCTTAGTGATTTAGCTTATTTAGTTTGGAATTACTATCTGACATAATCCTTGGAGAAGTGAGCAATTAGTCTAAAGATCGTAATAGTGGCCCATTTGTCTTATAACCTTTGTAATAAAGTTGACAATCCATTTAAAGGTAAGTAAACTGTTGTTAAATTCTGATGGCACTGAATAGCTTTTTCAAAAAAATCTGGTTTGGAATACTTAAAATACAACTTCTTCCACAATTGAAGGTACGTAGTGTTCAGACAGATTGAGAATGGAAAGTCATAACTAATATTATCATTTTTTAAATTCACTGCCAAAATTTTGATATTACAGATTTTATTATAGCAATAAAAAACATTTAAAAATCAGTTAGTACTTGATTTTGCAGTTCTGCTTTATTTGTTTCTAAAAACTTTTCAAATATGTAACAGTAGTTTTGCAAAACAACCCATAACACGCAGACTTGCCTAGTCTACTTACCTACCTGACCTTTTTTGACCTTTCCCTATGTTAAAAGTCGTAGCAATTAATTAAATGTCCAAATGTAACTTACAAACTGCATCGCGCTAGCAATAAATAAGGTTGTACTACGACGATTATACGTTATACTCGTAATTTCTTCGTGAAACTTTAATGACTGCGTTTTGTGAGTACGATTTCATTTACATATACAGCGAAATTTTGAACATTTTTGCAACAATGTCGATGTAATAAAGGCCAAAGTCGCATACACATTTTGAATCGTACTGCTAATTTACTAGAACGATGTGACCGAATCATGCAAAAAGACGATTTGGTTTATGCATAATATCGCCATTTGTTTCGTCAATGAAAAAGTTTGTAACAGTTTTAACTGTAATAAAACCTCCAAGGAATATTTGATGAGGATTTGATTTATTGTTCAGAAAATTAATGACTGTTTTCATTCAAAACACGCATAATCATCAGTTTTGGTTATTGATTATAAGCATTGTATATCATACTGTCACTGTAATCAGATTTTGTATAAGAATGAATTTATGATTTGAAAAGAGTAACTACTGAGTTTCTTGCTGATTCTTCTCGGTAGAAATTGACATTCCAAATCAGCGGTAGATTACATAATATATGACATTCATAAATTTTCTGTATGGACTTAAATTGAATAAAGACATTTTTGATTTTTTGATTTTGATTAAAGCTTGTTAGTGTTTGCATGAAAAATATGTGTTTTGTTCCAGTGCAGGATAGATGTCAAATAAGGCACCCTAACCGACTTTTTTTAAATCCCGGGTTTTGTACCCTAATAGACAGTAAGAAATATACGACGTTATGTAACCTTGTAAACGGAAACTAAAAGACGAATTTTATACATGATTGAAGAAAAACTTTATCAATTCTATACAGAGGTCCACCCGTAATTATTACTCTCTGTCTTACCAAATATTGAATCGAATGCGTTTGACATAAAGGGGAAAGAACCGGATGCAAATATTTAACAGATTTTTATTACTCAATGTGTGGTTTTTTGTACATATAGATATTTTGTGACAGAAACCGAATCTTTGATTGATTTACTAAACTTACAAAAATCAGCTGTTCTTTCCACTTTTTTACCGGGCGGATATTCTATTTAGTATGGAACAGCAGATTTTGTTGATCTAACATGCTAAATGGACTTTATTCACGATACTTATTATGAGGTTTTTCAGCATGAAAACGATAAAAAATAACGGTGTATAATCAAATATCACTGTAACAATTATAGAAATGTTTTTGAAACGATCGCAACATAAATTTAATATCTAGATGATACTCGGATAATACCCGCTTTAGTTGTTCACATTATATTTCACGATAATGTACAGTGTGTATCAAAATCACGTGTGCCTTTGGCAGGCTGGTTCACTTTGCCTAAGTTAATTTAGGTCAATGAGCGATTTGTATGCTTCTGCGGATATTCGTAGCTGAATAGTCGTTATCGTAATACGTACATTATAATATATGTAAGATAATACATACATGTTAGTAAAGAGGTACGCTTGAACGATTGTTTATGCAGTAACGATTATTGTTGAACAAGGTGTAACTTTATTTGAAATTATCGTCCAGGCCAAACCATCGACTTTATTGAGTGACGATAGCGGTGGTTCTTTGGCTAAAGCTTTGGTTTACTAGGATAGTGGTGCCGTCTTATAGTAGCCGTGATACAGAAGTGGATAACGTATAATTTGGTAATAAAGTCATGAAAATAAATAATGGCGCCCACTGCGCAGTGGTAGCCTCGATAATTTGCGAGACTTCGGGTGGCTCCTTGTATTGCTACGGTGCTACGGGGGCCCCCCGGCAGATCGTATATTTTTTTACGACAAAGAAGCGACTCGTCATATCATTAATTTGCTACGAGGAGGCTATTTGTCATTTTATCATTAATTTGCTACGAGGAAGCGTCTCTTCGTATCATTAATTTGCTACGAGGAGACAACTCGTCATATCATTCATTTGCTACGAGGAGGCTACTCGTCATATTATCATTAATTCGCTACGAGGAGGCTACTCGTCATATCATTAATTTGCTACGACGGGGCGACTCGTTCACTTGCTAGGTGGCTAGCGCCGCATTAGGCTCTGTAGCAAATACATACATAAATAAATACATGGTAAATTTGCTACAGAGTGACCATCACAAGGCTCGGACGGTTGCCCGGATATCACTCTTAACACCATTAATAAAGATTCGGTCGTTAATTTAGGTCAACCCGTTGTCGTCCCTCAGAACTTTCGGTTATGAGCTCCATTGCGGACACGTTTTTCTTTGATTTACATTTGATACCTAACGTTTTTACAATTGCTAATTGTCTTTGGCAAAAGTCAACCTTGGTAAGTATAAATAGTCATTAAACAAAAAGATAATTCATTCTCATTAAACACGCACTCTGAGTTTGAAGCAACTTTCTAAATATTTGACTTACTTCCAAAGGCGAGAGTCAAACAACAAACGGATAGTCCTAAACCCTTCATCCACGGATAAATCTATGGATAAATTAATTACTCCCATAATTTTGTTAGCCCCACCTAATTTATAAACTTGCGTTCCGTTTCGTCGAGCGAGCAAACAGCCCCAACTCACGGTAATAAACTAAGTTTGTAATGTTTATGCCTTATAGAAAGTTAGGAGCTGTCAGGTTGACCTTTGTCACGCGGCAGGTGAGAGGAAGGCGTCGATACGTCTCGAATAACAGAACGACAGGAATAATTTAGTCGATGGATGACATAAAAAGGGAGCGTTGTACTGTATATTTTCAGTTGATGAATGTCAAAAATATTGTCTGTTCTAAGAATCTACTAAAGAAGACCGCGAGAGAGCCACGCTTCGGCATGAATAGGCCGGTCGAGCGGAGTGATACTCATGTATCATTCACGGCCGCACAGAAAACCAGCGTAAAGCAGCGTTTGCTCTGTGTTTCGCTGCGTGAGTGAGGGCACCGGAGCGCGGAGGCAGTTAAAGGTTAGCAGCGCACTTGTGACTCCACGGGTATTGCGGGTGTCTATCATCATCATCATCAGCCCGGTAGTACCCACTGCTGAATAAAGGCCTCCTTTCCTTTACGCCAATGTACCCGGTCTTGAGTCGCTCGGATCCGTGTAGTGTAGTCCCCACGATTTTAGTGATGTCATCGACCCATCGTGACACTGACGACCGGATTTCGTCTGCCGGTTCTAGGATACCATTCGTTCAGGATTTTACTCCACCTGCCATCACCGCGCCTAGCCAAGTGTCCTGCCCAATCAGGTGTCTATAGGCGGAGGCAATTGTTTACTATCAGATGATCAGCTCGTCTGCCACCTATTATATACAAAAATCCTAAATTACTTGTGGCCAAGCGACTCAGAATGGATCTTGGCCTCCGACATGAGAATTCACCATTCCATTCTATTTTTAGCCACCTGTCGACAATCCAACCATTGTATGTCAGCTTGACTACACTTGGCCCTATTGAGAGGATGGAGTCGGATTGAATTGCCTTTTATTTTTTTTAATCAGCCTATATACTGTCCCACTGCAGGGCAAAGGCCTCCATCATAGAAATCAAGTTATCGCTACTATGATGGGATTAGGCTAAATCACCACGCTTGCCAAATGCTGGATTGGTGATCACAAACCCGAGCTATGTCCGAAAAATTCGAAACATACTTTTCGCTCGACCCGGGAATCGAACCCAGGACCCTGAGATCACGGCCCGCTACTTAAGCCACTAGACCAACAGGGCGTTGCGATACTGCGGCGGCGGGCTTACGTTGAATTGCCTAGAGAGTACCTAAGCCGATCTTCCGGGAAACGCCCAGTAGAACGCCCTTGGTATCGCTGGATAGACCAGGTCGAAAAGGATCTTGATCACCTACAAAGAAGACTATCGGAACTAATGAGTTCCGATTATTGCAACACATATACCAAAATACTCTTGTCCCATTGTTGCAGAGTACAATCTCAAGAATATTTAGAAAGTTCGTTTTCTTAATGGATCTGACTGGAAATCGTTCGACTTAAAGAGGATCTTGGCATCCTCCGTCTCCATGCAAGTGGGTCATCATCATTCCACTGTGTCGTTCCCATTTGCGTCCAAAGCCGTTGCTTCGGAGCTCGGGGCACACTTAGACCATGATCCAGGATTGGAAAATCTAGTAATAGTAAATAATATAACATATATAAAATAATAAAGTCTGACCTTTGTAACCCTTACGTAAAGGAACCAGACCAACTAAACCATAATTACAAGTTCTGTAATCTCAATAATTGACGATCTGGAACAAACGGAAGTTGATAATATGTATCCTCCAACCGATTTCGGCTAAGGCGGCCAATCTCAATGATCAGGCACTTACGTAGAATATATTATTGTGCACAAGTGTGTGCGCAAACACAAGTGCACTCTCTATTCCCTTGTCCTCATAATCCGATGGGCATAACTAGCTTCCGAGGCACAGGGTTACCAGGCCGAAAACTTCCAGACTCCGGACTGGCACAGAATTTCTTAACCGAAAAACTCAAGTACAAATTTTTGACCCGACCCGAAAAATGTGAAAAGTCTGGAAGTGGAGAAAAATAGACCAAAGAGAGAGAACTTCAATCAACTATACCTATTCACAATTTCATCGTAGCATTCACACATTATGTACCAAAAGTATTTAGAAAATCTATAGCCTTCTGTTGTCCCCGTTTTGACCTGCGTCACGGGCGACAATACGTGTCGATACGTCTTACGTTAACAGAAACTCGTTTTGCTCGATATCTTGATAATGAGGATATTGGCACGGGATTTTTCTCGCGAAATTGATTCCGACAGAGATTTAATACGTTACGTTGATAAACGAAGTTACGATCAGCTTAAGCGTTTTACTTTCGGTGAGCGCTTATTTTTATTAAGAAACAATTGGTTCATTTGTTGGTAAGTGTTCGCTGCGTTGAAGGAAACATGAAATTTAATAATTGCAAAACTAAAATGTATTTTACTTCATTGCCTACTTCTCGTTTTGCACGCGTTTTCTTATATAGTTTCATGTAAGTCAAAAAAACAAGTCATGTCTCATGTTTTTTTTATTATGGCTCTACCCGGAGATATATTGCCAATGTCAAGTAACTTATTGAGAATATAAGTGGGTAGTCAACAGTCAAAGTCACAGACACTCAATAAAAAACCGGCGTTTTACGTTTTATCCACCTACGGATTTTGCCGATACCACTCTAAACACAATCGCGGGATTTAAGACTCAATTAGGTCTAAGCAAGTTGTCTGTGTCAACTCACTCGACACACAATAGCTGTGTTAAAAACGATACAATTCAACGATTCTTATTATCACGATCACTTTGCGGCATTCACTTCACAATATAAACACCAAGTTTGTTCACTAAGATCGACTAAATAATAATTTAAAACCTTTGAATTTCATCAGCCCACGCGGAGTGTTTGACTCTTACCGCCAGAATCGGAGACATGTCTTTTCGTGATTTATTCGAAGCCGACTCCTCGCCTCTTCTTCTAGTATTTTGGGAGTTTGGATAAACTTGGGATTGGATTGGATTGGGCCGGCTAGTGGGCGGACACCCAGTTGAGCAACCTAGGTATCGCTAGAAGGACGTCGTCGTCGAGACTGATCTGCACAAGTTCCAGGTCAATAACTGGTAAGAAAGCAGGATCGACCGAAAGCGGCAATCTCTTGTTTCGGACACCAAGATTCTGTTCGGATCGCTGAGTCAGTGGAATAAGTAAGTAAGTCATTTCCCACTTATAAATAATACAAACCTCAACTTTGTCTAGGGTACTATATTGCAAAAATGACCGTTTTCATATTCTGAGTGGTAAATTTTTTTTTAAATCGGCTACGATTGAGTATTATATTTTATACTCAGAATGTCAAGCGGTCATTTAATTTTCTGCAATATCCCTAGACAAAGTTGAGGTGTGTACTTGCTATTATAAATAAAACTTGAACCGCTTCAGACTTTAGCTACTGTTACACATGCTCATTTGTAGCATGCTTTTTAAGTATGTTAAATATAAGCATGCTTAAGGAAACTGTCTACATTTGCTATCAATAAGCATGCTATAACCATATTTTAGCATGCTTAAAAATAAGCAAACGAAACGAAACACGTGCTGAAGCACTCCGCCACACTCCCCCTTCCACCCGCACTACAGGTAGCATGCTTAATAGAAGCACGTCCGTCAACACATGCTACTAAGTAGCACTTGCTCAAAAGTAGCATGCTTTAAGCATGAAAATAAGCATGTGTAACAGTACCTTATGGTCACAAAATGAATAGATACGGAAGGTAGGTTCAACTAGACATTGATATCGAAGATTTAGTTCACCTACACGCTAAGCAGTATAATATATAATATGTCTCACAGTCTCATGCCGAATCACGCCGAGATTGTACGCACGCATGATGTGTGTAAGCAGCTGACAATCTGTGTCTTTCTATTTTGTGGTACTACCTCTAATATCCATTCGTTTACCTAAAGTATGTACCCTGTATAATCCCAGAAACGTCATAGGAAACATCATTGAAACATCATTTTAAAATGGTTTGATAACTAATTGAGACCTCACCTACCTACACCTACCTACACTAGTGCGGAAACAAGGTATTGTTTCCGCACTCAATGATCCTTCTATATTAATCCTCAAAAATAACAGACCGTGGAAATTTGGCACTTACTTAGGTAATTTCAATTACGATAAATTAATTTCATGATTCCACTTGTATTTAACGTAAGGTGCGTGCTAATAAAATTAATTTGATTACGAAGGTCCACAGTCAGGCCGGGGTGAAATTATCTGGAGGATAACGACTTTGGAAGTTAATCTCTGGTATAAGGTTCACTGGGGATCCAGTTTATTTTCATCTAGTCCGTCCCGCTAGATACAGACGTGATATTGTAGTAAGTAAAATCGATTCTGTTAATTACAGTACAGTCCGTATAGTTGCTCGATTAGAATGACAGATGTCATTTGACCTTTATTTCAATAAATATAGGGTATATTATTTTAAGGTCTTTTCCATAGAATTTTATATCTAAAAATATCATTTTTCTGTGACTATGCAAGTCAGTTTTGTATTGTAATAATTTGGGATTGGGATTACTGTCCCACTACACTACTGTGTTTCTTCCGGCGACCGATAGCGACGCCAATAAAGGAAGTATTTTAATTGTTAGCCACTAAACCGGATCTATTTTAAACAATTTCGGAACTCCAGTCTCTAAGAAAACATGTATGCTATTTATAATTATAATTGTGCTCTACTTTTCGATCTGTTTTTGCACTTGAAATTTGGATCAACGAGATAAGTGGCCGCTTATCAAATTCGAGTACGAAAGCAGACCAAAAAGTTAAGTTTAAGTGTTAAATAAATGATATAAGTGCTATCCGAAGAGGCTGGAGCTCGAAATTGTTAAAAAAATATCCGTTTTAGTTGCTAACAATGTAAATCAATTGTCATCGCTAGTGTGCCCTATCTGTCACCTTAAGTTAATAACGCTCTTAAATTTCATCGCGTGTTCAGGCGGTATATTTTTTTAGTGATTATCATAATTAAAAAGAGTAGGCATCCTTATCAGTTAGGTTGAAAAAAAAAAGGAATAATGATTGATACATTTTTTATTTCTTTTATGTGATCGGTCGGAGGCAGACGGATCACCTGATGGTAATCGATTGCCGTCACAATTGCGCTGCCAACCTTAAACCCCCCTTTACCCCGGATTAGGCCTCACTCACGCCGATAGAACAAACTTTCTCTTCTTGCTCTTTCAGCCGTTTTTTTTTGTTGACCCAGGAGAAATGCGTTACTTATACCCATCCGTCTGTAAACGGATGGGTTATGTCGGACTCTCCTCTCGGCTTCTCCTAACGAGAAGCCGGCCAGAGGCATACCGCTAAAACTCCTGGGACTCATCCTCATCTGTCCATGGGTGGGCGGGTGACATGGGGCCAAAGCTCGGAGCCTTTCACCACGTCACCCCCCGGACAGGGACGCCCGCCTGCACGGCGGGCACGGCGCTTCTTCCCCGGGGGTCGGGGGGAGGGATGGGGACAGCCGAAAGAGTTGTGCCGTCCCCACCAGGCGTAGGAGAAAGTCCGTGCAATGCCGGTGGTGGGGTTACAGCCCCACGCACCAGTGGACCTGCTCAAGACACAAGTATTGGCGTCGTTTCCTCCCTCTACGTGCCTTGCGGATCGCGGGGGCGAGAGGGTCAGCCTTTCGCTCGCGCTCCGCCGCCTCCTTCGCCTCCATCACATGCTCGCAATATGCGGCAAAGGCCTTCCAGGCATCCTCACTCGCTAATATAGCTCTCGCTATATTAGAGAGTGAGAGGTCCTGGCCGACCTTTGCCATCAATGCGTGGCGAGCCTGTGCCCACGGCGCATTGCTCTTTCAGCCTGTCTCAACCCTTTGGGTGCAGGCCTCTTTCAATACAAGCTTCTTCTTTTATATAAGGAAAATTTTTGTTGCAATATCCCAGGATAAATTTTATTGCACACAAAATACAAAATATAACTTTAGGCAATTTAAGGAATTACGTACAAACAATAAGGCGATATTGTCGCTACAAACATGTTGTTGGTAAATACTCGTAGTTACCCATTTTAAAATGTTTTAGGTACTATTTATTCGCAACTCTACTAAGGAGCCAGTTTATTTCTACCTAGAGGTTATTACAAGTATATTGTTAGCGCTATCCTAGTGTCAGTTTAACGGTCTAAAGGTTTTACGGGCGCCCTAAGTACGAAGATAATGCTTCTATTCTCGTGTGTGTAGAATGATCGTAAAATCTGATGATTTTCTGCGATAAAACACATTGTAAAGATATGAAATTTAGTTTTAATAGCTCGTTTCGTAAAGAGTTGTAATTAGTGACTAATGGTAAAATAATAGAGAGACACTTTTATCTTAAAATGTTTAGTTAAACTTTTTCAATTTGTTGTAGGATTTTTAGACTAATTAGGAATGGCAATTTAGGCCTTTGGTAGCTTAGAGGGTCTCGTTCTCATGGAGGCCTCACGTTCAAGGGCCTCGCGCAGGCCCAAAAGCTGAGAAAGTGGTGACCAGAAATAATTATTCAGAGTGGGGGTGCTCTGCCTGGGTACGCTTTATAAAAATACTAGCTTTTGCCAGCGGCTTTGCTCGCGTTAGAAAGAGACAAATAATAGCATCCCTACAACTATCTGCACTTTCAAAAACTACTTCAATCCGTTTGCCCTGAAAAAATTACAAACAGATAGACACACACACACACTTTCAATCTAAGTAAGCCATTTGTATTGGTCTGGGTGTTTTTTTTTTAAGTCATAGGTGGCAGACGAACAGACGGTTCACCTGATGGTAACCGATTGCCGCCGCCCATGGACACCCGCGACACCAGTGGAGTCATAAGTGCGCTGCCAACCTTTAAACCCTCCCTTCCCCGGATTGGGCCTCCGGTACCCTCACTCACGCAGCGAAACACAGCACAGTGCTGCTTCACGCCGGTTTTCTGTGAGGCCGTGGTATCACTCCAGTCGAGCCAGCCCATTCATGCCAAAGCGTGGCTCTCCCTCGGTCAAAAGTTGTGATTTCTATTTATTATAAGTATGTATTTACAAAATAATAGTATTAAATGTATACATTTGTAATTCCGCTGTTGGTTCTGATATCACATAACACAAGGTGCTTGAGCTACCTAAGTGATATACATATATGACATATTAAGTATGTATAATATTGAAAAAAGTGAGCGAGGGAACCTTGAATATTTAAGACTATTTGTTATTATTGAAAAATATATTAATACAAAAACAATATTACCATAGGAACTTTGTGTGGGTGAGTCGAGGGAATATTATTAATATTTATAATTAGGTATATCAAGGACTATCGTTATATATATACGTTTACGAGTCAGTGAATTGCCTGAGAATAAGCTTGTTCTGATATACTAATTAGTGATTAAACAATTAAGTATTTTTAAAATGTATTCACAAACAACACAGTACTTACAGTTAACCAAGAAAAACCTGTTATGGACCTTATGTTGAAGTAATTTGCACGGAACCTATATTTATTGTAAACGATGTTGGTTTTTTAAATAAATAAATAAAGACTTTCACAGCTATCTAGACCATTAAATAAAATAAACGAAATACCTAAGTACTAGCTGTAGTAGAAGTAAGAATCGATGAAATTTTAACACCCACCTTCCTTTCTCCAGCCAAAACTGTAGTCTAAATAATTCACAGTAGCCAGCGCAGGGATATCGTAAAAGTCCGGATAAAGTTTCACAGTTTAGATTAGTAACTATAGTTAGTTAACGTTTATTTTAACGAAAGTATTTTCACAAACCTGACCTGACAGAATAAGTTTAACAGGTCGGGACCTGATTGACCACACACAACCACACTACCTCATCTCATGTCGCCTCTCCTCTGTGTATCAGTGTCCTGTTATGTCTACTGTATTTATTTTCTCTGTGTTGTGTTGCTGAATAAATATATTTTCTTTCTTTCTAGATTTTGACTGACAAGCAAATCCTGCGAAGGTTGACATTCATCATAATTAATAATGTTATTCTAACATGACCTCCCCGATAGCGATGGTTTACTGCCCCTCTACATCCCCCCTCCCTCTTCCATCCCAACACATTAACATTATTTTACTGCTTGACCCCTTCCGACTTGACTTCCTTTCTAAGTACACGGTTTTTGACACCATATCCTCAATACCTGCAAACCTTCAAGAAAAGATCGTATTCCTTTTTAAAAGGTCGGCAGCGCACTTGTGACTCCTCTGGTGTTGCAGGTGTCCATGGACGGCGGATATCGCATCAGGTGATCCGTCTGCTCGTCTGCCTCCTATCCCATAAAAAAAAGATCTTTCAGGCCTTGTCACGCTGTGCATTTGATTTTGAAAGTCCCAACGAAATGCCAAAAAAAAAGAAACATTTCAGCGCATCTACAGCTATTAAGACTCATTCATTATAGTGTTGGCATTGGTACAATACGATACTTATGTAGTTGTGCTTAAGGCAAATTCAATTTGTTCTGGAAGACGCTCCTTGCTTTCATCATTTAGAACTCATAAAGCAAATGCTATAGTTTGAGACTACATGACCGGGCTGTTTGCTTATATCATCTAGTAGGGACTCAATTCGCCGTGTGGTCCCCGGCAGAGTAGAATAGGCCACCCTCTCTGTTACCGAGGTGTCGTAAAAGGCGACTAAGGTAAAGCTGCTGGTATGATCATCAGCACCCAGAGAAGGAAAACTCTGCATTTATATCAAAACCCTCGCCAACCCGTCTGCCAAGCGTGGTGAGTATGGCAATTACCCCTCATGTGATTGAGGGAGGCCCGTGACCCAGCAGTGGGGACTTAAATGGGCTGATGATGAGGGACTCAATATATTATAGTAATACAGTCTCTAATAAGAAACTATATGACCTGTGTAAATGGTCTGGAGATCTGTAATTCCATCTAACTGTGGTTACAGGGAGCAATACCGTAGCAAGTGGATCCCTGTTATAGGCTATATGAAGTTTCACAAAATCTAATGTGGCGCCCTCTAGCGGACAAAACATACAGAGTAAAAAAATAAAGTTATGATAAATATGCCGTGTTTGGTATCATTTGAAAGCGCTTGACTTGTACATTTTGAATATATATATATATATTACTAGCACTTGGACACCAAAATAGTACAAATAAAATTAAAGTAAAAAAACTAAAACCCAACTACGACAAAAAACGTCGCTGAAAAAGTATAAAACAAGCCTTCGTTGTCAATTTATGCAATATTCACTATGTAGAGATAAAATTTCATGTTTGGAAAGGCGTAGTCACACGTTAAATATACTACCCTTTGACAACGTGTGACTGCGGATTTCCAAACATGAAATTTTATCTCTACATAGTGAATATTGCATAAATTGACAACGAAGGCTTGTTTTATACTTTTTCAGCGACGTTTTTTGTCGTAGTTGGGTTTTTCGTCATCTAGTAGGTACTCATAACAGTCCCTGTTTGGGACTATACGACCAGTGCTATCTGGCACACTGTTATTGCATCCAACTGTGGTTACTGGTAGAGAAATACCGACTGGAGTCAAGTGGGAACGTGCAATAAACGGGTAATGCTTCTAGCTTATTAGAATACGTCTGCTCTCGTGAAATTAAATGGCCATTTAAGGAACTGGCAAGTTATCTTTTTTATTGCCCGGTTTCATGCGAAGGAGTTTTAGCCGAGTTGGTGGTACCTAGTTTTATTAAGAGCGGTTTATCAGTCGCAAAAAATACCGTTTGATTTTCAGGTTTGTATTGGTTAAAAGAAAGATTCGATTCTAAATGAAACTGTCAATTAGTAACTAAGATCTATCATATTGAAATAAACATATTTGAAATTATGATCTTGAAGGCAAGAGTAAACAGGCATCTTCTAGGCAAATACGTAACATCATAAGCCTTTTCTTCCTATATGTGCGATTGTGGGTAACCATTAGCTTATAAACTAATAAATCAAGATCAGAATCTTTTTTTTTGTGGGACTTATGGACTACCGCTTGGCCACTATTGCACCTGGTGGAAAGCGACGATGAGGTCTAGGTATCTACTATGAGGTATACGCGTTTGCCTAGAAGATGCCTGTTCACTTTTTCCTTAAGGTGACGGGTAGGGCACACTAGCGACGCCAATCGACACGCTAAAGTTTGCTTTTGGCGGTAATCAATTTTTCGCGTACAAAAACGGACCACATTTGTGCATGGTTATTTAATAAATAGTATAAGTGTTTGCCGAGAGGTTGTCATCCCCAAATTGTTTAAAATAGATCCGGCTTAGTAGCTAAAAATCAAAAGCAATTGGCGTCGCTAGTGTGCCCTACCCGTCACCTTAAATATGTCCAGATTAGAATCGATTGAAGAAATTTGACAGATTTATATACGCTGATGATTGTTGACAAAGGCCCATGGCCGTTCCTTAGTCAGCTGCACCTATTTATTTCAAAAACATTGTCCATGCCTTATCTGTCTAAAATGGCCCTCATTGAAAAGGCACAAACCACACTTAACCACACGCCCCGGCCTTTTTACGCGCATGCACGCAAGCGTCGGTACATTATTCACAAACGGCGGGTGGTCCGTCGTATTATTTAATCTTATGAAGGAAACTTCTCAGTTATCGAAGGGAAATGGATAATCTTGGCGAGGGAGAGCTAAGGAGACTTGAGGGTTGAAGATTTTTACGCTCGACTATTTTTAGGGATGGTTTTTGCTGGTTTTTAGTACTGAAACTACGTTACGCAGTCTGGGCTTTTTGTTTCGTTAGCGTAACAGTTTGCATAGTGATCGTGCATGGTGTGACCATTATGTATTTCAAGACGTAAAATGTTTTTTACTGCATTGACTTTGATTAATATTTTTAATGGCTTTTAATCTAGACTAATATAATAAAAAAAGACTGCTTAGATGTATTTCAAACTTTTACAGTTTTGATACTCTTCTTTTTTATGTGATAGGTGGCAGACGAGCAGACGGATCACCTGATGGTAAGCGATTGCCGGCGCCCATGGACACCAGTGGAGTCACAAGTGTGCTGCCAACCTTTAACCCTTAATCAAATAAAACTTTATTTTAAGAAAAATTTAAATTGATGGACTGTGGGATTATTTTGCTCCTGGGGTTGGTACTGATCAGAGTCACCAATAAAGATATAAATAAAAAAAAAATACGGTGATGTCAAGAGGGAAATAATTTCCCAATATTTGATTAAGGGTTAAACCCCTCTATCCCCTGATTGGGCCTCCGGTACCCTCACTCACGCAGCGAAATATAGCACAGTATTAAAACCATAAACGTTCTTAACACACGTTAACAATATGTGTGGTGTTTAGAAAAATATGAATTTCTGATGAAAACGCTACTTGAATACCTTACAAGTAATAAACTTTAGTAAGTATGTCATATATTAATCACTTTTATATATCTTTTAAAATCATATTAGCTTCAAATTAAAAAGCTCACCCTCAATGAATTGAATCGGAATACAAATATATAATCGAATATATCTAAAGTAAATCGGATAAACGCACCCAAATCCAACCGAGTGGAATCACACTACTAGCGTCTCAGCGGGGGGCTTATGACATATCCCATGGAAATGCCATGCGAACGCATTTTTCAAAAATCCATTAGGGGACAAAAAGATGCGACGATACTCGAAAAAGTCGAGGTTATTCAAATACTTCTGCAATAGATGGGAGCTTTCAATCAAACATACGTATTTTGGTTATATTTTCATTCGTAGTAGGAAAGTGAACTATGGCTCCGAAGCAACAACATGGGACGCAACGGAAACAAAATGCTAAGCTGATGATTTTGACTTTCATTACACACAATACGTTATGTATATTATAAATAAAACTTATAACTATATATATAATAATAATATCCTCCAACCGATTAATCGGCCAATCTCAACGATCAGCCACGTACGCAGGATATATTATAGTGCTCAAGTGTGAGCACAAACACAAGTGCACTCTCTATTCTATTACCCTCATATTCCGTTGGGACACTATTGTGACACGACCGGAGAGGGATCGAACGCAGGACCAACAGCTAGAGGGGAAGAAGACGGCGACCAGATGCGCGTGTTCCTCCTCTCCGAGGAATAGGCTCGCAAGCGCATGGTACGGGGGTACCAGCACAGGCACTACACATGCCTCTGCCTCAGCCTGGTAGGGACAGCCCGGCGCTCCCGGCTGTCTCTATCGCCCCCCCCAGCTTGACTGGGGGAGGCAGTGTCGGGCCCGCAGTGTAAGTGGGCCCTCCGCCTGGGGAGGGACGTGAAGTAAGGTTCTTTAACCCGTACTCATGTCCCCTCCCCACTCTGGCCATGAGGGAGCGTCGCTGGGGTTTAGTCAGTATGCCTCAGGCCGGTTTCTTGCTAGGAGAAACCCCCTCCAGAGGAGAGCCCGACATAACCCGCCTGCCCCCCGGCAAGAGGGTATGCATAAGGAGGCATTCCCCAGCATCAAAAAAAAAAAAAAAGGACCAACAGCTAAACGTGCTTTCCGAGCCACGGGGGTACGAGAACTTCAAGACGCCGGGCTGCGACTAAAAATTTCTTACCGGAAACTTAGGTACAAATTTTTGGCCCGACCAATTGATTGGGACCTCTTGCGCAGCCGTCGCCGACCGAGGCTTTGTACATAGCAAAAGTTATGTAGGTAAGGCTATTTCACTGTGAAATACTTTTGTAATTCCAATTTGTAGTGTGTTCTTTTAAATTGATCTTGAAAAATCATAATTTGTATACTAATAGGAAGGTACAACAATGTGATTCATGTTCACTTAATGAACGCTACCCAAAATTTTACAAGCCAAAACTCATTGCAACATTGTTTTCCACTTGTACACGACTGTAGGAAGTATCTGTGAAAATTTACATTCCAATTTTAAATAACATTTGTTATATGACTTTTGGAAATTCGCATAAAAGTACCAACTTTTCTTACAAAGACGGTCACGTGTTTTGGTCTTTTGTTTGGGGTGCGGAAAAAATTCCGACTAATGAAAAGTCGTAGAACAAAATTTTGTTCAGAACAGTTGGTAGAACACGTGATTAAAGTGTTGTAAATGTTCCTGTAAACATTTACCTCACTTTGTGCCAGTGTGCCTACTCGGATCTGGCACACTTATTCACTGGGCAACCAAAATCAACCTTTTTCTTGATGTATACACTTTACTCAAAGTGTATACATCAAGAACCGGACTTGACTGACCGGATGGCGAAATTGGTAGTGACCCTGCCTCTTGCGCCAAAGGTCGTGGGTTCGATTCCCACCCTGGACAAACATTCGTGCGATGAACACTTGTGTTTGTTCAGTGTCTGGGTGTAATATATGTATTTAAGTATATATTTGTGTTCCTCTGTTGTCTGATATCTGTAACACAAGTGCTTAAGCTACTTAGTACGGAATCAGGTCAACGTATGAGATGTAGTGAGAATTATTATTATACAGTCTAGTATTTCTTAAACTAAATGAAACTTCCTCGATACGACTACAATGTCAGAATTTCCATATCAGCTCTAGTTTTTAAGTTATTCACAGTCAAAATACAGAAAAATACAAAAATATGGCAAATATAATGGCACATTAAAAAATTAATCACTAAAAATTTTTTTACCCTTTTTATACTATTTTATCTAACTACTAACCCTTACCTGTAAAATACAAGTAATTCTTAATTTTACGATTTGTGTTTTTTTTTTTTTATGTAATAGATGGCACACGAGCAGACGGATCACCTGATGGTTAGCAATTGCCGCCCATGGACATCCGCAACACCAGTGGATTCACAAGTGCGCTACCAACCTTTTAACCCCCTTTCCCAGGATTGGGCCTCCGGTACCCACACTCACGCAGCGAAACACATCACAGGGCTGCTTCACACCGGTTTTCTGTGAGGCCATAAGAGGAGGTTGTTTTTATAAACATACCAAAGATTTAAAATCTAGTATTTTTTCCATACTTGAACGCGTCGTTGTATGGAGTTTTATACAAGATTTTTAAATCAATATACCTCACCTTAGTTTTAAGATAAAAATATGAATCTTATAATTATTTTAATTCGTGAGTACCTTTATTATCATCAAAACAGTTACCAATAATTATGTGAAATGTTTGTATATTTGAATTGCATTTGAATGTGTCCCCAAAGACCTAATTTCAGAATTTCAGTAACTTATAAACGAGAGCTGATAGATAAAAACGAATACCATATTCGTAATCACCACCTAAAGTTTATTCAGGAATACACCTCAAACCTAATTTATTTTTTTGTTTTTTTACATAATACATATTTCACAACATCACATACATTGATCTAACTCCGAGTTAGGTAGCTCAAGCACCTGTGTTACGGATATCAGAATCAACAGTGGGATTACAAATATATACATATAATACTTTTCTTTTGTAAATACATACTTATAATACATAGCAAACATCCAGACCAATACAAAGAAACATGTTCATGCACACAAATGTTTGTACTGTGCGGGGATCGAACCCGCAACCCTTGCATCAGAGGCAGCGTGCACTACCACTGTTCCAATCGGTTCGTCGTCTCAGAATCTATGTTGTCTTGTGTTATGTGTATGCGAGTAGATCTATACGACTTTGAAACCACTAATGCTATGTATATACTATACTATACGTGCCGTACCTGGAACCCGTTAGCAAAGAAAGTTGAATCTCTCCAAATGGCTCTTATCCCCTTTGCTTAGGATTTCAAAGTAGAAGAAAACGCAACTTAGGTAGTACTTTGAAAGAATGTAGCTTAGTTTGCCTAGGATACGGGGTAACTTTACCGTTGGGTCACTGTGAAAGCTTGCCAAAAAGGCAGTCATAATACAGGGTGTATCAGTGGACGTATACATCAATTTAAAAAAGAATTCTACCAACCATTCTGTACAACATTTGTTATACGACTTTTCGAATTATTCGAAAATTTTTTCGTTTCCCCATACAAAATGACCAAGTCATGTGACCGACTTTGTATGAGAAGTTGATTTTTTTTATGCGAATTTCCAAAAGTCATAGAACAAATGTTGTTCAGAATGGTTGATAGACCACGTGGTTAAAGGGATGTAAATGTTCACAGATACACCCTGCATGTGGCTTATCGTGAGAAAATCGGTGTGAGAGCCACGCTTCGTATTGAATGCGTAGGCTCGGACTAGTGATACTAAGGCCTCACAGAAATCGGCTGTAAACAAGCGTGTGTTTCGCCGAATGAGTAAGGGTAGAGCCCCAATCCGGTAAAATAGGAGTTTAAAGGTTGGCAGTGTGTATTCCCATTGGTGTTACGGATAACCATGAGCGACGGTAATCGCTTATCATAAGATGATTCGTCTGCTGGTCTGCCACCTAATACATAAAAAAATAATTTAAATAAAAAAATGTAGATAATCTATTTTTAAAAAGGTCTCCGGTTATTTGGCACGTGGCAAAAGTCGGAACTAATGATTTTTTGACATTTCCTCATAGAAAAAACGATTTTACAACTGCCCTCCTGTCAATGTCACTGAATTGCCTTCTGATCGTAGTCGCAGTGTACAACAGTGTCACCGGTGAACTAGATTCAAATTGCTTTTTACGCAAGGAGATTGTAATCTTGCGCTTATGAATATGAAGATGTGGTAACACCTCAAGGATCGCTTATTAGATGTTAATGAAACTCTGTGGTGAACAACCTGTGTATATTAGTCTTTATTAGATGTATTCATTGGAGTTCATAACGTGTACATCGAGATCGTACAAACCTACATGTATCTGGTAATTATGCCGATTTCAAAAATACATTATCGCCATGTTTAGCGCATAAATATGCACCCTAAACAGACTGTGCCTTTTCATAGAAAGCCATACTTGAAAAATGGCACGAAGCCGTTAGTATTGGGGTGACATGCTGGGCGACGTTCTTTCTCTGTCGTACCAGTACTAGAATCAGCGTTAGGGACGGTTAGATCTCTTTCACACTCTGTGACGTTTTTTCGTCATATTTCTAGTTTCATGGTTTAGCTAGTGCTTTATACCTATTGAGGTGAAAACCTTAAGTTCCAACCGCGGCATCATTGTGTCTGGTCACCATACCTATACCTATTAGGGAAAACGTTGTTAAAGGCCTCTCCTAAACTTCTTACAAAGTGTTTATTTATACACTCGAAATACGAATGTCGACTTTTTAATTATGTGTATACTTAGGTACTGCAAGTCACAAACTTTTTTATTTGCACAAGTTATGCAAATAAAAATCTGAAGTCATCAAAATATATTAAGTGAATTAGCGGACCAAGTGTTTTTTTTTATAATGACACAGTATATTGGCTTGCCCCAGGATGATAATAAAATAAATAGCCTGTAATAAAATGGAGAGCTCACATTGCAATTACTAATTAATTGTAAGCTGAATAATAAATTAATAAATAAATTACAACGGATGCGATAAAAAGCCGTGTGGTCCCGGCAGAGTAGAATAGGCCACCCTCACTCTTACCGAGGTGTCGTAAAAGGCGACTAAGGTAAAGCTGCTGGCATGATCATCAGCACCCAGGGAAGGAAAACTCTGCATTTATATCAAAACCCTCGCCAACCCGTCTGCCAAGCGTGGTGATTATGGTAATATCCCCCCATGTGATTGAGGGAGGCCCGTGCCCCAGCAGTGGGGACTTAAATGGGCTGACGATGAACGGATGCGATGCCACGGCTTCCGCTCCGTTAGCACTGCCATAAGGGCCCGCAAGATGCTTCATGACACTTCGTTTGAAGAAATCCATATTGTAAAAAGAAGGAATAACAAAAAATCTTTAGCATGACCGAAACTCACTTGTCTCTACATTCGTTAAACCTTGTAGATATTGTGGATTTATAATTAAATAAGTACAAGCAATTTTTTTATCAAAACAGTCTATTCTAATATTGTTTATTCCGAATGTTTCTGCCGAACAATGCATGTTACAGATTTCCCGAACAACTCGGCAATGCTAAGTTGTTCAGAGAAGACCCATGGATATTCATGAATGTACCAGAGAGGTAAACATCATACTTTAAAACTACTTAGGCGGTACGGACACAGCTTTAGCCGGTAGAATGGCAGAATTTCCTCGTAGTAGGGCCAACCTAGTACTTATGAAAAGTTCAAAAAAAGATAGAAGCATTAAAATCTAAATTAGAGGTAGGTCTCTTTACCCTATCAACAGTAACAATCCGCGCCATATACCTTTTTATGTGATAGGTGGCAGACGAGCAGACGGACCACCTGATGGTAAGCGATTACTGCCGCTCATGAACACCCGTGACACCAGTGGAGTCACAAGTGCGTTGCCAACCTTTAAACCCCTTTCTTCCCCCGGATCGGGCCCCCGGTACCCTCACTCACGCAACGAAATACAGCACAATGCTGCTTCCTGCCGGTTTTCTGTGAGGCCGTGGTATCATTCCGGTCGAGCCGGCCCATTCATGACGAAGTGGCTCTCCCACAAGTCTACTGGTGACTTTAAGTGCGCAGAAATCATTTTTAGTAGGTATAGGTAAAGTGAGCTATTTTCATCGTCAGGCCATTTAAGTCTCCACTGCTGGGGCACGGGCCTCCCTCAATCACATGAGGGGCAATTGCCATACTCACCACGCTTGGCAGACGGGTTGGCGAGGGTTTTGATATAAATGCAGAGTTTTCCTTCTCTGGGTGCTGATGATCATGCCAGCAGCTTTACCTTAGTCGCCATTTACGACACCTCGGTAAGAGTGAGGGTGGCCTATTCTACTCTGCCGGGGACCACACGGCAGTTTACGAGCTATTTTACAAGAGCGTAAACTGACGGCCGGTGCTACACTTACGTGGCGCAGCCAGTACGTACAATATTATGTGATATGTGAAAAAGCTAATATCGAAATATGAATTCATGTGATGTTAATATGGAACGAACTGACATGTGCGGTGCCACATACCTCCAAAATGTTAATACATTTTATTTTTATTTTCCCCTCTTATTTGCCAAGCCGTTCATACTTGTCTGCAATTCTTATAATCTCATTGGCATGCCCACCACTGATTTATTTTGACAAATTGTGCTTTTCTTCCATACTTGGCAGACGATTTTGCGAGGAATACATGTGATTCTAGCCTAAAACGTAGCAGTGTTGCCGCCGTTGCACTTGCAGTGCTAGATGTAGCACTATTTTCGTGAGTTTTACACTTAAAGTATTACAGTTAGCACCTAGGTGCTAAATAAAGCCAATTTATTTGTATTATTCTAACAAGATCGCCACTTCTTTGTCAAAATGTGGGGGATCACTTGCTCTTGTTCACTCACTCACACACATAACACTTCGAAAGTGGGAGAGCTCACGCTTCGGCATGAATGGGCCGGCTCGACCTGAGTAAACCTAGTCCTCACAGAAAACCGGCGTGAAGCAGTGCATGCGCTGTGTTTCGCTGCGTGAGTGAGGGTACCGGAGGCCCAATCCAGGGGAAGGAGGGTTAAAAGGTAAGCAGCGCACTTGTGACACCAATGGGGTTGCAGATGTCCATGGGCGGCAGTAATCGCTTACCATCAGGTGATCCGTCGGCTCGTCTGTCACCTATTTAATAAAAAAAAAACATTAATGATTATTTACCTTCACTGAGATACACTTTTTAGAAAGTCCCAAAAATATATATTGAAAATCTATCAGTTATCTACATTGTAGAATTGTGACGTACCTACCTTTTGCGAATCACGCTTGTTTCGACCAAAACTGAAAAAACACTGTCTTACCCTACAAATTTTGTACTTAGCATGTTCGGAATAATCCAACTATCGGGCAATTTTTTCCATAACAATTAGCACCCATTAGTACCATCGAGTTTGCAGCCCTGATCTAGGGTGGGGCGAAATGTGGCGTTATAGGCATGCGAAGCCCAGCGGTTGGCACCATGCCACGTAGCTGTAGTGCCATGCTCGCTTGTAAAGAGAAGTTTGGACATAGATTAATTGTAGCACAAAATGGACGGGCGTTTTGCAAAATAACTCGGCTTTGTCTGGAAGGTAGAAATGGTTTCTACAGATTTTTTACCAAACGCCATTATTTCAAATGAATAACAGCTTAAAATTGCTAAATTATCTACCTACGAGTAGTTTGCAATTGTTAATGTTCTTAGGCTGGATTCGACAAATCCCTACCATTACGTGCAGACCAGGAGCCCAATTCTCGTGCTCGTGATATTTTGAAAACATGGCGGATATCACCTGAAAACCATACAAAAAAAACTATGTTTTTAGTGATATATGTCGTATGAAAATAAATGTCACGAGTACGAGAATTGGGCTCCAGGCATCTTGGTATGCTTCCTTATATACCTATAACTTACTTATTATGGCATGCTTCGTTATAAGTCACTTTTGAATATCTTGCGATTGTTCAGAATTTAATTACAACGTAGGTACCAAAGACTCTAGGTCTTGCAAAAATGCAATCTATATGGTATATTTATTCAGTACCATTTAGGGTCGGTTTGACCATCTTTATTCCGATAATGGCGATGGTATAGGTTAATTTCAATTTAATTTTCATTTTGAATTTGTAATTAATTGGCATATAGTAGCTTAATTTTATTATCAACTTTAATGTAACTGACATTTAATTTTTATGTACTGAATTTCCTTATAACTTGACATTTATAATCCCCTATTAATTTAATTTAACTTGACATTTATATATTTATTACAATGTATGAATGTCAAATATTGTATTGCTATTATTAACTATTCTATTTTGTATATGACCCGTAATTTGGTTGAAATAAATGATATTTAATTTCATTTAATTTAATAGCGCTGTCATTCTATACAAATATGACGATCATCGCAGTATTGCCTGAATTACCTAAGACGTGTTTTGGCCTCTGTCAAAGAGATGATACTAATTGGTACTTGTGTTCTGATCACACTCTACTCTACTCTCCGGTAGCTCCGGTGAACATAAATCACACATCAACGCGTATGTTTCCTCCCCTACAACTGTAATTAACATAGCCACTTGCAATTCTTCCGCTATTTGGTTCAGTAGTATATATTGTTTTACACGTCGTATGAACGCCGGCCACTGTTTAGCACTTAAATTAAAAGGTTCAATTTTTCCGATCGGCATTTTCGTAACACTAAACGTTAAAACAATATTTAAGAAATAATATTTTTAAATCCGACCTCGTCGTCAGTGGGACGTCAATGAAAGGCACGACTTGGCAACAGACTGGTTTATTAATATAAAATATAATACCTACCCTCCACCGTATTGATAATTATTATCCTAACACGTCACACATTGCACATCTAGCTTTTTACTATTGATCAAAAATCCACCACATCCCAGTCTCATCAGCTCTAGCGTTTTACAATTATTTGCGTCTGCGACAACTTTTTAATCTCTTAAACCTTGCAACAAAGGCAGTATTACTGCAACACGTTGCATTACCCGCGTCGTTGCGAGCTCTGAGGGACAAAGCTCAAAGCGTGTCCACAAAAACCCCATTGTTTCTGTAATTCTTCGTTGCCAACTTGCATCTATAGGAACTGCAGATGCAGTTTTTTAAGTAGGATTGTTGCAGACGGTTTTGTGACGTCTGTGTAAATGTGGAATGAATGGCGTCAGACAGCAAGTGGCAGGATGAGTAAGGATCTGATAGTACGTGTGAAGAAATTCCTTGCTTTCATATAACATATTACCCAAAGACAAGGCGACAAAACTTAGATTACCACTACCAAGCTTTTTGGCACAGTTTTGCATTATATTTGGTATAGACCGGCATGATATGCGGAATTGGTAATTTAAGTCTTAAACCAAATGCAAATTTGGATAAAAAACATATATAGTAGGTATAGTATATATGTTTTTTTACGAATTTGCATTTGGTTTAATATGAATTTCTCTCTTTTTAAACTGATATTCATATCACTTTAAAAATATCTTCAATATAAAAAAAAAACTTCAAAAATATCAAACAGCAATGGAGAGAAGTATGCTGAGCGTAAGAAGATCCCAAAGATACAGTATCAAAGAAATAAAAATAATAATAAAATGGAGATTAACTAAGCATGTCATAAGAGGTAAAGATAATTTGAGCAGATCGATTACATACGGGTATCCAAGATATAGGTAGATTGAGGAATTAGGGAAGGCCCCATAAAAGAAAGGAAGACGAACTGAAAAAAGCTACAAGAAATACTTGGTCCAGAGAAGCAAAGGCAGAAACCGCTGGAACGTTTTGGAGGAGGCCTGTATCCAGTTTGGACAAACAGTAAGACACAGTAGTTCATAGTTATCTATTTATTGAAATATAACTTATCTATGAATAAAGACTTATTGTATTGTCAATTACGAATGTTAATAAAATTTTAATTACCCGACTTGTACCTATTGTATTCTACATAATGTCAATAAAAATTTTTGAAGCCCATTCTTCTATCTCCGACTTTAAGTATTAGTAAAAGGCTTCAGGAAGATAACATCGCTTACAAAAGAGGAGGATGTAAGAAGTCCTTTGGAATTGCGAATGCGGCTGTGGATGCCATCTGCACCGCCCCTCTGCAGTCAGGCCTTAATCCGAATTGTTGGCCTCGCCTGAATAGTTTTACGAGCAAATCTTTATTGCACCCCGCTTAATTTCGCTCAACTATGCACCGGGCGCGCGTCTAAATGAATTTATTACTTGCTCTCAGTCCAGGGTAAACGATGCCGTTCTATATTTCACAGGTTTGTGAGAATTTGAACGGTTTGTAATAGCAGCAGGTTGATGGCTCTGAATAATTGCTGCGCAAGCCTTGACGAGCCTGTACGATACTTTAGCTGGATCTGCAAAGTCGTAAGACATTTCGACATCGGCGTGGAAAGCAGAGTGAATGGGAAGCAGAGTGGAAAATGACGTTGATATTGCCACTATCTTTCGTTGAATAGGTAATGGGAAAATAGTACAGGTCCTAATACACTTTCGTTTCGTGTTATTAGACTAGCGCTTAAACTCAATCTCACCTTTTGAAGAATGACGATGGAATCTAGGATGTCACATGTACTAACATTGTTAGTATCATGAGTCTCTGAATATCCTGGTAACCTAGCAGTTTGTAGAAATATGTGGTTTTGCGTGCAGTTTCAGCAAGACAACCATTAAGCCTGTATGCTTGGATTTTGTGACGTAAGCTTAAATGTAACGTCCCGGTTGATGCAATTCAAATACGTGAAGTATTTGAAAGTAGAATTATTCCCAAATAACCGATACGCTTTTGCCAATAAATATTCATCCTTATTGTCTTTATTTAACCCAATTGACGGTGCCATCTGCAGATGCATTAGTATTCCTATCGTACAATATCTCCAAGCACTGCAAGCTTATCTTGGTATTGGATAAACCCGGCATTGTCACTGGTTCGATTCCCCTGAATGAGCGCAGATCTCGGCTACGGTGTCAACACTGCCGCTTTGTCTGGGCATCTCAATCAAATTTGATTTCAATGTGTAGACACTTATGGCCTCTTTTTCATTGCAAGAGTTGAGGTGTGCTATGCAGATCTGGATCGTGCTCATTATGGGATGGAAGTTGTGTTTTTGTCACAAAATGACAAGAAGGGTTACGTTTTTTGTGCAACCAATCTATGAAGTTGTGGGCGCCTAATATACCTACGAATAGTTTTTGCATCATCAACGCAAGTGTAATAGTGTACTTAAAAAAGTTCTTAATTTTATTTTTTATTATTTTCAGGTAAATATGAAACGATCATTATGGCGCAAATAGAACAAGTTATTGAAGACCGCGAAGAATTTTGGTAACATTGGTAAGTTTTTGAACAAAATCTCTCCCTACTCATTGCAGTGGGTCATTCCCGGTTGCATCTAACGCCGTTGCTTTGGAGCCCAAGGCCCAAATGAAATAGTCCCTGCGGTACACTTTGCAATCAACAACCACAACCTCGGCATCAGCAACTCTTTCTGATCTCTTAGATGGAGGGTCGCGGTGTGATCACTAAAACATCAGCTGGTGACTAACTGACCCGCTTGCTTTTTTGTCGCTTCTAAGCTTCTATCATTAAAGAAACATGATCCCGGATTAGGTACTTTAATTCTGATTTAAGAGGACATAAAATATTTTTTTATGATAAAATAATAACAGTGTCTTACTACTTGTGAGAGTGGTAGAACATGTCAAAAATGTATTTGGCAATTCCTGGGAAAATATTCACATGTTACCTAATCACACATTTTAGTTGTATAATTACATTCAGTTTAACTTATTAAGAGTGGTGCAAGGTTTGCGCGTTCGATCCCCGCATAGTACACACATTTCTATGCATGAACATGTCTTTTTGTATTGGTTTGGGTGTTTTGTATGTATTAGAATTATGTATTTACAAAAGAAAAGTATTAAATGTATTGTATATTTTTCATTCCGCTGTTGGCTCTGATATCCGTAACAAAGGTGCTTTAGCTATCTATCTTAAAGGCAAGAGTGAACAAGCATCTTATATCATCCAAGACTTTATTGTCGCTTCCCATCAGGCGTGATTGTGGTCAAGCGCTAGCCTAGAGTTTAACAAAAAAACAAAAAAATGCCTTACCCGGCCAGTCAATATCCACTGTTCATTGTTCAAACCATTATTCGTTCCCCGGCATTTAGTGGAACCCTACACCTAGCACTTGTTAGGGAACCTTCCGATAAAAACCCGCAATCAAACTCCAGGCATCTCATGTTTTCTTTTATCTAATAGGCACCTTTGTGGCGAAGTTGTCTCCCGTTTCACTAGCACTTGATGCTGTGTAGTTAGGTTTGGTTAACCTGGTAAGGTTTCGTTTTCTCTCTCGATAATAATTATAGCGAGTTTTTATTAAAAGCGTACCTAGTAGACTGCCTTGGTGGCGCAGTGGTTAGTAGGTCGCACTTTTAAGCGACGGCCAAAAATGTATACCTAAGTTTTTGTTAAAAAAATCTTGGTGTCAGCCCGGAGTCTGGAAGTTGGCGTTCTTGTACCCCGTGCCTCGGAAAGCACGTTTCGCCGCTGATCCTGCACCAGATCTCTCTCCGGTCGTGTCACAGTGGTGTCCAACAGAATATGTGGGAAAGGTAATTGAGAGTACAGTTGTGTTTGCGCACTCACTTGAGCACTATAATATATCCTGCCTACGTATCTAATCGTGGAGATTGGCTGCCGTAGTCGTAATCGGTTAGAGGATTTTATACCTAATAGCTAGATGGTAAGGTAAACTTTTAGATATTTTTAACATTGCTGTTATGAATAAATACATTTACAAGTTAAGACCCGATTCGATCAATCTTTGTCCATGAATAAATCTATGGTATAACGCAGTCATACCATACGATCCGTAGCCTAATTTATTTTATTTCGCTTCGCTTATATTTCGACGCCAACAATGACAAAATGCTGTCATTATCATCATCATTTCAGCCAATAGACGTCCACTGCTAGACATAGGCCTCCCCCACTGCTCTCCACACAGATCGGTCCTGTGCCGCCCGCATCCAATGGATTCCCGCGTTCTTTAATAGATCGTCGAAAAATGCTGTACTTATATTAGAATTTAGAAAATATTGTAACCATATTCTTAGAAATGAAATGATCAAGTGATCATTAAATAGACGTATATTATAACACCCAGACCCTGAATTAACATATACATGTTCATCACACGAATGTTTATTCTACTCTGGACAACCCACAAAGTTTGGACCAAACATAATTTCTAATTGAGTATTTTTTGTGGTTGTACTTTAATTACATCTTGTTAGTAATTCAATTGAACTGATGAATGAGTCATTAATATTCATTTATACAAAACTACTCGTACGTCATATAATAACAGTGTAATGTTCTATTTTTCCGTTTTTGCGTAGTAAACATTATGTTGTTTCCTTTTTTTTATTAATAGACGATAATGAGGAGGTAGGTGTGAAATATTGGTCTTTCTCAACTATGTCGGCGGTTACAATATTGTAACAATGTGAAACTGATGATGTAACAAAAAAAATTGCTTTACTTGGCTCGATAAACTTGCGTTAGAATATGGGGTCGATTCAATTATGACGCGTCATCAGGGTACAAACAATGCCTAAAATATGCACTTTTATGCTATTGGGCTTCCAAATGAGTAAAAAATCTATTTAAGATAATAATGCTTGAGTGTTGGGTGAAAAGAGTGAGAGCTAATAGTAGCAAAAGTACAATCTCTTTCAGTCTTTTTCACAATGCAGTAATTCCAACACTCCCAAATAATCAATAGGCATCAGATAAAAAAAAAACCTAACGTCTTCTCCCGACATGTTGAATATCAAAATGGCTACTTTTATACAACAAACACTTTTTTACGCATACAATAAACAACAGAAAGAGCACTTCAAAAGAAATATAAATACCTCTCTCCAAACATTATTGTATCAGACGTCACAGCATCGACACTGTCAATGAAATATTCAGCTGATATTCGCACACGTTCGCCCTGTATAAATATCTAGTACATTAGTGGTGCGACGCGAGACCACTCTTACTCGAGTGTTATTGATAAAAAAATAGACGAGTAAAAAAGTGTCGACTCGATTTCACTCGAAGTAATTGGACTCTTAAATTTCATCATCCTCCTGCCTTATTTCCAGGTTATCTGGAGCCCAATTCTCGTGCTTATATTTATGTCAATTCAGTTCAAAAACAGATATTTTTTATCATACGACATATACCACTGAAACATAGTTGTTTTGGTATCGATTTCCTGTGACATCCGCCATTTTTTCAAAATATCACGAGCAAGGGAATTAGGGTCCTAGGGTCGGCGCAGTATGTCTTCTTGTTCCGTACCTATATCACCAAATTTGTCGCTCCTAAAACCGATCGTAGATTTCAAGGGCAAGTGATGTGGATCTTAAATATCAAATTTATTAAGTAATGAAAAAAATAGGAACAAAACGGTTTTTTTCTCCAATGAATACAAATCAAAAAATATTTTGAGCTAGAGCATAGACTAAGGACTGATTCGACCAACCTTATTCCGATACTAAATCTGTGGTATAGCGTTGTCATTACATACAAATCTGACGTTATACCATGGATTTATCCACGAATGGGTCCTAAGAAGGAATATGCTGTTTTTGGATGGATTCGTTTTATCGTAAGTTTTGTCTTGACTCTAGAGTTTAGTGCATAGAGTAGGATAAAAACAGTCTGGATAGTCTGTAAAGCCAATAGCAAGCCCATCAACAACAATAAAATAAGTTCCCTTCACTAGTATACACTTCGGATACAACCACCCAGTAGGTATATGCCCCCAATGCATATCTAAGTATGCCTCCAAATAGATCGATAGTAGCTCGACGTACTGTAAAATTTATAGAAATTGATACTTCTAGAGGAATACACACTTCATGCATTGCTAGTTTTTTTTTACTGTAGATAGGTAAGCGTTTGTCCATATTTCACCTGATGGTAATGATAATATGGTCTAAGATGTAGCACGATTACCTAGAAGATACCTATTCACTCACGCTTTGAAAACCCCCAAAGTTTTTTATTTGAAAGTAATTTATGTAATTACATTATAGTATAAACTATTCAATGTATGGCTTTTAACACATATGTGGGATAGGGTTATGAATAAATCGAAGGATTCGGGAATATATATTTCTATATTAATTATAATCCTACAGCGTCGTCTTTTTACACCGTCTTTATATCGTCGGCCATTCGTCTTCTATCTCACTCTTGCACGTCATTCTAATTCAAACATCGAACTCTTACACGTTCCTTGCCAATTATCTACCGATTAACATCACCACACATATGTACACTCGCGACCAAAAAAGAATACACAGGACCTAATTTTCATAGAACCATTCTCGTTTCTTAGTCTCACTAATAAAAGTATTATGTGTACAATAACTTTTTTACTTAAATGCATTGTTTCAATATTCATCTGCTGATAACGTATCAAATTAATAAAGGGATCCCTTGTTTTTATTATGAAACCCCAGAAGAGGAGTTCTCGCCATCCATAATACCGTTTTTAGTCTTGGTAGGTAGAAGTGTTTAGTACATGTACATTATGATTTAACATGAATATCTATTACAGCATAGGAAATTATACATTTTCAGATTCTAACTTTACATTTTAGTTCGTTGGCAATGAGAACTGCATTATAAGAATTGAACTGGAAAATGATCACTAGAGAGATAAATATAATTTGTTAGACCCTTGCCACCCTGGGCACATGGCCACATGCCAACCCGTTGTACCGGCTTAACTCTGGCTTTATTCGCTTTGTACCTAATTGATTTACAGTACAGTGAGTTTAAAAATCAGTCTGCTATTGTCTAAACATTTTTGTGCTTTGCTAAAACTATAATGTTTTGTTGGGTTTGTGATTACCAATCAGTTATCCCTAGGCGAGCATGGTGATTAAGCCTAATTACCATCATAGTATCGCTTCTACATGTTGATTTGATTTCTACGATGGTCGTTTTTTCCCTGCAGGCGGATAGAATACTATACTATAAAACTAAAATAGGTAATGTAATTAATTATGATATATCTCAAACGTTTCCAATTTTTAAGAACTAAGCAGTGGACCAATTTTCAATATCCGTTCACCATTTTAGGTTTTAGCTTTATATTCCTGAATGAAATTAATTACGAAAAAACAGCCAAGTGTGAAACGGGTTTGCCCACCGATTCTGTACGTATCTTCCACAGCCGTATCTTTCATTTCATTTACATAACTTACTTACTCCACTGGCTCAGCGACCCGAAGCGAGTCTTGGCCTCCGAAACAAGAGAACACCACTTTGATCGATCCTGCACTACTTGTCGCCAGTTACCGGCCTGAAGTTCTCGCAGATCATTCTCGACGGAGAATTACCAGAGCAGACCATCGGTCGGCTCTGGTATGCTTTCTTCACGAGACGATGCTCGTCCAGTCTCTCGAGGTGACCAAGCGAGCGAAGACGATGCGCCTTGGTCTCGCCGATGATCATTTACATAAACGACATATCAAAATATTGTCCACTTTGTATCAGTTCCTGGTCTGTATTTTCTCTAAATGTCAATGACAACTTCAATAGAAAATCTGTAATTATTTCTGCCATGTCCAAACAACTGTAAGCTGCAGATGTAACAATAACATTTTGTCTTCAGTTACGAGGGGAGTAATGTATCTTGTAACTTTGCATATGACAACCGTTCACAAAAGAATGAGCGTACAAATTATAAACGGGAACAGACACACACAAAGATGTATAGATGTTAAAAGCTTGCAGTCCGTGAAAAATTTACTACTCCGGCAATGTCGACCATTTCTTTTTACGATTTTCTTTTTTTCCAACAAAATAAATGGTCTTGTCTCTAGATGTGATGTGTTAGAAAACATTACAAAAATGGGAAAATCCGATAAATGACTAAAGTTGAAAATGAACCTAAACTAAAATTAAAAAAAAACCTAACATAATTTAGTAGTTAAATCATAATTACATCACCATTAGGTACATATTTTAGTCCTTACTGAAAACAGTATATTTTAGGAAATACTTTTAGATACAGCATTTGTTGTTCACGATCGTTATCTTGATAATATTACAAAATGTAACAAGTTAAAAATGGGGGATTCCGATAAATTACTTAAGTTGAAAATGAACCTAAACTAAAATTTAAAAAAGTAACATAATTTATTACTTACATCACAATTACATCACCATTACATACTTTAGTCGTAACTGAAAATTGTATGTTTTACATTTGTAAGAAAATACTTTTAGATACAGTATTTGTTGTTCGCAATCGTTATCATGATAATATTGATAATGCGTGTAGAAAATGTAACTCCTCTACTATTACACTATTAATCGTAGTCTTAGTTTTCTTAACATCAAACAGAATTTACCTATCTCCAAGACATAAATGAAGTTGTCGCTCTACGTACTGCACGCTAAGCTACGCTGCCCTAAACTATTCACCCGTACCTACTACAAACAAATGTAGTGGCGGCAAAAACTACGACAGAATGTCGTCTTCTCCAGGCCCTTCATTAGGGGGGCTCGGAGGGACGTGCCTCTGACACGAGCTGCTCTGTGATAGTCTTGTAGCCTAACGTTACGGTTTTAAAAAATACCGGTTTGTTTACCGATAGGTTTTTCGTCCTCATCTTAGCGTGTGATTCCCGATTGCGTCCAAAACTGTCTCTCTGAAGTCCGGTACGCTCGGACCATGATTCAGGACTTGGAGAGCCTGGTAATTGTAATGAAGCGACTGCCGTCTGACCTTTGTGACCCATTGATTTCAAAAATCCACAGGACCGTACTCGAATACGAAAGTTGTTACTAACATTAAAAATATAAAATCTGTCTATAGATTCGTAAATAATAAATTGTCTCATTTTAATAGACTTTTCTATTTGCATAAAACCACTCATTAGACCTACCTAATGACTGTCCTAACCCTAGGCTCCAAAGCGCTAGCTTTTGGCACAATTACAAAATTATGTAGGTACTTGCTTCTTATTATACTTTGATTATCAAAAACTTTACATTCTTCAGAATTTGTTATTATATTAAATATATTCAGTTGAAGCGGTCGCCGGTGAAATAGGCTGGACTCCATCAAACTGCAAGGCTTATTTTATAGGCCCTTGTTAGGCCTATGGCCTAACAAGGGCATTCTATCATATGTGATATATATATTAAATATCATACGGCCTAACAAGGGCCTATAAAATAAGCCTTGCAGTTCCATTTTTTATGTTTGTTTAATTATTTTTTTATGTAAAAGGAAGGCAAACGAGCAAACACCTGGTTTAATAGTAATTGACCACCCTACATGCACATCCACTTCACCAAATTGATTGGGAATGTCTTGCCAGCGTTGTAAGAAAATGCCTAACTGTTTTTAAAGTCGTATCGGTACTAACCGGTAGAACCCCATTCCTAGTATGTGAGTGTACTCGTCAACGATGCGCAGGTCATTTTCTTTGTTACGTTTTGTATGCGTCCCTGGGTACCGTTGGTGGCCGCACTTGAAACCGTGAATATTTTTTAAAGGTGTTGTTGACCTGTATGGGCTTACTCGTAATACATGGGAATAAATAAGTGAAAATGTTTTTTAACGCCGTCTCTCTGCCTTTAGCTCTAAGAAAAAATGTATTTCATTGGGATCATATACTGTTTTTTTTTAAACTTTTAATATCCCCATGCACCTACGTAGGTACTTATGGGCCTTTTACAGTTCAGGTGGCGCTACCAACAGATTTTTTCTGATTATAAAGAAGTTTAAATTTTTAGTGATCAGTTTTTTTTATGACATAGGAGGCAGACGAGCAGACGGATCACCTGATGGTAAGCCATTGCCGCTGCTCATGGACACCGGCAACACCAGTGGAGTCACATGTGCGCTGCCAACCCTTAAACTTCCCTTTCCCCCCCTAAGTGGGCCTCCGGTAGTCACTCACGCAGCCCATTCATGCCGAAGCGTAGCCCTCACATGGTCAGTTTTTTTAAATCTTGCTAGAGATTAAAATAGTTATTTACGAAATTTCTACCATGTACCTTATTGGGTTTCCGACATTTTGGCGCATTTGCAAGCGCCATGGTCATATTGCTAGAGATGATTGTGTCCATAAATGGTGTGCGCAAAAAAAGCTTCATCATCATCAGCCTGTCGCAGTCCACTGCTGGACGTAGGCCTCTCCAATTGTTTGCCACCGTGATCTGTCCATGGCTTCTCGCATCCAGCTCTTGCCAGCCATCTTGCGCAGATCGTCCCTCCACCTAGCCAGAGGGCGCTCTACATTACGTTTGCCAAGACGCGGTCTCCACTCTAGAACTCGTTCACCCCATCGATTGTCGGTTCTGCAAGTACAAAATCAGCAAACAAGTCCTATACCATTGCATCGAGGAGTGAGACAAGGGGACGTCATCTCCCCGAAATTGTTCACAAATGCAATGGAGGATATGTTCAAGACGCTGAACTGGAAGAGACGTGGCATCAACATCAATGGCGAATAGATCTCTCACCTGCGATTTGCAGACATCGTCATAACGGCAGAAACGCTGCAGGACCTACAACAGATGCTGAATGACCTGGCTGACTCTTCTAAATGCATGGGCCTACGGATAAACTTGGACAAACCCAAGGTCATGTTCAATGATAAAAAGCTTTAAAATCAGAAATCTGTTTTTAATTTTACTATTTTAATACTTTTTTCATTTACTGTCTTAATTTCAATACAATCAGTAAACATCTGTTGGTAGCGCCACTGAACCTTTAAATGGCTCTTAATATACCACATGCAACCAAATTTGGAGTCCCATATCTATACATAGATAATATTAGTATGGAAACGTAAAGTCGTTAAGTCTTCTAATGCGGAAATTGCCGCTAGTTCCCCGGAAGAGTTGCGACTACTTGCGAGTAATTGAAATTCACATTTACTACGGTTAACGGCAGTCTAACTTACTAGCGCCACCAATTATTCTATACGAGCAAACTGCACCGGCTTCACACGGGGAATTATATTATTTTATGTAAAAACCTTCGCCTTTAACTCTTCATCTTAGCGTGTAATTCCCAGTTGCGACCAAAGCTGTTGCTTTGGAGCCCGGGGTGCGATTAGACCATGATTCAGGATTGAGGGGAGGGGGGTGGGGGTGTCTGGTTATTACAATGAAGCGACTGCCGTCTGACCTTCGCAACACTTTAACAGGGGAGCCAGACCAACTGAATCATGGTTCCACGTTTCAGAAACTTTTTCCGAAACGTGCAGGTTTCCTCACGATGTTTTCCCTCACCGCCGAGCAGCGTAGCGTAACTCACCGCAGATGGAAATGGTAGAAATATGCACATAGATTTGAAAAACCATTGGTGCATGCTCGGATTCGAACCTCGACCACCTGCGTGGAAGGCGCGTTCGTGCTTCGCTTTGAACTCTATCAATTGAAAAAAATCGCAATTGATTGCGTAGTTTTAAAGATCTACGCAACGGTATTTAGGAGGTATTCTTTTACAACAAGCCACTAGGTATTTAGGTTTGCTTGCTGCTTAGCTTAGATAGATATACTTTATTGCCAGGAATACGCAACTTAAGTACAGTAAAGCATGAAAATATTCGTCAGTTTTCAATTTGATTCGTTTGATATGCTATGGGCACTTATTACCTTTCGTAAATTTGTCAGAGTATAGTAGTATAGTATACCTGTTGCACATAAAATTATGCTTAACTGTTAGATTAGAAAGTTCAGATTTGCTTGTAGCAACTTTGTTTCTTTTTTATGTAAAGAAAATTTAAAGAAGGTTGGCAGATCTTTTTCAAACGGTATGTTTGTATAACTGATTCTTGCCATGCAAGCAAAAATTTACCTTAAGGTGACCAACTTTTTTATCCTCTGTACCGTACAAGGCATTACAGAAATGTTTTGTACTATTTCAGCGGTTAGGTTATGTAGATACCAAGATTAGTGTATTAAATCTAATCACACTTAGAATAAAATAAATACAATAATTATTGGCGCTAGTTAGCTCAACTCTCCCCTATAACAGGCGACCTCATTTATGGACCTAGTGCGGTACTTACTTACCTAAGTGTAACTTGGGTTATTTATAGCGCCAAGTTGTGGAGATTTCCAAAGCTTCCATGTTTACGTTAAAGAGAGAATCTGGAATCGCTTCGTTATATGGTATTTGTGTTCTAGCTAAAAGATAAAGATATAAAATATTTATTCAAGTTAGGTCCATTCAGAACACTTATAAATTTAAAAACAGGTACACGTATAATCTACCGCTGGTTAGCAATGTCGATTTCTACTGAGAAGACATCTATAGTAGTTACTCTTTTAAATATTGATCATGTGACAGTGTTTCAACTGTGAAGAAAAAAAAAATTTATGATAGAGGCGCTCAAACGAGCAAGCGAGACACCTGATGGAAAGTAATCAACGCCATCCATAAACATCCGCGAAATCAAAGAGATCGCTAAAGTGTTGCCGGCCTTTTTAAAAAAGAGAACGCTCTTCTCTTGAAGGTCCCTAAGTCGTAGTCGTAGTCGGAAAGCAGTCACAAAACTGAGGTACGTGGTAGAAAGTTCAGCGAAAACGCACATTATTAGACCGCCAACTATCGAGATGATGAGGATGGAATGAGAACCGCTTATCAGTGGTACATGGTATGATTTAAAACTAACATTGTCAGTTTATTCTGATTCGTTTGTTGACTAACGCTAAAATACTGAAATACCTTTATTCTTTGTCGTGCTTAAGCCGGAACGGCATCCTGACTGCATTCGCCGAGCGCTACGACTGTCAGTACCTGAACCATTGCAGCATGGTTCATGTACGGATTGACGTAAGAATACTGTTCTGATGCTGTGTGCGTGTGTATGTATTTAATAATAACAAATATCTATGTGTGTAATGTAATTTATTTTAATTTTAATTTGATTTGATGTAATTTTAATTGTATATGATCCGTGTTGGTCGAAATAAATGTTTTCATTCATTCATTCATTCATTGCTAGGTAAACGTATTTAAGTACACAGATATGTAGGTACGAAATAATTAGCGTCATCAAATTGTTATCGGGGCCAATGTTTCTTATTTCATAATCATCAGTTTTGCTCTTAATTGTATTAGTTAACATGATTTATTGGAGAATTAGGTTAGGTACTCTGCGTTTTCGTTATTATAGTGTTATGTTTATTGTTAAAATTAATTTGTTAATTAAGTCCTTTATTATTATCGTTTTTGCCTGAGATACAGGATTTTCCTAGTTCAGGCAGTAAACTTAAAATTGATCCCTTGTATAAGTAGATTATAGGCAACATGTTGTTCTAATGACTTTGCAATAAAGTTCTATCATCATCATTATAATCATTATTATATCCTATAAAAATAAAGTTTAGTAAAAAAAGACTACTAATAATTTACAAGAGTAAAACCTTTTAAAACATATCTCTAGATAATGATTTTTCCCTCCGAAAATAACCTCTCTGTGACGCCATGAAACCCATAACAAAAGCGGCACACGTAGCCGTAAGTCAGCGTGTACCGTCAGCAAAAAAGGCAGCTGACGGACGATCCGACCCTGCGTTATATTTAGTGATGTGTTACCAGTTAAATTCTCTTTGACTCGAGTTACAATAGTTCCATCTGCTACGAATAATGTGACTTGTATCCTGTTGATCACGCTTAATGTCCCTAGCTTAATGTCCCTAAAGCACACCAATGAAAGAAAACACACTTTTTAGTAAGTATTCACACCACACATATTAGACAACCACAACTACCAAAGCAACTCTTTTTAATAGACAATAGAAGATAGTATCAAAATTAAAGGAAATAGAAAAGACATAGACTAGTGTTACAGTTAAATCAACCTATCTCAAAAACTATAAGAGATACTTTGATCAAACCAAAAATCGTTGAAAGAGTTAATTAGCATGCATCACCTCTATTTTTTTTAGAATTTTATACCCCGTAGTTATAAAAATAGAGGGGGGGGACATACTTTTTACGACTTTGAGAGCTGATATCTCAAAAACCGTTCACTTTAAGAAAAATGTTTTTTAGAAAACTTTATATCATTTTAAAAGACCTTTCCATTGATACCCCACACGGGTATGTACATCGAAAAAAAAAATTTCATCCCTCAGTTACATGTATGGGGGGCCCCACCCCCAATTCTTTTTTTTACTATTTAGTGTCATATTTTTGTAGCGGTTCATACAACACATATTCCCATCAAATTTCATCACTGTAGTACTTATAGTTTCCGAGTAAATCGGCTGTGACAGACGGACAGACGGACAGACGGACAGACGGACATGACGAAACTATAAGGGTTCCGTTTTTGCCATTTTGGCTACGGAACCCTAAAAAGGATGGTTGTGGCCGTCGCCAACGTATCCATTGTGGCATAGGGATGGGATTACTTACTTACTCTGCTAGCTTAGCGACCCAAATAGAGTCTTGGCCTCTGAAAAAAGAAACCGCCACTTTTGTCGATCCTGAGCTACTTCTTGTACTCTTCTTCAGCCTGTGCTACTACTCATTGACCTGGAGCTCGCGCAGATCTTTCTCGACAACGTACCTCCAGCGATACCTAGGTCGGCCAACTGGGCGTCGGCCCACGGGTTGGCCCTGCTTTTTTCACGAGACGATCTTCGTCTAACCTCCCGAGATGGCCAAGCCAGCAAAGATGGTGCGCCTTGACGAATAATGTGACTTATATCCGATGTCGCATAGAGGTGGGATTAGTAACAAGATTTTCAATAAGAATTTAGTTTGAAAGAAAAGAACGGCATAGTAAACGTTTACTTTTTTCTTCTTGTGTAAGCGTACCTGAGCCGTGTGGTCCCCGGCTGAGTAGAATAGGCCACCCTCACTCTTACCGAGGTGTCGTAAAAGGCGACTAAGGTAAAGTTGCAGGCATGATCATCAGCACCCAAGGAAAACTCTGCATTTATAGCAAAACCCTCGCCAACCCGTCTGCCAAGCGTGGTGAGTATGGCAATTACCCCTCATGTGATTGAGGGAGGCCCGTGCCGCAGCAGTGGGGACTTAAATGGGCTGACGATGATGAAGCGTACCTACAGTACGTACCTACAGCAGTAGTAGTTTTCAGTTTATTTTTATTTATTCTTTTTTTTTCCTTATTGAATATTGAACCACCTACCCCTTCTCTACTATTAAATGTCCTTTACCCGAAGGTTATCTGGTAGAAATCGCTTTCAGTGATAAGACCGCCGAAATTGTACACAAAATGTCTGTAACTGCCTAGTACTTAAGTTGTGTATTTTGTGCAAAAAAGTATATCTATCTATGTACCTAATAGAGGGTGCGCTTGGGGTACGTTCTGGTATAAACATAGAAACGTCTGCTTTCTGAATATCGCAACCTCTGGAAAGGGGAATTTAGAGGAAGCGGATCATGACAACACATTCAGTTCAGAATTATTAACAATTATCCTCAATTCTTTAAAGTAATGGCTTACCACCAGGCGAGTCGAACGCTTCTCTGCCGCTGTCGACTTAGAAAAAATATTCTAGAAATTCAGTGCTTAAGCTTCTTAGTACGGAACCAGAAGGGCAATTCTCGTGCTCTCTATATTGAAGTCTAATTTAGAGATTCCATACATTCGTCCATACAAATCTCGAACTCGACTTCAATATTGAGTGGTCGAGAATTGGCCCTCAGGTCAATATCGGAAATGTTTTACGGATGTAAACTTTTCTAATTATGACAAATTGTTCAATACAGGCAGTGGCATGACTTTTCCTCGGCATCGTTGATGTTTACGACTGGCGGTAACAATTTACCATCAGAGTTGCTGCATGCTACTCTGTATTTTAGCAATAAAAGAACTAATATATTATGTTTATCTTAACATCAATTTAATCAAATTAATAACGAATTGGGGGCCGTGTGGCCCCCGGCAGAGTAGAATAGGCCACCCTCACTCTTACTGAGGTGTCGTAAAAGGCGACTAAGGTAAAGCTGCTGGCATGATCATCAGCACCCAGAGAAGGAAAACTCTGCATTTATATCAAAACCCTCGCCAACCCGTCTGCCAAGCGTGGTGAGTATGGCAATTACCCCTCATGTGATTGAGGGAGGCCCGTGCCCCAGCAGTGGGCACTTAAATGGGCTGATGATGATGATGATGATGAATAACGAATTTAATTCCAAACCTAGTTTTCAGACAGGTTAGATCGTAAGATTAGGGTAAGATGGAGCTGGCATGATCTAATTAAGTAAATCGATCAAAGGTTTGAAATAAAAAATAAAAAACCCACACTTTCCATGGTTAGCCTGGAACTAAGGATGGATTCAATTTCCACCTAAGCGCACGATAATTTTTAAGTGCGTTACATATATTTACTAAACACAACTATCGTTCACTCGAGCTATGCTTAACCTGAGTGAGCACTTCCCTACGTTATTTTGCTGCCGTTATATTGATCAGTGAAACTGTTGTCCGGACAACGACCTTTGTTGTTTCGCTATTATGCGCCAGCGGGTTTGCCTTTTTGCGTTTCGGCTCTTTTCGTGTTTCTTAGAGATTTCAGCCGACTGTTCTGTGGTTAATTCTTGTTACTTGTTTTCGGGAATGACTTGGCTTTTTACTGATCTACCTACTTATATTAGTAGCCATAAAATCGCCGTACATTGCCCCACGTTGGGCGCCATTTTATTGTATCAGATTACTAATAATAACCTTTATAAGAGGAAATGTTAGACCAGAAAGACGATTTTAATTTTACAGTTAAGTCTTTTGACGAAAACGAATTAATGCATTTAAATGCTTTTTTATTTGGTAAGTAATATTACAATTATTGTAACCTAAAACATTTTTATCTTTTGAAGCTAAGCTAAGCTTTTAAATAATTAAATCAAGCATATATTCTGCTAAGTATATTCCTATGAAATATATAAACGCTATGTGCGGTTTAAAAACTTGTATAGTTTCTGCTAAGTAACAATAATAGGTTATTACCAGTTAATACCAGAGCTATTAATATAGGCTTTATTACTGTCGCAATACAGTTTAGTCTATTTATGAACAAAGTTTATAATAGCTGTGGTATAAATAGCAAAGCTATTTCAACCGTTAATGTAAGGTCAGCCCGCGAGAATAGAACAGCTAATTCAGCCAATCAACTCCAATCCGACCCCTGACTTATTAGCGAGCAAATAAACCCCGCGATTGTTATCTCCATATTTTTTCTTGCCATAAACGATTTCGGCATACATATTCCGCCTCCCACCACCAGATTTCCATATCCCTCAAATATATCAAAACGCTCCGAATATTTTATGCTGTCGGTATCTAACAGGCGTTTTGTGGTAATGTCTTCGTTTGATGTATAGCAGTCAGAAGCACTCGTGGTCTAAATATCTTACCATTATGTATATTGTGGCTACATTAAGATGTAACGTCGCAGAAGGGAGCCTCTCAGCGTTTTTTCGCTACGCAATCACGACCGAGATTGCTCTGTCGCGAAATGTAATGCCACATCGGCCAGGAAATTTGTTAAAATTATAGGCAAGCATTTATTTCTCAAGTCGAAATATCGAAATGGGTAGGGTCGACTTGCTTTTACCAGAAGTCCGATGAAATTACACGGCAAATGGTAGCTCGTTTGCGCTTAATTCGTACATTTGTTTGCGCAATATTTTTTCTGTGAGATACGCGAGGAAAAAATAATTGAAACAGCTATTCGGCGCGATAGGCGAAATTAGCGCCGAGATTATTCTTTGTTACCCTCGGGTTGGATGAGGAGCCTTTACTGGTGTAAACACGCCGCAAAAATGGGACGACCGGGAATGTACAAGACGAATATGTTATGCCAGACAATGAAGTTCAAAGAATGTTATGCGAATTACGAATGAATATTCTGGAGTCGCTAAAAAAGCGGAGTCTAGTGCGGCTACTTTTTTAAATAATATACGAAGCCCGAGGTGCGGGAATTGCGGCCCAGGCTTGGCTCGAACAAAACGCGCCGGTTGAATTTGCAATTTCTAGGCGTTTCGTTCTCACAATTTGCTTACTTATACCGAGCCCCACGTTGGGCGCCATTTCGTGTAATTCAGCCCGCAGTCTTACTAAAGTTAAGTAATCGCACACCGTCGCGATGCTCCGTCGCTTTCCTACAGGAACCTCCTTATTTTTCTGGCATCGTTTCAAATTAAAAGCGATAAGAGTAAGCCCGCTTTTACAGAGTCCCGCGGGCTCGTTGAAACAGAGCCATCCACTTACCGTTTTACACAATTTACCGCCCCCTGTTGGTACGTCATCATCGACCGCGCGCTCCAACTATAAATTGAGTCTAACAAAGCTAATGAAATTTAGATCGTCCGCAATTTTGTTAACACGAAGAAAACCCTGGGCGTTCGTGCATAAAACAGCATGGGAGTTAAAATTGATGTTCGAAATTCTAGCAACATGTGAACTAAACTGCGGATCTGGGCTGACCCGTTTGGCTTTCATTTTCTCTTCAATAATGAACGAGTTCTGACCCGCCCGCCTGCACAAAATTTAATTTTAATGCGGGGCGGGCACTATCTGAGGCGTCATTCGCCTAACAAAACACAGGCCTGGTTGCGGCCAGATTAGGACTCGCTTACACCATGTTTGTTCACGAACGTTTTTGGACCCATTATACGTGCTATAGCCAAATTACCCGCTGTAATCGTAAACGCTGTTCCGATGTTCGGATTTCATGTGTATTTTCCTAGGTTTAGCGTGCGGTTTGTTGACTATCGGTCTTAGTTGCCTAAGCTTTATTGCATACAAGTATATGAGTTGAAACTCGAATGTTAGGCTGAAGTGTTCCATACATGATTAGTCTTCAATTTGATTTGTCTACTGATCATAGGTTTCTTCTTACTTTTACTCGAAGATAAAGAAGCTCGCGATGGCGCAGTGACTAAGGTGTCGCGCGGAAGCACCGCTTAAGAAGAAAGAAGGGTAAGCTGGGAGATCCTCCCGGATATCGCTATCGATTACTTTTAAGTACAGAGAAAGCCTTAGTTTGAACCAAGAGGATCCGTGTGATTTGCATTGAGTTTACTCTTATTCATTCTCAGTATGCAGTAATTATAATAAATACATATTATGTACTAAATTATGAACATAAAATATGCAAGTGGAATTGCTTACAGATATCAGAGACGTAAAGTTTATTGCGTAACACAACTCCCATATTGCTCATCGATTTGCAACTCAATTTACGAGTTCTGGCACACTCGCAAAATTAGGTCTCCCATATTTATCGAGGTCATTACTTTACACACCTTAACCAAATAATTACCTTAAGTACCTATGTAGGCGCAACAAGAACCAGTTGCCATAGTCCTGGGGCCTGGTTACTAATGGAACATCCGAAAGCCTTACAATCTGAACTGAATTTGTGGCAATTTCACGAATTGTGTCGTCGCCAGTTATTATTCGGCGTGTAGCGGGAATTTGTCTCCAAGACCACAATTGGTTAAATTGCAGTGAGGAAGCATCAACCTAATTCTAGAAATACGTGACGATTTTCCTTTCAAGTAAAAGGCGGTAAAAAGAAAGCTGAATTCCATACAACATCATAGACGTATCTGCTATATTTCTATTTAATTTCCATCTGTGTAGACCTATATATAATAAGTGATATGTACGTACATAAGATGTTATTAATACAATGTAGCGCCCTGTAAGGGTAATTGTTTATCAGTCTATTTCTTCACTGTTTTGTCCATACTATGCCAGGCTCGGGGTTTGTTCAGAGTTTCCCGTGAATCCATACGGTTCGCTGGCTCTTTTCAAAAGTCGCGGTTGGTTTTACGCTTTCGGCATTGTTCGCGTTTTGACTTCGAATTTTAACCGCGATAAATAATGTTGGTAGTCCGCAATAATTGACCGTTTAGATGGTTACTCGGATTGGTTTGAGTGCACTTGTGGTGCTTTAGATTTGCTGCCTCGACGCTTGCTGCACTGCGAAACTTTTTTACCTTATTACAAGACGCGATCTAAATTTATTACCGTACTAAAGCGCATGCCACCTCGCTCCAACACGCAATATGTACAAGCGATATGACCGCCCTATTTTACTGTTCATTCCGGAACTATTCCTAGATCGCAAATTCTAATGTGGAGGGGAGGGGCGGGGGGATTCTAATTTTATTCATTAGGAGTAAAATCAGGCTATAGAAAACAAGGCTGAGTTTTTTACGTGTATTTGCGATTTTTAAACAAAGGTATTTCTCATCCAGATACTTCCGACAGTCTTCCTTATCGTCATCAATTCAAAAAGGAGCAGGGCAATAATATTTGGGTATCATATTTGTATTTATATATTGCTATAGGTTCCTGTTTCCTGCTAATCCAATTCATCGAATTGTCATATGTTAGAAACATCAACGTCAGACAGATTTTAAAGACCTGTCCATAGACACCACACACGTATGGGTTTGATGAAAAAAAAAATAGTTTCAGTTCTAAGTATGGGGAACCCCAAAAAAAATTTTTTTTCCTTTTTTGTGTAAAAGTCGTAATGCGGTTAACAAAATACATCTATTCACCAAGTTTCAATAGTATAGTTCTTATAGTTTCAGTACCACTCCTGTCGACGATCTTTGCGTACTATTCGCACTCGTGGGGTGTGAGTTTAGACGCAAATAGTGTGCGATCTTTTGCGTAGTTTATTGGGTCGTAAATAAACTACGCAAAAGATCGCCACAAAACTCATATTAAGCGTACTGTATAACGTTACAATTGACCTTACGAATCGAATAATCCGTCCTTGACAATACGTACAATATTCTTCAATTTACTGTCCATACATTTTTCATAAGACATTCATGTCCATCGTTTTAATTGGTTGCAATTAAACCGACTGCGGACGTTTCCGGACATCTAATAATAGTTTATTGCAAGGCTTGAGAACTCCGCCGTGCTGGTGACATCTTGCGTCTTCACTTATTGTAAAATATAATAAACGGACTGCGGTAATTGGTAGCAGTCTTACAGTTTAATTATGATGCAGTTCTTACTTTTGTGTTTATTTTTGTATTGTATTCTTCTGATTAAAGTTTTGCGCCATGGGGGACACCGGTGATTGACAAACAATAAATGTTTATTTGTTTCTGGTTGGATGGCAGTCAATGTGCTAAAGCGTAAAACTAGCGTAAAAGAATATGTTAGAAACCTCAACATCAGACACATTTTAAAGACATATCCCCACACGTATGGTTTGATGAATAAAAAATTAGTTTCAGTTCTAAGTATGGGGACGCCCCCCATACTTAGAACCAGTATAGTTCTTAAAGTTTCGGAAAAAATTGGCTGTGACATACGGACGGACGGACAGACGGACGTACTAACAGACGGACAGACGGACAGGCAGACAGACATGTCGAAACTATAAGGGTTCTATTTGGCTACAGAACCCTAAAAAAGGTATGATAATCCAAATAATAGTGTCAGTTAGGACTTTTTAAATGACCATGTTGAAATGTTTGACCGTGGGTGAGCCACGCTTCGGCATGAATGGGCCGGTTCGACCGGAGTGATACCACGGCCTCGCAGAAAACCGACGAGAAGCAGCACTGTGTTGTACTTCGCTTCGTGAGTCAGGGTGCCGGAGGCCGGATCCGGGGGAAAGGGGCGTATTAAGGTTGGCAGTGTCTTCACTGGTATTGCGGATGTCCATGGGCAGCGGCAATCGCTTACCATCAGGTGATCCGTTCCTTTGTCATAAAAAACTGACTACTAACAATTTTATTTTTATTACAATCAGTAAAAATCTGTTGGTAGCGCCACCTAAACCGTAAAGGGCTTATGAGTACCTACGTAGGTACATGGGGATTTAAACTGTACCAAAAAAAAGCACTATGTTTCCAATGAAAATATTTTTTTCTTAGAGCTAAAGACATATTAGAGCCGGCGTTAAAAAACATTTTCACTCATTTATTCCCATGTATTACGAGTAAGCCCATTCACGACAACAACACCTTTAAAAGTATTCACGGTGTCAAGTGCGGCCACCACGGTGTCCAGGGATCCGCATACAAAACGTAACAAAGAAAATTACCTGCGCATCGTTGACAAGTACACATACATACTAGGGATGGGGTTCTACCGGTTAGTACCGATATGACTTAAAAAACCGTCGTGATCCGTCAGCTCGTCTGCCGCCTATGACATGAATGATGAAATAAATGAAATTACTTAATCTACTGGCTCAGTGATGACTGTGACATACAACTGTAAAATATCAACAAATAGGAATGTATTTCCTGCGTATAATTCAAAATAATGTAAAGTATTCGTAGGTACTATTAGAATACACACAAAGCGTTCGATAAAATGTATAATTAATAAAATCTTATTGTTAAAATAATAGACATTTGCTAGTTAGTTTGTCTTAAAAAGTATTGTAATAAATACAAATAAGAGTAACATCTCTTGCCATGCCCTTACAGGGTCCATGTACCTCTATGTATATGATATTTATGTATGGTACAAGAAATAAATAAAAAAGAAAAATAGTATAGGTGTTCGTATATATTTTGTGATGTAACTTACTACTTAACGGTATATTAAAAACCCTTTCAAAACAGACAAGGAAAAACCGGTAACAACTCAAATGGACAATTATTTTCACATCGTCAGTATTTCGTCGAAAAAAGACAGTGTTCGTTATCAAAATTCTGCGAACCAATTGAAAAGTACAGGAATTGCCTTCATTATTATTTTTAACGTAAAATAAAATATTCTCTCCAGTAAGGAGCTTATCCGCCGACACTTCTCCCTGAATCCTTAATTTCACTTCGTCTTCGCTATTAATTTGTTATTAACGTCAAGTGCCATCTGTTGCCCGGTTGATTCTCTACTTGCGTCTCTAGGAATTATATTTTTTGGAATTATACTGGAAGTTTGGAGTGTGATGATAGGGGTGTATTTCAATTTAGCTAGAGACTTGGTGAGTCTGTTAAATAATTCGTCAGATACAGATTTTGACACAAGACTGGTATTATTTGTTTATTATTTGAAAGAAATGGGGTGAGCCTTGCATCTCATAGCCACTGCGACTAGTACTTGATCTATTGTGGCAACCCCAGAACCTATTACAGCACCTCGTGTAACTCCAGCTCCAGGATGAACCCGTGAATGGAGCTGATGGGGGAGCTTTTGATCTCGTCTGCCGAGATCATATGTGCTCCCAGGTGCCGGCTTCTGTAGTGGTGCAGCGCTATGCACTCGCCGAGGACGTGGTATCTGAAAGGCTCATGTTGTGCAGGTCTGGTACCTAACTAGTTAAAGTGGTCCGAAGACCTTAGTATGTCGACGAATTTTTTAAGTGCTTTTTGTTTCGCCATGAGCCGACGATAGTTTCATCAATCATCGTCATCGTCATCGTCAGCCCATTTAAGTCCCCACTGCTGGGGGACGGGCCTCCCTCAATCACATGAGGGGTAATTGCCATACTCACCACGCTTGGCAGACGGGTTGGCGAGGGTTTTGATATAAATGCAGAGTTTTCCTTCTCTGGGTGCTGATGATCATGACAGCAGCTTTACCTTAGTCGCCTTTTATGACACCTCGGTAAGAGTGAGGGTGGCCTATTCTACTCTGCCGGGGACCACACGGCAAAAATCGTAATACGGTTAACAAAATACATCTTTTCACCAAGTTTCGATAGTATAGTTCTTAAAGTTTCGGAAAAGATTGGCTGTGACATACGGACGGACAGACGTACAGACAGACAGACATGACGAAACTATAAGGGTTCCATTTTTTGCCATTTGGCTACGGAACCCTAAAAAAGGTATGATGATCAAAATAATAGTGTCAGTTAGGACTTTTTAAATGACCATGTTCAAATGTTTGACCGTGGGAGAGCCACGCTTCGGCATGAATGAAGTTTCATCAATATTTGTTTGTAATTACCTACAAATATCCAGTGGAAATATTTTACCACCAGTCAAGATGAAACTGCTTAATTAATATTAGGATTGCACGGCCGCCTACCATCAGGCGGAGTGAGGTCATCCTGATTGGCCTTTCTATAAAAACGAAAATTTTTGGGTATAGCAATTTTTTTCAATTTATTATTAAGTAAATAATGGACTTAAAATTTTTTCGACAGTCTTCAGGTGCTTTTTGCTTGGTTGCCCGGTTAGCAAAAGATCGTGAGAGTCCCACCTTTGGACTGTCGAAATTATTTTAAGTGCATTACTTAAGATTAAATTGCAAAAAAATGCTATACTTACCCAAAAAAAACAAGTTTATTTCCTATGTGATAGGTGGCAGACGAGCAGACGGATCACCTGATGGTAAGTGATTTCCCCAGCCTACGGCACCCGCGACACCAGTGGTGTCTCAATTGCGCTGTCAACCTTTAAACCCCCCAAGTGTGGTTATCCGTATTTAGAGTTCAAATGCTAAAACTAATGTCATTAGCTATGTCAAACTTCATACAATCAGACGTCATAAATTATACTCTACGTATATCAAAGGCCTCGGTCACCCCCTTACTAAGTGGTTAGACTGAGTATAAATAAATGTCAGGATACGAAGATGACTCATAGCTAAAAATAGAAGGGAATGGTATATGGAGATTAGAAATACAAGAAAACAACCGTTTACAAACTTAGCACTTACCCCATCAGCACAAGGTCTACATTTGAATAGTTAATGTCCCATACATTAATTAAACGTTAACACTGCGAGTCGAAATAACTTCTAACGAAAGTAAATCAAATCCTCTTAAAATTTAACTCGGCGGCTCTGAATAATGCTGATCCTCTAAATTGCATTGCACTCTAACTCCAAAATCTCTATTAATGCGACCTCAAAGTCCCAGGGTCGTTTCGCAATACCTAATTACACTATTCCGTAGGACTTTGCTATACAATATACAGGGTGAAACATTATGTGGAAGTGTCACAAGTTGGTGATATATGGTGGGCGGTGGGCTGAGATTACTACGTGTTTGGTAACCCGGCTGGAATGTATTCGGGGACATTGTAACAGGAATTGGAATGACTTTCTGTTTTATTATACAATTAGTATCAGGGATGTATAGCTAGGGATTGAATTAATTTATTCTAGGATGTAAAGTTATTAATAGTCTTACTGCCACACTCAGAGTCGTTGATTAACTTATTTGTAAAAAAAAATATTGAACCTTATTTTGATACGCATAAAGACTACCGATACTAAAGATAATGAACATAAGCTTAAATGACGTCTCTGAGTGCGGCCGTTAGATATTTATAGATAGATATTCATTATTTACTAAACTCAAAACAATTTAAGCGGGATTTATCGCTTAGAACAATCTAGATTCAGCTAAGTAACATTATATAGAAGACGGCTGGATTCTTTTGTTACATTTACAAACATTTTAAAAATTAAGGTATATTTACATCGCATCCCCCGTGGAAAATAAGCATAAGTGGTCTTACTTCGAATATACCGACTTGTATTTTATCATATTTGAAAAGTAGATAGATAGATAGATAGATATACATTATTGCACAAAATACACAACTTAAGTACTAGGTATTAAGTACGTTTAAAGATACGAAATTTGAATGTTCCTCATATTTTCCTTCTTTAATTGGACGATTTAATGGAAGAAATTCAACAAATGTATCTTAAACCGTACTTTTCAAATATGATATCCAGGGGAATGGGGGTTAAAAGGTAAGCAGCGCACTTGTGACACCACTGGTGTTGCAGGGGTCCATGGGCGGCGGTAATCGCTTACCATCAAGTGATCCATCGGCTCGTCTGCCACCTATATCATAAAAAAAAGATAAAATAGATGATTCGAAGTAACACCACTTATGCTTTTTTTCCACTGGGGGTGCGACATAAGAATAGGACTACAGTATAGAGTACCACTTATGCTTTTTTTCCACTAGGGGTGCGACATAAGAATAGGACTACAGTATAGAGTAAACATTTTGGGCAAAGTATGTCACAGATAGTAACTTCTATCGTGGATTGGCGTTTTGCACACATGCGGAAGGTACCGTGTTCCAATCCCGATCGGGTCAGTTTAAGAATATGATTTTTTCTAATTGTCTCAGATTACTGGATAATCCTCCCGTTTATCGTCATCTAATACTCTACATTTGACCAATTGGTGTGAATTGTCTGACATAATTCTGTATTTTATTTTTTTATTTACTCTATCACTGGTTAAGTTTAAGTTGAGGTTGACATGATTTTAAATAACAGCCAATTCGATGAACCCACCAAAACCGTTAATCAATAGTTTTTTCTTTCCAATTACGAAAAATTTGGCCTTGACTTAAGTCTAAAGAAAGTTCAGACCCCTAGAGGCGAGTTCCCAACTTTCCCTCAAAAATGCTTCCTAACCCAAATGCCGAGTTTTCGAACAAGTTTAGTGGAGCAACGCTAATCTCGCTGACTCGCCAATGACAGCCAGCAGTCGAGTGATCGTAATTAATTACCCACTTGCCAGTGCCATACACTTCCCGGTCCATTACTCTGATCCCAGTGAGGGGGATGCCGTATGCGCTAGTAGGGCGAAAGAAAGGGACAGAGTGTTTTTACATAACCACTTGCAAAAGGATTATGTTCTCATAGCTGAGGGTTGATACATTAATTGCTTCATGTAGGTACATAATGAGAATTAACGAGTTTATAAGCAGCCTGTATTTTCCGGGATCGTTTGAGAAGATAAAAGGTGATGGGAATATTGTATCGTACAGCTTTGTGATTCACACTCGACATTAAAAAATAATGAGACATAATAATAATAATAAAATAAAATAAAATATATCTTTATTTGCAGTAAATTATTAACAAACAAGTTGTCGGGGCTTCCCAGAAGGTAGTCATAAGACACCTGTGTTGGGAATGCCTCGCCCTTCCTAAGTAATCATTATGTTATTTAGATTTTTAACATTAGATTTACGTTAATAGTAATTAGATTTAGAATCATAAGTAAGAATTAGATTTATGTAATAATCTTATGATTATTATTATAATCATCTTTCCATAATCTTTACACTTCCAGTTAAAGATCTTAAGATTTTAATTATTATTATTAAGACATTATTATTATTAATATTTTTTTTATATAGAATTGTATAACCTGCTAGTATGTGTGTGTGTGTGTGTGTGTGTGTGTGTGTGTGTGTGTGTGTGTGTGTGTGTGTGATCGAAATTAAAAAATAATCAGACCATCACAATTATGTTATCCTGTTCCCAAACTAAGGTTTTCCTTTGTAATATGGAAGAGTTATCACATGGAGTTATTTGTTGAGATCTTCAAAGAAAAATTGCAATATTTTCAGAGTCCTTTTTTTTGATGTGATAGGTGGTAGACGAGCCGACGGATCATCAGATGGTAAGCGATTGCCGCCACCCATGGACACCCGCGACACCAGTGGAGTCACAAGTACGCTGCTTACCTTTTAACCCCATTCCCCTGGATATCATATTTGAAAAGTACGGTTTAGTCACAAGTGCGCTGCCGACCTTTAAAACCCCCCTATTCCCCGGATTGGGCCTCCTTACTTATGTGTAAAGGAGGTCGTAATGTGCAACATCAACATCATAATTATTATTAACTGTTTGGCCAACCAGCTAGAATGAATGACAATCTAAGAAAGAACCTACATGTATTGGAAACTAAAATAGCGTAACAGTTCCAAATATGTGGTCCATAATGATGTCAATTGATAAAAGGTCAAGATTCTTGAAGTTTGTTATATCAAATTGGGCTCTTCTCCAATTTCTTATCAAGTCATGTACAGTCATGCACTAACAAGTATATTCAACGTCATTCAAACATGAACCTTATTGTTCCGCCTCTTCTTACATTCATTGCAGGCGACTGTACGGACGTCATCAATTTGAGTATGAGTACAAACCAGCTCAACAATTTAAAAAATAAAACTTTTTATTGCGATGATCTATAATTTTGCTCCTTTTAATTAAACACGGAAACTTTCTGAACTGTTAAAAAAATAAAGTTACATCGGTTTATAAGCTTCACATAACGTTTTTAATTCGGGATGATTGACATACTTTTTAAATTTTTGGGTAAATCGTCCCAAGGTTTCCTTGGTTGATTGAATTGCCTGATTCAAAATGGGCACATATGAGTTATGTTGCATAAAAAAAATCAATAATACGTTTTACTTTTTCATTTATGAAAAATGAACTCTTATATGAAAATACGCTATAGACGGTCTGATTTGCCTCAGACAGAGTGTATTGAAATATTAGTGTCTAAAATAAAACATTTCCGCTTTATGACATGGCGCTTGGCGCTTTATTGTTTCGTGATATAAAAAATTGAAATTTCAAATTCCACCAACAATCCCTAGCCATTCTTTCCAGAAGCATAAAATAAACAGTATCCTCTACAGACGTGGCGCAGGGTAAGCTTAAAGGGCTGCATTTCTAACGAGCCCCTTAGGCGAATTAGATTAAATTTTTGATTCTGTTTGCTTGCTAGCGACTGCTATCCTCAATAATTCAAGACCTGCAGTCCAAAGCAGAAGGTATGCAGTAAGTCATTATACATAATAGATTTTCCGCGCCATGTCAGAATTTATTAGCTGGAAATGTTCTTTAGAGTAGGGCTCGTACCGTAAGTAAAATACTCGAGTTAACGTATTTTATTCGTCTGCTGAATTATTCAGCGACTAATCTACTTGTGTAGGTAAATACGATGGGATTGCTACCTTAATCGAGCAGATAGGGTAATCGATTAGTGTAATCGTGTTATTGTTGTCATAGCTCTCAGAATCAGCAGGCCGACTATGCTTGACTGTTACGTTAAACGCTTTTTGAGGGAAGATGAACCTCGATTATGACGTCAAGGCGCGCATTGTTGCCGCGTAGGCCAAATGGCATGGGATGTCAGGCGTCATCTGTGACCTTAATAAATGCCGGTTAAGTTGAAGGGACAGGTCTTAGCCCGTACTTGAGCGACACAAGCAGGAGTTGCATGTCACGGAAATGAAGATGCTGCGGTAGATGCGTGGAGTTACGAGTGAGAAACTCACGTACGCGTGGAAACCTTCACGTCCGTGACATAGCAGAGAAACTGCTAGAGGGTCGCCTAGGCACGTTGGTACGGCCATATCCTAAAATCAGACAGCTATGTGGGAAACAAATGTCTGGTCATGCAACCACCACCAGGCCCCGGCAGAAGGGGTAGACCTAAAAAGTGCGGCTTGACGTCGTAAGGGATGACATGCGTGCCAATAAATTGACTACATTGGATGCACAAGATCGTGCGAAGTGGAGGAGTAGAAGCAGGAAAGCGGAGTGGCAGCTAGGGACGCAACCGGGTCAAAAAGCTAAGATGATGATGATGATGAACCTGTGAAACGGTGGGAACATAAATTTTGATGATAAAGATAATGTTTAGAATTTGATGGTATACATAATTAAAATAAACTGCAACCAAACCCGTAATTACTTATTTTTCATTTTGCCATGACCCTTCTTCTGAAAATTGAATAAATTAAATTACCTATTGCAAGTACCTAAAAGTAAAACAAAAATCTCGCAATCAGCTAATTAGACAACGCCTAAGTCACTTTAACCTTTTTATTGTTTTGCTTCGTGAGCGACGGTAAAGGAGGACCAATTCGGGGTAAGAGGATATTGAAGGTTGGCAGCGCACTTTTGACTCCACCGGTGTTGCCCGTGTCCATGAGCGGTGACAATCGCTTACCATAATGTGATCCGTCTGCTCTCCTGCTACCTATCACAGAAAAAAAATACCATTGGTTTCTCTCGTAATCTTTTAATTTGACAACACCTAAGAAACTTTTTTCCAAATTACAATTTTATTCCATTGAAATCCATGCACTCTGTTATTCAATTCCCGATTCGTTCGCTCCAATTCCAACACTTTGTAGTATTCGGGTTCGTTCCTTGGAACTGCTTTAATCAAGTATTAAGCTTAGCTTTTCATTAAATTGCGTTACGTCCATTACCTGCTCACGAAACGGAGATAGTATTTTAGAATCGCTCGCCATTGAACGAGGTATAAAAAGTCAAAGGATTCGAATGAAAACCGACCAGTTAGCTTCACTAGTAGTTTTAAATTGCGCTTGATCAAGAAATCAGGTTCTAGTTCATATGTATCGAACCGTACATGGGTCATTTAATTAAATATATACTATGAAGATTTTTAAATATAAGGGTTACATATTTAATAAGTTGTTTGTTGAAAAACGTTCACTTTCAAGAATCTTTTACTCAAGAAAAATATGACAAGAAAAAATATGGATTTTGTTTAATTCATGACGAAGAAGATTTAAATAATCACAACAGCCTTAAATGTCCCCACTGCGGAGGTAAGCATTACCCTACTAACCTATTTTTCATATTAAAGAAAATGTAGTAAGAGTAGACTGTTTTCGGTTGTTTTGATTTGATTGATTTGCAAAAAAAGTCTACTAAAGACTTTTCTGCAAATCAATTCATTTTATTAACCTTATTGTATAAATGTTGCCTCTAGCATAAGAAAAACCTGTATTTTTTTAGGACTAGGAATGCTAAATAAGAAGTACAAGTCGCATACGACTGTTAAGCGTATACTTTGATATTCAACATCGCCCTGCGCTTTTGCTCAACTGTTTTCATTACTGGCACACGCGATGTTTGCTATACTATACATTTCTGGCAGGTCAACTTCTCAGACTGCGCCAGTTTCGACTCTATTACTTACAGCTATAGAAACGAAGGATTAATGCTATAAACTGTGTTCAATTTCCTCTAATTTATCGTATCCATCATTGATTCAAGCTGTCCGACGATTTGACTGCTGATATAGAGGGGAAATTACGGTTTTGGCTCGTTGGATTTAATGGAGCATTTTGTGAATTTACGGGCCTGTTTGTTGGAAGATAGTTATCTTGTTAACTTTATTTGCCAGACATTTTCTGACACCTTATTTTTGTGGGAATATTTAAGACTAAAATGACGGTATATTTATTTACCCTAAAAGTAACCTTGGGCTCAGTTAAGTTATCAATTGATAACCGCCTTATTGTCTTTACTGTTGCTGTACCATATCTGTATATTGTTTCTATGCAATAAATAATATCAGAAATGGACTTTATCTGAATCGTGTTAAGGATTTTATGAGGTTAGTTTTGTATTTTCTAATTCATTATTCTACTTTGATCGAATATTGGTTTATTTATTTTCTCTACGTCCACCAAAGTAACAAAGTACATTAGTGCACAGTTTACAGGCTTACAGCACTCATAACTCCCTTATAGTGGTTCCAGGTTTTACTACCAAGCTTATAACCGGTTACACTGAGTTCGTTTGGGTTTATAGTACACCTGTTCTAATAATTTGACTTATAGTCGCGTACAGAACGAAACTATGAGCGCAGTATAGACTGAGATGGCCTAAAAAGTGTTGCAAAGGTGTAAATACACTTGAGAAAAGTTGCTTCAGTAACTTATAGTCATAATCACCTACAAAAAGTTATTATAGATCTGCTATAAGTAATGCCTAGAACCAAATGCAGTTAGAACCATTACCACTTATTACTTGAGCTTACAGGCATGCATAAGATAACCTTATATGCCAGTATGAGTGAAGTAGTTCTACATTGGTTTTTTCTAGGAGTCAGTATATTTGGTATTATTGTGTACTCTCGAATGCCGTTATAGTCCTATTTTATCTATAAGAGTTCCTTGTAAAACTATTAGTTTCCAAATATAACTCCATGAAGTCGTTGACATATCGAAGTGATGAAGAACCCTAATTCGCTGTGAATTATATGAATTATTTTTAATGCTGTAATTAATATGAATTATTTTTAAACACAACTCAGTAAGTACGCCTTTACTTTTAATTTTTTATATGTTTCTCCACAACCGAACAAACACAACACGACAAAATGTTGGAAGTAGTTAGTAATAGAAGCGCGTGTGTTACAGACCTGCCTGGGATGGATGCTGATAGTGGGCTCCGCGGAAGTAAATGGTTCTCCGGAGTCTAAATATTAGTGTATATGGACTTATGTCGTGATGTTTGGTTCTATTATATGTGTAGACTATGAGGAGTCGCAGTGGTTAAGAAAATGAAAGCCAGACTTTTCACTGAACACGGGTAAATTTATTATATCGAAAGATCGCGTACAAAGGGGGACCGTGCGACACGGCCCACGCTAGGCACAGGACTGCTGTGCGTGCGTAAAGGAACGCACTTCGTAAAACAAAAGTGAAACTACCGCTAATACAATCATTAAAAATCTTATGATTACCTTAAATAAAAATAAAATTTTATTTATCGAGAGCATCGCCAACAATATGCTTCTAGTTGGCTTCAGGGGAGCAGATAATTCTGTGTAGTCCAAGTATGAGTGTATTATTGGCGTAAGTGATGCTCGTCTAGTATGAGTATTTTACTAGTTAAAGTACGCATATAATATGGGCCCTTTTCCGTGGTAATAAACGTTTATAAGCCTATTATAGTCTTGGCTCCGGAACCTACAGTCCATATTTTGTTACTTGGGCATTGAAACATTACTATATTGACTGTCTTTAAATATCCGGAAACTCCTCATTTCAAATCTATCAATTAACTGCTCATATCCGCCCACTTCTGAAAGTAGGAATGAAACCTCTGCATCATCATTTAAGATCATAGACGCGAACTGCTGAACATCCACCCCCAACGTTATCCACACAGATCGGTCCTTTGCCTTTTGCATGTTGCATCACAGATTTCTTTCCCAGGTTTTTCTCACCAAGTCACTGACAATTGACAATCCGCCTAAGTCATTCTCAAGTGTTCTTCACGAGCTGAATAAGTAGGCACTTGCTTAGAGTCCACGCCACGAAAGAAGTCCCGCAGAAGAACACGGAACTAAAATTTGAGATTCCTTGTGTCTATGACCATAAATCTAAAATTTGAATGTTGATGGCGATTCAAGCGCGCTTTAATAAATAATAATAAATAAAATCTTTATTTGAAACATAACAATTTTCCAAAAACTTTTACACGTTAATAGCTGCAGTAGTCAGAGACTGTGTCGCAGTTATTAGTGCCCACCTCACATTTGACAAATCGCTTTTCACGGGACTTTGTGGTGGCGCGGACTCTACCTACATAAAAAAAATATCTTCCAACCAATTTCGGCTAAGGCGGCTAATATCAACAACATAGGGTGATCTGTGATCAACAATAAGCTACTTACGCAAGATATATTATAGTGCTCAAGTGTGGACTCTCTATTCCCTTGCCCTCATATTCCGATGGGACACCAGTGTGACACGATCGGAGAGGGATTGGGCGCAGGACCAACGGCTTAACTAGCTTTCTAAGGCACAAGGGGTACAAGACCACCAACTTCCAGACTTCGGGCTGACACTGAGAATTTCTTAACAGAAAAACTCGGGAAAAATTTTGGCCCGACCTGGTGATCGGACCCGGGACCCCAAGCGTAGCCGTCGCTTTTAATTGCGACCAACTACCACTGCGCCACCGAGGCAGTCTACCTACAAGTACAATATCAGTTAAGATAAAATTTAATCCACATTTAAATATCCCAATGAATTCCTATTAACGAAAACCGTTATTACCACAATGGAATGTGTTCTCTCAATTTTAAAATATTATCTCTCCGAACGAAATCAATTCCCGTCCTAATGATCCCAGGGCCATTAATAAGTTTTTCGTGTGGGTTCACATCACAAAGGGTCATACGTCGGGTCTATTCTCTGCAGCCGGAAGGCGAAGGTTATAATTTTCGGCACATCCGACATTTACTACGATTTATAACCCGATAGGGCTGCGGCGTTTCATTGGGTAGACTGTTTGGGATCAATCAATTGATCGAGTGGATTTGGGATGGAAAGTTGACGATAAAAAAAATCTAATAAATTATTACACAGTCGTGAAAGCATCCTCGTCAAACATTGTAAGGAATAGTTTTTTTAAATTTTCGCGTTGCATTATAACTATAATTAATCAAGACGGGGATTAACTCGATATTCACATATATATCACAGCCCGGCCCCAGCGGACGACGCAGTGTTCCGCCAGTCCGCTCGTGACCACGGCTGCTGTAACGTAGCCGAAACGTCGAGAAAAATATGTGAGTACAAAATGTTGTATCACATAATCAATATCGTGTTAATTCCCGTCTTGATTAATTTTAATCGTAAGGAATCCAGCTTATGTTGAAGTAGAAATTCTAAAGAGCATGTCAACCGAAATGGTTTCAATATCTAAAGAGAAGGCTGCAACCAAGTATAACTTCGTGACTGCAACAGTGGGCGGCATAATACATACTAGAATACCATTTTCATAAAATATCTCCTTCTTCTTCTTTAGCCATTTCCAACCTCTGGGGTGTAGGCCTCCTTCAGTTTATACCATTTTTGTCGATCTTGGGCGGTTTCTATCCACTTGGTTCCTGCCAGCCTTTTGATGTCGTCACACCAACGCATTTGGGGTCTTCCTCTTGGGCGTTTCTCGCCCCACGGTCTCCACTCTACCACTGCCTTGCACCACGAGCCGTGGTTTCAGGCGACATGACCAGCCTACTCCCAGTTACAGATTCACGGCCTGTTTCGCAACGTCGCTTACTTTGCTCTGCTCTCTGATCTGAATCTGAATATATCTTAGATAATTATAATCCACCTTACCTATTCCTAATATTTATGCAATTGATAGAAACAATTTTACTTTTAGACGAAACTCGATTAATCTAAAGGATCCCTACTAAATACTATACAGGATATCTATCTGTGAACATACATCCCTTTAACCACGTGTTTTAATAACAATTCGGAACAACATTTGTTCTACCACTTTTCGGTGTTCATTGGAAATTTGTTCGAATCCCCATAAAAATGACCAAGTCATTTCATGTGACTTTGTATGAAAAGTTGATTTTATTTTGCGAATTTTCAAGAGTCATAGAACAAATGTTGAACGTGAATCAGCGTGTTGTGTTTCGCTGTGTGAGTGAAGGTACCGGAGGCCCAATCCGGGTGAAAGGGGGGGTGTAGTTGGCTGCGTACTTGTGACTCCACTGGTGTCGCGGGTGTCCATGGGCGGCGGAAATCGCTTACCATCAGGTGATCCGTCTGCTCGTCCGCCACCTATCACATAAAAAAAATGTACTTAATGTTTGGTAGAACACATGGTTAAAAGGGAAGCAAATGTTCACAGATACACCATGTAAAAGTAATTGTCATTTGGGTAATATTTAGCTAAGTAATTTTTGTAATATTATCAAAATCTTAGAAAAAAGTCGTGTTAACACCCCTAAAGAAATAAATTCTTGAAAGATGACAACGTAATAACAATGTATCAACGAAACCCTAACGGTAACGTTTCCACCAACTATTAAATTACCCAGGATACGGACGGGAGCTATAAATGCGAGTTACCGCGACATCTATTGTTCGAAACGCTCAATCTCTGAGCGGAGCAGATCGGAATTCATGCCAAGTTCAAAGCTTTAAGGCGCCATTTGCCATTGGATTTTTACTGGGAAAGTATCCGCACCCAATTGCAAGGGTTCAAAGAGGTTAGAAACCAGATATTTGTCCATTAAAAATGTACTTATGGGATTTAGCGCAAGGAAAAATGATAACCTACTGGAAGTAGACTTTCATGATGCGTCCTCATTGAGTCGATTATCATTTGTTAGATGTGCGTAAGAAATATATTTCAATGCCAAACTATTTTAGTTAAGATTGTGAAAAGCAGATAATGCGTTTCTTTACATTTGTGAACTACGTAATAATAGAATAAAGACATACTTTCTTCTCAGATTTGACAACATACAGGAAATTTACATGGTATTTTATTAAAAAATCAACATTCTTTTTTCAAGTTGTTCTACTGCATAATAATGAGATCCAAGATAAAAAAGCAAACTTCGGTATCGAGTAATAGAAAAATAAAATTACTTGCGAGACGCTTATTGCCTCATACGCAACTTTACATAAACATATAGCAAGCGGGACACGAGCCAAACACGATACGAACTTCTTTATTAAAATTTATGAGTTCTATCAGGGAGCAAAACTTTTTCGGCCCTACGTTGTTTTATGTATAGGAAAACCGTTTGCTTTGTTTTGTACTCGTATAAATAACTAATCATATCTTACCACTCGTGTACGTACATACTTACTCAGGTATAGATGCATGCTGAAATATCGACCCACCCTCCTGTCGTATGGGCCGGTACTTCCTTTTTCGTACCAATTTGGTAGACGTGTGTAACTCTTTACTCAAACGACTCAGTGATCCGACTCAGCCAAATGATACACTGTTACAAATCTCTAATGTTCGCTCCGAATGTAGTATCGAACTCCGAATGTAGTCGAGTCCGAGTGAGCCGAATCATCCGAATGAGATGAATGATTCTTGTGAGCCGAATGATCCGAATGTGCGTAATGATTCGAAGAGCTAAATGATTCGAGTGAGCCGAATGATCAGAATGAGCGGAATAATCTGAATGAGCTAAATGATCCGAGTGAGCCGAATGATCTGAATGAGCGGAATGAGAGCGAAAAAGTAAGCTGTGGGCTGTCCGGAGTGAATAGGTAACCGTCATTCCATGTTTTTCGCGGGGATAAGATATAGGTATATAACATGACACGGCGAGAGAGGATCGAATATTCATTCGTAACAAAACCAGCGAATCACGGATCTATCTGAGAGTTGATGTTCCAAATCATTCAAATGAAGCGTTTCACTGTTCCGCATCTTTGCACTGATCCAGATGAAAATGTTCCAATCTTTTGAAAGATACGTTTTTGCCAGGTCTACAATTTAGGTTTTATAGTTTTTTACGGTTCAAAAGAAAAAAGCGGGGAACCCCATAAAGATTACTTTGTCCGTCTCTCTGCCAAATATTTTGGTGTGTCCTATGTATCTGCCCTTAAAATGTTTGTACTCTTATATCTATTTAAACTATTTATAAAGTGGTAAATTCATCTTTTTCTTAGTTTGTGCGTAAATTTTACAGACAGCGGCAACGATTATAGGTAATCCAAACGCTTTCGTAATTTAAGTAGTCGACAGCGCCATCTATTGGTATGAAGTGGAACTAATGTCCCGAAACGAAATGAGGGCGGGCTACTAGTTAAAAGACAAGGGTGTGTATATCGAAAAAGTAGGATCATATCTAAACTCAATCTAATTATATATCCGCACGGTTACGAGGAACCCGAAAACCAATTTCCGAATACTACAACATACGACTCGATTCTGCAATAGAAGCCTAGCCGATAGGAATTGCAATTAGGCCTCACCTACGCATAGTTTGGCAGGAATTTCATTCATAACCCACCTGTCTTGCGGACTATTGCCAAGAATTCTACCCCTTTCCTATCGTAACTACTCCGATGACTTTGCGGTAATGAAAACGTTCTCGGTTGGCTGGAGTAACTGTAGGGAATGTAATTTTTGATGGTTTGTATGGGAATAAGGAGTTCGTCTTTAGAACTAGCTCTTTTAAAACAAACAGTCAAATTGAGAATTTTTGGAAGGCAGTAAAAAAATACAGAGTGACATTATATTACAAAACCAAATTTTACGGTTTCTTTCTCGTGACAACTTGCTGGGACCTAATAGAGTCTTAAATCTCGTGATTGCTTTCAGAATGATATCCACTGAATCCGTAGGTCGATAAAACGTAAAAACACTGATGTTTAATTGAGTGACTGTGACTTTGACTGACTTCGACTGTAGACTAGGTAGTCCTAGGTAGTTAAGTAGGTACTCTATAAGTTACTTGACATTGGCTAATTATCTTCGGGTAGAGCCATATTAAAAAAAAAGATCGTAACAATCGTTAGATTTATTTAGATGTTTTAAATTTATTTATTAAAAAAGAAAATATGAATCTATACTAATATACACTAATATTATGAAGAGGAAAGATTTGTATATTTGTGTGTGTATATTTGTAATAAACTCAAATCTACGTAATGGAATTTAATGAAACTTCATAATAAATAGCTTACATCAGACTAACACATAGGCTGCAATTCATACACGGGCGAAACCGTGGGGCGCAGCTAGTGTTGTATACACCGTTTTTTTTTTCTCGTTTTAATCCCGAAAAGCTCATAATAAAGTCCATTTGGCATGTTAGATCAAAAAATAATGAAAAAAAAACCAGCTGTTCCATACAAAATAGAAAATCCACCCGGCAATAATGTGTGGAACAGCAGATTTTTCTTTCGCGTTTTTTGTTGATCTATGTTAGATGATGTTTATTCACTATTATATTAACTACTTATTATGAAGTTTCCGGGATGTAAATGATAAAAAATAACGATGTATAAAAAAACAATACACTGACCAGATGGCGCTATTGGTAGTGACCCTGCCTCTTGCGCCAAAGGTCGTGGGTATGATCCCCACCCTGGACAAACATTCGTGCGATGAACACTTGTGTTTGTTCAGTGTCTGGGTACACCCAGACAATATAATTATAATTTATACATACATAAATTACAATATATGTATGTATAAATTATAATTATAATATATATATTTGTGTTTCTCTCAGGCTCTGCCTGAAAACCAGCGCTGCAGCGGCTTGGCCACTGCAGCAAATGCTGAGGTTGGGCCTTGTTGGCTACAGAATTTGTTATACTTGTATTTATGCCACTCATGTTTGATTTGTGTTCTGTGGCCAATAAAGAACTCTTTATCTTTATCTTCCTCTGTTGTCTGATATCTGTAACCCAAGTTCTTAAGCTACTTAGTATGGAATCAGGTCAACGTATGAGATGTTGTGAGAATTATGTTGTGTTGTTGTTGTTGTGAAAAACTAAGCACTATTACGCACGTACCAGGTAAGTATATGTAATTTATACACTGTTCTTGCATTGCGTTTTCTTTTCTGCGTGTTAGGATGAGTTAAACCTGATAGTAAATACGTCACCACCAGCTATGGTTTCCGGCTGCACCGGTCGGTCCACCAAATGTGCTGCCATTCAAAAAGATCGACGACCCGTTTGGATCAGTGGTCATCATCATCATCATCATCAGCCCATTTAAGTCCCTACTGCTCGGGCATGGGCCTCCCTCAATCACACGAGGGGTAATTGCCATACTCACCACGCTTGGCAGACGGGTTGGCGAGGGTTTTGAACTAAATGCAGAGTTTTCCTTCTCTGGGCGCTGATGATCATGCCAGCAGCTTTACCTTAGTCGCCTTTTACGACACCTCGGTAAGAGTGAGGGTGGCCTATTCTACTCTGCCGGGGACCACACGGCAAGTGGTAGTGAACACTATCTTTGGTCCTGGGGTTCGATTCCCGCACAGTACAAACATTTGTGTGCATGGACATGTCTGTTTGTATTGGTCTGGATGTTTTCTATGTATTATTAGTATGTTACAGGAGAAAAGTATTATATGTGTATATTTGTAATTCCGCTGTTGACTCTGATATCCGTTACACAGGTGTTTGACGACCCGATTATAACAGCGGTAGTGAACGCTGCCTCTGATACAAGGGTTGCGGGTTCGATCCCCGCACAGTACAAACATTTGTGTGCATGAATATGTTTGTTTGTATTGGTCTGGGTGTTTGCTATGTATTATAAGTATGTATTTACAAAAGTAAAGTATTATATGTATATATTTGTAATCCCACTGTTGATATCCGTAACACAGGTGCTTGAGCTACCTATCTCGGAGTCAGATCAATGTATGTGATGTTGTGAAATATTTATTTAAATTTATTTATTTAAAAAACCTATCTCGTAGTGAAATCAATGTATGTGATGTTGTGAAATATTTATTTATTTAAAAAGAATACGCTCTTTTTTTGAAGATTTGAAGATTGAACCCTATTTAGGTACAGGCAGGACGTAAATGTTTGCGTCATGATACGTATTCATACAGGGAATACCTATTCCAACTTGAATCTACATAGGTAATACCACTGTTACATTTTTCCTTTTCCTTTACCCACCTGGAATTCGGCCTGCCACAAGTTTTACTCCGAGAATTTCTTCGTTGAAATTCGTTTAGTAGTTTTGACATCAGAGGTAAGGCAAAACAAAGTTTCCGATTTATTTTATTGGTGAAGATGTGTTAGCGTTTGATGGCAGTTTTGGTTGAGTACACTTTATCAAAAGTTGAGTAAAGTATGACGGTGTTTATTTTATGACTAAAAATTACTCAGTTCTTATTAATAGCTTTTAGCGATCAGACCGCCTACTTTACACTATGATAAAACCGTAGACTGCTATACAATCTGTAAACTTTGTGCAAAAGATAAATAGTTACACCTTAACTATTTATCTATATAATCTTTGTCTTTCATTGTCTCCTATTTCCCTGGTTACGTATCTATCAATCCAATAAACTGTTAGTATATATGTTTATTTGTTTTGTAATGTACTAGTATGTATTAGTATTTATAGCTAGTATATATTTATTTAATATAATGTATGTATGTATATACCATACTCGTATTTGTACAATGTCTTTTTTTTTCTCTTATTCTGACTTGCACTGCCTTACCCCTTTTCTTAATTCGCTATACTTTTCCTCTACCCTGAGGTTGTCTGGAAGAGATCGCCTACATTGTTTTAGTATAATAACTTAGGCTAAGATCTGTAAATTTTGTGCAATAAAGTGTATCTATCTATCTATATAATCTATGGTAAAATGGGCAAGTGAACAAACCAGTCGCTTTTAACTACTGTTTTGTTAGTTCTCATCGCGGTACTACGCGCTCGAGCTGTCACTGGTCAGGACATAATCATATTTAGTCTGACTAAAAGTAAAGTATCAGCCTATATATTGTCCCACTGCAGGGCAAAGGTCTCCACCATACAAATCTAGTCATCGCTACTATGATAGGATTAGTTTTAATTACCACGCTTGTCTAATCATCGTCAGCCCATTTAAGTCCCCACTGCTGGGGCACGGGCCTCCCTCAATCACATGAAGGGTAATTGCCATACTCACCACGCTTGGCAGACGTTTTGATATAAAGGTTGGCGAGGGTTTTGATATAAATGCAGAGTTTTCCTTCTCTGGGTGCTGATGATCATGCCAGCAGCTTTACCTTAGTCGCCTTTTACGACACCTCGGTAAGAGTGAGGGTGGCCTATTCTACTCTGCTGGGACCACACTTGTCTAATGCGGATTGGTTTATGCGGATTACAAACACAAGCAATGTTCGAAAAATTCGATACATACTTTATGCTCGACCCGGGAATCGATTCCGAGATCACGGCCCACTAGACCAACAGTCTGACTAAAGTTATCAATCATTTCAATCATCATCAAAATCAACCTGTTACAAGTTAAAACCCACTGCTGGACATATGCTTCTTCAAATGCTCGCCATCCTGATTGATCTTTGGCATCTAGGTCCTACCAGCCATCTTGGAGGCAGAGTTTACTACCACCGATTCAAACGGGTCGTCAAATACCATGATATCACTTCTATCACCGTGAATTTGATCGTACTTTTCTGTGGACATTTTCACGAATCTCTGATTTTATTTCGGCACCCTGGATTAAACGAAAAATACTACAAGATTAGTTAGAAGCGCCCGCCCAGAAGAAGGGCGCCCTGTTGGTCTAGTGGTTTAAGTACCGGACCGTAATCTCGGGGTCCTGGGTTCAATTCCCTGGTCGAGTAAAAAGTATGTTTTGAATTTTTGAGCATAGCTCGGGTTTTGTGATCACCAATCTGCATTTGGCAAGCATGGTGATTAAGCCTAATGTCATCATAAACACTACTATGATGACATGAGGCTTAAACTAAACTTCATTTCTATGATGGATGCCTTTTGCCCTGCAGTGAGACAGTATAAATGCAGATACTTTAAAGTTAGAAGAAAAGTCGTGGTGTAAATAAATAACTAAATATTTCACAACATCACATACATTGATTTGACTCCGAGATAGGTAGCTCAAGCACCTGTGTTAGGGATATCAGAACCAACAGCGGAATTACAAATATATACATTGAATACTTTTCTTTTGTAAATACATAATTATAATACATAGAAAACATCCAGACCAACACAAACAGACATGTTCATGCACATAAATATTTGAACTATGCGGGGATCGAACCCGCAGCCCTTGTATCAGAGGCAGAGTTTACTACCACCGATTCAAACGGGTCGTCAAATACCATGATATCACTTCTATCACCGTGAATTTGATCGTACTTTTCTCTGGACATTTTCACGAATCTCTGATTTTATTTCGGCACCCTGGATTAAACGAAAAATACTACAAGATTAGTTAGAAGCGCCCGCCCAGAAGAAGGGCGCCCTGTTGGTCTAGTGGTTTAAGTACCGGACCGTAATCTCGGGGTCCTGGGTTCAATTCCCTGGTCGAGTAAAAAGTATGTTTTGAATTTTTGAGCATAGCTCGGGTTTTGTGATCACCAATCTGCATTTGGCAAGCATGGTGATTAAGCCTAATGTCATCATAAACACTACTATGATGACATGAGGCTTAAACTAAACTTCATTTCTATGATGGATGCCTTGCCCTGCAGTGAGACAGTATAAATGCAGATACTTTAAAGTTAGAAGAAAAGTCGTGGTGTAAATAAATAACTAAATATTTCACAACATCACATACATTGATTTGACTCCGAGATAGGTAGCTCAAGCACCTGTGTTAGGGATATCAGAACCAACAGCGGAATTACAAATATATACATTGAATACTTTTCTTTTGTAAATACATAATTATAATACATAGAAAACATCCAGACCAACACAAACAGACATGTTCATGCACATAAATATTTGAACTATGCGGGGATCGAACCCGCAGCCCTTGTATCAGAGGCAGAGTTTACTACCACCGATTCAAACGGGTCGTCAAATACCATGATATCACTTCTATCACCGTGAATTTGATCGTACTTTTCTGTGGACATTTTCACGAATCTCTGATTTTATTTCGGCACCCTGGATTAAACGAAAAATACTACAAGATTAGTTAGAAGCGCCCGCCCAGAAGAAGGGCGCCCTGTTGGTCTAGTGGTTTAAGTACCGGACCGTAATCTCGGGGTCCTGGGTTCAATTCCCTGGTCGAGTAAAAAGTATGTTTTGAATTTTTGAGCATAGCTCGGGTTTTGTGATCACCAATCTGCATTTGGCAAGCATGGTGATTAAGCCTAATGTCATCATAAACACTACTATGATGACATGAGGCTTAAACTAAACTTCATTTCTATGATGGATGCCTTGCCCTGCAGTGAGACAGTATAAATGCAGATACTTTAAAGTTAGAAGAAAAGTCGTGGTGTAAATAAATAACTAAATATTTCACAACATCACATACATTGATTTGACTCCGAGATAGGTAGCTCAAGCACCTGTGTTAGGGATATCAGAACCAACAGCGGAATTTCAAATATATACATTGAATACTTTTCTTTTGTAAATACATAATTATAATACATAGAAAACATCCAGACCAACACAAACAGACATGTTCATGCACATAAATATTTGAACTATGCGGGGATCGAACCCGCAGCCCTTGTATCAGAGGCAGAGTTTACTACCACCGATTCAAACGGGTCGTCAAATACCATGATATCACTTCTATCACCGTGAATTTGATCGTACTTTTCTGTGGACATTTTCACGAATCTCTGATTTTATTTCGGCACCCTGGATTAAACGAAAAATACTACAAGATTAGTTAGAAGCGCCCGCCCAGAAGAAGGGCGCCCTGTTGGTCTAGTGGTTTAAGTACCGGACCGTAATCTCGGGGTCCTGGGTTCAATTCCCTGGTCGAGTAAAAAGTATGTTTTGAATTTTTGAGCATAGCTCGGGTTTTGTGATCACCAATCTGCATTTGGCAAGCATGGTGATTAAGCCTAATGTCATCATAAACACTACTATGATGACATGAGGCTTAAACTAAACTTCATTTCTATGATGGATGCCTTGCCCTGCAGTGAGACAGTATAAATGCAGATACTTTAAAGTTAGAAGAAAAGTCGTGGTGTAAATAAATAACTAAATATTTCACAACATCACATACATTGATTTGACTCCGAGATAGGTAGCTCAAGCACCTGTGTTAGGGATATCAGAACCAACAGCGGAATTTCAAATATATACATTGAATACTTTTCTTTTGTAAATACATAATTATAATACATAGAAAACATCCAGACCAACACAAACAGACATGTTCATGCACATAAATATTTGAACTATGCGGGGATCGAACCCGCAGCCCTTGTATCAGAGGCAGAGTTTACTACCACCGATTCAAACGGGTCGTCAAATACCATGATATCACTTCTATCACCGTGAATTTGATCCTAGTTTTCTCTGGACATTTTCACGAATCTCTGATTTTATTTCGGCACCCTGGATTAAACGAAAAATACTACAAGATTAGTTAGAAGCGCCCGCCCAGAAGAAGGGCGCCCTGTTGGTCTAGTGGTTTAAGTACCGGACCGTAATCTCGGGGTCCTGGGTTCAATTCCCTGGTCGAGTAAAAAGTATGTTTTGAATTTTTGAGCATAGCTCGGGTTTGTGATCACCAATCTGCATTTGGCAAGCATGGTGATTAAGCCTAATGTCATCATAAACACTACTATGATGACATGAGGCTTAAACTAAACTTCATTTCTATGATGGATGCCTTTGCCCTGCAGTGAGACAGTATAAATGCAGATACTTTAAAGTTAGAAGAAAAGTCGTGGTGTAAATAAATAACTAAATATTTCACAACATCACATACATTGATTTGACTCCGAGATAGGTAGCTCAAGCACCTGTGTTAGGGATATCAGAACCAACAGCGGAATTTCAAATATATACATTGAATACTTTTCTTTTGTAAATACATAATTATAATACATAGAAAACATCCAGACCAACACAAACAGACATGTTCATGCACATAAATATTTGAACTATGCGGGGATCGAACCCGCAGCCCTTGTATCAGAGGCAGAGTTTACTACCACCGATTCAAACGGGTCGTCAAATACCATGATATCACTTCTATCACCGTGAATTTGATCGTACTTTTCTGTGGACATTTTCACGAATTCTGTGATTTTTCGGCACCCTGTACAAATATTAATCAATTACCAGTCTTGCCAAATCATTGTCACCATGCTATTTTATAAGTTCCAGATAACCATAGCTAGTAATAAGGTAAGCAACCAAACGAGTGAAAGTTAAAACCTTTCCTCCATTATTTTTATGAAAATTTTGCTAGATATCGACTGATACATAAATATTTTGTTAAGAAACAAAAGTTTAGCTATTTACATGACGAGGTCAAATAATTCGTGGTATAATCAACATCAACATCCAAGATTACAACCCAGTACCTGCTTGGTAATGTAAACAGTGGCGTGTTTTTGTTTCCCAACAAAATCGTCAATAAGCAAGATCATTTTGTTGTCATAGCAACGGGTTGTTTGAACATAAAATGAAATACAACAAATTCGGAAGTAAATGGATTAGATTGGATGATGATGATTTTTTTATGGCTGATATTGTGTCTGCTTATGCCGAACACATTTCACGTTTGTCTATCGGTTTTTTATAGGATGCATTTTGGAGAGTGTTCGAATGAGCATCACGACCTGATACCACCTCCTCCTTTCTACCACCGGACATTACGGAAGACGACAGGAATCCACCCTTTCACTGTGCAAGTTCCACCAGCTCGTACTAAGCGTTTCGCTTCCTCTTTCTTGGTACGAACTGCTAAGTAATGGAACAACTTGCCGGCTTCTGTATTCCCAGAGAGCTACAACTTGGGTGTCTTTAAGTCGAGAGTGAATAAGCTTCTTCTGGGTAAGCACGCTACATCTTAGACCTTATTGTCACTTTCGATCAGGTGAAATGAGGTCAAGTGCAAACCCATTTAATATATAAAAAAAAATGTTAACTCTGCCAATGTCGAGTGATTAAAGAGACACGTTTAATAAACGGGAAAATTGACCGGTATGGATCGAGTAGGGGCACTAGTTTTTTTTTTAGATTTTCGCGTTGCATTATAATTATAATTAATCAAGACGGGAACTCAACACGATCAGCAGCCGTGGTCAAGAGCGGTCCTAGTTCGCTCGTGACCACGTCTACACAATCTTGTATCACATAATAAATATCGAATAGGGGTAAAGTCGCCCTATTAAAACTCGTCCCAGAATTACAGGATTTTATTGCTGGCCATTGTTCTAACCTAACCCAACCAATATTTTTGTGGCTGTAATAGGTACATACTGAACTCTACAAAACCAATCAATACCAATAACCAATGTCCATGGGCGGCGTAATCGCTTACCATCAGGTGATCCGTCTGCTCATCTGCCCCCTATCCCATAAAAAAAAAGTGGTCTGTCGTACCCTCATCTAAACCACATCCTCATAGTGAAGAGTCTTTAACTCGGATTTTATTTAGGAACACTGATGATGAAGATGTAAATGTATTTCTGTATTGGGTGATATCCTTGAAATCCTTTTTTTTAATTCGATTGAGTTTTTTGTCGATTTTCATTGATACATTACATTGTGTCAGAAGTCCACAGAGTCCTCAGGTAGGTTCTTATTATATACTTTTATTATATTTTGTCGAATTTTGCTTTCGGGAAAATCGCTTTCAGCAATAAAACTAGGCAATACAGATATTTAGTGTACTTAATGTCCGTATTGAGAACAGAATGTCAAATATTTTACTCGCTGATTCGGACCATCGATTCCTTGTGAGGTCACGGCTAGTCTTTATAACTTCAAAAACTTTTTTGAGTAATTACCCCATTATTTAAATCGCTGGCAGTCTTCAACGTTTCTCAACAAACTTTCTACCTCATATATTTAGTTTAGTCATCACATTTGAAGAAATTGATCAGAAAGTAACAAAAAACCATTGACTTTTCAGAAAAACGCAAGTAATAAGAATGTCTTCATGATATGGAATAAACCTTCATAAAGTTTTACGCGATTTCAAAAAAGAATAACTTTCTCAAAAAATGCAAAGATATGAGACTCATCTTCAATAAAATGGAACCTGTATTTTTTTTTTATATGAGAGGTGGCAGACGAGCAGACGGATCACCTGATGTTAAGCAATTCCGCCGCCCATGGACACCCGCAACACCAGTAGAGTCACAAGTGCGCTGCCAACCTTTTCCCCTTCCCCCCATTGGGCCTCCGGTAACATCACTCACACGGCGAAACACAGCGCAGGCGCTGCTTCACGCGGATCTTCTGTTAGGCAATGGTATCACTCCGGTCGAGCCGGCCCATTCATGCCTAAGCGTGGCTCTCCCACATTTACCTATATTATCTTTAGGAAGTACTTTATCAATCTGTTGCACATTTAGTGACGTCGCCTACTCATTTGATAATTTGTGGTTCAAAGAGACATTGGCAATATTTAAAGCATTCCGTTCATTCGTGTAAACATGAGTATCTATTAGATATTTCTTTTCAAGGGAATGTAGAAGGGATAAATATTTATTATTAAGAAAAATATTTACTATGAACGCCCTGTTGGTCTAGTGGTTTATGAACCGGGCAGTGATCCCAGGGTCCTGGGTTCGATTCCCGGGTTGAGAGAAAAATATGTTTCGAATTTTTCGGACATAGCTCGGGTTTGTGATCACCAATCCGCATTTGGCAAGCGTGGTGATTAAGCCTATTCCCATCATAGTGGCAATAACTTGATTTCTATGATGGAGGCTTTTGCCCTGAAGTCGGACAGTTTATAGGCTGATTAAAAAAAAACATTTATAAATAACCTCCCCGATAATTCGATGTGTCTAAGGAATATGTTTAGACGATGCTAAACATATTCCTTAGACATCGACTTAAAAAAGTCATTTGTTTTTTTTTGTGCTAGAGGCGACAAACGAGCAAGCGAGCGAAAGATCGCTAATGTAAGGCTAGACATAGCTAGGCTTTAACAAGAGTACGGTCTTCTGTTGGAGATCCCTTAGTCGTAGCGTCGGGAAATACTCCTGCAGGAAAACCGTTTTACAGAAATGAGGTACGTGGTAGAAAGTTCCATCCATCCACTAATCCGGAACGCATCTCTTCAAAGGAATCGACTACGCAGATCCGCAAACAACTTGTTTTCGATAACTGTTTGATCTTTGACCCCGTTTAAAGTTATGATTTTTACAGCCTTCGTTAACTTCTGACTTATTAAACACGAGGATTTCTTTGAGATGTTTGGTTTGTTCTAGTAATAAACGAATCTATTAATAAAGATTTTTATTTTACGTTGCAATTGTTTCAAGATTTTGCTTAATTCTATCAAAAATCAGCGTCTCTATGTGTTATGGCCAGTTGCGCCCAAAGCCATTGGTTTGAGGGCGGGGTACGCGTGGACCATGATCCAGGGCTTAGAGAATCTGGAAATACAAACAAGGGAACAAGGAAAGTTTCATGCATTTAATTTGATTTTGTTTTAACAATAACAAATTATGTGTCTTTGTTACCTACTCTGATTATTATAGTTTGTAATTGCAAACTTATAAAAAAAAACATTTTATGCATAATGACACTAAATTTAAAATGAAAATCCAAGTCTTACAAATTAAAGTAATCTGCTTCTGTGAAGTTCAACTATCTCTAAAGATAAAACAAATTACTCAGTATCAGCCTCGATGAACTTGGAATTTCAAAACAAAATTTTCTTTTCCGCAGAAAAAACGATTCTTTCTTGCTCCTCCGTTAAAAAAGTGATGAAAAAAAATGTTCGAAAGTTCCCAGAGCTCGTATTTTAGACGCTTGTTCAAAACCGTCTCCTTGTTGAGTTGTTTTATTTATTTCCTTGTTGCACTCACCCATAATTCACTCTCTTATTAAGCCGGCAAAGTGCGGCTTCAAGACAATATGATAACTTACTGAAGTTGAAACTCTTCAAAGTTGCTTGTAACATTTTAATATTTTTAAAAGTGGCATGTCTGCGTCGTGTCCTTAAGTCGCTAAGCTATAGCGGGTGAAGTTTGCAGCAGGAATTGACATTATCAGAACTGTTCTTACTAAGAGATGTAAAACTTTGATCGTTATTCGATATATAAACAAATTTTAACTTGATGGCCATCCGATATCAGCAACACCAGGGGAGTGACAAGTGCGCCTATGTTTTCCCCTTCTCCCCAAACTGAGCCTTTGGTAAGAGTACGCTGTTTTCCACCAAGTTACTGAGAGATTTATTTGGCGAAAAACAGCCCTACTGTACAATTCTTACATTCTGTTAGGCGTGGTATCATGCCATTCTAGTGGGAACATTATCCCGGAATTTCTTATTTTAAAATATTTGATTAGTAAATGAGGTACCCGTGGGATTAATTTAGAAAAGGAACTTATTTATATAATTTTCGCCCACGACTATCGTCTTCAAATACCTATCTATATACATAAATAGAATATAAAGGGAATGTCCTAGTTTGAGACCGCCCCAGATTGTAGAATTTTGAGATCATCAACATCATTAGCCTGTTGCAGTCAACTGCTGGACATAGACCTCCTTAAATGTTCGCCACTCAATTCGATCTGTGGCTAATCGCATTCAGCTCCTGCCTATATATGAAGGCTAACTTGCGCAAATTGTCACTCCATCTGTCCTCAGTTTGAGTTGATTGGTGGGAAATCATCCTCGTCATCATCTTCTTCTTATGTCATTTGTAGTAATCCACTTTACGGCTTATCATGTTTTAGATTTTAGGCGTTATTAAGCGGGACAAGTCGTCATGAATAAATTCATGTGGCATTTTGACAAAGTGCGTAGTCAACAGTCGAAGTCAGTCAATAGTCTCAGTCACTCAATAAAACGTAAGTGTTTAGCGTTTTATCGACCTACGGATTCTGCTGAGAGTACGCTTAACGAAATCGCAGGCTTTAAGACCCTAATAGGTCCAAGCAAGTTGTTCACGTGACAAAATTCAAGTGATATTTTAACAAAATTCGTAGTCAACAGTTGAAATCAGTCAAAGTCTCAGTCACTCAATAAAACATAGGTGTTTAGCGTTTTATCGACCAACGGATTCTGCCGAGACTACACTTAACGAAATCGCAATTTGTTCACGTGACAACCTTAGATGTGACAACTCAAACATCATCATTCATCTTAGCGTTTTGTCCCGGTTGCGTTCCAAGCTACCGGAGGCCCAATCTAGGGGAAGGGGGTTAAAAGGTAAGCAGCGCACTTTTGACACAACTGGTGTTGCAGGTGTCCATGGGTGGCGGTGATCGCTTACCATCAGGTGATCCGCCGGCTCGTCTGCCACCTTATATCATAAAAAAAGGCATCGTTTTGGAGCCCGGTGTCGTTACGTCCGCATGATTCGTGTAAACTATCGCGCGCATTTATTGTTATTAAGCTTTCATTCTTTTAAAATATTTCGTTGAAAGATTACACCTAAACAGGAAAAATTTAAGACGTACCTATTACTCATAAAATTTTCACTAAACTTTGACTCACTTACTGAACGCTAAACCTCTCTCCGCCCACCTTTCAACGGAGATTTATTATAAGTAGCAAAGTACAAATCAAAGAGATAGGGAAAAAATTAGAAACCCATTTCTACCCTCGCCCTTCCTAAGTGTTTCGTAAGACAACGGTGTACTTATCTTCGCACTTGGCTGTGAGGGACCCTCTTATTTGATACATGTTACATGTGTGATAAAAGTCATGTAGATGTAGTGAGATCAAAGTGACTATATTTTTTTAGGGAAAAAGTAAAGCGTTATTTTTTACTTGTACATGGCCCGATAGCGTATTTGGTAGTGGACTTGACTTAATGCTCCAAGGGATTTAGGTTAGATTCCCATCCTGAACAATATTCGGATGATGAAGTAGTGTACCTATTTGTCCTGTATTTGAGTACTAAGCAACTTTACCGTGGGACAGTGACGCTTCGGCATAAATGAGCCGGGTCGACCGGAATGATGCCACGATCTCTCAGATAATCGGCGTGAAGCAGCACTGTGTTGTGTTCGTAGCGAGAGTGAGGGGGTATCCTCACTCTCCAGAGCCTCCGGTAGGAGGCTCTTAATCCGGGGGAAAGGAGGTTTAAAGGATGGCAGCGCACTTGTGACTCCACTGGTTTTGCTTGGTGGGTGTCAGCTCGTCTGCCATCTATTCCATAAAAAAGAACTGTTTATTTAATTGAAGATGATATCGGAGATCGCAAAAAAAAAAACTCATGCAATTTAGAATTATCGTAACGGTGACGGTCGAAAAGCTGCAAAACTTAAATGGGATTGGGCGGTTCATGTGTGCAGAATGGGCCCCGAAAGATAGACAAAAATCGTCACTCAATGGTGCCCGACTGATGTACGGCACCTACGGGGTAGGCCCAGAAAAAGATGGTGGGAAGATTTTTACAAATATGTCCAAGATTGGCAGGACAGGGCATTGGACAGGGATCAATGGAAGAATTTGGGGGAGACCTTTGCTCAGCAGTGGGACGCTATAGGCTCACTTAAAGAAAAGCGAGTGTATAGTAAATGAGAATGAACAAGTAAAAGATTGATGGCATCGTAAATAACGTGTATGAGCGTCATTTACGATGCCATCAATTGTTTATGATTTTGTATCAAATCGACAGTAATAATGAATCGTACCATGTGCCCTTTAGAAAAGTTTACCATGAATACGGGCGTCTGTACTGTGACTAAGTGTTTGGGTAAACTAAGTAGTTTACGCCGTATGCACGCCGTATGAAAACTGTTTCCTGTCCCAATCATTGGCCCTGGAATACATACGCCAAATCCCTGGTTACACCCTGGCACTAAACAATCCTGATGATATGAGGATCTTAGCGTGTAATTTCTAATTGCCTTCAACTATCCTCCTGGCACTCTATAATATCTATTCTGTTTACAAAGAGATATCTTCTACTAGCAACACCAAGGATAAATACTTACGCGAAGCACTTACGCAAATGAATCGACACTCAGTGCCATATATAGATACATTTTGAAACTAACACGTTTAGCATTCTGCAAAGTCCCGTAACAAAGTGAGGTAGGGCTACGAGTGAAGACTTGGTTTTGGCATTGTTTTACTCTTATTTTATCTTCATCATCATCGTCCACTGTTGTACGGCCTATGTATAGGCCACCCCCAATGTTCTCCACACAGATCGACCCTGTGCCGCCCGCATCCAATAGATTCCCGCGATCTTCACCAGATCGTCGGTCCACCTTGTGGGGCGCCTGCCACGGCTGCGACTTCTTGTACGTGGCCTCTACTCGAGGACCTTTCCGCCCCAACGGCCGTCTGTTCTCCTCGCTATGTGCCCTGCCCATTGCCATTTGGGGCATGCAATCCTTTGGGCTATGTCTGCGACCTTAGTTCTCCTGCGGATCTCATGATTTCTGATACGATCACGCAGGGAGACTCCGAGCATAGCCCTCTCCATTGCTCTCTGGGTGACTTTCGGTTCCGTATATCATCACTAGCAACACACACTTATTGTATCTTAAGCTTATTGTTATATTAAGTTGTTAGTCTTCCTTAAAATCTTTCGAAAAAGAGATAGGATGGATTGTGTGAAGAATGACATGATGGAAAAAGGGGTGGACGATTCGATGACGAACGACTGGGACGTATGGAAAAGGAAGACATACTGCGCTGACTCCAGAAAACCTGGGAACAGGGCAGGAGATGATAAGCTCTTCCTAAAAATAAATAAAAATTATTAAACTTTAAAAATATGACCCATAAAAATATAACGGTTCATATCTGAAATCACAACATGTAAAAAAGAGAGGTAACTATGTTATTTACAAGTTTATTAATACTAAAAAACTCGGAGCAACGGCTCGCGAAAACAGCCTCCTTCACAATTGACGAAAGCGGCATTACTTTTTAATTTGAAACGTTCCTGGTTCGTAGCATAGGATAGGGATGCGACTTGAGTCGGTTTTACACACACGACTGGTTTCAGTCATTTTATAATAAGGAAATTATAAAATTACTCGGCGAATTAACTTATTTAAACAAATCGGTGGATTCGATTCCTATATCAACATAAATGTTTCATAATATAAAACAAACAGTCATCATCATCAACATCATTTCAGCCAATAGATTAGGCTCCCCCAAAGTTCTCCACACAGATCGGTCCTATGCCGCTCGTATTCAATGGATTCCCGCGACCTACTCCGGATCGTTGGTCCACCTTGTGGAGGGCCTTCCACGGCTGCGACTTCCTGTACGTGCCCTCCACTCGTGGCCAAGACATACAGTGTGTATCGGAAAATACACCCTCAGGGACGCTACATCATTCTCTACACCTACGTTTTATCTACTCGTAGTTTAGAACAACTTTAGGATTTTTTTTCCAAACCAAAGAATCGTCGGCTTCGTATGAAAGTTGAAACATTTTAGAAGCGGTTTGTCAACTCCACCGACAAATCATTGCAGGGCGGACAAGACTTTTTAAGTAATGAATAAGGCGAATAAGAAAACCAAGCCTGGACATACATACAAGTACCTGATCTCGTTGTTTATTAATATTTATGTTATGTAATATTATTATTATATGCGTATGTATTTTTCATCCATTTTCAATTTCATTTGTTAAACTGCTTTGCACTGCCTTCCCCTATTACGAATAGGTCATTTCTTTCCTCTACCAAAAGGTTAGTTTGGAAGAAATTGCTTCAAGCGATAAGACAGCCTTATTGTACTGTCTTTTGTTGTTGTATCATACTTGTTTTTGGTTTTTGTGCAATAAAGATTATCTATATATCTATCTCTTTTTTTGCTAGCTGAGATCTTCCACGACAACTAAGAGTGGTCTTCTCAAGTTGGCTCGAGCTCTGAGTGAACTTGGGTCGGTAATTAAATTGTCATTAGTCATTCGAATAAAAGTCGCGTTAGGTCACATCACTAGCAGAGAGAGACTTTATTACACTCGGAGGTATCTGCCTTTTGACCCGTAAGCCCTTTGTGGGGCTATTTTTTTATTCATTCCTACGGATTCATGCGGGAGTTAGGTAGGGTCGCCAGATGATGTGTGACTGTATGGATTTGCACTTTCTATAATGTTTACTGGTAAAAGCGAGTGTGTGGGCTAAAGTGGATATGGGCAGGACACCTGGCAAGGCGTAAAGATAATAGGTGGACTATAAAACTCACCGAATGGCAGCCAAGAATGGGGCGACGTCCTGTGGGTAGACCACCTGCCTGATGCTTCGAAGATATTGTAACGGCAGTGGGGAATCAATGGATAAGGCTGGCAGGAGACAGAAGGGAGTGGCGTGATAAAAAAGTGGTCTATACTCAGCAGTGGGTGGATGTGGGCTGATATGACGATAATGATGATGACAGGCTATCTAAGAATGATTTTCCATGTATGTCTATCAGCACCAATCACGTGTATATCTAGGTATATATATCCAATTCTGTATTATGTAAATAATCATCACATAAGAATCAATCAAGAATTTATTTACTTGTGAGATGGACATTTTTACTATTATGTGTCTATATTATACGACTGATAGATTAATCAAAATGTAACTTCTTTTGAAAATGCAGTATTATGCCGACAACTGAAGTCGATTTTTTCATGCCCATACATTTTCATAGTGCAAAATGTATGGGTATTTAACATTAGCAACTGTCAAATCACTTTGTTTAATTATAAATCCGACTAAAGACGAAGGGTTACTACAACTGTCAAATTCATCAATTGATGTCGATGCTGTTTGGTATTAAGATGAAAGTCGGTTGAAGAAGTTTGATAGACTTGTATACACTTTAGCGTGTGCTCTCCGCACCTGCTAGGTCTCTGACCTTTTTGTACAAATGTCATGTTTTAAGTTTATAAGAAAAAAATGGTTTTAATGGAACAAACATCCTGATTTGTGCACTCTGTGGTGTGGTTACTGTAGAAATAGAGATACCTAGCTAGCTAGCTTTTTTTTGAGGTTTTACGTTTCAACTCGCGCTTTCAGCCTAGGAAGGTGGTGTTACCTATTTATGTTGTTTGATTTTAATATTTTCTCTTTTTTTAATCTCCATAAATTAGAAAAAAAGGGGTTGACCTTTTCATACGCAAAGGTAAATAAGTATTTACCAGTCATCGTATAGTAGTACCTACCTACGATACGTGTTATTATGTGACCAAATGTGCCATACATTTAGTAGTAATCTTAAACACCAAACAGGTTCATTTCCCATTCTGATCAAACCTCTGTGTAATGAATACTTGTAATTTTTCCGTGTGTGATATAATAACATCATACAAATCTCATGCCTGCCTTTACCTGTTTCCGTAGAAAGTAATAAGTAAGTACTTATGTTACGGATACCAGACAACACCGTCTTAATTTTGTAATTCTTCTAATTGTCTGATACTCATTCGAAATACAAGTGCTTGATGAGGTCCATTGACCTCATCAAGCATTGATATGAGATGTTGATTTACCGACTACGATGAACTAATTAAAACCAAACCGGATTCGTTTTGATATTTTCTTATAAATGATTTGAACCCATTACTGGAGTCCAATTCCAGTGCACTCGAAAATGGATTAAAAACAATTCATATATATTAAATGTCAAATTCGAGACCAAAGTCGATCGCACGAAGAATTGGCCCCTATTATTCATGCACTTTGATGTATCTTAATACATATCAAACTCCATTTCAATATTATATGTATTAAGTTTTAATATTTTTTTCTTACATTACGTTTTTTCTTACAGGTACGATTCCGGATACATGATTTTGCTGAAAGCAGAATCTCTACGACATTAAGGAGTGTAATTATGGTAATTTCTTTCTGAAAGGAAATGATGGCATCTTAAATATGGGAAAAGCTTCAATTTAAAAAGCGATATTTGGGAAAAAGCAGTCACAAATTTTTATTATGATAATATAAGCATCTACTTAGCTGATATTCATCGCAATGAAAAAAACGTTTATTCATATTATAAACTTGGAGGTAAAAGAAAAAAACATTTTTGGCATCTTATACCTTATCGTAGAGTTAATGTGATTTCTGTGGATTGAGCAGTTGAATTGATGGAGAATAACGGATGTATGGAATAAAAACAACATGCTCGACTTGGCGGGAGCATTGCAGTGACCTCAGATCCTCTGATATCCGTAACACAGGTGCTTGAGCTACCTATCTCGGAGTCAGATCAATGTATGTGATGTTGTGAAATATTATGTTTGTCGTTAGATCCATAACCTCGGGCCATTATGTCCCCGATTTTTGGGCAGCGTGCGTGGAGCCGAAGCCAACTCTTAGAGGCCTTTTCCATAGACAATTTACTCTAAAGGTGATGTGAAGCCATTATACTACGCCACCCGCAGATATGCACAGTAATACAGGGGAATCCACATTTGTAACAATTGTCTGATTAAAGATCCTCCAAATCATGAACCTCATTCATTGTGTGCTGGCTGCTGAACTAGGCTAGGTTTGGTGAGCCAAAACAACACCCAAAAGGAGAACGGAGTATTTAGAACGGAGTTATGATGAGGGTGTGGTGGTAAAAATTAAACTTTTTTTCTAATAAAGGACGCATAAGACGACAGTGAAGGGAGAAAGTTTTTTCCCATCAACTTATATGACAGGCGCATAAGGCACGAATAAACTTTTTAGCATACAATTTGCACTCCTTATCTGCATTTAGGGTGACCCTTGTAGAACATAGTCACTTAACAAATTAAAGTGACTCAATATTTTTTATTGCTTAGATTACTTATTAAATTAGCAGGACGCGCCTGATGGACGAGGCAATCTAGGTGGGGCATGTCTCCCCTTTGTCTGGCGCTTCTTATCAGAGGTTGAACCGCCATTCGAGAACATAGTCACTTAACGTGCAGTGCCTCCTGCGTTTTGCTTGCTTAGATAATTTATTAGAAAATCGTATGTAAACATGTCAAAGTCATATCTGCATGGTGCGCGGGTCAACAGCAGCATGTTCAATTTTGCGCCTCAAAGCAGTTGCTGGACGAGGCAGTCTAGGCGGGGCAAGTCTCCCCTTTGTCTGGCGCTTCTTATCTGTGGAACAAAACGCCATGATCGTGCGTTTATGCGTAAGCAGATGTGTGGGGAGGGACTGCGACAACCGTTGCACTGTATCTTTGTGGTATAGCAAAAAAAGTTAGTTATGAGAGCTCAGCGGGTTAACGCGCCTTCCATGCGGGAGGGTCGTGGTTCGATTCTGAGCATACACCACAGGATTCATATAAGTGCGGTTTTCTACCATTAGCTCGGCGGTGAGGGAAAACATCGTGCGGAAATCTGCATTAGAATTCAAATATAAATTAGAGATGGGACAAGAAAAATGAATGATGGTTTTCCTAAACGAAAAAATGCTTTAGTGATAATGATAATGAAAATAGTGATAATGTTCTTCTTTTAGTTATTCGCTGGAGACTCGTTAGTCTCCAGAAACTTGTCAATTTTCATAAAATTATGATGGAGCAAGTTGTTTGTTTTCCTCTACGCAATTAGGTATTATGGGATGCAAAAATCAACCACAATTTCTTTTTTTTCTAAGAAATCCTCACGTTTCTGTAATCTGTTAAAATAATTAATCAAAATTTGAACACTTTTGAAATCGATTAACAATCATATCGATTACATCACTAAAGCAGATACGTTCAAAGCCTTCGAAATTAGTATGTTTGTATGAAATTAAGGTCCTGAGTCGATTTGTTTGCTCGCGACTGCATGTTGCGTACAACACAACCAATGCCGTTGGAACTAACGCCTAATAAAGCGGATACACATGATCTGTCGATACTTTTCATATAAAAAATTAGGGTTGCATTATTTTATATTATTATTTAAATGCACGGAAAGGAATAATAACTTGTCGTTGTATTATAAATGTGCTGTATGTTAAATAGTTTTTTAGATTTTCGCGTTGCTATAATGTATCAATACGGGAATTAACACGATATTTATTATGTGAAACAACATTGCGTACTCACATATTTGGCTCGACGTTTCGGCTACGTTACAGCAGCCGTGGTCACGAGCGGACTGACCAGTCTGGTCAGTCAAATATGTGAGTACACAATGTTGTTTCACATAATAAATATCGTGTTAATCCCCGTATTGATACATTATAGTTATAATGCAACGCGAAAATCTAAAAAACTATTTTACAAACCGCTACGGGTCGGATATTGTGTCCGCTCGTGACCACGGCTGCTGTAACGTAGCCGAAACGTCGAGCCAAATATGTGAGTACACAATGTTGTTTCACATAATAAATATCGTGTTAATCCTCGTATTGATACATTATAGTGCTGTATATTGGTCAATTTTACAATCCACATTCGTCAGATAGTTTACTTTTACCTATATTATGTTTAGGTGTTATCGTGACAGACGAAAAAAAAATAAATACATATATTAAAATAAAAAATACAAACTTAACTAGCACATTTCCCAAGCAGAATTTACAAGAAGACACGAACAAAAGAGAAATGACAACTCCTGTCAAGATAAATAAAAAAATATAAAAACTAAACTAGACCCAAGGAGTCTTTCCTCGACAGTTATACCACCTTTTAGGTACTTCAATAGCCTGGTTTGCGATACGGGCCGGAAAAATACACGGTTAATTTCGTTGAAAAACAACTGATTGCTTGATAATCGATTAAATTATTTTTTCACATCTCTACCACAAAGCAAAATTGCAAATCGTAAGCAAGTCGTAAACTGGCCGGCCAAACTATGTAATAAGAAACGTTTTACAGCCATAGTTTTATATAGGCCATTCTGTTTTGTTTATGGTCGTATTAATGCGACCCTATGATATGGTTCTTACGTTTAATTGGAACGTATATAATATTAACAGGATATGTGTTACGGTAAATAAGGTTGGGATCGGTAAATATGTGTTAGACAACGGCCCTGGGGATTTGTAAAGGTTATTTAGTCTTGTCTGCCATTTTGTACTGTACATACTAATTAATGTTTTAACTATTGAATATAAAACCTATTTTCGTTTAAAATTCAAAACTTTATGGCATCAATGAATCCGGATAAAAACTTACTAAAGAAAGTAATACGTAAATTGAATAGATCATTTAATTTTATTTTTCACTTTTAAGGAATTATTTCATTATGTTCCCTTCTCGATTGTACCACTTCTATCATGCCATCTAGATAAAACATCGTTTTGATTATTTTCCAGGATCAAAGTTATAATGACAACGATGACCCCACAAAGAGACTTGCTTGTATTGCATACATACATACTATCTCCTTATGTAACGTGTGTGGAAACTCCAATGTATCCAAATCCGAGTCTAAAATCAATGTGAAGTTAATTTTTTTAATAGAAACTGCGAATAAAATATATATTCACATTTAGAAATGTTAATTGTAATAAAAAAACTTCTCTATACTTAAATTGAAACATATAATAAAATATTATATTATTTTACTATTTTTTGTATCAGTTAATCACATACCACGGACTTTAGGTTCGTGCTTTTGTTTACTAGTAGTTACATAGTTTGTATGGTTCTCCGCGCACGAAAATGTTTTTTTTTTAATATTAATTTACTGTTTTCTCGCTAACTTAACAATACCGCCACTAGTCTCAGCTTAAGTGCTTAATTATTTGTTACATTACTGTTTAGAACAAAAAAGATAATAAATACTGTGCATAAATACGACCATTCCAGAGATTGAACGAAAAACCCAAATTCGGACTGTCATTCAAATCCACTGAACCATTCAAGCGTCCTAATGAGGGCCACATAATACGTATCACGTTGCACTTAGCTTCAAGACGTATGAATTTTCGGCATTATTTATTTAGTGGACGACAGAGAAAGTCCTTTATCTACCAAGAGAGAAAGAGATGGACTGAAGAATTTGTAATGAACGTAACGTGAGTGTGCGGGTCAACGACCCTTCCTTTAGGGTGGGTCCCCTCGGTCGAAAGGTTTCGAACTCACTGGGCGTTGTGTTTGATGCATTTTGTAATTGAATCGTTCATTTGGATATTTTACTTAGACCATTCCTCATGTTTTTGGAGCTCCACCCCATATTTGGAATGTCTCAATTAATGGATATATATAATTTTGGTTAGAGTTGGGACGCTTAACGATTTATAAGTAATCCCGAAATTGGGATAGAATGTCATGGCATTAGATGAATTCTTGTTCTAGCTATAGGTAAGAAATATCATTACCAATGCAAATTAATCTGTCTAATACAATTGCTACTATTTACTTTTTCTCATAGTAATAAAAGAGACAATCAATTAATGGCGCTAGCAGCCAGTTGTGAGTAAAAAAATATATATATTTAAAAGTTTTCATTCAAGTAGGAACCGAATATTTAAAAAATATATATCTGTTGCGTTATTTCAAAAAGACATTAAAACGTTGCCACACGATTCCGAATATTATCGATAAGTAAAGTAACAAGGTGCATCCCTACTTCAGTAAACTTATGCCTATGCGTCTTGAGTTATCATGTCGTTTCCTACACAAATATTTTATAAGTGCCCCCTAATTAGTGAAGGGGTGATTCCTTTGATCACAACAAATATTTTGGAGATTAAATGCGCAGTATGAGTGGTATACCCCCTCAGTGGGTTAAAATAGGATGATGAATGGAAAAATAATATTTACATACACGCAATACAACGTAAGGCAATTTTCATGAGTTATCATTTTGTCGGCGATAGTGCACTATCCGTATAATATGTTATCCGTCAGTTGTTATTAATAATTAACTCTTTAAATGCAACCTGCGTAAGATTGAGGAGTTCTATAAAGTATGCTATTTTTTTTTATTATGGCTTCTACCCGAAGATAGTTCGCCAATGTCAAGTAACTTATTGAGAATTGAGAGTGACTGTGACTTTGACTGACTTCGACTGTTGACTACCTTCGTCAACAGTCGAAGTCAGTCAAAGTCACAGTCACTCAATAAAACTGCGGTGTTTCACGTTTTATCGACCTACGGATTCAGCGGATATCACTCTAAAAGCAATCGCAGGTTTTAAGACTATTAGGTCCAAGCAAGGTGTCACGGGACAACTCACTCGACACACAATAGCAGTGTTAAAAATGATACAATCCAACGATTCTTAATATTAGGATCACTATGAGGCACTTCAATTAACACCAAATTTATACACTAAAAACCACTAGACACTAATTTAGAACCGTTGAATTGCATCAACCGACGCGGCTTGTTATCAGCCCCACCTCGCCGAATCCTGAAGTATGGTAAGAATAGCTTGAACAGCGAAACGCACCAAATGTCATCATCGCCATCTTGGCGTTTTGTCACTTCGAAACCTGAGGTCTGCTTTCCTACTGCAACTCCTCCGCCAAACCTGATACGCTCTAAATGTATGCCATATAAATCATTATTGGTTATATTGCTATCAGCACAGCACATACTTTTATAATACGACCGGAATGCGTAGAATTGACGAAAACCTGGAAAAACTAATCATGATTGGGAACACCAATATTAAAGGCTGCGCGGACATTAACCATCAAGATGGATAAATTAAAAGTCACCAGTCGTCCTGAAAATTCTACACTAAAGAAGCACTGGACAGAATCTGGTCAAATTATTTTATTTTGCATGATGCTGAGCACGATCTTCAAACATGAGGAACAGACTAAGTAGTGTTCAAGCAGATGGTAGTCCACGTGACAACTTACGCTTCCTTTTTTTTCAGGTAGAATAGAGTCTTAAAACCGCGATTGTGTTTAGAGTGGTATTGGCAGAATCCGTACATAGGTCAATAAAACAAAAAACACAGGCATTTTATTGGGTGACTGTGACTTTGACTGACTTCGAACTGTTGACTATCCACTTATTCTCAATAAGTTATTAGAACATTGGCAAGATATCTTCGGGTAGAGCCATAAAATAAAAAAATAAATATAAAGATAATAATAAAGGAATAATTGAAAGGTATACCGTGGGAAAGCCACGCTTTTGCATGAATGGACCGGCTTGACTGGATTGATACCACGGCCTCACAGAAAACCGGCGTGAAGCAGCACTGTGCTGTGTTTCGCTGCGCGAGTGAGGGTACCGGACGCGAAATCCGGGGGAAAGGGGGGTTTAAAGGTTGGCAGCGCACTTGTGACTCCACTGATGTCGCGGGTGTCTATAGGCGGCAGGCAATGGCTAACTATCAGGCGATTCGTCTGCTCGTCTGCCAACTATGACAAAAAAAAAAGTTTATCCTCGATAGAATATATCAAATTGGATATCTTAAATTTTCCGAACCTCATGTTGGTACTCATCTTGCACTAGGGCGCATAGTGACAAATGTTTTTCTTACACAAACTTTCCTCACTCCCTATAGTACCAGTTTCCTTTGCAGAGTTTTAGCCCAGTTTATTTGGGTTGTTGTGTTTGCGACCGACTGCTTGTTTATTCAATCGGCTCGGATGCAGGCCTTTTCTGTGACAGGTGGAAGTTGGGAGTGTTGCTAGTTCGAGTGTTTTACCACTAAAAGTGGGACCACGTCTGATTTCCAGTGGCGTGCAAAGCCTGTGGTACGCTTGAACTATGATCCAGGATTCGGGAAATGAAAGTCAAGCAATGATAATGAAGAGAATCTGTCTGATCTTCGCAACCCTTTAAGGTGACGGGTAGGGCACACTAGCGACGCCAATCGGTTTTAAATTTGAGCAACAAAACCGGATCTATTTTAAACAATATCGGGGTTACAATCTCTCGGCAAACACTTATACTATTTATTAAATAGCCATGCACAAATTTTGGGTACATCGTGTACGCGATGAATTGATTCACGCCAAAAGCGGCCACTTTTGGCGTGAATCAATTTTTCGCATACAAAAACGGACCCAAAATCTGTGCATAGTTATTTAATAAATAGTATAAGGTTGGCCCAGAGACTGTAATTGTTTAAAATCGATCCGGTTTAGTAGCTAAATATTAAAATCGATTGGCGTCGCTAATGTGCCCTACCCGTCACCTTAACAGGGGAACCAGACTAATTGGATAACTTTTAGTTAACACTTAGATGTCCACCCCTAATCCCTCCACATACTACCATAGGTCATACCACATCTCCCTGCTTACGTGCGCTTGTTTTACCACTCCATGGTAAGTAAGTACATTTACCACCGCAAACGTGGCCAACCCAGCAATATCTCGTTGATATAATGAGGGTTTTAGCGTGTGAAAAATCCGCTAGATGGCGTACTGTTGTTTAGTTTGTCAAATTGACATTTTGATAGATCACGTTTAAAAATAACCAATCACATTGTATATGGACCTCACTCCTATATTACTCCATCTAGCGGATTTTTCACACGCGAAAACCCTCATTAGTAATCGTTATCAATGTGCCCAAATTGAAACTGGACCCAGTTTAAACTAGCCTCAAGGACTGGCAACATCCTTCCCGACCGGAATTGCTTCGAAAACTGCGCCCTACTGAAGCGTGCACGGCACGGCAGGGCGGCCGCATGCGGGCCACTGAAACCCGCCCTGTTTAAACTGGTTGAACCTGCCGTTTTGTTTAAACTTTTTTGTGTCACAAATGAATGTGGTTTGTTGGGAAAATTTCGTTTGGAGCCGTTTGGTTGGGGACAGGCGGAATTTGAATTTTGAATTGCACGGGCAGATTTTGTTTGTATCTAATTTTTGGAAGTTCATTGGAATAGTAAACTCCATTGAGGTTACAGGTAGTTAATATTAGACCCGATTTTTTTATGCCGTGACAAGGGACAACTATATCAAGATTATATGTACTAAGTTCAATAAATATATATATACACTCTATATTTTTTCAGCATGGTTGGTTGGTATGTATTTAGAGCTACGTAAGGTGTAATCGTAACCAAAAATAACACAAAAAAGAAATCAATTGTGCTGCAAAAGTAAAGTATCAACCTACATTCTGTCCCACTGCAGGGACTTGATTTCTATGATGGAGGCAAAGGCTTCCATCATAGAAATCAAGTCATCGCTACTATAATGGGATCAGGCGTAATCACCACGTTTGCCAAATGTGGATTTGTGATCAAAATCCCGAGGTATGTTCGAAAAATTCAAAACATACATATTTGCTCGACCCGGGAATCGAAACCAGGACCCCGAAATCACGTCCTGGTACTTAAACCACTAGACCAAACGGGCGATATAACGTTTGGAACGATGGAGGTATAACGTTTTATCTAATTCTATCTACATACAAGTACTCGTATATAGTTATACAAAATTAATAAATATCGTGAAATACAAACTCAGCATTACATTCATAATTTGTTTAATCGGGGTAGGTTTCTGAAGCATGCAATGAGACGACATAATGTCCCCCTTCCTTACAATGTAATTTCAATACATTGTGTACCTAATCATATCCCCTAAAATGGATTGCCTCTGTCAGTATGTTTTCGAAGAAAAGAAACAATTTCCTGTTTATTATTCCTTTATATGAGGAAGCAGTGCAGTTAAACCCAGGACTCTTCAATAATGTATTTTATATTCAATTTTAATTAACTTTTTTATGGACAATCGCAACTTTCCACAATGTCTTTTGTGTAGGAATAACTTTCTCTCTCTCTCTTCTCTCTCACTGAGCTAAGTCGAAGTCAGTCAAAGTCACAGTCGCTCAATAAAACGACGGTGTTTTAGGTTTTATCGACCTACGGATTCTGGCGATAACACTCTAAACATAATCGCGGATTTGAAGATTCTATTAAGCCAAGCAAGTTGTCCGTAACAACTCACTCGACACACAATAGCAGTGTTAAAATGATGCAATTCATATTTGTTCGCTAAAAACCACTAAATACTAATTAAAAACCTTTGAATGAGGGTTTTCGCGTGTGAAAAATCCGCTAGATGGAATACTATAGGAGTGAGGTCCAAATACAATGTGATTGGTTATTTTTAAACGTGATCTGTCAAAATGTCAATTTGACTAACTAAAGAACCAATGCGGTTGATGTTTGACTTCAGTCCAACAGTACGCCATCTAGCGGATTTTTTACACGCGAAAACCATCCGTTGGACTCTTACCACCAGAATCCTCTAGGTTAGAGTTGTGATCTAGAAAAGCATAAACGCCGCTGCCCTAAGTACTAAATGCTTATTACTGTGGCGTTTTTGCTTCTAAACATCATCATCAACATCAGCCCATTTAAGTCCCCACTGCTAGGGCACGGGCCTCCCTTAATCACATAATTGCCATACTCACCACGCTTGGCAGAAGGGTTGGCGAGGGTTTTGATATACATGCAGAGTTTTCCTTCTCTGGATGCTTATGATCATGCCAGCAGCTTTACCTTAGTCGCCTTTTACGACACCTCAGTAAGAGTGAGGGTGGCCTATTCTACTCTGCCGGGGACCACACGGCGGTGGCGTTTTTGCTTCTTACACAAGAAGTGCACAATTAAAAAAAAAGACAAATTAGTTTCGATTTTCGGACTTTACAGAAAATCAAAAGGTAAGTAACAGAAAACTCAGTTTTTGTTGGAACCAGCAAACGAATTATCTCTTATTGCGCTGGTTTCCACCTACTTTCCGTCCTTTGACAAGTACTTAAAACCTCTCTATGATGCCACATGGTAAGATTTGTCAAGTTTGCCAAGTGTCAAATTAACAAAGCCAAATCACAGAGGCCAGTGTCATGCAGTCCGTAATTTTGTTAGATCAATTACAAAACTTTGCGGTCGTTGGCGGCACATGACGAGCCCCATAGTTCGACCATAGTTAGGGCTCCACTCTTACGAAACAACAAACAAGGATTAACTTCGCACACGTAATTTGGGTAAAGTTACCCTAAGTTCCGGAATATTATTATCTCCCGTTAGGTGTCATTATGTCACCTGAACAGGGATTTGTGTATTAATGGCTGGTTATACAGAATTTCAGTTTTGACAGCAAATTTGTATTGGTACTTATATTCTGGTGTTATTTACGGTTGGTCATGTGCATCGGACGTTGAAGCTATAAAGTGATAATGGTCATTAATTTAATTAATTGTTATGATTTTCATTTAACTTTTAATGCGTGGTGATAAATTGATGCTCAGGCTGGGATTGGTTACAAACTATTAAAAAATTAATATGATACGAAATATGGTCTCTCTATTAATGGAATGGCATGCGATTCGATTGAGATTCAAAACTCCTCTCACATTACGGGAATTGAGTCTAATATAGAAGAAAACAGGCAAAGTTGATGGCTTTTAAAAATCGCGATTATGCATGCACACGGCTTAATTATGCTTGTGTAGCTGTCAGATATCTTAGATTGATTAGAACTATGATATTCATAGACGTAACTTAAGGACCTATCTATGTAATTATACGTGTACATACAAAGTATAAAACCACTATGTGAATTGAATATCATATTGCACCGTGAGTTGTAAGCGCCACATAGACGCTGTAATATTTCTAATACAACTCTTTTTTTATGTGATAGGTGGCAGACGAGCAGACGGATCGCCTGATGGTGAGCGATTGCCGCCGCCCATAGACACTCGCGACACCAGAGTCACAAGTGCGCTGCCAACCTTTAAACCCCCTTTCCCCCGATTGGGCCTCCGGTACCCTCACTCACGCAGCGAAACCAAGCACAGTGCTGTTCCTACGCCGGTTTTCTGTGAGGCCGTGGTATCACTCAGGTCGAGCCGGCCCATTCATGCCGAATCGTGGCTAATGCCACGGTTACAAACCGATATGTCACGGCAAGCATTTTGAATGCAAGTAGTACATTCAAATGTACGTTTATGAGTTAATAGACGCCCAATCGGATTGTCAATTGCGCTTGCGTCACTGCGATGGTCCGGTTTATTTATTCGTCTTGCGGCCGCATTGTTCGAAAGGCCGTACCGAGAATAACGTTAGCGACACAGTCTACGCAGTGTCTGTATTTGACTAAAGTGGCCCGCCCTCACTTTGTTTCGGGATAATTTGTTTCAAATTTTAGCAATAGATGGTGTTAAGTGTCAGTTACATCGCGCAAGTGTTTTATCTTCTCAGGTTATCTATAAGACTTGTCTAGTGTCTTTACAATTTGAAACCTCGTACATCCTCATTCTAAAAAAGAATATTTTTTTAGCATAATAATTTGACATGTACTGCTGAAATTTATAACGTCAACATGAGGAAAAACGAGGATGAATATCTGTGACGCAGCCTCATGGCGGCCTCATACCTATATAGTCCAGATTTCGTACTTAGTATCGTAACCAATACTTTATTTGGTTACAAACATCAGACAACAGAAGTATTACAAAGTACATATAAAAGCTAGACACTGAAAAATCACAAGTTTTTCATCACGCATCGGACAAACATCCGATTCCTAATCGATCCCACGACTTTTGACGTATGAAGCGGGGTCACCACCAACTACGCTATCATGTCAGTCAGCAGTGGACACACCAAGATTTTTTTTAATGCTAGAGGCAAGCAAACGACAAACGAGCAATCTAGTCACCGAAAATAATCAACGCCGCCCATGAACATCCGCGAAATCAGGGAGATCGCTAATGTGTTGACGGCCTATTTTAAAAAAGAGTACGCTCTTCTCTCGAAGGTGTCTAAGTCGTAGCCGTCGGGGAATACTCCTGCAGCCAAACCGTTTCACAGAACTGATTAATTTGGAGGATGTCATAATTATCACTCACCGCCGAGCTAATGGTAGAAATACGTACACAGATTTGAAAATTCCAGAGTTACATGTTCGGATTTGAGTAAGGGAATAGAGAGTGCATTTGTGTTTGCGCACACACTTTAGCACTATAATATTTCCTGCGTACGTGGCGGATCGTTGAGATTGGCCGCGCCGTAGCCGTAAACGGTTGAAGGATAGGTTATTTTTTTATGCTAGAGGCGACAAACGAGCAAGCGAGTCACCTGATGGAAAGCAATCATCGCCGCCCATTAAATTTCCGTGAAATCAGAGAGATCACTAATGCGTTGCCGGCCTTATTGAAAAGGAGTACGCTCTTCTCTTGAAGGTCCCTAAGTCGTAGCCAGTCGGGAAATACTCCCATAGGTAAACTGTTCCACAGAACTGGGGCACGTGAGGTATTAATATTATTAATACATTCAATATTTCCAACATTAATTTCAAATCGGGCTTAGTCTTTTTTCGCTAACAATCTGAGCGTCCGTGTGTACAAAATGATAGCTGCCTTCAAATTTAGTAAACAAAGTTGAAAGAGACTCCACATTAAACGGCGCACACTAAAAGCGTAGCCGTGTTCACCAAATTGGATCAATTTGCAAATAATCCGGCGATATTGTACGTTGTAGGCGCCGTGGCCGCAGTAATTGATGCAGGGAGCCTTTGTTGATCCTTACATAATTAATAAGATCACAGTAAGAGTATAATGGGTTGTCAATAAAATGCGAAGCGATGATAATCTCAGAGCGATGGCATCTCAGAACGCGCCTTTCATATGTCGTGGCAGGAGCCCAATTCTCGGACTCGTGACATTTATTTTCATACGACATATATCACTAAAACATAGTTTTTTTGTATGGTTTTCGGGTGATATCCGCCATATTTTCAAAATATCATGAACCCGAGAATTGGGCTCCAGGAATCCGAGTGTGAGTCTCTGGATTTTTCAAATTTATGTTCATACTAGTGGCCCGCCCTCACTTCGTTTAGGGACATTAAGTTCCACTTTATACCAATAGATGGCGCTAGGTGTAGATTACATCGCGCAAGCGTTTTGCGTTTTCGGATTACCTATAAGCGTTGCCGCTGTCTGTACGGTTTATCTCTTAACAATCTACTACTCCTGTGTTACGGATATCAGAACCAACAGTGGGATTACAAATAATACTTTTCTTTTGTAAATACAATAATAAATAATAATACAATAATAAAAATACATAGAAAACACCCAGACCAATACAAACAGACATGTTCATGCACACAACCTCTGGTGTTGCAGGTGTTCATGGGCGGCGGTAATCGCTTAACATCAGGTGATCCGTCTGCTTATCTGCCCCTTATCCCATAAAAAAACACAAATGTTTGTACTGTGGGATCGAACCCGCAACCCTTGGGCAGACGGTTCCAATCATGATTCAGTTGGTCTGGTTTCTCCCCTTGACCTTCATTACCCTCTATCCCAGGGTAATGAAGGTCAGACGGCAGTCACTTCATTTAATTACCAGACATACTAAATCCTGATTCGTGGTCCAAACTTACCCCGGGCTCCACGCTAAAAATGAGGAGGAGGTGTAACCATGATTCAGTTGGTCTGGTACGGTGAGCATCAAAAGTAGCTTAACACTTTAGTACCATGTCAAAGTAACTGTTCTGCCTATTATGGTCAGTTTCTAAGGGGTACGTACAAAATGTTACTTCGACATGGTACTAATGTCTACTTTCGATGCTGATCGTACCCCTGTCTCAGGGTCGTGAACATGGCAGTAATTTCAATTAATTACCACACCTGTCACAATTACCAAATCATGGTGCATGTTCCAAGCGTATGCGACTTCAGCGTATGCGATGACTTCCACGCTACCTGGAATAACACGCTTAGATAAGATAATAAAAGATAAAGATAAAAAATTCTTTATTCAATTTAGGTCCATAAAGAACACTTATGGATGTCAATATAGGTACACATATTATCATCTACCGCTGGTTCGGAATGTCGATTTCTACTGAGAAGACACCAGCAAGAAACTGAGTAAAATATTGATGATGTAACAGAGTATCAATTGAGAAGAAAAAAAAATACAATTGTTAAAGTTAACAGACTACTATAAATAACAACTTACAAGACTAATCGATTAACATGACCAAGAACCCTTATCATTTAAATACTCTTGTACACTATAGTAACCTTTCTTCATTAGGCAGGTTTGGTTTCATAGGTAATGATTACCTACAATCAGGTTATGTGATGCTATAGTAATGCGACAAGAACAACACTTAGCGGTATTTCTGAACAAATACGACCTGCAAACCTTCAAGAAAAGAGCGTATTCTTTTTTGGTGTTGCATGTGTCCATGGGCGGCGGTAATCGCTTACCATCAGGTGATCCGTCTGCTTTTCTTCCCCCTATTTCATAAAAAAAATCTTAGGATTATGAGTAATTTGGTACAGTAATGTACGAGTACATAGAATAGGATTGTCCATTGGATGCGGGCGGCACAGAACCGATCTGTGTGGAGAATATTGGAGGAGGCCTATGTCCAGCAGTGGACGTTTATTGGCTGAAATGATGATGATGTTGACATAGAATAATAATATTAGGACATTTCGACGAGCACCATTCACATATTGTGATTCAGCGTACTATTAGTTACAAGCTAACAAGGAAACTGCATCGAATTGGATAAATAGAAATAAATAATTCTTGAATTTAGAGACAGCTGCAATATTTGATCCCAGAAAATTTAGGTTTCAAGCTAAAAATAACCACAAAGATTATTCAAATTGGATTAACTTGCAAGCGTTAAAATATTGCCACACGACCGCAGTAATCGAGCCTCGGTCGAGGCTTTGACCTCCGCGAAGACTTATCCTCACCTCAGACGCCAACATGAGGTCAATTGAACCTATTTCTAGAAATATGCAACGGCGTCACAAGTTTACTTGTTGAAAAAAAATACTCAATCGTATTATACATATCAATAACATTACCATTTGACTCAAGTATTGAAGAGCAAATTTTTTACTTTTGGTGCCATCGACATAATTGTTTTCTTTACGAGTGGGACACCATGTTAAAATTTGTGAACCGATTTAAAGACACTGTGCTTAGTAGGTCTTATGTTGATCGGATTTTGTTTGCAACAAATCTTTTCAATTGACAATTGACGACATACATTATACTTTTTGATTAATGAAATCATAAAGAAAGCACGTTTGTATGAAAATACACATTGGGCTAACCGCCCATGAGCCTCTGAGTACACATTATTTCATCATCATTATCATCATCAGCCCATTTAAGTCCCCACTGCTGGGGCACGGGCCTCCCTCAATCACATAAGGGGTAATTGCCATATTCACCACGCTTGGCAGACGGGTTGGCGATGGTTTTGATAAAAATGCAGAGTTTTCCTTCTCTGGGTGCTGATGATCATGCCAGCAGCTTTACCTTAGTCGCCTTTTACGACACCTCGGTAAGAGTGAGGGTGGCCAATTCTACTCTGCCGGGGACCACACGGCACACACATTATTTATAGGGGTTAAAGTTTAAAAATGTCATTTTATTTCAAGATACAAGAAGATTAATAATCAAAAAAATACAACAGTATATTTTTATTTTCATTAAAAGCTAAAAATCTTGAAATTGGCTCTTTTTTTGTTAGGCAGAATTGTCGTCTTTATCATTTGTAACTTTTTAAATGAACAACGTTTCTTTTTGAAAACCCATTTTATATGTACCTAAACATTATCCATTAAAGCACAGTTAAATATGGAACAGTAGCGTTAATATTGACTTTGAAATTTAAAAAATGTTTAATATGGAAGACAAAGCTTTTAAAAAAAACTCCTTGCAAATTGACAATTCATAATTTAACCCCTAATATTATAATATCTTTGGTCAGCGTCCAATGTCTCGACCCCGTAAGCACAGAATATAAATAGTAATACAAAGAAATACTAGGTATCTACAATGAAGACGAGAATATAATATTTTACAATAAATAAATTCTTCTTACTAAACGATGAACCTTCGTCTCTTGTACCTCGCTCAAATGTGATCTCTCTTCATAACGTATGTCTTTCACCTTTCCCTACATTTTTTATCCCTACGTTCTTACCCTTTGTTTTATTATTCATAAACTTCTCGGAACTTATTTGCTTACAACGTTGATACTGTTACTTAACTTCAGCAAAATTAGGCGACTGGCCTTAGGGGATCCTCGTATAAGGAAAGATTTCATTGAAAAAAAAATGAATGTTCTTTTATCGAGGTATTTTACTTGGATATGATGATATTATTACTTGAGTAGAAATATTCCTTAGCGGTAAATGAATTTGAAAGATTGCGTGATTATGTTCAGAAGTAAGTAGGTCGCCTAATAAATTTATGAATAAAAAAACGTTAGATACATTCACAGCAATAATACTATCTATTTTCAAACTAAATATTTTTATATTCTATGAGTAACTACTACATGACCTAAGCTGGTGGCATTTTTTAATACACCTCCTAACTGGGGCAATAACAGAATGTTCACCTTACCGGGAATCTAAGCTAAGACCTTCCGCGCTTATGAGCCACACATTAGCCATTGCCCCATCAAGTTTGTAAAAAGAATCTAACGCAGGTGTAGGTAATAGAAACAAAAATTAAAGATAGGTAGTAATTTTACTGCATAACACGCATCAGGCAAAAACTTAGAACTATTAATTAATATTAGGTACCGTATTTTATAGATATATAGGATTATTAGCAATAGGACGCCCTGCGACAAGATGGGATGATGACATTCGAAGGCTGGCTGGTGTGGGCTGGAAGAAAGTGACCGAAAATCGGGAGCAGTGGCGTGCATTAGGGGAGACCTATGTCCAGCAATGGACGAGTGTGGGTTGAGCGAGAATATTAGCAATAAAAACATCCATTATGCATATGAAATGGAGTAACAGTTATTAAGTAATAAATAAATAAACTACTGAATTAACTAAAATTATGTAAAAAAGGTTTTTCATTTCACACGTAAACTTCACAAAGAGATTTAAATAAACAGGGTTGAATGAGCCGAGTTAGGGAAGAAAGAGTATATATGCATATGAACGGTGGTTGAGTGACAGGTCCATTGTGCGATGGGGCAAAACCCGTGGGGTCGATTATTCTAATATGATGCAAAGGAAGCATTCAGTTCAATGATTTTTAATAAACAAGCGTTAAAAGATTACACAAGCGGTTTGTTGGATAATGTGAAAATTCGGACAAGTGGAACTCAGTCGAACACCCGTGGAATTTGTTCAATTACTTGTTTAAGTAAAGCACTTATCTATGATTTTCAAATACACGATAGAGGTAAAGTGGGACAAAGCTGATAGCGCGGACAATCGACAACATTTTAAAATTGCTGAGCTATGAAACAAAAATACCAATTCTTTATTTACTTTTCCACTTCTCGCATATATATATTAATTTATTTTATATATTGCTTATTTATGAAAAGAAAATTAAAAACTAAAAAAACGTAAGATGACGTCATCGGACCGCAGAATGTAAAATATTTCTTTGCTTAGCACATTATAGTTTTAAATTTACGAAATGCCAAGCCCATGACATGCAACTGTCAAAAAACGACAACTTGTCAACTTTGAATGAATGAATGACGTTGACAATGTTCATTTCAATGTTGACACTAGCATTCTTTACCTTTGACAGTAGTACCTTTTTTATTAAAGCAATGATAAGCAAAGGAATATCGCTGTATTTAGCCGTCCGATGACGTCATTTGGGGCTTACGTATATTTAGAATATAAAGAATTTCAATACTTATTTTATGTATGAAAATGGTAAAATTTTGAAAAAAGTAAAAATACGGGTCTGTTCATTTTATGTCTATTTTCGTATAAAAAAACAATATGGACATGTTAAAAATATGAAATGTTGTCCATTGTAATAGGGAGGCATTGCTCGTAAAAATTCGTGTCACTAATCACTATGTAAAAATCGAGCAGGTGTTTTGACCGAAATGCGCCAAAAAAAAGTCATAGAGTGAGAGAGATGAGAACCCACTACAAGGCAGCCTAAATGCATAATTATGTATAAACAGAGAAACAAATCGAACCGCACGTTATGTCGGTATCAAGCGGTCTATCGAGTAGGCATGGCTTTCTTTCGAGCATTCAGCACCCAGTTTTTCAGTACTTGCAGATTCAGCACCTGACCTAGTCCACTTTCAGTACCTTTTGATATTTTCGGCAGCTGCTCAAAGTGTACTAGGCCAGCTGCTGAATCTGCAGGTGGTGGAAAACTGGGTGCTGAATGTGGCTTACTTCTTTCTTTCACAGGGCTCGATTTAGGTATATGTTTTCATTAATGTAAAACTTTCTAAGAAGACAGCAATAGTTCAAATTGTGTTCCATCAGCCAAAACAAACAAGTCCCAGTGTACGTTTTCCTAAATCAATAAAAACGTCACGAAATGAAACAATATCTATTGTTGTATAGGTATTAGTGTCAGACGTCAGTATTGTCAAAACACTCCCCAAACAAGAAGGCAATCAAATTACCGTGTCCATGGAGAATTTGAAGGGAATCACATGACTGCAAGCTTGTCACTGCACTCTCCCTTGCTGAGGGAAAGCCGATTATAATCATGATAAAAACGACTGCCGGACAAAGATACCGGTAGAGGGTCTAAATGAACAAGAAGTTAATGCCTACACACACCAGATTCTCAGTATATAGAGTAGTGATATGGCCATCACTTACCATAAAGTAAACCGCTTGCTAGTTGGCCTCCCTTTCCATATAAAAACTAGACTTTTTTTTCCATAAAGCAACGCTGTGGTAAAAATCTGTATTCATATAATAAGGAAATCATTTGGTCAAAAATCATCATCATCATTTCAGCCAATAGACGTCCACTGCTGGACATAGGCCTCCCCCAATGTTCTTCGCAAGAGCGGTCCTGTGCCGCCCGCTTTCAATGGTTTCCCGCTTTGCCTAATACTGAAAAAATATTATTTTAGTTGTAAGTAAGCTCTATACTACACGTAAAGACTCACAGCAGACGGTAGTTTCATTCATTACATATATATGAAACTTATCACCTACTGTCTTGAGTCGAGTCTTTGGCTCAAGTAAACCCCTTTAAACCTTAAGTAGGTTTTTTTTGTAGGTATTTTAAACAACTTAACTCATGAAGATCATTCATTTTTATGAATAAAATACTCTACCATCTGCCACGAGTATTTGCAAGTGGTAGTGACTTTTGGTAAGTCGGATTTCTCCGGTTTTCCCTCACCGCAGAATTAGTCCAAAAATGTACATATTTAAAAAATACACAGGTTTGTGCTCAGATTTGAACTTGACTTTTCCCGTTTGGATAGCACAGTTTTTAACCACTAAGCCAGCATCACTCAACAAATAATACAAATTAACCGTTGTATCTACCTCCAAGACGTTTTCCGTATGCTATTGTTGCCATAGTTTTTTTTTGTAACGGTTGTGTTGTGGTGTCCAAATTAGTGAATGGATTTTCATTCTTTCTTTCCATTGTTCCCTCTAGTTCACTCTGACTTAACCAATAAGCGGTCCTTCTGTACCGTTCCTACTTTATGACCTCCGTCCCTCGGCCCTTATCCGATCTCCTGTCAAAAGTCCCACCAATTTATGTATTGCAGCCGACACCCTACGGTATTATTTATTGGAGATCTTCCTCTAAGTTTTGCGACCAACGAACGATATGAGTCTTGTATAGCTCCTGAGTGAGTTAAGCTTTACCAGTTCACTTTTTGTTATTCACTCTTAAGTTGATAAATTGATATATTATAATAAAAAAAGAGAGCGAAATACGCTCTCTTTTTTTTGGTCTGAGACTTTGATTGCCATCAATTCGCTCAGCGAATTGATGGTAATCAGACGTTGAGGCTAAAACAAGGCAAAATAGCATTGCCAATTTTAAAAGTAAACAGAACTGGGTAGTATATGATTCTACGCGTTTAGAAAAGGCAGTTGCTAACAGTAATACGTTTCAAACGATACTCATTTAGTTCAATTAAATAAAACAAAACCGTTATATACTTTCTCACTTAGTACTTCATACATTCTACTGATGAGTGAACTCAATGAGTTACTGAAATACCCATTGAGTGATACAGATCTTGGAATTGAAAAAAAAAACTGTAGCACTCCTTTAGATCAGTGAACTGTTTAACACAAGTCTAATACGAACAGCTCGCCAGAATCAAGACGTATTGCGTTCGATTTCAGAGGTCGTAGGTATCTTACGACCCCAGACGCATGAAACCACGCATCTTTCCCTATTTTAAATTATATGAATTCAATATTGATATTGGCGTATTTGGTTAAGGAAAACTTTGGAGGGTCTTCCTGGATTGTAATGCTTGAGATTGAATTGCAAAGTTGTAGTAAATCATACTCCTTTCCAAAGGTATGTATTCGTAAACATTGTTATATAGAGTGCCGTGTGGTCCCTGGCAGAGTAGAATAGGCCACCCTCACTCTTACCGAGGTGTCGTAAAAGGCGACTAAGGTAAAGCTGCTGGCATGATCATCAGCACCCAGAGAAGGAAAACTCTGCATTTATATCAAAACCCTCGCCAACCCGTCTGCCAAGCGTGGTGAGTATGGCAATTACCCCTCATGTGATTGAGGGAGGCCCGTGCTCCAGCAGTGGGGACTGAAATGGGCTGATGATGATGATGATGTTATATAGAGTCCGTAATGCTCACAGATCCACAATAAGATACGATTTTTGAAAACATAATTCATCATAACTATTTACAGTTTTTACACCATTATGTTGTCAATTAATATTAATATTGATAAATCAACGAGTTTACTCAATAGATACAGTAAGTTTTTTTTCTTAATTACATTAACTTTTAATTTGTTATTATATAGGTATGTATATGAGTGATAACTTATTATACTGTTATTGCTTGTAGCGATTTCTTTCAAACAACCTTTTTTTCGGATGGCAATTGACGATTTTCTGCGAGTCGTTGGATATCGTAGGACCAAGACCACTTTGTGGGCTTCTTTTTATATTACATTAATTCCAGTACTCTATTTCGTTAACAGTAATTTCTCAATCGCGAAATATTTACCGGATAAAGTATTTCTCCAACCGAAAGCAAACATCAACTGATATCGGGTTTCAGCTTCATTGAAGTATCGCAATCGCAAACGGATTCGTGTGAACTGACAATTTAACAGCTTAGAGACCTAGTGAACTATTGCAGCGGCCTCGCAAATCTTGGCTATATCTCTCGGGAGATGAGTAGAAACGTTTGCAGCTGCTCGTGGTTGCGTGCAGTGCAATACCATTCTATAGTTAGAGATGTGCAAATGTGGTTTCTAGCTCGCAGATTCAGCTGTGTGGCATAAAGTTTATTTTCATGTCACAGGTGGAAGACGAGCAGATGGATACTCTGATTGAAAGCGACCAGTGGAGTCACAAATGCGTAACAAACCTTTGAATTTTTTTCCTTCGATAGAGCTTCCGATGATAAAGACAGCCACGAGTCTTTGGCACGAGTATCAGCTACTTCTCTTCAAACCATCTGACCATTTGAAAGTTCATTTTAAGTACTTTTTATGAGTTATAGACCAACGCTTGACCACAATCTCACTTGATGGAAAGTGACGATGAGGTCTAGGATGTGACGCGTTCGCCTAGAAGATGCCACTCATCATGATCACTCTTGCTTTAAAGATGTCCAGATTGTAGTGATTTGGAAAACGGACCTTGGCGAGGAATTCCATTCCAATCCATGTGTGTGGAAGCGAATCGCTTAGTGTAGTTTAAGTAATTGTAGAAATATTCTACATGGATTCGAAAAATCCAGAGGTTCGTGTTCGGATTCAAACCTACGTCCTCCCCTTAATAGGGCGTACGTACTTATTCACTGACCTACCATCGCAAGTTAAATGTACAAGCTACCAAATACTAAACTTTTCTGTAGACCAAGATTACTCGGAATTTATTTATTTAGGAACACAAACAGTGTACTGTACAATATTTTGTAAACTCATTTTTATAGGATCTTAACTCTAGGACATACACATAAGTGGTTTTACTTCTTATCATCAATTTTATCATATTTTAAAAGTACGTTTAAAGATACATATCATATTATGTTGAATTGTTTTCATATTTTTTTCTTTAAGTTGACGAATTAATGAAAGAAATTCTAAATTTTTTTATGTGATAGGCGGCGGACGATCAAACGGATCGCCTGATGGTAAGCGATTGCCGCCGCCCATAGACACCCGCGACACACTGCCAACTTTTTACCTCCCTTTCCCCGGATTGGGCCTCCGGTGCCCTCACTCACGCGGAGAAACACAGCACAGTGTTGCTTCAAGCTGGTTTTCTGTGAGGCCGTGGTATGCCGATGCGTGGCTCTCCCACGGTCAGAAAAGTATGTTTAAATGTTTAATTCTACATATATTTAAACGTACTTTTCAAATATTGCCTGACCGGATGGCGCAATTGGTAGTGACCCTGCCTCTTACGCCAAAGGTCGTGGGTTCGATCCCCACCCTGGACAAACATTTGTGCGGTGAACTCTTGTGTTTGTTCAGTGGCTGGGTGTAATATATGTATTTAAATATATATTTGTGTTCCTCTGCTTGTCTGATATCTGTAACACAAGTGCTTAAGCTACTTATTACGTAATCAGGTCAATGAATGAGATGTGAGAATTATTATTATTATTAAATATGATAAAATCGATGGTTCGAAGTAAGACCACCTAAGCTTATTTTCCACTGGGGGTGCGGTGTCCACAGCTTTTGCCATTATACTTTTATATATATATATATATTATGTGCACAACTACATTACCTTACATACCATGCCAACTACAGTTACAGTGAATTTGACTTGGCTGGAATAGTACTCGTGGAAACTTTATTGATTTTATCACTTTTTGAACTACATAAGTTCTGGCTTAAGAGTCAATAATTAGCGCTAATTTGAATAGAAAGAACCGAGACTGTGTTCAAGAACGAGGTACCTAGAGGATAATATGGGTATTAAGTACTGTGAGTAAAACTAAAAGTCATATAAAGTCGCTAACGGTTCTTCTTAGTCTTTTAATAGTCAGTAGCTTGACATAATGTGCTCTCAGGGGTCAATGATGAGGTTGTGATTGGGGCTAGGGTAGAAGTAGTGTTTGACTGCCTTATTGGGTAATGCATCGAACGTTAAAGCGACGGCTGCGCTCGAAGGTACGATCCCCGGTTCGGTCAAAAGTTGTACCTGAGTTTTTCTGTTAAGATATTCTTACCGTCAGTCCGGAGTTTCACGGACGGTCTTGTACTCCCGTGCCTCGGAAAGCATGTTAATCCGTTGGTCCTGCGCCCGATTCCTCTTCGGTCGTGTCACACTGGTATCCCATCGGAATATGAGAGCAAGGAAATGGAGAGTGGACTTGGGTTTGCGCACACACTTGAGCACTACACCCCGCGTAAGTGGCTAATCGTTGAGATGGGTAATCAGTTAGAGGATATTATTATTATTATTATAACAATACTTTCCAAATAACTTAAGCTTAATTAGCCTATCAAAGCATTAATTCTTCATTTATTCTTATACTTATGCTATTTCTCTGATTTCACGGATGTTCATGGACGGCGTTTATTTTCCATCAGTTGTCTCGCTTACTCGTTTGTCACCTCTAGCATAAAAAAAACTTCATCTCTGTTTTGAAAAAAGAGAATTGCATAAGTTACAATTAAACCACTATTAAGAAAATTATTTATAATTTTTAACTGCTGGAGTTAAAAACCTTTCCAATGTCAAACAAAAAATATGATCATAGTTAAAACTGAGTGGAGAAATAATGAGAACGTGCGTTTGGGCTCATTTTGGAATCCCGAAGTTGGTTAAGAGTCAATCCAATGCTGTATTGTGAACCTTTACAGTACTGAAAGGCTAGCACAAACTTTTCGAAGTATCGTAGCGTATGCGTATCGTTAGCAATTTGTATGAAAACTGTCGAGCTCCCTCTATCGTAGATAAGCATAACTATCTTCTTTCTCACTTGTAATTAAAAAGTGACAAAATATCCCGTGGGTAGGTCATGGAACTAGAATACGCGCGCTTTAAACGAAATGTGCCATTTTCGGAGAAAACGTCACAGAGTGATGCAACCGACCCTAACGCGTGACTGCGTGGCTAACTGGCGTGAAGCAGCACTGTGCTGTGTTTTGCTGCGTGAGAGAGGGTACTGGAGGCCCAATCCGGGGGAAGGGAGGGTATTAAGGTTGGTAGCGCACTTGTGACTTGCACTTTTGACTACCCGTTTGGAACAGTGGTAGTGAACACTGCCTTTGGTCCAAGGGTTGCGGGTTCGATCCCCGCACAGTACAAACATTTGTGTGCATGAACATGTCTGTTTGTGTTGGTCTGGGTGTTTTCTTTGTATTATAAGTATGTATTTACAAAAGAAAAGTATTATATGTGTTTATTTGTAATCCCGCTGTTGATTCTGATATCCGTAACACAGGTGCTTCAGCTACCTATCTCGGAGTCAGATCAATGTATGTGATGTTTTTTTTATAGCGGACAAACGAGCAGACGGCACACCTGATGGAAAGTGATCACCGCCGCCCATGGACATCTGCAACACCTGAGGTATCACATATGCGTTGCCGGCTCTTAAGAAAGGAGTACACCCTTTTCTTGAAGGTCACCAAGTCGTATCTGTTCGGAAACACCACGGATGACAGCTGGTTCCACAGTTTTACTGTGCGTGGTAGGAAATGACGTGAGAAATGCACTTTAGTCGATATAACTCCATCCAGGTGATGTGGGTGGAATTTGGCGTTCTGACGTGATGTGCGGTGGTGAAAAATTGCAGCTGGAATAAGGCCGAACAGCTCCTCGGAACATTGCCCATTGTAAATGCGATAGAAGAATTGTTGTTGATAGAAGAATGTGATAGAAGAAGTGATGTGATGTGTATTGAAAATATTTATATGGCATATTGGCGATCTTCTTTTTTTAAACTATACGGGTGCGGTAGAGAAAGAAAGTCACTCAGCACGTCACCCCAGTAATAACGGCTTCGCGCAGTTTTTCAAGTTTGGCTCTCTAGGTAAAGGCTCGGTCTGTTTAGGGGGTAGGTGCGCTACGAATTCCTTGAATGTTCGTACTAATCTCTCTGTACAGTTTGCTCTTGCGAGATCAAAAGCGAAAACCAATGTCATGAATAAGGGGTCTCATGTTCGTCATGACAATACACATATTTGTAGACTGTGACAACAATAGTCTAAAATGTCCTGCAACAAAGTTTGGATACACAGAGAGCACTCCGAAATTGTGTTCCTGGTGGAAACCGCTAAGCTTTTAACGCTTACTAGAAAACAAGGAAAAACCCCTAGGCTGTCATTTAAGGCCAACATGTAGCAATCAAATAACGATTCGGGCAATTTTTTAGAGTTGAAACAGAAACCGTATGTGTGTAGTGGAACGGAGGACACGGCAGTCGCGTTGAGTGCGTGTATATTTATACGTCCCATTTTTCTCTGTTGCTTTGCAATAGCGTTAACTTCTTTTCGCTTAAGCATGATATCGGTGACAACAGGACAGAGTTATATGTGAATCATACGTTAGAAAGAGAGTAACATGAAAAACGTATATATTTTGACATCTGTCACCCATATCATGTTATGCTATGTGAATGGACCATAGTGTTGTCACTACAGATGGTTGTCACGGTGTACATAAACATACTAACAGAAGGATCACATTATGGGAACCTATTGCCGCCGCCTATCACAAGTGAGCTGTCAACCTTTTAACTTCCATATCCCCCGGATTTTCCCTCTTCCCTCACTCGCGCATTGAAACACAACACACGCTGCTTCACGCCGGTTTTCTGTGAGCCCGTGATCACTCCATTCAAGCCGGCCGGTTCATGCCATAGCGTGGCTCACCCACAATTAATATTGATGTTGCTGCTGGTAAACCACTTTTAAGTTGATTTTCTGTGTAAACACAGTATGGGCAGACAGGCATTAGGCTAGTAATGCGAGCAATTTTTAGCTAGCTCGTGCAAGTTACTCGTATGTGACGTTAAAACATTGTACGTTACTGCATTACAGCTACTCGGCTGACTGACTCGCCAGCAGCTCGTTCTATGTATAATAATCTTTATGATTGTTTTTTTTTGTTTTTCCACCAACTTGCCTACTTAGAATAAGGTCCGATTCGTCCGATCTTTACCCAACAATAAATCTATAGCGCAGTTATACATACAGTGTAAAATAAAAATCCGTTCTACCAACTACTCATCTAACAGTCAACACCTATTCCGATGGTAAATCGTTAGCCCGCCAATTTTGACAGAATAACTTATCTTAGGGAACACTAGGGAATTAAAAATGGCGTCGTCATTGTCACCTGTTTTTGAAAATAATGCAATTTGTTTTATTTTAAAAATATATGTTAGGTATTCGTGCACCATGTCCGGGGATCCAACATAGACGCTTCGTTTTATAAAAACTGAGGGTCTTATTTATAAATGTTTATTGTTCAACCTTCGTTAACTAAAACGGTGTTAAAGTAGTTTCCATTCTTTTTTTGAAAATTTTATGTATATATTTTTTAATTTCAAACGTCAAAACAACTCTATAATACCGTTTTAGCCATATAATTACTAGCAGGGCGGCATCCTAAGTCCATGGTTTTAGCTAACAAAGCCCTTAGATTTTAGTACAAATTAATAGGGCTTCCTTAATCTTCTTTATATTTTTTCCAATGATAATTCGCTATTCCAATCCCGTTGTTATGAGTTACTAGGTGGTGATCTATTTTTGAAATTTTTTAATTTTCATTGCAAAAAATCACATCCCTAGTTTTAACTTTGATATCCATCGAGTTCAAGGGCTATTTAACGAACGAGCCAGATTGTGTTCAGTACAACGTTTATCCTGTAAAATTTTCCAGTTGTTGGATAACACGAAACATACAGGTTAAATATTTCGGCTGCAAAATTCCTGGATTTCACGCGATTGTTCGCAGCATTGTTCAACAACAAAAACAGGTAAATAAAATTAAGAACTCATTTGTAAAAACATGACAATTATACTGTGAATTCAGTTGACAAATTTCTTTGATATTACGGTCGTAATTTAAATACCATACGCTTTGGCATGAACAGGCCGGCTCGACCGGAGTGATACCACTGCCTCACAGAAGACCGGCGTGAAGCAGCGCCTGCGCTGTGTTTCGCCATGTGAGTGAGGTTACCGGAGGCCCAATGGGGGGAAGGGGAAAAGGTTGGCAGCGTACTTGTGACTCCACTGGTGTTGCGGGTGTCCATGGGCGGCGGAATTGCTTACCATCAGGTGATCCGTCTGCTCGTCTGCCACCTCTCATATAAAAAAAAATACCTTTTCGGCAACACAAAGGCTTTCATTGTAACATCGTGAACTTTGTAGTGTGACAAATCTTAAAAAACACATACCTATTAATTTTTCCCCTTCTGATGATTTTCTAAATCTCTATCTTGTGCAGCATGTGACTCAATCAATTTAGGCAGCCTGCTTATTTAAGTAACATAAAGTGGATGCCGCAACCCATCATCGCAGCTGTTATTCCCAGTCGCGTCCAAATAGCGTTATTTGACCGAGGGAGAGCCACGCTTCTTCATGAAGGGGCCGGCTCGACCGGAGAAATATCCACGCATAATAAAAAAAAAAACCTTTTCGGTAACACAAAGGCTTTGATTGTAACATCGTGAACTTTGTAGTGTGACAAATCTTGAAAACAAATACCTATTCATTTTTCCCTTTCTGATGATTTTCTAAATCTCTATCTTGTGCAGCATGTGACTCAATCAATTTAGGCAGCCTGCTTATTTAAGTAACATAAAGTGGATGCCGCAACCCATCATCGCAGCTGTTATTCCCAGTCGCGTCCAAATAGCGTTATTTGACCGAGGGAGAGCCACGCTTCGGCATGAATGGGCCGGCTCGACCGTAGAGATACCACGGCCTCACAGAAAACCGGCGTGTAGCAGCACTGTGCTGTGTTCGCTGCGTGAGTGAGGTTACCGGAAGTCCAATCCGGGGTAATGGTTGGCAGCGCACTTGTGATTTCAAGATGTAACGGGTGTCCATGGGTGGCGGCAATCGCTTACCATCAGGTGATCCGTCTGCTCGTCTGCCACCTATGACATAAAAAAAAATCCATTGCTTATTAGCTCGGGGTACGCTTGGACCATGATCCAGGATAGTGAGTCTAGTAATTTTAATAGAGCGACTACCGTATGACCGCAATCTCCCAACCTTTAGACAGGGGAACCAGACCAACTGAATCGTGGTTACATGTTTCAGTAACTTATCCAAACGTCAAAAATCATTACTTTCCTCTAATTTATAAAATCACAAACATAAATACAAGCTTTTAACTTTCGTTAAAACTTTGGAGTTAGTCTACTCCCCTTAATACAAAATGGAAGATAATAAAGGATCTTAATTATGTTAAAACAGGTAATTTCAGTTAAAACAGGTCAGTGAAGTTTCTCGGATGAACTTAATACCCCCGGGCCCGACGTTGACATCTCGCCACTGTCGAGGGCAATCCTAGTATAAAATACTATCTAGCAGACTGTACTTAATAAGTAAATGCCACTTACTTAGTTTACTTTAATGTTATCAAGATAAAGTCTCGAATGACGTCAGTTCAAGTTCGGTGAAGAATCGTTATGGTTAATTGAATTATATTTGAAAGGTAAGGTTTGATCAATTGAATGGTCCTTTTTTATTGATTGTATTTTTCTACCATTATCTCGGCATGAGGGAAACCACCGTGAGGAAACCTGCACGTTTCGAATAGTTTCTGAAACGTGTAACCATGATTTAGTTGGTCTGGTTCCCCTGTTAATGAGTTGGGAGGGTCAGTTAACATCAGGCAAACCGTCTGGTCATTCATCCGCCATAATGTAGAAAGTAAAAACAAGTAAAATAAAAGTTACTATTTTCGGTGAAGATATGTCATGATCATCATCATCATTCCAGCCAAAAGACGTCCACTGCTGGACATAGGCCTCCCCCAATGTTCTCCAGAAATATCGGCCCTGTGCCGCCGCATCCAATGGATTCCCGCAACATTCACCAGATCGTCGATCCACCTTGTGGGGCCACGGCTGCGACTTCCTGTACGTGGCCTTTACTCGAGGACCTTTCTGCCCCAACAGCCGTCTGTTCTCCTCGCTATGTGCCCTGCCCATTGCCACTTGAGACATGCAATCCTTTGGTGAAGATATGTATTTGATTTAAAATATAAATACAGAAAAAAGAACTTAATAGCTTGATAATAAGTATACAGTTTTTCAGTTCAGCGAAGTGAGTAAACATGAGTACATATTACATGGCTTGGTAACACGCTTTGGCATCAAAGGCATATGCTGGTCAAAATGGTTGGCAATATTTTATTACTTCAAATTCAGTTCCAAAATTGTCCCTCGACGGTGCCGACCGAACTCCGAACGTATTTGTCCTACACGGCATTTTTGCATCCGTTTTCTTTTTGGCCAGTGTTACACTTTTGGTCATTTACAGTCGAACGAGTTATGACCTGGTTTAGGATGCTTTTCACATATTGTATAGGTGCCGTCACCTTCCAAATCAGAACCACTTTTCATTTTTATTTTTACCCACAAACTGTTTTATCTTGTAGTTCTCAATCAATTTTTTTGATCCTGAAATAAGTGTATCTGTAAAACACGTATCTTTCAAAAGATTGGAACATTTGCATCTGGATCAGTGCAGAGATGCGGAACAGTGAAACGCTTCATATGGAACATTGACTCTCAGATAGATCCGTGATTTATTCCGCTCATGCGGATCATTCGACTCACTCTAATCATTCGGCTCATTCGGATCATTTGGCTCATCGGATCATCCCGCTCATTCGGCTCATCGGATAATTCAGCTCATTCGGATCATTCGGTTCACTCAGACTCGAGTCCTTTTGAGTCGAATGATACATTCGGAGCGAACATTAGAGATTCGGAACAGTATATCATTTGGCTGAGTCGGCTCACTGAGTCGTTTTACTAAAGAGTTACACACGTCTTATAGGTGTCAAAGTTCTTAAAAGTACCAACTAATGTCTTCTCTTTCATCTTAGCGTGTAATTCCCGGCTGTGCTCAAGGCTGTCGCTTTGGAACCCAACGTACGCTTAGACCGACTACCGTATCTTAGATTTTATCTATTTAGCTACAATCGTTCCGCAAAAGTAGTAGTACAAGTACTTATTAGTATATATCTTTGTTTTTTTTTTCAAAGTCTATCCGCCTCTCCGTAATGTATTATTTAGCTTCTGACTGACTGCCTCGGTGGCGCAGTGGTTATTGGGTCGCACTTTAAAGCGACGACTGCACAAGAGATCCCGGGTTCGATCCCCGAAAGGGCCAAAAATTAGTACCTAAGTTTTCGGTAAGAAATTTTTAGTGTTAGCTCGGAGTCTTTAAGTTGCCGGTCTTGTGCCCCCGTCTCTCGGAAAGCACGTTAAGCTGTTGGTCCTGTACCCGATCCCTCTCCGGACGTGTCACAGTAGTGTCCCATCAGAATATGAGGGTAAAGGAATAGAGAGTGCACTTGTGTTTGCGCACACACTTGAGCACTATAATATATCCTGCGTGGCTGATCGTTGAGATTGGCCGTCGTAGCCGTAATCAGTTGAAGGATATAATTTAGTTTCAAAAATAAACTATGTAACTATAACGATATGTCTAATATGCCTATGGCGTTTCTCATTCAAAGTAATAAAATAATCTTGATCCTACAAGATTTTATTCGCATTAAGAACTACGAATGCTACCCGCAGGCCACTACAAACGTACGCCCATTCATCATCTCTTAAGTGCTATAATTTTACGACACCATTGTAGCAAGACGCTTGCAACGAAAGAAAAATAAATTGGAAAAACGCATTTTATTAAGTGCTCCCCGCGTCGCCATCAAAAGCATCATAACATTCAGCCGCCTACCGAGACACTGACTGGAGGGGAGAGACTCAGATATTTATTACTAAGATTAATGATATAGGCAGCGAGTATCCATGGTTCTCGGTGGAGACGCGTAAACGTAATACATAAACCTTGGGTGGCGGCAGTGCGAGCGGGCTGGTAATCGATAGGGGATTTGTTAAGACCATGTTTAACAAGCAAATAATAAACAGGAATGTGGGAGAGCCACACTTCGGCATGAATGGGCCGGCTCAACCGCAGTGATATCGTGATATCTGTGCCGGTTTTCTGTGAGGTCACGACCTCACAGAAAACCGGCGTGAAGCAGTACTGTGCTGTGTTTCGCTGCGTGAGTGAGGGTACCGGAAGCCTAATCCGGGGGAAAAGAGGGTTCAAAGGTTGGCAGCGCACTTGTGTCTCCACTGTAGCTAGTGTACATGAGCGGCGGCAATCGCTTACCATCAGTTGATCCGTCTGCTGCCACCTATCACATAAAAAAAGATCAGCAATTCTTTTTACAGCTGAAACCATACAGATTTAGTATGATTTACATAGTTTGAAATTCGAAGTACAGCCACGGTCACGTGCACTAATAAGTATCTACAGCATTCAAATATGAACCCTAGTTGGCCGGTATAAGAGTCAAGGAGTTAACATTTTATTGCAGGCGACTTTTCCTACTGCTCGGAGTTTTGAGATGCCGTAATTACTAAAGAGCCCCATTCTCGGGCTCGTGACATTTATCATCATACAAAATATGTCACTGTTATAGTGTATGGATTCCAAAAATTGGGCTCTAGAGTAGTTTTACAGAAGACCGGCGTAAAAGTAAAGCAACGCCTGCGCTGTGTTTCCTTGGGTGAGTAAGGGTGGCGGAGATCCAATCGGGGAGGGAAAAGTGGTTAAAAGGTAGGCAACGCATTTGTGTCATTTCATGACAGGGTTTTTTTTAACGATGTCAAGTAGCAATTGGTAAAATAGTCAAAGTCTACTAGCATATTCAATCACGAAATAGGTTTTAGCGATGAATAATCATTTATTAGTAGATAAAAATGTTAGAAAATTATAATAAAATTCAGTATTTTATTAACCATCTGGATATTAATTAAAAACCTTCGGAAATCATCTTCGATTTCCGAAGTAACCTTAATGCCACACTCGGAGTCGTTGATTAACTCAGTTGGTTGCCTAAGAAAATATATTGACACTTATTTCAATACGCATAAAGACTACCGATAGTTAATTTAGTGAACATTAGCTTAAATGACGTCTCTAAGTGCGACCGTTAGTCCTTTTTCATAAAATATTATTCATAATTTAGCTCCGCTAACATTGTGACCGCAAAGTCAACGAAATCACAGCTGGCTCATAAAGTATAGCGAATCAAACCGCGACTGTAAACGTGCTGTTGGGAACGCAAATAAGTCGGTAACGTTACAGTGTAAAGTTTCTTAGTAGAAAAATATAATATTTCGATGAGCGCCTTTCTGGAGACTTTATAAATTGGAAACTTAAGATTACCAAAATCTTCTAGAATCATTATGATCGTGCGCACGGGAACAGTGAGCGCGCTGCAAAAGCTCACACAATAAAAGTTATTTAATAAAAACATTTATAAATCTTTCGGCACAACATTTTCTTTCGAGCGAAATTAGTTGAAAATGCACGAGACTGTCGCTGGACGCGGTGGTAAAGCCTAATCTTAGTAAAAAACTAGTAATATATTAAGTGTAATAGCGAACGCAAAACACCAATGGTAATATCATTCTTTTATTTCTTGATCTAATTTAATTTCTACTATGGTTAGGACCATAGTAGAAATTAAATTAGTCAAAAACATTTTTTGTTAAGATAAATCCATATTTACGTAACCGAAATGACTTATGTTTTCGGAATTTTAAGATGGTTTTCTTTCTAGTTTCGTGCGAGCCCTGAGCTTCTGACAAGAGTATGGCGAAGCCGCCCCCACAAGTACATAAATTGCTCAAGGCGTCACAAAGATCCAAGGCAACCAGTATGTCTAATAAAGATATACAGCCTTCGCAACAAGTAACTCATAAAGAACGAATCAGACCACCCTTCATAGCCGGCTGCGTTGTAAACTTCAATAAGACTTTAGCACGGCCGATTTGGCGCTCAGATGTTGTTGAACTGATAAATATTATGTTCATAACTTTATGAAGACTCGACTTAACTTGCTATTAACTAGGTGATCGTCTATTCGCTCGATTGGAGTAATGTTAGTTATTAGTTCTGGTGGCCTTGAAAATTCTGAAAGCTCATAGACTCCGATGGTTGGGCCATATGAAAAGAATGGGAGAGGGTCGCAGTCTCAAGAAAGATAGTGCAAATAGTAGTTTAAGTAGATTGTCACGGCCCACCTTCCATTGAACAAATTCAAATGGCTTATTAATCTTGTGGAGTCACCAAACTCAGGAATATGTGGTCTATTAGAAGACGTATATCATTTGCTGATGGAATGTGAGCAGAAACGTCGTCAGAGAGACATAGTTGAAATGCTGAACGTTAATATACATGATGTAGGCTCATTGAATGACCATCAACAAAAACCAACAGCAAATTCAACATAAAAAAAACTAAAGTGCTTTTAAATTTTGTGATTTCTAGTTTTAAGATAGGTAAGATAGTAAGATTAAGGTAAGATGGAGCTAGCATGATCGAATTAAGTACATCGATCAAAGCTTCGAATTAAAAATAAATAAATAAAATATTATGAGGGCTGGTTAACAGGGCGACGCCCGGTCGGCGGCCCCAGATATCGTTGGGATGATGTCGTGCTGGTGGTATCAAAAAAGTCTATCTTCTTTTTAAGCTGAGACAATAGACACAGAAAGCTGGCCTACATTGCTTCTTCATCGCATTCTTTTTCACTTTGCCTGATGGTGCAGAAAACATATCAAGCCAAACATCTACCTTTAATCATAGGCATTTTTGAGACAGTCAGTATTGCTTTCCTGAAGTTTCATTTTCCACTAAGTTAACCATGCATATTGATTGCACTGAATTCAGTACAAACAATAAATAAGCTTAAATTTGCTCTGAGCGCAAAGGCATTATGATGTCGCACATTATAAACCGAAACCCAGTGTTGTGTCGCAATATACGAATGACTATTGATTCAGTCTGCTAACGGTTGAAAATTACAGTTAATGATTTATTTGTAACAAGTTTAAAATGTTGTTTAAGAGAAAATGTAAACAAAATAAATGTTTGTATTCTATCGGACACTTATGGAATAAGTTGCAGACAAGCAGATAAGAACTTATCTGAATCACATAAAATTAATCTATTACCAGTAGGTACTTTATTTGAGTTATTATATGTACCTAAATAGACCTGGAAAAAGCGTATCTTACAAAAGATTGGAACATTTGCATCTGGATGAGTGCAAAGATGTGGAACAGTGAAACGCATCATTTGGAATATCGTCTCTTCCGCTCATTCGGCTCACTCGGATTATGCCGCTCACTTGGATCATTCGACTCACTCGGATCATTCAGCTCATTTGAATCATTCTGATCATTCGGCTAATTTGTATCAGTCAGTGAGCGAATATGGGCCTTTCAGATACTAAAATCTGCAGGTTCTGTCGCGAGGACGAGTAAACGATTATCCACGTCCTCGGCGAGTGCATAGCGCTGCTCCTCTGCAGAAGCCGGCACCTGGGAGCACACATTATTTCGGCAGACGAGATCAAGAGCTCCCCCATCAGCTCCATCCTCGGGTTTATCCTGCAGCTGGGGCTACATGAGGTGCTGTAATAAGTTTTGGGGCTGCCACAATAGATCTTCTACTGGTCGCAGTGGCTATGAGATGCAATGCTCACCCCATTTCATTCAAATATATAATATATAATCAGTCAGTGATCGAGATTACTACCGCGTATGGATTGACCAAGGGATCCATTTTTGTCAAATGATGCATTCAGAGTGAACATTAGACATTCGAAACAGTGTATCATTTGGTTCAGTCGGATCACTGAGTCGTTTCAGTAAAGATTTACACACGTCTATACCTCACGCTCGGGATAATCACTGCGAAAATACTTCCTGTTTAAAACTGTTTTATTTTCTCGGCATTACTAGCTTTTTAGTAATCCAAAAAAACATGATGAAATCTATAATGTATCAATACGGGGAGCCGTGGGCACGAGCGGAGCGCTCGTGACCACGGCTGCTGTAACGTAGCCGAAACGTCGAGCCAAATATGTGAGTACACAATGTTGTTTCACATAATAAATATCGTGTTAATCCCCGTATTGATACATTATAGTTATAATGCAACGCGAAAATCTAAAAAATGATGAAATCTGCTAAGAGTGGATTTGAACAATCTTAATCCAATACTAAACCTATGGTATAATAGCGTTGTCATTCTACACAAGTTTGACGCTACACCATAGATTTATCCACGGATAAAGTATTGGTCGAACCGGGTTAGTCAGTTAAGAAATAGGTTGAAGGAAAAGCGTATGTTGAATGTGTTATCCCTACAGTGAGCTACAATATAAAATTTTAGTCTATCATCTATGCAGCCACCTTGTGATCCTATGCCTATTTTTAGCAATAGAGCCCTTTACTAGGCTAATGATGACGATAATATGTTATGGCCGCGCGTCCGTGCGCGCAACGTCGTACCATCAAATGGACACAGTAGTTTGTATTTGGTTGCGTCAAAAAATCTGAACTATCACTTCGTTTCGCGAATCACCGCCAAACCCGTCGCGATGTCCCTTTGATTTTCCAGCACGTTGACCACGACTATTGATTCCGCTGATTCGAAGCGCTCTTTCCCGTTTTAATCGCGAGGGTTATGACTCTGCGGTTTGGGGCGAGGGCGAACTAACTAGTTTAGGATATTAAGTCGCTTTTCAATTTACTGTCGCGATGCGTCTGTGCGCAATAACTGGAGAATGTTTTTGATGATGAATTTTCATTTTTATCCGACTACGGCAAAGCCAAAAAGGAATGGTTATGATTTTAGCAGTTTATGTATGTAAGTTATATGTTTGTATTTATTTTTATGATATACAGATGAGACAGGCAGACGAGCAGACGTATTACCTGATGGTAAGTGATTACCGCCGACCATGGACACCTGCAACGTAAAAGGAGTTGCAAGCTCGCCGGCCTTTTTAAAAAATGTAAGCTTTTTTCTTGCATCGCAGACGATAGTTCATTCCAGTTTTGTCGTACTAGGTATAGATCACATACATACGTCACATACAGTATTATACAGTGTTGGTGTAAATGGTGAGTTATATTTTGAAGTCTCACTCACACCGCGGCAAGCGAAAAGTAGTCTTAAAATCTTATTAAAGTGCAACTTTTAAAAAATATCACTTTAATGGCGCATCAAGTGAACACTAGTGTAGTTACAATATCCAGTTTTATCGTCTCTAATGCTAAGGTACCAGCCAAGGCGAGGCGAGGCAAACGATTTCCGATACGAGCGCTTACCGCGAAGCAGTTACTGAGCTAACGGCTGCGATACACCCAGTATCAGGCAGTAATGAATTTCCTTTTTACGTCGGTTTTCGTGAAAGTGAGTGGGGAAGGCTGAAATGAGTGTAGCGGCTATTAAATATAAAATACTGTTGGTTTTGAGAGTAACGACCGAGTGATAACATTAGCTAGCAACAATATTAAACGCGGTTGGAGATTTTAAAGTATATTCCGCATTAGTCCGTGAAATGTAGCTTGATTAGAATGACAGATGTCACTTGACCTTTCTGGTCCGCAGGGGCGTCTTTATAGTGCAGGGGGCGCGGTGCACCCGGGCGCTGGAAGTTAGAGCTATGCTACACATAGAGCCTCCACTGTAACGCTCCGCAAGGAGCGGGCGCGAATCCTGATCGTCCTCCTCATCTTAGCGTGTAATTCCCAGTTGCGTCCAATGCTGTCGCTTGAAAGCCCGGGATACGCTTTGACCATGATACAGGATTCGGGATGTCTGATAATAACAATGAAGCGACTGCCCATAGGTACATGTTGTAAGTATGCCATTTGGTTCGCACAATTAGAAACAAGAGGGCGCCTGTTTCTGTTGACATTTTCGCATAGAAAAAACGTTGTACAACGCCCTTGTCAATGTCACTGAAATCCCTTCTGATCTTGGTCGGTCTGTATTTCACATAAGGTTTATAATTTAATCAAGTTTTATTCCTTAGATTTGAATTACTTTAGTCCGAAAGATCATTTTTCTGTGACACCATTAAGATATAAGATGATACTATCTGATAAAAAATATTGTTAATCGTGCGCCGACTTCAGTAACACCTTTTCTCGAGTGTACTGTTATAAAATGCTCTTTGAAGTGTAGAAAGTGATAAAAATATTATTTTACACTTTTCAGTTCGTAGTGTTTGTAGGCGATCGAATTTTTTTTTGGCCAGTGTCAGATTCGTTCAATCGTGCACGTAATGAAATAAAATAAAATAATGTTTTTACAATGCATTTATTTGAAAAATTGAAATGAAACATAAATGATACATACCTATGAGTATGAGTACCTATTTTCTCAAAAAATATCTTCCGTATTAGTTATTTATGGTCTAATGAATGTCGTTTAGTGGGCAGCCATCTTATTTATCGGCGTCTACGATAAGTAGCCTTATGGTTGCGGTGTGCCTTTAATCTAAGATTGGTATTCTAACCCCAAGTAAATTGAAGGCGGTTTATCAACCTGTGAAATATATTTATGTAAGAAACAGCGAGTATAATAATTATATTTATACTTACATGTCTATATCAGATAATGAAGGACAAAGCCTTTACAATTAATCAATAGCCCGTGTCCTTCCATTGGTAGACCTCCTTTACGTCACAAAACCTTCTCTCTCAGGTTTTTATATTTCAGGTTAGGATTTGGAAGTAAATCTGTTCTTGATACAGCACTTTTTCGGTATAGGCTGATGAACAATTCATAACTTCTAAAGAAAAGAAAGCAAATATTTTTTCTGGCTTTTCGTGTAACTGAGGAATAACTTAACTGTTAGTGGATTTTGGTATTGGAACCCGATTCTCTGGACTTAATATAGATATTGAATTCGACATTTCTTCTTTTTATTAAAAAAAGAACAAAAACAAGAAAATTAAGACTATAACTGAGAAATAAAGATACGCTAAAAGTAAATAAAAAGGAAAGTTAAAACAAATTAGGCCCCCGTGGCAATGTCCCCAAAAGGCTGGCAGCAATATCCCGCTGGATCACGATGGAAATACAATGGCCAGGTAGCTGCCAGCCTTTGGCTCTCCCGTGACTTCGACTAGACGCTTAGCTAAGTCACGGAAGAAAGAGAGAGCGTTGGAACCCCACGGGCCCAGTGTTTCAACACCGAAAGCTACAAAGTGGTAGGTACCAGATAGATGCCTATACTTTGTACCTTTCAGCCGCATTGGTCGCAGCTCCGGCACTCCTCGCTGTCCCGAGAAGATGAGACGGTGCCAGAGTGTCGACGCAGGTAGCATCCCACACGAGAGTACGTTCCATCTTCGACATTTATATGGATGAATGTATGGTAATCTCTTATTCGACTTTTATGTCGAGTGCCCAAGAATTGCGCTCCTGAACAGTTCTCGATTCTGAAAAATATCTGACAATTACTCATCAGCATTCAAATACCTCTCTCAAACTCTTTACCCCAAAAAATTCGCAAAGCTACCCACGTTCTCCAGATTTGAGCAACTGTTGATTGCAAACACCGAACTTAACGCAATCGGGCCGAGCAAACAGCCAACTCCGGCTTTTTTCTCGAACAAACAGACAGTTATGGGGGCGGCCATTATTTGCGGACCGTCACCCGTACGGGCGGATGTTGTTAATGGTCGAAAATGCGGAAAATTGGGCTATTCATTTCCCGACGTCGACCGCAGCGGAATCGTGCAAACGCATAGACAGGTGAGTGTAGGGCTGCCTATAGTTCATTATGCTCTTAGTGGGAATAAATATTTGTGCTTTCTATCGAGCTTGTCATTCTTCCCACTCGAGGTCCAGCCTGAAAAGCAGCGCCGCAGCGGTTGTGGTAGCGCTCGCATTTTTTTTATGAGATAGGTGGCAGACGAGTAGACGGATCGCCTGATGGTAAGCAATTGCCGCCACCCATAGACACCCGCGACACCAATGGAGTCACAAGTGCGCTGTCAACCTTTAAACCTTGTCTCTAGATTTACTTTCTATTAAGTTTTTTTTAAGGCCGCTTTCAATGTGCTAATTAGGGAGGCTCAGAGTCACCCAGAGAGCAATGGAGAGGGCTATGATCGGAGTCTCTTTGCGTGATCGTATAGAAATGATAGGATCCGCAGGAGAACTAAGGACACAGACAGCCCAAAGGATTGCATGTCTCAAGTGGCAATGGGCAGGGCGCATAGCGACGACTGTTGGGGCGGAAAGATCCTCGAGTGGAGGCCATGTACAGGAAGTCGCAGCCGTGGCAGGCGCCCCACAAGGTGGACCGGCGATCTGGTGAAGGTTGCGGGAATCCATTGGATGCGGGCGGCACAGGACCGATCTTTGTGGAGAACTTTGAGGGAGGCCTATGTCCAGCAGTGGAACGTCTATTGGCTGAAGTGATAAAGTTTTTTTAGCCTCACTAGTTATTTTCAGTGGGGTTACTGAGAACCAGACTTGCCTGAGAAAAGAGCCCAGAGCAGCCACAAGTAACCAGTGGTGGGCCATTTTTGTCATTTTAATTATGATCGTGGGTCAGGATGTGGAAACCCTAAGCCAAGCTCAGTGGCAATTATTTACGTAGCGGGTGGGGGCACAATTAGCAGGATCGATGGACTGATTGGTCAGTAGGTTTTAGGTGCGCTTAATGTGACCGAATTATAAATATAGCGCGTTAAAATCAACAGCTTTGCAATAAGCAGCTTAGTACATTCTTAACAGACTTCAGAGAAGAATGCGAATACAGATGTTCGACTCTTTTTTTTTGTATTCATTTTTTTTCCGTCATTTGTGAATTGATTTTAAATATTGCGAGGTGGTGCGAAGTTCAGTCAGAATTGGCTGATAAATTAATAGGGATATATTTCTTTGATATAGATGGCAGATGAGCCGACGGATCACCTGATGGCTAGCGACTACCGACGCCCATGGACACCTGCAAAACCAGTGGTGTCACAAGTGCGCTGCTTACCTTTTAACTCCCCTTCCCCTGGATTGCGCTTGCACTGCTTCTGCCTGAATTAGTAACATGTTTAACACAAAAATATTAAAGATAAACTTAAGCAATACTTTTTAAAGCCTTTTGTGGATTGTATTTCTGTTATAGATAGATATACCAAGTACGACACTAGAAAATAGTAGATAATTTTGTAAACTCATGGTTAAGAGTAAACCTTAGTGGTTTTTTAATTACTTTCTTACCCAATGTTTATTGATTGTGTAATTAATAAATAAATAAAAAAAGGTACAGTGTAATTTAACGCTGATGTAGATATAATTATAATATAATGACCTATATCGTTGTGGGGACTGTTGTGAGAAACATGTAGGACAAGCTACCAGAGCCCTCCCACGGATAGAAGGCAGTAGACAACATGATGTCTAATTAGCTACATTAGATATAGAAGCAGTAAGAAACAAAGTACTACTAAAATTTAAGAGTTCCTTCACCCACGCGATAGGCAGTAGGTACCTATATAATCTTGTGACTCTCCGCACACGTCATCGTCTGTATCTGTGTCACGCCGAAACACAGAGCACTGTACAGATAGTTCAACTAACAAAGACGCGCCCCACCACTTTTGGGCAAGGGCATACGCAGTGCATTTAAATCATTTGAACACTTCTCACAAAAAATAATTCAAGTAGAGCATCTTTTCAGTTACCCCGTGACGTTCTGTCAATTAATCATAGTGTGCGTGAGCACTCATTGCAAATTTGTAAGCGATAATGAGAAATGGTGGGGCGCGTTTTCGTGGATTGAACTATCTGTACGCACTTATGCACACATACTTAATGCAGTGTGTAGCCTGTTTAAGACGCTATTTAGGTAGGCAGACGCTGTTCTGTGACTTTGTTTTGAACCAAATCCTGTACTACAGACATAAGGTAATAGGTTATGTAAGGTTACAGACATGTAAGGTTACAGACATGTAAGGTTACAGACATGTAAGGTTACAGACATGTAAGGTTACAGACATGTAAGGTTACAGACATAGCCCAAAGGATTGCAAGCCTCAAGTGGCAATGGGCAGGGCACATAGGGAGGAGAACAGACGGCCGTTGGGGGCGGAAAGGTCCACGAGTGGAGGCCACGTACAGGAAGTCGCAGCCGTGGCAGGCCCCCCACAAGGTGGACCGACGATCTGGTTAAGATCGCGGGAATCCATTGGATGCGGGCGGCACAGCACCGATCTGTGTGGAGAACATTGGGGAGGCCTATGTCCAGCTGTGGTCTATTGGCTGAAATGATGATGATGATGATGAAATCCTGTACTTAAATGTACTTTCACGATTCAATTTCTTTTTTTAAAACCAGCTAGATATTAAATTAATACAGGTATTCTTATAACATAATCAGTGCAACATAAACCAGAGTTGATTTAACTATTCACTGATGAACTGAACACTGATGTTCGTCAAAGAAGAAGAAGAAATAGTAGTAGGATGTCATCATCTTAGCGTTTTGTCCCGGTTGCGTCCCAACCGACTCGACTCCTCCACTCCGCGAGATCATGTCCATCCATTGTGGTCAATTTATTGGCACGCATGTCATCATTTACAATGCTAAGTCTCACCTTTTTGGGTCTACATAGTACTTCTAACTAAGTAGTAGAAATCTTAGCGTGTTATTCCCGGTTGCGTTCAAAGTTGTCGCTCTGGAGCCCGGGATACGCTAGGACCATGATTCACGATTTGGGGTAATTACAATGTAGAGTGCCGTCTGACCTTCGCATCCCTTTAACGGGAGAACCAGACCAAGTGAATCATGGTTTCACGTTTCAGAAACTATCCGAAAAGTGCAGGTTTCCTCACGATGTTTTCCCTCACCATGGTAGAAATACGCAAATTGATTTGAAAAATCTCGAGGTGAGATGGTAGCTCATTTTTTATTCTTTATTTATTTTAGATGATAGTCTTCATAGACATGTCAGCCCCATCGAACCTTAACCGAAATTAATATGACCTAAAGGTAATAGTTACAGCACGGGACGAGAGGATCTTTGTATACTAAAAATATCAGCTAAATACTTAGCTGCCTCGGAGTTTGGGTCCAGTAAAATCGTGAAAAATGTTCCTAAATTATGACCTTGAAGATTGAATCTACGCATAAACGATTTTTTCCTCTCGCGGTACTTAATTCATTCTACGAGAATATGATGTACATCTTTTATAGTGTTTATATAGATCACAATAGGGTGACTTAAACTTTTTCATTAAGTAAGCAATCTTATTGCACGGATAATGTCAAGAACGTAATCTTTGTAACATTACAATGTATTTCCTATTTAACTTATGATTATAACATGATGATATTTAGGTTATCATTATAACTTGACACTTATGATTATAACGCCCTGTTGGTCTAGTGGTTTAATAACCGGGCCGTGATCTCGGGGTCCTGGGTTCGATTCCCGGGTCGAGCAAAAAGTATGTTTCGAATTTTTAGTACATAGCTCGGGTTTGTGATTACCAATCCGCATTTGGCAAGAGTGGTGATTGAGCCTATTCCCATCATAGCAGCGATGACTTGATTTCTATGATGGAGGCCTTTGCCCTGCAGTGGGACAGTATATAGGCTGATACTTTACTTTTTTTTATGATTATAGAACCGGTAAATGTAATGGTACTTTAGGAGGCTGATATTGTATCGTTTTCAACCAGATTCCTTTTTCTGTGCTTCTTTTTGGTAGCTCAGTGGTTTGTAAGGCGCCTTCCGTACGGGGGTCTTGGTCTGGATTCGAGTAGGAAGTAATATTACAAGTCCATAGCATTTGGTTGGCCTATTTATAGATAAATAAAATCACTCAAGGTAAGCCGAGGCCAGCTAAGTACTCTCTCAATATTCATAGCGCACGTTTTTCAGTATTAGGGCCTATCAATTTTTTTACGACTACTTCCACAGTATTTATGGGGGCACTTATTTCGCCTAATTTTGCGAAAGGACTTCTTTAATGCCTTTTGAATATAAACCGAATTTATTTTGAGTGTTTGGTTTTAAGTGTTTTCGTTTTGGTAGTCGATCAACAACTTCATGTAACAAATAATGTTATAATATCTTTCGATCGAACGGTGCCGAGACGTGGACAATCACGGCTGGACTAGTCCACCGGTTCAAAGTCGCTCAAAGAGCTATGGAAAGGGCTATGCTCGGAGTATCTCTGAAGGACCGCATCAGAAATGATGTAATCCGACAGAGAACCAGAGTCACCGACATAGCCCACCGAATTAGCAAACTGAAGTGGCAGTGGGCTGGTCATATTAGCCGCAGAACTGACAGCCGTTGGAGCCGTAAAGTCCTTGAGTGGAGACCGCGACTCGGTAAGTGTAGTGTAGGACGCCCTGGGACAAGATGGGATGATGACATTCGAAGGCTGGCTGGTGTGGGCTGGATGAGAGTGGCCAAAAATCGGGAGCAGTGGTGTGCATTAGGGGAGACCTATGTATAGCAGTGGACGAGTGTGGGTTGCTGATGATGATCTTTCGATCGATTTGGCTATAGCGGCCGATCTCAACGATCGACGATATATTATAGTATGTCCCGAAATACAAGTGCACACTCTCTATTCACTTAATTATACACCGTGCTTTACTAACCGTCTTTTTAATTTCTTGGGGGCTTCAAAGGTTGGCAGCGCATTTGGGACTCCACAGGTGTCACGGGCGTCCATGGGCGGCGGCAATTGCTTACCATCAAGCGATCCGAGTGGAGGCCACGTACAGGAACTCGCAGCCGTGGCAGGCCTCCTACAAGGTGAACCGACGATCTGGTGAAGATCGCGGGAATCCATTGGATGCGGGAGGCACAGGACCGATCTGTATGGAGAACATTGGGGGAGGCCTATGTCCAGCAGTGGACGTCCATTGGCTGAAATGATGATGATGATGAAGCGATCCGACTGCTCGTCTGCCACTTATCACATATAAAAAGCTCTAGTAGTATCTTCTACTTAGTTTGTGCGTCAATGCTCCCTGACAAAAAAATATGTTCAGTACAACAATGACCTCAAAAAGTTTTTAAAACGGTTAAATGTATAACAAAAGGGTTTTCTTAAAACAAAAGATGATCATTCCGCGTTCTAAATTCCAAAGAGGACCCAACAAAATGAGAAGCGAGTTGCAAAAACTCCGAAGGCGTTTAAAAATAAGTGGCTGACACACTACACGATTCCCGGGGCATCATAAAATACCATGATCGACTTACCAAGGCGCCTCTAAGCCGCAAATAAACCTCTTTGCTATGAACACAGCGCAGTAAAACTATTTACATAATAACTCATGTTGTCACTCGCGACGTTGTGGTTTTTTTAGAAAAAAATATCTTCGAGGAAATGAATTTTTCTCCGTAGGAAGTTTTTACACGCTCTCACTTGTAAGCTTTTCATTTCGTAAGTGCGTTGGGTCTTTTTTTAGCGACAGTTAAAGATGGGTATTTTTTACCAGTCCTTTTTTATTTAACTTTTGTGTAAATGTCTGTTTTTATGTTCAAGCAAAGAATTATAAAATAGGCTATATAGTAATATTGATCTAAACAGTTTTAAATATTAAATCTATGTTTTCTTTTTTACAGGTATGTATGTCTAAAGAAAAAATGAAAAAAAAACGCTTATATCGCATGGTAAGTGATCATTAAAGCCATTATAAACTGCCAACTGCGTGGAGGCAACAAAATCTTGAAATATGAGTGACCGACTCAAAAGGCGGATACTAATCATTTAACTACTTTTTTCTAGCAATTGTACCAGAAAGAAAAAAAAACATATCTTTTAAAATACAATCGAACATTATCTCGTCCATAATTAAAGGGTTATCGTGCGATTATAGCCATCTCTATCTTCCCAGATGATACACTGCCCCCCTGCACCCCACCCCACTTCATCTCGTATTCTTGGAGCGAGCAAAAAACCATTCACAATTTGAAATGACGATTTCATTGTAAGAAAACCGTTGGGAAGTTATCACAAAGGATCTGGGCTCGTATTACGTTGATTACAACGCTTCTAGTACAGATTAGTAAGCCGAATGGTTGCTGGAACGTGAGGAAAGAAATAGAATAGGTTGTGGTAGAAAATTGGGGAGCGATTAAATGTTAAGTAAAATAATCTATTCAACCTATTGTCGTAACAAAAAAGATAGCGACAATTTTTTTTTACTTTGGAGAGATTGACGCAATTTACAAGCAGAGTCAAGAAAAATGTAAAATAATGCAACAAATAAGTGGTATAGCGAAATAATTAGTCCCAAGAAATTTAGAAAAAGGAAAACGATTAAATGTTGAGTAAAATAATCTATTCAACCTATTGCCGTAACAAAAAAATATCACGAAAAACATGTTACATTGGAGAGATTAACGGAATTTACAAGCATTGTCAAGAAAAAATAAAAATAATGCAATAAATAGTATGGCAAAATAATTAGTCCCAATTAATTTAGAAAAAGGAAAACTTATAGAAAACACAACTTATTGGAATATGATAGCCTGATCTACCGTTTATAAATAAATGAATAGTACGTTCAAGTAAAAGGAACCAAAATCTTATGACTTTTTGTGGTCATAAAATTGGTCATATCATACTTAGCGTACTCTTTTTTAAAAAGGGAGGCAACACATTAGCAATTTCTCTGATTTCGAATGGGCGGCGTTGATTACTTTCCATCAGGTGACTTGCTTGCTCGTTTGTCGCCTCTAGCATAAAAAAAATGTTATCTCTTATATTCGTTTCATTTTAATCGCACTTAAAATTGTCCTCATAACTAGTACTAAATTTGGATCTCTCTAGAAAATAACTTTGCTTGTGGAATATTCGGGAATAATCCTGGAATGGGTTTGGTTTACTTTCCCCCTGTAATGAGGTAGATAGAGAAAGTTAATACGATGTGTACCACCCACGGCCTAACAATAGTTTGACCGTGGGTGGATTTGTTCGATTTGTGTTACAGTTAACATGGCTACATTATACTTAGCTCTAGGTATATTTTCACATTTCATAGAACCTTTGAAGCTCAGTAGTTGATAGAACAGAGCAAACTGGCGTAGATCTACATGACAAGACCCCGATGACTAAGTCTATCTAAAAGGTTTTATCAAAGGTACTAAAGCTGTCTTAGGTATAATAATTTATATCCTCCGGTCACGGCTACGGCGGCCAATCTCTACGATCAGTCACGTACGCAGGATATATTATAGTGCTCAAGTGTGTGCGCAAACACAAGTGCACTCTCTGATCCCTTACCCTCGTATTCCGATGGGACAGCAGCGTGACACGACTGGAGAGGGATTTCCGAAGCACGGGGGTACAAGGCCGCCAGCTTCCATACTCAACGCTAAGAATAAGAATGTCTTACCGAAAACTTGGGTACTAATTTTTGCCCCGATCCGGGGATCGAACCCGGGACCTCTTGCGCAGCCGTCGCTTTATAGTGCGACACTAACTACCCCTACCACCTACCCCCCGTATCAAAGGCACGTTCTGAACGACTGAGCTACCAACACGCCTAAAAGTTGCAAAGTTTCTACTCCTCCTCATAGAAGAATCAAATTCCCGCAGCGGTATTTCTGAACCGGTACAACATTGAGATCTTCAAGAAACGAGCCTATTCCTTCCTAAAAACCCGGCAACGGCTCTCCATTCCCTCTGGTGTGGCTGATGTCCATGGGCGGCGGTGATCACTTACCATCAGGTGACTCGTTTGCTCGTTTCCCTCCCTTTCTAATAAAAAAAGTTAACTGTAACAGCACAATATAAATTCACCAGTCTTGCTTTTTTTACCAATTTACAATGGTTGATTTTCTAAAAGGATTTTGTACTTGATCTAACTAGATATTCAGCTTTCACCGCAAAACGTAGACAAACATAGGCATGATACCCAAGGGAAAACTTCAACATTTTTATATTTAGAGGTAAAATATTTTTGTTTAGGGAGAGCAGAAAAATATAATTCTGAATACGGTCGGCTCGATTGTGCATTGAGACGTTGTAAAATAATGTAAAGTTTATGATAATTCGCATTAAACTAGCTCTGAAGTATTTACTTTTCTGATGTATTATAAGTCGGTTTATGCAAAATGAGTCTTTAACCAGCTTCTAAGGTATTATTTGTAGATTAATCAAGCAGAAAGAAAATTTTAACTCAATGTCATCACACTTTATCTTTCAAATGCGCGTGGTAACACCGTGTTACCGTGATTTGATTTTATTGTTTTTGGCTTTGGATCCTTACTTTTTAGGATTCACACTACCATTGTGACATTGTATGTATGTTTTAAGTTCATTTCTGCACGCGTCCTTAATGATCCATCCAATTAAGTACCAACCTATTTTAATTGTAAGCCTTTTCAGAGGTCAAACATATTTGTGAAATAAAATCTAAACTATTTTTTTTATGGTGGAAACGAGCAAGCGAGTCATCTGATGGAAAGTAATCAACGCCGCCCATGAACATCCGCGAAATCAGAGAGATAGCTAAAGTGTTGCCGGCCTTTTACTACTGAACTAAATTAGAACTAAAAGTTATACTTTGCTCAGAACTATATTAACTACGTTTGATGTAGAGTGAAATATACGCAGATAAGAGTAAAAATGCTTCTTGATATTGCATCGTCAGCCCATTTAAGTCCCCACTGCTGGGGCACGGGCCTCCCTCAATCACATGAGGGGTGATTGCCATACTCACCACGCTTGGCAGACGGGTTGGCTAGGGTTTTGATATAAATGCAGAGTTTTCCTTCTCTGGGTGCTGATGATCATGCCAGCAGCTTTACCTTAGTCGCCTTTTACGACACCTCGGCAAGAGTGAGGGTGGCCTATTCTACTCTGCCGGGGACCACACGGCAAACTTCTTGATATTGGTATATTTTCAATTAATGAGATCATAAAAATGCTACATAATGCATCAATTTGTATAATGTATAGGTATGGCTAAGGATTTTTTTAACAAAACAATTTAAGAGTGTTTTGTGATAGATGGCGGACGAGCAGATGGATCACCTGATGGTAACCGATTGCCACCGCCCATGGACACTTGCAGCACCCTTGGAGTCACCTGGTTCGAGCCTCACCCAGGGAAACACAGCACAGCCGATGCTTCACGCCGGTTTTCTGTGAGGTCGTGGTATCACTTCGGCCGAGCTGGCCCATGCATGCCGAAGCGTGGCTCTCCCATGGTCGAGTTCATTGCAAGATAGTATTTAAAAAATATAAAACCAATTTTATTCTAACGACGTATTTAAGAAATGTTTACTAATAAAATGGTCTTTGATTTAGTTGATTAAACAATAACTTTTTATAAGTAAACATTTCTGTGAATACCTTCGCTACTAAGAACTCCCACGCAATCATCAGAAGTAGGTGTCAATTTTTCACCGGAGGGTTTCGCCTGATAAATTCAATAAAATGATAATAATATACGAGTTGAACGCGCCATTACTCGCAGATGCCGCCCTCAAAATGAATTCAAACGTCGAGCAAAAAACGAAATTACGGTTTGACCCACAAAAACACGTGACTAGAGCTGAACGCTAAGGTTCTTAGACTAAATAAGAACTGTGCGTATATGGGAATTAATGAATGGATGTGGGAACAAATTGTGTTTTGTAGGTTGGTTTTTGCCTCGGTGGCGCAGATGGTTAGTGGATCGCACTTTTAAGCGACGGCTACGCAAGAGTTCCCGATCCCTGGGTCAGGTCAAAAATATGTACTTAAGTTTTCCGTTAGAAATTCTTAGTGGCAGCCCGGAGTCTGTAAGTTGGCGGTCTTATACCCCCGTGCCTCGGAAAACACGTTAAGCTGTTGGTCCTGCGCCCGATCCCTCCCCGATCGTGTCACAGTAGATTCCTATCGGAATATGAGGGTAAGGGAATAAAGAGTGCACTTGTGTTTGCGCACAAACTAGAGCACTAACATATCATGTGTACGTGGCTAATCGTTGAGATTGGCCGCCGTAGACTCCACAGGTGTCACAAGTGCGCTGCCAACCTTTAAACCCCCCTTTCCCCGGATTGGGTCTCCGGTACCTTAACTCACGCAGCGAAACACAGCACAGTGCTGCTTCACGCCGGTTTTCTGTGAGGCTGTGGTATCACTCCGGTCGAGCCGGCCCATTCATGCCGTAGCGTGGCTCTCCCACGGTCAAACGTCTTGCTTTTATTATTTTGAAATAACCATTATCATCTTGACATATAATGGTGAGCCAAGCTATTCCTTTTTTATTTAACTTAACTTTTTATTTCATTCTGGAACAAACAAACATTTCCAAATCCAAAAACAAAGGTTGTCGCAAACGTGTCGTCGAATAAATTCGAATTTATCTTTCAACCCGCCACAAAATGCTTGTCGCTCGTTTTCTTAACCTTACAGTCGAGAAAATCAGGAAAGCGACGTTCGGTGCATTTAGGGTTACCATGTATCAAAAGTAAATCCTGTACAGAGGTGTCAGTTTACGCATTCGATCAATTTTAAAAGACGGTCAGAAACTAATTATATAATCAAGATTCAGTCAGTTATGTATGGTAAAAAGGGCAAAGTCAGTATTTTAGTAGCCTTAACACTTTTTAATAAGTATGAAATTTCAATATTGATTCCATATTGACTATTCCATATTCCCGACTGACCGGATGGCGCAATTGGTAGTGACCCTGCCTCTTACGCCAAAGGTCGTGGGTTCGATCCCCACCCTGGACAAACATTCGTGCGATGAACACTTGTGTTTGTTCAGTGTCTGGGTGTAATATATGTAGGTATTTAAGTATATATTTGTGTTCCTCTGTTGTCTGATATCTGTAACACAAGTGCTTAAGCTACTTAGTACGGAATCAGGTCAACGTATGAGATGTTGTGAGAATTATATTAATTATAAGGGATATTAAATTACGTTCCTTCCGTCAGCTTCCAGCATATAAAATGAGGCACGCGGAGCAGAAGAAAAATAATGTTCACAAAATTCTAAACGAAACCGCGCAAACTGGATCTGACCGGCTAAATCCAGCCAAAGATAATACCCGGTTGCATCCAATGCAGTCCGTCCGTGGAGTCGGTGGTCCGTTTTATAATTTAGCCTGACGTTATCAGGATGCTTGGTAACCCTAGATGCATCCGGACCCAACCCTCGCTCGAATACTTTGTATTCTCCTCGCTGTAGCTGACAAAGCAAACCTAGCCCACTCGACTTGCAAGTGGTCAATAAACAGTTACAAGTGGTAACTCAACCCCCACAATACAAATGACTCCATTTGAGAGAATCGCCCGATCCCTCAAAAACGCGCCAATATTTACAAATTCAACACTCAAATAGGCCCGATGACGTCGGACTCCCTGCACTATTGCGTAGCTATTTGCTACCCTTGAGGGGCAGGGTTGCCACTACATAATGTGAGATAAATATATAACGTAACCGCTCTTAGTATTTTTATGTGTAGTAGGTATTGATCACCCGATAGAAAGCGATTACAGCCGCCCATGGAAACACTGTAAGTAAATGCGTCAATGTATCTACCCCGAAAGCTGCGACGAAAGGCGCCGTATTACTAGATTAGATTATCACTTATCGTGTTTTGCAAAGTGGTCTCGACCAATCTGGTAAGAGTGTACCTACTCAGAAGAAGAGGACATTATTGAGGCACAGAGGACCGAGGACCCATATTGAGCTGTAGTCCATGACCTGGACATGATTGTTTTTTTTTATTAGTATGTATTTATTTATAATTGTTCTTTCGTATTGTTTTTTGTGCCAAATTGTGTTAATAACTGCTGTTTGCTCCTTGTTGTGATGTCTATAATAAGAAATGTTTTGTATTTCTTTTGTATTAGGGGTAAAGTATGAATTGTCGATTTGTATGGAAATTTTCTGAGAAGCTGTGTTTTGCATACTAACATTTTTTTTAATTTGTTCCACATTTCACTGTTCTTCAATGAAATGTGGTACCGTTAAAGTAAATTAAGAATAGGTTTTGAGAAAAAAGCATTGTTTATTTAAAAAGTTACGAATGATGAAAGCGTCAATTCTGCCTAACAAAACAAATAGAGTAAATTTCAAGATATTTTGTTTCTGCAATAAAAACACATTATCGGATTTGCACATTACAAACCTTAGAAATATGGTATATATTCAAAATAAAAAAATAATAAAGTAACATTTTGATTATTAATAGGAATTATGATTCTTATTGTGTCTAAAAAACGGCATTTCATACTTTGAGCCCTATTATTCATTACTTCTTTCTTATTTGTATCGAAATTATATCGAAAGTTCCAACCCTACGCTGGGTTTAGTCGATAATAGCGGGTCTTTTCGGCCGGAATGTTAAAAAAGGCATCTGTATTCTAACCGGCGGTCTCGGGTTAGCTTTTTGATTTCTCCAGCCGATGAGCCTGCCTACGACGAAGATTGATGCTGAGTCGGTCGGTGCGGTATTGTTTTTCTGATTTGGCAAACAAGGAAAAACTCGCTTTGTCGTACAGTAGTCGAGTACAGAAGTGTGATCTGAACGGTTATTTTGTAATCCTTGATTTGTTTTAAACGCCAACCCCTTTCGACTATTTTATATACAATAGTGGACCGCCCTCACTTAGTTTCGGGACATAGGTTCCACTTTGTACCAATAGATGGCGCTAGGTGTCGATTACATCGCGCAAGCGTTTCGGGTATATATAAGCATTACAAATTAAAATTCAAGTTTGACAGTTCATCGAGTTTGTCATTCTCAGCCACTGGTCATGAATACAGCCATTTGTAAGTGCCCGAGATTCTCTTCAACCTGGTATTTTTGCCAAAATCTGGGGCGCCCTACCAGTAGTTAAAAGTGACGAAATAAAAATTCTATCGAAATAACAGGGGCTCATCATCATCAAACCTGTTGATGAACGCATACAGCAGTCCAGATGTGACAATTAACTTCCCCTGGAGTAATTACTCTGGCCTACGCAGCCACCCTTGTAGAGACAGCAACATAACTAGTGCGTTTCAATAAATTCTATTTAATAAAAATACTTAAGTGAATGCTATTTTTGAATAAAAGTTTTTTCGTAAGTAGGTTGGTCCAATACTAATTCCGTGTAAGAAAGGAAAAAGTCAGATAGCTATTGTGAAAAAAATGTAAACATCTTTTTGGAGTTGCCTCTCTCTACATATCAAATTGATAATATTAGGTTTTATCCTTCAAATACCTACAATGATCAAGATATAAGATAAGCCTGAGTTAATTTTTCTTAGTATCCATATCATATAGAAGGTTGGCAGTTCATGCAGTCGTAATATGCATTTCTCACAGAAAATTCTACCACGTTAATATCTCAGTTTTGTAGAATAGTGACTGCAGCAGTATTTTCTGACAGCTACAACTTAGTGACCTTAGAGAGACCCTTACCCTTTCTAAAAGGCCGGTAACGCACCAGCAACCCCTCTGATCTCGCGGCGGTTGTGGATGTTCCTGGCGGCGGTGCCTACCATCAGGTGACCTGCATATAAAAAGTATCGTCTTCCAAGTATAGGGTGACGTCACCTCGTAACCCATTTAAAAAAGAACACTACTGTTTTGCCGACGCTCTCATAGCTAGAGGCGAGGCGGTCACCGCTCAACCGCCGCGCCGTCTCGGAAAAGATCATTTTGCGAAACGCAATTAAACTTTAACTTCATTAATGAAAATACCTTATTTTCTTTCGTTCAAATAATAGGGCGGCCATATTGTTCTCGACCCAGTCGACCCCCATTGTGCCACAAACAATAAAAGGCGTATTTCACTGTTCGAGGCAATTGTAGGGGGCTCCCGTCACAGTTTTTCCTTTTAATTGGGCCACGTCAAAATATTAAGTGACTCAGCCAAGTGGCTATTCGCTTTTTATAGCCACGGTTGTAAGAAGCTCCTAGTTTTTCCATTACATCGTGGTTCTTTACGCACTAGGCGGCCTGCCACCCTTGACATTGTGGCTTTAAAATGGAAACTAAAAAGTGTGTTGAGCTAAGCCCAATTTTCCCCAGGATCCGGGTAATATTTTAGTACAAAGAATCATAAAACCGCCGCTAAAATATTATATCTCTTTTTTGGTGATTTCTCTGTAAAATTTTTGATGATTTTAAGATAATTTAAAAAATCATTTATATAAATTTATAGAAAATAATTTAGCCGATTGATTTACAGGAACATTCGAAACGAACTTACCAGATTCTAGGTAGTTCGTTATGCACGGAATGTTTGGGATTTCACGCAGGGAGAAAGGACGCAGTAGTGTTCACTCGCGGGGTGTTTCGGGTGTAGTGTTGGGGGTGTTTCTCGCGGGGCAAAAATCGCTTACCATCAGGTGACCCGTCTACTGTTCGTCTGCCAGCTATAACTCGAAAATTCAAAATTATTTATTAAATAACACTCATGTCGTACAGAAAATTGTGGTTGGAGCCTTTCTTTTAAGCAATAGAATTGCTTGTATTAGGGAACTCCGCTCTTCTTTATATATAACTTAAAAAATACAATCTGTCCCTTGCGGCAGTGTACCAGTGCGCAAAGACCTTTGCGGGCATTCCAATAATCACTTGATCTTCGTAATTAAAATCAGGGTTACGATAGGCAAATGCGAGCAACGCCTGCAAGGGTTCGGAAGACTTGTGCGTTTTCATTTGTTTTATTTTACATTACATTGATTGGTTTGGTATGTCTACGTATGTGTATTTTCTCCTAAAAGGAATCAATCAAGCAGCATATCGCCGTCCACTGCTGAATGAAGGTCTCCCCCAAAGAGCTCCAACTAACGCGGTCCTAAGCAGTTTGCATCCACCTCACACCAGCCGTCTTTTTCAAATCGTCATTTCATCGCGTTGCAGGGCGCGAAATGAAACGAATGTTTTTTTTTTCTTATATTACTCTTATCATTCGTGCTTAGGCGAGTTTTCCGTTTGCAACGGGAACTAAGCCGAATTGAATACCTTCTTTTTTAGAAGTCAGTTCAAAATTAACACGAATAGATTACTTTGTGGCTTTAACTTCTGAAAACAAATGGCATTAATGTTTCTTCTAAAAACAGATACATTAATTCTTTGTAAGCAATGACGGATGAGGTATATAGCAAGATCCCTGAATAAAAGGTTAGCAATTAGCTCGCGCTTAATAGTAGATAAGCTTTTGTGATCACTTCTGGGCCATTGTAGAACTTTGGCTTAAAACTTGACAAAGAAAAACAAGAACAGCCACCTTCATATGTATATCTTCATTTATGCAAAGTGTTGCGATTCCCTTATAGTGTGTTTTTATAATATAAATGTACCTTGCATTACACTCTAAAGTAGTCCATTTCGTATTGCACAAGGCTCTCAGAGATACATAACAAGGAAACGACGTTTTAGTGAGAAGAAGGACAAAGCGACGTATAATCGCAAACATATATAAATATAATTAGAAATTATACAAAGTTGGACTGAAATATATAAATAATTTGAATAAAGTTAGCCTGGCTAGTGGCGCTTCGCTTGGCTTGTTTTGGCGGGTGCACCAGCCATGCCCCCAGAGGTACAATTCGGTTCGGCAGTACATTACAAGAGTGACAAGTGCAGCGGTAATATCACGTCGACGAAGAGAGCTACGAAACTCTCCTATCTAAAATTTAAATACCTATTTTTCCCTTCAAGAATATCATAATGGACACTAAATAATGACGACCAGTATATTAACCTCTTACGTTTACCTAACTGACCACAAAACCTAATGGGATAACGCGCTGCTTCTTCATGCCGTAAAAATAAACTGTTACAAACTTTTTGAAAATGTTATTTTTCGTCAGAAACCTGGGAACAGGTGCGGACTAGGAGCGCTGTGTTTGCTTAAATAACATGGAATAAAACCTGGGTACGAGGAGTGTGGACACTGGAGGGGGCAAATAAACCGTCGCAATTGCTACCGTGCTTTGGGGAATGCAGAATCTTATTTATCTCCTTGACTGTATTTGCATAGATTTGGTAGCTTACGTTTCTTACTTTAAAAAGTCGATAGTGATCGTAAATAGTGACATTTGTACAATCAATATCAATAAGTTATACTAACATATTTTAATAAGACTACGTTTAGATTGCAGTCATAAATATTAAAAAAAAATACGTAAAAAATTACGGAAAACTTTTTAAACTAAAATCCTTTGGAAGGTCATAATGTTTCAATGTACTTGTGAATTCATTGCATTTATTAGATACTTCAATTAAAGATAATATTAGTAAAATTTGATGGTTTCTATCTTACAGATATTTAAGTATTTTTTCATCTCTAACAATCAAGTTCAAAGCCAACATTTTAAGCAATTTAGCTTATATTTCTGCTCAAACAATTTTAAGACTAGTTGCCAAGTCCATTTCAAAGACGTCACTTTGTTAAACTTCAGGTTGCTCGCCAGCACACATGACGCCACGAAATATCTTCTAATTTATTATTACAGCGTAATTCATTTAAAGACCGTAAAACTAGACGGCTGGAGGCAGACACGTCCGTCTCTGCATAAGCACCTTGGCGAAATGCCAAGGGTGAGGGTTATGGCCTTCGGGTCATCCTCCTACCGTCCACCACAACGCCAATACAATTTCAACCTTACCTCCCACTAGTAACGAGCAATTTCCTCCGACACAGTGCGCCCATTAAACCTTTTTGAATCACCTGATCTCGAGTTCGCTATCGGCACATCTGGAGCCAACAAAGCTGGGGTGGGCTTTATTAAATTGCACATAAGGTTACGTTTCGCTTGCGCTGTACGGTGATATTGCATCACCCTGCTCGTTCCTGTCTTCATTGAAAGTCCTTGTTTTTGAAGGCACTCGATACTACGGCAGTGCGTCGGAGTTGCACCTATAGATCACTTAGCAAGGCAAAGGGTATAATCCCTGCTGTTGGCAGCCGCTCAAAAAGCCGTCGGCTTATATTTTCTGCTCTGTGATGGCTATACGTTGACGGTTTTGTGCGAGATCAATTTTTCTGATGTTCCGATACGGAGCTTTTTTCTTTGAAGTTTGAAATAAAATAAAAAAAATGTTTTCATATTTTATGGTCATCATGAGATTCCAATCCTTTACATTTATAATGAGCCTTCTTGTAATATAATTGATCACCGTCGGTTCGATTAGTAAAGTAACATACATACATACATATGCATAATTATTATACTTTTGTAGTACATATGCGTTTTACTTCTTTAATGTTTTGTGTAGTTTAACACATACTACAAAAGTATAATAATTTGGTAATAACGTCGCAACCTAAATTATGTAATATAATTAGTTTCTCAGTGGAAAAACACATTTTTAATATTAGTCGCACGTGAGAGACTCTTTAAATAAAATCTATCTCATCCTGAATGAAAAGAATGTCAAGCATTTAGTAAGTCCAAATAGAAAACGCTTTTTAGTTTTTGTCCGAAGTTAAAATACTTTTCCCGGAACTAGCGGCTATAGGATAGAGTTAGCGAAATTACCGCCGTGACCAGCGACGCCTTTGTAAAGTCGCTCTTTGTGAGCGGACGTGTAATTAGAAGCCGGAAGTCGGCTGTGTAGACGCTTCTTTAAGACCGGACCTCGATTTCGGACATAGTTTAGCGGGACTTTTATTACACTTGGGCTGAAGACGTTGCAAGCTTTTTATTGCCAACTTAGCAGTTGCCATGCGTTCAATAGGTGCTCAGCCAGAAGTGTGGATCTAACAGTTTATAAAGATTATCCAAACACATTTCGCTTCTGATGCAAGAACGTGAAACGTCCTTTGCTTACCCATATACCTACAATTATTTGAACGCCCGGAGTCTACGCCATTCATTCGCATTGTAGAATATTCTATGCAGAACGTGGCAACAGTGCGTCCCCGCTTATGTTTGGGGAGGTCATTTCTGGGCCATTATAACGGCCCTAGAAAAGACTTCCCCAAACATAAGCAGGGACGCATGCATTGTGTTGCAGTCTATTATTTTCTCCATTTTTCTGTCTGCAATAATAATCCGCTGTAAACTACCTGAAGTCCATTGGGACTACAGGTAGTTTACACCGGAAAACATATGAACAGTTATAGGGAAACCTTGAGTGAGAAGTGCAGAAGATCAGAAGACTATGTACAAAAATTCTTATAGGATTCTTGAGGTGGTATGAAAGTAGAAAAACACACAGAATAAACTTATATTCTTATGTTAAAAAAATAGAACGAACGGCAGTTTAATTTTCAACATGCATAAAAGTAGCAATTTAAAAAGGATTCAAAATAAAACGGAACCTATCTCAAGTAAATATCGTAAAAGCTTACACGATATCGTGTATTCAAATCGGTGTATGGCACACCTGTCCGGCCATCATAATGCGATATACCCCGAAATGGGCGGCGGCTTTATTTTGCTTATATGCACGAGCCACTTTATTGATATAGAATATTGGAAACACAATGGCGTCACAGACATATTTGAGTCAGTTTTTTGCACCAGAAAATCAACCTTAACCCTAAGGAGTAAGGCTGGCTTATTTTCGGTTTTAGTCGAAGTTAGGGACGATTTGCGATCACGAGACATCGCTGGAATCGTGCCAAAATACAAGTCTAAGGCCGGCCACTACGTTTTATCTATTCAAAATTGAAAGTGGTAATAATAAAATTGTCTAGCTACGTTTACAACGCCTCGTGTGTACTCCGTTTGAATTGGAAATTCCAGCTTTTGAAATTCTATGTTGCATTAGGTAGAATGAAACTTGAGTCGACAAATGCGCAAGTTTCTCGTGCATTCGGAATGCTTTGGTGTCCTGCAGGATGCGCATGTTCGAGCTACGATTCCATCTGCATTATAATATACTGTTGCTTATGGAATTTGAAACTAAAGTCTTCTCCTATTACCGACAGTGTTGCTACCACAATAGCTTGCTGTATTGACAGCTGAATATTAGGTAGGTACGAAGTACGGTTGTATTAACTTCGGAAATAGTGAGAGTATCGCTATCGCAGTGATGCTGACACTATTCTCGAAACTGGAATTCAAGACTAAAAAAACTACGACAGATACGTCAGTGTCAAATCTATCAATGTTACTTATGTCATTGTCAAATCAAGTTTTCAGGTTTTTCAACCTTTTTGTTATATGCTTATTTTCTTAGTATAGGCTGGCACAATTTATGATAAGGATTTTCTCAAAAAATAGAAACTTAATTACATCTTCATCTTCACCATCACTAATGTCAGAATCTCTGACTACGGAATCTGAGTCGTTCACTTATAGAATAAAGTTTCCCACCACTCCAGTAATTAATTTGTCCAGTTTTGTACATGTTTTAGATTTAAGGAGTTATTAGGCGAAATAACTCGTAAGGAAAAATGTCAAGTGATATTTTGATAAACAGTTGAAGTCAGTCAATGTCTCAGTCACTCAATAAAACGGGCGCGTTATCGACCTACGGATTCTGCCGAGACTACTCTTAACGAAATTGCAGGTTTTAAGACTCTCTTAGGTCCTAGCAAGTGGTTCACGTGACAACTAACTCAACACACAATAGCATTGATTAAAACGATTAAAATTCAAAGATTCCTATATTAATATCCCTCGTGCAGTGAGGTGCCACTGCACGAAACAACATGTAAGTTCAAATGTTGTACCAAATGTTATAAACACCTGAAGTGACACAAGCTCAATACCAGCTTTTCTACCAAACATAACGGATGATTAAGTTTTTATTAAAGTGTCTTGTATTTATGTAAATATAAGTCAATAAAATTACTTCTTTATAATATAGAATTAAAATAATTACCAATAAACAAATTATGTCGGCGTATGTTTTTAAGAAATAGGTATATACTATTGTACGATCATTTTATTGCAGTGACAACATTGTAGTAGATTTTTTGGTCTTGAATTCCAGTTTTGGGTATAGTCACCACAATCGTTTTTGATATTTATGGTTGAAGCAGTCCTTTTTTTGCTTAAGGTGACATAGTGACGATACTAGCGCCGCCGTGATTTACATTGATTGTGGCGAATAGGAGAGAATTTTAAAAAGTAAGCAACAAATATTTAAGGAAAACAATTATGGAGATGATTGTTACTTATAGAAAGATAATATTATATAGGAGGGTCGCGTTTTAATACTTATACTAAAGTATTTATTGTTCACATTTTAAAAAATATCTCCTATTCGCCACATTCAGTATAAATCACTTGGCGGCGATAGTCTCGTCTCAATGGAGTAATTATTAGTTCTTGATTCAACACTCTGTATAAAAATATACTGCAAGTCCGAATCAAAAGCCTCTACTAGGAGCCAACTTACATTTTGCCTATTTTAGAAGACGTAACCTAACCTACACAGGTAATTGAGTAACCTACTTCATAGAAATAATCTTAGGATAAATCAACATTTTTTTAGTAAATTTCCAGAAAATTACTACTTAAAAAACCATTTCCCAATTAAACTCTTTCCCATGAATAATATCCTCCAATCGATTCGGTTGTGGCGGCTGTTATCGATCTGGCAAGTACGCACTTACGCAGGATATATTACTAAGTGCCTACTCAAGTGTATGCGCAAACACAAGTTTACAACACAACATTCTATATTCCCTTACTCTCATATTTTGATGGGACACAAATGTGGTAAGACCGAATCGAGATCAGGCACAGGACTTTCTGAGGCACGGGTTGCAAGATCCGCGAAATTTTAGACAATCCGGGGAAAGGAGGGTTAAAAGGTTGCCAGCGCACTTGTGACACCACTGGCTGTCGCTAGTGTCCATGGGCGGCGGCAATCGCTTACCATCAGATGATCCGTCTGCTCTTCTGTCACCTATCACATAAAAAAAAACTTAGAATTTTTTTTTTCAACATATAAAATCAAGTACAAACTTATGGCCCGACCTGGGTTAAAACTCGGGACTCCCCGCGCACCCAAAGTGTACATAGTCTATAAAACAGGAGCCGCAAATATAGAAGATCTTTGCAAATCATACAAAATAACATTTGACTCTCTTCACCATTTATTTCCCGCCAACATCACACGTTTCTGCGCAAACGACGTTACGAGACAAAATAATCGGTCCTTCGAACTCATAATAACGCGTGTACCGCTCTGAATTTTTAAATATCCCCTCAATATTATTAACCACACAATAATTACATTCCCGCTATAAATTCCGACGCAATCGGCATGTACCCGAATTAAAACACGAGCCACGTAAGTAGGGTGTCTCTGGGGTGCATTAAAAATAATGTGGATACCAATATGGCTTGCGGTTTGAGGTAACATAGGTAACTCGGAAGGTTTATATCATCATATCACTTCAGCCAATAGACGTCCGCTGCTGGACATATCCAATCCAATGGATTCCCGCGATCTTCACCAGATCGTCGGTCCACCTTGTGGGGGGCCTGCCACGGCTGCGACTTCCTGTACGTGGCCTCCATTCGAGGACCCCTCCGCCCCAACGGCCGTCTGTTCTCCTCGCTATGTGCCCTGCCCATTCCCACTTGAGGCATGCAATCCTTTAGGCTATGTTAGTGACCTTAGTTCTCTTAGTTCGGAAGGTACCAAGATTTGTTGGGACAATAATTTCAATAAGGTTTATGGTTAAATAGAATAACCACGCTTCGTCCTGAATGGCTCGACCGGAGTCGGCAGAGCCTAACAAAAAACCCGCTTAAATCAGAGTCTACTACGCTGTGCTAGGCCAAGTGAGGTTACCGGATGCCCAATTAGGGGGGACGGGAAGGATCGGGACTTGTGATTCCACTGTTGTTACACTCTACTTACGTATGGACGACGCTTCGCAATCGCTTAAGATCAGCATGAGAATTAGGCGGAAATCCCAAAGAAGCAGCTATTTATGGGAAATTAAGCTCGCTCCATCGTAGGCTTTTTTTCAACTCTTAAGAGTTAATTGTGAAAAAAAGTTTATTTTTAACAAAAAATAAAAAAATAGATTATTAATAATTATTTTGAATACGAAAACGTATTAGTCTAATGTTTTATACCAGTTAATGTGAAAATAATAACGCTCTAAGCTCCAATGGCACTTGAATCTGTGCAACCAAGATCTAAGTACAACCCAGCTTATCTTCAAACCGTAACGCTGTCAGTGTTTTCAACAACATTTTCCACCGGCACAATGGAAATCTTGCTAAGTTTATTCACATAACTCCTCTTGATGGATGCTTGCAACTCTCTGCGATACGGCTCTTACATTTTGCATGAAATTTAGCTTAAATTCACTTTATTATGCTAAGTTCTTTTCCCTTTCGGTGAAGATTCGCTTGTGAGTGATATATTAGTTTTCCGTGAAACACGCTTCTGTCCATGGCTTTGTTTGCGTGGTTTAATATAAAAAAATCTCCGAAAAAACAGGTTTCATAAATTGAAATGTCTAAATTGAAACAGTTTGAAAAATTCAAATTAAATTATCTCGATGGATGGCGGTCTAATACTGTGCATTTCTCGCGGAACTTTCTACCACGTACCTCAGTTCTGCGGAACGGTTTGGCTGAAGCAGTATTTCCCGACGGATATAACTTAGGGATCTTCAAGAGAAGGACCTCAAGAATATTATTATAGTGCTCTTTTTTAAAAAGGCCGATCTTTCTGATTTCGCAGATGCTCAAAGACGGCGTTGATTATTTTCCATCAGGTCTTCAACGCTTGATCGTTTGTAGCATACAAAAAAAGTTTATACAAGATCAAATAACGACAGTACATAAGTACAGAATGAAGTGGCCATCCGAATACAAAGGTTTTCTTTACTTCTTACTAAAAAACCTTTACACGACGTCTCTCGTCACACTCCATGTCTTCATCAGACATTATAGTAATGGCATAGATTTTCCGGAAGCTAGCTGTCAGGAGGAATGTAGGGTAAAGTGCATCCACTTTTTCAATCTCACTAATTTAATTTTCGAAATGGAACAGATAGGAAAAAGGGTGACTAGGGGCTCCTATACAAACTTTAAGGATTACTATCGTGGATGCAAAGCGTTTGAATAACGCTTTTAACTAATCTTTTAAGTCGTTTAAAAATGTTTTTGTGAGTCTGATTTACGGGTATTTGTGCGAGTGATGCCGCGCTTTTATCTTTTTTGGATGGAAGCTTCACAAAAAGCTAGTTGTTAGTATTTTGTTTACGGATTTTCAAACTGTGACCTAAAAATTTTGGAAGTGCTTCAATGGGATACAATAACTATTAGATTTGATACATAACAAATCGATTTAAATAACACAAATTAATTAAGTTAATTACATAAATTGACAATGGTTGTAAGATTAAGATAAAGTTCCTTTTTTATTTTATTTTTTTATGATATAGGTGACAGACGAGCCGACAGATCACCTGATGGTAAGCGATTACCGCCGCCTATGGACACCTGCAACACCAGTGGTACCAGTACTTCCGGCCTTTAGTAACTTATTTAACTTCTGTAGATGACATGTGCAGTATTTTTTAAGCAAAGAGCTAAACCTAAGTCGTTAATATCCAGAAATGATTTACCCTTAGCCGTGTACCTCGCATAAGTCAGATAGCCGCCGCTTTTCTGGCTATTCTATAACAATTTAATTTATCAATTAAATGAAATATTACTTGACACATGACAACATTTGAATAGTTGTAAAATTTTGTCACTTTTGAACAAAGCCAAACCACTAAAGCTAACAGCCTTATTACTCCTACTCCAAAATAACACCGAAAATTCTTCTTTACCTTTTTAGAAAGAAAGAAAGAAAAAACATTCATTGACCATCACAACATTCACAGCACGAGCGACATAACATAACTAAGAACAAGTTTACAGTATTACAAGTACCTACCTATGATACAAATACACATGACACGACATGGTTACAAGGAAGATACGTAGTACATATACAAGAAGAGGTGTGAGTGTGTGTGGTCAATCAGGTCCCAACCCCAGCATTTGCTGCTACGGCATTATCTGCACTTATTAAACATCTTGAAATGACATTTAGTATTTTTTAAGAAAAGAGCTGAATCTAAGCTGTTATTATCCAGAAATGATTTACCCTTAGCCGTGTCATACCTCGCATAAGATAGCCGCCGAATGTCTGGCTATTCTAAATAACAAAAAAAACTTTCATGTAAGGTGTGTGTGAGACTTTGGCACCTTTGCGAAGATATAACAGCACAAACCAAGAAATACATCACTACAGAGGTATTACGTTCTGTACTCGGCATCCCACAATAATGCAGCGCCCATTTGTCAGGATAAACAGGCTTGCTAAGAAAAACTGGTTCGGCTGGCGAATATTTGGCGGACTTTCTGTTTGCCACGAAAAAGTAGAGGATTCCGATGCGGTACAATACGTATGTATCGTTGTTTAGATCTAGAGTTTTTTTTTAATTTTGGGTAAAGTTCTTGTGGATCTGTGTTGGGTTTTGTTTCGGGGGTATTGGGAAAGTTACATTTTCCTTCATTTTTACATCATCATCATATTCCCACATCCACCCAATGCTGAGTATAGGCCTCTTCTTTATCATGCCACTCCCTTCGGTCCGGTGGTTAGATGCGACGATATTGTAATGGCAGTCGGAAAACAATGGATTTTTACATGTATATCAATTGGTAAGAGCTGTGTACAAATTATGCAAATAAAGAATATTTGACTTTGACTTTATTATTGTAGCCAATAAGAGTCATTTTAATGACTTTCGAAATAAGTACATATTTCGCCTGTGTACATAAAAAGACAATTTGAACTGTAATTAAAACATCCTTCCAAAATTACCCGGGAGACAAAACCGCGTTACCTCGACGGATGTTTAATAATGTCAGACGCTAAGTAAATTAATTTAGGTAGACCTGAAATTTCGTAGTATCAAGTGAGAAAGCTGCCTGCTCGAGATTTTCCAGGCTTCAGTGTGTATTGGATGATTAAATAATTGTAGTGTAGCCTTCAATAGGCTACAGGCTACTTTGTTTAAAGTCAAATCATTAATTACTAGTGATCCGCCCTCACTACGTTTCGTGATATAATTGTCGCTTTATATCAATAGATGGCGCCAGGTGTCGATTACATCGCGCAAGCGTTTGGTGTTTTCGAATTAGCTATAAGCGCTGCCGCTGTCTCTAGGATTTACCTCTGTATATTCGAAAATATAATAGTATAGATTAGATATCATGGGTTTAACATTATAGATATTAAAATTAATGTTCTACGAATTTGCACAGACGAAGTGCCTCTAAAACGATAGCTTTAGGTGCAACCGGTTTTGATGATGGATGATGACTTGGTACCATGAATGACTTTGTATCTGTCCCTGCGGAGAGAAGTCGCATCTCTGTGTCTCTTTTCCCGCTTTTACCATGGTAAATGTTCCGAGGAGTTGTTTGAGTTAATACCCGCTGCTGAATTTCACCATGGGACTACACGCCGTAAACCAGGATTCCACCCATACCATCTGGATGGGTGGAGGTCCACCACCGTGCACTTTATATATCGTTTAATGCTACGCACGTCCTCATTGTGGAATCAACTTCCCGCAGCGGTATTTCCGAACTGGTACGATATTGAGATCTTCAAGAAACGAGCCTATACCTTCCTAAAAGGCCGGCAACACATCTCCACTCCTTCTGGTGTGGCTGATGTCCATGGGCGCCGGTGATCACTTACCAGCAGGTGACTAACTTGCCTCCCTTTCTCATAAATTAAAAATGAATGTCATGTGGTAGTCAAAATCAAAATCAAATAATTCTTTATTTGCATAGGCTTGTACACAGCACTTACAAATCGTCATACATTTGAATGATTTAAAACTATTTATAAGTACTTATGTAATAATTTACATGTTAATACATATATATGTTGATACATAAAATATACTAAAAAAAGTAAATAAACATAATGCGATTCTACCACCGGCTCGGAAAGTTGTTTCTGGTCGAGAAGATCCGGCAAGAAACTCGCCAGTTACTCTTTTTAATCGCCAACTTTTTTACAGTGGTTTATTATCCTCATACCAAGTCATACAGTCTAATGCAACACAAAATAGAATGAAGCAAATTAAAAGCTAAATATGAGGTAAACCGAAGCGGACCAGTCCCCAAAGGTGGCCCCTGTTCACAAGTATGACGTATGAGCCAGTAGAAACTAGACTTCTCGTAAGCAATCTATGGCTACCATATTCGGGAATAAGTACTTTTTTCCGAAACGAGTTACCCCCGCACCCTCTTAGCTAAGTGTTCTTGAAACGTTGTTCGATCTTGGAAAACCGCTAACAAGGCTGAAAGGGGATTGGCGGGAAGAAAAAAAATACGATGTTTTTTCAAGCGTTTGCCTCATTCCTTCCATCGTTAAAACTACACATAGACAAACTAGCAGTGGCTAAGTTGTTAAATCATCAGAAAACTAACTTTTCCAAGTTTTTCGGGTCTGGGTGTATTGAGAATTGACCCTGACTATGATCATCAAGTGTAAACTCAAAGTATGGGTAGGTACATTCTGTTCTGAGACTAGAGTCTAGTCACTAGGCGTTCTTTGATAAAGTTTAAAAACTAAAACCCGACTACCAAAAAAACACGATCTAAAAAGTACAAAACAAGAAAATCGTCTCTGCTGAAATGATTATGTCGTATCGCCGTGGTCGTAAGCCACATTGATTTTATTTTATTATTATAATGAATCTGTTTTGCTACAGTAGGTGGCATACGACCACGGCAATACGGCATAACCATTTCAGCAGAGACAATTTTCTTGTTTTGTACTTTTTAGATCGTGTTTTCTTGGTAGTCGGGTTTTAGTTTTTAAACTTTATTTTTATTTAACATGTTTTTAGTTATGTAAATATAATTACATATTTGAAATGTGCTAAAAAACCTCTTTCATTTGATACCCCACACGGTACCGTCAAGCAAAATTTATTTTTTAGTTCTATACTCTAAGTCCCCTAGAGGGCGCTGGAATAAATTTAACGTGACGCCATGTTGCCTCTAACCAGAAGACAACCAAGACGCTTCTAATGACACCTCATTTGTTTAAATATGATTAGTTTAGAAGTTACGTGGAAACAGATGAACAAACATACTATGTATGTATGTTTGTTATATAGCCTGTCAAAATCATGACCCTCCTTTTGCTTACATATCCTATCCTTACCCAAAAATTACATATCCTTATCTCAATGTTTTCAATAAACCCACCCTGTAAAACGTTATTATGTAAACCCATCTTGATATAAACAAAATGAAGACCTAAGCTGCTGTGCCTCCATTATGCAGTAAGCATCCAGACTCCAGACTTTTTCAACCTTTGCATACGTTAGGTGAGGGCTAAATAAATGGGGTAGGACGTCTGGCCGGACTTTATTGCCCACGAATAAAACCATGAGTTTTTCAAACTGACACCACAGGCAGCTAAACGTGCGCCAAGTGTAGTTCCAAAGTTGGCCGGCGAGCATTCGAATTTAAAATTAGAATACTCGTGCACGCTGTTTGGGAACTTCTTTTTGTAACAGAGAGCTATTAAAACTTTTTGTTGGCTTTGGAAATGTCAAATATAGGGGACGTCAACATTTTTGCTGACGTGCTTATAGTTTTTGCAGACTGCCATTTCTGTTGGAATTTTTAATTTGAGCTAAGCAAAATTGAATCTGAATCATTAATAAATAATTAATAATTCCACTCCATTTCATCAATCCCCTCAGATCTGTCATTCCAATTAAAATCTGCCATGTAAACTTAGATTAAATTAAAATAGCAGAAGATACGACACGTCCCTTCAATTAAACAATTGAAAACGAACCTATTTGTTTTGACATACGCTTGAGGAAGTCATCAAACGCGATACGCGCATGCTACGCGTCATGTTAGAAGGATAAAGTAGGTTCAACAAAAATAACTAATTTCTAAATCATTTTATTTTTACAACAGTCGAAATTATCATAAATGTAGTTGTGGTACTGTTATTAATTATTATTGAATGTTATACTTACACAACGTTGACTATTCCTCGTAGAGGGACAGTTTGTTTCACTTGTGTCTATAAAATGTGAGTGTTGCCCTCGATTATTATGGGATCCCATCGTCATATATTATTTTTTTGATATTTTTATGCTGACGCTATCACTGTGTGACGTAATATCACTTAACTCGTCACACATGGGTATATCGTATATTTCTATCTCGCTCGGCAAAATGGCGATAAAAACATTGTAAAATATTAAAATATGATATGAAATTAAAAAATAACTAGTACTTATGCGTGAAATGTGATTATTAAAACGTGACACCACAAAAAAAACAATTAATGAGTATTTTGGGTGAGGCGATCGCTTGTCAGACTCTGACATTTGCGACTGCGTGAAATTAGGCGACGGGCGCCTAATTTAAGCGGTCCACGCGGTATAGACTAGTCGCCTATCTTCCGCTATTTTAATTTAATCTAAGCATGTAAAAGCAACAAGAAGTCATTTATCTTCAAATTTCGGACGCGCATACACAACAACGCTTTGAGCAAAAAACAATTTGCAAATCTCTTATATTATTCAACTACTTTAACTTATAAACATTTTTTTATATTGATTTAACCTTCATCGTTACTAACATTACAATAGTTATTTACGGGATTTCTGCCATGTACCTTATTTTTGAGTATCCGATATTTCGGCACTGTTGCAAGCCGTGCCAAGGTGCGCGTAGTCACAGATATTATAATAGCGAAGTAAAATACTGCGAAGGAGGGTAGACTGATTTGTATGCCAGTAACAATTTACCATGGCGCTTGCAACAGTGCCGAAATATCGGATGTTTAAAAATAAGGTTACATGGTATAAATCCCGTAAATAACTATCCTAAACAAATTTTTAAGTCAATATTTAAGTGAAAGTGACATGAGAAGTGTTTGTTGAGCTAACATATTCCATACTACGTAATAAATCTACAGTTACTAATTTTATATACTGTCAAACCACAAAAAAATGACAAATGACTCTTCTCTCAAACGACAAAATTGATCTTGGCCAACATTCACCAAACAAAGAATAACTATTAGGGCATTAGCACACTGGGTGTATTTTCTGCACGCATCACGAGTAAACTTGAATTGATTGTTTCATTACATACTAGTTTGAAAACGTTCGTAACCTCACTTTTTTTTACAATTCTTGGTCGTGGTTGAGGTTTTTCTTTTAATGTATATAAATACTTGTGTTAGAATATTCCCGCTCTCTATAGCAAATGTATGTTATTCAAAAAGTGATACATAGTCAAGGTCAATCGGAAATCTAACCTATTTTCTTAAAATAATATCAATAGAGTCCTAATAATACAGTTGATTGAGCTACCTATATCGGAGTCAGATCAATGTATGATGTTGTGAAATATAGATAGACAGATAGATAGATATACTTTATTGCACAAAATACACAACTTAAGTACTAGGCATTACAGAAATTTTGTGTACAATTTCGGCGGTCTTATCGCTGAAAGCGATTTCTACCAGACAACCTTCGGGTAAAGGACATTTGATAGTAGAGAAGGGAATATTTACTTATATTATGGAAGATAAGAAATTATAATTTAATACAATTTTATGTTATGGTGTTAGGTTTAGTTTTCCTAAAACACCGATTATTATTTTCCGAAAGTTGATCAACTTACCATTCGAACTTTTTTCCGGTGACTATAGACTTACTAGGTCAACAAAATTTTCGATATCAATGTCAGCTAAGATCTAGCCTTTGTGTCTTTTTTTGTGGCCTGGTGTGTCAGCATACCAAAAGTCGATTTCCAGGCGATCGTTTTTTCGAAGACCGCTAATGTATTCATACGCGTTGCTCGCATGTTATGCTGCAGCACGAGCTCCAAATTTGGGGGCAGCCAATTTTCCACAACGTGATGGGAATATTGCGGAATTACCGGTTAATGTGTACGTTGCCTAGCAACTGGGGGAAGGGGGCGTTATCACGGTTTTTAGGGGCCTGTGACTAAAAAACCCTTTTGTAATAGTGCTATTTATTTATTTAATCATTTACATGTCAGTTAACAGAATACGAAAATTCCAACACACCAACAAGTCATCATACATAATTACATAATAAGAATAATTCACATTAACAATAATAATACAAGATAAATTAAATTAGAAAAACATGTCCGCAATAGAGAAACGAATAATTAATTGAAAAAATATAAATTAAATGGCATAAATGCAATATTAAATGTCACAAATACAAAAAAAGTCAAAAATGCAATATTAAATTTCACAAATACAAAAAAGTCAAAAATGTCAAAAATACAAAGATGGCTATACCCGATTAATGGACCACTTTTGGCTTTGAAAGCTCATCTTGTTGTCTTTGTCATAAAAGCGAAGTTAGAAAGAGATAGCATGATATATGAGCAACTTTCTAGAGTTATATAGTTTTTTTAGATTTGCATTATAACTTTAATTAATCAAGACGGGAATTAACACGATATTTATTATGTGATACAACATTGTGTACTCACATATTTTGCTCGACGTTTCGGCTACACCAGCCGTGGTCACGAGCGGACTGATCGCTCGTGACCACGGCTGTTGTATCACGGATGATCTTGTATCACATAATAAATATCGTGTTAATTCCCGTCTTGATTAATTAGATTTCTAGAGTAAAAAACTTTTAGCTATTTATCCTTAGGACGCTTGATTTGTATTTGGTACTAAAGGGATATATTCAAACGGTAACTGTTTGTAGGTTGTACTCATTCATTAATTGAAATAACAGTTATTGAAATATTTCGTTGTGTGCTACTAGTCTGCGGAACACAAAATATAGGATAATATGTAAACGACGATATTTTTACATACTGTATATTCAAATACTGTTTGGTCTCTCTTCTTTGTTACTCACTATTTAATCACCTGTCTTTAAACTCACGTGAAAAAAATTAAATAATTTCTCTAACTTTTTTTTATGAAATAATTGGCAAAAGAACAGACGTATGGTAAGTACGCCCATGGAAACCTGGTGGCTTAATTTAAAGCAGTCCCGTAACGAACGAGAATATACCTGTCGCATCCAAACAAAGGAGACATACAGCGAGAGTGAAAGAGAGGGAAACTCCGATTCGGTCGTAACGTCTGTTTTAAATTAGGCCCTCTGCAACGTCAAAGTTAAGTGCCGCTCACGGCCTTTTTAACAAGGAGTAAGCTCTTTTCTCGAAGATTTGCAGGTCGTTTTTTCTTACATTATGGCAGACAAACGAGCAGACGGCTCACCTGATGGTAAGTGATTACCGCCGCCCATGGACATCTGCGAAACACGGGGCATCACAGATAGTGTTGCCGGCTCTTAAGGGATGAATAAGCTCTTTTCTTGAAGGTTAGGTACCAGGTCGTATCTGTTCGGAAACACCATCGTTGTGGTGGAATAAAATCCATCCAATGATGTGGGTGGAATTTGGAGTTCTGTCGTAATACAAAAATAATTTACTTTGTTTCGTCTGCAGAACACAGGTTTGTTTTCCCGACTCTACACTCACCCTGTGCTTGGCTGATTATCCGTCTGGATAGTGCACGCAATAAGCGTACTATGTGATAATTGGCATCCTGTTATGAATAAAAGAAAAACATTATACCAATTAGCCTTTCCCGACATAATTTTCCTTTCTCGTCCCACTGTGCGTTATAATGAGAATTACCTTTCATATTATTTCAATAACTTTTATTCGATAACACAGCAGTAGGATGTACTTACCTTTTTCATTAATACAGAATGATTTCCTAACAATCTTTTGAATTTAACAAACTTTGAACGGCAGTTAATATTTCCTCGATCCTTTAAGCCTTTAAGTAACCGATTTAGTAAACGATGGAAGATTCATTTTTATTCTTCAGCGGCGAATTTATATTATGGGTTTAAAAGAAATAGGCATCTTATTTTCTTGGTATTATCACACCAACAATAAGACAAAAAAAAATAGCATTCTTATACCTATACTTATTCGAATAAAGAAAGAAAAAACCAGCCAAGTGCGAGTCGGACTCGCCCATGAAGGGTTCCGTACTCGTAGCAGCAAGTAAGATATAGGGAAGGCAAATTGCGGTTTACGGTTTATAACGTATTAAAAAAAACTACTTACTAGATCTAGTCCAAACCAATTTTCATTGTTAGTTTTTATAATTATGTACATCATATATATTTTTTTAGTTTTATAATTCATTTATTATAGAAGTTAGGGAGGGAAAGTGTTGGGTTTAGAAAAAAATGATGTTAAAAACATTAACATTATTTTTAAACACCTATCCATAGATACCCCACACGTATACAGCGTGTGTATTTTATACGGGCGAATAATTAAACCAGCTATAATATCTGATCCTACGAATCGTATAAGATAATCATTTCATTAAATTTTGTGGTTAATTAGGTGTAATGATTTTTCTAAAGTGCAACCCAGCAGCAATGTATGCCGTCCAACTTTGTTTGACATGACAAGTGACATGAGTGTCATGACACTCGTATGACGTTTAGATACTTATGTCTACGTTAATTGATGTTATTAACGTTAACTACCAGTGGATGCAATACATTGCGTGCTCAATTATTTTGTATGAAAAAAAAAGTACCTTAATTTCCTAAAGAAATGTATGTAAACAGGTTCCCTAGGTCCGATAGTAATCGCCATTAAAATATTCGCCCGTATCAAATAAACACGCTGTAGGCTAGATGAAAAAAAAAATGAGTTTCAGTTTCAAGTATGAAGACCCCCCCATTTTTTTTTAAAAATCGTAATGCTGTAAACAAAATACATCTATTTACCAATTTTCAACTGTAAACACTAACATTTCTTTTGATATTTTCAAGCTTATATTTTATATTTTGTTAATATGTATTGCTTACCCGATATGGTTAAACTGTTATTGTACTTAATATATGTTGCAATGTCACCCGCAAATTGTAATACCTACAGTTCAGGATCCATAGACTTGAAATTATTACAGTATACCTAAGTGTTAGTGTAGAAAGACTGATATAATAAGTATGAAACACACAAACATAAACATATGTGTAATATAAGGTAGAGATTTATTCATCATCATCATCAGCCTATCTCAGTCCACTGCTGGACGTAGGCCTCTCCAATTGTTCGCCACTGTGATCTATCCATGGCTTCTCGCATCCAGCTCTTGCCAGCCATCCTGCGCAGATCGTCCCCCCACCTAGCCAGAGGGCGCCCTACATTACGTTTGTCAAGACGCGGTCTCCACTCTAGCACTCGTTTACCCCATCGGTTGTCGGTTCTGTGGCTAATATGGCCAGCCCAGTGCCACTTAAGCTTGCTAATCCGGTGAGCAATGTCGATGACTTTGGTTCTCTGCCGGATCACCTCATTTCGGATTCGGTCTCGGAGAGAGACGCCGAGCATTGCTCGTTCCATAGCCCGCTGAGCGACCTTTAACTTGTGGATCAGCCGTACCGTAAGTGTCCACGTTTCAGCTCCGTATGTCATGACGGGTAGGACGCACTGATTGAAGACTTTTGTCTTAAGGCACTGTGGTATCGACGATACGAAGACACGACGTAGTTTTCCAAATGCTGCCCAACCTAAGAGGATTCTCCTATTCACCTCATCCTCGAAGTTGTTTTTACCCAATTGCAAAGTCTGCCCGAGGTTTAGTAGATTAGATTTAGTAGAAATAATTAAGTAAGTTAACATTTATTGACCACATAAAAGATTTACATAGATAGGACACATAACATAAACATAATAATTAAGTGCACTCACACACACAGAGAGAAAAGAAATAACCTTTACATCTCAATATGTTAATTTAGTAATGTAGTGACAATTTCTCGTCTAAAGCATTTAATTTTAAGCATCTACCATATAATTCAGTGTAATATGGGTTACGTCTAAAAAGTATATCATCATAGCAATCCATTTTACAAGATTGTATATTTCGCATATATTTTTCCGTAAAACGGACGAAATAAACCATTGTGCGAACGAGCATTTTGACGCGAAGCTCTGTATATTTTTTCTTACATTAGTCAGTTTTCCTCGCGCACATTCTAACAAATGTGCCTTGTGTTATTGCCTTATATTTGCTCTGTAATTTATTGCAGGTTTATTTGGTTTTGGCCGCGGAATGTGATGAGCTTCGTACCTCTGTGCGCGTTCTTTTAAGCCTCAGATTTAGTTTTTGGCGATTCGTATTTCTGTTTAATTATGTTGATGTTCTGTTATATTAGTTGATGAACTTACAATTGATGACATTTTTTTTAGCTCTGTATTCTGCCCATCCTTCACCTATGGTGCTCAGACATGGTCACTAACTGAAAGCCAGAAGTCCAAGCTCAAGATTACCCAAAGAGCTATGGAGCGGAGCATCCTAGGTATTAAACTCACGGATAGAGTGCGAAATACCATCATCCGCTCACAAACCGGCATAATGGACGTAGGTGAAAAAGCAGCAAAGCTGAAATGGAACTGGGCTGGCCATACTGTGAGAATGCACCCGGAGAGATGGACCCATATTGTCACGAAATGGCAGCCTGTAGATGGCCGTCGCCTCATGAGGCAGGGCGAAAAAGAGATGGCGTGACGACCTGGACCAATACTCCCGTAACTGGCAAACGCTGGCAATGAATAGGGAGCAGTGGAGGCTATTAGGAGAGACCTTTGTCCAGCAGTGAGATTACTTGATGTTTTATTACTAAAAAATAAAATGTATGAGTCTTGGTCAGTATAATGAACCAGTGTTTATTATACTGCGGATAGGGATTGTTACTAGGAATGCACAAGAACGTGCGAAGTGGTGGAGTCGAAGTTGGAGCAGACCCCGGCTCCAAGGGGACTTGGGACGCAACCGGGACAAAACGCTGACATGGTGATGCTAATATTGGTATATTATGTAAATACATATGTATTTATGTGGGTCTACCTTTAAGCAATCCACTCTACTTGTGTCGCGGGTATCCATGGGCGGTGGCAATCGCTTACTATCTGGTCATCCGTCTGCTCGTCTGCCATCTATCACATAAAAAAGGCATGTCTGGTGAATATTGAAGCGAACGCACATGACCTTCGCAACCTAAGACAGGAGAAATACCAAGTGCAATTTTGGTTATAAATCATCATAAAACTTGACGTTTCCTCAAGATGTATTACCTCATTGCCAAAATCAAAGACCTGCTCGACTTGAATCTTGTACCTCCCCCGTTAATTAAGCGTACGTTCTTATTCACTGAGCCCCCACCCCCTCTGATGTTGAATGAAACATAAAACCGTCTCGTAATTTGCTATTTACAAAATCATTACAGAGGGGACTTTTTTTGCTATCTGAAATTTTATATAATTATTATTCTGGAGTCAACCTTTGACTATCAATCAGCCAAAATTAATTAGTCTAGAGTTTAGCTAGCGTCAGCTCACGGTTAAATTCATTTCGAGTTATGGTTGCCATACAAGTACAAAAAGGTATATATCAAGTGTTAAGTATATAGTGTAGCCAATCTCTCCTCCTGCTTGTGTCGATGACCTCAATGCTGAGGGTCGTGACCCCGGCGTAACACTTTTCCCAGGATTTTCTTTCGCCAGCTTGACCTAGTCTTCAGCGGCATGAATGGCATCGTACACTGATGTGTTTAGCGTAGTACTGATCTGGTCTGACCATCGCGTTGGGCTTCTTCCTTTCGGTCTTTTCCCGCCAACTTTGCCTATCAGAAGCAGTTTCTCCAGGATGTCCCCTCTTTTCCTAGTGACGTGTCTGAAAAACTCGAGACACATTAAGCATATGGTTGAACGCCTAAATCAAGATTATTTTTTATTTTAATATCTTTTTAGATCAACCTGAGACTCTTGGCAACCCTACCTGCCAGTTAAAGTGAATTTAGTTGAATTACACGAGTGTTATTTAGATGAAGGCGCGATAATTCTGTTTGCTAACCGAGACGCACATTATTTATTCAAATCGAGTTATGCGGACGTGAGTGTGACGGAGACACCGGCCCGAGGAGGTTTTAATTTCGTCCGGGACGTGTAATCTTGTTAACCCTCTAGTGAATCGCGCTATGATCATCTCGTAATTACGTCATTGCTTCTGCTGTTACGTCTGCGAATCTTTGAACTCGAGGAGTCAGAGCTGTACTAGACCCCCACAAAGTGACGACGACCTGTTTCCTATACGCGGCCTCCATTCAATGATGTAGCCGCGGTAGCACAAAGATGACCTTGTAATGGTTGCAGAAATTCCATCCGTGGTTAAGGGTGGCACAGGACTGATTTCTGGGGAGAACCTTGGAGAGGTCAGCGATACGCGTTTAGTGCGTGATATAATTATGGTGATTATAATGATTAATCACTGCTTTTTCGGCATTTACTCAGCCCCCGATTCGTCGGAGTTCAGGCGCGAACACCGCAATCGTACTGTAAAGCGACAGCTGCATAAGTTCTCGGGTTTAGTTCCATGGCCGGTCCAAAATTTGTACTTACCTACCTGAGTGCTTTGTTGGGAAATTCTGAGTGTCAGCCCGTAATCTGGAACTTAGCGGTGCCACGAAATCCGTTGGTTCTGCGCCTGATCTGTATTCAGTCGCGTCAAACTGGTGTTCCATTAAAATGAAGCTATAATTCTACGAAATTGTAATTAACACACTTAACAAAAATTAAAAGCCACATGCTCTCACTTAATTTTATTCATTTCATCCAAATTGAATTAATTAATCTCACTCGTCTGAGAATTGCATTAAGATGCTGTGTGTAATAAGTTATATTTTCTGCTCGCACAAACGAGTTTACGAGATCTGTTATGAATCCCTATTGTAATAAAAATATTGTTCTCATGGTTGAAAAGTACAAAGTTCTGTAGATTGGTTTGGCTGCGGGAGTATTTCCCGATGACTACGACATAGACTTAGGGACCTTCAAGAGACCTTTTTTAAAAGGCCGGCAACACATTAGCGATCTCTCAGATTTCACGGATGTTCATTGGCGGAGTTGATTACTTTCCATCAGGTGACTCGCTTGCTCGTTTGTCGCATCTAGCATAAAAAAAATTCACACATGATAACAAAGAGTTTGGTCTTAAAGAGTGTTTGCTTGCATAAAAAGTTCCCCGGCCAATGAATCAATTGCCAATTCGACACTGATTGGAACTGTTCGATGTGGTAATCTTCATTAATCTACAGATACTACTCCGTAAAGTGATACTGTAAACGAATTGATCGATGCTATGCAATTATTTATGACTATACAGCCTTTTAAGATTTAACATTGATTAATCTTTACTGCTGGGGCACGGGCCTCTAAGATACTGTTTGATCAAGGCTAGTAAAGATTTATCATGACGATGATGATGAATCTTTACTACGCTTGATCGAACAGTATCTTAGATAATTTCTATCGATTATTATATATTGTGGTTATTACCTGTCTACTGCCGTGTGGTCCCCGGCAGAATAGAATAGGCCACCCTCACTCTTACCGAGGTGTCGTAAAAGGCGACTAAGGTAAAGCTGCAGGCATGATCACCAGCACCCAGAGAAAGAAAACTCTGCATTTATATTAAAACCCTCGCCAACCCGTCTGCCAAGCGTGGTGTTTATGGCAATTACCCCTCATGTGATTGAGGGAGGCCCGTGCCCCAGCAGTGGGGACTTAAATGGGCTGACGATGACGATGACCTGTCTACTGTATCATCGACCGATCTGATAACACCTTCAAGTCAGAATGATATTAGAAACAGGCAAAATTTTTGTGAGGAGGTACTTATTCTTATAATTCCTTTTTTTTGTTTCAGGTATGTATCGCGTTGAAAATCAAACAACTGTGAGTTTTTGGCCTAACCACGAGTTACGAGAAAGTGATTCACCGTTACAACCTTTAGGTCTTTGTAAGTTTTAACAGTGGGAGAGCCACGCTTCGGTATGAATGGGCCGGCTCCACCGGAGTAATACCACGTCCTCACAGAAAACCGGCGTGAAGCAGTGCATGCGCTGTGTTTCGTTGCGTGAGTGAGGGTACCGGAGGCCCAATCCAGGGGAAGGGGGGTTAAAAGGTAAGCAGCGCACTTGTGACACCACTGGTGTTGCAGGCGTCCATGGGCGGCGGTAATCGCTTACCATCAGGTGATCCGTCTACTCGTCTGCCACCTATATCATAAAAAAAAAACAAAAAAAAAGTGTGATCGAACACATACCCAGCACTTATAATCCACCCGGGATTGAGTGTCCTTGATACGATTAATAATAATATATTTCCCTACATCACATACATTAATCTGACTCCGATATAGGTGGCTTAAGGACCAGCGTTACGGATATCAGAATCAACAGTGGAATTACAATTATTATTTCTGCCTTAGGAGCTGGCAACGCATTTCTGATACCTCATGTGTTGCAGATGTCCATTGACGGCGGTAAATCACACCGGTCAAGTGAGCCGTCTGCTCATTTTTCCCGTTATAATACAAAAAATGTACATTTATACAAGGGCAGACCCTAATACTCGATATTGTTGAAAAAGGTTTTCATTGATTGTTTTTACCATTATCACTTTTAAAAATCATCATGATTATCATATGTTCATCCATAGCAGCATCACGCGGTGTGGTGACATTATACCGGCGCTCGTAGGCTGTATAGTTCTATGCGGGAGTGAATTTTTCGTCCGCATTTGCAACACTATGAATTGAGCGCTGCTACGATTGAGGCTGGAAAGTATGATATTTAGCACGTTGATGTTGAAGCAGGCCTTAAAAATATACATGGGAATATTATTACAAATCTTTCTCTTTAAACTTTTGATGACACTATGGACCCCGCTAGGCAAAGACCCGGCTCTAATCCCTCACTGCGCCGTCAAAGAATAAATTAATACAAAGGTGTCAACCCGGTCAAATGGATAATACCGCCAAAGGGCGAACCGGCCGATTACTAAGTGAAACGGAAAGGTGAATAAAAAGGTATAAAATGGGAGACAAAAATCGCCTTGACCCTCCGCTCGGGGCAGGAATGCTAAGCTATTTTTCTTTAATTATTACTCTCGTTAGAGACCAAGCGAAGATTCGGTTTCGGTAAGTTTCGGCGAGAATATTGGCTTCAATAAAAAAAAATGGAGACAGAAACATTGGCTCTTCCCTACAAAAATTCTTACCTACGTGGTAAAACGATTTTCCATATTTTCACGATATAACGATCCTATGATGTTGTATTGATTTTCGGTAAGTAACAAGATGGGGCAATTCTAGCACTTGTGACACGAGGCTTGGAATACTGTCGAAAATAAATGGCACATACTCCCAGACATGAATAGTTCCTGTGCTTATTACCTAAGTTTTTGAAACACATAAGTCTCATCATTAATTCGAGCTATTGTGTGTGTGGACAGTCCACAAATCCTATAACCCACCGAAATTTAAATGAGAATCTTAATACATACCTCTTATATAAAGCAGGCTTTTTTATAACTAATATTTTTTGAAGTTAAAATTCTATGTATGCAATTTCGTAAGAATAAAGGATTTGAGAAATGCCACCACTGTACCTATATGCTACAGTAATATTTTCATCGATATTTTTCTATGGCGATATTTTTTTAAACATTGTTATACGCTTTGATTAAAAAAAAATACAATTCGAACTTTGGTTTCATCCGGAAAACATTTTTCGGCGTTTTCGGTTTCTTCTGAAAATGCTATTTTGTCCCTCCTCCAATTCCCGTCCGTAAAAGGGTGCCTTGCAAAGAAACGGTATTGAATATCGGTAATTACAACCCTTTAATGGTGAACTCTAAATGATTCCGCCGAGAAATTCAAAGCTAATTGAATGATTTCTGTTAATTACACGAGTGCATCTTGTGGTAGGTAAGTATCGGTTTTACATTCAATTTAATATTAACTTTAATTCATTGATAATAATTACTTATTGTGTTTACAAATTTTAAGGACTTAAAAAGTCTCAATAATGGCCGTGTGGTCCCCGGCAGAGTAGAATAGGCCACCCTCACTCTTACCGAGGTGTCGTAAAAGGCGACTAAGGTAAAGCTGCTGGCATAATCATCAGCACCCAGAGAAGGAAAACTCTACATTTAGTTCAAAACCCTTTGCCAACCAGTCTGCCTAGCGTGGTGAGTATGGCAATTACCCCTAATGTGATTGAGGGAGGCCCGTGCCCCAGCAGTGGGGACTTAAATGGGCTGATGATGATGATGATGATGATTGTGTTTACAAATTTTAAGGACCTTAAAAAGTCTCAATAATACGTGTGCAATTTCGTTTAAGAGTTGTCTCGGCAAAACCGTAATGGACAATCATCGTCATCGTCAGCCCATTTAAGTCCCCACTGCTGGGGCACGGGCCTCCCTCAATCACATGAGGGGTTTTAGCCATACTCACCACGCTTGGCAGACGGGTTGGCGAGGGTTTTGATATAAATGCAGAGTTTTCCTTCTCTGGGTGCTAATGATCATGCCAGCAGCTTTACCTTAGTCGCCTTTTACGACACCTCGGTAAGAGGACAATACGACAGAATAAATATTTTTAAACGCTTTTCGAATAAAGAAAGAAAACAAAAGATGACCCATATTTCTTTCGTTTTCATTAAATATGTATTTTTATTGAAATATGTACTTTTTTAATATTAATCAATATGCTGCAAGTGACGTAGTCCTGAGGCTCAACGTGTTGTGACAATTAAAAAAAGGTTAGGTGAGTGGTCACATCATTTCTTGACGTTTGGTTTTTTCATTACATTTTTTAAATCAACGTCAAATGCGTTATTAATTTGCCATGGCGAGTGATGTCGTCACAGGAGGATTTTAACATTTAATTTTTTTTTCTCCATAAATATCTGTTATAATCCTGAAATTATTTTTTGTCACATTGTGCAATATTTGGATCATTAAACACCGTCCATAAAAAATCCCTAAAAGTTAATGACGATATGTAAAGAAATGAAGATATGGATTTACGGAGAGAATCTTTTTTAAACACATAACCTACATAATCTTAATAAAGATAAAAATAAGTTTCTTAAAGCAGCAACAAAAGTAGGTAGGTATTCGATTATTGAAAATACATAGATACAGTTTTGGAATAGTTACATGATTCGGCATTGATAAGTCAGGAGTTGACTTACGATACATCCCAAAACAACGTACAAGTAACAGGATCTCACCCCTCAGTTACAAAATCTGCCTTCATACAGCACATAATTTACACATCCCCAAAACAGTGCCAGAATTCTCAACACGACTCCCAGGTTAGCCTGTTTACTCCCAAATAAAATGCTCGTACAAAAGAAAACACAATACATTGGCTAAACAAATGTCTTATTATTCTTCGGGATACGGAACCGACGTAATACATAGACCATTTGTCAAGATAAGCGTATACCAACAACACACAAACTTGTGATAAGGGGTGAGCGTTACGCAACGGATTGTGCACCTACGCCTTTTCAGGTTAGGATGTAGGGAATGAGGGGATTCGATTTGACCTTGAACGTGTATGACCTAGACCTAGTGAATTAGTATGCCCGTGAATCGCGGTAGCGAAACCGGTTGCATATGACGAAGCGACAGAACTCCATCAAACCGTAGAAGAGCCACGCTTTGGCACGAATGGGCTGGCTCGGCCGGAGTGATACCACGGCCTCACAGAAAACCGGCGTGAAGCAGCACAGTGCTGTGTTTCGCTGCTTGAATGAGGGTACCGGAGGCCCAATCCGCGGGAAAAGGTGGTTGAATGGTTAGCAGCGCACTTGGGACTCCACTGATGTCGCGGATGCCCATGGGCGGCGGCAATTGGCTACCATCAGGTGATCCGTCTGCTCGTCTGCCACATAGAAAAATAGGTTAAAATAAAGTCGGAAATAATGTACCGATAGAACAGCTGTATGGTTTTGTAATGTTTTTATCTGACTTGCTAAAAGCCTAATTCCATGAATACTGTAGAATTTGGTGATCTTTATTAAAAGATGAATCTGTGATTTTATGTCGTACGTACGTCGCCCAAGGCTCTGCCTGAAAACCAGCGCTGCAGCGGCTTCGGCCACTGCAGCAAATGCTGAGGTTGGGCCTTGTTGGCTACAGAATTTGTCATACTTGTATCTATGTCAGTGATGTTTGATTTGTGTTCTGTGGTCAATAAAGAACTCTTTATCTTTATCTTTTATGTTATAAACATAAGATTGTAAGTGAAAATGTATAACTAGGTTAAATTAATAGTTCTTTTTATAAAAAAAAATAGCGTCCGGATTTCGCGGGTGGGTTTGATCCCCACCCTGGATAAACATTCTTGTGATGAACACTATTGTGTTTGTTCATTGTCTGGGTGTAAATATTATGCATTTAATATACACACATATGGTGGACCCATCCAGATGATACGGGTGGAATCCTAGTTTACGGCGTGTAATGCGGTGGTTAAATTCAGTGGGTATTAACTCAAACAACTCCTCGGAACACTCACCATTGTAGTGGCGGTAAGAGACACATAAAGATGCGACTTCTCTCCGCACGTCCAGAAAGTCATACATGGTACGGCCTGCATCAAAAGTAGCTTAACACTTTAGTACCATGTCAAAGTAACTGTTCTGCATATTATAGTCAGTTTCTAAGTGTTGCGTAAAAATACTTCTTATTATGCTGACCGTACAAAGTCATCATCATCACAACATGTCATTACCGGTTACACCTAAAGCTGTCGCTTTAGAGCCGGGGATTTATATCTGGGGATATTCGTAGAACATTAATTTTAATATCTATAATGTAAAACCCATGATATCTAATCTATAGGTACTATTTACGAGTTTACAGAGGTAAATGAGGAGGAACGTGGCAAAAAATTACGTGTAAAGAGCACGGTGGTGGACTTCCACCCATCTACATAGATGGTACGGGTGATGGTATAAGTTGGAGTCCTAGTTTACGGCGTTTAAGTGCACATCGTACCTGCCTTCTAATTTTACTGTAAGAACTTTTGACGTCCCGGGTGGTCCCGGACTTTGATCTTAAACTGTCTCAGACTTTGAAACTGTTGGAACTTCCAAAACATAATAATTGTAATCCCTATAGACAGCTGTGATACCTCTAATGTCATACCATCAAATTACTTCATGTTTGCCGGTTTTCAATATAATTAATTGTCCAAAAATAAATTGAAACTGTATTTGAACGTATGAACATTATTGGTTAAATATAGTAACTTGGGAGGCCGCTCTACATATCACATATTTGCATAACGTTTTGTTAAAGCGCATATTTTATAGGTAAGTAGGGAGCGGTCCACCGACGCGATAATATTTAAGCAAACATGTTCATACGTAGGACAGACAACAGCATTTTCAATTGATTTTTGGACTTCTTAAATTTTCGTCGGGGGTTTTTAATTTTTAATTTTTGCTTTTATAGATTTTTATCTTACTTAAGTACAGATCAGTTCCCGCTATCAATAGGCACCCCACTCAATTATATATTATAATTTTTATTTCGTCATTGGAGGGGGCGGCCATCTTAGATTTGAAATGTTTCATAGTGTATTGTATTCTACTACTCAAACCCTTTTATTTCAAGCCTATATCGAGGGGGGTTGTCATAAAATATGTAAATACGACATTTCGATCTAACATAGCTAAAGAACACTCCCGATCAATTCACTTTTCAAACAAAAAAAAATAAAATCAAAATCGGTTTATGCGTTTGGGAGCTACGATGCCACGGACAGACATACACACGTTCAACACCCCGTCGATTTTTCGTCGGGGGTTAAAAACAATCTTTGTCAACCACCGCGTTGAATCTAGAGTTTACACGAAAGAGCTCCCGCGGAAAAACCACGGATCTATAATTTGAGATTCCTTGTGTCCATGTCCATAAAACTCAAATTTGAATGTTGATGGCAACACAAGCACACTTTCCACGAGACTGCTTTGTTGGCGCGCATTGTTATCTTATATTACGTACAATCGTAAATAGGAAAACGTTGCCAGTTCCTTGGACAGCCCAGCTCCAATCTAAGTTATTCCGAGGGATACTTTCCATTCTTATCGCGATCACAATAGAAGTTATCGCGTCCGAATTAAAAAAGCGTTTTCCCACACAATTCGTCTTTTAAATAAGGACAACAATGACTGTCAGTTTTTCTATCGTTTTGTGGGCGTATTGTTGTTGTGTATGAATGCAGACACGGTAAATGTTTACGCGCGATTCTGATTTTTTATTTTCTTTATCTATAAAAATACAGCTGTTAAATATGAGTAGTACTCTGTCTTAAAATTACATAAATTATACATCAGCAATTTAAATTCACGATCTGTTCCAGACAACCTCGGGGTAGAGGAAAAGTATAGGGAATTGAAAAAGGAATTAAATACAAGTAAGAAAACCTACAAACATTTCCAAATATTATGTTATCCTTATTTAAAGATTGCACCACCTACCCCTTCTCTACGATCAAATTTCCTTTGCCCGAAGGTTGTCTGGTAAAAATCGCTTTCAGCAATAAGACCGTGAAAGATGAACTCTTCTCAAAACTTCGGTTTAAATCTTCAGTTGTATATTTTTTACGCGCACTCGTCTTTGTAGATTTTATCATACTTAGACTAGACTTAGTCGCACCGTCCACTCCCCGTCAGCGGCTAGGATGCCAGCTCAAAGAAGCGGCTCAAGTACGCCAATTTGGAGCCCCTTTAACACTTTGCGCCTGTGGCCGTGGAGACGATCGGCTGTTGGGGGTCAGAAGCCAGGGACTTTGTGTGGGAGATAGGCCGTAGATTATGCGAGGTGACAGGTGACTCACGCTCTGGGTCGTTTCTGGTGCAAAGGCTGGCCATCGCTATTCAGCGTGGTAATGCGGCGAGTGTGATGGGCACCTTTGCGTCGGAGGCTGGCGAGGGTGAGTTGCCTGTTTTTGGCCCTTAGTCAGTGGATGAGTAATTTTGTTTGTTATTTTATTTTTAGTGAGGGATTTAATAATTTTGTTTGTTATTTTATTTCATTACTTTTTATTTATATAATTTCATGTTTAATTTGACATAATTTTAATTTAAGCCGTGTGGTCCTGGCAGAGTAGAATAGGCCACCCTCACTCTTACCGAGGTGTCGTAAAAGGCGACTAAGGTAAAGCTGCTGCCATGATCATCAGCACCCAGAGAAGGAAAACTCTGCATTTATATCAAAACCCTCGCCAGTGCCGGTGAGTATGGCAATTACCCCTCATGTGATTGAGGGAGGCCCGTGCCCCAGCAGTGGGGACTTAAATGGACTGATGATGAATTTTAATTTATTTTAGTTGTATTAGACATTTTTTTATTGTATAGTGTATTTTATTGTAATGGAATTTTTTATTGACATAGTTTTATAAATAAACTAATAAAGTATTATTAAATTATATCATAGCATTATTTAACTAAAGTACATTTATCAACACCCAAATCCAGTTTACCTAATTATTCTGGTTACAACTTCTGGAGATAAAATTATGGATAGACACGACTGAGTAGCTCGCTTAATAAATACCAGTACATTAGCAGCAATCAATGTCGAGATAATTAGACACTTAATCAATCAGGTATTGGCAATAACTCATGCTAATATCAACATTTGCGAACGTGCTCGCATAGAAATGCATCTGTTGCACATAACACATCGTTATCATCAATGTTCGACCTTCTTACGTAAACAGTAGATTCGAAACAGATATGTTCTTACCTACTTTGAAACTTCATTTACAGGCTTTACTTTGAGAATCATCTCAGCGTGAAAGTCCCAGTTGCGTCCAAATCTGTCACTTCGAGCTCGGGGTAAGCTTGGACAATTTTGAGAAATTACACGATCTTTTCATAGATTCGAAAAATGCTGAGGTGCATTCCCGGGTTCGAACCACGACCCCTTATGGTAGGCACCTTGTAATCCACTTAGCTACCATCCCTCTTTACTTTGAGTATCACCGTCGACGTGTGGCATGCCTGTCGGTCTTCTATCGGATTCATTTCAGGGAGTGTGCCGAGATTCTACATAATTTGATCCCCCCCAGCCACTTCCATCACCGGACGACAAGGCGTGGCGAGGGCTTCATCCTTATGTAGTAGAACTACCCCTTATCTGCACGAAGCGATTCGCTTCTACATTTATAATGCGGACGGCTAAGGAATGGAACTCCCTGCCGAGGTATGTTTTTCGTGACCACTATAATCTGTACACGTTTAAGGCAAGAGTGAGCAGGCATCGTCTAGGCAAACGCGTATCATCCTAGTACGCGTATCATACTAGTAAATCAACGAGAGTACTGCCTTGCAAGAGATGCATGTACTTGCGTTTGGTAGTGAAAAAATCATGATAAATTAATATCATATAATTCTTACCACATACGGACATTCACACATCAGTGTCATCATGTTAAATAACACGTCGTATATCTGTTACGCACCTACTGAGCAAATTAACACGCGCGCGCGCGCAGTCGAGCGAGGAGTTCTCCTGCCCGCGGACGGGGGGGACCTGTCAACGTCGATCATTTCGCTGCAAGAGCAGACGGACAACGGACGGACAACCCCAAAATCAACGGATGGACTAGAATTGCTGAAAAGGTAATCAGCAAAGTAAGGTACTTCCACCAATATCAATTGAGAAAATTTGACAGATCGTGGTAACCTGACATGTGGTTCTACGTGAATGTCTCCAGCAATGCAACCAAAGACACTCCAGCAGTAGGCATACAAATCGGAAAGTCTGCAATTCTGCAGGCCACTTAACCATTACGACGGTACTGCATTCGTATTCGTATCTAGCACGAGTGAACACGGGCCAATTCGGCCCAAGGACGGCCATGAATAATTTCGTGTAGTCGTGTCCGTGCCAGTCGGGGACAGGCCCCGCCCAGGCCTGTGACGTTTGTGCAGGGTTGGCAACAATCGATTATTTTGGGAAAGCAATATAAATTAGATTTTTGGAAAAGCACAACACGATATTGCTTTTTATTTCCTTTTTCCAATAAAGACTTAGAAACTACAAACGGACTTGACAACAATAACGAAGAGTCCATGAGTGGCGGCAATCGCTTAACATTAGGTTATTTGTCTGCTCGTATGCCAACTATCACATAAAACAAGAGTAAATATTGGGAAAATTGCTGTTGCTCATGCAAATTTCACATTATTTCGCTCTTTCCAATTGTGATTGTTTTAATAAACTACAAGCACATAAGGGTAAATATCAATGACTTTAATAATACTAAAGGTTAGCTTTTAATAATATAATTAATGTTTTTCTGACTTTATATATTTATTGAACAAAAGAACAAAACCACAAGAAAATTAAGACAATAACTGAGAAATAAAATGAAGTTAAAGGTAAATAAAAAGTAAAGTTAAAACAAATTAGGTCCCCGTGGCAATGTCCCCAAAATGCTGGCAGCATTTCCCCGCTGGATCGCGATGGAAATTCGCTGGGCGAGGTAGCTGCCAGCCTTTGGCTCTCCCGTGACTTCGACTAGACGCTTAGCTAACGCACGGAAGAAAGATAGAGCGTCGGAACCCCACGGGCCCAGTGTTTTAACACCGAAAGCTACAAAGTGGTAGGCACCAGATAGATGCCTATACTTTGCAGCTTTAAGTCTCTCTGCCGCGTCAGCCGCAGCTCCGGCACTCCTCGTAGTCCCGGGAAGATGGGACGGTGCCAGAGTGTCGACGCAGGTAGCATTCCATACGAGAGCACGTCCTATCTTCCAAGGGGTGAGAGACATTCCGTCTGGTCTTTTGCCATCATCACGTGAAATGCCGTTCGGCTCCAAGTTTGCCGGAACATTTATGGTGGCAAGCGACCGACGGAGAATGTCGCTTACTGAGGAATGCTTGGAGAGACGGCCGGCACTTTTTACACAGGAGAGCCCATGGTGCCTCAAGGCGCTAACAGTGGTGCCTCAGAGACATTTTCACTACCCCTTAGATAAATGTCAGGTGTAAGGTGCTTATGAACTCACAGAGAAAGGCCGCTCTTTCCGCCAAACAGAAAACGCTTACTACGTATCCATCTACTCGTCTGCCACCTGTTATAAAATCCTATAAAGATACAATCTTTTATGCAAAGTAAAGTAACTCTCCAAAGTTTGGGTATGTGACTAAACCGTTATTCCAATAATATGACTGCGGAACAACTAATATCCTTATCAAGCCTAACTCAGCCTGAAAATTACCCTAAATTATAATCTGGAAATCCTCCCACTCAACTTGGACATCTGACAGCCCTAATCCCACCCTGGGGTAATAAATCTACATGTTATGTGTTCCTAGGATACCTGTTATAAGATTACGTCACGGCATGCCATGCCCGAACGTGCAGCAGCTTTAGCTCGCTAAATTATAGAGGGCGCGCATGGCAGTTTTGAATAATCGCTTACTGTTTTTGTATGATGATTAAGGTTAACATTGATAAGGGATCTAAAGCTAATAATATACTCAGGATTAGCAAGATTTAAGCGGTCTTTCCATAGAACTATAGATTCGTGAGCTCAGAGGAATCGGGAGCAGAGGAAATAATTCAATGAGGGTATTAAATATTTAAAATTAAATTAATTAGTGGGCGGTGGCAATGGCTTACCATATCAGGTGATCCTTCTGCTCTTCTGCTACATATCACATAAAAACAATTGTATCACATTGTGGTTGACACTGAGGCTGCGTTTCCAGAGATGAGCAAGGATGTGTTGCGAGGAATGTTTTTGTTAAGAGCCAATAGAACCGCTTCACTAGGAGGAGGTAGGTCTTCTCCTTTTTCTTATACCATTTTTAACCTCTAGGGTGTAGACCTCCTTCAGTTTATACCATTTCTGTCTATCATCCACTTTGTTCCTGCCTGCCTTTTGATGTCGTCACACCAACGCATTTATGGTCTTCCTCTTGGGCTTTACGCCCCTCGGTCTCCACTTTGCCTCTGCTTTGCACCTAGAGCCGTGTTTTCGGTCGACATGACCAGCCCACTCTGACTCCAAATTCAAGAGCCGTTTCGCGACGTCGCTTACTTTGCTCTGCTGTTTGACCCACTCATTTCTTTTACGATCTTTCAGTTTTACTCCTACCAGCCTCCTCTCGCTTGCCCTTTAAGGTTACCAGAATTTGTGGAGAATATTCTTAGTAGCTAGGTAAATCGAATCTATTGGCTTTTAAAACTATATTCCTCGAAACACATCCTCGCTACGCAGCCTCAGCCTAAACTGAGTGATTAACCCTATACCCTGCGTATGGGGTACGGAGTCCTGATCTTAGCGTGTGAATTCCGGTTCCGTCTAAAGCTGTCGGTTTCGAGCCCTTAGCCCATAATTCAAGATTTGGCGAGTCTGGTAATTACAATGAAGTAATTGCCGTGTGACTTTTGCAACCCTTTCGACAGGGGAACCAGATCAACTGAATCATGATTATACGTTTCAGAAACTATCCGAAACGTGCAGGTTTTCTCACGATGTTTTCCCTCACTGCCGAGCTAATGGAAGAATACGCACATAGATTTGAAAAATCCAGATGTGCAAATCAAGACCCTTGTCCACTGAGCTACCATCACTCTGTCGTATGGGCTACGGGTACCGTTATAGAATTATTTGAACTCCCCGATTTCTCGGAGCTCACGCGCGGACTATACATCCAATGCTCTTATATCACATATGAACTAGTAGTATACTTACTTATATGTATACTTATATGACTGGTATATCAGCACGGCCCAGCCATGCGGCAGCTCTCATTACTCTACAATTATTTCGCTACACAGATTGCACCGACTAATTCGACACTAAACCATAACAAACAAAACCTGATAATTTATTCTAGTTGGCGCTGTGTGAAATCATAATTTAATTAATGATTGACGATCACAAATGGAAAACTAATTAATTACAGTTAGAAATTGATTCGGCCCAGTTAGTGCACGAGCATCGGTGTTTGACAAACATTATTTGCTTTAGGTCCAATTAGGTATGTGCAGTCACGGGTGTGTGCGCAAAATGGCTGATGCTACTGAACATTTTGTACTCGGAAAAATTTAATTGAAGTTCTTGAAGAGCACTGTACGTATTATTAAGTAATACGACTGAAGATAGTCGTTTCCATAGGCGCGATTCTCGTGCGATCGACATTGATCACGAATTCGACGTTTGTATGCACGAATGTATTGAAATCTCTAATTCGACTTCAAAGTCGAGCGCACGAAAATCATATCCATCATTATCAGCGGAATGTAGGCTGTGTTAAAAAATATTTCAATCGATCAGAATCAGAGGTATTAAAGATGACGAAATTTTGTGTAATCCAATAGTTTCGGATAATTTAAGTTACGGATATCACAACTGTGTAATTAATGTAAGATTTAACTTTAAGCTTTAAGATTTAACTTGAACGGAACGAGAAAATGTCAAAATAATGATCAGAGGTATTAAAGATGACATTTTGGTCTCGGTTACGGATATGGCAAATACTGGTACATTAAAAAAGAAATTTTGTGTAATCCAATGGTTTCGGATAATTTAAGTTACGGAGATCACAACTGTGTAATTAATGTAAGATTTAACTTTAAGCTTTAAGATTTAACGGAACGAGAATATGTCAAAATAATGATCAAACGAAAGCGTTTATTATTTATAACTTTTTTAATATTTGTACAGCAAGTCATCGTTAATATCATTTATAAGCCATCAAACAAGAACCAATCGAAATCGACGCCAGAATCTATCCCATCCGGTCCCAATACCGGGCAAATATCGCTCGGCGGTATCCCGAAACTAATTTAGTATAACAAAGTTACGTATAGTTTTAGAGGACTCGTTTCGGTCGGAATATGTTGTTTCGTCCTTGGGACAACTTGAGGGTCGCCCGTTGAGTTATGGCAGTGCCGCGTCGTGCGAATGGGGATAATAATATTTGGGAGTGCTTCGGTATCGGATGTTGTGACTCGAGGGTCGGGAGATGGAATGTGGTACTCCAATCGAGTTGAATTAGTAAGTGTTTTTGTTTGATGCCTACCCTACCATTACTTGAGTTCGGTGGGAGTGGCCTCTCCACTAAAGGTTTATTTTGAAATGAGTTAGATCAGAGGATTTAAGCTAGCATAAAATAGTACCTAGTATAATAGTACCAGGAAACGACTGGATAAAGTCAAGCAAGGACAGGGAGTCATGGAGGAGGATGGAGGAGGCCTTTACCCAAATAGGGGTCCATATTTCATAGTACTAACATTAATTATAAGTCTTAAAACTAAAAACAACAATTTACATTGCAACACACACATTGTACCAAAAAAATGCAATAAACGTCTTATTTATTTATTTTTATTTTTTATAATAGTACCTTACTAACAATTGGCCAATTGGCCGGAAAATACCACGAGTCAGGGTGAGGCCACAAGCTTGCGCTGTGTCATCGCAACGCAGCGCCCGTCTGGCCTTAAAAAAATCGATCAGTTTAAGAAGAAGACAATTATTTTCTAAGACCAACTTGATCACATTAAGGAAAATAACTCAAAAACAAATTTTTATTTTCAAGTTTTCTAGTGTCTCATTTTTATAACCCCCTCCTCCCTCCCATTCCCCTTTCCACCACCGTCAAATAACTAACAAACTAATTGTGAATACAGTATTGAAAGAGTTTTCATCATCAGCAGAGCAACAAAACTGATACAATCAGTCGTAAACACTGGTGCAGTTTTGAAAAAAGATACGTAAATTACCAATCCGGTACTATCTACTTTCCAATCAAAAAATAATTATCTAAATCGGTTCATAAATGGCAAAGAAATCGGCGAACTAACATAATAATAAAATGTACATGTCCTGAACCTGCTTTTTTTGGAAGTCGTTAAAACATATAGCTAAGGATGACAAGAAAGGCACTGAAAATATTCCGCTTACTATGACTGAACCATAAACCTTTTGGAAATCCTTCCAAAATATTCGATCTAAGAACCCTTAAGCTTTCCCATCCTCCCATTACCGGCCGCAAATTGAACGATACAAATCGGTGCTGCGCAAAAAATCTCAAATTGTTAACGAAATCGCATCATCCGCGTCATTTCTCAGCTAAGGGAGCTTATAGACGAGCGACAATTTGCCAATGACAGCCAATGACAGCAAGAGGTGACCGTCGTAGACTGACTGACAGGCCTCAGCCGCTCGTATTTTCCTATCAAGATAAGCACCTATATAGTCGAGCCAAACTAATAAGCCACATTTGACGTTTCTAAATTTTAGCTTTCTAGACAGATGACCTACTATAAACTTCGATTAAAGTAAATAATCGATATGTACTTCAAACAAACGTCAATCGAATACTTTAATAATGGAAAATAAGTTATTAGTACTTTTATTTGGAGAAATGTGAATCAAAATTATTGAAAAGAAAGAGGAAAGTCGCGTCATTTCTCAGCTAAGGGAGCTTATAGACGAGCGACAATTTGCCAATGACAGCAAGAGGTGACCGTCGTAGACTGACTGACAGGCCTCAGCCGCTCGTCTTTTCCTATCAAGATAAGCACCTATATAGTCCAGCCAAACTAATAAGCCACATTTGACGTTTCTAAATTTTAGCTTCATAGACAGATGACCTACTATAAACTTAGATTGAAGTGAATAATCGATATGTACTTCAAACAAACGTGAATCGAATACTATAATAATAATGGAAAAGAAGTTATTAGTACTTTTATTTGGAGAAATGTGAATCAAAATTATTGAAAAGAAAGAGGAAAGTAGGGGCCGATCCTAGATATCCATGCGCCGCCAGTTTATTTCTTTTTCTTCGAAATATGATGTGCAATATTTTTATTTTCTTTTTACAAAGTTATTAAATGTATGTATATTATTTTTAAACAAGAGAATAATACGTTTTATTTTAATCAGAATGTGGCTTTTCATTTATGGATGAATATTACACGATTCTAGTGATGTACCCTAAATAATCGAACGATAGTATTCGTTCGATTATTTAGGGTACATCACTAGAGCTTAAAAAGAAAATGGGTTGACACACAACATTATAACAACGTTCTATTCTCTAGAAAAGTAAATTTTTAATAAGTTTATAAAAAGTTCAACAGAGAAAAAACATCGTGAAATAATCTATTTTGACTTTAATGAAATATAAATTTAAAATCAAAAGAAATTATGCTTTTTAGCATAGAAAGATTGATAAATTCAATTCGTTGTTACAGGGTTACGTTGTCAATTTTGTTGAAGTGTCAAATGTCGCCTTTTATTTTGGCCCAACTAAACTAAATAAAGGCGAAACCACTTTACGTCACAGATCAGTCAAGGCCTTGCGTGCTTCAAACTTTTCACGGTTGTGATCACCCGCTTATATCCTAGCGACATGAGGCGGTCGCTAACAATCGAGGGGGCTATAAATAAATCTAGTCGTATAAAAACAAAAGTCACGCACAGCGCGTGTGAAAGTAACAAAGATTCGACCACGAATTCCATTTCTTTGTAGGCCCTCAGTAGTAGCGCATGTTGACCGGTGCTAATATCCCGGAGTCATCATCATCAATCATCCCAGCGTTTTGTCTCTGTCGCTCTGGAGCCGTGAGTCCGCTTTCCTACTTCGACTTCTCCACTTCGCACCGGTGATTTTTTTATTATTTGTTAGAAATGGGGTGAGCCCTGCGTCTCATAGCCACTGCGACCAGTAGATGATCTATTGTGGCAGCTCCATAACCTATAACAGCACCTCATGTAGCTCCAGCTCCAGTTTAAACCCGAGAATGGAGCTGATGGGGGAGCTTTTGATCTCGTCTGCTGAGATCATGTGTGCTCCTAGGTGCCGGCTTCTGCAGCGGTGCAGCGCGGACGAGGAAACGATTATCCACGTCCTCGGCGAGTGCATACACTCGCCGTGGACGTGGATAATCGTTTCCTCGTCCTCGCGACAGAACCTGCAGATTTTGGTATCTGAAAGGCCCATGTTTTGCAGGTGCTTGTTTAATTTGCAGTGCCCTGTGAGGGTCCGAGCGAGTGTCCTAACATGTCCTCTACTCAGTTTTATTATTTCTACAGCTCGTCTCTGGTCGAGGTAGTCGTGATTGTCATCTTTCAGTAGCAGTTGGCGGTTCGCGAACCTGGTATTGTCGCTTACACACTGGCGCTTGTCTGTCGGGTCGCTAAGGGCCAACGCTCATTAAAACGCGGCGTGTAAGGTCCACTACACACGAGACCAAGCCATGAATACAATTACGTCGTCCGGTCGGATTAAATTCTACCGCCTGATGAATCTCGAGTTCCAGGAGAGATTATAATAATACGTTTCAGCCCCTCATGTGGTTTTCCATTATGTTTTTTATGTGCCTTATAATGCTACATAAATTGGTTGTGCAAAAGCAGCCGGTAATTTGATGGGTTCCTCCGTATTATTTTATAAGTGAGAACTAAGAATTACACTTAGCCTCGATTCGAATAATCTTTATCCGTGGAGGAAACATCTATGGTACAACGTCAGAATTGTATAGAATGACATCTCTATACCATAGATTTTTATCGTAATAAGGTTGGTCGAATCGGCCCTTAAAGGTCGATATACAAATGTGAAGTTTACCATAGATTTGACCTTGGGAGATCCACGCTTCGGCATGAATAGGCCGGCTCGACCGGAGTGATACCACGACCTCACCAGCAGAAAACCAGCGTGAAACAGCACTGTGCTGTGTTTCGCTGCGTGAGTGAGGGTACCGGAGGCCCAATCAGGAGGAAGGGGGGTTTAAAGGTTGGCAGCGCACTTGCGACTCCACTGGTATCGCGGGTGTCCATGGGCACTCCCATGCGAGTGGCACAGGACCGATATGTGTGAATATCATTGGGGGAGGTCTGTAGCGCTTCATCCATGTTCACCGAGGCGCGCACAGATGGCTTCCACGCAATAATAAGGGCGCGCTGCGCATCACTATGGGCGCGCGTGCGCGGCAGCCCCAACAGCATCCTGAGCGTGCTGGCCGAAAGATGGGACTCCCCACTGCTGCACCGCTGGGTGCAGCTACACTCCCCGGTGTGTCGCTTTCCATACTGTTATACAGTTCCACACTACTGATATCTTCTGTAATAGTACTAACACTAAAATAAGTTCATTATGTTACTAACACATTTTATATGGATTGAAGATCTGAAATAAATGAATATTTAAATTTAAATTTCCAGCAGTGGACGTTAATGATCTTATGGCTTAAATGATCATCATCATCATCATCAGCCTACCGCAGTCCACTGTTGGACGTAGGCCTCTCCAATTGTCGCCACTGTGATCTATCCATGGCTTCTCGCATCCAGCTCTTGCCAGCCAACCTGCGCAGATCGTCCCCCCACCTAGCCAGAGGGCGCCCTACATTACGTTTTTCAAGACGCGGTCTCCACTCCAGAACCCGTTTACCCCATCGGTTGTCGGTTCTGCGGCTAATATGGCCAGCCCACTGCCACTTAAGCTTGCTAATCCGGTGAGCAATGTCGATAACTTTGGTTCTCTGCCGGATCACCTCATTTCGGATTCGATCTCGGAGAGAGACGCCGAGCATTGCTCGTTCCATAGCCCGCTGAGCGACCTTTAACTTGTGGACCAGCCGTACCGTAAGTGTCCACGTTTCGGCTCCGTATGTCTTTAGGCACTGTGGTATCGACGATACGAAGACACGACGTAGTTAAAATCACGTGGCTTAAATGATGACGATTAGGTTATTGCGTACCTAATTGAAGTAATTCTCAGAAAACAAATACAATTAGTGTTAAATTCCAGCAAATTATGATCATCGCCGGTCGCATTTCAATGTAAACGAGTGTGACCGCAGAGATTGTGCTTATTTATTTTAATTACTGCAAATTCGGTAATTAAGATCGTTACGTTGGAAGGTTATATGAAATTTGTCGATTGTTGATTAACTGTACTGTTGGGGAATTTTAAGCTTTTTAATTGTCAAAGTTTTTAGGGTATAATAAAAAAGGGAAGGGAAATTGAATTTTCCTCTACCCTGAAGTTGTCTGGAAGAGATCTTTGTTAGCGATAAGATCGCCTATATTGTTCTAGAATAAAATAGACTAAGACCTGATTCATCATCATCATCATCATCAGCCCATTTAAGTCCCCACTGCTGGGGCACGGGCCTCCCTCAATCACATGAGGGGTAATTGCCATACTCCATTGCCATAATTGTCATATTGAAGACCTGATTCGAATAATCATAATCTGATACTAAATGTATGGTATAGCGGTATAATATTTATGGTATAGCACTCATTTTATACAAATCAGACGTTATACCATACATTTCTCCACGGATAAAGATTGATCAAATCGGGCCTAAGAACTGTACATTTTGTGCAATAAATTGTACACCTGTAGAGTGTATGTAAGTGTGTATCTAACTTTAAAATGTTTCTGTGGACTTTGTGTCTATTTATAAATTTGCGTTACATTCTATTCCATTTTACCTTAGGCTGTTATTCTCGGTTGCATCCACGTCACTTTGAAGCTTTGGATATGGTCGGAGCATAAATCGACTGCCGTCTGACCTTGCATTCTTTAGACAAGGGCGTTAATTATATTCTACCGATAATTAAATAGATGTCACCACCCGTAAGTTGTGATGTTAAAATGATTTTACATACTTCAAGTAAAGCACTAAAGAAATATAGGAAGATGGTTTAAACTTAGCTGGAACATATAAAAAAGTGTATTTCGGAAAACTTTTAAGTAAAGCCTATGTTTTTGAAATATTGCCATATTTTTCCTTTTTTTTATTTTAAGCGGGCGGCCAAGCAGGTCTTTTTCAGACCACTATCACTGCGACCTGTTTGAACTATTGTGATCGCCACTGTGCTACATATCAGTCCCAAACCCAACACTTTTCAGAGAGTGTGTTAATTGTTTGGGACTGAGATTCATAGCTTCATTGGGGCTAAAAATGTGCTTTCTCAGATGTATGCTAAGTTTGCGCATCAGCGGTCCGCATTCGGTGACTATGTGTATGTGTATAGGGGTTTCATCCGCGTCGTTACACATTCTGCAGGTCCTGGTGTCGCTAAATCCATAGCCATGTGCTTATTGAGACAACAGTGATCGGTGAGAGCTCTTACTAAGATGCGTATATTGTTCCTACTTAAGTAAGTTTTGCCTTTAGGTGTTCTGCTTTTTGGAACACAATCGAATCCAAAAATCATCAATAAACACACCCGTTATTGAATTTTAACTCAAAGTCAAAGTCAAATAATTATTTATTTGCATAGGCTTGTACACAGCACTTACAAATCGTCATACATTTGAATGACTTAAAACTATTTATAAGTACTTATGTATAATTTACATGTTAATACATAAATATGTTGATACATAAAATATACTAAAGAAATAAATAAACATAAAGCGATTCTACCACCGGCTCGGAAAGTTGTTTCTGGTCGAGAAGATCCGGCAAGAAACTCGCCAGTTACTCTTTTTAATCGCCAAATTTTCATACAATGTTGTGTCATCATCATACCAAGCCATACAGTTCAATTGTTACACAAAATAAAATAAAGGAAATATTAATAAAATAAATATTATGAGGTAAACCGAACTATTCTAGAAACTATTTCGAATGTATAAATATTGCTTGTAAAAATTAGATAAAATTCAAATTGAACTCTACAACCGCACACTGCAGTTGCGCTTTTTAAATGAAAAGAAAATTAGGCACATTGTTTTCTGAAATCTCATTTAAACGAATACCGATGTCTCCCCACTTAAAATATCAACCAATCCCTCTTCAAGCAGTGTGCTAAGAGCACCCATTGTGCCAGGCGAACCTCCTTTGTTCTTCAAAAATCAAACATGGCGTCGCATTGTGGGCCGCCCCCTAGCGGTTCTTAAGAGAAACTTTAGCATTTTGGCAATGTCGCTCTTTGTGTTTTTAGACTGCTTGCGTGAAATTATCCAGCAATTAAAATGTGGCAAGCATATTTAAAGGCTTTTGACTTGTAAACATGGATTTGACGGACTCTTTCAATTTCTAGTATGTGTGGTTTTTTGTTAATGCGAACGATATGTAGATTATGACAACATGTAAGTAAGTATGGACAATTTCAGGAAGTTCCTCTAATTCAACCTAACATTAATTACACAAAGAAACACGATGTTCTGTATCTTGCTACGTCGTATTTTACTCGAAAAATAGGAATCAATGGTCCTGTATTACTTCAGGCGCGACTTGCGGCAGTGTGTCTATGCAATTTCAACGAAGTTGAAGTTCAATCAGCATTGCTTACTTTTTATGGCCAATAATAGAAGAATAGTACTCATAATTTCGCATTAAAGATTGAAATGTCACTGACATAAAAGTATTGTTAGAATTTTTAATATATTTTTTTTATATTACTTACCTAATATTTATCAATATACAAAAGGTACACCACAAGGCAGATCCAAGAGATTATCGTCTAAAACTTGTGGGCATCTTTTGTACCTGCGTATTACAAGTAAATTATTTTGGTTTTGATTTTGCTTCGCCGAATGCAGCTTGCTTGTGTAGCACCAGACAAGCGTTACGCGTTGTAACATGATTCATACCATTGTCCACAGTACGCGCTACACTCAAGTTAGCACACACAAATACCGTATTCAGCGTCTGTACGTATTTGTTCCCACGTCACGTCCGTCCGGAGGCGGTAAGCGGAGACGCGGGGGGATAACGGGCGAAAAATTGCGTACAACCGACCATTGGAGACCAACAAGCCAACGTGACCTTTATCACAATGCCTTAAGAGTATATCCTTAAAACATAGTATTGTGGAACTGAATTAGTATACCACTGCAAATGAGAGAAGAGCCGTTTGCGCACTCCACACAGATTCTGGTATTCCCGGGCGGATTTCTACAGAATAGCAATAGTACATAGATTGTTAAGGCTCTAATGGGATTGCATTGGAAAAACTAATTTGCCAGTAGGTTCGATCGGAGAATTAGATTCGGTCTGAGGTTCGTCGAAAGTTAATTGTTATTAGTGTTTACGGTTTCAAAAGGAGAGAGTTTATTAGAAGGGATTTGTTGCGAAGTAGAAACTAATTCCAATTGATGCAATATTTAATATATAAAATGAAATAAAAAATAAATAGTCATATATTTTAGGCGTTTACCCATAACGTTACATATTATTTCGTATTATAATTAATTACAATAAAATGAATAAATTAAAATTAATTAAGAATACCAATAAAATTAAAAATAAAACTTGCCAATTAAAATAATAATATATGTAGGCTATAAAAATATCCTACTGTCTGTCCCCTACTTTCGATTCGCACTTCGTTGCATAGTGTGCCGGTTGTCTCAAAATTGGACTAGTCATGTCCTCGTAAACGGCTTGAAGAATTGTATTTTCGGTGCTGCGCAGTCTTGACCAAAATGACTCGATACGGCATCTCATTATGGAGAATATTTAAGAGTAGGTATTACATATTATAGGCGACTAAGGTAAAGCTGCTGGAATGATTATCAGCACCCAAAGAAGGAAAACTCTGCATTTATATCAATACCCTCGCTAACCCGTCGGCCAAGCGTGGTGAGTATGGCAATTACCCCTCATGTGATTGAGGGAGGCCCGTGCCCCAGCAGCGGGGACTTAAATGGGCTGATGATGATGATGATGCTGATTACATTTTTTATAAATCTAAGAAATTCTTTGACTTTGCTTTATTTCAAAGCAAACTTGCAAAGGTCCTGGGTTCGATCCCCACCCTAGACAAACATTCGTGTGATGAATACTTATGCTTGTGCACTGTCTGGGTGTATTATATGTATTTAAGTATATATTTGTAATCCCTCTGTGGTTTGATATCCGAAATACAAGTGCTTAAGCTAACTTAGTACAAAATCCGGTCAATGTATGAGAAATACTCCGATCTAGTGATCAATTTCACGTCCATGCTTGAGTTATTCTTGAATTGTCGCGGTTAACAAACAACAGTGTAATGTTAGATGACTTGCCATCAGCTTTACTTCCAAATTACGAATTTTAAATTGGAATACTGCTTCTAAGCGGGGAAACGACATGTCATGTACTGCATTATTTCTGCTAGATTTCAGAAGCAAACGACAGGCACACTAATGTATACAAAACATGTGAATACCTTGCTCGTAATTTGCGAGGACTATAAATTGTGTCCAACTCAGTTCAGCAATAATATGGTCAAGCCTGGTCAACCAAGTACACCGTTTAATGACAAAACAACTTACAACTCAGCTACAACATAACATATTTTACGCCGTTTTCGCCCACCCCTCCCTAATCCAATTACTAACCAAGTTATTGGATGCCGTTTTCACCGTTTTCCTACAATGCAAGACCCCATTTCATATCTGTATAGTAATTATTATTTCCCACCATTGTTTAGTTGGCAACAACGTACAAGGGACCAAGTGAAATATGCGTCCACTGCCCACCTTGGCAGATAATGACCAATTACAACGAAATAACAACTTTATCTCTTACACTGAAGACTGTTAATTGCTCGTAAGGGCAGCCAACTACCACGAGTAAAGGATTTTGAACTCTCTGCTTGTAACATTAGGTTTATTTATTCTTAATGAGAGTCTTACTATTTGTTCATTTGGTTTGAAAACAATAACAAATTTTCTCACTTGGAAAGGTGAAATAATTTATTAAATCAGGGAAGATTCTTAATGGAATATGATAAAAAGTAATTTATACTTCGCATTTAGTTAACTAAAATTAAAAGCTTTAATTTATCATTTCTATCCAATTTGATATGACTATGCCGAATATTTTTAAGTTTTCTTTCGAAAAGGCTGAAACTCCAGTCTTTAAAGGCTTTATTTAATATAACTGGTGATTCATGCTTCAATTAATGCCTTCATATTTTAAATTTTACGTTTAAAATTCAGTAAAATACGATACGCATGATTAAAATGAATACTGCTTTATGGTTGTGTTTATATGTTAAAAATTAAAATAATATTTTGGGGGCTGTGCATGAACCACACTTTTCACGCACCGTGTCAACAACCTTATTACCATTTACAAAAGCACTGAAGTGTTTCCGACGGATGTTTTATGTCTTGTGCTGCTTCCTAGCTTTGTACTTGTAATGTGGTGTAAGCAACATCGTTGGGGTCCCAGCGTCTTCGATTTATGGTCCGTAATACTCATCTGAGGTATTGCCCCGCAAAGGGCATTTGTCAAGTTCTTGGTAATTTGAGAGTAATGGTCAGGGGCAACTCAAATAGAGTTCGAATGTTACGCTTAATTCTGTTAATTATTAAAAGGGACCGCAACAGTGCGACTAAACAGTTAGTTCATGATTTTGGATGCTCACTTGCAAAACTTGGTTTGTACACCGGACAAAACATTAGAACATTAGTGCTTTGGAAATCTGTTTTTTTTATAATGTGGCTCTACCAAGATATCTTGCCAGTATCAAGTAACTTATTGAGAATAAGTGGGTAGTCAACAGTCGATATCAGTCAAAGTCACAGCCACTCAATAACGCCGGTGTTTTACGTTTTATCGACCTACGGATTCTGCCGATACCATTCTAAACACAATCGCGACTCTATTAGGTCCAAGCAAGTTGTCCGTGACAGCTCACTCGACACACAAAAGCAATGTTAAAAACGATACAATTCAACAATTTTTATTATCAGGATCACTTCGCGGCACTTCACTGTACAAATAAACACCAAATTTGTTCACTAAAAACTACTAGATACTAATTTAAAACCTTTGAATTGCATCAGCCCACGCGAAGTGTTTGACTCCTACCGCCAGAATCCGGAAATCTTTGAGATCACTCCTCATGTATACTCCTTTCGCTTTAGCATGGGTGACAGATGTCAAAATCTATACATTTTTCACGTTTAATCTCTTTCTAATGTGTGATTTACGTATAACTCTGTCCTGCTGTCACCAATATCATGATATAGCGAAAGGACGATAATTATTTCAATCACAAGTCATCAAAAATGTTCCCACTGTTAAGGTGACGGGTAGGGCACACTAGCAACGCCAATCGATTTTAATTTTTAGCTAATAAACCGGATCTATTTTAAAAAATGCCGGGGTTACAACCTCTCGGCAAATACTTACATTTATTAAATAACCATGCACAAATGTTGGGTTCGTTTTTGTACGCGAAAAATTGATTAATGCCAAAAGTACCGCTGTTGGCGTGAATCAATTATTCGCGTACGCGTTGGACCCAACATTTTTTCATGGTTATTTAATAAATAGTTTAAGTGTTTGCCGAGAGGTTGTAATGCCGAAATCGTTTAAAATAGATCCGTCTTAGTAGCTAAAAATTATAATCGGTTGGTGTTGCTAGTTTACCCTACCCGTCAACTTAAGGCATATACTTATCCTCATGTAAATGGTGAGTAACAGGCATCAGTCTTATTTTTTTATTTATTTATAAATACTTTTGTAAAGACATGTTTTGGCTTAACCGTATTTTAAAATCCTACATTATTACTTTGCCCGCTGCGGTTTAAAGACTTCATAAACGCTGAATAGTTCTTCAATGCAAGACTATTAAATTTCCTCAAGGTGTTTCCCTTTAACACAGAACTATAAATGCAAATAGATTTGAAGAAGCGCTTAAATGCAAACTTACAGTCTACAATTTATTAGATGCACGTTCTTGGGGGTTTTATGAGCGTCTAATAGGGTTCCTTAAGGAAATCCTGCGCATATTTCTAGAAAGGGCCTCCGTCTCGCTGGTAGAACTACAGACTGTGCTTTGTGACTGCGAGGCAGTCATTAACAGCAGGCCCCTACCAAACTACCACTGCTTCGCTCCAATACTATTTTGAGAGGTTTATAAGTATCAGCCTTAAATTGTCCCATTACAGGGCAAAGGCCTCCATCATAGAAATCAAGTTATCGCTACTATGATGGGATTAGGTTTAAACACCACGCTTGCCAAATGCCGATAGGTGATCACAAACCCGAGCTATGTCCGAAAAATTCGAATCATACTTTTCAGTCGACCCGGGAATCGAGCCCAGGACCCCGAGATCACGGCCCGGTACTTAAACCACTACACCAAAAGGGCTTTGAGAGGTTTATACAACTACGGTAATCTAAACTATTCAAATATCAAAATATTGTAAACCTGAAGTACAGTATGTATTTAGATGAAGTTTCTTCATATTTGTATAAAACATTATCCACTCTGCTGATCCTTGATACGAATCCGCACCTGAGAACACACGTGTTTGTTAACGTGCAATAAACTAGCACCGAATTAAAGTTATAGGAAAGTTTTCAACTGTCTGCTAAGTTCGTCTGACGCGAGTGGTGAAGCAGGCTTTAAGATTATATCAAAGGAAATTTGCGGAAACAAACATGTTTGCGCACGGGCAGATAGGTCTGGAGATAGGGACGCTAGAAGTGGCCATTAAATAAAACTAATCAGAAAACCAGATCACCTAAACCATGAATGACTGTAAGAAAGCCACGCTTCGGCATGAATGGGTGAGCTCGACTGCAGCAATACCACGTCGGCCTCACAGAAAACCGGCGTGAAGCAGCACTGTGCTGAGCTCCTCTGCGTGAGGGTACCGGAGGCCCAATCCAGGGAAAAGGAGGATTTAAAGTTGGCAGCGCACTTGTGTCGCGTTTGTCCATGGGCGGCGGCAATCGCTTACCATCAGGTGATCCCTCTGCTCGTCTGCCACCTCTCACATAAAAAAAATCATGGCGTAACCTCGGGCCCCAGAGCGATAGAATAGCTCGGAGCGATAAAATAGTACACGCTTAGAAGAGGAGGGGATCGGACGGAGAGCGATAGTACCTTAGTGGATAAAAACACCTTCTATGCTCGTATTTCTACTATTAGCTAGGCGGTGAAGGAAAGCATCATGAGGAAACCTGCTCGTTTTGGATAAATTCTGAAACGTGTAATCACGATTCAGTTGGTCTGGATTCACTACTAAGAGTTGTAAAGGTTCATTGTATTTACCTGAATCCTGAATCATGTTCCAAGAGTACCCCGGGTTTCCCAACAATAGCTTTGGATTCAACCCGAAATAAAAAACTGAGACTATTCTCGTATTTGCTGATACAGAATACAAGATAGACATTGCTAAAAAATAAGACAAAGTAATAATCTTTGGTCTATTTTTCTGATACCTACCTACGAAACTAAGGTTTTCACTCATGAAAATAAAAAAGAAAAATATCATCAGAAATCAGAAGTGATTTACAAAAGAGTCTGTTGGTGTGGTTCAAGTACTGGGCCGTGATCGGGATACTAGGTTCAATCCCCGAGTTGAGAAAAATGTATGTTTCAAATTTATCGACTTGTGACTCCACCGGTGTACATGGGCGGCGGCAAACACTTCAGGTGATCCGTCTGCTCGTCTGCCATCTATCACATAAAAAAACATGACGTTTTGTGATCATTAGGTAAGGTCACCACGCTTAGGTAAGTGGTGATTAAGCTTAATCCCATCATAGTAACGATTCTATTATGGAGCACTTGGCCTGCAATCGGACAGTATATAAATAAAGTAAATAAATTATAGGTATGTTTATTTTCTCATCACAAACAACAATTTTAAAAAAAGTTTTGTAAGTACATAGGCAGGTGCGATAACTTGTATTGCAGTTTGTATGAGACTGATGCCTGTGATAGGTATATGTCAATTGTTAACCAGATCATCAGGCCTCCACCACTTCGGATCAAGACATGACTAATGGATTCGTGGCTTATTGATGTGATAACAAAAAAAATGTACAAGCTAATACTTTTTTAAGTGACACATCTAGTTCAACATCATCTCCAATTCTTGAATTGTGGGTGTAGTCCCTTTGGCTAATGAATGCGATTAACTTTCTCTGCCGCCGTAGTTACTGTTCGTTTTGTCCCTGGGTCACTTGGCTTAATTTTATGCCCCTTTCCTATAGTAAGCCATTTATAGTCTTTTGCCACTAAAGGTGTTACTTAACTGTATCTTGTTTTTAAGTAAACTATATTTGTAAGAACTAAAGTGATGAAAACAGCTGTGATACATTTTATAAATTATATTTATGAAATTGTGTTAGTTACACTATTAATAACTCAAGAAAGGCTGGACCGATTTACGTGAGATGTGTGGCAAGTCCCTCAGTCTTCTACCGGATTCATTTCGGTGAGTGTGCGGAGGTTCTGCATAATTTGATCCCCCCTAGCCCATTCCACCACCGCACAACAAGGCGCGGCGCGGGGTTTCATCCATACGTTGTTGGCTTACCCCTTATCCGCACGAAGCGATTTGCCTCCACGTTCATAATGCGGACAGCTAAGGAATGGAACTCCTTGCCAAGGTCTGTTTTTCCGGACCACTACAATCTGGAGATCTTTAAGGCAAGAGTGAACAGGCATCCTAGACCTCATCGTCACTTTCCATCAGGTGAGATTGTGGTCAAGCGTTAGCCTACAGTTCATATAAAAGAAAACCTGAAAATTGGTGGAGTGGTAGCTTAGAACCAGGGAATGGGCAAAGAAAACTTTTTTCCCTTTCCTTTGGGATAAACAAAAATTAATACTACACGGGTAATGCCGCGGTCAAAGCTAGTTATTTAATAAAGGAAATTGCAACCAAATGAATAGACATTTTTAGCATCATTGTTTACTACCATCAATAAATTATTTTTCTTAAAGTTGAATATAAAATTGCTCCTTTTTATATCTTTTGATCGACCAAAAAATATACATATTTAAAAAAAAATATGATTCAGAATTATTTATTAGTAATCTTTTTTAAATACTAACTTTCTATTAAGTTTGGGTTAACTTGCAGAGTAAGTTATAGTAAGTATACATTTTTTCTTAGATTTTCGATTCGACCAATCATGGATAAATCTATGGTAAAGCGTCAGCTTTGTATATAATGACATCGCTATACCATAGATTTAGTATCGGATTAAGATTGGTAGAATGGACCCTTGGCCGTGTAAAAAGGATGAGGTAAACCTAGTTATCACATAAATTGTATTGTGTCCTTGTTTACTTACTACTATTTGTCCCCGGGCGACATTCCCAAACTACTTTTAGTGTATTTATTACAACTTTAACTACTTAGCGCGCTCAGAGTTTTTGGACACATCTAGTTAAACTTTGCATCTTCGTCGTTTGGGGTGCAATTTCTCGTCTAATGAATACGTTAACTTTTGTCTGTGGTTGGACTGTTCATCTTTGTGACCCATTGTAGTTTCTAGCTGTCAAGAAAACGCCATTCTGATGTACTCACACTAAAGAAGATTAGAACATGTAGATAATGACTATGCTTCTCTATAAGTACTACCTCAGGTTAAAGAATAAAAATAAAGTAAATAAAGATATTTTTAGGACAACTCCAACACCAAACAACTATCAGGAATTGAAGTATTGCGGACGTAAATTATTTAAATTTACGTCTCAAATACTTTGCATGTTATTTGAGGACCTCCCAAAAAAAAAATTCTTACATTTACTCCAGTTTTTAAACCGCTTATAGCATATTTTTCATGTGGCAGACGAGTAGACGGATCTAGTAATGGTTTTTCAAACAAACGTGTTTACGTCATGGTTTCAAATTCAATGCGAGATGCTAAAAATGTGAAATATCTAGATGTAACATAATTAAAATATCAATAGTCAACTGTTACGCATGTTTTCATCGGCTTCCTTTTTTTATTTCTTCAAATGCCCTACAAATCAGTATAGTTTCTTATACTAGTCTCTAAAGATAAACCCAGTAAATAAAAAATATGATCTAGCACATCCAGTAAAACTTTATATCTTTGACCGTTCTGGGTGCAATCTCTCGTGTAATGAATGCGATTAACTTTCCCCGGTGGTCGGTTTGTTCGTCTTTGTAGCCCACTGTAGCCCATTGTAGCCCATTGCAGTTACTAACGCGGCTTTGAGAACTTGCCACGCGAATATAAAGATCTCGGGTTCTGATGTTAAAATAGAGGTGCAACAAAAATACCTTTATTTTTGTAGAGAAATGTTTTTCTTTTGGTAAAACTGGGTTTATGCTATGTTAACTCTATTATGAAACTTTGCCTAAGAAAACGTTAATGTTTGTAGAGTACATTTATTTCATTATAAATACTATTTATGTTTATTTTATAAACTTTGATGTTTTGTGTATATTTGTCTACTCTGTAAATCAATGTTACTGTAAAGAAAACATTTTAAGCATTCTTGGTTCGTAATGACCAATCTAATAAAATCTATCTTTTTTGTTACAGGTAAACAACATCTTTGCAATACCGGAAGAAAGATGACGTTAGAAGGAGATAAGACCGAAAAAAGAAACCTTGATACAAATTAAAACGTTACACAATTTATTTTTACGTAACGGAACCTATTTAACTTGTATTTGCTAAAACAACCTCAATTTGATTGTGTGGGATACACATGCTTCATTGTAATGACCTCATGTAGGACCTGAAGGGCTAGCACGAACTTTTCGAAGAATCGTAGCGGAAGCGTATCGTAAGCCATTTGTATGAAAACTGAAAAGCTCTCTCTATCATACTGTTATATATGTAACCATAACAATCTTCTCCCCCACTTGGAATTAAAAAGTGACAGAGTATTGCGTCGATATGCTACCAATTCCTTAAATGTACAGGCGCCTCTGCACTAAAACATTCTTCAACGATCCATTTGGATCAGTGGAAGTGAACGCTGCCTCTAGTGCATGGGTGACGGGTACGATACCCCGCACAGTACAAACATTTGTGTGCATGAACATGTCTGTTTGTGTTGGTCTGGGTGTTTTCTATGTATAGTAAGTAAGTATGTATTTACAAAGGCAAAAGTATTGTTGGTTCTGATATCCGTAACAAAGGTGCTTGAGCTACCTATGTCGGAGTCAGATCAATGTGTGTGATGTTGTGAAATATGTTCTACCGGTGCGGATAAAGAATGGGATCAGAAATAGCGGCGAATCTATTCACTTCTCGCTCGCACACTAAGTGAGAAGTGAATAGATGCGCCGCCATTTCTGATCCCATTCTTTATCCGCACAGGTTGTATTTATTTTATTTATACTCTTTCGCAGTAATGAAAGAAGTGCTACGAAATTTAAATAACGCTACAACTTCTTTGCAAGCACTTCACACAGCTGCAGCTACGAGTGCTACGGCAGTACAACATGACTACGAAATGTTTAGTAGTAGCTGTAGCACTTTACTCGTAGCCGTACTACGACGTAGACTGCTACGTACTTTTTTAGTGCTACGGAAAATAATTTTTGACTGTATACTTTTGTTTGTACAAGATTTACCTTGGAATACCTTTTTTTACCTTGGATGTGGGCGGCACAGGACCGATCTGTGTATGTGGAGGCCTATGTCCAGCAGTGGACGTTGATTGGCTGAAATTATGATGTACTTTTATTAAGTGTGTGATAAGTGAGTGATCACTTATTTAAGGTACTTAATACCTCATTTCAGTAGATATTTGTTGTTTATTTATGTTTCGAAAATTGTACGCACAATATGTTATACAAGTAGGCAAAGTGGTCACGGGCCTTCGAGCTGTAACGGCTTCATCATTTTAGCGTGTATATATTTTGAATAGCCAGATTTTTGTCCGCAATCTTACCTGATTGACACTAACAAAGATGTGGCTTAGGGTAGACCATAATATATTCCAATCATCTGTCTATTAAGAGCCCATTTCCTCCTCTTTTGAAAACAGCTCAATTATTGTTTAACCATAACAATTAATAAAGTGAAGAGCAAGTATAGGTAGAGTTTGAACACTCAACTCAGAGCAAACACGCTCTTAGTCACATTTCAGACAATTCGAGTCGAATCACTTTCAACACTAATTAAGGTATGAGGACCCTCAACAAAGGGCTTAGGAAAAGCTTAATCTGTCTGAGATGTTGATATTCTTGTTTTCGTGACTGTAGCTAAGATAACATATTCTAAGTATTCAAGAAAGCATTATTTTTTCTTACTCTGTCTCCCTTATTACATGTCAGTTTGTATTTCTGTGTACTATAAGTATGTATTTACAAAAGAAAAATATATGTTTTTATTTGTGATTCCGCTGTTGGTTCTGATATCCATAACACAGGTGCTTGAGTTACCTATCTTGGAGTCAGATCAATGTATGTGATGTTGTGATATATATATTTATTTATGTCTTCGCTTTTACCGCTTAGGTGCCTACTGTCCTCCTCCTTATCTCAGCGGATAGTTCCCGATTGCATCTAAAACTGTCGCTCTGGAGCCCAGAATAACAACATGATTCAGGATTTGGGGAGTCTAGTAATCAAAATGAAGCGACTGCCGTCTGACCTTTGCAACCCTTAAGCAGGGGAACCAGACCAACTGAATCATGGTTACACGTTTCAGAAACTATCCGAAACGGCAGGTTTCCTCACTATGTTTTCCATGACCTCCCAGCTTTTAATGAGATAGGGGGCAGACGAACAGACGGATCACCTGATAGTAAGCGATTACCGCCGCCCATGGACACTTACAACAGCAGAGGAATCACAAGTGCGCTGTCGACCTTGTGTATAGTAGAAATATGCGCATAGATTTGAAAAATCCAAATGCGCTCGGATTCGAACCATAATGCCTTTGCATGAGAGGCGCGTTCTAATCCACTGAAAATCGGAGTCTTAGGTACCTAATGTATCTCCTTCTATTAAAATTACGCGCTTCGTGCAACGAATATGATAATTAACGGTCCCGCCCTCTTTGTCCTCCATTCATACGTAATATCTAATGACTTGTGAAATTTCTTTTCGTCTGGTTTTATTACATCTGACCTACATACAGGGAATTTGCGTTAACACTTTCCTTGTATTTAACGTTTGCCTGATTCGTAAAGTCGCTGTAAATGTTTTTGCATGATAACAAACGTTTTCTGTTGTTTATGATAATCTGTTCGAATTTTTTTGTTTGAATTTTTTAGTAAGTTGGTTTGGACGCTTATATGACGACCCGTTTGGAACAGTGGTAGTGAACGCTGCCTCTGGTGTAAGGGTTGCGGGTTCGATCCCCGCACAGTACAAACATTTGTGTGCATGAACATATCTGTTTGTATTGGTCTGGGTGTTATCTATGTATTATAAGTATGTATTTACAAAAGAAAAGTATTATATGTATATATTTGTAATCCCACTGTTGATTCTGATATCCGTAACACGTTTGTACGTAAAAAGTTTGTCACATTAAAATTAATTTTAGAGGATTCATCATACTAGCGAAGACTAGAATAAAATTCTGTGATGGAGGACTGCAGTGGGATAGTTTATAGGCTGATACTTTACTTTACTTTTAAAGCAAATATCTTATGTTATCAGATCTTTGCAATGGATCCAAAAATATTTCTCAATGAATCTTTTACCGTCACTACACACCGCTCAGTGCTCAATCCATTCCACCAAAACGCACCAATCAAAAACGACTTTCCACTTTTTGCGCCTATCAAAAACGGTTCCGCAAACAAATATTTCATTTAATACGATGATTAAAACATCATGGCGGTAATAATATTCATACATCGCGATTGCCGATTGATTTTTCGGGCAAACGCGAGCATTGGAGTGACGACTAGTGATTTGTATTCAGAGGCAATTTGCCGTTTTTATGGGATTCCCATGCAGCTGTGACAGATGGCGAAGCTGTATTTTTTGTTATGTTGGCCGTACTGCTGCCGTAAAGGCGAGAGTTCAGTCCAATGTTGCGTAAAAGTGAGGCGCAGTGATCAGTGGAATTACAAAGAAGATATTTATTGGTTTATTTTTGTGTAACAATATTTGGCAATAAAAAATATTGGTAAATAGTTATGCCACTATAAATCATTACGATGTAACATGGCTAGTCATGACTACCGGTTCTCACATATGGATGGCTGGAGCTGAAACTTGGGTAACGACGAAGACTACTTTCCAAAGACTTTTAGTTGCCCAAAGGGCAATGGAAAGGAGACTTGTGGGCGTAACTCTTAGAGATAGAAAAACTAACAAGTGGCTTAGAAGACAGTTAGGTGGCAGGGGTAGTCAAAAATGTAGCGCAACTCAAGTGACAATGGGCGGGACATATAGCCCGAAAGACAGACTCGAGGTGTAGGGTAATGCGGCATTGGAGGCCATGAGATCAGAAAAGACCTATTGAAAGGCCACAAATGAGGTAGAGAGATGACATAGCCAAGATTGGCGGGCACAACTTAACTTTAATATCTAAACAGGTCCTGTCAGAATACCAGCGCTGCCGCGGCATCTCTGTCGTGGCAGCACCATGCTGAGGCCAGGACCTGATTGACCTCACACTTCACACACGCCGACTTATTTAGAATATTTTCATTATATAACTGTGTATTTACCTACCTATCGTCTGTTCTCGTACTCACCTTTGTCTGTAGTTTCAATGTGTCAATGTTACCTTATCTATGTTTACTAATGAATGTTCATTGTTAAATTATTTATTGTGATGGTCAATAAAATGTTTCTTTCTTTAATTGCCCAAAATAGAATAGAATGGAGAATTTTGAAGGAGGCCAACACCAACTTGGTTGAAAACGGCTTAAGATAATGATGATGATACCTCCACCTCCTCCACCACCTCCTATCTTTAATAAATTTTGCGAATCCCTAGCAGGACTCTTAGACGACTTACAGTCCATAGTATTCCGCACAGTGCCACTAATTATAGAAAGAACTCATTCTTAGCTAGGTCTGCTAACGCTTTTAACCTATTTACCGACCGATTCGAGCTTGACCTGTTTAATTCGAGTATGATTAACGCTAGGAAACGGATACTGGTTCGATAGGCATGCAAACGTAAACTAATACTGATCTCAAGTGTAGTCTAGTACCTAATTATAGTAGTGTTTAACTTAAGAACAAGCATTCAGTATTTTATATGCGAAAACATTTCAATTGGCAAATAGTTATCTGTTAAGGTGACTATTTTGTGAATCAGGCTGTAATGTTTTCTTTGAAAAATAAAATAAATAAAATAATGAACATGACTAGTAGATTGCATGTTCTATGTTTAAAAATGACAGGTAATATAATATTTAAAACAAATACAAAAAATATCAAAATAAGCACCAAAACAGAATTATTTCCTAATCCTTTTGTATTAGAACAGTGTAAGCAATTGTATCGTCCGAAACAAAAGAAGTCACATTTACATCTTTCCAAATTCTACGCTGTTACGTTAGAAGATCAACAACATAGTTCCTATGTACTCGAAGTTGTGAAGTCCCGGGCAAGTGCCATTACTTTCGAGTCGGACTTTTTTTCATCGCGCAGAAATCGCTTAAGTTAACTCGTTTGCTCGAAAAACGCGCCTTGCGGCCGGATTGCGAGATAAAAGTTACTTCGGCGCTTCTATTAGGGATGATCTGGTACATACTGTAGAATGTGCATATTCGTTTGTTCATTTATGAGATTACATTATACAAGGCAATGTTACTACAATTAAAAGTTAATTGCACAACATTTTATAAAATAAATGTACGGCATTCTCTACTGTCTGGCTGTCATAGCGAGGAAAACGTGGACATGGGTGGGGCACATTGCGAGATTAGATGAAAGTAGATGGACGAGTCCTCGAGTGGAGACTCAGAGCAGACACTAGATGGGGCGGCAGACCACCACGACGCTGGGTGGACTACATCCTAGAGGTCGGGACTGGATAAGTCATGTACAGGATCGCCAGGAGTGGGAGAAAAGGGAGAAGGCCTTCATCCAAGAGTGGATTTGTAATGGGCAACCATGATGATGAAGATGATTCTCTACTAGTCAATGTTCATTTTTTGCAAAAGGACCGTGGTAAGGTAAAATAAAAGATTTTATATAAACGTAATAAAGGTACAAATAATGTTAAGGGTATAAAATGAGAATTAAACAAAAACGTTTTAAAAGAGTCAAAAGTACTTCGTTGGGTTACTATAACATCGATATAAAACAATGATTTGAACGAAACTTTTCTTTAAGGCGACATAATGACGATACTAGCATCGCCAAGTGATTTATATTGATTGTGGCGAATAGGAGACATTTAAAAAAAACTTCATAATAGCCATTTCTAACAAATATGGAGATAATTGTTACTTGTAGGAAGAAATTATTACTTTATTTGTTCTTCACTTTAAAAAAAAATGTCTCCTATGCACCACACAATCAATATAAAATCACTTGGCGGTGCTGGTATCGTCATTGTGTCGCCTTAAGCATAATTTATAGTTGTTGTATTATTTTTTGGCACACGGAGTTTTATGCAAGTGGAGCTGGAGCCGGTGACTAGTCTAAAAGAAGTTAAAAAATCCACTAAATAAGTGAGATTTTGGAGAGTCGGTAAACAAGTGAAGGGAAAATATTTTTAAGGCGCATTCTACACAAAGTGATCGTCAAACTCGACTGTTCATACTTAAAAGAGATTGGTGTTTTTCCTACTTCGGACGGAGTTTTGGGAAACATTAATTTTATTTTAAGGGATTATTCAAAATAAAGTGACATGAAGCGTCCAGTTGTATGATAACAAATGTTCACTCCACTTGGTATCAGGATGTCCTACATTTAGGTTTTACCCAGATATCTACTTCAGAACTTTATCTCCCACAGTTGATAATGCGTTCCCACAAATCCTAATGCGTTCCACAGAATACTGCCAATTTACTAACCTTCAATAGTACAGTTCTTATAATTTCGGAGAAAATTGGCTGTGGCATACGGACGGACAGACAGACAGATAGATATGACAAATCCATAAGGGAGTCGTTCTTTTGCCATTCGGCTACAGAACCCTAAAACGCTTGTATAAATTGATGAGCGCACTAGCAAGTACAGCACGCCTTAAAATTGCATCTGAGGTGTTTTGTACAGACGGGGTCAAAAATAACACTTGTGTCCCAGACATAAGGACGTTCCAAATCCTAACAAAGGTAACTAGACGTGACGTTGTGTAAGTGCAGTTTTTATGAATCGTTATCCTTTCTGTGACAATTTATGCCTCAAAACATTTTTCACGTTAATTGTTAACATCAAACAATTTAGCATTATTAAAACAGTAACTGACGACCCGACTGTGTCACTCCTCATTTGTCGCGGAAAATCTTCGATGACGCATCACATTCGTGCCCGTTTAATTCCGAGTTTTGCTCAATTATGTGTTAATTACACAGAGTGGGAACACGGCTTATTATTGACTTCGTTAAGTGTTCAGGCCCGTGATATGTGACGAGACGAGATGTGTAATTTGTACGATTGAGCATTTGTAGATGTGCAGTGTAAGCTACGCGTGCTGCTTGTCAATTTGGGCGTGTGTCTCATTAAGAGGAATATATAATTTGACAAGACTATTTGCATGTTGACAAAAAATTCTATAGTTAGATACATTACTGTCTTTTTTCTTTTTTTTAAATAATTTAAGACGACCCGTTTAGCGCAGTGGTTTGAGAACACAAACGCTCGTTAATGAAACAGATATTTATTATTATTTTATGTTTGCAGCACAACGTCTCTCTTTAATTGTAATTTTTTTTTGGAATATTCGCAATGTCGTTCAATCAAAATCAAAGATAAAGCTAAATAGGGAGTCATTATTGTCTTTCTCCAATGAGAAACTAAAACTATCCCATGAAAAATAGATAACAGCTTTTTATAGCCGCGAGATTTAAAAACAATTTCAATTCCAATTTCCAAATAAATGAGTTCATTTTTTTATATTGCTCTCCACCTAAATAGTTTGTAAAATGTAACTTCATTCCTCTTAACGAAATGAAATTAGCTCATCAAACGAGTTCTAGCTGTAGTGTAGTGACAACTAGTCAACTGTATAATTCCGAATAAGTGAATTAATCTTTTTTAGGGTCCCGTAGCCAAATGGCAAAACGGAACTCTTATAGATTCGTCATGCCTCTCCGTCTGTGTGTCCGTCCGTATGTCACAGCCACTTTTCTCCGAAACTATAAGAACTATACTATTGAAACTTGGTAAATATATGTATTTTGTTAACCACATTACGATTTTTACATAGAAATTGAAAAAAATAAAAAAATGGGGGTCTCCATATTTGAAAGTGTGGGGTATCTATGGATAGGTCTTTAAAAATGATGTTGAGGTTTTTAACATAATTTTATTCTAAACACAATACTTTGCGCAAGAGACGCTTCCAGTGTTAAACTGCCCCCCCCCCCCCTCCCCCTCTAACTTCTATAATAAATGAATTATAACACTAATATATGATGTACATAATCATGAAAACTAACAACGAAAATTTGTTTGAACTAGATATAGTAAGTAGTTTTTTTTAATACGTTATAAACCGTAAACCGCAATTTACCTTCCATTTACCTTACTTGCTGCTACGGAACCCTTCATGGGCGAGTTTTTTATATTGCACTTCAAAAGTTTATAAAAAGTCACTATTTCCCTTTTCCTAAGGAAGTAAAACTAGCACATCAGAAATGGGTTCAGCCGTTAATAGCCGCGCGATTTAAATCTCAGAACAAACACACAATACATCGGGGCTGAGAGCTGCTCATTACGGAACGGAACAACGCGCAGGAGTTTTTATTTTCTGACTAAATATTTTTCCATGGCCTTATGCGGGGGAGGAAGAGGGTCGAGAAACACTGCATTATGCTAAGGTATGCATCATTTGTGAACTTTTTATTTGATAGGTGGTAAGAGAACAGACGCATCACCTGATGGTAAGCGATCAGCAGCCGCCATGAACACCCGCTACATTAGTGGAGTCTAAGTGCGGTACCAACTTTTAAACTCCCCTTCCCCTGATGTGAGTCCTTGATTTGTAGGGAATGCTGTGGTCGTAGCATCAAACATCCCCCCGATCAGGCATTAAGTTACGTTGCTCTTCCTCAGCCGTGTGGTCCCGACAGCCGTGTGGTCCCGGCAGAGTAGAATAGGCCACCCTCACTCTTACCGAGGTGTCGTAAAAGGCGACTAAGGTAAAGCTGCTGGCATGATCACCAGCACCCAGAGAAGGAAAACTCTGCATTTATATCAAAACCCTCGCCAACCTGTTTGCCAAGCGTGGTGAGTATGGCAATTACCCCTCATGTGATTGAGGGAGGCCCGTGCCCCAGCAGTGGGGACTTAAATGGGCTGATGATGATGATGACTCTTCCTTATGTGTGTTTTTTTTAAATTTTCTTTATTGTAAGGAAACATACAGTACTTAAAATAACACTATTTAACACACAAAAACATAATCTTAAACCAATTAAGTTACCAATCAACCAATCAAAAGCTCCCCCATCAGCTCCACATCGGGGTTATCCTGGAACTAGAGCTACACGAGGTTATGGGGCTGCCACAATAGATCATCTACTGGTCGCAGTGGCTATGAGACGCAGGGCTCACCCCATTTCTATTAAATAATAATTTTAAAAAAATAAGTTTCCTCTAATAACTAATATTATAAAAACCGCAACAAGATGTTCGTAATATAAACACAAAGAAAGAATTGAGCAATTGACAAATATCTACTTTGTAAAATCAGGAGACAATTTACCCACAACAGCCTTTTTATACGCTCGCAGTGTAGTGTTAAATAGATCTAAGTCACAAAAATCGCTGTTTTGTTTCAAAGCTGTAATTCTATAATAAATACATTAAATAATCAGCTTTATTGAGATAAATAATTGAAATTACATCTGTATACATACAAAGCATCAAAATCTGTAGACAAGAGGGGTAGTTACAATTACTTCTGATAAACAAGGTGCGGATGCAAAGTCACATAGGAAAGGTGCTTTATTTGCAACAAAGAAAAGTATGTTTTATTGGTATACGGCACATACTTTGGAGCCCGGGGTACGCTTGTGCCATTATTCAGGATTTGGGGAGTTTGATTATTATGTAATGCACCTACCGTTTGACCTTTGCAACGCTTTATCATGGGAAGCGGACCAACTGAATCCTGGTTACAGGTTTCAGAAACGTTTCCTCACGATGTTTTAACCCACCGCCGAACTAATGGTAGAATGAATTAATGAATGATATTTATTTGCGTAAAACATGGTGAAAAAGTTGGAATGACAGGTATAAGAGTACAGCACGTTTTGTCATAACATAGGACATGCAAATTTACAGGAAATTATTATATACCTACTAAAGACCAATCTTTTTTATGACACATTAGGTACCTATTACACTACATTACTTACTACATTAGAATTACATACAAATCATTGTCAGTTTTAATGAAAGTTAAAATTTTATTACATAATAATTATTATTAAAATTAAAATTAAGCACATAAGTTTACCAGAGGTCCATATTCGGATTCAAACTACGACCCTCCGTGTCAAATCGATATTCAATAACGTCAAAGTAGCCAGTTACACTCACTATCTCCACTTTATTTTTTGTTTTTACAAAAAAAATGTACCCGTTGATTTTCTCTTCATTATATTACGGTATCTGATCGACGTCTGCGCTGCCAGTCATCGAGGGGAAGGCGGAAGCGCTCCGGAACGGAGGGTCCATCCCGGCGGTTAATTGCGCGAAAAGCGGATCCCTCCGTTTTAAACATCGAACGCCATTATTCGACTGAGATTGTCAGCAATAACGGAGTCGTAAAGTCATTCAAGGTTAAATAACTACGAGTATATAATAACAAAACTGCGAATATATTTGACGACCCGTTTGAAACAGTGGTAGTGAACGCTGCCTTTGGTCCAAGGGTTGCGGGTTCGATCCCCGTACAGTACAAACATTTGTGTGCATGAACATGTTTTGTATTTGTCTGGGTGTTTCCTATGTATTATAAATATGTATTTACAAAACAAAAGTATTATATGTATATATTTGTAATCCCACTGTTGATTCTGATATCCGTTACACAGGTGCTTGAGCATCTCGGAGTTAGATCAATGTATGTGATGTTGTGAAAATTTTATTTATTTATTATTTATTTATATATATAAAAACGGAGGGCCCTATTCATAAGTGTTTGTAAAACCGTTATAAAGCACCGCTAACTAAAACGGTGTTATAAAGCAGTTTCCATTCTTTTTTCGAAAATTTTGTATGTAATTCCTTTATTTTAAACGTCAAAACTGCTTTTAACACCAATTTAGCTGACAAAGGTTTATTAAACGTGTATGAATAAAGCCCGTAATATTTCAAGCGTTACATAGAACATTTCTACGATTTAATGTTATTCAATTTAAGGTAAGGTATTTTGTAAGTAATAACTGGAATTTTCATAAGGGGATGAATGAATTAATAAATGAATATAATTTTATTGCACTTAAAATTATGAAAACTTAAAACTGAATATTACCGAATATGAACAACAAAGGCGGCCTTATCACTATATGTGATCTCTTCCATGGAACCTTTGGTTAAAGGATACTTGATGAAGAGGATGTGAAGTGACTATACTTAAAATCATAGCCCAGGTATAATCAACATAATCATAGCTAAGTTTCATTTACTTATGACAATTATAAAGTATTGTGCAAAAGCTAATTTAGTATTGGTTAAAAAACTGCTTATATCGGCATAGTTTTCGCAAAGCTAACCGCGAAAAATCACAGTTCTCGATTTCAAAAATCATAACAAAATAAACGGAAAACATAATAATCAATTTGCGACCCCAAAATATATGCTCCAATTCCCGCGCGAACTCCGACGTTTCGTAACCATAGATAGAAAAAAGGATCCACTGACAGCACTTTATGCCCCCATAAAAAAATTATGGCAGCCTCTGCACCAGCAAATTGAATATCAAATCAGCGTGATGAACTTTTAGGCTAAATTTAATGAAGTGAGCACAGGTCGCGTCCGGACTGAGCAGTTTTCGATTCGGTTTTGGAACGGATTGTTCGAATTTTAAAATTCATTTTGTCAGATCTTTTTTTTTGTTTTTGTAGGCTATTTTAAGGCCAGCTGTAAATAACGCAGGTTTGGAGGTTGTTGCCTCTCCTCTTTCAAAATAATATAACGTAAACCTGTTTGCCATCTTTGTGGTATGAAAGATTAAGGTATATGTCTTTGATGCACTGAACTTATAGTGACAGAAGTTCATATAAGCCGATAAATGAATTTTATAAGGAGGGATACTATTAAGATGTAACAAAAATACAAAACAACAAATTTGAGACAAGACAGGGATTAACTATTCATAAAAAAGTAATTAAATATTTTTTGTCTGTGTTATGAGGCGTTTCCGTTTGTTAATATTATCGATACTATTTAAAAAGGGGTAAATTCTTAGATAAGGCTCGTAGGTAAAGCGAAACATTTGTGCGATGCAATCGACACTCAGCGCCATCTATTGGTATTATTTGAAACTAGCGGTTTTCTATAAAAACGTACAGATGTTATTAGCATACTCCTACTATGTTAAAACGTTACGATAATGAATGCTTCGGTGCCGCAGTGGTTAGTGTACGTAAGTACGTAAGAGCTCCTGGGTTCGATCCCCGAGTCGGGCCAAAAATTTGAGGCCAAAGTTTTCGGTAAAAAATTCTTAATACCAGCAACGGAATCTGGAAGTTGGCGGTCTTGTGCCCCCATGCCTCGGAAAGTACGTTAAGCCGTTGGTTCTGCGCCCGATACCTCTCCAATAGTGTTACACAAGTGTCCCATCGGAATGTGAGGGTAAGGGAATAGAGAGTACATTTAAGTTTGCATACACACAAGAGCAATATAATATATCCTGCATACGTGGCTGATCGCTGAGATTAGCCACCGTAGCCGTAATCGGTTGGAGGATATTAATAATGATATTTGAACACAATTTGACGTAAAGGATTCCTTTTCCGCCATTCATCTACGAAGGTTAAAAAACACTGTCAACTTATCACAGGCAAAAATAACAAAAAAACTTTCTTAAAAAAAGTCACATCCACTTATCTGGAATTTCTCACATTACTTTTGAAGGGTTAAAACGCTATAAATAAGGAGTTATCTCGCAATCTGCCGCGTAATCATGTCGTTCATCATAGAACGCTACATTAACTACGCAGCGGTTACATCTTGAAATATGCCCTCCACTGATATTAAGATTCATTAAACTTGTTTATCATAAAGCGAGGGTAGCTGAGTAGCTCGGAACGCGCCTTCCATACAAGGGCGGTTCGAATCCGAGCATGAACCTCTGGATTTAACTTTTTTATGCTAGAGGCGACAAACGAGCAAGCGAGTCACCTGATGGAAAACCATCATCGCCGCCCTTTAACATCCGCGAAATCAGAGAGATCGCTAATGCGTTGCCGGCCTTTTTAAAAAGGAGTACGCTCTTATCTTGACTTGGTCTCCAAGTCGTAGCCGTCAGGAAATACTCCCGTAGGTAAACTGTTCCACAGAAGTGAGGTACGTGGTAGAATGTTCCGCGAAAAACGCACAGTATTAGACTGCCATCCATCGAGATGATGAGAATGGAATGACAATCGCTTGCGTGTGGTTAGATATAAGAATTCAGCTGCAGGGAGTAGATCAAACAGTTACAATCAAACAGATAAATTTTTCTTTTTTTTTTTCAAAAGCAGCACTGTGCTGTGTTTTGCTGCTTGAGTGAGGGTACCGGAGGCCCAATCCGGGGGACAGGGAGGTTCAAAGGTTGGCAGCGACTCCACTGGTGTCACGAGTGTCTATGGGCGGTGGCAATCGCTTACCATCAGGTGACGCGTCTGCTCGTCTACCACCTATCACGTAAAAGAAAATCGTTTTTCTACCATTAGCACGGCAGCGAGAGGGAAAACATCGTGAGGGAACCTGCACGTCTCAGATAGTTTCTCAAAACCGTTCAGTCTTAAATATTTAGGTATACATTCCAACGGTAGCATTCAATTTTTTTTTTTCAGATTTTCGCGTTGATTTTATACTTAAAATGGGGATTAGCGCGAAACGTAAAATATGAAGTACATATCAAAATAAATACTTAATAATGAATTAATACACGCTTACCTATCTACAATAAAAAAATGAATCATCGCTTTAATTAAATTCAAGATCTTATAAAACTTTATTCAGTTACTAGTGGCCCGCCATCCCTTCGTTTCGGGACATTAGTTCCACTTTTTACCAATAGATGGCGCTAGGTGTCGATTATATTGCGCAAGCGTTTTGTGTTTTCGGATTACGTATACGCGTCGCCGCTGTCTGTATGATGTAGGTACCTCTTTATAAATAGCATAGATATGTAACTTCAAAAGATTAATTTCTTCTTTGTCCGTGCAAGTCATTTGGGGTCGGCACTCTGTATTTATGTCCCTTCCAGCTCTTTCTATCCAGGTAGCTTACTTATAGTTTTATTGATTTTTTTTTTAATTTGACAGCCTCGATGGCGCAGTAAATTTAATTAAAAGTATAATTTAAAGTGCGACGCACGGGTAGTGCTAGTGCGTAACGCAACGGATGTGCTTATGGTCCCGGGGTTGATCCCCGGGTCGGGTCAAAATTTATGGGCACCTGAGTTTTTCTGTTAAGAAATTCTGTGTCAGCCTGGAGTCTGGAAGTTAGCGGTCTTGTGCCTTGGAAAGCACGTTAAGCCGTTGGTCCTGCACCTAATCCCTTTTCGGACGTGTCACGCTGGTGTCCCATCGGTATATGAGGGTAAGGAAATAGAGAGTGCACTTTTGTTTGCGCACAAATTTGAGCACTATAAATATCCTGCGTACGTGGCTGATCAATATATTGGCCGTCGTAACTGTGATTGGCTGGCGTAAAAGTTGGAGGAGGATATTATTCAGGTTTTCCAGGCTTCTCCACCAAGTAGCTTCTAATGATTGATTTATTTGGTTCTCCAAGTACGGATTCTAAGAAAGAGGTATATTCAATTCTAATTGCTTAATAGCCGAAAAGATTAAACAAGAATTAGTGAACTAGCTGAATATTTTTCGTAATGTTTTCACCCCATTAATTTTGCCAATTAAAACCCTAGTCATGAAAAATGTCTGCGAAATATTTCATTTGCCTTTTAAGCGATTTAATTATTTCGGCTCTTTAGTTTTTTAGCCACTCAGTGTTTTTAAGGGTTTAATTAAAAGAAATGGCAAAATTCGAACACTCCAAGTTTTAGACTAACTAGGTGGGTTTATTGTAAACTTTTCAAAAATGCTTACATTGAGTAGTTTTCATGTACTATTTTAAAATAATTTAATACCTAAATTATCTTCTCATAGAAAGAATATGCCTCCCGTATTTTTCTATCAAAACGTAGGTACTTCTCCCCTTTGATTAAGCTCCCCGAGCATATAAAATAACTTGTTTAAGTATATTAAACTAAATGAAAATGACAAATGACGGCCGCTTACCATCAGGCGGAGTGAGGACATCCTGATTGGCCTTTCTATAAAAAAAAGTATTTCTGAACCGGTACAAAATTGAGATCTTCCAGATACGAGTCCATACCTTCCTAAAAGGCCGGCAATGCATCTCCATTCCTTCTGGTGTGGCTGATGTCCATGGGCGGCGGTGATCAGATACCATCAGATGACTCGCTTGCTCATTTGCCTCCCCTTATTTTTTTAACTGTAGATAGGTAAGCGTTTGACCATATTTCACCTGATGGTAAGTGATAATATGGTCTAAGATGTAGCACGATTACCTAGAAGATTCCTATTCACTCGCGCTTTCTCATAAAAAAATCCATAACCAAAACGAGGTTCATTCAGAGCACTTACAAATGCCAAAATTAGATAGATACACAAGTAATTTACCGGATATCATAATACGACCTAAAATAATGAATAATAATAAAATAATGTTTAATACTAAAAAAAACACTCGGAGCATTAACCAAGACTCACATTAAACAACTGTTTCTCTTGAACAATTCTAACGGTTTAAGACCTTTGAATTCAAAGCAGACTCGAAAACGTCACGAGCAGTCATAACTCTCCAGTGAGTCTGAACTCACTGCTAGCTTGAACTCACTGTCCAACTCCGAGATATCTCAGCGTGTCAAATAAACTGGGTTTACGGTCGCAATGTGGAAATGCAATTGTAAATAATATGGAATTATTATCGCTCCGTACACACGGGTTCGTTTCTAATATTACAGACAATATTACAAACTGGGAGGGTTAAGTGAATAAATATTTATTATGTACAAGAAACGAAAGAAGATAGAAATAAATGGCCACAAAGAATAGAGAATGGATGTTCAAATTTCAAATTCTATCTTTCGAAATGCTAGAACCAGATAATAATTTCTCCATATTTTCAATAACATGGCCAGTCTTGCTTGATCACAAAAATAATTAAATTCTGTTTGTTTTTTTAAAGGCAGATATCCCTAACGGGCTCATTAGTTTTAGTTTTTAGATTGCCGCTGTCTTTGTTCACTCATCATCAACATTTTTAAAAAAAAAAACCGGCCAAGTGCGAGTCGGGCTCGCGCACAAAGGGTTCCGTAGCAGCAAAGTCCAAAATTACAGTTAAATCAACCTATCTCAAAAACTATAAGAGATACTTTGATCAAACCAAAAATCGTTGAAAGATTTAATTAGCATGCATCACCTCTATTTTTTTTAGAATTTTATACCCCGTAGTTATAAAAATAGAGGGGGGGGGACATACTTTTTACGACTTTGAGAGCTGATATCTCAAAAACCGTTCACTTTAAGAAAAATGTTTTTTAGAAAACTTTATATCATTTTAAAAGACCTTTCCATTGATACCCCACACGGGTATGTACATCGAAAAAAAAAATTTCATCCCTCAGTTACATGTATGGGGGGCCCCACCCCCAATTCTTTTTTTTACTATTTAGTGTCATATTTTTGTAGCGGTTCATACAACACATATTCCCATCAAATTTCATCACTGTAGTACTTATAGTTTCCGAGTAAATCGGCTGTGACAGACGGACAGACGGACAGACGGACATGACGAAACTATAAGGGTTCCGTTTTTGCCATTTTGGCTACGGAACCCTAAAAATGTAAAGTCCTCACTGAAAACAACATATAATAACATTTTTTTTTTCAGACAACACATTCACTGATGATGTGGCGGCTGTTGTCTGCTAATAAATTCTAGACACCATATTTCAGTCATTTCTATATATATATATTGGCCGTGTGGTCCCCGGCAAAGTAGAATAGGCCACCCTCACTCTTACCGAGGTGTCGTAAAAGGCGACTAAGGTAAAGCTGCTGGCATGATCATCAGCACCCTGAGAAGGAAAACTCTGCATTTATATCAAAACCCTCGCCAACCCGTCTGCCAAGCGTGGTGAGTATGGCAATTACCCCTCATGTGATTGAGGGAGGCCCGTGCCCCAGCAGTGGGGACTTAAATAGGCTGATGATGATATATATATATATATATATATATATATATATATATATATATATATATATATATATATATATATATATATATATATATCACCGGAAAATAACAAGATCCGTAAGTTTATCAATTTGCTAGGAAGTTTCTAAACGGGAGGTAAATTGTATTATTACGTCCACGTTTTCGTACATTGATAAACATACTGAACTCACTCGTAAAATAATAAGTACAACCGGTGCGGATAAAGAATGGGATCAGAAATGGCGGCGCATCTATTCACTTCTCGCTCGCACACTATTTGCGTCTATACTCGCACTCGTGGCTCGCACACTATTTGCGTCTATACTCGCACTCATGGGGTGCGAGTATAGACGCAAATAGTGTGCGAGCGAGAAGTGAATAGATGCGCCGCCAATTCTGATCCCATTCTTTATCCGCACAGGTAGTAAGCAAGATGCAAACGCTACGTGCGATCTGATTGGCATTGCCACTATGAACATTGACCAATCAGAGAGCAGTGTGTTATTTTACGTATTTCAAAGATTCGTGTATTTAAAAGAGTTTCGGTGAGTGGTCGAACCATTTAAAATTTTACGAAAAGATATCCGTTATTTTTTAAATTTACCGTGTGAGGTCGGAAATTGATAAATTTACGTAAGTGTGGACGTAAAATAATACAATTTATTTCCCGTTTAGAATCCTACGAAGTTTATAAACTTCCTAGTAAATTGATAAACTATTATATATTTGATTATAAAACTAAATTCGACAAAACCAAAAATTCAGAAAAATAAGGTATCGCGGGTGTCCATGGGCAGCGGCAATCGCTTACCATCAGGTGATCCGTCTGCTCGTCTGCCACCTATCACAAAAAAAAGTACCCGTAACAATTTTCTCTTGACTATGATAATATAAGGTCACAATAGACCAAAATATGATCGCAGTGACCACTCTGCAACGAACGCTCCCCAGAACTTCGAATAAAGATAAAAAAGATATTATAATCTATGAATATTGTTTGCTTGCCAATAGACATAATGCAGCTTAATATACCAGGCACAATTTAAGTTTGCGCATATCACTATAAAAGTGGCCTAAATGTGAAAACAAAAGACCAACAACAGATGCGTTGTTCGTTTTTATTTTGGTGGGTGATAGCGACAGAGAATAGCTGAGGAGACAGCTATGAGAGAGGTAGGGTAGATAAACTGGTAATGTTTTTTGTTGTTAAATGGGTCAGTATTTTTTCTGCAAATAACTGTATGAAATGTTCACTCTTGCAGAGTCAAAAATAAACCATGAAGAAATGGACGGTGATGTTTGCAAAAAATGTGTCATATTGTTTGCAGTATTTATAATTTAGGTACATACCTATTTTTTTTCTCTAAAAACAAAATAACACGGAATAATAGCTCTCATGGCTGTCACTATCATCATCATCATCATCATCATCATCAGCCCATTTAAGTCCCCACTGCTGGGGCACGGGCCTCCCTCAATCACATGAGGGGTAATTGCCATACTCACCATGCTTGGCAGACGGGTTGGCGAGGGTTTAGATGTAAATGCAGAGTTTTCCTTCTCTGGGTGCTGATGATCATGCCAGCAGCTTTACCTTAGTCGTCTTTTACGACACCTCGGTAAGAGTGAGGGTGGCCTATACCTATTACAAATTATAATGAATGATTACCTACATTAAAAAGAAATCTTACCTAATCTAAATTTATGGAGTGCTCTCATAAAAGGTTAGGTTGGAATTAATCCAATGTCTGTATTTATAGAAATACAGAACAATCAGCTACAACATTTCTACACTATGTTAAAGACAACAGAAGATCTTATCAATATTTCTGAGAAAAACTGTGTTATAATTTTGGATTATATATATAACTGCACTCATAAACGAGTTTCAAAAAAGGTTTCAGGATCTAAGCAAAATAAGAAAATGTTTGTTACTGGTAAAAAATCCATGGCATCTAGAAACAACAACTATTGGTGAAACACAGCGCAGTGCTCTTAGATCTACTGCTACTACCATTTACATAACGTAACGGCTACGAAACCAAAAACCAAATCGTACATAATCTGAACACCATTTTCTAGAAAACTGAGTAAAAACAAAAGACTTACACTATAAAGAACAGACGAAAATGCGTGCATGAATCAAAAAGCGGAAATTCGAATACCTAGGTCACGTACTTAGTCATGAGAGGTACAGGTTGCTTCAACTCATCATGATGGGTAAAATAGAGGGGAGGCGACGCGATGGAAGAAGGAAAAAGTCGTGGCTGCGTGATATAAGGAAGTAGTCTCGCTCGGTCTCGGATTTTGAAAATCTGACGGCTAAGCTTCCGAACTGAAGAGGCACTCGAAGAAGAAGAAGATAAAGAAAAGAAGCTGAATGTATTCTACCTTAATGTTTTATCTTCTGATTTCATCTTATTTTAACTCCAAAATTAGCTTTTCAAACCCAATTTTCGTACACTCTGCTACTTTAGTACAAAATGCTCGTACATAAAAGTCTTAGCAAATAACGCTAAAATGTCACCATCAGCAGCAAATTTGCTGGATTATAAAAAAAATCTATTTTGGTGACTGTGGTAACTACAGAGAAATTAAAAGGCAGCAAAGAAATGTTGACACTTTCTCAAATTATTATGACTAATTTTATCGATGAAGAAAAAAACTGAAAAATAATGAAGCTTTGTATGTTAAACTAATGAAGATAACATGTTTCACTATCCGATCAATCGTATCCAGCGGAACTGGAAAAAGCATACGCAAGTACATAGATAGATAGATAGATATACCTACTGTAAGGATATGCGCATCGCGATAGATATAACGTGTCATCTCTTTGTTCGTTTGTTCTTGTTGGAATGCTGCAGACTAAGGGTACAATGGACCGACTTACACTGAGCGGTGAGTCACGGAAATTCTTAGCCTGAGATATTTCTTCGCTCTCAGCGGATCTCCCTCATCGTCCATAGAAGTTAGAAGTCGTAAGGCCAAGCGTACATCCCGAGTCCTATAATGTAACGGTCAAGACGTTTCGTTTCACGTACGCAGTGCGGGAGTACTATGTTACAATAAACGTCTTTTGATGTTATTATCATCACCATTGGACAAAGCATCTAAGATTATTGTTGCACCGCTAATCTGTTTATAGAATCCCACATTATCATTAATGATTTTATTGTTGCGTCATACTTTCCCGCGTCGATCGCCCTTGTTTTACGCTCATCATCTTCACTGTGCCACTGTGCTCTAATTCAGACTAGAGGCGTGCGTGGTGTGATAATAATTTCATATTATTTGAAATTGCTCTCGCCTCTGTGTGCCGTAAACTCACTTTATTAGATGCATTTCAGTAGAGTTTCTCGGCAGGGTTTACGCAATCTCAAATTACTACTATCTACTTTTATAAGCTTTTGTAAGAATGTTGTTGAAGTAGTCTAAGGATTCCATTTTGTAATTTTGCTGCAGTTGTTACTGAGATGTATTTGAAAAATTAACAAACATCCCGGATAAACAAAAAGTTTAGAAGCAAACTGAAAACATAGCCAGTACTCAAGTACCTACAACTAAGCTTTGGTGTCCGAAAAGATAGATAAATCACATATCATGCATTCATTAACCTGATTCCGAACCAAGTAGTTTAAGCACTTGTGTTACACATATTACAAAACACAGGAATCACAAATATAATACCTACATAAATGCATATAATAGTAACACAGATGCTTGAGCTACCTATCTCGGAGTCAGATCAATGTAGGTATGTGATGTTGTAATTTTTTTTTTATCTGTATACTATACTCTTCAAACACTAGTGTTCATCTCACGCATGTTTGTCCAGAGTAAAAATTGAAACATTTTTTATCGTATAAGGAAGGGTCCCATTAACTAATTGTCATTAGTTAATGACCGGATTGATTGGTTGGCTGACCGGATTGACGCAATGGGTATTGAACCCTGCTCTTGGCGCCCAAAGGTCGTGGGTTTCGTATCCCCACCCTGGACAAACAACTTCGTTGGCGATGACCACTTGTGATTTGTTTCGGTGTCTGGGTGTAATATATGTATTTAAGTATATATATTGTGTTCCCTCTATTGTCGATATCTGTAATCAGTGCTTAGCTACTTAGTAACGGATCAGGTTCAATTTATTAGATGTTTGTTTAGAATTATTATTATTATTATTATTATTATTATTTATTATATATTATTATTAGTAACGGTAAAACAAAGTAACCTCTATAAACTCCTGTTTTGGCTATCGAAGATCAAAGAGCACCTATGTGGTAGAACAAACACAATAGTAGACCAAGTTAGAAAATCTGTAAGCCCAACTAGTAAAGTTAGTAACAAAATGCACCGTACGAGCTCCGAGCGCGTCATCGCAACACTCACACTTTTGTTGCTTGCCACTTGAACCCACATCCTCTAGTCTCCTGCAACAGGAACCGCCGCCTCACCCCACCTGACCCGCAAGCAAAAAACACCCTTACAACCCGAAATATAAACACAACCGCAGTGCTCTTAGATCTACTGCTACTACCATTTACCAAGACGTAACGGCTACAGAACCCAAAAAAAAAATCTTACATAATATGAACACCATTTTCTAGAAAACTGAGTAAAAACAAAAGACACTATAAAGAACAGACGAAAATGCGTGCATGAATCAAAAAGCGGAAATTCAAATACCTAGGTCACGTACTTACTCATGAGAGGTACAGGTTGCTTCAACTCATCATGATGGGTAAAATAGAGGGGAGGCGACGCGATGGAAGAAGGAAAAAGTCGTGGCTGCGTGATATAAGGGAGTGGTCTCGCTTTTTTGGAACGGCCATTTCGTTTCGCAATGAACAGAGAGGATTTTGAAAATCTAAATAATAAAAAAAATAAATAAAATCTAGCTAAAAGGCTAAGCTTCCGAACTGAAGAGGCACTCGAAGAAGAAGAAGATAAAGAAAAGAAGCTGAATGTATTCTACCTTAAGGTTTTATCTTCTGATTTCATCTTATTTTAACTTCAAAATTAGCTTTTCAAACCCAATTTTCGTACACTCTGCTACTTTAGTACAAAATGCTCGTACATAAAAGTCTTAGCAAATAACGCTAAAATGTCACCATCAGCAGCAAATTTGCTGCATTATAAAAAAAAGTGCTATTTTGGTGACTGTGGTAACTACAGAGAAATTAAAAGGCAGTAAAGAAATGTTGACACTTTCTCAAATTATTATGACAAATTTTATCGATGAAGAAAAAAATTGAAAAATAATGAAGCTTTGTATGTTAAACTAATGAAGATAACATGTTTCACTATCCGATCAATCGTATCCAGCGGAACTGGAAAAAGCATACGCAAGTACATAGAAAGATAGATACATATACCTACTGTAAGGATATGCGCATCGCGATAAATATAACGTGTTATATCTTTGTTCGTTTGTTCTTGTTGGAATGCTGCAGACTAAGGGTACAATGGACCGACTTACACTGAGCGGTGAGTCACGGAAATTCTTAGCCTGAGATATTTCTTCGCTCTCAGCGGATCTCCCTCATCGTCCATAGAAGTTAGAAGTCGTAAGGCCAAGCGTACATCCCGTGTCCTATAATGTAACGGTTCAAGACGTTTCGTTTCACGTACGCAGTGCGGGAGTACTATGTTACAATAAACTTCTTTTGATGTTATTATCATCACCATTGGACAAAGCATCTAAGATAATTGTTGCACCGCTAATCTGTTTATAGAATCCCATATCATCATTCATGATTTTAGAGATTGTTGCGGCATACTTCCCGCGTCAATCGCCCTTGTTTTACGCTCATCATCTTCACTGTGCCAGTGTGCTCTAATTCAGACTAGAGGCGTGCGTGGTGTGATAATAATTTCATATTATTTGAAATTGCTCTCGCCTCTGTGTGCCGTAAACTCACTTTATTAGATGCATTTCAGTAGAGTTTCTCGGCAGGGTTTACGCAATCTCAAATTACTACTATCTACTTTTATAAGCATTTGCAAGAATGTTGTTGAAGTAGTCTAAGGATTTATTTTTTAATATTTGCTGCAGTTGTTACTGAGATATATTTGAAAATTAACAAACATCCCGGATAAACAAGAAGCAAACTGAAAACATAGCCAGTACTCAAGTACCTACAACCAAGCTTTGGTGTCCGAAAAGATAGATAAATCACGTCATATCATGCATTCATTAACCTGATTCCGAACCAAGTAGTTTAAGCACTTGTGTTACACATATTACAAAACACAGATCACAAATATAATACCTACATAAAACATATAATAGTAACACAGATGCTTGAGCTACCTATCTCGGAGTCAGGATCAATGTAGGTATGTGATGTTGTAATTTTTGTTTTTCTCTTATCCTATACTCTTCAATACTAGTGTTCATCTCACGCTGTTTTGTCCAGAGTAAAATTTGAAACATTTTTTATCGTATAGGAAGGGTCATTAACTAATGTGTCATTGTTAATGACCTCGGATTTGATTGGATTGGCTGACCGGATGGCTGCCAATGGTATGACCCTGCCTCTTGCGCAAAGGTCGTGGGTTCGATCCCCACCTGGACACACATTCGTGCGATGACACTTGTGTTGTTCGGTGTCTGGGGTAATCTATTATTTAAGTGATATATTTGTGTTCTCTATTGTCTGATATCTGTAATAACAGTGCTTAAGCTACTTAGTACGGAATCAGGTCAATGTATGGATTGTTGTTAGAATTATTATTATATTCTTATTATTATTATTCTTATTATTATTAATTAGTAACGATAAAACAAAGTAACCTCTATAAAACTACTGTTTGCTATCGAAGATCAAAGCTCACCTATTGGGTAAACAAAACACATAGTAGACCAAGTTAGACAATCTGTAAGCCCAACTATAAAGTTAGTAACAAAATGCACCGTTACGAGCTCCGAAAGGCGCGTCATCGTGCACACTCACAACTTGTGCTTGCCTTGACCCCATCCCTAGTCTCCTGCAACAGGAACCGCCGCCTCACCCCACCTGACCCGCAAGCAAAAAACACCTTACAACCCGAAATATAAACACAACCGCCAGTGCTCCTTCGATCTACTGCGTCTACCATTTACCAAACTAACGGCTACGAACCCAAAAAAAAATCTTTACATAATATAACACCATTTTCTGAAAACTGAGTAAAAACAAAGACACTATAAAGACGAGAGACGGCAGAAATGCGTGCATGAACAAAAATCGGAAATTCAATACCTATGTCACGTACTTACTCATAGAGGTACAGGTTGCTTCAACTCATCATGATGGGTAAATAAGGGAGGCGACGCGATGGACAGGAAAATCGTGCTGCGTGATATAAGGGATTGGTCTCGCTTTTTTGGAACGGCTATTTCGTTGCGCAATGAACAGAGAGGATTTTGAAAATCTGACGGCTAAGCTTCCGAACTGAAGAGGCACTCGAAGAAGAAGAAGATAAAGAAAAGAAGCTGAATGTATTCTACCTTAATGTTTTATCTTCTGATTTCATCTTATTTTAACTCCAAAATTAGCTTTTTCAAACCCAATTTTTCGTACACTCTGCTACTTTAGTACAAATGCTCGTACATAAAAGTCTTAGCAAATAACGCTAAAATGGCACCATCAGCAGCCAAATTTGCTGGATTATAAAAAAAAATCTATTTTGGTGACTGTGGTAACTACAGAGAAATTAAAAGGCAGTAAAGAAATGTTGACACTTTCTCAAATTATTATGACTAATTTTATCGATGAAGAAAAAAATCTGAAAAATAATGAAGCTTTGTATGTTAAACTAATGAAGATAACATGTTTCACTATTCGATCAATCGTATCCACCGGAACTGGAAAAAGCATACGCAAGTATTTACTGTAAGGATATGCGCATCGCGATAGATATAACGTGTCATCTCTTTGTTCGTTTGTTCTTGTTGGAATGCTGCAGACTAAGGGTACAATGGACCGACTTACACTGAGCGGTGAGTCACGGAAATTCTTAGCCTGAGATATTTCTTCGCTCTCAGCGGATCTCCCTCATCGTCCATAGAAGTTAGAAGTCGTAAGGCCAAGCGTACATCCCGAGTCCTATAATGTAACGGTCAAGACGTTTCGTTTCACGTACGCAGTGCGGGAGTACTATGTTACAATAAACGTCTTTTGATGTTATTATCATCACCATTGGACAAAGCATCTAAGATTATTGTTGCACCGCTAATCTGTTTATAGAATCCCACATTATCATTAATGATTTTATTGTTGCGTCATACTTTCCCGCGTCGATCGCCCTTGTTTTACGCTCATCATCTTCACTGTGCCACTGTGCTCTAATTCAGACTAGAGGCGTGCGTGGTGTGATAATAATTTCATATTATTTGAAATTGCTCTCGCCTCTGTGTGCCGTAAACTCACTTTATTAGATGCATTTCAGTAGAGTTTCTCGGCAGGGTTTACGCAATCTCAAATTACTACTATCCACTTTTATAAGCTTTTGTAAGAATGTTGTTGAAGTAGTCAAAGGTTCCATTTTGTAATTTTTGCTGCAGTTGTTACTAAGATGTATTTAAAAATTAACAAACATCCCGGATAAACAAAAAGTTTAGAAGCAAACTGAAAACATAGCCAGCACTCAAGTACCTACAACTAAGCTTTGGTGTCCGAAAAGATAGATAAATCACATATCATGCATTCATCGACCTGATTCCGAACCAAATAGTTTTAACACTTGTGTTACGCATATTACAAAACACAGGAATCACAAATATAATACCTACATAAATGCATATAATAATTAGTAACACAGATGCTTGAGCTACCCATCTCGGAGTCAGATCAATGTAGGTATGTGATTTTGTAAAAAAAAAAATATCTGTATACTATACTCTTCAAACACTAGTGTTCATCTCACGCATGTTTGCCCAGAGTAAAAATTGAAACGTATTTTGGCGTATAAGGAAGGGTCATTAACGAATGTGCCATTAGTAACGATAAAACGGCAAGAGTGAACAGGCACCTTCTAGGCAAACGCGTTACATCCTAGACCTCATTGTCACTTTCCATCAGGTGAGATTATGGTCAAGCGTTAGCCTACAGTTCATAATAAAAAAAAATTAAAAAAAAACAAAAGTAACCTCTATAAAACTACTGTTTGCTATCGAAGATCAAAGAGCACCTATGTGGGTAGAACAAAACACATAGTAGACCAAGTTAGAAATCTTGTAAGCCCAGCTAGTATCTAGTAAAGTTAGTAACAAAATGCACCGTACGAGCTCCAAGCGCGTCATCGCAACACTCACACTTTTGTTGCTTGCCACTTGACCCACATCCTCTAGTCTCCTGCAACAGGAACCACCGCCTCACCCCACCTGACCCGCAAGCAAAAAACACCCTTACATCTCGAAACATAAAGTCAAAACTCCGCCAACCTCACCCGCACCTCAAAGGCGACTCCCCACGCAATTTAACACTTTGTTTTTCCTTCAAACATGGCAGAATATTCAATGTCGGCGGAAAATGAGTTGGATGTTACTAGTTAGTGATTTGCCACTCACTCCCTCACGTAATAAGTTTCATATTCAGGCGGCGAGAAGGCGCGGTGTAATGAATTTTTTATCCCTTTCCGGCCTACACTACTGCAATAATACATGTAATCTAAGCCGTGTTCGCGACTCGATCTGTGTATTCACAAACGGAATGTATTAAAAATTCATAAAAGGGTTACGGATATATCTACTTGTGTATTTTTAAAGCGGATGAAAGCGAATTTTTGCCTGTCCTGAGTCGGAGTTCAGGGTTCGTGCTGGTACTTAAGGGATTGTAGATCGGCGGCGCGGGCACCAAATGGTTCTACTGGAATGAGGCCACGGTGTTACGATACGCACTTTTGGTACGCAGGTACGGAACATTTGATTAAGGTACCTTTTAATAAAACTTAACTGTTTTATTTACAGCAGTTCCAGTACTCCTTTGGAGTGAGAAAATGATATATTCGTATCTGTAATGATAAAAAAATATCGCTAGTGATACAGCCTCATGTATAATTCTGTATTTTAAGTTAAAAAATAAGTAAATTCTCACATAAAACAATGACAAAGGCGGCGCGCACCAAGAGATTTGGCTCCTCGTTCCTGCCCCGAGTCATCAAGACATGGAATGCCCTCCCAGCTCATGTGTTTACTCTTTCATACAATTTGGGGTCTTTTAGGCGGGGCGGAAAGCGGCATCTCAGCAGACCATCAAGGTGAGGATGGCAGACTCAATGGGTACTTTGTTAGTTCTTTTGTGTTCACGGCCGCTTACCATCAGGCGGAGTGAGGTCTCTCTCTTCTTCCTCCTTGTACGTAGTATGAGGTACTTAAGCTACCTCTCTCGGAGTCAGATCAATGTTTGTGATGTTCTGAAATATTTATTTATTTTTATTATTCCCGGTTGCGTCTAAAGCCACCGCCTCTGGAGCCCGGAATTTGGAAAGTCAAATAATTACAAGACTGTCGTGTCTTTGCAACCCTTAGACAGGGGAACCTGACCTTTTAGGCCTGGTGCTCGACAGCAGTCCCAAACAACCAAATAAGCGAAAAATAATTAGCTGTTCCATACATTAATATATTCTATTGTGTTGTGTTGTTGTTAAAAGGTTAGAAGCCCACTTGTGACTTCACTGGTGTCGCGGGAGTCCAATGGCGGCGGCAATTGCTTGCCATCAGGTGATCCCTCTGCTCGTCTGCCACCAATCACATAGAAAATAAAATTGTAAATTACTATGCAACATTAATTTGTGTAAAAAGTTCCCTATCATCCATCCTACTCAAAGTCACCCACCCTAATTGCTTTGGTTCCGTAAATAAACAGATATTTTAAAGAGCTTTGTTCTCTCCTTCCCAAACTATACCTACAGGTGCTTCAATTATTATTTAACAATAACACAGGCGTAATTGAAAACACAGCCCCAGTATTGTATAGTAATTTCCAAGTTCTTCACAAAGAGCTTAGTTTATGAGCTATATGTGTCAGAAAAGGCGTGATATCATATAAAACAACACAGCAGGGAAACTTTTGGGTAGGGATGTTACATGGAAAGTCGATATTATTCATAGCTATCGATAAAACGGCAAAACGGCATTGAATAATTTTAAAATATGTAAGTTTGTTTTGTATGAGTAATCCATAATAATTATTCATAAATTAAATTGTTATTGCTCTGTACAATTCTATAACAGATTATTCATTATCATTGAAAAATTTGAAATGTATTTCCATATTATGTTTTTATGTGGTGGTGGTGGCACATGAGCAGACGGATCGCTTCAAGATGGTAAGCGAATGCCGCCCGCGACACCCGCGACACCAGTGGAGTCACAAGTAAAAAAATTGTCGGAATAAAAGACAATTTAAAATAATACCTACATGTTTTTTTGTAATTGAGTGTAAAAATGCATCACCTCTTCTATCTAATGTCCTTTACCTGAAGGTTGTCTGGTAGAGATCGCTCCCAGCGATAAGACCGCCTAAATTGTACATTGTATCTCTGTATACCTAGCTTTTAAGTTTTGTATGTTGTGCAATAAAGAGTATCTATCTATCTATCTAAAAATATTTTTGGCAAAAAATTATCGACTTTTTCCACCGCTCTGCTATAGGGGGAAAATTGTTGTGCGTTGATTCAGTTAATGTTACCAAGTTTTAATTGGTTTAATAATTTTACCTTTTCTGATCGTTGTAGGTATAAAGTGTTAACTTTTTCAATTATAATATTGGAGGAAGTCCGTGTTGAATGACTGACGGGTCGTTATACCGCCAGTGACTTAAGGGTTGCGATGTGTTTATCAATGTTAATCAAGTTTGTTAATAATTTTCATAATAAGGAAAAAAAGTAGTAGAAAAGTAAAGTAACCTATATACTGTCCCACCGCAGGGCAAAGGCCTCCATCATAGAATTCAAGTCATTACTACTATGATGGGATTGGGCTTAATCACCACGCTTGCCAAATGCGGATTTGTGATCATAAACCCGAGCTATGTTCGAAAAATTACTTAATTTTTGTTCGCCTCAGAAATCGAACCCAGGACCCCGAGATCACGGCCCGGCACTTTAACCACTAGACCAAAAGGGCGCATATTCAAACAAATCTAATATTTAAAATGATATCCCATCACGGTATTAATATTGAACTTTTTTTTTAATATACTACTAATTCTACGGACACTGGTTCCGTGCCTTTTTGTGCTTATTTTTTTTTAAAGTGTAACAAAATTTGAAAAAAAAAATCAAAACCATTAGGATATTAAATTGACATACTGGGAGATAAATATTAATTAGTAACTATACGGATTAAAGCGACGACAATTTTCAAATATCCGTCGACAACTTTTTAAGCCACTTCGAGTTTTGGAGTGAATTTAATTTTATTAATCAAGAAGAAAAGACGACTGCAACCACTTTTATTCAACCATATAAAAAGGCTCTGGTTTTAATAATCAAAAAGACAGTAGCAATTTTAAATCGCAACCGTTTCCTGACGTATTTAAATTACGCCTTCAACGTTACATAAAAGCGAAAACCAACGTACTACCTAATACAGCCTAGCATACGATAGGTTTCTACTATTTGTCACATTTCTTCATCTATTTACACCTTAATATCGAACACATTAGGGTGAGAATTGTTTGAGGAGGTTTCTTGTAACGTACCTACGGTAGGTACCTATGTTCGCACACAATCAAATCACACGCTCCAGCGAGCGGGTTTCTGGCACTTCTTCTCCAAATTAAACCGCAATTACTCTAGAGGGTGATTTACGCTTGTTTTTACGTGAAATAGCCACAGTAATGTTATCGCCCACCGCCTTGGTCGTAATAACCCCGCCTGACTCGCACTAAGATTAGTGATGTACAAGGCTCGAGGCTTCCGAGTTCATTTGCCTAGAGCTCAGAGTCGCTTACAGGGCTCGCCTCGTTTGTATGAAGCTCGACGACTCGTTAGTCTTTTTTAGAGTTCGAGCCTTTTGCGGAGCTCGCCTCATTTGTAAGAAGCCTGAGGTCTTTCGCAGAGCTCCAGCCTTTTCGAAAAATAGACTCTTTTTGAAAGCTCGACCACACCAGCACCATTATTAACTTTGCAGTTTTTATTTAGACATTTTATATGTATAGATAATACATTTATATGTATAGATATGTATAGTAATTGGCCCTCAATGTTTTTTTTCTGTGATAGCTGTAAGTTTTCCAAAAACTTGTAAAATAAAATAAAATAAAATAAAATAAATAATATAGCTTCATATATTAATAATAATGTCCTCCAAACCGATATTTCAGTCATGGCGGCCAATCTTAGCGATCAGCCATAGACGCAAGACATATTATAGTGCACAAGTATTTGCGCAGACACAATTGCATTCTCTACTCCTGTACCCTCTTTTTTCGATGGGACACTAGTGTGACATGACCGAAGAGGGATTAGGCGCAAGACCAACGGCTTAACGTGCTTTCCGAGGCGCGGGGGTACAAGACCACCAACTTCCAGACTCCGGGCTAACACTGAGAATTTCTTAACAGAAAACTCATGTACAAATTTTGGACCGATCGGAGATCGAACCCGGGATCCAAGAGCAACCGTCGCTTTAAAGTGAGACCCACTAACCATTGCGCCACCGAGGCAGTTTATATATTACTTATTGACGGAGTTATTAAAGTCATAAACATAAATTTGAGCTCTTTTGAAGGTTCGAGCTCTTTTGAAGGCTTGAACTCTTTTAAAGCCTCGAGGCATGGCTCACAGACCCCGCAGCTCGGCTGAGCTCGGGGCATCGAGCCTACTAAGCTAATTGAGCCGTACCATTCCGCCTCGAGGTTTCATAAATAGTACTCGACGCCTCGGGTCTTGTAAAACACTAACTAGGAAATAAGGAATACAACATTTTAGTAACGATATATTTGTCAAATTAAGTACTATATTTTACTCCATAGAGTGACTTATATATACTGAGATATTAGCATCAGTCGGCTAGCCAGTGCTGGCGTCATCTAGAGGAAAAAGACCAATACTCAACGCTTATGTAGTACGGCCATCTACGAGATACAGTTAGGGAGACGATCAATTAAAGTATCAGAAATAATTTTATTTGCTACGTAAAAAAACTCCAATACCTTCTAGATCTTTGATTTATTTTATTTTTTATTTTAAAATTGGTAATATGGCAGGCGGCTTGATGTCATTGTTTCGGAAACACGCTTTGCTAGCGCGATGTGAAAATGCATAGTGACATCTACCGAAACAACGCCGAACCATCTTATTGATTGCTTTTTAAAGCTACATCTGCTTTATACAAGCGCCATGTAACGAAACTGCTGAACTATTTTTCCCATACATGGGGAAAAACTACTAAGTGAAATGACCCTGTTTTATACTATCTAACTCCAATACCATTACGCAATTTTTCTCGTCTACCTAAAAATGTTTGTATGAAAATGCTACTAAACTACTCGGCCCTTAGGGCTGAGTTCACCAACTTTATAACAACGGTAATCAAACTTTTACCGCGCTTGCTATTGGTGCTTGCATGGCTAAAGCGTGATACCTTAAAATGCGATGTCTGCACTGGCCCGCCCTCACTTCGTTTCGGGATATTAGTTCCACTGTTTATTGTTACCAATAGATTGGCGCTAGGTGTCGATTACATCGTCTCGTCTTTTCGGATTATCTATAAGCATTGCGGCTGTCTGTAGGATATAATGTAGGATATAAATCTATGGTATAACGTCAGATTTGTATAGATGAATCACAGCGCTATACCATAGATAAGATTGGTCAAATTGGCCTTTAATTGGATAATTGATTTTTCATGTCATTTCACAAGCTAGACTACTACAATTTGTCCGATTCCCTCAATCGAAATTGAATCGAATGTGTTTGACATTGATGTGAGAATCGAATGGAGACCGTCTTTACATAAACGCCATGCAGGGTGTACAAATAAAAAAATCACCCAGTCCCTCGTACATTTGGATGAAACGTCAACGGGTCATTAACCCCGCTCGGTCGACACGGAGCGATTCAATCGCGAAATTAAACTGTCAACCGGCGTCATTGTATGTTTGCTTGCTCGTTATTAACTAAGTGCCGATGTGCATTTACTGTGACGCGTGAAACGGTCGGGTGAGTGGAATGTAGGTAGGTACTGGGGGACAATTCCATACATTCGTCCTTACAAATCTCTAGTTCGACTTGAATGTTGAGAAAATCTTAATTTAAAATTTATTTACCATTTTAACAACGACATTTATCCTTATAATCTAACAGCACACAAACTTAAACACAAAGGTTTTAATTTGCATGAGCGAATGTATGAAATCTCCAAATTTGACTTCAACAGAAGACGTTGTATCACAAGATTTTTTGAAAATATTTTATTGCTTTTAGAGAAGTAAATATTTCACAACATCAACATACCATACACGGATATTATCAGAACCAACAGCGATATTACAAGTATATACATATAATGCTTTTCTTTTGTATATGGATACTTATAATATATAGAAAACACCCAGCCCAATACAAACAGATATATTCATGCACACAAATGTTTGTACTGTGCGGGTATCGAACCCTTGCACCAGAGGCAGCGTTCACTACAACAAATCCAAACGGGTCGTCCCAAATATTGTTTTAAACTTTGCAACAGCGCCGAAATATAAGTAACTCAAAAATAAGACACATGGTAGAAATGTCGTCAATAACTATTCTTATGTCAATGCATTTAAAGGTATATATAATGTAACGTTACAGATTTGAGTCATCAGTGAAGGAGGAGATTCAAACATTACAATTCGCACCTTATAATCATACAATGTCATTGTCAGTTAGTAAACATATGCTATGACAAAAATATATGTAGGAACGCTATTACAGGCTATGTTTGCAAAACAATTATTCCATTATACCCAAATCGCTATATTACACATATCATTCAAATGTTGTACAAATAGCTAAATGAGTGAATCCAATAATGCCACGATAAATCTCCGCTTGACGTATGAAATGGGCTAACGAGTGACATCAGAGTATTGTATTGTGTTAGTCAATAATGTGCAAAGCCAATGTACCAATTTGGTCTCTAATGCGACTGCATAGAGAGAATAATAGAAATGGCACACAAAAAGTACCTAATCGTGTTTTTTTGATACGGTAAACACTGCAAATGATGAGTGATTAAATAGACACGCAGTTTTAAAATACAAGATAAATGACCGGTATGGCGAGGTTATATCTTTATAGATTTTATTTTAATCGAGTTTTGTACCAAGCACCTAATCATCGTTGATACTCTATGCTAAAACTTTTACTGCTTAAGATAAGATAAGAAATAATTTATTGACCACAACACTATAAGCGTCTAAAACACAAAGTATGTAATCTAGATAACACTCCTTCAACACAGTTTGCTAAACGATTTTATGCGTTTCTAGGGGCTTATCTATACAACAAAATAAATAAAATAGTCAACATATATCCGATGGCGAGATTCAAATGCAAAAAATTGGTCACCGCATGGCTGAAATCTCTTGATTATGATTAGACTGAGAGTATTTTAGTGGTAGTCTCTTAACAATATTTGCACGTACTTATATTCACACACACACACGCACACACACGCGCACACCCACCCACACACGCGCGCACCCACCTACACACGCACGCACGTGCGCACACACACACACACACACACACACACACTTATCTTATTTCATATACACACACTTACGTTCGAACATATAGTATAGCTGCATAGATATGATAAGCTTATTCATTTACACCGGTCCGGAGTAGGAGAGGCTGGTAATCTGTCATACAGGTCTCCTAGTACAGATACCAGTCTCTTACATAGTTTTAGTAACACTAGACTAAGCTTTATTTTGCATGTACCAACCAACTATGTGAGAGAACAAATAAAGATTTATTTTATTATTATTTTACTATACATAGAACAAAACAGTAGAAAAAGGTACAAAGACAAAAGTTGCGGCCAACAAGGCTCAGCCTCAGCATATAACTGACGTAAGCAGCAGCTGCAGCGCTGGTTTTCAGGCTGGGCCTTGGGTGACGCCTTTGTCATAGAAAATATATACATAGAAAAGATTGACATGCAATATAGGTACGAGTAAGTACAAAAAAAGTTGAACAAAATTAAAATTGACGGATACAAAAACAAATATGCTTGTTCACGTCATTTAACATATTTCAGAAGTATGTATAGAATGTTTACATTATTAAAATGTGCTAATAAAGATCTGTCATTGGATACCCCACACGACACAGTTTTTACAGTGGGAGAGCCACGCTTCGGCATGAATGGGCCGGCTCAACCGGAGTAATAATATCACGTCCTCACAGAAAACCGGCGTGAAGCAGTGCATGCGCTGTGTTTCGCTGCGTGAGAGAGGGTACCGGAGGCCCAATTTAGGGAAAGGGAGGTTAAAAGGTAAGCAGCACACTTGTGACACCACTGGTGTTACAGGTGTCCATGGGCGGCGGCAATTGCTTACCATCAGGTGATCCGTCGGCTCGTCTGCCACCTATATCATAATAAAAATGACACCGTCAAAAAAATGCTTTTTAAGTTCTTTACTTTAAGTACACCTAGAGGGTTCCCATGTATGAGAGTTTCTATGTACGGTTACAGCTACTTACCATTATATGTATATATTTCACAACATCACAAACATTGATCTGAATTCGAGATAGGTAGCTCAAGCGCCTGTGTTACGGATATCAGAACCAACAGCGGAAATACAAATATATACGTTGAATACTTTTCTTTTTAAATATACTTAATAATATCCTCCAACCGATTACAGCTACGGCGGCCAATCTCAACGGCCACGTACGCAGGATATATTATAGTGCTCAAGTGTGTGCGCAAACACCAGTGCACTCTCTATTCCCTTACCCTCATATTCCGATGGGACACTACTGTCACACGACCAGAGAGGAATTGGGCGCAGGACCAACGGCTTAAGGTGCTTTCCGAGGCACGGGGGAACAAGACCGCCAAGTTCCAGACTCCGGGCTGCCACTAAGAATTTCTTACCGAAAACTTAGGTACAAATTTTTGGCCCGACGCGGAGATCGAACCCGGGACCACTTGCATAGCCGTCGCTTTAAAGTGCGACCCAATAACCACTGCGCCACCGAGACGCCACCCCTGACCAATACAAACAGACATGTTCATGCACACAAATGTTTGCACTCTGTGGGATCGAACCCGCAATCCTTGCACCAGAGTTCACCAGCGATCACTACCACTGATCCAAACGGGCCGTCATTATGTATCGTATCACTATTTTGTACGAGTAGTAGGCCATCTGAGCAATTAATTTTCACGTCTCACCGACAATTTTTCTCGTCGTGCTGTATATCCAATATATATAACCTAACGTAAATATATAACGTTTGTGGACACCTGACAGGCGTCATCTGTGACCCCAATCATCATCATCATCATCATCAGCCCATTTAAATCACCACTGCTGGGGCACGGGCCTCCCTCAATCACGTGAGGGGTAATTGCCATACTCACCACGCTTGGCAGACGGGTTGGCGAGGGTTTAGATATAAATACAGAGTTTTCCTTCTCTGGATGCTGATGATCATGACAGCAGCTTTACCTTAGTCGCCTTTTACGACACCTCGGTAAGAGTGAGGGTGGCCTATTCTACTCTGCCGGGAACCACACGGCAATATGCCGGTTAAATTCAAGGGACAGGTCTGTAAGTCCATCATTAGACCGGTGCTTGAGTATGGCAGCGAGACTTGGCCTGTACTTGAGAGACACAAGCAGGAGTTGCATGTCACGGAGATGAACATGCTGCGGTGGATGTGTGGAGTTACGCGGAAAGACCGCGTGTGAAACTCACGCATTCGTGGGAGCCTTCATATCCGTGACATAGCAGACAAACTGCTGGAGAGCCGGCTACGTTGATACGGTCATGTCCTGAGAAAACTGGATACCTACGTGGGAAACAAATGCCTGACCATGGCACCACCGCCGGGTCCCGGCAGAAGGGGTAGACCTAAAAAGGTGTGGCTTGACATCGTAAGGGATGACATGTGTGCTAATAAACTGACCGCTACGGATGCGCAAGACCGCGCGAAGTGGAGGAGTCGAAGTAGGAAAGCTGACCCCGGCTCCGAAGCGACAGCTTGGGACGCAACCTGGACAAAAACGCTAAGATGATGATGTAAATCAGCATCATCATCATCATCAGCCCATTTAAGTCCCCACTGCTGGGGCACGGGCCTCCCTCAATCACGTGAGGAGTAATTGCCATACTCACCACGCTTGGCAGACGGGTTGGCGAGGGTTTTGATATGAATGCAGAGTTTTCCTTCTCTGGGTGCTGATGATCATGCCAGCAGCTTTACCTTAGTCGCCTTTTACGTCACCTCGGTAAGAGTGAGGGTGGCCTATTCTACTCTGCCGGGGACCACACGGCCCGGATGATGTAAATATATAACGTTTATACACGTGGCAAACATTCCACTTTAGTACATGTCCCTGCGCTGTGTTTGTGAGTGAGGTTACCGGAGGCCCAATGTGGGGTAAGGGGAAAAGGTTGGCAGCGCACTTGTGACTCCACTGGTGTTGCGTCTGCTCGTCTGCCACCTCTCATAAAAAAATGTCGGTTCTATTTTTTCCATTACTTTGGAAATGACCTAATACGTTTTTCAAGAATAGTACCTTGTAAGCCACATAAGCTATAAAACTAAAAACTCCCACACCATAAATTCACTTTACAAGTAGTTACACACATATGCAAAACACCATGTACTCGTATAATATTAAAAAGGTACACGACGACGCGCTACGGGGTAGGATCTGAATATTCATGGCACGTTGTAGATCGTATCGCTTAATAAACACCCTGTATATATACTTATCCCCTGTAAAGAACTGGACAGTAACGGGTATGTACTCATAACAATGTTACTACTACTTAAAGTGACAGGTAGGGAGGGCACATTGGCGACTCCAACTGATTTATATTTTTACTAACTAAACCGGATCTATTTTTAACAACTTCGAAACTACAGGCGCTCGAAAAGCACTTATACTATTTAGTTTAATACTTATTACTTAACTTTTTAGTCCGATTTTGTACTCGAAATTTGAATTAGTGCCAAAAACTTATCAAAATTTCGAGTGCAAAAACATATCAAAAAGTAGTGCATAATTACTTCCCGCCCTTACTTCGTTACGGAACATAATTTTTCAAAACTTGGTCTTTCCTTCTTTCTTAGCAGGATTTCAAAAAAGTACATAATATTTTGTGATACAATAAAAGTGTGTCTAAGTTAAATTTGTATAGGTAATAACCCAAATACCAATTTTCACGACTCTCGGCATCATCATCTTAGCGTTTTGTCACGGTTGCAGCCCAAGATCTGGAGCCCGTGGTTTGCTTCGACTCCTCTACTTCGCGCTTAGAATAATAACCATTCTAAGACTTCGCGCGATCTTGTGCATCCATTGTAGTCAAATAAATATTATACATGTTTGCTTAGAGACTGGAGCACCGATATTGTTTTAAATAGATCAGGTATACACTATCTAACAATTTCAATCGATTGACGTCGCTAGTCCCCTTACCCCCTAGGGTACTCCTACCCTTCGCCTTAAATACTTACTGCGCTGGCTCAGCGACCCGAACCGAGTTTTGGCCTCCGAAACAAGAGATCGCCAATTTGGTCAATCATGCACTTCTTGCCACTCCACGGCACCGTCTTCGCTGGCTTGGCCACCTTGAAAGACTACTCAAATAATGCGCTCATTTTTGCCCATGGTTATTCATTTTGTCCGTGAAGAGCTTCGGCATGTATGGTCCTGCTCCACCGTAGTAATGGCCTAACAGAAATTCGGTGTAAAACCTACGCTGTTTCGACGAGTGAGTGAGGGTACTGGAGGCCTAATCCGGGGGAAGGGGAGCGAATTTTTTTTTTATTTTTATTTATTTATTGAAACCAAATACACTTTTCACAATATAAAAGTTAGCGTTAACACCTGCAGTAGTCTAAGACTGTGTCGCAAATGTTAGCGCCCACATCATAAACGGACAGGCGTTTCAGACAAAAGTACAACTTAAACTACTAACACAAATATGGATGTTACTTATCTGAATTAAATGTTATTTTATTTTTTTATTTTATTTTAAACTAGACTAATTAAACATATACAATGAAATTAAGAACAATTTTTGTTTTTTATTTCATAATAGCTTCCACACTATTATAATCAAGGTTAAGGAGCCATTCACTTACTCAACAGGATGGGATCATACGTAAGGGTTTTATTCTTACGAAGAACAGTGCTCAAAATAAACAGTTTGCGTACGGAAAGAACTTCCCAGAAGCTAAGTATGGCGTTAGTCGGGAATCTAATTGGTTTGTAAGCCTTCGGGACTGCTCTTTGTGCCCTTTCCAGTTGCAGAAGGTTAGACTTTCCAGCAGCACCCCAGGTTGTGATACAATAGGTGATGATTGATTGGACCAGGGAAAAATAAGCAGTCCTCAAGGTGCTTAGGTCAGCGCTTGTTCTGAGTTTACTGAACACAAAGATGAGTTTGCGGATCCTCGACGTTAAACCCTTAATGTGTTTGGTCCAAGACATAACACTATGGACAACAACACCAAGGTACCTAATACTGTGAGTACGCAATATTTTCGGGCAAGTACAGGGAGACAAGTTGGCAGCGTACTTGTGACTCCACTTGTATTGCAGGCATCCATCTCTTGACACCTTCCCAACCCTTTGACAGGGGAAAAGTTTTAAATATGCGCAAATATTTGAAAAATCTAGATATGCATGCTCAGATTCATTCCTAGGCGCACGTTCCACTGAGCTTTTATCGGTCCAACAGTAATTTATTCTATATAGATAGATAGATATTCTTTATTGCACAGAAATAAAACACAAGTATGGTACAACCGTGTGGTCCCCGGCAGAGTAGAATAGGCCACCCTCACTCTTACCGAGGTGTCGTAAAAGGCGACTAAGGTAAAGCTGCTGGCATGATCAACAGCGCCCAGAGAAGGAAAACTCTGCATTTATATCAAAACCCTCGCCAACCCGTCTGCCAAGCGTGGTGAGTATGGCAATTACCCCTCATGGGATTGAGGGAGGTCCGTGCCCCAGCAGTGGGGACTTAAATGGGCTGATGATGATAGTACAACAGCAAAAGGCAGTGCAGTAAGGTTTTGATGTATCAATAGATAGGTTTTATCCAGGAACTGTAATAGGTTATGGGGCTGCCACAATAAATCATCTACTGGTCGCAGCGGCTATGAGCCGCAAGGCTCACCCCATTTCCATCAAATAAATAGAAAAAAGTACCAATAAATAAATACTAAGATCTTTAATCTAAAAAAGTAGAACCGAAAATTGAGGCTAAAATAGGTCACTATTACGTAATAAGACTTAATCCAAAATAAAGTACAACTTCGACATATTGCAGAATTAAAAAGCGGCTAAATCGCTGATCGCCGATGCAAAAAGTACCATGTTTGCTGTGGTCCTAACTTCTGCCTTAAGTTGTTAACAACATAGATTAAAAACTCGATAGCCCCCTACAGTCCGCGCCACCAAAGAAGTCCCGTGAAGAGCGCGATTGAGTCGCCATCAACATTCCAATTTAAGCTTTATTGCCATAGACACAAAGAAGCTCTAATTATGGTTCGCGTTTTTTCGCGGGACTTCTTTCCTGTCGCGGACTCTTTTTAGGACTTAAAGCCGAGCTTAATATAAAATAAATATAAAAAAAAATATTTCACAACATCACATACATTGATCTGACTCCGAGATAGGTAGCTCAAGCACCTGTGTTACGGATATCAGAATCAACAGTGGGATTACAAATATATACATATAATACTTTTTTTTTTTGTAAATACATAGTTATAATACATAGAAAACACCTAGACCAATACAAAAAAGCATGTTCATGCACACAAATGTTTGTACTGTGCGAGGATCGAACCCGTAACCCTTGCACCAAAGTCAGCGTTCACTACCACTGTTCCAAACGGGTCGTCAATTATGAGTAGGTACAGAATGCTATCACCATATAATTTGAAACTTATTTGTTTGTACAATTTAATAGTTGATATTTTTTTATAGCAATATTTTCTATTTATTCTTAAACAATATAATATAATGTTTTTAATATCCTCCAACCGATCACGGTTACGGCGGCCATCTCGACGATCAACCACGTACGCAGGATATATTATAGTGCTCAAGTGTGTGCGTAAAGACAAGTGCACTCTCTATTCTCTTACCCTCACATTCCGATGGGACACCAGCGTGACATGACCAGAGAGGGGGTTGGGCGCAGGACCAACAGCTTCTCGGACCCGGGACCGGACCCGGGACCTCTTGCGTAGCCGTCGCATTGTAGTGCGACCCACTAAGAGTGGTTACACTCACAGTCAATATAATGTTATCAGTTCTATAAACTAGCCAGATTTGTTGTAAATGAGCCCGCCCTCACTTTGTTTATAGGCTTAATTTTCTATTAGTTTGAAAGTTTTCCAATAGATGGCGCTGTGTAATGATTACATCGCGCAAGTGTTTCGTAGGTAAGCTTTGTGGTTGTCTGCAGAAGTTATCTCTTGACAAATAGTACTTACAAAATTAAAAGATTAGACAGATAATAATTTTATTTGCTCTTCTTTTGACTGGTCTGATATCGCGCATTTGGTAGAGACCGGATTTTATCCAACAACAAAAACTGTTATTTTCCACTGCATCAATCATCGATGATCTCTTTCTATAGACGACAAACGATTTTATTCCTCCTTACTATGTATATTTTTATCTATAAGGTCGTCAATCGTAAACCTCTGAAAGGCATCGCTTGTCATATAACATTGTTCCTTATTTATCGGCACGAATAAAAGAAAACACGCCATTGGGGCTACAAATGCCTACATCGTATTATATATGCCAGTCTTGTTCGGTAAGTTCCGTAATAAAAAGCCAGGAATCGGTGCCAAGGCTGCTAACGACATATTCTATTGTGATATGGTTTAATATTTCAGTGTAATATTTGCTGGTGGGAGTACAAAAAGTTTTTATAACTACGAGGTACTATAACTGAAAATAGGCAGCCTATTCATGTTAATAGGTAAAAATTCGGGTAAAACAAACTGTATAAATTTGATTAAAGCAACGGGTAGGGCACACTCGCGAAGACTTGATTTTAATTCTTAGCTACCAAAACAAATATATTTTAAATAATTACGGGACTTCAGACTCGATTTAATAACCATGTCCAAATGTTGGGTCCGTTTTTCAAAAGTGGCTGCCTTTGGCAATAATTCAAAATTCGAGTGCAAACTCAGATCTAACAGCTAACTATAACTAATAAATAAATAGTATAGGTGTTTACCACGAGACTGAAGCCCCGAAATTGTTTAAAATAGACCTGGTCTAGCTAACATCATCATCATCATCATCAGCCCATTTAAGTCCCCACTGCTGGGGCACGGGCCTCCCTCAAACACATGAGGGGTAATTGCCATACTCACCACGCTTGGCAGACGGGTTGGCGAGGGTTTATATAAATGCAGAGTTTTCCTTCTCCGGGCGCTGATGATCATGCCAGCAGCTTTACCTTAGTCGTCTTTTACGACACCTCGGTAAGAGTGAGGGTGGCCTATTCTACTCTGCCGGAGACCACACGGCGGTCTAGCTAACAATTAAAATCAATTGATGTCACTAGTGGGGTATATCCTTCACCTTAAAAGTGGATACAATTTTTTTTAATGTCAAGGTGGCAAACGAGCACACGGATCACTTGATGGTAAACCATTGCCTTAGGCGATCATAATGGGCGGTGGCAATGGCCAACACCAGTGAAGTCACACAAATGCGCTGCCAAACATTAAACCCCCTTTTCCCCCGGTCTCCGAACGCTGCTTTTCGCCGATTTTCTGTGAGGCTGTGACATCATCCAGTCGAGCTGGCCCATTAATGCCGACGCGTGGCTCGCCCACGGTCAAGAAGGTTGTATTAATCTCAATAAAAACATGAACAACCTCGGTCTTGACCGTGGGAGAGTCATGCTTTGGCGTGAATAGGCCTGGAAATACCACGGCCTCACAGAATGATTCGCTGCGTGAGGGGAGCCCAATCCGGGGGAAATTGGGGTTTAAAGCTTGGCAGCGCACTTGTGACTCCACTGGCATCGTGGGTATCCATGGGCGGCGGCAATCGCTTACCATTAGTTGACCCATCTGCTTGTCTGCCAAATATCACATAAAAAAATTAGGTACACTCGGAAAAATATTCTCTACTGAATTAACCTATTTATGTATGTTTCACATTATTGTGTCTCAAGATAATATTATCAAGATTTTGTTAACTTAGTTGTTTTTCTTTCTTTATTTACGTGCTACCTATCACATAAAAAAGGGTCCTGCCCCCAGGTACATGTAATCAAGAAACCGATAACAAACTATATTGAATCACCGGCTGACCGCAAAGCCAGCTAAAACAATTACCACTAAACGTGTCGAATGCGCTAGTCAGCGCACGCCGCCTAATTTTTGAAGTCGTAAAATTTACGACAAAGGCAGTGTGATAGTGATGCGGTAATAGTGACTCGTTCGTTGACTGACTCGATAGCGCAGTGGGTGGTGCGTCGCTCTATAAAGTGACCCCAAGCGCAGACGTCGCTCAAAATGTGTACCTGGGTCGGGCAAAAATGTGCACCTCAGTTTTTCTGTTTAGAAATTCTCAGTGTCAGCCCGGAGTCTGGAATTTAACGGTCTTGTACCCCCGTACCTCGGCACGTTAAGGTCCTGCATCTGATCCCTCTCCGGTCGTGTCACACTGGTGCCCCATCGGATTATGTGGGCTAGGGAAAACAGAGTGCACTTGTGTTTGCGCACACACTTCGGCATTATAATGATATCCTGCGTAAGTGGCTGATCGTTGAGATTGGCTGCCTTAGCCGAAATCAGTTGGAGGATATTATTAATAGTGACTCGTGACAATGGAAAGAAATCTAAGCGGCCATTCTCGTGCACTCGATATTAAAGTCGAATTTGAAATTTGTATGGACGAATGTGTGGAATGCACGAGGTCACCAATATAGGTAATTCTGACAATTATTGTTATTTGTAGGAAGAAATTATTACTTCTTTGCGCCGGTAAAAAATGATAATAAAAAATATATAAACGTTGGTCCACGAAATCTTTCATATCAATCCCAGTTAGAAGTTATTTTCTTTGATTATTTTGTAGTAGTCTCTTATATGTCGGTGACTCTGGTTCTCTGTCGGATTACATCATTTCTGATGCGGTCCTTCAGAGATACTCCGAGCATAGCCCTTTCCATAGCTCTTTGAGCGACTTTGAACCGGTGGACTAGTCCAGCCGTGAGTGTCCACGTCTCGGCACCGTAAGTCATGACCGGAAGGACGCACTGGTCGAAGACTTATCTGCGACAAGATGGGATGATGACATTCGAAGGCTGGCTGGTGTCGGCTGGATGAGAGTGGCCGAAAATCGGGAGCAGTGGTGTGCATTAGGGGAGACCTATGTCCAGTGGACGAGTGTGGGTTGCTGATGATGAGTCTCTTATATAAAAAATAAAGTTTAATAACTAAAACCCGACTACCAAAAAAACTCGCTCTTAAAAGTACGAAACAAGAAAATTGTCTCTGCTGAAATCAATATGCCGTATCGCCGTGGTCTTATGCCACCTTGATTTTATTTTATTATTATAATGAATCTGTTTTGCTATAGTAGGCATACGACCACGGCAATCCGGCATAATCATTTCAGCAGAGACAATTTCTCGATTCGTACTTTTTCGAGCGTGTTTATTCGGTAGTCGGGTTTAGTTTTTAAACTTTATTTTAATTTAACATATTTTTTGGTATGTAAATAAAATTACATATTTGAAATGTGCTATAAAGCTCTTTCATTTTATACCCCACACAGTACCGTCAAGCAAAATTTTTTTTTAGTTCCTTACTCTAAGTCCCCTAGAGGGCGCTGTAATCAATTTAACGTAACGTCATGTCGCCTTTAACTAGAAAACAACCAAGACACTTCTAACGACACCTCATTTGTTCAAATATGATAACTAGTTTAGAAGTTATGAGGGAACAGAGAAACAACCATACATACAGATCAAAATCATAAACCTCGTTTTTGCTTCGCCGTAGTCGGATAAAAATACTTTGTATTATATGATTTGAATTGATTATTTAGTAGTCTCTTTAATAAAAATAATAATTTCATTAATTGAGAATTGAGTTGAGAAGTGAAATAAAAATAAATAAATAAATTCGAGTGGCAAAACTCCACTAGAGTAGCATCACTAAAAGGGAGTATAATCCATCCGAAGTACGGTCCGAGGAGGACGTGCCCTGCGTCTGGAATAAACGTACAGTCAGCAGACGAGCCAGCAGTTTCGGGGCCCGGCGGTTGAGGTGACTGTTTTTGGATGGAATATACTTTCGTTAGACACCACCTACTTTCTGGCGAGTTTTTTTAGATTTGATTTTTGCATCTGCGCAGTGTTTCGCTGAGTAGGTTTCACTGTTATAATAAAAAACTATTTTTAAAGGAATTTTTTTAATAATAAATCTAACAAAAAAAAGTCTTTTTGACTGACAGCATTTATCTATAATACAACTTTAATTTAATTCTATAATATATTCTATAAAAGCAATTTTATGATAAATAAATATGTATTCAACATTCTTAACCTTTGCATAGATTCTAACTGGAATATAATTTTTCCGAGCGTATAGAAAGAGCCTGAACGAATATTAATTTAAAAAAAAAACATTTATTTCAATCATAGGTTATTATCATCACATTTAAATTTATAACTTCAATTTCATTAAAATATTTTACAATAAAATAATAAATTCAACAATAATACCTGTGATACCTAGTCTTAAGTTTTCATACTTTATCATGATTGTAAAAAGTACCCACATTCGTTCATTTTTTTATTTTTTGAATGCGGAATTTAATTGAGAAACCAAAAAATGTTATGCTCAAAAAAAGCAGTCCAATATTTTCCCAAATCTTTTTATTTTCTGTCCGTACAGTAACACTTAGCCAAATTAATGAATCCACTGCGTACTTGCGAATGCAGATTCGATTACCGCAACGGAGCACTGAGTGTGCGCTATTTTAAAGAAAAAACAAATTAGTACAGTATGTGTTACTATTCTGAACAGGCAACGAACAATTATTTACCGTCTTTTTGTGAAAAAGCCAGGAAATTCGTTTTGGATTTGGTTGCGTGCAAAGTTGTCGCTTAAGGCGACGGGTGGCCCTAAATAGTGATGCCAATCGATTTAAATTGATAGCAACTAAACCAGATATATTTTTAACAGTTTTGAAAATCGAGCCTCTCGGAAAGGATGTACACTATTTATTTAATACTGATACTTAAGTTTTGGGTCTGTTTTTGTACTCGAAATTTGAGTTACCGCCAAAAACGGACACTTATGGCGTTAATCCAAATTTCGAGTGCAAAATTAGATCAAAAAGTTAATTATAAGTATTGAATAAATAGTACAAGTTCGAAATTGTTAAAAAGATATCCAGTTTAGATGGTAACAATTTATTGACTGTTTTTTTTACACTCTTATACTGTTTCAAGCTTTACATCAAATCTGGCCAGGTACACTTTATTTTTAAAAAAATTAGTACACGTTGCTTTTTCAGTATTTTTGGTATGTTATTATTTATTTATTTATTACAGCTGTACTAAAGTACATACATGCTTAAGATTATCAGTGTCTTATAGCCTGCTCAAGGTTAATCTAGATTCCGTAGACAAAATCTAATTGTTATAATAGTAATTTCTAAATGCTACCATAGAGAATATTATAATCACTACATTCTTATGATGCTACTATAATTATGTGTAATTATAATTCAATAAAATAAATCCAAGCTTTGTATTCTAAATACGCGTACGCCGTACGTACGACCGTGGGAGAGCCACGCTTCGGCCTGAATGGGCCGGCTCAACCGAGTAATACCACGGCCCCACAGAAAACCAGCGTGAAGCAGCCCTGTGCTGTATTTCGTGAGTGAGGGTACCGGAGGCCTAATCCGGTAAGGAGGATTAAAGGTTGGCACTTGTGTCGCGGGTGTTCATGGGCGGCGGCATCGCGTACCATCAGTTGATCCTTCTGCTCGTCTGCCGCCTATCACATAAAAAAACGCACGACGATAACGACCAATGATGTGATTTCAGTATGACATACAATTATGGATGTGTATTCTTTATTACACATAACTCAAGGCAAGAAATTATTAGTAGCTACTTTGGTAATTTCACCGTAGTCATATGTGTGTTACTGTTTAGTAACAGGTTTTTACGTGAGCCTCAGGATGCGCGTTGATTCCGATACGCGTTGTTATACGAACCAAGCTGTATTGTACGTACCTGTTTATTCTCTATTGCTCTTTTCTCATGTCTATACCTAATCTGTAGACAGCGGTGCTGATTGCACACTAAGTATTGTTATCTAGTATACATCACTTATAGTGTTACATGTGTGTAATTGTTTGTTGTCTTAAATAAATAAAAATAAAAAATAAAATAATAATAGAAAATAAAATAAAAATTATGTGCTCAAATCAATATAAAACAAGGTTACGCTACCCAACTATGGAGTTTAGGTATTATCACCCCAACCCATTCCAGCACAAAGTCTACTTTACTAAAAACCGTCCGCAACAGAGATATCGAAAAACAAACTTCAAAATAAGAGTCTCATCGCTCATTTTACCTACAAAATAAACAACGTACTTATCTTTACGGTACATAAACGGGGTCATTTTCACCCGTCCGCCGCCCGGTCATATTTTAAAAGGTTTCGAGCGCTGCCGCCCGTAGATAACCGCCTATCGGTTATTTACTGACCACGACCGCAACTTCGCTAACTTTTTGTACCTTTCAAGTTGGGAGATTAGATCTGCGGAACTAAAATACGGATTTATCGCCCTAGATTTTTTTTTTGGGATAAGTCTTGCCATCTGTCAGTAGGTATCACAGACAATCCTCACAGAAAACCGGCGTGAAGCAGTGCATGCGCTGTGTGAGTGAGGGTACCGGAGGCCCAATCCAGCGGAAGGGGGTTAAAAGGTAAGCAGCGCATTTGTGACACCACTGGTGTTACAGGTGTCCATGGGCGGCGGTAAATGCTTACCATCAGGTGTTCTGTCGGCTCGTCTGCTACCTAATCATAAAAAAAAGGTTCGTTATATAGTTCTTTGGCAACTATGCAAGTGCCGTTTTGTATGGCGATTTTCTTGGAATTTGTATTTTCTAGACTAACTTTTTTTTTAAATTTGTAAAATAACTAATAATGCCCTGTTGGTCTAGTGGTTAAAGTACCGGGCCGTGATCTCAGGGTCCTGGGTTCGATTCCGGGTCGAGCGAAAAGTATGTTGCGAATTTTTCGAACATAGCTCGGGTTTGTGATCACCAATCCGCATTTGGCAAGCGTGGTGATTAAGCCTATTCCCATCATAGTAGTGATAACTTGAATTCTATGATGGAGGCCTTTGCCCTGCAGTGGGACAGTTTATAGGCTGATACTAGCTAACTATTAATGCTACTACTCCATAATGAACTGTGGACAACGTTTAGGAACGTGTAGGATAGTTTTTCTGGAAAATACATTTTTTTTAATGAAAAAGCTTTTATTGATAAAAACGTCAATTCTGCCAAGTAAAAAAGTGTCATTTTCAAGATTTTTATTTGCATCACAAATAAAATAATATCTGATCTCTATTTGATATCAAGTTTAAAATATAGTAAAATTATAGTAAGCTTATTAAAGGATATATACATTTAATTGCGTCTAGAAAAAAATCACAATTGCATAAGTAAATACCTATCTATTATTATAGATAGATAGATAAACTGTGGAATGATCTATCGCCTGCGGTGTTTCCGGACCGATACGACCTGCAAACCTCTTTTGACGTGACAGGTGTCCATGGGCGGCGGTAATCGTTTACCATCAGGTGATACGTCTGCTCGTCTGCCCCCTATATAAAAAAAAACAATATATGTGTAGGCAGATCATACAAGCGAGGTACCACCAGTCATCAACGGATGTGGATGGCCACATCCGTTGATGACCGCGATCCTCATTTATGAGCAGTGAGATAGAGATTCTATATTGCACAAAAACAACAACACCAATAAAAAAAGAAAATTTCCATTTTGAACAATTTTACTGTCATTCAATTCAATTCAATTCAATTTATTTACTCATAAACAAAATTCATTGTGTTTGAATATTACATGTTTATACAAGTACAATACATATTTATTATAACAGCAAAAAGAATATGCTACTTAAATCAAAATAAGGGATAATTAATTACAATGTCAAGAATAATGATTGAAATACTATGTCGAAATAATTTAAGTGGAAATACAATATACAATTTATATTATGTCAAGTTACCTATTTACTATAAAATATATATGATTTCAGAATTATTGTAAGTCAAAGTACCTATAACTGCTCTATACTTTATAGACAGACACCTTTCCAAGTGAAATGATTTTAACTTGCTTCTAAAACTTGAGTGATAAATATAGCTTTTAAGATCGATTTATATCTCTCATCACTTATTAATGAATGAAATACTCTACTAACTGCCACGAGTCATTGCGTTCATTATAATACTTTTACTCATATCTTCCCAGCATTGGATCGATAGCTTTAACGCTATATCATCTTCTATTGTTGTGGTGAATTATTTAGACAATTCATATAACAACATTGAAACTTCCTTCGTGATCGCACAAATAAAACAAAGGGAGCTGAAATAGCAGAAAATATAATTTATTACACCACCGTCACCGTTGTATTAACAGTGTGGCCAACTAAACGAATTATGTCATTCCCTCTCGCTTGTTTTGCTCACGGGGAGGGAGAGAGTAGAGTTTGTTGTCGCCAAGGCAAGAAATGCCGTTCCTAATACAATAGATAGTTCCAATTAAGTGTATGTGGTCTGGCCACTGGGTTTTGTCAGACAGTATGACGGGGCCAGTCAGTCGTAACTAATCCTGACTTGATATTATCCAAGAGTGATGTAGCGTTATACTTTCTAGCTTTTTGTTTGATTACTCGATACCTTTTGCGTTTGTAATATTGATTGGATTTTTATTTTATTTATTAAGGAATAACAACAGCCGTTAACATTACGTATGCGTTTATTTTAGGCCATAGCGACGACCCGTTTGGAACACGAGTAGCTGCCATTGGTCCAAGGGTTGCGGGTTCGATCCCCGCACAGTACAAACATTTGTGTGCATGAACATGTCTGTTTGTATTGGTCTGGGTGTTTCTTTGTATTATAAGTATGTATTTACAAAAGAAAAGTATTATATGTATATATTTGTAATCCCGCTGTTGATTCTGATATCCGTAACACAGGTGCTTGAGCTACCTATCTCGGAGTCAGATCAATGTATGTGATGTTGTGAAATATTTATTTATTTATTTATAGCAGTTATTCAAAATATTACATAACTTTATAAGTACAAACATAGTCTTTGACAATTGTAACTTAAAATTATAGCCAACTGATATAAATCTAACAAGATCATTAAGAGTATACTTACTACCTATACCAATTTGTTTTTTACCAACTTTTTTTAAATACTTAATTAATGTGATAACATATGCACATTATAACTAATGGTATACGGTGCACTCAGTGCACAAGTATTGCATTGCACATGTATTATTTATAAATTATCTTATCATCCTACTATGAATTATGAGTTATTTAAATAACATATTAAATACTACACTGAAACGACACTACATAACTAAAGTAAAGTAGATAAGTAAGTAAGTAGTTACCTACTTACTTACCTATCTACTTTACTTATGTGTTTAGAAAATAATGACGTCACATACGCCCAGAATCAATCGTTCATTAACGATTAAAGGGTCTGCTACTATGTCTTAGTAGCGACTGCAATGCTCACCACACCACATGGGGCAGCACGGATACCAACACGAGGGGTGAGTTGCTTCTTGAATTCATTCTTAAACACAACCTCATAATTCTTAATAAAGGATGTACCCCTACCTTCACCACTAGAGCCCGACAAGAAGTGCTCGATATCACGGTTTGCTCACGGAACATCGCAGGGCTAGTAGGTAAGTGGGTCGTATCAAATGAGGTCACAATGTCTGACCACAGGCATATAAGGTTCAACATAGGGCTGGTCGACAGCGACAATGCTACTCCTTATAGAAACCCCAAAAACACCAACTGGGGAAAGTACAGAGAGAGTCTACAAGCAAACCTGGACACTCTCGATAAAACCGTTAGATCTCGGGAACAGCTCGAATCAGCGGTAGAGGGCGTCACGAAGGCTATGCTGCAGGCATACCAGGATAACTGCCCTCTCAAAAAAGCCAACAATGTGAGAAGGAGGAAGAATGTTGAAGGCTGGAACAAGAACTTAGCGGCCCTTAGGACAAAAGCTCGAGGACTTTTTAATAAGGCCAAAAGAACGGGAGGTTGGGAGCTGTACTATGAGGCACTTACGGAATATAACCGGGAGCTAAGAAAGGCAAAACGACAATCTTGGAGGAAATTTTGTGAGGACATAAATAGCGCCACACAGACATCTAGGATTCACAAGATTATGTCAAAATCACCAACGACACACCTAGGGTTACTAAGGAACCCAGATGGGTCGTTCACGAACTCCAAGGAAGAAACACTAGCACTGCTAGCTAGCACACACTTCCCAGGATCCACTCCAATATCGGAAAGAGAGGAACCAGCACATCCTCAGGGCAAGCCTAGGCCCAGACCGGAGGACTGGCGCAAAGCCACTCTGATATTCAGACCCCACCAGGTCAAATGGGCCATAAATAGCTTCAAACCATTCAAGTCTGGGGGGGAGGACGGCATTTTTCCTGCCCTCCTTCAAAAAGGGGCTAAAGGGCTCCTCCCATTTTTAGTAAAAATCTTTAGGGCAAGCTTTGCCTGGAGATCACTACCGGCTATATGGACAAAGGTAAGGGTGGTATTTATACCCAAGGCCGGAGATAGAGACAAGTCACAGCCTAAATCCTACCGACCAATTAGCCTCACCTCCTTTCTACTGAAAACGATGGAAAAGGTACTAAATATGTACATCAGAGAGAACTTCATCAAATCGTGTCCCTTGCATGTACGTCAACATGCCTACCAAGGTGGCAAGTCTACCGAGACAGCCTTAATGGAGCTTACCGATAGACTAGAAAGGGCTGTAGAAGAGAAAGAAATTGCCCTATGCGCCTTCCTAGACGTGGAGGGAGCGTTTGACAACACCTCAGCGTCAGTCATCATAAGGTGCATGAGAAATAAGGGCGTAGATGAGACCACCCTAGGATGGATCGAATCCATGCTCTTATCCAGAGTAGCTAAACTAACACTTCTGGACACCACAGCAGAATTCAAAGTTGCGAGAGGATGCCCCCAGGGGGGAGTCCTGTCCCCACTGGAATGGTCCATCGTAGTCGACGAGCTGCTTCACAAACTAAACGGGGCTCACTTTACAACCCAGGGCTACGCGGACGATCTGGTGATTACGGTGGTTGGCAAATGCCAATACACAGTATCTGATCGACTGCAGCAGGCTCTACGTATGGTTGAAAGATGGTGCAACGATGTTGGTCTCAACGTGAACGGGAATAAAACCATCATAGTCCCATTCACCAAAAAAAGGCTTCTGGATAAACTAAGAAAGCCTACCTTATCTGGGAAAACCATAGAGTTTTCTAGAGAAGTCAAATACCTAGGGGTGATGCTAGATCAAAAGTTGACCTGGAATTCACACCTCAACTACGTTACCAAGAAGGCCAAGATGGCACTTGGTACCTGCTACAGGATGGTGGGACCCAAATGGGGCCTAAAACCAAGGTACTTGCTTTGGTTATACACGGCAGTGGCACGTCCTATGATTGCCTATGCCTGTGTAGTATGGCACAACAAGACCCGCCAATCCACAAGCAGCATGGCACTCACGAAAGTACAGCGCTATGCATGCTCGCTAATCACAGGTGCCATGTCATCCACCCCAACGGCCGCTCTGGAGGCTCTGCTCTCTCTCTGCCCCCTGCCTACATTTATACAAAAAGAGGCAAGAGCCGCTATGCTGAGAGCCTGGGAAAACGGGTCCAAGACATGGCACTCTTACGGCATGAGAACCCTTCTAAAAGAACTGCAAGTCATGCCGATCATGCTTATGCCAGGGGACAGCATGATCAAAGAATACCACTTCACAAAGTGGTATTCAATCGAGATACCGGACAGACAGGAGTGGACTGATGGTACGCTCGCTGAGTTCCGGTCTGGGGATATTGTGTGGTACACGGACGGCTCCAGACTCAACAATAGAGCTGGCTTCGGAGTATACGGCGAAAAACCCAAGGCCCAAATATCACAGGGCCTGGGGTTACACGCCACAGTCTTCCAAGCCGAAGTGGCTGCTATAATACGCTGCGTCCAGGAGAATCTGCGACGCGGCTACAAGGGTAAAGATATATACATCCTATCAGACAGTCAAGCGGCTCTAAGGGCACTTGAATCTGCTGAGATTACCTCCAAACTAATAGCGGAGGGAGCACAGACCCTAAACCGTCTGGGCTCCAACAACAGAGTAACCCTTCGCTGGGTACCAGGACACTCCGAAATCGTGGGCAACGAAAAAGCCGACGAGCTTGCAAGGGAGGGGGCCTTATGCCCGGTACAAACCCCGGAACCGGTACTGGGCATACCCAAGTGCACCACCCGACGCAATCTTAAAGAGTGGTCGATCGAACAAGGTAAACAACTATGGCTCAGGTCGACAGGTCAGGCTCACGCCAAGACCTTAATGACAGGATTCTCCAACAAATACACGCAAGAAGTATTAGCGCTATCTCGCGGACAGTTGAGCATCCTCACAAGAACCATTACTGGTCACTGCAGGCTAAACAAGCACGGTACCAGAACCGGGCTGGCCGGAGATCCCACCTGCAGATTCTGTAAAGCAGAGGACGAAACACCGATGCACGTCCTCTGTCAATGCGATGCCCTCGGGCACCCAAGAAGCCGCACCCTGGGCAGTTACCACATCTGCCCGGAGGAAGTTAAGGCTATCGCTCCCAAGGCCATTATACGGTTTATGCAAGCCGTGGGCCTCGGAGACGATCTGTAAGGGGGAGCGGAGGTCACAATAGATCAAATCTGGTCGCAGTGACCACTCGGCAACGAACGCTCCCCAGAACTTCGAATAATAAAAAAATACTATGTCTTCCAATTTTTATTACTAAAGTAAATATTTATTAATGTGCAATAAAAAGCAAGCCACTCACTAGAGTGGCTTGCACCACTTCATGAGCACTAGCTCAAGTTATAGCTTTTTTACTTGTAACATTAACATCCTAAATCTATGTTTAGACAACCTGACATGAAACAAGCAATTATAATAATAACCAGTGACGGCTTCGCACCGGTGCAATATTAATATTGCACCGGTGCAATATTATGCTTGTTATTACTGTAAGAGTTATTAGACAGTAAATTTGATATTATTAATTTAAAATATATATTATTAAAGTAAAATAAGAAATTCTGTAAGTTTATCAATTTACTAGGAAGTTTATAAACTGTCGTAGGATTCTAAACGGGAGATAAATTGTATTATTTTACGTCCACACTTTCGTACATTAATAAACATACTGAACTCATTCGTAAAATAATAAGTAAGCAATATCCAAACGCTATGCGCGAACTGATTGGCATTGCCACTATGAATATTGACCAATCAGAGAGCAGTGTGTTATTTTACGTATTTCAAAGATGCGTATATTTAAAAGAGTTTCTGTAATTGGTCGAACCATGTTAAATCTTACGAATAGATATCCGTTAGTCTATAAATTTACCGTGTGACGTCGGAACTTGATAAATATAAGAAAGTGTTGACTTAAAATAATACAATTTATCTCTCGTTTAAAATCCTACGAAAGTTTATAAACTTCCTAGTAAATTGATAAACTTACGGATCTCGTTATTTTCCGGTGACATATATACATTAAAGCGTCGTCTATAATTGTTGTAATTGCTTTAAAATATTAATATATTTAGTTTTGTATTTAAATTATAATTTTATGTTAACCAATTTCAAATAAAAAACTGGCAACACTAGACGAAGGAAACGACGGGCGGAACGGCATTCTATGCCGGACCACCGCACGCGTCGTTACTCCGAGTATCAGTGATAGTGTCGACAGTAATTCAGGGTATCAAATAAGCGCAGTTAATTGATTGGATCAAAATCAAAATCAAATATTTCTTTATTTGCATAGGCGTGTACACAGCACTTACAAATCGTCATAAATTTGAATGATTTAAGACTATTTATATGTACTTATGTAATAATTTACATGTTAATACATATATATGTTGATACATAAAATATACTAAAAAAAGTAAATAAACATAATGCGATTCTACCACCGGCTCGGAAAGTTGTTTCTGGTCGAGAAGATCCGGCAAGGATGTTCTGGTGATGTGGAGATTAAAGATCTAAGTACTGGGCGTTTTCTTACATTACACATATGAATTACATACATACTCTAACTATTAAAGAAAATCTCTTGCGCAACTCGGTGCGTGGTTTTTAAGATCTAAGCATACCTATATAACGACAAACAGACAGTAAAAACCATCACGATATTTTTTTTAATATCAGATGATATTTAAAGTAACAGTTACTAAAATAAATTATCTCTTCATAACTTTTAAATATGTATAGTTCCATCTCAAGGCTGCCTATTCTAGATAATATATTTATTATACTGAATGAATAAAGTCCATTTCTTAATAAAAAGGTTCTGCGTTTGAGTACTGTACAGTCAATTTATAACTCTCTCGCCAGAATATTAATACCAAGTAGAGCGCTTGAGAGTAAATAGAAAGAATTTAAATAAAAATGTTTGCATTAAAACGTGGTATGTTTTAAAACTGCACTTCAAACTACTGGTTAATATGAAAAGTTTAAATCGACGTTAAAAAAATTAACTAATGCTGTCTTAGACAGGACAAAATGTTTTTGAGATTCATTTCTAAGTATGGGGAACCCTAAAAACGTTTGAGAGAAAATCTTAATGCGGTTCAGAGGATACATCTATTTACCAAGTTTGAACAGAAAAGGTTTTAAAATTAAAAAAAAAAGTATGACGAATTCATAAGGGTTCCGTTTTTGCCGATTGGCTACGAAACCATATAAAGAACATTATAATCAAAGTATGTATAGAAATAGCAATAATGAGTACATGTAATAAAATGTTACATTTTGTCCACATAAACTAACCGCCCGTATCATCAGCGTAAATTTTTCGAAACACATCATGGAATTACGACGGCCGCCGCGTTCGCACCACAGATTTTTATTTATGACCAATTTTTGCTGCTTAATAATGCAGCAGTAAATTAACGCTTTAATATTACGGAAGCCAGTTTTGCGGACTGTTCGCTTAGCTCCCGGTTCAGTGTGGACGCGGTTTAAGCCACAGGCGAGAGAAAACATAAAAAAGGGATAGACAAGCAGACAGATCGCATGGATACGAGTGAAATTACATGTGCTCAACCTTTAAGCTCCTCTTCCCTCCTACATTGGGCATCCGGCACCCCCTCTCATTTGGCAAAGCAGAGCGTTTGCGCTGCTTCACGCGAATTTTCTGTGATGGACGTGGTACTCTGGTATAATCATTAATATCCTGTGGGAGAGAGTGGTGATAGCTGATAGAGTTGTGGTAGCTGACAAAACAGTGGTAATTGACAGTGTGGTAATAGCTGTCTGTACGGTGGTAGCAGATTAGATGAGAGCGTGGCCTTTTTAAACGAGAGGTTATAGGTTGAAAACCTCAAAATGTTTCTAAAATCTCAAAATGTTTCTTCACCAATGACCTACTTGTTTCTTTCTTTAAGATGACGGGTAGGTCACACTAGCGACGTCAATCGATTTTAATTGTAAGCTAGTAAACCGGATCTATTTGAAACAATTGCGGGGTTACAACTTCTCCGCAAACACTTTTAATACTATTATATACTATATATATACTATTATATATAATATTTTAAATAACCATGCAAAAAATATTGGATCCAACGCGTACGTGAAAAATTCATTCACGCCAAAAGCGGCCACTTTTGGCGTGAATCAATTTTTCGCGTACAAAAACGGACCCAACATTGCATGGTTGTTTAATAAGTAGTATGTTTGCCGAGAGGTTGTAACCCCAAAATTGTTTAAAATAGATCCAGTTTAGTAGCTAAAAATTAAAATCGATTGGCGTCGCTAGTGTGCCCTACCCGTCACCTTAATAGTTGCTAAGGTCAGCCGGCGATTGCTACGCCAAGTTCAAATTACCAATCTTACTTCAGAGCGTTCAATTCAATGACTTTGGACTCAAAGGCGAAGAACACTTAGCGATGATCATAGTAAAAAAAAGATCACACCCGTCATTAAACTAAGAGTATATTATTAGCTTCTGTTTAATCGACATGATGTGATAGTGAAATGCAAGCCTATCACAGCTCCATGAAAACACTATCAAAACACCACAACACACATAACCCAGCACTTAGGCACTAAATAATTCCAGTCCATAATCTACCGCCTAAACTAAAGATAAACAGCTGTTACTGCAGCGGTGCAGCTGGCCAGGGAACCATTACAGATTTTACGGATGAAGCCAAGATAAACTGGGTCAGTGTAATGCCAACACGTGTTCTGGTCCCGGGAGTGATATCTATCGGCTCAAAGTAGGCTTTTAATGTATCGATACCAACTATCGATACTTTAAAATGAAATCATCGATAATGTATGTATGTTCGTGACTTGGAACGCGTAGGGTGCTCTCTGGCTAGATGGCGTTGATCTGCGAAAGGCCGTTGCTGTTAAGTTACTATTACACATGCTCATTTTTAGCAAGCTTTTTAAGCATGCCAAATATGAGCATTCTTAATGAACTGTCAACATTTGCTATCAATAAGCATGCTATTAGTCGTCTATAAGCATGCTTATAAATATGCAAACCTGTTTACACGTGCTAAATCACTCCGCCACACCCTTCCTTCCATCCGCACTGCAGGAAGCATGCTTAAAAATCGAACGGCGTGCGATTTTTAAACTAGCATGCTTATCAGAAGCAAGTCCGTCCACATATAGTACAAAGTACCTTGCTCCAAAGTAGCGTGCTTTATGCATGAATATAAGCATGTACCTTTAGATATTGGATGCGTTGAATCTAAAAGAGGCAGATCATAACGTTCCATTTTGATAGTCCTTATTGCTGGATAAAATAAAGGTCATATTAAATAGATATAGGACCCAAGAGACCCAGCGGGCCCATTTGATATGACTAACTGTATTTACATATGGTCCTCTCAAATAGGTCCAATCTTAACTCAAGTTACTACTGTCTACAAAGTCAGTCCTTGCCGTCATATGAAGCTTTAGCCTGACTGCCAACATAAAAAGAATATCGATACGTATTTATTTTACGGCCATCCCTACCCAAAGACATTAAATTTATACCGCGACAGAAGACGCCGATGCCATTATGTTTGTAAGTACGTCCTTGGAAGGCGATGTTAAAGTTAGAATGGTATAAAGTGGGCTTTTAATGCGGTTTACAATATACGTGATGGAGGAAGATACAAACTGTAATGTTAGAAAGTTTTTTGAGGTAAGAGGGAAAGTCACGTTTAAAATGATAAGTTACTTTGTTAACGTGCGTATGATATATCTAATGTAATGATGGAAATACTACATAGACCATTTTCGTAAGGGTTGTATTTAACGGGGAAACGGGAATCGGAGAACCCTTAAAATCTGACACCTAAGGCTGTCGATTGGCTGTGTGGACTGGATGTAAACTTGTAGACAATAGTGATAATTATAATAAATAATACTATGTCTTATATAATATAAATGCCTACTAAAATGTAACATATGACAAATGATTAAATAAGTATAAGAGACAAAATCGTTTTAAACCTTCATAAAATATTTTTTAATGAAATATGAACCGTCGAATGTAATGACCCGGCTATTTTCATTTAATATTAAACGTGTAACTCGTAAGTAACTTGTCCGCATAGACTCTATGATATTTTCCAGTAAAAATTAGATATTTCGTTGTAAAAAAAATGGTTAGTATAGTTGGGCCAAAATAAAAGGACACATACACTTCAACAAAATTCGACAACGTAACCTTGTAACAACGGTCATTGAATTTATCAATCTTTGTATGTTAAAAAAGCACAATTTCTTAAAATTAAATTCGTTTTAAAATTATGTTTGCATTTATTTATTTCACTAAAGTTTTTTGGCTTATTTGTTTGTCCAAAAATAATAATGATACTCTTTGTAATATTAGTTTTCTTTTTCTGGCAAAATATCAGTAATGACACTTTACACTTAGCCGTGTGGTCCCCGGCAGAGTAGAATAGGCCACCCTCACTCTTACCGAGGTGTCGTAAAAGGCGACTAAGGTAAAGCTGCTGGCATGATCATCAGCACCCAGAGAAGGAAAACTCTGCATTTATATCAAAACCCTCGCCAACCCGTCTGCCAAGCGTGATGAGTATGGCAATTACCCCTCATGTGATTGAGGGAGGCCCGTGCCCCAGCAGTGGGGACTTAAATGGGCTGTCGATGACGATGACGATGACTTAACAAAGATTTCATTTAGCAAAAGAATTAAAAAAATATTTTGATGAATTTAATTCAAAAATTGCTGCTCAGATTACAGGACATAGTACAGCAATTATCTTAAAAAGATGTAGAGTAGACTACAAATAAATCCCATAATCCTAAACTTTGTCAAGCCTCGTAAGATTAAACGGCAAACTAACATTTAATAACATAGTCATTAGTTCAAGTTATCCCCTCGTTACTCGTTTTCGTCCAAACGTAAGGTTTTAATAACAAGTCAAGATCATTTATATAGATAGGGTAACAATGACTTCTGACCGAGCTGAGTTAGGGTTTATAGAACTACAGTAGAAAGAAACTAGTGGCCCGTTCTCTCTTCGTTTCGGGACATTAGTTCGACTTTCTACCAATAGATGGCGCTAGATGTCGATTACATCGCGCAAGCGTTTCGTGTTTTTGGATTACCTATAAACGTTGCCGCTGCCTGTGGGATTTACCTCTTTATAAATAGTATAGATAAAAACGAGAATTGGCGCAATGTGCTTTTTTAAGACATGATAATGTACTCACACTTCACATTTCGGCTGGGTTAGAGCAGCCGTGGTCACAAGCGGAAGACGAACCGTATCGCGTTAATTCTCGTGTTTATAAATAATAGTGTAATACAAAGCGATGATCTAAAAAACTATGAAAGAAAGCAAAGACATACAAATATAGACAAGACAGTAGAAAAGAAAAGACAAAGGACGCCTAGAGGAGCACACGTGACCTAGTAACTGGAAACCAAGGTGAGATTCTAATTATTGTCACGACGATACGCATGATGATTCTCGCGCCTCGAAGCGCATTGTAGCACAATAATGAGGCGCAAGTCCTTGAGTAGAGACCGCGACTCGGTAAGCGTTGTGTAGGACGCCCTGCGACAAGATGGGATGGTGACATTCGAAGGCTGGCTGGTGTGGGTTGGATGAGAGTGGCCGAAAATCGGGAGCAGTGGCGTGCATTAGGGGAGACCTATGTCCAGCAGTGGTTGATGATGATAATGATGAATGAGGCGCATGGCGCGGGATTGCACGCGGCATCAAATCCGCCCAACAGCCCAGCCCATTCTTTATCTGCGCCAAAGTAGGTAGTCAACAGTCGAAGTCAGGCAAAGTCACAGTCACTATATAAAACGCCGCTGTTTTACGTTTTAACAACCTACGGATTCTAGCGATAACACTGTAAATACAATCGCAGGTTTTAAGATTACATATATTAGGTCCAAGCAAGTTTTCACGTGACAACTCACTCGTTATACGATATTATACCAGTGTTAAAAACTAAGTTTAAGTTTTTCTCGATAAGTTAATTGTATAATTCTTTAAGAGACTTACTACGTAAGTCTTAAAAACTATAATTGGATCGGTAGTTAAAAACGATACAATTCTAAGATTCTTATTAATAGGCCTCACGGCATTTCACTACACAAATAAACACCATAATTTCACCATCGATTGCATCAGCCCACGCGGAGTGTTTTAGTCCTACCGCCAGAATCCATTCATGAACTTAAAGTCTTTACTCCGAAAGAGCACTGAGAGTACATCTCTTTCAAATCATTGGTTTATTAACTCTATGGCACCACGCTGTACTCTCGTGGCTTAGCCCCAACCCATCTAGTTTCGTAGCTACTTGATTTATCGTCCGCTGTACCGCTAACTTACAGCTTAGTTATGTATAGCCAGCACTAGATCATATGTACGATTTGGATAATATTACTGAAGTTGTTGATTAAAATTTCGACGTCCATTTTGATTTGAGACGAATATTATATATTCCAAGATTAAAATAAGGTAGACACATGAGAACATGGTTTTAGGAATATACCTCCTTCAAATATTAAAGTTAATATAAGCTTAATAGGTATCCTTATCTAAAAAAAAACTCATGACCCATGTTGAGGATCGACGGCTGGATTAGCCTCTTTTTTATTGTTTATGTTTTATACTTCTTTTGCTGTTTCATATATTGTTTTATTATTGTCTTGTAGTCTTGGTTTAAGTGTCTGAGTAACCTGAGAATATACCTGAAAACCATTGTTTTGCTCATATCTTGGTAGTTTTATTAGCATCGCCAGTTTATATACAGTCCAATCGCCATAGCCCATGCCTTCAAGAGATGAACTGTATTTTTTGCCTATCTGGGGCACTATGCTAATGAAAACAAACATTTTCCCCAAAGAATATTGGGACTAATCTCAAAAAAAAATCACCTTTCCATACAAATGTGATCAGCTGATTGGTGCAATTTGTATCGAAAGGCGAATATATTTTAGATAATATTTTTCCCCAAGGAACATAGGGTCTAACCCTATGTTCCTCTGGGAAAAATATTTATTTTAATTAGTACTAGTGTCCCAGATAAGGGACTAAGTCAGTTAAAAAATCATGGTGTATTAGTTACAAATCGATTGGAAAGTCATCGAACATACAAATTAACGTTATTTTATATACCTGCCACGTGTAAATAAGGGTTAACGCCCTAAATCTGATGTTCTAAATAAGACTTCTTGTACTATCCCAAATGGGAATTTTACCATGTTTGAATCCACTATGGAAGAAGTTTTGAGCAAAATATGTTCATCTAATAAAAAAGTAGTTGTTTGTGGAGATTTTAATATCAACATTTTAGATAACTCACAGAACTCTGTTAGGTTTCTGAATCTCTTTAAATCATTTAATTTACATCATCTTTTCAACGAACCCACGCGAGTCACACCCACCTCAGCTACTTGTTTAGATAACATATTTTGTAACTGTGAAGTTATGGACAAGTCCATAATAAATTTTATCAATTCTGACCATAGTGGTCAAATGACTGTGTTTGAGCACCGTCATGCCCCTTCTTCATATAGTTTTGTATGTAGACCAATCACTGAAAACCGTATAAATAGATTTAAAGAAACTATCTCACAAAAGTTGTCTACATTGTCCTATAATGAAGGAAATGTAAACCAACATTATGATAAATTATTTAATGTCGTTGAAAAAGAATTTAATGGTATCTTTACCAAAAGAACCATTAAAACAAATACCTCTAAAACCAAATTCAGTGACTGGGCCACTACAGGTATTTATAAAAGCAGAAAGAGGTTATTTGAATTGTATGATATTAAGGCCAACTCTAATGACCCAACGACATTAGAATATGTTAAGAAATATTCAAAGCTATTTAAAAAAGTTTGCGCAGTGGCCAAATCAAATTACTTTAAAAATAAGATAATGAAAGCTAGTAATAAAAGTAAAGTTACATGGAAAATTATAAATAAAGAGACTTGCAAAAACAAAACACAACACAGCAAGCTCTCTCTTAAAATTGATGGCAAATCTATTGATACAGACTCTGAAGTGGCAAGCACATTTGAGTCATTCTTTTCAAACATTCCAGTCACTACCACTAAAACATTAAATTCGAGCCCGCATCTCGCTGCTTCTCTCATCAAGTCGCATGTAGATGAGTGCACCACATCTTTTAGATTTAGTCATGTAAACTCAGAGATTATTCTTAAAACATTAAAAGATTTAAATATTAAAAAGACTGAGGATGCATGGGGAATTTCGATAGATATAATAAAAAATATAATACACTCTATCGCACCCCACTTAGCTATAATATTTAACGAATGTGTTGACGAGGGTCAATTTCCAAATAAGATGAAAATTAGTAAAATCATACCTTTATTCAAATCTGGAGAAAGGAGTGACCCGTCTAACTTTAGGCCAATATCCATATTGCCAGCACTCAGTAAAATATTCGAAAAAATTATATTCACTCAACTTTTATCTCATTTTAATATTAATAAATTACTGCATGAAAAACAGTTTGGATTTACTAAAGGAAAATCCACTACTGATGCAGGAGTGGCTCTTATCAAACATGTTTTTGATGCGTGGGAGAAAAAGCAGGATGCAATAGGTGTTTTCTGTGATTTGTCGAAAGCATTTGATTGCGTTAATCATGAAACACTATTGATGAAGTTACGGCATTACGGTGTATTGAATAACGCACTTGATATGATTCAATCTTATTTGTCTGATAGGATTCAAAGGGTTAATGTTAATGGAATCGACTCTTCTGGCGCTCCTCTATTAATGGGAGTGCCCCAAGGCTCAATATTGGGGCCTTTGTTGTTCTTAATATACGTAAATGACCTTCCATACTTTACGAAAGATCTATGTGAGATAGTGTTATTTGCTGACGACACTTCCTTGATTTTTAAGGTTGATAGATATAAAAAATCAATTGACGACGTAAATGATACTCTCTCACAGGTATTGCACTGGTTTACGACCAACAATTTACTTCTTAACTCAAAGAAAACTAAATGTGTAAAATTCACCATGCCAAATGTAAGGCAGGTCGATACAAGTATTAAGATGAACAATGAATCTATTCAAATCATTAATTCCACAGTTTTTCTCGGTATAACTATAGATGCGAAATTGCAGTGGAGTCCCCATATTGCTGCCTTGGCAGGAAGACTAAGTTCCGCTGCATATGCAGTAAGAAAAATTAGGCGTCTGACTGATATCGAAACGGCAAGACTGGTCTATTTCAGCTATTTCCACAGTGTGATGTCATATGGTCTACTGTTGTGGGGGTCTGCTGCTGACATACAAACTATTTTTGTATTACAGAAAAGGGCCATCCGCGCTATATACAGCCTTAGATCACGTGACTCACTTAGGGAAATATTTAAAGAAATAAATATTTTAACCGTGGCTTCCCAATTTATCCTCGACTGCATTATGTATGTACGTAAGAACTTGCACACTTTTCCAAAAAAGTCCGATAGTCATAGTCTTAACACCAGAAATAAACATAGGCTTGCCGTCCCGGTCCTCAGACTTCATAAAATCGGTAATTCGTTTGTTGGCTTAAGTATTAAGATATTTAATAAGCTACCACAAAATGTCATTAATCTATCACTGGATAAGTTTAAGTCTCATATTAAAACCTGCCTAATGAAGAAAGGTTACTATAGTGTACAAGACTATTTAAATGATAAGGATTCTTGGTCAAGTTAATTGATAAATATTTTGAGTTGTTATTCATAGTAGTCTATTAACTTTCATAATTGTATTTTTTTTTCTCGATTGAAACTCTGTAACATCATCAATATTTGAAAAGAGTAACTACTGAGTTTCTTGCTGGTGTCTTCTCAGTAGAAATCGACATTCCGAACCAGCGGTAGATATTATGTACCTATTTTGACATTCATAAGTGTTCTGTGTGGACCTAAATTGAATAAATAATTTTTTATCTTTATCTTTATCTTTATCTTTATCGTCTGCCAGCCCTATGTTTCCATTATGTGGTTTATATAAATTAGTTCACCTAATACCCTAACATCATAAGTACGAAAATTTTGTGCCAGAATCGAGAATCATTTATCATAACCTAAGTAACCGATCGTAAGTAAGTTACATTTATGTTATCAGGGTTATTTATGAGAAAGGAATTCCGTTACACTAAAAGGCTTTTAATATACTCTTTAATCATAGTTTCCTAACAAAGAATATTGTTATCGTATAATATTTTATCAGGCCTATTTTTTACTTTGATGTCGAGAAAAAATATTGGCATACTGCATTTGTTTTTCAATAAACTGAACCGTACTGTACATGTACTGTAGTAGCTCTTTACTGTGAAGTGAATAGTATAATGAAGTGAAATTATTTAAAATTTCAAAATAATAATTACACCGTGTTTTTATGACAACATTAGAAACTTCTCGAGGGCATTAACAATTGAGGAGCTCCGGAACAAAACCCGATTAATACACTTTTAAAACCTCACTCTTACCGAGGTGTCGTAAAAGGCGACTAAGGTAAAGCTGCTGGCATGATCATCAGCACCCAGAGAAGGAAAACTCTGCATTTATATCAAAACCCTCGCCAACCCGTCTGCCAAGCGTGGTGAGTATGGCAATTACCACTCATGTGATTGAGGGAGGCCCGTGTCCCAGCAGTGGGGACTTAAATGGGCTGATGATGATGATGACACTTTTAAAAATACAATGATTGTAACTTAAAAATACGTGTATTTGTTTGGTTTTGGTCTAGCTGTCTAACTTTAGAAAATAATTTAGTACGTTTTTAACGAGATATGATGCGACCTGAATAATGTATGTTATGTAAGAGTACTGGGGGCTAACAGACAAAATCACATTCCCATACAAAATAATTAAGCGTCAAGTCAAATAATAAGGTATGGTAAATTATTGAACAAAATTTTATTTTTTGTTTCAGGTAAGAAAATGATCACCATCAAACATCGGAGTAAATGCAGTTAAAATTGTCAAAAGGTATTCTAAAAAGCCGTATGTAACATAAAAGCATAACGACTTACGACCCTTTGACATGCATGACGCCTACCTAATCTGAGAAGTAAGTTTAAAACACGTCGGAATACGAGAAACGCTTCGCGTAAAGGACGTAAACGTTCCGGAATAAATTAGCCGATCGTTAATTGAAATATTAACAAAGCCATTACACGGGAGACTGTGTTGAGCTGCCTCGTGCATGATTCATGTCCAAGTCCCCGCGTTAATTTTTGATGAGTATTCAAAATCCAATATTATATCGTGGCGGGATAAGGTAGTTTGCGGACGAGCGACTATTGTCAGTCAATGTCTGCGATTTGTCGCTAAGTTTATGTCATAGGTGGCAGACGAGCCACCCATAGACACCCGTGACACCAGTGGAGATACAAGTGCGTTGCAAACCTTTGAACCCCCCTTTCCTCAGATTGGGCCTCCGGTGCACTCACGCAGCGAAACACAGCATAGACGTGGCTTCACGCTGGCGATTTGTCGCTAAGTTCTGTTTTTATGTGATACAATTTTAATATACAGAATTTTTTTTTTTTACTAGAATCTGTATCTAAATTGATTTTGTAAAAACAAGTCGCAACAAGCTGTTGAACATGGTATCGATCGATTGGTAAGCGTCTTTAGATTTGACTTAGTCATAATTCACATACTACTTACTTACTTGTTGGTAATGGCCAATTTCAAGGGTTTCTTATCGTTTTTGTCGCCAGGGTCACTATCACGGTGTCTCTCGTCTGTAACCTCCATAAGCGAGCGGCAGCGTAAACCGAAGCTATAAATCCGACGTACAGTCAGTTTGACGGGCACAGCCCCTAAATAATGGCCGGAATTTCGCGCCATAGACCAAAGCATAAACTATTAAAAGAGACGGCCACGCCGCCGATGGTACAATTTTATGAGCCGCTTTTGCATATTGAATGGCCACGCAGCCACTTTGGTTTGGCAAATGGTTGCGATTTTTTGTTTGCACGAATTAAAGTTACGAGTTATTCGCGAGTGCGTGTTGGCAATGGTCTTTGCAAACGCTAAAAGTTGTGGTTTATTGTATTAAACTACATCCAAAACACAAAAGTGCAGTGCAATAACAAAAATATTACAGCCATTTAACTATATAGGACACTAGTCATAAAGAAAAACAAAAAGATAGTTTGTATGTATTCATAAGTGTTTAATTAGCAAAACTAATTATTGAATATTAACCTAATCAGTAAATTATTTATTAAAACATAAACTGCTGAAAAAAAAACAATATTTTAACGATAAACTATAACGTAACAAAATACAAGTCATTCCAAAAGGTAACCATTATTTTTATTCTTCCGCTGGTGCCTCGGCTGGAGTTTCCTCCGCTGGGGGTTCTCCTTCCACTGCAGATTCTCTCTCTGTTGGGGCTTCAGCTGGAGCTTCTTCTGCCGGTGTCTCGCCACCTTCTTCAGTAGGCGGCATCTCACCTGTGCCTTCAGCAGGCGGGCCTTCATCCGCCGGCGCCGCAGCAGCTTCCTCCTCCGGCGTCTCTTCAGTAACCTCATTAGGTTTTTGTTCGGGCTCTGTGGGCTCTGGAGTAATTGTCCCCGCACTCGCCTTAGCCATTTCCTCTTTTGGAGGGTCCGCAGCTTCTGCAATCGGTTCGGGAGCGGCAACCAAAGGACGTGCAGCAGCGGCTCGAGGCGCCTCCTCTTTTTTTGTCTCCTTACCCTTCCCTTTCTTCTTCCGGTCCAGAGGTAAATACAATTTGTAATCTTGAGGCAGCTCGTCTTCAGTGTACAAACGTTCACTAAAGTAAATTCGCCGTATACGTGCGTTTGCGTGCACCTGAACGCGCAGCGTTTCCATGAACTGAGTTCCGTAGGCTCTTCTTGTGAAATCTGATAGGTTGAATTGTATCTGATTCCAGCCCCCTGAAAGTCCAATCGGCATACTTGTGCAAAATGGTTTTATTTTTGTTGTCGATTGGAAATTAGAAATTCTAAACCTGCGGCGCATGTTTTTGTCATCGAGGATCGTGATTTCGAATGAGAAGTACCTCTTTAGATTTTTCACGATCATTACCAAAAAGGGTAGCTTGATACCCAATACTTGATTGTTTTTTGGGCAACTAATATAAGTTGTTGCTACGTTTGTGCTGCAAATCTCGAGAACTATGGAATTCACTTCGTTGTCGGTGAGTCGCTTGATATGGCCATTTTTTACTTCCATGTCCCAAATGGCCAACGGATTTGAGCCGCAGCTATAGAATATTGATAGCAAACCGTTTTGATATGTATTTTTAAACATATTGCAATTATTTTTCGACACAATTACATATAAAAACTAGTATTTTATTTACAACTTTACACACATCATTCAACTGACATGTAGTACTTGACACGAATATTTTTAATAACTTTATGGTAACAATATTTTGTGCCTAATATACAAAAAAACCACAAAGGTTTTACTTTTCAGTAACTGGCACATTTTTAGATTTAGGATCATTTTTACAAACATTTTATAATATTGCAAATTGACCGAAGTTGAAGCTTAGGATACAGTTCAAACCAGAAGGGTGGCAACCTAAATGGTTCTAACAGATGGATTTATTTTTAAAATAAAATGTTCATCAAAAGCAGTGCGTACTTTTAATATATTCACCAATAACAAGAACATTATTTTAAATTAATATAAACTAAGTCCTAAGTATTAACCGTAGAATATTCATATGACTAAGCAACAGCATAAAGATTATTCATCACTCTCAATGGAAAAAAATCAACATCGGATAGTTTTAACCAATAGATCATCAATCAACAATGGTTTCAACATTTTCAACTGTCGCAGCTAGTAAAGAATTACTCGGCAGGCGGTTCCGGAGCTGGAGGTTCGCCTTCTGGTGGATAAGCTTCTTCAGCCGCTGGAAGGGCCTCTTCAGGAGCCTCTTCAGGGACCTCTTCAGTGGGTGCCTCAGCAGGTGCCTCAGCTGGAGCCTCACCCTCAGGCTCGCCTTCCTCGCCTTCTGTAACAGCTGCTGGTATACTAACGACAGAAGCCTTCTTGCTTCCATGTGGCGCCTCGCCTTCTGGAATATCCTCTATCACCTTTGAACTCTGCCTTGATGGAGACTTCGTCGCAGAATGTACAGATGCTTTAGATCCAGATTTGACTATTTCTGTCTTACTTGCTACTTTTGGTTCCTCTGGCAGTACCTCTTCTTTCTTCTCCTCAACTGGAGCTTGAGGAGTTGCATCTTGAACGTTGTCCTTGTCTTTTGCATCAGTGATTCCTTTCTTTCCTTTAACCCCTTTGCTCGCCAAAGGGAAGAACAGTTTGTACTCAGGTGGTAGCTGATCTTCAGGAATAAGCCTTTCCGTGAAATATATTCTTCGCAAACGTATGTTGGCATTTATTTTCAACTTCTGTACTTCTACAAACTGCTTTTTATACGCTCGTCGTGTGAACTCTGCCAAATTGAACTGTATCTGATTCCAACCGTCAGATAGGCCTATGGGCATCACTGTACATAGTGGAAGGATTTGTGTACTGCTCTGGAAATTTGATACTCTGAATCTTCGGCGTGTCCCAGTCTCGTCAAGAATAGTCACTTCAAACGTAAAATATTTCTTTAGATTCTTAACTATCATAACCAAGAAGGGCATGGTTATCCCCAGTACCGTATTACCTTTTGGACAAGTCATGTATGTTGTGCTTACATTAGTTCCGCCTATTTCTAAAACCATGGACTTAATGTCTTGGTCCAGAAACCTAGTGATATAACCATCTTGTGTGTGGGTTTCCCAAATATTCAATGGTTTTGAACCGACACTGAAAAATACTGTTAACATACCACGTTGATAGGAATTCCTGTACATTTTCACCTACTTATATTAAAAAATACTCTGTGATTTTTCACTTTTAAAATATATTTTATTGACAGTAATCAGAATGTCTGCCAAAATTGTGTACATGTCAATCTATTCCCCATTCAATGATGTCAATATATTTTTACCTTGTCCGATCACGGATATTTGGCACGTGGCAAAAGTCCGAATTAATGCTGTTATGACATTATCGCATAGAAAAAACGTTTGACAACGCCCCCTGTTAATGTCACTGAAGTGCTTTCTGAGCTTGGTCAGCCTGTATGTCACATTCTGTATGAATACTTTGGGTAAAAAAAATAAAATTATGGCCAGCTCTTTTTTTAACGAAATTATTAGTATTTTAATTTCATAGGATTTTTTTACTATCGTGTTATTTTTACTATTTCCGATAATTTGATCGCAAGTCCTTAACTTTTTAATATTTGAGGGATATTTTCACGTCTAACAACGTAATTACATTTTTAGATATTACGCGCTGACTCCCAAAACGGTTGGCAAAAATGCAAATTTCCGCCGGCGTCAGGTCTCGTACTTCAAAGTTAGGGTGCTACATTTGGTCCTTCACCTCTGCACTAAAGTGATGTGACAGAACTCAAATAAATATAGATTGATACTCTTTATTACACAACTATACTACTATTATCAAAAAGAAAATCTTGAATCATAAGTGCCCCTTTTTAGTGTCATCTGTCGGTTGGATAATGAACTCAATCTTGAAATGTTAATGAAAACAGTCTGATTAAAAAGTGGTTGTTGTCAATTTGACAATTTCAATAAGACCGACCAAGATCAGAAGGCACTTCAATGACTTTGACATGGGGGCGCGTACAATATTTTTCCTATGGGAAAATGTCAAAAACACTGGCACCTTAAAAGGAAACAGTGTTAGTTCCGCCTCTTGCCACGTGCTAAATAACCGTGATCGAATTTGCATATAAAATTTTGCTTCAGAACATTGAATAGGCAATTCAGATACAATAGCAGAAAATAAAAAATGCCTTGAAAAGCCGACTGTATGGCTTTTCAAGCGAAATAAATAAAATATGGCCTAAGAGTCGTCTTTTACCGTCTATACCACGCCCTCATCCCACATTATTCCGTCACAGAACAAGACGCTGTACAACGCTGTCACCTTCTTCTCTTCACTTCACAGTGGAAAAATCCCATCACGAACTGAAAAAATTGGCAGTTCTTATTTCTGCCGCACCATCAAAAAATTAAACTCGTTGCCGGCGCATGTTTTTCCCCCTTCCAGGGGCAAGCATCTCGAGGGCCAGAATGGCGGTGTCAACGGAGGTGATGCCTTGACATAGCTTCCATTGTAATTGCAGGCTCTTCTTCAGGCTGAGGAGAGCCAAAATACTGTGCCACTATAAAAAAGAGACAAATTAATTTTCACTTAGATTTTTTTTCAACTGATAAAAGTTCGATGTTACTAATTTTTATTGATTTTAGGCCAGATAGCTTTTAGTGACAAGTTTCTTACAAGCGTAGAACGAATAAAGAATTTCGAACATCGAGTTCGAGTTTGTTTGACTCGTTTCGCATCACTACTGCACAGTGAGACGAAGGCGTCCTGTTGTGTAAATTGTTCTTTGTGATTATTTCTTTCATTGTTTTGTTCAAGGGCTTACAATAGTCAAGTCTAGATTATATTAGGTAGGGTGCGAGTAACAATTTGTCTCCGCTTTTTACGATAAAATATAATATTTTCGAGAAACTTAACTTTGAACATTCTAACTTATTATTATATACAGTTACTTTTATTATAAGAATGTTAGACGGATATTTATTTTTACAAGTACTTATAATTTTTGTCAAGAAGAAGTTTACTATAGTGTATTACAAAACTAAATCCAATGATAGATGAATTACTTATAACGTAGAAAGTTTACTGGCATTCCCATGGTGCCGTTTATAAAAGATCATACGAAATTCCGAACTGTCTACATATCAACCAGAATCAGTCTAAATAAATGACGTCGTAAGCCGTAACAGAAAAACTTTCACGGCTACGTAGAAATAAAACTTTTAAAAGAAAGCTCGCTTTCGCTATGATTTATCTGCCCATTTGTCATCCTCGACACTAGGAAAATATGTCACGCAAACCCACAAGTAACGTTCACACACGGTTCGTAACAAAAATAACATTTTTGTCGTCTCTAAATCACGTGACTTTTCCACTATGCCCGGCGCCCTTAGAGACAGTCGCGTACACTAGCAAAAAATCTGAGCGCCGTGGAACAAAGGAAAAATGAAAAAGTGCCTTTCCAGTGTCATGATAAGGAGTGCATGGGCGTGTTTAGACGTGCCAGTGAGCGAGTCACCCACTACGCCTACCGAAATATTTTTTGTACGCCTGTTGTAGCACTCTGTTTTTTATATCTTAGGGGAGAGCTCAGCATCCCCACATGTTACGTTGTTAAGATATCATTGCTATTTTTCGAAATCAATGGCGCAGAAAACGGTTGCCGATAACACTAACGGCCGACGGAAAGAATGAATGAATAATGTTTGCCTAAGTTATTTTCGGAGACGCAAATCCTGTTAGCGAAAACAAAGTTCGTAATAGTGTTATGCGGAGTTTTTCTTTGCTCTCAAGCCAAAAGGCCTTGCCAAAAATATGAAATTGTTTTAAAAATTTGAGATAGGATTGCAATTTGAACGAAGGTTTTTTTTATTTTGTCGAGGATCTATAAAACTAAATTTCATAAAAGCTGACGTTTTATTTGGCTCTTAAAAAGGGGTGAGAAAAAACACGACGACGTTGTAAATTCCGAACGATTGCAGTACGCTTGTACTAAAAAAAATCTAGTCCGTTGGTACGCGACTAAAAATTGAAATAGCAGTACATTACTTCGCAATAATTTAATATAAAGACTATTCGCTTAGGAACGATCTAAAATCAACATAGTAGAATTCAGCGCGCCGAATGATCTAATTCAGACTGATAAAAAAGACGATTAATGTGAGTGAGAACAGGCATGTATTTGAGTTTGAGAGTAATATAAGCAGAAGCGGATAACATTACTTGTTTTATTACAAGCTTTTACTTTATGTTATGACGATTTGGTTGCAATTAGCGAGACCTGATGTTGAGAGAGACGTTTTCTTATGATGAGATGCAGTATTATTTAACCACACAACATGTAGTTATTATATAAATAAATAAATATTTCACAACATCACGTACATTGATCTGAGTCCGCGATAGCTCAAGCACTACAGGTGCTTATAGAACAGAACCAACAGCGGAATCACAAATATATACATATAAAACTTTTATTTTATAAGTACATACTTGTAATACATAGAAACATCCAGACCAATACAAACACACACAAATGTTTGTACTATGCGGGGATCGAACCCGCAACCCTTGCACCAGAGGCAGCATTCACTACCACTGATCCAAATGGGTCGTCAAATATTCTCTTTGCATAATCTTATATTGTTTCTTCTCTTTAAGAGCAGTTTGTACCAGAAATTATAGCGTTCTAAAAAAAGTGCTAACTTAGTAACTAACTAACTCATACGACACAGCTACCTAAAGTGACTCTTATCCTAGAAAACAAAAGTCTCCACTCCTCCAGTCTTCACAGTAAATTTAACATGCGTAATACAAGTGCTAGACAAAGAAATCATTGTGGTACGCGTAGATAATCTCATCCCAGATTGCTTTGGATATAGTTCAACATTTGGCCTTACGTAAGCTTACATCTTATTCAAAGCTGATGATTGAAAAGCCGAAACACTCGGGTATATACCTTCGTATGTAAACTCATCGCGGCGCAGCGGAGCGTGGCCTGCATAATATATCGAACGCACCGATTCCGGCACAGCTTTGTCTGTTTTATTTACAACCGGCCCGTGTGTGCGGGGAAATTGGGTTTGTGAAAAGACATTAAATAAATAATCTTTATCTTATATCTTAGTCCTTTGTCGGCTGTTTCCAGCGTAAGGGTTTTGAAACACTGTACGGTTTGCCGAAGTCGCAACGTCGCATTTTTGGACGGAGCATGTGGTTGCGGAGTGTCAATGTTTATTCAATGGTAGTCATATTTTTTAACCGGCTTCATTTATTCTTTCTTTTTTGCCCCTTCCAATGTTATATGGGATCGTCTCCTTATCTTTCTGCACTAGGACAATCCTCACAGAAAACCAGTGTGAAGCAGCACTGTGCTGTGTTTCGCTGCGTTAGTGATGGTTACGGAGGCCAAATACGGGGGGGACAGGGGAGTTTAAAGGTTGGCATCGCACTTGTGACTCCACTGGTGTTGTCCACGGGTATCCATGGGCGGCGGCAATCGCTTACCATCAGGTGATACGTCTGCTCGTCTGCCACCTATGCCATAATAAAAAATCTGTCCTGGATTATCGGGTCAGGTAGTTGAGATTTCCTAGCCAGATTAGGTTTACTAGTTCGCCACATCAAGGGCAGCCGTTCTCTGACTTTCTCGCCTTCTGAGATTCCCTATTCCCCAGACATTATTGGCTATATACATAATATTATATGTATATAGTCAACGCCTTCTTCATTAATACATTTTTATTAGTTTTTTTATAAAAGCGCTTTTGTAATATACAAAAGCGATGGAACTAAGCAAGTGTCTTTACAAGATTGTCCTTTTGTTTTATTTTTTAGGTTTCATTTTACTTACAGAATTAGGTTATGAATTTCGTGGGAACCTACTATTGTAGTTGTTTCACCAGCACCATTTTAAATAAAAAATAAGACTCTTCTTCTACGAAAAACATGAGGATGTTAACGTGTATTTTCCCAGTTGCGTCTATAGCTGTCACTCTAGAGCCCTGGGTACTCTTGGACCTTAATTCTTGATTTGGAGAGTCTGGTAATTACAATGAAGCAGCGAAACCGTTCCTTCGACAACCTTTGCAACCCTTTAACAGGGGAATCAGATCAACTGAATCATGGTTACGTGTTTTACATACTTTCTGAAACGTGCAGGTTTCCTTGCGATGTTTTTCCTCACCGCCAAGATAATGGTATAAATACGCACATAGATTTGAAAAATCCACAGGTGCATGTTCAGATTCGATCTCGGTCCCCCCGTATGGAAGGCACGTTCTGACCCACTGAGGTACCATCACCCTCACCGCATCGCTTTTCATCATCATCATCATCAGCAACCCACACTCGTCCACTACTGGACATAGGTCTCCCCTAATGCACGCCACTGCTCCCGATTTTCGGCCACTCTCATCCAGCCCACACCAGCCAGCCTTCGAATGTCATCATCCCATCTTGTCGCAGGGCGTCCTACACTACGCTTACCGAGTCGCGGTCTCCACTCAAGGACTTTACGGCTCCAACGGCTGTCAGTTCTGCAGCTAATATGACCAGCCCACTGCCACTTCAGTTAATACCACCAAAAGCGATGCCGAATTAGCATCGCTTTTAAGACAAATATATATTTTTATTCATTCAAAAAACGTTAATCCACTACAAGACATAAAAGGCCTATAATTCCTAGAGACCGACAATTTTCCCCACATTATTCTGTTGAAGCTACCTCGCTTGCACTCAAACTTCTTTGCGGATTTTTTTCAGCCCCATGTAAGCGAGCGGCCGGTTTAATTATCCGCATTCCGGAGTTCCGGACGAACAAATTGTCCTCCCCGGATATTAATTTCGATACATTGTCCGCCCCGGGCGGACGGCGATTATTTCCAAACCGCGCAGTGTTTATTTCGCCGTATGATTGTTGACATTTTGGTGGTATTAACAGAAAAAAATGTCTTCAAATATAAATATTTATTATTGGGTCGTTGTCAAAATTTTCGACGACGAATCGCAACTGTTTTTTGCTAGAACGAAAACTAGTCCTCGAAACGGTCCCCGTTCGCAGCTGGTTTCGTATTATCAGAGTTTTTTTTTCGACAGTTTTAATGCGATTAGTGAATTAACAACAATACAATTGAATTATTCTTTTATTAACGTTACTTCACGGCACTATGATGAAAATACTTCTACATCACACAGTACGGGAATTATGTCAAATAAAAGGAAACCTTTTTATTTATGCTAGAGGTGACAAATGAGCAAGCGAGTCACCTGATGGAAAGTAATCATCGCCGCCCATGACCATCCGCCAAATCATTCTAAGATCTCCGCCAGACAATCTGTGGGACACTTGATAACGAAGTTTTTTTATTTATTACACGAAGTATTAATAGCAAGACCACTAAATACAAATTTAAATCTTAACCACCTTAATACAAAACGCGATATAAAATTAAGCGAGTTTAGTTCCAAAGTTCGAATAAAGTAAAATATTTGTAACTATTTCGACTAGATATTTTAGATGTATAGCTACTATACATCGAAATATTTAAATCCAATACATGGTAGGTATACCTACAGTATTGATGAGATAATTTGCTATGGGCAGTTCATGGCGAATTAAGCACTTTATAAAAAATCGTTGACTTACTATCTATATGGTCGCACCGCCGATAATGGTTAGTAGAACACGTGGTTAAAGGGATGTAAATGTTCACAGATATACCCTGTATGGGGTCACGCGTTAGGCTATAGACAAAAAAAGGGTCCCAGTACCCACCTGAAAACCATTTACCATCGGATGGGTCGCGTACTCGTCTGCCTAATTATCGCAATAAAAAAAGAAGTAATTTTTTAAAGTGCGCTATTTACTTCTAAATGCATCAACCGAGACGTATACGAACACCCTCAACAAATTGTACTACATATACCTAATGATATAGTATACTGTGACCCAGGGCCGTACTAAGCAGCACTGTCAACGGCTGGAAAAAAATCCGCAGAAATATTACCCGCGTTAACTTAATGGGGCACATTTGCCGCGATATACTCGGAGTTGCGGACTAAATAAGGACGTCTGTTAAAGATTGCTTGATATATTTTGTGCGGCGAAAATATAGCTTGTTTTCTTGTAGTGGCTTCTAGCGGGTACACCCACGTAGATGGATGCGTGTGACAGACAAAATGTTGTACTTTTAGGACATGTATATTGTACGTACAGTTTTAAGGGTTGCTTTGGCGTTGAAAGTATTTATTACTATGACACCAACGCTGTATGGTCATTATCCTTGGTTATATTTGAATAGACCTGGCAAAAACGTATCTTTCAAAAGATTGGAACATTTGCATCTGGATCAGTGCAGCGATGCGGAATAGTGAAACGCTTCATTTGGAACATCGACTCTCAGATAGATCCGTGATACATTCCGCTCATTCGGATCATTCGGCTCACTCAAATCATTCAGCTCATTCGACTCATCGGATCATTCAGCTCATTCGGATCATTCGGTTCACTCGAACTCGAGATCTAATTGAGTCGAATAATATAGGTGTTCGGAGCAAACGTTAACGGTTCGGAACTGTGTATCGTTTGGCTGTATCGGAACACTGAGTCGTTTTAGTAAAAAGTTAAACACGTCTTTATTTAAGTAAGGGTCGATTTGTATTATCTTATTCCGATACTAATTCTATGGTATAGTCATTACAAATCTGACGTTATACCATAGATTTATCCACGGATAGAGAATGGTCTTGAAAAATCAACATCTTCATACTTTTTCAGAGAATGAACTAACATTTTTTTTCGGTTTGCCAAATCTTGACCTTCGAACATCAGGGGGACAAGTCCTAGCCGAATACAGCATTTTTTTCCGGCACATTCATATGTCGACCAAAAATATTGATAATCCGAGGATCTCCTTTACTGCAATGAAACACCTGTTCATTAGTTGCTTTCAAGTGTGTGTCGTTGAGTTATTTTTAATCCCTAACATAAAACCACAATAAAGGTAACGTTCACGTATGGTGTTTTTGTTAGAATATAGGCTAACACTTGATCACAATCACGCCTGATGGAAAGCGACGATGAAGTCTAGTTGATACGCGTTTGCCTAGAAGACGGCTGTTCACTTTTGCCTTAAAGATGTCTAGATTATAGTGGTCAAGAAAAACCGACATCGGTAGGGAGTTCCATTCTTTATATTATGTGTCTATATGTATATGTGACTGTATTACTGTCTGTCAGTATTTATAACTATAATTAGTTGTTTTAATTGAAAGACAAAATTATGTTTTTAGTACTCATGTTTAAAATTATTAGTCACTAGCGCCTCATTAAAGAAACCGTAATTACTTCCTACCTCAAAATCTACACCATAACGGCCAGAAAGACCAAAGTTTTTGATAGTATTAAATTTTCTGCTTACCTACACCAGTTTTTTTTAACCGCAAAACAAAGGAGCAACGCCGCTTCATTTCTTATTTTTCTCATGCCGTAACATCGATCTCTTGTAGAGTGACCAGATTTTTCGAAGTATGGTTTTATCAGCATGAAAGAATGTTTTCTTATTATTAAGACAGATCTTACTAGCTTATTCTTATTAGCTAATTCTCGGGGGTATGCTTGGGACTAATGTGTTATTAATAAAATCTGCCTTTAAAAATTATTACTATTTTGACTTAGAAACTATCAGCCTCTCTGTCCCACTGCAGGGCAATGGCCTCCATCATAGAAATCAAGTTATCGTTACTATGATGAGATCAGTCTTAATTACCGCGCTTGCCTAATGCGGATTGGTGATCACAAACCTGAGCTAAGTTCTAAAAATTCGAAAATATACTTTTTGCTCGACCCGGGAATCGAATTTCCCGACCCGAAATCGTTACTCTGCCTTATACAAGGAATATTGTCTTTGGCCTTATACGTCCAATAACATGGATTTTATTCCCTTTCTTGTGGCTTAATTTAAAGCCGTCCCGTAACGAATGAGAAAATACGTGTCGCATCCAAACAATGGAGACACACAGCGACGGGCCAAAATTCGTACCTGAGTATTTTGTTCAGAAATTCTCAGTGTCAGCCCGGAGTCTGGAAGTGGGCGGTCACTATCCCCAATGCCTCGGAAAGCACGTTAAGCCGTTGGTACTGCGCCCGAATTATGAGGTCAAGGGAATAGAGAGTGCATGCGCAAGCAGCGCACATACTTGATTTCTATAATTTATCCTAAGTAAGTGGCTGATCGTTGAAATTGGCCGTCTTAGCGGAAATCGGTTAGAGGATACTACTTTTTTTTTATAAAAAAGTACCTAGTACAAAAAAATAAGATCCGTTGAAATACAAAAGATCTGGCTACCCTCCTTTCTCGTGACGTTTATTGCTATTTATCGATGTTGGTACAGAGGCCTAATCGGCGATACTCATTTAGGATAGATTATGCATAGATTGCTTTCGAGATTGAGTGAGTGAGTGGTTTAGCTTGTAATCGATTATTTATTTTCAAGGTCTGTTCAAAAGTTGATCTTCTCAATTAGATCACAAAGTATGTTTAAAAATACAAAGAAAGATATTCTTTTGCGTACTTCATACCTCTTTCTTTAGTTCGCATGCTTTTGTGCCGCACCATCAAGAAATGAAACTCGTTGCCGGCGCATGTATTTCCTCCTTCCTACAATATGGGTTCTTTCAAACGAAGCGTGAAGAAGCATCTCGCGCGCCAGTATGGCGGGGCCGACGGACGTGATGCCTTGACATCGCTTCCGTTGTAATTATAACTTGGGCTCTTCTCTTGCTTACCAGCAGGATGGCGAGAGCCAATTTACTTTGGCTCTATAAAAAAAAACATCATTAAATAAAATAATAAATATTTCACAATCACATTCAATACATTGATCTGACTCCGAGATAGGTAGCTAAAGCACCTGTGTTACGGATATCAGAATCAACAGTGGTATTACAAATATATACATATAATACTTTTCTTTTGTTAATACAACTTATAATGCATAAGAAGCACCCAGACCAATACAAAACAGACATGTTCATGCTCACAAATGTTTATACTGTGCGGGGATCGAACCCGCAACCCTTGGACCAAATGCAGCGTTCACTATCACTGTTCCAAACGGGTCGACTAGCCACATATGAAAAAACCATTCGTAGGTCGTGTCTTCTACGTCAGTGGCAAACAAGTGTGCGGCTCGACTGCAATCTATGGATCCTTAAAAAAAGCTTAACACTCCTTTTTTGACCTAAAGCACAAATGGGGATGGACAGATAGCCCACAGTGCGACTGCGGAATATAAGATCAGACCAAAGACAATATCGTAAAGCGATGTCCTAAAACACGCTACAGGGGCGACCCTGGTGATTTCTTAATCTGACACCTGAAGCTGTCGATTCGCTGTGTGTACTGGATGTAAACTTGTAGACAATAGTTAGGTATATTTAAAATAATAATGATGTATCTTATATAATATAACCGCCTACTAAAATGTAACACGTCATACGATTAAATCAAAATAACCATCGCTCACCAGAATGAGCCATCCATACATACATAAAACTCCGCACACATTTCCAATGTGTTCAGAACACAGTGTAACGCAAAGGCGCAAATGAACTGGAATACAGTCGGATCCGTATACACCTGCCCTTATCTGTGCATTGGTAAGGGAATATTGCTGAATACAAAGCCATCCAGGGACTCAGCGTAAACATGACGGTGTCTCGCGAGGAGATACAACATATTTTTGGCGACTTCGTTTTTCATTTTGGGCTGAATTTACGAGTATTATGTTAGGTTATGTAAGGACACGTATTTCCCCTAGGATCCCATAAACAGGAGAGCAAAGTATATATATATGGATAGTTTTGACCGTGAGAGAGCAATGCTTCGGCATGAATGGGCCGGCTCGACCGGAGTGGTACCACAGCCTCACAAAAAACGGGTGTAAAACAGTGGCAGTGCCGTGTATCGCCGAGTGAATAAGGGTAACGGAGGAAAGATGAATTCAAACGGAGGAAAGCTGGCTTCTTTGGTGAGACCCCTCGCTTACTATTAGGTAATTCACCTGCTTACCTACCAACCTATCACATATAAATATCACTTATTTAATGTCGTTTAACAGATTTTATATTTATTTTATGAGCGCAGGGGTCAAAAATCACCTCATTGTTATCTTTTGGAGTTATTTTGGACCCCTGAGAGAGCGTCTTTACATCTAACATCACTTTAATCATAAACAAAGAACAGTAAGTTGTTAAATTCAATGATAACGAATTACCAAACGTAACTAAAAGTATTGTGCTTCTTTTTATTACCTCTCATCCAGATGTCACATTTTCACCACTGTCTTTTTTGCATGAATCAAATATTTAGTACGAAAAAATTATTCTTGTATTTATTAGGGTAGCCAAAAATTCTTGTTTGTTAGCAAAGATAAACTTAATAAAGTTTTTATGTGCTTAACTGTGGTAGTTGTACTAACTTATTTCTCAAGAATAAATCAAATCCATAACATAGTTTACATCTGGTGAACCCGAAAAACACTGCTATTTCATACAGAAATTTACTTATTTTTCTGTTCTTGTAGTCCTACTTAAATTCTATAATATTATCCTGCGTAAATTTCCATGCTTTACCATGTCCCAGAAAAATATAAACATCCTTTATTTCGCACTAGACACAGTTTTTAGATTTAAAAGGACATTTGCTATTGTAACACTCGCCAAGAAAATGCGAGAATATTCTAGAATTTGCTAACTAAAATTGGGTCCTCGTAATATTCTTACCCTATAAATAGAGTTTTGCCAAGAGTTCCTGGCAAGATTTCTCAATCCCCGTTTTGTTTCGTGCCAATATGCAATAAGAACAAGTTACTCTGAAGATATTTTACTCGATGCTTCGTTGTTTGTCAATAAGTTCAACGCAAAGTAAGCGACGATATATTTATTTTCAGTACCTACGTTTAAGTTCATTAAATTCATTTTCAACAATTTTATTTAATTTAATTATATTATATTATTTTCAGTATACGTAGTTTCCTGAACTCAAAATTTTATAAAGCTTTATACAAAGTTACAAACTACATAGAATACTTTATTATGACGTCACGCATTATATGAGTGATTTTGAAATCGTGATATCTCAGGAAATAAGATATGAAAGTAATCATTTTACCAATTTTTGCCCTGTTTGTCTAAGTACCGGGCCGTGATCTCAGGGTCCTGGGTTCGATTCCCGGGTCGAGCGAAAAGTATGTTTCGAATTTTTCGGAAATCACCAATCCGCATTTGGCAAGCGTGGTGATTAAGCCTAATCCCATCATAGTAGCGATAACTTGATTTCTATGATGGAGGCCTTTGCCCTGCAGTGGGACAGTTTCAAGGCTGAAAAAAAAATACCAATGTTTTTTGTAATAAGTAATCATTCGATAGCACATTTATAAAAAAGTCGTCATACCTCTTTCAAGAATTTACACTCTCGAGTCGTGTAGAACGACCGCATTACGTCACAGCTCCGGCCCATTCACACTCATATATCAAGAAAGCAAAAAAGACATTTTAAGTTAGAATTTGTAAACCCCCAAAGCTATCATTAGCTGGTTTAGAACGTGTTTGTTAGGGACGCGTCTCGCTGTGAAAAGTTAATGATATGTGAATAACCCTAGGAAATCCTTCGTGTAATTGTTAGTGAATTTAATGGTTCGTGTGAGGGTCGTCTTTGGATTAGACGTAAATTTTGGACTGTATGCTCCAGTTTGCTTGGTTTGACGGCTTTCGGAATTGGGCTGATGTATTGTTAGATAGGAATTTATGGCTTTGTCTGACAAAATGTTACGCCCAGCTCTTGGTAGCAAAAAGGATAGTCGAACCTTTTGAAACTGTAACATTAATTAACCTGAAGGTTGTCTGGTAGAGATCGCTCCCAGCGATAAGACCGCCTAAATTGTATATTGTCTCTCTGTATACCTAGCTTTTAAGTTTTGTATGTTGTGCAATAAAGAGTATCTATCTATCTATCTATCTATTAATTTTAATAATTGGTTATTACGAAACTTCTTGATAGATATAGGTCGTGAAATTCATATAATACTTACCAATATTTAAAGTATATAAAAAATCATATAGACGACCCGTTTAGAACAGTGGTAGTGAACGCTGAATCTGGTGCAAGGGTTGAGGATTCCATCCCCGCACGGTACAAACATTTGTGTGCATGAACATGTATGTTTGTATTGGTTTGGGTGTTTTCTATGTATGATAAGTACGTATTTACATAAGAAAACTATTAAATGTATATTTGTAATCCTACTGTTGGTTCTGATATCCGTACGAGTAACACAGGTGCTTAAGCTACCTATCTCAGAGTCGGATCAATGTACGTGATGTTGTAAAATATTTATTTATATAAAAAATTTGCGCATTTTTTAAATATTTTCCTAGATTTAGCGGGCGGTTCTTTGTCGTATTACTTAATATTAGGTATACTTACTTGCTTCACTAACGACTGTGATAACAAATACAAACGGATATCAAATATTGATTTTGTATCTACATACGATATAACACGTCAACGAATTAGAGAAAAAAAGCCTCTCCTGCACCCTCTGTCACGGGTCGTAAACAGAAAATGTCGGAATTTCCATCCGGCAAATGCAATTTTCGACAATAAACTGCACACGCCCATTAGTGGTAGTAAGTGGAGGCGGTAAACACCCCCAAGAGCTATTATGTCTCTTTTATATTCACACTTAAGGTTTATTGAAAGCCTTCGGTGCTATTGTTTGCTCTAAGTAACTGTATGCAGTTAAGTGGCGGGTGCTGTTGCAATTTTTGTTTTGTAATTGCAAAAGGTTGGCGTAAAATGTGTGCATTAAGTTAAATGTATTGATTTCACCTAGTTCGTCATGACCTATAAGCAAATGTGTTTGGTAAATGTATGTTTCGATTCTTCAATTTGTGCTTTTACCTCGCTCATGATACATTTGTTTCAAATGATTGCACCCTTTGACACACATGTGATTCAAATCTCAGTTATTTTAAATTTATGATTCCGAATAAATTATTTTACGTTTATGTTTCAACGTTAGCAATAAATCAATAAAAAAGAAGTACTTAAATTATTTTTAAAAGATAACTTATTCGATCATAAACTTTAAACCCAAAAAAAACTTTTATTTGTGTTTAAACTTTATGTTCGACCATAAATAAACTATAATATAACTTATTTTAACAAAACAATAGAACGTGAATAATTTCATCCAGATTCTGCCCTTCCCCGGGTCAGTGATCCCATTTTATGCCTGCTTTAAGGCAATCCCGGTTACTTTATATCATTTAAGTCGACAGTTGCCATCGATTTTTATCGAATTGTTTCACACCCCTGCACGTCACTTATCCCGGATTATCCCTAGTAATGGCCACCTCTGCATCTTAGTTAGGACCCGGGCTGTGGGTATGAATGGACACTGTTTATTTAAATTTACATGAAAACTTTTGGAGAGTAAAAATATAGGACTTGATCTCTACGGATTTTCTTCAAATCAGAAGTTAGCGTTGAAGTAGGGAACTATAAATGAAGAAGCAAAAACTACAATTCGAATTGTTGTGGGACCTACACGCCACAAATTAGTAACCACTTTAAAAAAAATCGCCAAATTATAGCTGAAATAATATTTCAGTCAAGATTTTTTCAACAATATTTAAAATTTACCAAACCAACATCTCAACATCCCTCAAGAGCCGGCAACGCATCTGTGATACCCCGTGTGTCACAGATGTCCATGGGCGGTGGTAATTCACTTACCATCAGGTGAGTCGTCTGCTCGTTTGTCTGCCATAATGTAAAAAAAAACAGGTCCTTATAAAATTTTTCGAAATTTAAAAAAAAGTTAGGAAGCAAGTATGTTTAAAAGTCAAACACAACGACACGAGTCTGAGTAAAACTATTATTATGTTCTCTATGGAATAAATTATTTAACTCAGGTATATTTTTTTCTCGATTCCCCTAAAATCCTCAGATCTAAGGCCACGTCACAGGTCATTTTCACCTGATTATCATTTTCATTTGTAAACAAATTATACTAGGCATACGTTATTATATATTTACGTTACGTTATATTTATTATTTACTGCAGTCACATTCTTAGCCCATTAATGATGTAAGAATGCATAAAGAAATAAAATACTTAAGCACCAAAAATATGAAATTACACAATAATATTTCCCGAGATTGTGTCATTTGACAAAGGTCTCGTTTGAAATTCAAATAGCAACTCCATTAAAAAAATATTACATTTTCTGAGAAATATGTTGAGTGAAAAATGAGTGTACGCATTTTAGAACGCATACCGGATCATGAGTGACGTGAAAAAGGGGTTCACAATTTTGCAAGATGGCGCCCGAGTCATCTCCGGAAAATTCCGTTATAACAACACTAATGGCTTGCAAATAGCTCCACCAATCGTCTTACACTCTTATATCATTCGCGAATCACCCGTTGCATTATTCAGTATTTTGCTTTTTAATATTCAGACGACATATTTGAGTCTCCTTTCAATTTTTTCCCGCGCCTCCCGTATTCCGTTGTGCGCGGAATTTTGAAAGCCACTTATTGATGTTCGTTTCTTAATCCGAACATATCACATCGGGTGTTCCATTTATTTTTTTATCGATACCGCTGAGGGGCTCGTTCGCTTGTGGGTGTCATTTTTTATAACCTATAGATTTATTGAGGTTGATCCACGTCGGGTCGAAGTCTCTATCGGCTGGTAATTTATACGGGCTAGGTTCAGGATTAAAAGAAAATGTAAGCGGAATATATGACGGTAGTTTAATTATCAGCATTCCAGCGCCGCTTCGACAAATTGTTTTTGTTGGAGCGCGATATTTGCCGATATTTCATTATTATAACCACCTACGAACGACACGTATTTACGACACCAGTTATAACCGTGAATGAGTTATATGCCACGGCGATTGTAAAGTCATATTGGATACTGATTTATGGGTCATTAGTATAACCATTTCTAAACTGACCTATTCTTTTTAGTGGGTAATGGGGCAATAATTCAAGGAAATGACAATAAAGTGTGATATACGGCGCTTGTTAGAAGTGGCGACACGAGACAGTTCGATACGAACCGACAATCTTCCGAGTTAATATGTCCAAGTGCGGCTTTGGCAGAAATAATGTCAACGCAAGCACGTTACAAGGACTGTTGAAAACTATTGCCAGCGTTATACGACTTGCAGAAAGTGGCATAAGTTATGACCGGTATAATTTCAAAGAAGATTTAACTTTATAGGAAAGTTAGCAAAAGTGCAATAAAATTTTTCAAAATGATCATAAAGCGATACTTTATGATCATTTTGGAATAGATTCTGAAATTTTTTATTTATAGCTTATAGCTTCGTTTGTATAAATATTCATGTCATAATCTGATAGGGTAGTTATTCTATGCCTTTATTTTTTTTTATCGCAGAAACAAATTTAATATTTAACACATCAGTACTTTTTCAACTGAGAGCCACGCTTCGGCATGAATGGACCGGCTCGACCGGTGTGATACCACAGTCTCACAGAAAATAAAGCAAAAATGTGCTGTGTTTCGCTGCGTGAGTGGAGGTACGGGTACGGAGGCCCAATCTTGGGGAAAGGGGGGCTTAAAGTTGGCAGCGCACTTTTAACACCACTGGTGTCTCGGGTGTCTATGGGCGGCCTATGGATCGCTTACCATCAGGCGATCAGTCTGCCACCTACCACATAAAAAAACATCTTTAAAAAATAATTTTCAACTTCCAGGAGTTATAAATGATGACAGTGTGTAGATAACTGTTAGGCAGCCACAATGGTGTGAATCGTAATATAAAGTAACCATTAATAACACGTTCTGCCATCTTTTGACTATTTATTTATTATTATTTATTGATGTACATTAGTATTTATTTATTTATGGTTATTCATTAACACGGTCGTCACTCACAACAGGTCCTGCCAGAATACCAGCGCTGCCGCGGCATTTCAGTCGGTGGCCTGGCAGCACCATGCTGAGGCCAGGACCTGATTGACCTCACACTTCACACACGCCTATTTATTTAAAATATTTTCATTATATAACTGTGTATTTACCTACCTATGATCTGTTCTCGTACTTACCTTTGTCTGTAGTTTTAATGAGTGTATATTACCAGTTTTCTAACGAGTGTTCATTGCTAAATTATTTATTGTGATGGTCAATAAAATATTTCTTTCTTTCTTTCTTTCATTTACTCTACGAGCATCAAGTTCATATCGCCAGTAATGGTCCCCCGTACTTAGTCCCATTGTGCTACAAATATAACTTATTGTATTACACCATTCTCAGAACTTATGACCGGAGGCAGTCTACATCAGCAAGATAGATTAGCTGACCGTATCACCCCATCCTTATTACTTAAAGCAGAGGTTCTCAAACATATACATTTTGAGAGCCACGCTTCGGCATGAACGGGCATTCATGCCGAACCACCACGGCCTTACAGAAAACCGGCGTGAAGCATCACTGTGCTGTGTTCCGCTGCGTGAGTGAGGGTACCGGAGGCTTAATCTGGAGTAAGAAAGGGGGGTTTAAAGGTTGGTAGCGCAATTGTGGACTCCACTGGTATCGCGGGTGTCCATGGGCGCTTACCATCAGGTGATCCGTCTGCTAGTCTGCCCCCTATCACATTAAAAAAATATAGGTTGTCGCATATCTCTAGAAAAAACAGGAATCAAAGGCATAGTAATACTGGCACTTAAAAAGTGCTGACATAGATTAAATTTAATAATATGTAAGCCCACTACGACCATTCTCTTCATTTTTTGTACTATAGCTCTACCCGAAGATATTTTGACAATGTCAAGTAACTTATTAAAATAAGTGGGTAGTCAACAGTTGAAGTCAGTCAAAGTAACAGTCACTCAATAAAACGCCGCCATTTTGCGTTTTATCGACCTACGGATTTTGCCGATTCCACTCTAAACACAATCGCGGGTTTTAAGACTCTATTAGGTCCAAGCAAGTTTTCCGTGACAACTCACAAGACACACAATAGCAGTCTTAAAAACGATTTTTATTATCAGGATCACTTCGCGGTATTTCACTGCACAAATAAATAGGTACCAAATTTGTTCACTAAAACCACTAGATACTAATTTAAAACCTTTGAATTGCATCAGGCCACGCCGAGTGTTTGACTTCTACCGCCAGAATCTCTCTATTATAGATGCAGGTATAAGCGTAGTGCAGCATTTGACAGCTGTAAATTGTCACGAAATAAACAAATAAAAACCTCGTATTTAGAAGTAAGCACAGACATCTACGTCGGACTACTACAGTGTGCCCTTCAATTGATGTTGAATTAAATGTGTTAGAGAGTCGGTTGAATGACAAAATTGTATACCTGACGTGTGAATGTCTATACAAAGAAGGCGACTTTGTGATTACCCGTCCGACCACGATGGGGCACAGTACCACAGTTTGAGAAACGAAAACTTAGAGAGATAACGGCATTTATTCCTTCGCAAACAATGGTGGCTGTTCCAGCAACTTCCATGGACATAAATCAATGGAGGTCGGTCCATTCGGGCAGATTGCCTGCAGTTACCCTTGCACTTATTGCCGATTCTGCTCCTCCAATCTCGGTCCCCGTTGTCCTCCCCTCCTGAGTTATACAGGTTCTCGTTAACACCGTCGCTTCATTTGTTTGGATTTACCGACTAGTTTGGCTGACGGTGTAAACTGAAAGCCATTTTGGATACGGTGTCGCCATTTTGTAAAATTGGTTTTGGCGCCATTTTGTTTCTAACATCAAACTATTCCTGTTTTAATAACAAACCAAATTGGAAGTATAAACTCAAGGACTTTATTCATAAACGTTTAATAATACAGTTTTGATATATGAAACATAAAATCATAGGTACAAAATTTTCAAGAAAAAAAATAATAATGTCTTTATAACACCGTTTTTATTAACAAAGCTTTAACAAACATTTATGAATAAGACCCAGTGTCATAATAATTGTGAAGATCCCAATTTGTTAAATGGGACGTGCAAAAATCTAAATCAAAAAAATATTTATTTGCGTAGGCTTGTACACAGCACTTATATTATAAATCGTCATACATTTAAGCAATTGAAAACTATTTATAAGTACTTATGTATAAATAATTTATATATGTATTAAATACATAAAAAATACAAAAAAAATAAACATAATGCGATTCTACCACATGCTCGGAAATTTGTTTTTGGTCGAGAAGATCCGGCAACAAACTACTTACCGAAAATTAACCATGTGCGCCTAGTAACACTTCAGTTCACTTTTCTTTCTTGTCAGTATTTATGTTTGAGAGTACAGTCAAACTTTGGCATGTTTTAATCTTAATAGCAAAATCCTTCTTATCAAGAAACCGAAATAATGGTCAGGTTACTTAAATAAAATGTCAAAAAGCTCTAAAAGAAAAATATCATTCAGTCAGAAACAAGGATTGAATATCGATATTTTTCCGAAAGAAACGTCATAATCGTTTTTATGTTTAATCGAATCAAACGCGAAATCACATTTCATAAAGATCTTCACGAGAAATGAGTTATTTTGGCTGTTTACCACATACTCGAGAAAACACGTCGATATGTTTGAATCCGCGATACCCCTAACAAATTGATAGGTACGCAAATAAATTTATTTGGTCACATCAACCCATCAAATTGTCATGGAAATATTAGGCAACACTAGGAGAAACACGATACAAATATACTGCCTAGCGCGGAGGTTAACAACTTTTCGATATCAATGTTTTAGCTAACATTTTTTGTCTTATTATTTTGTGACTTAGGCATCTTCAAATGTTTACTACTTTGATAAATGCTCGGCGTTAGAGAGACTCCAGTGAAATCTATATTGCTTTTGTAAGCGGCTAAGTAACCCCACAGTTCGGGAAAGTCACGCTTCGGCATAAATGCTCCGGCTCGACCGGAGTGATACCACGGCCTCACAGAAAACTGCAGCAGCGTCTCTGCCGTATTTCGGTGCGTGGGTGAGGGTGCCGGAGGCTCATCTGGGGGATCGTGACTCCATTGGTGTTGCAGGTAGGCGGCGACCACTTACCATTAGGTGATCCGTCTGTTTACCTGCCAGCTATCACATAAAAAATCGGCTTTTGAGTCACATAAGTCAACTCAACTTGGCCTCCCCTAGAAAGCGATCGAAACCGTGTCAAGCTAAACCGATTATAATTAACTAGACATCAACCCTGGTTTAATAGGAATTTTCCTAAAATCTAAGTGTCATCTGGGTGTGTAAGAGGCGTGAAACGAGATTCGGTAATTGGCTGATATTTATGCAACGCTAGCGCTCTTGGCGGAAAAAATGGACAATTACAAGTCCTGTCAAATGGAACGTCGAATGTTGGTGGTATTATCACACTGGCTGGTGGTTATATGCTAAAGAATAGCTATTAAAATAATTACAACCTGTGCGGATAAAGAATGGGATCAGAAATGGCGGCGCATCTATTCACTTCTCATCGTCAGCCCATTTAAGTCCCCACTGCTGGGGCACGGGCCTCCCTCAATCACATGAGGGGTAATTGCCATACTCACCACGCTTGGCAGACGGGTTGGCGAGGGTTTTGATATAAAAGCAGAGTTTTCCTTCTCTGGGTGCTGATGATCATGCCAGCAGCTTTACTTTAGTCGCCTTTTACGACACCTCGGTAAGAGTGAGGGTGGCCTATTCTACTCTGCCGGGGACCACACGGCTAATTCACTTCTCGCTTGCACACTATTTGCATCTATACTCGCACTCGTGGGGTGCGTTCCATTCTTTATCCACACAGGTAGTATATCCAATTTACAAAATGACATAATAAGCAATAAATAATACATAATGAACGATAACTAATACATAATTTATTGCTTGCATTTTTCCCGCTATTAGAGCTGTACAAATCTTTGCATAGAGCCCTAGTAACGTGATATTCGTTGAAAGAATAAACACTCAATTAAGTTCAAAGCTGTAATGCAAACTGAAATGTAAATACCTTACTCGTAATGATAGGTCTTTTACCTATGAAATTGCTGTTTTTTTTTCTAGACACAATAAGATGTAGGTATAACTTTATAAGAAAAAGTCATAATATTATAATTTTATTTCGATTTCAGACTATTTTAAGGTTTATATTAAATAGAGATCAGATATTATTCCATTTGTGCTATGATGCAAAAATCTTGAATAATTAACCGTTTTTTACTTGGCAGAAATGACGTTTTTATCAATAATAACTTTATTTTATTTTTCTGAAAAACTATCCTACACGTATCCTTAACGTTGTCCATTAAAGCACAGTTAATTGTGGAGTAGAAGCATTAATAGTTATTTTACAAATAAAAAAAATTGTATGGAAAATTTGTATTTTCCATATTAACGTAAGGCGATTTTCTTAGAAGTGGTCTTCAATGAAAATCGCCCTACGAAACGGCAATTTCATACGTACCTAATATTAGATAACAAAAAAAACATGATGATTGCTCAAAATAAAAGTCTTGAAAATAAAGTCACTTAAGGTGACGGATAGGGCACACTAGCGACGCCAATCGATCATAATTTTTAGCTACTAAACAACAAACACTAATACTATTTATTAAATAACCTGGTACAAATGTTGGGTCCGTTTTTGTACGCGAAAAACGTTATACGACAAAAGTGGCCGCTTTTGGCGTGAATCGATTTTTCACGTACGCGTTGTTTCCAACATGGTTGGATGGTTATTTAATAAATAGTATAAGTGTTTACCGAGAGGTAGCAGCTAAAAATTAAAATCGATTGGTGTCGCTAGTGTGCCCTACCCGTCACCTTAACATTTTCAATTTATATTAATCATGCTACGTAACATACGAAATCTGTGAACAAAAAAACAACTATTACTTACTTAAAATAATTCTCAAATATTCAATACAGCGTACAATAAATAGATGAAATACTCCATTTCAATTCAAATAGCGGTCCATGAAGCTAACCTATTTAGTAAGTTAATGAATAAGTTTGTATAACACCTAGCAGCTTTATGGCTTAAAGCTTGTATTTTGCTTATTGAACACATTTATTTTGTGCAACCATCAAATATCAGAAACAGGCATAAAATCCGCCCTGCATGTATATTAACGAATGGAAGCAGAAAGCTTTGTGAGTCAGCATCAGTTCATGACGGGTATGCTAGGTAGGGTCTCCATAGTTCTTGTACTTAAGCGGACAAATTCTATATGTTTTTTTTTAAATCCTTTTCCTAGGATCAGAGGTTGAATGTGACGACAAGGACTTGAAAGTAAATGTACCTGTAATTTTTTAATGTGTCCAAACAAATATTGTTCTTTCTTTCTAAATAAATAAAGAATATTATTAGAAATTCTTACTATAGACTATAATATAGCTGTTGAACGAGTCATTTTTATTTTTAAACATATCTGATAGTGTCAAATCAGGACTTTATAAGTTATATATTACTTTGAATTTAAGCGTTGTATTATCATCATCATCTTCAGCCACTTGTTGTCCATTCTTGGACACATGGCTCTTCCATCTCTCTCCATGCAGCGAGATCTTGTGCCTTTCTCATTCAATCATGTGCTTTTTTCTTCGCCATGAGCCGACGATATACGAGTAGGTACATACGATACGATTACTTAAGAATAAATTGCAAAAAATTGCTATACCCAAAAAATCACATGACTTTTCTAATCCGCTACTTTCTAGGCTCCTTTAAAGTTATAGTGAGTTATTTTATCGGCAACTGGTATGGCCACCCTACAGCCTAATATTTGAGGCAGAGTATCGCTGTAAAATGCAGTCGGTTCGGGCGTCCTACGGCTCAGCGTTGTGAAACTAATGATAATGTAATTAGATTTCGCTCGTCGGCTAATATAAGCTAAAGCTCGCAGCTTCTTCTACATTACGAGTACAATATCACTTATTGCTTAGCAACTTGATTTTTAGACCTCGTTGCAGCAACTTCTATCAAAAACCTTGGGAGAGTCACGCTTCGGAATGAATAAACTGGCGTGAAGCAGCACTGTGCTTTGTTTCGTGGCGTGAGTGAGGGATTTTTTTATTTGATAGGTGGTAGACGATGGATCACCTGATGGTAAGCGATGGCCGCCGCCCATTGTGACACCCGCGACATCAGTGGAGTCACAAGTACGCTGCCAACCTATAAACCCCCCCTTCCCCCATTATTTATTTACTTTAAGTTATTAGGCAACGAGCGGCCTTTCCTATATCGTAGTGTCCTCACCGGGTCTATAGCGAAACCCTAATCTAGATTTTTTTTTATTTTTTATATGAGAGGTGGCAGACGAGCAGACGGATCACCTGATGGAAAGCAATTCCGCCGCCCATGGACACCCGCAACACCAGTGGAGTCACAAGTGCGGTGCCAACCTTTTCCCCTTCCCCCCCATTGGGCCTCCAGTAACCTCACTCACACGGCGAAACACAGCGCAGGCGCTTCTTCACGCCGGTCTTCTGTGAGGCAGTAGCACCGGACGAGCCGGCCCATTCATGCCTAAGCGTGGCTCTCCTTTCGCCTTTAGCCTATTGGTAAGGTAATCTAAGCCTAAGATATTGAGGAAAAGATTCCTAAATTAATTTATTCACAACGACTAGGTATAGCGAAAGCCAGACGTTTACGAATAGTATATTCAAAGGGACCGACTCACTAATGCAACTATACAGCTATCTTACGGAATCGACTGAGTACAAATTAACTTTTTTACTTCCCTCCCCTCCCCACACTCCCTGTAAACTGCTATAGCGAGACGCAGCAATTTCCCCGCCAAATCGAGTGTGAACGAGAAACCGCGTTTAAACCACCGCTTTTATAGATGTTTTTTTCTAAACGTCGAGATAGTCTGGGGGATAGGGTAGGTTATTTTTGTAGTTTTGCAATTAGGGATGTTGTTTGTCGCATTTGGCACGTCAGTACCTATACTATTTACATATTTTTTTTAATCTGCCTATAAACTGTCCTACTGCAGGGCAAAGGCCTCAATCATAGAAATCAAGTTATCGCGACTATAATTGGATTAGGCTTAATCGCCACGCTTGCCAAATGCGGATTAGTGATCACAAACCCGAGCTATGTTCGAAAAATTCGAAACATACTTTTCGCTCGACCCGGGAATCGAACCCAGGACCCTGAGATCACGGCCCGGTACTCAAACCACTAGACCAACAGGGCGTTTACATTACATTTACATGACTTAACGCAATATTTTTAAGTACATAGTAGAATTTCGAATCACCTCTGAATTAGTAGTGGGACTTGAGATCAGTTAAACAAGTCTTGAGAACCTTTTTACTATAGTAAATCGCAGAGCAAGCCAATTTGCGTCTTTCCTCGTCTTACACCCAGAGTAAACTCAATCATTCGCACCGTTCACTCTTACTCCGTTCCATTCTACTCGTCTTCCATTACGTTTCACTCTCTCATAATCCCACATTTGGATGAATCACCTTGATACGCCCACTGATGAACATAGACTTTCAGTGGATCCGGCCGCAGGCGGCCTATATCCTGCGAGATGAGGTCATATCGCTTCTATCAGGTAATCCATCTTTCTTGTAGGTCCTGCGCTGACCTTTACTCTAAAAACTGTATATTTTCTTTATTACATATGTGTTTAAGTATTATAGTTGACGACCCGTTTGGAACAATGGTAGTGAACGCTGCCTTTGGTCCAAGGGTTGCGGGTTCGATCCTCGCACAGTACAAACATTTGTGTGTATAAACATGTCTGTTTGTATTGGTCTGGGTGTTTGTATGTATTGTAAGTATGTATTTACAAAAGAAAAAGTATTATATGTATATATTTGTAATTCCGCTGTTGATTCTGATATCCGTAACACAAGTGCTTGAGCTACCTATCTCGGAGTCAGATCAATGTATGTGATGTTGTGAAATATTTATTATTTATTGTTATTATTTATATTTGTAGTTCCTTTATTGTCTGTTATCCGAACCCCAGTTAAGCAGCCATAAATGTGTTATGTGTTATCTGCTCACCGACAGGTACTACTTACTTCTCCTCTAGGCTACTTTTTTTTATAAATATTTCACAACATCGCATCTGATTCCGAGATAGGTAGCTCAAGCACCTGTGTTACGGATATCAGAACCAACAGCGAAATTACAAATATACATTTAATGTTTTTTCTTTTGTAAATACATACTTATAATACATAGAAAACACCCAGACCAATACAAACAGACATGTTCATGCACACAAAAAGTAATAATAATATTTATAATACATATTTATTTATTTAGAAATGTTTAATTTCAATTACTTTTCTTCGTTTACGATCTCCTTTTTCCTGATTTGATCACGCGGACACGGAAACAACTAGGTTTATCACCATATTTCCAAAATAATTTTGAGCAACAGAATTGAAACTGTTTCTACAAGCACCACTATCTATTTATGTATATCAAGATAGTAGCCCAACTAATGTACTCAACCTGATGCAGGAACGAAATAAAAAATTAATCCCTTCAGTCTGTCTCCTGGGCTACTAGTTGTTTACTGCTAAGGGCGCGGCCAACAAGGGCGGGTTCGAGTCCCGGCGTAAACCACACACTTTACGGCAGGTCGCTGTGTTTATGTGACTGTGAGGTCCACAACTTGGGGCCTTAAATTAATAACGAATAGTGCACACCGAGTTTAGTTCGTTTTAATGGGATGCGCGTTAATGTTTGTGTATTTAGGTAATAAAGGATAATTTACAATGTTTATGAGGCTTTAGTTAGTCCATGGTTTGCAAGATGGTTTTCCGCGATGTGAATTTATGATCTAGGTTGGTACAGTCGGCCGCAGTAAGATGTGACTTTTGTACCTCGTCACCACACTTTAAATAAGAGACTAGAAATGAGATATGCAAAGTACTAAATTGTATGCAGCCAACTGAAAATGAGTATGTGATATTTGTCTATGGCCGTAGCCGTAATCGGTTGGAGGATATTATTATACATGCCCGTTCATTTTTATTTATTCAGTGTCCTGAATATTTGGAAACAATATTATATTATACATTATATTTTTTTTTGCACACAGTAAATAAGATGAATTTAAATGAGAACCAGAGTATTATTACCTTACTATATGATGAAAACCAAATAACTTTATTTAAGTTTCTGTAAAACCTAGTTTTTTATGTTGTGTATTTTGTGCGAATGAAAGTATATTACTTAAAATTTTAAGTGTTTAAAAACCATGTATAGGTACACTAAGTTTAATCAGTAAATGTAAATAATAGTCACCGCTGTAACTGAATGTCAAATACACCTGGAAAAACAGATTGGTCGCATCGAAAATACAAGCAAAAACGATTCCAAATTAAACGTATCCCTTACCCGTACCTTAAAAACAAATGAAGCCAGAGCGTGCCGTAAACACCAAACAAAAGAGAATCGGGGACCGTCGAGAATCAGCGCGTGTGGCCTCAGGTTAAATGGCATCGAAGACAGCGGGGTCGGAATCTAATTTGCAAATGCATTCCTGCCTTTCGGTCCGATGTGACTGCCGCTTTACATTTTTAAAGCGGTCTTCTATTTTGGGGCGATCGACGTGACGCGTCTGTGTGTACGTCACGCGCCTGTGTACGTTTGTGTGGTTAAGTTTAAAGTTCTTTTGTGCTTACCATTTCAATTCGAGCTTTGTTAGAGTAATTCAATTAAGGCTCTGTTTACCGTTAAGAGCAGTAAGGCTAGACCACTATTAAACTTAAGATGCTAAGCTAGACTTACAAGTTTTGAAAAGTTATTTAACACGTCACTAAAATACCTTACATTTAATATTTTATACTTTACCTAAAGTCAAAAGTTGTCATTTTAAAAATAATTTGTTTAAACAAACATTTTCTTGCATGTAGTTTAATTCATAAACTATAGAACAGGGATTGTCGAAAATCAGCGCATGTGGCCTTAGGTTAAAATCGAAGACAGCAGAGTCGGAATCTAATTTGCAAATGCATCCTTGCCCTTCGAATCGATGTGAGCGCGCTTTAAATTTTAAAAACGGACTTCCATTTTGGAATGATCGACGTCACGCGTCTGTGTGAACTATTCAATGGTGTGGCTACGTTTGAAGGCTTTATTTGCTCTTGTCAGTTTGATTTATAAAGTTCTGTTTGAATAATTAATACTTTGAGTATCTACCTTTTTAAACTCAGTGCACATAGACGATGTCTGATAACCTTTTCGGCGATTGACTATGGTGTTGTACCCCGCAAAAGGTGCAGAGCTCAGAACGATAATTGCTTTAGTTATTGAGGTGCAGAGGGCCTATTATCGAACATTTGACATTGAAGTTGAATTAGAGATTTCGTACATTCGTCCTAAATAATAGTATTCGACTTCAATGTAGAATGCATGAGAGTAGGCCCTCAGATGCTACTAACAATTTAGAAAAATTCTTTTTGAGTCTAGATGTACTAGGAGATACACTAATTTTACAGCATTGACTACTCACAGAACACGCAAGCTCTAGTTTGAGATTAGGTGATATGTGAGAATTATCTGGCACAATTATTTATTATGCAATTTTTGCGATGTTTCTCGATATTTATTATAGATCACAATAATTCAGCCCATCCCATTCAAAATCCCAGTTGTAGACTGCGTAGAGATAGCCTCGCTATGTATACTCTACCGCCTATACTATGGAGAATGCTCTGAGTATTTTTCAGACTGATTCCTATCGCTTCATTTCGCCATCGTTGAACTCGAAAACAATTCCATCGACTCATCTAGATGGTTGGCAGTCTTCAACTGTGTGTTTCTGAAGAATTTTTCTGTCTCGTACGACAAAACTATGGAATGAACTATCGCCCGCGGTATTTCCGGACAGATACGACCTGCAAACCTTCAAGATAAGAACATATTCATTTTTAAAAGATCGGCAGCTCACTTGTAACTCCTCTGGTGTAGCAGGTGTCCATGGGTGGCTGTAATCGCCATCAGGTGATCCGTCTGCTCGTCTGCCCCCTATCCCATAAAAAAGTTGTGTCCGAAGACGTTGCTTTGTAGTTCTGGTTCCGCTTTCCTAATGCAACTCTTCCACTTTGCAAGGTTTTTGGATATCCTTACTTCTCAGTTTTTATGCTAAACTTTTTCGTCCCATCCACCACTATTTACCTTTAATATATAAATAAATAATAATAAATATTTCACATACATTGATCTAACTCCGAGATAGATAGCTCAAGCGCCTGTGTTACGGATATCATAATCAACATTGGGAGTACAAATAAACACATATAATAGTTTTCTTTTGTAAATACATACTTATAATACATAGGAAACACCCAAACCAATACAAACAAACATGTTCATGCACACAAATGTTTGTACTGTGCGGGGATCGAACCCGCAACCCTTGGACCAAAGGCAGCGTTCACTTCCACTGTTCCAAACGGGTCGTCAAAAAAACCTTTATACATTCATTATGTATTTATTTTAATAAAATACATATTTTTGTTATTCCCAATATGTCATTGAGCTCATCGTTATTGACTGTGTTTAAAATAAAACTGATTGGGGCTCTAGTCATAACAAAAAAGTACAGAAAAAGTAGCCTTTTCGCTAATGCGTATAACATGTTTGGATCCGTTTATCGGGGAATAAAAATATTGGGCCATCGCCGTATTTGGACAACATTTGTTATTGTTCCATTAAAGGATAGTTTGCAGACGCTAATTGTGCGTGTTATTCCTCCAATTTCGTTCTGGTCGTTTACCCATATTTTGGTGAGACATAAGCATAACGTTCATGGTAAGCATAATTATTCTCTCTAGTAATTATTCTCTCTATTTATTTATTTAAAACTTTATTGCACAAATTTTGATACAATAAGGCGAACTTAATGCCAAGAAGCATTCTCTACCAGTCAACCTTTGGGTCATGCAGAAAGTGCAGTGGTGCGGCGAAAGGAAAATTTGTAGTTACTAGTAAGGAAAAAAAAACACTAATATGAAATAACTACATTATATACATACCTATATATATAAATATATTTAAATAAATATATTATTTATAAGTACATTATAAATAAATACAATATATAGCTGTAAACAAAAAAGTAAAATACATAAAAAAAATACTACATACAATATGTTATTTATATACATATAAGCAATTAAGTCACATCATCATCCATCCACATCATCTACATGGATTTATATCGACTACAGTGCGTTTCTCACGTCATTTCTTACCACGCACAGTAAAACTGTGGAACCAGCTGCCATCCGTGGTGTTTCCGAACAGATACGACTTGGTGACCTTCAAGAAAAGGGTGTACTCCTTTCTTAAGAGCCGGCAACGCGTATGTGATACCTCAGGTGTTGCAGATGTCCATGGGCGGCGGTGATCACTTTCCATCAGGTGTGCCGTCTGCTCGTTTGTCAGCTATAATGTAAAAAAAAAAAAAAGTCATGCGGAAAGATTAGATGTCAAAAATGCTCTTGAAACCTTTTCTTGAATGAATGCCTATTCAGTGAGGTTTTGATATTAATAGGCAGCAAATTCCAAAGCTGTATTGCCTGCACGGTGAAGGAGTTGGTAACGAACGAGGTGTGGTGTCGCGGGATGTAAAGACGCAGGTTGTTTGTCTCTAGTAATTTCTGGTGGAGTAGCTTTAATAAATCCCTCGACTAGACATTTAGTACTATTAAAGTACTTAAGGAAGTTGCTGTACATAGTTTTTATTATTATAACTCTTTTCTTTTTGTCACTATTTTGGTAAGACTTCACGTATTCATCATCATTATATACGCCTTTTCAAAAATGTGTACCTAGTTTTCGGTAAGAAATTATTAGTGTCAGCCCGGAGTCTAGAAGCGGGCGGTCTTGTGCCCCCCGTGTCTCGGAAAGCACATTAGCCGTTGGCCCTGCTCCCGATCCCTCACCCGTCGTGTCACTTTCCCCTATTTAAGCGAAGGTTATACGTCGGTCTCTGCATTGTAATTACTAGACTTTCCAAAACTAGGACCATGGTCCCAACGTATAGCGCTCTTTCCCCAATTATCCCACATACCGATAGAACCAAGCCATTTTCCCCAAAAACCATTTCTCCCTTTAACAGTACTTACGTACCAGTAAAATAAGTTGAGTCGGAAGACAACGATAAACAAAGACCTGGATCGCCACGTTCGGGGTTCTAGCAGTCTTCTCCCAAAGAAGAACTCAAAAAAAAAAAACGTATAGCGCTCCGAATCCACTTCTTTGGATGCAACTGGAAATAAAACGATAATGACCTCGTTGCGTCGCACTAATTTTTCCTCAATAAAAGAGTTTGTACATTCGCCCTTACATTTAAAACTCAGCATTAAGAATCAACAACTAGAAGCGGAAATGTTGGCTTGTTTATTTTCTTCCCGGAGATTTCTTTCCGTTCATTCGAGCGAGTGGCGGCGTCATCTCTAATGCACAAGTTTGTTGCGTCAAAGTTGCTGACATGTGCAGCGACGGGTAAAGATCAGGACAGGAGTGGTGAATCTTCCCTCACTTAGTAAGTGACGGAAAGATTCGTAAGTATTTGAGTATGTTATGTGTCAATAGGAACATTTAGATGGAAATAGGGGAACTAATAATTTTGTTTGAAATCCGGAAAGCGCGTTCGGACTAAATCTACTCCTTCCTACTTATTATAGAGACCGGCTCATGTAACACATTTGTATTTCTTCAAATTATTTTTATTTACTGACTTATTTTTTGCCTATATAAAGCAATAAAAACATTAATCTTAACGTTAGATGAAGTTACGTATATTCTCATTCGTCTGAAGAACATTTGTTTTTGTTCAGTGTCTGGGTGTAACATTTGTGAATTTTAAAAAATATTTTATTTTAAATTCCTCTGTTGTCTGATATCCGTAGTTATTAGTACAATATCAGGTCAATGTATGAGATGTTGTATGAATGTATTATTATTTCTAATTAAAATTTCACGATTCTATGGTTCAACCTTTTAAAGACATGCCAGATCAGGTGGTAGAGCTCTCGTGATTCCACTGGTGTCGATGGTCGGTAGCAATCTCTTACCAACAGGTGATCCGTCAGACGTCAGCCACCTACCTCATAAAATATCCACACCAACTGTCATTCTCATTATGTTTTCCTATGTAGCGACCACTCCACTCTACTACGTCGGCTCCATCCTCCTTAAGTATATCTAGCGATATGAAAAGCCTATCTCAGCGTGCCTATCTATGCGATGAAATATCGTAAAGCTTTATATTGTTTTAAACTTTCATGATCGTTAACATTACAAAAATCGGAAACTCAAAAATAAGCTACGTGGTAGTCATCTCTTAAACAACAATTCTAATCGTAGAAACGTTATTACCAACTCTACCAAATATTACGGGCACCCCCTCAAAATCTTCAAAGATCGTAGTTCAGCAAGAAATATAAATAAATTTCCCTTTCAGTTCCAAATCAATGTACGAAGAATATCCAAGGATCCAGTTAAACTCGCTGAAGTTAAGTTCCGCCTTATCTTAATTAACGTGATAACGATCTTCCAATTTAATTGCTTTTCATTTTAAGTTTGACAAGCGAAATCTTTCCCTGAACTCACTATCTGAGAGTTGAGAGGCCTTGATTGAATGTGTTCATTTTAAATGTAATGGAGCGGTCAATGGTTTTGATTTCAAGATATCTAGTTTAAACTGGCGAAAATTTTTTGCTGAAACTCTTGTCTTTTATGTTTTTGTCCCGGTTGAATCTCAAGCTTTCGCTTCAGAGCCCGGGGTTCGCTTCCCTGCTGCAACTCCTACACTTCAGCATAGTCTTCTACGAGTACATCATCCCTTCCGTCATCCCTTGGCCTCTTACGACGACAAAACTTTGCATTATTTTATGTAACATATGTATGTGCATTGTAAATAGAATCTAATTTGCGTCAAATTTTGCTTTGGCATTAGATTCATAAATATCAAAAAACTCGATTGTTAAAAAACCCAAGAGCGGAATTGTAAATATTTCAACTGAACACAACGATAACAAGTACAAACCTACATTACAAAGTAAAATCACGGGTATTCCTGTCTTATTGTAAATTCGCCAAAACACTGGGGAGCCAACCAAGACGGCTCGTAAAATAAATCATAATTTAATTTTAAACATATATTCCTGATTTGATGATGTTCCAATTTTATCCTTTTGTCCTGAAGTGGTTCTGTGTTACTTGATTATTTACGTTTACTTTTGTACGTTTCGGCAGATATTTAATTTATCAATGATTGCTTTCATTCGAGATGTGAGTATAGTGACGCGACTCAATTCATTCAAAATTTGCCACTTTTTTTATGATATAGGTGGCAGACGAGCCCACGGATCACGCCGCATTCGTAAATGATTACCGCCGCTCATGGACACCTGTAACACGAGTTATGTCATAAGTGCGCTGCTTACCTTTTAACCCCCTTTCCCCTGGATTGGGCCTCCGGTACCCACTTGAATTTATTTTACAATTTCACTCCAATTTTTTTTGACGCCCTGTTGGTCTAGTCGTTTAAGTACCGGGCCGTGATTTCGGGGTCCTGGTTTCGATTCCCTGGTCAAGCGAAGTATGTTCCGAATTTTTCAAACATATCTCGTGTTTGTGATCACCAATCCGCATTTGGCAAGCGTAGTGATTATGCCTAATCCCATCATAGTAGCGATGGCTTGATTTCTATGATGGAGGCTTTTGCCCTGCAGTGGGACAGTTCATAGGCTGATACTTTACTTTTACTCCAATTTTACACCAATGTTTCCTAAAGAAATCCTTTATCTGGTTACTTATTTTGGCGTATTTGAATCGCTGTTTGGAAGTCTTGGAAAATAAATCAGATTTATTTTTATCAAAAGGATTTAATTAGACCAAGGCAGAAAGGACTCTACTACTGAGGTCATGAGAAAGCTGAGAAAGAGTTAAAAATCAGAATTTTTTCTCTGACTAAAGATCAAAAATCTGATTGTAAAAATAGATTAAATAATAAAAAAATTAAATAAACTTTATTTCAGTAAATCATATTTTAAGATTAAGTATCTAATCCTGGACATATTTCACGTAGTCAATGTTTTCAGTCATTCGAGTGCTAATATTGTCGATTCTTAGTTATTCAATTTATAGGTATTCACAAATATTGCCACTCAAGTCGCATCACTGGTCTCATATGAATTTGTCTTCCCAGAAGATTTTCAAGACGTCTCTTTTAAGGCGACGGGTAGTCCGGTTTAGTAGCTAATAATTTAAATCGATTGGTGTCGCTAGTTAGGCGACACCAATCGATTCAAATTGTTAGCTACTAAATCGGATCTATTTTAAACAATTTCGGGGTTGCAACCTCTCGGCAAACACGTATACTATTTATTGAATAAACATTGCACAAATGTGAAGTACAACGTGTACGCGAAAAATTGAATCACGCCAAAAGTGGCCACTAATTAATTTTTCGCGTACAAAAACGGACCTACATTTGTGCATGGTTATTAAATAAATAGTATAAATGTTTGCGGAGAGGTTGTAACCCCGAAATTATTTAAAATAGATCCGATTTAGTAGCTAACAATTTAAATCGATTGGCGTCGCTAGTGTGCCCTACCCGTCAACTGAATGGTTATCCGTTTTACGATTAGTTCCAGTCGTAGTCCGTAAATCAAACTTTTATGCTTTGTATTTACTTTGTTTACCACTTAATGCCTGCTGTGAAGTGGTTTCAAATGTTTTCTAAGATAGGTTTTTTTTCCATAGATGCATGTCATTGACCTAACTTTACGCTACTGCTCTGGATCAAAATTCTCGGGATTCATGGTGTGAAAGAACATTGTGGATATCGCATGAAAACCAAACAAAAAAACATATGTAGGTATTTGCGACAAATATCGTATGATGACAAAATATCACGAGAATTTCCCAGTAGCGACCAAAGCCGCAGCAAGATTTAGAAGTCTGATAATTATTACAATGAAGCGACTTCGCAACCATTAATAAGAATCAGACCAATTGGAACATGCATACATGTTCAGAATGATAATCGCGCGAATGGTCGAAATACGCAACTATATTTGAAAAATCCAGAGTTGAAAAGTACGTGTACAAGTAATTTAAATTAACTTAATCAAAACTTCCAACGAGCAACTCCGTTTACCAAAACATGGACACGGCAACATTTCATAAGCTGGTTAACGTCATCTACTTTCGGTAATTGACGATATTTCGTAAGTTCCGCGACAGCCAGACGGCCGGTTATTTTGTCTTTTATTATCTAACTTCCTAAAATATTGGACTTTTACAAGAGGAATTTCCATTATGTTTAATGAAAAGATGGCGAGTGATGTAGAACGTTGGCAAGAGTTCAGACGCCCTAAATGGGATAGCTCATCTGGCATTGAGGCCGCTTTAGAACTATGTTTTTCTTTTTTTTACTTTTTTTAATGGTAACCTAATTTTGTTTGTTGAAGTTAATCTCGGGTCATGGTGAATTTTTATGCAAATGTCAAGTTAAAAAAGAAAAGTTAAAATTCGGAGAGACCTTTTAACATACTTGCTTTGTTGATAGTTTTTTTGCTATTATTTATTTAGCTACCTACCTTTTTTGCTGTTATGCACTAGCTATTATATCATTTCATTTGGTTTTTCTTCAATTGTTGTACGTACACTTTTATGTGCATTATTTTGAGCCATCTACTTCCACCTTCAGGTATCGATTTTATGATGTACCAGATGTCCTTGCAGTTTCCTTCTTATGTTCTCCAAAATGTGCATTAAGTCAAACAGAATAAGCTCACTTTAATTGTCTGTCATTATCAATTCACTGCTGACTGCCTTCTTGGCGCAGTGGGTAAAGTGACGGCTGCTTGTGGTCCCGAGTTTGATCCCAAGACAGGCCAAAATTTGTACCTGAGTTTTTCTGTTAAGAAATTCTCAGTGTCTCAGCCCGAAATCTGCAAGTTGGCGGGCTATACCCCCGTACCTCGGAAATTACGTTAAGCCTTTGGACCTGAACCCTCGTCTGAGTCACACTGGTATCCTGTCGAAATATGAGGGAAAGGCAATAGAGAGTGCAATTGTGCATGTGCAAACACTCGCATAATATGTCCCTGCGTCCGATGGTTGATCGCTGAGATTAGTGGTTATAACCGAAATATCGGTTTGGAGACCGTTATTATTATTATAAATTCACTGCCTTCACTAATTTACAATATAGAATAATTAGTATATCAATTCACTTTAGCGAGAACATTTTCTCCTCCCACAATTTTTTTAAGTTAATAAATGGATTCACTGGGGTGTATATAAATGACTAAAGATATTTTAAATTAATTAACTTATTCCTTGTATTGTTTCAGGTAAATATCTGCATCAATATTACTAGGAAAGCTGTAAAAAAGATTCATAAATGGACTGATGAGACTTTTGAAAATGTAAGTTTTGTACTTATACTTGTAAAGACTTAACTTCTATCTTCATTTGAATTATGTACGTACCAACCTAACTAACAAACGCAAAATTATTTCAAATCCAGTTTTTTCATGACTTTATTTATAGGTTCACGAAATTCTATACTTAGGTAGTTCTCGTAGATTTTTACTTCTTGAATGTGCAAAACCAGCAATCATTTGGCAATATCGATCACTTCTTCAATGAAGACTAACCGTGTATCTCCGAATATATAATCTCCTGGTCGCAGTGGCTATGAGACGCAAGGCTCACCCCATTTCTTTCAAATAAAAATAGTAATAATCTCCGAATACGCATAAAACAGGGTACCAGACGCCAGACCAGGATCTAGCTGACTTTGATATCGAAGATTTCGTTGAACTATAACGTTAGCATAATTGTATCGTATCACTTCTGCACACGTCTTCTATAGTTTTGTTCACTATCATTTGTGCCGAACCATACTGAGATCACTGTCAGCGAGCATGTATCATGTTTAGCTCGCGATATAGACGTAAGTATAAGTCAGCGTCCTGTATCTAATTATTTTGTGGTATTACTGTATAAAACCATGAAGAAATGGAACTCGTTGCCGGCGCATGTATTTCCACTTTCCTACAATATGGATTTCTTCAAACGAAGCGTGAAGAAGCATCTCGAGGGCCAGCATGGCCGTCCCAACTGACATCGTTTCCGTTGTAGTTGCAACGTGGGCTCTTCTCTTGCTTATCATCAGGCTGAGGGGAGCTAAAATACTGTGCCACTATAAAAAAAAAAACGTGCGAGATTTCCTTCTCAATTTTTTCAAATATTATAGGTGGCAGACGAGCCGACGAATCACCAGATGGTAAACCATTGCCGCCGCCCATGGAGTCACATGTGTGCTGCCACACTGTAAACGCACATTTCCCCACATTGGGTCTCCGGTACCCTCACTCACTTATGTTCAACTCATCCATTAGCTCTTCAATCTCGGCACGTCTGTTACTAAAACCTTTGTAAAAGTAAGAACTGTCACATTAACTCCATAACCTATGTCCAGCAATAAAAGTGACACTAAATCACACTAAATATAACACAGTATTATTATTACTAATATTATCGACTTGTCCGCAGTCCCTTCGTTTGTAAATCGGCTTAGGAGAACAATAAAGTATCGGTGCCCGCGGCGCGAGTTAATGCATGTAAGGCCGTGCGCATACTAGAATTGAATAGACTAGAATAGAACAAAAATTATTGGCTGTATAGAAAATTTTTTTTTTTCGAATAGCGATTCTCACCTGATGGTAAGTGATGATGACGGATGGATCACTATTTTTTGATTACGTTCATATCATAACATACAATGTAAATAAAATAAGTTTAACGCAGCGGTTTGACCGCCGGTTGGGCCACAAGGGTCGCGGGTTCGATTCCCGCACCAACACAAATGTTTGTTGATGGAACCGACATTTCTGATGGTGTGTTTGTGGTTACTTCGTTGTTTCTGGTTTCCATAGTACAAGGGAAAACCTTAGTTTGGGACCAGGACTGTATGTGATGTTGTCTCAATTTATTTATTATTATTATATTTTTAATGAAGTTTCACAGACTGACACTTTTTCTTGGAGATATATTATTTCATAAATGATATCGACAAACAAATTGAAAATCTAAAATGACCGTGTAAAAGTTGTGATTAATCTCAGATTATACGATACAACTGCGAGAGAGTAGGTCAAAGTGTATGATTTTTTTTTTTATTGTGGTAGGTGACAGACCGACGGAACCACTGATAGAAAGCAATTGCCATCCATGAACACCCGCAAGTACAGTGGCACTGCTAACTTTTCAACCCCTCTGGTACCCTCACACACTCGATGAAACACGCCTTTTCCTTTCCGCTGCTTCACGCTGGTTTTCTGTAATGTCGATTATTCCGGTCAATTCATCCCATTCATTCTGAAGCTGAAAAACACAATATTACTTTTTTAAATTACTAGTGTCTTTTCTCTATCCTCAGTCTCATCGTTAGTTCGGACGTGGCAGGCGACTGAAATCTCAGCGGGTCTTTTTTTATGTGATAGGCGGCAGACGAGAAGACGGATCATTTGATGGTAAGCGATTGCCGCCGCCGATAGACACCCGCGACACCAGTGGAGTCCCAAGTGCGCTGCCAAATTTTAACCTAACACAGCACAGTGCTGTTACACGCCGGTTTTCTGTGAGGCCGTGGTATCACTCCGATCGAGTCGGTCCATTCACGCCATAGCGATACCTGATTTTTTTTTGTCTAAATTCACAGGAAATTGAATAGTCTTATTTCAATAACTTATTCACTCAGATCATCTCTAGGACTTACTATCCCGATTTCCTTATTACCATTCTTACCTTACCCGTTTCTCGAAGTAGCCACGTATGCACCAGTTATTTCAACTCCTAGTCATGTTTTACGGTACGTTAAGCTGTCACGACAGTCATGAATATCTAAATTGATAGTTAAAATTTTACTACGCTTTTAAAGGATAGTAAAGTCTTCCTCATCGTTTGTAAATCGGCTTTATGAGCCCAATAAAATATCCACCGCTAATGCGATCCCGTGGTATGCATTAAGCTCAGTTACAGTACGTGTCCTACGTATTTACGGCATCTTAATTATGAACCTTATTTGCGTGCCACGAGAGTGCAATTTGATGACAAACATTTTAAGTAAAATCAGAACTTCGCCCTGTTGCTCTAGTGGTTTAAATACCGGGTCGTGATCTTGGGGACCTGGGTTCGATTCCCGGGTCGAGCGAAAAGTATGTTTCAAATTTTTCGAACATAGCTCGGGTTTGTGATCACCAATCCGCATTTGGCAAGCGAGGTGATTAAGCCTAATCCCATCAAAGTAGCGTTGACTTGATTTCTATGATGGAGGCCTTTGCCCTGCAGTAGGACAGTTTATAGGCTGATACTTTACTTTATACTTTACAGAACATCGTTACAGCCAAGTTCAATAGGATATAAATAGTAAGAATGAATACATAACTACTTAAATATAAGAATCAGGCACTTACGTACATCGATCTGACTTTTTTATTGGTTAATTACATACCAGAGACTCTAGGTCCGTGCCTTTGTTTGCTAGTAATTACATAGTTTGTTTGCTTGCTTATAGTTATGGTTCTCCGCGGACAAAAATATTACTACGTTAATTTACTGTTTTCTTTCCATCTTAACAATACCGCGAATAGTCTAAGCTTAAGTGCTAGTTTTGTTCATCGATCTGACTTTAATGTAAAGGAACTTTAACACTTGTATAATGGGTATCAGAATCAACAAAGGAATTGGTGAAAATGTCTCTGTGGCACCGCCGTTAGCGCCTTGTGGCACCACGGGCTCTCCTGTGTAAAAAGTGCCGGCCGTCTGGAGAGATAACAGATAATGTCGTTTAATGAGGAAAACCTGGAGAGGCATTCCTCATTAAACCACATTATCCGTGTGCCCGGAAACTTGAAGCGGAACGACATTTCACGTAATGATGGCAAGAGACCAGACGGAATGTCTCTCATCCCTTGGAAGATGGGACGTGCTCTCGTGTGGGATGCTATATCTGCATCGACACTCTGGTACCGTCTCATCTTTCCGGGACTACGAGGAGTGCCGGAGCTGCCTGACGCGGCAGAGAGACTGAAAGCTACAAAGTATAGGCATCTATCTGGTGCCTACCACTTTGTAGCTTTCGGTATTGAAACACTGGGCCCGTGGGGTTCCGACGCTCTATTTTTCTTCCGTGACTTAGCTAAGCGTCTAGTCAAAGTCACGGGAGAGCCAAAGGCTGGCAGCTGCCACGCCCTGCGAATTTCCATCGCGATTCAGCTAGGTAATCCTGTCAGCATTTTGGGGACATTGCCACGGGGGCCTACTTTGTTTTAGCTTTCCTTTTTATTTACATTTAGCTTATTTTTATTTCTCAGTTATTGTCTTAAATTTCTTGTATTTTTGTTCTTTTGTTCAATAAATAATGGAAGTTTTTAAAAATCTTAGATTGTAATTGAAAAATAAATAAATAAAATACAAAGGAATTACGATATAATAACAGTTAGATAGTATGAGCTAGTTCCATTATCACTTATTTCTGTATCAGGATGCTAGACTAAGATCGGGTTACTATACCTACATAGTGGACGTTCCAGCTATCTGGATCAACCTTTACGCTTTTTTGAATTCCTTTTCGATGAGAAAAGTCACGGAGTAGAACATTTATCCCGTCGAAGTACTTTCTGAACACCATAACTTGGGCCTCTTGAATAGGGTTTTGTCCGACAAACATGTCCCTACCTTAGACCTCATTTTCACTAAACATCAGGTGTTATTGGGGTAACATGCTTGTTTGTTGTAACATAAAAAGAGTGCTTTTAATTATATCAAGTGACTGTTTTCTCTATGGCAAAAGTTTGCATATGTTTCACGTAAAATATTTTTGTTTATAGTTTATACTTATACTGTCCCAAAAATCAAAGCACTTTAAATTACTTGTCAGACAGGCTTAAATTGCTGATTACAAGCACGCAGGACCTATTTTTGCATTAACATTTCGCCTGCGGGCGACAACACTCCACTGAGCTCCCTCGGCAATAAACTTAATAGCACTCTCATATATGCTTATCGGTCAAGATTATAGACGTCGGGACCCTCTAATACCGCTGATATATTACTTTATTTGTCAAATATCAATTCGGCCACTTTGTGTGAAAGTCGATATTGTTGAATATGGAATTATTTCGAGGCACTTTCTGTGGATAAAATACATTATACGGTGTTAGACGGGGTGGCGTTATCATTTTTATTGGAGTAGGTATCTTGTTTATGGGGTCAGGGAGATATTGATATCAAATCAATTAAGTCGATTTTGATTGATTTATAACGTTAAGTATAATGCATTTATTTTTACCATAGCATTACTTCTCGGTAAGCGTAGTGTGGGACGCCTTATTTTTTGGTTTCGCGGGGGGAATGCCGCCGGCTCAAAAGATGAGCCGACTACCTTATGCATACTAGGACTAGACGGTTCCTCCCCCGGACGTGCCGGGAGAGGGGATAGGAACAGCCGGGAGAACTGAGCCGTCCCTGTCGGGCAGCAGAGGGAGCCTGTGCAATGCTGGTGCTGGTGACCCCTGTACCAGCGGGCTCCTTCCGCGGAGAGGGAGGAGACGCGCGTCTGCTCGTCGTTCTCCTCCTCCTCACCTTTCAGAGCGTGTTAGCGAGGGGATGTCGCATCTCGCTCGGGCTCCGCCGCTTCCTTCGCTACCATGACGTGCTTCGCAGAAGGCAGCGAAGGCCTTCTAGGCCCAATATCTCATTATACTAGGATGAGAGAGATCCTGGCCGACCTCGCTACCAGCGCCTGACGCTGCGGGTCCCACGGCACACACTCCGCAAGGGTGTGGTGTACCGTGTCCTCCGCTAGTGTAGGACGCCAAGTTCAAAGATCAGACAATATTACATCAAAACTGACCCTTGGACTATATAACATGAGACGGATTTACTACCAAATGCGCCATCGGATCAGATATCGGTTTCAACTAGGAAATTCTTTAGGTATTTTCTAATTCATGTTTATTATTTCTTAGAAACCCCCTCTTCCCCTAAGAGAGCCCCTTAAACTTAAACTTCTCTTCTCAAATAAACACATCTTCACCGCGAAATCACTTGTCACACATGCTGATTAAGTAATTAAGAAATATTATGTAAGAGTCTCGCAATCGTCACTTCGCGTCGCGCGACTGAAATCTGTCACAATTACAGCGCTGAAGACAAATCCTGGAATATACGTACTAAGGGCGCGTTTACATTCCAAAAAGAATCCAGATGTAAGAGCTCGTAATCGAATCTACGAGCAAACGATAAGAAGGCCTATATTCCTTTCCGCTGAAATACCAATATTCAAAGCTATACATTAGTTTTGCTGGTCTTCGCTTTAACACAAATAGAACGATGGAAGAAAAAAACGTCGTGACGTTTTTTATTTGCATTTTATTATTTATACAGCTTTCGTGTACATGGCGACACGTGAAGTTATCCTTTTTGGACTTTGGGCCGTCTTTATGTCTGAAACACAAGTGCTATTTTTGTACTGTGCTGTAACTCAACGTATCGCTAACTGTACATGTCAATGTTTTTGTCTATTAACGGTCATTTATCTCCCTATAGCACGTTATCTTATTCGAAATGGCATTTTTGTATGCTTAGGAAAGTATACAAAAATGACAAGGATGTCATGCATCTACTTATCTGCAAACACACTTACTGTACCTATAACTAATATTTTATTCCAGTATTGTATTTATGTTCGTGAATCGTAAACTTTAGTCGCATCAATCTTTAAAAGTGCGTTTTCCAAAAATACGTACGCCAATAAACATACAGCCTTCATATGTGTTAACCACATTCGACTTTAAACCTTATCGCATAGTTTCAATAGTCGTGTTTCCATTTGGCCTCTCAGACTCTTAGCCGTGATTCGGGCCACGTTCCGAGGGATAAGTCCTTACAATTTCGTGACACAGAAAAATGATGGACGTCCACGTCTATTATGGTTTTTTGTTTTGTTACGACATTTCCTGAGCTCTGTCTTTGATTTCTTTTAAGAAGTTTTGGTAATACTCACTTCTTCTTCCTATCCGGTACACTCTTGGCAGAGCGGTCCTGATTGTCATGTACTCATAGTGTGGGTAGGGGCAGTTGTGATGCTCTTCACCAGGCGCCGCCACCGCTGCCTGATCGAGGTCATCTTGCTGCACTCGTTGACTGAGTCTCCAATCGCAGACTAAGTCAACTCTCTTAGGTGACTATATTAATACATAGGTATCTTTTTGGAATTCTTATAAGAACTTAGAATAATACTGACTTTATGGCTAAAAAAATATTTTCAATACAAACCTATATAACCGATAAGTAATGGAAAGGACTTGCATGATCTAATTCCGCCGGCTCTCTTTCATCATCAGGATACAAGTTGCAGAAGAGGTTACCACTCGTGCGTCTGCTGATTTAAACGTTTAGAAGAAAAGAAAGAAAGAAACATTTTATTGACCATCACAAAAGTGAATAGGCTGTCACTAGATAGACATGATCTACCCTCGGCCACATCTTCACTTACCAACAGGTGAGATTGCGGCCAAACGTCTGGCTATTTGGTATTTTTTCCAAGGTACTATTTTATGAGTTAGGGAGGAACAAACGAGCAGACAGGATCATCCTGATGGTAAGCGATTACCGCCGACCTTGGACACCTGCAACAGCAGAGTAGACACAAGTCCGCTTCCGACCTTTTATATGTCTTTTATCATCAAAAATCTCTTGTCAGTAGATTCATAAAAGTGGTTTTAGTTTTTCATTATCAATGTAAAGTACATTGTATTAAATATATTCAATATTTATGCACACAAAAAGTAAAATGCTTTAGTATTGAAATCAATAATTTATCTGCTTATTACATAGGTACCAAAATATTGCTATTATTTTGAATTCAATTAGTAAATTATTCAAATTATGTATTGAAATTCGAAATGGCTTGTGTGTGTATCTTGTTTTGCTATTCATTCGATTTTAATCTGTTGTGATAAACTATGTATCCCCATGGTACACTAATTAGTTATTATTCTAAAGGCAATAGTCGTAGATTTAAATTTAAGAGGGCTATCAATTTGGGCGAGTGGTAATTGCATTATTACGAACGTGCAAGTTATTTTTTTGAAGATATGTTCAACGCTACATGTTAAAAACAACTAGCAACCAGATACTTCTAAGTATTTCTGGGCCAACGTAAAAGTTTGGCCATTCAGACGATGCAGGGCACGATGCCTGTGGGCAGCGATTTGGGGATACATATTTTTTGTAAATATTTATGGAAATAGTAATGTATTTGTATATAGTAATGTATTTGTATATAGTATAATGTAAAATAAGTGTTTAAAGATAAAATATCTAATAACGCATCTGTGATGACCATGGGCGGCGGTAATTCACTTACCATCAGGTGAGCCGTCTGCTCGTTTGTCTGCCATGATGTCAAAAAAAATCTACCTTGAAGTTTATACCTTGTTTTCCTTTTATCACTGCATATTTTTAAAAATTTATCCTTTTTTTTGTTTTCAAACAAAAACCGAATATCGGTGGAATACCGAATTTGTTTAGGAATAAGCAAAATAAAAATGGACCAGAAATATTTTACAAATCAAAAACTCTTTTTTAACTTTGCTAACATTTTTGTAGACTCGAACATTTTCGGTTTGTTTCTTTATTTCTTACGATATGTTACAACTTTTCTAGTTAAAATCAACAATTGATAATCATTATTTTGTATCGATCATCGAGTCCGCTTGCTACCTTTGCTGGTCTATGGTAGTAAAACTACAAACATAAAGTATCAGCCTATAAAATATCCCACTGCAGGGCAAAGGCCTCCATCATAGAATTCAAGTTATCGCTACTATGATGGGATTAGGCTTAATCACCACGCTTGCGAAATGCGGGTTGGTGATCACAAACCAGAGCTTTGTTCGAAAAATTCGCAACATACTTTTCGCTCGATCCGGCTCGACTACAAACATTATATGATAAAAATAAAATTAAACCTTTTGATTGGATGGGTGAATTTAGGTGTAGGTGCCTTCCTATCTTTTCCGTCATATTAAAAGTAATTGGTCAGACTGGATAATCCTATATTTAGAAATTATAATTATCGAAACCCTTCCATAACTATTATTTTTAGTCGATTATTTGTTCATCAAAACATCCTTTTAACAATTAATGTTTTTAAAAATCGAATAAAGCTATTAACAACTTGATTAAGCAATTCTGGTGGCTATTAGCCGACGACTTTGGTGGAAGCGGATATTAGTTGGCATTTGTTAGATTTTATCTATGATACCCCGGCCTTATATTTCTGGTCATAGTCCATAATATTACTTTCCATCAAATTCACCAGTCATTGTTGAATAAATTGGATTAAATGGAAATACCTGAATTAAGATAGCATCAAACTCATTGTTATGGTCCTGGATATTTTCAAAATATTATAGACAATACCACTCTAGATCTACGACACAGAATGGTCCTACTTAGGTCCTTTATGAAAAAAGTTGGGCACAGATTCAATACGAATTTACTTTATTTTATTGTTAGCAATAACATACCTTTCGTATCGATAGACCTCTGCGTCATTTGCTATCCAAATAAACCTTGTCTAGAACTTATATCGTTGATTTAGTCTTGCTTCAAAGTAAATACCTATTTACGTCTTTGTTTGATTCCAATTTCGGAAAATGTTTGATTTAACTAGTTTTATTTAACTTCTAGTTTCAGTACTGAAATCAATCTATTTGACTATATACGAGTACAGCAAACTTTATTTTCTGACATTACAGTGTGACAAGGCTATTATGGCCTGATGTACGAATATAGATTGAATCCGAGGGGAAATCTTCTTTTCATCATGATGTTTAGTGATAGGATGCAAACCTTAGGGACATTAACATGCAACTTTTGCAGCGATACAAACGCGCGACTGCATCGCATACGTATCGCTTTTAGTAACTGATAGATGTCAGTGTCTCTTCGTTGACGTTGTTGTTGACTGCCTCGTTGGCGCAGTGGGTAGTGCGTCGAACTTTAAAGCGACGGCTGCGCTAGGGCTCCCGGGTCGGACCAAAATTTTTTTCTGAAAATCTCAGTGTCAGCAGTGTTAACCCGGAATCTGGAAGTTGGCGGTTTTATACCCCCCTTCTGCGCCCGATCCCTCTCCTGCCGTATCACACTGGTGTCCCCTCGGATTAGGAGGGTGAGGGAATAAAGAGTGCACTTGTGTTTGCGCACACACTTGAGCACTGTAATATATCCTGAAAGGACTTTGATGGTGCGGACTCTAGTCTCTGTATAGTAGTCCCACTGCAGACAAAGACCTCTATCATAGAATTCAAGTAATCGCTACTATGATGGGATTAGGCTTAATCACCACGTTTGCTAATGAGGATTGGTGATCACAAACCCGAGCTATTTTCGTAAAATTCCAAACATACCTTTGCTCAACTCGGGGATCGAACCCAGAACCTCGAGATCACGGGCCCGGTACTTAAACCACTAGACCAACGGGGCGTATATGAGGAAGTTATTGTAAAATAAATACCACTGCCCCGCGGCTTCAAGCAGCGTCTGTGCTTTCATCGAGTGAGTGAAGGTACCGGTGCCTCAACCCGAGGGATAGACGGGGTTGATAGGTTTTTTTTATATGAAAAGGTAGGCAAACGAGCAAGCGAGTCACCTGATGGTAAGTTGTCGCCGCCGCCCATGGACATCAGCCACCAGAAGTGGAAATGCGTTGCGGGCCTTTTAGGAAGGTATAGGCTCGTTTCATGAAGATCTCAATGTCGTAACGGTTCGGAAATTCCGCTGTGGGAGGTTGGCAGCGCACTTACAAACTTGCTGACCAGAAAATCTTCAAGAAAAGAGCGTACACCCTTTTGAAAAGGCCGGCAGCGCATTTGTGACTCCTTTGACGTGGCAGGTGTACATGGGCGATAATCGTTTACCATCAGCATAGGTCTTCTCGTCTGCCTACTATATCACAAAAAAGGTTGTCTAGGAGAGATCGCTCATAAAAGTTTCTTTCTTTTTTGTAAACTTCCTGTAATACCTAGTTTTATATTTTTCATGCCGTTTTTGATTGTAATAACAGTATATTCATCCATTTAACTGTTCACTTGTGACCACCCTTGATACCTGCTTTCTCATTCAGCGTTTACCTTACATTTAACTATTAGTAATCTAGTTACATAGTGGCTAATTTCGTGAACATCCCGCTCAGAGCTAATACCTAGCCGAACTTATAATAGACCACTAGTCCAGTGCAAATTTGCATAATACTGTGCGAAGATAATTTACTGAACTCAATATCGGTGCAACACCTGCAGCCAGCAAAATGCTATTCATTAAGGAAGCTGGTTAATATTTGATAAACATTTTGTAAACTTGACGTAGCTAATTTGGTTTTAGAACATGCTGTGTTGTTGCTGAGGTTGTGATTTTTGTAGGTGTAACATGTGTTAAACTTTTTTTGTCTTTTGTATAAAAACGATTGCACAGATATTTGTAATAACTCCTTAAACCTCTAGAATATTTCAAAGTCTTATCATAATTAAATATATGCACCAGACTTTACAATGATCATCATCATTTCAGCTGATACACTCAACATCCCACATACTGTGCATAGGCCTACACAAATCTACAATGACCAGTAAATCTGAAACTATGGGATTTCCTGAACTATGCTAACAGTAGACAGGGACAGCTCTCAGCACACCTAGACTGGAGTTATTCCGGAAAAGTTCATTTTCATACATTAACAAATAACTTTTTTTTATGACATAGGTGGCAGACGAGCAGACGGATCACCTGATGGTAAGCTATTGCCGTCGCCTATGGACACCCGCAGCACCAGTGGAGTCACAAATGCGCTGTCAACCTTTAAAAATGGGCGGCGACAATCACTTATCATCAGGTGATATGTCTTCTTCACTGCCACCTCCTCATCTCAGCGTGTAATATCCGGTTTCGTCCAAAGCGTACCAACGGCTCCAGAGCAATAGTTCTGGAGCCCTTGGTACGCTTATACGATTATTGAGGTTTTAGGGAGTCTGGTAATTACAATGAGGCGACTTAGCTTATGACATAAAATTAACCGCTCATCAATGTGATCGGATCCAGTAAGACACTTTCTTAACATTTTTACTGCGACCCTTCGTTATGCACAACCATTTGTTTGTGGCAAAAAAAATGTGCTCACAACTAATTCCATTACAATCTACACTAAACGTACATACAATAAGACCGTACAGCCATTTTCGAATGAATTTTTCCCATCGAAAACCTAATAGAAAGAATCTGCAAAGACAACACGCAGAAGAAACCGCAATCCACCTACACCATTCGAAGCGGACTCGATCACAAACCGCAGTTGCAGCTCGGAAATAATCCAATCTCCCACCTCGGTGTCATTTCGAACTAACAAACTAGAAATTTTCAAGTCGATATTTCCTGATTCCCGGCAAAACGAGCAAGGAGAATTTTCCGACTTGTTACTCCATCGGCGGTTCTCTTATTGTAGAAACTTACCAGTCTTGAGTGGGAAGTATGACACTTGGGTTTTTTACTTTTACAAGGTTGTTATCTGCGTTGAGAACGTTTTACGGCGATTAATATTAATTTACTGAGGACCCTGGGTCCACCATATTTACTTCGGTAAATTTTTGATACCTAAATTTTGAGGCTGTAAATAAAGGTTACAATGTGCGAAACGTGGCCGCTTACAATGTGCCGATTAAGGAGGCTCAAAGTCACCCAGAGAGCCATGGAGAGGGCTATGCTCGGAGTCTCCCTGCGTGATCGTATCAGAAATGATGAGATCCGCAGGAGAATTAAGGTCACAGACATAGCCCAAAGGATTGCATGCCTCCAGTGGCAATGGGCAGGGCACATAGCGAGGAGAACAGACGGCCGGTGGGGCGGAAAGGTCCTCGAGTGGAGGCCACGTACAGGAAGTCGCAGCCGTGGCAGGCCCCCCACAAGGTGGACCGACGATCTGCTGAAGATCGCGGGAATCGCAGATCGGTCCCATTGGATGCGGGCGGCACCCGCATCCAATGGGACCGATCTGTGTGGAGAACATTGGAGGAGGCCTATGTCCAGAAGTGGACGTCTATTGGCTGAAATGATGATGATGAAATAAAGGTTTACTGTCTTAGGCAGATCTTATAGTGGATTGCGGGACAGCTCACTAGACCTAAATACAAAACCGAACTTGGCTGTTATAAACTGGAAAGGGAAAAACAATATCACAATAACATAATATATATCATGGTAGGGGTTATATTGATATAAGTTACATATAAGGTGCTGCGTCATCATTATCATCATATCAGCCCACATCCACCTACTGCCGAATACAGGCCCCTTTTGTTTATTTTTGCCACTTCTCTCGTTCACCAATCTTATCCACTATTTTCTCGCCACCTTCATAATATCATCGGACCAAACGGGCTGATGTTCTGCAGACAGGACGCAGGACTAGTCTTGGCTGTAATACAGTAAGCACTTTAGTCCACCTATCGTTCTGATGTCTTGCCAGGTGACCCGCTCATCTACAATCCAACTCACACTCATATGTTCTGATTGCATTATATAATTTGATTCGAGTTTGGGCATCTTTGTTTTTTATAGCGTCTTCATGCTAGCTATCATTCATTATAGCGTCTTTGTGTACTTACGTCTTATTGAAAGTGAAAATTTAAATGATAGTTTGCTATCCAATAACAAAGATATATGAACTTTGCCTTCACATTCCACTAGCCCTCGCAAGCCCTAAATTATCCCCCTATTCAATACGACAATACGTTTAGAACAACATTATAGGACAAAGGTAACGATTCTCCAAATTAGTTCCTAACACATAGTGGGTAAGCTATTGTTGTCCGAAATTTACAAACCATACTAGGATGTATGAATGTTATTATTATTGGCAGGAATGCTTTGTTCTGTCGCAATTTCCGGGAATTTGGAAATTGTTGCCATCTGCTCATCGACTTGTTTAGTGAAATGTGTGGATCGGTTATGATATTATTTTGCAAGTAAAGTATCATCAGCATTGGTCCCACAGCTGGACAAAGCCTCCATCATAGAATACAGGTCATCGCTCCTATGATGGGATTAGGCATAATCGCTTGCCTACTCGCTTGCATACCGCGGATTGGTGATTTTGCGAGTGCTATGTGCGAGATGCCAGCCTACGCCTACGAGAAATTTCGTTTTTTAGTCATGAACACTTATGTATTATAAGACTTATAAGTAATAATGAGTTTGAGGATTTGACAGTTCGATGGTCCGTTTTTTTAATGTGCCTCATACGCTATAGGTAGATAGGTAGTACCACACCAGTACCACATTACACATACACGTTAGGTACACAAAATACAGTAGACAAGCGTCCGTGGCACTCATTCAGCTGGTCTCACTGAAAACCAGCGTCATGGCCTTTGTCTGGGCTGTGACATAGGCTGAGTGAGGGCCATTTATACTAGACGTCATAACACATCATAATATTCATTTGGCACTGTCTGGACATGATTGAATATAGTTTTGTTTTTTTTTTTCCTTTTGTTTTATTTTCAATTGTTTTATGTTTTGTTTTCTGTTTGTGCCAAATTGTGTTCTGTTTACAATTGCTATATGTTCTGTGTTGTGATGTCTATAATAATAAATATTTTCTTTCTTTCTTTCTTTCTTTCTAGTAGTTTTGATCACCACCCTAGTAACATTTATTTTATGAAAACTAAGACGTATATGTTCAATGTCTGGGTGTAAAATACGTATTTTAGTTTACATTTGTAATTAATTCCTCCATTGTCTGATATCCTCAACAGAAGTGCTTACGCTATTTAGTACGGAATCAATTGTGTTAGAGACACTATCAAAATGTATATCTGTCTTGTTTTTATAATTTTTAAACAAATACTAAAACCAACCTTCACCAAACACCCCCAACGTTGAACCTCTCCCCGCTAATCGCTACACATTTCTTCCAGCGGACATTCGTGATCCTTTGTTATCTGTGAAAAATGATAATTGCAAAGGAATGTTTGCGCAAAAAACAGACGTCGCGCGAAAGATGAGGGGTTAAACAAATTATTCTGTCCGTCTTAAACAATGTAAACGATCACTGGGTTTAATTAATCACGAAATTATGTAACGAAAGGGTTTGGGTCCACGGATGCGCGATTGTGATAACAACCTAATGATTTGACCCGAGTTATGAGCGAGAGCGAGGGAGATAGCGTGTATACTTACTTACTTACTTACTTCGAGCTGATTCACTGAAGCGGATTCTCAGACAAGAGCCATCGCAAATCCAGTCCGTTTAGCCACTTATTTCCACTACGGCATTCATAAGTGAGAAACATCATTCTTTTTTAAAATGCATGTTTAAAAACCGCTGGACATATTTTGGTTCCGGCACAAAAAGATTCTGAGATTACATTAAAGAGAGCTCTAAATTCTGCAGTGACCTTGATAATGACACTTCAATCGTTTAATAAGTTATTTATTTACATAACTTCTCGGCAAATCTTGTATTTATAATTATTGTTATTATAAACTAGAGACCCGCCCGCTTCGTTTCGGGATATTAGTTCCACTTTGTACCAAAAGCTGGCGCTAAGTGTTAACTACGAGTGTTTTTGGATTGAAAAGCAAACAAGGCATTTATCTCTGTAACGAACAAAAATGAGACGAAATTTTATATTTATTTATTATTTATTTATATTATAAACATTTGACACATACTGGCTAACAGTTTCCCGAAACGCCAGATGTGCTCGTTGTCATAATTACACATATTATATGATAATTGTGAAAACAAAATTCATACTAAAAACTAAATTACATTTTTACGTTGATTAGAATGGAATATAAACAATGTCAAGGTTAATAATACAGTTTGTCAGAATATAAAATTGGAATAATAATTAGAGTTCAAATTAACAATGTCAATAAAATAAATATACAAATAAATTAAATACAAACAAATAATATGAATTAATATATTAAAAAGTATATAAACAATGTCAAGATTAATATTCCAGTTTGTCAGAATAAAAATTAGAATAAAATTAGAATAATAATTAGAATTCAAATTAATAATATAAATTAATAATATTACAAGTAAATTAAATAATCTTTACAAAATAATACGAATTGATAAATGTTTTAAATACATTCTACGAACCAGATCCTCATTGTAACTTGCACCACAACATAACCTAGTCGAGACTAACGAGACGGCAAATTCTGAAAAACAAGCGACTCGATGAGGGTCAGACAGTGAAGGTACAATTAAAAAGCGAGCTGTAAACCCAGGATTAACTGCCCCGAAATAATGAGAAGATTTGCTGAATAATGAGGGCGATGCATACACAATACCCGCCTTTATAATCCAGGATATGATTCTAACGTTCAAGTATTCTTATCCTATAATTTGTTTAAGTGCTGCTTTAAATCGGATCTGGAGGGACTCGAAACCGAATGGAATAGGCATTTTGGGCTATGGACCGCTGTGTGTTGATAATATTTTACCGTAAAGGCACTTCGATTTGTCGTAATTACTGTTTGGGGAAGCTTGAACCTTTTAAGGCATTTTTATCCTTATTGACCTCTTTATTATTATCTATCTAAGAGACAATTCGATCAACCTTATTCCGATACTAAATCTATGGTATAGCGCTGTCATTGCATACAAATCTGACATAATACCATAAATTTATCCACGAATAAAGATTGGTCAAATCGGGCCTAGTAAAAGTTAGCTGCAAGCTTTCATCCAGGTATTATTGGATGATATCGTTATGTAACTATATCGTTATATGCCTTTACAAAATAAATTTATAATATTTTGTTGGTCTGACCCCGGTACCAAATGATTAACATTTTTAGTAAATGTCACCTGACTGCGATACAAGCATTCATGCTAGTGTAGAAGTCGCCAAATTGTAAGACTCTGTAGCGTGCTGTTGGCAATAAAGAATTTATTTATTTATTTAAATCTTGAAAACTGTGACTCTAAAGTCCACCAAATACTATGTCCCAATGTCTCAATAGTTATATGCCCCTATCCGCACGAAGCGACTCGCTTCCACATATATAATGCGGACAGCTAAGGAATGGAACTCCCTGCCGAGGTTTTTTTTTCCTGACCACTATAATCCGGACATCTTTAAGGCAAGAGTGAGCATGCATCTTTTAGGCAAACGCGTATCACCCTAGACCTCATCGTCGCTTTCCATCAGGTGCGATTGTGGTCAAGCGTTACCCTATTGGCCAAATAAAGAACGATCCTTACGTATATTGAGTGGTTCTAATAATGCTGGATTCGTAGACGTGGGTCCGGTAATCCATAAGTTCTTTATTTGAGATTCCACTGGTGTCGCGACTGTTCATGAGCGGCACTCCCTTACTATCAGGTAATCTGTTTCCTTGACTGATATCTATGACATAAAAAATGGGAGGGTGACATAAAGTTTGCCACTTTATTGTTACTTCAAAAATATGTAACTATTTCATCTCACACATCGAACGTCTCTTGAAGCTTACAAAAATGATGATCACAATCTGTCTATGTCAATCGTCCAAATGAATGTCCCGAAAACTTTCCTTTGTCATAAAGTAAGGAATTCTCGTACCTACATACATTATTGCTATGATGTCCTAATGAACCTACTAAACCTTAGTTATGCGAACGAAGCTAGTACTGAACCAAGTTCGTGTCTACTTGGAACTTTCCTGTCTGCTTCTCTGCCTCTCAAAGAGTCTTAGAAACTATAAAATATATTAAGGAACACAATTACTTTGTCGTTTTAGTTTCTAGAGTGACGTCGTGTTTAAAATTTTGTTGGTGAAAGACTTCTTTTAGGTACCTAACATATTTTCAAATGGATGTATTGTTTTTTAAATTAAGGTATTTAGTACAGCGGCCCATACTGATCCTATAAGACATTTTGCGTAAAACAATAAATTTGTTTAGCGCTTATATAGAACTGCAGTCTGCACCAGTTAGTTTTCAACAAGTGCTGCTTACGAAACGCAGTGTCAATTTGATATTGATATTGTTTTAGTTTAAATTTCATAGTGTCTTAATACATACGCTGTTGGTGTACCTATTTAAATAAATAAATGAATATTGACCGGAATCAATTGATCCCATGTCATTTTGTCAGAGTCTCTTTTTAAGCAAAGCAAAATGTAAGATAGATAGATAGATATACTTTATTGCACAAAAAAAACACAACTTTAAAAGGCATTACAGAAACTTAATTGTACAATTTCGGCGGTCTTATCGCTGGAAGCGATTTCTACCAGACAACCTTCAGGCAAAGGACATTTGATAGTAGAGGAAGGGTAGGTGGTGCAATATTGAAAAAGGGAAATAAGAGTGAACTGTATATCGCACCCTTAGCAAAATACCGACCTAACTCAAAATTGTTGATATTTTTATAGCAATTCTTTGCAATTTATTCTTGAGTAGTCTTGAGTAAATAACGCACTTCAAATTTCATCTCGTGTTCATATGTGAGTGTACCTATTTACTTAACTCAAAATTGTAAGCAAAGATGACTTACCATAACGTGACAATAAAACAAGTAAAGCCTTTTAGTGAAATATAGCTCGATTGAACGCTATCATCATAATTATTATACATCACGCTCGTTTTAAAAACGAAGCTTCAAGTTTATGGCTCCCAAAGCCCACCTACACAGGCCCAATAAGCCATTTTTCGTAAAGCAATAAGGACAGAAGTTAATATCCGCTTATATTGATCGCAATTCGATCGGATGCAGTCCGAGCACAGCGCCCTCAAGAGCAAACATGCCGAAAATGTTATCTATCTATGTTACGACTACTAAATACTGCTTGACCGGAGATATTTCATCATAAGTCACGCTTATGACAAACCATGACCAACTTTTAAGTTCAGGAGCCCCATTCTCGGGACTTGATATTTTGTCATCATACGATATATATCACCAAAACATAGTTTTTTGTATGGTTTTCAGGTGTGTGTGTGTGTATTTTTTTCAAATCGAAATCCCCAGAATTGGGTTCCTGGGCTTCGAAAACCGACTCACGCTAGCCCAATAAGCCATTTTGCGTAAAGCAATAAGGGCAGAAGTTAGTTCCCGCTTATATTGAATCGCAGTTCGATCGGATGCAGTCCGCGCACAGCGCCCTCAAGTGGCAAACTTGCCGAATGTATTACTGTGACGCGTCGCGCTGCGCGCTAGTTCTAGTTCGCAACAAATGCTGCTTACGCGGTGTGAATTGGATATTGGCTTCGAATGTTTGATCAAAGTTTCCTGCAATAATGGCACGGTTAGGAGCTCGGGGTAGACTGTGGCTAGGTATACACAAAGTGCTCGAGCACATACCTACGTAATAAGCAGAGAATGTATAGACATATTTATGTAACTAGTTTATTTTTATGAGTATCAGTAAAGTATCAGTCTAAAAACTATCCCACTGCAGGGCAAAGGCCTCCATCATAGAAATCAAGTTATCGCTACTATGATGGGATTAGGCTTAATCATCACGCTTGCCAAATGCTGATTAGTGATCACAAACCCGAGCTATGTCAGAAAAATTCAAAACATACTTTTCGCTCGACCCGGGAATCGAACCCATGACCCTGAGATCAAGGCCCGGTACTTAAACCACTAGACCAACAGGGCGTTATAACAGTGGGAGAGCCCCGCTTCGGCATGAATGGACCGGCTCGACCGGAGTAATACCACGTCCTCACAGACGGCGTGAAGCTGTGCATACGCTGTTTCGCTACGTGAGTGAGGGTACCGGAGGCCCAATCCAGTGGAAGGGGGGTTAAAATGTAAGCAGCGCACTTGTGACACCACTGGTGTTGCAGGTGTCCATGGGCGGCGGTAATCGGTTACCATCAGGTGATCCTTCGGCTCGTCTGCCGCCTATATCATAAAAAAAACAATATATGGCGCTGGGTGGTCGATTACATCGCGAAAGGGTATGGCCTTTTCGGTTTACCTATAAACCATGTCGTTATATAACTATAAAACTGACTATATCTTTCTAAATTAGTTTCCTCTAATACTATATCATTTATATTTTTAAGGCAACTAAAAGTGATAGTAATTTTCCCCCAATTATTTAATTATCCAGAATATAATGTTTTTTTTATGAGAATGAAAGGATGGTAAGTGCATGGACATCAGCCAAAACAGATGTAGTGGAGATGTGTTGCCGACCTTTGAAGACGGTATAGACTCGTTTCTTGAAGATCTCAGTGTCGTACCGATTCAGAAATACCGCTGCGGGAAGTTGATTCCACAATGAGGAGGTGCGTGGCAAAAAATGACGTGTAAAGCTCATGCCGGTACAGTTGACAAAATCTAATATGCCAACTATTAAATTAATACTAAACTGCTCTGGAAAACGAATAAAAGTACATCTTTTAGATAAATAGCAAAACGCCTATACACACTAAAATGACTCTTTCTGCATAACCGGCAAAAAACAGCCTCCCCTATTGTAAGGGGCATAAATGCCGCGTAATCATATAACTGACCATTTGACATGTCAATCAAAACTGCAAGCTGTCAATATTCCATCGTAAAATTTGTTTGTCCAGCCATAAAGCCATTCGTATAAAACTAGCCGTCCTAAAGGATACCCACATAAAAATAACTGCCGAAATTTCCATCGCAACGTCTCGTAAACCGTGGAGGTCACCCTTTTAATCCCATAAAATTTATGTTACAATGTTCACAGGGAGTACGCATTATTATTTTAGGGGTGATCTATTTATTAGGCAGCCCCTTGCGATGTTATAAACAATCTATTAATAAATTAGGACCGTCCGGCGGGAGCGTACCAGAAATATAGCGAACTATATCTATAACTTCTCGATAGATCGAAGATTTGCAGATTTTCAGAGGTTACAATTTTTTTTTTTTATAATTATTTCACAACATCACATACATTGATCTGACTCCGAGATAGGTAGCTCAAGCACCTGTAGTTACGGATATCAGAATCAACAGTGGGATTACAAATATATACATATAATACTTTTCTTTTGTAAATACATACTTATAATACATAGCAAACACCCAGACCAATACAAACAAACATGTTCATGCACACAAATGTTTGTACTGTGACAGACGAAACCCTTGTATTAGAGGCAGCGTTCACTACCACTGTTCCAATCGGGTCGTCACAATTTTTGTTTTGAGGATCTTCCTTACAAGTTACGGTAATTCCATACAAGGTTAAAAGTTTACGAGGCACATTAAGTATGACAAGCAACAATAAAAGTTTCAAAATGAAACCGCAATGCATTTCAAGATGGAGCTAACATTTCATTTCATCATATATTGGTTTAGTGGTTTGTACACAAGGCAAAACCTTAGTTTGGGACTAAGACTATGTATGTGATTTTGTCTCAATTAATTTATTTATTTATTCAAAAATTTCATTTTGAGGAAAATATTTGTAACAATGTTCCTATTTTTTTTTATAATGGCTTTACCCGAAGATAATTCGCCAATGTCAAGTAATTAAAGAGAATAAGTAGATAGTCAACAGTCGAAGACAGTCAAACTCACAGTCACTCAATAAAACGTCGGTGTTTTACGTTTTATCGACCTACGGATTCAGCGGATATCACTCTAAAAGCAATCACGGGTTTTAAGACTCTATTATTATTAGGTACTCTATTAGTTCTAGGAACAACACGAGCCAACATCGTGCCAACCCTCCCTATTAATGTACCTAATAAATATCGTCGCTTTAATCCTCTTTTTAGTTAAATCGAAAACAATGCATCATCAAAAAAGAATGTCCTATACAAAACACAAAACTACTACATTAACTTTAATCCAAAGCTGCACGACAAAACTAATCCATTACATGTTATGACGTCACACCAGACAATGATGAAACAGTTTCCAGAATTAATATCAAGTTTAACTCAATTCGCGAACACTGACCCGAGTAGCATTTAGGGATGAATTTAATAAAAGTCACTTTCACTGAATGAGATGTCATAAGCCGGAATCAACTAGCTAATAGATTTTTAATCAATTTAGTTTGGTGTCCGCCATTTTGGGGTATGGCGAGCGCCGGTTGGCCAGTTTGAATTCGGAATGAGCGCACGAGCAGCGCCCATCAATCATGGGACCGCGGGCCGGCGCTTGACGCGTCCAAATTATGATTTAGATTTATGCCCTTTTGCCGTTCTACTGGCAGTCTACCATTGTAATGAAGATTACATTTCGACGGTAGTTTTACAGTGTTACCTTTGTTGCTATTGTGGCCAACAATGCAATTGTAGATTATTTTTAAGGGTGAATTTATACAGATTCTCAATTAATATTGAAGCAAATATTATAGCGCCTCTGGGAAGCATAACTCTCTAGCTGAGACACGTTGATCGTTGATTGACCGCAAGTCAGCATCACTCATCACCGTCATCGTCACTTTCCATCAGGTGAGATTGCGGTCAAGCTTTGGCCTATGTACTTCATAAAAATAACGATTATTCATATATATAGTGCATTTTTTTATATTACATATTTTTTTATATCATAGGTGGCAGACGAGCAGACGGATCACCTGATGGTTAGCCACCCATGGACACCCGCGAAACCAGTGGAGTCACAAGTGCGCTGCCAACATTTAAACCCTAAACCTAATAAAGTCTTATTACACAGTAGAGCGGTTGTGTTTAGAGTGATATCGGCAGAATCCGTAGGTCGATAAAAAACAAAACATCGGCGTTTTATTGAGTGACTGTGACTTTGACTTACTTCGACTGATGACCACCCACTTATTTACAATAAGTTACTTGATATTGGCAAGATATCTTCGGATAGAGCCATATAATACAAAAAAACACTTGGAAAGATTTGGAAACATCAAACAATACTAGGACCCGATTCGACCAATCTTTATCTGTGGATAAATCTAAGTTAAAACGCCAGCTTTGTATACCATAGATATACCATAGATTTAGTATCGTATTAAGATTGGTCGAATCATAAACTCTTACCTTAAATATAATGACCGATCATGAAAAAAAATCCATCCATAACTTACTACATTTTTGTGGCACCTTTTTATCCATTTCAACCTACAGAACCTTAACAAAGAAGCGCGATAGTTTACTATGTTATCTTCTTTCCAATACAGTTTCCACGAGCTATAGCTCTCATATGAACTATAGCTTCTCAGATAACCCGACAATGCTGGCTGGCGGAACTTGCTACTCGATCGCGGCACTTAGAGGACTTAGAGGGTTCTATTCACACCACCAAAGTATAATTTTCTCGCTCGTCCACCCTACTCTTTGCACTTGCCGTCCTGCTCTATTTATATAACCTGTCAATACTGTCTGGAAGGTGTTTACATAGCCTTGCATAAGGTGCTATTTTGACAAGACCGCATGTTTATGTACGAGTATGTACTTAGTAGGTATTTCTTTATTCGGCGAGTAGTTACAATCTGGTTGGGTATATTATAATCTGAGACTATAAAATAACGTGTATTTCCGGTTTTATCCAAAGCTGTCGCTCTGGAGCCCGGGGTACGCTTAGACCATGATTGTGGATTAGGGAAGTTTGGTAATTACAATGAAGCGACTGCCGTTTGGTGGAGACCGCGTCTTGGCAAACGTAATGTAGGGCGCCCTCTGGCTAGGTGGAGGGACGATCTGCGCAGGATGGCTGGCAAGAGCTGGATGCGAGAGGCCATGGATAGATCACGGTGGCGAACAATTGGAGAGGCCTACGTCCAGCAGTGGACTGCGATAGGCTGATGATGATGATGACTGTCGTTTGACCTTCGCAACATTTTAACAGGACAACCAGACCAACTGAATCATGGTTATACGTTTCAGAAACTATTCGAAACGTGGAGTTTTCCTCACGATGTTTACCCTCACCACCGTGCTAATGGTAGAAATACGCACATAGATTTGAAAAACCATAGAATACAACTTCCAAATATTCGAAATATTACCCCCAACGGCCTATTTTACGGCTGTGACATAAGCTGAGTGAGGGCCATTTATACTAGACGTCATAACACACCATAATATTCATTTGGCACTGTCTGGACATGATTGAATATAGTTTTGTTTTTTTTTTCTTTTGTTTTATTTTTATGTACTTTTGTTTTGTTTTCTCTTTGTGCCAAATTGTGTTCTGTTTACAATTGCTACATGTTCTGTGTTGTGATGTCTATAATAATAAATATTTTCTTTCTTTCTATTTTTACAGTAACTATACACAATTTGGTACGTACAACAGTGCACAATGAGCTGTCAGATAAACCTGTGATGCGCTTAGTGCGATTTTAGCGGGCGATAGACACAATCCGGATCCCTTCGAAGCGTATCGTTGCAATCCGATCTTGCCGCCCTAATGCGTGCAGGATAGCAACCGCAGTTGGTTCGGCCTAGAGAGGAATTCGATGTTTCGGCCCACAACTGTTTTGGCCCACAACTGGTACGGCGCAATAGGACAGTAATACTGGACTTGAATTTAGAAATATGCGGATAGATACAGAAATTGTCTACTGTAGGTTACAGTATTACGTTATAGTAAAATTCCTTCTTTTTAGCCTGCGTCGGCCCACTGCTGGGCAAAGGCCTCCCCTATAAAGCCGCCATTGGACTCTATTTGTGACGATGGTTTGCCAATTGCCCGAGAAGTGGTCAAAATCATCTCTTTTTGGGCCTGCCTCTCTATCGACGTCCTCTGGCTGCCAATAGGTGATAAGTCTCGTCCAACTCTCCGTGTGCATCCTACAAACATGGCCGGCCCAGTCCCATTTTAGTCTAGCGGATTTTTCGCCCACATCCGCAATCCCGGTTTTTGAGCGTATTGTAGTATTTCTGACTGGGTCAGAGATTTTTATGCCTATGTATGCTTCGCTCCATAGCTCTTTGGTAGATCTTGAGCTTGGACTTTTGATGGTTGGTTAGTGACCAAATCTGAGCACCGTAGGTAAGAATGGGTAAAATACACACGTCAATAAGTTTGCGTTCAAGTGACAGAGGAAGGAAGGAAGAAAATACATATGTATACTATTATTTTATTAACATTTACCATTTTAGGTATATGTACAGACGTCATCATACGTTACCTCCCTGCAGTGCCAAAATAGCACTTGTGTCTCAGATATAAAGTCGGGCTCAATTTCACCTGACGCCGTGTATACATACTTTTATCAATTTATTGTTTTTATCAATTGGTAGATACGAAATTGTTAGCTTATACGAGGCCCTAAAAAGAATGATTTTTATTGGGAGTATAATTAACCTGGACTTTTTAAAGATGTTTAAAAAGTAAGGTTGTGTAATATTTAAAATCATTGTTTCGTCCCACAAAACACTGAAGTACCCGGCCTAAAATTGTTATTACATTTTATCTTATTATCTGCTACGCGTAGTGTTGGCCCGATAACAAACTTAAAAGGACTCGTGGGGAGCAATTTTGTTTACAAAGGCAGCTTATAATAGGAATGAAATCCAATACAGTATAATGTGGTTACTTATTCAATAAAACGTGATTGAAATAATCAGATGTTTTTATTGAAGGGCTGATATTGGTACGGTTTTGATGAATGAAAGTGGACAGTTGATATTATCACAGTGTCATTATACGGGACTTATCTCTTTGTTACGATATGAATTATAAACTAATTTTATCGAATTGAAAATTTTGTAAAGATGGATATCAAAAACTATTACAATGGTTAGCTTACTTTAAATAATTTTCTATTTAGACTAATAGCTCATTTGGTAGTGACCCGGCTTTTGGCGTTAGAAAGAGATAAAAAGTAGCCTATGTTAATCTCCATCCCGTCAACTATCTATACTAAAAAATATTTTGGATTTTTTCGTATATCACCCTTACTTATTTATTCCGCTGGCTCAGCGACCCAAATAGAGTCTTGGCTTCCAAAACAAGAGATCGCCAATTCGATCCTACTCTACTTCTTGCCAGTCATTGCCCAGGAGCTTGCATCATTACACACCTTTAGAAATAGGTATATTGTAATATTATATACTGTAATCTTCTCTCGCTACAATATTACCCTTTCTGTATGACCCAAAGGTTGACTGGTAGAGAATGCCTCTTGGCATTAAGTTCGCCTATTGTATAAACTTTATATGCAATAAAGATTTTAATAAAAAAATAAAGAAAAATTAATGGCATACTTTTACTTTAATTGTAACATGACCTTTCTTACATTTATGTCATATTATCATGGACTTGTTTATTTATTTTTTACTAATTTTATTATTTTTCTGTTTAATTTATCGTCTTTTCTGTGCATTCATATTATCACACATGTCTCGTCGTCTCTTTGTTGATATTTTTTATTTAAGAAACATAAGTGTACGGGACTGTGGTGTGCTGGTTAGAAATTTAGGGATAAGGGATGAAAACACTGGATGAAACAGAAAACTATGTATCAAGCAAAGTATAGGAAAATAGACCATTAAGACAGCAAAACAAAAGACGTATCAAAATATATACCATAGACAAACTTACATAAACTAAAATAAGGTGCATCGTGCACAATAAGGAAAGTCCATTATTAGCTATAATATTAGTGTATAAGAGTTTTTGTGTAATATCATTTGTTCAATTGGATGCGGTAATCGCTTACCATCAGGCGAGCTACGTGCTTGTTTGCCACAGACGTAATATAAAAAAAAACAGATAATCAGACTATGAGCACAGAGAAAGTGGACCGACGACCTGGTGAAGATCGCGAGAATTCCTTGGATAAGGGCGGCACATGACCGATTATTAGCTAAATGATGATAATGATAGAGAATCAGTGTTTAAATTAACACACTCTCAAGACAAAAGTATGACAGATCAGAGAGAAATTAGGTGCACAACCAACGGCTTAACATACTTCTCAAAGTCGGCCCTCTGAGTTTCGAAGTGATCTTGTAAAATGTGCTACAAAATCTGCCTCTCCGTCACTATCATCACCTGAAATGATATCTAAGTGCTTTTTCGTGTATTAAAAAAATATAAAACAACATTAGTATAAAGAAATTCAACTCAGAACTATACGGGACTGAAAGAAAAATCCTTCGGAAGTAAAGGAAATATGACAAAGGCATGAGTGACGCGTGCTCGCGTACGTCGATAAGTTTTGCATACTAAAGTGCGTTGCGTTCACAGGGGATCACACGTTGCAGTGGCAAACGAGACGAGATGTGAAAACCGACTTCTTGTTACAAGCCGAGAAAATAGCTAGAGCTGCCTCTTTGTGATTCCGTTGTGAAGAGGAGCGTCGGAACAAAAACCAATAAATCACAATTGTGTTTTTTATGGAAAAATTTAAAATCATTGTTTTTAAATTTAGAGTTAAACGAAATTCATCAAATTGTAGGTGTTGACATCACTTTTTGGAAAACTAAATTCTGATTTTTCAGATCTATACGTGTATCGCTACCATTGGCTCGAAGGTTTTTTTATGTCATAGGTGGCAGACGACCAGACGGATCACCTGATTTTAAACGATTGCCGCCACCCATGAACATCCGCGACACCAGTGGAGTCACAAATGTGCCCCCTTTAAACCCCCCTTTCCCCGGATTGGGCCTCCGGTACCCTCTCTCACGCAGCGAAACACAACAGTGCTGCTTCACGCCGGTTTTCTATGAGGCCGTGGTATCACTCCGGGCGAGCCGGCCCAATTCATGCCGAAGCGTGTCTCTCCCACGGTCGAGCCTGGAGGTGAGGGAAAACATTGTGACGGAACCTGCATGTTTCGTTTCTGAAACGTGTAATCATGATTAAGTGGGTCTGGTTCCCTACGTAAATGATGGCAAATGTGAGACGGCAGTCGCTTCATTGTAATCACCAGAATCCTTAAATGCTGCATCAAGATCTTAGCCAAGTTTAAATTTAAATATTCTAATGTCAAATAATCCGTTCTGTTTTAATAATGGACACAAAGAACATGGAAAGTACTGCTAACTTAACTATTTTTTCTGATCCTAGAAAAAAAACACGTCAAGGATAATATAGAACAACTTTTAACAACACTTCAACAAAATAGCTTATAGGATTCTGCGGAGGTATTAGAACGAGTCGTATCGGTTGACGCAATTCAAAGGTTTTAAATAGCGAATTCTCCTATTTTTTCAAATATTTTTTATAATGCTCATATATATCAGATAATCAAGCATTATTTTTATTTCTTCAAAATATGCCTGCTAAATGTTATAAAAAAAATATCAAAAATTTGACGTAAAATATACGCGCTAAAACACCGACCGCCATGATGGTGACGGCGCATGACGTCACTATAACTCAATCAAAGGGCATTCAACTAAAATTGAGAAATGTCAAAATGCTAAAGTTTAATTTCGATGAACGTTGTAGGTAATTAAACAAAGACGTCAAAAAGATGTTTTAGTAAAATGACGTTACATCATGGCGGTCGGCGTTTGAAATCACGTGACATACAGATACTAAAACCTCAATTTTGATTTTGGAAAATAAAATTTATCTAAGGATTTCATGGGAAAATAACGTTATATTTGCATTTCCCGTGATGAAAACTATACAAGTAATATAATTTCATAATTTATTGTTGATAGATGAAAATGGCCTATGGTTTTAGTTTAGTTACAAATTTGGTGTTCTTTTGTGCAGTGAAGTGCCGCAAAGTGATATTAATATAAGAATTGTTCAATTGTATCGTTCTTAACACTACTTTTGTGTATCTATGGCGTTGTCGCGTGAACAACTTGCTTGGATCTAATAGGGTCTTAAAACCTGCGATATCGATAAGAGTAGTCTCCGCAAACTCCGTAGGTTGAAAAAACGATAAACACTTCCGTTTTATTGAGTGACTAAGTGGTGTATATGCGCGTTCAAAGCGGCGGTGTACGCCAGTAATAAACTAGCTCGAGAGTGCAACGGTTGTTTCATTAGCTCCCTCAGTAGTTACTTACCTACCTATAGTTAGACATATCAACTGGCGGCGATTTACCCACGAGAGGAAAAAAAAATGTCTTTCATCGGAAATATTACTGTGTTCGATCATAAATATCAAGATTGGCAGATATTTCACACTCGATTGGTTCAGTTTATAGAATTGAACGACATCGAAGAGGGTAAGCAAAGAGCGGTGCTGTTGACTCATTTATCGGACGAATCCTACCGCTTGGCTCGGAACTTATTTCACCCAAAGAAGTTGGAAACATTACCGTTCAAGGAGCTAGTCCAAGGACTCAGTGATCACTTTACTCCGAAAAGATCAACGTTTGCCGATAGGGCAAAATTTTATGATGCCACCAGATCGGACACTGAAAGTGTTGAAGAATGGGGCGCGCGGCTCAGGGGGCTGTCAGTCTATTGCGGATTTGGGACGGAGTTGGACAATTTGCTGCGAGATCGTTTCGTTCTCGGTCTAAACCCAGGACACGAGCGTGATCGGCTGTTCGAACAGGATTCCAGCACTTTGACATTCTCGAAAGCGCTGGAGATCGCTCAGCAGGCAGCGTGTGCGCGGGCGGCGCGAGCCGTGCCCGCAGGTGCCCACGTCACCATGGTCAAGCAGGAGCCCGTATATCGAGTGGGCGAGAATCGTAGGTTCACGCGTCGAGGCTCAACACAGGAATCTGATGATGAACTACGCTGTACAGTGTGCGGAATGAAAAATCATGATTCATTGAAGTGTCGTTTCAAAGGATACAGGTGTCAAAATTGCGGTCAAAAAGGTCATTTAAAGAAAGTGTGCATGCAAAAATCTGTGAGATCGCGCTTACATAATATAGATTGTGAACATGTCGAAGAACAACACGAATGTGAAGAATGCAAATTGTTTAATTTAAGGTATGTAACCTATAAACCCATCAGGCTTAAAGTATTGGTCAATAATATAAATTTAATAATGGAATTAGATTCCGGGTCTGGTTCTAGTGTGATTTCAGAAGACTTGTATATAAATAAATTTTCTAGATTTAAACTTCAACCTAGTGATTTGAAAATGTGTTTATATAATGGACATAAAATTATACCAATAGGGTATTTTAATTGTAACGTAACATATTTAGGTAATTCAAATGAAATTATGTTCTATGTAATAAGAAATGGAGGCCCAGGCCTGCTAGGCCGTGATTTTATGTCAAAATTTAAAATATGTTTTACAAGTTGTAATAACAGTATAGCCTGTAGTAGTCACAGTCGAGATGAGGTACAACAATTAGTAAATGCATTCCCAGAGGTATGGAAAGACGAATTAGGTTGTTTTAATAAATTCAAAGTTGAGTTGCAATTAAAAGAAGAAGCTCAGCCCAAGTTTTTCAAGCCACGGTCTATTCCTTTTGCTCTAAAAAATAAAGTTAATGAGGAGTTAGATAGGCTGGTCAATTTAGGAATTTTAGTGCCCGTAAATTTTTCGGAGTATGGAACACCCATAGTGCCCGTTCTTAAAGAAAATGGCAAAATTAAAATCGCCGGAGATTTTTCCTGTACCCTAAATAAAGTTCTTAAAATAGATAAATACCCCTTACCACGCATAGAAGAAGTTTTTGCCAAACTTGGAGGTGGAGAGCACTATTCTAAAATTGATTTGAGTAATGCTTACAATCAATTTGAAATCACAGACTCTTCACAAAACCTAACTACTATAAATACGCCTAAGGGTTTGTTTAAGTATACTCGTCTTGTCTACGGATTGGCAAATGCTCCTGCTATATTTCAACGCACTATGGAGGCTCTGTTAGCGGGCATAGAAGGTGTAAGCTGCTGGCTTGACGACGTCTGCTGTACAGCCCCGACTAAGGAACTGCACATGAGTAGATTGATGGAAGTGCTTAGAAGATTACAAGATGCAGGTTTGAGGTTACAAAGAGACAAATGTTCCTTCTTCCAATCAAATGTTACATACTTAGGCTATGTTATCGATAGAAACGGTCTAAGGACCTGCCCTAATAAGGTTTCTGCTATAATAAATGCTCCTACTCCCACTAACGTATCAGAGTTAAAGAGGTTGCTGGGTATTGTGAACTACTACCGTAATTTTATTCCCAACGCTTCCTCTTTAATGCATCCGCTTCATAACCTACTCCGTGCAGGCGCGCAATGGTGCTGGGGACGGAGGGAGCAGGATGCGCTGGAGGCAGTGCAGCGGGAGCTAGCGTCGGAGCGGGTGCTCACGCACTTCGACGCGGACGCGCCGCTGGTGCTGAGCGTGGACGCGGGGCCGGGGGGCCTGGGCGCGGTGCTGGCGCACGTCGACGCCGCGGGCCGCGAAAGACCGATTGCATTTGGCTCGCGTTCCTTATTGGCAAGTGAAAAAAATTATAGCCAGATCCAAAAGGAGGCTACTGCTATAATTTTTGGAGTGAAACGTTTTCATCAGTATCTGTATGGACGAAGGGAGCCCTTTATTTTGAAAACGGATCACCGCCCCTTGCTTTCTATATTTGGCAAGAAAAACGGCACTTCCGTCACAGCCGCACTACGCTTGCAACGTTATGCGATCATTCTATCCGCTTATAATTATACTGTGGAGTATATAAGTAGCAAACAAAACATAGTAGCTGATTATTTTTCGCGCGCACCGTTGCCGTTATCAATAGATCAGCACGTGCAGGAGGAAGAGGAGGACGGGCGATCGTTTCTCTTTCTCGAAGCGGCCCTAGGACCGGTTTCCTACGGCGATATTAGGCAGGCTACCGGAAGCGATAAAATATTGCAAACTGTCATTAGGTATATGAACCACGGCTGGCCAAGAAAAATAATTTGCAAAGAGGTATTGCCGTACTTTTATTGTAAAAGCGATCTGGAATTAAATGATGGCTGTCTGTTCCGGGGACATAGAATCGTAATACCTGCAGAGTTTCATAAAAGAATGTTGGAAGAATTACATTTGTCTCATTTTGGCGTAGTGAAAACAAAATGTAGTGCGCGCACTAGAATGTGGTGGCCAGGTATCGACCGCGACATCGAGTCCTGGGTGGGCGCATGCAGCGTGTGCGCCGGCCTGCGCCCCGCGCCGCCGCGCGCGCCGCCTGCGCCCTGGCCGAGGGCGCCGGCGCCCTGGCATCGCATACATATTGATTATATGTCGATTGGACAAAACGTTTATTTGATAATTGTAGATTCTTACAGTAAATGGTTAGAATGCATCTATATGAATTGTGGTACTTCAACTAGTGCTCTGATATTTAAACTGAAATATTTATTTTCTAAATATGGCATACCCTATGTAATAGTTTCAGACAATGATGTTAAAATTTGCTCCTCAGAATTCCAAAAGTTTTGTGAAAGTAATGGCATTAGGTATTTGACTTCTCCGGTGTACCACCCGGCGAGCAATGGTCAAGCAGAAAACTCGGTAAAAACTTGTAAAAAAATGATCAAATGCATTTTATCGGAACACAAATTACCACTTAATAAAATAGAAGAAAAGTTATCCGGTTTTCTGTTTGACTATCGGAATACCATACATTGCTCGACCGGGGTCACACCGGCTAAGTTAATGATGGGGCGCGATTTACGCGGCCGACTAGATTTAATACTACCTTCTAAAAACGATAACATTAGCGATAAAATAAGCGACGATGTCTTAGGAAAAAGTAGGTCTTTTAAAGAAAATGAAACTGTATTGGCTATGTGGTTTGTCGCTAGAAAATCAGTTTGGGCACTTGCAGTTATTAAAAAGAAAATTGGCAATAGATTGTTTGAAGTATATTTTAAAGATTACAATAAAACATGTAAACGTCACGTAGATCAAATAATCAAATGTAACGATAATAACTTTGATCTTAACACTAATAGTGAATTATTATTGAGTGCACCGAGTGCAGATCATGTCACGTCAGAGTTATCATCATCATCGTTGCCGCACTCAGATCAATCAACAACAATAAATTCACCTTTAGAAAAAACAAATTCTTCATCACAAGCCGACGACAATGTCGCGGAGGTAGTGGGTGAAGGGCACGATAATGATGATATTGATGAGTGGGCGGAAGCGAGTGATAATGTTGGTCAAAATGTAAATGTTGGGGACGGTGGACCTGATCCTTGTATTGACCCATCTATTGATACTCAAGTCATCCCTAGTACTAGTGATGGTCGGAGTGAGGAGGGGACAATGGGTGGATCAATGGGTCCCACGTTAAGACCAAGAAAAAAAATAGATTTTAAGCGGTTTTTCTAATTTTACATTTTTCATTGTTACCAGAACTTCAAAATAGTGTGGAAGAGAATGGTGTATATGCGCGTTCAAAGCGGCGGTGTACGCCAGTAATAAACTAGCTCGAGAGTGCAACGGTTGTTTCATTAGCTCCCTCAGTAGTTACTTACCTACCTATAGTTAGACATATCACTAAGACTTTGACTGATTTCAACTGTTGACTACACACTTTATCAAAATATCACCTGATTTTTTTCTTGACGAATTATCCCTCTTATTTATCATCATCATCATCATCGTGAGCCCATTTAAATCCCCACTGCTGGGGCACGGGCCTCGCTCAATCAAATGAGGGGTAATTGCCATACTCACCACGCTTGGCAGACGGGTTGGCGAGGGTTTTGATATAAATGCAGAGTTTTCCTTCTCTGCGTGCTGATGATCATGCCAGCAGCTTTACTTTAGTCGCCTTTTACGACACCTCGGTAAGAGTGAGGATGGCCTATTCTACTCTGCCGGGGACCACACGCTTATTTATGTTAAAACATAATAATGCCAGGAGTAATTCTCAGTCATGGAGGGAATTGCCACAAATAAAATAAGAAAAAGAAAATAGCCAGTTAAACCTGTAATTTGAATTGCCTGTTCGTCACCCAAAAAGTTATTGCGCAAAGAATAATATCGCACTCAAAACAACAATGCCCGTATTGAATCAAATATACCGTACTGAAAAGCAATTGCATCGATTGGGAACTATCACTCAGCCCCAGGTTCCAGCTAAATATTCATAGGAATAATTCGACAGATTCCCTCAGCTGTCAAAAAGCGAGCGACGCGGCGGGGCGTGGCTAGCGACCGCAATCAAGTTATGTATATCAGCCGTATGCACAATGTTTTTGCGCGCCGTGAAAGTGCATTATTTCGTTACGAGAGAAGGCTTTTTTGCGGACAAGGTAATGGTATTAGTCATTGCGGCTTAGTCTGTTTATTGTGGATAGTCATTTTGTTGTGACTAGTCATCTTAATAACAGTTTAAAAGAACGAGTTATAAAATAAAAGAATAATTAAGTAATAAATATTTCACAACATTACATACACTGACCTGACTCCGAGAAAGGTAGCACAAGCACATAGGTGCTTGTTATTATATGTATTGTTACGGATATGAGAATCAACAGTGGGATTACAAATATTTACATATAATACTTTTCTTTTGTAAATACATACTTATCATACATAGAAAACACCCAGACAAATACAAACAGACATGTTCGTGCACAAAATTGTTTGTACTGTTCGGGGATCGAACCCGCAACCCTTGCACCAGAGGCAGCGTTCACTACCACTGTTCCAAACGGTAAGTAATATGTTAAAAGACAAAGTTTCACAACATAGAGACAACATGAAAAGTTCAGAACAAAGAACAAGTACACAGTACTACAATACAATAGGCACACATGATAAGACATGGAAACAGAGAAGATAAGTAGCAGATGCAAGAAGAGGCATGAGTGTGTGTGGTCAGACAGGTCCCGACCAGCATTTGCTGCTACGGCATTATGTTTAAATAATTGGGGACTACAATTTATTGGAACTACGACAAATGCTACGTCGTAGTTGCTACGACGTAACAGCTACAGTGTTGTGCTTCTACGTCGTAGCACTAGTCGGGCATAAGCGTTAAACTGATGCTATTGAAAATATTTTTGACATCGAAAAACAAACAGAGCAACGCCATTTTGAGGTTTGTTTTTAGCTGTTTTCCCACATGTACAGCACTTATATTTCACATTATTTATCAATTTGCCAAAAAAAAAATACCTTTACGGCACATTGAGTTGTACAAAATAAAACGTTCGGAAAACGATGCTAAATGCTTTCTTATTTCCCTTCACCGTGAACCACCAATCAGCCGTCGCATCAACAAATCGCGCAGACATTAATCTCTGGCGCACTTATTGCGATTTTTGTCAGAATACAACATGGCGGATCATACTGTCATGTCTGTATATTGCTTTATAGACTTGTAAAATCTAGGTTCCGTAGATTTTGATTTTGTACAACGAAAGAGTACTTGGCCATATTTAGAAACAAGGCTAAAGACTTACACCTATACTCGGCAAACACCTATATTATTTATTTAATACTTATAGTTAACTGTTTCTGCACTCGAATTTTGGATTACCGCCAAAAAAAGCTTTTGGCGTGAATAAATATTTCACGTACAAAAACGGACGCAACATTCGTGCATGGTTATTTAATAGTATAAGTGTTTGCCGAGAGATTATAACCCGAAATTGTTTAAAAAAGATCTGGTTAAGTACCTAAAAATTAAAATCGATTGACGTCCCTAGTGTGCCCTACCCGTCACCTTAATGCCTAGTTTTTTAAGTTGTATTTTTCGTGCAATAAATTATGTATGTGTATCTATCTAAGCGTACAATTCCCGGATCCGTCAAAAGGTCGCTCTGGAGCCCGGGGTACGCTTAAGGTACTGTTACACATGCTTATTTTCATGCTTAAAGCATGCTACTTTTGAGCAAGTGCTACTTAGTAGCATGTGTGGACGGACGTGCTAATAATAAGCACGTTAATTTTGAGCATGCTCAAAAATCGCACGCCGGTCGATTGTCAAGCATGTTACCTGTAGTGCGGGTGGAAGGGGGAGTGTGTCGGAGTGCTTCAGCACGTGTAAACAAGTTTACTTATTTTTATGCATCCTAATAGATGGCTAACAGAGGCTAATATCAGACGAAGGATGGCGCACTCTGACAATCCACGAAGCCCAGGGACAGACGTTCGAGAACGTTACGATAGTCAGAACAGTCCCATCTCCTGCAAAGTGTCCTACACGCGGTGGTAGCCATCTATAGACACACAAGAACTTGTGTATATTATACAGATAACGCCACTAACGACGCTACAGCGCGCCTAATATCCATGGCATCGAAGGCTACCATCGAAAAAATAACCGAGTACAACCTCAAAATGGTGATCCGACGGGGCGATGACGTGGTTAGGGACAAGCTTGCAAATAAAACATAAATTATTAACATACCCTAAACCCCCCCTTTGAGGTCCTTAACTACATAAAATCATCAAACCCCCTACCCCAAAAAAACATCAACTTTATACATCTTACTAACATTAACCATGCATGACTGCCTAAACTTAAGATTGTTATTTTAATTTAATTTAGTTTAATTTTATCGCGGAGCAAATTTCATAATTATTTTATAACACTTAAAATACGAGCACAAAAAAGGCACGGAACCAGTGTCCGTGGAATTGGATTAAAATTAAAAAAAAAAATAGATGGCTAACAGCCTGCTTATTGATAGCAAATTTGGATAGTTCATTAAGCATGCTAATATTTGGCATGTTTTTTAAGCATGCTATAAAATGAGCAGGTGTAACAGTAGCTTTAGACTATGATTCAGGATTTGAGGAGTCTGGTAATTATCTTTGCAACCCCTTACAGGGGAACCAGAGCAACTAAACCATAGTTACACGTATCCGAAACGTGCAGGTTTCCACACGATGTTTTCCCTCACCGCCAATCTAATGGTACAGATCAATCCAGAGGTACAATCTCGGATTCAAACCATGACCCCTCGTATGGAAGGCGCTTATAGCAGCAACGCTTATATGTAATCCGAAAACATGAGACGCTTGCGCGATGTAATCGAGACCTAGCGGCATCTATTGGTATAAGGTGGAACTAATGTTCCGAAACGTAGTGAGGGCGGGTCACTATTTTTTATGTAATAGGTGGCAGACGAGCAGACGGATCACCTGTTAATAACTAATGTCGCGGGTGTCTGTGGGAGGTGCCACAGACACCCGCGACATTAGTTATTTTTATTTTAAATCTAGGTAAAAATAAAAATTATAGTTGCTCAACTCAAGTTGGAGTAAATGTTTTTTTTTTTAGTCTGTAGAGTCCCACTGCTGGGCAAATACCTCCCCCAAGTCTCTCCATTCCTATAAATAAATAAATAAAGTAAATAAAAGGAGTAAATGTATGCAATAAAAAATACATAGAAAACACCAGACCAATCTTTTTTCTAAATATTTCACATATATTGATCTGACTTCCGAGATAGGTAGCTCAAGCACCTGTGTTACGGATATCAGAACCAACAGTGGAATCACAAATAAATATATATAATACTTTTCTTTTGTAAATACATACTTATAATAAATACATAGAAAACACCAGACCAATCTTTTTTCTAAATATTTCACATATATTGATCTGACTTCCGAGATAGGTAGCTCAAGCACCTGTGTTACGGATATCAGAACCAACAGTGGAATCACAAATAAATATATATAATACTTTTCTTTTGTAAATACATACTTATAATAAATACATAGAAAACACCAGACCAATCTTTTTTCTAAATATTTCACATATATTGATCTGACTTCCGAGATAGGTAGCTCAAGCACCTGTGTTACGGATATCAGAACCAACAGTGGAATCACAAATAAATATATATAATACTTTTCTTTTGTAAATACATACTTATAATAAATACATAGAAAACACCAGACCAATCTTTTTTCTAAATATTTCACATATATGATCTGACTCGAGATAGGTAGCTCAAGCACCTGTGTTACGGATATCAGAACCAACAGTGGAATCACAAATAAATATATATAATACTTTTCTTTTGTAAATACATACTTATAATAAATACATAGAAAACACCAGACCAATCTTTTTTCTAAATATTTCACATATATTGATCTGACTTCCGAGATAGGTAGCTCAAGCACCTGTGTTACGGATATCAGAACCAACAGTGGAATCACAAATAAATATATATAATACTTTTCTTTTGTAAATACATACTTATAATAAATACATAGAAAACACCAGACCAATCTTTTTTCTAAATATTTCACATATATGATCTGACTCGAGATAGGTAGCTCAAGCACCTGTGTTACGGATATCAGAACCAACAGTGGAATCACAAATAAATATATATAATACTTTTCTTTTGTAAATACATACTTATAATAAATACATAGAAAACACCAGACCAATCTTTTTTCTAAATATTTCACATATATGATCTGACTCGAGATAGGTAGCTCAAGCACCTGTGTTACGGATATCAGAACCAACAGTGGAATCACAAATAAATATATATAATACTTTTCTTTTGTAAATACATACTTATAATAAATACATAGAAAACACCAGACCAATCTTTTTTCTAAATATTTCACATATATGATCTGACTCGAGATAGGTAGCTCAAGCACCTGTGTTACGGATATCAGAACCAACAGTGGAATCACAAATAAATATATATAATACTTTTCTTTTGTAAATACATACTTATAATAAATACATAGAAAACACCAGACCAATCTTTTTTCTAAATATTTCACATATATTGATCTGACTTCCGAGATAGGTAGCTCAAGCACCTGTGTTACGGATATCAGAACCAACAGTGGAATCACAAATAAATATATATAATACTTTTCTTTTGTAAATACATACTTATAATAAATACATAGAAAACACCAGACCAATCTTTTTTCTAAATATTTCACATATATGATCTGACTCGAGATAGGTAGCTCAAGCACCTGTGTTACGGATATCAGAACCAACAGTGGAATCACAAATAAATATATATAATACTTTTCTTTTGTAAATACATACTTATAATAAATACATAGAAAACACCAGACCAATCTTTTTTCTAAATATTTCACATATATGATCTGACTCGAGATAGGTAGCTCAAGCACCTGTGTTACGGATATCAGAACCAACAGTGGAATCACAAATAAATATATATAATACTTTTCTTTTGTAAATACATACTTATAATAAATACATAGAAAACACCAGACCAATCTTTTTTCTAAATATTTCACATATATTGATCTGACTTCCGAGATAGGTAGCTCAAGCACCTGTGTTACGGATATCAGAACCAACAGTGGAATCACAAATAAATATATATAATACTTTTCTTTTGTAAATACATACTTATAATAAATACATAGAAAACACCAGACCAATCTTTTTTCTAAATATTTCACATATATTGATCTGACTTCCGAGATAGGTAGCTCAAGCACCTGTGTTACGGATATCAGAACCAACAGTGGAATCACAAATAAATATATATAATACTTTTCTTTTGTAAATACATACTTATAATAAATACATAGAAAACACCAGACCAATCTTTTTTCTAAATATTTCACATATATTGATCTGACTTCCGAGATAGGTAGCTCAAGCACCTGTGTTACGGATATCAGAACCAACAGTGGAATCACAAATAAATATATATAATACTTTTCTTTTGTAAATACATACTTATAATAAATACATAGAAAACACCAGACCAATCTTTTTTCTAAATATTTCACATATATTGATCTGACTTCCGAGATAGGTAGCTCAAGCACCTGTGTTACGGATATCAGAACCAACAGTGGAATCACAAATAAATATATATAATACTTTTCTTTTGTAAATACATACTTATAATAAATACATAGAAAACAACCAGACCAATCTTTTTTCTAAATATTTCACATATATTGATCTGACTCCGAGATAGGTAGCTCAAGCACCTGTGTTACGGATATCAGAACCAACAGTGGAATCACAAATAAATATATATAATACTTTTCTTTTGTAAATACATACTTATACCTAATACTTAAAAACACCCAGACCAATACAAACAGACATGTTCATGCACACAAATGTTTGTGTTATGTGGGGATCGAACACGCAACTCTTGCACCAGAGGCAGCGTTCACTACCACTGATCCAAACGGGTCACCATTTTATCTAACCCAATTCAAATTCACTAGTGCCTAAATCCAGTGTAACTTTTGAAATCCATGTAAATTAATTAATTAATCAAGTCTGCGTATAATTATCAAGTCACTTCATAAGAGGTAGCAACGGTGCCTTTCCATGTAAGAACATGGTACATACATTTGGTACTCATGTAAGCTCCCCCAGTTTTAAGTAACTTAACAATCCATATAATTAGATCCAGTTTCAGCCCTCAGTCTACAAGGGGTTCCATGTCGCCAATTGAGATGGGCGTGCAATCAAACCGAAAGCGATCTTCAGACAGAATCTTAATTTCGCTGGAATTATGCAGATTAAAGTTTTGCTATAAATGCCTATGTAGACGGTGAGATTGAGTCCTAAAAGGAATATTAGGGACGTATGAGTGAAACGTTCGTTATTGAGAATGTTCACGGATTATTTTGAAGGTGTTGTTCTTATTTTAAAATAACACCGTTTTTTTTTATTTAGTAGGTTGCACACGTCATCACTGGGCGTTGACCTTAGCCTACCCTGCTCTGGAGCCCACCGCTGCGCATGCTTATGCGCAGTTTGTAACTTTTTTTTCTGTGAATTTATTTTCCTTTTTTTGTTCTATGGGCATAGCCCGGTCTGCATATTCCACAGCCGCTCGAGTACAACGGCGGCTGCGCAACAATCACCGGTTTTTTTCGTTTTGCAAACATTGACTAACAACTATTGACTAGAATTAACTTCCATATTATGGCAAATTAAGAAAATAGGAATACTTTATAGGCACTTCTATCCTCTGATAAATAGAAAATATAGGGCGAAATAGATATTACTAAGGATTTGTTGTTCATGCAAAAATCTAGTGGAAATAACCTATGGTATGGGAAGTGAGAGCGATGGTAGCTCAGTGGTTCAGAATGCGCTTTCATACAGGGAGACAGGGTTCGAACCCGAGCATGCACCACTGGATTTTTCAAATCTATTTGCGCGGTATGGAATATGTATGTTGGGAGGATATAAGAAGAATAATATCAAGATGGAAAATGTGCAATGAAAACTAAGTTTTTAATTTTGTATCAGCATAGCAAGACTAGTGTTCTTTATATGATAGGTGGCAGACGAGCAGACTGATCGCCTGATGGTAAGCGATTGCCGCCGCTCATAGACACCCGCGACACCAGTGTAGTCACAAGTGCGCTGCCAACCTTTGAAGCTTTTCCCCGGATTGGACCTCCAGTACCTACGTATGATTTGATGAACAATATTATAAAAGGTAATTTTATAATAGCAAAATACAATAAAAAGTAACGATGTTCGTCGCAATTGAAGTTCCAATACATACATTTTATTGATGTTACTCATATAGTCACTCCGCTTCACAATCCGTCCCATAAATAATAACTTTCAACCCTCAATTTTTCCCCGACCCCGACATCCACTCAACGCACTTAATTCCAGCAATCGAGGTAATCGAGGTCTTTCTCTTTGCCAGTCTCGAGTGATTGCCAAATACCAGCCAGGAACAAAGTTACCAACTCCAAGAGATATATTTACCACTACACCAAAATTAAAAGTCCCTACTTACCATTTCCATTTTTAAATTCCTGATCCCCCACAGTACTCTTTCCCCCACTATTACTAATACTGAAAATGTTTAAATCCGACTGTCGTTGAAAACACTCCAGATGGTTTCCATAATTTTTAATTCTTTTTACTGGCATTTTTATGATTTCACCTTCATCACCACTAACACTTGACCATCACATATTTTTATTTATTATTTCATTTAAAATTACTTATATTTTGATTATATCAAGAGCACGTTTATATTTTATTATGAAAGTTATGCGATTGGTATAAGATTACAAATACGTTTGTTACAAACTATAATAATCACCCGTGAGAGAGCCACGCTTTAAGCATGAATGGGTCGGCTCGACTGGAGTGATACCATGGCCTCACAGAAAACCGGCGTGAAGCAGCATTGTGCTGTTTCGCCGTGAGTGAGGGTACCGGAGGCCCAATACAGATGAAAGGGGGGTTTAAAGGATGGCAGCGCACTTGTGACTCTACAGGTGTTGCGCGTGTTTATAGGTGGTGGCAATTGCTTACCATCAGGCGATCCGTCCTGCTCGTCTGCCACCTATCACATAAAAAAATCTCACTTTAATACTATCATGACCGATCACATATCTGCCCTCAAGAGGAACAACAGCTCATACTCATTTTACCCTAAATTTGGGATAAAAGCACCTAAGCTGGGAACACTAGAAATACAAGCGGAGCAAGCAGAGCGAGCGACCGGCTACGATCGTTAATCTTAATGCAAATTCGTGCCAGGCGTTCCTAATGGCACCCGTATTTACTATTTACACGTCTTATTCTTCACGTTGAATTACTCTGTACGTGGTGTGAATTTGCAGTCTCTCCTTTATCTAGGACGTTACGAGAATAGCTAAATGTAAGGATATAACGCTCTGGCTGAGTGTCTTTGATGACCTCTTTTGCTGGCTAAAGTTTAGTCAGTAAGTCCGAGTTTCGTAACATGTTGTAAGCAAATTTGAAGTGGACGATGTGTTGTAGTATCTTAAAAATAATTGGAAGTGCACTTCATGTTGTTTTAAGTAAATAAAAATAAATAAAAATGATTTATTCAGAAAAACACCATTACAAGAAAAAATATAGGACTGTTCTCACATAAGGTCGCCCTGTGTTGTGAGAGTCAGGCTCTTTATGGTAAAACGGTGGCACACAATACACGTGTTTTTGATCCTTACCTAAACTAAACTAAATTTAATTAAATTGGACAATAGGTACATAATCTGCGCGCGCGCGTTTGTGTGCATATGGTGTATGCGTGTGTGGTGTATGAGTGTAGTGTACAAGAGTTATTTTACGGTGAGTTGATTACTCCGACCTGTTGTGTTTGGAGTTAATTGTAATAATCTTAAACTCAAAATAGAACAACCCGGAGTAATCAACTAACCGTAGAATAACCCACAAATGATTTAGTATTCCTACTACCTACTATAATAGCATCTTCTTTAAGGTGACGGGTAGGGCACACTAGAGACACCAATCGATTTTAATTTTCAGCTACTAAACCGGATATATTTTAAATAATTTGGGGGTTAATAACCTTAACTAAAACACTTATACTATTTATTAAATAACCATGCACAAATGTTGTGTCCGGTTTTGTACGCGAACAATTGATTTCCGCCAAAAGCGGCCACTTTTAGCTGAAAACAAGTTTTCGCGTACGCGTTGGACCCAACATTTGTACATGGTTATTTAATAGATAGTATTAGTGTATGCCGTGTGGTCTTCGGCAGAGTAGAATAGGCCATCCTCACTCTTACCGAGGTGTCGTAAAAGGCGATTAAGGTAAAGCTGCTGGCATGATCATCAGCACCCAGAGAAGGAAAACTCTGCATTTATTTCAAAACCCTCGCGAACCCGTCTGCCAAGCGTGTTGAGTATGGCAATTACCCCTCATGTGATTGAGGGAGGTCTGTGCCCCAGCAGTGGGAACTTGAATGGGCTGATGATGATGATGATGATAAGTGTTTGCCGAGAGGTTGTAACCCCGATATTGTTTGAAATAGATCCGGTTTAGTAGCTGAAAATTAAAATCGATTGGCGTCGGTAGTGTGCCCTACCCGTCACTTTAAGACAAAATTTAAGGAGCTTTGCGTAAGTAATGTTGGTTTGACCATCATCATCATACATTTTGGTTTATCTTGCAGCGTATCTATCTACAGGATGATGTTTTCTATAACAACTGCAGGGTCAATGGCGCGGTGGCTATGGTGGTAGTAAGGCGGCAATTGCGGACAAATCCAAATGTTTCTAGTTTGAACCGGTTCGGTTTATGCTGGGAGGCGCAAATTCCAAGATCACCAACTTCATCATTACAAAAAAATCATTATACTTTGTCGCTGAATGTTCTCTAAAGCAGCGTTTCCGAACTTACCAATACCATAGACTATATTCAAAAGTCAAAATTATACAGTCGCTACAATAGGTGGCATACAACCACTGCAATACGGCATAATAATTTCAGTAGAGACAATTTTCTTGTTTCGTACCTTTTAGAGCGTGTTTTTTTTTTGTAGTCAAGGTTTTAGTTTTTAAACTTTAATTTTATAACATTTATATAAAGATTGATAAATTCAATATTGTTACAAGGTAACGTTGTCGAATTTTTATGAAGTGTCAAATGTGACTTATTAGTTTGGCCCAATTATAGAACTTATTATTTTTGGTGTGTTACTACTAACACATTTAAAAACTTAACTCTAAAATCACTACCATTCCAAAAAGAGCGTTACACTTTTGTCGTCAAATATTCCTTAAAACAGCGCTCCCAAATTTCTATTCTAAAGTCCAAATTATACAGTCGCGTGGTTAAATTCTTTGTCTGTGAGAATTCCGGTGGTATAATGTAGGCTCTTGATCCAGCCCGTAAATGGGGCATAACTAGGTATCAGACAAATTGGCAAAGTGCCCGGCTCCCGCGGCGAGTAATTTCGTGTGTACGAATATGTAGTTATGTGGTGATACTAAGCACTGTATTAAGAGTCCTCGCACCAAGACTTATGTAACTATGAAAGGTCAACATCGAGGGCGGAAAATGTGTATGTCGATCGGGACGTTTACTTTATCAATTTACTAGCGGCCCGCCATCGCTTCGTTTTGGGGCTTAATTTTGATAGGTATTACTGCCAAACTAAACCAATAGACAGCGCTGGACTTCACTTACTATAAGCCTTGTTATTTATACGCCTCTTCGGTGTCTACCTCTTTTTTAAAATAGTGTGAATATACAGAGATCGATTAATATTTTCAAACAGGGAATATAAGGTGACGAACATTTTTATTCTCTGTACCGTACATCGGGCTGGAGTCATTCCTTCATGCATGGTCAAAAAAAGGATTTATATAGGCAGTGTCGCTGGACATATTTAAATTTAAGTATGGGCGTGGACTGCACTCAAGTCGCGTGCGGACTATAGATTCCCTCAAGGGGCAACACTGAGGTTTCGATCGAGTAAGCCTTTCAGCCTATCAGCGTGTTTTCCCGATCAAGAAAAAAGAATGGAAAATTTATTATTATTGGATATCACAACACGCTACAAACAAGAAGTTTGGCTGCAGCGCCGACGCCCCTATTCACTGTTAAAGTGCAAGTACTTTGTTCGTCCCACCGATGCAGTCAATGACCTTCAGTTTCTATCACAAGGTCGCTGGAATGTCTTTCTACTGGTATTTTACACTGTTTGCTCTAGGCTTTGCGCGCAGAAATTCGGGGACAATATACTTACTACAATATAATTACTTAAACAACACTGTATGTTTGTCGGGACATTAATTGTTTTTTTTTGTGCTCCACACCCAAATGCGGAAGGAAATGCCCGCAGCAATTTAGTTATGGAATTTTTACGTCGTTTATTTTAGGGGCAATATCCGTGTGCAAATGAATTTTATTTGGTTTGAGTAACGTCATCCAAACACAGCTACTTGCAAATTTCAACCAGACTAGTTACATTGTAATTAACTACAATATTTTTTTATTACTAAGAGAGTAGTATCAGCAGGCTGAAGTGGAGATGGGCCGGTCATGTCTCTAGACGTACCGATGAAAGTCGACACGTACTGGAGTGCAGTGGTTGCCACGTGGGGAAACGCAGTGTTGGACGAGCTGCGGCGCGATGAACTGATGATTTGAGAAAGATGGCTGATGTGAGCTGGATGCAGGCTGCTAAGGACCGGGTTGGTTGGCGCTCTTTGGGGTAGGCCTGCGTTCAACAGTGGGTGGCGATAGGCTGATAATTATAATTTTAATAAGTCAACCATGGGTACTTGACATGGTGTTGCTTTTAGATTATTAAGCTGCAAGTAAATGAGTATACGAGATAGGTACCTCAAATTATGGTCAGTAACGCAACACACTATTTGACCATAGTCGTTTTCCACCAATTTAGGTCAGTTTCAATAGTCATAACAATTTTTTTTGTCCAAAACCATTTCATTTTACTCTAATTCATAATTCGCACTTTGTACCCACGGCTCCGTCACAAACGCTAATCTCTTAACCAAACATGAAACAAAATGGCCGCGTACTCACAGAGGGGGATCGTATCACTTAATTGCATCACACGGATATGAAAGCCGGTCTAAAAATCATGAAAATACTGTTTTAGAAACGTACAGGGTATGGCGTTATTGAGTTAGCGCGGCGCATTGCAGTATTCTGCAAGGGATAGTGTTGCAAGGATGTCGATAAAAAGTTAATATCGAAGTAAAGTTATTGATTTCGGATCGGCTGTTTCTAGTCTGCCCCCTTTTATAGTAAAAGATATAACTACACACCCTGTCATAGCCAGACGAGTGATTTACCATCTAGAGTGAAGTGATCGACTGATCCTGTTACTTCTGACTTAAAAAACCATACTAATTGAAATATTATTCGATATGACATTCGATGATGTACATACTAAAATTTGGGTTTGGTTTTATTCTCCAGCATCATCGCAAAGATGGGTTGATAGACTCTTTTTTTCGATATTGTATTTTATCTGAATAATGTGGACTTGACCATCTATTACTAAAAATCGATGTATGATGGATGTCGATATAAATACCGACAGTTTTATCGATATTAGTACTAACATCCCCAGTAAGGTGGATGGAGGAAATTGAACAAAATTTAATGTCGGCTCTTAATGTGAATTAGTTTTTGGATGGGAAGAATCGAGGGAATTAGCTTTAGTTCTTTTTGCCCGGCTGTGTCTGAGCTGCAGTTTTTGTAAAATGTTCCCAGTTAAAATTAATTTGGTGTGACTTTCTCATCTGTTAGGTATGCTTTTTCTCTTGTGCTGTACCTAACGTTTTTACTAGCGTCCATGTTATTTTTAAGAAGTGTTGACTGGGTTAATGGTGCATTTGTTAGTTTCTCGTATATTAACACCTTGGATAACCATTCGTATGATATTAAAGTAATTGCTGGTTTGTTTAGTGCCTGGTGTTTTTTTATGCGATAGGACGAGACGGATCACCTGATATGGTGAGAGAGATGCCGTCGCCCTTGGACGAGTGTCCGCGGATAGCACCAGTGGAGTAACAAGAGCCCTGCCAACCTTTTAACATTTAACGATTTTTGAGAACGTCGCATCGCGTCATAATAATTATTGCATCACGTCATCAGAAAATAACCTACGGCTTGAAATATGGAAGCGTCGCAAAATTCATTCCAATTTTATTGCTCCAGCAAATTAGTGTTGCTTTTCAGTTAAAATCTCGTAATCGCATCGATGATTCATTCAGAATGATAGTTTAATACGACAGTCTCGGCGCGCCATTAATGAATGCCAACCGGCAATAACCGGTAATATCCAGTTGTAACGCGTTATAACCAGCGGTAGTGATGTTACTCCATTCGACTCTTCGACCTTTAGACTCGGGAAAATCACACGAGTCACTATGATGAGAGTGAATTTCACTAGGATTAGAGTGAGGGGAAGAAAGGTCATATTTAATTTTTGGAACTTCAACACGTTGGAAATAAATCTTACATAATAATTTAATTCTAAGTTAGCTAAAATCTGAATTCAAGCCATTCGATATTATAAAACATACCCGTATTATAGTATAAAAACACTTTACAATGTTTATAAATAATGACTTTGAAAAAATGTAAATAAACATTAACAGTTTTCTCAAAAATCTTAATGACTCTTTCTTCCCATGTACCCACCTTAAGTATGAACACGTCTGAATTTCTCAACACATCTGAACTTTATTAACACATCTGAATTTCTAATGAATTCCTACTTCTCTTCAGCTATTTCGTATTTTCCCATTGATCATCATACAGAGATGATTGTATTGAGATTACCTTCAGAATTAGTTTCCTCTATCTTTTAAGTCATAATAACGTTAAAATACGATAGCGCATGTAAATGAATTTTATTACTTATATACGATACGCTAGGACCATGATTTGACAGCCATCAAATAACAGTAAAACCCTTTATGTATGATTCATGCTCGGTCCAATTTTTGGATAGTCAGTGATCGCTAAGTAAGGGGATTATAGTTCAATAAGTAAGGTTATTTAAAATATTTATCTCAACAAATGTACAAAAAAATCCGGTTCGTAATCGGTATTCAAGTAACTTCACTAGCCAGTGGTAATGACGTCACACGATTGGCAGTTCGATTGGATTGGTAGACACATTATTAAGCGATTTAAATAGTTACGATTCATTTTGGATTTTTTTTTCTCGTGGGGGCGTCACAAATCGAATTGCAGGAAAATGTGGCTTCAATTTATAAAACATTTATTTATGACTTATTTTATTCAAAAAGGATTTATTTTACCTGTTTGTTGTTTAAACATTGGGGAAAACCGTAATCTTCAATTCCATGGATAAAGTTAAACTGTGTAGATTAAAAAAAAATGTGCCAAGTAACACCCTAAATATCAATTGTATAGTGTCAATATAAATAAATCAATACAATAGAGTGACACCCAACAGATTGTAATCTAATTCAAATCAATTTCTATTCAGTCAATAAAAAACTTAATTTGCTTAGAAACTGCCTGCATAGCGCTAATAAATTATCTAAACGACATTTCGGCGTTTGCATGGCCATTCATTCCCCCTGACCTTATTAGAGTAACCCTACATACGACAGATGTGTGAATTAAAAATGCCGCGACGTGAATTTATTTACAACACGACATTCGACTATTAATCCCGAACTATTGGGCTTTTAATCCGCTAATACCCATTTTGTTTGAACACCGTCAAACGGTCAAAAGTGTTCACAGACGAGCGAAAATTGTTCCTAAAAATAACACGCCAAATATCATTTTTAAGCGCCACCAAATGTATTGGTGGCGTTATGCACGTAAAAGCTACAGTAGTAAAAAGAGCTTTATTATGTAAGAACAAGGGTTTACATTTGTTTGTATGTGGATTACAATTTTTCAACACTTAACTAATTAAGAGGAGGGCGGGCAATAACGGAACACTGGAAAGGCGTAATGGTGATTCTAGAAATTATTGCCGTGGACGACTATGAATATTCATTTCGGTTTGTTTTTATATATTAAAGTCGTGAAATGCGGCAATTAATCTTGTTTGTAGTGTTGAATGCGACTGTCACTTCAATTAATTGTTTTACTAATTGTGGTGGTTTTTCGAATATCTACTTTTTATAATGCATTAAATACCTGATGGTAAACGATAATCGGCGCTCATAGTCATCAACATTGCCGGAGCACAGTCATGCCACTGCCTACCGTGAAAAAAGAACTATTTTCAAACCTCGTTCAAAAATCAAAACTCTCTATCTCTTTTTAAAGCTCAAAACTCTCGATTTGTAGAATACTACTTTAATCAAGTATACGTAGGTAAATGATTACTACGAATTATTATAAATACACATTGTTTAAATATTTACAAGACTATAGTTGATATTTTTCATAGCAATCTTTTGCAATTTATTTTTAAGTAAATAACACACTTAAAAATTTCATCTCGTGTTCAGGCGGGACTCGACCCCCACTCGATGTTTCCACTGGGTATTGTAAATATACCAACTATATTGATGAGACTATCGACAGCTCATGTCGAATCAAGCACTTACAAAATTCGTCGGCTTAGTACGCGTTCAGTGGTTTAATTGGTAGAACATCCACCCGGATTGTGGAAGGTGTGGGTTTGAATCCCGCCTGAACACGAGATGAAATTTTTAAGTTTGTTATTAACTTACAAGACTATTAATGAAATAAAATCAAACATTTATTCCAACCATTCCAGCCAAATTGTCAGTCCATTCATTAAGACCATTTTATTTACAAAATGATCATAAAAGCACAGAAAGCATCTTCACAAATGGAAGTAATCACCAATCAAAGTAAACATTTGGAGTCAGACGGCAACCTTCCGAATCTTATTGGAATAAATTTCTCAACAATATCACAAATTGAGCCTAGCTTTAAGTACAGTGTAAAAGGCTCAATTAAGAGAGACACGATTTATTTTGCTACACGTTTGAATTTATATTTATCTCATTCAGTTCAAAGAAATTACGTTCAACAGCAACAATTTCAATTGTAATAAATAATAACAAACATTGGTTCTTCTTGGTATTTTATTTATCTAACGATATGACTACCTTTCACACACATGCTGAGATACTTACTAATTGCTAACACAAGACTGTAGCTACAATTAGCTAAAATGTAAGTTGGAGAGCAATAAACCATTTTTTTTTAAATTAATTTATAAATAATAATTGGCCCTTGCATCTTGTCAGATGTTTCAAGTAGAAACTGGGGTCCTTACCCCACTGCATCTACGCTCGTGGCTGTGCAAGCCGATTAAGAAGGTTAGGCTAGGTTAAGTTAGACCAATGCTGTGATTGGCCAGCCGGCAACAGGGACGGGGGTCCCTGTGGCCGGCACTGCCATTGGCACCTCCACCGCTCGTTGGGGACGGCTCAGCTCTTCCGGCTGTCCCCAACCCCCCTCCTCCTAGTCTGAGGAGGGGCGTGGCCGCACACCCCGTGTAGGGGCCTGTGGGGGAGTGGGGTTGCGGGGAATAGCCTAGTGCAGTTCCCGTGACCCCATTCTATACCCACGGATGGTTGAGCCCCGGGAGTTTTAGTGAGGTATGCCCTCAGGCCGCTTCTTGTTAGAAGAAGCGGCCCGGAGGGTGAGTCCCACAGTACCCTGTCGCCCCCCGGCGGCAGGGTCTGCGTAATGCATTTCTCCCGGGAAAACAAAAAAAAAAAAAAAAAAGACCAATGCTGTGATAGCCTCTCATTGCCCAGCATAGTGGAAGCTATGCTGGATAATGAGAGGGCGTGGTCGGCCTTCGCCCACTTCTGCGAAGAAGTGGTGGCGCAGAAGGAGGCGGCGGAGCGGGAGCGCGAGATAAACCCCCTCGCAGGCCCGCTTCGAGCAAGGAGAGGACGAGTTCGGCGGAGAACTCTTCGTCCTCTCCGTGGAGGTGGCCAGCCGGCAACAGGGACGGGGGTCCCTGTGCCGGCACTGCCATTGCCACCTCCACCGCTCGTTGGGGACGGCTCAGCTCTTCCGGCTGTCCCCAACCCCGCTCCTCCTAGCCTGAGGAGGGGCGTGGCCGCACACCCCGTGTAGGGGCCTGTGGGGGGAGTGGGGTTGCAGGAAATAGCCTCGTGCAGTTCCCGTGACCCCATTCTATACCCACGGGTGGTTGAGCCCCGGGAGTTTTAGTGGGTATGCCCTCAGGTCGCTTCTTGTTTGAAGAAGCGGCCCGGAGGGTGAGTCCCACAGTCTGCGTAATGCATTTCTCCGGGAAAACAAAAAAAAAAAAAGGTTAAGTTAGACCAATGCTGAGATGGAAGGACTGCGTAAAGCGAGAAATGAACGCGTTTGGCATCCCGATATCCGGTTGGAAGGAGCTTGCTACCGAACGCTTCAGATGGAGGAGGATTGTGTCCGAAGGCATTTATTTATTATGTTCTTATTTATTGTCATCTTTTGCTGACAGTTAACTTTGTGGGCATTTTTGCATAGATATTTCTGAACTTCTACCATTCCTCAGTTCATACTTGCTCCGCTGGCTCAGCTTACCCAATAACGTATTGGCTTCCGAAACAGGGTGCCACTTTGGTCGAGTCAGCTGAACTCTTATCATATTCAATAATAATAAATCAAAATAAATTGTTTATTCGTTTCCAACAACAACCATTAAAATTTAGGTGTGAACATCCTCTAGTAGGTACCGAAATTAGCACCTGTGTCAAGGAAGCCACTCTTCCTTAACAAAAAATCGGATTTACATACAACAAAATAAACAGCGCATAAGGATCTCTCTGTGTGTGTGCGTGCGTTTTGTGTGTGTGTGCGTGTGTGTTCGCGTATGTGTGCACGTATGTTATAGAATGTATGTAAAACGGACAAAAATTTTTCTAAAAACTTTGTTTTCAACATCTTTTTCAAGTACTGTTTGATAAGAAATTATGATACGTACGAGTATACAAGTAAATGTTTATGTGTATGCCGACCACCTGGTGGTGACCGTTATACGCCAAAGGTCGTGAGTTCAATTCGCCGCGTTCGCGTTCAGTCGCTCTAGACAAATTCGTGTGATGTACACTTGTGTTTTTTTTAGTGTCAGGTTGTTGGTAAAATATATACACTACACATCTAACAAAGCCGATAAAATAATATATATTATTGTATTTGCCATACACACGCTCACTTGACTTAAAATGTTATATTACAATAGTTTTACCTAACGTCCTCCACACTACCTTTTTACCAATGTGAACTAAATTTTTTTAGGCAGTAAAAAGCTATTATTCTATATAAAAAGGACCCAAAAACGCTTGATAAAAATATTAAAATGATGTTTCCGAACATAAAGACCTATAAGAGATCGAGATCTACAAGAAAAAGAGCTTATTTCTTCTTCAAGTGTCGGCAACGCATTCTGTGATGCCTCATGTGTTGCAAATGTCTATGAGTGGCGGTAATCACTTAAGTACCAGTATCATCGAGTGAGCCGACACCTCAGTTTGTCCGCTGTAATGTAAAAAAATGTAAATTATTAAAAGCAATCTCTTTGATAATTTTGAGTTATACTATAGTTGTTTGCCGTGTGCCAGCCGTGTGGTCCCCGGCAGAGTAGAATAGGGCACCCTCACTCTTACCGAGGTGTCGTAAAAGGCGACTAAGGTAAAGTTGCTGGCACGATCATCAGCACCCAGAGAAGGAAAACTCTGCATTTATATCAAAACCCTCGCCAACCCGTCTGCCAAGCGTGGTGAGTATGGCAATTACCCCTCATGTGATTGAGGGAGGCCCGTGCCCCAGCTGTGGGGATTTAAATGGGCTGACGATGACGATACTACAATTGTTTATCTTTTAACACCACTGCTAAATTAAGTACAACAAACTTCACAATTAAGACGACACACTAAAATAAAGTACAGTCTGTCCCAATATAACCGTCATTCTAGATTAATTCAAGGCCTCTTCATTCACAGTAAAAGCCCAAAGATTTTTCATCTTAATATTCGGCGATAAAGTGTATAGAGGCGGAGGGGCCGATTATTTTCAATCGAAGATTTCAACGGAGGAAAAATATTCGTTTCCCATTCAATCTGTCCCTCGCTGTGTCTTGTTTCCCTCGCCTCCCCTCCGGGATACCGCATTGCAGCCAACTTTATGAGATATTTGGATCGGTTTACAGAGCAAAAAAATGCGCCACGATATTTGTTTGGTGGGATTGTGAGACTGGCTAGGGAAATCTTGATTTTCATAGTGATGACTTATAATATATATGGGTTGGATATTTATTTGGCTGTTTTGCTAGGTTTTCACGAAAGTGATACCTAATTGTTAAAAAAAAAATTGGACAACATCTTTGTCGAAATACAATCAATAGAAGATACTTTGAATAAGTATTTTAACAGCAGGCGGCCACATATTTAAATGTTTACATACTTTTAGTGTACAAGAATGTGAACAAACTTATTTAAGTTTTTATGTAAGTAAATCCCCTCCTTCTTGTTCCGACTAGACAACAGAAGAAAACTACATTCATAAAGCGTATGAAAAGAGTCATAGATAAATATACTGTTAGATGATGAATTCACGTCTGATCCTGTATCCATTTAAAATTATACTATATGTCATATTAAGAGCGACAGTAGTTCAGTGGATAAGAAGACACCTACGCTTTTACAATAAGATGGATAGATAGATATTCTTTATTACACAAAAACAACATACAAGTGTGATATAACTATATATATAACAAAAGACAGTACAATAAAGGCGGGTCGCTTATCGCCTTGTACGTGATTTTATTTTCAGACAACCTTTGGGTTGAGGAAAGAATTAACGTATTCTTAATGGGGGCAGGCAGCGTAAGGCAGTTTAATACTTGAAAATGAAGCGAGATTTCTAATAATGAGGCCGTGTGGCCCTGGGCAGAGTAAATAGACCCCTCTCACTCATACCTTGGTGTGTCGTAAAAGACGATTAGTGGTAAGCTAAACGCTGGCATGATCTCCAGCACCCAGAGAAGGAAAACTCTGCATTTATATCTGAACCCTCGCCAACCTGTCTGCCAAGCGTGGTGATAATGGCAACTACCCCTCATGTGATTGAGAGAGGCCCGTGCCCCAGCAGTGGGGACTTAAATGGGCTGACGATGATGATGAAATGAAATGAAATTGAAAATGGCACAAATATACATACTTTTATAATAATAATATTAAATAACTTAAGTTTTTATACTTTATTTTGAGTGCAATAAAAGTATATTCATTCTTTCATTCATTCATGAATAATAGTATATAGATCATTTATAATAAATTCAATAATAAGATCGGTGGTGAGGGAAAACATCGTGAGGAAACCTGCACGTCTCGGATAGGTTCTCAAAACTGTGGATAATTGCGAAGGTCAGTCGGTAGCTTGACCTTCGCAATTATCATTCATTGTAATTACCAGACTCGCCTGTATCGTGGTCGTACCCCGGCCTCCGCAACGACAGCTTTGGACGCAACTGGGAATTACATGCTGAGATAAGGAGGACTATAACATTTCATTCATAATATTAAGTGCAACCACAATTTCTGATAACATGCAAACTTTTCTAATAAACATTCATCTTTGTTACAGGTACTTTCTTAACTACATTTGAAACTGAAGAAAACATGAACACAACACAGGAAAGGTCTTATTTATTAGAATCACCACCAGCCCAATGCTTAAAACTGATGACGTATTTAAAAATTAAGAGCAAAACGGACAATAAAACTAAAAAATCAGTTTCGAGTAAATTCGTTTGTGAACTTTGAGGAAGATTTTTTTTTGTTCACAGAGCGGGATTTATCATTATTTCTTCTTTTCCACCATCCCGTTAATGTTTACTTTTTGGCCAGCCCTTAATTTTTTCGCTGAGTAATTTTTTCTTTCGCTAACGATGGCAGATTTGGAATTGCAAATGTCATTAATTGTTCAATGATGTTTCGCGCTCACACTAAGAGAAGCGTCGCGACTGATTGTCGAGTGTTGAAATATTTAACGTTCCTAAAGCCGAATAATTTACCGGAATGCCTTTGCTGTCAAATAATCACGCCTCTGTTGTCAGACTGATCTAAAATTCTTATTGTGTTTGTAAGCCGTTTGACTTTAAATTAATCCTAACTTGTATTAAAATTGCTTAGACATAATTGCATGGGCTCAGCGTGACTCGGATTCAATTCTAATTTTACGTGTCCCCCCTTTTTAAATTAGCTTGCGAATTCATTAGCATTTACTTACTATAAAAGATTTTATCTTCATTGGGAACTGACTGTATAAATGATGTGTTGCGAAGCTAATTTTATCATCTAAATAAGCAGATTTTCAACTTTCGCGTGCATTATACTAGAAATTCATATATCGGGGCTAAAACTAAGCATTCAATTGGACCAATTAAAAATGTGTATGAATTATTAGAAAACAGCATATTTCCTTGTGTGTGAAAATGAGTTCTTAATAAAATGACTTAGGTTACGATAACACAAATAGCCTTTGTTAAAAGCAATACAGAGCGGGAGGGTCGTGGCGCCCCGTTATGGGTAATAGGTTCGTCCTACAGCCCACGACGCCTTCCCCATTTAAGGGCGATGAGGGAAAACCGCTGGGGTTTAGTCGGTATGCCTCTGGCCGGCTTCTCGTTAGGAGAAGCCCCCGCCAGAGGAGAGCCCGACATAACCCTCCTGCTCCCCAGCAGGAGGGTATGCATAAGGCGCCGCCACTAGGCGGCGACGTCGGCCATTGCACTTCGGGCCGGCGGCATTCCCCAGCGAAAAGAAAAAAAAAAAAAAAGACCAATGCTGTGATTGGCCAGCCGGCAACAGGGACGGGGGTCCCTGTGCCGGCACTGCCATTGGCACCTCCACCGCTCGTTGGGGACGGCTCAGCTCTTCCGGCTGTCCCCAACCCCCCTCCTCCTAGTCTGAGGAGGGGCGTGGCCGCACACCCCGTGTAGGGGCCTGTGGGGGAGTGGGGTTGCGGGGAATAGCCTAGTGCAGTTCCCGTGACCCCATTCTATACCCACGGATGGTTGAGCCCCGGGAGTTTTAGTGGGTATGCCCTCAGGCCGCTTCTTGTTAGAAGAAGCGGCCCGGAGGGTGAGTCCCACAGTACCCTGTCGCCCCCCAGCGGCAGGGTCTGCGTAATGCATTTCTCCCGGGAAAACAAAAAAAAAAAAAAAAAGACCAATGCTGTGATAGCCTCTCATTGCCCAGCATAGTGGAAGCTATGCTGGATAATGAGAGGGCGTGGTCGGCCTTCGCCCACTTCTGCGAAGAAGTGGTGGCGCAGAAGGAGGCGGCGGAGCGGGAGCGCGAGATAAACCCCCTCGCAGGCCCGCTTCGAGCAAGGAGAGGACGAGTTCGGCGGAGAACTCTTCGTCCTCTCCGTGGAGGTGGCCAGCCGGCAACAGGGACGGGGGTCCCTGTGCCGGCACTGCCATTGCCACCTCCACCGCTCGTTGGGGACGGCTCAGCTCTTCCGGCTGTCCCCAACCCCGCTCCTCCTAGCCTGAGGAGGGGCGTGGCCGCACACCCCGTGTAGGGGCCTGTGGGGGAGTGGGGTTGCAGGAAATAGCCTCGTGCAGTTCCCGTGACCCCATTCTATACCCACGGGTGGTTGAGCCCCGGGAGTTTTAGTGGGTATGCCCTCAGGTCGCTTCTTGTTTGAAGAAGCGGCCCGGAGGGTGAGTCCCACAGTCTGCGTAATGCATTTCTCCCGGGAAAACAAAAAAAAAAAGGTTAAGTTAGACCAATGCTGAGATGGAAGGACTGCGTAAAGCGAGAAATGAACGCGTTTGGCATCCCGATATCCGGTTGGAAGGAGCTTGCTACCGAACGCTTCAGATGGAGGAGGATTGTGTCCGAAGGCATTTATTTATTATGTTCTTATTTATTGTCATCTTTTGCTGACAGTTAACTTTGTGGGCATTTTTGCATAGATATTTCTGAACTTCTACCATTCTCAGTTACATACTTGCTCCGCTGGCTCAGCTACCCGAATAAAGTATTGGCTTCCGAAACAAGGGATAGCCACTTTGGTCGAGTCAGCTGAACTCTTATCATATTCATAAATAATAAAATAAAAATAAAATTGTTTATTCGTTTCAACAACAACCATTAAAATTTAGGTGTTGACATCCTCTAGTAGGTACAAAATTAGCACCTGTGTCAGAGGAAGCCACTCTTCCTTAACAAAAAATCAGTTACATACAACAAATAAACAGCGCATAAGGATCTATCTGTGTGTGTGCGTGCGTGTTTGTGTGTGTGTGCGTGTGTGTGCGCGTATGTGTGCACGTATGTGTATAAATGTATGTAAAGAAGGACAAAATTTCTAAAAACTTTGTTCAACATCTTTTTCAAGTACTGTTTGATAAGAAATTATGTACGTACGAGTATACAAGATAAATGTTATGTGTAGGGCCGACCACTTGGTGGTGACCGTTATACGCCAAAGGTCGTGAGTTCAATTCGCCGCGTTCGCGTTCAGTCGCTCTAGACAAATTCGTGTGATGTACACTTGTGTTTTTTTAGTGTCAGGTTGTTGGTAAAATATATACACTACACATCTAACAAAGCCGATAAAATAATATATATTATTGTATTTGCCATACACACGCTCACTTGACTTAAAATGTTATATTACAATAGTTTTACCTAACGTCCTCCACACTACCTTTTTACCAATGTGAACTAAATTTTTTTAGGCAGTAAAAAGCTATTATTCTATATAAAAAGGACCCAAAAACGCTTGATAAAAATATTAAAATGATGTTTCCGAACATAAAGACCTACAAGAGATCGAGATCTACAAGAAAAAGAGCTTATTTCTTCTTCAAGTGTCGGCAACGCATCTGTGATGCCTCATGTGTTGCAAATGTCTATGAGTGGCGGTAATCACTTAAGTACCAGTATCATCGAGTGAGCCGACACCTCATTTGTCCGCTGTAATGTAAAAAAAATGTAAATTATTAAAAGCAATCTCTTTGATAATTTTGAGTTATACTATAGTTGTTTGCCGTGTGCCAGCCGTGTGGTCCCCGGCAGAGTAGAATAGGGCACCCTCACTCTTACCGAGGTGTCGTAAAAGGCGACTAAGGTAAAGTTGCTGGCACGATCATCAGCACCCAGAGAAGGAAAACACTGCATTTATATCAAAACCCTCGCCAACCCGTCTGCCAAGCGTGGTGAGTATGGCAATTACCCCTCATGTGATTGAGGGAGGCCCGTGCCCCAGCTGTGGGGACTTAAATGGCCTGACGATGACGATACTACAATTGTTTATCTTTTAACACCACTGCTAAATTAAGTACAACAAACTTTACAATTAAGACGACACACTAAAATAAAGTACAGTCTGTCCCAATATAACCGTCATTCTAGATTAATTCAAGGCCTCTTCATTCACAGTAAAAGCCCAAAGATTTTTCATCTTAATATTCGGCGATAAAGTGTATAGAGGCGGAGGGGCCGATTATTTTCAATCGAAGATTTTCAACGGAGGAAAAATATTCGTTTCCCATTCAATCTGTCCCTCGCTGTGTCTTGTTTCCCTCGCCTCCCCTCCGGGATACCGCATTGCAGCCAACTTTATGAGATATTTGGATCGGTTTACAGAGCAAAAAAATGCGCCACGATATTTGTTTGGTGGGATTGTGAGACTGGCTGGGAAATCTTGATTTTCATAGTGATGACTTATAATATATATGGGTTGGATATTTATTTGGCTGTTTTGCTAGGTTTTACGAAAGTGATACCTAATTGTTAAAAAAAACTGGACAACATCTTTGTCCCAAATACAATCAATAAAGATACTTTGAATAAGTATTTCAACAGCGGCGGCGACATAATTTAAATGTTTACATACTTTTAGTGTACAAGAATGTGAACAAACTTATTTAAGTTTTTATGTAAGTAAATCCCCTCCTTCTTGTTCCGACTAGACAACAGAAGAAAACTACATTATAAAGCGTATGAAAAGAGTCATAGATAAATATACTGTTAGATGATCTAATCACGTATCGATTCCTGTATCTCTTTAAATAACTATATAATATAGAGCGACTGTAAGTGGATAGAAGGACACTAGAAGGAGGGATAACATTCTTTTACACAAATTACGAAACATTTACAATATGTAGCGATTTGTTTAACAAAAACAAAATCAAGGTCGTGATTCATCAGAAACGAATAGTGATTTTTAAAACAACTTTGGCGTAGAGGAAAGATAGTCATCGTAAGGGACAGACGCACGAGTGGATTATGGTTACGTTTTCAAAATACGAGCTACAGGCCCATAAGTAGATAGACCATCTTTGTGACAGAAACGGGAAATACAAGGATGCATGATACAACAGACAACTCGCAGTACAATAGGCTTATCGCTGCAGTGAAGTCGGATTGGCTGAAATGAAATAATGTGATTCGAATGTGGAAGGCAGGTAAAGCAGTTAATAAATGAAATTGAAAATGGCACAAATATACATACTTTTATAATAATAATATTATATAACTTAAGTTTTTATACTTTATTTTGAGTGCAATAAAAGTATATTCATTCTTTCATTCATTCATGAATAATAGTATATAGATCATTTATAATAAATTCAATAATAATATCGGTGGTGAGGGAAAACATCGTGAGGAAACCTGCACGTCTCGGATAGGTTCTCAAAACTGTGGATAATTGCGAAGGTCAGTCGGTAGCTTGACCTTCGCAATTATCATTCATTGTAATTACCAGACTCGCCGAATCCTGTATCGTGGTCGTACCCCGGCCTCCGCAACGACAGCTTTGGACGCAACTGGGAATTACATGCTGAGATAGAGGAGGACTATAACATTTCATTCATAATATTAAGTGCAACCACAATTTCTGATAACATGCAAACTTTTCTAATAAACATTCATCTTTGTTACAGGTACTTTCTTAACTACATTTGAAACTGAAGAAAACATGAACACAACACAGGAAAGGTCTTATTTATTAGAATCACCACCACCCAATGCTTAAAACTGGATGACGTATTTAAAAATTAAGAGCAAAACGGACAATAAACTAAAAAATCAGGTTTCGAGTAAATTCGTTTGTGAACTTTGAGGAAGATTTTTTTTTTGTTCACAGAGCGGGATTTTATCATTATTTCTTCTTTCCACCATCCCGTTAATGTTTACTTTTTGGCCAGCCCTTAATTTTTCGCTGAGTAATTTTTTCTTTCGCTAACGATGGCAGATTTGGAATTGCAAATGTCATTAATTGTCCAATGGATGTTCGCGCTCACACTAAGAGAAGCGTCGCGACTGATTGTCGAGTGTTGAAATATTTAACGTTCCTAAAGCCGAATAATTTACCGGAATGCCTTTGCTGTCAAATAATCACGCCTCTGTTGTCAGACTGATCTAAAATTCTTATTGTGTTTGTAAGCCGTTTGACTTTAAATTAATCCTAACTTGTATTAAAATGCTTAGACATAATTGCATGGGCTCAGCGTGACTCGGATTCAATTCTAATTTTAAGTGTCCCCCCTTTTTAAATTGCTTGCGAATTCATTAGCATTACTTACTATAAAAGATTTATCTTCATTGGAACTGACTGTATAAATGATGTGTTGCGAAGCTAATTTTTTCATCTAAATAAGCAGATTTTAAACTTTCGCGTTGCATTATACTAATTCATATATCGGGGCTAAACTAATCATCAATTTGTCAATTAAAATGTGTATTTGATATTATTACAAACAGCATAATACGGAAAATGAAATGACTTAGGTTACGATAAAACAATATGCCTTTGTTAAAAGCAAGACAGAGTCTTTCTCTCGTACTTATCGAACACTCTTCTCGAAAAAAAAAACCGATAACCCGTCATTATCGAAGTAATATAAATGATACCCTTGTTTAAACAACTCTCAGCAATCCAGAATTCCCAAAACAACTGTACTTAAGCCTACGATGAAACGAAAGTATTTCTCCGTGTTTCTGAACTTCGGCCAAGATCCCCAATGAATTCATCAGTATTATTTGTACTGAAACACAGCTAAATTGGTGGCCGTCTCGTATTGAGAGTTTCAAACTTTCTAGCATAATATTTAGTCCGAATTTCACACAATGGGACCGCAGAAATTTCGAGAAAACCAACATCGAGTTTAGTTCAATTATCGTTTTCTTAATTTTCATAAAGACGGTTAATTTTATCTTGGTTATACATATAAAAGGATTGATCTAATGAAAAGTATAATGCAAGTCAAAACAAGGATACACGGGCCCCAATCCACAATAATGCTCGTAGCGCAATATAGTACTTTTGCGTTCTTCAGTCCTTTCAATATATGAAACAAATATTTCTTCTTTATTTAGATACAAAATGTTCTGAAACAAAGTGCAATTTCATTTATTAATGTGCAATAATTAATCAACCCCGATAGTAGAAATTTCAAAAATTGAAGATCAATAAACAATTTAATTCGTTGGCCACAAACCAATGTCATGTCCCTATATTTTGTAGTTTTTCCATATACTTGTCTACTGCTGTATGTACTATGTTTTTATGGCCAATAAACTTATCTTATCTTAATTTAATAATTAAATTGACAATAAAAATTCGCGTGGGGTCGATAGCCATATGCTGTAACGTGGTGTACCACGTACGGCGTGGCCTGGATCTGGACAGATCTGACCAAAAATGCTAACTGAAAGTTATCTCTTACTTAACCACTCAATGATAAAGTAAAATTTACTTTCCTAGTCTTTATTTTTTCATTATATAACACTGTAAGCATATGCTTTAAAGTTTGATGATGGTAGTTCTCATTTAAATGATATGTTTTTGATATTATTCAAGATTCAAGCCTAAAAGTAGGTAAGCACCTATTTATTTTAGTGAACCCTGTTCCATGAACCGTTTCTAAACATAATTTAACTACTCAACACAGTAATCCTGTACCGGAAACAGTCCACACCCACCACAAGCCACAACTTCACATTTTATTGGAATAACATTTGTATTGGTTATTTCCTGCGCTGCTGTGTTATTTCAAACTTTGCAACATATTTTGCTGTGATATGTCTACGGAAAACGTATTACGCTTTTTTGTTATCATATCATATCAATATATGTATTCAATTTTGTTCATTATAGACTAAAGTTTCTTCTAAGTTCTTTTAAGACATAGGTGGCAGTAAGCGATTGCCGCCGCCCATGGACACGCGCGATACCAGTGGAGTCATAAGTGCGCTGCTAACCTTTTTAACCCCCTCCCCCCTCTTTCCCCCGGATTGGGCCTCCGGTACCCTCACTCACGCAGCGAAACACAGCACAGTGCTGCTTCACACTGGTTTTCTGTGATATCACTCCGGTCGAGCCGGGACATTCATTCCGAAGCGTGGCTCTCCCACATTCGAAATACTGTGGAAAAAGTTAGTTTCACACAGCAACGACGTATATAAATCCCTATAAATTAGTGTTGCCCAAAAATTGGTCCTGCGAGACTCTTGCGTCTTGCATTTAGGACATGAGTCTCGTTTCAGGGAATAGTGAGACCGTGTTTAGTGGCGCAAGACCAAAAACAAGACCTTCTAATTAATCGGGTATGTCAATATACGTTTTAAGTGCAGAAAATGCTTAATCTCAGTATAATATAGCACATTATAGCTCATTGTGGAATCAACTTCCCGCAGCGATATTTCCAAATCAGTACGACATTGAGATTTTCAAGAAACGAGTCCTATACCTACCTAAAAGGCCGGTAACGCATCTCCACTCCCTTTGTTGTAGGCTGATGTCCATGTGCGGCGGTAGTCACTTACCATCAGGTGACTCGATTGCTCGTTTGCCTCCCTTTCTCATAAAAAAATTACATATTATATTTGACGACCCGTTTGGAACAGTGGTAGTGAAGGCTGCCTCTGGTGCAAGGGTTGCAGGGTTCGATCCCCGCACAGTACAAACATTTGTATGCATGAACATGTCTGTTTGTATTGGTCTGGGTGATTTTCTATGTATTATAAGTATGTATTTACAAAAGAAAAGTATTATATGTATGTATTTGTAATCCCACTGTTGATTCTGATATCCGTAACACAGGTGCTTGAGCTACCTATCTCGGAGTCAGATCAATGTATGTGATGTTGTGAAATATTTATTTATATAGATACCACTTTAAATTACTTAAAGAGTTTTCCATCACAGTAGGTAATATCTAAAAACTCTGCGGCTACACAGTCTCAACTTTTGTTACAACATAAAAATTCAATACGAATACTCGTAGCAAAACCTTGACCAAGCCTGAATCTTCATCTTTACGAAATTCTTGGTAAAAGCAATGCAAATGAAAAAATAAAAATGCAAAGGACATTTTTTGCTAAAAGTTTCACGAGATGTAAGCAGAGATGACGTGGAGATAAGAGAAATTTCGCAGCTCGCCTCGGCAAGGTTTCTCGGGAATTTCGTAAGGACATACCTACTTTCCAGTTATGAATAGGAGCTATAAATCTAAAAACAATATGAAATGCTTTCGAAGGCTGTTCAATGGACGTCTCGGCGTAATCGACGGGACCGATCTTGTCGGCCCTCTGAGGATGCCTTTCAGAGGAAAAATCAATTTATGAGAATAATTTTTGCTAACTTCCACTAAGATTAAGGACTTACTTAATAATAATAATATCCTCCAACCGATATCGGCTAAGGCCAATCTCAACGATCAGCCACTTACGCAGGTTAAATACGAGTATATCCCGCGCCTACCCTCACTCACGCAGCGAAACTCAGCACATTGCTGCTTCACGCCGGTTTTCTGTGAGGCTGTGGTATCACTTCCGGTCGAGCCGGCCTATTCATGCCGAAGCGTGGCTCTACCACGGTCTATGTCCTATGTATTACTATGCAATATCTATTTAATGTTGGCTATATTCTTGTATGTGATCAATAAATGTTTACGCACACTCAAGTGCGCTCTCTATTCCCTTGTCCTTATATATCCTATGGGACACAAGTGTGACACGACCGGAGACGGATCGGGCGCTGGACCAACGGCTTAACGTGCTTTCCGAGGCACAGGGGTACAAGACCGCCAACTTCCAGAATCCGGGCTGACATTGAGAATTTCTTAACAGAAAAACTTAGGTGCAAATTTTGGGCCGACCCGGGGACCCAAGCCCAGCCGCCGCTCGCACTACTCACTGCGCCAACGAGGCAGTAAGGACGTCATCATCATCATCATCATCAGCCCATTTAAGTCCCCACTGTCACAATCACATGAGGGGTAATTGCCATACTCACCACGCTTGGCAGACGGATTGGCGAGGGTTTTGATATAAATGCAGAGTTTTCCTTCTCTGGGTGCTGATGATATAGCCAGCATCTTTACCTTAGTCGCCTTTTACGACACCTCGGTAAAAGTGAGGGTGGCCTATTCTACTCTGCCGGGAACCACACGGCACGGCAGTAAGGACGTACTTACATCGAAATCTAAACGCTTTTGTAGTCTAATCTATTTAATGTTGTATGTGGTCAATAAATGTTTACTTACTAACAATTTTGCGATAGTGAAACTTTATAAACTACGTTTTTATTAGATCCCATACAATTTGCTTTTCGTTTAATTCCTTTTCGTCACTTACCTTCAATACCTGAGATGAACGTATTTGAAACATTAACCATGCATACCGAGTACAGCGTTTTGCTTTTCGATTATTCCTTTTCGTTACTTACCTTCAATACCTGAGATGAACGTATTTGAAACATTAACCATGCATACCGAGTACAGCGTCTGCATCATAAGTCACTCAAACTAACATATTGGAATATGGAAGCCTAGTGTTTCGTGTGCGTATGCATAGCCGTATATCATCCTTCATACGTCATTTATACTAACTATTCATAGACACCACCAAATGTACAATCCTTGGTTTTTTTAATGTCATAGGTGACAGACGAGCAGACGGATCACCTAATGGTAAGCGATTGCCGCCGCCCATGGATACTCGCTACACCAGTGGAGTCAAAAGGGCCCTGAACCCCCGTTTCCCATGAGGTTTTCAGTGAGGCCGTGGTATCACTCCGGTCGAGCTGGCCCATTGCCGAAGCGTCGGACCAATAAAATAGTAGTTTGTATTGTGTCATAGGTGGCAGACGAGCAGATGGATCACGTGATGGTAAGCGATTGCCGCCGCCCATGGACACCCGTGACACCATTGGAATCACAAGTGCGCTGTCAACCTTTAAGCCCCCCTTTCCCTCGGATTGGGCCTCCGGTACTCACGCAGCGAAACAGAGCACAGTGCTGCTTCACGCCGGTTTTCTGTGAGGCCGTGGTATCACTCCGGACAAGCGTGGCTCTCCCACGATCAGAAGTCTTTCAAACTAACATATTGGCATATGGAAGCTTAGTGTTTCCCTGTTATCGTACTATAAAGCGTATGCACAGTCGTGTATCATCGCTCATACGTCATTTATACTAACTATTAATGGACACCACCAAATGTACAATCCTTGGAAAATTGCTCATATAGCGTAGTATTCTTTCCGAGGATCAGATTTCACACATACTAATGAGGCAAATTGATAGCTGATATAACATGCGGATAATTTGATAAAATTAGAACAATACCTAGTTGTGTATTTATACCCGTTTCCTCAGGGTACAAAGTGCGTAAACGTTCTAAATGGATTGAAATATGAGAACATTAACTTTTATGGGCGTCTATGACGTTACGCTTCCGAGGCCTAATAGAGCGATTTTATACAGGATCTTTAAACTTGGGGAGCAAACATTCTTACACAGGGTTACCAGACTAAAATTACAAAATAATTTCATGGACTTACATTTTTTTTTATGTGATAGGTGGCAGACGAGCAGACGGATCACCTGGTGGTAAGCGATTGCCGCCGCCCATAGACACCCGCGACACCAGTGGAGTCACAAGTGCGCTACCAACCTTTAAACCCCCTTTCCCCCGGATTCAGCCTCCGGAACCCTCACTCACGCAGCGAAACAATAGCACAGTGCTGCTTCACACTGGTTTTCTGTGAGGCCGTGGTATCACTCCGGTCGGCATTCAACCCGAAGCGTGGCTCGCCCACGGTGTCCCACTTACACAATAAGTATTTTTTTAAATTACACTTGCAAAACAAAATTCTGCTAAAATGTAAGTTTTTGGAATCTTAATATAAATTGGCATAGTTACTAGATAATGATGATTTTGATCCGTCTGCTCATCTGCCACCTACCACAAATTAGACAACAATAACTTAATTTATATATCAATCAAACCGCAATAGCATATTTTGAACATCTAACAGACATGCGTCAGAAATGCAAACGGAGAGCGGCGGGTCAATCAAACGCCCGAGATTGCCCCACTCACAAGTAGTAGTGTGAAGTGACCCCTCAGGCCCTGCGATTGCCCCACAATCTAGCTCGCATTTACATCAGACACCTATCCTGATCTAGCTAAGCCCTGGATTCGTAATGCAAATACATCCATCAACGCTAATGCATGGGAAGTAATCACTCGCTCTGCGATATAAATCAAACTGGATTATTCCGGTTTAGACTCGATGATTGTAAGAATAAGGGTCGTGATTAATTCGCAATGGAAGTGCTTCAGCGGATTATGTAAAGGCTGGAAAATGCACTATTACGCAGATAGGAGATAACTTTATATTTATGGGCCATTACGACTAAGTTCCGTGCGGTGTTTGATGTACGCGTTAAACTTTACACATAGTGCACTAATGTTTTTATGACTTCTGACTTAAGAAACAAGCGTAAGCGTAGTGTTAGATGCCCTGCGACAAGATGGGACGATGACATTCGAAGGCTGGCTGGTGTGGGCTGGATGAGAGTGGCCGAAAATCGGGCGCAGTGGCGTGCATTAGGCTCCCCTACTGGAAACTGCATTATATCCCACACTCGTCCACTGCTGGACATAGGTCTCCACCTATGTCCAGCAGTGGACGAGTGTGGGTTGCTGATGATGACTTTAGAAACTCTAAGGCACTTACAAATAATGTTGTGGGATTATTCGTAAAGCTTCTCGGAAATTATCACCAGCCTTGCTTAATTTTAATGCCAGAAGACAATATTCAAATTCTACTAGGCATTTTAATATGCAAACACTTCTGACTCAATGTTTGAAGAACTTCAACTAAGTTAACTATTTTAGTCTAAGTCGGCTTTTAGATTTTGAAGGGCTTTTAATGTAGTTAAGTAATTACAGATACTGTTATCACAGCCTAGGACTGGTAATTTAACGTACCCTTCTAAACACAGAATCTTCTTTCTTTCGGGTAATCGTAACAAGATACGTTATCTTAAACATACTGCGGTCTTTTCCTAAATTATTTACTCTCTGTGCGATTCGACCACCATTACGAGTGTGAAAGATATGATCGCTATGAAAATGGTGTCTTTTAAGATAGGGGTAATTGGAGATAAGCTACATTGAAGCAAGGAATGCAATTGATAACCAGCAATCATTTTATTTACATCTATGGAAGAAGGCATAGCTCAACCACAGTATAACAAGAGCATTCTTGTTATACTGTGGCTCAACCATAGACTTAGGATGCCGCTCTGGACTCAATTTTGCGTTTTCATTGTCATTCATTGGTTATAACAAACAAACAGATGTTTTGTCCTACGTCATGATGTAACTCAGACAGATGGCGCTAAATCAATCCCCGGTATTGACATGTGACGCAAATGAGTGCAATCGACGGACCCGCCGCGGTAATGACTTTCGGTTTCACACAGCCCCACGACCGAAGATAAACATCGCGACCCATTAAAACCAACTGTTGAACGATATTTGCGGTTTATTTTTTTTTTAATTTTAGGTTAGGATGGCTTGAGTAAATTTTATTTTGTCTTAGGCCTGATTCGTCCAAACTTTATCCCACGATAAATCTATGAACTAGCACAGTCATAGTTTTTTTTTACTAGGGCTGTACCCGAAGATAATTCTCCAATGTCAAGTCACTTATTGATAATAAGTAGGTAGTCAACAGTCAAAATCAATCAAAGTCACAGTCACTCAATAAAACGCCGGTGATTCACGTTTTATCGACCTACGGATTCAGATATCACTCTAAAAGCAATCGCGGGTTATAAGACTCTATAAGGTCCAATCAAGTTGTCACGAGACAACTTGATTGGACCTCGGACACTCGACACACAATAGCAGTGTTTGAAACGATACATCTCAACGATTCTTTTTATCAGGATCACTTTGCGGCACTTCACTGTACAAATTAACACCAAATTTGTACAGTAAAAACCACTAGACAATAATTTAAAACCTTTGAATTGCATCAGCCCACGCGGCTTGTTTTAGCCCTACTCGCCGAATCCCAGTCCTAGTTATATTATGAGGTGTAAAATAAAAATCCATTCTACCAACGTATCCAACAGCTAACGCCTATTCCAATGAAATACTTATACCGCCAATTTTGACAGAATAACTAAAATTACCAATGGCATTGTTATTGACTCAGCTGTTTTTGGCTTTTGCTATTACCTAAATATCCCGGTGACATGAAGATTAAGCACCAAACAATACATGTTATATTTTGCTGGTTTTACAATATCATTCGTTCAATCACTCGTAAGATGTGCTATAGCTATACCAGCTTTAAACGAACATAATGGAGTTTATTACGAAAACAAAGTAACTTACTAAATTATCCTTATAATAGTTAATTCCCTTATAACTGGCATTATTGGTCGAATTATGCCCTACAATGTCTAGTACTTATGTTTGGTTTTTGTGCAATAAAGTATCTTTCTATGTCTTAAATTCAATACAGTTAATAAAAATCTATTAGCGGCGCCATTGAGCTGTGAAAGCCCTCTTAAGATGGACCCTCGATCTGCTGATTTGTTTTTTTTTTCACGTATAATTTATGAAATTTTATAATTCATTCCTTTTAGATAGATAAATAAGTATATAAGTTGTAACCAATCCAAGAGAACCAATTCATTTCTTATTTTCCATAGGGCTCTCACTCGATTTGTAAGTAAAATTCCCAGTCGACAGAGTGAAATAAATTGCTCGACAAAACTGGTAAGGCGGACGAGACGAATCAAGACTTAGTAATTGATGAAAATGTCCAGTCTTAGAATAACGAATGGCCGTCGCCTAGTTGCGAATTATGTGAAGTTTAGAGTGGTTTTTAATTGCAGCCTCTTTTCTTACGAGAGCTTCTATAACTAAAAATACATACAAGCATTTGGTAACGGTTTAGCTATCGAAGATCTCTTTTAAATAATAACCATCGATGATAACATTCTCTCAGAGGCGGCTTACAGAGCCTTGACCACCGCAGACGTGTGGCAAGCCTGTCAGTCTTCTACCGGATTCATTTCGCAGAGTGTGCGGAGGTTCTGCATAATTTGATCCCCCTAGCCCATTCCATCACTGGACAACCAGGCGCGGCGAAGGGGTTTCGTCCATACGTTGTTGGCATTATAGGCACGAAGCGATTCGCTTCCACATTCATAATGCGGACTGCTAAGGAATGTAACTCCTTGCCAAAGTCTGTTTTTCCGGACCACTACAATCTGGACATTTTTAAGGCAAGAGTAAACCGGCATCTTTTAGGCGAACGCGTTACATCCCAGACCTCATCGTCACTTTCCATCAGGTGAGTTTGTGGTCAAGTGTTGTAGCTCAAAATATCAACTAAACATATTTTATAACGTCTTATTCAATATTAAAACAATTAAAACGAAATCGGTTTCTCTAAGTAAATACGAAGTTTGATATCTTCATCAGGGTATTATTCCCAACGTTTAATTAGGTTACTCTATAGGTATTAATATTAAGGAAACAATTACAACAATAGAAATTACGCCGAAGAACGTTAATGCAAATGGATAGCTAAATTGAAATATAATTTAGTGAAATTGAGATCATGATATCCAAGTTGGGAGTAAATTTGTAATAACAGTAACATCTAGAAATGTGCGGGAATGGTCGTGGGCAGAACTCTGGATTAATAGGACGAACTCTGCATCTCCTAATTGTGAAATATTAGTGCCTACGAGGCTTTTGTCAACTAAGACTAGGGTTTATAGTGACAAGGGTTAATATTGTATAGCGACAGGACAACAGCATAATTTATTGCGAAAGTTGCTGTGTCAGCTATGTTTTACTTGTATACTCTAGGTTTATTTTTTCATCCACATACATATAAATTCATATATCACTTACATTATCCTATTTCTGTACTAAGCGGCTTAACCACTTGTGTTACGGATATCAGATAACAGAGGATTAACATACATATTGTACACCCAGACACAAACACAAGTATTCATCATAGTAATGTTTGTCCAGGGTTTAAATCGAATCCACAGCCTTTAGCGTATGAGGCAGGGTGCCCGTAGGGACAGTTACACAAGGGCAATAGCTTACCATCAGGTGATCCGTCCGTGTACATGGTGTGTAGTTTAGTTCTCGTGTCACTGACCAAGCCTTGCCCAGGGCACGGTTAATCGACATTACCGTCCTGGTGCTAATTGCCCTAACCCAATACCCCAATCAAGCACATGGACTCTGTTGACTATATCTATCACATTAGCTATACCTATATAGTCAGTGGTCGAATTAAATTAATAGCTATGCCTATGAATTTACAGTTTTTTTTCTAGACACAAGATAACTCTTACGTAACCAAAGAAAATAATTAACATGCTTCAATAAAAAAATATTTATCTTTTGCCCTTGTCAAAATATCGGTAGGAAGTCATTGGCAAAAAAGATACAATATTTGGTGATACAAACATATCAGAACCAGTAAGAAATAAACGGGTTTAGTTAACAGATAACAGCACCGATACCTTTTGCTCTTTTTCTTATCCAGAATTAAAAAACCGGTAACATTCTTTAAAAGCGAGTTGAAAGGAACTATTCTGAAACAAAAGGATAATGAAATACAATACCTACAAGGCATTCCTTTTCTATTATCTCTTGTGACGCTTGTGCATACCAATTTGTGCTTTATTCCCTTCACAACACTGTATCCACTTGATGCACAAAGACCAACTCAACATGGAATATAAAATTCAGGACGTAATATCTGGTTTTGTTATAATTGTCTGTTTTTTGTTATAATTTACCCATAATAATGGCTTATAACTATAATGTATCAATACGGGGATTAACACGATATTTTTTATGTGAAACAACATTGTGTACTCACATATTTGGCTCGACGTTTCGGCTACGTTACAGCAGCCGTGGTCACGAGCGGACATCGGAAAAAAAATAATAATAATGGCTTAGGCGAAGAAATTGGGTCTTTCTCCCAGTCTATCTTCATTGCTATTTGCAACACATTTTTTGAATCAATATTATATCAATCATTCTTAGATTACTTTGTCTACACCTTAACATTCTACTCTGCCGGGGGTCGTGTGGCCCCCGGCAGAGTAGAATAGGCCACCCTCACTCTTACCGAGGTGTCGTAAAAGGCGACTAAGGTAAAGCTGCTGGCATGATCATCAGCACCCAGAGAAGGAAAACTCTACATTTATATCAAAACCCTCGCCATCCCGTCTGCCAAGCGTGGTGAGTATGGCAATTACCCCTCATGTGATTGAGGGAGGCCCGTGCCCCAGCAGTGGGGACTTATGGGCTGATGATGATGATGATGATGATGACACCTTAACAAATACTTAATTGATGATAGAGAAAACGGTAACTGGTGGGCCTACTTTTTACTAGTTCATTACAGTATTTTGCCACATAAAGGAACATACTAACGTCACTTGTTTTGGAGGGCTTCAAAATACCATATGTTTATACTCATACTAGGGGTCTAATAATCTCTCTCTCTCTTCTCTACAACACTAATTTACTACGAGTAGTATTCAACAGAAACCTTTCTTCATGTTTGTTTCATGCGTAGATAATTTAAAACTTAAATCATTGTCATTGGGTTTGGAACAGTGGTAGTGAACGCTGCCCCTGGTCCAGGTTACGAGTTCGATACCCGCACAGTGCAAACATTTGTGTGCATTAACATGTCTGTTTGTATTGGTCTGGGTGTTTTCTATGTATGTATTTACAAAAGAAAAAGTATTCTATGTATATATTTGTAATCCCGCTGTTGATTCTGATATCCGTAACACAGGTGCTTGAGCTATCTGTCTCGGACTCAGATCAATTTATGTGATGTTGTGAAATATTTATTTATTGGGTACCAACTAAATTCTTGCTTGACTACAACTTGCATTTGTTAATTGGGAATGTTTGAACGAAATCTATAAATGCACAACCTTGTATTTAACGTCCAAATTTAACTAGCTATCTGTTTTTTTTATTATCCATATTACCCATTTATCTGACAGTACGAAATGATACGCGAAAACAGAAATTTCGTTTACGCCGTGTTATTGGCCATGAACCGGCAATATGCGAAAGGATCGCATCAAAACCTATTCATTTTATTCAAAGGTTTAAATTGATTCCAAAATATACCTATGTCGAAGCAAATTCCTATTTGAAATCACTCGGTGTATTTTCGAGCTTTTCTGGCGGCGGCGAACACAAGGCGGTTTTGTGTTCCGTGAATGTATGGGACTGTATGGAGTGAATGCGAAAGCTATATTGAACCAATATTCTTTTATATAATTGACGACCCGTGATGAAGCTGACTCTAAATTATATACCCATGATTCAGCTCTTTTCAAAAACGAGATATTCATTGACGAAAAAAGTTCGCATTAAATTATTACTTTTCGTCCACGAATGAATAGAGAGGACGAGAGGGGTATGAGTTAAGGGTAGGAAGTTGTTATTTTAATTACCAGCATAGTAAATGTTAATACTATCAAAAAAAAATACTCCGCTGCAAAAGTAAATCTCAGAAAATGTTGACAAATCTAGAAACAATAATAAAACCCAAATAACTCCTTTTTGACTGATTTTCTTCCCATTTGTACCTTTTTCGTGCAATTAGCAAAACATAGTAGGTATATATTTTTTTTGTGTTCCCACTAGTAGTGTAACCCGCGTGAACTAATTAATATGCTTTCCGTGGCAAACTGTAATTAAGGCAGCTACCAACGCATGTACCCACTTCACAATTTGTATCTCTTAGCTTTTAAGGTGTATGTTCTTATTGGTTGTCTAAATATACCAATAAATACTCCTCCTATAAGTAAAGTGTAGCCTTTGTTATCGAGGAGTAGGGTAGCATTCTAAAGGCGAAAAAGTTTTTAAAATCAGTCCAAATATTTTTTGAGTTTATTTTTTACGTATTAAACTTATACATACGCCATAATAAATAGTAACACGCAACGCATACACATACTCACACACACATACACTACAAACCTACTTAGTTACACGCTCCATCAAATGCACACAGATATTCTCCACGCTTACTTATTTATTTACTTTCAAACATCACACGCACGCACTTCACACTTGATTATTTTATTATACGGGTCTCTAAGGTGATTTTTTTAATGATATTTAAGAATAATGTAACCATCGCTGTTGGGTTTGCAATGATTAATTAAGTCAATAATTCTTGTATCAGCTTAAGCCTATTGTAAACTTGTTTGTTGGTTCTTTACAGTAAATAAAAAAAAACAAAAACTTACACACATTTTTCCAAGCATGACATAAGTGAAACTCCATTTACAGCACCCATGCAATATTGCCCGTATCTTGACCTCTCACCGTAACCTATGGGAGTGGGCCAATTTATGGTACAATTCTGGAGCCAAGTTCTGCGGTGTGTGCCCCCTGGTGCAATAATAGTTGAAATATCGCTGGTCACCTACGTGACAATAATGTAGATTAGATTTCAAGTTGTGGTCGTTTTTGTACGGGTGGGTCCAAGTTTATGACCCAAGGAACCCAATCAATCTAGTAATGTATTGTTTTTGTAACTGTTAATACAGTGCATCCTAATTCCTCAATAATGGGATGATGATAGAAATGATTTAAAATGGTTGTGGTTATTGAACGATTTTCTTTCTTTATTACCAAATAGCGGCTGGCTCTCACTTAGTTTTGGGACATTAGTTTACTCTATACCAATAGATGGCGCTAGGTGTCGATTGCATCACGCTATTGCGTTTCGTGTTTTCGCTTTACCCATAAGTGTCTAAGGATTTCCCGCAATCGTCTTCTAAGTTTGTGATTTACTTTTCTATAATTAGTAAAGATTACGAACATACCTGATAAAGCATTTTACATAAATCTTATTTTATTGAAACATGTTCATTACTTTCTTTGGTTATGGTAAGAGTTATCTTGTATCTCTCTAGAAAAAAACTAATTTTATAGGCAAAGACATATTAATTTAATTGGACCACAGTCTATATAGGTAAAGTAATGTTATAGATATAGTCAACAGAGTCCATGTGTTTGAATGGGGGATTGGGTTCGGGCAATTAGCCCAGGACAGTAATGTCGAATAACCGTGCCCTGGGCAATGCTTGGTCAGCGGACACGAGAACTAAACTACACACCATGTGGTTGCCTGCCTTTACTGATTCCTCTTTTGTATGTGATAGGTGGCAGACGAGCAGACGGTTCACCTGATGGTAAGCGATTGCCCTTGTATAACAGTCTAGCTTATTCCAACATATCTCAGGTAAAATTTAATATTCGAAACATTTATTACTTTTGCACATAATCCATTACCGAAATGGAGGTATTCATATTCCATCTCAATTCAATTCGACATACACTAAAGCTAGACTTTAAATCAAATAAACCACGTCTGACTCACATCACAATATCAAACGTAAAGTTTATATCAAATACGTGAAACATGTGATGTCACTTTTTTTAGTGATGCAACTCAAATGTTGACTGTAAATTTATTCGGAGCAATTTATAATGTCACAAAAATCGAATCCAGTTATTCATACACTTGTGAGTCGACTCTTTCGAATCATATTCATACACAGATAAGATAAGCAAATGAAAATAAACTGCAGCAGGCAAAGACGGCACTGTTTGAATGGTTACTCTAGACTATAACGCAACAGAATCGATCATAACATCTTAAATTCACTATTTAAAACATGACATTTCTCCTAAAAAGCACATTACAGACATTAATATAGTTTTTTATTTACTTTCACACTTAAGCTTTATTTAATTTCTTAACTGATACTGTAACTCTGTTAATTAATAAGTTACTGTTTACCCAAGATACAGGCTGTGCCTAGTTTTGGATCCCCTGGTCATTTCAACAAATTTATTAGACAATTAATTAGATAAAAAAAACAGGCTCGGAGAATCCCCGGCTTAAGTATGCAACCACCCCGGAGTGTGGTAACTGGTCGCATCCATACATAGGAAAATAGAGCGCCTGTGAATGGAACTGTGAGCTCCAATTCGGTTGTAACATCCGGTTCGCACTTAGGCCCGTTAGATACAAGACATGGCAAAAGTCGGAAGTAACGCTATTTCCATTACAAGTGTCAGTGATTTTGACATTTTCCCATAGAAAAATATCGAACAGCGCCCCCATGTCAATGTCACTGAAGTGTTTTTTGATCTTGGTTGGTCTATACCTTAACGTGCTACATGGGCCAAACTAGCGCCGCTAGCAGATTTAAATTGATTGTACCTATTATGAGAGATTATTTAAAAATGTACAATCTTAAATACTTCATTCATTCATTAATTCATCATTGTCAGCCCATTTAAGTCCCCACTGCTGGGGCACGGGCCTCCCTTAATCACATGAGGGGTAACTGCCATACTCACCACGCTTGGCAGACGGGTTGGCGAGGGTTTAGATATAAATGCAGAGTTTTCCTTCTCTGGGTGCTGATGATCATGCCAGCAGCTTTACCTTAGTCGCCTTTTACGACACCTCGGTAAGAGTGAGGGTGGCCTATTCTACTCTGCCGGGGACCACACGGCTTAAATACTTGGAGGAATGTATTAACGGTTTTTTGAGACAAACTTATGAAATGATTTTTTCCTACAAGCAACAATAATTTTTACACGCGACAAGTAAACCACAAGGTTTCTTAAAATAATCTCTCATAATACAATCAACAACCAATTTAAATCTACTGGCGGCGCTAGTGTTACTAATGTAGCACCTTAAGTAGGTAATAACTTATTATTATTTTGCTGTGTGTATATGTGCACTTAAGTTGCACGAAAACCAGCGCTGAGGCGACTTCGGTCACTCCAGCAAATGCTGAGGTTGGGCCTTGTTAGCTACAGAATTTATCCTAGTATGTGTAATTATAGTCATTCGTGTTTAAATTTGTATTCTGTGGCCAAAAAAGGCCAATAAAGAATTCTTTATGTTTAAGTCAACTAGAGCCACATCTTTACTATTCGTAGAAAAAAATGATTTCGAGTGGCCCCTAGTAATATCCATCACTTGAATATTTGCATTGAGGGTAAAGCCGAGCAAGAAATCGTATATAGGGCGATATTCGTCGCGATGTATCATCTCGGATTCATTTGTGACTTATTGCCCCACATTTGAGGGGGACCGTTGGATGCGGTATTGGGAAAATTGAAGTTACAATCAATTTCGTAGTTATTGGTCTACTGGATGGATCTTATTATAGGAAAACAATTCTGGTAATATTACTAGTTTAAAGATATTTTCTTGTTCGTGATCGTATTTAGCTCATTCTAAATTCAGTTGCTGCATATTTAATTTTGCGCCTACCTATTGAGAGAAAAATTGATGGAGTATTAACGATAAAATAAAGATATTTTTAGTCAATTAATACAGCATGCACATTAAGGACATGTTTCTTTATCAATCACCGGTAACAGAGTCATAACTCCGTACAAAGGGACTTAGAATAACCCGATTCCGTTTAAGTACTAAGAAATATTCTGTTTAAGATCATTAACCTTTTCTTTGATCTCACTACAGGGTAGGCAGAGGGCTAAAATAAAATATAAAGGACTCCTCCTGTGCTTACATTATGTATGCTTTTTTAACCATGGGGAAATAATCGAAACGAAACTGAGAGTAGGATGCAAAATAGTGAATAAATACTACAAACTCCTTTCCAATTTATGAACACAAGCATACCAGACAGTCGCGTGGAACGGAACGTCCGATTGTTCATTACATCTCCGAAAATACCGAATGCCATTGGAAATGGAAAAATTGTAGCGGATACGCCGATGCGCACCATCGGCCCGGCTAACAATGTCCGGGTGACCCGTACGTAAATCGGAACCCGGGAGTATATTTTGCCAAGTACGTGTAATATCAGCCTTGGTATGCTTTCATCACAAAGCAAAGCAGAGCACGCCCGTTCGGCGTCGGTAGGGCGACGCCCGATTGGCCTGATCATGGGTATCGCTTGGAAAAATGTAACTGGAAAGACGTCATCGAGACTGATCTGCGAGAACTTCAGGTCAATGACTGAGAAGACATAGTACAGGATCGACCAAAGTGGCGCCTTCTTATTTCGGAGGCCAAAACTTGGTTTGAGTGTAATGTCTTTGTAACAATGCTAGTATATACTTACTAACCTACTACGATGGCTCAGCGATCCAAAACAAGTCTTGGGTTTCGACGTCCACGTTCGCCATTTTATTCGGTCCTGTGCCAATAACGACCAATCATGCAGATTCAGTACCTTAAGATCCCTCTAACCATATTTCGGCCGACCCACAGGACAGCGCCCCTTTGGTCCAATATAGTTAAGCTTTTTTGGCCGTTCGATCCTCTCCCATTCTCTCCACGTGTCCAAGCCAGCGTAGTTCAGATGATCTTATCTCCCCCATAATAATTGATAAATAGCAGGGGTATATCCATCGAGATCATAGACGTGCCGTCGATAAAACATACCGTACTCCGCTTTCTGAAGCCGCACACCGCCCACAAACATTTCGTAGTGAAGAGATCACTCTGCTTAGCTCGTCTTATAAAACCTCCTTCACCCTTTTTTTGTAGCGCAAGTGTAATTAATAATAATATCCTCCAAACGATTACGGCTACGGCGGCCAGTCTCAACGATCAGCCACGTACGCAGGATATATTATAGTGCTCAAGTGTGTGCGTAAACACAAGTGCACTCTCTATTCCCTTACCATCAAATTCCGATGGGACACCAGCGTGACCGGACTGGTGAGGGATTAGGCGCAGAATCAACGGCTTAACGTGATTTCCGAGGCTCGGGGGTACAAGACCGCCAACTTCCAGACTCCAGGCTGACACTAAGAATTTTATTACCGAAAACTAAGGTACAAATTTTTGGCCCGATCTGGGGATTGAACCCGGGACCTCTTGTGCAGCCATAATTACAGTCAGTAATTATGTGACCATAAAATGATTATTTTGCATTAAACAAACTTGTAAATTCGTCTTCTATGTAATTCATTGATATCCATAAAGCTACTTTGTTTCAATACAGATCAATAGGTCCAACCTGCGCGGATAAAGAATGGGATCAGAAATGGCGACGCATCTATTCACTTCTCGCTCGCACACCCACGAGTGCGAGTATAGACGCAAATAGTGTGCGAGCGAGAAGTGAATAGATGCCTAAAGCTACTTTGTTTTTTTTTCTTTTCTTCAAAATACATAAAACATTTTGTAAAGCTCAGTTTTGTATAGGTGGGATAAAACCAAGGCCTGATGAGATCAGAATATGATCTTGTTAGGTATCATATGAATAATAATTTCCTTCCCTCTCTAAATTAATTTATTGTAGTGTTAACATACTACGACTTAGGGACCTTCAAGAGAAGAGCGTACTCTTTTTTAAAACACATTAGCTGTCACTGTAATTTAGCGGATACTTGATTGCTCGTTTGTCCGCCTCTAGCATAAAAAAAATCTTAGACCCGGTTCGACCAATCTTTATGACGTGATGATATGTATACTCACATTAGTTAACATAGTACCGATAAAAATCTATTTCTTGCTTTTCCAAAACTAACCCTTAAAAGTGAAAATAAAGTATCAGCCTATAAACCGTCCCACTGCAGGGCAAAGGTCTCCGTCATAGAATTCAAGTCATCCCTTCTATGATGGGATTAGGTTTAATCACTTCGCTTGCCTAATGCGGATTGCTGAACACAAACCAACCCATTATCTACGATATTTCGACTGAAAAATATTTATAATCTTATGCTACCGTAAATCTCACATGATATATAAGAACATGTCTCGTAATGTAAGCCAATGTTTAACAGTTAATTTTTTCAGTTTCAGGTGAGTCTTACCTCTTGGCGAGGGGCTCCAAGGTACACAAGTATCAAACTATAAGAATGGTTGTTGTATTAATTGATTTCTGAAGTTATTTATTTTCAGTTCTCAATTGGCTGAAAATTTTACGGTGCGTATGAGAAATTGTTCGTTGGATTTCATTTCGTAAGATGAATCTGCTAAAATTTACTGTCTCCCGAGTGAATGGACTCGTGTATTTTTGGCCACGAAAGTGAGACAAAAGTTATAGATGACAAATGAAATCCAACTGCTGAGAGCCAACATTTGTAAAACTGATAAATTGAGCTTAGCTCATCCCTCCTAAATCGGACGATTCATCGAAATTTATTCATTTTACATTCTGTTTCTGTCGTTTTATTTGCCGTACTTACTTATTATTTGAGATTTGCAATCACAATCGCACTGTTTCCACAGGACTTCGATTGTTTTCATTTTATTTTTATTTACGCCTTAAGTGTTTAATATGTTATGAATATCTGTCTATATACTATCTCTCTTGCTGTTAGATCTACCTATATTTCTGTCTGCTTCATTTGTATGTGTTGTCGTATACTAGCTATCTCTGTCATTGCTTGCACTATTTATTTCGCCCCTATTATTTATGATATGCAGTTGTTTTGCATCTAAGTGTACGTATACATGTAGAGAGACTAAATAGTTTGATGTGTATACTAAAGTATGTAGAACATCTAATTAGTCGTGTATTTAAACTTTCAGAAGACATGTGTACACGACATTCGACACAACTGCATTGTTTTAAATTTGGTTATTCATCAAAACATTTTCCAACATAAACTCCGTTGTTGAAACACAAAAATTTCATAAACCAGTGAAAATTCTACACACATAGTTCTACAAGAATTTTAACTCACAAAGAATTCTAAAAAGCAGCAAAAATTTGCGCATCACATTGAACGAGATATAACATGCAGAGCATCTCCAATTATTCCTTGCCAACGTGCTCGCTAGATGGAATTTCAAATATAGAGAGCTCATAACAGTCATCAAGCGATATAAGACTTAATTACAGTACAAAAGCGAAGCGTTATGGAGCTACTAAAAATTTCATAAGTTGCCGAGGTGCAGGCTCAAAATATTGATCGCGGCGGGCTCATTCATGGCGACGCGCGACAAAGCCCGCTTTGGCTCGCGCTGGTAAGCCGCACACACATGCACACACGTACACTGCCGCTATTAAGAACGAATGGGGGTGGGGCGCGACTGCTAGCGATGCAAAGGAAGAGATCGGCTATTTATAGACTCAGACAAGCTGAAATGATGCCAGTGCCACGCGACGCCCCGAGCAATTTCGCTTTGCGCTGCAAGCAAATGCGTTAAACGACTTTTTGTTCAACTCACCAAAACATTTTTAAGACTGTTTTTCCTCTTTCATTTCAGAAATAATAGAGCATCTACTTAAAGCGTATTGTTTTTTGCGCACTCGCTGAAAATATAAAACTTTTTTGGTAGTGTGGAAAATCATATAGTAGACCAAGTTTTCGTTCCAATTTATGGACATAAGAACCAGGTTTTCATTAAATTTTTGTACGAGCCAAGTTTTTATTCAAAATTTATCTTTTTTTTTAGAATAGTAACCCACATACCAAAACTTGAGAAGTTATTTACATATCCGTAAAAAAACATATTTTTTAACGTCAAGCAAAATATGTGAAAACAAAATATTGTACCTCATAGTAAATTTCATATTAATTTCTGTCTTCATGAATAAGAAAATTTCTGTTTATTATAGACGTTTTAACTCTTTATATAATACAATCGATATGTCAATATAAAAATATGTGGGAAAGTTAACCACGTCAAACTAACAAACGACTGGATTGATTGTAGTGATATTTAATTATTTGCCGAATAGCATAATAAATCGAATTAGAAAAAAAACGCTGTAATTATTTGGCGATTTAAACTATTTATGTTAACTTACATCCCAAAATATTAACACTACCTCACAAAGCTGACCATTGCACAGCTTTTGCTAACCTTCATAAACAAACCCGCTCAAAGACAAACCCCAGACTGAGGGCGTCAGCTGACTGAAAGCGGACCACGCATGCGCACCAACCATAACGCGGTTAAAGCGCTTTATTGTCGAGCCAAGGGCTAGACTAACAAGTTGCGGTCGGCGCTTGACACGCTTGCTGGAGTTAAATCGCTACCCATTCAGAAAACAAACTGCATGTACAATATCTAAGTTGCGGGTAATGATGGTTACTGCTCGCCAGATGGCGGTGAATGGGGCTGTCAATTAGTAACGTTTGTTGAGCGGGCCCTATATTTTTGTTAGTTGAGCACTAAATATGAACATTCAAAAACTCGACTGCATGTATAATATCTTAGTTGCGAGTGGTGATGCTTGCCGCTCGCCAGATGGCGATGAATGAAGGGCTACCATTTAGTGACATTTTGTTGAGCAGGGACTATATTTTTGTTAGTCCGGCACTAAAATATGATCATTCAGTTCAAATCGCCCTGGACAAACATTCGTGCGATGAACACTTGTATTTGTTCGGTGTCTGGGTGTAATATATGTATTTAAGTATATATTTGTGTTCCTCTGTTGTCTGATATCTGTAACACAAGTGCTTAAGCTACTTAGTACGGAATCAGGTCAACGTATGAGATGTTGTGAGAATTATTATTATTAAATCGACTGTACGTACAATATTTGAGTTGCTGGCCGTGATGCTCGCTGCTTGCCAGATGGCAGTGAATGGCTGTCATTTTGTGACACTTTGTTGAGCAGGCACATTTTTTTGGTCGGGTACTAAAATATAAGCATGTTTACCAAAGCCAAGTGGCTGAAAAAGGGTCGATTTGCAATGTATGAACCAATAAATCCATCATCGAACATTGTCTCAGTGTGCATTAAAATCCGGTTCTGTCTGTATTAAATATTGTTAGGCGCATAAAAGTAAAGTAAAGTAAAGTGCCTCCAAACATAGAAATCAAGTTCACTAATAGTATGTTTGGAGGCATTTGCCCTGCAGTGGGACAGTTTATAGGCCGATACTTTACTTTACATTTATTCGCCTAACAATATTTAACACAGACAGAACCGGATTGACCAGTGCCCATCATGGGATGGAATAAGGCTTAATCACCACGCTTGCCAAATAAGGATTGGTGATCACAAACCCGAGCTATGTTCAAAAAAATCGAAACATACCTTTCGGTCGACCCGGGTATCGAACCCAGGACCCAGAGATCACGGCTCGGTACTTAAACCACTAGACCAACAGGGCGTTTGTTGTTATTGTGTATGAGTCGTCAGTCACTAAATCTAGGCAAGAATAATTTAATACATCCTTTCATAGACCGCGTATTTGTTATACTGTAATAGGAATTAACTATCGGTTTTAACGTTAATCTATTCGCCACAACCAATTAGAAACTGTAACAATTTAGTTAATACTACATTTAGTTAATTCCATAGTCGTTTATGTTTGGTTGTGGTTATTTGCTAAACTTCGTAAAAGCATTCCACGTGACATTACGACCAGTATTAATAAAGTTCCTAAGTGCCGTTTACGGCAGAACGGCTATTAAACACTTAAATATTCAAGCCGACCGAAGTAGACCCACTGTGGTGGATACGTCCACATATATCATGCTAACGGTCGTTTACAAATGTCACGCGGCTGAAAAATAACAGCAACCCGTCATACACGTAGGAATAAATTAGCGTTTGATGATTGATAAATTCATCTCTGAACACATTAATTTTATGTGCATACATTCAATTCAAAAATTCTTCAATAGCATAGACTTATACACAGCACTTGCTAATCGCTATAAATTAAAATCATTTAAAATTATTTATCTGTAGGCGTAATTTTCATGTAATAGCGTTTGATGATTGATAAATTCATCTCTGAACACATTAATTTTATGTGCATACATTCAATTCAAAAATTCTTCAATAACATAGACTTATACACAGCACTTGCTAATAGCTATAAATTAAAATCATTTTAAATTATTTATCTATAAGCGTAATTTTCATGTAATAACATTTATATGTCGATACATAAAATATACTCAAAATAAACAAACATAATGCCATTTAGGCGACCCGTTCAGCGCAGTGGTTTGTGAGTCGGTTGAGCCGCAAGGGTCGCGGGTTCGATTCGCGCACCAATACAAGTTTTTGTTGATGAAAAAGACATTTTGTTGGGTCCGGGTATTAGTGATATGTACCTTCATTGTTGAGACCAGGACAATGTATGTGCTGTTGTCTCGATTTAGTTCATTTTCTTTTATTAACTCAAGCACCGTGTCGGATAGTTGATTCTGAATGAATTCATGTATTAAACAAAATTTATAATTTTTTTCAACATAAAACATTTTCGATAACTTTGCCAATCATTCTATTGAGACGACTCAACTTTAAAGTTACGCGTTGTCCGGCTTAAAATAAATACTCTTTGATGATGATTTCAAACTTGGATCAAACTATGATCCACTTGCAATGCTGTGCTCAAAAATCTCGCAAACATAATTGAACGCATTCTCCGCAAAATGAACGTCATCTGATGCGTTTTGCAATTTTTCCAATCTTGTGTCGCGTATTATGGTGTGCTCAAATTGATGAGTCAATGTTGGGGCTGCGCTTTGTCTGGGCAAAACAAACGCCACTCGATTTAACATCGTACTTTCAAACCTGTCACGTATTATGGTCCGTTTAAAACGTCGTGATCAAAAGCCCTGCGCAGACAATTACGCCGACTTGTGGAGTGCGCGTGAACAGCCGTGGAGATTTTTAAGAGTTCGTTAATTTCGAGTGGTGCTGGACGAGCGATGCGAAATGAGCCAACAGCGTTTGCGAAACAATTGTATGGGAGCATAACTGTGATCCAATGGAATAAATTCCTGTTATTTAAAGCTGCAAATTCTTTGCTTTTTGCTTTTTAGAATATTTATCAATACCTATCAAATAAAAATATTAATGGGAAAGGCCTGAATAACATTTCAAAACCATTTGTCAATTGTTGTTACTATATTAATCAAAGTTAAATACGTGTTTAGGTCTATTAAAGAGGAAGTTTTATTCAAAGCCGATGGGCCTTTTTGGTACAGTGGTACACCCTCAGATTTTAGTTGATATACTACATTAAACTATTGCGAGAATTATAATAGAAAATCCAACAGAGACAAGCTAAAAAAATATGTCTTATTATGATATCAAATAGAGGAATTAAAATTCAAGTAAAAACTAATAATAATGTGTCTTGATATTCCTACTAGCCAATAAACTCAAATAAATACTGTAGCTATGTAATAAGGAAAAAATGGCATAAGTTTTTTTTATCTGTACAAAGTATCAAGTACTTATTATTATACCCTAAGCTATAAAAATCACGCAGTCAGTCAGCTTTCATTTATTAGATTTAGATTTCTAATAGAACAACCATTTTTGTTTCATTTTAAACACTACAAATATACCATCCCGTATGTATATCTCGTAGCTATTCATATCACCCGGCACGAATAATTACCTCCGCTCGCTGCTACGACGCTACGGGTATCGGCTACGAGCCGTAGCGTATCCGTAGTCACGCTACATAGATTCTGTTATGCTACGTTAAGTGCCTTTCGAACTTGAAAAGTAACCACGTAAGAAATATTCTTACACATTTAATACAGTTATATTACGTGGAGGCAAAAATAAAAGTGATTTATGTTGTAGTAATACAATTTATCAAGAGAGTTAAGCATGCCGTTCGATATTGCGTTCATATTTATAATGAGAGAAAACCAAGATAAATTGATACTCTTACAAAATTTATTATTGTTTTAACTTAATAACTACTTATGTAGTAACATATCTTGACAAATATGAATACTGCTTTCCAAGCATTTTGCACAATGCAGCCTGTTAATAAAATATGTTCACCATTATTGTTGCATATTTTAAAAAAGTCCAATAAAAGCCCTAATTTAAGGTTTTTGACGTAAATGCTACTCCATTCCAATATTTGAGAGCCCTATCGAATATTTATCTGTTTTTGCCGTCATAACAACCCGATATTAGCTAAGTTAACAAACCAAGCAAAGGTTTTAAACAAAGGGAAATAAATCTTAACTTACTATATCTTACACCGTACGAATAATAAAGACCGTTAAAAGATATTCACTATGTCCTTCAGTATGTTTAAAGGTAGTTTCTAAGTCTAAAAACTGAGAAATACCTACATTTTCCAAAAGATCAAACAAAGAGAAATGGATGCCCTTATCAGCACCTCAATCAAAACCTTTCGAAAGGCACAGGCCGTTAATAAAAATAAAACTCATCGATATTTTTATGTGATAATATACATGTATTCGAGTTGGCAGATGAATCACCTTATGGCACAGACGTACCGCGATTCCAAGTTCCATGCCTTATGGTAAGCGAGCAAAGCCCTGCCCATAAACACCTGCAGCAGCAATAGAGTCACAACTCGACTCCTGCGCTACGCTTTGAACTGCCCTTTGCCCCTGACATCCGCCTTCACTCGCTCGGCTAACAAAATTTCAGCGAAGTTTTCCAAAATGTTGAACAAAGAGAAATAAATACCCGTATCTTGACGTAAAACACCGCCTTCGAACACCCAATCCTTCCGAACGATACAGACCGTTAATAAAATATATTCGCCATTATTACCAAAGATTAAAACGTCATTTAGTATCAAGGTAGTTTAAAGGTTTCTGTGGTTCACATGTAACCCTTATAGTTTCAACATGTCCGTCTGCCTGTTACATAATCGTCATGCCTACACAGAAGTAGAATAAAATTTAGAAAAAAATTAAAAAACTCGTCGACATTTTCCAAAACGTTGAACAAAGAGAAATAAATACACGTATCTTGACGTAAATCACCGCCTCAATCGAACGCCCAATCCTTCCGAACGATACAGACCGTTAATAAAATATATTCGCCATTCTCGCCTCCGTTAAAACGTCGCCCGGTATTAGGGTATGAACACCGCTCACGGCCCTACGATCCGTGAACCAAGCATTCGTTTAATTAAAAAAGGCCCTGATTTAATTGGAAAAGTATTCATTTACAGACTCTTTTGTTTGTAGCTGCCTCGTGATTTATATTTTGTGCGAATAGGAGTTGGATTTTTTCGGTCATCGCCGTTAATGGATCGTTGACACGTATTCCAATGTCCGCCATTGAATAGAATGGCGGGATTGTTTTTGAAAATGTTAAGCTGATTATTTTTTAATGATCCCGTTAGGGAATATAAGATAAAGCATCTGGTAAGATGAATTTCGTGTTAGATACTACAAAATATTCTAAAACTACACAGATCCCTAGGTTTCCACCCGGTCAAAGAGCATAGAAGACGTAGGCCACCCTCACTCTTACCGAGGTGTCGTAAAAGGCGACTAAGGTAAAGCTGCTGGCATGATCATCAGCACCCAGAGAAGGAAAACTCTGCATTTATATCAAAACCCTCGCCAACCCGTCTGCCAAGCGTGGTGAGTATGGCAATTACCCCTCATGTGATTGAGGGAGGCCCGTGCCCCAGCAGTGGGGACTTAAATGGGCTGACGATGATGACGAAGATGAATTTCGTGTTAGATGGGTGAATTGGAAAGCTAGATTCACAAAATAATTATATTCTCCATTAGGTAAACATAGTACAGAAAAAAATATTAAAAAACCGAAAAATATGACCAATATTTCAACAATAAAGTTGACAGGATTACCTTATATGGATGTTAATTTATTTTTTTATGCTAATTTAATTACTACCACTGGTATAGATTACATTTTTTGCCATTATTTTGTACAAATTTAACATTGACACAAGGGAAATTTTACTTTCTTTAGTCAACATTGGGTCTTTAAGTCGAGAGTGAATAGGCTTCTTCTGGGTAAGCACGCTACATCTTAGACCTTATTGTCACTTTCCATCAGGTGAGATGAGGTCAAGTGCAAACCCATTTAATATAAAACTACCTACTATACATTTACATAAAGCATACAGTTACATATAATTCACCGGCGCCCCAAAACTAGATTTACAAGCGTTTGTAGAAACAATTCGAACCACGACACGAGGGGCCACCTGCAGGTAATCTACAAACGGAGCGGCCTGAAAGTAATAAATAAGACCTACGCCGCCAGACCATATTTCAGAAGTTGGCGACGCGACGACAAAATATCTGCAAGTCTAATGTCGACCGGATAGAGAAACTATTCCGGTATCTTGACGCGTAACTCAACACCATCTGTCTCTTTCGCTCTAAGCTGATTCTAATCAATGAGCGAGCGAGAGAGTACCTCAGAATCGAGGCTCGGGCATTAGGGATGCAGTGAAACTAGTCGCAGACGCATCGCATTACTGGACAGGATTATGCGGGAATTTCGCCTTTGTGAATATTTAAATGGGGCCGATTCGTGCTCGTTGGATGTCTTTTGTAAATTTTAACGATACACTTACGGGCTGAAGTTAGTGGGATTTATTTACTGGTAGCTGAGAGCTGGCTCGCAAAATGTACATCTATGTTCTACAATCATCTGTAAGGTGCTTAATTACTTACATAGGTACACCCATTATTTCGAAAAACTTTTAATTTTTTTTTCTTATTGTGTAAAATTATCGCCACTTTCCATCAGGTGCGGTACTGCGTTGGCTTTTATTCTATTAAAAATAAATAACGATGTTCGAATTTTTGAACACAAGCCTATTTCACTTGAGTCATTTTGTATGGAGAATGCGAGATGTGGATAAGTAACGAAACTCCTCATTTGGATGTATTCTCTAATGTCTTCCCTAAATTCAAGGGTTTGGTCTTGGAGTACTTATCAGGCCACTAGCCTGGTAAGTATTCGCTGCGTAATTGAGTATGGTTTGATTACTATGTATGTTCGTAAATAAATTTTAATGTAGTGTTATGTACGCCGTTATTTTGGTACATATCAGAGAATGTGCTCATAGATTAAGTTAAGCTAAGTTTGTGTAATATGAATCATGTGGCTGTACTTTTTAATAAATAAATAAATGTCGAGAATGAGAAATATTTTTTGTGTTAATATCGATATCATCGAACTAAAATTATTTTAAATAATACGTACATGAGTTTTGAGAACAATGTAACTGTTTATAGATACACTGTAATAGTTCCCAAATAAATTTCGGGCCTTCCTCATTGTGGTTTATAAATTCTAAACAATAGATTTATCAAATAAATCAAACATTTTTTTAGCCAGCTAGATCCCATTGCTGGGCAATGACCCCCACTAAGTTCTTCCACCGCTGTCCTATTCGCCACCACCGTGTCTCATTCCCAGATATTTACTTAATCCGCTTATTTTATAAATTACATTATAAATGCCGAATTTCGTATCGTATGTCAACGCCAGAAATGTATTCTCATATCAATCAATCATAGACCAAAACAGAAAGCACAAATGCATTAACCATTTTGTTAGAACAACCCTCTTAATATTATGTACCCAACTGGAAACGTTTTCAGTATTCATTGCGGAAACATTTATGATATACGCTTATAATAATATATTACGTTAGTCTTTGAATATAATAAATGGATATTCTAAATAGTTCCGAATAGCATACACGCCAATTATCTACAGTGGAAGTGTGCTGTAGGATTTGGATATTGTGTCTAAAAACTCATTATTCACTACTGTTTTTTAGTTGCAAACACGGAGGTTTAGTAGTTGGGAACAGCCGGAGGGGGCAGACACAGGCGATCGCCGCCCCGCGCTGGACACAAACGGTCAGAACTAAACAGGGCTGTCACATGTCTAAATAGTAGGTATTGTAGGAAAAAAATGAAAATATTATTATAATTGGCGTGCAATTAAGACCCTCAGCGTCGACTTGATGTACCCTTGCAGGGCGTCGCATGTAAACCTACATCTAAGTCTGTCTCGAATGTAACATCTCGAAATGTAATGTGACATGCAATAAATAAATAAATAAATCTTATTTAATATTTAAATATTGATAGACTCTTTAGAAAAATACTAAAAGTTGCACAGCACATCAGACCGAGTTTTTAATTAAAAACTTTGTATGATCAAATAATATTTGAGTCGTGCTAACCTTCGAAATCTCAATTCACAAACCGACTGTGAGTAGTAAACCTTTAGGAAGATTGTTAGTTTAATTATAAGGCTGTAGATCGACAAAACTAACGCCGCCAAAATATTTACATTGATAGTAATGATAATGAGAGATTTTTTAAAAAAGCAAGAAATACTTCTATTGTAATTGCAACGTGGGCTCTTCTCTTGCTTACCATCTGGCTGTGGAGAGCCAATATACTGTGTCACTGTCACATATATATAAAAAAATACTACTTGAAAAATAAAAACTTTTTTAAGACGTATAACAATATTTTTTACACGCGTGTAACAGTAACAATAATCTAATTGCTAAAAGTGGCCACTTTTAGCAATTAGATTATTGTTACTGGTAGGAAGAATTTTTTTTTTTCACAACGTTTTATACGTTGAACTGATTCCGTACTAAGTAGCTTAAGCACACTTGTGTTACAGATATCAGACAACAAAGGAACACAAATATATACTTAAATACATATATTACACCCAGACACCGAACAAACACAAGTGTTCATCGCACGTATGTTTGTCCAGGGTGAGGATCGAACCCACGACCTTTGGCGTAATAGGCAGGGTCACTACCAATTGCGCCATCCGGTCAGTCAACTTAAATTATTACATAGTTTGTCTCAAAAACTACTGATACTCAAAGTAGGTACCTATATTTAAACTGTACTTTTTCAAAAAATCTCTCATTATTACCACTATCAAAATCTATTGGCAGCACTAGTTTCGTCAATGTAGAGTCTTAATTGAGTAAATTGAATAGGACGAATTGAAATGTCCTCCTCGGAGGCATCCTTACGGTTCGGACAAGAGACAAGAGCGTGTATCGCCCGGGGCGTTCTAACGCGCTGAGTGGCAACCCGTGTATGACGCGGGTGCACTAACGCACCGCCCTGCATTACAGGCGAGCTCACTACCAACAAGGAAAAGCAATGAAAATATCGCTAGAATACTGTTGCAGTGCAAGTTGAGCAATCTCAAAATTAATTAATTTATTATTTATTTAATTACAGGGTTACCAACATAAGTTACAGCAAGTTACAATAGATTCATTTAACAAAGGTTGCTTCTGGCTAACTGCACTTACAATTATAGGTTAACGACAGCATGCGTAAATGAAAAAATGCTTAGAAAAAATAAAATGGTAGCATCATAGAAACTAAACAATAAAATATATATCTTATTAAAATTAGCAGTAATGATGCAATTCACAAAAGAAAAGATAAATAACGAAATGAAAATAATAATAATAAAAATAAAAAAACAACTACTTAGTCCATCTTTAGTACGTCACTAGTCTTACGATGGGAACGCCACGCTTCGATATGAATGAGCCGTATCGACCGGATTAAATACCGTGGTATCACATAAAACCGGCGTAAAGCAGTGGTGCGCTGTGTTTCGCTAGTATGTGAGGGTCCTCGACGCCGAATTCTAGAGAAAAGGCAATTTCAAATTTTACCCGGCCGGCTCGACTGGAGTGATACCACGGCTTCACAGAAAACCGGCGTGAATCATCCGTTCCGCTGTGTTTCACCGAGCGAGTGAGAGTACCGGAGGCCCAATTAGCCCTAATTGTAATCTTGTTTGCGTCCCGTAGAAAAATATATTTTAAAAATCTATCGTCATTCACTGTCGTCAGACACTGACCACTAATAATAATATTAATTGCCTTTTTGTAGGAGATTTTCTTAGAAGTTGTATTCTTCATACTAACATTTTTTTTATTTGGAAAGTAACTATTAATGCTACTACTCCATAATTAATTGTGCTTTAATGGACAACGTTAAGAAACGTGCAGGATAGTTTTTCAGAAAAAAATTTTTTTATTAAAAAAGTTATTATTGATAAAAACGTCAATCCATAACAAATTTAAGTTTTTTTTTTTGGCATCATGAATACAATTATATCTGATCTCTATTTAACGAAAACCTTAATAATGTAATCGTAAATCAAAATAAAATTATACAAAGGTGATTTTTTGCCTAATAAAGTCTTAGTGTGTCTAGAAAAAAACGGCAATTTCAGGGCTGACACTAAGATTATTTGTTGAACAAAAGAACAAAAACACAAGAAAATTAAGACAATGACTGAAAAATAAAATTAAGCTAAAATTAAATAAAAAGGAATGTTAAAACAATTTCATTCTTTAACCCCTAATTATTTCACAACATCACATACTATCGATCAGACTCCGAGATAGGTATGAAGTATCTCACTTATTATAACAAATCGGTCCTAATATCACGTCGTACGTAATAATTGAATTATGTATTGAATTACAAGAGCACTATGCTAGCAAAAGCTGTCTCTTTCATGCCTAAAACATGAATACATTAATCAATTAACCTACAAAGCGAATATAAAATCGATTGAAAACCTGCGTTAAATTTATGCATAAACGCGGCTGTGAAACTCATTGTTATTCAAATTTGTATTAGTGATATTAGTCGTTATTCAAATTGGTATAAGTATAAGATATATATAAGTATTATTAGGATAACTAGAGATGTAAAAGTATCGATTAAAAATAGAATTGTACATTCTTTTAAAACGACCCGATGTCTACCGAATGTCGATATTAGAATATCGTTTACTCTTCATTGTATCGTTTAAATTTTTATTTGAATGATGGAACTCTTATTCAATGTATAAGATAAGAGTTATATAAAAATTATTATTTAATACAAAGACATCCAATAAAAAAGTTAGCATTAATCTCTAGAGTAATGTACATTTCTTTTAAACCACGATGTCTAACAGAATGTCGATATTAGAATATCGTTACTATCAAGTTATCTGTAAATTTTTAATTTTTTATTATGAAAAAATTATTTTTTTTAATTTTTAATGATAAAATAATTATGGTCTTGAATTGAATACGTAAATGTGATTTTTATTATCTAATTCCAATTCAAATTCCAATTAATAAGAAATGTTAATAAATATAAATATTATGTAATAAGTACCTGAGATAAATAATTTACTATTATACTGGCGTAATAATTTACTATAAATGGCAGGTTATAATGATACAATATAATTGTAAACCCTAGAATGAGATCTTGGATGTAATCTATAACTAAAGCAATAAATGACATTTGATTGAAGCTTGTGTGATAAGATAAGTCGCTTCGCTGTAATTACCAGACTCCCCAATCCTGAATTATGGTTTAAGAGTACTCCGTGCTTCAATGTCACACAGATTCATATTCTCCTAGTCGGGTTTTCTAAGCAGGGAGGTCGTAGCTTAGATAGGGTTGAGGCTGGCCATCGCCGCTGGCTTCTATGGGCTGCCGCACGTCGTGCGATGTCTCTTTACTTTTGTCGATCTTGTGCGTTGCGAGTACACTGTACTACGGTAATATCTATGTCGATCCAGCATCGAATTTTATTAGTACACCAACATTTTTAAGTTAATCCACATTTCATGTAAGGGTACGTCACATCTCTAGCACAGATCTCAACGCTGGGAAATGGCATCTGGCAAGATTAACGATATCGAAGTCTGGCGGGCGGTCATTGACGCCTGAGTGCTATGCCTCAGGCGGGAAACTGAGAGGAAACATGAATAAGAATAAAAAGTAGCTTCTGCCTACGTGAAATATAGTGTTGACTTTTTTGTGGAGAATCTGAGTTCAAGAAACGTATGATGATGATGCCTTCCCAGCCAATTTCGGCTACAGCGACCACTTTATGTAATAGACTCAAAAAAAAAATCAAAAATCAAAAATGTCGTTATTTCAATTTAAGTCCATACAGAACATTTATGAATGTCAAATATTATGTAATCTACCGCTGATTCGGAATGTAACATAATACAATCAAAAATGTATTGAGATGATACGGTTATAATATTAATTTCCTTGAATACTTCTCTGAGTGAGTCACGTGATCTAAGACCGTAGATGGCACGGATGGCCCTCTTCTGCAAAATGAAGATGGCTTGTAAGTCAGCACCGGATCCCCACAGTAGTAGACCATATGATATCAGACTATGAAAATAGCTAAAATAAACCAGTCTCGCTGTCCCGATATCAGTCAGATTCCTTATCTTTCTAACTGCATATGCAGCTGAACTAAGTCTTCCTGCCAAGACAGCAATATGAGGGCTCCATTGCAATTTTGTATCCAGAGTGATACCTAGAAAGACTGTAGTGTTAAGTTTGGGGACTAAGGTAATCCTGCCCTCTGGTGTGCCTACCTGTGACTCGCGTCTTCTACGACCAATCTTAGCATTAAACGTGCGCCTACAGTGGGACACGTTATCACACTGCCGTTATAATGATAGATGATGGCAGCAGGTGGGTGCGCCTTAAGATCATCTCATTTTTTGTCGAGATCAGATCTCTTCTCTTCAAATTCTTACACATTTTGGTGGATGAGGTGTCTCCATTCCGGTCGTTGTGCCGCCTGTTTTTCAATTATTTTTTTATTTAAAACGAGTTACATATTACATTTACACGGGAGCGAAGGTAGCTAAATGGATAAGAACGCGCCTTCCACGCAGGTGGTCGAGGTTCGAATCCGAGCATGCACCAATGGTTTTTTCAAATCTATGTGCGTATTTCTACTATTACCATCTGCTCGGTGGTGAGGGAAAACATCGTGAAGAAACCTGCACGTTTCGGAAATAGTTTCTGAAACGTGTAACCATGATTCCGTTGGTATAGTTCCCCTGTTAAAGGGTTGCGAAGGTCAGACGGCAGTCGCTTCATTGTATTACCAGACCCCCTCAATCCTGAATCATGGTCTAAGCGTACCCCGGGCTTCAAAGCGACAGCTTTGGACGCAACCGGGAATTACACGCTAAGATGAAGAAAAAGACATATTATATTTACACAGTATTCTTATGCCATAATCAGTGTAATGTAAACCAGCGTTGGTTTAACTATACACTGATGTTCGCCGTCGAATGCATTTAAACAAAGTAAATATCCTACAAAGATTTTTGTACGCCTCGAAATAATAAAATCTATCAATCATGAATACAAATAAAATCAACAGAATGCTGATCATAAAAGTTATACAATAATAGAACTTATCTGATTTAAACTCAGAGTGGTTATTTTCACCAAAACAGATATAGGTAGAATCAAACCTATGAAATGGATAACACTATTTTAATCTAGCTATACGCTCGCAACTTTGTTAGCATGGACTCAACAAGGGAGAGCTTACGCCTCGGCTCGACCTGGAGTGACACCACGGCCTAACAGAAAAAATCGGCATAAAGTAGTGTTTCGCTGAGTGAGTGAGGTCACTTGAGGCCTAAACAGGGGGAAGGGGAGTTTAAAGTTTGGCAACGCAGTTGTTACTCCACTGTAGTTGTTGGTGTACATGGGTGGCGGCAATTGCTTTCCATCAGGATCATCTGGTGATATGCAATTGAACAGACAAATCACCGTAGCGACACTAGTGGAGTCACAAGTCGCTGCTGACCAACCTATCACGAAATTGAACATATCACGATGATACATCCATCCATACAGGACACAGCCATCGACCGAACTCCATGTCAATAGCAAAAAACTAACCCAACCATACAACAAAAGACAATCGTACCCACTAAGGAGTCACGATGGGGGCGAAGATTGATTCCCGCCCGCCTCATCCATCACCGAGAGTGCTGAGTCCCCATGCAATAACCGTCAACCTCTTTAAATAGTATCCATACTGCAAAGCTGACCAACCCCGGAGCTACGGTGTGACCCGCCTGCTAATATAAAGAAGATTTTGAACTTGGGAGAGCCATGCTTTGGGGTGAATGGGTCGGCACAACCGGAGCGATACCACGGCCTCACGGAAAAGTAACCTCTGTGAGGGTACCAGAGGCCCAATCGGGACAAAGGGGTTGAAAGATTGGCAGCGCACTTGTGACTCCACCCACATGGTGGTGTCAGTGTATATGGGCGGCGGCAATCCCATACCATCAGGTAATCCGTCTGCGCTGTCGACCACCTGTCATATTTAAAATGTACTATAACAGAACAGGACAGCATATTGTACATTATGTCGAAAATTAAGAAAACTTCAACAGTTGACTTGTTTTCAATAAGTTCACTTGACATTCGGAAATTATCTTCGGGTGAATCCATATTTATTAAATAACCGAATCTCCCTCATAATTTTGTGCTGTATATGTGTGTTTGTTTGTATACTGTTTTATTGTTTTGTTGTAAGTGGTGTAACTCCTGATTTTAAAAATGAAAATCAGAATGAGTAAAATATCCTTACACCGGTCAATTTCTAATTAAAAACGTGTCTCTTTCATCGCTCGACATTGGCAGAGTTATATAAGTGTTCGCCATGGGCAATACAGTAACTGCCATAATATTAAATAATATATAAATTTAATAAAAAAATCATACTTTTTCATTTGTACCATTCAAAGAAGACATTATAAAGAAATTGGATTGAACAAAGTCCTCATTTTTAGACAATTCAACCGTCCGAAGGTACTTTGTCTGCACACGGTTGCTAAAAACGCACATCAAAAATCTAGTTGATGTGTCTGTAAATCTTGAGTTTTCGTTTTCGCGTGTGATGTCATCAGAGTGACGCATGTCGAAACGTTCACTAGAAATCCTAATACACAACAAAAGACAATCGGCACCGCTAAGAAGTCAGGGAGGGGACGAAGATTGATTCCCGCACGCGCCATCCATCACCGATAGTGCTGACTCCCGCGCAATAACCAACAACCTATTATATAACTTTCATTAATACACTGCACGAAATTTGAAGGAGGAAGCCATAGAAAAACTTCAAAGACTATACAATTTTGCATAGCATAGTGCATCAAGTCGAGAACAGTTTAAAGCATAGATTTAAGAGGGCCTACTAGCGACAATGCATTTTATTAAATGGGGGGATGTGAAGTCATTTAAACTGTGTGAAGTATACTCGAGTACGATACATTCGCGAAACACAGACACAATTACAATTATTGCTAAAAGTGGCTACTTTCACAAGTATCCGAATAGAATATAATAAATTTATATTTGGTTAACACCATCACAGACATAATACTTAAAAGCAAAGAAAATACAAAACAAAGAGACGCTTTTCCGTAACGTGTTAGCAAAATGGCTGCCATTCAGCTGTATTGTCACGGTAGATGGCTGCTATTATGATTATGTATTTTATGTTATTATTACACACCTTTAATGGTTTCCCCAGGGTCACCAAAGAAAGGCTATTAGTGAGTGGTGGTTTAGGCACAAAGCTAATAATAATATGTAGCTCGTAGTTAATAATACTCCTTTTCGGGATAAGTGGCTATTTATTCAATCGTTTTCTCTATTAGGGGCTATACAAATTCCATTTCACTTTTTTTCAGACGTCGAACCTTTTTAATCTGTATTCAGAACAAGGTCGCTACGTGACATCCTCGGCTTTAGATATTATATTAAGTTGTATATTTCAAACAATAATTTCGACGAATCCATTAGAAATGGATATCGAAATATGTAGCTGTGTTTTTATAAGCCAGAATAAAATATTATCGAAGGTTCTTAATTTAAATTATAAAGTAAGAGATACATAAAATAGTTGATATTTTTTATAGCAATCTTTTGCAATTTATTCTTTGCTATAAAAATATCAACTGTTGATTTAGCAGTCTCATCTTAACTGGTGGTCAAATATTTGTAATAATATCTTCACTGGATATCGACAGCTCATGTCGCCTAAACACAAGATGAAATTTTTAAGTGTGTTATTTACTTTAGGTTCATAAAAGTCTTAATTAACATTTCGGCAACATAAAACAATCTTATATTCACCTCTCATTTAATAAGTTTAACCATATTTCTTCAGAATGTTGTCTAGAACAATGTGTGGTTATTATCTTCCAAAATTTAGCTACAGTTTTCAGTGTACCCTTTTCCGATCTTCCACCACCCAACCATTGTACGCGTTTATAAATCCAACAATAGCTTTGAATTTCAATGTCACTAATGAAACAATATATTATTACCAACGGTGACGTAACACGCAGTAAAAAACAACTGAACGGCAAATGAACGTCACTTTGATGAAAAGTCGTGTACGATACTCTGTTATTTACGGCTGTACTCTTTCATTTTTCTTGATCGCTTCCGTTTTCATTGCAACTTAGGCTCTTCTATTGCTTACCATCTGGCTGAGGAAGAGCCAATATACTGAGCCTTCATAAAAAAATATATTGACGGCATTAGTTTCGTCAATAAGTCACCTTAAGTAATATAACGAGTAACATTGTCAAGCTACAAGCGGTAGACAACACTGGTACGCATTAGGCTGCGTTGAGAGCGGCTGCGCCCGCGGCAGTCGTAATCAACGGGGCTTTGTGGCAGGAGATGGGAATTACTGATACCAGCCGGCCCAAGGCTTGGGGGCGCGTTGGAACAGTCGGGGGACTTGCGAGAGTCGATCGGCACGAGAGTAACAGGGAATTATTTGCAAGCGATGACGACGAGCAACGTGGATGAGATTGTCTACCATCATAAAAAAAGTTTTGACTCAGGCGAATGGTGCAGATGCCGTGTACATTCTGGAGCCCAATATTACGTTACTATTTGATGAATGCAGCAGATATATATATTAAATAAATACAATTATCTAACCTATCTTGTGCGACTACTAGACTAAAATGACAAATCAAATTGTTTTGCAAGTAGAACAAGGTCAATTGTAAAATTGCTCACTCAACCTCTGTGATATCACAAATATTCATGGGCGGCAGTGATGACGCTGGTGAGCCAACGTGGGAGAGCCACTCTTTGGCATCAATGGGCTCGACCGGAGTGATACCATAGTCTCACAGACAACCGGCGTGAAGCAGCACTGTGCTGTGTTTCACTGCTTGAGTGAGAGTACCGGAGGCCCAGGGTAAGGGGGGTTTAAAGGTTGGCAACTGGTGTTGCGGGTGTCTATGGGCGGTGGCAATCGCTTACCATCAGGTGATCCGTCTGCTCGTCTGCCACCTATTTCATAAAAAAAAACAAGTTCATACTACTACGCGACTAAACGAGCCCCAAAGACACAAATAGTTCGTTCTTTTGTGCCTATCAGCCTCATATTTGGAGTTCACGGCCGCTTACCATCAGTGAGGTCATCTTGATTGGCCTTTCTATAAGAAAAAAATATACATTCCAGTGCGTTTCCTTCGCACGCCTCCTTGAAACCACGGCTTTTTTCTTTCCATTAGGCCCAACTAAACTGGTAGAGGCCTGCTCAAAATTGTATAAGATCCTTTTTTTCAATGACAAGTACTTAATGTATTCAAGCTGCGTACGTTGCGCTACTCATTGCGCGAGACGTAGCGATACTCCGTGCTTTTGGCGTGATGACTTATTTCTCTGGTAAATAGTATCGTTCCAAATTGACGTTTGACGACCCGTTTCGATCAGTGGTAGTGCACGTCGCCTCTGGTGCAAGGGTTGCGGATCCCCGCACAGTACAAACATTTGTGTGCATGAACATGTCTGTTTGTATTGGTCTGGGTATTTTTATGTATTATAAGGTATTTATAAAAGAAAAGTCATCATCATCAGCCCATTTAAGTCCCCACTGCTGGGGCACGGGCCTCCCTCAATTACATGAGGGGTAATTGCCATACTCACCACGCTTGGCAGACGGGTTGGCGAGGGTTTTGATATAAATGCAGAGTTTTCCTTCTCTGGGTGCTGATGATCGTGCCAGCAGCTTTACCTTAGTCGCCTTTTACGACACCTCGGTAAGAGTGAGGGTGGCCTATTCTACTCTGCCGGGGACCACACGGCAAAAAAGAAAAGTATTATATGTATATATTTGTAATTCCGCTGTTGGTTCTGATATCCGTAACACAGGTGCTTGAGCGAGTCAGATCAATGTATGTGATGTTGTGAAATATTCAAAGATTTAAAATTTAAACAATCCAGTGGTCTCACTCAGCTTAGCTGTTATTTCGTTCAAAGATGTCGCTTCTTACCCGGGGTTCGCTTAGACCATTATGCAGAATTCGGGACGTTTGGTAATAAGAATCAGACCGATTGAATCACCGTTACACGTTCAGAATCAGTATCGCAATTATTGTAGTTTTCAACAAGTTTCAGAAACTATCCGAAACGTGCAGATTTCCTCCCTATCTTTTCCCTCGCTACCGAGCTGGTGGTAAAAATATGCATGTTGATCGACGGCTGGACCAGCCTCGTTTATGTTGTTTGAGTTTTTATACTTTTTTACTCATTTTGATATATTGATGTTTTGTTTTATAATTTATCGTGTAGTTTGTCTCTGAACCTCTGGAAAAAAAAACCAATATCGTATTTGCTTTATTGGCATTCAACGTTTTATATACAGTTCAATCGCCACAACGCACTTTTTTTTATGTGATAGGTGGCAGACGAGCAGACGGCTCACCTGATGGTAAGCGATTGCCGCCGCCCAAAGACACCCGCGATACGAGTCACAACTGCGCTGCCAACCTTTAATCCCCCTCCCCCCGGGTTGGGCCTCCGGTACCCTCACTCGGGCAGTGAAACACAGCACAGTGCTGCTTCACGCCAGTTTTCTGTGAGGCCGTGGTATCACTCCGGTCGAGCCGGCCTATTCATGCCGAAGCGTGGCTCTCCCACGGTCAAAAGGGGTACCGGAAGCTCAATATATTTGAAAAGACGGTAGTATACGCTTGGATTCGAATCACGACCCCCCGTATCGTTTTCCACTGTGCTACCATCGCTTCCAAGTCTCGTAGTCTCACTCGACTGTTCACCTAAAATTCATAGCAGCGTCTAAACGAGCCCCATAGACACATGTTCGAGCGCTTTTCGTTCGCACGCCTTTGCCTCCGTCACGGCTCGGCTTTTGTTCTTTCCATTACCGAACTAACATGCCCAAACCCTCGTCGAACCAGCCTAACTGATAGAGGCCTAGTAGAAATTGCATGAGCTCCCTTCTCTGAATTACAAGTAGCTGGGTACGTATAAAAAAGTGTATCTCAATTCTCGTTAGGATACCAATTTGTAGATATTGCGATAGGTTTTGATAATATTGTTGTATTTGATTGGGTTGGCAGTAGACTTTGGCTATAGTCCATTCAGTATCTAAAAGTTCACATTTAGGACAGTTCTATTTTGAAATTAAATGTGAGTCGCTCCATTTAAACTTAACCGATATTTTTAAGAATCGAGAATATTTTCTTTAGAAATCTCCTCATGCTTAGTCGTTCACTCTTGACAGAGTGGTCGTGGTTGTCGATGTAGCATTTTCGTGTGCTGATGCGGCTCGCGTGATGTGTCTCTTTAGAGATCTAATCGGCTTTAAATTTGTTTGATTTTTAAATTTAATCAACATTTTATTTATGAATTTGAACTATCTAGATATGAAATACAATATGTATGTATATATTTTTAGTGGTACACACTCAATAAATCACAAATAATTAAACAATATGCATCTTATTCATCTGAAAAATAACAACACCCGCTTGACATGTCGGAACCACCTTCGTCACCAAAAGAAATTACTAGTTCTTGGTCCCTAATGCAATCTATGCGGACATATTATGCACGAGACAATAATCGTGATTCGATGGTAAGATGTTCGCCATACCGATTACTGTTTTATTGCGATTGTTTGAGTCAATCCCTATGAGCATAAATTCCGATTAGCGCATTATGCAATTCATAAGATATTTTTAACAAATTTTATTGGTAAGTACTATTTTAAGTTCTTGTTCAGATTGATTGAGAAAGATTATTACTTGTTATTTTGGAAGAATATAAACACTAAAAAGTTAATGATTTTTACAACTTCATATTTTTATTTGTTGAAAGATAATTAACGTTTGAACTGTCCTATTCACCTTCAGATACTGAATGGACTATAGTAATGATGTAACTGAGAAAGTTATAGGACAGCGAGAGGAAAGAGGAAGGGAATCGGATGAAAGTGAATCAACACATTTTTTTTATGCTAGAGGCGACAAACAAGCTAGCGCGTCACCTGATAGTAACCAAAGCCGCGCAGCCACAGCCTCTTCTCTTGAAAGTCCTTAAATCTTAGCCATCGGAAAATATTCCTGCAGCCAAATTGTCATAATCCGCCATGTCCATTATAAGAATAAAAAAAGACAATTCTTGGGACTAGACTTTTGTCATTAGATAATTCTAATAATTCATCATGGACTTTCCTCCGCCCACGCTTTCAATCATATCAGTATTCCCTTCATTCAAGTTGTCTCTTTGTTAGATGTCCTTAGTGAATACTTAGGTATGTACCTATATTTAATTTCAATCACATTCAGTAAAAAAATATCGCCTATTGTTAAAAATACTCACCAATACAAGTGACAACGGATATTGTTTTAAACATGTATAAAACTATTGTGGCTTATATAATTTGCATATGAGAATATACATGTTTTACTGCCTTTTGTTCCAGACCATAAATCGAAACCAAATGGGTGTATAAAATGGTTTGATTGCACCAAACTATTTCAACAAATTCGGCTCAAAATTTGCGGCATCGCCTACAAAAACTGTGTTGATTGGCTTAAGAATAGCTTTTTCCATTTATATTTATAGAAAACGTAAAGAATGCGCCCATATTGTCCCATTACAGGGCACAGGCCACAATCATAGAAATCCAGTTATCGCTACTAAAGTCCGCGCCACGAAAGAGGTCCCGCGGAAAAACACGGAACTACCTTTGAGATTCTTTTTGCCTTTAAGCATAAAGCTCAAATTTGCATGTTCATGCCGACTCAAGCGCACTCACTTTTTACCCGACTACGGCAAAGCAAAAGGAGGGTTATGATTTTGACAGGCTATGTATGTATGTATGTATGTATGTATGTATGTATGTTCATCTGTTTCCACGTAACTTCTTAACTACTTATCAGAATTCGACAAATGAGTTTCACAAAATCTAATGTGGCGCCCTCTAGCGGACAAAACATACAGAGTAAAAAAATAAAGTTATGATAAATATGCCGTGTTTGGTATCATTTGAAAGCGCTTGACTTGTACATTTTGAATATATATATATATTACTAGCACTTGGACACCAAAATAGTACAAATAAAATAAAAGTAAAAAAACTAAAACCCAACTACGACAAAAAACGTCGCTGAAAAAGTATAAAACAAGCCTTCGTTGTCAATTTATGCAATATTCACTATGTAGAGATAAAATTTCATGTTTGGAAAGGCGTAGTCACACGTTAAATATACTACCCTTTGACAACGTGTGACTGCGGATTTCCAAACATGAAATTTTATCTCTACATAGTGAATATTGCATAAATTGACAACGAAGGCTTGTTTTATACTTTTTCAGCGACGTTTTTTGTCGTAGTTGGGTTTTAGTTTTTTTACTTTTATTTTTCACGGGATGTCTAGGCGCGGACTTCTGATGGGATTACTATGATGGGCTTAATCACCACGCTTGCCTAATGAGGATTGGTGATCCAGGACCCCGAGATCAAGGCCTGGTACTTAAACCACTAGACCAACATTAATAAAACTCTTTTTTTTAGTCTTTTTGTTTTTGTTTACACGAGAAAATGTAAAATTGGCTTACATGGAGTGCCGGCTCCATACGCCAAGATTGTGGCTCCCTGAAAAAAAAGTCGTTAGAAACGTCCAAGTGGTTTGTAGGAGCTAGATGTTATTCATCTATATCATTGTTTGCGATAGTGTTGTTGTCCAGATCCACCCAACTTTGGGACCATTTTGTGTATTTGTGAAATTGACTGTTTTCGGGAATATTCCAACCCAATTTCAATGTTTCGGACATTGTTATCGACGAAAATTCCTTAGCAAATACTAATTAGACTTGTTATAATTATTTAATGTATTATTTAAGTCTGCTTTTTACATGCCGTTATAAAAATTGGAAGCCATATTTAAGATAAATGATTAGCATAGATGAAGTTGTCGCTGCTTACAAGTCAAATTCTTTAAGTACTAATTTTAAGTTCTTCTGAAAAATCTTGATTAAAAATTAACAAAACAAATCGACTTTTTGACTAAGTGTGTGGCACTGTGCTAAAACAGCTACCGTTCTGGGTACAGGATGTATCGGGAAACATTTACACCCCATTCAGAACCTCTTCTACCAACCATTCTAAACAACGTTTGGTCGAATTTATTCGACGAAAATATTTTTGACTACCCCTGATAGACCCCGATACAACATGTATATCATGTTGAGGTTCCATTCACAACAACCAATACATATCAATACCCCCTTTTCACATGGCTCTGAATAATTCAGCAAAAGCTCAAAAAGCGAGTGATACCACACATCACTCTTTTGTTCCCAGCTAACATCGCCTCGCATTTTGCAAAACTGCTAGGTAAAGTTTTTTTAAGGTGACGCATCGAAGTAACTAGCGCCGCCAGTAGATTTGTATTAATTGTAGTGATTATGAGAAAAAAATTAAGTTTAAAAACTAAACCCGCCTACCAAAAAAAACACACTCTAAAAAGCACGGAACAAGAATATTGTCTCTGCTGAAATTATTATGCCGTATCGCCGTGGTCTGAATCTGGTTTGCTACAGTAGGTCATACGACCACGTATTGGCACTGATTACGTAGGGATTGCATACGACCACGGCAATGTGATAGTGTGCTAGCGACCGACGCCAATCGATTTAAATTCTTAGCCAGTAAACCGGATCTATTTTAAAAAAAATCGGGGTTACAATCTCTCGATAAACACCTATACTATTTATTTAATACTCATAGTTAACTGTTTGGTCTGCTTTCGCACTCGATTTTTGGTTTACGGCCAAAAGTGGACGCTTTTAGCGTGAATAAATTTTTCACGTACAAAAACGGACCCAACATTTGTGCATGGTTATTTAATAGTAATTTAGTAATTATAATAATTCTCACAACATCTCATACGTTGACCTGATTCCGTACTAAGTAGCGTAAGCACTTGTGTTACAGATATCAGACAGCAGAGGAACACAAATATATACTTAAATACAAATATTACACCCAGACACCGAACAAACACAAGCGTTCATCGCACGAATGTTTGTCCAGGGTGGGGATCGAACTCACGACCATTGGCGTAAGAGGCAGGGTCACGACCAATTGCGGCATCCGGTCAGTCAATAAATAGTATAAGTGTTTGCCGAGAGATTGTAATCCCGAAATTGTTTAAAATAGATCCGGTTTAGTAGCTGAAAATTAAAATCGATTGGCGTCGCTAGTGTGCCCTACCCGTCACCTTAACACGCACTATCACATCAGGCATTCAGTGCGCGCCCAAAACTTTCATACAGACACTAATGTTTATACATACATTAGTGATGGGACGTGGGCCTACTTTCACTCGAGTGGGATTGGATTTTTTTATTCGAATAAAAAAATCTTAACTAAATTCCACTCGTCTTCTAAGCGTCGGATTTTAATAAAAACGGGCGGAAATGACTTGCTAAGATGATGATAATTGTGCGGTAAGCATCAAAAGTAGCTTAACACTTTAGTACCTTGTCAAAGTAACCGTTCTGCCTATTAAAGTCAGTTTCTAAGGGGTACGTACAAAACGTTACTTCGACGTGGTACTAATGTGTTACGCTACTTTTGATTCTGACCGTACTTGCTACGATGGTAATAACTAACCAAAGAAAGACACTAGTAAAATCATAAAATACATAAATTCATCCAATCACGGTATAAAATATCTAACTCTATTATCTCACAGAAAATCGGCGTGAACCAAAGCCTTCGTTGAAGTTTAGAGTGAGTGAGGGTACCGGGAGCCCAATCCAGAGGTTCAACAGTTGGCGGCTACTTGTGACACCACCTATGTGTTCATAGGCGACAGCAATCGCTTACTATCAGGTGATCCGTCTATTCGTCTACCACCTTCATTTTAGCGTTATTTTTTTACCCAGTTACGTTCAAAGCTCTCGTTTCGGAGCCCACCGTATTCTTAGACCATGATGCAGAATTTGGGGAGTCTGGTAATCAAAATTGAAGCAACGGCCGGCAACCCTTTAACCCAGCACTGACCCGGTTTGTAAGGTTCTCCACCTGACAAACTGAATCTTGGTTACATGGTACAGAAACTAACCGAAACGTATAAGTTTCCTCACCACTGAGCTAATGGTAGAAATATGCACTTAGCTTTGAAAAATCCAGAACTGCATGCTCGGATTAGAACCCCCCTCATGGAAGGCGCTTTCTTATCATATTAACGACCCGTTTAGCGAAGTGGTTTGAGCGCTGGTTGAGATGCGAGAGGTGCGCGTTCAATCCCGCACCAACACAAATGTTTGTTAATGAAACTGAGATTTATGCTGGGTCTGGGTACTTGTGGCACCTTCGTTGTTTCTGGTTTCCATAGTACAAGGGAAAACCTAAGTTTGGGACCAGGACAATGTATGTGATGTTGTCTCAATTTATTTCTTTATTATTCACTCATCCACTGAGGTACCATCGCTCTTAATACTCGTCTACAACCTATGACCTAAAAAAACAAACGGGGTGAGCTAAATAAAACCGTTTAAAAAGATCCTTTTTTACCCAACTATGGTTTAGCAAAAACGAGGATTATGATTTTGACCTGTATGTATTATGTATCTATCTATGTATGGTTGTTCACTTGTTCCCTCATAACTTTTAAACTAGTTATCATATTTGAACAAATGAGGTGTCGTTAGAAGCGTTTTGATTGTCTTCTGGTTAACGATGCCATGACCTTACGTTAAATTGAATACAGTGCCCTCTAGGGGACTTCGAGTAAGGAACTAAAATAATAAATTGATTGACGGTACCGTGTAGGGTATAAAATGAAAGACCTTTTTTAGCAGATTTCTAATATGTTATTTTATTTACATCACTAAAAAAATGTTAAATAAAAATAAAGTTTAAAAACTAAAACCCGAAAAAAGCACGCTCTAAAAAGTACGAAACAAGAAAATTGTCTCTGCTGGAATAATTATGCCATACTTCCGTGGTCGTATGCCACCTACTGTAGCAAAACAGATTCATTATAATAATAAAATGAAATCAATGTGGCATACGACCACGGCAATGCAACATCATAATTTCAGCAGAAACAATTTTCTTGTTTCGTACTTTTAGAGCGTGTTTTTTTTAACTTCATTTTTTTTTGTTCATATTATTTTGAATCGTGAGGCATTTCCATCACATCACTAAGATACTCGTACATTGACACTTATTGGTATTGTCAAGTCGGAGGCGTGTTTAGGAGCCGGTGATGGATGATGCGGCTCCCGCCAAATCAATCTTCGTTCTGCCGAAGTGTTATCAGCGGCCGAGGAACAAAGTTGGGACATTAAGAAGTGCACAAATGAGGTCAAAGGATTTACTATTAAGTGACAGTGATTGCGTGTTAATTGGATATGGATATGGCAACATTTGGTAACAACTTTGTGAAGTAAATTGAATAATTTCTTGAGTTTTTTTTTTTCATAACATCTAATCATGGTATTTGACAAATGGTTACAGATATCACTGCCTCACAGAAAAGTGACTTGATGGTACTGAATTCATGGGGAAAGGTTTTTGGTGCCAGCTCTTCCACCCTCGCCAAATAACTAAAAAACTAATTAAGTACAGTATTGAAAGTTATCCTTTAACTTCTTACCGTTGAGGAGCTGAACTTCCATCATCAGCAGAGCCACAAAATTAATACAATCAGGCGTTAATACTGGTGCAGTTATGAAAAAAGATACAAAAACATTACGTTTCCCTATAAAATTTGAGAGATCCCCTCAATTTTTCTAGGATCATTTCATCAGATCCTGATCATGGTACCAATCCGGGACTATCTACTTTCGAAAGAAATATATATTTACATGTCAAATTGAGATCCTCCTTTTTTTTAAGACGGTTAAAAATGACAACTCACTTTATGCATCTCGAGATAAAGAAGCCCCAGCTCAAAACATACAAAGTAATAATAATATGGTAGAAAAAAAAAGACAGACAAATAAACAAGAGGGTATGTTTATCTCGTGTTACGTACAGACGTAACAATAAGTACATTTATAAAAAAAAGTGTAAAGTCGAGTGGCAGTAACCGCATCGTGTAGGGCGCACTTTCCTCCCGGAAGCTCGCTGGGCGGGCTGGAACAGCGGATTTATAGCGCCACATCCGTTTCCATCCCCCTCCACCTCCCACGACACACATCATATCGATCCTCGATTCAAATTTTTTGCAACACTGGTTTTAATATGTAACACTGGGGCACACTGGGAAAGCAATATTTTAAAGTAGCTCTTGGTGCAGTAGATAGAACAAGTAAAGCAAAGTATCAGCCTATATACTGCCCACTGCAGGGCAAAGGCGTCCATCATAGAAATGAAGTCATCGCAAATAATAATATCCCCCAACCGATTACAGCTACAGCAGCCAATCTCAACGATCAGCCACGTACGCAGGATATATCATACTCATCATTATCATCAGCCCATTTAAGTCACCACTGCTGGGGCAAGGGCCTCCCTCAATCACATGAGGGGTAATTGCCATACTCACCACGCTTGGCAGACGGGTTGGCGATGGTTTTGATATAAATGCAGAGTTTTCCTTCTCTGGGTGCTGATGATCATGCCAGCAGCTTTACCTTAGTCGCCTTTTAAGAGTGAGGGTGCCTTATTCTACTCTGCCGGGGACCACACGGCGCATATATATATTATACTGCTCAAACACAAATACACGTGCGCCAACACAAGTGCACCCTCTATTCCCTTGCCCTCATATTCCGATGGGACATCAGTATCACACGACCGGAGAGGGATCGGGCGCAGAGCCAACGGCTAAACATGCTTTCCGAGGCACGGGGGTACAAGACCGCCAACTCCAGACTCCAGGCTGACACTAAGAATTTCTTACCGAAAACATAGGCACAAATTTTTGGCCCGATTCGGGAATTGAACCTGGAACATCTAGCACAGCCGTCGCTTTAAAGTGCGATGCACTAACCACTGCGACACCAAGGCAGTCATCGTTACAAATAGGTTTAATCACCATCAAATGACGCAGCAGATAAACAGATTTTCTTTATTGCACTAAAGGTTAGAAAAAAGTCATGTTAGGCCGTATGTCTTATAGCTACGGTATCTTCCAGATAACCTTTGGGTTAAGGAAAAGTAGTGTGTGGGTAGCGGTTATTATTTACGAGCACGAAACATCAGGCATACTGGTTTCATCATATTTTTTTACTGCTCAGTATATTGTTTTTTCTTCTCTTCACTTCTCCTTTTGTTTCAACTATTTTTTCCAATCCACAATATCATCTAACCGATGGACAATTTTGCCCACAAAACACCATCCAATCAACGTATATTCCAAAACATAGGATTAAAAACATTAATGCTTAACCATTCGTTATTTAAAGTGAAAAGGAGAAGATGCTGAATTCCAAAGACCAGCAAAACTTAATTGAAAACAAAAATTTCGATACAAAGAATTGAATATTCCCGCCGATTAATAAGAACAGGGGCTGTTTAAAGTGCTGAAAAGAATCCAGGTGAGCTCTACAAATAGAAAATCGATCCGTCGCGATCGTGACCCGGAAACTGGAGCCGGTGGAGCGTGGGGGCCGGGTGCCGGAAGGTTACAGACTAGCGACCGCAGAGAGCACAACCACGATATATTCATACATAGAGGGTCGGTTCTAACTGACTTTGATATCAAAGAGTTCATGATTTACGCGCAAGGCTGTACGTGCGTACGTTTTAAGGCGACGGGTAGCCCTAACTAGCGACACCATTCGTTTTTAATTGTTAGCTACTAAACTGGATCTATTTTAAACAATTTCGGGATTACAACTTCTCGGCAAACACTAATCATCATCATCATCATCATCAGCCCATTTAAGTCCCCACTGCTGGGACACGGGCCTCCCTCAATCACATGAGGGGTAATTGCCATACTCACCACGCTTGGCAAACGGGTTGGCGAGGGTTTTGATATAAATGCAGAGTTTTCCTTCTCTGGGTGCTGATGATCATGCCAGCAGCTTTACCTTAGTCGCCTTTTACGACACCTCGGTAAGAGTGAGGTCGGCCTATTCTACTCTGCCGGGACCACACGGCTGACACGGCGACAAACACTAATACCATTTATTAAATAACCATGCAGAAATGTTGGGTCTTTTTTGTACGCGAAAAATTGATTAACGCCAAAAGCGGCCACTTTTAGCGTGAATCAATTTTTCACGTACAAATACGGACCCTGAGAGACGGCTGAGAGAAATATGCTCATAGATTAGAAAAAGCCAGAGTTGTATGCGCTACGCTGTACGTTGTACGTATCAAATCTCTTCCGCACACATTCTGTATCCTCTGTCTCTGTCTCACACTGGACCATGCTGAGAGATCGGTGTACGCGTGCATGTATGTGTGCGCTGCCTGTTTAGCACACTTAGCTTTCTGTGTATATTTTGTACCACAACGCCGACGTTGCCATGCCGCAGACAAGTATCTTATGGTAGGCGACGGTCGCCTAATATTGTCGCAAGCGGTCATTGGGACACTGTCATACGGTCGCTAGTCTGTAATTGCCCTTATGGTTGAGTCACAGCACAACTGGTTGACTTTATCATTCATATCATTGGGTCATAGTGTGAATATACATATGAGATAAGAAACGCGCCTTCTGATCGTAAACCAATGGTAGCTCAGAGGATAAGAACATGTGCTTTCTGAAAGGGACGTCGTAATTACGAATCTGATTACTTTTGGATTTACAAATATGTGTGCGTATTTCTACCACTATCTACTTTAATTTGACTGCCTAGATGGTGCAGTGGTTAGTGGGTTGCACTTTAAATCGGCGGCTGCGCAAGAGGTCCTGGGTTCGATTCCCGGGTCGGGCCAAAAATTTGTACCTAAGTTTTCGGTTAAAAAATCTTAGTGTCAACCCGGAGTCCGGCGGTCATGTACGCAATCCCTCTCCGGTCGTGTCACGTGTCTGGTGTCCCATCAGAATATGAGTGTAAGAGAATAGAATGCACTACTGTGTGCGCACACACTTGACCATTATAATACATCCTGCGTACGTGGCTAATCGTTGAGATTGGCCGCCATAGCCGTAATCGGTTGGAGGATATTATCTTGGCGGTGATAGAAAACATCGTGAGCAACATTATACGTTGTAGGGGTTTCTCAGATAGTTGGCCTCTAGCCCTCTTCCCTTCGCAGTATCATTGACCTTAAGTTTTTCAGGTTTTCCTCGATTCATCAATCTTAGCGATTTATTCCCAGTTGCGTCCAAAACTGTTGTCTCGTATACCGGAGTGCGCGTGGACCATGATCCAAGATTCGGGAAGTCTGACAGACTGCCGTCTGACCTTCGCAACCCTTAGACAGGGGTACCAGACAAACTGTATCACGGTTATAAGCGACGTTTAGAATCATTATCTCAAATATAGTAAGTATCTACAATCTAGGTTTTCCTCTGTCAGCATTGTTACATGTGTTGACATATGTTAGGGAGTCTGAATTTATTAAACTTTTACTATAAACATGACACGTATGGCAAAAGTCTAGAGTAACTTTAGCATAGGTACAAAATTCACTTACTTCATAATTAAGATCACTTTCGGTTCCTTTTAAAATAGTTTCTATTACCTATTTGTCTATGAGTATTCACTATACCAGTGGTTCACTATCGCGCGACGAAACTGCCGGCAGCGCGCCAAATGTGCCTCATTTGGGCCAATGTGACCCGGCACTATCGCTTGATCGTTCTGGGATAGTTTCTTCTATCAGATATTTATAAAATGAAAACTTCACTGTGAAATATGCAGAATAAAGATAGATGGACATTGGACACTATATTTAACACAAATGTTTTTCAGAACTTGAATTTTTGGTCATACACAATCTCGGTGATAAAAAAGGTACGGTAAGATAATTTATCAAGGTAATGCGATTGAAGTATAGGTGTTCTACCACATTGAAAGGGTTGAGGAACCACCTATCTCCAAACCACATAAACTGTTCCATAATATTCTAGAATGAGCCAAATATATACAGTTTTATTTTTATATTAGCACAGTATACTCAGGTATACTCGTATTGTTTCGCCCATAGAGTAAGGGCGGCATCCTAAGTCTACGTTTTCGCCTTATCTTTTATGATAAGCGATAACAATTTTTTTTGACGCAAAATACTTTTATACTCCGTCGTTTCATCATAGCGTTTAGGAACCAATTTTGTAATTTTGGAATAGGCTTTACTAAATTCTGGAAAAAATCGTTAAGTTTCGAATTCGGCTCACCGATAAAGGTGCGATTATTTCCTCACTAGCATACATTGCTAGCATACTGCCTGTAAGCTCGCAATCGCTTTAGGGCTGCGGGCGAAGCGCCAAATGGGCCTCATTTGAGCAATGCGGCTCAAGCGACTGGGCCTCTCGATACAGGCAGCCGTTTACTGTAACAAGTGCCATTGTGTGGCACATTTTAGATTTACCGATGGTATTTCTGTATAAGAATGTGCGTCTTCTGCACAAAATAAATTGACAGACGCCGGTTGCCTACATCGTGCGCTATACACAAACACGAGCACGTGGCTACGCACAAACCATTCGCGCGTACAGGTATCTCGGCGAAGTTTGGCGTGTCTGCTAGAGTCAACCTTATGTGTCTATTTATTTTGCGTCTTTGGCCTGTCGTATAATTTAGGTAGACGCGATTGAAGAGCTTTAAAATACAATAGAGCGTAATATATTGCTAACGTTATCACGTTTTTTCCCGGAGGAGTCGACACAGTTCATTATGCTTTCACATGCTCTTGGGATACATTTTTCACTTTCTCTACACTCATTGATCATTCCATACATCTTTGTTTGTGTTGTTTGATCAAAAATTTGTACCTAAGTTTTCGGTAAGAAATTCTTATTCTCATCCCGAAGTCTGGAAGTCGGCGTTCATGTACCCCCGTGCCTCGGAAAGCACGTTTAGCCGTTGGTCCTGCGCCCAATCCCTCTCCGGTCGTGTCACACTGGTGTCCCATCGGAATACTAGGGTAAGGAAATAAAGAGTGCACTTGTGTTTGCGTATACACTTGATCACTATAATATATCCTGCGTACGTGGCTGATCGTTGACATTGGCCGCCGTAGCCGTAGTCGGTTGTAGGGATATATATATATTACATCTTTGACATTTAAAACCACATTACGCGTCCATACAACAAAGGAACAACAATTCGCGTCGAATAAAGGACCTCCTCCTTTTAAGTCTGTTTAAATAGCAGTTAAGGTGACGCATCGACGTACTAAGCGCCGCCAGTAGATTTGTATTAATTGTGGCGTGAGTTTTAAAAGTACAACGGTGAATCCATAAAGGAAAGTATTAAGAATTCTCGCCGTTTACGCAATCTTTTGTGGGTAAGATTAGAGGATAGGGTCAGTTCGAAATTCCTAAGTGTAGACGTGCTCCATGAAAGAAGATTGATTCTGTTATAATATTATGAAATACAAACGCAACCTATTTATTAACATATCGTGCCGTTTCAGCTATGGCGACTGATCTTAACGATCAACGACGTACGCATCTCTTAGAGTGATCAAGTGTACGCAAACTCAAGCGTACGAATACAAATACAAATACAAATCATTTATTGCATGTCACATGAAAATAGGTTGTTACAAATATGGATAGATACAATGTGACGCCCTGTAAGGGCATAGCAACATAACAAAGGGCCCACTAAGTTCCTGCGTCCTACGTAAATTATAGAATATTATTAACAATAACAATATTTAAATTCTACATACACATACAATTCTAAATTAACAATGAAATCGATTTTTCTATTCTATTTTTATAACATTAAATAATAATTGTAATTGAGAATTGAACTGTATAGCTTAAATTTATTAATTGATTTATTTATAATAGATTACTTTATTTTATCATTGAAAAATTCCTGTATATTATAATAGCATTTTTTAATTAAGAATGTCTTTAAATTTTTTATAAAAAGTGGAAGATTATTTATATTTTTATGTCATTTGGTATATGATTATATATTTTAATTAACATGCTACATACGCATCTCTTATAGTGATCAAGGGTGCACTTATGCACCCTTTATTTACTTATCACCATATTTCGATCGTGACACCAAAGTGACACGACCAAGGAGGGTTCGGGCGCAGGACCAACGGTACTTTGTAACAACCGGAGCGATACCACACGGTCTCACTGATCAACAGGCCGACTGGAAAATCTTCAGATACCCTTTCATTTTCGTTTCTTAAACTGTGTCTAAATAAAATTTCAAAGAAATCACTCCGACTAACTGTCCGACAAATATTTATTATGTTGAATCACTGGTTATATTACACTGTGACACTTCTAACATGCTGACTTTCACTTGTAATGGATCACCCCTCAAAAGAATAGAAGTTCGTGCCAAACTAATGTTGTTGAGAAGTTTTAATATCATTACGCATTCCGACATGTCGCCTCGCTCTATTATAAGCATGAATTAAATTACAAAAGTTGGTAATTGTTTCGGTACAAAACTCGTTACAGCCCTGCCGGGAGTTACACTTGGTTTAGATTTCGCGGAAAAGTTTTTGAAGCTTACGCGGATACCAGTGGCCTACAATGAACCTGACGTTACGACCTAATCGGAGTTTCCCTCCCTTCCACACGCGCTTTGTGCCTCCTTTGTTTGGACGCGACAGGTATATTTAAGTCCCGCTAAGGGTCGGGTTCATTGAAAGACACATGATTTTAGATGCGATAATCGTTGTAATAATGTTCTCTTAACCGATATTTGTAAGGTGGCTAAGGTGGCCAATCTGAACGATTCAGCCATGGACGCAGTAGGACATATAGTGCACTAAGTGCATGCACAAACACTAGTGAACTCTCTATTTCTTTACACTCATATTTCGATAAGACATCAGTGTGACATGACCGAAGAGGGATCAGGCATATGACCAACCAAACCAACGGCTTAAAGTTTTCGGTGGACGATGGACGGAATAATCCTGAAGTAATCAGCGAACTAAGAAAGATCAGTTTGCTAATTACAATTAAGAAAATGAAAGTAATGATTTGTTAAAAACCAAAATGTGGCGTACGAATCCAACCATAAAAATGAACTTAACCCTTTATTCATCGCATATTTTATTTCCGCGCTGTCCATTAATGAGTCGTGTTTATGCCACGTCACACGGGTGCAGTTTGTCCGCCATATCTCCTGCCCACACAGGAATCCAGATTTCCACTTCGCAATAAACATTTAGTGCGAAACAGTAAGTTACTCGTGTCACGTAAATCGAAGCATTTTTATTACGCTCAGGCACAGAAAAAATTGCCGCCGGCAATGATTGCTGGATCGTCCATATTTTTAGTGGCGCCATTTTGCTGGCGCTAGGGTCGAGACGGAAAAAAAAGGTTCACTGTAGCTGGCCAGTGAGTAGGTATATTCCTACACATACGGTAGTTTGGTACTTTGTTACACGTATGGGTAGATAAGACTGCGTTTACACCAGAGAAAGAGAGAAGTGAGGATGTGTGATTCTTGGCTGCAGATCTTTAGTCCACCTACGAGTACCTATAGTCCTTACGCCTTATTTATCTGGAAGGCAAACAAGATGAGGTTGGCAGGTGACAAAACGAAAGAGTGACCTAGTACGCAGCGGTAGCTGGATGTGTCCTGAATTGAGTTTATTATGATAAAAATTGAAAGAATAGTTGTATTCGCCAAATTCCATTACGTTTTTCAAAGAAAGTGCGCATTTCCTAGCGAAATCGCGTACCGTGGTCAAAACTAATAAACAAACGGCCGCCCTTGGGGAAATTAAAAATAGTTCCGCAGAAATCAACAAATTTGTGGTTTTAGGGTCAAGTTCCTCCAATACTGAGGCTGAAGTGGCTTTCATCAGCTTTCAATATAGCCAATACTGAATATTCAAATTGGAAATCAGGGTTGTATTGAACTTTACGACGAACATTGTTGCGAACGATTTTCGCTTTATAATATTACAAAAGTGAACTGAATGAAAACTTTATGAACTATTAAATTTATTACGGTCGTGTAGACGGACTGGTGTCCTCTGAGTTATTGATAACGATTCATATTATGGCTGGAATAGGCTATAAAACGAGCTCGCTTCAAATGGCTTCATACCACGTGAAACTTTTTCTTACTCTATTCAGTGAAGCGAAATAATAAGAAAATATGTTTTTTGTAAAAGCACGTCAACACGGAATCGTGGCCGCTCTAAACAATCCTGGCGGCGGACTTTCACTGCAGAAGCGAAAACCTAAGGACTAACTTGGAGCAAAGTAAAACGTGAAGCTCAAGATCGTTCGAGATGGCGGAGCACTGTGGACGCCCCTAGGGGACATAGGACATTATTTAAAAAAATTACCTAAACCTATTTGAGATATCACAGTATGAACTGTGTATGATATTCCTGCTGAAGGAAGTGATGGTGTGGCCGAATGTATATTATTCGCTATTTTTTAAAACTATTTTGTATTTTCTGTCGTAATTTGATATCGATCTTCTTTATTCTCGTATAACTCTATATCCCACCATAATTAGCGCTGTCACAAATATGCCAAATAATCTACCACCCAGGAGTGAAAATTACGCCTTATTCCATAATCAATAACGTTCAAAATAACTTAACAAAAATAAACACTCAGAATCTAATCTTTATCCGTGGATAAATCTATGGTATAACGTCAAATTTGTATAGAATGACAGCGCTATACTATCATAGATTTATTATTGGAATAAGGTTGGTCGAATCGGCCCAGCGAGATTATACCACAGTTTTACTCCCACTTAACAGCTAGTTCTATTTGTTGATTATGTTGCTAAGGAGACCCAAAATGTTTGTCTACGAAATTAGTTAAATACATATTTAACCACTACATACAGGGTGTATTTGTGAACAGTTACATCCCCTTAACCACTTGTTCTACCAACCATTGTGAACAACATTTGTTCTACGTCTTTTCGAAGTTCATCGGATTTTTTTCTCCCCATAATATTCTCCAACCGATTACGGCTACGGCGGCCAATTTCAACGATCAGCCACGTACGCAGGATATATTATAGTGCTCAAGTGTGTGCGCAAACACAAGTGCACTATCTATTCCCTTACCCTCATATTCCGATGGGACACCAGGGTGACACGACCGGAGAGGGATTGGGCGCAAGGACCAATCGGCTTAACGTGCTTTCCGAGGCAGGGGGATACAAGACCGCCCACTTCCACACTCCGGGCTGACACTAAGAATTTCTTACCGAAAACTTAGGTACAAATTTTTGGCCCGACCCGGGGATCGAATCCGGGACCTCTTGCACAGTCGTCCGCTTTAAAGTGCGACCCACTAACTATCACAGTTAATTACCACTAATTAACCACTACATACAGGGTGTATCTGTGAACAGTTACATCCCCTTAACCACGTGTTCTACTAACCATTGTCGAAGTCAATCGATTTTTTTCTCCCCATACAAAGTAACCGAGTCACGTGACTGACTTTGTATGAAAAGTAGATTTTTTTGATGCGAATTTCCAAAATAAAACAAATGTTGTTTAGAATGGTAGAATACGCGGTGAAAGGGATGCAACTGTTCACAGATACACCCTGTATAGAAGGAAACCCGCTCCCGTCTCAACAGGGTCCTTGGCCTTTGGCAATCCCGCCATGAAACCACTGTCCTCCTCAACTTAGACTGCAATTCCCAGTTGCGTCCAAAGCTGTCTCTCTAGAGCCCAGGGTACGCTTGGTCCATTATTCTTGATTTGGGGAGTCTGGTAATTAAAATGATTTACCGTGGGAGAGCCACGCTTCGGCATGAATAGGCCGGCTCGACCGGAGTGATACCACGGCCTCACAGAAAACCAGCGTGAAGCAGCACTGTGCTGTGTTTCGCTGCGTGAGTGAGGGTACCGGAGGCCCAATTCGGGGGAAAAGGTTGGCAGCGCACTTGTGACTCCACTGGTGTCGCGGGTGTCCATGGGCGGCGGAAATTGCTTACCATCAGGTGATTCGTAAGCTCGTCTGCCACCTATCACATAAAAAAAATGATGCAACGGCCGTGTGACCTTCGCAACCCTTCAACAGAGGAACCAGACCAACTGAATCATGGTTACACGTCTCAGAAACTATCCGAAACTTGCAGGCTGTGAAAACACTTTCGTCTGTGTGAAATAAATGGCGCGACTATCTCCAACTACTAAGCAAGTCTCGTGGAGTGCGAAAACATGTTCTAATTAAGCCCAATTTGATAACCGTGGAAAAACAACTTAGGAACAGTGATGGGTCACTATGCATCAAACATCGATTAATATTTTCAGGTAACAATAAAAATCGATCACTTCATAATCGACTTTTAAAAGAATTAAAACTCAAACCACTTTATTATAAATTGCGATCTAAAGTTATTACCGTACTAAAGCTCATGTTAACTAGTTCCAACACGCAATAATAGAAGGGCCTGACACGAATTTTGTTCCGGGACTATCCCTACGGGGAAAAGTGTTTATATACCTACAAAGGCACGATTTTTGAAACAATTAATTTTATGCGGAGTCTTCTTTTGACTTGGACTAAAAAGCCAAGATGAAATTCAAAGAGGCAGTTATTTAGACTGTCTTGGTTTCTTGTCGTGTAAAATTTTCTATTATTTGAAGCATAGGTAATAATATACTGGTTGCATCCTATCAAAATATAATTGTAAAATAGTAGTAGGTAAGCTATATTAAACATGAATATTCAAAAAAATATTATCGAGTTAGAAAATGATCGATATTTTTTTCACATCCCTACAAGGAAAGCTTGCTTCTTGGAAGGTTGCCAAGAGGTGTCTCCCAGGTTTTGTTGTTTGCCTTTTAGTGATGTCAGGGGTAATCCATAAAATTGGCAATATAGTTAATGTTTGTTTTCTGTTAAGATTTATGAGGAAGAGATTTTGTAGATAAAATACGCAAAACCTACATTTAACATTTAGGTATGCAATACTTATTATGTTTTCTGTAATACTTACAATGACAAAAGTGAAATGGCCGAAATTGTAGATTTGTTTAATGACTAATAATAATTGTTTATCGAATATCAATAGTGACATTATCATATATCAGATTCTACTAAAAACTGAGTTTGAATAGAAACACACAGTCAATACGTTTTAAAATGGCGCCGAATGCGCAAAAATTAAAATTTCGATAACAGCCAAGTGCTGTACTTAAAAATTGCCACAGCTTCGATTTTCGAATAAAAAATCAGTCCTATAATCCGTTTCCCATATTTCTACTGACCACTTTACACATTCATAGCTCGAGCCTCGAGGGTTATTGCCGTGACGTGACCACACGTAACAGCAAGACTGTCCCGCTTACAGGCGGTTTGTCCAACGTCCCCGGTGAGATCAAAAAAGGCAGAATATTTTGCAAACAAACCATTTTTAACGTTTAATTTAACACTTCTCCGCAATAAATCCTAAAGAACAAAAAGCCACAATCAGAATTTTTACTGCCCTTTTTATGTGGTAAACGAGCAAGCGGTTCACCTAATGATAAATTACTAGCACCACTCACGAAAATCCGCTACACCATGGCATATATATCGTATCAGATATTAACCTCGATCCGAGGGTGGTAGTTTCGATTCCTATCCTAGTCAATCATTAGAGTAATAAACACGTGTGGTTGTTCCGTGGTTGGTTGTTAAAACGTCTACTTAGGTATTAAGTGGTACCTACCAACCTTCGTTGATTCTGACCGAAAGTGATTTTGCTAATATTTTAGATCGTATCGATCCGGAAATACAGCAGACGAAAGTTCATATCATAGTCCTACCTTACGTATCCCAACGTGGCGTGTTTCTATTTTTTTAAGTCCGTAAGAGTCCTGTTCTGATTAAATAAATGGTCACGTTAGTTACTTGCCAACGCCCGCACGGCTGGCGTTACATTAATATATTGTACACTTAATCCAATTTTTTGTACAACAATAACTACGGCATAAACGCAAATGGGAAGATTGGTCGATTTTACGGCAAACTGTTATACTAACTTCAGATTTATCTGAGATCAAATTGACTAATTAAGACAAAAAAAAATATTCGCTTTTAATGTTACCAATCGGAAATAAATAAATTATTCCCACTTCTTATTAATAAAAGCAGAGTTACTTGTTTATTTTACTACTCTTTTAGCACTCGCATCGTTACCCGCGTTAATGTTTTCCTGGATGTTTTCATAGAATGAAACATTTTTCATTGTTTTTGTTTTTATTATTGCAAAAAATAGGCAGACGAGCATAAGGCCCATATGATGGTAAATGGTAACCGCCGCTCATAGACCAACAAACGCTTGCCTACCGTGAAAGGATGCGTGTTTAACGCAAGTTATGTATTTTACTAATGACTTACTCGACTTCTTATTCCTATGTCCCCGAGTTGGGGCAGAAGGCGTCCACAGTGATCATCGCGTTCGGTTTTGAGCTTCGCGTTAAACGCCACTCCAAGTCCTGCCGATCAGAGTCCCTCCGCAGAGTGTCTGTGGAGAGTGTCCAATCCAGTTCCACTTGCGACGCTTGATCTGCTGGTCGATCGGGGTTTCGTTGCAGCGTTCCAACAGATTCTCGTTGGAGATTTTATCCGGCCAGTACACACCACGAATTCAGCGAAGACAGCGATTGACGAAAACCTGGAGTCGATGCGAGACCTTTCATGTTTCGCACCCATATAGCAGTACGGATTTGACATACTGCTATATGAGTGCGAAACATGGATTTTACTAATAGCTACAAGCATTTATTTTAAAATAGGGGACCCTTTAAAATTCCACCATTAATTGTTTTGTAACAATGCACAATGGTGCTTTAAAACTACGAGTATAAATTAATTAATACTCGATATTTTGTTGCAAATTGGACATTGTACTATATCAATCAAAAATAAAACATAGATTAATTAATTTCTGTTCCAAACGAGCATGACTAAAACTGGACATCCATTAATAGATAATTGAATGAGACACAAAAAACAATACAGGTTTTATTGAATAGATTAGTACAGATCACAATCTGGCTGCCACAAAAAGCATTATTAAATCAGGAGAGCCAATGAACCCATAAGGAGATATCAGATAGACTTGGGCAAAACAGTTCACTGAACTGAAAAGATTAATACTGCTGTGATTGAGAGCAATCAAGCCAAATACTCTTGACAGTCGGTGTCATATTCCATTCATAATTAATTAATGGCATGTCTGTTTGTATTGGTCTGGGTGTTTTCTGTGTATTATAAGTATTTATTTACAAAAAAGTATTAAATGTATATATTTGTGATTCCGCTGTTGGTTATGATATTCGTAACAGAGGTGCTTGAGCTACCTATCTGGGAGTCAGTATTTTACAATATATTGATTATTTTACAGATATTGTGAAATATTTATTATTATTAATTAATACTCTACCGACTACCGCAAGTTTTTTGACATTCATAAGTGTTCTGTGTGAACCTAAATTAATAAAGAATTTTTATCTTATCTTATCTTATCTTGTCTTTGTTGATTATAAGAACTACTCAATGATATACTAGCAAAATGAGCAGAAAGAGTAATGCAGTATATTTTATCGCCATCTGAGCGACTCGCTCTTTTTTTTGTACTCGTAGAATTATCTACTCTATCTGTTCGTGAAAAGTAGTACTTACCTCATATCAGCCATGAAACTGTTTCATATTTGTTGACTTATGATCAATCCTACTGTCTTTTTTACTCTCCATCACAAATTCTTACATCTAACCACACGCAAGCGATTGTCACTCCATCCCCATCATCTCGATGGATGGCGGTCTAATACTGTGCGTTTTTCGCGGAACTTTCTACCACGTACCTCAGTTCTGTGGAACAGTTTACCCACGGGAGTATTTCCCGACGGCTAAGACTTAGGGACCTTTAAGATAAGAGCGTACTCCTTTTTAAAAAGGCCGGCAACGCGATCTCTCTTATTTCGCGGATGTTAATGGGCGGCGATGATTGCTTTCTATCAGGTGACTCGCTTGCTCGTTTGTTCGCCTCTAGCATAAAAATAATAAAAAAAACATAACAGTAATTTATCAAGCATCAACTGAAACTACTACACTACATAGGATGTGAAAGAGCGAGTTACTAAATAGGGCTAGTTAAGTGAACTGTTGCTAAATGTCTAAAGGCCTGTATTCACGTTGCGTAGTGCAAGTGCAAGTGAAGTGTGAGTGCAGGTTATTACAACGCAGCCTAGTACCTAATCACTCGCTGTCCACACGTACTTTAGACTAATAACTAATGACTACCCAACGTGAATACAGGCCTTTACTCAGGCACTACACTACTCAAGTGAAATATCGGGCCGTTGAATTGATTTCGACCGACAAACAAAAGACTGTTATAATCACACTCCACACAAGTACTTTATTATCGCCACAAAGGAGGTCGCTAACGAAATGAAAATTGCCTCTATAATCAAGTTTCACGAGTGAATAAATATTCATATTTCGAAATCTGGCGAAATTCGAATCGAAAGGTCGATATCGGAGTTGGGTGAGATAACGTCGAGTTGTCGCGAAGTTCCGCAGATAGTCACCTGGTGTCAGGGAAATATCTAAATAGGAACATTGTATAGGAGTTTTTGAAAATGAAAAGGTTTATTTATTTAAAACGTAAAAGTTTGCATACATACAAACCATTTTTAAGTTTGTAATATTAATTACATATTTGTTTTCTGACTGGCAAGAGCTGGATGCGAGTAGCAAAAAATCGATCGGAGTGGCGAACATTTGGAGAGTCCTGTGTCCTGCTGTGGACTGCAAAAAGCTGATAGTAAAGTAAAGTATCAGCCTATATACTGTCCACTGCAGGACAAAGGCCTCCATTATAGAAATCAAGTCATCACTACTATGATGGGGTCAGGCTTAATCACCACGCTTGCCTAATGCAGATTGGTGATCACAAACCCGAGTCATGTTCGAATAACTCGATGTATAATTTTTACTCAAGACCCGGAAATCACGTCCCGGTACTTAAACCACTAAACCAACAAGGCGTTTAGAAGCTGATGATAAAGATTAACTTCTAGTTCTATGGATCACGTAACCAACTTAGCTGTCTGAAAAATCGTACACTTATTAATACTTATTATTAACATAGTACAACCTGTGCGGATAAAGAATGGGATCATAAATGGCGTCTATACTCGCACTCGTGGGGTGCGTGTATAGACGCAAATAGTGAGCGAGCGAGAAGTGAATAGATGCGCCGCCATTTCTGATCCCATACTTTATCCGCACAGGTTGTAAAGGCCCAATTTGTACCCAACTTAAAGTTACTTTATTCTTTCTAGGTACTGTACAACAGTGTTTCATTATGGTGTGTAGCCGGAATGGTGTGAGTACATTCATTCAATAAAAAACAACAGGACAATGCTAAATAATACTACGTGTGTAAAAAAATATTATGTAGATTTTTTTTGTGATAGGTGGCAAACGAGCAGACGGCTCACCTGATGGTAAGCGATTGTCCGGGTGTACTCGTCGATCCAGGATTTGGGAAGTCTAGTTCTTTAAGTACAATCTAGATATTTTTTTTACATTATGGCAGACAAACGAGCAGACGGCTCACCTGATGGTAAGTGATAACTGCGGCCCATGGACATCAGCGACACTCGGGGCATCATAGAGCGTTGTTGGCTCTTAAGGAAGGAATAAGCTCTTTTCTTGAAGGTCACCAAGTCGTATCTGTTCGGAATCACCATCGTTGGTAGCTGATTCCCATAGTTTAACTACGCGCGGTAGGAAGTGGCGTAAGAAGCGCACTTTGGTGGAACAAAATCCATTCAAGTGATGTGAGTGAAATTTGGAGTTCTGGCGTGAGATATAATTGGTCTATGGTACAATGTAGCGACTATCGTCTGACAACTGCGACACTTCATGCATTACAGATGACCATGGGCGGCGGTAATCACTTGCCATCAGGTGAGCCGTTTTCTCGTTTGTCAGCAGTAATGTTAAAAAAAAGCCCTTGCAACATTTTGATAGGGGAACCAGACAACTAGATCTAGGTTACACGTTCAGCAACCACATTGACAACACAACCCTGACGGTCGAACTAATAGTAGAAATATAACCTTAAACCGATTACTTGAATATTCATATGTGGAGACTTGTAACTGGTATTGGTTTTTGCGACTACTGTAGATACCTTATAGGATTATTGAAACTGTTAATCTTCCGAATAATTAATAAATAATAGATAGTTTATTATCAGTGGATAAGAATAGCTTGTGGGAGCTCGTAGATTCAAATCCGATCTCGCATCTCTCAATCTATATTTTTCAAATGATTCCGAATTAAAAAATATAAGTACAGTATGAGGCACAAGATTTAAAATGACGATTTTTTTATGACTTACACCAGAAGAGTATCTAACAAGTGCGCTGCCGACATCTTCTTTGTATCTCGTTCGTCTTGTCTTTTCTTTTTGTTATCATTGATTATTTTCTACATTCTTCGTTATCTTGAACTATATCTAAATTGATCTGAGCTTGGACCTTGTTGACCCATTCACTTTGTTCCTTTTCTTCTTCCTTGGTCACTAGTTTATGTATTAACTTATTTTATTTGTTTTTGTTTAAATATTTCATTCCTATGTAGTACTGTGCAATCTCCTTGTGTATTTGTTATGTGTCCTATCTATGTAAATCTTTTATGTGGTGTATTAATAATAATAATAAATAATAATAATAATTCTCACAACATCTCATACGTTGACCTGATTCCGTACTAAGTAGCTTAAGCACTTGTGTTACAGATATCAGACAACAGAGGAACACAAATATATGCTTGAATACATATATTACACCCAGACACTGAACAAACACAAGTGTTCATCGCACGAATGTTTGTCCAGGGTGGGGATCTAACCCACGACCTTTGGCGTAAGAGGCAGGGTCACTACCAATTTCGCCATCCGGTCAGTCAAAATTAATGTTTACTTACTTACTTTTAAAAAGAAATAAGCTCTTATTATTATGATTTACTACGAACTATAAATTTATTACAACAAATGAAATAACAACGCATAGGAAAAACTATTAGGGGAAGGCCTATGTCCAGCAGTGGACGTCTATTGGCTGAAATGATGATGATGATGATGATGATAAATTTATTCATAACAATGATTTGAATGTGTATAAAGAAATGGAATATGCTTCGAGTTGAGTTTATAATGGGTACCTAATTATTTGTTTATCTTTCCTTTAAATCTCGATATCGCAAAATGTTTCCAAACAAGGGAAGGTAAAAGGCTACGGCAGCAAAAATATAATTTATTTTCGGCCATTGTTAGCTAGTGACGCAGATCATTAGCGATTTCTGAACGTTGATGGAATATAATCTATAACAGGATTGTTAATTTACACCCAGTCTGTTTTCGACGGTGCTTTTGTTTTCATTAAGAAACTGTACAGAGCTGAGCAGGCGAAAATGTTGGTTTGCTTTTGAAATGGATGAGAAATAAATTAGAATTCAATGGAAATCTATGAGCTAGCCCGCTTGCTCATTTGAAATATTATGTAAAAAAGTCGTAACATTGAACGTTTTGGGGAACTTTCCATAACATATAAAATCCTCTTTTGCTCAATTATGATTTCTTTATTCTTTATTTTTTTTCTTAATTCTTTTTTTTATATTGCAATGTTGTCTGATAGAAATCGATTTCAGTGATAAGGCCGTCGAGTTGAGCTTAAGTTGTGTATTTTAAAGTATATCTATCTTTATCTTTTTTCTTATGAGAAAGGGAGGCAAACGAGCAAGCGAGTCACCTGATGGTAAGTGATCACCGCCGCCCATGGACATTAGCCACAACAGAGGGAGTGGAGATGTGTTGTCGGCCTTTTTGGAAGGTAAAGGCTCGTTACTTGAAGATCTCAATATCATACCGGTTCGGATATAAATAAATAAATAAATATTTCACAACATCACATACATTGATCTGACTCCGAGATAGGTAGCTGAAGCACCTGTGTTACGGATATCAGAATCAACAGTGGGATTACAAATATATACGTATAATACTTTTCTTTTGTAAATACATACTTATAATACATAGGGAACACCCAGACCAATACAAACAGACATGTTCATGCACACAAATGTTTGTACTGTGCAGGGATCGAACCCGCAACCCTTATATACCGCCGAGGGAAGTTGATTCCACAATGAGAAGGTGCGTGGCAAAAAATGACGTGTAAAGCGCACGGTAGTGGACCTCCTCCACCCATCCAGATGGTTCGGGTGGAATCCTACTTTATGACGGTACGGTGGTGAAATTCAGCAGCGGGTATTAACTCAAACAACTCCTCGGAACACTCACCATGGTAAAGGTGATAAAAGACACATAGAGATGCGACTTCTCTCCGCAGAGCAAGAGAGTCTAAGCGACCAGTGAGATTCTCACCGTCGACTATTTTTTTCAAAAACATTTTTCTGCGTATTGAAATATCTGTCAGCCATAATTTTCATATATGTATACGTCCCCATACTTTCAAAAAGAAGTTGAAAAAGGAGAAGGAAAAGCATAAAATTTACGATTAATTTATATACAAGTAGGTATCTAGTTACATCTACTCCATAAATAGAAACTTTTTTACCGTACGACTGTCAGTAAAATAAAAGCGGAAGAGTTTTTACAATCTAAGAAGTTACTTTCGTCAATCAATCAAACCTCATAGTCATTCGTATAGCAAAAGAACGGATTCGCCCACAAGTGAGGGCGAACAATCTTGTTTTACTGCGCATAGTAAAATCGTAGTATAAATAAACGCGGTACAAATAAAGCCAGTGGGTCGACAATCGACGTAACATTCTCTCAACGGTTAACGCTATGGTAGAGATCGGTGGAGAAAACTACAATTCGTTAAAAAGTCTTGAAAAAAAGTAATGGCGCCACTGTCGCTTACGTCATAATAATAATATCCTTCAACCAATTTCGGCTAAGTAGGCCAATCTCAACGATCAGCCACTTACGCAGGACTTCTTATAGTGTTCAAAAGTGTGTGCAAACACAAGTGCACTCTCTATTCCCTTGCCCTCATATTCCGATAGGACACCAGTGTGACAAGACCAGAGAGGACTCGGGCTCAGGACCACCGGCTTAACGTGCTTTCCGAGGCACGGGGGTACAAGACCGCCAACTTCCAGACTCCGGGGAAAACTCAGGTACAAATTCTGGCCCGACCCGGGGATCGAAGGCAGGACCCCAAGCGCAGCCATCGCTTTAAAGTGCACTGCCTACTGCGCCAACGTGGCAGTCACACTTACATCATAGTGGTAGGGTAGCCCCATTAGTTGACACCCACCAGTAAGCTCATCAAACATTCGTTGTCATGGTTTTCTTGACGCAAAGTTCGTTATACTTTAGTCAGAATTTGGCTAACTATTTTTTTAAATATAACAGTCTCCAGACAACAAGCCGGATCATGTAATGGTAAGCGATTGCAGTGGAGTCACAAGCGCGCTGCCAATCTATAAACCCCCTTTCCCCGGCTTATTTTTTGGAAACCTCAATCGACACCGGTATATGGTAAAAATACCAAAAGTCCGCACAAAGAGGTTTGAATCCTGTTTCCTTATTCGTACTGCGAAACAGTGGAATCAGCTGCCTGATGAGGTGTTCCCTAGAGGCTACAATTTAGGGGTTTTCAAAGCGCGAGTGAATAGGTATCTTCTAGGTAATCGTGCTACATCTTAGACCATATTATCACTTACCATCAGGTGAAATATGGTCAAACGCTTACCTATCTACAGTAAAAAAAAATCCTAAGTTTTTTTTTACAAGGCCATGCCATGGGAGCGTCGTTCATCGAAACGTGCTAAGACTTTCTACGGGCTATTTTTATACTGTAGGTTAGACGAGTACAGGTGCGCGCCGTGCAAGCATTTGTAGTTTGGTGCTAACGTACGAGGAGGAGAGCGGTAAACCCTCGGTCACACTATAGTAAGAAAACACGAGAATTAAGAGATTATTTAAGGTGACGGGTAAGGCACACTAGCGACCCCAATCGATTTAAAATTTTAGCTACTAAACCAGATCTACTTTTAACAATTTCAGGGTTACACTCTCTCGGCAAAGACTTATACTATTTATTAAATAACCATGCAAAAATGTTAGGTCCAACGCGTACGCGAAAAATTGATTCGAATCAATTTATCGCCAACAAAAACGGACCCAACATTTGTGCATGGTTATTTAATAAATAGTATAAGTGTTCGCCGAGAGGTTGTTACCCTGAAATTGTTTAGAATAGGTCCGGTTTAGTGGCTAAAAATTAAAATCGATTGGCGTCGCTAGTATGCCCTACAAGTCACCTTAAGTAAAATGAACGTATTTTTCTTGCTATGCACATGGCATTTTGTTTTTGGTGCCGAAAACACGGCGATTGAATGTCTACGTGTGCTTAGGCTCTAAAATTTAGAAGATGTTGGTACAGTACCAACTCGGAAAGTCAGACGGCAGTCGCTTCTTTTTTATAACAGAGGCACAGTATATTGGCTCTCCTCAGCCTGATGGTAAGCAAGAAAAGACCCCAAGTTGCAATTACTACGGAAGCGATGTCAAGGCATCACCTCCGTTGGCACCGCCATACTAGCCCGCGAGATGTTTCTTCACGCTTCGTTTAAAGGAATCCATATTGTAGGAATGAAAAGATTAATTGAAATTACCAGACTCCCCAAATCCTAAACCATGGTCTAAGCGTACCGTAAACTCTAAAACTGTTGCTTTGAACTAAACGCTGGGGAAGTGGGGGAGGGGGGCTTCGGCATGAATGGGTGATACCACGGCCTCACAGAAAACCAGCGTGAAGCAACATTGTGCTGTGTTTCGCTGAGTGATTGAGGGTACCGGAGGCCCGATCCGGGGGAAAGGGGGTTTAATGGTTGGCAGTGCACTGGTGACTCCACTGGTGTCGTGGTTGTCCGTGGACGGTGGCAATCGCTTCTCAAAAGTTGATCCGTCTGCTCGTCTGCCATCTATCACATAAAAAAATATTCAATACAATTCAATTCAAAATATCTTTATTTGCATAGGCTTGTATACATACAGCACTTTCAAATCGGCAAACATTAGAAATTATAACTATTTATTTGTGAGCATAATATACATGTAATTACACATATATGTCGATACATACAATAAACTAAGAAATGAATAAACCTATTTAATGTGATAAACATATTTAATGTCGTGAGACAGCGCTCGTATTGTGTTTCGCATAGTGAGTGAGGTGAGGTAGCCCATTCGCATAGTGGGTGAGGTGAGGTAGCTCACGGTCTACCTGAATGCATCTAACTCGGATCACTATTTTGTTTCCTTTATTCACTTTGTGTTTTAGTAACACTTCCTATTGATTCGAATTCAACTCAAGCTTCCTTTTATAGTTTAAATGCACATCAGCGCGGCATTCTGTTTGGGTTTACCGCTCCGAATGCATTTTAAGGTTCGCCCGGTGTATCTAAATTCTAACTGCGAGTTCGACCTATTTAAACTTACTATCTCCGATGCCACGATAGCTCTGTGCCGATATCAATATCGTTTCAAAGATAGGCCTTCAAGGATAGGATTGTATGTGCAGTGTACCTACTACCTATCTCAAACATATATGCCGCGAGAAATAAGACCATACTGCTTGAGTCAATAATAGGATTATTTTTATTTGGTATACTGTAAACTGGTTATGAAATAAACTTTTTATTTATTATTTATTAAATCTGTGTGAAGACGACCTTAACCGAGGGTAAGCGACGGTAATATTTATTTACACAAATAAATCCCGTCGTCACCCCGCGCGGATCGTGTGGAGGAAATTAAAATCGGCGCCAGCTGGGAATAATGAGATTCCCATTAGTCACACCCCGTTTACCTGCATAAGTTTTCTTGCTAAATTAACGCGGCAATCGGGAAAATTCCGTGGTGCAGCTAAATGGGAAGCTGGTGCAATCTGTAGGGTAGATTGCATCTTGTTATGGTTTTAAAACTACTAGGAGTTTACTTATTTCGAACAAAAAACAGAAGACGGTAATTGACGGTAATAAAGAATGCAAGAGAGGAAACTATTTGAAAAGAGAATTGCAATACAGTGTCCTCCTCCTGCAGTTTATTAGTATTGGATTAAGTAACTAGTACTGTTTGTGACCTATGAGGAGAACTTAAGTAGGTAGTCATTCTCACTCAAATGTCTCTGAAGTGGTGGCGCTATGTGGCGGTTCATTGCATTCCCTCTAATATGGTTGAGTGAAATGATGGCTGACACCTACGTCATACTTGTGATCAGGTGCCACCTTTGGGGACTGGTCTGCTTCGGTTTACCACATGATATATATTTTATTATTTAATTTTGTGTTACAATTAAACTGTATGGCTGGCTTGGTATGATGAAAACGTAACATTGTATGAAAGTTTGGCGATTAAAAAGAGTAATTGGCGAGTTTCTTGCCGGATCTTCTTACAATGCATGTACCTGCGATCAAAATATGAGTGTCAAAGTCAAGTGACTTTTGACATTATAGAACACAAATAACGTTGTATGAGGAATGAATGCCAAAGGTCGTGGATTCGATCCGCGCCCCGGAGAAACATTAGTGTGACTTAGCACTTGTGTTTTTGCAGTGTGTGGGTATAGTATATGTGTTTAAGTATACACCGTGCTTTTTTAAATATCTTACTCCCTTATGGAGACCATTATACTGATGAAAACAAATATTTTCCCCCAAGGAACATATGGTCTTATCTCAGAAAAAAAAATTACCTTCCTATATCAATAGTAATCAGATGATTGTTGCAAATTGTATGGGAAGGCAATTATTTTTTTGAAACTAATAAACTAATAAAACCATATGTTCCTTGGGTAAAAATGTTTGTTATCATCAGTATAATGTCCTCGATATGGGAGTAAGATAGTTAAAAAGCACAGTGTACTTGAATACATATACACACACACTGCAAAAACACAAGTGTTAAGTCACAGACCTTTGGCATTCATTCCTCATATAACGTTATGTGTTCTATCATGATAGTTCCAGTCTGCAAGTAGGTACTCGAACATTACCGTCATTCGGGATCAGTTGCCTCATAAATCGAGGATATCCGTCCGTTCGGCTATCGGGAAATAAATCATCGCTTAAAAACGTCCAACTCGCTCCTACGCGACTGATAGTGTTTACGCAACAAAAAATACCGCGATGTAACGGCAATCTAAAAAAAAAGGAATTTAAAATGACACGGTAGAATAAGAGACTTTGACACTCATATTTTGATCACAGGTACATACATAACGCCCTGTTGTTGTAGTGGTTTAAGTACCGGGCTGTGATCTCGGGGTCCTGGGTTCGATTCCCGGGTCGAGCGGAAAAGTAGGTTTAGAATTTTTCGAACATAGCTCGGGTTTGCAATCACCAATCCGCAAGCGTGGTGATTAAGCCTAATCCCATTATAGTAGCGATAACTTGGTTTCTATGATGGAGGCCTTTGCCCTGCAGTGGGACAGATTATAGGCTGATACTTTACTTACTTTTTACATACATTGTACGAAACCTGTATGTATTAATGAAAAATTAAGAAAGCAGGTATACAGATAATTCAACTGAAGAAGACGCGCCCAATCACTTTTGGGCAAAGGCGCAAATTAATCATTTAAATAATTTGAACACTTCTCACAATAAAAAAATCAAGTAAAGCATCTTTTCAGTTACCCCGTTCTGTCAATTTATCATAGTGTGCGTGAGCACTCATTGCTAATTTGTAAGCGATAATGAGAAAGGGTGGGGCGCGTCTTCGTGGATTGAACTATCTGTACCAGTTTTAGTGAAAAGATTAAACTTTCAATTCAAACAAGATTGATAGTCCTCGAAAAGATGGCAAACATTAGAATTGATTCTGTTGTCTTAGGAATCATGTGATAGACGAGGGAGTAGGACGGTTAAAAAGCATGGTGTATACTGTATATTTATAATTCCTCTGTTGTCTGACTGTCTGACTTCCGTACACAAGTGTTTAAGGTGACGGGTAGGGCACACTAGCGACGCCAATCGATTTTATTTTTAGCTACTAAATCGGATCTATTTTAAACAATTTCGGGGTTCTCTCTCCGCAAAAACTTCCGTCCGTCAAACGCGTACGCGAAAAATTTATTACCGCCAAAAGCGGCCACTTTTAGAGTGAATCTATTTTTCGCGTACACAAACGGACCCAACATTTGTGAATGGTTATTTAATAGATAGTATAAGTGTTTGCCAAGAGGTTGTAACCCCCAAATTGTATAAAATAGATCCGGTTTAGTAGCTACCCGTCACCTTAAGCTACTAAGTAGCTACGGTAGCTACGTCATCAGGTCAATGTATTAGATGTTATATGAATTTATATAGAATAGCAATTCTATCAAGAGTTATGTTTCGAGACATCGATTACGGATAATATCGATAGTTTGTTCTTTTATCCGTTATCGCTAACTAGTAACTATCGGAAAGTTCTCGCAGCTCCGGTGCCGCAGCCCACAGTGGCTCGCAAGAGAGCTTTGATACTTGGAATGCCGAGTTCAATCCCCTTTAAGCTAGAGTTGTATCGGAGTTATGTCAATGTGCGAACTTACTTATGGATTGACTTTGTGTGTTGTCATACTTTCTAGCGATGACATGGCGAACGAACATTCATATACTTATATAAAAAGTACGAAAACTACACGAAATTCTACGGTGTTAAAAACACGTAACGTTTAAGATTTGCTTTTTAAACAATCAACATGTCTCCGCTAGGAAGTGATCCGTCCTAGCATCCAGTTAGTGGATACCAGTGGACCTATGAACTTATGGCTGGCCTAGAAAAAAATGCACAAGATATGTACATTTATCTTATAATAATGGCCCGCCCTCACTTTGTTTCGTGACATTAGTTCCACTTTATACTAATAGATGGCGCTAGGTGTCGATTACATCGCGGAAGCGTTTCGTGTTTGTGGATTACCTATAAGCGTTGCCGCTGTCAGTAGGATTTCCCTCTTTATAAATAGTATAGATAATAATACAGATTAGAACTTGCATATATATGTTCAGGCAAGCCGCACGCTTGATTGCCACTGATGTAGATTTAAAAAATATATTTGGAAATATAACACAATAGGTTAGCGCCCGCTAACGACTTAGATTGGTGATTCCCTGCAAGTTTATACTTAACCGTATTTTTTTATTACGTTGGTACAATTTTGTACAAATTTCATCCAATGTTCTGATATGAGATTGAACTTTATATACCACCATGATACCGCTAAATAGTATGATACTTTGCGGGTGCACGATCAAAGCGCAGAAACATTCATGTCTAAAAATTAGGTCACAGACTTACAGATGAAAGGAAATGCTTACTGCAAAGCGAATCCAACTGTTGGCGACGTCGGACTGATTCTAATTTCCATCAATTGTAGATACTGCCGATCCAATTAAGGAGATACTGTTTTTACAGCAGTTGTGTGAGTAAAAACTATAACTCTATTCCAAAATACGAAGATCTCTTGACTGTTACCAACGGCATTCGGAATAATAAGGGTCTACAGGGTCTAACGGTAAACATTTTTATCCCTTTAAACACTTCTTATACCAACCATTCTGAATGACATTCCTTCTGTGACTTTTGGAAATCCGCAAAAAACTTTTCATTCAAATTCATAGTTGTGCGCCCAATCTCTCTCCGGCCGTGTCACGTTGGTGTCCTATCGAAATAATAGGGTAAGGGAATAGAGAGTGCACTTGTGTTTGCGCACACACTTGAGCACTATAATATATCCATGGTACGTGGCTGATCGTTGAGATTGGCCGCCGTAGCCGTAATCGGTTGGAGGATATTATTATAAGTGGCACAATCTTCAAATTTATCTTACTAAGTACACATGGATGGCACCGGTTGGTACCACCGTCTATGTGGACGAGAACACTTTGTTTTGACTCCTAAGTTCAAATAAATGGAACCAGTTGGTATTACCGTCGATGCGCACGTTACTTTTAAATAGATCAACATTATGTCTAGTAGGTGTAGGAAATTCATTTTTCGAACACAAGACTAAGCTGCACTAAAATACCCATGATGTGTACTCTGAACATTCCTCCATTTAACGCCCCCAACAAATGCCGTGCACACTCGCGATTATTCCTGCGATGCGGGCGCCTGCATACGCCTGCATCTAAGTAAAACCTACATTACTCTTCGCTTCCAAGCACTTGGATTAAGTCTCTTCATTAACTTTTCATTAACGTTTTCTATAATTTATGTGGAGTTTAGTCGCTCGAATTTCAGTACAGGCGGGTCTTAGTTGTATGTTGTTGAGGAGGGTTTTTTTAATTACGTTTCTTTGTTTATTTATGATCCTGTCTACTTATGATAGTGTTCTATGGGAGTTCCCAATTTCCAACTGAATAATAACTAAAACATCTTGCTCTAGCGTCTTGCTCTTGTCAGTACTATATTATCGGTATGTCAATTTTTTTTATGTGATAGGTGGCAGACGAACAGACGGATCACCAAATGGTAAGCGATTGCCGCCGCTCATGGACACCCGCGACACCAGTGGAGTCACAAGTGCGCTACTAATCTTCAAACCCGCCTTTCCCCCGGATTAGGCCTCTTCTTATACATTCTTATACATTCTTTCTCTTCTTTCTTTCTACTATTAAAACGGCCAAATAATCACTTTTATCTATCGCGTTCATTTTGTTTTCAACCTTTGGGTACGGAACACTAAAAAATATCAACTATTCAATAGAGCCTACTCTTATCTACTAAATACAATTTTGAAACTTTTGAATTGCATTAACCAACAGGTATTCACGAAAACCTACAATAGGATTATAGGCTATTTTGTAGGCCTGCCTACGCATTGACGTTTTGACAAGAAATTGTATATGGGAAATCGAGTCGGCTATACGAGTTAAGCCAAAATATGTTAGCTTAGCTCGGGGTGATCCTTCGCTTACTCGCATGACTTATCTCTAATACTAACACCAATCAATCGCCTAGTTTCAAGCTAGTTCATTCTCTCAAGTGTCTTGATAAAATGTGTATCTGGCTTTAAATTGATTGAAAATATATTTTTTTCTCCTTTCCGTGTTTCTAGTAATTATATGTATGTATTTATCAATCAATCAATCAAACATTTATTGCTTCAGTTACATGTATTATATTGGGAAGATGTTAGCACCAATCAAAAACGTAAAAACATAACGTAACGTTTAATTATGTGAAAGTAGGTATGTTTATAAAGTCATCATATTATTACTTAGGTATTATAACTTCCATTAATTAATTAATATCTTTCAGCTGCGGCGGCCAATGTCAACGATCAGCCACGTAGCAGGATATATTATTGTGCTCAAGTGTGTGCGCAAACACAAGTGCACTGTCATATTCCGATGGGACACCATGAATAAATAATTCATTCATGTGCTGACACTAAGAATTTCTCACCGAAAACTTAGGTACAAATTTTTGGCCCAGCCCGGGGATCGAACCCGGGACCTCTTGCGCAGCCGTCGCTTTATAGTGCGACCCACTAACCACTACGCCACCACGGCAGTCAAATAGCCTCTTATATATTTTAAATATGTATAGGTAGTTATTTATGTTTATTATAATATATGATAGGTATTATGCCGCCACAAATTTTCTGCATCGCACAAGGTTGACTGGTAGAGAATGCTGTAAGGCATTAAATTCGCCAATTGTATTTTTTTTACTTCGTTCTATAAAGAATAAATAAATAAATCACCCACCACTCAAGCTGATCACTCCAATACACTAAGTCCATCAGCGAGGTAGGTACTATATCTGTATATTTTATTCAAATAACAAATAACCAACATTAACAGTGAAAGCAGCCAGTCTGTTCCGCAGTAGCGCAAACACTCCGAGCAACGTATTAAATATTCGAAGTGTACGTCCCGTGGTTGACCTGCTTTGCCTAGACTTACAATACTAACACTGGTTTTGTAAGGATCACCCACCAGCATCTATACTATCGCACATCCTTTGGAAAACTGTCAGTAACACAAGAAAACCTCATGCAAAAAAAGACCTTTTTTACATTCTGGAAAAGAGTATTTTACATTCTGAAAACGAGTTTTTTTAATTCTACATTAGTCAAAATATTATAATTAGTAACAAAATTTCGCTTTTTGTGTTATGACAGTTTTTAGAGGATGTACGCTAATATTTTTCTTGACAACCTTTAAGTTTACCCTTTCTAAAGAAGTACTTTTTCGGGTACAGTCACCTGCAATGAAATGTAAACACTTCGACTCTTAAGGTGACGGGTAGGGCACACTAGCGACGCCAATCGATTTAATTTTTAGCTACTAAACCGGATCTATTTTAAACAATTTCGGGGTTACAACCTCTCGGTAAACACTTACACTATTTATTAAATAACCATACAAAAATATTGGGTCCGTTTTTGTACGCGTAAAATTAATTACCGCCAAAAGCGGCCACTTTTAGCGTGAATCAATTTTTCGCGTACGCGTTGGACCCAACATTTTTGCATGGTTATTTAATAAATAGTGTAAGTGTTTGCCGAGATGTTGTATTCCTGAAATCTTTTAAAATAGATCCGGTTTAATAGCTAAAAAATAAAATTGATTGGCGTCGCTAGTGTGCCCTACCCGTCACCTTAAGGCGGAATAATAAGGCTCATATTTAAATGAGGTTGTATATCTACTTAATAATGCACATGACTTATTTAAGTAAGACAAAAAATAAATAATAGAACAAGTATCAAGTCTTTAGAATTCTCTTTACTCTCTTTACTTTTCTCTTTTTCACACCTAGTGTCTATACACCTAATGTCTTAGCCTGTAAGTAAGCAAAAGGAGAAATTATCACTCAGGTGGAACCGGCCCATTCATGCCAAAGCTGGCTCGCCCGCGGTCGAAATGTCTAAATACACTAACAAAGTTTAAATAATCGGTAAGTACAATATGTTACCGCTTTATCTCTCATATCCCAGCTTTCGAGCCGGAACACAATCTCGCAGGTGTGAAATATAAGGGGCTTCTCGAGATGCAACACCTGGATTATGCAAGTGTGGGGAAGCCTTAATAAACCGCCAGAATGCTGAGAGAGCGGAATAGAGGTAACTAGCGCCATCGTGTAATTGTTCATTTTACTTCTAAATGAGATCAAATTTTAAAAAGTTTTTTCATTTGATATAACCATTGTGAACCGCTCTAATGTGCATTGAGTACAGTCGTGCGTATCGTACATGCACTAATAAGTATACAACCCCATTCAATAATGAACCTTATTAAGAACTATTAAAGAATGTATTATGCAATAAAATTGTTTGTTACTTATTTTTCATTATTTATATCGCTGGCTCTAAAAGTTACTTTTTATAGTCTTTTAATTAAGACATAATGTACCTTTTTACCCGACTACGGCAAAGCATAAGGAGGGTTATGATTACTTTAGCCAGATGGTAAAGCAAAAGGAGGCCCCACGTTGTAATTTCAACGGACGGGCTCGCGATGTCTTGGCACCCTATCCGGTGGCATTGCCCAAAACTTACAAAAATCTACTGGTATTGTACATTTTTAGATATCACTTCGTTATAAAACAGTTGCTTTCCCGATCTATCCCTATGTACTTAGATCGATAGATAGATTATACTTAGATCTTTAAAACTACGCTACGGATTTTGATGCGGTTTTTTTAATAATTAGAGTATTTCAAGAGGAAGGATCTCCTGCCAAGGTTAATTTTTCCTGACCACTAAAGTCTGGACATCTTTAAGGCAAGAGTAAACAGGCATCTTTTAGGCAAACGCGCATCATCCTAGACCTCATCGTCGCTTTCCGATCAGGTGCGTTGTGGTCAAGCGTTAGCCTATAGACTGGAGCAAATCACTAGTTTCAAATAATCTCTTTAAGATTAAAAGAAATTAAAAGTGAGTCCACCGGTTCAAAGTCGCTCAAAGAGCTATGAAAAGGGCTATGCTCGGAGTATCTCTGAAAGACCGCATCAGAAATGATGTAATCCGACAGAGAACCAGAGTCACCGACATAGCCCACCGAATTAGCAAACTGAAGTGGCAGTGGGCTGGTCATATTAGCCGCAGAACTGACAGCCGTTGGACCCGTAAAGTCCTTGAGTAGAGACCGCGACTCGGTAAGCGTAGTGTAGGACGCCCAGCGACAAGATGGGATGATGACTGGCTGGCTGGCTGGTGTGGGTTGGATGAGAGTGGCCGGAAAATCGGGAGCAGTGGCGTGCATTAGGGGAGACCTATGTCCAGCAGTGGACGAGTGTATATGAAGAGTGGATCTTGATACCTTTTTTTTGTTGGTCATATATGACAATAGTCAGAGCTCTAATTTTACCTGTTGAGATTGTTGGAACAATGGTTGGAACGTCAAATTGCCGGTTCGCCTCAAGGCGATGTGTTTAATTTAGAACTTGAATGTAAATATTAGGTAAGTTTCATAATTATATTCAACTTGCTACCACAAGACGAAAATAATAGGTAGTTATCTCGAGACAAGTCTTTACTGTGTATTACCAATGATGATACGGATCTGAAACGTGAACGCTTAAGATGTTACCAGACCAATTATTCTTCTTGCTCCTTTTGACAGATGTAAAATGTCAAAATGTATGAAAACTTGACATTTCCATTTGCCAGTTTACTTTGCGATTTGCATAGTTCTTATTGTGCGGGTTTAGTTAGCTGAAGAATCTTGAAACCTCTTTAATGGCCTCTCGTCTCATCTAAGCCTAATATTATCTTGTAAATCAATATTATCGCGTCAATTACTCGTACATAGGTACATACAGTGCTATTGTTCAAATGAATCTCGTGCGAAGACGGAGTATTTCAATAAAAGAACAGCTATCGTCGGCAAACGTTAATCCATTCGGAAGAAGCGAGGCAACATCGCAAAGCGACAGTCAGAAACAAAACGACAAGACGTACGGCGGAGAATTAACGCGCCCCTATCGTGGTACTCGTAGGTACATGGGTACAAAAATCGAAAAGAATATTGTGTATCTTTCTTACATCCTATTAGGTAGATTGTAAGTATTCCTTATTCAAAGGGTACATACCTCAAATCAATTCTTTGAAAACAATGTTAAGTGTTCTTTATAAACTGGACTGCAAGAATCACATTTGAAAAAAAAATAATTAAACGTCAATTTTTCTTTTTTATTAAGATGGCGTCATTTTTATACTTTTTTTTAATCTGCCAGTAGAATCTTGTGCCCAATGTAATGTAATACAAAGAAAAATGTTTTAGTGATATAAATAGTACTGATGACAAAATATCACGTCCATTGGGTTCGTGGTGTGTTTGTCCTTTTTACCAATTCGGAGAACGCCACCACGTTTGTTTAAACATTGTGCATATACTAAAAACTCTGTTTTTGATAAGGTAGGTATTTGAAGGGACGGACTTAAGAACTTCATTAATATTTCAAAATAAAAATACCTACCTACTATACGTTCTTGAGAAAACTGTAGCACACTTGAAACACGTTCTAAAATTTGACGCAAACAAAATTTACATACAGAATGCTTATAAACACAGGGACATATTTACTACCTAAACACTACGAAATTCCATGTACTCCGTAATACGGCCACGGAAGTTAGGCCAGCCCGCCCCCAGCAAAATAAGTAAGTACACAAGATTAATTGTCCCCCAGAGGGCAGCACTGCAGCGGAAGTGTATCCATGCAGGCCAGTCGCCGCCATTTTGTACTTCCGCCCATAGATACTCGATCTATCCAATAGTTTATGGCGGCTGCTCTGCTAAATGTCCTAATAGCTGGGCTTTATCTATGGACTGTGCGGGTGGTGTCTGAACTAGCTCTGATACTTTATTTGCATTTGTATCGCAGTAATAAATTGTCTTAGATTTTCTTGCAATCGGAATAAAATAACCTGGGACTAGGAAAGGCGGATCGTAGGTAGTGGATATCTATGGCAAGCAAGAGACATGACGCCGAAATAACAAAGAACAATATAAATAAATAGTGTATTATACTGTATGAAACAATTATCATCATCATCATCATCAGCCCGTTTAAGTCCCCGCTGCTGGGGCACGGGCCTCCCTCAATCACATGAGGGGTAATTGCCATACTCACCACGCTTGGCAGACGGGTTGGCGAGGGTTTTGATATAAATGTAGAGTTTTCCTTCTCTGGGTGCTGATGATCATGCCAGCAGCTTTACCTTAGTCGCCTTTTACGACACCTCGGTAAGAGTGAGGGTGGCCTATTCTACTCTGCCGGGGACCACACGGCGAACATGTCTGAAACAATTATAGTGGGAGTTAAATAAATAATCTATAATTAATTTTGTGAATATTGTGGTAGGACAGTGAATAAGATCACACCTTCCATAATAGGGGATAATTCTAAGCATGCACCTCTGGATTTTCCAAATCTATTTGCGGATTTCTACCATTAGCTCTGCGGTGAGGAAAAACATCGTAAGGAAACCAAACCTGCACGTTTCGGATAGTTTCTATTATGTGTAACCATGATTCAGTTGGTCTGGTTCCCCTATTAGGGTTTGCAAAGATCAGACGGCAGTCGCTTCATTGTAATTACACGACTCCCCAAATCCCCTGAATCATGTTCCAAGCATGCCTTTGGCTCCAATGCGACAGCTTTGATGCAACCCAAGATGGAGAAGAAGGTCGTGAACATTTTTCTTATTTTTCGACTTCTAACAGTTTATTTAATGCTAAACAGTCGCATCGTAAAATAACTCATCTAAAGACATCCACCACTTCTCAAACGCTACTTTGCTCCGATGCTATCGCCGAGTTTCCTCGCAATAACTTCTCAGCCACATCCACAAGTCCTTAACTTTAAACCCATCCGATTGAGAACTCTGCGATTGTACTCGTCGCGTTTTGATAGATTTGATAGCGAAACTTTGGAGGTTTTATCAAACGATTGTTGGAGATTGAACCTTTTTAGATGCTGGGTAAACAGGGATGCATGCGAATTATTAGTTGTTATAACGGATCTTCTTTAAGGAGTATATCACGAGATCTTGATTATCAGTCATTTCCTGTCACCAAAGTAACATCACCATCTACACAATAAGAAGAAAAAGAAGTAACATTAGTATATTCTGCGCGTGTTGGAACTAACGCAATAGGCTCTGTGACGTACTCTATGTTTTTACTCTATAATTGTTTATGCATTTCTCACGTCCACCTGTTTATGAAAAACTATCGAAGAACTCAAATAAACCTCTTTGCTAAAAATTATAAATATCATGTTTTACTTCAGATTCCGATTCTTCACATGCTCTCTTTCCCAAAAAAATGAGTTGAGTTAATGGCAAAGGTGAAGTCCCTAACAAAGGGGGAGAGATCCTCCAATAAAAATCCCCATACCATCCTCTGATTCCATATTTAGAGTTATTGTGTGGGTAATGTATCGGGATCTGCCTCTACGTACAAAGTACGTATTGATGTAGAAATATCCAAAATGTAACATGCTTTCTACTCTACACTGTGTCTTGCATTCGTAAAACACTAGTCTACGCATCTTACCAACAGTCCCAATGACTAGCATGATTTCAATAAAATCAGCTTCACTAAGATTTTGAATCACTTTTTACATAAGCCGGTTGGCTAACTTAGCAAGTTTGCCTTTACTTTTATTTCCAGTGCAAACAATCGCCATATAGAAAGATTAGTCTTAAAGCAATAAGAGCTTCGAATAAAGAATATAATATTTGCATAGGCGTAACTATTTTGTTAATATGTATAATAAAAAATGTTCAAAATTACGACAGTCTTAAAAAAAGTCAGTCCGATCTACGAAGTATATTCCTGAAGACGTATTTTAGAAGGGTGTGGCGATTGGACTCTATATGAAATGAGCGCTGGTGAGAGGTGCCTATAAAGCCTTTGATATCGGCAAAACAAAGGTGTAATCCCACAGGTTCACAGACATCAAGTCACCCATAAAAACAAAACAATAATCTATCAAAACCAGTAAAAAAGTATAAAACAAAAGCAATACAAAAGAGGCTTGTCCAGCCGTCGATCCTCAACAAAGGAATCTCCCATGTTTAATAGCTTATCAACCAAACATGGAACACTCGTATTCCCGATATTAAGGTGTACACGATCATTCCACGCCAACCGGAGCGCAGCAGAAGTTAAAAAGTGGCCGAGGTCTTTAATCTCTGCCATATTGCGTCGTGCACCAGCGTAAATCACCGACGTCGAAAACGGTTATAAAGTATTGGGATCCTCCCTCGAATCATCCATCTAGGAAATATGTATAGTTTGGAACTTTAATCCAGTGGGATTCTAGAAGTAATAGTGTAGGTTAACTTTTGAAAGTTCCTACGGAAATAAGCACGGTGTGCAATCTGATGTGCGGCTAATACTTTGGGTTGATCTAGCTGACGTCAGCGCTTTAGACAAACAGTTTATTACAAACAAACTGAATAACTGAGGATATAAGTTAGTTACGTATGTTGATTTCAACTAATAGATGCAAATTTAGTTTTTGACTCAATACTTGTTACAAAACGCGATCTAAGAAATGTTCCGAAACTAAACTCGTTCCAACCCCGTTTAACATTGCGTGTTGGGACGAGATGGCATGAGCTTTAGCACGGTAATAACTTGGGATCACGTTTTATAATATAGTGATTTTTTTCTAAACAAAAGATTTTTCCTCCATTTACCTTACTTAACAATATTGGGCCCTACTATAACCATGGCAGACAAAATACCCAGATTTACTGTCGCATTGTTCGGCTACAGAAACATTCAGGAAGATTTGCTATTTCGGTCGTGTCACTGCACCTATGCTGCGCTTCCAAGTGGCTCGATATCGGAAGATTAATCGACTGCGCCGCGGCACTACACAAGACCTGCACTAGGAACGGATGCATTAGCTCGCTTAGGGGTGAACACACCCTAACCAGATAGGGTGCTATCATTAGAATGGTAAGAAATATTCGAATAGATTTGCTATTTCGGTCATGTTACTGCACATAAGCTGCTCCATAACGGCACCTCCATATTGTTTCATTAGCTCGGTTAGTGATGAACAGCGTATTTAGATGGCGGACTATTCCTAAAATTGTATGGAATATTCGAGTAGATTTGCTTATTCGGACCGAGTATCTGCACCTAAGCTGAGCTCTGCCAAGTGCTTGATTGCGGAAGCCTGTCAACACTACCTCTAACCCATACATATCTTGCTTTAGGACCGTCGTCGCATCACCTCAGATAATGGTGAATAGCTTCCACAAATAACCGGCTTGTGAATAATATATAACAGAAAGCCAGTTGGATTTCTATATAACTTGCAAGAAGCTTTACTATAGAGGCACGATAGCGGCTATCTCTTGTACACATTATGAGCCTTCAGAATAACGAACAGCTCCTTAGCTCCGCTATCCTTGAAGATTCCGCATCATTCTTTGGTTTTAAGCATTCCACAACGAAGAAATATGTAGCCTCTCTTTCTCCTTATTGAAATCGCGACGTTTCCTTGGTGATTGCAAAAAATTTTAACGTCTTTTGCAGTAGGCACTCTTTGTAGTAATACCCTTCTTTTACTCACTAAAATACGCGCCAAAAACCTCACAATCACTAGACTTTAAGTGTTTTGCCCTGTACATTTACCGCTTAAACCCATTATAGACCACTACAGCACCCTCAGTGCGCCCTAGGAGGAATTGTTCACCTCATTAACTCCCAAAAACAACGCTCACCTCCGGAATCGCCGAGTAATGGCCGTATAAATGCATTGCACGTCGCGCCTCAATCATCCGCACCTTCCTCTAGTCCATTGGCTCCCAAACTATGGTCCTCGTGTGAAAATAAAAGTTTTGTACTTGTATACCAACTTCCAGTTCGCAACAAGGTTGCCTACGAGAACTACGTAACGTTTAATACGATTTTAAACTTTCTCGATGCATTATACCAAAGTTCATATATCGGGGCTAAATGCGACGAAAATTAACAAGTATATTGTAGTACTTACTGCTTGACATTGCTTGACCTCCAGTTCAATGTTTACCCGTACGAATAAGGTTTTTTCCTTAGTCGATATAATAATAATAATAATGTCCTCCAAACCGATATTTTGGTCACGGCGGCCAATCTCAGAGATCAAACATCCACGCAGGTGCACAAGTGTTTGCGAAGACATAAGTGCACTCTCTATTCCCTTACCCTCATATTTCGATGGGACACCAATGTGACACAACTGAAGAGGGATCAGGCGCAGGACCAACGGCCTAAAGTGCTTTCCGAGGCACGGGGGTACAAGACAGCCAACTTCCAAACTCCGGGCTGACACTGAGAATTTCTTAACAGAAACACTCAGGTACAAATTTTGGCCCTACCCGGGGATCGAACCCGTGACCCCAAGCGCAGCTGTCGCTTTAAAGTGCGACCCACTTACCACTGCGACACCGAAGCAGTCAGTTAGTAAATAAAGATAGCCTATGTTAATCAAAAATAATTTAGTATTCCAAAGCTTAACTTATTGTTGACATAAGCCCAGCAGGTAGTTGATAAAAGCTTTCCCTTTATAATGTTAGTATAGATATGAATCATTAGGGCTGTGACACAGACATCCATTGTCCAAAACTCCGAGAACGCTATGGACCGCAACAAGTGGAGACACATCGCGCGAGCCGCATCAGCACACGAAAATGCTACATCGTCAACCACTACCACTCTGTCAAGAGTGAACGACTAAGGAGGATAGATATGAATAGGTACCAAAATGCACTTACTTTTAGGCCCGGTTCCTACATAAAACGATTCGTAGTTTCATGTCTAATTCATTCAAACACGTACTATTCCTAAAGTTTTATTATTCGAAGTTCTGGGGAGCGTTGCCGAGTGGTCACTGCGACCAAATTTGATCTATTGTGACCTCCGCTCCCACTTATAGATCGTTTCCCAAAGTAAGTCTAAAAAATAAAGGACAGGTGTCCTTCATTTTCTCTCGAACGTAACGTAGTCTACACACGTTTGCTTTTCGTAGGGTCATTAACGCGGTTGTTGGTCGAAAAAAGATTGGGAACCACTGTTCTGGCTCCTGCATTTGCGCGTCTTAGAAGAGAACACGGAACTTACTTTTATCTGGAAAAGACACTTCATATGTGGGAGATTAAGTAGTATATAAGTGAATCAATAACAAAAGGAACATCGAAATATCGATGTTTGAGCATGACCAGTGAAAGAAATAGAAAACGAATGACCGAGTACATAGTTTTTGACCGGGGAGAGCCACGCTTCGGCATGAATGGGCCAGCTCGACCGGAGTGATACCATGACTTCACAAAAACCAGCGTGAAGTAGCCCTGTGCTGTATTTCGCTGCGTGAGTGTAGGATACCCGAGGCCCAATCCTGAGGAAGGGGGGTTCAAAGGTTGGGCAGCGCATTTGTGACTTCACTGGCGTCGCCTGAAGGTATGCGATTGCCGCCGCCCATAGACATCCATGGGCGGCGGCAATCGCATACCTTCAGGCGACCCGTCCACTCGTCTGCCACCTATCACATAAAAAAACAACGTTGAAGCATTAAAAGATTTTTTTTATGGAAAGGCCAATCAGGATGACCTCACTCCGCCTGATGGTAAGCGGCCGTGAAATCCAAATATGAGGTTGACAGGCACAAAAATTCTCATTTAAGATCTCATTAAAAGATTCTCATTTAAAAATGAGAAATTGAAGACCTCTTTTCATGAGAATAGGGGGCAGATGAGCAGACGGATCACCTGATGGTAAGTGATTAAACCCACCCATGGACAGGTGTCCAAGGGTGGGCTTAATCACTTACCATCAGGTGTCCATGGGTGGGCTTAATCACTTACCATCAGGTTGTCCATGGTGGGCTAATCACTTACCATCAGATCAGGTGTCCATGGGTGGCTTAATCACTTACCATCAGGTGTCCATGGGTGGCTTAATCACTTACCATCAGGTGTCCATGGTGGGCTTAATCACTTACCATCAGGTGTCCATGGTGGGCTTAATCACTTACCATCAGGTGTCCATGGTGGGCTTAATCACTTACCATCAGGTGTCCATGGGTGGCTTAATCACTTACCATCAGGTGTCCATGGGTGGGCTTAATCACTTACCATCAGGTGTCCATGGGTGGGCTTAATCACTTACCATCAGGTGTCCATGGGTGGGCTTAATCACTTACCATCAGGTGTCCATGGGTGGGCTTAATCACTTACCATCAGGTGTCCATGGGTGGCTTAATCACTTACCATCAGGTGTCCATGGTGGGCTTAATCACTTACCATCAGGTGTCCATGGGTGGGCTTAATCACTTACCATCAGGTGTCCATGGGTGGGCTTAATCACTTACCATCAGGTGTCCATGGGTGGGCTTAATCACTTACCATCAGGTGTCCATGGTGGGCTTAATCACTTACCATCAGGTGTCCATGGGTGGCTTAATCACTTACCATCAGGTGTCCATGGGTGGCTTAATCACTTACCATCAGGTGTCCATGGGTGGCTTAATCACTTACCATCAGGTGTCCATGGGTGGCTTAATCACTTACCATCAGGTGTCCATGGTGGGCTTAATCACTTACCATCAGGTGTCCATGGGTGGCTTAATCACTTACCATCAGGTGTCCATGGTGGGCTTAATCACTTACCATCAGGTGTCCATGGTGGGCTTAATCACTTACCATCAGGTGTCCATGGTGGGCTTAATCACTTACCATCAGGTGTCCATGGTGGGCTTAATCACTTACCATCAGGTGTCCATGGTGGGCTTAATCACTTACCATCAGGTGTCCATGGTGGGCTTAATCACTTACCATCAGGTGTCCATGGGTGGCTTAATCACTTACCATCAGGTGTCCATGGTGGGCTTAATCACTTACCATCAGGTGTCCATGGTGGGCTTAATCACTTACCATCAGGTGTCCATGGGTGGCTTAATCACTTACCATCAGGTGTCCATGGTGGGCTTAATCACTTACCATCAGGTGTCCATGGGTGGCTTAATCACTTACCATCAGGTGTCCATGGGTGGGCTTAATCACTTACCATCAGGTGTCCATGGGTGGGCTTAATCACTTACCATCAGGTGTCCATGGGTGGGCTTAATCACTTACCATCAGGTGTCCATGGGTGGGCTTAATCACTTACCATCAGGTGTCCATGGTGGGCTTAATCACTTACCATCAGGTGTCCATGGTGGGCTTAATCACTTACCATCAGGTGTCCATGGTGGGCTTAATCACTTACCATCAGGTGTCCATGGTGGGCTTAATCACTTACCATCAGGTGTCCATGGGTGGGCTTAATCACTTACCATCAGGTGTCCATGGGTGGCTTAATCACTTACCATCAGGTGTCCATGGGTGGGCTTAATCACTTACCATCAGGTGTCCATGGGTGGGCTTAATCACTTACCATCAGGTGTCCATGGTGGGCTTAATCACTTACATCAGGTGTCCATGGGTGGGCTTAATCACTTACCATCAGGTGTCCATGGTGGGCTTATCACTTACCATCAGGTGTCCATGGGTGGGCTTAATCACTTACCATCAGGTGTCCATGGGTGGGCTTAATCACTTACCATCAGGTGTCCATGGGTGGGCTTAATCACTTACCATCAGGTGTCCATGGGTGGGCTTAATCACTTACCATCAGGTGTCCATGGGTGGGCTTAATCACTTACCATCAGGTGTCCATGGGTGGGCTTAATCACTTACCATCAGGTGTCCATGGGTGGGCTTAATCACTTACCATCAGGTGTCCATGGGTGGGCTTAATCACTTACATCAGGTGTCCATGGGTGGGCTTAATCACTTACCATCAGTGTCCCATGGGTGGGCTAATCACTTACCATCAGGTGTCCATGGTGGGCTTAATCACTTACCATCAGGTGTCCGGTTAATCACTTACAATAGGTGTCCATGGGTGGGCTTAATCACTTACCATCAGGTGTCCATGGATGGGCTTAATCCACTTACCATCAGGTATCCATTGGGTGGTCTTAATCACTTACCATCAAGGTGTCCATGGGTGGGCTTAATCACTTACCATTCAGGTGTCCATGGGTGGGCTTAATCACTTACCATCAGGTGTCCATGGGTGGGCTTAATCACTTACCATCAGGTATTACCAGCGAAGTCACAATTCCTGGTTGTTTCTTATATTTTACATATAGAATACCAGTATATTAATGTTTACCAATACGGGTTTTCTTTCCTCTACCCAAAGGTTGTCTAGAAGAAAACGCTACAAGCGATAGACCGCCTTATATTATATTACGTTGTTGTTATTCTACCATACCTGTATTTAGATTCTGTACAATGAACAATTTAACTGTAGATCGTTTATTTCTTTCACAGTACTAGGTCATACCGAATCGCCCCATTGGTCTAGTAGTTTAAGTACCAGGCCGTGATCTCGGGGTCCTCGGTTCGATTCCCGGGTCGAGGAAAGGTATGTTTCGAATTTTTCGAACATATCTCGGGATTGTGATCGCCAATCCGCATTAGGCAAGCGTGGTGATTAAGTCTAATCCCATCATAGTAGCGATGATTTGATTTTTATGATGAAGGCCTTTGCCCTGCAGTGGGACAGTATATAGGCTGATACTTTACTCGGTCATACCACTGTCTGTATATAGAGTACTATTTTATGTGACAATCATAGAGACTTGTGCCTGATGTAGGTTTGAAAAACCTGTAGTATCAACTATCATCTATCATTCTAATGTTCAATTACCTAACAACTATTTTGGCACACACGCAAAACACACCTCTAATAAATTACGTGTTCTTATAATAATCATAAATCTCTATTGTTCACGCATCATCACTCATCGCTAGTTAATGTGTGTTTTATCGTACGAACACGTAATCAAACAATATTATGTAATGTTAAGACGAGTCCTACGACTGTGCGATGCTTTGCATTTGCGACCTACATCGCAAACTAGCGCGATCGCTTGCCTAGGTAGGACAACATATTTGTTCTGAAGTAAATAATGCACTTAATTTTTTTCGACTGACTTCGGGTGGGACTCGAACCCGAATTTTGTATGTGCTTTTTGCATCGCCGTGAGTCCACGTGAGTGATCGTGAGTTCGAGTCCCACCAGAAGACTGTCGAAAAATGTTTAAGTGAATTATTTACTTAAGAATAAATTGCAAAAGATTGCTATAACCAAAAAATTCATATCTTTGTTCTGTCCTGAATTTTGGTGGGTACTCTTCTTCCTCCAGGACTGAGGGTCGTGATCCCTATTTGAAAGAATCTTTTCCATGACCACATTCTTCCATGGCGTCTGTCTTTGGCAACTTGAAGGGCATCGTGAAGTTTTGAGTATAATCTTTTTTATGTGATAGGTGGCAGACGAGCGGACGGATCACCTGATGATAAGCGTTTGCCGTCACCCATGGACACCCGTGACACCAGTGGAGTCACAAATGGACTGCCAACCTTTAAAGCCCCTTGCCCCTTTCCCCCGGATTGGGTACCCTCACTCACGCAGCGAACCACAGCACAGTACTGCTTTACGCCGGTTTTATGTGAGGCCGTGGTATCACTCCGGTCGAGCCGGCCCATTCATGCCGAAGCGTGGCTCTCCCACGGTTTAATTGGTATTACGGATCTGGTCGGATCATATCAACGGGCTCCTTTCTGACTTTTCCGGTAACTAGAATTTGCTCTAGGTTTTCAGATTCTTTTCGTGCTACGGGTAAAGAATTCTAATATTGGTGGTTACACATTACATAGATATTATTTTGGTTGCAAGTATGCGAACACACTTGGGTACATTGGGTACTTGTATTTGCCATATCGCTATAACTATATACCTATAAATGTGTATCGATAAATATTTACATCCCTTTAACCACGTCTTATACCAACCATTCTGATCGGAGTTTATTCTACGATTTTTGGAAAGTTCATCGAAATTTTTTCACTCCCCATACAAAATGAAAGGTCACGTGTTCGACTTTGTATGAAAAGATACTATTTTATGAACATTTCTAAAAGTCGCCGAACCAATGACGAGCTTAAAATATAAGCTCGTCGTCTTTTTTGTAGTAATAGGTGGAAGACGAGCAGATGCCGCCCTCTGACTCTACTGGTGGTGGTGGACTCTACACCAGTAGAGTCATAAACGCGCTACCAACCTTGAGATCCCCTTAGCCTTCGGTAACCTTACTTACTCAGAAAAACACAGCGCCGGCTTTCGTGATCTTCTATTGTTTAAAGTATCAGCCTATATACTTTCCCGCTGCAGGGCAAAGGCCTTCATCATAGAAATCAAGTCATCGCTACTATGATGGCATTCGGCTTAATCACCACGCTTGTCTAATGTTTAACAACGGACCAAAACGACCTTCAAACCTTAAAAAAAATTATGACACCGACACGATGCGCACTTGTGACTCCTCTGCCAGGAGCGGCGGCAATTGATGACCATCTGGTCATCTTTATGCTCGTCTGCCCCCTATTTAAAAAAAAACGGATTATGCATTAGACCTCAGAGAGAATGGGTGATAAAATGTCATACACTATTACAATACGAGACACAGTAGAATATAGGTAGCATAAAGCATAAAGGTATCTATTTAAGTAAGGATCAAAGTCACAAAATGACAATACCTTTTGTATGGTTTATTCTCTTTGATGTTAAATTATCAAGAAGAGAATATTAAAGCATTTCTAGAAATTCTAATTCTGCAACGCTCTTGAAGGAGAGTGAGGTAAAACGGCACGACGCAGCGCTGCACAGGAAATTAAATCAGTTCCACCTTACTTGTATAATCTCATCTCATTCAATTTAACCGTTTAAAAAAATCGAGCTAAAATTTTAATCTGTACCTCCATAATAAAATTTAATTCCATCCGAATTTGTTTCTTGATAGTTTTTATACTATAAATTAATAATTTTGTGTCAAAGTATGTGACATAAACCATTCATACATCAATAAACAAACCCAAAGCATCGTCATCGCAGGTCTGCCCTGCTCCCTCGATATTTGAGGTTGTACTTACGGGATACATTTGTTTTTTTTTTGTAACGCTGATAATAAATCTTAACGGGCTTCGAGCCGCTCAAAAGCCCTCATTAACTCATTGTGTAAGCATTTCACAAATATTCTCGAACAAAATTTGTACGCATTTCCAAGTGATTTGTTTTCAAGGACTATTCCAAAATTTCATCAGAATTCCCTTGGCTGCTTCTCCTGAGACCATTGAGTATATTTTAAGATTAATTTATCCACCATCGATCGCCTCTTTTGTAAGCTTATCGTAACGAGCCGATTTACCCGAACCTTCCCGCTTTTTACTTACAAAATGTAAGGAGCTGACGGCTAATATATTTGGCTTCCTATTCATGAAATAATTATTGTTCCATTGCTGTTTTAAGGCTTGAAATAAAATATTTCATTTCTCAATTCGTACGTCAATTTCTGAGAACATTTTGATTTAATTACAGGGCGGGATTTCTAAAGATTTATTAGAATCTCGGATACATACCTACCTACCTGCCATAAGAACTGACTAATAAGTAAGGAGAGACGGTACTAATGAAGCAATTTAATTATCAAAATTGTTGCTATCATACATAATATGATAAAAATATATAACTAATTGCATACCTATTATATACTGTCATTTTTTATCGTTTACACCCCTAAAACCTTTTAATAGGTATCGTAATATAGCCATTAGCCATTTAGCTTGTTAGATCAATAATATAAGCGTAAAAAAAATCTATTGGTACATACAAAATAGAATATCCACCCTGAAATAATGTATGGAACAGCTGTTTTTTTTTCGCTTATTTATGGATTCATGCTAAATAGACTTTATTCACGATACCTTTGACGATCCGCTTAGCGCAGTGGTTTGTGCGCCGGTTGAGACGTAAGGGTCGCGGGTTCGATTGGTGCGGCAACACAAATGTTTGTTGATGAAACACATATTTGTGTTGGGTCGGGTATACCTTCGTTGTTCCTGATTTCCATAGTACAAGGGAAAACCTTAGTTTGGGTCCTGGACAATGTATGTGATGTTGTCTCAATTTATTTTTATTCATTACCGAATGAGGTTTTCGAGATGTAAGCGATAAAAAATAACGGTGTAAGTAGGTACTACCTGTGCGGATAAAGAATGGGATCAGAAATGGCGGCGCATCTATTCACTTCTCGCTCGCACACTATTTGCGTCTATACTCGCACCCCACGAGTGTGAGTATAGACGAAAATAGTGTGTGAGCGAGAATTGAATAGATGCGCCGCCATTTCTGATCCCATTCTTTATCCGCACAGGTAGTATACATTGACAAACATAACCCGAACAGATTCTTATTTTAAATTTTATGTCAGTTTAGGCCCGATTCGACCAATTGGAACGTTTGGAACAAATGGTAGTAAACGCTGCCTTTGGTCCAAGGGTTGCGGGTTCGAACCCCGCACAGTACAAACATTTGTGTGCATGAACATGTCTGTTTGTATTGGTCTGGGTATTTCCTATGTAATTATAAGTATGTATTTACAAAAGAAAAGTATTATATGTATCTATTTGTAATTCCACTGTTGATTCTGATATCCGTATCACAGGTGCTTGAGCTACCTATCTCGGACTCAGATCAATGTATGTGATGTTGTGAAATAATCTTAATCCGTGGATACATCTATGATATAACGGTAAATTTGTATAGAATGACAGCGCTATACTATAGATTTAGTATCGGAATACGAATCGGACCTTAATAATGTAAGTACCCATACCAAGTATCGCAATAATAGACCGACTTGATACAGCCAAAATGCAACGCTATTTTCCCTCAGTAGTTCTCTGTAAGTGAATAGAACGAAATTGCGACTGTTAGCTGCACTTAAGTTTCATAATTGGCTCTGTCTAAACTCGAGCCTTGAGAACACTACCAGACACTGCCGAATAGATATAACTAATAAAATCGTCCACCAGTTACGGCAACATACTGATATTTAGCTCGTGTAATCAAAATTTGGGTTTCAGATTTGTTTCATGGTAGAAAATTATTTGAAAAGAGTAACTACCTACTGAGTTTCTTGCTGATTCTTCTCGGTAAAAATTAACATTCGGAATCAGCGGTAGATTGACTGCCTCAGTGGCGCAGTAGATGGTGGGTGGTGATAGTACATTTGCTAAGCGAAAAATTTGTCAATGAAGCTACATTCTATGGACCGAATATCGCTAAATATATTTGTAACTTCATCTTGGTATAAGTATTATCAGGGGTAGTAAAATATTGATCAAATATATATTGCTCTATCTATACCAGGCAAAATTATCACGTTTAATGAACTGTGTGTACTTATGTCTCAAGAACTAAGCTAATGGCAGGCTAAACCGTATTAGCCATCCGAGCTCACACCGAGTGGCTCTTTTGCGAAATACTACATATCTGCGCAATTGGAGATGTATATTTGGTGTAGTGTCATCATGGAAAAGCTGCTCAAATGTCTCTATTTCTTTTAAAAAAAGGTCATTAAAAATATACTTCTATCAATCGGGAAGCATTAATTATTAATCCTATTAATGGGTCGTAGCCCAATCAGATGGTCAGACCAAATACGTTCGACGCTAGACACCAAGCTGTATGACGCCACATTGCAAAAGACAGACATAGATGGAGGTCTATTATAAAGAGCAAACTGGCCGCCTACGGGAGGAATCACGACCCTCAGTAAAGAGGAAAACGACTAGAGGAGGAGGAATCGGGAATCAAATTATAAGATAATTAGGAACAGTACAGGTATGTCGTTACTATAAATGTACGACGAGTAAGAAAAAAAAACCTCTGCTTTTCCGAGATACATTATTGTCAATGTAATACATATCGTAATTATGCATCCAGATTTAAGTTATCATATATTATCTTCCTCCAAAAATATAAAACAACACAACCGCATAAATTCTGAAGCGGGCTTAGTAAAACATGAAAATTTTGCTTTGGGTTATTCAATCTTCAATCGACTTTCAACTTAGTGTCAAACACATCTGGTTCAATATTACTGAGCTTGTAGTGACCCAACTTATGCCTTCCAACTTATGTCTTGTACTATTGTCTGTACATAAATACTAATACCCACTAAAAATATGGGAAAATATAATTCCCTGCCAGTATCCCTTGTTCCAGAGATAAAAATATCGACTGTGCATAATTTCAAGACAACGTCCCTTTCGCATTAAATCAGGTACAAGCCTTAAATTCGAGGACAGACAGGACTTTCCGGGGTATTGTGTTGTAAAAAAGAGGTGATAACATACGAGAATCGTTACCAGCACGGGATAGCTTCGCATTAGGCGTAACGAGCGGGGTCGCGGGGCGGACAAAGTGTCCTGCGACAATAGGCGTACCTTTCATACGGCACATGTTAACATATTGTGCCCTTTCAGATTATTTGTCGGCGAGGTATCTTAGCGTTTTTACTCGCTTTTTGTTGGGTGGGAGTCATTGATCTAGTTCAATGCGGACGTTGACCTTATGAAGTGCTTTGAGCTACTGGCTATTTGTGAAAGTAGACATTTGAAAGAAGGTTAAGTACTTACCTACGCTATTTATAATAATAAAAAATATTAACATGACGTTTGAATAGTCCTAGAGGTTTAAAGGTAAAAACCTATTCAAAAGAAGGGTACACCTACCTACACGTTGAATATAATTACCTCATTCATCGAAGATAGGCGATAGATTAGGCACAATCGATGAACATATCAGTATACTTACAAACTTACATAGACTGCTGAAAAACTCTATTCCCTTACTGTTCACGCGCATGAATCATGAGGTGGGGGCGCGGGGAACGGCTAGCTCTCAACTCCTAGCAATGACGACTATCGCGTGCGAAAAATCCGCAAGATGGCGTTCTATAAGCCTGAGGTCCATCTACAAGGTGATTGGGTATTTTTAGTCGTGATATGTCAAATTGTCAATTTACGAATAAATCAGCCAATGATGTTGAAGTTGTACCTCAGTTCACAGGCACGCCATCTAGCGGATATTTCACACGATAGCCCTCTTACAGACAGTGAAATAATTGAAATATAGTAGATTAAGAAGAATATCCTCTTTTGTTTCTTGTCTTGTACACTTGCCTTCACAATGTGCAATGCGTTGATTAGACCCCATGTAACAAACACAACCGGATATAGAGATAAATAATTACTTTTTATGACGTCACACACAAACTCAGTGACTGCCTCGGTGGCGCAATGGTTAGTGGGTCGCACTTTAAAGCGACGGTTGCGCTTGGGGTCCCGGGTTCGATCCCCGGGTCGGGCCAAATTTGTACCTGAGTTTTTCTGTTAAGAAATTCTCAGTGTTAGCCCGGAGTCTGGAAGCTGGCGGTCTTGGCCCCCGTGCCTCGGAAAGCACGTTAAGCCGTTGATCCTGCGCCTAATCCCTCTTCGGTCGTGTCAAAATAGTGTCCCATCGATATAAGAGGGTACGAGAATAGAGAGTGCACTTGTGTCTGCGCAAATACTTGTGCACTATAATATGTCCTGCGTCGATGGCTGATCGCTGAGATTGGCCGCCATGACCGAAACATCGGTTTGGAGGACATTATTATCACGTCACAATGTCGTGAGTCCATATCAAAACATAAATAGGAAATTACACATGGAGACACGACCCACTCTCTACACACACCAGACTATTCGAACTTTAATTTATTTTTAACTTTAACCGCCTTACAAATCGCAAACTTTAAAAATTGTTCAAAAATTTTAGAACAGAGTACTATTTAACAGCTGTATTTTTCCTTAATAAAGAAAATAAAAAAAATAATAATAAAACTGAGGATAGTCCAGGAACAAAACTGGTAAAATTGCGTGTTGTGACGGGATGATAATGAGCTTGAGTACGATAATTACTTTAGATCGCGATTTGTTATAACATGGCAATAATTTATTATGGGGTACAAGCCCCACATCACAGGAAATCCTAGTGAGGGGAACAGAGATCCAATTATATTTCAAACCAATAAACCTATGCTAAAATTTAATTTATACGTAAGTTACCGCTACGACATTGCGAGCTTCAAGAAACGAGCTCATACCTTCCTAAAAGGCCGACAACGCATCTTCACTCCGTCTAGTGTGGCTGATGCCCATGGGCGTTATGTCCAGAAAAAAATACATAAATTCTAAACTTAAATTTAAAAAAAATAATAAAAACTTAATCAGAAAAGCACAACCCAGTTTCACATTAAAATGTCGTGAAGCAAGTCTATACTCGAGATATAAGTTAAAAACTTGTTTAAAATAAAAAATAAATAAAACTTAGTTGGAAAACACAAAGTCAGTAATCGCACTGGCGTAGGAACTAACAGAGCAGCCTCTAATGAAGACAGATACAGACTAGTGGTGCGACCGTTTTTATATTGTTCCCTTCAAGAAACTGCTCGCTTGTGTAACAAGATTTTAACGATAATATACAGGGTTAGCTTTCTTTGCCATTTTGTTTGTACGGGATTGTTTTAGTCGTTTTCTTGCAATTTTCAAACTTGTTTAAGCTTTCATTAGACGCGGAAAACGTGATTTTGCCTGTACTTTTTCTTAATACATGCAAATGCTTTGCAACGTCATTATGTTGTTTGCTATTTCGGGCGAAACGCATCACTTATTGTCATAGTTAAATAATGTATGTCTTTACAATTTACAAAGGCCTCGTAGAAAACCAGTATGAAGCAGCATTGTGCCTGTGTTTTGCTGCATTGAGTGAGGGTATCGAAGTCCCAATACGGGGAAAAAGGGGGTTTAAAGGTTGGCAGCGCACTTGTGACTCCGCTGGTGTCACGGCTGTCCTTGGGCGGTGGCAATCGCTTACCATCAGGTGACCCGTCTGCTCGTCTGCCACCTTATCACTATAAAAAGAAATAAATTGACATCTTTTTTTCTCAAATTCTTAAGGCATTATGTATATTATTTTCTGGCATACAGCCAGCGTAATAATTGCATCAAAGCAAACTTTCCACAAAAATTATCCGCTTAATCCATACTAAACTTCTAGGTATTTGCTCTGTTGTTATCAGAAATGTTGTCTAAATATATTTACCCTTCATATTCAGTCAAACATACAGCGAAATATTTCTTATATTCAAATGTACGAGTATAGATAATTTAAACTATGAATTATATTTCGCAAGTCAAAATTACAAATCAGATTTTTCAAAGAAAGCACAGCATGTTTTGCTTCCTGACCTCGCAAACAAACTTTTGCAATACCTATAACTAAAGGTATTGATCACAATCCCTATCACAAGTTAACTACCCGGGCTAAAAGGGCAACGACATCGGGTGGTGTAAAACGAGTTATCTCGACAGGTTCAGCGAAAAATAATCTCGTTCCCGCGACCTGAGCGCCCATAAACCAATCCGAGGCATGAATAAGAAGTTGTAAAGAAAACGTTCCCCAGGATGCGTGTTCTGAGACTGAGGTACCGAGTACTTCGACCTTAAAAAGGTCTCTAAAAAGTTTTTAACTCGTGTCGAGGAGATCGCGGCAGTTGAGGGGCATTAGGACCGTCATTTGTTTTGAATGTTCTTATTTTAAAACGCGATTACGTCATACCGTCCTAGGTCACGTGTAGTCTTCTAATGTACAACCTGTGCGGATAAAGAATGGGATCAGAAATGGCGGCGCATCTATTCACTTCTCGCTCGCACACTATTTGCGTCTATACTCGCACTCGTGGGTGTGCGAGCGAGAAGTGAATAGATGCGTCGCCATTTCTGATCCCATTCTTTATCCGCACAGGTTGGACCTATTGATCTTCTTCTTAGTTTGTGACCTAATGTAATCGGGTTACGGGTAATAGTTTTAGAATAAGTTGTAACAGAATGCTACCATGTACCTTATCTTAAACTATTGTTAACTAATTGTTAAATTTGAGTTATATTCTTGATTTCCCGATATTTCAGCACTGTTTCTCGTTAGAAATGTCTGGTATCTACAAAGTTGACTGTTTGTTTTTTGAGTTGTAGTTTTTAGGTATGTACATGTGCCAAACTAAACGCACCTTCATTACAGGTGAACACATTAAATAATATGGTAATTGTAGATCTCCATGACAACCGCCTACTCTTTTTTTTTTACTAAATGTTTACGTTTTTTCTTTTTTGCCGGCCAGGGCTTAGTTTACACGCGCACTTCCTACGCCACGGATTACAACCTGCGTGCGATTTAAATTTAGAAAAAAATAACATTTTCAACACAATTTTAAATTTTATACCCGTTAGATATAAAGTAAATTGATCATCTCGTTATAGTCGGCGCCTAAGCAATTTTAACCAAGATTCAAATGTGAATAAGATAACTGTCTCTCTTAGAATTATGATTATGATTTGGTTATGGTATTAATTATCATAAACATAATTTTTATTTTATTGCTTATAATAGGCAGACGAGCTTGCGGCTCATCTGAAGGTAAACGGTAACCGCCGCTCATAGACATTAACAATGCCTGAGCACAGTCATGCCGCTGCCTACCGTGAAAGAAGAACTCTTTTTATTATATAATACATACAAAATTGCAAATTCACTTGCTGTCCTAGAGTATATTTAGTTAGTTTCTTACGAATTTAAAGTTACTTTTAACTTAGCTTGTAGATTTATTGCAAAAATATGACTACAAATTTGACACAATTTTTTGTTACAATAAAATACTCATAGAATACCTAATAACCACGCGCAATCTTTTAACTTCCTAGTACTACTTAATGTCTACAATCTTACACCTAATTTAGCAGGTCTCACTGAAAATGCATTTTACCCTCCATGTTCACCGTGTGAAGTTAATTTCCGCAGAGATAGGGCATCGCGGCAACTATCTGAGAGCTCGTTTAGCGAACTTCCCCTCGGCCAGGTCACAGATTAAGATTAACATAGTTCCCGAAGAAAATATAGACGCCATTACGAACGACGCCATACGAAATATAGACTGCTGTTCTCTAAGTAGAATGCGTAGACTAACCATCGCTGCATCGGTATAACTTTTTAATCCCATTTCATCATCATCCTCCTGCCCTTTTCCCAGGTTATCTGGGGTCAGTATGTCTTCCTTTTCCATACGTCTTTGTCATTCGTCATCGAATCATCCACCCCTTGTTCCATCATGTCATTCTTCACACAGTCCATACATCTCTTTTTCCGGCCGTCCTCTGTACCTCCACCCACTTAATCCCATTTATAATTATTAAAATAGAAATTATCTTACAGCGAAACTTAAAAAGCCCTTCACTAGTTCAGACGGATCAATACCTAAAAATAGGCAAGTGTTTGGAAATCTGATAAAATATTTAGTGTAAAAATAAAATAATCTATAGGACACAGACGAGATCCACAGATTTGAACCATATCCAAGAATTTGAAGAACATAAGAATTAATAACGACCCGTTTGGATTAGTGGTAGTGAATGCTGCCTCTAGTGCAAGGTTGCGGGATTGATCCCCGCACAGTACAAACATTTGTGTGCATGAACATGTATGCTTGTATTGGTCTGGGTGTTTTCTAAGTATTATAAGTATGTACTTACAAAAGAAAAGTATTATATGTTTATATTTGTAATTCCGCTGTTGGTTCTGATATCCGTAACATAGGTGCTTGAGCTACCTATCTCGGAGTCAGATCAAAATGTATGTGATGTTGTGAAATATTTATTATTTAATGTGAAGCTCCTTTGATGCTATATTTTAAACTAAATTTAAACTCTCTTGGCAAATAGCTAGTAATAACATTGTATTGCCCGGTATGGCCCGTTTGCCACGACCTTATAGCATTTAAAGTAAAAAAGTTCCAGTTTTGATACAACGTATTTAAGAAGAACGAGCGTTATCATTATCAGCCTTTTGCAGTCCACTACTGGATCTAGACCACTCCAAATGTTTGCCACTTCAATCGATCTTTGGCTACTCGCATCCAGCTCCTGGTAACCATCATAGAGTAACTTATATATACTGAGATAGAGGCATCAGTCGACTAGCCAGTGCTAGCGCCATCTACAGGAAAACGACCAATACTCAACGGCTATATATTACGGCCACCTTCGAGCATCAGTCAGGGAGACGCTTAATTAACATTATCATAAATAATTTTATTTACTATAATACCAAAGTTCCCAATACCTTCTAGATCTCTGGTCTATTTACCATACTTTTTTAAAATTGCTAATGTGGGCGGCTTGTGGTCATTGTTTCGCATACACGCTTTACTAGCGAGATGTAGATAAATAGTGACATCTACCGAAACAACGCCGAACCATCTGCTTGATTGCTTTTTAAAGCTACGCCTGCTTTTTAGAAGCTCCAACTAATGAAAACCGCTGAACTATTTTTCCCCAAAAAAGTACTGGTGCCCAATTCTCGTGTTCGTGATATTTTGAAAACATGGCGGATATCACCTGAAAACCATACAAAAAACTATGTTTTAGTGATATATGTCGTATGATATGATTAGTGATATATCACGAGCACGAGAATTGGGCTCCTGAGTGAAATGACCCTGATAACCATTTTGAGCAAATCTTCACTCCATCTGGCCAGTAGACGTTCTGCACTACGTTAACCGAAACGAGGTCTTCACTCCAACGTAACTTAGGTCTAAGCTTTATAAATCCTAAAATAAAAATAGGCATCGTTCCAAAGCAAGTTTTTAATGGTTGTCGTCGCATTAAACTTTCCTTAGGTTTTCTAATCGACTTTAGGTGATTTTGAAACTAATTACGAAGTCTCATTAGGACTCAGTCAGCGGAGGTCGCGGGGGACTACCAGGTCAAGGATAGTTTGGATTTCTACGACTACACTTGTTTTAAACGCAGTTCATAACTATACTTAATTAAGAGTAACGGCTAACGCAAACTGGATAACTTTTGAGTGGAGATTCTCTGGAGATAATAGAGTGAATGTTCCTGACGGTCTGGCAAGCTCTGGTTGGAATAGTATTTCATCAGTTCTGAGTGTTTTGTTTTAAGAGTGTTATTATATGGGTCGGAAGGTTTACTTATGCCTTGCCTGCGGGGTGTGGGCTCGTGGGAGAAACTGCAATAGGTAATGCTGCAGGCAACTGTATGGAAACGACTGCCGTTCTTTGTCCTATCCTCGTGCTACCTTGACCGTGGGTGAGCCTCACTTCGGCATGAATGGGCGGGCTCGACCGGAGTGATACCACGGCCTCACAGAAAACCGGCGTGAAGCAGCACTGTGCTGTGTGTCGCTGCGTGAGTGAGGGTACCGAAAGGGGAGTTTAAAGGTAGGCAGCGCATTGTGAGTCCACTGGTGTCGCGGGTGTCCATGAGCGGCGGCAATCGCTTACCATCAGGTGATCCGTCTGCTCGTTTGCCACCAATCACATAAAAAAAAAGTTCCAGATAAAACAGACAGGATTCAGTCACAAACATCAACGACGACAGACAAAGTGAGAGTAAAACAAAGTCAAGTAATAATAGTTGAAGTAAAATCTTGTGTGGCGAAGAATCTTTTGATGGGAGCTTAGACATTTGGGCTGTTATTATTCATCATCATCATTTCCACTGCTGGACATAAGCCTTCCCCAATGTTCTCCGCACAGAACGGTCCTGTGCCGCCCGCATCCAATGGATTCCCGCGATCTTCACCAGATCGTCGGTCCACCTTGCGGGGGGCCTGCCACGGCTGCGACTTCCTGTACGTGGTCTCCACGCGAGGACCTTTCCGCCCTAACGACCGTCTGTTCTCCTCGCTATGTGCCCTGCCCATTGCCACTTGAGGCATGCAATCCTTTGGGCTATGTCTGTGACCTTAGTTCTCCTGCGGATCTCATCATTTCTGATCACGCAGGGAGACTCCGAGCATAGCCCTCTCCATTGCTCTCTTGGTGACTTTGAGCCTCCTTAATCGTTCGACAAAAAAAAATGTAAACAGAACTTTTTAGCCCTAATATGAAAATGTAATGCAAAATCTAGCCCTTTTAGAAACTCCAATTTGCCCGAAAACCTGGCACCGAGTTGCCAACACTGGCTAGGCGTGATATAACCTTGTTGATTAAAATAATAATTCCAATACGGACATAAAGCGTCATACGACAAAAGGATAGGCAAATAAAATATGAAGAGCACTGTTAAATAGCTCCCCTAATCCAGCTCGGTGGAGGCATTAAAAATCTAATTAGCGTGACGTCATTAAAATGTATGGTCCATCCTCGAATTGCGGAGGGGCGCGGTCGAGAGGTATTATTACAAATGGGGATTTAAATAAATGAAGTTTTACTAAAATAGAGCTTGATTTGTGATCTCCTGTGCTTGTTAGAGATGTATCCATAAAACGATCATCGGATTTTATTCTAATCCCATTGGTGGCTGTTCAAATATTATGTATTTATTATATTTAACAAATACATAACTTCCAACTAATTTTATAAATGAAACCGTTGTATATGAAGGATGAAGATAATGAAAAGGGTGATGAATGTGGTGAAATCCATACAGTATCATCATCATCATCATCAGCCCATTTAAATCCCCACTGCTGGGGCACGGGCCTCCCTCAATCACATGAGGGGTAATTGCCATACTCACCACGTTTGGCAGACGGGTTGGCGAGGGTTTTGATATAAATGCAGAGTTTTCCTTCTCTGGGTGCTGATGATCATGCCAGCAGCTTTACCTTAATCGCCTTTTACGACACCTCGGTAAGAGTGAGGGTGGCCTATTCTACTCTGCCGGGGACCACATGGCGATACAGTATACCACCTGTAAACCTATAAAATTTAGTTCTTAAATTTAGTAATTTAGTTTTGTTACTGAATCTGGCTTCAAATGTTCGCCACTACACACATCCAGCTCCTGCCAGCCTTCTGGCGTAAATCTTTTTGACAAGCTGACGGATCACCTGATGGTAATCGATTGCCGCCGCCCATGGACACTCGCGACACCAGTGGAGTCACAAGTGCGCTGCCGATCCTTAAATCCCCTTTCCCTTGGATTGGGCCTCCGGTACCCTCACTCACGCAGCGAAACACAGCACAATGCTGCTTCACGCCGGTTTTCTGTGAGTCTATGGTATCTCTCCGATCGAGCCAGTCCATTCATGCCGAAGCGTGGTTCTCCCACGGTCAAAAGCGTTATAAATCAATGTCCAAAAAAAGGTCGCCTACAATGCTTGCAATCTGTGGTAAACCGTAATTAAATGTAACACACGAAGTGTCTAGGAACAATCGCCAACGAAGAGATAACATCACAAAAATTTATGAGGATCAGATGATATGAGTTTCATTTTTTTTTTATATGAGAGGTGGCAGACGAGCAGACGGATTACCTGATGTTAAGCAATTCCGCCGCCCATGGACACCCGCAACACCAGTGGAGTCACAAGTGCGCTGCCACCCTTTTTTCCCGTCCCCCCCATTGGGCCTCCGGTAACCTCACTCACACGGCGAAACACAGCGCAGGCGATGCTTCACGCCGGTCTTCTGTGAGGCAATGGTATCACTCCGGTCGAGCCGGCCCATTCATGCCTAAGCGTGGCTCTCCCAAATTTAAAAATTCATTCCTTCATTCAAATATGCCTCCATAAGAAGTTACAGTTTTCAAAAAATGATTTTTTGATTCGTCTTACCATCTATATTGGTATCAGTCCTAACAGTTAGTGCATCGATGTACAATAATTGTGCTAATTAGACCCAGCTATAACGATATCCCTATAAGCTAGTCATGATCCACGGTTTTGCCTGCAACATTAATATACACGAGATTGTCATACATGGTCAATGCAAAATATCCCCAAAGGGGCCGTTCAGTCAACAGCCCGCATCGACGTAAAATATAACCCTATTTACACTCACTCTTATGTCAATGCAATTGGGTCCACATTCGTACACACATTTGTAGACGTACATATGCAGCCGCTTTGCAATTACATAAATCTACCAAAATGCTAATTAAAACTCGAATGTTGGAAATTCCGCGATTTTGTGGTACCTCTGTTATTTTAGGGAGTGATATTGCTGCGGCGCGGTGTGGGTAACCGCGGTATCTTCTATTATGTCATACATTTTTATATGGCCTATAAAATGAAAATGAGCATTCTGATGCCCCTGATGTCCGGAATGACGTTAAAAAAAATTACGGCTTTCGAAAGTGTTAATATGATAAACAAAACAAAAAATATTAATGACGTAACAAATGTGACTATACTTTAACTTATGTTGATATTATTTTTGAGAACATTTTCACAGGTACCTATTGCGTGTGAATTTTTTCAATGTCAATCTCATGCCTTCCAGCAATTTATGGAATCTTTGTCGTTTATTTTTTTTTTTGGTCAATAAGCTAACGCTTGACCACAATCGCACCTGATGGAAAACGACGATGAGGTCTAGGATGATACGCGTTTGCCTAAAAGATGCCAGTTCACTCTTGCTTTAAAGATGCCCAGATTATCTTTCTCGCTAAAGGAACTGTCTTAAAGACTAGTGTTAGTTAATATAGTACGTAACTAAAAACCTGAAGTTAGCTCATTGATCCAGGATTATCATCATCATCAATACCAACCGCCATCAAGTCTTTTGGGTCGCCATCAATATTCAAATTTGAGCTCTATGCTCATAAACACAAGGAATCTCAAACTTAGTTCCGAGTTTTTTCCTGGGACTTATATCGTGGCGCGAACTCTATCATCAGTTTGACGTTTTGACTACGACCCTTGATCGCAAATTAGTAAGCAAATAGACTGGTGACATTCTATAACAATGCAAGAACAATCCGAAGATTAGGTATAATTAAAAGCAACCCGAACAAATATTAACTAAGTGACGTCAGCATAACCCGCAAACACGACAAATTGACAGTATTAAGTTATTAATCTTTTACAGCCCATAATATACAAATCACGGCGTTTAATCCACCTGAATAGGTAATAACTCAGCAGCTATTCTACAATAGCTTGCAAGAGTAGCAAGATAAAAGCTACTAGTTATACGTGAGACGATATTTATAAAAACCTACGACTTTTTCTGTTTGGAGTAGAGAGGCGACTGGTGATTTTGGGGACATAGGAAAAATTAATTAATACAGTGCGACTCTGATTTGTTTCTCAAGTAACTGCGAAAACCGGACAGCTACGTGGGAAACAAATGAATGGCCATACCACCACCACCGGGGTAGACCTAAAAGGTGTGACTTGACCTGGTAAATGATGACATGCGTGCCAATAAACTACAAATACAAATACAAATACAAATAGTTTATTTAGCCATCCATTACAACAACAATACATCTTAGAATACTACTACTCTAAGCCATACTAATACGTCAATAAACAGTGCAGTATAACTTGACTCGTATTGACTTATACTTATAAATAATTAAACTAAACTTACTAAGATATACTAAGATGACAATTTAGTAGACTGTTTTCGAGTTTAATGAGGGTGGCATAATATATCGAATCCGTACCCCTACCCGCCGCTAAGTAAAAACTGTGTTGCGGCCGGTTAGTGTTCGTCATCGTCCGACCACGCACCAAATGTAAGCGCAAGCCAGCAAAACATATATCTAACGTTGTGATATCTTAATCGCAGGTGGTAAGGGTGATTTTGCAATAGAATTACTAAATAGATGTGCAAGACACTGCGCATTCGGTACTTGTTCATAGGCGTAGTATACGCAGTGCTCGCAGATAAAATAGTCTTATTCAAATTTAATATAAATATAAAAGTATTGTTATAATAATTATAATCATGTTTTCTGTGTTCTAATTACTTTTTTTATATCTATATTATTATACTAACTAATTACTTACTAATTTTACTATTATAATGTACCTATTTTACTAATCTAATAGTTACTGGGCTAATTTTAACTGAAGTTTATTTTTGTGGTAGCAGTGAACTGGATGTGTATCTACAATATTGTGAGTGTGTGTATGTTTGTGTGTGGGTAAAGTGCGTGTGCTTGCGCATGTGTTTAGATGTATGTGTATGTGCGTGTTTGCTTGTGGTTTGTGTGTGTTATTAACCCACGGGTGTATGTGTGTGCGTGCATGCGGTTGTGTATGTAAGTATGCGTGTGTATGTGTGTGTGTGTTTATGATTTCATATTTGATTTTATTTTGTCACATTATAAACGACTTAATTAATGATTCCGTTTGTTCGTAGTTTAGTTGCTTGAGATAGGTTGTGATTGATTTATTGCACGTATATTTTGATTGATAATAGATATCTGGTATATATTTTTATATTGGACTGGTATACATATTTTAAACTGACGACAATGGATGCACAAGTGTAGGAGTAGAAGCAGGAAAGCGGACCCCGGGTTCCGGAGCGACAGCTAGGGACGCCAGTGATTACTTGCACAAAACACTAAGATGATGATTATAATGAGTACGACTTCGAAGACAAGGCGTTTTAGTGATTTTAACAGGGGAACGTTGTACAACATTTAATGTCAAAAGTAAACAGCATTAATCCCTATATGCCAAATAAACGTAGGGCGACTAAAACTGCATCAGAGAAATCTCACCGATAATTTCTTTAATTTAAAACTAGGATATTCCCAATACTATGTATACCATGAAGGTTTATTGTACTAAGATATATTAAATATGTACGAATAGATTATTTTCTGAATTAACCCAACCGGGAACCCTTCCGACCTTCCATGTCGCCGTCGTAGTCGGCATCGATGTCGTCAAAAATCGTCGATACACGAATGGACTCGGGTTGAAGTCTACAACATGATTCGTTGTAGCGTCACCTCCGTCCGACTACATTTTTGACGTTAGATATCTGAATCATCACCCTGGCTAAGAAAATTTCTGATTTGCCCTTTTTTTTATTTTTGTTTTTATAAATATTTTACGACATCACATACATTGATCTGACTCCGAGATAGGTAGCTCAAGCACCTGTGTTACGGATATCAGAATCAACAATGCGATTACAAATATGTACATATAATATAGTTTTCTTTTGTAAATACATACTTATAATCATAGGAAACACCCAGACCAATACAAACAGACATGTTCATGAACACAAATGTTTGTACTGTGCGGGGATCGAACCCGCAACCCTTGGACCAAAGGCAGCGTTCACTACCACTGTTCCAAACGGGTCGTTATTCATTCTTATGTTCTTCAAATTCTTGGATATGGTTAATTTTTGGATCTCGTCTGTGTTCCATAGATCATTTTATTTTTACACTTTTGGATATGCAATAATCATGCCGTGCCTCCATAGTGACTCAACCATTACTCTAATATTCACACAACACAAAACCTACCTCCAACGAAATGGAATTCAGGACCGAATCTTTATCCTCTTCCCTTTCACACGCACTGTGCGCTCTTTTGTTTGGATTCGTACGGGACGAGTTCATTATAGGCGAAGGCATCCGAGCGTAAAATCGAATAACTCAAGTGACAAAATTTGACTGTTGTCCCATCACTAGTGTGGTTGTTAAAAAAAACTCTAGTGAGAATAAGTCGACAAGTCAAAATGGCGGATAGGCGTGAGATAAAAAAGGAGATTACTCAAAGGAGGGCTTTTTATGTCGATGGATAGGTTCGGAGTTTATTTCAGGGGGGCATGGAAGGGCAGGGAAGGGCGCAGAACTTAGATTCAAAGAGATATTGTTATCTTATCCCAGTTTGTTGGAAAATCATTGGGAGAACCATATATGACAACGATCGTTTACGACAAACGGAAAGACGTTTTCGTATTTGATGTGTAAAGTGTCTTATGGCCATGCCATATACTTGTAACTCTTTGAGAATGGAGATGCTATACGTAAAACGTTCTAGTTTAAGAAACATTATGAGTAAGTAGATATTGTAGTGCGGAACAAGTCACTTCAACTCGCCAAAGTTAAAATTAACTAAATCACTCATCTTTCCCGCCCTACAAAAGACCGTAATTTGCACAGCATTCCAGATTGAGCGCTGTGAGTGCTGGCAAACTTTTTTCCCACAGAAAAACGACGACTGACCGCCATCTCTCACTAATTGGAGAGTCACTTTAGAAGATCTCCAATAAACGTTCTAAGAATCTTACAACAAAAACTCCATACTAAGTAGGTAATAACAAACTTAATGACGTCACAAATTCTGCGAAGCCTCGTTATCAATTGAGACAGCGAAGTTTGAAACTCGTAAGCCGCAGATCCGCGGTTCTCGAGGGTTTTTTATCAGGCAAGTTTGCTTTGGTGACAGATTATATCGCCCGCTTCAACTCGCCGAATCGGGGATATTCATCCCTTTTTGTGGACGGCAAAAAGAACCGTCGGTTACTCGATATGCAGTGCTGGGTATCTGGGGCGATTTCAATATGGTGGAAGCGCTTTTTCGCGAGGCAAAAACACGATTTAACTCCGGTTATGTTATTGTGTTTACTGAGGTGAATCTTCAGTTTGTAACTGTTCTACCTACAGAGCAAAGTGAGCCAGTATCTTACAATTGTTTTAAAGTGACTTGAGATATTTCTGCTTTCCATCACAGAAAGAACTACTAACGCTAGATATAAATCGTTATATCCTCAGGATTCGTTCAAACTATCCTTGATATTTTGAGCACATTGAGTTTCAACGCCTTGTTGTAAAAAAAATTTTTTTTTTTAGCCCGCGTCGTCCCATTGCTGGACAAAGGCCTCCCCTAAAAGCCGCCATTGGACTCTATTTGTGGCGATGGTTTGCCAATTACCTGAGAAGTGGTCAAAATCATCACGCCATCTCTTGGGCCTGCCTCTCAATCGACGTCCAGCTGGCTGCCAATGGGTGAAAAATATAATTAAAAAACAAAAAAAATTATAATAAGCAGTGACCCATTAGTTTAAGAAGTAATTTATTTATATTCGCTTGTATAAAAGAACCGGCTGTTCAGTATAATAACAGATACTAGTACAATATACAATACTCTAATTATTGCATAGTAACGGTACTATCTCAATAACGAAGAACACCGTCACAATTAGATTAGAACAATTCGCTCGTCTAGACTAACCATTAGCAACTCACAGTAAAAACTCGGTACCTGATGTGTTACAGTGCTACTTTCTTTCTGGAGTTTGTATTAAATTTGCACTACGAGCTGGGAACTTTTCGATATCCTCGACTTAGCGATATCCGTACTTATCTATACTAAATCCTTTGATATACTACCAAATCCTGCGATAATATTCAGAGGCATGGTTTATATTAGATGTCTTCTTCTTCGTCTCATAAAAAGTAAACCCCAAGAAAAAAGTCTTGCCTATTTATACCTTCCTGTTCAGAAGCCTGTATTATAAAAAGGGCATTAGGCATTTTATCTAAAATGATTTCTTTGAAGCTACAAAACACAGTTTTGAAAATTTAAGTTAAGGTGACGGCTAAGGCACACTAGCAACGCCAGTCGATTTTAATTTTTAGCTACTAAACCGGATCTATTTTAAACAATTTCGTGGTTACAACCTCTAGGCAAACACTTATACTATTTATTAAATAACCATGCACAAATGTTGGCTCCAACGCGTACGCGAAAAATTGATTCACACCAAAAGTGGCCGCATCAATTTCGCGTACAAAAATTCGGACCCAACATTTGTGCATGGTTATTTAATAAATAGTATAAGTGTTTGCCTAGATGTTGTAACCCCGAAATTGTTAAAATAGATCTGGTTTAGTAGCTAAAAATTAAAATCGTTTGGCGTCGCTAGTGTGCCCTAACCTTAACAAAAAATACAACCACAAAATTTGGTTGGGTAGTTTAAGCAGAATCTTGGAACCTACAAACCTATTTACATTCTTACATACATAGACTGCTAAAATCATAACCCTTCCTTTATGGCTTTTCCGTAGTCGGGTAATGACAACTACGAGTAAGTGAATTGAATTCCTGCGATAATTGAAACAAAGTACCTTTCTAGAAGCCGGCAACGCATCAGCGATCTCTCTGAGATGATTGATTACTTACCATCAGGTGACCTGCTTGCTCGTTTGTCACCTCTAGCATAAAAAAAACCTTTTTAGACCCGTTTTGAGTTAACAACAAATATTTATAAATCGTAAATGGGTTTAATTAAATTAAAAGACTCAACAAAAGATTTCCAAGTGGTTAATTAGGAGGCACAGATTATAGTTTAACAAAAGCGCTGATTAAAGTAATAGAAATCGTGAATTCAGTAACATGCTCAATTGAAACTCCAATTGAAGCTACAGATGGAATAGACTGCTTAAATAAAACACACGATTCCTATGCAAAAATGTTCACAGTTCTGTTATCTTATCACAAAGAATCGTATCACAAACAAAAAGTCACCCTATGTCAAGGGTGCAAAGTGTACTTTTATTTGAGGAGAACAATCGGAGTCGAATGTCAAAAGACTAACTCGTGACAAAAGGGTTTTAATGAGGGCCACGCCCGTTACTTCAGACCTCATTTAGACACAAGTTTAAGCCTTTTGCCTCCCGGAGGGTCGGATTGGAGGAATTGGTCCACAAATCTTTTATTTGCTCAACAAATTTCGTGGAAGGTAAACAATATCTGTAGAATTCTTGTACTTTTTAATACAATCGAAACAAAAAGGTGGGTTGCTATCAATTATTATTTTCCGAATGAGTTTTGCGTTTATTTACGTTTTCCATTGCTTTGATACCTTTTGAATCTTCAACTTTTTGATTTAAAAATAACAAAGCTTGAAATCACTACAGTAATAGGTATGCCTAAAATTGTTAATCATCATTATTTTTTGTTCTTATGCTAGAGACGACAAACGAGCAAGCGGGTCACCTGATGGTTAGTAATCAACGCCACCAGTGAACTTTTGCGAATTCAGAGATCTCGCTAATGCCTATGACAATGGAGTAGGTTCTTCTCTTAATTAAGTAACTTTTTTTACCTGCATATAACCTACCAATGAATTGAAAAGTCATCATCATCATCATCAGCCCATTTAAGTCCCCAATACTGGGGCACGGGCCTCCCTCAATCACATGAGGGGTAATTGCCATACTCACCACGCTTGGCAGACGGGTTGGCGAGGATTTTGATATAAATGCAGATTTTTCCTTCTCTGGGTGCTGATGATCATGCCAGCAGCTTTACCTTAGTCGCCTTTTACGACACCTCGGTAAGAGTGAGGGTGGCCTATTCTACACTGCCGGGGACCACACGGCACTACTACGGAGTAGGTACTATTATCCTGTTTAATAAACCTGCACCTCATTTGCTTTTCCCATCCCTGTTCGGTTGAGATAACTTTTACAATTGTATTAGTGAATATTCATTCATGCCAACATTTTAGCCTACGTATTCATTACAAGGTTAACACCCGAAATTCATAAAACAATACCTAACTCACGTCGACGTCGTACTAATGGATATGTAAAATGTAAATGTGTATCTTAGTGATGGGATTTCAATTTTTCTTGAGTGACTTCGAAGTGTCTTGTTGATTGAGTGAAATAAATACTCAAAGTTAACTTAAAGAATATGGTTTTAAACTTTCATGGTCACTAACATTAAAATATATTTTATGGGTTTATTCCCGCTGTCCACCCTCAGCTAGTCCACCCCGGGTGGACAGTGAAACAATTGTTAAAAAAATTCCCTCTCTCCACCCTCTCTTTCAACCAAGAAGGGGTGGACAGCGGGATTTTTTTAAATACTCGTTTCGATGTCCACCCGGGGTGGACTAGCAGAGGGTGGACAGCGGGAATAAACCTTTTTATGGGATTGCTACAATTTAATTAACCTTATGTTTGAGTTTCCATATTTCGGTGCTGCAGCGCTGTTACAAGCGCCATGGCAAGCTAGCAATCCCGTAAAAACTATTCTAACTTAAAGAACTTCAAGTTCGAGTGAACAAAGTTGAATCACGCGACGTTTTCAATCCGACGTCATTGGCACTTGTCGATACTCAATACAAATCCTACTATTTTCTTATGCTTACATTCAACTGAGCGGGTGAGACGGTTAAAAAACGATGTCTTATGTTATAAACGCGTAGATTTAGAGTGATCTCACCCAGGACGTGGTGATGTTTTGCCTCACTAAAAGACAGCCGAGTGTGCAAATGACTCAATATTTCTTTAAAAATCAACGAGTAAATCGCAAAGTGACTCGACAGGCAGCACTAGTATATCGTAACTTTATACACAGAGATAAAATGGGAACTTTACTTGCTTTTAGCGTAATTGGGTTAGACAATGTAGCTTGACGCGTATACTGGAGCGTGATCGATTAAAAATTGTAAATGCCTTTTACAAAATGAGTGCAGATGCGACGTATCGAATTTACAGGTCTAAGAATATTTATATAAGATTTCCTTCAGACACTTTCTATATTGATCTTTTGGCTTTTCCGAGCAACTTCACTAATTCATTTTATTTATTTTTATTTTATTTTATTAGGACAACCAACTAGATAAACACTGTTACAAGCAAAAAAAACATAGACAAACATAATCTTAAAGCTAAGTGTCACCTTACTTATAGGTTGCCACGGCATGCAATGTGGACTATTCATCATCATCATCATCATCTCATCATCGTCAGCCCATTTAAGTCCCCACTGCTGGTGCACGGGCCTCCCTCAATCACATGAGGGGTAATAGCCATACTCACCACGTTTGGCCTGCTGTGTGTGTTGTTGTGGACTATTAGTACGTTAAAAATAAACAAAACTTTATAAAATTTATAAAATCTAAGAATTGTTTTATTGGCTGTTTTAATCGTTCCATCAGCAAATTTACATTACATCGATATTGTTTTTCTCTATTTTATCTTAGCGTTTTATTCCCGGTTGGGTAAGCTGCCGCTTCAGAGCCCGGGGTACGCTTGGACCATATTCCAGGATACAGGAAGTCTGGTAATTACAATGCAGCAACTGCCATCTGACATTCACAACCCCTAAGACAGGGTATCCAGACCAAATGGATCACGTCAATAGGTATCCAAGCTCATGTGTGCCGCATTCATACAAAATGTTATATTAAGGCGACGGGTAGCCCTAACTAACGACGCCAATCGATTTTAATTTTTAGCTACTAAACCGGATTTATTTTAAACAATTTCGGGGTTACAACCTCTCGGCAATCACTTATACTATTTATTAAATAACCATGCACAAATGCGGACCCAACAACAAACACGCGAAAAATTTATTCACGCTAAAATAGCCGCTTTTGGCGGTAATCAATTCTTCGCGTACTAAAAACGGACCCAACATTTGTGCATGGTTATTAAAGATTGTCGAGATTGTCTTAAGATGTCGTGTTACAAATGATTATGGTCGTAAACTAATTAAAACTTTTTCTTTTGTTACAGGAGTCGACGATACGCACAAGTTCTTAGGAAACGAAACACACACAGACTACTTCAGATTATTATTAAGAGATGGAAACTACCTGCTGGTCGGTGGCAGGTGAGTGTTTAATCCTAAATATAAATGTATTCCTCTTATGAATTAGTTAATTATACATACTGAAACTGAAAACTGCATATTATGGTCACATATATAGAAATAATAAATATAATAAGTAAAGTATCAGCCTATAAACTGTCCCACTGCAGGGCAAAGGCCTCCATCATAGAAATCAAGTCATCGCTACAATGATGGGATTAGGCTTAATCACCACGCTTGCCAAATGCGGATTGGTGATCACAAACCCGAGCTATGTTCGAAAAATTCGAAACATAGTTTTCGCTCGACCCGGGAATCGAACCCAGGACCCTGATATCACGGCCCGGTACTTAAACCACTAGACCAACAGGGCGTCTTTCTGTCGAAATATAATATATTAAAAACTATATTGGGGCTCGTGGCCGAACCCAACATAATGGGCGAGACAAAGTCAGCTAGACTGCGCTGGGTCGGCCACGTTGAGAGAATGTAGTCGGATCGAGCTGTGAAGAGAGCGTACCTGGGTCGATCATCCGGGAAGCTTCCCAGTAGGGCGCCCTAGATATCGCTGGATAGACCAGGTCGAGAAAGATCTAACCCCACCACCGGCATTGCACGGACCTCCTCCTACGCCTGGTGGGGACGGCACGACTCTCTCGGTTGTCCCCATCCCTCCCCCCGACACCGGGGGGAGAAGCGCCGTGCCCGCAGTGTAGGCGAGCGTCCCTGTCCGGGGGGTGACGTGGTGAAAGGCTCCGAGCTTTGGCCCCATGTCACTCACCCACCCATGGACAGATGAGGGAGAGCCCCAGGAGTTTTAGTCGGTATGCCTCTGGCCGGCTTCTCGTTAGGAGAAGCCGTCGCCAGAAGAGAGTCCGACATAACCCATCCGTTTACAGACGGATGGGTATGCGTAACGCATTTCTCCTGGGTCAACAAAAAAAAAAAAAGGTCGAGAAAGATCTCGGTCACCTACAAAGCCCGGATTGGCGACAGGTGCCTGAGAACAGAACAGAATGGCGAATTCGAGTGTCAGAGGCCAAGATGCACTTTGGGTCGCTGAGCCAGCGTAGTAAAGTAAAGTATATTGGACGGGAAAATCGTATGCAAAAGAGGGAGGGGACGTGGAAGAACGACCTGGAAGGACAATCTTAAGCAGTGAACCGAATAAAAGACGCTGCTCTGCTAAAAAGGTATAAGAGGAATATCCCAGGGTTGTCACCGACATACGATGAGGATGTAGCACTAGAAGAAAAAGAATTATACATAACACGATAATACGTACTTATGTGTATGTGTAGGGAGGAAAGTCTTATCTTTATTCTACACTGAAGGTGTCAGGTAAATTCTGAAGACCACGACTGCTTATTGGTAAACCGAAATGAGCCAAACACTTGCGCGACGTAATTGCAAAACACAACCAAAGCGTTATTTTAAATGTAACTTGAAAAAAGAATAATGCATTGTATGTTGTTCTTGGACTGATATTAACTGCTTCTATGAATGAAACTCGTGTTCTCATTTTAAAATTCTTTACGATTTAATATAAAGCGTTTATACCGTTTCAATATGACGGTAAATGTCTTCTGGGATGTCCATTTTAATTACTTTGGTAAAATTTAAATTCTCTCTGTGCAAGTAAGTACTTATATTTATTTTGTGCACGAGCTTTAACTTTCGGAATACATTTTAATTAAAACATCAAGGATATTAATTATTGTAAGTATGTGTTTTTTTTATGTGATAGGTGGCAAACTGATTTTTTCACCTACGTCCATAATGCCGGTTTGTGAGCGGATTAGGTATTTCGCATAGTTATATCCGCGAGTTTAATACCTAGAATGCTCCGCTCCGTAGCTCTTACAAACGAGCAGACACATCACCTGATGGTAAGCAATCGCCCCCGCCCATAGACTCCCGCGACACCAGTGGAGTCACAATGCAGTAGAGCCGGCCCATTCATGCCAAAGCATGAGAATTGCCCTTCAGTGCCGGGTGGAGATTCGAGAGAAAACCTGTAGGACTGGTTACCATTATACATAACTTTCCCAACCGGACGAGTTGCTCGTACCTAGACACTAGCCTACTGGACATTATTGCCAGATGGAAATGCCCTGATATTGGAGGCAGGTAGCTAAGCGCTTCGTTACGCACATAAATATTGATGCTGGGATATTTCGATCTCCCGGGACTTCCACATTGAAATTATTACTCCCTTAGAGAACCTAGTTCTTTGGAAAATGTGGCTGCTCCCTGAAACGTTAATGAAGGTCAACGATGTTTTTTGCGGGGAAAATGTTGGGAGAAAGCGTAATTGATGGGCCTGCTGGTGGGCCTGGGCAGACCAGGGCTGGTCTGGGTGGAGTCTGTAGTTTGTTTGATAAAAATGTTATGGATCTTGGAAAATGGAGTTTGTTACAAACGATGGGTGTAGCCAAAAGTTTTAGGCGCTTGAAAAACAAGATTGGTGACTTAAAACTTAATTGATAGGTATACGATTGATTTGGTGTTGGCAAGTAAACCATTTTCAAATCACTCTAATACTTGCTTACAAGAGCTAAATCTACGAGTAAATCATGAATTCTCAGAATTCATATTCACGCAGAATAGGTACTAAATTATAGTGTAAGATTTATGAAATGCTGTGAACTAGAAAATTGAATTTATTTAATCCATGTTTCAGAAACAATCCACCAAATCTTGAGCTCGCTGAGACAAATGAATTGGTTATATATTATCCATTTTAATAACAAGTCATGCATGCATATCTTCATAGTTCATTACTCAAGTTTATTGCGATATCACTTCAGAGTAGAAAACAGAAAGTTTTTTAATTCGTCCATGAGTTTTATAAATTTATAGCGAAACTAATACTCAAGTAATAACCCTGTCTGCCTTATCCATCAAGTTAAATGATAATGTCTACCCATACATCGCAAGCTCTAAGCCAAGCTTAACCCTAAATGGCCCGTCGTAAAAACTTTACAAGTTTGTAATACTAAGTCCCAGTCATAACTCTCAAAAATATCTGCTATTTTCATTTCGGCCAACGACCCTTAAATATTTCTCGAGAAAAATTCCGTACATCACCGTTGTGGTAATTTAAATCCTATTAACTGTGAAATACATCCCAGCTCAGGCCGTTAACATAAATACCGGGAGATTTCACGTGCTAACACCTATTTCGTTTTAAAATACTCTAAAGTTATACATTCAAATGAGATACTTAGTTATTTGTTTTTGAACTCCACTGCAATTCGTTGCGAAGTTAGGGTAGGTACTCTTAACCGCCGTCGGAGCACGAGCGTGCTGTATCAACCCGCAACCGCTGAGCTAACTCGAATGCAACCACGCCGTCTCGCTCGCGCGCCATGTTTGTTCTATCGCGCCGTCTCGTTTGCATTTATAAGGATTTTTGGCCTGTGTTTGGATGGAGGCAAGACGACTTAAAAACACCCCTCGCACCCGCCGGCCTACCGTCGCCATTTTATTACGCTTGTGGGGAAGGATGCAGTCGATATTGTATGTCGATGATATTTTTTTTTCGAAATATATATTAAGATTTTTCATAGTTTTTACTATTAAAATGGCAGCACTTTCCTAGTGAAGGTGCCGCAGAAGCTGTATGTACCTTTTCTTTTCAAAGCGCTCCTTTTCGCCTATGCTACAGCTTGATAGTACATTATTACGTCGCTGCAAAACGGCGAGAGAAGAAAAACTTTGGTCACGTCCCCAAAATACATCTATATTAAACTTTTGTCTGCTTGTTTTATCTCACATTTAAACCCTAGTTCTCACTGGCAACATTATTGGTAATTTTGCACCGGCCCAAACAATACATTACGCACTGATATCACAATGCAAAAGGTCAGACAGCAATCGCTTTTGTAGAAGAATCATTATTCGGCTAATCACTTTCGTGGTCACCAAGGTTTAAATTTATTCCAAAAATAACATCAGAATCTTATGATACATGTAAAAGTAATATTCCTTATAGAAGAGGCTATATATTTATGCAGAATTTTTTTAGATTCTGATGTGAAAGTGATTAGCCGAATAATGACTCAGATATCAAACTTGCTAAAATTTGGACCATGCTAAGCACACATAGAAAAGGGACTAATCGCTAGGTGACCATAACATGAAATGCTCAATATAAATTAACATCAGCAGAAACCTTTTTTTTTGTTCTAACTCCGGTCAATTAAATGAGTATTGGACTCCGATACAAGATATTGCAATTTATGCCAGTCTTGTACATTTTTTATTACGCAAATATTTTATACTTGTTAAACTATCTACAATCTGTATATTTTATTACTAAACACCCTTGCAATCAAAATACGAGACAGAGAAAATAAGTTACTGATAGAAACAAAAAAGTAGAATTTGTGGCTACTCTGCTGTTGCAGTTGTCCATGTGCGGCGGCCATCGCTTACCATTATAGGACCGCCTAAATTGTACATTGTACCTCTGTAATCCCAGCTTTTAAGTTTTGTATGTTGTGCAATAAAAAATATCTATCTATCGATATTTCGGTACATCCTAAATCCCAACTCTACCCCAGTGGTAGTTGCGCGCGTGACACATCTGCTCAACCTCAATGTCTGCTGCTCCTGTTGTGTATTCATTGGCACTGATATTCCTGAATTCCGAGCGTCACCTGTTCCTGCTCCTTATTTCCCACTTCAAGCTCTTCTGACAATATCATCATTTTATTTAAATTTTCTTTTTCGCCTTCATATTCTTTATTAATCAATTCAATTGATCTAGTTCCGCTGTTAAAGGGTGCGAAGGTCAGACGGCATGTCGCGTCATTGTAATTACCAGACAAGTCCAAGTCCAAGTGTACCTCGGGCTCCAGAGCGACAGCTTGGGACGCAACTGGGAATTACACGCTTTTATGAATAAAAGATAATAATACAAAAGATTCTTTGATAATCAAATCATAATAATGTTCAATTTGCTCTAAAACGGTACAGTTTTCTTATTTCATTTATCTAAGCATATATTCTCGAGAGATGTTTAAATTGTTTATCATTTTAAAATCTAAATCCACATTAATTTAAACGTGGGACAGCCACGCTTTGGCATGAATGGACCGGCTCGACCAGAGTGATTCCAAGGCCTCACAGAAAACCGGCGTGAAGCAGCACTGTGCTGTATTTCACTGCGTGAGTGAGGCTACCGGAAGCCCAATCCAGGGGAAAGGGGGGATTAAAGGTTGGTAGCGCACTTGTGAATCCACTGGTGTCGCGGGTGTTTATGGGCGGCGGCAATTGCTTACCATCAGGTTATCCGTCTACTTGCTTGCCACCTGAAAAAAATGAGAAAGTTATTGCTCATAAAGCCGCCTCCTTTGCAAAGCTCTTAAAAATTCATGCTACGTTTCATGTGTATGTACATTGATCTGATTCCGTACTAAGCAGCTTAAGCACTTGGGTTATGGATATCAGACAACAGTGCAATTACAGATATAATATTTCAGTCAGACACTGAACAAACAAATTTTCAAGACACGAATGTTTAGGTCCTAAGGGTACCAAACTTACTTTTGGCGTACCCAAATGTACCATCAGGCTAGTGGAAATAAAATCTTGTTTATTCTATATCTGCATATCCATCACAATTTGTGTTCCATATTATTATTCGATAGAATACCAACCAAATCTACCGTTATACAATATTGTCCTTCCAACCGATTTCGGCTAAGGCGACCAATCTCAACGATCAGCCACTTACGCAGGATATATTATAGTGCTCAAGTGTGTGCGCAAACACAATTGCACTCTCTAATCCCTTGCCCTTATAATCCGATGGGACACCAGTGTGACACGACCAGAGAGTGATCGTGCGCAGGACCTTAACGTGCTTTCCGAGGCACGGGGGTACAAGACCACCAACTTCCAGACTCCGGGCTAACATTGAGAATTTCTTAACAGAAAAACTCAGGTACAGATTTTGGCCCGACCCGGGGATCGAACCGGGGACCCCAAGCGCAGCCGTCGCTGTAAAGTAGGACTACCCACTGCGCCAACGAGGCTGTCACCATTATTCATCATATTCTTAAGTACACGAAAGCTATTCTCACCCCTAGTTCTTGATATCTTGACATCTACGGCCTTCCGTAATCCATTTCCTATTCAATGGGACTTTTTCTTCTTATTGTCCGACATTATGGTCACCAGTATTGTGCCGCTGGCAACGTCAAAAGACGTATAGTAACGCCCGTCATACCCTAACAATGGTGTAAACTCGCGTAATTTGAAATAGTGATGTTACCAGAGCCGACTTCTACACTGACTCGAGTGACATTTGTTTTTATGTGATAGTTGGATTTTTTTTATTTATATGATAGGTGGCAGACAAGCAAACGGATCATCAGATGGTCACCGATTGCCGCTGCTCATGGCCACCAATTGAGTCACATATGCGCCATCAGTGTAAAGTGCGTTGCGCATTGTATGTGATTAAAACAGAAAAAAATCTTTTCTTTTGAATTCCACTATCCTCTATCGCACTCATGACTCTATTGAGGGTGCTACCTGTCGATGGGAGCCGGCAATCGTTTACCATCAGGTGATCCGTCTGCTCGTCTGCCATCTGTCATATGATAAAAATCCTCAGTTTTGTGTAACGGTTCAGCTGAGCAGTATTTTCTGACGGTTATGACTTGAGAGACGAGCGTGGTCAATAAACTATTTCTTACTTACTCCCTCCTAAAAGTCCAAAAAAGTATCAATGAGGCCTCTGATTTTCCATATCTTTATTGTATCGAGCGGTGGTGATCGATCACTTACCATTTAGGTGTCCCGCTCATTTGTCGTTTCTAGTCTAAAAAAGGACTCGAGTTAAAAGCACAACTCATTACATCACTGAGCTGAAATATTCATCCGTTCTAGCTAAGTTTGCGTTCTTTCCGAATCATATTTACATGACAATGGTCACGTCTCGCAGGCGCGGGGGCAAGCGGTAATAAAACGAGCCTCGTGAGGGTTAAAAACCAGATAAGTGTGGTTCGCTGCACTTTTGGTGTTCTGTATCACGGTTTGTACTTCATTTAATGAGAGACGGAAGCTATGAAATCCGAAAAAAAAACATATTTGTATCTTTGTGTTGTACACTACGGTCACTCTCAAAACATATAGGTAAATACATCTTATACCATATAAACCCTTAATCATACGTCTTGAAATGAAGACAGTTGATTCCAGCCATGAATGTAGTAGTAGTATCAGCCTATATACTGTCCCACTGCAGAGTAAAAGCATCCATCATATAAATCAATTCATCGCTACTACGATGGTATCAGGCTTAATCACCACGCTTGCCTAATGCGGATTGGTGATCACACGTCGAGCAATGTTCGAAAAGTTTGAAACATACTTTTTGCTCGACCCGGGAATCGAACCCACGACCCCGAGATCACGGCCCGGTACTTTAACCACTAGACCAACAGGGCGTTGAATGAATGATACTGTGTAATGTGTATTCGGCTTTAAATATAAAAATAACATGACATGTTGAGCAATGGTAGCTCAGTAGATAAGAGGTTCTTTTTTTTTTGCTTTGCTACGTTGTAGGAGCCTATAATAACAATTTTTGTTTTCTACTCTGGTATGAAAATACCATTTCTCGCTTACATTCGTCTCGCACTTTCATTCCTCATTCCTGGGGTAATTAGGATACAGATTGGGTTTTATTTATTTCATAATTTACTTAATCTAATTTCTTACATTTTATTACATGCTTATGTTATTTCTTAACTACTCTTTCTTATAAGTGAACGTATATATACTACACGATATATTTTGCTACGTATACTACCCTATTTCTATTATTTTTCTCTAATTACAATATTTTTCACATAATTTACCAATACATTTTCACACATTTTGTTACTTAATATTTGTAGCAACCCTGGTTTGTCAAGCCTTATCTTAACGAGAGGTTATAGGTTCGAATCCGGGCATGCACCGTTTGCCTTTTTAAAATATATTATGCATAATTCTACCTTTAGCACGGCGGTGAGGGAAAACATCGTGAGGAAACCTGCATGTTTCTGCGGATAGGTTTTGAAACATGATTTAGTTGATCTGTTTCTCTTGCCTCAGGTCAGACGACAGTCGCTTCATTGTAATAACTGGACACACCAAATACCTGATTACCTGATAAGCCTACTCCAGGCTCCAAGGCGCTGGCTTTGGACTCAACCGGGAATAATACTCTGGTGATTAATGAATATGATAAGTGGTCTAGACTGCGCAAGTATTTAGACCTCAAACACTTCATCCAGACATCTCAACCCATATTGAATTTCCGACCCAGAAGTTTTTGCTTACAAGGGCTTAACTCAACTAAGTATATGCCTATAGGCACGTATTTGAGGTAAAATATTTGCGTTTAGGTTAAACAGTCCTTATTTGAAAGGAAGGAAGGATTATTTGTGTATGGACTTCCCCTTATTTTGTTGACTGAGCTTTTTGTTTGTAAAAAGATAGTCGAACAAATGAAATGAGTTTTGGAGAAAAGGTGCTGGATCAAAAAACACTGAAAAATATTTATCTTTGGATAAAAGTGTGAACTAATGGTAAGTTTACGGGATTCAAACCGGTGACGGCCAACCGATAGCAAGGCAGGACAACGTCTTAGCCACTGCGCCATCAAGGTCTTCAACCTATCTGTCGCCTGAATGACATTGAATCCAAATAAATTTGTGTAATTTTACATACATTTTAAAGTGTTTTTGTGCCTATTTAATAAGAAAAGAATTTAAATCCAAAAACGTAGGATTTTAATAGAGCCTACTCAGTGAAAAATAATGAGATTCCGAAGCATATCTAATTAAGGGTCCCAGATATTTTTTAATAAAAAAATATGATAACATATTCCAGAGATAATAGCGAGAATATTAAATGAAAGCAGTCACCTCTAGAATATTAAATTAGTTCAACAGCGGTCAAAGCAAAAATGTTCTAGTGTTTTCTTTTTTAGAGGCTTTCAGAATTACTGAAGATGAAAACAGTTCTAATCTCCCCTCATTATCGTGACTATAAAACCACAGAAAGCGGGTATGTACACTATGAGAAATTGTGGTACTTTGCCCGCAACTCTTTCCATGTATATAGCATTACACAGAATAACACAGAACATAAAAAAAGTACCAATTTACAGAATGCTAAACATAAACAAAAAGAGGAATACTATTTACAAGAGATGATGGATGAGATGAAACATCTGTCCCGCTACTCATCATGCCCAGAAAGCTGGCGGGGTTACCACTTTGAATGGCCAACCCAATGCGTTGACCGAGGTAGCTGCCAGCATTACTGTCACCTGAAATGTCGAGTAGCCGGGCAGACAACTCGCGGAAAAGCTTGTAGGCCTCAGGCTCCCACGGTCCCAAGGTTTCACACGCCGAACGGAGCGAATCGGAAACAGGTGTCTTAGGCGGAGTATATGTTTTTTTTTTTCGTGACTCTGCCGAAGTAGCTGCTGTACCTGCACCCCGTGAAGTGGCGTGGACATGGGAAGCAGCTAACGTGTTCGCACAGGTCGCATCCAAAACCATTGCCTTGCCCTGATTCCGGTGTTCCATGGGATGAGGGTCATCCCATCGGGCCTTTTGCCGTCGCTCCGACATATGCCTAGCAGTTTTAAGACTGCCTGAGTGCGGACTGATATGAAGGCCCGGCGGAGGATGTCATTCAGGTAGGCATGGCGGTGGATCCGGCCGGCGCTTCGGGCACACTGTATATTCGCAATAAAGTTATTAGGTTCCATGTATATTGTTATAAGTCATCGTAGCCCATTTCCAACCACTGCTGAGTATAAGGCACTTCTTTCGTTCACCTGTCGACCTCATGAACTGTTCTATTTTATATCACACTGTCATCCTCAGGCGTCCAAGGATCATATAATTTATTTTACTTTCGTATAACTTAATTTATATTCGTTCACGAGTTCTACACATAAATCTAAACTGTAATACTTGATTTAATTGATTGATTGAAAGTATAGTGGTAGATCAATGGATAGAAATGGGCACCTGTTCAATGGTAGGTCGTAGGATTTCTGATTGCCACTTGGTAGGCCTATGTCACTCTTCATCCCTTCAGAAAATCACGTCAATTCGTTTGCCGGAAGTCAAACAGACACACACCTTCCTATTTATTATATTAGCACTGTATAACAAGCTTTCCTTAATATTAACAAAGATTAATTATGTCTAGTTAGTCCATGATATTAGTAGTAGCGACGGCTGCAATTGGGGTTCCAGGATTCGATCCCCGGATCGGGCCAAAATTTGTACCTGAGCTTTTCTATTAAGAAATCTTAGTGTCAATCCGGAGTCTGGAAGTTGGCGGTCTTGTACCCTCGGAAAGCACGTTAAGCCGTTGGTCCTACACCTGATCCCTCTTCCGGTCGTGGTGTCACATCTGGTGTCCCAGTCCGATTATGAGGGCCAGGGAATAGAGAGTGCACTTGTGTTTGCGTAGACACTTGTGCACTATAATATATCCTGCGTAAGTAGGCTAATCTTTGAAATTAGCCGCCCTTAGCCGTAAATCGGTTGGAGGATATTATTATTGATAACCAAAGACCAAAGATCAATCCTTGAATAAACACGATAAGGTATCGCAATCAAATCACGAAAAATATACACAATATTTGTTTTTGCATGTGCTAAGCTGTTTTCGTATCCGAATTGATTTCCCGGCCGCGAGTCCGAATATGATTAATTAAGAACAGATTTATTCATTCGGGTTTTTCGCTCGCTTTGTTGTCCGGAGCAAAAATGTCAAGTATTGAATATATAGAATTGCGACTGTGGTCGTTTTGGACCGAGTCGTAGAATTGTGAGCTAGGGTTGCGAATTTTGTTAATCCATACTAGTGTTAATAAATGAGAAAGTTTATACGTGTGTCTGTTTATTTATCCGTATTTCAATGCAAAGTGGGGTGACTAACTGACGTGATTTTTAAGCGGAGATAGTCGAAGGAATAGAGCTACATTATGGCAAATCAAATTCGACCAAACCGACAGCTAGGAGTACATCATTCAAATAAATAAGAGACGCTACGCAGCCAGTAATTAGACTGTCCATTTAACAGCGATGTGTTCCTTTGTTCAAGCGTAGACCTCCATTTGATTTCTTTTAAGACAAACTCCTGTATTGGTTCGTCTATTGACATAGTTTATTTCTCGGTTGCGTCCTAAGCTGTCGACTGGGAACCCGGGATCCCGGTTTCATGTTATGCCTTCTCCACTTTGCACGTTTATTGGCATCAATGGTGTTAAGACTATTGGCACGCACGCATGTCATGCCTTCACGACGTCAAGCGAATTGTTTCTGGATCTACCCTATCTGCCGGGAGTCAGTGGTGACGGCATGGCCAGAACGCTACCCACATTATCCGGTTTCTATAGGATATGACTGCAAGTGTAGGTAAGTCTCCTGCAGTCTGCTATGTTGCGGACGTGGACGCTGGTTATGTATTACATGTTAATTCTCTTAACTAAATAGAGAGCTTATGTAGTTATTAAGACATGTTATATACCTATTCTATGCAAATAAACATACTTTGATTTTGACTATGAACAAAGCATTTTTATTGATTTTGTAGTAACAACCCTAACTCTGTTAGTGGCCGGTTCGTGCCAACATGTGGGTGTAGAATAAAATTGAAAACCCGCTTGTACACACTCGTCCTATTATTTGAGAGTTACTCGTAGTGATGTTTGAATTTATTTGGTGACCGCGATTTACATGGCTTTTACTTTGTCATGTTTTTCATCGTTACAATCAACCGCATCATGACTTCCATGAGGTGTGATAGTCCAGATTTTTGGATATTCATAAATACCTATTAGAAAAGGTCACTTATTTTTTAGTCTTCATCAGAATCTTAACCTAGCTCAACGGCGCTCCCCCCCCCCCCCCCCCCCAGGACACAGCTCTCCATGGCAGACCTGGAAGTCCCTGAACAGGTTACGCACTCGAGTCAGGCGTTGCAGGAAAAATCTGAGTAGGTGGGGATACTCACACGCATCCAGCAATGCCTGCGAGTGCGGCGCCCCCTTCAGACCATGGACCACCTCCTAAATTGCCCTCTGTGCCCGGACAGCTGCACGTAAGGCGACCTCCTGCAGGCTACCGACAGTGCAATCCGTGTAGCAGAGTATTAGGGCTGGAAAAATCTAATTTGTCGCCATCGACACGATAAGAAGAAGAAGCGGTGAGAGAAAACATCGCTGAGGAAACCTGCAAGTTTCGAATAGTTTCTGAAACGTGTAACCATTATTCAGTTGGTCTGGTTCTCCCTGTTCAAGTGTTGCGAAGGTCAGACGGCAGTCGCTTCATTGTAATTACTAGGCTCCCCAAATCCTGAACCATGGTCCAAGTGTACCCTGGTCTCCAAAGCGAAGATGAGGAGAAGGAACAGTCCTTCTCCTATTATAAAGTGCTTCTAAGCGATATTGAACTACCACCGACGATACTTACTTAAGGGAAACTCACCATCACTGATTTGAAAAATGTCAAGTGCAAAATAACATAAAAACTACACTACAACCACCGGCGTTTAAGCGAGGTGTTTACTCCAAGCAAATGATACTTTGATAATATCGCTACACACGGCTGAAACAACGTTAATTTCGTTAAAAGGCACAAAAGGCTCGCACCCTACGCCAGAATAACATTACATGGGACGCGGGCCGAATAACGTTTCCGCACGGTAAGCGACCTTACAGAATTAACTGTAGGGCCAAAGAAACGGCGGGGAACGTATCACCTATCGATGTAGTAACATATTAAACCGACTGCCTCGGTGGCGTAGTGGTTATTGGGTCACTATAAAGCGAAAGCTGCGCGAGATGTCCCGAGTTCGATCCCCTGTTCGAGCCAAAAATTTGTACCTAAATTTTCGGTAAGAACTTCTTAGTGTCAGCCCGGAGTATGAAAGTTGGCCGTCTTGTACCCCCGTGCCTCGATAAGCCGTTGGTTCTGCGCCCAATCCCTCTCCGGTCGTGTCACGATGCTGTCCCATCGGAATATGATGGTAAGGGAATAGAGAGTGAACTTGTGTTTGCGCACGCACTTGGGCACTTTAATTTATACTGCGTACGTGACTGATCGTTGAGATTGGCCGTCGTAGCCGTAATCAGTTCGTAGGATATTAACATATAAAATTCATGGTATCACCACATTCAATGACGCATTAGCGACGCCAATGATTTAAATTGTCAGCCAGGCCACGCTGGCGGAGGCCTAACCTGGGGAAATAGGGGTTTAGAGGTTGGCAGCGCTCTTGCGACTCCACTTGGTGTTACGGGTGCCTATGTGCGGTGGCAATTTCTTATCATCTGCTTCTTTGTCACCTATCAAATAAAATTAAAAAATGTAAATTGTTTCTGATAATGTTGAGTGCAAAAACAAACCAAAAAGTAGTGCACAATATTAAATAGAAAGTCTAAGGTCAGGGCACATACCTAGGAGAAAAGACGGCCGTTGGGGTGGAAAGGTCCTCGAGTGGAGGCCACGTACAGGGAATCACAGCCGTGGCGCCCCCCACAAGGTGGACCGACAATCTGGTTAAGATCGCGGGAATTCATTGGATGCGGGCGGCACAGGACCGATCTGTGTGGAGAACATTGGGGGAAGCCTATGTCCAAGGGTAAGCAGTGGACGTCTATTGGCTGAAATGATGATCATGATGAAGGTTTTACCTAAATTGTGTCCAAGCGCGGAAGCGTTCCGCTTTAGATTGTCGGTCAGGTCAATTTAGAAAATGTCCTTTATTTCAATTATCTCGGGTGTAAGTTCTCTCAAACAGGAGTCTCATATTAGATAATCAGTGTATAAAACTACATAGGTGGCACATCTCGATATTATTTGTGTGTTTACTGTAGAAACGTCACATCATCATTTTAAAAGGCATAACGTGGATATTATTATAATTTTACTCTCAAAGTATGTGTGTGTGCCTGTTTGTTTGTCTGTCTTTCAAAGCTAAACGGAGCGACGAATTGACCTATTTTTTCACTTGGAGATAGTTTAAGGGATGGAAAGTAACGTGGTAGACTGTGTGGCAAACCGAATTTCACGCGAACATAGCTGCGGGCGAGTAGCAGATAACCATAGTAAACGCAAAGACTGTAGAGTTTTTTATAAATTAATAATATATGATGTTCAAAATGTCAATAGGTTTAAATTGAAGTAACTGTTATTATCGAGGCAGTTGGTGTGATATTTACCTGTCTGCCGCGAGTCTTCGCATTTAGTATAGTAACTAAACGTTATGAATGACGACCCGTTTGGATTAGTGGTAGAAAACGCTGCCTCGGGTGCAAGGGTTCGCAACCCTTGCACCGGAGGCAGCGTTCTCTAGAGGCAGGTTCGATCCCCGCACAGTACATACACTTGTGTGCATGAACATGTCTGTTTTTGTTCTCTGTCTGGGTGTTTTCTTTGTATTATATGTATGTATTTAAAAAAAGTATTAAATGTATATATTTGTGATTCCGCTACGGGCAGGGGGAAACTCGCCTTATTAAAACTCGTCCCAGAATTTCAGGTTTTTTTTGCTAACGAGTTTTAATAGGGTGAGTTTCCTCCTAACCCTTCCACTGTTGGTTCTGACATCCGTAACACAGGTGCTTGAACTACATATCACGAAGTCAGATCAATGTAAGTAATGTTGTGAAATATTTCATCATCATCATCATCACCCCATTTAAGTCTCTACTGCTGGGGCACGGGCCTCCCTCAATCACATGAGGGGTAATTGCCATACTCACCACGCTTGACAGAAGGGTTGGCGAGGGTTTTGATGTAAATGCAGAGTTTTCCTTCTCTGGGTGCTGATGATCATGCCAGCAGCTTTACCTTAGTCGCCTTTTACGACACCTCGGTAAGAGTGAGGATGGTCTATTCTACTCTGCCGGGACCACACGGCGCTGTGAAATATTTATTATTATTTATTAAAAGCCATCGCTACTCTAGTGGCCCGACAGAATGTTTGCCCATATCTACATAGAGTGAACGTTTTTGCGGATTTTGTCACAGCCGCGTTTAAATTTTATCAACACGAAGTTTAAGTGCGACCGTTAGCTTAATAGTTTGCTTGTGTTAACAAGCTGTGTACTGTAGCTGAATTTTATGAAAACGTCGTCGTTTCTCCGCTCAATTACTAGAAGCTGTACTCATTCGTGCGCTCTGCTTTGAAAAGACTTACACATGTCTAAGTTAATAAAATCGATTTTTTTTTTCAATTTATTTTAAATTCTATTTGCAGTAACTTTTAACGTTGTTTTTATATTACTTAGTTACGGAATCAGGTCAATGTATGAGATATTGTATGAATTTATTATTATTAAAAATTATCACGCCCCAAAAACAAAGGATCATAGCTATTCATAGGTGCGTAAATTCTCGATAGAAGGCTCAATCATTTTCGGGTGTGGCCTGAAATCTCTGGCGTTAGATTACAGTTTACATATTAAACCCCGACACGACATGTATCGCTGATATTCATTATGGAATTGACTATGTGATTATTGGAAGAATATTTTTAATCACGTTTTTTTCAGTACCGAACTACCAAAGAACAGCATACTTTTTGGCCAATTCGCCTTAATTTCATCAACTGTATTTCGTAGCGTCCGTAATTCGTAGCACCGTAGTAATGCTCAAAGTAAATAATTTAACGCTGTGCTACGTGCTACGAGTTTCAGATCTGTGCTACGAGATGTTATGTTTCGTAGCGAGCGAATCTGTAGTTCGCTGTACGTAGTTACACGTACTAGGATATTTTTTTTAATTTATCACGATATTGTGTATTCTGACAATTATTTATTACATATTTAAAAAACTGTATGTGAATGTGTCTTAAGGCGACACCGAAACAATACTAGCGCCGCCAAGCGATTTATATTGATTGTCTAAACAGTGAGCAACAAATAAAAAAAAATTGAGACAACATCACGTACTGTCCTGGTTCTAAACTAAGGTTTTCACTTGTACTATGGAAACCAGAAACAACGAAGACCCAGACCCAACACAAACATATGTTTTATAAACCAACATTTGTGTTGGTGCGGGAAAAATCCACGACCCTTGCGTCTCAACCAGCGCTCTAAACGACTGTGCTAAACGGGTCGTCGAACTTAAACTTTACTTACCACTACTAACTTAAAGTATAAGGAATGTATTTTTTTAAGATGAACTTAAGTGATAAATACTTCCTACAAGTAACAATAATTTTCATAATTCATCTCACTTTTAGCAATTATTACATGCATTATACGATCGTTTTTTTCCTACACATCACTGTCTCCTGACCGCCGCTTATAATATATTATTTTTTATATCGTCACAACACAAGTCCCAAAGCAGTAGTAATGAAAGTTGCTACAAAAAGCCGGCCCGATGATGGGCGCATCCATCACTGTGGGCTGATCGCCCCCAAGGGCTGCGGCGGGGCCCAGGGGCGCTTCCGACCCCCGAAGCAAAATCATTTGTATTTTCACTTTTTGTCTCACTTGTCTTAGGACGGTCATCGTTATCTGAAGACGTTGAGTATTAATATTCCGTTTTTTACAACATAAAATATTAATTTTTATCCCATCACGACATAAAAAGAGTTTGTGGTTTTAAAAATTTAAGTATGTTGGTATATTCTTCGATTACGCTAAAACTATAAACCAGTTTTGATAAATCGGTTTGTCATTACTTTTTGGATAACATGAGCTTTACTTTAAATATGGTGGATGTTACGTGTATTTATTGAGTTCGATTCTTTTATTTGATTCATAATATATGAAATGGGTAAATGAGAAATAGATCCTTTATTAAAAGGAGCTTTTTGTGGGCATTCATATAAAAAATAAAATGCTTCTTTATTCAGTTTTTTTTATATAATAGGTGACAGACGAGCAGACGGAACACCTGATGGTAAGCGATTGCCGCAGTCCATGGACACCCGCGACACCAGTGGAGTCACAAGTGCCCTGCCAACCTTTAAACCCCCCTTTCCCCTGGATTGGGTCACTGGTACCCTCACTCACACAGCGAAACACAGCACAGTGCTGCTTCACGCCGGTTTTTTGTGAGGCCGTGGTATCACTCTGGTTTCGATTAATGCAGGTAAATAGTCAAACAATGAAAATATACTATACATTTTCATTCATTTAACATAGTGAAAGCTAATTTTCCACAAACCTGCGCCCACACAGCCGTTGAACGTGTATGCACTCACATAACTTTATCAAACAAACAATGAAAGGGTGTAAATTCCCGTATGGGGCTCGCCCGGCGCCCTTCAATTAGAATTAACTAAATAAGGGGCTACGTCAGTGCTCCTCAAACTTCGTCAGTTAACGGTGCACATTAAAAGTATACTTCATTTATTTATATTTAATTTATAGGTATTCGGATAAATAAACCCAATTCATACTTTATTTCGTGTCTAAAGACAAAAGTCTTCAATCAGTGCGTCCTACCCGTCATGACATACGGAGCCGAAACGTGGACACTTACGGTACGGCTGGTCCACAAGTTAAAGGTCGCTCAGCGGGCTATGGAACGAGCAATGCTCGGCGTCTCTCTCCGAGATCGAATACGAAACGAGGTGATCCGGCAGAGAACCAAAGTCATCAACATTGCTCACCAAATTAGCAAGCTTAAGTGGCAGTGGGCTGGCCATATTAGCCGCAGAACCGACAACCGATGGGTTAAACGAGTTCTAGAGCGGAGACCGCGTTTGGCAAACGTAATGTAGGGCGCCCTCTGGCTAGGTGGGGGGACGATCTGCGCAGGATGGCTGGCAAGAGCTGGATGCGAGAAGCCATGGATAGGGCACAGTGGCGAACAATTGGAGAGGCCTACGTCCAGCAGTGGACTGCGATAGGCTGATGATGATGATGATGATGATACTTTATTTCAAACTTTCATGGTCACTAACATTAGAATAGATGTTTACGAGATTTCTACCATGTACCATATTTTTGAGTTTCCGATATTTCGGCACTGTTGCAAGCGCCACGGTCACGGAGTAACTAAAGTTTTTGCGGGTAAGTTGATACTGGCAGACATATCGGTCTACCCTCCTTCGCTTTTTTAGTTTTTATAAATAAAGTACGTGGTGGAAATCTCGTAAACAACTATTCTAAACCCAATTCATCGTTAGAGCTTGTTTAAAACATAGTTAGTTTTCTTTAAATTATGCGATTTTTTTTACCCTGTAGCGAGTATTCTTGCATATAAAGTGCTCGACCCGGGAATCGAACCCAAAACCCCGAGATCACAGCTCGGTACTTAAACCACTAGACCAACAGGACGTGTGTCTGTGTTGAGGCTGTGTATAGTCTGCCTCTAACTCAGGCCGAGATCACTGTATGTTATGAAGCTCCCGATATAGGCAAGTAGCGGTTTGGGAACCTTAAGGCTTGTATGTATAGAAACGCACACTTTATGCGAAGTAAAATAAATCAGCCCAATTCCAATACATATGTTTGTTTGTACTTTGCTTAAGAATTCGGTTGTGTTTGGTGCCATTAAACTTGAATGGAATGTTTGTAATATAAATAAAATACGAATGTTTTGGTAAAGATGGTAATGACGAGGAAGCACGAATAGAATTGTTGTTGTTTTTTTTTATTAAAAACATATGTAAAAGTTATAAAGTCGCTTTCCCATACAACTTGCATCAATCAACTGATCTTTTGTATGTGAAGGTAAGTAATTTTTATCATAATATTTCATCCTATGTTTCTTAGAGAAAATAGTTATGAGATACCAAAAAAGCACGCTGTATAGAATAGACATTCTATTTAGATATCAATAAACAACACAATACCGTGGGAGAGCTACGCTTCGGCATGAATCGGCCGGCCCGACCATAGTGACACCACGGCCTCATAGAAAACCGGCGTAAAGCAGCACAGTGCTGTGTTTCGCTGCGTGAGTGAACGTACCGTTGGCCCAATCCGGGGGAAAAGTTAGCAGCGCACTTGTGACTTCACTGGTGTCGATGGTGTCCATGGGCGGCAGGAAACGCTTACCATCAGGTGATCCGTCTGCTCCTCTGCCACCTATCACATAAAAAAACAATATTTTTCACATTAAAATTCTCGTAGCCTTATGATATTTAATCGCAAGGCAGCGGCCCACACTTTACTATTTAGCGGATCTGCCGACCAAACTACTTTATTTGTTTAGGCCCAACAAATAGGTGGTCCTGGGAACTTTCCGCCACGATTGCGCCTAACTCTTGTATTGTTTAATCAAAAGAACGCTAGGGAAAACATATGGCTCAAATAATAAGGTTGGTGTTTGCCCACTTACCTACAATGTGGGGAGCGAATTACCTCTCACTAAGTTGCGTTTTCGTAATATGTTCCTAATTTTTATGAAATGTCGTTTTTGTCGAGCGAACTTTGTGATGATTTTCTTGATGGATAGTGATGGATTGTTGATTCTGTTACACTGGACTAAATTGCTAGACAAGTACCGCACTCTATTTGATTTACTTCCTTTTTTTCGATTATGTTAAGTTTATAGTTGATATTTTATAGCAATCTTTTGCGATTTATTCTTAAGGAAATAACACACTTAAATTCTTTTTAACTTATGTTAAGTTTATTTCCAAATGCCATCAGGCCATTTTATGTATTTAATCAAAGCAAGATTGATATTTAACTCATAATAAAATATCCAGAGCCACCAACGTTTTAAGGCTATCTAATAATAACCAAACGTACCCCTTTGTTGAACCACAAAAATTACAAGTTTAATTTTGCGAATTTCGTCGCAACCCTTCCCATTTGCTCGTCATAAATCACCAGATGTCAGAGCGAGATAACAATAGGCGCCCAGTGCGGTCGTCATTTTGAACGGGTTTAATTAAAATGTTAAGAATTTGTATTATGTATGTCAGCGGTGGAAACCCGCGGCCCGAAGAGGTGAAAAGTTTCAAAAATACGCAGAGACGAGTAACATAAAGTAAGCCATGAATACCAACCATCGTTGACACATAGAATCTAATCTAACTTACTTTTAGACTGTAAATAATGAATAATTTTAGCACAACTATTGCACCATCTACCCCTCCACTTGTCTAATGTACTTTTCCTGAAAATTGTCAGGTAGAAATTGCTTTCAGCATCGCATTCATATCACTCGATTTCTCCTCCTTAAGATGTCGCATCATCAGCATTAAGGATGGATTTATGCACTATCACTAAATTTACTTTTCTGTAAGATGGCTACGACACAATTTTAAAACTTAACCTTAGTTACATTTTCAGTTCCACTAACAGACCGCTAAAAAAATATATAAATAAATATTTTACAACATGACATAAATTTACGAAATATTTTATAGCAATCGATATCTTATTCAATTTATAGCAACTTTTGTTAAGAAACCATTTTCATAAGCGCACTATTTCATATAGCTATCGAACAAAGCTATCTCGCGATGCGCACAAACTAGTAAACGCTGACGTCACGCCTCGCGTTGCTGTTTATATGGAGCGTTTTGGGCAAGTCTATTTTAAGTGATTTTCAAATTCTCCTATCTCGAAGATTTTCCAAGCTAACATATCCATTCTTTCACTTATGTGATACTTTTGAGGGGTCCCTATATTACCAACAAAAGAAAAAAATAGGACACAAGCCTATTATATCACATGATCTGTCCTCCTCAAGACGTCGCGTCTTCAGCATTTGCCAGTGAAACATGCACTCAGGTGGATTGGGTGGCGCGGCCATCGCCATTTTCTTTTTCCGTGGCGGCTGCGTCAATATTGGAAAACTTTTGCCACGGGCGGCGAGAAATTGCGATTCACATGTTGGGAGATTTATTGCAATTGTTTCTCAACAACATTCATCGTTTATTTCATCGGCTGTATGACGTTTTCCGCTGCTTATTGTGCTGCCGCAATTTAAGTTCGCGCATTGAAGTGATCAATGGGCTATCGTTTGTGGTGTAGTGATTATAAGGTTTTAAGAATTAAGTACATTGTTGGTAGGAGATTTATGAACGGTATTTCATTAAGGCAAAGCGAAGACGAGACTTGTTCATACATATTAGAGCTTACTAATATCCTCCAACCGATTACGCGGCCCAATCTCAGCGATCAGCCACATACGCAGGATAAATTATAGTGCCAAAGTGTGAGCGCAAACACAAGTGCACTCTCCTTACCCTCATATTCCGATGGAACACCAGCGTGACCGACCGGAGTGGGTCGCACTTTAGCACTTACTACTAAAGTAATAATTTAATTGTTAAAATTCTTCGCGTTAAGTCCCAATCGCTTACTAACAGGTGATTCTAATATCAATCACATAAAAAATAGTATTATTATTATTCGAAAGTCGACCGTGGGAGAGCCACGCTTCGGCAAAAATGGGCCGGCTCGACCGGAGTGATACCATGGCCTTACAGAAAACCGGCGTGAAGTAAGCACTGTGCTGTGTTTCGCTGCGTGACTGAGGGTACCGGAGGCCCAATCCGGGGGAAAGAGGGGTTTAAAGGTTGGCAACGCACTTGTGACTCCACTGGTGTCGCGAGTGTCCATGGGCGGCGGTAATAGCTTACCATCAGATGATCCATAGGTGAACCATCTCTTAAATCAAATCAAAAATCAAATGACGCTCGTCTGCCACCTGCCACATTAAAAAAGGTCTAAAATTGTGTGGAAATCGTTTAAGATCTACCAATGCTATAATTCATTAAATTTAAAATGCTAAATACGGCTTGATGCATTCGATTTCAATCCATATTTTATTTGGTTTATAAATTCATTGGATTTTATTTAAATTTAAGAGTTGTCGTTGTTATTAATCATGTTATCTGTCGAAACAGTTTGTTTACGCCTCATGAAATACCATTTTTATTCCAGTTAATTGCAAAACTAGATGGTAAAACCATTTTTTAAATCCAAAACTTTGTACTACAATTTTAAAGGGAGTTAACGAACCGAAATGAATATAAAACTCGGCACATATCGGAATATACGGGTATTTTGCCAAAATCCACGTTTACATATGTAAATTAAATAAATACAGAGCCCGGTGAGTTAATAAACGCTATTATTGGTTTTGGGTTTATGGGTCTCTATGTTTTTATTTTAACAATACACATTCCATATAGGGAACTTGTTCTGATAAAACATTATTTTAAACGAGGAGTGAAGAAGTATCACGTACTGCAGCATGGAAGTGCCGGAACGGAACGGAAGTGATGCTATGCCATCGCGTTCGTTGTAACTGCAACAAGGGCTCACCCTTTGTTTACCAGGTTTAGTCAAGCCAATGGCCGTGTGGCCGTGTGGTCACCGGCAGAGTAGAATAGGCCACCCTCACTCTTACCGAGGTGTCCGTAAAAGGCGACTAAGGTAAAGCTGCCTGGCATGATCATCAGCACCCAGAGAAGGAAAACTCTGCATTTATATCAAAACCCTCGCCAACCCGTCTGCCAAGCGTGGTGAGTATGGCAATTACCGCTCATGTGATTGAGGGAGGCCCGTGCCCCAGCAGTGGGGACTTAAATGGGCTGACGATGAGTCAAGCCAATATACTGTACCACTCAGCATCTCCGCATTGCAATCCGTCCTTTAGGTTTAATTCTTGTATTTTTTCTGTAGAAGAAACAGAGCGAGCCTTTTTCTTCAAATCTGAAATTGATGAGTATACGCACCATAGAATATAGAAAAATACTCTTATCTTGAAAAAGTACCTTTAACAAGTTATTTTATAGAGAATGGCATTCTTATCAGTATTTAAATTTGTAATATCCTATTGGTCAAGTCGTGACCTGCACGCTTCTTCACAACCACCTGTAGTAGAATTTGACTTCTGTCAATTATATTATTCATCAAGTCCGGAAAATGTTTTGAAAAACCTCCTCCTTTTTTTGAAGTCGGTTAAAATGACAAAGGAGTGCAATGAGATTCCACAGTTTTCGGTTGATTTCATCTTGGTTTGTCTTTTCACACCAGCGCCTCTATGGAAAATATGATGAAAAAATTACGTACATTTTCAAGCGATTTTTATGTGGCACTGCATATAAAAATATGAAATATTCGGTTCACCGAAGCGTGATTAGGTTTGCCGGCGATGTATGTGTTTGTGTGTCTGTGTGTAGCGAGTGTTGACTCTGCGCACGTGCCCGCCGTCGTCCCATTGATATTGTTCTAAACGGAACTCGTAAACTTTTCCAATATCGGCACCGTGTCGAGTGCATGCAAACAAATTGCATCTGCCGATAGCCGAATTCCTCTGTTCCGGCGCGAAATTTGAAATTTTTGACAAAGGTCCGATTAAAAAAGCGATCAAGTATGAACACTGTTCATGCACACTGGGAAAACTAGTCATTTCTACGGTATTGGCTTACGCAAGCGTTCTTTTTGAGGTTCCGCACCTCAAAAAGATGTAACCATAGAACAAGACTAGAAACCTAGTCTGCGCCTACAATTTGAAGCAACTCAAATGGAGCCGTACGGCAAACACCCGGACCGCTCCACAGTCGTCCATGTCAATGCCTGTCAAACGCATCTCGCGAAAATTTATTTACTATGACGATTATTGCGGTAAAATTTTGTCACAATGATTCGGACAAGCATAAGAAGTGTAATAACATCACTTTTCACATGAAAGCCTTCAATATTTCATAGTATGTTGTGTTTTATAAGCTAAAAATACAAACGATTTATTAAAATGCTCAGTGTTACCAGACAATGAAAAAAAATACTATCCCCATTTCAACTTTATTGTAAGATTTGATTGCTCAGACTAATTTAATCAGCTGCTACTGATTTTTACAGCGTGAAACAGTGTCTCTACTGTGTTTCGCTGCGATGAGTGCGGGTACCGGAACTTTTATATGTTAAAAAATAAATAAGCAAGAATTTATTCATTTAATAATAATTTCAAGATTTATGTAGGTTAATGTGTTCCTGACAGTGCAATACATGAATCCACATTTTACACGATATGAAACTCACCCTGATAACCCTTAAAATAAGTAGGCAGTTCTTTATTTATTTCTTTCTTATTCATTATTGTATGGTCAAGGCATCGCAAATATCAAAACATAACTTGCCAACTAATTTTATAATCATAAACGTTGTTCTAGGTACAATTTAAACAGTACAGTTACTACAATAACCATTTCCCATGTTTTAGGGAAATATGTTGTGACCGGTAACATTAATTAGAATTATTATGTTGATACTACGTACATAGTACCAACTTGAAAAAACAAATTTGAGGTCACAGCAGTAAAGAAATTATCCTTCTAGTCTTGTTATTATTCTATGGATTTAACGAAACCCGCTGTCCGTCCGTCAAAATCCGCGTTTTCTGGAACGACAGGCTAAAATTAATATTCTAAACTACTATATATCACACTGGGAAACTAACGAGTTCAAATGAACACATACCTTTTTTTTTTTTTTGTTCACCCTGGTGAAAATGCGTTACGCATACCCCTCTGCCTGGGAGCGGAGGGGTTATGTCGGACTCTCCTCTGGCGGGGGCTTCTCCTAATGAGAAGCCGGCCAGAGGCATACCGACTAAAAACACCAGGGCACCACTCTCATCGTCCTTAAGTGGGGAGTGGCCGTGATAACGGGTACGAAACCTTATTCACGACAAATGAACACATACCTATTTCAAGTCACACAAGGGTATCAACATCTAAGGGTATCCTTTGATCTAGAATAATGTACCTAACCACAGTATCCGCATCTAGTTAATTCTGCACGGAACCCTCGGATGGTGAATCCAACACACACACGCTAGCATTTCAGATTGTGTTCGGTTTCCAGCGTTGCATTTTAAAAGACGGCTCTTTTTAAATTCACAGAACAAACACAATATCCAGTTTTGGGATCGGTGTAAAAATAAATAAAATGAAATGAAATCAATGCAATGAATTGTAGTATTAAACTCGTGTAATTTTTGAGTCAGTGCCTTTGTTACATTGTTCAACCTAAATTCGACTGCCTCGGTGGCGCAGTGGTTAGTGGGTCGCACTTTAAAGCGACGGCTGCGCAAGAGATCCCGGGTTCGATCCCCGGGTCGGGCCAAAAATTTGTAAGAAATTCTTAGTGGCAGCCCGGAGTCTGGAAGTTGGCGGTCTTGTACCCCCGTGCCTCGGAAAGCACGTTAAGCCGTTGGTCCTGCGCCCAATTCCTCTCTGGTCGTGTCACAGTAGTGTCCCATCGGAATATGAGGGTAAGGGAATAGAGAGTGCACTTGTGTTTGCGCACACACCTGAGCACTATAATATATCCTGCGTACGTGGCTGATCGTTGGGATTGGCCGCCGTAGACGTAATCGGTTGGAGGATATTATTATTAATCTAAATTCAATAGCATTGTGTAGAACCTATTGGTACTGGAACGTAACACAGTGGATAAGTGTGCGCCTTCAGAACGGCGGAATAAGTTTTAATTAGAGCACGTATCGCTAGATTTTTCAAATCTTCGTATATCGCTACCACTAGCTCGGCGGTGGGGGAAAACATAGTCGGGAATCTACAGATTCAGGATCATGGTCCAGCCCTGGGATCCGGGAAGTGACTTTTTTATGAGATAGGGGGCAGACGAGCAGACGGATCACCTGATGCTAAGCGATTACCGCCGCCCTCGGACACCTGCAACACTAGATGAGTCACAAGTGCGCTGCCGAACTTAAATTATTTCACGTTTTTGTGATCAAGAAAATCGAAAAAAAATGTATTCAATTTTTAACGTACGTTACTTTTTTATGCGATTGAGCCCGGATTCGACCATTCTTTATCCGCGGGAAAATCTACACTGAAAGTTTTTAGAACTGGCCACTTATAAGAGGATGATTAAATAAATAAGTTTAAATTTTGAAAATGGAACTCTTTGCCAATATTATTGTACCTATAGCATTTAATTCGATTCTCTTTTTTTCCGATTTAGCGGCAAATTTAAAATAATCTTTAACAAGTGAGCATGAATTTAAGGCGAGAAATTTTCCGTGCAATGATTTTCTATGACTTTCGATGTCAAATAAGTCAACAAGAAAGTTATGATAGACTTCGATTGACCTTTCACGATGAAGCTCCTTCTCGTGCCACTGTTTACAACTGGTTTAATGAGTTTAAACGTGGTCGCACTAATCTCATCGATGATTTGCGTGGGGGACGGCCATGTACGGCGACTACCGAAGATAAAATCAGTATTGTGCGACGTATGATAGAGGCCGACAAAAGAGTGTCCTATCAGCAGATTCGGACAAGTTTAGGCATTGGTATGAGTCAAGTACATAACATCATTCATGAACATTTAGGGGCCAGGAAGCTTTGTGCCCGGTGGATACCTCATAATTTGACAGAGGCCCAAAAACTACGTCGTGTTGATTGGTGCCGCGAAATGGTTCAAAGATTTAACGGAGATGACTCAAATGCTGTGTTTGACATACTAACAGGTGACGAAAGCTGGATTTATTGTTATGATCCTGAAACTAAAAGACAATCTGCTGAATGGGTGTTTCGATTCGAGGAGTTGCCAACTAAAGTGAAGAGAGGTTGCAGCATGGGAAAGAAGATGGTCGCCTCATTCTTCGGAAGGACAGGTCATATCGCAACAGTTTGTTTAGAGGATCGAAAAACAGTTACCGCAGAGTGGTAAACTAATAACTGTTTGCCACTTGTCTTGGAAAAAGTTTGGGAAAAACGACCTCGCAGTAGGATCCTCCTTCACCACGACAACGCCTCGCCGCACACCGTCAAGCAAACACTCGAGTATTTGGCGACGTCAGACGTAGAATTACTGGGTCACCCGCCATATAGCCCAGACCTCGCACCCTGCGATTTTTATTTATTTCCAAAAATAAAAGAAAAACTAAAAGGAAAACGTTTCACGGACGCCGAAGAAGCAGTGGCTGCGTATCAAAAGGCCGTCGAAGAGACCCCTAAAGTGGAGTGGGCCAAGTGCTTTTCTCAGTGGTTTCATCGAATGCAGCGATGTATTGATGTGAAGGGACACTATTTTGAAAAGATATAATAAAAGTAACAACTTGCTAAATTGTTCAGTTTTTGATTTTCTAAGAACTTTCAGTGTCGCCCTCGTATTACGTCAGATTTGAATAGAATGACAGCGCTATACTGATTTCGTATTGGAATAAGATTAGTCGAATCCGCCCTGATACCGACAAAACAACCGCGCTTGTGTTGTATTCATTCGAACTATAACACTGCATACATATACGAGAACGTATAAGCTCTGTATAAGAACAAAGGAAACACAGAATTTAACAACGCTATCTCCGCGTCGTGTTATCTACTGTTTTTTGCGGATTACAAATGGTAACAATTTGAGGGGAGTTTCCTCGTGATAAAGTCACTTTGTTGCACTATCTATAATTTATTCTTTCAACGACAATGGCGCCTCCCCCACTGTTTTCTTCTGCTGTTTTACTGCGTCTAGTTAAGACACATTTTATGGACCCCTGCTGATCCCATCGGCGTCTTGGCTGCTCGCGTTTACTACAGATTCCAAAGCCAACGAGAAATAAATAAATTCGCATATGCCCCTCTTAAGGATTGAATTATTTATTTGTTTGTTTTATTCTCCTTTATTCTATTTCTTTGTTAGTTTCGAGGTGATCTTGACTCGCAATATATGAAAGTTATGAGTTGCGAAAGTTCAATAGAAACATAATCTTATCAGTCGATCGTTACGGTACGGACTGGCACATAGCAATATTTACGAATCTGTAAAAAATTTGCTCTAAAAATCTATTCTCACTTTATTGACACACACGTTTAGTTCAACAATGTGACACCGTCGGCGACGAGTCTTTGGCTCAAGTAACTATAATAGTTTCTTCCCTTTAAACCTACTGAATATTTTTAACAACTTAACTAACTCTTTCATTCTACCGTCTGCCGTGAGTTTGTGTTTGTGTGCAAGGGCGTTTAGTATGCATTTAGTATACACAGTATCTTTTTCACAATCTCTACATAGTTGTGCCTTCAAATGAAACTAATAATACAATTTACTATGTAAATCTCGCTTAAACTGTACGTGTTTGATGTTTTCATTTGGTTTCGATCATCGCGGCCTGCTGCCATGTTTATTGATGAGTGTCACTCTGATTGGCAACTTCGACACTTCCATTTCGAGAAATTAATTCATTTGAAATCAAATATTCATAAGTATACTTAACAATAAAACTGATGAACAACATGTATTAAAAAATAAGACACACTGGCTAGCTAATTATTCTCAAGACAGTGGACGTGGGGAAATCTTCTAACACTCCTAAATCGAGTTGTTGGATAATGTAAGTTGTTTTAAAAGATCATTTCATTGTGCCCGACTATCAATGAAAAGATCTTTTTTAAATAATCGGGTATTGGACCTGAAACCTGACTTTGGTGCAACATCCTAGCCACGGCGCCATTGAGATTAAAATTATGTAAAGATATCTTATATTAGGTACTACTAATTATGATCTTAGAGCTTCAACCTAAACGTACGTTTAAATAATGGGACCCTCCCAATTCACAAAACTTAATTTCAAAGGAAAATAAGCGTTCATTTTCCTCCCTCAAATGCCATATTTCCTAAAATTTTCAAACTACAAAGTAGAGATTCCGATTACCTCCAACATATTATCTTTACGGTCAAACAATAGATGGCGCTGACTATCCGTCACACACACGCGACACAAGATGGCCGCCTTTTGGCGGGAGCCGTTGGAGCGTGAAATTGACAAAGGATGCGAAGCTTTGTGTTGCTCCGCCGGACCTGGGGTGCGGTCCATCAAAATTGTTTCACGATCATATTTTAGGCGGTAATACCTAAAATTTGAAGATATAACTATAATATTTTTCTTTACTTATAGATATGTCTATAAATATGACGTGACGTTTAGTTTGCTTTTCTATTTCATTAACTAAGTATCAAATCTATGGAGAGGTGATGAAATAGAAAAGAAACTAAACGACACGTCATAGTATATTTTGTATTTCTTTTTAACCTACTGTGTGTCCTTTTTACCCGACTACGGCAAAGACAAAAAGGAAGGGTTATGATTTTAGCAGTCTATATGGATATGTAAGTATGTAAATATGTTCAAAAATTCTACCTAAATTACCCAACCGATTTCGATGAATGAGGATTTTTATCAATCGATTCCTTGTTACTGTCCAAGTGACCTAGGATTATACATATTTCTTTTTGATAGCGTAGAGTAACCTAAATTGGGCAACTACATAAGGTCTGCATATTCGGATACTACAGTCTAAGTATTTGAGTATCTTTGCCAGCAGAAGGAAATACATAAGCAATTCGGTAATATTCATCACGCGTACTACCAGCGACCCTGTAAGACAGGGTAGACTGCTAAATTAACCATTTTTAATTAAATATCGTAAAATTATTAAAACTTACCGGTTTAAGTAAAAGAGATAGGTAGTAGCAATTTTTTTTTACTAGATACTAAACGTATCTTAAAGGGACTGAAAGCTAGGATGTAAGTGACAAAGAAATTCTTTTTTCGAACCCCAACACAACGTACGATAGTAAAATAACCTTATTATTGGCTAAGAGTTGATTGCGTCACGCTGTCCCAATAAAAAACGGTTAACGCATAAAATATACGGGACCCACAAATTGGTTCCCCTAACTTTAGCAAATTATGGCGTTTCCAAGCCGGAACTTCAGTAACCAGACGTCTTCTTTTTAGGGAGACATTCTAGATTTTTAGAATGCTTTACTACGTTCAGTGTTTTTTTATGTGATAGATGGGAGACGAGCAGACGGATCACCTGATATTTGAATGAATTTATGTAAAGTGAGAGTTTCGATCTTATTATAATAATTGTATAATGAGATCGAATCTTTAATTAATAATTCCTATCATTCGCTGGATATAGGTTTGTCCATGATATAGATATGCATATGAAGTAATAGAGATATTTACCTAAAACTATTGATTAACCTAAAACTAAGCTTGACTTAAAAAATGTTTAAGGAATTTATTCACTTAAATCCTGTTTAGTAAAAAAGTTTGGTATCCCTCCACCTGCGGTCGGCGTAGTCACGCACGCACCCTGACACTGAGAATTGCATTACACGCTTGCAGGACTTCAATGCCTTATTTACAAGATAATGGCGCTGGAGAATTTCATTTTGAAAGACATAAATATAAGTCGCGTGATTTACGGCACTTTTCAATGGTTTCAAATTCCCGGACGCCCTGTTTTATTGGGCTTTATATCTTATTCTTCATCCTTCTTCATGGTATACCCTGCTGAAGTTATTTGTTCCCATCTTTTCACGGCTACGTGAATCTTGATCATGAAAACAGTCCGTGTCGGTTCCACAGCTGTACGTAGGCTTTTAATATTGTGTCATAGATCTTTATCCCAGTTTTTCTTCATCCAGTCATTCAGACATACTAACAATACTCCAGACAACATTATTATTTCCTAACCTTGCTCTCCAATCCAAAACACGTGTGCTTGAACGATTGACGCTTCTATTGGTTCTATGGCATATGTGGCTAATCCACTGCCACTTCAGCGTGCTGATTGGTCAGGCTCTTACAAAGACTTTTGCCTTTCGAATATGCTCGAATACTTTTAAAGTAAGAGGTACATAATTCTATGTACTGACTAGTGTGGATACAATCGCAAAAAGTTTCATTAATGACCGCCGCAGTTTCAAAGTATTTATTAGTGCCTATTGTGCGTTACTATATTATTTAAGTTTTATTTCCATCAAGCTAGCAACATTAGCTATATCCCTTAGTTGTTCAGGCCTGTCTATAGTTGATTCACAGCGCGTTTGGCAAATCTCCACAACAGCCTTATGAAACCAAATCACACCTCAGTCATCAAGGTGAATCTGTAAATTCTGAAAACATTATGTAAGCCACACGGACCACCCCGCTTTGTAATTGCCAAAGTTTACATCATAATTTCTTTATGAAATTTCGTGCCAAATATCTTAATTAAGGGTAGGGACTTTCGCAATTACGTCACGATGCCATAACCCCCAAAGAAAGGAGATAACCTTAGTTATTTATCACGTTTCAAGATCTTTATTTTTAGGGTCAGTTGCCCAAAGTGGTCGTTAAGTTCTTCTAATGAGAATTTGCGGTGATCCTAACATTCCAAATAATCTGAGATAATTATGTAAAAGGAACACTGAAAACCTACCAAAATTTTGTAGCTTCCTCATTTCCTAGAAATTACTTTTCCTTTGAAGATTAATTGATTACACGATGTTCAGGAAATTGGAACCAATAAAAGCAAAACTCCTTGTCTTTAGTTACTTACTTGAAAAAACAAATTTACCAATCAGGGATGTTAAAGAGCTCTGTATTTTTTTTCATTCTTTCCGATCGAGCAGACACAAGTGCAAGACATTTTTAACTAGAGTTCCTCAAAAATTGAATATTATAATAGCATTTTTTTGTAATCGGAATAATTTTGAAATTGCAACTGAAACCAAAATCGATATACCCAAATCCGAAATGACATATTCGTAACATACTTCCATCGTGGTTACTTTATGTAGTTACTTTTATTGGGCAGTCTTTTACAATCTACGGTTTTAGACGAAACCTAACTTAAAAAACAGTTTGTTATTTTGTGATTAGGTATTTATTTCTAAGTATTTTATTTAAATGGTCTTTCTAATCATCGTCTACAGTTTGGCAATCATAATAATTAATCTTTAATAAACTAAAAGATTATCTCAGTCTGTATAGATAAACTAAATTATGACTTCAAGTAAAAATCCTGCGTTTGATGGCAATTAAGAAAACACTAAACGTCTTTTTACACTAATTGACATAAAAGTAGTTTCGCATAAAAGCAGGGGATTATTAATCCAAGTTTAAATTGTTGGAAACTCGGAGAACTAACGCCTAGGGTCGCAAATACTTCAAAATCGGAGAATATCGATATTATTGTAATTGTCAGAATCGATGTGACAATAAAGAACACATTTACAAATACAAATAAATAAATAAGACATTTATGTTTTATTCTTTACTAGTGGCCTCCGGCCTTCTTTGTTCAGCCTTTTTTTCTATATTTGAATTACTTTGCTGTTCGAGGCCAAGACTGAAGTTGATACGTGGTACTATGGGCTAATTATCTAATTCGTTCATGGTGGTACTAACCAGACTTTCTTGTCGAGTGCGTGATTAAATATATTTTTCAACAACTCTTTATTAAAAAAGAATAAAGACTTAAATTTTTCTTTAATTAATACTTTACACATTTACTCGTTTGTCTGCTTGGCTCGAACAATGAATTGTTTCATTCATGTTAATTTTATGTGTAAATGGTTGCAGTCGCTAGATGAACATTAAATACATCCAAAAACGGGGACTTCGGTCAGCTGGAAACCTCGATCGCTAACGGAATGGATGAATATTCTTTTATTGCAGACTACAGACAGATTCATCATCGTCAATAATCCGTTAGAACTCACTCCTGTGTATACCTACCTAGGCCTTCTTTCTCTTATGCCAATATACCCGATCCTGAGCTGCTCGGATCCATGCAGTTCCCTCGATTTTGGTGATATCGTCGACGCATCGTGGACACTGGACGACCTGAGGGCCTATTCTCGAGCACTCGACATGAAGAATATTGAAGAGATTTCCATACATCCGTCCATACAAATTTTGAATTCAATATCTGTATCACGTCCCGAGAATTGGTCTCCTAGATTTCGTCTGCTGGTTCTAAGGCTGGTGCTCTGATAAATAACTTAAAAATCTGTACTACTGTAAAGATCTGTGATTGTGTCGATTGATGTGTTGTTTTTTATCGATATGTTTGTTAATATGAATATAACATTGCATCCCTACCAACTCTAGAGTGATATTAGTTGTGTTCAGGAATCGCAGGATAATAGGGGAAATTGAGACAATATCCCGTTAAACCAACCGCGGCTGCATGCATGCATATTGAATGAAGCTATCTTATACCTGCGTGGATAATCTCTTTGAAATGTACATATTTAGTTAATACAATACATATTGTATTATGTCGTTGTTTACTCCGCTGGATCGCCGCAGAAAGAAATTCCAGAGCGGAGATGTCCATCGATCGGCTAATGTTTTGAGGATGCTGCTGGGACTGTCTCTTAATCAAGTGATCAGGGTGTTTGTTTTTTTGCGGACGAGGGCTTCAAACCCATCTGTTTGGTATTCCGCAAACATCCCCGATGCACTGCAGAAGCGCGACAGACCCAACATCATCCCAAAAACATTATTATACTGGATTCTCAGGGTATCCTGAGATTTCTAGGCATAACTGACCCACAGCTCCCCCTAATAAACTCCTCCTAGTCTTAGCGTGTAATTCCTGGTTGCGTCCAAAGCTGTCAATTCGGTGCCCGGGATACGCTAAGACCATGATTCAAGATTTGGTAAAACTAGTAATAATGAAGCGACAGCCGTGCTTCGACCTTCGCAACCCTTTTGACAAGGGAACCAAACCAACTGAATCATTATTACACGTATCCGAAACTACCCGAAACGTGCAGGTTTCCTCACGATGTTTTCCGTCACCTCCGAGCTAATGGTAGATTTACGCCCATAGATTGAAAAATCTAGAGGTACATGCTCGTTTTCGAGCCACCCCCTCATGGAAGGTGCATTCTTATCCACTGAGCCACCATCGCTCTCTATCAGAATAATAAACTGTAGTTCATCATCATCATCATCATCAGCCCATTTAAGTCCCCACTGCTGGGGCACGGGCCTCCCTCAATCACATGAGAGGTAATTGCCATACTCACCACGCTTGGCAGACGGACTGGCGAAGGTTTAGATATAAATGCAGAGTTTTCCTTCTCTGGGTGCTGATGATCATGCCAGCAGCTTTACCTTAGTCGCCTTTTACGACCTCGGTAAGAGTGAGGGTGGCCTATTCTTCTCTATTCTAAACTGTAGTTGCCACAACATTATATTAAAACTTCTAGTTTGTAAGATAGCCAGCCTAGCTGAATGTTGTTTGGGCCCAACCACGCCCTTTGGCTTCCAGGCATCGAACAGTCACGCCTTTTCCGTGGGGGTAAGCTGACATTACATTCTTCCGCTTTCCACAATATTGGCATACATTTCCACGCCTATATCGGTGTCCATGGGATGTGCATTCGCTAACCGTCAGGCGATACGTATGCTTGTCTGCCACCACAAAAATAAAGAAACACATTTCACTCTCATTGATATCTTCTTATATAATATCCTCGTTTCTTTCAGCATACCTAAGACAAACTTTTCAATATTACACTTTATACTGCTTCTTATAACTTTACTTAAGTAAAGAGACAATAATAATATTAATGATTGGAAATGCCTCAAACATGAATAAAAGAAATATTATTCAGGGATTCACAACCCTTTCAGGGCTTAATGTGAAAAAAATTATCTTGTGCGCCTTTCCCTTTTCTAGGTACTACACACCTAGCCAAAATAACAGTATTCATTTGTTGAATACATTATTATATAACTTGACATATATTCATAGTGACAAGTTTGTGTTTTTTGACACAATTAAATTTATTGATAATAAGTTTATTCTGACTGGCAAAACTTTTTATTTGCCAAATAAAATTAAAAATGAATTAGCAACTCTGTTAGCGTTTTATATTAATAACCTGGTTACTCAGAGTTTGGAAGTGATTCCAAGTAATTTAAATTACAATATGAGACAATAGAGGAATCCTCTAGCAAATCAATAACAAAAGGAAACCCTAGTCATCTGAACCTTATACATCAGAATATCCAGGGTTTGTCCGGCAAAGAACTGGAATTAGAGTTATTTTTAAATGAAATGAATATCCATATTGTATGTATTCAGAACACTGGTTAAGACAGCATGAATTAATTATCAACATAGATAACTAAAGCGTCAGTAGTTCGTTCACGAGAAAGTTGGCAATCAGAGGCGGGTCAATTATTTTATTGAATAATACAGTTAAATTTAAAGAACGTAAAGATATTGTCTCACTCTCAGAAGTCTTGCAATAACTCTAAAGCTTCTGTTGATAAGTTTTTTTATGTGATAGGTGTCAGACGAGCAGACGTATCTCCTGATGGTAAGCGATTATCGCCGCCCATAGACACCCACGACACCAGTGGAGTCGCAAGTACGCTGCCAAACTTTAAACCCCCTTCCCCCCGGATTGGGCCTCCAGTAGCCTCACTCACGCAGCGAAACACAGCACAGTGCTGCTTCACGCCGGTTTTCTGTGAGGCCGTGGTATCACTCCGGTAGAGCCGGCCCATTCATGCCGAAGCGTGGCTTTCCCACGGTTAAAAGTGATGAATGATAGGGTGGACTATAAACGGAAAAGAAGAAGCAAAAGACGGTTATAAGGTCCCGTAGATACAGTTACTGTCCTTTTCACAAAAACACACACACACTTAAATTATACCCGGTTCAGAAAGACTTGGGTAATAAGTAAAACCGTCGTCTAATCCCGTCAGCAAACGCGACTTGACCGCCAGCCCCAACGACCGACACATCCAACAAACTCACCTGCATTCCAACTGCAGCGCTATTAAACCACAAACCAACGTCCAGCTAACGACCGTAACAAGCCGAAATGGACTATCCCCCGCCGCGATTCGGTTTAAAATGGAACAACAGTTTAAATGGTCCAAACAAGTGCTCAAAGCACAGAGTGGTCAGACTCAGCGTGAACAAAACTCGGCTCGGGACAGCCTGGATGCTATTGTGGCTTCGTTCTCGGAAAGTTAAATCTTTACCTGTTTGTACTAACATATGAATTCTGTTTTTGGGCTCTGTGGTATGTTCTACAAACTTCCTACAAAGGGTTAAGTTTCTTTGAATTAGGTCTAGGTACATAGAATTTACTGCATCTATTTAATTCCATAGGTACATTCTTGTGAAATCATTTTTTTTATGTGATAAGTGGCAGGCAAGCAGACGGATCGCTTGATGGTAAGCGACGTCAGTGGAGTGACAAGTGCACTGTCAACCTTTAAATCCCCCTTTCCCACAGATTGGGCCTCCGGTACCCTCACTCACGCAGCCAAACACAGCGTAGTGCTGCTTCACGCCGGTTTTCTGTAAGGCCGTGGTCATTTAGTCTAAAACGAGTTTTTGGGTTCTGTTCTCAAGTCAGTGTAAAAAATATTTTGCGATTGCGATACAGTACGAGTAGATAGATATAAAAAATCTACAAAAGAGATAAAAAAAATTATAGGCTGATACTTTACTACTCACTGATCAATCACGAAATCTCAGAAGCGGACACCTACTTAGAATTTGGCAGATAGGTTCTTTTTTGTTGACTATATACATAGGTTAAGGTGACGGGTAGGGCACACTAGCGACGCCAATCGATTTTAAGTTTTAGCTACTAAACCGGATCTATTTTAAACAATTTCGGGATCACAACCTCTCGGCAAACACTTATACTATTTATTAAATAACCATACAAAAATGTTGAGTCCAACGAAAAATTGATTCACGCCAAAAGCGGCCACTTTTGGCGTGAATCAATTTTTCGCGTACAAAAACGGTCCCAACATTTGTGCATGGTTATTTAAAAAAATTATAAGTATTTGCCGAGAAATTGTAACCCCGAAATTGCTTAAAATAGAAACGGTTTATGTAGCTAAAAATTAAAATCGATTGGCGTCGCTAGTGTGCCCTACCCGTCACCTTAACGCTTGACTACAATCTCACCCTAATGGAGAGCGACGGTGAGGTTTAAGATTTTACGCGTTTGCTTAGAAGATGCCTGTTCACTCTTGCCTTATAGATATACGGGCTACGGATAAAAGTAGTTTAACCTAAGCTAATATTCTTTTCATTTGTTCCAGGAACGTGGTGTACAACCTCAGCCTGACAGACTTGACAGGAGCAGCGCCGCCTGGTGTGGTACTCGCCCGAAAATGACGTCAAGATGTGCGTCGTCAAAGGAAAGGACGAGGTAAGGGTTGCCATTTAAATCCAAACTTTAACACTCGTGTAATAAGGTATATTTGTTCTGTTGCAACGTTTGTACCTGCAGGCAATGCAGTTTAACTTGTCGCGTTGGTATGTCCGGTGGATTTATATTTCTAGCATTTGAACTCCTTTCATAGTTACACGTTCATAATAATTTTCTCAGCTATTCCTACTGGTTTCCTCGGGATATTTCTCTCACCGCCGAGCTAATAGTGCAATACGCACATAAAATAGATATAAAAATCAAAGAGTGCTCACATTCCAAACTATGTCGTCTGATTAAGAAGGCACATGTACATATCCTCCGGTTTACCATCGCTTCCCAATGCTATCACTTTGTCTCTCAGATTGAAGTGCATGTAAGCTTCCGGTTTCGGGTAAGCGTTACCTAAAAGCCACAGTGGGACAGGGTGGGGCGATTTCCCCACCCTAGCTCTAACCTGTAAGGTTACCTAATCTAGATACTAATTACAATATTTACTTAATATTCATACTTGAGAGTCATCAGTCGACACAGAAAAATTGCGATCAAAAAAATTGCGCTATAATATAGTCACCCTGAGCCCACTGACATTGACCATGAAGAGCCACGCTTCGGCTTGAATGGGCCGGCTCGACCGGAGTGACACCACGGCCTAACAGAAAACCGGCGTGAAGCAGCACTGTGCTGTGTTTCGCTGCGTGAGTGAGGGTACCGGAAGCCCGATCCGGGGGAAATGAAGGTTTCAAGAGTTGGCAGCACACTAGTGACTCCACTGGTGTCGCGGGTGTCTAGGGGCGGCGTCAATCGCTTTCCATCAAGTGATCCGTCTGCTCGTCTGCCACCTATCACAAAAAAAATGACTGCCCCACCCTGAGCCCATGACTGCCCCACCCTGAGCCTATGGCTGGCTACGCCCAAGGCAGTAGCTGTTCACTTGTACCCGTTTCGCTTAATCATTTGAACACCAATCACGCCTGCCCGTAGGTGCAACATTATGGCACCAGTCTACAATTTCGTTGTAATTGCATTCACGAGTAGCACACGGCACTTTCTGCGCTCGCACGCAATTCTGCGAATGCATTGCCTGCAACAGGTAATTAAACGTCAATCGAGTGGAAATTCAGTGGCAATCGCAGGACTCTAACCTACTGGCTTATATGTACCACTATAGTAACAAGACAAAGAACGCTTGACAACAAGAAATTTCGTTTTCCGGGATATGTATCATCTCAACAGACTCACGAAATCAACCTATGTACTCGTACCTAGATGAAACTACATTGATTCAAAGTCCTAACATCATTCTAAAATAAGTTTCTTTTATGCATTTCGGTTTCTAATGGTTTGGGGATGAAACAATTAAATACTATGTAAGTAGTAAATGTGTGATCAGCAACCCTCGAACGCATATTCAGTAAATTTAACTGGGACAATTTTATTTTAATTAAACACAAAATTCACGGCTCTTTAAAATTTTTACACTGAGCTTATGCTCTAAACATAAGCCAACAATGGATTTACTTTTTACCAACAAAACCCTTAAAATTATAATTCAACAATTGCTAAAAATAAACACTTCTGCCATATCGTAAAAAACAGTTAGGTTTTATTACTTATAACATTCTTATTTTAATTAACAATTATGTAATAAACAGGAAGTTAACATTAATCTACTACTTCGCCTAAACTGACCTACACTTACTACCACTGAAATCTCTTAAACAAAAACAGAAAATAAAAATATAAAGAATACAGAATTAGAAAAAAATAACAATTATGAAAGCGAAGGGATCGAGCTCACAATATATGCTACAACGACAAAAATAATGAAATTCCTATCAAAAATAATAACACCGTTATTGAATATGTAGATGACTACACATATCTTGGGCAGATAATGTCTTCAGTAGATTATACAACTAAAGAAATAAATAACAGGATAAATATGACATGGAAAAGAAATTGGTCTTCAAAGAAAATTATGAAAGATCCTTAAATTCTATTGAAAGCAAAATCCAAAATATTCAACTCATGTATCCTACCAAGCAAAGCTGCCAAAGCATGGAGTTTGATAAAATATAATTTAAAAAAATATGAACATGCCAATATTGCATCGAAAGAAATATGTATAAAAATAAAAGATAAAAGAAAAATTAAAACAATAAGTAAAAGAACAAAAGTGGTAGATGTTACATACTGCATAAAGAAACTAAAATGAAAGTGGACTACATGATCAGGGACAAAAGAAATAAATGTGTTACAGAATGGTGTCCTATATGTACATTAAAAAAAAGAAGACATCGTCGTGAATGTAAAGACGAGATAAAGTCAATGGCAGGAACTATGTGATGAGAGAAGCTGCTGACAGAATCTCGTGAAAGGCTTTTGGGGAGGCCTTTGCTGAAAAGCAAGATAATCTTTAATATAAATTTGATGTGTTTAATATAAGTACAATTACAAGATTATACATGAAGGCTATGATAAAAAATGTGTGATAACTGATAAATATCGAGCTATTGTAAATTGAGAAGGTCTAAACTAGTCCGTGGTAACCACAGCTTGCACGCTATATTTGGACTCCAAACACAGACATACTTTGGACAAGTTAAGAATTTTGACATTTTGTATGTTGTTGTATTCCATCGTACAAATCCATTTTTTTGTAATGTAATTGCAATAATAACATAAGTTCTCCTTTCGCCGCATCATTTTTCTTTCTGCATGACCCAAATGTTGACGGGTAGAGAATGCCTCTGGATAATAAATTCGTCTATAGTTTTGTGCAATAAAGTTTTGAATAAATTATTATTAAAAAGTAAAGTAAGTTTTCAGAGCAGTGGTGAAGATATCAACACACAGTGCATTACTAGGCACAATCCAATAACTTAAGCTCTACTAACCTAATTCAACAGCTATTGTTTACCAAACACGATATGATGACGGGCGTTGCAAACGCCAGTAATCTCTATTATCCGAATTTAATATACTGTCGACGTCTGCATTGTGGCGGATTACCGTCTTTCAGGCGTCAAGCTGGCGGACGGATGGTATCCTGTTACATATGTTTGGGGTTGATGGGAAATTGAAGGAAAAGCGCGCGTGGTTCGTATTAAGGCCATGAAGCGGAGAAGAACGGTATGCAAGATCGAAGTTTTTAGGTAACTAACACAATTATTGGTCTTGAAAAAACATCCAATATACTGAAGGATATTGACTTGAAAATATGCTAATTCGTTACGTGATAGTATTTACTTTACTAGATAAAAAAGCAAAAAACATCTTGGGCAAAAGTCTAAAACGAATTTATTATTACTAAAATAATTAACAATAAAACAGTAGAACAATTGTTGTTCAGAATGGTTGGTAGAACACGTGGTTAAAAGGACGTAAATGTCCACAGATACACCCTGTTTAACATCTCACCAACTTTTGAAGAAATATATGCCTGCCTCTTACGCCAAAGGCCGTGGGTTCGATCCCCACCCTGGACAAACATTCGTGCGATGAACACTTGTGTTTGTTCAGTGTCTGGGTGTAATATATGTATTTAAGTATATATTTGTGTTCCTCTGTTGTCTGATATCCGTAACACAAGTGCTGAAGCTAATTAGTACGGAATCAGGTCAACCTATGAGATGTTGAGAGAATTATTATTATTATATATGATATAAGTGAGTGTCTATTGCGAGAGTTAAAAAAAAAGAATTAGTCAATTTTTTTCGTCAGTCAAGTATAGGAATTAATATCCTTACTAATTTTATAACAGTCTATTAAATTTGCAATCAATAATTTCCTGAAGTAATTTAGATAGAAAATCTTGATTACGTACGGACCAAACGTAGCACGAAAATGTCCTTTTATTGTAACACGTCACTACGTCACCGTACGAACACGTCACGCCGTCACCGTCCGACGTGTCGAAACTTTTGGATTCGACGGTGAATAGTGCACGACGAATTTCAAATGAACTCCGTTCAATAGTAAGGTAGAGACGTGTTGTGTAAATATCGATAGTTATATCGAAATCCATCAGATATCGAAATTCGATTAATTGGCCGTAGTAGATGAATGTCTAGGCTGGCCCTACCGATGTGATACCACGCCCTCGGAGAAAACCGGCGTGAAGCAGCGCTTATGCTGTGCTGCGCCAAATTAGGTTACCAATGGTCCAATATAGAAGGAATGGAAAAAGGTTGGCAGCGCACTTGTTAGTCCACTGGTGTGGTGAATGTCTATGTTCGGCAGCAGTCACTTACCATCAAGTGATCAGTCTGCTCGTCTGCCACCTATCACGTAAAAAATCTATCAAACCTCACTTGACAATTACTTAAGACAAGTACTAGGCCTTGTCTTAAGTAAGTACTTACTATACTACGTTTGTATATTGTGTTAATAATTGCGCTTCCGCCTTGAGGTGACGGGCAGGGCACACTAGCGACGCCAATAGATTTTAATTTTTAGCTACAAAACCGGATCTATTTTAAACAATGTCGAGGTTACAATCTCTCGGCAAACACATATACTATTTATTAAATAACCATGCACAAATGTTGGGTCCGTTTTTGTACGCGAAATATTGATTCACACCAAAAGTGGCCGCTTTTTGCGTGAATAAATTTTTCGCGTACGCGTAAGACGGTTACTGAGGACAGATAAAAGTGCTTCTCAGTTGTATAAAAAGTCGATAATTTTCCTTCCATTATAACAGCTTACCGGTATATCAGTCGGAGTGCAACCCTACCTCGGACATAGACTCAATTCGGCACGTTCGGGACCTCATGTTTCCTAGCCGTGTTCTTAAACAACTATACGTACTTAAATCTAAATACTACCAACACTTCTATTCGGTGAGGGACACTTTTGTGTTCCAACGTGAAATAAAAAAAAAAACCTTTTTTTTTTCTTGCTATCTCTGACTGGGGCTGTCCAACATGGAACTTGAAAACGCGATGTGCCATTTTCGGAAAAAACGTCACAGAGTGTGAAAGTGATCAATCCGGCCCTGACGCAGCTTTTATACATCTCTACATGGGTACGGCAGAGAAGAACGTCATCCAGTACGTAACCCCAGTACTAATGGCTCCGCGGGGTTTTTTTTTTATTTATTTATTAGGAAAACAAACAGCAGATTTTACACACATATTCATTTTTTTTTCATCATTATCAGCTCATTTAAGTCCCCACTGCTGGGGCACGGGCCTCCCTCAATCACATGAGGGGTAATTGCCATACTCACCACGCTTGGCAGACGGGTTGGCGAGGGTTTTGATATAAATGCAGAGTTGTCCTTCTCTGGGTGCTGATGATCATGCCAGCAGCTTTACCTTAGTCGCCTTTTACGACACCTCGGTAAGAGTGAGGGTGGCCTATTCTACTCTGCCGGGGACCACACGGCCAACACACATAGCCTGAAGAATATGCATATCTCATTTGCCAAAATAGTTTTCACTATGAAGTTTTACATAGATATACGATTGAATACTTAATAAGTAGGTATGTTCACCATACTTTTCAAATCAGTGGACATATGTTTCGCTAAAATAATCAAAATATAAGGTTTACCAATTAGTCGCTCTCAATAGGTTCTTAAACTTAGCTGGTTCAAGACCAAAAATATCTATGTGGCAATACCTACCATTGTAGGACTTAAGAGCTTTAGAAATAAAACGGTTGCATGCATAGTTAGTACGGCTGGCGAGAACAGCAAAAGTACCACGACTAGCTAATTGAGTCTCGGACATTTTAAAGATATTTTACCAAGCAGGTAGGGTGAATCGACGCAGCTATTTATTATTTTATATAGAAAACATTAATCGGAATGCTCTCGGCGTGACTCAAGGGTCGGCATATTTACTGCGCTGAAATTTAAAGTATGTCTTTCTATGAAAAGGCTCAGTCTGGTTACTGTGCACGTCTGTGGTATCCAATCAATGGACGTATTGTCCCCAAATTTTTCATTTTGTCCATTGATTACCTACTTTGGTTTGGCCCTTTTGTTACAAAAATATTCTTTCAAGATGATTATTTCGTAACTTGCAATTATTGTCAATCTTCATGGTGGTCATTATTCTAGTAGCCACAATGCAAATGCTGAATCAATAATTTACAAAGCAATTAATAGTACAGCCAGTGTTTTGAGTAGTTGAGTAAATAATTTCAAAAATTAAATTAAAAAAGCGGCGGTTACCATTATCCATCGGTTTGTTTCGGATGGCATTCTAAATCAGGGGGTTGTTATAAGCTTAACTTTTGAGTCAGTTAATGAAATATTCATTTATTGTGGCGTGTGGTCCCGGCAGAGTAGAATTGGCCACCCTCACTCGTACCGAGGTGTCGTAAAAGGCGACTAAGGTCAAGCTGCTGGCATGATCATCAGCACCCAGAGAAGGAAAACTCTGCATAATCAAAACCCTCGCCAACCCGTCTGCCAAGCATGGTGAGTATGGCAATTACCTCTCATGTGATTGAGGGAGGCCCGTGCCCCAGCAGTGGGGACTTAAATAGGCTGACGATGATGAATGATGTTTTAAAAAGCTTATCTAGTCACTTCTAAGTTATCATAACACTATCGAACTCTATCATCCAATAATTATTTATGTACAACCAGGTAGGCCTTGCGGTTCCACGACGGATATAAATCATAGATGTAGTTATTTACGTATTAATTTTCCGCAACAATATTGAACGACAAAATTGAAATAACAAGTCACGTAAGGTACGAACGTGACTCGACTGAAATAAACTTGCCGATTTGGCTAATACGGTTTGAAGCGTATTAACTAGAGTTTATCCCAAACAACACAAAGAGATGTAGAGCTAAACGGGCTGAGTCAGTTGACGCATTTTAATTTAATCCCTGACTTGGGAGCTCTAGGCCTTGTTGGCAACGACAAAGAACATGCCGGAACTGTGAAGCCGGGCTTAGACGAGCAAATCTGTTTCGGTGGCCGCGATACGTCTAACGCTGCTCTGGGTGGTGGAGTGTGTGCGCAGTGTTGCCAACAGCAGAAAATCAACATTTTGCTCGTTTTATTATTATAACGTTTAACCAGGCAAGTAACCATACAGGACCATCAGATTTTGAACTTTTTGCAGATGAGATAAGGTTGAAAACCAATGAAGTAAATGATGTCTAGTTGCCTGGTTAAGGTAGGGTAAGGTTAATATTATCAGCCAATAAGTTCTGGCCAACTAGGGCAAAGGCCTCCCTTCCAACGTTTGCGGTCAAAGTCATCGTCCGTCGTTTTCTTGATCTGCCGCGTGACTTCTTCTTTCATTTCAAGTTTCAAGTTATGTTTGTAATATTTAACGATAACGAAAACGATTCTTGGTAACCGTTACCAAGAATCGTTATCGTTATCGTAATCGTTATCTTGTTACAAGACGACGAAGCTTTATTTAAGATCCAAATTAAGCCTACTTGTCCGAGTTTGTAGCAAATTGTCCTCCTGAAATAACCCAAAATTGTCGTAGTTGCAAACACTTTAACAGTAACTTGAGCTGTTTTTTTTGTTGTAATGAAGAGTATCTATCTACCGGAATAAAATATTGGTTAGCATTTGAAATTTAGCTTGTCTAAGAAAGAACGCTTTTTAGTTTTACATGGTTTTTATCCAGACCAACCAAAATATTGAGAGTTTCCCTGGTAACACTGCAACGTCTGCAATTGAGCCGTGAATTTCCGAGCATCCCAGGCTGGAACGAGCCAATCGACTGCGAGCAACGTCCAGATCCGAAGGGACTATCTGTAGTGTAGTAGCGTGAAGGCATTTTATTAGGGGAGTTTCTTTGCATTAGCGTCACTAGCTTCTATTCTACTGTCTTATTTACTGGATCTTATAAGATAAGATGATAGCTAACTTTAAAGCTACTTAAGTGTGGTTTCATGTACTAGATAATATCCTCGGTGATCTAGTGAGTCGTATTTTAAGCATTACCATTTACCATGAGATGGGCCGCAGGATCGTCTGCCTATTATTCGCAATACTAAAAAAAAAGTGACGACTGCGCTTGGACTTGGGTTCGATCTCCGGCTCGGACGAAAATTTGTACTTAGGTACCGGAGTTTTTTCAGTGACAGTCCGATCTGGCGCACCCCCCTGCCTCAAAAAGCTTTGCCTTGCGCCTGATCCCTCTTCGGTATTGTCACACCGGTATCCTATCGTAACATAACGTACCAATACTTATTCTATTAACAGTCCTTATGTATCCAAGCGATATTAGTGTGTACTGTAAACAGTACAAAGTTTACTTCACAGGGTGTTTAATTATCCGTCAGCGAGAAATATGACCGTCTCGTAAACTAGAGTCGTTCCTTTAAATACTTCGCTATTTACGATTTTCTTCCTGTAGTATTGGCATACTTACAATGTTTGAGCCATTTGAATGGAAAGTAACTTCAACCTGTACAATAAATTTCAATTTTATCAACTTTAAAATAGTTTGCTTTTCGACCTTGCCTAATAAATAATTCGTTTTTTTTTCTACATCGCTGACGGGTAGGGCACACTAGCGACGCCAATTGATTTTAATTTATAGCTACTAAAGCGGATCTTTTTTAAACCATTTAGGGGTTCCAATCTCTCGGCAAATATACTATTTATTAACCATGCACAAATGTGAGGTCCGTTTTTGTATGCGAAAAAATTGATTCACGCCAAAAGCGGCCACTTTTGGCGGTAATCCAAAATTCAAGTGCAAAAGCAGACCAAACAGTTAACTATAAGTATTAAATAAATATTATAGGTGTTTACCGAGAGATTGTAACCCCGAAATTGTTTAAAATAGATCCGATTTAGTAGCTAAATTCAAATCGATTGGCGTCGCTAGTGTGCCCTACCGTACCTACCTTAAAGCCCGAGTTTTTTTGGTTCCGTGGATTTGGCAGCATTATTATCCCGCAGGATTGAGACCGTGGCCACACTATGACGGTCTATGCCAGGTTGCCAAATTCGGTCACCCGAGACTTATGCAAGCATTTTGACAATCGGCCAAAACGAATAAGCAGAGATAAACTAACAAGGGTGCACTTTTATCTTTCTTAGATTTTCTCAAATGATGCAATGTTTTCGAGCAAATACATATTACATATTAGTAGAAACCAAGTGCCAGCAATAGATATCTTTCTATGTTTTGGCAACGGGTCCCAGTCGTATACCAATCAAGGAAAATAGCCTATGGATTTTTTATTTTATGTCATAGGTGGCAGACGAGCAGACGGACCACCTAATGGAAAGCGATTGCCGCTACCCATGGACACCCGCGACACAAGTACTCACAAGTGCGCAGCCAGCCTTTAAACCCTCCCTCCCCCGGATTGGGCCACCGGTACCCTCACTCACGCAGCAAGATAGGTGTCCATGGACGGCAGTAATCGCTTACCATCAGGTAATTCGTCTACTCGTCTGTCCCCTATATCATAAAAAAGCGAAACACAGCACAGTTCTGCTTCACGCTGGTTTTCTGTGAGGCCGTGGTATCATTCCGGTTGAGCCTACCCATTCATGCCGAAGCGTGGCTCTCCCACTATCGGATCAAATATGATCAATAGTGTAGGTATGTAATGAGCGGAAACGATAAATTATGTCATCCGTACGTAATTTGGCCTTCCAATGACAACAAATACTTGCATTCAAACATGAGAATGGCCTTGCAGAAAGCTGCAAAGCTCATACGTATCAAATAACACCTCCAACACGGAAACCCTTTTATTGTATGCAGAGCTTGTTGTTAGCAATTAAAACTAGAATATACTGGACACCGTCCAGTCCACAGTGATTAGTGAACCGATGTGGTCCCTTCGGTTGCGGCCATTACTGCGCGCAATCCGTACCGCTTCTGCTCGATATGTTCCGGTGGCTCCCGTTTCGGATCTTCTAACACAATAAAAATACCCGGTTTACCTTATAAAGCGTTGTGCTTTTTTGCTGAATTAAGTTTTTAAGTAGTTAACCGATGTAGGTACCTAAACTCTTTGTTTCAGACCCTGGACACTTACTTCTCGAAATCATCAGCTAATTTCCACCTAGTACCTACTTTTTTCTATTTTAAGAAAATTCCATAATTAGTTTACCTACGTAATTATGTCACATTACTTTTTAATAGTCAATTATCATGATTCTTTTGTGGAATGAAGTTTCAAGATAACGAATATAAATCTTATATCGAAACCGATTTCGAAGGAATAAGCATTATTATTAGTTAAAACTAGTTTCGCAACCTGGTGTCGCATGTTACCAAAGGGCAAATTGTATTTATTTCATTCAGATTGCGATACACAAATTTCAAAAATATAGGTGGTACAAAATACCATCCCTTTATGATAATGCTAGAATTTAAATAAACAAGCTGCACACACGCGAGTCCCGTCAGCTGCGGCCATTACCGCGCGCCGCAATCTGGCCCATTACAGCTCGATACGTTCCGGTTCGCTCCCGTTTCGGATACTCTTATCGTGTAACTGGAGAATATAGTGGGCGGCTTCCTTTGTAAAGCTTTATACTTTCGTTTTTACTAAATTCTCCGAGTTGTTTTTTATAGAGTGGATTTAGTCAATATACTTCTTTCTTGTAATCTTCATCTCCATTCTATTGCTTCGTAGGTTCCAAATTGCACTAGATTGTTATATCACGTACTTAGGCGATATGTGAAAGCATTTCACTGGCCCGGTGGAAAATGCCGCTTTAAGCACACCCGACCGCTGGGAGACGGCCGGGTAGTGTGGGGCTCTCCCTTGGGGTGCTCCCAGGGCCCTACCCACTAAAAACCACCGGGGCATTTCCTGCTACGTCCGTGTGGGGTGGGCTACGGTAACGGGTACGAAACCAAGTCCGCGGCCCACCCTCGAAGGACGAGAGGCTCGCCAGCACGGCCTCTTCAAAAACGGGCCTCGCCGAAAAACGAGGCCTAGGGCCACTCCCATGGCCCACCATTCCCCCCTCTCCGGAATCGTCCACGTTGCTGGATTGCAACGCAGACGCTCCGGAAGGGACGACTGCAGACCCCTCCCCCAACCCATACCCTGCTGGCTACAGGGCAGAGAGAGGAGAGAGCACCCACAGACTTTTAAGTTATACCCGAAAACCCTCCCGTTCGAGCATCCCCGCTGGGTTGCGGAGACAATCGACGGGACGGGAAAAGCGGGGGTGGCAAGTCGTAGCTGCATCCCACTGGCTGCGGGACTCAACACAGACCCACCAACAAAGCCCCTACCATAAAGGCGGGGAGAGCGCTCCCGAGATTCGGGGCGCAACAGACTGTTGGCAGGAATTCCACCACCGTGGAACTCCCCAACATTCGAACGCGCCCGAAGGCGCGACAGTTCAAGGCCCGAGAACAAAAAGGCCCCCATACGGCACCATCACACCAGGAACACCGGCCCACCGCACGCCAAAGCGCCCGACAGTGGGTACCACCACACCCCAACGCCAACCTACGGCAGAAGGGGGGGCTGGATAAAGAAGGCAGCCTCCGTGCCCGGCCCTATTGTGCTCAGGTCCGTAAAGAGAGGCCGGTCCTCTAAGCCCTCAGCAGACAATGAAAGCCCCCGAGTGGTGTGCGCTGCACGCGATCCACTGCGTCGGAGCTGGTCCGCCGGAAATTCTGTGCATCCTTTGGCCGTCGGGTAGCAATCCACGAATGAATTACTACCCGCCGTTGCCCGGGGAAAACCGTGCCCCACGGTAACCGTTTCTGCCTAATACCAACCGAAGCTGGAATCAGGACAGAACTGATTACCAGCGGGGCCACTCTAGGAGGTAGATACACCTGAGTCCCCAAAGCATTTCCCCTTGCATCATCATCATCAGCCCATTTAAGTCCCCACTGCTGGGGTACGGGCCTCCCTTAATCACATGAGGGGTAATAGCCATACTCACCACCCTTGGCCGACGGGTTGGCGAGGTAAGATGTAGGTAGTATTCATTGAACAATGTTTGTTGTAGCCTTGCAATTTCTGCATCCACTATTGATCTATTTGCTTTATATATTGGTATTATATCTTTCTGAAGATGCACCGATGCTTTAATACTATGTACTTATTTAACACATTCATATTTTTCTATTTAGCATCACAGCTTTCTAAGAATCTTAATACCTACAAATCTACTAAAACACTTGAGATTGTTTACTAAGAAAACTCTTCATCAAATAACTATAAAGCGTGTAGACAAACTTTACGGAAAAAATATTGCCGAAGCTCATTAAATATGTATGTGATATTAGGAATGCGCCATACGTCTCAATGAAGAATAGCTTGAATAGCGCGTCCTAACATCCCTGGCAATCCATTAAGCTTGCATGATGCGGGTCTCAAGGTAATAATCTAAATACATGCGCTCACGCCACACACCGGGAGGACAGTGCAAAAGAGACAGCAGCAGTGAAGTAACAGAGGTTATAACCCACATAGAACACAGAATCAAATAATAGTATACCCTTGTTTACGCTCAACTCGGGAAAAATGCACCCGACACACGAACGACCTCTTGTGTACCCATCCACTGACCTTATACATCTCCTGAGAAAATTACAAACATATAAGCTCATAACTAAGTAGATTTTGGTTTACATTATTTTTTAAGCTTTGCACGTTGCATTGGACAAATAATAAATGTAGACTTGTTAAATTTCAACCAGTTTAGTCCCAACCACAATTGTGTGAGCGCTGTTTTGTGTGCCCTCCCAATTAAACTAAAATTGAGCAAGAATTGCTGTATAACCTTGAATCACCTCCGTATCGTTTCGCCGTGGCCCAATTCAGAGATTACGGTAAGATTAATACACAAAGTAGGTTGCTGAACGTAGAGACAATATATCTACTTGTTTTCTGACTGCGTGTACCTCTCTCTCAATTTATCCCACTTTAATTTAAACTACATTAAGTAACAGTTTGCACACATAGCGCTACAGATCATCGACTGTAAGTTAATCGCACTTTAAACTTCAGATGGAGGTATCTCACTGCAATTTCACTGTGAACTATAAGAGTGCGTTCCGTCTTGTTGTTAGAGGAGGCCTGGGCGCACGTATCATAAGATTGCATTACATTTCTGTGCCTCACACGACCGTCCTTTAATCCGTTCAGCTGCAGAGGGATTCGGCATGAGTACGTTGTACTAGGCTAACCTAGCACTACTATAAGCTATAGCACAATTGGCTCACAGGTCCTTACAATACAGAAGAAGATATGGAACATTGGCGTTCTACTATTCATTCATTCTTACACGTCAGTTAACATCTCGTCATCTGGCAAAAGATTTCTCTTCGGACGAATTCATTATAAAAAGCAATGTGTCCTTAATGAGATGACGGGGTGATCCTCCAACGCTCAGTGGTTAAGAACGTACCTTCCATATACAGGGGGTTGTGGTTAGAATCAGAGCATGCACCTTTGGACTTTTCTACGTATAAGTATCTACCATTAGCTTGGCGGTGAGGGAAAACATCGTGAGGAAACCTGGAGTTTTCAGAAATTTTCTGAAACGTCTAACCATGATTCCCTTGATCTGGTTCCCCTGAAAAAGGATTACAATGGGCAGACGGTAGTCATTTTATTGTAATTACCAGACTTGCCAAATCTTGAATCATGGTCTAAGCATCCTGGCTGTGCATAAAACCAGGAATTAATCGCTAAATTAGATGGAGATGAACTTTAACGTCATGAAGAGTTAGTCTTAGTCTCTTGTTGGCAACTTGGATGAACTTCACCGTTGCACGAAGGTGCATTATCCCACTGGTGCGTTGCGTCTTGTACCAGAGCCCCAGACGCACGGATCATAAGATTGCATTAACATTTCCTTGCTGTGTGCGGCCGGCTCGTAATCCGCTCGGTTGCGGAGGGATTCGCCAAGACTGATGGCCCGGTTCAGATGCAAACCGATGCACGTAATACCAATGTGCGAGGCTAAAGTGAAAATAGGCATTCTGCTTACGGGTAGATTTGTTAGATCCGTTACTGGTAACTTAATTGGATTTGACCAAGATACCATTTGCTGAAACATAACGTTACATAGACTTACGCTTATCTCGTATATTTGAACCGTCACGTCATATACTCATACAATAAGTTCCAAACAGTGTTTTGTTTATCACGGATTAGTTTTAATTATAAAAGTCACGCGAGCAGACCATCCATCTGAAGGGAAGTGGCAATCGTCTGTGCTATCGCCTCCGGTAGACTCAATGAGGGTCACTCACCTTTGACTAAAGGTGAGTGACCTTCATTAGGTCTACCATTGCTGATCAAAAGTTGCAATACACTCCGAAGTTTAAACTGCATGAATGCGTTTGATGACGAGTATCAACATTTTATCTAACATAAAATTACATACAACATTTGTGTAAAATGTGTTAGTACAACAAATTTTAATATACAAAATGCCAAGTTTCATTGAGTGAGAGAGAGTACCAGCCGAAAGGCCATAACCAGGGGAAGGGGAGGGGAGCTAAAAGGTTCGCAGCATACTTGTGACTCCACGCAGTTGCGTCCGTACCTGTGCGGCAGCAATCACTTACCATCAGGTGATCGTCTACTCGTCTCCCACTTATCACATAAAAAATAAATGATGCAGTGTGTAAATACATGGGAATCATATTAAAAAGGCATTCACCATTTTTTTTTCTACCAAATGAACAGTGCGCTTCCATTTGGCAAAGTTGAAGGAATTTCACGACTGGATTACTCCGCTCCTTTTTATCTGAAATACAGCAAATTCATCTGGCCCGTACACTTGCAGGTTTTCAAAGCCTATTTGTAAAAAGCAGAGCAATGCACTGACCGACTACTTTTAGGAAATCCTCATTCGCATTGTGAATTTCGAGAGATTTTTTCTATCAGAATATTGAGCTCCCAGAACAAAGAACAATTTTACGTGTATACCTACATAGCTATTCCTTTAATTCCTTACTTATACTTTTTCTAAATGTGCAGGCATGGTGCAAGCATAGCTACTTCTAAAGGTTTGATGTCAGTGGAGTTTGTCAGTGGTTGTGTCAGTTCCTAATTGTTAAAGACATTAGGAACAGACGGTTGGAAACCGTCTGGAAATTCATCAGCTAAAACATTTGAAGGACAAAGATAAAAAACAAACCGCAATGCCTCAAGTGGCAATCCGAAGGGCACATAGCGAGGAGAACACACGGACTGTTGGGGCAGAAAGGTCCTCGAGTGGAGGCCACGTACAGGAAATCGCAGCCGTGTGGGGCTCCACAAGGTGGACCGACGATCTGGTGAAGGTCGCGGGAATCCATTAAATGCGGGCGGCACAGGATCGATCTGTGTGGAGAACATTGGAGGAGGCCTATGTCCAGCAGTGGGCGTCTATTGGCTGAAATGATGATAAAAAAATCTTACTAATTTTCCGTTTCTTTCTCAGGAGAGCTGTCAGAACTACATCCGCGTGCTCGTGTCCCTCGGCACGGGCCGGCTCCTGGTCTGCGGGACCAACAGCTTTAAGCCGTTCTGCCGCGAGTACGGCGTACAGCGTGACTCCTACCACATGGAGCGGGAGAAGTCGGGTCAGGCGGTCTGCCCGTACGATCCCGAGCACAACTCTACAGCAGTGTATGCTGGTAAGTAGGATGTCAGTCTGGAATTATGTCGCGAGTACGGTGAGAGCGCGAGTCTTGCCCTATGTAGCGCGAGAAGTGGGGCCAGGGGGGTCTCGGGGGGGTCCCCATACGGTAAGCCGTATGACACTGAGCATAACCACAGCATAACACATAACTATATGGCAATCCCTCATTATAGCTTTCAATTCCCAGCGTTCCAAGTGCGGTGATCAACGCCAGCCTTCCCATATGGAGTGAACTTGGGTTAGGTGGTATATTCCGATCTGTTTGGCTCTAAGTATAACTTCACGACCGCACGGTAGTCTGATTCTGATGCCCAAAATTGTATTAGGTACAGACGGCGTCAGGTGGAAAGGTCTTGCAGTGCAAAATTGTGTCTCAAGTATAAGGACAGTCCAAAGCTCAACAAGGGTAACTCCATGTGACGCCGTGTGTAGATTCTTATAAAACCATAATAAACTATTTTTTGTTTTTTCCTAAGCTTAGCTCTTGTGACCTATATGTGTGTAAATATATGTACTTACCTTAAATATTTCCTTTCTTAATCTTCTTCTGCTCATAATTTCGATTATTAGGTACTTATACTGATTGTATATTTGTATTGAATATGTGCTCTACGTAAGCACATTAACTTACCAGACCAACCAAGATGTATAATGTAGCTTGATGTAATCGCATTAGTCAAACGGCATTAACTTAAGAGCATAGTCAGTATTGATCCAACACAATTAGATTACACAAATTAGACGTAACGAAATTAAATCTATGCTTCGTAGTAAACCACGAATTTCGTATAATAAATAACCGATAAATTAGAAAATATTACGCAGTCAAGGACCAGTTCTGCCAGTATATAATTAGGCCGTCTGGAGGTCGAAGGTGATTTTAATGTGGAGCAGATCATTATCAGACACAGCAGTAATAATTAAATAACGATATTAGTAAAAGTCTATGTTTGATATATCGCTTTGGTCAACTACAAAGCGATGTATCAAACATCAATTTTTCCAAATCGCTTTGTTTTATTAATTAATAAAATGAGACACTTCTCTCACACCGGTCATGAAGTCTCGAACTGAGTTTTCTCTATACAATGATGACGAAGATATGACACGAAGAGTTAGTGTCCAAAATAATATTTCTTCTTTCTAGAGTGAAAAACAATGTAATTAGTTCCGACTTTTGCCACGTGCCAAATAACCGTGATCGGACTATTAGTAGTCCGTAAAAATGTATGTTTGTCAAAAATGTCTGAATGTGATAGTGTATCTGAGTAATTGGCTCCACCGACTTAATTTTGTAAAAGTCACATAAACTACTATTATTGTTAACACAACTACCTACGTAAGTACGTAGAACTGCTCGTAGAAGAAAGATATAAGTGAAAGAAAGCTTATTTGAAAACCTCTTTAGTCCCGAGACACATATGCCGCTTTAGTATACGTGCCATTGTCGAGAAATTAGGGAAAGGGAAATCTTTTGATATCGATTGGACCCACTTTTACAGTCTAGTGACGCTCAATGCCGTCATTGTTGCCTGCAAAGAACGATGAATACGTTTTATAACGGACTATTATGCGACTATACATACATTACTATGAAAGGATTTCGTTTGAGTATTAGTTTTTATCGAAAATGTGAGCTGTGAATGCATTGAACTTTAACTATTGTACTCTAACAGCCGTAAAATTGGGGGATTTTCAAGTCAACCGGCGAAAACCTCGAATTTATTAACTTTTTATAGTATGACAAATTAACTAAACTATAGGTATTAAATAACTTACTTTTACTTGTGTTTGATCAGTGTCTGGGTGTAATATATGTATTTAAGTATCTTGTCTGGTGGTCAAGGTGGACCGACGACCTGGTGAAGGCACAAGAACGATCTGTTGGGGGAGGCCTATGTCCAACAGTGAACGTCTATTGGCTGAAATGATGAATGATGATGATGATATTTTATGGTAACACGTTACTTAGTACGGAATCAGGCCAATGTATGAGATGTTGTGTTAATTTATTTATTTATCATTCAAAACCGAAAACGAAACTAAATTGCAAAATAGCAAACTCAATTTTAAATATAAAAATGAGTCATTACAGAAAATTAAATGTACAATTTCGGCGCTCTTGTCGCTAGATTTCGACAGCTTCAGGAAAAGGGCATTTGATAGTAGACGATGTATAACATTACATATATTAACATGTATAACATTAATCTCTTATACAAGAATGTAAGCATAATAAACAGTCCAAAAAAATAACTATAAACGTGTCCTGAAAATCCCAAAAAAATCTCATTCAGTTACCTACCATGGCCGGTTTCCAGGTCACCGACAGTCCAGTATTACCTTACCCACTCAGTCCCAGGGTAAACAACTCGCAAAGTATGAGGATTATCCCGAACAAACAGACCTAATTCCCTTTTTAGAGGACAAAGGAGAGTATTTAATTTTTTCCCCGCGAAAAAATATGAAAATATTCATGGATGGTAACTGTGGGTACGACTGGAAATTTTTGCTTGTACTTTTGGAAGTCACGCTAGTGTATTTTTTTCATTGACTTTTTTTTGTGTTTTCCATTTAGGTTCACTGACACTAGATGGAACACTGAAAAAATTCGTAGTCTTAGATATAATGTATCGAGTGTAGGTACTAATCAAAACCTTAATTACAATGTACGATAGAATAGAATTGAGTTTTATTTGTTTTTTAACATAGTGCACATAATACGTACTGCAAATTCAATTTAAATAAATTCCAAATACAGATAGTTTTAGGAAAAAGTTGCAGTTTATGAAAAAAACATTAACCTTAAAATTCAATAAAATTCAAAGTAATTTTCCAGCCAATTTATTTTTTTATAATGGCACAGTATATTTTTTGAATAAATATAGTAAAAGTCAGTAACCTCCATTGTTTTTTTTAACGTTAGGTCTCATTGTTTATTTTTTCTAACAGCAGTTGAAAAATATTTAAAAAAAACTAAGTTTCTAGTTCGGTTTTCTCATTCCATTTTGATTTTAGAACTAAAAAGTCTTAAGTTTTCCCTGGTCAGCAAATATTTTGTACCAGTTCCAAAATTCCAAAAATCCAGGTCGGTGCAGTGTAATAAAAACTCATTATGTAGAGGATATTTTTCCAGCCACGTTTTCCTTAAAATGTGAAAAGTGATAAATAGTTAGAGCGTCGCCCAGGTGTGGTATCTGCCCCAGTAATTGGCACCTTTTATCACGCCCCGACGCGCAGAGGATTTAGAAAATGATGACACACGTCAAGGACCCCATTGTGCCGTGTTGCCAGCTCTATATATTAGTATAGGATTATGAATCAAGTATCAAGTATCAGCCTATATACTGTCTCACTGCAGGGCTAAGGCCTCCATCATAGAAATCAAGTCCTCGCTACTTATGATGGGATTAGGCTTAATGATCAAGCTTGCCAAATCCGAATTGGTGATCACAAACCCGAGCTATATTCGAAAAAATCAAAACATCATACTTTTTGCTCGACTCTGGAATCGACCAAAGACACCAAGGCTCCGATATCACGGCCCGGTACTTAAACCACTAGACCAACAGGGCGTTATGATTATGAATATTTTGTGTAAGTAAATGAAAATTTACTCTTCCTTTTTTGGGGACGTGTATGCGTACGTTGGACGCACTTCGTATATAAACCAACTGGCACTAAACATAGTAATGTTTCTTGGAATTATCCCACGCAATGGGCGAGGGTTAATTTGACCCCTATCCTCTACCACAAGGGATTCTGATAGAGCTCCACGTATGTAAAAGCCCTGTGACATGACGTGCAGGTGCGGTGCCAGTAATTGGCTCCTTTTGTCTGGCGCTGCAATACCTCACCCGGGGTGTTAATTTGACGCCCCGCCTTAATGATTTGATCGCTCGTCTCTCAGTTCATCAGCCGGTGGCAATTGGAACTCAATCGAAATGCGTGCCTTACGCAGCAAAGGCCAAATTGAGTGAGCTAATATTGACCAAGTGGTCGCAATACTTGTGGCAATCTATGTATCAAAATTTGTATAGTAAATTTAGTTTTGTAGGTTGGTAGGCTTTTGTCGGCATGTTAGTTGTATCTCTTATTTCTTTTCATGCAGAATTTTGTCGTCGTATGACATAAAAATTACCTACGAGTATCTAAATTAATGAGCTAATTTTTAGTGCCTTCATCTTGCTGTTGGTATAAATGAACATTATTTTTACGACCATTTTACACGTTAGAGTACCTGTTTATATTATATGTATATTTTTATGTGATAGGTGCCAGACGAGCAGACGGATCACCTGATGGTAAGCGATTGCCGCCGCCTATGGACGGACACCCGCGATACCAGTGGAGTCACAAGTGCGCTGCCAAACTTTAAACCCCCCATTCCCCCCGATTTGGCCTCCGGTACCCTCACTCACGCAGCGAAACACAGCACAAAGCTGTTTCACGCCGGTTTCCTGTGAGGCTGTGGTATCACTCCGGTCGAACCGGCCCATTCATGCCGAAGCGTAGCTCACCCACGGTCAAACTGAATCTTGGTTAAAGCGTAGGTACTCCTTATGGAAACAGGAATAAGACCTAGAAAAAGATAGACATACCTACTGATAAACACTACTGTTCAAAAACTTTCCAAATTCCAACAGGACGGGCGCTTGCCTATCATTGACCAATCACCTTGTACATTGCCGGTGGTCCTCAGTTTCGCCGAATTAGTGAGGGTACGGTAAAAGCAAGCCAGGCGGAAGGAGAGTATAGAGGTTGGCAACGCATTTGTGACTCTATTCATGTTGCTAAGCCTGATGCCACAGGTGATCTGTTTATTTGTCAGCCACCTATCCCACAAAAACCAACCTAATCAAGCCTGTGTTAAAATCCAATAACGAAACTATCATTCCTCACTCACCCAAAGCCTTAAGTATTAACGAAGCATCATTAAGTAAATTGCACTTACTAAATGGGTCCGCATCAGTGAAACAGTTCAACAAAGCGAAGGACGTCCCCCAAACACCGCTAGTGCATCAATTACCGTCACGCACTCCCTTTGTGCAATTTTCTTTGCATTAACGCAACTGCAACCCTCGCCGTGCATTCATTTATCACGATACAGTGTTGGACTTAAACAGTGAAGAAAGTTTTTGGCACACATCCAACCTTTTAATGAGTTCCCAGTGACCGAGGTCTGTAAGTCGACATTGGCATAATTAATTGTGTGTCGCAAGCATATTGAAGAAATCTACTATCTACATACGGCATGTACTAACGTACATAATAACGTATTACTTACTAGCTTATGCCTGCGGCTTCGCTCATGTAACGAGAAAGAGAAAGAGAGTAACTAAGGCTCTTTTTTGTCTCTTTTTAAGACAAAAAAGAGCCTTTGTTACTCTCTATCCCTTCAACCAAATCTATTTAAAATTCAAATAAAATCCCGTCAATCTGTCGCAACATTTTGCCGTGAAAGACGGACAAACAGACAGACACACACACTTTTACATTCATAATATTAGTACGGATGACTAAGGCAAAATGCCTGCGACGTATGCACTAAACATATGTCATTTAATTTAAATAAATCCTTACTAATATTATAAAGGCGAAAGTTTGTTTGGATGGATGTATGGATGGATGTTTGTTCCTCTTTCACGCAAAAACTACTAAACGGATTTTAATGAAACTTTACAGTAATGTAGCTTATAGATCAGAATAACACATAGGCTATAATTTATAAAGATATTGTGTGAACGCAGACGAAGTCGCGGGCAAAAGCTAGTGCATACATAAAAGAAAGTCTTTCCTTACTTTGTTACCTTATTTATATGAATTAACTTAAAATAATTTTCGTTTTATCGTGAACTTCTTTCCCGTCAGTTTTCATTTTATCGTATAGAGTGCTAAGCCCTAGTCTCAACCAGTGGAGACTTTCAATCTTACCATGCTTGTTTTGCCCACTGCGGATTGGAAGACTTCACACACTCTTTAGAATTTCTTCATTCCACAATTATTCAAACTCCCGTACGATGTTTTCCTTTACCACTTCCTATATTCCTCGTATTTAGGAAATCGTTTCTTTATATAATTACATACAAGAGGTGCGTAATTTGTTTATGTGATAGGTGGCAGCCAATCAGAGGGATTACCTACAGAACACCCGTGAAGTCACAAGTGCGCTGGCAACCTTTAAACCTTCAACCCCCCATCGCTACCCACTCGGCGAAACAAAGCGTAGGCACCGCTTCACGCCGGTTTGTTGTGAGCTGCGTTTGTGAGGCATATGAGGTGTTTTACTTCTTCTTCTTAAAGTGCCTCTCCGACTAGCGAAGGCTGGCCGTCAATCTAGCATATTCTTCTCGGTCTCTAGCGAAGCGAAACAGCTCGTCGGCGCTCGCGATCTCCGTCCACTCCCGGATATAACGCAGCCATGAATTTTTCTTCCGACCCACACGCCTCTTACCAGCTACATTCCCCATCATTATAAGTTGCAACAACTCGTATCTATCGTCTATCGTGTCTTAACACAAGTCCTATGTAGGCAACTTTCCTCTGCTTGATGGTCGATAAGAGTGCGCGTTTCTTACTGAAACCTTATTTAACTGTGACATGCGAACTAGGAAATGTAGCCATTGCTGCGAGATGAACATCCTGAGGAGATGAGTGTATTCCAACTAACACTTTGTAAATGTGCATCGGATCTATTTTAGTTGTTCTTTTTTCTGTAATGCTTTGAATGTTCTGACAGTGTTTCGTTACTTTAGCTACTCTATACCTATAAATTTCTCGACTGCCTGCTTCGATGGCATAGTGGGTAGTAATTAAACTAGCCCCATAATTCGACTGCCTCGGTGGCGCAGTGGTTGGTGGGTCGCACTTTAAAGCGACGACTGCGCAAGAGGTCCCGGGTTCATCACCGGGTGGGGCTAAAAATGTGTACCTAAGTTTTCGGTAAGACATTCTTAGTGTCAGCCCGGAGTCTGAAAGTCATATACTCCCGTGCCTCGGAGAGCAAGCTAAGCCGTTGGTCCTGCGCCCAATCCCTCTCCGGTCATGTCACGCTGGTCCTATCGGAATATGATTGTAAAGGAATAGAGAGTGCACTTGTGTTTGCGCACACACTTGAGCAATATAATTATATCCTGCGTACGTGGCTGATCGTTGAGATTGGATATTATTATTATTTATTTATCTATACATTGATAGCCCTTCTAAAACTGTTTGGCGACTTACCACCAAGCAAATCTACGAATATTAGAAACCTCTACTTACTCCGATGGCTCAGCGACCCAAAATGAGTCAGGGCCTACGATACGGGATGTCGTCATTTGTCTCGGTCTTGTGCAGCTTGACGCCCATCTCCTGCCTAGAATTCTCGCAGGTCCGCGTGCACTACATCCCGCCAGCGGTAATGTGGACACCCCACTGGCCGATGACCAGTAGGTTATATGTATATAAATATATCTCGGAAACATATATATGCCTTTTGAGCGGCCCGATCCACCAACCATTCGACGTAGGCCGAGCCATCGGAGTCGAAAGGATGGTAACAAATCGAGCTGCCAAGAACGCTAACCTCTCAATAAAATAATTCTTAAATGTCTGATAGAACCCTGAAATAATGTTAGAACTCAAAATACTTCATTAAGGCTGGATTCGACCTATCTTTATCCGTGGATAAACACTCGTATATGGTATAACGGCAAATTTGTATAGAATGACAGCGCTATATAAGCGCTGTATAAGGTATACGAAATAAGGTCGGTAGAATCGGCCCTAAATGTTAAACAAGTGCATTCGCAATAATTGTTTATAAATATATCAATACCAGAAGGTTTTCCACACAATTGACAATGTAAATGACCTTCACTTCTCACAGGATTCCTTAATTCAAATATAATTTAAATCGCAACAGATTTTAAGACCTAGAAACACGTTTTCTTGCTACAGTACCGCCTTAATCGCGTATCTTTGCAAAGACTCGCGGCAGACGGTGCAGTTCATTCATTAATTATGAATGAAATATGACACCGACTGCCACGAGTCTTTGGCTTAAGTGTAACAGTTATTCCCCTTTTAACCTACTGACCATTTTAAACAACTTAGCTCTCATATATTGTTTATTAGTAATGAATGAAATATTCTGCTATCTGCCGCGAGTCTTTGCGGGTAGTATTTTTTTTTACAGTTTTTGTGCAATAGCCATGTTATGTCTTTGCTATAAAGGAAAAATAATTATGATTATATTATGCTCATTTAATTTGAGTTTTTCAGAAATCAAACAATTTGGTTTACACTTGTGTTCTATTGTACATCTTTATAGATTGGTGATCAAAGCCTGATGACCAAACAACGACACAGCTAACAAAATCACACTCTTTCACTCTCTTAACACTCTCAATGAAACTAGAGCCATAAAACACACACTCTGACGCTACATTCATGTATTCACAGTATCATCGTCACAATGAAACCAATAAGAGTGAAGCATATTTAAAAATTCGGAAAATCCCAGTGGTGCATGCTGGGATTCAAACCTACGATGCACCTTATCATCCACTGAGCAACTGTCACTAAATAGACTACCCTATACCACCAACCTATGTTAGTTACTCGACGAATTTTTGTAAATATTTGCTTTTGTCACGAGCCGGCAATATTTATTATAGAGCGTTTTTGTTTGATGTGCGTCTATTTGTGCCTTAGCCATTTTTTTATTTATGGCTCCCGAAACAAGTTACATTCATGGTAGTGAGGTAATTACAAAATGACAAATCGCACATCTTCTGAAAAATGCCATAAGACAAGAACACCATCGCATTGCGTAAATGCCTTTTTTACAATTCAGAAACGAGTTCAATAAACTCGTCATCAGTTAAAATATTTTGAATCCTAAAAAAACAGCATTGATAACTGAGCAGTAACATTAATTAAGTAACAAATAAGTGAAAGTGCGTTTTTCTCAAAAGACGCATTTTGTGTTATGATATTTTTTTATAGGATGTGCGAAATGTTTTGATTTTAACTCTATACCTACAAAAAAAATATTTTAACTAGATTACTGAAAAAGTAACATAATATAATAAGCAAAATAAGTTATACGTACAAAATATTAGTAACTTCTTTTTTAAACTTAAGTTTTTTATTATGTCTGAAAATATCCAAACTAGAATGCTCCGCAATGATATCACTTCATAAGCGACATTCTGGTGAAGGGATTATAAAAGGAATAAAAATATATTATGAGAGATTTTTTTTTATAAACATTGCACAACATCACATCCACTTTTATAATTACCTATTATTATTAGAAAAAATAAATGCAATTTATTAAATATGAAAGTATCACAAACAGTAGAGTAGGTACATATAGCATTCATGAAGATTTTAAAAGGGTTGTAATAAATAAATATTTCACAACATCACATACATTGATCTGACTCCGAGATAGGTAGCTCAAACACTATATATATTTTTGTAAATATATACTTATAATACATAGAAAACACCCAGACCAATACAAACAGACATGTTCATGCAATACAAACAGACATGTTCATGCACGCAACCCTTGGACCAAAGGCAGCGTTCACTACCACTGTTCTAAACGGGTCGTCAACTACAAGTTAATATCAATATTTTTTGTAGAAGGTTTACGCGGAAGAGAGAGTTTCTAACTTTGCCGTCATCTCATCTGTGTTTGATATATTTAATTCAATTTGTTTTTGTTTGTTTTGTACTTCCTTCTTGCCGTCTTCCGTGTTATATTAACTACACTGTGTCTCGGTCCATTACTGTGGACGGACATGGTTAGTTATCTCCTATTGATCTGGTCCAATTAAGTGCAGCGACGCCCAGGGGAGCTGCGCAGCCAGGCTTGCTCATAATCTGCCAATTCACTAATATACTACGGTGCGGGCTATAAGGACGCCTAAGGCGAGATTTCTAACGTATATGAATACATTAGGATGCACTTAAACTGTTATAGGTAATGGGAGTATCTTTACATAATATGCGGAAGCTTCGACCTTGTTGGCACTTATCCTAGAATAAGTGCCAACCATTAAGGCGCCATATGCTTTCTTGTGTGGTTAAAAGAATACAAAGATATGATACTGACATTGATTCTACATTACAAAGCATATAAAACTAAACTCTTAATAAATTACATATTTGCACGATTTCAGTACACAAGCTATGAAATGAAAGCGCCTATTTCAAAAACTAATAGTAATAGTCGTCTCATTCGACTCATAATGTCCAGTCCTCAGACTTTATAAAATCGGTAATTTATTTGTCGGCTTAAGTATTAAGATATTCAATAAGCTACCACAAAATGTCATTAACCTATCACTGGATAAGTTTAAGTCACATTTTAAAACCTGCCTAATGAAGAAAGGTTACTATAGTGTACAAGACTATTTAAATGATAAGGAATCTTGGTCGTGTTTATCGATTAGTCTTTTGAGTTGTTACTCATAGTAGTCTGTTAACGTGTTGATGATTGTATTTTTTTTTTCTCTTCTCAGTTGAAACTCTGTAACATCATCAATATTTGAAAAACGTAACACTACTGAGTTTCTTGCTGGTGTGTTCTCAATGGAATTAGACATTCTGAACCAGCGGTAGAGGTTAATATTTATACCCATTTTGACATTAAAGTATTCTGTATTGACCTAAATTAAATAAAGATTTTTTTATCTTTTATCTTTATCTTTTAATGTCAAATTCCTTTAAAAGACTAGACAAGGAAATGAACAGATACAACCAGGTGATCTTTAAGAAAAGTGTTTATTCCTTCCTTAAGAAGTCCATGGGCGGCGGTAATCACTTACCATCAGGTCAGCCGTCTGCTCGTGTCTGCTATAATGTAAAAAAATATCTGTGTATTCTTTTTCTTACGTGAATGTAGTTCAATTTGCTGCCTAATTATGCCTTTCTTCTAGGCAGGACTTTTTTCTTTAGTTCTTTAGTATCTAGTAATAAATCAGTATCAAATCACTGTGTGGTTTGTTCTAAGTTGAATCCTATTTCTAAGTAAACCGCATTAAGTACTTCGCCGCCTAGTTTGGGGCCGATAACTCAATAGGCCGATCACTGACATACTGCGTAACATGCCATTGGACTACGTCACAGCACACAGAATAATAGTGAAGAAATGAAGTTAGTGCCCTTTTGCAGCATTATTCTAAAATCGATGTAGCAGACCTGCAATGCGATGTAACACTCGGTACCCTAAAACTAATTTAAATTAACTAAAATAACACACGTACCGCAAATACTGATCCTACAATTTGATATTTTCACTATTAGATACGGAAAATCTGTCAAATTTCAATCGATTGTTACCTTAATGTCAAATGAATCTCCCTCATAATATTGTGCTGTATATGTGTTTGTATGTTTGTATACGTTTTGTTTTGTTTTAGATGGTGTAATTCTCAATTAAAAATTTAAAAAATCAGAAAGAGAATACTTACACCGGTCAATTTCTAATTAAAAACGTGTCTCTTTAATCATTAGACATTGGCAGAGTTATATGTGTATTTGCCGTGGGCAACACAGTAGCAGCCATAAAAAAAACCTTAATATCAAACACGTTTGGTTAATATCAAATGTAGAAACTCGGCAGATTGTGGTAATCTGTTTTGTGGATCATCATCTACATCATTTCAGCCAATAAACGTCCACTGCTGGACATAGCCCCCCCCAATTTTCTCCACACAAATCGGTCCTGTGCCGCCCGCATCCTATGGATTTCCGCGATCTTCACCAGATCGTCGGTCCACCTTGTGTTGTTTTCGATGTGGGGATGTCTGTACCTAAACTTTTCTCTCTAAGAGATGCATCAAATCGTTAGAGCATCATATACTTATATTTATTTGTAATTAAAAACTACTGTAGATACGATACCTATATTCATACCTAATCATGTACATACGTAATCAAAAAGCCCAAATGTGCAGTTTCCTCGCTGGTTCTTCTCCTTCTGTGCATACGTGACCAGACTGTGGGTCCACATTCGGCTGAATTAATTACCAAATTGCGCTTAATGATGGAACTGCGCGCTAACTGTGTTCTAACGCACTAATGGAGGTTACACCTGGCCACTCTACCAGTGTTGCCCACAAAGCACTTTCAATGCTAAATCTACCTCTAATTTCATAAGTTTAAAGGCCAAATTTGACACTTAGCACCTAGCACTTTTAAACCTATTTTGCCATCGTGGATTATGATGTTAAAACATCATTTCTAGTCAAAGAGACCTTTTTTCTAAATTATTTCACTGTGTGTGGCATTTTAAGCCTTAATTGGCCAGCTACAATATTTTCGTAATTTCTTAACAATCAGTCACCTTTTGACGCCCCCGCATCAATTCGTCATAATGTTGGCAACACAGTCTTCATCCTGGTACCGGTCTTATGAATACCTTGTATTGAATATCACAAACAATTGTTTGCATACTATTGTCAGTTTCCACTGAAGGCTTGGACTAATTGATGTGCGGTGGTCCGTGATTTTGCTGTGAGCAAATCGATCATTCTGTGATAGGTGTGGCCTAATAGCTACCTTAATAGGCCTGTTAGATTATTCAGTCCTCTAAGAAAGGAGTCAAGGGTGTGATAGAGAATAATATTGACAGAAGTTTACTTAATTTGGATTCTTCTTACTAACACTAGCGATTACCATAAATACACTGTAGTATATTAATTTTTGGTTACTTATCTATAACCTCTTTGATTTTTTATGTGAGGGTTACCTCACGTAAAAAAGACGAGCAAATGGATCACCTAATGGTATGTGCTCCGCTCACGGATATCGGCAAGACCAGAGTCACAAGTGCGCTGCCAACATCCGGTACCCTCATCACTCACTCGGCGGAACACAGCACAGACACTACTTCACGCCAGTTTTCTATGAGGCCAAAACAAGTTCTCAAATGCGACGGAAAAAGTAAAAAAAAAAATCTTTATCCAAGTTAGGTCCATACAGAACACTTATGAATGTCAAAATATGTAGACATAATGTACGGCTGGTTGGGAACTTTCTACTGAGGTCCTACTAGTTCTTGTGTAACTCTCCTGAATTCATTACGAGTCCTGCGGAGGTCAGTTCAAATTTAATTCGAGGCAAGCTTCGCCGTTCCTCGGACATCTCGCTATCTCTGTCGCGCAACCGAGATTTTTTTTTTGGTCAATAAGCCAACGCTTGACCACAATCGCACCTGATGGAAAGCGACGATGAGGTCTAGGATGATACGCGTTTGCCTAAAAGATGCCTGTTCACTCTTGCCTTAAAGATGCCCAGATTAGATATCCTCAAATTGCAAATTATTTTGATATTACGTTTGTATGGGAAATACGTTGTTCGCCGGCCTCTTAGTTTCTAATTTTTATATTTTTATTTCCAGACGGAGAGCTATACTCAGGCACCGTGGCAGACTTTAGCGGCATGGAGCCGATCATCTACAGAGAGCCTCTTCAGACGGAGCCGTATGATTCGATGACACTTAACGGTGAGACCGAAATATTTTAATATTGAGCGCTCTGGGTAAAATGCATTTTGTGGAGAGTCTAAAAAATTGGCTAATCGACAGTGTGGATAACACAGGTGCTTGAGCTACCTATCTCGGAGTCAGATCAATGTATGTGATGTTGTTCAAATAAAAAATAAATCTTCGATCGACAATATAGAACTACATTTTAAATTAAAACGATATTTTTTTATTTTATCTGGATTTTGTTAATAGTTGAATGTGTATCCCGAATACAATCCTCATCTTAGCGTGTGATTTCTGTCGCTCTGGAGCAGGGGTACGCTTGGACCATGATTAAGGATTTGGAGAGTATGGTAATTACAAAGAACCGACTGCCGTCTGACCTTCGCAAGCCTTTCACAGGGTAACCAGACCAACTGATTCATGTTTACACGTTTCAGAAACTATGTAAAACTTACCAGCTACCATTACTCACGCATACAATATGCGTACGTAAATATTGTAATACCTATTTGAAATTGTATCTTAGATTGGTACAATGGCAGTTCATTTAGGAATACAAGTTTGGACAGTAATTGTATCCTGCATATTCTCCTCCCCACATATAGACCACAAAGGGGCAGAGATATTAATCAAACGCAACGTTTATTTGCATATATGGGGTCATCGGACATATCACATGCATGGTCAATGAAAATGGTATGGACAATATTCTATTCCCTGATATTATCTTTCAAATATCGCTATTCAGCTTTGAGAAGAGAATTATATTCAAAACTATTTAGGTACGTAAGCGCGACAAATGTCTCTCTCATAGATTACCTGTCAATATACTAAATTATCAGAACTCGAGACAAACGTTTCTTTAATATTGGAACTTGTATAAAAAATGAATGTACAATATCTAGGTACAGATAAGTAACAAAGGTGCAATAATATTTATATAATTAAGTAATAAGCAAAACTTAGCATTCGAACTAATATGTACGATTATAATGTAAAGTATGATTGATTATACATTGGTATGACCTTACAGGGCGCTACATTGTATTAAATAACATCTTATGTAAGTGCATTTATTATTTAAGGTACTATGTAGGTACCCAATGTACAAAGCGCAATAAAGAAATTGAAATTAGGCATAAATTGTCATTTTTGCCTTTTAGAAACGTTGTTGAATAGATTTTCTATAGCTTTCTAGAACCTTTGTAATTTATTAGAGTCTTTCTTTTATATAGATCTTTATAAAATAAGTAAATAAAACCCAACACTCCACATCTTTTTTCAAATATTAATGTAAAGTTTTAATTCATATAATGATTGAATATGTAATGCGTACAGCATCCTTATAATAACAAAAAATCAGCTTAATATTTAGGTCCCCAGTGAATAAGACTATGCAATTCTTTTCTAACCACATCTCTCAAAGTTAGCTTTATATGTACATGCACACGGCTTGCCCCGATTCCCTCCAAAACGGCCATTTAACAATATCAATGTCTAGCCACCCTTCGACTATCGCTGTTTACACGTCCGTCACTGTCGATTGCTCTCGAACGCTGTCAAACATACATCCGTCAATTTAATTGAATTTAGAACGGGTTTTCGGCGGGAACTCGCTGTCAGAGTGACGTTTGACGCGTCAACAATCGGTAAATCGGATTAGGATCGTATTAGAATTATCGGTGCGGCAGAAATAGGGTTACATTACAGCCCTGTCTGGGCTAGCAAATTGTTGCGTTGATAATGAAGATGGCGCTGACAATAGTGTGCAGTTTATCGCCCTAGCGTAGTTAATTATACGATACAGGGTGTCGCTGAATAAATTGCACTATCTATTGACTAGGTATACAAAACAACCGGCTTTGAGCGATGGTAGCTGAGTCGATAAGAACGCGCCCGATCCAATCATGGTTCGAAACCGAGTTTCATAGATTTTGTCGCGAGTGTCCTAATAATAATAAATAAGTTATTTATTTAAGGTGACGGGTAGCGACTCCAATCGATTTTAATTTTTAGCTACTAAACCGGATATATTTTTAACAATTTCGGGGTTACAACCTCTTAGCAAACACTTATACTATTTATTAAATACTTATACTTAACTTTTGGGTTTGCTTTTGTACTCGAAATTTGAATTACCGCCAAAAGCGGCCACTTTTGGCGTGAACCAATTTTTCGCGTACGCGTTGGACCCAACATTTGTGCATGGTTATTAAATAAATAGTATAAGTGTTTTCCGAGAGGTTGTAACCCCGAAATTGATTAAAATAGGTCCGGTTTAGTAGCTAAAAATTAAAATCGATTGGCGTCGCTGGTGTGCCCTACCCGTCACCTTAAAAATTCATGAATAACTTTATTGAACTGTTGATAATGTCATATATAAACTTTTAGTAACTTTTGAATACAATTTTAAATTACGCAATTTAAAACCTAACTACTTACTCAATAACTACAATTCAAAATCGTTTGTAGCATTCGCGAAAGCTTTAATTGTAGCAAAGATTCGTTTTTCAAACGAGATAATTGATAATTCTCTACTATTCTTCAAAATTGTTTTATACTTAATATTATCATTGTCCATAATGGAGTTAATAATAAACAACGTAGTCGAGACGTAAGCGATACGTGATTATGGTGATTCCGTAATCAAGCTGTTAATCTAATCACTTGATCACAATAACGAGGATAACTGCTGTTCTGTAAACTATCTCGTTAATCAACAGATGCTTAGTTTGTAGGATCGATGAACGACAGGGAGGGATGCTTATAATGAATATGCAATTGAACAGGCAATAGACTAAAAGCAAACGCAAATAACAACGTAGTGTGTAAGAATCATCAAACATGTGTTATTGTTTTTTTATGTGATAGGTGACAGACGAGCATACGGATCACCTGATGGTAAGCGATTGCCGCCGCCCATGGACACCCAAGTGCGCTGCAGCTGCAACCTTGAAACCCCTCTTTCCCCCGGATTGGGCCTCCGGTACCCTCGTAATCGGCAATCTCTTTCTTTTTTATTGGTGATTTTATTCATCTTTACACTCAACCCTGAGTTGAGGAGAAGCCAACTATGGAACGAGCTTAACGAGAAGTTGCCTGTTCAAGCTTTAAAAAAATTGCGGTTTCTTTTTATGAATTCGGTTGTCTGACTGTAATTTTAAAACCGAGAAAAACCAGCAAACAACTCAATGGTTAGCCAGCAATAAATGTGTTAATGTGTAATGAAAGCACCAAAATTTCTTATTGAGCGGGTTTTATTTTACTGAAGTAATAGGACGTTTGTGAATATAGTTGTTTTAAATCCCGAGACTTTAGAAAAGAAACGAGACGCAGCTGTCGTTTTTTATTATTTTTCTAATATGTCAGCTATATTTAGTTAGTGAATTCTAAATAAACCTATTTAATGCACAACATAAACTTCCCGGTAGACCACTTTTCAATTAATCTTTTTCGACCTTACATCATTGGCAATAAGGTCTAAAAGTGGTCTACCGGAAACTTTGCCGCATGTACATATGAGTAATTTTGTCTGATAAATTATAAGATGTTATAGGATATTTATTGATCTATCTACTTATATTATTTATTTATGTGTGCTATCATTTGATTCCAGCTCCCGACTTCGTGAATTCCCTGGTACACGGGAACTTCGTTTACTTTTTCTTCAGGGAAACAGCTGTCGAGTATATCAACTGCGGAAAAGTACGTATACCGAACCAACGGGAACCTATTGCTATAATTTTACACCTAGAGCTAAAAAAGAAAAATGAACAAAGCGAAAAGTCATTTCATAAAACAGACATCAATTCCTTTTGAGCATTCCATAAGTCCATATCCAGAGATTAATAATCTGGCATCTCTCCTCCTCCCTCATTCGAGCCCCCCCCCCCCCCCTCACCTCTGATTCAAAAACTGGTTCCGCCATGACATAAATAAATAAATTCCAATAGATAACCAATTTGGTGCGATTAAGCTTATTCTATCTATGTACCCACTAAAGTTTCATTTCGCGGTAAGCGTAGTGTTGGAGGCCCTGCAACAAGATGGGATGATGACATTCGAAGGCTGGCTGGTGAGGGCTGGATGAGAGTAGCCGAAAATCGGGAGCAGTGAGGTGCATTAGGAAAGACCTATGTCCAGCAGTGGACGAGTGTGGGTTGCTGATGAAAGTTTCATTTATCATTTTCATCAGGCGGTGTTTGCTCGAGTTGCGCGAGTGTGCCGGGACGACAGGGGAGGCCCGCACAGGTTCAAGCAGCGCTGGACTTCCTTCCTCAAGTCCAGACTCAACTGCTCCGTAGCCGGAGACTTCCCTTTCTACTTCAACGAAATCCGTAAGTTTAAGTTTAATTTAAAGCTAAAAAATATTAATCTTGAATAAATTATTTTTGTGCGGTTGACGGTGTATGTACCTATTAGTGATACGGGCAGGGCTCGTATTTTGCAGGAGCTCTGTCTTGGACTGACGACCTACTTGCCGCAGACCATTCAAAGGACCATGTGATACATGTTGGTACCACATATAATCGACCAAAAGGACCAAAAGGAGTCCACATTTTATTTCATTACATTTTGGTACGTCTGGACCTAACTGACACACTGAATTCAACCAAATTTTTAAATATTTTTTATGCTAGAGGCGAACAAACATTTCAAACAATCAAGCAGGTCACCTGATGGAAAGTAATCAACGTCGCCTATGAACATCCATGAACATGAACATCAATAATAAAAAAATGGCTAGTGGAGTCTTATTAAATTGTGCTTTTAAAGTAGGTAGGTAATTTAGGGATAAGTCATCAACTGGGACCATGCCACTTAGGTACCAATACATCGTAAATAAGTGTACGCTATCCAAATAGAATGGCAAAGAATTTATTTACGAGTAGCCATTAGCTCTTTCAATTCTCGATACCCTCAGATCATTACATAAATTACCCACATTTTTTACATATTTCGTTTGAGAGATTGAAAAAACATTAGGACTATAGAAACAAGCCTTTTCACTAAATCTAAAAGCAATCGATTAATCATTGGATCACCGTCTTTTGCTCTCACTTAATTGCCAATCTCGTCAAAACGATCGGAGAGTGAGAATGATTCTATCGACAACAATTAATCAACATCACTGGCTTTTTTAGTTACGATGTTAACACAATTAATTTGACGATAGCAGATTGAATGTTTTTTAAATTAATAGGTCGTTTTGCCAAAAGCTAGATTAAGGACAACTGATAAAATGCAGAATTTATTGACAACAGCTCAGACTACCCCTCTACTGCTTACATTAAAAATATCGAGCAGATATTTTATAATATCTTCGAATTATATTTTGGTGTGGTTCGGTTTGAGTAGTACAGTAGGTACTTACGAAACCGAAAAAATCTTAACCATATCAAAAAAAATCGTCGAACTTCTAAAGAAGTCGAGCTTTTACTCAGGTCAGTGCTCACTCTGTACTACAAGTATTATTCCTACACAATTTTTGTTACACTAATGTACCTAGCAGAAAACGTCTTGCCGATCTCAATAAATATCAGTGCTATTCGATATGGCCACCTAACAAAACACTTAACGAAAATGGGTGCTTTCACTCGAGGCCAATTGAGTAGGCAAATATCTAGGAAATTATATTTACCCACCCGTATTGAATATCGAAAATGGAGCTAGTCATGCTCACTTTATGTATCTTTTCATGGACTCACAATGGCCTGGCCAAAAGGTAGTAACAGATTAGGTATGATCGTACAAAAAGCTGTGACCCTACCCTACAGAAATACCCGGCGTAGTAAATGATACGACGAGTCGCTGATGGACCCTTCCGTAGCAAATGATGGGCCAGCCTCCGAGATCTCTTCGTAGCAAATGAGCCACATGTGGGACATGGCCACCTCAATGAGATTACGATTTATTCTTGTTAGTAAAATCCAATTTTCCATCTTTTAGAATCCACCACAGAGCTAATAGAAGGCGTATACGGTGGTCTCAGCGCCCAGCTCATCTACGGAACCTTCACAACGCCTCCCAACAGCATATCGGGCAGTGCAGTCTGCGCATTCAGCATGCAAGACATTGCTGACACCTTTGAAGGAACATTCAAGGAGCAGAGCGCCATTAACTCGAATTGGCTGCCGGTGAACAGTGCCAAGGTAAACCATTTAACTAAGATCAATCTTTTATCCGAGAATAAATGTATACCATAACGCCATACCATAGATTTCTCGGATAACGATTTAGATTCGTAATTTTGGACTAATATCAAGTTTTTATATCCCATTCATCAAAAATACGTGTAGATAAAGAAAATACCACTAGTAAGAACATAGGTTTAGTACTTACCTTTGTGTACCTAACTTTTTGCCTACTCTGTAAACTAATTCGCGATCAAATCTTTATACTTTTTATACCAAATAATATCTTATGTCAATATCAAATAATCGTTAACATTCTAATAAAATGTTCAAATATCTCAGGTGCCAGAACCGCGTCCAGGGACGTGCCACAACGACTCGAGACAACTACCCGACCAGACACTCAACTTCATCAAGACACATGCGCTGATGGACGAATCTGTGCCTGCGTTCTTTGGAGAACCTATAGTCATTAGGACTAGTTTTCAGTAAGTAATTTGATATTTCAACTATGATCAAGTAACTAAAAGACAATTTGAGGTTAGTTAATAATATCACTAAACAATTTGGAAATTTAATTACTAAAGTTATTTTTAATTTGCAGCTATCGGTTTACTCAAATCGCAGTAGACCCACAAGTGAAAACACCTGGAGGAAAAGCATACGACGTACTTTTCATTGGAACAGGTAATTAAAAGCTTTTAAAAAAAGTTAAAAGTTATCTAACGTTACTTATAACCTGAAAACTTAATATCACAATGTGTTAAAGATGTTCACGTAAAAGTTAAAAATGCTCAAATGTTTATTACAGACAACGGTAAAATCATCAAAGCGATCAACGCAGTCTCATACGACTCCAACAAGCGAGCCGTCCCAGTGGTGATTGAGGAGCTGCAGGCCTTCGCAGCTGGGTCCCCAGTCCGAGCCCTGAGGGTCGCCCGCGCCGGCCGCGATGCCGCGAGACTCATCGCAGTATCAGACAGGGAGGTGCTGAGCTTGCGGCTGCATAGGTGTTCGAGTGACAAAATCAGCTCCTGCTCGTAAGTTGTTCTCATCTACGTTCGCAATTAATGTTGATCCTCATTTACCTTCAAACTCCTAGCGTTCTATTGGTTTATATACGGAAACGTTTGGACTCACTCCCTTGGCGCTTACTTAATCGTAGCAGGAAGGTAGGTGTTTAGACATATTTTGTAAATTACTCTTACATAGTAATTAACGCTATATTTCATATTTTATATCAGTGATTGACATGCAAACTTTATAACCACTAAGGTTAGTTAGTTTTATTCCCATCAATTTAAATATTTTAAAGTAGGCACTGTGCGTGTAATTATTTTAATGGAACCAAGTGAGCTAAAGGTGGAGTAAAAGCAATTAAGGGACTTCATTTAAGTACTGCTCATACATTTACATAAACAGCCTGACCTAACCAATATATAGAGATAATGTTAGTGATACAAGGTTCAAAATTCCGCGTGCAATATGAGTACATAATTCATCTTATTAATTTATACACTATACAAAAATGATGAGGTAGTATCACAGCTGCTTACTAATAATATATGTGCTAATGTTGTCCCTTCTTTTCAGCGAATGCGTGGCTCTACAAGATCCCTATTGTGCATGGGATAAACAAGCAGGCAGATGTCGAGCCTACTCTCACGGAGTCAGCAGATGGCTGGATGAGAACTCCTTTTACCAGAGCGTCAGCACTGGAAGTCACGCAGCCTGTCCTCACAGTAAGTAAAACAGATAATACTTCCGCGACTCAGACCATTGTGTCTCCACTAGACTTTTGAAAGAGTAAAAGAACCTTTAAGACACCGACAATTTATATTTTAGGTAAAGATGCAGGCGCTGTTGGTGGCCTAAGTTCTGGCCTGTATGACGATGCACGGGGAGAAACAAAAGGAGAAGTCATCAATATCGTTCAAGATAAGGATGGCAAAGGAGGCAGCAACAATAATGAAGGTATACACTTCCATAAGTATAATTGTAAAGTAACTCACCTATTCCTGTTAGTTTTGGACCGCATCTATCTTTTTCAAGTGAAAACATTCATAATTTCAAATACCAGCTGCTTGTTATTCACTTTTAAACTTACCGTTCTTAATGCCTTTGTAATACGTTTATCATTATTTAAATGGTTTTTATAGACACTCTCACTGACGAATAACTTCGATATTCAGGTCCAGAAGTCCTCGCAGCCGATCCTCCACCAGCGGCGTACTCAGTAGAGACTCTAGCATTGGCAGTAGCAGCGGGTGCCCTAGCTGCATTAGGAGCCGGCTTTGCTGCCGGCTACATTTGCGGCCGGAGGTGCAAGAAGGACGACGATGACAATATGCCATATCCTGACACTGAGTATGAATACTTCGAACAGAGACAAAATATTAACAGGTTGGTTGAATAAGCAACCAATGGAATAGATCACTTTCATTCATGTCTCTCTTCTTCTATTTGTTTCATACATATTCCATTACTGGGTCAAAATTCAATAATAAAGATTTGGTTTTTCAAAATTAACACTTCATCTCATCTTCAATAGTTAAGGTTACTATCAAAATAATAATCAATTTCAATGTGTTGCAGAATTCAAGCAGAGCCAAAGCTTCTACAACAAGTAGAAGAAGTGACGTATGCTGAGCCAGTGTTGGCACCTCAACCTAAGCCAGCGTCTCCGCGGGCGACCCTCCGCAAGCATCCCCCTTACCATCCCCACCACGAGACGCTGTTCCAGTTCCAACCAGACGCCTACCGCCGTGACAACTTTGGCACTCTTCGCTCGCATCAGGTCAATGTCAGTTGTGCTCCATTTTCTTCTTTTGCATGGTATTTTCAATATAATTGACTGTAAGAAAATACAAATGAATTAATCCTTTTTTCATATGGTAAAACCATTAGAAAAAAAATACAGTCAATTATAACCTTTCTTTTAATTAACAAACTATAATAATCCCTCTAAAGAGAACTATAATAACTGTGAGTACCCAAATTATAATATAAAAACATTTTGTTATACTCAGTAATTTCTGCTCTTCAAATCTTGATGTTTTCGAAGCATGAGTGTTCATTAATCACCTATTTTACAATGTTATCTAATCACAAACTTAGTTTTCTAATCATAATGTTGCATGACTTTTGAAACACAATATTTGTACTCATTATCTTCATCCTCATCTCACAGCTTCTTCATTCTAATTATTAATCATTCTTATACTTTTATCAAATACCTGTGAGTTATTAAGTTATTTGCCAAATTATAAATGCAATTGTGTATTTAATAATGCTCAAACACAAGCATTGAATAAGCGATGTCTTATCTTATCAAAGACTATCATCAAAATATAAATTGAACTTATTGAAATCAAATTTCTTATCATTGCAAACAATTTTAAACTATGTTTTAAGCCAAAACAGTTTTAAGCCAAAATATTTTCATGCTTATTCGATGTCATTAATTATTCTTCTTAAATTGTATAAGACTGAACTAACTCACGAGTATTTTAATCTGATCATAACCTTTCATTGGCTCCATTAACGCACGCATTCACCGCGGCATGTCAGTTAACACAGGAATATTCGGACCGCAGGGCGATGGGTACCGGCGCGGGAACGACAACGGCTTCTCGACAACGCGCTCAGTGAAGAAGGTGTACCTCTGAGAAACAAGCGGGGCGGACTCGCGCGATCAAATGCACCATCATAAGCATAATACGCACCACCACCATACGTTGGGTGAGTAAAAAGTTACTACTTTGTGTTTCATTTTTTATCTAAATAAACTTTTTAAATAACAACAGATACCTGATACAAATTTATTTACTGTTTAAGAAAAACAAACAACAACTCGTAATTGAAGAAAATAGCACTACTGCTCTGCAATATAAAATAGATCTACTTAACTATAATATCAGTTGTCATTTATTTGATGTATTGAGTAGCTGTACATTCTGGTGGGATGTCAGCAGGTCATCACACCATTACTGGCTTTCATTTCAATTGGACGCAGTGTTTCAATCTAGTAAATTCGGTATTTAACTTGTAGGTCTCTAGAAAATGAGAATTTTAGATGGCTCCATCTAGTAGTAGTCCTAGTATTCGATATGATATTTGAATCCCTAAATAAAATGTGCTGCTTGTTGTAGTGTCGCAGCGCAGCAGCGGGTCGGGGTCGGGCTCAGCGAGCGGCGGCGGATCGTCATCGTCGCCGTCGCCGCCGTCGTCGTCCCCGTCCCCCTCGGGCGAGCGGCCCCCCACGCCGCCGCCGCCCGCGCCGCAGCCCTGCGCCTACATCTACCGCAACTAGCGCGCCGCCCCGCCCCCCTACCACGAGGTACTCGCCCTCTCGCTCTAATCGGCGACACGAACCTACCCGCACGTTCGTTATGAACTCGCCTATGAATGTGACATTCCAAATTCAAATTCAAAGTGATCGTTATTCGGATTGTGATGTAAGATCGTTTGTTACCAACCGTGTTCTGTTACAGCGATGACCCTAGTTGAGTGGATATTATCGTACAATACATAAACGTTGTAGTTTAAAACCTGTTATAATAATATACTAGCATCTGATTCTTGTTACGACGAAGCTTGATGAATGTTAAAAAACAATTCGATGTGTATGTAATATAAAATGTATCACAACACGAGAATGTGATCAGATAATTTCTTCCATGAAATAAAATATACGTACTGGTGATTATCCACAAACAAATATATCTCTACGGTCAGAGAAGATGTGAAAAAATCATGTATTTTTTTTATAAGACGGAACAATATTATCGATTGATGTATGTAAGATGAATAATGTAACAAATTGTAGATTGTTTAGACTATACATAGTTTACAAAATAATTTAGGTGAAAATATAAGTTTTTGTTGGTAACATGTTGATGACTAGTTAATGTGATGTTGTGAAGTATTGCAGTTTTTAGTATTAGATATTCTTTCTCTTGTTAAAGCGCGAGTTGGTTGCTAGTGCGACTCTGACAAATTGCCTAAAAACTGCAATACCGTTTACGTCACTAATCGCTTTTTTACATACCTACTACTTGTAGCATACGTCATTAATTATAGGGAGGATTCTCTTATTCTAAAGTTCTAGCGTTATTATGACTCGACGAACTCAATGAGAGCGCTGCTCTTTGCAAATGTCTTCAATCTGTGCTACAACTTGTAACTCGCAGCGCTTCATTTCTAACGCGTCAGTTATACTAGATTAAACTATTATTATTATAACATTATAGTTGAAACCAATGACATAAAACACAAATATAATATAAATTATATTTACCATGTATAAATTATATATAAAGTTCTGATACTTATTCATTCATTAAAAAAGTGCTTCTTATGGGTGTATCTAGATTATTAGGGGATCGTTTTGATAATTATTCGATAATGTTATAGATTTAGCGATTATGTATACATAGAGACATAGTTTAAGAGGGCACTGCGATGCCACATTGCCAATTTAGATTGTTGGTGCGCCATTGTAAAGTTACTCTATGTAACTGTGATCATGTGTACATACATTCTGTACCCAACTCTAATCACCTTTTTAGTCTACTGTCGTTTCTAAATTTAAATTTCCAGAAAAGTGGGCCAAACGTTTATAAATCTTTTTCAAGAATTGTTCCTGTTTCTATTTTGTACGAGTAATGTACTTAGGAAATCAATTCCATGTTCTCCTACTGAATCTCGCTTTTCGATTTATTTTGTAAACTAGCTAGAGTTTATTTCACCCCGAGTAATGGATTGGATAGTGTTCAAACTCATCTTCGCTCATTGTTGACAATTGAATGTGTGTAAAGAAAATGTCAATTCTATTTGTAATGACTTAGTGCCTAAGTGTGTGTGGCAAGATTGTAATTTGTACATTACAATGACTCAGTTTTTGTTTTGGACTGATGTTAGCGTGGACTCTAGGACGCCATTAGTGTAGCTATTACAGTAGGCGACAAATGTTGAAACACTGCCGCTATTCGACCTCTTTGATGATTACTGTTTTTCTTATAAAGAAAGAAATATTAATTTTCCAAAACATCATAGTGATAAGAATTTAGTATTATGAAAGTAGTCGAACAGCGTGCACAGATAATTTTTATACGCCATAATAATAAAGGGCATTCTCAAGATTGCCTTCGAAATACTCACAATTATTTCACTCTACATGTATATGACATACCAAAGATGCCATGATTTTGTAATGTAAATTATTTATTTATAGTAGTAATTGCTAATACTTAATCGAGTTAATTGTTACTTTTAATCACGAATATAACTGCCAATTCGTATAATACTTTATAAATACCAACATAAACGCACATGTAACTATTTATTTCGTATTTAAACCGTGCGCTAAGTTAACGCTTTTGGACACTTGTTAAATTAAAGTGAATCCTGCCTGTAAAGTGAAGTCGTCTAATGAATACCATACGTACGAGATTTTGGAAGTGAATACTAAAAGACGTGTTTACTTGAACGTTATCGATGACTACTAACAACTTACTGCGTAGGATTCGCATCAGTTTAAGTAATGTCCCAGTCATTTTCGGAAATAAAAAACGGGCTTTGAAAATGGTAACCAAAAACGAGATGATTGTTTATAAGTAAGATAGTGTTTTAACTTCTATTTGAAGCGGCATGCTTTCACTTGTTTGTAATATGTAGTTAATGATAGCCCTGCAGCGCGGGTCCGGATGGTGTCATTAGGCTTAGAACGCACTAGCGGTAGGCCGCGATGCAGCGTGCCGCACATCAGACCCAGAACAACCGGAGCGGTTGACGGCTGGCCGCAAATGAGTGCGTTGTTATTTGGCAGTTTCATGTAAAAACTGATGTGCGGCCTGCCGCAACGGCACGCCGCATCGCGGCCTATCGCAAGTGCGTTCTAGGCCTTAAAGTTGTCAGGTTATACTAATAAGACTGAACGTACACTACGCTTGATTTGTTGTTTGGTCGACTAAAACGGTTATCATTTTTGCAGTCCGTACACAAATTGAACTCATACGTAAGAGAGGCTAGTACTTGTAAATAGCGAGTTCTGTATGTAATTAGATTTCGTCGAGTAATTTAAGTAAGCGTTAGTGTAAGCGCAAGAAATTTGAAGGTGAATTGTTAAGAATTGTTTTTTGTATTACTTAAAAATATTGATGAAATGTACAATAACCATTTCTACGTTTAAATTACTGAACCATCTTTTTATACTCGTAAAGTTAATTGTAAACATAACAAGCCTAGAAAGTCTCTTGTAATAAGCGTAAAATTATTGATTTATAATATATTGAAAATTATATAGAACGTATCGTACCGTAGATTATTATAGACCGCTTAATTTTGTTTTGAAACTCGGAAGCCTTAGTGTTAGAAATTGAAGACTTTTATTGAAATAAAGAAATAAGTAAATTACAGAGGATTGAATTTAATAAAAATCCGCAACTTTTATTAAAGTATAACATTTAAGGAATAGCTCGTTTACGTCACATTATTCTCAAACTATCAATCACATACCCAAAATCTAATATTCTAATAAAATGTAAATAATTGGGATTGAGTTGGTAAATAATCGGAGAGTCGGTTTAGTGCGTGTGCAATATTTTTCTACTTCTGAACTCGTACCTACGCGTTGGATTTTCAAATTTTTGAACTTTGATCTTAAAATTTTGAAATTCGAATGATCTTGCAACAACCGCCTTTGTACTTGTACTGTAGACTTTTTTGGAGAACTGATGCTCAGTTAACTGACTTTGAAAATGAAGCCTTTGTTTAATTTGGACTTACTAAATATCTTAAGAATCTTCGATTGATGCCTGCCTTCGTTTTCTAGTTATATGAGTCTTTCTGTACCTAATAAGGCAATCAGTTAAGGTACAAATTGATAAGTATAAAACTCTGTTGCATACCCACCTACTTACGTAACAAACTAGCTTACCTATCAACGTTCCGTATCTACTCTTATGGAAAACATCGTTTTAGCTTGAGCTAACTTGAATTTTCGAGTGAAATAAGGCTAGAATAAAAAAAGGAATGGAAAAAGATAAACGAGTGGACGAATTCGTAGTATTACATTTGCCTGATTTTTTGTTTGTTGAATGTGCTGCCAGACTCTAAATAATATAGGTACTTACTGGCTCTACAACAGAATGCATCAGATAAATCGCGGATTGGAATATTAAGCTGTTGGTGTTTGATAAATTATGACAAAATATAGAAAATATATTTTTACTAAGTAAAGAAGTTAGAATTAACTGAGGCAGATCTTCAAAACCGATAATTCGTTGCTATCTTGATATAAGAACCACGAAGATGAAGAACAGGGGTCCAATTCTGTTAAACCATAGACTTTAGAAATACTTAAAGCCAAGTATGGCCGCGATGGGATTTAAATATTATTTTACAATTCTTACTTTATTCGATTACCTTTGTTAAAAATGTATCATTGACTAGACGCACATATTATTTCTGAGCTCTATAAATCCATTAAATCATAGGAAACGGTATCGCTAAGTTCGATTGTGACAGTTAGAACGAGTAAAGATGTGTAAAAAATATTTAAATCACATAAAACGTGTCTTACAAAACAGATGTTCTAGTCCAGAGTTATACCTACTTACGCTTTTCTAAACACTCTACTCAGAGTTAGTTCTCTTAGGGTTTTTCAAGTCTAACAGAATTGGATCCCTGTGGGAGCGAATTGGGAACTATGGGAAGTGCCTATTGTTAAGATGCATCTGTAGTGTGGCATAATTGGGCCCATATCGAAACGCTCCTACTACATGCAATTAAAAACAAATCAGTTCGTTCATGTGGAATGTAATGATACTTAAGTACTCATGCGTATGGATGCGCTATAAACCATAGACTTGGACCTTTTGTTTAGGTATCGATTTTAAGCCGGTTTTATTCTAGGTACTTGGAAATTTTACGAGTAATAACTTGTAGTAAGAACTGTTGCTTTAAGTAGCTCATGTCTGTGGGGGCGTTTAATATAGGCACGAAGTTGACTCTCGTAGACCTAACTGACTTTGTTCAAGGAATCATCCAGAAATACCTAAGTAAACCCAAATCCAACAAAAGATAGTTCAGTTTTCAACTTACATATAAGTAACTTTGAAAATTCAAAAACGTTCTTAAATTTACAAATAAATATATAAATAAGTAGGTAGGTACCTAATGGAGTAAGGACGTGGTCTACATGATTAATGAATGAATATTGGATTCGGAAGACAAGTTGTTGTTTAAGAAAATTGTGTTTTTAAGAAATACCAGGTTTTCAGCTTATTTATTCTGGATCAGTCCTTGTATCATAGTCTACATCCGGTACGACCTGGCCGTCTGGCTGGTTCGATGGACAAACCTGTCGTCAATTTGCTATGTCTTCATTCATTCATTTAGTTACTCATCTGCCATTAAAAATTGTTAACTGTTGAACATGTTTAGGACGCTGAATTAGACCTGATAGGAATTGTCGAGCAATTAAACGCTCGGTCAATTCTGCTTTTGGACACTTGATTTGTTGTCTTTGGACATTTGATCAACGCTTTCTTTGGAAACTTGATAAATGCCGTCTTTGATCAATGCTGGACTTGTTCAATTCTATGAGTATTCTCGAGTTAACCGACCGGTCCGACTAAACCAGACGCCAGGTCAAATAGAGAGTGCGCGAATTAGTGAGTTTCTATAGTGTGCCTTTAGTATTGTAACTAGGAACCGCCCTTTAGAAACTCGAGGAATGGAATTGGAATATATTTATAACTTTTGAAATATGACGATGTGATTTAAACTCATGTAACATTTCGTATAACTTTACCGTTAACCTTAGTTATTTATTTAAAAGTTCTTCTATAGCATAAAATCATTAATAATTTGAGAAATATTTTAACTACAGAACTATTCATTATTTTCATCATTTTGCTAGAATTGTAGACACGTAACTCACTTGTAAAGTCTAATGCATTTATTTAAAATATACCTAAGTGTTATTCCAATTCCTTCCTTTACTCATTTAAATACAAAGCCATCAGTTACCTTCCCTTCGATTTATACAATACCTACCTATACAATACGTACGTCAACTTTCAATACCATACGTTGTTAAGCCCGCAATGATTTGCTTATAGACACTCCATAGGTTAAGTAGGGTTTTATAATAATAATAACGCAAACAAACGCAAATGCAGTGATAGAAACACCTATAATTCGCTGCTCTTGTTTATAGAGTGCAATTTTTTTATAACTAGAAACAAATAGATGTGAAATACTGATTTTCAAAACGCGACGCCATTTTTGTTTGGCCGTCTTGCTTTGTTTATCAGTGTTCGAAATGTTATGATCATTTTCTCATAAAAATATTATTAATTATATGCTAAATATTTTAGCAAAGGATAAAATGTATTCCTTTTCTTTAGTAAATAAAAAATATTGAAACTTGATCGTGTTGTTTGATTTTTGGAACCTGTTTATCTACAAGCTTTTAACTTTTAACAAACAATAATTATGTAGGTATCTTAGATTAAATCAAAATAGCGGAAGACAGGTGATTCGTCTCAACCGCGTCGACCGCTTATTAGGTGCCCGGCGACAAATTGCACGCAGTCGCCAACATAGAGTAACTTAAATACTGGGTCGCCAATTGGCGAGTCTGACAAGAGGTCGTGTCACATAAAAATATTCTTTAATTGTTTTAAGTGAGATAAAGGTTACCAAAATGCTTTCGTGCGCTTTTACGCGTTGTAAAAATTATTAAAAAAGAAATAACAAATCTCATGGAATCATATTTCACTCATAAGTAAAAGAAACGTTTTAATTTCTCATGATAATAAATCTCTCAAAATTCATTAATATTTTGGTCACCATTTTGCAGAGCGAGATAGAAATGTACGATATATTCATATGTGATGAGTTAAGTCGTTTTTATAGGACTTGACTCTGAAGCGTGTAGCTGGGCGAAGTACGCTTGACTTGTGGGGGCGCGCTATGCGGCCTCCTTGCGGCACTGGCCGAAAATATTTTAGAAGAATATTTTTATTTCAATTTTTTCCGCCACTTCACTTTGACACTTCTTCTGCACAAATTTTCTCTCGCGAATTATTTAATTATTTTATGTTTTTCTATCCTTTTGTAAATTATTTCTCTTGTAATATACACTCAGTTTTTACCTTTAATTAAACTTATCATTTCGTCTTCCTCTCAACTCACTCAATCTTTTAAAACTTCCTCACAATATATTCATTTCCGTGGGCTGGTACAGTCAGCCTGAAAATTAGTAGGCAGATAAATACTGGAGGCCCACAACTGGTGACCCGCGACGTAGAAGATGTAGTGAGTTTACGCATTATTTATTGCTCGAAGGATTTTGCGAGGCGCAGTCCATGTATCATAGGTGAGCATTTTTATTTATCAAAATTCAAAGATAAGCAAAGAGAGCGAGTTCGAACAAGCCTGTGGAGGTTGCCGGCACGATACTAAATATGAAGTGCAGCGCGTTGCGGTGCGCGTACCTCAATTTTAGCCGGAGGAACCCACCTTATGGTTCGCGCAGCTTGAGCAGCAGTTTCTTTTGAGCGGCGTGACCGCTAATCAGACCAAGTTTGGATACCTTTATACCAATTTAGATTTGGCTTAAGAGAGAGAGGTTCGCGACATTATCACCAATCCTCCTGCGACTGGAAAGTACGAGAAGCTCAAGTCTGAGCTTATTCGTCGTCTCTCCATTTCTCATGAAAGGAGAGTTAAGCAACTCGTTACCTTCGAGGCGACCGCAAGCCATCGCAGTTTCTACGCCATCTTGAAAATCTCGCTGGACCTTCAATACCCAAGGATTTTTTGCAAACCATCTGGTCAAGTAGGCTGCCGCAGAACATTCAGACTGTAGTGGCTTCTCAACCATCACTTGCCCTGGATAATTTAGCTGATCTTGCAGATAAGGTGTATGATCTTGCTCAGTCTACGCCCGTTGTAGCTGATACGTTCAGTTCGTCGCATCCTACTTCGTCAGCTGTAGCACCGTCGACTGAACATCTGGTTGAAGAAATTAGACAGCTTAAGGAGCAACTAGCGGAACTTACCATGGCAAAACAGAATCATGCGCGCTCACATTCACGGTCGAGGTACGGCAGGAATAGCCGTTCTAGTAGTCGTTCCCGACCACAGCAGCCACCTCATCATCATCATTCTCATTGCTTTTACCACTATACATATGGTGAAAAGGCAAAAAAGTGCAATCCACCCTGCAATCCACTTCCAGGCGGTAAACTCGCAGGGCAGTCGCAAGTAGCGGCCCACGACTGCCCTTCTACATCAACAGGCCGTCTTTTTATCGCTGATTTTATTACCAAAATGCAGTTCCTCGCGGACACTGGCTCAGACCTGTGTGTTTTTTCGCGATCAGCAATCAAGACGCCTTGTACAAGGACCAAGTATGATCTCGTTGCAGCGAACAACTCCATTCATACTTACGGACCTGCAGTTCTCCATCTCAACTTTGGCATCAGGCGTAAATCACGCCTGAGGCCAAAAGCCTACTTGGATTTTCGTTACTGCGGACGTGTCAAAGCCCATCATTAGAGTGGATTTCCTGAGTCACTTCAATTTGCTTGTGGATTGCAGAAACCAGCGCTTGGTCGATGGCATTACCAAATTATCAGTTGCTGCTACAGCTTTTAATGCTACTAAGGACATCGCTTCTGTTAAAGCTGTATCTGGTGAGTCAGAGCTACACTCATTATAGCGCGAGTTTCCAGAGATCACCAGACCTGCAGGCGTACACTCTCCTCCCAAGCATAATACGCTCCATTTCATTAAGACGACGTCTGGTCCGCCAGTTTCATGCAAGCCTCGTCGTCTTGACCCCGTACGTTCACAAGCAGCGAAGAAGGAGTTTGAAGATATGCTAGCTTGTGGTACAGCTCGACGCTCGGAGAGTCCTTGGTCTTCTGCGCTCCATTTGGTCAGGAAGAAAGACGATGGATGGCGACCATGCGGTGACTATGGACTTTGGTTATTTTAAACAATTAAATCTTAAAACTGAAAACTAATAAAACCAATTCAATTTAGAATCAAATAGTGATTACAGCTGGAACTAAGTGGGATGTATAAGTATCGAATAATGCTGAAAAGGACACAGAATAGGCAAATTACTTAAAAACTTATAAGATGCTTAAAAAGCTTTCTTCTACTTACTACTGGCTTACATATAGCTTAGGAAGTGCTAAAAATGTCAAAAAGGATTAAAAGTGCCAGATAAGGGCTTAATAAGACTTAAATGGTTAAGAATAAGTTTTTTTTTAAAGTATCTTACTAAAACTTAACAGAGTTTTAAAAGGCTTAAAAGTTAAAGCTTAGAGAAACTCAAAAAACTTACAAAAAACATGGCTTAAAAAATTAAAAGGCTTATTAGTAAAATTTAAGATCGTTATGAGATATTGAAAAATGTTTATTAGAGATTTCAAGGGCTAAAATTTATTTAAGAAAGACTCAATAATTTAAAGGCTCAAAAATAATAAACAAAGGCTTAGTAATAACTTTAAGAAGGCTTAAAAATAATAAAAAGGCTTAAAAATAGGTAATTTTAAAAAGGCTTAAGACAGGTAATTTTAAAAAGGCTTAAGATAAGGTAATTTTAAAAAGGCTCAAGAAAGGTAATTTTTGAAAAGGCTTAAGAAAGGTAATTTTAAAAAGGCTTTTAAAAAGGCTTAAGAAAGGTAATTTTAAAAAGGCTTAAGATCAGATAGGTCGGTTAGTTTAAACCATGCAGGTTTTCCGGACCGATATCATCATGCGAAGCCCAAAAATGGTTATGCCTCCTTCACACACCACCAAATTAAGTCTTGCCCCACGTTGGGCGCCAATTTTGTAACCCCTTTTTCTGGGCTTCCTCACCGGCCCACTCGGTCTTAGAGCGAGAGACTATTACTATGATCTGATGACTACTACTATAATCCCAGGGTGCCTATTTTAGGTGTGTGAAGGAAAACACTGGCATATAAGTGTTTTCCTTCACACACCTAAAATAGGTAATTATTAATTTATTTATTACTAAGCAACTAAGAATACAAATTGAATGTTTAAATTAAATTACATATTATACCTATAAACCTCATAACAGCTGTTTATTTTATATTACAAATAATAAATCAAATTAAGTTTAAGGGTCTTATCAATGGATCCAGCTGGCGGGAATTATGACTCTGCTATTGCATATTAATGTGAGAATGCGTGTCTGACCTAGCTCAACAGATCGGATCTATTTTAAACTATTTCGGGGTTACATAAAACCTCTCGGCAAACACTTATACTATATATTAAGTAACCATACACAAATGTTGGGTCCGTTTTTGTACGCGAAAAATTTATTCACGCGAAACGTGTCTGCTTATGGCGTGAATCAATTTTTCGCGTACGCGTTGGACCCAACAATTTTGCATGGTTATTTAATAAACAGTATAAGTGTTTACCGAGAGGTTGCAACCCCGAAATTGTTTAAATAGATCCGGTTTAGTGGCTAAAAATTAAAATCGATTGGCATCGCTAGTGTGTCCTATCCGTCGCCTTAAACCTCTTTTGATTTAATCGAAGTAGTAGCGAGTACACTTAAAAACATTCCCCAACCCGGTTGGTCCCCGTGGGGAATTAGACCAAAACCCCCCCAACCAAAAACCAGAATACACACGAAATTCATATCGCCACATTGAACGCAAGAACATTGAGAACAGAAGACAGTCTACTAGAACTCACAATAGCATTGAAAAATATTAAATGGAAAATAATAGGAATCAGTGAAGTAAGACGGATGGGTGACCAAATAGAAGACTATGGAGATTTTGTTCTATACTCTAAAGGAGAAACGCCAGGACAACATGGCGTCGGTTTCATGATACATAAAAAATTGAATATAATATAATTGAAGTTAAGGGGATTTCAGAACGCATAGCAGTCCTTAAAATCACGCTACCTCTACAGAAAAGCGAGTAGACCATAATACAAGTATATTCTCTAACAGAGCAATCTTCCGACAGCACCATTGAAGCATTTTATGCCAAGCTAGGGGACACGTTAACTGAATTAGGGTCAACAAATTTGATTCTGATGGGAGACTTCAATGCTCAAATAAGAAATAGGAAAGACGGAGAATAAATTATAATGGGATCACATTACCAAGGGGAAAGAAGGTCCAGGAATGGACAGAAACTAGTGGACTTAGCCCTTGAACACCACCTAGTGATACTTAACTCACTTTTCAAGAAGAAAAAGAACCGAAGATGGACTTGGTCATCTCCTGATGGCCGCTATAAAAATGAAGTCGACTATGTCTTTGCTAACCGCGCCAGATCATTTGAAGATTGCAGTGTTGTTGCAAGATTTAACTTTAATACCAACCACCGAATGGTGAGAACTCAGCTAAAAGACACGCCATACAAATCTACCAGGAAATTAGTTAAGCGCCACTACCAAACAGGTGCAAAAACAAGTAGAGAACCACAATGGACAACATTTCAAAATTGCTAAGCTCTGAAACAAAAAATACCAATTCTTTATTTACTTTTCCGCTGCTCGAATATATATTTATTAATTTTTGATATTGCTTATTTACTGAGAAAAAAATTAAAAACTAAAAAACGTAAGATGACGTCATCGGACGGCAGAAAGTAAAATATTTCTTTGCTTAGCACATTATAGTTTTAAATTTACGAAATGCCAAACCCATGACATGTAACTGTCAAAAAAAAGACAACTTGTCAACTTGTAATGTATGAATGACGTTGACAATGTTGACACTAGTATTATTTACCTTTGACAGTAGTACCTTTTTTTTATTAAAACAATGATAAGCAAAGGAATATCGCTGTATTCAGCCGTCCGATGACGTCATTTCGCGCTTACGTCTATTTAGAATAAAAAGAATTTCAATAGTTATTTTATGCATGAAAATGGACAAATTTTGAAAAAAGAAAAAATATGGGTCTGTTCATTTTATGTCTATTTTCATATAAAAAAACAATATGGACATGTTAAAAATATGAAATGTTGTCCATTGACAACCGAACAACTGGAAGAAAAACTCAACGACTTGGAACAAGACCTATCGGTAGTTAATGTTTTGGAAATCTATCGCAAATTCACAAATATCCTTAGTACTTTTAAGAAGACATAATAAGCACCGCCACTGATTATTATAGAGACTTATATTCAAAAAGGTCAACTGCTATGTGCACTGAGTTACCGAACTCCGATGAAGTACCGTCCATTATGCAACGAGAAATCGAAAAGGCGATTAGCTCACAAAAGAGGAACAATGCACCGGGACCCTATAATATCTCAAGCGAAGTGTTACTCGAAACTAAAGATATTATAACACCATTCCTGACAAAAATCTTCAACACTATCCTGTTAACAGAAAAAATACCAGAATAGTGGACAATATCTACTATAAAACTCCTACATAAAAATGGCAACACAGATGACATCGGCAATGGACAACATTTCATATTTTTAACATGTCCATATTGCTTTTTTATATGAAAATAGACATAAAATGAACAGACCCATATTTTTTCTTTTTTCAAAATTTGTCCATTTTCATGCATAAAATAACTATTGAAATTCTTTTTATTCTAAATAGACGTAAGCGCGAAATGACGTCATCGGACGGCTGAATACAGCGATATTCCTTTGCTTATCATTGTTTTAATAAAAAAAAGGTACTACTGTCAAAGGTAAATAATACTAGTGTCAACATTGTCAACGTCATTCATACATTACAAGTTGACAAGTTGTCTTTTTTTTGACAGTTACATGTCATGGGTTTGGCATTTCGTAAATTTAAAACTATAATGTGCTAAGCAAAGAAATATTTTACATTCTGCCGTCCGATGACGTCATCTTACGTTTTTTAGTTTTTAATTTTTTTCTCAGTAAATAAGCAATATAAAAAATGAATAAATATATACTCGAGCAGTTGAAAAGTAAACAAAGAATTGGTATTTTTTATTTCAGAGCTTAGCAATTTTGAAATGTTGTCCATTACAGGCCCATAAGTTTAATGTCTAATATATACAAAACATTTTCAAAAATCATTCTGAACCGCATTAACAAAACGTTAGACGAAAATCAACCCAGAGAGCAGGCAGGCTTCAGACACAATTACTCTACAATAGATCACATGCATGTAGCCAGACAGATAGCTGAAAAATGTAAAGAATATAACATCAATTACCACTGCTGTTTCGTAGACTATTGTAAAGCGTGTGATTCACTCGACCATGCAAAAATTTAACCAACTCTAAGAAATCAAGGTGTCGAGCACAAGTATATTAGGATAATTAAGAACATCTACACAGGCACCAAAGCGAAAATTAAATTGGAAAAGGAAGGCTGTGATATAAGTATCTTAAAAGGGGTAAGAAAGGGAGACCCGTTATCGCCCAAATTATTCACAGCAGTTCTAGAAGAAGTATTCCGGAAATTAGACTGGACAAATAAAGGCCTGAATATATGTGGTGAGAATTTAACACATTTGAGTTTCGCGGACGATATAGTGGTCTTTGCCAAAACTGCAGACGAACTACAACAAATGCTAGTAGAACTGAATTCAGCAAGTAAGGAAGTTGGACTCTCAATGAATTACGAAAAAACAAAGGCTATGAGTAATGGACGGGATTAAACAGAGATTACAATAGATAATAACAATATTGAGTATGTATCCGAATATATCCTATCTGGGTCAATTAATATCCAATCAAGACTCAACAACAAAGGAAATAGACAGAAGAATAGGAAATGCATGGAAGAGATACTGGTCCCTAAAGAAAATCATGAAAAACACCCAAATGCGCATGCACATCAAGAGAAAACTATTTAACACATGTATCCTACCGATTCTTACATACAGCTGTGAAACATGGGCACTCACTGTAGCCCAAAGATCGAGGCTCGCCAAGTGCCAAAGATCCATAGAGAGGAGCATGACGAGCCATAAGATACAAGACAGGGTGAGAAACATTGACATACGAACCATAACGAAGGTCACCGACGTTCTCACCCGAGTCGACCAACACAACAGAAGTGGCGATGGACGGGTCACATGCTACGGGATCAAACGGGTAAATGGAACAGAGAGGTGACGCATTGGTACCCCAGAGACGGCAAGAAGAACCGTGGCAGACAACACTTCAGACGGGAAAATGACCTGAAGCTCGCAGCCGGTCCAAATTGGAGACGAGTCGCACAGGACAGAGTGCAATGGAAAGCGTTGGAGGAGGCCTTTGCCGAGTTCAGGTGCTGGATCTCGACGTCGGATCTTAGAGGCAGTTCGACCCATTCTGGACAGATGGATCGTACGAAGGTGGGGGTCGATGAGCTACCGGCTAACACAGATCCTCTCAGGGCACGGTTGCTTTGGGAGGTATCTTTGTCTTGTCGCCGGTGCGGAATCAACCCGAGCATGCCACCATTGTGGCTGTACAGAGGACACAGCACAACACACAATGGTGGATTGCCCCGCGTGGGCTGGGCCGCGGACAACTTTAACCACGGCTCTGGGAGGTGGAGACTTGTCCAACTGTCCTCGAAAAAATGATCAGCAACGAAAGTGCTTGGATTGCAGTGGCTTCTTTCTGCGAGGAAGTGATGTTGCAGAAGGAAGCTGCTGAGCGAGAGAGGGAGCGAGATCCGCTCTCTCTCCGACTCCGCCGGGGGCGAGGCAGAAGGGGGGCTCGTCAGGGAATTGCTTTGCCCGGAAGGTCTCGGGCGGCAGGTGCGGGGGCACCAGCTGACCTACAATGAGGTCTGACAGTGGAGGAAGGCGCACTGCACGCCGGTGCGCATTCTAGGGGTAGGAGTGTGTATTGCACATCTCTGAGGCGGTCTTCCATTTATACATGGGTGGACGTTGGCCGGAGGCGAGGTTTAACGGACTGATGAGTCACCGTGGACCTCGTCTATTATATCAACAGCGGCGGGCGTCAGAGGGTTTTTAGTGGGTAAACCTCTGGGGTTACCTCTCAGAGGGAGTCCCACACACCCTGTCAGGTCCCCCGACCTAATAGGACGGTGCGTAAGGCATTTTCCCTCCGTGATCAAATGTACTATAGATATGATTGATATAGATATGAAAAAAACAACTAGGTAGACATTAAATTAAATGTTTAGCTGACTTGGAAAATGGCTCTTACTAGGAATAAAGTTAAAAGAAAATTGCATCTGCTTACCTTTAGTTATTCTCTTATACTGAATAAAGGGCTTTATTATATATAGTAGCGTGTATATTTACATAAAATACTTTGAATGTCTCAAAAGAAAAATAAACTTAAAGCTCAGATGTATAAAACTATGTATGAAAAATTCAATTCTAAAATAAAATTAAACTTGTCTGTCTCGTAATTTTACTTCGTGATTCGCGCGCATGGCAGGCGATGCCGCGATGGCAACATGGAAAATCATGCGTCATTTCCTGTTTTTTTTTTTAATAAAAAATGTATTCCAATTTATGTTTACGGTGTCCATCAAATTCTATATGCGAGTTTATGGTTTTAATCTGTAGCTACTAAACGTTAAAATAGTAAACTGACATTTAGTTCCTTTTGTCTTGTCAGGAATCAAGTTTTATTGTTTTGATTCAGATAACATGTGCAAAACCTTAAGCAAAACAGTAAAACTGAGAAATATGTGAAATAATTACAATAACGTAACGAAAATCATGGCTGATAATATCCACAACTCATTCACATGCAACATCAAAGAATTCATCATTGATGAAATCGCTTTAGAGGGGTTGGAAGGCATCACACCGAAGTTACTATGGAAGAGATTAGCGGTTCGTATTTCGGCTCCTATTACAGAGAAAATGAAGATTAAATGCTGGGATTTTATTCTGAATTGCAAATGTATATCTATCTATAAACTTCGTGAGCCTCTTCCCGACATAGAGGTCATCGATCGCCTCACATTAATTGACCCTGAAACTGGGTATCTAAAAGATCCTGTAAGTATTTTTCTTCTCTCATTTTATATCTGTATTCGGTATGGTATGGTGGTAAAACCATTCTTGAACACTTCATACATAATATGCATGTGTTGTTAAAACAAAAATCATAATTTGCACTGTGCGGATGCATGCTGATCATTTGAGACCAGAATCACTGGTCCATTGTACACCTTAGATTTATTATCATACAAAAACTCCAATCCAATATGATCGAAAATCACAAATATCATCATATGAATGAATGTGTTGCTTACCAGTTTTGGCAATTTCAAGTGAATTACAACTTTTTAATTTAATTTTAGTCAGTGGGAAGTAAATGTTTCACTGTAGGCTTCTGGTAGTCTTGAGTTTTTAAAAAAATTGCCATTTGAATATTTTCAGGATGATTATCTTGATGGTCCTTATGAATATGCACCTATAGATAATGAAAATGGATCATCTGTACATTACAACACAAGAACTTTAATTTCCGATGCAACCTCACTATCATATGACAAGATCAATAGTAAATATGGTGAACATTTAGCATTAGTGGCATCATTAGAAGAACGGTGGAAAGCCCTAGCCCCTGGTGTACCTCTTTCTCTTCAAGAGCTTGTGCCCTTGAATTTTTGTATGCTGGAACTTATTGGAAGGTCCAGAGGAAATGTGAGTATTTATTTGGAAACTATATATGATCTTTTTATACTGTAGTTTTTTTAATACAATGACAGTGGCAAACAAGTGTGTGGCTGTGATTGTGAATTATAGTTTCTTTCTTATGTATCCCATTAAATACTGTTTATGTTTTTTTTTCTTAAATACTGATAAACATTATTTAAGTAATTCCTGTAACCTATTTTTTTCCGAAAATATAATTATCAGTGTACTTAATTAATGATACAATAAGTTACCCAGTAAATTATGTTGAATTAGTACACATCAAAATATTTTTATTCAATCTTTAGCTCTAAAAAGGTAATTCATTTAAAATTTAAAGCATACACTTAGCAAATAGAAAACTCAAATCTCTTCCTTTTTCCAAAGCCTTAATAAAAGCTTTTACGCAGACATATCTTGTATAATTTTCAGGGGCAAATGACAACAGGAAAATCAAACTTGATGAAAATAGTCAAAGATCCAAAAATTCTATTTTATCACCGAAAAGCTCTTCAAAACTTGGACATAGTTCGGGTAACATGTCTCACCCAAGTGACTGCAGGCAGAGCTGTTAAAAGCTTACTCATAAGACTGAAAAGATTTCACAAAAGTGACATTTTGACAGTTCCAAAATCAGGACTATTATGCGATATTGTAGATCATTTAAAAACAAAACCTAACTTTTGTGAAAAGACAGAAATGATTATTAAGCAAGGACTTATGAATCAATCACAAAGCAAAAGGTTTCAGAAGAAAGTTAGCATATTCCATTTTGTAAGTATTTTTGTTATTTTATTATAATGTATAAAATCAATATTTTTTTTTGTTTAATATTAACAAAAAAAAATATTGATTTTATATTGTCACATTAAATTCACACAGTATTCTTATATCCATATTGCTTCTATTAAATAAAGTTTAATTTTGAGAAATGCAACATATGACTTTCAGGGAGAAACACCAATAACTTCCAATTCAATTCTTGGAGCATCAGCAACCTCCAAATCTCAAATCTCAAAAGACCCAAAAAAGGTTGTCAAAAAACGCTACATGTACTTAGTTTCAAGAAGTGATGAATCATCTCAATCTGAAGAAGAGGAGAATTCTCAACCACTTAAATGTCAATACAAAATTGGAGTAAATGTATTAAGACAAGCATACGAAAGGTTCCTAGAAGCTGGACGAAATGGTTTAACACAATTAGAACTAGCTCAACTAGTGGGTGTTGAATTTTACGTTTCTCGAAGCATCTGCAGAATTTTCAAAGGCAAAAACATTATTAGAGAATTTATTGAATGCAAAGGTAGACAAAGAATGGGCAGGTAAATTAAACGATAGTTATTTTGAAGTATAATAAAAATACTATGCTATTTAAAATAAAAGATTATGTCGGCCAAATTTTAAATTTTATTATTCTTGCAGATATATTGCTATTGCTGCTACTTCCAAAATGGATAGCAAATTGGCGAAAGAAAAGGAAAAGCTTATAAAATTATTAGATGAAGGAAATAAACTATGTAAACAAGTAACAAAAAGAACAATGTCAGAAACCAGTTCCGATTCTGAAAAGCTAATAGTGAAGAAAAAACGCAAAATGGAAAATATTGAACCAACAAACATAGATTCAGGTATCACCGAGATAAAAATCATTGATGGCATAAAAAATATGGTCATAAATTTAGAAGACCCTAAGTCTAAAGTATCCCTTAGACAGTTGAAATTTATGAATGGTATACTAAAAGTGATTCACGAAAGGACATATGTTCTTGGATATCAAACTCTAAGTAATTTTGTGTCGGCAGAATGTAATGAACCACCAATGGATACAAAAGCAATGAAGCTGATGTTACAGGGTATGGTCAGTGGTGGTAATTTAAAAGTTTATAGGATGAAACTACCCCGTTCACGGCTCCAGTACACAGTGGTTATTTGTGCTCCTCATATTAAACCAAATGATCCATTATTACAAGCAAAGTATAACGAGCTTGTACATAAAGTTAGTATGAGCCAAAAAATTGCCCAGAAAAAGTTGTCATCTGATAAACCTTTGTCACAATATGCTTACCCGCGATATGTTAAAGTTCAAAAACTTCACGAAGCTATTGTGAAAATTATGTATTTTAATGATGTCAAGTCTGAATCATCTGGATTGCCTCAGGGATTCTTTAGTTTAAAAGATCTTATTCCGGAGTTAACGGTAGGAGTCAGCTTAGGCCATATATCTAGTGAAGGCGTAGTTGATATTGCTAGATTTCCAATAGTAGATAATTTACTCGACGTCAAAATCCGTGATGCACCAACAGATTTAAAGAGAGTACTTTTGAAATCTAACAACCTACAAGCATCTCTGAGAACGATCTTAAGAATATTGGCTCAATTTGGACTTGTTCAGCTAATTGTGCAATCAACACCTAACTGTTCTCAAGTTCCTGATAATACTATGACAATTAATATGTTCTATGTGAATAAACACGCTAAAATTATTGATACGTCTGGTGTTTGGCCTAGGGAAGGTGCAGAGTATAAAGAGAGAGAATTCTATTTTGAAAACTTTGGAGTTGTTCAAGAATATTGGCAAGCTGTATACCATATTAGTACAAACACGACAATAGAAGTTCCGAATCGAAGGCAAAAAAATATACAATTTAAAGCTCCCATTAGGACGATAGATCAAGCCCTAGAGTGTGATAATGGTGAAAGGTTTGGAAACGGCAAAGGTCCATGTGGCTTCGATTCTCTTTATTACCTTGAGATTCCCCGCCTGTGGAAGTCTTACTGTATTAGATCTTCATCTTTAGAATCAAAACTTAAAAAAAGCCATGTGAGAATGCCAAAACTCGACATACCAAAAAAAGCTAAAGTTCAAAAGAAGAAAAAAATACCAATCAAGAAACCTATATTAAAAAAACCAGTAGTTGCAGAGGTTGTAAAACGTGCAGCGACACCAGGAGACGGCATTAAAAAGAGGCCAAGAAACGCCAAGAATTGGACTCTAGAGGAAGATAGGCTTTTGATGATGTGCAAAACTGCCATCACTATTATGAGTCCTATATCGCAACCTGGTAGCCTTCGAGTAAGAAATATTGTCGCTAGAGATATACTCTCAATAAGAGATCCAAAGAAAACTCAGAGTGTTTGCCACAAAAGAGCTGCTTTAATAGAAACCAATTCAACACTAGTACATGAAAGGAATTGCATATTAAATGAACTGAGACGACAAAATCGAATATCAAAATATGAGGGTTTGTTGAAAAATATTAGAATTTTATACTCTACAAATTTAGGCAAATACATTAATGAGGCACGGATGCCTATGATGGAATTGGTTTGGATTTTATACCAATTATCAAAAAACATGTCTTTGATGAAAGTTACTCCGTGGGTAACATTAAGTTTGGAAGAGTTTAATGAAAAATATACCATAGCTGCATCATCTACAAACCAGCCTTACAATTTATACACGACTCCACATGAAAACGGAGTTACACTCGCCACTTTAAAGGAGGCTATCATGTTGACAGTTATGCTTTCCTTTAATAATGTGGTGAATAAGGAAACTGCTGAAATCGTATACGCATATTTTCACAAATATTCAGAAAATGACTTAAGGACAGCAATAGAGCCATTGCGAAAATGCGGTGCAATTGCCGCCAAAGATAAAATGATAAGAACCCAATTGCAAATTATTGATTTGGATGATATAGTGCAATGCTCATACAGAATATCAGCAGTTTATCAGCGTAAATGGATCAGTCGTCTGAATTCTGACTTTCCAGAAAGTGTAGCTGATTATTTTAATGGAGATGTGAACCGGCATGCTGTAAAAGCTTCACCAGAAGCTAACTGTTTCTTTTTTGAATCACAAGGGAGTGGGATATTGGAAATTGTCGCCGCCACAGTACCAGTAATCACTGGGCCTTCGGGTTCTATAATTCATGAAGAGCAACTTAATGTTATCGACATAGCAACTAACTTTAAATTAAAGTCTGGCACAATAGGCTGGAAAAATAAGACCAATTTGACATCTTTTTCAGAATTACATAAAAATATCAATGTTAATGAGGCTTTAGATTATCTGTCCAGGTAATTTATATATTACATTATCTTTCCCATGTTTGCTAACAATACATGTATTTCTTGCTAAAGTATTGAATTTAATATGTAGGTATACAATCTGATCTGATCGGAACAATGTAAGGATGTTTAAATTATTTACTATCTAGGTAGTCTATCAACTCCCAATATCGATATGTCCTTTTACTGTCCCAATAATATTTAATCAATGTAATGAATTGAATTCCAGACGATCATTTATTCGGGATGAAGATATTAGGAAAGACTATGATTTGGATCATAATATTTTGTCATACCTAGAAGGAAAGTGTGAAAAGGGAGCAACATTTAAAGAATTGAAGGTATTTTACTTTTAGTATAAAACATAAAATTACTGGATATTAATACAAAATCAAATCGAGTTATTTAAAAAAATACATACTATTGACTTAATTTTAAAAAAAAATCTGAAAACTTGATAATTATCAGTATCATTACTTAAATTATCGGTGTAATTATTCTTTTTTTTTTAATTAATTGTTTAATTAGTTCAACCTTTAAAAATTTAATTTAGGTAATTAATTAGCGATTGTAATTAAATCGATTTTCTTGGAGTTTTCTTGCACATCAAAAACTATTTATTGTATATTGATGAGACTAAAGGACGATTCAAATTCGAATGGCGTACGTCTTAAGCGCACTTTCACAAACATGCAAAGAAAATATTTTATTAACAATTCATAAAGTCGTATATTGCTTTGAAAACCGGTTGGCATATAGCGTATTCCTAAACACACGACTGGTTGTACGAGGATGCAGGCAGGACCACGCGGTTGGCCAGAATAAAATAATGGGCTGGCTGGCGCTCGGCAGATCCGTGCACAACAGCCGCGCGGCTTTCAGTCGCGCGTATCGATTGCGCTCGCGATGCTCTTCAACGCGCGCTTTTTGATATGAATCATCCCTAACACTTCCCTGCGAAATTCGTATCACCTAGCGTTTTGCGAACATTTTATTTTATCTACATTTTATTAGATATAGATATATGAAATATATATTTAATATAAGTATAGGTACTTTTTGATTCCAAAGTCCAATCTCTGGCTGTGTCGACCGTCGTCATTATCAAATAGTAATTTAAACCGTCAACTTCTCACTCATCACTTTTTATTTTTCAGGAATCTTTAGAATACGATTCGAAATCCCTTACTGAAACGTTATCTTCATTACAAACGCAAAATATTATAAAACGCATAGGTTTCTACGAAAACGTTGTGGTTCTTATAAAATACGTTAAACACTGGTGCATGATGATACCCGGGGGATACATGATTCCTGTACCCTGGTTGACGCTGGAATCCAAAATACGTCCAGACATATTTTTCAAGTGGGCCGGAGTGGTGATGAATAAAGTATTTGAATACCCAGGTTGCTCACTCAGTTACCTCTCGGAGTCCTGCGAATTTTTGACAATAAGAGCAGTTCAAGATATATGCGAAACTCTACAGAAATGTGAATGTGTTTCCCTGTACGTGTTGTTACAAAAAGAACCTAGTTTATTTTTTGATGACGACGATATGTGCCCTGAACTAATTGACTATAATGAGTTTGAATCACCACTTAACATTGTTGTGATACCGGTGAAAGATTGCATCACTAAATACTCATACATAAAAAGCGCAATGTTTATAAATGACGATTCGAATACAATAAGCACGCAAGTGTCAGAAGATTCGCAATAAATGTTAACTACTAATAAATAAGTGTTATGTTCTTGTTTGTATTATGATTTTATTAGTATTAATAAACGTTTATATCAGTGTATAATGTATTTTTAATTATAAATCGTTATTTTTTTATCGTTTACATCCTGAAAATCTCACAACAGCTGTCGTGAATAAAGTCTTTATAGCATGTTAGATCGCCAAAATAAACGAAAAAAAAACTGTATCCACCCAGCAATAATGTATGGAACAACTGTTTTTTTTTCGCTTATTTTGGTAGGTAATCGAATATACTCGCGTATATACAGAGAATCCTGATAACTTACAGCTATAGATTCTCTAGGCTTCACTAGGCTAGGCCTGTCCTGTAGGACAGGCTAGCCTAGTGTTATAGTCTTTGTAATTTAAAAGGATGCGTCTGTCGGTGCAACTTTAGCACTATCCTTAGCTATTATGTACAGTATAGCGCACAAAGTACTTTGGTATAGAGCTGCGAGAAATGATTGTATTAAATGTGTTAAAGTTGTCTAATTATTTTTTAAATGGGCTTAATCACGAAATCACGATACCTATTGTCAGATTTTCGGGATGTAAACGATAAAGAAATAACGGTGTATTATAGGTGCAGGATGATTTTTATCATCAGCCAAACTTATAAATGTTCAACTTGGAGCCCAATTCTCGTGCTCGTGATATTTTGAAAACATGGCGGATATCACCTGAAAACCATACAAAAAAACTATGTTTTAGTGATATATGTCGTATGAAAATAAATATCACGAGAACGAGAATTTAGCTTTTGGTTTTCTAACGAAATGCCAACGCCAACCAATAGTGAAATCAGAATAAACTGCGGCAATTTAAATGTCAACCTATAGAAAACTACACCGGTAGATTTTTTTGAGAAGTATAGAAAATAAGCAAATTAGTATGATCAGACAATATAGGTACATTTATCCACCTGAGCCTAAAGTAGCCTGACCCAAGATGAAAGGACCTATGATGAGGCCCAGGCATCATAGGCCCTTTCATCTATAACAGATGTTTTAAGCAGTATCGCGCGGTGTGGTGACATTACAGCTGCGCTCATGGCTTTATAATCCTATGTGGGAGTGAATTTTCCGTCCGCATTTGCGACACGTAAATTGAACAAATTCGTAATTGAATTTAACGTATTAGTGCTAGCACAGAGATACATAGCCTGACCCTGACGTTATGGGTATTATAGCGATATGGAATATAAGAACACCCAGACACCTAAAAAGTAGCAGCAACACTGGCCAATACAGACAGCAAACAACACATCCACATGTTGGTAAGCTTGCTGTAACCACGCGTGCGGACACGCCATAAGAACACCCGGCCCCTTCACCCTGGTGGCTTAATTTGAAGCCGTCCCGTAACGAACGAGAATATACGTGTCGCAGCCAAACAAATGACACATACAGCGCGTGTGATTGAGAGGGTAACTTTGATTTGGTCGTAACATCTGCTTTAAATTAGACCCTCTGGATTGGGCTCCCTCGCCCACTTAGCGATATATAGTACGCGCTGCTTCACGCCGGTTTTCTGTGAGGTCGTGGTAACTCTCCAGTTCGGACGGCTCATTCATCCCGAAGCGTGGTTCTCCCACATGTATGTAGTCAATAAAGTCTTTAATTAAAATAATTCATAGCGCCACACTGTCTCTTACGTTATAGTAGACTCATTGTTATGGTACAGCAGAGGAGCCCCGTTACCAACGGACCGTTAGATCTGGTTAGGTCCTCAAGATTCAAACACAGACCAAGAAAAAAAGATTTCAGACTTGAGTTCACGCAACCATAGAAATCCCGTGATTAGCGCCCCTACTGTCACGTCAACCTTCAAAATTAAGCTTCCTTACAATAGTTACATATTACATACAAGAGTACATATTCTTTGGTCACAAGGAATCTCAAATTTGTCGCGAGACTCATAGCGCGGACTCCATAGGCCATGAAATTATAATAAGGATTATAACTTCATGCCTTAGGCGGACTCCCTACTTAATATTTTTTTCATGTTGAAAGATTTTTCGTAGCTCATCAATTCATCAGTCACTCAGTTAGCCAATGGAAAAATATGTGTCAGTAAGTTGCTATTAAAACACAATCGGGTTTAAATAAGTTACTATAGAAATCCAAAATCGATAATAAACCGACCAATTTACTTTTAATTGTCTATGGGATTCTTTTTTACCTATAGCAACAATTTCAAATGAGTGAAGTGAGGCGAAGGAGGACGACAATCCAAAATTCGCCATTTTTACTTTAGTGAAGGGAGATTTTATATTTGTCAGGCTGGAGGACGAAGAATATTTTGAAAAAAGTGTGTCATTATATTTAATTTATCGTAGCCGGGATATTTATTTGAAAAAATCTTAGTATAATAGTGTGGTTTTATTTCTTACTAACGTTTGTATGTAGTGCTACTTCCCCATCGTAAGGTTGCTCGTTGGTGTGTCGCTTTAGCTAATTCGATGGCTATGATATTGAAATTGTAATCTAACGTGTCGCTTTGACGTTCTCCGAGTCGGATAATATCGTGAAAGTGAGGGGACGGCGTTAGAAATGAGCAGGCCTCAAGGCGGACGCATTCAAGTCCCGGATGACCTTAGAGAGATATTACTGGAGTTCACCATAAGCTACCTTCTGGAGCAACCTGGAGACGTGATCAACTACGCCGTCGAGTTCTTCACTAGATTACAGAATAACAGAACGACTACCATAGTGAGAGGCCCCGCAGCCGGCACGCCCGATGAGTCCATAATATCAGATGAAGAAGGTACTAGTTCAAGTTCACTCTTATTTTTTAGACAAACAGTAACAGTCACGAGAGTTTTGTCAGGATGACGAAGGTGGGTTTAGTTCGAGCCATAGTGCTAGGGCGAAATCATGTTCATTTGGTTGACCTATGTCCATCAGTACCTAGTTCCATAGTACACTTGCGTCTTGCATGCTATCAAATCGCACCAAATTGATGAATAATAATCCCCTAATAATCTTATAGATGAATGCTTACATCAATGCTGTCATGTTCAACATCATCACAACACATTACAAGTTGTGCATATTTTGTAAAGCTATTTTGACTGTCTAATACCATTTTGTATGGAAGTCATGACAAAATTAGCTGGAATAAATCATAGTGTTAGATAACTAAGCACATCTATTTTAAATATTTTTATTACACAGTGTTGACCTAAATTTACACACTTGTTGTGCTGCCTGTCAAATATGATTGCATTATAGTCACAGGAGTAGGTATCATAAATTTAATTTAAGCTGTGTTTTATCAGCTACAATATCCATAATGTAAATCAATATTCAGGTGTTTTTCTTTGTTAATAATGTCTTACATGCTATAAATTCTTAAACTATCGTATTCATGGCCACCAGACAAACTTTATTTGGTGCTGAAGTAAATTATTTAAGAAATTCTTAAAGTGGCTCTTCCTACATTTATAGTTGCCTCAGATTATAAGCATTATAAAAAAGAATTATAAATACTCTCTCTACTATAGCCAGCAGTAGTAATCTTTCGATGTTTGGCACTCTGCCATTACAGATTCAATGATATAACTTTATTTACGTTATAATACAAGTTTTTACAAAATATTGTAGCCTGTTGCCAAGTGATAAATAGAATGGACAGGACAGTTTGTGTTAATTTTAATGATTAGCATGGTTTTATGCTAATAACTGAAGTATTTATAGAAATTAAATTAACTAACTTGTGTTCCCAAATTAGAGTATTGTAGAGTTTGAAGCAAATATGTTTGGAGAGGCGTAAATTGTTCTGTGTTTACTACACACTGATCCCATTTGCGTGTTTGTTTTTTAATGCTTTGAAGTTGTGTGATGACGGGATCGGCTTATTTTTCCCATGTCCGCGGCTGACTTTAACATTGTGAATTGAACCAGATGTTGGCCTTTACGCATGTGTTACATAAAATTGGTTGCCTGGTACATAATGACAGGTAGCAAAGTATCTGTGCTATGAAATCTACAGGTGTTAACCAGGCCTTGAGTTATGTTTGCGCAAGAGATGTTCTTTCATTGTTAGATATAGGTATCTGCCTATTTGTACTGAGACAATCATTACAGCATACATTTACTGTTTAATGACTCATTTTCTTTTTGTAAAAGTCTTTGTGTATTTTTTTCTTTACATGAAATTATTTCACGAAGCTCATGAAGAATGGTAAAGAACAATAGCTTTTCTGCTCTGGTTTATTTATAGGAGTTATGTGATGTCATAGTACTCAGGCTAATAATAAGTAATAGATACATATGTGAGCATAACTGGTAGGATTTACAAGATTATACGAATTTACCATGGCAGTTTAGATTAGTTGGTGATATCATAGTGAACACACAGACTTTGGTACTAGAAAGGTTTTTGATCATAAATAGCATAAAATAAATCTTTGTGTCCCTTTAAATCTAACTAATGACCCTTTTGCTATCATAGAACAAGATAAATAATATTGATTTAAGTTAGGTTTATAACAAGGAATATAAATTTTCTTTGTTGTGCTGAATGTATGAATTTTCTCTTCTCCTCTCATGAATAAATAAATAAATACAATCATAATGCTCATGACCATATTAAACACGTACTGGAAATAAGAAACACGGTTCAGATAACACAGAGAAATAGAATAAATAAATCATTATGTGCTACAAACCAGTAAACACCTATCACATAAAAAACACAAAGATCAACTTAGTTACACAGTCAACAGACTAAGTAAAGTCAGTAATTTTACAATATAAAAATATTAGATACATAATATGGTAGGTATGTTAAAACTTTTGTTTGCAACAATAAGTATGATCTCTCAACTTTTACCTATTTCATGTTAGTTAATTTCAGTTTGACATACTTCGAGGCAGGGTCATGTTAATTATCTAAGCTGAGTTATGATGATACAGTTCATTGACCTTACATTTTTTTTGACTGACCGGATGGCGCAATTGGTAGTGACCCTGCCTCTTACACCAAAGGTCGTGGGTTCGATCCCCACCCTGGACAAACATTTGTGCGATGAACACTTGTGTTTGTTCGGTGTCTGGGTGTAATATATGTATTTAAGTATATATTTGTGTTCCTCTGTTGTCTGATATCTGTAACACAAGTGCTTACGCTACTTAGTACAGAATCAGGTCAATGTATGAGATGTTGTGAGCATTATTATTATTTGTAAACATTTTTTGTCTCAAAATGGTTGTTAAAACATTTTGGTGTTCATATTATTATTATTATTATTATTTTTAATAAGGTTTACATAAATATTAAACTATATTTATCAAGACTATTCTGTATGTACCTTTTTGATCTGCTTAGTCATAAAGATACCTACCTAGATACCTAGAGTAATTTAAATGTTGTGGGCATTGTAGGGCACTACAAAGATAATACACATATCTATAATATAAAAATGAATCGCAAAATGTGTTGGTAAGCGCATAACTCGACAACGCCTGGACCAATTTGGCCAATTCTTTTTTTAAAATGTGCGTTGAAGTCTAAGGATTGTTCTTAAGGCGAGAAAAAATAGAATAATTTTCGGAAAAACCCCAAAAACAGCCCTTTTCTTTTCCACATACAAACGTTTTCTAACTAAAACGTAGAATCAATTTGAGTTTTATTGCTATTATATAAAGTTCATATTTGTTGCCACATTACAAATTTTTTTGACAGGACAACGTCTGTCGGGTCAGCTAGTAATCAATATAATTAGCACTTTGAATCAAACCCTGCATTAAAACAATCTTGCGGTGATTAGTTGTATTTAACCTGATCATATCTGTACAGTCTTTCAGTATAATTTTAGATAGGTTAAATGAGCCGACTATTCAACTCAGATTGCTATATTAGCATCTATTTATTATTAACGCCCTGTTGGTCTAGTGGTTTAAGTACCGGACCGTGATCTCAGGTTTGATTCCCGGGTCGAGCGGAAAGTATGTTTCGAAGTTTTTGAACATAGCTCGGGTTTGTGATCACCAATCCGCATTTGGCAGTGTGTTGATTAAGCCTAACCCCATCATAGAAGCGATGACTGGATTTCTATAATGGAGGCCTTTGCCCTGTAGTGGGACAGTTTATAGGCTGATACTATATTATTCAGGGTGGTAAAATTCAGTAACGCTATAGGGAAAATACATTTTACTTGAAATGTTTCCTTAAAAATTTGTTTATTTTTTAAAAGAAATAAACTGCTTTTTTCTCTCAATTTCGCTTATCTGTCCAGGAATCGAACCGATAAAAGTAACAAAAAAAATTGTGATTTATCAATTTTTTTCCACTTATTGCCTAAACAATATTAAAAATGACATTCCTTCAAGAAGCCTCTGTGCTTACATCTACCAAGGAATGCTTTCTTTAGAGTAAAGGGTCGCATTAGCGATGCCAATAGATTTATAATTTTAGCTAATAAACTGAATCTATTTTTAACAACTGCGGACCCGGATACAAATAAGTTAGCTTGCAGAGGTTGTTTTGTATGCGTTCACGCCCTACGTCTAAATACGCGTTTGTAGATTACATGCCTTGCACTTGACAAATACAAAGTGAAAGCAGTTACCCATGACCAATGATGGATGGGAATCAATGAACTCTGTAGTTAAGTTTAAACTAAACCTTGTGTCAAACTGTTTAGTTAAACTAAGTACCAATCAGTATTACTCAACTAAAAAGTTGTTTCTTTTCGTTTTGAAACGATCAGCGCCAGTTGAAACTTGTTGCGGTGGGTTCGATATTCACAAAATCTATCTCTAGACGAAAATGTTATTTTTCGATATTTGTGCTATTTTATTTTTTATTTTTCAAAATCTACAGCTCTTAAATTATACTATTTAAAATGTATATACTAGTATCTAGTACTATGTATATATTTATCGGTTGATACATTGATTGATTCTGTTTTATATTAGTATGTACAAGAAAATCATACAAGGGATATTGTAGAACAATCCTTGTGATTGGGTTTCATTACTATCAGGGGTGCATACCCTTAATCCTTTAGATCTCAAAATACCTGTAAATAAGGAAACACGAAATTTTCTTTTTATTTTTCAATAAACGTGCCTAATGGTCATAAGCAGATAATTAGCTCAGGTGTGAATAGGCAACCAATTAACATGCAATTATTTAATGTTATAATTCTCACAACATCTCATACGTTGACCTGATTTCGTACTAAGTAGCTTAAGCACTTGGGTTACAGATATCAGACAACAGAGGAACACAAATATATACTTAAATACATATATTACACCCAGACACTGAACAAACACAAATGTTCATCGCACGAATGTTTGTCCAGGGTGGGGATCGAACCCACGACCTTTGGCGTAAGAGGCAGGGTCACTACCAATTGCGCCATCCAGTCAGTCAAATGTTATTGTGATCCATAGACATTTTTTTTGTTTTATGTGATAGGTGGCAGACTTGCAGACGGATCACCTGATGGTAAGCGATTGCCGCCGCCCATAGACACCCGCGACACCAGTGGAGTCACAAGTGCGCTGCCAAACCCCCCCTTTTCTCTGGATTGGGCCTCATACTTAAATCTATTTTAGGTATAAACACACTTTAAGTAAGCAGGCACGTTTAGGTTTACATAACATATTAGATTAGGTCGCTTTGGTCGTGATTTCATACTACATACATATGTTGACATAACCTAGGTCCAAGTTGAATGTAGGTATCTCAATCAGTTCGACAGATAAGTGATGACTCGAAACTCGTTACAGAAAGACGTCATACAAAGTGTACGGAATAGGAACTTAATTGTTATTAGGTATACTATTAGTCCTCTGTCTGTACTACACTGTCGTGCAAAGAAATCGAGACACCTCGATTTATTATTTAGACGCCTATGTTATTTATTCATGATGAATCCGCAATCCTCTCAAGATCCCCATTCTGTAGTCAATGAAGAATAAAAAAATACCCGTTCAGTTTAAGAAGTATCTATTTGCTACCTTCGATGCATATAAAAAAATAAAAATGGTTTATTTCGAACAAAGCTCATAATATTAAAAAGAGCGCGGCAATTAAAAAGAGTAACTGACGAGTTTCTTGTGGGATCTTCTCGACCAGAAACAACTTTCCTCCACGGCGCATGATGCAGGGTCGCCACCAAATATGTCACCCATCAGTTCCGACTAGATCACCCTCCGGACCAAAGATGACCACATTATAAATAATAATAATAAATAAATATTTCATAACATCACATACATTGATCTGACTTCGAGATGCGTAGCTCAAGTATCTGGGTTACGGATATCAGAACGTTCTTTTATCACTGGTGTCGCGGGTGGCCATGGGCGGCGGCAATCGCTTACTCATCATGTGATCCGTTTGCTCGTCTGCCACCTATCACATAAAAAAATATCTGAACCAACTGCGGAATTACATATAATACTTTTCTTTTGTAAATACATACTTATTTATTCATATAAAACACCCAGACCAATACAAAAGACATGTTCATGCACAAAAATGTTTGTACTGTGCGGGCATCGTACCCGCAACCCTTGCACCAGAGGCAGCATTCATTACCACTGTTCCAATCGGATCGTCAAAAGTAATAAACATCCAAATTAAAGAAGCTGTGGAAGCCAATAATTTTGGCAATACTCGTCATCGTCACTAGTTCATCAGTTAGGCCTCTTTGATAAAAAAGCGTAACGCACCTCGAACTTTCCCTTAGTAAGGTTGATTGTGGACGACGACTCCTGCCTGGCCAGGTTGGTCTTCCAAGACCTGACCACTGATGCAAACGGGTCGTCATTATATATATACCCACGCATCACATATGCGTATGTACGCACGCATCGCAGGTAGGAACCTACGTAATTTACGATGACAAGGGGCTTGATTTTTTTGCACCCAAACGTATGTATTACAGTAAAGATAGATATTTTATAATCAAAGATGTAGGGCGAGAGTTAAGTTGCGATGCCGTCCTTGAACTTGTGGCGGAGCGTTGCGATCGTTGTAAATGACCGCCCGTTGTTCGCACAGGGATCTTATTACTGACTTAACGCGAACCTGCCAACGGTTATGTATTTGTAATGACAAGTTACACCGGTGGATATGGATAGTGCGTTCATTGTTGCGGAAATACTAATAAAAAAAATCGTACAAGACTTGGTAGTCCTTAAAAATAGGTTTTTTTGCAATTAAGTGTATCAGGGCACAATACTACGTAAAACCTATAACTGTCCACATTATGTGCTTAAACGCACTTACTCATAATAACCATATGTAAATAACATAGAACGATAGAATAGGATAGTCCACTCTACATATACCAATCCGATTAAGCAATCTACATTCGTGTTCCCTTTGTAAAAATACCTACTTGTTGCGCCCCATGAATTCGCGAGGAACACTTCCCTATGTGAGGCAAAGGCGAGGGCGGGTCGATCCCACCCTAAAATAAATATTTTCGGAGGTCTAACGACCACATGAACTAGGCGTGTTTATGACTGTTTAATTTTGCTCTCGCTAGAGTTTGGCATGTGCAAGACTAGGGTTTAGGGAAACGTATCTAGGCTTAGATTAAACCAAATTGGTTTGACCTGAGTAGCTAGGTCGTTTGGCAATGTACTGTGCCTGTCACAGATAAACCAGTAAATGGGCACAATGATTGGAAATCATGCACTGTTAGAAATCGGCTGTAAAAAATTGTAGTAATAATTAATAATAATAGTTCTATTGCAGAGGAGAGGCAATCCACATCACAAAACGGTATTTCATATGGACAAAAGAATCATAATACCGAAAAGATAATAAGTTATTGCAACATTAGTTAATTTGCTTGTGTGTAGTATTTTCTTACTGTGGAATACGTTTCCTCACCCTTTTTTGAGGGCATTTTAATTTTATAACAACTTATCAATCAAGAATGATAGTGTGACTTATCACTGCTTGTTTTATCAGAGCCGCCAGTGGCGCGCTTCAACAACCGTCGCAAGTCCGTCTTCGCTGAGACTTACGACCCGGAGGAAGATGACTCGGACGAGGGCGCTCCCGCGGTCTTCCCCAAGTCGGACGCACAGCGCGCCCGGCTCGCCGAGGCAGTGCGGGGCATCTTGCTGTTCCGCTCGCTCGACGCTCAGCAGATGCAGCAGGTGAGTCTTGCATCTTAAGACACTGCCATTAGGTCGTATTTGTAGAGATAATACCAGGGTAAGATGACTCGGGCGAAGGCGCTGCCGCGGTGTTCCCCAAGTCGGACGCGCAGTGAGCCCGGTTCGCCGAGGCAGTGCGGGGCATCCTGCTGTTCCGCTCGCTCGACGCTCAGCAGATGCAGCAAGTGAGTCTCGCATCTTAAGACACTGCCATAAGGTCGTATTTGTAGAGATAAGACCCCGGGGAAGATGACTCCGATACCCGCCGTATTCCAATAGTCGGACGCGAAGCCTACAGCAACAGCTTAGGCTGTGGCTAAAGCAAGTCGTGTATCGCAGGACCTTCTTTTATGCCTGTTAATAATATATATATATATTGTTTTCTAAATAAGCATATAGCATACCTATCATCATGAAACTAAGATCTCTTGATACACAGACACGCATCATATTTATTGGTTTCATCCTCGCTTACCATCGAACTGGACATAACAGTGAAACCACAAGGTCAGTTAGATTCAACAGTTAAGAAAACCCTGCAAAGGCAAACTCCCTCTAAAAAAATTAAACGGTAGGTTGGTTAGCCTCATTTGATACACGATACTCGTAAGTCTGTTTGGATGCTAACAAATGAAGCAGCACGCCTTCCTTCCTTATCAGATCTATCCGTTCATACTGGCCCAAGTTTTACTCCGTCTCTATGTCAATGTCTTTAGAGCTCAATTTACAATGATTAATGCACCAGTAAGCACCGTACACCTACGGGACACGTATTGAGGACAAGGTGTATTTGTTCTATCAACTTCTATTAGCCATCATGTTGCGCCGGCTTTGTCTCAAAAAATAGACGAACTAGTATCTGTAGTTACGTACGTATTGTAGTTATTGATATACTTTAATAGTTTTTACTAAGATTTGATAAATCCTTTTTACTCATTATTCAGATCCCTACTTACTTAATTAAACAATGATGTCACATACAAAGTGTTTAAACAGCCGATCGATGTATTTATATGCGGTTTCTCCAAAGAGCAAAATAGTCTGAAGAACTGTTTGATCTACTCCCTGTAGCCGAATTCTTACATCGAACCACTCGCAAGCGATTGTCATTCCATCCTCATCATCTCGATGGATGGCGGTCTAATACGGTTCCCGGAACTTTCTACCACGTACTTCAATTCTGTGGAACGCTTTGGCTGCAGGAGTATTTCCGGACGGCTAAGACTTAGGGACCTTTAAGAGAAGACCGTACTCTTTTTTAAAAAGGTCGGTAACACATATGCGATCTCTCTGATTTCGCGGATGTTCATGGGTGGCGATGATTACTTTCCATCAGGTGACTCGCTTGCTCGTTTGTCCGCCTTTAGCGTAAAAAAAATAGTCAGTTACAGTGCAGTAGTGTAATTAAGGATTCCACTCTTTTCAGTTTAAACCCTTTCGAATGACCACAACGTATGTACGTATGAATGAAATATTCATACTGCGCTGACCTCAAATGACCTGACACCACTGCATTGTGATCATGATTGTGTATGTGACAATCAAATATCAAAAAACGGTATTTTGAGGCTAAAATGTTTACTTCATTCTTTTCTTTATCCATACTCTTCAAAGCTAAGGTCGTATGTGATCATGTGAAATGAACCACGCTCAAAGCGACCCTTCGCAGTTTTAACAAAGTAGTTCATTTCTACATAGTATCCTGGCTCGTATAGATTTTTTCCTACACCGCTGAGCAGAAAATCTTTGAACAGACTGCTTACTTAAGTTTTATATGAGCTCGGTGGCACATGTGCCTTTATGAACACCAGACTGTGGATCACCTTTCCTAAAATAGTTGTATATGCATACATATAACGTTTATGCTTACCCATTGGTAATGCTTACCCATAGAAAAGTCATTCCTTTGCTATAATGTCTAACCGTAAAAAAAAACAATTGATTGTGTCTGCTGTCTTGTCCTTATGAAGTTAAGTAAGTAAATCGAGGTTTACCGACGTTTTATGGCAACATTGTACTCATTTTAACATGCAATATATTGTCATATTGTTAATGAACTATTGGAGTGAAAGTATGCTGATAGTAACAATATGACAAGAGTTGTTATGAGAAATGAAAAATTTGGCACAAATCTCAGGGGATTTATTATCCAGATCGTTTTTCTCTGACGGTAATCTTAGTTGTATATTGTTCATTGAAGCGTTAGACTCTAACGCTATATATAATATAGTATATTCACCTTTCTGCATTGAAATAGGCGACTGAAGCGTTGTTGTTTCTATTAATTAAATAGTAAAATGTAATCGACTCATTTTGGCATCATCGTTAATTCAATTTGTTACTGCATTGGTGATACGGTAATGTGTACCAGCCTTGACGACGTATAATGATATGTGTGTGTGCAACAGCGAATGGACCATTTTCCTTAATACATAAGACAATGAATGGAGACTGGAAGATTGGGAGTACGTCGGATACAAATGCGACACTAACTTTTTGTCAAGACGATTTTCTTTTATTGACCCAAAAGAGGTTACGTCAGGGATTCAAGGACCTCTTTCATTTGCTGTTCACAAGCTACAAAAGCATTTTATAAAGATACGATTTGAGCGAAAACCAAATGCTGGCATGCTGCCACTTGTGACAATATTATGGACATGTCAAATGATTGCAAGGAATTTAGATCAGAGCCTTATAAATCAATAACATGTCTTTGATTGACATAATTAATTTATAGACGTAATTCGCTATTAGCCGAGTGCGAGCAGGTATTATAAAACAAGTTGCACTTGTAATTATTATAGCCTTCCACAGGTATATCGTGTGTGTCCCTTTAACCGTTACATTTAGCGACCATTATAAATAATAGTATGTAGTTGATACATGTAGAAGTTGAGAAGGTCAGACGGCAGTCCCTTCATTGTAACTACCAGACCCCCCAAATCCTGAATCATGGTCCAAACGTACCCCGTTGCTCCAGAGCGACCGCTTTGGCCGCAACCGGGATTTACACGCTAAGATGATCAAGAGTCGATACATGTAGTGTTGATATGGGGCTTTTATGCAGTGTCACTTTTTTGCAATACGTAGGTTTAAGGGCCTATCTTTTGATCCGTAGCTTTGGTTAAATTAATTATAGTTAATTGCCTAACCAATAGTCTTAAGTGACAGCGTCAAAGTGACGTAACGAGGGTTTTCGCGTGTGAAAAATCCGCTAGATGGCGTTTGATTGAGGTCCAACATCAACCGCATTGGTTGTTTAGTTTTTCAAGTTGATATTTTGACAGATCACGTTTAAAAATAACCAATCACATTGTATATGGACCTCACTCCTATAGTCCTATACTGTACTCCATCTAGCGGATTTTCCACACTCGAAAACCCTCATTCCTTCTAATACATATATACATTTATATATAACTATTGATTAAGCTATTGTTCAAAAATACATTATGAAGATATTTGACCATTGGTTACTTTTTAAACCATTAGTTTTAAAAAGTATTTATTAACAGTGGGAGAGCCACGCTTCCGCATGAATGGGCCGGCTCGACCGGATTAATACCACGTCCTCACAGAAAAAGCGGCGTGAAGCAGTGCATGCGCTGTGTTTCGCTCCGTGAGTGAGGGCACCGGAGGCCCAATCCAGGGGAAGGGGGGTTAAAAGGTTAGCAGCGCACTTGTGAAACCACTGGTGTTTCTAGTGTCCATGGGCGGTTTTAATCGCATATCATCAGGTGATCCGTCGGCTCGTCTGCTACCTATATCATAAAAAAAATAGTTCACTTTAACTACAGATAAAAAAATCGGCCCCAAAACATTTCTTTAAAAAAAATTACATTAGGTTGTTAAAATATATGAATTTCTTTTTATTAATACAATTAGCTACTGGCTACCTTTTCATTTGGAAATAGATTAGGTTGTAAATCATTAATTACGTTTAAAATTTAACTACATGTCGTAATAAAAACGGAAACAGCCAGATAGATGATTTACGAAGATTCGTGTAGTTAGTGTAGAAATATCCGCTCATCATATAAACTTGTGTAATACCGACCGGTCACATTTAACAAACTTGTACTTATGTATATCACAAATGTTGTGGTTGATTGATTTATTGACTAATATTTTAGTCAACTAGTTGCGCCCTTCTGTGTCACCCGTGGTTTAGTGTTTATAACATATATATGCTATAAACACTAAACCGTAGTAATTTGGTAGATACCAAATTTTATCAATATTTGTCCAGCCGTTTGCGAATAAAAATTACCAACCTAACAGACTTTCGCGTTCATTATATTAGTTTGTGATCTCGGGGTCCTGGTTCCGATTCCCGGGTCGAGCGAAAAGTTTGTTTCAAATTTTTCGAACATAGCTCGGGTTTGTGATCACCAATCCGCGTGGTGATTAAGCCTAATCCCATCATAGTAGCGATAACTTGATTTCTATGATTGAGGCCTTTGCCCTGCAGTGGGATAGTTTATAGGCAGATACTTTAATGTTCGTTCATGCTAATAATTCCTAGATTAAAGGAGTCCCTTAAATTGAACACCACAAAACGCGTATTACAGAAATTGATTTTGCTTACACATTTCATACTAATGATACCTATTAACTAATAAAGTCTAAATTAGATAAACAAATTATTTATATAGATAAGTTATAAATTTTATATTTTTAGCCAGATTTTTTTTGGTACTCATATTTCATTAATCTCGAACAGTATCTCCATGTTGAACCAAACCTCACCTTACTCATGAAAATTTAATGTAAGTGAAATCGTGAGTAAGCCAGTTTCCATGGCCAACTGAGGCTTTCAATAAAAATCACCTGTCCGCATACATTGTCACGACATCGAGTATGTAGTGACATAAAAGGATTCTAAAGACTTAGTATTAAAAGATATAATTAAGAGGAATCTCATCTCAGCGTTAAGATCTGGCATAACCGTATCTTTCAAAAGATTGGAAAATTTGCATCTGGATCAGTGCAGAGATGCGGAAAAGTGAAACGCTTCATTTGGAACTCATTGTTATTCATTCCGCTCATTCGGATCATTCCACTCACTCGGATCGATCAGCTCATTCGGTTTACTCGGACTCGACATCCATTGGAGTCGAATGATACATATTATATGTATATAGTATATTATATGTACATATTTGTAATCCCACCGTTGATTCTGATATCCGTAACACAGGTGCTTGAGCTACCTATCTCGGAGTCAGATCAATGTATGTGATGTTGTCAAATATTTATTTTATTTATTTATACATTCGGAGCGAACATTAGAGATTGGGAACAGTGATCACTGAATCGTTTCAGTAAAGAGTTACACACGTCTATCAGCGTTTCATCCGTCCAAAACTGTCGCTTCGGGATACGGTAGGAGCATGATCAAGGATTAGAAAAGTCGGGTAATTACATAGAATGATGCAAATCCATCTGACCACCGCAACGATCGTGTAACCATAATCCATTTGGGCTGGTTCCCTTGTTGGCTGAATCACAGATTAGTAATAGCGGCAATTCTAGTCTTGATATGAGATGTTTTTTTTTATATTATGGCTTTACCCAAATATATTTTGCCAATGTCAAGTAACTTAATGATAATAAGTGGGTAGTCAACAGTCGAAGTCAGTCAAAGACACAGTCACTCAATAAAATGCCGGTGTTTGGCGTTTTATCGACCTACGGATTCTGCCGACAAATGACAATCGCAGGTTTTAAGACTATTAAGTCCAAGTAGTCTTAAAAACGATCCAATTCAATGATTTGTTGAGATTTGTGAACACACTAGATACTAATTTAAAACCTTTGAATTGTATCAGCCCACGACGAGTGTTCCTACCGCCAGAATCTTGTGTTATTAAACGGGCCTGTATTGTTTATGTTGAAAACAAACACATTGTTGTCGTGTAGAGTTATTACCATGTATGTAGGTAAGACCTGACATAAACCATGTGTTTCCAATTGACAACAGGTGCTGGACGCCATGTTCGAGAAGCGCTCTGAGCCGGGCGAATATGTGATCAGGCAGGGGGACGACGGCGACAACTTCTACGTCATCGAGAACGGCGTCTTCGACGTCCTGGTCACCGGGGATGATCGTGTTGAGAAGGTAAATCTTAGGGACTTGTGGTTACGTCATGAACTGAAAAATAAAGAAGTCTGTCTATGCATAATAATCCAATTTTGAAAATTATCTTACTGTCTGAAAGGTGACGTGGTCAGTTATTCTTAAAAATGGTATTTGGGTACCAAATTGAGATATCTATATGTCGCAGGGATATGATAAAAACGGGGATTTGACCAAATCACGGCGGATGTTAAAATAATAACACGATGATTTTATCTTTTCCCTAAACAAATCTAGTGAATTGATCAAATCCCTAAATTGGTTCAGTGAAATGACAAAAAAAATTGTCTGTGTATTTTAAAGGTTTATTTGGTAATATATACCCCACATAATTATGATAATCAGATGAGTGTATGTCTTCAAGAAACGAGCCTATACCTTCCTAAAAGGCCGGCAACGCATCTCTACTCCCTGCTGGTATGATGATGTCCATGGGCGGCGGTGATCGCTTACCATCAGGTGACTCGCTTGCTCAGTTTGCCTCCCTTTCTCATAAAAAAATATATCCAGTTTAGTTGCTATCAATGGAAATCGAGTGGCGTATCTAGTTAGGTTAGGTTAGTCGCCTTAAACATGAACTGATATGTTCTTTTTGGCATTTCACTGAACCAATTTAGGATTTGTTCAATTCACTGGAATTGTTTAGGGAACTGAAACTGAACTGAAATCGTGTTGTTATTTTAACATCCTCCGTGATTTGACCAAATCGCTAAGGGAATTGATCAAATCCCTGGTTTTATCATATCCCTGCGACATATACATCGTTTCTGGTTGTAGTTGTCTTCATGACTTCTACAAAATTAACAATCATGTTCGAAGATCAACAACTAATGCCTGGTGGTAGAGGTGATGAGAACAACTATCAAAATAGAGGGCCTGCCTGGTCCTAAGCACGATTTTTTTTATTACCAATGGCTTGACAATGTACCTACAACGAATCTGTGCCTGAACGAGTACCTAATTATGATGATCCGCCTTAACTTCGTTTCGTGGTTTAACTTAGATATTAGTATAAATAGATGGCGCTGAGTAGTGATTGCATCGCGCAAATGTTTTCGGGTACCTATAAGCCTTAAAGTTTTTTTTTTTCAATTTATCCTGTTTACAAATAGTAGGTGTAAGAACACAAGTAGTATATTAAGTAGGTGCAAGCGGTAATGATCTATAGATCCTAAGTTAAAGTAGTTTGTTGAAATGCCAACAGATGTCACTATGCTAAATTGCATTGCGCCAGCAAAAGGTGTTTTCGGATTATAAGGCAAAAATGAATTTGTAAAAATTAGCTATTCAGAAATCAGAAATCATTTATTTGCTTCAAACATGGTTACATATAAGGTGTCAAATACAATTCAATTAGAACAATCATGCTTGACCTATCTCGTCGGTATGCAAATATTACGTCGTGGTACCCAACTATTTTTTGGTTTTATTTTTTCGGGTAGTACATCCTCCTTTTTTCTCGCCTCTCCATTCCTTTCGCCGCACCACTGCACTTTCTGCATGGCCCAAAGGTTGACTGGTAGAGAATGCTTCTTGGCATTAAGTTCGCCTTATTGTATCAAAATTTGTGCAATAAAAGTTTAAATAAATAAAATAAAATCCTCGAACTGACCTTGACAAGGGGGTTAATCAGTAGGCTGTTATTATTAGGTGGTCCACACGTACGAGGGGTCCGGTTCGTTCGGGGAGCTGGCGCTCATGTACAACATGCCGCGAGCAGCGTCGGTGCGCGCGCAGACGCCCGGCGCGCTGTGGGCCATGGACCGGCACACCTTCCGCCGCATCCTGCTCAAGAGCGCCTTCAAGAAGCGCAAGCTGTACGAGGAGCTGCTGGATAAGGTGCCCATGCTGAAGGCTTTGCAGGTACGTCACCAGATATCTTTCAGCTTCATCATCATCATCATCAGCCCATTTAAGTCCCCACTGCTGGGGCACGGGCCTCCCTCAATCACATGAGGGGTAATTGCCATACTCACCACGCTTGGCAGACGGGTTGGCGAGGGTTTTGATATGAATGCAGAGTTTTCCTTCTCTGAGTGCTGATGATTATGCCAGCAGCTTTACCTTAGTCGCCTTTTACGACACCTCGGTAAGAGTGAGGGTGGCCTATTCTACTCTGCCGGGGACCACACGGCAATTCGCCATCTTTCAGCTTAGGACCTCCAGAAAGGCCGAATTGTCGCGATTTTTATCTTAATGAAGATGGGTTTGCTTAGCTTACCCAAAAGTAGTATTCACCCTAGCTTTGAAAATATTGGGGTTGTATTCACTGGGAAAAACAGGCGCTGGCAGGGCGTTCCACTCTTTGGCTCTCTGTCTCTCTAGTACAGGGACTATATCCCAGTGCTTCCCTTAGCATTCTATACCGCATCTATCATGGGGAGAGCTCTGAACTGATCTACTCCTTGCAGCTGAATTCTTACATCGAACCACACGCAAGCGATTGTCATTCCATCCCCATCATCTCGATGTATGGCGGTCTAATACTGTGTGTACCTCAGTTCTGTGGAACGGTTTGGCTGCGGGAGTATTTCCCGACGGCTACGACTTAGGGACCTTCAAGAGAAGAGCGTTTACGTTACTCTTTTTTAAAAAGGCCGGCAACACATTAGCGATCTCTCTGTTTTCGCGGATGTGCATGAGCGGCGTTGATTACTTTCCATTAGACGACTCGCTTTCGCCTCTAGCAGAAAAAAAATCTAAAGCTATAAATGGTGAATTGCCGATCATGAGTAAAAGTGTTCTTATTAAAATACTGAACTAGCAGTCACTTAAGGACTAAAACGTCATGTCATTAAAATATAGCTAGAACTATCTGCAGCGAAGATGTAGAGCGCGCATATTAACGGAATATTACCGGAAACTAACCGAGGGCTATATTTTACTACTAATTCTGTAATTTTATGGCACATACCGTGGGAGAGCCAAGCTTCGGCATGAATGGGCCGGCTCGACCGGAATGATACCACGGCCTCACAGAAAACCGGCGTGAAGCAGCACTGTGCTGTGTTTCGCTGCGTGAGTGAGGGTACCGGAGGCCCACTCCGGGGGATAGGGGGGTTTAAAGGTTGGCAGCGCACTTGTGATTCCACTGGTGTCGCGGGTGTCCATGGGCGGCGGCAATTGCTTACCATCAGGTGAGCCCTCTGTTCGTCTGCCTACCTATTACATAAAACAAAAAAAACATCCAATATCATGTAGTGGATGTCTCTGAGCTGTGAACATCAATAAAACAGTAGTTAACAATAGCATTTTAAATATTTTACAGCTAATTCTAATAAGAGTAATGACATGCTTCTAGTAATCCATTTAATCCTATTTGCATACTTTGTAAATGACAAGGAATGGCTTGAGGATCTTCCATTCATTCTTTTGAATGAATGCTGATGATCAATAGCCTTTGTAAACGGTTTTTTTCTCGAATGATGACGTATTTCCCAGGGCTTTTCCAATATTATAAAGAATAAGATCCGTTGCGTGACGCGGATTCTGCGTTAACTTTATACCCCTCTTTTAAACGTAGGACATCCGGAATTAGATCACTGGAGAGGTGATATACCAGGGCCCTACAGGATCTTAACCTCTACCTAAGAAAAAAACAACGTTACTTACTCCAAAATATATGTATAGCTTAGGGACTTATGTTATAATGGGTATCAGAATCAATTTTAAGATAACGTAATGTGAATCTAAATTGATATTATTATAACAATGTGTTCATCACATGAGTAATTGTCCAGAGTAGGACTTGAAAAGTGAGGGTTTTCATTACCAAATACGCCATCGAGCCAGTAAAAAGATACAACTCGCCTATTCGACCTTTTTAAGCACTGATGTGTTTTAATGGAACATTAAAATAGTGTTTAAAAATTGTCAGTTTAGACCAGTTCAAAGCGGTTTTTTTTCTAATTCCCGATGAAACCTGTTCTGTGTTGATCTGTAAATTAACCCGTTTGATTCCTGTCGTATGAACTCTCATTCATTAGAATCCCTTTCCGTTGCGTCCTCCTTTCATTCATTTCATTGATATTACAGAAGGGCTCTTTTTGTTTGTGAAATGCCATACACATTCAAAACATTTTTCTTATAATTTTAGCGTTTATATAAACAAACAAATAAATAGCCTCTGTTCATTTCATTTTTTTTTTTCATTTCAGCATTTCCATCTGATCATGGGAATACAAATCAACTTATAATCTTTATCTTCTGTTAAATTGAATATACCATCTATCCATACAAAACTTAATAAAAAATAGTAAGACACTATCTGGTCAATTTTTATAAATAAACGTCAAGCATGGCGTGTTTGACGAGGGTGACGTACAGGAAGTCCTTATATTCCCCTAACTTATACATGATTGAATGGCCTTAATGCTCAACGTCCCGAAAATTTTACAAGCGGACTTAAAACCAATCGATACGTAAGCAGTGGGGATACTTTGCTCTAGCTTAGTCGCCACTGTTAGTGTAAACTTAGAAATGCTATAATTGACGTCATTATATCGTATCGGTGCGACAAGGATTTTTCGCGGAAGTTTTTATTCGACGTGTTCTTTTTGATATCCCATAACTTTCAAGGTAGTACGTAAACTTAATAGGTCTTTTTGTATGGAGTCTTCAACTCTCTATAGTAGACCTGGCAAAAGTGTATTTTTCAAAAGATTGGAACATTTGCATCTTGATCAGTGCAAAGATGCGAAACATTTGAAAACATCGACTCTTCCGCTCATTCGGCTCAGTCGGATCATTCAGCTCATTCGGATCCTTCGACTCACTCGGATCATTCAGCTCATTCGGATCATTCGGCTCACTCGAATCATTCGGATCATTCGGCTCATCCGTATCAGTGAGCGAGATTACTACCGCGTACCGATTGACCACGAGATCCATTTGAGTCGAATGATACATTCAGAGCGAACATTAGAGATTCGGAACAGTGTATCATTTGGCTGAGGCGGATCACTGAGTCGTTTCAGTAAAGAGTTACACACGTCTACTCTATAGCTCGGATTTGTAATCACCAATCCGCATTAGGCAAGCGTGGTGATTAAGCCTAATCCCGCTAGTAGCGATGACTTGATTTCTATGATGACCCTTGCCCTGCAATGGGATAATTTAGGCTGATGAAAGATAAGTAAAGTTACTTGAGTTTTACCCTTTTCGGAGGCCTTCAAATATAAATGTTTAGTTACCGGGAATTAAAACAAGAATTCGATAAGATCTGCATTACTTTTCTAGTTTGCTATGAAAACATATTAATTAGACTAACATCGCAGTATATAAATAAATAAATCAAAATAAATATAAGAACTTATGAACAAAACTACCTGCGCAAAATTTGACAATGACCCAAATATGAACATTTTACTCTAAAAACATAAGGCGAAATATTTTAAAAATGCCGCGTACCCATATAAATAGCATCAATCTTAACTGAACTGAACACTTTAGTAGGCGAAGGCGATTTAGTGGAGAAGGTGTTTTTATTTTTTCATATTTCACCTTATGTTTCTTAGAGAAAATCGTTCATATTGTATTTGTATTGTACCTACTACCCTTAAATGAGATTATCAAAAGGAGCACGTTGTACACAGTGCGACCACGATCATACCATTTATTTAATACTTATACTTAACTTTTGGATCTGCTTTTGTACTCGAAATTTGACTTACCGCCAAAAACGGCGGCACTTATGGCGTTAATCCAAATTTCGAGCGCAAAAACAGATCAAAAATAGTGGACAGTTATTAAATATATAGTAGAAATGTTGTTTAGAGACTCCCGGGTGCTGATAATCATGCCAGCAGCTTTACCTTAGTCGCCTTTTACGACACCTCGGTAAGAGTGAGGGTGGCCTATTCTACTCTGCCGGGGACCACACAGCGAAACTCCCGCTCAGAAATTGTTTAAAATATATACGGTTTAGTAGCTAACAATTTTAATCGATTGGTGTCGCTAGTTAGGCTACCCGTCGCCTTAATATAATTACATAGATATTTTATATATTAGGAAAAGGATAGGGTTAAAAGGAAAGGGAAGTTGATAGGATGGGAAATTTTGGGGAAAAACATTCATGTGATCAACACTTGTTTGTTCAGGGTCGGGATGTTATGCTTTCGTTGATTTTGATACCCATAACACATGTGCTTAAGCTACCCCTTGCACTGTCCCCTGCGTGTTTTCAATTCGGTGTACTTTTCCTCTACGCTTAGTTTGAGACCGCCCAGGTTGTACTACACAATACCATACAATTTTGTGCAATATTTTTATTTATATATTAAATGGGTTTGCACTTGACCTCATCTCATTTGATGGAAAGTGACAATAAGGTCGAAGATGTAGCGTGCGTACCCAGAAGAAGCCTATTCACTCTCGACTTAAAGACACCCAAATTGTAGCTCTCTGGGAATACAGAAGCCGGCAAGTTGTTCCATTCCTTAGCAGTTCGTACCAAGAAAGAAGATGCGAAACGCTTAGTACGAGCTGGTGGAACTTTAATGATTGTATATCTACCCATTGTAATGAAGTTTAATGTGTATGATGTTGATTTTTGGTTGGCGTTTTGTTAAGAAAAGGAACTTGGCCAAATACACTCAGCGGTAGAAAAATCTGGGCCATTATGATTTTTTTCATAAAAACATGCTCGCTTTAACGTCTCATATTATGAGAAAATACTAGCGTCTCTCCTATTATTTGCACGTCAACCTAAGGACCTAAACGCCTAATAAGTAAAATCACATTTAAAAAGTTGTAAAAATACGCAAAATTTTCTCAACCATAAGTTTTAAGTCATGTCCCATATAACATTATATGGGGCTGTAGAGTTTAGTTATAGTGTATAGTTATATATCACATATGAAACGTTAAAGTGAGCGCGTTTTTATGAAAAAAAGCCCAGTGGCCTAATTTCCCTGCCGCAGAGTTAATAAGAATCTTGAGTTCATTGAATTAGTGACCGGCATAAAATCCATGCCGTGTCTAAAATGTTAAACGTTTGCTTTTATTGGTTTGCCATAACTGGACTGGTTAAAATTAGTAAATTGAATAATTGAGACTGGAGTGATACACCGGCCTCACAGAAAACCGGCGTCAAGCATAGCTTGCACTATGTGACGAGCGATTGAGGGTACCGGAGGCCCAATCAGATGACAAGTTAAATGGTTGTCAGCGCTCTTGTGAATCCACTAGTGAGTGAGTGAGTGATGAACTTACCATCAGCTGATTCGTCTGCTTGTCTGCCACCTTACGCATAAAAAACAACATAATTGTCACAATAGAATTCTTAGAGTTTTTCACAACACAAAGCCCGATCATTTAAAACACCTACGTCATCGCGTCATTGGAAAAGATATTTAGAAATGAGTTCACATGGCCAAAGAACAATGGGCAATTAGGTATGTTACCTGAGAACTATATTTATGTTCTACTTACAAATACCATGTCATTGACAGTGCTTGCGTGCTTCGGGCTTGATTTTTCAATCGTCCGATAACACTCAACAGACTGATAAAAAAACTTACAAAATAAGGGTCACTATGTCATGCAATTACCTATAGTACCTAGACCTACAACCTGTGCGGATAAAGAATGGGATCAGAAATGGCGGCGCATCTCTTCACTTCTAGCTCGCACACTATTTGCGTCTATACTCGCACCCCACGAGTGCGAGTATAGACGCAAATAGTGTGCGAGCGAGAAGTGAATAGGTGCGCCGCCATTTCTGATCCCATTCTTTATCCACACAGGTTGTGCCTATTGTAAGGGTGAGGTTCACCGACTCTTAAAATAGCTGTTTATCAAAACATGACAATTTGTTCAACGTTATTATGAAAAGTGTCAAATCAGTATCTTTAAGGTGACAGGTAGGGCACACTAGCGACACCAATCGATTTTAATTTTTAGGTACTAAACCGGATCTATTTTAAACAATTTCAGGATTACAATCTCTCGGCAATCACCTATACTATTTATTTAATACTTATACCTAGTTAACTGTTTGGTTTGCTTTTGCACTCGAATTTTGAATTGCTTTTGGCGTGAATCAATTTTTCGCGTTCAAAAACGGACCCAACATTTGTGCATGGCTATTTAATAAATAGTATAAGTGTTTGCCGAGAGGTTGTAATCCCGAAATTGTTTAAAATAAATCCGGTTTAGTAGCTAAAAATTTAAATCGATTGACGTCGCTAGTGTGCCCTACCCGTCACCTTACGGCGACGGGTACCCCTAACTAGCGACACCAATCCATTTAAATTTTTAGCTACTAAACCGGATCTATTTTAAACAATTTCGGAAAAGGAAACTTTTATACTATTTATTTAATAATTGTGCACTACTTTTTGATCTGTTTTTGCATTCGAAATTTGGATCAACGCCATAAATACAAAAAAGTCAAGTATAAGTATTGAAATAGTATACGTGTTTACCGAGAGGCTGCAGCTTCGAAGTTGTTCAAAAAATATCCGGTTTAGCTGCTAACAATTTAGATAGATTGTCGTCGATAGTGTGCCCTAGCTGTCGACTTGTGTCAAATGTTAAACAGCTGTTTCAAAAGTCAGTGAATTCCAGCCTTAGACGTAAACGCGTCACCGAGTATTAGGTACTATTGGTCTGTAAACTTTTATCTGAAGATTATTAAATCGGGCTTTAGAAAATGTAACACTGTTTTACATTTTGAACGGAGATCTAAAATATGTTTTTTATCAAAATGTAATCTACAAGTAATCTAGCGGTGTAAGGCCTGTAATCCCCGACCATACAGAACCGGGTACGCAGTCTGAGGGCCTACGCTGAAAACGGATTCATGACCGATTTTTATAAATAAAAATATCGTTTTTAGAGTAGACCCTCTGGTTTTAATTATTTTATTTATTTAATTTGATAGACCTAATTAGTATAATGCGTTACTCAAGTCATACAAGTTAATTCCGCAACTGTTATCGGGATAACATACTATCCGTTTACAAAATTGTGTTCTGAGAAATTTAAATTTTATGAGCTTAAAAACCGATACAAATACATTGAGCCCGAGTCACCAGTTAATTTTCATACATACGGGCACAGTTAGGAAGCCTAAAAAATATAAAAGTTTCACTGCTATGGTAATAATTTAAATGTAAATCAATGTCAATAATGTACATTTTTTAAATAAGAATTTTAAATGACCCTAGAAATATGCCCACTCCCAAAAAAAATATTTTTCTTGCTCCATACAAGATTTTATGGGATGTGAAAATCACCTACATTTTTCCAATATTGTAGGAAATGGACATGATTCTGGCGTATTTTGAAAATGCCCATTTTAAAATTGAACAATTCTGACATCGATTTACATTAAAATTACTACCATAACAGTAAAATTCTAATATTTGTATTCCCCGAACTATGTTTATATGAAAATTAGCTGGTGTCCGGTTTTTTGTTGCCCAGTGTATATATCAACGGCTTGAAATCAGAAAAATATCTCTAATGAAATTTCAATAACTTTTAAATACTGAAACCTTTCGTAATATGCAAGAAATAAAGCATAATCATTTATAATTCCGATAACAATCAAACGTACAAGAAACGGAGATAACCACTGATAAAGTGAACTATATTGAATACGTCACTCGATAACGTCAAAAGTGTGATTCAAAAAATAAATGATCACGATTTATATCGCTCATGATGCGCACGTTTAGTAAATACGTGGACATTTCATTTTTGGTGTTATCAGCAGGGCGGCATCCTACGTCTATGGTTAAATATCACAATGTGAAGATAAATAATAAAAAATATTGAAGAAATCAAGTAACAATAAAGATTTATAATCTACTTATACTAAGGGAGCTATTTTTAGTTGGGTGCCTGAACTAGGAATATCCTGTATCTCAGGTAGACTAAATGAAAAAAAAAGGCTTTCATAATAATACAAAACAATTGTTTTACATCATTACCTAATAATATTATTTAAAAAAAAAATTGACGGCCAGTAGTTCGACGTAAGATGTTTCGATCAGCGTCCCTTTGGTGACAATCGATGAATAAGAACGCGCCATACGTTTACACCCCGAGTAAAAAAAGGCTGGATTCTTTAATGAGCCGGGTTTACCAGAGTAATACAACGACCTCATATAAAGCCGGCGTAAAGCAGCATTTGTGCTTCATTCCGCTACATGATTTAGGTGTGCCGAATGCCCAATCCGGGGGAAAGGGGGTTTAAAGTTTGGCAGCGCACTTGTGACTGGTGTCTGCTCCGTTTGCTCGTTTGTCACATAATAAAAATTATAACGTTTGTCTTTTAACAGATTAAAGACGTGTCTTTTAGTATCCAAATATACTTCTACTTGACTTCCACGTCATAATATGACGTGGAAGTCCAAATCATTTAATACTTTTAAACTTTTAAGTACCTATACCGTGGTATATTAAGGATAAGATCAACCTGTTAAATTATAAAAGTATTAAATTGACAAATTATTGTTTGATATAATTATTATGATATTGAGGATAAGTATAATTAATGTAGTCATTCATTAAATTAAATAATGGAGGTTGTGACGTACACAAAGACTGTCCTTTAAAGGTATTGTTGATGACGCGGTTTGATCCGATATTTGAACGATAAAATCGAAAAAGTAGGACCTTTGCATTCATCGGAAAACACCCTCAATTTATGTTATTTTATCTGGGTGCCATATGCATTGCTATCTTATATTTTATAGCAGACTAAATGAAAAAAAAGACTTATTTATAGCAGTAACAGAAATTCAAAGAAAGGTTCCAAAAAGCAGAAAATGAATAGAAAACACTGGGTATCAAAGTTTTATTGTCCCACTTTTTTTAAAGCTAGAGGCGGACAAACTGATGAAAAGTAATCAAAGCCGCCCATGAACATCCGCGAAATCAGAGAGATCGCTAATGTGTTGCCGGCCTTTTAACTTAAAGTAATTATTGTCCCACTGCAGAGCATAGGCCTTCCATAAAAATCAAGGCTTCACTACTATGATGGGATTATGCTTCTTGCTTGCCTAATGCGCATTGGTGATCATCAGCATCACAAACCCGAGCTATGTTCTAAAAATTAGGAACATACTATTTGCTTAAACCGGGAATCGTACCCAGGACTCCGAGATCACGGGTGTGATAGATCAACAGGGCGTCATGTATTTTAGTTATTATTACGTTAAATAAAATTAAAAGAAACTCGACCGGAGTGATACCACGGCCTCACAGAAAACCGACGTACGGCCACCTATTTCATAAAAAAATCCCGGTTGCGGTCAAAGCTGTCGCACTGTAGCCCGGGGAACGCTCGGGGGGCTCGCCCATAATTCAGGATTTGGGGAGTCTGGTAATTACAATGAAGCGACTGCCGTCTAATTTAAAAAATAGTTTACATTCTTTTCGAGAAGCTCGAACTTCTAAATTGTTAAAAAGATATCCGGTTTAGATGCTTACAATTTAAATCAAATGGCGTCGCTAGTGTGCCCTACCCGTCACCTTAAGGACCACCAACATAATACCTATACAGCATCAAATTTATAAACTATACCTTAATATTTTTCTTTAGTTGACTGCTATTATTATTAAAGGGCTACCTTTATTCAATCTATTAAGGTGACGGGTAGGGCACACTAGCGACGCCAATCGATTTTAATTTTTAGCTACTAAACCGGATATATTTTAAACAATTTCGGGGTTACAACCTCTCGGCAAACACTTATACTATTTATTTAATAACCGTGCACGAATTCGGACCCAACATTTGTACGCCAAAAATTTATTCACTCTAAAAGTGGGCGCTTTTGGCGGTAATCAATATTTCTCATACAAAAACGGACCCAACATTAGTGCATGGTTATTTAATAAATAGTATAATTGTTTGCCGAGAGGTTGTAACCCCGATATTGTTTAAAATAGATCCGGTTTAGTAACTAACAATTAAAAACGAATGGTGTCGCTTTTTAGGGCTACCCGTCGCCTTAAAGGTAGCCACAGCATGCAATGTTTTACTTACTTTAAATAAAATCAAAAGATGACCTAAGACAGAATGCACAGTGCGAATTATCGAGGCCAACCAAACATATGCCCCGCACGTCACAAACGCACGCGGGCGTCGCGTTTTTTAATTAATATGTGCGATACTCCAGGATTTAATTAACGGGACACATGGACATGTCGTGCGGACTTTAATTAGTTATTTTCCATTTTTAACTCAAATGCAATGTGTTGCGACTAATTATTGCAAAAGCTTCGCTTTTTTGTGCGTGATGTAATGGATTTCTAAACGTACCCATACAGTGTGTCCCAAAACTCAAGGATAAGTGTGCACCATAGAGTGGAAATGGTCATGGCTGCTGGACACTTCAGGAAAAATAATAAAAAAACGACTATAAGACATGACCATAAGCAAATTGATGTCTGTGGCGAACAACGAATCAAAACTATGAAATAACAAATGACAATACGTCTCCCTCCGCAGAGTATACAAACGTCAACGTCACAAGATTGTCAAATAAGAGAAAAACGTCAACTGACAGGGGGTCTAAATCTATGGTGGATTGATCTGTGCTTTTGGTAGGGAAAAAAAATTGTGGCGCGAGTCTAATAAAGTTGTAATAATATCGTAAATCATATCAAAAACATACGCCTCCCATACAAATCTCATCTTCTATCAGCTTAATATCCTTAAACTATAATGTATAATTATTTTGGGTCCTAGGCCACGGACCAATCCAACTGAATTTTCCCATGTAAATAATAAGTCTCGTTATCTCGAGTTACCTTATCACCGTGAGCTAGCATACCTAACCGATGTTAGACTTGTTTGAGATTGGAATGTCTCATCTCATGAGATGTAAAAAATTTAATCTCGCCATGTGATTGCGGGTCATATCTATACCCAAAAGTAAATGAGCGCACATATAGATAGATACTCTTTATTGCACTAAAGTTTACAGGTTTTTTAGGCTGTCTTATCGCTAATAGCGAACTCTAACAAGTAACATTGGTTTTGAGGAAAAGTAATGACAATTGAAAAGGGGCCGTGCAAGTCAGAATAAAGCGCATACATAAAATGCCTAGCTTTACATAAAAAATTCAAAATATATATTTGGAAGTTTTGGTTAAGATTGTCCCTTGAGAGAGTCCGCCCTTTTAGATGAATATATCTATTTAGTTTAATCGAAAACTAAAAATCAGTCCTTGGTTTTAAATTGCTACGTTCAATTTAAACACCTACAACATTACGTCGCCTAAACAATTATTTTTATAATACCCTGCTTTCAGTTGATTTTTTATGTATATTTTATATTATTTGTTCAATAAAATGATAAAACTTTCCATTTGTAGCCTTACGAACGCGCGAACCTGGCAGATGCGCTGGTGCCGCGCACGCTGATCGACGGCGAGCTGATCATCCGGCAGGGCGACACCGCCGACGGCATGTACTTCGTGGAGGACGGCTCCGTCAGCATCCGCATCTCGCGCGACGACGGCAACGAGCACGAGGTCAAGCGGCTCGGTGAGTGCCACGCGTCTGTAGCGTTAGGCGCCTTAGCCCTCCGGCGTGGTAGGCAGACGGCATGTACGTCGTGGAGGACGGCTCCATCAGCATCCGCATCTCGCGCGACGACGGCAACGAGCGCGAGGTCAAGCGGCTCGGTGAGTGCCACGCGTCTGTAGCGTTAGGCGCCTTAGCCCTCCGGCGTGGTAGGCAGACGGCATGTACGTCGTGGAGGACGGCTCCATCAGCATCCGCATCTCGCGCGACGACGGCAACGAGCGCGAGGTCAAGCGGCTCGGTGAGTGCCACGCGTCTGTAGTGTTAGGCGCCTTAGCCCTCCGGCGTGCTAGGCAGACGGCATGTCCGTGGTGGAGGACGGCTCCATCAGCATCCGCATCTCGCGCGACGACGGCAACGAGCACGAGGTCAAGCGGCTCGGTGAGTACCACGCGTCTGTAGCGTTAGGCGCCTTAGCCCTCCGGCGTGCTAGGCAGACGGCATGTACGTCGTGGAGGACGGCTCCATCAGCATCCGCATCTCGCGCGACGACGGCATCGAGCGCGAGGTCAAGCAGCGCAGCAAGCAGCACGGTGCCTCGCGTCTGTAGCGTTACAGACCGACCAAGATCAGAAGGTACTTCAGTGACATTTACAGGGGGCGACAATGTCGCAATAAAGTACCAGTAATATAAAAATATTTTAAGTTGGTAATTATTAGGATGAATTTGAGAAACCTATTTTAATTGTTACGAAATTATGATAGTAAAGACAGTTGTTCTATGTAATTTATTTCATGCTCGTATCAAACGGAACATCTTCTCTGCATTTATCTATGAATCAGATATTCTGTTGATCTAGCTTTCTGAAAATGATTATACCGTCATCATTATCATTTCACCCAATAGACGAAAAAAATTCTTTAAAATAGTAAATATAAGTATTTTAAGTAAAGTCTGGCTACTCTAGTGACATTCGGTGATATTTTTAATCTGTTTTTCATTAGTTCCCTCTTTTGCTGAGTGCCAAATAATGGTGGTCGGACTTTAGAAGCCTCAGCCCCACCGGCGTGCCTGGCAGACGGCATGTACGTCGTGGAGGACGGCTCCGTCAGCAAATAAAGCCCAGTTATTAAATTAATTTATTTTATTACGTCTTCTTATCGTGCGGTTAATTTCCGTTCCCCAGGCAAGGGAGGCTACTTCGGGGAGCTAGCGCTCGTGACCCACAAGCCTCGCGCGGCTTCTGCTTACGCCGTGGGACCCACCAAAGCTGCATGTAAGTGACTTCATACTGTAGTGACTCTAGCTGCCAGCACTACGGTCACCTGAAAAGTAGGCGGTCAGACAACTCTCGAATAGTTTGAGGGCCTCGGGTCCCCACGGTGATTTCCTTGCGGAGGTAAAGGTGACGCATCGACGTAACTAGCGCCGCCAGTACATTTGTATTCATTGTGGCAATTATGAGACATTTTTTTAACACAACACAGAAAAGTACACAACGGTGAATCCATAAAGTAAAGTATTAGGATTTTGTTGAGATGTACTTGTATAATATTATCTTCGTACAAGTAACCAACATTTTTATTATTGCCTAAAGTGGCCACTTTTAGCCATTACAAAAATAGTGGTTACTTGTAGGTAAAAATTCGCAGAACTGCTGTGTATCGCTGCATGAGTGATGGTACCGGAGGCCCAATCCAGCGGGAAGGGGTTTTAAAGATTGGCAGCGCACTGGACTGCACTGGTGTCACGGGTCTCCATCCGTCCCAGATGTCTCAATCTGATGGTAGTTGCGCAGAACTGGAGCTCCAGCACGAATTTCTCAATTACGTAATCAACGAAATCACAAAGACGCTAATGAATCCTGCAATTCTCGAAACACGGTGTTTCCCGAAAACTATTGCGAATCACTAATTTACAATTACCTGCAGTGGTAGTGGTAGTGGCCCGTATGCTAAACAATAGGTCCCAGACCTCAAAACACTATATTTTACTGATATTATAGATGCGTGACAAAACGAAACGAAAAGCGAGCCCGCTCGCCATGATAGATGTGATGTAGAACACGATGCGGAGCTAGTGTTGCCCGCAGGAAGCAAAACCACGACCCAGAGGGCGCTAAATACGAAACAGAATTCTTAATTAGTACAATTCCTTTATGAATTCATTGTTGTACTTTTAAAAAATGTCTGTTAAACTCTACAATTAATACAAATCTACTGGCGGCGCTAGTTTCGTGGATGAGTCACTAATGTTTTATCTTAGCCACTGTCCACACTGTATCGCCCCGTTGGTTTAGTGGTTTAAGTACCAGGCCGTGATCTCGGGGTCCTGGGTTCGATTCCCGGGTCGAGCAAAGGTACTTTTCGAATTTTTCGAACATATCACAAGAGTGGTGATTAAGCCTAATACGGTATTTGACTACTTTTATTATTTTTGTAATCAAAAGACCCCTCAATGATAGAAACATCGTTGAAAGAATTACTTGATTCTCATTTAAACTACCTGAGATATCACAACTTTATTATCACATTATTTTGGGCAAGCCCAAAACGCTCCATACAAATGGCTACTAAGATGTGACGTCACACGCAAATATTTTGTATGTATTTCATTTGAATTTTGTATGGTAGCTATATCAAATGTTACGTTATGTCAATGGTATTACTATAATAGTTATTGCAAATGGACAACATTTCATATTTTTAACATGTCCATATTGTTTTTTTATATGAAAATAGACATAAAATGAACAGACCCATATTTTTTCTTTTTTCAAAATTTGACCATTTTCATGCATAAAATAATTATTGAAATTCTTTATATTATAAATAGACGTAAGCGCCAAATGACGTCATCGGACGGCTGAATACAGCGATATTCCTTTGCTTATCATTGTTTTTATAAAAAAAAGTACTACTGTCAAAGGTAAATAATACTAGTGTCAACATTGTCAACGTCATTCATTCATTCAACGTTGACAAGTTGTTTTTTTTTGACAGCTGCGTGTCATGGGAAATGGTGGTGTAAATTTAAAACTATGTGCTAAGCAAAGAATTTTTTTACATTCTGCCGTCCGATGACGTCATCTTACGTTTTTTAGTTTTTTTCTCAGTAAATAAGCAATATAAAAAATGAATAAATATATATTCGAGCAGCGGAAAAGTAAATAAAGAATTGGTATTTTTTGTTTCAGAGCTTAGCAATTTTGAAATGTTGTCCATTGTATGGGTTATTCAAAGGTATAATTTTTTAATGATTTCATACTTTTAAAATGGACTTGCCCATGAACCTTTGAATGACCATAAAACCGGCTAGAAGTTATATTTTTAATTGAGATTTTTTGCTATTGCCACATGTTTACCTATATTTTCATAAAATATTTATATTTTGTAAAATCTCGTGCTTATTCAAATACCCCATCCCATCATAGTAGCGATAACTTGATTTCTATGATGGAGGCCTTTGCCTGCAGTGGGATAGTATTTACACACACATTTTTTATAGTGGGACAGCTGATATTTTACATTACTTTTACTGTCCACAGTCCTCGACGTGGAAACGTTCGAGCGCCTCCTCGGGCCCTGCATGGAGATCATGAAGCGCAACATCGACGACTACGAGGAGCAGCTCGTGAAGCTGTTCGGCGACAAGAGCAACCTCACCGACGTGCGATGAGCGCCTCCCGCGCGCCCTTCCAACCACCGTAATCCACTTTACTTTACCTCGCCCTAGCTGCAGCTCCACCACGCACCCAAGCTCTAGACGACCTAACGGGCTTAATCTCTTGCACTCGACATAGATGGGTCGTTCTTCTTTTTTATCGACAGTGAGCCAAACTTACAAATCAACTTTTAACTTTTATATAACAGACCACAAATGATGATAGTTTGTCCTAAATACTCATTAATTTTCAATTTTACAGATGGACTATTACATGATGTAAAATTTAATTGATGAATAATACTTTTTAATCAAAATGAACACCTCCGTCACGTCCCCCGAAATTAGTGCCATTTACACCTCTGTCACGCTTTATATATTTTTTTACATAGTTTGATCATGAAAAGTACTTACGAGGTGATAAAACAATGTCATTATTTCATGGTAAATTAGAAATATATTGATGATGTAACGTATATTTTTTTATATAATAAATTACTTCATAAGTTACCGAGGACGGGCTCATTGTCGATAAAAAAGAAGAACGACCCAGATATCAAATTCAACATTTATATCGCCGAATGTATGAAATCTCTAATTCAAATTCAATGTCAAATGCATGAGATGGGCCTCGTTTATACTCATCTCTAAACCCAGATTTATAAACAGAAAACTTTTAGTGTACCATCAACCATGAGTTACCCGAGACACCAAACCTTGATAGGGTCCCAAAGATCCAAACTTGGTGGGGTACAAAAGAAAATCGAACCTTGATGAGGTCCAAAAGAAAAACTTACCTTGATGGGGTCCCAAAGAAAAACTAACCTTGATGGGGTCCCAAAGAAAATTAGACCTTAATGGAGCCTCAAAGAAAAACATCATGTTGAGGCCGTTGGACGTACGTTACACACGGGTCCCCAGACCTCAAGAGAAACCGCAGTTCTCTTATATGCGGGGACGCCCCCAAAACCCTCGGATCTCAAGAATATCTGTGAGACATCTCTAACCCCACTTAATTTTCACAGAAAATAGGTCTTTTAAAGCTTAAAAATCTGCCCATATTGAATCCGTTTCTTGATCCTGGGTGCGTTTAGTTTGAGCTTGGGCCCTTATATTCGTTGCCTGCGAGATGCTGCGAATCGTGTACATTTAAAGCACTTCGCAATTTAATGATATAAGCAAATGGAAGATATATCGAACGATCTGACATTGAGGTAAATATGTAGTAAAAAAAATCTAACAATATGGTTGGAAAGAAAAGTCAACTTGATTGAAATAGTCGTTTAGATGACTCTGACTAATTAAAATTTATTACGTGATTACCTCCTACACTTCCCATACAATGCAATATGCAAATAGACAATTTATTTAATTGGATAGTTTTTTTATCAATTCTAGTCTATGTAATCGCGTAATCAGCTTTCGTTAGACAGAGTCTACACGATGTAGCAGATCCTCGTAGCTAGCAGGAATGTGAGGGGCCCGCTTTACGTTTCGGCTCTTCCGCGCTAGGGCTCCTAAGACGGACACGTATCTAATATTGTTATTGTATTCAGTAGAAAACAACGGAACATTATTTAGCACGAAAACAAAACGAAAGTTCTCGATACTCTGAGGCGAAAAAAAAAACACTGCTTTTAATGACAATATTATCTATACTATTTATAAAGAGGTGAATTCTATAGACAGCGACAATACTAAGTAATTCGAAAACACGAAACACTTGCGCGATGAAAGCGACACCTAGCGCCACCTATTGGTATAAAGTCCCGAAACGAAGTGCTAAGCAAATAAGATTGATAAGGCCATTCAGATGTTTTCTATCATAGAGCCAGTATTTGATTGTAATGTTTCCACACAAATGTTAACTAGTGAATACAGAATTCTTGTACCGTTGGAACTTGAAACATTTGTGCCCTAGTGCGGATGCAGGCTTGTAACACTTAGCAACTGTGTTGTCTTCGACTTTTCGAGATTATGCTGATGGAAACAGTTGTTACGATGGCATGGACATAGTAATCAAATGTAGATAATATTAAATTATATGCTTCCGGTAAAATTTTGCCGTTTTAATATAAAAAAAATTTTTGAATCCTAAGCTTTATCTACGTTTACGGATTTTATATAAGAAAATTTGGTTCTCAAAAAAGTAAGTTCTAGTCCAAAATTAGACAATCTACTGAAGTTCATGCCATCTCTAAAATGACTGTATTTTATTTAACAATTTATTGAGTTTCCTTTTTTTTTATTAATTTTGTGCAATATGAAAACTATTCCCGTACAGGTTTATGTGCAATATTATCCTGTAAACATGACCTCTACAAACAGGAAAATGTTATGCAAAACAAATAGAAGGCGATAACAACAGCATAATCTCTAGTAACCTACTACTGTTTTACGCTCGAGCACACGCTTACTAAATTCTAATTTATTCGTTTGGACTGGCTTCTGTCTACTAATTTATTCTGTAAAGGTACGATCTCGATTGGTTTACAACCTTTTTATCAAATAGTGCCATGTGGATAATGGATAATTTATTATCACATAATTTAATGTTTAGAATAGTTGTATCTCAGATTACGCGTCGGAAGGAAGGTCAAAATATTGTACGAGCGCCGAATAATATTGCATTGGTACGAATATACGCTTATATTAGATAGAGAAATGCCTTAGTAGATATGTAAATATGCACTCGAACGAGGTATCGTCACCGCCCGGCCGCGAGTGTCCGTCACCTGTGCCATACACGCCGCGTACTGCACGCCCGCACGCCCGCATGCCCGCATGCCCGCATGCCCGCATGCCCGCATACCCGCATGCTCGCATACCGCATGCAGGACGCCGGCAGACGACTAGATCAACGGCGACCCGCGCGCCGCAAACACCGGACTAAGAGAATTGTATTTTACGGATTGAGGGTAAAGGCATTAGTCTTAAATTTTACCATAAAATGTCTTAGTAGTGAGAGGTGACAATGCAATACTATTGAGCACTCGATCTCTCGGGATATTCTCAGCTGTCGCCATTTCTAACTATAAGATATTTTCACTGACACGGGCTTTCTGAAAGATTCAAAATTGATATACCTTGTAGGTAAAGTATGTAGTTTTATGTTATTTTTGTGATTAGATTAAATCTACTCACATTGTATTTTTTTATTTATTTATTTAAATGCAATTAATTAATTACACCTATCGATTTTATGTATGTATATGGAGATGTTATATGTAGGAAACGGATATTGTATGCCAAATTAAATGGTAGTAACATAATATGTAATGTTACTGGACGTTTCAAAATTGACCAGTGTCTGGCACCCAGCACGGACGAGAGTGGCCTGCTCGACGAACACCGCGGGAAATTGTTTTATTACTATAAATGTATACTGTATTTAATTTTGCAGAGAATATTTTTTAATGAATGTTTCATAGTAATTTTGTTAAGGAAAAGGGATTATTTTTGTGTTATCTTGTAATTATATTACGTTTAAAGGCTTTTTCTGTTGTAGAGTTCCTATTGTTTTGTTTGTTTGCTCTTTAACTGTTTACATAATAGATCTGAGGTGTGTTGAAGTTGATTTCGTAGCGAACACATAGCTCCGACGAGCGGCTCAGGCTGGTCGTACGACGCACTTTGTATCAGTGAACAAATCGGTGTATGAGCGAGCGCCGACTGGCACTCTTTAAACCCTCAGGTAGAACTTCACAGTATTATTTAAATTAGAAAAATCTACAACCTTCGTTTGTGAATCCAGCCAAAGTAGGTGAATGCGTAAAGATCATGTGTAGCGCTAAATATTTAAGTCTATATTTACTATGTAGTAGTTAGTTTTTGTCATTTTCTTATTGTAATTTAAAAATATTAGTAGCTTAGGAAATTTAATGGAGTATAGTCGAATCCTGAGGGGAGAGGTGTGACGTTACGACGCCATGTACAAAGATGTACAAATTTATTTCAGCTGCCATAGAAGATTTTATCGTTTTATTTAAACTAACTTGAATTGATTGCTTGAATATTGGTTTTGTTTTGTCGTTGATGAGACGCGCCCGCCGCGGCCTGTACTCTCGCACTCGCTCCAGCCAGTAAGTTCCGTTTGGTTGACGTAGCTAATACATTCCTTTGTAGCCGGTTAACGATCTTAATCATTTATTTTTGTTACGAATCTGAATTTAGTTTTTATCGTTTTCATCCGTTTGCGATGACGATTCTCACTTCAAGTGCCTATTTCATACAAAACATCAACAGGAAACAATTAGAACTCTTTCTCACTAACAACTTAATGTTAATCTCGTGTTTTAACTTACTTGAACTGCCTTTTTCTATTTGTGAATTGTGAAATGTGTTGTGAGATATGTGTATTTAGTGCAACAGTTTTGGAAGGTACAGTTCACCAATACATTTCTGTTCATCTAAGTATCAAATTATAATAATGGTTGAAATAATAGTACATTTGTTGACTTAATTCTGTAAATGAATGTCATAATTTATCACATTAAATGTTTTATCTAGTAAATTGAAGTGTAAAATGTCCTAATTGCCAACATTCTTGTATTGTAGAGTATCCACCTCCGGTCCGAGTACTCTCTTGCAAGTGTGGAATGAAGTTTTCCTTCTATGCTATGCTGTGAGACATAGTTTGATGAGTATTCCGTGTGTAATGTTGTTGTTACGTTGTACAGGTGAGGTGCGCCGCGTCACCGCGTATGTCTGTGTGTCCCGGTGTCGGTCCCAGTAGTTACTAGTACGTGCAATAATTAATTACTGTCATTTATCTATGTCGTTTACAATATCATGTGTTACATTTTGTCTGTGTGGAATTTATTTATAGAATTTAATGAAATCATAGCATAAGATATATATTTCGCTATACACGGTGTTTAAGAATTTTTGCATTCTTATTATACCTACCCATCAGTAAAGTAGGAGTAACTTTGACACGTGTATATTCAGTTCGTATGGGCGATGCCGGCTGATCATCTCGCAGCCCATACTTAATGTTAATGAAGCACAAATGTTAGAGCGTGAATCGAGGAGTCTTCATTCTGTTGTCTTCCATGGGACGCACAGAACTCTACAGCTACTGCTCCTAGTGCATTTTTTGGAGCTAAATGCATTCTCTGGCATACTGATGTAAAATTGAAATACAATACGCTTAACCTTAGCGTAATTTTTTATAAATTATACTAGTCATTGGTGTCTATCGTAGATTTGTAACCTGACAGCACACTGGAATGGAACATGCTCCATCTCTTCACATTCACACTAGGTGTAAGTTGTCACACCAGTTTCATGATGATAAGCATATCAGCGCGGGCACCCCGCTGCCTCCTACATATGTCTAATAATATTAAATTGCACCACATATGTACATCCGGTAGCCAGTTGAAAACTAGTACCGCTTTTTCCACGTCATGAGCTTACCCTGTACATTTATAAAAATTATGTATCGTAAAATGTTAGAAAACTGAATTATATTTGTTTGTAGATCTAATTGGTGTTTATTTTATCCTTCCCCTCCTGTCCATTCATAGGCTTGAATATGCTTTTGCTACATTTAGGTCAGCTAGAACCTGCGATATACTAACTCATTAATCGTAATGAGCTCCTTCCCAAATCAATGCACAATAACAAGAAAATAATTCTGCAATTCACACTTGCACTTGGCTAGATAAAGGTAAAGACGGCGGTTGTCACCCAGCCATGCAGCAAATACAATGGTTCAAAATGGTGGATAGATATTATTCATGCCTTTGCAATCGATTATAGCCTAGCGCTGGTACGCCGGAAAATTCGTCTACTGTAGGTACGGTCATCATCAAAAGTAACTTAACGCGAGTACCACGTCGAAGTACCATTTTTTCCTTCCCCCATAGAAGCTGACTAATAGGCAGAATGGTTACTTTGAGATGATACTAAAGTGTTAAGCTACTTTTGATGCTGACCGTACATGTTAATTTATTCCCATGTTCCATCTATCCAGTTTTGTGGTGGGCCAAAAATAAAAAGGTCCATTCTGTCTGCATAATATCTTACCAAGCTGTCAAGGGAATATTCCTCATGGTCCTACTATTTTCACCTACTGGTCTGGTAGTTGTAGTAGGACCACGAGGAAGACCTATCCCTCATGTTTCTACTAAAAATAGTAGGAACATGAGGAAGGTTTGTTCCTCGTGATCCTACTATTTGTAATCTGCCTCCCTAAATATCCCTGTCTGAAAGATTAATTGCTTGCAATGCGCACTTCGCTATGCGTGAGCTTCCCGCTGCCTTTGCAATCGATTATCACCTAGCGCTGGGAAATCCGTAGACTGTACATGTAATTTATTCCCATGATCCATCCATCCCTACCAGTAGGGATAATAGGAAAAAGAATAGAAATATCCCGATCCGCAATGGTAGGGATAGTTGAATTACACAATTCCAAACATACCTACCGAATATTCAGAGGAATGAATATCCCCTTATCCCTATGCAGGGAACAGAAGGGACTTTTTTATTTCTGGCCCACCACAAAACTGGTTTACGCGCAAAGATGAATGTGCAGTATTCTCCCCTACTTTACGAACTAGGTATGTAGACGGTGGAGGAAGAGTTACCTTTACCTATATTCACGTACACAAGGCGTCATGTGAAGTTACCTAGACTACCTAGAACTTCGAAATGTCCTACTGTTAAGACTGACGCAATGAAACCGTCACGCGACAGTGATTTCTACCAGAGTGCCAAAAAACGCAATTGATAAAAAATATTGTTTGGATGTGTAATAGGTATGTAGATTTTTTTGCAAAACAAGTAAGGTACATTATGTAGCAAAATAAACAGTATTTTATTTTTAGTTTTGACAGTGTTATTAGCCTGAAGATAAATGATAGCCTGGTAGAGGGTTAAACTGGTTTATTTTGATACTAAAATTAGCAGAATACAAAAACTGCTCAAAGTAATTTATTACAAAACTTAAAGCGAAAGAACTCTTCAGATCATGTGACTTTTGTTATAGCATGCTATGCCATCCATGATACATGACTATCCCTGACCTGCCAGATGGCTCTGGATTATTACATTTTTGTTATTAACTTGATAAATTTCGGGAAGCCTGGAAACTATACATATAACGGGAAACATTTTCAGAAGCAATAAGTGGACAAAGAAATGAAACATTTTTATAAACTTAGCAAGCACACTTTATTTTAAAGTACAACAAATTCTATAATTCAATCTTAATTACTAATATTTCTAATCTATTTATATGGGTTCTGGCTCTCTGCTGTAAACTTGCATAATTTTCTCCATTATTTCCCAATTTTTTTCTTTCTGCAGATCCTTGGTAAATACCTGAAAATCAGTAAATAATTTGTTTATTTAGGTATATAAACATTGAAAACCAGTTAAACCAATTTTTTTGTGATTAGTGAGAGGAACAGACGGATTGCCTTATGGTAAGCAATTATTTTTGCTCGTGGACAACAACAACGGTGTAATCAAAAGTTCGCATTTCAATAACCTCTGATTTGTTACACAAAGACACAGTAATTATTTGCAGCTCCTCTTTGTTCGCCATCTTGCATTTTTGATTGTACAGATGTACATACAAACCATTAAATAAGTCTTATATTTAATAACTCTATCAGAAATAAAATTAAAGTCTTCCTCATTTATACTTACTGAATACCACGCTGCATCATCATCCAATGTCGAAGCTAATGGCACAGATACGCCTAATACATGCAGGGCTAAAGTCAGGCTAGCAACAGCTATGTGAGGCGCTCTGTAATCCAGTACGTTAGGGGAATGATGAAAGTCTTGTAAAAACGCCATTGCGGTCCGAGCTATTGGCGCTTGCCGCCACTGAGCCGGTGGGAACCATTCTTGAAGTGAACGCAAGTAGTGTAGCAAATATCTATGAGGGGACGGCGCGTCCAGATTAAAGCCTAGTAGTCTCAGGACGAGCAGCTCCGCCTGGGCCACGGCTCCGCGCCACGACCAGTATTCGTCTCCCAGCTCCAAAGGCCCAGCACCGCGATTGATCGAGTTATGTGCAACATTGACAGCGTCTCGTAGTCTCACTGGTTCGTCTCTAGACTTTCCTGCTGCACAAAGACAAGCAGTACATATCACATAACAATCATAATCGTTCTTATCTGCTTCTTTAAAGAACTTGTGATAAAAAATAGCTGCTGTAGCGACAGTAGCCGGTTGCAAGCCAAGTTTTATACCGCACTCAAATATAAAGTTTGTTGCTAAACTATGTCCAGGGGCACTTCGATAATCTGGTAATCGTTTTTCACGTCTATTGCTCTGTAGAGCCAATACATCAATTACGTCTTTCATATCAAATTGTAGTTGAAATTGTTTGAATCAGAAAACGAGAAACAATACTGCAATACAGGTTAGGTACCATAGAGGAAAGTAATACCAAAAATAATACACTTGTTAGGTAGGTACCTATAGACAAAGTGTACCATAAACAAACATACATAGACAAAATAACAATTAATACAAGTGATGTGTTTACATACGCACGCATACGGACCGGCTTTATGTCCTAATATATTATAATACTCTTTGGGCTTTATTCAGCATATTACCGATTTACAACACTATGAACCACCATCGACAAATATTACTTTTTTTAAATACGCTATAAGCTTTGGGTAGCATATTCCTTTAAGCCTTAATTAAAGAAAGTGTTTGTATTTACACTCTATGGTGTTTGCGTTGACATAATAAATAACCATAGGTAACGTGAAAATAAGACTTTGGCATTTGTTTTGACGTTTGATTCAATTGCTTCCTGCAATATAGTTATCTGATTGCTTGCTTGCTTGCAAAGTTGCAAATTTTGCTCAGAGCGATGAAAGTTGAAAACATTTTTAAGCACATAAAATAATACTTATCAAAATGCCGAGGACTTCTCCTCAAAGAATATCAATACGAGATTCTTTGGTTTTAGTTATATTATTAATATTTAATACTATTCACATAACCGATATGGGTAAGAAATTTTACAGTGCAAATCTCGACTTATTGATTCAAAGATATTCGAAGATTTTTACAATATTCTTTAACGTAATTTCCTTCTTTTAGCAAATAATAATATACCTAACAAAGAAAATAAAGTAAAAGATGACTCAAATGATAAAATGTTGAGCTTTAGTGAAAATGAAGATTATCTTAAGAACTGCCCTTCTGTGGACCAGAAGAATATTTCTTTGTGCTCATCTCTTCAATATCCATGTATATCTTGTAATAGGAGCATTGATTGTCGATATGGAGGTTTTTACGACTACAAGTGTGTTATCAAACCTAAAGTTGTCTGCAATGTATGTAATAAATAAATAATGTGAATTATCCTAATGGTGAAAAGATTATATTTTTGAAAGTATATTTATAAATTTTCAGGGCAGTAAAACATTCAATAGAACAGCTATGTGCCGGTTTTGCTATCAAACAGAGAAATGGGAACATAGGTGTGAACAGAAAGCTAATTGCAACTCTGTTGCATCTCCACTCACATATTACCTGTAAGTAACAGTTTTAAGACATCCCTAAATCTGTTCAAAACACAAAGCAGATTGTGGTTTCAAGTCTTGCAATATGTTTTATAATCACATCTCTATTTCATAATAATATCTGTATCCCTTTTCAGAACTAATTGCACAGTGTCAGATGATGTGATCTGCTTAGGCCATAGAACATTTTTGAAGAAGATCCGATGTTCTTGGACAGCAGGCACAAGGTGGGGCACAGCATTGATTCTTGCCTTGACACTTGGAGGATTTGGAGCTGATCGTTTTTATCTTGGTCACTGGCAGGAGGGCATTGGAAAACTCTTTAGTTTTGGTGGATTGGGTGTCTGGACTTTAGTAGATGCATTACTTATTGGAATTCACCATTTAGGTCCTGCTGATGGTTCTTTATATATTTAATAAATTATCTAGATGTATACTTTAATTTGTTTTATCTAAACACCTAACCTACAAAAGTAATTTAACAGATATAATATCTTCACTATCTCAAATGCTTTCAAAATAAAAGATCTTAGGAAATTTTAGAAAATACTTTTACTTCGATCAGTACAAAAATAACAAAGTGAACAAATTCTTGTGCCATTTAAACTTACAAGTGTATTTATGAACAATGTTTATATACTAGTTCAACCAAGTCCTTTTTCATCAGCCCTGTCATAGCTGGTAATTTAGGAATATTCTTAGACTGAAGTATTTGTTTCAATTGAGCAACAGTGTACATAGCCACTTTCCCATCTTTAACACGGTTTTTTAATAAATCTTCATCTATGTCAACATCACTTCTTGCTTTCTTGCTATTGTTAGTAGTAGCCTTGCATGTGGCTGCTCTCTTTAAGTTGTTAGTCCCAAATGGACCAAACAATTCATCAAATAGATCTTCTTGGATGCTCTGAAATTTATCAACACAAGGTTTAGTAGTATCAATGAAAGGTTCCATCTCATCATCAGCCAGTGCAATTGCCTCAACGGCTCTATACAAAGACTGAATTTTAGGGTTTTCAAACATTTCTGGTTTGTACTCAAACACTAAATTGTTTACAATATGTTTCATTGCAACTCGATGTGCCTCAGAAATGTTTGTGTTTCCTTCTTCTTCAACTGGGACTTGACGGACACTTTCCATAAAAGGTATTCTGATGACATCAAAACCAATCTCTATATCCAAGCCCAGTGGATTGCTACATGGTGAAAGAGCCACAATATATGGTCTAGAATTGACTCGAGTACACAAGACACAAATAGCTACCACAGACATGTCTAAACAAGCTTTATAGAATGCCTTAAATGCGACTATAGAGCCTTCTATCACATTTTCGTTTGGATACAAAAAGTATCCAGGTTTCAAAAACCATTTTTCCTTGCTCATAAGTGCAGCTGGTTTAAAACCTAGTAGTTTCAACATAGGGGGGCCAAATGGATTACTAATTTGTTTTCTTTCTTTGTCTGTGAACTCAATTCTCTTTCCACCATATTCTTGGTAATGTATTAATTCAGATTTTAATAGTGGCAGTTGTTTCTGCTCAGTATCCATTTCATCTGCATCCCTCACACTCACACCAGAGTTTGCATCTTCAGCGGAGACTTTCATTGTTTTAGTAACACTTGTCAGAATCGCATTAGTATCACGGTGTAAATTAGCATTTTTTGGTTGGTAAGAGCTTTTCAGTAGACTATAAACTCCAACTCCAATAGCCAAATCATTTCCAATTTCAAAAGTCAGTTGAGATATAGCCAAATGACGATGCGATTGCCTGAACATCACATTTTCTATATCTTTGGGATCCCAGACTGGTCTAGGCAAAGGGACCTCTTTACCAGCATTTGCTTCATTTATAAAGTTTTTGTAGAATACATTTGGAGTAACATCCTCCTTAGAAACATTGATCAAAGTCAAAGCAATACTAGACTCAACAAGATTAGACACCCTCATGTAGGTGGCTCTGTGGTCAGACTCCACAGGAGCTTCATCTAAACTGGTCAAAATTACTATTGTTCTAGAAAGAAGTTGTTTTTTGCAATTGGTAAACATCTTTCCACAATGCCACAGAGCATCAGACATTTTCAATTCTTTTGCTTGTCCGTAAGATTCAATATTAGCTCCCTGGATTTTTTTATAATCATCGAGATTAGGTAAATTCAGTGGACAAATTTCTGTAATATTTTCTAAACCAAAACTTGATGTCCCTGTTTCTGTCCCGTACAAGCAGACGCCGATGTAATGAGTGCTTGCTAACCGTAGATGGTGTCTTATCATACGACAAGTTGCGACATGACTTACTCCGGGTGTCTGTGACTTGGAAGGGTTATGAGCATTTATAAGTATTATAGTGGCTGGTACACCTCTGTAAGTTTGATATTCTTCTTTTTCGTCGTCTGAATCCATTTTTATCTAATAAATGACCTAAAACAAAATATTAACTTTGTCACTGGCAATCGGTGTTTTGTAGGTTTAAACAATTTGTTAAAACTTTACATACCGTTTAGAAAAGTAAGTTTGTATGAATGTAATCCAACAGCAATGTACTAAATCTTCTTACAAGTAGTAGACTTATTGGTAGACAACAATGAAAAATAGAAAGAAATAAAAATACGAGGGAAGTGGATGAAATGAATGATGTCATCTGTCAAAAACATTTTTTTTTACATAAAAAAATATTCGCTATACTTTGGCCGCGTTCCGAGATACGCTCTGAGCCACAAACTAAGTAGAAGATACTAGGTACGTATATCTGAGCGCTTTCAGTCGTTCCGTTTTGACGTGAGCGCGTCCATAAACGATTTCTTGACGTCATGCATGACGTCCTTATCGGCGCCATTTTGAAATTACTACTTGTGCGGATAAAGAATGGGATCAGAAATGGCGGCACATCTATTCACTTCTCGCTCGCACACTATTTGCGTCTATACTCGCACTCGTGGGGTTATACAGTATACAGTTATACAGGTTATAACATGTGATACAGTGCTCATGCTCAGAGACAATATTACTGAAAGCGCTGTCAAAAGTGCCATTTCAAAAATAGTAAGTATTATTTGTTGTGTTATTATCTGAAATATACGTTTATCTTTTATAAAAACTATTTAATTACATAAGGAATAGATATGATTGACAAAAATAATATAATTTTTTTATATTTGGCGAACTATCCGTTTGAAAAACGTCATAATCGCTGTTAGCGCGCCATCAGATCGTTCCGAATTGATATATCGCTATCAACGCTCTAAGCACGAAAACTAAATCGAAACGGCTGTTGGCGTTGTGAGGGCTGACAGCGCTCAGAGCGTATCTCGGAACGCGTACATTTGAACCATATAGTATAGTACTACCTGTGCGGATAAAGAATGGGATCAGAAATGGCGGCGCATCTATTCACTTCTCGCTCGCACACTATTTGCGTCTAAACTCGCACCCCGGGGTGCGAGTATAGATACGCCGCCATTTCTGATCCCATTCTTTATCCGCACTGGTAGTAAACAGGGTTGTATCTACTATCTAGTCTGTGGTTTGAGCTTTCTCATTAGGTTAGAGTAAAAGAGACAAAAGAATGACTCGCCACTGACTATACAATTTAGGCATTGTGGTCATCATGCGGAATGCACACTTTTTGTTTTGAATGCAATGATAACTTTAAATAAAAAGCCTATTTGTATCTGAAGGTCGATAATTTTATTTATTCACTTTAGTTGGCCCGGTCACAGAATATTTGAGAATATTCAAAGAATAATATTTAATAGTGGTCTGTGGATTAAATACGTATCTTACTCTTAGAGGTTTAATGCTCTAAGATCTTACTGGTATCCTATAGGATTATGTATGGTCAACGAATACGTATTATCGCTGGCACAGGCGTCCAGGCAACGGAGTGGTCTGCGAAGCTCCCTGCGCTCTCGCAATTTTGCCGGTTAATTGGAACACCCATACGTCCGTCCACTGACCGTTCAGTAAATAAACAGAGAGTCAGAGTAAACTTTTGATTGCGCACACAACACACTTGGGCAATATAATACGCGGCCTGTTTTTGGGCTCCGAAGGAGCCGACGTTGGCGCCGTTGGTTGGCAACACCTAATGCACCGCTTTGGGGCTTTTCCCTGGGGTACCTACACACAGGGGCATACACACTAAACTCTCTGCGACAGTTTCCGTCACTCGCCCGGGAGAAACTCTCAAAGTGGGAGCACGGGCCATAGGACGAACCTTGTAGAGTCAATGCGAACCCGCTCAGGGTAAATGAAGCTCGCTAGTACGGCCTCTACATCCATCCTCCTATCCGACGGACATAGGGCCTCTACCACCAACACCGCCCCCCGAGTGGCACCAACACTGCAGGCTGCAGTGCAAACACCACCTGGGGGAGGACTATGCAGGTACCCACACCGTACTAGGATAATACGCTGTCACACGAGGATAATACGCTGCCTAATTTAGCTAATCAGCACTCGTCACCCGGCGAGATGACTCTAATCAGATCTTTTTTTTTTATTATGGCGGAGAAACGAGCAGAGGGCTCCCTGATGGTAAGTGATTACCCCGCCGCCGCCCATGGACATCTAGGCAACACACGCGAGGCTTTTCATGATTCATAGATGACCTATGGGAAGTCTTGTAGGTACATTGTCTTGTAGTGCAAGGCAAAGTTGAAGTCAAATGAGTGCGTGGCAAGTCATCTAAGTAGTGGCTAATCTAAGTACTGGATCGAACAAATAATGCTGCCTTTCGGGCCACTACGAATGCACTAGAAAAGCATGACTGCGGGTGGAATGGTGAAGGATTGTGAAGCTGACCATAATCGCTGGTGTGCCGACCACAACCACTGTGCCAAGAGCATGAACATAGGGAAAGAATTAGCTGTGCGACGACCTCTAGCGTTTTTTTTTTATATTCTGACCTGTTTAGTGCTGAATTGGGCAAGTAAAGTATTAAAACTCCTCAAAGTTACGATTGGGAATGGATTGCTGCCTAAAGTGACCTATCTCGGATTAAGTCGCGGGCAACAGCTAGTGTGGGTAATGACACATAATTAAATTCCTCGATTAGACACGAACGACAATTACAACGTCCATCAATTTGCACGCGAGCACGATGATAATTGCATGTCCTTCGTTAGTTCTATGGTCGCTCTGTAGGGTCTGGCTTGGGAGGTGATCCAACTGCTCGTCTGCCACCTATAAAATAAAAAGATCTTTTTTACGTTTATCTACAAAAATAATCGGTACTAGTCAAAGAAACTAACCCCTTATTACAAAATAGGATTTAAGAATAGTTCCGGAACTTAACTCAATCCCTGCCCCTTATAACATAGTGTATGGGAACGAGGAATGGGACGGCATGATCTTTAGTGCGGTAATAACTTTAGATCGTGTTTTGTAATAAGATGGGAATAGTCTTGCTTAGGAAGTGATCTAATTGTGATAAAATCCTGCAAACAGTTTTCCTTAAAATTATGGGTGCTAGTTTCTTGCGGTTTCCCCGCGGAAACTGTGCCCTTTGTCCATTTTTCGCGTCGCAGGCTGCATGAAGCGACTGCCATCTGACCTTCGCGATCCTTAGTCAAGGAAATCAGACAGGCTTGAACATAAACACTAAACGTATCTAGGTTTCTTAATGATGAAAAGTAGAAATGCACACGTATTTGAAAAAAATCAGAAATGCTTCCTCGGATTCGAACCTACGAGCGTTTCCCGTTAGGAAGGCGCACATCCACTGAGCTGGCATTCGTAGGTAAGAATTATATTGCATTTCATCCCTAATTTGTGGTTCCTAAAGTCGGAAACTGAGTTACGCGGATTCCCTGGTTTCATTTTCAACCATAAAATTTATACGTATGAATCGCAAATTATGTGTGTTCTATCTTTCCTACCTATAGATTTAAGTTTAGATGTTCGAGGAGATGAAAGCTTTTACATCAATGTGTTAGGCGGTCGGCGACCGATTGTAAGGTCGTTCGGCGAACAAGTGTAAATGAGGCATTAGTTAGGGGAGGCGTTGGGTGGCCGGCGCGCGGCGTGCAATCCGAAGGCGGAGGCAGCGGCGGAGCCTGCGCAGTGCGTGCGGCGCGTTGTGGCTGCGCGATCCGTCATTCGTTCGCGGGCCCACGCCGCGGTGGCACTCGTTCAGCTCGCGCCACCCGCCGGTCAATCGCGACTCGCGACGCACAGCTCCTCGTGGTGATCTCGTGGTGACGTGGCGCCGGAGCGCGAACCACTCGTACCCGGGCACGCGTGCGCGAGCGAGCGCGTGCGCGGCGCCACCTGCGCGCGACGACGGGCCGCGAGCATGCCAGGGGCACGGCGCTGCCGCGCGTAGCGAGCCAGGCCGTGCGCGCTATCGCCATGGGCTGCGCCTCGTCCGCCGAGGAGCGCGCTGCCATCGCGCGCAGCAAGCAGATCGAGAAGAACCTGAAGGAGGATGGTATCCAGGCCGCCAAGGACATCAAGCTGCTGCTCCTTGGTAATGGAGCTTTCCTCTCTCTCTATCTAGTGGGCGAGGTGCGCGCGCACCCTGGCAGCAGCTCTATCGACTGCCGCGCGTGACGCTCGTGCCCGAGCCGGCATCGGCGCCCTTTATTATCTATGCGACACGCTGACAGAGGCGCAATTTGATTAAGTTACTACTGGGCTGACGAGTAGGCAACACACAGCTGGGAATGGGATCTAGCAAAAGTACTTACCCAACATTATTATATTACCTTTGGTAGTTGGTAGGCGCAAACGTGGAGCACTTAGGGTAGTTAACAAAATAGATAGTACCTATATACTAAGTACCAAAGAGTAGCTCATATAGGATGATAAATGTAGATTAACACAATGTAAATGAGGTTTAGTATGTATCATGTTATCGATCTTGAGGATGAGCTCGAATGTCAATAGCACACCTACGTTTGCGGTTTTTGTTAGTGGATTTACGCACCTACGAGTAGGTATTACTTACGTAAAGTACCTAGGTACGTTACAACAAAATGCTACTTACATAACATTAACTGGGTACAGTAACCTACAGATACTTACATTTATTCGAGAAATTTCAACGTATTCAAAACTTCAACGTATTAGAAGAAAAAACTCAAAAGAAAGGACCTAAAATCAGTTTTTATGTAAAATACTTTGGTATGCATTATGTATCGTCTTCTAATTTAGATATATTTTACACCATCCAGTACCTATGGAGGCAGGCGGGTAGGATGCTTTGAAATCCATCGAAAGTGGTATCAAACTGAGCTAGGCCTTTGTAATACCCATCTGTTGCTTGTTATTCAAGGTTTTCGTGCCTAAGCATGTAGAGAGGTTTCCTTAGGTGTCATGGCCATGGTTATTTTTGTTCTTAATATGATAGATACCTAAGTACGTACGATAGGGAACATAAAAGTATAGGTATCATAGGGTCGAAATCTTTTTAAATTATAATGTTCCTCCAAAATAACTAAGTTACTTCAGATTTCCGTGCTAGAAAAGTGGTACCTATACTCGGATTTTTAATTAAACAAAGTCTTAGAATAATAACAAGACTAGAAGGATAGCAAAGAGTAGTATTATATAAGGATAGTTTCCTTACTGCTGTCACCTCAAATTTGAAGCACAAATTTGGTTTTTCAAGTTGGTACTACGTACGTAGTATCAACATAAAAATGCTAATTAATGTTACCAGTCACAACATATTTCCCTAAAACATGGGAAATGGTTATTGCAGTAACTACTGTTTTTAATAGAACCTAGAACAACGCTTACAAGTATCTACCTAACTGTGATTATAAAATTAGTTGGCAAGTTATGTTTTGATATTTATGATGCCTTGACAATACAATAATGAATAAGAAATAAATAAATAAAGAGCTTACCTACTTATTTTAATGGTAATCAGGGTGAGTTTTAATTCGTGTAAAATGTGAATCCGTGTATTGCACTGTCAGAAACACATCAATTTACATAAATCTTAAAATTATTATTAAATGAATAAACCAATTGCATAATATTATTGCTTATTTATTTATCAACATATAAAAGTTCTCAGTTCTACTCAAGCTAATTTATGTTCATGGACAAGCAGATGACAATAGCAGTACTTTTAACACATATAAATTAAACATTTTAAATCGCTAAAAATACCAAAAACTTACAGAGACATTTACAATCAAAGTTTCAAGTAAAAATACAGATAAAAAAACCGATAGTTTTTCCCGCACTTTCAAGGATTCAACTTTGAAACTACTTTAACTTCGTCAATTACAGCTTTGAAATATTTTTTAGTACTTATAACTGTACGTACATTACGTATTTATTTTTAATATGTTTTTTTTAGAGCTTTATAGCCTTGCATTTCCAATTTTAATGCCCTTGCCACTGTATCTGTTTCTTCAAATAGTTTCTCTTTGAGGCCGGCTTTGAGGCTCTCTGTGTGGAAATAACGTTTATTTTTATGTGATAGTTGGCAGACGAGCAGACAGAACACCTAATGGTAAGAAATTGCCGCCGTTCAGTGACACTCGGTGGAGTCACAAGTGCAAACGTTAAAAAAAGGAGGGTTGTTATGTCACATTGTGTGGAAATAAAGTTTATTTTTATGTGATAGTTGGCAGACGAGCAGACAGAACACCTAATGGTAATAAATTGACGCCGTCCAGTGACACTCGGTGGAGTCACAAGGGCTACCAACCTTTAAACCTCCCATTCCCGGATTGGGCTTCCCGTACCCGCACTCACGCAGCGAAACACAGTAGAGACACTGCTTTACGCTGGAAACATCAGTAGCAACCGATTAAATTAATTAGTTGGAGCAATGAAATCTTACAAAAGTTGAAATGGGGAAAATATTTTTTTCATTATCAGGCAACACTGAGCATTTTAATAAATCGTTTGTATTTTAAGCTTGTAAAACACAACATACTATGAAATATTGAAGGCTTATCTGTGAAAAGTGATGTTATTACACTTCTTATGGTTTTCCGAATCATTGTGACAAAATTTGACCGCACAATTCGTCATAGTTAATTAATTTTCGTGAGATGCGTTTGACAAGCATTGACATTGACGACTGCGGAGCGATGCGGGCGTCTGGAGCCGTACGGCTCCGTTTGACTTGCGTCAAACAGTGGACACAGACTAGGTTTCTAGTCTTGTTATTATTCTATGAACAAAGTAGTTTGACAATTGCTAATGTCAAATCCTCTTACATTTTGACATTTTGCAAATGTATGGGAATAACACATTGATATCTGTCAGTTTACTTCGTCTAATTAAAAATTCGACTTTAATTTCTAAGTAAATATTTATTTTAAAAAATCATACCTATTACTTGTATTTTATAAGAATGAAAAGCTTCCTATAGGTAACAAGAGTTAAGTAAAATAAGCAAATACTTATTTGATGTGGTGGTTAAGAGATACAAGTACCTACCTATATGTTAACCCCGAATCCGTAATATTTGATTTTAGCGCTAGTGTGCCCTACCTAAAGCGGCTGTCTGACAATATTGATGCCGTGCTTGCTACATGTGTCAGCAAACTTATATGGTTGCACCATAAGATTGCATTGTACCAACAAGAAACTAAGTTATAACTTTAAATCATTTGAAAAATCCCACGATTCTCAGAGATTGAGACTGCTATATCACTTTGAGTAACTACGGCCTTCAATAAAACTGGATCAATTGAATATGACTAGTCTAGTTTGATCATGCAACGTGACATTGCGACCTTTTTATTATGAATCATAACAAGTACTTAGGAGTATATTCTTATAGCGTCTATTATTGGCAGAGCTTCGATTATCATTGTACACTAGCGAGCAAAAAAGTCTCAAGACCTAATTTTTCATACTAACATGCTCAATTCAGAGCAGAGGGCACCGTGAATCATGTAGTCATTCGTGAGCGTGACTCTTGAGCGACTACTTCTTAGTATAGACAGCCACACATAAGGTTACAACAATCTGTCAAATTTCCTCGATTGATATTGATCCAAACATGGTGAGAATCGATTGAATAAGTTGCGGTGTGTGACAGTTTTGGATACTTTGATGTGTGGCTGTCTGTACAATCCATACCTACCATATCGTTTCCACTGTCTCGGTATCGATATGCCAGTCCCAGACATTAGACATACCATTTGGTTTAGGTAATAAAGCTCATTAAATAAAAAAATAGTTTGAGTATCTATTTTACTTCCAGCCAGAGAGAGAATCTATCTTTTAAGTACCTATTCTATCACGCGGGAGGTCCAAGGGGGATGAGAAAAAATATGAAATAATTATCTGAGGCTATCATGTACGTAGGAGGTAGGTAATGAATATAAACAAGTCACAGCCTTTTCTATAATTTTAATGTCCTATTTGGTACTCGGTCTTCTACATAGAAGACATCATCAACATGCCTACTCGCGTCTACCGCTGGGTAGGTATGTTTCTCACTCATGGCATCAAGTCCATTTTTATCACTACAACCTTTACCAAGACGTGCTTGCCACTGCTACGTTTGCCCTAGTGCTCATAGGTTCTTCTACAAATTGGCACTTTTGCTTGCTAACCTCTAAACTATATCGGTCGGTCACTCTGGTTCTTTGCGGCATCAGCTCATTTCTGATGCGATCCTTCAGAGAATACGAGCATACTTTTGTGCATAGTCCTTGGAGTAATTCATGAATTGATGTTTATAGTTACGCCCGGACTTGGCTCCACCTACTTAGGTATGTATATTTTAACTGTTAGATGGTTTTGGTTGAGGACTTGTCTTACCTATCGGACACCTACCGAAAACAACAAGCTCAGGGGTTGAATACTCTTTGGTCTTCTGTATGATCTTCTGTTTGTGCTGGATTATTCAAAAGTCTTTAAATTATAAAAATCCATGTTACCTAGGGTAGGCTCCAAGGCGTAGAGCGGAAGCGTTGTGATGCTTATCTTCTCTAAGTCTTAGGAGTTCGCCTTGCAAGAAGAACCGATTTAAAGCTCATTCCTAGCTGCAGATTCTCTTGCAACTCTTAAGTGCTACGAGGTTATTCCGACTTCTCCATGGCCTTTTCCTCAGAACGATCCTGAATTCATCGACGCTAATATCTGGAGTTCTTCATTAGATATTTTGGCGTCGTGGTTCAAAGGTTTAGAGTACTTGATTCTGGATGAACTTTAGAGCGAAACTCCATTTACATAGTCTTACAGCCACTTTCCGTGTTGCTGTGAGTCATTTACTTACCTGGCTATACAAGACTTAAGCTTTAATTGCCGCAGAATCCTTCACCAAAGAATCAACTTTGTCCATTAATTCCTTAGGAAGGGTCATCTCATTCCAAAACCTCACTCTACATTATTTCAGCCCCGGGCACAGCTAGCCTACCAATCAGCACAATGATATCATTAGCATAACCACAGAGAACCTAGTCAATAAATGATATAACGTGCTGCACAATGAAAATATTTCAAAGTGATAGGTGCAGACCACAGAACTTGATATTATTTCTGAGGTGCAGATGGATCATCTGATGGTAAGCGATGGCCGCCGCTCGTGAACGGCCAAAACACCTGTAGAGTCACGAGTGCGCGAAATATCTTACCTATTGGTCCTCGGGTACCCTCACTCACTCGGCGAAACACAGCACAAAGCCCTACTTCACGTCGATTTTCTATGAGGCTCATAGTATGATATCATGCCGGGCTCTCCCAAGGTAAATATACCTAAATACGATCACCGTGGTTGTATTCATGGGGTACTCTATGGCTTAGGCGACACGAAGGTAGGTCTACGACTAAAAGGCAATTTCGAGGGTAGGAACTAAAATGTATACCCTTTACCCAATGCCAAGTCTAGAAAAGACTTTCAGACAAGGCCCTTAGTGGAACTATACCTACCTATAGGTACTGTCTCACGCTACACCATCGCACAATTATACCAAGGTAAGGTAAACTGAGGAAAAAATATTACCTAATAAGGTAAGTTTTAAGAGAAACGTCGACTTTTTAATATAAAAAAGGAAGGTCCTTTGGTGTTGTAATCTTTCCAGGAGAAGTAATGTGTGCCAGTGTAATCTTTCGGGAAATCTGGTATTTACTATGAGGCGACTGCGCCGTCTAGCCTTAGATAGGGGATTCAGACCAGCTGGATCACGGTTACACGTTCAGAATCTTAATCTAAAATATTGCAGGTATCCACAATTTTGAGAAACTATTCGGAATGTGCACGCGTCCCCCCACGATGTTTTTCGTCTCCGAGGCCCAGAGGTGCATGCTAGGATTTGAACCACGACCCCCATATGATGAGCGCGTTTTTAGGGTTCCGTAGCCAAAATGGCAAAAACGGAACCCTTATAGTTTCGTCATGTCCGTCTGTCCGTCTGTCCGTCTGTCCGTCTGTCACAGCCGATTTACTCGGAAACTATAAGTACTACAGTGATGAAATTTGATGGGAATATGTGTTGTATGAACCGCTACAAAAATATGACACTAAATAGTAAAAAAAAGAATTGGGGGTGGGGCCCCCCATACATGTAACTGAGGGATGAAATTTTTTTTTTCGATGTACATACCCGTGTGGGGTATCAATGGAAAGGTCTTTTAAAATGATATAAAGTTTTCTAAAAAACATTTTTCTTAAAGTGAACGGTTTTTGAGATATCAGCTCTCAAAGTCGTAAAAAGTATGTCCCCCCCCCTCTATTTTTATAACTACGGGGTATAAAATTCTAAAAAAAATAGAGGTGATGCATGCTAATTAACTCTTTCAACGATTTTTGGTTTGATCAAAGTATCTCTTATAGTTTTTGAGATAGGTTGATTTAACTGTAATTTTGGTTTAGTTATTGTGCTTACACTGAAAACGATGGCTGAACCTTATAAGATAGATAAAAAAATATACTACAGTATTGTACACCTTTAAAAATCCGCGATGATATAAAATCTTTATAATGTATATTTGCTGCTACGGAACCCTTTGTGCGCGAGCCCGACTCGCACTTGGCCGGTTTTTATCTAAGCTGCCGTCCGCTCTTTCCAGGATTCATTTGATCATACTATCATACTGAATTTTAAATATGTACAGTATAAATACCTGCCTACATGCACATTTAATTCCTTGATTCTGAAAATCTATCACTTTAGAGATAAATAAATAGATTTATCTCTATTTATTTAGCGCATAAAGAAATTTATTTTAACATTTATTGAAAAGAACGAATGTGATACAGTACGTCATCAATACCTACTCGTTTGCAATTTGTATTTTTTTGCACTGGAAGGATGAGGATCAGTATTGGGCGATCAAATGGGGATCAGTAAAATCAATTTTATTTCTGTTTAAAAAATGTATTTTGATTTCATTTCAACCAAAGATTTTAGCGCATTGCTTTTGTTCTCTTTCGTGTGTGAATCTACTTTCACGCATGTGTGAGCGAGCCCGAACGAAGAGAACCGAATGCTCCCGAACGTCAGTCGAGCGGGGCGCGGTCGCCGTCACGGAGTGGAGCTGGCGCTTGTCATCCGGCCGCCATTACCTCGTATTTGAACGGATTTGTAAAATCAATTAAAATTCGCGCTGTCGTTACGTGTTTTTAGTGCTGGATGTAGTATAGATTTGAGGAGTTTTCGAAGGAGTGTTTATCGTTATATTCAGAGAGTGTTGTAGTATTCATTTGAACAGTGATAAGTGGTACAGTTAGGTTACAGTGTTGGGTGCTAACGTTAAGTAGGGTGGCTCCGGTCGAGCCGGAGCGGCAGGACGCGTGTGGAGCGCATGCAGAGGGAGCGGTGAGAGCGCGCCCGGCTGGGGAGTCGGGGCGGCCGGCGTCCAAGGCACAGAGACAGCTGCCGACATGGGGTGCGCCCAGTCGGCGGAGGAACGCGCGGCGGCCGCTCGCAGTCGGCAAATCGAGAGAAACCTGAAAGAGGATGGCATCCAGGCCTCGAAGGATATCAAGCTGTTGCTGCTAGGTACAGTAACGCTCACTTAACGTTGCGTCTCGGAAGAAGGCCGCACCCATGATTTATCGTGCGGACAATCTCAGTCTGCCGATATCTGTAGTTTTTCCTCCCATGAGCAGATGCGCAATCAGAATATCTCTCCTTGAATGTATTTTCCTCAGCATAGGTGTAATAATAGTGCTACCTACTGTTAAAACATGATGCTTGAATATCTAATGGTATTGATTGATGGACGACTCCAATTTCATATTCTTTATTGACCAGCAATACGCTTAAACCTATTGTAGTGAGCTCTGGGTGATATCTGGGATCTGTCCCAGATATGGCTAATATAACAAAATGAAAACAATCAAAAATTTGGTCCCCCCTTTCTGATAATAATTTTCTTGATAAGGAGTTAAGATATTTGACTGTAGGTTTAATGTTAAAGATATTCTTATTGAACGGGTGGATAAGGCCAGTCATGAATAATTCAGAAAAGTAAATTAATCACACTCCAAGCACATGCTCCAGCATGTTTTAAAATCAAGGTAAACTCATGATATAGGTATGACATAGCTAGGATTCATATAAATGCCCTACAGTCCATAAAAGATAATCTCAGTAAAAACGTTAAAAACAATTTTAAAGAAATAGACTTGATGTTTAGTTAATGCTATATTTACTAAACTGTAGGATATTAATAATAATAATATTGTAATACTGGCAATCACTCATTACTCATTTTCAATTACTCATTTGAGAACACAAAATATTCCAAATGTTAAAAAATAAGTACCTATAAACAAATACAACATACAAACAAGGTGGTTATGCCACTTGGGTCTCATCACCCTAATCACAAGCCTTTTAAGTAATACTCTTATTCTCTTCTTCTTCATTTCATCAAAAGGCATTTCAAATATAAAAACTTATACTTGGCACTTTTGGTAATAATAAATAAATAAATATTTCACAACATCACATACATTGATCTAACTCCGAGATAGGTAGCTCAAGCACCTGTGTTATGAATATCAGAATCAACAGTGGGTTTACAAATATATACGAACAATACTTTTTCTTTTGTAAATACATACTTATAATACATAGGAAACACCCGGACCAATACAAACAAACATGTTCATGCACATAAATGTTTGTACTGTGCGGGGATTGAACCCGCAACCCTTGGACCAAAGGTAGCATTCACTACCACTGTTCCAAACGGGTTGTCAAAATGTTCTACTAAACTAGTAAACTTGGTTCGCTTTACTTTTGAATGAAAGTTTTCTTATGATATGCATATTTTATTAAACAAATGTGAAATTTCATTGATTCTTATTCTTTTAAATTGGTGTTCTATAAAATCTCATCAAAGTTAATCTTTTCTTCTAAAAACAAAGTACTTCCTAAAATATTTACATGTTTGCTAGTCTGACTCTGCTCTGAGTCATTATTATTTTTTATCAAATATCACCAAAACTAATTGAATGTTTGTTAGCTTTTCTGAGTCATTCTTAGTCCCATATAACCACCATTTAATGGTTCATGAAATGTCAGGTGTTGTGTAACTTGATGGTGTGCAGGAACATCCTTGATCTTGACTTTGGCACATGTTCATTCACACGAGCTCTATTTCCATGTGGCACATCTGGTGAATAGTAACACCTGTTATTACTTTTTATTTATATCAAATTGGCTATTCGTAGTAACATAGTATGTAGAATATACACTTACTTAGCTTACTTTTTTGCTTATTATCGAATTTTCTGAAGTTAGCTAAATTTATTAGAATCAAGATTTGTCAATTGGTTCATTGGTGTTTAGTCTTATTATGCAAGATATTTTTCTTACTATGAGTCATGTTTTTTTTTTGTGTACTACTGTGCCCTTACCATGAGTTTGAAAAACTGTTCTCGCTATCGAAAACTATTGCTTTGTCCCTTTCATAGCTGTGCATGTGAAAGAGACAGAGCAATAGTTTTTGATAGCGAGGATAGTATTTCAAACTTATGGTACAGAGGCCTTACCACCTTACTCACTTAAACACTTTTTAAAGAACAAGAACTAATTTTTTTTTGTAATTTAATTGGTAATCAGTCGCAAGACTATAGGCTGATGTCTTGCTATCTGAGTTGTTAATCCTGATGCCTACTTGAAATCTTATAATTAAATAATAACTGTATGTGCTGCTTTTATTACTTTTTCCCAGAACATGATAGACAAAATGGCATCAGAAGTTAACTGTTTTAGTCACTCAAAGAATAATCAATGTTTATGAAGCTCTTAAACCACTTCTCATCTTCTTCTTACCGGTCTCAGTTTGGTTAAACCAACCAAGTGAGATAATAGCAACTATCAAAGTGCTAGATGGATGGCTTAACATGTCCACAGTAGCATGGAACTGTGCCATGAAAAATCATTTTCAAAAAGTTTACATGCTATTCTCAGTAATCAAAAGCAGTATTTAGATTATCAGGATCTGCCTTGTGTCCATCATAAAAGACATCCTCTTCTTTTGATCCAAGCAGAATTTTTTTGCTGTATTCTGTAGGACTTGAGTAGCTCAGATGGTAGCTCAAGACTGATGGTAGCTCAGTATAACCATGCACAAATGCGGAGCCAACATTTTTACGCGAAAAATTGATTAACGCTAAAAGTGGCCGCTTTTGGCGGTAATCAATTTTTCGCGTACAAAAACGGACCCAACATTTGTGCATGGTTATTTAATAATTAGTATAAGTGTTTGCCGAGAGGTTGTAACCCCGAAATGGTTTAAAATAGATTCGGTTTAGTAGCTAATAATTAAAAACTAATGGTGTCGCTAGTTAGGGCTACCCGTCACCTTAAGTATCTGTTCATGAGACTTATCTGTTAACAAAATTATTTCTACTGGGTAAACTCCCAGTAGACAGACATAACCAGGAGAGTATACACTCTCCACTCCACTTTTATAATTAAGTACCTATTATTATTAGTAAAAATAAATACAATTTATTAAATATGAAAGTATCATAAACCTGTAGAGTAGGTACAAAAAGCATTGATAAAGAATTTAAAAGGGTTGTATTTAATAAATAAATATTTCACAACATCACATAGTTACATTGATCTGACTCCGAGATAGGTAGCTCAAGCACCTGTGTTACGGATATCAGAATCAACAGTAGGATTATAAATATATACATATAATACTTTATTTTGTAAATATATATTAATAATACATAGAAAACACCCAGACCAATACAAACAGACATGTTCATGCACACAAATGTTTGTACCGTGTGTGGATCGTATCCGCAACCCTTGGACCAAAGGGTTCACTACCACTGCTCCAAACGGGTCGTCAAATCATAATCGTTATCGTATTTAATGTTGCCTCAAATTTAATGAATTGCTAAATTAACCTAACCTTTTTACACAGCACAAAATGTTAATTGCACCTCAAAATCATAGTTTGATGTGCAAATAGGTATTTTTTCGAGGGTTGGTTTAATATGTTCCAATTAAAAATAGTTTATTATGTGATTGAAACTTTACTGTAATCACTCCTTTGAACCAGCTTTATAATTAGTAAAAATAAATGCAAATGAGTTATGAATAGTGTGACTACTAACTAACATGACTTTCTTTTATATTATGTGGATATAGAAATAATACATTATAGATGTCATATGGGTTCTGTTATAGTCACTATAGCAGAAACTATACAACATTATAGATGTCATATGGGTTCTGCTATAGTCACTATAGCAGAAACTATACAACATTATAGTAGTCACTACTCTAGTCTGCGTTGGTATAGGCACAAGGGGTGAAGACAAAATGGTGATGTAAATTTATGATTGATACCTATACCATATCAATCATAAATTTACTGCACCATTTTTGGTTGTACTGCTGCAGGCGGTTGCCATATGCGAGCCGTTCGTGTCAACTTATTTAACTTATTTAGCTCACATACCTATATGGCACAAGTATGTCGAACCGTCGGGACCTTGTTAGGCAAGTGGGTGTCTTGTGCTAGAAGTTAATTGATGTGTCACGTTTAAATAATCGCGCCGTGACCATAGCCAGTGCGTGCGTTAGAAAATGTAGCAAAGTACCTGTCCATTGATCAGAACCGCGAGAGGCCCTTTTACGGCATGATTTACCGCAAACAACTGATGTTATATCACGATACCATAATGTTCTTCTATGATAGCAAGTCGTAAGTGTAACTAATGTATCATGAAACTATATCGGCTTTACTATGAACATAAATTGACAGGGTCTCGGTAAGTACTCGTAATCCTATCTCATCTATGTATATGCAATATAATATACATTCTTCTTTATCTCTATGGCAATTTCTAAAGGTTTCTTCTGACATACACCAGAAGTTTGCCCAAAGTATTGAAATGTTTTAGAATATTCAACTCACTGGTACACTATGTATTCAATAACTTGTGATAAACGTTGAAAAATTGTCAATAAAACAAACGAGGTATCTAGGAAGCTGCTAATGATGATAATAAGTAGTTCGATAGAAAAAATAAATTGCTCTTATTTTCTCGACGATCAAATGCGTCGCCGCTATGGATTAATTAATATTTTTAACATCTAGGCAGGTCTACATTGCTATTAAGTTAATTTACTTACTCACACACTATTTGTGTCTATACTCGCACTCGTTGGGTGCGAGTATAGACGCAAATAGTGTGCGAGCGAGAAGTGAATAAATGCGCCGCCATTTCTGATCCCATTCTTTATCCGCAAAGGTAGTACCTTATGGCATGGCGAAAATTATCAATGCCTTTTCATTATGCTGTATTACCAATTACCTACCTACATTATTACTGATAATTAATTGAACGGATAGTTGAAAGCGTACTCTTGACCATGACCCTTTTGATTATTCTAAACATAACTTATGAAACTAGATATTTTGAAATATTTTACATAGTTCCATCCATTTAGGCATTTATCAGGCGACCGGAGAACGCAAAGAGCGATGGTATCGCGTTAAAAGCGCAAATGGTACCGAATGACGCGACGTCGCATCAGTTCACCTTTATAGAGAAATCGAAAATCGATAGATAAATTCCAAAGTAGGATGAAAACAAACAGCAAAGTCGTCAGTAAAAGCCAAAAATTGAGGTCGCTATAATATGGAAATTCGCACGCTTACGAGTCTTACGACTTTGCTTTGGAAACGTTCCGCAAGCTTTTTGGGTTTATTTTAGGAGTTTTTATTTAATGTAAAATAGTTAACGTAAAATGGAGTATGACAGCTATTAGGTATTGGATTGGTCCACTTTTTACGACTTCAGTATTTACAGTTCTTAGTAGTGCTAAGGTATATAGATAGATAGATACTCTTTATTGCACAACATACAAAACTTAAAAGCTAGGTATACAGAGATACAATGTACAATTTAGGCGGTCTTATCGCTGGGAGCGATCTCTACCAGACAACCTTCAGGTAAAGGACATTAGATAGAAGAGAGGAGGGTGGTGCAATCCTTTTGATTTTGAATATTGATTAAGTAAATTTATAGTAAAATACATATATCTAATAAGGTATTTTTTTACTAGGACTCATAGGTACATAATTTTTGTTAAAATAAATGTATAATTTAATTTTTAAATGATGATATATCGAAGTACCTACTCGTTCTTATGTAGGCGGTCTCTATGTTAGGACTATACACAATTAAACTTTTACCTCGTAGGCGTACTTCGTTTCGTCGGACCATAACAAATATAACATCATTTACTCAGTGTCATCTCATCATAATAACTAAGTCATGCTATTATCAGAACACTTCTCTACAAATTTGACTATTTTAAAACACATTAAAGGCGTTCGTGGGAGCAATCAGATGTCACGCGATCACGACTTACTTTATCGTGAAAGTTTTTTGGCGCTACCATTACCCCGTGTGAAACTTCCAGTTGAACAACCAACTGACATCACCTGGTTTCTGAATCATCCAGTTTTATTATAGTGAATTAAGGCTACTTAATTAAACATTTTTGCTATAAACGAATGTGATTTCTGAATGGCCAGGACATGTAAGTGTATAATTAAATCAGGAGTCCACTTGTCTCAGTAGGTGATATGTGTATCGAGGGGTCAGAGATCGGCCATTCGCGTTGGTCTGACAATTAGTGCCAACTGGGGTCACGCTACGAACCTGGATTCGACAAGGTTCACTTTGCAACACCCACGCCACTTTTCGTTTAGTACGTGTAGTACTTTGATTGAATGTTAAGTGATAATATCTATTGTTTATTTATCTTAGGTGGTAAAGGATGGGCCCTCATCTCCGCATATAATTTGAATCCGCTTGCGGTTTATGCTGCATATAATAAATTTGAACGGTCTATTTTTATTCGTCCAGCTAGTCATGCGTAATGTGAACTGTTTCGGTTTACAGCTGGTAATTACTAGTAACTGTTTTTGTATCATTGCGTGTTTTATCGCAGCGGTTGGGTGAAAGTCTGTCATGAACTGATCTTAAATGCACACGTAATACACAAAATTCATATAATTTCCCACAATTTAGCGCGTTGACAATATAGCCTATCCCAAGGTCTTAAGGATCAAATTAACATGCTGCTCTTCCTTCTTACTATATTCGAAGATGGTTCCTAGACAATAGAAATAATACCCAAACATCACAAATTAGTGTGTTTAATATCATCTTTGTTTCAGGTGCTGGAGAGTCGGGCAAGAGTACTATAGTCAAACAAATGAAGTAAGTATTCAATCGTGATATCTACAATTTAAGGGTGTATGTTTTTCTATCAGATCATAAAATCATTGAGTATGTCTACCTCCACAACACTTATTTTTAAGTAGGTATGTATGTATTTAGGGAGAGACAAGATAAAATGTTATGAGAGCGCAAGATTTTATTCTCGATCAAAGCAAATGTATTCTGACTATTGAAATGTCTATATTCTTAGCTGCTTCTAATCAAACTACTTATACGAGGAACTTTCTACTTTGTACCGCAGTTCTGTGGAACAATCTGGCTGCAGGAGTATTTCCTGACGACTACGACTTGAAGCCCTTCAAGAGAAGAGCGTACTCCTTTTTAAAATTCTAGCAATGCATTAGCGATATCTATGATTTCGCAGATGTTCATGGGTAACTTACCATCAGTACCCTTTTTTTTTTTGTTGACCCAGGAGATATGCGTTACGCATACCCATCCGTCTGTAAACGGATGGGTTATGTCGGACTCTCCTCTGGCGACGGCTTCTCCTAACGAGAAGCCGGCCAGAGGCATACCGACTAAAACTCCTGGGACTCTCCCTCATCTGTCCATGAGTGGGCGAGTGACATGGGGCCAAAGCTCGGAGCCTTTCACCACGTCACCCCCCGGACAGGGACGCCCGCCTACACGGCGGGCACGGCGCTTCTCCCCCCGGGGTCGGGGGGAGGGATGGGGACAGCCGAGAGAGTCGTGCCGTCCCCACCAGGCGTAGGAGGAGGTCCGTGCAATGCCGGTGGTGGGGTTACAGCCCCACGCACCAGCGGACCTGCTCCTCGCAGGGGAAGGAGACGCAAGTATTGGCCTCGTCTCCTCCCTCTACGTGCCTTGCGGATCGCAGGGGCGAGAGGGTCAGCCTCTCGCTCGCGCTCCGCCGCCTCCTTTGCCTCCATCACATGCTCGCAATATGCGGCAAAGGCCTTCCAGGCATCCTCACTTGCTAATATAGCTCTCGCTATATTAGACCATCAGTACCCTTACCATAAGTTTGCAAAACTGTTCTCACTATCGTAAACTATCGCATTGTCTCTTTCATGGTGGTGCAAGTGAAAGAGACAGAGCAATAGTTTTGGACAGCGAGGATAGTATAGTATATATAGTAGTAGTGCTCGTTTGTCGTCTCTTGCATAAAAAAAAATTAACCATAAAATGGGGCTTCTTCCGACTTCTGAAGAAGTTATACCAACCGACCTAGCAAATTAATAACTAAATGTAAAGTACAGTGCATAAAACTGTAGTTGATACTAATTAAACATAAACATTATCTGAAGCCCAATTCTCTGGCTCGTGACATTTATTATCATACGACATATATCACCAAAACACCGTTTTTTTGTATGGTTTTCAGGTGATATCCGCCATGTTTACAAAATATCACTAACCCGAGAATTGGGCTCCAGTTATGTCAGCTACAATCATACCTAATGATATTTAATTACCTGCAAACATTGGGTGCTTTCTACACTACAATTTGTGCTCTACAATCATTAATCAATATTGTAAAATCTCATATGACATTCAGCCGATTATCACAACACAAAACCAATTGTACACTATCTTTTATCTATCTATATTGACGACTTGTCGACTAGTATTTTACATTTCGGCGATAAAACATAATACTTTGTCGGTGTAACGTGATGTTGGAAGTAGCTAGGCTGAATATAGTTTTATGTCTTCGATAGATTAAAGTTATATACTTTCAATACCTCGACCATAGTAAAATTGACGATCGCGACCCATATTTCCCAAGATAGTTACAATATTACTCTTCCTATAAAATACAACCAGCGCAACATAAATGTTCAGAGTTCGATTTGAGCATTTATCACCAAAATCATCGAATATTTTATAGCGGGGAAACGATAGACACGCATAGCGCATCGTATATGTATACATGTAACATTGACGTTGCAGATAAACGTGTGTGTGATAGATAGCATTATGTACGCATTAGCACTTCGGAAAAGTCAAGTACAAACAAATACACTGGAACATTGACAATAAGTTACTTGGCCATACGTGTAGGTTAGTTTTTAACAGAATTCTTGATTTTTCATGCTCCGTGGATGTATCCCGCGTAGGCAGATATTAGGGCTGTTTATCACAGAAAATAGTGAGCTGTTCATTGATTGACGAATGACGTACTGTTAATTTGAATAATCCAAAAGAACCGAATAACAAGCTTTATTTTTGACCAAATTAACTTAAACGTCAAAACAACCATTCGCTTATTGGACTAACTTGTAATTTGAACTGACATTGGCATTCCACGTTACCCTATTGTCCCAATTAAATCGATTTTTCCTTAACTTTTCAAGTTGCCGTAGCTTTAAATGTTTGCTTATCACGCTACTGATCGAATACACTGCTGACTTCTTACGGCTGCAAAGATTCAGGGTCAGGATTTTATGAGGACCGTGATCCTTCTATGTTCTAATATAATATATAATTATATTACTAGTAAGTTTCTCTCTCCCTTTTTGTTCACCCCTTGAATTACGATACTTATAATGATTTGAAAGATTTTCTATATGCCCTTTTTGACTATTTATCTATTTTATCAGAACACAAATAGGTAATAGACCTGTTTTGCAAACGTTTTCCGTCTGCTTGTTTTCTGACCAAAAACATAAAAGTTACTAAGTCATAAATCGTTTTGCTGAATTAGTTAAAATGTGTCTTCTGCGCATTTACATTACATGTAACATACTCGTATAATGTTTCACAACTTCTGTGCTGTGTATCATTCGTAGTATCCGCATGCCTTATCTCGTCATCACAGCATCTCACGCCAATGCGTCACGACACGACGCATATTCAGTGACGTCACAGTGAACATTATCCAATTACAAATATGTTAAGTGACTGGATTATGGCAGGGAACTAGAAGTCATCGGAATGTGCCATTTTCGGAAAAAAACGTCACAAATTGTGAAAGAGATCCAACTGGCCCTGACACAGATTCTATACGGGTGCGTTAGAGAAAGAACGTCACCCCAGTACTATACATATATATATTTGAATGAAATGAGGTGAGCATTGCATCTCATAGCCACTGCGACTAGTAGAAGATCTATTGTGGCAGCCCCAAAACTTATTACAGCACCCCAGTACTAACGGCTTCGCGCAGGTTAAAGCATGGCTTTCTATGAAAAGGTACAGGCTGTATAGGGTGCATGTCTATGGATTATCGTTAGGTAACCTATTTGTATTTTTCAAAATTTTGTCAATATGAATTCACCTTTGTGCCGTACGGTAAATCTAATGATAATGCGCGTGTTCATAGAACAATAATGTAATTGGTTGCACGCATGACGAATAAAATGCATTTAACTATTTTAAATATATTTACGATGTACGTAAACCGCTTAGAGATCTTAGTTTTTCTGGCTATTATACTCCATCATCGACGTGGCCGTAGCCTTATCTAATCACCTGTTTACTCTCTGATGTCAACAAATCACGATATGTCGGTATTACGGAACGTTGCCGGATTACCCAGTCGATATGAGATCAACGGACAAAATGACTGTTATTTTTGATACTTACTGCTTGGTAACAGGGTCGGATATATCTCAGCCATGAAACATAGCATTAGTATTATGACGTTTCTAATGTACGAGTACTCTCTTTCCTCCTCATATTTGCGTGTAATTCCCGGTCCTCAAAGCTATCGCTCTACAGCCCGGAGTGCGCTTAGACCATGATTTAAGATTTTTTCTATGTCATAAGTGGCAGACGAGCAGACGGATCGCCTGATGGTAAGCGACGGATCAGTGTCGATTGGGGAATTTCGGCGGACTGTGGTGGCCTAGTGTGTGGCCGTATGAATATTAATAAACTTTAAGTTGTTATAGGTAAACTAAGTTAAGGCATAACTTTTAATTAAGATAGTTAAGTATATAAGTAATGCTATGTCCACGAGAGCTCTGCCGACAAACTGTTGCACAGTTTGGCAAAATCACATTTTTGTAAATGTATATGCGTTGCTTGATAAATAAATAATAAATTAAAAAAAAAACGATTGCCGCCGCCCATGGACAGGAGTCACAAGTGTGCTGCCAACCTTTAAACCCTTTCCTCATTGGGCCTCCGGTACCCTCACTCACGCAGCGAAACACAGCACAGTGCTGCTTCACGCCGGTTTTCTGTGAGGCCGTGGATTTGAGGAGTCTGTAATTACAATAAAGCGACTGCCGACTGACCTTCGCAATCCTTTAATAGGGGAAGCAGACAAACTGAATCATAGTTACGTTTCAGAATCTATTCGAAACGTGCAGATTTTCTCACGCTGTTCCCCTTCACCGCCGAGCTTATGGTAGAATTACGCACATAGATTTGAAAAATCATTCAAAATGTGGATATCATCTTTTTTTTATGTGATATGTGACAGACGAGCAGACGGATCACCTGATGGTAAGCGATTGCCGCCCATGGACATCCCGCGACACCAGTGGAGTCACGCCGGTTTTCTGTGAGGCCGTGGTATCACTCCGATCGAGCCGGCCCATTCTTGCCGAATCGTGGCTCCAACGGTCTAAAGTCCTAATGTCCCTAGCTTTAGGACAGTAAGAAGGTTATTCGGAAGTTACTAGTTTTTTTTTAATGGGGGTTAATAATCCATATTTAGTATAAAAGTGCCGTACCTACATTTGGTTTTTTACTTTGCCGTAGTCCATTGACCTTTGAGAAAAAACCTATTATTTACCTACATTAAAAATTTCAAACTAATTAAAAGTAATAAAATAATGTAAGTAATCGAGCACAAACCAAGCCTTAATTTTTTTTAATTTGGATAGTCCAGATATTTTAAATCTTTTTCAAGATACCTCTTAGAGTTTATGAACTTGGTTAAATTTATATGAGCTATATTAACTTTTATTATTATAAATAATATTGAAACCTACTCTTCAGTCTCGGTAACATAAGTTTTGCGTACCACGATGTTATGGCCCGCCCACCACACCATCCGTTTTGTTCCACAAAATTGGAGGATATCTTTGACCCAGTAATGACTAACTAACCGGTTTCTTATGGAAACTCGATCGATCTAAATGACAAAAACCGGCCAAGTGCGAGTCGGGCTCGCGCACAAAGGGTTCCGTAGCAGCAAATATACATTATAAAGATTTTATATCATCGCGGATTTTTAAAGGTGTACAATACTGTAGTATATTTTTTGATCTATCTTATAAGGTTCAGCCATCGTTTTCAGTGTAAGCACAATAACTTAACCAAAATTACAGTTAAATCAACCTATCTCAAAAACTATAAGAGATACTTTGATCAAACCAAAAATCGTTGAAAGAGTTAATTAGCATGCATCACCTCTATTTTTTTTAGAATTTTATACCCCGTAGTTATAAAAATAGAGGGGGGGGGACATACTTTTTACGACTTTGAGAGCTGATATCTCAAAAACCGTTCACTTTAAGAAAAATGTTTTTTAGAAAACTTTATATCATTTTAAAAGACCTTTCCATTGATACCCCACACGGGTATGAACATCGAAAAAAAAAAATTTCATCCCTCAGTTACATGTATGGGGGGCCCCACCCCCAATTCTTTTTTTTACTATTTAGTGTCATATTTTTGTAGCGGTTCATACAACACATATTCCCATCAAATTTCATCACTGTAGTACTTATAGTTTCCGAGTAAATCGGCTGTGACAGACGGACAGACGGACAGACGGACATGACGAAACTATAAGGGTTCCGTTTTTGCCATTTTGGCTACGGAACCCTAAAAAGCACTGAATGACTCAGGCGAAGCGATCCCCGCGGTGACTTGCGAATAAGCCGTTCAGTGAACCCCCTGTCTGTAAAGTGTTTTTACTGTACTCTTGGAAAATGAAAGTGTCTCCAATCGATTAGTAAATGCGATATGAACAGATTTTGTAGATGAGGTTTAGGGTTGCCCGATTAAATTTTCCTATAGTGGCGAGCAATTTTTTTATAGTGACACAGTATATTGGCTTTCCTCAGCCTGATGGTAAGCAGGAGAAGAGCCCTCGTTGCAATTACATCGGAAGCGATGTCAGGCATCATCTCCGTTGGGACTGCCATACTGGCCCGCGAGATGCTTCTTCACGCTTCGTTTGAAGGAATCCATATTGTAAGAAGCGGGAAATACATGCGCCGGCAACGAGTTACATTTCTTGATGGATGGATGAATTATACATTTTTCGGGGTTTTATTACTTCGTCGGGAGAAATCGCAATCGAACCTCTTTTTGTATATTAAGTCCGTTAAAATACAATCAAATTAGGATTATGTTTTTTCAAAATTGTCCTTAGGCTCAAAAGTGGTTAGAACTAATAATAATCAATCACTATGGTTATGTAATTGTTAAGGTCACCCACCACCATACTTCTAGTATTTCCAATGAATCATAGCTGCGGTCAATGAGTAATCGACTAATACCTATGTATAACTAGTTCAATCTTCATTGAAATATGTTAATAACAATAGTAACATTCTGTTACTATTTGGAGATCGTAAAATATCAGTTCACTAAACTAAGTATTTGCAATGGAGTCGTCGTTTACATAGGACAGTATGTATGAGTCACATTGTCTTGTATGCTATTGTCGTCATGTTCAGTACCTACATTTCTTCTTACGCAAACAGCAATATCTCTGGTAGTGACATGAATAGAACACTTTTACATAGCTTTCAAGCTATTACGCTACACTTTTATTTAATGCACAAAACAACTATGGTTTTTACAATATGATTTTAAGCACTACTTATTATTACGCTGGCTCAGCGATCCAAAATGGATATTGGCCTCTGATGTTAAATATCGACAAAAGTATGTACAAATTTTATGCTAAAATTTCGTCTCATGTTAAGGTGATTTATGATTTTTCTGCCTTTGACGTACTAAAAGATATCGTAAAAAAACAACCTTGTACCCTGTTACCCTGAATCATTCTCGACTCAGCTATTAGAAAATGATAATACCACAATAATAGTGCGAATAAGTAGTACGACAAGTATGTACTTCTCGTTACTAGTAGGCTGGGAACTTATCCCGGTTTTCATCCAGTGCTCACCCTCGGACTGGACGCCTGTTTCCGGCCAAAGATCAATCTAATCTACATATCTATCTCTCGTACATACATAGATTAGGGGTCGCAAACCGGGATACCGAATTTCGAAAATACCGGAATACCGGGCCAAATTTAGATCTAATTAATACCGGTATTCATTTCACAAAAACCGGGATATTCGGTATTTTCGGTTTAAGTATAGTAAATAAGAAACATCACCATAAATAAGAAAGATCACCTTACGACCAGACCGATGAATTCGGTAGCCGAACTTCTATCCAAATGTTCAATGTTCTCTGTGCTTTCCGCCTTATTTTAAATATATTATTTTTATGTTCTATGAGAATGAATTAGAAGTGAATTTTTTTGTTCGTTTTGTTTATGTTTAGGCTGTTTGCGATGTTTTAGTTTGATAAATATTTTATTTTTAGAACTGATTCCTAGTAGGACTCCTACTTTCTAGTCAAACACTACATTAAATTAATATTATATTGTATACTTAAGTTAATTTAATAAAGGAATAAATGGGCATTTAGTATAGTATTAGTATATGTTTGCTAATTAGTAACTTATTGATTACGAACACAATTATCACTTACAAAACGTTGTGTCAATGATTTTATTTATTTAGAAGATAAATTCATTTACCTACTTACTATTACTCCGCAAACTAACTTTACTATACTAAATTTGCAAACTTTAGCTTAATATCGAAAATATTGAAAATACCGGATTATCGGTATTGGTCTAGAGCCAATACCGAAAATACCGGTTTTGCTTGAATGATTCGGTATTGAGACCCCTAACATAGATCTGTAACTTTTTGACATCTAGTTACCTACATATTGATGTTTTTTTAATCAAGTAACAACATTACCTACTTATCCAATCACTTCTCAAAAAAATAGGTAGGTACCTATGTAATACAATTAAAAAATCAAACTAATGCAATACGTGTTTGTCCACAGAATTATTCATGAAAGTGGTTTTACGAATGAAGACTTCAAACAGTACCGGCCGGTTGTGTACAGCAACACGATCCAGTCACTCGTCGCCATCTTGCGTGCCATGCCCAATCTGGGCATCACTTATGGGAATAAGGACCGAGAGGTAATACTCTATTTTACTTACAAAGCAAAGCAACCGTGATGACGATTTCAGCAGAAGAAGGGGTACTTTACACCTTTTTTAAGGAAAATTTTCTATTCATCTGCTCGTTTTTGAAAAATAGGAATTTTTATATGCAATACTCTCGGATAAGTCCCCGACTCCCAACGTCTCGAACTTTCCCTACTGACGTTGTCATTCCTTCATTTTCTTTCCACCATCATCTAAGGGGGGTCTAAACGTCGGCAGCGCACTTGTGCCTCCACTGGTGTCGCGGGTGTCCATGGGCGGCGGCAATCGCATACCATCAGGTGATCCGTCTGCTCGTTTGCCACCTTTTACATAAAAAAAATTCTTAATAAGACTCCGATGGTCCGACGATATTGTGACGGCAGTGGGGAAACAATGGATAAGGCTGAGCAAGGGATCGAAGGGAATGGCGTGATAAAGAAGAGGTCTATTCTTAACAGTGGGTGGATGTAGGCTGATATGATGATGATGAAGACGTATGAATCGTCAAGGGGTCAGAAATACTACCATATCAAGTTTTGACAAATAATTATATTCTTGAATAGATGACCGGTAAAGAACGATTTACCTATTAGCCATTTTCGACCATTTCCTTCCTTGTTCAGCACAACAAATTCTATTATAAAAACCTCGATTAATTGACTACCGTCATAGAAGAAACAATAATATTATGCGTCTGCACTCTTTCTGGTGTAGCTGATATCTATGAGCCATGGGCATGGGCATCTGATATTTAGTATATTCATATTTTATTTATGTATTTGCATTTAAACTTTCTGTGTAAGTATTAAATATTTAAGATTGCACCGCCCTACACCTTCATCAAGTGTCCTTTATCCAAAGGTTGCCTGGAAGAGATCGCTCATAGTGATAAGGCCGCCTTCGTTGTACATATCCTGTAATATCTAGTTTTAAGTTTTCATACTTTATTTTGAGTGCAGTAAAAGTATATTCATTCATTCATTCATTCATCACCGTGTTAAGGTATAGGGCCCCACTAGCGACGCCAATTGATTTCGATTGTTAGCTACTAAACCATATCTATTTTAAACAACTTCTGGGTTTCAGTCTCTCGGTAAACACCTATACTATTTGTTTAATAGTTATAGTTAGCTGTTTGAGCCGGTTTTGCATTCGAATTTTGAATTATCGCTAAAAGCGGCCACTTTTAGCGTTAATCAGTCTTTTTAGTACAAAAACGGGCCCAACATTTGGGCATGGTTATTAAATAGTATAAGTGTTTGCTGAGAGACTGAAGCCCCGTAATTATTTAAAATATATTTGTTTTGGTAGCTAAAAATTAAAATCAATCGGCGTCGTTAGTGGACCCTACCCGTCGCCTTAAGGAACTCACTTGCACGTTTGCATCTCTTGCTTATGAAACAATGCCTCTAAAGAAAAAAATAATTAACTACTCGTAAAACTGCACTTTCTCATCAATAATAGCAGAAAAATGCGAGATGACGATGACGCCCATAAATTACAGTTTAACGCATCGCGAAAATCTGAACTAATGCTGTCTGTCTTAGGAAATCATCATCCATCATCATCATTTCAGCCAATAGACGTCCACTGCTGGACATAGGCCTCCCCCAATGTTCTCCACACAAATGGCTGATGGCCGGGCAGCGTTCGGGATGCTACGCAGCATATTTTCGGTCCATCTACCGCAGTGTCTCAAGACGAAAGTCTTCAATGCTTGTGTGTTGCCAGTGATGACATACGGAACAGAAACATGGCCGCTTGCAATGTGCCGATTAAGGAGGCTCAAAGTCACCCAGAGAGCAATGGAGAGGGCTATTAGGAAATACGATTGTTTTTATCATTTTACTGCTTGCTTTTAGAAAAATTGCAGTGGAACGTCTCTGTGTCATCCTCGCGCTAAAGGATCTTGTTCCCACTACTGCACTGTGAACTGGTGGATAAGTCGGATTCGTAGTCAGACGTAACGCTTGCCAACGTCAGATTGTAGTATAATTAAAATTCAAACTACGCGTACAAATATCTCCACGATCTAGGTTACTGCTTATGGAGCGTGAACGTGACGCCCGATATTGTATTCATTTCTTTTATGATGACATTATTCTTCCCTATTATCTTTATTATTTCATTGCACTATGAAGTATGAACAACGATTCATTTTGCTATGTGTAGCTTAAGCTACCTATCAGACTTGAGGGAATATGACTTGTATAAAGTAAATAGTTTAAAAGTGCCCTAATTATATTTCAACAAATATAAACATACTTTTTTTGAGATTCGGTAGAACGGTTTCCCCTATTTACGGTTCCGTAGCCAAATTGCAAGAAACGGAACCCTTATAGATTCGTCATGTCTGTCCTACTGTGTGTCCGTCCGTATGTCACAGCCACTTTTCTCCGAAACTATAAGAACTATACTATTGATGTATATGTATGTATTGATATAAATAGATGTATTTTGTTAACCGCATTACGATTTTTACATAAAAATTGGAAAAATAAAATTGGGCCCCCCCCCCAACACTTCAATCTGAAACTCAAAATTTTTTTCATCATACCTATACGTGTACCCCACACGGATACTATCTATGGATAGGTCTTTAAAAATGATGTTGAGGTTTTTAACATATTTTTTTTTCTAACCACAATACTTTGCGCAAGAGACGCTCCCAAAGTGTTAAACCTTCCATATATCTTACTTGCTGCTACGGAACTCTTCATGGGCGAGTCCGACTCGCACTTGGCCGGTTTTTATTTACTGTCGTGTCCTTATCTACTTTGCTTTTTCTCGGATCTCTATCATTAAGGTTTACGAATACAAATACAAATAAAAACCATTTATTGCATTCATGTTGTGAATCACAGGTGTTGAAAATAATTAAGGTTCAACATGAACCCTGTTAGGGCACAGCAATATCTTAAAAACTACTTATATCTACATATACTTATTATTAAAAACAATAAAATTCTATATAAAATTTAACAAATAATTTACAATTAAGTAACACTATAATAAACTTTATCACAATATTAATTACAAAGTATTTAGGTAATATCAAAAAACTCCGAGAGCGAATAATAACTTTTTTCTATTAAATGTGTCTTTAGGCTATTTCGAAACTTATTTTCATTTTCTTCTGATTTGATATAATTTGGAATGTTGTTATAGATTTTAACAGCCATGCCGAATGGACCCGATTTAACTAATTCTAGTGTAGTTATTGGTGGAGCTAGTTTGACCCGAGGTCGTAGGTTTTCGGGTCTTGAATAAACAGGAAAAAGGGTGTTATGTTTTCGGACAAACATGCACACTTCTAAAATATATATTCCAATGAGGGTTAAAATTCTTTCACTTCTAAAATATGATTTGCAGCTTGTCATGACATCTATATTAACAATTATTTGGAAGTTGAAGAGTTAAATGTACACTATATTATATGTATATCAAGTATGATCTTAAAGTCTATGAATAGTTAAATCGATGTGAAATTGAAATTGAGTGTTTGTCCTAATGAAATCGTTCAATACAAGCGTATCTAGAAATGTAACCAGTACAATAAAAAGCAATGTAAAGTAAGTTACACCGGTTTTAGCCAAGTATTTCATTGTTGTACACAATTCATTCAGCTAGTATAATGAACACGATACGATAATTGATTATTGACGAATATTGAAAATAGTTGTATTCTTATTTCAAAACAATTTTTTCAGTTGAAATTTTCGCATGTGAAGAGTACACTCGTGTGCGAGCTATCGAAGAAAAAATCATCTCAATTTTGTTGGAGTCAGGTTTAAAACGAATATTGCTACGAGTACATATGTCCTCCGGGCAATGTTTTGCCTATGGCGGCTTTTATGTGTTTAAAGTACACGACACACATTCACTCCTTATTCATATAAACCAGTGTGCGACGACTGGCAAACTTTTTAAAAACTTTTTTCTTTATTTAAATTTTCTTGATTATACAATCGTTTAATGAAGCTTTGTTTATTCTCTTGTGCATGCAACAATCAATAACATGAAATATGTAAAATTGCATTGGCTGTTACGAGGACGCGCCCGGGGTATGAGAGATCAATAAACATTGAATGTTCCTTATTCATGAGTAGGGATGCAAAGTTACTCACTATAGATCCATACAAACATCCATATAACTTAGTTACATAATAATAGTTGATATTTTTTATAGCAATATTTTGCAATTTATGCTTAAGTAAATAACACGCTTAAAAATTTCATCTCGTGTTCAGGCGGGACTCGAACCCACACCTTTCACAATCCGGGTGGATGTTCTACATAATAATACTAACTACAAAACTTTTATTAATATCAGGAGTCGTCAAAATTAAAAATACTAAATTTATATTTATTTATATAATTTAATTCGACACATCAAATCATAAATAGTTTTAGATAATTCTTCACACTAATTTAAAAAACCGGCCAAGTGCGAGTCGGACTAGCCCATGAAGGGTTCCGTAGTAGCAAGTAAGATATATGGAAGGTAAATTGCGGTTTATGGGTTATAACGTATTAAAAATATGAGCAGGTATTATCGAGATGGGTAATCGAAAAATTTGCTCCAGGCATACGAGTTATAACGACGTCTGCCCTCACGTGTCTGCCCGTTCGGGTCAGCGCAGTCGGGCACGTGCCCCCCCCGCCCTGCCATGCTCCACCCGCTAACGATCAAGCCGCGCCGAATGAACTATTATTAATCAGTAAATAAAATGAAAATAAAAATATTTCATCATCATCATCGGCCCATTTAAGTCCCTCAATCACATGAGGGGTAATTGCCATACTCACTACGCTTGGCAGACGGGTTGGCGAGGGTTTTGATATAAATGCAGAGTTTTCCTTCTCAGGGTGCTGATGACCATGCCAGCAGCTTTACCTTAGTCGCCTTTTACGACACCTCGGTAAGAGTGAGGGTGGTCTATTCTACTTTGCCGGGGACCACACGGCCTGTTAAAAACATTTAGGTCTTAAATAGTCGCCAAACCATCTTCTCGGTCATCGACATCTATATCCTGCACTTATTTTTTTTTCTTCGCCTTGGATTTCAATATATCGCGCAACCCTATCAATGAGTGGCCCGCTGTTTATTCAGGGTGTCTGGCACAACACTATTGCTTATTGTGTTCCAATGAATTTGTTCTGCACGTCAGTTGTCTTTTAGAACGGTACCATTCGTATGATTGGACTACTCCACGGTTGCATCATTTGCATTCAGATGGTTCAAGAGTTCACGTTGACTAGAAAATAAGCTCCATTTCTGTATGTCTCTATTAAAGCAGTGGTACAGTCAACTTAAAAATATGTATACACTTTAGGACCTTGTCACAATACTTACCTATAAGAAAGTAGAGGTTTACTTTCTTATATTATATATTGTGACAACGTCCTAAAGTGTATACATATTTTTGGAGTTGACTGTACCTGTTACTGTCTTTGCATTCCTACATTCTTCTTAGCCTTTTTACACTTCTCGAGTGCCTCTTTCATATCGCGCCTTTCAATACTGCTATCAGTATTATCTCACCACATGTCTTTATGACCGATTGGATTAGTGGTTTTCTTTATGAGCGTTTTTCGCCCCACCAGCAACTTACATCACGAATTTCTGGCGACGGTGTCCAGTTCATTGCCATTTGAGCTTTGCTGAATGTTTTTTTCTTTGGGTACAGAAAAAGTTGAAGACGACTGACTGACTTAGACTGACTAGTCGCTGTCTTTAAAGTTTCTTCGTCTTGTTTTGTAGTCTACTGATTAATCGGCTCTTTCTCTTCATCTCAGCGTGTCCCGGTTGTGTCTAAAGCTGTCGCTTTGGAGCCCGCGGTAGGTTTGGACCATGATCTAGGATATGGTTAGTCTGGTAATTACAATGACTATACTGAGTGCCGTTTGATCTTTGCAATCCTTAAACAGAGAAACCAGACCAACTGAATTATGGTATCACAAAAAATGGTGATTGTTTGAGAGAATCCGAATCCTACGCGTTTCCTTAAAACGGTTTTTTTTTTCACCTCCGAGCAAATGCTAGAAATATGCACATAGATTAAAAAAAACCATCATGTTCCGGTTCGAAACCCAAGTTAAGTTCTTATCCATTGACCTACCATAACTCTCGACTCGATTAAGGTGACGGGTAGGGCACACTAGCGACGCCAATCGATTTTAATTTTTAGCTACTGAACTGGATCTATTTTAAACAATTTCGGGGTTACAACCTCTCCGCAAACACTATTTATTTAATAACCATGCACTAATGCGGACCCAACATTTGTACGCGAAAATTGATTCACGCTAAAAGTGGCCGCTTTTGGCGGTAATTAAATTTTTCGCATACAATAAACGGACCCAACATTAGTGCATGGTTATCTAATAAATAGTATAAGTGTTTGCCGAGAGGTTGTAACCCCGAAATTGTTTAAAATAGATCCGGTTTAGTAGCTAACAATTAAAAACGAATGGTGTCGCTAGTTAGGCTACCCGTCGCCCTAATCGGTTCATTCTATTCATTGAGAAATTTATATTTACCTTTTAAACCAAAAATATGCATGGCTTTGCATTAGATTATTACGAGGACAAGTATTTTATCGAAGCTGCCTGAATACGGCTTATACGTCTCGTAGCACATTATGTTAGCGTCGCTTGAGCCAACGATCTCTTTGAATTTGCATGGATACGTGATATACGCTGCCGATAACTTATCTCGCTTCCGTTCACCTTTGAGAGTTGAGCATCTTGTCGTCACGTCATTCTAGTTACACAACATGCCAGTCCTGAGTAGACCTTGCAAAAACGTATCTTTCTAAAGTTTGGATCATTTGAATCTGGAACAGCAAAAAGAGTATTTTCAGTGAAACGCTTCATTCGGAACATTTGAACTCTCAGATAGATTCAGGACAGAGAACGACTCGATTATAATGACAGTGAGCTAGTAGACCGATTGAACAAATCCGATCTTGAGATCCGAATGAGCCGAATGATACTACATTCGGAGCTAGCATTCGTGACTCGGATCAGTGTATCACATATCTGAAGCGGATCACTGAGTCGTTTCAGTAAAGAGTTACACACGTCTAGTCCTGAGATAGGAGGATACGTAGCTCCGTGCTCGTGGCTATAAAAGCTAACAAATAAATCACAATGTATATTGCTTCTATTATAATTGATTCTATGATCTATTATGAGCAAAAGAATTTTTGAAAAGGTCTTCGGCTTTTCCAGACTGTTTTTATTTATGTGCTTACCAGAGTACATGCTAACCGTGTTGTAGGGTCAGTACCTAACAATTCTCGGTGGAAGCCAAGGCGATAATATTTTCCAAGTTTATGTACCTGTGTGTTTATGAACACCCTCTTGGTCTAGTGGTTTAAGTACCGGTCCGCCATCTCGGGGTCCTGGGTTCGATTCCCGGGTCGAAGCGAAAAGTATGTTGCGAATTTTTCGAACATAGCTCGGGTTTGTGATCACCAACCCGCATTTGGCAAGTGTGGTGATTAAGCCTATTCCCATCATAGTAGCGATAACTTGAATTCTATGATGGAGGCCTTTGCCCTGCAGTGGGACAGTTTATAGGCTGATACTTTTTAATGTACCTGTGCGATTACGTGGGGTCTCCCGAGGATAGGTTTTTGAAACCTTCGTTTCATGAACTTGTTTTTTAATTTATTCAAGAAAACTTTTTTGTAACATTGTCATTATTTAAACATTGTACCTCTAGCTACCTATTACCTACATACATAATTGTTATTAGCGTCACGAGATGTGACGTTGCGATCATCGCATGACACGAGGAGTGTAAACAAGGCAATTGTATCTACTTAGAACTTGTCGTGAAAGAATAATTTTCAAAGTTTAGTGACGGTGAGACTATTTCAACTGACAAAACGACCGTTTTTGTTATTTGTTTATGACCTGAGTGTGTCTCCATAACAACAAAGTTGAATGTTTCTAGTTGGACTAAAAAGTTGGATTTTGGGACCTCGCGTCACGCGACGGTTACAGGCGACACAGACGAAATGTGAATGTTTGGCGAAGTTTACTATGAATTACGATTGCAAAGTAAAACTCTCTGTTTTCTTCGTCCAAAGTTAATATGAACCTTCATATAGACTTCATTTAGTTTTCTTTTCTATACATCCCAAATAAATAAATAAATAAATAAATAAATAAGCGCAGTTCACCACTTACATGTAACCAATGTATTATTGCCATCCAAAATATTCTGTCGATCTTTTGCAAAAAAACACTAGACTAGAAAGCCATATGCCTGTAGCAAAGTTTTATTTTTTCAAAAAAATCTATTTCATTCACCAACCCTTCACAAATTTATTTTATAAGTTCTACCATGGACTAATTGAGTCCATGGTACTACCTATTGTAACTACCATATTGTAATTGTTAAGTTGTGAAGAGAACAATAAATCATTTATTTATTATAATATCTGTAAAATATTCAAATAATTTCTAAAACAGATATGAAACTAGTGAATTCAAACATAGGTTACAAATCCCCTTCATAAACGTCGCAATGAATAAAATATAGACGTTCTCAATAACACGACACAAGCATAATCTGTTCTGACAGCGTGTTCATACATAATAGAAGAAGCTATTTAGGTAGACCTAAATAGCTTAGCGGTTTATCGGCTGTAGTTCCCAAACAATCGATCCTCAAACTACATTCTTGGCGTCTAGCTTCATTCTATCATCTGATCGAAAATACGAGTACCTATACATATAAGGTCAACTTAAAATTACTAAATAAATCTCTGTTTTAAGATTAGAAATGAAAAAAAAAACATTTAATCCAGGTCCACAATTTTGTTTCGAGATGTCGAACCTACTGAGAAGAACCAATAAAAACTTCAATAGTAGCTACTTCTTTCAAATGATTGCCCCGTCTATCTCAAAATTTTGGCACTTTCCTCCCTACAAGAAAAATCTTTATAAATATAAATCTTATGTGACCGTAGGAGAGCCACGCTTCGGCATGAATGGGCCGGCTCGACCGGAGTGATACCACGGCCTCTCAGATATCCGGCGTGAAGCAGCACTGTGCTGTGTTTCGCTGCGTAAGTGAGGGTTGGTACACTCACTTACGCCCAATCCGGGGGAAGAGGGGTTTAAAGGTTGGCAGCGCACTTGTGACTCCACTGGTGGCGCGGGTGTCCATGGGCGGCGGCTATCGCTTACCATCAGGTGATCCGTCTGCTACCTATGACATAAAAAAAATCTAGTGAGGTTACCTTCACAATTCTATCAAAGACGTCAAGTTAGATGTTTGGAAGGATAACTATATTCTTCCTTACAGGATTCACATTAATCTCAAGAGGTACTTCTTCAATTCAATTCATAATACAGATAGCAGCACCTACTGCTTACATAGAACGCAGACATTCTTAGTACTTAAGTGTTACTAGCCCTCTTTGTTAAATTATTTATTATCAAATGGTGAGTCACGGGCCGCGACGTGCTCGCTGGCGCCAGAGTTCTAACCCTTTGGTTCATAACAACCGTATAAGTATAATTTACTTCCTTATCACTAGGCAGCTACGATGAAAGTACTAGTCAATATCTATTTATTCTGCATGTTATTGTTTTATCAGCACATCGTATACATATGTGTTTTTAATTTTTCTTATGAGAAAGGCAATAGAGCAAGCGAGTCACCTGATGGTAAGTGATCACCGCCGCCCATGAACATCAGCCACACCAGAAGGAGTGGAGATGCGATGCCAGGCCTTTTAGGAAGGTATAGGCTCGTTTCTTGAAGATCTTAATGTCGTACCGGTTCGGAAATACCGCTGCGGGAAGTTGATTCCACAATGAGGAGTGCGTGCACAAAAAATGACGCGAAAAGCAGACTGAGGTGGACCTCCACCCATCTAGTTTATGGCGTGTAAGACTGGTGGTGAAATTCAGCAGCGGGTATTAACTCAAACAACTCCTCATGGGACACTCACCATGGTAAAGGCGGTAAAAGACACATGCGACTTCTCTTCGCAGAGCCAGAGAGTCCGAGTAAGCGATCAGTGATATTCTCTTCGTCGACTATACAAGTTGCACGACGTTGAACGCGGTCAAAAGGGAGGGACCTGATATTGGGGGGCTCCGGCCCAGTGATGGATGGGTGGGAGCAGTACTCCATGTGAGGTCGAACTTGTGCCTTATAGAGCTGAAGGCGGTGAGTTGGCGTAAAAATCCTCCTTGCTCTACCGAGGACACCCAACTTCTTTGACGCTAAATTAGCTTTATCCTCCAAATGACCACGAAATTGAAAGTCACTGGATATATCAACGTCAAGAATCCCAATGCTCGGATGGCATTAAGGTGAGTATTCTGGATATGGGGAGATGAGACACAGGCGGTTCATTGACAACTCTTCATTTTGTGAATGCCTTACCTTCAGAATAGGGTATTTGACTAAGCTCGAGATTTTACAAAATATAAATATTTTATCAAAATATAGGTAAACATGTGCCAATAGCAAAAAATCTCAATCAAAAATATAACGTCTAGCCGGTTTTATGGTCATTCAAAGATTCATGGGCAAGTCCATTTTAAAAGTATGAAATTTAAAAAAAAATATTATACCATTGAATAACCCATATAATTTACACCAACTATTATAATGGAACCATTGACATAAACGAAACATTTGATATAGCTACCATACAAAATTCAAATGAAATGCATACAAATTACTTGCGTGTGACGTCACATCTCAGTAGCCATTTTGTATGGAGCGTTTTGGGTTTGTCCAAAATAATGTGATTTTAAAGTTGTGATATCTCAGGTAGTTTAAATGAGAATCAAGTAATTCTTTCAACGATGTTTCTATCATTGAGAGGTCTTTTGATTACACAAATGAAAAAAAAATAGTCAAATACCGTATTATGTTAGTAATGTATAAACATGTTTGGACGTTAAATAAAGCAATCGAAGAAGAAGAACTATGATAACTTTGAAGTTTGATGACCTTATCTATTCTAGATACGACTATAGATTATAAAAGTACCTTGTCTAAATGCAAACCTCAACCAGGTTTTTTCCACAAATATTTATCTGTAATCTGCAATCATAGTGCAATTACTCATGTAAATGGCACTATTAACGCGCCAGTCGTCCATTCAATGCGTACCGAGAAATTAAATGGTCAATCATCTAGAGAAATGTCCGTCCAGTCTTCCGCTCGAAAGCGTATCGATATTTTGTGTCCGCATAAAGTGGCTAATGGATGCGAGTGTACCTAAATGAATATGCAATGTGTGTATTTAGTAATAAGGGTGGGTGGAGTTAGGGGATGGGGTTGTGAATGGCGCTCCGGGGCTCCCGGCGCATGCGTGCGGCGCCGCGACGCCCGTCACAATTAGAACATATTTCACAAAAATCTCTGCAGCTAAAAGCATGTCAGGATTGCCTGGATAAAGGGGTTATAATGTTTTGTTTATGACGTTTCATGCCGCATTGCCGCGGCTTTGAATTTCTATTGCAGTGAACGTGAGCTGAATAATAGGATTAATTTAATGGCATTCTTGATTGGTATCGATAGCGGACGTTTGTTTGTAGTAGTTAAGATTTCTGCTTAACTTTTAAGTAACATTTCTTAAAGGTAACTTATAGAATTCGAAGAGACGCTCCCGCAGCTGAGTCATGTATTTATTTTTAAATTATTGAGAAGTTAATAGATTGAGTCTGTTGCATTCTTTGTAGTAATAAAGAAAGATTGTGAATAGGAGAAGCGGTTATTGATGTTATTATTTATGCATGTACTCGTAAATATGAAATAAATATGGCATTCACTTATAAATTGATTCAGGGAAAATTGAGAACCAAAACCATTTGCAATGTTTGTCTTGTGTGGGAGACCAAGATCGTTCACTATGAAGATTGTTTTTGATTTCTAAGTTTAAATCATTACATTCCTTTTATCTTTACCCATACTTTCTTACTTCATCAGATGTGTGCAACGCGACGCGACTTCATCCTCCCCGTTGTGATATTTCAAAATGTTTTATTAGTTCGCATATATTCTTCTTATATGTTATTTATTATTTGTAAAATTATCATTGTGTTCTGAAATTAAACTCATCTATTCAGTGACCTGGATCAATTTAGTTATTTAACGAACCGCTAATCGACTAGTGGTACGTGAAACGTTTGCTGATCGGATTAGTACTTGTACGAGCCGCGGGTTCATAGAACTCTGATCAAGGAAATATACTGTGTTTAATGTGTCTGCTCTGTTTGATTGAGATATTGGCACACATAATGTTTTATACACAGAGTGTTGTTATTGGACTCCGTGATCTATCCTTTGCAATTATAGTAAATGGATAAGTATAGACTTCAGTAAAGTTAAGTATCAGTCTATAAACTGTCCCACTGCGGGGCTAAGGCCTCCATTATAGAAATCAAGTCATCGCTACTATGATGGGATTAGACTTAATTACCACGCTCTTGCCAAATGCGGATTCGTGATCACAAACCCGAGCTATGTTCGAAAAATTCTAAACATACTTTTCACTCGACTCGGGAATCAAACCCAGGACCCCGAGATCACAGCCCGGTACTTAAGCCACTAGACCAACAGGGCGTTCGGGCGGATAGACTCAAAATTGCTATAAAATAACTGGTAGGTCTTATCTAAATTTATTGTTATCAATCATACCTAACATAGTGACTTCATATATATCCTATGTTCATCATCGTTCTCATCGAACTTATTTTAATAAAATGTTATGGTATCCAATTCATTTTTTTTTTGGATTTTGAGCAGTTGCCGTTAAAATTACCGTCTTTACTTAGGTACTATTATTAAATACATATATTATATACATGGGAATAATGTAATTAAAGTGTTCAGTATTCATGACTTATATGGTGACCTAACATTCCCAAAGAGAGTATGTTTTCAATCCGAATGCGTGCAAGAGTGAGTTTATCTAGGAAATTCTTAGAGATGTCATTATTATTGTGGCACTCCTCAAATCCAATAATCATCCATAAGATTTTTTTGAGGAATTTTGGAGGAATGTGGGATTTGAATACGGTAATACTGAACTTCTCATCTTTGAGTGTGATTCTCAGTAACTGGGAACCAAAGCGGACGTTTCGGAACCCGGAGTAGGCGTGGGCCATTATCCAGGTTTCGGGAAGTCTAGTAATTACAATGAAGCTACTGCCGTCTGTCTTAGACAGGGGAAACAGACCAGCTGGATCACGATTACACGTTCAGAATCATTTCAAATATTGTAGGTATCCCTCAATTTTGAGAAACTATCTAAGATGTGCAGGTTGCTTACCATCAGGTGATCCGTCAGCTCGTCTGCCACCTATCACATAAAAAAAAATCATTGTTAGTAAGTGACATTTCGTCTCAACAGAGCGACGGCAAGATGGTGTTCGACGTGATCCAGCGGATGGAGGACACGGAGCCGTTCAGCGAGGAGCTCCTGGCGGCGATGAAGAGGCTCTGGGCGGACTCGGGCGTGCAGGAGTGCTTCGGCCGCTCCAACGAGTACCAGCTCAATGACTCCGCCAAATAGTAAGTGCCTTACTTATACATCTAAATCTAGGTAGAAATATATCTGAGCATTTGACAAAAAAATACTGTATGTGACCTGGTAGTTTTCAAGAAATGAGCTTATTCTTCCCTTAAGAGCCGGCAAAGCATCTGTAATGCCTCATGTGTCGCAGATCTCAAAGAGCCGCGGTAATCACTTACCATCAGGTGAGCCGTCTGCTAGTTTATCCGCCATAATATAAAAAAAATGTTAGTATACCAAGGTGCATTTTCATTTGTTGTTCGAAAACATATGTCAACAAATGAAAATATACCCTACGGTATTGTTCTAAAAGTGACTTTTATCAAATACTCAGATGCCCAATTCTCGTGCACTCAACATAGAGATGTCATACATTCGCCCAATGTCGAGTGTACTAAAATAGGCTCCCAGATCTTTATGCTAGGTTTGAACACTAAGATATTTTTACAACTATATACTATAGATTCTAAGCCGACTGTCCCACAAAATAATTAGACACAGAACGTCTGCTCTAAGTGACATTGATAACAAAGAGTTCTTTAACCTATGCGTTCAATATCGTATCGTGTCTCCCGCACGTCTGTCTCTGTCATTTACACCGAAAAATGCTTAGATTACTGTTTAGCTCCCGATGTAGGCAGCCGGCGTTATGAGTCTAATTGTTTTGTGCTAGTACTTAAGTTGTGTATTTTGTACAATAAAGTACAAGTATCCATATTCTTTATTACACAACAACAAGAGACAGTACAAACGGTTTCACCGCTTGTTGCCACTTTGTTAGTTCAGACAATCTTTAGGTAGAAGAGAAATAGTGTATTGGTACACTATTTGTGTACTAATCGTCAATAGTAGATACACAGTCACATATCGGGTTACTACAAGCTATCAAAATGCATATTGAATATCAATTTTGATATTGAACCGAGCGTGTTTGACATTAAATTGAAAATCGACTGAAGAAATTTTACATTATGTATACTTTGATGTGTACTTCTGAACGCATTTCGAAGCTAAATACACAGTACATTCAAATGTATGCATACGTATCTCTATCAATGTGCAAACGGCTAACTCGACAACTTATTTAATTGTTTTAGAGTTCTTGATGGCCTACAACGAAACGGTATTCGCGACTAAAATATTTTTTATGGCCGTACCTTTCACCCGCGCTGCGCAAACGGCGCTACGGTTTCGTTCTACGCCCTTTGGGCTAGATAATCGGATGAGACACGTACATACACGAACATCCCAACAACTGAGTGCTCGAATGTATTTGCATAGAGGTTAAATGTCATACAATCTTATCATGCCACTCGCATACTGCTATACGCGCGGCTGTCTGTCTTACCTACCTACCACTTCTCGGGAGGAAAGTGAGGGGAATAGTGCCCCTTTCTGTCGGGTCGTTATTAAATAAATAAATTGAGACAACATTGTAATACATTGTACTGGTCACAAACTAAGTTTAAATGATCCATAACTGTTTTCCCTCGTACTATGGAAACCTGGAACAACTAAGGTACCAGAAACATCCAGAACCAACACAAATATCTGTTTGATCAACAAAACATTTGTGTTAGTGTGGGAATCGAACCCGCGACTCCTGCATCTCAACCGGCGCTCAAGCCATTGAGCTAAAGGGGTCGGTTAAAAACGGGTAAATCCCAATCACATTACTGCTTAAAATTAAAACTTGTCAGTTAAATCCATACAATTCTTAAATTTATACAAGTATGGCCAATTTGAATTAAAGCAATTTAATGATGATTATAACTAATTCTTAACTTTGTATAAACTGGGATGATTTTATCTATATTTTCAATAAAAATATTAGATAAATCCTTAATACTATCAGCTTAAGGTAGGTAGGTAAGGTATTCATTATTTTAATCATATTACAGAAAATCAACACTTTATGAAAATTACTTAACATTTCGATTGTCCCTACGAACACTATCGAAAGTAAAACTGTTGGTTCTTTTTATTCTGTTATATGTACATACATCCCTCTTTTAGTATATTAGGCAGATTCGACCAAATACTAAATCTATATTATAGCGCTGTCATTTATTCTATACAAATCTGACGTTATATTATAGTCTGATTAGTAGATTTATCCACGGGTAAAGATTTGGGCAAAATGAATCCATCTATTATTTATGGTCAAAGACTTGTCTATCTTTGAATATAAAAAAGGGATGTATTAAAAAAATAAATAAAACAAAAACACCAATTTTCACGTTTGATAGTGTACACACGCACGGCGTCACGTCGAGTTACCCTTGTTGACCTTTGGACCGTCCTTATGTCTAGGACACAAGTACTATTTTTCCACTGCAGGGGGGTAACTTGATCTGACGCTGACTGTACATAAACACAGTCGATTAATTTCTTTTTCTGATTATAAAACTCTTTGGACAGTATCTTAATACAATTAGGAAGTATGCGTTTTCCTTAGAGATAAGGTGAATTTCAAAGGTTCGTTGGGCACGTAAGTCGGGGTCACGCTGTAGGTCAACGCGCCATACCGCCAGGACACGTCGTAGCGGTGAAAGGTCTGCAATAAAAAGATGACATGATTCAAATAAATTAAAATGAATTCTTATGAGTTTATGAGGTTACTATTTTTAATCTCATTCCCCTTTATTACGAATTGCGAACTTAGGATAGTCCCGGAACAACATTTGTGACAGTCCCTTTTAACTTTGCGTGTTGGAACGGTATGACAAGAGCTTTAGTACGGTAAGAACATATCGCGATTTATAAAAAGGTGGATTGGGTTATTATTTACTTTCCGTGTCAAACTTTTTTTTACATGTTACTTTTCACAAATAACCTCATCAATAAAGAGAGAGTTTAGAGTTATTATAAAAAGCGAAAATTATACTCATACCTTTATCAACCGGTTGAACTAAAGTATAAAAGCTACATTTATTATCAATTGCTTGTCTATATCGTCTATAAAAAAAAAAACAAAATAGAAAACGGTTTATCCGTTCGGAAGTTAAGATGCCATAGACATACGCACACACGTCAAACTTATAACACCCCGTCGTTTTCAAGTCGGAGGTTAAAAACAATTAGGTAAACACTTCTCACCTTCGCCAGTAAGAGCTGCAACTCAGCCTCAGCGAACCTCTTCCCGATGCACATTCTTCGTCCGAACCCGAAGGGGAGCGAGGCAAAAGGATGGATCCCCACTTCCTTCTGTTTCCGCCACACTGCCTCCGATCGCTCCTCACTCGAAGGTCGTTCCATCGCCCCGGCAGCGTCACGTTCGTCCAACCGTGTTATGGGACAACGGGTCCCTTTCTTTTCTGTTATTTCATTATCTCGTACCCATCGCTCTGGAACGTACTCTTCTGGTGACGGGAAGTATTTTTCTTCATTAGACAGTATGTAATGCGGGAATACGACGTGTGACTGTAAGAAAAAAATAATTAGGCCTTGATTTATATGGTCAGGCTGACTTGCACCCTCATTAGGTCGTTAATAAATGTGAAGGTTAGTTACTTATAAGATGACATATTTCGCAGGGTTTCGATTTCAATATTCTTGCTTAGACCATAGGGCTTACTCTCGAACACACGACATTAAGTCGAATTAACGAGTTCATACATTCGTCCATATGAATCTCTTATGTGTACTTGAATGTCGAATACATGAGAATAGCCCCTCCATGTATTGGTCATCGATATAAGATAAAGTAATAAAACTGTTATAAGTGCATTTTGAAAAAAAAAAAACAGACAAACATACCCCCTTAGGTACTTCATAGCCAGCGACCACAGTGTCGGACTGGATACAGCGACCATTCCCCAAAATCACTGGTTTGATTCTAAAAAAATAAAAAAGGTTAATCATTTTCGAATTATCATTGAAGATGTGTCGAGCTAGAGGTTACGTAACAATACCGATATAGGTACCTAGTTGTTACATAAAGTACAAGGTGTGGCTATTGAGTTACGTACATTTTACACATGGATGCGTGCAATAGAACCTGTCATTATTGTACTGCCTAGTACGTTACGATCTACTTTGTGGGCAGAAACAATAGGACATGTGTGGATCCTCTTGCGTCATCTAGGACTTATCCAGTAATGCATTATTAAATTAGGAAACAGAGCAGATCAATGTCGCACCAGTCAATTAGTCATTAAACTTGTTTGTGTTGAAATATCAAATTCTTAAAGATTACTTCATAAGTCTCAATTAAAGTTACATTTATCTATAGATGTCCAAGACTATCCTAATCCTCATCGAATGCGTGTAATTCCCAGTTTCGTCTAAAGTGGTCGCTCTGGAGCCGGGTACGCTGGCTCAAGATTCTTGATTTGGGGAGTCTAGTAATTCTAATGAAGCGACTGCCGTCTGACCCGTTAACAGGGAAACCAGACCAACTGATGTCATTGGTCACACGTTTCAGAAACTATCCGAAACGTGCAGGTTTCCTCACGATGTTTTCCCTCACCGCCGAGCTAATGGTAGAAATACGCACATAGATGTCTATGACAATATTCCTGATAATAACTAAAAACTGGGTTATGATAAAACAACAAGAGTGTGTTTGCTCAAACTACGACAACATTAGGCATGTAATGTAAATATTATGCAAACTGCCTTCGTGTGATACTCTTATGTGCTGAGATAACAGCCTGCTGCGAGGGTGCCGCCTATCCCAGGTAATGGAAGGGAGGTAATAAAGCCAGTTCTGACTCCTAAAACTCGCAAGCACGACTTACCTCAACGCCTCTTTTATACAAGCGCGGAGATACGGTAACTTGTCCAAATCTTTGCTCGTGAGAGTTCTGCCGGTTGGTAGATAACAATCTAATTCATCTTGCAACCTCCTTTGTGCTCTCTCATTGTTCGCAAGCAGGTACATTGTACTGGCTGCTGCGGCCGCCGTGGTGTCAACGCCGACAAGCAACAGATCCAGTGCCAGTATCGTAGCGACCTTCTTGCCGGAACTTTTCGCTATGGCGGAACACACGCCTTTGTCGGTCAGTCTTTTAAGGCAGAGCGCCCGAAAAGCGTCTAGAGCTTCCACGTATGTGTTGTATGCTGGGGTTGCGTACACCCGCCATAGGGGCGCAGACAGTTCTAATTCCGGAACACTGTGGAAGAATCCATGGATGCACCGGATGATCTCTTTGGCCTCCGTGTCATCTTCATTTAGACATCCCAATCTTGTGCCCAAGGCCCATGCTCCAACCGCTACAAAAAAAATCCAATATGAAATCCGTCCTATTACTAATTTACCTGTTCTACTTTATCAGATATCTAGTTTGGCACACGACGAGTAAACTACATACAAGTGCAAACCTGTTAAGCTAGTACGATTATAAAATTATTGGGATCGCCTAAAATACTTACATTCCAAAGCCCATTTGTAAAGTTCCGTCAAAAAGTCATTAGGCAGATCACGATTTATGTCCAAAATACATTCCATTCTGAAATACAATTTGTCTATTAATACGTCCAAAACTAAAATACCTTGACTGATGGTTTCCCATCATAAAGAAATCTTTTGACACGCCCACCAAATTAGTTAATGATCATATCGATCCTTTTCATATTTCAATAGCAAAGCTATTAACGAGTAGATGGACATTCGAAGCTAATATGCAAAGCATGTTTCACAAAATTCAATTCCACTAAGTAAGCGTTAAATATTCGGCGTTAAAGTCGCTCAAACGAAACGCCTCTGAATGAAGTTTGTTGTTCCCCGCAATGAGTAATACGGCATACGGCGCTCCAAACAAAACGCGCAGACGTCGTTATGAACGGGATGTGGTCATTAAACCGAGATTCTATGGGCCTCGAAGATCCTGAGACCATTGGATAAATGCAATTGGACAAATTGCTCGACGACTGTACACTCTGTCATTCAGATACTATGCGTAGTACTTAGTTTAACATAAAATGCTAATTAAATTGTTGCCAATTTACTTTTGAATGCATACCGCGCGACTCTTGAACTACTTTTTTGCAAAGTAAACTAAATGAGGCTCGTCTCGTTGAACGGGTTTTCATATACCCGTTACAAATGTTACATAATAACTTTTTTCATCTCATATTCCGCTTCGTTTGTGTTTTGATGAGTTTAAAGTTAGTATTAGCTTACTACAACGTAACTAATGTTAGCTTACCTTATGTACGTAACGTACAGTAACTGAGCTGAGCTAATACACTGTTGAGATAATAAAAGTGAGTTATTGACTAGTACTTACATATGTATCTATTAGTAGTACTTCTCACGATTTTAGATTGACGTCAAACTATACTCTAGTTGATATTAGATATGGAAAAGAGACAATAACAACTGGAGTGCATGATTTAGTTGTGTTAAATGAAATAGAATAAAATAGGTTACATTTAATAAAAATTGAATAAAAACACTCTCATTAACACGTCTCACATTTTCATACAAACATGATATAAGTAGTCACAATCTCACACATTGGGAATATAATTATTTAAAATCTGTATTCTTTAATCATATCAAATGTGTGAACAATATGGAAGAGCGGAGTATTCTGGCACAGGCATTATTATGCTTAAAAGAAGGCTCCAATCACAAGCTGATTTAATGTGACATCATGTTTTTGGAAAAATAAATTTAATTGAATTGTGTGGTTTGATTTGTTGCACGTTACTTCACCTGTGTATAAAATCATCGGTAACCACATCCAGAGACGGCACCGCAGCTTTCGCTGCTTCTGGAGATGCGAGAGCTTTGGACACTTTGGATCTGAATTTCGACCATGGCTCACCATGTCTGTTGAACAAACACAAAATGAAGTAGGAACTACTTTAGGACGTTTCTTGATTAAAATAACAATGCGTCTCCAACAATCCGTTTGAGGGGCACTTTTCTTAGACTTAAAAACAATCACAAATCTTTATGATAATAAACATGACCTACACTCCTATCAGTCCAGGTTCGTCTCCAAAAAAATCCTTTCTTAGCTCCTGTTTATAATGCTTTAGGCATGGCGCCACTGCTCTATAAGGCATGGAGTCCTCTCGTCTGTAAATCCTTGCAGTCTCTTCTGCACAAAAAGGGAACACCAAATCTGGATGTCCAAAAAGCTTGGCCACTTTGGCAGCGCCTCCGTCTCCCGCCAAAGCTCGTAAAGTCCACAGAGTGATATCCAAGGCGGTAGTTCGCCAAGGCTTCTTGCCTAAGGCGAATCTCCAAGAGTTTCCCAACAACGGCAGGGGCTTCGGCCCCGGCATGAAGGAGAAGCACCGAGCGTTGCTCATCGCGACCGGAACGTCAATGGTGACTCCGGTCTCGAAGACGCAGGCGACTCAGTGGGGGAGGTCATCCATCCATATTACGTTTTCAGCACTTGGTTTCGCAACCCGTCCCACGTCAATGAGTTGACCCAACACATGCCCACTGAGTGCCTGGTAACAAATACCGGTGCGGTTAAATTTAATAGTATCTAATCTACTAATTACTTTAGATAATTAGTAGTATTTTATGTACAGATTTATATAGGGTTATTTTTGAAACATCAACTACCTCCTCCAATTAATTGTAGTGATTAATAATTGTAACCAACTTGTTGTATGGGGGCAATAATGGAATCTCATAAATCTAACAGCTGATTTGTTATCTAGAAGAAATTTGTTTATGCTATGATTATGTTAGCTAATTTGTCCTGCGAGGCGGTTGTTGTTTTACAAATAATAGTAACACTGTTTAATGCAATAAATATTTTTTTAAATACAGTATTCCAACATGGCACACTGTTAGAGGCTACGAATAAATAAATATATGTTTAATTAATCACTATATAAAATAATAAACAAATAGTCATACTTATACATAGGTAGATTACTATTTACCTGTGCCAAGAACATTCTTGTGTCACAGGCAATATAAGTGCGAATCGAAAGTAGGGGATAGACAGTGGGATATTTTTATACCTACATATATTAATATTTTAATAAGCAAGTTTTATTATTCTTTTTATTGATATTGTTAATGAATTTTAATTTAATTGGTACATATTGTTAATTAACTTTAATTATTAATAATAATTATAATACGAATTAATGCTATGGGTATACGCCTGAAATAAATGACTATTAATTTTTTTATTTCATAATTTCAGTCCAAAAGTTGTGTTGTGACGCGAGTAATGTATTACGAAAATGAGTCCTCATGACGCTGACTGAAACATACCATATTTCAACATTAAGGTGTAAATATCATGACGTCATTTAGCATGTTGGCGATAATGATAGAAATCTAACGGTAGGGAAATGCAAATACCCTGGTTTCTCGTTGTCGAATGTTCTATAGATTGCGCGGTAGGTACTTTGTGCTATACGCATTTTTCCTCACAATTTTCCTGTTCCCATTGCTTTAATATCGTTATATTCATATTAAAACTTTGATGACGGGTAGCTGTTAACATATTACAAACAGCGTGACGTATAAATGGGCCCCTAAATGGGCGGATGTTATTCAAATAACTACATACATAAATTAAGGTAAAAGAAATTTTTTAAGTTGTATGAGATCGGCTTTAGAAGTATTAAATTGAATACATAATTATTATACACTGTTAGATAAGTCATTTAATTTATGACAACGTATTTTATGAAACCATTTTCATTAACGTAATATGTAACGTACTCCCTCGTGACATTACAAGGCAGTAGGCCGTGTGGTCCCCGGCAGAGTAGAAAAGGCCACCCTCACTCATTCCGAGGTGTCGTAAAAGGCAACTAAGGTAAAGCTGCTGGCATGATCATCAGCACCCAGAGAAGGAAAACTCTGCACTTATATCAAAACCCTCGCCAACCCGTCTGCCAAGCGTGGTAAGTATGGCAATCACCCCTTATGTGATTGAGGGAGGCCCGTGCCCTAGCAGTGGGGACTAAAATGGGCTGATGATGATGAGGCGTATGGAGTATTTAGCGTAAGGTTTATTTTATTTGATTTTAAAACTGTAATACCTCTGATAGTTGTAAAGCTAACTTTGTCTTTCTGTCATCAATCCTCATCATAGCGTGCAATACCCAGTTGCGTTCAAAGCTGCCCCTCTGGAGCCCGGGGTACGCCTATTGATTTGAGGAGTCTGGTAATTACAATGAAGTGACTTCCGTCTGACCTTAGCAACCCTTTAATAGGGAATCCAGACCAACTGAATCATGGTTACACGTTTCAGAAATTATCGAATCGTGCAGGTTTTCTCGGCAGTGAGGAAACGGCACGCTTCGATATGGTAGAAATAAAAACGTAGATTTGAAAAAAATCGAATCCTGACCGCCTTATGTAAAACGCGTTCTGAATCACTGACCTACCATAGCTCTTTCTGTCGTCAATATTTGTTATTAATTAATATTGTTTGACATTAATTAATGAGGCTTCATTTGATTTTCAATCAGAAAAATACATCTTGACTACATATTAATGGGTGAATAGAATAACACTTTCTCATCCATCATGATAGGCGGTTAGTTCTACAGTATACAGGCACTCCACGGGTTCTTTCTTTCATTTGCTACTTCCGACCCAGCGAAAAGCTGACGCTTTGTTAAGCAACTTTGTTTTCGTGCCCGTGGAGGCAATTACTATGATTGACTAAACAAAACAATTTCATTGTCAGTGGCAAGATTATATTAATCTGCCACCATTGTCAAGATGTGACGTCACGCGTTCGTTCAATTAGCTAGTCCCTCGATGGAGCCCGGGAGCGGTGCGCCCGCGCCGATTGACTCATCCGGTCTCCGCAAACATTTGTACAGTTGGTCGTTTGTACCTTCCGCAATCACACCACACAACTCAATATAAATAATTTTAGAGGTCCGGCCGCGAGTTGTGTTGGACTTGTATGCAAATCGTAGTATTTTTACGTCATCATAGCGTGTGTGAGATTCAGATGAATGAGGTATATTTGGATATTGATTTTCCTAACCAAGACTGTTTGTTTTATGCGGACTATATCTCCTACTGTGTAAACACATCTTTAAAGAGGAAAGTACCTAGCTAAATAAGGAATACTGTCATTTTATACGTATAAGGAAGCTATTCTAAGTTATTTTCCATATTTAGTTGATAACTGTTCAACTAGATAAGAATAAGATTTCTGAAAATGTTGAGTGAAAGGCTAAATCCTTAGTTAAAATACATGTTAAAATAACCTGTAGGTGCGGGTATTGCAAACGTAGGTGGAATTTTGAGCAATTTATTAGAACCTATTGCACGCTTGTCACACGCTTGTCGAGTTCATCATGACAATGCATAGTTAAGTGACATGGTTTAACCATTGACGAAATACTTCGAACAGCAGGGATTTCTGCAGTTGTATATTTTACTATTTAAATGATATTTGTTTTATCAACTATCGCTGTACTTGCAGTAGTGATGAAAGAGACTCAGGCTTTTAATAAAGACTCGTCTCCTTTTTGACGCCTCACGACTGACTCAGTCTTTTAGTCCAGAACCTTTAGTCACAAGACTAGTCTTATTAGTCGCAGTCTTTTAAGGTAAAACGCTCAGCAATAACTTAAACTGCTGAAAAGACTTAAACAGTTTAAAGGACTTAAACGGCTTAAAGGACTTACACAGCTTAAATGACTTAAAAGACTAACGGCTCTAAAGTCGTAAGGCGTATGTTGTTCTGATAGTCCCTAATTTATAGTTCCGCCTGGAGAATAAAAGTACTGTGATGAAAATTTCCATTGCAACCTTAGATTAATTGATTTAATCTAAGATTGCTATAACAATTACAAAATCTTACAATTTTGGGCCCATATTATACCTTACAGACTACACTATTTGTTAACACGTATACCTATTATACAGCGCCCTGTTGTGCAATGTAGTGTTGTGTCTTTGTCGGGGTCTTTGTAAAAAAAAACTTGGTAGTCCGCATTTCAGTGCATCTCGTACGACTAATGGACTACACATTTGGTTTTCCAATCTCAGTTAAATATTATATTTAATTTTAAATTTGCAATTACACAAAAATATTATCGTTTAGAGGATAAAATGTGTTTTAATTCTTTACTCTTTCATTGCACGACTCTATGAAACATTGTTAATATTCGTTAAATTTCCACAAAGTGATAACTTGTCTAGATTTTACGGAAAGAAAACAGATAAAATTAGTTTGCTATGTATCGAATGAGAAACATTAAACGATGCGGATGGAGATCTTGTTTGATTTATTTGATACGAGAAATGCGGTCGACGGATGCGCTTGCAACACCAACAAGGAACTCTTTGTGCACAGATCATTGCCGTGTCCGCTAAGGGTGCGCTAACGCATGTTGCCGTCCGCAACCATGGATAGAATAGACGTTCCTTCTGGATTAACATTCAAAAGATTTCTTTTGAACTAACTAGCTTTCTGTCTATTCCATTAATCTCGTTTCAATACCGGGTACACGCATAAACGATGGTCCAGCATTTGGCAGATCTAGTATTTGAACCTTTACTCAATCATACCAAATGGATCATGGTTACGTAGTCCAGAATTATTATCTCAACTAAACAATTGTATATATTCCGACTGTAAACCATCTAAAAAGTTCATATTTCCTCAAAAAGTTTTCCCTTACTAGCAAGCCACTAATGATTAATAAGCAAATGAAATTCAATTATTCATAGTGTTATTATTTTATACCGATTTTTGATAATAATTGGTATTACATCTTTTTTTTAAGTCTTATTCCGTTTTCTTGATTGGTACATACATACAAAACGTGATACGCAATCGTAGTTATTCGATAGCTTTCCATGCATAACTGTCCATTGACTCAACTGTCCAGAGACTGGAAAATTGATACTTTGCATTGACAGATGCATCTATTCCTTGCATCATGTTTCAAAACCATCCTTGTGAAATCCAACCGTACTATGTTCAAGTTACTACTGAGTGATCATAGTAAGTGGTTGCAATATTGTCGTCATTTGCAATCCCTTTGTAGCATATAATCTTACTGTACTCTTAAGAAGGCAATTGGTATACTAGTATGGTTAGCTCTCCTCAAGGGCTTCAAGTTTTTATTAATTAGAACCTTTGTATACTCTTCATTTGAATGACATTAGCGAAATGAAAAACCCATTTTTTTCGTAATCGTAGATGGGCCAAAATATTATTATTACAGCCTTTATGAACAGTTGAACTGTTGACTGAAGCTTTTAAATGTTTCTATTATACGGTAGCACAAGTAACGACAGCATTGAATAGTTCCCCCATTTGCATAATGCGCACCACAATGTGTCAGCTACACAAAAGAAAGTGGCGCGTGTATTTCTCTACTTTGTAGTTTATTTTCAATGAGTTACGATTAGAAATTAGATTCGTAGGTCAGCTTTTGGAGGAGCCTTTTCTAATTTGTAAATGTTTTATTCAGCGACCCTTCTCTTGTCACGGAAACTTACTAGTGTAGCGTTTATTTTAGTAATGAATTTAAAGCCGTGTTTCGTGTACACTGGCGGTTTTATCGGAAAATTGTGATCTTAACGTAATATTAATGTGCCATATCAGATGTGGTAGCACAGCCATTTTGTCATTTTCTGCTAAGATTTGTCGTGAACTGTTTTTCTAGTCATCATGGGAGTAATTTGCGTTAGTATGTATAGTAGTAATCTTATCATTTTTCGTTTACGCATTCCATTAGGCCTATGTGATGCCTCGGATGTTGCAGATGTTCATGGGCGGCGGTGATCACTCACCACCAGGTGTGCCGTCTGCTCATTTGTCTCCTAGTGTAAAAAACCACCACTAAGAGCAAGGGCATCTATTAAGTGCCCCCTATGACATGTTTATGTTCAAAAAACTAATATGGTAGGGTCCCTATTTTAAGAGTTGTAAAATTAATCACTAAATAAATAATAATCATGTAAGAAAAGAAGATAGTTTTATAATATTAACAGTTACAGCTACGTGGATCGGGGTTTTATTCATAAATCCATCATCATTAGAAATGCTGGAGTTACGTCATTCCTCTCGTAAATGTGTCACCGATTATGACTAGCGCAGTCGACTCATCATCGGCTCCCTGATAGGGACTTGTGGCTACGCATCTATCGCGTTGTATTACCAATTGAGATGAGTGCTTGGCAGTTACAGTGCAGGACGCCGTGGCGGTAGCGGTCTATGGGCCAATCGCATGTCTGAGCTAGTTCCGGAAGCAATTACTACGTAGACCCTGAACTGTACCCTCGAGCCTTTGCCTCCGAGACCATATAGACTGCGACAAACAGCTAATTACCACCTGTATGTTTTACAGCAGCCGCAGTTAAACCACCCGGCGACCGACGCGCGTTTCTGACACTTTGCTAAAATTCGGTCTTATCACACTTGTTTACATTAGTGTTCATTACTTTCAGTGGCAATGCTTAAGGTAATAAACACTTCGTTTTTTAATATATAATTTTAACGAGAATTATTTATTTTTGAAGAATTATCTCGTCTCTGAGCTCAGCCCTCTTTCTTTTATTTAGGCTTTTTACGTTTCGTTTTATTTCGTAAGGGTCGATGTGCTTAGCTGCCTCGCTCTTTAGTGTGTCAAATCTTATCAATCGTATTTATAATATAACTTAACTACTTGTGATATACGCATCAGAATCATCAGGACCATAAGTATTTACCTTGATATACATTATAAATCCCAGAATCTGAACAAACACAAATGTTCCTTACTCAACACATCAAATTCATAACGGGCTAGTCAGCTAATCTTATGATTAATTGATCAAATTCCCTTCCCTTCATAACTTGTAGACTCGATCGGCAAGGCGAACTTCGGGGGAACGCTTATGTCTCAACCCACACCAACGACGTCTACAACCACTCCACTATATTTTGTGTGAAATATGTAATAGAATCATTCCTGGTGCGTCATTAAGCCCTTGGCTTGGAATGTTGCGTGCCCCGGTGCCATTGATCACGGCAGTCGCCGTCACCTTTGGTGTGTCCTCTTGCGCTGTGCGTGATGTAAGCGGGCGAATCGCTGCTGTGCGTGTTTCGCACGGGCTTCGACGGCGCGGGCGTGCGGAGCGAGGGACCGAAAGGGCTCGGGCGTGCGGCGGCGCGCGGCGTATTGATCGCGGCCGGACCTGTTGCCGGGCGGCGCCGCGGCGGCCGCACCATACATGGATTTTATGCATCGCTCCCCTGAATGTCCGCCTGCAACTAGACCAAGGATTTTAGCTGCACATTCAACACTCCACACGACACACGCGCCCGCTATCGCTGAGATACTATCAACATGGTCAGGCTATTTTAATCCGGCACTTTATTAGTCACTCGGTTGAGTTGAAAAACCAAATTAAACAAGAAAATTTGTAGTAGAACATTTTTTTTACTTTCTTAATAAGTCAATACAAATTGACGTTCAGGGACCATCTCGATCCAGTCGATAGTGTAATGATGATATGATTGCGGCTGGTCCAAATGTAATTCATCCTCGTCTACTGACCCAGTTATTGTTGACAGAGTGTTGACGTCAGAAGCGCCTAGGATCGAAGTGAAAAAGCGGGCGAGCGATAAACACTCGTACTAACAGAGCATTGCACGCATGCGAGTACTTAATGTTTTAATTATAATACCACCTCGCGAGAGGAGCGTTTAAGATGCCTGGTGCTCCGCATTGCCTTCACGCACAACAAAACACGTTCTTTGAATAGTTTTGCGTCTGTAATGTCTTTATCGGAAATATATTATTTCATGGAGATATTTTAATGGCATTCTTAGTGTCGAGTTGGGTGTTTTTGTACGAATTCAATTACCATAAACGCTGTATAGTTATACCAGATTTTTAACTTTTTCTGTTTCTTGCTTGAGGCTTGATATGAAAGAAGTTTTAGTAATATTTTATCGAAGGGAAGTCTGTTTGCAAAACACATGGGTTGTTGTAGCCTAAGCTTGAACTTATTAATTTTATGTACAATATCAAAAGTATGTACAAAGGTGATTAGAATGCAATACGTAAATGTAACCCAGTAACTAGTAATCACACCCCGAAGCATAATAGCGTCGCTTAAGCAATTCACGCAGTGGTTTTTCCACTGCCATGGCTGAAACGAGGATGGCAGTATCCTAGATGTCGGCAGTTGGCTCGCTTCCAAATGGGCGCCTCCCCTCTGACATTGAAACTGTCACCCCAGCCTCTCGCTTTCGGCTCAGTTTTGTATGTATTACGCATAGAAAGCGATATCTAAGCTAAATACTGAATATTTCATGATTTTTTTGGACTCCTTTAAACAGCCCAGTTTTTGGAAAGGTTACTTTTTGTATCGATTCATAAAGAAATTGATTTTGAATAACATGCTTAAGTGAATAGTTTTTTGTACAATAGTGCGAGGTCACAGTGACACCTAAAATGTATTATTCGTAGGTATTATTCATTCCTAAATAATTCAACAGTCAATATAAAAATTACAATGGAATCAGTTGTTAGTAATTCCGTTTTTATATCAACTTGTATGTTTATTTCATAGGTAGGTTGTAGTTTTACATAATGTTTTAAAATTAAAATAATTTAATTTATTCGTACAAGAAGTTTTAGGCCTATTTAGTGATCGCTTCTGTGCTACTCTGTAAGTGGCAATCTCTTGAGTTTGTTATCAAATCCAAGTTGCAAGTGAAGTGTAGGTTTCTAACTGGCAGCCGGCCAACGGGGCCGGCGACTCGATCTATACACACTGGCCTTGAAATGCGTCGATTATTGACATTCATCACGCCATTCTGTCCGTTTGTAATTAAACATGGGACCATTCGCGATACGCAACCAATTGATTTGTTACAAACTATACAAGTATATAACAATGGGATCACACTATCAGCCATGATTACAAATAAAAATTGTATCAAATGTTTAAAAATCATTTCGGACTTCCGGAGTAATGAAACTTAGGGCAATTCTGACAATGCCACGCTATCCGATATCTCCGTATAAAAATCAAATGCAAGTTAAAATTGATGCCATTGGACATTTCGTTTCATGGTCGCATACAATAGATGACAAAGCTAAGTGACATACAGTACGACAAGGATGATTTGGCGAATTTAGACAATACTTAAAATGACATTGACAGGAGGCCGTTGTACTGCAAATCTTCGATAGAGAATATTCAAGAATCGTGTCACTATATGACGCTTCCTAAGAAAACAAACAGCACAAGTGCCAATTGTCTAGAGCGCGTCTGGTGTCTGGCGAGTGTGTGAGCTAAAGTGGAGATGGGCAGGACACCTAGCAAGGCGTAAAGATGATAGGTGGACTAAGGCGGCCAAGAATGGGGCGACCCTGTGGGTAGACCACCTGCCCAATGGTCCGACGATATTGTAACGTTAGCAAGGAAACCATGGATAAGGCTGGCAGGGGACCGACCGGAGTGGCGTGATAAAGAAGAGGCCTATACTTAGCAGTGGGTGGATCTGGGCTGATATGAAGATGATGATGATGATTTCTGGTACCTAACTCTAGGATATTGGAGTATAATCACCTGAAACTTACAGCAGAGGTGTTTGAGCCCATTGGAATGGTCGAAAAATTAGATTATAAATATCAGATACAGATACTAGTAATTGGAGGCGTTGTACATTTTTTATTTATACTTGATCAAAATGTTAATATCAATATTCTTCTTAGCCATTCTTCTTAATCTCAACCAATTTGGTGTAGGCCTCCTTGAAACTGCGCCATCTAAGTATTTAGATTTTGTACTTGATCAATCGAAATATTATTAATATATTACCCCATTTATTTATCGTGTCCGTGAGCTATACTATTTCCTGTTTATGTGCAATATTTCTGCGAACTGTTTAAGTGGGTAGTTAGGCACAGCTCAAAAGTTTCCTACGACACAAAAAGCTCGCGTGCGCCGCGGACGTTGTTTTTCATTTAGGTCGGATACATTGTGGAAGTTACCGGTCTAGCCTGCATTACTTTACCTTTCACACGCGCTAAAACCATTTTGCACTAAATTACTTGTAACTATTAAAAACCTTATTAGTGTTTCAAATTGGAAATTGCCCAGGCAGGGAGATAAGAAAATGAATAGTTCTTTGTTCCTTTTTTGTATGCTAGAGAATCGTTCATGGTCATGTCACTGATTCAGCGAAACAAGTGATTCATTGAGATCAGAATGACGCGTGTTTCTCAAATTTATTAGGATGGACAGAGAATTCGGTCTTATTTTGAAAATTATTAGTAAATGGTATTCCCAATTTATAAAATTAAAATAGATATTACAGATGAGAATGCATTTAAAATTTCCACGTTAATCTTATTTTTGTTTTCGTTTTGAGACTTTCACCTTATTCCTGTTCGTCCAATTTAATTGGAATTTAATTTAAGCTTTAGTTTTAAACTAAAGCTGCGTAATTATGGAGTTTGATAAACGACTATGAACTCGGAAATTAAAGGAACAATTTCCGTGTACCCTAACTAATAATTATTTTTTTAATCTGGCTCGAAGGACCATGATTATGTTATCAAGCCTTGCGTATGCTTGGAAAGTTAGTTGCCAGTCACACAATAATAAAAACGGTGCCAACTAAATCCAGTGTGAAATGTTAGTTCATTGTAATATGTTGGATCGCGTGCGGCGCAGTGCTCGTTAATATGTATGCGCCGCGGCGTCCCTCGGCGTCGGCTGCAACTGGTGGGCCGGACGTACCCTGTCTGCTTCTACACCACGCTAATGGGACGGACAATGCTGTTATAGATGAGAATTTTATGGCTTTTTGGACGTGAACTTGATGGCTAGTGTAATAGTAAAGGCTGGGGATGATGCTCTACATTATATACGTACTTATTAACTTATAGCCGTAGCCGTAATCGGTTGGAGGATATTAACTTATTAATAATGCTGTTGTGTCATTAATGAGGAAATTTTGGTATTCCAACTTTCATGTTATGGAAGTTATCCATTTCATATCTATAATTTCAATATGATTCTAAGTTACTAAAAAGTTAGGGTTTGCCTATTTAATTTCCTCATGTTTTTCTGATTATCGGTCTTAGTACTAGAACTAGAACTATGTAAGAATAACTTTAGCAAATTAAATTATGACACACTACTGCATTCTATTCATAATAAAGTTATACCCACTTTTTAGAACAGAAACATATATTTTTATTTGTTAATTTATCTGCACGATATTTACATTTGACAATTTATTGTGGCTGTGCACTGGTACTTGCTTATCAAGAGCTATCTATATTAGGACCATGGTAATCATGGTTATGTCATGACGCATTGATAAATATTAATAATCAAACACAAGAGGAAATATTGCCGCAATATTATAGTTTACCTAAATGCATATAAAATTATAACTTAAATCCATTTGTTATGTTAAATCGCACATAAGAATAATAAGAAAAAGATTTATTCAGTGCTTAATATAGGTTACAAATCATATTATACAAGAAAAAACACGGTACTTTGATGACACAATTTGAACAAATCAAGCACTAAAAGGGCTTGCATTCAGCATGATGCCGAGGTGCTCGGAGGAACACCTCTACGCTGGTCTTTCGTGTCGAGGTGTTCATGATATCCATCTGACATTTCTTCTAAAACTACAGGCGCTGGCATAAAGGGCTGTCTGGTTGAAAAATTACATTGGCTTTATCAATGTAATTTATCAACTGGCGTTTTTTTTATGAAATTGGGGGCAGACGAGCAGACGTTAGTTAACTGTTAAGAACTAAAATTTGTAATAAAATTCTTCCGCAACAATATTTTTTCTCAGTTACAATTTCAGCAACGTTAATCCACGCAAAGATGTATCAAGCTGAACCAGGTCGATGTATGCCCGCTTTTGACACTTCGTCCTCTATTTTATGACTGCAGCGGCGATGCACCATAACTGCCGGTAGTACTGCCACGTTGCAATTCTATTGTTTTCGGGCTACGCCGCGGGATCTCGCCTAAAATATGGCAGTCGTGAACAAAACCGCGAACAATCAGCACTACTGAATATTTAAATAACGATTATGCGATTCGGACCACGTAGCGCGTAGTACTGAGGGCCTACAACGAAGCAGAATTCACGACCGAGTCCTTGTCTCCGTCTTTTTCGCACGCGTTGTGCGCCTGTTTTGTTTCTTTCGACACGGGACGGCTCGGTTTCGTTGTAGACACTCAGGTCTATGGATCGAATGGCTAGTTTGATTTATTGTATTGGTTTTGTTTTCAAAATATTTTTATAATATTTTATTTGAAATATTTATTCTAATGCATATAAGTACCTACGCAACTTGGCCAAGCAACTTTATCTGTGTATAGGCAGGTATCTGCCTGACAGTTTTATTCTGTAAGATTAGTTCATTTCAGCAAGATCTGAAGGTATTGTTTATAGCGTGGTTTGCAAAGTGAATGAAATATCTAATTTAATTATATAATTACAAAATGCATCGTAAACCGTATATTCAGTTATATTACCAAAACTGGTATCGAAATGCTTCAGCGATGAAACCCGTTTAGCAACGATAAATTTAAAATTATAAGCGATATTAGGAATGCGTTTTTTTGTTTGCCACACCGTCATAGTCCATTTGGCAATGATTATGTATTGTCAACTTTCACACTAATTGGAAATGTTGTTTCTTTTCAGTTTCCTGGATGACCTCGACCGGTTAGGTGCTAGAGACTACCAGCCCACCGAACAGGATATTTTAAGAACTAGAGTCAAAACCACTGGCATTGTCGAAGTGCACTTTTCCTTTAAGAACCTTAATTTCAAGTAAGTATACGTCATGTGTCTTGTAATTAGATTCATTTAGTTTTCTTTTTCCTTTGAGAAAAGAGCGTGTTTCTTTTTTAAAAGGTCGGAAGCGCACTTGTGACTCCTCTGGTGTTGCCGATGTCCATGGGCGGCGGTAATCGCTTACCATCAGGTGATCCGTCTGCTCGTCTGCCCCCTATCCCATAAAAAAAGTGATCTAGTTGGGTTGGCCACATAGTTGATGGTCGCTGTTGTGTCATTAAACCGTATGTTATTGAATATACGAAACTGTGTCATACGCAAACCGCCCGATTTCAATTCATCGATAGTTCAATTTTACCTAACAAAAACAAACAAACAAAACAAAATTATTTACCAAAAACAAATACATGGTACAATATTTTATCAGGCGGTCATTGCACTAAGCAAATGGCTTGTCTCGCAGCGGCCAATAAGGATTTCCGAAACCTAATTATTATACGAACCTGGAATAGGATTTTTGTATAGAACTACAAACAGCGACCCGCGTGACGTGGTTGTCGCCCAAGGTTGTTTATGTGATAGGTGGGAGACGAGCAGACGGATCACCTGATGGTAAGCGATTTCCCCCGCTCAGGGATGTCCATGTGCCACCAGTGTAGTCACAAGTGCGCCAACCTCTTCCTCTTCCCCGTATTAGGCCTCCGGTACTCACTCGGTGAAACACAGCGTCGGCGTTGCTTTACGCCTGTTTTGTGTTTGTTACTTAAAATAATCTTGAAAATGTCATAAAATGTCGTCGATTTTGACTGCATACACTACTCTAATGGGCAAGACATTGTCTCGACAATACCCTTTTAATTCAACCAGATAACAATGAAGTATGTTTGCACTTCCTTAACTGTGAGCTGTCAATTAAACCAAAAAAGATAAGTGACGTAACACTTTCTTCCAAGGACCCTCCACAAAGTGAACTGCACAAATATTTAACTTCGCTCAAAGTGCAGACCACTACAGGCGCTCTCGTGATTGGCTCGTAGGAAAGTTGATTAATTAATCATTCGCTTTTGAATCAATTTGCATCCCGTCGTAATTTATTCCGCTGTTGGAGTAAAGCAAACGGTGCCCGACTCTGTTTTTATTCGGGTTATGAAAATCCCCCGTCTCATTGGCCGACAGCTTTGCGCGCGAATAATATGAAAGATTTCACATTAGGCTTCTCTATTGGATCTGGGTGAATAATCTGCTAAGAAGACAAAGGCAATGGATAGGTTTAATGAAAGTCTTTAAAACATATATAACTAGCGCCGCCAGTAGATTTGTATTAATTTGGGCGATTATGAGACATTTATTTAAACAATTACAACGGTGAATCCATAAGGGAAAGTAAAAAGATTTTTTTCAGATTTATTTGTGTGATATTATCTTCGTAAGTGGCCACTTTAGACAACAATAAAAATTATAGTTACTTGTAGGAAGAAATTATGACATCATTTTGTCCCATAAAATTCATACTACTTTACTTTATGGATTCACCTTTGTACTTTTTTTTTAAAATGTCTCATAATCGTAACATAATTGAAAAAATTTTATATTTAAATCATTACCAGATTGTTTTTCGAGGAATTTTTCATTTGCATTATTTACTTGTGTAACAAAGTTAGAAGTTTATTTATGACTAGTGGCTCCCGGCGAACTTCGTTCCGCCTACTTTTTTTTTTAATTTCTCACCTTTTAGACCTTCCGTGGACTACCACAAACATTTTAAAACTAAAATCAATCAGTCCAGCCGTTCTCGGGTTTTAATCAGACTAACGAACATCAATTAATTTTTATTTATTTAGAGAGTAGACTCGTAGGTACATACTCTAAAAATGAAATTATGATATAAATTAAGTTACAGCTATTTAATAATAATTTAATATTGATAACAAAATCGAATATTCTGTCAAAAAGTCCGCGCCACCAAAGAAGTCCCGTGAAAGGCGCGCTTCAGTGTCGCCATCAACATTCTTTCAGCTCTCATTCTCTCATAAACACAAGGAATATCAAATTTTAGTTTCGTGTTTTTCCGCGGGACTTGTGATACCACGGACTCACAAAAATCCGTCGTGAAGCAGCACTGTGCTGTGTTTCGCTGCGTGAGTGAGGGTGAGGGTACCGGAGGCCCAATCCGGGGGAAACGTGGGTTTAAAGGTTGGCAGCGCACTTGTGACTCCACTGTTGTAGCGGGCGCGTATGGGCGGCGAGAATCGCTTACCATCAGGCGATCCGTCTGCTGGTCTGCCTCCTATCATATAAGAATATTGGCAAAAACTGCGAGGATATTAGAATATTAGTTAAAATATTTTCACACTGCAACTATTAATCCTAATTGCTTCGTCTAAGCATAAATTACTTATCGATGATATGCCCAATTGACCAATACAGTAGACTAATCAAGGAACTTGTTAATTCCAGATTGTTCGACGTGGGCGGTCAGCGGTCGGAAAGAAAGAAATGGATCCATTGCTTCGAGGACGTCACCGCGATTATCTTCTGCGTCGCCATGTCAGAGTACGACCAGGTGCTGCATGAGGATGAGACAACGGTAAATATATACCTCCTCGTCTTAGCCTGGTAATTCCTAGTTGCGTATAAACAAAGCTGTCGCCTCGGAGCCTGTGGTACGGTTGGACCATGATCAAAGATTCTGGAAGACTTCCGTCTGACCTTCGCAACCCTCAGGCAGGGGAACCAGACCAACTGGATGACGGTTCTTTTGTAGAAAATATTGTATCCACAATTTTTAGAAACAATCCGAGACGTGCAGGTTATTTACAGAAAGTGTGCATGACAAACTAAAACATACAAAATTTGTCATTTTTTAACTCTTTCCTTAGGTGCGAACAGTCATAGTGTTATGAATAAATAAAGCCGTCGGTTCCGATATTAACAATGAATAATGCGCGGGATTTGAACTTTGAACCTATAACCAATGACGGCGTATATAGAGTGTCCTACTTGCGATGACGCCCGCGTCCCATAACTTATTTATTATACTTACTCAAGAGTTCGATGCACTGTAGGGTGAAGGGATTATATTATCGAAATATTTAAGAAGATGAGCAATGGAAATCATTTATGTATTTATGTGTGTAATATTATCTGAAGCAAATGTTTAATCAGATACAACCTCATTTAAAATATACTTGTTTTTTGATACAAGTGACATGTTTCAAGGTGCCAGAAATTTCAGTCAAGTCAGTTATGATGGCTAGCGAACCAAATTTAATCTTGTCCTCTGAAATCAGCGTTGCCAATTTAGACCTAGGGCTAGTTGTAGCCCTTTTTATGCTAATTCAACCCTTAAAATAATAATTTAGCCCCTAGCCCCAAAATAGTTATATAATTTGTTTTGAGCAAGGCTTGCCCCAAGGGCGGATCCAGCTTTGGCGCCAGAGGGAGACACATAAATTGATTTCGTTATAGGTGTAAAGTCGTTATAGGTTTTTTTTTTTTTTTTTTTGGTCAATAAGCCAACGCTTGACCACAATCGCACCTGATGGAAAGCGACGATGAGGTCTAGGATGATACGCGTTTGCCTAAAAGATGCCTGTTCACTCTTGCCTTAAAGATGCCCAGATTATAGTGGTCAGGAAAAACAGATCTCGGCAGAGAGTTCCATTCCTTAGCCGTCCGCATTATAAATGTGGAAGCAAATCGCTTCGTGCGGATAAGGGGTATTTCTACCACATAAGGATGAAAGCTCTCGCCGCGCCTTGTCGTCCGATGATGGAATGGGCTGGGGGGGATCAAATTATGTAGAACCTCCGCACACTCCCCGAAATGAATCCGGTAGAAGACCGAGAGGCATGCCACTCGTCGACGGTGGTCCAGGCTCTGCAGGCCAGCTTCGGAGAGTGTGTCATCATCGATGAGCTTCTTCGCACGTCGCTCTATTGAGTCCAGAGCGTCTAACTGATACCGGGCAGATCCGTCCCAGAGGTGACAGCAGTACTCCAAGCAGGAGCGAACCTGGGCTCGATATAGACTTAAAAGCTGCTTGGGCTTAAAGTACCGCTTGACTTTCCAAAGGATGCCTAGTTTTTTAGCTGCAGTTTTGGCTATGGACTCAATGTAACGACCAAAATTAAGGCTAGCCGACAGATCCAAGCCCAATAGCTCGAGATGGTCAGTCACTGGCACGTGTAAAGGAGGAAACCAAATCGATTAAATATTTAAAGTATGTACTATTTATAATAACAAAACTTTTTAGCATTTGGCAAAATCTTGTCCTTTTTGAACCTTCAATTAGCCTGAAAACCTGCCACCGAGTTGGCAACACATTCTGAACCAAGAGATCGCCCTTAGTAGCGCAAGATTGATGGAAGAATGTTATAATTTATTGGTACTTATAAACAGTTAAGCAATTTCATAAAACGGGGTTCTTAAAACACTTCTAATTCCTGGTTTCTGATTAGGTTATAGGTTAAAATACGTGTATACGTTTCTTAAACATAACGCGTGTCGCGGCTTGTGTCAAAAGTTACAACTTTTGGTGCATAATAGAACCTAGCAAACACAATCTGGAATAACCTGAAAAATACTGCGCTATTTCTAGTTGCGTGTTGATAGCGAATCAAGTGTGTTTAACCCAATGCACCGACACGCGAGCCGGGCCGGTGCAGCGCCCCACGCATTCGCTCGACCCGAATGCAGTGGCGGATAGCACGCAACCTGAGAGTTTACAACGAAACGGAATACACGACCGAATCTTTATCCCGATCCATTTCACTCTTTTGTTTGGATGCGACAGTTTTCGTTCGTTACGGGACGATTCCGTTGTTGGCCCTCAGGATAATACTGCTAGGTAGGTCATGCGCAGGATAGTCGTAATTAGTTCTAGTATAAGTATAGTATAAGTGTACTTTGGGCTAGCTATGTAACAGGTCCTAAGGATACGTTATGTTAAACCCTATGCACCGATCCGTTTGATGTGGCGTGGAGCACGAAATCTAGGTGGGTCATCCGTAGGGCAACCGTGTTCCGATCCAGGGCAATGTGTACTTTCGGCTAACTCTGTAAGAAGACATTCTTTGGATGTGTTCCGTTTAACCAACACGCGAGCCGAATTAGAGCTCATGCGCCCGACCCGTGTGCGATGGCCACTAGAGCACTGCACCAGCCAGTATGGCTGGTGCGTTGCTCTAGCGCAGGGTAACCCTATTCAGTACTCGGGCAGTAGGTAAATTTTCGGCTAACTCTGTAAGAAGAGGTTATTCTTAAGGTGACGGCCCCTAACTAGCGACATTAATCGATTTAAATTGTTAACTACTAAACCGGATCTATTTCAAACCATTTCGGAGCGGGAGTCTCCATTTATACTATTTATTTAATAATTAGGCACTATTTTTCAATCAGTTTTTGCACTCGAAATTTGGAGTAACGCCATAAGTGGCCGTTTTTGGCGGTAATTCAAATTTCGAGTACAAAAGCAGGCCCGAAACTTGAGTATAAGTATTAAATAAATACTATAAGTGTTTTCCGAGAGGCTGCAGCTGCGAAATTGTTAAAAAGATATTCGGTTTAGTTGCTAACAATTTAAATCAATTGGCGTTGCTAGTGTGCCCTACCCGTCACCTTAAGATGTGCTTTGTGCTCCCGACACTTGAATTTGGGCGATGCCCTTTTATATGTTTGAGTAATATTTTGATTACATTGATATCTAACATTTGTCTTTCTCGTTTCCAGAACCGCATGCAGGAGAGTCTAAAGCTGTTCGACTCGATCTGCAACAACAAATGGTTCACCGACACCAGCATCATCCTCTTCCTGAACAAGAAGGATTTGTTCGAGGAGAAGATACGCAAGTCTCCGCTCACTATCTGTTTTCCTGAATACGGGGGTCAGTTCACCATACATTCTAATAGTCTAACTGTAAATATAGGTATCAGCCAATTTGTAGTTGAGGAGTTATAGAGACGGAACAAAGACAAAAAAAACTTTCACCTCACGGCCTTACTTGCTTGCGCTGTTTCGCCGAGAAAGGGTACCGGAGCCCCAATTCGGGGGAAAGGGAAAAGGTTGGTAGTGTACTTGTGACTCCTGGTGTTCCCTATATACACCTATAGACCCGTCTATAGGTGGCGGTAATCGTTATTATCTTACTATCAGGTTATCCGTCTGCTCCTCTGCCACCTATCACATTAAAAAAAAATCTTTGTTATTTGTAAGTGGGTTACTTTACTATCAACCCCATATTAATTCATAAGATATAAGCATGAAAATTGAGAACTAAACTGCATTGCACTTTCCAGTTGTGGATTTAAGGAAACCCAAACAAATCTCGTTGGGGTTTTTTGCACTGTCTCCGACTGAGTGATCCTTTGTTACCTGATGCGAAAGATAATGCTGTGCTTTGGGAAGTAGTCGAAACTGTCGCAATCAAGCTGTAGTCCGTAAAATGTAGTTTGATTACAATGACCGCCATTGGTGTCAACAAAAAATATCGTAGGTCTATAGTAATAAAAATCTATGGAATGAAACTTGATTTAATGATAAACCTTATGTTTATTGAAATAAAGGTCAAGTGACAGCTGTCATTCTTATCAAGCCATATTTCACGGAGTATAGATATTAATCTTTCGCTTACCTAATTTTCACATTTTATAGTGTTGTGTCACCCTCAAAAATAGAAAGATATAAGATAGAAAGATAATTTAGTTTTTGTTCTTTTAGTAATACGCAAGACATTCACTCACACCAATCATCTAGTCTAAAACTAGGGCATTCCCTGTACTATGAGTACTAAATGACGATTTCAGGACAATACACCCATAAATAAATAAATATTTCATAACATCACATACATTGATCTGATTCAGATAGGTAGCCCAAGCACCAGTGTTACGGATATCAGAATCAACATAATAGATGAATACTAAACCTGCGTCAATCAACATTGCTGACCTGCACATTCGCTGTGATTCTAGGCGCGCAAGAATACGGGGAAGCGGCCGCGTACATCCAAGCCCAGTTCGAAGCGAAGAACAAATCAACCACCAAGGAGATCTACTGCCACATGACGTGCGCCACCGACACCAACAACATCCAGTTCGTGTTCGACGCCGTCACCGACGTCATCATCGCCAACAACCTGCGCGGCTGCGGCCTGTACTAACGCGCGACGCCCGACGCGACGCGACGCGACGCCACGCGACGCCGCCGGCCCGTCGCGCCCACCAAAGCGTACGCTACTATTTTTCCAGTCGCGAAATCGCTTTTACTGTTTCGTATCTTGTTATCAAAATTGCCAGTTTCATAACTGAAAATTGGAATATAAACTTTGTTGGTAGCGTTCCGTAATTTTTCTTTCGATTCGTTAATTCTTTTTACGGTCTGCTGCATTCGGAATTATAAAAGTGGCATTTCTTATCCGATAACCAGTTATGAAGCGGGGAAGCAATTTTCGTAGCTGGCTCGTAAATAAATGGTCGCCGAACGCGGCGAGGGCCACGCCCCAGTACAAACAGGACTGTCGTACCCGCAACCTCTGCAAGCATATCAACACGGGGCGCGGCCGGCGTGTGGTCGCAGCTACGCGGATTTTAATTATACACGGTGATTCTTTTAACTGCCCGAGATACTTTCTAGGGCATCATACTAGCGGCTACAAACATTTTCCCCCAAGTGACATGTTGAAATACAATTTCGCGTTTCCATATAGAAAATGATTAAAATTTTATGAGAAAGTGTACTTTTTTTAAATATTTATGTATCTTTGGGAGAAATGTTGTTGAGAGTAGGGTGGACTAGCGAAGTTTCTCGAGTAGTCGAAAAGTCGCGCTGTATATTTTTATGGGAAGTAAGCTTACTGGATATGCCGCCAGCACCGCCGGGCGCTCGGACACGGGACGCCTGTCCCTCCCTGTAATATAAACCGTGTGTGTAATATAATTTTCATTTCGACCGTGCGGGGTCGCCCCGCTGCTATCTAGAGCCGTTATTGATTAGATCTAGTGTTCAATTCTAAATTATGGTGCTAGGCGTCCGTGTCCGGGCCGGCGGCGCCTCGCCTGCCGCGGCGGGTCGCGGGCTAACCGGAGGATCGTAATCAGCTGTTTTACAAAAGCCCTAGTCGGTTTGCAAATTACCTTAATTTGTTAAAACAAGTTTTTTATAAATGAGGAACTTTGACTCGCAAAAGCACAAACGATTTGCATTTACCAATTACAAACACGAAAGTTTGCATTCATAAAACATCAGGTAGATTCAAATTCTAAATTGGTTGAGTGGTTTTCATTGTGCACAAATTAATCCTGAAGAATTTCAATGCGGGTTTTCGCGTGTGAAAAATCCGCTAGATGGCGTACTGTTGGACTGAGGTCCAACATCAACCGCATTGGTTGGTTTGTTTGTCAAAATGACATTTTGACAGATCACGTTTAAAAATAACCAACCATATTGGACCTCACTCATATAGTACTCCATCTAGCGGATTTTTCACACGCCATAAGCTCTCATTGAAGCAAAAAAACTATTAGGATTTTATCTGAACTTCAGTAGCACTTGACAGACATCGTAAGGTCAACCAGTGATGGTTGTTGAGCCGTTTTGTAAAACAACTATCGTTTTTTGTAACACATGCTTATGCAATCCATCCGCGACTTAGCACGCCGCGCGACATCAAGTCCTCAACTGTGTGGGCCTACCATGTGTCAACCGCAACGAACCTCGAGATATACCTATCGCATCCTAAAGGGACGCACATACCAAGGAGCGGGGGATAGTTCGCGAATTGAGTATCATTGTAGGCCCGCTGAGCACTATGTCGCGAGAGTAGTGTCGGGCGTGCGGCCCGCCCCGAAGGCTCCGGTAACAAACGTGCTTATATACTCACTCTCTTACGGACCAAAACAGAAAGGAACCAATATTTAGTACTGAGAAACATGGTAGTGAGATGCATGAATATGTTCACAGGCCTACTTTAACTGATACAAAACGTCATTCCATTATTAAGTATTATATCGCTCACGACGAGAAATTATTTTTTTATGAACTTTTGAATGCACAACTGTGACCGCTAATGAATAGATAGCATTTATTTTACACGCCTCGTATTGTTTAAGCTAAGCCGTTTCTTCCTCGAGAGTGATTCACTACTTTGGGTTAAGCATCATATCGCACAAATTGTTTACTCCTATAAGAGCGCTGATTTGTTATGCCATATTATACAATCTTAAATATTTTTTTGTGTTCATATTTTTTCTATATCACTTTACAGTTAACCTTAAGGTGTAGCCATATAAGATCTATTCTTGTATTCGAATATAAAAATCATGTTAGGTATTTATTTTATCTAGCATACGTTTGTATTAAAGGTGGTATATGTAAACTTATCATGTTTAATTTTGTATTTAAGTGATTAACCAATGTTTATGATCATGTTAATCGTTCATTATTTCGTGAGGGCGGAGTCTGTAGGTAGGAGATGTGGTTACTTATTTAAACGAGCAGTAGACGCGTCACGTGTAAGTTAAGTGAGTATATAAACTTTGTATACACTCGCGGATTGGCGTAATCAAACACTATACATATATATACTATATAACATAATTTATTATTAATAATAAAGTAAAATCTTACTTTTAAGCATTAGGACAGTAACTGTATCAATAAACATTAATTAATAATGCAATTAGACAGTAACCTTTACTATCGTCATAGTTAGGTGATTTATTTTCATTTTACGTTTATGAGTATGTAAAAAGTGATTAAATGAAAATGTAACGCCTACACTGTGACCGCGCGGGCCTCGCCCCGGGCGCGCTACCAAAGACAGGGCTCGCGCGAGACCGCCGCGCTGTCGCGCGAGACCGGCCGTGTCGCGCGAGACCGGCGCTGCCCGACAGCAGCCTCCAGGCCCCGCGAGCGCTACTGCCCTATCTCTCTTGTCGGGTGTCGGATCCAATCAATTGTCCGGGCGTCCAGAGGCAGAACACTTTACCAACCTTTTTTATCGATTGCGACAAACACTGTCGGATGTTTTGCCAGCACGCACGCGCGAGTCAGCACGAAGCTGCTCACACGTTCTTGCGTGCTTTATGTAGCATAAACACTGTCCACTGCTTCAGTGGGTCACGAAATCCGACTAATGTGTGAAAGCGATGAAGCTCGCTAGACTTCCGACACCCGCGGGTCGTGAGAGCGGGCCCGACGCCGCCCAGGCCGGGCCCGCGGCCCGAGCGTTCGTGCTCGCTTGTTGCTAGGTAGGTTTTTTACTGTTATGTAACAATATGTGTACGTAAAACTAATAAAAATAATATTAGCGCAGTTCTACATTCAACCCAAAACCTACTTTAAGTAAGCTTCACTCTACATTAAAAGTTTTTTAAAGAATGAATGATGGTGAATGTGAATTTAATCATTCAAATGGTCTTCACTATCGATTTAAGGCCCCATTCGTACGATGGGCTTGGAGTTAAGCGACCGGTGCAGTTTATGGGTGTGTGGGATCCAGGGAGACAATGTGCCATCGGAGCTCGGCCGTGAGTCGAGCAGACACCAGACTCTGAATCGTGACGTCGGCGACTCCAGTCGCTCGGCCTATTGCGGTTTCGTATCACCAGCTCCCATTGACCTATCCCTCGCCACATTCGCATACCGCAAGCTGACGTAGGATATGAGTTAAGTTGTCAGTTTTGCATTTTAAAGTGTTCCTCCGCCGCTGAACATTTAACTTGTATGCTTTAATATTTCGAGTGAATGTGATGTAAATTTTGTACACTGCCGCATTCTTTATTCGCTCGAATCACATTTAGTTTATAAGATTTGAGACAGTGAACGGACCGCACACGCCACATACAACAAGTTTGTTTGGGACACAAAGTACGCACAAAGTGTTGGTAGGTGCGCAGGCGTCGACGCCGCGTGCGTCGGCGCCGCCGCAACTCGTCTCGAGCTCAAGCGGACCTCTGGCCAAATGTTACGTCACGTGGTATGTGCGTAGGCTTCTTATTTGAAGACTGAATTGTTGCGGCTCAAATGTTCTCGCGCTTTATTAGATCCTCGACGGAGAAAGTTTATTGCTGAGTTTTTAAGGGATTAGCGTTTAGTGATCGGGTCGATAGATATCATTGTAACGTGGCAAGCAACATTCAGAGACTACCCGACACGACATCGCGTACGTAAGAGAATTGAGCGTTCGTTTATATATTTTAAAATTAAACGCAGTCTTTGTCACAATGTTGTCGATCTAAAACAATATCACCATGCTTCATTCATATTTGCCAAAGTTAATACTAACCTCACTATTTATACTGTATGTTCTTTGATAACTAAATTATGTCTGAGATTCGTGGTGGCGGGCGGTGGCGCGGCGCACGCTCGCCGGCGGCCCCGGCGTAGCCTAGTGTGGTATTCGTACTGATCAGAGTACAATGTTGAAAATATCTTATTTAGAATTGATGACATGTAAACATTTATTTCTAGCGCGTGCGGGCTCCGCTCGGCGCCGCCGCGGGCCGCGCCGAGCGAACCCGTCTATTGAACAAACGTTTAAGAAAGTAAAATTTTTAGTCACTAGTGGGTAATTTTTGAATGTGATTCAATCTTATCTTTATTTTTCTATATCGAGTGACATCTTAACTATGATTTCTTTATGTTCCAACTTATGTTTTGTAACGCATTTACTGAAAGCGATGTATTTAACCAACGATGTAATTAAACAACAATATTTTCTCTTTTTGTATCTCGTCTGCACTGGTATTTTTTATTGAATTTACTATAAATGTACTTTAAGTGTATAATTTTAAATAATTACTGAAAATGATTATATTCTAATTTTTATGTTCAAATAACATGTTGGTTTTATTTCAATCCTAGCAAACCATGCTCCTGATAGGTTTTAGGATAAATTATTATTATTTGAAAGAAATTAGTGAGCATTGCGTCTCATAGCCACTGCGATCAGTAGAAGATTTATTGTGGCAGCCCCAAAACTTATTACAGCACCTCATGTAACTCCAGCTTCAGGAAAAACCCGAGAATGGAGCTGATGGGGGAGCTTTGGATCTCGTCTGCCGAGATCATGTGTCCCAGGTCCCGGCTTCTGCAGTGGTGCCGCGCTATGCACTCGCCGAGAACGTGGATAATCGTTTCCTCGTCCTCGCGACAGAACCTGCATGCAGATTTTGGTATCTGAAAGGCCCATGTTGTTCAGGTGCTTTTTTAATTTGCAGTGCCTCGTGAGTATCCTAATATGTCCTCTGCTCAGTTTTATTATTTCTACAGCTCGATTCTGATTGAACGCCTGTATTAACGCCTTGGACTGTTCTAGTCGAGGTAGTCTTTTCCAAAATTCAGTGCTTTGCTTATGCTCCCATTCTTTTAACTCGAACCTGACCATGCAGGCTGGAACGCCACTTATTGGTTCCGGTCCGAGTAGTGGGCTCTCCGCCCGGGCCTTTGCTAGCACGTCAGCGACTTCGTTGCCTCTGATATTGCAGTGTCCTGGTACCCAAATCAGCTCTACACTGTTGGCATTGCCAAGCTGGTTTAGGAGTAGGACACACTCACTAATGAGTTTGGAGTCAAGTTCACAGGATGATAACGCTTTGAGGGCAGCTTGACTATCTGAGAAGATAAATATTTTCTTATTTTGGAGATTCATTTGCAGACTCTTGGACACAGCCAATTATTACGAAGACTTCTGCTTGGTACACTGTGGTGTAGCGACCTAGGTTGGTGTATTTGCTTATTCCGAGGCGATCATTACAAATTCTCGCCCCGGATACGCCTTGCTTCCTGGAACCATCCGTATACCAAACGATGTCATTCTGCTTGACATTTCCGGGAGTTCCAGCCTCCCAGTCTTGTCTACTAGGTAGCAGACTGTAAACCGCTTATTGAAGCGGTGTTCATGGAGTCAGAGGGCATATCCATGACCGGAATTTCCATCAGCTCATTGTAGAGGTTTTTTCATGACTGTGGACTGCCATCTCGTCCTATCTCTGATTTTCGCTCTCGTAATAGCCATCCTCGCTTCCATCTGCACGTGAATGTGCAGAGGTGGGATATTCAGGAGGGCATCCAGTGCCGGAGACGGAGAGGACGAAAGAGTGCCAGTGGCTATAAGGCTGGCTGTTCGTTGAACTTTGCTGAGGTTCTCCACGCAGTTCAGTTGAAGCGTCTTCTTATGCCACACACAGCAGCCATAAGTGGCGATCGGCCTCACTATGGTTTTATAAATCCAGAGTACGACCTTGGGCCTTAGCCCCCATTTTAGCCCCACCAACTTACCTACTGTTTGCCCCCATTGCAATTTTTGCCTTTCTAGTAATGTAGTTGTTCCACTTTTGTTCCATGTTAGTTTTTGGTCTAAAAAGACTACGAGATATTTGACCTCGTTGGACAAGCATAGCTTCGTACCAAGAAGTGAGGGGCGTGAAGCGCCTCTAGTTTCTTTCTTTTGGTAAACGGGATTAAGACCGTCTTACGTGCGTTGACTGTAAACACGAGTCTTGTGCACCAGTTTTCTACTATTCGTAGGACTGCAAATGGTGCTAGGAAATTTCTGCGTCTGCGAAAATTCTGTCATCTGCGTATCCCTGAGTCAGAAATCTGGCTTCTTTGAGTTCACAGATGAGACTGTCAACAACCAATGACCATTGAAGGGGTGATAGGACTCCGCCCTGCGGGCATCCTCTGGTCACTCTATAATGCAGAGTTTTATTCATCAGTTGCAGTTAGATTTTGCAGCATGGCTCTTATCCATCTAGTGGTGGTGTCGTCGATTCCTCGATTCACCATGCTACGTGTTATAACATCGAAGTTGGTGTAGTCAAAAGCCCCTTCGATGTCGAGAAAGGCACAGAGTGCAATTTCTTTGTCTTCTATGGCTTTCTCGATTCTGTCTACCAGGTCGGTAAGTGCCGTTTCCGTGGACTTGCCTGTTTGGTAGGCATGTTGTCTTGCACTCGGTGGTCTTTCAACGAGATATGTTGCCCTGATCTGATTGTTTAACACCTTTCCCAACGTTTTTAGTAGGAATGAGGTGAGACTTATCGGTCTGTAGGACTTGGGCTGTGATTTGTCTTTGTCCCCTCCCTTGGGGATGTAAGTGACCCTCGCCCGAGTCCACGCTGATGGCAGATAACTCCAAGCTAAGCTTGCACGGTAGAGCTTTATCAGCGTTGAGATGATGACATCCTCGCCCCGTTCCAACATAGCCGGGAAGATATCATCGACCCCACCAGATTTATAAGGTTTGAAGCTCCTAATGGCCCAACTTATCTAATGGGGACGAAAAATAACGGTCTTCACTCCGCGGTCTCTTCTCCGGAGACGTGCGGTCCTGGAGTTCTCTTTCGCTATTGATGTACACGGAGCAAGAAGTCTCAGTGTTTCCTCCGGAGGCTCTGTGAAAGATCCATCCGCTTTCCTTAGCAGGCCTAGATGGGATTCAGGTGTCTTGACTAATATTTTGTGGATCCCGGCAGCTTGGGCAGTGTCTTTGATTGACCCGCAAAATTTTTGCCAAGATCTTCTTTTTGTTTTCCTGAGCTCCCTATTGAAGCGTGTTAGCGCCTTCCTGTAAGCATCCCAGTTCCTATTGCTCTTAGTGGTCTTAAGAGGAGAATTTTTTAGATAGGATAAATTAGTTAGACACAAAATATAATTTGCAAATTGTATTTTTATCATTCACCTATATAAATTATCAAACAATCAATATAATTAAATTAAATAAACGCACAGCGCTACAAATATTACGACAGAAATAAATTAATTATTTACAATTCATATTATCAAACATACTTTGAGAATCAAAATCTTGTCTAGTACTAACATCACTATCTAATGTAGGCTTCCTACTTTCATTAGACCTCTCCGTAATAGTTGAGAGATCAGGCACAGCACATGTGATAGGGAATATCTGCCTAAGGTTGGCTCCGAAGCTCGAGCCGGAAGACATCCTGGTCACCAGGTTGGTGTTAGCGGTTTGCGTCTCATCCTCGCTGAGGAGGTACCACTTGCTCGGCTGGGAGGACGGCCGCTCGTCAGAGAGATCTTCTGTGATGAGAGACGTATCGCTGAGGGGACTGTGGAACACGGTCTCGTCGCGTTCCATCTTAGGGTGTTTTCGAACTGCAAAGAGAATGTGTATAATAATTACCGACTTCGAAAAATTAAACAAAAAGCCGCCTTTAAAAACCACGAACTAAAAAGTGTAAAATAACATTTTATAACAGTACACAGGAGAAAAGGCGTTATTGAAGTCTGCGCCTAGTCCCTGTTGAATAATTGAATGAAGTATTACAAGATAGTCTTGGGTGTTATATATAAATGTTATTTAGTGTATGAAATGTTAAAATGTTATTTTACACTTTTTAGTTCGTGGTTTTTGAAGGCGGTTTTTTAAATAGTCAGGTATAAACAATAATGTGTGAAGCCTGGGAGAGAAAGTGAGAGAGCGGTGAGATTGAAGTGTTGAATTATATTGTAGAAGCCAAACTCGTCAAGACAACGATTGATTCCAAATTCCTAGAGTAATAAAATAGTACCTATGTAGATATTGAAGATAAGATGAGCGACTACATTTATATGGACTGTGTTGACTTAACACAAAACGCAGTTTTAGAAGTGGTCCCCTGCGTTTTAGTCCTTAAAGGTCGCACCGCACTACAGCGCTGCACGGCGCATCACGTGGGCCAACTCTGCCGCGCAGCAACGCGCCCTGTAACTTGTGACTCCACTGATGTTGCCACTTGTGACCATGAGCGGCGGCAATTTTTTGTCATCAGGCTATCCGTCTGTTCGTCTGCCACATATCACTTTAAAAAACATGAGGAAGTGTATTCTACAAGTACTTTCTTTATGGTATTCTACATCAGGTTTGCCAATTGAATTGAATTTTGAGCAATAAAGTTTTAAATAAAAATTAACTTACCACAGTTGACATTGTCGCAGTCTTGGGCATTCTGGCAAAATAGTTCTGGTACAAATTCTTGACAATCTCTAAATTCAATTTGCTTTTGAAATCCTCCATCATGAGATGACAGTGATTCTGTATTTAATGATATTATGGATCTTGAGGCAGTTTCGATAAATTCAACACTGTCTGCCATACATTCATTAGCATGCAGACACGTCTCTGAATGGTTGTGTATGAGGTCTATGCTATCGTTGAAACCTTGAACGGATAAATTCGATTCGGTCTCATTTATTCCACTGTCATTATTATGTAACGATGTGTCTCGCCTTTCCGTGGTATCCTCTGCGTTTTTCCGACTTTTACTTCTAGGACGCAAAATTTTAACTCTAATCACGTCTTTCTTTTTTCTACCCTTCTTCTTTTCATTGACGTTGGTATCTTTGTCTATATTTGTTTCAACGTTTTCTTGGAATAAGATATTTTCCTCATTAATTAGTTGTATAGCTGGAGGACATGACTTCCTACCGCCATAAGAGCATGATTCAGTATATTCCTCTTCCACCACTGGATCTGCTATTTTTAGTTTATTTTTCTGCACGTCCTTCTTCTTTCGAGGTGTTGAGCATCGCTTGCCTGATTTCGCTTTTCTTTGCACGTCAGCATTTCCATTATTATTGTTATCTGCCAATTCGATTGATGCCACAGACATCTTCTTAGCGCTCTCTAGGAGTAAATTCTTAAGTCTAGTATCCAACGACTCGGATAAGGAAGGAATATCAATGTTTACAGTATTCATTTTATTCAGAAACGAATCGGATATCACGGATCGTTTAGTTTGATCTATAATTTGGTCTGCTGTTATATCCCTTGGAAAACTCTGTCGAAAGTTACATTGTTGTTGCATCAACGGCATGCTGACGTCCACTTGAGATATCGAATACTGGTTATGTGTTTCTTTATCCATCACGTTGTTCGCCTGAATTTCATTTAGAGTGGGATGGTTCTCAATACTATTTAGCATTTCTTTACTTATTGATAGATTTTCAACTATAGATAATTCCGGAGATAGAGGCAATGAAACATTACTCGAGTTTGCACCATCAGTGTTCCCATTCGAGGAACTTCCAAATTCGACATTCACATCAATATTTAGAGTTTTTTTAAATGTATTTAAGATATTCAATGTATTTTGACTCGCATCACTCTGTCTATCATTCTCCATAGGACTATCTTCATCGATCTTCTCCAGAGGTCTAAGTAAATTCCTACTTTGTGGAAATAGGAGTTGATAAGAATCAGTTCTATAAGCATCTGACTTAAGACTGCTATCTTCGTTAACTGGTCGTACAACAATATGGAAACTACTATTGGAATCACTGGAAAAATTATGAGTTATTATTGGATATGACTTCCTGCGGGAACTTCTATGTTTAATTTTGGTCAACGCTGTAGACAAACTTAACTTCCTCTTCCTTCTAAGAAATGGTTTTGGAGGGCTGTTATCAGAGTCTTGGTAGCCCTGGGTGCTCTCAGAATGCAGAGACAAATTCGGCGAGGCGTATATTTGGGGTGTTTCATGCGGCGCTGTTCGGAAAAAGGCAAAAATAATGTCAGGCAACAAAATAAATAAGCGTAAAAGCAAAATAATATAAAATTTATAGAAGAAAAACACATATAAGTATACTACACATACAGTGTGTAGTATAAAAGATCGCCTAAAATCAGATTTTAACGTTTAATCGGACAATGGTAAAATAGTTCCCACCTGATTTTGAACCTTATGAGTCATGGCATAAGAGCGAAAACCAATGAAATCTTTCATTAGACTCATATCCGATTAAAGGTGAAACCATGTTCCACTCGTTTTGCTGTTAGATGGTACATCAACAGTTTACAAAAAAATAAACGTCCTATATTTCTGATGAGTAATAAGTGCAACGAAAATTTCAAGTGTGGAATTGCGACAAGCGATGGAAGCAGGTATACACATGCGAAAGCCGAAATATTTTTTCAACACTACGTAATACCCGTTGATAAATACTAAGCTATGAAAATTAATGTCTTATACATTACATATTAGATTAAAAGTTAACTAAATTAATATGAATACTAATTAAAAGGTTTTAAAACTAGTAAAATAATACACCAATACTTTAGGTAAAAATATTTTATTGATCTAATATGTAACACCTGCTTCCATACATCACAGTGTACATAATTTCATTTCGCCAAAAGATCCTTTTAGGACTTAACTACTACTCGTAGTTACTATTTACAAAACTTAGATACTACAACAATCAGTTTCTTTTAGAAATAAATTTATCTTAATGAAAATACATTTTATCAGAATAGTTTTAAAAATCGATTTTAATAATTTAAGTATAAAAGGTAAGTACATAAATACAACATTTTGAGCCAATATATCATTTTGATTCTATAGAAAGTACAGAGGTAATTTTTTATAAGAAAGAATTGATGAAATAAAAAGATAAGTATTATAAGTTTTAGATACAAGAAAAACAATAAAATTTGACTGTGATTTTAAAAGAACTTACGAGGGAACCAATAAAATAAAAGAAACTGATAACTGTGTAACTTAAAATGTATAAAAGTTTTATATTTATGCATACGCTGCTATTGTATAAATACTTCACGAGTTAAGAGTAGGTACGACAGCCACACATCCGATTACAAATTTCCTCAATTGATAATGAACCAAACGTGTTTGACATTAAGGCGAGAGTCGATTGAAGAAATTTGACAGTTTTGTTTACTTTGATGTGTGGCTGCACGTACATCGTAAAATCGAACTCACCGACTGACATTTTATTAAAATCTAAAATTTTCGATATGATTTATATAAAAATGTATAATACGATCAAAGACTATTTTTTCATGATATTTGAATGTAATTTTACCAGTGATCGGAATTGGGTGAGTATATTTACCTAGTTTGTAGAACAGAGACAAACATCGGAAAATTAGTTATGCTTTTTTTTTAAATTTAGTTAATTGTATTTATAGATTTTAGTTTTAATACGTTTCTTTCTTTTCGTTTTTATTCAACTGCAAAAAAGGTAGTTCAATATTATCTATCATCATGGTTCACTGATCTTTATTTCTATTCACATTTAAGTGTTATATTTTTAAAGAAGAATTTTATTGGAATATAAGTTTTTGTTGAATTAAAAGGACGCTTTTTTTTAAGAAGTTTATATTTTGGTAAAAAAAAAACGTTCTTAAAACTGTAGGCAAATTATACGCACCCTCCAATTACTATCAGTGGTAATTACTAACTATTACTTTTGCCACCTTATTATAAATTGCGATCTTAAGTTATTATTACCGGACTAAAGCTTCTGTCATCCCGTTCCAACCCGCAACGTTAAAAGGGGCTGGCACGAGTTTTGTTCCGGGACTATCTTTAGTTCGCGATTTGTAATAAGGGGGCTTTTGCTTAAATTTATCGATTTTACTTGTAAGGTAAGTTTTGAAGTGCATGTTTAATCCATACTATATATTATTTAGTTGCTACGACACCAATTAAATATAATTATGTATATGTATTTTAAAAGACTGTAAGACCTGTCAGAACATTTAACTAACCATCGATGTAAGACTTGAGAGAATGTTGGCAACATCTTGAGTAAAATATGATTGCACAGTAACTTAGCCTATAATAGACTGATATTTTTATCGACGATATATTAATATACTACTATCATCATATGGTTTGAAAGAACAAAAAGACATTCCAACTAGTTCATCTTAAAACTATTCGTTTAATATATTACAAGATGTTTATGTTCATGCAAGGACATTCGTTCTAACTTAAATGCTGGGAAGTAAATTCAAATATTTTTTATCTTCCATTCAAACTAAAAGGTTAACACAGCTAAAAAATTTAAATATTATGAATTCATCAGTCAATAAGTTCAGTCTGAAGTAAAAGAAATAATTATTGCCTTGCAAGATAATAAACATCTTGTGGCTGTTCACTCAATTGCACTGCCTACCGTTTGCTATCTCTAGTCTTGCTCGAGCCGAGGGTGGCCTTGGTCGCTTTGGTGGGCTTCTGAGCCGGAGGGAACATATACCGGACGTCGTCTTCCTCATCCACTTTGGCCGAGCTGACCGCCACCGGTACCGCTGTCTTGGATCTCAGAGATGTTCTGGTACTTTTCGCAGGTGTTTCCTCTGTAAATTGAATACACAAAGTTAGAAATAGCAAGAATGTATTATCAACGCGTAAATAGCTGAATATAGTACAGTCACGAGCTTTAATTTGGGACCTATTTCCGTTAAATGTCTTTAGAAATTCATAATGCAATAAGGTCGAAACTTTAGTGCAATAATGTTGAATAGTCAAAGTTAAGACATAAATGTCTTATCTAAGTCGACTCTTAATACGATGACCTCTTTGCAAAATGCTATCATTACGGTTTTCTCATTACGAACGTATGTTGTGTCACTCGTGTCAGTCAAGAAAATAGTTTATTGTTATCTATTAATTGACAATTGAATATTATTACGCGCATATCCATTACTCGGAAACATCGGTAATGGTCGTATGTCCTCGCTCAAGTTCACGTTTTTGAACGGTTACCCCTAGAAAAGTAAAGTTGTCGATGGTAAATACTATGACTTTGACACGTTAAAATATTAGATCTTAATAGTAAAAGTTTGCTACACGACATTCAACCTTGGGTAGGTCCCAAATTAAAGCTCGTGACTAGTACATATACATTTTTAATAGACAGTCACAATATCTGGAAACACCTTCCCTTCCGGAAAAATATTCTATGTGGTAAGAGATGTAAAAATTGTAATGCACAAATATTATAGTTTATAAATGACATGGCTCCAACTATATTTTATTTTAGGTAGTTATGTCACTGAGGCATAAATTAGGAATTTTAGCTTATCTATTATACCTTTATCATCTTTCTTTGGTGTCCTAGTTTGCCTCCTAGTCGTAACTCTGCTAATCCCCGTCTCTACAGACAGCGTCTCCTTGTTCTCTTCTGCCGTTTTTTCTCCAGTAGGCTCTTCTGTGTTCAGTTTTGTCTTCTGATCAGTGGTTTCATTCTTTTTATTCCCGCACTCTTTTGTCCACTTTTTGAGGCTTTCTTTCCTACTGATTTCTGAGACTTAGCAGAGTTTTCTTTTGCTGGGTTCTGAACCTCATTTAGATTGTCTTTTTGCAAGGTTTCTTCTTCCTTAGCATCTTTTTTCTGTCGTTTAGGGCTTTGCGACGAGCTTGCCGAAGAGGTCTGATCGACTGACTGATTTGAAGCTGTCCTTTTCGTTTTAGACGCTCTTTTCCTATATCAACGAATAAACAGAAAAATCAAATTAGTTTGAGTAAAGAGGGAATACCTTCTTTGCAATAGCAAAAGAGTGTTATAATTCTATAAAAATATTCAGAGATTTTCAATTCACTAAAATCTTACCTTTTGGTGACATTCGTTTCTGTAGGTTCTTTGACTTCTGTATTTTCTTCCTGGTCCCTTTTTTCTATTTCATTAAATATTTCCGTCTCCATCTTATCGATTTTTTCACGTATGTCTGAAAATATGATTAATGTCCGAACTTAAAATCGATTAATAAAAATCTAATTCATGGCTAGTGACTGAAACGAAAACTATTTTTTTTAACTAGTAGCCAGTCTAATACCAATACTAAATGGCTGAGTTTTGGGGTGGTCTGAATTGTGAACTATAAGTACCTTTGTCCACAGGAGCAATAGCAACCGACTTCTCGCTACTAGTACTTGAGATAATTTCAGTCGCATCCGTGTTTCCATTAGGTTTTTGGAGCTTTGGCGCTTCTGAGTCTTTATTAAAAATTTGGACGACCTCTGCCAATACTGGGTGAATGTTCGACCAATGTCCTTCAACGTGAACTTCCTGAAAAAAATTAAGCCCCTTATAAAATAAGGCAAATTAGCTATCTAAATATATATAATAAGTCTTTAGAATACTATTTTACCTTTGAATAATAATTTATGTGTGCTATGCCTACCTACTCAACCCAACCAATACTATGTCAGTAATGAAGAACAATTATGAAACGTTTACTAACTATAAAAATAGCATTTAAGGCGAGGGTATGGCACACTAGCGACGCCAATTGATTTTAATTGTTAGCTACCAAAACAAATAAATTATAAATAATTACAGGGCTTCAGTCTCTCGGCAAACACTTATACTAGTTATTTAATAACCATGACCAAATGTTTAGTTTGTTTTTCTACTAAAAAAAAATTGATTCACGCCAAAAGTGGCCGCTTTTCGCGGTAATTCAAAGTTCGAATGCAAAACCAGATCAAATAGCTAACTATAACTATTAAATAAATAGTATAGGTGTTTACCGAGAGACTGAAGAGTTTAAGATAGATCTCGTTTAGTAGCTACCAATTAAAATCAATTAGCATCGCTAGTGGGGTATACCCTTCACCCAAAGCATATAATTGCATTGATCTAAATGCTCCCACGGTCTTTAATACAACCAATGATGGACGTAACGAGAAAAAGGAATACTAAATAGTATAAGGTCTAATATGCTTCCCTGCAGAACTCTTAGAGTTGGACAGTAGCACATCTACTCAAAAAGTGACTCCCTTCAGAAATGCAGACTGACTTTAGTAACATAATTAACGGATAGGTGCCATTCCTAAGTCCAAATGTTGATACATTTGTCAAGAAAGCTGTTCAAAATGTGGTTGCCGAATAAAAAGGCAGTTTGATTGTTATTATAATGTTTTATAACAAAATATTTAATCAATTATATAAATACTAATATAGTGATTAATAATTAATTATTATTATTTTAAAAGGTGCTTCAGTTGAGGTCTTAATCACAATCTTCTCACCTGATTATTCTTGGCAAATGTAATTTTCAAAGTTTTTCCTTTGGTATCATATTCTTCAGGGCTACTATCTTTTCCTGGCACAGGTCGAGTCTCTATCCCTGTAAATTAGACAAGTTATTACTTTTCATATCAATATCATCCTCCTGCCCTCCTGACCCCTGCCCAGGTATCTGCTATATGAGGGTCGGCGCAATATGTCTTGTTCTACCGTACGTCCCTGTCATATGTCATCAAAATAAACTTTTAATTAAACTCAAACTTCTTTTTATCATTGTTCACACAATCCAGTCAACTATTTTTCGGCTGCCCTCTGTTATATCCACTAACTCATTACTTTGCTTGCATATAATATTAGAGATAAATTAGTAAGATTAAGGGCCGATTCAACCAATCTTATTCCGATAATAAATTTATGGTATAGCGTTGTCATTTTATACAAATCTGACGATATACGATCAGCATCATAAGTAGCTTAACACTTTAGTACCATGAAGAAGTAACATTCAGTTTCTAAGAATAGTTACTTTGACATGGTGACCGTACCATAGATTTATCCACGGACAAAGATTGGTCGAATCAAGCCTAAGTAAAACAATTTGACTACAAACCTTTCGTTTTGTTTACAACAGTTTTGCCCGGTGATTTGTCATAATATATTGAACTGAAAAGAAAAAAAGTTATTTTAATCATGTTTATTTATTTACATGTTAAAAGCATTATGTCAATAATGGATGAGAAAACAAAAAATAAACACCGTGATGATTTTGCTTGTAGAATGGGAGATTTCTCTTTTAAAGGTTTCGCTTGATTTTGATCTATTAATCTGAAAATAAAAAAGTATTGAGAATTATAACACAGAACTTTTTGAAAACCGGTTTTTATTGAAAATACGATTAATCGAACTCTTCCTGCTAATGGAGCTTCTTTTTTTTATTTTTATTTATATTCAAATTGGACGAGGAATTTATTATGAAACTTTCAATTTAAAATACCTTTTCAGTTCATCCACTCTCTTTTTCTCTTCAGCATACTTTAATTTCCAATATGATTCTTCTTCTTCTGGATCACCTAAAAATATTTCAACATACATAAGCTTAGGTTACATTATACACATAGGTGGGAGAGCAACGCTTCGGCATGAATGGGCCGGCTCGACCGATGTGATACCATGGACTCACAGAAAACGTGAAGCAGCACTGCGCTGTCTTTCGCTGCGTGAGTGAGGGTACCGGATGCCCAATTCGGGGGAAAGTGGGGTTTAAAGGTTGGTAGTGCACTTGTGGCTCCACTGGTGTCGCGGATGTCCATGGGCGGCGGCAATCGCTTACCATCAGGTGATCCGTCTGCTAGTCAATAAAAGGTGACTTAGGTGATGAAAATTTTAAATTTTTGTTAATATACTGAAAAATAATGATGACTTACTTTCAGGTAAATATGTAAGGTAGTTTTTTAATATTTTCCCATCCTTAACTAGTGGATATATTTTCTTGCCATACATGACAAACAAGCCACCTTCTTCTTCTAAGGACAATATTCTCGCTGACTTTGGTTTCCTGAAAAGCATAAAATACACAGTTTAAGGAATACCCTCACTCATACATTCATTTCCCTTTTCCTTTGTTAAGGGACACTGTTTTAATAGTATAAATATTATATAAGGGTTTAGGCCACACTTAAGTGGAGATGGCAACACTAGGAAGAAGATGGCTGATGGATGGAAGATCAGTGACTTGTTTCATGTCTCTAATTAATTTTGTGACGAAAATAAAACAATCAAATATTTGGGGTCTTATTTTCATAATCAAAACATAACAGACACAGAATGCAGGCTGCCTACAGCGCGTGCTATGTAGGTTCACGCTTGCATACAGTAATCTCGTCGTGGTTCTTCTAGAGAAAGAGACAGACTACTATAAGGAACATGTGCGGGAGGGGAGAAACACGATACGTGGTGTAGGGCAAAGAACTCTTCAAAATCAATGTCAGCTGAAGGCAGCCTTCTGTGTCTTTTTATTTTGTGCTATGGGGCCATGTAAGTGTTAAGTGAACAGGATTTTCCGGAATCATTTTGGGTTATAGCTACTTACGTAGCTCCAGACAGTTGATTAGTTTTCATTTCTATAAATCCATGAATGAATAAAATTAGTTAAGGTAAGAAGAATAAAGAAAATACTTACAAATACTTTCTAGTTAGCCTGTTTCTTCGACCACGAGGCGGGGAGACATAGCCGTCGCTCTCACTCTCTGAAGTCCACTCACTGGATTCGCCATTTGAATCACTTAAAACACAAAATAGAATTACATTATGTATACGTAATACGTATGGAAGAAGGCATATCGCCCCGACCACAGATTACCTGGAATAGGCCAGGAGGAATGATACGGACCGCCTTATTTTTCCCAGGGGACCTGGTCACATGTAGAAAACAAAATGTTAAGTGTCTCTAACCCTAACCAAAACCCCTAGGGAGTCTATCTCAGCGCAATCACGGTCGGAAACGCCACAGACGGGATGGGACCGTACCGCTAATTGCGCTCGCCCTTCTTAGGTGTATGACCTACCAGGACACCCAGTAATGTCGCTTCTTCCCCCGCGGAATCGTATGCTGAGCCACTACCCAGTAGTGATCTACGACAGGCCGGGAATACGCCTCTAGCCACAGGACACAATGATGCAGATTTTAAACTAACCTAATTTGGATTCGACTGCAGTTTGCATTAAGGTACTATTACTTACACTTATACTATTTAATAAATAGTAGTTGGCGTCGCTAGTGTGCCCTACTCGTCACCATAAATAAAAAAAACACGTCTATGAAAACTGTAAGCCATGACAAATATAAATTATCTTTCGAACTGCAATATCTTTATTCGTTTGATCGCATGTCTGATATTAATAAAAATTAGGGAAGGGTTTATATTCAATAAAATGAGCAGGAAATTTCGAACTAACCTTAGATTACGATGTGTTGACAATTTTCTATGACTAACGGATTTCTTCCGCTTTTTGGAAACTCCACCTAAAATTTAAAGTAGATAAATCATTAAATTGATAGGCATTTTGTCATATTCCAGATATTATGATATTAACATTTCTGCATAATGTGCAAATAAATTAAGGCTCGAATTGAGTATCTAAGCGTATTACAAGTAGGTACTATTAAAACAAATGTTAATAAAAATAAATATCATCATAAGACAATTATTTAATTCTTCAATATTACATTACTTTCACAATTCATCACTTAAATAATCCAAATTATATTAGCTCATTGTCGCATTCCCAACCAGTAATATTTCTTTGACCAAACTTACCGCTAGAGAATCCAAACACATTAGCTAAAACTTTTTCTCTTTGTGACTTGGTTACACGAGGTTTTGGCATACTACTTGCCTTTGGAGAGACTTCATTATTTCCACTTTCAGATTCTGAATGTGATTTAAGTATCACTACTTCATTCATAGTTTTTACATTGACATTTGTCTTCTTATCATCATCATCTTTACTTCTTGATGTATCTGGAAGTTGTTCTGATTCTGACTCCAAGTAACTGTCTCTATTGAACTGCTCAGCAAATAAACTTACACTTTTCAAGCAAGGATTCAGCTGCGAAGGTTGGCTTGGTGTATCACTTTCTACTTTACTTGTAGAAGGTTCATTTTCAGCGTAACTATTTAGTTCTTTTTCTATCTTTTTTCCAGTATTATTTTCCCCTAGTTTAGACTCTTTCTTTTTATTTATGAAGTTTGGTTCGATATCTGATTTTTTGGAAAGCTTTTTCTTAATTGTATCAGTGTCAGACATAGCCTTTGTAGATTTAGAATTTAACAAAATCTTTTTAATTTTAGGGTCCGAATGAGTAATATCTTGAGAAGTGGCTCTCTTTCTAGTTTTGTTCTTAGTATTGTCATCTTTTACTTTTTTAACTGTTTCACTTTTAAGCTTTTCTGTTTGTTTATCATTATTTCCTGAATCATTAAATGCCTCTTGATTATTTGGGAGGATAGTATCAGCACTATTTGATATACTTTGAGATTTCTGAAGAATGGTAACAATAGGTTTATCTTTTATCCCTTCAATTTTAGTTTGATTTGTATTAGGTATTTTGGAATTATTTTCAAGAGATTCACTAGGGATAGAAGGTTTACCAGGTTCAGTTGGAATATTTCCATTTAGTTTTTTGTTTCTGTTTTGTTCCGTTGTATCCGTAGGCTTTAGTGAATCGATTTTATAACGATCTTTACGTTTTTTAAGCCTCAATGACGAGACTTTAGGCTGGGAAAAATCAGGATCTTCTAGATTATCTTGCTCTTGATCAGTTCTACCCTTAGTAATCTGTTCTTCGGAGTCTAAGACTTCAATTGGGGGAGTTTCGATAAGAACTTGTTGTTCAGAGTCAATAATTTCAATTGCAGACTCTTGTTTCTCTTCTTGAGGTTCTGTATCAATGACAGCTTCAACGATTTCCATTCTGACATCATCACTATCTGAATCTTCAATAGAAAAATCATTCAACACATCTTGTATCATAGGTGTCAAAGGTTCAGAGTATGTTATCAAATCTCTAATTGACTTAGTTGGAGTACTTTTTGTTACTTTTAATTGTACATCTTCTGTAGGTAAATTTATAGTATTTTGTGTGCCATGATCACTTTTCGGTGATTCTAAAGCCTTTTGTATGTCTTCGGCTGTTTCGTAACAGGTCGGTATAATAACAGTGTCAACAGAATCTCTGTCACGAGATCCAACTTTGGAAGAAGTGATGTCCTCACCTGTAGCTGTCTCTCCATTATTTGCATGACTAGTACTTGGTTGTTCTTTTTCCACTTGATTTTCAGCTATAATGGTATTGTAAAGATCAATTAAAAAAAACATGGTTAATTATACAGGAAAAATAGCAATATCCATCATGAGTGCTAAACAAATTTAAAAAAAATACCATTAGAATTAGAGCTGGAATCATCATCAAGGTTAACTACTTCCAATTTGTTTTTCTCCCTGGCTTCCACATCGCACCTAAAAATAGGAATAACAAATAAAATGCGTTTTCTGAAATGCTATGAGTACCTACTTGTCTGAAGTTTTACAAACCAACATTATCCATGAAGTTTAGACAACTTCCTAAGTAATCAGTTCAGAGTGAGAACTCTGTGAATTTACCAGTAAATATGACTACAAAACAAGTTAATGTTAAAAGAAATGGTTGTCTGTAAATATGTTTTTGGACACTTGCTCTCATGATTATAAAAAAAAATCTTGTGTGCAGCCAGAGTTCATCAGAGGTAGCAAAACTTTTTAGTTACAAATAAATTAAGATGTACTTACCCTTCCTTGAAGCTGCGGATTTGATCCATATTTAATTTATAATATGGGTTATGGATGTCAGGAAGTATCCTCTTTAAATATGTTTCCTTTAAACTCTGCCAAGTTCTTATTGTCAACTGCAATTAACAGTAATGTAAATGTATTTATTAGGAATGCTTACATCTTGACATACAAACATTTATGTAGGTAACACTTGTCTATTGTGGATATATATGTAAGCGTTTACAAGAATTCACAACATTCTTATAAAAAGTAGACAACATTGCAGTCTCCATGCTTATGGAAGCCATTATCCCCAGTAGTACCCTCTAGTCCCCGGGGTGACAATTGAGAATTTTCTGGCCAGTTGCCACCACCTCAGGGTCTTACAATTCGTACAACTAGCTTCAAAAATTTCTTGGCATTCAAGTTTACGAGAAGAATCTGACCATTAGATAAAAGATTACTTATGTTATGTATATGCCAAGGTGCATTTTCATTTGTCGTTCAAGAACAAATGACAACAATAAAAGTGTTGTAAGTATATTCATATTCTAAATTGTTAATAATTATGTAGGTATATATATAACGATGCACGCGGTGTGTGTGAATCTGTTCTTTAGTTTCCAATAAACGGCTGTACCGACACAACGCCTTTCATTTAACATTGGCAAACGAGGTGAATTCGAAATAATTACGCGTGATTTTCGGAAGAAAGTGCAATTGTGGTGTCGAGGACAATAAAATAAAAATGTCGATCGGAAAAATTGGAGGTTTCGACTGACGAGGTGAAGCTGCCTACACTCATAGCTGAGATGGGAGAACCAGCGTACGAGTTGCTTGCGACACTCGCGAGCCCGAAAAAAGCCTCCGAGCTCAAGTAAAAGGAAGCAGTGGATTTATTGCAAGCTCATTTACAGCCCAAACCGTCTAAATTGGCGGAAAGGTACCGATTTCGACAGCGACGGCAAGCTGCAGAAGAAACTATTGCGAAATATGTTGGTGACATAAAGAAGCTAACGAGGTATTGTGATTTTGGGAATCAACTCGAAGAAAACATACGGGATCAATTTCTATGCGGACTTCGAAGTGAAATGATAAGGCAAAGGTTATTTGCGGAGGTAGACCTCGACTATAAGCGAGCTATCAGCCTGGCTACCTCATTGGAATCAGCAGAACGGGACGCGAACGCGGTGGAAAATAATAAGACAATATCTACAGAAATGGAAGTGAATGTCATGAATGTCAATAAATGTTCCGTATGCGGCAAATTCAATCATCGTGCATTAGATTGTAGATATAGAAAATTCGAATGCAGTAGTGTGTGTCATAAAATCGGGCATCTCAGAAGAATGTGTACAGACTCGGAGCTGGACGCTATGCTGCGCGCCGGTGTCGTCACGCCAGTGGACCGCTCCGACTGGGCAACACCGCTGGTGATCGCGCGCAAGGCTGATGGTGGTATTCGCTTATGCGCGGACTACAAGGTAACATTCAATCGTGTTTTAATGGTCGATAGGTACCCGGTTCCAAAAATAGATGATCTATTTAGTGATATGTCTGGAAATAAGTTTTTTACAAAGCTGGATCTCTCACAGGCTTATAATGAGCTCCAGCTCGATGAAGAGTCAAAAAAGTATACTGTCATTAATACGCACAGAGGACTCTTCAAATACAATACGCTTAGTGTACGGATTAAGTACTTATTTAACACCGTTGTATGAACTGTTAAAAAAAGGTGTCCATTGGCAATGGAACAAGTCACACGAGTCAGTATTCAGGCAAGTCAAGGAGAAATTATGTAGCACAGAAGTACTCGCACACTTCGATATGTCGTTGCAATCATCGTAAAAACAAAAACGTTAGCCAGGTCGTATGTGTGGTGGCCCGGGATAGACGAGGCGGTGGAGGCCACGTGCCGCGCGTGCGAGGTGTGCGCCGCGGAGGCGACGCGCCGCCGCACCACGCGCCTCGCTCGTGGCCCTGGCCGAATCGTCCCTGGTCCAGAATAAAATATATCGATTTTCTGGGGCCTATAGAGGGAATGATTTATTTAATCGTTGTAGACGCCTGTTCAAAATGGATAGAAGCAATAAGAATGAAGGGTACTTCATCTCAATTAGTTATCAACAAATTATCAGAAATATTTGCAAGGTTTGGGTTTCCGAAACAACTTGTCAGTGACAATGGACCTCAATTTGTTAGCGAAGAGTTTAGTAGGTTTTTGTCAAGAAATGGTATTGAACACATTTTTTCAGCACCTTATCTTCCAGCGTCTAACGGAGCCGCTGAAAGTGCTGTGAAAATTTGTAAGGAAGCTATCAAAAAAGCCCTACGATTAAAGTTAGATGTTCACGTAGCATTGTGTAATTTTTTATTAACTTATAGGAACACATAACTGGTGAGAGCCCGGCTAGAATATTATTAGAAAGGAATTTACGAATGCGTCTCGATTGCCTGAGACCAGATCGCACCGCCCGCGTCACCCACCATCAAGCCAAGGTGGAGGCAGCGGCGGGGGGCGTCAGTAGGCATTTCGAACCCGGTATTTTAGTTTGGTATAGGAATTACAGAGGTACGCAAAAGTGACTCCCAGGAAAGATCATTGACAGGTTAGGTAATACAAATTATAGGGTGTACTTAGAAAATAGTTCAGACGGAACCGAGGTACATAGACATATCGATCAATTAAAATTACGAGTGTAACCAAATGATACAGCATTAGTTTCAACATCACTTACATTAGTAACCAACACTCATAAGCGAATGCGACCTTCATTAATATTTCCGACATCCCCTAATGGAAACAATTTTACTTTAACAACCGAGTCAACAGAATCGGATAACAGTGAAGGAAATGCCTCCCAACCCGGCTCACCGGTGCAGCCCGCTGTACCTACGGTGATCCCCAGTACCGCCGTTAACAGTGAGGAAACTGCGAGCGGTACCAGGTCACCCGACCATCGTAGATTTCCACTTAGAAATTGCTTACCCGTAAAAAGATATGGATTCGATTTTGACTTTGTATCCCAGGAATATACCTAATTTTTTTTGAAAGGGGGAAATGTTATTGGTGTTTTTCTAGATTGTTAATTAATTAGTAATATTGTATTTAAGTTAAGTGATGAAAATATACCTATGTAGCGTTAATCGAAGTTGATAGTGTCGTTACTTTAGTAAAATTGTACCTGAATGACATCAGTATAGGAGCTATTCAGTGAAAGCACTCACTGCTCTTAACTTTATTGTAACTCAGAGGAATTGGTATGATGATAGCACCCGTGTCCGATATAATATAACCTTGCGGTACTCAGTATGTAATGATTTTCTGTATATATTTAGTTTGGTAGGTCTTAATTTTTTAAATAGTATCTAAGTCTATTTTTAAGTTAGTAAATAGGGTGGAGGTGTTGTATATTTATATTCTAAATTGTTAATAATTATGTAGGTAGATATATAACGATGGGCGCGGTGTGTGTGAATCTGTTCTTTAGTTTTATTTAACAGAAAGTACACCTTAAGGTATTGTGCTGAAAGTATACTAATAAATAAATAAATATTTCACAACATCACATACATTGATCAGACTCCTAGATAGGTAGCTCATTGCAAGCACCTGTGTTACGAATATCAGAATCAACAGTGGGATTACAAATATATACATATACTTTTCTTTTGTAACATACTTATAATACATAGGAAACACCCAGACCAATACAAACAGACATTTTCATGCACACAAATGTTTGTACTGCGCGGGGATTGAACCTGCAACCCTACTAGGTTTGAATGCTAAGACACTTTTGAACCCGAGAGGACAAATAGTTTTATTTCTTTCTTGTTGGGGGCTGGGCGGTCTTGTGCTTATACTTTTATGATTTGTGTTACAAAAGGCTTTTTCATGCATGGTAGCACATATACAAGCCTACAGTTGGGCCAGGTCTTGGGAGTAGCACAAGAGTCCTGATGATCCCCCAGGCAAGTTTGGTTAGCTAACCCGATCGAGGTTGCCGGCCCTACTATTGATCTAATCTGTCTGGGTCAGACGTAACTGAAACCACCATCCGTTTTGATGCAGGGATGGAGAGGTCAAGTGCCTGCATGTCCATCATCAAACAAGAGCAGATGGTGGATAGCAATGACCTCCCACGTGTTTGTGCCGTACGCGGGGACCCATTTGAGGAGATGAAGGAGGCCTGATGGCTGAGTGGGTCACTCAAAGGGGGTGACACTCCCACCAGTTTTTAGAAGGGATCTATTTTCATTTCTAGAAATTTTGTTATTTATTTCTTTGATTGCAAAAAGTACGTAAGTACGTAAGTATACACACACATAGAAAACAAAATACAATTAACGTTATATTCATAACTTTCATTTAATAAGTATCAAGTTTTCTAACAGTTTTATCAACATGTGGGAAATAAAATAAATGAAAAACTCAATTTCCTATTTTTAATTAAAGTTTTTTCCCAAGCAGAACTATTTTTTGCAAACAAAAAACAAACAATCAACTTTTAAATTTTGCTGAAAGGAGACAAGATCCTTAAAAACTGGTTGATATAATATTACTATTTTCAAACTATTTAAGTGATACCTGAATTCGCAATCTCTGCACAAACATGTTTAGAGAAAGTAAGAAATAGAATATTATGTTTGAGCAGTTCTTAAAGATAGATAGCAATCACCCTGATGGTATAAAAAAGGTACCTAGTATAGGTAATTATTTTACTTACAGGGGTATTGGCGAAATCTACCCACAATTTTCTTCCTTTTACTTCTCCAAAAGCTTTGCGTTCTGCTATATATTCCACTATACTTTTCATTTCTCTCATTGTATATGCCTTCCTGAAAAATAAGAAGTTATTATAATAAGGAAAATAATGATATTGATCAGCAATCATTTATCACTGTACAAATAATGCATTTAGTGGGTAGGTTTAGGTTATTTCTTTTTGCTGACCTGTTGAATTTTGAAGCTACTACTTTGAGCTATATTCATACAGTGGATAAACTGTAAAACATTTGAAACATGACCAAAAATTCTGAGTGCATATTAATGAGATTCAAAGGAAGAAAGCTTCAAAAGAAAGAATCCAAAATATTATGAAATTCGAGTAATTAAAGTTTTGCAGCAACAGGACTAAAATCCGTATAAATAAAAATAAGACATGCATATCAAAGAAATTGATACAAGGTTAGGAGGCTGTAAAATTAAGAGGGTAGATAGATTCAAGTAAAACGTATAACGAACTTTAAGTGTAATTATACAAAGTAAAAAGAAATTTTAATATTCATACATAACGGAATTAAATAAAAGGAAATTAGTAAGATTTACCCCGACATTTTGGCGAAGCGTTACCGGCTGGTTGGCAAATAAACATACAATATAGTTTCGTGTCTTTCCCAATATTAACTTGCAGTAGGTATTTGAGAAAGATCATGCATGACAAATTCGTCGTAATCTAAAACACGCCAAATAACAGAATACTCTTTATATCACCATCAATTATTTATAAAATATTGTAAGAAAACGACTTCGTATCAGCGTCATTTTTTTTTCGCGCCGGCGCAAGTCTGCTACGCAGTATGTCAATGTCACGTCAAATATGAAAGCTTTATTTTAACGATTAATTTTAATTTTCTATCTAAGACCCTGATCACGACCACTTTATAAAGCGGAACGCATATATTATGAGAACGCATCTTTCGTTAGAATAGCATTTGTCATTGTCTGTCAAAATAAAGAAAGACGATTCGCCGGCGGCTAATTTATAAATTAATGTTTTGGGAGAGAGAAATAAACCAAATATGACGAATTATTTATCCGTGTCCGATATTCTAGTGACCAATGAAAAAGTGCCATGTAAATTTTTACACGACTTGCCTAAAATGGGTAGGTATTTATTGTATTTGTAAAAAAAATTGTCGGGCAAGTCAAATGAGTAAGTACCAATGTTCTAATGAAAATAATATTTATTTGCAGGATTTCTCGATCCTTCAGCTACTGAAGATGATTTAAAAGCAGGGACGAATGTTGAAATTCCCTTGTGGTTGGCAGAGTCCTTGCAATCCAGGAGACCGCCACTTGTGAACGTTGAGTTGCCAAAGATTTATAAAGACTCCTACAGAGAAATCCTTAATGCTGATGCATGTACGGTAGACATGCACAAATTAGGCCAATACTTCTATGAACTAGGTTGTTACGTCGCCAAACATGACATCAAAGGAGAAGTAGCAACCACATTAGAAAATGTAAGCAGACTTGTAAACATGAATAATCCAACTAAAACCTTTGAGCTTTTCTTTCGACCTAAGATTTGTTTATAGAATACCCTATAATCTTAGAAAAGTTAACCATATCAGTTTCTGGGATTCACTATTATGTTATTGCCATTTTAATTTTCTTCATATGTTTATTTATTACATATTTCAATAAATGTTCATCATATGGCAGATATAAATCAAGACATAACTTTTCATGAAATATTGGTGTAAAGCTATTATTAAAAATAAAACTTTTATGTTAAATATTTTTACAGACATTCAAGCAAAGATTCAGAATGTTGTTATCAGCTAGTGTGTCAACTGACTCCATTAACACAATGCAGCCACTGTCAGCCAGCGAGCGGGAACGAGCTGCTGCAGCTGCCAGCACAGAGAGTGCTCTGGCCACGTGGCTGCAGAGAGGAGACTGCCCCCTGACTACTGCCAATATGGTGGCCAATCATAGGAAACGGAAAAGAGCTGAAATGGAAATGTTCTAGTTAAAATTTTAATATGTTAATGAGCAATTGATAAAATGTATTGTAATGTTATTATATTTCTAATAAATTGATTATTAGTGCAATCTTTTTTTAGTATAGGTATGTATCTTTTAGTACAAGCATGGTATCTTCTACTAGACCTAAGACAATTTTTATAGACCTAATATTTTCCTAAAATCATGGACAACATGAATCATCATATAAAATTAAAGGTAGATAGATCATCTTACAGTATAGGGTAAATAGTGAGTACTCATCTGGTGCAATAGAGATTTATACACTACTTCCATACTGCTTCAAAACTTCTCACAATGTTATGTTGTGTAATAATAGTAATTCACAACTGTGTATTAAGTATGTTACGTGCGGAACCCTAAAGCAAAGCGCTGACGCTAGATGCACTCCGAACGCGCGTGTAACCTGGATTTCATCATCGCCGCGTAAACTGCTGACACCGCAGCGGCCGCTGCCCCGCGACCGCCGCGCCTGGGAGGCCATTACATTCCACACATCGGACCTAGCTATAACTTTTACTTTGTAATTTTTATTTTAATAAATAGTTTTAAATTGATTTCGGTTTTTTTTCGATCCTCCGGCTGTGACCTTCGTAATTGGCGCAGTCGGTAGGATTCTCGAAATCAGTTAGGGAATTCTCATATCGATCCCGTCGCGTGCTCGAATCCGTCGTCGCGTCGAGCTGATTAAGCTATCGAGCCTAATCGAGAATCCAGAACCTGAAGACGCAGCCAGAGGGTATATCGACAGTATCCAGACATTGATACGCTGAGAACCGGAATGCTGTAAGTACCACAGAATTATCTTGTGTTGCTCTCCTTTATCCTAATTCCTAAGCTTACATCCTAATTGAGTTATTTTAATTGAGTAGGTTAATCTATAATTTTTCACAATTATTCATCCAAGACATAACGCTAAAAGCGGGTCTGCACCGAGGCAGTCACGCCAGCAAGTTTTTGATTCATTAAGAGGTAGTTTAGGGTTAGATATTTTATTTGAAGAGCCTACAATGTCGCACGATCCCGATACCATATTTAAGGCCCTTAGGGTTGTTCCGGAATTTGATGGGAACCCCAATACTCTAACAAGGTTTATTAGATTATGCGATCAACTAGTAGCCGCATATATGGTGAACGGCCTTAATGCCGAGTTAAACAACCTTTCCTTACTTAACGGCATATTAAATAAGGTAACAGGAAATGCCGCTAGAACAATAAATTCCAATGGCATACCTGAAAACTGGTTGGGCATCCGCTCAGTTTTAATTAATAATTTTTCGGACCAAAGGGACGAAACGGCCCTTTATAATGATTTGTCGCTACAAACCCAAGGTGCGAGTTCGCCTCAGGAGTTTTATGATAGGTGTCAAAATCTCTTCAGTACATTAATGACGTATATAACCTTACATGAAACAGTACCCACGACTATAGAAGCAAAACGTAACTTGTACAAAAAGTTAACTATGCAGGCTTTTGTTAGAGGTCTTAAGGAACCCTTGGGATCTAGGATCAGATGTATGCGTCCGAATACCATAGAAAAAGCGTTAGAATACGTACAGGAGGAATTAAACATAATGTACCTCCAACACAGGAATGACAGTGTACCTAAAAGTCATATGCATGCTACGTCGTCGCACACCATATTACCTAAACCGCTTATACATACTAACATGAGCCCTCCAGTTCATAGGCCATTTAACTTCCCACCTATGGCACAACCTGTAGTCAATTGGCAACGACCTATACAACCTCCTGGATATCCTAAACCTAATATGGTACCTCACCAGCACCCCATTCGCATGCCTACTCGCACGCAACAAATGTTCCGCGCTTTACCACCTAATTATAACGCGAACTCTAACGTATTTAAATTGCCCCAACGTAATGCACCTTATGTCCCTAATAATTCGGGTCCGCGTCCTATGAGTGGTGTTAGTAACTTCGTGTCGAAGCCACTTCCTCCATCAGGTCATGATTGGAGAAAATTCGGGAACCCGCCGCCTTCGAATTATTTTAAGACGCGTGACGTTAACGTGAACGATTGCGTCACCTATGACGACTATTATAACATATTATCAAGAGTGCTACGAACCCGATCAGTGCTACGAATACAATAGCGACTACGGTAATTACGTCTACCCCGACTACGTAAGCGACTGCTACGGAGCCGCAGCGCCTCAGTGCTACGAATCTGGCTTCTACCAAGATAGTGTGGCCGACGAACAGCCCCAACCTTCTACATCCACATCTCCTCAAGAGGATTTTCGCGAAGCCAAGACGTCAAAAAAGTTAGGATAGAACTTAATATCCAGACTCAGCGGCAGTTAGCTTATATTAATATAGAAAACCCACCATTAAAACTCTTAATCGACACCGGCGCAAACCAATCTTTTATAAGCCCGGCCGCGGTAGAAAAATATTATCCTCACACTAAGCTTAACTACGAACCGTTTGAAGTTACGAACGTACATGCTACGAGTAGAAACAACTACTCTATAACATTACCCTGTTTTCCTGAATTTAATCAACAGGAAGATATTAAACTATTCATCTACAAATTCCATGATCATTTCGATGGACTTCTAGGTCTAGACCTACTCACTAATTGGGAATCAAACATAGACCTTAAAAATATGACATTAAAAACGAATTCTTCTGTAAATCCACTTCGTTTATTTAACTCTCGTAACGCGAACTTGTATGAAGATATTATTCCGGCCAACTCATCTAAACTAATCCGAGTTCCAATTAACACACCTGATGGTGACGTTTTAGTAACTGAACAAATAATTTGCAACTGTTTAATACACGAATGCCTTACAACTGTCAATAATAGCCGTGGTATAGTAGAAATAGAAAATCCGACCAATAATGACATTATACTATCGTTAGACCGACCCGCGCAAGCTAGTATGTTTAATATTGAGTGCACGCGCACCGAACAACCAGATTTTCACGTACCAGATTCTAATCGCGTACAGGACGTTATATCTAGGTTACGGACGGACCATCTCAATGAAGAGGAGAGGGCTAATATTGTATCTCTCTGTTCCAAATTTGCTGACGTTTTCCACATCGAGGGCGAGCCCCTTACGTTCACTAATAAAATAAAGCATTCAATTAGAACAACGGATGAAATCCCAATATACACTAAGAGCTACAGATATCCATTCGTACATCGTAAAGAAGTTAGTGATCAGATTTCTAAAATGTTGGAGCAGGGAATCATTCGTCCTTCTGACTCAGCTTGGAGCTCACCCATTTGGGTAGTCCCAAAGAAGGTAGATGCTTCGGGAAAGCAAAAGTGGAGAATTGTAGTCGATTTCCGTAAGCTTAATGAAAAAACCATCAACGATAAATATCCAATACCGAATATAACAGATGTCCTGGATAAATTAGGGAAGTGCCAGTACTTTACCACCCTGGATTTAGCATCAGGTTTCCATCAGGTAGAAATGAATCCAGAGGATATATCTAAAACGGCATTCAATGTAGAGCACGGACACTTCGAATTCTTACGAATGCCAATGGGTTTGAAGAATTCTCCGTCTACCTTTCAAAGGGTGATGGACAATGTGCTCAGAGGCCTTCAGAACAGCATCTGTCTCGTCTATTTAGATGATATAGTCGTATTCAGCACGTCGCTCCAGGAGCACATGACCAATCTCGAAAAGGTATTCCAGAGATTAAGGGAATCAAACTTTAAAATCCAAATGGATAAGTCTGAATTCCTTAAACTCGAAACGGCTTATCTTGGTCACATAATTAGTAACGAAGGCATTAAACCGAACCCCGATAAGATCGCCGCCATTCAAAGGTATCCCATTCCAAAGACTTCTAAAGAAATAAAACAATTCTTAGGACTTATTGGCCACTACAGGAAATTCATTGCGGATTTTGCCCGCATTACTAAACCAATGACACAATGCTTAAAAAAGGGTAGAAAGATTATACTAGACTCGGAATATACTAATTGTTTCGAAAAGTGTAAATCTCTGTTAACAAACGATCCTATATTGCAGTACCCCGATTTTAATAGGGAATTTATACTAACCACTGACGCTTCTAATGTCGCTATTGGAGCTGTACTCTCTCAAGGTACTGTAGGTTCGGACAAACCTATCTCATACGCTTCACGCACATTGAACGAGAGCGAATTAAACTATAGTACGATCGAGAAAGAGCTTCTCGCTATCGTTTGGGCTACCAAATATTTCCGCCCATACTTATTTGGACGTCCATTTAAGATCATGACCGATCACAAACCACTCCAGTGGGTCATGAGCTTAAAGGAACCCAATGCACGGCTTACTAGATGGCGTCTCAAGTTAATGGAATACGATTTTACAGTCATTTATAAGAAAGGAAAGCTTAATACTAACGCAGATGCTTTATCTCGTGTAGAAATTAATAACGAAGAGATTAGTTCTATCATAGCTAACCCTACTAACAACGAAAGATCCCTAGCTGGCTCTTCTACAGCCACAGTCCATACTAACCAAGAAAATCCAATTCTAGAAATACCCATCACGGACGAACCCTTAAATAAATTCAGTAAACAAATTTGTTTAACGGTCGTAGGTGATATTAAAAAACGTCCTACAGTATCAAAGCCTTTCGAAACACATACGCGTACCTCCATACAGTTATCCGAATCTAATTTAGAAAATGACCTCGTAAACGCCATCAAAGAATACGTTAACCCTTACGACAACAGGATATAATACGACACTATCACGATGGTAAGACCAACCATCGTGGAATTAATGAGTGCTATTTAACATTATCTGCTAGGTACTACTGGCCTAAAATGAGAGAAGACATTACAAAATTCATCAACGATTGCACTATATGTGGTCAGGCCAAATATGACCGTCATCCTATCAGGCAACAGTTCAATATAGTACCCCCGGCCACTAAGCCATTCGAGACAATACATATGGATCTATTCACAACAGACAATGAAAAGTATTTAACATTTGTAGATGTATTCTCTAAATACGCACAGGCTTATCATCTACGCGATGGTACTGCTCTCAGTATCATTCAAGCTTTACTAATATTTGCTACGCACCATGGGCTTCCACTAACAATTATAACTGATCAGGGTACGGAATTTACTAATCAAATGTTCTCTGAGTTTACTAAATTTCACAAAATAATTCACCATAAAACATTAGCACACTCACCAAACGATAATGGCAACATAGAACGCTTCCATTCGACTTTATTGGAACACTTACGTATATTACGTTTACAACGTAAAAATGAACCCGTAGTTAACTTGATACCATACGCACTTTTAGCTTACAATAGTTCGGTGCACAGTTTTACGAAGTGTAAACCTTTTGATCTAATTTTAGGACATTTTGATCCTAGAGATCCTCTTTATGTAGATTTAAATGAATTATTGCTTCAACAATACATGCAATCTCATAGATCGCAGATGCAAACAGTATATGATATAATTAATGAACAGTCTCTTAATAATCGTACAGCTTTAATAGAACGACGCAATAAGAATCGCGAACCGGAAGCAGAATATGAACCAGGACAACAAATATTTGTGAGGAACCCCTTAGCCAATCGACAAAAACTAGCCCCTCGTTTTACCCAAGACAAAGTACTAGCTGATTTACCCATTCACATCTATACCTCTAAAAAACGCGGCCCAATAGCCAAATCTCGATTAAAGCGTGTCCCTAAGAGCGCTAAATTGTTGCAGGTTACTGCTGATCCCAGTTCTCCATCTCCTCCAAGCCCAGGAGATAAAACTTGAAAGCCTGGACAATGGACCAGGAATATTACCTTTCAAGTTAGGACCCATGGACTTAACTACTCACTATCATACTTTCTTACAATATATTGACTTAGACAATTTTGAAGATCAAATCGAATTAGTTTATTCACAGATTACTTATATAAGATCCCAAATAGATAATGAAACTACTAGCTTATATGAACATCAGTTAGATCATCTTAAAGATAGATTAGACTCTGCAAACTACGAACTTAAAAGTCTTGAACCGAACCGTGCCAAGCGAGGTCTTATAGACGGCCTAGGCTCTGTAATTAAAAGTATTAGTGGTAATTTAGATTATACAGATGCTAAAAAGTACGATGAGGCCATATCAGTTTTAAGTCAAAATCAAAATAGTATCAGTTCTGAATTCAATAACCATATAAGTTTAAGTAAGGATTGGATGTCTCAAAATAGTAAAATCATTTCGCACATAGTAGATAATCAGATAAAAATCAATGACACATTGCATATTATTTTAAAAACTATAGGAACTAAAGAAGAGTTATATACTAAGTTAACTAGATTTGGACAATTACTGACAATCATCAGTGAAAACATAGATGAGCTGTCAGAGAAATTACGTAGAATAGAGGCTATTGTGGCTTTTACGCGTGCCTCAGGCACCCATCATTCAATATTAAGTTTAGATGTTCTTAGCAATATGTTAGATAAACTCAGATCTGTCTATAGTTCAGACATGATTATTGATTTAGAATATAGGGACTATTATAATATAATAAAAAGTGGCTCATACTATGTAGGCAAACGTATAGTAATAGCGTTTAGGTTTCCCATCAAGTCCTCTCGTCAATATGACCTTTACAAACTGGCAATCCTCCCAAATAAATTTAATCAGGTCCTTATTCCCAACTCTCCCTATATAGCAACTAACGAGAATATTCATGTGTACATAGAGGCTGAATGCCCGAAGTTAAATAACCGGTATCTCTGCGAGGAGCAACTCAATCACCAGATACGCACAGAACCAGACTGTATCCTGGAACTAATAAGACACCAAGTTATCGACAGATCATGCAAAATCACCACAGTTACACTTAACAAAGAAGCCATGGAGAAGATGGACGACCGTCATTATGCTATCGTGTTTCCCCATCCTACGAAGATACATCTTACCTGCGGCCGAGATGACTACAGCATCCTTAACGGAAGCTACCTTGCAACCATCCCTCACAACTGCATATTGCGCTCAAATGAATTCGTAATCATCAATGTGAATGACAAACTGAAAGGAAGACCCACCAAGATCATCCAGACTTCACTTGAGATGACTGCAAATAAGACACCTATACCGACATACAATATAAATTCTATAAACCTTGATGAGCTGCACAAACTCCAGAATAGAATAGAACTGCAAGAACAGATCTTACCTAAATCTGTACAGATGCAGTCAGTATACCACACTACTATTCCACTCTACGGGATCATAATGGGCACAATCATCGCCATCGTTATCATCCTAATTCGACGCTACATCAGTCGCAATCTCCGTGAGTCAGAACAACCTAACGATCACATAAGCCCAGCATCAGCAACTGAAGATCAAAATCAGCATCACGCAACATTTTCACTAAATGTTCTAAAATAGTTGCGTTTCTAAGGGTGGAGGTGTTACGTGCGGAACCCTAAAGCAAAGCGCTGACGCTAGATGCACTCCGAACGCGCGTGTAACCTGGATTTCATCATCGCCGCGTAAACTGCTGACACCGCAGCGGCCGCTGCCCCGCGACCGCCGCGCCTGGGAGGCCATTACATTCCACACATCGGACCTAGCTATAACTTTTACTTTGTAATTTTTATTTTAATAAATAGTTTTAAATTGATTTCGGTTTTTTTTCGATCCTCCGGCTGTGACCTTCGTAATTAGTAACTAGGTGAAAGTTCAAACTGTATAAATGTTTGGCTTGCATAGCATATTGGAATGCGAACAATCAGTATTCAGCCAAGAAAGTGGTGTTGGATTCCTCTCATTGATCACGAGTCTCGGCGTCAAGGAGACGACATAAGGGAGAAAGTAATTTAATCACGACAGGATTTATATTTAGCGTTGTTTGGATTCACGATAATGTCACGCCAAGAATACCTGCGCCAGAAACTTAAAACGTTCATCATTATTGATGGGTGTGAGTGGGGCACGGGAGTAGGGTTGAACAAAACAAAAACTAAACAATTAGAGATGAATATAGTGACACGGGAGCTAATTCAGACCGGACAATATACGCCAAAGCCTTGACTCGCACTCAGGCGGGACACTTACTTATCAATGTTCCGAACGTCCTATTGTAACAGAGCGTCTGCATGAGTCTGCTTTGAATCTAAATAGCTTGCATCTTAGAATAAATGCTTGTATCAAAATAGAGTGCGTGAGTCAGTAACTTTTATTTTTTTGTGATAGGTGGCAGACGAGCAGACGGATCACCTGATAGTAAGCGATTGCTGCCGCCCGTGGACAACCGCAACATCAGTGGAGTCACAAGTGCGCTGCCAACACAGCACAGTGTTACTTCACGCCAGTTTTCTGTGAGGCCGTGGTATCACTCCGGTCGAGCCGGCCCATCATGCCAAAGCTTGGCTCTCCCACGGTGAACCTTACATGACCCTTTAGTGGGAAGAGATATTTCTTAGCAAATATGAAACCTATCTATTTATTAAATAAATATTTACATCTTACGACTGGCTTAGTTAAAGTTATTCCATAATGGTCTATAAAAATAAAATATTACGCTAAGTGAATTGTCAACCTTGCCAGTACAGGAAGTCTGAGTCTATAAAAGCAGGTGGCGCCGCCCTACTTATCTCAGTGCATTTGTAACCAGGACTGGCTTGTATCGCCCTGTGGAAATGGATCTATCCAGGTTCTTTCCCCCTAGTATATTAGACCAGAGTTTTGGCTTGTGCATCAGCCCTGAGGATTTAATATACCCCTCCTACAATTTTCACCGAACCAACTACTATAGGCCATGGAAATGGTATATGCAACAGGCTGAGAAAGATTTTGGATCAACAATACAGGATGAGAAAGAGAAATTCAAAATTGCATTAGACGTCCAGCATTTTTTACCAGAGGAAATAAACGTAAAAGTATCAGATAACCAAATTATAATCGAGGGTAAGCATGAGGAGAGGCAAGACAATCATGGGTTTATTTCACGACAGTTTAAGAGGCGGTATTTTTTACCCCAAGATTGCGACCCAGATACTGTCTTTTCTTCCCTTTCTTCTGATGGCGTCCTCACGGTTACAGCTCAAAAAATGAAAGAACTCAAAAATAAAGAAATTGTAGTGCCTATTCAAATGTGCGAGACATGTCCAAACAAGGATATTAAAAATAAAATTGAGAAAAATGAACAAGTAGAAAAGACTAATAAAACAGACTGTGAAACCAGCAAAAAAGGAATGGAAATAATGTTAAAAGAAGATCACTGCTGTTTATTAAAACCTGAACTTTTAGGAGCTCCATCTGGGGTTGAAAATACACAGACGAAAAAAAGAGATGATATGATTAAAGCAACAGTCAGTGATATGAAAACATCAGAAAAGTTGGATGTGTCTGGACCATCAAGAGCATCTAACAACGAAAAATATGACTTGTGGGTTGACAAGTACAGGAAATAGTGAAATCACTGCTAGTGAGCTAAGTACTGTAGGAAAGGTGGAAGTAGCCTCTGTGATGAGCAGTTCAGGAAAAACCGACCAATCAGCATGTGGTGTGAAATGCGCTGAGACAACTGAAAAAGCGAGTGGAGTGTCTACATCAGCAAAGACCGAAACCATGGCTAGTGAACTGACTAAAATGGGGATTACTGAAAAACTCGCTGGCAGCATGACTAGTGGAAAATTAACCGAAACAGTAGGTAGTGCTATGACTAGTGCACAATCAACTGAAACATTAGCCAGTGCAAAGGCCAGTGCAGAAATGTCTGAAACAGTAGTCAGTGGAACTTCCAGTGCAGAGAAGACAATAAATGCTGATGCACTGCTTTATGGTTTATCTAGTACAGGAAAAACAGAGAAAGGGGAATCAACACTTTGTAGTTTATCCAGTGTTGCCAAATCTGAGGAAACAGAAGCAGTAGCATGTGGAATAACCAGTGAAATGTTGACAGAAAACACTTCACAGAAGGCTGAGACTAGTACATCTGCTATATCAGAAATGTGCAACATTAAGAGCATGTTAAATGAAACTATACAAATATCAGAGTCCTCTACTTCATACTCATCTTCAATGGCATCAAGTATAAAGGAGACCACTGAAAAAATAAGTGAAATAATGAATGACATCAGTGCCCAACTGAAAGAAGCAGCTGAAAATATTTAAAATTACCAATTTCCACAATATATTACTATTATTTTATTGCACTTACCAAAAAGGTGACTTATAATATTAGTTTATAAATACTAAGTCTAAATCTTATGTTATTCAAGTCCACAATTGATTTGTATACTTACTTACATTAGGTTTAATAACATTGTACAACAACCATTTATTAATTTGAAAAGTTTCTGGTTAAGTATCTATTGCTATTATTATTCTGTATGAGATCATTTATGAGCAAATAAAATAAATTTCAATTATAAATTGAAATCGAAGTTTCAATTTGACATTTATGAAATAAATATTTAACACCACTTATTTTTACACAGTACTTATGATTAAGTTAATGTCTCTTCATCACAATACTCCTGTATCTCTGCAGTGTTCTTATCACAAACCAATAATTCAGAGGTACATTTGTATGGGTGGATTGACTGTTAACATCTGTCATTCTTGACAGAATGGATTCAGGTCATGGAAGTATGCATGGGCCATGGCATCGTCAGCAGGCATCCTAAGGGCTGGGTTGCAAGTGAGAAGGCGAGCCAAGAGGTCACGTCCGCGGGCGGGCAGGCGAGGCACAACTTGAGCCAAGCCTAAGCTTGGTTGATACACTGGCAGTGGTTTGTAGTCAGGCAGTTGAGTCACTCCAGGCCATGTGTCTTCATTAGGAGTGCCTTTAAAAAGAGAATAAATCATTCTTAATACATTTTTTCCAATACTGTTATCTAATATTACATATATATATATATGTACGCTGATGTTCTTTTTCAATAAACTTATTATTATTGTTATTATATTGTTTTTTTTTATGATATTTCACCTTATTATAAATCCCGATCTAAAGTTATTATCATACTAAAAGCTCATGTCATCCCGTTCTAATACACAATGGTAAAAGGGGCTGGCACGAATTTTGTTCCAGGACTATCCTTAGTTCGCGATTTGTAATAAAGGGGATTGTGTTTACAGGATAATTTTTAGGTTTTGTAAATAATTCAACAAATAAGCTTACCTAGTAGCTTAAAAATTCGCTTTAATTGATCATCAACGTCAGATCCAGGAAATAATGGCCGGCCAGAATTAGCAAGCTCTGCGAATATACACCCTGCTGACCACATGTCTATACTAGTAGTATACAGCTTGGCGCCGAATAGTACGTCTGGTGGCCGGTACCACAGCGTCACTACTTCCGCAGAGTAACACTTCACAGGAATACCGAAAGCTCTAGCTAAGCCAAAATCTGCTAGTTTAAGCTCTCCATTTTTGTTAATAAGCAAGTTCTGAGGCTTCAAATCCCGATGTAAAACATTGTGACTGTGGCAGAAGGCGAGACCCCGGAGTAATTGATACATGAATGACTTCACGACGTCCAAATCTATTTCACCGTTGAGACTATCGAAGTATTTCTTCAAATCTTGGTCACAATGTTCGAAAACCAATGTTAGCTTCTTTTCGCTGTGCAGTACGTCGTAGAGTCTAACGATATTCTTATGCTTAAGCTCTTTGAGCAGGCAGATTTCACGTAAGGCGGAAGATGGAACGCCTTCATCGTCGTCGTCTAACCTCACCCGTTTCAATGCGACTATTTCGTGCGATTCCTTATTTTTTGCTTTGAAGACCGTTCCATATGTACCTTCACCAATTTTTTCAAGTTTCTCATATTTATGCATAGTTTTCAAAGTCAATTACTTTGGAAAAATAGCAAAATCGATCGATTGTTTACTCCTTTTTCGACTTGACTGGCTGTCTGTCTGACACTTGACACTTTGACAGACAACATAATGACATTTGACAAGGGATAAGCAAGAAGGATGCATGCAAAGAATAAGAATAAGAATAATTTTATTTGCTTAAAATATGGTATACATGGGTTAAGAAGGTTAACAACTTCGTGGGGATAAGACACGGAATAAAGATAACTGTATTGATCGTGGTCGCAATTTAAATTTAAAATATCAGTGACTGTTCTGCCCTAAGCTGCGCATTGATTCGACGGTGTCATACTATTATTATCTTACACCTTAGTCTTCAACACTATGGGTGCCATTCATTTTAACTTAGACTCCGCGTCACCAAAGAAATCCCGTGAAAAGTGCGGCGCTTGAGTTGAGTCGCCAATTCGCCATCAACATTCAAAGAGCTTTGATCACAGATAACTAGGTATATGTAGGCTTTGATTATCCTGTAGATGTTAGGTATAAACCTAGCTCTCTAGAGCTATATAATAGGCATGGATACAAGGAATCGCTAATTTTAGTTCCGTGTTTTTCCACAAGACTTCTTTCATGGCGCGCGGAGCGGACTTCGAATACAAAGTGTTTTTCAATATAGGAGGATTGAATCCCCATCAATGGAACGTATAATACAGGTCACTATAGATGGCTAAGCAGAACTCAAGTGGAACAAGTCTATAAAAAAAATATCGTGAAGGTTTTTTTTAATGGTTTACGAAGATGGTGAACACATAATGTAAACTTGAAAAGTATTTATTTAATTGAAAAACATTCATTCTTTAAATGTAGATTAACATTTAAACGTTTTATTATTTATAAAACAAGTGTGATAGTAATAAACGTAAAATCATAATAATTTTATTTGGAACAAGCTTTATAATTTATTTCTGCCATTCATCATCGCTCCGCAAGCAAAATAAAAAATACAAAAAGTCAAATCCAAAAAGTTGAATTGTCACAATTGTATTTCACTTTTCTTTATTTCTTAAAATTATATCCTTAGTTATCAATTTGTTAAAAAGGTAAGGCGTTCAATAAAAATAAATGAAAATTCGCCAACATCAAAACTTAACCCAAGCTACGTTAAGTTATATATTACTAGTAAACATACACTATTACGTATTATCTCACGTACACAATCACGAAATCACGGCACATTTTTACAGATGAGTGAAGAAGAAAGGACTTTGGTTGATAAGTCAGAGAGCAGTTCGTTTGAGGACTTAGCTTCCGCCGCTGCGCATGAGATCGAGGAGGCCAAGATCGCGGAGGCGGCGGCCGCAGAAAAAGAGAAGTCTGCCGAAGCGAAAACAGATGAATGGCAGGATTTGCTGGGGTCAGGCGCGCTGCTCAAAAAGGTTACACATTTAACACATTTATAGCTCCTTTACTATGATCTTTAGTCATCAATTATAAAGTTATTACTATGTTTAGCTTTTGAAAGAAAGAAAAGCAAGATAGTCATCAAATAAAATAATTCATGTTTAAAATATACGATTTTAAATTACCTAATGCTATACTCAACTAGTCTGTTAACTTCTGCTTCTTTAATTTTATAATGAAAATATCAAAGTATATTTTATGTTCCTTTGTATCTGAGATACCTGTCTATAATTAAAATAAAATTATTCATCAGATAATAAAAGTTGGCAATGATTCTGGCCCTAGACCACAAAGGAGTGACATTTGCAGAATTAGCTATGAAATCAAAATAAGAGACAGTGGAGAATTGGTAGAGAAAAGGGATCAGGTCAAAATATACTTGGGGGATAATGAAGTAAGTAGCAATACATGTTTTATACTTATTAAATAATGATTATTTTTTATTAGATTTGTAGTTGTATTTGAAATCTTACAATTTTTGGTTTTTAATTTAATATGTTGAATTTATATTGATTCTTGAAAGGAAATATTGACTAAGTGACATTTTTACCCCAACTTGAGTTAAACATGCTGTTTCTACCTTTACATTTTGGTTATCTAAAACACTGGTATAGAATTTTAAGTGAATGTGCCCGACAATGTACTTATCATGTTTGATCAATCAACTTTGTTTGAATTTGAATTCAAAGGTGACATGTTTTACTTGTGTAAAAAGTGTCTTTAGTTTAAAATTGAATTTACACTCAAAAGTACAGACCCTGCCCTCATCAAAAGTGCACATCACTGTTATTTTACCTTTATATGTGCTTTTAATAGTTTATTCATACTATTTAAGAATTGATTACTATTTACACTCATGTGAATTTTTGAATATTCAGGTCCAAACAATCAAAAGTGTCATTAGCACATGTATATGATGTTTATACAGATATAGAAACACTGTTTTGAATGGTTTTTAATTTTTGTTGCCTTTTGATAAGTTTCTGTGATCGGTATACAAACCCTTATCACTGTTATCTTTATCTTGAAGATATACATATTACAATATATTACTGTTAGAAAATTTGCAAGGTAGTACATGCTATTATCTAATGAACCTACACACTATTATGCTTAAAAATATTTGTCTATAAAACGGAAATTTGGTTTATAATATTTTTCACCAAAAGTTGACTGGTTTGGTATGCTATGATGATTTCTAATATAAACAATACCATATTAGTTGTAAAAAGTAGGATTTGTATTTAAAGTTTAGTGCTATATATGCAATTTATGACTTTTTAGGTTCTACAAGGAATCGATTTAGCACTGACACTTATGTATGAAGGAGAAGAATGCATTCTTCAGTTAGGCCCAAGATTTGCATATGGAGACACAGGCCTAAAAACTGGAGAGAGCTTGGGCCTAGTGGGGGAGGTCGATGGGCCCAAGTATCAGGGGCCAACAATAGGCCCAGAGACATGGCTAGCAGCCCGACTAGAGCTCCATGATTGGGATGAAGAACCAGAACATGAAACACTTCCAATCGCTGAAAGAATGGAGATCGGGTAAGTAACCAGTGCTCATGTAAATTGATTGTGCAACTTCAAGGTTGAACTGTTTACATTATATTAGATTGTATTATGTTAGTACGACCATGGCATACTAAATTCACTGATAAATATGTATGATATTAATTTAGTTACCTTTATAAAACATATGACAGAACTTTATTTGGCATTTTTTATTGCTATTTTATTGAAATTAGTCTCCTTATTTCTGTCACCTACTTCAATATCATCATATATCATAATCATATTGAAATTTTCAATGTAAAACACGAAATCAATTTAAAAAAATTGTGTTAGTTTAGTGTAATTCTGATTACTTTTTCATTCTAAAACATGTCAGAGATTGACGATAAGGTCTGCGTGACAGTTCTAATTGTAGACCAATTTATTAAAACATACTGCAATTTTAAGTCAAAGGTGTGACTGCTTATGCTATGAGATACAGGCAATTCGTAATTTTAAATGAATTTTTAGTGTGGATGCTTTAATGGGCGACACATAAAGATGATATAATTATTGAAGAATATCTTTAACATTTGGCGTAATTTATGTATTGTGGGAATTAATTGAATTAATGGGATTATTCACTAAATTATTACTTCTGACTGTAATTTAGGCGTATTCTCTTAGAACCCGTCGCCGAGCCCGCGGTAACTGGTGGTACGGGCGAGGGGAGGCGCAGCTCGCGGTGCAGCTGTACAGGCGAGCCCTGGACGTGCTCGACGAGAGCGAGGGCGGTATCACGGACCCCACGCCCACTGGCCAGATGGCGCCCACCTCGGACGCGCTCAAGGCGCTTTTGGACGAGCGGCTGAGGGTGCACAATAACATGGCCGCTGCGCAATTGAAGGCAGGGGCTTATGATGCTGCTTTACAGGTGAAAATGTAACTCAATACGTAACTAATATAGCCTGTAAAATATAGCTTGATTAGAATGACAGATGTCATTAGACCTTTATTTAAAATGAGCATAATAAGGTTTATAGGTTTACGGTGTACAGTGGCCCACGGCACTATTTTTGGCACGTGGCTTTGATTGAATACATTTTTTTACATATGCTGTCAAAATGACGATTTTATGCGCAAAATAACTAATGGCGTCAAAGTTGGACTTCGCGCTCAAACCCTCGCTGCGTATGCCTGCTCTAATATGGAGAGGCGTAATGAAATACAATGGGAACGTATACTAGGGCTGCTTAGTTTAGAGGGCTTTGTCGATATATTGGATACCGATGTTACTTTGAACCTTAATTACTTGAGATAAGGTCCAAAAATATTGATTTATATAGATTTTTCATTGATTATATTCATATGTAATGAGGATTTCCGCGTATGAAAAACCCGCTTGATGGAGTACTATAGGCGTGAGGTCCAAATACAAAGTGATAGACTATTTTTAAACGTGATCTGTCAAAATGTCAATTTGACGAACTAAACAACCAATGCGGTTGATACTGGACCTTGGTCCAACAGTACGCCATCTAGCAGATTTTTCACACGCGAAAACCCTCATTAATAAAATGTGTTATCATAAAGACTTATTTTCCATGCTATATAAAAAATTGCGGGTGCAATAAAGGTTTGTTGTAATAATATAAATATTATGTTGGGTTTAGGCCACACAGATATGGATATGGCAACACTAGTAAACAGATTGAGTCATTGATTTTTGTTCATGTCATAACTAAATACTGTGTGAAGAAAATAAAAAAACAACTATTCAATGGAATCTTATTTTCATAATTATAACTTAACACCATTTATCAATCAAACTTCAACACAGAAGACCGGCGTGAAGGCAGCGCCTGCGCTGTGTTTCGCTGTGTGAGTGAGGTTACCGGAGGCCCAATGGGGGGAAGGGGAAAAGGTTGGCAGCGCATTTGTGACTCCACTGGTGTTGCGGGTGTCCATGGGCGGCGGAATTGCTTACCATCAGGTGATCCGTCTGCTCGTCTGCCACCTCTCATGTAAAAAAATAAAAAACTGTTTTATTATTAGGGATAAAATAAAAATAAAGTTAGAATATAGCTACACAAAATTAAATAGATTTGTTGATACAAGGGAGATCTTTGATGATTGGATACTACAAACCATTTGTGAACATTAAATACTGCACTGTGCATGAGCAACAACTGATCAAGGTTAATGACCTTTTATTTATAAGGAACTTTTTCATATCGAAATCAAACGGTTTCGAGAAGAAGCGCTTCATTCAATCTACACACGATCATCACTTTCCCAGGCCGTAACACGCGTGTTGCAATGCCAGCCGGAAAACGCCAAAGCGCTATACCGCAAGTCGCGCATCCTCTCCGCGCTGGGCCGCAACGCCGAGGCCCTGGACGCGGCCCGGGCCGCCGCCGCCGCCGCGCCCGACGACTCCGGCACCCGCAAGGAGCTGCTGAAATGCGAACAGAGAGCCAACAGGGACCGCTCCGTGGAGAAACGCCTGGCCAAGAGGATGCTGGGAACCAGTGACACTTCCAAACCTGCCTCGCCCGATAAGAAGCCGTCTAGAGCCAAGGTGAGTTTGTTTTAGATTTTAACTCTCTCCCTCTTATTACAAATCGTAAACTAAGGATAGTTCCGGAACAAAATTCGTGCCAACCCCTTTTAACTGCGTGTTGGAACGGGATGGCATGAGCTTTAATACGGTAATAACTTTAGATCACGATATATAATAAGGTGGTCTTAGTTTTACGACTCTGGCACCCGCAAGAGGCTGCAGAAGTGCGAATAGAGAACCAACAGGGACCGCTCCGTGGAGAAACGCCTGGCCAAGAGAATGCTGGGAACCAGTGACACGTTCAAGCTTGGCTCGCCCGATAAGAAGCCGTCAGGAGCCAAGATGCGCTTATTTTAGATTTTTACTCTCTTAGTTTTACGACTCTGACACTATCACACTACCTATCACACGGGGCAGACTAACAGATGGATCACCTGATGATAAGCGATTACCATTGTTCATAGACATCCGAAAAATGAATGGAGACATAACTGCGCTGCCAATTTTTTAAATAGAAATATGTTTATTTGGCACCAAAAATACAAATATCTGTACATTATTTATTCATTTAAGTCTTAATCTGGATGTAGTACAATATCTAAATCCTGAGGTGGCGCCAAAAAGGTCCCAGCTATTTGTCGAGACAGAGCCTCGACGCTGATATTAATATTTTAACTACATTCTCCTCCCGATCGGGCCTCCGGTACCCTCTAATTTAGATTTCGAGTATAGGCCGCGTACCGCTAATACTTAGACCAATAACTGGTTATGATCATTGAAATCCAGCAATAATGCGGTGGCAGTGATTTGTTTTAGCTGTAATATGCCGTCGCATGAGTTCCTTGGGGGAGGCTAAATTGCACCAGTCGGCGTAGTTATTTTTATGACATAAACGATATGAGAAGACTTGACCCCTGGTGATAAGTGATTACCGCCGCCCATGGACAGCTGCAACACCAAAGAAGTCAAAGTACGCTGCCGGCCTTCTAAAAAGGAATTGACTGAAATGATGATGATGTCGGTTGAGCGATGGTAGCTCAGTGGTTTGGGAACGCGGCGCCTTCCATACGGAGGGACCGGGTTCGAATTCTAGCATGCACCTCTGGATATTTCAAATCTATGTGCGTATTTCTACCATTAGCTTAGAGGTGAGGGAAAACATCGTGAGGAAACCTTCACGTTTCGGATAGTTTCTGAAACGTGTAACCATGATTCAGTTGGTCTGGTTCCCCTGATAAAGGGTTGCGAAGGTCAGACGGCAGCCGCTTCATTGTAATTACTAGACTCCCCAAATCAAGAATCATGGTCCAAGCGTACCCCGGGCTTCAGAGCAACAGCTTTCGACGCAACTGGGAATTACACGGTAAAATGAGGATGATGATGTCGGCAGATGCTGGTGTGGGGCTCGCTGCTGCTGAGCCTGCTGGTGGGCGTGTGCAGCGTGCTGGTGTACCGGTACAAGGTGCAGGCGCACTGACGCCCAAGCGCCCATACACTAAGTGAGTACAGACATTATGTGGATTTCGCTGTGGAGACCGCCGCCACCAAACAAGTCCCTTCAAAAGTGCGCTTCATTCGCCATTAAGGTGACGGGTAGGGCACACTAGCGACGCTAATCGATTTTAATTTTTAGCTACTAAACCGGATCTATTTTAAACAATTTCGAAGCTGCAGCCTCTCGGAAACACTTTTGGGTCTGCTTTTGTACTCGAAATTTGAATTACCGCCAAAAACGGCCACTTAGGGCGTTAATCCAAATTTCGAGTGCAAAAATTGATTCACGCTAAAAGTAGCCGTTTTTGGCGGTAATCAATTTTTCGCGTACAAAAACGGACCCAAAATTTGTGCATGGTTATTTAATAAATAGTATAGTGATTGCCGAGAGGTTGTAACCCCGAAATTGTTGAAATAGATCCGGTTTAGTAGCTATAAAATTAAATCGATATTGGTGTTGCTAGTTAGGCTACCCGTCGCCTTAAGGTCGCCAAACGGGTAGGGCACATTAACGACGCCAATCGATTTTAATTTTTAGCTATTAGACCGGATCTATTTTTAACAATTTCGGGGTTCGGGAATAGAGAGTGCACTCGTGTTTGCGCACACACTTGAGCACTATAATATATCCTGCGTATGTGTGTGTCTGTTCGTTGAGTTTGGTTGAAGGATATTATTATTATTATTACACTTCGGTAAATTTGCTGATCATAACGTTCAACTGTCTGTTACTTAATATTAGATGCTTAGAAAATAAATATACTATGTTATTACAGGTAATCGAGATTTCCAACGGTGTGATTGGAAGGTAAAGGTGCACATAACTACTTAGAATTCCACGTCATATCTTCGACTGGTTTAAAATTATCTCGACAGATTATATCGTGAATATCATTCTTGTTTCCTATCAGAGGTCCTATTCTCGTGCGATCGTCATTGACATCATACTCGACATCTATATGGACGATTTAATAGAAATCGTGCACAAGAATATTCCCTCAGGACAAAGAAAGCAGACCTATTTATGTATATTTTATAGTTTGCTAGTTGCGATCTGCAAAGCGTATTTTTGTACTGTTTCTACTGCTGGTATTCAGTAGTTTCTTTCCCGATAGGAATATAATATGTGTTGGTAGAAGTGGAATTAATAATTGTAAAGAGAGCTTCATCAAAATTACACAGTAGATGTCTGTGGCTTCCCAATTATTTTCCTGGATTTGGCTATTTCTTATAAAACTACCTCAACAAACTTTATAAGGTGATTAACTAATTTAAAGTATAATAATGATAAAAGCTTAGGATGTCTCTTCATTTACAACATACTGTATATTTTAGGTATTACACAAAAATATAAGTACTAAGTTTTTTTTATAAGTACTGAAAGGATAGTCTTTTAAATCAAGACAGTTTCTTTAATTTACTTATTGTTTACTTTAAATCTGTTTGGCCAGCAAAATTATAGTGTTTTATTTTTGAAAAATAATTTTGTATACTAATCACGTTGTTCGATTTATTTATCGTTACTTAATTTGCAAACTGCTGAATTTATTAATCATGGTATTCGATAAGAACATAGTTTACTACATATTTATCCTAAACCTTCGGTTATAGTGTACTAATTATTATCAAAAAAATATTTTTGCATTTCAAATATTTTAAACAAAAACAGAGAAACAATCACTATGGTAGACAATATATTATCGTCGTATTTAGATTATTGTAAAAAGGTGATAGGTTAGGCTAATCTAGATGTTAGATAAATACATATTGTGATTGAATTACTTACTTTGTTGCTAAATATTTCCGCAAATCGCATTTATGTCCAATTTCGCGTGCATAGTGTTTTATTACTTCAAATGTAATACGCGTATAACTATAACAATTGTAAGCCATTTTTTCTATTAGCTAGTGCCAAAATTGGATATGTAAAATATTTGTCTGTAATACGGATCGGGGAAAAAATATATAAGTAAGATCTTCAATGCAAGGTGAAAGTATATATATTATATATTTTTCGATACATACTTTATTAGCTTAAGTAAGTACATGTTGCAGTTTATGATACGCATTCCAGGCATACTTATTTTTGAGAATAATTTTACTAACGAAAACTAAGTCATATCTGTATTTATAATATTGATTGTTTTGGTGCTTGCTTGTATTTTATAAAAATACATTTAGGTGCAAAGGTTCAGGACTTATTTGAAAGAATTAATGTAGATTATCGCTATAATATTATAATAACACATAATTTACTACACGGCAAACGTGACGTGATTTTCTTTGGTCAATCAGATTGAGAACCATTTACCTTTACTTAAATGAACGCATGTCTAATTTTTCACAAAAATATGTACATTTGTTTTGACTATGTAATAAAAATGTTAACTTGAGGTGGTCGGTTCTTAAAGATAAATGGTTAATTACCTATATTGTATAGCAATTGACCAGTCAATACCAATATTAGATAATTAATTACGTTATATTATTTGAAGAATGCATCTTCATTATGTATACGTCATATTTATAGCGATATTGTCTGTATGTATATCCACTAGTGTAAATTAATTTTAAGTACATGTATGTATAACTGGACTTTACTTTGATTTAGAATTTTATTCGCTAGGGGGTAAAATAATAAATACAAATTGAAAGTCATTTTATAACATTTATTAGACTAAATATGACGTTGGTTTGGTATAGGATCTTATTATAATATTCCCGTAAAAAAATAAAAAAGAAACAAAAAATATGGTGGTTCCAGTAATCAAATTAATTAAAGAATTGTTGCAAAAACTGTTTGTTTCATTTTTTGTTCAATAAATATATGAGATGTATGTAATATATTCAATAAATATGAGATGTATTTTAAGCATTATCAATCACAATGATGTTTGAATACCTTATTCATAAATGGATTAATGTGTACATATTTATTATCATCATAAAAGCATTTATGATTATGACAGTAGGTATATTGGGATGTACTTAAAATGCAATAAATTAGAAGTTCAACATATTAAATTTACAATTAAAAGAAAAAATACCTAAGGATTTTTGATATGGATAGGCTAAAGTATATTCGTTTTATATTTTGGTGTCTCGCTAAAGTTAATGTCTCGTACTCTCGCTTAAAAACATCAACTATTCATATCATAGGTTACCTTCTAACATTTATAGAATGTGTGTTAAACATTCTTGATTAAAATTACCTTTTGTAAGTCATTGAATCTAAATTAATTGAAACCACTCACAAATTTTTAACAATGTAAGTAATGTACTTTAATAAAAAAAAAGAATATCGCTAGGAGGTATTTACAGCTGCACACACAAAATATTTATTTATTATCGTTAAAATGGTCCCCTATTCATAGAATAGCAGGAGTGGTCGGTAGACTTCATGATATTGATGACTTCATGTTATGAAGAAACAAGAAAACGTGCCGTAGGTAAATAGATGTAAATGCACACAGAATAGGCTTGTTTTGAATATCACTTCCACACAATCTTAAATACAAAAATGTAGGCAAGTACATATTACAGACAAGACAACTACTACACGTAGATTACTAAAATCTGTAAGTTTCTTCAATTCATTAATATTGAACTATGTGTGTTACTGTCAAGTAGGCGATTATTTGATATATTTATGATTATTACAGTCTATAAATATAATACAGTCGCGAGCAAACAAATGACTCAGGACCTAATTTTCATACAAACATTACTAAATTCAGAGGCCTATAAATATGAAAGTATCTGTGCCTTAGTTATAATTTTATTGTAAATCGATTTCAAAAGTGTTTAAATTTCAATTAATTATTTTAACAGATTACAAAAACGTGCCAATTTCTTAAAAAAGAAAGAAGGAAATTATGGTTGATTTTCGCATCCCCTAATATTGCATGGAGGAAGACAAACAACTTGCTGAATGCTAATTTTAAAAAAATTGGCGGCTTGTTAAACATTAAAAAAACATTGTATGACATCGATTTACACTAAAATTATCACTAAAGCACATATACTTTCATATTTATAGGCCTCTGAAGTTACTATGTTTGTATGAAAATGTAATCCATGGTAACTTCTTATATCTATCCATTTGTAGATAGAAATACAACCACATTGATATGGCTTTATTTATAAAAATAAATTATATCCCACTTCAGTCACTACTCATTACATAATTATTGTACACAGGTGAAGTTTGACCAGAAATAGTAGGGTGTACTATTATGATTACATATTCAAAAATTATTCAAATTTATTTGAAGTACATACGACAGGCGGCGTTTACTCCGAGTAACCTTTGTTATTTGGATAATCCTGACGATTACACAAACAAGCTTGTGTGTACAGACGGCCACACACACAATTTCTCAATTAATATTGAACCTGAAAATGTTTAACGTTGAGGTGAGAATCGATTGAAGCTTGTCAGATTTGTTTACATTGTGTGGCTATCCGTACATGCCCAATTTTAAGGGCGTCTACACGCCGAAGTTGCCGGCATGGCGTCTCAACCCGGACCTAGTACCTAGGTTTTAGTAACGACCGGAACACTTTTTGTACACAAAAAATCGTCTGCCCTCGAAATTCGCAAGTATTACACTAAGGGTCGGTTTCTGAATTGAGAATTTGAAGTTAAGCACGATTTGAGCACAAAGTTTGACAGTTGGTTGATTGACGACAGTTGACATTTGAAGTATGACTCAACTGTCAAAGTTCTTGCTCGAGTCGTGCTTAACTTCAAATTCTCAATTCAGAAACCGCACATAGGTGTATGTATCTGAAATGTTTCATCTACATTTCTTAATAGTATAAAATAACGTTGCCATAACGTCCCGCATTTGATAATCCTGTCCCGTATTTTCCTTAATGAATGATACGACGATCCGCAGTTGTGATTCTCCAAGCTAGCCGGGGGTTTCTCCATCGCGTTGAAAGAGAAAACATTCCGTATTGGTTTCCAGAAGTTATGATAACCTAAGTATATAGTCCTCTGAACCTTCAGCTTGACTCAGTTAGGTACAGCCACGAGCTTTAATTTGGGACCAGTTACCGTTAAATGTCGTGAGAACATTCATAATGCAAGGTCGAAACTTTAGTGTAATAATGTTGAATGTCAAGTTAAGACATAAAATGCCTCATCTAATCGACCCTTGAAACGGTAACCTCTTTGCAAAAAGCTATCATTACGGATTTCTAATTATGTGGTATCACTTGTGTCAGTGTCAGTCAAAAAAATAGTTTATTGTTACATTTTCACAAATCGTTATTTAGCAATTACTAAAATGCCACGTAACAATTACTCGGAAAACGTCAGTGGTTATCGTATGCGAGAGCATCAAGTTGACGTTTTTGCATGGTTGTCCCTAGAAAAGTAAAGTTGTCGATGGTAAATATTATGACTTTGACACGTTCAAATATTAGCTCTTAATAGCGAAAGTTTGCTACACGACGTTCAATCCTGGGTGGGTCCCAAATTAAAGCTCGTGACTGTACATACCTTACTCGAGCCGTTACTTTGAGCACGCACTGCATGTCACAGTCACTATCTCTCACAATATCACATTATTATCAGTATTATCACAGTCTCGCTTTTTGCGTAAGCGTCCGAGCTATCCAGCTGGTAGCGTGGGCTAAGACCACTATACTCGCTATCGTGCTTAGCGCTTGTATCGTGAAGACCGTTCCCACGAAGTCGTAGAGCAGTTTAGGCGAGAAAACCGACCAGACAAACAGGTGGTGTCGGAATATAATAGCGATTACTGAGTATATCGCGAGGCTGTACGCCCGCTGGAATGCGAATATGTTCCCGGCGCGCCATATTGCTTCTAAGTACCTGGGTAAGAAGGAAATTCTAATTAATAAATGCGTCACACTAATTCACGGGCGTGTCTACGTGTTTGGTCACTAAGTAGAATTGGTTTTAGGGTTGTTAGTATTGCATGGGTCAGCTCGACTTGATTGAGACCACGGCCTCTACAAATGCCGCAGCCGCATTTTTTTTTATGTGATAGGTGGCGGACGAATCGCCTGATGGTAAGCGATTGCCGCCGCCCATTGACACACCGGTGGAGTCACAAGTGCGCTGCCCCCCTGTACTCCGGATTTTGCCTACGGTACCCTCACTCACTCAAAGTCATGACACTGTTGTAAGCGCCATGGTCACGAAATAACTAAAGTTTTTGCGGGTAAGATGAAGGTAACTGACTCACTGGTGACTCACTAGTCCCAGGTATCTGCCACAGCAAGTCTGTACACGGATGCTGGTGGTGCCCAATGTCCGTTGGAGTTGTCCTGCGGGAGTGTGTACAGGCGAGCGACTCACTGGTCCCAGGTAATGGCGGCGGCGGGCAGCGCGGCGAGTGCCCTGTGTCCGTTGGAGTTGTCCTGCGGGAGTGTGTACAAGGCGAGCGACTCACTGGTCCCAGGTGTCGGCGGCGGCGGGCAGCGCGGCGAGTGCCCTGTGTCCGTTGGAGTTGTCCTGCGGGAGTGTGTACAAGCGAGCGACTCACTGGTCCCAGGTGGTGGCGGCGGCGGGCAGCGCGGCGAGTGCCCTGTGTCCGTTGGAGTTAGTCCTGCGGGAGTGTGTACAGGCGAGCGACTCACTGGTCCCAGGTGGTGGCGGCGGCGGGCAGCGCGGCGAGTGCCCTGTGTCCGTTGGAGTAGTCCTGCGGGAGTGTGTACAGGCGAGCGACTCACTGGTCCCAGGTGGTGGCGGCGGCGGGCAGCGCGGCGAGTGCCCTGTGTCCGTTGGAGTTGTCCTGCGGGAGTGTGTACAGGCGAGCGACTCACTGGTCCCAGGTGGTGGCGGCGGCGGGCAGCGCGGCGAGTGCCCTGTGTCCGTTGGAGTTGTCCTGCGGGAGTGTGTACAGGCGAGCGACTCACTGGTCCCAGGTGGTGGCGGCGGCGGGCAGCGCGGCGAGTGCCCTGTGTCCGTTGGAGTTGTCCTGCGGGAGTGTGTACAGGCGAGCGACTCACTGGTCCCAGGTGGTGGCGGCGGCGGGCAGCGGGCGAGTGCCCTGTGTCCGTTGGAGTTAGTCCTGCGGGAGTGTGTACAGGCGAGCGACTCACTGGTCCCAGGTGGTGGCGGCGGCGGGCAGCGCGGCGAGTGCCCTGTGTCCGTTGGAGTTGTCCTGCGGGAGTGTGTACAGGCGAGCGACTCACTGGTCCCAGGTGGTGCGGCGGCGGGCAGCGGGCGAGTGCCCTGTGTCCGTTGGAGTTGTCCTGCGGGAGTGTGTACAGGCGAGCGACTCACTGGTCCCAGGTGGTGGCGGCGGCGCACACTGGTTCAGGATTAATAAAAAAGGGAATTAGTGAACTCTCGGGTTTTTTTGATGGAACCGTGTGGAGAACGTTATTAGAAACATATTATTTAAATAACTTTTTTCTAGAAAACGGATAGTTTTTTTTGTAAAAATACTTTTATATTTTTTTTGTATGAAACGTCACCTTCAAAGGCATCTATTTCGAATTGTTAAAATTTGTTAAAGATGACGACCTATAGGTTTTAAAGAGTGATATTAGTAGATGCTTATACAGTAACAACTTTGTCCCCGTGCGTCCCCGTTTACAAGGAAAATACACCTAAATAGTTCATCTTATTAGGTCCATCACGAACATCGCATACATTGTCCTGGTCCCAAAATAAGGGTACTAAGGATCCAAAATAAGGATACTTTTCTTGTACTATGGAGACCAGGAGCAATGAAAGTAGCACAAACACCCAGACCCAACACACAAAAGTATATATTTCATCAATAAACATGTGTAGTTGCGGGAATTGAACTAGCGCACTTTGAACCACTGCTCTTAACGGGTCTTCCAAATTTTACTGCTATAATTATACAATATAAGGATAATTCACACGAGATTCAATCTGCATGTTATCGATATCCGAACATCTAGTAATGCAAAACTATCCACATTATAAAATAAAAAATTAACAATTCAGTATGGTCTCTCATCATAGCACGCATGGATACGTGCTATGGAGACTATATTACATATAGCTTATAGACTGGAATTTAAAACTTGGAGCGCAAGAGGAAACAATAAAGCAATTTTGGAAAAACGAAAAGCAGAAATACAAAAACCGTTTCTCAAAGAAACTGGATTGCTTATAGATATAGTGCAGCAAGGAGCTGGAACAACAAATAACGGCAATACTGCGCGTAGATTTTTTGAAAATCCAGAACAAACAACAACTAATTACAAGGTTTGCAGTATTATTAAAAGCCATGGCTTTAGGCGAGAAAATAAACACCCAGCACTTCACTCAATATGGACGGGAAACTGCTGAGTTGTATGTTAAGCTATACGGTTGGTTTTATATGCCATCCAGCATACATAAGCTTCTCATACATGGGGGAGCCATCATACAACACTTAGATATTATGCCAATAGGAGTACAATCAGAAGAAGCAGCAGAGTCGAGGAAAAAAGATTTCCGGAAGATAAGAGAAAATCATACGCGAAAATGTAACCGGCAAGTGACTAACCGTGATATTTTGAAAAAAAATCTAATTTCTTCGGATCCTCTTTTGTCAACGATAAGACAAAAAATTGGTGTGATTCTAAAATCTCCGCTTCCTAATGAAGTAAAATTTTTGTTACCTTCAACAGCTGACAAAGACTATGAATCTATTGAATTTATAGACGTAGACGATTAATTATTTACTTTTTCATATGTTGAACAGTACTAAAAATAAGTGTGTGTTTCTTTTTCATAGTTTTGCTTAATAAATTTTAATAGAATTATCTTATTTCCATATTTTTTATTTTCATTTTTCATACCTAACAAAAGAGCACTTATTGCGTAAACGGGGACGCACTGGGATAAAGTTGTTACTGTATTAGCTTCTACTATTATTACTCTATAAAACATATAGGTCGTCATCTTTAACAAATTTTAACATTTCGAAATAAACGTCTTTGAAAGTGACGTTTCATACAAAAAAAATAAAAAAGTATTTTTATAAAAAAAACTATCCATTTTCTATAAAAAAGTTATTTAAATAATATGTTTCTAATAACGTTCTCCACGCGATTCCATCGAAAAAACCCGAGAAATCGCTAATTCCCTTTTTTATTAATCCTGAACCAGTGTGCGGCGGGCAGCGGGCGAGTGCCCTGTGTCCGTTGGAGTTGTCCTGCGGGAGTGTGTACAGGCGAGCGGAGCTCACTGGTCCCAGGTGGTGGCGGCGGCGGGCAGACGGCGAGTGCCCTGTGTCCGTTGGAGGTTGTCCTGCGGAGGTGTGTCAGGCGAGCGACTCACTGGTCCCAGGTGGTGGCGGCGGCGGGCAGCGGGCGAGTGCCCTGTCCGTTTGGAGTTGTACTGCGGGAGTCGTGTACAGGCGAGCGACTCACTGGTCCCAGGTGGTGGCGGCGGCGGGCAGCGGGCGAGTGCCCTGTGTCCGTTGGAGTTGTCCTGCGGGAGTGTGTACAGGCGAGCGACTCACTGGTCCAAGGTGGTGGCGGCGGCGGCAGCGGGCGAGTGCCCTGTGTCCGTTGGAGTTGTCCTGCGGGAGTGTGTACAGGCGAGCGACTCACTGGTCCCAGGTGGTGGCGGCGGCGGGCAGCGGGCGAGTGCCCTGTGTCCGTTGGAGTAGTCCTGCGGGAGTGTGTACAGGCGAGCGACTCACTGGTCCCAGGTGGTGGCGGCGGCGGGCAGCGGGCGAGTGCCCTGTGTCCGTTGGAGTAGTCCTGCGGGAGTGTGTACAGGCGAGCGACTCACTGGTCCCAGGTGGGTGGCGGCGGCGGGCAAGCGGGCGAGTGCCCTGTGTCGTTGGAGTTGTCCTGCGGGAGTGTGTACAGGCGAGCGACTCACTGGTCCAGGTGGTGGCGGCGGCGGGCAGCGGGCGAGTGCCCCTGTGTCCGTTGGAGTTGTCCTGCGGGAGTGTGTACAGCGAGCGACTCACTGGTCCCAGGTGGTGGCGGCGGCGGTGCAGCGGGCGAGTGCCCTGTGTCCGTTGGAGTTGTCCTGCGGGAGTGTGTAAAGGCGAGCGACTCACTGGTCCCAGGTGGTGGCGGCGTGCGGGCAGCGGGCGAGTGCCCTGTGTCCGTTGGAGTTGTCCTGCGGGATGGTGTACAGGCGAGCGACTCACTGGTCCCAGGTGGTGGCGGCGGCGGGCAGCGGGGCGAAGTGCCCTGTGTCCGTTGGAGTTGTCCTGCGGGAGTGTGTACAGGCGAGCGACTCACTGGTCCCAGGTGGTGGCGGCGGCGGGCAGCGGGCGAGTGCCCTGTGTCCGTTGGAGTTGTCCTGCGGGAGTGTGTACAGGCGAGCGACTCACTGGTCCCAGGTGGTGGCGGCGGCGGGGCAGCGGGCGAGTGCCCTGTGTCCGTTGGGAGTTGTCCTGCGGGAGTGTGTACAGGCGAGCGACTCACTGGTCCCAGGTGGTGGCGGCGGCGGGCAGCGGGCGAGTGCCCTGTGTCCGTTGGAGTTGTCCTGCGGGAGTGTGTACAGGCGAGCGACTCACTGGTCCCAGGTGGTGGCGGCGGCGGGCAGCGGGCGACGTGCCCTGTGTCCGTTGGAGTTGTCCTGCGGGAGTGTGTACAGGCGAGCGACTCACTGGTCCCAGGGTGGTGGCGGCGGCGGGCAGCGGGCGAGTGCCTGTGTCCGTTGGAGTTGTCCTGCGGGAGTGTGTACAGGCGAGCGACTCACTGGTCCCAGGTGGTGGCGGCGGCGGGCAGCGGGCGAGTTGCCCTGTTGTCCGTGGAGTTGTTCCTGCGGGAGTGGTACAGGCGAGCGACTCACTGGTCCCAGGTGGTGGCGGCGGCGGGCAGCGGGCGAGTGCCCCTGTGTCGTTGGAGTTGGCCTGCGGGAGTGTGTACAGGCGAGCGGACTCCTGGTCCAGGTGGGTGGCGGGGCGGGCAGCGGGCGAGTTGCCCTGTGTCCGTGGAGTTGTCCTGCGGGAGGTGTACAGGCCGAGGCGAATCATTGGTCCCAGGTGGTGGCGGCGGCGGTCAGAGAGGCGAGTGCCCTGTGTCCGTTGGAGTTGTCCTGCGGGAGTGTGTACAGGCGAGCGACTCAACTGGTCCCAGGTGGTGGCGGCGGCGGGCAGCGGCGAGGCCCTGGTCCGTTGGAGTTGTCCGCGGGAGTGTGTATAGGCGAGCGACTCACTGTCCCAAGGTTGGTGGCGGCGCGGGCAGCGGGCGAAGGCCCTGTGTCCGTTGGATGTCCGGCGGGAGTGTGTAAGGCGATGGACTCATCACTGGTCCCAGGTGGGTGGCGGCGGCGGGCAGCGGGCGAGTGCCCTGTGTCCGTTGGAGTTGTCCTGCGGGAGTGTGTACAGGCGAGCGACCTCACTGGTCCCAGGTGGTGGCGGCGGCGGGCAGCGGGCGAGTGCCCTGTGTCCGTTGGAGTTGTCCTGCGGGAGTGTGTACAAGCGAGCGACTCACTGGTCCCAGGTGGTGGCGGGCGGCGGGCAGCGGGCGAGTGCCCTGTGTCCGTTGGAGTTGTCCTGCGGGAGTGTGTACAGGCGAGCGACTCACTGGTCCCAGGTGGTGGCGGCGGGCGGGCAGCGGGCGAGTGCCCTGTGTCCGTTGGAGTTGTCCTGCGGGAGTGTGTACAGGCGAGCGACTCACTGGTCCCAGGTGGTGGCGGCGGCGGGCAGCGGGGCGAGTGCCCTGTGTCCGTTGGAGTTGTCCTGCGGGAGTGTGTACAGGCGAGCGGACTCACTGGTCCCAGGTGGTGGCGGCGGCGGGCAGCGGGCGAGTGCCCTGTGTCCGTTGGAGTTGTCCTGCGGGAGTGTGTACAGGCGAGCGACTCACTGGTCCCTAGGTGGTGGCGGCGGCGGGCAAGCGGGCGAGTGCCCTGTGTCCGTTGGAGTTGTCCTGCGGGAGTGTGTACAGGCGAGCGACTCACTGGTCCCGGTGGTGGCGGCGGCGGGCAGCGGCGAGTGCCCTGTGTCCGTTGGAGTTGTCCTGCGGGAGTGTGTACAGGCGAGCGACTCACTGGTCCCAGGTGGTGGCGGCGGCGGCAGCGGGCGAGTGCCCTGTGTCCGTTGGAGTTGTCCGGGCGGGAGTGTGTACACTCTAGCCGACTCACTGGTCCCAGGTGGTGGCGGCGGCGGGCAGCGGGCGAGTGCCCTGTGTCCGTTGGAGTTGTCCTGCGGGAGTGTGTACAGGCGAGCGACTCACTGGTCCCAGGTGGTGGCGGCGGCGGGCAGCGGGCGAGTGCCCTGTGGTCCGTTGGAGTTGTCTGCGGGAGTGTGTACAGGCGAGCGACTCACTGGTCCCAGGTGGTGGCGGCGGCGGGCAGCGGGCGAGTGCCCTGTGTCCGTTGGAGTTGTCCTGCGGGAGTGTGTACAGGCGAGCGACTCACTGGTCCCAGGTGGTGGCGGCGGCGGGCAGCGCGGCGAGTGCCCTGTGTCCGTTGGAGTTGTCCTGCGGGAGTGTGTACAGGCGAGCGACTCACTGGTCCCAGGTGGTGGCGGCGGCGGGCAGCGGGCGAGTGCCCTGTGTCCGTTGGAGTTGTCCTGCGGGAGTGTGTACAGGCGAGCGACTCACTGGTCCCAGGTGGTGGCGGCGGCGGGCAGCGGGCGAGTGCCCTGTGTCCGTTGGAGTTGTCCTGCGGGAGTGTGTACAGGCGAGCGACTCACTGGTCCCAGGTGGTGGCGGCGGCGGGCAGCGGGCGAGTGCCCTGTGTCCGTTGGAGTTGTCCTGCGGGAGTGTGTACAGGCGAGCGACTCACTGGTCCCAGGTGGTGGCGGCGGCGGGCAGCGGGCGAGTGCCCTGTGTCCGTTGGAGTTGTCCTGCGGGAGTGTGTACAGGCGAGCGACTCACTGGTCCCAGGTGGTGGCGGCGGCGGGCAGCGGGCGAGTGCCCTGTGTCCGTTGGAGTTGTCCTGCGGGAGTGTGTACAGGCGAGCGACTCACTGGTCCCAGGTGGTGGCGGCGGCGGGCAGCGGGCGAGTGCCCTGTGTCCGTTGGAGTTGTCCTGCGGGAGTGTGTACAGACGAGCGACTCACTGGTCCCAGGTGGTGGCGGCGGCGGGCAGCGGGCGAGTGCCCTGTGTCCGTTGGAGTTGTCCTGCGGGAGTGTGTACAGGCGAGCGACTCACTGGTCCCAGGTGGTGGCGGCGGCGGGCAGCGGGCGAGTGCCCTGTGTCCGTTGGAGTTGTCCTGCGGGAGTGTGTACAGGCGAGCGACTCACTGGTCCCAGGTGGTGGCGGCGGCGGGCAGCGGGCGAGTGCCCTGTGTCCGTTGGAGTTGTCCTGCGGGAGTGTGTACACGGCGAGCGACTCACTGGTCCCAGGTGGTGGCGGCGGCGGGCAGCGGGCGAGTGCCCTGTGTCCGTTGGAGTTGTCCTGCGGGAGTGTGTACAGGCGAGCGACTCACTGGTCCCAGGTGGTGGCGGCGGCGGGCAGCGCGGCGAGTGCCCTGTGTCCGTTGGAGTTGTCCTGCGGGAGTGTGTACACGCGAGCGACTCACTGGTCCCAGGTGGTGGCGGCGGCGGGCAGCGCGGCGAGTGCCCTGTGTCCGTTGGAGTAGTCCTGCGGGAGTGTGTACACGCGAGCGACTCACTGGTCCCAGGTGGTGGCGGCGGCGGGCAGCGCGGCGAGTGCCCTGTGTCCGTTGGAGTTAGTCCTGCGGGAGTGTGTACAGGCGAGCGACTCACTGGTCCCAGGTGGTGGCGGCGGCGGCAGCGCGGCGAGTGCCCTGTGTCCGTTGGAGTTGTCCTGCGGGAGTGTGTACAGGCGAGCGACTCACTGGTCCCAGGTGGTGGCGGCGGCGGGCAGCGCGGCGAGTGCCCTGTGTCCGTTGGAGTTGTCCTGCGGGAGTGTGTACAGGCGAGCGACTCACTGGTCCCAGGTGGTGGCGGCGGCGGGCAGCGCGGCGAAGAGCGCGGCGCCGGCGAGCGCGTGCGCGGCGTAGGCGTGGAGCCCCATGCGCGCCGCCACGCGCAGCGGGCAGTACTCGCTCAGCCCCACGTAGCCCGAGCCCAGGTCCACGGACGCTAGACTGTTGGAGTTGCCCTGTGGGAGAATATACATCATCATCATCGTCAGCCCATTTAAGTCCCCACTGCTGGGGCACGGGCCTCCCTTAATCACATGAGGGGTAGTTGCCATACTCACCACGTTTGGCGAGGGTTTTGATATAAATGCAGAGTTTTCCTTCTCGGGTGCTGATGATCATGCCAGCAGCTTTACCTTAGTCGCCTTTTACGACACCTCGGTAAGAAAGAGGGTGGCCTATTCTACTCTGCCGGGGGCCACACGGGAGAATATACACCGTTATTTTTTTATCGTTTACATCCCAAAAACCTCATAGAAGGAAAAAAAAATTGAAAATTTAAAAAACCCCCGACAAAAACAAATAGGTTATTCGTTATTTTCTGACGGCAGCCACCTTGGATATGAAATTTGTCACAATAAATATATTCTGCTACTCGAGCCCTTTTATATGATACCCATATTGTGGGAGTTGTGTCAAAACATAAAATCCATAACTGTATGACGGCGGCCATCTTGGATCGATTTTTATCCAACATAGCTAAGAACACTGCCCCCTTATTGATCTTACAAACAAAAAAAAACAAAATCAAAATCGGTTCATTTGTTCACACACAGACACACGGCACGCACACACACAGACACGTCAAACTTATAACACCCCGTCGTTTTTGCGTCGGGGGTTAAAAAAACAGTTGTTCCATAAATTATTGCCGGGTAGTATCAGAATATAAAAGTTGACGCTTAGATGATGATGAGGATATAAAAGTTACATATAGTAGGGACCTATGGCAGATATGGTGGCTTTTTTTCGAGTGTATAAGAATATATTACACCATATCATAAGTTTTGTCGAACCTACAACGAAACGAAATTTAGGACCGAATCTGTATCCCCGTCCTTTTCACACGCGCTGTGCTTCTCATTTATTTTTTTCATATTAGTTACGGGGCGATTTCTTTGTAGGCCCTCTAAAAATAAAATGACAGAAAAATTGTGTTCAGCGCAGACAAGATTTGTTCCTTTGAACTAAAAATCGATCTATGGCATCAGTCGCGTTTGACCGATTGGTTTGGTAATTGATCGACGAGTGCTGTTCCACCGACATGGATCAGCGGCGTCAATCAATCAACAAAAATCCCCAATCTGCTCTTTACAACATCATACTAGCCATTTTGACAAATTGACAATCCATCATACGTCCTTAGACACTCATCAATTTAGTGTCCTAGAATATTATATAATTTTATTTATAGACCTGGATAGACCAGGTCGATAAAGATCTCGGTCACCTACAAAGGCCGGATTGGCGACAGGTGGCTGAGAACAGAACAGAATCGGCGAATTCTCGTGTCGGAGGCCAAGATCCACTTTCGGTCGCTGAGCCAGCGTAGTAAGTAAAGTTAATACTGTCAACTCACTTGATAAAAGAAAAACACCGCCCCGATCCAAAGATGCGCCAACGTTTGACTCATCACATCGACTGCTTCAGTGTTCCTCCCAGACTTCGTATCCAACAGTTTGTGGTCCAACGTCTTCGAAGTCAACACGCACGTGATGTACACGCTCGGAGCCATTATCACGTTATGCGGCCTCATCAGTAAAATTACTACCAACATAATGTTGTTTAGCATAAGATGAGACATGGAACGGACAAAGTTCAACTTCACTTCATTCAAATTCCACGGTTCTTCGACCATTTTATCGTAGAAATAGTCCTCTGTTTTAGCTTTAGGCATGTTATACACGAACTTCGTACTGCTGGGAGCTTGCCGGGTTGTAATTCCACACAATCTGAATGTTCCAATGTATGTCAATACTTCGAAGACGAATTGGGCTGTTATTGAGAACCAAAATACATCCACTATGAGGACAGTGTCCCAAGATTTGACGTCTTCGAGTGGTATATCCAGAGATTTGGTGGCGATTCGGTAAGCTAAGATACAACCGGCGGAAACTGAAGTGAAAATGGTGTGCATGTATCCAACGTTGTTTGTATACTTGAGGTTCCGTATGCATATGAACACTGCTGCAAATGTACCTGTAAGAAATAACAAACCACAGTCATGTCAGCTACGCAAATGGTACGAAATGTTTCGATTAAGACTTACGGATTCGGATCTGGATACAAAAAGATAAGATAAAAAATTCTTTATTCAATTTAAGTCCCGACAGAACTCTTATGAATGTCAAAATAGGTTCATAATATCTACCGCTGCTTCTCTGGTACGATATGGGTTCGATGTTTAAGTGGTTCCAGATATGGACAATTTGTTACGATTTACCCCCAAGTTTTGGAAAATTTGCAACTGCATTCATAACCACTTACCATCAGGTGATACGTTTGCTAGTTAGCCTAACATTTTTATAAAAAATCGGTTATTTTATTCAGATTTTTGAGTAGTAAAATACAGTCAGAACAAATCTCATTTTAGACAGTGTGCTCTTATCCAAAAATCACAAATCAAACGCTGTTACAGATCTCCCTGAGATGATATCCATAATTTTGGACCGTTTACTTACCAATAAGCATATGTGCCTCTAGTAGTCTTGCGTTTTGTGGCTCATTCAGCCAGTCTGCAGTGTCTGGCAGGAACAACCATCTGTCACCGGTCTGGTTCATCGTCCTCAGATACCTGTAACAATATAGATAGGTGCAAAGTTGTAGCCAGACCTACTAGACAACTATATTCTGTCCAAAGTGTCCATGGGCTTCTATCAGGCGTTCCGTCTGCTCGTCTGCCACATATCACATAAAAAAGGATGGAAGAGACAACGAAAGAGACAGGAAGAGCAACCAAAAACAAATATCTGGCAACTTCAATTGCTTCGATAACGCCTGAGTATTAACGAGTGGCCACTTAATAATCAAGTGTTTATAAATTATGTTTGACCAGTGTGGGAATCGAACCCATGACATGTGCCATTGAATCGTGTTAGTTGAATGATAATTATTTATCAAAAAAAGTTGTTTTTATTCTATTTTAATCCACGATCAGTCTTTGGACTATGAATGGATCTGTTGATTATGATAGGCTTGCTGAGTGTGCCCTCCAGTAAGGACACTCCTCCTGGTCCAGGCACCCTATACTCGCTCCTGTAGCCAGAGTATATGTATTGTGCCTTTTTATGCCATTGGGATAATTTTGGATTTTGAATGTTGCTACCAGGTCATTAGGGTGTAGCGAAAGACGATCTTGGTACTTTTACAAAAAAAGTGAAAAAGAAAAACCAATAAGAGAGAGAGAGATACAGAAAAAATATAGGAAAGAAACATAAATATTACTACATGACTTACCTATGTAAACCGATGAGAACGACCCACTTAGGCAGTATATTGATATTAGTGTCCATCTTCTTATGCAGTTCCGGCTTTCTCCTTAACCTCCGTAGACCCAGTGAAGATCTTCCCCAAATACATCAGCAGCACCACAATCGTCCTCACCAACACGAACAGCATCAGAGTATTCCACAAGAAGTACCAGGTCATATGTTCCTCCTCTATGAAGCTGGTCCCGAAGAACGACCACGCGTGGAATAAAGTTCCACCTATTAAGAGATAGTCTATTGCGTTCAAGTCGCGTAATCCAGAGAGGTCTTTAATGGTTTCCACGCAGGATTTGATGATGATGTATACAATGGCGAAGGTTAGAGCGATCATGAAGAAGGTGAAACTCCACATTGGGTCGAAGGAGCACAGGCGGCTCTTCGTCTCGCTGATGAAGCAGGCTGTGGTGAGCACGCTGAGGCTGACCACGCAGATGATGGTGTAGGCGAGGAGTATGCCCATCTGGTGGGGTCTGTGGTGGTGGCTCCTCATTTTAAGCTTTACCGGCTGGAGGGAGTACATTGTGATGCAGAATAGTGAGGCCGACAGCTGTAAATGAAAAAGACTGTTTAAAAAAACTAAAATACTAAATTCAAAGGCGTAACGATAGGGGACGTGTAGTAAATATAGGTGGCACCACTTTGTATTGACTTAAGGTCATATTAATCTTACTCAGTTTCAAAGGGATGGCACCAGTAGATACCAAAATCTGCAGGTTCTCTCGCGAGGACGAGGAAACGATTATCCACGTCCTCGGCGAGTGCATAGCGCTGCACCGCTGCAGAAGCCGGCACCTAGGGAGCACACATGATCTCGGTAGACGAGATCAAAAGCGCCCCCATCAGCTCCATTCTCAGGTTTATCCTGGAACTGGAGCTATTTGGGGCTGCCACAATAGATCATCTACTGGTCGCAGTGGCTATGAGACGCAAGACTCACCCCATTTCTATCAAATAATAATAATGGCACCAGTTGGCACCTCCGTCTATGAGGACTGACAGCACTTTGCATTGACTACAATTGACTTATTTCAAATGAATAGCACCAGTTGGCCACTTCCCTCGATGCGCACGTGCCCTTTAGCGCTATCTAACAGTGTGACCTAGGACCCAATATCCCTATAGGGAACGTGCAGTATTACAGGTGGCAGCACTAACACTGACTAACAGCTCAAATGAAATTCAAATTGATAGCACCAGTTGGCAGTACCGTCGATGTGAACGTTCCCTTATTGTAATTATAGGTGGCAACACTAATATTGACCAACAGGGCAAATTAAATTCAAATTAATGGCACCAGTCGGCAGCACCGTCGATGTGCGCGTTTCTTATAATGATCCGTCGTTTGGTGGTATTACGATGCTAAAGTATTATTCAATTTTAGTTAGAGCAATACTTCTTTGCAATATATTCTCAAGTAAATTAAACAGATTATTAACACATATTTGTTTTATGTCATTATTGGCTGACGAGCAGAGGGATCACCTGATGCTAAGCGATTGTCGATGCCGCCCGCGAGTCCAGTGGAGTCACAAGTGCGCTGTCAACCTTTAACCCCTCCTTTCCCCTGGATTAGGCCTCCGATGCCCTCACTCACGCAGCGAAACACAGCACAGTACATATGGGAAGCAAAGCCACTTTTCACTAACCGGTTGAATGCTCTGTGCCAACCGATCTACCAAAAGCATTTAATGATTACATAACGAATTTGTAAGCGAAGCGAAAAAATCGCGATGTGTATTTGCGTTACTTCAAAATAATGGATTACTATGGGATGACGGATTTTTCAAATCTATGTGCGTATTTCTACCCATTAGCGCGGTGGGTAGGGAAACCTCGTGAGGAACCAGCAACGTTTTTCGGATAGTTTCTGAAACGTGTAATCATGATTCAGTTGGTTCTGGCTTCTCTGCTAATGTTGCGAAGTGTCAGACGACAGTCGCTTCATTGTAATTACCAGACTGCTATAAATCAAAAATCATGGTCCAAGCGCCATGAGCAACAGCTTTGGTCGCTACTAGGAATGGACAACATTTCAATATTTTTACAATGTCCATATTGTTTTTTTAAATGAAAATAGACATCAAATGAACAAACCCATATTTTTTTCTTTTTTCAAATTTGTCCATTTTCATGCATAACATAATTATTGAAATTCGTTTTATTCTAATAGACGTACGCGCAAATGACGTCATCGGACGGCGTGAATAACAGCGATATTCCTTGCCTTTATCATTGTTTTAATGAAAAAAAGTACTACTGTCAAAGGTAAATAATACTAGTGTCAACATTGTCAACGTCTTCATACATTCCAGCGTTGACAAGTTGTCTTTTTTATTGACCGTTACATGTCCGGGTTTGGCATTTGCGGGGGGGGGGGGTAATTTAAAACTATACCTAATGTGCTAACAAAGAAATATTTTACATTCTGCCGTCCGATGACGTCATCTTACCTTCTTTTTTTTTAGTTTTTAGTTTTTTTCTCAGTAAATAAGCAATATAAAAATGAATAAATGACTATATTCGAGCAGCGGAAAGGTAAACAAAGAATTGGTATGTTTTTGTTTCAGATCTACAATTTTGAAATGTTGTCCATTAAACCCAAGATAAGGAGATGAAGATGGGAATGACCGATCTAAATAGAAAATTCAGTCGTGTTTTGAAACACAAATGAAGACTATCGGCCCTCGTTTGCAAGAACTAGAGTCCGTGCCACTAAAGAAGTCTCGTAAAAAGTCCGCTGCAGTCGCCATCAACATTCAAATTTGAGCTTTATGTCCATAGACACAAGGAATCAAACATTTTAGTTCCCTGTTTTGCGGCGGAACTGCTTTCGCGGCTCGGATTCTATGTCAGTGGCAACAGTGATTACTCACAAGGTAAAGCAACGCTGAAGCGACCCCTAGCGAGAACAGGTCAAAGTTGACGGTGCTCTCAGTGAGGTACTTGGCCATCTCTGCCAGGGATTCCTCGTAGAACTCTTTGGCTATCTTGGCGGCACTTTGCTGTCCAGTCGCTAGGTAGTGCGCGAATTGCTTTTCGGCTCGTTCGAATTGTTTGTAAAACTCTGGAAGTGGACAGATTTTAAAATTATAAAAAACATATGAAATTACTATTCGATTTTGGTTGGTACTATGAAACCAGCGATTTCTTATGATATTAAAATAAATATAAATATATTAATCACATACATTGATCTGACTCCGAGATTGGTAGTTCAAGCACTTATGTTACAGATATCAGAACCAACAGCGGAATTACAAATACATATAATACTTTTCTTTTGTAAATCATCATTCATCATCATCATTTCAGCCAATAGACGTCCACTGCTGGACATAGGCCTCCCCCAATGTTCTCCACACAGATCGGTCCTGTGCCGCCCGCATCCAATGGATTCCCGCGATCTTCACCAGATCGTCGGTCCACCTTGTGGGGGGCCTGCCACGGCTGCGACTTCCTGTGCGTGGCCTCCACTCCAGGACCTTTCTGCCCCAACCGCCGTCTGTTCTCCTCGCTATGTGCCCTGCCCATTGCCACTTGAGGCATGCAATCCTTTGGGCTATGTCTGTAACCTTAGTTCTCCTGCGGATCTCATCATTTCTGATACGATCACGCAGGGAGACTCCGAGCATAGCTCTCTCCATTGCCCTCTGGGTGACTTTGAGCCTCCTTAATCGGCACATTGTAAGCGGCCACGTTTCGGTTCCGTATGTCATCACTGGCAACACACACGCATTGAAGACTTTCGTCTTGAGACACTGCGGTAGGTGGGCCGAAAATATGCTGCGTAGCTTCCCGAACGCTGCCCAGCCGAGTTGAATTCGTCGATCGACCTCTTTCTGGAAGTTGGACTTACCAAGCTGGACTTTTTGTCCGAGGTAGATGTACTCGTCTACAACTTCCAGTGTAGAGCTTCCAACCTTCACAAGAGTGGGTACGACATGGGAATCGACATGATTTTCGTCTTGTCCATGTTCATTTTCAGACCCACTTGTTGGGAGACTCTACTGAGGTCGTCAAGCATTGTGCCTAGGTCTTCCAAGGTCTCAGCCATGACTACGATATCATCAGCGAATCGAAGGTGCGTCATGTACTCACCATTTATATTGATGCCAAGTCCATCCCAGTCCAGAAGTTTAAACACGTCCTCAACAGAGTGGTGAACAGTTTCGGCGATATAACGTCACCCTGTCTCACACCTCGCTGGAGAGGAATGGGTTTTGATTCCTGGTCCTGAAGACGGACTGACATTGTAACGTTTCCGTACAATGACTGCAACACTTGTATGTATCGGTAGTCTATTCGGCACCTTTGGAGAGACTGTAGCACGGCCCAGGTCTCGACAGAGTCGAAGGCTTTCTCATAGTCCACAAACGCTAAGCATAATGGCAGGTTATACTCTTCGGTCTTCTGTATAACCTGCCGCAGCGCGTGTGGTCTATAGTGCTAAAGCCTTTTCGAAATCCGGCTTGTTCGGGAGGCTGGAAGTCGTCGAACCTGCGTGCGAGACGATTCGTCATAACTCTCGAAAACAGCTTATATATGTGGCTCAGCAGCGTGATAGGTCTTCAATTGGGATTTGTCACCCTTTTTGAAGAAAAGCCTTACCACGCCAGAGTGCCACGCTTTGGGTGTCTTTCCCTCAATGATGATGGAGTTGAAAAGCCTCTGAAGGGCTTTCAGGACAGGTCGTCCACCTGCTTTCAGAAGCTCCGCTGTGACTCCATCATCACCCGGTGCCTTACCGTTTTTAAGCTGTTTGAGAGCTATGCTAATCTCGTATAGGCTGACGTCCGGGATATCTTCGGTGTAGTGCCGGGTTAATTTGGCTCTGCGCTCAACGCCTGAATGACAGGTGTGCGTGATGTCGCGTAAAGCTGTCCATAAAAAGTGTTTCGATCTCGGCCAAAAGCTCTGGGCGTGACGTGACGATTCTGCCATCCTCTGTTTTCAGCTTGGTCAACAAGCTCTCTCCAATAGCCAGATCTCTAGCGAAGACTTTGGAGCCTTTGTTTCGGCTCTATAGCCTCTTTAATACGTTCCGTATTAAATCGGCGTATGGGTCCCGGGTCAGGCACTTAGAGATGCGCTTGCTAAGCTGCCGTCGTTGACGCGCTTCATCAGAGGTTTGCAGAACCATTTTCCGCCTTTCCTCCATTAGCTTTAGAGTTGGCTCCGAGATTTTACTGGCTTTTTTCGTACGGCTGGGTCTGAAGACCTTTGCACCCGCCGCTTTTGTAAATATATACTTATAATATATAGAAAACACCCAGACCAATACAAACAGACATGTTCATGCACACACATGTGCGGGGATCGAACCCGCAACCCTTGCCCCAGAGGCAGCATTCACTACCACTGATCCGAAGGGGTCGATATTGATCTTAGGGCACGCAATATCGTGTCTGTTAAAGGAAGGAGGACAATGAGAATGATTCAATGGTTTTAATAAGCTGTTGTTTATTTCAGTGAATTTTAAGTTATCATTCACAGGGTTTCCAGCAATCAGGGCTTTTCTATCAAAAGATCGTTTAATGTGTAGACACAAGGTTGGCAGTTGTCGACGAATCAGATGATAATTATTACACTATGTGTACCTGTGACGTTGTCGCGACTGACTTTGCAATCTCCAGGCCAATAACTGGCAAGAAGTAGTGAATCGACCGAAGTGGCGACCTCTTGTTTCGGAGGCCGAGACTGTGTTCGAACAGTTCAGTACCCACGCGATAGATGACGCTATGTATCATCATTCACACTGTGTACCTCGCGCTGAGACCATCTCCCTCGAGACTGACTGAACACAGTGACTATCCCCTTCCCCCCTCCCAGACAGACTAGCGCGACAGGGTCGCAAGCCCCAATCGGAGTCGATGACCGCCCCAACTCCGCAGTGTCGGGAGGCGCTATATCTGTGCTAGACATCATTCATCATCAGCAACCCACACTCGTCCACTGCTGGACATAGGTCTCCCCTAATGCACGCCACTGCTCCCGATTTTCGGCCACTCTCATCCAGCCCACACCAGCCAGCCTTCGAATGTCATCATCCCATCTTGTATCAGGGCGTCGTACACTACGCTTACCGAGTCGCGGTCTCCACTCAAGGACTTTACGGCTCCAACGGCTGTCAGTTCTGCGACTAATATGACCAGCCCACTGCCACTTCAGTTTGCTAATTCGGTGGGCTATGTCGGTGACTCTGGTTCTCTGTCGTATATACCTGTGTCAGTGGGCATAGAAGTCTCCTTCGCGTTATGCGCCGCCATCACATGCAACAGGTACAGGTTCTGCCGCGTGTCGCTCGGCATGAGGGAGGGCAGTATGCGCCCGGTGCTGTCGCCGGGCAACGGCGCGTTCAGCACCCACGCGATAGATGGCGCTATGTCCACTTGCGACACTGTCGGACCGGGGCCTGCGCTGTAGAAATTAACACATACTCAACACTCACAGAATATAGAAATATACTCAGAAGCACACCGTAACGTGTGTACCGTCTATAGTGTATTTTTCATACTTTTCATGAAAACTTAGCGCTTACATAATTAAAAAGTACTTAAGACCTAGTAGGTACCTAACGTGACCCGTATATGCTCGTATTTTAATCAACCACAGAAACTACCGTAAATGTAGCAACTTTACCAAAGCCGTGGCAACATTACCATACTGTAGGTATTTCACAAAAAGTTGACTACCTTGAAAAAACAGCAATTAAATGAACGGGATTTCCGTAGTGGTTATTTTTAAATAACGTAGCGCAACATTTTTTATAATTTACAAATCCATTTTTTTTGATTTTGTGTACAAACCCGGAGATGCACAATTAATTGTTAATTTATTAAATTGCGTAATCATTATTATCTATTTGTGCTTATCACGAATGACTAAATTATATACTAATCTTGCTACACCCTAACAGGGTACATGTGACTACTTACCATTACATTTAAAGATCAGTTGACATTGTACATGATGGATTACTCAATAAAAAAATAAAACTATAGTCCATTCAGTATATGAAGGCGAATAGGACAGTTCAAACGTTTCGTATCATGCATCCATCGTTTTACAAATAAAAATATTAAGATGTAAAAATTATTTACTTTTTATGTTCCTATTCTTTCAAAATAACAAGTAAAAATCTTTCTCAATTAATCTGAACAAAAACTTAAAATAGTTATTGCCAATAAAATTTGTAAAAAAAAATGTCTTATGAATTGCATACTGCGCTAATCGGAATTTTTGCTCATAGAGATTGAGACAAACAATCGCAATAAATCAGTAATCGGTATGGCGACCATCTTACTGTCGAATCAGGATTAATGTCTCGTGCAAAATATGTCCGCATAGATTGCATTAGAGACCAAGAACTAGTCATTTCTTTAGATGACTAAGGTGGTTACGACACGTCAAGCGAGTGTTGTTATGTTTCGGATGAATAAGATGCATTATTATTTAATTATGTGCGTGTGTACCACTAAGAATATTTACATTGTATTACCTATCCAGATAGTTCAAATTCATAGATAAAATGTTGATTAAAAATCAAACAAATAAAAAGTCGATAACATTTCTAAAGACAATATTCGCGATTCTTAAAAATATTGGTTATATTTAAAAGGAGCGTCTCACTTTTAATGTCAAAATAGAACTGTCCTATTCACCTTCACATACTGAATGGACTATAGATTTGTTCATAAAATCAAAAAAATAAATCGGTTTTTAAGCTGTGTAAACCAAGTCATCACTCTTACCGAGGTGTCGTATAAGGCGACTAAGGTAAAGCTGCTGGCATGATCATCAGCACCCAGAGAAGGAAAACTCTGCATTTATATCAAAACTCTCACCAACCCGTCTGCCAAGCGTGGTGAGTATAGCAATTACCCCTCATGTGATTGAGGGAGGTCCGTGCCCCAGCAGTGGGGACTTAAATGGGCTGATGATGATGATGACGATGAAACCAAGTTCGGCAGCGAGTACTCACGGGTGCGGACACTCGAAGTCGTCAGTCTTGGCGACCACCAGCGGCACCAGCACCTCGGCCGGCGTGGCGCCGCCGTGCCCGCCCGCGTCGCGCATGCCGTGGTCGCCGCAGATCACCACCATGCCCGGCCGGTTCTGAAGCCATTGCCATCCAACTACATTACTACTGAGCCACGGGAGATAGTAACGTTTATGAATAAAACTAAATCTATATTTTGAGGTTTCATTTTAAACCGGGGGTCCGGGTGCTTTTACTTGAGTATTATAGTTGATATACTACGTAACGTTAAACTTAGTTTTGTAATGATGTTTATTCTAGTTATTCAGTTATTCCCAGTATTAATCCCACTACTTATTTTAAACCCCGTTTCGGAATAAGCGGGATTATGTCTAGGTACATGAAGTTCAAATTTGAATATTAATATGACTGATAGGGCACACTAGCGACGCCAATTGATTTAAATTGTTAGCAACTAAACCCGATATCTTTTTAACAATTTCGAAGCTGCAGCCTCTCGGAAAACACTTATACCATTTATTTAATACATATACTAATCTAGGTCTGCTTTTGTACTCGAAATTTGAATAAAAGTTTCGAGTGCAAAATCAGATCAAAAAGTAGTGCACAATTATTTAATAAATAGTATAAATGTTTGCTTAGAGACTCCCGCTCCGAAATTGTTTAAATTAGATCCGGTTCCGGCTAACAATTTAAATCGATTAGTGTCGCTAGTTAGGCTACCCATCGCCTTAAGGATAAAACCATCGGGCCAGTTTTGCAATTACTCGTTCTGATATCCGTAACACTAGTTTTAAATATTTTGGACACATTGCAAGGAGTGGGAACAATTTAGAGCGCTGAAATGTGACAGGGAAAGTGGAAGGGATAAGACCGAGAGGCCGTAGTCCCCAGCGATGGTCAGACCAGATAGCGAAACAACTCGAGATCCCGGTAAGCACTGCCCTGCACCGAGCGGCGACGGCGACAGCTGGTCGACAAAATCGGAAGGAGTCACGATCCTCACCAGTGAAGGAATCGACAAAAGAGAGAGAGAGAGAGAGAGTTTTAAAGCTAATAGGTAGTATGGAGTCAGGTCTATGTATTATATATTGTATGAATTTAATTTATTGATATTCAAGAAAGAAGATCCATTGAACTCAAAATCTAACAAACTAAAAAAAAATGTTATTGGCTCTTAAATGACGCTGTGAAGTATTATTAAGCCCATGGAAAGTTTTTTTTTTTTAAATATTGGGGCAAGACTTTTTTTTTTAAATACTGGTTAAAATTTTTGTTTATAAATATGATGAAATACAACTCAATGTTATGTTTGTTATTCTATCAGACAAAAAAGCGGCATGAATTTGCGTTAACATAATACAATTACGTGAAATCCTGAACCATCGAGGATGTTCGCTTCCACCTAAGGTTAAATATTTACTACTCCAATTACTACTCGATGTATATGGTCCTCCACGTACTCACCCACTTCTTCATTGCAGTGAATATTTTCTTCACAACATTATCCATTTCTATCAGCTTGGGTTTGATCTTCGGGCTCCTAGCGCCCTCCAGGTGGCCGATGTGGTCGAGCCCCAAGTAGTGCAGCACTAAGAAGTCGAAACGCGGCTTGTTGGTCTCTTCATTCACGCTCAGTATTTTGTCTAGATGTCTCGTGACATTGTTGTCGACCTGGAATGATTAGTGTTTGGTTTTATATGGTATGTTATGGAGGGCAAGCACTTATATCATGTAAACTTTAGATATTCACTTAGGTATTCACACGCCGTGTGGTCCCGGCAGAGTAGAATAGGCCACCTTCACTCTTACCGAGGTGTCGTAAAAGGCGACTGAGGTAAAGCTGCTGGCATGATCATCAGCACCCAGAGAAGGGAAACTCTGTAATTATATCAAAACCGTCGCCAACCCGTCTGCCAAGCGTGGTGAGTATGGCAATTACCCCTCATGTGTCAATCACAGGAGGCCCGTGCCCCAGCAGTGGGGACTTAAATGGACTGATGATGATTGTTATGTATGTACTCTTTTACATATAAGTATATCGACTAGCAATAGATAATCGTGAGTGTGTGGCTGCGTCCACACCTACTTCATTGTCTGTCTGTTTGACAGTTTCCATGGTGACAGAAAATAAACAATATGTTTAAAAGTGGCGTCTATATTATTTTATCCCTAATTTAAATATAAGTAACAGTGGCGACGATTCGCGTGTAATTAGTTAAAAATGTCTAATTTTGGGATTTTATCGAGTTTTGATCACAATGTGCAAAATTGGAATACGTACAAAGGTCGTATAAAGCAGTTTTTCATTGCCAATGATATCGACTCGACGACCGACGCCAAGGGTACCAAAAGGCGCGCTATATTTTTAAGCGCACTCGGCGAAGGTACATATAAGCTCTTAGAAGATTTAGCTCAGCCCAAAGAGCTAGAAAGTGTGCCGTATGAAGCCATCTGTGGACTGCTGGATACTCATTTTACACCAAAGAAAGTGGGTTTTGGTGAGCGGTACAATTTCTATTCCGCGACGCAGCAGCCTGGCGAAGGGCACTCACAATGGGCCGCAAGGTTACGTGGATTAACCGCGAACTGCAAATTCATCAATATTGAAGAGGCGTTGCGTGATCGTTTCATCATGGGTATGTTGCCCGGATTGGAGAAGGAAAAACTGTTCGTGCAGGACCTGGAGAATTTGACCCTTGCAAAAGCGGTGGAGTTGGCGGAAAGCTTGCGCTGCGCTAAAGCTGGCGCAGCGGCTAGCAGCGACGTCGTCGGTGCCACGGCTTCCTCCGCCTCGGATCAGCTGTTCAAGCTAAACAGTGCAAAGAGTGGAAGTGCGCCTAAAAGAAAGTGTTCTGTGTGTGGTTTCACTAATCATAAGTCTTCCGATTGTCGTTATGCAAAGTATACATGTAAAAAGTGTAATGTAAAAGGTCACCTCCGTAGGATGTGCGGAAAAGTGAATTTTGTTCACACTGTTGACATGGAAGAGAGCGAGGGCGATGACGGTGAGTTATTTCAAATTCGTTCGGCTAAAGGTGAACCTATGATAGAGACAGTACTCATAAACGGTGTTAGATTAAAATTTGAAATTGATAGTGGTTCCGCAGTGACAGTAATATCCGAAAGTTTGTATAAATCAAAATTTTGTAAGGTGCCATTGTTACCTACAAACAAGAGGTTAAAGACCTACACAGGCGATAGTATTGCGTGCGTAGGGATGGTTCGCTTGCCCGTGACATACGCCGCACTCTCTCATACTCTACTTGTTTATGTTATTCGTAACGGTGGCCCCCCTCTTTTAGGTCGTGATTTTATATCTTTATTTAAATTGGAATTATTACCATCGAATTATTGCATTCAAAATGATAATGATTTAGGTAAATTACAGTCACAGTATCCAGATGTGTTCTCTGACAGATTAGGATTATTTAATAAGTATGAAGTAAAGTTGCGTTTAAAGGAGGATGCTAAGCCTGTTTTTTTTAAAGCGCGTCCTATAGCGTTTGCACTAAAAGAAAAGGTCAACAAGGAAATCGATAAACTAGTTGATTTAGGCGTTCTCGTACCTGTAGACCATTGTGAGTATGCTTCACCGATAGTGCCCGTTTTGAAACGGAACGGGAATGTTAGACTATGCGCAGATTATTCAGTGAGCATAAACAAACAGCTGGTCGTGGACCAATACCCTCTGCCTACAATCAAGGAGCTATTTGCAAAGCTTCACGGGGGTAAGCAATTTACTAAATTAGATTTATCCATGGCCTATAATCAGCTCGTTCTAGATAAAGCTTCGCAAAACATCACTTGTATTAACACTCATCGTGGCCTTTATAAGTACACCAGATTAGTGTTTGGTCTGGCCAGTGCACCAGCTATTTTTCAAAAGGTGATGGAAAATATTCTATCGGGCATAGATGGCGTGCTATGTCTGCTTGACGATGTTTGTATAACTGGTAAGGATAAAATCGAGCATCTGGAACGCTTGGAGCTAGTCCTACAAAGGCTACAGGCCGCAGGGTTGACCCTACAGAAGGATAAATGCGAATTCTTTAAGGACGAAATTAGTTATCTTGGTTATATAATAAATAAAGATGGTTTAAAAAAATGTCCAAACAAAGTGAAAGCAATTGTGGAGGCCCCAACCCCCATTAATGTCACCCAATTACAATCTTTTTTAGGGTTGGTTAATTATTACAGGAATTTTGTACCTGGTGCCTCTACAATATTGAGTCCATTGTACGAGTTATTAAAAAAAAATGTTAAGTGGCATTGGTCGACTGAACATGCCAAAGCTTTTAAAATAATAAAAATAGCTTTATCTTCAAGCAAAGTTTTGACACATTTTAATCCATCTGCAAAATTAATCCTTACGGTTGACGCGTCACCTAGCGGGTTAGGTGCAATTTTGTCTCAGGTTGACCCGGTGGATGGACAGGAGAAACCCCTATCGTTCGCGTCTCGAACTCTAAATTCAGCAGAGAAACGTTACTCTCAAATCCAAAAGGAAGCAACTGCTATCAGTTTTGGAGTGCGGAGGTTTCATCAATATTTGTATGGAAAAACAGATCCTTTTGTACTCCGTACAGATCATAAACCTCTCATTTCAATCTTCGCTCCATATCATGGAATACCAGAAGTGACGGCTAATCGATTGCAGAGGTACGCAATGTTTTTAAGCGGGTATAACTATACTATCGAGTATATCCGAAGTGCAGACAACTGCGCAGACTATTTGTCTCGCGCGAGCTTGCCGGCGCCGGCGCCGTCGCTGCATCAGGCAGGTGCAGAAGATGACTTGGTGTTAGGGGAATGCGATCGAGCGTCATATGTTAATTTTGTGGTGGAGGGGAGCTTTCCGGTTACGTTAGATAAGCTACGAGAGGAAACCGGGAAAGATGCTTTATTATCCAAAGTAAAAAGATATATAATTGATGGTTGGCCACCAAAAGTAAATGATGTTTATCTAAAACCCTTTTATTTATGTCGGATGCAATTATCTCTTGAAAACGGATGCCTTATGAGAGGGCATAAAGTAGTAATACCGATGTCATTACAAAATAGGTTGATACAAGAATTGCATAGTTCACACCTTGGAATAGTTAAAACTAAAGCCGAGGCTAGAGCCCGATTTTGGTTTCCAGGTATCGATTCCGCCGTGGAAAACATGGTAGCCACGTGTGATGTCTGTATTCAGTTGCGACCTTCTCCAACGCGCGCACCCAGTTCCCCGTGGAGGTACCCCTCCCAACCGTTTCATAGGGTTCATCTAGATTTCCTTGGTCCAGTATTCGGACACACTTACTTGGTGATAGTTGATGCATTTTCTAAATGGGTGGAGGTGTACGATATGATGAATACAACCACCTCAGCAGCCGTCGTAGAAAAAATTATAGACTTTATTTCAAGATTCGGTCAACCTCATACTTTCGTAAGTGACAATGGCACAGCTTTTACTTCTCACGAATTCCAGAATTTTTGTAAATTAAATGGTATTATTCACATGACTTCACCAGCTTACCACCCAGCCAGCAACGGCCAAGCGGAAAGCTTTGTGAAAATAATTAAGAAGGGAATTAAATCTAGCATAAACTCAAGCAATAATGTAAAAGTAGCACGAATGAAATTGTTAAAATATCTGTTTGACTACAGGAATTCGGTACACTCAACTACTGGGGTTTCACCGGCTGTCTTAGTCTTTGGGCGAAGATTAAAATCGAGACTAGATTTAATCAACCCTGCTGCTAATAATCCGTCGCTCTCTTCCACGTCCACGGCTAATGATGTGAACAAACAGTTTTTACAGAGTAACAATTGTAGTGAAAATAATATCCAGAATTTTAAACCTGGGGTCACCATTTTGTATAAAAGACATTTAAATAACAAGAAGTTTGTATGGTGTAAAGGTACTATAGTTAAACGCATTGGTAAAGTTATATACTTGATCAAAGATAATGCTTCCTCAACTTGTCTAAGGAAACATAAGAATCAGATAACGTTGTACAAGGGACGCCTAAGCGAGAATATGAGCCCTGTTCGGGACTTGCAGGAGTTTGAACTACCGCCAGTTTCACCTCCGTCAGCACTTACGCCCGCTTCTCCTGGCGAAGGGGAGGACGAGGTTGATGATTTGAGAACGTCTGGCTCGGGTTTAGCGTCAGAAGACAATTCTACTGCAGACGTACCCCCAGAGTCTCCTCAACCTGCGGTAACGACACCTGCATCTAGACTTCGCAGGTGTCCCAGAGTTGATTACAAGAAGTACTTTTAAGTGCTGATACTTCAACTAGGGGTAGGAGATGTTATGTATGTACTTTTTTACATATAAGTATATCGACTAGCAATAGATAATCGTGAGTGTGTGGCTGCGTCCACACCTACTTCATTGTCTGTCTGTTTGACAGTTTCCATGGTGACAGAAAATAAACAATATGTTTAAAAGTGGCGTCTATATTATTTTATCCCTAATTTAAATATGTAACAATGATGATTCACTTAGGAGATATTTAGGACAGTCTCGAAGGCGCAGTGGGTAATAAGACGCAAACAAATAGAGCAAGAATTATAGGGTGTCAGAGACCAGGGGACGTACCCCGTGCTCCAGGGCGACAGATTTAGAAGCAAACGGGAATTACACGCTAAGATAAGAGGAAACAACTTGCTCGAGCCATGTGTCGTCTTCGAACATAAGCAGTAGCCTCCTTGTAACATACCCAAATGTTAGGGACATACCCAATGCATGTCCCTAATCTTTGCGATATAAGTTCAACCGTAAGGTGTCTTCAGTGTAACTACACTCGCGAGCAAAAGTTTGGAATCACTTACTTGAAATTGGTTTCGCGCGATCTTGCTTAGTAAATAAATTTTTTATAATTATAAAAATGACATCATTTTAAAGGTTCAACTGTTCACTTTAAATTGATATCAAATTCATTCAAATCGAGCCAGTAGTTGTGGAGCTATCCCGGATTAAGCGAAGGAGTAACGAAAAAGACATGTTTCAATTGTTTGATACGTCTCGAGTTGCGACCTATTGACCCCTATAATAGCACCTGTTATCGCATTTTCTTTATCATCGACTTTCAGACGTTGACCGGTACACATCTCTGCTACTTTTGACCCTTTACCTTGTACGACAATGGAGGCTCCACATAAGCCAGTCCTGTGTTTCGAAAGTTTACAAGCGCTTTCGGGAGACTGGTGGCTTTATCCCGAGACCAAGATCTGGACGGCGCCGGTGCACACCGGAGAGGGATGACCGTTTTATCGTGTTAACATCTCTCCGAAATCGGCATTTGACTGGTGTCGACGTCCAACAGGAGCTCCGAGATGTTCGTGGAGTAGCAGCCAGCGAGTGGACAGTTCGTCGACGACTCAAGCAAGCGAATCTGACTCCAAAAAGGCCTGCCACAGGCCCGAAACTCACGGCAGCTCTCCGACAAGCTCGCCTTCAATTTGCTCGCACCCATCTTGATTGGGAGGTTGAGCAATGGAGGCAAGTCCTGTTCTCCGACAAGAGCAGGATGTTTTTGCACGGTAGCGACCGAAGAGGTCGGGTCTACAGGCGGCCTGGGGAGCGATTTGCACAGTGCTGTTTCGCTGAAACAGTGGCTAATGGGGGCGGCTCTTGTATGATGTGGGCCGGCATTTCCTTCGACGGTAAAACCGAGCTTGTTTTCGTGCCTGGCGGGGGACGAGGAGGCGGTCTAACTTCAGACCGGTACATTTCCGATATTCTGCTGGAACATGTCGTTCCCTATGCGGGATATATCGGTGATGACTTCCTCCTTATGCACGATAACGCTCGTTGTCACACTGCCCGTGTGACCACTGAATACCTCGAAGAAGTCGGTATCGCCACATTGGACTGGCCGGCGCTCAGCCCTGACTTGAATCCGATTGAGCACGTGTGGGATGAACTGAAGAGGAAGGTTCGTTCCAGAACTCCTGCTCCTTCATGTCTGAATGCGCTGAAACCGGCGTTGATTGAGGAGTGGGAAGGTATTCCACAAGAATCAATTCAGAAGCTGATCAGGTCTATGAAGAATCGTCTTCGAGCAGTTATTAGGGCGAGGGGAGGGAATACAAAGTATTGACACTTAATTTTAAAGCTAAATAAATGTTTTATTAATAAATTTTTGTTGTTTTATTCATTCATTATTTTTCCATATTTCCTTGTTTTCCTACCTCCTTCGCTTAATCCGGGATAGCTCCACAACTACTGTCTCCATTTGAATGAATTTGGTATCAATTTAAAGTGGACAGTTGAACCTTTAAAATGATGTCATTTTTTAAATTATTAAAAAATTTTTTACTAAGCAAGATCGCGCGAAACCAATTTCAAGTAAGTGATTTCAAACTTTTGCTCGCGAGTGTAGTTTGCAGTAAAATCCTTTACATAGCAGAATGTGGTCCCATCATATTCCGCCCAAAGGTCAGGGAACAGCCTGAGTCACGTGTCGTTCCGAGACACGACGCTTCGGCGCCCTCTGGCGGCGGCGACGCGCAACCCGCTGTCGCCCGCACAGCCGGCGCGCCTTTAGCAACTTACCTCAGTATAATCCTTCACATAGAAAGACGTGGTCCCATCATACTCCGCCCAAAGGCCAGGGAACAGCCTGAGCCACGTGTCGTCCCCGTACATGACGCTTCGGCGGCCTCTGGCGGAGGCCACGCGCAACACGCTGTCTCCCTGCACGGCTGGCGCGCCGAAGTTCAGCGCCACGTCCGCGAACGTTGACACGCTGCCTGTCATCATTGCCTATGAAAAGAAAACCAGATAAAACTTTATTTGTGGCTGATATACCCAGTATACCCAGATCAACCCAGTAGCGCCGCCATTTGATTAAATACATTAAAAGGTGCCCGTCCACCACCGATAATTATCGGTGACCGATTATTTATAGGATTCTGTTTTTCAGAACGTACTGATTTTAATGGCACGCACACGTCCTACAAAAAGTCGGTCAGAAATATAATGCGGCGATACTGGACCGAGCAAGCCGCCTTAACACTTTACGTAAGGCTGCTTAATATACGAATGCATGAGTACCTACAATACTCCCATACAATATTGAAAGGGTGCGGCCACAGGGCAACTACTTTGCTCTGGCCGATCAGCTAAAGTTGGGATTAATGCTATTTTTAACCGTCTTCAGAAAAGGAGGAGGTCCTATGTTAGACTGTATGTATGTTTTTTTTCATAGAAAGGGTCATTTAAGTTACACAATTTGAACTAGTTTCTCTAACATATTACTATTCGTATTACTACACACATTGTTTAATTAAGTTCTAATATAAATGGCGCGTGAACATCCCCTAATAAACAAACGATTTGTTGCATGCGTAGCTGCTACCAATCAAGCCGATGCCGATGCAATGACGGAAATATAGTTTGCAAAAATAGCAAGCGAATTGACAGTTAGCATGGACTTGAAAATTAACATATAAAATGATCTATGAGCTTACTAGCAACCTGCCCCGGCTTTGCACGGTTGCAATATGATACATGTGTAATACTGTACTACAAATAAACCTTCCTTTTGAATTACTCTATCTCTTTGAAAGAATGGTTCGTTGTGTAGTTTAAAAGATTTAGGATACATAGGGACAGACAGCGAAAGCGACTACAAATAATAAATAATTTATCACTTTATTTCCTAACCTATGTAGTGATAATTTTCAAATACTGACTTCAAGTTAAGTACGGTCGGGTATTCTGTCGCGTAACCCCTTTCAAACAAAAATTGCTTGCACGCACGGAACAAAAATGACGACATTCACACAAAAAACTATGCAAGCTGCAAGCGATTTCTGCTCTTCTGGTGGTTTCCTAACCATATACACGGCGTCACGTGGAGATAAAATAGGCTATTTGACTTGTTATGGAAAACCCTCTCATATTATTTATTGGTGTACCCTAAAAATAATATTTATTTTAATTTATTATGAACATTTAGTTAAGAGCATCATTATAAAATATAAGGATTATTTAATCTGTCAAATACGCTTCATTCGGCAATATGGAGTCACGTCAACCTTATGTAAACAAGTAGGAAATTCAATAGCACACGATAAATTTGATAAATGATTAGCGTCCCGCATAGATAAAAGATAAGATAAGATAAAAAATTCTTTATTCAATTTAGGTCCACACAGAACACTTATGAATGTCAAAATAGTACATATTATCTACCGCTGGTTCGGAATGTCGATTTCTACTGAGAAGACACCAGCAAGAAACTCAGTAGTTACTCTTTTCAAATATTGATGATGTTACAGAGTTTCAATTGAGAAGAGAGAAAAAAATACAATTATGAAAGTTAATAGACTACTATGAATAACAACTCAAAAGATTAATGAATTAACATGACCAAGAATCCTTATCATTTAAATAGTCTTGTACACTATAGTAACCTTTCTTCATTAGGCAGGTTTTAATATGGGACTTAAACTTATCTAGTGATAGGTTAATGACATTTTGTGGTAGCTTATTAAATATCTTAATACTTAAGCCAACAAACGAATTACCGATTTTATGAAGTCTGAGGACCGGGACGGCAAGCCTATGTTTATTTCTGGTGTTAAGACTATGACTATCGGACTTTTTTGGAAAAGTGTGCAAGTTCTTACGTACATACATAATGCAGTCGAGGATAAATTGGGAAGCCACGGTTAAAATATTTATTTCTTTAAATATTTCCCTAAGTGAGTCACGTGATCTAAGGCTGTATATAGCGCGGATGGCCCTTTTCTGTAATACAAAAATAGTTTGTATGTCAGCAGCAGACCCCCACAACAGTAGACCATATGACATCACACTGTGGAAATAGCTGAAATAGACCAGTCTTGCCGTTTCGATATCAGTCAGACGCCTAATTTTTCTTACTGCATATGCAGCGGAACTTAGTCTTCCTGCCAAGGCTGCAATATGGGGACTCCACTGCAATTTCGCATCTATAGTTATACCGAGAAAAACGGTGGAATTAATGATTTGAATAGATTCATTGTTCATCTTAATACTTGTATCGACCTGCCTTACATTTGGCATGGTGAATTTTACACATTTAGTTTTTTTTGAGTTAAGAAGTAAATTGTTGGTCGTAAACCAGTGCAATACCTGTGAGAGAGTATCATTTACGTCGTCAATTGATTTTTTATATCTATCAACCTTAAAAATCAAGGAAGTGTCGTCAGCAAATAACACTATCTCACATAGATCTTTCGTAAAGTATGGAAGGTCATTTACGTATATTAAGAACAACAAAGGCCCCAATATTGAGCCTTGGGGCACTCCCATTAATAGAGGAGCGCCAGAAGAGTCGATTCCATTAACATTAACCCTTTGAATCCTATCAGACAAATAAGATTGAATCATATCAAGTGCGTTATTCAATACACCGTAATGCCGTAACTTCATCAATAGTGTTTCATGATTAACGCAATCAAATGCTTTCGACAAATCACAGAAAACACCTATTGCATCCTGCTTTTTCTCCCACGCATCAAAACCATGTTTGATAAGAGCCACTCCTGCATCAGTAGTGGATTTTCCCTTAGTAAATCCAAACTGTTTTTCATGCAGTAATTTATTAATATTAAAATGAGATAAAAGTTGAGTAAATATAATTTTTTCGAATATTTTACTGAGTGCTGGCAATATGGATATTGGCCTAAAGTTAGACGGGTCACTCCTTTCTCCAGATTTGAATAAAGGTATGATTTTACTAATTTTCATCTTATTTGGAAATTGACCCTCGTCAACACATTCGTTAAATATTATAGCTAAGTGGGGTGCGATAGAGTGTATTATATTTTTTATTATATCTATCGAAATTCCCCATGCATCCTCAGTCTTTTTAATATTTAAATCTTTTAATGTTTTAAGAATAATATCTGAGTTTACATGACTAAATCTAAAAGATGTGGTGCACTCATCTACATGCGACTTGATGAGAGAAGCAGCGAGATGCGGGCTCGAATTTAATGTTTTAGTGGTAGTGACTGGAATGTTTGAAAAGAATGACTCAAATGTGTTTGCCACTTCAGAGTCTGTATCAATAGATTTGCCATCAATTTTAAGAGAGAGCTTGCTGTGTTGTGTTTTGTTTTTGCAAGTCTCTTTATTTATAATTTTCCATGTAACTTTACTTTTATTACTAGCTTTCATAATCTTATTTTTAAAGTAATTTGATTTGGCCACTGCGCATACTTTTTTAAATAGCTTTGAATATTTCTTAACATATTCTAATGTCGTTGGGTCATTAGAGTAGGCCTTAATATCATACAATTCAAATAACCTCTTTCTACTTTTATAAATACCTGTAGTGGCCCAGTCACTGAATTTGGTTTTAGAGGTATTTGTTTTAATGGTTCTTTTGGTAAAGATACCATTAAATTCTTTTTCAACGACATTAAATAATTTATCATAATGTTGGTTTACATTTCCTTCATTATAGGACAATGTAGACAACTTTTGTGAGATAGTTTCTTTAAATTTATTTATACGGTTTTCAGTGATTGGTCTACATACAAAACTATATGAAGAAGGGGCATGACGGTGCTCAAACACAGTCATTTGACCACTATGGTCAGAATTGATAAAATTTATTATGGACTTGTCCATAACTTCACAGTTACAAAATATGTTATCTAAACAAGTAGCTGAGGTGGGTGTGACTCGCGTGGGTTCGTTGAAAAGATGATGTAAATTAAATGATTTAAAGAGATTCAGAAACCTAACAGAGTTCTGTGAGTTATCTAAAATGTTGATATTAAAATCTCCACAAACAACTACTTTTTTATTAGATGAACACATTTTGCTCAAAACTTCTTCCATAATGGATTCAAACATGGTAAAATTCCCATTTGGGGGCCTATACACACAGACAATGACATGCCGCTCCAGCTCTGCACACGCTAACTCAATAGTTCGCTCAACTGAGAGTGAGACAATATCTTTACGTTCTTTAAATTTAATAGTATTATTCAATAAAATAATTGACCCGCCTCTGATTGCCAACTTTCTCGTGAACGAACTACTGACGCTATAGTTATCTATATTGATAATTAGTTCATGTTGTCTTAACCAGTGTTCTGTAATACATAAAATATGGATATTCATTTCATTTAAAAATAACTCTAATTCTAATTCTTTGCCAGACAAACCCTGGATATTCTGATGTATAAGGTTCAGATGACTAGGGTTTCCTTTTGTTATTGATTTGCTAGAGGATTCCTCTATTGTCTCATATTGTAATTTAAATTACTTGGAATCACTTCCAAACTCTGAGTAACCAGGTTTTTAATATTAAACGCTAACAGAGTAGCTAATTCATTTTTAATTTTATTTGGCAAATAAAAAGTTTTGCCAGTATACAATGGCGTCGAATCTGCCACTTGTTTTGCTTACAAAAGCTTGACGTCACAGTAAAGAAAGCCAATAAAAACCGTTTATGGTCACGTGGTTCCAAGCACAAATAAATTTATTTTATTTTGGTTTTTTGGAGAAAACATTCAATATTTTTATGTGTTTTATTGCTGATTCCTTTTTAAAGCTATAAACTACGCGGATTACTATTAATAATATATTTTTTTTCACGGATTTCTAGATTTTATCGCGGAGAAATTCGCTGCGTGAGTGAGGGTACCGGAGGTCCAATCCGGGGAAGGGGGGGTTTAAAGGTTGGCAGCGCACTTGTGACACCACTGACGTCGCTGGTGTCCATGGGCGGCAATCGCTAACCATTAGGTGATCCGTCTGCTTGTCTGCCACTTGTGACATAAAAAAGGACAAATTTAAATATAACGTGCTCCGCTATTATGGATTCGACACCCGATAAGTGGCAACAAGCCCTTATAACTGAGTAAAAATGCTATTTTTGCACTGCAGTGCGGTAACTCGATCTGACGCAGAGTCCCATAAAGGTGGATTAGGAGGAAGGGGTGAAAAATTATTAAAATGTCCAGTAATTTATGGATGAACCCTAAGGGTTAATGACAAACAAGAATGTTTCTGCGTTTTTCCTATTCAGCAACTGAATCGTATTGCAAGACGTAAGTGAAATATATGTAATTAATAGCTAGCCTATTCAGATACAATGTATGCTCGAGTATTTATGTAACATTATTTTACTGCCGATAGTTTCCTCAGAGCCATTGGACTCAATAAGTATAACTCGCAGGGTTGGAAATATATTTTTTCTATAATTCTATGTAATAGTGATTATTATTGAAAAAGCGTCAGAAACATATTATACGACTTTTAAAACTATTATTATTTGAATATGCCTGTACCGCAATACGACATTCATTTATGAGTAGGTTCTAACGTACTTTTATGGAAAGAAAAAAGGAAAGCAGGCTACTTATAGCAAATGTGAAAAAGTTTATGAAAGAAGTATATTAAACATTCTTCCGCTTATCGTGTTTCTACATGGGTTACTCTTGAGCCATGATCCAGGATTGGTCAAGTGATAGTTATAATAATCAAGCGATTGCCGTCTGTACCGATTGCGCAATCCAAAGGGAGCCATACCAATAAAAGTGGGTCATGGTAACACATTCAGAATCATCATCATCCTCCTGCCCTATTTCCAGGTTATCTGGTGTCGGCGAAGTATGTTTTCCTTTCCCATACGTCCCTGTCATTCGTCATCGAATCATCCACCTCTTTCTCCGTCATGTCATTCTTCACACAATCCATCCATCTCTTTTACGGCCGTCCTCTGTTCCTCCACCCACTTACTTTTAAACTCATCACTTTTTTGGTAACACATTCAGAATCTAGATTATTAAAAGATGTCAGGTGCGCAGATTCGCACATATCGAACCTACGATCTCCCGTCGAGCTACCACTGAACCACTCTTATGCGCAGTCTAATTATATATTCTTATATTAAAATTTTAAAGCATAACTGAACATTTACGACGATTAAAGCATGCCAACCCTGAACTAACTAGCTACTAGGTGCATACCAGTATGCAATATATTCACGCATGCGTGCCTCCTCTTCCCACGTTTATAAAATTGCCTCAGGCTGCAATATCCACGTTACAGTCACATGCATCATAACTACTATTTGATAACTAGCTAGGTTTCAACCAATTGCAACTTTCCAGAAATAGACCTGACCACCGACTAACAACTCTTTGATAGTTAGCCGCATCTTTTTCGCGAGTGTGCGTTAAGAGAAAGCATAACTATTTACTTAGGTAGTTACAGCGTGAAGAGGAAATGATAGAATCATTTTAATGATACACCCAAGATATTTATTTATTGATTGTCAGCATAATTAGAATAATAGTAATTTAATATGAATGGCGATTATCATGTCTACTTTTCTACACATAGTCAAGCCACCACCACCAAAAACTTCTACACCTACATTACAAAAAACTTCAAACATTAATAATTATTAAAATGTGCAATCAAAAAATCCACTGCTGGACTTGACATAAATAGAATGCTACTCTTGAAGTAAGACAGTATAAACTTCCCAGTAGCAAGGTTTATGAAGTCTTATAGATCAAACTTGAGATGGCGAAGGTGCGGGAGACGGCAGAGCAGAGTGCTTGCTTTTATCCTAGTTGGAGGACCGTATCACAGAGCAACCATCCATGCATTCTGTGTGATCAATTTTGATCACACAGAATGCATGGATCACACAGAATGAAAATGTTTATACTGCCATTGTAACCAAGAGTAACATAACTTGCTATTGTAACTCAAAACACAGATAAAAGCATATCATTTCAAGCACAACACCAAAGAAAAAACTATTTAAATACACATGAAATAAAGTTCAAAATGTTGAAACTTCTGAAGAAATGGTTTTTTCTTTGGTAAAACCAAATGGTGTGTTATAATTACAAAAGGTGACACTTGCAAATATATCCCGCCAGAAGTTTATGGTGCGCCTCCACTGTGCCTTCTCAATCTTTCTCTCCGGTGACTGTACACAACATAAAGAAATATTACCAAAAATGTAATTTAATCCATTATTCAATTTGTTGATATGTTATTAGATCAATTAAATTTTCTTTTCGGAGTCAGATCGATGTATGTGATGTTGTGAAATATTTATTTATTTATTTATTGTTTCTTCCAAGAGCAATAAACCACTAAATTTAAAAATAGTTTTTTCTAAGATGTTGTTTGCTTGATAGCAATTGAAATAGTAGCTCCATTAAACATTTTATTTTATTAAAGCACCAAATACATGTCTCTTAAAAATTAGTACACTGATTGTAGTGAGGAGAATACTGCAGCAGTCCGATATCATTTCAAAAATCCTTTTACACCCCCCTAGTGTTGGTTGATATTTTTTTCTATATAAAATCATAATTCCAGATATTCATTGAATACTGGGATATTAGTGACTTACCTTAATCCTAGGCATGGTCACTGTAGGTGGCTCCGCAACAGAGACATAAATACAGGCTGTCTTGTTCTTCAGTAGTTCAGCTGTATATGGCATGTACTCTTCAGTGACAAAGTCATACCTTAGACTATCTATCACCATTAGAACCACACTGTGCTCACCAGCATTGTATACTTCATGTCCGTCAATACTAGAAAAATATTATTTTAAAATATTTTATACTTTGATCAACATTCTTGTGACCTGTACGAATAGATGTTCTAACTTAGTCAAAATATCAATCAAGACTGTTAGTCCATTACTGAATGTAGACCTCCTCATGGTGCAGCAGATTTTTATCCCTTATCCAGTCAAAGATATTAAAGTTGAAAAAGAAGGATTTTCCAGAGTTCAACAAGAGGTGGAGTGACCTGCATCATTATGTTTGCCTAACTATAATTATTTATCACTCTAAGACATGCTCTCTCAAAAACTTTTTGAATATCAAGTAGTAAGATATTTATACTAGTGTATGAACTACATAATGAAAGACGAATAAGACCTAATCCCATAGAAAAATTTTAGATACAGAGTGAGATACAGTGTTAATTTTAGTTAGATCACCAAATGTGTGGATGGGTGTTCACTATTTGCACTTGCAACAGTGCAAGCGTGAATCGAGAGTAAAACTAAGTGTGGAGATGGCTGTTTGTGCTAAGTCTAGAATAATAGCAGGTAGATTAGGTTGAATGGCTGAATAATCTTAAATTTTTTAAATATGTAACAATTTAGGAAGGACTGTTTCTGTAGTGAGTATATTGAATATAATTTTAGATAGGTAAACATGCAAGAACTTTATTTGATTTCAATTAATGTTATTTTGAAGACTAAATTTTACATTTATAAAATTATTATTTTGAATTCTTAAGAAGTTTCTATTCTTAACACACAATTAATTTAACAAAGTTATGATAAAATTTCTCAAGAGTATTTATTAATTTTCAAATAATATAATTTACTGTGGTAATACTTAATTTGTGATAGTAAAAAAAAACAGTACTCACCTGACACCATCAATAAAGTTAGGCAAATCATCCATATGGGCCAATTTTCCTGAATGATACTTTAATGGGAAAAATCCATACAGGAAAAGCATAAAGGCTCCTAGTGCCTTTATAAGGAGGCAGAGGCTTAGCCATCTATTTTTCTTCCAACTCATTGTGGTTACAGTTCAGCTGTCGTGGAGAAATTGCTAAAGGAAAAGGTGTTTCTCAACAGCACATGTGTATACTGACTGATTCCTCGTTAGCCGGTAATTCGCACACCCTCGAGTAATACCACGTTGAGCAATACAAATCCAAGGTAAGTATCATTGAGTGGGTAGCCTTTCAATGATTACCTGTATTGTAATCATAGCTTATTATCAACGACCGGTTCGGTGTAAAGTTATATTGATTTCGCGAGATAACTCAGTGTTCGTTTTTTAAGTTTTATTTAATAGAATCGCATATCACAGCAAAACACTGATTACTTAATTTGAGAAGTGAAAAGTAAAGACCAAAATAAGATAAAAAAATGATGTGTGTTTTAGAAACACAAGCAATATGTACAAATCGTTATTAATCATTTCGTAAAGACAGCCGATCAGAGTTAATTTTCAAATGTCACTGTCATCCATCAGCAGCCGCCCCGCCGCGGCCAAGTCAACGTCAAGCTGGTGGTGGTTATGTCAAACTGCGTTTTGTTTTGTTTATTCTAAATACATAATAGTTTCAAATTAAAAATATTAAACATTAAATCAAATATTAAACATTAAATCAAATATCTGACCTGTTTAATCGAATGGGAGCATGAAGGAGCTTATAGTATACTATTTATTGATTTTAATTATTTATTGATTAAATTGATTTAATCTAAGCTTCCAAGATGTGTTTCATAGTATCTTCTACTTAGTTTGTGTGTTTCATCTTAGATAGTGGCAACAAGAAGGTTAATAACTTCGTGGATAGCGGTGTTTTATAGACAAACGGAACGGACCCAACTCTCGTGCTCGTGATATTTTGAAAACATGGCGTGTATCACCTAAAAACCATACAAAAAGACTATGTTTTAGTGATCTAAGTCGTATGATGATAAATGTCACGAGCCCGAGAATTGGAGCCCCATTCTCAGGATTTTTGATATGAAAAGAAATGGCGGATATCACCTGAAAACTATACAAAAAAACTATGTTTTAGTGATATACGTATGATGACAAAATATCACGTCCCGAGAATTGGGCTCCAGGAGCCCAATTCTCGTGATCGTGATATTTATACAGAAAATCGTGTAAATTAAAAATATCTAGTGGTAAATAACAATACCTAAAAGTTATTAGATATTATATGTATTAGTTAAGCTTAGATTTTGATTTAATCCAAGTACCTAGTTAAGTATATTATACCTTCCTATAATTACATTTGTAATTCAATTTTAATTAATCGTTAAATTAGTGCGATATATATTTAAATTTTATGATAATCTTACCTTTTTGCATGTTATGTGTATTCTATTTAATTGAGTAGGTAGATAATATTATGTAACTAAGTTTGTATGTCCATATCTAACCTACCTACAATACGTTATGAGCCTATTTTATTAAAATAAAATATCTTACCCAGGCACTTACCTAAATAATCATTCAGTTTTCTAATTAAAATGAAATGTATCAAAATTGTACCTAAGAATGGGCTGAAGAATCATCATCGGATGACTTCGAGATCACAACGCCAAAAATAAACGGCAGATTCATAAAATGCCCGTAATTGTTCTCGAAATACACCTACAAGGTTTCAATGGATAAGCATGTAAATAATCATCAGTTTGTTTCAGCGGCATTTGCTAGTGTGACCATGTTTTTTTTTAATATAGTCGTACTTGGCATAATTTTGTATTATTATTTCTCTTGGGCGCATAATTTCACCGGGTTGAGTCAACAGCTCACGCGAGCCTGTATTCGATGGTCTTTTCCATCTAACTATTCACCAAGAATGTTTAAGAATAGTGACACAGTATATTGGCTCTCCTCAGCCTGATGGTAAGCTAGAGAAGAGCCCACGTTGCAATCACAACGGCAATGTCAAGGCATCACTTCAGTTGGGACTGCCATACTGGCTCGCGAGATACTTCTTCACGCTTAGTTTGAAGGAATAGAATAGAGATTCTTGGAATCGGAGGAATTAGGGATTAGATCCCTATTTCCTCTAGGGAATCTCTTGCCCTAAATCCTCTAATCATCCCTAAATCCTCTTCCAAATCTCAAACTTCAATCCACACTTACTTACTGTCGCGGTTTGATAGGTACTTTTTCCCTACGATTTTTTTTATGTCATCCTCTGACGCACAGATATTATAATTCTGAGGTGTTCCTGGAGGATGGTTTTTGACTTTTTTATGTCATCTACGTGGCAGACGAGCAGATGAATCACCTGATGGTAAGCGATAGCTGCCGTCCATGAATACCCACAACACAAATGGACACCATAACCACAAGTGCGCTGCCAAATCTTTCAACTCCCCTTCCCCATGGATTGGGTCTCTGGCACCCTCACACAACCAGCGAAACATAGTGCAGGCTGCCTTTGCCTTTACGTATGATCGCCAATGCTAGCTGCATGGATTGATTTTGCGTGAGGAGGTCATAAAAAATTAAAGCCCATCATATCATCATAACGGATAAGATGTCGTATTCCCATACGCGCAGGAACTCGTGCGCACCACCACGGCAAGTTCAAGGTGCCCACGGCTCACCGGTTGAGTCAGCAGCCCACTCGAGCCGGTGTTCTATTTAAATCACTTGTCTTCGCCCGTAGCTCCAGTAGCGAACTAACTCACGCAGTCGCGCGCGCCTGCAACGAATTCACCCGCAAAGGTATTTTGCATTGATTTTTACATAAAAGTGATTGTTTGTCAGTATTTGAGTGATTGGAATTTGGTACTTAAGTATTCCCTTTTATTTAGCAATTATTTAAGAAGCTGTCTGTTGTTATTTTCAATTTAATTAAATACTTACATTAGAAACACACGTATTAAATGTAAATCAAACTTAATTACTTCGACAGTTTTTAATTTATTAATTATTTTGATTTAATTAAGATTTTTTTTTAAATTATAGTTATAAGTTCATTAATTAAGACCTTTTCTTGAATTATGATGAAGTATAAATGGATAATTAAAATTTTAAAATGATAATGGTTTTTTCACGAATGATACCTAGGTTACTGACTTGTAAAATAACTACTTAACATCGTACATATTGTAAAGATGTTTATTTAGTAGGTACATACTGTACAATAGTTATATCGAAATTTGGAATCGTATATTCCTAGCTTATTTTAAAAACACTCAAGGAAAAAACACTGCGATGCAATCTAAAGAATCTACCGAAAATACACGCAAGATTCCCCGTGTAAATAAACAAACAGATCGTCTAAATTTACCTCCCGGTTATAATCGATGTCACGCAACGGATTCGGCCACTTGCATCACAGCACAGCTAAAAGCGTCCAGGTGAATCATTCGTGGAACCATTCCAGAACATTATTCGGTATACTAAGTAGGTATACTTGGATAGATCGCGGTTAGTCCAGTGAGGGTGCAAAGCGATGCTAATGCGATACTATTTTACTAGCAAGACCTTGTGAGTAGGTGACCGTGGAGAGCCACGCTTCGGCTTGAATGGGCCTGCTCGACCGGAGTGATACCACGGCCCTCACAGAAAAACGGCGTGAAGCAACATTGTGCTGTGTTTCGCTGGGTGAGTGAGGGTACCGGAGGTCCAATCCGGGGGAAAGGGGGTTTAAAGATTGGCAGCGCACTTGTGACTCCTAGCGTCGCGGATGTCCATGAGCGGCGGCAATCGCTTACCATGTGATCCGTCTGCTCATCTGCCACCTATCACATATAAAAAAAGTAACAGAATCGGTCTGCAATGCAATGCGAGTGTCAGCAGTACCTACTGTCAATGTTATTCAAAATAACAATACAATAATTTATATAGCTAGATATACCACGAGTTTCTCCTTACCGTCTACTATGTAGACCTACTTAACTATTTTATGTATAAGTTCTTAGGTTTATCACAAAATTCTGAGAGTTCTTAATAGTCTAATTACTTACATACATGCATATTAATTACCAAGAAAGTACCTAGTTATAAACAATTTAAGTAGCAGAATAGAAACATGCTAAAATAGCCATGCATACAATACGTATCGATCATGGTTAAAAATCGCCATAAAAGTAGGGGTTACTTTTTCTCAACATGTACAGTAGGTATAAGAAAAGGGAATAATGAAATGTGTTAACTCAGATTTGATCGTACAGGAGACTCAATGTTACCACTGGACGATCGTCTTAAAGATACAAAAATATCTGCTCATTGAAAATGCGCTGTTTATCTCATTTGCAGCTGAAACACGACAATGATGTAACATTTATCTATATATTTCCAGTTCGTTTACGGCTTGATAACTATTTATGTAGTGACTATTAAATTAGCACTAAATTAAACGGTACGATGGCTGTCATTTCAGCCTGGTAACCATCCATACCTACCGATACCAATTATTTGGCCTCAGATATGGAAGAAAGTGAATGAGATTTTTTCATTAATTGTACAGTCAACTCCAAAAATATGTATACACTTTAGGACCTTGTCACAATACTTACCTATCAGAAAGTAGAGGTCTACTTTCTTTTGTCTAACGTCCGACCTAAAGTGTATACATATTTTTGGAGTTGACTGTACATATTGTTACTATTATCGAATGGTTAGAGAAGAGGTGATTAAAGGGATGTCCTAAATGTTTACCGGCAGGTACACCCTGTTTGCTCGATCGATGCTCGAATTTCAAATAAGGGGTCAACTCATGAGTACCTAAACAAAACTATTATTTTTATAATACAGTCTGATGAAAAAGTTTCTATATCAATTCCAGATGTCGATAGTCCCCATGATGTTCCGTGACTGGTGGGACGACTGGGACCGCCCCTCGCGCCTGCTGGACCAGCATTTCGGTATGGGTCTCCGCCGCGACGACCTCCTGTCCTCCCTCTCCACAGTGCCCACCAGCTCGCTGCTCAGGAACTCCTACTTCAGGCCCTGGAGGACCAACCTGGCCAGGCAGGAGTCGTCGTCCACAATCAACCTTACTAAGGAAAAGTTCGAGGTAAGTTTACGCTTTTTTATCAAAGTGGCCTAAACTGTGACGATCACGAGTATTGTCAAGATTATTGTTGCCTTCCAGTCTCATTAATTTGGATGTTTATTACCTTTATGTTTATTTACTAGATATCCAGTATATGTATGCCTCCCCCAATGATCTCCACACAGATCGGTCCTGTGCCGCCCGCATCCAAGGGGTTCCTGCGACCTTTGCCAGATCGTCGGTCCACCTTGTGGGGGGCATGCCACGACTTCGACCCCCTATACGTGGCCTCCACTAGAGGACCTTTCTGCCCCATCGGCCGTCTGATCTCCTCGCAATGTGCTCTGCGTGTTGCCACTTGAGGCATGCAATTCTTTGGGCTATGTCTTTGACCTTGGTTATCCTACGGATCTCATCATTCCTGATACGATCATGCAAGGAGACTCCGAGCATAGCCTTTTCCACTGCTCTCTGCACGACATTGAGCCTTCGGTTCGCATAGGCATACGTACATTAGGTACGCATAGTGTACCTAATATCTCTACGAGTTCGATGACATTTTTCATCATACATTCAATACAATTAAATACTTATTTACTGATTATGTAGAAAGTATACCTTACGGATAATAAGTATCTGCCAGTTTAGTCGGCGCTGCACTGGCAGTTAATTATCTTGTACCCGTTTTATTTGTCACATAAATATAAGCTATATTCCTAATCTCCTGTGATTCCAGGTGATCCTAGACGTCCAGCAGTTCTCGCCTGAAGAGATCACAGTAAAGGCGTGCAATAATTCCGTCACAGTCGAGGGCAAGCACGAGGAAAAGCAAGACGAACACGGCTTCATCTCCAGGCAGTTCACTCGCCGGTACATCCTGCCCTCAGGTACGTTGCGGAAGTGAGACGGCCAGTCATCTCATTGTTATTACTAGACTCACAAATCGTAGATGGTTCATCATGCCAGGCAGTTCACTCGCACATCATTTTCCTCAGGTATACGTTGCGGAAGTCTGATAGCAGTTGTCTCATTGTAATTGCTACTTACGTTTTTCTAGATTATGGTTCACTACGGCGTACACCGGGCATTGAACGATGACTTGGATGCAACCGGGAATGACACGTTGGGATGATGACGTGTGGAACAGAATGACTCGTAAAATGTTAACTCCTCGCTTGGCTTGTGCCCAAAAAGGGAGAACGTAGGATACGTTGCATACGAGATGGCATCCTTAAAATAAAGTTATCTGGTATTTTACTTGAAAAAGATACGTTTTAATTCTCTTAATATTTTTTGGTTTGTTTTCAGGATACGAACTCACTGACCTCGTTAGTACGCTTTCTTCGGACGGCGTGCTCACCATCACAGCGCCGAAGAGGCCTCCGCCCCAAGCTGGTGAGAGGATCGTGCCCATCACCAAGACCGGACCAGCGAAGCAGCCTGAGCCAGTCAGGTCTGAGCAGCCAAGGGAACAGACCGTCCCGATTGTCACATCTCCTTAATTTGTATCTAACTTTTTTGATAATCGTTTGCTGACATTTTTGTAAGGTTCGGTTACCAGTGATGACATTTAAATTTAGAATCAGTTTAGGCTAGTGTGAACTTTGGGCATAAAAGTGTATCTATATATCTAATCTGGGAAGATAGGACACTAAAAGAAGTCCTATGCAAGAATACGAGGCGCATAATGTTATGGTGGCTTGATAGGTATGGCCTATCGGTATGTCATAGTTATGTGTAGGTATCTAAAGTCTTTGTTTAGCCTGCTATTCCGCGTATGTTTTAATTTCGCTCATTAGAACGTTTGTCTCAGGGCAAGTGCAAGAAGAGGCTGTGAATATGTAATGTAATAAAGAGAAAGCGCTCAGCCAAAATAAATCTTATTTTAATTAATTATTTTGGTAATTTGATTTGATTTATTTTGATAGTGGTACCTGTTGGGAACCTAACAAAATGTCAGCAGACGTCTGTCTTTATAATCCTAAACTTTTGACCCCACTATCGATGTACAACGATCGAATCATAAATAGCATTTATTTTTAAGCCCGCCGTTGGCCAACGACGAGGATCGATTCGAAATGAACGAATAAGGTATTTAAAGAGGAATGCAAAGGTAAACGCCATTATTTTTTAAACGTAAAATAAAACAAATTGACAAGTTGTTGTGACATTATTTGTAAACATAACCCGAATTGAAGGTAAATGTTTGGGAAGCTCTTGTAATGGAGTTATGTGGAGAAAAGGACGTTTCATCGCTAAGGAAGAATTTCGAACTTTATTCAATTATTTACATTTAATATCGACATAATCCTTTTACATTATACTACCACAGAAGGTACAGGCAGGGACAGATCAGGTAAATGCAATCTTTCAATTACACCATTTTGATATTGAACTAAACATGTTCTTTTTTATGAGTGGTTTGGGGAAAATAGCTTGCGGTCGAGATGTTGCCGACAAGCAACCAGTGCACCTTAGCTAAACCAAAGCCAACTACTTAGATAAGAATCTTTGAAATACACGTATTGTTCCTCGGTACAACAGGTTTCGATCAACAATAAGTATCTTTTCTCCTAGAGCTTGATAGCATGTCAGATACCTACAATAACCTTATAAGTAGCCCTTTCTGTATGTACTTATGTAACTATGTTTACTTCCTCGGAAAGCACGTTAAGCCGTTGGTCCTGCGCCCAATCCCTCTCTGGTCGTGTCACAGTAGTGTCCCATCGGAATATGAGGCTAAGGGAATAGAGAGTGCACTCGTGTTTGCGCACACACTTGAGCACTATAATATATCCTGCGTACGTGGCTGATCGTTGAGATTGGCCGCCGTAGCCGTAATCGGTTGGAGGATTATTATTATGTTTACTTAGTGCTATAACAAAATTCCAAAAACCCGACCCGTTTAGCGCGCCAGGTGAGACGCAAGGGTCGCGGGTTTGTTTCCCGCATCAACACAAGTGTTTCTTGATGAAACAGCTCTGGGTGTTTGTGGTACCTTCTTTGTTCCTGGTTTACATAGCACAAGGAAAGATACAATGTTTTTTTTTATGAAATAGGGGGTCGACGAGCAGACGTATCACCTGATGGTAAGTGGTTACCGCCGCCCATGGTCACCTGCAACGTCAAGTGCGCTGCCGTCCTTTTTATTAAGGAGTACGCTCTTTTCATGAATGTGATGTTGTCTAATTTTTTTATTTATTTAAATATAAATACATAAGTGCGTACACTTTGTGTAACACCCTGTTGGTCTAGTGGTTTAAGTACCAGGACGTGATCTCGGGGTCCTGGGTTCGATTCCAGGGTCGAGCAAAATGTATGTTTCAAATTTTTCGAACATAGCTCGGGTTTGTGATCACCAGTCCGCATTTGGCAAGCGTGGTGTTTAAGCCTAATCCCATCATAGTAGCGATGACTTGTTTTCTATGATGGAGGACTTTGCCCTGCAGTGGGCAAGTTTCAATGAATTTCGTAAAGTCGTTGAACAAATGTTGTTCAGAATGGTTGATAGAACACGTGGTTAAAAGGTTGTAAATGTTCACAGATACACCCTGTATACTGTCCCACTACAGGGCAAAGGCCTCCATCATAGAACTCAAGTCATCGCTACTATGATGGGATTAGGCTTAATCTTGCACCACGCTTGCCAAATGTGGATTGGTGATCAAAAACCCGAGCTATGTTTTAAAAATTTGAAACATACTTTTTGCTCGACCCTGAATCGAACCCAGGACCCTGAGATCACGGCCCGGTACTTAAACCACTAGGCCAACAGAGCGTCTGATATTTGTGTGTAAATGAAGTTCCGGCTTTTCCGAGCTCACCGCATATTTAAGGGTTGGATTCTGGACATCGTAGGCTGTACAAAACGAAAGCTAGCACAAACTTAGACAAATTAATACTCGACCAAATCATTGTAAATTACCAACATTTATGCGAACAGTTTTCTTTGAACGACGGTGTGGCTTGTGGACACATTATGTACGCATTCATTCACACCTTATACGGGACAGGACATTACCGAGAAACACTTAACTGTAGAGATGTGCCAACTCGGGACACGACTCGAGTTTCAATCGAGTTAGTTGTATTTTAAAGGACTTTTAAATTCATTTTATTAGGACTAACTAAGAGAATACCAATTTAATTTTGCTTCCCTACAAAATTAAATTGAAAATCAGATGTTGATCAAAAACTTATTTAGACATTGCACCAGTATGCTTCGATCATCAGTGGTGCGTGTGTTAATAAGTTGCTGATGCGATGGCGGAAGGTGGAACATATGTTGCTTCTTAGGAATTGGCACTTCTCTTTACGAGGTCCTTAAGTACATAACGGTCCCCTCTCCAATTAATTTTTGGCCAAAAGCCTTTTCGCACTGTAGAACTAGGTAACATGTTACATTAAAAACTAAACCTCAAAATTTTGTTGCCCTGTCAATTGTAGTTGATGCAATGATGCCAAAATAACTAATCGTCCAGCAGGGTAGTTAGTGACCACCTTTCATCAGAGATGAAGCCCAGAAATAGGTACTAACCGTAGGTAGATACGATCGATCAAAATTACAATGAAGCTCAATCCTTTATAAACTAGAAGATATACTTAGTTAATAAAAGATTGTGCTTCATTGTTCGTAGTGGTCTGCGCACCCTGGGCTCTGAAACGGCAGTTATGGACGACTTCTTTTGAGAATTTTACTAAAGTTCTTAGTTTACATCTTGCCGAAACATCACTACTTCACCGCCTCTCGTGGAGGAACAAACCGCGAATGCACATTAATGCTTAGCAAACGCGAAACGCCACAGAATGCAATAAGAGAACGCACGAACTACAAATAACGAATAATAATTCCTTGCTAGTTAATGTTAAGGGGTCGCGAATGTATGGATTGTTGGAGGTGATGGAATGTGGCAATGTGTGAACCTGCAGTTTATTGGTACCTCATTTGTGGCGCATAGCACAGACCATCTGATCATAGTTCTGGATATACCAACAAACAACATACAATGTGTTTGGTAAGCCCTTATAGCTAGGCTGTAAACCAAATCTTTTCATTCATTAATAATTTGGTTTTGCATTATGTTGTGCCAAGGGATACCGACTGCCATCATTGGGATGCATATATATAATCAGAAAAATGACTAGGATCCTCTCAATTTTGCGTCCAGAGCCAACGTATCCAAGGGATTCCCGCATAGTCCGTAAAATATACTTTCATTAAAATGAGAGCTACTGGTGTCACAGAAACATGATCTTTAGTTCAAAAGTAATTCTATGGAATGAACTTTGGTAAAATGATAAAATCTTATGGTCACTGAATTAGCAATGCCTCAAGTGGCAATGGGCAGGGCAAATTCAGACAGACGGTGGTGCAGACAGGTACTCGAGTGGGGGCCGCGTATAGGAGGTCGAAGCCGTGACAGGCCCCCTACAAGGTGGACCGGCGATCTGGTAAAGGTCGTGGAAATGCCTTGAGTGAGGGCAGCACAGGACCGATCTGTGTGAGAACATTGGGGGAGGCCTATGTCCAGCAGTGGACGTATATTGGCTGAAATGATGATGATGATTGAACATTCTAACCAAACTATATTCTATTGCAAAGGATTGCATGCCTCAAGTGGCAATGGGCAGGGCACATAGCGAGGAGAACAGACGGCCGTTGGGGCGGAAACGTCCTCGAGTGTAGACCACGTACAGGAAGTCGCAACCGTGGCAGGCCAAGGTGGACCGACGATCTGGTGAAGATCGCGGGAATCCATTGGATGCGGGCGGCACAGGACTGTGTAGAGAACATTGGGGAAGGCCTATGTCCAGCAGTGGACGTCTATTGGCTGTAATGATGATATTCTATTGACGATTCGCATAAAAAGTATAAAAAAACATTCCGAGGCAGGAATGAAGGGAAAGACTTCTTACGATTTTTTTTTCTATTTACGCGCTTGATTAAAATTCTTGTTCTTCTTTCAGTGTACAAAGAACCAGCTAACTAGCCCATAAACTGTGGTGGGAGACACGTGTAAAAATGTCAGAGAGGACTGACAGCCGTTCTATAATTCAACGTAGCAAATCGACCTAGCAATAAGGGCCGTGTTTGACTAATTTAATTTGAGCCGAGTCTTTGCTCATGGTATTGTTAATTTATCATGGAGAGGGGGCGTCAAGCTTGACGCGTTGACTCGTTTATTGACAATCACTTGTAATGGATGGCGGTTATTGGGATGTAGAACTGACAGGGAGCATATAATCTACATACAGGAGCTAGATCAAGACCGTAATAAATTCGGTGTTAGGGGGAATAGTAAGTAGATAAGGGTTTTCTTTATGTGGTAGGTGGCAGACGAGCAGACGGATTTCCTGCAATCTTTATAACTGATGGCCTGAATGCCTCTTACCGACTTAAAAAAAGGAGGAGGTGTTATGTTCGACTGTATGTTTTTTTAAAGCGGACGTTACAATCGAATCAGAGTTTCCCTGTTTTTCACACGCGCTGTGTGTCTCCTTTGTTTGGATGCGACAGGTATATTCTCGTTCGTTACGGGACGGCTTATGAAGATGCATCGTAAGAAAATATAAATACTTAAGGAAACTGATAAATCAGATATTTAAAACTACCTAGGTAGTAAGTTAGGTATTAAGGTACCTATTCCCTCTTAGATAGATAGGTAGATAGATAGATAGATATACTTTATTTCACAAAAAAACACAACTTTAAAAGGCATTACAGAAACTTAATTGTACAATTTCGGCGGTCTTACCGCTGGAAGCGATTTCTACCAGACAACCTTCAGGCAAAGGACATTTGATAGTAGGTAGAGGAGGGGTAGGTGGTGCAATATTGAATAAGGGAAATAAGAGTGAACTGTATATATATATTAAAATATTTATAATGCTAATACATAAATAAACAAAATATATATAATAATAAACTAATATATGTTATGTTGGATAAAATAATTAAAGTACTAGATATACATAACATATAAAAATTAGGATCTTAGACGGACCATCGACTACTACGATGGATATGGACCTGTTAAAACTATTTATTTATTTAAAAGGTGAGTTTTGACTCGGTTAGTTTAGGCATTAGTCTCCCACAATATTGAAACTAACATATTTTACATTCTATACTATTTTAAGTTACTTATTTATATAATAACGATACTGTAGAGATAAATATTGTAACAATATTGTGGAGAAAATAAAAAATTATCTTATCTTATCTTATCTTATTCATTCACACGAAATGTAAATATTATCTACAAATAAAAAGTGTACTATGTACTAGAAAACGCTAGTGCCATCTAGCTAACACAGCCGTATTTAATTCACATTAGACTATGGTGCCATCTATGAAAAGTATCTTAAACTATTTCACGAACGATCTGTAGATCGTAATACTGACTGACGACAAGTTATGTGTACCCTATGCACTTAGTATGGACAATCGCAAGAACATAGAGATTTTTATTTTTATCTTTTCCTCATTATTGTGCAGTTAGTATTTTTTATGCACAAAAAATACTTAGAGGATTGTTTTATTTCGTTCTGTATAATTAGTAAAGAGGTGATATAAGTAGTTTTCCTCACTAAGGTGACGGGTAGGGCACACAAGCGACGCCGAATCGATTTTAATATTTAGCTACTAAACCGGATCTATTTTAAACAATTTCGGGGTAACAACCTCTCGGCAAACACTTATACTATTTATTAAATACCATGACACAAATGTTGGGTCCATTTTTGTACGCGAAAAATTGATTCACGCTAAAAGTGGCCGCTTTTGGCAGTACCTAATCAATTTTTCGCGTACATGTTGGACCCAACATTTGTGCATGGTTAATTATTAAATAGTATAAGTGTTTGCCGAGAGGTTGTAACCCCGAAATTGTTTAAAATAGATCCGGTTATAGTAGTTAAAAATTAAAATCGATTGGCGTCGTTAGTGTGCCCTACCCGTCACCTTAACTGTCAGACACACAATTTAGGTAAGTTCTACGATTCGATTGCTACGAAATCTGGTGAACTTTGGCGGTTTCGTAGCACATACCGTAACCGTTACAAGAAAATCGTAACGCTTTATACACGACGATTTATTGTTAGTTTTCGAGATCAACTATTTATTTTCTTGCTTCCGGCTTTCTTAAAAAAAGTGGGATGAAACACAGCACAAGCACAGAAAAATATTTAAGTGTAATGCATCATCTCGGTGTATTATTTTCCGGTTGCGTCTAGAGTCGGTGTACGCTTGGACCACTATCCCGAATTTGGTGTTATTTTTTAATGATATAGGAGGCAGACGAGCCGACTGGATCACCTGATGGTAAGATGGTGATTCTGGTATTATCATTGTAATTGAATAAGAACGTAGCCCCTAAACGGGATGCCGAAGGTTTTTGCCCTCTGATTTTATAATCTATGTGGACGGGTAGGGAAAACATCGCGTCATGAGGTACAGTGGCAGACACATCAAGCTATACAAGTGTCAAATTACTTCATTCGATTATAAACCTTATATTGTTACACATTGAGTTCGAAATCGATTGAGGAAATTTGACAGTTTTGTATAGCTTGTCCGCCACTGTACGTTTCAGAAATTATTCCGAACTGTGTTTAACCGTGATGCAGATGGTCTGACTCTCCTGTAAGGATTGCAAAGGTCAGACGAGAGTCGCTTCATTTTATAATTAGACTTTATAGATCCTGGCTCATGGCCCAAGCGTACCCCGGACTCCGAAGAAACAGCTTTGGACTCACTCAACTGGGTTGACTCGCTTATGAGTCAAATAAGTACCCTTAATTATAGCCCGTTGCAAATATGTAATCTACATTCCTCGCAATAGCAATAGCCCAGAATCCCAGGAACAATAAGTAAATTAAAATAAAGTTGAGCAATGAACGCGGTAATGTATCCCGGGTAATAGATCTCGGAGCCATGGATCACTCAAGTCTAAACGGCGGTCGAGTCCGCGGAGGGAGAGGGTTCATCAATCAGCCCAGAGCGATTACTGCGGCGCTGGCGCAGGGCAAGAGAGCTAGCGTTTGCTCTCATCAAGTAGGTACCTCTATATTGTCGGGGTCTCCCGCACGACCACTTTCAAATGAAATCTCGCACGCAAGACTAAAATGAAAGACGCGATGAAAATAAATGAAGAACGCAAGATGAAAACAATTTTTGCTCAGTAAATTGCGCGAACTTCTTAGCTGCTCTTAAATAATTGATAGATGCGTGGGCTTGTACGCACGAACCATTTTAAACATTATACTTACCAAACCAGCTATTCCAAGGACTTGGATGTTGGAGCCATGGATCAAGTCTAAACAGCGGTTCCGAGAGGGTTCATCAATTATCCCAAGAGTGACTGAAATGTGTAAAGAAGGAGAGAAAGAGTGTTAGCAATATTTATTATGTGGTGTTAAGCTGATTAGGTAATCCTACGAGATCAGCTTAATACGCTTGCTTTTGAAATTTTGCGGACAATGTACAGAGGTATTAACCTTTGTACATAAATAAATCGATTGATCTGCCCGGCCGTATCAATTGCTGTTGTCTGGGCCTGCTTCTAGATTTAACGATTACTGTCTTTGTTTGTGTTACATTTTAATCTAAGATTATCTCTACACTAGTAGCAAAACTGTGGGACGCTTGTAGCTTGGCCTTGAAGCACTTGCTCTATTCGACAACCGATTGATCTGCTGACCGTATTAATTGCTGTTGTCTATACCTATTCCTAGTTGTTACGCTCGCTGTCTATTTTATGCGCTAAATCTTTTAGTCGCATATTATTCCTGTTAGTAAAACCGTGAGACGCTTGTAGCTTGGCCTATTCTTCGAAGCACCTGGCACTGTTCGACAACAGATCGATCTGCCAGCCGTATTAATTGCTGTTATCTAGATCTGTTCCTAGATATTACGCTCGATGCCTTTGCTTTACGCTTAATCCTTTAATCGGCACATTATTCCTACACTTGTAGTAAAACAGTGGGACGCTTGTAGCTTGCCCCATACTCCGAAGCACTTGCACTGTTCGACAACCGATTGATCTGCCGGCCGTATTAATTGCTGTTGTCTGGACCTGTTCCTAGATATTACGCTTGCTGCCTTTGTTTTGCGCTAAATCCTTTAATTAAACTAAGTATGTTATTTTGGTGAAAATCATTTTTTGTAGGCAAATACTGCACACTTCAATATAACATAGTATTCAACATGATTAAGGTTTTTTAAAAACTAAGAAATGCAAAATCAGAGATAGAATCGGTTCAAGAAATAGACCAGTTTTTAAGAGTAGGGACCAAACTGTATAAATATTTACTGTAGCTAATAATAATTTCTTGCATGTTTTTAATGTTATATTTTGACCTTGAAGGCGGTCTCCGACTGGGGCAATGCCAACCGAGTTTCGTTCAATGCAGCTAAGACCCAGGCGTGTCTGTTCTCTGCTAAACGGAGTCAATTTCATCTGACTCCCACTTTCCAGAATGTGTCCGTGCCGATTACTGGCCGTCTTGAGCTTCTTGGCATGTCTCTCACCCCTTCCTTCAACTTTGGCACGTACATCGAGTCCAAAGCTCAACTTGCCTCAAAAAAGCTCAGTATTCTGGCTAAAGTGAGGCAGTACTTTACGCCAGGACAGTTGCTTAACTTGTATCAAGCGCAAGTCCGAGCCTGCATGGAGTACTGTTCTGATCTTTGGGATGGCTCAGCCAAATACCAGCTTGAGGCTTTAGAGAGTATTGAGAGAAGGGCCAAGAGGCTAATTGGCGACGACGAGCTTGTGGGTAAGAGGCTACAAAGCCCTGAACACCGACGCAAGGTAGCAAGCTTATCGATCTTCTATCGGATACATTTTGGAGAGTGCGCCACGGAACTGTACAATGCCATGGGAGCATCTCCGTTCTTCCACTACTCCACCAGGCAGACCCTCAATCGACACCGGTACATGGTAGAAATACCAAAAGTCCGCACAAAGAGGTTTGAATCCTGTTTCCTTATTCGTACTGCGAAACAGTGGAATCAGCTGCCTGAGGAGGTGTTCCCTAGAGGCTACAATTTGGAGGTTTTCAAAGCGCGAGTGAATAGGTATCTTCTAGGTAATCGTGCTACATCTTAGACCATATTATCACTTACCTTCAGGTGAAATATGGTCAAACGCTTACCTATCAACAGTAAAAAAAAATATTTTGGGAAGATCGGTCCAACTCTTAGTAGGGGAACCAGACCAATTGGATCACGATTACACCCCAGTGTAACAAGAGCATTGTTATACACGCTCAGAATTATCTCAAATATTATAGGTATCCACAATTTTGAGAAAATATCGGAGACGTGCAGTTTCCCTCACGATGTTTTCCTTCACTGCACCGCTGAGATTCGTCGTCAGCCCATTTAAGTCTCCACTGCTGGGGCACGGGCCTCCCTCTATCACATGAGGGGTAATTGCCATACTCACCACGCTTGGCAGACGGGTTGGCGAGGGTTTTGATATAAATGCAGAGTTTTCCTTCTCTGGGTGCTGATATCATGCCAGCAGCTTTACCTTAGTCGCCTTTTACGACACCTCGGTAAGAGTGAGGGTGGCCTATTCTACTCTGCCGGGGACCACACGGCCGTTGAGATTATGGAAGAAATATGGACATAGATTGGAAAAATCTAGAGACAGTTATAGAGGCTCTATAATAGAGCATACTCGGATTCGGATTATTTAAGATCAACTGTAATAACTTAGATTGAATGTTGGCTATAGGTACCTATGCAAAGTCAAAGATGTAAGGAAAAGAAATTGATAGGTAGGTAAGGAACTCACTCGGTGTCTTGAGGTTTTCTACTCCTAGCAGATGGTGCGCACGTTGAAGGGGTTGGTGATCGATCACAGCACAAGAATTTAAAATTTTAAGATTAGGTATAGAATCTGAGCCGGCCGGCTATCAAGGTACAATAAATTAATTTGCGTGTTGTCTTCAAGAAATTCCAAAAGCAAGTGTCCGGTGAATTTTTGATTGGATAGAATGAGTTCAGGAGACCAAATCTCGTGCTCGTGACATTTTGAAAACATGGCGGATATCACATGAAATCCATACAAAAAAACGATGTTTTAGTGATATATATGTCGTATGATGATAAATGTCACGAGCGCGAGAATTGGGCTCTTGGAGTCCTGTACAGGAGTGTGTGAAAAGGATTGAAGGAAGGGGAGACAAGACTTTACTGCCACGACCAACAGATGGCGTTACTAATTACTTAGATAACACTAATCCTTTCTGCCTTACAAAGCAACATTTTTTTATGGTCTACTTAAGTATTCTACCACCAATTCTTACCTCGATTCTTACCTTGTCAATCGAGGAAAGAATGACAGATTGCAGTAACATGTTAGTGGTTAAATTAATCATGATGCGAAAGATAACCGATTATCTAATTAATAATATTTTATCTGCTGTAAGTGAAACGTTCATGATCGCGGAGAAAAGATATCAACGCGTCATTGACCTAGATTGGTCATTTGATTCGAATTTTGATAGCCAATGATCATTAGCAAAATGACAATGATTCGTGAAAAGGACACAAACAAGCTAACATACACGACGTGTAAAATAACAAAACAAAGTATGACGATATTTCAGATTGACGTCTGCTTTATTAAAAAAAAACGGATTATATTTAGAATAACGGTTATAAACGGAAATGTCCTAATTTCTCAATTTTAAATTCAGCAACGTTTTGTAAGTGACGGCACGCACACATTGATAGATAAATAAAAAAAGAAAATAACGTCAGCAATTGTTAATTCGCAAGTGCATAACAGTCCGTAATAAGCTTTGCGTGTATGTGACGTCTCTTTTTTATTTGTACCTGTACAAAGTTAAATTCCTCTATCACAGTATAACACGAAAGCTCTTGTTATTATACCTACATGTGCCTCATTTAGAAAAGTTAATTGAACGTAAAAGACTTTTTGGTGTAAGTATTAAACTGGCAGAAAGCCAGATAAAAAATGTGAAACCGTAAAATTAGATAAAACATTTAAATTTCATTTTTTTACTTTTATGTGTGCTTAATGGCGGTCGTCGTGGTTTTTTTGAGGTAAAACTGCCAGGTTCACGTATCAAGATGTTGAGTGAAACTTTTTGGTCAAAATACAGGATTAACTTAAGTATGTCAATTTTATTTTTAAACAAGCGCGTGAGCCATATTCGGCGTTCTAATCTAAGGTTTTAATAAAAGGTTCGCTATGTGTTATTATTATCAATGTGTATATGTCACCGGAAAATAACAAGATCCGTAAGTTTATCAATTTACTAGTAAATTTATAAACTTTCGTAGGATTCTAAACGGGAGATAAATTGTATTATTTAACGTCCACACTTTCGTAAATTTATCAATTTCCGACGTCACATGGTAAATTTATAAACTAACGGATATCTATTCGTAAAATTTTACATAGTTCGACTAATCACAGAAACTCTTAAATAAACGCATCTTTGAAATACGTAAAATAACACACTGCTCTCCGATTGGTAAATATTCATAGTGGCAATGCCAATCAGTTCGCGCATAGCGTTTGGATATTGCTTACTTATTATTTTACGAGTAATTTCAGTAGGTAAGTTTATCAATGTACGAAAGTGTGGACGTAAAATAATACAATTTATCTCCCGCTTAGAATCCTACGACAGTTTATAAGCTTCCTAGTAAATTGATAAACTTACGGATCTTGTTATTTTCCGGTGACATAAGTATGTAGGTACGTATTGAAAAGCTTTTTAGTAAGTAAACTAAGTTTTTACGACGTTATCTGTAGTTACATAAACCTTATTTTATGCAAATCAAACGATAAAGCACAACAAAAAAGTTAAGTGATAAAATATAACTAAGCTTCATAGGTATAGGTACATTACCTATTTTTGTATTTTACCTTCGTAGATGTGATATGCGTATTTTAGTTATAATTCATATCTTGTTAAGTATTCGTTAAACAAAGGTACTTTTCTACATTCCTTTTTGCCTATATTTTTTATAGATACATTTTGGAAAAATGCGCAAATTTTCCAATAACTCATACCTTCACTAGGTCATTATCATCTAGAAAGAAAATAGGGTAAATAGGGGTAATTATATACTCTTGAAAATCTTAAGCTGAATAATAGCTAATAAGTATTTGGAAGGTGGATTTTTTGCAGGTTTGATGTATTTATGCTCATCAGGGCAGATAACCCTAACCCCTAAGTTTGAAGAGCCCGATGTGCATACGATATTACGTCATTACATATTTAATCAAAAAACCAATTAATAAAAAGTAGACACGTATAATAAAATGATTGTTGATTAATCAAAGTCCTAGTTAGGCACCAGGGCCATAATGGGCATAAGCGCTAGTGGCGCTAGATCAAGCCAAACGTCGAGCAAGCAGGCTCATTAACACTCAGCAAGCCGACCGCTAATATCGCGTTTCATTATCGCTATTAATCACGGCGTCGATGAATGCCGATTATTACACTTTATAGCTCGAATAAAACAATATAAACGGGCGGGCGGAGCGTATCACACAAATATCAGTTTGATCGCGCGGTTTGATTCGTCTGACGTGGACGCCTTAGGGCGGAGCCTCGGTGGGGAGGGGGCGCGTGCAGAGGCGATCGCCATTTCCGCGCGAGCTCCGCCGCTGCTCGTGTGTGCCGTCCGCCGTCCGCGCCTTGCGCTCGCATGTCCCGGCGTCCCGTGCGTGTGTGACTGTGAGCACGTGCCCCAGTGGCGTATTCCTTCTCCCGTGCAAAGAAACCGCCAAGATTCGGGTGAAGAATCGTGAGCCGGTCCCGGCGTACGCTATGGCGGACGCCGACCGCGACTCGGACCTCGGAGACGATAGCCCCGTGGTGAGTCGTCGACCTAAGCTTTGTTTTGTTTTCTATGCAAAAAGGTTAACTACCATTGCATCAGCTGTCAGTCACGGCAAAGTGACTGGTAGCGAGAACATGCGTCTGTGGATACTGTAATCACATGAAATGAACGTGGGGTTGTTTTTCGCAGCTGCTGTTTTCCAACAAACAAACAAACGACTCTTTCGTTCTTTTAAAAAATGCATGCTTTAATTAATAATTTCTTCCATTAACTCGACAAATTAAAGAAGAAAAATATGAAAAACATTCAAAAACATATTTTCAAATATGATAAATAGATGATAAAGTAAGACCACTTATCTATGCTTATTTTCCACTGGGGGTGCATTGTATACCTACAAAATGTTACTTGTTGATTTTAAACTTTTAGTCACTACTTACTCTTTGACTTATATAAATCCCTACCTATTATTGAACATTTACATATCAATGACAAAGCTACAAATACCTTTGTCTAAGTAGTAATGGCTATGAAGATTAATTAGAATGGTTTTATAGGCACCTATAATTTTCGTAGCATTGTAATGTCAATTACAATTATTAGATTTTGCGGGTATTTTTATTTAGGTATCTCCTTATCATGCATTATTTATTTATTGTTTGTGATGGTCAATAAATGTTTTCAATTACATTTATTTACAATTTTTTATTTATTTTTGAATATTTGAAACCTGACGCTTTGTAAATACAAACAATTTGTACAAACAATACAAACATTGTGTATTTTGCTGTAAATATTTTTTATTACTAAAACTTATTCATTCAAGAATCTTATTGGACATTTTAAATCGTTTGAAAATTGGTATCTGCGGTTTTTTGTTATGCAAAAAGTTTTAGGTTCTTGTTTAGTATAAAAGTACCTATATTTTTCGTTTCCCTTTTATGTCAAAATCAAAAATCAAATAAAAATGTCTTTATTCAATTTAAGTCCATACAGAACATTTATGAATGTCAAATATTATGTAATCTACCGCTGATTCGGAATGTCAATTTCTACCGAGAAGAATCAGCAAGAAACTCAGTAGTTACTCTTTTCAAATAATATGGTAATTACAATATTCATTCTTATACAAATTATGATTACAGTGACAGTATGATATACAATGCTGATAATCAATATTGTTTAGATAAATCGTCAAAGAATGTCCAGTCAATGTCAAGATGCGAATCAAATGTCTGTTAATATACATTAGATAAAAGTCGAAATTAGCCATTTTCCCCTTCAGTTTTGTCGCTATAGTAACGGGACGCTAGCAATAATTATAAATATTAATAATAAATATAAATATTTCACAACATCACATACATTGATCAGACTCCGAGATAGGTAGCTCAAGCACCTGTGCTACGGATATCAGGATCAACAGGGGGATTACAAATATATACATATAATACTTTTCATTTGTAAATACATACTTATAATACATAGCAAACACCCAGACCAATACAAACAAACATGTTCATGCACACAAATGTTTGTACTGTGCGGGGATCGAACCCGCAACCCTTGTATCAAAGGCAGCGTTCACTACCACTGTTCCAATCGGGTCGTCAATTAAATGAAATACAATAATATATAAATACATAGATATTTAATTAGTAAAAGAACATCAAGTTAAATTAACATCAGATATAAAAGGATATCGAAATCATATCTGCTACCAATGTTTAATTTTAATTCTTTTTATAAATTGTTTGGCTCAATTGGCTTAAGGTGACGGGTAGGGCACATTAGCGACGCCAATCGATTTTAATTTTTAGCTATTAAACCGGATCTATTTCAAACAATTTCGGGGTTACAACCTCTCGGCAAACGCCTATACTATTTAATTAATACTTAGATATAGTTAACTGTTTGGTCTGCTTTTGCACTCGAATTTTGGATTACCGCCAAAAGTGGCCGCTTTTGGCGTGAATCATTTTTTCGCGTATAAAAATGGACCCAACATTTGTGCATGGTTATTTAATAAATAGTATAAGTGTTTGCCGAGAGGTTGTAACCCCGAAAATTGTATAAAATAGATCCGGTTTAGTAGCTAAAAATTAAAATCGATTGGCGTCGCTAGTGTGCCCTACCCGTCACCTTAAACTACGTAATTTTAAGAAAACAATAAGATTCACGAAGCGATTCGCTTCCACATGCATAATGTGGACAACTAAGGAATGAAACTCCTTGGACATCTTTAAAAGGCAAGAGTGAACAGCATCTTCTAGGCGAACGCGTTACATCCTAGACCTCATCCTCACTTTACATCAGGTGAGATTGTGGCCAAGCGTTATTTATAAAAAAAAAGATTGGTTTTGTATGGGGCACCTAGCTATGCCCGAGTTTTTCGGTACCTATATTTATCATTACCTGCCTAGGTAATAATAAATATACCGAATAACAGCACTACAATAAAACAGAAGAAGATACAACTTTTTAATCAATTGTGAAACTACATTGTTTAGTATAATAACTTAGGCTAAGATTTGTAAATTTTGTGCAATAAAGTGTATCTATCTATCTATCTATCTATTTTATGAAAGAAGAAGAACGATTTTATAGGTACTTACCTATATTAAAATTCGAAGAAGTACTCGTATTTGTTTACGTCAATTAATGATATTATAAGTCCTTTATATTATTTTATCCAAGCATAACATATTTATTTATTAGTATATAATATTGTGTTTATTTATGTATTAGCATTATAAATATTTTAATATATATATACAGTTCACTCTTATTTCCCTTTTTCAATATTGCAACACCTACCCCTCTTCTACTATCAAATGTCCTTTGCCTGAAGGTTGTCTGGTAGAAATCGCTTCCAGCGATAAGACCGCCAAAATTGTACAATTAAGTTTCTGTAATGCCTAGATTTTAAAGTTGTGTTTTTTTTTGTGCAATAAAGTATATCTATCTATCTATCTATCTATCTATCTATCTATAAGATAAGAAAAAATGCGTAAAATACTGTCTTGAGACGAACTAAACGAATCATAGATCTATCATGTTTATTTGTTTATCTAACATTGCGTCGGTATTTTTCTTATGATGTCAAAGGTTAGTAAAGAGAAAGGCCATTGCTGTAAGTAATAGGAACACTGAATAAACAAAAAATACCTTGTACTAATAATCTACGCCAGTATTTATTTAATAAATTTAAAGATTTTTACGTTGTCTCGCCATTTATTTATTAAATTTACCGCTATAATCCATGACCCAATGCACGGTAATGCTCCCGCTAAGTCTAATTTAGAAGAATTTAAATTTAAATATTATTACGTGCATGCGTTACTCGTAAATACCATTATTTATTAGTATTAAAAAAAAACCATTTTTATTAATTACTAGCTGACCCGACAGACTTCGTCCTGTCAAAAAAATTTGTAATGTGGCAACAAATATGAACTTTATATACTTAATAGCAATAAAACTCAAATTGATTCTACGTTTTAGTTAGAAAACGTTTGTATGTGAAAAAGAAAAGGGCTGTTTTTAGGGTTTTTCCGAAAATTATTCGATTTTTTCTCGCCGAACGAACATTAAAAAAAAGAATTGGCCAAATTGGTCCAAGCGTTGTTGAGTTATGCGCTTACCAACACATTTTGCGATTCATTTTTATATTATAGACAAGTCCAAACATAGCTTTGAGTAGATAAAGAAAGTCTACCATACAAAAATAATGTTTGTTTAGTTTTTACACGGTAACCTCCAAATTGAAGTCAGTAAAAAAACGCCGTAAAGATAGCATTCGGCTTACTTGTGTCACTAAAAGCGCAGAATCTTTACTAAAATCATAATATTGAAATCACGTCCTAACTTTTTGGGTGGGAGAAAAAAAGAAATGGCGACAGAATCCCTGCACATGTGGTCGGGTACGGCTTTCAATATGGCGTCGTTATGATTATTAATAACAAATTCGGGACCCATGATTCGGTTTCAAGCTCATTTTATTGCAGTGCGAAAGACCCTTGCCATCTGTGGCTCTAGGAAATTTGACTTAGGACTGTTTGTTTAGCGGTTCCGTTTTAAGCTTTTGAAGACATTTTGGAAAAAAGCGGCCACCCGTTGTTTTGTATAGATATTACAAGATCAATGCTCAGTATTACATGATAATAATTACATTATTAGCTAAATACAGACAAATCAATTGTTTGGTATAATGATATGCCAAGCTAACCCACTATATAAAGATACTGAAGGACACCCTCTACCTCACTGACCCCACTCCGGCCGGGCTTGGCCGTGGTGTTGCGGCAGCTGAGCATCTGTGCTGAATCTATCATCATCATCATCATCATCATTAGCCCATTTAAGTCCCCACTGCTGGGGCACGGGCCTCCCTCAATCACATGAGGGGTAATTGCCATACTCACCACGCTTGGCAGACGGGTTGGCGAGGGTTTTGATGTAAATGCAGAGTTTTCCTTCTCTGGGTGCTGATGATCATGCCAGCAGCTTTACCTTAGTCGCCTTTTACGACACCTCGGTAAGAGTGAGGGTGGCCTATTCTACTCTGCCGGGACCACACGGCCAGGCCAGAATCTATCTGCTCTATCCATATTATTTGTACGCATCTCGCCTGCACATCTTGCAGGTACCTACTGCTTTTGTAGAAATGGAGGTCGCGGATTTAACAACTATTATTGTTTTTGTACTCATAATGTAATTAATGTATCTAACTAAACTTACATGTTTACCTATTACCTAATGTTTAACACGTAAAATTACGTAACTGCTCTTAAGACTTAAGTGTGCACATATTTTTGAATTGCAATCCAGATCAATACTGTTTATTTTAAAACTACTAGACTTTTTAGTGGTTGTAATTTGTCTTGTGTGAATAAATTATGCGCCAAAATTCAGATTTGATTCTAACAAAGTTATTGAAAAAAAAAACATTTTTATTCATACCACAGATTTAATAATATTCAGACAGATCGGGCGGCACTTATAAGAATCCCAAAGCTAGAACGTAGCTAGGTTTGTCAAAAATTAAACAATAATTTATTTGCGAAAGAAGACAACCTGATATATTTAAGAAGATAATCTGGGTTTAATGACATGGTCTTATGCATCCCAAAAAACACATTTGATGGTCGATCTATGTATCATAGCATTCCTAATCATAAATCGGTGCGAGTTGCACGATACCGCCCACAACAGAAAATGACAAACGTCGCATCCGTGATTTAGCTTTCGAAGGCTCATTCATTACAATGTTTTCGCGTGCGTCCCACTTGCACTGTTTCCACGAAATTATTTTAGCCGCGAGTTCGCCGGCATTCTAATGATGTGAAGTAACTAGATCTGACGACTTTATTATTGCTTACCTGTATAAGACATCGTTAGCGGTTTATTTCGGTCTAGACAGATATAATGCTCGCGTTGCCTCAATCATTTATTCCGCGGCGTGTCTAACGTTGGAGACATCTCACGGGAGGCCAGAGCCACGCACGATTTATTATCCCCTCAGAGGGCCACGATTAATTAATCAAACCTAGCTGTCAGTCAGTGCACAATCGCGGCCTAAACTTAGCTCGCTGCTTCCTTTTCCTGTCGACGCCGCGACGTTTCATTAATTGAAATAATTGGCGCGCTCTCGATTTATTTTTTCGCGTTGACAACACTGCCGGTTGGCATTTATTTATAATTATTCGCCTTATGTTTCGTTTCGATGCGGTTTGTAGATTCAGAAATATAACAAGTAGGTAGAGGAGATTATTACAGTGCAGACTGGAGTTAAAATTGCTATTATAATTCACATCTAAAGATTAATTTATCTTTGTGGGGATAGATTTTGTTATATTGGATAACTTATTATATGTATAATTGCACGCATTCTAAAAAAACATAAAAATAAATGTTTAATTCCTACTCCATTACTCCTTACATCACACTAACATTAAATTTCACCACCCCAAAGTTAAAAATGTTCTGTTTTGTGAAGATCGTACACTAAATACCTCGGTTTCTAAAACATTGACAATTCCATTTTTTCCGTTTTTATTTTTATTAAATTCACGTTCTTCCAAAAAATTTACTAAACGAATCCGGAAAAAAGAAAAACACTCATTGGTTTTCAAAAAAATTGTATATGGTGTCAATTTTAACTTTTCTGTTTACACATATTTTTGAATTGCAATCCAGATCAAAACTGTTTATATTTATAATATCATACTTCTGTAATGGTTGTAATTTGTCTTGTGTGAATAAATAAATAAATTTTTTTTATCACGTTTTATATCACGTTATATACGAATAGGTAGGTACTTACACAATGTTATCTATGAACTACGATGTCTACGGAGCGGCCACAAGCCGGTAGCATTGTTGTAGCACGTGGGATTTACCTTTTTTTTCGTAGCACATCACAAGTGCTACAGCACCTATTTCCAAATTTACGGCTCAACAGGAGGCCCGTTCCGTAACCAACGAGCATCCTATCAGAGGATTTATGCTCAGTGCATGTGATTTGTTTGAACATAAATACGTACCTAATAATATGAATAATTCCTAGCAACAAACTTCAGGAAATAATAGATGTTAATAGTTTAGGTTCATTTTAATCCTCAAAACTAAAAAGAGACATAATATGCATAATAAGTGTGTGCCTGTCAGTCTGTCCATAATCTCGTGATGGTCCTTATACGATGAAAACAAAAAACCGAAACTAACATGTTAATTGTGGTTTCTGGGAACAAAAGTTTGGGAACCTCAATTAAGAAACAAGCTTTAAAATCGAGGATGCAATGATGTGACAATACCTCCTATCTAACAAGATTTTTAGAGAAAATTTCTTCCTTATGTCATTGGTGTTAAGGTTCATTATTAATGTCAGTTAATTTGTTAGATAGGAGGTATTGCCGGTAACATTACAAGTATACGTTTTGAAATTGCATTTAAATAAAATTACAGCACTATCCTGCTCACTCATATCACTTTTTAATCACATAGTGTGGTGACACGTGAGACAGATATACGACCCTATGTCAAAATCGTTTTAAGGAGCTCTAAGCGATAGGGCGTATAGTGTGACGTGGCGGTAATTACGCGTACCCCTAAATTTTCGGCAGGTGTTTCACACTTGACTCAAAAATATTACCTGTTCGCGTGCTGCTCGAATGCTTTATTTTTCTAAACGAATGTTTGAGTCATCAGTGTCAAAGAAGTCAATGACCCTTATTTTAGAAATGTTCTTTAGTTTTTAATTTTTTTTAAACAACTAAGAAATACGTTTGCATTTTTTTTCAATTTGATTGACGTGTCCGTCTAAGCTGATTGTTTTAAATTACATAATTAGATTTGATTTTTAATTTTACAAGTTTTTAGTACAATTTGACATTTTTGTTTTTGTCAAAGTTATGCAAGGTAATATTTATATTCTGAGACATAAATAAGATACTTACCCTAATAAGAGTTAATAGCTCATAGCAATTTAAACCTTTTAAGTATGATGATAAACTCCTTATTACTATTTATATTAATCGTCCTTGCTGTAAATCTTATATCACTTCCGTGTCAGTATAATTTTATTATTTGATACCTGGCCACAATCCTTTGTCAGCTATAGATTTGCATACAAATAAAATGGCTGACTCGACAAAAGCGCTTGTCGCGCCATCTTTACACAGAAATCGAAGGCGATCGTTTATCTCTCATTTATATTCAATATATCTGTCGTAAATAATCGTATTGACATTCAATATTTATAAAGGAGAGGTTGCGTGGGTTACTGGGCGCCCTCTCACACCGCGGCGTAACGGCACATCCATATCGCAGTTTTTTGTTGTTCATTATTCAATAGCTATTGAAATTGGGGTAAAAAGGCTGGGCAAAATACATAAATGAGTGAATGAATATACTTTTGTGTGTAATAAAAGTATGATAACTAAAAACAAGGTATTACAGGATATGTACAAACTGTGCGGACGCAAATAGTGTGCGAGCGAGAATTGAATAAATGCGCGGCCACTATTTCTGATCCCATTCTTTATCCGCACAGGTTGTACAACGAGGGCGGCCTTATTACAATGAGCGATCGCATAATGCTGCTGCTGTGTTATAATAATTCATCTTTAAAAGGCAAGAGTAAACAGGCATATTTTAGGCAAACGCGTATCATCCTAGACCTCATCGTCGCTTTCCATCAGGTGCGATTGTGGTCAAGCGTTAGCCAATTTACCAAAAAAAAAAATTAAATTAAAAAATATTAATAATACTACTCAAGTATTAAAATATGACATAACAAGTTAACTTCTGGTTCATGTGAGACATACATTTTGAATTCAAATACCTCATTCATCAAACTCGGTTGGTTAGTTTTGGCATAATTTTGGTAACATACAAAATTATTTACATACTTACATACATAGACTGCTAAAATCATAACCCTTCCTTTTTGGCTGTGCCGTAGTCGGGTAAAAATACAATTCCCCTGACTTACCTACACTCTGATCTGACCCAGATTCAGACACTTCAATGAGAACTAAATAGAACCATCCTGTTATTTTAAAACCCTTGAATTTTTACTATACCTACATAATTTGTTTATTTTTATTTTATTTTATTAAGGAAAACTTACTGCTTACAATGTTATATTAGTATATAATTCAAAATTCATTAATTCTAAAGTATAAAATAAAATAAAAATAAAATAAAACCAAACTAAAAAAAATTACAATTGCCGAAAGTCAAAACATTACTAGCATAGAAACATTTGATAGTGTATTACTCAAATACGAATCGGTGTCCAGTGCAACCGTTTTGAGATAAACCATAACAACAATGGTGGGTTGTGATAACAATATAACACCAAATGATCTATCATTCATCGATCACCGGATAGTGAGGATGCAAAGAACTGGTTATTCGCATCCGATCTGTGATACGAGGAAGAGTGCTGACCTTACGAATTTGTTTGACAAAAATATTCAATAAATTACCTACTCTCGTGCATAGAAAATTAAAGATAAATTTGATATTTATAATGATGAGTTCAATGAGAACCAAATGTGAATTATCGATGTAGGCCCGATTCCACCAATCTTTATCAGTAATATTTAAATCAATGTTATTATGTCAATTTGGATGGAATGACAGCGCTATACCATAAATTTAGTATTGGATCAAGATTGGTCTTATCGACCCTAAAAACGAAATTTGGTAAATCGCGTGGCTGATACATGGAATGTTTTGAAACCTTATCGATATGACTATTTTTTTTATGTGTTTGCCATCTAACACACGGACGGACGAGCAGACGGATCACCTAATGGTAAGCGATCGCGACCGCCGCGCCCATTGGACACCGGCGGCACCAGTGAGTGGAATCACAAGTGCGCTGCCAACCTTTAAAGGGGGGGTTTCCCCCTGATTGGGCCTCCGATACGCTCACTCACGCAGCGAAACACAGCACAGTGCTGTTTCACGCTGTTTTTCTGTGAGGCCGTGACTCGATCACTGATCACTTCCGGTTGAGCCGGCCCATTTATGCCGAAGCGTGGCTCTCCCACGGCTAAAAGTTAATTCGTTAGGTCACGACTAGGACATGGCCACACTCATCATGGCCATTGTAATATTTGAAATTGAAGAGAGCCATCTGCGCCATATATGGCCTTAGATCGCGCTACTCCCTTAGAGATTTGTTTAAAGAAATCGACATACTTACCGTGGCTTCTCAATACATCCTTGATTGCCTTATGTACGTACATAAGAATCTCCATCTGTTCTCGAAGAAGTCTGACTGTCACAGCCCTAACACCAGAAATAAGCACAGACTTGCCGTTCCAAATATCAGGCTCTATAAGGTTGGCAGTTCATTTATAGGATTGAGCATAATAATGTATAATAAGTTACCTCATATTATTATTGACTTGCTCACACATAAGTTTAAAAGTGTATATAAAAAACTGTTTAATGAATAGACGATTTTTTGGAATGACAATAATTTAGGGACATATTAATAACACAAAAATTGTACTATATTTTTAAGTTAATGGTGACATTTTGTAAAACATTTTTTTTAAAAGAGTAACTGCTAAGTTTCTTGCTGATGTCTTCTTGTCAGAAAGCTTACTTCCGAACCAGTGGTAAACATGTTGACATTCATAAGTATTCTGTATGGACCTAAATTGAATAAACTATTTTCATTTTCAATAGAGTATGTAAGGGTATGTCATCTCTCTATAAATTCATACAACATCTCATACATTGACCTGATTCCGTACTAAGTAGCTAAAAGCACTTGTGTTACGGATATTAGACAACAGACATTTTGACATACCACAACAAAAAGAGAGCTAAATTTATTTCCTTTTTTTATGTTAGAGGCGACAAACGAGCAAGCCAGTCACCTGATGGAAACCAATCATCGCCGCCCATTAACATCCGCGAAATCAGAGAGATCTCTCTTTTCTTGAAGGTCCCTAAGTCGTAGCCGTCGGGAAATACTCCCGTAGGCAACCTTTCCACAGAACTGAGGTACGTGGTAGAAAGTTCCACGAAAAACGCACGTTGTACGCGGTCAAACGGAAGACCTCTGATATGGTTTTTGATGTTAGCAGAGCTCCTTTTGAAATCACACTCAACATACGAAAATAGAAAACCTTCAATGCGGCCGCTATTTTTCCAAACACTGGTTTGTTATCAGTTTTTTATACTTGTTCAATGAAAAATTCGCTACGAAATTCATTATAATTACAAGCGTTGCTAACACAACCCGTAGCGAGTGAGCAAATGTTATCGTACACGACGTTTTTCTATCAACTATTCACTTCTGAAATGAAGCAAAGTGTAACTTTATTCAGTTTAAGACATAAAACATACTTTAATGATGATACGATACAGTTCATTTTGGCTCGGATAGTTGATGTTTATAAGACGTTGTGGGGCACACGCGGCAGTTTGCGGGCACCCGCATGTTGTAGAAACAATTTATTCTATAATACCTTCCCTATTGGTTAATATCGCATTCCTATTAATGTTGTTGATTAACAATTGCATGATGGTTAACGGTTTTGAGGAAAAACGTTTCTGTTTTGTTAATTAGACGGGGCACGTAATAGAGCGATCGTAACTCAGAGAATAAGACCGTACTCCTTCATAACGAGAGGTCATAGGATCATGCAACTCTGAAATTTTAAATCTATGTGTATATTTCTACCATTAGGTCGACGGCGCAGCCAAATCCGCGTTGCGGATGGTTTAAAAAAGTTGAACCCAAGATATACGAGTAGTTGGTCTGCTTCTCCTATCTAAGGGTTGCAAAGATCAGTTGGCAGTCACTTTATTGTAATAGGTACTACCTGACTCACCAAATCCAACCCAATGTAAGTGTGTGAGTAAACCGAAAAAAAAATAGATAAATGTCATTTAAAGATAAAACATAAAAAAAATCTTTATTCAATTTAGGTTCATACAGAACACTTATGAATGTCAAAATAGGTACACATATCTACTGGTTCGTAATGTCGATTTCTACCTTTTTACCGTCTAATCTCAGATCCAAACTATACTTATTTTTTATATCCTTTATACATATTTTTAGAAATTTCAACAAAATATTAGATTCGTATCTTCAAAGAACAATATAGAAACTGATATCCGGTTAGAACTTCTAAACCTGTAGTGAAATTAACTGCCCTTATTTTCAAAAGGTATTCTGGGCGTCGTGTCTTGGGATGAGTTAAGTCTCGACTACTCTGCTGCCAGTTCTAAGTGCTTATTGTACCTGCACTAAGCAGACAGGTTTCTATTCCAACCATTCTGAGGTTATTTTCCATCATTGTCGATTGAAAATTCCAATACGCATCCTGTAGTTTTCACCTCATATATCTGGTTAAAATTATTGCTTAAAAACAAATCATGTTTGGTTGATCAATCGAAATAATTACTGGAATCTTAAAACCACAGTATTAAAACTTAGTCTACTTTATTCACTAAAGTTATTACCGCACTAAAGCTCATGCATTCCTGTTCCCATACGCAATGTTATAAGGGCCTAGAACGAGTTTACTTCCGGAACTTTTCTTATATCGCGTTTTATAATAAGGGGATAAAGTGTAAGCCTGTGAATTGAGCCTGTTAGTTTGAAAATAAGCTGATCACAGCGCAGAGTATCACGGTTTATTTGTGACCCAGGTCCGTGCAGTGTTCAAACTTGAAACAAAATGCCGAGCTTAATGTCCCGGTACGTCCCTTATGTTCATCGATAATTATTTTACAAGTTTGTCTGTCATTAGAAACGGTCCGGGCACAGAATTTGCATGGCCGTCATTATGTCCCGTAATATTGTAGAAATGAGAAGGCGGCTTACCTCTTAAGCCATTTTATTCAAATCAAGCAAGAGAAATGCTTGCGGTTCCTTTTAGTACGAAACATGGCTTTCTAAATGACCTAACTTTGACTATTTCGTAGAATTCAATAAACGTGGGACAATAGGTGATACGCCTACCGATATAAAATTGATTATTCAATATATTATAATATCCATCTTGTTTTCAAAAGATGTGTTGGAATTTCGCTTTATTTATTATTCCCCAATGTATTTCATAATACAACAGTTGTTATTTTTGTGCTGAGGGATGCTCAGGCTAACACCATCTAGGGCTTGCAGGAACGGGAATTGGCTGGCCCAATCGCGATTTTGGTAGTGACCCCGCCTCATACCCCTAAAGACGTAAGCTCGATCCCCACTCTGGAGAAACATTCATGTGATGTGTACACCTGTGTTTGTTCAGTGTCTGGGTGTATGAAAGAAAGAAGAAAAAAAGAAAATACATTTATTGACCATCACAATACACAGGAAACAAAGTTATAACAGTTGGTACACGGTTTAAAAAACATACATTTTACACAGAAGAGGGACAAAGAAATGTGGATAGTGTGGTCAACCAGGTCCCGACCTCAGCATTAGCTGCTACTACAATATCTGCATTGCCGCAGCAGCGCTGGTATTCTGGCGGGACCTGTTTGCGAGCGAGTGTGATCGTGTGGTGTAGATAAATTAATAACTAAACTAAATGGCTATTATTCCTTTGTTTTCTAATATCGTAGCACGTGCTTAAACTACTTAGTATGAGATGTTGAATGATCGATCTGGCGCAATAACTTATTTCTTTATTCGAAAATCAATTAAAGTGAAAACCAGATTGACATCATAAGGTAATAGTGAACCTGGTTATACCAAAATTTGGTAAACTCACAAGAAAAACAATGATTAATCAGATTCGTGTTTGTTCAGCTGTTTGGCTAGATTTATCAGATCTTGATTCGCCGAGTAACAGATGACTGTTTTGTTTACCTTGATTCAAATGGTTTGTTTGCTTTCGTTCAGATGTTAGTCATCGAATTATTCGATCGATCGCTTAATAAAGATGACACCTGGTTGTGAAATAACGGACATGTTCATCGACATGGCCTTTGGTAATATGGTAGAACCATGGACTAATTATATAATTAGTCCATAGTAGAAGTGAAGTTTTCTCTGGAGAGAAAAGCACGTATTTCTTTGATAAGAAATAACCATGCATTTAATCTTTTGCTAAATATATTAATTAGGTCTTCACCTATGACAGTGCCTTTTTGTATGGCGATTTTCTCAGAAGTTGTATTTTCCATATTAACTTTTTTTTATTTGTAACGTAACTATTAATGCTACTACTAGATAATTAACTGAGCATAATGGACAACATTCAAAACGTTGTCTTTTAAAGTGTAGGAACGTGTAGGATATTTTTTCAGAAAAAAAAAATTAATTTAAAAGTAAAACATTGATAAAAACGTCAATTCCGCCAAGTAAAAAGGGTAATTTTTTTTATTCTAGAGGCGACAAAAGAACCAGCGAGTCACTTGATGGAAAGCAATCATCGCCGCCTATTAACATCCGCGAAATCAGAAAGATCGCTAATGCGTTTCCAGCCTTTTAAAAAGGAGTACGCTCTTCTATTGAAGGTCCCTAAGTCGTAGCCGTCGGGAAATATTTCCGTAGGCAAAACGTTCCACTGAACTGAGGTACGTGGTAGAAAGTTCCGCGAAAAATGCACAGACAGACCGCCATCCATCGAGCTGATGGGGATGGAATGACATTCGTTTGCATGTGGTTCGATGAAAGAATTCAGCTGCAGGGAGTAGATCAAACAGTTCTTCAGCACTCCCCATGATAGATGCGGTATAGAATGCTGTGGGAGGCTATATCCCGCCGCTATGCTAGAGGATTAAGTTGACTAGAGCTCTCTCTAGTCTCTCAAATCACCGACAATTCGAGCAGCCCTACGTTGTACGCGGTAAAACGGAAGAAGTTTAAGATTTTTTTAGTCATTTCAAGAAGTGAAATATTATTTTAAAAAATTGAGAGATTGTAGTAACCTCACAAAAGGTTATCCATTCCATAGAGCGACATGAGTCCATATAAGATTCCCGTTGATCCCGTCAATTGTTATCAAAAACTAAAATACACCAAAAAAAGTTATTGATTAAAATATTTTTTCCAACAAGTATAAAAGTAAATAAGATCGGCTATCAATGGAATCAATAAGCAAATGCTCAGGCCGTCTGAAGACAAGTTATGTAAGACGAGCCGATGCGGGGGTATCACGCCGGCACCGGTGGGTCTTCGCGAAGTCATATGAACATTATAATCGCGTTCCGATATTACGATCAGTGCATACCTGTCCTTAATTAAAAGGCGGCGCACGCACCCTCACTGCACTCCAAGAATCTGTTTTAAATCATGTGAGTAAGGTGGATATTTGCGTGCAGCAGAATGATTTATTGTTAAGTTAGGATATAAAAATTATGAGTATAGCTAGGGATTGGAGAGTACTCCATGGCCTCCCTAGGAAGAATCCCTAGCAAAAGATACTTCTTTTGCTACGAGTGGCACATCGCTAGCTACGACGGGATCCCCGGCAGTTCATCATTTGCTACGAAGGGTCCCCCGGCGACTCGACTGTTGTTACCGGGGCCCCCCAGCGGCTCAACATTTGCAACGGAGGGTTCACCTGGCGACTTGACTTTGTTACCGGGGGCCCCCCAGCGTCTCAACATTTGCTACTAAGGAGTCACCTGGCGATTCTTCATTTGCTACGGGGGTGTGTCCCAGCGGCTCATCGTTTACTATGGGAGGGTCCACCAGTAACTTGTCGTATTACTTGCTACGACGGGTATTTCTCCAGGGTGAGCCCACAACTTTGCAGGCCCACACTATAGAGTGAACATTTATAACAGCTATGTTACTAAAGCTTCGGGTATTACAATCAATGCACCTTAATCAATAGACAATGGAAAATATTCTATGTGGTGTGTGATTGATTTTAGGGCAATGCTGTTGAGGTGATAAAAGTCATATGACCGCTGCACACTAGTACTTATTAAAAGACGTTGCTCGTACTGAGAAGATGCAGTAGAAAAATCTGTTATATAAATCTATGAATGGAAAGTTGATTTTTGTGTGCAAGATAATGCTATGGCTGGAGTTAGAAGTCATATGAAAATCAGATATTCATTTCAGAGTTTACTATCAATGTAAATGGCTTTGATTTTAATAAGTGAAAATCCATAACGTTTACTTTGAAGTTATTTTGAGACAATGTTCTAAAGGTGTTTTTAGAAATGGCTATTAGTTTAATAATTTCATTTTTCCATAGATATTATATAAATAAATTGGTAAGGACAAAAATCCTTAATGTTTAATTTGGCTTGAAGCAGTACAGTACAGTGCTGCTGTTTCGCTGTGTTAGTGTGTTAGTGTGGGCACTGGGGGCCCAATCCGGGGGAAAGGGGCTTTAAAGGTTGGCAGCGCACTTGTGTCTCCACTGGTGTGGTGAGTGTCCATGGGCCACCATCAGGTAATCCATCTGTTCGTCTGCCATCTGTCACATAAAAAAAATCCATTGCTTAAGGATTTTTTTAATAATAAGAGATTAGTTTCATCAGTGTGAAGGGCATTATTATATTTTGGTGAAAAATAAACAAATGTATTATTTGCATACTTAGATTAAATCAAAATAGCGGAAGATACGGCACGTCTCTTCAATTAGACAACTGAAAGCGGACCTATTTGTTTTGACATATGCTTGAAGGACTCAACAAACGTGCTACGCGCATGTTACGTCATTCTGCGTGAGATTAGGCGACGGGGACCTAATATATGCGGTCCTCGCGGTAGAGACGAGTCGCATATCTTCGACTATTTTGATTTAATCTAAGTTTGCATAGCAAAATATAAAACAGCTACGAATGTATGGTCAGACGACAAATAACCTGATATCAATATCGACCACGATTATAGAGTATCGCGTTTCAGACAAGGAGTCTTAATGTCTCAGGGGAAACCCGACAAACGCTAATACGACCTAATCATGTTGGTATCAAACAAACACTGCTACTTATAGGCACTGATAATGTAAGGAAAACTTCAGAAAGTGTTTATGCTACCGTAGACTAAAAATCAATCTTAAACTGTGTTAAACATCGTCATCATTGTCAGCCCATTTAAGTCCCCACTGCTGGGGCACGGGCCTCCCTCAATCACATGAGGGGTAGTTGCCATACTCACCACGCTTGGCAGACGGGTTGGCGAGGGTTTTGGTATAAATGCAGAGTTTTCCTTCTCTTGGTGCTTATGATCATGCCAGCAGCTTTTACCTTAGTCGCCTTTTACGACACATCAGTAAGAGTGAGGGTGGCCTATTCTACTCTACCGGGGACCACACGGCCCCCTGTGGCCCCAGGCAAACTGTGTTAATATCAGTCGTTTAAGGTGACGGGTAGGGCACACTAGCGACGCCAATCGATTTTAATTTTTTTTAGCTACTAAACCGGATTCATTTTAAACAATTTCGGGGTTACAACCTCTCGGCAAACACTTATGCTATTTATTAAATAGCCATGCTAAAATGTTGGGTCCAACGCGTACGCGAAAAATTTTACCACGCCAAAAGCGGCCACTTCTCTTCTCTATATTAATAAACGAAGTCGTGTTAGTTAGTTATAGGCAATAATAAGAACACAAGAACGGCTGCACCAATTTAACTAAAAATTGGGTAAGGTAGCTAGATGCAGGAGGACTCCATCTCGAAAATATGACAGGTTCCTGAGGGATAAACCAAAACGAACACTACGAGGGCAACACCGTAGGCAAAACTTTCCCGAAAAAATGGCAGGTTCCTGTGGGATAAACAAAAACGAATACTATGCGGGCAACGCCGCGGGCGAAACCATCCCGAAATATGACAGGTATTTTTTGGATGAAAAAAAATACTAATACCACACGGGTAACGCCGTGGACGACTAGTACCTTGTATTGAGGAACGATGGCTAGACCAAATTCCTTTTATAGACCTAACGGTGTACAAAATAGAATATCCACCCGGCAATAATGTATGGTACAGCTGATTTTTCTTTCGCTTATATTGTTAGGAGGTTTTCGGAATCTAAACGATAAAAAAATTACGGTGTCTATGTTTCTGGTTCTTTTTCGTTTTGCTATTTATTGTTTTGTAGTCTACAATCGTTATTATGTAGAAAAAAATAAGCTATTTATGCAAAGTAAATGTTCCCTGTAATGTAATTTAGTGTGTGTGTAGTGGCCTTTTTATGAAAAATCTCAATAAGGCAGATAGGGTAACCTATTACATGATCCACGGGAGAATACCAAAACTCGTATTTTAAGGGTTTTATTGTAAAATATTGCTAAAACATCCATACGACACTGTTAAAAATACAAAGTATTAATTTTGCAAATTACGGGATTTTCAATGTTTTTGTAGAGTTCCTGGAATATTCGGGAGATTTAGTCTAAGAGTAAGACAATATTAGTCCACTTAGTGTTACTAATCGCACATTCTGTTCGTTATTGCCATATTCGGCTACGTTTCAAATTGGGTTCTACGTACTTTTAATAGGGAAGAGTTGTCTTATCCTGTCATCCTGTGAGACATTTGTGATAGCGCACGCCGACCTAATGACCCTTTTGTACCACTAGGTTCGGTCAGCATCAAAAGTATCTTAACACTTTAGTACCACGTCAAAGTAACTGTTCTGCCTTTTATAGTCAGTTTCTAAGGGGTACGTCAAAATGTTACTTCGACATGGTACTATGGTATTAAGCTACATTTGATGCTAACCGTACTATCCTTTTGCACACCTATTACTTACGAAAAATCCTTCCCATCATAATCTGGCTGTTGGTTTCCGGCTTCTAGAGGCCTACAATGACACTGACCAATTTGAAGCCGTCCCGTAACCAACGAGAATATACCTGTCGCATCCAAACAAAGAAGACACAGCGCGTGTAAAAGAGAGGGAAACTCCGATTCGGTCGTATAACGTCTGGTTTAAATTATGCCTTCTGTAACCAACGAAAACAACTGTCGCATAGACACTAAAGAGACGCACAGCGCGTGTGAAAGGGAGGATTAAGTTGGGGGTAGGGTATATTGTGAGGACAGCATACGGCTGTTGAGGCGAAAAAGTCCTCGAGCAGAGGCCAAGTACAGCAGTCGCTTAAGGTGGACCGACGATCTGGTGAAGGTCGCAGCAATCCCTTGAATGAGCGCGGCACAAAACCGAACTGTGTGGAGAGAACATTGGGGGAGGCCTATGTCCAGCAGCCTTTTATTGCCTGAAATGATCATCATCATCATCAGCCCATTTAAGTCCCCACTGCTGGGGCACGGGCCTCCCGCAATCACATGAGGGGTAATTGCCATACTCACCACGCTTGGCAGACGGGTTGGCGAGGGTTTTGATATAAATGCAGAGTTTTCCTTCTCTGGGTGCTGATGATCATGCCAGCAGCTTTACCTTAGTCGCCTTTTACGACACCTCGGTAAGAGTGAGGGTGGCCTATTCTACTCTGCCGGGGACCACACGGCCTGAAATGCCTGAAATGATGATGATGATGAATGGGAAAATGTAATCTAGAACACTCATCTCCACTGAATGAATCCAAGTCACATATAGGCCGAGTAGATATTAGACAAAGTTTTTTAGCATATGATTCAATCATATTAACAGCCCCAGTAGCAAGCTATATCGACTTATAAATATCGAGTTTCTTTAATCGATAAGGGCGAGTATCTTGCTTTCAAGGGTATTGAATTTCTTCGGTCGACTTAGCTTGCGGGCGCGAGTGACACAGGATTAAGTGGGGTGTACTTACGCTATTTTACAACGTTTTTAAACGATTTATCTATTTTCGACAGCTTGTAACAGAGAAGCAACAAATCTTGTAATCCATGAGAGGGAATTGGGAATTAAAGTGTTTTATGGGAAATGCAATTTAAACTATTATTCGAAATAAGAAGTCTTAGGACTTAAAATTGCACAGAGAGCTATGGAACGTATCATGCTCGGGATATCCTTACGAGACAGAGTGCGCAACACCATCATCAGGGAACGCACAAAAGTGATAGACGTAGGGTACCGAGCCGCAAAACTAAAATGGGCGTGGGCCGGTCTTGTGTGCAGAAGGAGTGATGAAAGGTGGAGCAAGGATGTCCTTTAATGGAGACCAAGAGACGGGAAGAGGAGTGTTGGCGGATAAACTACCAGATTGTCCGATGACATCAAGGCTCAAGCCGGAGTAGCGTGGTCCAGGAAAACCGACGACAGAAGAAATTGGAGAGGCATATGCTCTGCAGTGGGCAAACACATGCTGCTGAAGAAGAAGATGAAGAGTCTTAGGAATTAATAATAAAGCTGAAACTAAGGTTAAAGTACAGTACAGTAAGTAGGAGGAGAACAGACGGCCGTTGGGGCGGAAAGGTCCTCGAGTGGACGCCACTTATTATCGTAATCGCTTACCATCAGGTAATCCGTCGGCTCGTCTGCCACCTAATTCATAAAAAATACTAAGGTACATAAAAGTAAACCAATTACGGGAAGTTTGCGTCGAAATGAAAAATTTTAAACGCTAAACGTGTCCAAAACTAAATATATAGCTTTTGCACTCCGTATTCATCTCTTAGCACCACCGACGTTCTGCATAACCATTCACTTCTGCACGGCGGGTACGTCGAACTGTTCCTGTCCCTTTCTGGAAAGAACAGACAGGATTAGGTACCTCGGTGTGACCCTCGACCTTGACTCTTACTTTTAGTCCACATATCGAGGTACATACTTCCAGATTGCGTAAGCCCATCCATATATTCAAAACGCTAAAACAAGTGACTGATATTAGAACAATCAAAATGGTTTACTATGCCCTTTGCCACTCAATTGTCGACTACTGCATCACATCGTAAGGCAGGTGCAGCAAAAACTCACCTTATACAATTGGAAAGGGCTCACAGAGCAATCCTGACTTCACTTACAGTTTGGCAATCGTTTATCCTACAGACATACATAAAAACCATTCGTAACTACAGTACAACCATAGTAAGAACAAAGACAAACGGAGGAAAGGGACGGTCTGTCACGGGCAAACACTGCACTCCGAACACTTACACCATTTCTTTTGTTTTCTTGGTCCCTACCTGTACAGTAGGATCAACAGCAGGCTAACGATCTATCCCCTCACAAAAGCTTCCGCCAAAAAGGTTACCTACCTCTAACTGGTTTACAACACTCGACTATTTAGAAACTGAAAATCTTTTACATCAATCAATTTGAGACAATTACGAATAGACATGTACGATTTTAATGGGTGGTAAATAAATACTTTGGTTCTTTGCCGGATCACCTCATTTCGGATTCGATTTTGGAGAGAGACGCCGAGCATTGCTCGTTCCATAGCTCGCTGAGCGACCTTTAACTTGTGGACCAGCCGTACCGTAAGTGTCCACGTTTCGGCTCCGTATGTCATGACGGGTAGGACGCACTGATTGAAGACTTTCGTCTTTAGGCACTGTGGTATCGACGATACGAAGACACGACGTAGTTTTCCAAAAGCTGCCCAACCTAACTGGATTCTCCTATTCACCTCATCCTCGAAGTTGTTAAAAGAGCTGGATGCGAGTAGCCATGGATAGATCACGGTGGCGAACAATTGGAGAGGCCTACGTCCAGCAGTGGACTGCGATAGGCTGATGATGAATTAAATACTAAATTATTCCAAAAAAAACCTTATAAAACTAAAACCCAACTACGACAAAAAACGTCGCTGAAAAAGTATAAAACAAGCCTTCGTTGTCAATTTATGCAATATTCACTATGTAGAGATAAAATTTCATGTTTGGAAATCCGCAGTCACACGTTGTCAAAGGGTAGTATATTTAACGTGTGACTACGCCTTTCCAAACATGAAATTTTATCTCTACATAGTGAATATTGCATAAATTGACAACGAAGGCTTGTTTTATACTTTTTCAGCGACGTTTTTTGTCGTAGTTGGGTTTTAGTTTTTTTACTTTTATTTTATTTGTACTATTTTGGTGTCCAAGTGCTAGTAATATATATATATATATATATATATATATATATATATATATATATATATATATATATATATATATATATATATATATATATATATATATATATATATATATTCAAAATGTACAAGTCAAGCGCTTTCAAATGATACCAAACACGGCATATTTATCATAACTTTATTTTTTTACTCTGTATGTTTTGTCCGCTAGAGGGCGCCACATTAGATTTTGTGAAACTTCATATAGCCTATAACCAGCGGACGATCAAGACGCTTATAATGATATGTCATTTGTCGAATTCTGATAAGTAGTTAAGAAGTTACGTGGAAACAGATGAACATACATACATACATACATACATACATACATACATAGCCTGTCAAAATCATAACCCTCCTTTTGCTTTGCCGTAGTCGGGTAAAAATGAGATCGAATGTTACCTATAATGTATTAATGTAATATTCCTGTAATGTATAATGGAATAATACAATATATTTATTTAATTTAATACACTTCAAATTATACTTACCATAGTTAATATTAATGTAATATTGTTAATTCAAAGAACATATGAAGTGCAATGATGTTTATAGTAAAATGCATGTGTTAATATGAAATACATTTAATATAGGTACCTACCTACATACCGGGTGTATCGTTTATCACTAATAAAATAACAAAATTTCCGTAGTATACATATAACTAATATTTTATTTATAAATATATTTGTATATATTTTTAAAGTAATAAATAAACTTAATTTAATTACTCTAATATACCTAAGTACCTACACCTCTGTATTATAAATAATAATTATTGATAGTATCTTGTCAATGCTATGTATAGGTTCTAAACTATACTACAGCTTACAAGAGATGTCATCTGCCACACAATATGATATTTAACGTAGCATAGAACCAATTTAGGGTGGAGCCTGGTGACCTGTCCCACCTGCATTAAATATTGTATTCCTTCTTTTAGATCCTACCTAACTCACTCGCAACCAGGTCCCACCAGAATACCAGCGCTGCTGCGGCATCGCAGATAATGCCGTAGCAGCAAATGCTGAGGCTGGGACCCAATTGGCCACTCCCTTCACTTATTCCTTACAAAATTTAATATCCACCATTCAATGTTTCCGCTGTTGTATGTCATTCTGTATTATTGTATATTGTTTGTGGCCAATAAATGTATTTTCTTTCTTTCTTTCTTACTACGGGTTTTTTCTAAAACCTATCTCAGGCACCAGTATCTCACACACGAGGACAACTACCTATTGTTACTAGATATTTGTATACCTTTAAGCATGTGAGAGAAATAAATAAACATTTGATTGATTTTGAAGGTAATAGGTCCTCACTGCAACCAGTGAAGTGCCTAGGTATCTATTTTTTGCAAACGCTTTGAGCGTTGTCATACAAGCTAATAGACTCTCACTTACTTGATTCTTCGTCTTAGCAAAAATCGTAATTATTTCAAAAAACAAATCCGACGGCAGTCATAAAACACGCACCTTTCTATCTAAATATGCATAATTTTAATAGATGCAAAATGCACTAATGACCTCCCCGATGTTGGCTTATAAATGGCGCTATTACCGCGGCTTTGTCCGGTGGGTGGGGATGATTGATACGGGGCTGCGCCGGCGCAGGTCACGACGCGTGCGCAGCCGGAGAGGGTTACCAGCCTTCGGGATCAAAACCCATCTTAGTTATTAACCGTGGGAGAGCCACGCTTCGGCGTGAATGGGCTCGACCAGGATGAGAATATGGTCTTACAGAAAATACCTGTGTAAAGCAGGGATTCACTTTGTTTTGCGGAATGAATAAGAGTACCTACTGGATGCCCAATCCGGGGGAAGTGGGTTTTAGAGGTTCTGAGTGCACTTGTACCCCACTGGTGTTGCGTATGTCTGCAATGAGCGGTGGTGATCTGTCGGCTCCACTGAGATCTATCGCATAATCTTATCAATCAATGACCGTGGGGTGGCTCTCCCACGCTTCGGCACGAATGGGCCGGCTCGACCGGAGTGATACCACGGCCTCACAGAAAACCGGCGTGAAGCAGCACTGTGCTGTGTTTCGCTGCGTGAGTGAGGGTAGCGGAGGCCCAATCCGGGGGAAAGGGGGGTATAAAGGTTGACAGCACACTTGTGACTCCACTGGTGTTACTGGTGTCTATGGACGGCGGCAGTCGCTTTCTATCAGGCGATGGTTGCAGTCGCTTACCATCAGGCGATCCGTCTGCTCGTCTGCCACCTATCACCTAAAAAAATGAACCATAACATATCACCTCATATTAGCCGCAGAACCGACAACCGATGGGGTAAACGAGTTCTGGAGTGGAGACCGCGTCTTGGCAAAAGTAATGTAGGTCGCCCTCTGGCTAGCTGGGGGGACGATCTGCGCAGGATGGCTGGCAAGAGCTGGATGCGAGAAGCCATGGATACAGTGGCGAACAATTGGAGAGGCCTACGTCCAGCAGTGGACTGCGATAGGCTGATGATGATGATGATGAATATATCACCTTGTTTGTTGCTTCTAGTCAGTATTCATTAAAAATTAAGTACTGAATTCGGAAGCAAGAGTTTCTTTGATCATGTCATCCTAACAAAGTATCTAAACGTAATAGAGTCCGTGACATCAAAAAAGTTCCGTTAAAACGCGCTTTAGTCGCCATTACATTCAAATTTGAGCTTTACGTCTATATACACAAGAAATCAAAATTTTAGTTCCACATTTTGCCGTGGAACATGTTTCGTGGCGCGTTTTCTATCCTGCTTTTCCAAGACATCACGGTAACCCTACGCGCGAGGAATTCGTGCGTTTGCGCATTTATTCCTTTTTCTTATTGTTGTATTACATTTAATAGCATAATGCGCTATGTTCTCCTGCGTTTACAAGAGCATTGAAGGCCGCTTACCGCCGATAGATAGAGTCCTCGTTCGTAGACGCCATGGCTGAAATTGAACTTATTTATTGTCTTTAGCCTCTATTTACTTGCTTTTAAAGTCCTCGTTCGTAGACGCCATGGCTGAAATTGCACTTATTTATTGGCTTTAGCCTCTATTTACTTGCTTTAAATCTATTTTAAAGTACAAATATATAAATTATAAACATTTAAACTCAGATTGATTCTAAATAAACTGCGACCTTAAACTACTTTGTTGTTAAACTACTTTACATTGCCTTCCCTTATTACGAATACGATATTTCTTTCCTCTACCCAAAGGTTGTCTGGAAGAAATCGCTACAAGCGATAAGACCGCCTTATTGTACTCTCTGTTGCTGTTGTATCATGCTTGTATTTTGTTTTTGTGCAATAAAGAATATCTATCTATCTATCTATCTTAAGTATAGTAAAAAAAGTAAAGTATCAGCCTCGAAACTGTCACACTGCAGGGCAAAGGCCTCCATCATAGAAATCAAGCCATCGCTACTATGATGGGATTAGGCTTAATCACCACGCTTGCCAAATGCGGATTGGTGATCACAAATCTGAGCTATGTTCGAAAAATTCGAAACATACTTTTCGAGAATCGAACCCAGGACCCTGAGATCACGAACCGGTACTTAAATCACTAGACCAAAGGGGCGCAACACCTTTAGAGATGGCCACATGTCCGATTAAATATTTGATTTGGTGAAAATCATTTTTTTTATTTGTTTAAAACGAAACACATTTTACATCTATAGTTGATAGGCACGGGAATTAACGCGGCGTAATTTAAAGTGTAGGGCGTAAGTACGCCGCGCTAAGCGTTAATTCCCGTGATTATTATCTATAGTTATAATGCAACGCGAAAATCTAAAGAAACATTTTTACAAGCTTTTGACCCACTTTTAGGATAATCATTGAGCTGAAATTTGGCATTACTTATTGTGTGGCGATAATGCAATATGATGGTACCATCAAGCTGATCTCATGGTGGACCATATACAATCTGTGCGGATAAAGAATGGGATCAGAAATGGCGGCGCATCTATTCACTTCTCGCTCGCTCACTATTTGCGTCTATACTCACACCCCACGAGTGCGAATATAGACGCAAATAGTGTGCGAGTGAGAAGTGAATAGATGCGCCGCCATTTCTGATCCCATTCTTTATCCGCACAGTTGTACAACGTGTTAAACAAAGGAGCAATAATACTCAAGGGTGTGAACATATACCGTGTGAAGACTTCGGTGTCAAAATATGAGCATCATCTGAGTGAAAAAAAAATCAGCGGTTCCATACATTACTGACGCGCTTTTGGCAGTGAAGTCTCTACACGGTATATGTTCACACCCTTAAGTATTATTGCTCATTTTTTACCACATACCTATACTGAAATAAAAAATATTCAAGTAAATACTCTTTCAAGAGTTGTCTGCCCGACTGATCGAGTTCTCTAGGGACCGGAATGCTGGCAGTTACCTCGGCCAACGTTTAGGGTTGGCCATCCAAAGAGGCAACGCCGCTAGCATTCTGGGCACGTTGGACAATATCAGTGGGGCAGACAATTTCTTTTTGTAAATATATACATAATTATTAGGTATCACTTTTGTTGACATGTGTTGAGTATTTTCTATATTCCTTCCCTTCCTATACTTAATCCTTATAGAAATCAGGGTGGTCAAGTTAATCGGTAACCTGGAAGTGAGTTAAAAGCTTGTAACAAAACTTTTGTTACTTATATGTTTAATTTTTACCCAGAACTAGGTAGTAACTGAGTAAAAATTAAACTTATTAAATACGTATGTATACCTAGTGGATGGTTAAAAATGGATACTACCCGGGTAGGCGCCCACCTCTAATCGCCAGACTTAAGCGAGCATTACGCTTAATCCCATTTGAGTGGAACTGTGGTTTACATGTGTTCCGACGTCATCCAATCGAGGCTCCACGTAAACAAACAGCATCCTTCGCATCAAATTAGGTGGTTTAATTATTTACTAGCACTAAAACTAGCGTAAAGACCGGCCAAGTAACTAGACCCGCCCGCCCCTTGAATCTGCTGAGGCGTAAAGAAATACACTGGCCAAATGCGGGTCGGTCTCGCAAATGAAGAGTTCCGTATGATATATCTTGGTGAACAACATTAGCCGTGTGGTCCCCGGCAGAGTAGAATAGGCCACCCTCACTCTTACCGAGGTGTCGTAAAAGGCGACTAAGGTAAAGCTGCTGGCATGATCATCAGCACCCAGAGAAGGAAAACTCTGCATTTATATCAAAACCCTCGCCAACCCGTCTGCCAAGCGTGGTGAGTATGGCAATTACCCCTCATGTGATTGAGGGAGGCCCGTGCCCCAGCAGTGGGGACTTAAATGGGCTGACGATGACGATGAACAACATTGGACACTATACGAGTATTCATCATCATCATCATTTCAGCCAATAGACGTCCACTGCTAGGACATAGGCCTCCCCCAATGTTCTCCACACAGATTGGTCCTATGCCGCCCGCATCCAATGGATTCCCGCGATCTTCGCCAGATCGTCGATCCACTTTGTAGGGAGCCTGCCACGGCTGCGACTTCCTGTACGTGGCCTCCACTCGAGGACCTTTCGGCGCCAACGGCCGTCTGTTGTCTTCGCTATGTGCCCTGCCCATTGCCACTTGAGGCATGCAATCCTTTGGGCTATGTCTGTGACCTTAGTTCTCCTCCTGATCTCATCATTTCTGATACGATCACGCAGGGAGACTCCGAGCATAGCCCTCGCCACTTCGATTATAACATGATAACATTCAAGTATTATGACATGTTTATGGGAATGTTGTAGTAGGTATGGGAGAGGCCTACAAAACGCCAATTCTTTTTTATGAGTCTCTATTATAAATTATGTAGTTTGTTGTTGTCCAAGTATTTTTTTCTGTTTGTTTTAATGAAGTCTAATAAACTTATCGTTCGTATTTGTATATAAAATAAATCTAAATAAATCTATCTACTTATTTTTGAAGTGTATTATAATAGAGTAGTTTACTCTATTTGTGAATATTTAATGGGTCTGTTGGAAACAAAATTACGTTGTGTTTCTTGTATAGGAGCTCCACTAAAAAATTAAGAGAAATATTTATATCATCTGCGAACATTTCAATTCTACACCGTGCTTTTTTAACCGTCTTACTCCTTTATCGAGGGTATTATACTGATGAAAACAAACCTTATCCCCAAGATGTTTCGTTTATACTCTATTGAACGGAATACTAATAACGAGGAGTTGTGGAAAGGTCCAGGGATCAAATTACGGTGGTCCTTTTCGGCAGTAAAATGGCGGAGGAAATAAAACTGATGCGTCGAGGAAGTGCCTGACAGGGCAGGTGTATTTCACTGTAGGTAATACGGGTACAGTCATCAGCGAAAGTAAATTAGAACTACATTAAACAAAGAGCGGCTGGTTGATTAGGCCCTCGCCTGTGTTGTTGTATAAAAATGGGTGTCAGTTGCAGGAATTATCTTAAATTAATCAAAATTTTATGTTCTGTTTAATGATCTAGTTACAATCAAATATTTTTAATGGCCATTTCTTGAACTAATTGGTTGGTTTTTGATTTCAATTTTGTATTGTTATTAAAACAGTATCTGTCATTAGGGGGAATGGACCATAACCCAACACGCTGGTCCAGTGCGGGTTGGTGGGTGGGTGGTTCGCAAGGGCCTCTTTTGTTGGTTAACAGGACGCGCCACGGACAGGAGAGGTTGACTTAGAACCCGAAAGATTTTGTGTGGGTCCCCTTACGTCCCTGGGCTGGATGAGAGTGGCCGAAAATCGGGAGTAGTGGCGTGCATTAGGGGAGACCTATGTTCAGCAGTGGACGAGTGTGGGTTGCTGATGATGATTGTGATTAAAAACAAAGGACTTATTGTGATATGTAGTCAATAAAGTCATTATTACATTTTTTTTTATTAGGTATTTAAAACATATTGTGTGTTAGGTACTTGTTACCAAAACGAGCAACCCTTTAGTATGGAAACAAGACGATATGTCTAGTCAATAGATTTAATTAACGTCCTTAGATTTGCTATAGAATTTTAAATAGTGCTTAAATTGTTATTAGTATTACACAATAAAATAAAATAAATGAATATTAATATTTATTATGAGCCCATAATGTTCCAAAGGCCTCCAAACCCTTCCACCTCTCCCGGTCCTGGGTTGCCGTGAAATAAAATAAAAAATTAAATTTTTGACCCGTTAACGTTGGTAAACTTTTGAAGCCGAGTGTACTCGCCACATATCTTATTCCTTCGCAATACATACGGGTACGATTATGTTTAATTTGAGATGTTTCACGTTTTTCCTGTTTTCGCTCACTGATAATTGTTGTTATACGTATAACAGACAGATTCCGAAGAAACATTGGTTTTATTGTTTCGTATCAAAGGTAGTTTTATATTATGATTACGACCCAAGTTTGTTTAAAAAAATTATCGGTGCTCGCTTATTGCGAATAATTTGCTGATAGTTTCAGATAACCTATTTTCTTTCAAAGTCATTGGTAGGTACTCAAAATCAATCAAAATAAAAAAAAAAAACTTTATTTGCATAGGCTTGTGTTACAGCACTTACAAATAATTAAATCAATAAACTTCAACACTAAACTTCTTATGCGAAACCGAAAAAAACTTTTCACTCTGCAGAAATTTAAGAACAACACATCGTACTATAATCCGATAGTTAGGATGTGTCGTTACTATAACGAGTTGTTACTCGACCACGATGAGCTGGATATTTTTATAAATAAATATGTTGCATTTAGGTACACTGTAAAAAATATTCTCCACTGAACTAACCTAGGTACTTCATTTGATTTTGTTTTCTAGTTTTTCTTTCGCTGTTTTCGTGCTAATTATAATTCATGCTATGTGTACACGCTTTTGGGTTTATATCTAGTACAATTATTTTTTTATGTTACTATTTAATATAAGTTAAGATTGTAACCTGTAGTGTATGCCATAATAAATAAATAAATAAATAAATCGTCTTACATTTAAGTAATTTAAAACTATGAATAAGTAGGTATTATGTATAATTTTCATGTTAATACATATAGAAATGTTAATACATAAAATATACAAAAAAAAATGCGATTCTGGTCATATAGGTAACGTATAACTATTTGCATTTTGAAGTGTCGATATTCTTCTTTATAAAGTGACTCAGAGTTAAGAAATGTGAAAACTTCAACGTGGCTGGATTTAGATCAAATGGAGAGGTCCTCGGAGGCCATACCTATGTTTATTCATGTTCAGCTCATTAGTTCTAAATCAATTAGCGTTTGACAAATGTGGCCTGGTTGTGCAATTTTATTTACAGAGGTGCTAGTTTGTACTATATGCATATAAGGAATTCGTTGCGCGCCCACGCAATACTTGGGCACCTTTTAATTCCAAGTGAGAGAAGATAGTTACGCTTATGTACGATAGAGAGAGCTCTTCAGTTTCATACAAATTGCTTACGATACGCATACGCTACAATTCTCCGAAAAGTTCGCGCTAGCCTTTCGCTACGCAGTTTCGTCAACACTTTGTTCGAGTAATTGATGCAAAACCAGATATGTAAAACTAAATAAGTGTTTATATGTTCGATAGGCAAAATAAAGTCCGTCTACGGAAGATAATTTTACGTGACGTCATCTGAAGAAATTGATGGAAAATTGCATACCTTTGTCACAAGTCGAAAGCTTGCTTGTGGAACGTGCCTATATTTGTGTGTGTAGCTGTTACGTCAAAAAGTTGGCACAAGTATAATCGTCATTCATGAAGACAAACAAAAATAAATAAATAGTTACTTACCTAGTAACATTATTCGTACGTTTAACTAATTAGTCTCTTTAATTAGCGTGTATTTCTTGGTTGCGTCCAACGGTCGCTTCGGAGCTAAGGCACAACCCAAGGTACGCTTAGACCATGATTCAGGATTTGGATTGTCTAGTAATAATGAAAGGAACCAAACCAACTGAATCATAGTATACGTTTCAGATACTATCCGAAACATGCAGGTTTCCTCACGATGTTTTAACCGCCAATGGTAGAAATACGCACATAGAGATTTACTAATTAGTTACCGAATCTAACAGCATTAGTAAAAGACAAAATATGAAAAACGGCTAATAACATCTCTATCCGAGATGAAAGAGTAATGAATTGTCGCGGAGGTGGCCCACCGCGGCGGAGATCAAAGCGCGTCAGATTGTTTATAAACAACTTGATATCCGAGGAGCGACGAGTAGCTGTGAAACAAATTAATCGGCCCATAACTCGCTCCAATAGGGATGTTCACTACATTCTTATTTTTATCGGGATTTAGGGTCTGTTTGATTCATTTTCTTTCATTCAATCGTAGAATCGTTATACCAAAAAATTTTATTAAGATGAATTTGGAATTTATCTTGTAAAGAATAACCCATCCCATTAAGAGCCGGCAACGCCTATGAGATGCCGCGGGTGTTGCAGATATCCATGGACGGACTTACCACCAGGAATGCCATCTGCTCGTTGGTCTCTTTAAGTAAAAAAAACAAATATTGGGTTCATTATACCTATCATCGATATAAAATCGAAAAAGCTTTTGATTAGCTTATATGATATGGGTTATTTCCGCCAAAAAAAAAACAAAATTTCATTAATATCACAAGGATATGTTTTTGAGAAAGAATGAGACAACTAGTATAAATAAAAAGTTATTTTCAACGTGTATTTCTTATTCTTTATTCAATTCTGAAAAAACCGCCTACCTACCCTCAAGATCTGTTTGCGCTCACTATCCCAAAAAAAAACGATTTTAATTTGATGAGAACCTGTTATTAATCGTAACGATATCTCGTTTTAAATATCTATTCGGGCATCCCTACTCACGGACAAAAATGACTGACGGTGATAAATATCCGTTATTGTTTTGGATAAACAATTGCATGTTATTTTCCGCTTCAAAAAGAATGTTCTTGTGGATAAATGAGATCGGAATGTCGGCTGCGTATGTGATGAGGGACAATGGAAAACATATCGTCTTCATATGAGATCGATGGGATTTTTGTTTACATGGCGATAACTGTGATTATTTTTAATTGGAGTTTTTACATAATTACGAAGTAGGTATAAAGCGTATCCGCGTGAGAGTGCGGAGGATTGTGAAGCAAGCCATAAACGTTGATGCGACCACGACTACTCTGCCAAAAGTGTAACGACAAAGAAGATAAAGCTAAACCTGCCACTGTTGTGTGTGCACACGTGCACCCTCTATTCCTTACCCTCATATTCCGATTGGACACTACTGTGACACGACCGGCGAGGGATCGGGATAGTCTACATTTCGTATCAAAATTAGGTCCTTTTTATGAGAGAGGTAGGCAAACGAGCAAGCGGGCCACCTGCTGGTAAGTGGTCACCGCCGTGGATATCAGCTACATCAGAAGGAATAGAGATGATTTTTAGAAAGGTAATGGCCGGAATTATCCAAAAAAGTTATTTTTTTTATTAGATTAAGCTTGATCCAAAACTCATTTAAAAGTTTTCAGCAGTAGGTATCAATATGAAATCTCAAGGTAGGTCGGATGCAGACATTAACTTAACATTACATGACATATGTCATATTATTTTTAAACATTGCAATCTCACTGAATAAACTTGTCATAGTTTCTCAGGTCAGATTAATTTTTCTTTCCTCATTGCATAGATGTGCAATTCATTTTGTACTTGACACGTTCAAAGACATATGAACAATCTTGATTATCGTAAACAATCTTTTCACTTATCATCTATGAAATAAAAATAAGTATTTAATATATACATTCAGAAAGGGAATTCCCAGTATACACGTTGATTTTATGAGTAATGAAATAAATTTGCCTTAAATATCAGAATACACAATAAATCACATTGATTGTACGGACAATTTTATTTTACTATTGAATAAAAAAAAATCAACCACTACCTACGTTTTCCGTCACTGAAAACGTGATGGAAAGTGTAATGATAAATTCGGCATAGGTGCAATCAGCATCAAAATTATCTCAGCATCCAAATGTACCAAAAAAAAACTGAGCATTTGCCAAAAGACGTATAATGTCAATATACGTCAAGTGAATTTTCATTTGTTGATCGAAAGCCAATGTAACTACATTACAGTAGTATGTAGTAGTATTGGTGCTAAAAGTGATGTTTTTCAAATGCTCAAATATTTTTGATAGGTATAAACGCTAAGATAATTTTGATACTGACTGTATCTAACGTAGAAGTAGGTATTATAAAGAAGCCTGCCCGACCAGTGATTAGATTTTGTTTATGTCACACAAATTTTTTATCCCATTCTGACAATCTCACACGTATTCATCATCGTCAGCCCATTTAAGTCCCCACTGCTGGGGCACGGGCCTCCCTCAATCACATGAGGGGTAATTGCCATACTCACCACGCTTGGCAGACGGGTTGGCGAGGGTTTTGATATAAATGCAGAGTTTTCCTTCTCTGGGTGCTGATGATCATGCCAGCAGCTTTACCTTAGTCGCCTTTTACGACACCTCGGTAAGAGTGAGGGTGGCCTATTCTACTATGCCGGGGACCACACGGCCACGCATTAATACAATGCAAATTCTACGAACGCAATCGAAGTTCTAAATTCAAATCAACAATATTTTCTTCAAAAACAAACGCGAGTAAAAACAGGCACAACATCCCACACACATGGTGCGTGCGTGATTCTAGTCAAATAGTTTTAGTGGTATTATGTGTGTTATATTTGCCTATGCACAAGTAAGGCTCTCGGGCCATGGGCTTGTTGACTCGCGACACCTAAAAGGCGCCGCCGCCCGAAACGGATCGAGTTATGCGCAAACGCAGGGTTTGTCAATCCGATACCTACTTAAATATATAATTTTGACGTCATAAATTTTATACGAACCAAACAGCTAATCGCTATTTACTACAGAGGCTAGGTTTGTCCCGATCCCCAAAAAAGTCCTGGAGGATACACTCCCGGTCCTGCGCAATCTGCATGCCAATTTACACCAGGATCTTTTTTAAATTGTAAATTCATCATGCTGCTAGAGCAGCTATTATACCTACAGAGTTTACCTCCGTGGTGACAACTTCACTCTAGTAACGTCATACCTATAGAAAATATTAATTTACGAGTATAAGACTTGTATGAAAATCATCTCCGAATGGAAACGGACTGAGGCGGTCGTGGCAAAATTTGCATCATACATTAAGGTGTGCGTGGGCCTTGAAAGATTGGACAGGACTGTCCACATACTTACAGAAGGAATCTTGGAGAGACTTTTGTTCAGGAATGGTAAAGTATCATCGTCATCGTCAGCCCATTTAAGTCCTCACTGCTGGGGCACGGGCCTCCCTCAATCACATGAGGGGTAATTGCCATACTCACCACGCTTGGCAGACGGGTTGGCGAGGGTTTTGATATAAATGCAGAGTTTTCCTTCTCTGGGTGCTGATGATCATACCAGCAGCTTTACCTTAGTCGCCTTTTACGACACCTCGGTAAGAGTGAGGGTGGCCTATTCTACCACACGGCGTATGGTAAAGTATATGTGGTATAAATTATAGATTGTACAATTCAGTCTTCTTATTATTGGGTAGCTTCTCAGGGTTAGGTTTTAGCGCTTTTAAACTCCATGGATTGATAGCGATAATTTATAGTAACGTTACCGACTGCTGAAATATCCACCAAAGCACAGAATCAACTGCATTTCAGTGGCATTGCATTACAGTAAAGTTGGGCAGTTGTATTTTAACTTTCAAGTCAAGGACCTATTTAAGACTTTTTAAAAAGGCAGTAGCGAATAGTCTCCGAAAAAAAATTAACGAAAATGTTTTTTATAAAACTTAATCGTATTCCAATTCTCTATTGCTATAAAATGAACAAAAACAAACTAATAAGCAAATAAATTGATACAATTCGTCTTGCGAAATGAGACTAATGGCCTCTTTGAACATTGCCGACTCCGGCATTTAAGAGCGCAAACATCTTTATACGAAGATTGAATTAAAGCGAGGAGTGACAAAAGCGAGACCACATTAAATATAATTAATTAGAAGTGCACAATAACGCCGCATTAAAGATGTCTCCACAAAAGCTTGAATAGAACTTTAAAGTAGCTCAGGGCTGTACAAAAAGAAGTGGCTTTAAATGAAATTAATTATTATTGGTTTTTGATAATCAAAGTTTAGAGGTGGTTTATCATGAGGCGACCCTCTTCTTACTTGGTAGTCTTCACCTGTAATAAAATCAAAGTACTTATTCGTATTACATAAAGCACGCCGCAATTACCTATCAATCTATGGATTGACCACAATCACACCTGATGGAAAGCGTGGATACGCGTTTGCCTATAAGATACCTAGGTCCATTCTTTACTTAAAGATGTCCAGATTGTAGTGTAGTGGTGCTTCAATTAATCAATAATTAGCCAATTTCCATTGACTACCGAGCGTAAGTCTTTTTAAAAAGAGCGCCATCTATCTACGCATTCTGTATACAACTTACACCACCAAGAGCGTCGTCGCCAGCCAATGGCTCAGGGCAAGTTGATATGGAGAATGAGAAAAATGACAATTGTAGGTAAGGTCGAGAGCTCGTGAAACTGTTAACTTGTATTGCAAGTTTTATATTTGGCAACTTTTTTATGAATATTTAAGGGAAAAGGAGCTGCCTCCCTCCCTGCTCTCCCTTGCCGACGCCTTTGTGCACCAGTCATCTATCTCAAAGATGTAGAGCATCCCATTATTCCTATTGAAATACAAAAAAATTATCAACTAGTCTCTATCTAACTCTCCTGCTGTTACACGTATCAGGCTGTATGTACTAGACATAAAGTACGAAATCTAAAGAGTTTTTTAATAATGTCCTTGTTGATTGGATACTCGACAGCCCTATAAAGTAGCAGTACGCGGCGCCAGTGAAGTGCGCGCGCGCAACCGCCGTGATTAATCGTCCAATCATCGCCGGGCATACAAAAATTTCGTCCCTTTCATTTGTCATTATGAAACTCTTTTAACTGTGACAAGCTTGCGTTGGCAATTGTTTAAACGGAGGAGTTACGGTAAAACAAATATTGTTTGCAGTAATTTGGGTTTATAATATTCTTGTATGAACTTTCTCGCCGAGAAACTGTAGTTAGTTAGTTCTTAAGGTCAAATCTTTGAAAACGTTACAAAATAGGTAGATACTCGTACGGATTACAAAATTAACAGCATATATTACACGTAAACAATTGCCAAAGCGATTCTAAGGAATTCAAATAATAATTAATATTTAGAATAGATACTTCAATTGGTCTCAATATTAAAATTGATTTCTATAATTAGTGAAAAAGTAAGTCAGTTAAACGTCTAAACACAGATACAATAAATAACACAGACAGCAACGCAACACAAAATAAGCGGGTTCGTCGAAGCAATTACTTCAACTTTTACGCCCCAGCACCATCGATAGTGTTACGATTCCTGTTTATAATATACAATATTACTTCCATCGTGTTGGGAGGCACCGGTAGCTCATAATTAGAGGATAGGAGGCAACCCGCGCGATAACTAGTCTTAATGACGCGAAATCGCCATATTCTGCACTCGACGCCATGTTGAAATGAAGCAGCAAGGGTGCGTTCCCATTTTCCGGACGACACGACACCGGTGATGACACAACTATAAATAGATAGGTTAATATCATCACAGATACTATTGCATAAAATAATATTGTCTTGTCTCGAATGGAAACCTTAAGTGACGAATTTGAACCCGTCTCCTCTACTAAAATTATGGGCTAATCGTTGTATGATGGTCATGATTCCAGGAGTTCAATTATCTTGACGTAGCATAGTCGTGGTATTTTCTGTTATCGACTGTGATTATCCTCTTCGATGTTTGGTGGATGCGGACATACCGTTTAAAATTATTAGTTAATTTCCATTCGTAACTATATTACTGACAGACGTCCCCGGCTTCGTTACCTAGTTTTCTAATGCTACAAAAATCTATTGCAGCTCTATCCATCCATAAATTCATTATGTCATTTTAGTTAACATCCATTTAACTGCTTGCGAAACACGTCTTCCATGCCTACGGACGAACGGCTATGGACGTGTCATTGTGACGGCGATGTTAGAGCTTGGTCGTGTCGGATAGTGTCTGCAACTAAGATTTTTGCAATATACATGTCTATGTGGATTGGAAACGCACTCAATGGCGGGAAAGCTTGCAGCAATTAGGTGCAACCGCTCGGCCCATCACGACACAACTTAGCAACTTTTGTTTGAGTGTTTTATAAAAAGCGAAATGCACCAATAGCTGTTTATTTCACTTTGTACTCGCTAATTCTCAGTAATTTTCCCGTATTAAAGTTTGCAGCGACAAAAAATTGTTCGTCCCCTCTTTAGCATTAAAATGCACATTAGAATGATCTTACTATTTTTCTTGATAATTATAATTTTATGAAGCGGTCTTGCCCTTAAATTAAGTGCACCGCTTGATGTGTAGCGAGACGTGCACGCAATTTTAAATTTATATAATTTTAAATACCTACGTCACTTAAGTTATGTTTATGTGACATGACAGCAACATTTATTATGAAGAATTTACTTACAAGTTGCCGTAGCATATAACGGGACAGTTTTTTAAACATAAGTTGTTTTTCATAAACAACTTACGTTTGTTAATACACAATTAACTGTGTTTTGTTAAGACTTCGGTAGGATAAACTGAGTTTATCAATGTTGATGTGATTCAGCACTACCGAATAATTTGTTACTAGGTAGTATCTCAAATAAATCCTCAATTTTGTATGATGATGTTTTTACCGTGGGAAAGCCACGCTTCGGCATGAATCGGCTGGCTCCGCCAAGTGGTGGTACGGCCTCACAAAAATCCGTTGTAACACAGTAGTGCCATCGCAGTGTTTCGCTGAGTAAGTGTCGGTATCGGAGGCCCAATCCAGGGGGGGAGAGATGTTTAAACGCCGGCAACGCACTTGTTACAGGTGTCCATGTGTAGCGGCAATTACTTACCATCAGGTGATCCGTTTGCTCATGTGCCACCTATCACAAAATCAATTCAGTACAAATGCATCATACTAATCCATTGCGCTGTTTTAAGTACCATAAAAAAGCTCTATAGAAAGTGTCACCTTTTCAAAACCTAGACATATTCGAAACAAATAGTCGAGGTTCCGCAATCACCCGACAGAATTCTAAAAGTATGTCCTATCCAGCGCCGATAAATGTAGTTTAATTTGAAATAGATCGCTAAAGGATGATAGCGTGCGCGGGCGCCCCGCCCCCCGCCGCGTCGGGCTCCAGATCCGTAATTGTTGTAATTTGTAATCAAATCGCCCGCTATTAAACGGTAGCTAATAGTCAGCCCATAGACTGGCATGGAGCCGATGAAGGAAGAAATTTTGAGATAAATGCAAATTTAAAAATATCGTATTGTTTTAATATTCTTATCTTATTAAGCGTATGGCGACTCATGCGTACCTACTTACCTATACTTACAAATCCGTTTTGAATCAGTATGCTGAAGTGGCAGTAAGCAGACCAAAAATTGATTATTGATTGATAGATTTTTTTTTTTTAATTCCTACAACATCTCATACGTTGACCTGATTCCGTACTAAGTAGCTTAAGCACTTGTGTTACAGATATCAGACAACAGAGATCAAGACATTTAGAGAAGATGATCAAGAAGATTCATGAGAGAAGATGATCAAGACATTTAAAATAAAAATATAATGAGATTCAAGTTTTTAGTGGCCACTTTTTTAAATCTTGCTAGAGATGATTGTGGCATCAATGGTGTGTACAAAATAAGTTTGAAAAACTACAAATATTTTTTTAATTTAAATGAATTCATATTTTTTTATTTATTTAATTTCACGTTCCACTTCCTTCAATCAATAAAAAAACCAGTGACGGAGCCACTAATCCGTAACGTTAACCAATACACCCTGTACAATTTAATAATCTTTTCATCTGTAAAATGTGTGTGACAAGAGCTTAGCTACTACTTCGAGGTCAGGTCGATGTATGTGCTGTTATCTGGTAATTATTTAATTATACGCCAGATCTGTCGCATTACCATTCTAAGGATTTTATTACCACAATCAGTTACCTAATATCAATTATTTGTATCCATTAGTCCTAATAGCGCGGACTATGTTGCAAGTTTCCTGTTATTGATGTTTCTATGAAAAGCTAGCAATGTTTGTGTTCGATAATCGACAAGCGGATATCGATATCCAATCGAGTAAGATAAATCGTTGTTAGAATACTTAGAACAGGCTTTTATAGGTGAGCCGAATAGAAAGATATAGTTTTCCTGCATTTTGTTATTAACTTTGCCTTTACACGTCCATGTTTTCTAATAGGTCCAGTGTTTGGTACATCGAAGTTTATTGAATATCATTTCTCAGAGCTTAGTAGGTAGTGAGTTTCGATCTTGCATCTTTCGGATTTTTTATCTGGGCAGCTACCATAACGTTGTATTATACGTATTAGTTGAATAATTCAACTGAAGAATTATAAGATTTTAAATCCCATGTGATACTTTGTGAATATAGAAAAATCTATTGGATAGTTTAGCTATATAGAAAGCTCGAAGAAATTTTCTGCGAAAAAAAACCGCCATCGATAACTATGAACTAAAAAGTGTAAAATAATATTTTTAACACTTTATACACCTCAAATAACATTTTATAACAGTACACTCGAGAAAAGGTGTTACCGAAGTCGGCGCCCAATACTATCCTATAATTTGATACAACATTCAATTATTCAACAGGGATTAGGCGCCGACTTCGGTAAAACCTTTTCTTCAAGTCTTTTAGTGTCTCCTATTTTGGCAGCCCCCCTACTCCCCCTCCCTCTTCCACCCTCGCCAAATAACTAAAAAACTAGTTGTGAGTATAGAAAGAGTTATCCTTTAACTCCTTACCGTTGAGGAGTTGACCTTCCATCATCAGCAGAGCCACAAAATTAATACTGTCAGTCGTTAATACTGGTGCAGTTTTGAAAAAAGATTCAAAATCGACGTTTGTCTTTAAAATTTGATAGTTCTCATTTTTTTTTGAAGTCGGTTAAAAATGATATAATTCTGACTTCTTAGCTTATATGATGTTGCTAAGTATGTAAGACTTCATTTGTTTTCAAAAAAAAATTAAATGACATAAGCCTCCACGACAGTCAAAGTTACCAACAGCTTGCTCTGTTCTACCAACACACATTGATACCATCTTTGATTATATGTGTGAAAACAATCAGAAGCGTATCATTAAGTGAGATACCGCATCATTCCCAGAATCGGTTCCGTTTACTATGGATCACTAACGATCTCTAGCGTGAGAATCGTGCAGTATCACAACTCTTCTGTCTATAGTTTTATAGGTGTAATTGGCGCAATTAATTGTGATAACTACTGTTTTTCTTGGTTTTTCTTGAGCCGATATGTTGTTACGCGGTTAAACACGCAATGGTTGAAGGGGGTAAACGCATAGTGCCAAGTTGATATCACGATCTTAGAGTTGGAAAGTAATACAGTTCGCATTATGATAAAAAAACGCCAGCGGAATCTAGCATTTATATTTCTTTTTATAGATTATCAAATCAAAAAGTCATGTTTTCAAAATGTCAGCGTAGACAAATATCGATGCAAATTAAAAAAAAATACTATGCGTATATATTTTTCTACTAGAGTAATTAAGAATAGGAACTCTCAATTTTATCAAAAAATGTGGTTTATTTTCGAAGAAGTCACAAGACTTCATGTATAATGAGCGAAATTTGCCCCCCATTTCTTTGTTCGGCTTCTTAAGGAAGAAAGAAAGAAAGAAAGAAGAAAGAAAGATCATTCATTCATTCAATCGGCCCAAACTGCTAAATCATAAACCCATTTCTAATCACAACTAAATATTTATTATTCTTAAGTAGGTACACCTAAGACTAGCATCGTATTCAACGTCACATTGAGTCCGATGTCAGTGACCCGTACAATTTCTTTAATAACACAATTATACTAAACAAAAAACAAGGCATTAATTGATTCCCATGATTATCTGATCAAGGATCGGCTGCAGTCCAGTCGATGCTGATGGGTGACAGCGTGCAATTTGCCGGAGATCTCCGCTACCGTGCGCCCGCGGCGGGGCTTAGACACGCGAAATGTATGCTCGCTTTTTGTAACTTACATGTTTCTTGTTGATGAAAGTAAAATTAAGAAGTCTATGAAATAGAAAGTCTAAGAGTGTAATTGCCGGTACGGACAAAGCTGTCATTTTGGAACCACGACACACTTGGATCATGGTCCATATTTTGGTAAGTCTTGTTATCATACTTCTTGGGAATCACACATTGGGAAATCAGACCAATTAAATCATGGTTTCAACAGAATCATTATCTTTTTTTATGATAGAGGCGACAAACGAGCTAGCGAGTCACCTGATGAAAGGTAATCATCGCCGCCCATAAACATCCGCGAAATCAGAGAGATCGCCAATGTGTTGCCGGCCTTTTTAAAAAGGAGTAGGTACGCTCTTCTCTTAAAGGTCCCTAACTCGTAGCCGTCGGGAAATACTCCCGCAGCCAAACCGTTCTACAGAACTGAGCAAAGTTCTCAACAAAGTTTGAGAATTATGCGAAATATGCAGGTTTTATACGAAATTTCCCTCACTGCCGAGCTAATGGTAAAAATACGCACATAGATTTGAAAAATCCAGAGGTGCATGCTCGGATTCGAATTTACAAACTCCCATTCGAAAGGCGTACGTTCTTATCCCAGGGGATGAAGGAAAGTGTCGGTAAATGTAGCTCAGTAGCATCGTTATGAAATCAAATTCAAATCCAATAAAAATAAAACTCTTCAGTGGTAGTTATATTTCCATTGAAAGTCACAATTTCAATCGAAATATATCTTCCATTATTAAGTGCATAATACTTTTAAGAATACGTTGGCCTGTGCTTGAGGGACACAAGCAGTAGTTGCATGTCACGGAGATGAACATGCTACGCTGGATGTGTGGAGTCACGCGGAAAGACCGCGTGAGAAACTCACGCACGCGTGGAAGCCTTCACTTCCGTGACAGTAGAGAAACTGCAGGAGAGTCGCCTACGCTGTACGGCTATTGTCTGCGAAAACCAGACAGCTACGTGGAAAACAAATGTCTGGGCAGGCAACCACCACCGGGCCCCGGCAGAAGGGGTAGAGCTAGAAAGGTGTGGTGTGTTGATGTCGTAAGGGATGATATGCGTGCCAATAAATTGACTACATTGGATGCATAAGATAGTGCGAAGTGGAGGAGTATTTTTTTTTTTTTTTTTATTCAGTGGCTGCTACTGGTGTTGCCCGTGGCGAACACATAATAACTCTGCCAGTGTCGAGGAGTAGAAGCAGGACAGCGGACTCCGGGCTCCGGAGCGACGGCTTAGGTGCAACCGGGACTAAACGATAAGATGATGATGATTTATTTAAGAATAAATTCTTCAAACATATTATGTTATTTCGATATTCTGTACAGATATCCAGGACTGCCCCGGTGGCGTAGTGGTTAGTGGGTCGCACTTTAAAGCGACGGCTGCGCAAGAGGTCCCGGGTTCGATCCCCTGGTTGGGCCAAAAATGTGTACCTAAGTTTTCGGTAAGAAATTCTTAGTGGCAGCCCGGAGTCTGGATGTTGGCGGACTTGTACCCCCGTGCCTCGGAAAGCACGTTAAGCCGTTGGCCCTCTCTGGTGTCACCAGTAGTGTCCCATCGGAATATGAGGGTAAGGGAATAGAGAGTGCATTTGTGTTTGCGCACATACTTAAGCACTATAATATATCCTGCGTACGTGGCTGATCGTTGAGATTGGCCGCCGTAGCCGTAATCGGTTGGAGGATATTATACAGATATCCAGTTGGGTAATTAAATTAAATTCTGTCAAACTTCTTAACCAGATCATTTGTCCGATTAGATCGTGCATGTTTCTTAGATTTGTTTGGACAGTGCATAATTTAACAAAAAAGTCGTTAAAATAAATGATGGCGCCACTGCCGCTTACCTCATATGGCTCAAAAACGTTTCACATTTCCTTGATGCATTATATAGCGCAAACTATTTCTTCCTTCTCTCAGAACAACAAAGGTTTGCAACCAAACAGCTATCAGCGGACATGATTATGTCAATCGGCGTCTAATGTGGATGGCTGAGCGGGTCCCGCGCCGGCGGCGCTCGTGACGACACGCGAATCCGAACCTGCGCCTGAGCACCTCAAAGCGCTGATGTTTCAACGCTAAGTCGCAGTGTTGCCACATGTAGGAATTTAATCTACTTTCTCGAGGTGCGCCGCTTCATTGTGGAAGATGGCGGCCTTCAGGTTTTTAAATAGTTGCTAGTCTATGGACTTGTTCAAAACAAAAATGTTCTGCGGTTTTTATGCCAGTTTTGGATTTCCAAACATTGCTCGGGATTGCGATCACCAACCCGCATTAGGCAAGCGTGGTGATTAAGCCTAATCCAATCATAGCAGTGATGACTTGATTTATATGATGGAGTCCTTTGCCCTGCAGTGGGACAGTATACATATAGTACAGTATACTGTACTTTACTATGGATTTCGCTTATTTTGTAGCATGAATTTACAATTAATTTTTGTGCCACTGACTAACAGCTGTTTGGTGCTTTTGGCCTTATATGACACAATATTCTGATGTACATCGAGTATTTAGTACATACATAAACCTATTATTAAAAAAAACTAAACATTTGGCAACACTGATTCGCCCGCATCACAGTCGCCTCGAACTTATCCAATTTGGAACCTTTAGTTTTTGTCGAATGAAATTCCAGAAAGATTAGTTCATATTATAATTAAGTATAGTTAAGTTGATAATATAATTCTATTGTTGCGAAATTGGCTGCGAAAGCGCAGACCATTTATTGGCATTAGAGCACAAAAGTTGTGACTAGATAATGGTGTTATAAAATCGAATTAGGTATATTAACTTTCATAATTGTATTTTTTTTCTCGATTGAAACTCTGTAACATCATCAATATATGAAAAGAGTAACTACTGAGTTTCTTGCTGGTGTCTTCTCAGTATAAATCGACATTCCGAACCAGTGGTAGATATTACGTACCTATTTTGACATTCATAAGTGTTCTGTGTGGACCTAAATTGAATAAAGAATTTTTTATCTTTATCTTTACTGTTTCAACATTACCTACTGTTTCTTCTGTTTAAAATGTGAACTAAATTTGAATCTCAATATTAGCTACTTAATCGCCACCATTTAAAGTGAGGATTTTAATGCTTTATTAACACATCATACATCATCATCAGCCTATCGCAGTCCTCTGCTGGACGTAGGCATCTCCAATTGTTCGCCACCGTGATCTATCCATGGCTTCTCGCATCCAGCTCTTGCCAGCCATCCTGCGTAGATCGTCCCTCCACTTAGCCAGAGGGCGCCCTACATTACGTTTGCCAAGACGCGGTCTCCACTCGTTTACCCCATCGGTTGTCGGTTCTGCGGCTAATATGGCCAGCCCACTGCCACTTAAGCTTGCTAATCCGGTGAGCAATGTCGATGACTTTGGTTCTCTGCCGGATCACCTCATTTCGGATTCGATATCTGAGAGAGACGCCGAGCATAGCTCGTTCCATAGCCCGCTGAGCGACCTTTAACTTGTGGACCAGCCGTACCGTAAGTATCCACGTTTCGGCTCCGTATGTCATGACGGGTAGGACGCACTGATTGAAGGATTTTAGTCTTTAGGCACTGTGTATCGACGATACGAAGACACGACGTAGTTTTCTAACCTAACTGGCTTCTCCTATTCATCTCATCCACGAAGTTGTTTCTACCCAATTGCAAAGTCTGCCCGAGGTATACGTATTTTTGAACAGCTTCGAGGACGGCACCGTGAATTGCAATCCGGTAGAACATGTTCATTGAACATGACCTTGGTTTTGTGCAAGTTTATACGTAGGCCGTTGCATTTAGAAGTGTCAGCCAGATCATTCAGCATCTGTTGTAGGTCCTGCAGCGTTTCTGCCATTATGACGATGTCGTCTGCGAATCGCAGGTTAGAGATGTATTCGCACTTGATGTTGATGCCACGTCTCTTCCAGTTCAGCGTCTTGAACATATCCTCCATTGCATTTGTGAACAATTTCGGGGAGATGGCGGCCACTTGTCTCACACATCATAGGGGGGCTATTAAAACAAACATTTAAAATTATCTTGTTAAGTTCTAAATAGGCATGTACCGAGTTAACAACACGGGTCGGGATTTCCAATATTTAGTTCCATATTTACACAATCTTAAATAAAATTCGAGATAAGCACTGCCCTACACCGAGCCACGCAACGCAACGAATGGAGACAGCTGGTTAACAGAGTCGGAAGGAGTCACAATCCTCAGCAGTGAGGGAAACAGAGAGAGAACATATTCCATAAACATTCAGAGGTACGGTCCACAAATTTTCCGGTATACCAGCGCTAGGCGATAATCGCTTGCAAACGCAGCGGAGTGGGCGAAGCTATCCCTGCGCTCACGCATAGTGCGGTGGAAGCGATTTTGCCGGCTAACTGGAATACTGCTACGTTCCCTGACCGTTGTACATCTAGCCACCCATGGCGTATTTTTCATAAAAAAAATATTACTTCACGGTCTCATTAATTAAAAAGTATAACGTTTCACTGCAATATTTTTAACTATCCCGTCTGACCCGTACATGCTTGTCTAATCCAGAGCTGCAAATTGGTTTCTCAATCGGATTTTATCCATTGAGCTACCATCGCTCATTGAATGGTATAGTATTAAAAAAAGTAGATTAAAGTTACTTTCATCACAATTAAATAAATTAAAGCGATATGATCTTATGTATTATTGACCGCAAGTAATCTACTTTTATTAAACTTTTTATGGTTTGCAATTAACAATTTATAGTTGTTTTCTCTAATCACATGTAATTTTTATGGTTTTGTTAGTAAGGAGGATTTTAATATATAGGTACATTTTCTCGTCGATATCTACTATTACAATTTCCTCAATATTTTTTACGATCCCTCAGTGGTTTGAGCGCTGGATACCTGGAGACGAAACAGGTGGCTTAATTTAAAGCCGTCCCTTAACGAACGAGAATATACCTGTCGCATCCAAACAAAGGAGACACACAGCGCGTGTGAAAGAGAGTAACGTCTGCTTTAAATTAGGCCCTCTGACGCGGGTTTGATTCCCGACAGCACAAATGTGTATTGAGGGAACAAAACTATTATAGAAAATATATCGAGTATGCCTCGGTAGCGCAGTGGCTAACATTTTAAAGCGACGGCTTCGCTTGTGGTTCGATTCCCATGCTCAATGGCTCAACAGATATTGCCTAGAAATTCTTCTCATACGGGCAACGTTAAGAAAACACTGTATTGTGTTATGGATGTTCGTACAAGAAAAATGTTCTGTTACTAATCTGCTATGTAGGTAACAAAAGTCTTACTTATATTACGCACTTATTTTAAACGCTCAAGATTCTGAATTGATACCAGATTCGATACTAATAATAAATGTTTCACCTGTCAATCAGTGGCAAAAGAAACCAAAGCACAATAGCATTAGATACGTCAAGCAAATCAGAACTTTGTGACGCATATTGTGTATTACAAAAAAATACTGCCTGAATAACGCCCTGACGGTCTAGTAGGTTAAGTACCGGGCCGTGATCTCGGGGTCCTGGGTTCAATTCCCGGGTCAAACGAAAAGTATGTTTCGAATTTTTCGAACATAGCTCGGGTTTGTGATGACCAATCCGCATTTGGCAAGCGTGGTGATTAAGCCTAATCCCATCATAGTAGCGATAACTTGATTTCTATGATGGAGGCCTTTGCCCTGCAGTGGGACAGTTTACAGGCTGATACTTTACTTTACTTTACTTTACTGCCTTGATGGCGCAGTGGTAAGTGGGTCGCACTTTAAAGCGACGGCTACGCAAGAGGTCCCGGGTCGGGCCAAAAATTTGAACCTAAGTTTTCGGTAAGAAATTCTTCGTATCAGCCCGGAGTCTAGAAGTTGGCGGTCTTGTACCCCCATGCCTCGGAAAGCACGTTAAGCCGTTGGTCCTGCGCCCAATACCTCTCCAGTCGTGTCACGCTGTTGTCCTATCGGATTATGAGTATAAGGGAATAAATGTGGGAGAGCCACGCTTAGGCAGGAATGGGCCGGCTCGACCGGAGTGATACCACTGCCTCACAGAAGACCGGCGTGAAGCAGCGCCTGCGCTGTGTTTCGCCGTGTGAGTGAGGTTACCGGAGGCCCAAGGGGGGGGGAAGAGGAAAAGGTTGGCAGCGCACTTGTGACTCCACTGGTGTTGCGGGTTTCCATGGGCGGCGAAATTGCTTACCATCAGGTGATCCGTCTGCTCGTCTGCCACCTCTGATATAAAAAAAAGAGACTGCACGTGTGTTTGCGCACACACTTGAGCACTATAATATATTCTGCTTAAGTGGCTGATCGTTGAGATTGGCCGCCGTAGCCGTAATCGGTTGGAGGTTATTATTATAACAAAGCAGTGTCTACTTGTCCGATGGCGCCTTTGGTGGTGACCCTACCTCATACGCCAAAAGTCGTGGGTTCTATCTCCACCCTGGACATATATTCGTGTATTAAGTGTTTGTTCAGCGTTTGAGTTAATTCCTTTTATGTATTTAAGTATTATTATTTGTAATTCTTTTATTGTATGAAATCAGATTAATGTATTATTTAAAAAAAAAGTGGTGCGGACAAGGGGAGGACCGTGGGAGAGCCACGCTTCGGCATAAATGGGCCGGCTCGATCGGAGTGATACCACGGCCTCACGGAAAACCGGCGTGAAGCAGCACTGTGTTGTGTTTCGCTGCGTGAGTGGGGGTAAAGGTTGGGAGCGCACATGTGATTCCACTGGTGTCGCAGGTGTCCATGGGCGGCGGCAATCGCTTTCCATCAGGTGATCCATCTGCTCGCCTGCCACTAATCACATAAATAAAATTGAAACTGACTGGTTTATTGAATGTAATAAAAAAATAATAGGCAATCCAACGCTATTGTCTTGATTAGTCATTTCTTTCACGAGTTTGTCCGCTATAATGTAAAAAACTGCCTCTATAAATAGCTACTTAAACAACATTAAGAAACAGTTTTCCGCCGAGAAACAGACGCGTAACAAAAAGGAGCATCACCTCCAACCTCCGATTGAGAAACCCAATTTGAATAACAATCAATAAATTAATGTATGACCGTAATTTATTCATAAGCGGAGAGCGACACAACGGCCGAGACGCGACGGACTCCGAATCCCAATGAAATTTTATAAGAAACGCTCCTTTTCAACCCGTTATGGACTTGTAATACTTTTCTTAACGTATCATCATTATCGGGCATCACAATGGCTCTTTCAGTCAACCGTCGTTAAAGTCGACTAATCTCTCTTTACACGAAAAATGAACGGCACCGAATGAGTTTCTCGTGTTGGAATAATTAGTCTGCAATTGAAAGCGTGCTTTATTTCAAGGGGCCGGACAAAACGGACATGACATGGTTGGCCAACGGTAAAACACTTTCTCGAATACAATGATTCAAAGGAGCGTGATTCCGAAACGCTACGTAACGTTTTTAGAATATGAAAGGGAAATATTTAAAATTTTAAATTGTCTCGACTATTCCATAAATAGTAGGTCGTTAATTATGGACTGTAATCACATTTCGCCAAACACGTTACGACACACATGTCCCATCCCTTCGCCGTTCTAAATTTAAATATTATTAAGGCGGGAGTGAGGCACGCTCCCTGTCTCGATAGGATCGAAAATAATTTATGAAGCTTTGTTTGGTGCGGAGAAAAAATTCTAAGACAACTATCAAAATGTGACCACAGTGAAGAAAGAGTAACAGCTTTGATCAGAGATTGTTTGACTGTGATGCAAGTTTATTAATGTAATAAATTCATAATTAATAATTACTTCAAGTCTGTAAAAAAACAGTCTGAAATTAACTCAAGTATATTCATAAGTTAACTCAAGTAAATTCACGCTAGTCGTTTAGTCAGACACTTCTAACACCACTTTAAAATTGACTAAGAAAAAGATTTCAACTTTGAGAGCGTCTCAAAAAGCGATCGAGAATTCATGTGGAAGAGTCACGCTTCGGCAAGAATAGACCGGCTCCATCGGAATGATACCACGGCCTTACAGTATTTCGCCAAGTGAGTTACAACAATGATAATGATGTTCCTGTACGGCCCAAACCGTACAGGAACATCATTATCATCATCAGCCTGTATTTTGATCCCACTGCAGGGTATAGGCCTCCTCCTGTGCTCGCCACTCTCAACGGTCCTGTGCCAGCTTCATCCAGGTCTTACCTACCGCTCTGTATATACCACCTACCACAATAAATAAATCGAGCCAGCAAATCGTGTCGGTTGTAAGTGAAAATAGCAAATGCATAAACTTAAAACGAGTTAAGTTACATCTGCACTTAGACTGTAGGAACACGGCCAAATGTCACCTCCCGACACTAATAAGCCATCACCCTCATAGGTATAAATCAGAGCGGCAATAACGGCTCAGAATGTCAGCTACTGGTTCAGTAAATTATATCGCGGGTTCGATCCCCTGTCGGTCTTATATTATTACCCATCAAGGATAATAATAATGCTGTGCCTTAATAGATTATAGTCTGTGTAATTTAACGGATTTAGCGGATGTGAAAAATCTCGTCTAAATGCCCTCTTGCTAAATGTTTCCTTTTTAATCAAAGGGGATGACCCAATTTATAAAGAGCTCGGTTACTGATAAGTACTTGATTCTTTGTACAGCTATTAGCATAACCACTGCCTTTCTTTATTTGAGTTTGATGGCTAGTATGAATATTTATGATATATCATCATCATCATCATCATCAGCCCATTTAAGTCCCCACTGCTGGGGCACGGGCCTCCCTCAATCACATGAGGGGTAATTGCCATACTCACCACGCTTGGCAGACGGGTTGGCGAGGGTTTTGATATAAATGCAGAGTTTTCCTTCTCTGGGTGCTGATGATCATGCCAGCAGCTTTACCTTGGCCGCTTGGCCGTGTGGTCCCCGGCAGAGTAGAATAGGCCGCCCTCACTCTTACCGAGGTGTCGTAAAAGGCGACTAAGGTATGATATATTGTTATTAGTTATTATATTATGTTCCTTCTTCAGCTAGTTTTAGTTCCGATTTTCTAGTCATCATCATCATTTCAGCCAATAGACGTCCAGTGCTGGTCATAGGCATCACCCCATGTTCTCCACAAAGATCGGTCCTGTGCCGCCCGCATCCAATGGATTCCCGCGACCTTCACCAGATTGGTCCACCTTGTGGAGGGCCTGCCTTCTGCTTCAACTATTTTAATTTTCTAGTATAATATTCCAAATACCTAGTATGTGTAATATAACATGTCAAACTGAGGGTGTATCACTCTTGTAGCAAAACGAGCCTTCGCCTTTATTGGAAATACATACTAGCGTAGAAGTTATCTATAATATAAAAATGAGTCGCAAAATGTGTTTTTAAGCGCATAACTAAACAACGCCTGGACCAATTTGGCCAATTCTTTTTTTTAAATGTTCGTGGAAGTCCAAGGATGGTTCTTACGGCGAGAAAAAAACGAATAATTGTCGGGAAAACCCTAAAAACAGCTCATTTCTTTTTCACATACAAACGTTTTCTAACTAAAACGTAGAATCGATTTGAGTTTAATTGCTATGATATAAAGTTCATATTTGTTGCCACATCACATTTTTTTTTTGACAGGACGAAGTCTGTCGGGTCAGCTAGTTTCAAATAAAAATTTAAATAAGCTGTCTAAAATATAGGTACGCAAACTATTCCAAGTTTACCATTGACAAAGAAAAATCTTAATGATTTTAATACCAAATAAACAGTCGCTTCATAGAAATCAAACGACACTTAAAACTTAATGGCAACTGTTTACCGCCATATTGGAGGTGCGCAATCGCTGATTGGTCGAAATACCGCAGCTAGAATACAGGGTTATTAATATTCTCGTTGTAATGTTTCTTAGAAGTGTTTGTAATGACAAAAGCTTTTTTATTATTTGATCGTTGGTCAGTTTCAGTTAATTGTTCCGCGGACGTGATTTTAATATATCATGCATGTTCTGCCTTCTTTCATCCGTATGGTAATGAGAAGGAGGTATTCGTGCGAGGGACCGAAAGTGCGAAGACATAAAGCAACTCGTTGCTTGTTGGACGGCTTGCGAGTTTATTTTTCCCTTTGAATTGAATTAGGCAAATGCGTGCGCGACGCATTACTCGAAGGGCACTTAGTTATTGTAAAGCGAAGAAATGGTATTACTGATAATAAGCTAAAAAACGTAAACAGCCGCAGGCGTTAAAGTATCCAATCTTCTTCAATCGTTATCGGGTCAGCAAACCAAACCTACCCAATAAATTATTGATCAACAAATAACCTATTTCATCATCATCATCATCGTATCAGCCCACATCCACCCACTACTGAGTATAGGCCTCTTCTTTATCACGCCAACCAATCAATAATCTATTTGTGCAGCAAGAATGAGTACAGCCATAAACGATTGCTGATCAATTAATATTTTTATCGAACGAATTTGGTTCATTAAGGTAATTTTACAGAATATTATTAACGGACGTGTGGGTGTTAATGATTTAAAACGCATAATCAAAAATATACAGAGAGATGCTTGTCTTAGTAGATTTTGAATTCAGTAGCTGGAAGAACCTACTTTTTAAAGCTAGTACTCCACTAAAATATAGTTGGGTCGTGTTTTAATAATTAATGTTAGCGGAACATAAAATCGATTGACTACATCACTACGTGATATACGCACAGCCCTAGTAACGTCACTAACTAGAGTTGTCAGATAATTTCCACAAGATTCGCACGTATTGCATTTGTTAATTAATTACTTCAAGTAAAACTAAAAATGCGTTTCATTTCTCTCATAGGTATACATTAATGAATTGAATTAAAATATGTAGGTAATATAGTAAGTAGGTATACTAATTTGTTATATTTGTGTCGTTTCAGTGTCCTAATATTGTTTAAAAATTAAGTATTAAATTAAAATACATTTTGATAATGTTATTCAAAATGTAGATAACTAAAAGGGAAAGACCATTTGATTTTAATTAAATCGCTTTCAATTGATAACTAATTATGTGAAACGTTATTTCAAAGAGCAACAATGAAATGGGACTCACGACCGAATCCCCGTCCGTTACACACGCTTTATTCGTCTCTTTTCTTGGGATGCGAACAGTGTATTCTTGTTCGATACTTTACTATTTGGTGGTGGGTCAGATGAGAGAGTAGTAAAGTAACCTACACAAGCTACCTCACGCTATAAAACCTCCTTCAGTGTCCCCAATCCTGGCATGACTCGCACTTTTCCGCTACAATTTGACTTGCTGATGTAACACCGGTGGTCCCGGGGACCCGGGGTCTCTCAGGGCCCTCTATTTGTTAATAAGCACCCACTACATTCAACGTTGAGGGATACGTCTGCATCTCATTATGTTAATATCTGATATCGATTTTTTCGAGCATTTTTTATAACTCATTCAGTTTTTTTTCTATGGTGTTTTTGCTTCTATTGTTCCGAAATGTGACTTTGATAGTTTGAATGATCTTTTTCGTGTAGGTGTGGTTTGTAGTTTTTATTCTTGTAGTTGATTTAATAATTCAATTTACATTCTATGCAATTTCAATGTTTATGTAAGGACTTTTTGCGATATTATGTATTAACCTTTTTTCCAGTTAGGTACAATATGATGATCAAAGTATCACCCTAACGGGTATTTATATTACTTACTGGAACCATTACAGCATTGGTTTAATCAAATTGACATAGAAATATAAATAGACAGATAGGTACTCTTTATTGCGCAGAAGCAAAATACAAGTACGATACCACAGACAGTACTCTAAGGCGATCTAATTTCTTTTTCTAGCAGAAAACGAGAATAATTGTTATACATTTCTGGACGACTTTAATGAATAAATGAAAGAATGAATGTTAACTTTTTTGGCACAATACAAAACAAGGAAACTTAATTAGAAACATAACCTAGACATAAATAAGTATAGTAGTAGGACAACATTATCCCTGTACGTGCCAAACAGGTGGCCGCATCAGCAATAGTCGAACAATATCTAATTTTAATATGGTAATTTGCTGTTCAATTCAATAGTATTTTTAATAATTTTCGCAGTATTGTTTATGTTTGTATGCTTTTCATGTGATAATGATACTCTTCATTGTTTGTCGTCAAATGACATTCTTTCCTTTCCCTCCCATATCGCCCTCCCAGGGGTCTACCTCGAGGGCCCTCACTACCGAGTTACGTCGGATCTGTAGATCCGCCCCCGCTGTTTGCCCTCTCCACTTCAGGGCAATGTTGTCACATAATTGCCCTATGTGTGGTCCTGCGTAACGGTGGTAGTCTGACCAGTGACCACTGTTTGATTAGTGGTCAAGAGTGATCGGTAGATTGAGGAAATGTGGTCTAAAAGACGTGTTTTGGAACTATCAGGTGATTTTCTTGCTCCTTAGTCTCCCTTACTCATAAATAAAAAAAACTAAAAATAAAATTTAAAATGTTTTTTTTTAGTCTTGCTGCATACGCTGATGGTGCATTTGGTAATGACCCTACCTCATTAACCAAAGGTCGTAAGATCGATTCCCAATTTTGGCAGTACGTTCGTGTGAAAAACATTTCTGTATGTCTTTAATGCATAACAAATAAAACTTAAGTTAAGTGTAGAGAGATTTAGCTTACAACTTATGCGGTCTATTTTTGTTTTAGTTCCAATCAGATCAATATCCAAAATGTTGTAATAAGTAAATAAGTTCTATATCTATTACATTACTTGCTAGTATAATCATAAAATGAAAGCCAGATCCACTAATTCGATAATTAACTTGGTACCGCCAAAACTAATTGCTAATTGTATGAGAATGGTTGTACTAAGAAGGTAGCTTCTGATAGGCTGAGTGTAGGTAAGTACATAAGAGTAGGTCGGCTTTTGCTAAATCAACGTCAAGATGGGTCGTCGAGGTTTTTAAGTGCAAGCAATTGCTAAATAAATAATAATAAAATGGACAATGTTCTTAGACCCTCTTCCGAAATAACACGAGATCACAGCACCTACGGGACGCGTGCGGGACCGTCGCGCGCGCACCACGCCCCTTCCTGTCGCCTCACCCCGGCCAGGGTTGACAGCTAGTCCAATATTAAAAGTATAGCACAAAAAGCCTATTTTGGCCGATAAATTACATTGACACGTTGCACTGCACAAGTTCTATGGCGAAATGGCAACTCCGTATCACTAATAACTACACAAGGTCTTGACCGTGGGAGAGCCACGCTTCGGCAAGAATGGGCCGGCTCGACCGCAGTGATACCACGGCCTCACAGAAAACCGGCGTGAAGCAGCACTGTGCTGCGTAAGTGATGGTACCGGAGGCCTAATCCGGGGGAAAGAGGGGTTTAAAGGTCGGCAGCGCACTTGTGACTGCCACTGGTGTCGCGGGTGTCCATGGGCGGCGGCAATCGCTTACCACCAGGTGAACCGTCTGCTCGTCTACCACCTATCACATAAAAAAAAGGTACACCGCGATGACTGGTGAGAGGACCGATCGTTTTGTAGATCACTGGTGCAGCAGAGGCGTCTCTTGGGTTGAATTATGAATGTCACACTTCTAAAAAAATTGCATTCGTTCTGATTTTTACTGTAGCATTGGGCACCAAAGTATTTTTATTCATATATCAATGATATGGCACTAAAAATAGTATAGAACGCTTTGTCAATCACTAGGTTGCTAATCTTGGAGGATTGCTGGTAAGGACTGGAAAAGATGGTATGGGAAAGATATCTGTGGCGCAACATCTAGGAAGCCTACTTCTAGCAGTGGACCACAAATTGTTGATTAACTTTGATAATATAATAAGTAATGCAGTTTTTGACAACCCTACCAACGCATGTGCAACATGTTGCGATCACGCCTCGTAAAACTCCACTTTCGTCACAATTTCCAATACTAAATGACGTATTTTAATGATGTTTTAGCTTGCATCTGCTTTGATGCAAAATTACAAAATTACTTCACCTTTCAAAATATGCACAAGTAACCAGCGGCTTTATAAAGATATCATATTTTACAGCCAATGGGAGAGAATTGGAAAGAACTTAGGAAAGGATGAAAACACCTAGTTGCAAAAAAACTCAGTCATCCATAAACATGTAAATTTTGTCATTTCATGTCACCAAACATAACTCCAACTTACAGTTTTGATATTTGAACATATTTTCATCATCCTCATTTCAGCCAATATACGTCAATGATCTCCACACAGAACAGTCCTGTGCCGCCTGCATCCAAGGGATCCCCGCGACCTTCACCAGATCGTCGGTCTCCCTTGTGGTGCCTGCCACGGCTGCGACCTCCTCTATGCGTCCTCCACTCAAGGACCTTTCTGTCCCAACTGCCGTCTGTTCACCTGGCAATGTGCCCTGCCCATTTGAGGCATGCATTATTTATTAATTAAATTGCACACATCTAAAAGGAAATTTGAAAACACTAGATCTACGTAAATAGGTAGGTATATTATGCCGCCACTAATTTTCTGCTTCGCCCAGTAGTCGCCTGGTAGAGAATGCTGTAAGGCACTAAGTCCGCCAATTGTACTTTTTTTACTTCGTGCAATAAAGAATAAATAAATAAATAGGTACCTAACTATTGAGAAAAGTGAGCCTAAAGTATATACTTTGGGCTCCCTGATATCAGGGAGACCCGTCGTCGCCATGAAATTTAAGATCTTTACAGAGTGTAAGCTAATGCGATCTGAGTCAGCGAGGCAAGCCACGGCAATAAACATGTAAATCTGTTTGACGCACGTCTGTTGTCGCCGGCTACCGAGCGGGCGGGTACGCCTTCGCGTCGTTGATTGTACTTGAACCTGCCTAGAGTTGTTTATAATTAAAATATATTGAGACAACATCATCGTGTTTAATTGATAATAAAACTCAGGACAAACATTGTTTGTTCTGTGTCTGGGTGTAATATATTTGTAACTTCTCTGTCTGTTACAATATCTGTAACACTAGTGCTACTTTTTTATGCTAGAGGCGACAAACGAGCAAGCGAGTCACCTGATGAAAAGTAATCTTCGCCGCCCATGAACATCCGCGAAATCAGAGAGATCGCTAATGTGTTCCCGGCCTTTTTAAAAAGGAATACGCTCTTCTCTTGAAGGTCCCTAAGTCGTAGCCGTACACAGAACTGAGGTACGTGGTAGATAGTTCCGCGAAAAACGCCAGAGGACGGCCGAAAAAGAGATGGAATGGATTGTGTGAAGAATGACATGATGGAAAAAGAGGTGGATGATTCGATGACGAATGACAGGGACGTATGGAAAAGGAAAACATACTGCGCCGATCCCAGATAACCTGGGAAAAGGGCAGGAGGATGATGATGTTAGACCGCCATCCATCGAGATGTACTTAGTACGAATTTAGTCTAGGGATTTCATTATTAATTAATAACAAAAAGAGAGTGAAGGAGAATGGATCTGGCTATTTAAGGGTCGGCAACATTTATGTATTATGTACGGCGAGCTTCACGCTCGTTTGCCACCGGCGTTGTATAAGAAATAAAAAGCTAAGGTCTCTAATTACATAGTTACTTATTGGCTCCGCTGCCGGTGGGTGTAAATATGTCAATTTGAAAAAATAGGCTATACAGCGAATGTACGGTCAGCAGTTAGTCGGCAAAACCGCTTGCACTGCGCTATGTGTGACCGCAGGCTTACAGGAACACCTAGGACTGTACCTATGACGTCAACGGGCTTTGCTATTTAAGGATACAAATGTTCAAGTTTCTACTGTTTTGGTTTATCATGAGCAACTGTACCCTTCGAATTTACGATCAAATGAAGGCCCTAAGGCATCGCTTACAATCTGCCGTTCTGGAGAATTTCGGGAGAGATCCTAAATTGAACAGACGTCCTGGGGCTGACAATGATAATGATGAACATAATGGCGTAGCAAGCGAGTCACGTATAAACCCGTCTGAGTTGCGTCGCGTCAACTCGCGTCGGTTGTCGCGGGCTACCGGACGGGCCGTCTGACAACTCGGTCACGCCCCCTCCGTCGCTTGCTGGCCGACCTTTATTGAAGCTTTTATTTGGTTGTGGATAAACAATTAAGTTAATGGATAAGGCTCATTACTTCGCACGAAATTGATGAAAATTGCAGTTTTAAGTAGGTACTAAGAACAAGTCTACCATTCCATGATAAGATACAATTAATTTTTTTTTATGTGATAGGTGGCAGACGAGCAGACGGATCACCTGATGGTAAGCGATCGCCACCTGCCCACGGACACCCGCGACATCAGTGGAGTCAAAAGTGTGCTGCCGACTTTTAAACCCCCTTTCCCCCGGATTGGGCCTCCGGTACTCTCACTCACGCAGCGAAACCCAGCACAATGCTGCTTCACGCCGGTTTTCTGTAAGGCCGCGGTATCACTCCGGTCGAGCCAGCCGATGAAAACCAAGAGGGAATCAAATCGAAGTAACGAATGTAAATATACATATCTTTTATCAAGTCAGAATAATACCTATAGGAAATCAAAATAGAAAATGGTTCTTAGAAGAATTCCAAGGAGACAAGAGTAGAATTAAATATCAAACTGTCATAACCTTATTATACATCGCGATCTAAAGTTATTAGCGTACTAAAGGTCATGTCATCCCATTCCAACACGCAATGTCAAAAGAGGCTGGCATGAATTTTGTTCCGAAAGAAACTCCCACTTAACATTTTGTGCCGTCTATGTGTTTGTTTATACGTTTTGTTGTATCTTTTTGTTTTAGGTGGTGTAAGAACTCAAATTAAAATAATATCCTGAAGAATTTAATCTCATCCATACCGGTCAATTTTTCTTTTAAAACGTGTCTCGTTAATCACTCGACATTGGCAGAGTTAAAAAAATGTGTTTGGCATAAGCAAACGCAATAGCAGCCATTACAAAAAAAAGAAAAAGAATTTTGTTCCGGGACTGTCCTTAGTTCGCGATTTGTAATAAGGGGGACAGTGTCTTAGGTCATCATAATAATTAAAAAAAATATTGATTCGATTCTACATGTGCGTATTTAATGTAAACAGTTCATAGCACCATACCACCACTCTATAACAAGAGCTTTCCTTAAACGCTCTTGTACTGTGGTGCTACTTCAGTATTCTTCATAAATAAAAAATAAATATATATTTTACAACATCACATACATTGATCTGACTCCGAGATGCTGGAGCAACTGAGTTACGGATATCAACAGTGACCCTGTTATTACAAATCGGGAATTAAGGATAGTACCGGAACAAAATTAATGCCAGCTCCTTTTAACATTCGGTGTTGGAACGTGATGACATGACCTTTAGTACGGTAATAACTTTAGATCTTTAGTTATAATAAGGTGGTGAATGTTTATGATTTCGTCTAAAAAGTACCTAGGTAATTAGATTACATATCTAATTACAAATGAGAAACTTTTATGAAATAAATAAATTAAGTAGCAATAAATCAGCCCACAGTAATTTACGAAATAAACACATCAGTGTCCGAAGCTCCTATCAAGTGTTATGAGGTGCGTCCTCAAAAGCTACTAAGTTTACCTGTAAAGTATACTAAGTGCTATAATGTTGTTCTAGGGTCGAATGTTGACTTCGGCCGTGTGTGGTCCGATAGCCGGCCACCGGCAAAAATAAAAGGTTAGAAATCAATAGAAATCACACTGAATATTTGACCTTAAATCAAAGATCGAGAGTTCAGATTTGAACGAAATTAGTTATTGACTTGGCGGATGATATTTGTCTAGGTAAGACAGTGTTGCTTTTGAAAAAAGGACTCGGCGAAAGTGTTAAGTCGGCTGGTTTGTTCGCTTTTTATTGGTAGCACATATTTTAATTTCGTTTTTTTAAGTAGTACTTTAGATTGCATCACACAAAGGTACTACTCTGCATAATATTATGTACTCTTGATAAGTGATTTAGGGTATCAAAGTATCCTCTTGCTCTGGTCATATTCTTATACAACGTGTTTTTTTAATAACGCAAAACCTCTCGGATGGTAGCTCAGCCTATGAAACTGAACATCTTTCACTATGGGACCAACATTGAAATCGCGAAAAAAAACAACTGTTTCATACAAATCAGCGCAGCAAGCCAATTTGTATGAAACGACTGTTTTTTTTTCCGCGATTTCAATGTTGGTAACACGTTGTATAGGTAGGTTTTGTTTCAAAGATTAGCAAGATTAGTCAAATCATTGGTGCTAATGTTGAAAATATCTAACAAAAATTGTACACAGGTTCTGAAGACCTAGGTTCTACCTACATACCAACTTATTCAGGCAGGAGCTCTGTCTTGACATCCCAGACACTGGCTCAATTCGCGAAAAAGCACTTTTACTTCGAATCGAGGTTATTTTTAGAAGGGGTAAAGGCGTTAGTGTACATGCAAATTATTTAAAATTGCGAGAGGATGCTCAACCCGCCAGACTTTGCGTAGGTGACCCATTGTTTCGTAAAATACTGGCCCACACCAGACAATGTAACCGGGTTTAATTAAACCATTGAAATACGCTTCAAATTCGAATTAATCTAATTACGAAGAAATGCACAGAGCTCAACAAAATACCACACATGTATTACAAGTATTCTTAAATTAGCTTATACTAACCTGTAAGAGAACCAACCAATAAATGAGCATACATTGACCCGCATGAGATAAAGTTTAACAAAATAATGACCGTTGCGTTGGTTTTACGTTAAATTGAAAATTGCCAAAGAGATAAATAATGCTATACGTACATAATGTGACAAATATAAGTGATAATTATTTATCTATGTTGTACAAAGCGAACTGTGTAGCCGAAATACCAAGACGAAGGCATAATAAAATCCAAATAAGCTTTAATCTATCAATATGGCGGTCGGCGGCCATTAATAAGCTAATGACAGGTGAGTTTGACAGGTAGTTATCGCGCCATCTAGCGGGAACAGTTTAATATCGGACGCGTTTCTCTACGTCAAAACGTTGTGATAGGCACTCAGTAACTCTTTTTTGATTTAGTGCCCCTCGCGTCGAGAACTGCATTGATTTATCAATAATTTTAGGCATGCGAGCTTGGTATTCGAACACGACCTTACTTTCATGTCAATCCGTTTGAATTGAATCATCAATTACTGTTTATTCTGTATTATCTGATCCAGATGAGTCATTTAATATGGGAGAAGGAATTACAGAGATATCAAGTTGGGATTAATAGACGCGAATACGAGCGAGTTGGGCATTGTTTGTAAATGGGGCGCCCGCGCAGTGGGGAGTGGCGTTTTATTTAGAGATGACAAAACCACGGGAATAGATAAGTACGCATGAAGGAAATCAACCATATAGCCTTGTTCTTCTGTAATAGGTTCAGTGCTCTTCTTGCGGATGTGACAATATGACAAAAAGATTTTCATGTCCATTTGAATCGAAACTTAAATCTTATTTTTCGCATTTGTTTTATGTTTGTTTTCATCAAATAAGCAATAGTACATAACACAATACCTACTGGTCAAAATAATTGACTGTTTTGGAGGTTACTGGTTTTACTCAATCGTTCATTGTTCTGATTTCGTCGACCCACATTCCTTTAAATACAACTGAAGGTCAATAACATTTTACTCATGCAAACAAATAATCAAAATTAACGTTTAACTCACACAAGACTTGGCAAATCCCATAGCTACCGAAGTGGTACAGAATCATAAATCGTCAATTGAAATGAAAATTTATTCAAACCGTAGGAGGAATCGATGCGTGCGTTATTATCAAATTTAAAATACAATGAAAGTTGACAGATCGGCCGATTTCGATTCCGATGCGACGGCCGCTTCGATTAGTATTATATTCATATTTAAACTCTATCGGGAAGGGTCGTATTGGTTTTAAAGATGAATGTTTGTTTTGATCGTTGACTCTTTTGAAGGGTTCAACGAATGAGGTCTTTTTGCTTTGTGTTAGGCTTTGAAAGCTTTTGGATTTGGAGATAAAAAAGGGAGTAATTTTGATGTATATTTTGGTACTTTTTATTAGTTAACCTTGCCTGTTTTACTCGTACTATCCCAAAGGCTAGTCAAAATGCACGCACTATGTCAGTGTGCACAGTTAAGTAAGCCGAGTTTAAAATTGTAGGATTGTTCATTGCACAAATTACTCCACCACTAAATACGGATACGAATTGCATTTGCCGTTTCCTTCGAATACTTTAAATTTTTAAAATTATGTTTTCATGTTTTTTGTTAGTGCGATTTATTGAAAAATGTCTCTCTAATCCGCATCACAGCATACTGTTCTAAATTCTAAAACAAAAACCTTCAATTACCAAAAAATGTCCTTTAAAAAACTTAGCTTGCTCGGTAGATAAATTCACGACGTCAAAGTTTTGATAAGTGTCATTACGAATGACCGGCTGTTGATCGATATCGAGATCTATACTCGATTGATTTATGTTAACAAGACATCGGACACGAGTACTTGGCTTGTAACTACCTGTTAGGGTTTAATCAAATGGAGGCGATCAGATCTGGGGTCTTTAACTTTTGTGTTAGAGCACATTTGGAGTCAAATTTTAAGATTTTGAATCATTTGATCATCCTTCCCAACCCACATGTACTGACTCGAGTAAGCCCTCTTTTTATTTCGCCTCTGCCCACTTTATCCACTTCTTCCCAGCCTGTTGCAATATTATTGGATCACGGGGCAGGTAGGTGGTTTAACTTCAGTAAATTAAATTCAATATTATATATTTTTCTGATAACATGAGACATAATGCAGTTCCTGCTTGTTCTTTTGTCGCTTTTAGCTTAAAAAATACTAAGTTAAGGTGGTGTTGTTAAAGAAAACGAGTAAGTCAAAATAAGCCCCATAGACCAAACCTAAAATTAACACCACGGGTCACCCCTTTTTCCTAGCTTTCCCTACTAGAAAGTGATACAAGTCTTAGAAATCCCTCCTTAACGACGTCCCATATAAACCTCAGTTATAGCCATAACAAAGTGTTGTCATCCGACCCGGCTGCGGTTTTAGCATTAGTTCCCTGCCTTCCTTTACTGCTACCGCAAACCCTAGTAATTAAGCGCTTTAAGTGCACTTTAACCATATTATGGTATGGTGTCACGGTCCCATTGTCTGCGTGTTAGGAAATCTGCAACATTGATGGAGATTTAATTTGCAGTCTGTCACGCAACTGCTTGATGAGCGCAGTCGATCAGTTTCTTCAACATTTGTTTATGATTGGATATTAATTAATGCATCAAATGCATGTTTACATCGCTACGCTCATTTGCTTCATACAACATATGATCAGCCTATCGCCGTCCACTGCTAAACGTAGTCCTCCCACAAAGACGCCAACCGACCCGGTCCTGAGCAGTCTGCATCCAGCTAACACTAGCGATCTTTCTCAAATCGTCAGTCTATCGCGCCGCCGGGCATCCAACACTGCGTTTCCCCACGTGGCGACCACTCCACTCCAGTACGTGTTGACTCCATCTTTCATCAGTACGTCTAGAGACATGACCGGCTCATCTCCACTTTAGCGTGCTGATCCTGCGTGCAATGTCTGTCTTTAGTTCTCTGACGAATAACTTCGTTACGAATTATCCGCCAGAAAAACTCCGAGCATAGCACGCTCCATCGCCCGCTGAGCTCCCTTAAACTTGTGGATACATTTGCTTCAAGGTACCTAATATTGAAGAAATAGGTCGAGAAAGATTTACAAAAAACCTATTGAAAAGGATCACTCATACTCAACACAATCCAATCTTATTAGAAATGTTTGCCAACCTACAACAATTACCCAGCAACCAATGTTATTCGAGTAATTTCAAAAGTCTTAGAGCAAAACTTGGTTGTAATAGTAATGAGAAGTTCTGATGCTTTTGATTCCTTTTTTTATGTAAGTACATGTATACACTACAATAAGAAATTGTATTTGTCACACAATTTCTGCAAACTAGATAATTCAGAAGCTGTCACGCCACGTCTGTTGTTTCAAAGTAATTGGATCGTATTGAGTTTTTTCACTTTTTAATTAAAGTGAAATGATCTGTAAACCTAGTCGAGGAAAAAACTTAATTATTCGTTATATTTTAAAGACCGGAATAAGTTTGGTTTGCCGGTAAGTGATAATATGTTTGTTTAAAACGAGATATAGACAAAGATTTTTGGTGGTTCGATGTAATTTTAAAAGGTTTATGATATTTCAATTACATTTACATATTAGAAAAATATGTTGTGTGAGTGACAACTTACGAGTACACTTATTAAAAGTCTAAAAGGACTAGTCCAATATTAGTGCCCGGCTATAACTTCGCTTTTAATAGCAGAATAATTATTGCAATATCGAAAACACAATAACGCACCAAATGTTTTGGCGAGAGTCACTGTAATATTGGTCATACAGTAAATAACTCAATAATATTTTGTATCTTAATTTATGATCGACTGACAAATTTAAAGTTTGCTTATTAAATAGGTATGTAGCATAACTTTATTAACCAGAAAACATATAATTCATGCAAACTAAGTCCTGACGTCAAATCATAATCATGTAGGTATTATTGTAATAAGTGGCTTATTAGAACAAAGATTATGACGAATCAATGATATACTTAAACACGATTGTGAGGACTATGATTAACAAGCTAAGTAGGTACATGTTTGTTCTGAGCATGTAAGGTTTCCTATAATCCTTAACTATTTGTCATGGACATAATTAGTAACCATGAATGTATGACCATCAAAAATAGTCCTCATTTTGACTCTTATCGCAACGGAATAGGTCACAAAAATTGAAGATGTTGATGACATGTTGACGCCATACCGTGACATCCGATTTACCTATATACGGCGACGAATTCCACAAAGGAAATGACATAAGTTGGACATCTTTTATTTAAATTTAAAGAAAACCACATCCTTCATGATTTGTCACTTATAATAAATCTTTTACACTTGGCTTGCCTCCCAGGCTACATCGTCAGAGACTCAGGAATTCAGTAAAAAAAAGTAATGAAAAGTAGTTTATGACCCATGTTTTGTTGATAAAATTGTTCAGTGCCAATATTTTCTCTATACTTGCAAGATACATAGTTACTAATATTATAAATGGAATATATTAAAACAACCTCTTAAAAATTACCTATTATTATTAAATATACCAAAAATACTAATTGCACTTGAAACTTTGTTTATGATTAGCGTTCTCCCAAAATTAATATATTGCTAACCTAACCTGGGCCGTGTGGTCCCGGCAGAGTAGAATAGGCCACCCTCACTCTTACCGAGGTGTCGTAAAAGGCGACCAAGGTAAAGCTGCTGGCATGATCATCAGCACCCAGAGAAGGAAAACTCTGCATTTATATCAAAACCCTCGCCAACCCGTCTGCCAAGCGTGGTGAGTATGGCATTAACCCCTCAAGTGATTGAGGGAGGCCCGTGCCCCAGCAGTGGGGACTTAAATGGGCTGACGATGACCTTAAATACAACCCATTATAAATGCGAAAGTGTGCGTGTCTGCCTGTCTGTCTGTCTGTCTGTCCGTCTTTCACGTCAAAAGCAAAAGCTAGTTTAGATAGCTAAACTAAAGAGTTTTCAGAAAAATCTTTCAGTTCTTTGATTAACTGAGTTAGTCTGGGTGCTCCACCTATTACGGGTGGGATAAAGATTTTATCGTGTATTGAATATGGTTCTTTCCTCGTCTTTCATCATCATCATCATCATCATCAGCCTATCGCAGTCCACTGCTGGACGTAGGCCTCTCTAATTGTTCGCCACTGTGATCTATTCATGGCTTCTCGCATCCAGCTAGCCAGAGGGCGCCCTACATTACGTTTGCCAAGACGCGGTCTCCACTCCAGAACTCGTTTACCCCATCGGTTGTCGGTTCTGCGGCTAATATGGCCAGCCCACTGCCACTTAAGCTTACTAATCCGGTGAGCAATGTCGATAACTTTGGTTCTCTGCCGGATCACCTCATTTCCCTCGTCTTTACTCTTTAACATTTACTGGAATTCATTAACAACCGTTATTAAAAGTAACAATTGATTTTATCAGGTCTAACACAGTTAAACGACGCAATTCCTACAATTATGTGGGTACACTATAAAGTATTAAGGTATAATAGAGACAGCCAGTGTTATAATGAGTGTTGTCACTTCAGTTATTCTCAACATCATCATTATATTTTAATTATATCATTGTGAATACAATCTCTGCACTGTGCACACGCTTAATGTAATGAGGATGCTATTAACATATAATTAAGGTTTCATTTTGTATGGCATTCACAGAAATAGAATATTGTTATTGTATTATGATCCCATTCGTGTAAATATATTATTGTTTTAAACTTTCATGGTCACTCATTAGGATATTTTGTAACGGGACCGTGACCACGATGTTGGCAATAGTGCCAAAATATCAGAAACTCAAAAATAAGGTACAGACAGGCACACATTAGGTTACCACAATCGGCCAAATTTCCTTAATTGCTATTGTTCTTTTTTTTATGGTGTTATCCCGCGCACGATTACGGCCGCGCGTGTGATTCCGCCAATGTTAAGTGTATAAGAGAGACACATCGATTTAAAATTGACCGGTAATTTTGCCAAATGCTCGATCTATATTGAGGTCTTCTCCATGGTTAAAAAACACCATAAATCTACAACAAACAAAAGCGGCACATGTAAACATCACAGACGACAGGACACAATAACACAGAAGCACAGCGTTGATATTGTTCAATATCATTAAACGTGATTGTTGTGTTCAATGTCAGCCCATTTAAGTCTCCACTGCTGGGGAACGGGCCTCTCTCAATCACATGAGGGGTAATTGCCATACTCACCACGCTTGGCAGACAGGTTGGAGGGGGTTTTGATATAAATGCAGAGTTTTCCTTCTCTGGGTGCTGATGGTCATGCCAGCAGCTTTACCTTAGTCGCCTTTTACGATACCTCGGTAAGAGTGAGGGTGGCCTATTCTACTCTGTCGGGGACCACACGGCGAACGTGTTTGTTGTGTTGTTTGTGTTATAATCCAAATCCAAAATAACAGTGGGGCTGTTATATGGCACGTGGCAAAAGTCGGAACTATTGCTCTTTGTCATTTTTCCATAGAAAAAATGTTGTACAACGCCTCTCTGTCAATGACACTGAAGTGCCTTCTGATCGTGGTGGCACTGTAGTTGAGAATTTACAGAATTATATATACATTGATGGGTAGCTATGCCGTTACAAGCTATTGTAACGATTCATAGAACATATATGAAATATGTAGGTATGAGTATCTATGAATCTTGGTTAGTTCGTATCTAATACATAGAAAACAAATAGATATGTTCATGCGGATAAATGTTTGCACTGTGCGGGGATCGAACCGGCAACCTTTGGACTAAAGGCAGCGTTCACTACTACTCATCCAAACGGGTCGTCAACTAAAAGAAGTAATGAGTAATTTTGGCAAGTTATAGGTTTGAAGAGCAAATGTCATGTCGTACAAGAAATTAAAAGTGCTGGCAAAGTTGAGGGAGGAATGGAGACTACTCCACCGACAAGAGCGTTGCTCTTAAATTAGAGAGAGAGAGAGGTTTCTAAAGAGTTCTTCTTTCACGGTAGGCAGCGGCTTGACTGTGCTTTGGCATTGTTGATCTATGAGCGGCGATTACCGTTTACTATCAGGTGGGTCGCATGCTCATCTACCTGTTTTTCGCAATAGAACAAAGTTAGCGGGTTGCCCCTTTCAAGTTTTGAATTTGCCCTTGGACCCAACGAAAGACATCAACGCGCTCTTTGTAAAATAACATATTTTTATTTTTGCATATATATTGTTGTTTATATATTTATTGTGTTCATTTGATATAGGCCATGAAAAATTGGGTTGGCCTAATGACAGTTCAGAAAAAAAAAACAACATTTGCCTGAAGTAATTTTTAAAAACAAGCTAAAGTAGTTTTTTTCATAATTCATTAATTAAAATAGATTAGTCAGCAATAAAATATATAAACTTTCGTTTTAGGATACTCTTCCCTGCAAACATTTAAGTAGCACACATTCTAAACAAAAAATAAAATATTGGTCCATGGTTTATTGATTATACTGGATTAGACAATAGTAAAATGTATGCCTACCATTTTAGCTACCTATACCTTGCTTCTTACATACCTACATTTAAGTCGCATAGATTCTAGATAGATGTAGGTAATAAATTTTTGCACATTATTACAGGATCACGCTTCCTTGTAAGCCCAAAAAATAAGCAAATTCGATGAATTTACAAGTGTACTTAAGCCCAAAAAGTCCTTACAAAGAAAACCGGGTCGCAAGAATAAAAATTCACAATAAAAACGATCATTTCGTCAAGTCAATTTGTTTTCGCTCATTGTGACGTCATTCGCACTGACTTCCCCCAAGTGAGTCAGTCAGTCAACATGCCACCACAAAGGCAATGATGGTATTTGACCGTTTACGGAATGAGATATGGGTAAACAAAAAACTTGCAGTTTACTCGAGAATTTCGCTTTATACGAGTCAGTTTAATATTGGCTTATCAATTTGTGATGCAGATCGCCAAACGTTATGTTTTTTTTAAACCGGAGCCTTATACATCATGTAAATATTGTATAAAACATTTTTTCATGTGATTTCACACTAAAACTAGCGTGAGACGTTCGCTAGTTCATGTCAAAGGGTGATAGAGTTCAATTACTACATCCAAGAGAAACGGCTGGGCCTGGGCTGGGCGAACTAGTTTGCCGAAGCACTTAGCGCTCGGCTTCGGCCATCGGCAACTACACGTTACATTTAAGAGTTTCCACGAACCATCGGCGCGCCTACACGACATGCTATAAAGCGATCGATTATTACCTATTTGTGTGAAAAGCGGAAGAAACGGACGGACGGACGGCACATTTTACAAAGCGCCTCGTGCGCTCGTGAGAACTACAAATATTTGACAACCATTGCTACGCCTCGAAATTGTCTCAACCACTCCGATATTTTCCAATCTCAAATATTTAATACTAATACGTTCGATCCTCTATTAATTACCTACCTTTACCATCTTTCGTCACGGCGAGGTCTTCGTAAACACCGATTCATTAACTCAATCGCAATGTGAAAGAACTCGTTTTTATTTGCGCTTTCTACGCATAAATAAATATGTATAAAGGTGTATTGCCGGTGAATCTGGCACGCGTCAATCAAACGGAACGTACACGAAACCCAACGATTTGTCACTCCGCCATCTTGGCTCATTCACAATAACGAGCGCCATTTTGGCGACAATAATTAACAGATAGGCATCTCCGTCGACCGCTTTCTAGTTTTTGTTTTCCAAAATAATTATCATCACAATAAGCGACACGATCTCTTTTTACTTACCGCTGTTGCGGTATTTTGAATAAAATTAAGCGGCCAAATGATTTGGAATTCAATAGCGACGGTACGGTTGAAATGGACATCTATTAGAAACTAGTGGAACAAATGCGTATACTCATAGGTCGAGCTCTGAAATTATACGTATTTAGCATCTGTATGTGTCGCTGTGAATGCGGTGATCTCTTGTTTATTTAGTACAATGATTGACGGAGAAGTTAGGCAAGGTTTCTTTATAGAGCTGGTACCGTTAATTGCTTTTCAAAATTATATGAAAACAGTTCAAGTATGATTGTCTAAAAAACCAAGGCAACTTAATCGTTTAAACGAACATAAATGTGCAGCGACTAATAAAGTTAGGCACATTTTAAATCTAAATTTAGGACATCAGAAAGCTAAATGGTAGCATTGAAATCCGAAAGTCTTGTTTGATCTAAGTTTCATCTAATTCTGGTCGAAATCGGGGAAGATTTGGATCAGAATGAGATATCCTGTAGAAACCTGGTCGTACCTCAAAATAATTTCAGTATGATCGAGGCATTAAACAGCTGGTAAGCGTATGTTTAGCCATCGCAAGGCAGTGGGTCTGAGGACACAGTGTATTAGATTTCCTATCTACCTCTTAATAAAATGTACGGTAAAGCATATGTACTTTTCTTGTCCTCATAAAAAACAAATTTACCTCATATAAAATATTTAGTCAAATCAATCAATCAATCAGCCAATCTGACCGTGTAGGCCTCTCCCAAAGAGCGCCAACCAACACGGTCCTGAACAACCCCTCCACCTCCCATGGTCATACCAACACTATGGATATACTGGCCGAATCGTGGGAGATGTGCGCGGATATTGCGTGTCCTTGGGACTCTTGCACTCCACCGCGCACAATTCTTGACCTCAAGTTATCAATCTATATCCTTGTCTCTAGTTTAGCGTTTCTCCCCTTCTAGGGCCGCAGACGCCACTTCACAGGTGGCGCCCCTGATGTCTCGGTCCTGAACAGTCTGCATCCAGCAGTCGTGTATTTAGTACTACAGTGAAAAGAGCTTCCCTTGCGCCTATGTTACTGCGTCTACATGGGCACGTCATCTGAATAGATTTTATTCCACCACAGTGCATATCTTACCGCCCCAGGCTATTCAATTACCTGCCAATAATGTCGTAAGTGCTTCCGAACAGATACTGGTGATCTTCAAGAAAAGAGCTTATCCTTAAGAGCCGGTGATGCATGATGCCTCATTTGCTTAAAATGTCTATGGGCGGCAGTAATCACTTACCATCAGTTGAGCCGTCGTATGTCCGAAATAATAAAAAAAAACTTACAAAATTGTCGCACGGTTTTAGTAAACTTTTTTTTATGTATTAGGTTAGGTTAGACTAGCAGACGGGTCACTTGATGGTAAGCGATTGCCGCCACCCATGGACACCTGCGACACCAATTGAGTCACAAGTGCCCTGACAACCTTAAAACCCCCTTTCCATGGGATTGGGCGTCCGGGCTAACTCACGCAGCGAAACACAGCACAGTGCTGCTTTACGCCGGTTTTCTGTGAGGCCGTGGTATCACTCCAGTCGAGGCGGCCCATTCATGCCGAAGCGTGGCTCTCCCACAGTCAAAAAACCTTCCGCTAATAAGGCTACCGGTGTTTGTCGTAGAGTAGTTACTTGTCGCTAGTCTCCCTACTGTCTACCAGTACACTGCGGTGTTACGTATTTCGCTGTGGCGTGTCGTGACGCGTCACGCAGTCAATGGGCTAGGTTATTTACCTCTTCTTATCACCTTTTGTTTTGCTCAAATACCTAGCTCATTCCGAACACAAGTCAAAGCTTCCTCGCGTAATATTACTACTGGTTTTCTACCATTGTTGGCTTCCATCAATGGAATGCTATTGCTAACCGATTAAATTTTCTTAACAATATTGAAATATGAAAAAAAACACCGTACTGACTAAAAATTTTATCTTTTTATTTAAATAAATGGTATCCTTTTTATGCTCCACCGGGAGTCTGGAAGTTGGCGGTCTTGTACCTACCCCCGTGCCTCGGAAAGCACGTTAAGCCATTGGTCCTGCGCCCAATCCGTCTCCGGTGGTGTCACCCTGGTGTCCCATCGGAATATGAGGGTAAGGGAATAGAGAGTGCACTTGTATTTGCGCACATACTTGAGCACTATAATATATCCTGCGTACGTGGCTGATTGTTGAGATAGGCCGCCGTAGCCATAATCGATGGGCGGATATTATTATCCTTTTTTATTTTGTACCTTACTAAATATTGTTTTTTTTTACTACAGTAATGTTCAAAATACTTATTTGAATTTTGTTATGCTCGCTGAAAACTCATTCAACATATTGTCAAATAAAAAAAACGTAGTTATTTACTAGGGAATTGTAATCGTATGATTTTATATTAGTTCCTTAACACACGAGTTCAATTTTTTCACGAGTTCATCGAAAGTTAAAAATAGAGTCTTATTGAATATTTTTACAAGATGTCTGGAAATCGATGAAATAGAAGAAGACGGAAAGAACAATAAAACGTTCGGAGGCCGATCGGCGATCCAGCCTGTGTCCACATCAGTCGGCGCAGGAGTGTGTGCAAACAGTGAGGGTCATCTGATGAAATGTTCAAAGGCTTTTAGTTCCCGAGAATTATTAAATGAAGCCCCAGGATCGTAATGTAAACACGGCGTGTTTGTCGACCCGAGAATATACGAGTATACGAGAACCTGTTGCTTTGTCGATGTTGGATGTGCCGGGTTATTCGCAGCATTCGTAAATTTAACGTTGTTGTAAGACTACATTGTGTCGGCCTATAGATATACCTTTGTTCCCTTTCTGTCCTCACAAAGGTAGCCATCAAATCTTTGTCCGCCGCCAATTCACGCAATTATACCATCGCGTATAAAATAGCAATAAACGCACACAACTTAGTAACGTGGAACTCCGAAGCAATTCGCTAAATACCACATCTTTACAACTTATTGGTATAAAACATCTTGTACAATCAGCAATTCTCTCGGAATATTACGCAAATACAACGGCAGATTTCCCTTCGACAATGCGTTGCACAAATGAATGTCGCAATGGGCTCTTTGAAACACAACATGCGGGGCCGTATTCAGGATTTGTGGACCCTCAGGCTATGTCTGCAGTGTGGGTCCTTCCGGGAAAATTTTCCTACAAATAGGTACAGCTCAAAGTGCGTAATACGAAGATAAAACGTAACAAACATAGTTAAATCACATTTTTTATGTTATAGGAGGCAGACGTGCCGACGGATCACCTGATGGTAAGCGATTACCGCCGCCCATGGACACCTGCAACACCGGTGGTGTCACAAGTGCGCTGCTTACCTTTTAACCCCCCATGGATTGGGCCTCCGGTACCCTCACTCACGCAGCGAAACACAGCGCTTGCACTGCACGAAGAAGAATCCGAACCACTGTTTTTTTAAATATAATTTGGCAGTGACCTTGCACTCTCATCCAGGTCAAACAATCGTATGATGAGTATTTGTGATTGCACTCTGATTTGATAACTTGAAGAAACGCGCATTCAATGTGTATAAAGCTGTCTCCATAGTTCGTCGTCTGACCTTATTCCTCATTGTGAGGCCGATATTGAACAATTTACTATTTACATAAGTGTGAAAATCCTTTGCATACTCCATCCTAGATAGCTCCGCGAATCCGTCCCTGCGATACATGGCGATATCTAAGCAAACACCGCATGTGTTTAAGCAGGTAGCCAGCATCCTGGGCGCTAACTGTGCTAATGTGTGGACAAAGTACCTCGTGACGGCTCCTGAACTCTACGGATCCTGCTAATAAAAGTTCCTGGGATACGCGAACAGACCCGTCACGTATTCACATCTCCCGCAGGAATGCACTCGACTTAATGCTTATTTAATTTCCATATATCTGTTTAAACAGGCCTTGATGGTGCATTCACACCATAGCTTAGTTTCTTTTTATGGAGCCATGGAGCATGATAAATAAGAAAATGCGCAAGACAATTTAAATCTGTCAACCAGTCTCAAACCTGGATATTCCCTTTACTATTTGAATCCTCGATGATGATAGGCGGGGTCGTCAAAAGTTAAGTTCGTATTCCAAATTGACCCGACTGGCAATCGAGTCGAATTTAAAATTATCCACAGTCAGTTAATGATTTACTCGCAAAAGCTTTTAATGTCCACAAGATACAAAATCACCAACTTCAGGACTCCAGGATAACACTGAGAATCTTTAACATAAAATGTTCGGGATCAAATTTGGGACCCCAAGTGCGACAACCGTCGCTCGAGGCAGTCCCAAAATATTAACCTTACCAAAACTGCTTATAACTTTTTGCTATCAAATGATGCCCAGCAATACGTTACTCCACAAAAAATATTTGCGATATGTTTGCCCCATTATAAATGTTTGCAAAACGAGATTTATGTTTAGACATCATGCTGCTGTTCTGATTAATCGATCAATCCGCGTATGCAAATTGAGTTACAATAAAACGAGGTTTAGAGATATCGCATCTGACATTGGGACATAAAAGTAGAGATGGGATAAAATTTATCGAGTAAACGAATCACAACTCACTCGATGTGAAAATGTAAAATAAAGGAGTCCAAATATAAAAGTAGTAATGTCATAAACTTTATTTATCTGTTTAACTACCTAACGCTTTAATATATAATTGTTTCTTAACTTTAAAAGCTACTTAAACATGCTTTCATAAAGCTAAAATAGAATGGGATCGCAGTAGGTATTCTGGTCAGGAGTAAGCCGGTCTGGTCAGGAGTAAGTCAGGAGTAAGTAATACTTGCCCATTGGCAATCGTAATGTATCGTATTGAATCGACATTTATAGTAACGATACGTATCACCCATCTTTAATCAAAATCGCGTGTGCGTAGGATATCAATTCATCTCCATATTATGTTATTATTATTTTTATGCTGGTTTATAGTGATGTATTGCAATGATTAAGTACAGAGGTCGCCATCCAGAGAGAATATCATTCAAATATGTATCTTATGATTGTACGGTTTGTACATATCATACAAACTTAATTACGTGTTGGTGTTCGGAATTAACAACAAAAAAAGTAGGTACAATTGAATAGGACAACACTATGTAAATAGACCTTATCTTTATTGTACTGTCTGTTGTTGTATTATACTTGTGTTTGTGCAATAAAGAATAATAATAAATTAATTAATATTTCACAACATCACATACATTGATCTGATTCCGAGATAGGTAGCTCAAACACCTGTGTTACGGATATCAGAACCAACAGCGGAATTACTAATATATACATTTGAGCCTAACATGATATTTCATACTTTTGATAGAATATCTATCTATCTTATCCCAAACTAAGAAAGTTTTTATTTAGCATCAGTAGCATAGATCATTTTTGACATGTTCATAAAAACTAATTGCCACACTCAGAGACGTTAAAAAAAATATTTCATCATCCTCATCATTCAGCCAATAGACGTCCACTGCTGGACATAGGCCTCCCCATAATGTTCTTCCACATCAGATCGGTCCTTTGCCGCCCGCATCCAACAGGTTCCCGCGATCTTCACCAGATCGTCGGTCCACCTTGGTGGGGGCCTGCCACGGCAGCGACTTCCTAAAAAAATATTTACAGTGATTTAAATACGCATAAAGACTCTTGATAATTAAGATGATAAACAGAAGATAAGAAAGTTAATTATTACTTGCATTATGGGTATCAAACTCTAAAAGATGGTACCTATGTATATATTGAAGTAGGTATGTAGTACGTTCACCGAGACACTGAACATACTAAAAGAGACACAAGTGTTATTCATTTTGTATAACACCCCGTCGACTTTTTGTCAGGGGTAAAAAATATACTTATGTTTTTTGAGATTTTTTTTATTATGTGCAACCTGCACATTATTTATTATAATCGTCAAGTGCTTAAAAAAATATTCACCCATTCACGCGTTCTATTAAACAAACGATTAAAAAGATTTCCATTTTAATTACAAATTTTATAGTCATTATAACAGCATTGTTAATTGAAAACGTACGGCCATTGCCTCTTCAATTAAATTGATTGTTATAACGTTTACGAAGAACACGAAGCTCTGAATTTTCACCTGGCAATTTCACACAGCGATATCTCCATTCGTATTAACAACTTAATGCTCAATATTTTATTACCGCTCATATTTGCTTAGCATACCAAACAAGTTAAGCGTACACGACATCTTCCATTACAAGTTTCTATTTGATTTCGCCTCGTAAAATCTACTCGCACGGACACGATTATGATTTCTATCACAATTGCTACAATGTATACAATAATGTGAGTATATTGTGATCGTTTTCGGTTATAACGACAGTCAACGTTGCTGCTTTGGTTTAAGGCTTATTATTGGGTGTTGCGGCTTCTGATTTTGAAATACCTAAATGTTTTGTATTTGTGTCACCTTCTTCAACCTTCTGACCGCCCCACTTATTACTAATACGACATCAAGAAATAAGATTTGTCTAATTGGTATTTCATGCGGTGAACATAACAATAGTAAAAACTAAATTTACTGACTTATTTTTTCAAGCTGAAATTTGCAGTTATTCGGTTTTATTTAATTTCGTCTCTATTTTCAAACAACACATATTATTTTACTGTGTTCGGTTGAGTAAAAGGCGATAATCAATGGCCCTGCTTAAATTAGGGCGAGCATAGGTTCGGGATTCTTCCGAGAACGCATTAATTTCACTCCTTGTTTGATCAAAAAATAAGCGTCTCGGCTGTTTTTTGGTTTCCACTTTTACTTTCGTTGTTTTGGTCTGATCCTCTGACGCCTACTTAAACATAGAAAAGGTTTCTTTGCTAAAATCATTATGTAATGGGAAACATTGTGCTAATAGGGAAGATATAGATTTTGCAGTACTGATTAATTAATAAATTCATACAGTATCATATATCTTATTCCGTACTTAGGGCCGATTTCACCGTTGACATTGAACGCGATCAATTCACTTGAACTCGGTCTACGCGCTAAACTGAGTTCCGTTCCTTTGTTTTCGCTCGCATTGATCGCGTTTAAGCGTTGATCGCGTTCAATTTCGACGGTGAAATCGGCCCTAAGAACCATAAGCACGGTTTATAAACAACTAAGGAATTGCAAATATTGTATTTTTAATACCTTCGATCATAATATCGATGTTTAATACATTTCGCAGACCTAGAACAACAAAGGCGTAACTCTAAAACAGCAACTTTACAGGAGAGCGAAAAACGGTTATTTTTTGTTTTACTGGCTAAATGATAAATTGAATATATATCATTAGAAGCCCTTTCAACATGTTCTTTATTTCTGACCAGCTTCCTAAATTAATAACTTGATAATGACGTATCACAAAAAGAAACAATATATTTTTTAAATACGTTTTTTATATTTTTTTTAGTATTTCCATGGTTTTTTGTTAAAACAAAGTATGAAAAACATTCACATAGTGTCGAAGTATTCTCTATCGTTTAATTAATAAAAGAAAATCGCGTAAGTTTACTTACTCCTTAGTTGTTTTAGGTGTGCGATTTATTAAATCCAGAAACTGATCAAACGCAAGTGTTCATCATACGAATGTATGTCCAGGGTTTGAACTGAGTGGGGATCGAAGCTAAGACCTTTTGCTTATAAGGCAGGCCGCAGGGTCAATATTGAATGCAAAAAATAATAATAACTTCTTCATTGCACAGTTGTTCTTTTACACGGCCAAAATAACTCTTGCCAATTTTGGTTACGTAAAAGGACAATTAGCTCATGATAAATGAAATATAATGTTAAATATTTCGAGCAATAGAGTCTTAAATAAATGCCTAGACTAAAAAACCGAAGCGATCGTAAAAGAAATACTGGATATATCTGTTCTTTTCTATACAACCGACGGCGCGTTAAGTAGCAGAAGAATTCTGGTCGTATTGACTATTCCAATACCGAAGGTTTCATCGGCCCACTAAACAACTTACAGTTAAATTTTATATTATAAAATCACGCGACAGATTTCAACAAGTCAGCCCACTCGGATTCTATTTGCTTTGGCATTAGCACGACTTGTGCTAACTCTATCCTACTTATCGGTGTACAAGTGTTGGTTTTTACAGTTCGTCATGCGATGATAATAATAAAATTTTAGTACTTTATTAACTTTTTTGAGTTGGTCTGATTGGGACTTAAGGTGGACGAACTCGCAACCTGAAATGGACTATTTATTGATACACCGCCTTAACATAATTGTGGTAACATTTAAATGAATCCAAAAGGAATGAAAAAGTTATCGGAATCCAGTAGCGGTCGGAATCATGAGAAAGTGTAGCGAATGAAATGTCAGGTCGAGTGCGCCTAAACAAGGTGGGGTTCCGTTCCATATCTTTATTTATGAAACTCTTTTATTATAGATAGGTATAAGATAAAACTAAAATGGGCGTGGGCCGGTCATGTGTGCAAAAGGAGTGATGAAAGGTGGAGCAAGGATGTCCTTGAATGGAGACCAAGAGACGGAAAGTGGAGTGTTGGCGGACAAACTGACAGATGGTCCGATGACATCAAGGGTCAAGCTGGTGTAGCGTAGTCCAGGAAAACCGACGACAGAAGAAAGTGGAGAGAAATTGGAGAGGCATATGCTCTGCAGTGGGAAAACACATGCTGCTGCTGAAGAAGAAGAAGAAGAAGAAGAAGAAGACGATAATATAAGATAAAAAAGGAGTTTCAAAATTAAGGTTACGGAGGCTTGAGATATCAAAATAAAAACGACTCAACTCTTACTACGATTAGCCACGAAAAAAATAAAACACGAATGCTTGTAATTTAAAGAAAAACTTAAATCAGAATGTTTAATGTAATTAGTTATGTAAATTACCCGCCTAATGTAAGCCTTTCAAAATGATCAATTAATACATGAACATACTGGTATTAGGTACCTAGACCTACCTACCTTAGTTTTTTTTTACATTATAGCGGACAAACGAGCAGACGGCACACCTGATGGAAAGTGATCACCGCCTACTTGGATTTAACATTTATAAATAAAATCGAATGAATCACAATAAATATGTTACAGCGTATCCCGCTATTATTCAAATAAAACCATGTTTTGCTATATTTTTATTTAATTATATTCAACTTGGACTTTCCAGTTTCTGGAGTTATATTTTCTCAAAATATTACCGGGTCGGGTGAAGGCTCGACCTCCTGAGAATTCCTATTAATAAGTAATTAGGAGAAATTGACTATATCTTCGTTGAAAAATTTAGAATTGTAATTATTAATTTGGTGATTTCGGTTGTAGAACACTGAATACAAACATAGCTTAAAATTAATTATTTATTTCAATTATATTGAGTCTTACTTGACAACTAATGAATTATATAGAATGTAACATGCTCACCTTTATTTAAGTTATAAATCAAGTATGATTCCATCTTGCTAATTATTAAATTTTACAATTGTATTCCAAATCTATTAGATTTCTTACATAAATAAGAGCTTAGTTGTGTTTGGAGCAATGCTCTGTAAACTTGTAATGTTGTGAAATAAATAAATATTTTGCACCTGCGGACCCCCAAACCGGCACCGAGGGCGGTTGCGTGTCGCCGCGGCGCAAGCGTTTATCCGAACGAAACATTTCACCGATAATAACTCCACACAATATAATAATGCGAATAATAAATAAAAATGGAAATAAAATAATAATTTTAATGTCGTAATTGGGGGCTGCGGGCAGCGCCGCAAATCGCGCTCATTTCGCCAACGATTTGATTGCCGCCTCGGTTCCCTGGTTATATTGATTCCTATGGAACTTTAAGTACCTACTTTGATTCCTGACCGGTTTAGGACTTTTTGGAGAATTCAGCGACTATTTAAAACGGTAACAGTAATCAGATGTGATGTAACTTCTCTTGTCTTGACCTCTTTAAGATGAAGTGGAATTTTCAATGAATTTTATATACCTACGAACTATCGCTTTTCTCGGGTCTATTTTTATGGGTTAATGAATTCTGCCAATGTCAAGTTTGGCAGAGTTATGTACAATAGTAAGTAGAGTTCATCTTTTCAAAAATGTATGTACATGATTGTTTACATAGAGACATAGGTAGATGGTCTGTGTGAATTATCTAGCGCATTTTTTATAATTATGATAAATTTTATTTTCAAGTAATCATCAAAAAATCTTGCTATAGTTACTCAAAAAAGTAGCCATCGAGCAATAGACCGCAAAACGTTGACAACTCTAATAACATTATTATTAACATATGGCGAGCAACACAAAAATTATCTCCCCAGGGCGACCATCATACCAAATTTAGAAATGACGGGTTCACAGTGTATGTTTTCAGCTGCAGAGGCTTTGCGAAATTGGGTCTAGACCCTGAGGAATTTTCCAGAGACATCAAAGTGTCAATGTTGGCTCAGTCGATTAATATGAGAATAATGTCAGTGTGAATTAAACTACTATGTGAAAAAATGCAGTGTTGCTTTCATGGGGTGTGGTTAATTATGACTCGACCCTGAACCTGTACTGAACGCATCTGTATGACGGATACAAACTTCTAAGGAGGAACAATAGAAAATTAATTAAGTACTTATAGTCCGTCGAAATAGTCTATGTTATCATGCCTAGTTCTAAGTTTCTGAACTTTGAGCAATAAACTATATGTACCTGCCTATCAGATAAAATTTCAACAGAAACGCAGGCTTCCGGTAATCTATTCTTGTCTATATTTTTTGAAAAAAATGTGAAATTACACTGGGAGTATTCGTGCAAATAGCAAAAAAATAATACTCTTTGCAATCATCATCATCACTTCAGTCAATAGACGCCCACTGCTAGACATAGGCCTCCCCCAATGTTCTCCAAATAGATCAGTCCGGTGTCGCCTGCATCCAATGGATTCCCGCGACCTGCACCAGATCGTCGGTCCACCTTGTGGGGGGCCTGCCACGGCTGCGACTACTTGTACGTGGCCTCCACTCGAGGACCCTTCCGCCTCAGCGGCCGTCTGTTCTCGATATGTGCCCTGCCCATTGCCACTTTAGGCATGCAACCCTTTGGGCTATGTCTGTGACCTTAGTTCTTCTGCGGATCTCATCATTTCTGATACGATCATGCAAGCAAACTCTTTGCAAATGTAACTAAAATTATTTCACGTTGATGATATGACATTTTTTTTGGACAAACTTGCTTTTTATGGTATTCATATATTCACTTATTCAAACACCCAGATGTATTTTGAAAACTTAATGCGTAATTATAAAAACTCGTGCGCAGTACGTGACGTAGATAAAATTGACTCCTCCGGCAGTTTATAGTATTCGAGCAAATTACAAAACCACAACTCAAATTATGTTTAATAAATTGTAATACTTTGAAAAGTAAATAGTGGTTGGTAGATTTAAACTGAATCGAAGGTAGAATAGTAGATTTACTTGGAACTAATTACGAAAGATTACAATGTATTTTGTTATTGAGTTATTAATCAAGTACATAAGTTGTTCGTGATTATTCATAGCCGAAGGTTAAACTACTGAATTGACTTTGTTGGAAAATCGTGTCGTTTTTATTGGTTTGTGCTAATGATGTCTCCTGATTGAATATTCTTTTATTTAAATGCTGATGGTAGATGGCCTGTTTAAATAGGTATAAATTATGGGGGATTTACAAGTCCATCTTGTATGTTTGAGTTACATGAATTAGTGTAATTTTCAAAGTGAAATACTCTGACGAATTTAGCTAGTGTCTTTATTGCGAATTTATTAGTTTTTAGACTTCTGCAAACAAAACATCTGCATTTTTTTTAAATCGATGTAACTTTTACCTCAGATTTTACTGTGTTACATACCTTAATTATTTAAATTTCACATTTGTGTGTATTTATTTGAATTTACAGAAACATTTTTTTTTAACTGACTTCTCTTTTTCAGTCCGCGCGGTCTGAAGGCGAGTCATCTGGAGAACAGTCTTGCGAGAGTTCCGACGAGGGTGTCGGCCGGGATGCGCCAGCGTCGCACCCGCAGCTCCCCCCTCACCCCGCCCTCCCCACGCACCAGTCGCATCAGCCTCACCAGCCGCACCAGGCGCTGCAGCCACAACACAACCTGAGCCACCACCCCGTGGTCAGCCATCAGTCGCTGAGCAATCACCAGATGAACCACCACCAGAGAAACTCGCCGAGGCCGCACGAGCGCGAATTAAAAGTGAGTTTTCTTTTCATCCACTTACGCATCATTTACACTGACATCACATGCTAAAGTCACAGCACAACCTGAGCCACCACCCTGTGGTCAGCTATCAGTCGCTATGAATCACCACCAGAGAAACTCGCTGAGGCCAACCGAGCGCGAATTGAAAGTGAGCTTTGTTCTCATCCACATGAGCATCTTTTTCACTGACATCACCTCTCTCATATTCTACAGCCACAGCACAACCTGAGCCTCAGCCACACGTCAGTGAGCTACCACAAGATGAACTATATTTAGAGGAACAGGGCCGAACTAGAGCGAATTGATAGTGATTTTTGTTCCAATCCACATAAGCATCTTTCATCTTTTCATTATAGCCATAATACCAACAGCTTGAGCCCTCATCATCCATCAGGTCAAGTTACATTAGATCAGGTCAGCAATCAGTCAGTAAGTAATCTGAATTCAGCCCTGTACGTCATGGTAGGACATCTTTGGCGGCAGCTTAAAGGGTTATAAGCTGCATATAATTTGAGCCATCATTTCATGATTAGCTGGCAGTCGCTAAACAGTTTATAAAGAGAGACTTTCCTTGGACAAGAGAGTATTTCCTTGCTGGTAACTGTTGCTGTCAAAGCACAATCTGAACCATAGGTGCCTGTGCCATCCAACCTGCCTGTGCCAAAAAACAAATGTATCTATTCGTATTATTATATATAATTACAAAGGAAGCTTTAGTAGTTTTTTTTTGCTAGATGTGACAAACGAGCAAGCGAGTCACCTGATGGAAACCTTCGCCGCCAACAACACTTTCTAACAGTTTAACTGCAACCTTAGTAGTCCTATCTTCTTTTAATTTTTAGATAGGGAGGGAGAGGGGCAGACGACCAGACGAAGAACACCCGATGACAAGAGATCACCGCCACCTTGGGCACCTGTAATACTCGTACCAGAGGAGTCACAAATGCATTTCCGGCCTTTTAAAAATGAAGTCGCTCTTTCATTGATTGATTTTCCTCAATGAAATTTCTTCTGTTTTAGGTCCGTGACGACTTCGAATCTCTCAAATCGTCTCTCCACCCTCACCTGTCGTCATTGGCATCGCTGGCGCAGGGGGCTCCTCTGTCGACCCCCACTAGCGTGTTCGCGCTGGCGGGCGGGGGTCCCACAGGGGGGTTTCCGTACGCGCCCCCCGCGTTCCTTGCGCCCGCGCCGCCACCCCCCGCGCAGCCCGCTGGGTCTGCGTCATCGTCTTCGTCGGAGGGGAGCGCGGCGGGGTGGAGTTTTGAAGAACAGTATAAGCAGGTTCGTCAGGTAAGTTGTGTTTTGGATATATTGGTTCTTAATTTCGTTTTTAAGATAAATAGGAAGTTAATCGGCTTATTTATAGGGCCATATTTATGATTCTGCGAACTTCAAGGGTGGGCAGACGTTTCACATCAATTGACACCAGGAGCCCAATTCTCGTGCTCGTGATATTTTGAAAGCATGGCAGAATCACCTGAAACCCATACAAAAAATCTACGTTTTAGTGATATATGTTGTATGAAAATAAATGTCACGAGCTTGAGAATTGGGGACCTGGACCCCAATTCTCGTGCTCGTGATATTTTGAAAACATGGCGGATATCACCTAAAAACCATACAAAAAAACTACGTTTTAGTGATATATGTCGTATAAAAATAAATGTCACGAGCTCGAGAATTGGGGTCCTGGGATTTGTTGTTCATTTTCATAAACAAGTGACATTGAATTGAAAACCTCTTATTACCATACTTTAGCAACCATTGACTCTAGACCTTAAATTGCTGTCGATGCGACTAATGATGCGCTCCCAGTCAAAAGCTTCACGATTTGATCGGGGGGTTTTTCGATATCACTCGAATATCACTGTTGGTCTCAAATAATTTGTACACTCAGTTCATTCGAGCAATGAGACCAGTCTTCATGTTTTATTTTATGCTAGAGGTGACAAACGAGCAAGCGAGTCACCTGGTGGAAAGCAATCATCGCCGCCCATTAACATCCGCGAAATTAGAGAGATCGCTATTGCGTTGTCGGCCATTTTAAAAAGGAGTACGCTCTTCTTTTGAAGGTCTCTAAGTCGTAGCCGTCGGGAAATACTCCCGTAGGTAAACTGTTCCACAGAACTGAGTTACCTACGTGTTAGAAAGTTCCAGAAAAAACACACAGTATTAGATCGCCATCCATCGAGATGATGGGGTTGGAATGACAATCGTTGGCGTGTGGTTCGATGTAAGAATTCAGCTGCAGGGAGTAGATCAAACAGTCCCTCAGAGCACTCCCCATGATAGATGCGGTATAGAATGCTGAGGGAGAATATATCCCGCCGCAGTGCTAGAGGATCAAGTCGACTAGAGAGAGTCAAGACATGTATAGTTATCTTGAATATAAAAAAGGTTACCTTTCAAGTTGTAAAAAAGAATACTTTTAATGGTAAAAATAAGTTTATTTTTACCATTAAAAGTATTATTTTTTACACGAAAGTATTTTTTTTAGACGAGCAGACAGACGGTTGTCTGTCTGCTCGTCTGCCACATCGAAAAAAAATTAACCCAATCTAACAGATGGACCGACACCGATAAGACAAATTTTTTTCACACGAATATTCCAAAGCATATAGGTCTGCCATCTCATGGTCATGCCTCTCATTACTAGTTGCGACGTCTTGCTTGCATAATAAATTGTAAATATTTACCGCACAACAACATAATCACGGTCTATCGAACGGTGGGGATTACAAGACCCTTTGATCAATTATTCAAAGTCATACGCCAGTCGGCATGTCCAATAAAAATGTTTCTATAAGCGCCCCATAATGGGCGAGGTAACCCTTTGTTACATATTTCATTGGGCAGGGATTGCGTGAGGGGTGGAATGCGAGCGATTTGGTAGCTCTGTGGATTAGAACGCGCCTTTCGTCCATGCATGCGGCCCGATGGTGGTTCGAATCCGAGCATGCACCTCTGAATTTTTATAATCTATGTTCGTATTTCTACCATTAGCTCGGCGATGAGAAACCTTAGTTCGGGATTAGGAAAACACTGTGTGTTTTTGCACAACTCATTCATTGTCATAATCATGTCATTTAAGTTCTTAGTTGCCACTTTTTTTAATCATGTTAGGGATGATTGTGACATGGAATGGCTTGTGCAAAATGAGCTTGAAGAATATCACAAATACTTTTTATTTTAAATGCCTTGATATTTTATTCATTTATGATCTTAATTTAATAACAATAAAAAAAACCGCGGTGGCGTCGCTGATCCGTATAAGGGCTTTTGAATAACATTAGAGATAGTCATCAGTAGATATAAAGCGAAAGGAAGGGAATTACTTAGTTTAAATGCAAATGCAACGTGTTATATAACACAATTTTTAATTTGATATTTTATGGAGTGCAATAAAGAAGGCAAATTTTATGTTCTTTTAGAAATATTACTTATTCATAAATGTTTGTTAAACCTATAGATAGATAGATAGAATTCTTCATTGCACAAAAACAAAATACAAATATGATGCAACAGCAAAGTAAAATAAGCTGGTCTTATCGCTTGTAGCGATTTCTTTCAGACAACTTTTGGTTAGAGGAAAGAAATAACGTATTCGTATGAGGTGATCCGTCTGCTCGTCTGCCAACAATGACTTTTAAAAAAATAAAACGTTTTTTTTTCTCTAAATTCAAAACTGCTCTACTTTTTATACTGGTATAGTTATTCCGGTGGCGTAATGAGTGGTTGGGCTTGTCTATAATAGTCGTTTGTATTTTGATGACATGTTTGTGCCTGCACCTGGTAGTTCGCTTGTTGTTGCAGGGGGGAATGCAGTCGTTGTTTATGCTTGTTTGATTTCATTTGAAGCATTTCATAGCATCATAGTAGCGATAACTTGATTTCTATGATGGAGGCCTTTGCTCTGCAGTGGGGCAGTTTATAGGCTGATTAAATTTAATTAAAAAAACATAACAGCCATTTGTAGCATGATTTCAGAAAATACAATTTGCATGTCTGATTTTCAGTAATTGGCAATAAAATCGAAGATCTATTATTTGTACTATATTTTAACGAAGATTGAACGGAAGATCTGTTTAAGGTTACAGTGTACTTATAGGCTATTCCTAATTCCTCACTCTTACCGAGGTGTCGTAAAAGGCGACTAAGCTTAAGCTGCTAGCATGATCATCAGCACCCAGAGAAGGAAAACTCTGCATTTATATCAAAACCCTCGCCAACCCGTCTGCCAAGCGTGGTGAGTATGGCAATTAGCCCTCATGCGATTGAGGGAGGCCCGTGCCCCAGCAGTGGGGACTTAAATGGGCTGATGATGATAGGCTATTCTCGGACAATAGTGGCTCCCCTTAGACCTCATCTTCACAAAGTAGTCTTCTTCTTCATCTTAGCGTGTAATTCCCGATTGCGTCCAAAGCTGTCGCTTTGGAGCCCAGGGTACGCTTAGACCAGGATTCAGGATTGGGGGGTCTGGTAATAACAATGAAGCAACAGCCGTCTGACCTTCGTAACCCTTTAAAAGGGGAACCAGACCAACTGAATCATGGTTACACGTTCCAGAAACTTTTTCCGAAACGTGCAGGTTTCCTCACGATGTTTTCCCTCACTGTCGAGCAGATGGTAATCGTAGAAATACGCACATAGATTTGAAAAAAAAAACCATTGGTGCATGCTCGGATTGGAACCTCGACCACCTGCGTGGAAGGCGCGTTCGTATCCATTGAGCTACCATCGGTCTATCTTCACAAAGTAGTAGTCTGTTGTTTTAAACATTATAAAATAATAAGTGAATTAGTAATTAAATTAGAGACAATCTATTTAGCTGAATTCAGTGTAATATTGAAAATAGAGATCAGGACTGATCTTTAAAATCGGAGTGTTGTAATGTTTAATAACATTTTGTATGCAAAAGAAAATAATCGTAAAAAATTATTTAATCATAATTTAAAGCCAGTATCTGTCTATAAACTGTCCCATTGCAGGGCAAAGGCCTCCATAATAGAATTTAAGTCATCGCTGCTATGATGGGATTAGGCTTAATCATCACGCTTTCCTAATGCACATTGGTGATCACAAACCTAAGCTATGTTCGAAAAATTTGTAACATTCTTTTTGCTCGACCCAGGAATCAACCCAGACCCCGACATCATGGCCCGGTACTTAAACCACTAGACCAACAGGGCGTCTTAATTTAAAGCTCAAATTAATGATATAAATAATATAAACCGTTCAAATTCATGGGCGGTGGTGATCACTTACCATCAGGTGACTCGCTTGCTCGTTTTGCTTCCCTTTCTCATAAAAAATGATATTCCAAAAAAAACTAAAATTAAAACAGAAGAAACATTTGTGTATGATTATCAAATAAATAGAATACATGTTTGCCGAGTATCCGACGGTCTATAGTTAAGAATAGTTCCAGTTTAGTATTTAAAGAATTTAATTAATTGGCGTCGCTAGTGGACCCTTCGTCTTAAACGACATTATGTACCTTCTTATGCATCTTATTAAATTAAGCAATTACAGTATCGACAAAAAAGGCCAAAGATAGTTTCCGATATTCTTTAAATTTTGACATTTCGTAGTCTTTAAAATTTGCCAATGTAATTGAGGTAACGTCACAATGTCTGTGTTAAGTGGTTTAAGTGTTAAGGTAATTGTCAGTATTCGTGCCCATTGCCAGTGTAACACCTGCAGCTTTCATGGGGAACAATGCGGAGAGAGCCTACCGCTTGCCTCAAAACATATTCGTAACGAAAGATCTTTTTGATCCTGTCACGATTGCATACAATACTAACGAGGGTAAAGAGTAATGATCGTTAAAAGATCACGATTTTTAACAAATGTTCTTTCCAGGTACTTTATTGTTCAGGCGTCCTCTTAATATTAATTTAAAATCGAACTCAAACTATCGATGAATTAAGAGTTAAAATTACAGTACAAAGATTTTTGTGCATGAATATGTGTGTTTGTATTGGTCTGGGTATTTTCTATGTATCTATATTAACAAAAGGAATATTGATATCATTAAATAGGATAGGTGCTTGAGCTACCTAGCCTATCTTCGAGTCCAATCAATGTATGCTGTGAAAAAAAAAGATAATGAGGCAGGTACAATGGATGTTGAGTCATGTATGGGAACATGGAATATTTATATTATAAACATATTTTACTATATCTAAATCAAGTTAATCACGACATTATATTGAAGCTTCGACGTCTGCCCTGGGTAACGAACGAGAATATACCTGTCGCATCCAAACAAAGGAGACACATAGTGCGTGGGACACAGAGGGAAACTTCGATTCGGTCGTAATGTCTGCTTTAAATTTGGACCTCTGGTGCCATAACTTCAAAACATAAACATAATCTTGGAATTTTGTAAATCTACTATGTAGGGATATAGTTATTAGTATTTGCCTAGTACTTGAACGGTTCTTGCTTTAGCAAAAATATGTTAAGGAAGGGGGCTTACCTACTTCTGTTCCGGGTACATTCCGAGCTCAAAAGAAGAAGTCCAAGATTGTTAATATTGTAAGAATTTGATTATGAATAAATATTTATCATTTTTCATTTTCATAACTATCCACAAAAAGCCTTTAAATATGCGTACATCATACTTAATATAGGTATAACTATCTCTAGAAATGCCAGGCTTCAGCCTAAGGTGCCACTTTGTCGTCACCACTAATTAAATTAGTACCTACCCACACCGTTTCCTCACGTCGATATTGGTAGGGTTATCAAAGCCGGTTTGACTCCAAAGTGTGTGTACTGTGTTTAATTAAGAGGGTTTGAAAGGTAGCGCTTTCTTCTTGGGTAGCCAGTGGATTGGAAACCTATATAAATCGATTAAGGAACTGTAAGGGATGTTTGGATTTACTTTGTATAATGTATGTAGATTGTAACGTTTGTTAGAGTTGTAATTTTCGTAGTAGGTACATCTGACAAACTTACCGGTAGGCTACTTTTCGACCTTAATGCGAGGAAATAAGGTCTAAAAGTGGCCTACCGGGAACTTTGTCAGATATACATCATCATCATCAGCTTGTTACAGTCCACACGACTGGACACAGCCGCTCTAAATTTTCGCCAGACGCCACTCCGCTTGGCTACTCGCATCCAGGTCCAGTCAGCCATCTTGCGCAAACGGCACTCCTTCTGGCCTGAGGGCCACTAAGTTTACCGAGACGCGGTCTCCCCTTCAGAACTCGACAACACCAGTGGTGTCGGTTCTTGGGCTGATATGGCCAGCTCATTGCCACTTCAGCTTGGTAATCCGACGAGCCATCTTAGTACGTATAATGGTCTTTATTATTACGATCCTGTGCTTGGTTTTTGTATTTGTAATTACTCATCTTCATTGGCTTCATTAAGCTTTACGCTATGTTTTTGTCTTATTACAATATTTTGAATTCGCACAAACCATCCTCAATGGTATTTTAATACATAAAAGTTATGAATTTTGCAACATGGTAGAATGAAGTTATTGTAGTAAATAGAATAAAAGTTTAAAGGTTAGCAATTTTGTATAGTTACAAAGACTATTATTTTAATGTAGAAATTGAATGAACCAACTAATATCTTCCACCGCATTCTTACAGTTTACTATAAAAACGCATTAATGATCAACAATAACATATCCACCACATATAAGCCCATTGTTATTGATTACTGTGAAAAACAGCTCATGTTTGCACTTTTTAAGGCAGCTTACCACAGACAACAAAGCCCTAGTGATCCAACACCTTATGGTCCTTGGTACCTTTAAAGACTAGAATAAGTTGCAAATGCGCAAATTGAGGATACACGGTCGAGCAAAAGAGACAAAAGAGTGTGTGTTCGGTTGTTCGGTTTAAGAATTAAGGTGCAAGTTACTTTCTTGAGTGGCGACAATGTTGAGACTTCAGTGTCTCGCGACTACATTTGGAATCTAAAGTAAAATCAATCATCGGCAGTTTAAAAGCGGTAATTAAATAACATGTACTTACTGAATACCTTTATTTAATAAGCCTTATTGTATAAATAAAACTTGTTGATATATTTTACGAAAAGTCTAACTCTCTTCTTAAAAGTCTAAGGTATCTTTTATTCATCGTAAGGTCGACAGTTTCGAGTTATTTAATTGGTTCATGTCACTTAGGTACTTATTTTGCGGTTTATTTAGTAAAGGGGTTTAAAATATTTTTTAATTTAAAATGAAGCCTTTTGTTTTAAATTATTTACATAGTTGTTTTATTTTGATTGGTTCCGGTCACTTATATTTCAGTAATTTAAAATCAACAGGAGAACCTGTTCTCTTGTTTGTCTGTTATGAAATCTTGCAAGTAATTTTTTTTAATAGGGTGCCAAATATATTGCTTTTACAAAAATATTAATTTAAGCCTTATGTTACAATTATTTATTTTAAAATCGAACTCCATCTTTGTCTTTCCAACACAAAAAGAAAAAAAAACCGCGAAAGCAGGAAAAGCAACCTTATGTCAATTAAAACCTGTATCACATTCAGTGGCAGTTCCGTATCGTGTGTAGCGCGACAATCGCGCCGATAACGGCGATTATCCACGCGACGCGACACGCGGTGCGTGCCACGCGGCGCGTTTGATCGCGCGCGGACCGCGGTGCGATTTTAACGCTCGCTTTGAGTCAATCCGATAATATTGTTCTATTTACATGTGAGTGCGATGTGTGGAAATTATGTCGAATTGGGTTTTAAGATAAAGTTTTGATGTGATTCTGCTTTAACTGCTTCATTTCATATTATGTCTTTAGAAAATTACTTTAAGAGCCCTTTCTTCTATCTATAAGGGCTCTTCAAGTAAGTGAAATAAAATTTTGTAGATGATGACTTGTCTAAATAAATTATAATATATAATGTATTAACTTTAGCCTGATTCCATACTACCTATATAAGTTGTTTAAATAAATAAATATTTCACAAGATCACATACATTGATCTGACTCCGAGTTAGGTAGCTCAAGCACCTGTGTTACGGATATCAAGAATCAACAGTGGGATTACAAATATATACTTATAATACTTTTCTTTTGTAAATACATACTTATAATACATAGCAAACACCCAGACCAATACAAACAAACATGTTCATGCACACAAATGTTTGTACTGTGCGGGGATCGAACCCGCAACCCTTGTATCAGAGGCAGCGTGCACTACCACTGTTCCAATCGGGTCGTCAAAAGCACGGCACGCACGTTTAAGTACGTATCTTACGGATATCAGACAACAGAAAAACTAGAAATGCAATACGCAAATTAATATATTTAGACACAAGAATTTAGGTATCACACGAATGTTCATCCAGGGTGGGATCGAACTCACGACTTTTGGCGTATAAGGCAGTGTGTGTGCCATCGTGCGAGCCAATTTTGTCAGTATTAGTCGATTAGGAATAGCCGAAAATAAATACAATGGCAAAGTTTAAAAAAACCTTGAGGTTGTATTTATATAAAAGTGACATTGCTGTACCGGACGAGGGATGTGCAAAAAATTTGACCTAGTTCATGTCGTATGAAGTTACAGATTAAAATAACTAATGCTAACATTATAGACTTTGCTTACCTTTTACCCGACTATGGCAAAGCCAAAACGAAAAGGTTATGATTTCAGCAGTCTATGTATGTAAGTATTTAAACATATGTTCCAAGATTCTGCCTAAACTATAATAATTTAATTATAATAATTCACATAACATCTCATACGTTGACCTGATTCCATACTAAGTAGCTGAAGCACTTGTGTTACAGATATCAGACAACAGAGGAACACAAATATATACTTAAATACATATATTACACCGAACAAACACAAGTGTTCATCGCACGAATGTTTGTCCAGGGTGGGGATCGAACCCATGACCTTTGTCGTAAGAGGCAGGGTCACTACCAACCGGTCAGTAAAGTCAACTACCCAGCTAATTTTGATGAATGAGGTATCAATCGATTCCTTAATACTGTCCAGGTGACCTAGGCTTATAATTTTACTTATTCCTGGGGAGGCTCTCGCCTTTCCCATCCTAATTAGCACTAATACGTGTTCTAGACTTGTCCCCATAAGTGCGGCATAGTTTATTAAAGGGCTTCAACAATTTGGCGTCACCTAGGTGTGACAAGCGACAATCTCCTAATTACCTTTTTCAAATTAATACAATGCAAAGAGAAAAGTGTGAAACATCGTTTAGATCTTAAAAGGAAGATAATGTGAAGGGGAAAAGACATGCGATTTTATAGCTTATCTGTAAAGTAGTCGGACATAATGTCATAATAGATTTTCACAAGGTACTAAAATGTATTACATCTTTTTGCAGCTGACTGTTCATGTTGCATAACTTCCACATGTGCCTCGTAAATTGAATCCATGGGCTAATGAAAAACCATACATCATGGTCATCATGGTCAGCCCATTTAAGTCCCCACTGTTGGGGCACGGGCCTCCCTCAATCACATGAGGGGTAATTGCCATACTCACCACGCTTGGCAGACGGGTTGGCGAGGGTTTAGATATAAATGCAGAGTTTTCCTTCTCTCCACCAAAAAAACCATACAGTTTGTGTCAATTTTTTAAATAGTAATATGCGCCTATACCGTAGAAGCCCCATGCGCTGGTCCAATCAAATCAGCTCAACGAGACCACGACCCTCAGCACTGAGGACAAACGACGCATGGAGGAGGATGCCAAGACCGAAAATGTTATCTAAACTCTGATTTTTAATTCGCAAACTAAACTGACAGCTGCAAACGTCAAGTTCCATCCATCCATATACTTACATTTTGACACTTTGCATCTGTCAAAAGTAGCAAAAATGTATACGAATGACACATTGACGCCTGTCAGATTAGTTCGCCAAATTAAAAATAAGAGTTTAGTTACGTTACTGTACTGCTGTGAAAATGTTCACACTAAAGATGTATTTACATATCATGGACCAAACTGTACTACTGCATTATCGAACAAGCACTTAAATTATTGACGAAAAAGCTTTCCACTAAAAGCCGAAGCGAAGATACAATCCTGAGAATCAGGCGCATTCAGGCCCGCCGCGCCCATTCCCTCATTGTTGCGAATGGGCGTTAAAATTACCCAGTACATATAGACGCAATCTGACAAGTCAGCAACACAGTTAGGCTGACGCACACTAGCATAAAATAGATAGAGACATAACTTCCTGCCTACATCGCTTGCTAAATAGGCTTCGCATACATACATGCGCGTGTACAATGTGATTTCGGCGTGTTTCGGCGTGACAAAGTGTCGTGCATGGGAGGCAATTCTTGTTGTTCATTTGAACGGATGTAATCATTTTTAGAAATAACTGTTGACGACACCGGTATACGGTAAGGCTTAATTTAATTAGCTTATGATTATACCGAGCCTTATATAAAAAGTGTAATTAGTTTTTGTAAGTAAATTAATTTAAAAAAAAACCGACAATCTGTCACTGTATCACGCTGTCCACACACGCCGTATACTTCACGTGATTGCTTCGTTGGCGCAGTGGGTGGTGCGTCGCACTTTAAAGCGACAATGAGTATTTCTGTTAAGAAATTCTTAGTGTCCGCCTGGAGTCTGGAAGTCGGCGGTCTTGTATCCCCGTGCCTAGGAAAGTACGTTAATCTGTTGGTCACACTGGCGTCCCAATGATGGGAATAGAGAGTGCACTTGTGTTTGCGCACACACTTGAGTACTATAATATATCCTGCGCAAGTGGCTGGTCGTTGCCTTATAGGCGAGATCAGTTGGAGGATATTATATTATTTAAATTAGCGTGTGTGGACTATGGGAGAGACATGATAGAATACCTAGCGCGTAGGTCAACGAACTCTCCGATATCAATGTCAGGTAGCCGAACTTCTGAGTCTATTTATTTTGTGGCGTTTTGCATTCACGATATCTAATAATGCAGGGCTTACTAAGCTGGCGCGGGAATGGATGCATTAACACGAGGAGAGCATTCTCTCCTGAAGGAGATGCCTTTAGGAGAGAATGCTCTCTACAAACATTCTGACTCATATTTCATCATGTTCACGAACTTAAAAATGCCAAAAGACAGATGAATAAGGTTAAACGAAGCAAATTAACACCGCTACCATCACATAGAAGTCGAGGTGTTTGAGATTTAGTACGAGCTGATGCCGATTGGAGCTGATTCTCCTAAAATACATGTCAGAATTATGATAACTTGACCGCAATATAAAGCAGCGACTAGTCACGATCTCGACTAGGAGCCGAGTGTGCGGCTACGTTTATAGAAGTCAATAAAAGGACGGAACTGCAATAATTCCCGCAATGATTTAGGGTCGGAAAACGGCTTCCCTGGCCTGACGTTTAGCACCGCCCAGCTTGGAACGACAACGTTCTATCTGCGGACGCCATTTTGATTTATACACTGTCTGGCAAGGCAAGGGGTTAATCGTAGATTCATTTTCCCTATTGTTGTGCTGTGTTATAAATATTGCAGGATAAATATAAAGGTTAAGTATCGTTATATAATTGTGCGGTATGTTTTTGTGTTGACCTTTTTTATAGCACTGTGCACTGGCGAAAATCTATTAGAGTACCAGTATTATAATCATATAATATTGTGATCAAGGTGACACAATGCTTGAATCAATTAAAAATAATAACTTGTTTTGTTTAGATAGATAGATAGATAAACTTATTGCACAAAAGACACATCTTAAGTACTAGGTATTACAGAAATTTTATTTATTAAGTTTAATTGATAAGATCTCAGAGTAAGAACAAGATAGGTTAAAATTAACTATCAAATCCGACAAATGTACCTTTTACCATAAAGTATCAGCCTACATACTGTCCCTCTGCAGAGCAAAGGCCTCCATCATATAAATAATGTCATCGTTACAATGATGGGATTAGGTTTAATCACTACGCTTGCCAAATGCGGATTGGTGATCACAAACCCGAGCTATGTTCGAAAAATTAGAAACATACCTTTGCTCGACCCGGGTATCGAACCCAGGACCCCGAGTTCATGGCCCGGTACTTAAACCATCAGACCAACGGAGCGTTAGTTTACCATAGTGAAAAAAAAGGATTCGCTTGTATGAATATAATAATAATCAAAGACCCAAAGAACTACTTGTGATGACACTAATTGTATCTATAGAAAGATGTTACATTTAAAATATTTTGCAAGAATGCAATCACTTTCGCTTGAATTCCAAAGCACAACTTTAGCTTAATTCAAATATTGACAGAAGGTGCGTTTAGCTGTGTTTAAATTTTAATCTAACAGCCAGTACGAAGTCAATCTCAGTGAGCCATCTTTGCTTTGAAGTTGTAATTGTTAGGTAACAATATTTGCAATTATTTCAACTTTGGGATACCATCATAACGCATTCACTGTGATATTTCGTTATTGATATCCATGCGTCAAACTTGGAAAAAAATTTTCTTCATAACCCGGGGTATACTTGGTTCATGTGTTCCCCGGGATCCAGGATTTATGAAGTCTGTTATTCACAATGAAGCAACTGCCTTCTGACTTTAGCAACCCTCAGGCAGGGGAATCGTAGTAACTGGATCATGGTTACGACATGTTTTCTATACAATTCAACCTATTTCATCATCATCATCATTTCAGCCAATAGACGTCCACTGCTGGACATAGGCATTAGAACATTGGGGGAGCCCAATGTTCTCCACACAGATCGGTCCTGTGCCGCCCGCATCCAATGGATTCCTGCGACCTTCACCAGATCGTCGGTCGACCTTGTGGGGGGCCTGCCACGGCTGCGACTTCCTGTTCGTGGCCTCCACTCACGGCCGTCTGTTCTCCTCGCTATGTGCCCTGCTCATTGCCCCTTAACCTATTTACTGATATTTAAACATACAAAATACATAGTTCAACTAAGACTTACATAATCTATTCATCATCATCATCAGTCCATTTAAGTCCCCACTGCTGGGGCGCGGGCCTCCCTCAATCACATGAAGGGTAATTGCCATACTCACCACGCTTGGCAGACGGGCTGGCGAGGGTTTTGATATAAATGCAGAGTTTTCCTTCTCTGGGTGCTGATGATCATGCAAGCAGCTTTACCTTAGTCGCCTTTTACGACACCTCGGTAAGAGTGAGGGTGGCCTATTCTACTCTGCCGGGGACCACACGGCTCATAACATAATCTATTATTTTTATTTAACAATTTTAATCGCAACGGTACTTTAAAAAAATCATGTGCATAGCGACCGATCGGCTCTCGGAATGAGAGCGTAACGACTGGACCCAAAACAACCACCGCATAGAGTGTTATCTGTCCGAAGCAAACCAAAGCCCCTATAAGCGCCGGGGTAGTAGGGTACGGGTTCTGATTAGCGTATTTTGAACGTCAACGCGTCAACGCCCGTTCGAGTTGAGCGTGTACCAAATGGCGAGCTTATACGCGCCTACACGCGTTTATAATAAATGTATAAAACGCTAAACTGAAACCTCCCTAGATGATAGCCTATTTCGTCCACGCTTTGCGTGTGACACACACTATGTCACTTAGTTACAGCAGTTATTGCTTCACTGGCGTTTATACAGTGTGTCTGCTCCCGCTCAGTCAATTCCGTCACGTCTTGCGCGCGCGCACGGTTCGCAAATTTGTCTCCGCGCCACTAGGGGGCGCCGTTGTTTATTTACAGTTGTCCCTCACATAAAGTTGAATTAGACAGTGATAGCCTGATTTTAGAGTAGCTCTCGAAGTTTAAGTGTTATTCAAGACAATGATTGTTTTAAATTGAAATTAAAGAAATGTACAGAAAGCCAAACATCAGGTTACTCCAATGTGTCAAAATTCACAAAAATGGCCAAAAAGGATATCACACATCTGGGAAAAATATGGAAGAACAGCAACATGGAGTAACTTATATTAACTTGAACTACGATCATTAAAAGATTTATATTACACAGAATAACACTGAACATAAAAAGTAACATAAATAACAGCAACATTCGACGCAAGACTAAATTAAAACTTGTCAGAACCTTGGTTTTCTGAATTTCATTTATGCTTGTGAGACCTGGACGATCAAATCAGCGGACATTTCAGGATACCCTGGACCGCATTCCGCGCAAATGAATCGATCCTGGGATTAGAAATAAAAAAACGCCTCGCAGCTATACATTATTCTAAAACGACAACGTCGACAATTACGATACTTTAGACATATGCGGAAGCCACCGGATTGTATAGAAAGAGTGATCCTAACCGGGAAAAGAACAGGCAAGAGACCACGTGGCCGTAGACCTGCCCGATGGTCCGACACTCTCATTGAGTCAGTAGACATGCCATTCTGTGAAGCATATAGAGCCGCGCAAGATCATAACAACTGGCGACAATTGGTCGTTGACAAATTTAAAAGGTATGGGAATTGTATACTTTGATGTGCGGCCGTCATACATTAAATTTGCATCTGTTTATCACAATATGATGTTACGAGCAGAGATTTAAAGTTACGAGTACGTAATGATGGCATGGTGTCATGTTACAAATTTTTGATTGATTTCCCTAAATAAAGCACTTAAGATACCACGATGACGTCACGTTTTTATGAGAAATGGCGGACAGCGTATTCGCTAGTTTTTTTTTTTAATAGTTGAATGGCAACAAAACTTAAGTACGTCGAATTACTTTATTTTGGTTTTATTATGAAAACTATATACAATTGAGTAAAACACCCTATTCCGTCATGTCTTGCGCGCGCGCACGGATCGCACATTTGTCTTCGCCGCTAGGGGGCGCCGTTGTTTATTTACATCACGTTTGATTTCACTATTTATCGCCTTAAACTATAATTTAATTTAACTGCACGGAGGGAGCAATTGAATTATGGCGCAAACTCGAGTGTCGTAACAAGACAAGTCGCATATTGTTGGAGTGGATGAATACGTTTTTTTTCTATAATGGCGCTTGTTAAGTTTACTAGCACCAGCATTTGATTTTAATTGATTGTGATGAGTTTCAAAAAACATTATCTTTAAGTAGAGTACTCAAGGAAGCCATTCTTTATGTGGTAGGTGGCAGATGAGCAGATGGATCACCTGATGAAAAGCGATTTCCGCCGCCCATGACAACACCAGTGGAGTCACCCTCTTATTGGTCAATACCAATGAATGTGATAAAAATGATACGGGAATAAATTGCAAAAGATTGCTATAAAAAAATCAACTATTAATACAAATTTGTATGAAAAAATAAAACACATTGCGAAACCCAATAGAGGCACGATTTGATCAATCTTTATCCGCGACGTCCAATTTGTGTGGAATGACAGCGCTATACCATAGATTTATCCAAGGATAAAGATTGTTCGAATCGGGCCTGATGCTTTCAATGAATACAATAATCGATTATTGTACAACTTACATACCTAAACTCGACTCTCTCTAGATAGGCTGTTTCTTTACTGCTACCTTCTATCTGGTGTACCTCTAATCTCAAATAGGTCCCCATATCCAAATGCACATGTTCTATTAGATTCGCCGCCTAAAGTGGCAGTAGGTTACGGTTTACGGGTGTAGGGTAAAAAATAACGCTCGTTTTACCGATTAGCCAAGTGAGCCATCGGGCTGGCATTCGAGTGTTTCGGATATTTATTTCGTCTAGACGGCTTATCTATGAAACTTGATTAGGGTTGCCAGAAAACACGACTTTACCAACTCAGACTTTTGGATAAAATTAACCCTTAATTTATAATAAGTTCTAGATTAAATTATTATACAATAAATCGTTGGAAATTAATTATGTAGGTACACAATTTTATTATCATTCGCTTTACGCAATGAATCGAGAATCGAGGGTCAAATTTTGTTTGCAAGATTTTATTACATGATTATCAATAATGTAACTTGAACAAAAACTCTGTTACAAGTGAGTTAAATTTTATTATTTTTCCTCAGGATCGGGGGAGGGTGGAAGTTCCCAATTCTTTTGATTGCAGTGTGAGTGGTGAAGTGGAATGAAAGCAAAAAAATAACTAACATTAGCCGGAAAGGTCGGTTAACGTCTAATTTGGCTGCATACGCAACAAAAAAGATTGATTATTGTCTGATAATTCAAACGCTCCTGAATTTTGAGAACGTTTAACATCATTTGTCTTTGTCATAAACTGACTGCAAAAGAGGTAGCATGGTGTTTGAATGTACGTTCTGAGAATTATCCGATGTACCAGTGCTAGGCAAAAATCGCGCGCATACGCAACGGGTGGGCAAAGCTAATCCCTGCGTTCACACATACGCAAGCGATTTTGCCAGCTAAATGGAAAATCGCTACGTTCGCTGACGTATATTCGGAGTTTTTGTACGGCTGGCAACCCTGGGCTCGATGCGTTTATCGTAGGGAATGTTTTATACACTTGAAATAGGTCCAATGAGCTTTTAAAAGGTTCTGCGGTTAATGCGGCGAGGAATTCTAATTGGCATACGACAATTTGTTGTCTTTGCTTTATTTTTATTTTTCGTGTCCGACCGAGTGACAATCGTACTGTAGTACACACGGCGTCACGTCGAGTTACTTTTTCTGACTTTGGACCGACCTTATGTGCTATTTTTGCACTGCGAGGTTTTATTCTACATAACACTGTCTCTAATTTTTTTTTCTTAGGGTTAGGAATGTGCATTCCTAACCGTATTTAACTAAACTTAAATAGTAAAAAAAATATTAAAAAATGAATAAAAACAAAACCTTTTTAATCAGTGACTAGACATTGGCAATACCTATGTATTGCCTCCCGAACTATACAAACCCTTAAAAAAGCGCTTCTAATTAGGCTAATATATTCCGCCTAGTCCGGGGGCAGGGATGTTTGAGGGTTGGTAGCGCACTTGTGACTCACGGATGTTGTGGGTGTCCATGGGCGGGGGCAATCGCTTATAGATGACCCGTCTTCTCGGCTGCCACCTATAACATTAAAAAGATAGTCTAGGTACATGACAAATCGGATAACAATCCATAATTCACATATGTACTTTCAAACTCCGGTATTTACGAGGTAAGCGATAACGAGTATAGATATAATCGTACCGATTTATGTACAGCTATTTAAAGGCTAATTACAAAGACAAATCGGCTATTTAACGACAATAGCCGCATCTAAGTAAATCGTAGGAAAAATAATGAGTCAAACACACCTTAATTAGGTTCGGAAGTCTCGACTGCTTTTTAATGTCCGACTAATTTGTTTGTTCGGACATTAGGTCGGTAACGACAGTAGGCATCAGAAGGCGATAGTGAAATCACAGTGTAAATATTTCCAGAAGCCAGATTTACACTTTTCACAATAATAAAAAACGTTATAAATCACATAAAAGGATGGAAGGAAGGATGTTAAACTAAGTAGCAAGTAAGTTAAGGTTGTAGAAAAATAGGATTAGTAATAGTTATTTACAGGATTTCTACCATGTACCTTGTTTTTGACTTTTTGAAACTAAAAAAATAAGGTATATGGTAGAAATCCCGTAAATAACTATTCTAATGTTCATTAACACTAACCATGAAAGTTCGACATAAAAATAGGATTAGCTGAGGTATGTTTTAGAAAACCAGGCAAGTAGGTAATAATTAAATAAATCTTTATTTGCAAAAGTTTACAAAGTGTACAATTTAGATGAGAATAATTTATGAAGATATTTGGCAAATTGTGTAACCCTCCAAGATGAACCGATTGATGTTTACATTTTTACAGTAACTATCGATGCTCAGTAACAAACTCTATGCTAAGGAACTAATAGGAGTGAGACTCCTTCTAGATCAGATTAGTCATTGGTACTACAATCTGTTTTTCTACAATTTTAATTAATTTATATTAAACCAAACGTTTTTATAGTTTTTTTTTGTCAGTACACAGTTGAGCAACTGGCTTTCTTTACACTGCACTGCGGTTAAATATTAGTGATAGCTATGAAAGCTTTGATTTGATACGGATGTGACTCTGCATGGAAACTTTTCTTGCTTTTATTAGTTTGTAAGGTATTTTGTGTATTATGAGTGGAAAAACTTCACCATGTTCGGCGTCAAGCAAAGCAGTTTTCCTTTTAGATTTGATTCGAAAACACATGGGTTTTTTTTTGTAGTTATCTAATATTTGGCGAACATTTTTTCTCTAATTATGCTAAATTAGACGTCATTTTGCGAGTTTACAGTTTTAAAAAACATATCGAAGTTGTAGACATATTTTTTCGTCAAAAATAGGTGCATTATTTAACTTTTAGCCTTTTAAAATTAACCCTTAGGCATTCAGGATTGGCCATCCAGGGATGCCAGGGCATTGCTATGCAATATATAGTTAGAGTAAACACAAGGACTCGCGGCAGACGGTAGAGTTCTCTCTCTCATTGATATTTATCTTTGGCTCGCTTATAATAGTTAGGTAGTACCATGAATTTAGTCTATGGTAATACTTACCTTAAAACCTACTGATCATTTTGAATAATATGTCATATATCATTCATAAATTTATGAATTAAATACTTTATCGTCTGCCGCTGAGTCTTGCGTTTAGTATAGTCATATTTCTTACATACTCCGCTAGCTCAGCGATCCTAACCGAGTGTTGGCCTCCAAATCAAATATATCGTCATGTTGGCGGTACCTGTTCCTCTTCATGCCAGTCGTTGACCTAAAGTTCTCACAGATCAGTTTCGACGACGTCTTTCATCCATACCTAGGTCGACCATCCACGAGAGGAACATCATCCATTCTCTCGGTGCGTTAACATATTTTAATTAGTTTTTTTTTAATTTACCGACTTTATAAGTATATCTTGTTTATAGACTTAAGTTATCCCGTAACTTCGCCTTGTTTCGAGCCATAGTCACGATGATAAGTTATTTATACATTAAGCACGTGTGCAATAAGATAGTAGCGCAGCGTGATACCGCATCTGATGCACCCCAGCTGACTCGCTATTTCAGGACCGGCATGGGTGCCTACAAGCTGGTGTGGCTTACACGCGAAGTTTTTTACTCCTAGTGTTTATTTTGACTAACGACCTCCGCACTCTGGGTTTTAATCTGATTGTTCTTTTAATTTAGTCTTTTTGACGGTTTTATTGTGTATTGGCTGGGCGACACATAATTTTGCCAATGTCAAATGATTGAAGACACTGTTTGAGATGGTTCATTGTAGTTTTTTTTAATATAAATAATATTATTTAACACTCACCACCTCTTAAAAAAAACAAAAAGGCACACATTCATAACACAAAATTAATTGCGAGATTATTTTTTTTATGTCTATAATAGTTATTCTATAAGTTTTAATTTAGACGCTTGTGACATAAAATAGGATAGACATGTCGTCTTGCCATTGACAAAAATCTGTTACTTATGAGTACATGAGTTATTTACTTGTTGAGGTTAGTACGCAATAAAAATAAAAAAATGTTTTTTGTTCATATACTTTTTTATATGATGTGCTATATAAGCTGTCTACAAATGCTTAATAAGCATCTTCTGAGAAGCTAATTCGCTAGTCCACATCATGCTGACCTATGACTCCGATTTTTGCATAATCGTGTGACAAACAAAGCGGAACCTGGGCCCCGAGGCAACAGTTTGGGAAGCAATTGGAGCCCAATTCTCGTAATAATACCATACGCGGAGGCTTAGAATAAACACACAAAGAAGGTCCCGTTTTTTGCTTACTTCTCGAAAACGGTGCTTCGCACGTAACTTATTACTGTCTGTACCTATTGCGTATTATTGTTCAAAGGATTCCCATCGATCCAGTTATTGCTGACAAGTGGGTAAAATCATAGGGCTGAGTCGTGGAGAAGTATATTGGAAGCCTACCAAAAATACGCGTATATGCTCAAAACCTTTTAATAATGGTGAAATCAATCAACAATAATTTTCAATTTTTGCCATACATTTCAATATCAGTAAATAATAAATTATTAAACAATTATGTCTTCTTTTCTTCTTTTTATATCGTAATAAAACGATTCTCGTAATACAATAACTTTACATTACGTTTCCATACCATACCTACCTACGTACCTATATCTCACGATACATAGATATGTATTATTCCCAAAAACAAATAAGTATGTCAAGCGGCCGCCCGCCGCCAAATAATTTCCCCGCTTTCGGGGAAACTGCACCTCCACAGACAACATTACAAATGTTTATGTGTGCGTGTTGCCGCGTGATTTTTGCTTCACTTTTGATAAAGCCCTAGTATGAAGACATTCCTTTTATAATTTATTATTCTAAGCGTGGAGGGTAACTATCTATGGATAGGTCTTTAAAATTGATGTTGAGGTTTCTAATATATTTTTTTTCTAAACTTAATACTTTGCGCAAGAGACGCTCCCAAAGTGGTAAAATGTGTCCCCCCCCCCCCCCTCTAACTTCTATAATAAAATAATTATTATTTATTATTATTATTATTTACTTTTTTCAGGCAACAAAAGTAAGATTACAGGCCCATATTGGTTAGTAAAACAGAATATAAATGAAATTGGTTACTAACAAAAAAAGAAAATTACATTAATTTTTAAGACAGGAGAACCTACCCCCGCATTATAAAACTAAAAAAAATATATGGTATACATACCATGAAAACTAACAACGAAAATTGGTTTGAACTAGATCTAGTAAGTAGTTTTTTTCTAGTAAGTAGTTAAACCGCAATTTACCTTCCGCTCGTCTGCCCCCTATATCATAAAAAGAAACTCAATGGTTTTACAATTAAGTAACATCTTAATTGTTGTTACGGAACCCTTCATGGGTGAGTCCGATTCACACTTGGCAGGTTCTTATTATACTAAGATTGACGTAGTCAGAAAAAATATTGTTTAAAACAAAGGTACTCGTACTAACGGCGCCATTGATCTAATCGTGCGTAGATTATAATTTATAAATTATTCATGTCCAAGTATTTAACAGGGTTTACATCGTGTGATTGTTAAGGTGACTTTATCAAAGTCCACTTACACGTCATATTATTATAATAAGTATTATGTTCAATGTAAAATTATTATTACATTGCTTCATTGCGGAGCCCCAATCCGGGGAACCACATGGCTTCTACTCTGCCGTGTGGTCCCCGGCAGAGTAGAAGCCGTGTGGTCCCCGGCAGAGTAGAATAGGCCACCTTCACTCTTACCGAGGTGTCGTAAAAGGCGACTAAGGTAAAGCTGCTGGCATGATCATCAGCACCCAGAGAAGGAAAACTCTGCATTTATATCAAAACCCTCGCCAACCCGTCTGCCAAGCGTGGTGAGTATGGCAATTACCCCTCATGTGATTGAGGGAGGCCCGTGCCCCAGCAGTGGGGATTTAAATGGGCTGATGATGATGATGAATCCGGGGAAAAGGGAGATTTAAAGTTTGGCAGCGCACATGTGACTCCAATGGTGTCGCGAGTGTCCTTTGGCGGCCGCAATCGCTTACCATCAGGTGATCCGTCTGCTCGTCTGCCTCCTATCACATAAAACAAAATCAACAAACAAAGTTGAGCTACTAATGAAATTAAAATGGTATCAAATCCCCCCAGGGTTGCGAGATAGATATGAAAAAGATGAGAAAAGTACCTATAACTACGACCTATAACTTTACAATTTCAGAATTTTTGATTCTTTTTTTTTATGCTAAAGGCGGACAAACGAGCAAGGGAGTCACCTGATGGAAAGTAATCATCGCCGCCCATGAACATTCGCGAATAATAAGCCTAGTCAACGTATAATTTGTGGATGGAAAAGTCTAAAGCAGAAACTTTGACTTAGGAACTTTGTTTGGACTAGTTAGGAGATAAACATACTGAAAGTCCTTACTCCTCTGAGGTGAGCCCGAGGGGGGGGGGGGGGGGGGGGGGGTGGGCAAAGAAGTTCCCGTTTTTTGGATTTTTTGGTTACTTCTCGAAAACGGTGCTTCGAAACGAAACTTTGTTGTAATACATAAGAAAAGCCAATTAAATTCTCTACAACTTTGTCTATTGCACTTTGTATCTATCTCCTATCGTTGCCAAGCTATGAGCTTCTTAAAGTGGTCGATTTTCAAAAATGTGTTCTACATTTTTTTCTGGCATATATTTTGTTCTTAGCTGCGACCGTAGATTTCAAACACACAAGGTTGGCAGGGAGTGCTTATAACTGCACAATTGTTGGATGTACATTGTTGACGGAAATTGCTTACCACTAGCTGACCCGTCTGCTATGACATTTTTTTTGTCAACTTTCTAAGTCAGACTTTAATGATGCTGTTATTCCACCCTACAATAGAGTTGGCATATCGAAAATGGCCACTCACCCGTCGGCCATATGTATCGACTCAGCACGCATTAGCGTGTCGGGTGTCCGTCACTCCCCGTGCACTATGCAGCTCTATTTATAAACTGGATTTGTTATCCAACGCTCAATTATGATTTAGTTAGACTGTTGTCATATTTTTCGCTGACGTTTTGACAACAGCATTGAGGCAGGGATTGACGGAATGAGTGCAAGGAATACAATTGTGTGAGAAATAATGATGAGTCTTGGTTGGTATAAATAAATCATTATCAGACGATTTCGACCTGATAGTGCGATGTGACGAAGATGTTTTTACTGTAAAATCGAAGACAGCATTCTTTTAATCATCACCAACGTATAGGCGTGTGAACCAGTTCCGTTGCTTCAGGGCCGATACACTTGCACCATGGTCCAAGATTTGGAAAGTATAATAATGAAGCGACTGCTATCTGACCTTCGTAATCCTTAGACGTAACAAGACTGAACAGGATCATGGTTACACTTTCAAAACGTTTCATCGGGTCACGATGTTTTCTTCGTCGCCGAGATAGTGGTAATACGCGCTTAGATTTGAAGAATCTAGAGGTGCTTTCTCGGAATTTTTATTCCAGTTTCAGCAGACAACATCGCATAGACATATTGACCTAATCCCAACGACTGATGGTTCAAGAATAGGCCGTTTCGACCGGACTGATGCCACGGCCTCACAAGAAACCGGCGTGAAGCAGCACGTTTTGCACAGTGTGTAAGAGTACCGAAGGCCTAATCCGAGAGGTAATGGAATTCAAAGGTTAGCAGCGCATTTGTGACTTCGTATCTATGAGCGGCTTGGCTGGACTGTATAACCTGCGTGAATGCACGGTAAAAGTACTAGATCGCTCTTCGTACGGCGGTGTCTAGATTGCAAATAGCCCTAATGGTTGCTAATCTTCGGAAAGAGACGGCACCATAAAAAGAAGATGAGCGGCACCGTTCACCATCGGGTTCCGTCTGCTTGTCTGCCCCTGATCACCTAAAAAAAAGTTAATCACTTTAATGAACTGAGTATTCTCCTCATTCCTCACCTCCCGTCATCAATGAGAGATTGCCAAACACCCTCCGGAGTGGAGGCACGCGTGGAAGGATTGCGAGGGTGCGGCCTGAAATAGCCCGCACGGGCATGCCATCTGCCGGGTATAAATAGAACCCTCAATGTAGTATCAAGGACGAGACTGTTTATGTCGAGCTTTGTTTGGGAGATACCATGCAAATCAGTTCCTCAGTTCTGTGGAGCGTTTGCTTGCAGGAGTATTCCTCAACGGCTGCTCTTTATTAAACGCCCATAATTGGGCTACCGGTACCCTCTTTAACGCAACGATACACATCACAGACGGTTTTCTGTGTGATCGTGGTCACTCCGTGCAAGCCGGCCCATTCATGCCGAAGCCTGGCTCTACCACGATAGGATTATGATGATGGGCATCACACTGAACCTAAATTTGAGAAGGTTACGACTTTATTGTACGCTAACTTTGTGTTGTATCATACGTGCATAATTAACACAAAATATTAGACACAGAAGGTCAGCACTAGCTGCCAATTATATCGAAGATTTTGTTGACTTACGCGCTAGGCAGCATATCGTGTCGTGTCTCTCCCGCACACGTTCCGTACCGTAGGTAAGGCTTGTCTCTGTCGCATGTCAAAATTCGCCGAGATCACTGTCGCATGCGCATCGTGGCGTTCACCTCGTGTAGGCAGCCGCTGTCGTTCTGTGTTAGGTATCATATCATATTTTGTAAATGTAGGAGCATCCCTATAATAATAAGGGATTGTATGGTCTCTACATAGACCCTTCCCTAAATTTGAATCAGATACGATTCCGTACACCATTTTGGTAGTGATATCGTATAACTACACGCCTCACTAACTCACTAGTGTGAGGACCAAAGGTAATCTAACTGAACGTCTTGTAAGCAACAAAATGTTCTGTTCATATTGTCCTTTATAATTATAATTTATCTTTCTATGTTGAATAGATCATCATTTTGTTGGAAATAAATAGGTATTATTTAATTTTTATTTTTTTTATTTTTCATATACCTAATATAAGACTTACCTACGAATAACCATGGACGAATTATATAACCCATGGTATAACTGCAAAAATCTAAAGTTTCAAAGTGGCTACCCGTTAAATGCATTAAGGAAGTTTTCCCTTAATCTACTGTGAAGTAATACGGTAGGATATCAAATCCACCAAAATATTTAAATAACAGCATCCTCCAAATCCTCTTCGACCGACATTCGGCTCAGTTTTTGCTCTAAACATTCCTATAAAATGTTTATCGCGGAGCACATGTGGCGTCCTCTTCAGACGATTATTCTAAAATCTCCAGATTGCCACCCCGGGCAAAAAATAAATAAATCCATACGCGCAAGCGCAGCACAAAAAATGTCCCGAATCCTTGATCTCGATCCCCTTGAAATACCGATTTACTGTTATCGTTAGTGGCTGGAAGAAATTTATTACAGTATTTCATTTTTCAGCCGAGATAAAAAGAGAGGGGTGTCTAATTTTTTCGTAGAGGTCACAATGGAATCAGTAACCGTGAGACGGTGTCTTGATTTTGAACTGCTAATCAATAGATAGGTAGATCGATATACTTTATTAGACTAAATACAACTTAAGTAACTAGGCGTTACAGAAATAAAATGTAAAATTTAGCCGGTTTTATTGCTGAAAATGTTTAAATAGTTTGGTCAATGATTGCTCACAAGGGGAGTGTGGATGGAAAAGTCGAAAGCAGAAACTGTGACTTTGGAACTTTGTTTGGACTTAGTCAGGAGATAAAGATACTAAAAGTCCTTACCCCTCTGAGGTGAGCTCGAGGGGGGGCGGAAAAAGAAGGTCCCGTTTTTTGGTTTTTGGTTACTTCTCGAAATCGGTCATCGTCGTCATCGTCAGCCCATTTAGGTCCCCACTGCTGGGGCACGGGCCTCTCTCAATCACATGAGCGGTAACTGCCATACTCGCCACGCTTGGCAGACGGGTTGGCGAGGGTTTTGATATAAATGCAGAGTTTTCCTTCTCTGGGTGCTAATGATCATGCCAGCAGCTTTACCTTAGTCGCCTTTTACGACACCTCGGTAAGAGTGAGGGTGGGCTATTCTACTCTGCCGGGGACCACACGGCTGAACGAAATTTTGGTACTACATAATAAAAGCCAATTAAAATTTCTACAACTTTGTCTTTTGCATTTTGTATAAAATATGTTTGAAAGGCACGGTCGCAGCTGAGAACAAATATATTATGCCAGAAAAGAACACATTTTTAAAATCGACCACTTTAGAAGCTCATAGCTTGGCAATGATAGGAGATACATACAAAACGCAAAAGACAAAATTGTAGAGAATTTAATTGGCTTTTACTATGTACTAAAACAAAATTTCGTACGAAGTACCGTTTTCGAGAAGTAAGCTAAACCAAAAATCGGGATCTTGTTCGTGCCGCCCCCCCCACGGGTTCACCTCAGAGGGGTAAGGACTTTTAGTATGTTTATCTCCTAACTAGTCAAAACAAAGTTCCTTAGTCAAATTTTCTGCTTTCGACTTTTCCATACACAAATTATTCGATGACTAGGCTAAAAGCTTTGATAGTGAATTCCTTTCCCAAATTGCGCCACATTATATTTCAGAGTAAAATGCGTAATAAAATATGTTACAATCTGACTTTGAAAACAATTGCTGACACTAATACGTAGCAGAAATAGTTTATTTTATGTGATAGGTGGCAGACTAGCAAACGGATCACCTGATGGTAAGCGATTGCCGGCGCCCATGGACACTCGCGACACTAGTGTATAATAATAAAATGTAGGTGCATAAAACACTTATAAATGTCAGAAGAACTATATTACTTACACTCTGATGTGATGAGAGAGAGATGATAATAATTATGTTATTCGTAATTATTATCATTAATGTGCTTGAAGCTGTAACCGATGCATTCACACTACTTCACTACAGTTCCCTCTATACTGTGACAGCTTCTATTTCAGATTTCTGCAATGAAAAGAGAAGGAAAGGTGATATTGGCTTCAGTTGTGCGCTTCTTTTAGCATGTGTGCACGTTTTTAATTGCAGCGCGTTACATCTAAGTCTTACGTGTGTGCGTGGGGGGTGCGCCGACGCACGACCCGCGGGTTATCATTTCCTGTTCTCATTTTAAATTTACAACATAATATTTTTTGCTTTAGGCGGGGTGGCTGAAGCTGTACTTTTATTATTATTCAGGCCTGGAACATGTTTGGGGTGGTGCGTGATTATGGTCGTTAGTTGTTGAAACTAGATTCGCCCTCACCTCCTGTAGCTAGTAAGGCGCTGGCCTAATAAGAGAAATTCTTTATTTGATATAAGTTTAATAATATTTATTAAATAAAAAAACACACAAAAATAAAAACAATAACTTATCATCATCATTGTATTCCTTATCAACTACTGAGTTTCTTGCTGGTCTTCTAAGTAGAAATCGACATTCAGAACCAGCGGTAAATTATAAAATGTGTACCTATTTTGACATTCATAAGTGTTCTATATGGACCTAACTTGAATAAAGATTATTTTTATGTTTATCTTTACTCATTTTAACTCTATGGCGCAGTTTGAATCTCTGACATCAGGGCCTACTCGTAAAACAGTTTGGCTGTGTAGCAGTATTTCCTCTAGCCTTTGGCATTAAGAGGTCATCATCATTCAATTGTCTTGCTCTCGGCTCATCTTGGATTAATTCAATGTCTTTTTCGTCTATACTTACGTAGTAGTAGCTACGTTACCATTACCTACTATTTACACTTACACATTCCTCATTTTAGCGTGTGCTTCCGGGTTGCGTCCATAGCTGTCGCTTTGGAGCCCAGGTTACGCTTAGACCATGATTCAGGATTTGGGGACTCTAGGAATTGCAATGAAGCGACTTCTGTCTGATCTTCGCAACCCTTAAACAGACCAACTGAATCGTGGTCACTCGTTTCAGAAACTATCCGAAACGTGCAGGTTTATCACGATGTCCCTCAGAAGAAACATCCGTAGGTGCATGCTCAGATATGAACCACTACCCCTGCAGGTAATTCTTATCCACTGAGGTACCGTCGCTCTTATACACTTAAACATTGTATATATACACATCAAGTTACCACAATCTGTCTTTCCTCAATTGATAATGAACCAAACGTGTTTGAAAATTAAGGTGAGAGTCGGTTGAAGTTTGACAGTTTTGTTTACTTTGATGTGTGGCTGTACCATGGGTTGTACGTACGAACACAACTTTTTATCGTTCTTACAAATCGGCGCTGGCGATTTCGTTGATTATTTCATTTCACCGGCTGCGTCGCGCTCGGTGAAGCGTCCGACAATAATCCCGCTGTTTATATGCGTAATTGTTTATTAGGGCGGCAGGCCCTTTGTCCGGCAAGACCGGAGGGAACCGATTCGACACGAGAGGGCTGGAGCCGGGCACTTGTTGCTTGACGCCGCAATTTGCGCTAATGATGGATAGGTGAGCTATGGAGCATTGTGGTGGGAGTCTGCTCAATCAGTACCTATCTACATTTTATATGGTAGGTAGGTTGAAAGTGGTCGCTGTTGCCGAAATCAGCTGGGAAGGCATCATTGTCATCGTATAGGTAGGTGCATTAGTACAAATACAGTGTTTTGTTAACCGTAAGCCTGATTCGACGAATCTTATTTATGGTAAGTATAATTCCGTCATTCCAAACGACTCATAGCGTAATACCATAGATTATTCTCGGATAAAGATTAGAAATTAAATATGAAAAAAATATTAAATTCCCATACAAATTGCATCAATCATCATATTTCATTTTATGTTCCTTCCTCGTAGGCATAAGCCCAAGAGAAATTGCTAAGGCCTTGGTTACTATAAATGATATTATAATTGGAGTAACAAGACATGTCAAAGAGTGGCTGGAGAATATAAAGCAGAAAAAACTCTCGTGTCTCGCCTCCCCCAGCGGATGCAAGGTGGCCTTGCAATCGATGTGGCAAGATATGCCGAGCAGCAATAGGGCTTTACAGTCATCAACGCTGATTCGGATGCGGTGGGTTTTCACCAACCTCCTAGCGCTGCAACAATCATCTTCTAGATGCTGTGGCCGAAATGAAGGTTACTATAAGGAGTTGATTGAGAGCTACTAGGAGTTAGTTGGCGCCTATATTACTAGCGTTTCTCCCAGAGAAGACACAACAAAAGTTGGCTATAACCACATGGCATAAGACTTGACTTCTTCTTCTTCTTTCTCCGCGTCTTTTTCCAATTATACGGGGTGGGCTGTCCTTATTTTGAGTCTCCAGGCTGTTCTGTTGAGAGTGTCTTCTTCCTGTAAGTTAATGATTTGGACTTTCGTCATCTACGAGGTTTTAGGTCTTCTATGTCCTCTCCTTTTCGTATCCCATAGGATACTGTATGATAGGTATTTTTTCATACCTTGAGTTTGATATCTCTAATTATTGTATTTTTTCACGTAATTTTCTCTTTTAGTCTATAATGTTGAAGCGCCATCTCCTAGATCAGTTTATTTCCTTTCTAACGCAACAATAAACTGAACACAAAAGCCGCGAAACTAAATAAACTTCAGAATCTTCCTCAAAGTGGTAATACAAGGAATCCCAACAACATAGTGGAGATGTCAAAACACTGGACAAGCCTTTGATCAGCCCCTAATTACACATGTTCGAGGAAATCACTTAATGAGTTAGAAGTCAACATGAATAAAACACCGACGAAAACTAGAGAATAATAAAAGGTATCTTTAAAATTATGTGTCCTTATTTTCTTTTATAATAAAGACGATATCACTAAGTATTATTAAAGTTTAAAAAAAAGGAATATCTTTGAGGCAGGGTGAGATGAGAGGCTGCCTCAGAGGTACACCGAAGGTCATCTTTGGACAAACATTCGTGTTTTTTCAGAGTCTGGGTGTTATAGTATCTAGGTATTTAATATTTATGGTTCCTTCGTTTATTCGGATACCAACAACACAAAAGTTAAGTTAATTACTTTGTGGTCAGATCGATGTATGTTCTGTTGTCTGTTACTTATAGTTGACGCAGCTACCTATAGCGAGTCTTGGCCTCCGATAATAAGAGCCTCCATCTCAGCCTCTCTTGCGCCACTACAACGAATGAGCTCCAACTTTAACAGTATTGGTTGTTTCATTCATCTACAGGACGTCGATAATGAATAGAGTGAAGAAAGACATATCTAAGTATTGTACATTTCCACGTGTTGCTATTTCTAGTGCCTAGCCATGTCCCTCGGTCATCGTGAGCATTATGGCTTTAATGGTGACTATGTTGGAAAAGGAAGGACAAAAATAAAGGTAGTCAGTTGAACCTTGCCGTGCCGTTGCCGTGTGGTCCCCGGCAGAGTAGAATAGGCCACCCTCACTCTAAAGAGTGTCGTAAAAGACGACTAAAGTAAAGCTGCTGGCATAATCATCAGCACCCAGAGAAGGAAAACTCTGCATTTATATCTAAACCCTCGCCAACCCGTCTGCCAAGCGTGGTGAGTATGGCAATTACCCCTCATGTGATTGAGGGAGGCCCGTGCCCCAGCAGTGGGGACTTAAATGGGCTGATGATGATGATGATGATGAGTTGAACCTTTATTGAAAAAGCTTTTTCCGAATATCAATAATCCATTACAAGAACATAGATTGGCTAACAGTAATAACGCCGCCGCAGGTTTAAACCACACTCCGCGATACCCATCACACAGCCATATTATACGTTTTACAATAATTAAGTCTGGCTGTAAAACACCTATAAACTGATAGTTAAAGGGTAATGACTGGCCACATTACTACACTACCACGCCTGCTAGGTGGCGCGCCTGTCGCCTTTTCATGGCCCTTTATTCTACTCATCTTTGATTGATTAAGGTAGATAAGGGTTGAAATGGAATAGCCAGGTGAAAGAAATCCAATAGGAATTAACTTCTAATTAAGTTTAAGTGTTGGAAATTTGCATGGTCTTATTCAATTGTTGGATAGCCAAGTCTTATTGGAATTTTAGGCTGCAATATATTCAAATTACTTGGTAACCTACGTTGGAGTATATACCTACAAGGTATTTGGTTGATCGTTTGATTAGGTAGGTATTCTTTCATCCATGATTTTGCTGAGACTTTAGTTGAAGCCACGGGAGATCTAAAAGTTGGTAGCTACTACTTCACCCATTCGTTTTGTGAAATAGCTGCCAGCCATTCCATCGAGATTAAATGGGGGTATGATCCTAACTTTATGAGGATACTAATAGCTACAGGGACCTGTTCTGTTTTAAAACTATGTACCTACTTTGAATTTAATTACTTTTAGTCGAGGTTTCCTTTTTTTACCCGACTACGGCAAAGCCAAAAAGGAAAGGTTATGTCAGCAGTCTATGTGTATCTTGGGGGCAGTCTAGCCTATTTTAGCCAGATCGATTGAACGAAGGTAGGGGTCGATGAGCTACCGGCTCACACCGATCCTCTCGGGGCACGGCTGTTTTGGGAGATATCTGTGTCTGGTGGCCGGTGCGGAATCAACTTGGGGATGTCATCATTGTGACTGTGCAGAGGATACAGCACAGCATACAATGATGGACTGCCCTGCGTGGGTAGGACCGATGACAGCTTTAACCACAGCCCTGGATGGCGGAGACCTCTCGCTACCAACCGTTCTGGAAAAAATGGTCGACAGTGAGAGCACTTGAAATGCGGTAGCTTCCTTCTGCGAGGAGGTGCTGATGCAGAAGGAGGCTGCTGAGCGAGTGAGGGAGAGAGATCCGCTCTCTCTCCGACTCCGACGGAGGCTCGACAGGGCAATACTTCGTCCGGAAGGTCTCGGACGGCAGATGCAGGGGCACCGGCCGTCCCATGATGAGACCTTTCAGAGATTGATAGCGCATTGTACGCGCCGGTGCGCTTTCTGGGGTAGGAGTGGGTGCTGTCACTGCACCCCTCTGAGGAGGTCTGCCCATTCTGCTTGGGTGGACGTTGGCTGCAAGCGGGGTCAAACGGACTGATGAGTCACCGTAGGCCTCGCATAAGTCAACAACGGCGGGCGTCGTACGGTTTTTAGTGAGTATACCTCTGGGTCATCTTTCCAGAGGGAGTCTCACACACCCCGTCAGATCCCCCGACGTGACGGGACGGTGTGTAAAGCATTTTCCCTGCGTGACTAAAAAAAAACTGTCTATGTGTGTAAGTAAGTATGTAAATATGTTTGTATGTTCCGAGATTCTGCCTAAACTGCCCAGCCGATTTTGATGAATGAGGTATCAATCGATTTCTTATTATTTCAGGTGACCTAGGCTTATATTTGATTTGAAAATACTATTATTTTCAAACTGTTCTGTGGGTGCTATACGAAAAAAACCGAAAGATTTTTAGACATATTTTATTTCAATATGTAGATCGAGCGTGATGTTAAATGAAACAGGAGAAAATTCTGATTCTAATAAGAGAAATGTAATATTTTTTAATATGAACGAGGGACAGTTAAAATATTTTTTATTTCGTAAAACGCTTCATGGCTTACTGTAATTACCATATTTTTGCATTATTTTATTAAGCCTTTTATAATATATCTTTGTATCAATCGGGGTATTTTGAAAATATGAATTTTATCAGTATTTTTATTAAGTTTCGGTATTCAGTGTTGTTACAAGATTAGTTTAAATTAAAAAAACGATTGTTTATCGATTAATTATATTTCAATAAAAAAAATTGTGAAACGAATGTAATTAAATATAAATAGCTTTTCCCTACTTCTGAACTTGAAAATTCAAATCCGTGTTGAAATCTCGTATCACACACGAATTCAAATCACGCGTCGAATGATACGCTCCGCTCTCACTCACGCGCATATAAATTATTGAAATTGATACAACAATGACGATACAAAGTGTTGCACAGTTGGCGGGGCCGTAAAGAGGAAACGTTGCAGGCGTCGCTTTGTGCGCCCGCGCCGCCGTACAAACAATCCGAGCCGTAGGACGTGGGATTGAAGATTAGTGTTACGGAGTTCTCTTAGCTAAATTGTTCGCTAATTACAGTGGTCTAATAATTATTATAAGACTTGACCAAAAGCAATTTATGTCTGTGGCGAGCAACGAATCAAAACGGCGAAATAACAAATGACAAGACGTCTCCCTCCATAGAGTATACAAATGTCAACGACACCAGATTGTCAAATAAGAGAAAAACGTCAACTGACAGAAGGTCGTCTATAATCTATGGTGGATTGATTTGTGCTTTTTGGTAGAGAAAACATTGTGGCGCGATTTTAATAAAGTTTTATTAATACCTATCATAAATGTTTTTATTTCTAGCCTTCTAACATTATGTTATGTGCTAAAAAGATGTGTAAAGATAAATAAAGCTTTTCGCCATCAAGTACACCACCTTAATTTTCATTGACTGTTTTTAACTTGTTTAAAGGTAGAAAATGTACGTATGTAAACACAGATTTGCTTTTTCAATTGAACGAAGTATCATTTTAGCAAATATAAAAACATTTATCTAGTAAGGATATGAAAAATAAAATACAGCTGAACTTCTCATAGCTAGCATACTGATGTATTCACCACGGTCCTTTTGCCTATTTTTTCCAACGAAAAGGCTCTTGACCTCATTAATAAAATCAAATTACAAGCAAAGTTCATTACCTAGAAGTTAAAGCTTCCTTGTGACTAGGAATTGACACATCGTGTCTTGAATAGCACTCATAAGTACGAGAACATTATTTTCGCTGGCTAATTTTAGGCAGGCCGACAATACATGCTCTTTCTTTATTTACACCATCTATTTTTGGAAACTAAATAACCGTGAACCTACCAACCTAATTACGTGTTTTGTGGCATTTATCGGAACACAGATATTTTGCAAAATAATGTCAAAATTTGTATGTTGCCACGCTCATTGATTTAAATCAGTGCGATTTCTTAAATTGGTATTGAACCGAATGTCTTTGATATTATGGTAAGAATCGAATGAAGAAAGACAGATGTTTGCAATAACTCAATATGTGAGATATTTTTAATGTTTTAATTGGTTTAAATACTAAGATATTTTTGACGTCAGCTGGAAAACTTCGGAAAACCCTATTCCACTATGTTTATGGTTGTTTTCAATCTTTTTATTAACAACTAGCTGACCCGACAGACTTCATCCTGTCAAAAAAATGAACTTTATATATGTAATAGCAATAAAACTCAAATTGATTCTATGTTTTAGTTAGAAAACGTTTGTATGTCAAAAAGAAAAGGGCTGTTTTAAGGGTTTTCCCGACAATTATACGATTTTTTCTCGCCGTAAGAACCATCCTTGGACTTCAACGAACATTTTAAAAAAAGAATTGGCCAAATTGGTTCAGGCGTTGTTGAGTTATGCGCTTACCAACACATTTTGCGATTCATTTTTATATTATAGATTTGTTATTTTAATGAAACGATAATAAAATTTACAATTGTCCTTGCAATCGATTTAAATTGTTAGCTACCAAACTGGATCTATTTTAAACAATATCGGAGCGGCAGTCCCAAAGCAAACATTTTTACTATTTACTTAATAATTGATGCATTACTTTTTGATCTGTTTCTGCACTCGCAATTTAGATTAACGCCATAAGTGGCCGTTTTTGGCGGTAATTCAAATTTCGAGTACAAAACCAGGCCCAAAAGTTAAGTCTAAGTATGTATTAAATAAATAGTAGGTAGAAGTGTTTTCCGAGAGGCTGCAGCTTCGAAATTGTTAAAAAGAATTCCGGTTTAGTTGCTAACAATTTAAATCAATTGGGGTCTCAAGTTAGATAGATACTAATTCAAAATGATTTTATTTAGGATGACCATCACTTTATCAGCCCGCAATATCTTATCAATTTTGTGTTCCCAATTCATCGTATCATACAATTTGCGAATACAAGATAAATTACAAAAGCTCCCGATTGTAAACACGTATACCGTTATTGAGCGATCACGTGCGTAATTAAGCCCCCTCATCGGGGCCCATTGACTATCGAGTGTTAATTAAAATCGCAGGCGATAAATCTTGGCGTGCGAAAACGGGAGTGTTGCGGTAATAGCCCCCGGGATGACTCAATCAATATATCGTCCAATTGTGATGAACTTGCAAAATTGGATGGGTGTAATTAAGTGTTGTGTACGGTGGATCTAAAGCCCATTTAGACAAAATTAATTCTAGGCCATACAAATCTTGTACGGAGATAACATTTTACCCTACTTCTCAAAACAACATATGGGTTCATGTTTATATGACTGCCTCGTTGGCGCAGTGGGTAGTGTAGTGCGTCGCACATTAAAGCGACGGCTGCGCTTTTTTTTATGCCATAGTGGCAGACGAGCAGACTGATCACCGGATGGTATGCGATTGCCGCCGCCCATGGACACCCGCGACACCAGTGGAGTCACAAATGCGCTGCCAAACTTTAAACCCCCCTTTCCCTGGATTGGGCCTCCCTTACCCTCACTCACGCAGCGAAACACAGCACAATGCTGCTTTCACACTTGGGGCCCCGGGTTCCATCCCCGGGTCGGATCAAAATTTGTACCTGAGTTTTTCTGTTAAGAAATTCTCAGTGTCAGCCTGGAGTCTGGAAGTTGGCGGTCTTGTAGGTACCCCCGTTCCTCGGAAAGCACGTTAAACCGTCTTGCGCTCGAACCCTCTCTGGTCGTGGTGTCCCATCGGAATATGAGAGGGAGGCAAGGGATTAGAGAGTGCACATTGTGTTTGCGCACACACTTGAGCACTATATCCTGCGTAAGTGGCTGCGAAATCGGTTGGAGGGTACTATATGTATATGATCACCAACTTTAACCAGATAAGCTGTAATGATGCTTTTAAGACCACTGTGCGTGTATTTAGGCATCCATCTAAGCTGTAGGTATGTTTACCTACCCTCTCCTTATAACTATTTTGGACAATGATATCGGGAATGTTAATTACAAAAGTCCTTTAAAAGATAATTTTAAAATCATTGTGAGGCACATCCGTCCGTAGGTAGGCGATAAGCTTCACAACGGCGATTCACCAATTTCTATGTAAATTATAAATATTCTATTGTTACGAGGGATTTTGTTTATTGTAGTTCCGAACTCAGGTAAAAATGTTGTTTCAAAATATGGCAACTTAAAATTATTTTTCATATTCCTACGTTTCAATATGATCACAATTTTGTTTTAAGATACGTCTGTACTTTGTAGAAGAAACCATTTCTTCTACTAAGTACAAACGTATCTTATCTATATCTGCTTGGGTTTGATAGGATTTAATTTTATATGTTACAACACGATATTGTATAATTTATGTGTAGGTTCTACAGTATAGTAGATACAGTATCTTTTTTTTTGGTCAATAGGCTAACGCTTGACCACAATCGCACCTGATGGAAAGCGACGATGAGGTCTAGGATGATACGCGTTTGCCTAAAATATGCCTGTTCACTCTTGCCTTAAAGATGTAAACATGATATGTATAGATCAAAGACAAGATCAAAACAAGATCCGTAAGTTTATCAATTTACTAGGAAGTTTATAAACTTTCGTAGGATTCTAAACGGGAGATACATTGTGTTATTTTACGTCCACAGTTTCGTAAATTTATCAATTTCCGAAGTCACAAGGTAAATTTATAAACTAACGGATATCTATTCGTAAAATTTTATATGGTTCGACCAATCACTGAAACTCATCTTTGAAATACGTAAAATATCACACTGCTCTCTGATTGGTAAATATTCATAGTGGCAATGCCAATCAGTTCGCGCATAGCGTTTGGATATTGCTTACTTATTATTTTCCGAGTGAGTTCAGTAAGTTTATCAATGTGCGAAAGTGTGGACGTAAAATAATTCAATTTATCTCCCGTTAAGAATCCTACGACAGTTTATAAACTTCCAAGTAAATTGATAAACTTACGGATCTTGTTATTTTCCGGTGACATATACATGATATAATAAAATACCATTTAAAAATACAGCATATTATTTCTGTAGGTACTTAACTAACGTATTGATTTTAGAAATTCACGTGACAAGAGTTAAATTTATTCATGTTCATGTTATCGGTTGTGTAAAATTATTCATCTAACAAAAAGCGTAGTTAGATTTCAAATTTCTTAGTATAGCAATAGTTTGCCACGGATACTTGTTAGGCTGACCTATTGATTCATATTGGTTTCATGACGTGTTTTTCCACTGAGGCCCAAATTTCCACTTTATTTGACATAGTTAAAAGGTATACCTACAAACTTACAATATATTGTTTCAACTTGATCTCTCTGAACTATTGTCTTTACTTTGCGTTTATATTCAAATGTATTCAGAAAGTTTATTAAATGGTGCCAATGATGGCAGCTTTGTTAAAAATCTTTGTATGTTTTCCTTAAATGCTGCCTTTAGAAACATTTTTAAACTTATCTACTGATTTATTTAATTGACTTTTCAAAATACCTACATAGGTATTCAATATTTCACTTCGAATATAAGTATTCTTCATTTTTCTAAGTCGTCATGTGGTATTTAAAATTCCTCAGTTAATTCCAAGGGAACATCAGACCGTTCACTTTTCGTAAACAAAAGCTTTCTACGCCCATATTAATAAAAAAGAGGGTCCCGGCCGGTCCCAGCAATTGTTTCACAGATTTACAGGCGATTTCACAGAGACGTGCCCAATAACAGCCAGTATCTATTCACTTCCTTTACGATAATAAAATAAGGATGCCTTAGTCCATTGTTTGAGTTCACAAAATGATATTTTAATCGTCATTACAAAGAATATCTTTTTTCTTCGTACTTAGCCGGGTCCAGCCTTATTGTGATTTTTATTGCAGTCAGATGTTGGCGTAGACAAATAAGGATAAATCGTTTGTCGGTCACAAACTTGCTTACTTACCTATAAAAAGTGAGCCTTCAAATTTACTGCTCTTAATTTAAGAAAAAGTTTTATTTATTACCTAATCGGTTAAAATTAATTATAATATTGGAACAAGATATAAAAATGCTCCCGTTATTTCTGATCCCGCTTAAGGATGGGGTGACGCCATCGATGTTTTTATTCCTTTCTTCCCGAATACCCAAAGATCATTGTGATTTCCTGGAACGGCAAAATTGAGTGCATTTGTGTTGTGTTACACTTGCTTGTGGCGGCTTTTGACTTTAATAGCTTAACTGAATAGGAAAGGTTAAAGCTAATATTCGAACGTTCTCGAAGATTCTCGATGTACTCTTAAGTTTTGTTTCAATATTAGGAGGTCGAGACTGTTATTTTTTACAAAAGTAAAACAAAAACAAATGATGATTCTATTTCATACTTTATTGTATAGTGCCATTTAATTATTTCCAAAATCGAATTTGCATGGATTTTTAACACCTATTTACCTGTAAGAATACAAATAAGCAAGAACGCCTATTCCCGTCGGGATAGGCACGAGCCAGTGCATATATCAATTATTTAAAACCGAAAAATTACAAAAAAGGAACGTTAGAAACCAAAGTTAGCCAGGTTCGCCACTAATCCTTAGCAATTGGCAAATATTGTAACCCTTAAATGCGCATGGACCTGTCACAACACCACAATAGAACCCGTATCAATTGTACCCGTATACCAGATTCGCCCACTTTACCCCATTTATAAAGATATCAATAACAAGATAAGCTTGCCCTATGTTGTGTAGGGATGTGACATTTTATGTTATTATTAAAGTGGCATTAATATCGATATAACGCTTGATTTTAATTTAAAAACATACATAACTTACTGAAGACTGAAGGTTGTCTGGTAGAGATGGATTGAATAATTAGTTCGGAAATTGGGTACGTTTCCTTTAGATTGTTTCCACTAACGATTGAATTAATGATTATGATACGTTCGAATAAAATAAAAAATGTGGTACGTAAGAAATATCTCATTAAAATTTACTGATTCAAAACCCTATTTTTAAGGCCATTTTTCAATCGAAAAATAATAGCTCTTATTAAAACTTTACGTTAAAATAACCATAATGCCCTTTACCGGAATGCTGTCTGGTAGAGATCGCTCCCAGCGATAAGACCGCCTAAATTGTACATTGTATATCTGTATACCTAGCTTTTAAGTTTTGTATGTTGTGCAATAAAGAGTATCTATCTATCTATAACTTAAGTACCTATGATTATTTCAACCAAAAACTTTCTTACAATTATAGAATTTTATATAAAATACCTGCTATTTTGAACTAAACAGATATACTACCTACTAAACAAAATGCCTCGTCATGGCAAAAATCCGACAGTAAATAATTCCATGTCACCATTTGCCACGATCTCTGTGTTTTGTATATGCAATGCAGAATAAAGTACGAGTAGATAGACGTTATTCTTTCTAAGGTTCAGTTCATTTTTTTTTCAATTCATTATGCTGAAGATAAATTGCCATTGACACTTGTAACATCTGTAATACAATCTGGGAATGTTAGTAGGAAAAAAGACAGCGGATATTTTCTTTCATTGTTTCAAACTTTATAAACTTAAAATTTGATGTCTGTGGAAAACATCGAGTTTTGTAACAATCGAAATTTCACATCTCTATGCCCTATGCAATCGCATGCGTTCAATAGGCAATTCTAATTGATTATTTGTGAATGAAGAAATAATTTTGTGGCAAAACGGAATTTATTATTGCACCCTAACGTATTGGTCCGCAGGGGAGGCTCGTGGGATTAGGCTTGTTCGTGTTGCCGTTTTGACTGATTGTGATTGAAAATTTTGAATAAAATCTGCCATGGAGATAGATTTTATTAAAAGAAAGAAAGAAAGAAAGAAAGAAAATATTTATTATTATAGACATCACAACACAGAACATATAGCAATTGTAAACAGAACACAATTTGGCACAAACAGAAAACAAAACATAAAACAATTAAAAATACATAAAAATAAAACAAAAGGAAAAAAAAACAAAACTATATTCAATCATGTCCAGACAGTGCCAAATGAATATTATGATGTGTTATGACGTCTAGTATAAATGGCCCTCACTCAGCTTATGTCACAGCCCAGACAAAGGCCATGACGCTGGTTTTCAGTGAGACCAGCTGAATGAGTGCCACGGACGCTTGTCTAGTGTATTTTGTGTACCTAACGTGTATTTGTAATGTGGGTATATATATCTACTAAGAAGAAAATATCAAATAATAATGAGATACATACTATTAAATTATTATAATGAATAAATAGGAGTGTGGGTATCTACAGTTTAAATATAAAATTATTACGGCTAACAAATCAAAACAACTTCTAGCGTGCGCGTACAGTTATTATGCACCCATATAATTACGTACCTATATCGACCCATGGCTACCGGACGAGATATTGATGATGAACGCGGGATCAGACTGCATTTGCACATAGTCCTAGCTTTTATGTATAGTATGGTATGCAATAAAAAGTGTCTTCTTAGTCTACAGATCTTAGTCTATATTATTACTTATATTAGCAATATTGGCGGTCAAAATAGGTGTAGGAGTTACATTTAAAGTTGAATGAAAAATATCTTTGAAATAATTAAGATTTTATTATAAAACAATTTCCTGCAAACTTGGTCCCTCTGATTGTTTGTAAATTAGTCTCTAATAGCAAAATATTAAAATACTTACGATGACGTTGAGTACGTATAACCATATAATATACTTATTGATTGTACTAAAAATTAGATAACTCAATAGCGGTCAATTTAGGGTCTTTTTTTAATTGATGATGAGTTTGCTCTTAGTTTCACACCTGAACTCTATAGTTGAGAGGAACCTACGATGGGCAGAGCTTACCCAAAGGAGCCTATTGATTCTAGCTTTAAAATATTGGGAATTTTAAACGTCACCGCTGGTTTGGGTTAGTTCTGAATTCAAATAAATTTCTAACTTTATGTTAATTTCGATAAGAATAAGGATGTGCGATAATAAGATATCTACCACTTTTCATACACTATCAGTGCATATACCTACTTAACTGATTTTATTCTTGAAATTATGAATTTCACATTAATAAATAATACATGCTTGTCACATGATTGTACTTGTGTGGTTTATTTGTTGTTTTATCTAATTAGGTTTAGTTAAATAAGTAGAAAGTGGAAAAGTTTATTCGTTACAGGTTTATTTAAAAAAATAGAAATCCTACAAATCAATCGGTAAATTTAGTTTGACTAAAATCATATATTTGAGGTGTAACAGCGTGAGATCACATCACACTTCGTTGTTTAATGTTTCCCAATATCTGCAACCGTATGAAAATTACGATTCTGTTAACCTAAATGTGGTTTTCAAACATAAATGTTTCTAAGATCCCTTTGTACTATGATTACCATTATTTTAACGAGTTGTTTTGCACGTACTTCTCTCCCTGCTATTTAAAACAGTATCTTTCAATCATCGGAGTATATTATAAAATAAGTCAAATTCTCGGAACAGCCTTGCATTGTATCCACGCGTTTGCTATTTATAATTACAACTTTAAAACATCGGTCATGCTAAAGAGCTTATTTTTTTACAACGCCCATCGCAATATATTTTCAAATTCGTTTGCTATAAAGTCTAAAATCGTTTGGCCGGGCATAGAGTTAATACCCTATAGTTGGCAGGTAGAAATTTTAAATTTCGAAGCGATCTCGTCTGCGGCGACAACCCCTGCGCCGCCGATGTCGATGGGGTGGAGCGGAGCTAGCGCATCGTGCCGTTCTTGTTCCTCTCGCGCGGCACGCGTATCTCTGTCTCGCCTATTATTGTCATATCAAGATTCGAACATTGCATTTTGTTTCCAATTTTCAATTTAGTTTATATTGGATGTTGGCAAGAGCAAGACGTCTGGCGCCTCGCCATAGTTCGTCGCGCACGTGTTTGTCGCGCTCGGCTTACGACGATTTTGATTTGTTAGTGTTTTATTATAATTAAGGATTGTTTTAAAGTGTGAACATGGAGTTTATGGATTTCTTTAACATGATTAAGGAGGAACCTCACCGTAGTCCTTCTCACAGTCACAGCGAACCTCCGAAGATGCCAAATTTCTTCGAGGTTGATAAGAAAAAGGTGGGTATTTGATAATTTGTACTTTGATAACTATTATCACATTGCTGATTATATTTATTAGTAATGAATAATGATTATGTGCTTTTGCTATTTATTATATTCAATGGTTTATATAAATTGAAACTTTAGAACACTTACGCTTTTGACAGCGAGCTTTTAGATTAGAGATTATTTGCTAACTCCTACCTATTTATTTAGATTTTTCTTATTATTTAAATAAAGAGTGGTTGAAAGGTTAAATATAATTAGTATAATTCTTCATTCATTTAATTTAATAAGTAGGCAGGTATTTTTGTGCGTATTTTCCTAATACTGATTTGTTTTAAACATGTACTATATATATATTACTTTTGATCAATAGTGTTAATAACAAATATTTTGTTTATATCATTGTTACAATTAACTAATTATTATTAATGATTATGTTTATAAATGTTGTAATGGATCATTAATTTAATATTGTCCATTAATTAGGCATATCTAGATGATTATAATATTTGCTATAGTGACATCATTACATTTAGACTATTAAATTGTAAACAGTATTATCTGATTTAATTAGCTTGTTTTTATCGGTTTAGTTTGAATCTGAGTAACCTTTGATAATAAATTGATTAAATATATTTGTTCTTCAATGTTTTCTATAAATTAAATAATAACCATTATTATTTAATTGCCAATAAAAGTAAATATTTAATAATGATATGATAATATTATATCAAAGATTTTATAAAAGGATAGTCATGTTTAATTCAACATCCGCATCTTATTTTCAGTAAATTCATTTCCGCGATATTTTTAGATTACAAACATTATTGCAAAGGCCTTGTTAATTTAATTATATTTAGAATTTTCTCCAAAATATTTTATTTAAGTAACACAAGGAATATCTACCTACATAATGGGATTAAATACATATATTGTCTCATGCTCTTTTTGTAATTTAATTTATCGGAAACATAAATTAAAACGTATATCCAATTTAGATTCTATTACTTATGCCCTAACGTAAATCAGAGACGTAGAACAATATAAAGTTAGTAATAAAATAGAAGGATGAGCCGTAAAATATATTATGAATAATTTAAATCGCTTAATAAAATGTTCCGCGATCTGTTTAGGAACTTTTTATGTGGAAGTTAATTATAGTTTTAATACGAAACGATACCAAATTAATATCGGTCAGTCGACGGATTAAAAAACGGATTCGATATAATAAATTTTGATAATTTATGGGACATTTAATGGGTGTTTAATCTCGTGTCATTGGGTATAAGTCTTGGAAACGATAGGTAAATACAGGATGGTTTAACCGAGGCCAATAAAATGGTATAATACCAAAATAATAAGAAATATCTTAATACCTACTTGGGTGTTGAGATTATTTTATCCTTGTACTTTTACGATGGGAGTTACTGATGCTGTCAACTGCTTTATCGATGTAAGGATACCTCCATACTTTGTGACCCAATTTTTGTTTTAAAAAAAAAAGAAAGGGAAAGATATCTATAAAGGACATTAAGTGAGATCGCTGGTGCATTTGCTGTCAAAAAGTACCTACCTATTATACCAATATTTTATACTTCCTGCTATTTCTAACTTTCGTTAGAAAACAATGAAATAAATTATTAGGTTGAAATAAAAATGGAATTAGTATTTGTTTAAGTGTTTATATTATATTATAGATAGATACTCTTATTGTACAACATACAAAACTTAAAAAGCTTGGTAAAGAGAGATACAATGGGCAATATAGGCGGACTTATCGCTGGGAGCGATCTCTACCAGACAACATTCAGGTAAAGGACATTATGCTTATTTAACGTAAACTTTTAATAGTAGCTATTATTATTTTTCTGTTGGAAATGGCCTTGAAAAAAATTGGAATTTAAAACAGCAAATTTTAATGAGATATTCCTTGGTTTTCTTACGTTCCACATTTTTTTTTATTGGAACGTATAATAATTAATTCAATCGTTAGTGGAAACAATCTAAAGGAAGCGTACCCAATTTCCGAACTAATTATTGAAAATCGGAAATAAGAAACACTCAAAAATGTACTAAAACATCCATTACAAATATCAATAGGTGTTTTTAATATGTTCAGGGTGGTCAATTTTGGAGACCGATTATTTTTACGGCCCACAGTTTTATGGCAGTATAATGCGTGAACGGATAATTTTATAACTGCACCGTATCTTAGTGAGCGGATTAACCATCTTTTATCCCTGTTGATTTATCTGTTCGCACTCTTATGCTCCTTTTTTAATTTTCTCCGTCACAAAAATAAGGCTGTATAGCTTTTAATATCTGTGCCTTTGTATATTAAATTATGCAAGACATCTCTGCATCAAAATTTAAAAAATTGAGATCGACGTTTGACGGCCTTGTCCGTGAATTTAAATACAAAATGATCCGTGACAATTTGAACTAGAATTCGAAATCGTTTTAAACAATCGTTCATGGATTGTCAGTTTCTTTCTCATTGTCTTCTGTTTTTTTTTCTAGCAATGGAATATATTTGCCAAGTCATGGTCATGATTAATAAATAAATATTCGATTATTGTATTCTTAAAATGTGCTTTCAGGTTATTTCGTGATGTTAAACATAGGTATTAAATTACTATTATATATTGTAGTATCTGTTATTAATTATTACAAAAACTGTTTATTGAGAGTCTTATTCATAATTGTTTCTTAAACTTTCGTTAACAAAAACAGTGTTATTATGCAGTTTCTTATTCTTGTTTCGAAAATTATGTGTTATTTTTTTGTTTCGAACGACAAAAGTGCTCTATTACACCGTGTTATATTTATGAATAAAAAACTTAGTTGTCAAGGGCCTAAAATTAGTTTAATATAATAGGTCTAATCTCACTCCCTCACTCTTACCGAGGTGTCGTAAAAGGCGACTAAGGTAAAGCTGCTGGCACGATCATCAGCACCCAGAGAAGGAAAACTCTGCATTTATAACAAAACCCTCGCCAACCCGTCTGCCAAGCGTGGTGAGTATGGCAATTACCCCTCATGTGATTGAGGGAGGCCCGTGCCCCAGCAGTGGGGACTTAAATGGGCTGACGATGAATAGGTCTAATCTTGATATTAAAATACTAATAAGTTTTTTATAATTATGATGAAGTTTGAAATTTCAAATTAACGACGGTACCAACGTTCACCTAACTCTGACGCTCATGAACTCAAAGGCCGAGTTCGCAAACTTTGAAACGATGATGATATCACTTGAACCAATGATTAGTATTTTTAAAGTACGGTTAACGTTTGATTACCGTCGTTTGAAAAGTTGGTGATCTCGGCACTAAAGCTGTCGCTATGTGAGTTCTATGCAACCCTCATTGTAAACGAGCTCCTCTGAAATGAAGATTTATCGAGAGTTCCAAGAACCATCACTGACAGTGGTCGTAGCAGGCAAACACGAACGGTGTCATTTTTATACGTGGCCAGAAATTAGCATGTTGCCGCGGCACACACCAGCACGCAAGGGTTGACCCGGGGCTGCACAAGTGTGCACATTTTTTTTAAATATTGAAGAGCAAACTTTAATTCATAAATACAATCTGGACATCTTTGAACAGAGTGAACAGGCATCTTCTAGGCGAACGCGTTACTTCCTAGAACAGGTCCAGGTAACGCGCTGGAGGTTTAGTAGACCTCATCGTCACTTTCCATCATTTGAGATTGTGGTCAAGAGTTGACCTGTACTTCATTAAAAAATACAATGCGTCAAGCTGTTTCAGTTGATATGGAGCAGCATTTAATTTTAAGACAATATCATCAGTTTTTAATGTTTGCCATTGGCCAACAAAACTGGTCAACTGCACTTTAAAGACGTATTTAACTTTAGACCTTATTAATAGACCCCAAGAATAACCTTCTTATCCTACCACGTTAGAGTAGCTTAGGGCGGTTTGAAACTCAGGCTTCTTAATAAGAAGTACATATCAACTTTAGATTAAAAATGATTCTTCGCCCATTGTTCGTAACAAAATAATGATAAACGCACGTGTTAATGAATTATTATTAAAATTATCTGTACTAACCTTGAAATTCCGCCCCGCATCTTGCAAAATGGAATCTCTAGAAATGTAATGTGGCTTTTGACACTAGCTCCTCCAGCTAGCAGAGATTCCCACTGGATTACTATTATTTAATGAATCGTCACACAAAATCAGCCTGCAGATGGGCGACGATTGAGAGGCAGACCCCGGAAATGATACCATAACTATTTAGACCAGGATTGGCAAAAACTGGCTTTCAATTGAGATCACTGGTGGAGTTTAGGAGAGGCCTTTACCCCCCAGTGGGACAATATAGGCTAACGAAAAAAAGAATGAATGTTATCAAACTAGTGCAAAAAGGTTTATATTAACCCCAAGTTGGCAGCCCTGACCGCACACAAGCGAAGGTAAGACGGGTGCGTTGACCGGTTGGCAACACCTGCAAACAAACTGTGCCATTCGCAACTTGTGTGTGTTCATCACAGCCTCATCGCGACGTGTGTGTGCGTTCATTAAGCCATGTACAGGGAAAATGTTGTGTTACTCTTTGAAAAGCACATTTAAGTGTGTATGTCTTGCCCGCGAAGTAGTGACTACACAGACATACATATGCATGATCTTTTACGTAGCAAAGCGACGAAGAACTACCACTTATAGTGGCCAAGTTTTAGTTGGGACATTTCTACCAGGCCTGAATTACTGGATTCGGCCATAAAAAGACGATGTTGGTTTTTGAAGTGATATCTGGAGGACGAGTAAATAATAATAAATAAATAAATATTTCACATCTCTAACATTGATCTGACTCCGAGATAGGTAGCTCAAGCACCTGTGTTACGGATATCAGAATCAACAGTGGGATTACAAATATATACATATAATACTTTTTCTTTTGTAAATACATACTAATAATACAAAGTTAACACCCAGACCAATACAAACAGACATGTTCATGCACACAGATGTTTGTACTGTGCGGGGATCGAACCCGCAACTAAAGGCAGCGTTCACTACCACTGTACCAAACGGGTCGTCTAATGGTATGAGTAGCCGGATCACCTGATTACAGAATCACAAGTCATTCGAAGAAGATAGTATTTTCTATTTCGGATCTTATAGCACAATAAGGCCATACAAGCAATACATTAGCACTGACACAAAAAAATTCAATACGAAAGAAAAAAAAAATTATTAAAGCCAAATACAACAGTAAATAATTGGTTTGTGTGTATATCATACTCAACCGAAATCCCCCTTATTACAAATCGCGCACTTAGGATATTCTCCGAAAAAATTAGCCCACGGATTTAATGTGCTAGCCCGTTTTAACATTGCGTGTAGGAAGGGGATGACATGAGCTTCCTACGGTAATAATTTAGATCGCGAATTATAATAATGTGTAAAAAGTTCAAATAGAATCAGTCATAACATATTAATGCTCTTACTGTAATCAAGTAAATAGACAGTTTCAAAGTCCAAAAAAATACAGACGTCCATGGGCGGCTGTGCCGTCTGCTCGTTTGTCCGCTATAATTGAAAAAATAGTTCTCGCTCTATATAGTAATTGTGCACTACTCAAATTTAGCACTATTTTTTGGTGTTTAAAATATACTTGTTGCCTATAACTTATCCGCCTTACAAAATCCGATCTTAAATTATGATCATACTAAAGCTCATGCCATCCTTTTCGAATACGCTTTGTTAAAAGGGGCTGGAACGAGTTTAGTTCCGAAATTTTTTTCAGGTCTTGTTTTGTAATAATGGGTATAAAGTTGAAAGGCATTCTAAGTAGTGTATGAGTGGTAATGGGTAAAAAAACAGAGGGCCTAATCTCGAGTACTCGACATTGAAGTTGGACGAATCGAATGTATGAAATCTCTAAATTTGACTTAAGTGGCGAGTGCACAAGAATTGAAAGAAAGAAAAAAATATTATTTTGGACATCCGAACACTACATACGAGTACAACATTAGTTACAAAAGAACAAACAAACAAAAAGAAAAACAAAATAGATACAGAAAATAAAAACAAAACAAAACAAAGGAAAAACAAAATAGTGAGTACTAATAACCAGGCAGTGCAAATAATATATTGTGTGTGTAGAATTGCACCTCTGGACCTTCTTCTTGACCTGGCTGGCTTCAGAAATTGTTTTAACTGACGATATCAATTTAAGAATAGTCATTAGGTAGATAGAAATCATGCGTCAATAAAATTAAGTATGAGGTTGTTGTTATAGCGTCGTTTTATCACGCTTTTATGTTAATAAAACCTTAGTCCGGTACTATTTAAGTAATTAAAATTAATATTTCTCCAGTTGCAGGTTTAATTTATAGAACTAAAACAGTTATATATACGGTGCAGTGGTTAAAGGGTAATGTTAAACAGTTTTATTATGGAGCTCAATTCGTTTCTATTTCTATTAAATTGTTAGGATAAAAGAACTAAGGCCGTTTATTTGGAAGAAAATCGGAAAAATCTTCAATTTATCGGTCAAATAGATTCGAATGCTTCTTCAAAGCTATGTTCCGTGGAAAGTCTTGTAAAGTTCGACTTAACAGGTTTTACACGGACGGGAAAGTTTTCTAATTCGAGTTTCTTTTATAAATTCCGATTCTTGTAATTTGTTGGGCTTTACTGTTAAAGTATTAAAATGTTCATGAATACGTGCCGAAAATTAATGAAAATGGAAACGACACGCTTCGGCATGAACGGGCCGGCTCGTCCGGAGTTTTACCAGTAATACCTCAGCCTCACAGAAGTGAGTGAGAACCGAGTGAGTGAGTGAGAGTGTTTTTCAACATCAACTGAATTTCCTGTTGTTTCATATCAAGATTGAAGTCCATATTCAGGTTTGGACGCAACCGGGAATAACACGCTAAGATGAGAAAGAGAGAGAGAGATTCAATATACAAAACTCGTAATTATCGAAAAACAAAGGACATACCTATTTCTCGAAATATCTAATCGAATAATTTAAGGACGAAAATTGAAAAGATTGGCTCATGTTTCTAAAAGCATCAATAAGGCTTAATACGAGCTCGATAATTACTCGGTGTAATACAGCCTTTGTGGGCGAGCCGCTGTAGGGCGCCCGCCCGACACCCGCGTTGGGCAGATTATAATAGAGATGTGCCATGGTCACAAGTGACAACTCGCGAAAAGCACGACTCGGAATAACTCGAGTTGAAATGGATTATTCTCTAAGGGCCTATTTTTTCATTCGTAGTTACCTTTTGGTTAAATTAACTATAGTTAATTGTCTAACCAATAGTTAAAGTGACAGCGTCAAAGTGACGTAATTCCTTGTAATATAACTATTTGTTAAGCTAAATATTGTTCATAAAACACATTGTGGCGATATTTGACCATTGGTTACTTTTTAAACCATTAGTTCAGTTTGACTACGGATCAAAAAATCCGCCCTTACTTTACACGAACGACTGGGCACACTCAAGTATCCAGTGATTTAATGCGTAGAAATTGTGTTGTGTGTGTAATTATGAAGAAATAATATCTAAGTTGTACTTATTTTGAGTTTTACCAACTTTAGGACACATTGTGTCCATTATGAAGAATAACCCAAAAAGTAAAAAAGAAGATTTTTGAAAAAAAAGCTCAAAAAAAGCTTTAATTATCTTTAAAACGCAATAAACATGTTTCTATTAAAAATATTAATGTATCTAAACTAAATGATAATCATATACCCATAGACGTGCCATAAGTCTTGCATCTGATGAAACAGATGCCCAGAGTTCGCTAATACTCTTACTCAGTACAGTGAGAATTCAATTCGATTTGCATTCGATCCAAGCTCAACTCGAGCTAACTCGAGTTAGCAACTGTTACTGTGTTGTTGAATTACCACATCACTAGCAGATTACACCCGCCCATCTTGTCATAATGGATTAAGTGAGATGCAGCAATATTTAGGAGACTAAAGTGTCTTGTAATAATTCTACGACTAAAGTATACAGAACCTTTTTTTTATTATCATTACATTATTCACAATCAAATACTATTATTAACTAGATGTGTCAAGCAAAAAAAAAATCAAAACCATGTCATAGGTAAGGGTTTTAATTATGTATGCATTTTTTAATCAGGTAGTTTAGTTAAAACTGATAAACAAACATTATTAATTAAAATACTTTGCTAAATCTATATAAAATAATAACGGTTATGTAAATTTTTAACAAACTGGATCTTGACTGTCCCTATTCACTAATCCATCATTATAATTTTTCTTACAAAATCTAATACCAACAACACTCATCGTCACTTATTTATTATCTATCACAATAAGCCCCAAACAATATTACCCTGCAAACGATGCGGCCGCAATAGCCGCTCCTTTCATCCGTGAACTAAGGGGAGCTCACAAAGACCGGATAGTCGAAACATTAACACCTAACATATTTATTTAGCAATCGCCCCTGTGGGGGACAAGAGATAATCGCGGACCCCAAAATGTCCATCTAATTGGACATCAAAGAGAGGGCGTGTAATCGCGTATACTTTGTCTACGCTAGATGCTTGTATATTTTGGTGGGGTTAAGGTCTCTGGATATGGCAACACTTGACTAACGTAACTTTCACTATAACACACATCCTTCGATCAATAATATAGAACATTATTGATCGTAAATTGTTCTTTGTGAAAGCCAAAGAAAATAGAATATTAAGATATAACGCACTTAATTTTTTTAATCTTTCATTATCCCTGCGCGTTGCTATAAAAAAAAATTACAGAAGAAAAAACCCTTTTCCATTTTATCAACCCCTTTTCTTTATTTTATTTTGACACTACTTTTTTATGTGACATGAGACAGACGAGCAGACGGATCATCTGATGGGACCTAAGCGATTGCCGCCGCCCATTGACACCCCCAACACCAACGGAGTCACAAGTGCGCTACTAACCTAAACCCCCCTTTCCCCTACTACTTATTCAATACTAGTAAAAAGTCAAGTCTTTTAAGTAAATACATATTAAAATTAAGTACTTTTTAATGTGTTTGATGTTGATTATTTCAAACTCAGTCTTTTTTTATAATGCAGAACGTACTTCGAAACCCATACCGAGCGTAGTTCATAAATTGTCTTTGTCGGTTCTAGTTTATCTATGTTGTTGTTTAGGACATGCGTTGATGACCACAACCTATTGTTTTTGTAGATTATGCGATTACTTGCCCGGAATAATTCTATAGGGTGTTCATATTCGGCAGAGTTATCAGGGTGAACACTATATGGTACATAGGTTATAGTTAGGTACTTACATCCTTGACTTCCTGATAAAAAACCGCTATAGGTACAGAGTCAGTTTACAACGCAATGACGTGTTTACGCACGTCAATAATACCTTTGACATAATAGCTAGAAAGGATCATTGTTTAGGATCGACGGCTGGACCAGGCTCTTTTATATTGTTTACTTTTTTATACTTTTTGACTGTTTTTGCTATATTATTGTCTGGTTTCTTATTATTTTATGTATTTGCTGAGAAGACCTTGATCATCAGAAGAAAATATATTAGGTTTTGCCAATACCAGATTTTATTGACAATAGAACACCAGCATTATACAGTCCAACCGATACAATCTCGTCAAAACTTTATTCAAATATGATTGGTTTCGATATGACAGTCTCAGACCAAGAGATCCCAGTTTTAGGATCTGACTTGATATAAGATAGTAAGTCTCAAGTATAATGGTAGGTCAAGTGCTATCCAATTGTGGAAAAGATCGAAAGCCTCCTTCCAATTTAGGGCTATGAGCAGATGCACTTGTCGGGGCATAAGAAGTCAAGCTAATCCATGGCATCGCCTATTTGGTCTGGTAAAAGAATAAATTGTATAGAAAAAAAAGAATTAGCAGTTCTTATACATCGGTGACTTTGAAGGCTTTGTTATGTATCTATCAATCAACCGTAGAAAGTGCTCCGAACTCGAGCGTCTAAACGGAATGCAAACAGAACAGATTGGACGTCGTTTAGCACCATTCCTATGTTTGTTGCTATCGATTTAGTAGTACGATTGGGTAAGTAACAGTCAATGAAATGTTACGTACCTGTGAGAAGATAACATTCTCAATAGTTTTACAAGTCAAGTGACAAATAGGTACGCCTTTAGGGAGCGAGTATGAAATAGGAAAGATTTCTATTTTTTCTCTATTCTATGTAAATAAAAAACTTAACTTTAACGTTATTTTTATGATGTTAATCATATGTATTCTACCTAGGTAGGAAGAGTATCAAGAGTGAAGTGGTGTGCGTAAATTCATAAGAATTATACATACATCATGAGAATTATTCATCTTTATTCGTTTGCTAGATTTGTTCAGACGTACAAAGCCCTATTTTATTATATTTTTAAACTTGTGTACCTTCTAGCACTTAAGACAGTGTACGAAAAACTTAACGTACTTAATTGAAATCTTGTTTCTTTACTTTTAACGTTCTAAGTGATAATTCCTTGTCTCTGGCAAATTATAATGGTTACTTGGATTTGTCATTAGGCGTACCCACATAAAAACGTACAAAGATAACAACAAACATTCTTACATTGACGCAAAGTGTAATTATTTTATTTAAGGCTGTACAGTCGAACGATTATGTCGTATTTTTTATAACTTCTCAGTCTTTTTATTCAAAATCTAACGGAAATAGATCAGGAAATCTTCTCATAATCTTTTTTAACAGATACGTGCAAGCTTCCTCACTAAGACACCCCTATTTAAAAATCGCGCATTTAACATGTTTATAAATATAACTCGTCGTCCCGCGAAACATGAGAGCTTTTAAAATTAATTCTTATATGTAATTAAATATCTTGACCATATAGTTAAAATTTGACATTAAATTATTTCAATTCAAATATAATCCATTTCCTTATACTATTAAGTTCATAAGTATTGAAATCTATGTCCAATGAGTTTTATTAAAATCAATTTCATAAATTATGTATGACTATTGTATGCAAGTAATTATGCGAACTATGCTATTTGTAAGATCTGTATTTTTTGTACCACCACAATTTTACAATAAAGTTTTTACTTACTTACTTAATTATCATTTTCATGCTGCGACACTGATTTCTATCCCATGTTTTCGTCATCCAAACAACGCCAGCAATAGACGAGTTTATAGTGTGGTTGAAAATAACAATTCACGTAGATTAATACATTTTACCATTGATCTTTGACCAATAAATTATTCTAGTAACGCAACAAATAAAAGTACTAATAATTAACCAACACACTTACGTAAAACGCCCAAAAACACATCAGACTGCGCGCCCTTAAATTCCGAAGATAGCAGATCGCTACGTAACATAAGAGGACTTAATTGCTACTTTCCTTTAATTCCATCGGCCATTTCCTCAAGATAATGGTGGCTCGCTCATTAGGGCTAGAGTACATTTAGATTTCGACACTGGACATTGGTCGGAATCAATTGAGGCTTTGTTCGGCGGACAACGCCCCAGGCCACTTTGCCGTGTTTAATGTGAAGCGTGTGTGGTGCAAGTGACGAGCGAAATGCTTTGCGAATTGGGTATTACTCGTAGCGTACCCGTTTTAAAGCGCACATCTTACTACGAGCAATAGTTTGGGTACAATCGTGCTTAAAGACAGGTGCGCTAAAAATGAGTGATCTACGAGGAATACTTTTGAATTGGAAGGTGTCCATTATGTATTTCGTTTTACTGAGTTTCTAATATCTATAAATATTTTTTTTATGAAATGATGGCGGCAATAAGCAGTTGTACAAATTAATTGATTGATGATGAAGTTTGGCCCATATGCGTTTTTTTAAAGTTGCGTGACTAATCAACCCAATAATTACCTTAGTCTCCTTAGTTGGCATTTTAGTTCAGTCATGTGTGATGTAAATATATATGAAATAGATATAATGGAACGGCAAAAGTTACTATATAATAACAATAAAGTATCATGATAACGACAGAACCTGAGAGTTCATTATATGAAAGAATCTTCTAAAATAACATATCTAGGCGTTATGAGAGCACCTTTTCTTGCTTGCGTTTTGCAATCTTGAGAATGACTGAAAGTGACAGACATACATGCACTGTCTGAGTAACAAAACTTACTACTTACACCGATAGCTCAGTGACTCAAAATGAGTCTTAGCCTCCGATACGAGATGTCGCCACAAAATAAGTCTAAATTCCGCCAACTCTTATGACTTGGAGCAAAGGATTGCAAGATTTGTTCACCTCATTACGACTCCGGTTAAAACTGAGTGTGTCGATGTGAATTGGACTGTCGGAGCGACACCTGCCGGACGGTTACCTCAAGCCATTGTTACATTGAAGAGTAGGTATATTTACGCAGTTAGGTTAGATATTTTCAGGTTAAACTGTACATAAGCACGGCGAATTACTACAAACTGTCAAATATCAACCGATATTGAACCAAATGTATTAGAAATAGATAAAAAAATTAATTTAATCTTTAATTGATCTTTAATTGAGTTAGATTCCTGACGGAACACTTATGACTGTCAAAATAGGTGCTAATGGCGTCAGCAGTGCAATAATTTAACAAGGGTAATTCCACGTGACACCGTGTGTACACATAATAATCTACCGCTGGTTCAAGAAACTCAAAACATAGGTATTTAAACTCAAGACTCGTGGAGTCTTCGGCTCGAGTATTAAAGTTATTTCCCTTTAAACCTACTGACCATTTTGAACAACTTAACTGTCCATAGTACTAACCTAACATTAGTTATTAAGGAATGAAATATGACAATCTGAGGTCTATAAGACCTATATAATATCTTATCAAAAAACTACTTTTACCTTCAATCACTATACTTACTGTACTACCTGTGCGGATAAAGAACGGGATTCGCACTCGTGGGATGCGAGTATAGACGCAAATAGTGTGCGAGCGAGAAGTGAATAGATACGCCGCCATTTCTGATCCCATTCTTTATTCGCACAGGTTGTACATGTTATTTCTATAGACGTAATGTAATTATTTAACCGCAGGACTATTGTATTTACCTGTCTACGTATTTCAGTTAGCCTCGGTGGCGCAATGGTTAGGGGGTCGGTCGCACTTTAAAACGACGGCTGCGCGAGAGGTCCCGGGTTCGATCCCCGGGTCGGGCCAAAAATTTGTACCTAAGTTTTCGGTAAGAAATTCTTAGTGTCAGCCCGGAGTCTGGAAGTTGGCGGTCTTGTACCCCCGTGCCTCGGAAAGCACGTTTAGCTGTTGGTCCTGCGTCCAATCCCTCTCTCCGGTCGTGTCACACTGGTGTCCCATCGGAATGATGTAAGGGAATAGAGAGTGCACTTCTGTTTGCGCACACACTTGAGCACTATAATATATTATGCGTACGTGGCTGATCGCTGAGATTGGCCGCCGTAGCCGTAATCGGTTGGAGGATATTATTTCAGTTAGGAATAAAGCAGTTTGAACGACAAGAAGTGATAAATAAACAAATAACTATAATATTGATACTTGCTGTTTTCTACTTCAAGTTATGTTGGTAAAAGTTCACTTTATGTATGTACATAGTATTTGTCATATATTTTGTATGTATTGGGTAAGCTTTTAAAGTAAATGTGAGTGAGTAATGCCTGGTCGTGACTATAGATTTCATTGCGATTCTCACTGTAGAAATATGTACTATATAGCCAATGTACCATGTAGTGTGATGTTTACAATGAATAAGCGATAACGCCAAATAGTAAGCGGTTATGATGGTAGTATTTATGGCATAATCTTGTTTGAGTATTTCGAAAAAGTTCAAAGACGATTTTTCAGTGCTTGCAATGCAATGCATTCGTATTGTTGTGGTGATTTTTTCTCACGAGGAAGCATGCCTGTAAAACTGTATCTTGGTTTGAAAAAAAAAACAAAGTCGTTGTTATTTCCCTGCATTGATTGAACCAAACTTATAGGATATTAAAATGAGAGATGTTGGCCGAAATTCGACATATTTACCAAAAAATATAAATTAACTTTTCATTACACATTCTTACTAAAAGTGATGGGCAGGGCACACTAGCGACGCCAAACGATTTTAATTTTTAGCTACTAAACCGAATCTATTTTAAACAATTTCGGGTTTACAACCTCTCCGCAAACACGTATACTATTTATTAAATAACCATGCAAAAATGTTGGGTGCATCGCGTACGCAAAAAATTGATTCACGCCAAAAGTGGCCGCTTTTTCGCGTACAAAAACGGACCCAACATTTGTGCATGGTTATTTAATAAATAGTATCTGTTTGCCGAGAGGTTGTAACCCCGATATTGCTTAAAATAGATCCGGTTTAGTAGCTAAAGATTAAAATTTATTGCCGTAGCTAGTGTGGTCTACCCGTCACCATAATATTTTTAAATAAATTATGACTCTTCATCATAATAAATCATCAATAAACGTCCACTGCTGGACATAGGCCTCCCCCAATGATCTCCACACAGATCGGTTCTGTGCCGCCCGCATCCAAGAGATTCCCGCGACCTTCACCAGGTCGTCGATCCAGCTTGTGGGGGGCCTGCCACGGCTTCGATGGCCCCATCGGCCGTCTGATCTCCTCGCAATGTGCCCTGCCCATTGCCACGTGAGGCATGCAATTCTTTATCTTCAAATTATGATTATTAAGCTAGAAATACAGATAGGGGTGATTATAGGTACGATACGAATTTTATGACTGACTGAATATTTATGCTTATCATCCGTCATATTCAAATAACAAAGCTAACGGAAAATTGCTACTATATCTGTCTTTGTTGCAAGAAAGATATTATTATCTATCTGTCGCAGTTAAATTTTACAATCAGACATTCCTTAAAGTGTCCAGTTGTAGGTACTTATTACAAAATCTTTGAGCATAGGCTTAAACACTACTTAAACTTGAATCGAAATATGTTGCCAGTTCCACTTTATACCAATAGATGGGTCCAGGTGTCGACTACTTCGAGCAAACGTTTCGTGTTTTCGAATTACCAGTAAGCGTTGTCGCCGTCTGTAGGATTTATCTATAAATAGTATAGATAGAACATTCACTGGTTTTATGATATTTTTTTATTTTTACATATTTTCTGATTTACCAGTTGGGCTGCGACATATCGATTGGTGTAAAACAGGCCAACTTATCTAAGGCCTAGCGACACGACCGACGTTACGGCACCTTTTACAGCCTATTAGTAATGGAAAAGCTACAATGTATGGAAAATTGCAGGAAACCACAGCGACACCCACTTCCAATGTACTTGGGCATTTTGTAATTAAGAAAGTCGCAGACTAATAGCTGTGAGCCAGTAAACAATTGTTTATTGTTTGGTTGGGGTCGTAAATAACTCAATTTAAGTTTGGTCGTAACCTCCCCCACGTTAATATGATTTAAAACCACCATGAATAGATACCTATTAGCTGAAAATGAATGGTAAGCAATTTAAATACGAGTAGCAGACTACTGGCTGTAACGTTATCGGTTAGCGTTTGACTGCGCACGATCAACTACTGACCGAAGACTACGGATTCAATTTTCAGTAGACTTTTTTGTTAGGACTATACGATCGCTTGATCACCACAATCACGCTTGATGGAGAGCTACTATACTATACGTTTATAGCGCTTGTTATTATGAAGGAAATTTTGAAGGTTGTACAAGGGCCTATAACAAAACGGAATTGTCGACGGAATCTCTACCCTTTCACAAGCGCCGTGTCTCTTTGTTTGGATACAGATGACATGGTATATTCTTGTTCGTTACGGTTGCGTTGTAGCCCTCTGAACTGCTATGACGTATGGTGAAACTATTTTAATGTTTTGTAGAAGACAGAACATTTTCAAAGCAGCGATCTCTCTGAATTTGCAGATATTGATGGGCGGCGTTGATTACTTACCATCAAGTGACACGCTTGCTCATTTGCCGCCTCTAGCATTAAAAATCTAACTATGGCATTAAATCTTAAAAAGCTATTTATTTTTTTATGCTAGAGGCGACAAACGAGCAAGCGTGTCACCTGATGGAAAGTAATCATCGCCGCCCATAAGCATCCGCGAAATCGGACAGAACGCGAATGTGTTGCCGGCCTTTTTAAAAAGGAGTACGCTCTTCTCTTGAAGGTCCCTAAGTCGTAGCCGTCGGGAAATACTCCCGCAGGCAAACCGTTCCACAGAACTGAGGTACATGGTAGAAAGCTTCCAAAAATTAAGTAATACGTTATGAATGTTTAGAATTTGCCATGTAGCATGTATCGTACTCATTACAATAATACATATCATTCTTAATAGTTGCGATTTCTCTCATCTCAGCGTCTAATTCCCAATTGCATCCAAAGCTGTCGCTCTGGAGCCCGGGGTACATTTGGACCTTAATTCTTGATTTGGGGAGTCTGATAATTACAATGAAGCCTGTCATCTGACCTTCGCAACCCTTTCGCAACGGGGAAACCAGACCAACTAAATCATGGTTACACGTTTCAGAAACTATTCGAAACGTGCAGGTTATGTCCGAAACAGTTGCGATATTTATCAAAACGAAGTATCCCATCGAAAAATACCAATCTTTAGCAACCACCAGAAGTTACTTAGTAACCCCGAAGTTCCAAACAAACCTTCAACCGTTAAGACAGTAATAAACACAAACTCAATAAGTGTAAATCCATGGTGTTTCCATAAATATTCCTACTATTTCTCGGTTAGACTCCAAGTCCTTTCGGTTTATTTATAAATCCATCCTGCTATATTACTGCTTTGAATTATTACTAGCAATTTGAAATTGTCTCGGGGCACCACAATCTGGTGTGGAGGCAAGAGTCTAAACTGTTATTTAATGTCGTATCCTCTTGTCCACACTTCAAGCCTGAAATTATGTTGTAGGCGATCTAAGAGATGTATTGTAATGTAGAACTTAAATAGATTTTCTCGAGACAACGTTTGCGGTAAACGGGGTTTTCGATTAAATCTGCGTGTTGTGGAGATTCTTTATGCTTTCTAGTATAGATCACTGCGCGTAAGTGTACCACTGTAAAATAGCTCACTTTATATACTACAAATGATTTCTGCGCACACAAGGTCACAGCTAAATTTATTAGCCGCGACCTGTATCAGTGGCTTTTTTTTTAATAAATGTGTCAGAATTTCCGGACGGTTCTCGATGACTATGGACGAGCGTACTCCTAAGATTAACGAATTCGGATTAACCCTTTAAGGTTTTTAGGGTGGCAAGTGCAGCAGACGCATGAAAAACGCTGTTTTTAAGAGGGTAGGTAATGGTGAGTTCTATTTAGGACCACAGCGACGCATCAGCGACTACGACTGCGGTAATTTATTTACCATCATTATACACCATCAGGTGACCTTTTGGCTCGTATGCCGAATCTCACAATAAAATAGCCAAACTTAATTAAAACAATTAAGCGGGGTTTTGTTTTAATTCCCGGGCAATACAAAAGTACATGTTATGGTTAAGTATGTCGATCTCTCTTTTAATATCATAAGACCTGCTATGTACCGTATTTATTCAAATAAAGATTCATTCATTCATTCATTTACACAATTTTGAAATCTTTCAATGCAGTTTTATTGCTGTCAAAAATAAAGTAACGTTTCCGTTAAGTAAAACATGTTAACTTGAGGATTTAGGATAGTTCCGGGGCCTGAGTTTATTTTCATCATATATACGACGAGTATCTGAATATTTTAACTTAATTACAGCTTTATTAATAAACATTCAATAAACCTTTGTTAGCTAAATCGGTGTTATAGAGCTGTTTTGATGTTTGAAACAAAAAAAATACAACATTTTCGTAAAAAGAATGAAAACTGCTTTATGGTACCGTTTTATTTAGCAAAGGTTTAAACATTTATGAATAATTATCAAATTTTGTTGTGCTGTCCCCGGCCGTGTGGTCCCCGGCAGAGTATAATAGGCCACCCTCACTCTTACCGAGGTGTCGTAAAAGGCGACTAAGGTAAAGCTGCTGGCATGATCATCAGCACCCAGAGAAGGAAAACTCTGCATTTATATCAAAACCCTCGCTAACCCGTCTGCCAAGCGTGGTGAGTATGGCAATTACCCCTCATGTAATTGAGGGAGGCCCGTGCCCCAGCAGTGAGAACTTAAATGGGCTGACGATGATGATGTTGTACTAGATTTAATAAATGCTTATATCAAAACATTGATAAGTCAATTACGATGACCATCTAACGTGTTTATCTCCAAATTAAGAAATTCTTATAGGATACATTTCTAGTTTTATACCTCTACTGAACTTTGAATATCGTAGATATTACAAGTATTTCAGTATATAATACAAAGGACATATTATTGCATAGCTGTTTATTGTTTGACACACGTATTTAATTTAGATAGCTATTAAGTTGGCGCACAGGCATACTAAAGCTTGATTGCCATAAAATCATAAGTTTATGTGTCAATCTAGGCCCAGACACAATAGTCTATCAGATAGCTCGACATTGGTGTCAAAAGCGTTTTCAGTAATAATGTCTTAGATACCTTGTCCCATTTTAACACGATTCATTGTTGTCGTAGGATCATTCCTATTTGTGTTCATTTGTAATTGTATAGGTTTTTTTTTCTTTGACAGTAAGTTGTTACTTTATAAGCGGATACTTACCTATTATTTCGCGCACCACTTGTCTTCTGCGCGCATCTTCAAAATGTTTCCCAGTTGTGGATATGTTTGGGATGACATACCTAACTATATAATATTCTCCATATTAGGTACTCATATATTTATAAAATACCGTCCGTGCAAATTTATAAAAATAAATTGACACTAAGTAAGTTTTTTTATCTCAACCATTAGCTAGGGTTGACCTAGAAAAACTAATACGGATTTATAGTTCTTAGTTATTTATACAAAAACATAGCATATCAATAACATTTACTTGTTGGCAAATGCTAAGGAAACCCAACCTGATATTATAAGGTATAAAAAACCTCACTATTATTTTTGAATCATCGCGTAACATTTACTGCCAATAAATAGACTTCGACAAACAATTCAATTACAAATGTAAGGTCAAATCGATAAAATACCGTAGATGTATGCAATAGGTTTGATGGAATGGCACATGACAATCATTGGTGCTTATAAGTCGTAAACCATGCAATGCGCTCGTAAAGTCGGATATAAACTTAACAAGTAACATTGTCTGCAATCAACATATTGGATTTGGCACATTCAATGTTTTTGCATTCACACTTTTATGGCTATAGACTTTGCGATTACTTTCGAAGTTCGTTACGAAGGAGGTAATTTATAATTTATTGAGAATCTAGATTTAATATAAGGAGAAGAAAGTCTTTAGCGTCTTCTTAAAATATAATAGAAGCAGTAAAAACCAGCTGCCATCGGTGATGTTCCCGTTACGACCCGATGACCTTCAAGAAGAGCATATGTGTGATTATATGTTTTATCAACGCATATGTGATACCACAGATGATGTTGCCTATGAATATGGACGGTGATGATCACTGAACATCTTACCGTTTGTCTGCTATGATATATAAAAAGTGGAGCTATGGTATCTTAGATGATAATCCGAGCATGCACCTCAGAATTTTTCAATTTCGTGCATATTTCTACCATTAGCGGTGAGGAAAAACATCGTGAGGAAACCTGCACGTTTCGGATAGTTTCTGGAACGTGTAACCATGTTTTTTATGTCATAGGTGGTAGATGACCAGCCGGAACGCCTGATCAAAGTCAAAGTCAAATAATTCTTTATTTGCATAGGCTTGTACACAGCAGTTACAAACCGTCATATATATGATGGTAAGCGATTGCGATTTAAGTTGATCTGATTCCTGTTTAAGGATTGTGATGGTCGGACGGCAGTCGCTTTATTATAATTACCAGACTCCCCTAAGCGTACCTCGGGCTCCAATTCAACAGCTTTGGACGGAACCGGGAATTTCACGCTAAGATGAGGAATGTTAAAAAAAAATTTTTTGGATAAGTTTCTTTAACGTGCTGAATACGTAGGTATATATTTAAATATTTAAAAACAACTTTATAGAAAGTCTACTTACCCCGTATCTCTCTCCCGGTTAGTGACTCAACCCTTCGATTTACAAAACAAATGTAACTAGTATCGTTAATTTGTAAAGTTTTTTAGCCGGCGCTAATCGAAAACGCTCGTGTGATTAATCGCGGGGGCGCAACCGGCCGACAGTGACGATCGGGGAGATTGATGCGAGCGGCCCGGAGTCAAGCGACGGACTTAGCGCCCTTTACGCCCTTTACCCGCTTTGAGAGGTGAAGTCAACGTCGAGAATAACGTCATCCTTAAGCCTTAATCTACGATTTTGGTGTGGACTTACGGAGTTAAGTATTAAAGGTTACCTACATCGTCAATGATGAAATTGGCCGTTCTAACAGAGATGATCGCGATCATAAAAATTGAAGCGCATAAGCGCCCCGGAGTCAAGCGACGGAGTTAGCGCCCTTTACGCCCTTTACGCCCTTTACCCGCTTTAAGAGGTGAAGTCAACGTCGAGAATAATCTCATCCTTAAGCCTTAATCTAGTATTTCTGCGTGGACTTACGGTGTGAAGTGTTGAGGTTACATCGTCGAATATATAGAAGTTGGCCGACCTAAAAGAGATGATCGCAATTAGGAAAATTGCGCACATGAGCGTCCTGGTGTCAAGCGATAGAAGCGCCCTTAATACCTACGCTTTAAGAGGTGAAGTCAACGTCAAGAATAAATAATAATAAATACAGTTGACCGTCCGAATAATGACAATCGCGATTGGAAAAAATCCATCAATTGTTGTCATTTGCGGTTGACATGCGCCTCTTTCCTATTTTTTCTCTTACAAAGCTATCTAAATATAAGCCTTTACCTCTGATTTTTACGTTTTCACAGAGGCAGAGAGTTAAAGGTCACATTAAAATAGGTTGATTAAGTTACATGGTGCTGACCTTCTTTCGCTTGCTTGAAGTCAAGGGCTGGCTTAGCGGCCTTTAGGCGAATGTGGTTATTGTAATTATACTTTATCCTCCAATTTTTTACGGAGTACCTATTATTGCGAAGACAATAAAAGGTTTGATCAAAATTATCAAATCCTGATAAACATCCATGAGGTAGAAAATGAAAGATATTAACATCAATATACGAATATCTATTTTCAGAAGCACTACGAGTTAGGGAAAGAGCGAACTCTTTTTTGAAAAGGCCGGCAACATATTAGCGATCTCTCTGATCTCGCGGAGTATCGTGGGCGGCGTTGATTACTTTCCATGAGGTGACTTGCTTGCTCGTTAGTCGCCTCTAGCATAAAAAAGCAGCTGCTATCCGAAGATTTTAGATAGTAAATAAATAACGCTAGAAGTTTTCCCTTGATTAGTATACCCACAACAAACATTGAAGGGTTAAACCAAGAGGTGAGGTGTCATTTCGCACGCCCTGACCCGAATGCGTCCATTACCTTAGAATTTTAATGAGCCGTGTGTACAAATATATTAGACGGAAACAGGAAGTGTCAAATGGCGTTTCGTTGTCTGCTCCGGCCCAGTTCTCCTAAGCGCTAAGTGCGCCGATGTAATTGTTCGGCCAATGCAAATAGCTTGGTGTTTGATCGCGTGTCGGCGCCTTGTCTCGGGACACTTTTGTCCGTGCTCCGTTTAGGGTTGACAGATCTTAGCTTCGGTTGGGTTCGGTTTATCCGATCCAGATGGTTAACAGGATTAACAGGGTTCGATTCCTCCCACCTCTTCACGCTTTTGACTAAATGACTCCAACTTTTCCATAAATGACGCGGCAGGCGATAAAAATCGAATATTTTTAATTTATTTTTATCGCTAAAAAAGGTAAAAGTTAAAAAAGATAACTGCCGCTCATAGACATCAACAACTACAACCCTCCTCTTTTAGGTGATTATTAGCACCAACAGAGGCAGTTCCGTTGCCAGATAGGATCTTGATGGGACATATGCGACGGACTAAAAGCCTCTGGAAGGCCCTAGTGGCAATGTTTAAATCTCCCCAACACTTCCCAATGTATAGCCGTTAATATAAGCCCTGGTGAAGAGTGTCACACACCTCTTCCTTCAGGACTTCCAGAGAGCCAAAATAAAGTTGACCGACGATCTGGTGAAGGACGCGGGAATCCCTTGGATGCGGGCGGCACAGGATCGTTCTATGAGGAGACCATTGGGGGAGGCCTATATCCATCATTGGACGTATAAAGGCTGAAATGATGATGATGATGACCAATAACTCAGGATAATGCAGCAGACCGAATGTATCACGGAAAAGCTTCTGTTTATAATAATAGCTGTAGTAGGATAAGAGTAAGAAGAATATAAAATTTATCAAGGTTAAAAACCTGTTAAGTGGCAACCCTAAATCGCCGGACGAGTGATGGTTGCTTAACGGGATGACCCTGTTTGCACTGTGATGTCAGAATCTGTCATTCGCAGTCCAAATTTGGTCTTAATTTTTGATCGTAATAAATTCTTTTGCCTTGAATGCTTGCATTAATAAATTGCCAAATTGAGTGTCGCGGCAGTTTTACTCACTCTCCTAAAACGTAACTAGAGTTAGTTTATTACTAACATGCGATCTGCCCCAGCTTGGCACGGGTATTATGTATTATAATATTATTATTACATATTTCTCTTGAATTACTCTTTCTATTAAAGTAACCGCATTCAAATCCGTTGCATAGTTTAACACATCTTACTGTTTAAGACATTTATTCATCTCAAAAGATTACATTAATTACTTACAGAGAAAATGATGTTTATGCTCAGAATTAAATTAAATTAGCGCAAGGAACGCGCGCGCGAAAACAAAGTGGGTAGGTACATCAAAACACTAATGCGCCGATGTGCCCGTGTCAAAGTGGACAGTTTGAGATGAAGTAGTTCACGGGAATTTATAGTTACAAAACCAAATCAACTCAATAGTAATTGATTCTTTAAAATGTGGTCTTTGAGTAATTTTTTAAATGATGTATGTGTTTCAGCGTCTTTAATATTTTGGGCAATTTATTGTAGAAATGTACACCCTGAAACGTAATAATGTTTTTCCGTAGCATACATCATGCCACTTTATAATTAAAGTGATATATATTTTCTATAAAATTCAACAGTTTCAAATACTAATATTCACTCGCTTTTTGAATTTTGCGAAAGCGAGGAAAATTTTGTGTTAATTTATTCTCCTTTTGGTTCCAAGCTGACCTTATAGCTTGGTTTTTTTTATTATAGAAATGTCTCGACTTTTTAAGATACTTTCAGCAAAGTTACTTTACTTTAAGCATATTTATAATCGCAAGCGTTCACAAGTCACTAAGCGGTGTGAAATGATTCTTTGAAATGACAAGAACATTATCATAACAGGCCCCGATTCTCGCCCACGGCCAGCCAATATTTGAATCACAAAACTTATCCCTAAGCGGGTAATCTCCATTGTCATTCGCCAATTAGCGCCTCTCCCCTTCCGCTTGGACGCATAAATATTGTAAAAATATCAACAGTGCGTCATAATAAAGCTGGAGCACACGGCTGGATTATTTTCCCAGATACTCTGACGGTTTTTGGTACAAACAATAGGTTATTGTATCACGACAAAACACGCCTAAAATAATAACAAAAATATCTCACTATAACAGACTCAAATAGCAGATGCGTATATGAAATAGGCATGTAAATAGTATTCGCAATAAAAATACCACTTGTATCAGAAATGAACCGCCCATTGCATTTCCGAACCAATCGAACGTATTCCCTTATCATCGTAATGCGAACCGTTATCTACTTCTGCTAGTAGTTCACTTGAGACAGTTCACTCAACGATTGATACAGCTCACTTGAAACTGGAGTACCATTATACGTCACGTTTAGCATTAATTTAGTTCGATTGAATCGATAGTAATAATAAAGTCACCCACTCTTCACCGATTTGTCTTGTTTAGTGCGTCATTTGTAACTGTCTCTTTCTGGTTAGTAGTATTTTTGGGATTAACATGGAGATAGTCATCCCGATCCAATACGCATTGTTAAAAGGAGCTGGGACGAGCTAAGTTCCGGAACTATTCTTAAATAAAATAAATATTTGATATTTACTTTGCAGTATTTACTATAAATATGTGCATATTAACAATGCGTATTGGATCGGGATGGTATATCTTTAGTGCGGTAATAAGATTAGATCGTGTTTTGTAATAAGATGGATTGAGATACAACGCTATAGTGAGCGCTACTTGAGACAAAACATACACACTTATTTGAACTAGTTCGAATGAACTCATTCTGGAACTTCACAGTTCGTTTGCCGGATATCGGGGCAATTACCACCAATGACATGCTCTCGCTGCGGGGAGCTACTTGGGTATAATTTGCGATAGATAATGTTACAGACAGGGTCGTTTATAAAAAGAAGTCAGAAAGTGAGTCAACGAGGACGTTTTCCACGCATCTTATCATTTGTGGAAACGTTTACGTGAGTTGAATTATAATGGGTGTAACCTTTAAAACTTCGTTGCTTTTTTTGTATTACGAGTATCTTGTCGGCGAAGGAAAACCCCAAGAAGCCGAGTCCACGAATTGGTTCGATGCGACATTTGGTAGTGCTGACCCTGATACACGTTTCAAGAGTTATAAATCGACCCACTCTAGTCAAACATACGTGTTTCTAACTTATTTTAGTTCAGTGTCATAATCAATTCTGATACCCACAATACAAGTTACTTTCAGGATCAGGTCGGTGTTTATAATATTGTCTGTTGTAAATTTATTATTCGTAAAGACCTTGTAAGACGTAATTTCCATTAGCTCTAGATGCAATAAAAGACGTATAAAGAATGACAAAGTTACACACACAATTCATTATTATGCAGTTGACAGTGCATGACTTGTATGAGAATATTTTATTATGCACGTAAATTATAATGCTATTTCTATGTTTTTTTACGGAAATGCGGGCGCACGTGGATGCCCGTTAGACGGTTTCCTGCATCGAATGCTAATATCTTCATTACATTTCGTTTAATTACACTTGAAATGGGTGACTTGTTACGTAATTCGTACGAGGAAATGGTAATGAAGAAGATTCCTCCTATTCATGGGAAGTGGTAGGTATTGAAGATATCTGATCTGCACAAATTAAGATTTAACACACATCTTCTGGTAATGAAGTCAGTAGTCATCACATCACTAAGAAACAAAATTAGATTAATAATTTATCTCAATATTTCGCGACTAGTATAATTTTTGTTCACAATTTAAATCTGTTATCATTAGCTTATAAATGTACCTACAGTCGCTCTTGCTAAGACACCGGGCTCCTACCTTCAAGGAGAGTGTAAGGACTTCAGCCCTATGATGCTATGTCATACCATTGCCATACCAAAATTGAAGTTGAGTAATATCAATCAATCTACTGGAAACCAATGACAATGATGAAGAATAAAATGTAATGTTATGAGTTGATATCCATTACTTTTTCTTATTGTTCCAGTTATACGAGATAAGCGACGATCCACAAAGGAAGGAATTCCTCGACGATTTATTCTCCTTCATGCAAAAGCGAGGTAAGTCCATTTTCCCACAATTTAGTGCATCAAACATGTTTTGATTAATCCTCTGTACCGATTGATATTTCTTGTAATTTATCATGAGGCCAAATGCCCCATTCACGATCATCGATTGGAATGATACGACCCGTCCATTTTATGAGGATGCTCTCAAGTTTACAAATAGTTCGAGATGAGAGGTCTAACTCGATTTGATGGCAGATACGAATCAGATATAACTTAAATCAGTCATTGACTGTATAAACGATTTTATATTGTAGAGTTCTGTGATAAGATCATGAGTGATTGACTTTTGGTTGGACGTACTAGAACTATGAGCTATTAATGGCAGTTCAATGATGTTATGTGGTTCCAGATACTGAAGAAGTATTTAAATGATTCTTTTAAAATGCTCCTTAATTTTGTTACTTAGGGACTTGACTTAGGGAACTTCAAGATAAGAGCGTACTCTTCTTTAAAAATGCCGGAAACAGATTACTTTCCTTCAGATGACTCTCTTGCTCGTTTGTCGCATCTAGTATAAAAAAGCTTACTTATATTTGAAAATCTCGGACGAGATGATTTTGTCAAGTCCTAACTCAGTTTAGCCGTAGGTAGATTTGATTTCATTAAAGTTATGTGTTTACAAAAACACTCGATTAGATGTTTTATCATACTTAGTATTATAATACTTAGCCTTAGTGAATATTAAAGTCCTATAAGATTTAAAATTTTAAACAAGCTATTATGTGTTAACCAGAAGTCAAGTAAGTACACTCAATTTTATAGTTAAATTATTAATATGTATTAATTTCTTACTCTAGCAGTCTGATAACGAACTGCAAGGAAATGAAAAGAAATTTCCATTGTTATGATGTTTTTACACTTTTTTCTTCAACTGCAAGGTTTTTATAATATTCCATGTTTATTATTCTTTGTAGGCAATACTTAATACATTTTATACACCCATGAAATTTTGATAAGAACATGAAAATGTATAATTTTATAATATCTCACTTACGTCATTTTTCACCGTCTATCTTCTAATTCGTTATATACTGTACTAATTAAGGTTAAGTCCATATTCCGTTAAAAAGTGTGGGAATTCGCCATAATATGCACCTTATGCGTTCGGATGGTAATCATTATATTTTAAATATCATAATAGAAATAATTAAGAGGGAGATCGTTCGATAGCCTCAAGCGTGGAGATCTTGCGCGGGCGCCTGATTGATAACCGGAGAGCTGTCCCTTTCTAATATGCGCGTGCGCTCATCTACTGTCTCCGTCTTGCATTAATTGATCTCCGTTGTAAATGGCGCCATGATTGTCGCTAGATAGATCATGTTGATATCCAACCGCCTCGTTGTTAGTCAAATCAATAGTTATTGTTGTTTTCTTGTAATTGATAGGTAAGGGTTAGTCGACAATATGGGTTTATCTTTTGTTTGTTTTATTTTAATTACTTAGCTGTTATCCACTTTGCAGGCTTTATGAAAATATATTCATTTAAGCGTATAATCCCAATAGCACGCCTCGAAAACTAATCATAAGCAAAAATCACATTGATCAGATGAGCCGTGTTGTACTCGAAAATAGTAAGTTTACACAAATTTGCAATAAAAATAAATAACTAAGAAAAAACAAATCAGTAATATAATTGAAATATTAAAATCTTCTAATACCTACTCGTATTTAACTGAATCAACAACTGAACATTTAATAACACTGATGGTAATGAGTCATCTTCACCATCCTCACGCAGCGTCTCATTCCCAAATGAATCCAAAATGGCTTCTGAGCATAGGGTACGCTTGGACCGTGATCCAGAATTTAAGAAGAAAATCTTAAATTTCGGATCACGGTCACGGTTTATTTAAGAAGAAAGCCTGGTAATGACAATCCTGATCAATTAGGGCATGGTTACACTTTCAGAGGGTCAATTCTCCAGCTATCGACATTGAAGTCAAATTTAGATACATTCTTACATACAGAGACATTACCATGAGTTTGAATTACTATCCTCGCTATCTAAAACTATTGCTCTGTCTCTTTCATTATGCACTACAATGGAAGCGACAAAGCGATAGTTTTCGATAGCGAGAACAGTTTTTCAAACTTATGGTAAGGGTACAGATCTCTAACTCGACTTCCATTGAAGTCGGGCAGTCAAGTGCCCGAGAATTGCCCCTCAGAATCTAAATCTCAATAAAAGTAGGTACTTGAGAGTTTTGTGAACCTTGGTAATGAGTTTGTAGCCTGTGTAGGGTATATGTGTTAGGTAATCGTTTCAATACATCCGACCGGCTCGACCGGAGTGATACCACGGCCTCACAAAAAACTTGCGTATCGCTGCGTAAGTGAGAGTACCAGGCCCAAACCGGGGGGAAAGGGGGTTTAACTTGTAACTCCACTGGTGTCGCGGGTGTCCATGAGCTGCGGCAATCGCTTACCATCAGGTGATCCGTCTGCTCGTCTGCCACCTATCACATAAAATAAACAACATGTTTCTTTTACGTTTTCAATGTTTAAAAATTACTTCACAAAGTGAATTCCTTAAAGATCACGAGAATAGTAATACAATGCTATCAATTAGGCAGATGTCAGTCAGGTGTAAGTTTAATGCTAAAACAGCGTAGGTGTTTCGATATCTACAGATGCTATCCACCGTGTAATTACATGTATGGCAAAGAGGTGATAGGGGCTGAGTCACATATAATAATCGCTGAAATACGAGACCGAAGACACTTAAATGTTAGTAGTTCTTGTGAACAGAAAAAAAAATTATAACCTTAAAGGATATCCTCAGACTTAAGAAATTTTGAATATGTATGGAACATTGTACTCGTAATAATGCAATTTTTGTCGGCAAATTTCATTGTGCTTTGCTTTGAGATAGAGAAGTACTTTAAGTATAGGTTTTACCCAGCGAACAATATAATATGCGGCATAAACGAAAGGTTCTTTTTTTTTAATATGATAGGTGGCAGACGAGCAGACGGATCGTCTGATTGTAAGCGATTGCCGCCGCCCATAGACACCAGTGGAGTCACAAGTGCGCTTCAAAAAACTCCTTTTCCCCAGATTAGGCCTACGGCACCCTCCACACGCTTGCTTCACGCTAGATTTCTGTGAGGCCGTAGTATCATTCGGGTTGAGCCGCTCCATTCATGCCGAAGCGTGGCTCTCCTACGGTTACTGGATTGAAGATTGATTTTCTCATCACCCCTGAAGTGATTTCTGCCGACGACCTGAGTATTTTTGATGTTAATTTCAGCTTGATTCAGAAAAAGTGTCTTGACAAACTAACCACAAAGTTATATCTTTGCTTCTGATTTGGCTCTTTGTTTGAGGGCAAGAACCCTAACTACCTTTTAAGTATAGGCACATAACAAAAGTATAGTTTTTAAATTAATGAAAAGTTTTTAGAGCCGATCGAATTATTCTTGCGGAACATCCTAATTTTAAATACTGTGGAACTGTTCTCAATACCGGCTTATTTTGCTACTTTCTTTGGAATTTGATATGGATGGAAACGTGTCATATTGTACGAAACTGTAGGTACACTAGAGTAGAATGTAAGTAAATCTTGTTTGACTGTGCATTACATTATCTACAAGAGATCGCTACTTGTGATAACGCCGACTGATAGCGAGATTTGTTTACAAACACAATACAACAATATAGATTAGCTATTACAATACCTTCTCTTCTTCTTCTTTAGCTATTTTCAACCTCTAGAGTGTAGGCCTCCTTCAGTTTATGCCATTTTGGTCGATCTTGGGCGGTTTCTATCTACTTGGTTCCTGCCAGCCTTTTGATGTCGTCACACCAACGCATTTGGGGCCTTCCTCTTGGGCGTTTCTCGCCCCATGGTCTCCACTCTACCACTGCCTTGCAGCACGAGCCATGTTTTCGGGCGACATGACCAGCCCACTCCCACTTCAACTTCAAGATCCGTTTCGCAACGTCGCTTACTTAGCTCTGTTCTGCTCTGTGACCCACTCATTTCTTCTACGATCTTTGATTACAATTACAATACCTAGTCTTCTTCAATGTACTATTTTATTAGGTCATGTGTGTACTTTTAAATAGATAGTTGACCGTACATGTGCAGTCAGTATTATCCAAAATCCATGTATAGAAACGTCTATTCCTAGGATGAGAGCAGAGGCGTCTTTACCTATAGTCCAGGGGACGCGGTGCACCCGGGCGCCGGGTGTTATGGGGCGCCGAGAGCCGGTCGGGACAACAGCCTCCATTGTAACGCTTCGCAGGAAGCAAGCATTCAACCAGTTATACATAATGTTTCATTTAGATATCAAGTCGAAAGCTATGGATAAATCACCTTTTGGGAATACCCCCACGTATGTCCTACAATTTAATGTAGTTTTCAAGTTATGAAATTAATCCATGGCCTTCGGCTTGACACCCTAAACGAATCATTCTGTATAAACGTGGTAGGTTTTAAGCACCAAACTATTCCATTTGTTCGCGCATTTTGGTACAAGAGGGCGCCAAATATTGATTGCACCTGGGCGCTACATGGGTTTGAGCCGCCTCTGGATGAGAGGTGTGAGAGTATCAAATCGTATGATAACAAAACTGTAATAAAATTAGATTACCATCACACCGAATAACTATTGTTTGAATTTGATTTTTCTATAGTTATTTACGAGGTTTCCACCATATACCTTTTTTTTAGATTCCGATATTTCGGCGCTGTTTCAAGTGCCCTCGTAAAGTGATCAGGAAAGCTTAAAAGAAAAGTTTATTGGATTTTTTCTTCTCTTTGTCAAAACATTTGCAAGGCAATGCGTCTTAAAATAAAACCAATGACGTATCACAAAAAAGGACACAAGTCAAAACGGGTAAATTTTGTTGCGAGTCGTTGTAATGGGCGCCCGACACGTTGAGAGTATCGGACCTCGCGATCGGGACCGCCTGCTTATCTCGCTCGGAATAAATTATTATTCAATTTATCATATCCGAACGTGCCCAATAAACTTCTGGTCGTTATTACGCGGAATAAGATAACAGTTTAACAGCGAAAACTAATCGTTATTCAACTGATTTAATAATGAAACTTTGATTACGTCGGTATAAATCATTTATTTATTAATTGTCCCTGGAGGTACAAGGTATATTAGAATATTTCAAGCTTGAATCACCTGATTGTCCAAAATAATGTGTTAGTCTATTATCTAATCGAATTATAGGACATTTCTTGTACGTACTATAATTAATAGCCAAGGCTCCTAGCATAAACGTTCTGTTCCAAATTAACACGCTGAAGTGGAAGTGACCTGACCATGTCATGACTTCAGCTGAAGAACCAACTGTAGTAATTGGAATCGTTGGTCTTCGAGTAGAGACCGTCCTTGAGCAAGTCCAGACCCGTCTCGTCGCTTTAATAGTGGTAGTTTTCCGTCCACTTCGGAGCCCTTAAGGTTATTTGATACGAGAGTTGAGAGAGAGACCAGGGCTGAATAGTCCGAGTGAGAAAGAGCGAGAGAAAGACAAGCCTATGCTAAATTATTTACACAAAGAAACATGATTAAGTATTTAGCACAGGTTCACCTGTCACGATAGGTTAGTACAAAATGGTGGTCAACACTGACCGTGACTATGTCAAATCCCCTTAAATAGGGATGGACTTTGTCACTATAGCAGAATCGTTGGCTCACACAGTAATAAGAAAAAGTCTTATCACGCTAACTCATTATGAGTTGGAAGACCTGAATATTTTGAATGCAAAACATAACCCACATTAGCGATTGCTTGGATGCAATGACCAGGTCATCAAGCTCATTTTACAAATGCCATCACAGATATTTCTTCGCCACGGCCAGAGGGGCAAACATAAAACTTTTAATTAGTAGAATTAATTTATTCAAGTCAAGTTAATCTCCTATATGTGAACCGACATCACTCGGACTGATCTCTTCGTATTAATAATGTTTTATCATTTATTACTGCTCATGAGTAATGAAAGTTAGCCTGCCACGCCCCGCACCTTCTCTGCACTCTGTCTTCGTCTGTATTTAAAAAAAGAAATTAAAAATAAAGTTGTTTTTTAATTTTTTTATGGCTCAAGCGTTTAATCTGTGCTTTAATTTAACGCGAGCGACAAACGGACGATTATGTAAATGTTGATCAAAGCATACTAGCTTGGTGGGTGTTCCGAAATCGATTAGCTTTAAACTTTTTGCCGTGTTGATTTTGATCTGTTGCAATAAATCGAATGCGTTATGGATTGGCGTGTTCGTTTTTTATTTAATCGATACAGTTGGGAATGTCATTTAATTATGTTATGATTAATCTCATATTTTCGCATATAATGTTTTAATTTAAGCAGTAAGCAGTATAACGAAAGACAGTTAATTTTTTTGGGTCTTTTGATTTTATTCCATGCTTTGCAAAATAATCACGTGGTAGGTACTTGCTAAAAATCTTGGAATCACACGAACTGGTTGGTTATTTATAAAATAGTAAAATAGATTTTAAAAATATTACAGGACAAATAGATCTTAAAAAGATAATAGGACTTTATGGTCATTTAGGGTCTAATACGCGCCAGCGCATATAATCGTGGTGGTGTCTAGGGCCACCACGCGACCGCTCGTTAGCAGCTGATTGATCGGCTATCCTCTTCGCTATACAGCCTGCTCCTTAACTTGGTAATGAAAAATAACTCTGTACTCCACAGTTCTGTTAGCTTGAACTTGGCTTGTTGCAGTTCCATGTTCACTACATGTACGAGTCAATTCGAACATTTTATTGTATGACATGTATTTCGATGATTCTGATGTACAGCCAACCTACTTTTACAACTTTATGTAAAATCAATTTATTAAAATCAGTGCAATAAACGCATTCGACAGCTATACACGTCTTATTGTTAAATCCCATCAGCGGTTGATAGGGCTGCGTTGTCTGACATCTCGGTTAATTCTGGGATCTAGTACCGAACGTTACACCATCTCGCTAGTGATAAGTAACATCGTAATGTATGACTGCTTTGGTAGAGTCTGCGCCACGAAAGAAGTCCCGCGGCAAAACACGGGACTAAAGTTTGAGATTCCTTGTGTCTATATCAACAAAGCTCAAATTTGAATGTTAACGTGACAGAAGTGATCCCAATCACGGGATTTCTTTGGTGGCGTGAATTATAGTGCAGTCGCTAGTTGGCCGCACTTTGAAGCGCGGTTATTCTTGAGGTTCCATTCAGTTGGTGTTCGGTTGAACATTTTTACCTGAATTTTCGGCTATGAAATGTTATATTACTGTTAGGCCGGAATCTGGAACCTGGCGGTCCTGTCCCATGACTCGAAAAGTATGTTTAGCCGGTGATCCCTCTGCCCTCGAACTGTCTCCGGCCGTGTCACACTGGTGTTCTATCGGAACATTCACTTGTTCACATGAATAAATTGAGTGTGTTTGCGCTCACATGTGCACTATAAATATTGTTGAGTTGACAAACTCAAAACAAATTATAAACATACGTTAAGACTTAATTTATATGTAAAACATTTTGGATTGTAACAGTCATTGTTCCTCGTTATTACTTTACTAATTAGACAGGCTCTTTTCAAAAAATCTAGTAGCAAAACATTAAGTATAAAATATATTACTTTTTTATAACAACCAGCATGTATAGCCTTCTCTATTGTTTCACTTGTTAATAGGGAGTGGTATAACTAATAACATCTCATTCGGAATCATTTCCCGTGATTAATTATGTGTTTAATCGATATAAGATGTTGTGCCAACAGCCTTCTCGAGTTTCTTCAACCATCATCACTCGATTACGACTCTTATGTTTGAGTGAGTAGGTTTGGTTATTGGGTGAGTGAGAGTGGATGATAGATTAGGTTAAAGAGTTGATCTATCAAATTTTTTCCCGTCTCATTGAAGATAGCCTTTGTTAGAAGTTTAATTGGTGTCTTAAACTCGTTCGTGGTTAATTCGATTTCTGTTTTCGAAGAGCTCATTTGTTTTTGTCCGTCCGTTCGTTGGTTACTTGAGTGTTAATCTAAAGTTGATTGATTAGAAGACTGCGATAGTCTGGGCGGGGCGGGGCACAGATCTGAACGTTTAATCGGGTAAACTAATGGATGTTGCTTCTAATTATTTTGATGATGATACTTGATGAGGTTTGTCATCGTGGGGAATAAATCTAATAGGGTACATGACATATGGAGTTGAGCTATGAGGTTTCCGTGTATGGAAAAGTGGATATATTGAGTAACACGAGTAACTAGTTCATAAAGATCTCAGAAGTATTAGTACGTGTAAGTGGCCGTGGGCTGGCTACGTCTACCATAGAATCCTCAATCGTTGGAGCAGACGAATCTTGTAGTGGTGACCGTGCTTAGCTAAGCGTGGTGGATACCCATGTTATAGGTTAGCTGAAGGAAGGAATCCTGGGATTGTAATAGCCGATTAATAAAGAACTAGGACGGCTCACTAACAAAAATATCAGGTTCATTCCACCTTTTCTCTGTTAGGCTTCCCCAATTCGTATCAAGAACCTACTGCGTAAAATTCATGTACAGGTGTGGATGTCAATACCCTGATCATTCCGATCTCAAACTTTACATCATCAAAGCAACAGCTCGGGCTTATTCTCATATTGGTGCTAATAAAAATCCAAACATAATAATAATACTCAACCGAATGTTCGTTCGCAAAATCAACTGACCCCTTTTCACCCTTCGCTTAATAGCCGAACGTGCAATGACATGCTATTCACCATGATTCGTATTGCTTCGTAATAAGGTCTACTTTTTCAACGACGTTGAGGACTTGCTACTGTAGTTTCAATAAAATATATGCAGCTTCATTGGCTCCAATAAGTGACATGCGAACTGTCACATTCGTCGGGCGCTTCAAATAGCTCAAAGATTGATCGCTTTTGCGATTAGAATAAGGGCGAAGATTGATCGACTCCTGTTGACGCGTCCGGAATTTGATGGAAGTTCGTTATTGTCTTTTGTTATTAATTAAATGCGTGCGTGAATTTGAAAATGGAACATTACTAAGTGTTTGTTTTTAAATTAGTACAACAACTAAAGCCAAAACCAACCAGGTCAGCCAATATTGAACTCAAAAGTGCGTAACTTTATTTTTATTCGCAGATAGGTATATAAAAACGTTTTATTAATAAACATATTAAAAAAATCAATTAACTACCGGTCTCTTAATCTTTAAATCTTAATTATATCTACATAGAAAGCGAACGAAGGGACCGTAAAATGTTTATTAACTTACCTTGACATTGCACCGATGAATAATTAGACCGGACCATAATAGTTTTTAAATCTTTAACTTTGTTAGAGACAAACTGTAATCGGTGTTGGTTCACATTTAACCTGACATTTAATTTATGTAGTTTAGTAGCACGCAACAGTTATTGTTAATAAATATTACTTAATTAAATAAAAATAGTTAATAACTATGTATACAATTTAGTTACAGTTTAACCTGTACCTGTTCAAACGGCCCAATAAAAGGGTAATTTCCCAACAAACGACTACGTGAAGCGTCAGCCTGTCTAGCGGACAGGAGATAACGCGATAAATTCCAGGGGCCCGTCGCCAGATAGTGTCGAGTGGAATTGTGTCGGTCATCTCTCGCCAATATCGCGCCCAGCCAGTCACGGTCCGCGTCACTTTGTAGCCCAAGCTACAAGCGAGAGCGTCACTTTGTAGCCCAAGCTACAAGCTAGAGCGTCACTTTGTAGCCCAAGCTACAAGCGAGATCGTCACTTTTTAGTCCAAGCTATAGGCGAGAGCGTCACTTTGTAGCCCAAGCTATAACCAGAGCGTCACTTGTAGCCCAAGCTATAAGCGAAAGCGATATCACGTCCACCCAGTCACTTTGCGGCTTACATACGTCACTTTGTAGTCCAACCACTAAATGAAGAGCGATATCACGCCCACGGATAGTCACGATGCGGCCCGCGTCAATTTTGTAGCCCAACCTATGGATGGCTCTTGTTGCATATGAAGAATATAGCGGGAATTAAAAAAATGTTCTAAGTACACTCAACCATACGAGTATATAGACACTTACTTATATTACGATATGGAACTAAATACGTCTCAGTATGGGGTAGAATGCAAAAGAAAACGGTACTTACCGACCGTTGATTATTATGCAAACCTACAGTAAAATGATTAATTTTGCTCACTATGTACAAGTTAAATACATCGCGCAAGTTATGGAAAATTAAATAAAAAATGGGTAGGGTAGGCTACCGGTAGACCTGTTGGCCTATCCCACGATTTGTTGATAAAGTGTAGTAACAAGATAAGACGACTTTCTCGAGTTTATACTGTTTACTCACTGCGCTCTCTATTTCAAGCTACTGGTTCATTTGTTGAGAAAGGTTCATCCTTACCTACTTTATTTATGTTGGGAAAACAGTAAATTAATGTGGCAGCTAATTATTTATCGTATTACAAACAATATTTTGAAAATAGGCAACATGAAACAAATGAAGTAAGGTAGTTTCATCATTTCGAAAACTGATTAGCAGATTTAAAAAAAGAATTTAGATGGAACGATTATTTTTAATGACAAACAAGTCAGGACACAAACAGCAACAAAAACAATAAAAATAAAAATCTTAAAAATTTTATTACATCCGATTCCATTTTCGATTTGAAAAAAGAGCATTCATTCATCTCGAAAGAGGTCGATGAAAACAGGTTTCTCATTTCAACGGAATTCCATCGAGATTATGATCGATTATTTTCGTCGTGTTTTCACAGTGTTTTGAAAAATTCTAGAGACATTTTGCCGTCGCGCTCTCTGGCGTATCGGGATCAAACGTCTGTCCGCGGCTGGATTCTTATACAAATAAAAGTGGAATTAATCAAGACGACTAGTGATGAGAAAATTAAATATGTAATCGAATGAGCTATGACTTCTATTTTAACTTTTTATGTTGTTTATTTTTTCGAGAGCGTGTTGTTTTTGCCTGATTGTAATTTATAAAAAGATTCAGAACATTTTAGAGTAAATATAAATTCTTTGAAGTTTTGAATTGTTTGTTCGTACGTGTTCTGAAACGTCTGTCAAAATGTACATTTTTTTTAGTGGGATGCCAACCCAAGTAATTAAAATCCACTGTAATAATTTAGCTAACGGTTTCAAAAAAATCCGATATAGGTAGTAATATTTCACACAAAATCACAAATTATAACAAAGGAACTATTTTTAACAATCCTCAATGGAGAATTTGCAGTACCTTCATACACCACTCTACCGTGTAAATATCATCGTTTTAGGGTTGGACGGGTTACGCCCCATTCGGATTAAAAAACGGTCCCATTCGCAAAATGGTCACACTCAGATAAAATATGGTTGTAATATTTTCGAAGTTTGACCTACAAGTCGAACTATTGTTTCAAAAATGATGGGATAGGACCGTCGACCTCAATAGGACTGCTGGCAGCGAATGAATGAGGAAAGCCCAGGATAGAAACCTGTGACTCAGCATGACTAGCTTAGATACATTCAGTAGATTAGTTAATCTCTAAAAAAAAGGAAAGAAGTATTAAACTTATCGATAGTAACTGCCATCACTAGAGATGTCTTAATAGTTTCCTCGAGCATCGCGTCCCGATTGTAATCTCGCGCCGAAATGCAGATTAATAATGTCACAGTGCTTTCGCACCTACGTTGGGTTACTAGAATTTATCAAAAATCTTCAAACGATTTCCCCCTTTAGGTTACTTATCATTAAGATGAGAATGGGATGAAGAAATTTGACAACCGGTAGTGCTGTCTACACTGTATGTTGCTTGCTAGGCCAGGTGCACAATAGGCGGCTTTGTGACAGTTCGGTAACCTAATTCTATTTCGGACTAGAATTTGGATGTCACCGTAATTAGGACAATATTGATTAGATCACAATCTGCACCGTTAGTTTTAGTCTCTTTATGCCGACGCTTTTTTCTGTATACGATTTTATATTTACCCTTTACGTGTACCAAACTTCAATAGATTCTCCCCATAATGTTAAATACCTTATGTAGTTGCAATATCAAATAAATTGTGGCTCCTCTGGTGTCGCAGGTGTCTGTGGGCGGTGGCAATCGCTTACCAACAGGCGATCCGTCTGTTCGTCTGCCACCTATCACATAAAAAAAGAAGTTTTAAAAAATTTAACTTATTTATTATAAGTCAGTGTATTAGCTAAATGTACGGCTATTTTTTTTTATGATATAGGGGCAGACGAGCAGACCTACTACCTGATGGTAAGCGATTACCGCCGCCCATGGACTTGTACATAGGACATAGATTTAGCTCCAAAATGTTGCTGTCTGTAATGTGAACTCTGCTTAGCAATACTGTCCCAACCTTTACTGCTCTATTAATATTTTATCTTGACTTAAACACTTTTTTCCCTGGCCTCAATAAAACTATTAAATATTTGTCATCCTTCTATTCCTCTTTGATGTTCGGACGAAATATATCTACCCTAATAAAAATTGAATGAAACAATTTTCCATTCAGACGTACCATTTATATTGTTTTTATTATGTACAAATTACATACAGTCGAGCGTTTAAGATGATCAACTAGCTTTATGAAAAAATCAAAGAACACAAAGTTAAACTTTGATGCACGTACAATAAGGCACAAAATGGAATGGAAATGTCAACTAATTTGAAGTACAAAGTGTTTGATATGAATTTTTATGAGCTCCTAATGAACAGTTTTCAGTTTAAACGATTTAATTACGGCATTATAATGCTAATGTTTATTGTTTTACAAATTCGACCCTCATAAAGGCCTACGAGAAACATGCTCAACTTCTTTTGCATATTTTTAAGATTATTATAAGTCAAAACGGGCTGGGGTCGTGAACACAATCGCCAGTTAAGGATTTTAAACATTGTAAGAGGATTAAAGTACTCTTATGTTAATAATATGAGCATTTCAAAATGTTCAGTTTTTATTTTATTCCACTTTGACCTGTAATTGCAACTGGTTATGCAAAAATTTGTTTTTTTTTTTAATGCTAGAGGCGGACAAACGAGCAAGCGAGTCTCCTGGGTTGCATGAAATTGTGTCCAATTCATTTGTTTTGTAGTGGTCTTCTAAGAATGTTTAGTTATTCATACTTGTAAGATTTTTATGCAAAAAAATATTCATGAACAGTAGTCGAAAGGAATTTGTAATCATGTGATAACAAATTCTTCCTGCCTATTATTTATGTGTGGATTTTTGTGTGTGAAAAGACTTACTTTTTCCAGTGGCTAAATATTTTTTTTTTTGGTCAATATGCTAACGCTTGACCACAATCGCACCTGATGGAGAGCGACGATGAGCTCTAGGATGATGAATTAAAATGTGTAACTTGACGATATTTAATTTATACGAGATTTCGTCACCTGTCTTATTACAGGGACACAGTGCTACTAGGCCCGCTGCCTCGTAGTTAGACATTGTCACAAAAAATATTGCTGTTTAATCTTGTGGGTTTTTTTTTTACAATAAGACGCTCGAATACTGTTTTAATAAATATATTCCTCTCCTACTATTCCTGAAGGAATCGATTAAAATTGTAATGACCCCCCTCCAAAACCGTCGTGTCCCTTTCGAATCGGAAAAAAGTAATAATAATTCTAATAATTCTCACAACATCTCATACGTTGACCTGATTCCGTACTAAGTAGCTTAAGCACTTGTGTTTCAGATATCAGACAACAGACGAACACAAATATATACTTAAATACATATATTACACCCAGACACTGAACAAACACAAGTGTTCATCGCACGAATGTTTGTCCAGGATGGGGATCACCTTCACCAGTCAGTATCAGCCTATAATTTGTCCCACTGCAGGGCAAAGGCCTCCATCATAAAAATCAAGTTATCACTATTATGATGGAATTAGGCTTAATTACCACGCTTGATAAATGCGGATTGGTGATCACAAACCCGAGCTATGTTCGAAAAATTCGAAACATATTTTTCGCTCGACCCGGGAATCGAACCCAGGACCCCGAGATCACGGCCCGGTACTTAAACCACTAGACCATCAGGGGCGAATCGGAATGCTCAATGCATTAGTGAACATCGATGTGATGACATCTTGTGGACCATATTTAAAAAGCTGGGTTTGCTGACTGTCCCTTGCTTGTACATCTTTGAGATATGCGTTTTTGTCAAATCTAACTCTCAAAACAAAGAGAGAATTACGAAATCTTAATACAAGATATCCAAATAAACTTGTGCTGCCCAGGAATATAATATATAGAAAATTTTCTTTATTTCAAGAATATTAATTACAGTTTTTTTGCCGAGTTTTCCCGGTAAGTAGTCTTACTAGGAATACTACTACATTATACAGCCCTAACTCGTATTGTATGGCTATAAAAATATTTAACAGACTAGGTGATGACTTAAAGACATTGCCTTTAAATCTCTTTAGGAAAAGATAAAGAACTGGCTGGTTAATTAATGTTTTTATTCAGTTGACAAATTCATAAGCGCTACGTAACCCACTTTGTGTATTTTTTACTTTTATTTTAATATTTGCATACCAGATTCTTTTGAAATGTGTTAAACAGTGTATTTATTGTAACATCTTATTGTACCACTTTTCATGTCCAAATAAATTATTAGATTTGATTTTCGAATCCACTCAGCCAATAGTTTTGTTCTATTTTAACGCTTACAAGTAGTAGGTCAATCTGTGACAATCCTTTAAAATACGTCAAATCCAAGTGATATGAAATCTTAGTTAGAGATAGAGAGCAATGCTCCGTCTCTGTCTCTCGGCGGTGTCACTAGTCCGTGGGCGGTTATACTCGTTTATCATTTCGGCAAATTAATTTCGCAAATAAATCAACGAAAATAAAAGAAGTTTCGGCACATTTCTTGACGATGGAAATCGAGCGGATACAATTCGTAGGAATGGTGGATTTGTCATTTTGTGCTATTTTATTTATTGTGACAACGCGGGTGTTTGGATAAATGATCGCGCTTCGGATTAAAGTGGACTATAATTTCGTTTCCTCATTGATGTATTTAAAAAGTTAATTTATCAGATTTAAAAATAAATCAATTTAAACGCTTTTTTAACAACCGAATATAAACACTGTTTTTATTCTAGTAAAAAAAATGTCGAATTGAATTGAAGTGCGGATGAAAAAGGCACCACTTCCTAATGAAGGTTTTATATTGAAGTTATTTTTTTAATTTTTTATTCGTTTAATGTTTGCCCGAATTTCGAATGGTGTCGGCCTGACCATTGTGTCGATAACACGCGCGTGTTTAATCGATTATATTTAGGTATCAATTTCTGTCGAGTTTCGGCGTTTGCGATCCAATCACGGTTTCGAAATTGGAAACTGGACGATGTAGGTATAAAAACTTGATCCTGCATAAATGTAAATAAACTTTACTGCTCTTTTTTGTTTTTATTTATTCTACTGTACATCCATAAGCAGACGTCCAAACTCGAATTGATATTGATTGTGTTTTTTATTTTTATGACAGATGTAGTAACAACACAACTGACAGAAGTCAGTATTTGTAAGTTACAGTGAGGTATACTTTATTTCCATTTTTACAATACATTCTGGTATAGTTTTGAAACAAGATGCGCCTTTTTTAAAGATTATTCTATTTTATACTCTGATGCTAAAATCAAGCTGGATATACAAATCTTACTTTATGAAGGAGTCTTAGTTTCCGAGAAGAATTAGCTATAAAAACACAATATTCGGTGGAGGGGTGGGGGGAAAGCGACCGCATTTTAATACTAAAACATGCCCCACGATCAGGGCTGCCACGGTACTGTATGACACTTATTAACATTAGTGATTAATTTTGAGAAATCTCGATTACTTTATCCCATCTTTATCCTAATTCATCTCTAAAGATTTCATTAAATTTACTTACTTACTTACCCGTATATTCCCCCCCCCTCCCCAAACGCCCTGTTGGTCTAGTGGTTTGAGTACCGGGCCGTCATCTTGGGGTCCTGGGTTCCCGGGTCGAGCGAAAAGTATATTTCAAATTTTTCGAACATAGCTCGGGTTTGTGATCACCAATCCGCATTTGCCAAGCGTGGCGATTAAGCCTAACCCCAGCAAAGTAGCGATAACTTGATTTCTATGATGGAAGCCTTTGCCCTGCTGTGGGACAGTTTAAAGGCTTTTTATCCAGGTTATCAGGCTTTACCTGTTTATTCAGGTGCCGCTCCTGGTTTTAAATGAGTCTTCTTAGATTACTCACAGCTGACTGAGTAAAGTCATCCTTTTTTTACGCCAAAGTAACCAGTCATAGACTGCTCGGATTGGTATCAGTAGTTTCTACAAATTAAATAATAATAAATGTACATATTTTCTTTCTTTCTTCTTTTCTTACCTGCCATCATTGCACCTAGCTAGGTGTCCTGCCTAATTCCGCTTGAGATCCATCACTTTCCATCCAACGTCATTCTCGTATGTTCGTGCGATTGACATGGATCTCGAATTTGACATTCGGACGAATGTATCGACATCTGTAATTCGATTTCAATGTCAAATTTTCGAGAAAAGGCGTTGGAATCCAGAATTATTTCAATCATTTGAATACCAGGTGATAATTTCGTATCAACCCTAATCCCGATCGTGTATGAGGCTATTGTTGTCCGTCTGTCCGCATCAAGCACGCCCGTAAATCATATTCGTCGTAAATTCGATACGAGTTACAATGAAAGATCTCTGTTCTTTTAATACCACGAGGAGTGAGCGCGACACTTTTTTTGGACGTCAAAAAGGCGCGACGGTTTTTTTGTTTTGTTTGTAATGTATTATTATATTGTGATGTAGGAGTTATTATGTGTGAAAATTAAATTTGTCTAGTAATAAGATTTGTCAGAATTTTGAGTAATGTTTTATTTTTTAGTGGACTAAACGCGTAAGATACAGTGTTCATTTGTCGCTATTGTGACAAAGAATAATGCACACGATTTTGCGCGCGCATTTTTCTTCATTGTTCGAAAGTATTTTTGTTTTTAATTGACAGTTAGAATTTCAAAATCATTTTATTTAATGCCAACTTACGTCACGCTATTATTACAGGTTTATAATTTATTTTCTGTGGCATATTTAAAAGAATAAACTTAAAAAAGAATTTTGTGACAAATTCAGCATTCAAAAACCGAACCTTTTCTTTTTAAATAATTACGTCAAGCGTTATACAGTTCGATCACAAATTGCCAGTAGCTATTGTTGCCGGCCCCACGCATAACATTGTTTACGGGGCAAGCACGTACGCGCTACTTTGTCGCGCGACATCTGCCAACACACGCCAATGACATTTATCAATACCCTTATTACAAGGGAATAAAGTCGCATATCGAAGCACTATAGTAGATGAAGGCCTAGTTCATCAAGAGTTAATTATAAAATTCAACGTGGGTAGGGAATTTATTGGGCTTTATTTAAAGCATTCCTTTCTCATGTTTTACCATAATAGAAATTTGCATAACAAAGTTAAATCCATAGACTAATATTGCAATGCATTGCTTATGCAAAATAATTTTTAGAAGCTTACTTAATTCCTAGTAACTTAAGTATAACTTTTGTTTTATCTCATCTGGCCTTATTTATTTGCAATAATTACTTATCTACTCGTGCATAGCTAAATTACCCAATTCGCCATGCACAATCATTTAAATAAGCTACAGACATTTATTAACGCGTAACAAAAGTTATACCACTTGGAAATCCCAGTTCACGTCACGTGCTAACAGTTAAGTGTGTCCAGCGACAAATAATTTTATAGCGATAAAATAAAAGCACACTCCGACAACTTCATCGGGGGTCTACTAAAGATGACCAATTTGTTATCTAACAAAAACAAATAAATGCCCACCTACCTCATCAAATCTACCACTTAAATTTCAATCCTAACCCCCAACCATAAGATTCCCAATGGTCCGAACGTGAAAAAAGTGCAGACAAAAAAGTGATAAGTCTTTTGTAATCTGCCCGACGCCACGGAGGCTTACTAAAGTTAATTGCTTTGAAATTCTTTTTTATACGTCTCGGGTAAATGTTTCATTATATTATTGTCTACCTGAATTGTCGGAGACAGTACTCGGTAGATATAGAGACGATAGAAAAAACGACGACAATTTTTGACCGCGTTGACTCAACATTCAGCAATGTCCAATCGATAGATTAAATTGGAATGTTTATCGAGTTTGCTTTGGTGGGTCTGACATAATTTTGTATTGATAGTGACAACGACTGATTAGGGAATTCTGACAATGCTAGTCAAAATACTTTAATCTGTTAGTCACGTACGTAAACTTGTATCTAGTTTGTAATATTTATCTTTACATTTGTTAAGTTTTGTTTTACTAATGTAGATACTTAAATAGGTAATATAATATTTTTGGGTGCAGAGATCACCAAATAAATGTAAATACCTACAAAATTGATTTATAAATAAGTAGATGATAATAATGCATCCAGAACATAAAAATCACTTTCGTAGATATTTTGAGCAGATCTTTAGCAGACATCTTTTTGGAGATTTTTACTTAAAATTTATTATAAAATCTTTGCCTGCTGCCTGCTGCAGTCAATTGTGTCAAAATTATACTTAAACATTGAATCAGTGCCATAAAACATCTGTCGCCTATTACAGTTTTGCATTTTTTTTTCAATCGGCGGCCGACAATCCTGCACACTGGGTATTCCGCAGGCCAGTTTTATGCCACCCCATTGTTTCTGCCACGTTTCTGAAAACATCTATTCAAGCCATCGATAAAGCAACAACATAAACTTTTGTCCGGACCATCCCGAACTTTCCTCTAATTGTTGGTCAATACTTTTTTGTGGGATTATCTATTTGCAGTGTGACTAAAGCTGAATAAATAGCAGGTAATTTTACTTTGTAGGCATTAAAATAAAAATTATGTTTAAAAAATGTTTTGTCTGGAATATTGTTTTCTTGAACTGCATTAGGAAAAGGACTATCGTATTGTCTGATAGACCTTAGGTAAAAGGTCTACAGGTACAAAAGAGCCAGATGCCGATTTACTAAATTTAAAAACTACTCGGTTAAAATATTTGGAACACGATTTTAATAAATGTTAAAACAGGTTGACGTCACTGACCTGTTGGAAGTGACGACACTACCTTATTTTCCGTCTTCTTCACATCTACCGGTCGTTCTTACATTCGCGATGATTTAACAATAACAATTTTCTAATCTGGCCGATAGAGCTCATGTAGAAAACACACATTCTTCCCATACCCGCAACAACACTGCATTTTCAACTTGTAACCGTTAATGCGTATACACAGGCAATATTATAAGAAAGAACGCGCCCAACAAAGGACCATTTCGAAGCGACAACACCCGCTTCCGTCGCCTACAACGCCGTAAGGAAACCCGTGTGAAGTGAAACATGCAATTTGCAACAATGTACGTGATCGGATATCGGGAGTTTGACGTGCTAGCTTACTTGTACTATGATTGAAGGAACATACGCATCAAATGTAGTCTGCGAGCCGCGTGTTATGCTACTACTCCCGTACGGTAGTATTAGTTAGTCCTGTTCCGACTTTGTGTGTAGACAAATAATACTCAGCATTCTAATCTATGAGACAAAATAAATACGCTATGGGTGACTTCAGTTTGTCAAAGGACAACCTCTTTTTTGGTCTAAGTGCCAGCTAGAAAAAAATTGCAGTATTCTATAGGACTTGTCTCCCAGAGTATTTACAACTATGGCACCAAAGCTGTAGGGTCATTTATCCTTGGTTTTATTTCAGTTCAAAAATCAACAACTTCATACATTTTAAGAGAATTTACTATTAAACATGTTTTTTCCGTATGCCAAATCTCGACATTTGAACATCAGGGGGACAAGTCCTAATAGAATACAGCATTTTTTTTGTGACCGGCGCTTTCATATTTGGACCAAAAATATATGGATGTCCAAGGATCTCCTTTCCTGAATTTCATTGATCTACGGTTGTAGAAAGCGAGATTAGTATTTTTTTTATTTTTGTTATATTTTGTCTGTTTATTCAATATCTTTTAAATTACATACATTACGAATGGTTGGGGTCTCTATTTAAGTATGCAATACCTGTGTGTAGACACCCCGCTCCTTCTTGAAATTTACAAAGATAAGGATCATACTATACTAATGTGTGTGTGTGTGTGTGCATTTGTTCGTATCTATAACTATGTGTGTGTTGCAAATACTCGAGCCAAATAATGATTGAATGATCATATAAAACCTACTGCCACGAGTCTTCGCTTATTATATTAGTTTAACTATCTGCAGGATCGGCGCGGGAAAGTTGTAGTGATATCAGAGTTTTAAACGCTCCTGTCATGCCGGTGGTCATTGTCATCTCTATGAAAAATGAAACCTCTACCACCACACAATGAAACTTGACCCGAGTTTCATTGTTAGGTGGTAGAGGTTTCATAAAGGAGACAATTTTACAAAATACTAGCTGACCCGGCAAACGTTGTTTTGCCATATAAATAAAAGGGTTGATCGTAGAAGGGTGAAAATTGAGGATTGTATGTATTTTTGTATGTTGTATCATAAAAAAAGAGAAATTAAAAATTTTGTCTAAAAAATAAAAATAAAAATTTAGGGGTGGACTACCCCTAACATTTAGGGGGATGAAAAATAGATGTTGGCCGATTCTCATAGATACCGGATAAGCACAAAAAATTTCATCAAAATCGGTCAAGCCGTTTCGGAGGAGTATGGCAACGAAAACTGTGACACGAGAATTTTATATATTAGATGTAGTTGGCGTAAGGTCCGACTTCAAGTGGATTAGTTATGTTTTGACAGGTCCTGTCAAGTGACGTTACGTGCAATATTAGAGTCCGATCCATCAAAGAAGTCCTGTGAAAAGCTCGCTTCAGTCCCAATCAAATTTGGTCTTTATTGTCATAGACACAAAAAATCTATAATTTTAGTTCCGCGTGTTGCTGCGGGATTTTTTTCGTTGCGCGGACTCTACCAATTGTATTAAATGTGGACATAACGCCATCTATCGGATTTTCCATTTGTAAAAACCCTTACTATCAAGACCAATACTTGGAACCATACCTGTCTGTTCAGCGAAGATAAGTAGTGGTAAATAATCTTTCTCAATACAGTAAATTTCTGAAATCGATCTTGCACGTGGATATCGATCGTGATCGCGCAGATTGGCGCAATTTGCCGCTAGATGGCGCTTCGAGGAAGCGGCGCGCGGCGTCACGCGGCGCCCGCGCAGTACCTGTGTAATTTATTGATCATTTCTAGAGATGTGACTCGTACGGATAGCCTCACGTTGAAGTATCCAAATCTGTCTTTCTTCAATCGACTCTCACCCATAGAATTATTCTTAGCCTTCTATGCTCTCATAATACTTTCAAACACATTTCGTTCAATATAAATTGAGGAAGTTCGACAAATTGTTTTCAACTCAAGTGTGGCTGTCTGCACTTGCAAAATTATACGCCTAAGTCACCTGGACAGTAATAAAGAATCGATTGATACCTCATTCATCACAATCGGATGGGTAGTTTAGGCAAAATCTTGGAACATACAAACATACTTACATACATAGACTGTTAAAATCATAACCCTTCATTTTTGACTTTGCCGTAGTCGGGTAAAAATATACTTTCTTACATTCGTTTTTGTAAGGTAATAAAACTAAAGAATATTGGTTTAATCTATTTTGTATAATCAATAATAAATCGTAAGTCGATATTAGACTTTTTTCATTCTTGTTAAAGCAAATTGATCTTTGCAACATTACTCAACTTATTCGTTACTATAATGGCAACTCTTTAATCAACCTTCTATATAAATACTTGTATTTACGTTTAACAAACAACAGACTAAAAAAGATTTTGTAAATCGGCGAGCTTGCCGGCGAAAATTTGTTTCGAGTTTTAAATAGTTCAAGCGGGAACCAATAAACGGAGAATATTTTTTTGAACAATCGAATTTCGACTAAACTTATGATTTTAGTCCATTATCGATATTTTCTCCATCACTACCAATTTCATAGTAATTGCACCCTCGCCGCCCTATGCTAAATGTTTCTACTCGTGCAAACTTATTGCAACTTTGTGCATTGTTCTAAGAGTTTAATAATATCTATGGTATACAAATGCAGTTTTAAGAAGACTTATTGTCGCCGGTTTTTGTGATGACATTAACTTGAACAGTAGATAGATAGATAGACTTTACAGATCTTAGTGTCTATGGTATCATATTAGTACAATACAGGCGGTTTTATCGCTTCCATACAGCCTAGGGGAGAGGAAAAGTATAGCTAATTGAAAAAGGGTAAGGCAGTGCAGTGCAGGGTAAGGGTAAGGTTACGCCGTGTGGTCCCCGGCAGAGTAGAATAGGCCACCCTCACTCTTACCGAGGTGTCGTAAAAGGCGACTAAGGTAAAGCTGCTGGCATGATCATCAGCGCCCAGAGAAGGAAAACTCTGCATTTATATCAAAACCCTCGCCAACCCGTCTGCCAAGCGTGGTGAGTATGGCAATTACCCCTAATGTGATTGAGGGAGGCCCGTGCTCCAGCAGCAGGAACTTAAATGGGCTGATGATGATGATGATGATGATGATGATGATGATGATGATGAAGGCAGTGCAAGTCAGAAATATAAAAAATATGACATTGTATAAATATAATTTATAGTAAAGAAATGTATACTAACTATAAATACCTAATACATAAGAAGTTCATTTTGTATTAAGTTGAATTACAACTTAAGGTGTCAAGTTGTAATTCAATGAAGACAAAAATATGACGATTATAGATAAGAAGTAGGCAAACGAGAAAATGTTAAAAATATTACTGAAATAACAGTATTATTATTTGATTTAGAACTTTAATTTGCAAATACCATTTCCTGCCAAGTTAACCGTAAGCTTCTTCGCTACATTAATTAAAACTACTTAGAAGAATATCTAATAACTTTCTCCGTCAATATCTCCGTTAATCAGTTAAATTCATTCATTGATATACACAAGTGTACAGATCAAACAACAAAGTTCAAATATGGGCAAACCACTACTCAATAGTCACGCTACTTAACTTCGAAGAACTAGCAAACAAGTCAATTGTGACCCAAATCCGGTTTTTAATTTTCTTGATCAATGACTTTCTATTTGGTATAGTCTGTGAATAAAAAAGATATACAATATGAAGTTTAAGCGGTGTTAATACATGACGGTAAAGATTAACCGATTGCTAACATTGGCGAGAAACTTGAGGGAAAACCAGCGTATAATGATTGCGTAAGTACTGTTACGAAATATGCTAGCAAAGATATTATATTCATAAGATAACCATCTTATAAAAATAAAATAGTTTAAGATAAATTCTCACAATGTTGAATACTCACAATTGTTGAGCCAGGAATGATTCTCTTCAATAATCATGGTTGTTTAGCTGAGTTCTCCCAAGAGGAACCAGATCAACTGAAGCTTCAATGTGATAACTAGAAATGATATAGTGGATCATGGTCCCATATCTACTACAGCGTTTTGCGCTTTATCATTCATAATAAAAAAACAAAAGACTTTGATGCATCTATGATAGGACATAATATCGAATAGTTGTAAAAACCACTCATGTTTTCAAACGGAATATAATGTTTTTCCTGTGTTGTAATTCTAAATTACTAATAGGCAAAATTACTAGTGACAAGTTTTAAAATAAGTAAGTTTCGAAGAAACCGTGTTTTAAAAATAATGCAAACTTGGAGAAAACTAAAACCTACACCGCTAATGCCACTCGTACATTAACTTGAATCATATTCCGTGTGTTTAATCAATAGCTTTTTATTCCCATAATTGCCTTTTCTTGACAGGTATACAATTTATTTCACGAATGTGCAGTTCTTAGTCTGTGTCGAGAATTGTTCCCGCAATGCGACAGGAAGCAATTGTTGAGCACTTAATTAAAATAATTGTGTAATTGTCAGAGCAGATCGTGTTGATAACGCGAAACATGCCTTACGATCTGGGCGGGTATTACGAGTGTATGTATATATGTTAGTTCCGTACCTAATTGAAGTGGTGGAGTTGCCAAATTAGATAGTAAAAGTAGAAAGTAAAAAGATCTTTACTGTCAATAAAAAGGTAGAAACAAACTAGCAATAAATCTAAGGCTACTAAATAATATAAACAAAAACTTTAAACTAAGTATGGCTGTAGTACAATTATTAACAAAAGGTACTAGTCTCAGCATTTGCTCGGCTAAATGGCCAAGCGCTGGTTTTCAGACTAGCCCTTACTAGCCGATATAAGTTAAGTATTCTAATCAAATGAGTCTTCATTATTTTATGTTTCTTTTTCTTTACATATAGCTTAATATATAGCTGAGCTCTGCATTTCTTTCATTCCAAGATGGTGTTTGAAGTTGAATGTCGTATCGAAATTGATTACTTTGGGCTTTGGCAAGTTACACATGATTACCTAAACACATCAATAATATGTATGTCTCTATTGTTCTTCTTTTATACATATTGTATAGCTGTATTTGGACGACGTATTCTTGAGACTTTCTTGCAAATAACTTTTAGGACAATACTAGTCAAAGAAATATACTTGAATTAAGATATTATTTCCAACATAAAATAGTTATTTTAAAATCTAGGTATTTTAGTAGAAGAAAGCAATTCGGACTTAAATTTAACAGTTCTGAACTAAATATTTAGTTCAAATATAATTAATTACTATACGATGCTTCAATGAGTCACTTTGTACTTACTAGTTTACGTAGTGACCGAAATGTTTTGTCAAACAAGAATTCAAATATTGATTTACATTTAATTCTAGTTCATTATTTACGGAACAGTTTATAAACTAAAAACTTGAATCGAAAGCAAATGCTGTAATCATCTAATTCCAGATATATTATGTATTGCGTGGGTTGGCGAGTTGGCAAGGTAATGTTTTATAATGGACAATTTTTGAAACGCGAAACCACCATTTAATTAATTTACTATAATTATTTTCATTTGGGTCAGAAGCAAATGCAAACTTTGAACATACGATATGTCAATAATTCATATCGAAAGATTAGAAACCGTATAATATTATGGAATAGGTCAGATAACATTTGATAGAATAATGTTATTACTGGTCTTATTAATATTGAATAATGTTTGTGTTAACTTTTTTTAGAATCTGTAATGATCTAGGTATTTAGAGAAATATCAATACCTAGTTCAATAAATTACGACATTGACAGCGATAAAGAATATTTCTAGAAATTTTCATATGCTCACATCGAAAACATTCATACACAAAATATGTCACGTTAATAATGTAGGCAATGAAGTGATACAAACGTTCTATTGGAGAAATACAATAAATATAAAAGAAAAAAATATTAAATATGCCGTGGGACAAACCTTTTATATGAAGTATTTGGTTTCTCATCCACCAACAGATAGAAACTTTTAAGCAATTCAGTTTAAAGGAGATAAACAGAAACACAATTTAAAATCAATTAGTGGGAAGCTGTATATTCGTTAGAAAGTACAATTTTCGTATGGTGCGAAGATCAGAGAATGCGTGGACATGTTGTGACACTATAGAGGGAATGATTTATGAGACTAACACTAATCGCGGTTTTATTTATACCCGGCGTAGGAGAGCCGCGTTTGTTGACATCGAAATAGGCCACTGGGTAAACGGTTGACTGCGTGATCATTTTATTAACACCTATGGGATTATACAAATCATCAATAGGTTAGATAGTGTTGATGAGATGGATTGAGTTTAGGCTAAATTGTGGAGTGGTTCATCAATCTCCCTTTGACTCGTACACATTGCTTAAGAAGCTAGCTAGAGGCATTTGTAGGAGTGGTGAATAAGATTTCCTTATTTATTTTTGCCGTGTGTTCCCCGGCAGAGTAGAATAGGCCACCCTCACTCTTACCGAGGTGTCGTAAAAGGCGACTAAGGTAAAGCTGCTGGCATGATCATCAGCACCCATAGAAGAAAAACTCTGCATTTATATCAAAACCCTCGCCAACCCATCTGCCAAGCGTGGTGAGTATGGCAATTACCCCTCATGTGATTGAGGGAGGCCCGTGCCCCAGCAGTGGGGACTTAAATGGGCTGATGATGATTTATTTTAGATGTATTTTTAAATTTCGCTGTTTTTCAATGCAATTGAAACTATGACGTGATATTTTTTACTATGCAAATTAGTGCTAGAAGTTAATTTTAATTGATGTCAGTTACTCAATTCGTTGTCATTTCTTTTAATCTAGCTTGAGAAACATCTGGTCATAATTCTCTTGTCTGATAATGTCACTGCTCCTTTTTGATATAATCTGGCCTTTATTTGCATCCAAAAACAAGCGTAGGCCTCAGGTTTTTTGTTTTTGGCGTCGTTCCATTCTAACCACATGATTATTGTTTGAGATTTCAATTAAGGGACTTATTTTTAGTTTGGTTAATCCTGCGCATCTGGCTTTTCTGAAATAGTGTCTCGTCTTACAATGGAACTTTTTGTTATTTATGACTTTTTGTTTTAGCAGTAAAATTATGTTGAATATCCTTTGAGGCATTTAATGCAGTTATAGCGAAGAATTCATTAATAATCACATCTTTTTAATTATGAATCTCTTAAAGTCACTTCTGAATAGTTAATTTATATTAATGGTATTTTTGTAAGTCTATGTTCTATTCTAAGTTACTTGGACTTTGCATTAATCATATCAGTATCGCTCAAGGCTTGCACTACCGTCCGTCTGTCTGGTAAAGGAGGACTGTAGTTATTTTTAATGTATTACGCTTCATCAATGAGCTTTATGTTTAGCATTGTTTCAGTATGATTTACAATGCCTCTTTGATCACACAGAGCCAAAACCATTACATTTGTTTCGCCAGAATGTTATTAATCAAAGGCATTTACTGCGGTCGCATTCGAAATTAACTGCCGTAGATTAAATGTTACTTCTGAGAACGGCTGGCTATCAAATATTCCCAACAATAAACTCGCTGGGAATTATTATACTGATACAACCCATCGGAACCACAATATCTGAAACGTCATATTCCTGGATTGCAGCCAATGCGTTATGAGCGTTTATTGTTGGGAGGGTAACGACATTTAGTTGCCATTTGACATACACTCTTTTTCTTTGAATACGGCACTGGGCCTTCTTGATTTGAGTGCTTCAAAAGGCAAAACTTAAAGTAATAAAACTCAATGAAGGTTATCTATAACCGAGACATGCAGCTTGTGCCCCACGTGTCCGAATCCAAAGCTCGTGCTTAAAACAAATAAAGGAGCAATCAAAGAATCCAGCCGGCAAACAAGAAGACACGAAATCTCCCGCGACGTCTGTCAAATTAGCATCACAAACGAAAATAGCGTCATTCTAATTATTTTGATGACTCAACCGAAATACAATTAATCTTGCCGCTTCTGTGAACTGTCCGAGTGACGGACGGACGAAAATATCGTCGCATTTCGCGATAAATAAACTTGGGAGTCGAATATCGGATTTCGATTCCATCGTGCTGCGTATCAAAGATTTGTACGCGCGTGTTACGTGGCATCACCGGAGCGCAGTGCCGGCACATCCCTCGGTCGCTGCCAAAATATTACACTCTCCATATGTACTGCCTAGGACTATTTATGGAATCACAGTATGCGCAAACATACAACATGAACCATTACTTTATACCTACATTAAGGAGTAGACGTTAACTAATTGCGACTAGCTAAATGTGCTCATCAAGCTTACAGCTGATAAAACATCTGAAGCGCGAATTTAAATGATTTTTCTTGCTAAAATTTTGATTTACGAATTTTAATGATCTCATCTACAAAAACTTTGATTATTTGCTCTACATTTCGAAGATGGGGCGATAAATTATTAATACCCTCATAGTCCCGTAAAAAACCTTTGTAATAGGTACAATCATCGAGAACCGAATTATCAACATGAAACCATTTATGTATGTTTTATGATGCACAATATCTAGTACACTGAAGGAAATGACGATCCGTTTGGAACAGTGGTAGTGAACGCTGCCTTGGTCCAAGGGGTTCGATCCCCGCACAGTACAAACATTTCCTCACACCGCTTTGCCAACTGTGACAAGGTCCAAGCTTGCCCTGTATACAAGTAAAAATGGTATTAATCACTAGAGAGAAGTGATGTGTCTTCACGTAATCGATTCAGCAACAAATTCCTGGTGCTCCACTATTTATAAGGCAGGAAATCAGCTGTCACATCCTGATTCCCTCTGGGAGATCCGCCAATGCGTCTGCGATTACATTAGATCGAGTTGGTTCCTAGCAAACGTGATTGGTAAGACGATATGTACCGGAACACTGTCTCGCCGTATTAGAATGCTTTGTAAAATTAGATTTGCTGTCGGAATTCGATTTTGGTCTATCAGCTTTCGATTGTTACTCATTTATTAATGTGGGTGGGTGGACGCGAATTTTATTTCAGAGGTAGTTGCTTTGAAAAGCAGTTTAAATTCAAACAGTTAGTGTTTCCATCCAAGCTTAGGGTTTGATTTTTTTTAGCTTATATGTGATCATTTTGCTTATTAAAGTTTCATGATAGTTTTTTTTAATGAGATAGGGGACGAGAAGGCAGATCACATCGTAAAACATGATCACCGAAACCCATAGACACCCAGAGGAGTCACAAGTGAGCCACCAGCCTTTTAAAATCATACTATCTTTGACATCATTCAAGTGCTGTAGATTATTTATTTTTATTTATCCATTTTTTTGGTGAATGACGGTTACGGGCAGGCTCAACTGAAACTTAAGTTTCATTAATTGTTGGAAGTTCATCAAACAATTGGAAGCTATTAACTAATACTTTTCGCGTCAGATCCATTAATCATGTTTAAAAAACTAAATAAAAAAGCTTTTAAAAATCTTAAATATAAGATAGGCAAGGTTTTCCGATTCGCGTTAGTCACGGAAACAGTGGGGCTCGCCCTTGGCCGGTCGCCTACAGAAATATGAACGTAACACGATTTTATCGCGGCGACAGTTGACACTGCGCCTCATTGTGCGTCTGCGCCGCGTCTAGCCCGCCATCCATAAATCAATCTCCCGCGGTCCCACAAATTGGAATCTCACCGCTAAACGGCTACTACAGGCCCGGATTGAGAGCTTGAAGGCGAGGAGGTGTTGATGCTTCCTTATGCAGCTACCTCGGACGGCTGCGCAAGAGGTCCCGGGTTCGATCTCCGGGTCGTAGCAAAAATTTGTACCTAAGTTTTCGGTAAGAAATTCTCAGTGTCCGCCCGGAGTCAGGAAGTCGTCGGTAATATACCCCCGTAGCTCGGAAAGCACGTTAAGCCGTTGGTCCTGCGCCCAATCCCTCGGACGTGTCACGCTGGTGTCCCATCGCAATAAGAGTGTAAGGGAATAGAGAGTGCACTTGTGTTAGCGCACACACTTGAGCACTATAACACGAGACTACTTCACTGACGTCATTATTATTGATAGATTTTTCTCGGGCTCCTGGTTGGTATTTTTTTATGCTAGAGGCGGACAAACGAGCAAGCGAGTCACCTGATTTAGTTATTATTCAAGAATAAAATGTATTTAACTAATTATAAATGTAGAGTTTTCGTTGTAAAATAAAGTATTCGCTATAGGTAATGTAGGTATAGATTGCTGGTCTGCATTGGTGGCGGTAATCGCTAACCTTTAGGTGATCCATCTGCTCGTCTGACCTCTATCAAATGAAAAAGTGTAAGTATAAAAGTAATATGAATTACAATCTATGTTTTCCTACTGTTTGATCGATGAAAACAACAGATTTGTAAGTCCCGGCATCTTCAGCGATGCTTGCATAACTTGCGATTCAGTTCAAAGTTAAAAAGAGAAGAAAACTTGGATAGGTATACCTACATTTTTTTACGAATTAAAATTACCTCCATAGTTGATCAATAAGCGGTCCATGCCAGTCCTCTATTGAACGATGCCCTCTTTTCTGTTCGAGACTTTCCAGTCACTGCTAGCCCTTCTAGAAGAATATTCTAGGGTCTGCAGTCCAACCAGTGCCTTTCCTCGACAAAACAAAGCCACTTGTCGCCTCTATAGCCGTCAAATTGTCTAATGAGACTTTTTTCCCTTATACGTAGTCCGGTCCTGGCTTAGCACTATAAAACCTCAAATAATAACCACGGATCTAAATCCCATAAAAATATTATTTCGAGTGGGCTTAATCCCGCCGTGGGTTTACGACGGTGTAAAACTTGATTAATAACTGGTGCGGTGCATTTGTGATCGCCGATAGAGGTCACACAATCATACAATGTTGCATTGACCCATTTAAGGTGCGTGTTCTTGCCATATTTTGGCGAGTTCCCCAGACGAAACAAGAAACATGATTCAATTTAATTAAACCTTTTGTTTTGGACTTCATTTTTAGTGATGTGATTCATTGGCTGTAATTCATTAATATTAATGTAGCTTTGACTTTATTCAGCACACTACTAATGAAGAATTAATATAGCGTATATTCATTATAATGAATAATTGTATAATTTATGTATACCGTGTTTTAATCAAATATATTAAAATCAGATTTATTAAGCAGATTATAACCAGAATAAATTATTCACACTTCGCCAACTTAATTAAACTTTAGCCATCTATCTGATAATATCGTGGCAATTACCTGGTTGATTTCAATGAGGCATTTGCTTTGCAATAAAACATTACGTTTCTTCTCGGGACTTTCGTTTAACTCCAACCAATCCACTCTCATTAAACGATCACTAACAATCATGTTCGATCAATCAATCACCCGATAATTTAGTAATTAACTTTTGTTATGCCACGGCCATTATTCAAAGCCGATCTCCAGATTGGTACATATAGTCCACCATATGTTCACGTATGATTAGTTTTTAGTTGTTTGATAGTCATCTGACGTTTTGATAGCTGGATAAATGGTTGATTGGAGGAGAAAGAAACTGGACAAGTGTGACTTACAGTCGTGTAAAGGTTCCGAATCTATGGTGATCATTTTAATGTCATTGACTTATTAAGCTTCCCTGTAATCTATGTATTGCATTATATTTTGTTTTGTTTAAGAAAATTTTGACCTAGTAGTTTTGGAGATAAGGGTATTTTTGTTTTGGTTTTCAAATAACTTTATAAACTTTCATCATACACCTAAATAAAAAAAGGTGCATTTGAAATATTCATAACAAGCACTTCCATTTATACACCCACACCAAGTATGAGATTAACAAAATTGTTTTCTTTTTTCTTGATCTACTTTGCCCCCCAAAAGTGGCCCCCATTTTACCGGTTACTGATTTACGTAACCAGCGTAGGTATGTAATTAGGTAAGACGGACGGACAGACAGACACACGCGTGATCTTAATGGTTCTGTTTTTTTTTCTTTTTGAAGTCCGGAACCCTAAAATCGTTAGTCTAAGCTCAGATGTACGGCTTTTTGTAGCTTTATTAATTTGATGATGAATTCGAATGAGATTTTTTTATTCTACTTTTATAGTAAAGTAATCCGTCTTGTGATCCATTCAATGAATAGCGTTGATATACACTTGCAATGCAAATAATAGCGGCATAACTTGCGTGTTGCTAATCTAAAAATGCCGACTTAGTCCGACAGTTAAGTGATGGTACACTAACAGGGGAGGAGGCCTGGAAAGCCTTCGCCACCTTCTGTGAGGAGGTGGCGGCAGGGAAGGAAGCGGCAGAGCGCGCGTGAGAGGAGGATCCCTCCGCCAACGCGCTCCGAAGAGCTAAAAGAGGTTAGATACGCCGACAATATGCGTGACTCCTTTCTCTCCTTGGAGATAGCCAGCCGGCTCATGGTACTGGGGTACCAGACCCGTCATTGCACCGGTCACCTTCAGTGCTTGTTAGGGACGCCTGCTCACCCTCGGCTTTCCCTAACGCCCCCCTCAGCTCACCTCGGCTGTCCCTAACGCCCCCCTCAGCACGAACTCCCACTATGGGCGATGAGAGGAAAAAAAAACTGTGCTTAGCGACCCGAACTAAGTCTTGGCATCCGAAACAAGAGATCTTGCACAACACAAGATGGATATCTTGCACTACTTCTAGACTGTCATTGAACTGAAGCTGTCACAGAATAGTCTCAACGACATTTTTCCAGCAATACCTAGGATTATCAGCGGTATCTTTAGTGCCTGAAAATATTCCAACGAATATTATAATTATGCCAATCTGTCAAGTCGTCTGTCCGCTTTTTTCTGAATTCCCCGCTTTCCTAGCAGTAGGTGTATGTGTCGGATGCGTCACCCGTCGCGGTATTTTTCGATCTGTCACATGATTTGAGTGGTATCAGATTTAGCCTGTGTCATTATGTCGGTAGAGTGGCACTTATATTAGGAACACCATTATTGTTTTAACCTATTAGCCAAATTTCGATGTTGTAGCAATTTAAAAATCTAGCGACTATCCTACTATCCTAATATTTCTATGCGCAACGTTTTACTTCGTCACTTCTTTTTTTTAAGAAAAAAAGGTGATGAGATTCAAAATCTGTTTTTGCCGTTTGAATATCTATGTAGGTCCTATTCAGACCAGTATCACTGCGACCAGTTTGATCTATTGTGACCGCCACTGAGCTACATATCAGTCCCAAACCCTACACTTTTCAGAAAGTGTATTAGTTGTTTGGGACTGAGATCCCTAGCTTCGTTGGAGCTCAAAAAGTACTTTCCTAAATGTAAGCTACGTTTGCGCATCAGTGGTCCGCATTCAGTGATTAAGTGTATAGGGGTTTCATCCGCCTCGTTACACATTCTACAGATTCTAGTGTCACTCAGTCCTATAGTGGCCATGTGCTTATTGAGGCAACAGTGACCGGTTAAAGCTCTTACTGGGATGCGTATGTTGTTCCTACTTAGCCCAAGAATCGCAGCGGAGGATCTACGGTCAAAGGGCTTTATGAGTAGCTTGGATATCTGTCCTATTGTAACCAACATTAAATGTACGCTACACTAACTTTAATGTATAATCCTACTAGCCAAAAGTGGTTGAACTAAAATCAAAAAGAGATTTTATCTTTCTTTCATAGTCTCAAATTTTGTGAAATAAAAATGAAGTCTAAATTGTAAGCATCCCTAAATCCCTAAGAAAAATAACGACCAATTTTAAAGTTGCGAATCCGTCGGCTTATCGTGTCCCTTTAAGGCGACGGGTAGGGCACACTAGCGACGCCAATCGATTTTAATTTTCAGCTACTAAACCGGATCTATTTGAAACAATATCGGGCTTACAACCTCTCAGCAAACACTTATACTATTTATTAAATAACCATGCATTATTGCTGGGTCCGTTTTTGTTCGCGAAAAATTGATTCACGCCAAAAGTGGCCGCCTTTGGCGTGATTAGTTTTTGGCGTACGCGTTGGACCCAATCTTTGTGTATGGTTATTTAATAAATAGTATAAGTGTTTGCCGAGAGGTTGTAACCCCGAAATTGTTTAAAATAGATCTGGTTTAGTAGCAAAAAAATAAAATCGACTAGCGTCGCCAGTGTGCGCCCTACCCGTCACCTTAAAGCACGGAATCAACCTCAATCAGGCTTTAAACTTGCAATAACTTAACTAAACGAGATGGGTACTCAGAATGTTGTGTTATGTTATGTTATATAGGCACAAGTAACATATCAGATATACCAACTACTGAAAACTAAACTCTTCTAAATGTTCAATGGTGTCAGTCAATACACAATAAAGTTTGCTTTTGTTTCAAAATGTACCTCATTAGACGTCCGGGCATCGACATCTGTAACCAAAAGGAATGCCAGAATCGATAACTCTCGTTACAGATCGAATTTATTCATCGGGAATATATTTTAGTGGTGCGGCCCGACCTGCCGCCCCGGGGCCCAATAAAATTATTCGAATAAATAAGCAACATATCGACTCGTAATTAAAAACATAACTTATTAATAATCGTTTATTAACGCTTGCGGGTTTCGCGCCTTTCGTGTTAAATCAAATGACAACGGAAGGAGTAAATTTTATAAACGATATATTTTAAATCGATTGGATTTATGAGCTCGATCGTACGTTTTTTGGGTTAGATTTACTCATTATACTTTATTTGGAATCGCTTGATATGGTCAGGCGACTATTTAATTTTTTGTTAAGCATACATTTATTATTCAAACACCAACATTCAGATTCAGAATGTATCTTCCACACCGCGTTGCTTTCGGAAAACCTTTTTTAAAAAGACTTTTTGGTCTTTAACAACTATGCAATGCGAGGGATTTGTTCCGTTATCAACTAAATAACGTCCTAATTTGAGGTCAATAGGAAACCAAACCAAAAAAATAATCCCCCAACACAAAGCCTCACAGAAAACCGGTGTAAAGCAACCCTGTGCTGTGTTTCGCTGCGTGAGTGAAGGTACTGGAGGCCCAATCCGGGGGAAGGGGGGTTTAAAGGTTGGCAGCGCACTCGTGACTCCACTGATGTCGCGTGTATCTATGGACGGCGACAGTGGTTTACTATCAAGCAATCCGTCTATTCGTCTTTTTTTTATGCTAGAGGCGGACAAACGAGCAAGAGAGTCACCAGATGGAAAGTAATCAACGCCGCTCATGAACATCCGCGAAATCTGAAGGACCGCTAATGTGTTGCCGGCCTTTTTAAAAAAGAGTACGGTCTTTCACCTATTACTTAAAAAAAAGATAATATGGTTTGAAATCATGAAACTTAGTTTCTTTTGTATCTCTTTACTTCTGGTCTACTTCTTCGGTATTTTGTCTGTATAATGACTAGCCACCGCAATGTCGAATTTTTTCTGAATGTTTAGTATAACCCTGTGTATGAAAATAAACATTCAATTTAATTTATGAAAATATAAATTAAGGTTATAGGTACAAATAGTATCTTTAACATAATGTTTGCAAAATCCCGTTAAATTAACAAAAAGGTATCTGAAGTATTTAGAGAAAATGTAGAGTATTTTTATATATAAGTATTTTTATATACGAGTATGTAACTCGTGTATGAAGCGGCGGTATAAAGTAAGATTTTGGTTCGTTGCAGTATACGAAGACTAGAAATACTACATAGGACAGCGAAATCAGATGAAATATTTCTTCCTTTTAGTAATCTAAGCGGATGATATATCTCAAGTGTAGGCGTTTATACGATGCACTACCTAATTGGAAATATTATTTATCATTCATCTTTAACTAAGTAATATTTTCTGAATCAAGTTTATAATAACATAACTACATGCGTAGATAGGTACGTATAATATCTAAGATCTTGATAATTTCTTTAAGAGTGCGTCCCCGGTCACTGGTAAAAAAGGCCAAGTTTAGTCCGCGACGGCGAGTTGGCAATAAAAATAATGTGATTTGCAATTCTTAGCAGATCATATGTAAAAGTGGTCCAAAACAACAATAGTGGAGGCGAGAAAAGAACAATAAACCGACTGATTTATTTTAATAAAGTAATTTATGGGCCCTTACAAATTGGCTTTGTTCAGGGTTGTCAATCTACAACGTGTTAATTAGTAGGTATTTTTTAACCTTATACCAATGAGAGGCTCAGTATTTCGTTTACTCAGTAGTAGTAGGGTTTCTTTAGCTTAAAATATCAGAAAACATAATTATACTTCAACTTAAATCTCAGATCTGAGAACTTATTTTATGGGCACCACACCAACGAAGGTAGCACATATAAAACATAAATAGATATTATTTTGAGTATAACAGGACACTGAACAAACCGACCGACCGACCGTGGACCGACGATCTGGTGAAGATCGCTGGAATCCATTGGATGCGGGCGGCACAGGTCCGGTCTGTGGGGAGAACGTTAGGGAAGGCCTATCTCCAGGGTTTATTCCCGCTGTCCACCCTCTGCTTGTCCACCCGGGGTAGACAAGCAGAGGGTGGACAGCGGGAATACACCATCTCCAGCAGTGGACGTCTATTGTCTGAAATAATGATGATAACTGAACCAATACACATGTTCATCACACCAATGTTAGTAGTTTATAAAGAGAATCCATCACCCACCCTTGGAGCATGCGAATGGGTCACTACCAAATGCGCCATTGGTTCAGACAAATTATGTGACAATCATAAAACAACATACTCAAATACATTAAAGACAACCCTAAGACAGTGTTGGGTGCCTTATCGAGTGTCTGTAATCGATAAAATCGTTGTCGATACGATACATGGTTATTAATGGTCTGCTCATTGTATATTATAATGAGATCCGATTTGTTTCGCACCTCATTTAATAGATACTTTCGCGTTTAATTATGTGTCTATCAATTTGCGATACATTTAGTAACCTTTGACACGGCACGAATTAATATGACATACGCCTTGTAAAGTACAATGAGGAAATGGATTGTTTTTTTTTTACATATATGAGAGGTGGCAGACGAGCAGACGGATCACCTGATAGTAAGCAATTCCGCCGCCCATAGGACACCCACAACACCAGTGGAGTCACAAGTGCGCTGCCAACCTTTTCCCCTTCCCCCCATTGGGTCCATTGTTGATGATTCTGTTGTTTAGTTACAACAAAAGCAGTTCAATTTAATGCTTTCATTTTCTTTATTTTAAAACGATGAATTTTGTAATAGATAGTAGTAGAAATTAGTATTTTATTGTTGCCCTTGATCTTGGCTTTAATAATGACGTGCACATTTCGAGTTTTCCTAAATTTTTTTTATTCAAATTAATAATTGAATTTCTTTGATACTGGGTTATTAAATACATTTTTTTAGCTAAAATATGGTTTTTAAGACTTGTGTAATAAGTAATTACACAACGACGACCTACTGTCTTCCAAAATGTCGCTTAACAAATTTAACTGCGCAAAGATTATACCTCTCCGCCAAGTTATTAAAGAAAGACTACAAAACGATCCAAAAGAATGTTTAATCAAATCAAATTTGGATCCAACACTCACCAAGGCGTAAACTCGACTGTTAAACAAGGACATTACCGAAACAGCATCCCATAAACCGTCTCACTGATAACTCATCTCGGCCGGTCGTAAATCCGTTGCTCCATAACTCGTCGGGTTAATTACGAATAAATAAATAAATAATTGAATGTGAGCGGCCGCGGGCTTAATCGATCGTGTCGAGGTGTCCGAGGTGCTAACAAGGGCCCGCTAGCGTTTCGCTTTGCGTCTGCGCAGGCGAACGGCTCGCTACCGGGTGGGGATCCGATAAGCCACGTGTTGTGGATATCTGACGCGTGATTGATTGTCAGATGACATCTTCTGGAGGCTAGAGGCATTTTACTATGCATGGTAAAGGGTCTTTATTCGCGCTTACACGGCTAATCGCCGCTTCATTGGAATAATCAGACTGTCCAAATCCTGAACCGTGGACTAAACGTAACCTAGGCAACAGCTTTGGACGAAGCGGAACTTACACGCCAAGATGAAAAGAACGTAAAGAGGCTTTATTTATGATACCATTTGAGGGCTTCGGTATTATTTCAATATTTTTAACAGTATATGACAATATTATTTTGTCGTAAAATATATCCTATGGCTGTACAGGACCGTCCTGGAGCCCAATTCTCGGGTTCGTGATATTTTGGAAACATGGCGGATATCACCTGAAAACCATATAAAAAACTGTGTTTTAGTGATATATGTCGCCTGATAATAAATGTCACGAGCACGAGATTTGGGCTCCTATGGCGGATATCACCTGAAAACCATACAAAAAAAATGTGTTTTAGTGATATATGTCACCTGTCCTGTCACTTTAATAGTTGGTATCCAAAAATGTCACATGTTGGTCTAAAACTCTGACACTTAATACACCTTAATACGCTTAATACACCACTAAATTCATGAATACACCACATTTTATAAGATTGACAGTAGCAATGTCAATCTTTGACAGCATCACTTTCGCTTCCTTCAGTCTTTGGATTGCTGAGGCATGTCTACTGGTGTAGCGGGTGTCCATTGGCGAAGGCGTTAGCTATCCATCAGGTGAACCATTTCCTCGTCGATAGCCTGATATCACAGCGGCGGTATCACATAAAAAAGTCAAGTGCTTTCCCGTTATCAACTAAACTGTGTAACAATCTGTATCACGACATTGATACGACTCGTCTCACGTGCATTTGTAATGTTTGTTCTGCACAAAAAAAAACGACTTGAAGTTCATAATGAATGATGACACAGAAACGTCAAATTGACACGAATTATTTTCATCAGAAAAGTTGTTTACTCCAATTTCGCCCACTCGAGTCGAGTATCGTTTTAGAAAATCGCGAATAGCATTAGTCAAGCTAGGGTTACCACTTCTGCCGGAACCCTGAGATTCGTCAGGAATTTTGTAATAACTAACTTAATAAATTAGTGTAACTTAATACTTTAGTTGCCCAAAATAATCTTTTATTTTGGGTAAAGCAATTTTTTGCAATTTATTCTTAAGTAAATAATGCACTTAAAAATGTATCGACAGTCTACGGGTGGAACTAGAACCCACGATCTTTTGCTAATAGTCGGCTTACGGCGAAGAAAAAAGCACTTACAAATATCGTCGACTAACTAAGGTCTCCAGTAGCTTAGTCGGTAAAGCAGCTGCCCGGTAAGCAAAATATCATGGTCGAGTCCCACCCGAAGACTCAATATTTTTTTAATTACTTTCCAAAAGAATGAGTTGATTTTAGCAATTGACCATTAAGCACGTCCATAAAGCTAGGTTGTCCTACATATCGCCATCATTCACTTAAGTTTTTTTTTAATGAGAAAGAGAGGCAAACAAAGTTTCAAGTTTCTTAAGTCGCCCCAGTATCCGAGTGCGCTCTGCTGAAATTTAGCCCACAAAATACATATCAATATCAATAGACATACTAGTCGAGATGAAATAAGTTTTCCGGATGTTAAACTTTACGCACGCTTGTCTATTGCGAGTGTAATGGTTTGAACTTTTGGCCATCTTAGCGACACAAGCATGCAAATGGAGGTAAATAAAGAGTTTTTTTGGTACAGGCGTTGTAGGAATTAATTGTTTTTATACCAAAAAAAACTTATTATATATATCTGAGAAAGTTTATTTCGTTCTACGGACACAATGAATTTCCTATCCTTTTCGCCATTTTTTCTCTCTCCGGCATTGAGACAAACAAAACGACGCAATCCTAATGGAAGCCTACTTCTATTGCATTATACTTTTCTTCTGCTGTAAAAATTTTGGCGATCTCTGAACACGTTGAATTTCCGGCACATTTCGCCATTCTTCCCGAATTTACATAACTAAAATGTGGCAATCCTAGTGGAAGCCCATTTCCATTGTATTATAATTTTCTTCTGCTATTTAAACTTTGGCGTTGATAGATCCACCGACTAATTACATTCTAACGACCAGATACCGGTATCTGGTGAGGACGGTCGTTGAGTGACGTTCTTTATTTTATAGACACAGAGGTGGTGACTATTCTCGGCCAAGGAAATGGATACGCGTCAATCGTCCGGAGGAGGATCGAGGTGCACCATGCTTCCGCCTCTATCTTGGGATGGTATCAATTACAAGGGCTCGGAATTCATAGACGATTATAAAAGTCATGGGAAATCCAGCGGAATTACCTATTTTTTGCACCTTTTCTTTCATCTCACCTTAATGCCGAGTTGAGTCAATTAGAGAATATGCGCCTTCTGGACGGAAATCAATATGTTTGAATCCGAGTACAATCCTTTATTTATTTATTTTTCATGTCATACGGTAATAAAGATTTTCATTAATAAACCAGTACATTGTGCACATGACAAGTTGGGGCACCCCGAAAATTTGTTACCTATATATAAATATAGTAGTAGTGTAAGTAAATAAATTTTATAACAATAATATTAATGTGAAATATAATAAAATCTAATTGAATTATCCAACATCTAACATGAACAGAGATCATCATCATCATCATCATCAGCAACCCACACTCGTCCACTGCTGGACATAGGTCTCCCTTAATGCACGCCACTGCTCCCGATTTTCGGCCACTCTCATCCAGCCCACACCAGCCAGCCTTCGAATGTCATCATCTCATCTTGTCGCAGGGCGTCCTACACTACGCTTACCGAGTCGCGGTCTCCACTCAAGGACTTTACGGCTCCAACGGCTGTCAGTTCTGCGGCTAATATGACCAGCCCACTGCCACTTCAGTTTGCTAATTCGGTTGGCTATGTCGGTGACTCTGGTTCTCTGTCGGATTACATCATTTCTGATGCGGTCCTTCAGAGATACTCCGAGCATAGAACAGAGATATATAAAGCATTTTGTTTTTTTATTTTTTACTATCTTCCTATTGAGATAATGATTCTGAACGTGTAAACATCCACGACGTGGTTTGGTATCTAAGAGTTGCAAAGATGGATCACTTCAATGTATCGAAGGCCCAATTCCTGTGACTTGCTCTTTTGATTTCACTAGGTTTGCATAGACACCCTATGTGCACCGTCAATCGCTTACCATCATGTCCGTTTGTTCGCCTAACATCTATCATATAAAAATAAAATGTATGGAACCGAACCTAATTTTATCCAGGTATTTTAAGAGATCCAGAAAGTATTGAAGATTTTAACAATTAGCAACAAAATATGAGTATCATGTCTGATCCGAACTTAGCCGTTCTACATAGCCGTTGAGTAATGGTCGCTTTCCTCTAGATGGCGCTAGCACTGGCTGACTGACACCTCTATCTCAGTCATCATCATCATCATCAGCCCATTTAAGTCCCCACTGCTGGGGCACGGGCCTCCCCCAATCACATGAGGGGTAATTGCCATACTCACCACGCTTGGCAGACGGGTTGGCGAGGGTTTTGATATAAATGCAGAGTTTTCCATCTCTGGGTGCTGATGATCATGCCAGCAGTTTTACCTTAGTCGCCTTTTACGACACCTCGGTAAGAGTGAGGGTGGCCTCTTCTACTCTGCCGGGGACCACACGGCTCAGTATATATAAGTTACTCTATCTCAGTATATATAAGTTACTCAATGGTTCCTACATCTTACCTAAACAAGGATCTTACGAAGTTTAGCATGCTACTTAATAATAAAGCCACAGCCACTTTGAATACCTACTCAACACAGTTATTGAGCTTAAACTATCCTTAATTGAAACCCGAATCCAGGTCGTGGTGAAGGTGGGCTTGACTGACGAGCAGCCAAATTACACCTCTCCCCCTTTACCCCCTTCCCGTTCCCTCACTAACGACCAGGAGGAGAGCTATTATTTATTCCTGCGATGACAGCGCATTCCGAGTGTATCAAAAATGATAGAGTTGCGTTTTGATTGACTTTTAGATTTGTATTTTTGAGTCTATTTTTATTTGAGTGACGATGTGCCGGACCGGATTTGACACGAAAACTCGCTTCGACACTTTTTTAAGTATTTTATTTCCAGGGATAGCTTTGCACATGCAAAATTCAACCAAATCGATATAAAATTAATATATTAGAAAGACAAATATAGCAATAGTATATCATCATCCTCCTGCCCTTTTCCTAGGTTATCTGGGATCGGCGCAGAATGTTTTCCTTTTCCATACGTCCCTGTCATTCGTCATCGAATCATCCACCTCTTTTTCCATCATGTCATCCTTCACACAATCCATCCATCTCTTTTTCGGCCGTCCTCTGTTCCTCCACCCACTTACATTTAAACTCATCACTTTTTTGGTAACATGTTCTTTCCCTCTTCTCCTTACATGGCCATACCAGGAATGACGATTTGCCTTCAATTTATCAATGATGGGGGCCACTTTCATACTTCCTCTAATATATTGATTTCTTATCTTATCCATTCTCGTCACTCCACACATCCATCTCATTCTCATCTCTGTCGCATGCAATCGTCTTTCATCCGTCACTCTGATCCATACATAGCAACAGGTCTAATGACGGATTTGTAAATTCTTCAATTTTAGAGGCATCCGTGGATCGCATGTTGTTATAGAAATAGTATATAAGACCATTTAAACATCATCATCATCTTAGCGTTTTGTTCCGGTTGCGTCCCAAGCCGTCGAGCCCGGGGTCCGCTTTTAGACTTCGACTTCTCCACTTCGCACGTCATTGTGCATCCCTTTCAGTTTATTAGCACGCACGTCAGCCTTTACGATGTCAAGCCAAACCTTTTAGGTTTACCCCTTCTGCAGGGATCCGGCGGTGGTGACATGGCCAGACATTTGTTTCCCACATAGCTGTCCGGTTTTCGCAGGACATGATCGTACCAAAGTAGGCGAATCTCCATATCATTCAACCATAGTAGTAAAATGACCTGTCCCTAACTCTCGACGTTCAAACCAAAGTTACTTGAATATTAAGACATTACAAACAGGTTTTCGCTCCAAAGTAATAGGCCCCTTAATGTGTCGAGTACCGCGTTATTATTTGCTTTCCGCATCCGGCGATCGGCATAATCTATAGAGTACAGATAATATGACACTTGTACCTAGACGGATATATCCTTATCTGTGGGCCGTGACGTCATATCCGCGACCGTCCCGCTTATGTGAGTTTCCCACGGAAATGTAAGTTTGCTAATTGTAAAGGAAAAGAAATTGCCCTTAAATCTGACGCTAAACTTGCTTATCTCATGATTCTCAGGCCTCACTGTTAGTTTCTTAAGCTCTAACACGAACCATATTTGACAGAGTTATTCAATGAGGAGAGGTGAAGTACATCAGTGTCACTTATATTAGGGGTCAAAGTATGAAATTGCCGATTTGTATGAAGATATTTTGAAAAGTTGTGCTTCCCATACTAATATTTTTTTAATTTTTCAAAATAAATATAATGAAAATGAAAATTGTTTATTCAATTTAGGTCCATACAGAACACTTATGAATGTCAACATGTTTACCACTGGTTCGGATTGTAGTTTTCTGCCAAGAAGACACCAGCAAGAAACTCAGCAGTTACTCTTTTAAAAAAAACAAAATGTCACGATTGACTTAAAAATATAGTACAATTTTTGTGTTACTAATATGTCCCTAAATTATATTAATATAAATGCTACTGTTTCATATTTAACAATGCTTTACTTAACAAATTTTAGGTACATTTAGATTAGGTTTTCAGAAAAAGGCATTGTTTATTTAAAAGTTATGAATGCATCAAGCGTCAATTCAACAAAAAAGAGTCACTTTCAATTAAAAAAAATCTACATGAAGAATTCAATTTTATCTGATCTGCACATAAAACACCTTAAAATATGGTCTTGATCGAAATTAAAATATACGAAAGTAATTTTTCAGGTTATAATAGGAATGATTAATATTTTTGTGACTAGGAAAAAAACGAATATTTCATACTATAACCCCTAGTTTAGTCATTACGAGATAGTGACGAGTTTAGAAGTCACTTAAGATAGAAGCGTACGAGTATACAAGCCGAGTGGTAAAAATAGAATAGTTAGATATAGTACATACTCAGCAGTTTTGTCTTTGATAAGCTTTCTTTATTAAGTGCAAGATCGGTAGGCGTGCCCGGCCCGCCCCAGCCGCCCGCCCTGCCGTCTGGGCGGTTCGGGGGGCTTTGTTGTACATTGATCATTCAGCTTTTGTTCGTCTATATAGCCTAAATTGAGTTGAGAGTATGTGTAGGTATATATAGAATTTCAGTTATTAAATCACTTTGCTTCTAATGTTTTTGTAGTAACGATATTTGCACCAATTACGACGTGCTGCTTTAAAATGTCAATGTACCTCTTTGTCTAAATATTTCAGATAAACTAGATAAACTTTTTAATTTATTGGTGAGAGGGCTTGCTTTGAACTCAAAGAGAGGCTTTATTTTTTTTTACACTGGACTTAAAGAGTTGAGAAAAAGCTAACGGATCTAGCGAGTTTACCCAGAATTAGTCCATTTCATTCTAGTTAAAAAAAAATACATTGTATTCATTCTGAAAAACAGACCTTTTAGTCTACCACAGTTACAGTAGATAAAAAATAGAGCCTCTTATAAATCGTACCACACATTTTTATAAAGTGTTAAATCGATAAAGTCGTAGCAACATGACCCCGTTGTGAGCTTATACATAGGCGCGGTGGGTGGCAGGAAGCACACAGATATCATTACGAAGATAAGCATATTTCGACAACTCGTATCTCGCATCAGATTACAGCACAAAGGTTCGAACCACTGAGATTAATTTCCAACACGTATTGAACCCTAATTCGATTATCTTTAATGTCAAAGTTCAGTAAGTGACGCTTTCGTGATCGGTGGCAGGATTCGGTCTACTTTCATTTAAATTTCTCTTGTATATCTTGATCTGCATATAATTGTGTAAGACTTTGACTTTTTAATGGATAGGTGACTTTAAATACGAGCCTATAATAATTTAATTAGAGATTGCGGGTTACGCCCCTTGTACTATAGTCGCAAGGTCTTTTTAGCACGGACTCTCGTGTTCACTGTACTCAGCCCTGTTTCGCCTGTTCGAGGTAGAGAATGCTTGTAAGCACTAGAAATTGAAAATTTTACTTTTTTTCTGTACCTTTAATAAAAAATAAACCATAAGTTTCTGTTGCCACGGGCACTCAGCGACCATTTTCGAAATGACCTATGTCTTGCTACAGCTGTCTTCATTCAGAGAATTCCTTAAATTTTCTCCTGAGTAAAAAAAAGGTTAGATACTACTTGCTAGTGGCTATTGACAACATTATTGTATTACGAAAGAACCGTCAATAGTTTTCCTCCTTTGTTTTCCATAAACAAAGGTTTGATACGGAAACAACACAAGTTTTATTTTGCGTTTAGAACATTCTGTCTTTTAGGTATGTATAAAAACCAGCCAGGTACAAGGTTTTTACTTAACCCCTTAAAATTATTTAAAGCAGATGAAAGTAAACATTCCTTTGAGAAGACATTATCATCGTCAGCTAACATCGTCCCTGTCTGCTCTGCACTGATTTGAACTCTCAAAATGTTGGCCACTTTGATCGATCCTCGGCTACTTGCATGCAATTTTTTTTTCAATTTTAAATTCAATTTCAAATAGGTTTATTGCCAGTTAAGTGAAGTGTAGCCGAGCAACATCGCATCTTAGCGTGTAATACTCGGTTGCTTACAAAGCTGTCACTTTAGAGTCCAAGTTACGCTTAGACCATGATTCAGGATTTAGGGAAGCTGGTAATTACGATAAAACGACTGCCGTCTGACCTTCGCAACCCTTTAACGGGGGAACCAGAACGTTTTAGAAACTGTCTGATATGTGCAAGATTCGTCACGACCATCCATTACCGCTAAGCTAGACATATTTTTTCTATTGTCATTTTATTAACCACTTTATAATTAAGATTGGTTTCTTCAATCTCGAGTGCATTGCCTAAAGTTATCAATTTCCAATTTCAATATGTCTCCTTATTTAAATTCAACTTCTCGACAGCATCCCAAAGCCAAATGTCCAAATATGCTAATGTGTCATTGTGGTAGTCCATTTGTTCTATCTGCTCAAGCGCCATTGTCATCCGTACCCTTTGACTCTATTGTATGTTTTTTGTCCCCGATTATTTGATTTCCGTTATGTGTTATAAGCTTTGTTGTCTCATGTGGGACATTATCGTCTATCTCGTTTCTACTTTTATTATTTCCTATTGATGAATTAAAAAATCGTTGATAGGTTAATGTGTCTCATTTAGAACAAACAGCACACATATGTTTGATAATTGTTCTGTTTATTTCTGTAATGGTGTTCCTGTTTTAAAGGATTTTTATAATGTAGGACACTCCTGGCCGGTGTAGTGTGTATCAAAGGTTTCTTGCCTATCATAATATTAATTTGGACTCGCTGATACTACAGGCGCAATTAGCATTATTCCTTGATTTGTTTATTTAATATCTGTTTATATCTTAGAAAATGGGATTTTTTGTCAAACTTATGTCAGTTCAACCGTGACCTTTCTTATTTATAATCTCACGTATTGTCTGTATTTTTTTTAATTTGCATTGACGTCATTCATTATTATTATTTTGGTATCTTATCTAATATCAAGTAAAGAGTAACCATATTTACTTCATTTGAAATTCTTTGTGTGAATAGTTTAAGTAAAGTATAAATAGATACTTTAATTTCAATCTCTTTATCGACAGTGAAGTGATTGAAATTAAAGTATCTATTTATACTTTACTTAAACTATTCACACTTTATCGATAGACGCAACCGTGACTTCAATAATTTTACTAACTAAGTATTCTCTGACCACGTTCATTACTAGACTAGACAATCATTAATTCACGTCAATGGTTGCTCGTCCCAAGACTCGAAGGCGTCTAAAATCATCTCCATAAATTTTAGTAACAATTATTATAAATTCGAAGTGACGCTTCCAGTTTTGCCCCGTCACGACCTGGACGCCGTCCCATATTGTAATTCGGATTGTTATTCAAATTTCCCATTCACATGGGGACTAAATGCGGTGGCACTCCGATGCTCGTCACCTCTCCGTGTACATACAGAACATGCATCTATTGACGTTTACTCAACTCATTCTATTGTTGGTACCTGTGACCCGGGTTTCAGGTATTTTAATGCATACGTTTTATACATGTGTGATCTTTGACATTCGGTCTTTGCATTCACAGTAGCAAAGGTGATTTATATTTTGTAGTCTAGCGTTAGTAATTATCTAAAACTTTAGTAGAGTACTTAAGTATAGTGATGAAGTATTAAATATTAAAATGAAACTTAATAATAGACTACACAACCGACAGTTTTATGAGTGACGGCAACAAACGCTACAATAAAATGTCACAAATAAGAAAAAAATAGAAGCATGCGTTCGATTCACAGTCGTCGTATAATGTTCCGCGATATGTAATTACATACAAGTGGAGAAACAACATTGTAAGCGGGGCAGCAGACTCGTTTTGACGGTCAATTTTCTCCGCACCCATAAAAAGCGCAAACATGACTACGTTAATAATAAATTACATACATCTCACCCAGACGATACTACCATTTGGAAACAACAAATGCTAATAATTACTCTTCAGATATTAAATGTTGGAAAAGGACGAAGAGTTCTTGCGGCTAAACGAACAATACTTAATATCAATCATTGCAAAGAATTTATAGTTATTGAGAAATAAATCTGAAAGACCTCTTTAAAACAATAACTTTGAAAATATCTTTGCCGATACTTATCTCGTTTCATAACATATGTATTTGATTAGAGGCTAAGTATGATGTGTTTTCCTTTCTTATTACATTTGGTAGAAATACTAAATGCCAGAATATTTATGTAAATGTTCTGACATGACTACGTAGTGTATGTAGTCTCGGGAAAGATCAGAGCTCGCGTGTAGAAATGCATATTACCATTTTTATATATTTGCCCTCTGTCAGTCGGCAATCGAATTGCGCGTGTTAGAGGTTGCACAGCTTTATGGTTGTCAATAGTTGCCACCATCGTTCTAAGGATTCCATTGTTGTATTCATGGCAATGATCTCGCATAGTTGCATCGTCTTTCAGTCGCATCCGACATTTCCATTGTTGCAATTTTATTGCGGTGTTACCGTCCCCGCGGAGGTCGTAAACTATGCAAGAGCGTTCGATACTATCCGCCACATTTCGATGCTGATGGGATCCGCAACCGCAGGACGTTATCGCGAGCTGGAGCCACCGCAGCCGCGATTTTCATTCGTTTCTAATAAATTGATACGACGTGCGGTGGAAAGGGCACAGAGCCTCGCTATTGGCTGAGGCGTTCCCCAAGGTTCGATACTCGGACCCCAGTTGTAAATCAACTTTACAACCTTTAATTACAGATATTTGCCGTCTCATGTGAGTGCACGGGATATCGGAGGGCTGTGCTCGCGAAAATATCGCATAATAATGGGTATTGACCCGTAATAGCTCGCCTGTAGGTACTATCGGCCGCCTTTGTCTTGATTGTTGGAGCGAGAGGATGTTCTTTTCTGAATGATTGCCAATTACATCGAATGGCCCCTGAATTCCACGAGCGATACAAAACTTAAATATTCTTCTCTGATTTGATTTGCGTCCATATAAATGATTTATGTGTTAAAGTTAATAGCATACGAATGGTGGGTGACGTTGTGTAGTTGTTTTGTTTTAAATTTTAATTTATTGGATATATGCTTTCATTTTTTTATAAAAATGATTAGAGTTTCCTTAGAAATTCCTTCAAATATTCCAATGAGAAAGTATTATAGAGCGCACACTTGGTTCACCACAATGTTGCAACCGGATAGGGCGGCGGCCATTTTAATGTCTCTCAGACGGAATTACGCTGGATTGTTCTCAACTTTACTGCTCCCCTCATGATTGATCGTTGTATCCTCGGCCTTATGTCATTTTCGCGCCGTATCTCTGGGAATTTGTACTACAAGCAATAAATATAATATTGAGTTATGGTAACTTCGGGAAATTATTGCATTTGAGCTCTCTTGCTTGCTCGTGTCAGGTTGTGGTTGTTAGTCTCGACTTTGAAGTTCTATTGGCAAATTGGTATTTAATATTCTTATTATTTTCATAATCAGTATTTTATGTACTAAATTTTGTAATAATGAACTGAATTCTATGCGCTATGATTTGATGTCTGGAAATTAATACTAAAATAATCGTATTTATAAATTAAACCCTGGTTCGCACCATAATAAATTGCCCATAAAACTGTAACAACTAGCTAGCTGTCGTTAATTACTTTAATGCTTGCTTATGAACAAAAAAGAGTTTTTAGCATTATTTGTTAATCCTTTTACACCATCAGGATGTTTTTGTATTAAAGGAATTGATTTGCTAGCTCCTCGTGTGTCTAATTTTATTACTTTGTCTCGTATAGTAATAGTTATTCATTCTCTATTTTATTGTATTTCTCTCTCTCCTATTTAAGAGTATTGCTCTTGTCGATGGAGTTGTCTCCTCCAATCCTTCCTTGAGTTTGACAGCACCTTCAATTCTTCGTAGGTCATGAGTCCGTGACATTTACTTTTTCCTTTAATTACCCAATACATTTTGACCCAAGTTTCGGAGTTGAAAATAATGCAAATGATTTTCCACTACAAAGCACAAAGTATGTGATATTTTCTAAACGACCATCGAAACCATGAAGGGACGCAATTTGAATGTTCAATTTGGCCATCATTCGGAAGTCTCAAAACCTGTATGAGATACGGCCGCACTCAGAGACGTCATTTAAGCTAATGTTCATTAACTTTAGTATCGGTAGTCTTTATGCGTATCAAAATAAGTGTCAATATTTTTTCTTAAGTTGCCAACTAAGTTAATCAACGACTCTGAGTGTGGCAGTATGCCTCGAATTTCAAAATTTACAATATTTTCATCATTAAGGAAATCGTGTCTAAGTTTCATTGCATATTTAACAATTCATTTAGGTATAACTATCTCAAAAAAGCAGCATTAGCCTATACTTTTGTCAAATTTAAACCTATCCGTTAACGTCAGTTGTATAGATACACCTCAAGTTCCAAACTCATGCAAGCGGCATAACTATCGCAGTTAACCCACGATTATGATTTATCTCAATCTAAACTACAAGTGCTACGTTTATATTAAGTTATATCTGATTTAGGTTTATATGTCGCATCAACGTGAATTTATATCTTAAATCGTAAACATTTTACAGCCGCATCGCTAGGTTTTCCTTGCGTTTAACATTTCTAACACGTGTCTGTATATTTCTATTTATATTCCCCTATATTATCTTCTGCTATTCACATTGATGAATACTCGAAAAGCAAATAAATGTGGATAGCATCTTGCTTTGGTTGTGTTTAATTCTTTTTCAAATTTTAAATAAGGAATTTATTTTCTTATTTTGAAAAGTTGAATATATCTCACCATTCTGTAATGTCAAGTCCACAGATATGCTATTAGAATGATTCAAAGAACAACAGACAATATTTTTTCTAGTTTCCTTTTCCCTTGGTCTTTGAAAATGTAGCATGTCAAAAATGAGCCAAAACAGACTTGAGACAGATTATGTATTGTTGGCCTAAAAACTAAACGACCTAAAATGAATACTTCTTTGAAGCAAAATCTTGCACGCTAGACAAATTCTACTGGAACGAATCAAAAGAGATAAATGAGCTCAATCTAATAAATGGAAACATTAATAATAAGTCACGAAAAGTAGTATTAATACGCTTTGCATTTACGCCATGCAATTTAGCTATTTCTTCGTAGGAGGAAACTAATGGCTGTTGTTACTCAGTTCTCGTTCGCGGCACGAATACAAGTTGGAGTGGAACCAACACAGGCCAGTAATTGAAATTGATCGAGTCGTGAATTGAGGGGGGCGGCGCAATCAAAAGCGTATCAGACCAATGGGCTGCCGGCATTCGCCAGTGCTCGCCTCCCATTGGCTGGCGGCAGGGTTGCGGCGGCGAAGGGCCTTGATACGAACTCTCGATAAGAGGTAGGCGTCGATTCTCGATTCGATCGATTATAGTCCGTGTTATCGCGACGAATGCAGCCGTCTGGACTTTTTCCGGTGGCTTCTTGATATTTTTATGATTATTACCATTTCAATGTCGGACGCTTGAACAAGTCTTTATTATTGTCTTGTTACTTTTGTTGCTTTATTCGTTTTCTGAGTATTTGTAAGCATGCTATAACTTTTTGAATTTCGATTAGGTAAATACTAGGACTTACTGTACTTGATGAGTGCGAATGAATGAATGAAACAAACACCGAACATCTAATAACAATAGATAACAGTATTCGTTCATTGATTGATGTTCTGAATTGAGCATCAAGCTGACGTCTTTTCTTTTCAATATGACCATGGACTAAATATGACAAACAAAATCTTCATTTGCATCATTCATACCCAATAAATAAATCTAATTACGTATTTTTTTATGTGAGAGGTGGCAGAGGAGCAGACGGATCACCTATTGGTAAGCAATTCCGCCACCCATGGACACCCGCAACACTAGTGGAGTCACAAGTGCGCTGCCAACCTTTTCCCCTTTCCACCCATTGGGCCTCCGGTCTTCTGTGAGGCAGTGGTATCACTCCGGTCGAGCCGGCCCATTCATGCCTAAGCGTGGCTCTCCCACAAGTTAACACCCCTTATCAGGTTTTTCATTCGCTTTGTCACCAGTAGGTATACGTGTTTGTGTTAAGGTTGTGCTTATGTTAAGGCGACGGGTAGCCTTAACTAGCGACACCAATCGATTTAAATTGCTAGCTATTAGTAGCTATTAGTACCGCATTTATTTTAAACAGAGTCTCTTAGCTAACCTTTATACTATTTATTGAATAAATTTTCACTACTTTGTTTGTGATCTGTTTCTGCACTCGAAATTTGGATTAACGCCATAAGCCGCCATGGCCGTTTTTGGCGATAATTCAAATTTCGACTACAAAAGCAGACCCAAAAGTTAAGTATAACTTAAATAAATAGAAATTGTTACAAACAAAACAATTTAAATCAATTGACGTCGTTAGTGTGCCCTTAAAGGCGGATTTTTATTGAACCTATATATATATATACACGTAGGTATCTACTGTACATTATTAGCTAACAAGATAACACCTTACAAAATAGTCATAGTGTTAAAATTTACAACCAAATCGCAATAAAATCCTTATCCTCCCTAATTCCGTCATAAAAAGGGATTACAAATCAAAGTTGCAGCTTTAGAGATTAGTCGGTTAATCGTTTCGTTATTTACAACCCTGTATTTTATATTAACACGGGGGCGTTTTGAGCGATTTACTGGTGTATTGAGATTATTTCACAAAAGATTTAGCAGTCTAAGCGACATACACTGGCGATAAATTAGCGGGAGAGGTGAGAATAATCGATGCAACACTGTATTAATTCCAGTTAAGATGAAGAAAAGATTCTGAGTTTTGTGGGCTTGCAACACTTTAGCAGTTACGCTTGGTTTGACCGTCATCGAAAGCGAAAATATGGGAAGTACCTAACCTGCCTTTAATAAATATTCAGTAACTTAGCGGTATCTATTTATAAAAACGTGCAATAATCCTTTTTTTTAGCTAAAATGGTGTTTTGACGTTTGGAACAAAACCATCATAGGCACAATTTTCGAAAAAAGAATGAATACTTCCATATAAAACTGTTTTAGCTAGCAAAGGTTTACCAAGTATTTATGAATAAGACCTTTGTGTGTATGTAATTTCTTTTATGATGATCTAATTAATCTTCTTAGAATATATCAGTCACGTAGGCCTTTTTACTCAGCTAAGGACAGGATTCCATATAGGTACGGTAGGGTCAATCTTATTCTTTTTGTGTCGTTTCAGACCAATCGAAACGGCGAATGAACAGTGTAGGTTATATCGTAAACTATTTAATTTATCGAAGGTCGCATTCGATAAGCGACAGTGTACGGCTCTTTACGATCAACGACTCGATTTTGTCCAAGTAATTGTTTAATTTTTTCAAGAAAACAATAAAGAAACGATTAAGAAACGACGCAGAAAACAAATAGGATTGGTCGTAACGACCATTGGTATAGTATTTCATATGGGCGTCATTTACGATGCGCCGAAAAACCCGACATCAAACTTAATCATGATTCTAAGTAGATAACATTCTCTATTGATGATCATCGGCATTGTCTGTGATAATATACGTTCTGTCACCTAGAAATTATGTAACATACATAGTAATTTTATTTGTTACAATTTAATTTGATATGTTAAGGGCTATTTCCATATCAACATATTTCCTTATGTGAGTGTAAGTGGATGTAGTATTTCACTGAGCCGTGCTAAAGAATGACCCTATACAAAGTGCCTTAGAGCGTTCGCGTTCATAAAGTGAAATTTACCGTAAGGTTTCGTAGGAAAAGCAATAATTTGTCACAATTGGGCACGATTAGATTGGCTCTGGCGTCGATTTGACATACGTCGTAAATTACGGTACAGCTGGCCAGATTTAAGGAGCCTTGTACTGGTACTGTTTGTGTGAGATCGGAGGTCTTCGTTCTTGGTCGGGTCATGTAAATAGCGTGCGCAGTCGCCTAAGCGCACGCGCAGCGAATCGCGCGTTTTCCGCCGCCGGCGAGGGGATTGCATTTTGTGGAAATCGTTATGGGGTGATTGCTTTCATAAACAATAGCTTTTGCTAAGTTTTGCACATTGGTTCTTGTAACTGACGTGTTATTCTGGATAACGGCGGTTTAGACGGAGGTCTGATACTGGTGTTTATGCAATTCAGTTCAGTTGGGCCATTGAGCCGTGCTTTATCTGTGTTTTGAGCTATTGCGTGGAATACTTCAACAATTTAGCTTGAAATTTAGAATTAAGTGCAGAGGCAACTTTATGTCATGTTTCCATTAAACCTGCATTTTCTGGTTACAATATCTTAAAAATTTATAAATTGAAAGTAACTCTTAAGCATTTATGGGTACCTTTTTTTACTTACCATTAAAAATACATTCTTATTTATATACCCAGCTGAACCTTGAATATTGCATTAACTAATAGGCTTTTTCCGGTAATGTATAAATACATAGGGTGGTCCAACATAAACAGTCTGAAATAACATTTTCTGCCGACCGTGGAATCGCTACCAATCATCCGCATCACGTACTAACACATCAAAGGAAAGGTGCTATCAAAAACTGACCATACTATCTTGAGCTCTCCGCCCTCTCATCTGGTAGCGACATCGAAAGCAAAACATTCCTATTTATGTACAGGCAGGGGTCTAGCGAGGGTGGCTGCTGGGTTTCACCATAAAACATTGACGCTTGTGCCGATACGACAAAGCAACTTAGTGTTAGGTTGTAAAAGGTAACTGTCAATGTGGTGTGGGTGGTTTTTCACATGTTAGAATTGTACGTCTTTGAGCTGCAGTCTCATCCATAATATCAACGATAGCCTTTACCCAGATGGGACAAAAGAGCTTCGGATTAATTTTAGGTAGCACCTAAAATTAAGAGCTACTTCCTTCCTATGAAGTAAAATGTAATAACAGTGCTAGATGAGCGATGCTCTGTAAAGAAGATTAAAACTTAATCTTCCTTTCCTCTCACAAAATGAAGTCAGCGTGAACTGGTAGTTACGACCTAATCGGAGTTCTCCTCCCTTTCACACACGCTGTGTTTCTCCTTTATTTGGATGCGACAGATATATTCTCGTTCGTTACGTGACGTCTTCTCGCTAAGGCCCCAGACTGACCTTCTTATGTTAGTGTGAGTTGCCTTTATTGATTTATTTTATTACATTCTTTTTCCATTGATTGCTAGTATCACCGTAGTACCTATTAATAATTATGATGCATGAAAATAAAATGAGCATCACTTATTAGTGGTATTCCGGTATTCCTTAAACTAATAAGATACTATGTACAAAGTACTAACTTAACAATTAAAATTTATTTAACTACTAAATAAAAACAAATTGTGTTCATAACTACGCGATTTAACTCCTCTGTACTTTAACATTGTCAATAATAATTACGGAAATTCAAAATCGTATGAGATCATTTTCATGATGAAATTCTATAGAATTTAACATTGAAGAATTAGTCATATCTTACTTTGTATAGAATACAGGTGATTCACTGGAAATAGCATATTTATCGTCTTTATGGTTAACATCTGAGATGTTGCCGATTTTATTGCCACTCGTTACATTGATGTGTCATGCTTAGATTTTGCAACGTTTTGTTAAATCCAATCTTTTTTGTGCTATAATCATAAGATTTCCTATGAAGTTACAGAACAATTACATTTGCGATTATGTTTAAGAACATCCCACTTTACCCTTGAATACCCTACCCTTTTATATTTACTAGAGTTCTGAATGTCTATGTAATTCAACACGGTATCTTTTTCAGTAGTATCGCAAGTTCTTAGCTTTTCAACATTCAGACGTAATTTTTTGTGATTGTATAGGTACTTATACAATATACACGACAACTACTTAGTACAGAATCAGGTCAATGTTTGAGATAAACATCTCATACATTGACCATAGAATTTATTATTTGTTTACATTTTCTGTCTACCAAGATACGTCATTACATATTCGCCAACAGCCATTACCTGAAGCCTATCTATTAGCACGCTCCAATTCCTCCGCATCACTCTCCCCCTTTAAACATAAACTCGGCAATTAATCCTGGGAGGGTGACGTCTCCCCCCAAAGGGGATGATTAACAGCAGACAGCAAGACGGATTGACAAATAGTCGTTTAGGTATGCGCTAATGCGGAGCCGTCAGAGATCGGCGTGTTGTTCCGGAGTTTCGATTCGTGCGTTCTTATTGGAAATTGAGAATAAATGGGGCGGGAATGTTGGATGGTGTTTACGTGGGTATTCTACTTGCTGAGATAGCAATAATTGCAGCTATCGCCAATAATTGTATGCAAAGATTGAGTAGCATCTACACCAGTTGGGATGTATGTCCCCTATACCTACGTGTTTGGACCATATTAGGCCGATAGTAATGAAACATTGGTGGATTTTTCTGCGGAACTAAAATTACTATCGGAAATAAATGGCACACGAGTACTTAGCTATAAGTTTATTGAAGAAATATTGAGATAGCCAAATAGTAGTAGATGATCAGTTACACTGGTTTAGAATCTAATCTATCAATTTTATTCATACAATTTTTCGATACAATAATTTAAGAATAAAGCAATTTTATCCGCGCTTTCACATTATAATATTATCCTCATCTGTATGAGGAGTAATATATTGAATTACAATAAGCTGTAACACCTGTGTGTTATGAGCTTATTGTATTTCAATATTATGACCCTTGAAATCTAAACCACACCAAATGGCAGAAGTTCAAGTCAAAAGCTGTTAGGTACAGTCATCGGCAATCAAAGGCGTTCTCAATAATAAAGCAAACGTTATGTTTTGATTTACACGTCGTCAAGATGTGCGAGCTGAGAGGGCGCAGCGGCTATACTCGTCACTCCATTGCCGCGTTTACCACCAAATTATAGTAAATCAAGTGCCGCAACAATCCGCTAACAAACGCTATAGCTTCCGCGCCGGCCACACGCCGCGTAGGGGTGTGCGCAAAAGTCGGATATCGAGATCCATAGGGACGATCAGTGAACGGAGCGGTGTTCCAGTTATCGCTTGCACTGCGTTATGCGTGGGCACAGAGATAAGCTACGTGTGCAAGCTATAATTATCGCCTAGCGCTTGGTACACTTGAAAACTCGTCGACTTTATGTATGTTTTTGACCGCTCACGTGTTCTACTCATAGGACACAACAAAAATATTTGGCGGGTAAGTAGTTCAATAATTTAGCAATAATCATTGCAATATTTCCTGTTTGTATCCCAAGCTGGTGCTTTGGGGCTCTGAATCCGCCCCGGGAAAATCAAATATCAACATCTATTTAATGTCATTTTTTATGATTGAGGCGTCAAAATAGCAAGTGAGTCACCTGATGGAAAGTAATCTTCGCCGCCCATGAACATCCGCGAAATCAGAGAGATCGCTAATGTATGTGTTGTGACGTAGTAGAAAACTAGTTCAATTGCATGTTTTTAGGATTTTTAGTCTTCGTTGATAATTCATTATCTTGTTGTAATTTTATTCGTGTTTGTGGTCAGTAAATGTTTTACTTACTTACTTATCAAATTTTAAATTACGATTTACCAAAGTACCTACCTACTACACTAAACATCTGTTACTTACCTCAAGATATAGGAAAAAAACTCAAAAAAAAACAGTTCATATTAGAAGAACACATTTAACAAATGTTCTCGAATAAAGTTTACACCTTCATTAAATTTACGGATATCGATCCGTCATACCCTACAAGTTACATCACTAGCGCGTGCTAAATCCGCACCAGCAACGGCGCGTCGTAAACGCGCGATCTGACGCGCTTGCGCACCCCATAAATCATCGATCGCGCGATCCGGCGCAATTTACCACGCGCGTTTTACAACCCTTACCGAGTGCGCTGTAAAGGTTTTTATTACCGCAAGATCTACATCGCCGAATGTTGGATAAGCGTGGATAGATAAAACTTTGCGTTTGTTTTGAAAATTAGTAGCTACCTACTAATATTTATTTAATGGAAAACCTTGTTGCACAATATTTTGGTACATATGAGTACGAGTACCTTGTAGGAGGCCTGCCACGGCTGCGGCTTCCTGTACGTGGGCTCCACTCGAGGACCTTTCCGCCCCAACGGCCGTCTGTTCTCCTCGCTATGTGCCCTGCCCATTGCCACTTGAGGCATGCAATCCTTTGGGCTACGTCTGTGACCTTAGTTCTCCTGCGAATCTCATCATTTCTGATACGATCACGCAGGGAGACTCCGAGCAGCCGTGGCAGGCCTCCTACAAGGTGGACCGACGATCTGGTGAAGATCGCGGGAATCCATTGGATGCGGGAGGCACAGGACCGATATGTGTGGAGAACATTGGGGGAGGCCTATGTCCAGCAGTGGACGTCTATTGGCTGAAATGATGATGATGATGATGATGAGTACGAGTATATTTGGCTATTTAGGCAAGCTTACTGCCAAGATTCGATCTTCGCAACGCATTTGGCTACTCGTCTGATATCGCAGAAGTTTATGCGGCGGGGACTACTCACAATTACCTAATTACACCAGATCTGCTTGCTCATTCACTGCGTCTAGTAATAGAAAAATATCCTCAGGGTCACACAGAAAGAACTGTCAGGCGAAAGGAGAATACGCAATCTACAACAAATAAACTAATTAAACAACATATGATGAGCTATGGTCGCATTGCCTGAACACCTGTCGGGTCAAAATGCTTTCCGTAATTCATAGTTAAGTAAGGGTATGGACTAATTAGTCTATGGTAAACGTAGAGTAGTATGTGCTTAGGTTGTCTGGCCGCCGTAATACATATGAACTAATGAAGCTTCACTTTGCCCAAATGTTTAATCATGTTAATGTACAAGAATGTATAGCAGGAACTTTGGTTAACATACCTTTCCTTTGTTACAGGAACCCCAATAAACCGGCTGCCGATAATGGCCAAGTCAGTCCTGGATCTCTATGAGTTGTACAACCTCGTGATCGCGCGCGGCGGCCTGGTCGAAGTCATCAACAAGAAGCTGTGGCAGGAGATCATCAAAGGACTGCGGCTGCCGTCATCCATCACATCTGCTGCATTCACGTTACGCACGCAGTAAGTTGACATTTTTCGTTCATCATTAGTTTGATAAAGACTGTAGTCTTCAGATCACTGACCGTGGGAGAACTCTTTTTCTTTTTCTTCTTCATCAGCATTCTTTCGCCAACCGTTGGGCATATGCCTCTCCGAAGCATCTCCACTCGGCTCGGTGATTAGGTTTTCTGGTCCATAGGATGTCTGCATAACTTCTTAGATCATCTGCCCACCTGGCTGGTGGTCTGCCTATGTTTCTCCTACCCATACGCGGCGTTCAGGCCAAAACACACCTACTCTATCTTTCGTCGTGTCGGCGACATAAATGGCCGGCCCATGACCACTATAATTACTACGTGGGAGAACTACGCTTCTTGATTCCACGGACTCACAGAAAACCGGCGTGAAGCAATGTCAGCTATCAGCGCTGTGTATCGTGTGATTGCCAGTACCGGAGACCCGATGCGGGGGGAAGGGATTTGAGTTTTACGGAATTTGTGACTCCACTATTGTTGTACTGTCAAAGTAGGTACAATAAGAGGCAAGGCAATGTACAATTAAGTTTCTGTAATGCCTAGTTTTTTTAAGTTGTGTTTTTTTGTGCAATAAAGTATATCTATCTATCTATCTACGTTTGCTCGTCAGCTACCTATTTTTCTTGAACTACGCTTTGATTTCTTTGTTGTTGCATTCATTTCATTGTTTCGAGACATATGTTATGCTTCACAAGGAAGGGCGTCCCATATAATCTTGGTTACCCACGGTGATTTTTTTGGCACACGCTTCTAAATTCCGTGATAAGTGTATAGTATACAATTACGAGTAATGTTTATAGATATAATGTTTCTGCCATTAACGGAAAATAACATAGGTACTCCCTAGTTTTTTAAGAAGATTTATGAAGAAATTTACGATTTAATTAATTAACATCCGGTTACACATTCAATATAACCGCTTTAAAAACAGAACGACCGACAAATTAGTGGTTCATCTACAACTCCATATGTGTGGTCTCAGAACAAGTCAGGAGCTGCAGCCATATTCGACAGGCTTTGTACCAGTTCCTCACACATTCTCACGTTGGAGACAAAGATTCGGCCACAATGGCCTCTACGTGAGCTGCGCGACAATGTGACAACTTCATAATTAATAACCCCTAACTCATCTGCGCCGATATAATTTCCCATTTATCTTCCTGAGTTCCTTCACCTCTCCTTTTGTCGGCCAACATAAAGGTCTTACATTTCTAATTCAAACTGTGCATCGTTACGCACGAAGTGTCGATTTCCAACGCTACGGATTTCCACGTGGTATACTCAACTGGTATAGGTACTCAACTGGTATACTCAACTGATTTGTTATTTTGAAAGTGTCCACTACGTCCCGTATTCCTCCGATGAGGCGTACATAAAATTAGACGAGCAGTAATGACGAATGTCGTATATTTAGCTTTCTCATTTGACAGTTTATGAAAAGGTAGCCGCGTTTTTATAGAGCGTAGACCGTCTCAAAGTTCCTCATTGTTGAATGTTGCCGCTTAAATTATGAGTTATGGTAACGGTTGACAATGTGTCGGGATAAAATTGACTCGTATGAGAATAGGATTAAGATTGTAATGGAGCTATTATGTGGGCGATATTAATTGGGCTTGAAATATGATTTATATAAGCTGTCTTGTGACGGTGCGGGATTGATCTCCGCATCGCTCATCGACATAATGACGTAATTAGATCGTTCGGATTTCAAAGGATGCATCGGTGACATCGAGTTATGATTTAGTACGAAAATAAAAGCGAGCCACGATGTTTTATGGGAAGATGCTTTCATTTACATACCCATGAGACTGATCAATGAAGACAGTGATATCACTGTATATTGATGGCGACAACAAAATAGGTAGGTAATTAATATCTCAAAGGCGTATACTGCTTGAAAGGTAACTTTCTGTTCATCCCTTGTAATGCTATCAGTATAAGGTGCAAATAATCACCAATAATAATCGGAATCCATCCACGTCAGATGCAAGTTTTTTATTGGCACAAGGGAAATGCCGATAGCCCAAGATGCAATAGGCTGACATTGCCGACAACCTTATACCCATCCCGTCTACCAGGGGAAAGCACCCCGAGGCCCTTAGAAAAGTTTTGATTATAAGACATATTTTGTATCGCTGCGTAAAAGCTTAGACTTACTGTTGTCCATTACATTAATATAGCTAACAAACCACCTAAAAAAAATTTCTACTTCCAGATATATGAAGTACTTGTACGACTACGAGTGCGAGAAGAAGAATCTGTCCACGAGGAGCGAGCTGGACGCGGCCATCGAGGGCAACAAGCGCGAAGGAAGGCGAGCCTCCGGCCAGTACGATGCGCAAGCGGCGCTTGCTATGGTGAGACACTTTCTATTGTTACTAATAGTTAATTGAGTATTTCGCCTCTAGGTCCATAACCCTTCAATCAATCAGCCTATCACTATTCCCAAAAGAGGCTGCCAGGTTCTGAGCTACTTCTTCTTCGTCTTCAATGCAATTCATACCAGCCATCTTTTTTAACCCTTAGTTCATCTTGCTATCGTGCAGTTGATAGGTTATTAATTCCATACGGATGAAAAGCTTAAGAGATTCAATCATCATCTCTTTGGGTAGACTGTGTTCTTCTGTATGCACATTCCATTTACCATTCTAGGTATTTAATAAGCGCATTCGTTTTTTTACTGATAAACTTTTTTATGTTGTTACCTAATTGCATATTTGCCGTGCTACCTTTTATATCATTATCAACTGGTTCATTTAAAGTTCTGGACATTCAAAGATAAAGCAGATTTAAGTCCACTTGCTTCTATATTTACCTTCTTCCTTTCTTATCTTACTAATTAGAAAATCTCTAGTACCATTAACGAACAATCTAGTCTTACTTTCAGCCTCCCCTCAGCCGCGGAGTGCCCGCGTCGCTCGCGCAGCTGTCTCAACACATGCAGCCCCTCTCTCTCTCGCTCGGCGGCGGGGTGGGGGGCGTCCCCCGCCTGCCGCCACTGCCGCCGCATGCGCCGCACATCTCGCAACATGACATTGAGTACCGCGTGCGGGAATACATGAAGATGATACAACAGCAACGGGAGTTGATGAGGAATGGTGAGTAAACTTCGCTCGTTAACCTATCCTTTAACTAATCTTTTAATTACTCCTTTAACAATCCCTTTGGCCACTCTTTAAACCACTTCTTTATCCACTACCTAATTGTGTAGCTTATCTTATGCAAGCTGAAGAAACTTGTTCCAAGTAGTGCTGTTTTTTTCGTTTCATGTGATAGGTGGCAGACGAGCAGTAAGATCACCAGATGCTCAATGATTGCCGCTGTCCATAGACACACCAGTAAAATCTCATGTGAGGCCATGGCGGAGCCACGCCCCTCCCACGGTTATGCTAATCTTTCTATAAGACCTTCTGTAAATTTTACTTCTGTAACCCTGCCACGGAGGTACTTTCAAAGGCTTTGACATCAGGTTGCTCCTTTCTCCTTTCCAATATAAATCGTTGCGCATGGATTTCCTCCTTCCTAGAATAAGGATTTCTTTAAACGAAGAGTGAAGAGGCATCTCGTGGTGGTCCACATACTGGTGTATGTAAGTGCCAACGGAGGTGATGTCTTGACATTGCGTCCATTGTAATTGCAACGTGAGCGATCCTCTTGCTTATCATCAGGCAGAGGAGAGCCAATATAAAGTGACACTATAAAAAAATCTCTAATAAATGCTCTGTTTTTTCCAGGCTCAGAGTCGCCTCCAAGCTCCAACGGCCCCGCGCCCATCATGTCTCCCCGAGACGCTGCCGCCCTCAGCGCCATCGACGTCTCCCGCCTGACGCTCTGGTCGCTCTACAACAACAACAACAACAGCCCGCAGCCCGACCTGGAGCCACAACGGTATGGATCGCATATTGGGTACTTGTATTGATTATTTATTAGCTCGTAAAGTTGCTTGTATTTTAAATTCATGGCCCGCCCTTAATTTCTTTTAGGGACCATAGTTACAATTTTTACCAATAGATGGTCAACTACATCGCGCAAGTGTATCGTGTTTTCGGATTATCTACCTATAAGCGTTGCCGCTGTCTGTAGGATTCACATGGTTATAAATAGTATAGATAGATACAGTATATAGGTGGTGCTGCAGGTCATTGGTCGAAGACAACTTTAGATAGACCAGACAGGAATAGAAAGAGTCATGGATATCTTTCTTCTTTTTAGTCATATTCTTGATCGTCAATCGTCCGTCTCGTTCCTATCGTCAGCTTGTAGGAGGCGTTCAACTATATGAGCCTCTGCTCTGTTCGCACGCAGTCAGACCAGTGGGTTGGCGATCTCCCTCTTGATCCCTATTCATCCATCCTGCCAATCACAACCAGCTTTCAAGAATGTCTGGTGTTCTCCGAGCTATGTGGCTAAAGTAGCCTAGGATAGCTAGTCGCACATAGGTGACATAGTCATAAAATGAAGAAAAAGTCTACGAACAAGGGTTGTTGACCGCCTTTCAAGATGCTAGATGAGAACTGGAAGAAAAACCTTGCCAATTTATAGCTTATCAAAATCTTAGCAGTCATAGAGGATGCTTGTTAAGGCACGGCTCTAATATTTATATTGACGATGTTAATGTATGTGGGATTGGTGTTCAGTAGATGAATGGCAAGGAAAGTGTAAGAGATCGGCGTTTGAATTAGAATGACGTGCGAGAGTGAGATAGAAGACGAATGGCCGACGATGCAAAGACGGTGTAAGACGACGCTAGAAGATTAAAATATAGAATACTTATTCCCAAGTTCCTGGATTTATTTGTAAGCCCATTCGACAATGGACGTCCTCTGTCAATGCGAGCACCTAAGAAGCCCAACACTGGGCAGCTACCACATCTGCCCGGCGGATGTAAAAGCTATCGCTCCCAGGACCATTATATGCTGACCGTGGGCCTCGGAGACGATCTATAAGTGGGAGCGATTGGAACAATGGTAGTGAACGCTGCCTCTGATACAAGGGTTCGATCCCCGCACAGTACAAACATTTTTGTGCATAAACATGTTTGTTTGTATTGGTCTGGGTGTTTGCTATGTATTATAAGTATGTATTTACAAAAGAAAAGTATTAAATGTACCTATATATTTGTAATCCTACTGTTGATTCTGATATCCGTAACACAGGTGCTTGAGCCTACCTATCTCGGAGCCAGATCAATGTATGTGATGTTGTGAAATATTTATATTTATAAAAAAAGCATGGTCGCAGTGACCAGTCCAGGTAAAGAACGCTCCCCAGAACTTCGAATAAAAAAAAACATCATCCCACATGTATGGCCGTGTGGTGCCCGGCAGAGTAGAATAGGCCACCCTCACTCTTACCGAGGTGTCGTAAAAGGCGACTAAGGTAAAGCTGCTGGCATGATCATCAGCACACAAAGAAGGAAAACTCTGCATTTATATCAAAACCCTCGCCAACCCGTCTGTCAAGCGTGGTGAGTATGGCAATTACCCCTCATGTGATTGAGGGAGGTCCGTGCCCCAGCAGTGGGGACTTAAATGGGCTGACGATGACGATGACATGTATGGTCTTTAATGTTCTTTCTCTTTTCACAGTGAGGCCCTAAACTTAAGCGAGAGCCCTAACTCAAGCGTCAGCGGAGGCAAGCGCGAGGCGTGCCGCTCCCCCCCGCCCCCGGCGAAGCGCCGCACGCCGCGCCCGCCCTCCCCGCGCGCGCCCTCCCCGCCGCGCTGCAACCCGCCGCCCGCGCTCAACGGGAGCCCCCCCTCAAACGGGGTCAATGGAGCCGCTTTCAAGATCACAACTCGAGGTTTGTATATTTGTCTCTTCTACGAATCTTCTGGCACAGCAGAAAAAATCAGAGAGCGGCGGCAATGGTTTATCATCAGTTGATCTGTCTTTATGGAGAATCATCATCATCATCAGCCCATTTAAGTCCCCACTGCTGGGGCACGGGCCTCCCTCAATCACATGAGGGGTAATTGCCATACTCACCACGCTTGGCAGACGGGTTGGCGAGGGTTTTGATATTAATTGCAGAGTTTTCCTTCTCTGGGTGCTGATGATCATGCCAGCAGCTTTACCTTAGTCGCCTTTTACGACACCTCGGTAAGAGTGAGGGTGGCCTATTCTACTCTGCCGGGAACACACGGCACATTTATTTATGGAGAATAAGTCAGTCTTTCCATGCACTCCTTTAGCAAAGTACGATAGACCTACGTACTTCTCCTTTTTTTTACATTATAGCGGACAAACGAGCAGACGGCACACCTGATGTTTCTTTATTTCCTGATGCCGCCCGTTTTCACAAACAGGTGCCCTCACGTTCTACTTAATGGTATACTTACTATTAGCTAGAACAATGCTTCGGCATGAATGGGCTGGATCGACCGGAGTGATACCACAGCCTCACAGAAAACCGGCGTGAAGCAGCACTGTACTGGGTTTCGCTGCGTGAGTACCGTAGGCCCAATCCGGGGGAAAGGGGGCTCAAAGGTTGGCAACATACTTCTGACTACACAATGGTGTCACGAGTGTCTATTAATGTCTATGGGCGGCGGCAATCGCTTACGATCAGACGATCGTCTGCTCGTCTGCCACCTATTACCTGTATAAAAAACATTTGAGGTTGAAATTACTTATAATCCCTTCTCATTCCAGGAGATGCAAGTACAGGAGACCAGCAACTCGTCGTCTCAATAGAACTCAACGGCGTCACATACGAGGGGGTCCTCTTCCCATCACAGAACGGCAACGGACAGAACGGTCACAGGCAAATGGTATCTTAAGTCCTCAGCCATAGAGTCCCGTGTTGTGCTTTCCAGTCCCTGTACTGAGGGAATCGGTTTGTTAACGAATTGTCCATGTTCGAAGTCTGGAGCGGGGAGGGGTGAATACTGTGACCTGTTCAACACCTGTAAACCCGAAAGAAACAATGTCCTGATTACTTTGACAGGAAAAATATAGGGAACTATTTAACAAAATGGTTGACTTAACACTATCGATTGACACCACTTTATAGAAATGTATGCTATATCATAAGACCAATGTTATTAAGCATTTCAATAAGATAGAATTGAGTTTCACTGTATGATTTTGGGGTCGTCTCTTCTCATCCGCTCTCTTCATTTGAACATAGGCAGGAACTTCGTCATCAAACTATAATTTATCGGGTTAGGTTTATATCTAAGACATAGGTTATAAATATTAAGAAACTCGTTATCAATGGTCGTTGGATTAAGATGCGTAACTGAAAAACGGTTGTTTTAGTCAGGCAGCTTTTACAATCTACAATATCTTTAAATAGGATAGTCCTTTTCGGCCTATCGTTATCTTTAAGGCTTTAATATTACATCCTTATTGCGAGAACGTTCACTAACTATTGCACACATAATTGTTTTTCTAAAAGATGCTGTGAAATGTTTCCAACCCTAAAGTCAATAATTGGATGTGCTCTCATTTGGTGCACGTTCGTGCAATGTGGACGGGCCCTTAGATACAACATAGTCTATGTTAAATATTAGATATAAACCCAACATCTTTACAAATATACTATTCGTTGTGATCTCGAAACCTTGATTGAGGTATTTGGGACTGAGAACGTAACTAAAACATTTCAAAACTCGTATTTGAAGTACAAAATCATTTTACAATCATCAGTTTTTCTTAAACATATTGATTAAGTTTTCTTTTTGTACGTTGCTAAAGGTTGATCACCATTTGATGAAAATGTTTTAATTAATCTGAGAGTTTCACAACAATTCTCTATTGATTAAAATATATTGTGAAGTGGTGATTAAATTTTAGATTTTAATTATTAATTTTTTACTTCACTGCCTATGAAGAACGTTAGATTATTTGCCTAAATAGTGTCCTAACGGTTCTTTATCGGATTTTTGTAACATATACTTTTTTATCGTGTCATGACAAAGTGACGTTTGTGTAAATATAGATTTTACTTTACGTATTTATAATTTGTCGAGTGATAGTTGGGCAGAGCGTCTTGTGTGGCTTGTGATTGTAAATTTCTGTAAATAGTTCCGTCTCTAGGAGGAGAGTTTTGTACACCCAATCGTATGTTTGTCATTATGTTTCGAAGGTGTATATTTTAATTGTCGACTACGATGTCAGTATTGTATTAGTAGTAGGTTGCCTATTTATAATTCGTATTGGCTCGCGTTTTCTTTGGTCATTTTGAAGAAAAATCTAGCACTGCATATTTCAATTTTATTAATAGATACCTATGTAGCCTAATTTTAAGAATTACTTAGAAATAACCTAATATTAATAATTGATATAAATACCAATTAAGTACTTGCTTTAGGCCACTATTCATTATATAAAAAAATAAAAAATCCGTATCAGTATGTAATTAATTTAAATACATTTAAATATCTATACTTTAAACTGGTCAAAGAAAACGTGATTTAATAATAATAAGCGCGTTAAAACAAAGTAGGAAACGTGTTTTTTTAAGTACGAAAAGTAGTAAATAAAAAATTTAGTTGCTACATATTTTTGATCTGGTGGATTCTCTGCAATCTCGAATAAAAAGTTACAAGGTACATATTATTTTATTTTTATTTTAAAAACATTAGAAAGAGTTCTATAAAATTATTATAACATAAATTGTAAAAATGGAGTTAACTACTTACTTGCATTAATAAAAACATAATATTAATTAAGGCAATGTAAAATCATTTAAGGAAGAAACGCCATCTATTTAGATTTTAAATTATGTAAAACTATAGCATAAGTAAATTCTGTGTTAACGTAAACTTTTAAACATTTTTTTTGAAAGCAATTATTTAGAAGACAGCATTTTTTTTTGTTTTGATATACCACAACAAAAATGCTAAGTATTCTTATCAGCAATTTTAAATTAAAAGTAAATAAAGTGAAAATAATATTTCGTGCAATAAGGAAAATATCAAAAAATTTAAAATTCTCCATCTTTTAAAACTTTTTTATCAATGTTGTAAAAATTAGAAAGATGCTTTGTAAATGACTGATTTAATGTTTTATAACTAGTTAAATTAATGTATTTAATTTTAAAATATTACTTGTAAAAACAATTTTACGATCTAAAAGCATATTGGAGTTAAGTAGAGTAGCAGTAGTGAATAGTACATTCCTGATGATGTATGTACAATCATTAAGAACAATGTTATTCTGGCCTATAACATAACATAGTAGAGGTCAGATGTTTACGCGTTAGCGAATTTCTTATTACACCAAAAATTTTTGATGTATTCAAATAATTATACATGAATAAACAATAATGTATTACGGAAATTGTCTTTTATTATCATCCTTCCTTAAAACTTGTGTTTAAGGTGACGGGTAGGGCACACTAGCGACGCCAACCGATTTAAATTTTTAGCTACTAAACCGAATCTATTTTGAACAATTTCGGGGTTACAGTCTCTCGGCAAACGCTTATACTATTTATTAAATAACCATGCACAAATGTTGGGTCCAACGCGTACGCGAAAAATTGATTCACGCCAAAAGCGGATACTTTTGGCGTCAATCAATTTTTCGCTTACAAAAACGGACCCAACATTTGTGCATGATTATTTAATAAATAGTATAAGTGTTTGCCGACAGGTTGTAACCTCGAAACTGTTTAAAATAGATCCGGTTTAGGAGCTAAAAATTAAAAACGATTGGCGTCGCTAGTGTGCCCTACCCGTCATTCGTCGTATAGAGATCAATAACAATTTTATAAAAATAAAGTTTAATCATAATAATAACAATTTGAAGTCATACAGAGATATTTTATCTTGCATGACTTAAAATTGTTATTGTCTTAAACACTTTCATTTGATGAATACTTCTTTAAATGAAATAATAAACAATTAAACGCTCGACGAATCTGTATAGCGACTCGCCAATAGATTAATATTGATGTTTGCGATTACGAAATATTAAAAAAAAAGTCATCTTACGGATCAATGGCGTCCAGTTTTATTGATTGTAAATTGCGTTACAATCAATAAAAACTGGAGGCCATACAAACAATAAATGAAAAAATATCAAGACATTTTAAATAAATAAGAAATAGCGATTTTTTTAACTTATTTTCCACACGGCAATTATGTCATCATTTCTGGCAAGATTCAAAAAAGTGGCCACTAAAATTTAAATCTTGCTAAGTATAAATATATGATTTTGATATAATCAATAAAAAAACTTGTGGCGGCGCCAAGGACTCTTATATAAATAAAGGAAAGTATTAAATTTTTTTTGAGTCGTAGTACCTCTTTAAATAATTGATTTAAATTAAAAAATCTCTCACTATTGCCACAATCAATATGAAACTATTGGCGCCAGTTTCGTTGATGTAGAAGAACAATGTTACCTGACCGTAAAAGCCATCAAAGTTAATTAAGGCGACGGGTAGGGTCAATTAGCGACGCCAATCGATTTAAATTTTTAGCGACTAAACGGGATCTATTTTAAACAATTTGGGGGTTACAACCTCTTGGCAAACACTTAAACTATTTATTAAATAACCATGCACAAATGTTGGGTCCGTTTTTGTACGCGAAAAACTGATTACCGCCAAAAGTGGCCACTCTTGGCGTGAATCAAATTTTCGCGTACGCGTTGGACCCAACATTTTTGGATGGTTATTTAATAAATAGTAAAAGTATATTGTTTTAAACTTTCATGGTCACTAACATTAGAATAGTTATTTACGGGATTGCTACCATGTCGTACCTTATTTTTGAGTATCCGATATTTCGGCGCTGTTGCAAGCGCCATGGTCACGGAGTAACTGAAGATTCTGCGGGTAAGATGTTATTGGCAGACATATCGGTCTACCCTCCTTCTTAGTCTTTTACTGCGTTCATCTCCGGTACCACTGTTTCCTAACTCACTATTTATTCGCACCTGTTTTCGACACACAACACTCACAGTATCTGCCCGCGAAACGACACTTTGTTTAGTTTTACGGTTCCTACACTTACAAATCACTGGATTCCAGACATTTGACAATTTAAACCCATCCTCACGATTGAAATTTTTGAATTTCCGGATTTCAATCGCTTCCCTGACCAGTCTCGGTATGTAGTGGCGTTCTGTCGAAATTATCTGAGGGTTATTAAAACTCAATCCAGTGATTTGGACCCGATTCCAACAAATGTTCTGCAATTGCTGATTTCTGCTTGTCATTGTTTTTGACCGCTTTTATGTGTTCTTTTAGTCGGCATGATATGGTGCGTTTAGTTTGGCCAATGTATGAACTACCACAGCTACAGTCAATTTTATAGACACCAGGCTTTTCGAGCGGAAAGCTGTCTTTGGGCGATCGCAGGTATTGTGCCACTTTTTTAAGAGGAGTGAAGACAGTTTTTATAGAGTATTTATTTAGCACATTGGAGATCTTGTCTGTCACACCTTTAACGTAGGGCAAAAATACCGGCTGTCTATCTACCCTGTCTTTATGTTGCTTAATTGTGTGTCTTGGTGGAAGATGCCCTTTATATCCGTTGTTCTGTAGGACTCCCCGAATATGATCCAGCTCCTGATCTAGGTGTTCATCATCGCAGAGATCATAAGCTCGGTTCGTCAATGCAGTCACTACAGAATTCAGATGTCTCGGGTGATGATGAGACATGGCACTTAAATAGCGGTCAGTGTGTGTGACTTTCCTGTACACTGAATGGCCCAGTGATCCGTCATTCCGCACACATATTTTGACATCAAGAAACGCTAAACTCCTGTCTTCTTCCGTCTCAGAGGTGAATCTCATTTTCGCGTGGATGCCATTTAAATTGGCCAGATGGGACTCCACATCATGTCTGTCACCCTTCAGTACACAAAATACGTCGTCCACATACCTCTTCCATAGTTTAATTTCCGTGGGTGCCGTGGCAAGGGCTTTATCCTCGAAAAACTCCATCCAGATGTTAGCAACTACTGGAGCTACCGGACTGCCCATAGCGACCCCATCTATTTGGAGGTAGTATTGACCGCGATATACAAAGAAGTTAGTAGACAGACAATGATGTAAAAGTGATGCATACTCCATCGGGATGTTGTAAACACATAAAACGACTAAAAGAACACATAAAAGCGGTCAAAAACAATGACAAGCAGAAATCAGCAATTGCAGAACATTTGTTGGAATCGGGTCCAAATCACTGGATTGAGTTTTATAACCCTCAGATAATTTCGACAGAACGCCACTACATACCGAGACTGGTCAGGGAAGCGATTGAAATCCGGAAATTCAAAAATTTCAATCGTGAGGATGGGTTTAAATTGTCAAATGTCTGGAATCCAGTGATTTGTAAGTGTAGGAACCGTAAAACTAAACAAAGTGTCGTTTCGCGGGCAGATACTGTGAGTGTTGTGTGTCGAAAACAGGTGCGAATAAATAGTGAGTTAGGAAACAGTGGTACCGGAGATGAACGCAGTAAAAGACTAAGAAGGAGGGTAGACCGATATGTCTGCCAATAACATCTTACCCGCAGAATCTTCAGTTACTCCGTGACCATGGCGCTTGCAACAGCGCCGAAATATCGGATACTCAAAAATAAGGTACGACATGGTAGCAATCCCGTAAATAACTATTCTAAATAGTAAAAGTGTTTGTCGAGAGGTTATAACCCTGAAATTGTTTAAAATAGATCCGGTTTACTAGTAGAAAAATTAAGATCGATTGGCGTCGCTATTGTGCCCTACCCGTCACCTTAAGTAAAATGTATTGTGTTTATAATGTTAATTTTTTATTTTTTATCTTTCTAATTATTAGTGTACACAAATCTATTTAGTTTTATATAATATTTTCTTTTTTACGCAACATAATTTGTTTTACACCGCACAATTACTTTAAAATAAGTCATATTTTGCCTGTAACACACCCTGTGTTCCACCCTGTATCCAAGTACAGGCACATATTAATATAGTTTAGCGATTCATTTACCTAAGTCGATTTTAAGTTTTATTTTGTAACAATGATTTTGAATTCTAGATTTTATTTTATATTTTTTATTTAAAAAATGTATACGTGATGTGTGGCTGTCAGTACTACCAACGTTCAAGAATAAGAAGGCCTTTTAAGTACAATTTGAATATTACGAATAAACTGCGCTAGAAAAAGTGGTATTCAGATACCACACCACCTTTGTTTTTATGTTAGATACGAAGTCGGAAATAGGCGGGATGAAAAATCGGCTAGTGCGTCGCTTCTACGCGACTCTTTCCACGAAAGCGACATCTGTTGAAGAAACTCTGAACCAAGTTAATACGCGACGGTAACACCATCTGGGAGAAATTCTCCGCACCAAGATATTTGTAAGTCAAACGTTATAAAGCATGCTAGGAAATTTCTTAAGTTGTCGGAAAATTCTAACAGATGGCGCTCTCAATGTCAAATGTTTGTACAGTTGAAAGTTTCCATCAGTTTCCATTTTATGTAATGCCAAAAAATGAGACACTAAAAAGCTTGAAAAAAAATTACTGCGAAAAAAAACCGCCTTCAAAAACCACGAACTAAAATGTGTAAAATAATATTTTTAACATTTTATGTACACTCGAGAACAGGTGTTACCGAAGCCAACTTCGGGCGCCGACGCCCAATACTTATATATGTATAAGGTATAATAATTTAATTAATTTGATTTAATTGATTGTGATGAATTTAAGACTTAATGTCTTATTAAAATAAATAAACAAATTGAGATAGAATCACATACATTGTCCTCCCTTGTACTATGGAAACCAGCTACAGCGAAGGTTCTCAAACACCAAGACAAGCCAACACCCGCAATAATCGAACCCGCGACCCTGGCGCGCTCAAACCATTGCACTAAACGGAAACGGGTCGTCATACATGTGGCGCCATTTAATGTTTATTTACAGTGTGATGAATTTTATTAAAAGAAAAAAAATACTTTTGGAGTTAGTTATGTTAGAAGGCCCCTTAGGTGACGCGTAGGGCACACTAGCGATGCCAATCGATTTAAATTTATAGCTACTAAACCGGATTTATTTTGAACAATTTTGGGGGTACAACCTCTCGGCAAACACTTATTATATTTATTAAATAACCATACACAAATGTTGAGTCCGTTTTTGTACACGAAAAATTGATTACCGCCAAACGCGCCCACTTTTAGCGTGAATCAATTTTACGTGCGTACAAAAACTTACCCAACATTTGTGCATGGTTATTTAATAAATAGTATTAGTGTTTGCAGAGAGGTTGTAACCCCGAAATTATTTAAAATAGATCCGGTTGAGTAGCTAAAAATTAAAATCGATTGGCGTCGCTAGTGTGCTCTACCCGTCACCTTAAGACTGGTGAAAGAACTTTTCAAATCAGTCCACTGCCTAAGTAGTTTTAACGAAAATTCGACGGGGTGTTATAAGTTTGTTGTGTCTGTGTGTGTGTGTGTCTGTGACGGATGAAACGATTTTGTTTTCTTTTTGTTTGAAAGGTTTTTTTTTATACAGGCACAGTAGTATATTGGCTTTCCTCAGCCCGATGGTAAGCAAGAGAAGAGCCCAAGTTGCAATGACAAGGCATCACCTCCTTTGGCACCGCGAGACGCTTAGTTTGAAGGAATCCATATTGCAGGAAGGGGGAAATACATGCGGCGGCAACGAGTTCCATTTCCTGATGGTGCAGCAGAAATAAGAACTGGCAATTTTTTTGGTCCGTGATGGGATGTTTTCCACTGTGAAGCGGTGACAGCGTTGTCCGGCGCGTGTAGTTCTGTAATGGAATAGGGCATGGCCGGGCGAGTGGGATGTGGGAGAAAAGCGCTTCAGAGCAGTCACCGTGATGGTAATGGTGAAAGACGCTAAGCGACCCGATGTCTCTACGTAGTTGAAGGGGTTCGAGGGAATTGGTGACCTCTTCGTCACCTATAATACGTACAGCCCGTCGCTGCAATCTATCGAATTCATCCATGGGGTATATAGCGGAGCCATCCCAGAGATGCGAGCAGTACTCCACGCATGCCCGGACTTGAGTCTAGTATAAAAGACAGAGTTGGTCCGGCGTGAAGAACCTGCGCAATCTGTTGAGGATCCTCAGTTTTTTATATGCTGTCGAGATGAGGTTATCAAAACGACAAGGTGAATCGATCGGGAGTGTTATTAGCTCTCTCTCCTGTCGATTCCCTCACTGCTGAGGATCGTGACTCCTTCCGATTTCGTCGACCAGCTGTCGCCATCGGCTGCGCTCCGCCGCTCGGTGCAGGGCAGTGCTAAATCGGGATCTCGAGCTGTTTCGCTATCTGGTCTGACAATCGCCGGGGACTACGACGTCTCGGTCTTCTCCCTTCTACTTTACCTGTTACAATCAATCGCTCCAAGTTATCCCCACTCCTTCGTGCAATGTGTCCAAAATATTGCACGATACGTCGCAAACAGGTGGCGAACAAGCGCTGAGTATCCTCTATTTTTAAATCTTTGAGGACCGAGACGTTGGTGCGGCGGATAGTTCATGGTATTCTTAACAGCACCATATTTCAAAGTTATTAGCTATGTTAGATGAAAATTGATCCAAGATGGCTGCCGCCACAAAATGTCGGATTAACATATTGTACGACAACCCCCTCGATATAGGTATCAAATAAAGGGTTTGATTAGCCTAGAATATAGCCTGCAATACGCAATAACAGCCTACAATACTTACACTATAAACAATTTCAAATCCAAAATGGCCGCCTCCATAAAATGCCGAAATAATAAATTATGTATACTTGAGTTATTATTTGCCTATTGAAAGCTGGAACTGATTTGTACCTTAGTAATATAAAAATTAGGGTCTCTTTAAAAAAGAAAAATAACAAAAACCCCGACAAAAACTTAAAACGTCCAAAATATTCAAGAATAGGTGCAAATCTTTTCTTTTGTGTCTTTAAGATTTACCAGCTGAGATGGTTTCACCAGCAATTTCATTTTTTTATTATATTTAGGAAATCAACGGCGATACAAAAACATAAATAAAGTAAGTACATGAAAGTGCTTAAAAATATATTTTTTTTTTATGTCACGGGTGGCAGACGAGCAGACGGATCACCTGATGGTAAGCAATTGCCGCCGCCCATGGACACCCGCAACACCAGTGGAGTCACAAGTGCGCTGCCAACCATTAAATCCGGTACCCTCACTTACGCAGTGAAACACAGCAAAAACGATGGTTCACGCCGGTTTTCTGTGAGGCCGTGGTATCACTTCGTGGTCAAGCCGGCCAATTCATGCTGATCGTGTCTGTCCCATGGTGAAGCCTTTTTTTTTGTTAATAGGCCAACGCTTGACCACAATCGCACCTGATGGAAAGCGACGATGAAGTCTAGGATAATACGCGTTTGCTTAAAGATAGAAGTCAGGAAAAACAGACCTCGGCAGGGAGTTCCATTCCTATATTATATTTTTTTTTAAATATACGATATAGATCTTTATGAATAGAAGAGTATTTGTGTCATAATTTCTAGCGATGTCATGACGTTGCATGAAAATCATTCTTATACCAAAAAATGTCCGAAATTTGTACGAAATTGCACGCTATATATAAAAAAATGTACATTAAAGTATTAAGAGAAAATGACGGTCAACATGCCACCGGGCACTATTTAATTCGCTTAGAACTAATGGACATTTTGACTTTGCGGTGAGCTAAATAAATGTACGGTGAGCTAAATAAAATATACGAAATTTGTATATTTACCTTATAACGAAATATGGGGCATTATGTACCTGCAAGTGATTATTTCGAATGAGCATGTGTAACAGTAGCTTAATAGTAATATATTGACAAATTTGTTTTATTTCGAAATAATCACTTGCAGGTACATAATGCCCCTTATTTTGTTATAAGGTAAATGTTAAAATTTCGTACATTTTATCTGGCTCACCGCAAAGTCAAAATGACCATTAGTTCTAAGCGAAATAAATAGCGCCCGCTAGGAAGTATACATCCTAGCGGTGACATGTTGATCGTTGTTTTGTCTTAATACTTTAATGTACATATTTCTATATATAGCGTACAATTTCTGGTTTAAAAACTTTATTATCTCATAAAGAATAATAAAATTCACTTATTGAAAAAAACTTAAATGAAAAAATTATATGTTTTTGCATGCAGGACAGTGAGAGTACCTAAGTTAAACTAAAAATATAAAATATGTAGGGTATGATTCACAAAAATCTGTGTTGTTTACTGCGCAAGTGCGCACCGAGCAACCACGGACCTAAAGCGCACAGAGCGTCCTTGTATTCTGAATGTGGCATTATGGTGACTGTTTAATTTCGTACAAATTTCGTACATTTATTTGGTATAAGAATGATCTTCATACAACGTGATGACACCGCTAGAAAGTATGACACGCCTATTTGTTATTCTGATATTACCATTATCATCTTAGCGTTTGTCCCGCTTGCGTCCCAAGCCGTGGCTTCGGAGCCCGGGGTCCGCTTTCCTACTTCGTCTCCTCCACTTCGCACGGTGTTCTGCACCCCTAGCGGTCAGTTTATTGGCACGTGATTCTGATATATACCTAAGCTTTATTATGTGAAGTTTTATCAACATTGGCATTTATAAGTAAAGTAAGTTTAAGTATGTATTTACAAAAGAAAAGTATTAAATGTACCTATAATTTACAATTCCCGCTGTTGATTCTGATATCCTTAACACAGGTGCTTGAGCTACCTATCTCGGAGTCAGATCAATGTATGTGATGTTGTGAAATATTTATTTATTAGTAAGATACTTTATTCAATTAATTTATTTTCAGATAACATAAATCGACTTATGGTTTAGTAACTATGTTTATAGAAGTAAGTATCAATCTTCCCATTCCATCGCAGACGCGCTGTTCTTAAAGCACTGTTTAGAGTTTAGAAGTGGTAGACTTTATGGAAGTCTCTAAAAATTCCACTTTTCCCTAATTTAAATTGAACAGAAACACACTTTTCCTAAAACTGGGGCGTCGCTCCAATTCTTTTGAAGACGAATGAGTCGAAATAAGTACCTACCTAAACATAATTTATAGGAGTTAGGAATGGCTTTAAATGAAAAATGTAGATTTTTTATAACAAACATTAATATATATAAAATAGATGATCAAACTATATAAAAAGAGTATCATAATATAAAAAAGTATCGCTGTTAGTTTTGGCGACCAACCACAGATTTAATAATAGTAGGCCCAATTAACGATCAGACGTAATATCTACACCTCAAAAAATATTTACGTAGTTCCATGTAGTACACATCCGTACCTACCTAAACAGATTTAAATTTCTATCGTTTTTTTTATGAGAAAGGGAGGAATTTTATTTATTTTATATCTCAAAAAAGCAGGGTAAAATATCTATCGTTTTTTTTTTGAGAAAGGGAGGGATTTTTATTTATTTTATATCTCAAAAATATCTATCGTTTTTTTATGAGAAAGGGAGAGAGTTTATTTATTTTATATCTCAAAAAAAAGCAGATTAAAATATCTATCGTTTTTTTTTTGAGAAAGGGAGGGATTTTATTTATTTTATATCTCAAAAAAAAAAGATTAAAATATCTATCGTCTTTTTTGAGAAAGGGAGGGATTTTATATCTCAAAAAAAGCACAATTAAAATATCTATCGTTTTTTTATGAGAAAGGGAGGGATTTTATTTATTTTATATCTCAAAAAAAGCAGATTAAAATATCTATAGTTTTTTTTATGAGAAAGGGAGGGATTTTATTTATTTTACGTCTCAAAAAAGCAGAGTAAAATATCTATCGTTTTTTTTTGAGAAAGGGAGGGATTTTATTTATTTGATATCTCAAAAAAGCAGATTAAAATATCTATCGTTTTTTTATGAGAAAGGGAGGGAGTTTATTTATTTTATATCTCAAAAAAAGCAGATTAAAATATCTATCGTTTTTTTTGAGAAAGGGAGGGATTTTATTTATTTTATATCTCAAAAAAAAGGGTGGGCGTGGGTGGGTGGTAGGGTGACCGTTAAGGCCACTAGCGATACCAATCGATTTTAATTTTAGCTACTAAACCGGATCTATTTTAAACAATTTCAGGGTTACAATCTCTCGGCAAATACCTACTATCTACAATTTATTTAATACTTATAATTAACTGTTTGGTCAGCTTTTGCACTCGAATTTTGCCCGCCAAAAGTGGCCAAAACACAGAACAAAAACATGCATGGCTATTTAATAAATAGTATAAGTGTTTGCCGTGAGATTGCAACCCCAAAATTGTTTAAAATAGATCCGGTTTAGTAGCTAAAAATTAAAATCGATTGGCGTCGCTAGAGTGCCTTACCCGTCACCTCAACGAATTAGCACATTTTGTAGACAATATCGTCAACTACTTACTACGCTGGCTCAGCGACTCGAAGTGCATCTCGGCCTCCGACACGAGAATTCGCCATTCTGTTCTGTTCTCAGCCACCTGTTGCCGAGATCTTTCTCGAACTGGTCTATTCTCAAGTAAGTAGGTATATTGGATTTTTTTCAAGACCGATAGTTAACTAACTAAGAAATTCGATGATTCGACGCGTCACCGTGATGCACCGTGATGATCGCCGTGGTCGTATGCCACATTGATTTTAGTTTATTATTATAATGAATCTGTTTTGCTACAGTAGGTGGCATACGACCACGGCAATATGGCATAATAATTTCAGCAGAGATGATTTTCTTGTTTCGTACTTTTTAGAGCGTGTTTTTTTGGTAGTCGGATTTGAGTTTTTAAACTTTATTTTTTTTAACATAGTTTTATAAGATAAGATAAAGAGTTCTTTATTGACCACAGAACACAAATCAAACATCAGTGACATAGATACAAGTATAACAAATTCTGCAGCCAACAAGGCCCAACCTCAGCATTTGCTGCAGTGGCCGAAGCCGATGCAGCGCTGGTTTTCAGGCAGAGCCTTGGGCGACGTACGTGCACACATACATGACATACAATAGGAAGAAAGAAGAAGTACAAAACAAGGAATAATAATAATAATAATATTAAATAAAAAATCAATATTAGTACATAACAGGAAGAAAATTTAAGATGCCTACTTTATGGTAGGTATATTTTTAGTTATGTAAATAAAATTACACGGGTAAAAAAATGTCTAGGATGCGACCTTGAGCGTTCGGCGTAGTAAGCTATATACTATAAGTATTCAAGTCGAAATGCACCGCAACGAGACCAATCGATTTCCATGCTTTAAATGTTTTGTCGATTAAACAAAACGTTTTGAACCGGTGTTATGTCATACCGCCTAATGGCTTCTTACATTTGAATGCTTGTTGTTGGAGTGATCAATGCCTTTTAAACTATGTATTCTGCTTCTTTCTACCTGACGGTTACGGGTATAATATCCTCCAACCGATTTCGGCTCAGGCGGCCAATCTCATATATGTACCTATATCCGTCACTTACGCTGGATATATTATAGTGCTCAAGTGTGTACGCAAACACAAATGCACTCTCTATTCCCTTGCCCTCATACTCCGATGGGACACCAGTGCGACACGACCGGAGACTGAGCGGCGAATGATTGGTATAGCATAACCACATTTTTTTACATTATGGCGGACCGGCGGACTCAGGTATCGCATAACCACATTTTTCAACATTATGGCGGAGCGGCGGATGAGTTGGTATAGCATAATTCCATTTTTTACATTATGGCGGAGCGGCGGATGAGTAGGTAATAGCATAACCACATTTTCTTACATTATGGCGGAGCGGCGGGTGAGTAGGTATAGCATAATCACATTTTCTTACATAATGGCGGAGCGGCGGGTGAGTAGGTATAGCATAATCACATTTTTTTACATTATGGCGGACATTCGAGCAGACGGCTCACCTGATGGTACGATATATCCGCTACCCAGATACACCCACACCCACCCGCAACACAGTGGAGTTACAAGTGTGCTGCCAACCCTTTAATCACATTTGCCCCGGACAGGGCCTCCGGTGCACTCAATTACGCAGAAAAACACAGACGCTTCTTCACGCTGGTTTTCTGCAAGGCCGTGGCATCACCTAGGTCGGCCCTATTTATGCCAAAGCGTGGCTTTCCCACGGTCGGAAAATGACACAAGGTAAATATAAAAACATAAGGAAGATGAAAAAAAAAACATCAAATATCCTTAAGTGCAGTACGAAGAGATTTTTCCTTTAAAGGTCTTAAAGTCAAGGCAATTAATTACAATCAAATGGTTGCACTCCGGATCGGGCAAGCCCTCTTAACGATAATGCACAATGTGTGCTGAGTGCAAACATAGATACTCTCTCTATTCCCTTTCCATTATATTATGGAGAGTGAGACAGTAACGTGACAAGATAGAGAACCAGGTGGCCTACAACGAATCCTGATGTTAAGACCGATTAGGAGTTCCTTTCACATGGATGGGTCCATTCACATGCGCTGTGTGTCTCCTTTGTTTCGATACAACAGGTATATTCTCGATCGTCACAGGACGGGTTCATTGTAAGCCACCAGTTGCAAGACCAATCGCTCAACTTGCTATTTCAGACACAGGGGTACAAGATCGCCGACTTTGTGCTTACATTGAGAATTTCACCTGGTACTTACAAATTTAAGGCCCTCGACCTGGGTATTCGAAGTTCGAACCTGGGATGTCAAGCTCAGCGGTCGCTTTTAAAGTGCGAACAAGCTCCTATGCCACCGAGGTCTCTACCTCGTCGGCTTGGTCTTATTTTTTTTTATTGTGGACTCGATCACACGTTCAGCGACGCAACGATTCCGCCAATGTCAAGTGTTTAAAAAGACATTGACCGGTAGAAAAGAGGAAGATTACAAAAGAAACAAAAAACATTCGATCAATTTTAAGGGCTTCTGTGTTAGTATCGCCCAGCATCTAAAACTAATAAATATGATGGACAACATACAGAACACAACACAGCAATGGCGGGATAATCATAGTCTGATAATGATATCAGACGTATGTATGAACATATGTATATACAACTTATAAATATATTTTGTTTCAAAGGAAAACATAATATCTAAATCTCTATGACAGCTCTCCAGAATTTAGAGAGCGAAAACAAAATGTTGTTATATGCGTAGGTTTAACATTTTAGTTAGAACGTGACGCCTACACATTGAGGGTAGGCAGTAGGTTTAAGCATGTGTCAGAAAGCATGTGTTAACAGCTATCAAGCACACGGGTTAGTTGCATTTGCATATTAATTAAATAACAGTATTAAAAGTCCGGGCAAACATTTTCTCTGGGCGGCGGCGACTTAGGGCGGGCGGAGGGGACCATACGCCAGCGGTCCTCACTCCTCAGTCGCGATGAGTCAACGGGGGGGAGCGGACGTCGCGCTCGCCTCGTACCGTATCGCGAAACCGGCTTCTAACACCTAGACAGATCCACCCTGCCCCTCTTCGCCTATACAGACCACAGGCCTCGGAGGGGCACTGCACCCGAACAATCACAGCTCTAGTTACAGTGGATGAGTGTTTAAACGTTTTTTTTCGAATTCAACAATCAGTGCTAGTGTGTTTCTCGTGTCTCGGATAAGTGCTAAGGTAAGTAAGTGCTAAGTCGTCGTGCTAATCATGTTTTCAGAGTCGAGGTTATGACTCTCAGCTGGGCTCGTAAATGAAGACGTGAAGTATGAGTTTAAGATAAAAAATATAGGATAAATGTGTTTGTTGAAGCGGTAATGTGTTTATGCGTGAGTTTGCTTTGATGCTATTTTGGGAGACCAAAATCTTGATTCACAATAAGAACTACCTTGATATCTATACACATAAGATTGGTGACTTATTCATCATCCATCTTTCTTTTAGATATATTCTGTATGCTGTTAGTAGGAATTATGCACAAAAATAAACACATTTTAATGATCTACCTACCTACCTTCTAACCATAAGTCTACTTTTAATAGTAGATACAAAGAAGTTTTTAAATAACCAGACACCAAAATATGGACAAAAACGTGTTATCAGCACTTGAGGCGTACGTGTAAGCTACAGGTTAAGAGTTAAATAATAATTTGTTAGACTGTTTTATCAAAATAAACAACTCCAAATGTGTGTTGTGTTGTTATCAGGCATACCTACAAACTTGTACGACTGTCCCGATTTTGGACGTCTCCGTCAGACTTAAAAAGTAGGCGCGTCACAAGAATGTTTTAAGATGGCATTTTTAGACAATATCTTTTTCATTGCACTAGTTAGTTTTTTTGTGATAGATGGCAGACGAGCAGACGGATCACCTGATGGCAAGCAATTGCCGCCACCTATGGACACCCGCGACACCAGTGGAGTCACAAGTGCGCTGTCAACCTTTAAACCCCCCTTTCCCCCGGATAGGGCCTCCGGGACCCTCATTCACGCAGCAGTGGTATTTTGGACACTAACTTTTTTTAATCTATAAAGTAACTATTAATGCTACTACTCCATAATTATTTGTGCTATAATGGACAACGTTTAAGAACCTGTAGAATAGAGTTTCAGAAAAATAATATTTTTAATCAAAAAGATAATTATTATTGATAAAAACGTCAATTCTGCCAAGTAAAAAAGGGCCATACTCAAGATTTTTATTTGCATCACAAATACAATAATATTTGATCTCTATTTAATATAAACCTTAAAATATAGTCTTAAATCAAAATAAAATTAAAGTATGGTGACTTTTGCTCATTAAATATATCATCATACTGCCAAACTCTGAGACGTCAAATTAAGAAAAAATATTGACACTTATTTCAATCGGCATAAAGACTATCGATAGAAATGAACCTCCCATTTAATACTGTGTTGTCTATGTGTACGTTTTGTTTTGTTATAGGTGGTGATTTTCTAAAAAGAAAACTCAATTAACTAAGAAATAAACTCAAATCACCGGTCAATTCAATTCGTGATAATGTGTTTCTACTCACTTGACATTGGCAGAGTTGACTGCGTCTTCGACGTACAACACAAACACACATTAAAAAAAAAGACTATCGATAGTTAAGTTAATGAACATTTAGCTTGATTGACGTTTCTGAGTGCGGCAGTTAATGTGTCTAGAAAATAAAAAACGAGCATTTCACAGGTAAAGACCGATTTATTACCTATGACTTTTTAAATCGTTATGTATTTTTAGATGATCACAAGTAGGTAGGTACATAAAGTACTAAACCGAAGGCTACAAAGCTCAATTAACTACGTCCCGACTTTCATATAAACAGCCGTCGTACGATCGATCCCCCATCGCCCACCTGTAGTGCTATGTATGGAACTTTTGACGAAGTGCAGAGAAACATAATAGGGTATTTGACTAAGCTCGAGATTTTCCAAAATATTAATATTTTATCAAAATACATATAGGTAAATATGTACCTATATGTATTTTAATAAAATATTATTGCCGTGTGGTCCCCGGCAGAGTAGAATAGGCCACCCTCACTCTTACCGAGGTGTCGTAAAAGACGACTAAGGTAAAGCTGCTGGCATGATCATCAGCACCCAGAGAAGGAAAACTATGCATTTATATCAAAACCCTCGCCAACCCGTCTGCCAAGCGTGGTGAGTATGGCAATTACCCCTCATGTGATTGAGGGAGGCCCGTGCCCCAGCAGTGGGGACTTAAATGGGCTGATGATGATGATGATGATGAAATATGTACCAATAGCAAAAATTCTCAATTAAAAATATAACGTCTATCCGGTTTTATGGTCATTCACATTCACATTTCACAACATCATATACATTGATCTGACTCCGAAATAGGTAGCTCAAGCACCTGTGTTACGGATATCAGAATCAACAGTGGGATTACGAATATATACATATAGATAGATAGATAGATACACTTTATTGCACAAAATTTACAGATCTTAGCCTAAGTTATTATACTAAAACAATGTAGGCGGTCTTATCGCTAATAGCGATCTCTTCCAGACAACCTCAGGGTAGAGGAAAAGTATAGCGAATTAAGAAAAGGGGTAAGACAGTGCAAGTCAGAAAAAGAGAGAGAAAAAAAAAGACATTGTATAAATACGAGTATGGTATATACATACATACATTATATTAAATAAATATATACTAGCTATAAATACTAAAACATACTACTACATTACAAAACAAATAAACATACATACTAACAGTTTATTGGATTGATAGATACGTAACCAGGGAAATAGGAGACAATGAAAGGAAATACAAAGGCTTAGAAAGATAATACTTTTCTTTTTGTAAATACATACTTATAATACACAGATAACACCCAGACCAGTACAAACAGATATGTTCATGCACACAAATGTTTGTACTGTGCGGGGATCGAACCCGCAACCCTTGCACCAGAGGCAGCGTTCACTACCATTGTTCCAAACGGGTCGTCAAAATTCATAGATTCATGGGCAAGTCCATTTTAAAAGTATGAAATTATTAAAAAATAATTAAAACATTGAGTAACCACAATTTGCACCAACTATTATAACAGAACCATTGACATAAAGGAAACATTTAATATAGCTACGATACAAAATTCAAATGAAATGCATACAAAATACTCAGGTGTGACGTCAAATCTTAGTTGCCATTTGTATGGAGCGTTTTGGGTTTGCCCAAAATAACGTGATTTTAAAGTTGTGATATCTCAGTAGTTTAAATGAGAATCAAGTAATTCTTTCAACGATGTTTCTAACATTGAGAGGTCTTTTGATTACAAAAATAAAAAAAAATATTCATATACCGTATTATTCAGATTGGACCTGGATTCTAGAATGCTATCTTTACACATCACACACCATACTATTTGAAAATCATTAGCGGTAAATTTGGATACGCACTTATGACTCCACTGGGCGGCGGTAATCGCTTACCATCAGGTGATCCGTCGGCTCGTCTGCCACCTATCTTATAAAAAAACCCGTCTGCTTGTCTGCCTTAGACTAATAAAAATGCAAATGAATAATACAGTTACTGCAACCGTAGCCTGTAGGCTACGAAGCTATTAAGAGGAAAGTCGAGGTTTTATTTTTTTATATGCATTAACTAGCGACCTAACTTTGCTTCGTATGGGTGCAATATAATGAACCTATTATATTATTATACACACGAGTGACCTGCCCTCACTTCGTTCCGCGACATTAGTTCCATTTTATACCAAAAGATGGTGCTAGGGGTCGATTACATCGCGCAAGCGTTTCGTTTTTTCGGATTACCTATAAGCATTGCCCGTTAACTGTAGAATTTACCTCTTTAAAAATACTTCATTTATTAGTTAGTGATAGAGTTTAGATTTTAAAACTTCCTCTTGAATAAAGATAACGGTTACACATGTTTATTTTCATGCATGAGAATAAGAATAAGAATAAGAATTCATTTATTTGCTTTTGAGTAGGGTAGGTATACAGATGATGACAAAGATATATTATATAGACTGCCCATTCAGCCGTCAATAACAGCATGCAAATACAATTATTATAATTTACGCCTAAGACTTATAGTATGCGCCTGATATTATAATTTCTGATATAATAGTATTGTTTAATTTTTGTTATTTAGAAACTCTTGGAGATAATAAAACCCTTGCATTACAAGCCAGGTGCGCAGTGCATTCTTAAATTTATTAAAAGTTGGCATGTCTTTTATATGCAGAGAAATATTGTTGTATATATGCACGCACATGCAGAAACAATTTTTTTTTTGTACTTCATGTACTTTCATGTACTTTTGAGTATGTGCTACTTAGAAGCATGTGTAGACAGACGCGCTACTAATAAGCATGCTTATTTTGAACCAGCTCAAAAATCGCACTCCGTTTGTTTTTTAATTAAATGTCTAAGTCTAATATAATATCTATGTATATGATTAAGTATCTATAAATTTAAACAATTTCGGGTTTACACTCTCTCGGCAAACACTTATACTTTTTATTAAAAAACAATGCACAAATGTTGGGTCCGTTTTTATACGCAATAAATTGACTCACGCTAAAAGTGGCCGCTTTTGGCGCGAATCAATTTTTACGGATTAAAATAAATCCGGTTTAAAAATTAAAATCGATTGGCGTCGCTAGTGTGCCCTACCCGTCACCTTAAATAACCATGCACAAATGTTGGGTCCAACCGAACGCAAAAAATTGATTCACGCCAAAAGCGGCCACTTTTAGCGTGAATCAATTTTTCGCGTACAAAAACGGACCCAAAATTTGTGCATTGGTATTTAATAAATAGTATAAGTGTTTGCCGAGAGGCTACTACTTCTATTTTAAACCATTTCGGGGCTACCCCGAAATGGTTTAAAATAGATCCGGTTTAGTAGCTAAAATTAAAATCGATTGGCGTCGCTCGCTAGTGTGCCCTACCCGTCACCTTAATGACAGAACCGTAGTCGTAGGGGGTAAAGTATATTCAGGTTCACCTATCCTCATGGAGCAACGGTGGTCGGTAGGACGCCCAATCCTATTACCCATCTGAAGCACCAGATTTTTTCCCTATGTGTTTGCTTTTGCTGTGTGGCAAACGAGCAAACGAGTCCTCTGATGGTAAGTGATCACCGCCACATGGACATCAGCCACATCAGAGGGAGTGGAGATGCGTTACCGGCCTTTTAGGAAGGTATAGGCTCGTTTTTTGAAGCTCGCATTGTCGTACCGGATCGGAAATACCGCTGCGGGAAGTTGATTCTACAATGAGGAGGTGCGTGGCAAAAATGACGTGTAAAGCGCACGGTGGTGGACCTCCACCCATCCAGATTGTACGGTGAAATCCTAGTTTGCGGCGTGTAGTATAGTAGTGAAATTCAGCAGAGGTTATTAACTCAAACAACTTCTCGGAAAAAGACAAGTGGCCATTTGTCACGATTTGATACGACGGCAACTTATGAGAAAATAATAAAAATTGTTTGACTCATAAAGTCGAAGACATAACTTGGAAAGTATTAATATTGTAGAGAAGAGGAGGAAGAGAAGTAAAGGAAAGGGAGAGAAGATAATGGCGATTGGGATGTGACAAGGTGATTAACGTCCTATAATCAGTTAAGTCACTGATTCGACGAATCATTGTTTTATGCGTGGACATTCTGTCCGATTAGCGGCGATGTGTTTGGTCACATTTGGTGCCGGTGATGGTTTAGTAAATATATCTTTGTCATTTTATGATATTACATTTTATATTTTACGTGGCGGCTACAAAGCCATTAAGGTATATCCCTAGAGAGTAACCTTGGTCTCACACTTCGCACGAAGTTAGGTGGAAAGTTATTTGTCAATATTATGATCTTAATGTTTTACCATCATAGTCGCAAGGCTAGAAAGACATTAGTGAGTCCCCAGAGAGTGGCCGTAGTTCGTAGTGTAGTGTCGATCTCACACACACATGTACTCGTAGCTCGAGGTTTAATCCCAAATTGTTTGTCATTTTTATGATCATTTACTGCTGGACATAGGTCCCCGCTAATGCACGCCACTGCTCCCGATTTTCGGCCACTGTCATCCAGCCCACACCAGCCAGCCTTCGAATATCATCATCCCATCTTGTCGCAGGGCGTCCAACACTACGCTTACCGAGTCGCGGTCTCAAGACATAGCTTAAAGGATTGCATGCCTCAAGTAGCAATGGGCAGGGCACATAGCGAGGAGAAATGACGGCCGTTGGGGCGGAAAGGTCCTACAAGTGGAGGCCAGTACACGAAGTCGCAGCCGTGGCAGGCCTTCCACAAAGTGGACCGACTTGGGGGAGGCCTATGTCCTGCAGCGGACGTATATTGGCTGAAATGATGATGATGATGAATTCCTCTGATATCGATAATACAAGTGCTTTAAGCTACTTAGTACGGATTAAGGTCAATGTATGAGATGTCTTTTTATATGTGATAGGAAGCAGACGAGCAGACGGATGCTGTATTAATTTATTTATTATTTTATAAGCGTAGCCTAAAGGCATTGATATATACCTATATAAAGGCTACTAGACATCCGATCCCCAGAGAGTAACCGTGGTCCGTAGTGAAATCGATCCCCTGTCGCCCACCTGTAGCAGTTAGTTTGGTTAAACGCTACGTATTTGTTATGACCTTATCAATATAGATTAAGCGTATTACTGTCTTCTATATTCTGCATTTTGTGCGACAACAAAAATCATTTTCCGAAATGAAAAATACGTGAGGTCGTGGTATCATTCAAGTCGAGCCGGCCCATTCATGCCGAAAGCGTGGCTCTCCCACTGTAATCACATAGGTAAGTACCTGCATTTTGGCCCGACCCGGGGGTAGAACCCGGAACAAACGTAGCTTTAAAGCGAGAGACCCTCAAGCCACTACGGCATCAATTCAGTCGAATTTTTTTTTATGATCTTAATATTTTACTACAGAAGGCTACAAAGCCATTCGCCGGCAGTGAGATTGATCCCCTATCACCCACCTGTAGCACGGGGCTTAGGGAAAAACTGTTTGTCATTATTAAGGTGAACGTACACTTGTCCGAGTAGCTACACTTTCACGAAACGAATTTTAGGATTCTGTATTTGAAATCTCATGTGTAACTGATTCGGACAATTTGACGCGGCAATGTGTGCGAGATGAAATTCTTTTGTTTGGAACAGTGGTGGTAGTGAACGCTGCCTTTGGTCCAAGGGTTGCGGTTTCGATTTCCGCGCAGTACAAACATTTCGTGTGCATGAACATGTCTGTTTGTATTGGGCTGGGTTTTTTCTATGTATTATAAGTATTTATTTATAAAAATTATATATTTGTAATCTCACTATTGATTCTGATAAACGTAACAAAGGTGTTTGAGCTACCGATCTCGGAGTCAGATCAATGCGTGTGATGTTGTGAAATATTACATTTTTATATCATTCATTATAATTAATGAAATACTCTCCCGTCTTCCAGGAGTCTTAGCGTAAGTAGTACTATTATAAAATTTGGGACTATAGTTACAATTTTTAAACAAAAGTTATTTCGCTGGTGCCCTTGATTGTTTTGCAGTTGCAACGAAAACTGGCATGGTTTATTGTGAGTGATACCACGCTCTCACAGAAAACCGGCGTGAAGCAGCACTGTGCTGTGTTTCGCTGCGTGCGTGAGGGTACCGGAGGCCCAATCCGAGGGAAAGGTGGGTTTAAATGTTGGCAACGCACTTGTGACTCCACTGGTGTCGCGGGTGTCTGTGGGCGGCGGCAACCGCTTACCATCAGATGATCCGTCTGCTCGTCTGCCACCGTCACATGAAAAAAATCATAATTAAATTGACCTACGACATATTTCCGTGTATGTTGATGTGTTGTAATTTATACAAAACGGTTTACTAGACCCGCTCAAAATTGGATCACAATTTGATTGTGTTGTTGATTTCGATAACACGTAGGGTAAGCAGGGGGAATAGCGTTCAGTGGGTAATAGCGCCCACCTCTGTAGCTCTGTCAAAACAGTACATAGCAACACGCCACGTTGTGTGGAGGGCGAGGGGAAGAGTCCTCGAACCTACAACGATGCGATCGGACAGTCAGCCCGCGTCATGCGACGGTGAAGTGCGTTTCTTTTTTTGCGCCCGCACTGATCTAATATTTCGTCTCATGATTTTTGTCGGTAAGTCTAAAAGGCTGATCTTCAGTACTAATATGCTAATTTGTGATTTTAGACTTGACCTCGTTAATATTTTGTTTAATTATAATGTCTCTGGTTTGACATTTTCCAAGAAACATGTTTAGGCGTCATTAGCCCGAACCTCGAGCGGCATTACCCAATGTCAGGGGCAATGCCGCTCAAACATGTTTTTTTTTAAATGTTTTTTTTACTATTAATGGGTCATAGATATAAGCTTCTGTAGTTAAATTGTTGACTAATAGATAATTAAAGAATTTATTACGTTTCATAATTTTCATTTAAAATAATTAATTTAAAAAAATAACACTTGTTTTTCCTAAGGTGAAACGCCATTCCCCTCTCTTATCCTATGCATAAGCTAGTACTTAATTTTAGAGTTGTTATGCGACTGTATAATAATAACGCGTTATTATGCGCTGGAACATTGCTATCAAATGTTATGTAATCGATTTTAATAAGACACCAGCAGATCGAGATTGAATCATGTTGCGTACGGCTAAGGAATGGAACTGTCTGCCGAAGATGTGTTTCCTGAATAATAAAAAAAAAAAAAAAATAAAATATTTATTGGCAATAACTTAAGTCTATTACAAACTTATGGCGCATAATCTTACATATAGTACTTATATTTGGACATTTTGCCTGAAATAGGATACCCTGTGTTTCAGGCGAAAAAATAGGTCCTAGAAAACTGTATTGGTAAAAAACAATTAAATACAACTTAAAACTTAATATTACTCTACGCTCTGCTAAAATTAATATTATTGGGAATAAAAGGTATAAACTAAGATAACGATCATTTTTCAGTTAACTAATAATAAATGCCAAATTACCTAACTAATCTTACGCGCATGTAAATAATGTAGACTAACTAAATAAATACAAATAAACCTGCTTGCCTATGACATGAACATTGACCCAGTTAGCCAATTGATGATTCTGATAATATCATGACATACATACCTCTTTACTAAAATAAATCGTTTAGCTAGCCATTAATAAGAACATCTTACATTACATTTATAATTACGAAATAAAAATACGAAAACATTATGATTTTAAAATATGAGCTAATTAACGTAACTTAATGTAAGTACATAATCAGGTAATATTTCTATTAGGCGCCGTCATAGTCTATTGTATTAATATACCGTTTTTCGGCTATCTTTTTGGCGGGGCACTCGTCACCACCGGTTTTGTGGTTACAGGGTTTTTTAAAACGCATACATGTCGCACATTTGGGTGGTTCGGACTTCTTGTGCAGTCTTTTAGAATATGGCCTACTTCACCGCAGTATTGGCCCGCAGGTGCTGGCCTCCTCTCGGCAGGTCGTTGGCCGCGTGGCCATACGTTGGCACTTGTAGCACTTTGTCACGAGAGTAAAATCTCTTACTGGGCACGAGGACCAGTTCACGAATACCTCTGTCTTTGTGATAAGAAGGCCTTTGCGTATCTGAGCAGGAACTTCTATTAATGTAAGTGGCAGGTCTCGGCCTCTTTTTGGCCCGATTTGTGGCTCAGCGTGACGCTGGACAAAATTGACTCAAGTGTCGCCTCCTGATTTCCAGCTAGTATTCTGTTTATACAAAACAGTTTAGCCACTTCCGCCTCTTGCAAGTAGCCGCAGGCACTCCGACGATAACGACTCTCGGTTTTCGCTTCTGCGTTTTCATTTACTGTAAGGCCAGCAGTGCGCAAAGTTGCGAAGAATGTTTGAGCTTATTCAATATCTTCTTTGGTCTCGGTGCTTGATGATATCATGTGCGTACGGCTAAGGAATGGAACTGTCTGCCGGAAGATGTGTTTCCTGAATGCAATGATCTAAACGTATTCACGAAAAGAGTATATAGGCTGTTACTAGACAGACATGATCCATCCTCGGCCACATCATAACTTACGAGCAGATGAGATTGTGGCCAAATGTCTGGCTATTCTTATAAAAAAAATAATTGATTCTATTATAATAACATGTATTTCACAGCCTAACAAGTTACGTTAAATTCTACCTATCGATCATTTAGCCAGCTGCTGAACTTAGGCCTTCTATAATTTGCTAGCTAACCCGGTCCTTTTTTCTTTTTACGGACTCACCCCTGGCGAAGGCTTTTCCTAGCGAGAAGCCGGCCAGAGGCATTCCGACTTAAACCCAGGGCCAGAATGGGGAGGGGACATGAGAATCTGACTAAATTTCTTAGTCAGATTCTCATGTTCCTCCCCAGGCGTGAGCCCGCATACGTCACGAGTCATAATAATATAATTTCAAAGAAGCTTTTAGACGACTCCTCACTTAGATAAACAGCATAAAACAAACCGAATGGTAGGTTTCCAAATGGAGAATTTTACAATTTATTTGTTCTGCAAAATGCAAGTGGTCCAATCAGGTAATGGGTATCTTGGTTATTGAAAGCTCTACGCGCAGACTCTACCTTTTGAAGAAGAGGTGCAGTGCAGTTGTCCAATAAAGGACCAATATTATCTTCACTTAATTATATGGAATATATATAGAATTTTATTTCGCCTTCGTTTTCTAGCGCAAATAAAAATAATACAAAAAAATATAGCTATACAGAACAGCAAAAACCATTATGGCGGGAATGATATTTTGAAAATGACCGTTAGTTTATCAACCTTACAGCTTTGAAAATACAAAGATATTAATTAGGTACTTATGTCAAAGTGATAGATAAGTGACATCTGACAGCGGTTGTCATTTGCTGTACATTTATAGGGATCACGTCGTTTTTCCTCTGACGTCATATTGTAGGTCTAATTAGGAGGAAAATTATTTTATTGTTTTTTAAGTTGCATGTTTTTTTCCCCAAATCAGTAGATTTTTCTTGATTTCTTGAAATATAGTTCATTGTAAACAAAGCAGCACACAGCACAGTGCTGTGTTTCGCCGCGTGAGTGAAGCCACCTATCACATATAAAAAATGCCCTAGCCAGTTATGGGTCATGTCCGCAACATACTTACTGACTCTTTGAAAGCTACTTACGTTCTTTGACATAGGAAATACTACCCGTGCAATCTGATGATGAATTGTGCAACGAAACAATGCATGACAACTTACTTACACATAGCTAACAAAATGCTTTTACGTAAGAGTGCTGAAAAAAAAATGTTTATAACTTTGACTACAATTAAAACGCCCTTTGATTGTTTACTGTTTTTATGACATAGGGGTATGAGTAACCATGATTCACTTGGTCTGGTACCTCTGTTAAAGGGCTGCGAAGGTCAGACTACAGTCGCGACTTTGAAGCACAGCTTTGGCTGCAACCGGGAAATATGCGTTAAAGTCAAAAGATTCTTTATCGCAGCACTTACAAAACGTCAATTTTTTTTTATATGATAGGTGGCAGACGAGCAGACGGATCACCTGATGGTAAGCAATTCCGCTGCCCATGGACACCCGCAACACCAGTGGAGTCACAAGTGCACTGCCAACCTTTTCCCCTTCCCCCCCATTGGGCCTCTGGTAACCTCACTCATACGGCGAAACACAGCGCAGGCGCTGCATCACGCCGGTCTTCTGTGAGGCAGTGGTATCACTCCGGTCGAGCCGGCCCATTCATGCCTAAGCGTGGCTCTCCCACATTTGACATAATTCGTCATACATTAACATCTTTTGAAACTGTTAATAAGTATTATAATAATTACATGAAGTTACATATACATAGCCGATACATAAAATATAATAAGAAATAAATAAACATAATCCGATTCTACCACCGGCTCGGAAAGTTGTTTCTGGTCGAGAAGATTCGGCAAGAAACTCGCCAGTTACCTACCTACTCTTTTTAATAGTCAACTTTTTATACAATGGTTTATTATCCTCATACCAAAGTCATACAGTCTAATGCAACAAAAAATTTAATACGCTGAGATAAGATGAGAGGGTAGACGAGCACACGGATTGCCGCCACCTGTCAACACCCACAACACTAGTGGAGTGCAACACAAAAAGCGCCTTGAAGAAAAATTTTACTCTTTTCTTGAAGGTCGTATCGGAAAATAAAATGAATTTCGCTACAAAATTTTCCCTTAATCTCCCAATAGCTTGTCAGCTAGAATATTTGTCTTATTGACAAATATGGCCCTAATGGTTAAGTCAATTCACGACTACCACAACGGAATAGGCGACAGTGAGAAATCTCTAACTTTTTAGCTAGGAATCTGGCGGGTTAGCCATATTTCGGGTAGAGCCATATTATAGAAAATATCTTTTCTGTAATTAGGCGATTGCTTGAGTACGAAAGAAACGTGAAAGTGAGATTTAGACTAAGGATTTAATAAACCCCGGTGAAAAGGCACCATAAGTGGCAGTGAGCTGACCACGGCTTCAGTGGAATCGAACGACAATAATTGATACAGGTGTGTCCTGTAAAGGTAAACGCGATTAGCAGTGACTGAATGTGCAAATTTTAGGATAGTTTGTGAAATTGAGATAATATATTACATCAGTATGTACAGTACATACTGATAATATTATCTCAATTTATAAGGTCCCGGGATAAGGTTTTTGTTTTATCAACAAAAAAGTGCCAATCAACCCTTGCGTGTCAACCGGTACTCAAACTACACTACGCTAAACCATTTTTTATGTGATAGGTGGCAGACGAGCAGACGGATCAACTGTGGTAAGCAATTGAAGCCACCCATGGATACCCGCGACACCAGTGGAGTCACAAGTGCGATTCCAACCTTTACCCCTTTCCCCCGGATTGGGCCTCCGAATCTTTATAAAAAATAGTACTAGTTCTCAACAAACTGTTGCATTTACTATTATTAAATCTGTGGTTGCATTGCTGCTAACCCGAATACTGTGTCGGTACAGTCGGCACCACACGGTGCGAATGCGCGCCTTTGTCACAGCAAACACCATCAAGGTCACCAGATAATCGGGCCGTCACGATGACAGCTGTGACTGTTGACACTGCCGGTAGCTTCCTGAAGTAATCAGGAAATCTAGTGGATTCCGTTCGAGGTGGGTGTAATAGGATAAACTAACTGGGCCGTTAACTTTCAAGGGTCATAGGTGAAACTGGACACTATTCGGGTGCTTCACCTACTCGCGTCTGGGTGTTGAAGCCAGAAGTTTAGTACGGTAATAACTTTAGATCGCGTTATTAATAAAGGGGAGGACATTTTGAGAAGTGCCGGGCTGGTGGTCAAGTCAATGTAAATTAAAGGTTACCAAAACAGTGCGTCATAAGTAATGATGGGAGTTTCTGTGTATTATAAGTATTTATTTACGAAAGAAAAGTATTAAATGCATATATTTGTAATTCCGCTGTTGGTTCTAATAGCCGTAACACAGGTGCTTGAGCTGCCTATCTCGGAGTCAGATCAATGTATGAGATAGTATGTGATGTTGTAAAATATTTATTCTGATAGTTCTGATACCCTTAACACAAGTACTTAAGCTAGGTACTTAGTAATTATTGATTAGATTAGTATGAATGTATTATATATAAATAAATAAATATAAATATTTCACCACAACACATACATTGATCTGACTCCGAGATAGGTAGCTCAAGCACCTGTGTTACGGATATCAGAATCGACAGCGGAATTACAAATATATACGTATAATACTTTTGTAAATACATACTTGTCAATACATACAAATACCCTAGACCAATACAAACAGACATGTTCATGGACACAAATGTTTGTACTGTGCGGGGATCGAACCCGCGACCCTTGGACCAAAGGCAGCGTTCACTACCAATGTTCCAAACGGGTCGTCGACTACATATATGTAGTCGATTATAGCCGTTATATTTCCATTTTTAATTTTATTTATTTCAATCCCACGTGTCGCGGGATTGGAGGTGTGATATCCGAACGATTTGCGAAACTAGAAAGAAGCAATGTATCTATATCATTAATGAATAAATGAAATATATTGACATTACACACTTAACAAATAGACAAATTAGTAGGTTCATTATTATCGGTAATGATGTTATTTTAATATAGTTAATCATCATCATCAGCCCATTTAAGTCCCCAATGCTGGGGCACGGGCCTCCCTCAATCACATGAGGGGTAATTGCCATACTCACCATGCTTGGCAGACGGGTTAGCGAGGGTTTTGATATAAATGCAGAGATTTCCTTCTCTGGGTGCTGATGATCATGCCAGCAGCTTTACCTTAGTCGCCTTTTACGGTACCTATAATATGATAGGTAATCAATGATAATATAAGTATACTACCGTGGGAGAGCCACGCTTCGCTCGACCGGAATGATACCACGGCCCCACTGAAAACCGGCGTGAAGCAGCACTGTGCTGTGCGTGAGTGAGGGCACCGGTGGCCTAATCCGGGGGAAAGGGTGGTTTAAAGGTTTGCAGCGCATTTGTGACTTCACTCGTGTCGCGAGTGTCCATGGGCGGCGGCAATCGCTTACCATCAGGTGATCCGTCTGCTCATCTGCCACCTAACATATAAAAAAATCTACCTATTATTTATAATCCCTATATTGTCTGATACTTATCCGTAACACGGTATCAGGTTAATTGGTGAGATATCGTAATATTTTTTTTTTCATTTTAATTTATTCCAAAAACCCTTAAGGTGACGTGTAGGGCACACTATCGAAGCGATTCGATTTAATTTTTTAGCTACTAAACCGAATCTATTTTAAACAATTTCGGGGTTACAACCTCTCGGCAATCACTTAGGTATACTATTTATTAAATAACCATGCACAAACGCGAAAAATTGATTCACGCTAAAAATAACCGCTTTTAGCGGTAATCTATTTTTCGCGTACAAAAACGGACCCAACATGGTTATTTAATAAATCATCATCATTTCAGCCAATAGACGTCCACTGCTGGACATAGGCCTTCCCCAATGTTCTCCACACAGATCGGTCCTGTGCCGCCCGCATCCAATGGATTCCCGCGATCTTCACCAGATCGTCGGTCCACCTTGTAGGATGCCTGCCACGGCTGCGACTTCCTGTACGTAGCCTCCATTCGAGGATCTTTCCGCCCCAACGGCCGTCTGTTCTGCTCGCTATGTGCCCTGCCCATTGCCACTTGAGGCATTTAATAAATAGTATAAGTGTTTGCCGAAAGGTTGTAACCCCGAAATTGTTTAAAATAGATCTCGTTTAGTAGCTAAAAATTAAAATCCCTACCTGTCACCTTAAGAAAATTTAGAATCAGCGCCTAAAACATTTCACCACTTCAGCTAGACGATAAGAAAAACTATATTATATCAGTTCTGGAAAACTCCGATGAAACAAATGATCTCAATCTATTTTTATCGCGTTTTTAATAAATCTTAAACATCACATCATTGTTTTATGTACGAAATTAATATTAAGGAAAGTTTACTCCATAAACTCATCGTTCGCTACATAAATTACTTTGAGTTTGTTGTTTCTAGTGTTACGTCTAGACTTCGATCAAATCATCGATGCGTCTAGAAGAATGCTTGAAAACACTAATTGTATAAAGATTCGGGCGTACCTAAATTTCGTTCGTTGTAGGCCCTCTGTTAAGAAATATGGACTCACACTTAATTTAATGAAATGAAACAAAATTGTGTTATTTTTATTATTTTATGTATTACTTTAAGATACTAGTGCCGATTTGATTTGTTTTTTTTTTGTTTATCAGAGTGTAGTAGGCACTTCTGAGAAGGTGCCAAGCAGTGAATGAATAAATTATTTCTCATGTCATGTTGAAGGTAGTTCTTTTATCTTTGTTCTTTTTTTGAAATTATTTAATGATTAATTTGCTTAGTTTGTACTTCTTAAAGACAGAGTCGGCCGCACTCAGAGACGTCATTTAAGCTAATGTTCAATAACTTTAGTATCGGTAGTCTTTATGCGTATCAAAATTAGTGTCAATATTTTATCTTAAGGTGACGGGTAGGGCACACTAGCGACGCCAATCGATTTTAATTGTTAGCAACTAAAACGGATCTATTTTAAACAATTTCGGGGTTACAAACTCTCGGCAAACATTTATACTATTTATTAAATAACCATGCACAAATGTTGGGTCCAACACGTACGCGAAAAGTTGTTTAAAATAGATCCGGTTAAAAATTAAAATCGATTGGCGTCGCTTGTGTGCCCTACCCGTCGCCTTAAGTAGCCAACTAAGGTAGTCAACGACTCTGAGTGTGGCAGATTGGGCCTTATTCATAAGTGTTTGTTAAACGTTTGCTAACTAAAACAGTGTTATACAGCAGTTTTCATTATTTTTTCGAAAGTTTTGTTAGTTTTTTTTGGTTTCAATCGTCAAAACTGCTCTTTAACAGGTACAAAACAAAGGTTTATTCAACGTTTATGAATAAAGTCTTAACATAGATATATACTCGTGTATGTTACAAGAATTGATGAAAGGATTTGAAAATGGTCTACACTATTATTTGTCAAATGATAAGCGGCATGGATTCAGCTTTCTGCGTGTTTATGTCCTCGGCACAAGACGCTAAGCCGAGATAAAATCTAGCCCAGAAATCTGTGAACACACGAGCCATAATCATAAATTAAATCCTACCAAAACAAATTACACGAAACCGACGCGTGATATTTCTGTTCTTCGTACATTTTTGTTTACAAAATACAGCTGTTAATTTATGAGATAATAACCAGTGTAAAGCAAGTGGTAAGTTCAAATCGCGTAATTTTATGTTTTATACAAGAAAGTGAAGAAAGGAACAAAGCATCATTTTTGTTCAAGAAAACATTCGTTGAAAAAATAAACGTGAATAGTTAATTACTTTGCTAGTTAATGGAAAAAAAAAACGCGTCTTGGCAAACTTAGCGCCCTCTGGCTACGTGGAAGGACGATCTACGCATGATGGCTGGCGAGAGCTGGATCCGAGAAGCCATGGATAGCTCACGGTGGCGAACAATTGGAGAGGCCTATGTCATGCAGTGGACTGCGATAGATATGATGATGGTTATGATGATAATGGAAAAAGGCAAGTTCGAGTTGTAGGTATCAAATGGTATCTATTATCTGTCTAAGGTACTTTGATCTGTAACTCAGCGAATGTAACTCAGCAAAAAAAGTGCGATGCGCCTCCTTCTCTTGGGGGTCGGAAAATAGATCCAGCCGAGGATAGTCCGGGCGCAGTCGAAGTGTTGGCCCAGGAAATTAGGCTTCTGCATCAGACAGTAAAAACTTTTAAAGATGATTTGGAAAAAGTAGTTACGTCACTAAACCTATGCCAGGACCAGTTAGTAGAAGTCACTAAAAGACTGAGTGCCTTCGAAAACCAAATCCAAGACGTCGAGGAGAAACAACAGGGCTGTGCCGAATTTGAAGCAACTGTTGCGCAACTAAAGCAGCAATTAGAGAACCAATCGCAGGCACTGATACGCAACGAAATCGAAGTAGTGGGAGTGGAAGAACAGCCTAATGAAAACCCGATGCATCTTGCGCTGATAACCGCAGTTAAAATGGGTAAAGATATAACTGAGTGTGACCTGGATGACGCAGTCAGAGTTGGACCTCGCCACTCTTCCGAAAAAAGCGAAGCAATGCCACGTCCCCTTGTAATCCGTTTCACAAGAAAAGCCTCACGCGACTCGTTTTTGAAGACCGGAAGATCTCGGAATAGCTTAAATAGCAAGGACATCGTAGGCGTCGGCCCTGAGCGAAAAATATTTATCAACGAACGGCTGACCAGGGAGAAGCGTCTGTTATTTCGTGAAGCGCGAAGAGTCGCTAAAGAAACTGAGTACAAATATTGTTGGGTCAAAAACGGTTCCATCTACGTTCGAAAGAAGACAGGATCGCCAGCAATACTCATCCGGTCTGAAGATGATCTCCGTCAGCGCCTTGCAAACACCGGCCGCCAGGACGACATCAATCGCCAAAATGTCGCCCGGTCTGATCCGATGTGGTAAGCACAAAGACAAGTTGCATGCTGAGGCCCGCAAGCATCCAGATGATCCTGTCAAAGCACTTGTTTATAAAAGGTATAGAAATTTCTACAGGGATTTACTGCGTCGTCTAAAAGAAGAACACGATAAAAAAGAAATACTTGAGAATAAGAATAAGCCCCGCCCTCTCTGGGAAGCAATCAAGCGCATTACACATACTGTAGGTAAAACTAATAACTCATCCGAATTAACAAAGATCGCCGACAACCCAAAAATGTCTTTGAATATCTGTAACGAATTCTTTTCTACCATTGGCCAACGACTAGCAAAGAGTAAACTGGATCGTTTGAAGGAAACTGAAGATTCCCTTGCATCTAAAGTAAAAGTTCCCTTCACACCATCTAACTCTTTTTACATGCAGCCAACTGATGTAGAAGAGGTTGCATCCATAATCTTAGCTCTTGACAACAAAAAAGCTCCTGGGCTTGATAATCTCAATAATAGGACAGTGAAAACGATCTTAGGGAGTATTCTAGACCCACTTACTGCTATTATAAATCTCAGTATCGGCACTGGTGAATTTCCTCAAATTTGGAAGAGGTCTGTAATCACACCAATTCACAAGGGCGGGCCCTGTCTCGATCCTGGTAATTACAGACCGATTTCTTTACTGTCTGTGTTCTCTAAAATACTAGAACGTTGCGTTTATAAGAGACTAACCAAATTCTTGGAGGACCATAAGCTATTATCCAATAAGCAATATGGTTTCCGTAGGGGTAGGTGTTGTGAGGACGCAGTCTCTGATTTGGTCAACTTAATAACTTCGCAACTGGACGCTGGCAGGGCTTGTATTGGAGTATTTTTAGACCTTACCAAGGCGTTCGACACCGTGTCAATTCCTATTTTACTGAGGAAAATGGAATGCATCGGCATAAGGGGTTGCACGCTTGATTGGTTCAGAAGTTATCTCACGGGAAGAACGCAATGTGTCAGGGTGGATTCACACATGAGTGGTACTAATTCGGTGTGTTTTGGAGTTCCGCAGGGTAGTATTCTGGGGCCATCATTGTTTCCGATATACATCAACGACATTACATCGTTGCCACTGCCCAACTCGGAGGTTCTTTGCTATGCAGATGACACGGCACTGATATTTCACGGTTCGAATTGGTACAACTGTGTTCAAAGCGCTGAAGCTGGAATGGCTTGTGCTGCATCATGGTTGGATAATAATTTATTAACGCTTAACACGGCCAAGGCCAAGTTTCTGTGCTTTCATAAGACAGCTGCATCAGCTCCTAAATCAGTGCCAAATCTCCTGATTCATAGGTGCGGAAGGCATATGTCAACCTCAGGGCCTCTCCCCAACTGCATCTGTGAGCCTATTCAAAAATCATCGTCCCTTAAATACTTGGGCGTCACCCTAGACGAAAGGCTTACTTTCAAAGAGCACATCGTCACCGTATCCGCACGCGCCCGTAGACTGATCTTTATCATGAAAACACTAAGGCCCGTGACCGACTTCAGGCTGATCAGGACAGTTTACGTGCTGCTGTGTGAGTCGATACTGACGTACTGTATATCGATATGGGGAGGTGCCGCAACCTCTGTCTTGATAAAGCTTGAGAGGGCCCAGCGTTCGGTCCTGAAGGTTATGCTCGGAAAACAAGTGCGTTACCCAACAGACCTAGTACACCGCGAGGCAGAAGCCTTAAGTGTAAGAGGTCTGTACATCAAACACGCTGTCCTGACCTCTCACCGGAAAGTCCTTGGCAAAGCTGATCGTGCGGAGACGGTAAAGCGAGTTTTCAAAGTTCCTGTGCCAGCAGTTAAAACTTCTTTCGCAAATCGGTTCCGTTCTTTTATGTATCCATACTTATATAACAAGTTTATTAAAATATGTAAGATACACCTTAGTTCATATTCCGCGGCTAAAGCAGAAATCTTCAAAGAGCTCATAACATGGAATTATACAGAGACTGAGCAGTTCCTTAGGATTCCTGTTTAAAAATTAATTTTGTAATCCCTCTAGAATTACTATGATTTGTAGCATTTTAATTTTCCATTCTTTTGAAATTTTTAAAGAAACTTTTTAATTGTATTTCCTCCTAAATCAATATTGTAAATCATGGATATGGTCCTCGCAGGACAGGCTATGCCTAGTGCGAGGTCCACTGTCTATATCATATTATTTGTTGTATACTTGTGTTTACTTAATTTAATGTTCGCCTGTCTTTGTGTACCTTATTGTTACCGCCTAGCTTTAAGTAAATAAAAAAAGTTTTATCTGGTTCCGGAGAGTCGCGGTGAATCCACCGTTGGCATGCCCACCACTCTAATAAGCTTGTGTTTTTTTTTTTTTTATGATATAAGTGGCAGACGAGCAGACAGATCACCTGATGGTAAGCGATTACCGCCGCCCATGGACGCCTGCAACACCAGTGGTGTCACAAGTGCGCTGCTTACCTTTTAACCCCTCTTCCCCTGAATTGGGCCTCCGGTACCCTCACTCACGCAGCGAAACAGCGCATGCACTGCTTCACGCCGTTGTTGTTGTGTGTGAGTGGAACGTCAATATCGAGACAGTTAACTCTGTAAAAAAAAATCCATCAAGTCTCACATTAATGTCAAATATACAAGGTTCAATTTGAATTGAAGAAATTGTACCTACCTGTCTGTATATACTAAAATTGTTCATAGAGAAGGAGATGATTATAAACTTTTCATGAGCAAGTTTGTAGTAATCGCAATTTACTTATTTCTGGGACTGATTACTGGATTTGTGGGTTGGATCCGCGCTGATACGATTTAACAAAATAAAGAATACTTTCGATAAATTGAAACATTATTTATTCAGTCTAAGTTCATATTTATGATTATCAAATATTAAGCAATGCACCTTACCCATAACAAGGAGCCGAAACATAGTCCACGCCACCAAGAAATCCCGCGTAGGCGCCACTTCTGTCATGACATCATTCCAATTTAATCTTTTTTGGTATAAAAATAAGGAAACCAAATTTAATCCGTGTTTTGACGCGGGACTCCTCTCTGGGCGCGAACTCTAGTCACGGCGCGGCTGGCCCACCAGTAAAGCATCCCAGTATGTTATGTCTTCTCCTTCTTAAAGTATCTCTCCGACCATCGGAGGTCGGCGGGTCGGACCGATTGAGGTTGGCCGTCAATCTAGCATATTCTTGTCGATCTCTAGCGAGGCGAAGCAGCTCGGTGGCGCTCGCGATCCCCGTCCACTCCCGGATGTTACGCAGCCATGATTTTTTCCTAGGACCTACAGTCCTACACGCCTCTCACCAGCTACTCTCCCCATCGTAGCATGGTGTATGTACGAGTATAGTGGGTTATGTAGGGACTTTAATCAAAGTGTAGAGAGCTATGCTCGGCGTTTCCACCTTACAACCTTGATTATTAAGTACTTATTCCTGTGGTAGTGGTAGCTTAACTTGAAACTTGATTGAGTACAAATTTTGTATACTATTTGGCTTCTGTTACATTATCTCTACGATAAACTATTATCGTAGAGATAATGTAACAGAAGCCAAATAGTACTAACATAGGTATTATTATTTTTTCACGATATATCAGAAGATAACTAAGAACTAAGAATAGTTGGAAGTCAGAATTTAAATTTACGTAGGCGTTGTAAGAGCCGTTTTCAGTCGTAATTTAGTTGAAATACATAACGACAAGAATAGGTATAGATCTAAGAGCGAATAGTAAGAAGTAACAAATTATTCAAAACTACCATACCAGTAATAATTCAAAATATTTAAATTCTTTCGATTCATTATTTAAATCTAAAAATTGAAAACAATCCCCGACGACGGCCATCTTTGATCGATTTTTATCCAGCACTAGCTAAGAAATAAGGAGGGATCGTTATTAAAAAAAAAAACAAAATCATAATCGGTTCATTTGTTCGGGAGCTATGATGCCATAGACAGACACACAGACACGTCAAACTTATAACACCACGTCGTTTATGCGTCGGGGGTTAAAAACAAACTCGGAACAAAACGTTCAACTCGAAAATCACGTCTGAAAATTGTAACATCTAAAAGCAAGATTATAAATGTATTAAATTCCATTAAATTGTATATTAACGCATTTAGAGGCGTAATACATTGTAGATGATAAGCCGTCTCATCATGGGTTATCTGCCCGATAAGCCAAGATATGAGGCCACCTAGCACTTAGCACTTATCTCGGGTCAAGTAACGTCTTAAAATACTCGGTCACTTCGTGACGTCACTGTGACGGATGCATTAGGTCCGTGCGTGTAGTGTTAAAATACTAGTGCGATACTAGGTATTTTGAAATGACTATTTATAGTTGTTATTTCTAGCACATCAACTTCGTGTTATGATCAAGTGCCTATAAATATGATAAGAGCTATCCACTTAGCACTAATCTCGGGTAAGGAGCACCGTCTTAAAAAGGCTGGTCGGTCATGAGGTGTGTATGATGAGTTAGATGCATACACGAAGACTTTTAATCGGTGATCAGGACCTACTGATTCCGACTAGGTGGATGATGGCCATTGCTATAGTAATAGTAGTTACATGTTTTCTTTTTGTTTAGGTTTTATTTATTTTATTTTATCTAAATTTAATTGGAATGTATGATCTTCCTGCATTTTTATGAAGTGTAGAAAGCTATTTTAATTTTCTTTAATTTGTTTTATTTGACGTTGTCTGCCATTTGACAGTTTTCTACCAATAACATGAAAAACTTTAAATCTCTAATGAGGTTTGTTATCATCACTGTACCTGTACTTATGAAGAGGTTTTATTTGTAACAAGGAGGAGTAGGATGACCATATTCATAGTTATTAACTTAAAGTGCCCAGACAAGAAAAAAAAAATGGAACGCTGACATGTAACTACTATTACTATAGCAATGGCCATCATCCACCTAGTCGGAATCAGTAGGTCCTGATCAGCGATTAAAAGTCTTCGTGTATAGTGATGGGTATATTGATTAATAGCTGCTCAAATTAATTTAAACATGAGAAGCTCAAAGTGAGTAGCCGAGGTCCGATCAAAGTGACAAATATCTTAGAAAAAAAAAGGAATTATTAAGGTGATACCGCGACGATACTAGCGCCACCAAGTGGTTTATGTTGATTGTGGCTCCGCCATCTTCGTAATTGTGGCCACTTTTAGCAATTATGGAGATTATCGTTACTTGTAGAAAGAAACCATTACTTAGGTGCGCTGCAAAGAAATCTTAATCATTTCCTTGAAGTTTTTGTTGTTTACTTGTTTTTAAAAAATCTCCTATTCGCCACAATCAATATAAATGACTTGTCGACGTTCGTATCGTCGCGATGGTGCCTTAATAAGGATTTGGACATAATGTCAGTATATTTTTCTAGCATAACTCAGTAAAGTGAAATATGAAACTATCTGCACTTAGCACTTATCTCAGGTCAGACGGAGCGTCTTAAAATAGTTGGTGAATCGTGACGTAGAATCACTGTGACGGATGCATTAGTTACGCTCGTAGCGTGCCGTTAAAACACTAGTGCGATACTAGGTATTTTTAGTTCGTATTATGAATAAACTCTGCATGTGGGTGATAGTGGCATTACTGGAATTGTTAATATAATTAATGCTGCTAAAATTAAAGATATTATAGTAAATAATGTGCTTAAAAATTTTTCGACAGTCTTCGGGCAGGACCCAACCCACGATCTCTTGCTAATCGTGGATTTATAGGGTGGTGGTTTATGGGTAGGTTATTTTGTAAGTGCATTAATTACATAACAATAAATAGCAAAGAATTGCTTTTACCCAAAAGAAATCATATAAAGTTATTTTCTTTTGCAAACCCTTTTGATCAAAATCAAATTTCATTTAATGGGTAGGTTTCACAATTTGAAACGGCTGTACTTATCTGTTAATCAGGAGGCCACGTACAGAAAGTCGCAGGCGTGGCAGGCCCACCACAAGGTGGACCGACAATCTGGTGAAGGTCGCGGGAATACATTGGATGCAAACGGCACAGGACCGATCTGTGTGGAGAACATTGGAGGAGGCCTATGTCCAGCAGTGTCTATTGGCTGAAATGATGATGATGAAGCACCTTGCGGGCCAGTATGGCAGTGGCAACGGGAGTGGTGCCTTGACATCGCGCCCTTGCAACGTGGCCGCTCCTCTTGCTTACCATCAGGTTGAGGAGGGCCAATATACTGTGACTTTATTTAAAAAAATCATACTACTCCTTAATAAGTATGAATACAAATATTGATTTGTTTAATTCAGGTGACTGGTAGGGCACACTAGTGACGCCAATCGATTTTAATTTGTGGCTACTAAACCGGATCTATTTTAAACAATTTCGGGGTTACAACCTCTCGGCAAACACTTATACTATTTATTAAATAACCATGCACAAATGTTGGGTCCGTTTTTGTACGCGAAAATTTGATTCGCGCCAAATGTGACTGCTTTTGGCGGTAATTCACATCTCGAGTACAAAAGCAGACCTAAAAGTTAAGTATAAGTATTTAATAAATAGTATAAGTGTTAGCCGAGAGGTTGTAACCCCGAAATTGTTATCGGTTTAGTAGCTACAAATTAGAATCGTTTGGCGTCGCTAGATGACCCTACCCGTCGCCCTAATAAACCAACTGGAATTTAATTTTCTACTTTAATTTTTATATAAGCGAATGGAAAAGATACATCTTGGCGTCAAGATAAATGTTGAAAAAATACGTGATTAAGTTAAAATGCCGCGTAGGATGAAATATGTATGTGGCCCTTTTTAGTGGTGGGCCTATTACCAAAGGTAGCTATTACGCATATCTGTTCCATTAGATAGTACGTGTGCGCCACCTGCCAGCAGTCGCGCTCACTGTTTTATTTTAGTGCTAGTACAGCGTAAAGGTAGTCAGTATCGAGTCATCACAAACATTAAAACGAATTTATTACCGCTAAAATAATTGATTTTACACATTATTTTGTACAGAAATATGTGCCTATGAATTTTACAAATAACTTTCGAATGGTTTTTTGGAATACGACTCCATATTCCAAAAACAATTTCAATTGGTTTTTTGCCGCCGCCGCCAACGCCAAAAGAGTATGCTCGTAATTTTTAGTAGATCCTTGCGGCACTTCGACAGTTGCTGTGTCCTACTTTCGCAGGATAAGTGAGACAGAGGCGGTTTTTTGTGGTGATGTCTGACCTTGATTTATGGTTGCCTTTTTGTATAGTATGAAAGCTACTCCATCATACATATAAAAAGACGGATCACCTGATGGTAAGTGATTGCCTACACATCCTAGAACCGCTTGACTACCATCGCACCTGATGGAAAGCGACGATGAGCGATGATGATGATGATGGATGATATAATACAATACAAATACGGGTGATGGAAAGGAAATGTAGCCTCGCTTGAGTAGATCGTATTTTTATCTTCTTCTTAGGCTTCTTAGTCAGGAACCCTTGGCAGAATGATCGTGGGCAACGACCACTCTGCCAGGGTGACAGAGTGAGTCGATTGTGACAGGGTTGGGGCTGGCCGATTCTCCTATCGCGCGATGTCCTTCCACTTTTGATAATTTTGTACGTTACAAGTAAACTGTACTGCGGTCGAACGCGTAACGTATTTCAACACACTGGCTTTATTACAACTGTGGTGCTAGGCTTGATTCTGTAATGTGCGGTTAAATTTATAGTGCAGCTTAGATAAAGTTTGGCCTGTTTACTCATCTTTTATAACCCGACTACGTGGGCGAAAGATATATTCGTCATTGTTTTGCTGCACTGATTTTGTTTATTTGGTTCATGATGATCGCTTGCATTTGAGCGATGGCAGATCAGTGCATAAGAACGTGCATCTTATAAACGGGAGGTGTATATTCGAATCTAAACGTACACTTGTACAGTTTTCAAATATATAGTATGGAAATATCGTGCGTATCTCTACAAATAGTTTGGCGGTGAGTATCGTAAGTAAATTTTCACGTTTTGGATAGTTTCTAAAATTCTAAACACCCACAATTGATTAGATAATGATTCTGAACGTATAACCATGATTCAAATGGTCTGGTTCCCCAGTCTAAAGATTGCCAGGAAAGGTCATATGGCAGTCGCTTCATTATAATTATTAAACTCACGAAATCCGGATTATGGTTCAAGGATACCCTGGGGTCAAAAGAGACAGCTTAAAACGCAACCAGAAATAACATGCTGAGATAAGATAAGGCCATATTTAAGTCTGATACCTATTTAGTGTGTAACGGTAATAAATGAGATATTCATTCATAACAAGTGCTTACTACGAGTACTTACTTTGGGTTCAGGTCATCTGTTCGATGTTTAAATACCTCACTTTGATATTACAGAATATTTCCCGTACAAGTACTTAATGCCAGTGCATAATTTCCTGCTCTCTACAATAATTCAACTTTCAATTCAACAAATGATGGTGCGTTGCGATAATTAATGAAGTGTAAATTCCTTAAGGGCTTTGTTTTATGGAACTATATCTCAGTGTCTTCGCCTGACAGCGGCCCATCAAGTTTTCAACCCCAAAGTAGTGAATAAGCATCGACTTACCAATGATCCGGCAATCTCGAATTTAGATTAACTTAAACAAGTTATTCTAAATGTGATGTGAAACCAGCCGGCGACTATCCATGTATACACTATGGAGTGTAGCCAAGGATAGACTCCAGTTGGTGTAAGACTATTGGGAGAAGTGGAAATAAAAGAATCAGTTGAGGTCCTGATGGACTATGTAACCGGGACTCTTGAAAGACTATGGCGCCCACCCGATCAATGATGAAAATCACGTATAAAATGGCAGGCGGTGACTCGCATGCCCACTGGATGGGCTCCCTAAACGGTCGCTCTTGTAAGGAGCGACAAGGGGCAACATTGTGTGCTCAGTGCTCAGGGTGTCGAGAGGCGTGCACCGCTTTCTACCCAGTGTCTGTAGCAGACACTGTGCCAACTCGCAACGTAGATATCTTTCACTTCCACCCTGCGAGCATATAGCTCTGAAATCCCACTCCAGCCGGCCAATAAAGGCAAGCTAGAGAGAGGGCCTGATCGACTCTCGGGGACATGGGACCTAAGAGACGTCACTTCGCATTCAGCGTGCCACAATGTTGCCCTGGGGAGACTGGCTGCACCAAAAAGAGTTGTTGCTCCTCAAGGAAGACCACCAACTCTCACCAGCGGGCGATGGGGTCGTCACTTCCCTACGCGCTTATTATTATTATTTATTTGGGGCTTGGCTGCTTTTGATCCAGTGTCCCAGACTCGGCGATAAGATTGGCTGCCATAACCGAAATTTCGGCCGGAAGAGATTAAAGCATTTCCCTACCATTTCAAAAGGTACCAATTAGCCACTAAATCAAATGTGATATGAAACTGAGAGTGGCGCTTGGCAGCGTCAGTTGGATAAAGCATGTAGAATGCTATTTATAATGTGACGTCATCACACACTACGAAAAATAGATTCACAACTGCACAGTGCTATTCTTGAGATTCGTGGGTACTGTCTGTGCCTAACTGCCTATAAAGCATTGAAATTATGACAAAGGGTTTTTGCATTTAAAACAAAATTCAATGCTACATACAGTGTGCTGCAAATTAACCAGACAAACAGCAAATTTTCAAACAAATTTATATAAAAAAGGGAAATTTTCTTTTCTAAAAAAAATTCATGTTTCTGCAGTCACTTCAAATACTTAGGTATTTAATAACATTAAAAACACTATGTTATTACGCGTCCGTTGTTGCAACGGAGACTCCCTTTTTACTAACTATTAGGCTCATGATAAAGAGCCAATATACAGTGCCACCATAAAAACGGCATGATCGCTTTATGCACAAGTACGAAAGACGCGTCATGAACGAAAAATGTTTGACAATGCATCATGCCATCCACAGAACAGAAGGAAGGAGAAATTAAGAGTGTAATTGTTAAACTGAAGATCCTGTCTAAGGGGCAATTCTCGTTCAGTCGACATTGAAGTCGAATTTAAGAGTTTCATACATCCTCCCATACAAATCACTGACTCGACTCCAACGTTGAGTACTCCAGAATAAGCCTTCTGATCCTCCAAATGCGGATCACGCTAATATTGCACTAGTTCTATGGCGCATTTGGTAGTGTCCCCTTATTTTTGATGTCTTAGAGTGATTGAATATAGAATTGTGAATTAGCAATTTAAAATCTGAATCTATGTGTAGATATATGTACTATAAAAATGCTTGTACATACGTCGAACACTATCACATCCCAAGCCTCGCCTGCAAACTCAGAGTATTTATTATAGAAATGCAGCACGACGTACGTCCGGACAAGATAAGCTTCACAGCATGCATCGCCCCGTGTGAGGTGTGTTGATACTAGCTCATGACATACTTTACAGACGTAGCTACTTAACGTCTGCTTTTCTAGCCGTTTATATTTTACAACGGGGTGACAATATAGTACGAGAACAGACCGTTACACAGAGTACTGTTTACTTCTTGAACGGCACCATATCATGTTACGACAATTTGACAAAATATTCTCACAATTGATATTTAACCAAACGTAAATATAATATAATTATCACCATAATATTGAACAAACAATATTATGGTGATAATTATATTATATTTATAATGGACCATATGACAAAAAAATAGCATTTTTATACGCTTTTCGAATAAAGAAAGAGAAAAAAGATGGTTCATATTTTTTAGTTATCATTAAATGTGTGTTTTTATTAACATATATTATTTTTTAAATTATGAATTAATATGACGGAAGTGACGCAGTCCTGAGGCTCAACGTATTGTCACTGAGCAAGTAATCACAGTTTTTTTTTAAATCAACGTGAGCAAAAGAGTTATTAATTTGTCATGCCGAGTCGTTTTTTTTTTCTACATAAATATCTGTTTAAAATTCTGTAATTATTTCTTAAACTTCTATGAGTCTAATCTAGAAATAGTATTTTTTATTACGGAAAATGATTTTTTGTCATATTTTCCAATATGGTGATTGAAGACGGTGATAAAGATCATGGAAGCTGACTATTTTGCATATTGCAAAGCTTGCTCAGCGGGCAATGGAGCGTTCCACGCTCGGATTATCATTAGATCCGGAAGAGATCTATTGTAGTAAATGTTGAGACGCGAGTGTGTGAGCTAAAGTTGAGATGGGCAGGACTCCTGGCATAATGACTAAAGTGCTTACCAAACGCCAGCCAAGAATAGGGCGACGTCCGGTGGGTAGACCACCAGCTCTTTGGTCCGATGATATTGTGAAGGTGGCGGGGAAACAATGGATAAGGTTGACGGGTGACCGAGAGAAGTGGCGAAATAAAGAAGAGGTCTATACTCCGCTGTTAGCCGTGTGTCCCATCCCTCACTCTTACCGAGGCGTCGTAAAAGGCGACTAAGGTAAAGCTGCTGGTATGATCATCAGCACCCAGAGAAGGAAAACTCTGCATTTATATCAAAACCCTCGCCAACCCGTCTGCCAAGCGTGGTGAGTATGGAAATTACACCTCATGTGATTGAGGGAGGCCCGTGCCCCAGCAGTGGGGACTTAAATGGGCTGACGATGATACTCCGCTGTGGGTGGATGTGGGCTGATATGATGATTGAAAGACAGACAGACATCATGAAGAAATCAGACAGCGGTAACACCACGTCTCGCCGTGTCTACCTATTCATTATGTTTGGCTGTCCGTTCCTAGTTCAGTGTAGAACGTGTATGTTACGGTGATCTTCCTCAAAGCCAAGCGATTCGAACTTACCAAGACTTCCCGATCGAAAGGCGCAAGTTATCCACTGAGCATCGCTGATTTCGCGCATTGCAACCAACGTAAAGATAAAATGTTGTTTTTGTAAACGAATTCCCTGATCGCCCCTGGCAAAATAGCATTGTCTGTATTGTAAAACAGCTTATGTCCCACACAGATACCGCACATAGTATATGCACAGTATAACAAGGCTCTTGTTATACAGTGGTATGTATGTCGTTGTCGGTGAGATATGATAGCGTGGCTAAATCGATACTTGTCCCGTCGAAAACGTGTTCACATTCCTATTTATCAAACTTACAGAACTTTTTAACGAGGATTGTTTTAGAGTTCTGCGACAAGGTGAAAGATTATCCTTATGGGTATAAGGAGATTTTGTCTATTTGTCGACGTATTTGTCAGGGGCTTTGCTCAAGACCTAAGTTTATTTATTTCTCTATCAAAATAATTTAAAAAAAAACACACAAAATAGCGACATAATGGATGCCTCAAAATGTAAAAAGTCCTCGCGGCAGACCAAGGCGATGGTGGCGAGATGAACTCGACGCGTTCTTTTAAGACTAGCGAGCGACGCTACGGCATAAATGGGCAGGCTCGACCTGAGTGATACCACGGTCTCACATAAAACCGGCGTGAAGCAGCACTGTGTTGTTTCGCTGATTGAGTGAGGGTACCGGAGGCCCAATCCGGGGGTAAGGGGGGACTTAAAAGTTGGCAGCGCACAAATGACTGGTGTCGCAGGTGTCTATGGGCGGCGGCAATCGCTTACCATCAAGCGATCCGTCTGCTCGTCTGCCACCTATCACATAAAAAAAGGACCTTAGTATTTTTATTTATTGCTCTAACAAAATAATAAAAAAATATGACAAAATATGCATCTCAGCAGGCCATCAGGGTGAGGCTGGCAGACTCAACGGGTACTTTGTTAGTTCTTTTGTGCCTGTCAACCTCATATTTGGATTTCACGGCCGCTTACCAGGCGGAGTGAAGTCATCCTGATTGGCCTTTCTATATAAAAAAATAGCCACAGAATGGATGCCCCAAAATATAAAACGTCCCAGCGGCAGACCTAGGTGACGGTGGCGAGATAAATCATAAACTCGACGCGTTCTTTCAAGACTGGGCTACAGCAGCCCAAGACCGGGAGAGGTAAAAAGGGTAGGGAGGCCATTGTCCTGCAGTGAGACACTACTGGCTCATATTAAAAAATAAATGATATGATAAGAGTGTCTTATTTACAGTGTTATATTTACAGTGGTAAATACCAGTGTACCTATTTTGTTACGTATTCACAGAATATCAGCGTGAGGCACTGTGTCTCGCCCGTGGTCTCGACAAATAGCTAAGCAGGGACTTATTTTTTTATTATATTCCTTTTTTTTCTGTCTCAATCTCAATTTTACATGGATATGGAACAGTCCCTCCACCAGCCCATGGTCCTTCCTACCGTCTCGGCATACGGACCGAATCTTGGGAGACGCTCACCAGGTACTTGCTAAGGGCTCTTTCCCCGGTGCGTTTCTTCACTCCCTACAAAGTCTGTGTCTGTGTCCCATCTCAATGTCACTTCTCCCCAAATTGGGCGTGAAACACCACAACACAAGCGACTCGCGCTCGGGCAGTTCCACATCAATCAATCTCCTTCCTAATGTTAAGCCTTTTGTGTGCAAACGCACGCAACCGTCGAAAACCTTCTGCAGAGTTGACCATCTCTTGATGGTATACTGGTCCTATCTCGTTCCTGTTCCAGTCATTCAGCATCTGAATGGATATGGAACAGATGCGCAATAATGTAATGGTAGTCGCTGAAAACCAGCGTCGGGGTTGGTCTCTTGGATCAGCACCGACTACTGCTGAGCGGACGCCTGTTTGGCACATACAGGGATAATGTTGTCCTACTTTTCGTTATTATTAATTTCTAGGTTATGTTTCTTATTAAGTTTCCTTGTTTTGTATTGTGCCAAATTCATTATTTGGCGCCTCTTAGAATTAGGAATACCTAGATTAGAATAGATTTTTTTTTGTGATAGGTGACAGATATTTATAAGTATTTCACTGTAATGTAGAAAACTCTGTATTGTTGGTACCAAACTAAACATTTTTCTATTTCTATTACTGTGAACAAATTAGAAATGTCACTAATAGTAAAAATATTATGAAAAAAAAATTTAGGCCTCCGAGCTCATAAAAGTATTATGTAACAATTTTTCTTATAAATTAATGTCAGATACAATGTCAAATTTAATTAATTTTCATTGTATTCCATTCCATTAACTATATGTACTAATACTTTCATCAGCAAGCCACACTTGTCCACTGCTGGACATAGGTCTCCACTAATGCACGCCACTGCTCCCGATTCTCGGCCACTCTCATCCAGCCCACACCAGCCAGCCTTCGAATGTCATCATCCCATCTTGTAGGGCGTCCAACACTACGCTTACCGATAAAAGTTTACTAATAATAAAAAAACTATTTTCACTAAGAATAAAATAATCATCATAACGATACTGTAATGCGACAGTGGCATCATAATTTATTTCCAAGCCTTTGTCGAGAAATTTTATTAGTATAATAAACGAAACCATTACATACGAAAGTATTAAAGAAATACGAAATACTTCAAGTAGGAACAACTTTGGCGTGACGGAAAGAAAATTAAAACTCAAACAATTAGGAAGTTTTCACGACTCTCGAATGCTTATTTTCGCTCTTATTAGCTTTGACTTTCGCAAATGGACTTCAAAGGTAACTCTTATTTTCTTTTACCTCTCAATCTTATCGTAAAATGTCGGAAATCTAGGTATTGGGAGTTAATAATTGTACGTACAGCCACACATCATAGTATAAGTATAATTTTAAGACCGTGGGAGATCCACGCGGCATGAATGGGCCGGCTCGACCGGAGTGATCACACGGAATTCATAAAAAACCCTCACTAGAAAACTGGCGTGAAGTAGTACTGTGCTGTGTTTCGCTGCGTGAGCGAGGGTACCGGAGGCTCAATCCGGGGGAAAGAAAAGTTTAAAGGTTGGCAGCGCACCTGTAACTCCACTGGTGTCGCGGGTGTCTATAGGCGATGGCAATCACTTACCATCTGGCGATCCGTCTGCTCGTCTGCCTACTATCACATAAAAAAAAATCCAATAAAACATTTTATAAAACCTTGGAGTAACTTAGTCCATGGTAAAACTCTAGTCAAGTATCAATGGAACTGCTTATTTCCCTAATAAAAGTCAAGTCTAAGATTCTTTGAGATTTGTAATTGCTTGTTTGTTTGACATAATAGGGATTTCTCCTATTTTTTCAAATATTTTTAATAATGCTCATATATATCAGATAATCAAGCATTATTTTTATTTCTGCAAAATATGCCTGCTGTTGTAGTAAGTAAACAAAGATGTCAAAAAGATGTATTAGTATAATGACGTCACAACATGGCGGTCAGCGTTTAAAATCACGTGACATACAGATACTAAAACCTCAATTTTGATTTTGAAAAATAAAATTTATCTTAGGATTTCATGGGAAAATAACGTTATATTTGCATTTCCCGTGATGAAAACTATACAAGTAATATAATTTCATAATTTATTGTTGATAGATGAAAATGGCCTATTGTATATACTCATCAAAAAAGTCACTCCATGATTTTCATAAATAAAACTGTTTTTGTAGAGGGATTATTCGACTGCCTCGGTGGCTCAATGGTTAGTGGGTCGCACTTTAAAGCGACGGTAAAAATGTGTACCTGAGTTTTTCTGTTAAGAAATTCTCATTGTTAGTTCGGAGTCTGGAAGTTGGCGGTCTTGTGGGGGTACAAGTGCCTCGGAAAGCACGTTAAGCCGTTGGTCCTGCGCCTAATCCCTCTTCGGTCGTGTCACACTAGTGCCCCATCGAAATAAGAGGGTACGGGAATAGAGAGTGCACTTGTGTCTGCGCAATCACTTGTGCACTATCATATGTCCTGCGTCGATAGCTGATCGCTGAGATTGACGGCCATGACCGAAATATCGGTTCGGAGGACATTATTATTTAAGTGAATCTTGGCCGTATTTTTTCAATTTAATGGCCGTATTTTTTCAATTTAAAAGCTTTAATTTAGCTAAAATAATCAACATTATCACTGTGTTTTTGATAATATGTGTAAGTTTCTACTAGCAGGGCATGAATTATTTTTATGGAACATAACATTGTTATTGTAAAGATCAAAGAGAAATCGTAAAGTTGTCTTCTGTACTGTTATTTATTAAAAAGATGAAATTGAGTAATTAACACTGAAAGATCATACAGTGAGATATTATAAAAATGTATAGGATATATGTATGACATTAACAACATCCGTTGGATAAAGTTAATTTACGGCCAACGTCCAATGGCAGATATAGATATTTTGTTATAAAAGTGCAGTTTGCTATTAGAAATAGTTACTTTTGTAATTTTATGTTGTGCTAATAGAAAAAACCGGCCAAGTGCGAGTCGGACTCGCCCATGAAGAGTTCCGTAGCAGCAAGTAAGATATATGGAAGGTAAACTGCGGTTTACGGTTTATAACGTATTAAAAAAAAACTACTTACTAGATCTAGTCCAAACCAATTTTCGTTGTTAATTAATTCTTATATTATAGAAGTTAGGGGGGGGGGGGGAGGGGGGGGGGTGACATAATTTACCACTTTGGGAATGTCTCTAGCGCAAAGTATTGTGTTTAGAAAAAAATGATGTTAAAAACCTCAACATATCCATAGATACCCCACACGTATAGGTTTGATAAACATTTTTTGAGTTTCTGTTTTAAGTATGGAGACCCCCCCAATATTTTTATTTTTCCAATTTTTGTGTAAAAAACCAAGTTTCATTAGTATAGTTCTTATAGTTTCGGAGAAAAGTGGCTGTGACATACGGACGGACAGACAGACGGACAAACATGACAAATATAATATAATGATAGATCAAAGTGGGCCCGACAAGGAGCATGTCATTTCCTTTTATAAATATGTGTTAGATAGATTTTATGTTAAGAAAACACCTAGAAAAAACTATTACCTCAGAAACTATCCGAAAAGTGTAAGTTTCCTCGGGATATTTTTCTGAACAGTGGAGGTTATGGAAGAAATATGCACATAAATTTGAAAAATCTTGTGTATATTCGTATTCGAACCTACAAACAAGCCTAGCCTGCCTATTCAAGCATTATTAATTACTTGGTAAGCCATTAATGGTTTTTCTAAGACCGATAAATATTTCTATACATCTCGATAACTTTTCTTTTTTTATATATGAGAGGTGGCAGACGAGCAGACGGATCACCTGATGGTTAGCAATTCCGCCGCCCATGGACACTCGCAACACCAGTGGAGTCACAAGTGCGCTGCAAACCTTTTCCCCTTCCCCCCATTCTTCAATCAATCTTGAGCTGTACGAAATAGAAACACCAATAACATTACTATTGTATGGAGTGAAAAGCTTTCAAAAAATATAGATAGGTTTTTTAAATAGTAATAGCATTATAACAACGATATGTCAGCGATAGCCTATGGTGGACAATTTTAATGATCAACCAAGAGTACAGGACATGCACCTTATTAGACAAAAGTGTATGCGCTGCACTCTCTATTCCCTGTCCCTCGTTACGATGGGATACCAGTGTGGCAAGACCGAAGAGTGATCGGGCGCATGACCAACGGCAAGAAGAAGGTGCTGGAGTTTACATGAAGAAAAAAAACTCTGGGCTAACACTGAGAATTTCTTACCAGGAAAACACGTAAAATTTTTGAGCCAACTTTTGGGACACGCCTTCGTGGGTTGAGGGTTCAATTCCGGATAATAAAACCTGTGTTATGATCACTTGTGCTTTTGTGTGTCTAGGTATCGTTATAATACCTATTTACACGTTAGTAATCCTTCCATTGTTAATTCTGAAGTACACAAGTACTTAGGGGTCAGGTGGATACTAAGCATATAATATACTAGGTATGTGATCTTGTTCGTGATATTTAAAATACTGCGTACAAGTTTTTAGAAAATGGTACTAGATAATTACTAGATATAATTGATAAGGTAGGTTTATGAGCTGGAGCGATATATAGGTACCTATAGGTACTTACCGTGCTGACCCATGTCATCTCCACAAGCGTCAACCAAAAGAAGATCAAGTATATGACTTATTGTGACTCCACTGGTGTCGCGGGTGTCTATGGGGGTGACTACCGTGTACTTTTAGCAGATTGTAAAAATGTGTAATATACGTTTTCTTCTAGCCCTAGAGTCGTGTGAAAACCGTTTCGCTTCGCGCCTACGCCACATCATAAATATTAACATAAAGTCAAGAATCCAGAGACGCGTGACAAATTCTGTTCGTTCTGTGTCGAGTGACCTGTGAATATTTTCGCTTGTAACGTTAAAACCTCGGGTCGATTATAACGTCGAGAATTTGTGATACTGTAGATTATTATGGTCTGGAATCCCATCAATTGAGTAAATAATGAACTTTTTCCTCACTTAGGCCATAGTCTTCAAATTAGGAAATGATAGATTTCAATATTTTCACAGGTTTTATACTATAAATAGCGTTAAATAAAATTTGAAAGTTAAGGTGTAGCATTGTCTTCTTTTTCACACGTTCCCCCAGTGGGGTTCGAAGTTCGAATCCAACATTTAACAAATCAGGCAAATGCTCTGATTTACTGAGATACCGAGGCTTTATAAGATGGATTTTGGTAGCTGCTTGCTTCGTCAAGAGCCGACGATAGTTACATCAATATTGTAGGCAATATCAATAAGTCCTGTGGATTTTTGTAATAAATAAATAAAAATAAAATTAAAATATAGGTAGGTACTACATAGAACAACCCTATTCTCCCTACGATATACTGCTTTGATGTTGGTCGGAGCACTTACTTGATTCGCAAAAGGTTGTGGGTTCGAATAGATTTGGTTTTCTGAGGCCTTACCATGAGTTTGAAATACTATCCTCGTTATCCAAAACGATTGCTCTGTCTCTTTAACATGCACCACAATGAAAAGGACAAAGCGATAGTTTTCGATAGTGAGAACAGTTTTTCGAACTCATGGTAAGGGTACTGTAGACCGTGAGGGAGTTGCCACACTTGCGGATTGCGAGCGTTTTCAAAGCAGAGTGACGACGCAGTGACAACGTCGCGGCTGCGCAGTGTTCTCGCCGTGGATGCGCAACAGATGCGCCGGCGTGTTACTACGTGGCCGCTCAAAAAAAAAATGGCGTTCAGACTCATCTCCATTGCCAATCCGTCGCGCATTCGTTGCGCATCCGCGGCGTGAACGCTACGTCACGTCGACGCCGCACCACTTTTAAAACGCTAACAATCCGTCAGTGTGGCAACTCTCTGACACTTTGTTGGGGGGCTATCACAGCGCAGACGCACTCTATCCGAATGCTTGACATAGTTTTAGCAACCTTGAATTTCTTTTCTTGGAGCGGCTTTCAGTCTTGCCAGCTGTTTCCATGTAGATGTTTTTTCTGTTGGGGGAATGCCGCCGGCCCCGAGTGCGAGGGGCCGACGTCTTACCCTCATAATTCGATGGGATACCAAAGTGAAGTGACCCGACCTAAGAGGGATCAGGCGCAAAACGGCTCAACGTGCTTTCTTAGGCACGGGGGTACAAAACCGCCGACATCCAAACTTCGGACTGACACTGAGAATTTTTAACAGAAAATGTACAAATTTTGGCCCGAACTGGGGATCGAACCCGGGACCTCAAGCACAGCTGTCGCTCTCACTACCCACTGGAGAGCCTTAATAATTCACGCTACCTGCGCCCTTATGTCTTGCTACCATGTACGTTTTAAAGTATAAGAGTATAAGCAAATATTTATAATTCACGTTTCTTTCTATCCCTAGAATTGTGTGAAAGCGTCTCGCTTCGCGCCTACGCCACATCATAAATATTATCATAGCGTCAAGATTCCAGAAGCGCGTGACAAACTCGAAGTCGTCGATTTGTCTGGCCGCTGCGCTGAATATTTTTGTTGTAGAGCGAGTGCAGACGTTCGGTTGAATCATGCGAGTAAAAATACGAGCTTGCTGCAAGCGTATTTTTGTGAACGCATCTGTGAATTTGGTTTCGTTGGTATGTCCCAATTAGTAGCTAGACTAACTAGTTCAATTTGTTATAAAAAGACAGTTAAATAATATCTAGGTACATACAGGGTGTATCTGTGAACATTTACATCTCTTTAACCACGTGTTCTACCAACCATTCTGAACAACATTTGTTCAACGACTTTTCGAAATTCATCGAAAATTTTGTCGACTCCCCATACAAAACGACCGAGTCACGTGACCGACTTTGTATGGAAAGTTGAATTTTTTTCATGGGAATTCCCAAAAGTGATAGAACAAAATGTTGTTCATAATGGTTAGTAGAACACGTGGTTAAAGGGATGTAAATGTTCACAAATAAACCCTGTATGAGTACTTGCATCATTTTTTTAATGTGATAGGTAAGATTAGGTTAGGTTAAGCAGACGGATCAGCTGATGGTAAGGGATTACCGCCGCCCAGACACCCGTGACACCAGTGGAGTCACAAGTTAAGTTTTAAACAATTTATATGTATTGTGTGCTGTGGACACAAACACACCAAACACAAATACACATAGGTACAACATAGTTTATTAAAATAAATGTTATCAAATTTGCAAAACAAATCTTACAGCATTGCTAAAAACATGGAACTATGACAAAACTGAAACATTTCTTGAAAATATTAGAATATATTAAACATATAATAAAATGAAAAGCTCATAAATCTTATAATTACATATGCTAATAAATAGGTAGTTATAATAAACATTATCACGCTATTGGTTTATTCTTCTCGCTAAACTCACACACACGCACGCACATACCCGTACACACACATACCCGCGCACACACACGCCCTGACACACATGCATACACTTTCACGGCGGCGCGACGCTCGCTCACATTTTTTTTTCTTTCTATACATAATTGCAATGATGAACTCACTATTATTATTACATACTACCTACTTTCATAATATTAATTATAATATTTTATAATTGTGATTATCTTTTCAGAATTATGAACAGCTTAAACTTTACAGAAAAAAGCAAAAATGTTTTTTCATAGGCCGTGTGGTCCCGGCAGAGTAGAATAGGCCAACCTCACTCTTACCGAGGTGTCGTAAAAGGCGACTAAGGTAAAGCTGCTGGCATGATCATCAGCACCCAGATAAGGAAAACTCTGCATTTATATCAAAACCCTCGCCAACCCGTCTGCCAAGCGTGGTGAGTATGGCATTTACCCCTCATGTGATTGAGGGAGGCCCGTGCCCCAGCAGTGGGGACTTAAATGGGCTGATGATGATGATGAGTGTGTAGTTTTGAAAGTTCACCTACATACTCCATACATCCGTAGACTTTAAGGTGACGGGTAGGACACATTAGCGACGCCTATCGATTTTAAGTTTTAGCTACTAAACCGGTTCTATTTTAAACAATTTCGAGGTTACAATATCTCGGCGAACACTTATACTATTTATTAATTAACCATGCACAAATGTTGGTCCGTTTTTGTACGCGAAAAATTGATTCACGCCAAAGTGGCCGCTTTCAATTTTTCGCGTACGCGTTGGACCCAAGTAAGGTGACGCATCGATGAAACCAGCGCCGCCGATAGATATGTATTAACTGTGGCGATTATATTTTTTTTAAAGTACAGTCAAAGAACGAAAAGGTTCGTCAGTTTTCAAATTGATTAGTTTGATATGCTATAAGCACTTATTACCTTTCGTAAATTTGTCATAGTAATACCTGTTGCACAAAAAAATATGCTTAAGGTGAACTTTCTGATCTAACAGTTAAGGCGACGGGTAGGGCACACTAGCGACGCCAATTGATTTTAATTGTAAGCTACTAAACCAGATGTATTTTAAACAACTTGGTGGCTTCAGTCTCTTAGTAAACACCTATACTATTTTTTTAATAGTTTTAGTTAGCTATTTGATCTGGTTTTGAACTCGAATTTTGAATTACCGCCAAAAGCGGCCAATTATGGCTTGAATCAATTTTTTTAGTACAAAAACAGACCCAACATTTGGGCATGGTTATTAAATAAATAGTAAAAGTGTTTGCCGATAGACTGAACCCCCGTAATTATTTAAAATATATTTGTTTTGGTAGCTAACAATTAAAATCAATTGGCGTCGCTAGTGTGCCCTACCCGTCGCCTTAACCGTTAGATCAGAAAGTTCAGATTTGCCTGTAGCAAAATTGATTCCTTTGATGTAAAGAAAATTCAAAGAAGGTTGGCAGATCTTTTTAAACGGTATGTTGGTATAACTGTATTCTGGCCGTGCAAGCGAAAATTTACCTTAAGGTGACAAACCTTTTTATTCCCTGTACCGTACAACGGTCAATCCGAAAAGGAAGTAATACGAATTTTTTGAGATGTATTTGTTTATCTTCATGCAAGTAAACCATATTTTTTATTACTCCCTAAGTGCATCTTTTAGGCAAACACGTATCATCCTAGACCTCATCGTCGCTTTCCATCAGGTGCGATTGTACCTGTTGGACCAAAAAAAAAGTGGTTACTTTTATCAGTTACAAAAATTATATTTTAGGTACTTGTAGGACAAAATTATGGCATAATTTTGTCTCAAAAATTCTCAATAGGTACTTTGCTTCATGGATTTACCGTTGTACTTTTTAAAAAAATGTCTCATTAGCGCCACAATTAGTACAAATCTATTGGCGGCGCTTGTTTCATCGATGCGTCACCTTAAGGCGACGGGTCGGGCACACTAGCGACGCCCATTGATTTCGAATTTTAGCTACTAAACCAGATCTATTTCAATCAATTTCGGGCCAGTCTATCGGCAAACACTTATACCTACAATTTATTTAATAACCATGCACAAATGTTGATTTTGATTTTATACTCGATAAGTTTATTCACGCTAAAAGTGGCCGTTTTTGGCAGTAATCCTTCTTTCGGTGGGAATTCGAGCGCAAGAAGACCAAATAGTTAATTTTTAGTATTAAATATATAGTATCGGTATTTGACGAGAGAGTCTAGCCCCGAAATTGTTTCAAATATATCTGATTTAGTAACAAACAATTAAAATCAATTGGCGTCGCTATTTGGGTATACCCTTCACCTTAAAGTCTTTCCCCTTACGTTAGCTGTATAACTCGATGTAGGTACACTGATTCCACTCCAATTTTATCACGACGGTTTCAATCGATGTCACCGTACCCAATCTGCCAAAAGAGACCTCTCGAATCTCATTCATAACTGGAGGGAAAAGGTCTGTACGACATCAGCCTTCATTTACCTCTTTGCCCTCCGCGCCTCTTAGGCCTCGTAACGTTTGATGCTATCGTCCATTTGTTTCACGTGTCAACACTGTGGTTTGGTGCAAGTCAAGGGTGGAAAGCGGATTAATCAATATGTTAGAGTGATTTTTTCTATGCTAAAGCCAGGACTTGCAGGACAAACGAGCAAGCGAGTCACCTGGTAAGTACATCTGAAAAAGACAAATTATAGAGATCACCAATGCGTTGCCGGCCTTTGAAAAGGGTTGCAAAGGGTTGCGGGTTCGATACCCGCACAGTACAAACATTTGTGTGCATGAACATATCTTTTTGTATTGTTGCGTGTTTTATATGTATTATAAGTATATATTTTACTTGAATATGGCAATACTATTGACATGCTTATTGTTCCTTACGTAATCGAATGAAAACTTTCTGCCTCACACGAAAAACTCACTCACTCACTCTTGCCAGAGTATTGGTGTTCATAATTTTGGGTCCCGATAAGAGATGATCCCTCAGATTAGGCGCCATTCATCGCGGACTGCAGCTTTCCGGGTACATCATTGTCATCGTCAGCCCATTTAAGTCCCCACTGCTGGGGCACGGGCCTCCCTCAATCACATGAGGGGTAATTGCAATACTCACCACGCTTGGCAGACGGGTTGGCGAGGGTTTTGATATAAATGCAGAGTTTTCCTTCTCTGGGTGCTGATGATCATGCCAGCAGCTTTACCTTAGTCGCCTTTTACGACACCTCGGTAAGAGTGAGGGTCGCCTATTCTACTCTGCCGGGGACCACACGGCGTAATTAACTTTCCAGGTACACTCGTAAACGAATACTCTGTCAATTAAGTCGTGATAATAATTGATGGCGCCACTGCCACTTACCTAATAAGGTAGCCCCATTGGTTATAAAACATAGGACCTATGGTGGTTATTCAAAAATAAAACTTTCTTGACGCTGTATAATTGCGGCCTTGATCTCGCCTATCTCATAAAAAATAGTAGATGTCAGGTAGAATCTCTACGGCTAGTAACTTGGCCCACCGCCAGAGGTCGCGACTCTGACCCACTCCGGCTGGAGTCTTCTCGCGCGCCCTGAATATGAAGATGCTATCAGACACACTTATTACCTGCGATACGTGAAAGAGCCTATGAATTGATTACGTCATCATGGCGAATAACGCATGTAATCTTTTTGTAAATCATAAACAAAATCCTGATGTAAATCTGTACTTCGACGGATTTACGTAATGATTTTGTCTATTTGTAAGTGCCAACTCCAAATTATTATTTTTTTTCTCTGTTTTTCCTTTTGCTTGGAAGGTGACGTCCATAAACAGCTGACGGCACCTCCACACGATCGGTCACATCCCGTTCGCGCTGCACACTCGGCTCGCGGTCTGCCAATCACTGTATCACTGTATTATAATATGTATAGAAAATTACTACCGCTTTCTTGTATCCTCGTTCTTTTCGTCTTTTCTTTTTGTTATCTTTATTAATTCTCGCATTCCTTGTTAGATTTCCCCAGTCACTCAAGGTCCAAACTGAAAACCAGCGCGGCAGCGGCGGCAAACCGTTACAGCACATGCTGAGCTTGGACCTTGTTGACCACTACACTTTGTTCCTTTTCTTCTTCCTTGGTCACTGGTTTATATATTAACTTATTATTATTATTTTTTTGTCTTTGTTTAATATTTTTTCCTATGTATTACTGTGCAATCTCCATATGCTTATGTTTTGTGTCCTGTGTATGTAAATCTTTTATGTGGTCAATAAATGTTTACTTACTTACTTACTTAAAATGGTTACATTTATTTTTTGCATATTTTTTTGTTGTTAAATACATACTTATAATACATAGAAAACACTCGGGCCAATACAGACAATCAGAAGTCTAAGGTTTGTATCGTTAGATACTTGACCGGCCAACAGAGGCTGCGGCTCTAATCCACTCCAGATGGTACTACCATCTGGAGTGGATTAGGAATGGAATGGAATGGATTACCTTCTCGCGCGTCTTGAATATGGGCGGTACTATTGACATGCTCATTGTTCCCTACGTGACCGAATGAAAACTTTCTGCCTCACACAACAAAACTATGGAATGAACAATCGCTTACGGTATTTCCGACTCAAGGTAAAACAAGAGCAAATTCCTTTTTTTAAGTGATAGGTGGCAGACGAGTAGACGGATCGCCTGATGGTAAGCGATTGCCGCCGCCCATAGACTCTATGTACCCACCGGTGCAGCACCAGTGGAATCACAAGTGCGCTGCCAACCCTTTAAACCCGCTTTTCCCCTGGGTTGGGCCTTCGGTACTCTCACTTACGCGGCAAAACTTACTTCTACTTAGTTTGTGGTGTCTCCAGTCCAAACGTCAAACTGACAGCTCGCTAAAATCAAAGTAAATGGCAATGGAATAACCAAAAAGTATCAATCATCGCTATCCCGACTCTGCCCAAGGAAGTTCCTTGACGTTTCCAAACATGATAGAGGACGCCACTGTGCTGACGTTCCGACATCAGTCGGCAAGTGCTAGCGCCATCTAGTCAGTGAGTGAGACGATTAAATAAAATATCAGGAAAAAAACACTCTCACTCACATCCATGGGCGGCGGTAATCATTTACCAATTAGGTGATCCGTCAGCTCGTCTGCTCATTATCTCATAAATGCACTCTACACTACTTAATACTGTATCACTTGTTAGCAACATTAAAATTGTAATGATGATAATCACGACGAGCCATCAAGACATGGAATGCCCTCCCAGCTCATGTGTTTCCTCCTTCATACAATCCGGGGTCTTTTAGGCGGGGCGTGGCGCATCAGGGTGAGGATGGCAGACTCAATGGGTACTTTGTTAGTTCTTTTGTGCCTGTCAACCTCATATTTGGATTTCACGGCCGCTTACCATCAGGCGGAGTGAGGTCATCCTGATTGGCCTTTCTATAAAATAATAATAATATATTTGAAAAAAATAACTACTTACTGAGTTTCTTGCTGATTCTTCTCAGTAGAAATTGTCATTCTAAATCAGCGGTAGATTACATATTTGACATTCTTGAGGTTCGGTATGGACTTAAACTGAATAAAGAATTTTCATTTACATTTTCATTTTACGCGACGCCACTGTGGTTAGAAACGATTACCTATCGTGTTTTTTTTATTGAACATTTTACACAGTGACTGGTTTCCCTGTGCTTATAATACCGAATGCACTCTACACGAAGAAAATACCCAAGTAATTAATAACGCATACAAGTTGGAAAGTTCATTAAAAGTTAGCACGACGTTGTACGGCACAAACCGGGTTTAGTTTTACATAAATGTATTATGTATTCAACCCTTTGTTTTGCATCAGCTACCTGTTTCTTCATTGTAAGGTGTGGCTATTAATAGCACGCACATTTTTAAAACTGAATGATGCATTTGCTTGTGATTTTGTCAGTTATGTGCAGATAATGTGTTTTAATTAATGTTTTTCTTGTTTCTTTAGTGTGTATTGTTGTTGTGTTGGTGTGTTTTTTATTTTTTATTTTATATTTTACATTAAAAAAGGCACCCGCGGAAGATCAGCGCTGAGGTTGTCGGCCACAGCACATGCTGAGCGGGGACCTATTTTTTTGTACATTATTTTTTTTTATTACTTTTTATAAGGTTTTATTTACGTAAACTAATTTTTCCCACGCTCCTGCAAACTCTGGAATGAGCTTCCAGCCGCGGTGTTCCCTGTTCGCTACGACCATGTCCTTTTTTAAACGAATTTTGAAAAGAGTTCTTCTTTCACGGTATTCAGCGGCATGAATTTGCTCCGGAATTGTTGATGTCTATGAGCGGCGGTTACCATTTACCATCAGATGGGCCGCAAGCTCGTCTGCCTATTATTCGCAATAAAAAAATTCTTCTTCCCTTTTATTACAAAATGCGATCTAAAGTTATTACCGTACTAAATTTGATGTCATCATGTTCCAATACGCAGTGTTAAACGGGCCAGGAACGAGTTTAGTTCCGGAATTATTCTTGGATCGCGATTTGTAATAAGGGGGCTTGAGTTGGTGTTGTGTGTTTCTTTCATTCGAGAAATCGGACTGTACTTATAGATAGTCAGAAATCGACATCGACGAGACATTTAAAAGCTAGTGATGCGTTTCAATCTTGGATAACGTTTGCATCTATGATCATAGGCGTTTTACCGTGGGAGAGACAAGCTTTGGCTAAATGGGCCGGCTCGACCGGAGTGATACAACGGCCTCACAGAAAACCGGCGTGAAGCAGCATTGTGCTGTGTTTCGCTGCGTGAGTGCGGGTACCGGAGGCCCAATCCGGCGGATAGAGGGGGTTTAAAGGTTGGCAGCGCACTTGTGACTCTACTGGGCGGCGGCAATTGCTTACCATCAGGTGATCCGTCTGTTCGTCTGCCTACCTATTACCTAAAAAAAAATAGGCATTTATCATCATATCTTTTCACCCATAAAATAACCAGAAGGATTATACGCGTATCAAAATTGAATCATAATTCTTTATTGTTACGAACTGTGGCTTACATGAGAGTAGGTTTTGAATTAAAAAAGGTTCTCACAGCTTACCTTTATAGGCATACAAAAGGTAATTTACATAATATAATTTGATGATTTTGACTAATTATTATTTAAGTAATAATATTAATTAAATGTTGAATGTCAATAGTGTAAGATAAGCTAATTAAAGATTTATTTGCTTCAATATGTGTATATGTATTAGGAAAGGTTCCAACATGCTTTACCATTGCGGTGTACAAATATAATAGTGAGTTAAATAATTTTCTTAAACAATAAAATTAAAAACCATCAACCAATATCTGCCACACTCACGGGTCGTTGATTAACTAGTTGGCGACTTAAGATGACGGGTAGGGCACACTAGCGGCACGAATCGATTTTAATTATCGACTAAACCGGATCTGTTTAAAACAATTTCGGGGTTACAACCTCGTGGCAAATACTTATACTATTTATTAAATAACCATGCTTAAAATCGTGTGGCGTCGCTAGTGTGCCCTACCTGTCACCTTAAGAAAAAATATTGACACTTATTTTGATACGAATAAAGACTACCGATACGAAAGTTATGAACATTAGCTTAAATGACGTGTCTGAGTGCGGCCGTTAGAGCCAAATTAAAATCAAATAAGTAAATAGATTAAATTTAATTAAAATGTCAAAGTAATAAAAGTAATGTTAAAAGTAATTGTTTATCGTTACCTTAACACCTTATATTTGATATAGATATTTTATAAATTTTAAAATGCTTACACATCAGTTCACTGCAATTTTTTAAAATGTTTCAATTTATTTGGAACAAAACGTGAAATTAAATAGAAGACATCTGACATAATTGTGAACACTGATGTGTGGCTGTCCGTACCGCATACTTCGTTATTTATATATAATTATCTTTTAAAAGTAAAATCAAAAGCTTCTTAAGTAAATAACACACTTAAAAATTTCATCTCGTGTTCGGGCGGTAAAAGCTTCTGTTATAGAAAAAAAATTAGTTCTTCAAAACGCAATCATGAAATACCGTAACGAAGTCTAAAACTACTTTGCTTACAGTTTCGGCTGAGTTCACAAGCTTTTAAAAGCACTTATGAAAGTCAGATGAAGCTCTCTCGGATGGCTCGCTTTGGATAGGACACCTGAAATTGGGAGCTCCTATGTCAAATTTCTAGGCCGTGAACCTTTTCGATCATTTTGAGTTGAAAAAGAGTGATGAACCAGTGGAATTGTCGGGACACCTACATCCAAGTTTGATCTCTTTCTTTCACTAAATGTTTTAGAAAATATTATACTATTAATTTTTTTCAAAAAATTTTTGGGCCACTAAAAAAAGCGGAAGTTACTTTTTTATAGTTGCACAGTATACAGCGTGTTTATTTGATACGGGCGAATATTTTAATGGCGATTACTATCGGACCTAGGGAACCTGTTTACATACATTTCTTTAGGAAATTAAGGTACTTTTTTTTCATACAAAATAATTGAGCACGCAATGTATTGCATCCACTGGTAGTTAACGTTAATAACATCAATTAACGTAGACATAAGTATCTAAACGTCATACGAGTGTCATGACACTCATGTCACTTGTCATGTCAAACAAAGTTGGACGGCATACATTGCTGCTGGGTTGCACTTTAGAAAAATCATTACACCTAATTAACCACAAAATTTAATGAAATGATTATCTTATACGATTCGTAGGATCAGATATTATAGCTGGATTAATTATTCGCCCGTATAAAATACACACGCTGTATTGGCTCGCCTTAGCCTGATAGTAAAGCAAAAGGAGATCCACGGTTACAACGAATGCGATGGCATGGCAACACTTCCATTGGCACTACCATACTGACCCGTGAGATGCGTTTTCCTTATTGTCCTAATTTTTTTAGTCTTAAATATCTTTTTCCTCTAAAAATTGAGTGAGCATACAACGTTAACCTTAAGGTTCGGCCTCTAAAGCGTCCTTTCTTAGCTAGTCAAATAACCCCAGTCCCTTCGTATTTACCTTGTGCGTCGTACCTTCACCGTTTCATTTGTATGCACTCGGCCTAATAACTCGCCGTACTCCTGTGGAATGGTAATGTGTGTAATTGCCTTTACAGAGCGGAGTGCATTTAGATGTACTAAGGTTTTGTGCTGTACTTTTACTATTTTCTCTACGAGGTTTAGTGCTTGGGGGTTTTTTTTTTATGTAATGGGTAGGCAAACGAACAGACGGATCACCTGATGGTAAGCAATTGCCGCCGCCCATGGACACCCGCGACACCAGTGGAATCACAAGTGCGCTGTCAACCTTTAAACCCCCCCTATCCCACGGATTGGGCCTCAGGTACCCTCACTCACGCAGCGAAACACAGCACAGTGCTGCTTCACGCCGGTTTTCTGCGAGGCCGTGGTATTACTCCGGTCGAGCCGGGCCATTCATGCCGAAGCGTGGCTCTGACGGTCGGTCAACAAGGGTAATTCGACGTGACGCCGTGTGTACTGTCATCTTATCATCATCTTTTTTTTTATGATATAGGTGGCAGACGAGCTGACGGATCACCTGATGGTAAGCGATTACTGCCGCCCATGGACACCTGCAACAGCAGTGGTGTCACAAGTGCACTGCTTACCTTTTAACCCCCCTTCCCTGGATTGGGCCTCCGGTACCCTCACTCACGCAGCAAAATACAGCGCATGCACTGCTTCACTCCAATAAAATATATTTCTAGTTGAATACCTAAACTTGACGTATATACACAGAAAAGTCTTTGCAGTACTTCGGATTTCTAGAATTACTTACAGAACATGTACTTTGTTAGACCTTCTTAGTGTGAGTGGGTACTTACTTGAAGGTTCACAAGAGTTCATAAGCTATAAAGTTGAGTATAATGTAAAAATACGGGGATTAACACGATATTTATTATGTGAAACAACATTGTGTCACGAGCGGACTGGACTCGTCCGCTCGTGACCACGGCTGCTGTAACGTAGCCGAAACGTCGAGCCAAATATGTGAGTACACAATGTTGTTTCACATAATAAATATCGTGTTAATCCCCGTATTGATACATTATAGTTAGAATGCAACGCGAAAATCTAAAAAACTATATAAAGTTGAGGTCTAAAATAAAGAACCCGAATGTCTGCTTCCAAGTACTTATTTTATTGATGTCCATTCATTAATACAACACAACGCACTTGACTTTCATTTTATCTGATAGAAAGTACCTATTATAAGCTTAAGCAAAGCAACTTAGTCCGGAATTAGGTCAATAATAATAATATAATAATAATTAATAATAATTCTCACCACATCTCATAGGTTGACCTGATTCCGTACTAAGTAGCTTAAGCACTTGTGTTACAGATATCAGACAACAGAGGAACACAAATATATACTTAAAAACACATATATTACACCCAGACACTGAACAAACACAAGTGTTCATCGCACGAATGTTTGTCCAGGATGGGTGGTGAACCCACGACCTTTGGCGTAAAAGGCAGGGTCACTACCATGCGCCATCCGGTCAGTCAAAATTATAATGTACGAGATGTTGTATGAATTATGATTATCAACAACAAAGGTTTTCTCTTGTAATAAAAAATAAAACAAGGATAACGATAAGAGGTCACAACAAGTACTTCAGTTCAATAAGGTTCGTCCAATAAGGTCAATAAGGTCATCGGTTTTGACCGTGAGAAAGCCACGCTTCGGCATGAATGGGCCGGCTCGGCCGGAGTGATACCGCGGCCTCACAGAAAACCGGAATGAAGCAGCACTGTACCGTATTTCGCTGCGTGAGAGACGATATCGGAATCTCAATCCGGGGGAAAGAAGGTTTTAAAATTTTGCAGCCCACTTGTGACTCTACTAGTGTCACGGATGTCCATTGGCGGCAGCAATTTACCATCCGTCTGCTCGTCTGCCACCTGTCACATAAAAATAAAGTTCGTTCTTAGGTATCAGCGGACCCCGGGCTCGAATGCGCCATCTTGGGATGAAACCGGGACATAATGCAAATTCGGTTTAGTTGAAGCTGAAAGCGATGTAGCCAAAGACCACAACACAGTTTTATCTTCAACCAACTGAAAATGGTCATCGAGACACTATTTAACTGTGATGCAGCACTATTTAACGGCGAACTTTGCGACACTCATTCTGCTCCATTTTTTGCAAAACTTCAAAAAGTAATCGAGTTCACGATTTTTGTAGAGTGTTCAAATTTCCACAGGAAATTGGAAAAACGAACCAAAAAAGTACACGTAGGGTTCAGCTAAAACTAAGTTCAACGAACTAAAACAAATTACACACACATACATACCTGAACATACAATGTGTTTTCATTTCGATTTGTTAGTCCTTTGAAAACAATGGAATGTGTATAATAATATACATATTAAACCTGTTTTAATGAATAAAATCGACTCAAAAGAATTTGCTTTTATATAAACTTCGAATTTGAACAATATTTTTGAGCGAATGGAAATTAGACGCGAAGAAACCGAAAGGTCAAATTTCGGAGCATCACTCTAAAAATATAATAAATCAAAATCAAAAGCAATAAGATCCATATTCAATTTAAGTCCATACAGAACATTTATGAACGTCAAATATTATATAATCTACCGCTGATTCGGAATATCAATTTCTACCGAGAAGAATCAGCAAGAAACTCAGTAGTTACTCTTTTCAAATAATATGGTAATTACAAATTCCATTCTTAAACACATTATGATTACAGTGACAGTATGACATACAATACTTATAAGCAGTTACGTTTAGATAAATACATATATAGACTCCTGTAACGTGTCTCTATATTGTTTATTCACTTGACATTGCTAGAATTAATTCTCACCTCTTAGACAATTTGTCTACGTCTCACCTTACAATCTTAAGTTAAGACGTCGGGTAGCCCTAACTAGCGACACCATTAGTTTTTAATTGTTAGTTACCAAATTTTAAACAATTTCGGGGTTATAACCTCTCGGCAAACACTTATACTACCGCCAAAAGCGGCCACTTTTAGCGTGAATCAATTTTTCGCGTACAAATGTTGGGTCCGCATTCGTGCATGGTTATTTAATAAATAATATAAGTGTTTGCCGAGGTTGTAATCCCGAAATTGTTTAAAATAGATCCGGTTTGGTCGTGTGGTCCCCGGCAGAGTAGAATAGGCCACCCTCACTCTTACCGAGGTGTCGTAAGAGGCGACTAAGGTAAAGCTGCTGGCATGATCATCAGGACCCAGAGAAGGAAAGCTCTGCATTTATATCAAAACCCTCACCAACCCGTCTGCCAAGCGTGGTGAGTATGGCAATTACCCTTCATGTGATTGAGGGAGGCCCGTGCCCCAGCAGTGGGGACTTAAATGGGCTGACGATGACGATGACGATGAGATCCGGTTTAGTAGCTAACAATTAAAATCAATTGGTATCGCTGGTGTGCCCTACCCGTCCCCTTAAAGAAAACAGCTTAAGTGTAAGAACTATAAACTTAGCTCACTTGATAGCCTTAGAGAGATTTCATCAATTAATTCATTGAAGACCTACTTACAATTTTCTTTCTAGCGTCGCTGTGATGCTTATAACTTTTACCAACTAGCTTTTATAATAAGAAATTACTTTGCGGATTTTCTAGAATTAAATTACTTCAGAATACTATGGCTTGATACATCGTACATACGGTAAGAAATAATCAGGTGCCTACCGTGGTTATACTCGAGACAGGATGAGATTCAAATGTATGCAACTCAGAATGTATTACGATGTAATGTTGCGTGGATGGATTGTTTGCTGACCTACTATTATAATTAGATTGTGATTATACAGGTAGATATTATTATTTTGTCAAATAATAATCAATGATCGGAGTAGGTAGAGTTATTTTTAGTACCTGCAATTTTTTTCAAATAATATGGACATGCCTGGAATCCCGGGAATCCCGGGATCAAAGATATACTTTATACTATTGACAGTTATTTTCATTTATACATACGAGCACCAACGGCAGAGAACCAAAGTTATCGACATTGCTCACCGGATTAGCAAGCTTAAGTGGCAGTGGGCTGGCCATATTAGCCGCAGAACCGACAACCGATGGGGTAAACGAGTTCTGGAGTGGAGACCGCGTCTTGGCAAACGTAATGTAGGGCGCCCTCTGGCTAGGTGGGAGGACGATCTGCGCAGGATGGCTGGCAAGAGCTGGATGCGAGAAGCCATGGATAGATCACAGTGGCGAACAATTGGAGAGGCCTACGTCCAGCAGTGGACTGCGATAGGCTGATGATGATGATGATGATACATACGAGCATTAACATGAATGAATATATTAGAGGAAGTATGAAAGTGGCCCCCATCATTGATAAATTGAAGGCAAATCGTCTTTCCTGGTATGGCCATGTAAGGAGAAGAGGGGAAGAACATGTTGCCAAAAAAGTGATGAGTTTAAACGTAAGTGGGTGGAGGAACAGAGGACGGCCGAAAAAGAGATGGATAGGTTGTGTGAAGAATGACATGATGGAAAAAGAGGTGGATGATTCGATGACGAATGACAGGGACGTATGGAAAATGAAAACATACTGCGCCGACCCCAGATAACCTGGGAAAAGGGCAGGAGGATGATGATGATACGAGCATTAACATATTCATATGGTTAAGATTTTTTTTATGTGATACTTGTATGGGATAGCCTCAGAATTGGTGCAGGAATAAAATCCGGTGATAGTTTTTACAGCACTTTAATCACTTGTGGAATAACGTTATACACTGTACGCTGCCAAAAACACGACTGCCGCCACATTGGCCCGCCACGACCGATCCTGACGGCGGTAATCAGTAAACCGTCTTAAATTTATACAATGTTTTTAATCAATTTATTCACTCTTTATAATTGCTCTATAATTAAAAATAAATCGATTATTCTGATTTTAAGTTATTCAAGTATTTTACATTACCTTAAAATAAAACATCTTAATTTTAGCATCTTACTTCCTGTAACTATTTTGGGCGGATACACAACATGATTCATGTAAAATATTATATAAACTAAAGTATAATTTATATACAATATTAATTAGGCTTACAAATGTTTTTAATCAATTTATTCACTCTTTATAATTGCTCTATAATTAAAAATAAATCATCTTACTTCCTGTAGCTATTTTGGGCGGATACACAACATAATTCATGTAAAATATTATAAAAACGAAAATATAATTTATATGATTAGGCTTACAATACATAATTCATGTAAAATATTAAATAAACTAAAGTATAATTTATATACAATATTAATTAGGCTTACACTTGGCAGACCAGCAGACGAATCGGCTCATGGTAAGCGATTGCCGCCGCCCAAAGACACCCGCGACACCAGTGGAGTTATGCGTGCGTCACTACGCACTCACGCAACGAGACAGCACAGTGCTGCTTCTCGCCGCTTCTATCATTAATAAAACAGTGATGTTTCTTCACACTAATAGGCAGACGAACATTTAGCCCATCTGAGAACATATTCTTGAGTACTCGACATAGGAGAAAAGATTTCAAACATGAATGTCGAGTGCACGAGAACTGCCCCCCACCAATGGTAAACGGTAACCCCCGCTCATAGACATCAACAATGCCGGAGCACAGTCATACCACTGCCTGCCGTGAAAGAAGAACTATTTTCAAACCCCTTTTAGAAAAAGACATGTCATAGCGATCAGGTACTACCGTGGCTAGAGCTCATTCCGTAGTTTTTTTCATGTGATAGGTTCCAGGTGAGCAGACGGATCACCTGATGGTAAGCGATTGCCGCCGCCCATGGACACCCGCCAAATCAGTGGATTCACAAGTTCCCCCGAAGTCGCTCTCCCTCATGCACGCTGCTTCACGCCGGTTTTCTGTGAGGCCGTGGTATCACTATGGTCGATCCGAATACGCTTTTATTTATTCTAAAGACTACAAAACTACCTTACTACTACCTGCTTAAACTTTTCGGTGGATAGTGGTGTATAGAGTCGCTGACATTAAATGCTTTTGGCAAGCCAATGTTTCCCTAGAGAAAAATGAGTTAGTTAGGTTAGGACACTTTTGCTTTCACCCAACTATTCTTGACTCCGTAATAGCTGTGCGATTTCGTACTGTTTAGTATTCTGCGTAGACACACGTGCTACCTACCTAACAACGAACCGAACACTTCGTGGAATGATAAATATCCTTTAAGCTGACGGGTAGGGCACACTAGCGACGCCAATCGATTTGAATTTTTAGCTACTAAACCGGATCTAATTTAAACAATTTCGGGGTTACAACCTCTCGGCAAACGCTTATACTATTTTTTTATGTCATGGGAGGCAGACGAGCCGACGGATCACCTGATGGTGAGCGGTTACCGCCGCCCATGACCATTTATTAAATAACCATGCAGAAATGTTGGGTCCGTTTGGTGTGCAAGCGATTCTTACCTTTAATTATTTAAAGATGTAAGTACATACTTTTTTTTTATAAAATCGCTAATAATCGTTACAGTCAATATAAATCTACTGGCGCTAGTTTCGTCATTCTAGTAGTCCCTTAATCCAGTTTATATTAGTTTGATTCCGCGTATGTTTTTTACCGTGGGAGAGCCACACTTCGGCATGATTGGACCGGCTCGACCGGAGTGATACCACGGCCTCACAAAAAACCAGCGTGAAGCAGCACTGTGCTGTGTTTCGCTTCGTGAGTGAGGGTACCGGAGGCCCAATTCGGGGGTAAGGGGGGTTAAAGGTTGGCAGCGCACTTGTGACTCCACTGGTGTCGCGGATATCCATGGGCGGCGGCAATTGCTCACCATCATGTGATCCATCCTGAACAACCTCGATAGGTTACTCCATTAACAGCGACCGGTCCCGGATAAGCGTAGTGTAGGACGCCCTGCGACAAGATGGGATGATGACATTCGAAGGCTGGCTGGTGTGGGCTGGATGAGAGTGGCCGAAAATCGGGAGCAGTGGCGTGCATTAGGGGAGGCCTATGTCCAGCAGTGGACGAGTGTGGGTTGCTGATGACTAGTGATCCGTCAGCTCGTCTGCCACCTATCACATAAAAAAAAATGTAAGCTTAAACAAATTTAGCGCTTGCACATTCTTGATTATGGTTAAAATCGAGTTAGGTTTATTTTTGTCTGCGTTAAAATAGTACGAAGTCAACTTCGTAATAAATAAATTAAGTGCGGATTATACACTCGTCTGTCTGTCGGAGAGCCATTCTTCGGTTTTAATGGGCCGGCTGGACCGGTGTGATATCACGGCTTCAGAATACAGGCGTGAAGCAGCGTTTGTATTGTATTTTGCCGAGTACTTAAGTGAGGGTACCGGGAGCCCAATTCGGGGGAAGCGGAGTTTAAAAGTTTGCAGCATACTTGTGACTCCACTGGTTTTGCGAATATCCATGAGCGACGGTAACTGCTTCCAGTAGGTGCTCTGTCTCCTCGTCGGCCACCTATCATATAAAAAGTGATATTCCAATGATTAATGTTTAATATAGGTATTTAGACGCCCTGTTGGTTTAGTGGTTTAAGTACCGGATCGTGATCTCGGGGTCCTTGGTTCGATTCCCGGGTCGAGCAAAATGTATGTTTCGACATTTTCGAACATTGCTCTTGTTTGTGATCACCAATCCGCATCAGGCAAGCGTGGTGATTAAGCCTACTCCCATCATACGATAACTTGATTTCTTTGATGGAGGCCTTTGCCTTGCAGTGGGACTGTTATATAGGCTGATACTCAACTCTACATAGGTATTTTACTTAGAACAAAGTTTATTGACATGGGTTGCGACCTTTATCGCAAAAATAGGTTCAGAAATATGGCATTTCTTTATACCATGGCCGTTGGCCATAACCAACTTGAGGTTGATTTCATTGTTCACTATGAAGTTTAAAGTAGGCCTTCACTTAAGTGGGGTAGTTGAATCTCCTTCTATTTGAAACAGTTCTAAAATTCCTCCTTCTTAATTTTAGAGCCCAGTCGCGTCCAAAGCCGCTCTAGAGCTCGGGGTACGTTTGGACCATGATTCTTGATTTGGGGAGTCTGGTAATTACAATGAAACACCTTCGTTACCCTTTGGGGAGCCAGACCTATCCGAAACGTGCTAGGAATAGTTCAAAAAGTGTAGTACGAAAAAAAAATCTAACTTGGTTTCTTTCCGTTTGAATATAAAGTCCGTTAGGTGGGGGGACGATCTGCGCAGGATGGCTGGCAAGAGCTGGATGCGAGAAGCCATGGATAGATCACAGTGGCGAACAATTGGAGAGGCCTACGTCCAGCAGTGGACTGCGATAGGCTGATGATGATAAAGTCCGTAAAGCCTTTTCCTCCTCTGTGGTAAGAGGAAAAGAGCACTTCAATGGCCTAAAAACATTTAATTTTCTTCATTAATAAACATAATTTGGAACGTCACTATCTGAGTGAACCCTTTCAGCATCTATTCTCAAGAAACCCCATAAAAACAAAAGTTTCCCGCATTTGGCTCGCGGCTCCTTTGTTTACCCAAACGCGAAAAATATTTTTGCCACCGATGTGATAAATAAGCAAAGGTCACCAGGAGGAAAGGACAAAAAAAACTTGTATAATGAGGTGAAGAGTATTTACTCTTCACCTCATTATACAAGTTGTTTATATATACCACTGATACTCATTTGAGTATCAGTGGTATATATAAACAAGTTTTATAATATACCAACAGGGTTACATCTAAAACATTAACGAACTCCTAGATCATCATCCTCCTGCCCGTTTCCCAGATCATCTGGGGTCGGCGCAGTATGTCTTCCTTTTCCATACGTCCCTGTCATTCGTCATCGAATCATCCACCCCTTTTTCCATCATGTCATTCTTCACACAATCCATCCATCTCTTTTTCGGCCGTCCTCTGTTCCTCCACCCACTTACATTTAAACTCATCAGTTTTTTAGTTACAAAAAAGTTTTTTTAGTTAGCAAAGTAATATCTAGTAGGCTAGGAGATATTGATTGTTTTTCCCGAATGTGACAATAGGAAGGGACTTATCGTATCAGAGAAATGTGAAATATCAAAATGTTGTACTGAAGTTTTTACAAATACAATGTTGTGATGAAGTTCACCGTGTGGTTCGCCGTTTGGTCCCCGGCTGAGTAGAATAGGCCACCCTCACTCTTACCGAGGTGTCGTAAAAGGCGACTAAGGTAAAGCTGCTGGCATGATCATCAGCACCCAGAGAAGGAAAACTCTGCATTTATATCAAAACCATCGCCAACCCGTCTGCCAAGCGTGGTGAGTATGGCAATTACCCCTCATGTGATTGAGGGAGGCCCGTGCCCCAGCAGTGGGGACTTAAATGGGCTGATGATGAAGTTCAACAGTGCGACGGTAATTTAGTGGGAGTTGAATCCGGGGCACCTCTGGATTTTTCAAATCTATCTGCATTGTGCCTATTTCTACCAATAGCTGGGTGGTGAGCGAAAACGTCGTGGAAATCTACAAACATTTCGGATAGTTTCTGAAATTACGGAAAAATTCCGTTGACAAACTGAACCAGATATGGTGCCCAAGGGTTGCGAAGGTCAGACAGCAGTCGTTTCATTGCAATTACAATTACAGACTGTTATAATGAGGGTCTATTATGAAAAACCGTAATTTTTTAAAGGGCCTCTGTTCGGCCATATCCTGCGAAAACCAGACTGTTATGTTGGAAACAAATGTCTGTCCATGCCACTACCGCAGGTTCCTGAAAAAATGGGTAGACAAAAAAGTAGCTCGACCTTGTAAATGATGACATGCGTGTCAACAAACTGATCACTATGTATGCACAAGGCCATGCAAAGTGGCGGAGTCGACTCAGGAAAGCGAACCCCGGGCTCCGAAGCGACAGCTTGGGGTTGCCGGAACACAACGAAGATGATGATGATAAATTAACAAAACTTCTGTATTTACATTATTTGTGATCGTACTCCAGGTTTAAAAATAAAAAGGCGTGGGCGCCATCTTGGACAGACAATAGTCGCCAGTAGACGCAAAATGGTCACGTTAAGCTGATGCAAATCATAAATTTTAACACAATATCTCAACTAGAACTGATAGTACCATTTATCTAAATACCATGCAAATTGTGGCTCGTACACCAAATCACCGACGCTTCATACTTTTAATTACTCGTGAAGAATCGTAGAAACATGATCTTTATGTCAGTCATAATAAGGAGCAGGAAGATGTCTTTTGTCGCCCTGGCTTAACAAATTGGCTTACAGCCCGTGTTTTGGTTACAAGGTGACAAACAATGTGTTTTGATAAATCGATTTTAGACTCGGAAGTTTGTTCACGTGGTTACTAATGTCGCAAATGAGATTTAATGTTTGCACGCAAATTCTTCTCCTTTTGATGGCAAAATTGTGTCTGAAGACGTTCGTTTAAAAATGGGTTTCAATACAAAAATTGGTACATAAGTACGATTTTACAGGTGGCGAAAAACAACAACAATAGGTTACTGTGAATGGACTTAGGTGTCTCTAGTAAAATGCCCATTGTGGTTTCAATGATTGCACAATAACCCTTTTAAATATGGAGCATAGGGAGCCAAATCTAATATCTTGGTCCGATGATTTTGTAACAATGAATAGGCGAGTTTCAATTCAGTATATTTGTTTGACGCGTTGCAAAGTTTGATCGTTGTCTCATCATGAACTTTTTTTATGCCACAAGTGGTAGACGAGCAGACGGATCGCCTGATGCTAAGTGATTGCCGCCGCCCATGGACACCCGCGACACCAATGGAGCTTTAAACTCTCCCTTCCCTCGGATTGGGCCTCCGGTACCCTCACTCACGCAGCGAAATACGCTGGTTTTCTGTGAGGCCGTGGTATCACTCCAGGTCGAGCCGGTCCCATTTATGCCGAAGCGTGGCTCTCCCACGGACTAATTACATTTAATTGGAAAGGCACTGCGGCAGGGTATAAAAGGAATTCATCAACAATAATAGTCGTGAAAATAACAGATGGATATCAATTTAATAACAAATACTTACTTAACTGTAAGTTAATGGTACTCGATTTAAATCGGACCTTTTGGTGGTTTTAGGGAAACAAACAGGTTCTGTTGCAGCTTTAGCAGCTTTTAAAAGTGAATAAAAATAAAATCAGCATCACATGAAGACATTCCTTTGACTTCTTTGGTTAATTTAATCTATACTGATATAGATAAAGTCTACCTTTGTAATTTAACGGAGACTGATTATTTTACTTAATCTTTAGTCAAGTTTTTATTGCACTGGTGATAATGATCGAATAATTTTCTGATAAATATCCGATGATCATTGGATAATTATCAAGAAGCGTAATTACGAGGTGCGCCTTCGTTTGCATATTTACCGCCAATTTTGAATTTGAAGCTGTTCAAAACTCGAATTCGTTGGAATTTAGAATATCAAAACAATTTAGATTATTAGAATTCATGCAATTGTTTAGTGACAGCGTTGCTTAGAATCTGTCATGTCACATACGAAAATGAATTTTACGAAGAAAATTATCCGTGCAATAATTTTCTATAACTTTCGAAGAGGCTAACGCGACTTCAGTGATTTGAAGGGTTAACATCCGTATTGCATGACGTAGTTACATCTCTGCGGACCATTGAACGTGGATATTTAGAATTCCAGCGGATATAGCACACTAAGTGACAAATCGCGTGAAGGACGTCTAAAATCGGCCTTCACTGAAGATATCGTTGCTGTGAGATAATTAATCCTTGAAGATCGTCATGTGACATATCGAGAGATTATTAGGCATCTCAGAGACAACCATTCAAAATATATGTATTAAGAATAAGAATAAGAAATAATTTATTGACCACAACACATTACATACAAATCTGAATAAGGACAAAACATTATGAAGTTGCGGCCAACAAGGTTCAGCCTCAGCATGTGCTACAACAACCGCTAAGCAACCGCTGCAGCGCTGATTTTCAGGCTGTACCTTCGAGCGACGACTTACAATAAAACATACAACATGAAAAAAAAATACTGACAATATTAATAGAAAACGGAAAAGTACATCTATAACGTGAACATAAATAACAAGACGCATACATACAGATCCAATAAATAAATAAAAAAAATGCAACATTAATATAATTAAATTGATATAAACCGGTACATATTAGGTACATAATTAATAAATAAACACACAAAAACAATGCTCACACAAATACAATAAATAGAAATAACGACAGTGGCGCCATCATTCACTTTTTTATTCACACACCCTCCAGTGACGGTGGCGCCATCTGTGTCACTGTAGTGTTATCTTAAAAAAAAAAGTGAAAGTAAAAAAAAAAATACACAATTCATGAATGATGACGAAAACGATAAGTGATTACCTAAGTTAACAATTATTACAAGTTATTATAAGTTATTAGGCGATTAGTGTAAGAAAACTAATTTGCCGTTGGATCCCACATTTGCTTTCCGACGATCATAAGGCGACCCGCGTCAGATGATGTACGAAAACTCTTCAGAGACGTCTACGACATCATCAGCTGTAACGAATCTTGAATCTACTCCTATTGATCCTGATTCCAAACAAAAATCCATAGTCTGGGTTATCCAAGACGAGCCAAAGCTGACTAACGTGGTTCGCTCTCGAAGCACTACAAAGAAGATGGTGGCTACGTTCGTAGCGAAACCCGGTCATGTTTCGACGATTGTTCTTGAAGATTGTAGAATGGTTAATGCGAAGTGGTATACCAAAGTTTGCTTCCCATAAGTCATCGCCGATCTTCGGAAATTTAGCCCAAAGCGACGCATCATCTTGCATTATAACAACGCCATCTCACACCGCTCGTCAAACGATTGAGTATTTGAAGAAGGATAACGTAGAAATTCTTGACCATCCTCCGTACAGTCCTAACCTAAGCCCTAACGATATCTTTACGTTTCCCAAAATCAAGAAAACTCTTCGTAGTCCAAGGTTCCAGTGCGGTGAATAAGCGGTCGACGCTTTCAGGTCAGCCATTTTGAACACCCCTACATAAGAGTGGAATAACTGGTTTGAGCGAATGGAAAAGTGGATTAAACTTCGTGGTGAATACTTTGAAAGGTACTAGAGGTTTATAATTGGTTTTGTTTTCTTCAAACGATAAAATTTAAAATGGATGCCTTGGATATTGATATTTTCCAACCCTGTACAGCGGCCCGCTAGTGATTCTTCTAGGGCCCACCATGGACGTACTCACCATTCGTTTAACTGTCACTGAGTGAACTAAACACTCCGGCGATATCGATGATGTATGCGCACAGCGCTGTGGGATTACGGCGAAACGTGTGCCCGCAACGGGATTGCAAGCTTTATAGTACAGTATAGTATCAGCCTATATACTGTCCCACTGCAGGATATAGATTAATAACCTGTAGGGAGTCAAGAATTGTGCACGGTGGAGTGCAAGAGTCCCGAGGACAAGCAAAATCCGAGCACATCTCCCACGATTCGGCCAGTCCATAGTGTTGGTATGGCCATGGGAGGATGTGGGTTGTCCCACTGCAGGGCAAAGGCCTCCATCACAGTAATCAAGTCATCGCTACCATGATGGGATTAGGCTTAATTACCACGCTTACCTAATGCAGATTGGTGATGACAATCCCGAGCTATGTTCGAAAAATTCGAAACATACATTTGCTCGACCCAGGACCCCTAGATCACGGCCCGGTACTTGAACCACTAGACCAATAAGCCTTATATATTCACAGCTGCCATGATGGTTTTGAAAAAATTTTTACCAATTTGTACAAAAATTCAAATCTCAGAATTTCTAGCGTTTATTGCGAATACGTATTGGTTTATAATAAATATTCTTTTAATAACTTATTTCACTTTTGTACATCAGGGCGACAAGTCTTGTCGCTCAGGAGCCCAATTCTCATGCTCGTGATAATTTGAAAGCATGGCGGATATCAACTGAAAACCATATAAAAAAACTATGTTAAGTGATAAATGTCGTATGACAATAAATGTCACGAGCCCGAGAATTGCGCTCCTGATGTTCAAATGTCATGATTTGGCATAGCAAAAAAATATATTTTTGTTAGTTAATTTACAAAAAATATAATTAATCTATTGATTTTTGAATTCAAATAAAACCAAGGATAGATACCGTACAGCTTTGGTGCCATAGTTATAAAAATACACAGGAGGACAAGTCCTACAGAATATAGCATAAAAAAATCTGGTCGGCACTTGAACCAAAAAGAGGATGTCCTTTGACTGATGTGTACAAAACAGAGATATATTTTTTTATGATATAGGTGGCAGACGAGCCGACGGATCACCTGATAGTAAGCGATTATCGCCGCCCATTCTCGTGCTTGTGATATTTTGAGAACATAGCGGATATCACCCGAAAACTATACAAAAAAAACTAAGTATTAGTGATATATATCGTATGAAAATAAATGTCCCGAGCCCGAGAATTGGGCTCCTGCAACATCAGTATTATAATTAATTATATAATTTTAATTGAAAAATATGAATGTATTAACTTCTTATTCACCTTAAAACACGCATGCCTTAAAAATGTTCAATCCGTTTTAATGCTGATTACATAAACAAATAGGGAGGTTTGTACTTTTTTTCGAGAACTCAAAAAATCAACGAGGTTTTAATTTGAATGGCTTGTTTGTCTTCGTAATTATTATTCGAAGCTCGTTCCTTGAAATTTGGGGAAATGTAGGTCACCCGCTAGGTAGGTGAGGTGAGGTGCATACAGAAACAATATTTGTATTACAATTTCGCTTTCAATTGTGTAGCAACCTGGCGACCCTTGCAAGCAGGAAAGGTAAAATAAAATTACGTAAGTGCCTGGAATAAGAGAAAAAAGGTTTTAAACAAATTACGACATTTTTGATGACATTATTTTGATAAATATAATATTTATTTGATGTCTCAAACTTTAGCATATAGGTCGAAACAAAAACAAAAACTATTGGCTAGGTATCGAACTGAAGATAAAAAAAAAGACATAACATTCTTTATTCAATTTAGGTCCATACAGAACATTTATGAATGTCAAAATAGGTACATAGAATATCATCTACCGCTGGTTCGGAATGTCAATTTCAACTGAGAAGACACCAGCAAGAAACTCTTTAATTTTTCTTTCCTGTACCAGTATGCTCCGTGGGGTGAGTCTTGATTGGAATGACAGCAATTGATGTCACAGAAAAAATATCCTCTTGTCAACTGTTATAAAGATAAAAATTTTGTAGAATGATTAACCTTATGTTTATAGAAATAGAGATCAAATGACAGATGTCATTCTAGTCGGGCTATATTTTGTGGACTATAGTATTTTTAAGTAGATATATGTATAGTAAAACAGAATGTATACTGTGTTAGAATCATTATAGCCTGCGATAACTATTGGTTATATATTAATGTGTTATTTATTTAACTTTTTCTATTTGTATTATAATGATGCTATTTTTTCTTGAATAAATAAATAAAGTCAGTAGTTACATACTCTTTTCAAATATTGATGATATTTCAGAGTTTCAATTGAGAAGAGAAAAAAAATACAACTATCAACGTTAAAAGACTACTATGAATAATAACTCAAAAGACTAATCGATTAAGAATGAACGACCAACAATCCTTATCATTTACAGTATAGTTACACTATATATAATAGTATTGTACACTATAGTAACCTATCTTCATTAGGCAGGTTTTAATATGGAGACTTAAACGTATCCAGTGGTAGCTTTATTATATATCTTAATACTTAAGCGAACAAATGAATTACCGATTTTATGAAGGCTGAAGGACCGGGACAGGCAAGTCTATGTTTATTTCTGGTGTTAGGACCATAGTCATAGACTGTCAGACTTTTTATTGGAACAGTGTGCAAGTTAAGATGCATAGAGTTCTTTTTACCATATTCTTCACTATCACATCACTACATATTAATAAAACAAAGTCGCTTTCGCTATCGTTTTTATTTTTCACATTATGGCAGACAAACGCGCAGACGGCTCACCTGATGGTAAGTGATTACCGCCGCCCATGGACATCTGCGACACACGGGGCATCACCGATGCGTTGCCGGCTAAGGGAGGAATAATACACAGGAGGAGAGCCCCTCTCAGCGTGCATAAGGTGCATTTTCACTGGGTCATCAAAAAAAAAAAAAAAGGAATAATACACATCGAATATAATTTGTCTTTATGTACGATTCTTCTTCTTTCAAATTATGTAACGTATTTTGATACCGTTTTATTATTAGATAGAGTATTACAAGAGGAATGTTTATGTGTATACATTTAATACATATCTACATAATATTGAACCCGTGTGAAGCCGGCGCACGTCGCTAGTCTCTTATATATTTATGTCTACTAATTTCATGCCAATTGTTAGCAAAAGTCTGTCCTGGAAATGTTGGCATAAACCGCCAAAGGCTATGTCAGTACATTAAATATTGCCCGCTGAAATATCTTTTAGACATGGGCAGCTTGTTCTAGTGACGTGACTAAATCAAATTTTGGCACTAAAGTTATTTACAAGCCAAATATGATGCTAATATGACTTTTTTGGTTATAATGCACTTAAACATTTTTCGACAGTCTTCGGGTGGGACTCGAACCCACCGGGCAACTGCTTTACCGAATAAGCTATCGGAAACCTTAGTATGTCGACGAATTTTGTAAGTGCTTTTTGCTTCGCCGTGAGCCGACGATAGTTTCAAATAAATATTGAATATGATGCGTTGAGGTGACTCATTGTAATTACCATACTCCCCAAATCCAGAATCATGGTCCAAAGCGATAGGTGTGCACGCAACCGCGAATTAAACGCTAAGATGAGAAGAAGAAGGTGACTCGAGTATCGGTGATTTTTTTTCAACGTCACAAGAATTAATTTATACCACATCGTGTAGATATCCATATTATGTCTCCGTGGAGGCTGAGTACTAGGTACACTCGTTAGAGAGCATTTTCCTGTTTGCTTTTTTATTACCTACGTTTCCCAACGTGGTGACCCACCACTTTAATACACGTCGACGCTATTGTCCATTAGTTCGCCTTGATTGTCCTCAACTACAGCGTGCTCACCTTGTGCAATGTCGATAACTTTAGTTCCCTGATGAATAGAGCCCAAGATAATCTTAGCACGCTCCATCACCCGCTAAGGAGATACTTACTTTAAGCTTGCCAGACAGTAAGTGTCAATTAGGTAACTTAATTAAAATTAGGCTCCAGGCACATCACTAGCTTGTCCCAACTTGTTTGAGGAGCTGCCGTGTCCTACCTTTGCGATGAAAGAATAATATTTGCCATTATGATCGCCTTTAATCTTTGACGAGAAGGTTTTTGTAGCTAAAATATATCTTATGAGTATCTGAGAGTCCTTTTTAGCGTCTAGTAAGAAGGCTTAACATTTTTACTAAACAGGATTTTTTTTAGGTAAGTCATAATTTTGAAAAAGAGGATAGTTCAATTTTTTATTAATTATGTTAGACCTATTATACAATTTACATATCCCACCCACCTGAAGCGTGTGAATCAGCCAATTGTGGCCCGCTGCTGCAGCTAAGACTGCTTTCGGCTCCAGGCAAACTCTTCAAGTTTTATTTGCAAAAAACACATAATGAAAAAACATTTTTGCTTTTTTCTGTAAAGTTTAAGCTGTTCATAATTCTGAAAAGATTAACGAGACGAGAGTTTTCTCAAGCTTAATCTAAATCAAAAGCACCGTAATTATCGCAATAAATAAATAAATTATGTATCAGACTAAGCGTGGGAGAGCCACGCTTCGGCATGTATGGGCCGGCTCGACCGGAATGATACCACGGTCTCACAGAAAACCGGCGTGAATCAGCACTGTGCTGTGTTTCGCTGCGTGAGTGAGGAAATCGTAGGCCCATTCCTGGGGAACTCCACTGGTGTCGCGGGTGTCTATTGGCGGCGGCAATCGTCTACCATCAGGTGATCCATCTGCTCGTCTGCCACCTATGACATGAAAAAAAGACGCACCGGCCAGTATTAATTTTGTTTTTAGTATTATTAAGAAATTAAGTTAAGGAAACTATGATTTATCTTATTGAATATAATGAAGATAGTCAGAGAGATATGTTGTGGAGGTACCGTGTTATTACGCAATGTGGGATAGTGAAAATACTACGCACTTTTTTCGTCTTGAATCTCGTAACTAGAAATGTAATCATTATATATAAAAGGAGAACCACCTGTTTGATAAAAAATTGAATGCGTTAAAAGTTAACGTTAAAGTATGGATAACAAAACGCAAAAAATGGCATTAACCAGAATTAAACATTCTTGATTTTTCCACCACGGAGTGATCCTTTATTATTTTCGTGGAACAAAGATATTTCTTAAAATATCATTTATGTTTTGGAAGAACAAATAAATCAGGGTGCTCATTAAATTTATGTTTGCTCACACATTTGTCTACTTTTTTTTTTTTTCTTCTCGCTGGGGAATGCCGCCGGCCCGTAGTGCAATGGCCGACGTCGCCGCCTAGTGGCGGCGCCTTATGCATACCCTCCTGCTGGCGAGCAGGAGGGTTATGTCGGGCTCTCCTCTGGCGGGGGCTTCTCCTAACGAGAAGCCGGCCAGAAGCATACCTACTAAACCCCAGCGGTTTTCCCTCATCGCCCTTAAATGGGAAGGTGTAGTGGGCTGTAGGACGAACCTATTACCCATACGGGCACCACCACCCACACATTTGTCTACTTGACCATCCATGGACAGTTACTTGTAACACCAGGAAAGTAGAAAATGCACCGCCAACCTTTTAAAAAGTTTCTTGAGGTCTGCCACCCATCTAAATGATTGAAGTTACCGACCTAAACTCCGATAGGACTATAATTAATAGGAGCAGGCTTGTTAGCACGGCCCTGCCCTGCCGATTCAGCAGTGTACCGAGCCGCAAGGCCGCCCTGAACAAACGCCCATGCCACATAAGTTAAGGCAAGGGCGCTGTTTGACTTATTGGGCTCGGTCGGTAACACGTGCATATTAGCGAATATTTAGCTCAACGGAATTGTAAAGGTTTATTTATTTATTTATTTAAAACTTTATTGCACAAATTTTGATACCATAAGGCGAACTTAATGCCAAGAAGCATTCTCTAAGAGTCAACCTTTGGGTCATGCAGAAAGTGCAGTGGTGCGGCGAAAGGAAATTTTGTAGTTAGTAGTAAGGAAAAAAAAGAAACACTAATATTAAATAACTACATTATATACATACCTACATATATAAATATAATATTAATAAGTACATTATAAATAAATACAATATATAGCTGTAAACAAAAAAGTAAAATACATAAGAAAAAATACTACATATAATATGTTATTTATATACATATAAGCAATTAAGTCAGGCGGAAAGATTAGATGTCAAAAAATGCTCACGAACCCTTTTCTTGAATGAATGCCTAAAGATTATGTTTATGTGCAAAAAAAGAAAGAAAGAAAGAAACATTTTATTGGCCATCACAATAAATATAACAATGAACACTCATTAGAAAACATAGGTAACATTGACACATTAAAACTACAGACAAAGATGATTACAGACGATAGGTAGGTAAATACACAGTTATATAATGAAAATATTCTAAATAAATAGGCGTGTGTGAAGTGTGTGGTCAATCAGGTCCTGGCCTCAGCATGGTGCTGCCACGACACCGACAGAATTTCCGCGTCAGTGCTGGTATTCTGGCAGGACCTGTTGTGAGTGATGACCGTGTTAATGAATAACTGTAAATAAATAAATACTAATATACCTATAAATAAATTATAATGTGAGATAGACTTACTAGATACAACGGAAGAAGCTAGAATTATAACTAACTTATTTGTAAAAGCGACAGTGGCGCGATTTACTGTACGACAAAGAGTTTATTACATCACTGATTTGACAAATGGTAGGCGTATTGTTGGTTTCGCATAAAAAGGACTCCAAGGGGCCATACTTGTTGTATAAAATCCAGTTGTTCTTTTACGTAATGCCTACTGTAGTAGATATTTTGAATTAATTACTATTAGCTCCCATGATTTTACCTTTTTTGCAGTCTACTAGTTAAAAACGTTGGATAAAGCTATGAGCTGTTACTACTTTACTGAATAGAATTTCCAGAATTTACAATAAATTACCTGACAATCTGAAACGCCAAGAAAAAATTTGCCTGTTCAAAAAATCATTAATATCATAACTCTTACAAAACTCGTATTATAGTGTCGAGGAATTTTTCGATGATAAAATAAATGTACCTATGTAATAGAACGAATGTCTTAAGTTTCTTAAATATGAATTCATGCTTTATAATAATAATATTAATAGATAATAGACATAGATAATTTTGTCAAATTAATAGTATCCCTAACAGGGTCCATGTATATGTATCTTATTATTATTATTTGTTAGAAATTGGGTGAGCCCTGCGTCTCATAGCCACTGCGACCAATAGATGATCTATTGTGGCAGCCCCATAACCTATTACAGCACCTCATGTAGCTCCAATTCCAGGATAAACGCGAGAATGGAGCTGATGGGGGAGCTTTTGATCTCGTTATGTATATGTATCAGTTATGATGATGATGTTCGTATAACTTTAATATTATATGTATGGTTCAAGACTGAATAAATAAATAGAAGTTTGCTACTAAAAAAATATTCTTCTACCAAATAAAGACTTCTTCAAAATACCCAGTCGTTGGTAGGCAAATTGATATTGCAAATAAGGGAAGTTGACAATTCCAGAAGAATAAAAAAAAGGTAACACGCAAACGTAATATTTCGAGGCGCAACGTGACGAAGAGTTATCCGGCATTTTTATTATCTACTCGCTTCAATTTTCTCCCTGAAAGACTAAATTATATCCCCTCAAGGTAAGATAAAAATTCGTATGGGAATAAGAAATTATGGAATATTGCCGAAATGCCGAAAATTCTCGTCAGCGCAGCCAATTTCTTTCTTCGGCTTAGATCCCAGTGGACTTTATTAGAGATCCGTATGATGTTGTTAGCGGTCGCGGAGTATGGACCTTGTTACCTTTTTTTTTACTATACAACAGACAAGCATTTGACCTACATCTTACCTGATGTTAAGTGAAGATGGTGTCCAAGGTGGGCCATGTTTGCCCGTGATAACCTTTTTTTTAATAAGGCGACGGGTAGGGCACACTAGCGACAAATGTTACAACCTCTCGGCAAACCATGCAAAAATGTCGGGTCTAACGCGTACGCGAAAAATTGATTCACGCTAAAAGTCTACCGCTTTTGGCGGTAATAATTCGCGTAAAAAACAGACCCAACATTTGTGCATGGTTATTTAATAAATAGTATAAGTGTTTGCCTAGAGGTAACCCCGAAATGGTTTAAAATAGATCCGGTTTAGTAGCTAATAATTAAAATCGATTGGCGTCGCTAGTGTGCCCTACCCGTTACCTTAAAGGTTTATTTTCTATTCACCAGGGTGCTTAGGAAGATTCTACCAGTAGATAATTACCAGACTCCCCAAATCCTGAATCATGGTCCAAGCGTACCCCGGACTCTAAAGCGACAGCTTTGGACCCAATCGGGAATAACATGCTAAAATGATAAGGAGTCTGCTTGGGAAGACTGCTATTAGTGACACATCTAATAAATTATGTTGTGCTGTATATATGTTTGTGTGTTTGTATATTTTTTCTTGTTTTGTTTTAGGTGGTGTAACCCTCAATTAAAATAAAAAAAATCCTTACACCGGTCAATTTCTAATTAAAAATGTGTCTCTCTAATCGCTCGACATTGGCAGAGTTATATAAGTGTTCGCCGTGGGCAACACAGTAGCAGCCATAAAAAAAATTGGTAATGGAAAAAGCAAAACACATTCGCGATGTAAACAACATCCAGCGCCATCTTTTGGTACAACTTGAAGCTAATCTTCCGACACGAAGAGAGGGCGGGCCACTAGTATAATATAAAAATACGTAAATATTTTAAGGACTTTATTCATAAACGTTTAATAACCCTTTGTTAGCTAAAAAGCTGATATAGAGCAGTTTTGACGTTTGAAACAAAAATTCTCGTTCATTTTTTTTAAATTAATGAAAACTTCTCTTTGACAACGTTTTAGCAAATTTATGAATAAGACCCTATGTGTTATGTTTTTTTTTATGAGAAAAGGAGGCTAACGGGCATACGAGTCACCTGATGGTAAGTGATCACCGCCGCCCATGGACCTCAGACACACCAGAGGGAGTGGAGATGCGTTGCCGGCCTTTTAGTGTCCTGTATTTATTCTGTGATTTTAGGAAGGTATAGGCTCGGTTTTTAAAGACATGTCTTGTTTTAGTTTCTAAGATGTCCTGTGCCAAAGTATACAACTCACTATGTAATAGATGACTATAGCCAGAAGCGTACCTACTGTCTATCCAAATCCAATACCCTGACTTGAAACAAATAAGAACTAGCATTGTCAGTTTGAACCCCGAATCAGGCTAAAGTATTTGGTTTGTTTCGAAGAATAAAAAGCGCTTGACCACAGCCTTACCTCGACCAGATATGAGGTTGGCCTTTTATTTTTTTGATATTGACATTAGGTGTGATGTTATTCATACAACATCTCATACACTGTCCTGATTGTATACTTCACTAAGTAAACCACTGTTAAAGCACATAGCTTTCGGATATCAGACACCAGAGGAATACAAATCCTCCTCCTCATCTTAGCCTGTAATCGACAATTCGACAAAAAAAAAAACGCTTTTCGAATAAAATAAGAGAAAAAAGATGACCCATATTTTTTTTATTAAAATACTTATTTAGTTTTTTAATAATTTATTTATACAGCGGAAGTGCCATAGTCTACGAGAGCCTCACGCAACGTATTGTGATGTCGATGAGTGGTTTGCACCGGAGCAGTGAGTACCGGAGAATCACCGGTGAAGAACCGGTAAAAGTAATGGATTAAAATCACCGGAGATTAATCGGTTAATCTCCGGTGAAACAATAGACCTGTTTTAGTATATCATCATCAGCCCATTTAAGTCCCCACTGCTGGGGCACGGGCCTCCCTCAATCACATGAGTGGTAATTGCCATACTCACCACGCTTGCCAGACGGGTTGGCGAGGGTTTTGATATAAATGCAGAGTTTTCCTTCTCTGGTTTTAGTATATGATTATGCTTTATTTTTATTACTCGGTGTTATTATTCGATACATACTCTTAATTTATGTGATTTGTTTACCAAATAAATGTTTATTATATTCTTTTCTATTCTAATTTAAGTGAAAAGTTTTTTGTTAAGTGTTCGGGCACAATCGGCTCGGCGTCGGACAAGACGCGCGGGGCGCGGTGCGCGGGGGACCAGCGGCGATGGGCCCCGGACTTCGACCTTACCAACGGCGGACCACGCACGCGTCCTTGACGATATTTCTTATTTACCGTAATAATTATTTTACGTACAACAAGCCTTTCATTCATCTCCGAGATTAGGATCCCAATCAATGGTCCTTCGAGCCGGAATCAATGGTCCTTTACGAAGCCTGCTGAGGAGAAACAGCGACAATTTTAAAATAATTTAAATACGGGGTCAACGATCAACGGATTTGAATCATCCATCGTCGAGTTAAAAAACGCCGGGTCACCGTCTTACGAAGTTTGAAGTCGCTGCTGAGGTCGTCAAATCTGAAGAAATAAGTAAAAAGCACTGATTGCAACACGGAGGCTCGTCAAGATTCCAGAAGTTCATTGCATTGGACATTGGCTGCGTGATTTCAACGTGAAAGTTGAAGATCTGCTGGTCATCATCGCTTCATCGTTGGAATCAGGTCACTGTGTGGATAAGGATAAGGACATTCTGAGTGAGTTCGTTCCAATTATTCCTTCTATTATCCCTTGCCAATCATTTTCAATCGTTAACTTCAAATATTTAACGGTTTTTTCTTAGCTTCTGTTTTCTTTCTTTCTTCATTGCCTCAATCATCTTAGTTCAAGCAATAAATCACTTCTAGTGTTAATCTGCACGCTTTATAAATGCCTATAGCTAACGCGCAGCTGTCGCATCGATACCTAGTTACGTACTTTTTTGCACAGGTTAGGTAGGTAGTTACAACGGGTCGCATCAGCTGTGCGCTTACTAGGTCACTGAACCGTTTGCTTATCACGTCTTTCCATAGGTATTCTCATATCATCTTTTTGTATTTATTATTTAATTAGTGCAGATTTTAGCTTAATTTCAATTCGTTCCCTGTTAAATCATGGCATCTGATAAAGATAGTCTGTCTGTTTTAATAAAAAAGCGTAGTGCATTAAAATCAAAGCTAACAATATTTTGCAACTATCTTAACGTGTTGACTAGCAACAAAATTATTTCCCCATTGCAATTCATAGATCTGGAAGGTAGATTTAGTAAATTCGATGCTGTATACGTGGATTTTGACAATTTACAGCTCGAAATCGAGGTGCAGTCGGATACCCCGGACGCCGAGTACGCGGAGCGAGCTCAGTTCGAGGAGCGGTACCACGCGCTGGCTGCGCAGGCGCGACAGCTGCTGGCCAGCGCGGGCGGCGGTGACGGCGGGTCCGTGGCGAGCTCGGAATCCAAATCAGGTGCATCGTTACACAGTAACTTTATACGCTTACCTAAAATAAATTTGCCTCATTTTAATGGTAGTTATCAGTGCTGGCTTGAGTATAGGGATACATATTTGTCACTAATCCATAATTGCAGTAGTGTAGATAACATAAGTAAGTTCCACTACCTTCGTGCTTCCCTTACGGGTAAGGCACTTGAAGTTATACAAAATATTGATTTTAACGCCAATAACTATGAAATGGCGTGGAACTTGCTGTGTGAGCGCTATAATAACAGTAGACTTTTAGTAAATAATCACGTGCAGGCGTTGTTCAATGTTGAACACGTCTCGAAAGAGTCGAGTTCGTCATTGCGTCATCTTGTTGACACTATAAATAAAAACATAAGAGCTTTAAAGACATTGAACGAGCCCACGGAGTATTGGGATACGTTTATTGTGTACATGATGTCAAATAAGTTAGATGTAGTTACTAGTAGAAATTGGGAGGAATATCGCAGTAGTTTGTCGAAATCACCGTCACTGTCGCAATTTTGTACATTTATTAGTAACAGGGCTGATTTAATGGAAACATTAGAGGAAAAATCAAACCAATTAAAATTAGAAACTAAAAATAAAAGCTTTATAATTTCAAATAATAATATACAGAGCGATAATCAAAAAATACATAAAAATAAAATTAATAATCAAAATTTAAATTCTAAAATAAAATGTCCCTTATGTAATAATAATCACCTTTTGTACACATGTGAAACATTTCGTAATTTGCCTGTTGAAACACGAATTTTAAAAGTTAAAGAATTTAATCTTTGTTTTAATTGTTTACGTTCTGGCCATTCCACAAACAGATGTAGATTATCGCACTGCAAGTACTGTAGTTCTAAGCATAGTACGCTTTTGCATGTCGATCAATCCAAACCTGTTTCCTATCAAGACCCTATGCCCAGTAGTTCTAGTGTTGCCTTACCGATCAACGTGCCTGGAGGTGCCTCTTTGCCTACTTGCACTCCAGACAATGTTGTCTTATCTAGTGACACGTCAATACAAAATGCTACTTCTTCGCATATTTTGCTGTCCACAGCGATGGTGCGGGTGGTCGCGAGCGGCGGCGAGAGGTTGGATGCGCGGATACTGCTGGATAATGGTAGCACAGCCAACTTTATTACTTCTTCCTTGTGCGACAGGCTACGGTTGCCTAGACGGAGTGCGAGCTCCATTGTATCAGGTATTAACAATCAAAGTTCCACTAGTACACAGTCTTGTAATTTAGTTATCGAGTCTTATAATGGCAACTACAAAGAGAATATAGAATGTTTAATATTGCCAGAAATCACAAAGATTTTGCCAAGTTCTGTAATTGATATCAGTAATTTACCAATACCTACAGACCTTCATTTAGCTGATCCTACTTTCTATATGCCAACAGCTATAGATATTTTAGTAGGAGCTGAAGTATTTTGGAATATTTTAGGTAACGTCTCCATCAATTTAGGGAAAAACCAGCCCAAATTATGCGACACCAAGCTAGGGTGGATAGTGTCAGGCCCAGTGGCTCTTCAATCACGTCCATCATCCTCACAGCTGGCGCACGTTTCCAATTTTTCTTCTAATAGATTATTCGACACCAAGCTAGGGTGGACTGTGTCAAGCCCAGTGGCTCTTCAATCACATCCAACATCCTCACAGCTGGCGAATATCTGCAACTCGTCTTCCAACGAACTATGCGATAATAAGCTAGGGTGGACTGTGTCAGGCCCAGTGGCTCTTCCATCACATCCATCATCCTCACAGCTGACGCATTTTTGTAATTTTTCTTCTAGTAAACTGAACACTGCTGTACATACATGGAGCTGCGTACCGTCTAGGAACAATCCGGCAGATCTTGTTTCGCGAGGGCTGAAGGCTGACCTTATCAGCGAGTACTCGTTACTTGGTAACAAAACAAAGTGGGTAAAAATGCCCAATGATAATGTGAAACAGGATCTACCTAAAATATGTTCACATCAAATCAGTTCTAACAATCATTTCATTTCATTTCATCAATCAAATTCACCTAATCACATCATTCATTCATAAAAATCTTATTTAAATATATTACAACGAATCATGACTTACATACAAATATTTATTTACAATAAATAAATACAAAAAATATAAAAATACAAAATAAAACTTACTTTCTAAAATGTTTTAGGTACAAGCAAATGAACAAATATACAACCTATCCAACAACTACCTACTATTTAAATTACTACCTACCTAAATTGCAGTATCACTTTTGATGAGCCAGTATTTATAGCTGATCGATAGGCCGAGGTTGTAAGCTTATAAAATCTTATTGCTGTACTATGTATCTTTGTCTGCCTTTCAGCAGTGCACAACGAGCTCGGCACTGACCTGACGAAAAATGCGTTCATGGGGTACCGATTGTCATTTTCTCTTCCATAATCAATTAATAAAATTTAATTACGAGGAGATGAGTAGGATGTTTGGCTCAGATAGAGGCAGTATTAAATTCTTGTTCCTTCAACCCTCGATCCTCTGATCTTTAAATTTGTCAGTCCTTTACTCCTTACCACTTCCAATTGGGACGATCATTCACGTCTGTTCCGCATCCACAGGTATCTGACATCAACGTGATTTGACTGGAGCGGAATCAACGAGAGCAACGTGTCAAGCATCACTTCTGATTGATTTCATCTAGAGCATATTTCTACTTCAACAGACGACTCAGTGGATGGCTTCATCTGGGAAAGAGGACAACCACTGCTTCTGTGGGCACTGGGCCGCATCACTCGGGTCTTCCCGGATAGCGACGGAGCCACACGCGTCGCTGAGCTGTTGGCAATTCTGCCGGTCTTCTACATTTGCCCACTTCCCCTTTGAAGAGGTCAACCCGGGGAGGATGTTCGGGCACAATCGGCTCGGCGTCGGACAAGACGCGCGGGGCGCGGTGCGCGGGGGACCAGCGGCGATGGGCCCCGGACTTCGACCTTACCAACGGTGGACCACGCACGCGTCCTCGACGATATTTTCTATTTACCACAATAATTATTCTACGTACAAATCAAGCCTTTCATTCATCTCCGAGATTAGGATCCCAATCAGCATACAATTCTATTCATTATTTTTTAAAGCCTCAATAATTGTTTGCATAATGTGAAAACGTTTATTGCCAGTATATTTTTCAAAAAAACGCAACTGCAGTTAACCTAGTCAAGAGTACAACCAAGAATTATGACGATTACGAGTACGAGTGTAGCATGTCGATGCCGCATAAACGGTTTGTGGATGTAGCAGTGATGACAGACATATAGGAATTAGGAGTGTAGAAGATAATAACGAGAATATTAGAATATCTAGTTTAATGTTTTGCAAGTTTATTTCGCATGAACTGAATGCATGAACTTAAAAACACGCCCAAATCATGTTCATTTATATTGTATTTTAGCATCACTCGGTGCCTCGGTGGCACAAAGGTTAGTGGGTCGCACTTTAAAGCGACGGCTGCGCTTGGGACCCTAAGCGGTTCGATCCCCTGGTCGGGCCAAAATTTGTACCTGAGTAAACACTCAATCGAGGGACCTACAAATGTAACAGAAACCTGTTAAGAAATTTTCAGTGGCAGCCTGGAGTCTGGAAGTTGGCGGTGTTGTACCCCCGTGCCTCGTAAATCACGTTAAGCCGTTGCTCCTGCGCCTGATCCCTCTTCGGTCGTGTCACAGTGGTGTCCCATCGAAATATGAGGGTAAGGGGATAGGGAGTTCATTTGTGTCTGCGCAACACTTGTGCACGTCGTCGTGTGCATAAGTCCTGCGTCGATGGAAAATCTCTGAGATTAGCCGCCATGTCCGAAATATAGGTTTGGAGGACATTACTATTATTTTAGCATCTTTGCCTCCCTTCTCGTTTGTTTCTTAACACATTCTAAAAAATGTTCTGAACATCGTCCATAGTGCTGCGTACACCAGAGTCTGCTAAAGTTAAATATATTACCCAGGCACTGAACAAACACAAGTGTGAACACTTAAACGAATGTTTGTCCAGGGTGGGGGGCACGATCTTTGACGTACGAGGTAGGTTCATTACCAAACGTGCCCAGTCTTTCATCATTCAAGTCAGATATTTTTAGATTCGGCGGGTAGGGCTAAAAGAAGCCGCATAGACTGATGCAATTAGAAGGTTTTAAATTAGTGTCTAGTGGTTTTTAGTGTACAAATTTGGTGTTTATTTGTGCAGTGAAGTGCCGCGAAGTGATCCTGATAATAAGAATCGTTGGATTGTATCGTTTTTAACACTGTTATTGTGTGTCGAGTGCGTTGTCTCGTGACAACTTGCTTGGACCTAATAGAGTCTTAAAACCTGCGATTGCCTCTAGAGTGATATCCGCTGAATCTGTGGGTCGATAAAACGTTAAACTCCGGCGTTTTATTGAGTGACTGTGACTTTGACTGACTTCGACTGTTGACTACCTACTTATTCTTAATAACTTACTTGACATTGGCGAATTATCTTCTGGTAGAGCCATAATAAAAAAAAAAGATATTTTTAAGGGAAACAATAACAGACCGTACTTACTTGTTCCCACTAAATCTGTCTAATTGTTCTCACCTCCCAATTCCTTTACGGTCGATCTCCGTTTCTTAGAGCTTACAACGAAACCATCCGTACCGATCGAGAATATTCTTGTCGCATATAAGCAGAAGGGACACGCAGCGCGTATGAAAGAGACATTGATAAAGATTCGATCGTGAATTCCGTTTCATTGTAGGGTCTCTGTAAGCCTAATAGCATTGGCCCTATACGTAAACATGAAATCTTATGGCGGACCCTTCCGCCAGGAATCACGAGGTCACAATAGTGATGTGTACGATTTGTTGTTTTACTGTTTTTATTCTACTCAGCAGGGATCAGGTCAATGTATGAGATGTTTAATTTTATTTACTTTGGCAAACAACCAGTCATTTATAAATACAGTAAAATATGTTAAATAATGTTTTAGAATTATTTTAAGAAAATATCATATTATTTTACGATGAGTTCCGTGGAAATTGATTTTTTTCTTTACTTATGTAGGTAGTAGGAACAGCCACACGCTATAGAACACAAAAATACAAATTCGTTAAATTTCTAATCGACCAACACCTTAATGTCAAACACATACAGTTTAAGATCAATTTAATTTAGGAAGCTCGACTGACTGGGAAAAAAGATATTGATCAAATTTGACAAGCAGGGAAAGGATTTAAGTCTAGATTACTGTCCTAAAATGATACAGATACTTAAGACTACATCAATACCTATTTGTTTAAGTTTGTGTTGTACAAATTTATTATTTGGTGTTTTCTTTTCATAGCAGACGGATCACCTGATGGTAAGCGATTGCCGCCGCCCATGGACACCCGCGACACCAGTGGAGTCACAAGTGCGCTGCCAACTTTTAAATTCCCCACTCCTCCCTCCTCCCCGGATTGGGCCTCCGGTACTCACACTCACGCAGAAATGCGACGGTGTAGAGAAATGCGAGCTATCACCACCGCCTATGGACATCTGTTCGTGATCCGTCCGGGTGATCGTTCAGTTCGTTAACCTTCATTTCTCTTTATATAAAACTAGTGGCCCACCCTCACTTGGATTCGGGGCATTAGTTTTTTCAAAATACAAAATAATTTATTTGCTAATAAATAGGGTGGTTACATAAAATGTAGATGTTGTAAATGTAGATGTTGCTTAAACCTATTTAGCCATTAAAATATAGCATGCAAATATTTCAATTAGTTGTACGACCTATTTGTAGGACCTTACACAGATAAAAAAGTAGGAAAAAAGAATACAAAAAAATATATTTTTTTACTTAACTTTTGGGTAACAGATAAAAGTACATACATATAAAATGTATTAAATTAAAATGATTAGGTCTAATTTGAAAACAATGATATTTAATCTACCCATTGGTAGGTGAGCTTCTTACAACTTACATTTCAAAAAATCACTGACCGAATAAAGAATATTTTCAATTAGCAGATAACGTAAAGGCGATTTAAATTTGTGTATAGGAAGTATGTGTATATTTGTGTATAGGCCTGGTTGCCGTGTGGTCCCCGGCAGAGTAGAATAGGCCACCCTCACTCTTACCGAGGTGTCGTAAAAGGCGACTAACGTAAAGCTGCTGGCATGATCATCAGCGCCCAGAGAAGGAAAACTCTGCATTTATATCAAAACCCACGCCAACCAGTCTGCCAAGTGTGGTGAGTATGGCAATTACCCCTCATGTGATTGAGGGAGGCCCGTGCCCCAGCAGTGGGGACTTAAATGGGTTGATGATGATGATGATGATGATAGAAAGTATCTTAAATTTTTAAACTCCTAATATAGCAGTTATTTGAAATGAAATTAAAATAGTTTATTCAATTCAGTTCCATACAGAACATTTACGAATGTTTACCACTGGTTCAGAATGTGGTATTCTGCCAAATGACACCAGCAAGAAACTTAGCAGTTACTTTATAAAAATAACAGTTGTTTTACAAAATGTCACTATTAACTTAAAAATATAGTACAATTTTTGTGTTACTAATTTGTGCCTAAATTATTGTTATTCAAAAAATCGTCTATATTATAATAGCCATTCTTCATTAAACAGTTTTTTATATAAAATTTAAACTTATGTGTGGGCAAGTCAATAATAATCTGTGGTCATCATCATCATCATCATCAGCCCATTTAAGTCCCCACTGCTGGGGCACAGGCCTCCCTCAATCACATGAGGGGTAATTGCCATACTCACCACGCTTGGCAGACGGGTTGGCGAGGGTTTTGATATAAATGCAGAGTTTTCCTTCTCTGGGTGCTGTTGATCATGCCAGCAGCTTTACCTTAGTCGCCTTTTACGACACCTCGGTAAGAGAGAGTAATCTCGGTAACCTCGGTAATCTGTGGTAACTTATTAAATTTTTTATGCTCAATCCTATAAATGGACTGGCACCTTATGGAGCCTGATATTTGGAACGGCAAGTCTGTGCTTATTTCTGGTGTTAAGGCTGTGACATGCAGACTTCTTCGAGAACAGATGGAGATTCTTATGTACGCACATAAGGCAATCAAGGATATATTGACAAGCCACGCTAAGTATGTCGATTTCTTTAAACAAATCTCTAAGGGAATCGCGCGATATAAGGCCATAAATGACGCGGATGGCTCTCTTCTTTAATACGAAAATAGTCTGAATATCAGCAGCTGATCCCCTATAGTAATAGACCACATGACATATTGCTAAGAAAGTAACTATAATGTATCAATACGGGGATTAACACGATATTTATTATGTGAAACAACATTGTGTACTCACATATTTGCGGACACGAGCGGACTCACCCGCTCGTGACCACGGCTGCTGTAACGTAGCCGAAACGTCGAGCCAAATATGTGAGTACACAATGTTGTTTCACATAATAAATATCGTGTTAATCCCCGTATTGATACATTATAGTTATAATGCAACGCGAAAATCTAAAAAACTTGCTAAGAAAGTAGCTGAAATAAACCAGCCTCGCGGTTTCCACATTAGTTAGTTGTCTTATCTGTCCTAACCTAACCTAACCTAACTGCATATGCAGCAGATCTAAGTCTACCGGCCAGGACATCAATATATATTTAAGCAGCAACTTGTTGTACCAACAGATGGCGCCAGATGTCGATTGCAACACGCAAGCGTTTCTTGTTTTCGGATTAGCTATAAACGTTGGCTCTGTCTGTAGGATTTACTTCTTTATAAATAGTATGGATAGGTAACAATATTACCTAGCCAGACTCAAATATAAAATATTTTAATTTTGAATGAAGCCTTAATTCTCTACTTGGAACTAGTATCTCTGAAATGGACACTAAAATGTACGGAATAGCTAATTTACTTCGTCTTCAAATAGCCTGCGTTGAGGTTCAAGTTACGAGAAACGAACTAATAGCTAGATGCAGAGATATTAAGCTCATACCTGCGCAGGTTTAAATGAGGTTGTTGCTATAATTAGACGGTTCCTTGAAGCGAACATAGTGCGGGTTGGTACTTTCACTCTCCCCCCGTGGTGTAGGTACTGATAAAAATGCACCTTGACGATATTGACATACAGTTGTCTTTTGTCAAATGCTCTGATATTTTTAATAGGTTTCAACTCTAAGATCACAAACTACTTTTTATTAATTTTGACGCTGACTGTACCTTCGTTGTTCTTGGTTTCTATTAGTACAAGGGAAAACCTTAGTTTGGGACCAGGACAATGTATTTTTTTTACGTGAAACGAAAGAAGCGATCTCTCTGATTTCGTGGATATTTATGGGCGGCGAAAATTACTTTCCATCAGATGACACGCTAGCTCGTTTGTCGCCTCTAGCTTAAAAAAATACTTTGCAATGGGGAATTAAGAATTCATAAAAGTTCAATAAACCTTTGTTAGCTGAAACGGTATAAAGAGCGGCTTAGTAATTTTGTACAAAATTTTCGAAAGAATATTGAAAGTTAAAAAACAAAGGTTAATATAACGTTATGAATACCCTAGTGATAGTCTGATAAGCAAAACAAACACTGTGGGAGATAAACGAGCCATGGGTAAACCGGAGTGATACCACGGCCTCACAGAAAATCGACGTGAAGCAGTATTTCCGCTGTGTTTCACAGAGTGAATGAGCCAGAAGCCAATACCAGGAGCTCAATCGATAGGGAAGGGGAGTTTAAAGGTTGGCAGTGCACTGTTGGGAGTACATGGGCGGCGGCAATCGCTTCCCATCAGATACGTCAGCTCGTTCACCAAACTTTACATAATAAAGTTCGTGAAGTTGACTTAGTACTATATTAACATTAGTATATTAACATCCAGCATAGTTGCAGCTATGCTGGATGATGAGAAAGCCTGGTCGGCTTTCGCTCACTTCTGCGAAGAAGTTGCGACAGGGACGGGGGTCCTTGTGCCGGCGCTGTCGTTAGCACCTCCACCGCTCGTTGGGGACGGCTCAGCTCTTCCGGCTGTCCCCAACCCCCCTCCTCCCAGCGTTCCTCGTGCAGTTCCCGTGACTCCATTCCATACCCACGGGTGGTTGAGCCCCGGAAGTTTTAGTGGGTATGCCCTCAGGTCGCTTCTTGTTAGAAGAAGCGGCCCGGAGGGTGAGTCCCACAGTACCCTGTCGTCGCCCGGCGGCAGGGTCTGCGTAATGCATTTCTCCCGGGAAACAAAAAAAAAATACCAACATAACCAAGAGTGTGACGGCATAGATGAAGCAAAGCGGTCGGTGAGGGGCAAAAATAAATAAATAAATCGAGAAAACATCACATATACGTCCTCATAGAAAACCGGCGTGAAGCAGTCTATGCGCTGTTTCGCTGCGTTAGTGAGGGTATCGGAGGCCCAATCCGGGGTAAGGGGGATATAAAGCCTGGCAGCGCTCTTGTCACTCCACTGGTGTTGCGGGTGCATCATAGAAATCAAGTCATCGCTACTATGATGGGGTTAGGCATAATCACTACGCGTGCCAAATGCGGATTGGTGATCACAAACCCGGGCTATGTTCGAAAAATTCGAAACATACCTTTGAACCCCGAGTTCACGGCCCGGTGTCAAGACCACTAGACTTACGGGGCGTTATCTGTCGTCTGTCACTGTCTGTTCACTATCTCAAAAAAAATAGCGATCAGGGATATTTTTTAAAAAATTAATTAACTAAAAGTGTTTTTATCAAAACAGCAACTCATGGATCAGTTTTTATTGATTTTTTCAAATGTCAATTTAACTAATAGCATTTTTTCAAAACAGCAACACGATGCGGTAAATGTTTGTTACCGTCAATATTCGCAGTGTAAAAACATCATGGTGTCTGAAATGTCTCGGCTTTGTTTGCTCTTTTATCAAATTGGTTTGAGATAGACTATAATTACATTTTCAAACATGGCGCGGGACGCCCTTTACAATTTGTCAGCGAAAACAATGTCCATTACTTAATTAGAGGAAATGCCACTAAGTGTAATATTCAAATTCTACAGAATATTTTCTTGGCACCGGCCTGTAGGCTGTTTTATCTTGTCACTGAGGGACGCCCATTTAATGTTATTGAATATACATGTAATCTTTTTTTTCACATTGCTTATTTGATTTAAGATCTACATGAAAGCTGCCATGTGTACAACAAATTGTGAGAAGTAAGAGAAGGGTGATCCCCATGGAGAAACGTAATCGTAGAATACCCTGCAGCATTTAGAAAAAAAGAAATCGGTTCGGTTATGGCAGCTAATCTCAAAATCAGCCACGCACGCAGGATATATCATACTGCTCAAGCGTGTGCGTAAACACAAGTGCACTCTCTATTCCCTTTACCCTCATATTCCAATGGGACACCAGTGTGACACGCCTGGAGAGGGATCGGGCGCAGGACCAACGGCTTAACGTGCTTTCCGAGACACGGGGGTACAAGACCGCCAACTTCCAGATCCAGACCTCTGGCTGACACCGAGAATTTCTTAACAGAAAAACTCAGTACAAATTTTGGCACGACCCGGGGATCGAACCCGGGACCCCAAGGGCAGCGGTCGCTTTAAAATGCTACGCACTACCCACTCACTGCGCCACGTCGAGGCAGTCAAGCAAAATCTTATCAAAAAAGGGAAACGCCAAATCAAAAAAACGTTTTAAAGTCAAGACACTTTTCTCTTTTAGCTTCGGCTACGAATGCTTCAAAGGCTACGAATGCTTCAAAGGCTACGAATGCTACGGCGACTACGTATGCTACGAACTCCTTACAAGAGCACGCAATACGTAACTTTCCTTTTTTCTTCCGACTTATAAATTAAAGTTCTTTGATAGGACTTTTAGTCACCACAATACAAAGTTAGTACGTAACAAGACGTAGGCCCCTATTAAAAAGCCCGATCTAAGAAAAGTTCCGGTACTAAACTCGTCCCAACCCTTTTTAACATTGCGTGTTGGAACAATATGGCATTAACGGTAATTAGTTTAGATTGCGTTTTTAAATAAAGGGGAGGACTTTTCGAGAGGTGCCGGGCTGGTGGTCAAGTCAATGTAAATTAAAGGTTACCAAAACAGTGCGCCATAAGTAATGATGCGTGTTTTCTATGTATTTACAAAAGAAAAGTATTAAATGTATATTTTTGTAATCCCGCTGTTGGTTCCGATCCGTAACACAGTGCTTGAGCTACCTATCTGGGAGTCAGATCAATGTATGTGATGTTGTGTAATATATTTTTTATTATTTAATTATTGATAATCCGATGGGCGGGGCGTTGTGACAACCCTCTCCTGCTCCTGAATTTATTTAAAAGCATGGCTAAAAGTAAAGTATTATATTATTGCTGTAAATAATACAAGTACCCAGAAGGGAGAAATATTTTATTGTGTCTACTTTGTTCTTGTGTATTTTAAGAGTAGTATTCACTACACTTTGTAATGTGACTACCGTTACCGTTATTTTTTTATCATAAAATTTTAGTCAGTTTAATACCGAACATACCTAATCGTCATCCAGCTCCTGTTAGCCATCTTGCACTAAACGTCACTTTACTTTATTATTTTTTTGGTGACCCAGGAGAAATGCGTTACGTATACCCATCCAACTGTAATCGAATAGGTTATGTCGGACTCTCCTCTGACGACGGCTTCCGAGAAGCCGGTCAGAGGTATACCGACTAAAACTCCTGGGACTCTCTCTCATCTGTCTATGAGTGGGCGAGTGACATGGGTCCAGAGCTGGGAGCCTTTCACCCCGAACAGGGGACGCCCGCCTAACCGGCGGACACGGCCCAGGGTTGAAGGGGGCTTAGGAGAAGGTCCGTGCAATGCCGTTGGTGGGGTTACAGCCCTACGCACCAGCGGACCTGCTCCTCGAAGGGGAAGGAGACGCAAGTACTCTACGTGCTTTGCGGATCGCGGGGGCGAGAGAGTCAGCCTCTCACTCGCGCTCCGCCGCCTCCTTCGCCGCCGTCACGTGCTCGCAATATGCGGCAAAGGCCCTAAAGGCATCCTCACTCGCTAATGAAAAAACGTCACTTCACCTGACCTATGAGCGTTCTACCCAAACCTACCCACCTGTTCCAAAAATGGTACAAAAATGGTCCTTTGATGACATCGTCAAAGGACCATTTTGTACCATTAGCACAGATGTATATTATGAGCGGCGGTGACTACTCAAAATAAGGTGACCCACATAGTCGATTGGGCAATCGACTATGTGGGTCACCTGATGGTAAGTAGTCAACCAGGCGGGTATTTAGTTTCCATCTAATTACTATGTTCATTTTATAATCAGAAAATAATTGCTTAAATCTCGCAAATTTGAGTGTCTATGACTCACTGACATGTTAACATGTTGAAACGTTTCCGACATGACTTTATTGTCCATCCATCCGTCTATACACCGTTGTTTTTTATCGTTTACATCCCGAAAACCTCATAATATTTAGGTCTTTTTAAATAAAGTCCATTTAGCAACAATATCGTTATCATCACCATTTCAGCCAATAAACGTCCGCTGCTGGACATAGACCTCTCCCAATGATCTCCATACAGATCGGTCCTGTCCAGGGGATTCCCGCAACCTTCACCAGATCGTCGATCCACCTTGTGGGGGGCCTGCCATGGCTTCGACCTCCTGTACGCGGCCTTCACTCGAGGATCTTTCTGACCCATCGACCGTCTTATCCCCTCGCAATGTGCCCTGCCCATTAGCCACTTGAGGCATACAATTCAAAATGTATGGAACAGCTGTTTTTTTCACGCCTATATTGTTGATCTAACATGCTAAATGGACTTTATTCACGATATCTTTTTGGTTGTGAGGTGTTCGGTATGTAAACGATGTAAAAATAACAGTGTATTGTATGTCAACGGGCTACTGTAACGTTCTGGACTCAGTGTGTAGAGCGCTTTATTGTCGCCATTCCTCCCCCGCGTATGGAACAACTTTCTAAGTGATATTTATTGGATTTCGTTAGACAGACAGTGTTTCTAGTGTCACATTAAATGACAGTTGATAAACTATGAGATGTCGAGGTAGTGTTTCAAAGTGATGGAGGTATATGTCACAGGTAATGAAATACAAAGTTGTCACGTGGAAGGGTGTGTAATGTTCTTCAGATCATTCGGTCCACCTCTATACGCGGCCTCCGCTCGAAGACCTTTTCGCCCCAACAGCCATCAGGTATCCTTGAAATGTGTCCAGCTCATTACCTCTTGAGACTTGCGATTCCTTATCATAAACATACATATATTTAAAAATAGACTGACTACTTAACCAAAAAATGTTATTATTCTGTTTGTGAGTTCTTCTCTGATAAAATGTAAATGACATATAATAATAATTTAATTTAATATTGCATGATTTATTTAATATTTTTACTGTTGTATGTTTTTTATGATATTATAATAATAATAATAAATATTTTCACAATATCACTAACATTGATCTGACTCCGAGATAGGTAGCTCAAGCACCTGTGTTACGGATATCAGAATCAACAGTGGGATAAAATATACACATACAATCTGTGCGGATAAAGAATGGGATCAGAAATGGCGGCGAATCTATTCACTTCTCGCTCGCACACTATTTGCGTCTATACTCGCACTCGGGGGGTGCAAGTATAGACGTAAATAGTGTGCGAGCGAGAAATGAATAGATGCGCCGCCATTTCTGATCCCATTCTTTATCCGCACAGGTTGTATATATGATACTTTTCTTTTGTAAACACATTAATACATAGAAACACCCAGACCAATACAAACAGACATTCATGCACATAAATGTTTTGTACTGTACGGGGATCGTACCCGCACAACCCTTGCAGCGTTCACTAACACTGATCCAAACGGGTCGTCAATATGGGCATAATAGGGGGCAGACGAGCGGACGTATCACCTGATGGTAAGCGATTACTTACAGAGCGATTACGATGTTAATTATTATTACTGATATGTCAAAGCTTTGAGCGCCATAGGGGACACCGGTGACCGACAAACATTAAATGTTTATTTGTGTCTGGTTTGATGGTGGTCAATATGTTAATTTTTATTATTTAATCATTGAGCTTTGGCAAAATATTTTGTACACCTTAAGAGGTAGGTCACAGTAGCGCGTATGTATAAACGATGTATCGCCACTTAAAACCTGTGTTCCACAATACATTATTATGAATTTGATTATAAAAATGATTAAACATATGTTACGACAGACAAGCATTTGATCTGATGATAAGTGAGGTCTAAGCTGGGCCACGATTTCCAAATGAAGTTGAAATTAAACCATTTGATTTTTTTGAAATGAAGCGCACCTTACATAAACTACTTGCTTTGGACATTGACCTGCGATTTGACGAACTCATTGGCCAAGGTCAAAGTCCCGGGTTCGATTCCCGGTTGGTTCAATTTTTATTTGGATAAGATTTGACAATCTAGGGTTACGAACTAACAAGACATTTGCGCATGACCACCTGAAGAGCGAAAATCGTTTGCAGCTTGCATAGTTTTTTTTTAAATGACGTCATTTTATGTGTCGTGCCTGCAAGTGATTTTCGTTTGAAATTGTTATGCGGCAAATTCCCCGTCCATACATGCATCGCTACAAACCTACAACCGCCCAGGCGCACGCCACGGTACAGCTACTACTACTACTCTACTCTACTCTACTCTACTCCTCATCTTAACTTGTAATTCCCGGTTGACGCCCAAAACTGTCGCTCTAAAGCCCGGGGTACGCTTGGACCATGATTCAGGATTTGGGGAGTTTGGTAATTACCATAAAGCAACTGCCGTCTGACCTTCGCAACCTTTTAACATGGGAACCAAACCAACTGAATCATGGTTACACGTCTCAGAAACTATCCGAAACGTATAGGTTTCCTCACGATGCTTTCCTCACCACCCAGCTAATGGCAGAAATAATTATAATTATAGATTCCATACTAAGTAGCTTAAGCACTTGTGTTACAGATATCAGACAACAGAGGAACACAAATATATACTTAAATACATATATTACACCCAGACACTGAACAAACACAAGTGTTTTTAGCACGAATGTTTGTCCAGGGTGGGGATTGAACCCACAACCTTTGGCGTAAGAGGCAAGCAGTCAATAAGCACATAGATTTGATAAATCCATATGTGCATACTCGGATTCGAACCACGACCCCCTGTACAGAAGACGCATTCTCAACCACTGAGCTACCATATCGCCACGATACAGTTCTAGCGATGGAATTATAAACGAGGTGAGCGAAAGATTCCATTCATTCATTTGTCTTGGCAGCGCCGAGCTGTATATCTCGATATCTCGGTCTGTCACCGGGAGTTATCGGCTCACCGCGTGCCGATGCCGACATGCGAAAAATGTTAAGCAGTGTATGTACACGCGGTACTATATTATTATTTTATACATACATTTGTTTAACATTTGTTAGCTAAATCGGTGTCATAAGGTAGTTTTCATACCTTTTTCGAAAATTTCGTATGTAAATGTTTGGTTTTAAACGTCAAAACCGTTCTTTAAGGCGACGGGTAGCCCTAAGAAGCGACACCATTCGTTTTTAATTACTATCTACTATACCGGATCTATTTTAAACAAGTTCGGTGTTATAACCTCTCGGCAAACACTTATACTATTTATTAAATTACCATGCACAAATGTTACGTCCGATTTTGTACGCGAAAAATTGATTACCGCCAAAAGCGGCCACTTTTAGCGGGAATCAATTTTCCGCGTACAAATGTTGGGTCTGCATTTGTGCATGGTTATTTAATAAATAGTATAAGTGTTTTTCCGAGAGGTTGTAAACCAGAAATTGTTTAAAATAGATCCGGTTTAGTAGTTAAAAATTAAAATCGATTGGCGTCGCTAGTGTGACCTACCCGTCACCTTAACACCGTTTTAGCAGGCCTTAGCTAACAAAGGTTTATAATTATGAATGAAGCCCTAAGGACCGATTCGACCAATCTTAATCCGATGCTAAATCTATGGTATAGCACTGTCATTATATACAAATCTGATGTTATACCATAGATAAAGTTTGTTAGAATCCAAGGCTAGAGTCACTCATAGTAATGCATAATGTAAATGAAGGCAGTGTGGACCTGCAGTGAAATTAAACAAGGTTTTTGCGAGAACTTGGATTATATTCCGAGACAAAGATAATACAATAAGAACAGGAGCCCAATTCTCCCAAAACCATAGTTTTTTTGTATGGTTTTTAGGTGATATCCGCCATGTTTTCAAAATATCATGAGCACGAGAATTGGGCTCCAGGAATTAAACAGGGTTTGCGTGGTGACAGTTCGTCGACGAAAGCTATCAAAGCCTTAGATTTAATCTAAGATCAAAGCAAAACATTTTACTCGTTGAAAGCATAGACGCACGGCCACCGCACAGAGTTCGTACGGTGGCCGCCAGGGTTACAAAAATAATTATAAAAATATCAATCAAAGCCTAAGATCAAAGGCATTCGCAGCGCTAACAGTGACAGCAGAAGAAATTGTACTTTTATTCATTAATCAGATTCTTCTCCCCGTGAAGCGAGCCTTACGCCATTATTGATTAGCACATCCACTCGGCTTTCATTAATGTTCCGTGCAATATTCCCGCTTTTTAAACGTGTTACATAATAACATGCCCAAATTGTCCATATTACTCCTGAGAATAAACCATAAGTGTTAAAAAATATGAAGTTACCTATTATTTTGTCCATATCACATGAAACATTTCCCCCTGGGGAAAAAAATAGTAATATATTATGTAGCAAATGAAAGGAAAATAAGAGAAGTCGATTATTCGTTACCGTTGATAAATAAAAATCGGTAAAAAACTTTTAAGTTAATCGGTTTTATCTTGTGTGCACTGAAAACTAGAAAATAATAATAACAATTAGGTATTCTGAACTTCTAGTTCAAAAATATTTTAGTACTAGGCGGAATAGCTTTTAGGCATATTAGACTAAAATAAAAACGTGGGGCACCTCTGAAATCCTACAGCAATAGTTAATGGGCCCCAAGTTTTTATTTTAGTCTAATATGCCTAAAAGCTGTTCTGCCTAGTACTAAAATATTTCTGAACTAGAAGTTCAGAATACCTAATTGTTATTATTATTTTCTAGTTTTCAGTGCACATAAGATAAAACCGTTAAACTTAAAAGTTTTTTTACCGATTTTTTATTTTCTAGTTTTTAGTATTTAATTTTTGTTTGTTTTTTTTATTGTTTCCATGTTGTTCCCACATTTAGTGTAGAGTAATTGACATTTTAACGGTCGACCCCCCCAAAGGTCCAGGAGAGGAGCAAGGCTATAATATACAACAAGAGGCGCCCAATCTTGAGGGGAAAACGCTTGCAACATTACATTTTTAGCCACCCTAATGCCATACAGTCCTCAGCACGTTTTAACGCTACCGGTATCTACGTAGGTACATCTAATTACCTATTTTTTTATCTGTCCTTCTAACGTCACACAATCTTGGACACAACTGTTCTGGACACGACTACTCATGCCCTCACCTAATACGCCATTTTGTAACGACGTCCATCTTGGATTTTAAATTTTTGTCATAATCACAGTATTCTACTAGTGTAGCCCTTTTATTTGATACCCATATTGAGGGGGTTGTGGAAATATATGAAATCCGCCATTTTGTACCGGCGGCATCTTAGATTTACAATGTTATTGATATTACTATATTGTATTGTCATCGGAACTAAAGGTGTGTACCAAATTTCAGATCAATCTGACAACAGGAAGCTACTGAAATTTCAATTTCTAATTTTGACCCAAATAAACAAATACCGTACGGGTCGAGCTAAATAAAACCGTTTAAAAAATGCAAAATGACGTGAATTTAAAGTAATTTTGCATACGTAGCATAATTTTTTTACGACTTGCTTACTTACCTCAGAAAATTTTACTACATTATTTCCTATTACTTAATTTTTTTTTGTCGTGTTTTATGTTGTCATTGTTCCCTATTTATGTGTGTTGCACACTTGTTGTTTTGTTGTGTCAATATGTATCGTTCATTCATTTTTTTATTTTAAAGACAGAAATAAATAAGTAATGTTACCGGAGAGGGATTTGATTTCCGAATCGTACACGCAATCTCAAGCGGAACAGTCCCTAGTCACTACGGGGAAGTATATTGACATAAATTACAATAACACCAAAACAAACAAACACGTGTTCATCAAAAGTTGAACTCACGTTAAGTGCTCCAAGCAGCGTAAGACAGGGTCATTACCAAATGCGCCATCGTAGTAAAACTTTAATGCTAAAATTGTCAATTTTAGTAAAAGAGCGAAAACAGACCGTCCGGTTTGATATTTGAATCTACTCAAAGATTTTGATGAACGGAGCAAGGTGTGTCGAAATAGGATATCGGATACGAAAGACAGATGATTTTGTGACTTAAGGTGACGTGTAGGGCACACTAGCGACGTCAATTGATTTAAATTGTTAGCAACTAAACCGGCTATCTTTTAAACAAATTTGAAGCTGCAGCCTCTCGGAAAACACTTACATATACAATTTATTTAATACTTATACTTAACCGTCAAAAACGGCCACTTATTGCGTTAATCCTAATTGCAAGTGCAAAAACAGATCAAAAAGTAGTACACAATTATTAAATAAATAGTAGAAATGTTTGTTTAGAGACGCCCGCTCCGAAATTGTTTAAAATAGATCCGGTTCAGGAGCTAACAATTTAAATTGATTGGTGTCGCCAATCGATTTTAATTTTTTGCTTCTAAACCGGATCTATTTTAAACAATTTCTGGGTTTCAAGCTCTCGGCAAACGCCTATACTATTTATTTAATAGTTATAGTTAACTGTTTGGTTTGCTTTTGCACTCGAATTTTGGATTACCGCCAAAAGTGCCGCTTTTGGCGTGAAACAATTTTACGCGTACAAAAACGGACCCAACATTTTGTGCATGGTTCTTTAATAAATAGTATAAGCGTTTGCCGAGAGGATGTAAACTCGAAATTGTTTATAATAGATCCGGTTTAGAAGCTAAAAATTAAAATCGATTGCCCTACCCGTCGCCTTAAGCCATGGCACACGACACGACACTATAGCTTCACCGCAGTCAATCTAATCCTTTGTATTTTTAGTGGAATGGTCTAATATAAACTCATAACCCAAATAACTCGTTCGGTTTCCCACAAAAAAGGTCAGACAATGATTAATGATGAAACAAAAATACTTTCCAATTTTCAAAGCAAACTTTTTCATAATCAAAGTACAAATTGGAAAATATTACCAGATGTTTCACAGCTCAAGGATAATATTTATTTATGATCTTTTCATTTCTTATCTAAGACGAAAAAAAATACCAGGATAAACATTCTAATGCCTCAGATTCTGTCTTCATTTATTTTCTAAGCTGCCCTCTAAAGTCTGCCTAAAGGTTTTAACGGAAAGGTCGTCGCTTTCAAAATATTTCGATTTACGTTATGATAAAGACTCCAAAGATTTAATCTGGGTGACACAAATCCCAGCCTCTTGACAAAATTAGACAATGACAAGTAAAAAACTTTCTGGAAATGTTACTTTACCCAATGTCGTTTTTTCACTTATCATAAACATATTACCCACAATTTTATTTCATATCTTTATTTTGTTAATTTTTTTAATATATTTTTTTCACAATTACATAAACACGTTTCTATACATATATTATAGAGTATATATATCACACTAGATACACGAGACACACAAGGCTGACGTTCGTGGCACTCACTCAGCTGGCTCTACTGAAAATCAGCTCCATGACCTTTTTCAGGCCCAGGACATAAGCTGAGTTAGGGCCATTTATGTAAGTATGCTGAAAGTCACAACACACAATATACATGCGCTGCTTGGTTATTTGTACCCACATTATTTTGTTTAATATTTGCTTTGTTTTTTTTCTGTATTATTTTTTTTTGTTTAGTTTGTACTTCTGCAACGAATGTTGTATCGTGTTGTGATGTCCAAAATAATACAATTTTCTTTCTTTCTTTCTATTTGCTGGCCCTAATTCACAGGGACGACAAGTTAAAACAACTTAAAACACCCCGTCGTTTTAACGTCGGGTGTTAAAAAAAAGTTTTATGAAATGATATTTACTTAAATTTGAATTTGAGTATGTAAATAACGTATAGGTATAGTTATATATAATAAATAGTAAGTATAGTTTTAATTTTGAACTTTTCTTAGATCGCGTTTTGTAATAAAAAGTTATACAGGATGTATCTGTGAACATTTACATCTATTTTATCACTTATACCAATTACTTTGAACAACATTTGTTCTACGACTTATTGAAAATCGTTGAATATTTTTGGACTTATCATACAAAATGACCGAGTCAGGTTTTTTATGTGATAAGTGGCAGACGAGCAGACGGATCACCTGATGGTAAGCAATTGTCGCCGCCCATGGACACCCGCGACACTGCAGTGGAGTCAGAAGAGCGCTGCCAACCTTTACCGCTTTTCCCCTGGATCGGGCCTCCGGTACCCTCACTCACGCAGCGAAACAGCCCAGTACTGCTTCACGCCGGTTTTCTTTTAGGTTTTACGTGCCGTTTTTGTGTGACAGTTTTTTTTTGGAACTTTCAAAAGTCGTAGAACAAAATGTTATTGAGAATGGTTGCTAGAACACGTTATATATTATATATATATGTCTTAGTAAGGGAAAACCCTCGGAACAGAACCCTGTTACAAGGAAGCGGAACAGAACCCTGTTACAAGGAAGCGTGGGTGCAACTCGCACTCGCTCAACAGGTGCCCAATTTTAGTAGGCGGCACTTGTGACACAGAAACAAAATACAGGCGAGTTTAAATATTCCAAAGTGGTCGACTAAAGAGTGTCTTTATTATTTTTCGGATCGGGTTTCAGTAGTGATTTCATTATGTTATGTTAAATTCATCATAGGAACAAAATATTCAGCACGATACAAGAGGCAACCAACCGTTACAGCCTGTCATCGAAATCACTCACCATGGACACACATACACTTGCTCGCGACATTTTAAACTGGACACACATACACTTGCTCGCGACATTTTAAACTGGACACACATACACTTGCTCGCGACATTTTAAACTGGACACACATACACTTGCTCGCGACATTTTAAACTGGACACAAATACACTTCCTCGCGACATTTTAAACTGGACACACATACACTTGCTCGTGATTTATGCTACGAGTTCCATAAGAGATCGTGAGATTGTGGTCAAGCGATGGCCTATAGTTCATAAAAAAAAGAAATATCGAATTCGTGGATCTATAAGGTTTTTAGATTTACAACGTACAATCTATGTTGATACCATTCCTATTGTAGCGCGTGAAAGGGAAATTCAACCCGACAGCTCCTTTTTAATCTAGCCCTCGCTGTATAGCCTAACCCATTTATTGCCTGTAGTGGGTATTATAATACAAATTGTATTCAAAACCTATTTATGGATTCAGTTGGTACAGAATGATGTGATTTAGCATACATTCAGCCTTAGACAAATTTTCTAAGCATTCAGCAAATAAATGTTCCCGCGTAATTCCATAAATGAATTCTGTATTTGACGACTTACACTTGACGACGACATAGCCCAAAGGATTGCATGCCTCAAGTGGCAATGGGCAGGGCACATAGCGAAGAGAACAGACGGCCGTTGGGGCGAAAAGGTCCTCGAGTGGAGGCCACGTACAGGAAGTCGCAGCCGTGGCAGGCCCCCCACAAGGTGGACCGACGATCTGGTGAATATCGCGGGAATCCATTGGATGCGGGCGGCACAGGATCGATCTATGTGGAGAACATTGGGGGAGGCCTATGTCCAGCAGTGGACGTCTATTGGCTGAAATGATGATGATGATGATTTGACGACTTTGAGTCTCGTCGGTATACGATGTATAACCACGGAGTATCCACTGTCGTGTACGGAGTGATACCACGGCCCTGCAGAAATCAGGCGTGAAGCAGGTTTAAAGGCCGCCAACACATTTGCGATCTCTCTGATTTCGCGGATGTCCATGGGCGGCGTTGATTACTTTCCATCAGGTGACTTGCTTACTCGTTTGTCCGCCTCTAGTATAAAAAAAACAGCACTGTGCTGTGTTTCGCTGCGTGAGTGAGGGTGCCAGAGGCCAAATCCGGGGGAAAGGGGGATGCGCACTTGTGACTCCACTTGACTGTGACCTGACTGTGACTTGGTATCGCGGGTGTCCATTTGCGGTGGCAATCGCTTAACATCAGGTGATCCGTCAGCTTATCTGCCACTTATCCCTTTTAAAAAAAAACGTCTTGAGCAAAATCGGAAACAATTGCAGTTGTTTCCGATTTTGCTCAAAATTCACTAAACAGATCGGGATGGGTTTTTCCAATTTTAATGCGTATTTTTAGATTGCAATGTTTCTTAAAGGAGACTGTAGTGTGGTAAAAGAGCCTACAATGCTTGAAAGCCAGTTGGCCGTCTAAGAGATGAATGAGGTCGAAAAGGATTTGTGAGAATTCCTGGCCGATGATTGGCAGGAGGTGGCCCAGGACCGACCTAGATGGAGACTCTTATTAACGGAGGCCAAGGCTTACTTTGGCTCGCTGCGAGTTCATACAGGGCATAAAAGTGCCAGATAAAATGGGCCACATTTTATGCGCACCTTGTATGCATGGTTGGAATGGAATAAATTCAACACAGGTGTAACTAATAACTCGCGTTTCAAAAATAAAAACAAATTTATTGTGTATCGTTTTGTGTATTGGTTTCCTGTATGGTATTATTAATCTTTAAATGGTGGGACCTACATTTCTTACCTACATTATAATACCTGTATTATGGTTTCATTTCTCTTTTATATTTTAAACATTACCATTTTATACTGACCGATTTTATACTCCCGAAACAACCAACTTTTATCCGATAGTAAATTTTTGGTATAACGCTGTTTACCATACCATAGATTATTTTTGGATAAAGATTGGTCGATTCCGGCTTAGTCTTGTTACCTTATCTAAGGGTTGTATTTAACTGTTGGAAATTTAATATGTAAGCCGATAAAACGAAACACTTGCAGGATGTAATCGACATCTAGCGCCATCTATTGGTATAAAGTGGAATCAATGTCCCGAATCGAAGTTAGGGCGGGCCACTAGTTTTTATATAGAAGTCAATTAAACAAATACGCAGATGTAACGCAAATATCTGTGTCATCAACAAACATTTGTGTTGGTGCGGGAATCGAACCCGCCACAATGTGGCCCCAAAATTGATTTTTACTACTTTATGGACAAAGTATACATGTTTCCCAAATAAAATCCTTTAGTTTAAGATGCGGACTCCATCTGGAGTATATTTCTGCATGCAAATAGTGTTCCATTATAGTGAAGCTCAAATATTGACACGATGGGCCGTAGGTATTTACACGCGCTATTTTTTGCTGTGGTCTTTGATAGAAGTGTTTTTTTTTTCACCTCACCCACAATTTTGTTTATTCCGGGTAATCATCGTCAACCCATTTAAGTCCCCACTGCTGGGGCACGGGCCTCCCTCAATCACGTGAGGGGTAATTGCCATACTCACCACGCTTGGCAGACGGGTTGGCGAGGGTTTTGATATAAATGCAGTATTTGATAAAATGCATGCAAGTTTTCCTTCTGTTCTGATGATCATGCCAGCAGCTTTACTTTAGTCGCCTTTTACGACACCTCGGTAAGAGTGAGGGTGGCCTACTCTGCCGGGGACCACACGGCACTTTCCGGGTAATACTCGTATTTAATACGAGCTATGGTAGCGCCATCCATACGGGGGGACCGAGTTCGAATCTGAAATGGATTTTTTCAAATCTTCATTTCATTAGCGATCTCTCTGATTTGACGGATGTCCATGGGCGGCGTTGATTACTTTCCATCAGGTGCCTCGCTTGCTCATTTGTCCGCCTCTAGCATAAAAATCTATGTTTGTATTTCTACCATTATCTCGGCGGTGAGAGAAAACCGTTTTTAACCTTGGGAGAGCCACGCTTCGGCATGAATGGGCCCGCTCGACCGGAGTGATACCACGGCCTCATAGGAAACCAGCGTGAAGCAGCACTGTGCTGTGTTTCGCTGCGTGAGATTGAGGGTACCGGAGGCCCAATTACCAATGGCCCAAAAGAGAGGGTTTAACGGTTGGCAGCACACTTGTGACTCCACTGGTGTCGCGGGTGTCCATGGGCGGCGGCAATCGCTTACCATCATCGGTGATCCGACTGTTCTTCTGCCACCTATGACATAAAAAAAAACATCGTGGGGAATCCTGCACGTTTCGAATAGTTTCAGAAACGTGTAACCATGATTCAGTTGGTTTTTTTTCCCTCTTAAAGCCAATCGATTTTAATTTTTAGCTACTGAACCGGCTACTAAGCTACTAAATCTGTTTTAAACGATTTTGGGGTTACAATTACTCGGCAAACACTTATATTATTTATTAAATAACCATGCACAAATGTTGGGTCCGTTTTTGTACGCGAAAAATTTATTCACGCCAAAAGCGGCCACTTTTGGTGGTAATTCAAAATCCGACTGCAAAAGCAGACCAAACAGTAAACTATAAGTATTAAATAAATAGTATAGGTGTTTGCCGAGAGAGTGTAACCCCGAAATCATTTAAAATAGATCCAGTTTAGTAGCTAAAAATTAAAATCAATTGGCTTTAAATTGTTAGTAACTAAACCGGATATCTTATTAACAAATTCGAAGCTGCCCAAATGTTAGGTCTGTTTTGTACTAAAAAAAAATGATTCACGCCAAAAGTGGCCGCTTTTGGTGGTAATTCAAAATACTAGTGCAAAACCAGTTCAAATAGCTAACTATAACTATTAAATAAATAGTGTAGGAGAGACTGAAGCCCCAAGTTGTTTAAAATAGATCTGGTTACTAATGGTGAATAGGCTGTATATCGTATCGTGTATGCCCCGCACACGTTCCGTATAGCGCATGTACCTACTCGAGCGTACAGAAAGCGTGCTGGGTTTTGTGTGTCTGGAGACCGCGCCATCAAAGGAGTCCCGTGAAAAGCGCACCTCAGTCGCCATCAACATTCGAATTTGAGCATTACGTTTGTAGACACAAGGAACTTCTTTCCTGGTGCGAACTTTATGTATTTGGTGACTCGGACGTCTGTTGGCAGAGTCACTTCACTTTAATTCTATTTTCCGTAGTATGAGATAAATTGATCAGTGGTATTCGTTAGATGCAGCTTGTAAAAAGCAGATGTAGTTTTAGAAAGCAATCAAGCAGATGGTTCGGCGTTGTTTCGGTAGATGTCACTTTGCATTTTTACATCGCGCTAGTAAAGCGTGTTTCCGAAATAATGACGTCAAGCCGCCTGCTCACATTAGCTCACAGATCACCCTCTGTGCATTAGCTATATTAATAACATATAGAACTAAAACTAGATATCTAGTAATATGGGAAGTTTGTTATCTAGCAAGTATAATTTTTTCCGATATTTTATTAAATCGTCTCCCTGACTGTTTCTCGAAGGTTTTCTTAAAGGTGGCCGTACTACATAGCCGTACATTGGTATACATTGGTCGTTTTCCTCTCTAGTTCTTTTCGTTCTTTTCGTTTCTAGATGGCGCTAGCACTGGTTAGCCGACTAATGCCACTATCTAGAATAGTCATAGTCATTTGTTCACCCAATTTGCAACAATGGTACATATTATTATAAGTTACTCTGTATCTGTTGGTTATGTTTTTACCGACACCTAGCTAGTTAAGTTTGTGCTTAAGGTGACGGGTAGGGCACACTAGCGACGCTAATCGAGTTTAATTTTTAGCTACTAACCCGGATCTATTTTAAACAATTTCGGGTGTTACAATCTCTAGGCAAACACTTATACGCGTTTTTGTATTTTTGATTCACGTGAATCAATTTTTCGCGTATGCCTTGGACGCAACATTTGTGCATAGTTATTTAATAAATAGTATAAGTGTTTGCCTAGAGGTTGTAACCCCGAAATTGTTTAAAATAGATCCGGGTTAGTAGCTAAAAATTAAAATCGATGGTCGTCGCTAGGGTGCCCTGCCCGTCACCTTAAGCTACAACTTACATTTATGATAGTGCCGTGACACACTGTCGTTACCTTTGAAGTTCGATGGACTTTTTTTAACTAAATTTGTTTTTTGTTGCAGGTGGTGCTAGTGTTAAATTGGTACGTATATCTATAACCAAAAACTTATCTTTTACACATAAAAATCATGATAAGTCACGGCAATGCTATCTTTAGATACCTCTTTATAAAATACGCGTCGTATTCCTAATCAAAAATGTGACTCATTCAAAATGAGCGATGGTAGCTCTTGTGATAATTTCTCGATGTTCACTTGCGGATACTGCATTGTATATTCACCCTGCAGTTATTTGGCAGGTGACGAAAATTAGAACTAATAATCTTACCTTTCACAGACTTTCACCCTAACCAGACTGAGTCTTTTCATAGAAAACCATACTTGAAAAACCACGCGAAGCTGTTAGTACTGGAGTGCACGTCGCTCCAGTACCTACTGGGTGATGTTTTTTCTCTACCGCACACTTATGGAGATGCATTAACACTGCGTCAGGGCTCGTTGAGACACGTCGTAGAACGCCATGTTGGTCTAGTGGTTTAAGTACCGGGCCGTGATCTCAGGGTCCTGGGTTCGATTCCCGGGTCGAGCAAAAACTATGTTTCGAATTTTTCGGACATAGCTCGGGTTTGTGATCAACAATCTGCATTTGGCAAGCGTGGTGATTAAGCCTAATCCCATCATAGTAGCGATAACTTGATTTCTATGATGGAGGCCCTTTGACCTGCAGTGGGACAGTTTATAGGCTGATTAAAAAAAAGGGCTCATTGGACCTCTTTCACACTCTGTGACGTTTTTTCCGAAAGTGGCTCATTCCGTGTAAAGCGCTCGTTTTTAAGGTCCATATTTCCTTTACAAAATATCATAGACAACAGAGTTTTTGACATTTTAATATTGGAACAACGACCCCCTATCAATGTCACTGTTATGCCTTCTGATCATGGTCGCAGTGTATCTCAGAGATACAAGATATATAGAGTCGGGCTGCAAGTACGGTGGTAAATAAGGACAAATATTCATGAAGTCATTACGGCCGCAGTCCGGCTTTTTTATTTTAATTACGCGCTAGCGTCGCCACAGACTTGGCTCACACTTAACCACAGATCATATAAATTATATGATATTTGCACTTTAGAGTCCACGCCACGAAAGAATATTTTTAAATTTGAGGTTTCTTGTGTCTATGAGCATAAAACTCCACTTTGAATGTAGACAGCTGCCTGAGGAGGTGTTCCCTAGAGACCACAATTTGAGGGTTTTCAAAGCGCGAGTGAATAGGTATCTTCTAGGTAATCATGCTACATCTTTGACCATATTATCACTTACCATCAGGTGAAATATGGTCAAACGCTTACCTATCAACAGTAAAAAAAAAATAAGACAGCGATTCAGGCGCGCTTTTCATGGGACTTCATTCGTGGTGCGGACTCTATCCATCATAGCGGTTTGTTTTTAATTTTCTAACAAAATAACAAAACATATACGCTAAGTGATGGAAGCTCACGTGTGTTACTCTTTACTGAAACGACTCAGTGATCCGACGCAGCCAAACGATACCTACACTGTTCCGAATCTCTAATGTCCGCTCCGAATATATCATTCGACTCAAATGGATCTAGTGGTCAATTGGTACGCGGTGGTAAAACTAGCTCACTGATACGGATGAGCCGAATGATCTGAATAATTCATCGTCAGCCCATTTAAGTCCCCACTGCTGGGGCACGGGCCTCCCTGAATCACATGAGGGGTAATACGGTATTTGACTATTTTTTTTTTATTTTTGTAATCAAAAGACCTCTTAATGATAGAAACATCGTTGAAAGAATAACTTGATTCTCATTTAAACTACCTGAGATATCACAACTTTAAAATCACATTATTTTGGGCAAACCCAAAACGCTCCATACAAATGGCTACTGAGATGTGACGTCACACGACAGTATTTTGTATGCATTTCATTTGAATGTTGTATAGTAGCTATATCAAATGTTTCGTTTATGTCAATGGTTCCATTATAATAGTTGGTGTAAATTACATGGGTTATTCAATGGTTTAATTATTTATTAATAATTTCATACTTTTAAAATGGACTTGCCCATGAATCTTTGAATGACCATAAAACCGGCTAGACGTTATATTTTTAATTGAGAATTTTTGCTATTGGCACATATTTACCTATATTTTGATAAAATATTTTTATTTTGTAAAATCTCGAGCTTAGTCAAATACCCTATTGCCATACTCACCACGCTTGGCAGACGGGTTGGCGAGGGTTTTGATATAAATGCAGAGTTTTCCTTCTCTGGGTGCTGATGATCATGCCAGCAGCTTTACCTTAGTCGCCTTTTACGACACCTCGGTAAGAGTGAGGGTGGCCTATTCTACTCTGCCGGGGACCACACGGCCACTGAATAATTCGAATGAGCGAAATGGTCCGAGTGAGCCGAATGAGCGGAAGAGTCGATGTTCCAAATGATGCGTTTCACTGTTCTGCATCTTTGCAGTGATCCAGATGCAAATGTTCCATTTTTATAAAGATACGCTTTTGCCAGGTCTAAAGCTCCGATCTGATCTCTAAGCATTTACCTACACAGGTTAAGCAATCATGTTAACAGTAAGCTAGCACCAACTATCTACATAGTTTACCATCTCAAATCCAAACGGATACCGCAAACAATCTGTCCAATATTGATGGATGGCGGCTACTATGTAGGTATAGTCATACGACGTGCTTTAATAAGTATACAACCTCATTCAAATAGATAGATAGATAGATATACTTTATTGCACAAAATACACAACTTAAGTACTAGGCGTTACAGAAATTTTGTGTACAATTTCGGCGGTCTTATCGCTGAAAGCGATTTCTACCAGACAACCTTCGGGTAAAGGACATTTGATAGTAGAGAAGGGGTAGGGGAATATTTTTATATCATAAAAAAATACAACAATATAAATATTAGACAAATCATGCAATATTAAATTATAATTATATGTCATTTACATTGTATCAGAGAAGAACTCACAAACAGAATAATAATGACTGACCGGATAGCGCAATTGGTAGTGACCCTGCCTCTTACGCCAAAGGTCGTGGGCTCGATCCCCACCCTGGACAAACATTCGTGCGATGAACACTTGTGTTTGTTCGGTGTCTGGGTGTAATATATGTATTTAAGTATATATTTGTGTTCCTCTGTTGTCTGATATCTGTAACACAAGTGCTTAGGCCACTTAGTACGGAATCAGGTCAACGTATGAGATGTTGTGAGAATTATTATTATAAAAGAAAAAATATGAACCTTATTGTTCCGCCTCAAGAGTCGAGGTGTTTACATTTACATACATTGATGCAAAATAGCATAGACATTGAGTTGTATTTCAAATCAGAATGATATGCAACGTGTCAGGTTCTCATCGCTCAATTTATTCACAAGTCACTAGAGATGTAACTTGAGTCCACTTTTACTCAAGTATCGAGAGTGAAATTGGAAAAATGGGAATCGAGTGATGAAAGGCACAGGCAGAGAAACAGATTCCAAATATGTTAGAATCTTTTTATCACCAATCTTCTATATGTATTTACCTCAGCCGGAAACAAGCGCAGACGAACTCATTGACCTAAGTGTTATAAAGTTTTTGTTTTTTGGGGTTGCGTAGACAAATGGCGAAAAACGGAACCCTTATAGATTCGTCATGTCTGTCTGTCTGTCCGTCCGTCCGTATGGCACGACCACTTTTTTCCGAAACTACACTTAAAAACTATACTAGTGAAACTCGGTAAATAGATGTATTTTGTTAACCGCATTACGATTTTTACACAAAAATAGGAAAACAAAAATTTTGGGGGTTCCCCATACTTAGAACTGAAACTCAAATTTTTATTTTCATACGTGTGGGTTATTTATGGATAGGTCTTTAAAAATGATGTTGAGGTTTTTTTAATGTATTTTTTTTCTAAACTTAATTACTTTGCGCAGGAGACGCTCCCAAAGTGGTAAAATGTCTAACTTCTAAAATCAAAGAATTATATAACTAAAAAAAACATATGTATTACATTACCATAAAAAGTAACAACGAAAATTGTTTTGAACTAGATCTAGTAAGTAGTTTTTAATACGCTATAATAAACCGCAATTTACCTTCCATTTAGTCAACTCAATTGTTTTACAATTACCTAAGTAATATCTTACTTGCTGCTACGGAACCCTTCATGGGCGAGTCCGACTAGCACTTGGCCGGTTTTTTTATAACCCTTCAACCTCAAACTAGGAATTCTGTATCATAGGTACCTGATGACGATGACGCTAGCTATACATCTTTTAGCATACCAAGACTGGAGACAATTCAGAAAAGTTCGTTTTCTAACTTTTCTGTCAATAAAGAAGCCACAGAAAAAATATTTATGCCAAAGTTAGTCCGACCCATCCTTAAGCCTTGATTTTATTCCGCGGGGAGCAAAACTGAGAGCCCAAGGCTGATTCGAGATTTCTTTCAGAGACACTCGAGTGAAATAACTATTGATAGAGTGTATTTGAATTGATACGCATCACTACAAGTCAAAGTTTCGGATAACATATTTCCTCATCCATCCATAAGCTCAGATAACACGCACTGTATTTTCTGTTTAGTAGTCAGTGCACAATGCTAAATCATAAATCCTACAACCCAATTTGAACCTTGTGTTTGTAGGTACGAAGTTGGTATGTTAGCGAGTAAGTTTCCGCGATTACTACATCTGTATTGAAATGTTTAAACTGGGTTTTCTTCATATATTCGCACATTGTTGTTTAGGACTAGAAGCGGTTAGAGCTTAGTGGCTTTCTCGTCACTCAACTATGAAGAAGAATTGCGTCAATAATTTCACTGTAAATGACGAATTTGAGATACTTTACAATGCGTAGCACGCCAATTCCAACTTTCAGTCATTACATTACGGACTTGTCGCCTGCCCCCGCGGAAAAAAGTCGCTCACAAGTGAAGTATGTAATGCATGCGATGACATTAAAGATGCATTCAGGCTGGCAGGAACTACTTCAAAGGTTGGTTTTGCACTTTGTGCATATGGGTGTGAATAGGCGGCGGGCTGTCCATTAAATTTATCAGCCAACACAGCCTTTTCACGCTGTACCTGAGGCTTACCGAATAACGGATATTTCATGCCCAAATAAACCCTCAAAAAGTTCCTATTTCGTTTTTCGCTATCACTGAAAAACTATTTTCTAATTTTTGAATCGCTAGGTACGTTTCAAATAACCTGGCTTGTGTAAATGAATGAGCAGTTTTCCAGTAGGTATTTATTAACTTTGAAGTTACTCGCTAGATGGTGTAAGCAGTCTCTATATATTTCAGGTGTTGGATAATAAATCCTGTGCTCCCTAATTTATGGGAAAATTTTCAAGTGCTAGATTTTTCAAGTTTACCTTATATTTCAAAGTAACGATATGGGTGACATGGAAAATGACACTTTATACCAATCTCAAGTAGACTTAAAATACGTTGTAAGAAATGTCTGCCCTGGCGTTTGTAGATGTTTTTGATTGCTGCCCGTTTGAAACTGGGAAATTATGTCATTAAATAGTCTTTGCAACGAGTTCAGTGTTGTTGTTGATTATTTAAAAATAAAAAATATTTTTGAATAAAACCTCTTTCATTCATTCGTAGGTAAATGAAAATGAAATATGGCAACACTTTAAGCGCCGTGACCAATCGCTGTACAGTAAAATTTTTATACAGATACGGGTAGCGCCATCTGTTATCACTTTAGAGAAACCGAATGACATTATCATTGGAAAACTCCTCATTATTTTGTGTATTTAATAATTTCTACGCAATCTACTGTCAAAACCAAAAATAGTTTTTGTTAAAGTACGTACGTACGCAATTACAAATATGTACGTTTGGCGGAATTCACACCTCAAGAACAACATCAATCATCACAATATGATATCATAGGAGGGGTGGCGAAACATCTTTCACCCTCTTTAGAAGAAAACAAAAGAGGTACTAAAGATCTCATTGGCACGAGACTATATTTTATTCTCTTATTTGCGTGTGTCATGTTGTTTCTTGTCACTCAGTCATATTATGACAGATAAGTATGTACCTATAAACAAAACCTGTTATTACAACGCTTATTACCTTTTTAAAAATCGTGATCTAAAGTTATTACCATAGTTCATGCCATCTCGTTCCAAAATGCAATGCTAATAATAGGCTGGAACGAGTTTTGTTTCGGAACTATTCTCAGATCGTGTTTTGTAATAAGAGGATAGGTATGTGGCTAAAGGGATGTACCTATTTAACATAATACTTATTGTCTTATCTAGATATACGCCGATCTGTGTAGAGATCGCACCCTATTAGTCATAAAACCGAATATGTTAACACTGACTGCTTTGTTGTGTTGGAACAAAGTTCATTATCGCTTGACTGATACGTGGCAGGTGGCCGTTTTACGTCACGTCAGTTTATCAGTCAGTAATAATTATTGAAATACGAGGTTTAAGAGCCTATACATACTGCGTTTAAAAAAAATGAGTCGACAACATGCGTATCACATTCGCGCTCTCACGGTACTATTAATGACAAAAGCAAATATTTGCATTAGTTTTGCAAACCTAGAATCGAGCGTTTTCGGTACGATTGGCTCCGCACCTAAGGCGCGACGCCCACCCGAGAGTCGAGTGGAGGCGAGAGCGCGTCGAGGCGTGGAGCGGCACAGTCGCAATGTGTAGAGTCGAGTTGCGGGCGGCTATGATTCCTTCTCATTTTAATTCGCCCATACGCACGAAATGAAATGACAAAATCTTGCCAGAATCGCACCCCCGCCTCGACTTCCCGCGCCCCGACGCGCCACAACGCGACTCCGCACTGCGACACCAGTATGTGAGCGCTCTGTAATTAATTTCTGAAGGAAACCTGGAAGCGGCGCGCTGCTTATGCGCTCGAGCCTCGACTCGACTCTCGTAAAACAGTCATCGCGAGCGCTTGTGCTTGTATTGCGTAAAACGCTCGGTAATTTGCGGTACGATTCAAAGTTAGGATCGATCTCATGCGATAATGCAAACGATTGGCCGCATCGTAAATTACGCCCAAACACGAAATGATTAGTTGTTACGATAGATCGTTACGACATGTAAAACGGGAATCTTAAGCGCATTTGTTCGTGGTTATATCGAGTAAAACAGATTTCGCCAGCGCATTTGCTCGCGTTTAGATAACGTAAACATATCAGCATAGGTAAGCGTTTCGGTAGAGAACCAAAGTCATCGACATAGCTTTCCCGATTAGCAAGTTAAAAGTAACTGTGGGCTGGCCATATCAGCCACAGGGACTGACAAAAGCTATGCTTAACGAGTTCTAGAGTGGATACTACGTGTCGGTAAAGATAGTGTAGAGCGCCCTTAGACGGAGTGACGATTTACGCAAGATGGCTGGCTGGAGCTGGATGGGAGTAGCCGAAGACTGATCGGAGTGGTGATGAGATGATCGATAGTGTAAAACGGGCGTCGTTAGTGCGTTTTCTCACGCTTGTATTGCGTACAGCGTGCTTGCTCGCGTAATAACGCGTCTGGCAGCACGAGAGTGTGCATAGTCTCTAACGGTGGCTATTATGAGTGGATTTAGTTGTATTTTTAGACTGGCTATTAACGCATATTTTGAGCTGGTTTGTAAATAATAACTGGTGTTAACAGTTTCTTGCGCGCAATTCAATTTTCTGCTACATTCATTTCAATTCAATAGGAAAAGCTTTGATCTCGAGAACAACAGCTGGCAAAATTTAAGACATGTTCTCAGATAATAAAATTAAATCTATATGAGCCATACTTGCGATCTTTTCTCGTGCACAGGTAATCTCTAAACATTTTTTCAGTAGTTTATATTTTACCCTACTTCAGAAAGGGTTGTTTTTAAATTCTTATTCGTTCATTAAATCTGTTCTTTCCTATCATTTGCTTTCTTTGAGCTATAAGTAATAAAATCTAAAATTTTTATGAATTTGCTCCAAACAAAAACAGAAAAGATCTTAATATAACGTAAAGTGTATTGATGCCCTTAAGTTATTGAATTTTGCAATATCAATTTCTGCCTAGCTTAGTCATCATTATTTTGACGTCCCCGGTTGCATCCTAAGCTGATGCTCTGATGCTTGGCCGGGGCATCCTTGGACCATGATCTTTGATTTGGTTCATCTGGTAATTAAAAATAAACCATGGGCCGTCTGGAACTCGCACCCCTTATAGGAAAACCAGACCATCCTAGATCATGGCTAGAAATCGAAACATGGTTTGCTAATGAGTTTTCCCTCACCCCAAACTAATATTAGAAACACGCAAATAGATTTTAAAAATCTAGAAATGCATATGCATGCACATGGATTCGAACCTACGATCTCCGATTAAGAAGGTGCACGGTCTTATTTACCGAGCTGCCATCGTTCATTAAAACACCCCCATCTGCGACACGAAAATCTCATCTCCTGCTTAGAACCAGAATTGTCAATAAGACATCAATATCAATAAGAACCTCACAGCACGTCGTGGTAGGCATAATAAATGCAAATGTGATTTACCAGATCGATGTCACTCGCGGGACGCCGTGTCGCGTCCGTATGATATACTTACTTTTGATCGATGCTCGCAGGAAGACGATTCGGCGTCGTATCATACGTGAAGTGTTTAATGATACTATCATCATAACACAGCTTTGGTTTTTCATTTGGTAATGTAAACTCTCTCCCTCCTATTACAAAAAAACTACTCTGATAACGACTTTAATCCTAAATTAAAAAAATCATGATTATTGCGGAATAACGTTAGTTCTTAATTTTTTATTACAAATCCTCGACTAACCTTAAACCACTTAGTACCGCAGGATAGTGTCAAAATTGATCGAATCATTCAATCTTTTTTTTTATATATGAGAGGTGGCAGACGAGCAGACAGATCTCCTGATGGTAAGCAATTCCGCCGCCCATGGACACCCGCAACACCTGTGGAGGCACAAGTGCGCTGCCAACCTTTTCCCCATCCCCCCCATTGGGCCTCAGGTAACCTCACTCACACGGCGAAACACAGCACAGGCGCTGCTTCACGCCGGTCTTCTGTGAGGCAGTGGTATCACTCCAGTGGAGCCGGCCCATTCATGCCTAAGCGTGGCTCTCCCACATCTCCCACATTCGTTCAGTGACGTTTCGTTTTACATAACCTTGTAGAAGTAAAAAATATTTTTGAAATGTTTTTAGGCAACAATAAATTATAATATTGTATTAAGTAAAGTGTCCAAGTAATATGATTAGGAATTACTTCTACTTATGGGATTAAATAAAAAAAATAAGTTGACTACTTACCGTAAATAGGAATGAACTGTCACATGTGTTAGCGCAAAAATTTAAATGTAGTGAACGCGGTGACAGAATCGGCTCTTAGAGAATGAACGTTTAGAACGCATCCTTTCCTGTTTCCGTATCCTTCCGCACCCCTCCCGCAACACACACGCTCTCTCGCTACCATCCGATCAACGTGCAAGCAACCTCGCTCCCGACTTGTGATATCCAAATATTTTGTGCTGTTACTGTGAAATACGTTGTGCATCGAGTCCTGGACATCCTCATCATACCGTAAGTTCCCTATGTTGTTTATTAACAACATGGATAAACTGTCATTATAATGTATCAATACGGGGATTAACACGATATTTATTATGTGAAACAACATTGTGTACTCACATATTTGGCTCGACGTTTCGGCTACGTTACAGCAGACGTGGTCACGAGCGGACAAATATGTGTGGCGGCGTCGAGCCAAATATGTGAGTACACAATGTTGTTTCACATAATAAATATCGTGTTAATCCCCGTATTGATACATTATAGTTATAATGCAACGCGAAAATCTAAAAAACTATTAAACTGTCATTGTTACTGAATCGATATTTTCGAGGTTATTATTTTAGTACTCATTTTAAACTAGGGGTCCGGGTGTTTTAACATTGGTATTATAGTTGATATACTAACTGACGTTAAACTTAGCTTTGTATGTTAATGTTTATTCTAGTTTTTCAATTATTTCGAGTACTAATCCCATTACTTATCTTAAACCACGTTTTGGATTCAGAGGGTCCAAGTTAGTAAGCGTTTAAGTTAAGATTTCCTTTCAGCTCCCTAATTTTGTCAAGTGACTAATGGCTATGACATCGTTGATACGCAAGCTTAGAACCATCCGGCATAACTAAAGCCAAGACTAAGTATCTAAGATTAATAAAATCGTACGTGTAGACTGAAGGACGTTACTCATTAGAGCAATATTATAGATGGCTAGCAAAGGTCGGAATGGACAACATTTCAAAATTGCTAAGCTCTGAAACAAAAAATACCAATTCTTTGTTTTCTTTTCCGTTGCTCGAATATATATTTATTCATTTTTTATATTGCTTATTTACTGAGAAAAAAAATAAAAACTAAAAGACGGTAAGATGACGTCATCGGACGGCAGAATGTAAAATATTTCTTTGCTTAGCACATTATAGTTTTAAATTTACGACATGTAACTGTAAAAAAAATGACAACTTGCCAACGTTGAATGTATGAATGACGTTGACAATGTTGACACTAGTATTATTTACCTTTGACAGGAGTACCTTTTTTGTATTAAAACAATGATAAGCAAAGGAATATCACTGTATTCAGCCGTCCGATGACGTCATTTGGCGCTTACGTCTATTTAGAATGAAAAGAATTTCAATCATTATTTTATGCATGAAAATGGACAAATTTTGAAAAAAGAAAAAATATGGGTCTGTTCATTTTATGTCTATTTTCATACAAAAAAACAATGTGGACATGTTAAAAATATGAAATGTTGTCCATTGTAAGCCAGTGGCTAGATGTTACACGAAATCTCTTATTATAACTGCATGAATAAAATAGTCATCTGGTAAAATACACGGCGTTTATAGTACAAAAATATATACATGTCGAACTGAGAAGGAACCTCTTTTTTTGAAGTCGGTTAAAAAATCGTGCAACTTTGATTACACTAAAAGTGTCCAACAAGTTTAATGAATTGTACCAGAAATCTTTTAAGCTGACATGTTTGCGAATCGCGTCAGTTTGTGTGGCAAATATACTGCCGCTGAGTCACTCAACCTCCAGACCAGACTAAATAATACCCGGATCTTAATCTTGTTCATTATACACCACCGAGAAAAAAAAACAGCTGTTCCATATATTATTGTCGTGTGGACATTCTATTTTTTTTGGAACAGCATCTTTTTTTCTGTTATTTTTTTGATTGAACATGCTAATAGACTTTATTCGCGATTATTCGGACCTATTATGATGTTTTCGTGATGGAAACGATACAAAAATAACGATGTAAATACGCAAAGACGCGTATGTATACGAAGTACACAATACGCAAAGAATTTTTTTAAGCGAATCTTTGTTTTTTTTTTACATTATGCCAGACAAACGAGCAGACAGGCTCACTTGATGGTAAGTGAATTACCGCCTCCCATGGACATCAGCGACACACGGGGGCATCACAGATAAGGGAGGACTACGCTCTTTTCTTGAAGATCACCAGGTCGTATCTGTTCGGAAACACTATTGTTGATTTTCCTTTCGTATTGCTCTAGATTGATTGATGTAATATTCAATAATATTATTATAGTTTAAGAGACGAATAGGAAGCGATCTGCACTCATGTGTTCATTTAATGAAAAGTACTCGTATCTTATTGCTAAGGAGATTGCTCCTTTTTTCCGCGCTCGTGCAAACTCTGGAATGACCTTCCAGCCGCGGTGTTCCCTGATCGCTATGACATGTCCTTTTTTAAACGAGGTTTGAAAAGAGTTGTTCTCTCACGGTAGGCAGCGGCATGACTGTGCTCCGGCATTGTTGATGTCTATGAGCGGCGGTTACCGTTTACCATCAGATGGGCCGCAAGCTCGTCTACCTACTATAAGCAATAAAAAAAAAAAAGATCGAAGATCGTACCTATTATTATTTTCCAAATATGAAAGTGCCGGCCAATATTTTTTTGCAAAAAGAATATCTCTTTTAGTACATGTCCTGCTAATGTTCCAAAGTCCTACTATAATATTGACCCTACAGGTCTTCGCTTCTGCAGTGATAGTCCGCCGCCAGGATTGTTTAGGGTGGCCACGTTTCCGTTTTCCTTGGGGGTTCCAGTCTAGGGCTTGCCTCGGTATGTGGTCTGGCTCCCTTCGGAGCGTGTGGCCGATCATGTTCCATTTGCGGCGTTTGATGTGCTGCTCGATCGCAGACTCTAGAAATAGTATAGCTGACCCGGCAAACGTTGTTTTGCCATATAAATAAAAGGGTTGATCGTAGAAGGGTGAAAATTGAGGATTGTATGTATTTTTGTATGTTGTATCATAAAAAAAGAGAAATTAAAAATTTTGTCTAAAAAATAAAAATAAAAATTTAGGGGTGGACTACCCCTAACATTTAGGGGGATGAAAAATAGATGTTGGCCGATTCTCATAGATACCGGATAAGCACAAAAAATTTCATCAAAATCGGTCAAGCCGTTTCGGAGGAGTATGGCAACGAAAACTGTGACACGAGAATTTTATATATTAGATTGTGTGTAATTTTTTTATTGATAATGAATTACTCTACCGTCTTTGCGTGTAGTATAATTCTTATTTATATGTACACGCGGCGTCACGTCGAGTTACCCTTGTTGACCTTTGGACTGTCCTTATGTCTAGGGCACAAGGTGCTATTTTTCCACTGCAAGGAGGGTAACTTGATCTGACGCTGACTGTACACCGTTACAAAAAATCTGCAGAATTGAAGAGCAGATTTTTTTTCGGTGTATGTGTAACGGTGTATATGACATTATTTTAGACAATTCTCTATTACAAAATTAAGTAACATTCGTTAAACAGTATAGGCATTTTTTTGGTGCTGCTGCCTCCATGCCTCCACTAATAAAAACACAGTTATGTTTTTACATTTTAAAATTATGTTGTCTGTAGCAGATTGCAAAGATCAGCAGCAGACTCGTTAAATTTATATTGACTATCAGAAAAATAATAGGGCACTTAAACTCCCAAAATTACCTTAAGCACCTTTATAAATTGCCGCCTGCCTATTTTTGCGTAAAATCTCCTTTTAGCAATAATTCTACCTTTGAAGCAAGCAGGAATTAAAATAAACCGAAGGTACGTTGTAAAAATGGACGCACTCACCCTCATCCCTCTTAAATCAATTTTGTTGCTCAAACACTTCCGAGTCTGTAAGAAACCTTGAAAAAGGGACGGCTATTTGTCGCGTTTCACCTGTCTGAATTTTAAACAGTAAACTCTACTTTAAGGCTGCCTGTCCACCGAAGCGGAGCGATGCTGCGGAGCAGTGAGCAAGGCTAAAATCCACCAATAGAAAAACCTTGAGAAAGAGTAACTACTGAGTAGTAAGATTAACGACTGAAAAAAAGAGTAACTACTGAGTTTGTTGCTGGTGTCTTCTCAGTAGAAATCGACATTCCGAACCAGCGGTAGATGATAATACTCGTATGTGTCCCTATATTGACATTCATAAGTGTTCTGTATGGACCTAAATTGAATAAATAATTTTTTATCTTTATCTTTATCTTGGTCCCTGGTCCTCGGAGTCTTTATGCAATAATATTGGTGGATTTTACCTCGCAACCTCGCTCCGCTTCAGGTGGACAGGCAGCCACTCTGTGAGGATGAGACGCTGACTGGTCCGGTCAGTTTAAACCATTCAAGAGACCGTGGCGTTTCTTCTCTGATGGAACACCAGTGGTGTCGCATTAAGTGCGCCGCCAATCTTTAAATGCCTATTCATTCCGAAGCGTGGCTCTCCCACGGTCTGGTGGTTTGAAATATTTGAAAACAATGAAAAAAGCACTTACATAAAAAAATGTATGGCAAGAGAATGCCTCACGAAGTAGATCTGTATATCCGCGACGTGAACCGAAACACGAAGCCCTTCGTTTCCATCTTCGAACTCTTCATTACCTTTTCATAATTTTCTCATTAATAACTTTCGGTACTCTCATATGGATCAAGTCAAGCCTACGTTGCGAAATTCACATTTGGTAAAACACTCCCTTAAGCTTTTTGTTTGTATATTCGCCATCCCTGCGAGTTTAATTCCCAAACAAGAACCGCGTTTTTGAATCAAAGAGATAACGATGGCGCAAATTATACTTTTTAGATCTTTGCAGAAACACTGTTGGAAGATTTCATTTTAATGTGCAAATATTTCGCAAACTCGGAAAGTGTGTTTATCTTTTTGTAGGTACTGGCTTTCTTCTCTATAGGGCTTAGTCCTGCGTCAGTTTTTGCCATTAGTTGAACTGACGTCAATCCGAATTATAAAGTATAGCGCTACCTATAATAAACTCATCACTTCAGATTTTTAAATTAACGATGAGCTCGGAAATCTTCCGTGGTTAGTGAAAAGTTTTCATTTTATTGTTGGCCTGAAACCATTGACTGACGTCTGAGTTTTATGCCTTGACTGGCCGTCTGTGATTTGTAAAATATGATTTGTTCTGATGTACCGAAAACCCACAGTAGTTATGATAAGAAATATGGCAGCCTCGTAAAAATAACCACTTGTTAACCTTTTTTTTTAATTTTACGAAGCATGCTTTTGTTTTTCATGCTGGTGTTTGTAGTTACCTTTCTAACTGCATAATTATAAGTTGTACCTAATTCAATTTAGTCTTTCTATGTAACCTCTATAAATAGAGTTTTATAAGAAAGAATATTGCATTATATTGTTGGCGACGGCCACAACCATCCTTTTTTATATTATCTATGTCTTATATTTCTTTTACTTTTGATACTTTCTTCTATTGTCTATGAAAAACAGTTGGTTTTGTGGTTGTGGTTTGATTATATAGTGTGTGGTAAATAAGTGTGTTTTCTTTTATTTAACTGCGTGCTTTAGGGACATTAAGCGTGATCAACAATGAAACTCAGTAGTTAATCTTTTCAAATAATATGTTATTTGAAAAGATTAACCACTGAGTTTCTTGCTGATTCTTCTTGGTAGAAATTGACATTCCGAATCAGCGGTAGATTACATAATATTTGACATTTATAAATGTTCTGTATGGACTTAAATTGAATAAAGATATTTTTAATTTTGAATATGCATACACACAACGTTAATGAAATATGAACTATAACAATTCAATTTAATGTTTGAACAAATACCTACCTCAATAGGTAAGGTTTTTATATCTACCTGGCATATACAGGGTAATATTTTGATGGAATTCATTTCATAAGCCTCTGGCAAACAAATGTTTGTTCGAGGGATTTCAATTATTCCATTTATAAAATACAGCTTTGTTGTGGATTTATTAGTAGGCTTTGGTTTGATATTGGTGACGTTTTGGCTGGCTTTACTGCTGATTTTATTTTATTTAGAGATGTATTGCAGTGTTTTTAGGGTTCCGTACCTCAAAAGGAAATAACGGAACCCTTATAGGATCACTTTGTTGTCCATCCGTCCGTCTGTCAAGACCCTTTTTCTCAAGAACGCGTGGAGGTATGAAGCTGAAATTTATATCAATTACTCAGGTCTACTGTCCCTTGAAGCTGTGAAAAAATCAAACTTCTAAGCCAACGCAATCAAAAGATACAGCCGTTTATGCCGCAAATTTTCGACACTTGCAAGGGAATCCAAACCTACAGGGTGCTTCCCGTGAACTCAGAATCTTGAAATTTGGTACGAAGCAACGTCTTATAGCATAAATAAAGGAAAAATTACGAAAACCATAAATTTTTAGTTACATCACACAATATATATTTTTTTAATAATTTTAAACTTAATACCCATTTCCTCATAAACGCGTAGAGGTATTAAATTGAAATTCATACCAAATACTCAGGTCTATAATACCTTTAAGCTGTAACAAAATCAAACTTCTATGTCAACGCAATCAAAAGAAACAGCAATTTAAGCTGCATATTTTGAAACTCGCAAGTACTCGCAAGGGAATCAAAACCTAAAGGGTACTTCCAGTTGACCTAGAATCTTGAAATTTGGCATGAAGCAACGTTTTATAGCACACATAAAGGGAAAATTCCGAAAACCTTAAATTTTTAGTTACATTACAAAATATATATTTTTTAATAAATATAAACTTATTACTTTTTTCCTCATGAACGCGTAGAGCTATCAAGTTGAAATTCATATCAAATACTTAGATCTAATTGCCTTTAACCCGTGAAAAAAAAAATCTAAGTCAACGCAAAAACGCAAAACTCAAAAGTACAACCATTGATACCGCATATTTTGAAACTCGCAACTACACGCAAAGGAATTAAAACCTAAAAACCACTTCCCGTTGACATAGAATCTCGAAATTTGGTAAGAAGCAATAGCTTACAGCATAGGTAACAGAAAAATTCCGAAAAGCTTAAAATTTTAAGTAGTTATACCACCAAAAAAATTGTGATTGTAAACATAATTGTAGTTACAGCAATGACCGCGAGTTATTATACTATGTATGGGGAGGGCAACATTTAAAGAAGACGAAATAGCCTTCTTCTTTATATTTCGACGTTCTTTTATCGAAATGATATGTGTTAATATAAAATAAAGGATTACTTAAACGATAAAGAGATCTTTGTCTTAAATTTATGCTCCTCCATCTTTCCCAATTGTAATGTTATGAATTTCATTTTGCAATAAAAATACCATAGTTATGACTCGATTGTCGTAATGAACGAACTTTGTAAACCTTGCAGGTTTGTACGGAACTCTCGGTGCGCGAGTCCGACACGCACTTGGCCGGTTTTTTTTTATTTATTTAGGCTACACAAAAGACAATAATCAAAGAACAAAAAAATGAGCAATTATAGTTTAGGACCAGATTAATGTCCACAAAATGTGAGCACAATTGAGGTAATCTTTTATGCGTAAACAAAAAATACCTTATTATTAATTAGAGTCATCATCATCAGCCCATTTAAGTCCCCACTGCTGGGGCATGGGCCTCCCTCAATCACATGAGGGGTAATTGCCATACTCACCACGCTTGGCAGACGGGTTGGCGAGGGTTTTGATGTAAATGCAGAGTTTTCCTTCTCTGGGTGCTGATGATCATGCCAGCAGCTTTACACTAAATTAATTTTTGCTTATCGTTACACCATTCTAAGATGTACCATTCGATACTCCTGATTGGGACCACCAGGTTTTTTTTATGTCAAAGGTGGCAGACGAGCAGATGGATCACCTGATGGTAAGCGATTGCCGCCGCCCATGGACACCCGCGATACCAGTGGAGTCACAAGTGCGCTGCCAACCTTTAAACGCCCCTCTCCTCAGGATTGGGCCTCCGGTATCCTCACTCACGCAGCGAAACAGCACAGTGCTGATTCACGCCGGTTTTTCTGTGAGGCCGTAGGTATCCACTCCGGTCGAGCCGGCCCATTCATTCCGAAGCGTGTCTCTCCACGGTTTTGATTTTGAATTTTGTGCTGTTAAGATTACGTTGAAAAATAATTAAAAATGATGTCTAGTTGCATAATTATGGCTTTTACTGATACAACTTCCTGTTATTGATCTTTTGCGGATTCTGGAGATTAAACATTCATAAATCCTAATGGAATAATATTGTTTCGCCTCGATCCTCTTGGATGTTTTATGTCTAACGGCCGCACTCAGAGACGTCATTTAAGCTAATGTTCATTAATTTTAGTATCGGTAGTTTTTATGCTTATCAAAATAAGTGTCAATATTTTTTCATAAGTAGCTAGAACTAAGTTAGATAGACAGATTTATTTAAAACTTTTTTCCACGACATAATAAGCGAACTTAGGCTCTCAAACGCATTCTCTACCACTCAATCTTTAGGTGATGCAGAAATGAGAATTTTGGGGTTGTCATCTCCGTTACGTCCAGCATTACATCATTACATTCTCCATTTTACAGATTTTAAACTCAAACGGTTTTGAAATCATGCTCAAAAACATACATTCTTACATTGCCATGTTCAAAGGAAAGTCTTCAAACGGGCATTTTATTTCACGCCATTTCTCCAGCACTTTCGTGAACTTGTTCTAAAAGCGTCCTATTTTCTCACCGTTGTCCGCGCAAGTGGGCAATTAAAATGCCTTCCAGAAGTTGCGGATGTGTTTACAACGCCTGTCGCGTTAACGGGCGGGTGAAATTTACAATGTGATTCCCGGAACTGGGAATAGAACAAGAACAATAAGATAAGAGTAGGTACTTATAGAGTAGTGTTGTCGAATAACCGACAATCGATTAATCGATTATTTTTACTCTTAATCCAATAATCGATTGTAATATCGATAGTACAGTCGATTATTTCGATCGATATAGTTATTTCTAGATATAGATAGATAGATAGATATACTTTATTGCACAAAATACACAACGTAAAAAAAAAACTAGGCATCACAGAAACTTAAATATACAATGATTTCTACCAGACAACTTTCGGGCAAAGGACATTTTATAGTAGAGGAGGTGTGATAGTAGTTGGTGCAATATTGAAAAGGGAAATAAAAGTGAACTGTATTTAAATTAAAATTTATACATATATATTTATCTTAGACATCTTCTGTATGAATCACGATTATATGCAGCAATAATTGCAGATTGATCAATAATTTATAGATTAATCAATAATTTATAGATTAATTCAATAATAAATACGATTATAGTCAATAGTAGGTATCACCTTAATTCCAGTATCGATTTAATCGATTTTATTGTCAATTTAAACGATTATAATCGATTATATCGATTCCGTACTAAGTAGCTTAAGCACTTGTGTTACAGATATCAGACAACAGAGGAACACAACTATATACTTAAATACATATATTACACCCAGACACTGAACAAACACAAGTGTTCAACGCACGAATGTTTGTCCAGGGTGGGGATCGAACCCACGACCTTCGGCGTAAGAGGCAGGATCACTACCAATTGAGCCATTCGGTCAGTCAGTCAAATGAAAATCGATTTAATCGATAATATCGATAGTACAATCGATTACTAAATTATTTATGCCTCATCAGCAGCATCGACGAACAATTGATTATCCGGCAACACTAGTTCAGAGATGTTGAAATACTTACGACTTTATTTTTAGGTAGAAACTTTAGGTGCTCGAACAGGCGGGTTTTGGATCTGGAGTGTGAAGCCTGTAGGTGCCCTCTCCTCATTGTGCCCTGCAGCCAGCAGAGTATGAGTTTGTAAGGGGTGCTTGCAGTCATCCCCTCCGGAACGTCGGCGTTGCAATCTAGCAACGGTGACGTTTCCGGAGAGGGTGGGTGCCATAGGAGTGGCGTTATGACTCTGTCTGTCGAGACCTGGTTGTAGAGAGGCCGTGCTGGCGATCCTCTCGTCCTTCGAAGGTGGGCTGCGGTTTGCACCGGTCACCGTAGCCCAACCCTTACGGGCGTAGCAGGCAGTGCCTTGGAGGTTTTTAGTGGGTAGGCCCCTGGGAGCTCCCCGGGGGAGAGCCCCACACTACCCGGCCGTCACCCATCGACCGGGTGTGCTTAATGCGGCGCCCACCACCGGTGCCGACGTCAGCTCCTTGTGAGCCGGCGGCATTTCCCCCGGGGGATCAATTAAAAAAAGGTACAAACTATAGGCGCTTAACCATAACTCTTGACCACGATCTCACCTGATGAAAAGTGATGATGAGGTCTTGGACATATCGCGTTTGCCTAAAAGATTTATAAATCTATAGGAAAGTAAAATACATGTTTCTGGGCCTAACAATGGCTATGTAACTCTCTGGCTTCTTTACGGTATTTCTTGGCATAAGATCGCGTTATCCTGTTGCATCGTAACGAGAATGAATAACAAATATTTGAATAAATATTATTATTATTTTTATTTTTTTTATAGAAAAGCCAATCAGGATGACCTCTCTCCGCCTGATGGTAAGCGGCCGTGAAATCCAAATATGAGGTTGACAGGCACAAAAGAACTAACAAAGTACCCATTGTGTCTGCCATCCTCACCCTAATGGCCTGCTACTAAACCGGATGTATTTTAAACAATTTCGGGGTTACAACCTCTCTGCAAACACTTATACTATTTATTAAATAACCATGAACAAATGTTGGGACCGTTTTTGTACGCAAACCCGAAGTCTGGAAGTGGGCGTACTTGTACCCCCGTGTTTCGGAAAGCACGTTAAGCCGTTGGCCCTGCGCCCGATCCCTCTCCGGTCGTGTCACACTGATGTCCCATCGGAATACGAGGGTAAAGGGAATAGAGAGTGTACTTGTGTTTGCGCACACGCTTAAGCAGTATGATATATCCTGCGTGCGTGGCTGATTTTGAGATTAGCTGCCATAACCGAACCGATTGGTTGTAGGATTTGCTAGTGTAAATAACCATTTCTTTTTTTCTAAATGCTGCAGGGTATTCTACGATTACGTTTCTCCACGGGGATCACCCTTCTCTTACTTGTCACAATCTGTTGTACACATGGCAGCTTCCATCGTAGATCTTAAACCAAATAAGCAATGTGAAAAAAAGATTACATGTATATTCAATAAGGGAATAGAGAGTGCACTTGTGTTTATCCTGTGTAAGTAGCTGATCGTGGAGATTGGTCGCCTTAGCCGAAATTGTTTGGAGGATATTATATCCCTAAATTACCGACAGGCAGATAATTCTCGTCACCAAGGCTTTGCAGGTTAGTCTCGGCGAAATAATACGAGTATAATCGATTGGAGGCAATTTAGTGGAAACCGTTTGAGTGAACTGATCACCCCACTGAGACCATTTAAAACGCATTAGGTGCTGAGATGGTAATTTATTTATCGTTTGAGGATTCACTTTCACACTAAACTTATTCCCCTGCAATACTAATCGCGATCTAAGAAAAGTTCCGGAACTAAATTCATTCTAGCCCTACTAAATTCATTGCATGTTATTACTTAAGTTCATGTTTTCGGATGAAATACTGCGCCGCGCACTTGTGACTGCACTGGTGTCACGGGTGTCCATGGGCGGCGGCAATCGCTTACCATCAGGTAATGCGTCTGCTCGTCTGCCACTTATCACTTAAAAAAAATCGACGACCAAATATAACAGGGCAGGAGGACGATGAATTTAAGCTCGATCGCATGAATGCAATCTCTCCGACTACTCGGATGTTCATGGGCGGCATTGATTACTTTCCATCAGGTGACTCGCTTGCTCGTTTGTTCGCCTCTAGCTTAAAAAAGAAATGTAAGTAGGTAATTCACAAATCGTCCAATAGACAGAACAAGCAGATGTACTTTGCGGGAACCGCCATAACAAATCATAGAACTTACGTGAACTTTGTTGTACATACGTAATAATAACACTTAGTTCTCGCACTAAAAAAACCGTAAAAAGCTGTACAGGTGGGAAGCGATGGTTGTTAGGCACCGCCTCCCGGCGAACAGCTTATAAGGAAAGGAAGGGAACCTAACTCTCTAGTGAGCTTAGAGCCCCTTTGTCTAAGACACTAAGTCCCTAGAGCCCTAGCCCTGCCTATCCATGGGAATAAATACATAAATAGATAAGGTGATGGGAGCTTGCTCCCGGGCCACCCAGGGTAGCAAGCGGGAAGAGTCAGGACGGTAGGTAGGAGGGGGACCGCTGCCAGTCGAGCAGGCTCACTCGACTGATCATAGTGACGGCTAAAGGTGTCTTGGCCGCAGCGGGAGAAATGAGACCCAACACAGACGGTTGAAATCTGTTTATTGTAAGAAAGTAAATAGTTTATATACATTGTTTATGTTATTATCACATTAAAAGGTGTTTGCTAGTGTGCCGTCGGTGTAGAGTGCCGACGGTGCAAGAAGACGGTCCATCGGTCAGCCGCGCTGCATGTAGGTCGTTGCTGAGTTGGTCTGTGCGACGTAGCTCGTACAAAAGCATTAAAGAATAAGTAAAAGTTAATTTACACGATCAGAATAATTTCCGAAACTTGATTTCCTTCAATTTTTTTATTCCAATTTGTATTCGAATTCACACTGGTAAAAGTAGAATGGTGTCATTTCAATCAATATAACAGAAGCTTTTGTTCTAAGGCACTCGACGAGTGCTATCGGCGTGGTTCATTCAACTAAGAATTCTAATTGGTTTGAGTCTGAATTGGAGTTTCCCACAAGAGAACCTAATATCAAATTGGTGCTTTCAACAATGTCCATGTCACAACGGTTATCCGATGACGGCAACGATACCGTTCCGTAATGAAAGAGAATATCCTTTTTAATGTGATAGGTGGCAGACGAGCAGACGGATCGCCTGATGGCAAGCGATTGCCGCCGCCCATAGACCCCGCGACACCAGTGGAGTCGCAAGTGCGCTGCCAACCTTTGAACCCCCCTTCCACCGGATTGGGCCTCCGGTACCCTCACTCACGCAGCGAAACACAACACAATGCTGCTTCACGCTGGATTTCTGTGAGGCCGTGGCATCACTCCGGTCGAGCCGGCCCATTCATGCCGAAGCGTGGCTCTCTCACTTTTTCTCATACCTGCCGCATCCAAATGATAAGTACGCTTAGAACGTGTGAAAGGGACAATAATGGGATCGTTAATTTCATATTATTGTAGGCCCTCATCATTTCAAATGGACCGTGGAAGAACTACGCGTCCGTATGAATGGGTAGGCTCGACCGGAGGGATACTACGGCCTCACAGAAAACCGACTTGAAACAGCGACTGTGTTGTTTTGCTGTCAATGAGAGTACCGGAGGCCCAATCTGGGGAAAGAGGGGGTTTAAAGGTTGGCATCGCACCTTTGACTCCACTGGTGTTTCGGGTGTCTATATAGGCGGCGGCCAATCGCTTACCATCAGGTGATCAGTCTGCTCGTCGGCCACATATCGCATAATAACAAATGCAGCTTTGAATACTGCTCATGTCACAACTGCTATCTATTTCGTCGTAGCGGCAATCGAACTCGAGACCCATTAATATCACACGCTTTAATTAACTTGAATAATTTTGTCGTCAAAATATGTCTCCCCTAGGATTTGTAACCACAATTAACGGGTTTAGGGACAAAGATTAATACCCGCTCCCGTACCGTACCACACGCCTGAAGAAAGGCCTTGAGGCGTGCCTGGGCATCACCGCAGACAACCGCCCCTGTCTCACTCGCCTTGCGAGAGCAGTACCCTTACCATGAGTTTGAAAAACTGTTCTCCCTTTCGAAAACTATCGCTTTGTCCCTTTCATTGTGGTGCATGTGAAAGAGACAGAGCAACAGTTTTCGATAGCGAGGATAGTATTTCATACTCATGGTAGGTAAGGCCTCAGGACACAACAACTGTCGACAAAACCCCTGAAAAAATGTAAAAAGGCCAAAAATAAATTGAAACTTATGTTGACTGTCCTATGTAAGAAACTTTTTTGGTTAAATAGTAAAGCGTCGTGGAACCGCTCGTTACTTACTTACCTATAAAATGTGTGCTTTAACAAAACGTTATGCTAATATTTAATACTAGTGGCCCGCCCTCACATCGTTTCGGGACATTAGTTCCACTTTATACCAACAGATGGCGCTAGGTGTCGATTACATCGTGGATGCGTTTCTTGTTTTCAGATTACGTATAAGGCTTACTGGTTAGTGGGTCGCACTCTAAAGCGACGGCTGCGCAAGAGGTCCCGGGTTCGATCCCCGGGTCGGGCCAAAAGTTTGTACATAAGTTTTCGGTAAGAAATTCTTAGCAGGCCGGAGACTGGAAGTTGGCGGTCTTGTTCCCCGTGCCTCGGAAAGCACGTTAAGCTGTTGGCCCTGCGACTGATCCCTCTCCGGTTGTGTCACAGTAGTGTCCTATCGCAATTTTTTACAAGCACTAAAATTTTGTATGAGCCTACATCCTCCTGAAATCCATACATAAAAAAAAACAAAAAAAAATATTACAATGTTTTTTTGTGATAAGTCGCAGACGAATAGACAGTTCACCTGATGGTAAGCGATTGCCGCCGCCCACGGGCAACCTTAACTCCGGTGGGGTCACAAGTGCGCTGTCAACCTTTAGACCCCCCTTTTACCCGAGATTATCTTTGTTTAATGACTACAATCCTTTGAGTTACATCGAGTTACAAAGCTCAAGTTGAGATACACGACGGTGAGTAAAAGAGGACGAAGGAATAAATCAATAGCTACTTACAATCGGCTTTTGTTTTGAACCAGCCAGCAGACTGTACTGGGGGCCAATTCTCGAGTACTCGACGTAGGAATTTATTAAACCTACCCTTTAAAAAAAAACTATTTGCACACCAAAAATACCAATTGCACTAATATTACTTACTTACTAATTGCATTTTTGGTGTGCAAATAGTTTAGATTAGTTTAGCAATTTAGTTACATACTGTCACTGTAATCATAATTTGTATAAGAATGAATATTGTAATTACCATATTATTTGAAAAGATTAACTACTGAGTTTCTTGCTGATTCTTCTTGGTAGAAATTGACATTCCGAATCTGCGGTAGATTACATAATATTTGACATTCATAAATGTTCTGTATGGACTTAAATTGAATAAAGACATTTTTGATTTTGATTTTGATTTTTGATTAGTTTTTAGGGAACGTTAAATACTTACAACCCTTCAACATAATGCGATGAAAATTGGAGTTCTTTTGAGTGGCAGATCATAGGGTAAGGTAATAATACTCTGGCATATCTAATCGGAGTACGGACAGATCTGACAAGTTTCTTCAATGTATTCACGTTTGGTTCAATACCAATTCTGATTTGACAGGTTGAAGTAACCAGATGTGTGGATATCTTTACAAGTAAAATGGCGCTGGGTCGTAATAAAAAGGAACAAACTTTGGCTCTACATGCAACACTCCTTCCCGCCTTTCCCGCATTATTATAAAAAATTGCCTGCAATTAGGTGTGCCGAATTCAATGTCCTAAGGCCGTGGACTCCTGGAGTAATCTGATACTGGGATCGGTCAAAACAATGTCAAGCAATGTAAACTCATCAATGAGTTTATCAGAACACAAAATCTATTCTTTATTTTACGTCAACGCATTTGTAATAAAATTAGATAGGTACCTATAGGTACCAATACCAATAAGGTAATAAAATTAGATAGGTACCTATAGGTACCTATCTAATTTTATTACAAATGCGTTGACGTAAAATAAAGAATAGATTTTGTGTTCTGATAGCTATAGCTCGACCGCCACTAAGTCGACCTTTCCATAGCTCACGGAACGCGGAGCGCTGAGTGCGCGAGCGAAATTCAAATTATATTCTGTTCGGTTATATATACTCCGACTGATTGATTGGTATCAATCAGTCAGATGTCGAACCTCACCTAGATTCAACTTCTGGGCCCAGAAAAAAGTACGAGTATATTTGGATTTTTTTGAACATTGCTCAAGAGTCTCATCTTCACCCGCATCCACAGACAAGCGTGGTAGTGATCAAGCCTAATAACATTGTAGAAACGATGACTCGTTTTCTATTATTGAGGCCTTTGCCCTGCAGTGGGACAACATATAAGCTGATATTTCACTTGCTAGATTTGTATCCGGTGAGCGAGAATCGGCCTCCGGCGTTCATTCAACTTTCTGGCGTTCGGGGATGATATTTGTAGAAAAACAACATTGACAAAGTTTGTTAGCACAATCGCTTTTTTTTTTTCATTCATAAACTGTTTTTTTTCATTCATAAAAACTACTTGTATGCTATTTATAAGATATTTGTAGAAAAACAACATTGACAAAGTTTGTTAGCACAATCGCTTTTTTTTTTTCATTCATAAACTGTTTTTTTTCATTCATAAAAACCACTGCATAACTTCTCATTTTCGCCACGTGTCACGCCATTTAAATCGAACGTTATTTAATGATTTCAGCACCCCAATTCTCGGGCTCGTGACATTTATTTTCATACGACACATATCACTAAAACATAGTTTTTTTGTATGGTTTTCAGGTGATATCCGCCATGTTTTCAAAATATCACGAACCCGAGAATTGGGCTCTAGGTGATCCGTTTGCTCGTCCACACCTGTTAGGTACTTTATTCTTTCATCGTTCGTTTTTAACACCACTTCCTTATTATTCCGTTTCTTTGGACTGAATTTGACGTTCAATTGTCTTTGACCTATTATTTGTATTTAATTCATTCTTTTCCAGTATTTTTAGAAAAAAAATGTCGACGCATTCAATCGAAGCTTTTCTTAATTTGAAAATTTCCTCCTTTATGAAGTGTTTAAGAGTTTATAAATTCTAATCCCATGGAGAATCCCGAACACAAAGTTATATTTTTATAAAAGTAGGTAGCTTCATTTTGACATCAATTGATTATCTTATGGTCGATATTTTTATGGCAATTTTTTTCACTATACTTATTATTCTTAAGTAAATAACGCACTTAAAAATTTCATCTCGTGTTCAGGGCTCAGGCGGGAATCTGAACCCACATCTTACACAAGCCGGGTGGTTGTTCTACAAATTAGACCACCGATCGCGTTACTAAGCCGACGGAATTTGTAATCGCTTGATGCGACATGAGCTGTCGATAGTCTCATCAATAATGTAGGTATATTGAAATAAGTGTCAATATTTGTTCTTAAGTAACGATTAAAGTTAATTTGAAGTCTCCGAGTGCGGCAGCAAGTGAATCCTCCTGGTGTATAGTATTTTAAGTAAATTAAAACGAACTCTGTAAAACGTGACTGCACTGATGCACAACTACTAATCTAAATTAAAAACTGAATACAGTACCCGTCGACTGACTAAGAACAAAGGCACACGTTGCTCATAAATAGGTATTGATTAAACGTCAATTCTCAACTCATTTCAATTCATAGGGTGGAGGTGGTAGGGCCCATGCATGAATAATAGCCCTGACAAGATTAGTCTTCCGAAAGTGTTTTGCATAATCGAACCACTACGTGGATACTTCCAAGAGTTCGGTTTATGTTTGCAAAGATCAACATAGGATCAAAAGGACTGGGAAGAGTTTACTTCTAACTTCGAAAGACCCCATGTACTCGCACGAATACATAAACATCATATCATATACATTGATCTCACTCCGAGAAAGGCAGCTCAAGCACCTATGTGACCTGTGTTACGGATATCAGAACCAAAAGCGGAATTACAAATATTTACATATAATACTTTTCTTTTGTAAGATAAGATAAGATAAGAAACAATTTTTTGACCACAACACATTACACATAGAACAAAACAGAGAAAACAAGGTACAGAGACAAAGAGTTGCGGCCAACAAGGCTCAGTCTCAGCATATGCTGCAGCTGCCACACACAGCAGCTGCAGCGCTGATTTTCAGGCTGGACCTTGGCCTTTTCATTGAAAAAAAATATTATTAAAGATTGACATGCAATATATACAAATAAAAAGAAAGTGAAAAATTACATATACAAAACAAAGAAATTATAACACAGAGATACATACATAATCAATTTAAAAACTTTAAAATATTATGTTAAAAAAAAACACAAAAAAAAAGAAACAACAAAAAAATGGCATTCGCGGGTGTCAAACCAATATTGTCATACATTGTAAGTACATTATAAATTACGGTGGGCAAATTTTTTTTTTGGTCAATAGGCTAACGCTTAACCACAAGCGCACCTGATGGAAAGCAACGATAATCGGTGATACTCGTTTGCCTAAAAGATGCCTGTTCACTCTTGCCTTAAAGATGTCTAGATTATAGTGGTCAGAAAAACATACCTCGGCAGAGAGTTCCATTCCTTAGCCGTCCGCATTATAAATGTGGAAGCGAATCGCTTCGTGCGGATAAGGGGTAGTTCTACCACAGTAAGGATAAAATAAAATCTCGGGGAAAACTGGAGATTATTTTCGTAATTTTTCTATTGCTCGTATATAGAAGCATATACATATTATAGAATCCAACTGACAGACCAACTGAATCATGGTTCAGAAAAAATCCGAAACGGGTTTCCTCACGGTGTTTTGCCTCATTGACGAGTTAGAATTATGCACATAACATAGATTTAAAAAATCGAAAGGTGCATGTTTGAATTCAAATCTACGTTCTTAACGTATGAGATGTTGTGAGAATTGTTGTGAGAATTACTTACATCTTTTAGATTTAAATAAATTGCACCTTTTGTATTTTGTAATTATATGTTTTTGATGATATATTTGTAATTCCTCTTTTGTTTTGATATCCGTAACACAAGTTATTAAGCTACTTAGTACGGAATCAGGTCAATGTATGAGATATTGTAGGAATGTATATATTATAATCATGCTGTCCAGACCAGCCTTTAGTGAGCTCAATGTGATGTAACGGTGAAATTGCTTGCCTACTTAAATAAACATAAAGGTTTCACGCTTGAATAGATTTTGAACATTAAAGTGACGGTGGCGTGGGTTAATGTAGTCAGTAATCGAAGGATGCACGCATTCTGCATAATCGAACCAGGGCTATGCAGTTTGAAATCATCTTTATATGCCTGTTTACGGGCGTACCGTTTTTGACTTGAGAGGCACGCTTTGGCATGAATGGGACGACACTGATCGGATTTAGGGTTGCCATGCCGAATCTTACTAATGTCGGGAGCAATATTTTAGTACTTTTATGAGAAAAAGTCAGATCAATGAAAGACAATTTTCAATTCCAAAGTCGGGTCATTCAAATGTCGGGTGCTCAATAGACGGGAAAAGCAGTCAATAACATCAGCTACGCCGATGACATGGTGCTGCTCAGTCCCTCAGTCAGCGGGTTGAGGAAATTTGTTATCCATCTGTAAGAGGTACGCGGAAGCTCATGGGCTCAGGTATAACACAAAGAAAAGTGAGGTGATGATTTTCAAAGCGGGCACCAAAACTTACAACATGCCACCTGTCACGCTTGCTGGAACCGATTTGCCAAGAGTGAGTAAGTTTAAATACCTGGGCCACTGGGTTGCCGAAGATATGAGAGATGACTTCGACATTGAAAGGGAACGCAGGGCGTTGGCGGTGCGCTGTAATATGCTGGCTCGCAGGTTTGCGCGGGGCACGACTGCAGTAAAGGTATCTCTGTTTAGAGCCTACTGCCAGTCGTTCTATACGTACAGCCTGTGGTCTAAATATACGCAGGGGCCAAAAAAAACAAACACATTTACTAGTAGGCTATTTAGTAAGTACTGCCATCTATCCAGATGTAATAAATACGTACCTAAGTAAAGAGAAATAGTCAGTGCTTAGTTCATTCCCTAAACTAACCTAACCTACCATTTTTATAGAATTTCATTAATTTAACTGATGAAACTTCCGTGCATCAGCTTTCACAAAGAACTTCACAAGTTTATTAGCTAAATGACATTACCCTTTAACTTACAAATTGACGTTAAGCTGTTCGGACACTTTGAAATTGTTTTAAACTCCATAAAAATGGTATGCATATTTAAATACGCTTTCTGAAACCTTCCTGACTTTACACAAAGTGGATAAATTTATCAGTGTCATTTTCTTTTAGTTTCCAAGACGATTTGCCGAGTCTGATCCATCGCGCAAAGTAACAAAGTTCTGGAAAATCCTTGTAGTACAAGGGGTCACTCAGGACGAATATATTTTTTTTGAAAATATGATTTGATGAATGTCTTGTTTATTTTAAGTCATTTAAAATACGATCTCACTACATAATATACCATAAAATACTGAATAGTTTATCCAAAATAAATATAGCCACACAGGTTACCACAATCTGTCAAATTTTCTCAATTGATAATGAACCAAACGTGTTTGACATTAAGAAGAGAGTCGAATGAAGAAAGTTGACAATTTTGTTTACTTTGATGAGTGGCTGTACGTACCTACCTACCAGAAAACTAGACTCCATGCCACCAAGGTGTCCCTTGAGACAAGGCATCTGTCGCTCCCAATTTTTTTTGAGCTTTATTTACCGGAACATTAGGAATCCTAAATTTAGTTCTGTGTTATGCCGCGATGCTGTGATACTTCTTTGGTGGCGCACACTTTATCTACATACTGAGGATTTTATTTTGACGTCACAAAATGTAATAAAAAGAAGAAGAAGAAATTTGAAACTTCTTCTAGTTCGAGTAAGACTTTTTTCTTTTCATCCGACTATATTAAAAAGTATTTTTTTACTGTCACCTACTATGCTGTCACTTAAAATACTATCTACCTATCCGATTTTTCTAATTCCACCTTGTGATTGTTTAAATATTTACTTTATTACTTTTCACATCTATTTAAGAATCCAAAAAAATAATGTTCTTTATTATGGACCGAATCGAGCAATATCCGGAATCGGTATCAAATTCTTCGCGGCCTCCGGTACTATAATTGAGTTATGTAAGATGTGTCCGATAAAAGAGTCAATTTAATCCGGAGCACAGCAGTTAGCTCGCCAAGTTTGAAATGCAGAGTAAAGTAGGATTTCTCTCGGAACTTACAATTATTTTCTATGTGCGGATAGTTGTATTTTTATAGTATGTTAGTTGTTAAGCTAAATCTTGCTTCAGTTGCCCAGTTGCTTGGGACATAATGAAAAAATGTTTAAAACTCAACAGTTTGTTCAAAGTGGTCTGGATCAGGACAGAATCCATAGATTGATAAAATGCTTAACTCCAGCACTTATCGAGGACTGTGACTTTTACTGACTTCGACATTTCACTAAAATTTTCATTTGACATCGAAAAAATTCCCAATACAAAAAACTGGTGCCGTGCAATTTTGTCTTCTTTCATCATCATCATCTTGTCATTTCTTGTTTCAACATAGGCAGATAGATTAGAACAAACTATTTTGGTTTAATTACGAACTTCATTGTACTGCGATTGTACTTGTTTTGTATTGCGATGGTGTATAAAAATTTTATTACTTTATGTATTTTTTGATAATTTTTCTGCTAGTCTTGAAAAATGAATTGCTATAATTGCTCCGCGTATGTTATAGTAGGTAGGTGTGTGCTCTTAAAAATATATGTAGATTGGTTTGTGTGTTGGGTTTTGTATTATTATTACGGTAAGTTTTTTTTAAGTAGAGGTGAGGGAGATTAATAGAGAGGGATTATATTATTGCTACTTATATTTACTAGAATTGTGTTTATAATATTTTAAATAACATTTCATTGATCAGCATAGACTATACTCCAAACTGGAATTCAAGACCAAAAATACTATGACAGACACATCACTGTCAAATCTATCAATGTCACTTATGTCATTGTCAAACGCATTTTTCAGGTTTCGCCAACCTATTTATATGATTATTAATAAGGATTTTCTCATATTAAATAATTATTAATTATAAACTTTTTTATTAACTCAACTAACATTGACAACATTCAACTCAACTAACATTGACAACATTTTATTGTAAAGGAACGAAATTGTGGCATATTATTAAGGCAGTATGGAAAAGTGAAATTAAACTATTTGTACTAAAACTTAGCAAAAAACTCAACAAGACAACTACGGAGCAAAACCACATTCGAACAGTCTGAGTAAACGTCAGATTCTTCTTCTTATTTTCGTCGTATTGTATTCTTAGTTTTCGATTTTATGTGTTACTAGCGGCCGCCCGCGACTCCGTCCGCGTGGAAAAGTAACTTTTTACCCCCCTTTCAACCCCTTACAACCCCCTTTTCGCAATAAAAAGTAGCCTATGTCCTTTCTCAGGGTCTAGATTATCTGTATACCAAATTTCATTTAAATCCGTTGAGTAGTTTTGGCGTGAAAGAGTAGCAGACAGACAGACAGACAGACAGACAGACAGACAGAGTTACTTTCGCATTTATAATATTAGTATGGATTAAGCGAAACAACTCGTCAGGAAAAATGAAGGGATATTTTGACCAAGTGGGTGGTCAACAGTCGAAGTCAGTCAAATGTTGTTAACACCTGAAGTGATACATGCTCAATACCAGCTTTGCAACCAAACAATACGGATGATTAAGATTTTATTAGCGCGTCTTGAATTTATGTAAAAATAAGTAAATTCATTTACTTATTTAAATTAAAGAATTAATATTACCAATAAATAAATTATGTCAGCGTGTGTTTTTAAGAAATAGGTATATACTATTGTAAGATCATTTTATTGCATTGGCAACATTGTAGTAGATTTATTGGTCTTGAATTCCAGTTTCGAGTATGTATAGATTAATGTCATGAGCCTGTGACTTAAGAAAACCTAAGTTTTGACCTGTGCTCTCGTAAATCACAAGATCATGACGCTGTGAGGCTGCTAAATCTCCTTGATAATCCACAGTGTTACCCGTTTGGCAGCCTACAACCATTGCATCGACTCGTACACCTATGACTATTGGTTCATTTTTATTACTTTATTAGGTAGATAGATGTTGTATACAAAAATAATGTTTGTGGCTTTCGTGTTATGAAGTTCGCAATTAAACTAAAATCGTTTGTTTATTCGCGAAACGCTAATCTCCGGAAATCACGAACTCGTTTCGAATTGAATTTCTGCTTGAACGGGGAGACCTCATTAGGAGGCGTGTGGTTTGGAAATTTGGCGATCTATGTGGTTTGTAGCAATAGTTCGCATAAATTGACAAAATATTTTTCCTATTTAAGCAATGGACAATACGATAAAAAAATATATTCGCATTTTTATACGCTTTTCGAATAAAGAAAGAGTAAAAAGATTACCCATATTTTTTAGTTATCATTAAATGTCTTTTTATTGAAATATTTATTTTTTAAATTATTAATGAATCTGCTGGAAGTGACGTAGTCCCTGAGGCGCAACGTATTGTGATGTCAGTGCTACATGCCCAATAAAAAAGTTTAGGCGAGTTTAAGGTAATTACTGTCACTCTCATTATTTTATCTTGTCATTTTTATAATCAGAGATTTTACTTTTTTCAAATTAACGCGAGCAAAAGCGTTGTTAATTTATATTGCCGAGTGATGACGTCACAGGAGGATTTTTACATTTTATTTTTTTTCTCCATTAATATCTGTCTGAAAAATCTGGAATTATTTTTCTTAAATTTCTATGAGTCTAATCTAGAAATAGTATTTTTCATTTCGAAATATGTTTTTTTGTCGTGTTGTCAATTAAAAGCCGCCAATTATGAAGTTAAAAGTTAATTTTTATAAGTAAGTAGTAGCTGAAACCCTGGAGTGGAAACTAATAGTGGAGTTTTTACAAATAACTTGGGCTTGTTTTTGTTTGTGTTAAGCAGGATCTATGTAAAATGTGTATGCGTACCGTAAATAGGTAGTTTATGTACTTGATTACTGTAATTAGGTGGTTTACTTGATTCAATATTGAAAAACACAACATGGGTCTCCATCTACCCTTTTAAAGGTATGGGCATACCATCAGGTGATCCGTCTGATCTTCTGGATGAGCACGCGACTGTAGTGTTTCCTCAGATCTAAAAAAAAATACAAAAAATAAATATATTTCGCATTTATATCAACACTTCCGTAAGCAAACTTTCTCTATAAAAGAACCCGAGCGTCCTTTTATTTCCCTGAGTTATGTGCAGTATAATATCCAACTTACAGCTACTTAGTGAGTTCCGTGAGGTAACTTATTAAGTTTTTTAATTACCAGTACCGTCCTTTTTCCTCTTTCTTGCTGGTTTTTTCTTTCTGTATGACTTTCAAAGATGAACTACTTGTTCCTATGTAGGGCACAGTTAATTAGAAGTTTAGTTTACTGCAGTCTGAAATGCGGCTGGACCAGCCACATTCTTATTTATTGATCAATCTCATCGTCATCATCATCGTCGGCCCATTTAAGTCCCCACTGCTGGGGCACGGGCATCCTTCAATCATATGAGGGGTAAGTGCCATACTCACCACGCTTGGCAGACGGGTTGGCGAGGGTTTTGATATAAATGCAGAGTTTTCCTTCTCTGGGTGCTGATGATCATGCCAGCAGCTTTACCTTAGTCGCCTTTTATGACACATCGGTAAGAGTGAGGGTGGCCTATTCTACTCTGCCCGTGACCACACGGCGTCGGTTGATCAATCTAACGAGTTTCATTGTCGGCGAGTTATCATTTACTGGGTGTGTATTTTTAAGTGAATGTCCGTATATAGCTTCGGAGCGTTCATTTGAAACGTTAAATACTGGAAAAAAGCTCGAAAACCATCGTGGCGTTGTAACAGGAGGTCAACGACAATCCTGTTACAATGCCACGGAATGAAACTAAGAATTGGCTGAAACAAAGATACAACAGTCACACCCATTGATATCCACCTTGTCAGACACTGCAATACGTGACAGCAACAGTATTTAACAAAAACCTATTTTCCATTTAACCATCGCCTGGGCTTTTCCCTCTATCGTAGAAGCTTTAATAATAATGTAAACATTTTACAGACATTGGTTAAGAGTTATTATTTTCATAAAACCCTATTTATTTATAAGTTTAACATGAGTTTTAAATTAACAGCTTAAAAACATTTTCAATTTATCCACCGCTTACTGAAAACCAAATCTCTTTATGTTTAAATTTTGTCGGCGATAAAACCTATATTTGCATGAAGACCTTATCTAAGGGTAAAGTATGAGAACTTAGTCTCCCTTATCTCATTGCTGGAATATAGACTTTATTGGCTGTCGTCTAGACGTCGTATATAACTTGGTCTAACTTCAGTGCTTGCGAGACGAAATTGAGAAGACGCCAGCGAATAAACATTGTGATCACATTAATATGTACAGATAGACGCCAAACATTTGAAATCCCTGACTTTGTTGTCTGCATTTTGGTAAAGGACAGATAAAATAATAAATAAATCAATCGTGACAACATAAAAGTTACGACTACCTAAGTGTCCTGTGTATATATTCAATAGTCTGATACTCATGCTTTTAGATTTTAATGTCTTATCAAATAGAGAGCAACAGTAGGCACTTACCTGTATGAATGACAGTAGATAAAAAAAAAAAAAAAAATTGCAAATAACTTAAATCTATTACAAACTTATGGGCATAATCTTACATATTAGTACTTATATTTGACATTTTGCCTGAACTAGGATACCCTGTGTTTCAGGCTAAAAAATAGGTCCTAGAAAACTGTATTGGTAAAAACAATAAATTACAACTTAAACTTAATATTACTCTACGCTATGCTAAAATTAATAGTTATTTGGGAATAAAAATAACTAAGATAACGATCACTTTTCAGTTATGAATAAACATACCATAGATGATAATGGCCAGAAAAAATTACTTACTGTATCTAGAAACCGACACTGCAGTTGGTAATATGCACAAAACTACTCCTTCATTTTATTATTGATGACAATGACTTCCGTACTAAACTATAATCTTCTCCTTGTTCCAGATATATGATGATTCCCAATTCAAGTGTCAGTGATAGTGCCAAAGTGTAGTGCCAATGTGACATCATGGGGTGCACACCAAGTATGCTTTTGGATCATAAAAGTCGTCGCAGGGACAGCGCCGGCTCCCAAGAGGCCGCTCTAGCTAAGGTTGCTCCGACACCTGTGTGCAACAAGGCTGTGCAGGCGGCCAGGGCTCCGAGGGCATCTCTGGAGTCTGACGGATTCAGCATACAGTTGTCCAGCAAGAAGGACAGCTATGTCTCCCAAATGGGGAACAATTTCGCGACGCAGCTGCACATCAAGAGGATATCTGGTGAGTCTCTAAGTAGGTAATTTCAGTGTATATATTGTCTTAAACACCGTTGACACATTCGGCCGTGTGGTCCCGGCAGAGTAGAATAGGCCACCCTCACTCTTACCGAGGTGTCGTAAAAGGCGACTAAGGTAAAGCTGCTGGCATGATCATCAGCACCCAGAGAAGGAAAACTCTGCCTTTATATCAAAACCCTCGCCAACCCGTCTGCCAAGCGTGGTGAGTATGGCAATTACCCCTCATGTGATTGAGGGAGGCCCGTGCCCCAGCAGTGGGGACTTAAATGGGCTGATGATGATGATGATGATGATGATGATTGTCTTAAACTAATTTAGTGTGTTATCCCTCAAACTAGTCCAACAATCCAACGTTATTGTGTTATTTTACATGTTTGTAGAAAACACTCGCTTCGTCTTTTGTATTCGTGAAATCTTTCTTTTTTACTGCGGCACTCAGAGATGTCAGTTAAGGCGATACTTCGACGATACTAACGCCGCCAAGTGAACTATATAGATTGTGACGAATAAGACATTTCTTTAAAAAGTGAGCACTAAATACTTTAAGAATAGTATTAAAAATTTTGAGACAAATATGTAATAAATTCATCATGTAAGTTAGATTACTCTTGATAATGGTTAAAAGTGGCCACTTTTAGCAATTATAATTAAATATTTCGAGACTCCGTGCTGACACTGAGAATTTCTTAAACAGAAAAACTCAGGTACAAGATATAACCCGGCCCGGGGATCGAACCTGAAACTCCAAGTGCGATCCACAAACCACTGCACCACGGAGGCAGAGGGGGTTATAAGTATTTTAGGGATGGTAAATAAAAATACATAATGTTTCAACTTTCCCTTTTTTTAACTTTATCATACTGGGAAAATGGATATTTTTTTACCTTTTTATTAGCAGTATCTTAGTAGATTCTAGATGACAATCTTTAAGAAGCTATTTTTTTGGGATCTTTAATATTATTTCTGTATAAAAACAAACTGTGGAAATTGTGAAAATCTCTTTGAAAGTAATTCTAAAAGTGGAGAACCTTTTCATTAATTTCCATTTAACAAACGGCGTCCATAAAGATCAAATGGGCATCTTAGTAATCGGATCCAGAAAATAAAATTAGTTTTTTATTGAATTTATTTTAAAATTTACAAAGCTCTAGAGATAAATTAAAATATTTTTATCATACTTGCCTATTTTGAATATTTAAAAGGAACTGCTTCAAGTTTTGCTCACATTATCATTAGAACACTAATTACTATGCGAAAAGATGATTTCCCAAATTCACATGCACAGATTTTGGTTTAAGATTCATAAATCTTAAAAGTAAGTCGGCATTGCTAACATGTCCGCGGCGTGTTTGTTTCTTGCTTTTATTATATCTTCGGTTAAATTCTCCATTTCTGTTGCCTTCACGTAACGCAGCGGGTGTGGTGGCATCAGCAGGTGCTGCTGTGCTACCATCTGGAGGTGCTTGTGAGCTACCATCAGAAGGTGCTTGAGAACTACCATCAGAAGGTGCTTGTGAACTACCATCAGGAGGCGCTTGTGTGCTACCGTCAGAAGGTGCTTGCGTGCTACCATCAGAAGGGGCTTGTGAGCTACCGTCAGAAGGAGCTTGTGTACTACCATCAGAAGGTGCTTGTGTACTACCATCAGGAGATGCGGGTGTGGTGGCATTAGCGGAACTGGTACTATTGTCAGCGTTTGTCGCTTGTGTTGTCACTTCGGAGTCTGTACCATTATTTACGGGTCCAGCAGTAACGTTTCCATCTGGCGCAACTGTCGTTGTCATTTTTAGAGGTTGTTGGGTATGGGGGCCTTTAGGTGTAGTGGCTTTTGTTGGTGCTTTAGTAGTTGTTGCAGGCTTTTTCGTTTTTGGTTGATCTTTAATAATTTTAGGTTTATGTTTTTCTGGATATTCAACAGCTTCAATAACCTGAGTTACTACCTCACCGATTGATGTTTTCTCGCACCTATTATCCGGACCAAATGGACAATATTCTTGTCTCTTAAACGCTGCTATGTCTTCGAGTATTTTCTTTAGATTAGCTGCTTGTATTTCTTGTGGCATCTTGTATTTACTCCAATTGCTTATGTAGTATGACTTTGGCTTTTTGGTTGTCATTTCAAGTTTTTTAACCTTTCTAGCATGTCTTGTAGAAGCTGTAGATATAAAAGCGCTTACGCCTATTAAAATCTGAAAGTGTTACAAGTTATGTATTAAATGTGGCATATTTTAATATATTATTATGTGTGACTGCTTCGTTGGGGCAGTGGTTAGTGCGTCGCAATTTAAAGCGACTGCCGCGCTTGGGGTCTAAAATTTGTACCTGAGTATTTCTTAACAGAAATACTCAGTTTCAGCGCGGAGTCTGGAAGTTAGCGGTCTTGTACCCCCGTCCCTCGGAAAGCAAGTTAAGCCGTTGGTCCTGCGCCCGATCCCTCTCCAGTCGTGTCACACTGGTATCCCTTAGGATTACGAGGGCAAGGGAATAGAGAGTGCACTTGTGATTGCGCACACACTTAAGCACTATAATATATCCTGCTTAAGTGGCTGATAGTTGAGATTAGCCGCTTTAGCCGAAATCGGTAGGATTAGATTATTTATTTTATAAGGAGGATACCATTATGTATGGTATGGAAGAAAAAGTAATCATTACAATACATAAGTAACTTTGACCATCAAATTATAATTTATAGTTAAAATGACTTTTTAAATGGAACTAAAATATTAATAGCCGCACGTCTACAGAAAATGTTCTAAAATATACTCACAAAAAGTATTTTCACTTTCATAGTGTTTTAGTGTTATTTCAGTCGGAGTCCGTGTTCTTAATTGAAGTCTATTGAAAAGTGGCTAATCAGTAACACGGTCACTAATCAACTAATTAATACCTCTCTTGTACTGTATGTGTTTTTGTAATCAATAATCATTAGTATACGTAAATTCCTCTGCATTTTTCACATTCTTTTGACTTTCACATTTCAAAACCGCTTTCCTGATGCTGGAGTGAACAGTAAACAGTAGCTAAATTGTTGAATGATATTTTCAGTGATGTTCATATCTCTAATTTCCTTAAAATAACAGATCATAGTGCCGATCATTGTACTAATAAGTACAACCTGTGCGGATAAAGAATGGGATCAGAAATGGCGGCGCATATACTCGCACCCTACGAGTGCGAGTATAGACGCAAATATGTGTGCGAGCGAGAAGTGAATAGATGCGCCGCCATTTCTGATCACATTCTTTATCCGCACGTGCTGTACTAACACTTACAATCTTATTATAAATTGCGATCTAAAATTATTACCGTACTAAAGGTCATCCCGTTCAACACGAAATATTAAAAGGAGCTGGCACAAATTTTGATCAAGGACTTTATCGTATCGCTCCTTAGTTTGCGATTTGTAATAAGTGGGTATGTCTCAAAATTGATGTATGTATTGTATGGTTGTTCATCTGTTCCCTCATAACTTCTAAACTAGTTATCATATTTGAACAAATGAGGTTTCGTTAGAAGCGTCTTGATTGTCTTCTGGTTATATACCTTGGGTCTTCTGGTTATATAAGGGACTTGTAATTACTAGGATGGATGAGGATTTATGGGGCATCTCGGTAGATATAATCAAAAATATAATACATTCTATCGCACCCCACTTAGCAATAATATTTAATAAATGTGTTGACGACGGTCAATTTCCCGATATGATGAAATACAGTAAAATAATACCGTTATTCAAGTCGGGTGAGAAAGGTGACCCGTCTAACTTCAGACCTATTTCTATACTGCCTGCTCTCAGCAAAATTTTTGAAAAAGTATTATTTACTCAGTTATTGTCTCATTTAAACCTGAATAAAATATTGCACAGTAAGCAATTTAGATTCACAAAAGGGAAATCCACTACTGATGCTGGAGTGGCGCTTATCAAACATGTATTTGATGCGTGGGAGAAAAAGCGAGATGCTATTGGAATATTCTGTGATTTGTCTAAAGCATTCGATTGCGTCAATCATGAAACATTGCTAATGAAGTTACAGCATTACGGTGTCATAGACACCTCACTAAGTCTAATCAAATCTTACTTATCAGATAGGATTCAGAAGGTCAATGTCAATGGAACTAACTCTTCTGGCGCCCCTCTAACCATGGGTGTGCCCCAGGGCTCTATATTGGGGCCCTTGCTCTTTTTAATCTATATAAATGACCTTCCTTACTATACCAATGATCTATGTGAGATAGTGTTATTTGCTGACAATACATCCTTGATTTTTGAGGTTGATAGGCAAAAGAAAAATGTTGACGAAGTAAATAACACACTCTCTCAAGTACTACAGTGGTTTACTTATAATAACTTGGTTCTTAATTCAAAGAAAACAAAATGTGTTAAGTTCACAATGCCTAATGTAAGGCAGGTCAAAATGAATATTGTCATGAATAACGAACCTATCGAAGTCATAAACTCCACAGTTTTTCTAGGTATCACTCTGGATACAAAATTGCAATGGAGCCCTCATATTGCTGTCTTGGCAGGAAGACTTAGTTCAGCTGCATATGCAGTTAGAAAGATAAGGAATCTGACTGATATCGAGACAGCGAGACTGGTTTATTTTAGCTATTTTCATAGTCTGATGTCATATGGTCTACTACTGTGGGGATCCGGTGCTGACTTACAAGCCATCTTCATTTTGCAGAAGAGGGCCATCCGTGCCATCTACGGTCTTAGATCACGTGACTCAGAGAAGTATTCAAGGAAATCAATATTTTAACCGTATCATCTCAATACATTTTTGATTGTATTATGTTTGTACGCAAGAACTTGCACCTTTACTCGCAAAAATCTGATTTTCATAGCTTTAACACGCGAAATAAACATAGGCTTGCTGTCCCAAATCTAAGACTTCATAAAATTGGAAGTTCATTTGTAGGATTGATTTTAATAAGTTACCTCAAAATATTATTGATTTACCGGTACATAAGTTTAAGTTGCATGTAAAAAACTGCCTAATGCAGAAAGGCTACTATAAAGTAGAGGATTATTTGAATGATAAGGATTCCTGGACATGTTGATCTCTTCGCCTGTCCTCTAATGTATAATTCATTTCATAATTTTTCATTGACGATTTATCTAAACGATATTGATTATAAGCATTGTATATCATACTGTCACTGTAATCATAATTTGTATAAGAATGAAAATTGTAATTACCATAATAATTGACATTCATAAATGTTCTTTATTGAATAAAGACATTTTTGATTTTGAATGTATAAAAATTGATTTATATTGATTATTCAATAATTGACAAGATGCTAACCATCTACTATTGTACACCTCGTCCTGCAGTTTATTAGTCTGGATTAAGTAACTACTACTCTTTGTGACCTATGAGGGGAACCTAAGTAGTCATGCTCACTCAAATGTCTCTGAGGTGGTGGCGCTATGTGGCGGGTCATTACATTCCCTCTAATATGGTTGAGTGAAATGATGGCTGACACGTACGTCATACTTGTGAACAGGTGCCACCTTTGGGGACTGGTCTGCTTCGGTCTACCTCATAATATTTATTTTATTATTATTTTCTTTATTTTATTTTGTGTAACAATTAAACTGTATGGCTTGGTATGATGATGACACAACATTGTATGAAAGTTTGGCGATTAAAAAGAGTAACTGGCGAGTTTCTTGCCGGATCTTCTCGACCAGAAACAACTTTCCGAGCCGGTGGTAGAATCGCATTATGTTTATTTATTTCTTTAGTATATTTTATGTATCAACATATATATGTATTAACATGTAAATTATACATAAGTACTTATAAATAGTTTTAAGTCATTAAAATGTATGGCGATTTGTAAGTGCTGTATACAAGCCTATGCAAATAAAGAATTATTTGATTGATTGATTGATTGACTAAATGTAAATAATTTAAACCTACGAGTGAACGTGATTTTGACTTTCCCTTCCACCCATTGAGGTATCCCTGTCCTATATTTTTTTCGTTTATTCTAAACTAGTGGGCCGCCCTCACTTCATTTCAGGACATTAGTTACACTTTATACCAATAGATGACGATTACATTACGCAAGCGTTTCATGTTTTCGGATTACGCTTTTGCCGCTGTTTGAATGATTTACCTTTTTAGGGTTCCGTAGCCAAATGGTAAAAATCGGAACCCTTATAGATTCGTCATGTCTATAGAAACGTACAGACGTACGTCTATCCGTCCGTCTGCATGTCACAGCTCACTCACTGTCACACTCCTTTAGAGATTTGTTTAAAGAAATCGACATACTTACCGTGGCTTCTCAATACATCCTTGATTGCCTTATGTACGTACATAAGAATTTCCATCTGTTCTCGAAGAAGTCCGACTGTCACAGCCTTAACACCAGAAATAAGCACAGACTGGCCGTTCCAAATATCAGGCTCCATAAGGTTGGCAGTTCATTTATAGGATTGAGCAAAAAAATGTTAAATAAGTTACCTCAGATTTTTATTGACTTGCCCACACATAAGTTTAAATTGTATATAAAAAACTGTTTAATGAAGAAAGGCTATTATAAAATAGACGATTTTTTTAATGACAATAATTTAGGGACATATTAGTAACACAAAAATTGTACTATATTTTTAAGTTAATGGTGACATTTTGTAAAACATTTTTTTTTAAAAGAGTAACTGCTGAGTTTCTTGCTGGTGTCTTCTTGGCAGAAAACTACATTCCGAACCAGTGGTAAACATGTTGACATTCATAAGTGTTCTGTATGGACCTAAATTAAATAAACAATTTTCATTTCATTTCATTTCATTACAGCCACTTTTTTCCGAAACCATAAGACTATTGAAACTTGGTTAATAGATGTATTTTGTTAACCGCATTACGATTTTTACACAAAAATAGAAAAAAATAATTTTTTGGGGGTCCCTATACATAGAACTCTAAATTTCTTTTTTCATCTATGAACAGGTCTTCAAAAATGATGTTGTAGTTTCTAATAGGTATATTTTTTTTCTAAACTTAACAAAACGAAATTTCGTTTGAACTAGAACTAGTAAGCATTTTTTAAGAGGCTCTAAACCGTAAACCGCAATTTACCTTGATATATCTTACTTGCTGCTACGGAACCCTTCATGGGCGAGTCCGACTCGCACTTGGCCGGTTGTATAAATAGTATACATACATAGATAGACAGAGATATGAACAGTTTGTTCTCTCCGTTTTCCTTTCCTCTACAAATCTTCGCGCAATGAATCCTGATAAAAGTGCAGACCAAACATTAGAAGGCCGTTGAGCTGGCTCGTGCTTGTCATTCTGTCTGCGCAGCTCTCATCCGCTAGGTGAGGCACGTACGAGTACTATGCCACAATGTAAATAGGTACGAGTAGGGGAGCCAGGGGCATGTACTAACAAATTTTATTGTTTCTGCTGTAATTATTAACCTAATTAAGTTACAGTAACAGGGTTCACTATAAACATATAATAACTATCCTTCTTTGATATGGTCATAAAAAAATCCACAATTTGTTATACTTATTGCTGTATTTATTTTTTTATATAAGAGGTGGCAGACTAGCAGACGGATAATACCTGACGGTAAGCAATTCCGCCGCCATGGACACCCGCAACACCAGTGGAGTCACAAGTGCGCTGCCAACGTTTTCTCCCCCCCCCCCCTTCCCCCCATTGGGCCTCTGGTAACCTCACTCACACGGCGAAACACAGCGCAGGCGCTGCTTCACGCCGGTTTTCTTGGGGGGGGGGGGGGGGGGGGGGGGGGTGTAGGGGTTTTTTAAAAGTCGGTTGTTAATACTTACCCCGTCATTGGGGCAAGTATTAACTTCTGTGGGGCATATATTAACGGTTATTTATTGCCTAATTTTAACCTTTATTACTATTGTACCTGCACAATAATTTGTAAAAAAAAAACTCCAAGCATATTATTTATTCATATGGGTAATTAATATTACAACTCATATTCAGTCTTCATTTTTTATCAATGGCCCTTTGTTTTATAATTAAATAACAGTAGGTAATTATTTGTGTGCCAATTGGGCGGCAGTTTTTCAATCCCAAGATGAGTTGCAGCTTCATATGCCAGTTTTTTAACTTCATCGGGAAGGAGACCAAAATATATACTGGAGCATTAATAAGTTCTGGCGTAAAAATTTGTCTAGGTTTCAAGTATCCTACATTTGGTCGAATTCCTTCTTTTATCTTCTTTACATATTTATGAAGCGTGACGAAACAAATGTCAAACTCTTCTGCAACTTCACGGTATTTTTTACCATGATATTTGCCTTTCTGGAAGTTCAAATATTTGAGATATTGCATAACCCCGCGACGTTTTTCTCTTGTAATTTCTCATTCTGAAATATAGTTTTGTAAAACATCTTAGTAAGCCTTCAGGGGCAAGAATTAACATGTTAAACTTACCCCTGGGCATTTGTTAATACTTGCCACTAGCATCACACATTTTTAAATAAAATATTGCACAGTTAAAACGACAAAAGATAATCGAATAGAATAAACGTCATATCATAGCTTGATAAATCACCATCAATACCCAAAAATCTCTATAAATTACTTGTATTACATTAAATAAAAAGTAAAAAAGATCGTTTACCAGTTGAAATTCACTCATGCCCCACAACTGTCGAATGTGGTGTCTGGCCGGCAACTGACAGGTTGCGTCGCGACATGTTCGGGCCTTCGCTCCTATCGTCACATCACGTACACACCTCACACACATTCATAGTTTTGCGTCTATGAGCTTGTTAATACTTACCCCCGTTAATACATGCCCCTGGCTCCCCTAAACGCAGTGATGTATTGACTAAAAGGCTCTAGCATGAACTATTTGAAGATTCGTATTGTATGAAAACTAAAATATAGTACTTGCTGGAATTACGCTTCTTTATTATAATTAGTGCCGTGTGGTCCCCGGCAGAGTAGAATAGGCCACCCTCACTCTTACCGAGGTGTCGTAAAAGGCGACTAAGGTATAGCTGCTGGCGTGATCATCAGCACCCAGAGAAGGAAAACTCTGCATTTATATCAAAACCCTCGCCAACCCGTCTGCCAAGCGTGGTGAGTATGGCAATTACCCCTCATGTGATCGAGGGAGGCCCGTGCCCCAGCAGTGGGGACTTAAATGGGCTGACGATGAGGACGATGATGAATATACTTTCACTCGAAATTCTATTAGATATTTCTTTCCTTTAAAAATTGTTTACAATAAATTTAATTGCCCATTACTTCTCCGTAAATTTGCTCATCGCGTTCCCCGTAGAAATCCTCGTAAACCCATAACTCCACTTTATCCTCCTCTTCGTAGAACAGTGTTAGTTGCCAATTCACATGTCCCTAGGCTTAGGAAACTACTTAATAGTTATAGTGACTCGATTGATATTCACGCCGACTCATTTGCAAAACTTAGGCATATCTTGTGTAAGACCTGGCTCACAGTGTAAATTCGTCTTCTCTCTCTTCTTCAGCAGCATGTGTTTGCCCACTGCAGAGCATTTGCCTTTCCTGTTGTTATCCAAACGCTGGTAAACCTGAATAATTAAATAAAAATAAATGAAGAATTCCCTCTATCGTACATAATTATAACTATCTTCTCTGTCACTTGGAATGATGAAAAATCCGCTAGATGGAGTACTAGAGAAGTGAGGTCCATATACAATGTGATTGGTTATTTTTAAACGTGATCTGTCAAAATCTCAATTTGACAAACTAAACAACCAATGCGGTTGATTATGGACCTCAGTCCAACAGTACGCCATCTAGCGAATTTTTTCACAAGCAAAAATGTTCAGTAAAACGTAACAAAATATTGCGTGGGTACGCTAATAATTTCTCCAGACTCCTCATTTTAGCGTGTCGTTTCCGCTTGCAGACCAGGGTAACACTAGACCATGGTTTGCCTTTCCTTTAAAGGAAGAAGTAATAAAAAATATACGAGTCGAATTTAGAACCTCTCCTTTTTTTGAAGTCGGTTAACATGTTTTTGCCGATGATATTCGATAACACCATTGTTTTTGGCGACATAAAGAACAAAAAAGGTTTTTAGTTCACACTATTGATATTGGCATTGGTATATGTATGTTTGGGAATAAAAAAAATGTCTTTGCTCTAATAATTGTCTGGTACCGGATAATAAGTGTCAAAGTACGATATTTTACCATGAATTGAATATGTCTTTTATTATTAAGCATGGATTTAATACGACTATGTCGATGTATTCTACAAGTGTTAATAAAATTAAACTCCTAATGGTAAAAAAAACTGCCAAATGCCAAGCAACAAACACAGCCAGAGCATTTTATTTGCTTAGCGAATAGTAAAAGGCGTTATGTCATTTTACATAAAACTCACAGAAAACCAGCGTAAAGCAGCATTGTGCGGTGTTTCGCTGCGTGAGTGAGGGTATCGGAGGTCCAACCCTCGGGTTGGGCCGGCTCGACCGGAGTGATACCACGGCCTCACAGAAAACAGCGTAAAGCAGCACTGTGCTGTGTTTCGCTGCGTGAGTGAGGCTACCGGAAGCCCATGGAAAAGGGGGTTTAAAAGTTGGCAGCGCACTTGTGACTCTACTGGTGTCGCGGATGTCTATGGGCGGCGGCAATTGCTTACCATCAGGTGATCCGTCTGCTCGCATGCCACCTATCACATAAAAAAAGTCAAGTGATTCTCAGCATGATTATGTACTAAATCTCATGGGTGTTAATCTCAAGTTAATTCTAGAGAACTAAGGCCCACTTCGATCAACCTTATGCCGATAATAAATATATGGTATTGCGCTGACATTCTATACAAATCTGACGTCATTCCATAGATTTATCCACGGATAAAGATTGATCGAATCGAACCGTAGCCCAGTGTTTCTCAGGACGACTGAAACAGGCGCCTTGTGATGGTAGAAAAAAATAAGTAGCCTTAAGTAAGAGGGTAAAAAATTGGTAAAGGCCCTTCATTGTTAAAGGTCTTCTTCCTATTACAATGAAGGGCCTTTATATGAAGTGGCCCGCCCTCGATTTTCGGTAGTTTAATATTAAAACAAAACATTTAGAAATTGTATTTGTCTATAGGAACTTAATTTGTAGTTAACTAATTATGAGATAATAGGTAATTAGTTAGGTATTTAACTGAGACTCAAAATGAGAACACGTCAACTCTCTCGTTTTCAAAGTTGAGACGTAGACTTGTTAGAAAAGGCGGACCTCCACCGAATCTCTGCTTTTTGCACCAATGTCTCCATCCTCGATGAATTAAATGAGGTTACAATCACTTACCATCAGGTGATCCGTCTGCTCAACTGTCATCTGTTACATAAACATTACGTTTCAAACCCCGTTCACCAATTTAGGGTTGAATAAAAAAAATATGAAAGTCCTTAAGCAAATTTTCATGACTCTAGCATTAAATATGACGAATTGACCATATGACGTAGGTGTAACCACCGTTTACCCATTTAGGGGTTAAATAAAAATACTGTAATGCCTTTCATTCATTTTGCATAAATTTGCATGACCCTAGCAATATAATACGAAACATGACGAATATTTCATACGACGTTTTAACCCATTTCACTCCTTTAGGAATTGAATAAAAAAAATGATTAATAATAAAAATATTTTTGCTATTTTTATATAAAATAAAATGAGGTACTTATTTTATAGTATAAAATAAAATAGGATACTTATTTTATTTTATATAAAAATACCAAAAATATTATTTTATTACTCTAGCTTTAAAAATAACGACACTTCTATACGGCGCTTTAACCCCCGTGCACCCTCTTAGGGGTTGAATAAAATGTGCTTATTATTTTAATTTATATAAAAAGGCCAAATAAAAATTTTCATAATTCTAGCTTTAAATATAATCAAACTTCCATACGACGTTTTCCTTATCCGGACACTTATTATCCGGTCATCGTCAGCCCATTTAAGTCCCCACTGCTGGGGCACGGGCCTCCCTCAATCACATGAGGCGTAATTGCCATACTCACCACGCTTGGCAGACGGGTTGGCGAGGATTTTGATATAAATGCAGAGTTTTCCTTCTCTGGGTGCTGATGATCATGCCAGCAGCTTTACCTTAGTCGCCTTTTACGACACCTCGGTAAGAGTGAGGGTGGCCTATTCTACTCTGCCGGGGACCACACGGCGGTGTGATAAAATATGCTAAAAGTACAGTACTGACATTAATTTTGTATGAACAGTGCAAATACCAATTTTCACGACTGTAGCATTAAATATGACGAATCTCCCATACGACGTTTCAACCCCAATTTTACCCCGTTGGGGGTTTGAAGAAAAAAAAACCGGCCAAGTGCGAGTCTGAATCGCGCACCGAGGGTTCCGCCGTACCAAAGTAGGAAGTTTGATTTTTTCACAGCTTAAAGGGACGGTAGACTTAGGTATTTGGTATACATTTCAATTTGATACCTTTATTCGTTCGTGAGAAATAAGGTAGTAAGTTTTTTTTATGCTAAAGGCGACAAACGAGTAAGCGAGTCACCTGATGGAAAGCAATCATCGCCGCCCATTAACATCCGCGAAATCAGAGAGATTGCTAATGCGTTGCCGGCCTTTCTAAAAAGGATTTTTTTAGTTCATTTTATTTAAATATTTTTATTATATTATATAACTAAAAAATGTGATTTTCGAATTATATGACAATGCTTCATGCCAAATTTCAAGATTCTGAGTTTACGGGAAGTACCCTGTAGATTTTGATTCCTTTGCGAGTGTCAACATTTTTTGAAAATATCAACATAATCGGCTGTATCTTTTGATTGGCTTGGCCTAGAAGTTTGATATTTTCACAGCTTAAAGGGATAATAGACCTGAGTATTTCAAGTAAATTTCAGCTTGATACGTTTACGCGTTCTTGAGATCAAGGGTCTTGACAGACAGACAGACGGACAACAAAGTGATCCTACAAGGGTTCGGTTTTTCCTTTTGAGATACGGAACACTAAAAAATGATCAAATGACTTTTCTTAAACTTGTATGATGAGCCCAAATACTCTAATTCTACTCCAAATTAAACTCTACTCCAAATAATAATTTATCATGACTCTAGTTTTAAAAATGACTAATCTTCCATACAATGTATTTACCCCCATTCCACCCCTTTGGGGGTTGAATTTAAAAAAAAACTAAAACCAGTAAATTTTTATTTTTGATAAACAAGTTTCATCCAAATTTACAAATCTCTAACATCAAAAATGACAGACATTCATACTTAATTTAACCCTCTTTCACCTCTTTAGGAACTACCTATCAGTCAGTCTCGACTAGAACAGTCTAAGGCGTTGATACAGGCGTTCGATCAGAGACGAGCTATAGAAATAATAAAACTGAGTAGAGGACATGTTAGGGCACTCACTCGGACCCTCACAGGGCACTGCAAATTAAACAAGCACCTGCACAACATGGGCCTTTCAGATACCAAAATCTGCAGGTTCTGTCGCGAGGACGAGGAAACGATTATCCACGTCCTCGGCGAGTGCATAGCGCTGCACCGCTGCAGAAGCCGGCGCCTGGGAGCTCACATGATCTCAGCTGACGAGATCAAGAGCTCCCCCATCAGCTCCATTCTCGGGTTTATCCTGGAACTGGAGCTACATGAGGTGCTGTAATAGGTTACGGGGCTGCCACAATAGATACTGATCGCAGTGGCTATGAGACGCAGGGCTCTCCCCATTTCTATCAAATAAAAAAATCAGTCAGTCAGTCCCCCGACGAGGCGTTACCTCTTTATTAATAGTATAGATATATGTAGATTATTTTGAGTTTATGATTCGTTGTTTTAATGGTCTTAAGTGCATCATACTGGGCTCCCATGGATAGTGCCTAACGAAGCTAATCCCATGGGTTCGAGTTACCGTGCACCTACTACTAACTACTTTGCAAACTTGCTACTTACTTTCATTAAAATGTTCAGAGTATAATACGACACCGACTAATTATTCTGAATACGTGTGAAGCTTGCTTGTGAGTGCTGTGTGAATATGAAAATATTTTTTTCGCAGAAGAGAACGAAGAGGAATATGTTTTTTTATGTGATAGGTGGCAGACGAGAAGACGGATAACCTGGTGGTCAGCGATTGCCCATGGACACCCACGATACCAGTGGAGTCACAAGTGCGCTGCCAACGTTTAAACCGAGTGAGGGTACCGGAGGCAATTCTAGCACAATGCTGCTTCATGCAGATTTTCTGTGAGTCCTTGGTTTTACTCCGGTCGACCGCCGACCCATTCATGCCGAAGCGTGTCCCGCCCACAGTCAAAAGTTTTTTTTGTGGAGCTAGAGTATTTTTTTTTTATGTGATAAGTGGCAGACGAGCAGACGGATCACCTGATGGCAAGCGATTGCCGCCGCCCATGGACACCCGCGATACCAGTGGAGTCACAAGTACGCTGCCAACCTTTAAACCCCCCGGATTGGGCCTCCGGTACCCTCACTCACGCAGCGAAACACACGTTTTACTCCAGTCGACCCGGCCCATTCGTTCCGAAGCGTGTCTCTCCCACGGTCAAAAGTTTTTTTTGTGTAGCTAGAGTAGAGTGAAGTAAACGACTTATTTTAACTCTACTTATATTTAGACGGACCAGTTCAGGTACTCTGCTAGGCGTGGTGAGGTAGGAATAAGAGTGGGATGAGAGTCATCTTAAAAATATATTATTAGTAAGTATATATTTCTCGATGTGACCAAGCCAGCGAAGACGATGCGCCTTGGTCTCGCCGATGATGTGAGGCGTGTCTACAATCTTCTATATTTCGACATTCGTGGGTATCCTCCAGCCATCGTCTTGTAATTTTAATTTTCGCAACGAGTAGTTTTTGCTCTTCTTTTAAAGTTAGCGTCCAAGCCTCACAGCCGTACATCAGTATACCTAGGTTACGACCTAGGTATACTAATGTACTCATGATGTGTGATTACTGTCTTGTATATTCTCAATTTCGTACTTCTGCTGAATGAGCATCGTCTCGTGAAGAAAGCATACCAGAGCCGACCGATAGGCCGACCGAAGCACATATGTTGGGTCCCTTTTTGTACGCGAAAAATTGATTCACGCCAAAAGTGGCCGCTTTTGGCGTGAATCAATTTTTCGCGGACGCGTTGGGCTCAACATTTTTGCATGGTTATTTAATAAATAGTACCTATAAGTGTTTGCCGAGAGGTTGTAAAGATATAACTGGGATATCTAAAGCATGTTCGGGTAATAATTTGCTCAAAAACTGGTTATGATATCACAGTACATTAAATAACTTAATCACATTAATTAAATTGTACATTGTATCTCTGTATACCTAGCGTTTAAGTACTAGGTATCTACGAGTATTGCTGCCCCTCCGCGCTCGAGCGAGTAGCGCGATGATTTTACAATTCTGTACAATAATTAATACAAAATTTATATAATAGGAGTTTAAGTAATAAAAAAATAATTTGAATAATTCTTCAATTATAGGCATTTAGTTTCAAGTTCAGTAATTAAGCTTTACTTTTGAACCTAAATTGTCATTTAATCAAACTTTCACTATATCAAAAAGAAAACTTTAAAAAAGTTTTCTTGGAAAATTCACCTAAACCCACATTTTCTTTTTCTTAACAACAATACCTATAATGAATCAAATTGTTACCTACCAAAATCGCCAATCGTCTTTTTACTTGTCACAGATCATATAATCTGATCTGTGGACTTGTTTCCGCTAGTGCTAGGCGAATATTCTATCGATAATTTTCTTAGGTTGCTAATAAAATTAAACCCAACCATAGCAATATACGAACAGCCACACATCAATGTGGTGACATTATGTCAAATTTCAATAGATTCTCACCTTAATATCGAACGCGTTTGATTAAATTTCAAATGAAGAAGATTTGACAGTCTGCATCGTATCTAACTTTATGTGTGACTGTCTGTACCTAGTATAACTATAGCTGAACTATAGGTATTTAAGTGCAAATTGAATTGTTAAAAAGTTTGTTTACAAATAAAAATAGTTTTCTAACTTCAGTGGATGAAGGAGGGAGTGAAATGAGATTCCTTTTGGCTGCATTTAGTGTATCCAATAAAGCCAAAACTAAAGGAAATATATGAGATTATGTTGTTTTTGCGTTCTAAGCAAATATATAAAAGTTTAAACAAAAACATCTCAATAGCATTAACAACTATTTATTAAATATTTTGTTTGAATTTTTTAAGTGCTATCGATACATTCACATTGGAATAAGTTGCATTACTAATTCTATTTGTTGACCTAAAAATGTCTCGATCATTACTCGCCTTTTTCACTGTTTGTAATAATAATGAAACAGAAGCACAAGGCGGACTTTTTGTAGAACAACTCTCAACGGAAAATCGTTATTTGCTTTCGATTGGGATTACGATGATTTTCCTTTTTTCTTTGGAGTATCTTTATTGAAATAATTATTTGTTTAAATTGTGTTTTTTTTTCTTGTTATATGATTTGTAACCTGTATAAGCACTGAATAAATCTTTTTATTTTCATTCTTCTTAAATAGAAATTATATTAACCTTCTATCATCGTAAACATTCGAAAATTCGTAAGCTTATCAGATTATGTTACGGGTATACATCATTCAATTAGACATAAATTATGGTTATTTATTTACATTTTTCTCATAAAATATTGGGTCTGGTCTTTGAAAAAAAATTCCGTTTCTGTTCCTGATACATTGTATATTGTAGAAACGGAATAAATAATAATAAAATATATTCAAAATGTCATTTTGAATATATTTTATTATTATTTATTTATATTTTCATCTCGAGGATACTCCTTGTCACACCTATACTCCTAGCAAGTTGGTTGTAAGTTTATAAGCTGCCGTGCTGTGTTTATAACCATCAAACAGCATTGTAGATTTATACGTAACTTCGTTACCGAGGTGTCGTAAAAGGCGACTAAGGTAAAGCTGCTGGCATGATCATCAGCACCCAGAGAAGGAAAACTCTGCATTTATACCAAAACCCTCGCCAACCCGTCTGCCAAGCGTGGTGAGTATGGCAATTACCCCTCATGTGATTGAGGGAGGCCCGTGCCCCAGCAGTGGGGACTTAAATGGGCTGATGATGATGATGATGAACTTCTATAACAAAAAACAATAACCAAAACTACCCATACAATACGCATTTACTTATGTTGTATTAGCATATTAGGTACTATATATATTATTAAGATCTATTAACTTTTGTGCAGTTAAGAGTATCCATCTACCTATTTATAATGTCAAAAACATATTTCTTCAGGCCTGTATGCTACAGTAGGTCTCTTAATTAAAATGATGATGTTGAGACCTACTTCTTCCCTTTTGTTTTCATCGGGGGATAAACAGTGATAATAAATAAATGAATATTTCACAACATCACAATGATCTGACTCCGAGATAGGTAGCTCAAGCACCGGTTTTTCGTTACTTACTTAAGGAACAATAATTGAAATTGTCTCTTTAATTATTTTTTTCCCTGTCACAGTATGCTCCGTGAGGTGTGACTTGATTGGAATGAGAGCTATTGATGTCACAAAAAAATTTTTGAATGATAAACTATATGTTTATAGAAATAGAGATCAAATCACAGCTGTCATTCTGATCGGGCTATGCTTTGCGGACTATATATTATTGTTTAATTTAAATATAGTAAAACGGAATGTATACAGTTAGAATCAACATAGCCTGCGATAACTAGTGGTGGAAATTATTTAAGGCAAATGTGTTATATACTTAAATTTTTCTATTTGTATTATAATGATGCTGTTTTTTTCCTGAATAAATAAATAAATAAATATCAGAATCAACAGTGGGCTTACAAATTGGAACATGAGTAGGATCAATTTATGTTATATTGTGAAATATTTATTTATTATAATACTTCACTATAAAAACATACTTAAAATACATAGAAAACACCTAGACTAATACAAACAGACATGTTTATGCACACATGTTTGTACTGTGCATTGTACATGTTTATGCACACACATCGAACCCGCAACCCTTGGACCAAAGACAGCGTTCAATGCCGCTGTTCTAAACGTATTTCCAATTCTCACACACGGATCCAGTTTCATTTGCCCAGCAACAGGAGGTGAACAACAAACGTTGTGAAGAAAGTTGGGGAATCAATCAGTTCTTAGCAAACAGGCCGTATAAAGCGATTGATTAATGTTTATTTATATCGAAGGGGAAGTCCTGCCGGATTGTGACTTGGTTCCAGATTACATTTGGGAGGTAATATTTTACTCGTAGTAACGCCCAGTAAAGTATGTTTCGAAATTTTCGAACATTGCTCGGGTTTGTGATCACCAATCCGCATTAGGCAAGCGTGGTGATAAGCCTAATCCCATCATAGTAGCGATGAATTGATTGGAGTGCGTGCAGTGGGACAGTAAATAGGCTGATACTTTACTTTTAGTCTTGAGTACAAAAACTTATTATTTCCAATTAATACTGACGTGTTCACAATTACACAAATAAAAACCTAGATCGATTATTTCGAGGAGCGATGGTAGCTTAGTGGTTAAGAACGCACCTTTCATGGAGTCGTGGTTCGAATCCGAGCATGCACCTCTAGATTTTTCAAATATATATAGTATAGCATAGGCGGCGGCAATCGCTTACCATCAGGGGATCCGTCTGCTCGTCTGCCACTTATGACAAAAAATGTGCATGTCTCCACCACTAGCTCGGCGGTGTGGGAAGACACCGTCAGGAAACCAGCACGTTTGGGATAGTTCCTGAAACGTGTAACCATGATTCAGTCGGTCTGGTTCCCCGGTTAAAGGGTTGCGAAGGTTAGATGACAGTCGCTTCATTGTTAATTACGAGACTCCCCAGATCCTGATCATGGTCCAAGAGACCCCAGAGAGTTGCTCCAGAGTGACAGCAACCGGGAATTACACGCTATGATGAGGGAAAAAACTAGACCAACTATTGTGTTTTTTGGGATATAAGTCGATGATCATTTTTAAAAGTATATCAATAAGCTCAAGAAACACTTTTATTTTGTCAAAACCATTTTCATTTGGCGAATTTTCAAAGGCGAAACCGAAAGTAAAGGGTTATGATGATGGTAAGGGTTAGTTTAAATTTGGTTCATCATCTGTTAAAGTAGAAAAAAATATGGAAGCCGAAATTGAGATGGATGGATTGTGTGAAGAATGACATGATGGGAAAAGTGTTGGATGATTCGATGACTAGTAACAAAAACTTACGGAAAAAGAAAACATACTGCGCCGACCCCAGATAACCTGGGAAAAGGGCAGGAGGATGATGATAATTTGATAAAGTACATAATGTAATGATCCTTATTTATAAACTTACTTACTTCTTTTGTATCTTTTCTTTTAATCTTTTGTTTTTGGACAATGGTGTTCCTCCTCTCCATGATTGTTGTGCCCGAGGGTTCACAGTGATCTATTGTGTATACCTACCTATATTTAAGATCTTATAATGTACACTGTGAAATGCAAATAAAATATTGAGTATTGAGTATATACTTCCTAGAGTAAAATAAAATCTATCCTGTCTGTACTTTTATAATGAGGTGTACTTTTAAGGCAATGAAAAGGCTTATTATTAGTAAACCGCTAAAGTGAAATATTTGTAATATAGGTAACTGCCACTTAAAGCCACATATTGGTATTTTTGGAACTAAATGAGGATTTTCGGAGGTGAAAAATCCGCTAGATGGAGTACTATAGGAGAGAGGTCCAGATACAATGTGATTGGTTATTTTTAAACTTGAACTGCCAAAATGACAATTTGACAAACTAAACAGCGAATGTGATTGATGTTCGACCTCAGTCCAACCGTACGCCATCTAGCGGATTTTTCACGCACGCAAACCCTCATTGCGTCTCGAATCCAAGTGAGGGTGGGCTACTTTTTTATGAATTCCTTTCAGATATTTTTTTTATGTGATAGTTGGCAGACGAGCAGACGGATCATGGTGGTAAGTAATTGCCGCCGCCCATGGATACCCGCGACACCAGTGGAGTCCCAAGTGCGCTGCCAACCTTTAACCCCTTTCCCCAGGATTGGCCCTCCGGTACCCTCACTCACGCAGCGAAACAAAGCACAGTGCTGCTTCTCTCTTCTCTTCTCTGTTTTCTGTGAGGCCGTAATATCACTCCGGTCGAGCCGGTCCATTCATGCCGAAGCGTGGCTCTCCCACGGTCAATAAAGGAATAATAAAAAAGGTAAACTCGATATCGATGGTTCAAGCACTTAAATGTTTGTAATGAGCCCATTATATTTTCATGTAGTACATAACTGCTCATTGTCTAGTACATTAATTACATTGAACGTCTGTTAATTTTCAAAATAAATTCCTAATTATTTATATAAAATTTACCATACATCACCCACAGGAGATGTTGTTATATCCTAATGAATTGTAATTAAATGCTTCAAAGATGTCAACGCTGAAGAGCCGGCGATATTAACATTGGCTTTATGAAATTATACGACGCATGTCGTTATTCTGTATTGTATCTCGACATTCAAGCCAAATATGGGGTGGGAAAAATTTATCGATGTTTTTATTAAGTTACGCCATTTTTTTCAAGTTAAATCTTTGTTGAAAAATATATGAACCCATCCTCTGTCAATATTATCTGTCTGGATGAAAATTCAAAAAGGTTTTGTATCTTGTATCAAAATCACAACCTAAATTTCCTTCCAAAGGTCTCCATTGATTTTGGTCATTATTAGAAGTTAGTGGTTTTTGGTAATTTAGGTAAGGTCTCAAAATCAGTAATTTTACAGAGTTCTCTGTCTATATTAATACGAATTAACTGAGAGTCAGTACACAATAGAGTACCTACTAGATCAGTTTAAGGTGACGGGTAGGGCACACTAGAGACGCCAATCGATTTACTAAGCCGGATCTATTTTAAACACTTTCGGGGTCACAACCTCTCGGCAAACACTTATACTATTTAGTAAATAACCATGCACAAATGTTGGATCCGTTTTTGTACGCGAATAATTGATTCACTCCAAATGTGGCCGCTTTTGGCGTGAATTAATTTTTCGCGTACGCGTTGGACCCCGCATTTATGCATGGTTATTTAATAAATAGTATTAGTGTTTGCGAGAGGTTGTAACCCCGAAATTGTTTAAAATAGATCTGGTTTAGTTGCTACAAATTAAAATCGATTGGCGTCGCTAGTGTGCCCTACCTGTCACCTTAAGCGAACAGAACTCGCGAAAAGCACCATGTGTACTTACCTAATATTACATAATCATTATCTTATATTACAAACGGATTTTTTTTAAGAGACGTCTTATTTCTACGAGAATACCCAATTTTTATCCGAGTACGGTGAAGCAAAATGCTTTTACCTGTATGTATGTACGTATGGTTATTCATCTGTTCCCTCATAATTTCTAAACTAGTTATTATGTTAAAATATGAACAATTGAGGCGTCGTTAGAAGAAGCGTCTTATCTTCTGGATATAGGCGACATGACGTCACGCTAAATTGACTACAGAGCCCTCTAGGTGACTTAGAGTAAGGAACTAAAAAAAAATTTGCTTGACGGTACCGTGTGGAGTATCAAATGAAAGAGCGTTTTAAGCACATTTCAAATATGTAATTTTTAGTCCATTCAGGCAAGGCTGAGAGCGGAAGTGTATGTATTAATATCTTTAATTGCAATGATACCTACTTACTAAAATATTTAAAATATGGTATCAATATAAGTTTGTATATAGCATAGCTCACGATAGCACAAGACAAACCTCTGTGGTTTAATGTGCTGTCTTATTATTGTACATGTATAATTTGTAATGTTATTTGATAAATAAATAAAAATAAATAAATAAATAAATAAAAACCACAGAAATCGATTATTATTTGAAAGGTTTTACAAAACAATACAAGGATTGTGGCCTTCTAAGGTCTATGAAAAATGTCGAAATAAGGTCTACGAAAAACATAGATAAAAATTAAAGCGATCTCATCTCTAGCAAAATGATAATGCGGACGCTTAATTGCACACTTAAATTACTCCGCCGTTACTTAAGGCGGCATTGACACCATCTCTTTCAATTAATATAAGTTGAGTCGTTAGATTTTGTGTCGTCTTCTGGTAATTATGACATTGTAGCCGTTGAATCGTAGGATATTGAGATTATTACTAGGTTTGCAGTTTTGTACATACAGCTACATATCAAAGTATACAAAACTGTTAAATATTGACCGTGGGAGAGCCACTTTTGGGCATGAGTGGGCGCCTTATGCACACCCGTCCGTTGGGAGACCGACGGGTAGTGTCGAGATCTCTCATGACTGGGGCTTCTATTGTGAGGCCGGTCAATGGGCCTACCGACTAAAACCACTGCGGTTGTTCCCGGCATTTACAGGGCTACGGGATGGGATACGGGCATGACGGACGAACCCTGGCACCGCATCCCATCTATGGACAGCGAGGCACGCCAGCACGGCCTCTTTCCTCAACCAGGGGGCTCAGAGCCGCCCGGGCAGCTCCCACTGCCCTCCAAGCAAAGCCCCCAGTGGGCGGCCCCCACATCGCTGGATTGCGATGCGGGCAAGGGCTCCTGCAGGACACCGCGCAGACCCACACCAGGAGAAGGGGCGAACTCGCAGGCTTCCAAAGGTTGCCCCGTCCAGCAAGCGCAGTGCAGACCAGTCAAAAGGGTCTCCCACGCGCAGGTGGGGGCAGCGACCAGCCCCTGTGAAAACAGGGGGTGGCGCACCAGAGTTTGGGAGGGGGGGGGGGGGGGGGGGGAACCTGCGCGGGCGCTTCCGGACACAGTCCATCCAGGAGTGACAACAGTCCAGTTTCGCGAAGGTACCGGCCCGGCCCACGCCACAGCGCCCGAGACCGGATGGCCAAGAAGCCAGACTCCTCTCCCGTCCCTATTGCGACTATGCCTTCAAAAGAAACACCGGTCGTCAGACCCTCGGTGAGACTAATGATGGCCCCGTAGGGAGGTACGCTACGGCGCGGTCTGCCATAAAATGTGACCCTTAAATTTTAAAGGCACACGTAATGTTGTAGTATATTTTTTCAAAAGTGCACCAGTGTTTACGATTGATTGTATTAATTTTGTGGAATGATGATGGAAGATCAATTCCTCAACGGTTAAAGGATAACTCTTTAAATACTGTATTCACAATTAGTTTGTTAGTTATTTGGCGAGGGTGGAAGGGGGAAGGGAGGCGGGAGGGGGGGGGGGGGATCCGCATCCTGCGCGGGCGCTTCCGGACACAGTGAAGGGAAGGGAGTGAGGGGCGGCTGCCAAAAAATGAGACACTTAAACACCCTAATCTCCGGTTTGGGCCTCCGGTACCCTCACTCACGCAACGAAACCAGCACAGTGCTGCATCACGCCGGTTTCTGTGAGGCCGTGGTGGCCTATAACACCGGTCGAGCCGGCCAATTCATGCCGAAGAGAGACTTAAATTAACCGAAATTCTTATTAAGAGGCGCCATCATTCGGCCATGAATAAACCCAGTAGTAAATTTATCAAGTTTTCTAGTTTGCTATTTAGATATTGTGGACCTTCTGATGATCATGATAAGGTTGAATATGAGCAGTGACGTTGACTAGGTATGATCCTTCAAACTGTCAGTTATCAGTATTATCGTTAGTTATCAGGGCAATGACGCACGTCTGTCAGGCACCACTAGCATATAGTATGTATATATTTATATAGCTCGTACTACAATGTCGATATAACCAGCGGCTTGACATACTCGTACCTATGTATTTTCTAGAATGACGGTAGCTCAATGAATCAAAACTTATGCTTCCGAATGGAAGATCAATGTTTGAATCCGAGCAAGCTACAGCGGATCCTCTGATCTTTTTTTTTATTTGATAGGTGGCCGACAAGCAGACAGACTCCTGGTGGTACAGATCGTCTACGCATGTAATCTCATGAAGAAATGGCTCATTCTCAATTTGACACATTATAAAGGCTTAGACTAAACACATTCCATGTTTAATTGAAAATATTTTTTGTCTTTAGTCTTTACTTCGTGAGATTACATGCATAAACTCTGGCCATTTGTGGTCATCTTTCGTGAATCGACCTATAAGCGATTGCCGCCGCCCATGGACAACCGCAATACCAGTGGAGTCACAAGTGCGCTGTCAACCTTTAAGGATTGGGCCGGATTGATCTCGCAGATTGTTCAAGTTGTGATCACTAGTAACAGGTTACTCGCTTGCTCGTTTGTCGCTTATGCCATGCCAAAAATCACTGACTGTCCGCGCGTTTACTGCTCCTACTCTATTCAAAAGATTTTCTCGGCGCGTAGAATGTCTGTAACGAAACCATTTCGTAACTGATAAATAATATTGTCTCATCCAAACAAACTGATCTGCTGTCCAAAAATGAGACACTAAAAAGCATGAAAACAAAATGTTCTACGATAAAAAACCGCCTTGAAAAACCACGAACTAAAAATCATATTTTTAACACTCCATATACTTCAGATAACATTTTACAACAGTACACTCGAAAAGGGTGTCAGAAGTCGGCGCCTAATCTCTGTTGAATAATTGAATGTAATACAAGATTAGTATCTAGCTAGTATTGGGCACCGACTTCGGTAACATCTGTTCTCGAGTGTACTGTTATAAAATGCTATCTCAAGTGTATGAAGTCTTATAAATATTAATTTACACTTTTTAGTTCGTGGTTTTTGGAGGCGGTTTCTTTTCATTTTTTTTTCTTTTGCCAAACAAATGGTCTATGTAAATAAATGTCTTGAATAGGTAATTAAAATACTGGCTATCTTCAAACTGTACTCGTAGTTAGTCGATATAGGACTATTGAGTATATGCTAAAGTGGGTCGTAAAATATAGAGGAAGTTGACAAATATTGTGGATTAGTTTTATAGTAAGAGATAATATAGTACATGGAAAATTAGGTAGTAACAGCATGGCTATTCAAATCTCTTAATCTTCTACGAACCTTATTGTCGAGAAATAACGTTCAAAATGGAATGTTTCTGGTATTTAACGTTCTGTACTCTTTATTGACTGGACCTTATATGTATGAATACTAGAGCATAATATCTTCTTACACCTAGTAACGTGTTGATCGATTGTACGATTATCGTACATACAGTCACACATCAAAGTAAACCAAATTATAAAATTTCTTCAATCGACTCTCATCTTAATGTCAAACTTGTCTGGTTTATTATCAATTGAGGAAATTTAACAGATTGTGGTATCCTGTTGTGTAACTGTATGTACAACACGAGTTAAATTATAAGTGTGGGGATCGAACCCGCAACCCTTGCACCGTTCACTATCGCTGATCCGAACGGGTCGTCATAAGTTGAAAGCAAAGGATGCCCGAATGGAAACCAGGAGAACATCTCGACCGCAAAGATATCAGGGTTCCTAATTACATCACAATATATTTTTTTTCACCCAAGGGGGGTTAAGAAAATGATATTGTGATCCCCTCCGTAACTTCTAAAATACGAGAATAAAAAAACTAAAAAATATATGAACAATATAATATAAGTACACCAAATATACCATGCAAACAGTACGTACCAATTTTTTTAATACGACATAAATCGTATACCGCAATTTAGGTACCACGGAACTCTTCATGAGTGAGTCGGACTCGCACTTGGCCACTTTTTTCTTTCAGGGTCGGGAATCCTGATGAAAAGATTCGAATAATATGTTTGCGTAGGGCACTAGAGTGAATATGATTTTTGCAATGCTATTGACCTGATATAGATTATCAATATCAATTGAGGTTGGTTCCGAACGCATCCTCGGAGCAATTACATTACACACGGCAATGTGGGCTATTTTGTGGTGTGTGAAAAATCCGCATTACACTAAAGTGTTGCGGCTATCATAAGTTTTATTGGCATCCCATCACCGGCGCTCGATTATCATCATCATCATCATCAGCCCATTTAAGTCCCCACTGCTGGGGCACGGGCCTCCCTCAATCACATGAGGGGTAATTGCCATACTCACCACGCTTGGCAGACGGGTTGGCGAGGGTTTTGATATAAATGCAGAGTTTTCCTTCTCTGGGTGCTGATGATCATGCTAGCAGCTTTACCTTAGTCGCCTTTTAGCACACCTCGGTAAGAGTGAGGGTGGCCTATTCTACTCTGCCGGGGACCACACGCTCGATTATATCATAGTCCAATCGCCACACTCTGCTTTGAATTAGGCCCCCTGGTGTGCTCTTTGGCCGTGGTGGTACCTTACCACGCCGTTGGAACAACACAGTGATAAACATCGGTAATTGATATTATCTTATGATTTCATACGTGGAATTCCACATAATTAACTATTTAATATCAGCCATATTTTCCATATCAAGAGTCCAATCGTTCTGCGACTTAGAATGATTCACATTCCTAAATATTCCTGCCTTTTTTCGTATCTTTTTGCACAGACACACCCACCTGCACTTTTCTTTGAACATTGCTATCTAATCCGGTGATCATAATAAATAAGATCGATACTATTGTATAAGCGATCCAATAAAGGAAGCTAGATTAAGAATTACACGAAACCAATTGAAATAATGAGAAGATATTGGAAAAAATTGATTACTGAGAAACAGTCGCATTTATAAAATCATACAGGATATATGTCAAAGTATAATAAAGTATCAGCCTATATACTGTCCCACTGCAGGGCAAAGGCACCCATAATAGAAATCTAGTCATCACTACTATGATGGGATTAGGTTTAATCACCACGCTTGCCTAATGCGGATTGGTGATATCAATCCCGAGCTATGTTCGAAAAATTCGAAACATACTGTTGCTCGACCCGAGAATCGAACCCAGGACCCTGAGATCACGGCCTGGTACTTAAACCACTAGACTTATAGATATAGGTACCTAATAATCGGTAAACAGCTAAACATTCCTTTAACCACATTTTCTACCAGCCATTCTAAAAAACATTTTCTATGACTGGCAAATTGAGACAGAGTCAGTCACGTGACTATCATTTTGTATGATGGTCCATCAAACAAACAGCTTTTCTAGCTCAGCTCGACTTAACCACATTAAATACACCTCTCTATTTTCATAGAACTTTGAAGGCTTTGATTTAAAGGTCCAACGGGAGGCTTAAATGACGTGATGAGTGAGCACGATAATATGAAAAATACGTTATCGGCGGTTAGATTGCCTCTTAGTTAATTTTCTTACACAACTTATCAACATATTGTGTTAACGAGATAACTTATCGCTGATTGTTGTTTTATTGTTCTTTTCTAATTACTATTATAAATATTTCATATCATCAGGTGACCCGCTTGCTCATTTATCACCTCTTGCATAATCACCTTAAAAAAAAACAAAATCAAAATCGGTTCATCCATTCGGGATTAACGATTCCATAGACAGACAGACATACACACACAGACAGTCAAATGTCTAAATAACAACCCGTCGTTTTTTTCGTCGGGGGTTAAAAAGTACCTCCCGTCCCGAAAACAGTGGACCTGGCAACACATACACGTCGTAATTTATCGACGCGCATCGACAATCGTCAGCAAACACGCGTATCTCCCTGCAGATGAACTTGACCTTGCTTTGATTCACGTGAACAATTTAAACGGTAAATACTGGCCGACCATAATCCTCAGACCCCCCTACACGCCCACATGTAACCGCACCATGGATCAAAACATCCCGGTAGTTCAGCACGCTGTTTTATCAACACTAAGTCGAGTCTAATTCTGTTATGTGTATTATTATTATGTATGTATCAGAGTTACTCGTTAGTACCTACGCCATGCGTTTGCGTTATCAGCCGACCTCCAGTCTTGTGTATACGCGCGGAGACACCGCTTGCTTACCCGATAAGTGTAATTAACATTTATAAACAAAATATCGCAAACCTAAATTAAATATCTTACTCGTAAATTGCATAAAAAAATGTAAAACGCACGTGATATTCACGATGATGTTTACCAAAGTTTGGGAATGGAATATAAATAAATTCAACGAGTGCTAACAGGTTTATAAAGTGATACTGATTCAATGAACATGTAACTTTAGATTTATTGTAGAGTAATTTGAATGGAATAAGCGCATTATCGCTTGCAGATCAATTTTGCGCTGAATTGAGTGGAATAGGAGTGCGCTGCTGCATTTTGCAATGTCAAACGTTAGTGTCCCAGATAGAGGTAATTCGATGCGGAGTTCTGACAGTATGCGGAGGCGTTTGATGGTTACAAACCGCTACCGCTTTGTTTACAACTGTACGAGCTGTATCGCATTACAGAGCCGATAACGCGTTGCCTAGCAAGCGATATTCTGGCGCGTCTCGTCGTTGATAAACTATTTTCACCGCACGGGCACAAACTGTGGCTTGGAATCTCGCGGGTGACGCGCGCGTGGTCTATCCATTAAACATTATTTTATTTATCTTTTTTTATTAAAGCTGTTTTGACAATTACTCTAATCAATAACGCGATCTGATCAAAATGGTTATAGATTAGTGCGATACCTACTTTGATGAAATGTGAACTATAGATGTGAATCGTGAACGTGATAGTGTTAGCTAAATATGCATAATCCTGTGGTTATGGACATAGAGAGAGACGAGTTTATTGGTGAGTGAATTCATTAATTTTATTAAATAAATTTTAGCTTAAAATAAAAAAGTTAAGAAAAATTCAATAGAATTTTATAGGATAATTACGAGTGACTTGCTCGTAAAAACAGGGTGTTCTGTAGCTATTTTAAAAGCTGCAATTTGTTCACAAAAATGAGTTTAATATTTTATAAAATGATTCTGTTTTTTTTGTTTCCACGATTATCTACTTGGTATTTTAGTAGATTACACATTCATAAATATGTTGTGGTTTAATTGCGGAAATTGATAAGAAATAATATTTGTTTGGTTTCTTTTTCATTGCTATTCATTATTCAGATAGTAAATAGATAGTATAAATTATCTACAACTATATCAAAAATACCTACCTAAAGTTACTCTAATGAAAAATGTGTAGGTAAATTTAGTTTATACATCAAAGACGTTTTAATCAATTTTTACTATTTTATATCATTTTTCCATTCTAATATTCAAGGCATAAGAAAATAAGAGTTTTTTTTCCATTGAGACAAATGTTTTACGCATTATACATTTACGTTACGTCGTAAAAAGGGTAAACACGATTGTTTTAGCATGTCTGTCTACGGCGTTATCAGCCATATGAACGTCGGATTGTATATTTGTCAAGCTGACAGTTTATGTGACTATTAATTAGTAACTACATCATTTGTGTAGATACTTCTCTTTACATCAATGGCTGTTAGATAATTTCTAGAGTTCCGTACCACGAATAAAGAGGTTACCCATACAGGATTACTTGCTTTTCGTCTTCTGTTTTTGTGTTCTTGTTATCCGTCTGTCAAGACTTGGTAAACAAAGCTATAGGGATCTTCCTGCTGACCTAGAATCATGAAAAACAAGTAGGTAGTGAGAACGTATAGTACAAATATAGGGAATAATCCGTAAACCAGTAAACCAGTTGGTAATTTACATGTACGAGTAAGTATACCTATCAGAGAAAAACACTCCAAATTTTTTATTTCTATTTATACATAATATTGTTTGTATAATAAATAGAATATACCTATATGCCGACAAATTGACGTTTGTAAAGTTTTCAATGGTAAACGAGCTTTTAACATAATTATTACTATCCACGAGTTGGTAAGGAACCAATGTGCGCGAGTCCAACTCAATCTTTAGCAGTTTTTAATTGTGTTTTCTATTAGCTTCGTAGTTCTATACTCGTAGCTACAGGTTTTATTTATCAAGTATTTTTAAGTATTAACATCTTAAGCTTAGAATAGTGACGGTATTTCGTTTAATGTGATCCGTCTGCTCGTCCCTCTATCTCATAAAAATGTATGTAAAAAAAATAATTGTGCGCGGAGCAACATTATTTATAATTTGAAATCAATAAACAAACTAAGTAAATAGCAAAAAAGGCACGGGCTTAGAGTCTGTGGTATGTAATTAAACCAATAAAAAGTATAAACATCTATGGTTCAACACATTTACTTCTCTAAAATAATACAAATTCACAACAACATCATTACCTATAAATCTATAAAAAAAAAATTCTCTTTATTTAAGGAGTTTGGTCAATATTTGGCTATGTCATTTAAAAACATTATAATTGGCAATAAAATTTAAAAAAGTCTACAAAGGTTTAATTGTGTTTATATTTTAATATTACCTATTATTATTTTAAAAGTTAAGGAAATCGAAAGTAATATCAATAAATGGAGCAATATTATGAAGTCCAAATCGGTCGGCAAAACAATCGACAAAGTAAACATCCTGTTTAAATGAAGTTATTTTAGTTAGAATATACCGGTTAGTAACTAGTTTATGTGTCATATAACACGTGCTTTTGTTACCATATAATTACTCATATTGTATATTTATTATATTATTATGCACATGACACGACGTTATTCGAGACCGTAGGTTAGTGCGAGATCGGGCATTCTGGTTACATTTGATGCATTCATTGTTTGAAAATGTAGAGTAAGACAGTGTACACAGTATGACATTACATAAGATATTTCGAACCTCCTGGTTTACTTATTGGTAGCTTCACACGTATATTTTTGATAGGTGGCCGACGAGTAGACGGATCGCCTGATGGTAAGCGGTTGCCGCCGCCCATTGACATCCGCAACTCCAGTGGAGTCACAAGTGCGCTTCCAATATTTAAACCCCACCTATCCCAAGATTGGGCCTCCGGTACCCTCACTCACGCAGCGAAACATTGCACAGACACTGCTTCACGCTGGTTTTCAGTGAAACCGTGGGTAGTGGTATATCGCCCCTTTGGTCTAGTGGTTTAAGTAGCATGCCGTTGTCTCGGGGTCCTGGGTTTGATTCCCAGGTCGAGCACGCAGGCAAGCGTGGTGATTAAGCCTTATCCCATCATAGTAGCGCTTACTTGATTTCTATGATGGAGGCCTTTGCCCTACAGTGGGACAGTCAGTATAGCTGATACTTTACTTTACTGTGTGGTATCACTCTGATCGAGCCCGACTATTCATGCCGAAGCGTAGCTCTCCTTCGATCAGAATACGTTTGATTAAGATGGAAATGAACACCTTTTAGTAGGTAGTACAATGTAATTGTGTGAGGCAAGGGTCAACCAAATGCGCCATTGGGTCAGTCAACAATGAGTGTATGTATCGGTTATCAGTTACATCCCTTTAACCAAAACATCTAATAACCCCGATAAGACCGTCGAATTTGTACATTTAAGTTTCTGTAATGCCTAGTGTTTTTAAGTTGTGTTTTTTGTGCAATAATGTGTATCTATCTTTATATCTACGACTTAAAAAATAACATAAAAAATTACTACTTTTCATACAAAGTCGGTCACGTGACTTGTTAATTTTGTATGGGGAGTAGAAATATTTCCGATGAATTTCCGAAAGTCGTAGAATACATACGGAGTTGCGAGTATAACAGACAATTTTGTAATTGACCTAGTTTAGTTGTTTCAGAAACATACATATATTTTATAATAATTATGTTTTCCACAACAAACGTGCTCCATTTTAAGAAAACATTGAAACGCAATGCACGCGTTTCACTCTAATGAAAAGATTAATTCAGTTCTTTTGGGACTTTTTCATTCACACACACACAGTATATTGGTTCTTCTCAACCTGATGGTAAGCAAGAGACGAGCCCAGGTTTTAATTATTGACGCGCTGTCAAGGAATGACATCCATTGGGACCGCCATACTGGCCCGCGAGATGCTTATTCACGCTTCGTTTGAAGGAATCCATATTTTAGGATTTAAGCACTAGCTTATATAATTTAGATCAGAAGTTCAAAAAACGCTGAACGGTAAACTCACTTATTGTTTACTAAGAATTGAGTAAAAAGTGAGTTGATAACCGTGGAATGGTAGTTTTAACTGACTTTTTCCCCTTGTATTTCATTAACTTCATAAGCAGTAAATCTTGCTATTACAAATCATGGTATAAATTAAATTGACCACTTTTTTCTATTGTTAATGGTTTGCTCTGTCGACTATCTGTTACCAAAGAGTGCTAGGTCACTTTGACCATATCGCCCGGAGACAATCCAACAACATGGACAAGTTGGTTGATGTGGGGAAGGTCAATGGTAGAAGACGAAGAGACCATTCACCTCTTCGTTGGTTACACCAAATAAGGAATGTAACGTTACTCACTTTGATGACTGCCCTAATACAAGCCAAGGATAGGGAAAGCAATCAAGAAAAGCATCTTTAGCAATGAAGAAATCGATGAAGAAGAGATGGTTTGCTCTTAGCCGTTTTTGTACGCGAAAAATGTATTCACGCAAAAAGTGGCCGCTTTTGGCGTGAATCAATTTTTCGTACGCGTTGGACCCAACATTTGTGCATGGTTTTTTAATAAGTAGTATAAGTGTTTGCGGAGAGGTTGTAACCCCGAAATTGTTTAAAATAGATCCGGTTTGGTAGCTAAATATTAAAATCGATTGGCGTCGCTAGGGTGCCCTACCCGTCACCTTAACTAAATGATCAATACAGTCTTGTGCTCTTTTAGACCATACAACTTTTTTATCTCGTAGTACTTTCTCTACCCATTAATTTCCCTTTTTTTCATGGATCCAAGTGTAACTGAATCGTTACAAATATTTTTACATAACAATATTATCTATTTGATCTCTTTTCTCCGTTCGCTTAATTTTTTATTTACATAGCACTATCTAGATTTTTTTTTGTTTTTTTTTCTATCGGCTAACGCTTAGCTACAATCGCACCTGGTGGTAGCAATTTACATATTATGAACAATAATGACCATAGGATTAAAGTCTGTAACATTTTAGTGCAAGAAAGAGATCTTTTCCTATTATGCGAACTAAAACTTGAGATAAAACTGGTTGAGTGAACTATGTAGTTCAGCTGTTCTACTCAAAAACAACACAAGTGTAATCTCGAGCATTTTGTTATACACAACATAGTCCAGGCGTTATTAAATCAGAGTTAAACGACTAGTTGAATTATGAATTTTCAGCATCGTTTGTCTTACCCACAGTGTGAATACTATACCGGCCTCACGAGATCAAAGGGAACTTCGTAATGTCAGACATGCCGTGACTGTTACGACAAAAACACGGCCGTAGAACTGACGTGGATCAGCTATTTAACAAAGGCTTTAAAGCTGCAAAGTTTACACGATATATGCAAATATTATGTGCTACCTGTCTTTTTTATGTGATAGATGGTAAGTGATAGATAAGCAGATGGATCACCTGATGGTAAGTGATCACAAATGCGCTGCCAACCTTTTCCGCAGTTTGGGCCTCCAGTACCATCAATCACGCAGCGAAACACAGTACAGTGCTGCTTCACTCTAGTCGAGCCGGCACATTTATTTATTTATTTATTATTCAGACACCTTACCAGCTAACAGAAATTAATCTAATTAATCTAATTAAGGTTAGGATACATTATTACATTACATTTATATTCATTAGTCACTCACAGATAATTTACAATAAAAAGGCAGAAGAATACAATCCTTGTCAAATTAAGTACAACTAAAAAAAGGAATAAAAATAAGTGCGATAGATAATATCAACATTAATAGCCTAATTTGTCAGTATCTGAGTCAAAACAAGCAAGTTAAAAAACATACGAGTAATAGAACAGTAAAATCAAATAAATAAAATAGAATTAAATTAGATTTTTTTCAATTAAATGTCAATTGTATTAAACACATAATTATGTCAAAAAACAATGCTGAAGCGTGGCTCTCCCACGGTGAATCTGTAATATCTGTGTATGATCAATTGTATTGAAGGCCTAATTTAAAGCAGACGTTACCGTTAGACAGACCGAATCGGAGTTTCCCTCTCTTTTACAAGAGATGTGTGTCTCCTTTGTTTGAATGCGACAGATAATTCTCTTTCGTTACCGAACGGCTTTAATTAAGCCACCTGGGCTTAGTTCATAATCGCACACCTTTAACACGCTTGTCTTTAGGCATCACGCAGAGGTCCATGACAAGCAGACGCTGTTGTGGCGTAAGACTCTCCCCCGAGGTTAAACTTTGCAGTTGGTTACTTTGCTGATTTGTGTCTCCGGGTAGGCAAAAAATCGATCTATGTTTTGTGCCTTTCACTCTTGTATGTGATGAAGTGTTCGGACTTCTTTTAAAGTACATGTTCACGATGGCAAGGTCCGCTACTGCACACTTTCCGAGGATGTCTCTTCCCTCCGCATTGCGGCTGCCAAAGCCGCACTATCCAAAGCCTCCTTGAACACGTAATAACTCCTCGCACCTCTCACCTTATGCCCGGAGCTAGGAGTGATACTATGTAAAAAACCTATGCTAGATAAAACTTCAGAGAAGCACCCATAGCTAACTTACTAACTATGTTGGCACAGCGACCCAAAGTGAGCGTTTGCCTCCGATAATAAGAGACTCCATTTAGGTCCACTCCTGCCAGTCATCCGCCAGAAGTCCGCGTAAATCCTTTTCGACCTCGTCTCTCCAGCGGAGAAGCACCCATAGAAAATAATAATTGCTTTAGGCAGTTCGCAAAAAAATATATTATTTTCTATTCTCTGTGTTGTTACCCGGTCTAGATAAGATAATATTTATGATTTAAAGGGGAAGTCTAAGTAAACAAAGGAAAAAAGAAAGTATTATTTTCAGCGTTGTTATATGGAAGTAACAAAAGTAGACAAGGACGCCATAAAGCAAAAGATATATGTCAGCATCAAAAGAAGTCTGTATGAATCTAGTAGAAATCCCACGAGAAATAATTCATGTTAAAAATAAGACGACAGTTGGTAGGTATATGGTAAGAAATCACCATCGTTGAATAACGTTTACAACACGAAGGTGGAAATACCGAACTGGTACATTGCCCTGGTCTGGTTCTCCTGACTATAGAAGGTAAAGTATCGCTCCAATGCAATTACCTGACTTGCAGAATTATGGTCCAAGTGTACTCTACGTAAGCGTAGAAATAGATACCACCGCACCGCCCGCCGTCGTCAGAGCCACACACATTGGAACCCAAATGGTCTCGCACAGTACGGTTCCAGAGAAATTTCCTCCCGCGAACACTTCGGCTGTGGAATGAGCTGCCACCAGAGGTTTTCCCGGGGGAATACAGCATGAGGTTCTTCAAAAAAGGAGTGTTAAGGTTTTTACCAGGTCGGCAATGCGTATGCAGGTCCACTGGAGTTGCAAACGTCCATAGGCTGCGGTAATCGCGCGCTTGTTTGCCACCGAATAAGTATAAAAAAAATTATACCTTGAAGATAAAACGGTTTCCAACAACAGTCCATGTTTGGTCTTCATCTCTTCTACACTCTTGTCAAAGCGTGCACTCGCATCGTGGTCACTCTGCGATGTCCTTAAAGGCGGGCAGAGATTTCCGCACGATCTCTCGCCATCTCCCTTCTGACACGGGGTTTTCTACTGCGGACTTCACTTGATCAGTCTAGGGCATCGGTGATATTGGTTTATTTTTGATAGTTGAGATCATATTGAAATTGTTGGATCATACATTTCAACGTGCAGCGGAATAGGATCTAAATACTAACCCGTCAAAACCAGCCAATTTACTCATAACTAACGTTTCCTTCATCTTAGCGTGTAAATTCCAGTTCAATCCAAAGCCTTGGTGCAAAGGGTCCATAATTCAGGATTTGGGGAGGCTAGTAATTACAATGAAGCGACTGCCGTCTGACCTTTGCAACCCTTTAATAGGGGAACAGCCAACTGAATCGTGGTTACACGTTTCAGAAACTATCCGAAACGTGCAGGTTTCCTCACAAGATATTTTCTCTCACCGCCGAGCTAATGGTAGAAATGTGCACATAGATTTGAAAAATGCATGCTCGGATTCGAATCACAACCCCCCGCGTGGAAGGCGCGTTCTTTTCCATAGAGCTCACATCGCTCTGCTGATCATAACTAACCATCCGTTTTCAATTCGACCGAGTTTTTGATATGATTTACTTATTCATAGTACCTACATTATTATTCTGTCCCCAGGTGTTTTAATGCAAAAGTGTATAAAGTGCCATCAGTGCGAAACTTTGTCGAAATTTGCCGAGCCAAGGTGAACTTTAAACTATCTTGTACTGACGGCTAATGGGGTTGGCATAAATTCCTTTATGCAACTAGGCTACTAACTTTGGAACTGGATTTAAAGTACCTATATCATCCCGTGTGAATGCATACACTAAAGATAGTGTTGTCGGGTCTAGAACGCTTTTTTGAACTTATCAAAAAATTTGTTATTGTGTTAATAGTAAAAGACAGGTAGGCTCAGTTACTGTCAAAATGATTTTCACTATACACCAAAATAAAATGTGTAAATTTTATTTTGGTGTATAGTGAAAATCATATCAATCAAATAAGGTTACGTGCCAATAAGAAGTTTTGCTGTGCACTCGCGGTAGGTACCAGCTAGCTGTCCCTTAATTTACTTTACCTTTGTTTATCGGAACTTCACGCGCATATTGGTATTTTTTAGGTAGTCCGTGACAGTAATGGATCACGTGATGGAAACGTAAGTGCGCTGCCCACCTTTTAAGCCACCCCCCTCTCGATTGGGCCTCCGGTACCAACACAGGCGGAACACAGCGCTGAGGCTATGCTTTGTGCATTATGCCGAAGTGGTTATCTGACGGTCAACGTATATACTCAGTTTTTAAATTCGGTAAAATCATTCAGTAACAAAACACTTATATTCGTTGCAACTAGCAACACTAACAGAACTTCAAGAGTGCTAAGTTTACTTTAAGCTCGGAACTGTGTTGCTGGTCCTGTTATCGAAACACCCACTCATAGTGAGAAGCTACTTTTGTCATAAACTGTCTCCAAACATAGTTGACAAGTATCTCTCATACCTTTTAAGCCTTCAGCAGCTACTATATTTATCCGTGGATAAATCAGATTAATAAATAATGTCAGATTTAATGACCCCGCTATACCATAGATATAGAATCGTATAGAGATTAGTCGAGTCCGCCCTTAGTCTATATTTTCTTTTCAAACTGACATGTGTTACAATAAAGGAACTTATAACTTTGTAAAAAAAAAAAGAAGAGCACACAATATAAGCGCTTTGATTTCAATGAAAAAGAAATAAACTGGCCGCGAAGCGATACCTGCTTTCCTCTTTCTTTTCAACAATTTTGATTCACATCTCTCCAAATAAAAGTACTAATAACTTCTTTTCAATTATTATAGTATTCGATTGACGTTTGTTTTAAGTACATATCGACTATTCACTTTAATCGAAGTTTTTTAGTAGGTCACCTGTCTATGAAGCAAAAATTTAGAAACGTCAAATGTGGCCTATTAGTTTGGGTCGACTATAGTCATCATAATCTCAGCGTGATATTCCCGGTTGCGTCCAAAGCCATGATTTTGAAGCTCAGGGTATGCTTCGACCATTACCCAATATATAGATTAGGTTTCGCGGTTCGGTTTGCTTGGAATTTCGTGGACCGAGTTTCGCACGAACGTCTCGATACTTCAAGAACTCTGTATCAAGCAGCGTGGCGATCAGTCGGAAAAGTAGGAGGCACTCACACGTTGGACTGACCAAATCAAGTCTGCCATTGGAGACTCAGTCAACGAGTGCAGCAGGATGACCTCGTGCAGGCAGCGCGGTGGCGGCGCCTGGTGAAGCGCATCACAACTGCCCCTACCCACACTATGAGTACATGACGATCACGAACACTCTGCCAAGACTGTACCGGATAAGAAGAAGGTTTGGTGAGTTTGGTAACTGAACCGTGGGAGAGCCACGCTTCGGCATGAATGGGCCGGCTCGACCGGAGTGATACCACGCCCTCTCAGAAAACCGGCGCTAAGCAGCACTGTGCTGTTTCGCTGCGTGAGGGTACCGGAGGCCCAAACCGGGGGAAGGGGGGGTTCAAAGGTTGGCAGCGCACTTATGACTCCACTGGTGTCGCGAGTGTCCATGGGCGGCGGCAATCGCTTACCATCAGGTGATCCGTCTGCTCGTCTGCCACCTATCACATAAAAAAAAATTTACGACTGCCGTCTGACCTTCGCAACCTATAGACAGGGGAACCAGACCGACTGGAACATGGTTACAAGTACCATAAATTAACCAAACCGTGCGAATTCCTCACCTGACCTCACCGAGCCGCCGAGCAAATAGTCGAAATACGCACATAGATTTGGAAACCTTAGAGTTGCGTACTCGGATTCAAATCACGATCCCTCGCGTGGAAGAGCTACCATCGCTCGCGTTAATATACAAAGTCTAGTCATTTAAATCGATTCAAACATATTTTGGGTTATCAGTATCATTGAGAGGTATAGAGAAAAATCAATAAAACATGTTTACACGGAGATAACAGAGCTATATCTACATAGTATGTCATATAATGGCTACCGTGTTTATTACGCTTATCATGTATACTTTATCTATATACTATTTATTATTCTATGCTGCTTGAGGTCTGGTATCGATCTCCATAAATAGGTCATTTAAAACGAGATATTCCGAGGCTACAGTACGTCCCTCCTCATCATCATCATCATCAGCCTATCGCAGTCCACTGCTGGACGTAGGCCTCTCCAATTGTTCGCCACCGTGATCTATCCATGGCTTCTCGCATCCAGCTCTTGCCAGCCATCCTGCGCAGAGCGTCCCCCCCACCTAGCCAGAGGGCGCCCTACATTACGTTTGCCAAGACGCGGTCTCCACTCTAGAACTCGTTTACCCCATCGGTGGTCGGTTCTGCGGCTAATATGGCCAGCCCACTGCCACTTGAGCTTGCTAATCCGGTGAGCAATGTTGAAGCCCTCCTCCTGGTCATTAACTTACCTGGCCATTAACCTCTGGAAGTTTTATACTCACCTGGAAGATTTTGATGTAGTGCAGGTTCGACCAAAGTGGCGCTCTCTTGTTTCGGAGGCCAAGACTTGGTTCGAGTCGTTGAGCCAGCGGAGTAGGGCCATGTCCTACGAAAACCAGACAGCTACGTCGAAAACAAATGTCTGGCCATGCAACCACCACCAGGCCCCGGCTTAAGGGGTAGACCTAGAAAGGTGTGGCTTGACGTCGTAAGGGAGAACATGCGTGCCAATAAATTGACTACATTGGATGCACAAGATCGTGCGAAGTGGAGGAGTAGAAGCATGAAAGCGGACCCCGGGCTCCGAAGCGACGGCTTGGGACGCAACCGGGACTAAACGCTACATATCATATACCTACTTTCGCTGTAGAAAGTGCAGTGGGCACTTTCTACATGACCCAAAGGTCATATAGAAAATGACCCAAAGAGGGAATGCCTCTTGGCATTAATTTCACCTATTGTAACAAAAATGTGCAATAAAGGTTTAAAGAAATAAAATAGATTTTGTCTTGAAAACTACAAAAAATCGCGGATTTACCTAAGGGGTGTTTGAGGTAAGCCTCTGGAACACTGAAAATGGGCAAACCTGTATATTTAAATGTATCTTAACGGGTGTACAGATTCGAACTTTAGTGTCAAAGTGCCGTAATTTGCATGATAACATTCACAATACATTTCCGTCTACAAATCACATCAGCGATCTCAGAGAATGGTGATGCGAATCATGTGAGACTTTTTATTCGATAGACTTGAGTAACACCGCTCACTCACTCCGCTGGCTCAGCGACCCGGAGTATCGGGCTCCGAAACAAGTGATCGTTACTTCGGTCGATCCTGCACAACTTTTAACCAGGAGCCCAATTCTCGAGCTCGTGACATTTATCATCATACGACATATATCACTAAAAATAGTTTTTTGTATGGATTTAATGCGACATCCTCTATGTTCTTACATATCGACAATTCCGAGAATTGGACTCCATTTCTTGAGATATTAGTAACACTGGCAAACATGTGTTCAAGAATCTGTCATCTCATAGGTCTTGTTATAGTTAAGAAAAGTACAGTAAATGCCAATAATAAATACATAATTAATAATAATAATAATACACATATGCCCAGGAGTGCAGTGTTGATCGCATATTTAGGTGAAACTTTTGACTATTTTTTATTACCTCTCCCTTAAACTCTTCTAAATTTCAGAGCTTCCAAAATTTATTGCCGTTTCTGTCACATAGTTGACTTAGAAAGAAAAAGCCGGATACTTGTGAGTATCATAGCCCATATCAAATTCATTGATTGATTCGTTGTGAAACAAAATGTGTAGATCACGCTACATCAAATTGATCGATTTCGAGCTTGTCTAAAGAAATCTAGAGAGACACTAGATTGTTTGACGAAGCACGGGGCGGCTAGGAGTTTGTCCAGATAACTCGTTTCGTTTGTGTGTTTTACACGCGTACCTATGTAGTTCATTGCTGGAAGTATTCTGCGCATTGATAATGATATTAAAATTGGTATGTTAGTGTTGGTTAAAGATGAAAATCTTCCCCCTGCCAAGTGGTCATTAGCGTAGATGCTCACCCAGGGTCAGATGGTTTAGTACGAGTGGTATCTTTAAAATATAAAAATACTGTTGTTAAACGGCCCATTACTAAAATTTGTTTATTCCCTCTGTATGTTTGATTTGTCCGTTAGTGCAAGCGGTGTATGTTTTGTAAGAGAAGTTTACTGAAGTTTCGTTAATGAGTCATAAGTGTTTTTGTTTAATGTTGTTAAAAGGATCGGTTTTTTTCCTTAGCGATTATTGATGCAAGACAATTTTGTGATGGTTGATGGTGTTATTGTTTGTATATTCTATGTTCTTGTTTAAGGATCTCAGGTCAATAAGATACTTGGTGGGCTAGGTCATGGAAGTGAAAGGTGTCATATGTGATTGACGTATCAAGACGACATATTTGTTTGGTTATTCTTTAGGTTTCATAGATGGCGTTGCATGTATACTGAATCGCACAGGGACTATTTTTTTCCGCACATATATAGGTCTCCGATGTAATTTTTAGACTGTAATGTATCAATAAATAAATATGTTATCTAAACAAGTAGCTGAGGTGATGTCCAGCAGTAGACGTCTATTGGCTGAAATGATTAATTTAGATGTTGTATTTTGTATCTGTGCAAAAAAAAAGAACATGACGTATCTATGTCGCACCCTCAGTAAAATACTGCCCTAACTCAAAATTTTAGATAGATGCTGAGTCAAAATAGTATCAGCTATAATCCAAGGGGATGAAAGGTCACCTAACAACAATTTTGAGTTAAGTAAATACACACACAATATGTATATAACATATGAACACGAGATGATATTTTTAAGTGTATATAAATTGCAATAAAACGCTGTAAAAATATCAACAATTTTTGGTTAGGTCAGTATTTTACTAAGAATGCGATGTTTGTTAATAATAAAAATCTAATGGTTACAATACAACTGTAATTATGCAAGAAAAGACTGAACTGAATTAATATATTTTTTCCTGTTAAGATATTTATTGTGTAAGCGGCCATGTGGTCCCCGGCAGAGGAGAATAGGTCACCCTCACTCTTACCGAGGTGTCGTAAAAGGCGACTAAGGTAAAGCTGCTGGCATGATCATCAGCACCCAGAGAAGGAAATCTCTGCATTTATATCTAAACCCTCGCCAACCCGTCTGCCAAGCGTGGTGAGTATGGCAATTACCCCTCATGTGACTGAGGGAGGCCCGTGCCCCAGCAGTGGGGTCTTAAATGGGCTGATGATGATGATGATGATGAATGTATCAATACGGGGATTAACACGATATTTATTATGTGAAACAACATTGTGTACTCACATATTTGGCCCGACGTTTCGGCTACGTTACAGCAGCCGTGGTCACGAGCGGACTGGCGGAGCACGGCGTCGTCTGCTGGGGCCGGGCTGTGAATCTTCGGACACCCTCACATTTTTTGATATTAATTCGCCACTAGATGAATTGTCAGTGAAGCTACTCCGACACACTACACTAACAGTATCGGTGTTTGTTTTAATTGTTAGAGTTGAAAGTAGAAGTTGAGTAAAAAGTGAACAAGAAGACCGTGCGTTTTATTTCTGGGACCCGCTCCCACTGGCGTCGCGACGATTTAGTGCCGAAGTAAACAGTTTACAAAGCTTCTTATCGTAGAGCATTAAACTAAAAATTGCGTGTGAAACTTGCGCATAAAACACGTAACCTGGACAAGCTCTGAGACTCAAGTCACAACACTGTCTCACAGACTGCAACTTCATAAAATGAGGTTAAAATGTTGGTATTCAAAGACTAACTTTAAATTCAAATTTTATTCAGACTTGAGATAGTATTCATGGGTATAGGAATACTATCTTGATTCCCCAGAATAATAGTGTTTTCAAAACATAGGTGCAGTCACGTGTAAGTTAAGTTATTACTCCATTATGAATCGTATTACATAGCTGTAAGAGTTATGACTGTATAATGTCTGTCCATATTTGTGACGCAGACGCACATCGAAAATCCTAATAAAATCTATTCAGAGTGTGAGATATAGGTAGGTACTAGTAAGGTAGGATGAAGTGACACTATGATGTACTTTGTCACTGCGTAGAAATGTAGCATCGCTATGGTCTTCTATCGCATCAACAATGGGGAGCGTTCCGAGGAGCCATTTCACCATCGTACATCACTACAGAATTCAGAATTCCATCCACATCACCTGGATATATTTTATTCCACCACAGTGCGTTTCTCACGCCGCTTCCTAACGCGCGTAGTAAAACTGTGGAAACAGCTACCAAAAGATTGTGTTCTGAACAGATACGACTTGGTGATCTTCAAGAAATAGGCTTATTCTTCCCTTAAGGGCCAGCAACGCTCTGTGATGCCTCATGTGTTGTAAATGTTCATGGTTGGCGGAGCGGCAAAGAGGATCTCTTTTTGTCTGTCTGTGTTTACAATATTTTCACTTTCATAAAGGCCCTCCCTTCACTCACTTGCTTACCTGTAATAAGTTTAGTTGACAACCCGACTCTAATTAAGTGGTTCAATGTAAACAAAAACAATTTCGATTGACAGAACGCCCATACCAACCCACACTAAACCCTATTCGATAGGCTAGTCGCCAAGGCCCCACCATGTCAATTAACGAGACGTGTGGCCGCACTAACTGTTATTTATTTCACTATCTACGACCAAGGTAAGGTGCTATTTTCTGGTACAAAACAAACGATTACGAACCTTGTTCTTTATACATGAGGGTTGACGAAATTAAAGGTTATTTTTAAGAATTTATGTTATGGGTTAAGTATATATTGCTGTTACCTTATGAGTACTCAAATAATAGATCTTATAGTCAGCTTCTATTATTTCCGGTTCCCGACCATCGTCTCTGGAGCCCAAGGGTATGCATGTTTGATCCAATATTTCTGGAAATCTGAAAAGAACCTACATTGAAGCGACTGCTGTCTCACCTTCACAACCCTTGAGAGGGGAACGAGACCAACTATATCACGGTTAGTAACACATTTAGATTCATTGTTTCAGGAATTTAATTCAGATGCAGTGTGAACAGTTTCAGAAATTATCCTTGCAGGTTTCCTCACGTTATTGTCCTCACCGCAGAGTTAATAATAGAAATACGCATATAAGTACTTATATTTAAAAAAATTCAGAGGTGCGTGCGCGGTTTCGAACATACGAATTCCCGTTCAAGAGGCCCACGGTCTTAATCACTGAGTTACCATCGATCTCTCAAAATATAAAGTTATACTTAGTTAGTTATTTGGAAGTATTGCACAAAAAGTGTTTTTCGTTAATTCATAAGTATTTTGTTTTGATTTTGGTTACATCAAAAAGATAAAGATAAGAAAAAAATCTTTATTCAATTAAGGTTCATACAGAACACTTATAAATGTCAATATTATCATCTACCACTGGTTTGGAATATCGATTTCTACTGAGAAGACACCATCAAGAACTCAGTAGTTACTCATTTCAAATATTGATGATATGACAGAGTTTCAATTGAGAAAAAAATACAATTGTCAAAGTTAAGAGACTACTATGAATAACAACTCACAAGACTAATCGATTAACATGACCAAGAATTCTTATCATTTAAATACATCAATCAATCAAATCCAATGATCCCATCGCACAATCATCTACTTACATGGAGCAAACTTGTTAAGTACAAGTTGGTTGTTCCATTAATAGTTTTACCAGTAAAAATAAATTCACCATTACTTGTGCGCACTGACAAAGAGTAGTTCAATCAGCTTTCCGTGAAATATACTTTTTCATTTCGTTTGATTTTTCATTTTCAGGTTGCAGCTCAATATCACAATGTGGGAATAGTAACAGCAGAACCGCGGAAAGTTTCCATTTTTATATGATTCCATTCAAAATGGAAATCCGATCTATCCGATATTTACTCCAGCCAGGACAAGAGAAAACAAAGTAACGAACAGCTTTCACTTATCTTTGTTGGAAACTTCGGCATCAATGCCATTCTTACCTTTTGAGATTCTTTTATTTACAAATTCAGCAAAAAAGTTTCTTGTAGGTATTTTTTAATAATTGACCTTAAGTTTATTTGAAAACGCCCAGTCTTTGGTTAGGGTGACGGGTACGGAACACTAGCGACGCTAATCGATTTTAATTTTTACCTACCAAACCGGATGTTTTGTAAACAATTTCGGGGTAACAAACTTATAGTTAACTGTTTGGTCTGCTTTTGCACTCGAATTTTGGATTACCGCCAAAAGTGGCCGCTTTTGGCGTGAATCAATTTTACGCGTTACGGAGCCGACGTCGGCGCCGCCTTATTTACACCCGGCTGCTGGGAGTCGGCGGGTAGTCACGTAGAGCACGTTTAGTCACTTTTACCGCCCTAGCCAGTCGACGGGTTGGTTAGTTTATAAACATTACATAGAAAATTTCAAAATGTTTCTATTTATTTGTAACTAGACTGCGCCCGCGGCGTTACTCACGCAGTTTTAGTCTTGCTTACAAAAGTCTTCATTCAAACTTCAAACCCGCGCAACCCTTAGGGGTTGAAAATACAAAAGTAAATTTTTTATTCAAAACCAGTTCCCAAACATCAATTTTAAGATTATATCATAATTTAAATTGTCTAATCCCCCATACTGAATTTCATCCTCTAATTTACCCCCTCAAAGGGTGATTTTCCAAAAACCTTTAAGTGAATTACATTTTATTTTAATTATATGTATATATATAATTTTTCGCTTTCCTAATATCCAAGATGACGTTCTTCCATACAAACTTCAAACCCGTTTTCACCCTGTTAAGGGTAGAATTTATAAAAATGTTAAAACAACTTGTTCTTGGTTTAAAATAAGGAGAACGTATAGCGAGTTTCAAGATTCTTACTTTAAAATTGCTAAACCCCCATACTGCCATTTCATCCCCTATTTTACCCCCATCAAGGGTGATTTTCAAAAACCGTTAAATGGGTTATTTTTTATTTCAAATTATTAGTCTACATAGAAACTTTCACATTTCTAACATCAAAGATGGCGGACCTTTCATACAAACTTTAACCCCCTTTTTACCCCCTTAAGGGTTATAATTTTCAAAAATCCCTTCTTAGTGCTCACTAGTAAAGGAACCCCCTTCCCAAATTTCAAGTTTCTAGGGCTAGTAGTTTGGGCTGTGGGTACATTCCTAGTCACTCAGGTTCTCCTTTAATATATATAGATAGAAGATGTATGAATCCTATCGTATCGGGCAATTTAGTTCCAGAGCAAACCAAGAGTAGCTCAGTTCAGGTCTCATTGAAAAGATTTGAAATATATTTAGAATAATAATAATGAATTTGCTAAAATAATATTTCAGTTGTAAACACAAGGTCGGCGTAGTAATAAGAAGGCTATGACAAGCGTTAAATCCTGTCTCGACAACTTCATGGTATTTCACTAGATTTCAAGCGTGAATTTGTACGTCTAAACTAGGATTGTGGTTGAAGTATTTATAAATGGTTTTAGACTTTAAATTGACACTTTGACACGGCTTTCAAATATACAAAGGCACAGAAATGTTTGCTTTGATATTTATGAAACTGCTATTATTTTTACAATGTAAAAAATATTATTAGTAAAGCAAGCTATGGGTGGTTAGCCTCTCCGGTCCTAGGTGTTTGTTAAAGATGAGTACAGCCGTTTAGCTTAGTATTATCTCGTTGCAAAATTGCTCTACAGACGTCTTTTTTTTGGTATAAATAGTAACATGTCAAGGGGATATCATCATGGTCAATAACTTGTTGCTTGTGAGGAACAAGGTAGGCTCCATCTCTGAGAAAAATCTCTGAGGTTCCCGAGGCTTACACCTTAGTCACACTTAGGAAACTAGCGATAAATGTATGAATTCATAATTCATTGTAATTTGCACTTTTGCACTTCACCCAATGTCAAATAAAGCCATAGATTGGATCAAACTGTCAATTTTTTTTCCCTAATTGTTTTTTTTTTATCATTTCGTCAACGTGTCAACATTGACGATATGAAATAATCGATGGCGCCACTGTCGCTTTTATAAATAAGTTAGTTAAGATTCTATCTTCTTCCGTTCTATCTAGTAATTCTATCTCACATTATCGTTTATTTATGTACATTAGAATTTATTTATTTATGGTTATCAATTAACACGGTCGTCACTTACAACAGGTCCTGCCAGAATACCAGCGCTGCCGCGGCATTTCTGTCGTGGCAGCACCATGCTGAGGCCAGGACCTGATTGACCTCACACTTCACACACGCCTATTTATTTAGAATATTTTCATTATATAACTGTGTATTTACCTACCTATCGTATGTTCTCGTACTCACCTTTGTCTGTAGTTTTAATGTGTCAATGTTACCTACGTTTTCTAATGAGTGTTCAATGTTAAATCATTTATTGTGATGGTCAATAAAATGTTTCTTTCTTCTTTCTCAATGCCTTACTGAATGTCTGATTTCCCGTTGGATCAGTGGTAGTGAACGCTGCCTCTGGTGCAAGGGTTGCGGGTTCGATACCCGTACCGTACAAACATTTGTGTGCTTGAACGTCTCTGTTTGTATTAGTCTGTCTGTAAGTATGTATTTATTTACAAAATAAAAGTATTAAACGTAAAGTAATTACGCTGTTGGTTCTGACATCCGTAACACAGGTGATTAAAGATAAGATAAAGTTAAAAAATTATTTATTCAATTTAGGTCCATACAGAACACTTATAAATGTCAATATTATCATCTACCACTGGTTTGGAATGTCGATTTCTACTGAGAAGACACCATCAAGAAACTCAGTAGTTACTCATTTCAAATATTGATGATGTTACAGAGTTTCAATTGAGAAAAAAATACAATTGTCAAAGTTAAGAGACTACTATGAATAACAACTCACAAGACTAATCGATTAACATGACCAAGAATTCTTATCATTTAAATACATCAATCAATCAAATCCAATGATCCCATCGCACAATCATCTACTTACATGGAGCAAACTTGTTAAGTACAAGTTGGTTGTTCCATTAATATTTTTACCAGTAAAAATAAATTCACCATTACTTGTGCGCACTGACAAAGAGTAGTTCAATCAGCTTTCCGTGAAATATACTTTTTCATTTCGTTTGATTTTTCATTCTCAGGTTGCAGCTCAATATCGCAATGTGGGAATAGTAACAGCAGAACCGCGGAAAGTTTCCATTTTTATATGATTCCATTCAAAATGGAAATCCGATCTATCCGATATTTACTCCAGCCAGGACAAGAGAAAACAAAGTAACGAACAGCTTTCACTTATCTTTGTTGGAAACGTCGGCATCAATGCCATTCTTACCTTTTGAGATTCTTTTATTTACAAATTCAGCAAAAAAGTTTCTTGTAGGTATTTTTTAATAATCGACCTTAAGTTTATTTGAAAACGCCCAGTCTTTGGTTAAGGTGACGGGTACGGAACACTAGCGACGCTAATCGCCTACCAAACCGGATGTTTTGTAAACAATTTCGGGGTAACAAACTTTTTGGCATACACGTATATTATTTATTTAATACTTATAGTTAACTGTTTGGTCTGCTTTTGCACTCGAATTTTGGATTACCGCCAAAAGTGGCCGCTTTTGGCGTGAATCAATTTTACGCGTTACGGAGCCGACGTCGGCGCCGCCTTATTTACACCCGGCTGCTGGGAGTCGGCGGGTAGTCACGTAGAGCACGTTTAGTCACTTTTACCGCCCTAGCCAGTCGACGGGTTGGTTAGTTTATAAACATTACATAGAAATTTTCAAAATGTTTCTATTTATTTGTAACTAGACTGCGCCCGCGGCGTTACTCACGCAGTTTTAGTCTTACTTACAAAAGTCTTCTTTCAAACTTCAAACCCGCGCAACCCGGTCCCCAAACATCAATTTTAAGATTATATCATAATTTAAACTATCTTATCTCCCATACTGCATTTAATCCTCTAATTTACCCCCTCAAAGGGTGATTTTCCAAAAACGTTTAAGCGAACTACATTTTATTTTAATTATATGTATATATACAATTTTTCACTTTCCTAACATCAAAGATGACGTTCTTCCATACAAACTTCAAACCCCCTTTTCACCCTGTTAAGGGTAGAATTTATAAAAATGTTAAATCAACTTGTTCTTGGTTTAAACTAAGGAGAACGTATAGCGAGTTTCAAGATTCTTACTTTAAAATTGCTAAACCCCCATACTGCCATTTCATCCCCTATTTTACCCCCATCAAGGGTGATATTCGAAAACCGTTAAATGGGTTATTTTTTATTTCAAATTATTAGTCTACATAGAAACTTTCACATTTCTAACATCAAAGATGGCGGACTTTCATACAAACTTTTAACCCCCTTTTTACCCCCTTAAGGGTTTAATTTTCAAAAATCCCTTCTTAGTGCTCACTAGTAAAGGAACCCCCTTCCCAAATTTTAAGTTTCTAGGGCTAGTAGTTTGGGCTGTGGGTACATTCCTAGTCACTTAGTCACTCAGGTTCTCCTTTAATATATATAGATAGAAGATGTATGAATCCTACCGTATGGGCCATTTAGTTCCAGAGCAAACCAAGAGTAGCTCAGTTCAGTTCTCCCTGAAAAGATTTGAAATATATTTAGAATAATAATAATGAATTTGCTAAAATAATATTTCAGTTGTAAACACAAGGTCGGCGTAGTAATAAGAATGCTATGACAAGCGTTAAATCCTGTCTCGACAACTTCATGGTATTTCACTATATTTCAAGCGTGAATTTGTTCGTCTAAACCAGATTGTGGTTGAAGTATTTATAAATGGTTTTAGATTTTAAATTGACACTTTGACACGGCTTTCAAATATACAAAGGCACAGAAATGTTTGCTTTGATATTTATGAAACTGCTATTATTTTTACAATGTAAAAAATATTATTAGTAAAGCAAGCTATGGGTGGTTAGCCTCTCCGGTCGGTGTTTGTTGAAGATGAGTACAGCCGTTTAGCTTAGTATTATCTCGTTGCAAAATTGCTCTACAAACGTCTTTTTTTTTTGGTATAAATAGGAACATGTCAAGGGATACCATCATAGTCAATAACTTGTTGCTTGTGACGAACAAGGTAGGCTCCATCTCTGACGAAAATCTCTGAGATTCCCGAGGCTTACACCTTAGTCAAACTTAGGAAACTAGCGATAAATGTATGAATTCATAATTCATTGTAATTTGCACTTTTGCACTTCACCCAATGTCAAATAAAGCCATAGATTGGATCAAACTGTCAATTTTTTTTCCCTAATTGTTTTTTTTTTATCATTTCGTCAACGTGTCAACATTGACGATATGAAATAATCGATGGCGCCACTGTCTCTTTTATAAATAAGTTAGTTAAGATTCTATCTTCTTCCGTTCTATCTAGTAATCTAGTAATTCTATCTCACATTATCATTTATTTATGTATATTAGTATTTATTTATTTATGGTTATTCATTAACACGGTCGTCACTTACAAAGGTCCTGCCAGAATACCAGCGCTGCCGCGGCAATTCTGTCGGTGTAGTGGCAGCACCATGCTGAGGCCAGGACCTGATTGACCTCACACTTCACACACGCCTATTTATTTAGAATATTTTCATTATATAACTGTGTATTTACCTACCTATCGTCTGTTCTCGTACTCACCTTTGTCTGTGTTTTAATGTGTCAATGTTACCTACGTTTTCTAATGAGTGTTCAATGTTAAATCATTTATTGTGATGGTCAATAAAATGTTTCTTTCTTCTTTCTTAATGCCTTACTGAATGTCTGATTTCCCGTTTGGATCAGTGGTAGTGAACGCTGCCTCTGGTGTAAGGGTTGCGGGTTCGATACCCGTACCGTACAAACATTTGTGTGCTTGAACGCCTCTGTTTGTATTGGTTTGTATTAGTCTGTCTGTAAGTATGTATTTATTTACAAAATAAAACTATTAAACGTAAAGTAATTACGCTGTTGGTTCTGACATCCGTAACACAGGTGATTAAAGATAAGATAAAGTTAAAAAATTATTTATTCAATTTAGGTCCATACAGAACACTTATAAATGTCAATATAGGTACACATAATTATCATCTACCGCTGGTTCGGAATGTCGATTTCTACTGAGAAGACACCAACAAGAAACTCAGTAGTTACTCTTTTCAAATATTCATGATGTTACAGAGTTTCAATTGAGAAGAAAAAAAATACAATTGTTAAAGTTAACTGACTATTATGAATAACCACTCACAAGACTAATCGATTAACATGACCAAGAATCCTTATCATTTAATTACTCTTGTATACTATACTAACCTTTCTTCATTAGGCAGGTTTTAATATGAGGCTTAAACATATCCAATGATAGGTTAATGACATTTTGTGGGAGCTTATTGAATATCTTAATACTTAAGCCATCAAAGGAATTACCGATTTTATGAAGTCTGAGGACTGGGACGGCAAGTGTATGTTTATTTCTGGTGTTAAGACTATGACTATCGGACTTTTTTGGAAAAGTGTGCAAGTTTTTACGTGCATACACAATGCACTCGAGGATAAATTGGGAAGCCACGGTTAAAATATTTATTTCCTTAAATATTTCCCGAAGTGAGTCACGTGATCTAAGTCTGTATATAGCGGCTGTATTGAGCTACCTATCTCGGAGTCTGATCAAAGTTCCTATGTGATGTTGTGAAATATTTATTTGTTTATTATATCTTCCTCAGCTTTGACTAAACAGCATCAGTATAAAAAACTTATGCATATGGGTCTGGTATTAAGTGATTCTCTTCATGATTTTGAAATATGTCATCTTGGATACATTTCAGCTTATCGCTGCCTACTTGTTGAGCTAAAAAAAGCTAATCTTTATTTCGTTTTATAACCAAGAACGGGAGATAAAATTAGCCAAGACTGACTCATGGCATTATCAGGGTGACTTAAGCTATAGCGATGAGAGTGATAGATTAATTACCTTAGGTATGCCGAGTTTTAATCCAAACTTCAAATGTAATTTGTAATTTTAAGGTGGGTGGGTATTGGTGTTGCTATGTTAGAGAAAATCGATTGCATTCACGGTTCAACGTACTTTGTGAGGGATGGCTCAGTGAATAAGAACGCGCCTACCATTCCGGGGGGTCGTGGTTTGAACCCGAGCGTGCATATCTGGATTTTTCAAATCTATGTCCATTTTCTGAAACATGTAATGATCATTCAATTGGTCTAGGTCCCCGGTCGGATGGTTATTGTTAATCATCGTCGTCATCGTCAGCCCATTTAAGTCCCCACTGCTGGGGCATGGGCCTCCCTCAATCACATGAGGGGTAATTGCCATACTCACCACGCTTGGCAGACGGTTTGGCGGGGGTTTTGATATAAATGCAGAGTTTTCCTTCTCTAGGTGCTGATGATCATGCCAGGAGCTTTACCTTAGTCGCCTTTTACGACACCTCGGTAAGAGTGAGGGTGGCCTATTCTACTCTGCCGGGGACCACACGGCGTCTTATCGTATTGTTAATATATTTCGCCATTTTCATAACAATTCCTTTCATATGAACCCATTTGAACAAGAAGATTCAGTTTGAAATTTCGGAAGAGAAGGAACTTGAAGAACTATAAAATATGAAACATTAGAACAGGACCAATATATCCTGAGCCCAGCGGTAGCCATGATATCTGCTATGTTACAACTCACTTCATTTATCTACAGTGTTGATACTAAATTAGTCATCATAATACATTGACCTTAGAGTTGAGTGTCAGATTGCGTTTTGGCATGCGCACGCGCCGTTGGCTACACGCTAGCATTCCAGGCTCGGTTAGGTATAAACAAATATAGCAAGGCACGCTTCTTGCTTTTTGAATGCGTGCCTACAAACCTAGATGGTTTCTTTCCCTATGAAAAAACTTTGAAGGTCGAATTTACTATTCTTAGACCACTATCAATATAACAATGGTAAATCGCCGTATTAAAACCGGTACCGGGTTCCCTGGTAGGTCGTACAGCAATGAAGGTCTGCATTGCGCCAGGTAGGGGTGAAGCGGCGAGCGCGATCAGCGGTGCGGTCTAGTCCCAGCTGTGGGGTTTCCGACCGCTATTGCGCAGAGATGGATACCCCAGAAGTTTTGGTTAGGGTTAGAGTCCCATACACCACCTTGTTCCCTACACGTAGCAAGGTGACGACCATGATGGTTTCCCCTTGGAAAAAAATGTTCCCTGTCTGATAGTTGCTTCTTTGTAATTAATATACTCACTAAATCCCGGAAGATGGCACAAGCGTATTCTGGACTCCAACGTGACAGCTTTGTCTGCAACGCGAAATGTCACGGTGGGATGACAAGGAACCCTAGATTGCCTCGCTACGCACATAGCATTCCTAGACAAAATTGTATTATAACGTCAGTAAATGCCCATGATAAAGGCCTAGGCCTGCTCCCCTGCCAGTATAGCTTCAAATATACTGCCAAGGGTGAGGTCCTGGCCGACCTTCGCCACCAGTGCCTGGCGCTGCTGGTCCCACGACGGACAATACGTGAGCGTATGATCTGCCGTGTCATCAGCAGCGCCGCACTCGTAGCAGGAAGGAGCTCCCTCTCGGCGGATGCGATGCAGGTAGTGACCAAAGCAGCCATGCCCTGTCATTACCTGCACCATCCTGTAGGTGAGAGAGTTATGCGGCCGCTCGAGCCACCGGTCTAGTGCCGGGGCGAGCGCGTCCGACACTCTGCGGTTATATTCGGACCGCCTGAGGTCCGAGGCCCAGAGGGTGACCATATCCTCATGGTGCCCCTTGCGTACTGCCTCCCTCTCTATGGGGCAGTACGGTTCTCCACGCGCCTTCTTGTCGGCGGACTCCGAAGAATGTACGTCAAGCCAATGCGACCACCTCGCCGCACTTCATGTCTGTTGTGGTGACAACAGGCTTGTGCTTAAATATTCATTCATGTTCATTAAATATTATACATTACATGACCTATAGGTTAACATTGACGAGATAAATTTTATAGAATAATAATTTTGTACCGGTTTGGTATTAAGTTAAACAAACGCTGTTGCGATTCAGTACAAGTTTTATATTTTTGCAATAAAGTAACATTTTTAGCATAATAAATAATATAAAATGATGCTTTTAATGCAATATAATAATATTTTTTAACACAATCAATAATAATAAGCGATAATGCCGCTGTGCTAAATTTATAAATACATGAATCAGTATTATGTCAGAAATCAGTGTTCTCTATTAACAGCGGAATAGCTTACTAAAACTTTCATTCTAATTCATTATTAAGTTAAACTAAAACAAAATCATAAACTATTTAAAAAACTCTTACACGTGAATGGTTCCCAGACAGCACGTGACAAATGACCGCGCCGGAGCCGATGTGCGTCAAGCCGCAGTGTTCACCACGACCCGGGACCATTTGGCTTGCTAATTGAACGAAAACACATACATCGCATGGCGGAATTGCTTTGACTTTTGATTACTACTGCATTAGCTACTACTAAAATTAAAAAAAAAATGCATACACGGGACAATACGCGATATATAGAAATAAAGTCTTATCATTTATTTAATTGTGTTATGCATCGCCAAAGATTCAAATAAAACATATTTTTTTTTGTGCAAAATATATTTATGAGAAACCGCTCAAATAAGTTATTTTGGTTTGTTACCTTTTCATACTTTATACTAAATACATTTTACTGAACTTCCTAAATTGTTAACAAATATTTTCGTCAGCATCATATCAGCCATAGGACGTCCACAGCTGAATATTAGTTCAAAACTGTTACGAGTAAATAATTCTCGGAAAACATATTACAAAATCAGTAAAATAAATGAATAAATTCTGACAACATCACATATATTGCTCTGGTCTCAAACTAAGGTTTTTCTTTTTACTGTGGAAGCCAGAAACAACGAAGGCTTCACAAGCACCCAGACACAAAATAAACAGCACTTGTGTTGGTACAGAAATCGAACCCTGCATCTTAACCAGTTTTCTAAACCACTGCGATGGGTCGTCAAATCCTGAATGAATGAATGTCGGAGAGAGTGTGCGTCAAGCCGGGGAGTCCACCATGGCCCGGGACAATTTTGGCTTGCTAATTGACTGTAAAAGCGAACATCAAATGACGAAATTGCATTTATTTGTGTTTATTGATATATTACAAAATCAGTAAAATAAATGAATAAATTCTGACAACATCACATATATTGCTCTGGTCTCAAACCAAGGTTTTTCATTTTACTGTGGAAGCCAGAAACAACGAAGGCTTCACAAGCACCCAGACACAAAATAAACAGCACTTGTGTTGGTACAGAAATCGAACCCTGCATCTTAACCAGTTTTCTAAACCACTGCGATGGGTCGTCAAATCCTGAATGAATGAATGTCGGAGAGAGTGTGCGTCAAGCCGGGGAGTCCACCATGGCCCGGGACAATTTTGGCTTGCTAATTGACTGTAAAAGCAAATATCAAATGACGGAATTGCCTTATTTGTGTTTGGGTACCTTAAACCTGAGAACTTAACCATAAAAATTCAGTTTAATAAAAACAATTCTTAAAAAAAAATCGTTATTGTTGTTGTCATTAAGGAAAAATAATAATTGTATCCAAAAAAAAATTAAAACCATTGATTTTAAGGCGTTGACGACGTTGTGATAGCAAACCGTAGGTACGAGTATACTTATATGCTAAAATTGCTGATAAGACCGAAGTACCTACAACAAAAACGAAAACTTTTGACAATAGTAATATGCTTCAAAGTTGCTACTGGATGCTACTTTCTTGATGACTTAAAGTTTTGATTAGAATATTAAAATTAATTTTAAATAAAAGCTAATGTCATTTACTAATAAGCGATTAAGAAATAGTAAACTTTGGCAAAATATATATCTTAGTCTGCGTTCGCTCCGCCACGCCCTGTGGAATCTCCATGACTTGTTTTCGCTAAATAGAGTTTGAATAAAATGACAGCCACTGATGTCACAGAAAAATTATCTTTAGATCAATAGTAATAAAATCTATGAAATGAAACTCGCTAAAATGGTAAACCTTTGTTGCTATATTTAAAAACTAGCTTCCAAGACAGGACTCAAAAAATATCAATGGACATGACTCCAACCAAAATTTCAAGCAAAAATTAATGAGACTTCATTTGCAGAGAAAATTCATTTTATAAAAAAAGGTCAGTTGAGCGTAAAAATACATCGTTACTCCCAACTGTCCCGCAAATAATATAATTTGGGGCGCATTAAGGCATTTCTAAATGGGAACAAGGATTCTTTTGTTTCACTTCCATGGACATAATATTTCTTTGAATTTCTCTTCTCAGACGTATTCCAAATTTAAAAATATGAGAAATGCTTTTTGACACATTAAATAAAAGAAAACGTGTGTCAACAAATTTGTGAATACTAACAGGTACTAACCATATATTTAGTGTACGAAAAACTATTCGAAAGGTACACGATTCGTCATGATGTTTTCTCGCACCGCTGAGCTAGTGGTAGAAATACGCTCGTAGGTTTTAAAAATCGAGAGATGAGTACTCGGATCCGAACTTACGAACTCCCACTAAAAAGCCGCACGCTCCTAGCCACTTACTCCATTACAGGTACTTGCTAGTACTTTTATATCTTTCAACTACAGCTGGCGCACTGCCACGTAATATAATATTTGGTCCCGTCTGCTTCGGTACGATCATACTCGTAACTCGGCAGTCGCCCCGGGCGGCACTTTTATGGGGCGACAAAATTTCCCTGCAAATATTAAAATTTTACAGCTTGATTTTTCATTAGTAATTTTGTAACGAATTCGGGGAATACCCTTTCATTGAATGATACTTTATCGCGACTACGGGTTTGAATGAATGAATGAATATACTTTTATCATTTTAAACAGAGTATGAAAATTTAAAACTAGGCATCACAGGTATGTACAACGAAGGCGGCCTTATCACTATGAGCGAGCTCTTCCAGGCGACACTTGATAAAAGGTGAAGGGCGGTACAATCTTAATTCTTATATACTTATACAGAAAGTTAAGGTTTGCTTCTCTCTTGAAGATCCCAATATTACGTGGTTTACTAAATAATAAATAAATATTTCACAATACCAATCACATGCATTGATCTGACTGCGAGATAAGTAGGTCAAGCACCTGTGTTGCGGATATCAGAACGAACAGCACTAGCGCAATTACAAATATATACATTCAATACTTTTCTTTTGTAAATACATACTTATAATACATAGAAAACTCACAAAGCTGTACGCCACCAGTACGACATTAAGATCTTCAAGAAACGAGCCTGTACCTTCCTAAAAGGCCGGCAACGCATTCCACTCCCTCTGGTTTGACTAATGTCCATGGGCTACGGTGATCACTTACCATCAGGCGACTCGCTTGCTCGTTTGTCTCCCTCTCTCATAAAAAAGCTACACTGCCTCTACCACGAATGTGCTGCTTCAGGATGTGGACCTTTTTGCTGCAAATACTTGTTTTTAGTGGTACTTGTAGGTTCCAGCCCTGGTTTAGTTTCCCCCGTTTACAAGCACAAGGTCACTAAACAAACACTCATAGCATTTTCACTTCCTCGTCAGCCCATTTAAGTCCCCACTACTGCTGGGGCACGGGCCTCCCTCAATCACATGAGGGGTAATTGCCATACTCACCACGCTTGGCAGACGGGTTGGCGAGGGTTTTGACATAAATGCAGAGTTTTCCTTCTCTGGGTTCTGATGATCATGCCAGCAGCTTTACCTTAGTCGCTTTTTACGACACCTCGGTAAGAGTGAGGGTGGCCTATTCTACTCTGCCGGGCACCACACGGCCCTGACGTCACTTACTGAAAACTTATTTCTCGGACAAACCTTCACAAGCTCGGGTCCTGATCTATTTCCTGCCTATAACAGGTGCATGGAGCATGAAACCAAATGGAATTCACATCGGTAAATAACATTTTACAGCAGAAGTAACACAATTTGTACCGCACATATACTTTGCTGAATCGTATTCCACCTTACTGCATCGAATTTAAGATACATTTGAAATACAAGGTGTAAGAGGTAAGAGAGATGCCGCAGGAAATGCATTCGAGATGCAAATGCGAGTGAAAACTTCCAGACCTTAAATAAACTAACTTTTAGAGTCCAAAAGTTATCTCCTTCTTGTTGGATTTAAATAAATATTGTGGATTCATTTTTCGCATTATGTTTGTGATGCAATCCTTTTCATTTTAGCATATAATGGACAAACGGCAGAAAATCCCTGATAGGATTTTAATAAAAATAATTTCAGAATGTTCAAGGTGACGGGTAGGGCACACTAGCGACGCCAATCGATTTTAATTTTTATCTACTAAACCGGATCTATTTTAAACAATTTCGGGGTAACAACCTCTGGGCAAACACTAATACTATTTATTAAATAACCATGCAAAAATGTTGGGTCCAACGCGTACGCTAAAAATTGATTCCGAAGAAAGCGACGCCAAAAGCGGCCACTTTTGGCGTGAATACATTTTTCGCGTACAAAAACTGACCCAACATTAGTGCATGGTTATTTAATAAGTAGTATAAGTATTTGCCGAGAGGTTGTTACCCCGAAATTGTTTAAAATAGATCCAATTTAGTAGCTATAAAATTGAATCGATTGGCGTCGCTTGTGTGCCCTACCCGTCACCTTAAACAGATATTTATGGAGATGTAAAAATCCTCCCGTGACGTCATCACTTGGCATGACAAATTAATAACGCTTTTGCTCACGTTGATTTAAAAAAAAGTGAAATGTCTGATCATTTTTTTTAATGGGGGTGATCTGTGTATCCCGCGCACGGTTACGGCCGCGCGTGTGATTCCGCCAATGTCAAGTAAAATGACAAGAGAAAATAATGACAGTGACAGTAGAGTCACTAAAACTCTTTTTATGGGACATAATAGCACGGACATCACAATACGTTGCGCCTAAGGACTACGTCTACGAATTTACAACATTAATATTTTAATTATAACTAATAAATATGGGTCATCTTTTTTCTCTTTCTTTGTTCGAAAAGCGGATAAAAATGCTAATATATTTTTGGCGTATTGTTCTTTCCCAGTTGAGTCCGAAGCCTGGGGTACGCTTGGACTAAGTTCCAGGATTCGGCATTGGAAGTCTGGAATAGACCGCGGCACGTAAGTTACGCGCTGGCCGTTAGTTTGCGCACTTTTATAACCGGCTTTTTAATTAGACGAAGTAAACTGACAGATGCAAATGTCAAGTCCCTATACATTTTGACAATTTACATTTTGCAAGTGTATGGGAATGACACATTGACATCTGTCAGTTTATTTCGTCTAATTAAAAATCCGACTATAAATTAACACACATTATACTAAAAAAAATTCTGCGCACTCGTGATCAGCGCTACACCTACGTGCCGCGGCTTGTAATGTTTGTTTACAATAAGTAGTGTAGTATAAGTGTTTGCCGCGAGGTTGTAACCCCGAAATTGTTAAAAATAGATCCGGTTTAGTAGCTAAAAATTAAAATCGAATGGCGTCGTTAGTGTGCCCTACCCGTCACCTTAACACATGGTTGAAAATTCCAGCACAATCAATTTGATTGATGCTTCATTAATCAGCAATGTTAATTAACTCCCCGCAGTTTGTCTGCTAATTAGGTCAACTTGTTAATGTTTTTTATGACACCGGGAGTATGTCATGTGTGCCTGACACATAGTATATTGGCTGGCAGCCATTCATCTAGCCATAGAATAGTTAAAGCAGACGATGTGACATTTTACTTCTTAATGAAAGTATTTTTTTATTACTAGCATCCTGCCCCAACTTCGCGTCGGTGAAATATATATGATAATAATATGTTATAATACTTAAATATACATATCGCAGCGTTGGTCTAGTGGTTAAAGTACCAGGCCCTGATTTCGTAGTTCGATTCCCGGGTCGAGCAAAGGTATGTTTTGAATTTTTCGAACATAGCTTAGAATTGTGATCACTAATCCGCATTAGGCAAGCGTGGTGATTAAGCCTAATCCCATCATGGTAGCGATGACTTTATTCTATGATGGAGGCCTTAGCCCTGCAGTGGGGCAGTACATGGGTTGATTATTTTTTTACTTTACTTACTTACATATAAATGGTCCTCTTGAATCACTAGCTATTAAAAAAAACAGTATCAAAATCCGTTGCGTAATTTTAAAGATTGTTGAAGAAAGCGACATTGTTTTAAATATATGTGTTTTATACTATGTAGTGATGTTACAAAAAAAACGTAAAGTCGGATTATTAATGAGACGGAGTAAACTGACATTTTGCAAATGTATGGGAATGACATCTGTTACTTTACTTCGTCTAATTAATAATTAGACTTTAGTACTGGTATATTTGTCATTATCATGTTTTTCTTTTACTTATATTAAAAGCAGTGCTTCAAAAGTTTTATCAATTAGCAACATACCTAGTAACCCTACACAAAATGAATGATCAATCTCATTTTCAAAGTCATCTTATACTACTATCCCGCGGATTCGCTCGCGTTAAAAAGAGACTAAAAGTAGCCTATGTGACATAAGGTACTTTTAGTCTTTATCCCATCAACTTTCTCCACAACCGAATCTCCCTCATAATGTTGTGCTGTATATGTGTTTGTTTGTTTGTGTACGTTTTATTATTTTGTTTTAGGTGGTGTAACCCTCAATTAAAAAATAAAAATCAGAATGAGTAAAATATCATTACACCGGTAAATTTCTCAATATAACGTGTCTCTTTAATCGCTCGACATTGGCAGAGTTATATAAGTGTTCGCCGTGGGCAACACAGTAACAGCCATAATAAAAAAAAAACTTTCTCCACTAAAATAAACACATCAATCCGCCCCATTGCACCGTTTTGTTGTGAAAGTCGGACAAACAGACACACATTTGTAATATTAGTAATGGATTATACGATTTATATTCTGTATACTTTATTTAGTCGTCTACGTCTGAAATAATATATGAATGCTTAAAATAAGCTACGTCGGCTGATTATTACATTCATATCCGATTGTTGACTCATGCGCCTGAAATATAACGCTATAAAATGTTAAGGTGGAAAGCTGAAAGTGGAAGGGAGAAGACCGACAGGCCGTAATCTCCAGCGATGGTCAGACCAGATAGCGAAACAGCTCGAGATTCCGATAAGCACTGCCCTATACCGAGCGGCGGCGCGCAGCCGATGGCGACAGCTGGTCGATAAAATCGGAATGAGTCACGATTCTCAGCAGTGAGGAAATCGACAGAGGAGAGAGATTATAAATCAAGGTTTGAGGAGTATAGCTCGTGATCTTTTTGATACGTTAAGGGCTACTGTCCTGCTGCCTCACTGAAAACTTACAGAAAAGCACCGCTTGCGCAGTGTTTCGGACGCCCAATTCGAGGGGAAAGGGTTGGTTGTCAACACATTTTTCCACTGGTGTTGCCGGGGCAGTTGCAGAACTGACAGCTGTTGGAGCCGTAAAATCCTTGAGTGGAGACCGCGACTCGGTAAGCGTAGTGTAGGACACCCTGCGACAAGATGGGATGCTGACATTCGAAGGCTGGCTGGTGTGGGCTGGATGAGAGTGGCCGAAAATCGGGAGCAGTGGCGTGAATTAGGGGAGACCTATGTCCAGCAGTGGACGAGTGTGGGTTGCTGATGATGATGATGATGGTTGCCGGGGAACCATGGACGGCAGACATAGATTACCATCACGTGATCCTCTGCTCGTCTGCCGCCCATCACATAAAACATGTAAATGAAAACATGATAATTCAATTAATTTATTGTCAGATAACATAGATCGACTGATGGTTAGTAGACAACAATGTTTACTTAATTCTATGTTAGGAATAATAATATTATTGTTACTGTTGGGGCACGGGCCTCCCTCAATCACATGAGGGGTAAATGCCTAAGGTGAAGCTGCTGGCATGATCATCAGCACCCAGAGAAGGAAAACTCTGCATTTATATCAAAACCCTCGCCAACCCGTCTGCCAAGCGTGGTGAGTATGGCAATTACATTTGAATACTACTAAATAAATAAAGCAAATGTCCCATTCGATAAAATCTTATTTTAATACATTCTTTATTTTAATAAATTTAAAGTTAACTGCTGATTTGTCAGTACATGAATCATAGAACAATGGTTCGAGTACTGACAATCAAACCTATTCGAGAACATGTTTACATAATTAAGAGCAGAAGTATTTAATGTGACGGGTAGGGCACACAAGCGACGCCAATCGATTTTAATTTTTAACTACTAAACCGGATCTATTTTAAACAATTCCGGGTTACAACCTCTCGGCAAACACTTATACTATTTATTAAATAACCATTCACAAATGTTGGGTCCCTTTTTGTACGCGAAAAATTGATTACCGCCAAAAGCGGGCACTTTTAGCGTGAATAAATTTTTCGCGTTTGTGCACGGACCAAACATTTGTGCATAATTATTTAATAAATAGTATAAGTGTTTGCCTCAACGCCGGATCAAAAGCTCCCCCATCGGCTCCATTCTCGGGTTTATCCTGGAACTGGAGCTACATGAGGTGCTGTAATAGGTTATGGGGCTGCCACAATAGATCATCTACTGGTCGCAGTGGCTATGAGACGCAGGGCTCACCCCATTTCTAACAAATAACAATAATAAGTGTTTGCCTAGAGGTTGTAACCCCGAAATTGTTTAAAATAGATCCGGTTTAATAGCTTAAAATTAAAATCGATTGGCATCGCTAGTGTGCCCTACCCGTCACTTTAAATAATTTTTCTACCTAGTGTTAATATTGCACTTAAATTTACCAACAATCTTCGGGTACCCACCGAAGACTGTCGATAAATTTTGAAGTAAATTATTGACTTATGAATGAATTGCAAAAAATTGCTATACCCAAAAAATGTACCTAGTGCCCAAATTATTTGTGACAAACTTAGCTCAAATATTAACCTTGAATGTTAGTTGAAAGGTTTGCAGCTTCCTAAATATTTACGTTCTCCACTAAAACAATTAGAGAAAATTACAGACTGACAATCTTCACAACGAAACGATAATAACAAGCTGATTAAAATTACAAAATTAGTGATTCCACGACAGACTCCAAACAATAACTAAGTAGACGACGATTCTCAAGACCGCAAGACATTTCAAAGAAATAGAATCTGCAAATGATGAACAATTTCTCAATTACGAGATAATTATGTAGATAGAGTCTATACACACTGTTTTTGAAACGCGACGGCAATGCGCTTACACGGCGCAGCATTTTCTATACCTAATCAGAGCATAAATATTCTGACGGACTTCGACATTTGCACAGTAATAAAATATTTTACTTGGCATTGGTAAACAACCATAATACTAAAAGGTTTTTTTTTATATGATAAGTGGCAAACGAGCAGACGGATCACCTGATCACCTGATGGTAAGCGATTGCCGCCGCCCATGGACACCCGTGATATCAGTGGAGTCACAAATGCGCTGCCAACCTTTAAAGCCCCCTTTCCCCCAGTTTGGGCCTCCGGTACCCTCACTCACGCAGCGAACACAGCACAGTGCTGTTTTCTGTGGAGACGTGGTTTCACCTCCGGCAAGCCGGTCCCTTCAGAGATTAGAGATTCCATAAAAGAAAAAAGTAGGAATATAGACAGTTCTGCATTGCCGCAGGAAGAATGTCGCGCGTCACATGTTGCTGAGTGGAATCAGCGATAATCATTTACCATCAGATGGGCCTCGTGCTCATTTAAAACGTGTAACAATGATTCTCTTGGTCTGATCCCCGTAAAAGAGTTGCGAAGATCAGACGGCAGGCACTTCATTGTAATTACCAGACTCCTTAAATCCAGAATCATGATCCAAGCGCACTCCGGGCTCCAGAGCGACAGCTTTGGACGCAAATGGGAATCACACGCTAAGATGAGGTAGGGCCTCGTGCTCGTTCGCCTATTTCAGCAATCTATAGAATACTATAGATTACGACCACGACGGCTTACTCAAGATATAATATCCTCCAACCTTCAACCGATTTCGGCTAAGACGGCCAATCTCAATCAGCCACTTATGCAGGTTATATAATAGTGCTCAAGAGTGTGCGCAAACACAAGTGCACTTTCCCTTACCCTCATATTCCGATGGGACACTACTGTGACACGACCGAAAAGGGATCGGGCGCAGGAGCTTATCGTGCTTTCCGAGGCACGGGGGTACAAGACCGCCAACTTCCAGACTTCTGGCTGGCACTAAGAATTTCTTACCGAAATCTTAGGTCCAATTTTTGGCCCGACCCGGGGATCGAACCCGGGACCTCTTGCGCAGCCGTCGCTTTAAAGTGCGACCCACCCAAAGACCCACCCATTACCGAGGCAGTCACTCAAGATATACATATTATAGAAACCTGGCTACCCTGCGCCCGCCACCCCGAGACGACAGTTATTTAGGTCTCGTATACCCGGTAATTAAACTAGCCACTGCCTTTTCTCCGTCACTGTGCAGTTTATTTATTTATTTACTAGTGGCCCGTCCTCACTTCGTTTCGGAACATTTGTGCTACTTTATACCAATAGATGGCGCTAGTACTTGATTACTTCGCGCAAGCAAGCTGGCTGCCCTCGACTCGATTGAGCGTCGAGCCATGAGGTTAGTTGGTGACGCAGAATTAGTGGATGGCAAATCCCAAAGCCTCGCTCACCGACGTAGAGTGGCCTGTCTATCGGTTTTTTATAGGATGCATTTTGGAGAGTGTTCGAATGAGCTTCACGACCTGATTCCACCTTCTCCTTTCTACCACCGGACATTGCGGAAGACGACAGGAACCCACCCTTACACTGTGCAAGTTCCACCAACTCGTACTAAGCGTTTCGCTTCCTCTTTCTTGGTACGAACTGCTAAGGAATGGAACAACTTGCCGGCTTCTGTATTCCCAGAGAGCTACAATTTGGGTGTCTTTAAGTCGAGAGTGAATAGGCTTCTTCTGGGTAAGCACGCTACATCTTAGACCTTATTGTCACTTTCCATCAGGTGAAATGGAGTCAAGTGCAAACCCATTTATTATATAAAAAAAAAAAAATAAAGCATTTCTTGTTTACGGATTACCTATTATGAGCGTTGCCGCTGCCTGTATGATTTACCTCTTTATAAATACTATAGATTGCTGAAATAGGCAAACGAGCACGAGGCCCTACCTCATCTTAGCATGTGATTCCCATTTGCGTCCAAAGCTGTCGCTCTGGAGCCCGGGGTGCGCTTGTGATTCTGGATTTAAGGAGTTTGGTAATTACAATGAAGTTGACTGCCGTCTGATCTTCGCAACTCTTTTACAGGGGGATCAGACTAAAAGAATCATGGTTACACGTTTCAAATGAGCACGAGACCCATCTGATGGTTAATGTTAATCGCTCATTTCAACGCATATACACATTCGCAACATGTGACGCGCGACATTCTTCCTGCGCAATGCAGAACTGTCTATATTACTACTTTTTTCTTTTATGGAATCTCTACTCCTTGAATGGGCCGGCTCGTCGGAGTGATACCACGTCTCCACAGTTTTAAATAACTCCAGCAATTTTAAAACAGTATGAGGAATAAACCAGAGGTCCAGAAGTATCGGGAATTTTGTAATATATAGCAAATAAAATTATTTCTGATATTTTATTTAATCTTCTCCCTGACGGTTGAGTTTTGTTCGGTTTCCTCTAGATGGCGTTAGTACTGGCTAATGCCTCTATCTCCGTATATAAGTTTTTCTATGCAGGGTAGTAGCCAGAAAAAATATTTGATTACTGTTTCGCACTGCATACGTGGCACTTACCGCGATATGCTCTTCCCTTCACTTAATGGCATATAATAAAATTAGCCTAAGCGCGCTTGTATCACGTAACGCGGGTTTTCACCACGTTTAAAAGCACCGTTTGTTTGTATAGACTGTGATGTATAAGTAGTGTCATTAAGTTCGATCGGATTCAATAGCGATGGCTCGTCGAACCACTTAAGTGGTGACGTCATGTTGTGTCGCGGCGTAGCGTCTTCGTAGTAATTGCTGGTAGGTATTATTGAAAACGGTATAGATATACTGGTACCTCTACAATTTCGCTTTATCAGGAAACTCGCCCGGTCTCAGTAATGCGGTTAAAGATATTTTGTATCGGGAGTTAAGAGTCCAATTTGACTGTAGAGTGCGGAAGTTTCTACACAGAACAATATTTTTTTCTTTTTTTGATGACCTAGTGAAAATGCACCTTATGGACGCTGAGAGGGGCTCTCCTCCGAGTTCTCTGCTAATCAGAGACCGTCCGGAGGCATACCCAATAAAATCACTGGGGCGTTTCCATCCCTCGCCCAGGAAACACTCAGACCGGGGTGAGGACAGCCACGGAGGCTTTATCCGTCCGAAGAGGCTCGCCGGCTCTATGTTCCAACCAATTACGGCTACGGCGGCCTACTCAAGATATACATATTATAGTGCTCAAGGGTGTGCGCAAACACAACTTACTTACCCTCATATTCCGATGGAATACCAGGGTGACATGACCGGAGAGAGATAGGGCAGAACCAACGGCTGAACGTTCTTTCCGAGGCACGGGGGTACAAGACCGTCAACTTCCAGACTCCGGGTCGAAACTAAGAATTTCTTCAGGGAATCGAACCCGGGACCTCTTGCGAAGCTGTCGCTTTTCAATATTCAAAATTCAAAAGTACTTTATTTGCATAGGCTTATATACAGCTCTTACAAATCGTCATACATGAAAAATATAAATTATAGCTATGTATATTATACATGTAACTAAACATATATGTCAATACAAAAAATATGCTAAGAAATGAATAAATATAATGTGATTCTACCACTGGAATCGGAAAGTTGATTCTGACGAGAAGATCCGCAAGAAACTCGCCAGTTACCTACTCTTTTTAATCACCAAAATAGAGTGCGACCCACTAACCACAACCGCGCCGAGGCAGTCTGTGTGTGTCTGACTAGACACACACAGAATATTGAAGGAATATATTATATTATGAATATTATATCGTGTACTATTATGTATTGTAAACAGAATAGGTACGTACATAAGGTGAAAAAACTTTTTCTAATCATGCCGCTAGTCGTATTTCGGTATGCTTCCGAGATATGACTAGCGGCTCAAAATATGGATTTCTTTTCTTTGCGTACAAAGCCAATGCTTCTGACCCCAGGGTACGCTTGGATGGTCCAAGCCAGGACTTGGAAAATCTGTTAATTGTACCTCAAGAAAGAGACTGGACGTTGAAATGCAGCTCCCAGCTCAGCGACACCCGAGTGAATTTATGAAAATTCGGTTTCTTACTTGATCCAACCAGGAATAATCTCGGGTTATAGAGACTAACGGCGCTTAATAAAGTTTTCTTTTATTCAAGTTTGGTCCATACAGTACACATTTGTCTAAGCAGAACACTTATGAATTGTTTAATAATAATGATTACTAATAAATATTAATTAGTTACGTAATGCATAATTATTACTTAAGATGCCAAGTATGCATGCCTCGGTATTTGTGATTCCTTAAATCAACATTTCTACTTGTGGTGCTTGTCAATAGCTCTTTGATATTGTTTTATCTAGTTTTATTAACAATTTAGCTTTTAAGTATAGTTTAAAGCATATAGTAACAAAATAACAGGAAAATATAGATTTGTAAGTTAAAGCTGTCAGCTATCCAAAAAAAAAACACTATGCCAACTGCGGTCTTATTTCGACGCGTTTAAGTTTCATATTCAAAAGCCGCTGAGGCAACCCTCATTGTTATGTCTTACTACAAATCTTTACTATGCCAGTAATCAGCATCGATAAGCTACCCTTGTAGGTCAAGTCCGCCGATAGAGGGCGGCCTCGCGGCGATAGCGTGCGCCGGCGCACGAACCCGCTCGATTGGTAAATGAGCACGTTGTGGATAAGCATTAGATGAGATTGTATTTTTTTGAACGGGAGGTCGTAGGTTCGGATCCGAGCATGCTCCACTGGAATTTTCAAATCTATGTGCATATTTCTTCCATTCCCTCAACGGTGAAGGAAAAAATCGTGAGGAAACTGGCACGTCAAGTATATTTTCCTAATACTGTGGTTACCCACAATTGTTGAGATAATGATTCTGAACTTGTAACCATGATTCACTTAAGGCTTGTCAAGTCCTTGGTTTAAGGGTTCCGAAGATCAGATGGCAGTCGCTTCATTGTTGTTAGACTCTCCAAGCGTACCCGGGCTTTCTAAACGACAGCTTTCGACGGAACTGGGAATCACGAAGAGATGAGATGAAGTGGCAAAACGCTGTGCAGCAGACAAACAAAGCACAGGTCTAGGAGGTAAAAGTACATAATACCCATTACATATAAGTCGTTTGTGTCATCAAACCCAAAGGTTGTATGGAAGAAATCGCTACAAGCGATAACACCCGTAGTACACCTCCGCCGCTGAACCCACGATAGACCATAGTTCGCTATGAAGAATTCGCATTCGCATTCGCATTTGGGAAATGGAATTTTCTACCACTTAAATAACAATGGCGAAATATTCGTTGAGTGATTTATTCAGCTTAAAAATATCGTTATTACCAAATGATGTCATATTTATTTATTTAAGGACCACCAAAAACCTGATCGAAAGTAACCTCTGGCTTCTTGAAACTCTGTTTAAAGGACCTAATTGTAGATTATGGGACGTAAAAATACTGTAAATATTTAGTTTTATTTTCAATTACATATTATTTGTTCATATATAACCTCAAAATTTTCAATCTTATATATCTTTATTTCCAGACTTACGACAGTCGTGGACCTTACGTCAATCTGTTGAGGAACTTCAAACTGTATATTATTACAATTTTTTCATACCAAGACGCAAAAATAAATACTAACAAAATTTTGATATGGATGTTCGCTACTGTCCTTTTACTATAATGCTGCCTCTTTCATTCCGCTAATAGCGGAGGTGTGCTACATCCGTAAGACCGCCATATTGTATCTACCTACTGTCCGTTGTTGTTGGGCGGCATCCTAAGTCTATGTTTGTACTCGTACCAACTTACTTACCCTCATATTCCGATGGAATACCAGGGTGACATGACCGGAGAGAGATAGGGCAGAACCAACGGCTGAACGTTCTTTCCGAGGCAGGCTTTCTTTCTTTCTTTCTTCTTTCTTTCTTTCTTCTCGTACCACACCTGTTTCTTGTTTCTGTGCAATAAAACATATCTGTCAATCGTTCAAAAATAGCTCTTACACTGCAGACATACGGCCGATAAGTTCATCGGCCGAGGAAACCGCATAAAGATGCACAATCGAACTCAGACTTTGCACTAATAATTGATAAGTCATTTCATGATATTGTCGGGTATAAGCAGTAACGCATTCATGCATCGAGTCATACAATAATTACAATAGACAACAACATGCAATAAACGTCATACAACGTCACTATCACGAGAATCGATCAAAATATTATTTCAATGGTTTATCGGCACCTCCATCGCCGGATCGATCTTACTACTGACATGTAAACTAAATAATAACTGACGTAGGCACCTTGTAGTCATGGATACTGCGATAGCTGTGCATGCTATAGACATGCACCCTATCCAGACCGAGCCCTTTTCATAGTAAGCCATAAGGACTTGAAACACCTCGCGAAGCCGTTAGTACTCGGTGACGTTCTTTACCCGTATAGATATGCTTTAAGCTGCGTCCATATTAATGCGAGATCCATTCGTTCCCAGTTCCACGTTGTACGCACTGTTGAAGATGAAATAGCGAACTGTAGCGAACACACGTACCCAGCCTCAAACGTGATCATTTGGTTCGTAGGCATGAACGGCGTATTCGAACAAGAACTCGAACATCGTTCGTATCTCGATACGAACTTCGGGTCGAGTACGAGAAGAGTCGTCAACTCTATTTTAATAGCCATGGCGATTCCGTTCGAAGTGGTTATTAAGAACAGATGCCCTCAAGCCAGGTGGATGAACAATTTGCGCAATTTAGCTGGCAGGAGATGGATAATGATTAGTCAAGGATTGATTAGAGTGGCAAACATTTGGTAAGGCCTATATGTCGTGTGAATGGAGTTGATCAGTTCAACAGGCTGAAAGATGACGACGATGAGGTTACAGAAGAAGACCTCGTAAAACGTCTAACATGTCATGCTACTTATCTGGCTATCTTCATTCATTACCACTTCATCATTACGTCACCCACCTTTAAGTTAAAAGGCAGCAAGAGTAGTTCACCATCCTCTTTTCATGCATACTATGTATTTATGAAGATTTAATTCCACATACCTATAAGAGAACAATGCGTAGTCAACGTCTGGAACCCAATTCTCATGCTCGTGATATTTGTTTTCATACATCATAGTTTTTTTGTATGGTTTTCAGGTGATATCCGCCATGTCTTTTTCATTTTGAATTCCCCTGAATTGGGGTCCTGGGCTTCTTTTTTATTTTTTATTAGGTGGCAGACGAGCTTACGGGTTACCTGATGGTAAGCGGTTGCCACCGTCCATGGACACCCGCGACACCAGTGGAGTCACAAGTGCGTTGCCCTTAATCCCTCCTTTCCCCCGGATTGGGCCTATAGTACCCTCACTCACGCAACGAAACACTGCACAGTGCTGCTTCATGCTGGTTTTCTGTGCAGCAAGCAAGCAGTGGTTGGACTGCGGCCAAGCCGGCCCATTCATACCTAAGCGTGGTCCTACGGTAAAAGTGTTATGTAAACCAAACAACCGAAACATTTGCGCGATACATAGATAGAGCGATCTCTACCAGACAACCTTCAGGTAAAGGACATTACGCGGTGTAATCGACTTCGAGCGCCATCTATTGGTAGATGTCTAAGTTAAGTTCTGTAACGTAACGTAGTGAGGGCGGTCCACTAGTGTTGAAATAAATTAAAATAATTGCGTTTTACGGTCCTAATAGGCGAGCTCCGTATATAATAAATAAATTACGTAGCGAATAGCATTGCAGCCATGGATATACTTGTGTTATTTATCACTGCTACGTCAGATCAGGGCGATAACGTAAAGCCGAGGAGATTTCTCAACTTTATTTAGTGTGGTGCCGAGACTGGCGCGGAGTTTTTGTGTTTATATCTGATATGTTGTGAAGTGTGTGTGAACATGCATAAACGCAGCAAATACAGAAGAAGTGAGTACCTAGGAATATTATACTTAGTTACATAGGTATATCTTCGAAGAAACACGATTAGAAAAACAATAACTGAATCTTTAAGCTAAACTAATAATACTTAAATAAAAAAATAACATAAAATAGGTACTTCTTGTAGCAGTGTCGGGAAAATGATGGCAGCAATAACTGCCAGGAAACGTTACAATCCCCGTTACAGTCAGATCACGGTTATTTGGCACGTGGCAAAAGTCGGAACTAACGCTGTTTCCTGTACAAGTGTCAGTTGCTTTTGACATTTTTCCATGGAAAAAAATATTGTACAGCGCCCCATGTCAATGTCACTGAAGTGCCTTCTGATCTTGGTCGGTCTGTAGATTATGATGGAAATTTAAAAACTGTCAGGTTTTTTTTTAATGGCTAGTAGTGTTGTACGTCAGAGACGCAGTCAACTCTGCCAATGTCAAGTGAGTAGAGACACATTCAGTATGTTATTGAATTGACCGGTGATTTGAGTAGATTTCTTAATTAATTGAGTTTTCTTTTTAGGGAAATCACCACCTATAACTCTCAGGTTTGACAATACAAATATATTGGTTCTGTCAAGTGACTTCTGACAGTGGTTATCATTTGTAGTCTATGGTTTATGTCCGTGGCTATGCCAACCGTAGGAGAGCCACGCTTCGTCATGAATGGGCTGGCTCGACCAGAGTGATACGACGGCCTCACAGAAAACCGGCGTGAAGCAGCAGTGTGCTGTGTTTCGCTGCGTGAGTGAGGGTACCGGTCGGTGGCCCAATTCGGGGGAAACGGGGGCTTAAAGTATGATTGGGAGTAAAATTATTAAATTGTCTTCTGATTTGCACCACGTAATTTCATGATAAACGTTTTTTTTTGTATTTCAACCGAAAGCAATGGATATTTCTTAATTTTTTGGAACACTTATTACTTTACTTTTAAATGTCCTAGCCAGTTGGACATGTCCTTGAAAGATTGTTATAACCTGACGTGTGACTGCTTGTACATTAGATTACTCATACAACAAAAACATGTAAAATTGTTTTTTTTTTAATACAGTTTTACAATCATATTTTTAAATATTAAAATATTTTTGTAAGACCAACAACATTGTCCACATATTATAATCTTATCTTTAACCTTCTAACTTCTAATACAGTAAATTTAAGTATTAGATAGTAAATTATATTGTCATATCAACAAAATCAATCAATCCGTTATTTGTGCCAATGTCAAATGAAAATTACCGCCTTTTTTTTAAGGAAAACTACTTTTTTACTTGTCTCTCAAGGATTCACTGTGGCAATTTTTCCCACGGAGGCAAATCATAATACAAAGGTATGTATACCTTTTATCTAGTACGCACACAATAGTAAGTAAGTATTAAGTATAACTGATTGACAACACTGAACTGAAGAGTTTTTTTTTATAGTGGCACACTATATTGGCTCTCCTGAGCCTGATGGTAAGTAAGAGGAGAGAAGTTTTTGTAAAATTTGACGTTTGATGTTGACCGTAAATTTCTAGGTAGAGATTTCAAATTCCCCAGATTAAAAGGAAATTTGTCCACAAGATTATGATGTTGCTCTGTATGAGTAGCGTCTAATTTTACTTAAACTAAATTATAGTAAGTATAACGTTAGCTAATCTTTAAATAGTTTTGTAAAGCGTTTATTTTTTTTCTTGTAATTTATTTCCTATGATTTGGAGTCAAACCGCATGTAGGAACACTTGACGCACTTGTGACGTCACGACCTAAAAATCTTTGAAAATTAATTAAACAACAACTACCGGCTAGAAAAAAAAACAATTTAGTATATTAAAATACTAAAAGGTATCTAAAAAAATATGGAAAAATACCTAAAAAATATTTCCTACAGCCCATTTCCTCTTTTTGCTGATTTTAATTAGTTTACGATGTAACTGGCCTACCTATGAAGACTGACCTGTAGCTATATAAACTCGTACAAACAAAATCTATGTTTCCATCTGAGACGTGCGCGGGTGCGTTGCGAGGTACTAAAGTGTACATGAGGATTTTGTATGTTCAAAGGAGAAACGTATATGTGAGATGTGTCCTAAAAATTTAATAATTAAAAACCCCGACATAAATTTAAAAAATTCAAAATTTAATAGAATTTATTTTGGACTTTTCAAATTTTAATTTTTTTTTTAATTTTTAGCTTTTTTTTATTTTTAGCTTTTTGAAGAGACTTTAATTTATATTTTACTTGCGTACAAATCAGTTCCCACTTTCAATAGGCACCCCACTCAAGTATATACTATATTTTATTATAGCGTCATTTTATGGGGGCGGCCATCTTGGATTTGAATTTTTTCATAGTGCATTGTATTCTACTACTCAAAGCCTTTTATTTGATACCTATATCGATGGGGTTGTCATACCTACTACCTATATGTTAATTCAACATCCACTACAAATAGCGGCGGCCATCTTAGATCGATTTCCATCTAACATAGCTAAGAACAGTCTCAATCAATTCACCTTTCAAACAAAAAAAAACAGAAGCGGTTCATCAGTTCGGGAGCTACGATGCCACGAATTATAGGACCCAGGTCATTTTTCGTCAGGTTAAAAATGTGTCCGAGAGATGAGTTCAAGTGATGAGTCCGAGAAATGAGTTCAAGTGATGAGTACAAGAGATAAGTCCGAGAGATGAGTGAAAGGGGTGTGTGCTACTATGGATGGTGGCTATTGTTAAGATCCCCTACACATTAGATCCCTCTCATCTCTGCAACGTTTCACAGCACCGCTTCATGATTATCTTTGCTCTTGCTCGCACTGCTTTTTCTCAGGTGGAAACGAAGTCTAAAAGTACCATAACTGATCTATGAATGCATATGTTGAATAGATCAAACGTGGTAACATTCTTAGGAGATTGGCTTGGTCAAAATAAGTGGGGCGCGTATTCGAGGATGGTGCGAACTACAGTTACAACCAAAATGGTGTCAACCCTATATTTAGGATCAAGTATAAGTCAGTTAACCATAGAACACCTTTTATGTTAATGTGACCAGAGGCAGAAGCTGTCCTCTAGGTAACGCTTATCCCAAACCAGAAGACAACAGGCACTTCAATCCGAAAGTCATCATGACGCTAATGAAACGAATCTTTAGTGATTAGGTGTGCAAAGGATAGAGGAGGTACAAAAACATTCCATAGGATTCTATGAAAATGGTCCTAAACAGATTAGATAAGAAAACATTATATTGATTACAAATTAAAGGAATTAAATAAGTAATTAAACGCAGCTCAGTTAGTTGGTAATCGTCATTTTATCAATGTAGGTAATATTTATTGCGTATTTGTTTATAAATATTATGTCGTATCTTTTTATTCACTTCGGAGGTTGATCTTTTATCTAGGTACTGATAAAATACTCTTGCTTGATAGACAGACAGACAACAAAGTGATCCTATAGCAGTTCACCAATTTACTTTTAATCCGGAATCCTAAAAAACAATAACTTCAAGAATTATATTTCTTATCATGTAATATATTCATTTGTATTTTTTTGTACAATTAGCTATTATTATCTAAGTACTTGATAAGGGAATCACGTGCCAAAATCAAGATAGGTAAAGACTATCTACGCAGAGCATATCAAAAATTTAAAGCCTACTTAGAGAGTAGTTAGGTATTCGACAAATATATTGAGGTACAAATTATAAAAAATAACATACATACATATACTCGTGCTTATAAAGCGCTCTCTGATGTTTCAAAATAACCTCGATCATCATATAAAATCTCCTGCATACTTAATGGTGCGTTTCCACTATGCTATGCTGCTACAGATACGTTTCATATACCTACACTAATCATAATTTGGTCCTCAAGCATATCACTGTTGGAGACTGATATCAGAAAATAAGTTTTATTTTAATACACATTACCAGGGGCGTCTTTACCTATAGAGCAGGGGGTGCGATGTACCCGGGCGCCGGAAGGTAGAGGGCGCCGAGAGTCTCTCGCTACACATAGAGCCTCCACTGTAACGCTCCGCAAGGAGTAGGCGCGAGTACACATGGCTTTTTTTTTAAATTAGAATAGCCGGACATTTGGCCACAATTTCACCTGATGGTTAGTGATAATGTGGCCGAGGATGGATCATGCCTGTCTAGTGACAGCCTATTCACTCTTTTCTTGAATAAGTTCAGATCACAGCGTTCAGGGAACACATCTTCCTGCAGAGAGTTCCATTCCTTAACCGGACACAACATGCCGGTATTTCTACCACATAAGGGTGGTAACGCCTCAAGACGGAGGTCTTGAGTCCCGATGATCTCCTCATCTTAGCGTGTTTTTTTTATATTAAATGGGTTTGCACTTGACCTCATTTCACCTGATGGAAAGTGACAATAAGGTCTAAGATGTAGCGTGCTTACCCAGAAGAAGTCTATTCACTCTCGACTTAAAGACACCCAATTTGTAGCTCACTGGGAATACAGAAGCCGGCAAGTTGTGATTCTTAGTTGCATCCAATGTGGTCGCTTTGAAGATCGGGGTACGCTTGGACCATGATACAGGATTCGGTATATCTGATAATTACAATGAATCGACTGCCCATAGGTAGTTGAACATATTGTAAGTATTCCATTTTGTTCGCGCATTTCGAACAAGAGGGCGCCAGGTTATTGATTGCACCAGGGCGATTCTTGGGTTAGAGCTGCCCCTGCACATTACATATTATATAAATAAAGCATTCTAGTAATCGAGTTCTGAAGTCGAGACCGAGCCTCTGTAAACATTGTGTTCAAAGAAACCTTCAGGCCAGTTGGAGTGACAATATGCGCAAGATGGCCAGCCATCTTACGCAGATGATAATGCGGGTGGTTAACTCGGATCCAGCTCAGGAGCTTGACGAACGGATGCATGCTTTGGGTACGAGCTATGAATGCGTTTTATTGTTGCGTGCTATGGATTTGTGCTATGGTCTATGGATGCGTGATGAGATGTAGTTATAGTAGATGTGCTTTGGTTTGAGTCATGCATGACACATATTCGTAGCATAATTACATGACAATAGATACTATTTGACTTTCATAGTGTTAAGTGTGGACCGGACCTCCTTCAAAAAAAACATTCCATTTCATCTTACGCGCTCCGCTACATAGTAGGTATTAAGCTTGGTAAGAACAATCAAATAGTTCCATAGCTTAGTTTTAAGAACCTCGATGCATATCTGCATAGAATCTTAGATGGAATAGCACCCTAATGCACGTATTTCAACATTTCCAGGCCGTAAATAATGTAATATCGGAGTACAGCTCCGTTGCACACGCGAAATGCACTCGATGCAGACTCCGGTTCTTCCGGAAAATGCGATGTAAGTTGCTTATGGACTTTACTGTGTAATCTTGTATTATTCGATGCATTTCTGCAGCTGTTTGAAATTCAAAAATGAACGTAGACAGAAAATATAAAAAGTAATTACTTATATGTAACCTTTTTATATTTATGTTTGTTGTTTTGAGGTAAAAAGCATAGACGTAAAGAGGGTCTAATTCGTACACAACTACTTTTAAACCTTTGATAACTAAAAAGGTGCTACTAAAACAGTTTTGACGTTTGTTTCAGTTAACAATGGTTTGTTAAACTTTTATGAATTTAGACACTTAAGTTTTTGTATATGGCGAAAAACATGAATAGGTTTGTAAACTTTACTCTGTATTAACTTTATAGAAACCAAGCTTCTTTGAACTGTAGATAAAAATCATAATATTTAGATTGTTTACAGGGCAAAGTGTAAAGTTGTTTTTCCACAGAAGCGTAACTTGACTACAAACACCCTGTCGGTCTAGTGGTTTAAGTACCGGGCCGTGATCTCAGGGTCCTGGGTTCGGTTTACAGGTCGAGCATAGGTTATGCATCGAATTTTTCGAACATAGCTCGGGTTTGTGATCACCAATCCGCATTTGGCAATTGTGGTGATTAAGCCTAATCCCATCATAGTAGCCATGACTTGATTTCTATGATGGAGGCCTTTGCCCTGCAGTGGGACATAGGCTGATACTTTACTTTTACTACCGCTACTACCTTACTACAATTCAAACGCCCAACCAGTCGTCATCATCATCATCATCGTCAGCCCATTTAAGTCCCCACTGCTGGGGCACGGGCCTCCCTCAATTAAATGAGGGGTAATTGCCATACTTACACCACGCTTGGCAGACGGGTTGGCGAGGGTTTTGATATAAATGCATGAGTTTTCCTTCTCTGGATGATGTTGTACATGCCAGCAGCTTTACCTTAGTCGCCTTTTACGACGACTACGGTAAGAGTGAAGGTGGCCTATTCTACTCTGCCGGGGACCACACGGCGACCAGGCCAACCAGTCCCTAGCTGATAATATATTTTTGAGATTCCACTTTTTAATTCAATTTGCAATTTTGCACCTATTGCATAGAGTAACTTAATACTAGACCCATTCTCAAATAAAACCATAGATTGGAGTAAACTGTCAATTTTTTTTCCCTAATTGTTTTTTTAATCATTTCGTCAACCTGTCAACATTGACGATATGAAATAATCGATGGCGCCACTGTCTTTTTTATAAATAAGTTAGCTATAATTCTATCTTCTTCCGTTCTATCTAGTAATTCTTTCTCACATTATCATTTATTTATGTACAGTCAAAAGCACATCAGACTAAACATTTTGACCTAGAGACCACCCTTATGTCCGGGGCATAAGAGTTACTATCGTACTGCAAGTGCATACTGTGATGTGCTGTTGACCGTACATTAGTATTTATTTATTTATTTATGGTTATTCATTTACACGGTCGTCACTCACAACAGGTCCTGCCAGAATACCAGCGCTGCCGCGGCATTTCAGTCGGTGTCGTGGCAGCACCATGCTGAGGCCAGGACCTGATTGACCGCACACTTCACACACGACTATTTATTTAGAATATTTTCATTATATAACTGTGTATTTACCTACCTATCGTCTGTTCTCGTGCTCACCTTTATCTGTAGTTTTACTGTGTCAATGTTACCTATGTTTTCTAATGAGTGTTCATTGTTAAATTATTAATTGTGATGGTCAATAAAATGTTTCTTTCTTTCTTTCTTTCTTTAAGATGTAATGCTAATATTTCGTAAAATATAAATAGGTATGCATGGGCGACGGTAATCGCTTACCATCAGCTGACACGTCTGCTTGTCTGCCCCCATCCCATAAAAAAAGGCAGTCTACTCACAAATACGATCATTAAAAATCGATCAGTTTAGTAGATTCGACTGAAATCGAGCAATGGTGGCCTACTATATCTTTACCATCGCAAGTAAGTGAAAAAATAATTTGTGAAATAATTAAAGTCATTAATCCCATACATTTTGTCAGAAATAACTTGAATTCATGAAGCTGATCTAGTATAGGAGGTTTAATTTAAATTGCCCTTTCACAAAATTCTCTAATTACATAAGTAATTAACTTTATTGACGACAGTCTCGAAAAACATCTTGTTTCTGGTCTTGCTTTCAACAAGTTATCAAACTTAACAAATTGGTCTTGACAGAATGAAATAATTGGCGCAAAGCTGTTGGCACACTGAGAGATTTTTCATTTAATATTTTTTTAAGATCTTATTCTTATACTTATTCCGAAATACGACGAAAATATTTTTTGACACCTCATAGAAAATCAACGACAACCTGTTGGTCAAGTGGTTTAAGTACCGGGCCGTGATCTCGGGGTCCTGGGTTCGATTCCTGGGTCGAGCCAAAAGGTATGTTTCGAATTTTTCGAACATAGCTCGGCTTTGTTGATCACCAATCCGTATTTGGCAAGCGTGGTGATTAAGCCTAATCCCATTCATAGTAGCGATGACTTGATTTCTATGATGGAGGCCTTTGCCCCGCAGTGGGACAATATAGGCGGATACTCTTTTACTTTACATAGAAAAAGACCAAGTCACGTGACCGACTTTGTATGAAAAGTTGTATTTATGCAAATTCCCTAAAGTCATAGAACAAATATTGTTGAACTGTATTGCTGATAATTGCTATTGGTTTATGAATACGTGACTGCACCTATTATAGCCCACTGTGTCACCATGTGCGCGCGCGCCACTCACTGACTAATCAACGCGACCGGGCCACAGACAGCCGGCGTCCTCGATTCGGAGGCATACCGACCGGTTCGGATTAGAAAATCACTACCAGTTCAAGCAATGAAAGTTACTGCCAAATGTTCTCTCATTCATTTGTTTTGAACTGGGCCATTTTTTGCTGTTGTCCTTATACGTAGTTAATGTATGTAAGTAGCTATGTATGGAGGGAGTAAGAATAAAAAACTAGTACTTGAATCAGAATAAGAAACATTTTATTTGCATAAAATTTAAAAAATAACAAATACAGGCCATCGCGCGGGAACAGTTTATAACCTATATTTTATTTAATTACTCTATACTTTATGATCTAAACAACAAAACACAAAAAAGGTATGAAATTAACATTAATATCAAAATTTTGTATCTACATTTAGCATTGTTAGTGCGAAAAAAAGACACCACGAGGAATAAAATCCATCCGTAACGTAACGTATCTTCATTGTATTAATTCTAGAGATGCGCCGAATATTTGGTTCGTATTCAGTATTCGGCATAATTTCCACTATTCGTATTCGGCTGAATTATTCGGTATTTTAGCCTGAATAATTCGGTTTGAGTATTATTATTTTCTTTGCTACATGACCCCGAATGGATATATATAATATCTTTCTATGAGAAGGCTCAGTCTGATTAGGGAGCACGTGTAATGTCTATGCGCTGATACAGGCGTTCGATCAGAGACGAGCTGTAGAGATAACAAAACTGAGTAGAGGACATGTTAGGGCACTCACTCGGACCCTCACAGGGCACTGCAAATTAAACAAGCACCTGCACAACATGGGCCTTACAGATACCAAAATCTGCAGGTTCTGTCGCGAGGACGAGGAAACGATTATCCACGTCCTCGGCGAGTGCATGGTGCTGCACCGCTGCAGAAGCCGGCACCTGGGAGCACACATGATCTCGGCTGACGAGATCAAATGATCTCGGCTGACGAGATCAAGAGCTCCCCCCATCAGCTCCATTCTCGGGTTTATCCTGGAACTGGAGCTGCATGAGGTGCTGTAATAGGTTACGGGGCTGCCACAATAGATCATCAACTGGTCGCAGTGGCTATGAGACGCAGGGCTCACCCCATTTCTATCAAATAAAAAAAAAATGTCTATGCGCGCGAGCCGACTACTACGGGATAGTTAACGAGAGTATTATTACATACCTAACTCTATGGGGATAGTTAAAACTTCCAATAGAGTATCGTCCATCTTCCGTATGGCAACAACCGACAACTAAACTCCGAACTCTGACGTCTAGTTTATCCGCTTCATACTTCGTAATCGTAACACGTCAAACATCACGTGACGTAATAATAAAGCGAATCTTCATACAAATCTCTGGCTTGCTTTTATCGGAACGTTTTATTTGATAAGACTAATTGATGTGGCTAAAGCGCGGCTTGTGCCTGTGTGATAAACAAGGTATGCTGATATGTTACCGCTCTTGCATCTGGTAGGTGAAATACTACTCCTTACCCAAAAAAAAAACATCTGACCACCATCTATGTTAATAACTTACGCTTATCAACTTAACTTGTAGGCTATAGTTTTTCTATTTTTGCTAATTGGATACCTACCTTTCATGTGTGTCATTTATTTCACTTTAAATATATGTATTATGCACAGATGTACCTACTGCTGTAAATCAAAACTTTCTTTTTATAGAGGCTCAGTATATTGGCTCACCTCAGCCTGATGGTAAGCAAGAGAAGAGCCCAAGTTGCAATTACAACGGAAGCGATGTCAAGGCATCACCTCCGTTAGCACCGCCATACTGGCCCGCAAGATGCTTCCTTAGTCTTCGTTTGAAGGAATCCATATTGTAGGAATGAGAAAATATATCTTGTAGAAGCGGCAAAAATAAGAACTGCCAAATTTTTTAGTCCATGATGGGATGTTTTCCACTGTGTAGCGGTGACAGCGTTGTCCGGCGCGTGTAGTTACTAACGTGTGTAAAATGAATACTGCGTAAACGTATTATCTATTTATTAAACCTATTCTTCGACTGCACCGATATATCATTTGCTAGTGACCTTGTCTCATATGCTAAATTCGACGATTCGATCGATCCCCAGCCTGGACAAAAGTGGCGTATAAGGCAGGAACACCACCAAATGTACCGCTGATCGAGTCTAAGTCAAAATAAATGTAGCACCCAAAATTGATGCAACAAAACAAACAAATAGAACATCCCACAAACTTAATAAACATTAAAGCAATCTAAAGTTCGGTCAAGCCACGGCCGCGATAACTTTAACCGCATGGCTAACTTAATAAATAGCAAACACAACTTGCTAGTCAGGGACGGTTAAGTGAAACTGCTTGGGCTGGGCTTATGCGCAACGTACATTAGGTAACATTTTCTAATTTAGCTGATAACTAAATAGATCAGTCCCCAGTAAAGCTCAATTTACATTGCAACTTTCCGACACAAACACTCGGTTGACTGTCTCACGTCTGCATCGCGATTGTATCGCTGCTTTTAGATAGTTATCAGTTGCGACTGGATTCAACTGCATCGAGACTAAATCATGTTTTTATTGCTGCAAAATTTCGCATTTTAAAAAGTCCCAAAGTTAGAGATTGTGAATGGTCTGAGCGGCTGCTACATGCCTATTTTATTCTACACCTATTGTAAAATACCACCTTATACCCATTAAAAGTAGACCTGAAACTAAGTAGAAAACATTTCGATTTACCGTTGCTCAGCTAGGAAGATTCAGGTCTATAAGAATTTTTGCTAATGTATAATAATGTACGTAACTTTTTAGGAAATATGGGGTTAGGTATACAATTATTTATGGAATTAATGTATTTAGAAAACTAGACCTAAATTGCAAAATATTTAAGTTTCTCTGTTAAAAAGCTATCATGACAGTGACAATTTTACAATACTTATCAATTCATAGAAAAAGGTCTCATAAATTCTTTTTACAGCTTCTACGGGGAGTTTTCAGTTCACGCTATTTACGAGTAGACCAAAGTGGTCTCTACGGAAAGATACATTTTATTTCCATTAGAAATGTCTACAAGTTGCTAACACGAATAAATAGTACAACTTGTTATTCTGGGTTTATCTACTTAGTACACGACAGACGTGCCGATTAGGGGTGACGAAAGAGAGCTTAAAATCAACAAATGTTGCTAAATGTGATTTTTATTATACTCCGTGCTTTATTAACCTTTTTGGAAATTTCGTGATGACTGATTAAAACAAACTTTTTTTTCAAAGAAATAAAGTCTAATCTCAATCTTTGTAAAGTATTCACTTTTTGAGACATAAAGCTGGTTTAATATAGGCAGTCTTCGAAAAGTCTTTGATTGTAGTTCTATTTCTTTAAAAAATATATAGAAATATTTTCTACAAGTAAAAAGTGCTAACTTAAGGATTTAAGGATCTTCCAGGTTTCAATGTTTTTCCACCCTGTATATCTTTCATTGTAGGAATGGTGACGATTACTACACATAATGAACCTCCAAGCCTCCCAACCCAAAAGAGCGTGCGTTACACTCCCAACTCGAGTATTTTAGTTATTTACTAAACATGTCTCTACACTAATTTGTAATTTACTTACATTTTTTTTACTTCTACTCCAAACTTTGCTCAGAAAGCTAGAAAAGAACTGTGTTTCGGCTCGTAAGTTTTAATCAGGTACCTAGTACTTGGTAGAAGGACTATCAATTTTTATTTAAGGCGCCGGGTTGCCTAACTAGCGACACCAATCGGTTTATATTGTTAGCTACTAAACCGGTTCTATTTTAAACAATTTCGTAGCGGGAGTCTCTAAGCGCACATTTATACTATTTGTTTAATAATTGTGGACTACTTTTGGATCTGTTTTTACACTCAAAATTTGAATTAACGCCATAAGTGGCCGTTTTTGCCGGTAATTCAAATTTCGAGTCCAAACGCGTTTTCCGAGAGGCTGCATCTTCGAAATTGTTAAAAAGATATCCGGTTTAGTTGCTAACAATGTAAATCAATTGATTTGATTGAATAGAGTCCCTAGTGTGCCCAACCCGCCACCTTAAGTAAAATAAATATATAAAATAAAATGTTTTTTATTACAAGTAAATCATTAACAAATAAATTGCCGGGACTTCCCAAAAAGTATGTACCTAGTAACTTGGTAGAAGGACTATCAATTTTTATTTAACGTATTAACAACATCTTTTCCCGGGGCCGATCCAATATACGTAAGGACTTTCTTATTTTCATTTAATTCGGATACATGTGTAATCAATAAAGAGACTTTCTTTGTGAAATAAATTATGTACCGTTGGTGTTTCATAGATACTGTTGATGATTTTCTTTTATATTTTATTTAAATAAAGTTTAAAAACTAAAACCCTACTACCAAAAAAAACACGCTCTAAAAAGTACGAAACAAGAACATTGTCTCTGTTGAAATTATTATGCCGTATTGCCGTGGTCGTTTGCCATCTACTGTAGCAAAACAGATTCATTATAATTATAAAGTAAAATCAATGTGGTTTTATTAAACAACAGTTGTACAGTATCTCTGAAGGACCGCATCAGAAATGATGTAATCCAACAGAGAACCAGAGTCACCGACATTACAGCGACAGCAAACTGAAGTGGCAGTGGGCTGGTCATATTAGCCGCAGAACTGACAGCCGTTGGAGCTGTAAAGTCCTTGAGTGGAGACCGCGACTCGGTAAGCGTAGTGTTGGACGCCCTGCGACAAGATGGGATGATGACATTCGAAGGCTGGCTGGTGTGGGCTGGATGAGAGTGGCCGAAAATCGGGAGCAGTGGCGTGCATTAGGGGAGACCTATGTCCAGCAGTCGACGAGTGTGGATTGCTGATGATGAACCTTGTACAAATGTTGGGTCCATTTTTGTACGCGCACCGGTACCGAATACCTAACCTGGCGGAAGGGTTGTGTCCACTGGTGTTACAAGTGGCTCCATAGCCACTTGTAACACCAGGCGGCAATCACTTGCCATTGGGAGATTCTTCTGCATGGCTGCCACCTATCACATAAAAAAGATATCGCCTGGAAGACATCATTTATTATTTTGAAGTAATTTGTAGACTAATAACAAAAACACTTTTGACTTTTACTTTACCATAATGCAATACGCCCTAATTTGTATTTCAATGGCGCTATTTGCAGAGGGAAAATCGGAACCGAACAATGGCGGTTCATTTCTCTTTGAAAATATTGCGAAAATTCCATGGACTTTGTCAGTAATGGACGGATTCTCGTTACACAAAAGGGAGTTTCGAATTAGAGTTTACCCACGGATAAAAATATTTGGTGTGTATTACCAATTCCTATTGGATTCATAGCCGTGACAGAATATTGTGTTTATTTAGTAAAAAAAATATTTTCAACTTTGGACTTTGATCTCACAGTTTTTTTCTTCTGTCTTATAGAAACCTTTATATTCTATTAGTGGTCGATCCACTCCACTTGTGAATCCACTCGAGTCACGGGTGTCCATGGGCGGCGGTAATCGCTTACCATCAGGTGATCCGTCTGCTCGTCTGCCACCTATCAAATAAAATCAAATAAAAAAAAAAACCGGAACTCAGTTTTCATGATTGTCAGGCTAATCCGAGTTGAGTTTTGTTGGAAAATAGCTCCTTCCGATAACATATGTGGCGACACCTACCATCGCCCGAAGATAGAAGTTCGCTCACTAGTACCACCCTACCAGCAGCAGATGGCGCTATTTTGACAGTTCCACACAAGATCGAAATTCTCATACGATTCTACATCGCGAAAGCAAAGTTCGTAGACCGACTTGAGATATATACGGCAAACTATGATGGTACTTAACACTTTGGTACCATGTCGAAGTAAAAAAATTTACGAACTCCTTGAAAACTGACTATAATAGGTAGGCAGAACAGTTACTTTGACATGGTGCTAGAGTGTTAAGCTACTTTTGATGCTGACCGTACACTGGACCAGTGTCCCCGAGCCTATAACAGGAGGGCTCGGCGCAAGATTTTCCCTTTTCGTGGAAATCATTAAAAATTCCAACACATACAAAATTTGATTGCAAGTCTGAAAGGATTACTCACTAGAAACAATAGTTTAAAATCTACGGAAGCATATGCACACGAATAAGAGACAGTCGCTATGTTACGACTTAGCTCTGTCACAACTTGTTAAATGTCACCTACAGTGACATTTAAAATCAGAGCACTTATTTCCAACTGGTGAGAATCCAAGGATTGTAAGAGTATATGTATTTTATGATCCAAGGTACCACCGTCTAGCGATCAACACACATAATGATAAGAACCTTGGGCCATCGCAAAGAAATATCATCCTTAATGAGTTGTTTACGTCGTATGGTTACTCATTATTTCTGGCTTCAGACAGTAGGTAATCATAGTCAATATCCCAATCATACAGTCGATCAGCTGGCGACAGCGCGTTGGCATAAGTCATCATCAATTACCACGCGAACATTACTCGCTTAACTAGAACTGTCATTACCTAGTTTTGCTTTGATGGAGAGATTTTTTATCACTATGACGTAATCATCGATCGTAAAAATATAAGTGTCATTAGATGTAGTAAACACTCAAGACCAAAAAAGTTACTATGTATTATATACTCTATGTATTTATACACTTATGATATATAATTATTAAAGATGTTATTTGTGTCGTTTGAGCTCATGACGTGATTTTGACGAACGACTTACACATTATAATGTGATGAAGGTAGCTGATGATGCAAACTTCTAAATTACTTTTAAAAGTTTTGTTTATAATAATACAATTTGTGTTACATAATATGTACAGTCAAACACAGCAGTAGGTAGGAATACTTAATGAAGGATACATTTATATTCCGCTTTCTGAAACTCTTAAGGTGACTGGTAAGGCACACTAGCGACGCCAATCGATTCTAATTTTTAGCTAGTAAACCGATTCCATTTTAAACAATTTCGAGGTTACAACTTTTCGGCAAACACTTATACTATTTATTAAATAACCATGCGCAAATGCTAGTGTGCCCAACCCGTCACCTTAAAAACAAAAGATTGCACTGTTGAACTTCCTTGTTATAATAATTGTACGAAACTTTCTAAGAGATGACTTTTCAATGTTTTTTGCTGACTTTTCCAAATCAACTCCTGTAAACGGTTATCTAGTTATAGGACAACATCATTCAGATTTGTAAATAAAACATAGCATTACCAATTTCCAAAAGCACTGGGTACCAAAGGAATTAGCGACACGACAATATCGAACAGATAAATCTTTGCACAAGAGTCGCATATAACAGCATGATTAATTGTTCCCACCTGGTGTTGCGAAGCCTTGTTTCAACTTGACTCTAGTGTTATTCCATCGCTGCATCGGTCTCGGTATTGCGGTCTGTCAGTTCAAGACTGCCTAAGTATCGTATACACCAAGGCATAAAAGAAATTTCGTCATTCCTTCATTGATTCTGATACCCATAAGCTAAGCCTAAACCCCCTTATTAAGACAAGTTCCGGAACTAAATTCGTTTAAGCCCCTTTTGTATTCGAATGGGATGACACGAGCTGCTTTAGTAGGTAGCACAGAGTAAAGTAAAAGTATCAGCCTATAAACTGTCCCACTGCAGGGCAAAGGGCTCCATCATAGAAATCAAGTCATCGCTACTATGATGGGATTAGGCTTAATCACCACGCTTGCCAAATGCGTGATCACAAACCCGAGCTATGTTCGAAAAATTCGAAACATAGTTTTCGCTCGACCCGGGAATCGAACCCAGGATACCGACATCACGATCCGGTACTTAAACCACTAGACCAACAGGTACCACAGAGTACTTTTATATAATTGAGATAAAGAAAGAAAAGAAGAAAGAAAGAAAATAATTTATTGACCATCACAAGACAGAGAAAACAAATACAGTAAGCACGACATGACATGACATAACACGACACAGATACAAAGAAGAGATGGTGTGGTTGTGTGTGGTCAATCAGGTCCCGACCTCAGCATTTGATGCGGCGACATTATATGCGGTGCTGCAGCAGCGCTGGTATTCTGGTGGGATCTGGTTGTGAGTGAGTGTGTAGGTGAATAAGTATAAATACTCCACTCCACTGGTGTCGCGGGTGTCCATGGGCGACGGCAATCGCTTACCGTCAGGTGATCCTTCTGCTTGTCTGCCTACCTATCATATAAAAAAAACATACACGTGTAAATATATTAAAAGATGAAATCGTAATGATGAGTCCAATTTTCGCCTCAGTCTTGCATTAAACTTAGAGCATCACTATTGACTCGGCCCTTACTGCTACTGCACAAGTGCTTAATGTTCTAGGGCTACAATATAATGCAGTTTCATTTCCTAAATTTTCCATTCTATTCAAATTCCTGGTCAGCGAAATTAGTAGCAAGTTGCTAAATAAATTTGACTGGCCCGTAACAGATTTATTTAAGGTTTCCAAGTGAAGTAAAGAAAGGTTCCGGGTACAATTCTTCTTACTAATTACTTAATTAATTAGTCTTAGGAGACTCTCAACTCTCAACTAAATGATTTGTAACTTAATTTACTTAAATAAAATTAAAAGGCCTAGTCTCTGTCTTTGCAATTACTTATAGAATATTCACCGTTATTTTTTAATCGTTTACATCCCAAAAACCACATAAGAGGTACAATGAAGTACATTTAGCATGTTAGATTAACAAAATAAGCGAAAAAAGAACAGGTGGTCCATACAAAATATAATGTTGACCCAGCAATAATGTATGTAACAGCAGATTTTTTTTTTCACTTATTTTTTTGATGTAATATGGTGTGTAATTTTATGTGTATAGTTTTATTTCAATTGCATGATGTTTATCGCTTATTTAAACTAATATTCGAAGTAATAAATCAATGTATTTTGGTTCTGAAAGGGTTGTAAGCATTAAAACGAGAGCAAGGAAAGCTTTTGTTATACTGTGCTTGTACTATAATTCATCATCATCATCATCAGCCTATCGCAGTCCACTGCTGGACGTAGGCCTCTCCAATTGTTCGCCACTGTAATCTATCCATGGCTTCTCGCATCCAGCTCTTGCCAGCCATCCTGCGCAGATCGTCCTCCCACCTAGCCAGAGGGCGCCCTACATTACGTTTGCCAAGACGCGGTCTCCACTCCAGAACTCGTTTACCCCACTACTATACTATAATTAATACTATACTATAATTAATACTGTACTATAATTAATTCCAAATTACTTCATCAAGCCACAACAATATTCTGACGCTAATTTTGAAATAAGTACATAATACCTTCCTCACACTCAAAAAAAGCTTAATTGAGATTTTTTTTTCGCTCTTCTAAATTAAAAAGGGACGACCGGTACTCCGACAAAATATTAGGGTTCGTTACCAGCTGCGCTCGTCATTTTGTCCAAGGCTCTCTTTCACCCAGACAATTTCTGAAATGATATTTTCGAAAAGAGGTAACGAATTTCCAAAGAACCCCTAAAATAAAATTATTGTTATTATTTAAACCACAAACCTGACCACTTAAGAATAATGAAAAGAAAAAAATAAGGTTTTTTTTTTAAATAAATATTTCACAACATCACATACATTGATCTGACTCCGAGATAGGTAGCTCAAGCACCTGTGTTACGGATATCAGAATCAACAGTGGGATTACAAACATATACATATAATTCTTTTTTTTTGTAAATACATACTTATGATACATAGAAACACCTAGACCAATACAAACAGACATGTTCATGCACACAAATGTGTGTACTGTGCGGGGATCGAACCCGCAACTCTTGGACCAAAGGCAGCGTTCACTACCACTGTTCCAAACGGGTCGTCAAGATTATAAAAAACTTTGTACGAAACACATCCAAAAATCCAAAATTTCGCGTCGTGATTCTTTCTACTCGTACATTACCTCCGCTGTAAAAAGTAACAGTCCACTTTAATAATTTATTATCTTATGTAATAATTGTATGAAAATTACTGGAATATAACTATTGATAATGTGTATTGTGTATATGAACAACATTTAGTGCTATTTGCACAATAATATTACATTGTTCCAATGCGATGTTCTTGGACGCAAAGTGGACACGCTCATATTAGATATGAAAAGTGAATAGATAAGTACAATCCCCCTTATTACAAATCGCAAGTTAAGGATAGTTCCGGAACAAAATTCGTGCCAGCCTCTTTTAACATTGCGTGTTAGAACGGGATGACATGAGCTTTAGTACGGTAATAATTTTAAGTCGCGATTTATAATAAGGTGGAATATGATCAGAGCCATCCAAACGATTTAGTAGTAAGTTTTGACCGTGAGAAAGCCACGCTTTGGCATGAATGGGCCGGCTCAACAGGAGTAATACCACGGCCTCACAGAAAAGAGCGAAGCAGCACTGTGCTGTGTTTCGCTGCGTGAAATGCGGGAAATGGGGGTTCGAAGTTTGGCAGCGCCCTTGTGACTTCACTGGTGTCGCGGGTGTCCATGGCGGCGCTTATTGCTTACCATCAGGTGATCCGTCTGCTCGTCTGCCACCTATCACTTATAAAAAAAAATCGTTGGCGCCGTGTCCTACTGACTTACGCACCCTTACCTTTCGGCTCTAAAAAATTCACTTTCCCATTTTTCAAGACCCCAAACGTTGTAAAGGTGATTTGTGACATGCGCCCGCTCACGTAATAGGCAATAATAAGGGAATTAGCGCAAGGCTGTGACTTATCACATCACAATGTGACTCAGGATTAGGGCTAGCAGCTTACAAACAATTAAAAGTATCGGCCTATAAACTGTCCCACTGCAGGGCAAAGGCCTCCATCACAGAAATTAAGGTATCGCTACTATGATGGGATTAGGCTTAATCACCACGCTTGCCAAATGCGGATTGGTGATCACAAACTCGAGCTATGTTGGATTTCGCTCGACCCGAGAATCGAACCTAGGACCCCGAGATCACAGCCCGGTACTGAAACCATTAGACCAACAGGGCGTCCCTTTCAACGTCAGCGTCAACAAACAATTAATTAGGCAATAAATGAATGTGCGAGATAATTCATTTTGTCTCAATCTAGAACATTCCGTGTACCATGAATAACTAGCGTAAGCTTGGGTGTCTTTCAGTACACTCTAATGTCTAATTTAGAAAAGTTCCTTTCCTCAATCGATCCAGACAGAAATCGAACACAGCACTTCCTTGCAAGGACAATACAGTACTTACTGCGCTATCTTCTTCTTCTTCAGCAGCATGTGTTTGCCTAGTGCAGAGCGTATGCCTCTCCAATTTCTCTCCTCTTCCTTCTGTCGTTGGTTTTTCTGGACCAAGCTACTCCAGCTTGAGCCTTGATGTCATCGGACCATCTGGCAGTTTGTCCGCCAACACTCCTCTTTCCGTCTCTTGGTCTCCATTCAAGGACATCTTTGCTGCACCTTTCATCACTCTTTCTGCACACAAGACCGGCCCACGCCCATTTTAGTTTTGCAGCTCGGTAACCTACGTCTATCACTTTTGTGCGTTCCCTGATGATGGCGCTATAGCATAAGAAGAAGTAAAAAATATTTTGAATCACAAAAAAATATTTATTTTTGAAAAACCCATCTTGTTATGCTGCTGATGCTTCTTGTTACAAGGACCGCTGATAGTGTCTGTATGAGTAAAGTTTGAGATAGAGCGAGAGAAGGTGTATAGTATTTCACCTCATAAATAAATAAAATTTGCAGACAGTTTTGGCCAAAACTGCTACAAGTACCGTAGATTTTTTGACATAATGAACATATTTAATACTATTGACATTTAATTTAAAAAATCTTATTAAATTCTATTTTATTTATTTGGTTTTACTGTTCCATTATGTATTTTTAATTTGCTTCTTTTGACTCACATACTGACAATATGCGCTATTAATGTTGATACTATCTATCGCACTAATTTTATTTCTTTTTTTTAGTCGTAATTAATTTGACAAGGATTGTATTCTTCTGCCTTTTTATTGTAAATTATCCGTGAGTGACTAATGAACATGAATGTAATGATAATAATGTAGCCTAACCTTATACTGCGTTTTGGATTAATTTCTGTTAGCTGGTAAGGTGTCTGAATAATAAATAAATAGAAAAACGTAGTTTAGAGTACCCTCCGGCTAGATGGAGTGACGCTCTGGCTCTGGCATTGGCGAACGAAATGCCACTGGTAGAGTCTAGCCATATCAAGATTAATACAAGTTGGTATAGCGAACAACGTAAGGGTCCTTTGCCCCGCAGTGAACTCAGATATGTTGATTATCATGATGATGGAATAACATTTTGTTGTCTATTTTAGTGCTCCGAACCGTAAAAGGGAAAATATCGGAACCCTTATAAGATCACAATGTTGTCCGTCTGTTTGTGTCTGTCTAGGTATCAAGACGCTTTATCTCGGGAACGCGTGAAGCTATCGAGTTGAAATTTTAACCATATAAGTCAACGTTCTCAAAATCAAACCTGGGTTGAGATAAAAAGTTACGGTTTTTCTATTCATTTTTGTCAACCCTGCCTTAGATTTGTCAGTTCGCGGATAATGCGTATCTCACGAATGCTCGTGAAAAACACTCCTGGGTTGGCGATGCCGCTCTAGATCAGTGATTAGATGTTTTAACCAAAACAATGGATTGAGTGGCAGGGTGTTTGTCTCCTAGCCTTGGTTCTGGACAAGTGAGGCCAAATTGTAGGAACAACCACACATTAATTTACTACAATCTAAGAAATATTGTCAGCTGATATTGAACCTAATTAACTTGACATAAAGGTGAGAGCTGATTGAAGAATTTTAACAGTTTTGTATGCTTTGATGAGTGTCAGCCCGGAGTCTGGTTGGTTGTCTTTGGTATTGATATTATTTGGTAATTTAATGGATTCTAATTTTTACGTATAAACGAGTATCTTGTGTGCTCACATTTTGTGGATATTAATCTGATCCTAAACTCATAATTTCTGTATTTGATTGTATTTTTTTATTGATTATTGCTTGTTTGTAGCCTTAATAAATAAATTTATGAGAGTATAGGAATAGGAAGTGCGTTTGTGCTTATAATTTGGCTTATCGTTATGGGTATGCATTATGTTTGGTCGGTCCATTTCTGACCGACAGCATTTCCCTGGGTAGTAAAAAAAATTACAATGTCACTAAACTAATTGCTTGAAATATGACCAAATAAAATGTCTCCACCACTCTATCATGATTTCATGACGTCATGACACTCAAGCTATTTTACGTGCTCGTACGTACATCCGACAATCAAATAACATTTTACGACCGTGGTTGTGCATCGTGGTCGCATGTGCCATTTGTTACAATCAAGGCTTGACAAATACACTTTTGTTTGTCAGCTGTACGACGACCTTAATCTAGCGGTATAGTTATAGGTTCAAGGTAGGTACGGGTACATACGTATTTTTGTACCTTTTCGTCATAGGTATGTACCCATGTGGATCAGATGGGTAAGTACCTATGGAGAAAAATTCAGGCACCCAAGTGAATATTGTATACATTGTGCATTGTGGAAACGAATAGCAGGATCAACCATACATCAATCTATTAGAACACTACACGTGGACACTTGTTCGTGCGAGTTAAATTCGCACGAAATCGCAAACACAGCATAACGTTAAGCATACTTTACACTTTCATACGAAAATCGCATGCACGCCACGACACAAAAATGGTTTGAAAGAAAGAAAGAAAGAAAATACATTTATTGACCATCACAATACACAGGAAACAAACATATACAGTTGGTGCACGGTTTAAAACAACAAATTTTACACAGAAGAGGGACAAAGAGATGTGGATAGTGTGTGGTCAATCAGGTCCCGACCTCAGCATTAGCTGCTACTACAATATCTGCATTGCCGCAGCAGCGCTGGTATTCTGGCGGGACCTGTTTGCGAGCGAGTGTGATGGTGTGGTGTAGATAAATAAATAAAAATATATACTTATACACGTACATATTATAGATAGGCAATATGTGATGTGGTAGATATAATAAAATTCGTATTTAAACACACACAAAAAAGAAGAAGAGAATATAGTTGATAACATACAGATAGATACAAACAACACTCAAAAGCTAGACACAATACAATGATGAGAAGAAAACAGTAGGTAGTACAAAGCACAAACACTTTAAAAATATACTAAAAAAATAATACGATATCGTTATGTGACCAGTGGCTCCAACCACTACAATGTTTATTTAACATTGCGCTATTGAATAAACAGCCAAGGCAATAAAAAGTGAAAAAAAAAACAATTTGACATTGTAAAAATGAATAAAATTTTGTATAATGTAAGGTAGCTCGGATATTTTACTTTTGATTTTGTGTGGAGAGTGTGAGTGAGATAATATGTGTTTCATTTCAAACCAAAAAAGTTGCAAGCGATTTTCACTCTTCAGGTGGTTAAACGCCAGATTCCCCAACCTTTCGTAACACTATTCGGTGCGTACGTAACCGCGCTGAATATTCTATTATATATCTATAGACTATTTCAGAAAACTAACTTATTAGTTAGTTTTCTGAAATAGCCTCTAAAATTATATTTGTAGATATCTGTGACTGTTATTTTCGTTCATGTTTGTGTAGACGAATGAGCGATAGCGTACGTCACAGATACGTCATACGCCAAGCTACTATATCAGATAGCGGGCTTTTAAAACCACGATATCATCTCGCCTTCATCACTTCACTGAAATACCGCTTACCTATAGCAACAGTTATGTGTATTATCTGTCAACCTACAAATCAGCTCCTGTTAGGATTGATATTTCTGATCCCGCGGGATCCCGGAATTTTCGGGATCCCATCTAATTAAAAAGAAATCGGATGACTGAAATAGCTAATAACTGCTTGTTTTTTTTTCTGATTTCTAAGAGTAGATATTAATTTTTTTTTATTTTTTTTTTCTTTATTAAGGAAAAATACAGCTGTTAAATAGTACTCTGTTCTAAAATTACTTAAATAATACATCAGCAATTTAAATTTTCCACTACAAATTAATACGTTTAGTGTTGTGAGACAAAATACAAAAAAAAATGCGAAAAAGGATGATTATTTTTGTTACTTATTACTTAATTTAATTCAAGACTAAAGATATACTATTGTTTGTGTTAGTGAGGTCAACTAAAACAACATATTGCCCGAAAGAAGGCAAAGACCTTTATTATTGAATCTTACCAACGAAATAATTAACAGGTTTTAAAGAAAGTAACAAATTAGGTAATCAAAACAATATGCAAGGGAATTAGGAGGTAGTTACCTACGAGTACGATTTTGAAAATTACTTAAAAATCGACGCTGACCACCGCCGCCTAATCCCGTCAATCTCGAACGGGATCTCGTCATATGATGCATCGGGATTGATCCCGAAAAATAAAATCTCGCGAGATTGGGATCCCGCGGGATCGGAATTGCATTCCCTAGCTACTGTGTATCGAAAAAGCGGCAGAAAAGAAATATCATGGGACTTTAGATTTCATGGAATTGAATTTAGAAATAGCTCATTTAATATTTTGTTTAACTGATAAAATGACACTAACTGTTAATCAGGAATAATAAACTAGATTAAAATTATGTTTATCTGCCTAATCAAATTTCCTAGGTTTGTTTACATACTTGTAATACATATTGCTAATATCTTATTACTGTGTAAGTAATACATAATCATTCGATAGTAATAAATATATATACATGTCCGACGGCTGAGTATATATTGAATACGCGAATATTTGCAGTAGATATAAATAAGTAAGCTTCTTCCTAAGAGCGCCTAAACGTCCACCAGCCATATCATATTAGTGTGTCATTGCTTTGTCTCCTCCACTGGGCACGTTCATCTTTCATCCCTTACGGAATTGAGCTAAGAATTTTTGGGTCTACCCCTTTTACGTGGCCATCTGACGATGTGGGTGGTTTGGTCAGTCATTTATTTCCCACGTAAGTATCCGTTTCTCATGACATGATCGAACCAGCTTAGGTGATTCATCGGCCATTACACGTGTGTAACTCTTAAATGAAACGATTCAGTGATCCAACTCCCCTAAATGATACACTGCTCCAAATCTCTAATGTATCATTCTTCTCAAATGGATCTCGTGGTCAATGGGTACGCGGTAGTAATTTCGCTCACTGATATGGATGATCCGAATGATCCGAGTGAGCCGAATGAGCTGAAAGATCCGAGTGAGCCAAATGAGCTGAATTATCCGAGTGAGCCGAATGTGCCGAAAAGTCGAAGTTCCAAGTGATGCGTTTGACTGTTCCGCATCTTTGCACTGATCCAGATGCAAATGTTCCAATCTTTTGAAAGATACGTTTTTGCCAGGTCTATCAGCCATCTTTGTCAAAACAAAACACGTCTTTAGAACTAATTAAATCTGACTTAGCAAATTGCCAACCTTCCAAGATAAGATGTCGGTTCCTGGCGATGTCACAGCAAATAATCCACTTAATAAATTCATGGGTAAATGCTGGATTCCTTTCAGAGTTCAATGGGGAGAGATTAGTCAACAGAGCGAATTTGCATACCAAATTAATGCTAAAACTAGAGGTCTGTACGACGTAATGAATAGCCGGCGAGGTTAGAGGACTGGGAAGGTGTCTAGGAGTACTGGCGCGGAGAGAAGTCACTGGGAAATAATTTTATTCTCATTTCGCATAAAGTTAACTCGTATAAAAAATTTCAATCCAAAGTTAGTAAGTTAATATTTTATTCAGTGAAACATACACGGTTACATACAAACAGATATAAAATAATTTCAGTATGTAAGTATAACATTACCGTAAAATCAATTAACTATGAACACAGCATGACGTGCTGCAGCTGGTCTTCCATAGGAAAGAGGAACTGCGCACAAAAAAAGGAATGGCATTTGTGAGCTATAGGAATGGACTGTATGAATGAAAAAGTGATTTAAATAGGTAAATAAAACATATTAATAAAAACGAACAAATTATAACCACCGCTAAGACCTGACAGCAAACAGACAGAGGCAGAGACAAAGAAAAACAGAACATGTTTATTATACAAAATGCTTCCTAGCCAGCCTGTAGTCGACAGCATTACAGATTTCAAAAGTTTAAAATGTAATATCTACTTTTGACTGACAATAATTACAAACATCAATAAATATATAAATAATTAAACAATATATTTTTATAAAAAATTATACAATAGTTCTGGACAGCGAGTGCTTAATTTAAGTAATTACCTACTTATTTGTAAATTATAAAAATATTTTTATCAGGACCATGACGAGTGGCAAAAGAGTCTACAAAGTGACATGTTATTATTTTTGAAGGTGGTATGTAAAAAAACATGTTATTGATACCTGTAAGAGTTTTAATGAGAATAAAATTATCTACTTGTAACTTTTTCCGGGCTTTAGTTGATTCCAGGCAGTTCCGATTGTGATGGTACTCATTTGTTGCTATCCAACTCGTAAATTGGAGCCTTAAAAATTCCGCGAATATTTGAAAGATCAAATTAACAATATTAATTTGAGAATTATTTACGCGTTTAGCACTAAATCCAGGACACATGATATTGATTACTTTGAGTGTGTTTTTTTATGTGGTAGGTGGCTGATGAGCAGACAGATCACCTGATGGTAAGCGATTGTCGCCGCCCATTGACATCCGCGACACCAGTGGAGTCACAAGAGCGCTGTCAACCTTTGAGCCCCCCATTCCCCCGGATTGGGTCTCCGGTACCCTCACTCACGCAGCTATTCTAGCGTTCATGATTAACAGGAGTTTACGCACTGAATAACTAACTATCTATCTCCTGGTACTGTTATCTCAATCAACATCTATGCGATGGCATTCAACTTAGTAAATTGTAAGGAAATTGTATAACGTGGGAGAGCCACGCATGGCTCGTTTTTAGTTACAATACGAGCCTGCTTAAGGACCTGTCCACATTTGCTATCAATAAGCATGCTATTACCCATATTTTAGCATGTGTCAAAATAAGCAAACCTGTCTACACGTGTTAAAGCACTCCGCACTCACTCACACTCCCCCTTCCACCCGCACTACAGGAAACATGCTTAAAAATCGACCGGCGTGCGATTTATGAGCATGCTCAAAATAAGCATGCTTATTTGTAGTACGTCTGTCCACACAAGCTACTAAGTAGCACTTGATCCAAAGTAGCATGCTTTAAGCATGTACCTTAATACCACGACTTCACAGAAAACCAGCGCGAAGCATCGTCTGTGCTGTTTCGCTGCGTGAGTGAGGGTACTAAAGGCCCTGCAGAAAGGGAGGTTTAATGGTTGGCGGCGCACTTGTGACTCCACTCGTGTTGCGGGTATCTATAAGCAGCAGCAATCGCTTACCATTAGGTGATCGGTCTGCTCGTCTGCCACCTATTACATAAAAAAGGGCATGGCCATTTTGGCCCAAATTCTGTCCAGACATGGTTGTTAATGTGCTGATAGCTTCAAAGAAACTTGGTGTAATGAATACAGCTCAGCGATATTTCACACCAGCTCTTCGGTTAAAACTCTATAAGGCACAAGTTCTGCCCCATATGGAATACTGCTCCCATCTCTGGGCTGGTGCACCTCAGTGCCAACTTCTTCCGTTTGACCGCGTACAACGTAGGGCTGCTCGAATTGTTGGCGACTTGACTCTCTCTAGTCGACTTGACCCTCCAGCAATGCGGCGGGAAATAGCTTCCCTCAGCATTCTATCCCGCATCTATCATGGGGAGTGCTCTGAAGAACTCTGAGGATCTAGTCCCTGCAGCTGAATTCTTACATCGAACCAATAGCAAACGATTGTCATTCCTTCCCCATGATCTCGATGGATGGCGGGTCAAATACTGTGCTTTTCTCGCAGAACTTTCTACCACATACCTCAGTTCTGTGGAACGGATTCCCTGCAGGAGTATTTCCCGCCGGCTTAGGGACTAGGACTTAGGGACCATCAAGGGAAGAGTGTACTCTTTTTTTAAAAAGCCAGCAACACATTAGCGATCTCTTTGATTTCGCGGATGTTCATGGGCGGCGTTGATTACTTTCCATCAGGTGACGTTTGTCCGTCTCTAGCATAAAAAAAAGTGAAATTAAGATAACCGAACATGTGCTTATCCATACCTAATATTAAATTAATCCCTCACACTATTCGCCATTTTGTCCAGCTTTTTAAAAACTTCAACGGGACAATTTCGATGGCCTCTAACAAAAATGGCAAAAAAGTGGAACGACTATGAAAATGAATACCGATTTTTTAAAGTGAACTCCCAAAAGCTACAGAGCAAAAGCATTTCAGTAATAGTCAGTAAAACTACGGTCTACGGTGTTAAATACTGCTATGCTAAACGCAAAGAGTGTTTCATTCATCACGTTTCACGTATGTATGGAAAATACGCTGTTCGCCGGCCCCTTAACTAAGCTATAGGTCTTGAAAAAGATATCCCATATACTTGAGGATATTGTCTACAAAATGCGCTAATTTCTTAAGCTTATTATTTATTTCTTAATCTTATTAGCACAAAAATAGATAGATGAAAAAATAGATGTTTAGGTTCATTTTTTTATACAGAAATATTTCTTTAAATTTCAAATATCCTGCTAAAATGTACAATATTCAAAAATCCAATTGAAATGCAAAAAAAGGTGTAATTTTTAGACCCTCGCCGCGTTTTGACAGTTGCTGTGTCCTGCTTTCATAAGACAAGTGAGACAAATACGGTTTCTTGTGATGATGCCTGGTCTTAAGTTACTAAAACAGTGAACCTTCTTTTGTCTCGTCACTGGCTAATCTATCTTTATACGGAGGTTTCTTTTTTTATATAGGTGGCAGACGAGCAGACGGGCCGCCTCAGGGTAAGCGAGTGCACAAGTGTGTAACATGGTAGTAGATACCTACTAATCGTTAGAAGCGTTCCAATGATGACAGACACACCCTGTCTGTAAACTTACTTGTCATCTTGTTATTTTTCGATTTTTTTGTATGTATTTTAAAATTTTCAATAAAGTGAAAATTATTTGTAACTTCGAATCTATAATTACTTCGTTTCATAAACATCTTAAAAAGTATGAGTCGCAGGCGTTACTCACAACTTTTAAACATCTTAAAATTTAATATAATTTTTTAACGATGCAAATACTTTTACAGTAACTAACATTTATTTTAAAAAAAGCTAAAGTTAGGATATTCATATTTCAAAGTGGGATTTTCTAATCATTAAGGTGTACTTAGATATACAATATTTATACCCGCTTAAAACCTTTAGTTTTCGCCTTGTCTTTCGTCCGTCTGCCCGCAGCCTAGTTGAGACTTACTTTTGCTCTCAGAGACGTCATATTAAGCATGCTTCATTCTCAATTATAAATAATCTTTAGATAAATGCGTATTGAAATAAGTGTCAATATTATTTTAATCTTAAGTAACCCCATTAAAGTTAGTTCGACGTCTTTGCGGCAGTTGGTACTAGAAAGGTGTAATTTTACATGGTAAGGTCAGGTCAACAAAGTGGTTGAATAAAATTAGATAGCTCCCATACACAAATAGTGGGATCACATTTTTAGGGTACCGAACCTCAAAAAGAAAAAAGGGAACCCTTATAAGATCCGCCGTGTGGTGCCTGGCAGAGTAGAATAGGCCACCCTCACTCTTACCGAGGTGTCGTAAAAGGCGACTAAGGTAAATCTGCTGGCATGATCATCAGCACCCAGAGAAGGAAAACTCTGAATTTATATCAAAACCCTCGCCAACCCATCTGCCAAGCGTGGTGAGTATGGAAATTACCCCTCATATGATTGAGGGAGGCCCGTGCCCCAGCAGTGGGGACTTAAATGGGCTGACGATGACGACGATGACGATGATAAGATCACTTTGTTTTGCGTCCGTTTGTGTGTCCGTCTGTCTGTGTATCAACAATACCCATAATCTCGGAAAAGCGTGAAAGTATCGAGTTGAATTTAAACCACATAGAACGTCTCTTAAATTCATGAAAAAAAAACAAATCTATAAGTTGTGAAAAAAAAGATCGTATAACCGAAAAACGCGTATTTCGACCGGTCCCAAGGAAATCAAAGCCTTACTTGCTTCCCGGGTACTTCCCGTTGACCTAGAGCTATGAAATTTGGCGAACAATATTGTTATAGATAATATAATTACTTATGTAGGGAAAATCTAAAAACAATACTTTAGTAATTAATGATTAAAAATAGTGTGCAAGCTATTCAAGCGATTTCTCTCACAATTATACCGGCGCCAAGGAGTGTTCATCGGCCCATTGTCCCGGACATGGTATGGAAGTGTAATCAAGCATCGTCAGATCCTACCGCAGTAATATTACTGTAATTAGTCTTCCCAGGAAACTGAGTTGCAAACTTACCTTATCTTGACGGTAATTTAAGTACTATGGGGCAGATGTTTTTATAGCAATATACCTAGATTTTTAGGATTTGCTAAGTATAAGGTTTCTGTTAGAGCATATTTTTCGGTTAGATGTGACCTGGTAACTTTCACAAAAAAAGCTATGAAATTTGTGTTACTTACTTATTATTACAAAAGTCAATCTATACCTACACTGGCTTTTTATCACTGTGTTGATTTTGTAACCTGAAAATTAAGAATTGAATTAAGAATCGTAAATTGATTCTTTTCTGGGAATGAAATATTTAAAAGTTTTTTTTAATATATTATGGCTTCACACGAAGATATCCTGCCAATGTCGAGTAACTTATTGAGAATAAACTCTCAAAAGTAATAATCATCAAATTTTACTTAAAAAACGCTTATACAAACTTCCAACTCCGGTGGCAGGCACCAGATTTGCAAAAAGATTTTCGGCTTATGCATTTCCGTCAATATATAATCGTGCTCTGAAATTCTTTGACATAAAACTGTGTACACTGCAGCAGGCGAAGACGGCACTGTATGAATGGTTACTCATTCTGGACTATAACGCAACAGAATCGATCATAACACCTTAAATTCACTATTTAAAACATGACATTTCTCCTAAAAAGCACATTACAGACATTAATATATTGTTTTTTATTTATTTTATTTTATTTAGTTATTTATTTACTTTCACACTTAAGCTTTATTTAATTTCCTAACTGATACTGTAACTCTGTTAATTAATAAGTAACTGGTTACCCAAGATACAGGCTGTGCCTAGTTTGGGATCCCCTGGTCATTTCAACAAATGTATTAGACAATTAATTAGATTCTTAATAAATGTACCTAAATCTTTGTTAGTCTAAGTAACTCGGTAAGCAATAAAGCATTTTTTATTTATTTTTTTTTTTATTATTTATAAGTGGGTAGTCAACAGTCGAAGTCAGTCAATGACTGTCAAATGTTTGGCATTATGGTGAGAATCGAAGAAATTTGACAGTTTTGTATTCTTTGATGTCAGCTGTATACGTACTTTATATTAAGTCTCTTAGAGCCTATCCACATATTACGACAATTTAAGAATGGGCAATGAAACTTGCTATTGAATATGACATAGTTGCCTATAGTTTAATAATAATAAACAACTAAATAAACATCACACTTGATCCAAACACAACATAAGTGCTTGTATTTATAATAAGTTTGTAATACTCAGACACTGAACCAACAGAAGTATTAAAAAAGAAAAATTATCAAACAAGTAAATAGAGCTCAAATTAACTCAACAAATTACTACGATAGCCTAAGTATTGCACCCACCTAATAGCAGACTGGCGATTGTTTCCACAAAGTAAATTGTAGACCGGCAGTCGATACAGATTAATAAATTAAACTGCAGACTTAAGCTGTGGGAAGGGTTAATAATTTAAGATAACCTGTGTTTGATTTTTATAAGACATATGGAGTGGAACTGTTTGGCTGCAGGAGTATTTCCGGACGGCTACGACTTAGGGACCTTCAAGAGAAGAGCGTACTCTTTTTTAAAAAGGCCGGCAACACATTAGCGATCTCTCTGATTTCGCAGATGTTCATGGGCGGCGATGATTACTTTCCATCAGGTGACTCGCATGCTCGTTTGTCCGCCTCTAGCATAAAATATATATATACTCGTAAAAATAAGAATAGTTTCATAGTGTACTGAAAGATCCCCTGTGGCCGGACCAGTTTTGTACTCAGATACTGTATGGATTTCAAAAAAGAGTATTATTAATTTTGAGACTATAAGTAGGTACTCATTTCCCTTCCAACATAATGAATGAATGAATGAATATACTTTTATTGCACTCAAAATAAAGTATGAAAACTTAAAACTAGATATTACAGGATGTGTACAACGAAGGCGGCCTTATCACTATGAGCGATCTCTTCCAGACAACCTTTGGATAAAGGACACTTGATGACGGTGTAGGTCATAATTAAGATGAGAAGCGGATTGATGATTTTATTTAACATTTTACAGTTTGTTTGTAGAACGAATTTGTATACCCTCTGCTTTTATTTAAAAAAATAACCTAATTAAAAAACCATCAATGTTGTTAACAAACATCCCTGACGTATAATTGGGCCTGTTAAGGATCGCCAAAAGGATAATTACATCATTAAACCTAACTCGAGTGTATCGATTACATTTATTGGCAGAATGACAGGAGAAAATAGACATATAAAAACAAAAACGAAATAAAAAACAAATCACTAGAATTTGGATATATTGGCAAAAAAAGTATCAGATCGATGCCGGTCGCCAACATGGCCCTCGACGGTGTGAATTACCAACTCTACTGGCCGACCTTAAGGGTACCTAGGTGGCGCAGCACTCAAAGGTAGTAATCTCGCTCAGTAATACGGCTGAGCCGAATGATCCGAATGATTCGAACGAGACGAATGAGCTGAATGATCCGAGTGAGCTGAATGTGCTAAATGATCTGAGTGAGCCGAATGATCCGAATGAGCGGAATGATCCGAAGGAGCCGAATGAGCAGAAGAGTCGATGTCCCAAATTATGTGTTTCACTGTTCCGCATAATTGCACTGATCCACATCCAAATGTTACAATGTTTTGAAAGATACGCTTTTGCTAGGTCTAAATCACACCTCTAAAACGAACTCGCGTGTAGCATCGATGAAATTCATTGGCAGAATGACAGGAGAAAATAGACATATAAAAACAAAAACGAAATAAAAAGCAAATCACTAGAATTTGGAAATATTGGCCAAAAAATATCAGATCGATACTGGTCGCCACCAGGGCATAAGTAATATTTTCTACCTATCTATAATAATGTATTTTACCCCGACTCTTTATCCATAAGACTCAAGTTAGCACTGTTCTCAGTGCTCCCTAGGCTTTTGTATATAGGCTTATATACGTAAGCTTTACCAATTACTTGGACGTATAATCAATCAACACCAAAGCAATATTCAGATTGCTCTGGTTTCGGTTCGGTCAGAGCAAGTAAAGTAAATTACGGCATATGAGAATCGACCACTAGATCTCTGCAAAGGATTTTGGCAAAGGGCTTGCTAAGAGAAATTTACGTAACGTTCATCATCATCAGCCCATTTAATCCCCACTGCTGGGGCACGGGCCTCCCTCAATCACATGAGGGGTAATTGCCATACTCACCACGCTTGGCAGACGGGTTGGCGAGGGTTTTGATATAAATGCAGAGTTTTCCTTCTCTGGGTGCTGATGATCATGCCAGCAGCTTTACCTTAGTCGCCTTTTACGACACCTCGGTAAGAGTGAGGGTAGCCTATTCTACTCTGCCGGGGACCACACGGCTAATGATCTACATACTTTAGATTTATTGTTGTTTTTTAAAATATCTATTGGTTTCAATGGTAGGTACGTTCACGTCTCTTTCTGGTGGCTACATATTTTTAACCGACATCAAAAAAGAAGGAGATTCTATGTTCGACTGTATGTATGTTTTTTTAATGTATGTCGGAAGGTCGACTCCTCTATGATTAGGATTTAAGATATACCTAACTCTTGCAATACTGTTAGCTATTTGGCGACCGAAAAATGGGACTCCTTCAAAAACCGCCAACTAGAAAGTGTAAAATAATATTTTTAACACTTTATGACGTGTCACTGAAGTCGGCGACTAATTCCTGTTGTATTCAACAGGATTTAATGTATTAGTTTAAAGGCGGTTTTTTTTCGTAGAAATTTATTGACTCGCGGTAATAAGCTTTGCTCCTCTTTATTATCACATCTCTCTGCGAAAAGGTTAACAAGTTGACGAGCGGAAATGAGATGAAAGATTGTTAGACATGTGGATTCTTATCATCATTGCTAACAATCTAACACAGTATCCGATGAGTACGCCGTGTGGTCCCCGGCAGAGTAGAATAGGCCACCCTCACTCTTACCGAGGTGTCGTAAAAGGCGACTAAGGTAAAGCTGCTGGCATGATCATCAGCACCCAGAAACCAGAAAACTCTGCATTTAGGTATATCAAAACCCTCGCCAACCCGTCTGCCAAGCGTGGTGAGTATGGCAATAACCCCTTATGTGATTGAGGGAGGCCCGTGCCTGTGGGGACTTGAATGGGCTGATAATGATGATGATCCGATGACCTAGAAAATGGACAAATTAGGTCTTTACCTATGACATTGGCGTTCATTTTCTAGACACAATTAGATGTATAACTCCTTTAATAACCAAAAAGTCACCAAATCATAATTTTGTTTTCATATAATTTTTTTAAGGTTTATCTTAAATGGAAAACAGCTATTATTGTATTGGTGATGCAAAAAAGTCTTGAAAATGACCCTCGTTTTACATGGCAGAATGACATTGTTATCGATAATAACTAAAATTATGTGATAGGTGGCAGACGAGCAGACGGATCACCTGATGGTAAGCAATTACCATCCAGATAATAGTCGTCATTTACTATATCCAGCGCTAATAAACAGTGGCAGTTAGTTCTGATTTACTCCCTCCGATCATTCCCATAGTGCAGTACGTGATATCAATACCAAACCTGCCCGTTAACAGTCGCTTGCTCAAGTATGTAGTTAGATACACCGAATCGGCCCAACCCACGGTGACGCCGCGAAGGCCGTGAGGCCGACAACATTAGCACAATACACATATGAGGCCAGTAGACTCGCTTTCTTCATAAAAATTGTCCATAGATTGGCGTGAAATTATTAAAAGTCGGATTAAAATATTTTGGTATTGTATCTAACCGAAGATGCAAATTAAAAGTTAGCAATGAGTTATTCCCGCAGCGGCTGGACGGAAACTCCTGGTGGGATGAACAGGGATTCTATCAAATTCCAGTTCGTTCCATTAAAATAAAAAACCTTTTTGGAACGGGTAAGAATATAAAAAAAAAACTCTGATTCTACAGATTAGAAAGCCGAACGGGTGAGGTGGGGAGGGCGGCGGACCTCCGTGGACTTGACAATTTGACATAAACGTGACTGGATTAAAAAGTAAAGGGACACTGACAGTAGAGACTTGACAAGACGAGATCAAAACAACCGGAATGGTCCAGAATTTCCGCGCAAAGTTTGTTTTCATAAAATTGGGACTTAAAATTATTACCTCAATGCATGAAATATGTTAAGAAATAATAAGGCTGAATAACAGCAAAGGTCAATGGCTAACTTCGATATAAATTTTTTTTAGTATATTTTTTTGTGTGAAAAATATGTAATAATTTATAACTTGAGTTCCTTAACAGATTGACGTTAGGTACACGATTGTCGTAAGTCTCGAAATATAGATATTTCAGTTTGAAGATTTTGAGGTTATGTGTAAACAAATAATAATATGTAATTTAATTGTATTTTTATGTTAAATAAAGCCGTAATTTTTTAATATAAAGGTACTTTAAACAGAGTTACAAGAAGCCAGGGGTTTCTTTTTACCAGGTGATATCACTTGTGGAAACCCAAAAGCCCGCACCACTGTTAGTCGCGTATTGCGCGCGAAGAGGCCGCGAGCAAAGTGTGGAGAGAGAGGATTCGGAAATCGAAGCCATGATAAAAAAAAAATGTATCCAAAGAACATTTTATATTAGACATAAGAGCTTCTTCTTAAATTAACAATATTTCGTCATTGTTCTTTATTCAAATTATATGTTCTCATACATTCAAATTGCAAAGGAAAAGGGGTGGATAATTCGATGACGACGTATGGAAAGGGAAGACATACTGCGCTGACTCTAGATAACCTGGGAAAAGGGCAGGAGAGTGATGAATGTTCTCTCGCATACGTATTACGCATCAATACACATAAACATGGCTAAAACCGTTATTTTTAATATTGGACTTTTAATGTTGCAAAAAATATGTATTGCTGCTATGTAGATAATTGTGACAAAAGTTCGTTGAAAATGATAGTCACCAAGCGCAAGTGGGACATAGGTGTCTGCACAAAGTTGTTAATAGGTTTCATAAAATAGAATAGAACTTTAAAATAGAATAGAAATTTAAAATAGAATAGAACTGGGTTTTTGAAAGGAGGTAGATAAATATTTTCTTAGTTCCTTAAAAAGTATCTCAAGATCAATAATAAACTCATCTATTACACGATAGTAGAACTAATTATAATTCTGGCTCTTTCCACTTTTTTTTATTAAAGTATTGAGTCCTAATATACAGCGGACGTAAGCTTCCTTTTTAACTTCTGGATGCCTTTTCAGTTCTGAAAGTTGGCCGCCAGCTTCCCAAAATCCTTTTATTTATTACGGTCGAAAGTGTCGATCCACTGAAGCGATGTCAGTCAACTCAATTATATTTTGTAGCCACGACTTTTTCCTCCTTCTAACGCTACGCCTCCCCACAATATTACCCATCGTGATAAATAAGCTAATCTTTCCAGTACAACACATCTACCTGCTCTGCTTCTGGGTTATCCAAGGTAAACACAAAATATTTTATCTTCAGGAAGCTACATCGAGTTTTTGTTGATCTTCCGTGCTTCCAGCCCGGAGGCAACTGACTGTCTACTCTCTTTTAAATTCAAACTTAACCTTTGTCATACAAATGTATTTTAAAGGTAATAGAAAACGTATCGCCCGAATGCAATACAAAGGCTTTTTTTTTTAAATTAGGATGTTCAGAGATTTTTAGCTCAACTTTGGCGGGTTTATACACGGGTTCTATTGGCAATAGGTATACCTAACAATAATTGGGTTGTATAGTTTTTAGCACTGCCATTTTGTATCTAACGAGTTGACAGGGGGACAATGACTATGGACAGCTATGGACTTAAAAAGGTGCGATGCCGTTTATAGTAGCATATCTGTTAATTGAGACATTAGACTGATATCGACACTTGTCTGTATTTTTTTCCTTCATTAAAAGTCATATTAACTTTGAGATTAAACTAAGTATGTAGGTAATTATTATAATTCGAGATAAGTTTCGTGCATTCGTAAATAAACAATTTAAAAGATCAAAGCTAAGTTGTAACTAAGAATAGCGACTATGTCTGTTATTTTTCTTTTATCTCGTAAATTGTCTCGCTATGTAGACATAAATTATCAGTTTGTGGTTCCCATTAGCATTTTGGCAAGAACACAAGTATGGGACAGCAGTAAATTCCTAGATCCATTCCATAGATTATATTATAAATCATGTAAGTTGCTACAATAGTAAAGTACGAAATTTTAAATGACCAACTAGTTTTCAATCAATAACATCGATCAGAATGTCAACCAAATCTATATCGGTTCCAGCCGCTTAATGTGTGGCTCAACTGTTATTGTAGTGCAGTATAAGTGTGTTCGTCCTACATTCACCCCCCTTCTTCGATCAGCGAGACTTGACGGCCATTACCTAACCGACCGCTTGGCGCTCCACAAACTCCTTGTCCGCAATCATACTACTACTATCACAGAAAAATAATATGCCCCGTATGTATAACTGCATAAAGTTCAAACCGCAATAGATGGTAAGTAAAAACAAACTGGTTTCATCTACTACTCGCTGTTTACACTGGCCTGTCGACGATCGTCATTTAATTAATTCGATATTTGAACGCGGCAAAGCGCTGTCATTTCTTTCGGCTGCGATAATTCGATTTTTAACGATTTTTTTTTCGCACTGCGCTCTTTTCATTTCGCTGGCGTCATTTTGTTTTATTGGTCACGCGTTTTGTTTGTGTTTAATTTATTACATCATGAGCGTCATAATCGTTTTCTAAATTCAAATTTAGAATCACCGGACGAGTGTGTGGATTTTTTTTTTGTGTTGCAAAGCTTGAGCGAAATGTTTGTGGTGTTGTGATATAGTGTAGATAATGTGCATGGAAAATGTTGGCTGGCGAGGAGACCAGCATCGAGCTGGTGCAGAGATGGCTCCAGACTCGAAACAGCGAGGAACTAATAGATGCAACAGGTAGTCTTTACCGTTTGTCTCTACTAGAGGTATTGTAATAGGTACTCGAGCGATTTATTCGGAAGTAACGTTAACATTTTCTCGTTCCTACCATAAAACACTTCACTTAAAAAAACTCCGATTAGTGGCCGCAAAAATAAATGTAGAGAATAATTTAAAGCCACTAAAAGTTGTGTGGTTATTTTTAAGTTCGGCAAGCTACTTATACTTTAGTTACAGTTTTACTCAATACTTAATATCTTTATTGCGTCTATAGTGTACAATTAGTTCTTATTAGATTATTAGACATAATAACAAAACAAAATAATCTACCTACTACTGTATTATTTTACTTTTTTTGAATTAATTTATTTATTGGCACTAATTTCATGAAGAATTTCATGTTGTTAGAGATCTGATAAAACTTTTTGTACCTATTGCTAAAAGCAGCTTTGATTTCTGTGGAACAAACCGTACCTATGTGACATTCTCTAAGACAGCATTTCGAATTTGCTAGCGGCCAAAATTGACTTGTCTCCTTCGCGCTTTCCCGATTGTCTTTGATTCAGAAACTATACAATACTTCGCATTCCTTCTCCTCCGTACTCTGTACCTATACCTAGTGATTCAGAGTGTTGGTTCTGTACTACAAAAACTAGAAAGTGATACTTACATGAAAATGAAAATATATTTATTGCCAATATAACATTTCACAGAATAACACGAAACTGACCCCCACACTAGGCAATGCCTGTCCTGTGGAGGTTGATATTACGATTACCAGAAAGAAAATGTGTTCGGCTAACAAATCTAACAAAGTTACAATAAAACTTAAAATATATAAATTTAAATTGGAGAATATGTTGTGTGTGTGTGTGTGTGTGTGTGTGTGTGTGTGTGTGTGTGTGTGTGTGTGTGTGTGTGTGTGTGAGTGAGTGAGTGTGAGTGTGTGTTTGTGTGTGTGTGTGTATGTGTGCGTGCGCGCGATAAAAAGTATTTTATCTTTTTACCCTGATAAAACCTTCGGATTCATCATAAGTCCAATTCAGAAGGGTCCGTGTTAAGAGTGCCCTTGCCTCATGCACCGTACAAAGTTTAAAATCACATGCTTTTACCATTTTATTATATGTGAACGGGAAAAGAAAATTTCCAAAACGTTGAGCGAAAGATGTTTTGACAGTGGGATAAGGTACCTTAAAGACACGTTTCTCAAGCATTTCACTGTACGAATGAAACATTAAGTCATCGGTCAAGGCTACTATAGTAGATGTAGTGTTCGTTACATAACGTCACCATAATTACACATACATTAGGCATTAAATACTAACACGTCAGAAACTTGAATTTAATGGAAAGAAAAGGCGTTACAAAAAATCCACACGATAAAAAGTTTTTTTTTATTCTGGGGCCAATTCTCATTCACTCGACAATGAAGTTTAATTAGAGATTACAATGCATTCGTCCATACGTCCATAAATGTTAAATTCGAGATCAATGTCGATTGCATGAAAATTAAAATCATGATAAGAAGGTTTCGAAGAACAGGGAATGTTTTTTGTAACTAGATGATCGACCTACATCCATACCAAGGGAAACTGAGCTCAGCCTAGAGATATACACATAGTGTCCGTAGTACAACATGTCAAAATATAATAATAATATCTTCCAACCGCTTAAGGCTACGGCGGCAGATCAAAACGATCAGTCACGTACGCTGGATACATTATATTATAGTGCTCAAGTGTGTGCGCAAACAGAAGTACACTCTCTATTCCCTTACCCTCCGATGGGACACCAGCGTGACAGGACCGAGAAGGGATCGGGTGCAGGACCAACGGCTTAACGTGCTTTCCGAGGCACAGGGGTACAAGATCGCCAACTTTCAGACTCCGGGAAAACACGAAGAATTTCTTACCGAAAACTAGGTACATATTGGTTCGACCCGGGGATCGGTACCAATCCGGGGGAAAGGGGAGTTTAAAGCCTGGCATCGCACTTGTGACTCCACTGGTATCGCGGGTTTCTATAAATAAAGAAATTGTTTATTCAGTAAAAATAAGGGCAGATAACAATTAGCGGCGGCAATCGCTTACCATCAGGTGACCCGTCTGCTCGTCTGCCACCTATCACATAAAAAAAGACGGCAGTAGGCTGATTGTAATTGCAAAACTAAAATCCTGGATCATAGTCCAAGCATAACCCAGGCTCTGAAGGGATTGCTTATTCGGGGAAGACAAGCGGAGATAGATGATGATGATGTGACGATGATTACACTATTAATAGGTACAGATTTATCTTCACTTTTAGGTCACACTAAATAATCTTTTTTTTATTATATTTGGTACATTGATCATTTTTCCAATGTCAAGTGTTAATGGGCTGATTTTCTCTTTAATTAATTGGGTTTTTTTTACATAGGTATTATTAGTTAAAACATCACTTTAAACAAACATAAAAAATTGAATACACAGAACCAGCTTATTTCAATTAGCCGTGAGTGAGTGTGTCAGACCGGTTTTATAAATTGCCTAGATTAGAAACGTATCTGACTAGACGCATCAAATTGGATCTTAACGATGTTGCGAAAGTAGAATAGTAATTAACTAAATTATTTCATTAGAAGCTCAGTTCTCATCGAACAATAAAATCATTATAAACTTTTTTTGCTACTTGAGACTGCGTCTAAACTGTTTAATTCTTTAGACTTTGTTCGTTTTTAAATCATGATTGATCAGTGAAGAATTCCCGTAAATAGCCATTTTTAATTAGATCACATCAATATGTACCCAATTGCAATGGTAGTTAACACTAATATGCTGATTAAATTTCCTATAGGACCAAATCAGATGTTTTTAGTGTTACTATGGTATTTTTTTATATCCCTGTTTTTCGTCAAATGGGATATTATAGGATAATGACAAAAAAATCTGAATTGAAAATACAAATGTACGTACCTTGCTATTGATTGACATTTCAACTGGACGTCAAATACCTAATAGAGTCCCGTGATTATGATTTGTGGTATGCCACAAATCATAATCACAGGTTTTCATATAAGTCGATGAAACAAAAAACACCAGAGTTTTATTGACTCACTATAACTTTGACTGACATCGGCTGGTCACTACTCACTTATATTAATAAGTTACTTGACATTGGCAAGATATCTTCGGGTAGAGCCATATTATAAAAAAAATAACTTTCAACATACAAGTGTCGTCGGCTTAGTCGTCAGTTTAAAACGCTATTATGCAATATGCCGGAGGCAAAATGACAACTCGTTTAATTGTTATAGTTAACACATTGGTCATGTTTATTTACATTGAAAGTGACGTGCGTATGTAGATAAACGTTAGATCTACTCTAAATGATTGCGACATATAAATGAGACAACATTACACACATTGTACCAAACTATGAATTTCCCTTGTACTAATGGACCACAAAAAAGGTCTGGATGTTTGCGGCACCTACCTCCGTTGTTTCTGGTCTACAAATATCTTCATCATTAACAAATATTTGTGTCGTAGCGGGAATTGAACTTGCGTCTCAACCAGCGCTCAAGCCCCTAACGCAATGGTTTGAGCGCCATAACCCAACGCCATTTGAGCGTCAAAAACGAAAAATAAACGAGCCAATCGGTTGTTTGTCAACAGGTAGCTCGAGCGGGTCGCCAGGCGCCCGCGCCGGCCGCCGCTCCTCGCTCGCGCTCACGCCCGAGGACGAGCCTCTAGTCGACGTCGCCGTAAGTACATTACATTCAATACTCCATTTTTTTGAAAATCAACATCAACCCATTTAAGTCCCCACTGCTGGGGCACGGGCCTCCCTCAATCACATGAGGGGTAATTGCCATACTCACCACGCTTGGCAGACGGGTTGGCGAGGGTTTTGATATACCTAAATGCAGAGTTTTCCTTCTCTGGGTGCTGATGATCATGCCAGCAGCTTTACCTTAGTCACCTTTTACGACACCTTGGTAAGAGTGAGGGTGGCCTATTCTACTCTGCCGGGGACCACACGGCGTCACGGCGTTTTTGAAAATAGAACTTCCTTTATCTATCCATTACAAAATGCGCTAAACGCCATTCTTCTAACCCAGTGACAGAAACGCTCGGTTTGTGCTGTAACAGCGGACGCTAAATTCATTCCCGCATCGAGCTGTACGTAGAGTCCGCGCCATCAAAGAAGTCCCGTGAAAAGCGCGCTCCAGTTACCATTAACATACAAATTTGAGCTATATAGCCATAGGCAAAAGGAATATATAATTTTAGTTCTGTATTTTGCCGCGGACTTCTTTCGTAGCGCAGACTTTAAGCTGTAGCAGCTCAAGCGTGCAGCTCTGTTAAGCGTCATGAGGTTTTTAGGCTTTTAAGAGTGACATTAAATATATTTAAATTCCACGCTTGATCACAATCATCATGATCATTATAATTTAAGCCAATAGACGACCACTGCTGGACATAGGCCTCCCCCAATGTCTTCTACAGTACGGTCCTGAGCAGCTTGATCACAATGCGTATCACAATCTAAGTATAGGTAATACCTTCACTGGCTGAGTATAGGTAACACTTGAAAGTGTTCAGTGTTTTTGATGTATAAGCGATCAGGCGGTGGCCGCCATGTTGGTACGTTCAGGCGGCTGCTGCCAAAAATATGAATACATTTTCAAGCGCCTGGTAACAATAAGTACTACATAAACAAAAAGCTACAAAGCGTAAATTGATGTTTGAATGTGAAACGATTCCGTTCAGTTTGAAAGTCCCAAAGGACTTAATTATGTAAAATCATAAAAGGTTCTGTCATCTTGAAACCATTCCCGAAATCCCGTATGCCGTAAACATATACCTCTAATCGCGTCAAACAATTAACTGCTGGGGAGCAAATTTGTAAAAACAACACCCGTGAATGCTTGGCCCAATATAGAGCCAGTAGAACCGCATATATCACGCTATCATCATTTCAGAAAATAGATGCCTACTGCTGGACATAGGCCTCCCCCAATATTCTCCTCTCCAGACTGATCGGTCCTGTCCCGCCCTTATAGAAGGGATTCCCGCGACCTTAACCAGATCCTCGATCCACCTTGTGGGGAGCCTGCCACAACTGGGACCTCCTGTACGTGGCCTCTACTCGAAGAACTTTCCGCCCCAACGGCTGTCTGTTCTCGCAATGTGCCCTGTCCATTGCAACTTGAGACATGCAATCCTTTAGGCTATGTCTGTGACCATAGTTCTCGAGAGGATCTCATCATTTCTGATAATCATGCAACAGTGCCCTTGTAAACATTATTTTTTAATAGACTAAATTACCCTTTGCTTTTGCTAGGGCACTCGTCAATGTCAAGTGAGAAATTGAAAAAGTTTCAAAACTGCACACCTGCATAAATGGTCACGATATGCTGGCATTCTATTTTAGACTCTCTGAACTTCCAATTTATATTTTTAACACTTCAAAATATTGTTTTGATTGTTACTGTTAAGTAAAGTACAGTAGGTTCTATTAATGAGATGGAGTGCCCGCTCAGTGCGTCAGAGTGGGCACTGAATTAGCAATGCAATTGGATGCAATTCGATTGACGCCCGATACAGTTGTGGTGACAGACCGCTGCTCAATCGGGAGTTAGGGCTGATTGATGTATCAATATTTGCAAATATTGATGTTAACATTCAAGGAATCGATGTCACAATGACTGTCGACATAGTCTATTCAATCGTTGATTTATTGACTTGGTTTTGTAATGCAATGATGCAGTTTGGTACACGCTCAATTCAGTTGTGGTGACAGATTGATATATCGATATCGATATAATCAATTTAATTCTGTTAAATTCAATTTAATTTTTTGACTGACCGGATGGCGCAATTGGTAGTGACCCTGCCTCTTACGCCAAAGGTCGTGGGTTCGATCTGACAAACATTCGTGCGATGAACACTTGTATTTGTTCGGTCTGGGTGTAATATATGTATTTAAGTATATATTTGTGTTCCTCTGTTGTCTGATATCTGTAACACAAGTGCTTAAGCTACTTAGTACGGAATCAGGTCAACGTATGAGATGTTGTGAGAATTATTATTAATTAATAATTCAATTTTTATTTATTTCAAGTAACAATGACTCATTGATTAGTATTGCTTACAGACTATGTTAGTATTTCAATTAAAATATTAATATTAAAACACGAAACATATTTAAACATTCCTTTACCACTCCCCCCGAAATAGTACATGAATGGTTTACATACTCGTATAATCAGTATAGCCTGCCAGCTATCATGCTATCATGGTCAGGATGCTGTCGCCGCTCGCCCGCACCCGGCGCACCAGAGACGCGCACCGTTTGCCGCATATATTGACCGCACCAAAAACATTTTCAAGTCAAATATAATCAAGCTTCTAACTGTACACTCCATAGCATAACAAGCTCTAACATCGCGAACTCTACTTACTTCACCCTACTGTGTACTTAAATGTGTCGTTTGACCGATGCACCTGTGAAGACAGACCACTACTGATCACGAGTTAGGAGTGATTGATAAAATGATGTTGAATTTGACGGGTTCAATGTTATATTGATTAGCTCAATTTTCAATTTGCATGAAATTCGATTGCTCCAAATCAGTTGTGAAGAAAGACCACTGAAATAATAATGTTTAGCAAGATGTTAAGTTCAGCAATCTGTGAACTCTTGTACTCTGAATTGATGTAGTGATTGAAGCTATTAAAATTGCACCAACTTTTGTGTTTTAAGTACCAATCTAATAACATTTCAGTCATCGGTACATTTACACGAATATTTTCCTGATAACGCCCATCACTAGGTCAGGAAACCGAGTAAATTTGACCGATAGGCCACTAAACTATCCGGCTGTTGGCCATTCTGGCTGACAGGGATTTAAATTGATTGATTTCTACCAACGGGAGGTGGACAGTTGTTATGTTTACTATATTATATAACTATGACTAGAAAACAATCCAATTTTGAATGCAACGAGAGCGCACATTCGATTTTTTTATAACAGCTGTTTACAAATATCAGAGAATAAAGTTAGCCTACAGTCGCAAGAGATATCATTTGTCTGCTTTGGTGACCAGAGCCTACAACAAAACTGTCCCGTAAAGAACGAGAATATTCCTGTGTGGGATGAGAAAAATTTTGATTCATTATTGGCCCCCTATTCAATGGAACTTAAGGTTCTTGGCTTGGCGAAGATTGGCTAACCGTCTCTTGCCTTAGCTCTTACCCTTAAAAGTAAAGTCAAAGAACGAAAAGGTTCGTCTATTTTCAAATTGATTCGTTTGATATGCTATGAGCACTTATTACCTTTCGTGAATTTGTCGTAGTAATACCTGTTGCACAGAAAATTATGTAATGCTTAACTGTTAGATCAGAAAGTTCAGATTTGCTTGAACAACATTGATTGGTTTTGATGTAAAGAAAATGTAAAGATATCTATGAAGTATAACCTAAAGGGGGCCGTGTGGTCCCCGGCAGAGTAGAATAGGCCACCCTCACTCTTACCGAGGTGTCGTAAAAGACGACTAAGGTAAAGCTGCTGGCATGATCATCAACAGCTAGAGAAGGAAAACTCTGCATTTATATCAAAACCCTCGCCAACCCGTCTGCCAAGCGTGGTGAGTATGGCAATTACCCCTCATGTGATTGAGGGAGGCCCGTGCCCCAGCAGTGGGGACTTAAATGGGCTGACGATGATAACCTACATTGGTTTGCGTGGCAATTATTTTAGTAATTAAAAAAAGTGATAAAGAAATGTATTGTCATCATAATATGCCACTATTATTCATCATACTTGCGTGTCTTTCCTGGTTGCGTCTTAAGTCCAGGGTACGCTTGACCATAATCCAGGTTTTGGTAAGTCTGATGTTTGTAGCCCATAGACAGGAAAACCTGCCGGTTCTGCATCATTATCTCAAAAATGTGGGTTTGATACTCACATTTTTGTGTGACTATCCGAAACGTGCAGGTTTACTATGTCATTACGATTATGATATCACATCTTGATTTTTAAAATTAATCACCACTGCTGATAGTGGATTATTAATACTTTGTTAGGCATATACATAGTCGAAGTGCCCTGCTTGTTGCCTGAAACTTACCGCACTCAATCTTGGGCGTAAACAAGATATAAGGTCAAATTGTCACTCATTCACCTTTGGTATTGTTCATTTCTAGAGAAAGAGTATCTATCTGGCAATAATTAATTGTTCTAATCCCTCCAAAGTAAAAAATCAGCACATTTTTATGAAGACTTATCATTCTCACAACTTTATTCAATAGATAGATAGATAGATATTCTTTATTGCACAAAAATAAAATACAAGCATGATACAACAGCAACAGACAGTACAATAAGGCGGTCTTATCGCTTGTAGCGATTTCTTCCAGACAACCTTTGGGTAGAGGAAAGAAATATCGTATTCGTAATAATAAGGGAAGGCAGTGCAAAGTAGTTTAACAAATGAAATTGAGAATATTTTAAAGAGGTAGATATACCTACTTACCTCTTTAAAATTGTAGATTGGCATAGCATAAAGTACCCTTTATGCTATGCCGATCTATTTTTTTTAAATAGGGCATGTCTGCACAATATCATATTTCAATCGTTTTATCGTGTATATTAATTAATAGAATATTTCATTTCTTCAATGGCAATGAAGTCGTGATTAGCTGTAGAGTACTAGTACATTCTCAGTCTGCAAGTAATCAAAGCCAAGTACTTATGATAATTTCTGTTATCGCGTTATCAACTTATCGACATCATTGGAATAATTGTTTAGTACAAATTTAGTCTTTACACGGGTCTGTGGTACTTGAAATATTGAAACATGCAAACATATTTTTTTCGTTCATTCGATGGGCAAAAATGTCTTAGTGAGTGTGGCCTACAAGTGCGTGTGCGTATTTGATGCAGATGGTTAAACAGTGGTTAAGTGTGGTGGTATTCGTGCTTTTTGCAAAAGACTAGAAGTGCGAAAATAGCGTGTTAAATTATGCAGACGGTAGTTTTATCCTGTCTTATGCGTAAAAATGCTTGAAACGAGATTTGAACAGAACTACTTTGAAAACGAGACGCGCTACTTAAAATAAGATATGACCTTTAAAGAAAAAATATAAGTACATTTCGCAGTAATTATAGAAACATTGAGCTCAACCGTTATAGACGCGACCTGCTATCGCGATTATCATAAGGAACTAGCTATTCAGCTATCCATTATTATCAGTGGCGACCAACTGACAAACAATCAAGTATATCATTGCCCGAGTCATCGACGCTGATTTACTTACATCGACAAATAAAAGACGATTATAAGTCCAAAATCCGATAATCCCTGGATAATTGTATCATTAATCCGCTTTGCCATCAAAGGCGTCAATATGGAAAAGGTTTCCGCGAATCACGTGTCAGACGAGAGTGCAAAGAAGAGGGGTTGTTGGGGGAGGTTCAAGAGGATGTTTGAAGACAGAGGTTTTGACTTAGATTATGAGTATAATGATACGCGCTCCACAACATGTTTTGAACGAAAACAGTAACGGAGAGAAGTAGTAGGAAACCTGAAAGGATTAATATAAGAACAAGTGTATCACTAGAGAGCGATACAGACACTATGGACGTAGACGGAGAATTGTCTGGGGTGATCAATTTCTATGAACAGTTCGCAGTTTTGGGAGATGACACTAAGGATGAAGAGCAGTCGTGGAGGAAGTCTACTGGCCTTAGACCGAGGGTGTCCATGAGACCGAGTATGCACTTGACTAATATAATGGAAGAGACGTCTAGCTTAGGGGATACTGATATGTTTGAAACAGAAGTGGTAAGCATTATTGATTTATCCCAAATTTTAAGTACAGGATTTATCATATGAAAATTACGATCATACTGTACCCCGATTATATCAGTCGAAGGCACTGAAACAAGCGGTACTTAGATTTAATTTCTTTAGATTAACCTTTACTGCCCCACTACTGGACTAAATCCTCCCCAGATCCTTACATTGATCTTTTACTTACTGTTGTCGGGCTCGCCATCTTTTTCCAGGCTACCTTTTTTAATACAATAGTACATTTAGCTGGTTCCTATTAAGAATTGAGATTTAGTTCAATAAGGGTTTTTCAACGGTTAGCAACTATTTGGTTGAGTTATTTATTTTATTTGTATGACAAATTCATAGAACACAAATAACTATTTGAAAAATCATTTTTTTTTTGAGATTTGTTAAAAGTTTTTTTACTATACTAAGTTCTGTAGTTGTAAGCATAAAAACTTTACTTTTTTTATTCCAGAAGTTTCCAACTATATATTTTAATAATGTGTTTAGAGTAATATTTTTTTTTTAACTTCACGATAATTATTCTACTCGGACCAAAATTGTTTTATTAGATAAAAGACCTGGTAATAAATACCCACCATTCATGTTGATGAATCAGGTTACACAAACTTTAGGTAACTAATTATATGAGCTAATTAACTGGACTCGTGTAAACGCCTATCATGTCAATATAATCTCGATTACCTATATAATTGAACATAATTACAAGAAGGTATTTGTATATTCGGCAAAAGTACACTGGTCAGCAAATAAACCGATCCAGCAACCTTGTAAATTTTCAAACAAACGTGTCCACTTCGGAGGCCCTGAAATATAGAAGTTTCACTGTTATGGTAAATAATTTAAATGACTAAAAATATGGCAATTTTCATAAATTAAGAAAATGTAGGTATGTTTTTTTTCTTGCTCCATAAAAGATTATGTGGGATAAAAACCCCCTTTCCACTTGAATAGCATAAGTCGTTGTATCTTTCAATCCAAAAAGACTAAATTTGTGACAATTCACGAGGATAAATTACTTAAAAAGTACTTAATTGTATTAACTCTCTTTCTCTTTATTGTATGAATGCAAGATTATTCGAAATGATTTTGTCCCATAAAAAAAATTTAATAACGCAAATACTCTTTCCATTACTGTACCATACCTGTATTTTGTTTCTGTGAAATAAATAAAATTAAATCTATCTGTGCTCATTGACAAAAACTTTACATTTTGTCTTTAATCTTTGAAGTGCCTAAAATTGTACGAGAGAACCCAAGGGAGCAGGGACCACAGATTAGAATTGGAAACCCTACCCTTCACTAATAACGATTTAAACCTCAGATAAAATAGCTATCTTTGAAACAAAATCCTAATAATAGGTGCCTCCTATGAAATTGCCGTTTTTGTTCTAGACACAATATGATGTAACAACTCCTTTTATAAGCAATAGATAGATAGGTATACTTTATTGCACAAAATACACGACTTAAGTACTAGGCATTACAGAAAATTTGTGTACAATTTCGGCGGTCTTATCGCTGAAAGCGATTTCGTAGAGGAGTGGTAGGTGGTGCAATATTCCATTCCAAAAATTAATAAAAGAGATAAACTGTAAATTTTAGAATTATAACTTATAACATCACATCATCATCATCAGCCCATTTAAGTCCCCACTGCTGGGGCACGGGCGCCTCCCTCAAACACATGAGGGGTAATTGCCATACTTACCACGCTTGGCAGACGGGTTGGCGAGGGTTTAGATATAAATGCAGAGTTTTCCTTCTCTGGGTGCTGATGATCATGCCAGCAGCTTTACCTTAGTCGCCTTTTACGACACCTTGGTAAGAGTGAGGGTGGCCTATTCTACTCTGCCGGGGACCACACGGCAAACTATAACCCTAACTATAACGGTAACTTATAACCCTAATACATAAATAAAATGCAATATTATAAACTAATAAATAAGTTATGCTCAAATAAAATAAGATAATATACATACATACATACACAAAATATTATGAGATTGATATCAGAAAAAGACAAAAAAAATAATAATATGGTAATCAAATGGGTCTAAGAATTTATAATTTTATTTTGATTTAACTACCTATATTTTGAGGTTTATATTGAATAGAGATCAGATATTTTGAGGTTTATATTGAATAGAGATCAGATATGATGCAAAAAAATTAGGAGATTTGACGTTTTTATCAATAATAACTTTTTAATTATTATTTTTTTCTGCAAAGCTATCCTACACGTTCCTAATCGTTGTCCATTAAAGCACAGTTAATTATGGAGTAGTAGCATTTATAGTCACTTTACAAATTTAAAAAAAAATAGTATGGAAAATACAACTTCTAAGCCCATTGTGTGCCAAGATTGAATTCTGACCATATTATAAAGTTGTCAATTTAATAAAGCTAGACTGGTTTGCTTACCTGCTGTAGGTGAATATCTAATAAGATTTGAGCTTGTGGGTCGTACACCGCAAATGTTTAAGGTGACGGGTAGGGCGCTCTAACGACGCCAAAAGATTTTAATTTTTAGCTACTAAACGGGATCTATTTAACACAATTTAGGGATTACAATCTCTCGGCAAACACTTATACTATTTATTAAATAACCATGCAAAAATTTTGGGTCCAACGCGTACGCGAAAAAATGATGGCGTGAATCTCTCAATTTTTCGCGTACAAAAACGGACCCAACATTTGTGCATGGTTATTTAATAAATAGTATAAGTATTTGCTGAGAGGTTGTAACCCCGAAATTGTTTAAAATAAATCCGGTTTAGTAGCTAAAAATTAAAATCGATTGGCGTCGCTAGTGTGCCCTACACCTCACCTTAACTCAGAATCATCATCGTTTCTATATAATCGAGTGGTCTCTTAGAACCAACACTAGAATCTGAACATCTTTAAGACTAGAGTGAACATGCATCTTCTAGGCAAATGCGTTACATACTAGACATCGTCACTTTGAGATTCTGGCCAAGCATTGGCCTATATATTAAACGTGTGTGACTCTTTATTGAAACGACTCAGTGATCCGACTCAGACAAATGATACACTGTTCCGAATCTCTAATGTTCGCTCCGTATGTACTCGTACCTATCATTCGACTTAAAATAGATCTCGAGTCCGCGTGAAGCGAATGAATGAAATGAGCTGAATGATCCCATGAGCCGAATGATCCGAATGAACGGAATGAATCACGGATCTATCTGACAGTTGATGTTTCAAATGAAGCGTTTACACTGTTCCGCATCTCTGCACTGATCCAGATGCAAATGTTCCAATCTTTTGAAAGATACGTTTTTGCCAGGTCTACTAAAGATCATAAAAAAAACATCGAAACTCCTCGCATTCGGACTCACTAACTCGGCGAAACACGCTGGTTCTTTTTTGTGAGGCCGTGGTATCCCCATTGGATCCGGCCTATTTATGCCGAAGGTATTATCACGGTCAAGACACTTACAAAATAGTTTTTAAAGTGACCGGATGGCGCAATTGGTAGTGACCCTGCCTCTTACGCCAAAGGTCGTGGGTTCGATCCCCACCCCGGACAAACATTCGTGCGATGAACACTTGTGTTTTTTCGATGTCTGGGTGTAATATATGTATTTAAGTATATATTTGTGTTCCTCTGTTGTCTGATATCTGTAACATAAGTGCTTAAGCTACTTAGTACGGAATCAGGTCAACGTATGAGATGTTGTGAGAATTTAGATTTAGAATTTAGATTAAAGTAACGAAACAAACCTCTAACACACGGACACATTAAAACCCCACTCGTACGAGAGTTGAATGCAAGCTGTTGCATCAGTGGCATTTAGTTTTCTCTCAACAAACCCCTACAGAGCTCGCAAGTTGAATGTCGACAATTTAATATCCGATCCTATTTGATTCCAAAGCGAAAGCTTGATAAAGGGATCAAAGAGGTATTTGCGCGATACTGAACTCCATATTCACTCGCTTAATACTTTGTATGTAACCTATTTACACATAATTTTCGTAGCTTCGGTATTCAACACACTCTCTTAAGAACCTTACTCAAGATTCCGCTTACAAATCTACGAAAGCAGCACACGGCGAAATGTTTTCCTACTGGACGTAATTAGCGTGTTTATAATTTTTATGTGATAGGTGGCAGGCGAGCAGACGGATCACCTGGTGGTAAGAGATTGCTCCTGGACACACACAACATTTGTTGAGTTACAAGTGCGCTGCCAACATTTAAACCAATGGGGGTTCCCTGAATAGGGCCTCTGAAACGCTCATTTACACAGCACAGACGTGTTTCACGCTAGTTGTCTGTTAAACCATCATGCCAGTCTAGAAGACGAATCTCCCACTGTGTTGATTCTGTACGTTGATATTTTGTTCTATGTACGAGTATGAAAACATTTGATGTGATTATTCCAATGATTCATATTTGTTTTGTGTCATAAGCTCTAATATTTGAAGGAACATATTCTAATGATCGACTGGATTCTTGCTTACGAATTAATCAATAACTGAATTAAAATTACAGTGCTGGATTATGTCAACTCCTTCGCACTCTTTTACTACGCGCACCTGCGGTACCACTGTTCACTAACTCACTATTTTGTCGCACCTGTTCTCGACACACAACACTCAGAGTATATGGCCGCGAAATGACTATTTGTTTAGTTTTACGGTTAAAGTAAACTCAAAAGTAAGGTAGAGTCAGCTGCAAAGATATGTATACACTTTAGTACCTTGTCACAATAATATACTTTGCGAGTAAGAAAGTAACAGTCAGAGATAGCTATTATGACAAGATACTAAAATGTTTACATTTCTCTGCAGCCGACAGTACATGGTAGAAATCCCGTAAATAACTATTCTAATTCTGCAATCAGTCTTAAAATCATCTATAAATAATTGTATCCACACCTTGCGAACAATTACCTTTAGCCTCCTGATCTCCAGTCGGTTCACGTATCGAAAAATAAACGAAGTACTCATAGTTTGGCTGATACGATTCGTCGCTGGGGAGTGGATTGAGACCGCGACCAACCAAACTGGCTAATTGGATAATCGGATACAGCAAATTCGAATGTCATGTTATCTAATCAAAAGAAAGGAAAAGATTTATTACTTTTTACACCAATAGTTGGCACGTAAAGAAAAAGGTTTCATAATTTTTGTAGTTGGCACGTACAAATAAAATAAATAATTACCTATAATGAAAACTATTGTTCAATTTTGCCAGTGAGCATTGCTAACAGCACTGAATAACTCCTTAAGGGATCGAAATCATAATAATAACTTATCATTAAAAAGTACTTAGTATAGGAGATAGAGATATATGTCATTCTTTATCGATTTCTTTCCGGAACTTTGTCTAATACGTAATATGAACATTTGTCAAAATGTTGATTATATTTTAACCGACTTCCAAAAAAAAAGGTTCTCAATTCGACATGTATATATTTTTATTATAAACCTAAATGCATTTATAGTTGGGCCAAAATAAAAGTCCATAGTAGTAATAATAACTTCTTTTCCATTATTATAGTATTCGATTCACGTTTGTTTGTACATATCGATTATTAACTTTAATGGTAACTTTAAAGGTAACCCAATGAGGCTAAAATTTAGAAACGTCAAATGTGGCGTATTAGTTTGGCTCGACTATAGCCCATACAAAAACAATACAAAATACAACAAAACAATTACTAAATTAAGCTAACAAATTATACAAGACTAAAAAAGAGTTTTTACCTAGGTTTTCTCAAACTATACATTTATGTATATAGTTGGTTGACTACATGTTTATACATGCATGTTTATACATGTTGATAAGTTACAAGCTTTTATTCAACTTCACCTGCTCCATAGTCTGTATTTGTGATACATTCTTGCAAGTCCATTGACCCACTTCCTGGTTTCCAATTGTGCTGAAATGCAGGCATAAGTTAAGGTGACGGGTAGGGCACACTAGCGACGCCAATCGATTTTAATTTTTAGCTACTTAACCGGATCTATTTTATACGGTTAGAACCTCTCGACAAACACTTATACTCTTTATTAAATAACCATGCACAAACGCGGACCCAACATTTGTACGCGAAAATTTATTCACGCTAAAAGAGGCCGCTTTTGGCGGTAATCAATTTTTCGCGTACAAAAACGGACCCAACATTTCTGCATGGTTATTTAATAAATAGTATAAGTGTTTGCCGAGAGATTGTAACCCCGAAATTGTTTAAAATAGATCTGATTTAGTAGCTAACAATTAAAAACGAATGGTAGTCGCTAGTTAGGGCTACCCGTCGCCTTAAACGAGTGACAATAAGGTATATTGCATGTTTTTTTTCATTCAATATTACAATGATGGGTAAAATAAATTTCTAAATTTGATACCGATCTTTAAATTTATACGTTTTTTTTATTTTATTTAACTTAAAAAAAAACGAATTACATTTTTTAAAATAAGGATCGGTATAATCATAAGCTAATTAAGCTTATTTCTATAACTATGATTCTAGAACTATCGATTTTACATTACTTTTAGGAAGGGCAAAACAAACGATTCGTATACCTGATGGTACATGCAGTGTGATTATCGCTACTACGCTTAAGGCTCCAAAAAAACACTCCTTTTTTGACCTTTTGAATGTCAGCATAAAGTATTTCTTTAATGAAATTAAACTGTGTGTGACGACGAACTGACGGCATAAAAGAAACTGAGCGCTCGGCAGTGAAAAATGGCCTGAAAATCTCCAAAATACTCTTAAAATTATTGTTACAATAGCGCCACCATTTGATTTTTTAATGTGGAAAAGTCCTCAAAAATCACAAATACATAGCAAATAGTATTTGTCATTGTTGTACACAATTAACTGCTGAAAGACATAGGACTCAATAGAGTGGACAGTCACTTTCATCACTACAATAATCAGGAATTCGCAAAATATAATAAAATGTCATCTTCCCATACAAAACGGATCTGCTGATTAAGGAAATTTGGCGATTTTCAAAAGGTTAGATCCTATGTCCCTTTTCCTTGTGGAAGAATGATTGTTTTCCTTAATATTTAAAAATCATCTCGTTGGATGCTTTTTTTTATTTGTTAGGTGGCAGACGAGTGAAAAACTTTGGCTCATAAGGAAACTCTCTCTCTCTTCCAATTTCATTCCCATTTAACACTAAAGTAATTATGTATGAAACTAAGTAAATAAATAAATATTTCACAACATCACATACATTCATCTGACTCCGAGATAGGTAGCTCAAGCACCTGTGTTACGGATATCAGAACCAACAGCGGAATTGCAAATATATACATATAATACTTTTCCTTTGTAAATAAGTACATACTTATAATACATAGACAACACCCAGACCAATACAAACAGACATTGTTCATGCACACAAATGTTTGTTCTGTGCGGGGACCGGACCCGCAACCCTTGCGCCAGAGGCAGCGTTCACTACCACTGATCCAAACGGACTGTCTAACTTGGTAATCAACTTAGTAGTGGAAACTAAGTTTGCTAGTGACTTATGAAAAAATAATAGCGGCGCTAGTGAACCAAACAAACCTCCTTAATGTTCTCAGTTTGATGAAATTAAAGACATTGTTCTTATGAAAACCAATTACCATTGAGTGAGAGGGGAGTTCAAAGAAAGTCGTTCAGTTACTCTCGCGGAATTTAGAAGAACAAACGTCGCAGAGGAAATATTTCGTTTCAAGATCTTTTTATTGATTCCGCCTCAAAGTAAACAAGGTTTAGTCCACAACTCCAGTTACAACTGGCCGGATGGCGCATTTTGGAGTATGGATGGTCAGTGTCAAAGGTCGTGGGTTCTATAGGTACCCATCCTGGACAAATATTCGTGTTTGCTCAGTGTCGGGGTATAATATAATATATAAATAAATAAATATTTCACAACCTTGGGGGAGAGACGGTCATGAATGGGTCTTGACCGTGGCTCATGAATGGGCCAGCTCGACCGGAGTGATACCACGGCCTTACAGAAAACCGGCGTGAAGCAGCACTGTGCTGTTTCGCTGCGTGAGTGAGTGTACCGGAGGCCTAATGAAGGGGCAAGGGGGTTTTAAATTTTGGCAGCGCACTCCACTGGTGTCACGGGTGTCCATGGGCGGCGACAATCGCTTACCATCAGGTGATCCATCTGCTACCTATAACATAAATAAAAAAAAGAAAACATCACATACATTGATCTGACTCCGAGATAGGTAGCTGAAGGTGTGTTACGGATATCAGAACCAAGAGCGGAATTACAAATATACATTCAATACTATTCTTTTGTAAATACATACTTATATTACATGGAAAATACCCAGACCAATACAAACAGACATGTTCATGCACACAAATGTTTGAACTGTGCGAGGATCGAACCCGCGACCCTTGCACCAGAGGCACTGCACTGTATGTAATGTATTTATGTCTCTCTCTCACTGTATTGTATGTAATGTATTTATGTCTCTCTCTCACGTTAGCGTGTGATTTCCAGTTGCGTCTAAAACTGTTGCCTAGGAGCCCGGAGTATGCTTAGACCATGATTCGGGAACACTAGTAATAGGCTTGTGTACTAGGTCAGAGGTTGGCAGATTTTTTAAATAGCTTTGAGAAATAACGGTCAAAAGGAGCTATGTAAAAAAATTCAGCTTGAAACCTTATGTATTATTTTTATTATTTCAAAGGCAAAGAAAGGCTAGTAATTTTTAAGTAATTAAATTTACAAAATATATTTATAGCAATCGATATATTATTCAATTTATAGAAACTTTTGTTAAGAAACCATTTTCATAAACGCACTATTTCACAAAGCTATCTCGCGATGCGCACAAAATAGTGAGGGCCGACGTCACGCCTCGCGTCGCTGTTTGAATGGAGCGTTTTGGGCAAGTCTATTTTAAGTGATTTTCAAATTGTACTATTCCGAAGAGTTTCCAAAGTAACAAATACATTATTTCACCGATTTTTTTTCATCACTTTTGAGGAATTCTTTTATTACCAATAAGAGAAAAAAAATAGGGCACAAGCCTATTACAATGAAAAAATGAAGAATAAAGTAGTAAATATTTAAAAAAATTCTGTTGTCCGATATCCGTAACACAAGTACAGTCAAAGAACTGCCTCGCTGACGCAGTGGTTAGTGGGTCGCACATGAAAGCAACGGCTCCCGCAAGAGGTCCCGGGTTCGATTCCCGGGTCTGGCCAAAAATTTGGACCTAAGTTTTCGAGGAGACTGGCCGGATGGTATCCCCATGTCGCGGAGAGCACGTTAAGCCGATGGTCCTGAGCCCAATCCCTCTCAGGTCTTCTCACGCTGGTGTCCCATCGGATTATGAGTGTAAGGGAATAGAGAGTGGACTTGTGTTTGCGCACATATTTGAGCACTATAAAATATCCTGTGTACGTGGCTAATCGTTGAGATTTCCCGTCGTAGCCATAATCGGTTAGAGTAGGATATTAAGATGTAGTTTTTGTTGAATTTGCAATAGTTTTTCTAAACATCAAGAATAACAATACCGAACAATAACAAAACTGAAACCAAAACTAATTTAACAGTTACCTAGACCACTAGTATGCTTCGCACAAAACGACCGAGTAAGGACCGCGGTATGCTACATACGGTATGGTGTCAGGTGTAGGTATACCGTAGGTACGGCGTGTACCTACCGCATCCTACTCACACTATTAGTAAACGTGGCGCTCACACCCATGCCATGCTAAGATTGAAATAGATTGGAATACAGTGAATACTGTTACAAGTTCAATAAATTCAACTCCCATCACACAACCAAATAAAATGGGATGTGAAAAGTTTGGTGTGTGTTAAGGGATTTTAATTTTTAGCTACTAATCCGGATCTATTTTAAACAATTTCGGGATTACAACCTCTCGGCAAACACTTATACTATTTATTAAATAACCATGCACAAATGCGGACCCAACACTTGTACGCGAAAATTGATTTACGCTAAAAGTTGCCGCTTTTACGGTAATCAATTTTTCGCGTACAAAAATGGACCCAATATTTGTGAATGGTTATTTCACAAAAAGTATAAGTGTTTGCCGAGAGGTAGATACCCCGAATAGATCCGGTTTAGTAGCTAACAATTAAAAACGAATGGTGTCGCTAGTTAGCTAGTAGCTACCCGTCGTCGATAAATGTAAAATTATGTGAACTTATTTCATCTTTGATATTAATTAATGTTCTCTTTATGTAGACCGCTTGCTAAGGTCAATAAACCATACATTAATGATTTTGTACTTTCGAAAAAAATGGCCTACCTGGCCTAGACTTACCTCATCTTCACTTAACATCAAGTGTGACTGAAGTGAAATGCTTTTCTGCTGATTGCAATCTACTGCTAGCCTGTTTTACTTCAAATTCTATTACGATGATCCAAAAGATGAAAGGATTTTGGCCTTCTTCATGACCAATTTATCTATTGGTTTTGTGGTCAGGCAAAACGGCGCCGGTCACCTGATGGAAAGTGATCAACGCCGCCCATGAACAAACGCGAAATCAGAGAGATCGCTAATGTGTTGCCGGCATTTTTAAAAAAAGAATACGCTCTTCTCTTGAAGGTCCCTAAGTCGTAGCAGTCGGGCAATACTCCTCCAGCCAAACCGTTCCACAGAACTGAGGTACAAGTCGATTCACGAAATATGACCACAAATGACCATCTACTTGTGTAACCTCATGAAGAAGTGACTCATTCTCAATTTGACACATTTTATGGACTTATATATATTTAATTAAAAATATTCTTTGTCTCAAGTCTTTTCTTCATGAGATTACGTGTGAAGACGATGGCCATTTGTGGTAATCTATCGTGAATCGATCTGTATCTACCTTAGAGCAACGCGAGTCTTCCATCCTGGAACGGAAGACTGACGTTGCCCTAAGGGCTAAACACTCATGATATACCTAATAACTATGAGGGCCATCCGCGCTATATACATACAGCCTTAGATCACGTGACTCACTTAGGGAAATTCAAAGAATAAATATTTTAAGCTTGGCTTCCCAATTTATCCTCGACTGCATTATGTATGTACGTAAGAACTTGCACACTTTTCTAAAAAAGTCCGATAGTCATAGTCTTAACACCAAAAATAAACATAGGCTTGCCGTAAGTTAGGTATTAAAATATTTAATAAGCTACCACAAAATGTCACTAACCTATCTCTGGATAAGTTTAAGTTTCATATTAAAACCTGCCTAATGAAGAAAGGTTACTATAGTGTACAAGACTATTTAAATGATAAGGATTCTTGGTCATGTTAATTGATTAATCTTTTGAGTTGTTATTCATAGTAGTCTATTAACTTTCATTATTGTATTTTTTTTCTCTTCTCAATTGAAACTCTGTAACATCATCAATATTTGAAAAGAGTAACTACTGAGTTTTTGCTGGTGTTTTCTCAGTAAAAATCGACATTCCGAACCAGCGGTAGATATAATGTACCTATTTTGACATTCATACTCGTAAGTGTTCTGTGTGGACCTAAATTGAATAAAGATTTATTTTATCTTTATCTTTATGCTCCTCTTCCTCATAATAGCGTGTAATGCCCAGTTGCATCCAAAGCTGTCGCTCCGAGCCCGAGGAACGCTAGTACCATAATCCAGGATTCGGGGTATGAAGCGACTGCCGTCAGAGCTTCCCAACCTAACGGGATCACGGTTACGCTTTCATAATCAAAATCTCAAATATTTTAGGTAAATATTTTTATTTTGATATAATAATTATGACGTATGTGCTAGCATGAGTACATTTTTCTTTTTTGATACACAATTTGGGAAACACGTTCTAATCTGTTAAAGGATAGGTTACATGTGTGTTCCTTATTAATTCAAAAACCTATGACGTTGTTAATCTGAAGCTTCCACTCCCTTTTGATCCTTAATTTTGTCAATATTTTCCTAGTGTCCTGCTAAATTTCCAAACATAACAATAATGTCTCTCAGCCGCTGTATCGGCACGACAAAGATACGATTTTAGAACCGTGCTGTGTTGCCACTTAGCACTTTCAGTTCTAGATCTGGCACTATTTTCATAAGTTCGGGGGAAATGGGGATTTAAAGGTTGGCAGCGCACTTGTGACTCCACTGGTGTCGCAGGTGTCTATGGGCGGCGGCAATCGCTTGTCATCAGGCGATCCGTCTGCTCGTCGGCCACCTATCACATAAAATATAAATATAAATAAGTCTAACCTTCAAATTGATGACTCGTTTGGATCAGTGATAGTGGACGCTGCCTCTGGTGCAAGGGTTGCGAGTTCGATCCCTGCACAGTACAAACATTTGTGTGCATGAACATGTCTGTTTGTATTTGTCTGGGTGTTTTCTGTGTATTATAAGTCTGTATTAACAAAAGAAATGTATTAAAATGTATATATTTGTACTTTCGCTGTTGTTTCTGACATCCATAAGACAGGTGCTTGAGCTACCATCTCGGAGTCAGATCAATGTATGTGATGTTGTGAAATTTTTATACGTATATACATATAATATTACATTTGCCTTTTTTTAGTAAGTACCTAGAATTTTATGCTATTTTATTGATAGGTGGCAGATGAACTGACGACTCACCCCATGGTGATCGATTGCAACCACCTATGAACACCCACAACACTAATGGTGGAGTCTAAAAGTACCAACCTTTTCCCCTTACCCCAATTGAGGCTCCGGTGCCCTCATTCACTTGGTGAAATACAGCACAGGCTCCGCATCACGCCGGTTTTCTGTTTCTCTTTAGATAAGTAGTCTTATATTAGCCAACAGCAATATTTGATTTTTTCAACAACTTAGCACTTAAGGTGACGGGTAGGGCACACTAGCGACGCCAATCGATTTTAATTTTTAGCTACTAAGCCGTACCTCTTTTTAACTATTTCGGGGTTACAATCTTTTGGCAAACACTTATACTATTTATTAAATAACCAAACCGTAACGGACGTAACCCAAAACAAATTTTGGGTCCGTTTTTGTACGCGAAAAATTGATTACAGCCAAAAGCGGCCCCTTTTAGCGTGAATCAATTATCCGCGTACAAATTTTGGGTCCGCATTTGAACATGGTTATTTAATAAATAGTATAAGTGTTTGCCGAGAGGTTGTTATCCCGAAATTGTTTAAAATAGATCCGGTTTAGTAGCTAAAAATTAAAATCGATTGGCGTCGCTAGTGTGCCCTACCCGTCACCTTAAGTATTTACGTGACACTCGGGTCTAATTCGAAATATCGAGTTGGCAGCACTGTCCTGGAAGCTCATTTATGAAGTCTCGCGGGTTCTTCCGGGAATTAAGCCCCTATTAGACTGTGGGCTCGGGGGAAATACGTGGAAGTAGGCAGACCTATTGAATTTGAGTTGTTTTACAACTTTCTTCTTAATTCGGTCGCGTTGATAAAAGTACACAGTAAAGAAACTTTCTTTCATTCATTGTGAAGTTTTTTGTTAGCCTCATCCGATGCTACATATTACGTCTGTCCATTTGATTATGTTATAAATATAACATCTGGATTGTATAGAAATCAAGACAGTTATCGAATAAATTGAAATCATATCTCAACGTAATATTTGCGATTAGTTATAATGACTAAGACTTGATGACGAAAAGTCGAACTCGAAATTGAATACATTACAGGTATAACTAGGTAAGTCTATGTAGAGGATGGATAAAATGGTCCATTTTATCCATCCTCTACAAAGCACATACCAAATAAACATAATAAATTAAGTACAAAAATATCATCATGAATCATATTTTACTATTATTGAACTGTTCTCGTAATTACACTACAATTTAGCTTTTTTTATTTTTCAGTTTCCTATATTTCAGCTCTGTACCCATGAATCTATGAAAGTTAAATACCTATTTTACTTTGCCTAGAACCCTAAATAATTCTATGAACATTACACACGTGTTGGCAAAGTATATATTAATAGTGATTTAAAACACAGATATAATAACTAAAACTAATAGACATTCGATTCCCGAAATCAAACATGATATGAAGTGTATATATCAATAATACCATTCATAAGTGTTACCTATTAATTCTTACGAATAAACGAATACGTGTTAAGTATACTATAATTTTTACTACTTATCTACCGATATTCATCATCATCATCATCATCAGCCCATTTAAGTCCCCACTGCTGGGGCACGGGTCTCCCTCAATCACATGAGGGGTAATTGCCATACTCACCACGCTTGGCAGACGGGTTGGCGAGGGTTTTGATATAAATGCAGAGTTTTCCTTCTCTGGGTGCTGATGATCATGCCAGCAGCTTTACCTTAGTCGCCTTTTACGACACCTCGGTAAAAGTGAGGGTGGCCTATTCTACTCTGCCGGGGACCACACGGCTCACCGATACCGGTACCGATATTGATATTATGAAATTCGTAATCGTAAGTAAATTATTTTGTTGGTACTTATGGGTAAACATAAGTATCATGCAGTATACTAACTGTATTAAGAATATCTTTCACGACAGACGAGTGTAGGCCATACAGTTTACTCAGAGTAGTTTTATCGTTAGTAACGACTGTATTTTCGATTTTTTTTTCGGTTCTTTTCTCGTGCAATACAAGCACAGTCCAAAAAACGTTGAATGCAGAGTTCTTTTAAAAAAAAGTGGTGTTTTCTTTAAGTAAAAAATGCTAACTTAAGGATTTAAGGTACTTTCCCTTCATGTCCCATAGTCGTGGGAGGCCCTGTATTTTAATAAATACCAGTATCGTATATTTTAACTATAATTAATGAAGACGGGATTTAACACTAAATTTGTTATGTGATACAACATTATGTACTCACATATTTTGCTCGACGTTGCGGCTACGTTACAGCAGTCGTGGTCACAAGCGGACTGTTGGTTCACGGCGTCGTCTGCTGGGCCCAGGCTGTGAATCTTCGTGTTAAATCTCGTCTTAATTAATTATAGTTATGCACAGCGAAAATCTCAAAAACTACTAGTAATTTAGTAAACTTCCTACTACTCCAGCTAATATCAGAAACGCGAAAGTTTGTGAGGGTGTTTGTGTAAATATGTAAGTATATTTGTTGCTCTTTCACGAAGAAACTTCTAAATGGATTTTGGTGAGCTTACATTATCAGAATAACACATAGGCTTCAATTCATAAACATATATTGTATCAAGTAGTCAAGTATCAGCCTATATACCGTCCCACTGCGCGGCAAAGGACTCCATCATAGAAATCAAGTCCTCGCTACTATGATGGGATTAGGCTTAATCACCACGTTAGCCAAATGCGGATTGGTGATCACAAACCCGAGCTATGTTCGAAGAATCAAAACGTACTTTTTGCTCGACCCGGGAATCGAACCCAAGACTCCAAGATCACGGCCTGGTACTTAAACCACTACACCAACAGGGCGTTAAAAATATAACGATAATTCTATAACCATTCGGGTGTAACCGCCGGGCGAACCAAGTTTGCTATATTTCTGCAAAATGTTATCTTGTTACAGTAACTGCGAGCGTAACCCAGTGCTAAAATTAAGCAAGAGGTTTGCGAATGGCCCTGTATAATGGTATTTCAGCTAATTACCCTAACTCTAGTTATCGTATTAGTTCTACAAACGGTTTTTGCACAGTATAAAGATGGCCAGTGCCTTGTAAAACACCGGGCGTTTTGATAAGTGCACACATCGAAAAGTAAATACCATAACAGTAACTTAATTTTTTTTTTATGTGATAGGTGGCAGATGAGCAGACGGATCACCTGATGGTAAGCAATTGCCGCCGCCCAGTGGAGTCACAAATGCTCTGCCAATCTTTAAACCCCCCTTTTCCCCGGATCGGGCCTCCGGTACCCTCACTCACGCAGCCAAATGTGCTTCGCTGCGTAAGTGAGGGTACCGGATTGTGCTGTGGCACAATTCTGCTTCACGCCGGTTTCCTAATAGGCCGTGCTATCACTGCGGTCGAGCCCATTCATGCCGAAGTGTGGGTCCACGTTCAAAACATTTATCCGTATAGAAGTCACTTTTCAGCATACACCTCCGAAGTTTGCAAATATATTTGCGTATTTCTACCATGAGCTTGGTGGTGAGGGAACCTGCACGTTTCGGATAGTTTTTGAAACGTGTAAACTAGTTCCTGTTAAAGGGTATCGAAGGTCAGACGACAATCGCTTCATTGTAAATACCACTCGCCAAATCCTGAATCACGATCCAAGCGTACCCTGCCCGCCTGGCCTCCTGGCAATCAAGAATTGCACGCTAAGAATACGAAGTCGTTTTTCGGGATGATCAAAGTGTGAGAAGCTATCGTTAGGATAGGAGACAGAGTGTGCAACACCATCATCGGGGAACGCACAAAAGTGAAAGACGTAGGGTACCGAGCCCCAAACCTGAAATGGGCGTGGGCCGGTCATATGTGCAGAAGGATCGATGAGAGGTGGAGCAAGGAATGGAGACGGAGACCAAGAGATGAAAAGAGGAGTGTTGGCGGACAAACTGCCAGATAGTCCTATGACATTAAGGCTCAAGCTGGAGTAGCGTGGTCCAGGAAAACCGAGGACAGAAGAAAGTGGAAAGAAATTGGAGAGGCATATGCTCTGCAGTAGGCAAATACATGCTGCTGCTGAAGAAGAAGCTATCATTTTTAATTTTGCAGGTTTCCTCTCAATGAATTCCCCCCGCCGAGGTTGTGGTAGAAACAACTACGCACGCACACAGATTTAAAAATCCAGGCTTGCTCTTATTTGAATTTGCGACCTTCCGTTCCGAGCGCACGTTCATATCCAGTTACAATCGCTATCGTCCTCACTGTTGCCCTTTGAAAAATATGTTGAGCCTCTGGCTTATGTACTGCTGTAGCTAACGCGGTAACCTAAACAAAGAGGGTTTAATCTAATATTGTTTAATAGGTCATGTATTTAAATTAAGACCGGGGGTTTTCTTTGTTTTGTTTGGGTACATTAAAATTTTCACATTTGGTATGGATGTTAAATCGTAGAAATACTCAGTTTAAGGGTTTTCGAAACTAATGTAAAGATAAAGATAAAGAGTTCTTTATTGGCCACAGAACACAAATCAAACATGAGTGACATAAATACAAGTATGACAAATTCTGTAGCCAACAAGGCCCAACCTCAGCATTTGCTGCAGTGGCCGAAGCCGCTGCAGCGCTGGTTTTCAGGCAGAGCCTTGGGTGACGTACGTGCACACATACATAACATACAATAGGAAGAAAGAAGAAGGACAAAACAATGTGAACCGGCGTGAAACAGTGTCTGTGCTGTGTTTCGCTTCGCGGTACCGAAGGCTCAATCCTTAGGGAAAGGAGGGTTCAAAGAGTTGGCAGCGCACATGTAACTCTACTAGTGTTGCGGGTGTCCATGGGCGGCGGCAATCGCCTACCATCAGGTAATCCATCTACTCGTCTACAATCTATCACATAAAAAGTCATTTTCACCTAACACAAAAGCATTTTTTTGTATAGTTTCACAGTACATTGACTGGCACTAGTCTCAAGGATATAGGTATAAGGTCAAGCGAAAGGAGAGCCCACGTTGTAATTACAACGGACGCGATAGCATGGCATTGCCATATTAGGACCGCAAATGCTTCTTTACACTACGTGTGTAGGACATATCTAACTTGATATGCAATAGTGAGATATTTTTGGTTCTCCTAATGTGAAATACTTAGTGACGCGTCTTCAAAAATATTCAGAATCATCCCAACCACAGTCCCTACCGTTTTTCATAAAGCCAAAAGTTAATAGCATGTCACTTTGTTCTTTAGGTTCAGAACACACATTCTCATATGACATGCCCCGAATAAACCCGCGGCTTGTTCTAGATTAAAATTTATTTGCCAAAGGTTTACACAGTCCGGCACCCGCTGATTTATTCCGTCGTAAATCAGCAAAAAGCGGCCAAGTTAACTGCATCCATACGCCGAGGATGCCGTATAAATTTTTATTCTTTTTATACATCGTCGGTTTTGGGTAAGCTCACTCCATCGTAGGTTTCTTCTCAACTCTAGAGTTCAGTGTAAAGCCAAGAGCAAACCCATAATCAATAAAGAAATTCCCAGTCCGGGACATAGCAGACAAACTACAGGAGAGTCGCCTACGCTGGGACGCTGATGTCCTGCGAAAACCGGACAGTTTCGTGGGAAACAAATGTCTGCCATGCCAATACTACCGGGTCCTAGCAGAAGGGGTAGACCCGAAAATTTGTAGCTTAGCTTAGCGTCGTAAGGAATGACATGCGTGCCAACAAACTAACCACTATGGATGTCCAGGACCACGGACCTTCGCTTTCCTAAGTGAACTTTCGGATGCAACCGGGACAAAAGCATAAGAAGAAGTAGAAAAATGTGACAAAGAAACGGCCGGCTCGCCTGATCGTAACCGATTACTGCAGCCTATGGAAGCCTGCATCACCTAAGGACTTGCACACGCATTGCTGAGCCTTTAAAACCCGAGCAGTGATTACATAATAAAAGCCTCCTCGGTGGGTCCTGTCAGTCATCCGCACAAATCATTCTTCACGCTTCCTTTTTTTTGATGTAACCTACAGTAAATACATAATTATTTCATCTCCTATTTCGATATAACATTAGAGATTTTACTTTATACGTACTTGGCAAATACGGATACAATGTAGGTATCTTTTGTTTGTGTTGACTTAGAAATTTACTCAGATCCAAGCAGTGAACGGTAGGGATTGGTAATTTGGATTTCTAAGATATTGGAATTTGATACTTTAGCTCAGACATTTAATGACATTTACACGTTCCGAAGAAAAAGTATCTTCACCGTCAGACCGACGGACAACAAAGGGTTTTTCATGGTCATTTTGAGGTACGGAACCCCAAAACGCACGTTTTGCGTAGTAATTAAGTACACATAAGTTACACATGTGTGTTGCTATTACATGCGAGTTGGTCACTTACAATGTAACTGTTGTGATTTTATGAATTACTAGCGACCCACAGCGGCTTCACATAAATGGGCATTAATTTTAATCATTCCATATTTTTTTAATAACGTTACATAAAAAAAATCATACAACATTTCATATATACATACATTGACCAGATACTTGTTCAATGTTTTTAAAGGTCGTCGAACCCACAGCCTTTGGCGTATGATTTTATTGGCGTATGATTGTTGGTAGGGTCGCTACCAAACGCGCCATCGGGCCAGTAAATAACTCATTCGATTTAGACGTAGGATATATAAACATTCAATTTACTCTTTTCTGCAATCATCAAATAATATCAATAAATGTACATCCATAACCTTTCAAGTCTTATTAAACTGTTAGAAATTATGAAAAAAAAAGTTAGTGACGAACCAGTTAAGTTTACAGTAAAAGTCCAAATCAAGATCAAGAGAAGTTATGGATTGCTTTTCAAAATAAACTTCTGTCGTCATTCTTAGCAAATCTAGGTCGAAAAACATTACACCATTGATTTCGTATCTCATAAATACCTATAGTGATCATTAATTCAATTTCTTGAGTTCGACCGCACATGTTTTATATTCACTCAACTACAATCCAATATCGGTCATATAATCTATGCCTGTCGGTATAGTTTTCGAGTAAGCGACCTCACTACGTGCTCCCCTGACCATCGGTACAATTAGCAAACATTACTCGGAGGAGGTAAGAGGGGTGGGGCAGGGCAATTTGACCACCTTCGTATATTGTTAGCGGGACGTATCGTATTAACGTAATTTCGTAATTCTGTGGAAAACTTCCATAGACAGTGAAGATTGAGCATTTTTGTAAATATTAATGTGTTGCCATTTAAGTTGGGCCTGGAATTTAAAATTTAGGGGCTGAAGCTTAACCGTAGATCCAAATTACCTAATTTAACTCAAGTTTTAATTTAAAAATAAACTCGTTGCTACCCGACGGTTATAGGGCTTGAAAATTTTAAACTTTAAATTTGTATCACCATTTTCAGTAATGAGAAAATACTTTAGTCAATTTACGTCCATCTATAAAGAAAATTTATGTATATTAAATAGAGTGATGGGTCCTCAATGGATAAGAACGGGAATATATTAAACCAACACTCTAAAAATTACCTATTTGCACAACAAAAATGCTAATTGCACAACAAAGCATGATTTTGATGAAATTCAGTATTTTTTACTGTGCAAAAAGGTTAGGTTAGGTTAGCAATTTATGAAGGTGACGGGTAAGACACACGACGCCAATCGATTTTAATTTTTAGCTACTCAACCGGATCTATTTTAAACAATTTCGGGGTTAAATAACAGTGGGAGAGCCACGCTTCAGCATGAATGGGCTGGCTCGACCGGAGTAATACCACGTCCTCACAGAAAACCGGCGTGAAGCAGTGCATGCGCTGTGTTTCGCTGCGTGAGTGAGGGTACCGGAGGCCCGAACCAGGGGAAGGGGGGTTAAAAGGTAAGCAGCGCACTTGTGACACCACTGGTGTTGCAGGCGTCCATGGGCGGCGGTAAACGCTTACTATCAGGTGATCCATCTGATCATTGAGGGGACGTGGTACCAGGTTTCGTACCACGAGCCCATGTCCCCAATAGACGTCCACTTTTCAGCCAATAGACGTCCACTGCTGGACATAGGCCTCCCCCAATGTTCTCCACACAGATCGGTCCTGTGCCGCCCGCATCCAATGGATTCCCGCGATCTTCACCAGATCGTCTGTCCACCTTGTGGGGGGCCTGCCACGGCTGCGACTTCCTGTACGTGGCCTCCACTCGAGGACCTTTCCGCCCCAACGGCCGTCTGTTCTCCTCGCTATGTGCCCTGCCCATTGCCACTTGAGGCATGCAATCCTTTGAACTATGTCTGTGACCTTAGTTCTCCTGCGATTCCCTACTATGACTCCCTACTACAATCAGTATGTATCAGAATTTGTGGATATTTTACAAATAGCCGTGAATAAAACACAATTTATTCAACAAAAGTAGGCTCTCGCAGCGTCATCTCAACACAAGAGTTTCATGTTACAAAACTGCGTGTCAAACAGAACAGGAGAGTACGCTAATAGGCTGGGTCCGGCCTATTAGAGGACCTCTGATAGGGATATGACAGTCTGTAGACTCGAAACTCGCTTTTCGGCTTATGTCTACTGTCTATTTCTAACGAGTTACATAACATTATGATTCAAAGAGTTCTATGAGGCTGTATAATTCTAAAGTAAGTTATTAGAGCAAGTAAGCATTTTTTTTATAATAAGCAGTTGATAAGGCAGATGAGGTAAAAATTATAGTGAGAAAGTAAAAAGAGAGTATAGCAAGCAAAGTTTGACGTTGTAAGAGAGGAGGAAGCGCAGGAAAGCGGACCCGCTCCAAAGCACGGTCACAACCGGGAAAACACGCTAAGATGATGATCACTTGTCTATTGATACCGTAGAATAGGGAGAGTGTTCGCGACAGTGACAGTATTATAAGTGAAAACCCGAGTCTCCACAAAGCGACTCACTCATTATGAGAACAATGCCAGAGCCACGTTACGTTTGAATGCAAACGTTTATGTCGATACTCTTACTATCTGTTAAGCTATGTTGCTGATTTATGCAGCCATAACCGTTTTTTTTTGTTGGCCCGGTGGAAAATGCCGCCTTAAGCACACCCGACCGCTGGGAGACGGCCGGGTAGTGTGGGGCTCTCCCTTGGGGTGCTCCCAGGGGCCTACCCACTAAAAACCACCGGGGCATTTCCTGCTACGTCCGTGTGGGGTGGGCTACGGTAACGGGTACGAAACCAAGTCCGCGGCCCACCCTCGAAGAACGAGAGGCTCGCCAGCACGGCCTCTTTAAAAACGGGCCTCGCCGAAAAACGAGGCCTAGGGCCACTCCCATGGCCCACCATTCCCCCCTCTCCGGAATCGTCCACGTTGCTGGATTGCAACGCAGACGCTCCGGAAGGGACGACTGCAGACCCCTCCCCCAACCCACACCCTGCTGGCTGCAGGGCAGAGAGAGGAGAGAGCACCCACAGACTTTAAGTTATACCCGAAAACCCTCCCGTTCGAGCATCCCCGCTGGGTTGCGGAGACAATCGACGGGACGGGAAAAGCGGGGGTGGCGAGTCGTAGCTGCATCCCACTGGCTGCGGGACTCAACACAGACCCACCAACAAAGCCCCCACCATAAAGGCGGGGAGAGCGCTCCCGAGATCGGGGCGCAACAGACTGTTGGCAGGAATTCCACCACCGTGCAACTCCCCAACATTCGAACGCGCCCGAAGGCGCGACAGTTCAAGGTCCGAGAACAAAATGGCCCCCATACGGCACCATCACACCAGGAACACCGGCCTACCGCACGCCAAACCGCCCGACAGTGGGTGCCACCACACCCCAACGCCAACCCATGGCAGAAGGGGGGCTGGATAAAGAAGGCAGCCTCCGTCCCCGGCCCTATTGTGTTCAGGTCCGTAAAGAGAGGCCGGTCCTCTAAGCCCTCAGCGGACAATGAAAGCCCCCGAGTGGTGTGCGCTGCACGCGATCCACTGCGTCGGGGCTGGTCCGCCGGAAATTCTGTGCATCCTTTGGCCGTCGGGTAGCAATTCACGAATGAATTACTACCCGCCGTTGCCCGGGGAAAACCGTGCCCCACGGTAACCGTTTCTGCCTAATACCAACCGAAGCTGGAATCAGGACAGAACTGATTACCAGCGGGGCCACTCTAGGAGGTAGATACACCTGAGTCCCCATGCAGCCATAACCGTGCGTGAACCACGTCTAGGTATGAATGGGACGGGTGGACTCGATTAATACCATGACCTTACTGAAAATTCGACGACCCGTTTGGAACAGTGGTAGTGAACGCTGGCTTTGGTCTAAGGGTTGCGGGTTCGATCCCCGCACAGTATAAACATTTGTATGCATGAACATGTCTGTTTGTCTGGTTTGGTCTGGATGTTCTCTATATATTATAAGTATGTTTTTACAAAATAAAAGTATTATATGTATATATTTGTAATCCCACTGTTGATTCTGATATCCGTAACACAGGTGCTTGAGCTACCTAACTCGGAGTCAGATCAATGTATTGTTGTTGTGAAATATTTATTTATTTGTGTGAGGGCACCGTATGCCCAATTTGGCGGGCAGGCGACTTTAAAAGATTAACAGCGACCTTGAGTCTCCGTTGGTGTTGGTATAGCAATCGCTTGCCATCTGGTATTACTGTTCGTAAAATTATAATAAGCTTGGAGTCCAGACTCGAGTCTCTACAACACTTCGTTCGAGAGGCGGCGCCCTCACTCATTAGAGCACAATGCGAGCGCCGCGTCACGTTTTAAACGCAAACAGGCCTTTGTGACGATACTCCTACTATCTGATAAGCTACGTTGCTCATTTATAATAAGCTTGCTCTTATGAACTGTACAACTTTAGAAAGACCTTTTTCGAGAAAACATTTTTAAGACGATAGGGTATTTGACTAAGCTCGAGATTTTACAAAATATTAATATTTTATCAAAATATAGGTAAATGTGTGCCAATAGCAAAAATTCTCAATTAAAATTTATAACGTCTAGCCGGTTTTATGGCCATTCATAGATTCATGGGCAAGTCCATTTTAAAAATATGAAATTATTAAAAAATAATTACACCATTGAATAACCCGTACAATTTGCACCAACTATTATAATTGAACCATTGACATTAACGACAGATTTGTTGATATAGCTACCATACACAATTCAAATGAAATGAAGCAACAGTCCTGCAACGTATCACCAAAGGGGAGGGGGAGGCTTAAGAAATGCTGAAAAGATCACGTGATTAATGGACGGCTCTTTAGATATAGATAGAATAGGGTCATGTTTTAACAATTCTAAATTCAAAATTCAATGGTTGCGGAACTCTAAAAATACACTAGGGAGTCAACTAAATTACACTGTAATAGTAAACTATACTCTGGTTGACTTTGATATAATAATGTAGGTACACAGACTAGGTAGTAGATACTTCGGTAATGTACAGTCCGATCACGGTTATTTGGCACTTGGCAAAAGTCGGAATTAACGCCGTTTTGACATTTTTGCATACAAAAACGTTGGACAACGCCCTCTTATCAATATCACTGAAGTGCCTCCTCATCGTGGTCGTGATCGGGGATCGGGGCTTAGTATGATACACGTCGACGGTCAAAATGTGCCATACATTACAATTTGTCATTTACATGTCGCAGTTTTGTCTACAGTCAACTTTCATCATTTTTATCTCTGATCGAAGACAGTCAGTATTAAAAAAATGGATTATTAATTATTCTAAATAGTTTTCATTTCACGAGTTCAACGTATCTCATTTTAAATTGACATTTCCACCAAGCCTCGTCCACGTAGTAAAAAGATGGGCTGCCCTTAATTCCACCTTTTTTGACAAGCGACGCGCATCGAATCCGAAACTTTGGCAGGTGTGTTAATGAATGGCTTTCAAAGTTTTGGCTTTTAACAATTTCTCAAAGAAACCGTATCTCAGATGAGTGCTCGCGATAATAAGGTCGGATGTTTTAAAATAATAAGGACCAATCGATGGTAGCTCAGTGGATAAGAACGTGCCTTCCATACTGGAGGTCAGATTTTTCAAATATATGTGTGTATTTCCTGCACGTTCCGAATAGTTTCTGAAACGTGTAACCTACCTAGGTACTTGCAAAACGTTACGGGCTGTTCGAATAGGTACGCCTTAGCGCAGGGAGTCGATTTTTTCCCCCTTAGGCCTCAATATTCAAGTTACCATTTTACCAACTACTTATTAGTGAATAATAACTACATAACTATACTTATAAGTGAAATTATTTTAAGTACAAGAGTGAGACCACTTTTGAACAATTAAAAAAAAATACTTTTTTTAACAAAGTTACACTAAAAGATAATAGAAGTTAGTTAAATAAATAAAAAGAAACGCGTTTATTTCACAAAATCTTTTACAAGTAAGTTGCCAGGAGCCCAATTCGGGTTTGTGATATTTTGAAAACATGGCGGATATCACCTGTAAACCATACAAAAAAACTATGTTTTAGTGATATATGTCGTATGAAAATTAATGTCACGAGCACGAGAATTGAAAATTTATCAAAGCGATACTTGTGTTGGGATAGCCTCGCTCTTCATTACCATGAGAAGTAAGATTTAAAACACTGTGGTATTTACTTTAAACTAGTTAAGTAAAAATTAAGCTAAGTACAGGTTGCTCTTAGAATTTTTATTAAACCTAAATGAGTGTTGTGTGTGTGTGTGTGTTCATGTAAGTGCGCGGGTCTTTGTGAGATTGTGTTTCTGTGCGTGATGATACCTAGTAGGTACTTCTTTTTTTTTAAACATACTATGTTTGAATATTAAACTACTCTTACCAAGAGGCATTCTATATCTTCGTAATTAAGAGAAGAAAACCACTTCACTATGTAATTATAAATGTGAAAACTGTGTGTGTCTGTCTGTTTATCCGTCTTTCACGGAAAACGAGCGACAGATTGGCCTGTTTTTAAGTGGAGATATCACTCTCTATTCCTTCAACATTCAACGTTGAAGGAATGGATAGTGACATAGGCTATTTTTCGTCTCGATTCGGCGGGTAGGGCGAAAACAAGGCGTGTGGGCTGATGCAATTCAAAGATTTTAAATTAGTGTCTAGTGGTTTTAGTGTACAAAATTGGTGTTTATTTGTGCAGTGAAGTGCCGCGTATTGATCCTAATAATAAGAATCGCTGGATTGTATAGTTTTTAAGACTGCTATTTTCTGTCGAGTGAGTTGTCTCGTGACAACTTGCTTGGACCCAATAGTCTTAAAACCCACGATTGCTTTTAGAGTGTTATCCGCTGAATCCGTAGGTCGATAAAACGTAAAACATTGGCGTTATATTAAGTGACTGTGACTTTGACTGACTTCGACTGTTGACTACCTACTTATTCTCAATAAGTTACTTGACATTGGCGAATTATACAATCTCCTTCATACAATCCGGGGTCTTTTTGGCGGGGCGTGAAACGGCATCTCAGCAGGCCATCAGGGTGAGAATGGCAGACATAATGGGTACTTTGTAAGTTCTTTTGTGCCTGTCAGCCTCATATTTGGATTTCAGGGCCGCTTACCATCAGGCGGAGTAAGGTCATCCTGATTGGCCTTTCTATAAAAAAAATATCTTCGGGTAGAGCCATAATAAAAAAAATACTCTTCGTCTCTTTCTAACGCGACCGAAGCTGATAGCATAAAATAAAATAATGATGTCCATTAATATCGGGCGGCTACACCGATGCCTTTAATCATTTTATTAATGATAGCTACTGGATCCAGCTTAATGAAAATTCCAGGTCGTCCCGATGGTACCTCACCTCCCGTCACCCCTCATTTCTCACTCATTTCGAGAGGGGTGTCGCTCTCGTTATGTTAATACCTTTGATGAAAAGTAGGTTTTTTATGTCATAGGTGGCAGACGATTAGATGGATCACCCGATGGTAAACGATTGCCGCCGCCCATGGACACCCGCGACAACATCACCATTACGACAAAATTATTTTATAACCCAAGCTACTGAGATGTGATACTAGTTCTAAAGTTTGTCGAGTACTTAGAGGCATTAATTGATAGTTCATCAACAGCAAAGTTACGACCGGTCCCTGCGGTAGTGCGGTCGCCAAGGATCAACTGCCAACGTACAATTAAGTAGTTTGAATTGATAACAAATAGAGCCCACGCAACTCAAGCGTAGTTAGATAATAGCAACATAGACATTCATATACCTACTTGTGATGATACCATTCATTATACATTCATGCTATGTTAAATCAAGTGAGGAGCCAAATTATCGTCAAATTATTAAACTAAATATCGTAAAATTATTAAATCACACGCAAACGTTTGTCATTCCATCCTCATCATCTCGATGGATAGCGGTCTATTGTGCATCTCTCGCGCAATTTTCTACCACGTACCTTAGTCCCATAAAATGGTTTGGCTGCAGAAGTATTTCCCGACGGCTACGACTTAGGGACCTTAAAGAGAAGAGCGTACTCCTTTTTAAAAGGCTGGCAACGCATTAGCGATCTCTCTGATTCCGCAGATGTTAATGGGCGACGTTGATTATTTACCCGCTTGCTCGTTTGTCGCCTCTAGCATAATAAAACTTATCGATATGATAATTAAAGAAAGTACAAGTTATAGTACCTGTTGAGGATCGACGGCTGGACCAGCCTCTTTTATATTGTTTATGTTTTATAATTTTTACTGGTTTTGATATATAATTGTTTTATAATGTATCAATACGGGGATTAACACGATATTTATTATGTGAAACAACATTGTGTACTCACATATTTGGCTCGACGTTTCGGCTACGTTACAACAGCCGTGGTCACGAGAGGACATCGTGTTAATTCCCGTATTGATACATTATACATAGTTATAATGCAACGCGAAAATCTAAAAAACTATATAATTGTTTTGTTTTTATTATTGTCTTAGTGTATTGTCCGGTTGTCTTAAATTCAAACTCAAAAGTACTTTATTTACATAGGCTTGTATAAAATACAGCTCTTACAAATCGTCATACATGAAAAATATAAATTATAACTATGTATATTATACATGTAATTAAACATATATGTCGATACAAAAACATATACATACTAAGAAATGAATAAATATAATGTTATTCTACCACCGGAATCGGAAAGTTGATTCCAACGAGAAGATCCGGCAAGAAACTCGCTAGTTACTCTTTTTAATCGCAAAATACAATATCAGGGTGTAGGCGAACAGTTTATCATTTCCACAAATTCTTATCATTTAAGTAATCATGAACTGTATAATAGGCTTTTGCGATTACATAATTTTTAACATGTGTTTTAAATTTGGGCATTGGTAAATCAAACCAGCTTTTGTGACAACTTTTTAAATATTTTATTATTCATTCCTACAAATGAATTACCAATCTGATGAAGTCTCTGAGAGTTATCTGAGATGTGGAACAGCAAGCTTATGTTTAGATATAGTATTTAGGTTATGGTTATCAGATTTTTGAGAGATTTTTTTTATGAACATACATAATAGAGTCAAAGATGTACTGTGATGCCAATATTAAAATGTTAATTTCTTTGAACAAGCTTCTAAGCGAGTCTCGTAGTCTAAGTCCGTATATGACCCTGACAGCTCGTTTCTGTAGCACAAAAATAGCTCGAATATCAGCCACAGAGCCCCATAACAGAAGACCATAAGACATAACGCTATAGAAATAACTAAAATACACAAGTCTGGCTGCTTCAATTTAATAATATAATTCTCACAACATCTCATACGTTGACCTGATTCCGTACTAAGCAGCTTAAGCACTTGTGTTACAGATATCAGACAACAGAGGAACACAAATATATACTTAAATACATATATTACACCCAGACACCGAACAAACACAAGTGTTCATCGCACGAATGTTTGTCCAGGGTGGGGATCGAACCCACGACTTTTTGGCGTAAGAGCCAGGGTCACTACCGGTCAGTCATAATATCGGTCAAATGTCTTATTTTTAGCAGTAGTCTTATGTCTGTGAATATACTAGAAACCACACTATAGTTTTGCTGATATCAGATGTTTTTATTAGCATCCCATGTGGCATCCCATGACCAGCGTTTTATTATAAACTAGCTGTTTCACGCGGTTTCACCCGCGTCCCGAGGGAACTACTTCCCGTACTGGGATAAAATATAGCCTAAGTTACTTCTGAATAATGCAGCTTTCTAATGGTGTAAAAATTATTGCAATCGGTCCAGTAGTTTTTGAGTTTATTCATTACAAACATACAAAAATACAAATATTTCCTCTTTATAATATTATTATAGTGTAGATGTATACAGGGTGTATCTGTGGACATTTACATCCCTTTAACCACGTATTCTACCAACCATTTTGAGCAACATATTTTTTATTTTCGGAATTCGTCGAAAATTTTTTCGACTCCCCATACAAAATGATCAAGTCACGTGACCGACTTTGTATGAAAAAGTAGATTTTTTTTTATGCGAATTTTCGCATAAAAAAGTCTTAGAACAAATGTTGTTCATAATGGTTGATAGAACACGTGGTTAAAGGGATTTAAATGTTCACTGATACACCCTATATACAGTCCAATCGCCACAGTACCTATTATAATAACTGCAGTCTGATTTGATACTTTCGTGCCACTGCAAATGCATGTCGAAAGGAATTTTCTATAAAATAGTTTCCATTCCTAATTGTGCATTGCGACAGTTCTGCGAACTATTGATTCGAGTACCAGCCATAACGGCTAACGAAGCAATAAGAACAAAGATAGCCTTAGCTAGGTGTTACCAGAGACTAAAGACGCCGAAATATCGATTGTATCAAGAAATCGATCTGATCAAAAACTTTCATGTAATAAAATGTAACCAGGACGATACTATGTATATGCTGTACTGTATTCGGATTATCGGTAAACATTTACATCCCTTTATCACGTTTTCTACCAACTAGTATTAAAAAAAAACAACTTTTCAAACAAAGTCGGTCACGTGATAAGAACTTGAAAAAAATATTCGACGAATTTTGAAAAGTCGTACCTACAACAAATAAGTTAAAATTTCCGAAACGTGAAGACAGTTTAATAAATGACGAGCTATATCTCTCTTTTAAGCGGTTCTAACTATGAAATTATCTCGCTTGATTTGTGGTCTTAAGGGCCGATTCGAGCATTCTTAATTCGATACTAAATCGATATTAATATTGCGCTGTTATTCTATACAAATACCTATGATGTTATACCATAGATTTATCAATTGATAACCATTGGTCTAATTGAGCTTAAGTATCAGATTTTGTGCTGCGTCATTATTTATATAGCATACAATCGATTATTCGGAAGCCCTACATGGGACGCCGTTAATACAGTGCATTGTGAAGGTTCTGAGATTTCGTTCAACTCTGTGTACGTATTCCTATTATTTGAACATATACGAATCCCGAACCATTCGATTTACGACTGTATTTACTTTTGTTTACGTATGGATTTCGTTTGTGAAGTGTTGGATTCTTTACTTAAATTCTGATTTACTGCTCCTATCCTGTTAGAGTGCTCATTCAAAATAAAAAAAGTATACAAATATAGATCGTAATCCACAGAAATAATGCAATATTGCATACGCCATCCATATATATTTTAAGTGGCTTACGTCGGTTACGTCGGTTTTTTATCCTCAATAGCTTTCATTGTTTAAAAAAATCCGAGGTTTGATCTGATCGGTACAACATATTTTTAAAGTAACTAGTGGATACTGGACTCACTAATTCGATAGATATTATAAAATGGAAAATTCCCGAAATAATGTCAAACTCACTTTGCATTGGTTTAATCCTTCAATACAGTAAGACGCCAACACCAAAATTTAACCTTTATATAATATAAAGGAATCAGAAAATGAAATTGCTTTCCTTACGCACGGAATGTCGGACTTCCAGAACCCCTCTCTGTTCTGAAATGGACAGAAAAGGTTTGCTATCTGCTCTAAAAAGGGTTCTACCTAATGAACTCTCTGACGCCGCGTCACCTCTCACATTATCGTAATGACGTAACATCAACAAGCATCATTACCAGATAAGGTCCCCCATGGGCGCGCACTTTCGCATGGACGAGGCTTCACTTTACAAGTAATGCAACTAAAATGCAACTAAATGCAGCACCTGGCTGTAGTCTCACCGGTCCATATATAATGGTCCGCGGCCGTTTCCATATTCAAAACTTTTCAACGGTACTTTCCAACTTGTCAGACACCGCAAGCCGGAAAACTAATAGCGTTTTCTGTAGCATAAAAATTCTACGTTTTCAACTGTGATTCCAACGAATTGAGTTCAATATACTTAGATATAGGATTTCGAGGAGGTGGTGGTCATTCGCAGCTCCCACTGGCGCTGATGAATACGGGTCAGACAGAGAAATCGCCGAAATCTTACAAATACATCGTACATCAGGCGATCCGTCTGCTTGTCTGCCACCTATAACGTAAAAAAACACGCAGTTTTCGCTAGGTGATGTGTATTATTCCATTTCAGATTACTTCTACGTATATCTGAGGCTCTAGTGACACGATGATATAGTAAAGGTGCTCATATTAGAGTGTTTGTTTGTTTGTCCGTCTTTCACCTCAAAACGGGTCGGATAGCCATAGACAACCAAATTCCACGCGAGCAAAGTTGCGGGTGACCGCTAGTACAGTTATAAACGGGTAAAAAATATAGGAAATAATATCCAGACATTCAGATCCACAGCTAATAAATTCGCTTCAGAAATTCTTTTTGTTTTTTGACGACCCGATTAGAACAGTGGTAGTGCACGCTGCCTCTGATACAAGGGTTGTGGCTTCGATCCCCGCACAGTACAAACATTTGTGTGCATGAACATGTTTGTTTGTATTCTGGGTCTGGGTGTTTGCTATATATTATAAGTATGTATTTACAAAAGAAAAGTATTATATGTATATATTTGTAATCCCACTGTTGATTCTGATATCCGTAACACAGGTGCTTGAGTTACCTAACTCGGAGTCAGATCAATGTATGTGATGTTGTGAAATATATTTATTTATTTATGTTAGAGTCAACAGAATGAGCAACCGGATCACTTGATGGAAAGTAATCTTTACAAGTTAATAATAACATTTTAGTATGCTATTTGTTCAAGTATATCTAATAGCGATAGGTGGCACATATTTTATCTATTAGTTGTAAGCTATGACTTTTTAAGTACCTACATAAAAAAAGTTTGAAACACAATGTTCCCCTTATTTTAGACCTACGAATATAAAAACAATTTTCACCTTTATCAAAAAGACGTATTCGTACAATGCGAATGGTGAACGACCTTTGACTTCAATAGAGGCCATTTTTGGCCGGGAATTTTATTCCATTCTAATATTGAAATCGCAGACGTGTCCAGCTTAGGTATATTGTTCAGAAACTATTTCGTGTAAGAGTTATTGGTAAATAATATCCTAAAGGAATATTAATAAATAACGGCAATATGAGAATTTTAGTCATTCCAGTCGTAATAACGCGTTTGGGGTTTTATTTTGGTAAATATATTAAGCAATATCACTTTATATATTTGGCCTAGAGCCAGAGAATATAGAGGGACAAAAGACTCACTTCCGATGCTGTCTCAATAAAATATTAATCTTCGCCTCCCGGCAATAAGGTCCAAAAACAACATGCACCTGTATGCTTGCCTTCCGCGATCGTGCTTGCGTTCACACGAAACACGGCCTTTTCATTAACGTGTCACAGTGTAATGTGATCTAGTTGCGCGCGTCTTTACGCCTTTTTGGTTTGGATAAGCGGTTGCTCGTCGCTAATTTGTGCTAATAGGGTTAGTTATTTTGTGATCCGACGAATTTGTCATAATTTCATACGTATTAAAAATCAGTGAATATGTTGATTTACGAGTAAGCAGTTGCCTACTACATTTATACCCACATAGATAGATAGGTATAGAAGATAGGTAACATTAATCATGTCTTCTGTGTATTATTTACGTAGTAGGTAGGTACCTTTTGCAAAGTATGTTAATGTGTTTGGTTTTTCTTGCTTTATTTGATGATTGCTCTCACACACGCACCAATTTGTAACGTGTAGGCACTTGTTAACTAATTAATGTGTAGGTACTGCATTATTATAATCATTATACACTTACAGCCGCACTCAGAGACGTCATTTAAGCTAATGTTCATTAACTTTAGTATCGGTAGTCTTTATGCGTATCAAAATAAGTGTCAATATTTTTTCTTAAGTAGCCAACTAAGTTAATCAACGACTCTGAGTCTGGCAATTAGGTAGGTATCATTTTAATTACGTCTACGCGTCTTTCAGTGATAGCTACTAGCCGCTAGTGTCCTATTTTTTCCTGACTGGTTATCATAGAATAAGGTAATAATAATCTGGTCTGGTCATCAAAGGACTTCACGTAAAAAAAAACATCGGTAAAATAATGACTGTAAGCTTGAAAACTCTCGAAGATATTACATGTCAAAAATCACATAAAATAGACCTTTAGAAAGCGTTCCATACAAACGGCTGCCAACAAATGGCCAAAGTCTACACATGTAATCTCATGAAGAAAATACTTAAGACAAAGAATATTTTTAATTAAATATATAATGTGTTTGGTCTAAGTCCATAAAATGTGTCAAATTGAGAATGAGTCACTTCTTCATGAGATTACACGCGTAGACTGTCGTAATTCGTGGTCATCTTTCGTGAATCGATCTGTATGTACATACAGCCACATCAAAGTATACAAAACAGTCTTTCTTCAGTCGATTTTCACCATGATGTCAAAAATTTTGACAGATTGTAGTAACTAGATGTGTGGCTGTCTGTACATATTTTAGCTTCATAACTTTTTTATATACGATAGGTGACAGACGAGCAGACGGATCACCTGATGGTAACCAATTGCCGCCGCACATGGACACCCGCGACACCAATGGAGTCACCACCCTTAAACCCCCTTTCCCCCGGATTGGGCCTCCGGTACCCTCACTCACTCAGCGAAACACAGCTCAGTGTTGCTTCACGCCGGTTTTCTGTGAGGCCGTGGTATCACTCCGGACGAGCTGGCCCATTCATGCCGAAGTGTGTTTGTGTTCGGTTATGAATGTTTTTTTACCGCTATCAATCCATTTTATTTAAAAAAGCTGCCAAACCCGACCATGTCAATACCCGTATCGTTCTTCATCACACAACTGTTTGTCCAGGGTTGGGATCGAACCTACGTGAGTGCAAATATACGATTCGCTATCATACCAACATGATACCATGAATGTTAAGTAGGTACAAAAATATTTTGATAGGTATATTATTATCGCCCAATAAAGAAAACCTTTTAAAAGATTACATTGACGTGAAATTGACATTAAAAAGAGCGACACGCGTCCTAAAAGGTAAAACACATTTTCGTACATCTTTTAACATTTACAAGGAATCATACTTACTCGTACATAGGCTTTTGAAGTAAAAGCGATAAAATGTCTTCGGTTTATTTCTGTGCAAATTGAAGTTTACGTAGTCAGCTTCAAAAATATGTTAGCGTTCAACCTTAAAATATCTGCGCATTTGACACAAGAAAACTTTATGTGACAAATGTATATATGTGTAAAGAACAAATGAAGTGACTTTTGACAAATGCTCTGCTAGGTTTGAACGCCAAGATATTTTTGAAGCTGACTGTCCCATATGTTACTGAACTTGAGGTTGAGGTGAGTTTGTAAATGTTAACGTTTGTAAACACGTCATTATTCATCACCTTTTTTATTGTTGATAAAGCTCAAGGCCATAATATCACCTGATGAAATGAGTGGACGAGGTCTAAATGTTACGCGTTTGCCTACAACAGGGATGGCGAACTTTTACGTACTAAAGTAAGTAAGTCAGTAAAACATTCATTGACCACAAATACGAATAGAATTATAACAAGATGTTAACAAAAGGACAGAAAAGAACAAATAATAAGTAGGTCACCTGTTGCATGAAACATTACCAACAAAATCCAAGTGACATTTTCTAAAGAAATGTAAATTAGGTCACAGACGCCCGTGCGTGCCATAAAAGATGTTTGATTTTGTGATTATTTACTTACTTATATTATATTATTATTATTATATTATATTATATTATATTACTTACTCCGATGGCTCAGCGACCCAAAATGTGTCTTGGCCTCCGATATCCATCGGTCCCGCTCATTCGCGGTTAGTTAGATAGATAGATATTCTTTATTGCACAAAAAGAAAATACAAGCATGGTACAACAACAACAGACTATACAATAAGGCGGTCTTATCGCTTGTAGCGATTTCTTCCAGACAACTTTTGTGTAGAGGAAAGAAATATCGTATTCGTAATAGGGGAAGGGAGTGCAAAGTAGTTTAACAAATGAAATGGAGAATGGCAGAAATATACATATTTTATATATTAATAATATTAAATAATAATAAACAATACAATATACCAATAATAATATATGGCGGTTTCGCGCCAGTGTGAATATAAGACAGAAAACTGTATGTATATACGACAAGAGGCATAATTCATTGTTGTTCGAGAACAAATGAACTGACTTGTGTCAAACGCTCTGCTTGGTTTGAACGCTAAGATATTTTTGAAGCTGACTATCCTATATTTTTCTGAACTTTCGGATTATTCTGGCTCTATCTTTTGTCTGGCTGGTAATACTCACAGAGGTTATTTAGCTTATAAAATTAAAAAGAAGGCATCCACCATTACAGAGGTGGGGTCGTGACCTCCTCGACGCCCCTCTGATCGATGTACGCTCGTTAATTGGTGTGAAGGCGCACATGCAATACACACTTAGAAAGACGCATACATGCATACTTCATGTGTATGTGTCTGGGACACACCGTTTCACATGCACACAAATACACCATCACACACACAGACACACAATCATTGCATATTTGATATTTTTATAGCAATCTTTTGTTTAATTTTTCTTAAGCAAAAATATACTTAAACAGTTTTTTGACGCGTTCAGTGGTTTAATTTGTAGAACAGTCACCTGGATTGTGAAAGATGTGGTATCGAGTCCAGGCCGGTAAACGAGATGATTTTTTTAAGTGTGTTATTTACTGCAAATTTGTCTATACACCGTGTTTTTTTAAGGTTCTTGATCACGTATCGAGGGTATTATACTGAAAATAAAAAAAACCCAAGAAACATAGGGTTTTATCTCAGAAAAAAAAACATCTTCTCATGTAAAAGTGATCAGCTGACTATTGCAACTTGTATGGGAAGCCGAATTTTTTTTTTTGAGATTATACCTATCTTCCTAGGGGATAAATGTTTGTTTTCATCAGTATGATACCCTAGATATATGAGTAAGACGGTTATAAAAGCACGGTTTATATACTTAACTGACTTTTAAAATGAAAGCAGTCGTCTAATCAGATTTACCTATTTGTAAGCTTACAAGGAAACAGCAAAGGCATCCGAATCACAGAACAACAAACAACTTTAATGAAGCAACTCTTCGCTCCACACTAACGGCCTCATTAATAATGTAAGAGGGATTAGTCACATTACAAGAGTATAATTGTATTCCGGTGGCGGTGACAACCCTTTCTCCCTACGAGTAGGGCTACCAAATGTTGTGTAAGCGGGTCCTGCGCCTAGAGAGGGACGTAAAGTAAGGTCCTTCAACCCGTACTCATGTCCCCTCCCCACTCTGGCGATGAGGGAGCGTCGCTGGGGTTTAGTCGGTATGCCTCTGGCCGGCTTCTCGTTAGGAGCAGCCCCCGCCAGAAGAGAGCCCAACATAACCTGCCTGCCTTCCGGCATGAGGGTATGTATAAGGAGGCATTCTCCAGCGTCAAAAAATAGGTTACCACATATTAAAACTACTGGCAAATGGCCGCTCGTTACGTTATTACCAATACGCTATTTCTTTCCTCTATCCAGAGGTTGTCTGGAAGAATTCGCTACAAGCGTTAGCGACAGATATACCATACCGTATTTATTTCTGAGCTTTAAAAAAGTCTATCTATCTAACATTTTTAGTCTTAGTAATACCATTTTTAGGTTCGATATTTATAATAAACCCTTGCATGTTAATTAAGAGGGCTGAAATATTTTTATTCACACCCTAACTTGTATTAAATAACAAAAGGCGAGTGAAGCGAAAAGTATAACTATAATTCGAAAGTCAATTTTAAAAGAAAGCCTACAACGTTAAAGGTCGGACATTAAAAAGGTTGAATATGTCCAGCTTTTTTCGGATGCCTGGAAACCCTATTTGTAAGGAATCCCGTGAGAAATAATCTTGGTTTCGCGTTTCGGTAGGCACAGGGTACGAATATTCGATATAATATAATGTTGATACCAAACCGCGATAGCTAACATTTTGAATTTTCGCCTCTACATTTTCGGAATTCCAAACCTACCTACGGTATTTATGGAACTTGAATCTGAACGAATCCTATAATCATCTCAATTCTAGGTTACATGAAGTTAGTCTTAAAACGGTATTCTTACTCATAGCACCTAATTCCGTATCTGTAGACCATAATCCAGAATTTAACATGTTTTCTGATGACATGAGCGAACCAAACTAACTAGATCATGGTAACAAGTATAAATGGGAGAGCCACGCTTCGGCATGAATGGGCTGGCTCGACCGGAGTGATACCACGGCCTCAGAGAAAACCGGCGTGAAGCAGCTGTGTCGGGGTTTAAATGATGGCAGCGCACTTATGACTCCACTGGTTTCGCGGGTGTCTATGGGCGATGGCAATCCCCAACCATCAGGTGATCCGTCTGCTCGTCTGCCACCTATCACATAAAAAAAATAGAAATCTCCTCCCTAATATACTGGTTTGTCTGTGTGTAGGTGTGTTGTGTTTGTTATAAGTGGTATTCCAACTTAATACAAACTCAATTAATCAAAGAGATACAGCTCAAATCACCAACCAATTTAACCATAATAGTTCGTGTCTCTACAGCTATAATCGCTTCGCATTAGCAGAATCATAATCATTATTTACTAAAGTAAATATGTCACCACACCGCGTGATGTTGCTTGAATCATTTGCTATAGATTTAAAGGCCTGTGATGATGACATATTATGTAGACGTGTGTAGCTCTTTACTGAAACGACTCAGTGATCGGACTCAGCCAAATGATACACTGTTCCGAATCTCTAATGTTCGCTCTGAATGTATCATTAGACTCAAATGGATCTCGAGTTCAAGTTAACCGAATGAGCTGAATGATCGGATGAGCCGAACGATTCAAATGAGCGGAATGAATCACGGATCTGTCTGAGAGTTGATGTTCTAAATGAAGCGTTTCACTATTCCGCATCTCTGCACTGATCCAGATGCAAATGTTCCAATCTTGTGAAAGATACGTTTTTGCCAGGTCTAATATTATGTGATGTTGTCGTTATCTGATATTTATTTAATGTAAGTATATTACATAGTGTGTGTCTCTTTGCAGAACAGGTCGCCGCCGCCTGCATACATCCCCTCTGCCCTGCTGTACGCGCCCGCGGAACCGCTTGAGGTGAGTTTGTAAACAAGTCATTATTCATTACCTTTTTTATTGTTAATAATCCTCAAGGCCGTAATAGAACCTGGTGAAATGCGTCGACGAGGTCTAGATGTAAGACCATTGATGGCGAACCTTTACGTACTAAAGTGAGTAAGTAAGTAAAACATTTATTTACCACAAACAGATGTTAATTACAACAAGATGTTAACAAAGGGACAGAGAGGAACAAATAATTAGTAGGTCACCTGTTGCATGAAACATTACTAACAAAATCAAAGTGAAATTTTCTGAAGAAAAGTAAATTCGGTCAAAGACGCCCGTGCGTACCATAAAAGAAGTTTGATTTTGACTACAATGTATCAATACGGGGTTTAACACGATATTTATTATGTGCACTCACATATTTGGCTCGACGTTTCGGCTACGTTACAGCAGCCGTGGTCACGAGCGGACTCAACGGCTCACTCACGGCGGCTGTAACGTAGCCGAAACGTCGAGCCAAATATGTGAGTGCACATAATAAATATCGTGTTAAACCCCGTATTGATACATTGTAGTTATAATGCAACGCGAAAATCTAAAAAACTAAGTTTGATTTTGATTATTTACTTACTTACTCCGATGGCTCAGCGACCCAAAATGTGTCTTGGTCTCCGATATCCGTCGGTCCCGATCAATCGCGGTTTCGCGCCAGTGTGATTATTTATAAAATAATAATATCGTACCTCAGGGATCACGCATTCGCTCGTCATAGTATAAGAATGCCTATGAGGTACCTAGTACATCACATCGTAGTTCATAAACTGCATAATACATTGTGTGATCTGTGACGTGCCTAAAATATGTTGTTGCGTGCCATTGCACAGAAATCAATAGCAATGGCACGTGTGTCAATGCCATTGGTTTGCAATCCCTGGCATAGAAGATGCATGTTCACTTTTGCCTGAAATATATCCAGCTAGATTTTAATTTCATTCTTTAGCTATCCGCAATAAGAACGAGAAAGTGTAACGCTCACCTTTTCAATGGTTATAACTTTAACTCCCCCACTATTAATGTTCGTAAAATGAATGGTCGCAATGGGCATAATAAAAATCCCATTCAAAATATGCGACAGACCACACGCGCTATCTACTTATTCGAACAACCACTCATTGATATTGGATATAATACCACGTTGATTACATTTAATCGAGCCTTTTTATCAACTCGTTGCCAATTGAGCTGCAATAAGCGACATTAAAACCAATCAAGTTTAATGAAAACGTTTCAACTGCAGCGCCGTATAAGCGGAGGTGCACTGTTAAATTTTATTACGCTTTTCAAGCATTTATCAGAACTACCTATTATTATTACTAAATAAATACTGCTTAAACATGAAGCGGTGTTCATAAAGATCGCTCCCAGCGATAAATTGTACATTGTATCTCTGTATACCTAGCTTTTAAGTTTTGTATGTTTTGCAATGAAGAGTATCTATCTGTTTATGAATATGACGGTTTATTACATTACACTAGCAGCAAGCTGCAAGTACTGCAATGCAAAAAACGATTTTCTACCCATTGACTAATACCCGTGACTATGAGCCGTGTGGTCCCCGGCAGAGTAGAATAGGCCACCCTCACTGTTACCGAGGTGTCGTAAAAGGCGACTAAGGTAAAGCTGCTGGCATGATCATCAGTACCCAGAGAAGGAAAACTCTGCATTTATATCAAAACCCTCGCCAACCCGTCTGCCAAGCGTGGTGAGTATGGCAATTACCCCTCATGTGATTGAGGGAGGCCCGTGCCCCAGCAGTGGGGACTAAATGGGCTGATGATGATGATGATGAAGTGTTGGTGGTGCAATTTTTATTAGTAAGTTTGTATCAAGAAACCTTCTACCTCGTACAACAAAACTTCCATAGTTTTGTTGTACGAGGTACGAACTATCGCCGCCGCAATTTCCAGACCGATGCGACCTTACATAAAAACCCCGTAATATGTATTCATTTATAAAAGGCCGTCGGATCACTTGTGACTTCTCTGAAAATGAAAATAAAAATTTCTTTTTTTGCGTCATCCGAGTTTCTGATTTTTAGTACAAAGATTTTTTTTAATTTTTCATCTAAGATTGATTCATACATTTCAAATGCTGATATCAAATGTTGTCTGTGTGATGTGTCGTATCAATTCCCTTGTGAGAATCCTTACAAGTATATCTACTTAGCTCTGGAAGAAAAACAAACAAATGGAAAAAAGGAGGTTTCTGTTACAGACACGTGTAAATAACCAATGTGTGGTACATTCTATAACAATGCGTTACATGATAGAAATCTTTAAACGGACCATAGTATCTAATGAGGAAAGTAGTTCATCTTTGTGTCTTCATACAGCTTAAAACATTGGGAGAGCCACGCTGCGGCATGAATGGGCCGGCTCGACAGGGAGTCATACACACAGGGGTCCTCATAGTAAACTGGCGTGAAGCAGCACTGCTGTGTTTCACTGCGTGAGTGAGGGTACTGGAGGCTCAATCCGAGGAAAGGGAGGTTTAAAGGTTGGCAGCGCACTTGAGACTCCACTGGTGTCGCTATGAACGGCTGCAATCGCTTACCATCAGGCAATTTGTCTGCTCTTTTGTCACCTATCACATAAAAATAACCTAAGTGTCACTGTTTCTTCATTAACTGCGAGAAACGGTTGCTTTTAAAAAGGGATTGGATGGTGAATGATGGACGAAAAATATTCACAAAATAACACCAAAATAGGGACACAGTTAATCTCGCTCGGCTTTGCTTGATGAATTAAGGTTGTTTGTGATACAAAAAAAAATCGTTTCGAAAACACACGCTGGGAGTTTGCCCTAATAGGTTTCGATCGGTTGTTGGATTTGAGATTTACATCTATTTAACCAACTTTTCCGAACCACAATTCTACTTGAACTATTTATACCAAGAGTTGTGACCCTGTTGGTTAGACTATCCAAGCCTGAATCATGGTCTAAGCGTACCCTAGGCCTCAGAACGACAGCTTAGGACGAAACCGGGAATTACACACTATGATAAAGAGAAGGATTTGTGACTCTGGTGGTATGCAAACCAATTATCTTCGGGCTTTAGAGACTAAACCTTTAGTCATTAAAAAATCACTTTATTTCTTTTATTTTCCACGGATACATGTGCATGAAAACACGGTAGCAGATACATTGTCTGATAATAATATACAAGTCCTGAATTCGTTCGTCATCCAGCCATGTCCTTCCCTTGGGCGGTATGAAACTCTATCAGGAAGCTCTTCAGTCTACACGAATAGAAGAAGAACTAAGCAATGAAATAAATAAACAACTACTATACTATCAGTATATTGTACTATGTAACTCCACTGACGCGGCACATACTCGAATTGAGTTAGGAATAAATTCGCATCGACGAGTTTGCGTGAAGCGTGTTATAGGATTAGGGCTGCCACCTCCGAAGTCTCCGGACTTGGATTGAGCATTTCCGAACTCCGGGTCGAGCATTCACATCTTCGGGAAAGACTGGGTTAAATGGTTACAACATCATAATAATTTTAGAACTCGTCAGGCATGAGTCTTCTCAGTTCATGTCAGTTAATTTCTCAGTTCAGTCTCAACGCCAATTCTGAACCAGAGCGGTAGATTATCTTTCTGAATAAAAGTTGTTTATTTCATTCCTTCTCATTGATCGCAATCTCTTCTTCGATACGGGCAGCACAGGACCGATCTGTGTGGAAATCATTGGAGGAGGCTTATGTCCAGCAGTGGACGTTTATTGGCTGAAATGATGATGATGATGCAATCCCTTCGTAAAAATAAGATAGATCACCGCCTATACGTCCTACTTTCAAATCCGGGCCTGGATAATGTAAAGATGTGAATACATAGTTTTTGCAGTATAAAAATGAAACACGATATTTTAATATATTTGGCATTGAACTATTCCTATCCGTTACGACTCACTGGTTTTTGGCTACATAAAAAAAACTCGTGTACGCACCACCAGGTTACATCTACCCTGCCTTACATTAAACAGGAGATTTTTGTTTTGGAAAACCTAGATTATGGTCCAAGGGTGCCTGCCCCTGGGGCTCGTAAGCAACGGCTTTAGACGACAATGACTCGCTTAAATAAGATCTTTAAAGTTTTCTCAACCCTTCACACTAAAATGTTTTCGCGACTCCATTCCGTTCTTGTTCCTTTTGCGTGTATTAGATCAAAACATAGCCATAATTTGACAGATGTAGGTACCTCGATTTCGTGCAATAACGTTAATCCAATCAAGCATTAATAACGAAACGATTTGATTTATTAACACAATACCACAGGCTATTAACGGATAAAGGGTCCGATAGAAACAAATCAGTCAGCCTTTCAATCTTAATTAGATACTATTCAACTCGGAAATGGAATCCGGAACAAAACTGTCGATTTCAATCTTATTTCTTAATTTGACTCATATTGTTTCCCTTTAGGTAACTGTGAGTGAGTTATGGTGCTAGGCTGAACTCTGCATTCTCAGACTCCAGACAATGTAGAGTTTTATAAATGGAATCCGAAAACGAAAGCTTCAACCTTCAAGAGAAGAGCGTAGTCTTTTTTAAAAACACACTGATTACTTTGCATCAGGTGACCCGCTTGCTCGTTTGTCACTTCTAGCATAAAGAAGCAGACCAACCGTTCAGGTTTTCTTGCAACGTTTTCCCTATACATACATAGATTTGAAAATCCGTGTATGATGAATCCAGAGGTACAGGCTCGGAATCACAACCCAGTATGGAAGCCGCGTTCTTATTCAGTAAGCTACCGTCTTACCAATAACAATGTTTCCTTTTAAGGCGACAGGTAGCCCTAACTAGTGACACCAATCGATTTTAATTGTTAACTACTAAACCGGATCTATTTTTAACAATTTCGGAGCGGTCTCTAAGCAAACATTAATACTACTATTAGAATAAATGTGCACTACTTTTTGATCTGTTTTTGCACTCGAAATTTGTATTACCGCCATAACAGGACGTAATCCAAATTTCGCCCAGCAGGCCCAAAAGTTAAGTATCAGTATTAAATAAATAGTATAAGTGTTTTCCGAGAGGCTGCAGCTTCAAAATTGTAATAAATTATCCGGTTTAGTTTGCTAACAATTTAAATCAATTGGCGTCGCTAGTGTGCCCTACCCGTCACCTTAAGGCCTCTGCCCCGATTAAAAAATTGCGGACAGCGCGGCGGGAGCGGTGATAGCGGCGCGGGAGCGGCAGGATCTTATGCGAACATTAAAATGGACTGATTCTCGAACACAGCGCGGCGAGGCAGCGGAGCGGGTCTACGATATTCACCCAGCTACCGCGCCGCCGCCGCTCCTGCCCCGCTGCCCGCAAAATTCGAAGCTGAGGCTTAAGGGATCGTTCACACCAAAAGTATTGTCCGCCGCTGACTGTGAGTATTCTCGCTGTCTGAACGTTGACGTTGACTCAATTTGTAGTACGCGTTCTCGCCAAGCTGATAATACGCTATAGCGGTCGCGGCGTGCTATTCGACAACTGAGTCACCGTAGCCAATCCGCGTCCGCCGCGCGTAGACGCGTAGTAAAATAATCGGCCACTGAGAGTCGGCGACAACTGACGACGTAATAACGTATCGTCAGTTCGGTGTGAATGACAAGTTCAATATATATGGAAAAGCAATAAACTGCGTAACAATCAGCGGCCGACAATACGTTTTGTCTGAACGATGCCTAAAACACACCATTACCTCCACAGCTACTATGCGTGTTCCCGGAACGAGCGTCGCGCGTGTGCGCCGCAGCGTGCGCGGCCGCGACGCGCGCTGGCGGCGAGAGTCGCACGGCGCGCTGTGCGCGGGAGGCGCTCGACGCGCTGCGGCGGGACGGCGAAGCGCGCCCGCCACACGTCATCGTCGTCGACGCGCGACAGTTGCAGGCGCTCGATGCTACCTTACTCGCCAGGTCAGTTAAGTTCTATAAGAAGTTGAGCTTTTACCCCTTACGAGGAGAACCCTTTTAAAAGTAGGTAGGTTAGTCGTCGGGTGTCAATCAATTGTCAAAATATTTCTCTATTTTTTTTTTCTCCTTTGTGTACATACTGTGGCACAGATAATAGTGCGTGCAGTTAATTAATGGCGCCACTGTCGCTTATGATAATATTGGTTTGACACCCGCGAATGCCATTTTTTTTGTTGTTTTGTTGTTTTTTTTAAATATAATTTTAATGGTTTAAAATTGATTATGTATCTCTGTGTTATTATTTCTTTGTTTTGTATATGTAATTTTTCATTTCCTTTTTACTTGTATTTATTGCATGTCAATCTTTAAAAATATTTTTTTTCAATGCAAAGGCGTCACCCAAGGTCCAGCCTGAAAACCAGCGCTGCAGCTGCTGTATGTGGCAGTTGCAGCATATGCTGAGGCTGAGCCTTGTTGGCCGCAACTCTTTGTCTCTGCACCTTGTTTTCTCTGTTTTGTTCTATGTGTAATGTGTTGTGGTCAATAAATTGTTTCTTATCTTATCTTAAAATAAAATTGAAATAAATGATTTTAAGGGGGCTTAAAGGTTGGCAGCGCACATGTGACTCCACTGGTGTCACGGGTGTCTATGGGCAGCGGCAATCGCTTACCATCGGGCGATCCGTCTGCTCGTCTGCCACCTATGACATAAAAAAAATTAAATTCTAAATACTCCTCTAAAAACATCCTCACAAACTGATGTACCTGCCTCTCGTATTACCATTGTAAACTAAAGGCTTAAGTAGCCTGAACAATTAGGATGAATACAGCTTCATGTCTACAAAAGTGGCAAAAATAGTGTGTGAAAAAATATGACAATCAGATCTTATCTATGATAATCATTAAAAATCAGCACTCGACATGTAGTCCGATCACGGTTATTTAGCACGTGGAAAAAGTCGGAACTAATGCTTTTTTTTAATATGGCTCTACCCGAAAATAATTTACCAATGTCAAGTAACTTATTGAGGATAAGTTAGGGACTTATTCTTAGGCTGACATGGCTCTACTCGAAAATAATTGGCCAATGTCAAGTAACTTATTGAGAATAAGTACTTACTTATTCTTAGTCTGAGTTCGACTGTAGACTAGGAGTCTACAGGCGAACTCAGCCAAAGTCACAGTCACTCAATAAAACGCCGGTGTTTTACGTTTTATCAATTTACGGATTCAGCGGATATCACTCTAAAAGCAATTTGTAAGACTATTAGGTCCAAGCTAGTTGTCACGATACAACTCACTCGACACACAATAGCAGTGTTAAAAACGATATGTACAATCCAACGATTCTTATTAGGATCACTTTGCGGCACTTCACTGCACAAATAAACACCGAATCTGTACACTAAAAATCACTAGACACTAATTTAAAACCTTTGAATTGCATCAGACCACGCGGCTTGGTTTTAGGCCTACCTGCCGAATCCCGGAACTAATCGCATAGAAAAAACGTTGTACAACGCCTCCTTACTTAATGTCACTGAAGTGCCTTCTGATCATGGTCGCATTGTATAACTACGAGAGTAGACGCCGGGCGCCGCCACTCTTTGCCTGAAAACAGTTTTTTTTACTGTAAAGTAAACCAGGCGAAAATTGTGTAATTAAACGTGTACCTATACGTTTAATTACACTGCTTTCCCCTTGTTCTGGCATCCATATCCACAGACCCTGTGAAACGTGACACGAAAGCAGCATAAAAATCCACTTTTCAGCTCTGTCTAACATGTTCAATAGTATTTCAATCGGATGTGTAAACGATTCAATTTATGATTGATTTAGATCCGCGCCCTGAGAGGCAAACAGATAAATAGATTTGCATGTTATTGCGTCCCACGTGCTACACAAATGAGCCAATATATTCTACAGGCACGTGCGGACTTGATATTCGAGATTGAAAAGCACGAGTGTTGTCGGTTAATAGATGAATTTTAAATGAAAAAAAAATTAAAGATATAAAAAGCTTTATGTTTCCCTAAATAAAATACATAAATATGATAGTCTGAAATAACAATAGTAGTATGAAGCTGGCCTGCAGAGCCTGGACCACCGTCGACGTGTGGCATGCCTCTCGGTCTTCTACCGGATTAATTGATCCCCCCAGCCCATTTCATCACCAGAAGACAAAGCGCGACGAAGGCTTTCATCCTTATGTGGTAGAACTTACCCCTTATCCGCACGAAGCAGTCGCTTCCACAATTATAAAGCGGACGGCTAAGGAATGGAACTCCCTGCCCAGGTCTGTTCTTCTGACCACTATAATCTGGATATCTTTAAGGCAAGATTGTTCAATCTTGGCATCTTTTAGGCAAACGCGTATCAACCTAGACCTCATCGTCGCTTTCCATCAGGTGCGATTGTGGTCAAGCGTTAGCCTATTGACCAAAAAACCGGCCAAGTGCGAGTCGGACTCGCGCACCGAGGGTTCCGTACAAACCTGCAAGGTTTACAAAGTTCGTTCATTACGACAATCGAGTCATAACTATGGTATTTTTATTGCAAAATGAAATTCATAACATTAAAATGGGGAAAGATTGAGGAGCATAAATTTAAGACAAAGATCTCTTTATCGTTTAAGTAATCCTTTATTTTATATTAACACATATCATTTCGATAAAAGAACGTCGATATATAAAGAAGAATGCTATTTCGTCTTCTTTAAATGTTGCCCTCCCCATACATAGTATAATAACTCGCGGTCATTGCTGTAACTACAATTATGTTTACAATCACAATTTTTTTGGTGGTATAACTACTTAAAATTTTAAGCTTTTCGGATTTTTTCTGTTACCTGTGCTGTAAGCTATTGCTTCTTACCAAATTTTGAGATTCTATGTCAACGGGGAAGTGGTCTTTAGGTTTTAATTCCCTTGCGTGTAGTTGCGAGTTTCAAAATATGCGGTATCAATGGTTGTACTTTTGCGTTTAGCGTTTTTGCGTTCACTTAGAATTTTTTTTTCACGGGTTAAAGGCAATTAGATCTAAGTATTTGATATGAATTTCAACTTGATAGCTCTACGCGTTCATGAGGAAAAAAGTAATAAGTTTATATTTATTAAAAAATATATATTTTGTAATGTAACTAAAAATTTAAGGTTTTCGGAATTTTTCCTTTATGTGTGCTATGCATGCCAAATTTCAAGATTCTAGGTCGACTGGAAGTACCCTTTAGGTTTTGATTCCCTTGCGAGTACTTGCAAATTTCAAAATATGCAGCTTAAATTGCTGTTTCTTTTGATTGCGTTAACATAGAAGTTTGATTTTGTTACAGCTTAAAGGTATTATAGACCTGAGTATTTGGTATGAATTTCAATTTAATACCTCTACGCGTTTATGAGGAAATGGGTAGTAAGTTTAAAATTATTAAAAAAAATATATTATGTCATGTAACTAAAAATTAATGGTTTTCGTAATTTTTCCTTTATCTATGCTATAAGACGTTGCTTCGTACCAAATTTCAAGATTCTGAGTTCACGGGAAGCACCCTGTAGGTTTTGATTCCCTTGCAAGTGTCGAAAATTTGCGGCATAGACGGCTGTATCTTTTGATTGCGTTGGCTTAGAAGTTTGATTTTTTTACAGCTTCAAGGGACAGTAGACTTGAGTAATTGATATAAATTTCAGCTTCATACCTCCACGCGTTCCTGAGAAAAAGGGTCTTGACAAACGGACGGACGGACAGAGGACAACAAAGTGATCCTATAAGGGTTCCGTTTTTTCCTATTGAGGTACGAAACCCTAAAAATAAATAAAAAAAAGTCTGTCGAATGTTTATCAATTTTGAGACTATCGATAGAATTCCGATTTTTGTTTTGTAAAATATTTAAAACAGAACAAGAATATTGTTTTTAGATATTAAAAGTATTGCCACAAATAGATTCAAATCGTTTGAAAACTGATTGTACTCGTAAATAACTATTAAAAATTAATGGTTAAAAACATGTTTAAAAACAAGATTTTATTAAAGTGCTCTAAAAAGCATAAAATAACCATTCTATTTATCACATCACTCAAATCATATTACGACACCAAAGTACTCATCAAGACAAATCAAATAAGCCGTAACTCGGTGGGTTTGTGACGTTTACTTACTGAGTTTCCATGGCCAGCTACCAACTCCATCATCAGGTCAGCTCCAAAAAACACAAACATCGGTCGGGACATGTGAAACTAAATAAGGGCTTGTAAATAAAATGGCCGCTAATTGTGATAAATTATTTGTAATTCAGAAGCCGCTATTATTGGTACTATATGTATAAATTCTGAAAACGATACTTTATCATCATGCTATGGATACTATTTATCGATAGATTGTACGGCAACACTAAAAAGGTCTGACATATTTGCAAGATTGTTTTCGCTTGAAATACGAGTATTTTGCTTTGAGTTCTGTCTCGGTTTCAGATTACAAATCGCAATCTGAACAATAAACCTGACCTGATTGAACCTGCATTCATGATTATTACTGATAACCTGATATCTATTGTCTTAAATGCAAATAAGAAGTGTTTTGAGGTTTTGGTCTAATATTTTATCCTCTTTAATAATTTTTCAAGGGAAACGCACATACATACATAACCCTCATTTTCTACACATATTATGATAACAATTTGTTCGTCGCATAGTCATCCTAATCCATCCATGTAGATGTTTGTTTAGGTCCTGGTTTCATCTCCAATGAAGGCCTTTTCCTTAATCATAGAGTCATAGGTAATCCGACCACAAGATATCACTGGACTTTTATATTATTATAACTAACTTTAGAAGTAGACGAAACAAGTTTGGCAATTTACTTATGAAACTGATCGTGATGTGAGTACCAAACCGAGAACCTGTCAATACTTATAGTCGCGGGCTGCAATATCCGATCCAATCAAAGTCAAAACCGTTGACAAAGGTCAGGGTGTGGTTACTAGGGTGATCTTGGCGTCAGAGTTAAAAAGAATTGACAGTTTTGATAACCATTCGATTTGAAGTAATAATTGATATTCATATCCAAAATTGTGTCTAAATACTTATTTTTATTAACCATCTATGTACTTATGTATATTTTGGAATGCAATGAAAATTGAATTGAATTGAATATTTACTACTAGTAGTCGCTTGCGTAGGATTCGGTTTGCCGCAAAAAGTATTATCCCGCGGACGTTTTTCATACCCTTTGTTTTAATGGGAGTGATAATATTCCGTATGAAAATGTCTTTTGTGTTAAACCGAATTCCACGCGAGCGATGCTGTGGGCAACCATTATTTACTGTGTTAAAATAAAATGTAAATAAGGTTATAATAACCCGCGCTGTTGTCGCGGGTGTCTTTGGGCGGCGGCAATCGCTTACCATCAGACGAACCGTCTGCTCCCCTGCCACTTTTCACATAAAAAACAATTCATTTTAGTTGATAATGACATTTAAATTTTACCTCGCGCATGTTATTTTATATAGTTTTAAGAGTTTGAAGCGTCTAAAAACAAATATAAGTTAGCTCTTAATAGTAGGTTAAGTTGTCACACTCTTGCATTAAGAAAATTCTGTAATGTTAGTGTAAGAAATGGTGAATAAATAAATGCTATGGCGCATTTCTTTATGTTATGTTGCACATGAGATGTTCCATGATCTTGGATTTTTTCTCATGTTATCATAAAATGCTTATCAATTTGAACAACCTTCGTAAAGGCGCCATTGAAATAGTTCCTACAGTTTAGCTGGGCTGTTGTGATTCTTCATCATGTAGCATAGAAGTTGCCTAAACTTCTCAGGTTTTAAAAAATGTCTCGTTTGAAACCGTTCAGGTGTGCCGCTCATTTACCGCTACAATGTAAACAAAAACGAATCATATGCATCAGCCCCAAGCTGAATTAATCTGGACAGTACGTACGTTAATGCTCTGTCTTCTACACTCAAAGACGTTAACATAACTTTAAAGGTTACCTTGAAAAAATATTGACTATATGAATATTTAGCATATCTGACGTCTCTCTGTCTTTGAGTCTCTGTGCGTGCGGCAGTGTGACGCTGTCACGCGACATTGTTGCTTGAGAGCAACTTGACGTCGGTGAATTTGTCGAGCGGCACTCCGCTTCTCTGGCTAATAATCTCGTTATTTACTATTCGCAGAGATATGAGCAAATGACCAATGTGTTTCAATAAATACAGTTAACTTTTAGCTACACAAATGGGGACTATATTTTAATCTCTTTAATGCTGTCGTGCTTCATTGTTGCGCGCACTTCGTGGAATTGTACGAATCGAATCGAAATCAGAATTATGTAAGCGGCAATTCACTACCCGATTTTTTTTTAATAACAGTGACGAATTAAGATTTTACTAAATAATCGATATTTTGTAAAACTATATTAGAAAATTTAACACCAACATTTACCATTTCGAGTTATTGAGACGAGCAGTGCTTGCAAGATTGATCTAAGAATCTAGTTTCACTTATTTATGACCTACGAATAGGTAGGTACTTCTTACAGGCTATACATTTCCAATGCACATACTGGTACGCATACACTTATAAAATATAAATAAGAAAAAATATAACATTGAGACATAAATTTATTAATTTTTAATTCAAAAGCATCTACGCACAATTTGCGCTTTCGCAAGTACATCGAACATGGGCAGCCGCGCTGTAACAAGCACTCTTGACTATACAGGGTGTATCTGTGAACATTTACATCCCTTTAACCACGTGTTCTACCTACCATTCTGAACAACATTTGTTCAATGACTTTTCGTAAATTCATCGAAATTTGTTTCAACTACCCATACAAAATGACCAAGTCACGTGACCGACTTTGTATGAAAAGTTGAAATTTTTTCATGCAAATTTCCAAAAGTGATAGAATAAACTTTGTTCATAATGGTTAGTAGAACACGTACATTCCTGTATACATAGTATTTCAAATACGCGGAATGGTGTAGCATTATAAAAACAAAGCCTTTTTACAAACCCAAATAAAAACATTTACAGTTTAAAGTGTTACAAATATATAAAGAATAGGGTTATCTTTTCTAGATAACGACTAAGTCAATAAACATATTTTTTGAATAAATTGTTTGATTAATTATAACTCTATACAAAGCGCATAGAAAACGTAATATTTTTTATCAGTCAGCGATTTATAACAAGGTATTCTTTTCTCTTTGATGATTACAATCAATTAACCATATCCACATTTATCTACTGAGATAAGGAAATAATTAATCAAAGCTCTTATTGAGCAATAAAACATTTGAAAACAAATGATAAGAGCAGCCTTTAGCCAGTGGCGGATTAAGGGATTATGGGCCGTAAGCGTACTCGTAGAAGAGTCATGCACCGTTTTAACTGTCGTCAAAAACCTATGATTCAATTTGAATTTATTTATTTGAATTCAGATAACATAGCCAATGCCAATTCCATTATTTTAAATTAAGGCGACGGGTAGCCCTAACTAGCGACACCATTAGTTTTTAATTGTTAGCTACTTAACCGCATATATTTTAAACAATTTCGGGGGTTACAACCTCTCGGCAAACACTTATACTATTTATTAAATAACCATGCACAAATGTTAAGTGCGTTTTTGTGCGTGAAAAATTGATTGCCGCCAAAAGCGGCCACTTTAAGCGTGAATCAATTTTTCGCGTACAAATGTTGGGTCCGCATTTGTGCATGGTTATTTAATAAATAGTATAAGTGTTTGCTGATAAGTTGTAACCCCGAAATCGTTTAAAATAGATCCGGTTTAGTAGCTAAATATTAAAATCGATTGGCGTCGCTAGTGTCCCCTACCCGTCACCTTAAACGGTGTATGAGCGTGAGATCTTACCCTAAGGGGGTCGAGCAAGATGCGGTTTGATTTTCCGACTTACATATAGCAACAGTAGTTATATTACAATATCCGATAGCCATTAAAACCACAAATCTTCAATCTTGATTGTTTCCGCCCATTAATTAAGTGACTAAGACCGAAATGGACGCAATTTCCGATTACCATTAGCCGTTCATGGCCAGATTGTCACATAGCCACAAGGGCCACAACATTGACACATGACATCGAACTATCTATTTTTCGAATGACCCCGCTCGCAAGTCTTTTTTTTTTATATAAAAGACATTACTTTGTATAATAATTACTTAGGACACATGACATCGAACTATCTATTTTTCGAATGACCCCTCTCGCAATTCTTTTTTTTTATATAAAAGACATTACTTTGTATAATAATTACTTAGGCACTTAGATTAATAACGCCAAGTGATGGAGAAAACCGATTAATGTGGGCGTCCGACACGCATAAAATTAAAGCATTTTTGTCGTACCGCCGACTCCGGCGGCGGCGGCGGTCGCTTTGGAGTAGATAGAAGTACCTCACTTACAAATATAAATATACAAAATAGAATATCCACCCGGCAATAATGTATTGAACAACTGATATTTTTTTCGCTTATTTTGTTGATCTAACATGCTAAATAGACATTCAGGATACCAATGATGAGGTTTCCGGTATTAAGAGGTGAATAAATATTTTTCACAACATCACATTCATTGATCTGACTCCGCGATAGGTAGCTCAAGCACTTGTGTACATGTTGTTACGGATATCAGAACCAACAGCGGAATTACAAATACCTACCTACATACATTGAATACTTTTCTTTTGTAAATACATAGAAAAAATATCGATGCGGTTCGGCACAAATGAGAGAGATACGAGATGCACCCCCAGTGAATTATATGTGTGTGATCTTACTTCGAACCATTGATTTTATCATATTTGAGAAGAACGTTGAAGGAACGTGGAACTTTTTCATAATTTTCTTCTTTAATTTGGCGAATTTATGAAAAAATTCAACATATACTGCGAGAGTGAGGGTACCGTAGGCCCAATCTGGGGGATTAAAGGTTGGCAGCGCACTTGTGACTCCACTGGTGTCGCGGATGTCCATGGGCGGCGGCAATCGCTTACCATCAGGTGATCCGTCTGCTCGTCTGCCACCTATCACATAAAAAAAGTATCTTTAAACATACTTTTCAAATATTATGATAAAATCTATGGTTTGACGTAGAATTACTTATGCTTATTTTCCACTGGGGTGCGACTAGAGAACGTGTGCGGGAGAGATGCGATACGCCAATACGATATACTGTTAATGCATAGGACTTTAACTGCCTCGATGGCGCAGTGGTTAGTGGGTCGCCCTTTAAAGCGACGGCTGTGCAATAGGTCCCGGGTTCGATCTACGGGGCGGGCCAAAAATGTGTACCTGAGTTTTCTGTAGGAAATTCTTAGTGTCAGCCCGGAGTCTGGAAGTCGGCGGTAATATAACCCCTTGCCTCGGAAAGCACGTTAAGCCGTTGGTCCTGCGCCCAATCCCTATCCGTTCATGTCACGCTGCTGTCCCATCGGTATAAAAGTGTAAGGGCACTTGTGTTTGTTACTCACTTGACCACTATAATATATCCTGCGTACGTGGCTGATCGTTGAGATTGGCCGCCGTAGCCGTAATCAGTTGGAGGATATTACCGCATAGGTCTACGATCTCTTTAATATCAATGTCAGCTAGATCCATCTTTCTGTATCTTTTATCGTTCTTAATTTTGAAGGCCGAAAAAGCTAGCTTTGACATCTGCCTAAGTCATTACCCAGCCAGACAGTCGTCTATCACTAATTAGGGGAGGGTATCCAGAGGCTCATAATGATGCGAAAAGTAACTTTGGTTAAAGGTAGGTAACAACCCGGGTCGACCCTTACCGAGCACAACTGATGATATTTTTAATTAATTTTGAACCTTATCTTTATAAGGTGAGAACATCAGATTAACATTTAATAATTTCATTAAGTAACTTCCGTGATGTTATTTAATTTTCATTATTTAATAACGCCCTGGTAATGTTTTGGTTACTTTGAATATATCTACTCATAAATAGGTAGGTACACTTGTGTGTGTACAAGTGTCGCTATTGAAATTTAAAATAAGATTAGGCACTAAATGAATGCCTTGTTGGCGCAATGGCTAGTGGCTCGCTGTTTCAAGGCGAAAGCTGCACTTGGGTCTTTCTTAGGTCCGATTCCCGGGCCGAGCCAATGCCTTAGAATTTTCTTCTCAGGTATTGGCGGTCTTGTTTCTATCCCTGTAACTTGGAAAACACGTTAAGCTAGTGGTTCGGCTGATCTCTCTCCGGACGTAAGCTCGAAATTTATAAAAGTGCACTTGTGTTTTCAGACACTCTTTATGATACCTGTCTTGCTTACCTAATCTATCACAATATTCAGATTGACCACTGAGGGGAAAGCGGGGAATCTTATTCGTACCTACATATTTTTAAGCAACGTCATCATTTTATGGATCTTACCATAGATAGCGTTTATTCGCGGTTGTGTCCAAGGATGTTCGAGCCCGGGGACCGCTCCTTCCACGTGTCACGGTCATAGCATTCATAGTGGTGAGGTTACTGGCACGCACGATTCAGAACAAAATTCTTAGGGTATTCGATTTAAAAAAAACATGGCGGATGTCGCATGCATGATGTCTCATACAAAAAAAATGTTTTGACAAAATATCACGTCCCGAGAAATGGCAACTCGGTCTTTTCTTACGACTTCAAGCCAAACCTTTTTTAGGTGACATGAAAATATAATGGACAACAAAACTACTTATACGGTACGTTACTTATGCGGACTGTATAGTAGTGTAAGGACGTCTCTTTTCATTCTACACTACACTAATTAGTAAGTCCTCGTGATAAACGACTGTTTGACGTCGTAATGACAACGGTCTGCTGCGGGCTTGTCTCACTGGGAATATTTCAAGCTAAAAATCTCGCTAGTAAAGCTCTCTTCACTTCACTTCACTTCACAATATGAATACGTTGTGTTTGAAACAAATTCAATACTAACGACTGGAAGTCGATAATTTCCGTTAACCCACCTGACTATTATTACCTTACTCTATGGTACCAAATAAACATACATTCAGTCGAACATAGAACCTCCTCCTTTTTTGATGTCGGTTAAAAAGAACGACCACTAAAGATGAACACTGTTTTAGTTCAACAAAGGCTTTATGAAGAATATACCCCTAAAATATGAGGAAAATACAAAGTTGACAAGAATGAATTCATATTTTTGGGCGTTTTACTCCAATTTAAAAGCGTAGCTCTTGGTATGGTACATAAACAAACTGAACAAAACAAATTGCGTTACCTACGAGCCCCAAATGCAAATATCATCTAGTATGAAAAATAACATAATTATGAAATAATGTGAAGTGAATTTGGATAAAGTAATTAAGATAGTTAAGAAGAAAGTAAACCACAATTTGAAGAATATTTCAAAGTTTAATTAACGTTTATCAAAATCTTTCATGACCTTACATAACATAAATAAAATATACTGAGACACACGAAACACGTCGCAAAAGCGTTCGTCTACCATTGGCTCCCACGCAAAATAGTTCGACTTAAAAGCAGAATATCTTTTAATTTGAAATAGTTTGTTATTTCAACATTAAATAGTGCAAAAGTAACCGAATATGCGATAGCAGAATATTTTTTCTGTTTTCGTAACCAGACAAAAGTAATTAAGTCAGAAAAAATCTCCGCGTTTTTCGTAATAGACGAATTTTCCTCCGATGCAAAATTATGCCCCGATGCATAATTTTGTATCGGGGCTCGTACTTATCGAAGTATTTAGATCTTTTTTCTTGAAATAAATAATTATTATCGGTTTCTAGAACATGGGCTACATAGAAAGATAAGCATTAACAGTTCTCAGTGCGACAGACCCCGTTGATCCATCGCCGTAATTGCCTCAAATTCAAGTCAACTTAGCGGCTTGCACTTAAGTTATACGCCCGGCATCCAGTATGTTATCTGCTATTTAAACCTTTGATTATATGTCATAGTCAGATTAAATCAAAACTATTATATTGACTGTACCATTCCAACGATAAGAGCTACGCTTTTAAATTGGAGTAAAAACGCCCAAAAATATGAATTCATTCTTGTCAACTTTGTATTTTCCTCATATTCTAGGGGTATATTCTTCATAAAGCCTTTGTTGAACTAAAACAGTGTTCATCTTCAGTGGTCGTTGTTTTTAACCGACATCAAAAAAGGAGGAGGTTCTATGTTCGACTGAGTGTATGTTTATCTTTTGTTTATGTATGTTCATCGATTTCTTGACCGATTTGCAGAACTCTTTTTTTATTTAAAAGAGCACACTCCTAAGTTAGGTCCCTTTGCCACCATCTCAGAATCTGATGATGGGATCTCAGATCTAACTTTACAGGCACATGTATTGTTTTGTTTTTTTTTTCAATGCTGCACCAGTATTTACGCCTGTATGTATTAATTTTGTGGCTCAGCTTATGATTGAAGATCAACTCCTCAACGGTTAGGAGATAAAAGAAAGCTTTTCAATACTGTACTTACATTTAAGCTATTAGTTATCAGGCGGGGGTGAGGGGCGGAGGGGAAGGGGCTGCTGCCGTAAAATAAGATACTAAGGAGAATGAAAAAAAAATCTACGAAAAGAAAACCGTCTTCAAAGGCCACGAACTAAAAAGTGTAAAATAATATTTTCAACACTTCATGCACTTCAGATAACATTTTATGACAGTATACTTGAAAAAACCGGCCAAGTGCGAGTCGGACTCGCTCATGAAGGGTTCCGTAGCAGCAAGTAAGATATATAATAAGCAAGTAAGGTAAATTGCGGTTTACGGTTTATAACGTATTAAAAAAACTACTTACTAAATCTAGTCCAAACCAATTTGCGTTGTTAGTTTTCATGATTATGTACATCATATATTTTTTTAATTTTATAATTCATTTATTATAGAAGTTAGAGGGGGGACACACACAAATTACCACTTTGAGAGCGTCTCATGCGCAAAGTATTGTGTTTAGAAAAAAATATGGTAAAAACCCTTAACATCATTGTTAAAGACCTATCCATAGATACCCCACACGTATAGGTATGATGAAAAAAAATGTTTGAGTTTCAGTTTCAAGTATGGAGACCACCCCCCCCCCCCCCCCCCCCATTTTTTATTTATTCCAATATTTAAATCGTAATGCGGTTATTAAAAAAGCGTATTGTAAAATACATCTATTTACCAAGTTTCAATAGTATAGTGCTTATAGTTTCGGAGAAAAGTGGCTGTGACATACGGACGGACGGACAGACGGACAGACATGACGAATCTATAAGGGTTCCGTTTTTTGCCATTTGGCTACGGAACCCTAAAAAGGTGATCGCAGTCGCAATCTCGGAACTATTCTAATGTGAGTGACCATGAAAGTTTTTCGAAAATTGTGCATTTTTTTTTTGTTTTAAACACCAAAACTACTTTATAACATCGTTTAGCAAAGGTATATTGAACGTTTATGTATAAAGAAACATGCCAAACCTATTCATAACATAACTCACATGGACAGAAACCTATTTTCATCACGTTCTGTGGTCAATTCTGTTCAACTAAAAGGAGAGAAGTGGCGACGTTAATGCACGGGCGTCCCAACCACTAATAAAGTTACTATCATCCAGGGGACACTAATAGCGACGCCAGTAAGCCTATTACTCGCTCCGGCGCGGACGGCTGGTCCACCGTCGCCAAATATGCGTGACGTCACGAATTGTGTGTGACATACGTAGTTCGAGCTGGTATTGTACGTAGTTACGCCAATATCTACGCTTCTCAGACTAGCGTATGTGGTATGGCTTTGCTCATGCAGCCACTGCCTACCCTCTACTGCTCAGCAGTCCAACATGTGGCAAGGCGTTTTACTCTATGCTGGCCTGACAGCGATCTCCATTTCAAGAATGGACAATACGACAGTAAAAAATTGCATTTTTATACGCTTTTCGAATAAAAAAGGGAGAAAAAAAATATTTTTAGTTGTTATGAAACGTGTGTTTTTCATTCAAATATTTACTTTTTATTTATTGTTTAAATTATGAATTAATATGCCGGAAGTCTGAGGCTCAATGAATTGTGACGTCGGGGCTATATGTCCTATAAAAAAGGTATAGATGACTTTAAGTTACTTACCTACTGTCACTGTCATTACCATATAAGTCTAATCTAGAAAAAGTATTTTTCATTTCGAAAAATAATTTTTCGTCGTATTGTCCATGGTTCGTTCAGCAGATGTGGCCAGCCCACTGCCAGTTCAGCGTACTTATTTGTCAAGTCAACCACTGAAGGGTGATTCTCCGAAATTTGACTTTCCGGTTTCTTCGCGTCTCAATTCAATGGGCTCAAAAATATTGTTCAAATTAGAAGTTTATATTGAAATCAGGAGAAGGTCAAATTGAAAGAAGGGTAGGTAAGTATCTTTACGTGTTCTTATTTCAATTAAAATTCTAATTTGAACAATATTTTAGAGCCCATGGAATTGAGAAACGAAGAAACCGGAAGGTAAAGTTTTGGAGAATCACCTTGAACCACTTTTTGTGAACAAGCTTCCTGTCACCGTCCACACTGCCTACGTCATGACAAAAAAAATCGTTTCAAATACGAATACTTAAGTACATAAATTCTTTTGCAAATCATACTTTTTTAACCCGAGTAGAAGATACTGGTAGTAGTAGATAGAGGCATATGAATTTCGTATCGTATTTATTCAAAAGTGGCTATCACGTTGTCAATTTTTTTTTCGGCAAAGTAAATAATACCTGTTAGTTTGCGTTCAGTCAATTTGTTTGTCATCATTTTCGAATGCTTTCACAATGTTTAAAAGCTATTGGTACGCTGTCAGGTTTTATTAAATTTCATACCGGCAGCAATCAGTGTCGCTAAAAGGTTTTCACTTTAATATGTTAACAAATTTGTTCAAGTATGGTATTCCGTAACACATTGTACGGGTCTTGTTAATCAAATATTAATTAGATTAACTAGAGCCACGCTTCGCCATGAATGAGCCAGCTTGATCGGAGTCATACTACGGCGTCCCCGAAATCCGCGTGAAGCAGTGTTTCGCTACGTGTTTGAGGGTACCGGAGGCCCAATCTGGGGGAAAGGGACGCACTTGTGACTCCACTGGTGTTATAAGTGTCCATGCGTGGCGGCAATCGCTTACCATTAGGTGATCAGTATATTCGTCTGACACCTATCACATATAAAAAGTAACATCAAAGTGTTATTCTTATGAACAGCGCTTCTTCTTTTGTGCTTCTTCTTTGATCGAATAGTCAAGAACGAATACTTAAACATTTTTATTAATTTTTATTGTTAGAAGTCCCGTAAATAACTACTTATTCTAATTTCGCATAAACTATTTATATTGTTGTTTAATCCTTTACGAATCTTCGGGCTTCTTATCTTAACTTATAGGTGAAAATATTATTGAGTAAAAAAAATTTTAATTATCTTATTCCTTAGTAACGATTCAAATGAATAAATATAATCAATGCATACAACATCATTCAACATTGACCTGATTCCGTTCTAAGTAGCTTAAGCACAAGTGCTCACACAGACGAGTGTTACGCATATCGTGATAGGATAATTATGAGGACTTAACTTTCTCAAGTAGGCACCTACAATTTGTGTACAATTCCAAAATAGGATAGATTTTTATCAACCTCCCCATCTTCCTGGAAGTTATTAAATAATTATTTGAGTATTATTCGTCAATAACGTTAATAAGCTAGCCTCATTCAATTACAAGTCTAAAAAGTTTTTGGGGGGCAAAGCTGAGCGCGTCCGTGGGCCTCAGCTCTAGATACCCACACGTGTCCCCTGGGTAGCGCCAAATGCTCAGCACCACTGGTGGTAGGCTTCGGCCGCGGCTGGTAACCACCCACCTAGCAAAACCAAGCCGCCAAACGACTAACATCGTGTTCCGGTTTGATGCTAGGTGATGCCATTCCGGCAGGGGAGTCCGAACAGTTGCGCCACCAAGCGAACCGGGTTCGGTAACGCATGATTGATGCGCTGGGCGACTGACCGCGGAGGGTAGCGGGATCCTAAGCACGGTTCTCCGCTGGCCGACCGCAGTTAGTAGGGGGCCCAAGTAATAGGATAGCCACTTATGAAAGGCTGCCCCGCCAACTAGCGAAAAATCCCAGGATGCGCCATCGTGCTGGTTGGCGACCAGTTGCGAGGGCCCGATGGACATTCCTGGGGGGGTTAGGGCGTCCCCGCGCGCTCCGGTTCAGTCGCCCGCTTGCGTAGCGTCATAGCTTGACCGCTTGGCAGTAGCTTCGGAACGCCTCGTTCCTCTGTCCTCTGCCCGCCTGTCCACTCTCACTTACCTAATGAAAAAGAAAATTAAGAAATTGGTTAAACAGCGGTTGCACTCCCTCGCACTAAAAGTGCACCTCGCCAATATTCGAGGATTGCACTCAAATCTCGAACCGGTCCATCACCACCTGGAAACCGAAAAGCCGCACCTGCTGTTTCTCACGGAGACGCAAATCAGATGTCCCTTAGACGCAGCATATTTACATTACCCAGGGTACACCCTGGAGCACAATTTCAAACAACGCGCTGGCACTTGCGTCTTTGCTCGCGATGATATCTGCTGTCGGCGTCTCCGTAACCTTGAGGATCCCAGTTTCTCAACTATTTGGGTTCTGGTTGACACAGGCATAGAGCAAATCCTCTATTGCTGTGTCTACCGGTCGCATGCCGATAATACGGAGACAACTAGGCTATTTCAGCACCTTAGCGCCTCTACGGAAATGGCACAGCAGAGGTACCCGAGAGCACAACTGGTGGTTCTGGGGGATTTTAACGCCCACCACCGTGACTGGTTGTTCCCGTTCCAGAACACTGACCACGCCGGGAGATTAGCGCATACATTTTCTTTGTCACTAGGTCTCTCCCAGCTGGTAAATGGCGCTACCCGCGTACCTGATGTTGATGGCCACGCAGCAAACTGCCTAGATCTTCTGCTGACAACCGAACCAGACCGATACCAAGTGGCAATCTCCTCTCCTCTGGGAAGCTCTGACCACTGTCTGGTAAAGTCTGTATCAGTCTACTCTCCACCCGACCTTGATCCTACAGGAACTAGGCGAGTATGGCGGTACAAGTCAGCAGATTGGGACGAAATGAGGCACTTCTTTGCGTCCTATCCTTGGCGTCGCACTTGCTTTTCTTCAGACGACCCGACGCGCTGCGCGGACGCAATTTCTGGCGTGATACTTCGGGCTATGGAATACTTTATTCCATACTCCGATGTCTCACAACAGAACAAAGCTCGCCCTTGGTTTAACGCAGACTGTGCCAAAGCCGAAGCGCTTAAGCACTCCGCCTACCAATCCTGGGTAGATGCTCGATCCCGCAAGACGCGGAATGTTCGGAAACTGAAAAAAGCCTATAACAGTGCCGCTAAGTCCTGCAAAAGTGCTCTTCGGAAGGCCCGCTTCGACCACATTAGCCGTATAGGTGCCAAATTAGCTTCTCACCCATCTGGGAGTAAAGCTTTTTGGTCTCTGGCCAAGTCGGTCGAAGCCAATTTTTGCCAGTCGTCGCTACCACCGTTGGTGAAAGCCGACGGATCACTAGCTCACACCGCCAAGGAGAAAGCAGACTTACTTGCTTCTCTCTTTGCGGGAAACTCACAACTGGATGCAGCTGGCAGAAGTCCTCCAAAGTTACCCCAGTGCACTTCCGAGATGTCTGAGGTTAAAATTCACCAGAAAGAGGTTCTCAAGGCACTCTGCGCTCTAGATGTGAATAAGGCTAGCGGTCCTGATGGCATCCCTGCCATTGTCCTCCGAACGTGCGCCCCCGAGTTGTCTCCCATTCTTACTCGCCTGTTCCGTCTATCCCTCCGTACCGGACTGGTCCCGAACGCCTGGAAACTAGCGAATGTCCAACCCATTACAAAAAAAGGTAGCCGTGCTGACCCCTCTAACTACCGCCCAATCGCAATCACCTCCATACTCTGTAAGACTATGGAGCGTGTATTGAACAACCGTCTCCTTTCATATCTAGAGGACAATGATCTTCTCAGTGACCGTCAATTTGGCTTCCGCCGTGGGCGGTCTACTGGGGACCTTCTAGTATATGCAACCCACTTATGGAGCGAAGCCATCGAGAAGCAAGGCGAAGCTCTCGCTGTTTCCCTCGACATCTCTAAGGCATTCGATAGGGTTTGGCACGCAAGCCTCATTGGCAAGCTGTCGTCGTACGGTATAACCACTGATCTCTGCACTTGGATTGATGATTTCTTGAGGGGCAGATCAATTCGGGTAGTCATTAATGGCTACTCTTCTGATTACCATAGCATCAATGCCGGTGTTCCTCAGGGATCTGTTCTTTCCGCAACTCTATTTCTGCTGCACATCAACGACTTGCTTTTAACACCCGGAATCTTTGGGTACGCTGATGACAGCACAGTTACGGAAAGATACCTGTCGGATTCGAGGTCCAGTGCAGACATCGGTTCAATGAGGGAAACGATGGTGGAGAGTGTTGAAGCAACCCTGAATACTGTTTCCATTTGGGGAGACGCTAACTTGGTTGGGTTCAACCCTAATAAAACACAGGCCTGTCTGTTTTCGGCGAAGCGGAGTCCATTCCACCTGACTCCGACCTTCCGAAATGTTCCGGTACCTGTGACGGACCACCTAGAGCTCCTGGGCCTGGATCTGTCCGCCAATCTCAATTTCGGTCGCTACATTGAGTCCATAGCAAAAACAGCTGCAAAAAAACTAGGCATTCTTTGGAAGGTCGGACGGTACTTTAAGCCTGAGCAGCTCTTACATCTTTATAGAGCCCAGGTTCGCTCCTGCTTGGAGTACTGCTGTCACCTTTGGGATGGATCTGCCCGGTATCAGCTGGATGCTTTGGACTCGATAGAGCACCGTGCGAAGAGACTTATTGGTGATGACGTACTCTCAGGGGCTGGCTTGCAGAGCCTTGACCACCGCAGACGTGTGGCAAGTCTCTCAGTCTTCTACCGGATTCATTTCGGGGAGTGTGCGGAGGTTCTGCATAATTTGATCCCCCCTAGCCCATTCCACCACCGGACAACAAGGCGTGGCGAGGGGTTCCATCCATACGTTGTTGACTTACCCCTTATCCGCACGAAGCGATTTGCCTCCACGTTCATAATGCGGACAGCCAAGGAATGGAACTCCTTGCCAAGGTCTGTTTTTCCGGACCACTACAATCTGGACATCTTTAAGGCAAGAGTGAACAGGCATCTCCTAGGCAAACGCGTTACATCCTAGACCTCATCGTCACTTTCCAACAGGTGAGATTGTGGTCAAGCGTTAGCCTACAGTTCATAACAAAAAAAAAAAAAAAAAAAAAAAAAGGTAGACACATGTATTAGTAAGGACCTTTTATTGAATCGGTTCAAGTTATACTGGACTCGAGTTTTGGAGGAGAGTGGTTCGGTAATTTCTGCTACTTAGCAACTTTATTTTTATTGATGAATGTACTTCATTTTTTAAAGATACCCAAAAAAACATAGAATTTCTTTTAGGCACACATTGAACATCGACACACTATTTGCGTTGTAAGATGGAGTCACTACAAAAAAACAGTACTCATGAGATCAGTTAGATCTTCAGTAGGTACATAATTCACAGACACTCGGTGGCGTAGTGGTTAGTGGGTCGCACTATAAAGCGACAGCTGCACAAGAGGTCCCGGGTTCGATCCCCGAGTCGGGCCAAAAATTTGTACCTGAGTTTTCGGTAAGAAATTCTTAATGTCAGCCCAGAGTCTGGAAGTGGGCGGTCTTGTACCCTCGTGCCTCGGGAAAGCACGTGAAGCCGTTGGTCCTGCGCCCAATTCCTATTCGGTCGTGTCACCCTGGTGTCACATCGGAATATGAGGGTAAGGGAATAGAGAGTGCACTTGTGTTTGCGCACCCACTTGAGCACTATAATATATCCTACGTACGTGGCTGCATGATCGTTGAGATTGGCCAATGTAGCCGTAATCGGTTGGAGGATATTATTAGGTACATAATAATAATTATGATCATAGGTTATATCATAGAGATCATTTTGGGACCCTGGATTCGAACCTTGAGTCGATCCTTTTGTAGATCAAAAGAATCTTGTAAAATTATGTACAGCATATCCTATGTGAAATTCACTTTGTTTTTCTTTTTACATTCCAAATGTGGTTTTTCTCTATCCCCACAAACAAGGGAACATTGTATTGTTTTCAAACAAAAGCTGCTACAAATAAAGATTTTAAATTACGTATGTGTGTTAAGCCTTGGATATGTGCTAGAATCGGGCCAAAAATTTGTATCTGAGTTTTCGTTAAGAAAATCTTAGTGTCAGCCTGGAGTCTGGAAGTCGGCGGTCAAGTACCGGTGCATGTACGTGCCTCAGAAAGCACGTTAAGCCGTTGGTCCTACGCCTACCACGCTGGTGTCCTATCGGAATATGAGGGTAAGGGAATAAAGAGTGCACTTGTGTTTGCGCACACACTTGAGCACTATAATATATCCTGCGTACGTGGCTGATCGTTGAGATTGGCCGCAATAGACGTAATCGGTTGGAGGATTATTATTAGATTATGTGTTAGAGTGGGTGGATGCTAGTTACTAAATAATTAAGTAAATAGGTTATTTTAATAGTTTTATATGATCGAAGTTTATTGTGAATCAACCAAGCAATTAAGTTATTATTAGTACGTGTATATTGATTTCAGGTTTATTTCATTAGCTGAATTTTCAATGAAAATTTATGCGTCTCCTGGAACTCAATATTAGCTATTTAATGTTCTTTGATTGGATAATATTTATATCTATGATATACGTGTGATTTAACGCGTGGTTCCGAGACAATTACCCCATTTCAACTCAAAAGCAAAAAGAAAAAAAATCCTTACAAATGGCTTCCGAACTAAACTAATAAAACTAACTAAATTAAAAATACACAATTATTTAAACAAACTAGTACCTGAGGCGGTGTCAGTAACCCACTCAATCCGGTGTATTTAATTTCATTCAGTAGATATACCTAAAATCAATCCCAAGTGTGAAAATTCCTTGAAATCGGATCGGATCCGAGCAAATACGAGAAGCCCATATGAGAGGCTCCTGTTTCCATAATCTAAGGTTTCAGGCAATAAATTGAATTCCTAGGAGTCAAGGGTGGCGTTGATGTGTTTACTTACGTAGGTGCGACAGCTCCCGAGGCCGGAGGCGTGGAATTCCAGTATAATTCGCCGCCAAGCGTTTACATCTTTATTATTATATTTTTATGCCATAGGTGGCAGACGAGCTGACGGATGGTAAGCGATTTTCGCCGCCCATGGACATTGGACACCCGTGATACAAGTGGAGTAACAAGTGCGCTACCAATCTTTAAACCCCCTTTCCCCCGGATTGGGCCACCGGTACCCTCACTCATAAAACAATTATGTCCTCCAGTCGATATTTTGACTACGACTAGGCTAATCTCAGCGATAATAGAAGAAGGACGTCGACATTGAGGCATGGGGTACAAGAAGTCTTCCCTTTGGACCAATTTCTTATTTTTATTTAGCCACGATTTCAGCAACAAACCTATAAAATTTAATAGTTATAAAATAGTTTTAGTGTTGCTCTGTAATTATAGTATCAGCCTATATACTGTCCCACTGAAGGGCAATGGCCTCCATCATAGAAATAAGTTACCGCTATTATGATGGGATTAGGCTTAATCACCACGCTTGTCTAATGCGCACTGGTCATCACAAGCCCGAGCAATGTTCGAAAAAGTCGAAACGTACTTTTTGCTCGACACGGCAAAGGCACGAACCCAGGACCCCGAGATCACGACCCGGTACTGAAACCACTAGACCAACAGGGCTATTGTATTTATTATCTTACATTTTTCCAGACTATATATAGCTGTGCCAAATTTGTAATTTAAAGGTTGGCAGCGCATTTGTGACTTCACTGGTCTCGCGGGTGTCCATGGGTGGCGCCAATCGCTTACCGTCAGGTGATCCGTCTGCCACCTAACACATAAAAAAAAATGCTTTATTATGATCATAATTCATTACGTTAAATATTTCCTGTCTAGTGCAGATTGAAATCAGCTAATTATAAACGGCTTAGTTTATAATACTCATGTTTCTTTTATCTGGCTCCATCTAAATGTTCATTAGGGGAATTTCATTAACAAACCCTCTCGGTGTACAGGATCTGAGGATTACACATTTAAATTAATTGCATTTTAAATTTTATGGAGTTAATTTCTAAGAATAACTTGAAGCTGTATCAAGCAAAATTAAATCATTTCGTGTTTCGGGGATGAAGATTGTTGAAGTGAAGTCCACATCGCTGCAGGCCCTCAGGTTTCCTCTCTTAGGAATACCTATACTTTTTTTCAGTTTTTTTATACTATTTCGGTGGCAAACTAGCGTGCGGCTCGCCTGATGGCAAGGGGCTACCGCAGCGTATGGACGCCTGCAACTCGAGAATACTTGCATACGTGTTACCGACCCTTTAAAAACCTTAACACCCCTTTTTTGAAGAACCTCTGTAACCGCTCGGGAAAACCTTTAAAGAAAGCTCATTGCACAATCGGAACGTTCGCGGGAGAAATTATTTCTGGAACCGTAGCGTGCGCGACCATTTGGGTTCCAATACCCATGGTGGATGGTGGACGGCACCCACCCTGAACGCCCTGTTGGTCTACGAATCGAATTGTCCAAACTTAGCTCGGGTTTTTGATCATCAATCCGCATTTCGCAAGCGTGGTGATTAGGTAACGATTTCTATAAAGGAGGTCTTTTTCACTTATTTCGAGGCATAGTCATGACGCTGCCTACCGTGGAAGTAAAAAAAAACGAACTTTCTCCGCATTTCGCAAGCGTGGTGATTAAGTAGCGATAACTTTCTTTCTATGATGGAGATCTTTGTCCTGCATAGGGACAGTTTGTAGGCTGATACTTTACCACAGGGTGAACTCTCTGCAGACGGCGAGTACGGCTGTAAAATGAAGATATTGGCTTAATCGCGAACAGTATTTCAGAGCACAAACCATTTTACATGCGGTATAATACACATAAAGAGGCAAAATCTCATCTACAGCTTAGTGATTAAATACCGTTTTGGTATTGTTTAAATTGGAAATCCATAATGGTATTTATTTCAAAAATCTGCCAGATACCTCCTTAATTCGTCCTCGAATTTCATAGTTATTTAAAAATCAAGTGTTTGTGTACTCTGGGATTGAATCAAATAGATTCACCCTGGATCACTTCAATTACCTACACAAAATCAGCTCCAATTAAGAGATGGAAACGGAATCGACCTCGTTTTCTGAATTAGATAAATATTCTGAGATTTAATACTTCTTATACGAAATTGGACATTGATAACAGGGTTTTTCAATCAAATAAGCAAATAAGATTTTCTTCCAGCAATCTTATCTTATAAATTAAGCTTATCGTATAAATTATACGAGTATTTTGTTTGTCGGAAATCGATTGGGTTTCCGGTACCCTCACTCACGCAGCGAAACACAGCACAATCCTGCCTCACACCGGTTTTCTGTGAAACAGTCACTCCGGTCAATCACTCCGGTCGAGCCGGCCTATTCATGCCGAAGCGTGGCTCTCCCATGGTCAGATTTCTTCGTCTCATCCGATCTTATTTAGTCAAGTTGTAAGTTGGACTTCTTGATCTGTCGGACACTATATTATACATTTAGTTTAAGTATAGAAATGTAAATTTGTACAAGCAATATGACCAGTCGACCGGGTATTTTTTTTATTTTTTTTTATGTAATAGGTAGGCAGACGAACAGACGGATCACCTGATGGTAAGCATTTGCCGTCGCCCATGGACACCCGCGACACCAGTGGAGTCACAAGTGCGCTGCCAACCTTTAAACCCCCCCTATCCCCCGGATTGGGCCTCCGGTACCCTCACTCACGCAGCGAAACACAGCACAGTGCTGCTTCACGCTGGTTTTCTGTGAGGCCGTGGTATCACTCCGGTCAAGCTGGCCCATTCATGCCGAAGCTTGGCTCTCCCACGGTTAAAATTTATTGAGGCTCCTCCACTCAGTTGAGCTCTCAAGGCTACAACATGCGTGCAACCCCCAGCTCCTTAAGTTGCCAACTCGACTGCTCAAAGAAAGGCGCGACCTAATCGTTTCTGGCTGAGTGCTCGGTTTGCAGTTAATTACCTACCTAACAATACAGATACTGGATTACATGGAAACATATCTAAAATAAAAATTCAAAGCATGCGGTGAGCTCGAAATGTCTTGTCGATAAGAAAATCAAAAGATTTTTTTTATTGCTCGATTACGCAGACGAGCGTGCATCCCATCTTATGGTAAATGGTAGCCACCACTCTTGCCGGGACATGGTCACCCGCTGCCTACCGTGGAAGAAGAAAAAAAGACGAACTTTCTTTTGGAACGTAAGTAACCATCAGTGAATGATGATCTGAACTTGCGACTGCTCTGTCCCTCGCCTTTCGCGAGGATAGTCACGATCCCTTCTTGTAATTTCCTGAATCAAGGAAAGTCTGTATTTAGGTATCTCACTCCAACGCTCGTCTATCGAAAACATTGTTTAAACATATTCTCAATGGACAACATTTCAAAATTGCTAAGCTCTGAAACAAAAAATACCCATTCTTTATTTACTTTTCCGCTGCTCGAATATATATTTATTCATTTTTTATATTGCTTATTTACTGAGAAAAAAATTAAAAACTAAAAAACGTAAGATGACGTCATCGGACGGCAGAATGTAAAATATTTCTTTGCTTAACACATTATAGTTTTAAATTTACGAAATGCCAAACCCATGACATGCAACTGTCAAAAAAAAGACAACTTGTCAACTTTGAATGAATGAAGGACGTTGACAGTTGACACTAGTATTATTTACCTATGACAGTAGTACCTTTTTTTTTATTAAAACAATGATAAGCAAAGGAATATCGCTGTATTCAGCCGTCCGATGACGTCATTTGGCGCTTACGTCTATTTAGAATACAAAGAATTTCAATAATTATTTTATGCATGAAAATGGACAAATTTTGAAAAAAGAAAAAATATGGGTCTGTTCATTTTATGTCTATTTTCATATAAAAAAACAATATGGACATGTTAAAAATATGAAATGTTGTCCATTGTCCGATTCTCGGCACACTGCATCCGATCTCCCAATTGCACGTCAAGTCCTCATTAACCCATTTACGGCCGTCCGGCTCGTGCACTTGTTCCCTAGTTTTTGATGTCACTCATCCAGTGCACTTAGGCAAAATTGGGTTGCACTATTTCGCGAAATAACTACGGCTTTGGCTTGATGTGGTGGGAGTGGGACGGGTGATTGATATGTCGCGGTCGTACAGTTTTGATGTGCGTCTCTTCTCTTTCGATGTGTTCATCAAGTATGATTAAAACTGGGCATTTCTTTCATTTGTTACATACAAACATTAGAAGAAATGCCCAGTTTTAATAATGAATTATAGAACATAAAACTATTTCTAACCATGTAAAACGGCTCTAACACCAAAAAAATTTCATGGTGTATAAACCTGAAATGATGAAACAATGTCCTATACATGAATATAATAGATTATGAAGTTGTCTGGAAGAGATCACTATTAGCGATAAATCCTCCTATGTCGAATTTGCATATTATATAAATATTAAGATCTGTAGTTGATATTTTTATAGCAATCTTTTTGCAATTTATTCTTAAGTAAATAACAAACTTAAAATTTTCATCTCGTGTTCAGGCGGGACTCAAATCCACACCTTCCACAATTCTGGTGAATGATTCTACCAATTAGACCACTGAACGCGTTTCTAAGCCGACGAAATTTGTAAGTGCTTGATTCGACATGAGCTGTCGATAGTCTCATCAATATTGTAGGTATATTTACAATATCCAGTGGAAATATTATTACAAATATTTGACCACCAGTTAAGATGAGACTGCTAATTCAATAGTTGACAGATGATATCGAAAGCGCCCGCGTGAAAGGTGCGGTCTCATCCACTGAGTTACCACCGCTCACAAGTTTATAGGTATCTGTCTATCTATAATAGATCACCAAAGTATAAACTACATATTTCATTTCAAAAATAATTGTTTTCATGGAGTCTATATCCAACTTCATTCGAGTTAGGGAAGTAATTTGATATTGGCAAAGTTTGTCGGGTAATCAAAATCATGTACCGCGGTGTCACATGAAGTTGTCCTTGTTGGACTTTGGACTGTCCTTATGTCTGAGACACAAGCGCTATTTTCGCACTGCGGGGGGTAACTCGACCTGACGCCGTCTGTACATTTCCTGGGGCGGCCGGTCCCGGCGAGTGATGCTCCGTTAAATAGCTGCTTCCGCGAACATTCCGCGAAGTCGGTCTTAAAGGCCGCGTTAATTGAGTGCCGCGATAAACTGTACATGCTGTCACTTAGGGCACAGTAGAAATTTTATTGCCGTGTGGTCCCCGGCAGAGTAGAATAGGCCACCCTCACTCTTACCGAGATGTCGTAAAAGGTGACTAAGGTAAAGCTGCTAGCATGATCATCAGCACTCAGAGAAGGAAAACTCTGAATTTATATCAAAACCCTCGCCAACCCGTCTGCCAAGCGTGGTGAGTATGGAAATCACCCCTCATGTGATTGAGGGAGGCCCGTGCCCCAGCAGTGGGGACTTAAATGGGGTGATGATGATGAGAAATTTTATTTATTTATTTAAGGATAGCCAACAAAACATACATCATTTACACGGTAGAAGAAAACTTACATATACATTCCAAGATGCTGTCTTAATTAAAGGCTACCACGACATGCTTATAATATAATCAATTTTAATTAGGAAACACAAAGAGAAGAGTAGGAAAAGTCAGAAGCAGACTCATCTCTTTCCAGCAAGAAAGTGACATCGTGTAAAACCATACGTTCCATTACAAAATGTGCAATGGAACATATAGCGCCACTGTTACAATTAAAAGAACAACAATTTAAAGATTTACTCTTCTAATAATAAGGAAGACATGTGTTTATGCAATGCTGATTTAAATCTTTAGCGTATATATCTACTGTGCTTAGGGTCGGGCAACACGACGCGGTGCGGCGCTCACAACGCAAGTCAACTCGCCGGACTAGCGCCCACACGGTGACTGCGGTGCCGCATTGTCTTGCGCATACAACTCACACTCACACTCCGGCGCCTTAATACACACCTCAACTTTGCCTAGGCATATTGCGAAAATGATAGTTATAACATTGTAACTAATAAACATAAATAATTCAAAAACTACGTTACAGCGTCGAGGTTGGTCTCATGGATCAGCACCGACTATAGCTGAGCGGCTGCCTGTTTGGCACATAGAGGGATAATGTTGTCCTACTTTTCGTCATTATTTATGTCTAGGTTATGTTTCTTATTAAGTTTCCTTGTTTTGTATTGTGCCAAATAAAGTTATCATTCATTCATTACCAATTTATTTATTTTTTACACTATAACAATGATACATTATCCTCTATTGCGAAAATCGGTAGTTACTTCGGGAAAACGTTAATTCCTAAGGAAAACTATCAATCATTCCAGGCGAGCTACGATATTAAGAGGTAAGGCCCTAAGAATGAAATATAAAAATTAAAAAGGCTAATTATTGTTGTCTCGCTATTAAGGTAATGTAAAGTTTTGACTGAGTTTATGATTAAATCCAGCAAAGAATAACCCATTTCAAACCGCAGTGCAAGAAACTGCGACATATTTAGCGTTCCATACATATTTAAATTTGTATGAAACACATTTTTTGCTTTCAGTGTTTTGCTCTGCGTTTTAAAATGGGTTATTTTTTAGTGGATTTGGTCATAAACTTAGTTAAAACTTAACATTAGCTCGCTTTCGAGACAAAAATAATTAGCCTTTTAATTTTTTTAGCCCCTTAACAGCGGGGCTCGCTCGTTTTCCCGAAGTAGTCGTCGGAATGATGAAAAAAATGACGAACTTCCGTTTCGTAGTTTTTGATTTATATATATTTATACATATGATGTTAAAACGATCATTTTTGCAGTATCCCTAGACGTTGAGGTGTGTACTTACACCCGCCCCCATCTTGTCTCGATTTCTGTGAGCGTGCGGTGCAGCGCGCTTAAGCGCACCGTATGGCGCCGTGTGCCATCCCATACATTTTTGTATGTAGGAAACCGGAGCGCATGGCATGAGGAATAGCTCTTATACCAATTATACCTTAAATACGTCGTCTAAAACCACAAAATAGAACGGCTGCCTGCAAACAGTCTACAAACACATATTGCATGACCGTGGGAGAGCTACGGAGTGATACCACGGCCTCGCAGAAAATATGCGCTGTGTTTCATTCAGTAAATAAACCCTCAAAGGTCCAATTCAAGGTCACGGTGATTAACAGGTTGGCAACGCATTTGTGACTCCACTGGTATTGCGATTGCCCATGGGAGGGGGCAATCGCTTACCATCAATAATCCGTCTGTTCGTTTGCCACCTGTGGCGATCGGACTGTATATTATCGCTTTTGATGGGATGCTAATTAAACTACTAATATCAGCAAAACAATGGTTTTCTAGTAGATTCACAAGTTCATCAGACACAGACCCCAAGACAATTGAATAACAAAAAAATAATCTATCAAACCCATTAAAAAGTATAAAAAGCCGTCGATCCTGAACAGCACCTATAATATGAAAAAATATATATTCCCTATTCAGTCCAGTATTGAACGCGTAGTGTGATTACGCTTGTGCCGTAACATAATTACTCGGTAAACGAATACAGCCGAGAGTGGATAGTAAAGGGCCACGGGGCACATGAAATATTAATTTTGACCGCTTATTATAATCCGTGGGTAACGGCGGGGCCGCAGTAGTGATGCGCGGGGCTGGCACGGCTCTTATTTATTAGCAAACTAACCTCATCTCTTTGATGGTTAGTTTCGCAAATGTCGTAAGAAAATTCGTTATTAAATTGAAACATGTTTGTAGATCTAATAGATATTTGTTTGTATGGTTTACGTCCGGTAAACGGAATGTAGGGTACCCTCAGGCCAGAAGGAGTGACGATCTACGCAGTATGGCTGGCTGGAGCTGGATGCGAGTAGCCTAAAATCGACCGGATGAACATTAAGAGATGCCTTTGTCCGGCAGTGGACTGCAACAGGTTGATGATGATGATTATGCATTCTTACATTTATGTTTCCGTTTTGTTCTAAAGTTAAAGATGAATATCGAATAACGGCGCAAGGAAGCAGCAGAAGCTCAGTCATAGGTGGATAAATACTAAATTAACGTGTAACCAGGATCTGTTCGTCCCAGGTTCATCCATCTTGATCCCAGTCCCCAGTGTTGCGAAAGTCAGACGGCATTCGTTTCAATGTCCTGGATCATAACCAAAACAAAACATAAAAATGTGATCATATAAACACGAAATATGAAATCATATAATTTGGATATGTGGTCTAACAATACTCATATAGAATCGAATTGACTTGAAACATCAACTTGTAGGCAATAGACAACAATCAAGGATGATCATAGGAGGGTTAACGGCACACTATGCGACGAATAAACTGCTGATGCAGATGAACATAACATCGATCAACGACTGAACAGCAAACCAAAGATGAGACGACCAATGCCTTCGACGATTCGACTCATTGACCACAGTCAAGAATTTATACTGAGTATGGTGCAAAGGATTGGCAATATTTAAGATAATGATTCCAGGTCTGGTTCCCCTGTCTAAGGTTGTGCAGGTCCGACGGTAGTCGCTTCATTGTAATTTCCAAAATCCTGGATCATGGTCCAGGCGTATCCCGGGATTCGAAGCGACAGCTTTAGACGCAACTGGGAACTACCAAGGTGACGAGGGTGCAAAGAATAGGGAAAAAAAAGATCTCACAAGTCAATGTGACGACCCGATTGGAACAGTGGTAGTGAACGCTGCCTCTGATACAAGGGTTGCGGGTTCGATCCCCGCACAGTACAAACATTTGTGTGCATGAACATGTTTGTTTGTATTGGTCTGGGTGTTTGCTGTGTATTATAAGTATGTATTTACAAAAGAAAAGTATTATATGTATATATTTGTAATCCCACTGTTGATTCTGATATCCGTAACACAGGTGCTTGAGCTAACTATCTCGGAGTCAGATCAATGTATGTGATGTTGTGAAATATTTATTTATTTAATGTGGTGCATGAAAAAGTGGCCTCAACAATTGTAGTGTGGAAGGTTGAATATAGGCGCATCACTACGTTTTCACGTGTGCTGACGGGTTAATTAAATTACTCGTACTGTTGTTCCTGTTTTAGTGTTTTATATGATTCAAGAGAGGTTTATGATATTAACCTTTGTTCATTATTTGGGAGTGAATGGATGAGAAAACCGGGTGATCGCGATCGTTCAACCCGATCACTAGCATAATTACTTTAGACTCTATGCCCTTGAGATAAAGTTTCAAAACTGATAATAAATTAGGTAAATTAATCGTGTCATTTATTGATTTTGCAAATTGGATGTCTTCTTCAACTCAAACTTATCTTCATAACTTCGTTATATTCGCTTACATAACAGGTCAGCAGGACCGTCTGCCAAGTGATTCTAGAAAGGTGAAAGTAATCTCAACCGATGAACGTGTAATGCAAATTTTTATGAGTCTTATAAAAGAAAAGATTAAGTCAGGCAGCGTCGCTGCAAATAATGCGATTGCCACGTCTACGTGGCCCAGCAGGTCATCACATACAGTTTACTCACAGTAAGAAACGAATTGAGTATAAAAAGCAATCACCCATTCTACTTAGCATCATGAGACTCTTAATAAGGTAGGTATAACCACAGTCTAAAAGTACCAAAATTCCATACTATGATGTGGCGGTCATCGCCTTTAGAATGCTTTCCATAATTTGTAGGTCAGCAACTACTGTAACGTACTCGCAATCATCATTACCAGCAGTGCCGTAGCGAGGTGTGGATGACGGACGTCGGCTCTTGCCCACGGCTTTGCGTTTGAGAGAGCCCCGAGCGTTACCAGAAAACAAAGAAAGAGTTGACTTGACCCACTTCTACGTTTAGCCACGCTACGCCACCGATCGGCGCATTCGTCTATATTAACAAATTTCTACGTACGAGTATATTTTGCATGGGTGGCGCAGTAGGTTGCAATTTAAGCTCTGAAAAAAATCTCTGTGTCTTGAAATTGGCGGAGATATACAGAGCAATGGAGAGGGCTATGCTCGGAGTCTCCCTGCGTGATCGTATCAGAATTGATGAGATCCGCAGGAGAACTAAGGTCACAAACATAGCCCAAAGGATTGCATGCCGCAATTGGCAATGGGCAGGGCACATAGCGATGAGAACAGACGGCCGTTGGGGCGGAAAAGTCCTCGAGTAGAGGCCACGTACAGGAAGTCGCAGCCGTGGCAGGCCCGCCACAAGGTGGACCGACGATCTGGTGAAGATCGCGGGAATCCATTGGATGCGGGCGGCGCAGGACCGATCCTGTGCGGAGAACATTGGGGGAGGCCTTTGTCCAGCTGTGGACGTCTATTGGCTGAAATGGTGGATACAGTGCTCTTGTGTCTGCACATACACTGCACTTTATAAATGTCATACGCAGTGGTCGGTACTTCGCTAACCGTTGAGACTGACCGGGGAAGCCGATTTTCTGTCGGGAGTACTTTATATCTTGCTACTGCATAATCTTCGTACTGTGGTATAAATATTTCCCCGCGTCTCCGCGCACATATTGTGCGGGCGCAGTCAGTAACGGCCGCCATAATTCTATAAGCCCGGCCGGCCGTAAAACTGCGATGCGATGGAGTCGCATAATAAGACGCGTTCCTTGCATTTCAATACCTGAAGCGGTTATAGATTTTACGGCGGGATAACCAGGTCACGGTAGCCTGTTTAATGTCGCAGTAAGGGGCATTTTTAAATGTAAATTAGTTGGTTGCTAGCCCGAATGAGGGTCAGTCCGTTCCTACGTATTTCACCCTTGCGCGCCCTGAAGCGTGCGATGCCTGCACTCCACATTCGATGCACTAGTGACTAATGTAAAAGTAGCCCTAAGACTATGTGAAATTGAGATAATAGTAAATAGAGTACGCTTGAACTATGATCTAGGATTAGTGAAGTCTGGTAATTACAATGAAGCAACTACCGTCTGACGTTCGCAACCCTCAGACAAGGGAAGCAAACAAACTTTGTTCATGTTTTCACATTCTGAATCTTATCCCCAATTTTGTGAAACTATTTTGTCTGGGTCGACCAAACTAGTGTAATGAATCGACAACACTGGCCATCTAACCTCTTGTGTTCCCATTTGTTCACAAGACGGCACGGTCCAGCGGTTCGAGGGGCTCAGATTGGTGCCTTTTCAATAAGATTTCCGCCTGATTGCGCCACTTGAGGCGCTGATTGCTGTAGGAAGCGTTCGGTTCCTGCCGCAAAAAAATAAAACAGCTTTTTTTCATTTTATTGCGCCTATTTCTATCAGTAGTTTATAAGCTCGTTTGCCCAGGCGACACGTGAAGAGTTGTGGCAGGCGACTCCTGCGGGGGGACTCAGGTGCATCTACCTCCACGAGTGGCCCTGCTGGTAATCAGTTATGTCCTGATTCAAATTTCGGTTGGTATTAGGCAGAAACGGTTACCGTGGAACACGGTTTTTCTGGTAGTAATTCATTCGTGGATTGCTACCTGTTAGCCGAATAATGCACACCCGACGGACCGGCCCTGGCGTGCGACCGCGCCGAAGCGCACTTCGCTACATGGCCTACATAGGGTCTGAGGACCGGTGTCTTCGCGTCGTTCCTCTGACGGTGCACTAGGGCCCGTGAAAGCGGGTTAAACCATCGCACAGCAGGGTTGCAGGCGCCATTTTTGTTTGCGGACCTGGGGATGCTATGTCCGGCTCCGCCGCGCGGGTTGCGCGGCGGTTTTATTTCGGCGGTTACCTTCGGGTGCAGTGGCCGCAAGGCCCACGTTTGGAAAGCGGTGGCAGGTCGGAGTTTTTGTATCTCGGATTTTCCCGGCTCCGCAGCCAGCGATGTCGGTTTCTGCGACATGTTTGTGTTGGAAGTCTGCGGGTTTGTCCCTAACTCGCACTGCACTGCAACCAGCGGTGTGGGCGAGCCTCTTCGCCCTGACCGGGCGACGGATAAAGCCTCCATGCAGCCGTGCAATTTCACTGGATCATCAAAAAAAAAAGGCAACTCCTGCGGAGGCGAGTTGAGTTTGTCCCCCAAAAACAGGCACACACACAAACACTTCAAACTTATACGTATGTCGTTTCGGGTGTCATATGTTAGTAATCAACATTTTAGCAAGGATTTTTTTCCTGTAGTGAAATAAGACCCTCTCCGGTTGTGTCACACTGGTTAGCCATTAAAACATTATGTTAAGGGAATAGAGAGTGATTCTGTGTCTGCGAACACACTTATGCTTATATAATTATGTCCTGCGTTCTTTAATCGAAATATCAGTACGAGAAAATTATAAGCAAAGAAACAACCTACAATTAAATTTTCCTTTTAGAATTTCTATCGAAAATATGGCCATATTTTATTTTTTGTAAGTAACGTATCTTTTTTGTTGTTTCAGAGCAATCAGAGGCACAAAGAACACCCAGCACATGATTCTCATAGCAGTTGTAAAGAAAAGGTAAGACATAAAAGATAAGAATTATGTTTGCCATTTCGCGAGAAATAATTTATTATTCTATGAGTGGGTGAATAAAACCGAGGTTACACCACAGAAAATCGGAATAGGTGGAGCTGTTTGGTACTTTTTATGATTGTAAATCACTTTGTGATTGTGATCACAGGCTAATTTCCAAAGTTGTTTTCGTGTATACAAGTATAGTGCCATGATTTTTTTATGATATAGGTGGACGGATCACCTGATGGTAAGCGATTACCGCCGCCCTATGGACATCTGCAACACCAGTGTTGTCACAAGTGCAAGTGCCATGATGTTCATAAAATCAGAATCCACAATGGAATCTGTTAGTTTTCTTACGCTAATTTACATATTTATTGGATCATCAACATACAATACAGCAACTATACTTTAAGTATATCGTGAATGCGATGATGGTAAAGAAATCAAAACTACGAACTATGCGTCCATTTCAATAATATTAAAAGCGATATCACTTTTTAGAATAAAGAATCGTGATCCGTATTACAGCAAAAAACATAATACTTCTAGTCTGAAATATTCCTATTACAACGAAAAATGAATGGCAAAACGTATCCATACAAAGTAAGCGTCGAGCAGGAAAGATCTGATTTCCTTCGGACAATTTTCTCTACAAAAATACGATTTTCTAGGTTCAAAGTAACAAATATTTTGAACAAAATAGAAATAAGTCAGCTACATTTCTGAATTTACTGCAAATAAGTGGAAGTTACTCAAATACAGAATTTTGAAGTTACGAGCGTAGTCTTCAACCACACGCTACGACGCTACGAGTGCTACGAAATATTTGCTACGTCCAGACGCGTTTCATTCATGGTTTGTTTGCACTTTGCGACATTCGGTATTTGTAGTATGAAAACTTTATTGCCGTTTAATTTAATTTTATATTTACACTGGATTAATAAAACTTGAATTATCAAGATCTTCAACAAATTAGTTTATGGGATACTGGTATCGTATCATGACAAAATTCAATCGGATCAATTTAGGTTTGTGATTATTAATTCAATTTAAATTCAAAAATATCTTCATTTGCATAGGCTTGTATATGTCGCAGGGATGTGATAAAAACGGGTATTTGATCAATTCACTAAGGGATTTGATCAAATCACGGCGGATGTTAAAATAACAACACGTATTTATCTTTTCCCTAAACAAATCTAGTGAATTGATTAAATCCCAAAAATGGTTCAGTGAAATGACAAAATAAATTTTACTGTGTATTTCAAAGGTTTATTTGGTAAGCTATTCCCCACATAATTATGATAATCAGATGAGTGTAATTCAAGGAAATATTGATATAAAAATCACCATTAATTTTATTAAAACAATTTTTTTCTTAAAATAATTACCAAAAACTTTTTGTTAGCATCTAAACCTCATTTTAACAATTTCGAAGTTCGAGCATGTCGAAAAGAACATATACTATTTATTCAATACTTAAAATTAACTTTTTGGTCTGATTCCTACTCGCAATATGAATTACCGATAAAAACAGCCACTTATGGCGTTAATCCAAACTTTCGAGTGCAAAAAACAGATCAAAAAGTTAATTATAAGTATTAAATAAATAGTATAATATATTCTTTCCGAGAGGCTTCGAACTTCGAAATTGTTAAAAAAGATATCCAGTTTAGTTGCTATCAATTAAAATCGAGTGGCCACCCGTCGCCTTAAACAAGAACCGACATGTTTTTTGGCATTTCACTGAACCAATTTAGGGATTTGTACAATTCACCTAGATTTGTTTAGGAAAATGATAAAATCGTGTTGTTATTTTAACATCCTCCGTGATTTGATCAAATCCCTGGTTTTATTATATCCCTGCGACATATACATACAGCTCGTTCATATCATCATTCATTAAAATTATAGCTATTTTATTGCAAGTATAATATACATGTTATGTCGAACATACATATATGTCGATACATAAAATATACTTAGAAATTAATAAACATATTTAATGTGATTCTACCAAAGTTGATTCTAATCGGTCGGAATGATCCAATCGGTCTGGTTTCCCCGTCTTAAGGCGGTGAAGGTCAGACAGCAGTCGCTTCATTGTAATTAGCAGATTAACCAAATCCAGGTTCCATTACGATGGAACCATATATACTTCCCCGCGTAAATACCCTAGCTCTAGACTTTTGAATTTTCGAATCGGGGATAAATAAACACGCCCCACTTTATGATTTTGACGTATTATCATCAAACTGAAACCAATGTAACATTTTATCGATAAAGGATACTAAAAGAAAATAGATTGTAACTCGTCGTATCGTTTATGAATTTTCAATAGACAGGCGGCGAAGTTTTAAGTAAGTCCCGAACTTCATACAAAAGATATGAAGAATATGTTTAAGCTTTTATCCGTACGGGAATATTGTTTACGAAACAACTCGGTAACTGTTAACGAGCGGCCTTTTTTCTTATGAAATAGGGGAGTTTAGAAATCCCTGCTTACTTGTTGTGATATAGGCCAGTTATGAAATCTTTACTTTCTTTACTTTAGCTTAGCTACTTTAGAAATTATTTAGTACGAGTAGCGACTTTTATACAAGCGTGATGGATCTAAATCTGTATACTCGACACGACATACGTAACTTGAGAGTTTCATAACAGAATCATCTTTATCCTGTGCTGAAGATAAAACCTTCTTTTAGTTTTTAATCAGACACTGGCAGTTTTATTGACACTGGTTTAAATACGAGTGTTTTTGTATGTGCTTTGTTTTTATGTCATGTTTAACTGTATCTATGTGAAATCGCCCTGTTGGTCTAGTGGTTTAAGTACCGGGCCGTGATCTCCGGGCCCTGGATTCGAATCCCGGGTCGAGCGAAAAAGTATGTTTCGAATTTTTCGGACATAGCTCGGGTTTGTGATCACCAACCCGCATTTGGCAAGTGTGGTGATTAAGCCTAATCCCATCATAGTAGCGATAACTTGATTTCTATGATGGTGGCCTTTGCCCTGCAGTGGGACAGTTTATAGGCTGATTAAAAAAAGAGTGAAATTCATCAAGATACCCTGTATACTTCTGATACCTATTATTGAAAATACAACTATTGTTGGATACTCTAACAGCGGCTATTATTCCGGCACTTCCACTGCGTCCTTCCTCTGTACCAGAATATGTATTACCAGTAAGGCTCTCATACAAGTTTTTAATGTTTACTCCAACATTATGTAAAATAGGTATGTGTGCGTATCACAATAGAAGATAGTTCTGAGTGAGTGTTATAAGTGATCTGAGTGAGTGTGTGAGTGGCCGTGTGGTCCCCGGCAGAGTAGAATAGGCCACCCTCACTCTTACCGAGGTGTCGTAAAAGGCGACTAAGGTAAAGCTGCTGGCATGATCATCAGCACCCAGAGAAGGAAAACTCTGCATTTATATCAAAACCCTCGCCAACCCGTCTGCCAAGCGTGGTGAGTATGGCAATTGCCTCCTCATGTGATTGAGGGAGGCCCGTGCCCCAGCAGTGGGGACTTAAATGGGCTGATGATGATGATGATGAGTGTTATAATAATACGTAAGTATACAATGGTAGAACTTTTATTAAGCGACACCAGTCTCTAAAATCTATTTAATTGCCACAATGACAATAGAACCAAATGTATTTCGCATAAAAGTGATAGTTGGTTGAAGAGATTTGACAAATTTGAATAGATTATTAGGTGTCCTTAAATTAGATTTTTTCTATAGTCAACTTTTCTATCAGCAAAAAATAAGCTTCGTAATGATGTTTTCGTAGCTAGATATATACAAAACAACAGTTCTATGTTCAGAAAGGTATTAAGACACGTAGTCCTAACTTCCAAGTTTCCAAGACAATAAGCTTCGCGAGTAGAAGGTGGAAAAGCAATTCAGTTCATACAAGTTCAGTTCTATTTATAGGGTATTGCTGAGTGCTCGGCCGTAATCAACTTGGCGAAATGTAAACCTACTCACTTCCTCTATTTATCTTCATTTTTAACCGACATAAAAAAAAAGGTTCACAATTCGACATGTATATTTTTTTTTGCTAAGATGTTCACTTTGAATATACATTGGATGTATGCCCCGGCATAAGAGTTCCCGAGTCTTTCTGTTGAAAAATTGTCATTGCCAGCCTGAAGTTGGCGGTCTTGCACCCCTATGCCTCGGAAAGCACGATCGACCGTTGGTCTTGCACCTGATCCCTTTTCGATCGTGCCACACTGTGTCCCATCTAAATTAGAGTGTAAGTGAAATAGTGCACTTGTGATCTGCGCACACACTTAAGCACTATAATATATCCTGTGTACGTGGTCGATCGTTGAGATTAACCGCCATAGCTGAAATATCGGTTAGGAGGTTGATAGCTAAATCCGCGATTCACTGTTTTTATGCCTTCTGTTTCCATTTGTTTTCTAGAGTGTCTTACTGACTAACTATATGCTATGGCATTGTTTTAGCGGCATTTCAAGTAAAGTTGGGAGAGCTCGACCCCAATCAACTTTGCGGCGGAAGTAAACCGAGTCACTTCTTCCATTAAACTTTATTCAGCTCCGAGGTGTTTACTTTAAGTCCAATGATTATTGCAGACAAATGATATTTGAATAACAGGTGGATGGCCCTTGGCTATTGATTTAGCGGTTTGCACGAATTCTTCCTTTGTATTCTTGTTTTTAATTGTAAATCCTTTTATGAATTGAACCGGTTTGACCTTATTTCTTTTAGCATTCGTGTCCAAATGACTACTTAAAAGATATTTTGAACTTGGTACTATTATTAAATGGGTAAAGTGGGGTCACTATATAGCGCCAGTCAATAGATAGGTATTCATAATTGGTCAAAACGTAACAAAGTTACATATACCACAAGCTAACATTTACACCGTGATTTTTTGAATACCCAAGAAGCTTCTCGAGGGTATTATACTAATAAAATCAAATATTTTTCCCCCAAGAAACATAGGCGTGGGATGGGGTAATTAAATCCAGGGATTCGGGGATAAGGACATATGTAATAATCTTCTTATACCTAGCTATTATTAACAATGAAACGCATTCGGAGTAGGGTTACAATTACAATAGCCACAAAATTAATTAATAAATATCAGTACACGCGAAATCTACAATGAATCTGACAGATCGAGTGACAGACGCCACTAGGGATGTGGTATCGACTAGTGATGGCTAGCCATTCGATTTTTATTCGGCTAACACTACGTCGTCTTTACACCTTCCGTCGTTGCGGCCATTCGTCTTCTATCTCTCTCACGCACGTCATTCTAATTCAAACATCGATCTTATAAATGTTCCTTATCATGCATCTACCGCTCACCATTCCCAAACTAATTTTATTAATTACCCCGTCCCACATAGCGTCTAATCTGGTCTAATCTAAAGCCCTTTAGAACTTTCTCGGATATTCAAAATACCACGGAGTGTAAGACGGTATGAAGGCTAGTAACTATTTCTTCTAGACCACATTATACAATATTTAAACTTTAACGAAAAGTATGGACGTTTTTTACTTTTATTTAGTTAGTTCTGACATCTGCTAAGTACTCAGAGAGTAAAATTTACGTACACGTAATGAACTTTTCTTGTTCCCCTTTACTTTGAGCAGTTTAGTCTAGCTTCTATGATGAATCCCACTAATGTTTTAATTAAGAATTTTACGTAGAGTTTACAAGAAATATGAGATCAATTTTGAACCTTAAGTAAGGGTGTTTGTTTTAAAGTGATAATGCTTTGAATTGGATATGCTTACTTATTACTCTTTTTATTAGAATAGATAGACGACTGGGTTATATTATCTATATCTATACCATTTATCGACCCGATTGGAACAGTGGTAGTGAACGCTACCTCTGATACAAGGGTTGCGGGTTCGATCCCCGCACAGTACAAACATTTGTGTGCATAAACATGTTTGTTTGTATTGGTCTGGGTGTTTGCTATGTATAATAAGTATGTATTTACAAAAGAAAAGTATTATATGTATATATTTGTAATCCCACTGTTGATTCTGATATCCGTAACACAGGTGCTTGAGCTACCTATCTCGGAGTCAGATCAATGTATGTGATGTTGTGAAATATTTATTATTTATTAAGAGGTAAATCCTACAGACAGCTGTAACGCTTATACGTTATCCGAAAACACGAAACGCTTACGCGAGTATTCGACACCGAGCGCCATCTATTCCTATAAAGTAGAGCTAATGTCCCGAAATGAAGTGAGGGTGGGCCACAAGTTACCTTACTTATATTATGAAATTATGTGAAAAATTGATATTATTACCACACATTTACTGGTACACACTTGTAAAACGTTATATACTTGTAACGGTTAAGAGCTGTGTGGATTCAAATCCCTCTGGGATCTCCACTTGGCGGTTCTAAGTGACCTCAGTTTGGTTAAGAAATTACAAGCTTAAATCACCGTTTCTTTGATAATGGTGGTTATCTAATCACATTACCGTGGGAAAGCCACGCTTGGCCATGAATGGGTCTGCTCTACCGAGTGATAATAACGGCTCAACGGAAAACCGGCGCTATGCGGTGTATCGCTGCATGAATGGCCTAACTCCCGGAGGCCCAATCCAGGGGAAAGTGAGGTTTGAAGGTTGGCTACTTGTGACTCCACTAGTGTTGCGGGTGTCCATGGACAGTGGCAATAGCTTACCATCAGGTGGTCCGTCTACTTGACAGCCACCTATATGGAACCTACTCAACTTGTAAGATTTGAGTAGTAATAAAATTACAATTTTACAAGAGGCAAATGGACACTTGCTAGTTTTAAAACCTGCGATTTCTTGGTCTCGCCTCGACAGAATCGGTAGAGCGGTAAAATGCTAAATACCGTATTGTGGAGTACCTACCAAACTGTGACTTTGCCTAACTTGACAGAAAGGTTTCTGTCAATGTTATAACATTTAAAAGAAAATTTGCAAAGCGTTGCAACTCACATACACGAACTTCATATATAGTTTTTATCGATCGTTCTTTAAGCATATTTTATAATTACATTTTTTTAAATGTAATTGTGCAATACAGATATTTGCAGCTTTCGTTTCACATTGTTTGATCCAGGTACAAATTGCACGCTCTTTATTTGCAGACTCAATCATTTTGCCGATTACATTACATAAATACCCCGACGTCCATAAACTGACATCTATACATATAGTAATTAAGTTAAGTACTACACATATAGAATCTATGTTTATAGTACTTATGCTATGTATTTTGTGCAAGAGCGATGGTAGCTAAATAGATAATTATGCGCTTTCCATGAGGGAGTTCGTGGTTCGAATCCGAGCCGGCACCTTTGGGTGTAATTTATGCCATAAAGTATACCTATCTAGATAGATAATATAGATATAATTTTAAAAGATAGTCGTGTTAGTTACTCTATATATAACTCAATAACGGTTGGACCGATTTGACTGGAAATTGGTGGAGAGGTAGCTTAGAACCAAGGGTATGATATAGTGACATACTTTTTATCCCGAAAAGTGTTAGGTTTTTGTGTGAGATAAATAAAGGCTAATACTACGCGAGCCGTATGTGCCGTGTGGTCCCCGGCAGAGTAGAATAGGCCACCCTCACTCTTACCGAGGTGTCGTAAAAGGCGACTAAGGTAAAGCTGCTTGCATGATCATCAGCACCCAGAGAAGGAAAACTCTGCTTTTATATCAAAACCCTCGCCAACCCGTCTGCCAAGCGTGGTGAGTATGGCAATTACCCCTCATGTGATAGAGGGAGGCCCGTGCCCCAGCAGTGGGGACTTAAATGGGCTGATGATGATGATGACTACGCGAGCAACACCGCGGACGGAAGCTAGTAGACTTTGAACCGGGTCTACAAATAATTATCCTCATCCTCATTTTAGCGTGTAATTCCCAGTTGCATCCAAAGCTGTCGCTCTGGAGCCCAGGGTACGTTTGAACCTTGATCCATGATATGGGGAGTTTTGGTAATTACAATGAAGCGACTGCCGTCTGACCTTCGCAACCCTTTAACAGTATATTTACCCTTTAACAGTACAATATATTTTAAATCTGTATAATAATAAATAAATAAATAAATATTTCACAACATCACATACATTGATCTGACTCCGAGATAGGTAGCTCAAGCACCTGTGTTACGGATATCAGAATCAACAGTGGGATTACAAATATTTACATATAATACTTTTCTTTTGTAAATACATACTTATAATACATAGATAACACCCAGACCAATTCAAACATAGTGTTTATGCACACAAATGTTTGTACTGTGCGGGGATCGAACCCGCAACCCTTGCACCAGAAGCAGCGTTCACTACCACTGTTCCAAACAGGTCGTCGGGGTATAGGTATATAGAATCCGTTATTTGCTGTAAGCTTCACGCAAGTATATTCTGAAATTTGTTTTTAAGAGCTGTGAATTTTGAATAAATGAAAAATAAAATAAAACATCCTGGCAGATATGTGCCCCTTGACGCATTTTTATGTGAGTTTGCGAAATACTTTTTTGATAATGTAAGATTTTGCGTTGAGTGAACCGAAATATACTTAACGTGTGTACGTTGAGTATTTCATATCCTCGATCTGTCTAAACCACATCATAATCAAAAAACGGTTAGAATATTTAAAGATGGAAACGTTAGAGAAACGGAGAAATGCTCATGATCTTATGTTCTTGTTCAAGGTACTTTACTCAATTGTTGATAGCCCCGTTATATTATCCAAAATTAAATTTAAAATTCCTCCAAGATACCCGAGATATCCTGTTAAATTGCTCCTTCCTCCTTTCCGTAAAACTGTGGCCGGTTCCAATTCTCCACTCGCAAGACTATGAAAATATATAACAAGTATAGCACTGACTTTGACGTTTTTGTTGCTTCTTTTCATAAATTTCGCCGTCAGATCCATGGGTTGCCCATTAATTAAAACATTTGTGAACATTCTGTCCTAGCTCACTGATTATAGCATGTAGTGTTTGCCTGTTAGATTTTGTACTCTTAGTTATAAGTATATCATGTATTTCTAACTGCATGTTTGACTGTACAAAAGTTGGTAAAACATTAAATAAATAAATAAATAATAAATAATGTGGCCAAAAGTCAGTGTTATATTTCATGAAATACGACTATTTCATAATATTGTAAAGCATTTCATGAAGTGTGCAAATCTACGTAATGGCTACGACATATGTGTAATGTTGAACCCAGAGGTGCATGCTCGGATTCAAACCTAAGACCAGTCCTTTACCGTCCAGTCCATCCGTTTATAGGAACTCCTTACCGCTATCCATAAGACAGTCTCAATCATTGCCCATTTTTAAAGCCCGAGTCAAAACTCACTTTTTGCAACTTCAACACCCTCTTCTTCACTCTTCCTCATCCCATTAACTTTTCTACAATCGTCCTGTTATCGGCAGCCTGTAGTCGATGGTCCATCTTAGATCCATTTGATTATCATATTATTATTATTTTTGACTTTTTCTGATATCAATCTCATAATATTTTAGGTGTATGTATGTATATGTATAGTCTATTATCTTATTTTATTTGAGCATAACTTATTTTTTAGTTTATGAATATTGTATTTTGTTTATGTATTAGGGTTATAAGTTATATTTTAATATTTACAGTTCATCTATTTTTGTCCCTTATTGAATATTGCACCACCTACCCCTTCTCTACTATTAAATGTCCTTTACCCGAAGGTTGTCTGGTATAAATCGCTTTCAGCGATAAGACCGTCGAAATCGTACACAAAATTTCTGTAATGCCTAAGTACTTAAGTTATGTATTTTGTGCAATAAAGTATATATCTATCTATCTATCTGTTCAAAAGGCGCACTTTTCTATCCACTGAGTAACAAAATATTAATAATATAATAAGGTACCTTACGCACCTTAATTCAAACACAATAAAGACTAACATACTTTTCCTATTATTTTTTTCTATTAAAAGCACCTTTATTTTCTATTACTTATAACAACTTTGGTTGAAGTGAGGAAACCTGCCTATTTCGGGCAATTTCTCAAACTGTAAGTAACTACAATAATATTTTTAAATACATAATTCTGAACCTGAGTCTGGTGCCCCTGTCTAATCAACAGTACCTACGTACAAACATTGTATGTTTCAATATTCATACCAGTTGCGGTATCTGGTAGGTAGCATTATTTAATCTTTATAATGAAATTACACGTTACGTTTCCAGAATTCTACATGGGTAACTTTTTACCATTTTCCCAGTGTTAATCATCACACTCACAGACCTTCAATAATATAAATGGTAGTTTTACACAAGTCTGCCTGTATTTTTTTCATTTCACGTAATTTGAAACGCTAAAATGGAGAAAAAAAAGATTTACACCTTATTTAAAATTTAGTAATTGAACTTAGAGCTAGACCCGTATTTCTCTTAGCCATGTCATATGCCATAGCCATAAGGCCAACAAACAAACGCATCTGTCACATTATTGTAAAGAAAAATCAAATGTTGTGAATGTTTTATGTCACTTCACTTCAAAAAATGTGCTAACATCACTTTTTTTTAAAGTTTTAAGCTTAATTTGACGATGTAATACGTTTTTTCGTCTCGATGTTTACGTTTGAATTAATTGCACTGCCTCGAACCCTGCGCACCAGGAATGCACATTATTTGCGTATTGTAGCAAAAAAACAGAATCCAGGCAGTCCCAGCAGTATCCTGAAGGCATTATTATGCTGAATCTACAGGGAATTGAAGGCCCTCTGCGTGTAGGTATGCGGCCCACAGGGCACCCACGTAAAAGGAAGTGCAGTAGGCTCTAAAAAGAGTCGCTTTCACATTCCCTGTACAGCGTTTAAATATCGATCGGTTTCTGACTTGAAATGTGCGTTGGTTTGCTTAAAATGTATGTACGTATGTTTAATTTGATGCGCCATTGAACTTTGCCTAGACAATCAGTCCCCCGCGAACCCTGCCGCTAATGGAATGAAATTCCTTGCAGTTCGTATTGCAAGCGTGTCGCCGGTTAAGCCAAACAGTTCTTCGCTACAAATGTACAGAATTATTCAGTGGGAAAGTTCCGCGCTTTTTCGGACCGAAACTTCGAAGCTCCGAAAACTGATTTAAAAACGAGAGACCGAAGAGAAATAAAAGTCGCTCGGACACGGGAAGTGGCGGAATTAACGGCAAAATGAGCTACCATTTGTGACTAATAATAAGTTGGGAGGAGTTTCTTTATTTTCACAATAACTCGGCGAAGTTGCGTAATGGCGACATTAGGAGAGAAAAACAAGTTAGCGGTGACTTCGGGCCGCAGATAGATGAGAAAATAACACTACGTCATAGAAATGTTAGAATGCTTATACCTATTTATATATATATATATATATATATATATTCGTATATATATATATATATAAATAGGTATAAGCATTCTAACATTTCTATATATATCATATATATATATATATTATATACAATATAAGAGTTTCATATAATTTATATACTTAAATAAAATTAGTTACCTGCATGTCTAATATAAAATATTATTCAAATTATTCATGTACATGAAAGCGTAAGGTGCCTCTCTTATCTAAGCCGTGCCCGACAGGGTCCATAATTTTATTCTACTATGTTTATTACCAGCTTTTGTAACATTATGGAGAGCAATAAAGAATACGAATATTGGCATTTCAGTACAAAGTGGCAGTTGTTCATTTGCTACTAGGGAAGTTGACTTTGATTCTGATTTTGATATAGGTAGTAATTTAATTAGACATCGAATTAGAAATAAATCACATTTGACAATAAAAAACAAACAAAAGAATGGACCAAAAGTCCACCAACTAAACTTATGTTATAAAGAAAAACGAGTCGATTCTTTGCGTTCTCTGGAATTTGTGTGTAGATACTTGCCAAGATGAGGTCTTATACTTGGCTTGATATTTGTACATCTACATACATTTTTCAGAAACCGCTCAGAATCGACGCCTTTATAATAAAGGCCGGTGCAAATGTGCGAGTGTGTGTTTTACTAACTGTAGGTATATACCTATGGCAGAGCGTTAATATTATTCCTACTCTATTTACTCTCTATCATTTATTCAAGTATTGTGTTTGCCAATGAAATTCAGGGGTTAATTTAAATACGAGAAACATACGCGAATTAATTGTCTAAATTAATTTATTTCGGTAGCAGCCAACGTGCGCTGGGGTCGTATTGTGCCCCTAAAATTCTTGTTTCAAAACTAAATTAATTGAATTATTAATTTGATTAAATTCTTCGAATGTTTTGAGATTTGTATTCGTAGTTCTTTGTTTATAGTTTTATTCAACAGGACACGAATTTATTTTAAAAAGTACTATGCTGGTCGAAGTATGTACAGTCGAAGTCGAAGTAAGTAAGTACAGTCAGCGTCAGATCAAGTTTACTCCCTGCAGTGGAAAAATAGCACTTGTGCCCCTGACATAAGAACCGTCCAAAGATCAACAAGGATAACTCGACGTGACGCCGTGTGTACATGATGAGTAGTGTTTTAATCATAGTATGAAATAATAAACTTACGATAAAAAAATAACTGAAATTAGGTAAACTCAAAATGATTCAGATTTCAATTATATGCAGAAAAACAAAATGTGGGAAAGTTCCATTACTAAAGTCTTAATCAAAGTTTCAAAATAACAGAACCAAATTAAAGGTTTATTAATAAACTTACTCTATAGTTACTGTTATACTTAATAACTAAATTTGATCCTGTGCAATAATAAAGAATATCTATCTATCTAAAGTTCGTGGTACAAGTACCTTGCACTGTTGTACCCAACAAATATTCTGCTAAGATAGTTCGAGTACAAACTCTCGGTTCGTATGCGGTTGTATAAAGCCTCGGCGCTCTAGCAATATCTCTCGGGCAGCAGCTTGTGATAAACTCGTAAATAGCTTATCTGCTAAGCTTCTCTCCTCTCCCATCGAGGACATTGAATTTAGAACACCGCTGTTGATCTTAAACGTATTCAGACTCGGGAAAGCAATTAGTAAATTATATAATCAGGTGATTAAATCAACTGGAACGTGATTTTGACATGGAATCACTTAAGGTTCAGTTTTGGGTCCGTTCCTTTTTAATCTTGTGAATGAGGCAAATATGTACAACCAGCTGCGTCCCGCATATTACAAAAAGAAGCATATATGCTAATCCAGGGTGTCAGCTTATATCATAACAACGTGATATGAAAACTGGCGTGAAGCACTGACTACGCTATGTTTCGCCGTGTGAGTGAGATAGGGTTTCGGAAGACCAATTCGGGGGGAAGAGGAAAAGAGCAGCAGCGGACTTGTCACTCCACTGGTGTTGCGGAATGAGCTATAATCTATTACATCAGGTGATCCTTCTGCTCGTCTGCCACCTATTACATAAAAACCCGTCTCTCTGCCGGGTACGCTTATAAATACCGCGTGTTAATTTCATATAGTTTTCAATAACGTGTTGTAGTTATAGCTTTTATAAGTATGCATAGCTAGAAAATCAAGTCAAAATCAATAAAGTGACTACAACATAGGAACTTAACAATAAAAAATCCACTAAAACTGAATGTATTACCGAAGTTAGCGCACAGAAGGTTAACAAACGCCCTCGCCTCTACGAGTGGGCACAAATTTCCGTTGTTCGCGGCTGGAGATCCGTCGGGCAAACTAAGGGAAACTACTGATTTCCTCCCAATTTGTCAGCTTCTGTCCCCATCTGTATAATTGGGGTGTATTACTGCGTAAGGTACTTCTTTACTTGGAATTATTAATATAATCGCTCTATTAATATCCGAATCTTAAAAGATGGCAAGGCATCTGCGATGCCTTATGTGTTGCAGATGTCTATGGACGACGGTAATCACTTACCATCAGGTGAGATGTCTGGCGGACAAACGTCCGCCATAATGTTAAAAAAATCGTCAAATATCCGAATAATTCCCATCATCTCGACGGATGGCGGTCTAATACTGTGCGTTTTTCGCGGAACTTTCTACCACGTACTTTAGTTCTGTGAAACGGATTGGCTGCAGAAGTATTTCCGGACAGCTACGACTTAGGGAGTTTCAAGAGAAGAGCGTACTCTTTTTTAAAAAGGCCGGCAACACATTAGCGATCTCTCTGATTTCGCGGATGTTCATGGGCGGCGCTGATTACATTCCATCAGGGTCACAAGGCTGAGTGAGGGACATTTATGTTGAAAGTCACAACACACAATATATATGCACTACCTAGTTATTTGTACCCTTATTATTTGTTTTTCCTTTGCTTTGTTTTTTTTTCTGTATTATTTTTTTTGTATGTTTTTTTTATATATTAAATGGGTTTGCACTTGACCTCATTTCACCTGATGGAAAGTGACAATAAGGTCTAAGATTTAGCGTGCTTACGAGCAAGCGAGTCACGCTTGCTCGTTTGTCTTGTCCTGTCAGAGAACTTAAAACCAAGTAATCATTAAATAAAACAAGTTTTGTGATGACAAAGCATACAAAAATGCCAGTGAACTGCAGGCCTGATGTGGTTGCAACTTACACTAGTCTAGATGTTCAAGGAAGGGTCATTGCAAATAAAGTTTATTCTATGTACATTAGTTTTTCTTTAATACCATTGTATGTCTGAATATCCGAATCGATCCAGGTCCTAATCGATTCAGATATTTGACGTTCTATGTATTATCTGCCGCACTCATTCACGTCAAATTAAGGTGAAGGGTGACGCATTAAGGTGCAAACCATGGCCTTAGGAAGCCAGCTTGGTAAAAACATAACGAAGCCGGCTACAGGTACGGATAGGTTGCTGCGGACCAGATTTAGCCGTTTCAATATTTGGTTTAAGTACTGCCCGTACCGACATAATATCGTGACCGGAAAACCTGTTGCTTTATGTTTCCACGAATTGATTTAAAATTTTAGCTTCGAAACCTAATCTTAATTAAATATTTGCGGACCATCGGAGAATGTATAGTATTTATTTAGGCTGAGTGAGGGACATTTATGTTGAAAGTCACAACACACAATATATATGCACTACCTAGTTATTTGTACCCTTATTATTTGTTTTTCCTTTGCTTTGTTTTTTTTTTCTGTATTATTTTTTTTTGTATGTTTTTTTTATATATTAAATGAGTTTGCACTTGACCTCATTTCACCTGATGGAAAGTGACAATAAGGTCTAAGATTTAGCGTGCTTACCCAGAAGAAGCCTATTCACTCTCGACTTTAAGATACCCAAATTGTAGGTCTCTGGGAATACAGAAGCCGGCAAGTTGTTCCATTCCTTAGCAGTTCGTACCAAGAAAGAAGAAGCGAAACGCTTTGTACGAGCTGGTGGAACTTGCACAGTATTTGGGTGGATTCCTGTCGTCTTCCGTAATGTCCGGTGGTAGAAAGGAGAAGGTGGTATCAATGTTCTCTTTAAACTTATGTTGTACTCGTATATAGCGTTGTGATGTCCAAAATAATAAATTTTACTTTCTTTCTTATTTAATAGGTAATCATACAAAAATGTTTATTTAAAGAGACGTCAAACGTGACGTCTCTTCTGAGTCACTGAAGTTGGAGCGATTATGAAGTTTATAACTAAAACCGTGAGAATTTTGTTTCTATATAGCTTTTACATAAAAGTTATGGGGGATATACGGCAGTTTCAGTCAAACAATAGATGTATCATACTTATTTCGAAACGTAAAAGCCAATATGCTGCCGCCCGCCAACTAAAAGTCGCTAAGCCATAGGGAGTCGCTGTGGCTTAGCGACCTTTTAACTAAACTAATCCGACTCAAAGTACCAAAGCAAAATAAAAAATACATAATAAAAAGCTCATATTTCGAAACAAATGCTCATTATAAAGTTCGCCGACCTACGCAATTGAGTCTTTAGAACATTGAATTTAAGAGACTAAAAAATAGAAACGCAGGTTAACATCCAGACTTCATTCACGTTGTGTTCAATGGGATTCAAGTTGATTCCGGCTCCCAACCGACTGCGCTCTCCACTCGACGTTAATTTTCCGACCTAAAAAGTGTTTTCGTTCGCCGAAACTGCAGTGTAATTTTCTACCGCAGTTTGCTTATTACAAGCAATTGCCTATTTTAAACTCTGAAACGGGAATGTTTGGCGGCTTTGACTATGCTTTAACAAGTTCACGTCATTTGAACGGAAAGTTCAAAAGCGTTGCTACCTCACCCGGAGCATTTACTTGTAATGTAATATTATACTCGTAGATTCGATTTTGAGCATATATAATACCACTTGCCTGACCGACGAGAATTCGCATGTAATGTAATAGATTTGACTTTCAGCATTACCTAGTTAGAAAATGGATCATTGATGTTACAAGTTTTATAAAGATATTACGTAGTATCATTACAAGGTGTGCATTTTAATGCTCAGCTCTCCTTCACTGATGTAATGCTCAAATCTGTAACGTTACATTACACGCGAATGCTCCCGCTGAGATAGCACCTTTATAGAATAAAGTGTATAATAAATTTTTTATGCCCTAAAACGCAATTCTTTTGAAGAACAATTCGTCAATTTACCTCTTTACTATCCTTATTTGTTGTAGATGTTTAAACATTCCACGTATCTAAGTGATGTTTTAGTTGGCTGATTAATTAATAATTGTGTGAGATATAGCCTCATGAGCAGCCAGAAAGGTTTTAAAAATCCCCTTTATACTTGTAAAACAATGACCCATGGGGCCTGAAATATAATCTACTGCTACAAGAAGAATTTTTAATTATAGGTTTCTATTTATAGGTAGTATAGGTATATATATATATATATATATATATATATATATATAAGGATAACCTGAGTGACTAAGTGACTAGGAAGTTCCTAGTAGGAACCCACAGCCCAAACTACTGACCCTAGAAACTTAAAATTTGGGAAGAGAGTTCCTTTAATAGTGAAAGTGAGCACTAAGAGCATTTTTAAAAATTCAACCCTGAAGTGAGTAAAAAGGGGGTTAGAAGTTTGTATGAAAGCCCATGCACCTTTGATGTTAGGAATGTGAAAATTTGTATTTAAACTAATAATTGGAAATTAAAAATAATTCTAAAGTAATTTGGAAAATCACACTTACAGCGGGTTAAATAGAGGGAGGAACGCAGTATGGGGGTTTAGCAATTTTTATGTAAGAATCTTAAAAACCATTATTTGGGCTCCTAATATTAAATCAAAAACAATTTGTTTTCATGCTTGTAAATTCAACCCTTATGGGGATGAAAAAAGAGATTGAAGTTTGTATGATAGTCCGTCGTCTTTGATGTTAGGAATATGCTAAATTTGTAGTTGTACGTATAAATTAAAATGAACAGAAATTCACTTCAACGTTTTTGTAAAATCACCCTTTTAAGGGGTGAAATGCAGTATGGAGGTTTGATGATTAGTAAAGTAAGAAAACTAAAATTTATTTTTGGGTATGGGTTTTGAATAAAAAAGTGAATTTTGAACTTTCAACCCCTAAGGGGTAGTTGCGTAGGTTTGAAATTTAAATGAAGACTTTTGTAATAATGAATAAAACTGTGTGAGTAACGCCGCGGGCGCAGTCTAGTTTTTGTGTAAAATGTAACATGCTTAGTCTTTAAGTGAACTTAAATACCTCACCTATAAAAAAGAAAATCAAACCACTAATGTTATTGACTACCGTGATTCTGTCCAAATAATGTCCGTCCATTTATGACCGGTTTAATGCGGCTTTAGCCATAAAGCCCCTCCCTCTCAGGGCAGGCATCAAAAACTTATTATTTATCACGTAAAACCGACGCTAAATAGCATATACAGGGTGTAAAAAGACCCTTAACGAAGCCGGCGTCTACGCACTCAGACCATTAAAACAAGTCTTAGAACAAAAAATTATGGATGGGAAACGAAGTTGATTTTTTGGTGTCAACTTTAATACTATAAACGGACAACGCAATGAACAGCGTACATCGGACCGCGCCGCACGCGCGCCCGCGCCTCAGTCGCCGAGGCTCGTCCCCCGCACACACCCCCGCCCCGCTCTCAAACATTACATTGCGGGCTGTACGTTTTGAAGACATTTTTCCCTAGGAATTACTTAAAATTTTGAACAAGTTTCTTTGGACAAAAATTAGGTAATAATGTTTAAAATTTATTTACATCAAATCTTGAGATTTTTATTTTGACTTTGACCTTCAGTAACTTGAAAAGTATTGAGTTCCCAGGTATGGTCCAGAAGGAAAAAATGGTCTTGATGATGTGCTGAATACGTAGGTTTCGGCTTCGTTAAGGGTCTTTTTACACCCTGTATATGGCATTGAAGCATTCCTGATGCGCCGTCAGCTCCGCTGGTGTGTTCACGTTTATCGGATGTCAAACGTAAGCAAGGTGTACAGCTCCTGCGGTATAAGTATGTACAAAAGCGCCACATGAAGATCTGCGGCATGAATCCCAATATTTGGGTATCTCAGGCAGTAAATAGACCTGAGTGGAGACTTTCACTGATGCGGACCATCGACGCTTTAGAAGACAAGAAGGATCTGGACACCAAACGGGATGAGCTTAAAGCTAGACCACCTGCGGCTATCCCATATAATTACCGTGATGGTGTCCTCACCTGACCGACGTGCAACCGCACATTTAGCGCCAAGCCAGCTATGCCTATGCTATGCCAGCCACTGGCGCACGCACGAGAGGGCAGTCCAACAGGCATTTGACTCGTAATAGAAGTCCGTAAGCGGTCGCTGTAGCCGAAACCGGCTAGGACCAATATATATATCCCGTTATAGCGTTTTTACTCGAACGGTATAATTTTCTCCAACCGATTACGGCTACGGCGGCCGATCGTAACGATCAGCCGCGTACGCAGGATATATTAGAGTGCTCAAGTGTCTGCGCAAACACAAGTGCACTCTATTCCCTTACTCTCGTATTCCGATGGGACACCAGTGTGACACGACCGGAGAGGGATCAGGCGAAGAACCAACAGCTTAACGTGTTTTGAGAGACTGTATCCTGTATCCCCATACAGGACCGCCAACTTCCAGACTCCGGGCTGATACTGAGAATTTCTTAACAGAAAACCCTGAGGAATCAATTTTGGCCCGACTCGGGGATCACACCCGGGAGCACCGGGCGCAGCCGTCGCCTTAAAGTATGTTACTAAACTGGGTGACAAGCTAGATTGAGTGAGGGTACTGGAGGCCTAATTCTGGGGGAAGGGGAAAGGGCTAACAGCGCACTTGTGACTTTACATGCCATAGAGAGAGTATTGCTATGAGCGGCTGCAATCGCTTAAAATCAGATGATCCATCTGCTCGTTTGCCACCTATTTCATAAGAAAATCCGACCTCAAAATAAGTATTTCATGGGATAGGTACGACTTACGTCAATGAAAAGTGCCTATTTAATTATACAGTTGTACATGTGGTTTCAGAGTACCTTAATCACTATTTGAAAAAAGCTTTCTTGCGACATCTCTCCTCAACAGGCCGTCGAAGATATCTATTCAATGTGAAACTATTTTTATTGGTCTGAAAATGAAAAATATGATGTTTTAAAATGAAGTACCTACAAATATAAGTAAAAAACATTAAGACTTGCTGCCAATAAAAATAATTCCAAATTGGACTTTTCTTTTTACCCTGAATCTTCTTTCAAATAGGGCTTCACACTCGGATTCAATCTAAGCCAAGCTAATAAATATCTCAGAAATTAGTTTTGTAGATAAAAGGATAGGCATTTCTTTGAAATACGCGAAGAATATTCTTTGAAAAAATACAATTCAGATATTATTCGTAATTGGCTTGCGTGATTGCCTGTACGTCGCGTGTAATGAAATGTTCACGCTTGATGTCATGTGTAACCGTCATAAGGTCTAAATTTGCAGGCATGTGAATAAAGTTGAATGACTGTACTGAACTTTTATGTTGGTTGTACTATGTTATAATTGCATTAAGCTAATCAATTATAATGGAATAGACTTTCTTTGTTAGATGATTAATTAAAACTTGGTGATTACATTAAAGATCGGTGAAGGTGTGTATGTAATTATTTGTACAGTATAATTTTCTAAATGCGAATTTATTTACATTGTGTTCCAAAATTGTTATCACCCACCCATTTATAAATATTCAGTTCGTCTGGTTCCCCAATCTACGAATTGCGAAGGTCAGATGGTCATAAATACCAGACTTCCCAAATGCAGCACAGTCCCTAGGCTATTTTTTTTTTGTTTTTTCTTTCTAGGCGCAATAAAGTCTTTGTCCGCCGTAATATCTTTTTAACGCCTTCACTGATTCTTATTTCTTTAATACCAGTGCTGTTAAGAGTAATTACATTGTTTGATATTTATTTATTCTCTTTCAGAGAGTTGTTTATTGCACCAGCAGAAATTTGTAATCTCTTGTTTTAAATGCAGATGTGAACTCGTTTCGCGGAAATAAGCTTGGCTGACTTGCATATTGCATTAATTTGCAATGTTTCCGCTCGAATAATTTCACAAAAATAACTTAAAAATTACTACTTTTTTCTTCAGCACACGTCGACTATTTTCAAGTAATAGGAGCGCAAAATCTGGTTATCCCGGGCTAAAATTAAATTGTGTCGGTCCCACGACGGGTTGGCTAACTGCATTTAATTTTAAATTTTAACTCTGTTTAGTTGACTAGAGCTTGTTCTTTTCATTATTATGGCCAATAACGCGAAGGGGCTGAAGATTGACTGATAAACCTTGGTTAGAGCCTAGCGTCCTAGATTAAAGTATGATACAGCTGGAAAACTTTTTTAAAGACTGTAAAAACCCGATTTTATTGAATGATCTTAAGTTAAGTTAAAGTTAAGTAATCTGGAGTATTTAGAAGTTTGAATTTTGAAATATGTAAATAAATAAATTCATACAACATCTCATGTATTGACCTGATTCCATCTTACTAAATAGCTAAAATACATACATTTATAACAAACAACAGAGGATTTAAATATAATCGGTACAAACCCACGACCTTTTGGCGTATGAGGCAGGGTGTGACCAAATGCGCTATCGACCAGATAACGTCAAAAGTTTGCCATAACAACATACTATAGGTATGTTAACTTATCTAAAATAACCATTTTTTTTTCCATCTCGTGTTATGGCGATACTAAAAATACTCAAAATAAACTAGATTAACAAAATTTTTACTAGTATATAATATTAGAATGAATATTATACAACAATGGGGCGACATCCTGTGGGTAGACCACCTGCCCTATGGTCCGACGACATTGTAACGGCAGCGGGAAAAAAAATGGATAAGCCCGGCAGGCGACTGAAGGGAGTGGCGTGTGAAGAAGAGGCCGATATATACTCAGCAGTGAGTGGATGTGGGCTGATATGATGATGATGATATAAGATTATAATAATTATAAAATGAAGTAGAATAAAAGTGGACGCTACCTACAAAAATGTACACCCACTCCTATTTGAGTTCACGTCAACAAGAGCAATAAATAGAAAATCAATGAAGTCGTTCCCTTGGTTTACGACTCCTGGTAAACACAATCCTCTTAATTCTGAAACGTTTTTACGGTGATTCTTTGTGGCCAATCCGGGTGTTACTTTTACACGGTTTTATTGCGATTGGTGACGTAGGCAGAAAAGCTGGTAGGTACACTTATCAGTTTATACGTATGGGACTCAAATTTAAAACAATTAATGTTATATCATAACGATAAAGAACTTGGCCCCCTAATCCTGAATGATGGTCTAAGCGTAACCCGAGCTCCAGAGCAACAGCTTTGGACGCAACCACAACACGCTAAGATGAGGAGGATAAAGAACTTGCCTCTTACCCCTCTATTATTTGACGACCCGTTTGAAACAGTGGTAGTGAACGCTGCCTTTGGCCCAAGGGTTGCGGGTTCGATCCCCGCACAGTACAAACATTTGTGTGCATGAACAGGTCTGTTTGTATTGGTCTGGGTGTTTCTATGTATTATACGTATGTATTTACAAAAGAAAAGTATTATATGTATATATTTTTAATTCCGCTGTTGGTTCTGATGTCCGTAACACAGGTGCTTGAGCTACCTATCTCGGAGTCAGATCAATGTATGTGATATTGTGAAATATTTATTTATTTATTATTAGGTAAAATAGTGGGTATCTAAAGTAGAAATAAAATCAATTTTTGTGTTTTGCTACGTGTATGAAGACTGACCGGATGGCGATGTCTGACCGGATGGCCTAATTGGTAGTGACCCTGCCACTTTTGCCAAAGGTCGTGGGTTCGATCCCTGGACAAACATTCGTGCGATGAACACTTGTGTTTGTTTAGTGTCTGGGTGTAATATATGTATTTAAGTATATATTTGTGTTCCTCTGTTGTCTGATATCTGTAACACAAGTGCTTAAGCTACTTAGTACGGAATCAGGTCAACGTATGAGATATTGTGAGAATTATTATTATTATGTATGTAAATCTGACAAAGATCCCGGGAAGCCACTTTTAGACCTTATTTAGATAAAGATAAAGATTTCTTTATTGGCCACAGAATATAAATTTAAACCCGAGTGACATAGATACATAAATAGAACAAATTCTGTAGCCAACAAGGCCCAACCTCAGCATTTGCATTTCTATCTTCAACCCTTAAAATCTAAATGCTATATAAAATAGATAGATAATTAATGCACCAGAAAGTTATTTGATGTTATAGTCGAATGAGCACATTCCGTGCAGTTTGTTGTATTAACTTGAACTCTAATGTCTAAATACTTTTTTATGAGCTTAATTAAGACTGCAATAATAAACATGCAATGCGATAGTAGACATTTGGGTCTAATTAACTAAATCGCTCGATTTGTACCTACGTAAGTATATTCATACATTTTTTTATACTAGAGGTGACCAACGAGCAAGCGGGTCACCTGATGGAAAGTAATCATTATAGTTGGTTACTTTCCATCATGACTTGACGAAGCTCAACCTGCAGAGCAGGCCGGATTCCGACGGAGTTATAGCACCATAGACCATATTCACACAGTGAGGCAGGTTATACAGAAGACCAAAGAGTATAACCAGCCCCTGTGCATGGCGTTTGTGGACTATGAAAAAGCTTTTGACTCCGTCGAGACCTGGGCTGTTCTAGAGGCCTTGCAAAGGTGCCAAGTCGATTGGCGATATATCGAGGTGTTGAGGTGTCTGTATGACGCTGCTAATATGTCCGTAGTAATCAGAAATGGCCAAACTGAGCCTGTCCTGCTGCGACGTGGTGTGAGACAAGGAGATGTTATATCTCCGAAACTTTTCTCCGCTGCGCTGCAGGACATGTTTGGAACGCTAAACTGGAAGGAGCGCGGAATCAATATTAATGGCGAGTACATGTCACACCTACGATTCGCAGACGACATCGTCATCTTGGCGGAAACCCTACAAGACCTACAGGAGATGGTGAGCAGCCTGGCTGAATCTTCCAAACACATCGGTCTTCGGATGAACTTGGATAAAACCAAGGTCATGTTCAACGAGCTCGTTGATCCGGGACCGGTCGCTGTTAATGGAGTACCTCTCGAAGTTGTTCAGGAATATGTCTATCTAGGACAAGCGCTCCAATTAGGCAGAAACAACTTCGAGAGAGAAGCCAATAGAAGAATACAGCTAGGCATTTGGTAAACTTCGTCAAGTCTTCTCGTCACCCGTCCCTCAAAGTCTTAAGTCGAAAGTCTTCGACCAGTGCGTCCTTCCGGTCATGACTTACGGTGCCGAGACGTAGACACTCACGGCTGGACTAGTCCACCGGTTCAAAGTCGCTCAAAGAGCTATGGAAAGGGCTATGCTCAGAGTATCTCTGAAGGACCGCATCAGAAATGATGTAATCAGAAAATAAGAGTGGCCGAAAATCGGTAGCAGTGGCGTGCATTAGGGGAGACCTATGTCCAGCAGTGGACGAGTGTGGGTTGCTGATGATGATGATGACTTTCCATCATTCAGATCAGGCGCACCTTAAACCGAGCCAGCGATTCCCATTGCCCATTGACCTTTAAGCCAAACACGAATTCAAAGGTTCGACGTTCTCTACGTTTCAAAGGTCTAATGATTAACAGTCAACAAACTTCTGAAACCTGCAGCTTTCAGATGTTTGGTGACAGTACCAGTACTGTGTGTACTAGATGTCGATAGCCGGGGTTTTTTCTTCTCCCAGCACAAGATACGTACAATTTAGAAAACCACTCGACCGCGTGCCGATCCCGAAACATTCCACCTTAGATACAACATTTACCAAGATCCAGTAGTAATTTAACAAACCAAATTTTCGATCCTTAAGTGACGTTACTAATGTTACTTTATTTTATATGTGTAATTGAAATCATACTCGTAGATTAAGTCTTTTTTTGCTCTACAAAAAAGAAATCATCCCATCTACGAATCACGCGATCATTATGTCTTTTTATCCACTAATACAATAGGTTTTCCTCAACGAAATTCCTACTACGACCTTTTAACGAGCTAAATCTCTATTGAATACGTATTCAATTCAGATCGTGCACAAATAAGAAATAATACAGTATAATTATTCACACTATCCATCGATGTGAGGATACATGCTCGAAGATCGTGAGCCTGGGATGCGATTTATAGTTATTTTAGTTTTTCGCGTATACGTAATCATGAGAAAAATAAATGAATTATTAATATTCAGGGAAAATTATATAAGATTTCATATAATGTTCAGCAACTATACGCCCAATATGTTCGTAGTAAAAAGTTTGACGTGTGTGGTGAGCTACGATTTGTCGTAGCAGGTCGTAGCAGTATTATTTCTACTGCTACGAATGCCATGTAGCACTTATTCAGCTACGGCGCGTACTGTCAAGATCAAAAGATTTTTTTTCACAGTTTGTTTGCCAAATCGCTAAGTCCTAACTGATGTTGTTATGTGCAGTTGATCCCATTACGCAATTTTATTACGCTTTCTAAAAATCCAATAAAAAATCGTTTAGAGCTGTCATTAATCCTCGTTATTGCCTATAAACTTGCTTAGCTTAAATATTTTTGCGTCTAAATCTCCGGTCACTTTTTGTACACAGACGACCTCTTATAACAATAAACTAAATGCTCTAGTTAGTGATAGTAATGTAAAATGTTAAATTAATCAATAATTATGTCTTCATATAATTGATAACTAAACATATAGGTACATTGGTAAATCTTACGTAAACAAACGCTTGTTAACTTTGAAAGATACTTAAACATGTGAGATAGCATATGGTTTAAGCTGATTATTAAACTTACAGATCTACCCAAACCTAAAACCTTATGCTGTCTCGTAGTAATACAATTGTAAAAAAAGTTAAAGAAATGTATATGTTTATCGATACACCCTGTTTAATGCGTAAATCTAGTGTTTCACTAGCGACCACTGACGCGTGTAGCCCGGAAATTCCTGTTTTAGGATTAGCGTACTAATCGGCCTAATTTGAATTCAAATCAGGTTGTAAGTATATTCGTACTAATCGTGTGATATCCGATATTAGGTAATTCAGGCGTTGTACGGTTGAATAGTCACTATGAGCTTAATTTCTACTATTAATTTCCATGACTATTATTTTCCATGAATTGGCGTGAAGCAGCACTGTGCTATGTTTCGCTGCGTGAGTGAAGGTACCGGAGACGCAATCCGGTAATAAATGTTGGCAGCGCACTTGTGTTGTTGCGAGATTTTATAGGCGGCGGCAATCGCTTACCATTAGGTGATCTGTCTGTTTGTCTGCCACATATCACCTTTTAAAATACACGTACTGCAAAATTCATTAACACAACAACATTTTTTTTTTGTTTAAAAGGCAAATTGATCGGAAGTGTTTTTAGCTCTGTTAGATGGAAATCGATCCAAGAAGGCCGCCGCCACAAAACGTCGGATTAACATATTGTATGACAAGCCCCCTCGATATAGGTATCAAATAAAAGGGTTTGAGGCCTAGACCTAGTTTCAATTTATTTTTAGACTTTTTAAATTTATGTCGGGGATTTATAAATTTTGAATTTATTTTTTATCATTTAATGAGGAAATTGTGCACACGCTAAACGTAGATACTACATAAGGAACAACCTATCCCAAGCTTTCTTTATCCAGTCGCTAGAAGTCCTCCTAAGATCAGAAGTCCAACCAGATTTTCTCATGTATCGCAATTTGTAAGAGCTGTGTACAATCCTATGTCAATTTTGACGTTATAGAAGGTGGGTTTCTTACACGCTTGCGTATATATGCTATACGTTGGTGCCGGTTTTACTACAGAAACAATAAAGATAAGCATTCGCGGGTGTGCGCATCCCTTACCAGCATTATAAAAATCCCACTTATCTTTTCCTACGCAGTCGTAATTTCTGTTGCAGCTTCTATCCGGGTGCAGTGGCATTTTTCTGCTAACAGCCCATAAAATATCGCGTTACCTGTTACGCCCGCCTCGTCCGTTCGTTTGAATTACAGTTTAATATCGGAAAATTGCTTCCCGGAGCCATATTTCCAGTTACTGGAGGATTTACTTTTATTTTTATATATTTTACTCGGAACTCGACCATTCAAGCTATTTTCCCTCGGACGTAAACGCTCACGGCTCTTTCTAAGGGTATCTTGTTCTAAGGAATGCAATCAGCCGCAAGTTCATTTTGCATTACGACTTGATGAAAAAGTAGTTCTAATTTGATTTTTATTTGTAAAGGATTGTATTCTGCTATTTACGTCCATTGTAGGAGAAATAAGTTTTTTCTGATATAAAAACTGGGTACCTAATTAGAGATGTACATCCAGTTGCAAAAAAAGTCCGCTATATTTGTTAAAAGTTACATTATCTATTCTATCATCGATTTCATTTTACGAGTAAAATTACCGATACACATTTTGCACATAAGCAAGTAACTACCTACTTACTTATTTTTTAAATTTAAGAAGGAAAGCTAACTTACGCAGCTTCTTTTTCACTCTCGTCACTGCTCGTTGTCATTTCAATATCAGTGGATCTCTCACGCGATCTTTGCCATTCATCTACCGATCTTACTTACCACGGTATGTGACCTGTCGCATACTCGTTAGATTTTAGCACACCCATAAACCCAACTCAACGGCTCTTTCTGAAGTTGTTTCGCGGTCACGCCTGAGCCCTTTGCCTCACGCGTGGCAAGTTGTGGGCAACCCTTAATAATTCCCGCGGCCACATGCGGGACTAAAGGGTCAAAACTGTTTCTTTCATTTTGAGGTTAGTTTTTGGAGTTACAAGTTATTATTGGGTCAGCTCGAGTTTATTAAAGCTGATTTGCTTGATTAATTGCCATTGTTTGTAATATCATTATTAGATTAGGCTTGCTTTAGCAATTTATGAGAAACCTTTTGAATTTAGGTACTCTTACATTCAAAAGGTTCAGTTTCAAGATTAATTTAAAAATTTACCAATAGATTTGTGGTATTCCGAGATTTGTCAAAACCAGTTCTGAACTATTTAATATCTAAGAGATGTAGTGTATAATATAGTGATACGTTCTTTAAAAAACTAGATATATTTTAGAAAGAAAGGAAACATTTATTATTCTAGACTTCACAAACACAGTGCATACAGCAGTTGTAAACATAATTTGACAAAACAATTAAAATACCCACAAATAAGATATTTACATACAAATAATTTTAGGTATACATTATGTATGTATACATTATTCCTTTTTAGGCTAGATTTTCTTATTTTTTTGGGTTTTTCCACCATATGAGGTTTTTCGTGTGTGAAAAATCCGCTAGATGGCGTACTCATTGGACTGAGGTCCAACATCAACCGCATTGGTTGTTTAGTTTAATTTTAAACGTGATCGTTATTTTTAACGTGATCTGTCAAAATGACATTTTGACAGATCACGTTTAAAAATAACCAATTACATTGTATATGGATCTCACTCCTATAGTACTCCATCTAGCGGATTTTTCACACGCAAAATCCCACATTGATTGTCTAATGACATAAGGACGATCCCAAGACCAAAATGGGTCACTTCACGTGTCGCCTTATCTAAATATTATATCTAACTAAATATCGAAATATCTAACGCCTGCATATGAATACCTAGGTACGAACATATTTCTACCAAGTAGAGTGTAGTGTCTATCGTGACTAGAGCCGGTTCGCTTGTTATCTACATCTGTCCTGTCTGGCGAGTTAAAACGCCTTTGACTTTATATCATGTGTGTAGGTAGATCTTTTGACGTCACTCTTAGCTTTTACGAATTACTCCACTCCACCGGTTAGTTAACCTTCAGAAACTAGAAAATGTCAACCTTAACATTTTAGACTACGTAGTTAAGTTCAAATACTCCGCACGTATGTACTTTCTAAACGACTCGCAACTAGAGTACCGCATGTAGTGACTAAAATAAAAGAAATGAAATTTTATTTGAAATAAATATATTTTTAGTTTTTAAAGTTGTTTAGGCTCCTATAAAAAGGATGGTCTTTTTGCATTCAATGAACTATACATTAGTCTGTTTCTGTCTATAATATGTTATGATCATCTCAGCGTGTAGTTCCCGCTTAAGTCCAAAGCCAGCGATATGGTGCCCTAGGTAAGCTTAAATCATGATCTAGGATTTGGTGAGGCTGGTAATTACAATGAAGGAAATGCTATCTGACCTACTCAACCGTTATGCAGGGGAACCAGTCCAACTGAGTCATGATTACACGTTTCAGAAACTGATCCAAAACGTGCAGGCATCCCACGATCGCCGCCGAGCTCCTCCTCTTCATCTTATCGTGTATTTCCCAGTTGCGTCCAAAGTAATTCTTTACTGAAACGAATCAGTGATGCAACTCAGGGATGCGACTTAGCTAAATGATACACTGTTAGTAAATCTCAAATGTTCGCTCCAAATGTATCATTCGACTCAAATGGATCTCGAGTCCGAGTGAGCAGAATGATCCGAATGAGCTGAATGATCCGAGTGAGCCGAATGAGCGGAATGATCCGAATTAGCTGAATAATCCAAGTGAGCTGAATGATCCGAATGAGCGGAATGATCCGAGTTAAACGAAAGAGTAAGCTGTGGGCTGTCCGGGGTGAATAGGTCTTTCCATGTATTACGCGGGGAAAAGAGATAGGTATATACATGGCACAGCAGGAGGGGATCGATTATTCATTCTTAACAAAATCAATTAATCACGGTTCTATCTCAGAGTTGATGTTCCAGATGATTCAAATGAAGCGTTTCATTGTTCCGCATTTTTGCACTGATCCAGATGCCAATGTGCCAATCTTTTGAAAGATACGCCAGGTCTACTCAAGAATCAGGCTTTAGCCTGATTCTTGATTGGGGAGTCTGGTTATTATTATTACTCTACCCGCCGAGCTTATGGTAGAAATATACAAATAGATTTGATAAATACAGAAATATATACTCAGATTCGAACCTATGGTCGTTCTTATATACCGAGCTACCATCGCTCTATCAATTCTGAGTGAATAGTTAAAGATACTAGCACGCATTCATGGAAAGCATCAAAACTATATCGACAAAAGTGAACAACCTTTTAGGTGGCGGAAAGGGCCGCTAGCCATAAAGGGGTAGTAAAAGGGATGGCTTCATTAAAGGGCTAGCCGGCGTAAAGGATATTGCATCGTGTTTTATTCTTTTTTAGCGTGTCAAATAGGTTTACGCGGTGAATTTTGTTGTCCAACTCTGCGGGTTAAAGTGGGTGTAATTTTTTCGTGTTTTCGGACATTTTGTGCGTGGGCGCGCTGTTTGATGTTTAGGATTTCGGGGTGTTGTAAATGTTATATGAAATCTTTGTTTTAGGAAACTAGCCTAACGATGTAAATGATACTTTATAATTATATACTCTAAGTAGGTATACGAGTATACTCGTTATCTAAGTTTGTCCCTCCTAAATATCTCCGTGAAAAAAATGTAAATCGTAGTAAGTTATTGCTAAAAATATGACCTATATGGTCAATCAAAAAGTCTCTGTAGTGACTAGTACCTAATAATAACTGAATTGTAAGTGTAATTCAAACAACTTTATTTCTGATAGCCAAGTGATTAAAAAATATCTGTCACATGTCTAAATAACCAACATGTTCCAATCGTAAAACGGCTAAAAGTTGCACGGTCTGTAACTTTTATTGTTTATCTTTATAAACTAGAGAGTCATATAAAATCTCCAAAATAAATATCCAGCTCTCAAAACTGAACTTTATAAAGTTTATATTATTATTTATAATATTAATTCAAATAAATAAAAAAAACTGGCAAAAGCATACAAATAGAATATCAAATAATTACGCAGGCTCTTTTTCAAACCCTCTATACCGTTTTTTAGATTACTCTACATTACGCTCTGATTCTGAAAGCTGCCTACCTGTGTGCTGCCCACAAAAAAATGAGATTAATGCAAACCGGTTATATGAGGTTATTATAACTTTATTCCGATTATGTGATAAAAACCAAATTAAAATAATTATAAAAAATAAACAAATAATAAATATTTCCCAACATCACATACATTGATCTGACTGCGCGATAGGTAGCTCAAGCACCTGTGTTATGGATATCAGGACCAACAGTGGGATTAAAATATATACATATAATACTTTTCTTCTGTTAATACATAGTTATAATACAAAAAACACGCCCAGACCAATACAAACAGACATGTTTATACCCAAAAATATTTGTACTCTGCGGGGATCGAACCCGCAACCCTCGCACCAGAGGCAGCCTTCACTACCACTGATCCAGACGTGTCGTCAGGGATTATGTATATCCCCTATCGTTAATTGAATTATGGCTTTTGGGTACTAAAGTACCGAGTACGTCTATAATACGTATTGCCCAAAACTTTCAACATTTTACAACGAGCTTTGACCAGTTTGACGGAGTCTGTCAAAAGTCACCGGCTTTGTAAAGTGCTCGGCGGCCTGCGCTCGACACCTGCCCACTTTGATGTAGTGCCAACATAGTGCTCGCTCAAACAAATGCGGCTGGATTTTCTGGCACCAACGCTAACGTTGGTTAAAATAAGCTTAAACTTATTAAAAATGTTTTAATAGAGACAGAAACAATAAAACACGTTATCTGTAACTCTTTAGCCAGGCTCAGGATGTGTCTTCTAGGTAATCTTTAATTGTCACTGGTTGGTTTAGATATGTTCAATATACATAACGAAAACATAAATTATTCTTTACTCGAATGAGTATTATGAAACAAACATTGTAAGCACACAGTTTAAAATTATATGAAAATATTTCTATGAGATTCTAATGATTCTGCAAGTCTACAGTTTGTTTCAACTATTATTTTATTTTTAGTTCAACTTTATTTTTCCGCACTTAATTGTTTTTCTTCTCCCATATAAAAGCGGTTTTACAGCGATAATAAGACAGCCTTACTGTACCTACTCTTTATTGTTCTTGTATCATACTTGTATTTTATTTTTGTGCAATATATATTAAATAAAAATGACATGATATCCACAGATAACATTAATATTTTTTATGCTTAATCCTACGAATGAACCATACTATAAAACCTCGCATTCCAAATCATGGTCTAAGAGTATCAATCCCGGGCTGCAAAACCACAGCTTTGGAATCAAACGCTGACATGAGTATTTCTCATGAAGCCCAGGCTAACGTCCATCGCCGACCGCAGGTTTCCAGGCCAGCGAGCAACCTTTGCTCCCACTCGCCAGTCAGCCGCCGCATTATCTGCGTGCACACGACTTCCCTGCTCTTTCCTGTCCACCAGTTAACAAGTATCGACTTGCTCACTGAACACAACGAGATATTGTTTTAAAAATTCATTCTGTTTCTGTATGTATTTCAAGTCGTCACTGTTATGTTTGTTTTTTTTTTATTCGACTTCAAAAACCAAACGAAGGAAGTTATCATTTGACGGAATCTTTTTGTATGTTATGTAATTATTCATTTAATTGGCTATTTTCGAATTAGCGCTGTATATTTCCTAATATGGCACCTAACTCATCTCAAATTTTAATTTAAGAAACTTCTTTTATCCCGTAGTATAGGTGCTTTAACTTAAGTGTTCTTATTTTTACATGCAATATTTGTGATATGGCAACAATAGAAACGTGTTGAAGTCGCAGGACCGTCCAGAAAATATTATTTATTTCCTTTGCAGAACCAACCGGAAATCATATCCGGGAGCTATTGTAGAAATGGCAAGGATTTTATGCGATATACATTTTTAACAGGAAATAGGTACAGTATTATAGTGTTTTGTTTTGCTGTGTAGTTTCTATACATACTGTTCCACCACCAGTTTAAAACAACTTTTTTTTACTGCCTCGGCGGCGAAGTGGCTAATGGGTCGCAATTTAAAGCGACGGTTGCGCAAGAGGGCCTGGGTTCGATCCCCGGGTCAGGCCAAAAATGTATCTAAGAAATTGTTAGTATCAACCCGGAGTCTGGAAGTTGACTGTATTGTATCCCCGTGCCTGAGAAAGCACTTTAAACTGTTGGTCCTGCACCCCATTCCTCTCCAGGTCGTGTCACCCTGGTGTCCCATCGGATAATGAGGTAATGGAATATAGAGTGCACTTGTGTTTGCGCACACACTTGAGCACTATAATATATCCTGCCTACGTGTCTGATCATTGAGATTAATCGCCGTAACCGTAATCGGCTGGAGGATATTAAAACAACTTTTATCAAAAGAAAGCAAAGTTTAATCTCATAATTTTATTATTAACTTTAATTACTAAAACGACACAGCAAAAATCTATGAATTATGCAGGGATATTCTTTTATTATCAAACAATAAGTGGATAATTAGAGCTTATGTGTATAGAAACTATAAGTGGATATTTTTTTTATATTATGGCAGACAAACGAGCAGACGGCTCAACTGATGGTAAGTGAATTACCGCCGCCCATAGACATCTGCGACACATGGCGCATCACAGATGCGTTGCCGGCTCTTAAGGGAGGAATAAGCTCTTTTCTTGAAGATCACCAGGTCGTACCTGTTCGGAAACACCATCGTTGGTAGCTGATTCCATAGTTTTACTACGCGCGGTAGGAAGTGGCGTGAGAAGCGCACTGTGGTGGAGTAAAATCCATCCAAGTGATGTGGGTGAAATTTGGAATTCTGGCGTGATGTACGATGGTGAAAATTTGCAGCTGGAATAAGGCCGAACAGCTCCTCGGAACAGTCTCCATTGTAGATGCGATAGAAGACACATAGCGATGCTACATCTATACGCAATGACAAAGGATCAAGCGTGCCGGAAAGAGCCTGGTCGTCGATAATTGTGACTGCTCTTCGCTGGATACGGTCTAGAGGAAGAAGCTGATACTTGGAAGCTCCAGCCCAGAGGTGAGAGCAATATTCCAAAAGAGGACGCACCTGCGCCTTATAAAGTTGCAAGAGATGCCTCGGCATAAAATACGCCCTCGACCTATTGAGCACGCCAAGTTTTTTGGAAGTCAATTTCACTACTTCATTTTTATTTTATACTGCCTTCAAGTAATAAAATCATTTGATTTCATCATCATCTCATCATGATTTCATGTAAGCAGCTTGACGGTTAACTAACGAATGTTGAATTCGATTCCGGAATAAGTAACATAAGCTTTCCTGACTCTAAATTCCATAAAACCTTAATGTTACATAATAATAGCCTGCCCACGCTATATTCTCTATGCCCACACCATTAATATTAGCGCCATAATAAATAATCCTCGTACAGTCCCTGCTGTTGATTCTGATACCTGTAACACAGGTGCTTGAGCTTCCTGTCTCGGAGTCGGATCAATGTATGTATAAGAATAAGAATAAGAAATAATTTATTGACCACAACACATTACATACAAATCTGGATAAGGACAAAACATTATGAAGTTGCGGCCAACAAGGTTCAGCCTCAGCATGTGCTACAACAACCGCTAAGCAGCCGCTGCAGCGCTGATTTTCAGGCTGAACCTTCGAGCGACGACTCATAATAAAACATACAACATGAAAAAAAAAAAAATACTGACAATATTAATAGAAAACGGAATAACATCTATAACGTGAACATAAATAACAAGACGCATACATACAGATCCAATAAACAAAAAAAAAAAAAAAAAGAATGCAACATTAATATAAATAAATTGATATAAACCGGTACATATAAGGTACATAATTAATAAATAAACAAACAAAAACAATGCTCACACAAATACAATAAATAGAAATAACGACAGTGGCGCCATCATTCACTTTTTTATTGACACACCCTCCAGTGACGGTGGCGCCATCTGTGTCACTGTAGTGTTATCCAAAAAAAAAAAAAAAAAAAGTAAGAGTAAAAAAAAATACACAAATTCATGAATGATGTCGAAAGCATTTTCATACCTGCATCATGATAGTGATTGGCGATTACCTAAGTTAAAAATGATTACTAGTTATTATAAGTGTGTGCAGTGATGACCACATGTGGCCCACGCCTTGCCACGTAAGCAAAATATAACCTTCCGAGTTAGAAATGCCTAATAATCCGGAGAACAAACCATTGAAACATGTGAGGTTATGTGGCATCGTTTATTGTGAGGTTGCCCGTGTATTTTTTCCACCGATGGACGGATACAATGGATTGATTCACCTACTCGGACGCTGAAGTGCGGCCGCTGTGTCAGAACGATTCCCCCAACGTACGTCGTGAGTAACTTAGAGGTACGTTACCACACTTTTGGTTAGTGATCAAATGCTTTGTGAGTTGGTACTTAAAGGAGTGTATCGTTTTCAGGTCACGGACGGGAGGAGGGATATTGTTCCACAGTTTGCTGCTTGCGTACCTAAAAGAGCCACAGAATGCCACCGAGCGGTGCTTGGCAGTGAGGAGTAGGTGCGAGCATGACCTTTTTGGGTACCTGTTGGAGTCTCTCGCCCACTTCAACTTACTGAAAAGGTAGGGTGGCCTTTGTGTATTTATGATACCAAACAGCATAGTGGCTAGATGCAAGCGTCTACGGGCCTCCATCCTTAATATGTTTCTAGCATTGAGAAAGGGAGTGACATGTGTTCTTGGTGGAATTCTGAAACAGTATCTTGCACAAGCATTTTGTACTCGCTGAATAAGCTTCTGTGTCCTGGCTAAAAGGCAGGGACCGTAGACTGTGTCACAATAATTAAGCTTAGACAGCACCAATGACTCGCATAACGTAACTCTCACTGCTTCACTAATATAATGTCTTATTTTATACAATAGTTTTAACCTATAAAAACAATGCCGGGCACACTCAGCAACATAGCTCTCAAAGTTCAATTGACCATCAAAAATCAGTCCCAGGTTCCTGGCGGAGTTGACGCGCTCAACTACCTCCCCATCAATAACAATATTCAACGGAACATTGTTTACTTTTTGTAGGCTCCTATCTGTACCCGTAACCATGAACTTAGATTTTTTAGGGTTAAGAACCAGGCAATTAGACCTACACCATTCCGATATGCGCTCCAGGTCCTCATTTATTTTCGCAACTGCAATATCATAATCGTCTGGTTTAAATGTAAAGTACATCTGCAAGTCATCTGCATAGATGTGGTATTGGCAATTTTTGATGTTGGTGGTGATATCTGCACTGTACAGGGCGTACAGGAGGGGCCCTAGTGTTGATCCTTGTGGTACACCACGGCTCACAGGCATGAGAGAGGAGCGAGACTTCGTCCCGTCGATATTAGTAAGCTCGACGCACTGCCATCTATTTTCCAGGTAACTGTGGAACCACCGCACCGAACCAGCATCGAGTCCGTAGTAGGCCAACTTGGAGAGTAGAAGTGCAGTATTGATCGAATCAAATGCTCGCGAGAAGTCGAGCAATAGCAGGACAGCGACCTCCCCCCGATCACGTGCAACCAGTAGGTGATCCACTACATCTGCAAGGGCTGTTGCCGTTCCGTGTCCTTTCCGAAAGCCTGATTGCAGTTCTGGTAATATGTTGTTTTTCTCCACATACTCCGTGAGCTGATGGCAAACAGCCTTTTCTAACACTTTTGACAGGCAGGGCAACAGGCTGATGGGACGCAGGTCACTCACAGACGTCGGGTTACTGTTCTTAGGCAGAGGCTTCACCACGGCCACTTTCCACCTATCCGGAAATACTCCCCTGGATATGGAGTGGTTAATTATGGTGGTTATGGCAGGCAATAATTGGGGCAGTGTCAGAGTTAACATGTTGAGCGATATATCATCAATGCCCCTGGCATTAGATTTAAGTCCCATGATAATTTTGAGCACCTGGGCCCCTGTCACGGGCTGTAAGGAGAACACTGATGTCCCACACCTCTGGTATTCGTAGAGTGTCAGCTGGGATATCTGTACACCATCTTTACCAGGTACTCTAAGAAAGTGACTATTTATCGCGTCTGGGTCCATGCACGATGGAGGTAGGTCTGTGGTCCTTTTATTATTCGGGATGACATTTGACTTGAGATTTCTCCATAATCTTTTTGGATCACTCAAATTTTTGTTGATGTGGTTATTAAAATAACATCTCTTCTCACGTTCCAGAGCCTCCAACACTATATGCCTCATGTTCTTGTACCGCTCTTTAGCTACGTCGGTGCGGTTGCGTTTCCAGCTCTCATGGTACCCATCCCTAATGAGCATCATCGACTTGACGGTATCTGTTACCCATGGGTGGGGTGGGTGTTTAAACTTCCTTGTTTTGATAGGAGCATGCAAGTCGAATAGAGAGTTAATGCAGTCTGTGAACAATTCAACAAGGGTATTAGTGTCGTCAACGTTGTGGAAGCAGCTCCAATCAATAGGCATCCAGGTCTCTGTTGAATTGCTCCACCAATATATTCTTCATTGGCCTATACATTACCCACTGTGGAGGGGGTTTATCGGCTTTGATTTTAAAATTTGCTGTTACGATTGCATGGCCGCCCAAGTCAGGGTTATGCTTGACATTGACATTCAGTGTCCTGGAGTCAGTGCAGATGATATCTATCAAGCTGCTACTGTGCTCAGTAAAATGAGTTGGTTCAGCAACCACCTGACTCAAGCCGGTACTACTGAGGAACTGAGCTAGGAGTCTAGTCTTCCCGCTACTAGCATCCAGCAAGTTAATATTGAAATCGCCCGCGATTATGATTGCATCATGGCCGACAAACGAAGCTATGGAGTCTGTGATGGCGTCCAGAAAGGTGTTCACATCCTGCCAGGGAGGTCTATAGGCTGTACCCGTAACTACCACCGCTCCACTGGTGCGGACCCTCAACCACATCTGCTCAATTCCCGGGCTTGGTGGGTAGTCACATAAGCTTACATTTATTCCCCTACGTATATAAAAGCCGACTCCCCCCCCTCTGCCCCCTCGAATGTTTGTAGGTCTGGGGCAGTGTTTGAGCTGATATCCTGTGAGCTTAGGAGCCCTGTCCTCCTCACCTAATCTCAGCCATGTCTCGTTTACCGCAATGATGTCAGGGCTAAGGGCACCCACTGCCACAGAGAACTCTTCGTGCTTGGTGCCGAGTGAGCCAGCATTGTATAAACTAACCCTGAAATTTTTTAAAGGAAGTTTTGTTGACATGTAAGAATAACCAGTATCAGCTTGGAGAAACGTATGCGCGTCATTCTTAGTATTATTCGTTTTGTAAATTGTGTTATATATATGAGTGACCAGAGGTTTGCAAATATAGTAAGTAAGCAGTAAGTTAAGCTATATTTATAAGAATGTTTCTGTAATATCGCACTTTTAAGTTTGTTCACTATGTAGTGTATATTATGTGTATAGATAATTCTGTAGTGTATATTATGTATGTAAATATGTAACTGTTTCTGTACTGTATAAGTGATTTTATTTAGTAGTTTATTTTCTTTATTAAATGCAATCACTGTTGAGGAGATGAACCAAGGATAATGATTTTTATTAGTCCCAACTCGTGCGTAAAAACGCTTACGAGCAGAACATGACCCGAGAGAAGACAAAATTGGTAAATATAATATTATTAGCGCTAGTTGGCACAATGTACAATACACGCTATGTACATAGGGATTAATATGTTTTATACATTTGTTTTCAGAAACCCGCAGTCAAGAAGCCCGATTGAAGGGGCCAAGCACGCGGCCCACATCCTCGTCGGATCGCAGTTGAAACGTGGGGGACCCATCGGCCTGGCGGATGTAGATGCGGCCGCGCCTCGTCCAGGTGTATCGCCATCGCAATCTGCGACACTCCTCCCGCACCCCGGTGAAACAGCTGACGATTAGCTTTCGTCAGCCGTTCATTAATATATACGCGGGCGCCATCAGCTGCAGCGAGTGTGCGGCGCACGCGCGCGGCGCGCAGCAGTTCGTCCGCAGTCCGCGGCGTGCGAGCCTTACTACGAGGCGCCTCGGCCGTGCCCCCGCCTCCTTAACCGGCGGACCCACACGCTCGGCGAAGACAACGTCCCGCTCCTCAAGCTTCACGCCCAAGCGCGAAGCAAGCACGGTGACGGCGTGCGCCGCATTCTCGCCCCTCTCCTCCGGCAGCTGTCCGATGTCCAAGTCCGAGAGAAGAGCTTCCTGATTTCGATCGTTGAGCTCAGCACGGAGTTGAGTGATGGTGCCCTCCAACTCCCTGGTCCTGGCAGCCTCCTCAGCAGCCAGTACAGGATGCTGCTCTAGCGCTGCAACTCTTTGCTCAACTCCGTCGAGACGTGTGACCACTGTTTCGTAGGCTTCACGAAGCTGTGCCATCTCCTCGCGGAACTTTCGCATCTCCGACACCAGTTCCTGCACCTCCCGGCGATGTAGGCATGACGGTTGGTCATGTTCCACGACGTTATGTTTGTGTGCAGTGGTCTTCCGGCTTAGGTGGGGAGCCTTTTTACGTTTTTTTTGATGCGTTATCAGTATCAGTGTCCGAAGAATGCTGCTGAGCAGTAGCAGGTGGCGGAGATCTCTGTGTTTTAGGCATTGCTCGATTAAGAAATCAATAATTTAAATAAAATAAAAGAAAAAAAAAAAAATTTTTTTTTTTTTCCGGCTCGGGTTTGAACCTCGGATCTCTGGGAAGGCGTGTCGGTTCACTTGTGTAGTGCGCACCCTGCCATGGGCCGTTACAGATTGGCACTCGAATTTATGCCTCTATATTAGTCAGAGCTAGGTGTTTGATGCCGTACTGTCACTGGGGCGAGGGTCGTTCACTAACACCTTGTGCAAGTCTACCCGTGTAGCGAATTTGTTGGAGGCGATCAGCTTCTTATTTTGTACGAAATACGCACTAACCGAACTGTAGCTCTTGTTATTTATGCTATATTATGTATGTGATGTTGTGAAATATTTATTGATTTATTATTATTTATTTATTTACAGCGCACAGTAACAGTTGATGCACATTTTTTGTGCTACACAGCTACTTTTGTGCTACTCGGAATAAGACCCACAAACTATTTAAGGTGACGGGTAGGGCGTGTGCCCTACCCTAAAATTAAAATCGATTGGCGTCGCTAGTGTTAGCGACGCAAATCGATTTTAATTTTAGCTACTAAACAGGATCTATTTTAAACAAATTCGGGGTTACAACCTCTCGGCAAACACTTATTAAACTATTTATTAAATAACCATGCACAAATGTTGGGTCTAACGCGTACGCGAAAAATTGATTCACTCCAAGAGCGGCCACTTTTGGCGTGAATCAATTTGTCGCGTACAAAAACGGACCCAACATTTGTGCATGGTTATTTAATAAATAGTATAAGTGTTTGCCGAGAGGATGTAACAATGAAACTGTTTAAAATAGATCAGGTTTAGTAGCTAAAAAATAGAATCGATTGGCGTCGCTAGTGTGCCCTACCCGTCACCTTAAAATGTGCAGCTTCTGCTGTTGACCGTACTATAGAGGGAAATATTAGGAAATAGAAATTCAAATAACTCTCACATAAGGAAAATCATAATTATTATATTTTGATAAAAAAGTTTCGGAGTCCTTCATTTAGCCTATAAGTATTGTTCGCTTTGTATTGCTAACCGTAGAATAATTGTACGAGTAGCATACAAGGCTGTTTTTAATTGACAGTAAACTGCTTTTAATTATTTCATGCAAACTAACATGTAAAGAATGCCTTTCATATAAATTTGCTTAATGTAAATACCCTTTGTAAAATATTTGTTTTCTTTTTAAGTTACGTATAAAATACAGGGTGACACTGTAACCAAAAAAAAATTAACTAACCTGTGCTTAGTGCGTTTATCATTTGTATAAAGTAGTAATCCTTTACCCGGACTTGTATTACATTACTCTATGGTGTGTACCAACCTATACTAAAAATAAATTGTGTGAATGACTCAATTTTAAAATAAAAAACTTTACATTGCCATAATATGTGCTTTAAAAATTGTTTCTCATACGTTGATAACTCTCACCACATGAAAGATTAACTTCCAGCCAAGTATTTTTTTATTATAATGGTACGAGTATCAATAAAACTGCCATATTATTTTATGTTCTTATAAAACGGGATACACTCACCTTAGCTCGGTTAAGTCCTAATTAAATTATTTTATACGTATAGGCATGCTTTTGTAAACAGATATGGGGTAAGAAACTCCGTAATTCAAATTGATGTTCAAAACCTGTATAACTATGTATTTTTTCTATTAGCCGAAAACCTTACAGGCAAGTTCAAATACCTATGTATCATTTCGAACTTATCTTATAATTTTAAGTTTATTCTGGTAATATTAATAAAAAAGGAGAAAATATTGATTCAGTCATACATTTCGAAGCGTAAAGGTTACAGGGTTTAATATACGCACCATTAAAAAAAATATCTGTGTGAATCTAACCGTTTTGCTATCTTTGTTCATTACTGGTTGAAAAAAAAAACACGTCATTAATTAAGATGAGGATTAACACGAAACGAAATTTATTATGTGAGACAACATTATGTTTATTTTATTTTATTATTTTATTTTATTTCATTATTTTGTTATTGGTTCTCTTACTTTATTAGTTTTAAGTTTTACTTACTTAGTAGGTTTTCAACTCAATGTATAAGCATACTTAGATATTGCAATGCCTATAAAAGGTGGTTAAGTAGTAAAGTAGCATTATACATAGTTATAATGCAACGCGAAAATATAAAAGAAAACACGTCATAAAAACTAGTTCAAATGTTTGTCATGACAGTAGGTGACTTTTTAATGTTATTAATGTTTAGCCATCTACGGATACTCGAATAATAAATGTAAAACGAATTCGTATTAAATAAATACATTTCTTAAGTAAATAATAAACTTAAAAATTATTGTTAGAGAATATCTAAACCAGATAAAGTTGGATTCGCCTTCTCCGCGAATAGCAGGATAACTATAAAAGAATAATAAAAAAAAAAATAATAAGGCGATACGCATATTGCTAGGAAACACTAATTACTGGAACAAAATACACATGTGAGTATTTTGCTAGTACACATGTGTGTAGCTATATAGCTACGATGTTTATCTTGCTAAAGAAATCCCAGCCAAATATGCCAAAACTACTTGTAGGTACCTACGTTGTACTGGTTATGGAAAAACGTCGTGCCCTTGAGAGTTTTCCTCATAAGCTGAGCTTGGGGTTTTTATTTATGTAGGCACTAAATAAGTATCTACGTAAGAAATACGAATGTTTTCCCATGGTAAGTAACCGTCTAGGGTTGACTATTTATTTTCTTTTCTATTTAGCTAGGTATTATTATAACCGGCCTCTTGTTGTGACGCAATTAAAAATTAAGTATTTATAATTGAGTAAAAGTAGAAGTAAAGCATCAGCCTATATACTGTCCCACTGAAGGGCAAAGGCCTCCATCATAGAAATCAAGTTATCGCTACTATAATAGGATTAGGCTTAATCACCACGCTTGCCTAATGCGGATTGGTGATCACAAACCCCAGCAATGTTCGAAAAATTCAAAAAATCCCCGAGTTCACAACCTGGTACTTAAACCACTAGACCAACAGGGCGTTATTGGGTTCTAAATCAGATAGATAGGTACCTAGATACTCTTTATTGCAAATGGTCTTCATTATTTAAAAAAATCGTCCAAGTGAGAGTTTCACTTTTCGTACCATTGATTTTGTAAGTAAATACGAGTATATAATTATTAATAAGATATATATACAAGTATTTTGTGAATATTTTTAATATCAAACTAAAATCACGTTTGTTGTATGAAAGCCTCCTTTAATATTTATTTTATTATTTATAATTAGAATAAAACTACAATTCAGTATTTTGTGTTTTTTAAGCGCTTACCTGTTACCGTTTATTGAAATCGAGCATAAAAGTATCAGCCTATATACTGTCCCATTGCAGGGCAAAAGCCTCCATCATAGGTATCCAGTTATCGCTACTATACGATGGGATTAGTCATAATCACCACGCTTGCCTAATGTTCGAAAAATTCGAAACATACTTTTTGCTCGTCCCGGGAATCGAACCCTGAGATTACGGCCCGGTACTTAAACCACTTGACCAACAGGGCCCAAGATCCAAAAACAGCAATTTTGCATGGCTATTTACATTCACTAACACTGCTATTTTAAATAAAATTGTATTGATACAGTCAACATTTTTACATCAGAAACTTTTCGTCAAATGTTTATGATTTGCAACTGTCATTTAACTCAATAGACGCTTGAATATATTCCTATACTGCTCTAAAACAATAGTATGCAACTAAAAAGCGTAAACTGTTTTGCAATCCATACTAATAATATAAATGTGGAAGTGTGTGTCTGTATGTCAGCCTGAAACGTTTTTCAGGCTGACATACAGACGTCTTTCACGGCAAAACGGAGCGACGGATTGACATGATTTTTAGCGGATATAGTTGAAGTTGAACTTTTTGTCTCTTTTTAACACGAGCGAAACCGCGAACAAAAGCTAGTTATTTTATAGAAGTTAGATAAGTCCGAGTACTAGAAGGATTTTGTAAATACGATCATCACGTTTAGATAGTTAAAATGGTGCAATAATCTTGCTATCAGTTAGCCATTGGCTCGTTTGTCCGTCATAATGTAAAAAAAAAACCGGCAAATTCGAGCACCCCTACACCCGTACATACGTTATGTTTGATCAGGCCCTCGCAAGCAAATCCGCGGGTATTTGTTGTGTTAAACAAAAGCGCTCGCGACAAAAGGCCGGAGATTACGTCCATTACGCCGCGACACGAAGCGACGCGCGGACGCACTGCGCCGGAGTGGCATCCAGAGTCTGCAGAGCGATACAACGCGATGGGCACTTCCGTAAGGAAGTGGCCTAGTGTACCTTTTACGTACGTGTTTACTTAGAAAGATTAAGACGGGGATTAACATGAAATTTATTATGAAATATGAAAAATTATATGATATAATATATGAATAATTATATGAAATATTTTGTACTCACACACTCGTATTTTGCTTGACGTCGTTGCGGCTACGTTACAGCAGCCGTGGTCACGGAGCTGTCACGTCGTGGAGCAGACTGGCGGTGCACGGCGTCATCTGCTAGGGCCGGGCTGTGAATTTTCGGACATCCTCACATTTCATCTAGATAAATTGTCAGTGAAGGTACACCGACACAAATTTAAATTATAGTTATAATGCAACGCGAAAATCTAAAAAACATGTCAATAAAAGTAGTCCACATTTTTGACATGACAGGACGTGACATTTTATCCATCTACCTATAACTACTCAAATAATAAATTTAAACGAAGTCGTGTTATATTAAAATAAATATACTGCTAATTTCACACTTAACTTAATTGTAATTACTTAATAATAACTTACTTTTAATTTATATGATGTTAATAAAAGGTCATCATAACATTTATTTTAACTAACCATAGTATAATACGGAACATAAAAAAGTACCTATTTACAGAATGCTAAAAATAAACAAAAAGAGGAATACTATTTACAAGAGATAATGGATGAGATGAAATTAAAATAAATATATTTCTTGTGAAAATGTACTTCAAAATTCATATTAAAGTCTAGGGTTAGTTACATAATTTATAATTATAGAATACAATACTTCTATCTATACCGCTGAAACGCACTGCGCTGTAGTCACAGAATAGAGTGTCATCCAGAGTCTGCAGAGTGATACAACGATACTAGTGTACCTTTTACGTACGTGTTTACTTGGTAGGTCATAAGTCCTACTAAGTAAATTATGTAATATGCTTTTTCTATTATATGCTTTTGATGGAATTAGTCCAAGATTTAAATTGATGTACAGGTACACTATGTCTTATTCAGTACGATGGACATGTGTAATATTACGGTATCTGTGTACTGATACGTTTCTTGTCGTGTAAGATGGTAGTAACAAAAGTGACTAAAGGATTTACGTTCATGGAGCGTCTGCAGAGCGAACAATGCAATGGAAACGTGCTGACACGTTCTATAGTAGTGACAGAGACGTGACGGTAACAAGAGATCGGAGACTTCCTGGTAGGTACGTCCATCACGACAAGACACGCAGACGCACTGTACTGAACTGACGCATCCATCGAGATACAATACGAGTTTGTAGCTTTGCTCCGACTGGATACAAAGTGTTAAACACTAACAAAGCATACCTACATGGAGTCCATACTGCCGTCCGATTTCGGACACGTCCATTGTGCCGACGGCCGGGGCTGCGCCTGCCTGAAGGACACGTCGAGATAGGGTTGCCTCAAAGCGACCCATTAGTGATAGCGCGGCTGAATTGAAACTCTGTCACTAAACAGCGGTATTGGGAACAATAGAGCTACGCGTGTAGCTGTGCGTTAAAGATAACTAAAGGCAAGGTTCATACAATTAAATAGGCAGTCTATGATGTAAAAGATAAAAGATGGATAAATTTTATTTTGAAACTTAATAATTAGAGGTCGAAATTAGGGAGAGTCATTTATGTACTTGCATAGAAATGTTGATACCAATATGGATATTCCCAGCATTAATAATGGATTTCGTAAAAACAATTTTAGCCGTCAATTTTAGCCGTTAGGACCTCCTAAATTACTGCAGATTCATCAATGTTGGATTTGTTGAAGTTTGACATTCTGGCATAAAAAAATACTTTTTTATTCGAACATTCACGGGTTTTTTTTCACCTTTATAAGATTAATCAAGACATTTGAGGCATATTTACTTAATGAATTATATCGTTTTAAATACCAAAATGACTGTACCTAATTCCGACCTCTGATAATTCGTCTGTCGGTTTTTTCGGTTGGGATCCGTTTTTAATTTAGAAAAAAATTACAAGCAAATCTTCCTAGTTACTATCACTTATGAACGGTTGGACCGATTTCAATGTTCTTTCGTTAGTTTAATTCGTCTTCAATGATTAGCAGAACAATATCAAAGTAGGATACAGAGTTATTTGGAAAACATCAACAAACTCTTTGATACTGATTGCGAAAAAAATTTACGAAAAAATAAATCTTATTTTGTTTTATCTGTTTGTTTGTATACATCCCGTTGCGTCATCCAAGCAATTCAACTTCTCCCTGAACTGTTCATTATACCGCCAAGAAAAGTATCTGCCGCTTTTCATTAGTTTATATTGCTTCATTCTGGTTTAGTTCTCGGTTTGTTGAACAATGCTTTTGCGCAGTAGGTATTCTGCCAAGGTAAGAGTACGGCATGGTACCGTTTTGTCTGTTCCTTTAGGTATACATAGATACATTGTACATTTTTTTTACATTATAACGGACAAATGAGCAGACGGTACAAGTGATACTAAGAGATCACCGCCATCCACGAACATCTATAAAACCTTACTTCAACTAAGTACATACCTAGATAGAAAACATTTATTCGCATTCAAGCTGACACACATAAATATAAAAAAAGTAAAATTAAAAATAAGGTACAATTAAAACAAAGGCATTTAGCAATAAAAATAATAATTTAAAAAAGAAACTCCAACAAACATTACAAATTTGCAAAAGGTAGCATAAAAACGTACGAGCCTCTAGGACATACTTAAAATTCCTCCCAACAGCCTACATACCCTCGACGCCACCAGACGCCAAATAAGAATTTTACAATGTAAAAGGGAAAGTTGCCTATTACCTACTACTACATAGGCTATTTTATCGCAGGATATTTAACAGACAATCTTCAGATAAATAACGATGAAAGTGGAAGATTCCGCACTCACGACATAAATAAATAAAATAATTGAACAAAAAACATTTCATACACTATAAATAAATAAAATAAATATTTCACAACATCACGTACATTGATCTGACTCCGTGATAGGTAGCTCAAGCACTTGTGTTACGGATATCAGAATTAACAGTGGGATTACAAATATATACAAATAATACTTTTCTTTTGTAAATACATTTACTTATAATACATAGAAAACACCCAGACCAATACAAACAGATATGTTAATGTACACAAATGTTTGTTCTATACATACATATTGCCGAAATGGAAAAATATATCGTCTCTTAAAAATATAGCAACTGGTGGAGTGGCAAGAATGTTAGTTCTTCGGTAACTGGTTTTGAATTTTAGTTTCCAATGAGGCCGGAGGGTAATAAATTATCGATGATACCTTTATCGAAGTCATAAAAGTCAGAATCGGAGAACAGGAGTCCTTATAACTATTTGGTATGGATCCGGTAGTGGACTAATGACCACAAATGACAGGACGTGTAGTTAGATAGATGACTGATATGTGCTTTAAAATGATTATTATAAGTCATTTGTTCCATAACTACAGGTTATAATGATATGAAACAATTATGACTTTGGGAAGTCGTGTGTGCGGCCGGTAATCGAAAATGTACTATGAAGGTTATGTGCGAACAACCTGTAATTATCCCTGTTTTCCTACGAAAGTGTAGCCAAGGACAGTCCCTGGTTTATGTATGGCAATTGAAGGGAATGGGCTACGAAATAAAAGCTACTAGGGAGTTAACCATAAGTTCTATCAGATATTTGCTTCGTTTCCAGCGCTCCTTTTTCCCACGCTTCGTGCAAACTGAGTGCAAACTGAGAGGGATAGGGCGCAGGAGAAACGGATTAACTTTCTTTCCGAGGCACGGGGATACGTGACCGCCAACTTACAAAATCCGGGCTGACACTAAAAAATTCTTACCGAAAACTCAAAAACGCAAAGTAATAATGGTATATGGTCATGTCAACAATAATATGAGGTCATGATCCAGCATTTGTTAATTCTACCAATTACATTGAAACGATTGCCGTCTGACTTCCGCAACCCTTACACAGGGGAACCAGATCAAGTCTCGTAAGGAGTTGCACGTTTATTGTTTCACATCTCTAGTTTGAGAAACGATTGGTAATCTCAATCCCGAGCTATATTCGAAAAGTTCGAAACATACTTTTCGCTCGACCCGGGAATCGAACCCAGAACCCCGAGATCACGGCCCGGTACTTAAACCACTAGACCAACAGGGCGTTAACTTTTGTAATAACCTATAATAAATAACCCCTTTCTATTTGTTCCAGCGCATACCTCAAAGATGACTTCGCCGTGATGCCTTACCTTGAAGCCGGGTTTAACAGGGTAAGTGCTGTTTTCACTTCATAGGTACCTACTTAACCTTTTTTCGTCTCAGAACGGAACGCTCGGAGTAGGGAAACCCTCTATGTAAAGGGCTCAGATTATGTAGAGACATTTAACGGGTGTAAGGTATCTCCGCATATAACGCGTCGAAATGACTTCAAAGCTCTTGGAGCCCAATTCTGGGTGTGATATAGATATTGAATTCGAAATATATGGAGGAATGTCTAGAAATCTCTCGTTCACATCTACGTGTGCACGTGAAAATTGAGCTCCAAAAGCACCTCTAAGTCATTGGTTAAAACCCAAATAAGTGTAATTTTTGGTGTCGCTAGTTGTATTCTATTTAATTGACATGTTTTTTTTTTTATGTGATAGGCGGCAGAATAGCAAATGGATCGCCTGATGGTACTCGAGTGCCCCACGAGTGCGAGTATAGACGCAAATAGTGTGCGAGCGAGAAGTGTATAGATAGATGCGCCGCCAATTCCGATCCCATTCTTTATCCACACAGGTTGTACTCGTATATAGTGTTGTGAGGTCCAAAATAATACATTTTTCGTTATTTCTTTCTTCTTTCTTTAATTTGGATGACAAAACAATAATATGGTACCATGGAGCTGGTCTGATGATGCGGTTGAACGGTGACCATAGAAACTTCGGTTCTTGTAAACCGATTGAGTTGAAATTTGGTATGTCTTCGTTACTTCGATAACAATGCAAAAATGTGGTATCATGGAGCTGATCTGAATAGGAGTTGGAAGAAGCCTATAGGAACTCCGATTCCTGCGAACCAATAGAGCTAAAATTATTTATGTCTATGTAATTTGGGTAACAATACAATAACAAGGTATCATTGTCCTGGTGCAATGAGGAGTTGCAGGGTAGCCACAGTAACATTAGATCCACTGGGTCGATTGAGTTAAAATTTGGTGTATTTACGTAACTTTGTTGACAATATGATAATATGGTACGATGGAGCTGGTCTGATGATGAAGTTGGACGGTATCTATAAGGTATCGTGGACCGAGTTATCAGAAATGTGATCACAATGTATCGAAGAAATTATATGGCCCTGCTTCCGTAGACCACAAATCGTACCCTCAGTGGAAAATAATCATAAGTAATCTTACTTCGAACCATCGATTTTAACATATTTAAAAACAACGTTGAAGGAACTTGTGGAACTTTTTTCATATCTTTCTTCATTAATTTGGCGAATTAATGGAAGAAATTCAACATACAGAGTGTATCTTTGAACATTTACATCCCTTTAACCACGTGTTCTATCAACCATTCTGAACAACATTTGTTCTATGACTTATGGAAATTCGCATAAAAAAGAATCAACTTCTCATACAAAGTTGCTCACGTGACTTGGTCATTTAGTATGGGGAGTCGAAAAAATTTTCCACTAATTTCGAAAAGTCGTAGAACAAATGTTGTTCAGAATGGTTGGTAGAACACGTGGTTAAAGGGATGTAAATGTCCACAGATACACCCATGTATCTATCTTTAAACGTACTTTTCAAATATGATAAAATCGATGGGTCGAAGTAAGATCACTTACGCTCATTTTCCACTGGGGGTGGGATATGTACAATACTGTAGGATTGCTGTATGTGAGATGAGGAGTGTGTGAATATTAAAGAATGGAACGGAACGCAGACGAGTGAGTGAGAGGGAATGATGGGTGTGAAAGAGAGAAAAGGATGGAGAAGTAAGACGAAAGACGCGCGCGAGAAGAGTTCCAATTAATTAAAATAAAGAAGATTAATAAGGCTTAATATCTAAGATTGTGAAAGAAGAATAAAACCCGTGTTGCTGTATTTATCTGATTTCATTTGCGCCAAACCCCAACATCACGTTCCCGTTTTCTACAATACTGATATTCCATTAGTTCGTACAAACTTCGGGAACGATGGTATGCATATGATACAACCCAAATCAGTGCAGTTTCAGACCAAATAAAGTCACGGCACCGCGGAACGAAGAATGTTACCCATAGTTAGAGCATAAAGTATAAGCCCATATACTGTCCCACTGCAGGTCTCCATTATAGAAATCAAGTCATCGCTACTATGATGGGATTAGGCTTAATCACCACGCTCGCCTAATGCGGATTGGTGATCACAAACCTGAGCAATGGTCGAAAAATTCGAAATATACTTTTTGTTCGACCCGGGAATCGAACCCAGGACCCCAAGATCACGGCCCGATACTTAAACCACTAGACCAACAGGGCCAAAGCGTATTTCATTATAAATCACGGCAGAAGTTCGATACCTAGCAATAAGCAACACCGTTGAGGTCATATTAAATTTTCAAAGCTCAATTAATTTACACCATTAGCGTAGGCTGGAATTGAATTTCATTGCGTAGCTAAATTGATTACTTATTAATGATACCACTAAGCATAGAACATTTTATATACACAAAATTAAGGTCAAATGATGATATCCAATAAATTTAAGTGAAACAGGTAAATGAAAGTAGTTGTAATAAGAGCCTTCTTTATGTCAGGTCGTGGTTCGAATCCAAGCATGCACCTTAACTGTAACCATGATTCAGTTGGCCAGGTTCCCCTGTAGATGGCAGTCGCCTCATTGTAACTATCAGACTGTTTGGACCCAACCGGGAATTACACACAAAGATAAGAGGGCTAAATGAAAGTAATTATTTATCTTATTTTGTGGGCTAACAAACGCTGTATCAGGGTCAAACTGCTGACGACGTTTGAGCGCCGGCAGACCCTTTAGCGGTCTAATCGGAAAAAGGGTTGCTGAAACAATGGGGCAGACACCTTTTCCACGTTGCAATAAGCCTCCCCGAGAGAGGAAGGAATGGGATAAACGCCTGAATCGGCGTAGCGTCCCCCGCTTAGGTGGCCCCAGTCACTACCTGAGCCCTTTTTTTTTTTGGTTTCGCAGGGGGAATGCCACCGGCTCAAGAGATGAGCCCACTACCTTATGCATATATATATACAGTTCACTCTTATTTCCCTTTTTCAATATTGCACCACCTACCCCTCTTCTACTATCAAATGTCCTTTGCCTGAAGGTTGTCTGGTAGAAATCGCATCCAGCGATAAGACCGCCGAAATTGTACAATTAAGTTTCTGTAATACCTAGATTTTAAAGTTGTGTTTTTTTTTGTGCAATAAAGTATATCTATCTATCTATCTAAATGTAATGTAATGTAAAGTGGACTCCTTTTTCCGCACTTAGACTCTCATTTGGTCCATTGTGCGTGTTGGGCCTGGCTATTCTAGCCAGCATTACTCAACCCAGAAGCGCAGAAGCTTCCTGGGAGCTTCACAGGCTTCGCGGAGTGACCCCGCCGATCCGAGGATTTCTCCGCGTTGTTTGGCCCCCGCATCGCATTCCAGGACCACGTGTGTGACTGATTCTTCGGCGCTGAAGCATCCCCTGCATATATGGCTGTCGGTAGCGCCTAGGGTGTAAAGGCGTTTTATCATTATTCTGAGGTTTTTCCTACTGAGGGTTAGAAGTCGTTTTGTTAGCCGCGGGTCTAATTTGGGTAGTGCGATTTTGGATTGCCTACAGTCTGTAGTTTCCATTCATCGTTTGTTTTGTAGGTCAGTGGATAACTGGCGGGTCATCGCCATGGTCCGAACATGGTCGAATCAGCAAAAATGGAAGCGGTATGAGTGGATGTGGCCCGACCACTGTCGTTTCCGCTCCTCTTTTTGCCAACTGGGCCGCGGCGTCATTACCCAGTGATCCACTGTGCCTCTTTATCTATACTTTATGCATATCAGACCACCGGAGGGCGGCCGGTTATGTGGGACTCTCCTTTGGCTTCTCCCAAAGAGAAGCTAGGCAAAGGCATACCCACTAAACCTTCTGCGGTTCTCCCTCATCGCCCATATTGGGGAATATCATGGTGATACAGCCGAAGCCTCCCTCCACTATATTTCCCGACTACCTGAGCCCTGACCCTCGAGAGTATGAATATGGAGATATAATGGAGATGGATGGACACTGACTGTATTAATAGTGCGATAACAGCTAAATGGAACAATACTATCAAGATCATCAGCCTTTCGCAGTCCAATGCTGGACGTGGGCTTCGTATGTTCGCCACTTCTATTGATCCTCGGCTACTCGTATCCAGCTCCATATAGCCATATTGCGCAAATCGGCACTCCGCCTGCTGTGAAGGCGTCCTACACCTAAAAAAACAATGATATTATTTTAGTAGTTACTACCTTTACTGAGACGCGAATAAAACAATATACCTTAATGGATTATTTAAATATCCAGATAATATTGGACCTCTATGTAGAAATGAATAATCCCATGTCGATTAATGGTCTTTGTTAGAATTTCCCGACGTAAAGAACTGACAGCTTAGGCCATTACACGTGGAACCTGGCTGGTATATATAAAATACCAGCTCTATTAATAAGTTAAGACTTTCTCTTACCTGGCATAGGTAAGAAGATTTTCTTACCTTTTCAATATCGCTTTTTTTTCACTAACGCTTTTGTTATTTAATGGTATCCAATGGACCCATACAACCTTAACCATGCCCCCAATATTTTTTAGGGTTCCGTACCTCAAAAGGAAAAAACGGAACCCTTATAGGATCACTTTGTTGTCCGTCCGTCCGTCCGTCTGTCAAGACCCTTTTTCTCAGGAACGCGTGGGGGTATGAAGCTGAAATTTATATCAATTACTCAGGTCTACTGTCCCTTGAAGCTGTGAAAAAATCAAACTTCTAAACCAACGCAATCAAAAGATACAGCCGTTTATGCCGCAAATTTTCGACACTTGCAAGGGAATCAAAACCTACAGGGTGCTTCCCGTGAACTCAGAATCTTGAAATTTAGTAGCAACGTTTTATAGCATAGATAAAGGAAAAATTACGAAAACCATAAATTTTTAGTTACATCACATAATATTTATTTTTTTAATAATTTTAAACTTACTACCCATTTCCTCATAAACGCGTAAAGGTATTAAATTGAAATTCATACCAAATACTCAGGTCTATAATACCTTTAAGCTGTAACAAAATCAAACTTCTATGTCAACGCAATCAAAAGAAACAGCAATTTAAGCTGCATATTTTGAAACTCGCAAGTACTCGCAAGGGAATCAAAACCTAAAGGGTACTTCCAGTCGACCTAGAATCTTGAAATTTGGCATGAAGCAACGTTTTATGGCACACATAAAGGAAAAATTCCGAAAACCTTAAATTTTTAGTTACATTACAAAATATATATTTTTTTATGAATATAAACTTATTACTTTTTCCTCATGAACGCGTAGAGCTATCAAGTCGAAATTCATATCAAATACTCTAATATCTAATTGCCTTTAACCCGTGAAAAAAAAAATTCTAAGTCAACTCAAAAACGCAAATGTACAACCATTGATACCGCATATTTTGAAACTCGCAACTACAGGCAAGGGAATTAAAACCTAAAGACCACTTCCCGTTGACATAGAATCTCGAAATTTGGCAAGAAGCAATAGCTTACAGCACAGGTAACAGAAAAATTCCGAACAGCTTAAAATTTTAAGTAGTTATACCACCATAAAAGTTGTGATTGTAAACATAATTGTAGTTACAGCAATGACCGCGAGTTATTATACTATATATGGGGAGGGCAACATTTAAAGAAGACGAAATAGCCTTCTTCTTTATATTTCGACGTTCTTTTATCGAAATGATATGTGTCAATATAAAATAAAGGATTACTGAAACGATAAAAAGATCTTTGTCTTAAATTTATGCTCCTCCATCTTTCCCCATTGTAATGTTATGAATTTCATTTTGCAATAAAAATACCATAGTTATGACTCGATTGTCGTAATGAACGAACTTTGCAAACCTTGCAGGTTTGTACGGAACCCTCGGTGCGCGAGTCCGACTCGCACTTGGCCGGTTTTTATGTGATAGGTGGCACATGAATCACCTGATGGAAAACGATTGCCGCCGCCCATGGACACCCGCGACACTAGTGGAATCACCAGGTCGCTGCCAACCTTTAAACCACCCTTTTACCACCCCGAATTGGGCCTCTGGTACAGTCAACAGCAGAAGTAGCTGCACATATTTCGCAGTTTGTGGTTCTTATTCCGAGGAGCATAAGAGTCACTAGCTGCGAAAAGTGTGTATCAACGTTTGCTGTTGACTGTACCTCACTCACGTGACATACAGCACAGTGCTGCTTCACGCCGGCAATATCCAGCATAAATAGGTATATAGTCTTTACCTATCTAGTTATTTGCTGGTTCTGGTTCTCCTCGCTAGAAAACGACATTCCGAATCAGCGCTAGATTACCTACATATTTGTCATACATAAGTGTTCTGTAGAATTAACCTAAATTAGATAAAGAATTATTGTCTTCATTTTCATCCAGAAAACAACAATCCGTCAGTAAAAATATGGTTTTTCAAAAGTTCGTCCGTTCATCATCCGTTCAATACCAGTCTGGAATGATTGACGTCAGCTTAATAATTTAATCCTATTTTAATTAGAGGCCCTATTTATCCGGACCAATTAAAATTGGGTGTAGTCCGAAATTGTGATTTATCGATATCAATACCATGGAATTATAATTAAATCGCCCTTGATATAACGAACATGCCTGCCTATCGAACACATAAACAATGTTTGTCAATGTTTAAAAATAAATGCTACAAAGGATGTTCCCTAAGTAATTTTGACTTTCATTTGGGAAGACTTTTTTGATTCGGCAATTAGATATAAGTCCTAATAATCGTTATTATATGGATATCTGTTAATGTTTCCCTCATCAGCAGTAAATGTACCTATCCATCGCTGTATTATTGCAATTTCTATGTTGTCACAGAGCAACAATGGTGGATCCAAAGACGTCATATCAATCCCCGTTCGGTACAAAGGCCGTGACACGTTTGCAGAATAAAAGCCTCGGGCTAGAGTTTCCGTCTGCTCGTGTGATGCCGCCCAAGTGACGAACAATCGCGTGATCTCGTGATCACATGATAGCGTCACCGTAGATATTATATCTTCTGTGATAGCGTCACGCGCGAGTCATACGCCCAAATACTCAAACGCCGCTCAAACCAATATATAGAAATCTGTCAAATTGCTTTAATAGATTCTCGTCCTAATATCCAACACTTTTGGCTCAATATCAATTGAGGAATAAGTAGTAACTTGATGTGTTAACGTGATGACTATCTGTAGGTATATCTCAATAAGTGTTTTGAGTCTAATGGTTGGGGCGACGAAGTAGATTTTCCAAATGCTTATTTTCCATTTCTTATTGCTTATTTGTATTTCTGTTTCTTGGTAACTTTAAGAGCTAATCAAACTTTTATTTTATTTATTTATCAACGCTCCCGCCTGTGCCTTGTGCGATATTGTAGTGAGGTACATTTCATTGGATTTTGCAAGGTTTGAATAGTATTCCATGTTTGAATTCAATACTCTTTACAAACAAACAAAACTCAAATGAACAATACCTCTTCCTTTTACGGAATTCATAAAGAACTAATTAATAAAGAGAATATTGCACACGTTTCATTGGCAAGCGTTTTTCATGCTTGCTTTAATTAAAAGAAAATTATTTGTACATGTGTAAAAGAGTGAGATTATTTTACTACACTCTTATCGTTCGATATACCTCTATGGAATAATCTTCTGTTAGGTATTTATTTTTAAAACGTAAATCTGGATATTTTTAAGAGGTCATTTATGTAGGTAAATTAATAACCACAAAATGTTATAATATTAATTGTAATAGGTACCGTATTTGAAACGCTTGTCAAATTGAATCACTTTTCCACAACTAGTACCTACCATCGGAGAAAAATTACATTCAGATTGAATCACAATCTGAAGAAAATACTGATTGAATATAACCTCACTGATTTGATTGAATGAATCCATTTTCGAAACTAAATTAAAAATAATAATTTTCTCATTTTAGTGAACTCTTTCCTTTTTTATTGGCAAAAAATTAAATCAAAGTTTTTATCGGCAACTGGCCACATAAGAAAAAAGAAATTACGCTGTCAATATTTCGATTGTCTGATGTTCGATTTTTCGTAATCACGCAGTTAATTTTGTGTTTTTGTTTTTTTTATTCAATTTTGTACGGTAATTACGAAGGAGATTTTTTGATTAGTTTAATTTGATGAGGTCAAAGATATATATAGCATTATCTTTGCAGGTAATGGTGGAAACAGTGGGTGCGATTGCATGGTGTGCCGAGCTGCTGCAGGCGCGGGCGTCGGCCACAGCGGCGCGCGGGCAGATCGCGGCGGTTGCGGCGCTGGCGGCCGCGGCTGACCGCTGCCGGGACCTGGTTGCGGTCACCGATGACCAGCAGAGGATATTGGTAAATACAAAGATTTAAATCTTTGGCTAAATATCTGTTAGTATCACCAGGGGGTAAAACAGCACGTCGTGTTATTAACGGACGCACCCCATGCAATTTTGAGGGGTATTTTATTATAAACTGTTCAGTTCGCTATTTATGTCAGGGCGGCGGTGCCTAGCAGATTTCCGTCACTTGCAACTGGCCGGCGCTGTTAAAAAACCCAGCTACGAGTCATACTTTTGTCTTTGATTCTGGCTTTAAACTTACATTGACTATAGGTAAGTTAACCTATCTATCTATACCTATGTTTGTCGCGATACAAGCGCAATACCAGCTTTGCTATCAAACATTATGGTTGATTATGTTTTTATTAAAACGTCTTGTATTTATGTAAATATTAGTAAATAATATTACTTCTTTAAACTATAGAATTAAAATTACCGATACATTAAAAATGTCAGCGTATGTTTTAATTGTACGATCATTTTATTGCAGTGGTAACATTGTAGCAGCTTTTTCTGCCTTAAATTCCAGTTTCGAGTATAGACGAGTGCTTCTCCTGTAATACATTTTCAATAGCACAAACACATATTACCAGGAAAGTTCGTAATACGATAAGCTAGTACTGTTAAAGCTTTTTGTTGGGACGTAGCTAGGTACTTGTTACATTATGAACCTTTGTGAATTTAATGGAGAAGGATTTTATATACATATTTTATTTACTAAGAGTCTCTGCTTTTTAGATATATGGTGCTTTTTAGATTATGCATCGCCACTATTTAAATTGTAAAAACATTTTACTTACGTCTTATTAAAATGCTTTGCAAAGTAGGGTGTACCAGACTGGCCGGTACATTTTCGGACATATTTTTACCCTCCGACGCAAAAACGACGGGGTGTTATAAGTTTGACGTGTCTGTGTGTCTGTCTATGGCATCCCGAACAAATGAACCGATTTTGATTTTGTTTTTATTGTTTGAAAGATGAATAAAGAGGGAGTGTTCTTAGCTATGTTGGATAAAAATCGATCCAAGATGGCCGCCGTCACAAAGATTTGGTTTTTATGTTTTAATACAACTCCTACAATATGGGTATCATATAAAAGGACTTGAGTAGCAGAATATATTAATTGTGAAAAAATTCAAATCCAAGATGGCCGCCGTCAGAAAATGACGAATAACCTATTTGTTAAAGTATAAAGAGATTTATTTGTGTCGGGGGTTTTCTAAATTTTCAATTTAATATTTAAGTGTAAAAAACAAACATACATATAGACGAACATAGAACGACGTTATGATCCATAAAAATGCTCTTAATTTATACATAATATTTCAGCTTACCAACAAGTCATGGTGCCGGGTTCTGGGGTGGCGCGTGGAGGAAGGCCCCCGACCTCTGACAGAGGCGGCAGGGGGCGAAGCCCTACGGCTCGCGGCCAGCGGTGCCCGGGACTGGGAGGCGCCGGTCACGCTGCGTCGCAGGGCTGCGCCGGATCCCATCCTCTTGCCGTGTCGGGGTGCCACTGTTGCTATAACCAGGTTTGTAGACAAAGTCCAATATAGGCCATACACCTAAATGACGTCACCCCGGCGTGCGAGTAAATAATGTATTGAATGAACATTGAAGGGTGAAACTTAAAGCTTTCTGTTGGTCTAATGTTTGAGAGCATTACGGAAGAGAAAGTTCGGTCAGAAACCTTCAAGAAAACAGCATAACCCTTTTCAAAAGGATGATACCGCCGATTTGACTCCACTGGTGTTGCAATACTTGCAAATGTTGGTCCATCAACTCGTCTACCCCGTTTTACAAAAAAAAAATACCCACGAGATATCAAGGCAGTTGTATGCTTTTAGAATAGGAGGTGGCTATCACGAATTTAAGTTTCTATTATGTGCATCAAGGTGAAATGTAAATTGTCAACATAAACTGTGGTAACACAAGAAGTGATCATAGAGATTTGTCATTTTGGTGTAGCCTATTTAAATAACCTTAATTTATTTCATTCAGAAGCGTATCCCACGTGGTGTTGGTATGCGAGCCGACCAACGTGCCTGACAACGAGCGCGGCCGGGGCTCCCTGCACTCAATCCGCCGAGGGTCCCTGGACGTGCGCTCCGTCGCCTCAGACGGGCTGCGGCGAACTTCGCTGGCCAAGCTACAGGGGCTGCCACTTGAAGCGCCTATCACCAAGGTATTGCCCACTTCCTCAAGAGCTCGATATCACAGCTAGCACATGTAGGTTTATCTGCACTCCAAACTTCGAAGGTCCTTGGACGTGTGCTCGGTATCCTCAGACGGGCTGCGGTGGACATCGCTGGTCACGCTACAGGGGCTGCCGCTTGAAACGCCTATCACCAAGGCATTGCCAACTTCCTGGCGAGCTCTCTGCACTCATGTAGGGTTCTTTGCACTGCATGTACGATTCTCTGCACTCCAAACTTCGAATGTCCCTGGACGTGTGCTCGGTAGCCTCAGATGGGCTGCGGTGGACATCGCCGACCAAGCTACAGGGGCTACCGCTTGAAGCGCCTATCACCAAGGTATTGCCCACTTCCTCACGAGGTCGATGTCACAGCGAGCACATGTGGGGTTCTCTGCACTCCAAACTTCGAAGGTCTCTGGACGTGTGCTCGGTATCCTCAGACGGGCTGCGACAGCTATAGGGGGAGCTCGATATCACAGCTAGCACATGTGGGTTTCTCTTCACTCCATTTGCCGAGGATCACATGACGTTTGCTCCGTAGCCTCAAACGGGCTATGCTGCGCCGGCTGGCCAAGCTACAGGAGCTCTCGCTTGGAAATCATCCGGTTTCTATTTTCTCTGAGCCAGCTCTGGAACTCCTAATTCACTACTCTCCCTAAATACAATAATTGTAAAAGGACACAGATTTAACATGGACCAATTCGCAGGTTATCGCCCTCCTGTCGGCAGCGCAAGAGGGCGCCCCACCCTCCACAGTCGCGTACATAGAGAGAGCCGTGGACATGCTGCGCACTTCTGAACTGTACTCGCCTCAGATGCGCGACGACAACAAGCTGAGGACAGAAGACCCTATCGCCACCGATCTCATCGGTGCTTTGCTCTCGGTAAGTTTCAAAATACTTCTTCTCTTTAATATACAAAATTGATCCCTGATTGATGAAATGTAGGTTACGATTGAGGTAACTCAATCGTAACATACATTTCATCAATTAAAAAAACAGAAGGTTCCCTTAACATACTATAGATAGAGAGATAAATCAGGGGGGGGAGTGCAGAGTGGTGAATCGGACTTGTTGAACCGACTAAAACGCTATACTGGTATTGGCCTAATATTTTTTACCGAGAAGACAAAACATAACACAACTGAAAGAATTCATACCAGGAGACAAAAAATGGGATGGGATAGGGATAGGATGAGCTAGAGAATGCTGCAAAGACAGAGGGCCAAGCCCCCTAATATAAATACTGATAATCAATTTTGCTTCTATGCATGCAAATATTTTGAATCTTATGGCAAAAGTCTTGCATACTGGTGATGGGTTTCAAAAAATTGAAAGAATCCTTATGGGATGATATCCTTGGGCACACGGGTAAGGATGGAAATATTCATCAGCTTTGGTTTCTTAGCTGTTAAACAAAGGAAATATCGTAAAATTTCAATCAAACTAGACGTGAAACTAAATTAAAATCCCCGAACCATAATCCAGATTCGTCATAGTTGAAAGGTTAATTTGCTTGCAATGGAGTCTAATTGTTGTTCGTGTTATGTCTAGCTTTTCAGGAAACAGCGTATCATCAAGCTGAAAGCTTTGACTGTACCTCCCCGATTAGACCTCGTCAAATGTTCCATTTAATGCTTTAGGTCTGAACCTTGTAATGAGGGTCGATTTCATCCACACACTCGTACCTACAATTGGGTTTACTGTAATTTGATCTCTAATGAATATACTTATCTATACTATATGTAGATCGCATCACGTAAAAAACCGCTGAATTTACCTACAACAAAAATGACCGTGGAGCGTTTTTAGTTTGCAAAAAAAATACTTATGCAATCTTGGCATAGATTGAGTTCCTCAACCAATGTCGATTACAATAAAGATTATTTCTTGAATTTAGGAACCAAAACATGGCAAAAGTGACGTTAAAGCCATTGTCGATTAGCCACTAAATGAGACCATTTGTAATAACGAGATATATCATAAGAACTTATTTATTTGATAACCCGAATCAAATAAGACCTAGGTACTATTTACAAGTGTTGTTTGTTTTATATTACTATCAATCTTATTTTTTTTTATTGTATGTATGTAACTTACCAAGCAACACATTCATACGAATATATACACATTACACTAGTAAATATATATGAACACATTGTCTTTGTATATTTGTTTCTGAAACTAAAGTATTTATCTGTGTAATTGTTAAATAATTATCTTTGTAAATTATTTTTATGTAAATAATAAATACCTTTTTGGATCCTAAGGCGTTGGCTACTTACAGCATGACTTTTGACCCCTATATCGAAGGTGTATATCTACTGTAACTGTAGATATGAGTATTAATACTAACATAATATTATTTGTCCACGATCCGGTTGGCCCTGGAAAGCGGGAGCAAGTGAACACCAACCTTTTTTATATGGTAGGATGTTTGAAACGCAAACTGTCTCTTGTCTGTATTTTCTTTAAGTCTAGTCTTCTCATTTAGTCTAGTACCGTCGACTGATAACTAGGTTCTTGCCTGCGGGGTTCCAGCACGAGGGGGAGGGGGATGAACGGTGATAGTGAGGAAGTCATGCTGCCGTCCGCTAACTTAAAGGTCGCTAAGCCACAGGGAGTCTCTGAGCCTTACGACCTTTTAGTTAGCGGACGGCAGGATGTAGAAATTCGTCGAAAATTGTATCCACTCCTTATACAAAATTAACAAGTCAAGTGAACGATTTTGTATGAAAAGTATAATAGTTTAAATTGAATCTCCAAAATTCGTAGATCTTTATTTTGTTTAGAATGGTTGGTAGAAGTAGAGGTTTATGGGACATAAATGTTTACCGATACAATCTGTATTTAAGCATTTGTGCGCTAAGTGCGCGCAAACCTTCGGCTATCTCCCCCCGCGTGTTTGTACCCTAGTGGACGAGGACTGAGCTATCCGGTCTATAACTTAGCTGGTTAGAAACTCCATTGCAAATTGAAGCTGAACTAGATAATTCATAGATGTTTTCCAAAAAGTAGTATAATCATTTTCGTGTCGGCTTTCTATTTAAAATTAAGTATTCAATTAGGTTAGGGGCTCAACACGTTGTGTTAGATATCTTGTTGTATCGATAACTCAGTTTCTCTTTTTCAAGTAAGGATTCTTCAGGATATATTTTTGGTGAAAAATAAAATGCACACCATTTGCAAAATCTCAGATCTGTATTTTTTATTTGCTCAAATAAAGTTATGGCCCTGGGTATAAATGTAGTTTTATAAATTTAAGTGGACTGTAAAAAATCTGCATTGGCCGTATGTATTTCGGCTACGTTAAATTCGGAAATATGCTATCCATTCTATTCTACATATCTTGTTCTTCCACATAAATATCGACTTCGCGATATTGAGGCTTATTTTCTTATCAGGATACATGCTAATTACCTAAATATGAGAGGTCAAATGTAAGGATGTGACTTAAGAAATTATCGAAAAAAAAGGAGTTCAGATGTTTTAACTCATGGACTTGTCGTTACTAATTACAAAATGTGCTTCTACTTTTTGGAAAGCTTCCTTGACGTTCTCATCTTCGCTAGATAATACATAGGTTACTAAATTAACAACATAGCTTTTAAATAATTCGTTGACAAAATAATTCTGTAAATAAGTAGACAACTAACCCATCTCTTATGTTCCTCATATTGTCTATCGAATTTTAATTTTATGTTGCTTCTTTATGTACAATACTTGTAATTGCTAACCACTTAAAATTAAATGTTTTGTAACTAACATAGAGCATGTACCTACATGACAATAAATTGAAAGCTTTAAAGACGCTTTTGGACGTGTACAGTAAGCCTGAACCAGATAAATTTAGAATATTTTAAAATATTGCCTATAGCATAGTTACTCTGTTCTGTTATCCAGTAAAATAGTTGATCATTGACTTACAGTAATGAGTGTAAAATTCTTTTTTTTTTTAGTTTCAACAATAATGAATCTATTATTTACAGCATCTGGTTTATAGTTTTACTTGATCTTGTATATACAGAAAAGTTAAAATGTTTCAATGACGATTTTCCAGCAAGGACCTACCAACGTGCTGTCATCGCGGCGAAGTAGTAATGATTCCACTGTCGTCCGGTCGCAAACCAACAGGACTAACATCAAACACAAGGTAACTCTATATACTATCACAATGTAAAGGTGTAGCAAGACATAGGACTTTCTTTCAAAAGATTGGAACATTTGTATCTGGATCAGTGCAGAGATGGGGAACAGTGGGATTTGGAGCATCGACTCTCTGTTAGATCCGTGATTCATTCCGCTCATTCGGATCATTCGGCTCACTCGGATCATTCGGCTCATCAGATCATTCGGCTCACTCAGATCATTCTGCTCATTCGGATCATTCGGCTCATCGGATCATTCAGCTCATTCGGATCATTCGGTTCACTCGCACTCGAGATCCGTTTGAGTCGAATGATACATTCGGAGCGCACATTAGAGATTAGGAACAGTGTATCATTTGGCTGAATCGGATCACTGAGTCGTTTCAGTAAAGAGTTACACATGTCATTTTTCGATGTGCTCGGCTCTTAAACGGGAACAGGTTACCAAAGTTGTGCGTCAAACATTTTGTTGGCTACGACGGCCCTACCGACTTTAGAAAGTAGGTTGAGAACACTTGCGACAAAAATGTATGAAACAACCGCGTTCTAATCACACAGCCAAATTCGCTCGTGTAGGTGATCGCCATGCATGCTTGTGTGAGTGAGAAAAGCCATTAGGGTAACTGAGGGGTAACCGATCACGAGTGGGGCCGCATTCAGCGAGAAGTAGGGGTGGCTATGTCGCAGTAAAATAGATGAAGCCGTAATGTACCGTAATATTATGTACCGGAACATAGTTATACGAAAGCGATTCATTACTATCTCCCTATAGGAATATAGTTTTAAACGGTCCAAGTTTAGTGATATACTTATATTACTAGATAGATTTTAGTGAAATAGCTTCGTAATAAAAATCTACCATATATAGTTAAATAACACAAAGGTTTATTGGTTTTATCTTCATTAATTAATCAACTTTATGTATCCTGCAATTAGTTACAATACTTTGTGACATTTTTACACGTATATTTTTTATTTTTTACATTAACGATACAATGAAAAGTAATCAAATATTTAAAATCATTTAAATCCACAGTTTTGAGATATCTTTATTTCTTATAAGTTGACATCTTGGTTTCTTTAAACATATTTTTAAATTTTTGTTCACGCAAGAAGAGGAATCATGACATCTAAAATTACATAGCTCTGAATGCTTCTTTCAGGCACATCTTTTAGTAGACAACTGTAAATTGGATTTTTTGCAGGAACATTATAAATAACCTTGGCCACCAAAGCGCGACAATTTTGTGTTTATTCTCGCTGTTCACCCTCTGCTAGTCCACCCCGGGTGTCCAACCGGATTTTTTAAAATACTCGTTTCAATGTCCATTGAAACGAGTATTTTAAAAAATCCGGTTGTCCACCCCTTCGCGGTTGAAAGAGGGGTGGACAGAGGACATTTTTTAAACAATTGTTTCAATGTCCACCCGGGGTGGACTAGTAGAGGGTGGATTGCGGGAATAAAACATATTTCTCTCAGTGACGTTGTACCTAAGTAAAATAAAAATTAGAGAGTCTCTTTAAAACGGTAAACGGGCCAAGTTTGATTAGTTTTAGTTGTATTGTTAATGTATAAATCCAAAAAATATGATCGTTTTAATTTTAATTTACTTTAATACGTGTTAATGTCACAAGGTATTGTAACTAACTGCAGGACACATAAAGTTGATTAATTAATAAAGATAAAAAAAATAAAACTATGTTTCATTTAATATGATTGATTTCTCTTACGGAGCTATTTAACTAAACTTTATCTAGTAATATAAGTATATCACTAAACTTGGGCCGTTTTATAACTATATTCCTAGGGAGATAGTAATGAATCACTTTCGTATAACTATTTTCCGGTACATAATTATATCCCTAGGGACATAACTATATTACGGCTTCATCTATCTCACTGCGGCAGCTATATTATGGTATGCAGTACGTACCTACTCCGTATTGATCTCTATCTCAGCAGAATCCATAATCCACCTTATTATATCGCGATATAAAATTATTACCGTACTAAAGCTCATGTCATCCCATTCCAATACGCCATGTTAAAAGGGGCTGGCAGGAATTTTGTTCCGGGACTATAATTAGTTTGCGATTTATACGAATAATAAGGGGGAATATGCGAGATACGGCTATATTACCTGTGATACTGTTGACAGTAGACACTTAGATACAGTATAGTGTATATTCCTAGTAGTAACAAGGCCAATGTAGACACTAAATATCTGTTTGATTGTCATGGGACAGAACGTCGATCGAATGAACCTATATGCGTTTGAATCCAGACACGAATTAACGACAGACGTAGTGTGGTTTAGCTATGGTATTCGCAATATACGTGAATCGAAACGGCAGATGATCGACATAACCATGGAATATCTTGTTTCCAACTATTGAATGAGATAACAGACACAGTCTAAGGCCCGTTTCGACCAATATTTATCCGTGGATAAATCTATGGTATAAAGTCGAATTCGTATAGAATGACAGCGCTATAACATAGATTTAGTATCGGAATAAAATTGGTCGAATCAGGCTTGAGTACTTTAATTTAGATGAAATGGATTTCGCACACACCGTAATATTATGATCTTGTTCTGTCAAAGATATGATGATATTGAACAACATCATCAAGAAAATTTCAATGGACAATAAACTAAACATACCTAATTACTAGGCTACGCGCAAGCACCCCTAATTTAGAGTGAAGGTTGAATACTGACCTTACCCAGAAACACAATTTTTTTTAAAAATGAACTAATGTTAACTACAATAAACATATAATACGGGTGTGAGCGATTTTAACGACCCTTTTGGAACAGTGGTAGTGAACGCTGCCTTTGGTCCAAGGGTTGCGGGTTCGATCCCCGCACAGTACAAACATACATGCATGAACATGTCTGTTTGTATTGGTCTGGGTGTTTCCTATGTAATTATAAGTATGTATTTACAAAAGAAAAGTATTATATGTATCTATTTGTAATCCCGCTGTTGATTCTGATATCCGTAACACAGGTGCTTGAGCTACCTATCTCGGAGTCAGGTCATTGTATGTGATGTTGTGAAATATTTATATATTTATTTATAATGGATTCCAGATACATAGCTTAAGATTAGTTTGCGATGTTAAATTTACGGACGGCGTATGCCGATACACACTGTATTAGACACTTAGGAAACAAAAAATATCTCGACTCAACTTTCAGGCTTCAGGCCAACTTCGAGAGCTCCTCGACACAGCTCTAAGCTGGGACTTCGAGATCTTCCGGCTGGAGGACCTGACCAGGGGCCGGCCGCTGGCCCACCTGGGTCTAGCCCTAATGGGCGGCCGCTTCGACATCTGCGCCACCCTGGAGTGCGATGAGAGGACCCTGCTGCACTGGCTGACGGTCGTGGAGACCAACTACCACGCCGTCAATACCTACCACAACTCCACTCATGCCGCTGATGTGCTACAGGTCAGTTAGTGCGGGGATCCCAGCTTCTTATTTCTTCAGTTCTGAAGAATGAGGCAGGATATCTTAAGAGAGATTAATTCTACTTATTAGTATTAATATTCATTTGATTCACACAGGGTTATTCTGAAACCAAATACAAATTGATAATAATCATTACACATTTTTCGCTGATCAACACACATTAGGATCAGCCTGTCGTGTGAGAACCTGTTAACGTTACTCTATATTAAATGTGTATAAATAAATAAATAAATGGGTATAAAGATATTTTTCAAAATAACTTAATAGGCACGAATACAACTAGCTTATGTCCAGTGAGTTTTGCCGATGGCCCTGAACAACTTTCTCAAAGAAACATTAAAAGTAAATACTTATTGATGGAAGTAAAATTAACTACCAAACCTTTTATACACAGGCCGTAGCGTACTTCCTAGAAAAGGACCGTTTGAAGAGCGTATTTGAGCCGTTAGAAGCGGCAGCTGCTCTTATCTCGGCGGCGGCGCACGACATCGACCACCCGGGCACGTCGTCCGCTTTCCTCTGCAACTCGCGCCACCCGCTCGCCATCTTGTACAACGACGTCAGCGTGCTCGAGTCGCACCACGCCGCGCTCACCTTCAAGCTCACCCTCAGTAAGTTCCGCACGATATCGACACCCGGTCACGTCGCCCTTCTTCCTCTGCACCTCGCGCCACCCGCTCGCCATCTTGTACAACGACGTCAGCGTGCTCGAGTCGCACCACGCCGCGCTCACCTTCAAGCTCACCCTCAGTAAGTTCCGCACGATATCGACACCCGGTCACGTCGCCCTTCTTCCTCTGCACCTCGCGCCACCCGCTCGCCATCTTGTACAACGACGTCAGCGTGCTCGAGTCGCACCACGCCGCGCTCACCTTCAAGCTCACCCTCAGTAAGTTCCGCACGATATCGACACCCGGTCACGTCGCCCTTCTTCCTCTGCACCTCGCGACACCCGCTCGCCATCTTGTACAACGACGTCAGCGTGCTCGAGTCGCACCACGCCGCGCTCACTTTCAAGCTCGACGTCAGTAAGTGTCGCACGACATCGACACCCGGCCACGTTTTCCTCCACAGACGATGAGCAGGTTTTTAATTCTTATAACTACGAAAAAGTACCTACGTAAGTAGCTACAATTTTTACATGGTTTGTATCAAACATTCTTTGTCAGGAAACCACAAAATTTCTAAAGTATTCTTCTCCAAAAAACAATTGTTAAAATGGTGTCTAAAAATATCTAGCAGGGAGCAAAAAACATTTTTTCGTCCTGTTCCAATAGTATAATCCATAGAGTAATCTATTTGCTACAACCAATGAAAACCTTCGGTTCGTGCTACATTCACCATCATAGGAATCTTTCTACAGTTTTCCAACCCTAATTACAGATGACGACCGCGTGAACATATTCAAGAATCTCGACCGCGACACGTACAAGACGATGCGGCATAACGTGATCGACATGATCCTCGCCACGGAGATGACCAAGCACTACGAGCACCTCGCCAAGTTCGTCAACGTGTTCTACGCCAAATCCAGCGGCAGCAAGGAGGACGGAATGCAGACTGATGTACGTATCTTCAGGGGCGTCATAGAGCCTCCACTGTAATGCTCCGCATGGTACTAGCGCGAGTATTGATCGTTCTCCTCATCTTAGCGTGTGATTCCCAGTTGCGTCCATTGCTGTCACTTCGAAGCCCGGGGTACACTTGGATCATGATATAGGATTGTCTGATAATGACAATGAAGCGACTGCCCATAGGTAGTCGATAATGTTGTATTCCATTTTGTTAGAGCGTTTTGAAAGAAGAGGGACGCCAGGTTATTGATTGCGCCCGTGTGCTTCTTGGGCTTGTGGCGCCCATGCGTATTTTTCCCCTCAACACACACGGAGATTTCGTAACATACTCGTAGATCCAAGGACCCAAGGATCGTTCAAGGTACTACGAACCGAGTACTGCGAGCACCTCGCTTTGTCCAGTCTAGTTCCATCTTTATAGTGGTTTCTTAATTGCTGGCAGTTAGCATAGAAATCTACATACCAATAAAATATAGGGTGGACCTACTTACTCACCTCAACTCTTGTAAAAAATAACATAATATAACTTTTTTTGTTTTGAAAAACACAAGAAGGCAAACAAATATGGAATACAAATTGGGTTATTTACACCGCTTCGACCCTTCTAGAAGAACAGCCATGAAATATGCTTAAGGATTTCATTTGAAAAAAAATTGGCGGTATGAAGTATTTATTTTAATTTTACAATTTCAGGAACCCCTATCGTTGGATACCACAGCACTGTCCCTGCCGGAGAACGTGATACTAGTGAAGAGGATGATGATCAAATGCGCCGACGTTTCTAACGCGTCCAGGCCACAGAAATTCGCATTCGAATGGGCTAGGAGGTAGGAACTATGAAGTTATCATTAGTTAGGTATACGGTTCCGGTAATTTTAAAAGCAATGAGAGTTAAACAACATAACGTGTCACCTGATGGATGGTAAGTGATGGACATACTCTACACTTAAAGGATTGCAGACGCGCTTGCCGGTTTGAAAATCCAACGATGATGAATTTTTGTGTTTGGTCCTTCGAGCCAGATATTTGCATTTTTACCGACTTCAAATTTTATATAAATTAAAATTAATAAAATATTATTTATCAGTTTGGAGTTAGTATTTATTAAGTTTTTTTTTAGTACACGACTCTTAATCCTATCACCAGAACACCTCTAGCAATAGTTCAGTCAATGATTCTATACGTTTGCATAGATCTCTGTAATGCCCCTGAAACCCTCAGTTCTTCAGTTCAGTCCCATTAAAAATATCCCTGGCACGTAGCAGTTAAGTACGGTTAGGTATAAAGCTATGATATGATATTTTGCAGGATCGCAGAGGAATACTTCCTCCAAACGGACGAGGAGAAGGCGAAGGACCTGCCCGTGGTGATGCCGATGTTCGACCGCGCCACCTGCTCCATCCCGCGCTCGCAGATCGGCTTCATCGACTACATCATCATCGACATGATGGAGGCTTGGGCTGGTCAGTACTGTTACAGTGTTAATATATAGGCTCGTCATTCGGCGTACTCTCAAGGATCAACGCCGAAGCAGTGATCATGGTGGAAGACGCTTCGCCGATTCTGAAGAACTCTCATAGGAAACAGAAACGAACCTGGAATCCCACTAATCTTCATCCGTTAGCAACTCATACATATATTAGATAATATAGTGCCACACCACTTCAAATGCCACTTTGAAACTTTTCAATTTTGCAACTTGTACGGTTTGGCGCATATTTTTATGATAGATTATCTTCAATAGAAGATTTTAAATAAAATAAATATTTCACAACATCACATACATTGTTTTGACTCCGAGATAGGTACCTAGTTCAATCACCTGTGTTACGGCTTTTGTAAATACATACTGCATAATATATAGAAAACACCCAGACCAATACAAACAGACATGTTCATGCACACAAATGTTTGTACTGTACGGGGATCGAACCCGCTTCCCTCGCACCAGAGGCAGCGTTCACTACCACTGATCCAAACGGGTCGTCGAATGATTAGATGAAGTTCTCTGATAGAACAGATTGAATGTATTTGGTAGAAGATATCCAAAGTCAAAATGATATAACGATAGTACTCGAACGACAAGATTGATTTCTAGTCATTCTAGCTAGTAGGTAAGCACAGTATGAAGTAAAACGCTGACGCCACAATGTACACATAAGACCTTATAAGATAGATTAGACTTAAAATCAGCAAAATTACAGAGCTTCAGTGTCCGTGTGTGTCCTCATCTTAGCACGTCTGGTACGCCTGGACCATGATTTAGGATTTGGGGGATCATCTATTTCGCACTCCTAGCGGAAAATAAGCATAAGTGGTCTTACTTCGAACCATCGATGTTATCATATTTGAAAAGTACGTTTAAAGATACATTTCTGTAGAATTTCTTCCATTAATTCGTCAAATTAAAGAAGAAAAATATGAAAATAATTCAACATAAGTACACCTGTATTAATTTGTCTATTTTAATATTTAAGTCGTGTTATTTAATATGTCCTACCTGTAATTTTTAATTGTGTCCAAATAAATATTTTTTCTTTTCTTCTTCATTTTCATACGTATCTTTAAACATACTTTTAATAAAATATGATTGAGCCGTGTGGTCCCCGGCAGAGAGCCGTGTGGTCCTCGGCAGAGTAGGATAAGCCACCCTCACTCTTACCGAGGTGTCATAAAAGGCGACTAAGGTAAAGCTGCTGGCATGATCATCAGCACCCAGAGAAGGAAAACTCTGCATTTATACCAAAACCCTCGCCAACCCGTCTGCCAAGCGTGGTGAGTATGGCAATTACCCCTCATGTGATTGAGGGAGGCCCGTGCCCCAGCAGGGGGACTTAAATGGGTTGACGATGACGATTAAAATATGATAAAACTAGCTTTTGCCCGCGACTTCGTCTGCGTGTAATTCGAATAAAAGCAAGCACAATATCTTTATAAATTATAGCCTATGTGTTATTCTGATCTATAAGCTACATTACTGTAAAGTTTCATTAAAATCCGTTTAGTAGTTTTTGCGTGAAAGAGGAACAAACATCCATCCATTCATCCATCCAAACAAACTTTCGCCTTTATAATATTAGTAAGGATTGATGATTAGAAGTAAGACCACTTATACTTTTATTCCACTGGCGGTGCGAGTTATTGTATAATTTTGTCATCAGCATTCATCGACATGCCGGAGCTGGTGGCGCACGCGCGCGGCAACCACTCGCGCTGGCGCGAGCTCGACGACGCCGGCGTCACCACCATCGCCGAGGTGCTGCGCGCGCAGCGCACGCCCGCCCCCGCGCCCGCCGCCGCCCGCGCCCGCGCGCGACGACTAGCGCTTGCGCCCCTCTGAGCTGTGTGCGCTGCTGGCCCAGAGGAGAAGAGCGCGCAAACTGAGCGAGGAGTAGCCGCTGACCCGTGAGACAAAACGACAAAGTATTAATGCAAAAGCAAACGTTTTCTTGCAAATTTTCCGATATAAAAGTGTGGTCAGTCGTTTCCTTTGCTGGTAGCACAGAAGTTAAAAGGTTTCGTTAGTACATTTGTCAGCATGATTTGCTCTTTGAGATGGATTTGCTCCGCACCTCGGTTAACCTCCATCACCAAGACACTCCGCGCCTATGAGCGTAGCTCCGGTGGTGGGACGGAGTGGGGCGCTTGCCCCACCCTGGCTCTGTAAGGTTCCTAATCAGACTTAAGAAACTAGATTACAATACCTAAATTTCCATCACTCTACACAGAAAAACTTGCGATCAAAACAAAAAACGCGCTAGTTAGGTACTATTATTATAAGACTGCTGCCGCACCCTGAGCCAATAGCTGGCTACGTCTATGTCCACGATTATGCCGTGAGATGTCATCGCTACTGGACCAGAGCAAAGGAGCGTGGTAGCATAAAGCAAGTCCCCATGTGTGAAGAATACTAGCGGAGGCATTCTGATCTGACTGTGCTACTAAATATTGTAGGGTTAGCTGACTAAAAGGTGACAAACTGAGACAAGGTACAGTGGTAAGTGGTAAGTCGTCCTGTCTAAACTCTTGTCTTGACCGTTCAGGAAGACTGTGTTCAAGTTAAAACAGCGTGCGCAAACTAATCGAATGTTTTGTTTTCTTCTGTGCTACCAATGCATTTTACTCTTCAACAACGTTCCGCATGTGTTTAAACTTGACAGTTATGGATGGCGTTGTACTTGTGGTTGGCGGCCAACCAAACCGATTTACGGGTCTTTGTGATTTGTTTAGTAGTATCATGAAAATCTAGTGCCTGTCTCGTGTGTGGAAAAGGGGGAACAACCAGACGGAAACAAGATCCAGACTTTTCTTGCGGTACATATAACTTTGACGATGGCGTAACGTGCTATGTAAACGGAATAATTACTTTTAGTAACAATTATTTCATTCATTCACGCGGTATTTGTTTTTAAATAACTTTTGTTTCTCTTGACAATTTGTGAACTTTGTTCTCGTTACCTACCACCCTAGGGTAACCATGAATTATTCAGTAAGACTTAATTTTATTTGCAACACGTTGTAATTGTTACAAGAGAGTGTCGGCATTATTCCTTTATTACAATTCAGAGCAAGCACCGTTTCTTTGAAGTGTTGTGGTGATCCGCCGCGAGGTCGGCAAGTAATTGTTGGAAACGGGAGTCGATTTCCAAGTAGCATTTGGATACCAACGTTTAAGTCTGATACGGATCATTGGCACGGAAGATGCCTAACGGATGAGTCCGAAAATACGCTTATTTTATACTTATATCCGTGTTAGTGTAGATATCATTGAAATTGTAATTGTTGATATCTACTTTTTTACGTAGTGGTATTTAAGAGTATATCGATCAAATATTTACTGTATCGGAAACTTACTTAGATTTTTATCAACTGATCGTAACAATTTATGGGCGTAATCCTCTATCTTTTGATGACGTATTATATAGTTGCCATTTACAAGGGTAGGTATTTTAGTTCGTTGTGTAGGTACGTTTCTAAATGTATTTACTTAATCCGTGATAAAAGTGCCATAATGAAGAATTGGCATAATTCATTAGCGAAACACTCGACTAGACATTTTGTTACTGCTAACCATGACAGATCAGAGTCATCAAATATGTACCAACTGACCCGACTCTGCAGCAGTAATAATAATGTTGTCACCTTAGTTATTTTCGCTATTCATAATAATGACCCAAAGAATGAAACTAAAGTTGATTCTCTGGACGCTTGTGTCGCGCGACATGATAGATGTTAACGTGTGAACTAGATAGGTACCTTGTAACCAGTTAGACTAAGCAGCTTCACGCCGCGGGATACTACACGTTGCTTTACTATTAGAATCATTTACACATGTGGACTCCTACAATGGTGTACGTACGAGTAGTCTAGACGCAGGCAGACTCGCGCTTAAATCATTATTTTCTACTGTCAGACTAGTTAGATATTTCTGCCAAAATCTTCGATTATTATAAAATTAAAAGATTGGTCCATTATACACTTGAGCTTTCAAAGAATTCCTATTTTTATACTAAACTTTATGTAGTGTACCGAACCTTTCAATTCGGTATTCATATCAAAATTCAAGTTTTGATATAATTTCTAAACTCATAAATAATTTAATACTAAAAACATTTACTTTTCATTCCTGATGAAAACGTGGTTTACACATTTTATACTTAACAATTTAATTAATGTTAAAGTTATTTATTATAAATAAAATATATTGATTCAAACTGAATATGTCTTAACGTAATTTATTATATGCGAATAAGTTCTAACGTATTCGTAATTGTAGGTTAATACTAAAATATATATTCGTCTATATGACGCTGGTATGTTAAGTATCTTTACTGTGTAGTTGATAATATCAATTGAATGTAAGATTACGCTTCCTTGTGCTCAATGTCAATATGTAACGGTCTAAAGTTAAACGTTAATACATTATACTTCAATAAATCTGACACTTCACTTTACCGATAAATAATCATTATTACTTATATTGTATTAGACAAGTTTTGCTACTTCAATATTGTATCGAATCTAGGTCGCAGTGTTCAATCTCATACTTTGTATCGACTCGATACTATCAAGTATGAAATCTACCAAAACGTAATTTTACGGCAACTAACTTTGTATCGTTCTAATTAGTTAAATTACTAAATGTTATTTTGATAGTTAGCTCAATTGATTTAGGTTAATTGATGTTGGTTTTATGATTAATATTTCTCGAAATGTGTAAGGTGTATTACAATAGAGGTATAATGTCTTAGAACAGTATTCTCGGCGTTGCGTGGTGTTGTCAGCATCTTGACCTAACCCAATTTAATGTTTTAATTAATAATATTGTTTTAAGACGGTAGTGATGAAAGGTTATCTATAAGGTTACGGGGGCTGGTCCCTATATAACTATGGAGAAGAAATTACATTGTTGTGAATTTTATATGCGGATGCGTTGATGTACCAATGTTACACTGAATATCTTCAAGGAGAAGACATGCTTACATTCATCGCTTTAAATTTTAACCAAAACTATATTCGTGACGAAAACAACTCTTATTGCTTTATCTTCAAGTTCGTAAAAGACAAATATTTTATGACATTTTAATGTAAATTTGAAGCGATGAATATCCTACACTTCAAGTATTCTAGTTTAAAAGATGTTATTGTTTAAGTTCGCATTGCCATGAAGGAGGCGATCTTTGATCTGATGAATTGTGTAATGTGTTCATGTTAATTAAATGTTATATTATGAATACTGAAATTAAAATGTTTAATTATAAAATATAATGAATATGTTGTATGTGATCAATTAACACGTTATAAGACAATTTGAGGCAATGTAACTTAAGCAATAATATATCATGAAAAATATTTTGTTTTGAATGGATGTCTATGTTCAAATTACATAATTGAATTGAATGAAATTTTTAAGTGTTGTAAATAAAGAAATAATAAAAAAAATGCGTTTTATTAGACTCTTGGTTAAAAAAAATCAAATTTTCATCATAAAACGTTTTATTATAAACAATAATTAAAAAACATATTTCACATTATATAACTTATTACAATTCCAACATTGCGTTACTATAAATGCAATTTGTAATATTTATAATTCACTGTAATATTTTGAGGTAAACTATATTAATTTGAGACCTGTACAATATTTTTACACATTAGGTACAGAGATTAGGAATTAATATATTATTCGTATTAATTAGATTGGTACGGTTGGAATGGAAATAACATATGCATCACATTACGTCTACTACGATTAAAATAACAAAAATATGTGGATATGTACAGGGTTATTTTTAAGGTTGTCAAACCTTAAGTATTATTATATATTTTTTTATTGCACAAGAATATAAAGTACAATTGGCGGACCTAATGATAAACAGCATTCTATACCAGTCAATCGTTGGGAGATGCGATATTTTGTTCTATGACTTTTAATCAATTAAAAAAACGCATTTCTATACAAAGTTGATATATTATTAAATTACTTTTTTGAGAAAATAGTGTTAGTCAGGTTATTGGGCAAAGGCCTCCATCATAGAAATCATCTCATTGCTACTATGATGGGATTGGGCTAAATAATTACGTTTGGTCAATGCTAATTGGTAATCATAAGTACACCCGAGCTACATTCGAAATTTTAGAAACATACTTTTGGCCCGACCCAAGCTCAAACCCATTTTGAGTGTTTTTTTTTTTATATTATTGTTTTATATATGTATGTATAATCCTGAGAGCTTGTTGATGTTTTAAAAATAACCCTGTATAAACACAATAATACCATACTGTGTAAGTACTATTTATAACCTCGCCTATTTACTTATTGAAAATAACATTTACACTCACGCTTTGCACTGAATTACACAATCATTTATTAAAAGGGGGAAGATCTATTTATTGGACAATATGAATACAGACCGCGACATTATTTTATCAAAATATCGTTATATGTTAGTAATTTAAAACAACTATACCAATTAGCGGCAGTAACAATCTCACTTAAGTCCAAACCAATAAAATGTCCAAAACTGTCAAATATAACGACGAATTAATAATGTTGCCAACTGTACACTAAAACATATTTAATTTAGTTCGATTCAATTATGACGACGCATCCCGTTTTCAAGGACGTTGATGATGTCGAGTTAGAATAAGTTCAAAATGGGTTACAAAGTTGTACATGTTACTTATGTTGGTTTGAATAGGACGCATCTTCATACAATAAATCGAATTTAAAATTTACACCTCGGTAATTTATTGATTAAAATGTGCTACATAATCTCGTATCTATTATTTTATCACATCACAACAAGGCTTTGAAGTATCTAATAGAGATTTATAATTCGGTGCACAGATATATTATACCTACTCAATAATACATCATACAGATTCTGAAGAACATTGCCAATTTTAAAGATATGCTTTGAATTGTCCCTAATGGCGTCAACTGATTTGATGTCGCCTGTGCGGTCCCATAGAACCGTCGCCAGTGACTTGTATAGGACCTCAAAAGCAAGCGTGATACGACAGTTTCAGCCATAGGAACAATTCGGGGGCCCTAATAGTTAGTATCTTATCTTGTCAGTGAGGGTTACCACATTATCATACATTTGTCAAAGGGATCTTAAAAGAGATGTTTAAGCTGATTTAGTAATCTTACAATCGTATCTATCAAAATCTAAGTCATCAAAACAAAATATATCTGCTACGCATATTGACCGCCTGACGAATATGGTAGCCCCCCTTATCACCACCCTGTGTTAAAAGAGTAACGCAAACTTATCTAACTGAACACATCCTTTACCCTCTTATTTTAGGGACCGCATCATATGAAATCCTTTACAAATACACATGAAAGAATATCGAAAAGCTACATTTTTACAGTTAGGGTTTTTCGAAATGACATATCCAAGAGATGACATACTAGGCGTAAGTTCCAGCAAAAACGTTATCATCGAAGCCAGAACTTCGTCACAAATTCAAAGGATGTTCCATTTTGAACACCTGCGTTAACACATTTTAGAAATGTCAAAAAATCAAAACTTTTTAAAAACCAAACTGATATTTACGAAAAATAATATGAATATAGTCAAATTATCAAAATAAAATTAAATAATTATTACAGGCGAGCCGCACGCTTGTTTGCCACCGACATAGCATAAAAAAATAGAATAAAAAAAATATAATACAAAATTCTATTTTTTTTCTCTACTACTGTCCTGTTCCAACTCCTTGATGATTTACACGTTAGTGAAATCAACAGATCTTTTCTTTTGTGTAAAATGAACGTTATAGAAACCAAGTTCAGTGCTTTGATATTGTAACAACAAGCAAAAATGGTGTGAAAAGAATATTTCATATAAACAACTTACGAAACCAACCAAATTGCTATTTTTGTTTTTTTTGCTTGTTATATACACAAACAAGCATCCTGCAAGTTTCATGCTACAATAATATAATTGATGTCCGACACCGAGCAATGTTACGAGATTCTCAAAAATATAACACAATGTTAGGTGAGTGATATAATGATGGCTACAGACACCATAATATACACAAAGGATTTCGAACGTTCTGCAAAGCCATCGCTTACATCACTAACGAAACACTACGTATAACTCCCATTTCAAAATATTCAAAATCTTTTCATTGATGCTGTATTATTCCAGCTACAGGTTTTTTTTTCTTGCTGCTTACGTGTACTGCACCAATGCAGAATCTATACGTATAAAACATGGGTCGATCTAGCTTTTCTAAAGATGAAGTCTAAGCAACTCAGTGACCAGGACACGATACACATTGCCTCTTTCTCCGATATTAATCAATCATTTCAAAGTAGTTATTAACATAAAATAGGAAACTAAAATACGTGCATATAGTATGTTACCAATTGTACATTTGAACACTACAACTAATAACACAAGTAAGGAAAGGAAAATTATAGGAGAACAAAGCTGAAAACATTCGCACCGAATTTCAGTCCCGCATTTCTTACCCACAAGCATAAATATCAGTTACATACCTTCAATGACATTTGTCTGTACAACTAGATTATTTTTACATACAAATATATTTTTCTGTACAATTCAAAATGAAATTAACAATAGCCAATATAAGAGAAATATTACAAAATAATATTAATATTTATTATACTAATCTAAATAATATACGCTTAATATACCATACATGTATATTAATATATTTCATAAGTAAAGCAATATGTAATAAATTAATTATCATACAAAATCATCAGTTACCAAGAAAGTATTATTTTGCGCACCGCCACCGCCGCCAGAGAGTCACTTCCAACCAATGACACCACAAATAAATATAACCTAAAAACCGAAACTAAATACCTCTAACAGGTCCTATTTGGTGCTATTAAGCTGGCCTTATTTAAAACTAAACTATGTAACCGCATCAGAAATCCCTGACACTTTACTAACAGTTGTGGGTGAGAGAATTAGGAGGTATATCGCCTTTATTTGTAAGCTTATGACTTATAAAATAAAAACTCTCGCCATGTTGCAGAAAAAGTATGGAACTATCATTTCAGCGTTCCTTGATTGGAAGAACTATACAAATTGCAAAAAAAAATGCATTAGCCAAAATTATCTATACCGAGAGCATAATACCTAATAACAGAATGTCCACGTGTTGACAGTTGATACTAAACGTGATGTTTAATGATGGTGTAGGCGGTTGCAATAGAGAATGTCCATGTGAGTCCTTTGATATGTTATAGCAAAATGTCACAAACAATTATCATGTTACGTTGTCCTGGTCCTAAACTAAAGTTTTCTTTTGTACTATCGAAACCAGGAAACACACCCAGACCCAACACAAATATTTGATTCATTAAGAAACATTTGCGTTGGTGCGGGAATTGAACCCGCGACACCCTTACGTCTCAACCTGCACACTAAACCACTACGCGGAACGGGTCGTCGATGTTTAACGTTTTATATAACGCTACATAACTGCTGTTTGGGACCACCTCTACATGATTGAAGACTTTTATCGAAACTGTAGTATCATCTTTGCAAAGATTATTGCGCGTGGCGTTTATCGGGTACTAATGGAAGTTAGTAATGGAACCATATTATAATCTGTGATGGAACTTAGGAAGTCATTGTTTTGACATTCATTTGCTCTTTCAGGAAAAAAACCTAGTCGCATCATAATATCGTTTATCAGATAACCATCCAAGAAAGGCCAAAGACACCTTAGAAACAAAGTAAGAGAGTGACAATCTTATCGCAGTAAGAAGTGTTTTTGACGTACTTTCAGTACTGACTGCCCGAGTACAGTCGACACAAGAAGCTGTTCATATTTCATAGTTATTTGTGATTTTATTCCAAGCAGCATAAGGACCAAGAGGTAGAAAAATTGTGCATTCAGTTATGTTGTTGACTGTACATGGTTTAATGAAGGAAGTAGCGGTTAAAATCAATTACTTTTATTACACGTCTATATGGCACAAATAACGTGATGGCGACCTCCCTGTACGCTCACCCACAAACATCAAAGTAAAGTATGCCGAAAGTACCGTGGATTGCTGACCTTTTATATTACCATCTGAACTGAACTTTTTTCTTATCTGAATTCGAGTAGTAGAGTCACTTGTTTATAAACTGGCAGTTATCGCCAGTTACTGTATACGACTATCATGATCCAGTACAGCTAATAGAATACCGCAACAGTCAACTATAATGTATTACCAATTTGGTTTTTGGGTCGGACTACAACTTTACATAGTACAGCATAGTAAAGCTAATGGAATCCAGTAGGGTAGGTATATAGTACCGCGCTTGCATCAACCAAGGCTTAATACAACATACAGTATGGCTATAGTATAGTACAGTATCTGTATAGTGAGTTCACATTACCCCTCCCGCGTCTATCTTGACGACGGTAGATAAATACCAAATACAGTACGGCTACAGAACAGTATTTCATTATCATCATCATCATCAGCCCATTTAAGTCCCCGGTGCTGGGGCACGGGCCTCCCTCAATCACATGAGGGGTAATTGCCATACTCACCACGCTTTGGCGAGGGTTTCAATATAAATGCAGAGTTTTCCTTCTCTGGGTGGTGATGATCATGCCAGCAGCTTTACCTTAGTCCCTATTACGACTCCTCGGTAAGAGTGAGGGTCGCCTATTCTACTCTGCCGGGGACCGCACGGCTTACAGAACAGTACGTTATCATAAAATTTGGTCGGTAGACGAATACCAAATATAGTACAACTACAGAATAGATCAGGATCATTAAAGTAGGTTCAAAGTACCTCGCCCGCGGCATCTGGCGACATTTGACCGGGCCAGTTTTACATACAATACAGTATAACAGATACAGCATTAGAGTAGATTCACAGTACCCCGCTAGCATCATCTTGGCGACGCTAGACCAATACCAAATACAGTACAACTACAGAACAGTTCAGTATCATTAAAGTAGGTTCACAGTACCTCGCAAGCGGTAACTTTGGCGACATTAGACCGGGTAAATTTTACATACAATACAGTATATAGGAGGTTTACAGTACCCCGCCAGCATCATCTTGGCGACGCTAGACCAAACCAACATTCAGTACAGCTGCATTATAGTACAGTATCATATTAGCAGTTCCATAGTACCTCGCCCGCTGCAACTTTAGCGACATTATACCGGGCCTTTTTTACATACAATTCAGTATAATATATAAGGAATCAGAGTAGGTTCATAGTATCCCGCCCGCTTCATCTTGGCGACGCTAGACAAAACCAACATACCGTATAATACAGTATCAGTAGAGTAAGTTCACAGTACCTCGCCCGCATCAACTCTGGCAACACTAGACCGGGTCAGTTTACATACAATAAAGTACAGTATCATTAGAGTAAGGTTCACAGTACCTCGCCCGCATCAACTCTGACGACACTAGACCGGGTCAGTTTACATACAATAAAGTACAGCTGGCTCGTTCTTCTTTTTTATCGACAATGAGCCTGTCCTCAGTAACTTTATGAAGTAATTAATTATATAAAAAAATATACGTTACACCATGAAGATATTCCTAATTTACCATGAAATAATGACATTGTTTTATCACCTCGTAGGTACATAGCATGATTTATCTATGTAAAAAAATATATAAAGCGTGACAGAGGTGTAAATGGCACTAACTTCGGGGGACGTGACGGAGGTGTTCAGGTCAATCAAAAAGTATTCTTTATCAATTAAATTTTACATAATGTAAATAGTATATTTGTAAAATAGTACATTAATATATATTTAGCACATACTATTTGTCATTTGTAGTCTGTTAAATAAAAGTTAAATGTTGATTTGTAAGTATGCTCACTGTCGATGAAAAAAAAAGAAGAACGACCCAGCTCCAGTATAGTACAGTGTCAGTATAGTAGGTTCACAGTACCTCGGCCGCGTGGACGCCGGCGGCGCTGGGCCGCTAGCGCTACATGGCCAGCGGCTTGTCGCGGCACTGCTCCACCACGTAGCTGGTGAACCGCTTCAGGAACTTGGGGTACTCGCGCTTGTACACCGCGCGGAGCACTCCGGCCGGGGCCCAGCCGCCTGGGTTCACTGTTGACAAATAATCCATCATCATCTTAGTGTTTTGTCCCGGTTGCGTTCCAAGCCCTTGATAAATAATAAAGGTAGTAATAATCCCGACGTGGAAAGGCACCCTCGAGGTCCAGACCAGGCAGGGAGACGGAAGAATAAAACCACCTGTTCCGTCTGTCGCCGCTTTCGAACTGTTTGGTATCCGATCTTGAACTGACAAAGTTAGGCAGGCGGCTCGAGGTCTTTATTTCGGTAGCACGCTTTGCTAGCGCGATGTAATTATGCAAAGTGACATCTACCGAAACAAAGCCGAACCGCCTGATTGATTGCTTTCTACACCCGACAACGCTGTTTTCTTCTATCTAGATAGTTTAACCTTGGAATCAAACCTAATCTGCATACAAATACATAAGTATTATTTTACAATGTCGTATCTTTATTTGATTTTGAAAACAAGTGTAAAAATAAATGTTCACCAATACAAAGTCGGGGCAGGCCGCTAATGTAAAGACAGATTATAAAATATAATGCCAAATTTTGACACATTAAAGATAGCATCAATATTGGTCCTCGTGACACTGGATTTTGAATCATCATCATCAATCATCAGTACCATGAGAGTATCTTTGTATGTTCGCATATTTGTTTGTTCGCTATTGACTCAAAATCTATTCATCCGATTTGGATGAAACTTCCTTCCACATTTTGTAAGGAATGCATGTTGGAAGCGATTGAAACGTCGCTTATCAGCAGTTTTATATTAGTGTTACGTAACATAAACCATCCCGCCATCAGCCCATGGTCCTTCGTAATATTTAGTCATACGGACCGAATCTAGCCAAGTGAGCGTCTGCTCACTAGGCTAGATGTAGTGACGATCAACGCAGGATGGGTGGCTGGAGCTGGATGTGAGCAGCCAAAGGTCGATCGGACAGCAGAACATTAGGAGGAGAGTATGCAACCGGCCGATGATGATGCTCACCAGGTACAGCAATGGGCTCTTTCCTCGTGCGTTCTTACTCCCTAGAAACGTAGAAGTGTCACCTGTACTACAGTAGGCGATGCTGGTGGTGATGTTGTCCCGCGTGGGCTGCTCGCCGGGCGGGTGCGTGCTGCGGCACGCCAGGCACACCGTCACGAACAGCCGGATGCACGCGCCCGTGTTCGCCTGCAAAATAAATAAATACAAATAAAAAATAAAAAATAAAAAAAGTACTAATTTCAGATAACAGAATCGATAAATTATTATAGCTTTACCGCCACAAAGTCGACCTTCCCATTGTCCGCGGGACGCGGGGGGCGGAGTGCGCTTGACTAATCAAAAAAGTTATCTTTGGAGCGCCGTCGCACGGTTCTAGCTGCGAACGTCATTCTTATTGGTCTGTGACGGCGACGGTTTGTAATCAAAACGATAGAAACATCGTTGAAAGAATTACTTGATTCTCATTTAAACTACCTGAGATATCACAACTTTAAAATCACATTATTTTGGGCAAACCCAAAAGCTCCATACAAATGGCTACTGAGATGTGAAGTCAGAAACAAGTATTTTGTATGCATTTCATTTGAATTTTGTATGGTAGCTACCTGAAATGTTTCGTTTATCACAATGGTTCTATTATAATAGTTGCAAATTGCATGGGTTATTCAATGGTACAATTATTTTTTTAATAATTTCCCACTTTTAAAATGGACTTGCCCAAGAATCTTTGAATGACCATAAAAATTTAATTGAGATTTTTCGCTATTACCTATATTTTGATAAAAGATTTGTATTTTGTAAAATCTCGAGCTTAGTCAAATACCCTATTGGTCCAAACAGAGTATATTGGTCGAGCGCACTCCGCGCCCTCGCGAAGGTGGACTTCGTGGCAGTAAAACTATAGTAATTAAACGCCTAATTACTATATTAGCATTTTATTTCCAAGACAAACATTATTCTACTGAGCATGTGGCTGATCACAGGACAATTCCCAATGTCAGCTATATCTCGGCTAAATAACTTAAGGCTAGGGCCCGATTCGACCAATCTTGATCCGATATGGTATAGCGCTGTCATTCTATACAAATCTAACGTTATATCAAAGATTTATTTACTGATAAATATTGGTCAAATCTGGTCTAAAATAGTGGTTGGACCTGGTCTATCAAACGGTCGAGAAGGATCTCAGTCTCACACTCGACCGGAGTGCTACCACGGCCTCACAAAAACCAGCGTGAAAAAGTTTCGCAGAGTCAGTGACTGTACCGGCCGCCGAAACACTAAGTAAATCACTCACCGGGTAGTCAGCGTTGACGGTGGAGTGGTTGGTGACGGCGTAGGTGTTGGAGTCGGAGGCGCGCACGTGCGACCAGAAGAGCGCGTCCCTCTGCGACGCCGGCCAGATCCGCTTGAAGGTCTGGTGGAACACCAACGCGTCGCTGGACATCTCTTCTACGATCGTCATCGTCTCCAAGGTAGCTGTAAGCAGATTTTTTTTTGTTTATGCTAGAGACAACAGGGTGGGAGGAGGGACAAATTCCGCGAGAGCCAGACGATATGTAGTAGGTTCTCATTATTATACTAGTGGCCTGGCATCACTTCGTTTCGCGACATAAATAACTTCAAAAGTAACTTTGAATCGCCCGTTTTACCCCCATAGCGAGTGAATTTCAAAAATCCTTTTTTATAAGTACTCCGTAAAATATCGCTTGATTAAGAGGACAGCCCTTGACCTTTATTTCAATATAACATAAGGTTAATCATTTTAACCAAGTTTAATTCCATAGATTTTTATTACTATAGATCAAAGATCATTTTTCTGTGACACAGATAGCTGTCATTCTAATTAAGCTACATTTTACGGATCATACTGTGTGCTCCCCTGCGCTATTAGAGGAACCCCTGCGCCAAATTTCAGAATTCCCCATTACAGTAGTACCCTTATAGTTTAGGCTCTTCGTTGATAGATCAGTCAGTCACTTATTTATATTCAGAAGATGACAGTGACGTCAGCTTTCCTCTCTAACAGACTATACTAACCATAAAATCATATGTAGAGTCAGCGCGACGAAAGAAGTCCCGCGACAAAACACGGAACTACAACTTTAGATTCCTTGTTTCAATAAACATAAAGCTCAAAATTGAACGTTGATGGCGACTGAAGCGCGCTTTTCAAGAGACTTCTTTAGTGGCACGGTCTCTTGTCACCGTTACTGTCAAAATAAAATGTACCGTACACAAATTTTAGGAAAAGAAGGACGAATGTCAAACTACTGACTTTCCCACTCATATCTGTAGCGAGGGTTGAAGAAATAATGGCACATCTCTCGCGCGGATACACCCCGCACCTTGTGCATCGCCTTCAGGGGGTCCATCACCATGCCGTCCACTTCCATTTCCCTAAAACAAACAAAATAAGTCACTAAATAATTCAGTCTTTGCTTTTTAACGTAGGACCCTATGTGCCTTGGGGAAAAAAATGTTTTCTACGGCTATCGTTTTTTTTATGGAAGGTGGCAGACGAGCAGACGGATCGGATTACCTGATGCTAAGCAATTGCCGCCGCCCATGGATACTCGCGATACCAGTGGAGGTACAAGTGCGCTGCCAACCTTTAAATACCCCTTTCCTCCGGATTGGGCCTCCGGTACCGTCACTCACGCAGCAAAACACAGCACAGTGCTACTTCACGCCGGTTTTCTGTCCTCGTTGAAGTTTCTCGAGAAGTTTCTAAGACGTACGGTGTGCACGGTGGTGTTAATAGTTATTAAAGGTACCTAGATCAACCTTACTACTTAAGTACCTAGTTTAATTGACTGGACAAACATTCCCTGTAAGAAGGAACGAAAGGAGATGTTATTGAATAGTACAAGATATATTTATGTATACCTTCTGTACATCCTCATGTCTCCTTCTTCGGCAAACAATTGCCACCCTATCTCCCCGCCAACGCCTTCGAAGGCGGCTTGAATCTGTTCTGTTGATATCCTGTCGATCTGGAAAACAGAAGAAGTTTTCTATAAGACTTGATCTCAAATTTGATGTAAATTTAGCTTAGATGTATAGAGTCACTCTAGGATTGAAAGTGAGAGACTCGCTTCAAGGCATAACCTTTATGTTGCTGTGGGCCGATTGTCTGACTTATAGACAGTTCCGTCAGGTCTCACATTAAAGACGTTTGGCGGCGTCACAACCGCATCTCAAACCAGAACCAGACCAACTGAACCTTGGTCTCATGTTTGAGAACCTCTAAAATTTACATAACTCCACAGTAAAAAGATAGCTATTTAAATGCAAGACATACGTTAAGACGACGGTCGCACCGGTTACATTGTAGGTAAACGAAAACTTCAGAGGCCCTATTCTTAGGCACACGACCAGAGGAAGAATATCACATCCTGCAAATTGGGCTCCAGATGTCCAAAAAAACAGCGAGTCAAAAGGATCTCTACAATCCACTGGCTATAAACTCTGTGACAACACCAAAGAGTTTAAATTCACCTCAGGCCATAGAGAGTGCACTGTGAGCCTGTTGTCGATGGCCGGCGGCGGTAGCTCCACCTGGTCCCTGGTGTGGACGCTAGGCGGCGCCACGCGCGCGCACCTCTCCTCCTCCATTTTGTCGAAGCCCGTCTCGACCGCATCGTAGAACTCGTCGTCTGGCAACGTGGAGTGGGGACCCTCCTGCGGACAACCAAAGAAAATTTACATCACTTGATAGACCAAAGGCAGAAAATTTTACCAAGCAATGGATACCGCGGTTTTCTTCTGGTAATAGGTAGGTATTTTAATAAAAAAGATTTTCACCATGGGAGCACCACCCTTCAGCGTGAATGGGCCGGCTCGACCGGATTGATACCACGGCCTCATAGAAAACCGCCGTGTAGCAGCATAGCGCTGGGTTTCGCTGCGTGAGTGAGGGTACCGGAGGCCTAATCAGGGGGAAAGGGGGGTTCAAATGTTGGCGGTGCACTTGTCACTCCACTGGTGTCGCGGGTGTCCATGGGCGGCAGCAATCGCTTACCATCAGGTGATCCATCTGCTCGTCTGCCACCTATCACACAAAAAAGAGGAACCAAAAGGCTATCGTCTGGTTTGCAGGCATAACATTATGTAACATCTTTTTGAAAATAAACATTAAGTATCATCATAAACAATCCGCACATTTCTCGATCACGCTGGTCTTTAGATAACAAGTAAGCCTGAAAGTATACATACTCATGAAACTGATGTATTTTTTACAACTCACATCATAAACAACCGCATCTGCGTCATAATTACAATAAAACAATATCCAAGCAAGATAGCAAAGAAATTGTTTGATTATTCCGCGCGACGCTAACCTACATACGCTAAGGACGCGTAGTGGAGAAATAAATTTCGCCGATTGCGTGAACAATGTAGCTGACCAGCATGACAATTACGAGCCCTGGGGTCGGCCAAGGTCATATTAAATGGAGGCATGTACGAAGCTTTTAAAAACTGATTAAGGTTAAATGTTCCAAAATTGCAGTTTTTGAAATGAGAAATGGCAGTTACCTAACTCTACCTAAGATCTACATAGACAATAGTCAAGAAAGATAATATTTTTTTAAAATGAAATGAAATGAAATGAAATGAAATGAAAATTGTTTATTCAATTTAGGTCCATACATAACACTTATGAATGTCAACATGTTTACCACTGGTTCGGAATGTAGTTTTCTGCCAAGAAGACACCAGCAAGAAACTCAGCAGTTACTCTTTTAAAAAAGAAATGTTTTACAAAATGTCACCATTAACTTAAAATATAGTACAATTTTTGTGTTACTAATATGGCCCTAAATTATTGTCATTCAAAAAATCGTCTATTTTATAATAGCCTTTCTTCATTAAACAGTTTTTTATATACAATTTAAACTTATGTGTGGGCAAGTCAATAATAATCTGAGGTAACTTATTAAACATTTTTATGCTCAATCCTATAAATGAACTACCAACCTTATGGAGCCTGATATTTGGAACGGCCAGTCTGTGCTTATTTCTGGTGTTAAGGCTGTGACAGTCAGACTTCTTCGGGAACAGATGGAGATTCTTATGTACGTACATAAGGCAATCAAGGATGTATTGAGAAGCCACGGTAAGTATGTCGATTTCTTTAAACAAATCTCTAAGGGAGTCGCGCGATCTAAGGCCATAAATGGCGCGGATGGCTCTCTTCTGTAATACGAAAATAGTCTGTATATCAGCAGCTGATCCCCATAGTAATAGACCATATGACATGATGCTATGAAAGTAGCTGAAATAAACCAGCCTCGCCGTTTCAACATCAGTTAGTTGTCTTATCTTTCTAACTGCATATGCAGCAGAACTAAGTCTACCTGCCAGGACATCAATATGGGGACCCCATTGCAGCTTAGAATCTAATGTGATTCCTAGAAATACTGTTGAATTTACGAGCGCAAGATGCTCATTATTTATGGTTATATTTGTATTAACCTGCCTCACATTTGGCATTGTGAATTTAACACATTTAGTCTTTTTGGCATTAAGTAGTAAATTATTAGTTGTAAACCAATATACCACTTGTGAGAGTGCATCGTTTACGTCGTCGAATACTTGCTTAAGCCTATCAACTCTAAAAATCAGAGAAGTGTCATCGGCAAACAATACAGTCTCACATAGGTCTTTTGTAAAGTGAGGAAGGTCATTAATATAAACTAAAAAAAGTAGGGGTCCCAATATGGAGCCCTGCGGCACTCCCATGAGTAGAGGGGCGCCAGTAGAATTTATTCCATTAACACTCACTTTTTGGATTCTACAAGGAAGGTATGATTGCAGTATTGAAAGTGCATTGTCTGAGACACCATAATGCCGTAGCTTCATTATTAAAGTTTCATGGTTAACACAATCAAAGGCTTTTGATAAATCGTAGAAAACACCAACAGCATCTTGCTTATTTTCCCACGCATTGAAGACATGTTTCATTAGTGCCACTCCTGCATCAGTAGTGGATTTCCCTTTAGTGAATCCGTACTGGTTATTATGAAATAAGTTATTTATTTTGAAGTGAGCTGCTAATTGAGTGAATATTATTTTTTCAAAGATCTTAAAAAGGATATTGTAAAAGGATATTGTAACAGTCTGAAAAGGGACCATAGAAAAAAGCCCAACCCAGAATAATTGTGTGACACTTGTACTTGCTATGAAACAGCATTTGTTTAGATTTTTGCCAAATTAGATGCACTGTAACTCGGTTTCTACTGTCGCTTTCCTTCACTAAGTAAGTAGGTACACTAAGCCCCGATTGGGCAAATCTCTTTCCGAGGATAGATAGTCGGAGGTCTTGTACCCCCGTGCCTCAGAAAGCACGATAAGTGATTGGTCCTGCGCCCGATCCCTCTCCGGTCATATCACACTCTCTCCGATCGTGTCACACTGGTGTCCCGTCGGATTATGAGGGCAAGGGAATAGAGAGTTCACTTGTGTTTGCGCACACGCTTGAGCACTATAATATATCCTGCGTAAGTGGCTGATCGTTGAGATTGGCCGCCTTAGCCGAAATCGGTTGGAGGATATTATTTATTTATCTGAGGATAAATCTATAGTAAACGTTAGATTTGTATGGAATGCCAGCGCTATACCATAGATTTATTCACGGCTTAAGATTGGTCGAATCCGGCCTTAATATGCCAAGCAATAGAAAATATTTTTTATTAGATAGATACTCTCTTATTCTAAAACGTGGTTTAAAATAAGTAGGGGGATTAATACTGGGAATAACTAAAGAAGTAGAATAAACAATATTACAATTTAGTATATCAACTATAATACTTAAGTTCAACCACCCAGACCCCTAGTTTAAAATGAGTACTAAAATAATAACCTCAAAATATGGATTCAGTAAAGTTATTTGTGAGAAAGTAGTTAATTTATTTTTAAGATTTAATCCCAAAAATATAAGCAATTCCTATGCATATTACTTTGAAACCTTACTTAGGTCAATATTTTAATTTATGCTCGCTTAAAAACAATTCAAAAATATTTTTACTTCAGACAACAAAATAAGGTCATGTAAAATGAAATGTCTCTGAACGAATGATTGAATGATTCGATCAATTTTGACACTGTCCTGCGGTACTAAGTTGTCTATGGCTAGTCGTGGATTTGTAATAAAATTTTAAGGACTTTTTTATTATTCCGTAATAGAACTTGCTAGTTTAGGATTAAAAACGGTATCAGACCAGTTTTTTGTAATAAGAGGGATAGAGATTTAGAGTAAGCCACATCAGGTTACTACAATCTGTCGAAATTCCTCAATTGATATTGATCCGAACGTGTTTGACATTAAGATGAGAATCGCTAGAAGAAATTTGACTCATGCTGAATAGGTATTAAAATGTGGGATTAATCTTATTAAAACAATTTTCAAATCATCAAGTGAACCAAACGGATGTTGTACTCAGCGATATGTATAAAAATATCCGTTTGATATGTCAGTACACCACAGCTAATCGCAGTTTCAGTTATAAATTTTTTTGTAGAATGGGGAACTTGCATTATTTTTTTACTTTTTTTTTTATGATATGGTGGCAGACGAGCCGACGGATCACCTGATGGTAAGCGATTACCGCCGCCCATGGACACCTGCAACACCAGTGGTGTCACAAATGCGCTGCTTACCTTACTTTAGTTTTATACATTCTATCTTATACATTTAATGATAACTTAAAGATACCTAAAACAAAATGTTTAAATATGCACAAATAATGATTTATACCCAAATCAAAGATTGGCATTTCTAAGTTCTCGCAGAAACGCTCACTGGCTTGATATTCCATACGGCGCTGTACAATCATGACATTTGCATATAAGAACTACTTCTTCTATTTCGTCCACTTGGTAGCCCTTTTAACGACCTTTATGCTCCGGAGTTAATTATTTCTTTTAATATCAATTTGGATTTGCGTTTTAACAATTATTTGTGCATATTTTAACTTTTTTGTTTTTGGCATCTTTCATTTATCCTTAAATGTTTAAGATAGACTAAAATAAAAATGATGGAAGTTCCCCATTTGGGACATAGATGGTTATAGCCACTTAAGTTTGTTGACATATGATAAAACAGTCAGTTTTATGCTGACACAATAGGACAACGAATGACGTGAACTACATACCTAATAATTAACACTAGTACGCTCATTAAGAATAGGCAGATGAGCTAAAAATTGGTACTTTGTGCAAAGTGTTGATATGCTTTCATCAGGTTTGATGTGTCAAATTTGATTTAATCACTTATTGCAACAAGCGAATAAAACACATATAGAAAATTTTAAGAAATTAAAATTTTCTATAAAACAGTTTGTAAGGGAGCCTCTAGACTGATCCTAAGACAGGCTAAAATCAACTAAATCAAGCAAGCAACCAGGTAAAAATAGTCACTTTTAACCAATTAGGACTGCTGGAAAACATATACAAGGTTAAAGTTACTACATGTATGTAACGATCCTCTTTTTAGAAGCGAAGACAATAAACTAATGTATCACCAAATAGCCGCCCCGCCGACGACAAATGACTGAAATAAAACTTCGCCTAACAAATGGTTTATTTTGTAAACAAATCGAAGATTAACGACCTATTTATATCAAAGGTAATAAATACCGCATGTGTGACGTTAAAAGGGAAAGCCATTTTAGCTGTTCTACTTAATAAAGTCAACCTTTACTAATATTTCGACCTTACCAAATTGGTCTATATTTAGGAGGTATAATAAATAGTAATGATTAGAGGGATGGTAGCTCAGTGGATAGGAACGCGCCCTCCGGGAGCTCATGCATGCACATCTAGATTCATCATCATCATCATCATCAGCAACCCACTCTCGTCCACTGCTGGACATAGGTCTCCCCTAATGCACGCCACTGCTCACGATTTTTGGCCACAGCCCACACCAGCCAACCTTCGAATGTCATCATCCCATCTTGTCGCACATCTAGATTATTTAGTTCTATGTGCGTATTCCTACCATTAGCTCTGCGGTGAGGGAAAACATGGTGAGGAAACTTACACGTTTTGGATACTTTCTGAAACGTGTAATCATGATCCAGTTGGTCTAATACCCCTGTCAAAAGGGTTACGAAAGTCAGACGACAATCATCATCATCAGCCCATTTAAGTCCCCAATGCTGGGGCACGGGCCTCCCTCAATCCCATGAGGGGTAATTGCCATACTCACCACGCTTGGCAGACGGGTTGGCGAGGGTTTTGATATAAATGCAGAGTTTTCCTTCTCTGGGTGCTGATGATCATGCCAGCAGCTTTACCTTAGTCGCCTTTTACGACACCTCGGTAAGAGTGAGGGTGGCCTATTCTACTCTGCCGGGGACCACACGGCTATAGACGGTACGGTTAGACGACAATCGCTTCATTGTAATTACCAGGCCAAGCTACTCAAATCCTAAATCATAGCCTAACGTACCCCGGGCTCTAAAGCGTCAACATTGGACGCAACCGGGAATAACACGCTAAGATGAGTTAATAAATAGTAATGGTTGGCTCTTTGGCGCATTTGGTAGTAGTCTCGTACGCCAAAAGTCGCGGATTCGGGTCCCCTGACAAGCATTAGCGTGATGACTCTTGTGTTTGTTCTATGTTTGTGTGTATTTAAGTATTATATTGTATTTGTAATAGCTCTGTTGTCTGATATCCTAAAATGGCAAATGCTTAAGCTACTTAGGACCCATTCGACCAATCTGTATCAGTAGAAATATTTATGGTACTCATAACGTCAGATTTGTATATAATGACAGCGCTATACCACAGATTTACTATCGGAATAAGATAGGTCGAATCCCGGAGATCAGTTCAAATTCAATCTGAGGCAAGCTTCGCTGTTCCTCGGACACCGCACTATCTCTGTCGCACTACCCGCGACCCTTTACATGCGAGTAGAAACAGCAAGATGGCCGATAGAAATGAGTAAGAAAATTGTGTGCATTTGCGAATACCAAAAATGAATGGACTTGATTATATACTTTGATTTTCTTTAAAACATTGTGTAACTAGACAATACAAGCTGTCTCTGTTAAATATACATAATTATTATTTGCGTTTTAATATAAAGCAAATAGGCAAAAAATAGGTCGTTAATGTAGTCAAATTTAAGAAATCTAATCACATATATATTTTGTGGGTAAATATTTGTTTGATAATGTTTAACACAAACATAGATAAATACTTTCATAATCCGTGTAACGGCAATGGAACGTCAAGATATTGCAAATTATTTTGGTATTACGTTTGTATGGGAAATACATTGTACGCAAGGCCCTTAAAACGGATTCAGCTCAATGTAGTCATAGAATAAGGTAATATGAGTCCGGATAATATTTGAGATGCTGGGTGCGAATTTATTTATTTTATATTTAGCTGTTATGTTATCAGCAGCACATATACCTGCCTTTAACATACTTAACCATTACGTGTAACAAGCATACCCGACCCCTGAGCGTAACATGCCATTTTCGCATGGTAATATTTAGGCCACCAAGGAATATCGCGGGGGAGACACACCCCGTTATGGCGTGGCTTCATTTCACCATGAAGCGCTGACGTCACCGCGCTCCCCTTAGCAACAATACCAGATATAGGCAGTTCGTTATTATATCATTGTATTTGTTTTATTGTCCACTATTGTATTTTTGTCATTCAAGGATATCAGTAATATCAGACAACATTATTCTACTTAAGCACTTATTAAAATACAAGGTAATCGGTAAACATATACAGCTCTTTAACCACCACTCCTACCAACCATTCTGCACGTGTGCTCAGGAGGGTTTAAAGATTGAGCCTCTACTGGTGTTGTGCGTCCATGGGCGACGGCAATCGCCCACCATCGGGTGATCCGCCTGCTCGTCTGGCAACTATCACATAAACAAAACAGCTCCTTTGAACACTATATATATATTAACGAATTGCTTACAGTATCTACTTAAACACGTACTTACAGTAAACAGACAATACTTGCGATAAAACCATTCTAACAGGTACAAAGCAAATTAGAGAAAACAAAGACGCGAAATATTTGGAAAATTTCGTGTACCTACATAAATAAAAATTCAGCACTTGTATAACTTTCAAAACAAAAATAATGACTTGTGCAAAGTGGCAGTAGACAAAAAAACTGTAATTTCGATATTTTTAGATATCAATAATCTAATAACATTTAACACCAGTGGAGTCGCCAGTGCGCTTCCACCCTTTTCCTTTTCCCTCCGAATTGGACCTCCGATACCCTCACTCACTCGACGAAACACGCGCTAAACCTGCTACAAGCTGGTAGCAGTCGACTCCAAAAATATATATTCACTTTAGTACCTTTCCATAACACCCTATGGGGCTTCTATTTTCTTTTCTAACACGAAAATAAAAGAAAATAAAAAAAGTATACTGCTCTCTACCATACATTTTATCAAATTGTAGGTACACTCTTGTGTTCAGATATATCTTGTTAGAACACAAGATAGTAAAGTGTCTACATGTTTTTTAAGTCGGCTGATACTATGTATTCAATCATTCCGTTTAATATTACTTAGTAGTGGAAACTTCTAGGCGTGACGTGATCTACAGAGACGTGATTGGATTTTTATGAAACCTGATAAGAATAGGTTGATAGACAGCTAAACAAACACTGAAATCCAGAAATAGATATGTTCTACTAACAAACATGCAACAAGTTTACAATTTACATTATCTTGTACCGTATCAAGTGTGTCTAGGTGAGGAGTATTCTTCCTCCGCTTTTAGTGGATTTTAATTAGTAATTTTTAAATATTACATGTTGATTTAATAACAAAAAAACACACCCGATAAATCGTTCATTAATAGATTTTCTATAATTTGAAAAAACTCGCATCCTATGTATGAAATTCGAATCATTAAAGAATTAATGGTATGGTGATATTATGGTGACTTCTGGGTCGGTTTTATCAATACGACTATTTAGACATATTTCTACCGTAGGACACTCTTGGTCTGATTCTTGACTACTAATTGGTGATTTTTGATAATTATTGGATTATTATATTATACATCTATTAATAAAAATCTTTCCAAGTTACGTAAGGTCAAAGAAATTCACAACTTACATCACCTCAAATTTACTTTAGTTACAAAGAAATCCATTTATTGCTACCCTCCTCCAGCATAGAGCTGTTAAGTTTAAACAAACAAGTATGGCAACAAGTCCATTCATCGATCCACCCATTGAGGGCCATACCCGACAATGGAAGTAATCAAAGTGTGAACATGCAAACAAACCGTCGCATAAACTCGACGTTCGCGATAACTCTGTGGCAGCAAGGTCGGTACCATGAAGGTAAGAACACATAGACTCGCCCCATGAGTTATACGTCACAATTACTGATCCTCTCTCACCACCGTAAGAACAAGGCCTCATGGGGATGACTAAAACTCAATCAATAAAGTTAGGGAAAACCACTAAGAAGTTTTTTTTTTGTAAAGACGTAAAGGAGGACCTTTTTCCCCGTTCTTGAGCCAACAATGCCAAGATCAAACCTACCTTCCCCTCTCAAAATATATACCACCCGTTACCGCTCTTCTGAAGGCATAGAAGTTGTGCTTTCTCCCAGGTCAAGCGTTTTCACCAAACCAAAAAAATGGGGTAAGGGACTTGGATGATTCTACCTAAACCGCTTTAAACGAACGAACCGATTTCTAAACATTCTACCATTGCGACTTGTTACCATTTTTGCGGCGCATACGACTCGTAAGTATTTGACGTAGTACGTTGAGTACTTGCAGTTTAGTACATAAGTTCTCAGATGACCTGCCAAACATCGCAACGCGTACCCCTAACGAAACGCTATTAAATTTACTGGTTATAAAATATGTTAACAAATCTCCCGAGCTCACTTCGTTTCGCAACATATTTTTGTTATTAGTACTAAACTTTATCAATAGATGGCGCTGAGTTTCTAATACATCGCGCAAGAGAGTTTCGTCTTTTTGGATCACCTAATAATAAGTCTTGTCGTATCGCTAGATCTCTATCGCTAGCTCAGTGGTTCAAAACGCGCCTTCCATACGGGGGGTCCGCGTTCGAATCCGAGCATGCAACTTTGGATTTTTCAAATCTACGTTCGCATTTCTACCATTAGTTCGACGGTATGGGAAAACATCGTCACCAACAAACAACCTGCACGTTTCGGTTACTTTTTGAAACGTGTAATCATGATTCAGTTGGTCTAGTTCCCCTATTAACGGGTTGCGAAGGTCTGTCGGCAGTCGTTCATTGTAATTACCAGACTCTGCAAATCAAGAATCATGGTCAATGAGCTCCAGAGAGGCAGCTTGGGGCGCAAGTGGGAATAACACGCTAAGACGAGAAGGAGGAAGTCTGGTCGTTATCTCCAAAATTTCATCATCATCAGCATGGTAGTAGCCACTGCTGAGTATAGGCCTCCTTTCCTTTACGCCAATGTACTCGGTCCTGGTGGCTTAATTTAAATTCGTCCCGTAACGAACGAGAATATACCTGTCGCATCCAAACAAAGGAGACACACAGCGCGTGTGAAAGAGAAGGAAACTCCGATTCAATCGTAACGTTTGCTTTAAATTAGGCACTCACGAGCTGCTCGATCCGATCCATTTAGTCCCCACGATTTTGGTGATGTCATCGACCCATCGGGACACTGGACGACCCGGATTTCGTCTGCCAGTTCTAATACAACATTCTGTCAGGACTTTACTCCACCTGCCATCAAGAATTTACCTCTCTAGCTTAGCCTAGCTAAAGAATTTACCTCTATAAATAGTATAGATGTAGGTATTCGTGCTAGCCGCGACGGCAGCGTATCGATGTGTCCGCGGTCGACCGCCACAATGAGGTCTTTGTTCTGGACCCAGGGATTAGCACATCAAAGCTGACTTACGTCATGGCTAAGAGTTGGACTTAGTTCTTATGTGTGGAGGTGGCTTTTGTTTTCACTAAGCGTGGTAATACACTTTAAGCGGATTTAAATGTTTACTCTGTATCCAGTAATGACTTAGATGCTTATTTTTAAGAAAAAAAATTTGTAGTCATTATAACTGATTAACTTATAAATTCAATGCTAATCAATAAACAACCTACTGCTTAGTAGATTCGTGGCTAAAACTGCAATTACCTAACTCACGTTATGTACAATAAATTACATAATTTAATACAAAGGTTTCTTTAGAGTAATAAAAATAGTGTTGAATAATTTTTAAATTCCAAATAAATATAATACTTAGGTACAGTCAGCATCAAAGTAGTTTAACACATTAGTACCATGTCGAAGTAACATTTTGTACGTACCCCTTAGAAACTGACTATAATAGGCACGACCGCCATCCATCGAGATGATGGGGATGGAATGAAAATCGCTTGTGTGTGGTTTAATGTAAAAATACAGCTACATTGAATAGATCAAACAGTTCCTAAGAGCACTTTCCATGATAGATGCGGTATAGAATGCTGAGGGAAGCTATCCCGTCGCAGTGCTAGAGGATCAAGTCGACTAAAGAGAGTCAAGTCACCGACAATTCGAGCAGCCCGTTACTTACTTCGACATGGTACTAAAGTGGTAAGCTATTTTTGATGCTACCGTACTCCCCAAAGGTTATCTGGAAGAAATCGCTACATCTAAATCCATGTAAACACCAAGACTCCATCACTTCACGCGCTAAAAATACCCTTCACTCACACATGCGACCCTGGCAGCATGGTATGTGTACTCCTCACGCACACAACCAGAACAGCATTTGTGAAAATCTCTGGACGTAACATTACGAAAAGCCAGCACTACGCGAAATGGGGATGACGTCAGTTGGTGGATGCCGTTACGAGGGGAGCTCTCGCTTTTGCTCCTTTATTAAGTGGTGACGTCACCATGATGCTATTTTAGGGTGCCGGCCAGCCGGATAACTGCAACCTTCAACAGGAAACCGAAATGCGTAAAACAATGTCCACTTGTAAGACTGATAGAAATGCATGGAACTATTTATTATATTTAAAGCAATAAAAGGGGCAATGATGAATTTGAAGGACTAATGACGGAATGGACGGATAAGTCTTATATACAAAATACTCTTATTGGTTCCTTCCCCTTAGAAGTAATTATTCCAAAGGGTCATCGGGCACATGAGAACATTATCCACGAACCACGATCGAAATATGTCAAAATAAAAAACGAAACTAAAATTAGGCATTGGCCTGAACAGTATCCTGAGCGTGCTGGCTGACCGATGGGATGCAGTAGTGGGGTGTGATTTTCTGCACCATTACTAAGAGTAGATTCATAAGTTTCTCGTGATTGACTAACATATCTCTATCAAGTCCGAAATAAATAATGATTTAATTTAATTACATACTACTTAGCAGTTTAAATATAAAAAAAACGGATTACAGTTTAAAAAAAGGTTCAAATTACGAGGCACTTTTCAAAACCTCAAAAGTGTAATAAATCATGTCATAGCGGCGCTGCAGTCGGTGCCGGAGTGCAAGACAAGAAGTGAAAGAATGCAGTAATTACAGGAAGCACACACACGCACGGAAGGAGAGTGCAAGTGGGCGAGTGCAGCCACCGGCCACGCCTGCGATTCGTCACAATTAGAACAAATCAACACGTAATATTCAAAAATCTACAAGATTAGGCGCCGGAGTGCAAGTGAAAGAATGCAATTAAATGTTTGGACACGAAAGGGAGAAAGATGCGCAGCCACCGAATCACGCCTGCTGGTACGTAAGCTAAAAAATATGCAGTATCCTATTGCAATGCAATGCCTTTTAAGTTTGACATGCCTGGTTGGGACATGCCTATGATAGATAAATACTCTTTATTGCACAAAATTTTACAGAACTTAATGCATTGGTCACTAGTAAATACAATCTCGATAAATAAATGAGAAAGAATAGATTTTTACAATTATGTCTGAAGCAGAGTAAGGAATAAAGAGAGATCTTAGCTATCATAATTTACTGCTAAAGTATCCTGATACTAGATATAGATAGAACTACAAAATACCGAAGTACCTAAGGGAAATGTACTTACAAATGAACAAAAACATCACAACAGAGTGGAAACAACAAACCCATGTTACGCAATATTTAGAGCTCACGTTTAGAAACACAATCCTAAACTGAGCTAAACAAGATTGCAAACAGGCCGATTTACAGGGGCGTGTTGTATCGAACTATTCAAGTAAAATCGTAATTCAATTAATACGAGGAAGTTGGTGGGGCCTTGAACTTACTGAAGGGTACAGAGTCGATGTCAGAACATAATCCGTTGTTGAAGCCACGCAAACCGAATTCACGACTAGCACGTCATACAGGGAGTACTAAATAGAGACAAATATATTCTACTATCAACGTGACATGATTATATTCCTTAAAATATTTTTTCTGAATTCTAATGCCGATTACTTTATTTTTGATTTAACCTAACTCAAATTTACTATTGATTCTTTCTTATCAATCAAAAAATTTACAGCCTGAGTTAGAAGATAGCAAACCGAAGAAATCGCAGCATAAATGAGACCTACGTTCAGCAGTGAAAGCCTCTGTACGAACAGCCTGTGTATGTACTACAGACACAGGCTGTTAATTTAATCAATTTATTTTCACCATATCACCTTAATTAGCACACCTATTTTACATACTTACATAATGATGTTCATAGAATTTATTCAAATACTGTAGGTCTGTACGTACAATCCTCAAGCAAAGAACAAACAATTCTCCATAATACAAATTAATCTACAAGTACTTATAATAGTAATAAGTTTATACTCGACATTCTGTCTGAAGAAATACCAATGGTTAGGCTTCTGAAGATTTATTCATGGGACATGGAATCAATCTGTGACAAATATAAATTACCATGCTGATAAGAAATATACTATATCAAAAATAAAAATAATTTGCACAATCTAAGAATATATGATATTTACGTCAACAGACGAATTTGACGCGAGAAATCAACTATAAAAGCAAATCCGCTAAAAGTCATCTTATGCACTCTGCCAACATAACTTTTTTTTTTATGTTTGGCGAATTATATCAACACGATTTGAATCGATGAAAGGGAAAGACTTTTTAAGAAAAATATTTATACGTACAATAGATAAAATCAACAATTAATATGAAAAGAACTACTTGAATCCATTAAAACAAAATTAGAAGCATTTTTAAAATATTCACGATAAAAATCAAGCGCTGATTCGTTACCCGTTCCTGGGCTAGGAATGAAAATATCTGTAATTTATTCACGACAATTTCTTCATCAAAGCTTATCATCATGCTTTTCTTGTACATAACGATTAGGCATGCAGGCAGACGTACAAAGAGTAGTAGAGTAAACAGTGTTTAATAGATTAGGAAAGGTTTTTATGACACTCTAAATTTAAAAACTGTTTAAATTTAAAATTGCTATATGTTAAAAAAACTGTTTTCTTTTTTTCAAAAACAGTTCGGTTTCGTCCCAGAACAGAACATAGCATAACAATAACTATTTTTCCAGAGGTACAAAACATATACGTATAGGAGGTCGAACCCGTGGCAGGCCCCCTACAAGGTGGACCGAAGGTCTGGTGAAGGTCGTGGGAATCCCTTGGTTGCGGGTGGCACAGGACGGATCTGTGTGGAAATCATTGGGGGAGAATTTATCTAGCATTGGACGCATATTGATGATGATGAAGTAACTCAGTACCCAGCTACCTCAGTAACAAGTAGACAAATATATTTACATCCATTTATTGATGTCTACACGATAATAATATCATATCACAGATATGTCATGTTTACTTCGACATTAATTACCCTTTCACAATCCGAGCAGAGCTGCCTGATGGATTACAAACGACTAGTCAATCCATATACATATAACAGAAATAAACGACTTGAATGTTTGCTCTGCGATTACCAATAACGATGTTACGACGACAGGACTTCTTTTAAATAGTCGTTTCGCAATTTACATTTAAAAGTTAAACATAAATTAGCAGACTGTTTAAACGTAGACATACTTAAACAACTTATTTCAAACATATTTTCTCATTTAGTTAACGTTGAGTAAATATTTAATTATGATTTAAGGAAACACGATATTTTAATTATGACATCTTCAATAACAACCTCCTTTTGGATCACAGCTAAGAAATTTAGAAAGTATTAAATTATGGCGCAGGCGACTTCATTATTGGTACTTTAATTTAACAAATAGTGATTATAGAGAAGAAAGAATAGTGAATTCTTTGTACTATTTTGGAAATCAAATAATTCCCAGAATTTTATCGTTGAATGCCATCAATTATTTCTTATATTTGGGGAAAGCGTCAAAAGTAGCTGATCAAATGTGAATTAATCCTTCCGTATCTTGTAGAATGTAGAGGAAGCAATCAGCCACAGTTAGCTGACAACACGTCACCCAGTAGTTCGGGCGTGACGTCCGATGGGGCTATTCGTGTCGGCCTGCCTTGATTTGGTTCCCAATCGATAGCTTTCGACAGGTCGACCGGTGCAATCACGCGACGAGACTTTCCCGCTTCGATAACACCGTTTAATTTGTAATAGGGGTTTTAGATAACCGAAAGACGATGCGAAATTATTTTCTAAATCTAGATAAGGTACGGATAATGCAACTTACTCATGACTGCTTGGAAGCTTATTAAGTTCGTCGATAACCCTTCCAGTAGCTTTGCCTACTATGGATACAAGGGCCAACAACGAAACGGTATTCACGACCGAATCTTTGTTCCTGTCCCTTTGACTCTTTTGTTTGTTTGGATGTGACAGGTACATTTTCGTTCTTTACGGGGCATCCCGTTGTAGACCACTTTGTATACACATTCATAAATCTTTATCGGTAGCACCACATTAAAAAATCGATAAGAGTTGAAAGACCTAATAAAATAGTTCAAATTAGGAGGTGACCAAGATGGTGACCGGAAGTTAGAAACACTTATTTATCATAGATTGCTTTTAAACGTATTACAATTAGTTAGCTTAGTTGACACAATTATAGCTGCAATTATAGTGCAATGGCGGCCTTTACCCAGCAGTGGTTAACGTAGACTAAAAAAAAGAAGTAGTTGGCAACCCGGAAGACTACCGATTGAACTTCAATAAAAAAACATCGATGCTCTAAAAGGTAATTTTCTCATCGAATGCGCAGTGCGTTACAGTGAATGAATAATTGCGATAGTCATGACCAGCTTCAGAGGCTCACGCCAAGCTGAATCACCGATATTCAACCAATCACAGGAAGCTTAGGTGTTAGGTTGGAACTACGAATACGATGACTACTCGATAAGGTATATAGTAGGACATGTGAGGATTCATTCATGTGCAAGATTTACATGAGATGTAAATTGTTGGAGTTCCCCAAGGTGGAATACTATGCCCAATGACCAAAAATGTTCAATGATGACGAATATCACTAATTATTTCATCAACATAACCCGTCCGGTTCTATATCATAAAATGAACTAATAGTTCACGTAAATAAAACAATGTTCAATCACTATTCCGTCATAAAACATCTATATCTAGCGCTGCACCACTTTCATGAATCATATTATCAAATTGTACTAATCGCGTTACTATGTGTACACTAAGGAATTCCAATATTTTTGGGTTTTTGTGACGCTCTTCATGGCGTTCTTACAATACTTGCATTTTATCTGACAACAAAACATTGGGATCATAATTATATTATTTAAATTTTAATTTGTTCTGTTTACTCACAAGTCAGTAAATCGGTAATAGTTTCCAATTAGGCGCGAGCGAGATATTTGCCATACCAGAATATCCATATTCTATAATATAAAATTGAATCGCAAAATGTGTTGGTAAGCGCATAACTCAACAACGCCTGGACCAATTCTTTTTTTAAAATGTTCGTTGAAGTCCAAGGATGGTTCTTACGGCGAGAAAAAATCGAATAATTTTCGGAAAAACCCTAAAAACAGCCCTTTTCTTTTTCACATACAAACGTTTTCTAACTAAAACGTAGAATCAATTTGAGTTTTTTAGCTATTATATATGAAGTTCATATTTGTTGCCACATTACAAATTTTTTTGACAGGACGAAGTCTGTCGGGTCAGCTAGTTAAAAATATAAATGTGAAAGTGTGTGTGTCAGTCTGTCTGTCTGTTTCGGAGCGACGGGTTGACGCGATTTTTCATTTCATTTCATTTTTTTCATTTTCTTAGTGGAGATGGTTGATGGGATGGAGAGTAACATAGGCTACTTTTTGTCGCTTTCTAACGCGATCGAAGCGGCGAGCAAAAGCTAATTATGGTATAAAGTTGCTTCATAATCCCACCGCAACTGCACACGTTGCAACCATCCAGCTTTAATCGCCTCAATCGTTTACGAACCAGTACTTAAATCATTAGGGCCCAGCCCGTCTAGACTTCAGTTCGTAGACCTTTTGACTAAATAGCGAACTGTTGCATATAAAATGCTATTATTTACATTATTCACTGCGCATAGACAATGTTGGCACTCTATCAATGACGATAGGAACCTAAATGGGTAGGTGTGGCTGATATTTTGGAGCTGGGTATTAAAAGACCGTAAAATAATGGCGGATGTACTACTGTAGTATGTAGTCCTAAGTTTACGTATTTCAGATTGGTTTTTATAACTCATACAGATTATTACAGTTTTGGTCAATTGAAGTTACATACAAAAATTCTCACGCTGCACGATGCTCTAATTTGTAAAAAAAGTTGTACAAAAGATAAACCGCCAACGCAAAAGAAAAAAAGATAGCCATCAAAATATCTGTGATGCCCCATGTGTTGCAGATGTCCATGGGCGGCGGAAACCACATAACATCAGGTGAGCCGTCTGCTGAATGGACAGAAATCACAAATAAATAAATAAATGATAAACTATCATATTATCACCAAGACACCTTTGATTGCACTGTGAAAGTTCTTATTCGGTGAGACAATTTCCGGCCATTAATACATTTGCAAGCTTGCCAACACAGACACGGCACACAACGCATATCTCCAGTCAGAACACAAAAAAGGAAATATCCGTTTTTTTTTTTCAAAATTACCAATACAGAATGTAAACAATTACTTAAGCGAATATCCAAAAGTTTCAATTCTTTTAAGATGCAGTAGTTAAGGAGATAAAGGCAAAAATGTTTACTAAAACCTTCAGGTCAGTAACGACGAACCACAAAAAAATTAAGCACAAGCCTACCATATTAGACAAACGAGTACAATGAACCTACAGACCTTATCGAGTCTAGGCCCAGTGCCAGATGGGAACGGTACCATTACGTAAATACCTTGATATAAATATTGCATTACCTGCGCAGACGCCGCGCGCCGGCCATTCGTTTGCGTAAGATCGCTTTCAGACCAGCGTATTTTTCTGCACGCTCGTTTTGGCATACTCGTAGTGCTTACACGCGCGCCATATTTCGCGGTTCATAAAATCAGTCGCGCGCGCATAATATTACGTATGTAATCGCTAATATTGATCAGGGACGCATCTCGCAGATCAGCTTACACGAACAAACTCGTGCGGCAAATTGACTTTGGAGCCGATTTCCACCAAAGTAAAGAAGAGCTGCCACTTTTCTTTTGTGAATACATAGAAAAAACCCAGAGCAATACAAACAGACAGGTATGAACATTCATACACACAAATGTTAGTACTTTGCGGAGATCGAACCCGCATTCCTTGCAGAGGCAGCATTCATTACCACTGATCCAAACGGGTCGTCAAAAGGTATACGAGTATACACACACCTATGTTAGCAGAAATATAAAATCTGATCATGAAACTTTTAAATGACGAATTTTATTACTCTTCAGCACATCTTTCCGGTTTGGTAAAAACATTCTTTACCTCGTACCTAAACCTTTAATCATACGTGTGAAAATATGCTCCTACGTGCGCTTTCAAAAAGATTCGCGCGTAAATACGATAATCTGACCAGTCTCTAAAGGCACACCCAATCGGGTGGACACATGACCTTAATGTTTACCCGCAATCAAAGTGTCGTTACTTGGGTAAGAGATACGGTGTCACTGCTGTGCTAGATCTGCCTTCGAGTTGTCTTTAATGTGCACAGGCAATTTGGGAATGGCAATTTAGTGCTGTGACCTGACCACTGTGCAATTTGATAAGATCGCTGGCAACGATGTCACATCTAAATAAATGACATGCATTGACCAATAGGCATTATTAACTCAAAGAGAGTCAATCAAAGAAAATACTTCAACAGGCCTAGGTAATAACAAATAAAATGGATTTAAAAGCTGATGTTGAGCTGGAGTTCTCGGGGGATAAGAGATTATTATGTATGTAATTAGAAAAACATTCACTGTGAAGTACTTATCATACGATTTTACGCCAACAATCCCGGGTAACAAATTTAAAAGGTACAGAAACACTAAACCGGGTTACACACACATTTTGTCAGATCTAACCTGAATACTTAATGCAATGATCTACTCCTGATTATGAAGATTATACAAATAATACCACATAATATGTACACGGTTACTGCGCAACCGTTATGTAATCGCAACAAAAGCAAAGTTAGAAAGCTGCAAATTGTAACCGGTGTGCAAAATTGTCAAGGAATATTTTATTACAGATTTTATTTTTTAACAATCAATCTTTATTAACAGCCAGTGTCCATCCTCTTCCGAACGTTAAACTTTCTTCAACGTTGCAGCTCTACGATTTTCTATTTATCTGCCAATCGTTGCTCATTGCTTGCATAATCACTCGAAGACAAGTCTTTCCCAATGACAACATTTATGATACTCCTAGTTTTGAAAATTATAACTGCAAATTTAGAGCATGTGATTGTGAGGAAAACAAAATTTCTGTCTTAGATTTTGTTTTAAAGGAATATTTTATATTAAAGAAATAAAATTAATATAATTGTCTATATTATATTTAAATATAATATATATTATATATATTATATTTAAATTGTATCGTACGAATATTGTACGCCGTGTGGTCCCCGGCAGAGTAGAATAGGTTACCCTCATTCTTACCGAGGTGTCGTAAAAGGCGACTAAGGTAAAGCTGCTGGCATGATCATCAGCACCCAGAGAAGGAAAACTCTGTATTTATATCAAAACCCTCGCCAACCCGTCTGCCAAGCAAGGTGAATATGGCAATTACCCCTCATGTGATTGAGGGAGGCCCGTGCCCCAGCAGTGGAGACTTAAATGGGCTGATGATGATGATGATGTACGAATATTTACTTTGTTATTAAATCAACAATACTCTTTGCTATAAGCGTGCATTAAAAATATTTCAAGTAACAAATTTTATTAATAAGGGTTGGCATATGGCGTCTTTTAATATTATCCCACAGTACTATGAATGCAAACATGAAAAGTTAATATAATTCATAATATACGACCTGTGTAAGGGTCGTAATACATAGAAGAATACTGTCCACGACCACAATAATATTGCCGATTGGTTGGACATTTAACGTTTAAGTTGACATTTCCATACACCTGCTTACATGTGACTTAAAATCATATTTTCATTCGCCGTAACAAAAACATGAGCGTTTAGTTGAGCTGATGGAAATTAGAGTTCCAGTCCCCGAATATAATTTGAGTTGAGTTATAGGAAAGGTGGATAAGGTGGACCGACAACCTGAAGATCGAGGGAAGCAGGGGGGCCAGGACCGAACAATATGGAAATTCTTAGGGGAGAACGTCTGGGTAAAATGATTAACAGAGAAAAACTGTATATGACAAAAGTTACACCTCAGCCTAATACTTACACCTCTGGCCAAGTACCTTTAAACTTGAGCACCAGGATAGATTACTAAAATAACGGTGAAATGTCGAGTGACAACCATTACATTCATATTCGAATAAAATCGAAAAATAATTTGAATTAATCGAATAATACATTCCCCTCCAGTTGTATCCAACATAAATACAACTTAGAGTAATTACTGTGGTAAGTGTTGGCTCCATAGAGACTTTTCAAAGGTGGCATTTGGTGATAAACAAATTTCCACCATGAAACCGTTTGCCAGTATTATCAATACTTGGGGTGGCTCACACTATCGTGTGAGCGAACTCACATAGGTAATATCGTCGAGGTGATTGACGCGCGAAAATGATGGATAGGTTATTATGACATTATTATGATGACTGCCGCACTATGCTTGATTGGAATATAATATTCCAATATCATATAATATTGCTTTCTGAGGAATACAGGCTTCCATAGGTACTTAAAACTAGATAAAAACTTAATAGGATTTCACTTTGACCCTGAACCACATTACGATGCAAAACTAAATTATAAAAAAACTGTCTAGTTTTTAAATTGTTAAAAACCTAGGAAACTGCTAGAATTTCGCGTAATAAATGTTATTTAAAAAATCAAACAATCTTTCGGGTCTTTTCGTACAGCACCCACAGCTATTATTTTCAAATAATAAGCCTTGGTCACTTGGACAGTAATAAGGAATATCGATTGATACCTCATTCATCAAAATCGGCTGGGTTAGTTTAGGAATATATGTATAAACATATTTACATAAATAGACTGCTACGATCATAACCCTTCCTTTTTGGCTTTACCATAGTCGGGTAGAAAAAAGCCCATAATCAACATTCGTACGTTCGGTATTAAGGGTTAACGACCGAAATCATAAATCTATTAATCACGCTAATGGCATTTGTGGTTTTGCCTGAAACGGCTTTGAAAACGCTAGCCTATCGCCAAACCCTAGTATACTTCAGTTGGGCTTGGCTTAGGAAAATCTCCCTATTTACTTACTTACTCCACTGGCTCAGTGACCCGAAACGAGTCTTGGCCTCCGAAACAAGAGAACGCCACTTTGGTCGATCCTGCACTACTTGTCGCCAGTCACCGGCCTGAAGCTCTCGCAGATCATTTTCGACGACGTCTTTTCAGCGATACCTAGGCAGGCCTACCGGGCGTCCACCCAGCATCGGTCGGCTCTGGTATGCTTTCTTCACGAGACGATGCTCGTCCAGTCTTTCGAGGTGGCCAAGCCAGCGAAGACGATGCTCCTTAGTCTCGCCGATGATGTTAGGCGTGTCTATAATCTTCTCTATTTCGACATTATTATGACCCTATTTATGTCCAAAATTATTATTTTAACTACGACGTCTTATTAACCCAATATTAACACAATATTGGGTCTCCATATACACTTTTTAAGGCGATAATAATATTATACAGATATATCTCAATGTTAATAATTTCCTTTAAACTTATACTAGAATTTATTTTGCTTATATTCGTCACAATAAATTAAAATCGATTGGGAGCGCTAGTTTCGACGAGGTATCGCCTTAATATTCAAAAGAAAAATACCTTTGAGCAGCAGAAATTCTCCATTACCATAATTAAGTTTGAATAGTAAATATTCAGCGCAAATGCTAAGGGACACTGATGATGGATCAAGTGGGAATAAAAACACTTGGCGGTAACTTATGGTTATAGGTAATGCTGGATACCTATGTACGGTTTGCACCGGCTTAGCGGCGGAATGACACTTTCTAGAAAGTCTACATTATCACATAAGCAAGTTGCTATGCAGTGATCGAGTATTTGTGTTTAACTCAGGCATGAACATGTTTCTACGCAGATGCTTAGTTAACTCATAAGTCAAAAACAATGCAATAGTGAAAACTGCAACTTATTCAATAGAATTAATCATAAGTCTAAATAGTGGTATGTTCATATAACTTAAAAAAAACTAAAATGGAGATAATTCTCTTCTTATATAGTTTTTTAGATTTTCGCGTTGCATTATAACACGGCTGCTGTAACGTAGCCGAAACGTCGAGCCAAATATGTGAGTACACAATGTTGTTTCACATAATAAATATCGTGTTAATCCCCGTATTGATACATTATAATTCTCTTCTTCTTGTGTTATATTTTTGTCTTTTATCGCTGTGCTTTTGTGTTATTGTGTCCTGTCGTCTGTGCTGTTTACATGTGCCGCTTCTGTTTGTTGTAGATATGGCGTTTTTTTTTAATTTAGAGAAGACCTCAAAACCGATCAAACATTCGGCAAAATTACCGGTCAATTTTAAATCGACGTGTTTCTCTTATACACTTGACATTGGCGCCCGTAACAGTGCGCGGGATCAGACCATAAAAAAATAAAAATAATAGCAAAGTAGATTAAACGTGACGTGAGTATGTAAACGGCGGACTCCTTCAAAATGTCTGTGACATATCCAATGTGTTCTCAAGCTAAAATCGGTAAAATATAAATTTCCTGCGATCATATTTTGTATGAACTTGTGTTATCAATAAATTAGGCATTCGATGTAAGAGATCAAGTTAAAGATAAATCATCAAACGCACAGAGTTGAGGGAGATATCTATAGAGATAAATAATCGCTATTATATCTGTAACAATATCTGGAATTCCATAAAAATTAAGATAATAAATAATACAGTCATACCTTAAACTAATATAAAATAACTATTTATATATTTTTCAAGGTATTTCAATAAATATATCATGATGCAAGAATCTTAGTTGTAATCTTCTAGTAGATAAGTATTAATTTGGGCAATATAAGGAATATAAACAGAATTCAATCATGGAAAGAAAGAAACTTGGTCTAGGTGAAACCAGAAATCCAAAATATTTTGAGCTGTGAGCGTTACATCAAGATCTTAAACTTTACGGCAGGTATACGTAATTCATAATTAATTTCATACTCAGCCTTCGATAACATAAAATAAAATTGGTATGCCAATGCTCACGCTATAAAACACAACAAGAAATTGAAACATCTGAATCAACACGCTTACCTGACGAATGCTTTTCTTAAAAATTTTAAACTTCATATTGCCTCACAATGAAATTAATGTACAAAACTAACACTTAACATCACCACTGGTAGATATGAACTAATTTTAAAGCCAATGTCACTGATAAAAGCACTGAAATAGGCTAACGTGTAAACGCGGGAAAGAAAATAAACAAAAAGAAAAACGAAGCGTGATCCGACACAACCGCGAAGCGGCGCGGTCGCCTCACATCTGAACGTAGCATACTGAATATTATTGGGCTTGGTGGAAGGTCATTAGGCTTGGGCGAAGAACAGCGGCAAACCCCCTATTGACTGCGCTAATATGATCTTTATATATAGCCGCATAAGAAGCGTTATGAAAATGATTGGTGAGTCGATTTTCTAGGAATGTGTGAGAAACTGAAAACAATTCGGGCGAACTTAGAAATTATTGATAAACTTTTACACGGAACTGATTGATGATACACTGTTGTAATTTAGGGTGTCAAGAGTAACAATATGGGGTTACGTCCGCTTGGACCATGATTCAGGGTTTGGGGAGTCTGGTAATTACAATAAAGCGACTGCCGTCTGAACTTAGCCACGGTGGTTCCACGTTTCCACTATCCGAAACGAGCAGGTTTTACCTCACCGCCGCGAGCTAATGGTAGAAATATGCACATAGATTTGAAAAATCCAGAGGTTCATGCTCGGATTCGAACCAGAGGGCCTAATTTAAAGCAGACGTTACGATCGAATCGGAGTTTCCCTCTCTTTCATACGCGCTGTGTGTCTCCTTTGTTTGGTTGCGACAGGCATATTCTCGTTAGCTACGGGATGGCTTTAAATTAAGCCACCAGGACCCATCGCATGGAAGGCGCCTTCTAATCCACTGAGCTACCACCACTCAAATACATACCGATTGGGATAATAAATCCCAACTATCTCTAAAGAGAAATAACATTATCTGAAGTAAATAGTATAGGTGAGCGAATTAACGTTCATTTTAGGATTTCGTCGTTTGTTCGTAAAGAGTATACACCCTTAAAAAATGGAATGACACGTATGATTCAGTAGTTCTAAATTAGGTCTTTGCATGAGCAACTGCGGTTTAGACAGACCATAATCACAGCCATGACATAATGTGGTGTGACTGATGAAATAAATTATAATATGGAGCGGCCGGTCTTGATCTAATCTATTTGATTTCAAACATTTAATTATGTATTAAGCTGTATTTACAGAGGAACACAAGTTAATTTATTTGTTACAAATACAATGAATGATGTAATGAGTGTTGTTAAAAACATATTTTACATTACAAAGAAACTAGAGTCCTTTTAGAACCCAGGGTACCCTTGGACTATGAACTAGAATTTCGTAAGACTGGTAATTAAAAAATGATACCAAGAAGCTTGCGGTGAGCCACCGGTTTATTATTATACCCTTATTGCACGAACAAATTTAACAATGGATCTTTAGGGTGGAAGAGCCACTGCCAGAGAATGGGCCGGCAGCTACGGTTTGATACCACCACGGCTTCACAGAAAACCGGCCGGCCGGAAAAACGAAGCCAGCGAAACATTGCGCCCGGCGCGAGTGAGTGAGGGTACCGGAGACCCAGTCTGGGGGGCGACCTTGTGACTCGGTGTCCAGCCAGAAATGAATGAATGAATAAATTTTTACTTCAGATTAAAGCATCCAAACTCAGAAAACCTTAAATTAGTACACACATATATAATTATATTTTATTGTCACAATAAAGTTGCGATCCCAATCACATTCCTTTATGCGATATTGTTGTTGATTGAAATAAACGCATTCCTACGGAAAATGGTGAAATCGTATAGACCTCACTAGCAAAGACTGGTTAAATACCTATACCTAGATACCTATTACTCTCAGAAAGAATCCAAAGAAAAAATATAAAGTATTATGTGGTAACATTTCAATTAGGTGCATTTCTTTAATAAGCGTTAACAACTTAGTTATGTTATTCATTACATAAAAACGAAAGGAACATTCGCTCTTCATGAAAGTGATTAAATCGAATGTTCGTTTTTATGCGTTTCTAAGATTGAATAGCAATTTTTAAACAACTTGATGCACAAGCCTTCTAGATCATTTATTACATCTCCGATAGTATTTTTAAAAAAATAATAATAAAAAGTTTATTTCATAACCAGTTTACAGTATACCAACTAAGACACGGCAACAATTCTATTATTGACTAGCAGTATGGTCTTATTTGTAGTCGCAACAAATATCTGTTGAAGATGAAGGTATACAAACAAAACTCTTTACCTCCCGTGCTAGTCCGAGAACTGTGTTACGGCTAGGTAAGATTCTCGCCATGGTATTACCAACTTTATTACAGATGAGTGAGAGACATTTTTTGTATAGACTTCAATAAGTACGAATTATTGACAAAAAAGTATACTCTGATAGATAACTTTAATCCGGTAGTTACCCTAACTACCGGATTAAAGTTTGTGTATTATTAAGGCACGATCCGACCAATCTTTATCCAAGAATAATTTATGATACAACGCTATGAATCGTATGGATGACAGTGTTATACCATAGATTTTTTCTGGGATAAACATTGGTCAATGCGGGCCGAAATTAAACACATTATCCGGGAATTAATATTGATCGTGAAGACCCATCTAGCAAAATGGTGTGAGCGCCAGTGGAGTTGCAATGGCACTGGTTTTATTCCCGGACCAACACATCAAATTGATAAAGATTTATTACTGGCTACCCCCCTCGGTGTTACCCCCGAATATAGGGGTTTTACATAGCCTAAGTGTTAGTCCCTAGCTTCTTGTATACCTACCAAATTTTATCAAAATTGATCCAACCGTTTGCGTGCGACAAAGTAACAACCACGAACTGCTATTATTTTTCCTTTAAATTATTAACGTGATGACAACTTTTACAAAAGAGATAACAGCGTAGGCAGTACATATACATTTGCTCTAAATATCTACAATACGTCACTGTCTTCCCCCATAATTCCATCTATCCCTCGAAGAATTACTGAGGTAACTGGCTGCACAACAATAAATTCAGTACCTAATCAATAAAAGTACAGCAATAAGCTCAGGAAAATGTTTGTAATGTATGAAGATAATGTTTGTATAAGTACCTTTTTATGGAATAAACGAATTAAAAAAAATTTGCTAGGAATATTAAAAATCCAATGTGGCATCCCTAATTTTAACATTGACCTATTTTAATAAATCCATTGCCCAGACGCTGTCTCGTTATGAATTAAAGAGCAATTCCTTCGAAACAACTGAGAAGAGATTAGTTTATTTTTAGCAGGTGACTAACAGTTACAGAAATGTCCATCAAAATTAATCCTCCAATGATACTGCCATATCATTGGTTAATAGAATAGACAAGGACATAATAATCATAATCATAATCGTTTATTGCTCACCATAAACACACCATGATACAGATCTTATAAAACATAAATACATCCGTGCTTATTTAACCGTCTTACTCCCTTCATCGAGGATTACTGGGTCGTTCTTCTTTTTTATCGACAATGAGCCAAACTTACAAAAAAACATTTAACTTTTATATAGCAAATGATAAATAGTTATGTCCTAAACATTCGTTAATGTACTATTTTGCAGATGGATCTATTACATGATGTAAGATTTAATTGATAAAGAATACTTTTTGATTAAAGTGACCACCTCCGCCACGTCCCCCGAAATTAGTGCCATTTACACCTCTGTCACGTGTTATAAATTTTTTTACATAGTTAAATCAAGCTAAAGGTGATAAACAATGCCATTATTTCATGGTAAATTAGGAATATCTTGATGGTGTAACGTATACTTTTTTTATATTAGGTTGGGGAAAAAGTTTCTTCGCATTTTTTAAGAAAATTCAAAACACTTTTTAATATAGTTTATTTACAATTAACTAAAGTATGTACGTACCATTTTGTTCGATAACCTTTTGCCATCTTGTAGGTAGGGATATGATCCCATTGCTTTAAAAATTTTGGGACCTTTCATCAAAATACCGCGACAAGTGGATTTAGGCAGTCCTCTCATGATGTCCTAACACTGCCTAAAGAATTCTGAAGAGACCGAAACAGGTGGAAATCTGAAGGTGCAAGGTCAGGACTATAAGGCGGATGCATTAACACCTCCCATCCAAACTCTCTTAATTTTTGCTGGGTGGCTATAGATGTGTGAGGTCTAGCGTTATCATGATGAAACACCACACCCCTTCTGTTGATCAATTCCAGCCGTTTTCTCTCAACTTCTTGTTTTAATCTCAAAAGTTGTTCGCAGTAGAGTTCTGAATCGATAGTCCTGCCTGGTGGTAACAGCTCATAATTAATAATGCCCTTCCAATCCCACCACACACACAACATCACCTTATTGCGAGTTAACCCGGGTTTCACCACAGTCTGTGAAGCCTAACCGGCCTTTGACCACGACCTTTTTCGCACGTTCTTGTCGTACGTGATCCACTTTTCATCACCAGTTATCAGCTTCTTCAAAAATGATTAGTTTCGTTACGTCGTAATAAAGAAGCAAAATAAAAACACGGTTCATTAAGTTTCTTTCAGTAAGCTCGTGAGGTAGATAGATAGATACACTTTATTGCACAAAATTTACAGATCTTAGTCTAAGTTATTATACTAAAACAAATACCCAAATATCGAGCTTTTTTGTGTGCCCAGCTTTTTCAAATGCGCCAAAACTGTTTTGTGGTCAATTTCCAGTTCTTCAGCTACGTCATAACTACTGATATGTCGATCAAGCAAGATCGACATATCAGTAGTTATGAAAACACTTTTACAAAAAATGGCATCCATTTTATCCGTAATAGGGCGACCAGAGCGATGTGCATCTTTGACATCAAAATTTCCGGATTGAAAACGCTTAGACCAAATTTATGCTACTCTCACAGACACTGCACTAGGTCCATAAACATCCCAAATTTTTTTCGTGGCTTACGGTGCATTTTTACCTTTTATGTAGTAAAATTTTAAAATGTATCTAATTTCTTCATTAGATTCACTCATCTTGACAGTACGAAAAACAAATGAAAATCACACATTTTCCTAAATTGAATTTGGAATTATGTTTTTTAAAATTTTAACTTTCAATGATGCCAAAACCAGCCAGATACAAATACTATAGCCAAAGAGATTTTATTATAAGTTCATACATACTATAATGCGAAAAGACTTTTTCCCCAACCTATTATAATTAATTACTTCATAAGTTACTGAGGACGGGCTCACTGTCGATAAAAAAGAAGAACGACCCTACTATGTTCCTTGGAGGAAAATGTTTGTTTTCATCAATATAATCCCCTAGATAATGGAGTAAGACGGTTGAAAAAGCACGGTGTAGAATATGCTAGGCTGACACCTGAACTAGAGCAGGTCCTGTATCTCAGGTAGGGATCCCTTGCATATTATTCAAGGGCTATTTTGTTCAAATCTTCGTGTCATTTCCGGTTATGTCCAGGTAACGCTTAGGCCATGATACGAAGTTTGAGACGTCTGATAATTACAATGAAACGATCGCTGTCTGATCTTCGCAACCCTTTAATAGGGGAACCAGATCAACTTAATGAAGGTTACACCTCTTCCATAGTTTCCTCACGATGTTTTCTTTCACCCCCGAGCTAATGGTAGAAAAAAAGAGATTCAGGAAAAACACTATTACATAAAAAATAGGACTGTTCTCACATAAGGTCGCCTATCCTGTTTTGTGAGAGACAGGCTCTTTAAGTTGACGGGTAGGGCAGACTAGCGACGCCAATCGATTTTAATTTTAGCTACTAAACCAGATCTATTTTAAACAATTACGAGGTACAACCTCTCGGCAAACACTTATACTATTTATTAAATAAGCATGAAAAAATATTGTGTCCAACGCGTACGCGAAAAATTGATTCACGCCAAAAGTGACAACTTTTGGCGTGAATCAATTTTTCGCGTACAAAAACCGACCCAACATTTGTGTATGGTTATTTAATAAATAGTATAAGTGTTTGCCGAGAGGTTGTAACCCCGAAATTGTTTAAAATAAATTCGGTTTAGAAGCTAACAATTAAAATCAATTGGTGTCGCTAGTCTGCCCTACCCGTCACCTAAAGGAAAATGGTAGGCACAAAATACACGTGTGTTTTTAATCCTTACCTAAACTAAATTAAATTAGACAATTAGTTGTATCTGCGCGCGCGCGCAAATATAGATTTGAAAACGCACGACAAAAATGCACATAGTAACAAATTGGGCTCGTGAAAGTATTATTCGTACCTTCGGCGTCGAAGCGTGCCTTCGGCATATGCTGAGTGCAAACCTTTTAGGTGACACATTTTTTTTTATTGCCTTTACTGTACCTATCATCATCATCATCAGCCCATTTAAGTCCCCACTGCTGGGGCACGGGCCTCCCTCAATCACATGAGGGGTAATTGCCATACTCACCACGCTTGGCAGACGGGTTGGCGAGGGCTTTGATATAAATGCAGAGTTTTCCTTCTCTGGGTGCTGATGATCATGCCAGCAGCTTTACCTTAGTCGCCTTTTACGACACCTTGGTAAGAGTGAGGGTGGCCTATTCTACTCTGCCGGGGACCACACGGCTACTGTACCTAACCTTAATAAAATCTCTTTTATTGTACCTAACCTTAATATTTTAATAGATGTAATAATGTTTTGGAATTTTGTTATTTTATTTGTGTCACTAAATAAATATGGTTTCTTTCTTTCTTTCTTTCCATTCGAAGTTCTGGGAAGCGTTCGTTGCCGAGTAGTCACTGCGGCCGTATTTGATCTATTGTAACCGCCGCTCCCACTTATAGATCGTCTCCGAGGCGGTCAGCATAAACCTTATAATGGCCTTGGGAGCGATAGTGCACGCACAGGAAAACGCACATACTTAGATTTGAAAAAATCCATAGTTGCATGCTTGGATTCGAACCTGTTATATTGAAACGCTATTTTGTTATCATGACTTAAACACTACACATACCTCATGATCCGGGCCCGGCTTTGACGCTAGCCTCGCTTCATTCAGCTGATTCTTCAGAGCCCTACAGAAATTAAAAATACGTTATTAAAATTATCAAAGTATAATCAAGCTACAGACATAAGTCGAGTTAGTTACACCTACAGTGCAAAAATAGCACCTGTGTTTCTGACATAAAGATGGTCTAAAGTAGGTCTGATTCGTCTGTAGCCCGAGCTCTGAAACCATGCTAAAATGCTGAGATGATGACATAAGATAAACGATCGTAATACTTTATTGAAACCCAATGAAACCATAGGTATAACACAAAAAAAAGTCGTTAATAAACTTGCTTTTTAACCGACTTACTTAATTATTGAGGGCATTATACTGATGAAAACAAACAATTTCCTCCAAGTCACATAGGGTGTAATCTCAGAAAAATAAATCACTTTTCCATACAAAATGTGCCAGCTGCTTAACTGACTTAAAAAACTTAAAAATTACACTAGTAAGTGCAATTTGTATCATAAGGCGATTTTTTTGAGAGAATAGGCATAGGACCTATTCTCAAAAAGGGGCGGGTCTGTTTCTATGCTTTAACTGTTTATAGGCTCGCTTGCTTTGCTTTGTCTCTCTGCTTGCTTGCATAGTATAGGTACAGGCCTACCTTAGCTCTTTTTTTTTTGAGGAGCTAAGGTGGCGTGGTCTTGGGGGAAGCGCAACAGTCGTGATTGATCCTCAAGGCAAGTGCGGTGGACTAACCTTCTCGAGGTTGTCGGCCCTGTTCTTGGTCTAGTTCACTTCACAGAAATAGACGTAACAGAAACCACCGTGCGCTACTGTCAGGGGGCACTGGAAGCAGCTACCTGTCCGGCAGCTGTGGACAGTGTACGGGTACGCGAACCCGACAACCTCGAGCCACTCCTGTCTCACCCCCAGAATCCTGAGACAGTAGTATCATAATTGATCCTAAAACCCAAAAGGTCCTAGCCTACAATCCATCCAAACACCCCCATACCGTCCTAACCTAAATCCCTATCCTTGCCAAATCCGCCAATCCAAGGCTGGTCGGGCCAAAGGATGCGTGGCTAGGGGCGAGTCTAGCAGTAGACGACACGTTCAATTAATAATCATGGACGCAAAATTAAAAAGTAAGTTACCCCAGGGAGGTACCGGTGGTGCCGGAGAATCCTCCCCTGAGCTAAGCTCAGGCTGCCCCTCGTATTCTGGGGGGGGGGCAAAATTTTGCGAGAAGTGGTAGGAGTAGGAGTAACCACTAGCGGCGGTGGTGCGAAAGCTAAAAAGCCTGCGGTCTCGGCAGAGACAGAAAGGACAGGGACTCCAGGTTCCGTCAAAAATGACGACAGCGTGGCCAATCTGAGGCCAGTTGAGGAAGGGTCCAACCCGGGCTCCGAGCTGACTGGTGGAGGATGGCGAACAGTAGAGTCCAGTAGGGCCTCAGGTAAATAGTTCCCTGGTCAAGGAAAGAGGCCAATCCCACCAGGATGGGACTTCAACCGAAAGGCTGATGGCCCGCCTGGTGAGAGAGGCCTTGACCTTACCAAGGGTAAGACTCGCCCTCGAGGAGCAACCACGACGTTGGGACCGAGATGGGCCGGTGTCCAAAAGACGCCAGGCCCCGAGGGACCAGTATGTGGGGATCCCCGAGGGGGAGAACGCTTGCCTGCTGCCGTGGGACCAACCGAACCTGTTCCTGGGACGTCTCGCAGTTCTGGGGGGTCTTCAAATCGGGATCCAAAAGGAGACCGGACTGACGACCCCTCAAGGGGTGAGACTGAAGGGGCTGGGGGAGGAAAGAAGAGGCGGAAGAAGAGGACAGGAGCCCAGAGGAGAAATACTCAGCTGCAGAGACAGCAGGCTGAGGATATCCCCTCAGGTGAACGTCAGAAGAGAGGGAGAGAAGTAAGTGGGGACAGCCAAAAGGAAACCAGTGCTAAGCGCATAAGGACTTCCGGGTCCTATGCGCGAGCACTGGGGACTGTTAAAATGGCCATCACCGCCTACAACTATCCGGCAACAATGCTCGAGGAGGCTATATACGACGATCTCCAGCACCTCATCTTTGATGAGCTGGAGAAAATTCCAGGACCTCCCCCTGAAACGCACTTGGGCTCCGTAACATCGGGCATTATCTATGTCAGATGCGACGGAGAGCAATCGGCGCAGTGGCTACGAGGGGTCCTCGACGAGAAGATCGTCAAGGGGACAAAGCTGAAGGTGGTGTCCGCACGGGATCTGCCTCGACCCATTAAGATGGCCTGGAAGACTCGATCCACCACGATCGAGGTTTCCAGGTTATTGGGGATGATGCAGAAGAGCGTGCCGGGACTCCGGACGGCGAACTGGCGGATAGTGGACACCAAGGTGGAAGGGACCACTACCCGTCGGATCGTGATGATGGATGGGGCATCAGCGGACCTCATCAAAGAAAGAGATTTTTACATCAATCTGGGAATCTCCGCCTGCCTCTTCAAACTCCTTGAGGAGGTAGATAGGAAGGGGGATGATGAGGAGGTGGAAGATCTCCTGGATGATGTAGAGGAAGGGAGGGCAGAGACTGCAAGGATGGGCATGGGGGGGCCGACCGTCGAACTGGACCTGGTCGAGACACCCGCGCTTGCCTCTCGGCGAGATGCGGGATGTTCTCCCAGGTCAGAAGATGTGGTGGGGGCGATCGACTCGCTCCACTTGGGCATCACCTCTCCATCGCCAATGGAAGAGGAGAGGCTGCTCTCGGAGTAAGGAAACACCATGGAGCTACGGTTAGTACAAATTAACCTACATCACTGTAGAGCAGCAACTGCCCTCCTGGCTCGCGAGCTCCAAAGGCGAAAGTATGACATTGCCCTAATACAAGAACCTTATTTATATAAGAGTGAAATTAAAGGGCTACATGGAGCTGGTGGTACTGTGTACCATAATTGTTCAATGAATAACATGAGGACCTGCATATATGTCGGAGATGGAATAAATGCGGTGCCTCTAATGAATTTCTGTTACAGGGATCTGACAGTAGTCAGAATCCAGAAGGAGCGGGGGGACAGAGGGGAAGAGGGGCAGAAGCTTGTATTGGCATCAGCTTACCTTCCCTACGAAGAGGCGGAACCCGCGTCACAGGAGCTACAAGACCTGGTAGGTCAAGGCAGCCGGGAGAACTGGGAGCTCGTAATCGGGTGCGACGCCAACGCACATCATGTAGTCTGGGGGAGCTCAGACATCAACAGAAGAGGGGAAAAGTTATTTGACTATCTGGTAAGCTCTCCTTTACATATCATAAATAAAGGCAATAAGGCAACTTTCTTCAATGCCCAGAGGTCACAAGTCTTAGACCTGACGCTGGCCAATGCGAGAGCGTTGTCAAATATTGAAAATTGGCATGTATCAGATGAGGTCTCACTTTCGGATCACAACTACATATGTTTCAGGTACAGAACAGACAAAACCTTTGCAACTGTACCAAGGAAGAATCCTAGGAACACAAACTGGGAGGACTTCAAAACGGACTTAAGATCAGTACTAGGAAAACCTGAAAGCAATCTAAATACAATAATAGATATTGAGCTAGAAGCTGACAGGATATCAAATGCGTTAGCTATGACGTGGCAGGATAACTGCCCAGAAGGCAAAGTGATTGGCAAGAGGCTACCATGGTGGACCCAGGAGGTGGCTCAAATTAGAAAAGAAACAAGGAGGGCGTTCAATGAGGCTAAGAGCAAGAACGACTTCACACAGTACAAAAAAGCACTAACGCGTTACAGCAGTGCGGTTCGTAAAGCCAAAAGAAAAGCTTGGAGAACGCACTGTGAAAAGATATGCTCAATCCCAGAGGGGATGAGGCTTACAAAGGCAATCTCCATTTCTAAAGCTATTCCACTAGTAACGGTGAAAAAAGCAAATGGGGAACGCACGGAAACTGGGAAAGAAACCCTAAGGATAATGACGAATATCCATTTCCCCGGCTCAGAGGTCTTGCAAGGGACAGAGGATGCTATCAGCATAGAAGACCAAAATAGGAAAACGGCTAAGGGCGATTGGCTCACAGCGAAAAATGTAGTAGACGAAAGCAAAGTCAGCTGGGCGCTAAAGAGTTTTCAACCTTTTAAAGCACCTGGACCAGACGGAATATATCCTATCGTGCTACAACATGGGATTGCTATTCTAAACCCACACTCATGTAGGCTATACAGAGCATGCGTAGCATTAGGATACATACCCAAAAGGTGGAGACATGTAAAGGTAATATATATACCAAAACCAGGAAAACCGAATTACGAGGAACCAAAGGCGTTCAGGCCGATCAGTCTTCAATCCTTTCTGCTAAAGGCATTGGAGAAGATGATTGACAAACATATAAGGGATGGCCCCTTAAGGAAGTTTCCGCTGCATGAACTGCAATGTGCATATCAGCCGGGAAAGTCAACAGAAACAGCATTACACCACGTAGTGAGTAGGGCAGAGGCCGCACTGGAATCAAAGGAATTGTGTCTGAGCATTTTCGTTGATATAGAAGGGGCCTTCGACCGCACAACCTTTGAGTCTATAAGAAATGCAGCTAAAATACATGGCATAACAGAGACTATCTGCAGGTGGATAGACTGCATGCTTAGAGGTAGAATAATCCATTCAGAACTACAAGGTGAGAAATTAGTTGTGAAGACCACAAGAGGATGCCCCCAAGGGGGAGTCCTATCCCCCTTGCTCTGGAGCTTGGTTGTGGACACACTAATAAAAAAACTCAATGAAGGTCCGCTGTTCACAGTTGGATACGCAGATGATCTGGTCATCATGATAAATGGGAAATTTCCCAGTACGGTATCGGAACTATCGCAAAACGCAATGAGGATTCTCGAAGAATGGTGCAAAAAAAATCACCTATCCGTGAATCCAGAGAAAACCACGCTAGTTCCGTTTACGAGAAGGAAAAAAATTGAGGGTCTCAAAACACCAACTCTATATGGAACACAACTTCATAGTTCGAAAGAAGTTAAATATCTAGGTGTGATCCTAGATAAAGAACTAAATTGGAGCAGCCACATGGACAACGCCATTAAAAAAGCTCTAAGGGTGTTCAATATGTGTCGGACAACCTATGGAAAAACATGGGGACTAAAGCCGAAGATATTAAGATGGATATACACGATGATGGTCAGACCAATACTGACTTATGGTAGCATTGCATGGTGGTACAGAACAAGGCTCAAGACCTGTCGGAATACACTGGGAAAGATGCAGAGAACGGCATGCCTTGCAATCACGGGAGCATTCAAAACAACTCCAACTGCAGCAATAGAGCTCCTGCTAGACATTCCTCCACTGCATATAGTGATAGAAACAGAGGCAAGGAAAGCTGCTCAAAGGCTAAAAATAGCAGGAATATGGGACGAAACCAAACCTCGAACCAGACACACTAAATGGAACGAGGCACCTCATCTCAACAGGATAACCCAAATGGGATATGATAAGATATGTCCCAGATATAGGTTTCAAAAGGATTTCAAGATAATCATACCAACTAGGGAAGAGTGGAAAAAGAATCCACCAAAACCTGAAAAGGACAGTCTGATCTGGTACACAGATGGTTCCAAGATGGAGACAGGTACTGGAGCAGGCGTTTACGGACAAAACTATGAAGAAAGTCAAAGTATGGGAGAAATGGCGACAGTTTTTCAAGCTGAAACATATGCCATAATCACTTGTACAAGGAGGAACATAAACCTTAAAGCAAAGAATCGTACTATATACATTCTTAGTGACAGCCAAGCGGCACTGAAGGCACTGGCCAAGCCGAAAGTGGACTCTAAGTTGGTGTGGGATTCCATCAAAACCCTAATCTGCTTAGGACGACACAACAAGGTAAGGCTATTGTGGATACCGGGTCACGAGGGCTACACAGGAAACGAAAAGGCAGATGAGCTAGCAAGAAAAGGCTCTCAAGCAAAATACATTGGACCGGAACCTTTTGTTGGATTATCGAGCTGCACCATCAATATGGCCTTCCGGCAATATGTATACGAAGAGCAAACTAAGGAATGGAAGAAAACACTAGGAATGAAACATTCAAAGGCCTTCATAGGAGACAATACAAAGATATGGAAAAAATATATTCTCGGAGGCAATAGACAACAGACAAGGATGCTCATAGGAGCGTTAACAGGGCATTATGCAACGAACAAAATGCTGATGAAGATGAACATGACATCGAACAGCGACTGCAGAGCATGCAAGGAGGAGACGGAAACCATAGAACATCTTTTATGTGAATGCGACTCACTAGCCAGAGGCAGAATGTGTCTTCTAGGTAACGCTTATCCTAAACCAGGAGACTACAGGCACTTCAATCCGAAAGACATCGTGATGCTGATGAAACGAATCTTTCGTGAGTAAGAGCGCAAAAGAAAGGGGAGGTACACAAGATCCCTTAGGGTCGACGTGCCCCATGAAAATGGCCCCTAACAGATAAGATAAGATAAGATTCTCAAAAAAATCGCCTTCTGGCCCTATGTTCCTTGAGGGGAAATGTTTGTTTTCATTAGTATAGTGCCCTAGATAAGGGTGTCAGACGGTTAAAAAAGCACGGTGTATTTTGCGGATTTTTTTTATGATATAGGTAGCAGACAAGCCGACGGATCACCTGATGGTAAGCGATTACTGCCGCCCATGGACACCTGCAACACCAGTGGTGTCACAAGTGCGCTGCTTACCTCTTAACCCCCCTTCCCCTGGATTGGGCCTCCGGCACCCTCACTCACGCAGCGTAACACAGCGCATGCACTGTTTCACGCCGGTTTTCTGTGAGGACGTGGTATTACTCCGGTCTAGCCGGCCCATTCATGCCGGAACGTGGCTCTCCCACTGTTAGCTATTATATTATATATATATGAACTTGCCATCTAGAGATAAATTAGTCTATGTTGACATACAATAAACAGGCGATGTTGCCCCCATATTACTAATGGCTATGTTTAACAGACATTTGGTGGATGTTTACAGGTAAAACAGGGTCGATTTCCGTAATTAGCCTTGTTTCACCTCTACAAACTAGGTTGTTCGCCCTATACTGGTCATTATGTTGAACACACCAAATTGACCTTAAACTCGACCAGGGGTAGCAAAAGGCACTTAGCAATGATATAGATAGTAGATATAAATATTATATTTATAAACAGCATTATTGGCCGTGTGGTCTTCGGCAGAGTAGAATAGGCCACCCTCACTCTTACCGAGGTGCGACTAAGGTAAAGCTGCTGGCATGATCATCAGCACCCAGAGAAGGAAAACTCTGCATTTATATCAAAACCCTCGCCAACCCGTCTGCCAAGCGTGGTGAGTATGGCAATTACCCCTCATGTGATTGAGGGAGGCCCGTGCCCCAGCAGTGGGGACTTAAATGGGCTGATGATGATGATGATGATGAAACAGCATTATGTTATTTGTCACTCATAAGTATTCTGTATGTTTAGGATCGAAAGTTAGTCCAGCCTCCTTTATATTAAGACAGGCTTTTGTTTTAACCCCAAAATAGCTAAAAGGATCTTAGCACTACAATGGCAATGGGCTGCTCATATTTGCCACCGAACCGACCACCACTAGGGCAAAACTGTACGTAAAAGAGAACACCAGCTTGCACTGCCCTACACCTCCATAAAGTGTCCTTTACTCAAAGGTTTCCCGGTGGAAATCGCTCATAGTGTTAAGGCCACCTTCGTTGTACATATCCTGTAAAACCTAATCTTAAGTTTTCATACTGTACTTTGAGTGCAATAGTATATTCATTCATTCATTCACGTGGACCCCGTTCCGGTAAACGTAGTGCAGGACGACCCGGGCTAGGAAAGCGCGTAGTAGCGTTTACGAAGGGGGGTTGCGTTCCGGGGGCGCACCTAATATTTTGCACTGTTATACTCTTAAATCATAAATCAAAAATAACTATCAATATTAGTCAAACGTTCATTCTTTTATAATACCTACAAGTTAACACACGTTCCAAATGACAATATATTTGTTGAACAATATCGTACTTACGTAAAAAATGTGCTTAAATTTTTGTGAGCTAAATCACCTGATTACACGATAAGAAAGTTGACTCAGTATTTCGGACGGCATCGCTTATCGAAGCGGAAAGAAACAATGTATTATGCTATTGTTCGATAAGTTGAGCTGTAGATTACACAGTGTAATCTAAAGATCTTAAGATTTTTATTAAAATAAAGATCAACTCTACACAGGAGCTGTACAATTACTTTTGTGTGCTAGGGGGCCGGAAAGTGGTCGGGTAACTCATCCAGTCGAGGATGATCTTCTAACGGAACAGACAAGAGATGTACTTTTTTGTGCTAGGGGGCTGGCTGGAAGTATAAAGTGCCGACTGCGTAAACCAACACAACATGCTGGCGACCGATTTGCGGCGCCTTTTTTGGAAACCTCGAGGTTCGCCTCCTCTCCACGCCCTGCTGCCAGCAGAGAGTGGGTCTGTGGGGTGTCCCGCAGGAACCATTACCCGCGAAGCCCGCATCGCAATTCCGCGATGTTTGCGCCGCCCGGCGGGGCTTTATTTGGAGGGCAGTGACTATTAGAAGGAAGAGGCCACGCTAATGTGGCTCGCTGTCCATGGGTGAGACGCGGTGCCAAGATTCATCCGTGGAGAACGTATCCCACCCCGTAGCCGCCGTTGGATACGTCTGGAACAGCCCCAGGGGTATAGACTCACATATAGAGCTCCTCGGCCTGGCGCGCCTGCTTCTCGCGGCGGCGCAGCAGCTCCGCGCAGTGCTGCAGCGCGGCCAGCGTCGCGCCGCATGTGGCGCGGAACGACGCGCTGGTGGCGCGCACCTCGCCTGCGTCCAGGCTTAGATCCGTCCCTATGGAGAAACAATGTTCTTGAATGATTCCGAAATGACGCATTAGAGGACTTTTATGAGGACGTTTAACTATTACCGTGGTGGCACCACTTAATATTTACACAAGGTCAAGTTTATCTTACTAAGTTCAAATGAATAGCACCAGCTATATTGACTACTAACTTCGACACCAATTGGCACCACCATTTTTTCGAAAACTTCGATTTTTAATTTACCGGACCGGGTGTCAAACCCATCCGCTTTGGCGCAGCACCCAAGTGAACAGACCAGATTTACCAGCTTAGGAATCGGCTACAGTGGCCCATCATAAGGTTCCGGAAGCACATCAGTTATATAATGTTAATTAACACAATACAACCTGTGCGGATAAATGGAATGAAATGGGATCAGAAATGGCGGCGCATCTATTCAATTCTCGCTCGCACACTATTTGCGTCTATACTCGCACTCGTGGGTGTGCGAGCGAGAAGTGAATAGATGCGCCGCCATTTCTGATCCCATTCTTTATCCGCACAGATTGTAATATTTTATAACAGTGTGTAACATTTTGCTATAACATGCAAATTTGCAAAAAAACAATCATGTCATCGTTTACCATGCGATGTATGCCTGTAGAATTTTCCACCGTGCAATAGGAACAGTCTACAGAGATTTTCTGTACAAGTGAGAAACAAATCGACAAGGCGGTGAAAGATGAACTTGTCACTCTGATAGTGCGTTGTGAACTTTTTTGCACACAACTGTGGTACAAGGCATGCACATACATGTAAAAGGAAATCGAATATCAAACAAGACTTGAACCTTGAATCGGGACTATGTATATATTTTTTTATATTTTAACATGGTAATTCACATTGATTAAAAAATATATAGTCTTAAAATAGTAAGGCAATAATTTAAAACTATTTTGGCACCATGAAGAGATTAAATGAATATTTGACAGAAATGAACCACCCGAGAAATAAAAATGTGGGCTTATTCTTTAAACAATACATTAATTTCTCTCTTGTTTGTGCCCATTTCAATTATATTGTAAAACGAAATTATATTAAATCTTTTAATGTGTACGTAAATCTAAAGCAATAAACATCATTACAAAATGTAAGAGCTATTTCTATCAAACGCATATACCATATCGTCCTGTTGACGTCTTGTCTTGAAATTGATAACTAGTCATTGTTAGCATGAAGTTGAAGAACGCGCGCTTTAAACGGAATATACCATTTTCGGAAAACACGTCACAGAGTGTGACAGAGATTCAACAATCAATTCATGATTATGAGTGTGTGTTAGAGAAAGAACGTTACCCAGCACGCCACCCCAGTACTAACGGCTTGGCGCAGTTTTTCAAGTATGGCTTTCTATGAAAAGGCTCAGTAAGGTTAAGGTGCACGTCTATGGTTTTTGGAGATATACTTCTCAAGGTAAATTAGGATAGTAGCCAAAGTATCATCTGCCAAACGGTAATCAATACAGAACCAGTTTCCTGCCACACTAAAACACCATAAAATACCAAAAGCTAGCAAAAAACACATACACGCAAAATGTAAAATGTTCAATGCTTACCGACAGACTTACCGTCTGCCACTTTGACAGCGTCTATGGGCTCATTGCCATCGTCATTGATCTGAGGGTAGGACGCCACGCATTTGTCGAAGTACTGTTGCAATTGTATAGCTTGCTTGGACAACAGTTCTCCGTATGTCTCCAACTCGGCTATCTTTTCGGTAAGGCGACGTGTTGTGCGACCTGCATGGAATACAGATTTTTTCTTTAATAAATTCTTTTAAAAACACAAATATTAGGCAGGAGAGGCCTTTGCTCAGCAGTGGGAAAGTTTAGTTTAGTTTAAAAAATATACAATAGCTCATGCTCTCGGCTTCCAAAAAATTGTACCAATTATAATTTTTATACAATCACATGCAGTTCAGAGTGTACAATTTTTATGACGCCAAGTGTATATCATCGTACCAATCTTAAAGTAAGTAGCATAAGCATTAAACTTGTGCTATTAATATCAAAATCAATGACGGCTTAGGGGTCAGTTCTATTGTTATTCTATTATTTATATGTTCTAATCTTTAAATGTAAAAAAAATACATTCACATAAGATATTAGAACAATTTTAGCACTATCATTATTTCTTTTATTGACACAAGGAAAATTAAAATATAAATTACGATCAAATACTAATGACGGCTTTATATTGATTGTAATTTCTTCCAAGTAAAAAAAAATACAAAACTATAAACTTTACCATGGGATCCTGTTGATTGCAAAGATGTAACCGAACCATGCCTCCGCAATCCGCCTCCATTGGAACTGCTGTCTGAACTAGTGCCATAACCAGATTCCACCTGAAAATAAATCATTTATGAATATATGATAAATACAATAATAAATCTCTACATTTCTCTAAATTCTAAATACAGGATGATAGCACACATATAAGAAATCACAGGCCCATTCAGTCCTTTTATTTACAGCACCTTCACTGATTACATGATATGTTCCAGATGGACCGATGTGTTTCCTGTAGCACAATATGTGGTGTATGTTATTTGAGTGTGACAAAGCTTACAATGGAGAAAGAATTTTAAAAATCGGTGCAGTAGTTTTCAAGTTTACTTATTAGAAATATAATTTAAGTTTTGTACATAGCCTGCTACCCTTGACTTTGCTTCATTACCCCCAACCTTGACTTGTTGGTAAACAATCAACATACACTACCATAACATGAGACTGAGGTTTAATTGGTGTGTTTAAACACAGCTTATAATTATTCTGTTGTTTCTGCATATATGGATATACATTTAAATTACTACCCTAGCATTACACATGCCATTATCAGACCTTGTGACATTGAAACACGAACCTTCTACAGCACCGTTTAAATAAAATGTTAACTTCTACAACATACAAATTTTATAAACCTTTTTTTAATTTAAATAAATGCTATTAATGAAAAAAAACCTTTAATTTATCTGTCCATATTAAGGGACCTAACTTAACTTCTCCTTTTTTTTATTATTTTATAAAGGATCATGTATATTTTCTTTTTCCTTCTCCCCCGTGTAAATAAACATCAGACTGCTGTCAGTTGGTAATTTTAGTACAAGGATTTTGTTTTAATTTTGATTAAATTTAATTTATGGTACCCAAGGGTACCCAAGGGACGGTAAGAGAAGCAGAGGCAGACCGATCAGGAGATGGGAGGATGACCTGAGGTATACTGCAGGACCAAGATGGACCAGAGTGGCATGAGACAGGGAACACTGGAGGGAGCTGGAGGAGGCCTTTGCCAACAGGCACTCCGAGATTAGAGACTTAATTTAATTTAAAATGTAAATGTAAAATGTATTTGTATCTGTATTTCGTAATAAAAGGCTATAAACATAAACAATAAACAAATTGAATTTATAATATTATAGTGATGAATAAACTGTTTTAGTTTATGAGTGTGTGAGATGCAAATATCGTACTTCGTTCGTAAATTGTTTTTGTCTTACATTCCTTTTGTATTTTTATTTAAGTTTTGATGTCTTATGTTCCTGCTGTGTACCAACAAAACGCAGTAGCGATCCCATTTCTCAATGAGGAAAGAGAGCCTTGTATTGAACATTCTCAGGCGAACTTATAGGATGCCATCGAGTTTTTTTCCTTCGCTATGGTAGGCTTTGGGTAAGTTAGTTTACCACCCACCATAGTGCTGTATGCACTCAGGATTCTGCCTTTGGGTTTTACCTCTTGTGTGTAAATAACCAGAGAGAAAACTCACTACACACTTCTTTCAATTATATTAAAAAACCGCTCATTTATTCAAAACTCAACTTAATAGATGGGAGGATGGGCTAAAGCTCACCACTGTGGGTGAGCTCACCTGGAGGAGAACAGGCCCACAACAGATTTCAGTAGAAGCATCTAGAGGAGGCCTTTGCAATTACAACTGACCAATCCAGTATATAAAAGGCTAATAAATAAATAACATTATTTCAAAAATTTAAAACAGAATCAATAATAATGTGCTATTATATACATTCAACAGCTTAACTTTTATATCAAGATTATCTACTAGAACTTATCTATTATGGGTACAATGGTTATACAAACACTTGTAACTGATAATATAAGCCATAAGAGATATGAGTCATAATTACTTAAAGATTAGACTAAAAGAAAAGACTTCTACCACTTAGTACTTTGTGATTTTAATATGTATATTTGTTTTTATTTAATTAAAACAACATTTTTTCCCTCCGGGAAGCTCATATACATATATAAAAGTTGAAAAACATTCAATAACTGATATGTTATACTGTCGGCCACAATCTTTATTGTCATATTTTACAAATGATATTCAATATCAAGCAATGGTTACTGACCTTGCAGACAATTTAAATGATAAATCAATCTGTTTACTCATAAAATCACTGCTATTGTTACAAAGATCTATATAGGTATACTTATGTCAGGGAACTACCAACTATGGACATTGCATTACACAACATATTCATACATTCCTTTGCTATATGTTGCTACATAACAACTTACAAAAGGATATTGGTACAGAGAATGCAAACCAGTAATTCGGTTCACAAATTACAAAACAACAAATCAATAGATTGCTTGCACAAACACTGCAATGTCCTAATAAAACTTTTATTATGAAAAAATAATACTGAAATTTAATAACTAAGAAATTTAATACTCACTTTAAATGACTCCAAAACATCAATCCATTGCTGCTTCTCCTCAAGATTAGACGCTCTCAGGTACCAGACACAGTCATTCACCGATACATCAAACCTGCAGTCGTCAAATTCATGAGGCTGAAAAAATAATTAGCATTCAAACATAAGTACTCAATGACTACGAAAAACAGTTACAAGGTCCAACACAAACTAATAAAACTGTGATCATTGTGATTTACACAGAAATGAAACAAGGAAGGAAATAAGTATCTGAAGGACAATTTTTTTAACATGTAATTGTTAAAAAAATTAACTGTTATCAGGATATTCCAATACATTATTTACCTTGACTTTAGCTTTCTTCAGGCATAAGGCACCTCGACAACCTAAATTGCTTTCCAATTCGCTTTTGTAATAGGACAAAGTCGAATCCTTCAAGACAATAAATCTATCCTGCCATCCATGTATGTAATTTGTCCATTTACTCAAATACCCCCTAAGCTCAGGGGTTCCTCCTTCGTCGGTATCTGAGTTATCGCTTACTGTAATATTTTCCTCAGTCATTTTAAGCACTTTACATTAAACACCAACGAAAAGAAATTAAAAACAAATAATTAATAGTTTTATCAAAGCTCGTTAGAATTCTACGAGAAATTGTTTTGTTGCTGGCTGTCACAGACCAAGAAAAAATGTCACGCACTGTCACGAGTCACGTCACAGATAAAAAATCTGTATGTCAAATTTAAGTATATTAAAGCCGCCACATGATAATAAAATCACAGTGTCTGCCGAATAATTCAGCCTTTATTGTTACAAGCTTTGTAGGACACACTAGCGACGCCAATCGATTTTAATTTATAGCTTAGCTACTAAACCGGATCTATTTTAAACAATTTTGGGGTTACAACCTCAAACACTTTTATACTATAACATTCTCTAATTCCCTCATTACCGGGCTATACAGCTTTCCGAACTAACAAGTACATTAACAAAAGTGGTGGAGTAGTTGTATACATCAAAAACACCTGGAGTGCAAGTGTTGCTGAATCGAGTATCGAAGACTGCAACTGTCTGGAAGTCTGCATAGGAACTGATCTACTTGTACTGGGTATATACCGTTCACCGTCTTTTGTAAATACGAATGGCTTTCTAGATTCATTGGATAAAACCTTAAACAGCGCCAAGGGAAAGCGCAACATAATTCTTACTGGAGACCTAAATTTAGATCTGTGCTCAGTTCCCCTTAGCGACCAATGCGATCAGTATATGTCTTTGCTCGCTCAGCACCAGCTACTCCCTGCCATTACTATTCCTACAAGAGGGAGCGCCTGCCTTGACCACATCTTTGTAAAAAATATCAAGCAAACCTTTGGGTTAGTATGTGTCTCTGATATAACTGATCACTACATTTGTATTTTAGCAACCAAAACCAGTCAAGAGCGCAAAACTCACCATCGCTCGCGGATTAAAATCGACTACAATGCTGTGGTGGATCACCTTCAACTTGCGGACTGGACGGATGTTCTGGTTAGTCAGAGCGCCAATAACGCTACCCACATTTTTAACAAGATCATCCACAACGCCATAGAAAATAACTCAAAGACAGTCAGAATCAGCCGTTTCAAATTTTGTCTTAAGCCCTGGATAACGCCTGGCCTCATCAGATGCCAAAAACATAGGGATCGTCTCCATTTACAGGCTAAACAAAACCCATCCAACGTAATTTTACAGGTCACGTACAAACGTTATAGAAACTTTCTAATAAATCTCCTGCGTAAACTGAAAATAGATTATGAAAACCAGCTGCTATCTGCAAACAGCAACAACCCAAAAAAACTTTGAAAGAGCATTAAAGACATCTGTCACTTAAACAAACCGCACAGCCAGGTTTCAGAACTCTGTAATATAAAAGCTGACACTATCTCATCTTTAAATCACTGTAACGAGTACTTTGCCACAATTGGAAAAAACCTTGCTAACAAAACCCTGGAACAACTTTCTGCAACACAAGATTCTCTTGCAGCAGCTCTTAGACCTCAACATTCAACTCTCCATTCTTTCTTTTTAAAACCCACGAATGAAAACGAAATTAATAACCTCATCAATAACTTAAAACCAGACAGCTCTCCAGGGATCGACAACTGTAACCCAATTTTAATAAAACTTATCAGTGAATTTATTTTGAGCCCGCTAGCTCACATTTTTAATTTGAGCTTGGCATCCGGTACTTTTCCTGAGAGTTGGAAAACGGCTGTTATCACACCGATCCACAAAAGTGGTGATAAATGCGCTCCCTCAAACTATCGCCCTATCTCACTACTCCCCATTTTTTCGAAACTGCTTGAAAAAGTCGTCAACAATAGATTGACTTCATATCTTGAAGCAAATAGTCTCATTCCTGCAAGACAGTTTGGATTCAGGCAAGGTAAATCCACGGAGGATGCAGTCTTGACGGTAAGTGATATAGTCACGGACGTCTTGGACAGTAACAAAAATTGTCTGGGTGTTTTTATCGATCTAGCTAAGGCGTTCGACACTGTGTCTATCCCAATACTCCTGAAAAAATTAGAATACTGTGGAATCAGGGGCGTAGCTCAGGATTGGTTCCAAACATACCTGACAGATCGAAGACAATGTACCCGGATAGGCCGTGACTGCAGCGACTGGTTGCAGGTGGAATTTGGCGTACCACAAGGGAGTATATTGGGCCCGACACTTTTCATTATTTATATTAGTGACATCTTGCAGCTGCAAATGAGTGGTGCAGAGATAGTATGTTATGCAGACGACACTTTGATACTCTTCCGGGATCCTTCTTGGGAAATAGTCTACAAAAAAGCCGAAGAAGGTTTGGCTATCGTTGCTGATTGGCTCAAACTAAATCTACTGACAGTTAATGCTGATAAAACTAAATATATAGCTTTTCATAAGACTCGTGCCTCTAAACCACCAGATTCGCTATCTTTTAAAATGCATGGTTGCAAACAGCGTCTTAGAAATCCCACCACATGCTCGTGTCCCCTCATTAAAAGGACAGCCTCAATCAAATACTTGGGCGTTACATTGGATGAAAATCTGTCCTTCAGAAACCACATTACTACAACGTCAAACAGACTTAGGAAAATGATATATATTTTTAAAGCTCTCAGACATTCAGCCTCAAAGGACACCCTTATTTTGGTGTACAAAGCAATCTGCCAGTCCATTATTATGTACTGTATCAAAATGTGGGGGGGCGCTGCCAAGACTGTAATGATAGAGCTGGAGCGCGCCCAGCGCTCTGTTCTTAAATCTTGCTATGCAGACCCTTTCGATTCAGTACCAACTTGTTATTCCAGGAATGTAACGTTCTTAGAGTCCGTCAACTTTACGTTTTGAGAGCTGTGATGTACGTTCACAACATGACCCAGAAATCACCCGGCTACGACAAATTGCTGAAGCAACGTAACTATAGGGTCCCGGTCCTGAGAGTACGGACTACCTTTGCAAAACGACATCCAACTTTTCTTTTCACACGCTTATACAACAAAGCATGCCGTATGGTTGATATTAAATCGGTTCCTCTACGTGAGGCTAAGCGGATTGTCGAAATGTGGCTGATGAAGTTAGACTATACAGAGACAGAGCAACTTTTATGCTAACGATTCACTCCCTTTTACAACACGTGCACACACACATCCACACAAAAACACTCACAATCACACACCCATTCACACAGAAACAACCACACGCGCACACGTTCACACACACGCACACATACCCATTCACAAACCAGACATAGAAGTAGGAAGGAAGTATTAATTTAATCCTAAGTTTGTATTACTTTTTTTTTTTTACTTTAACCATTATCCCTAAGTATCTTTATTTGCCCTAGTCTTAAGCCTGAAACATAATGTGAATAAAATAACTGTGTAATTACTGCGACACAAGCAGATCTTGCTTAGTGCAGAGCCGCTAGCTTTAAGAACAAAATTGTAACATGCTTTCATGGCAATAAAGCTTATTTCATTTCATTTCATTTCAAATAAACTTGCACAAATGTTGAGTCCATTTTAAAAAAGAATGATTACCGTACCGCCAAAAGCGGCCACTTTTGGCGTGAATGAATTTTTCGCGTACAAAAACGGACCCAACATTTGTGCATGGTTATTTAATAAATAGTTTATAAGTGTTTGCAGTATAAAAATGTTTAAGGGGTCAAACGAATTCGGCGCACGCACGCGCTAGATAGATAAGATGTGAAAAACATGAATCGGCTCTACACACTTGACATACACGGCTTCGCGCTTAATTCGTGGGCAAAGTCTGGAGCATGTCTGAAGCGAGCTTGAGGTATTAAAGTATTGTGAGGATGTATCCGAACACTTTTTTTGACATTAGAAATGGCACATAACCAATTTCCGGTGTAGAATTTCTACGCGCTTATTGATTGTCTAAAATACCTTTTTCTATTGGTTGATATTAAATAACCGCCAAAACTCTTTACTTTCGACCAATAGAACGGAGCCATTCTGTAAGCAAACCGCAATTTCCGTTCAAAATGGCCGACAAAACTATGCCTATTTTTGTTCCATCTGAAAAGCCTGTAAAAGTGTTAAAGTGGAAAGTAAAACAAGGTGCATTTGTGTCCCAAGGTCAGATATTATTTTTATACAATGATTCGTCTGGCAGCAACAATGATTTGAAAAAATATAAAGCGGCGCGGGCTGGCACTATTTCGTCGATCAAGGTGAAGGAAGGAGACATTGCAGAGCCTGGGTAAGTGACGTCATTAAAAAGGCACGCTTATAATTTGCAATAATATATTGCCCATTTTTTTAAATGTTAATAACTTATTACTGTCGTAATTATTGATTCCATTAAGTTACAGTTGTACAAAAAAAATCATAGCTATACAAACATACATGTACTCGTAATTTGCGCGGCAAAATTTGACTGACGACGTGTACTATATTTTCATTTTGCACTTTGGCGCCGACTGAAGTTTTACTTCGTTAATTATTTAATAAGTATTCAATAATTTTAAGCACAAAGTTTATATTTTTACGTTTCTTATGTTATTATGAATGGTCCATTTTGGAATAAGTCTTTATTTTAAGATGATAACTTAAAAATATTTTTGATTTTTCAGAAGCGTACTCGCAGATTTAGAAGCATGCCAGCACCCAACGGTGATGAAAGAGATGTGCGCGGAGTGCGGTGCCGACCTCCGCACCGACGACGGGCCCAAGCGAGATGTTGCTGTCGTACCCATGGTCCACTCAATACCTGAGCTTAAGGTAGCAAACAAACTTCTAACTTTTTATTGGACCTAACTACTGAACAACTAGACAATCTATTTGACTTTTAGCCTATTAAGTTTGTGTTGACTATTTGATTAAGCCTGTTATGATTAAGTCAATAAATTCATACAATGTTGTTCAAGTATATTGACCTGATTCTATAGGCTAAGAAGTTTAGCAAGGTGTGTTACGGATATCAGAAAATCAATTCAGTTTTTCTTTTCAATGGAGTTTTTGATTTTATTTATTTCTAGTTATGTGCAGACCCATGGAAGACACTCATACTTACGCAACTGTTTACTGCCCACTTAGGTACATTATTTAAACAGTGAAGTAAGTGCAGATACATTTTTATATTTCCATTTTTAAAACAGTCTATTGATTGTAATTTTTAGGTATCAGAGGAGTTAGCCCAGAAGCTAGGCCGAGAAGATGCTGAACGTCTGCTGAAGGACAAGAAGTTGGTGCTTCTTGTGGATTTAGATCAAACATTGGTTCACACCACTAATGACAATGTACCACCTAATCTAAAGGTAAAAAAATTGGATCTTATTTCTTTTAACTCTTATCTGGTCTTCAATCTGAACTGCTAGTAGGTATTATAAGTAACAAACAAACAGGACAGGCAAAGCTTTTTATGAACAGCCAAAAACCTTGCCTATTTGGATAGGGTTGTGAATCAATCTCCATTTTTTTTATGCTACTGATGTTAATAGTTCAGTACTAGGGAAGTGAAAAACTTCCGATTCAACAACTGTCAAGTAACCACTGTGTTCGAAACGTCTCTAAATATTACGCAAATAAACTCTGAATTATCAAGAAGTACCCCGCTAGCACTCTGAACCTTGCTAGACAGCCCTCTTACGGGATGTCGCAGCCGATAGACTGTGGGCAGCTACTCCACAGCCTCCCGTGTGAGAGGAAATCCGGACCAAAGAGGAGTGTTGTGTGCAGCGTGCACTACCGCCGGCCCACTACGCCACTCAGCCTCCAGGACTCCTTCTTCCCCCTGTACGGGTCCCCGCGCAAGGCACAAACACGCGGGAGGTCATTGCTATCCACCATCTGCTCTTTTTTGATGATGGACACGCAGAGACATGACCTCACCATCTCTGCATTAAAGCGCATGATAGTTTCAGTTACGTCTGACCCCGACCTGGTCAGACCAATAGTAGGGCTGGCAACCTGGAACAGGTTAGTCCACCACACTTGCCTTGGGTATCATCACGACTGCTGCGCTACCTCCAAGACTACACGCCCCATTAGCGCCTCAAAAGGAGGCGCTAAGGGGGTGTGGTCTGCACCTTTACTACAACCTGTGCGGATAAAGAATACACACACGCTCGCACACATATTTGCGTCTATACTCGCACTCGTGGGGTGCGAGTATAGACGCAAATAGTGTGCGGGCGAGAAGTGAATAGATGCGCCGCCATTTCTGATCCCATTCTTTATCCACACGGGTTGTACCAAGCAAGCAAAAGCATGTTGTAACAAACCATAAAAGCATAAGCGCAAGCCTGCATCTATGTCATAAAAAAAAAGTAACATCTGTACTCCAGGGAGTACTGCACTTCTTCTTGCGCGGCCCCGGCGGGCCCGGGCGCTGGTGCCACACGCGGCTGCGGCCGCGCACGCACGAGTTCCTCGAGGCCGCGTCGCGCCACTACGAGCTGCACGTCTGCACCTTCGGCGCGCGCCAGTACGCGCACGCCGTCGCCGACCTCCTCGACCCTGAGAAGAAGTATTTCTCCCACAGGATATTGTCCAGGGATGAGTGCTTTGATGCTAGAACTAAGGCGGCTAATCTGAAGTAAGTATAAGTTGCGCTTTTATGAAAACAGTTTTGATATATCCAATGTTTTTTTTTGCTTGTAATAGGCAGACGAGCTTGCGGCCCATCTGATGTAAACGGTAACCGCCGCTCGTAGACATCAACAATGCCGGAGCACAGTCATGCCGCTGCCTACCGTGAAATAAGAACTCTTCAAACCTCGTTTAAAAAAAGACATGCCATAGCGATCTAGAAACACCGCGGCTGGAAGCTCATTCCAGAGTTTGCACGAGCGTGGGAAAAATATTTATTGACAGATAATTAATTTACTTTTACTACAGTTTACTTTTGGAAGATTTCTTACAAGAAAAGCAGCTTTGGAACTCCCATAAACTGAACCAATTGCAAAAAGAAAATTATTTAATTTTCCTGCTTTATGAGAAACATTAATTTCAATGTTGATGTTTTTCATTTTCTCAACGAGGCGCAAAGAAGATATAATTCCCATGTTTACTTTGTGATGCTAAATTTAACTTTAAAAGTAACTTTTTCCTCTTTATTAAAAGAATTAAACACGATTTCAGAGCATTGTTCCCGTGCGGCGACAACATGGTCTGCATCATCGATGACCGCGAGGACGTGTGGCGCCACGCCACCAACCTCATCCACGTGCGGCCCTACTCGTTCTTCCAGTCCACTGGGGACATCAATGCTCCTCCTCCATTGCCAGGTACTTTTAACAAACTATATTCTATGTAATGGGAAGAGATAAAGAGTATGTATTACATGCCTTGTAACCAAATGAATTATGGTGATTCTATTTCTGTTATGGAATACATTTCAACCCTGTTGAAGTAGTTACTTTGCACCAAAGATGTTTATTTATTACTGTTACTCTATATCAATTTGGATTTAGATACTAGTTACATGTTTAAATTTTTTTGTAACTCCACTGAAAATCCAGAAATTACTTTGTCCTTCTGAAGACTTTCTTTCATTAAGGCTAGCAAGGAAGACAGATACGAGGACTACATTTCCATTTAAAAATTGTTGTATTATCAAAATGTTTATTTCGAAAGTCACACTTATTTTATTTTGGTTTTCAGATGAAAAGTCAAAACTAATTAGTGGTAAAAATGGAGCGCAAATACCAATTAATGAAATGCCAACTTTAGACCCAGAGCCTGATCAAAAAGACAGTGAAAAAGCTAGTATAACAAAAGATAGTAAAAGTAATAAAAATAAATCAAATTCAGATAAAATTAGTTCAAAAGGTAGTGAAACTGAATTAACAAAGCCAGATGATGTGAAGAGTAGTGAAGCAGAGAGTCCAGAGAAGCCCGACGAGACGGACCCTGCGGAACCACGGTGGATAGAAACAGAAGATGGACAAATAGAAGTGGAAGATCCAGATGACTACTTAATATATTTAGAAGATATACTTAAAAGAATACACAAGTAAGTATCAAATTTCTTCTAGTTTTAGAACGCAGTGGAAGTTGCAGTTTAACCCTTGACAGAAGTTCACCATAGTCTATTTTGCTGCTTAACAATTTACGGAGGAAAGTTAGGTCAGCCACCTTTCTCCGTAGTGTCAAGGGGAGTAGATGATTGTGTTAACAGTTTATAGTGTAGTGAGAGCCTAACCTTAACTTATGCTTGTTATTTAAGAAACTTTTTCTGTATTCTCTCTATTTTGTTTATATAGAACTGGTATTGGGGATTCCATGCTTGACAAGCGTATTCATGCTGACTTGTTACCGACGAACAGTACAAAATGTTTATGAAACCCAGGGTTTTAGTCGCTTTCGATGTTATGTTATCAATACGCCTGTCGAAAATAAATTACGAGTCTAGTATTACACCTAGGTCGCTCATACAATCAGCGCATTTCAATGACTGCTGATTCAATGTAAAGTTGTAGCTGATTAACTTTCTAGATCTACATATAGAACAACTGCATTTAGAAACGTTTAAGACCAGTTTATTAGTAAGACAGTGTTCTTGTAGCCTATCAAAATCTTGCTGTAAGAGTACGCAATATTGTACAATTAATCACTTTATAAATCATGTCGTAGGCAAATAATAAGGAAGTGAAACATTTATCTATGTAATTAAAAAACAATAAAAAGTGGTCCTAGAATTGAGCCCGGGGGCACTCTGGACGGAATGGCAGAGAAACTTTACTGTGATGAAAACCCATTAGGAACCACTGTTTGGCATCATTCGATGATATATGAGCTGAACCATCTGAAAAGATCAACGTGAATCCCGGCCGATTGTAGTTTGTTAAGCAAAATCACGTAATCATTTTATCGATAGCCTTAGTATAATCCGTGTAAACGTGCGTCGACTTCGCCCCCTGACTGCATTCTGGAGGATACATCATCAGTGAATGTTATCAGGTTACTAGTGGTTGATCTACCCTTTAAGAAGCCGTGTTGCTGATGTATATAAGGATGTTGTAAGGCTGAGTAGACTTGATGATGGATTAGTTTTTCCAAGATCTTGGCCAGCACACATAGTTTGGATATTGGTCTGTAATTTCCAATTTTACGCTTGGAGCCTTCTTTATGGATAGGAGTCACGAATGTGGACTTCCAAATTATAGGCACTACACCTTTGACAGACCGATCAAATAGATAACTAACAGGAAAAGTTAGACTTTTAGAAGTTAATATAGGGTGTAGGCCGTCAGGTCCAGCTGATTTATTTTGCAGTCAAATCTTTTTTGTTTCCTATAAAAATACTCAAAGTGTATTTACAACCTGTGCGGATAACGAATGGGATCAGAAATGGCGGCGCATCTATTCACTTCTCGCTCGTACACTATTTGCGTCTATACTCGCACCTCACGAGTGCGAGTGTGTGCGAGCGAGAAGTGAATAGATGCGCCGCCATTTCTGATCCTATTCTTTATCCGCACGGGTTGTATAAGGTTTTGTTCCGGAGCTCCTCAATCGGCGTCGCTAGTGTGCCCTACTCGTCACCTTAACCTATTCTATGCCAATTCTGTACCAATGTGTCTATCATGCCACACTGACACAAGCGACACTGGCGTCATCATTTATCCTCAATCTAATATGAATGATGATCAACTCCAAATTTGGAACCTTACAGACACTTCTACGACCTCTACGAACAGAGCAAGGACAAGCAAATCCCAGACCTGAAGGCGATCATCCCGGAGGTGAAGAGCCAAGTGCTGGGCGGCGCGCGACTGGTGTTCAGCGGGCTCGTGCCCACGCACCAGCGCCTCGACACCGCGCGCGCCTACCGCGTGGCGCGCGCGCTCGGCGCCACCGTCGCGCCCGACCTCGGCGCCGACACCACGCACCTGGTGGCCGTGAGGCACGGTAAGACTCGCTTCCCTCTTACTTATTCCGCTTCGCTCGACCGAAGTGGTACCACGGCCTCACAGAAAACTGGCGTGAAGCGGCGTGTGTTGTGTTTCGCTGGGTGAATGAGGGTACCGGAGGCCTAATCCGGCGAAAAGGGGGTTCAAAGGTTAGCCGTATAACAAAAGTTAGTATAGTAAAAGTAATAAAAATAAATCAAATTCAGATAAAAGTAATGAAGCTGTATTAACAAAGCCAAATGATGTGAAGAGTAGTGAAGCAGAGAGTCCGCAGCATTAGAACCGGGTTGTCGAATGCCAATCCGTCGATGCTCATTAGACTCCTAAGTCAACTTTACTTGATTGACCCCCTGAAACTTGCTCAAAGACTATTCACATACATTACAAAATACCCGTTCTATCACTTCAGGCACAGCTAAGGTGAACGCCAGCAAGCGCATAAGCGAGGGCAAGGCGAGCAAGCTGCACGTGGTGACGCCGGAGTGGCTGTGGACCTGCGCCGAGCGCTGGGAGCGCGTGGACGAACGGCTCTTCCCGCTGCAGCGGGGCGGACAGGTATAGTCACTTCGATTTATTATACCATTAGCTTAGCGGAAAACATCCTGAGGAAACCTGCATATTTCGGATAGTTTCTGAAATGTGTAACCATGATTCACTTCGTCCAGTTGCCCTGTTAAAAGCGTTGCGAAGGTCAGACGGGAGTCGCTTCATTGTAATTACCAAAGTCCCCAAAATGTGAAATATTTGGATGTTTCGCTGCGTCTAGATGCAATGACGCGTTGTGTATGCCGGCCTTACGAGCGGCTTGACGAGTTAGGTGGCCACAGACGATTTATAGTTACTATCGTTATGTTAATTTATACATATATACTTAAAACTTGCACAGGTACTTGTAATTATGACATATACTTACAAACTAAGTGTAGCATATTCGTTTTCTCGAGCGCACATGCCGCGAGTTGGTAACACTGGTCCATAGAGTAATGTCAGTTAACTCGGACTGATTAAGCGGGACGGACGTGTCAAACGGTGCCCAATGGTGGTGTGTGTTTTGGCGAGCCAGGTTTATTACAACGATATATCGGCAACATTACACTAAGCAAATTAGATAATAATATGTTCTTACTAAATACTATGTTAAATCAAAAGCCCTCTCTTATATTGCAATGCCCTTACAGGGTATATAGTGGTTGCTATTATGTTGACTTATATCACCCAACTGTACACTATGGTCGTAATAAAGATGTTGAGTTGAGATGAGTACTCCAATTTTACGCCACATAACATAGTATCCTACTAACAATTTCCCTGACAATGTGTTTCACTCCAGCCCTTCAGTTTTCGATCGGCCGGCCTTTTATAAGGAGGTAGAATCCGCCTGTATACTGTCCCACTGCAGGGCAAAGGTCTCCATCATAGAAACAAGTGATCGCTACTATGATGGGATTAGGCTTAAACACCACGCTTGCCTAATGCAGATTGGTAATGACAAACCTGAGCAATGTTCGAAAAATTCGAAACATACCTTTTATTATTTCCTTTATTTTATTTTGTGTTACAATTAAACTGTATGGCTTGGTATGATGAAGGCACTACATTGTATAAAAGTTTGGCGATTAAAAAGAGTAACTGGCGAGGTTCTTGCTGGATCTTTTCGACCAGAAACAACTTTCCGAGCCGGTGGTGGAATCGCATTTTTTTTTTTGTATATTTTATGTATCAACATATACATGGATGTAGATGTTCACAAATACATCCTATTTGTGAACATCTACATCCCTTCAACAACGTGTTCTACCAAGCATTCTAAACAGCATTTGTTCTAGGACTTCTCGAAATTCATAGAAAAAATTTTTGACTCCCCATTCAAAATGAATAAGGCACGTCACCGACATTGTATGAAATGTTGAAAATTTTTAATGCGAATTTCCATAGGTCATGGAACAATTGTTATTCAGAATGGTTGGTGGACCACGTGGTTGGAGGGATGTAAATGTTCACAGATACACCCTGTATATGTATTAACATGTAAATAATACATAAGTACTTATAAATAGTTTTAAATCATTCAAATGTATGACGATTTGTAAGTGCTGTGTACAAGCCTATGCAAATAAAGAATGGACAACATTTCAAAATTGCTAAGCTCTGAAACAAAAAATACCAATTCTTGTTTACTTTTCCGCTGCTCGAATATATATTTATTAATTTTTTATATTGATTATTTACTGAGAAAAAAATTAAAAACTAAAAAACGTAAGATGACGTCATCGGACGGCAGAATGTAAAATATTTCTTTGCTTAGCACATTATAGTTTTAAATTTACGAAATGCCAAACACATGACATGTAACTGTCAAAAAAAATGACAACTTGTCAACGTTGAATGTATGAATGACGTTGACAATGTTGACACTAGTATTATTACCTTTGACAGTAGTACCTTTTTTTTATTAAAACAATAATAAGCAAAGGAATATCGCTGTATTCAGCCGTCCGATGACGTCATTTGGCGCTTACGTCTATTTAGAATATAAAGAATTTCAATAATTATTTTATGCATGAAAATGGCCAAATTTTGAAAAAAGAAAAAATATGGGTCTGTTCATTTTATGTCTATTTTCATATAAAAAAACAATATGGACATGTTAAAAATATGAAATGTTGTCCATTATTTGAGTTGAGTCTGTTGGCACCTTTACGTTTTTTTTTTAGAGTTGAGTATTTTCGTTGTGGCGTATGCCGGCTGCAATAAATAGCATCAAACAAGGTATGGTGTGTCCACAGAGCAGCTCGCGCCGGCCGCCCGCGCACTGCAGCTCGCCGCCGCCCGCGCCGCCCGCCGCCGCGCGCAAGCGCACGCCCTCCGGCCGCTTCATGGACACGCTCAACCCGCTGCTGTCCTTCTCTAGCGACGACATCGCCGACATGGATAGGGAGGTGAGTGACCACTGCGAACTACCATTTCACCTCTGCTGGGTGTATCGGTTAACATTTTATTGTACAGAGTCTATCGGTTTTTTATAGGATGCATTTTGGAGAGTGTTCGAATGAGCTTCACGACCTGATACCACCTTCTCCTTTCTACCACCGGACATTGCGGAAGACGACAGGAATCCACCCTTACACTGTGCAAGTTCCACCAGCTCGTACTAAGCGGTTCGCTTCCTCTTTCTTGGTACGAACTGCTAAGGAATGGAACAACTTGCCGGCTTCTGTATTCCCAGAGAGCTACAATTTGGGTGACTTTAAGTCGAGAGTGAATAGGCTTCTTCTGGGTAAGCACGCTACATCTTAGACCTTATTATCACTTTCCATCAGGTGAAATGAGGTCAAGTGCAAAACCCATTTAATATATAAAAAAAAAAAAAAGACTTCCACACATTCGGTTACTACAATCTGTCAAAATTCCTTAATTGATATTGTACCAAAAGTTTTTGATATTAAGGTGCAAATTGACTAACGAATTTTGATACCGCACCAGAATGTCTGTAATGCCTAGTTTTTTAAGCTGTACAATAAAGTGTTGTACTAATACTACTTGGATATTCGCCGAAATATTTTAATGTGAATTTCCAAAAGCTGTATTTAGAACAAACATTGTTCAGAATGGTTGGCACTGTTTAACGATATGATTCATCCTGTGTACAATTTTGAAATTAATTTACAAGGGGGTTTGTTTGACATAAAAGGTAAACATAATTTTGAAAATAAATTCAATACATTTTTTGCAGGTTGAAGATATCTTCAATGAATCAGATGAAAGTTCCTCAGATGAGGAATCTAAACAGCAAGAGGATGACTTAGATGATGAAGAGAATCCCCCTGAAGACAGATTAATATCTGTTGAGAATGATGAATCGCAAGACAGGTATCTAAATGTGTTGTTAATCAATCATAGAAATGTTGTATCTTAAAATTTATAAATTTATTAACATTTAATTCTTGGTTTTAGGTTGCAAGACATGCAAGATGGACTATCTAGTGAATCAGAATTAGGTAAGTTTAATAATATAGTCAGAGATGTTTGTCATAGTTATGAGTTGCAATCATGCAAATCTTAGGCAACAGATATTAATAAGTGTTCTTTTTACAGATGATGAGAACAGACCACGCAAGCGACCAAGGCCGTCCACCCCTCCTTCGGACGACGAGCCCCCTGACGACGCCGATGACGACAGCTCATGGAACCTCATGGGCGCCGCGCTCGAACGGGAGTTCTTGGCGCAAGACTGAAATCACGCCGCTACCTACGATCATGCCTGAGACTAAAATAAACTGTTTTTTTTTCTTTATGTTGTGTTTTATTGAAAATGTTGCCAGTACATTATGCATTGAATATCCTATAATTTGCCATTAATAATATACAATATTTGTAATGACAAATGTAAAAAATTGTAATGAAAAAGTAAGGACTGCATAGCTTGGCGTTTTTATAGCATTACATCCAGCCATATAAGACAAGTACTCGATCAGCATGATAAAGGTTTTGGAGAAAGATGTGATAGGGAGAGGGCATATGATGCATATTATAATGCGTCATGTGAACCTAGCAGTTTTAGTAGAAGAAAAAATACGAAAGCTACGTAGGTAAGTATACTTAGTTTTTGGAAAAGTCGGCCTTATGTACGAGGAGGGCGACACTGAAAGTTTTTAGAACTGGCCACTTAATAAGACGATGATTAAAAAAATAAGTTTAAATTTTGAAAATGGAACTGCCAATATTGTCTATGCATTTATTTCGATTCTCTTTTTTTCCGATTTGGCGGCAAATTGAAAATAAATCTTTAACAAGTGAGCATGAATTTAACGCGAGAAAATTTCCGTGCAATGATTTTCTATGACTTTCGATGTCAAATAAGTCAACAAGAAAGTTATGATAGACTTCGATTGGCCTTTCACAATGAGGCTCCATCTCGTGCCACTGTTTACAACTGGTTTAATGAGTTAAAACGTGGTTGCACTAATCTCACCGATAAGTTGCGTGAGGGACGGTCATGTACGGCGACTACCGAAGATAACATCAGTGTTGTGCGACGTATGATAGACGCCGACAAAAGAGTGACCTATCAGCAGATTCGGACAAGTTTAGGCATTGGTATGAGTCAAGTACAAAAAATCATTCATGAACATTTAGGGGCCAGGAAGCTTTGTGCCCGAAGGATACCTCATAATTTGACATACTAACATGACGAAAGCTGGATTTATTATGATCCTGAAACTAAAATCTGCGTAATGGGTGTTTCCATTCGAGGAGTTGCCAACTAGCTTGTGCCAACTACAATATAGTTACTTATCTAATTCTAGTAATAGTAATTCTACGTCTGATGTCGCCAGCCGGGACTGTTTTAACTTAAAAACTTTAGGTAATTTCAAATTTTTAAATTCGCATTTCATTTATTTCAAATTCTTATCTAATTATCTGCATACTCAAAATTACGAAAATCACACTTTCTGACTGGGGTAATGCACACCCCTAAAACTAAGTTCAGATATATTCAATAAATGGTTGATGTTTTATTTAGAAGTTTGTTGCATTACATTACTTTGGAATCTATCATTTGAATTCATATTCAAGTTTCTTTGAAGAGGATCTTAATTGTAGGAAAGAACAATAAATTAAGACGATTTTTAATTAGATATGTACTAACTGCTAAACTTATATTTTGCTAATTTTAACATATACAAGATTATAATATATCTGACTAAATTGCATATGGATCATTTTCGTCAAATACATGAAACTTTGTGTATGTTGGTTTAGAGGTGAAATCTCGCTTTCCATCTTGCCAACCCCTAGGAGGTGCTTTATCATAACTGAATGTGGAATCCAGCTTCCCGTAAATATTGGCTTCAGCTTCAATATCCTCTCGGTACCTTTCTTTAGCAACTTTTTTGCCAGTTACTGGATCAGTTATGTCACCAAAAGGATAGACCACTTCTTTGACTTCATGAGTAATCAGCTTGGTTAGCTTGTGCGGCAAAGCTTGTATAAGAACGATGTCCCCTGTTTTGCACAATTTACTTGGGTCGTGACAGTAATAAAATTCATCATTCTTGAAGTACTGAAAGGAGGAAATGATAGATATTCGTATTAAATTACATAGTTTGTTTTTAATGTTTTGTACTGAAAAAAATTTGACTCTCAGACAAATAGCTTAAGCTAGTATATGCGTATGCAAATAAGATAAGATAAGATATCATTTATTGCCAAAACTATCTATAATGCAATCAGAAAAATATTGAATATTACCATCAGAAGATTTTCATCCAACTCCAACCTTTTTACTCTAATTTTGGCTGCATTTTGTTTTACAGTGGGCACACATTGCCCCAAAAGTAAAAACTTTCGTGCAGCAAGTGCTACATTACGAGCCATTTGGTAAAATATTGGGATATTTATTTTATTTTAAGCAAATAAAAGTAAAACAATTCGTATGTAAAAACTTTGAGGTTAGTTTTTGTTCTAACTTTTTGACAGTCTCGTTATATGGCAAAGATAATATTTAGGATTACGGATTATAAATATTATCTTACTCTATGGTATAAAATGAAAAATACCTATTTTTCGTTTTCTCCCCTTTATTTACATATTATTTGATAGTTTTTTTTTTATATACATAATACCTACGTTAGTAACCTAACTCGGGAGACCACGGGGACCTTCCGCACTTGGGCGAGTATTATTAATAGATAATCCTTACCATGCCTATGCGTGACCATCTCATAGACATCGGACCATATTACACTCAAACACAGATCACCCCCAATAGATACCGCATAGGATAGGAGGCCGGAAAAAGTCACCATACATAGTTGCATTTGCTACTAAAAGTTTCGATTGCAGGGATCGCTACTTCACTTGTGACCAAGTAACAGACCAGGAGCCCAATTCTGGGGCACATAGCTTTTTTCGTTTTTTTATATGGTTTTCAGGTGATATCCGCCATGTTTTCAAAATAGTACAAGCCTGAGAATTGGGCTCCTGTGCATTACGCGTATTTAAATACTCTAAAAAATACTTTTCGGTGATTGACGGGTACGAAAATGGCAACATGTGCTATAAAATGGTGTGGAAAATCGAAAAGAACATCAAATTTTCAAAAAGATGGTATCACATACCACATGGTATCATTCTGTGGGGCAACAGTACAGACGCAGCTTCCCAGAAGCCCAATTCTCGCGCTCGTGATATTTTGAAAGCATGGCGGATATCATCTGAAAAGCATACAAAAAAACTGTGTTTTGGTGATATATGTCGTATGATAACAAATGTCACGAGCCCGAGAATTGGGCTCCAGGAGCCCAATTCTCGCGCTTGTGATATTTTGAGTACATGGCGGATGTCACCCGAAAACCATACAAAAAAACTATGTTTTAGTGATATTATGTCGTATGAAAATAAATGCACGAGCCCGAGAATTGGGGTCCTGTTCATCCTCCAAAAAAAGTTAGTCCGGATCATTGCAAATATAGACCAAAGAGATACCTGCAAACCATTTTTTGTTAAATACAAAATATTAACTCTGCCCTGCTTATAAATTTTCGTAAATTTAAAGAATTTTATACAAAACGCGAAGATGTACAATGTAAATACACATTAAGGAATAAAATTAAATTAGCTCTACCAAATTCCCGCTTTAAATTAAATTCCACAAGCACCTTCAGCTTCTCTGTAAAAATATATAACAAATTACCAGACATACTACAGAATGAAAAAAATTATAAAATATTTATTAGAAAATTAAAGAACTACCTAATTGATAAAAGTTACTACAACACTAATGAATATTTTGCTGATCATACATATATAGGTTTCTCCAAATGATTTAATTCAAATTAAAGTTTATTATAAAAGCGCTTCCTCTCTCCTAAACCTAATTTTGCGTACCCGACAGGGTCCATAACATTGTTCCATTACTATTGTAACATCCTATTGTACATTATGGTTTTGCAATAAATGATTGAGTATTGAGTATAGTGTGACGACTGGTACCATATTACCCTTAGTTACTCTAAATTGTTATGTTAGCAGATTATTAGTAAAATTTGATGGATGAGACGATAATCCTTGTTAGTCAATCACAATTGGTGAAACTTATGCACTTTTAAAACGAATTTCTCACTTTTACCTATAAGTTAAAACATCACTTTTCGAGGACTTCCGGCCAAATGTCGCTTGGCAGACTTATATCTTCTTATACACACTAATAATTCAAACAATTTATGATAATTTTCATCATGTTGTCATAATGTAGGAAAACGTTTTTTTTTGGTGACCATCTTTGACTCTGCCAAGTACTTACTACATTTCAGGAGCCCAATTCTCATGCTCATGACATTTATTTTCATACGACATATATCACTAAAACATAGTTTTTTTGTATGGTTCACGAGTGAGATCCGCCATGTTTTTAAAATATCACAAGCACGAGAATTGGGCTCCAGAACTGGCAGACTTATGTTTCCCCCCTCTACTATCGAAGGACTAACGGCTGCCACGTGTTTCGTAGTGTTGTTAATGACCTAAATACGACCCTACGGGACCGGAAGAGAAGGATTTTTTCCCACTTCCGGCCAATTGTGGTTGCCATGTTCTTTTGATTCTCGCTCAGCACAACTTTTTCCACCGTCGCGTCTGCCTGTCAGATCTTGTCATAAAACTTAGGTAATATGGTCACGGGCTCATGGACTAATAGATGAAAATAATACACTGGAATATTTTCCAGTGTACGCATTTGAATCTCTTCTCGAAGATAAAGATAACACACACCCAAGTATCTTCTTCTTAGTTTGTGATAATAACCTGTTGGTTATTATCACAAACTAAGAAGAAGATAGCCACCATAGTAGCCACTGCGCCATTGAGGTTGTCGTCGTCGTCGTTTATTAATAAAATCATGAATTAAATTTAAAATACCTCCGACACAACTAAAGCTCTTTCATGTGATACCTATATTGATATAGTTGGAACAACAAATAGGTTATTCGTCACTTTCTGACGGCGGCCATCTTGGATTTGAAATTTTTCACAATTAATAATATATTCTGCTACTCAAGCCCTTTTATATGATATCCATATTGTGAGAGTTGTGTTAAATAAAACATAAATTCCACATCTTTGTGACGGCGGCCATCTTGGATCGATTTTTATCCAACATAGCTAAGAACACTCCCTCCTTATTCATCTTTCAAACAAAAAAAAATCAAAATCGGTTAATTTGTTCGGAAGTTACGATGCCATAGCCAGACACACAGGCACACACACACAAAGACACGTCAAACTTATAACACCCCGTCGTTTTTGCGTCGGGGATTAAAAACAGACCTACATATTGCAGCCATAAAAAATTAAAGACTTAACAAACAAAATACTTAATCTTTATTACCATAATACCTGAAAAATAACAAAATAAGTATGTACTCATTACAACTGTATAAAAAAAGATTAGAAAAACAAGGTCCCCACAGAAAAGTTAATAATTATCTGATAAAATCTTATCATTTATTCAGCAACAATTATATCAGCTTTGGCAAACCATTTTAACCCTTATACTACATAAGCCACTAAATATTATAATAAAATGCCTGGAATTGTAAATAAATATTTTATAATTTACTTATGCTGGAACTAATTTCGTAATTGGTTTGACAATAGTCACTAATGCTGCCAACGAGGATATTGCGCCCAGAGTGCCGACAGCACTCGGACTCAACTTTGTGAACCCTAAAGCAGTCAGAGGAATGAACAGGTCACATGAATTCTTCACTGTATCTATGAATACATCCTTGTGACAATTTACAACCATGTACAAGTGCTTAGCACTAGCCGATACATCAAAACTTTTAGCTGATACACTCAACAAGAAGGAAGGCTTCAATAAATTAGATTTGTTTAACTCCAATATGTGAAGTATTTCATAAAAATCTCTAGCAAGATTGGCTATTATAGACAGCAACCAAAACTTATTCGCTGTGCGGTTCCATTTGTCTGAGTCAGTCTTCAAGAAACCACTTTTTGTAAACCAAACTATGTGGTCTGCGTAGAGGAACAGGGAATGTGCTAATTTACTTGTTGTTATTGCCAATCTTAAGAATGGGTCATCAATGTTCATGCTATTCAGGGCTGAGTAGCAAATATCTAGACACCTGCCCAACCTGAGAACTGAAATGTAATAGAGATATAAGTCAATATACACTTGTATTCAAGGAAATATAGTTATAAGTTCTTACTTGAATTCAGAATATAGGTCTACTCACTTTTGCGGAAAGTGCTCAATGTGAGTTCCAAATTTTTAATTCTATCCACTGAATATTTATTAGCATTTCTAGACTCCAGTTGATGCCAGATAAGACGGCTTGTATACTGTGCTAATCTGTAACATCACATAAATATAATATATTATAATGATTAATGACACACAATTAACTTGAAATTGTTTTGTTAAATTAAGTACCTATTGTACTTAATTTAAATTTAAGAAATAAAAATAATAAAATAAACACACCTTGCTATTTTATCTCTTCCGTTAGATTGATTATTTACTTGCACGATGATATCCATATTTACAACGAATTCACTATTGGTATCATAATTAATTAAAACAATTCTAGCATTAATTAAGGCAATATCGCATACAAAATCAAATCAAAGTTAATTTAATCACACTACCATACAATAAAATTATGTATGTACTTTACCCAGGAGGAAAGTAAAACAAATAATCAAGTATTTTTAGGTATACACCAAAAATGGAATTTATAGCGTAGCTACTTTGGGAGTGGGTAGTGTTAGTACTGTGAGGGTTGGTTGGTAGGTAGCCAAAACACTTTTTGGAGATATATCTTCGTATATTGTCTCAAATTAACACATGATAATAATTATTTATATCGGAGCAACAACTAACATGGACGCGGTTGGTTAGCGAGAGAGTGAGGTAGGTGTGGGGGGAGAGGAACTCCCGTACCAATCAAACCAGTATTCCCTGCGGGCGTTTACGGAACTAACATAGCAGAAAATAAGTGCTAGCGGTACCTAACCGGCAGCAATGCATTGCGCTTAGGGCGCGATAGAGGGCGCTGTCTCGCTATATACTCCCCCTCCAGAGGATGAAAGCGTCCTCGCTCATTCGCTGGCCATACATTATCATTGTTACATACATTTACAGAAACACTACTTTGGTTAGACACATTATGACATTCATTATTTGAATCCACATTAGAATTGTAATTTCTATTCGTTACATAAAGATTAGGCGAGTACATACATTCCTCCCTATCAGACACATTATTGCATTTATCATTTAAATCCACATTTAGAATTGTAATTTACATCGGTTACATAAAGATTAGGCGAGTACATACATTCCTCCCTATCTGACACATTATTACATTTATTCTCATTTAAGTTACGACGGGGACGGCCACGTTTCCGCACCGGAACTACAGGTTGAGGTAGGGTCGTATCGCGACCCAGGTAAGGTGTTAACTGTTTAATGTGATACTTCCCTAAGTACCTACTGGAGTCCTGTGCGGGTGCTATGATATAAGTTGTAGGGCTTACCTTTTTAGTAACCACGTATGGTCCATCTCTTTTTGGTACGAACTTCGATGTCAGGTCCTTTCCTTTGTTGCTAAGTACATGCGAATTCAATAATACCAAGTCACCTGCAACAAAACTTTGTCCTACGCGACGTGACTGATCACCATAGTCCTTTCTTTTATCCTGCTGACTTTCGACCTTCTCGCGAACTGCAGCTAGCGTATTGAGAAAACGTTTTAGGTATGGTGTTATCTGTGGAACGAAATTTTCTTTCTCCAAAACCAAACGAGGATCATTTCTTACTTCTAAAGGCGATCTCAGCTCTCTGGCAAACATCAAGTACGCTGGCGAAACTCCTGTAGTTTGACAGCGTGCAGAATTTAACGAAAAACGTATAGACGGTAAGTATATAGGCCAAGAATTATGTTTATTACCTACTAATTGTGATAACTGTACTTTTAAATCTCTATTCTTTCTTTCCGCAGGGTTCCCCTCAGGATGATACAGCGGTAACAATTTGCTTCACATCTAACACGAACATACACTGTTGCATTACAGCTGAAATAAATTGTACACCATTATCTGAAATAATGCGACGCGGTAGACCAAAACGTAGAAAATATTCCTCTATGAGTGTACGCGCGCACGCCTCAGCTGTCGCTTCTCGAAGCGGATATAACTCGACCCATCTAGTTGCGGTGTCCTCGACCAATAAAATCCATTTTTCATCCTTATCACCTGGAGGTAAGGGTCCGAATAAATCTATAGCAATAACCTCATTTCTCTGATTCAGGATCGGCGTCTGCAACAACCCTGGTGGCTTGTCGTTGGCAGCCTTGTAGCGCTGACACGATGTACACGTTCTGACATACTCGACAATGGCACGACGCATCCCTGGAAAATAAAACTTTTGAGCAACTCTTTGATATGTCCTCTCGATCCCTTGGTGACCTGCCAGAGGAGAGTCATGACATTCTTTTAATACTTCTTCTCTTTGATCCACAGGTATAACTAATTGCGGTTCTTCTGTATCCGCATCCGGATTATAGCGATAGAGCACTCCTTGCTCCATAATATAACCTCTTCCCGTCCAACGATGAACATCAATTTCCTCTTCACTTTCCAGATTCCTAATTATCTTAGCAAGTTCAGGGTCTGCAAGCTGACCTGATCTTAACTCGGAGGGTCTCTTCGCAGGTAAGTCAATCGTTACTGAACATATCCCACATGCATCTGCGGAGTTCTCATCGCAGTTGGGACGGCTCAGGGTATCTGCTATTATATTTACCTTCCCTGGTGTATACTCATAATGCAAATCAAATGCTTGTAATTTCAGTGCCCATCTTACCAATCTGCCTGATGGTGATTTTACAGTCATTAGCCACTTCAACGGCTGGTGGTCGGTACCTACGACAACCCTATGACCATCAATATAAGAACGAAAACGTTCCACAGCCCAGACTATGGCTAAGGCTTCCCTCTCTGTTGTTGAATAATTTCTTTCTGCTTGATTGAGCAATCGGCTCGCATATTCAATAGGCCTTTCATCATTACCTTCTCCTTGTAGAAGTACTGCACCCAGAGCGTAGTTACTGGCATCAGTTCTGAGCACAAACGGTTTGGTGTAGTCAGGTTGGATGAGGATGGGTGGTGACGTCAGCAACCTTTTTAGCTCCTCGAAGGCTTGATCTTGCTCTGTCTCCCATCTCCATGGCTCATGTTTCCTAGTCAACCTTGACAGTGGTTCTGAAATTTTAGAAAATCCAGGTATAAACTTCCTAAACCAAGAAGCAGTCTGTAAGAAGGTTCTTAGATGTTTAAGTGATGACGGCTTCTTCATATCTAATACAGCTTTCACTTTTTCTTCATCAGGTGATATACCATCTTTAGATATCACGTGACCTAAATATTTGACAGTGTCTCGTGCAAAAACACACTTATCCCGATTCACCCTTAATTTAAATTCGTGCAGTCTTTCAAATACAGCGTGCAAATCCTTTATGTGGCATTCCATATCAGCCGATATTATGCAAAGATCATCCAAAAAAGCTAAAATAGTAATATTCTGCAACTTCGGGCATGAGCAAAGACGATCAATTAAACGCTGAAATGTAGCTGGTCCATTCTTTAACCCAAATGGCATGCGTTTGAAGCGATAAGTGCCTGACGGTGTCGAGAAGGCAGTCTTATCTTTATCACGGTTAACGGCAACTTGCCAGTACCCAGATTTTAAGTCTAAAGTACTCATAACACAACCCTGTTTTGTCCTTTGTAACAGCTCATCAATCTTCGGCATTGGATAAGTATCTGTTTTAGTAATACTGTTCAACTTACGGTAATCGACGCAAAAACGAAAACTTCCATCACGTTTAGGCACTAATAGTGCTGGTGCTGACCATGCTGACTCACACTCCTCAATGATATCCTCAGCAAGCATCTTCTCTACCTCGCGCTGCATAACCTCTGCGCGCGCTGGTGTCATGCGGTACGATGGAACAGCAACTGGCGCGTGTTCGCCGGTATCAATGAAATGCTCTGCATACTGCGTGGCTTCACCAGTCTCTCGGAACACATCACTGAAAGAGTTTATTAAATCATTAAGTGACATACTATCATTATCACAGTTTTTTGGTGTTGACTGTACCTCATTATAACCTTGTTCTAAATCCTCATAAAACAACCTGTACTTCCGGTGCTTCGTGTCCGAAAAGTACCATAATGATTTACCAAAATCAAAAACTAATTTGGCTTTGTTCAAAAAATCTATCCCTAATAAAGATTGATTGTTACAAGCATCTGGAAAAACAATAAATTCAGTTTCAATTATTTTATGTAACATTTTCACATTCACTGAGGTAACTAAAACCTCCATTTTCCTAGATAAACCATCTGCAAGCTTCACATCTCTAATTTGCTTATCAAAACATTGACCACTTTTTATTAAAAAATTATACATTGATTGGCTAGCTACACAGCCTTTAGCGGCTGAATCCACTAATGCAATACCTTTCCCACCTAATATTTCGATATTTAATATTGGTCTCTTATTACCATTAGTGTAACCCCTATCATTACATACAGTTGACTCCCCCTGCATATTAACATTGGTGGTCTCACACGCATAAAACTTATTGTACTTATAACTACTACAATTTGGACATCTTGCTCTTATTATTCCTATTTCACCACAGCCATAACAATACAAATTTTTACTTTCCTTTTTGTCTGTTTTCAGGGATCCATGATGCGGCGGTGGCGGCAAATGCGGCGACCCACCCAGCGGCGGCGCACGCGACCTCGGCGGCGGCGGTCCATATGACTGCGACGTACGCGACTGTGGCGGCGGTGGCGGCAATGGCCCACCCGACGGCGGCACCCAGTGCGACGAACCTTGCGGCTGCGATACCCGCATCGGCGGTGGCGCGGCAGACTGTCCCGGCGGTGGCACTGCGGACGACCCACGAAACTGCGCGGAGAATGGCCCACGCGACGGTGCACCCGGCGACTGCAAGCGCTCCTGCATCGCATGTTCTATGCTTCGAGCCTTCCTTATAAGATCTTCAAAACAATGACAATGTGTCCCTTTCTATTCTCTTTCTTATACGGACGTCTAACAACCCAAACGTCATATCCAATTGTACCTTCTGTGAGATGTCGTTCTCTGGTAATTTAGAAAATAAAGCGCGTACTTGTGCGACAAATAACTCTGTGTTTAACTTTCCTTGCTGCATACTATATAATTCTTTATATATTTGAAACGGTGCTCTTCGTTCCCCAAATGCGCTCCTCAGGCGATCTATTGCTTCGCTCCATGTTTTCGTATATTGTTTTATACCTTGCCACCAAGTTGCGGCGGAATGTGATAATAATAATGAAAGTCCTCTCAGTGCGTTTTCGTCGGAAACGTTGGCGGCAGTTTTAAAAATTTCGACTGCATCGATAAAATTCTCGACAGACTCGTTCTGCGAAGCCACTAAACCTTGCACTACAAGTAATGAAATTAGCACCAACCGGGGCGGCGGCCCTGTCTGTCGGACAGCTCGTACTCCTCATAGTAAGCGACGGCTCCGTTTGTATCTGATGCATTACTGGTGTAGATGATCGTACTTCTTGTAATAGAATTTGACAAAATTCTGCTTGTGATTGCTGCAACTGTCCCATCAGTGCGGCGAAATGTTCCTGAGTCATTAAGATGGACGCGCCCGCGCTGCTTCCCGTGGCACCTTCGGTTGCTGTTTCAGTCGCGGCGTCTTCATTGACCAACTCCTCGGCGTTAATTTCGGCCGGAATACTAGTTTCATTGAGGTTTGCCTCCCTCGGCAACGAACTTCGGCTCCTGGTTCTTGGCATTTTCCTAATAATTCGGTTTTCCAAACCCAAAATGGCGGCAGACCTTCGCGTCCACACCACTCACTAACACACGTTGGGCGATCACTTATAGCGTAGCTACTTTGGGAGTGGGTAGTGTTAGTACTGTGAGGGTTGGTTGGTAGGTAGCCAAAACACTTTATGGAGATATATTTTCGTATATTGTCTCAAATTAACACAAGATAATAATTATTTATATCGGAGCAACAACTTAACATGGACGCGGTTGGTTAGCGAGAGAGTGAGGTAGGTGTGGGGGGAGAGGAACTCCCGTACCAATCAAACCAGTATTGCCCTGCGGGCGTTTACGGAACTAACATAACAGAAAATAAGTGCTAGCGGTACCTAACCGGCAGCAATGCATTGCGCTTAGGGCGCGATAGAGGGCGCTGTCTCGCTATAAATTATTAATTTAAGAACCACACGGTTCTCTTTCTGGAAACTATGCATAACCAGTAACCAAAATACCTTAATCTCATTAATTTCAAAAAACTGTAAATGTCATGTGTATACCAACATTGTGATAAAATATTTTTATTGTAGTTTGAAATTGAATTATTTCAATAACTTAATAAAACGACCATAAAATACCTATCTGTATAATTTTTTGCCAATTTGACATATTAGAGATGCCACCTACATTGCCTCTGCAAAATATTCAATTGTGTAGTAATCATTTCAATTGTTTATATAAATCGTACTTTTAGCAATCTATAATGCATCAAATGTACAGAGTGAAAAAAAAACATTGGTATTCTGCGGAGGATAATAGAACGAATCGTAGCGACTGATGCAATTCAAAGGTTTTAAATAAGTAGTTAGTGGTTTTTATTGTACAAATTTGGTGTTGTTTTGTGTAGAAAAGTGCCGCAAAGTGATATTAATATCAGAATCTATGAATTATATCGTTTTTAACACTGCTATTGTGTGTTGAGTGAGCTGTCGGTTTGCCAAAGCTGATATAACGTGAACCAAGGTGCAAATTAGAGAAGACCTTATTAGTCTTAAAACCTGCGATTTCGTTAAGAGTAGTTTCGGCAGAATCCATTAGGTTGATAAAACGCTAAACACGCGGAGGTGTTTGTCCTTTTATCACTTAATAAAATTCGTATTACTGACTGAGATTATTACTGACTTCAACTGTTGACTACCCAAAAAAACACCTGACATTTTTCTTGACTTCACAGAAAAATGCCAAACCTCTTTTTGTATTTCTGCATCCCTTCGTTTTAGTATATTATTTTACTAATCCAATCAATTGAACTAATGATCAGTTGATGTTGATTGTTGTCAGGACACCACTAGTATACATAGTGTTACCCAGTCATAAAAAACCTACATATTTGTAAGTGCTGCTATAGTAGCAGGTAAAAGATAAATTGGGATACAATAGGTCGCGGAGTGCGTAAGTGTAGCGCTGACCGTTAGTTTTCGCACTTGTAAAATAGCTCTCTTCTTACGGAATTAAGGTCACCGCTAGACTTATCTACCACGACCCGTACTTTACTTTTGTTTCATCAATAACATGTGACTAACTTGAAAACAATGAGTGGATAGCATGAGCACAAGTTAATAACTGAAAAAATTGGGTTTTCTGAAGGGACTATCATAACATTGCATCTCTATGAAATTTTATAGCTGGTTGCCTGGTTATTCTATATGTGTCAACTTATAAAAATATTCTTATAATATTATAATTATTGTGCTAACATAACTTTAAAATGTAATATATCCATTTATTTGCATATTCCTTATTTCCACATCACAAAAACTTAAGCGTTTTCAAGCGATTCGATGCGGGTCGGGGGTCATTTCATACGTGACGTGTAATCAATATATTATTTTCTTTTCTTGGTAATTATTTGGCAACATTGCGCTTAGTCGGTCAGCCATCTTGAAGGTTTTGGCGTCCATGTTGATTTGATTTTCCTTTCTTCGGCTTCGCATTTCATTGTGACTTGGTGACGCTGGAACTTTTGTGAATTGTGGTAAACTTATTGTGCGCTGTGCTATCGTGCAGGTGTTAGTGATAAGCGAACTCAACTCGCGAAATCGTTGTGGTAAGACTACAATAACATTACATCGTGCGTTACAGTGATATTTGATTTCGGGAACAAGGCGACATTTTGAAGTGACGTGTAATGTTGTGCATTTCAGATAGTGGTTCATCAAACTGAGCTTTCATGATTGGATTACCGCGTAGCGATAGAGATAGAGATCGTATAACGGTGAAAATTCGTAACATGAAGCGAAGTTCGTCGAGGGATAGCATGCCCCGCTCCAAGCGGACTCGTAGTAGCATCGGCAGATACGAGGACAGCTCGGACGAGCGCGTCACACCCGAGCGGGTGCGGCGACGGGTGAGGTCGCCGAGCCCCCGCGGCCGGTACGTTTCCCCTCACCGCGACGACTATGTGCGTTCGCGCGAAGTCCGCGATGACTCAGTGCGCCCCTACTATAAAGTTCTGTGTGTCAGTGCCTTGCACCCCAAAGCATCTGACGAAATCGTCAAGGACACCTTGTACAGAGAATACAAAAAGTTCGGAGACTTCAGCATCAAAATTTCCCATGAATTGGACGAGCGCGTAGCTTATGTGTGCTTCCGTAGCGTCGAGGATGCTAGAGACGCCAAACACGCTAAACCGAGGATTATTTTGTATGATAAGGTGGCTATAGTTGACCCTGTTTATGAACCTGTAAGGTCAGAGTACAGAAGCAGGCCAAGGAGCGTCACTCCAACTGATTATGAACGGCCTTATTCTTATGCTTGGTCCCCAGTGCCAGAGAGACGCAGGCCACCGCCAGATGAGAGGGGCTATGGTATACCTCCAACAGTGCCACCGCACCACAGGGATTTCCGCCCTCCAATGCATGAATATCCCATGGCCGGACCTCATGGGCCTCCAATGCACCACAGGCCTCCTATGCACCACCCCCCACATCCTCATTATATGCCACGTCCATACATGCCTCGGCCACATCATCCACCTTTTGAGAAAATTGAAAACAAAAAAGATAAATTTCCGAATTACTTACACCATGTACAACCTGAAGATGATCCACTGGCCACTAGAACTTTATTCGCTGGCAACTTAGAAATAAACATATCAGATGAGGAGCTTCGTTGTATCTTCGGACGCTATGGTATTGTGGAGGATATTGATATTAAACGTCCCCCTCCTGGTACTGGAAATGCCTTTGCATTTGTTAGATATCAAACGTTAGACATGGCCCACAGGGCCAAAGTAGAACTTTCTGGGCAATACATTGGTAAATTTCAATGTAAGATAGGTTATGGGAAGGCCACACCTACCACTAGAGTATGGGTTGGCGGACTAGGGCCGTGGACATCAGTGGCCCAGCTTGAAAGGGAATTTGACAGATTTGGAGCTATTAAAAAAATTGAATATGCAAAGGGTGAAGCTCATGCATACATTTTGTATGATTCTATTGATGCTGCTCAGGCTGCTGTGAAAGAAATGAGAGGCTTTCCTCTCGGCGGACCTGAAAGGCGTTTACGTATTGATTTCGCTGATGTTGGTAATGGAGCTCCATATCGCCCTAAGCCTTATGCAGCACCTGTAGGAGAAGACGGCAGGCCTGTAGAAAATTACGAGGGGGGTACTTGGGATGAGAGTTATGGTTATGGTACACCAGGTTATAGAGGTAGAGGAGGGCATCGTGGTCGTGGACGTGGGGCATACAGAGGTGCGTATCATGGTACTGGTGATTACCGTGATGAAGAATGGAGAAGGGCTCCTGTCGATAGTGAGTACGAGGGCCGCGTCCGCCGCTCCGGTTCCAGGGAGCCTGGCGTTGACCGTTCGCGATCGCGCTCTCCTCGCCGACGTTCACCAGACAGCGATTCCGATGGGTCCCCTCGTCGTAGTGGTGGCATGCTAGCATCGGCCAGAACGTTACCAGAAGTTGTACGAAAAGCCACCACAGTATGGAATGGGGCACTCATCCTCAAGAACTCTTTATTTCCTACCAAGTTCCATCTAACTGATGGAGACTCTGAAATCATTGACAGTCTTATGAAAGATGAAGATGGCAAAAATCAGTTGAGAATAACACAGAGACTTCGTTTAGATCAACCAAAGTTAGATGATGTTCAGAAACGCATCGCAACTTCAAGCTCCCATGCAATCTTTTTAGGAGTTGCTGGATCTACTGCTTCTATTACAAATGATGACACCAGTATTCAAACAAGGCCCATGAGGAATTTGGTTTCATACTTGAAACAGAAAGAGGCAGCAGGTGTGATATCCCTTTTGAACAAAGAAACAGAGGCGACTGGTGTCTTGTATTCATTCCCTCCATGTGAATTTTCAACTGATCTTCTTAAGAGGACTTGTCACAACCTAACAGAAGAAAGCCTCAAAGAGGATCACCTGCTTATAGTGGTGGTGCGTGGTGGTTCAGCTTAAATTGACAAAATATTTATTATGAGAATAATTTTATATAACTATTTATGTTTACATAATTAGATCTAAGTTTTTTGGAGTTTCTAGATGATGTTTAAAACTATACTAACTATAACTTGTATGTGATGTGTAGTGATGTGAGGTTTATGTGCAGTTATCACAAACTTGTAAATTTATGTGAGTGCTGTGATCCATCACAGTTGTAGTGACAGCAATATTGTTGCATTAATAATCTATTTGAGTTAGTTTTGCTAGACTCACAGCAATGTTTATTTGAGTAAATGAATAAGTGTATATTTTAAAAGTTTTAGTGTATCTTTATCAGTGTATGTTAGGTGATGTGTAGTGTAAGTGTGTGTACTTGCAATAGATTTATTTCATCTCAAGTTGTTGTTTTTTTACACCCAGTGAGTTGTGATAGTTTGAAAAGTTAAGTGTTATGGCAGTGGCTAGTTAGTGTAATGTGCTCCCATTATGGTCAGTTGTCTGAAGTTCTGTCACTGTCTTCTGTGATCTAAATAAGCTATCCTCATCAGTGTTTGTGTATTGTGTCCACATAGACTTGAAGATAAAAATTAAGTGACTCCCAAGTAATAGTTCACGAAGCAAGAATCATGTTCCTAGTCATACATATCAGCAAACTATTAGTCAACATCTGTTAGTGGGTGTAGTTAGTGAGTGATCTTATAGTGTTGGTTTGTATTGCCTTGGACATGGTAAGTTTGATGTGACACTAATAAACCTATGTTACTGACTGCAGAGTTCCTATTAATACCTAAACATTAGGAAAACTAGTTTATTTCATACTTTCAAGCTTTCTATATAGCTGCACTACTAAGAGCGCGGCCAGTAAACTCTTTCCTCAGCTACTTTACAAGTGCATCCCTATTTACAGCAAAAGGAAGAAATTTAACAAAATTGATTAAAATCATTTCTTGCTGTCCTCATCGGCGATTTTTACTAATTTCGTGTTCAGATCGACCAGTTCGAAAATCGTTTATACCTGATCCGAAAAATAAGCAATATCGAGATTGAGCATGCTTAGGAATTAAGAGGATATAGGCGCCCAAGCGTTCAAGGCACCTAGGTATCTTCTGTGAGCTCTGAAGATTCTTTAATGAAAAATGTTTTATTTCATGTCTTAATTTCATTAATACCCACAACCAATCAAAATCTAATGATGGCGCCACTTGTCCGTAAAAGCCCCTTTTAGTGCAGTCATTGAAGCGAAAAATACGGTCTTACCTCCGATTTTTTTTACTGTGAAGCGAATTGCATACAATTTTGGAATTAGGCTCATCTTACCCTTAACTTCAAAAGTGAAAATGATCTGAACTCCGCACATAATTTTTAAGGGGTGTAAACAACCCCTTAATGGAAAAATTGACATTGAGCCATTTTATCGCTAGAAAACATGTCTAATAGTAAGTGGTGAAATTGAAAAAAAATTTTAAAGTATTTTCTAACATAATTACCTTATATTAAAATCGTTTTCAACCCCTTGAAAATCTTACAACCCTTGCAAACAACCCCTAAATTGAAAAAAATCACAAAAAAATACTTAGGTATGACATAAAAAGATGTAAGTATAGAGTAAGTAATATTTTATATTCTCTATAATAATTATCAAATTTTTAACCCCCTTTCAACCCTTGAAAACTACCCCTTGATAAAATATTGTTAAAAATTTTTTTTTGATAAAATAAAAAGGATTTAAATATTATTCCACACTCTCGAAAATGATAATCATATTCTTAAGCTTTTCTACCCTTAAAACTACCCCTAAATTAAAACCGTAAATATATATGATTACATATTTAAAAATAATTTAATTTAGAGTAAAAAATTGTCATTTATTGAATAAAATATTTATAAATTATATAAAATTGTAATGGACAACTTTTCAAAATTGCTAAGCTCTGAAACAAAAAATACCAATTCTTTATTTACTTTTCCGCTGCTCGAATATATATTTATTCATTTTTTATATTGCTTATTTACTGAGAAAAAAATTAAAAACTAAAATACGTAAGATGACGTCATCGGACGGCAGAATGTAAAATATTTCTTTGCTTAGCACATTATAGTTTTAAATTTACGTAATGCTAAACTCATGACATGTAACTGTCAAAAAAAAGACAACTTGTCAACGTTGAATGTATGAATGACGTTGACAATGTTGACACTAGTATTATTTACCTTTGACAGTAGAGGTACTACTGTCAAAGGTAAATAATACTAGTGTCAACATTTTTTATTAAAACGATGATAAGCAAAGGAATATCGCTGTATTCAACCGTCCGATGACGTCATTTGGCGCTTACGTCTATTTAGAATAAAAAGAATTTCAATAATTATTTTATGCATGAAAATGGACAAATTTTGAAAAAAGAAAAAATATGGGTCTGTTCATTTTATGTCTACTTTCATATAAAAAAACAATATGGACATGTTAAAAATTTGAAATGTTGTCCATTATATTATTATTAAATTTATTAAAATATAATATTATTATTCATGACTCAATGTCGGAGTCGCTGTCACATACAACATCTTCTGGCTGAATTGGAGGGCTATTTTGGCAGTTTTTGGACCATAACTCCTTCAATTTTCATGCTATCACAATTTATAAAAAACCATTGTAAAGGTAATTAAGAGAGCTACAACATCCTTCATTGCAATATATAGTAAAAAACCTTTTTCTAAAACGGTGAAGGGTTAAAGGGCTGAAGAGAGGCTGTAATTACGCTGCCACGCGCTCTTTAAACAATCATATCTCCGTCAATTTTTGTTTGACAGAAAAAACAAAAAAACCAAATTGTTTGTCAGAAAAATACCTAAATTTTTAATCCGTACACTTTTATACGTATCTGTCGTCATTTTTGAGATATTATGAAAAAATAGTGGGGTTTTTAAAAATGTGAAATTTTGTTTTTTTTTTAATCGTGACTTTTTTGAAAAATATGTGTCCTGAAGCAGCCAAACTGATACTATCTATCAAACTCTTCATAATAAAGTTAATTCTAGGAGGAATACGATTAATTTTAATTTTGGTGGAAATGGCACTTATGAAACCCATTGATTTAAAAGAAAAAAACATTAGATGCTCCCCTTATTTGCAATACAGCTTACTTATTTTACGTGCAAAAGACTTTTAATAGTGCTCATTTTAAAGCTTAGTTCAAGCACTACTAAACCCTTTTGTATTAGAATGCATAAAATGCATCTGCTCGCCGCTAGATGGCATTGACCACATCGATTAAATTTCAGACAAAATAAAAAACGGCTTTGACCTTTAATATCTAGCTAAATATTGCACTTAGAATACTTTATAAAAAACCAAATTGTTCATTGTTTTACCTGCTACAATTTTGTTCTTTATAAAATTTTCGATAAAACGTACATTTTTGGAGATATTTGCAAAAAACCGATGAAAAACGTGAAATAATTGCGAATTTTCAATTGCCAATAACTTGAAAAGTATTGGATTTTTGAAAATCTTTACAGATGATTTTTTGCTTAAAATTAGGCCTTCTATCGATATCCGAGGTTATTTTGCAAAAAAAAAAAATTCACCCCCGAGAAGGGGTAGCATCCACCCCCAGGGTGGTTGCGGAGTTCAAATCATTTTCACTTTTGAAGTTAAGGGTAAGATGAACATAATTCCAAAATTGTATGCAATTCGGTTCACAGTAAAAAAATTCGGAGCAATAATTCTTCAATGACTGCACTATTTCCCAAGAGTTCCAAGTGTTGTATTTACTAACTTATTAACAAAGGGCTGTAATTATAAATTGTAATTTTAGATTCCGAGTGTTTTCAGAAAATAAATATCTTTTTCAATTGAAATATCTGTTTTCTATTACACTACCTACATAGGTACTTACCCAAGTATTTCATACATAAACACACGACACTCTTATTAGCGACCTCGAAGGCCAGTGGCTCAGACTTTCACCCCCTTATTACGAATCGCGAACTAAGGATAGTCCCGGAATAAAACTCTTGCTAGCCCGTTTTAACATTGCTTTTTGGAACAGGATGACATTAGCTTTAGTACGGTAATAACTTAATATCGCGATTTATAATAAAGTGGTCAGGGTTTTTTTTTCATACTACCTAAACCTTATCTCATTAAGTAGGTAGTGTGTTTGATTGGTAAGAAATAGATTTCAGATTGCACTAGCCCAACGAGTGGCTGTCTGCACGCACGGTGCGGAAAACAACTCCCGGACTCGATTTCCGGTTATCCCTTTAACTGGCTATGGCGGTGAAATGGGACATTCAAAACATGCGATTTTCAAAACCTTGTTTTCATAGGAATTTTGCCTAAATGCTCATAATAGGTAGGTAAGTCCACTGACTCACTACGTGGTACATTCTAAGTCTCTGGAATGTTAAATGTAACTGCAAAAAAAAGGGCAAGCCCCGTGTTGTATAGGTAAGTGTACATACCTATTGTTACCTTACTCTATGAGGAAAGTAAGTATATTTGTTAAAAAATATGGCTAGGTAAGTCTATGAGCATACGACCATTAGTGATTACCTATTTGCTCAGTGTTGACAGGGGGCGAGCGGCCCTGTCAATGTCATTTTTTCGGCCGAAACCTTTGCCAAGAATTAGAATAGAATGGAATCACAGAATTATTGGAATAAAAACAGCTTGATTCGTTTCCTCATTCAAGCACAGACCAATAAGTGAAGCATTCGAGTAATTAGAGAACTAATAGGAGCTTCATGCTAAATATATATGTATTAAAACTGCGAGATTAACTATAGATAAATATGGAATCTGATCAAACTTTAGATAAACTAAAGAAAGTTAATCGAGGTAAGAAGTGAAATAAAATAGCTTCCAGGAGTTTTAGGCAAGTTTTACGATTGTAATCCTGAATCGTGCATGGTTCAAGCGTAATCATTCCACAGGCTCCAAGCGACGGCTTTGAGAAACCGGGAATGACCAGCTGATTTGAAGTTTTTTGCCATCGTAGTCTTCGTCCACAGATCAATCCATGCAAAGTGTAAGCAGTGATGAATACTTGCTAGCGATGAAGAGAGTCCACCATCAGACCCTAAGCAAAAGCACACAGCCACTTGAGATTAAGTCTCCAAGGGAGCGTCATCGGGGCCAAGCGGCGCAAAGACGGGGAATGTGGGTACCTCCCTTACTCTACTATACTTTTTAGAACCTTGACGTTTCCGGAACCAAACTCATGCCTGCCTCTTTTAACAATGCGCATTGGAACGGGACGGCTTGAGCTTTAGTACGGTAATAACCTTAGATCGCGATTTATAATAGGGCGGTCTGTGTACCTAGCTGCGGCCAGCCAACGTTTGCGTTATTATGACTGTCATCATTATTCTGTCTTCTCCATGTAATGTGAGAATCGCTCCTCTATTCAAAATTGCACGCTGTTCGCTAAGAATTACGAATACCTATACCTTACATCCATTCGTGGCTCTCCCACGAACTAAACTAAAAGCTACAGACCACGAAGCGTAGCTTCATAGACGCGTAATCGTTATTATTATTACCTTAACCGAATACACTAACCGGCTGTATAATAACCAATAAGTACGTGTCTATGAAGCTACGCTCTGTGGACAATTGTTCTAATTTTAACACTGAAGTGGTCCTGGCGGCATCGCGAGCGGTTACAGCGTGGTGCAGCAGACACGGATCAGCACTGTGGCCTCTATGGTCCCGGACGAGATCATCTACAAGCACTCGGACCGCTCTATCAGGTGTTATGAGACGGCTCTCATGTTTATTGATATTTCTGGTAAGTAAGTAAAAGTATTTTTGTAAGCATCTACCTAGGTGTTTTACTAGTTAACATAATAACTTCGCCAGCCAGGGTATGCCCGCATACCCTACAATAAGTAAGGGGGATAACCTACCAAACTTACTAGATAACGAGAGCCTGAGGAGGCACGCCAATAAAAAACACGAGAAAAAGAGACTCGGAGCAGTCACAGCGACTGCGAAATGCATGCATTGATTCTGTTGTGAATTCGTTTTCAGAGTATGGTCCTAGGTCCTAGGTTTTTTTTTGGTTGATGATGGGCCTGCTCTTGGCTTTACACTGAACTTTGAAAGTTGTGAAAAGGCCTTAGATGGATCGAGCTTACCTAGAAGTAGCTAAACTAGTTAGCTAAGAAAAAAATTAGGTTCTAGTCATTCGGGAAAACAGACGCAGGAAGGAAGACGCGCTTTAGGAAAGAGGTCTGCCCATACGTAGGTAGTACTCAATACTTTATTACCTAGTTATAGACCTACTTTAGTACCTAGATGTAGCTAGGATTAACACCTTCCTTAACACTATGACGTACGCGTTAGTTTGACAAATTCGAAGGTTTCACGGATCTCTGCGAAAGCTACACTAAACCGGGTAGAGGAGGCCCGTCGAGGCTCACACAAGTCCTGAACTCGTACATCGGCGCGATGGTCCAGGAAATACTCATGCACAACGGGGACGTCCTCAAGTTCTCCGGTGACGCGTTCCTGTCCATGTGGAAGAAGACGCCGAGGCTGTCGATGCAGGACGTCGTCCACACCGCCATCGATTGTGGTCTGATCATACAAAAGAACTATGGGTGTTATACTACTGATATCGGGGTAACACTGAAGGGTTAGTAATGTTTAAGATATTTATCCCACAAATCTCCAAATCCTGACCTCATACATGACGCCATGGTCATTTCTTGGGTGTTATACTACAGAGGTCGGGTTTTTTTTACATTATAGCGGACAAACGAGCAGACGGCACACCTGATGGAAAGTGATCACCGCCGCCCATAGACATCGTATCTGTTCGGAAACACCACGGATCGTATCTGTTCGGAAACACCACGGATGACAGCTAGTTCCACAGTTCTGTTACGGTACGGTTACGGTTACTCTGACTAAAGGGGTACTTTACTTTAGGTAATTAAGATAAGCAGGGAGCTAAGTGAACTTAGGTAACTTACCGATTCGTGTTCAGTAAATGTAAGTAAATGTACAATATAGGATAGCGGAATAGGAATGAGGCAAAGTAGAAAGAACTACCCAGACTTTGATTAAAAATGTCCATTCCAATTTCGTGTTTTTAAAGTGCCTGTAATTTTTAAGTGTCCATCCATAAATCCTTTTCATTTCAATACTTATAAATAGCTAATATGCAAATGCCGAGCTATGCTCGGAGTCTCCTTGCGTGTTCGTATCAGAAATGACTCATCATTTCTGCGCATTTGCGGATCTCAATCCGCAGGAGAACTAAGGTTACAGACATAGCCCAAAGGATTGCATGCCTCAAGTGGCAATGGGCAGGGCACATAGCGAGGAGAACAGACGGCCGTTGGGGCGGAAAGGTCCTCGAGTGGAGGCCACGTACAGGAAGTCGCAGCCGTGGCAGGCCCCCCACAAGGTGGACCGACGATCTGGTGAAGGTCGCGGGAAAACATTGAATGCGGGCGGCACAGGACCGATCTGTGTGGAGAACATTGGGGGAGGCCTATGTCCAGCAGTTGACGTCTATTGGCTGAAATGATGATGATGATGATGATGATTATGCAAAGCCGATTTCATACATTCGTCCATGCAAACTAATTCGACTTCAATTTCGAGTGCATGTAAATGTCTTCGGAGGGCCTGTATGACTTCCATGTCGAATGCACGAGAATTCGGCTCTTGCTATTGATAGATATTATAAAAATCCTACTCATCTAATGCAAAACACAATCTATCGCCTCAATGTTTTAGTAAAAGTGGCAATATCCGCTGGCATGTCCCACTTTTCAATCATCGGCGGAGGGGAGAACATTGCGCAGTCCAACTACGTCATAGTGGGACAGCCGGTGTGGGACGTCAAGATGGCCGAATACATGAGCACCGCGGGAGACGTGCTCACGTCAGCAAGTGCGTGGATCTACGTGAATGAGGCGGAGTACTGCACGCAGCCATGTGGAGACGGGAGGCATACCAAGGCAAGAATAGGCCCTTTGCTCGCTTTATTTGTATTTTTTACCCGACTACGGCAAAGCAAAAGGAGGGTTATGATTTTGTGTATGTATGTATGTTCATCTGTTTCCACGTAACTTCTTAACTACTTATCAGAATTCGACAAATGACATATCATTATAAGCGTCTTGATCGTCCGCTGGTTATAGGCTATATGAAGTTTCACAAAATCTAATGTGGCGCCCTCTAGCGGACAAAACATACAGAGTAAAAAAATAAAGTTATGATAAATATGCCGTGTTTGGTATCATTTGAAAGCGCTTGACTTGTACATTTTGAATATATATATATATTACTAGCACTTGGACACCAAAATAGTACAAATAAAATAAAAGTAAAAAAACTAAAACCCAACTACGACAAAAAACGTCGCTGAAAAAGTATAAAACAAGCCTTCGTTGTCAATTTATGCAATATTCACTATGTAGAGATAAAATTTCATGTTTGGAAATCCTCAGTCACACGTTGTTTAACGTGTGACTACGCCTTTTAGTTGGGTTTTAGTTTTTTTACTTTTATTTTTAGTACAAAACCTCGGTGGACAACTGCTCGTTGTACGAAAAATTCTAAACATTGCGGGAATATGCCGTAATACGAGTAGGTACCAACCTCAATATAAAAGTAGCTAAGGATATGGCTTGAAAGCAGTTAACTTGGCCGACTATGACATTGTTTGTTGAAGAACTACTTACTTACTTAGGTACTAATCATCTGATCCCCACTATTTATAGCTTCTATTGAAAATGGTTTCTAATGGACAACATTTCAAATTTTTAACATGTCCATATTGTTTTTTTATAATGAAAGTAGACATAAAATGAACAGACCCATATTTTTTCTTTTTTCAAAATTTGTCCATTTTCATGCATAAAATAATTATTGAAATTCTTTTTATTCTAAATAGACGTAAGCGCCAAATGACGTCATCGGACGGCTGAATACAGCGATATTCCTTTGCTTATCATTGTTTTAATAAAAAAAAAGGTACTACTGTCAAAGGTAAATAATACTAGTGTCAACATTGTCAACGTCATTCATACATTCAACGTTGACAAGTTGTCTTTTTTTTCGACAGTTACATGTCATGTGTTTGGCATTACGTAAATTTAAAACTATAATGTGCTAAGCAAAGAAATATTTTACATTCTGCCGTCCGATGACGTCATCTTACGTTTTTTTGTTTTTAATTTTTTTCTCAGTAAATAACCAATATAAAAAATTAATCCTTACTAATATTATAAAGGCGAAAGTTTGTTTGGATGGATGTATGGATGGATGTTTGTTCCTCTTTCACGCAAAAACTACTAAACGGATTTTAATGAAACTTTACAGTAATGTAGCTTATAGATCAGAATAACACATAGGCTATAATTTATAAAGATATTGTGTGAACGCAGACGAAGTCGCGGGCAAAAGCTAGTAAATATATATTTGCGCAGCGGAAAAGTAAATAAAGAAATGGTATTTTTTGTTTCAGAGCTTAGCAATTTTGAAATGTTGTCCATTGGTTAGGTAGAAGTTAGGCAAAGTGGGTAGTGGGTCGCACTTTTAAGCGACGACTGCGCTTGGGTTCCGGTTTTCAATCCCCGGGTCGGGCCAAAATCTGAGTTTTTCTGTTAAAAAGTTCTGTGTCAGCCTGTAGTCTGGAAGTTGGCGGTCTTGTACTCCCGTGCCTCATAAAGCACGTTAAGCAATGAATGTGAGGGCAAGGGAATAGAGAGTGCACTTGTGTCTGCGCACAAACTTAATCACTATAATATATCCTGCGTAGGTGGCTGATAGATATGAGATTGGCCGCCATAGCCGAAATCGGTTGGAGGATATTATTTTTAACCTCCGACGCAAAAACGACGGGGTGTTATAAGTTTGACGTGTCTGTGTGTGTGTGTTGCTGTGTGTCTGTCTATGGCATCGTAGCTCTCGAACAAATGACCTGATTTTGATTTTGTTTATTTTGTTTGAAAGATGAATAAGGAGGGAGTGTTCTTAGCTATGTTGGATAAAAATCGATCCAAGATGGCTGCCGTCACAAAGATTTGGATTTTATGTTTTAACACTCCCACAATATGGGTATCATATAAAAGGGCTTGAGTAGCAGAATATATTACTTGTGAAAAATTTCAAATCCAAGATGGCCGCCGTCAGAAAATGACGAATAACCTATTTGTTGTTCCAACTGCCTCAATATAAGTACCTAGTAAATAACACACTTCTCGTGTTCAGGCGGGACTCGAACCCACACCTTCCACAATCCGGGTGAATGTTCTACCAATGGACAACATTTCATATTTTTAACATGTCCATATTGTTTTTTTATATGAAAATAGACATAAAATGAACAATTTTCTTTTTTCAAAATTTGTCCATTTTCATGCATAAAATAATTATTGAAATTCTTTTTATTCTAAATAGACGTAAGCGCCAAATGACGTCATCGGACGGCTGAATACAGCGATATTCCTTTGCTTATCATTGTTTTAATAAAAAAAAAGTACTACTGTCAAAGGTAAATAATACTAGTGTCAACATTGTCAACGTCATTCATACATTCAACGTTGACAAGTTGTCTTTTATTTTGACAGTTACATGTCATGGGTTTGGCATTTCGTAAATTTAAAACTATAAAGTGCTAAGCAAAGAAATATTTTACATTCTGCCGTCCGATGACGTTATCTTACGTTTTTTAGTTTTTAATTTTTTTCTCAGTAAATAAGCAATATAAAAAATGAATAAATATATATTCGAGCAGCGGAAAAGTAAACAAAGAATTGGTATTTTTTGTTTCAGAGCTTAGCAATTTTGAAATGTTGTCCATTAGACTACTGAACGCGTTATTACGCCGACGAAATTTATTGTAAGTGCTTGATTCGACATAAGCTGTCGATAGTCTCATCTCTATTGTAGGTATATTTACAATATCCAGTGAAAATATTATTACAAATATTTGACCACCAGTTAAGATGAGACTGCTAAATCAATAGTTGATATTTTTGGATTGTGGATGGTGTGGGTTCGAGTCCCGCCTGAACACGAGATGAAATTTTTAAGTGTGTTATTTATTTAAGAATAAATTGCAAAAGATTGCTATAAAAATATCAATTATTGCCTCAATATAGGTATCACATGAAAGAGCTTTAGATGTGTCGGGGGTTTTTTAAATTTTAAATTTAATTTTTTTTTATTATTTGAAGGTTAGACCTATAATTTCTTTACCTATCTACTTACCTACTTAAGGCGACGGGTAGCCCTAACTAGCGACACCATTAGTTTTTATTTACTAATCCGGGTCTATTTTAAACCATTTGTACGCGAAAAATTGATTAGCGCCAAAAGCGGCCACATTTGGCATGAATCAATTTTGCGCTTACAAAAACGGACCCAATATTTGTGCATGGTTATTTAATAAATAGTATAAATATTTGCCGAGATGTTGTAACTTCGAAATGGTTTAAAATAAGTCCGGATAAGTAGCTATAAATGAAAATCGATTGGCGTCGCTAGTGTGCCCTACCCATCACCTTAAGAATTGGAAGCTGTCCAACGTTAAAAATAATGTGTTAAAAAGGTGTCCAAAAAATTATGATCACCTATTTTCATACCAAATCAGCGCAGTCACTGAGTAACTACACCTAAATAACCGACCTATTTCGTGTTTGGTTTCATATAAATAATTACCTACTTTATAGGTGCTTGGCGTTGGTTCCACTTGGAAAAGAGTGGAAAACTTACTAGGTAAGTTATCTATAAAGTAGATACTTAAGTAGTTAGGTAATGAGTTACCTACAAAGTCAAATTACGAATGTTTTTCAATTTACAGCCGAACCTAATGTCCTTTTCATGGATACTCCAGAATTGGAAGAACGTGGTGTACCTGACCAAAGTTATAGAGGGTTTTCACGTAAGAAATTCGCTATTATACCTAACCTACTTACGATACATAGTTATAGGGATACCGATTTAAATGAAAAAAAGACTCGCCGCGAACCTAGGCAGTAGGTGGGAATGATAATAAAAATTCTAGGCTTAGGTACTGTATTAAATTGTAACGAAGTAAGTTTCCAGGAGAAACGCGACATCGCTTCAAGAAAAGAGCGCATTCCGTAACATGCCGTTCAGCGCACTTTTGACTCCTCCAATAGATATGATTTATCACTAATAATAACCATCTCATGATGCTTCTGCCCGCTATCACACAAAAAAGGCTTATCTATAGGATACAGAATCTGTCTTTGTCGTTTTTTCTAGTACGCCCTGCAGTAATATCAGCCTTGCGTAGCTCCTGGTGGCCAGCTCTCCGCCGGTTCATGGTGACGCCCGTCCTCCGAGCCGTGGACAACGACGAGCCAATGGACTTTCTAACCGAAGTGCGAAGGGTCGTCGTAGTGTTTCTTAACCTCATCACGAAGACTGTGACTGAGGACGTCCTCATCAATGTTGTTGATGCGGCTTACAAATCTGTATACAGGTAGTTTTCATACGCGTCATCATGTTCTGTTGAGGTTGAGACAAGCGTTGGCCTAGTCAGGCTTTCTCACATAATGTTCCTCCCCAGTAATTGATAACCTTGTTTTTAACTAGCGTCCGCCCATAAGCGTAGGTACCTTCCGATAAGAGGGCTAGGTCACTGGCCGTGATAAAGTGGCTGTGCACATGCACGCCAGTGTCGCTAGTCTCTCACCTTTATTTCCATCATACTTTCACCGATTGTTTCATTTTTGATCATTTGATACTTAACCAGAAAAAATGTTCAACATGCTTATTCCTCAGCGTGACGTCAGCATCGGGTGGCTTGGTGAACAAAGTGTCTATGTTCGACAAGGACATGATGTTCCTGGTCGTGTTCGGGCTGCGGGGCCTCAAGCAAGAGGACGAGGCGCAGAAGGCGCTCATGTGCGCATTCAAGCTTAAAGAGACCTTGATGGAGTCCGACCATAACATCATCAGCGTCTCCATTGGGGTCACCTCGGGTTAGTAGAAAGGAATGGTTTGACAACAGGTTTAACCAAATCATGGGTTAGATTTCCACATAATATCAGTGTGGCAATCTTTGTGTTAGCAGCGTTCTGGTTTTCAGACAAAGTAACATAATATTATGAGTAATGTTTTTAGGCACAACTTACTGCGGAGTGGTTGGTCATGATCTTCGCAGAGAATATACCGTCATCGGCCCAGCTGTTAATAAGGTACCTATTTGCCTTATACCTTTTTTTTCTTAAATATGATAACAGTTGAAAACAATTGGTTCGTAGATTCTGCCTATTTTATAGATACACCTATTTATACATGATCTCAATAGCAACCTACGATGTTATTTTATTCAGGCAGCAAGACTGATGATGGCATATCCTATGAGAGTGACCTGCGACAAAGAAACCTTCCTGAGGAGCAAACTTGACCAAGAACACTTCAAGATGATGGAACCTAAGACATTGAAAGGAATCGCCAAACCGGGGCCTATATACGAGTTTAATAAATACGGGTTAGAACTACCTACATACTAAGAGTAGACCACAGTAGACCATCAGACTTGCACATAACTGAGAACTTTAAGAGTGGTGCAATCAAGTCACTTCGGTAGTTACCTCGCGACTCAGTCGGTAAGCTTAGTGTTGGACGCCCTGCGACAAGATGGGATGATGACATTGGAAGGCTGGCTGGTGTGGGCTGGATGAGAGTGGCCGAAAATAGGGAGCAGTGGCGTGCATTGGGGGAGACCTATGTCCATAAGTGGACGAGTGTGGGTTGCTGATGATGATAGTTACCTACCAGGAGCTACTTAGTTCGATTGAAGTAGGTACAAGGTACCAATTGATGATGTTAAACTTCCTGCTAATCCAATAGAACTGAAAGTATTGAACTAGATCAGTGATACAATATAATTTTTACAGTCGTCTTGCTTTTCTAACTTGTTTTATTGTCCTATCCTTCGTTTTAATACTTTTTACATCAACCATGTAACTGTCTCGTTTTCGTTCGTTTATTATAAATTATATTTATTGTTTTTAATCATTATTAACTACTGAAGAATTAACTGAACTAAGTGGATGAGCTGACAATATAAGTGAGTGATAAGAACTGGCCTATGAAGAGATCTGGTACCTACTATTAATTCTGGTGGGAACCACAGAAGTCATCTAACCATTAACACCTTACTAAGTATGGAGAAAATTCTACAGGTTCTCCGAACAACCAGGAGAATATAGAAACCCAATCCTCGGGAGGAATGAGGAGCTGAATAAATATAAAACAGCACTACAAAGTGCTATAGCCCAGCATCGACAGAAATTCACAAGATACAGGGACCATAAGTTTGCTTTTGCCATTATTGTAAGTTTTTTTTTATCAAAAAGCAAATAAATAATAGGTAACATTTTGCAGTAACATGAAAACAAAATGTTACCTATTCAACTGATTTTTATCTGATCGGCTCTTATATCGGCTCGGCATGGGAGTAGCATTCAAGGAAATTTTTTTTTTTTACTCGATAGGTGGCAGAAGAGCAGACGGATTACCTGATGGTAAGCGATTGCCGTCCTCCACGGATACCCGCGATACCTGTGGAGTCACCAGTACGCTGCCAACCTTTCCCCCGGATTGCCACCGGTACCCTCACTTACGCAGCGAAACACAGCACAGTGCAGCTTCACTACTTACTATCAAAGAACAAGGACGTTTGTTGAAGCTGTCCAGGCACCTTATTCTATTATTGTTTGTTTGTTCGTCCAATTTACCCATAATAAGTAGAATACTCAAATTGTGCAATTTCTCATTAATTGCAGGGTCCAAAATCAGTTGGTAAAACGCGTTTCCTCGAAGAATGTATCAGTATTGCTCCAAGTAACATACGGCGTGAATATTTTATTCTGTCTGAAAATGAAGTAAGCTTACTTAATATTAATAATATTATCCTCCAACCGATTACGGCTAAGGCGGCCAATTTTAACGATCAGCTACTTACGCAGGGTATATTATAGTGCTCCATTGTGTGCGTAAACACAAGTGCACTCTCTATTCCGTTGCTCTAATATTCCGATGGGACACTGTGCCACAAACAACGGAGAGGGATCGGGCGCAGGACCAACAGCTTAACGTGCTTTCCGAGGCACGGGGATACAAGACCGCCAACTTCCAGACTCCGGGCTGACAGTGAGAATTTCTTGACAGAAAAACTCAGGTAACATTTTTTGATTTTTAGGCCCGACCCGGGGATCGAACCCGGGACCCCAAGAGCAGTCGGCGCTTTAAAGTGCGACGCACTGCAACCGAATGGAAGGATGTAGGTAGCTGCTCTGCGAATACCTACTAGCGCACGTCGATCCTCTGGGTTTTCCAATTATAAGTGTGGTGTTATTTCTAGCCCTTACTCGGTGATGGAAACATTGTGAGGAAATCTGCACGTTTCGGATAGTCTATCAAGCTGTGATCATACCATATAGTCACAGTAGATATATACGCAAGCAGTAATGGACACTACGAACAAACGCTCGATTACGCACGCACAGACGCACACTTTACACAGGATTCTAAGGTTCCATCTGAGTACAATCGTAGGAACTAAATTTAGGGTTGTCGGTTTTACTCTTGTGCCACTTACTTACTTACCGCTAATAAGTAGATACATTATTATGTATGTATGTTATCAAAAAATGGTTTCAGATTTTAAGTGATATGATTGGGGGGAGGGGGTAGGTAAGTGGTGTTTCTAAGGAGCGTTCTTTCCAATTTAGTCGAAATTTACTGTTGGCTGCTGTATTTTACGAGTTACGATCACAATTACATTTTGGGGGGTTCGGAGATGGAGATTGATATGGGGGGATGGTAGGACCTCAATGTGTCTTGGCCCGAGCGATCGGGTGCATGACCAATACCTTAACGTGGTTTCCAAGTAACGAAACAAAACGTTATGAAAAGTATTTCTAATTTTATCTATCTTTGCGTAGCTTTTTGCAACTTTAGGAATCATTTTGTGTACCTTTGTGTACCAATATTGTATGCTAGTATTATGCTTATTTCTTAAGAAATATCATTAGTTCTAATTTAACACGCAACAGATGATCCTTGTTGCACCTATGACCCCCGAGATCACGGCCCGGTACTTAAACCAGTAGTCCCAAGGTAAGAATAATATTTTACAAAAATAAGTGGACAACCCTATACGGTAGGTAACTTTCTGTCCAAAATGGCGGAGTGTCGATACTGCTTTAGCGTATTTATCTACTGTGATATAGTTCTGAACGTAGGTAACCTTGTTCCTGTTGATCCCGGTGTAAGGGTTGCGAATGTCAGCCGGTAGTCGCTTCATTGTTACAAGCCTTACCAAATCTTGGGTCATGGTCCAAACGTATCCGGAGTTCCGAAATGACTGCTTTGGACGTTCTTAACCGGGAATGGCACGCTGAATTCAGGGGTGTCTTTACCTATAGTGCAGCGGGTGCGGTGCATCCGGGCGCAGGAAGTTAGAGGAGCGCCGAGAGCCCCTCGCTACACATAGAGCCTCCACTGTAACGCTCCGCAAGGAGCGGGCGCGAGTACTGATCATTCTCCTCATCTTAGAGCGTGTGATTCCCAGTTGCGTCCAATGGTGTCGCTACGGGACCCGGGATTCGCTTGGACCATGATATAGGATTCGGGATGTCTGATAATTACAATGAAGCGACTGCTCATATGTAAGTAGTCGAAAATATTAAGTATTCTATTTTGTTCGCGCTTTTTGAAACAAGATGGCCCCAGGCTATTGATTGCGCCCTGGCGCTTCATGGGCTAGGACAGCCTCTGGCTGAATTTATAATGAATGTGACGATTAATAAAGTTGAATATTAACTTAACATTGTTTTTTTAAGGAACCATTTGGAGTGTTCCGGCGTTTATTGGGAAAAACGTACGTTGTTCCAAGTGGAAAATCTGCGCGAATTTTACGTGAAAATTTAATTAGATATAGGCAAGTTTTAAAGTATACAATCTTAAAAAATATCCTAACACTTAGTTACGATAAAAACTTCGATATACAAATTACATCCTACGTGGGAGAACCACGCTTCAGCATGAATGATCCGGCTTGACAGGAGTTAAACCACGGCCTGACAGAAAACCGACGTGAGGCAGTGTCTTTGCTGTGTTTCGCTGCGTGAGTGAGGTACCGGAGGCCCAATCCAGGGGGAAAGGGGGGTTTAATGGTTGGTAGCGCACTGACTGACTGTGACTCCACTGGTATTGCAGATGTCCATGGGCGGCGGCAATCGCTTACCATCAGGTGATCCGTCTGTCAACTATTACATAAGTTGTTAACATTAAAGTTGGTACCTACCTATATTAATTATTTTAAAGCCGTTGTTTCTGTGTAGGTATATTATTGTAAACAATTTCAGCATAAACATGATGAATTTATCACCCATACAAATATATGCTATAAATACAGTACTCGACTGTAGATTTCCGTTACCGGAGAAATTCGAATGCACTGAAGACATTTTGAACAATCATAGCGTCAAAATTGTATTGCAAGATGTTTTCGACAATGTAAGTCCTAACTAATACAAATCTTTAACGTTGATGATAGAGTATCACCTAAAGCTACGCTTTATATCAACTTTCAGAATTTTGAAAGTTTCTTGTTGGTGGCTATCAAAGGAGCGCAATACATGGATGAATTATCATGGCGCATGCTGATAATTTTGCTTGAAGGGAGAAAAATGTTTGTTGTTATTAGTATGGAACATCATAATCTTACAGGTAAGATTAATACTCTTCATTGGTACATTAGATAGATAGACATACTTTTTTGCACAAATAAACATAATTTAAGTACTTTTTAAAATCTTAAGGACTTAAACTGCGTTATGCGGGACCATAAAATGGTCTGTACCCATCTGTACCTGATCCATCCGTAGTATGGCCGTCCCGTACCTATAGGTCCTATAATAATTATAGTGCTCAAGTGTGTTCGTAAACATAATTGCATTCTCTATTCAGTTTCACTAATATTAAGATGGGTCACCAGTGTGACACGAACGGAGAAGGATCTGGCGCAGGACCAACGGCTTAACTCGGCTTGCTTGCCGAGGCAGGCGGGTATACGACCACCAACTTTCAGACTCCGGGCTGACACTGAGAATTTCTTAATAGAAAAACTCAGGTAAATATGTTTGGCCCGGACACAAGCACGAGGCGTTACCTACGGGACTCACGGGCAGGCTACTATTTAATGCCTGGTTTATCTTACAGCGGTATCACGTCAATGTTTTGATAGCCATATGATCATAAAACAGCATCTAGGAGGCATCGATAGATGGTATCATGCTGCCCTGGCTTGCCAACTCCTAGATGTTCAGGCTATACCTGCCGATTTAGAAAAGTAAGTACCTAAATATAGTCAAGATATAGAATAAGTACAAAATGTAGCAAAGGATGCTCCGGATAGAGATGGAGTGACTATCTGATAACGAAAATCCGGTTTAGGCTGGATGGATGCGTCAATTCAAACACCTGTGTGAAGTGGCTAGGACTGCCATCTTTAAAAACCTGCCCCCCCCCCGGACCGAAAGCATAAGTTCCCCGGATTTTGGAGCGTTTACCCCGAACATTTCAATACTGTTCTCATACACATCTTTATAAATTTTAGTTAGTACTGGCATCAACTTGGCGAAATTCTTCGTAAAATCTCGCACAGGGGTCGATTTGGAGGGCAACCTGAATGCTGTTTCCCCGGACGTCTTCCAAACTAGGACAAATCCGGGAAAATCTGGACGGATGGCAGCCCTAGAAATGGCGAATATTGTGGAAGGCCTATGTCTGGCAGTGACCTGAGACAGACAGATGGATGTTTTTGAATTACCAATGTTTGCCTACATGCTACAAAGACGTCATGTCACAAAGCTAGCCAATATTCTTTTTGCGACTTTCCACAGGGTGATTGAGAGTGCCAGCGGCGGAATGCCGGGGTGGATCCAGAACTTCGTCATATCATTGGTACAGCGCGGAGTGCTATCCGTGGTGACTGTCCCACGGACCGAAGCAATGGAGTCAGGCGCTGTTTTACCTTCGCCTGCTTTTTCTGCAAAAACGCGACTATAGCAACGACGAGAGTATCTCACATCGGCCTAGCTTTCAAGTAGGCGTTTATTCTGCTTCATCCTAAGCCCATTTTCCTGTCAAGCCGGTTTGTCCCACGGAAACCTCAACGTATATAAGACAAGTTTGCGCGCTGTTACTTTTCATGTTCAAAACGTAGAGTTCTATTGAGTATTAGCGAATTGGTATCAGAGGGCCTAAAATGAACCAGACGTATGACTGAATCGGAGTTCCCCTCCCTTTCTCACGTGCTGTGTATATCCCGTATCTCGTTCGATACGGGACGGCTTCGTTATAAACCACCTGTTCCACTTGTGGTGTACGTTTTCATTATCAGTTAAATGACTCCAATGACTCAGTTAACTAAATAGACTATTTCACAAATCGAAGAAATTTTAGAATAGATTATTTGTAGGTTTGTTACCTAAGTAGGTATGTTGGAATATGGGGAAATGGTAGGAAGGCCTCTCAGCAATGGGACCCGACACGATAGGCTCCTAATAATAATAAATAATTCTTTGTAGATCACCAACAATGTACAGTGGCGGACACATCAAGCTATACAAAACTGTCAAATTTCTTCATTCGATTATAAACCTTATATTGTTGCACATTGAGTTCGAAATCGATTGAGTACATTTGACAGTTTTGTATAACTTGACCTGTCCGCCACTGTACGTTTGGTAATTACAGAACATTTACGCCTCCAGTGTGATGAGCATGATTCAGAGCAAGCAAGAGAGCCAGTACATAATGAAAGACACCGATAATGTTCAGATGGCGGTGCTGTCTGAGGGGTACAGCTTCGACGATATGACAGCTGATATGACGATGGATGGTTGTATCTAATCTTACAGCTTCAATACCTAACATTTTGTTTATGGCGTGATCGTTGCGGCATCACCTAATAGTTAGCAATTGCCACCGGCCATAGACACCCTCAATAACAATGGAGTTACAAATGCGTCAGCGTTACCAACCTGCTTACCGACGATGGATGGTTGTATCTAATCTTACAGCTTCAATACCTATCATTTTGTTTATAGCGTGATAGTTGCGGCATCACCTAATGGTTAGCAATTTCCGCCGGTCATAGACACCCTCAATAACAATGGAGTCACAGTGCATTGGCATTACCAACCCCCTTGCCCCATGATTGGGCCTCCGGTATCAATATCCAGTAACTCGGAGAAACAGTGCAAATTTTGCTTCACGCCGGTTTTATGTGAGGCCGTGGTATCTATCACCACTATAGTCTAGCCTGCTCATTCATGCCGAGGCTAGTCAAGTTTTCTACTTAATGCCATTTAAAATAGTCGTACGTGTGCTATTCTAGTGCGACATAGCTCTAAAGAGATTTTTGTAGTTATTTAATTGGATATTAGTGGAGCGGTTGAAGAGAGCTCTTGTGCGTAAATACAAATTAATATATAAGTACTTAAATCAATTAGTTTACCTCCCTCACTTTCCTTTTTTTATGTGATAGGTGGCAGACGAGCAGACGAATCACCTAATAGTAAGCTATTGCTGCCGCCCATTGACACCCGCGACGACAGTGGAGTCACAAGTGCGCTACCAACCTTTAAACCCCCCTTTTCCCCCGGATTAGGCCTCCGGTACCCTCACTCACGCAGCGAAACACATCTTTGCGAAGGCGGAGAAAGTTATCCGTTTTAGAATTCACAAATTTTCGCTATTTTCCCCCAGCGGTGATCTTGAAAACGTACGATTCTTTAACGCCCTTTGAGAAAATGATATTGAAGTGTGGATCAGTCTTGGGTGATGTTTTCTCAAGAAAAATGCTGTTACACCTGCTGCAAAGCGATAATCCACGAAAAGTTGCTCAAGGTGCGTCGTTCAGTCCTTATTGTTCTATTGAAAAAAAAAGAAAAATATTTATTTGGAGCATAAACTTAAGACTAATATTAACATAAGATATAAATTAAATGCTACCAAAATGGTCGCCAATCAAAATTAATTGACACAGAACGACGGCTTCCGCGCTTGGCAGTATATCGTAGACTTGGCAAAAATGTATCTTTCTAATGTTTGGATCATTTGAATCTGGAACAGTGAAAAAAGTCGTTTCAGTGATACGCTTCATTTGGAACATCGACTCTTAGATAGATTCAGAACAGAGAGCAAGTCGATTAGAATGACCCCCACTAATGTATCATCTAAGTATCCGAAGCGGATCAACCGAGTCGTTTTAGTAAAGAGTTACACACGTCTAGTATCGTATCTCTAACGCACACGTTCCGTGCGTACCTATCTTGCTTAGCACGCCATGTTGGCAAGCAGCGTTCTTCCAACAGCGCAGTGTCGCAAGATCCAGTTTGTAACCTTTCCCCAAATGCGATATTTTTTTCCCGAAATAATACGTTTGGCAACTTTTTACCCCATACATATTCAATCAAGAAATAAAACTAAGTAAGTAATTGAGTGTTTTAAAACACGTTCATTAAAGAAATTTAACCGCCGTACGCTCAATTAAAAACAAAAAACAAAATTTCCCTTGATATTTTTTCCCCAAGGATTTTATTTCCCATCCACATTATTTGTCCCCAGAATTGTAAAAAAAAATCCCAATCTACCAACCATGCAACAGCGCGTTCTGTGTCTAGTTATTTTGCTGCCTAGGTGCCTGAATTGCCAGGTCTCCGGATCCCGGGGTACCCTTAGACCAGGATTCAGGAAGTCTGGTAATTACAATGAAGCGACCGTCGACTGACCTTCGCAACCTTGTCTAAAAGGGGAACCAGACTCACTGGATCACGGATCATCAGAATAATTATCTCAAATATTAGTAGGTATCCACAATTTTGAGAAACTATCCGAGACATGCAGATTTCCTCACAATATTTTCCCTCACCCCCGAGATAATGGTAGAAATATACACATAGATTTTAAGCTGCAAGCTCAGATTCGAACCACATCCCCCTAATATGGAAGGCGCGTTCTTATCCGCTACCATCGGTCGTACAAGGAAGTACCTAGGTAGATCTTATGTTAATTTCTTTTTTGTCTAGCTGTGGTGAAATTGTTTATGATTCGCGTGTTGGAGTGCGAAGGTGGCGACTTTACACGCGACACGTCTCTCGTATTAGTCCATCCGGCGCCCTCGCTTCCGGGTGCCAAGCCGCCATATTGCGCTTGCTTAGGCATCAGGCAACCACGTGAGTACATGCTTTTGGCACTAAACTACATCATCATCTCAGCGAGTCATTATCTTCGTGCTCAAAGCCGTTGTTTCGTGATTTGGGAAGTCTGGTAATTAGGTACAATAAAGCGACTGTCCCTGACTTTAGCAACCCTTAAACAGGTGAACCAGACCAACTGAATGAGGGTTACACATGTAGAATAATTTCAGAAACCTGCCAGTTTGCCCAAAATACAGCATGCTCGAATTTGAACCTAAGAAAACTTCACGCTGATCTAACTATAAATAATGTTATATTCTATACGTAGTTGACAGTATTCAAGAACGCCATGTTTTATTTTCAGCAAATTGTCGAGATTTGCCTTCGTATGCATTCTGCGGATACATGAAGTTCAGGCACACTTTGTTCAGAACTACCACTTATGAACTGCTTACGGAAACTCAAAAGGTACGTCATATTACCAGGATAGGATGTGTAAATCTATTGAAATATCTTTTATTGGATTTTCAGTGTCTTGTTTCATTCTTTCTTACGATTTTTCTTGACATGGCATGAAAAGAGCTCTTGTTTTGTAACGTACAGTCGGAGAATCTGGCGAAAATCGCTTGCACGCACGTCACAAAAATGGTGTCATTTCAAACAAAAAACTGTGCAAGCTGAAAGTGATTTTGGCTCTTCAGGTGGTTAAGCACCACATTCACCGACCGCACCTATGCGGTACGTACGAGGTTTATAGTCTGGTCAAGCTCCTCGATATCTACTTTCTTGACAGTTCTCGTGACACCTCATCACTTTGAGCGATGAGGGAGAGGCGCAGGGGGTTCATTAGGTAATTGGGTGTGTATCTGAATTATTCTACGAATGATGTACCCCAGACATAGAGCCCCACATAGCCTGAATCAGGCGGTGGGTATACAAATAACTCTAGGTCAACAAATTCTTCGAGATTCCTCCTGATGTCTGATGTCCAACTAAACACCGGTCATTGTTCGTTCCAAATACCGCTCTTAAAACACAATCTTCTCTTCAACTTCTGACACTTTTGTGAAAGAACGATGGCTTAGTCTTAAATCATCTCAATTCTATTACAGCACGATTTGCACATAAGAGCCTTGCTTTTCTTAGAACGGTTTACGCGGCGATGCCAATCGTGCGGAGTGGGCAGCTTCGCAAAACTCCTGGGTCAGAGAAGTGACGATGTAAGTTGATGTTTTCTTTGAGAGAGTGTTATTAGTTCAATCGCGTATCGAGCCACTTGTGAAGGTCTCTTAACGCGACCATAAATTGAGAAGGAATCTTTTGTATAGCATCGGTGCAAGACTGCTTACCAAGCATGGCCATATTTGAGCCATATCTGCGTCTGTGAGAGTCGCCCGTGCTTGTTGCACTAGTAGTCTGGTTTTGTGGCTCACGTCGCGTCAAAACTCGTCCATCCAGTATCCTACTTCCCTGTCCACCAAGCCACCAATAAACACAAAAACTCTAAGTCTGACAAAGTATATTGTAGCGGTTGCAATCGGAGGCTACGTCTATACTGATCAACATACTGTGGAATTAACTGACTGAGGCATTATTATTGGTCGCCACCTGTCGCTTAAAGTGCGCTCGCTCCAAGGCCATATTATTTCTTGTAATAAAATTTCTTACAAAGGGCCTGATACCAGAGACAGAAGAGATGATGCGTACGAAGAAGCAGATCAGAGGTTTGATTGCCGAGACTTACGTAACTGGTGGCCCGAAAGAGGGAAAGTCAGATTATCCTAGTAAAGGTACGGTAAGTTTTTTTCCTGGGATTTTATTTCACAAAACGTTACAAGTCAACCTTTGGGTCATGCAGAAAGGACAATGGTGCGGCGAAAGGAGAACTTATGTTATTATTGCAATTTACAAAGAATTTGAATGATACCATTATAAAAATTAATTATACCATTCCAATTATTTTTTATTCAGTTTTATGTTTATTCCCATTTGTTTCCCAGTGCATTCAAAATTTCAAATATTAATGTTCAACTTTTTCAGGAACGTGTTAGTGCTTTAAAAGAATTTTCAAGTCATGATGATGTACTGGATATAGGTACGTCTTTTGGTTAGTTCACCTAATCCCCCTTATTACAAATCGCGAACTAAGGATAGTTCCGGAACCAAATTCGTGCCAGCCCCTTTTAACATTGCGTGTTGGAATGGGATGACGTGAGCTTTATTCGCTAATAACTTTAGATCGCCATTTATAATAAGGCGGAATAATTATTAAGTTTTACAAGTAAAGCCGAGGTCTTTAGAGAGTACCTGAATTTGAATGTTATTTTGGTTTTTTAGAATTGAAACAAGGTCTCAGTCACACGCAGTTGTCGAGTCATAAGAACAAGCATTGCAGATCATTTTCTTCGCTGGAGATCGGTAGCTGCGAGTGTCTACCCATCCTGCTGGGGATTTACTGCCAGATAATAGATCACTGCCGTGGTGCAGGTACACCAGATTTATATTTAATAGTAATCAGATGACTATCAACACCACACCACACCATTCTACGTTCGCTCCTTTGTGGCTATGATTTGAGTGAAACAGTAGAAACTTTAACTCCACTTACTACCTATACCATCTCAGATATAATTTACCCAGTACTCATTATTAACTTGTAGGCGATACGAGCCTGAGGCCCCTTCTGAATCTTAAGTTAAAAAAAAACATTAATTGATAGGAGCCGTCTTTACCATCTTTTATTTTTGTCGACGTGTCAGCCTGCTGTAGTACCTGTGTTTTATGTGATAGGCGGTAGACGAGCAGACCTACCTACCTACGTCCGAGTTTCAATAGCCATGTAAGAAGAAATACAAGGTCCAATTTATTTGAGTAATTTACAGGAATGGATTTCATTTATATTTTCAGGAGAGCTTGAGAAATTGTTTGAAGCATACATGGAATATGCTGACGTTAGCATTATCAACCTAAATATTCCGCAAGCTATAAGACTGTTGTTTGAAGTTGAAACTTTCGTAAAAGTAAGTAAAAATTGTAAAGGTTGCTAATGATGGGAGGGAATCTCTTTATTTTCCATAAATTTTCTGAATTGAAATTTACATAAGACGTGAATAATTTAGAAGAACCCTTTTTAACAGAGTAATAAGAGGATATCAGGATGGATAAAAGACTACCGTCTGGCCGCCATCTATACTCTGCGAGGAGTCTGCATGTTGGAGTCTGGCGACCTCAGTGAGGCAAAGAAACATTTGCTGTATGCCATGCAACTTTATTATGATCCTTTCCCAACTTCCAAGTAAGTCTTCTTCTTCTTCGTCGTGCGGGCTTTTCTGCAATCAGGCAGCAGTTGTACCCATTTCGCGTGCGGAGGGTGAAGTCGGCCGGTGTCATTCCAACCAGCAGAGTTCTTCAAAGAAACCTATCCTACCTACCTAGGAAGATTTTTTGGAGACTGCCGGGGTTTCCCAGGTACCTAGTGTGCCTTGCTGGCCACCCCTATGCACTAACAGTACATGAGCGGCTGTTTCTTCCTTCTCCATGCATGCTCTGCATAGAGGGCTGTTTGTAACACCTATATTGAACAGATGTCTGTTAAAACTGCCATGCCCCGTTAGAGCACTAGTCAATAAACAAAGGTTTGACTTATTTAGTTGTAAGAGTTGTCTGGAGCGACGGGGATCCAATTTCGGTAGGGTTAGTTTCGACTGTCTGCATGCCTCCAGACTGCTCCAATAGCTGTTGTGTAGAGAATCAGTATGATCTAGAATTCTTCCTTTCAACCAGTTATGAGGAAGAGGGCGGATCGGTTTTGGTCCCACTGGGACCATACCGGATCCTCTTGCGAGTAGGTCGGCTGCGTCATTTCCTCTGCTGCCGCTTTGTCCTTTGATCCATTGTAGGGTCAGTTTGTTATGGAGTCCTACCTTGTTCAGTTCACAATGGCACTCCATTATCAGGCCTGACTTTATCGTAAAGCTACCGAGAGGCTGTAGTACTGATTTGCTATCTAAGAGGATTCTAATATTGTGGTTAGTTACCCTTCTCGTTGTAATCGCCTTTGCTGCCAAAATGATGCCCATGGCTTGAAAGACTGTGTTTAATTATCCTAATGGCCTTGCGATGTTTATGTTCAGGTCTTCTGAGAAGACCCCTGTACCTGTGCCTTCGTTGGTTTTGGAGCCGTCCATGAAGACCAGGACAGGGAGTAGGGAGTTGTGAGAGACTCGAGGATCATCCTCTTCCGTCAGCTGTATTTTATACCTTTTGTCGAAGACGAGTGATTTCTCAACTCTGTCGCAAGGAGCTGCTAACAGGGGAGTGTCGACCATTCTTCTATTAGGTTGTTGAAATGCTTTACCTCCCTGAATTTTATGAGGTTCTTTTCTTTTAGGCGTAGTGCGCCGAGAGCCGCTTCCTTTGTTCCTTTATACAACAAAGAGATGCAGCGGTTGTAAGTTGATCATGATTTCCATCGCTGCTGTCGGGGTGGTTCTCATGAATCCTGTTATGGCACAACATGCCTGTCTTTGGAATCTCTGAAGCTTCTCAGCGCAGGTAGCCTTTTGCGTCCTGGGCCACCAGACTATTGATCCGTAACTTACCATTGGTCTAATGACTGTGGTGTAGAGCCATTTGAAGATGTGAGAGCCCCCACCGTTTCCCTACCATTTTCCGGCATTGCCACTGGGCGATGATGGCAGATCTTATTTTCTTCTCAACATGGCTATTCCAGTTAAGTTTGTTGTCCAGAGTTTGTTCCAAGCAAGTCATTATTTTAACTGTCAATTAATTAAATTATTGATAGGACAGTTGAATAGAATGGACCAGTGGAGTATGCATGCAGGATTTGGCTTTGCTTCTAAAAGAATGCATCCAGCAGACTACGCTTAATTTGTTCATTACGCTTATACATTCTATCTATGCTCGTAAATTGTTTCAGACATGCGGTGAGATGCCGCAACTTTCGCGCTTCGATAAGTCAAATTATGGCTTTGTACTTAATCCCAAATCATTATATAGGGGTTTCAAGTGGAGTGGTTGGTCATTACTTTGAGGACATCGCTAGAACACTCAATACTTTGTATAGACTGTTCACTGTGAGTATTTTGAAATCGTAATTTAGCGCGTAATGTACCACTATGTACATGTCTATGTAGAACTAGAGAAGCTTTATAACTACATTATTATGGTTCTCCAGGAGACAAAACAAATAGCAAACGCCACGTTAGCAGCAAAACTATCGCTGTACTATGCATTTCGGACAAACGCCAATTTCCGTGTCCTCTGCGTATCTTATGGGAACATGATCGGGATTTATAGACAAAAACAACAGGTACAGTACCTAAAGTATTTGATAATCATTATTTCTATATAATACTATGATTGTAGCGTAAGAAAATATTTACTTTTCTTTGTTACTACTAACTCTTTCCAGTTCAAAATGTGCTTAAAATTGGAAAAACGAGCAATGGAAATGTGTCATCGAAAATGTGGACACTTGGACGTAACCGAGGTGCACGGAGTGTGCTATCTCTATACCAACATATTCCTGTTTTAGTTAGTATTTGCCCAGCTATTAGTATCTACATATAAATTAAATGAGTGAAGGGTAACTTTAATGAAAGAAAAGGATAGATGTTGAAATGATACAACTGGACAAGAGCTGATAATTGAATGAATGAAAAGTTAATTAACTGATAATAACATCAAATCGAGTGTAGAATATTTATGATAATAAATAACTACTATAAATTACTTTATGGTTCTAGTGTGGAAAACGGAAAGAAAGTGGAAAGTCTTGAATTTGGTCTGTCTGTGATGCACATGATGTCCAGTCTGACGGATCTGGCCACTCGTCAGATGCTCGTCCTCTGGATGTTGAAGTTGCTCCTCTCTGACCTTCGGATCCAGGACATGGTCAGCATTATGAGGGAGTTCTTTTACATGACTGATCACTATGATTTGAGCTGTAAGTTGTGTAATACATTTAGTCTAACAAAAGCATATTATGGGTAATACCTAAGTAAGTTATTTTTGTTTTAATGTAATAAGTAGGCAGACGAACAGACGGATCACCTGATGGTAAGCAATTGCCACCGCCCATGGACACCCGCGACACCAGTGGAGTCACAAGTGTGCTGACAATCTTTAATCCCCCCCTATCCCCCGGATTGGGCCTCCGGTACCCTCAATCACGCAGCGAAACACAGCACAGTGCTGCTTCGCACCGGTTAATGTGAGGCCGTTATATAACTCCGGTCGAGCCGGCCCAGTAAAAGTACACCATTTAGTTTCATACTAAAAAAAATAATAAGGATCCCAAATTCCAAATAAATCATGAATAAAGTATGGAAAACTGTCATATTTCTTCATTCGATTCTCACCTCAATGTCAAACACGTTCGGTTCAACATCAATTAAGGAATTTTGATAGATGTGTGGCTTGTACATATGAGTAGGTAGGACCTAAGGTGCAACACCCAAATAGATCAGAGATTTATTATAATAATATAATTAGACGTATCCCATTTTTTGTAAATCGCGATCTAAAGTTGTTACTGTACTAAATCTCATGTCATCCCGTTCCAACACGCAATGTTAAAAGGGGCTAGCACGAAATTTGTTCCGGGACTAATTCGCGATTTGTAATAAGGGGGATCAAGTTTAATTTGAAATAGAGAACAATACCAAAGTAGGATATACATTTAAGATTATTTGTGAATAGAAAAAAGGGTCTTCCAGGCAACAAGAAATAAAAACACATTTTACCACTTTGGGAGCGGCTCTTGCGCAAAGTACCTATTAAGTTAAGAGAAGTTTAAAAATTGATATTAGTAACCTACATTAACATCATTATTTTAAAGACCTATCCATGGATACCCTACACGTATGGGTTTGATGAAGAAAATATTTTGAGTTTTATTTCTAAGTATAGGGACCTCCCAAAATTTTTGGTATTTTTTCCTATTTTTGTCTAAAATCGTAATGCGGTTAACAAAATACATCTATTCACCAAGTTTCAATATTACCTATAGTTCTTGTACTTTCGGAAAAAAGTGGCTGTGACATACGGACGGACGGACAGACATGACGAATCTATAAGGGTTCCGTTTTATGCCATTTGGCTACGGAACCCTAAAAATCATTATCTCGAAAATCGATTTGAAGTAGTTACGAAATATAAAAAGAATCCTAAGACCATCTTAAAAGTAACTTTAGAGCTAGGTAAAGATTAAATATATCTATAGGTTAAAACACATTATAATAGGTACAGTCAACTCCAAAAATATGTATACACTTTAGGACGTTGTCACAATATATAAGATAAGAAAGTAGACCTCTACTTTCTTATAGGTAAGTATTGTGACAAGGTCCTAAAGTGTATACATATTTTTGGAGTTGACTATACAACCTACTTACACACGATGACACGAGTCACCACGGCTCTTTCAATTTACTTGTGAAATACATTTTCTAGCCGAAACCTGGTACTACTACTACACAATGGTGATACTGCTCGACACTGGGTATTGCGTGGAGTCGTACAGCACTTGCGAAAAGTTTTACATCAAGAAAGGCGACGCCATACTCCGGTCCAAGACCCCAGAGGCGGCGTGGAACTTCTTCGTTAGCATGTGGCTACTGTACGTTTTCACAATAACAAAACTTACGTTTCAGCAATGCAGAAAATGGATTTTCTCGATGGAAGGATAATTAATTAGAATAAAAAATGACCTATTTTTTAACCGACTTCCGAAAAATCCGCCTTCAAAACCAGGAACCGATAAGAACTAACTAACTAGGTTGGCGCAGCGACCCATAGTGAGTCTTGGCCTCCGATAACTAAGAGCCTCCATCTTGGTCGATCCTGCGCCACCTCCTGCCAGTCATCTGCCGAGAGTCCGCGCAGGTCTTTTTCGACCTCATCCTTCCAGCGATATCTCGGACGGCCGACTGGCCTTTTGCCATTAGGACGTCCCTGATACGCTCGCTTTACCGCACGATCGTCTCCTATTCTTTCTAGGTGGCCGAGCCAGCGAAGTCGATGCGCTTTAGTCTCGCCAATGATGTTGGGCTCGCCCACCTGGTGGAACCGATAAGTGTAAAATAATATTTTTAACACTTCATACACTTCAGATAACATTTTATAACACTACACTCGAAAAAGCTGAAGTCGGCGCTTAATCCCTGTTACATAATTGAATGTATTAGATGATGAAGATGAGTATCTAGATAATATTGGTATCTACTGTGGTATTGGCTCCGGCTTCGGTAACATCTGAAGTGTATGAAGTGTTCAAAATATATTTTACACTTTTTAGTTCCTGCTTTTTGACAGCGGTTTTTTTTCGTAGAAATGTTTAGCCTTGATATCGAAGGACGCTCACAAATTAAAACTCGCTTAGCAAGAAAAGGTGATTTGGTTCGGTATTTCTCTGAAGCAGTCTTTCCCAAGTGGGAGATGATAACGACCCCTTGTGGGCGCTGCAGGACTAATAGAGAAATGTTTATTTCATTCGAAGAGACAAGAGACCCAGAGATATGTTTAATTTATTTGAAGTTATGTAGGTAAAATATGGGGGGTGTAAGAAAATTAACGAAACTATACGTCAAAGGACTATTTGATATAGCGCGACTAATTTACACGTACTAAGTGGCAGTGGGCTGGCTATGTCTACCGTATAATCGGAATCATTTGAGAAGGTGTGTCTTGTGTTGGAGTGAAGACCGCGGTTAAGCAAGCAGTTAAACGGTAATTGGATAGCAAAATCGAAATAAAACAGTACAGTTACTCTAGTCCTCTTTATATTACAGAACCATTCGCATCGGAGCTTGGGAGCGGTCAATACTTTGGGAGGAAAAGATAAAGCAGCTGATGTCGACGCAATTTGAGAAGCACGAGTTTAATGTGATGTTACTCGTGCGGCTGGTAGAGGGCTTACTGATAACATTTGTGAATGAGGTACAGAAAAAAACAAAAAAAATATCATACTACCTACATCTCAAAATGCGATCGCGACTACAATCTTGGATCGTTTTTCAGATGGATAACAGAAACATTAAGAAGATGGAACTTCTAGAAAAGGCTGTGAAGGTGATGTTTCGAGACATCGAAGAAACCAGTGCAAAGGCGGCTATGTACCGGCCAAGGTAAAATTTATCCTAGAATCCGCCCATAAAATTTGAGGATGATGATTATAAAAGAGTAAGGATGGTGGGGATCGCGTAATACTCTAACCTATTTATAAAGAATAAAGAGGTAAATTCTATGGACAACAACAAGGTTTATAGATAAATCGAAAAGACGAAACCATTGCGCGATGTAATCGACACCTTGCGCTACCTATTGGTACAATTTGGAACTAATAAACGAAGTGAGGGCGAGCCACTAGTTTATTATAATTAGGGTATCTACTTACTTATATAGAAATGCTTCAATAAATTCGTTTTATGCGAATATAAAATAATGCTGCCTCGAGTCAGTTTCTAATCAGAGGGCCTAATTTAAAGCACACGTTACGACTGAATCGAAGTTTCTCTCTCTTTCACACGCGCTGGTGATAAGGTATATTCTCGTTCGTTACGGGACGGCTTCAAATTAAGCCACCAAGATCCAGATTTTTTCCTTAATTTATGACTTTCAATGGCTTCTTTTTAGATATTACCTGTTAAACGCTTACTACCACTATGTGCGGGGCAAGGAGAGTCGAGCATTCAGCTATCTGAACCAATCTATAGACCTGGCCAAGCAGATGTCACACGGAACTGTACTCATCTGGAGTGAACACACAAGGAATGTTAGTCTTTAGTATATTTTTGACTGAATATTATAACTATAGGCCGTGTGGTCCCCGGCAGAGTAGAATAGGCCACCCTCACTCTTACCGAGGTGTCGTAAAAGGCGACTAAGGTAAAGCTGCTGGCATGATCATCAGCAACCAGAGAAGGAAAACTCTGCATTTATATCAAAACCCTCGCCAACCCGTCTGCCAAGCGTGGTGAGTATGGCAATTACCCCTCATGTGATTGAGGGAGGCCCGTGCCCCAGCAGTGGGGACTTAAATGGGCTGACGATGATTATAACTATTATGATACAGACAGGCTTAAAAGGTAGATTTAGAAAAATACCTTCACACCAATCACCTACTGGGGAGTACACAAGATGGCAATAGCCTGCAGCGTCTCTTAGCACATCTAGACAATTTAGAAATCATATTTAAAACTTGCGAACACCCTATTGGTCTAGTGGTTTAAGTACCGGGCCGTGATCTCAGGGTCCTGGGTTCGATTCCCGGGTCGAGCGAAAAGTATGTTTCGAATTTTTCGGACATAGCTCGGGTTTATGAACGCCATTGGCAAGCGTGGTGATTAAGCCTAATTCCATCATAGTAGCGATAACTTGATTTCTATAATGGAGGCCTATGCCCTGCAGTGGGACAGTTTATACTAACCCTTGAAGTATAGTTATACCAGTAACACATTGATCGTATTCTCCATCTACAGCAAAATATATGAAAAATAATATCCTCCAACCGATTACGATCGCGGCCAATCTAACGATCAGCCACGTACGTAGGATATATTATAGTGCTCAAGTGTTTGCGCACTTTCTATTCCCTTACCCTCATATTCCGATGGGACACCAGGGTGACACGACCGGAGAGGGATTGGGCGCAGGACCAACGGCTTAATGTACTTTCCGAAGCACGTGGGTACAAACCGCCCACTTCCAGACTCCGGGCTGACGCTAAGAATTTCTTACCGAAAACTTACTGTACAAATGTTTGGCCCGACCCGGGGATCGAAACCGGGACCTCTTGCGCAGCCGTCGCTTTATAATGCGACCCACTAACCACTACGCCACCGAGGGAATCAAAATATACAAGTACAATAATAAAATACAAAAGGTATCTCCGTAGCATAAACAGGTAATATTAAGGTGACGGGTAGGGCACACTAGCGACGCGCCAATCGATTTTAATTTTTAGCTACTAAACCGGATCTATTTTAAATAATTTTGGAGGGGCAATCTCTCGGCAAACACTTATACTATTTATTAAATAACCATCCAAAAAAGCGGCCACTTTTGGCGTGAATCAATTTATCGCGTAAAAAACGGACCCAACATTTGTGCATGGCTATTTAATAATTAGTGTTTAAGTGTTTGCCGAGAGATTGTAACCCCGAAATTGTTTAAAAGAGATCCGGTTTAGTAGCTAAAAATTAATATCGATTGGAGTGCGTCGCTAGTGTATCCTACCCGTCACCTTAACAGAAGGTTATCTACCTTTTGCATTTAATGGAACTCGGTCTGATCCGCAAACATTTTCATTGTGAATTTGAAACGCAATTGTGGCATACTTTCACCACAATTGTTTCCGAGCTTTTATATCCGAGTATTAAGGTAATGTAGGTGGCAATTCGTCATTCGTAAGACCAATTGTAACGGGTCAACGTTATGAGCGCGTAAATGAGCCAGAAGTAGGCCGACCCAATAAACCAACCAGATTGCCCATGATTGCCTGACATGACGACACGTGGCCTCAACCGAATTTACTACAAACCTTAGAATAATAACCTAATTATTCTAAGCTACAAACCACAATGCTGAGTTTTACTGCTTCACCATGTCAACTCAGTTTTCAATTGTATTATCTGACTGTAGATTAATTAATAACGCCCTCGATTTGAAGATACACCATAGTATGTACCATGTACGTACTAATTATTCTAAGCTACAAACCACAATGCTGAGTTTTACTGCTTCACCATGTCAACTCAGTTTTCAATTGTATTATCTGACTGTAGATTAATTAATAACGCCCTCGATTTGAAGATACACCATAGTATGTACCATGTACGTACTAATTATTCTAAGCTACAAACCACAATGCTGAGTTTTACTGCTTCACCATGTCAACTCAGTTTTCAATTGTATTATCTGACTGTAGATTATTTAATAACGCCATCGATTTGAAGATACACCATAGTATGTACCATGTACGTACTAGTTACTTACAGGTGGGTACCGTTAGCAAAATAAACTTTTTTCGTCAGATTTTTCCTACTGATTTCATATACGATAGTATACTTACGTGTTACTTGTTTTTTATGAAAAATTGCGATAACACTTCGATCGATATGTGGCAGTATTTCCGAACAAATAAGGCATGGAAAACATTAGGAAGATTCTATAATCTTTGGTATAGCGGAAGTCCTTTGGCAGTAGTGGTACCACTACTATATAATACTAGATACTCTTTGCCACTACTGCCAAAGGTAACACTCATAGGTGACCCACCCACAAATCATATGTAAGTGTTCTGGACTTAAATAAAATTACCTATTTCTTTATTTAGGTAAAATCTTTAAACGAAAAAAATGTCTTACTGTTACTTTGGCCAAGTGTTTATTTATTAAAATTAAATTAAATTAGATATTCTCTATTTCAGACCATAGATCCATATTTGTGTCAGTAAGATTACTTAATATCTATTGTCAGTTAGTAACATTTACAAAAATAATAAATTGAATTAAAATAAAATAAATTAGTGCTGAGGTGAGCATCACGTGGGGGGACAGATTCCCGTAATCATCACTCTCAGCACAAAGCACCTCCAGAACGGCGACGTTGTATCGGTCCGCCAATATCAACAGGATGCTGTTCGGACTGTTTCTCGCTCTAGCGATCAGGGAACTCATTTTCTTGCGTATAACGGCTTTGATACCGTCATTTTGATGTTCGGCGAACATTCCTGACGCACTTCAAAAACGAGTCAGTACCAACATCATCCTAAAGACATTGTTGTACTGGATTCGAAGGGTTTCCAGCGATTTTTTGGTGTGCTTGACCCACAGATTTCCCGTGTACAGGCTTTGACAGTATGCTTTAAAAAGCGTCACCTTTACGTCTTCTCTACAGCAAGAGAATCTTCGAGCCAACATATTACCTCTAACCGCCATAGCCCTCCTTTCTCGTTCAATATCACTGTCGTCTTTGAGGTTGCTCGCAAAAATATGTCCCAGATATTGAAATGTTTTAACACGTTTTATTGCCAGGCCATTTAGTTAACTACCTTATATACCTTCGTTATACCTACATTTCAGCACTGGCAAGGAAATTTAACTCCGGTGATAATAGATCATTGGACAAACCACATGGAACCCGACAATGTACTGGACTACAAAGATTTCGACAGGCAAAAGCACAAAATAATACCCTACACTCTTCCTTTACCAAGGGATTTTGCAAGATAAGAAATGTGCCATGTTATTTAAGGTTTATTTTTTTAACATAAGAAAGTAATGTTTTATTTATGTAGAAGGAGTCATATGTATTTGTTTTAGTAAATTAATAAAAATCTTATATAATAAGCAAAATAATTTTATTTAATATAAATAAATTTGGTTCTTATATACAATCAAAAGCCGTCGCAAAGTTCTTATGTATTAAACCAGATTTCGATTAAGAGAATGAAAAGTAGCTCTTTTAGTGCTGAGCTGCCTTTTTTGCAGACTGTATCTACAGTGCAATATAAAATCTGAATCATTTGTAGAAATTGGATAATTCTTGATACAAGCAATTACTTTACTTTAAATAAGTTTGCTTATATTAAGCCTTATATTTAGCCGTATTATGTTAACTTTTTTCAAGGGTGAAATAGGACCACAAAATATTACTCATCATAATGCTAACTTGGAACTGACAATGCAGTTTAAAAATCCAAAATGTGGTGCCATTCTATTTTAAACCCCTGATACCAGTTAGTAGTTAATAATTCCACAACCAGTCAAAATATTAAGATCGCACTTAGATTTTTATTTCAGGTAAAAAGAACACCAGCAGTCATACTTATTGTATGGAATCCAGCATTCTTTTTCGTGGCAGGAACTAGGATATTTGTCTTAAAAATATTTACCTCCTTCTGTACCTTTAAAAGGAGTCACAAGCAGTTTGCACCGGCCTTTAAAACCAAATCCTTCAATCATAGCTACATTTCAACAACATCATCAAACAACCATTTTCAACATACTTTTTACAAACAAATAATTACATTTATATTGGAATGAAAATCAAAATCATGGGTCTTATCACAATTAAATATCATAATGCAATGAATAAGAGAAAAGAATTACAATTGAATACATGAAAATATAATTATTACAGTTTATTCAATTTGTGATGAATGAATCTTGTTCAGTCAACAATAATCCTAAGGCTTATTTGCAAAAATAATAAAAACATCATAATAATTATGGTGAACCTAATGTTAGAAATAATAAGACTAGAGTGCAATACTGCCGTCCACTTACTAAAAGGTTGCTAAGCCACAGCGATTCCCTGTGGCTTAGTTAGCGGACGGCAGAATAGATAGCCAATCAAATAGAATAGCTACATCTTAAAATAGCTCTACCTATAGAAATTGAATTGATATGAGTTTTGCCTTATTACAGCCAATATTAGCTAATATAATCTTTAATTTGGATGATGGTGGCACCTTTAAAATTAATGATTACTAAATGTATTCTTACTAAGCCAAATCTGAAACATTTTACATTCCATATTCTATAGATAGATAATCATCACATTCAAATCAGGAATCACCTTAAATAGCTGACTCAATCATTTAAAAATAAGGTCAATTATAGATGATTTTTCAATTAACACAATGATTTTCTCTGTAGATATAGAAATTAGATTGTCGCAACACATGAATTTAATACATAAAACAAGTGTCTTTTGTTATATTAGGATTTATAGACTAAACAATATTGACATGTCAAAACAGTTTAAATTAAACAAAATATATAAATATTAAGTTCCCTGCATTTATCAATACATTCATACTGCATTCATTACAAACAACAAAGTATAAACTTTATACAATCTGAGTGATATGCAACTCTCACTCTATCAAACTTTGAGTCCTCCAGTATAATCTTAAAAATAAAGTATATAAACAAAGGTATGTTGCAGTTATTTCTCATAAACAGATCATTATAATATCAGCTACCTAGATACTTACATGAAACTGTAAATATCATTCAACCATTAAAAAAGATTACTATTTCTGCCTTTCATCAACAACTTTATTGTCATCTCCAAAACCACAATTTTAGCTTTCAAGGAGTGTCTATGAAAGCAAAAAGTCCTTCAAACATTTTGGCAATGGTAATGATTTTACAGAGCCATTGTTGACATACTGAAGTATTGCATCTCTGCACACATTTTGGAGAGTTTTCACTGAAACAAAATAAATATGATAATAAAAATATGTTTAAAATAATGATATATGTATTCAGAAATCAATCATTTATCATATTATGTAGGTATATTGTACAACACATTGAATTTAACACTTAACTAAGTATTACCCTCGGAAACATCACCCATGTCACAATTATTTCCATAATACCATTGAAGTTGTATGGAAAGCCACATTTGGCATGTTAAAATGTGGCGGTCAAATTGGACTGCTAAGTTAAGAGCAATGATTGCGGAGCAAATGATTTTTGGGTCCTTTTGGACCGCTGAATCCAGTCAAGGATGAATGAAAAATAAAATCACCAACAGGAAAGAAATAAAATAGAATTTAAGTACATACTATTTTCTACAGTTAATATAGCCACTATTACCATAAGTAGCTATTGTACTTATTCTATGCAATGGTTCTCTTTTCAATAATATATTATTAGCTTGGTACTTACCTACTTAGTTTCTAAGTAATATTATTCAGGAACATGTCCACTTATTTTAAATTAATATTGTAGGTGTTTATATCTTGGCATAATTTTGTGACATTCAATGATTGTGTTAAAAATCTTCACTAAGTGATATTGGATGTTTTTAAAACAATGATGTTTATTGAGTTTCATACAGTACATAAATAAAAAGTCAAATGCAACATCTGATAAAGAAAATACAATCTTACCTCCGTACAGTTGAACAATCTTCACTTGTTTTGTAGTCCCATACACATCAACAACAGCGTGCAGTGGTCCTCTTTTATATGGGATAGCCTTAGTACATGGTCCCTGGTCCTCTCCATTAATTATAAAATGCATCTCAGCTAACTCATTATCATCTTTACTACTTTTAGGACATGGAATGAACATGACACCAATGCGACTGCCAGCATCCATTGGCAGAATTCCTTGCGGTGTTCCATTCTGTGTTAATGTCTGGGGCTTTAATACCGTTTTGGAGATGTACCCGCGAGGTGTCCTCACGCTGTGCCCGTCACCTAGCACCGACACACGAGGCTCGTTTTCGCGGCGTCCACTAGCACCTTGATTGACGAGATCGATTAGAACATTATTCTGTGATTTGGAAATAGGGAATATCCATGACATGCCAGTGTTCGCCAAATCTGGGAGAGCGTACTGTGGTAGTCCCTTATCACCAAGAGCCGCGGTCTGAGGATCTAAAAGTGTCAAACCTAGCCGCATATGACCGCTCCAGCCACGCTCAGTTTTCTCTATCTCCACAAGAAATATCTCACCAGGGAGGAGAGGTTTTTCACTAAACGTCAATCCATGGGCAAAACTAGCTTTTCTATACGCTACAGTATTATCTTCGAACAAAATAATGTTGGAACCATGGTAATGGTGGAATCTGGACAGCATGTTTACGCGCACATTTATATCACTTCACTAATAAGACTGTTTACGTTGCTATTATTTTTGATTCACCACTATTTAAGATTTTCTTGTAAAATGATACATTATGTATGTAATCTTTGTAATTACGATTTTATGAAGGAAGAGGAGAACAGGAAAATGTACCTAGTACGATCCGACCGCAAAAACATACTTTAATAAATCGGATCGGATACACCATTTGAGTTGACATGTCATATGTCATTCATGTCATTTCCAATTTATTTACTTACTTTATGAAGGTTTTGAAATGTGTTTATTTTTCTCATTTATAAAATAGGCCAATTAAATTATTATGGTACCTCGAAAACTAAATTCCTTTATATTTAATATTCACGCTTATTATCCGAACGTAAACAGTTAATGCCACTGTCTAGCTAGAAAAACAATAGTAAACGGTGTCTTTAACATTGATGTCCGGTATATAATACTACTCTTTGATTGATGTCAATGATTAAATTTTAGACCAATCAAGAGTATATTCACGTGACACATAACTCAATTGCAATTGGATAATATAAATTCACATATTACTTCTTTGTATGCATGTGGCGTTGTATTAATATTTTCAAATTCGTATTTATGGTTTGCACTTGTGTATTATTTAATACTTAATTAAATTATTCTTATTTGATTAAAATAAATACACAAGCTTTTGAGTATAAAACTTATTTTTATTTGCTATTATATCCATGTTACTATTATATTAACCTACACACAACACGAATAAAGGAACGTTAAAATGTCTGTCTCCGGCGGTAAATTGTTAGCACGGTTTTATCGCTATAGTTCACGATTTTCGTGCTATATTACCAAAAGGGCTTGTTCTAATATTATAACTAAATTTATTAACTATAATTGTCTGTCGTGTAAATCGAATTTATTTGGAATATCTCAAAGTTTGGCTCTATTTTCATCACAAAACAGGTTAGAAACTGATTTATTTTTGTTGAGTTTAATGTTGTAGATTTATGTATTCAGGCTACAAAATATAATAAAATGAAAGCAAAAACATTGTTGATGTAATTAGTAAAGAATTGTACGCCGTGTTATGTGTGCTCTCCTTATTTGCATTTTATTTTAATGCGATTGACATTGACAATTTCAAATTGTTGCTGTCATCATCGCCGCATCCGCAATAATCCTCGGATGATCCTCGGACTGCCTGGGACTAGTTACAATTTATTTGCTTTTATATCAACAATATCCAGTACGTATCATTCAGCATTATTTTTATATTATTAAACTTTTAGATTGAGGTATTTTTCTGAAAACCTGTAAGTAGAACCTTAACTTTACCAAGTTTTGGTTACTTTTTATATATTATTATATTATATTTGTCTTTAAAAATAGAACAGAACAATTTAAATAAAATACATTATAACCACAGTAATATTATATTTTACTATGCTTATGATGAGAAACAGTGTTGTGACTTTAACCTCAATATTAATCATTCCATAACTATCTTTAATAATACTTATAGTTATATCTATTTTGCTCTGTGTAACACCCAGCATGTTAACTTTCATATCTACTATATAAAGAGCTATTATTAGAGAGGGGCCATTACTCAATCAAATGTCGTTGTTGACACACATAGTGTTATCAATGACAATGGGTCGTTATTTCACAAACTTAATATTGTTTTTTACAAGTGTAAATTATTTCAGCTCAGTTGCAGCCATGGGTGCTTTGAGTCCACAAGATCCATCTTCATTTTCGAGACCAGGTAAGTTTTTAAAGGAGATCCTTGGACTTTGATATATTTTTGGTCCAAATGTGTAAGTGCCGGCAAAAAAAATTTTTTGCTGTATTCTGTTAAGGCTTGTCCCCTTGTTGTGTCAAAATTTGGCATGGCATAAAAGCTTTTTTATTTACTTTATTTCACTAAAATGTATGAAGATGTTGATCTTTGAACTCCAATAAAACCAAGGATAGTGAATTACCCTACATTGGTGCCATAGTACTAAATACTCAGGAGGTCAAGTACTACAAGAAAATTTACTGGACCGTACTTTGACCCAAAAAACTACTTAATTTTTGTTTATTTTGTGTGATAGGTGACAAACAAGCAGATGGATCACCTGATGGTAAGCGATTGCCGACGCCCAAGGACACCTGCGACACCAGTGGAGTCACAAGTGCTCTGCCAACCTATAAACCCCCGGATTGGGCCTCTGGTACGTGGACTGGACTCACGCAGCGAAACACAGCACAGTGCTGCTTCACGCTGGTTTTCTGTCAGGCCATGGTATCACTCCGGTCGAGCCGGCCGATTTATGCCGAAGCGTGGCTCTCCCAAAGTTAGGATGATGATTTTAACCTATAATATTATAAATGGAACGGTGTATGTGTCTGTCTGTTCGTCTTTCGTGGCAAAATGCTACGACGAAAAGATGTGATTTTTTAAATACCTGAAGGGATGGAGAGTGGACATGGGCTATTTTGTGGCTAACATTATTAATTAAAAAGTTTTCTGCGTATACTGAAGCTAAATAATTTTTATGTTATAGAACTAGCTATAGTAAAGCATGTGTCCCTTTCACTCGATGTGGATTTTCAAAATAAAATCCTCGCTGGTGTGGGGGTTCTGCATTTTGACGTTCTCGAAGATATAAAAGAAGTGGTAAGCAAAGTTCCTTTAAGAATATGAGTAATTATTAAGTTTAAATGATATTTAAAATGTGGGAGTTGACGACTGCACCTTTGCCAGCTGATCTAGGAGTAGAATAAAGGTAGAGCTAAAGATGATATGAATATTAATGACTTTCCTGTTAATTCCTCTTTACAACTACAACAATATGTGAAAAAACAATGTATGATCCAGTGCAGTCATATACAATCATATCAATACTGCCTCGGTGGCGTAGTGGTTAGTGCGTCGCACTCTAAAGCGACGGCTCCGCAAGAGGACCCGGGTTCGATCCCCGGGTCGGGCTAAAAAATTGTACCTAAGTATTCGGTGCGAAATTCTTAGTGTCAGCCCCGAGTCTGGAAGTTGGCGGTCTTGTACCCCCGTGCTTCGGAAAGCACGTGAAGCCGTTGGTCCTGCGCCCAATCCCTCTCCGGTCGTGTCACCCTGGTGTCCCATCGGAATATGAGGTAAAGGGTAAGGGAATAGAAAGTGCACTTGTGTTTGCGCACACACTTGAGCACTATAATATATCCTGCGTATGTGGCTGATCGTTGAGATTGGCCGCCGTAGCCGTAATCGGTTGGAAGATATTATACTTTCATAGAAGATTACTTTTATCAGTAACCTGTCTGTCAAATTATATCTATACTTTAAGATGATAATCTGTTTATCATGAGAAGAAAAAACTACTTGAAAAGTATAAGGGCTCTTTTGATATACTTTGTTTTTTATATGTAGATTATAAAAAGTCAGATATAATTTATAAATATGTTTTGCCTTTCAGATACTAGATGTAAGCAATTTAAACATAGAGTCAGTTGAGTTAGAAGGTGGAACACAACTGACTTATAATATAGGAGAAGAAGTACCAAATTTTGGATCAAAACTGATAATAAATCTTCCTAAACAAGCTTCAAATGGTGAAAAGTAAGTTATTAATCATTTGACATAATTTTTATGAGTGTAGCTCAATAAATGTGATATAGACTGTTCAATCAATTATATAAAAAATTAAAAGCCACTCAGTGTTACAGAAAACTTAAGAAATTAATTGCTTGCAATGACATCAGTCATTTTAGTAAAAAGAAATCAACTAAAAATTGTATATTGCTTACCATTATTCAGAATAGGTATAAGTTGGAGAGAAAATTAAATTTTTGAAATATTATGTACCTACATACAAGTACTTACCTAATTTACAACGGATTTCATTTTCAACCTGATACACATTATGAAGTGTTCCCATTATAAAAGTTTGTCCCATATAAAACAATACATACTTGTAAAAATAATTAGTTGTTCTACCGAGTGTGTAAATTTCTAAGATTTATCTACATGAACTATACTCCGAAGTCAGTTATTAATATATTGACTCAGTAATGAAAAGGATGTATGGTGGTGTGGTGTATCTTTTGCTCGATTTTGCGGGGACACTGTGCCGTGAGTGCCGAGCCCCCAGAGTTTGCACCCCCAGGATTGGTTACCCAAAACCATACTTAATTTTAATAACATTGAAAGCTTTAATAATTTACTAACTAATTTTTTATGAAAAGAAAAGGTGGCAGTGAAGATGACGATATAATAAAATGTTCAGTGGTTAAGACAGTGAGTTTTAGTGATGCACAGTCACAGACAGAGTCTTTGACCCAAACGAAAAGTACGCAGGAACCGGAAAGGTATCCGTGTATAAAATATAAAAGCTGCTGTACATTTTCAGAAGATAAAGAATGTCAAGGAATACGGTTAGCTATATATCCTTTAGTACTTTCTGGTGATCTATTTGACATTGTTTATGCTTGATACTGTAGACTGTAGAGTTGAAGGCTAAATGTAAGGGAAATCTTAATTTGTTATACAGGGACAGCAAAAATTTATGAGTACATAATGATGTAACAATTCATCTTTACAAAATACATAACTAATTCCGAACATACAAACTTGATAAAAAAATATATATTAGGGCTCACACGTTCCAGTGTGTAATTCCCATCATCATCATCAGCAACCCACACTCGTCCACTGCTGGACATAGGTCTCCCCCAATGCACGCCACTTCTCCCGATTTTCGGCCACTCTCATCCAGCCCACACCAGCCAGCCTTCGAATGTCATCATCCCATCTTGTCGCAGGGCGTCCTACACTACGCTTACCGAGTCGCGGTCTCCACTCAAGGACTTTACGGCCCCAACGGCTGTCAGTTCTGCGGCTAATATGACCAGCCCACTGCCACTTCAGTTTGCTAATTCGGTGGGCTATGTCGGTGACTCTGGTTCTCTGTCGGATTACATCATTTCTGATGCGGTCCTTCAGAGATACTCCGAGCATAGCCCTTTCCATAGCTCTTTGAGCGACTTTGAACCGGTGGACTAGTCCAGCCGTGAGTGTCCACGTCTCGGCACCGTAAGTCATGACCGGAAGGACGCACTGGTCGAAGACTTTCGACTTAAGACTTTGAGGGATGGGTGACGAGAAGACTTGACGAAGTTTACCAAATGCTGCCCAGCCTAGCTGAATTCTTCTATTGGCTTCTCTCTCGAAGTTGTAATTCCCGGTTCATTTCAATTTTAATGACTTTGGTTTATGAACCTTTTTTTAATGCGGCAGACCAGCAGACGGATCGCCTGATGGTAAGCGATTGCCGCCGCCCATAGACACCCGTGACACCAATAATAGAGTCACAACTGCGCTGCCGCCTTTTCCCCCGGAAGGGCCTCCGGTAGCCTCACTCACGAACGAAACACAGTACAGTGCTGCTTCAAGCTGGTTTTCTGTGAGGTCGTACATACCTAATGTGTATTTTTCTTTCTTTCCCACTTTTATCTAGAATGTGTTATTAACAGATTAAAAATAAGAATCAAGTACAAGACATCGCCGACCGCGTCCGCTTTACAATGGCTGGAGCCCAACCAGACTTCTGGCAAGATACACCCATACCTCTTCAGTCAATGTCAGGTAAGGATTATTAATTAGAAGCTCCATTATTCATGGTCCCTTACAGAACAACCATCATTGAGTGTTGTAAAATGCACGAGTCGGCGCTAATGAATAATAAAGTAATGTATAGATCTATATTTTGTTATCTGTATTTTTGGTGCCAAATAAACCTATTTCTATTTCTATTTCTAATAGCGTTTTGACCGCCGAACTCTACTCTCAATCGAACTCGACTCTCGACACGAGATCGTGCGTGTGCATCTACTAAGTATCTACGTGAAGAAAATATTTTTTTATTAATAACGATTCTCTAATTTTTATTTACGCGAACTAAACTGACAGGTGCAGATGTCAAGTTCCCATAAATCTTAACATTTTGCATCTGTCAATAGGTACTAAAATTACTTAAGGCCCTACACGAGCGAAACTAGCACTACCAAAAGATTTTTTATTTGTGAGCTATACTAGCAATGCTTGACTACAATCTCACCTGATGGAAATAGTCTCACTGATAGTATAATATCCTTAAAAACAAAGGAATGAATTATTAATGTTTTGAGACGTATTGAACATTTATTAAACACGTTACGTAGCAATATTGTTCGGTAATTTTTCAAATTTTATTGGTAAAGTGGCCACTTTTACCAATTAAGAAGATTAATCGTTACTTGAAGAAAGAAATACTTTGTTATTTCTTTTGTTTGTCTCAAAAAGTTGTTAATTATTTTCATTCAAGTAAATACTTTAAAGGAGTACTTATTTAAAAAGTCTCTCATGAATGATATAATCACAATCGATATAAATATATTCTATACTTACGCCCTCTTTTTTTATGTGATAGGTGGCAGACGAGCAGACGAATTACCTGATGGTAAGCGATTGCCGAAGCCCATGGACACCCGCGACGACCAGTGGAGTCACAGGGCGCTGCCAATCTTTAAACTCTATTTCCCCTGGATTGGGCCTCCGGTACCCTCACTCACACACCGAAACACAGCACAGTGCTGAGACACGCCAGTTTTCTGTGAAGCCGTTATATCGCTCCGGTCGAGCCGGCCCATTCATACCGTAGCGTGGCTTTCCCACGGTCTTTATGACATCGTCCGTACATTCTGATGAGACTGACCGGATGGCGCAATTGGTAGTGACCCTGCCTCTTACGCCAAAGGTCGTGGGTTCGATCCCCACCCTGGACAAACATTCGCGCGATGAACACTCGTGGTTGTTCAGTGTCTGGATGTAATAGAAATAAATAATAAATAAATAAATATTTCACAACATTACATACATTGATCTAACTCCGAGATAGGTAGTTCAAGCACCTGTGTTACGGATATCAGAATCAACAGTGGGATTACAAATATAATATGTATACTTTTCTTTTGTAAATACATACTTATAATGCATAGGAAACACCCAGACCAATACAAACAAACATGTTCATGCACACAAATGATTGTACTGTGCGGGGATCGAACCCGCAACCCTGGACCAAAGGCACCACTGTTCCAAACCGGTCGTCCTATGTATTTAAGTATATATTGGTGTTCCTCTGTTGTCTGATATCTGTAACACAAGTGCTTACGCTACTTAGTACGGAATCAGGTCAATGTACGAGATGTTGTGAGAATTATTATTATTATTCTTTTTAAATTTAGAAATCTACCGATTGTTAAATTTAAAAAGGTTTTACATGAATGGCTCCTTCAGCAAAATTTGTATAAAATTTACGACTATTTGATGAATTAATTTATATAAATGAAATATCTAAATTGTATTAATTATTAATTAATTTTAAGCATTTAAGACGTTAATATTATAATTTGGTATGGGTTATATCCGATTGCGAGACACCTGAACCGATATGGCCGTGTGGCCCCCGGCAGAGTAGAATAGGCCACCCTCTTTCTTACCGAGGTGTCGTAAAAGGCGACTAAGGTAAAGCTGCTGGCATGATCATCAGCACCCGAGAAGGAAAACTCTGCATTTATATCAAAACCCTCGCCAACCCGTCTGCCAAGCGTGGTGAGTATGGCAATTACCCCTCATGTGATTGAGGGAGGCCCATGCCCCAGCAGTGGGGACTTAAATGGGCTGATGATGATGATGATGATGATGGGTTATATAATGTTTGCATGCAATATAAATATTGCAAAACATGTGGACTTACTATTTTTAAGAAGAACTGTATATTACCGTGTTTTATGCAAATAAAGTATTCTATTCTATTCTATTTTATTCTATTCTATTCTATATTATTCTCAGCCGATCCACGCTCGCTCCATCCTCCCGTGCCAAGACACGCCCGCCGTGAAGTTCACGTACGACGCGGAGGTGACGGCGCCGGCGCAGTTCACGGTGCTGATGAGCGCGATCCGCGGCGAGAGCCGGAGCGCGAAGACCTCGTTCAGGCAGCCGGTGCCGATCCCCTCGTACCTGCTCGCGATCGCTGTGGGCGCTTTGGAGCAGAGGACCTTGGGACCTAGGTAAGCGTTCTTTTTTATATGATAGGTGACAGACAAGCGGACCCAACCCGTCTGCCAAGCGTGGTGAGTATGGCAATTACCCCTCATGTGATAGAGGGAGGCCCGTGCCCCAGCAGTGGGGACTTAAATGGGATGATGATGAGACAAGCGGTCGGATCTCCGGATGTTAAACGATTCTTTTTTTTTTAATTATGACTGCTACTGTGTTGCCCACGGCGAACACTTATATAACTCTGCCAATGTCGAGCGATTAAAGAGACACGTTTTAATGAAAAATTGACTGGTGTAAGGATATTTTACTCATTCTGATTTTATTTTTTAATTGAGGGTTACACCACCTAAAACAAAATAATAAAACGTATACAAACAAACAAACACATATACAGCACAACATTATGAGGGAGATTCGGTTGGTAAACGATTCTCGCCGTTTGTGAACATGAGTGCAGTCACAAGTGAGGTGCCAACTTTTATTCCCCACGCCTCCGGATTGGGCTTCCGGTATCCTCACTAATCGGCGAAATACAGCCGTTTTTCTGTGTGTTTGCGTAACCCCTAATCCTCCTCATCTTACCCGGTTGCGTCCAAAGCTGTCGCTCTGGAGCCCGGGGTATGCTTAGACCAATTCAGGATTGGGGAGTCTGGTAATTACGGTGAAGCGACTGCCCTCTGAACTTCGCGACCCATTACAGGGGAACCTGACCAACTGAATCATGATGCCACGTTTCAGAAACTATCCGAAATGTGCAGGTTTCCTCACGATGTTTTCGCTTCCCGAGCTAATGGTAGAAATACGCACATTGATTAGAAAAATCCAGAGGTGCATGCTCGGATTCGAACCCAGGTTCTTCCCTCGTATGGAAGGCGCATTGTGAACCACTGAGCTACCATCCCTCTTGCTTGCGTAACCCGTTATGTTCTTTTATTACTTTTTTTTGGCGACAAACGAGCAAGCGGTTCACCTGATGGTAAATAATCAACGCCGCCCATGAACATCTGCGAAATCAGAGTTAAATAGTCTAATGCTGGGTAAAAGCCTAGATGTCTTTCTGACAGAGTTGGAATCCTCGGAGTCCATCTAGAGGAAAAAGTTAAATTGGCTTCCAAGAAGCTCGGCGTGCTCAATAGGTCGAGGGGATATTTCATGCCGGGGCATCTCTTGCAGCTCTATAAGGCGCAGGTGCGGCCTCACATGGGATACTGCTCTCACCTCTGGGCTGGAGCTCCCAAATATCAGCTTCTTCCTCTGGATCGTATCCAGCGACGGGCGGTCAGAATTGTCGACGACCAGGCACTTTCCGACACACTTGATCCTCTGTCATTGCGTAGAGATGTAGCATCACTGTGCATCTTCTATCGCATTTACAAAGGGGAATGTTCCGAGGAGCTGTTCGGCTTTATTCCAGCTGCAATTTTTCACCACCGCACATCACGTCAGAACGCCAAATTCCATCCACATCACCTGGATGGATTTATATCGACTACAGTGCATTTCTCACGCCATTTCCTACCAAGCACAGTAAAACTGTGGAACCAGCTGTCATCCGTGGTGTTTCCGAACAGATACGACCTGGTGACCTTCAAGAAAAGGGTTTACTCCTTTCTTAAGAGCTGGCAACGCTCCCCCCAGGTGTTGCAGATGTCCATGGGTGGCGGCGATCACTTTTCATCAGGTGTGCCGTCTGCTCGTTTGTCCGCTATAGTCACACACCATCGTTCCGGGGCTGGCTCTCTGCCGACATCCATCAGGTGGTGGCACAAACCACTGAGCTAAACGGGACTCCATGCACCAGTTTAAACGATGGTTATTATTAGATTATTTATATATATTACATTTGGTATTGATAACGTAAATCCAGATGCCTGCAAATAACATTATCTTTAGAATTGTTTTATCAATTTTAGGCATATCCTTTTTTTTTATAAATTAATTGTTCAATATAGCATGTAGAACACTGTCTGTAAAAGTAATTAATCATTGTGATTTTGTGTCAACAGCACCTAATGCAGTAATAATATATTGTCACAACATCACATACAATTTCCTGGTCCTAAAGTAAGGTTTTCCCTTTTACTATGCACAATGGAAACCAGGAATAATGAAGGTGCCATAAACACCCAGACCCTATACAAATATCTGTTTCATCAACAAACATGCGGTTGTCATCAACAAACACCCAATACAAATATCTGTTTCATCAACAAACATTGGTGATTGGTGCGGGAATCGAACCCGCGACCCTTGCGTGTCAACCAGCGCTCAAACCGCTGCGCTAAACGGGTAGTCTCATAACAGCAGATGGCAAGTAAAGATTAAAGCTACACATCACTTACAAAATATAAATAAGAGTAAACACAAATTAAAAACACTTTTCTGTGATATGCTACCAAAATAATGTATCAAGACGGGAATTAACACGATATTTATTATGTGAAACAACATTGTGTACTCACATATTTGGCTCGACGTTTCGGCTACGTTACAGCAGCCGTGGTCACGAGCAAGCACAATGTTGTTTCACATCATAAATATCGTGTTAATTCCCGTCTTGATACATTATAGTTATAATGCAACGCGAAAATCTAAAAACTATTTATGCTACCAAAACGGTTGCCAGTCAGCTATTTTGTCAAAGTGGTATCAAGCTGGCACTCTGTGGAAACCATACATGACGATGGTATTCTGTGCAAAACAACCATTAGATTTAAGTGGTTCAACATTTTCAGATCCGTAGTATGGTCAGAAAAGGAAGAGATCGAGCGTAGTGCGTGGGAGTTCGCTGAGACGGAGAAGTACCTGCAGGCGGCCGAGCGGCTCTGCGGGCCGTACGTGTGGACGCAGTACGACCTGCTGGTGCTGCCGCCTTCCTTCCCCTACGGAGGGATGGAGAACCCCTGCCTCACTTTTGTTACCCCTACCTTGTTGGTGAGTAAACTTGAAGAAGTATTTTAAACAGAGATAAGTACCGAGGGCTCTGCGGGCCGTACGTGTGGACTCAGTACGACCTGCTGGTGCTCCCGCCTTCCTTCCCCTACGGGGGGATGGAGAACCCCTGCCTCACTTTTGTTACCCCTACCTTGTTGGTGAGTAAACTTGAAGAAGTATTTTAAACAGAGATAAGTACCGAGGGCTCTGCGGGCCGTACGTGTGGACTCAGGACGACCTGCTGGTGCTCCCGCCTTCCTTTCCCTACGGGGGGATGGAGAACCCCTGCCTCACTTTTGTTACCCCTACCTTGTTGGTGAGTAAACTTGAAGAAGTATTTTAAACAGAGATAAGTACCGAGGGCTCTGCGGGCCGTACGTGTGGACTCAGTACGACCTGCTGGTGCTCCCGCCTTCCTTCCCCTACGGGGGGATGGAGAACCCCTGCCTCACTTTTGTTACCCCTTCCTTTTTACCTTAAGACCAAGATATCTTGTTAAGTAACTACCACCCAATCTCTGCAGTCGATGGTAATTCTTACCTAGTTTTTATATTTTTTTTATTATAGCAAACATGGACTTTTGACAAACGATCACGTTAATGGCATTGTATAAACCCATGAGGTTTCTCCACAATACTGGGTTTTACGTCAGTTGGAAATATGCACAGAATAACTTTTATAAAATGACAATCATGAGTAACTTTGGCCATTTCTGTACCCTTACCATGAGTTTGAAAAACTGTTCTCGCTATCGAAAACTATCGCTTTGTCCCTTTCATTGTGGTGCATGTGAAAGAGACAGCAATAGTTTTGGATAGCGAGGATATTATTTCAAACTCATGCTAAGACCTCTTTTTCTATAAATCTATTCAAGGAAATAAACTTTTTTTTTTATTGCAGGCAGGCGACAGAAGCCAGGCCGACGTTATAGTTCACGAGATCATGCACAGCTGGACTGGCAATCTTGTGACAAACAGGTAATTAAAACACAATAAGTGATCAACAAATCAAAACATTTATTGCGTTAACTAGTCAGAACACACCGCAGTATTTTTATGTATTACTTACACGAGACTATATGAGAAGCTGACTAGACCTTCAAAAGATTGGAACATTTGCATCAGGATCAGTGCAGAGATGCGGAACAGTGAAACGCTTCATTTGGAACATCGACTCTCAGATAGATCCGTGATTCATTCCGCTCATTCGGATCATTGGGTTCATCGAATCATTCGGCTCACTCGGATCATTCAGTTCATTCGGCTCACTCGGATCATTCAGTTCATTCGGATCATTCGGCTCATTGGATCATTCAGCTCATTTGGATCATTCGGTTCACTCGGACTCTATAGGTCTTAATAGGTCTGCTTATCACAATGTCCTTACATGGCGATAAGCAATAATCAATTCCTTTGACCATATCATGAATTATGTACTTATTCTTACACAATAAAATCCATTATATATGGTCAAAGGAATTATTTATTACGCTCTTTATAGTTGAAATGTGAAAATTAATGCCTTAACTTTTTAGTACACTGGAGTTCCTAAAAAAATTTCAGCAAATATACTGATCGCCAAAATTTCAATTTGATAAATTTATAGGTGTTGGTGAAAATAAATAAATGTGGTACTCGTACACATGTGACAGAAAATGATCTGGATAAGACGATTCTAATATGACCTCACATGTTTGTAAATGACAGCTGTCACACAGATTAAAACATTATACTATTTGACGTTTAGTTAATTATCAAAAAACAACAGCCACTGTGAAAGAAAAGTGGATAACACGTAACGCGGAGGTCGACATGTCGTTTCTAGAGTCGATCGATGCTCTCGTTCGATCGCGTCGATCGATGATCGATCGATTGCTCTGATAAAACCCAAACAGGCAAGCTATGTGACTGGTCCACACGCGGTGACCCTGCGCCACGCGCCAAAGGTCGTGGTTTCGGTCCCCACCCCGGACAAACATTCGTGTGATGAACACTTGTGTTTCTGTAGTGTCTGGGTGTTATATATGTATTAAAGTAATATGTTTCTAACTTCATCTGAATGTTTGATATCTGTGACACAGGTGCTTAAGGCGACAGGTACCCGTAACTAGGCAAACATTTATATTATTCATTTAACTTTTTTTTTTTAATTGCTAACAATTTAAATTAATTGTCGTCGCTAGTGTGCCCTACACGTCGACTTAACTTCGGAATCAGGTCAATGTATGAGATATTGTATGAATTTAACGTTATTGTTAATTAAAAAATCTGTCTTTATGCGACTTGGAAGAGTGACATATGTCGCATGCAACAACGCTATGTCATACGAGTGAGTAAAAAATTGAGTTCCAAATGACAGCCAAGCGTGGTGTTGCTTATCGATAGTCCATTATCGATAGAGAATGTTGTAAATGTTAAATCAGTAGTATAGATAGTCTTATCGATAGCTGGTTGTCCATAGTGTCGATACTATCGATAGTAAAATTAGGTCAATACTATTGATAACGCTAATACTATGGATACTATCGATTGTTAAATGTCCGTTACTATCGATAGTATGGGACACATTTAATCAGGCAGCAATACTATCGAGACATAAATGACTATCAATAGTACAAACCTATTGATACTATCGATCGTTTTTGATTAATTCTGTTAGGTAACACTGTTAGGTATTGGAACTATGATGAGGTAAGAGCAGCATACTTTGAGGTAAATAAATGAATGAAAATTTCTACGGTTTCTTTAGCGTATTTTATTCTTTGACGACAGACGTACATTGACATATTGACATGCTTCAAAGACAGTAACTAATCAATATGTCAATGTATGTCTGTTGTCAAAGAATAAAATACGCTGAAAAAATCGTAGAATTTTTCAATAACTTATTTACCACAAACTATGCTGTCCTTACCTCTTCAAACGCAATACTATCGATTAAAAAATCGATACTACTGATTATTATCAATAGTATTGATCAAATTTCATTATCGATAGTATCGATAGTTTTGACCAATAGCAATACTATCGATAGTCTGAATGGTTTTCGAGGTCAACCATCGATAGGGAAACTATCGCCAGTTCCGCAACACTATAGTCGGGTTTTTTATTAGATAAAGTAAACTGACAGATGCATATATCAAATCCCTATGCATTTTGATATTTTGCATTTTGCAAATGTATGGGAATGACACATTGACATCTGTCAGTTTACTTTGTCTAATGAGGGTGACGGGTAGCGCACACTCGATTTTTATTTTTAGCTATTAAACCGGATCAATTTTAAACAATTTCGGGGTTACAATCTCTTGGCAAACATGTATACTATTTGTTTAATACTTTATAGTTAACTGTTTGGTCTGTTTTTGCACTTGAATTTTGAATTACGGCCAAAAGAAGCCGCTTTTGGCGTGAATCAATTTTTCGCGTACAAAAACAGACCCAAAATCTGTGCATGGTTATACTATTTATTAAAATAGTATAAGAGTTTGCCGAGAGATTGTAACCCCTAAATTGTTTAAAATAGATCCGGTTTAGTAGCTAAAAATTAAAATCGATTTGCGTCGCTAAATTGCGATGATAAATATCACGAAAATAACACAAGGGGGAGGGGGGAGGGGTGGTGTAGTAAGATATCACGTGTATTTATTTTTTCATCAAACGTTTTTCGTATGATTACACTCTTCGTTTATTATTATTTTTATGACAATCAAAAAGAACTTGCAACCTAGTCTAGACATTTTTATCATGGTCCTTATTTTCAGAATAAAATAAAATTATTGTTTACACCTGTATGTAATTACCTATATTTTAAAATTTTAAAATTTCTTTATAGGTACTAAAAATATACGTGATGTTGCGAATGGGGGGGTGGGGGAGTCCTAAACCTCACTACGTATCACCAAGGGAGAGGGTGGGGGGGGGGAGGGCTTAAAAAATGCTAAAAAAGATCACGTGATTAATGGACGGCCCCTAATGTGCCCTACCCGTCACCTTAAGAATCCGTCTATAGTGGTGATGTGCGCCCGCAGGAACTTCGAGCACTTCTGGCTGAACGAGGGCTGGACGGTGTTCCTGGAGCGCAAGGTGGGCGCGGCGCTGGCGGGCGCGGCGGAGGCGCGCCGCAGCCGCGACTTCCACAGCCTGCTCGGCCTGCAGGAGCTCAGCGAGACGGTATGCATACTGTTTTGTACGCGTTGTACATTATTTTGTAATTGCGACGACAAACGCCTTTTCGTAACAATGGACAACATTTCAAATTTTTAACATGCCCATATTGTTTTTTTATATGAAAGTAGACATAAAATGAACAGACCCATATTTTTTCTTTTTTCAAAATTTGTCCATTTTCATGCATAAAATAATTATTGAAATTCTTTTTATTCTAAATAGACGTAAGCGCCAAATGACGTCATCGGACGGCTGAATACAGCGATATTCCTTTGCTTATCATTGTTTTAATAAAAAAAAAGGTACTACTGTCAAAGGTAAATAATACTAGTGTCAACATTGTCAACGTCATTCATACATTCAACGTTGACAAGTTGTCTTTTTTTTGACAGTTACATGTCATGAGTTTGGCATTACGTAAATTTAAAACTAAAATGTGCTAAGCAAAGAAATATTTTACATTCTGCCGTCCGAAGACGTCATCTTACGTTTTTTAGTTTTTAATTTTTTTCTCAGTAAATAAGTAATATAAAAAATGAATAAATATATATTCGAGCAGCGGAAAAGTAAACAAAGAATTGGTATTTTTTGTTTCAGAGCTTAGCAATTTTGAAATGTTGTCCATTATTCAACTAAGGCACGACTCGACCTCGATCTGTGGATAAATTTATGGTATAACGTCATATTTGTATAGAATGCTACAACACTTCGTTTTACAGCCCCCTGGTCAGAATAGCTCGGTCAGTCCAATGAGGCGGGAAAAGGAAATCCCGATATGGAGGTCTTCGAATCGAAGTTTAGGAATTATATTAAAATAGTGACTGAGTACCTATATAATATTTACTAGTTATCTAATTATTATATTGTTTTTAATTTTTTGTACTACTTTGTTGAAATACACATATTTTTTGGATTTTTTATAATCTAGATTAAAACCGTTAACGAATATATATGTACTTCTCAATAATGGTAATCTGTAATGTGTATAAAATAAGTAAATAAAAAATAAAATAAAATAACAGCACCATACCATATATTTATTATCGAAATAGGATTGGTCGAATCGGCAGTAAATGGAACGTTTGTTATAAAAATCTCAAAGTTGAGGCAAAATTTGCACATTTTTATTCTAATACTTAAAAATAACTACAAAGACATTTAATAAGCTATTTTCAAAAAAGAATGTTGAATTCTTTAACTACATAATCCATTTTACGATGCAACAACCGTCGCGTGAGCACGCCTCAGCAATATGGCGTCTCATCATTCGAGTGACGTCAACCTTTTGTTAACAAGTAGGAAATTCGGTAGCACACGATAAAGTCAGTCAAAGTCGCAGTCACTCAATAAAACGCCGGTGTTTTACGTTTGATCGACCTACGGATTAAGTGGATATCACTCTAAAAGCAATCGCAGGTTTTAAGACTCTATTTGGTCCAAGCAAGTTGTCACAAGACAACTCACTCGACACACAATAGCAGTGTTAAAAACGATACAATCCAACAATTCTTATCACTTTGCGGCACTTCACTGCACAAATAACACCAAATTTGAACACTAAAAACCGCTAGACACTAATTTAAAACCTTTGAATTGCATCAGCCCATGAGGCTTGTTTTAGCCGAATCTGATATATGATTAGTGTCCCGCATAGATAGAACACAATGGCGTCGAGACTGTCACTTGTTTCGCTTACAAAAGGCTGACGTCACAATAAAGAAAGCCAATCAAAATTGTTTATGATCACGTGGTTCCAAGCACAAAACATTTTTTTTTGGTGAAAATATTCAATATTTTGAAATGTTTTATTGTTAATTCCTTTTTAAAGCTGTAAACTACGCGGATCACTATAAATACATTATTTTTCATAAGACGGTTACTGATTCATCCCGAACAGCCCACGGCTTACTCTTTCGCTTTGAATTCGGATCATTCAGTTCATTCGGATCATTTGGCTTACTTGGATCATTCGGCTCATCCGTATTAGTGAGCGAGTTGACTATCGCGTACCGATTGACCAATTCTGATCGAGATCCATTTGAGTCGAATTTCTTAGATTAGAGATTCGGCATAGTTTATCATTTGACCGAGTCGGATCACTGAGTCATTTCAATAAAGATTTACACACGTCTAACAGCAATACTGCTTCGTCCTAGTTTGATAGGTAAAAAGAAAGTTATATTTTTAAACATGCCACCTGCACCGTTGTAGGTGAACGAGCAATTTGGCGCGGACAACCCTCTCACGCGCCTCGTGCCCGACTTGAATGGCATACATCCCGACGACGCCTTCTCGCGCGTCCCCTACGAGAAGGGCTCCCTCTTCCTTCGGTACATTGAGGACTTAGTGGGAGGACCCGGTAAGATAACCCCTTCCCAACTCTCTCTTTTATAGGTACACGACGAGCTAGGAGCGAACAACCAACTCACACGACTCGTGGTGGACTTGAAAGGAGTCCATCCCGATGATGCGTTCTCGACTGTTCCCTACGAGAAGGGCTCTCTCTTCCTGCGGTACATTGAGAATCTAGTCGGCGGGCCCGGTAAGATAACCCCCTCCTAATCTCATTTGTAGGTACACCACTTGGGAGCGAAGAACTAACTCGCTAGACTCTTAAGTGGACTTAGAAGGCGTTCATCCTGATGATGCCTTCTCGACTTAGCAATTGAGGGCTTAGTGTGAGGACCCGGTAAGATAACCCCTTTCCAACTCTCTCTTTTATAGGTACACGACGAGCTAGGAGCGAACAACCAACTCACACGACTCGTGGTGGACTTGAAAGGTGTCCATCCCGATGATGCGTTCTCGACTGTGCCCTACGAGAAGGGCTCTCTCTTCCTGCGGTACATTGAGAATCTAGTCGGCGGGCCCGGTAAGATAACCCCCTTCTAATCTCATTTGTAGGTACACCACTTGGGAGCGAAGAACCAACTCGCAAGACTCGTAGTGGACTTAGAAGACGTTTATCCTGATGATGCCTTCTCGACTTTGCCCTTGAGGGCTTAGTGTGAGGACCCGGTAAGATAACCCCTTCCCGACTCCCTCTATTATAGGTACACGACGAGCTGGGAGCGAACAACCAACTCACACGACTCGTGGTGGATTTGAAAGGCGTCCATCCCGATGATGCCTTCTCGACTGTGCCCTACGAGAAGGGCTCCCTCTTCCTGCGGTACATTGAGAACCTAGTCGGAGGGCCCGGTAAGGTAACCCCCTCATAATCTCATTTGTTGGTACACCAGCTGGGAGCGAAGAACCATCTCGCAAGACTCGTAGTGGACTTAGAAGGCGTTCATCCTGATGATGCCTTCTCGACTTTGCCTTTGACGGCTTAGTGGGAGGACCCGGTAAGATAACGCCTTCCCGACTCCCTCTATTATAGGTACACGACGAGTTGGGAGCGAACAACCAACTCACACGACTCGTGGTGGACTTGAAAGGAGTCCATCCCGATGATGCGTTCTCGACTGTGCCCTACGAGAAGGGTTCCCTCTTCCTGCGGTACATTGAGAACCTAGTGGGAGGGCCCGGTAAGATAACCCCCTCATAATCTCATCTGTTGGTACACCAGCTGGGAGCGAAGAACCATCTCGCAAGACTCGTGGTGGCGTTCATCATCAGATGCCTCTTCGACTTGGCCCTTGAGGACTAATTCTAGTTAATTATACTTTATTTATTTTTTATGTGGTGTTTTCTCATTTACAGAGGTGTTCGACGATTTCCTGCGCTCATACCTGAACAACTTCAAACAGAAGTCGCTAGACACGGACCAGTTCAAGGCGTACCTGCTGGACTACTTCAAGGGCAACGCGAGCCTCGACAGCATCGAGTGGGACAAGTGGCTCTACACCAGCGGCATGCCGCCCATCATCCCGGCGTGAGTCTCTTTCACCATAGGAATTAGGGAACGTGTGCATCGACGGTGGTGCCTACCGGTGCCATTCATTTGAACTTAGCTGTCAACACAAAGTAGTGTTGCGAAACTATTGATAGTTTCCCTTTTTGTTTCACTAGTTGACCTCGAAAATCATTCAGACTATCGATAGTATTGCTATTTATCAAAACTTTCGATACTATGGATAGTTTTGTACTATAGAGAGTCAGCTATGTTTTGATAGTTTGCTGCCTGATTAAATGTGTCCGATAATATACTATATCGGACATTAAACAATCGATAGTATCAGCGTTATCAATAGTATTGATCTAATTTATCAATAAATTGTCATGAGTGACAATAGTATCGATAAATACTATCGATACAATTGATTTTACTTCTACTATCTATGACTATCGATAGTCTATCGATAGATTATCGACAGTGGACTATCGATAAGCAACACTAACAAAGTGCTGTCAGTCCACACGATGGTGCCAACTGACCTTGAGTCAAATCAAATTGATGCCACGCCATCTATAGTTACTGCTCATCTCCTAAAGGTGTCCTAAAGGCGGTTAGGTAGTTCAACAACGACTAGCTCATGGCAATTTGTCTTTTGTAAGTGATAGATGGTAGGTAGAGCAAACGGGTTCTCTGATGGTTTGCGATTGCCGCCGCCATAGGCCAATACCAGCGGGGTTACAAGTGCGCTGCCAACCTTTTGAATGCTTATCACTTGCCTCACTTCACTGAGAAAAGTTAGGCAAATGAAACGATTATATTGGCTCTTAACAAACACATCCTCGCTCATCTCTGGTGGAAATGCCGCCTTAATATCCCTATCCCCCCGGATTATAGGCTTTCGGCAACGCTTGTTTATTTCTAGAATCCACCTAAAGTAACGTTACGTGACCGTGGGAGAGCCATTCTTTGGCATGAATGAGCCGACTCGACCGGAGTGACACCACGGCCTCGCAGAAAACCGGCGTGAAGCAGCACTGGGCTGTGTTTCGCTGGGTGAGTGAGGGTACCGGGGGCCCAATCCGGGGGAAATGGGGGTTTAAAGGTTGGCAGCGCACTTGTGATTCCACTGTCGTCGCGGGGGTTTACGGGTGGTGGCAACCCGTCAGCTTGTCTGCCACCTATCAGATAAAAAAAAAACTATTGATAGTTTGGCAATGCTAGTTGGTTTCTAGAAACCACCTAAAGTAACGTTCTACTCGTCAACAGTTCCATGTCCATCATTTAGATGGTTGGCAGCCTTCAACTGTGCGTTGCTCAAGAAACTTTCTACCTCGTACGACAAAACTGTGGAATGACCTATCGCCTGCGGTGTTTCCGGACCGATAAGGCCTGCAAACCTTCAAGAAAAGAGCGAACTCCCTTTTAAAAAGGCCGGCAGCGCACATGTGACTCTTGTAATCGCTTACCATCAGGTGATACGTCTGCTCGTCTGCCCCCTATATCATAAAAAAAAGTAACGTAATCTTACAGATACGACACATCAATGATGAAAGCGGTAACAAAAAAGTAACTTTATCTTACAGATACGAAACGTCTTACAGATACGACACATCAATGACGAAAGCGGTAACAAAAAAGTAACTTTATCTTACAAATACGAAACGTCTTACAGATGCGACACATCAATGACGAAAGCGGTAACAAAAAAGTAACTTTATCTTACAAATACGAAACGTCTTACAGATGCGACACATCAATGACGAAAGCGGTAACAAAAAAGTAACTTTATCTTACAAATACGAAACGTCTTACAGATGCGACACATTAATGACGAAAGCGGTAACAAAAAAGTAACTTTATCTTACAAATACGAAACGTCTTACAGATGCGACACATCAATGACGAAAGCAGTAACAAAAAAGTAACTTTATCTTACAGATACGAAACGTCTTACAGATACGACACATCAATGACGAAAGCGGTAACTTTATCTTACAAATACGAAACGTCTTACAGATGCGACACATCAATGACGAAAGCGGTAATAAAAAAGTAACTTTATCTTACAGATACGAAACGTCTTACAGATACGACACATCTATGACGAAAGCGGTAACAAAAAAGTAACTTTATCTTACAAATACGAAACGTCTTACAGATACGACACATCAATGACGAAAGCGGTAACAAAAAAGTAACTTTATCTTACAAATACGAAACGTCTTACAGATGCGACACATCAATGACGAAAGCGGTAACAAAAAAGTAACTTTATCTTACAAATACGAAACGTCTTACAGATACGACACATCAATGACGAAAGCGGTAGCAAAAAAGTAACTTTATCTTACAAATACGAAACGTCTTACAGATACGACACATCAATGACGAAAGCGGTAACAAAAAAGTAACTTTATCTTACAAATACGAAACGTCTTACAGATGCGACACATTAATGACGAAAGCGGTAACAAAAAAGTAACTTTATCTTACAAATACGAAACGTCTTACAGATGCGACACATCAATGACGAAAGCGGTAGCAAAAAAGTAACTGTATCTTACAGATACGAAACGTCTTACAGATACGACACATCAATGACGAAAGCGGTAACAAAAAAGTAACTTTATCTTTCAAATACGAAACGTCTTACAGATGCGACACATCAATGACGAAAGCGGTAACAAAAAAGTAACTTTATCTTACAGATACGAAACGTTTTACAGATACGACACATCAATGACGAAAGCGGTAACAAAAAAGTAACTTTATCTTACAAATACGAAACGTCTTACAGATGCGACACATCAATGACGAAACAGATACGAAACGTCTTACAGATACGACACATCAATGACGAAAGCGGTAACAAAAAAGTAACTTTATCTTACAAATACGAAACGTCTTACAGATGCGACACATCAATGACGAAAGCGGTAACAAAAAAGTAACTATCTTACAAATACGAAACGTCTTACAGATGCGACACATCAATGACGAAAGCGGTAACAAAAAAGTAACTTTATCTTACAAATACGAAACGTTTTACAGATGCGACACATTAATGACGAAAGCGATAACAAAAAAGTAACTTTATCTTACAAATACGAAACGTCTTACAGATGCGACACATCAATGACGAAAGCGGTAATAAAAAAGTAACTTTATCTTACAGATACGAAACGTCTTACAGATACGACACATCAATGACGAAAGCGGTAGCAAAAAAGTAACTTTATCTTACAAATACGAAACGTCTTACAGATACGACACATTAATGACGAAAGCGGTAACAAAAAAGTAACTTTATCTTACAAATACGAAACGTCTTACAGATGCGACACATTAATGACGAAAGCGGTAACAAAAAGTAACTGTATCTTACAGATACGAAACGTCTTACAGATACGACACATCAATGACGAAAGCGGTAACAAAAAAGTAACTTTATCTTACAGATACGACATATCAATGATGAAAGCGGTGACAAAAAAGTAACGTAATCTTACAGATATGACACATCAATGACGAAAGCGGTGACGGCTCTCGTGGCGTCCATAGCGGACGAGAGCCACGCGCTGACGCAGGCGGACGTGGCCGCGTTCACGCCGCACCAGCTGGTCAACCTGCTGCAGGAGCTCATCGACCGCCCCGCGCTGCCGCTGCCGCGCCTGCACGCGCTCGGCGCGCACTACGCCGTGGACCGCAGCCACAACACCGAGATACAGTACAGGTGCGTTGTAAGCATAACGATGAAGTTCTGTTTATACCGGTATTTGTGAACATTTCTACCGACCATTCTGAACAACATTTTTTCTATGAATAGTTGATATTTTATAGCAATCTTTTGCGATTTATTCTTAAGTAAATAACACACATAAAAATTTCATCTCGTGTTCAGGCGGGACTCGACAGCTCATGTCGAATCAAGCACTTACAAATTTCGTCGACTTAGTAACGCGTTCAGTGGTATAATTGGTAGTACATTCACCCGGATTGTGGAAGGTGTGGGTTCGAGTCCCGCCTGAACACGAGATGAAATTTTTAAGTGTGTAATTTATTTTTTCTATGACTTTTGGAAATTCGTATAAAAAAAATTCAACTTTTCATACAAAGTCGGTCACGTGACTTGGTCATTTTATATAGGAAGTCGAAAAAATTTTGATTGACATTTCTCCAAATAAAAGTACTAATAACTTCTTTTCCATTATTATAGTATTCGATTCACGTTTGTTTGAAGTACATATCGATTATACACTTTAATCGAAGTTTTTTTCTAGGTCACCTTTCTCTGAAGCTAAAATTTAGAAACGTCAAGTGGCTTATTAGTTTGGCTCGACTATAACATAGTTATAAAAAAGTTACAAAGAAAGTTATTTTTAATAATTGTTATTTTCAACGAATTGGATTTTTTTAACTACGTCTACATCGAATTGGTCAATAGATTTGGCTCTACCAGTTTTAATAAATATAAATTAATATTATTTTTAAATACTTCATATTTCAAAACATCACATACATTGATCTGAATCCGATAGGTAGCTCTAGCACCTTGTGTTACCATTAAAAGTTATAGAGAATAACAATTAACATAACTGGTTTTTTTTACATTTAACAATTAAAATGTTAATCATAAATAACATTTAATCCCAATACTAGTTCCTTATCTACTCGCATCCTGCTCCTGACAGCCATGCGCAAATCGTCAATGCACCTGACCTGAGGCCATCCCACACTACATTTACCAAGACACGTACTCCACTCCAGACATAATATGACGTATCACGTCATATTATGTAGAAATGGTTACTTTATAAGTAAAAAACATCCAATACCGTTAAAGCTGGACCTCTTCTTCAACAGACTTTTCATTTATTTTATAATGTGTCAAGAAAGTCGGAGTATCTTCTAGGCAAACACGTTACATCCTAGACCTCAATGTCACTTTCCGTCAGATGAGATTGTGTCAAACTTTGGCCTATAGGCCATAAAAAAAAATCCCATGCCATTCCAATAGAGTAACCATACCCTATGACGTAAGCGACAGTGGCGCCTTCATTTATTTTCATGACATTGACTTTATATTGATTTTTTTTGCAGATGGCTCCGCCTTTGCATCAGAAGCAGAGACGACAACAAACTGAGCGAGGTATTCGACTTCGTGAACAAACAGGGGCGCATGAAGTACGTGCGGCCGGTATACCGCGACCTGTACGCGTGGGAGGAGGTGCGTCAGCGCGCCATAGACAACTTCCTCGCGAACGAGCCCTATATGATGCACGTCTCCGCGTACACGCTGAGGAAAGACCTACATCTCAGCGCATGACGACTGACAAAGCTTTAATCAATATTGGTTGTAAAGATTATACAATGTACACGGTATAAATATGTATTATTATTATAAATAAAATATTGATAATTTACGTAGTTGACTTTCCATTACTTTTTTATATAAGTTAGCACTTTTGATGTAGATAAATATCCTCCATATCTTAGATTGAGATTACCAGGTGCGTCGCTTCGGAGCCCGGGGTACACTTGGAGTATGATCGAGGATTCTGGATGTCTGGTGATTATATTGAAGCGAGTGTCGTCTGACCTACGCCAACCTTAGACAGAGGAACCAGAATTACTGGATCACGGTTACACGTTCAAAATCATCATCTCAAATATTGTACGTGTCCACAATTTTGAGAAACTATCCGAAACGTGTAGTTTTCCTTCATGGCCGAGTATAAATATGCACAACATACATCTGAAAAATCAAGAGGTGCATGGTCGAATTCGAACCACGACCCGATGCATAGACCTAGAATGTCGTATTTAAATAAAAGAGGAGCGGCTCGTGTGAAAGGGATGGGGATGTGGACCCTCTCTATGGTATGACTTATATTTTGATATTTCTAAACGCAAACTGAAATTCGTTGTTCTGTTTTTAAACGCACCTTCGAGTGTCACTGCACTGCCTGTGATGTGACACCTGTCATTCAATCAACTGTCACAATATAACCTAAAAACTGGGTTTCATCTCAATAGTTTGGTATTGAAGTTAAATAAAAAACATTTACAAATAATATTCTTAAAATGTCTGCAGCTAAAAGGGTTCAGGTAATGTTTGGAATCTGCGAAAGTTCTTTGAAATATATCAAATTATGTTGTTGTTAACCTCTTTATATTTGTAGTCTAAAAGTCTAAATTAATGAATAAAATGAAATATATTTCAGCAATGGGCCACCTTTGCTCGAACCTGGCACATATTTGACTGCAAGTGGCAGGACCCCTACGAGTCAGCAGTAGTTATCAAGAAATATCTGATGGGTTTGCATAAGCCGATATACCATCCCATGAACGACTGCGGAGACGTGGTTGTGTGCATCAACAGCCGCCAGATAGCTCTTCGTGGCAACGACTGGCGGAAGCGCGCTTACTTCCATCACACTGGCTACCCTGGTGGTGCGTCTTGGACCCTGGCTTGGGAATTACATAATAAAGACCCTACAATGGTTAGTATCTAGTCACTAGTGACTTGACTGTTTTGGTTTTTTTAATCAGTTAGGGTATGCGTAAACTAACTATTCGCCCACTTAGTATAGTCCTTGGAACCTGCAGGCATATCTTCTAGTAAATACTTCTAATTATAATGCATATTAACAGCTTATTGCAAGAACTTATTTTTTCAAAAAATCATCAAGCCAAGGTTCAAAATGATAAGTTTTTGCTGAAACTGGACTAAGCAATTGACAAGCTGCTTTATTTAAATACGTAAATGTTAATAACAAAATAACGAAGTTATAAACATTTTCTCTATTACAGCTGGAATTCATTCTTTTCTATTTATTATTCAATTTTATTTTTTCAGATCATTAAGAAAGCAGTGTACAGATCAATGAAAGGAAACCTTCAAAGGCGACACACTATGGAGAGATTATTCATATACCCTGGAGAGAAAGTGCCTGAAGATGTTTTACAAAATGTTACTAACCAAATACGTCAAATGCGTCTTGTGCCTACAAGGTTGGACCATATCCCTGAAGAGGAAGTCCAGAAATATCCTAAAGTCATGGAATACCCACAAGATTATGTTTTAAAATAGAATAAATTATTTAGTTATTTTTGTAATATAGGTTTAGATTAAATGTAGCATGGTATTATGGATTTTTATTTAACTAGGTTTTCCTTCATCTTAGCAGATTTAATTTTATATCATAAAAGGGGTTTGGATTTTTTTCTACAGAGCCTGAACCACCTAATCATGTGCTATTTCTTATTTTTTCTAAAATCACGGACATGGTCATGTTAAAAAATCGATAGATCAAATTAAAAATTGATAATTTCCATTAATATAATGAATTAATAGAAAACATTTTCATTTTTAATTACCTCATTTATGGCATTTTACCAACATTAATTAGGCTTACCACCCATATGCACAATGAGCTGACTTGGATTTGTCATGTTGTAAGTTAGTTTTATTGTTGTGGCACTCAAAGAGATAGTTTGTTTATTTATAAGAACAGTCGCGATTTGACCCTTTTGGCCGTGTATAACTATTGTCCAAGTGACAGGTGAAATTATGTCGCGAATGCATGTACAAATGACAGGTAGCTTTTCTGTTGAAATCAGCGCCCCATGGCGCATTTACATTCATTATATCGAAGTGTTTAATTGTCATTTATCACCATCATCATCATCATCATCAGCCCATTTAAGTCCCCACTGCGGGGGCACAGGCCTCCCTCAATCACATGAGGGGTGATTGCCATACTCACCACGCTTGGCAGACGGGTGGGCGAGGGTTTTGATATAAATGCAGAGTTTTCTTTCTCTGGGTGCTGATGATCATGCCAGCAGCTTTACCTTAGTCGCCTTTTACGACACCTCGGTAAGAGTGAGGGTGGCCTATTCTACTCTGCCGGGGACCACACGGCCTTAACAATTTATCACCATATCGGTAGGTATTATTAGAGTTGCAAGCATAGAGAACACATAAGTAGGTACCTAAGCTAAAGTGCAATAATTACATTACCTACCTACTTACTTAGCCATAGGTACATAATGTGTCTAAATAAGATCAAATGTTTCTATGAATGAATTGTAATGTAATGCCTGTAAGAAGGTGACGCCAATATCCATAATTTCAGGTCTTTTAAGAAGCATCTCGACCAGCTGTCAATAATTCTCTAATTATTATTATGTATTGATAGGTAAATTACATTTATTAAAATTAAAATCACAAACTCAAACAATATGATTTGACTGGTTAGATTATTATGTACGTCATGGGTACACCACTAAACACATCAAAGTATACAAAACTGAAATTTCTTCAAACACTTTCGGTTCAATATCAATTGATGAGTTGTGACAGATAGTAGTAATCTGATGTGTGGCTGTCAATACATACAAAACTTGAGGGTTTAATGAAAACAAGGGAGCAGCTGTTTTAAAAAAATATAATTTATTTACAAATTGGAGTATGGTGATATCCTGACCTGTCTACATTGTCTTATGCGGATTCACGCTCTTCAAAGTTATCGGGAGCTGGTATTTCTCCTAAGCTTAACGGAGAAGGCATCTCTACGAAATTGATGGCGCTTGGGACAATTTCACCTTCAGAGTCATCCACAATCTCAACAAAGTTACCTGTGCTACGAGCATCGTCATCAGCTTCAGAAGGCATATCTTGGATGGCTACAATGTTGAGGGGGCTAGGGGCAGCTTCATCGGCAGTCTCCTCGGCGACTTCCTCGTCGGCAGCAGCTTCTACGTTCTGAGGAAGTTCGTCAAAAGCACTGTAGACGAACGGATGCACATAGACATCGTCATCAAAGTTGCTGGGTTCAATACCAAGCTCTTCGAATCCGCCGTAGGCGAGCGGGTGGACAAAGACATTGTCATCAATGTTGCTAGGCTCGGCGGCATCGTCAAAACCATAACTCTCAGCATTCTCTACAAATTTAACCTGCTCGACAATGACGGTGTCAAACGGAGCGTCAGCGGCGAATACTGCTTCGGGGTTGGTTTCGAGATCCTCCTGGAAAGCGTCGGCGATCTCGTCAGCAGGTTCCTCGAAAATCTCTGGCTCAGGCGCCTCCACGATCCGCACAGGCTTGTTCACGGATACAGCTGCAGCCGCAGCCACTAGGGCGAACGCTATAAGAATCTTCATTTTGTCTAAAAAGAAAAGAAGACTTTCGTTGTTTTTTTCAAAAAGGGATTTTGCTATATACCTACTAAATGGATTGATAATATAATAATTCATTATAACACTTACTTAAATAAGGGAGAGAGATAGGATTAGGTAATAGGTACCTTTTTTGAACAGGCCTATTATAAATCGTGATCTAAATTTATTACCGTCATAAAGCTCCTGTCGTCCCGTTCCAACAAGCAATGTTAACAGAGGCTGGCACGAGTTTTGTTCCGGGACAATTTTTAGTTCACGAATTGTAATAAGGGGGGCGAGATGTTTAAGATGTTTAACAGCCTATCATTACAATACCCAAGTATAATACAATAATTGTGTTTATTAACTCTTTATGATACTCAATTATCTACCTATATCTTACCTGACACGGCCCTATACTATTTTAGAGAACAAAAACATTCATCGATGATTTTGTAAAAGAAAAATGTACGAAGAACTTCAATGAGGTCAAAGAAATAAATAATCAATTTATTACATACCGATGCAACTTCACTAAACGTAGGTAATTAGAAGGTATTTACATTACATTGGGTACATGTATAAGTAGGTAAGAGTTACTGTTTTAACTTTTCTACTAAACGAATGGTTTTTGGGACGTTATGAAAATGTAATAATGCAATGAAAACAATAATATAGCAAACTCACCTGACAGTTTTATTACACGCCTCGAATCAAAATCCGATAATGTGAATCGTATATATAGGTACCTAAAGCACGTATTTATCACCGGCCCTTACATTCTGATTACTGATAAACGTAATCAGTCTACTATCATTTGACCACGTATAAATCCGTTAAATACTTTTTAATGAATTGGTCCCGAAAATATGTACTCGAAGGGCAGTAAAAAACAAAAGCGACCATATGCATGTCAGGTCACGCCTGCCGGCGAACTGATGCTAAAAGATGTAAAGGTGCTCAGTGAAGAAATGTTGGACTATCAATGTTTTATGAATGAGATTCTACTCTATTCAGAGCAAATGTTCGCACTTATTATTTAGGTTAAATTTTATGATCGGGTTTGAAGAATATAACATTGTAATCTTGAACGTTATCTATTCTTATTGCAACTTTAGGGGAGGTTTGCAATATTGTGTATTTAAACTCCTACAGCATTAAGTATTATTGTGGCTGCCATATAAATATATCAGCAAAGTCAACAGCTAAAGTAGACTAACACTGCAAATATAACTATGTTAATAACGGATTATCACAAACCCACAACAATCCAATAACTATGTAGGTACGGTACCTACGATGTTTATTACACTTTTGTTATTGCTTGGTGCAGTCGCTAAAGGCTAGCGAAGACTTTATACCTATTTCGAAGGAAAACTAAAACATTATGTATTGCTTAAAATAAGCCAAAACAAGAATTAATTCTTTCGTAAATTAGTAAGTAAGTATATAATAATAAAATAAATAATTTTCATTATTTGGAACAAAATTTAGAAATATTTTTAACGAAACAAGAATTTGTAAACAGAAGACAGACGACAACAACTCAAACGGCGAAAGTTATTTGATAATAAATAATACGTAATCTGCATAAATTCCCCAATAGTTAATTAGACAATGAGAAGGTATAAATAATAAACAACATGTTGAATTGGAAACAAACATTATATATTTTATATAATTCTTCTCTTCCATTACACCAAATTAGTGCTAAATATATTTGGCAATATAAAAAATAAGGAATACATTAGACTCGAGATTTTTCAATCATACTACCTAATATTCATATCTAATAAGGTAAATATTGTTACAGTCAGAATGATCAAATTGGACATAGCTGAAAATGTATTAACCAAAATATACAACGACCTAATTAACAGAAATTCCATTACTAGGCATTATTAGGCATCTAATAATATCTTTGAATTTTTGATTCTTGAAAAATATTTTGTTAATTAGGTGGGAAAATGTATTTAAAAGATAACAATTGGCTTTTTTGTAATAAATTGGAATGTATAAAGAAATTACAGCACAGAGTCCATTAATTGTATTCGAATGTTTGTAATATTTAAATGCTGTGTATTATTGATTCTGAACAGGTACGATTACGTCATAATTTTTATTTACAGCTAAAACAACTAAAGAAAGTACCAAGCAAACAGGTCGTTTAATAACCTTATTATAAGACAGATTATTATTTTACTATATTTAATTTGTTCTGAGATTAAGACGCGATATATAGCAAGTCAGCTATAGATGTATAATTATTTAAATACTTCCTCAAATATTTATCAGGGCGTCAATACTTACACATATCTAGAGATACATAAAGTAAGAAACTACTTTGCGATATTGATACACAACATGACTATTTATCAGATGCATAAAACCTTATGTAGGTTTTTTTCATTTGCCTATAAAATCACGCTTTCTATTAATCGATGCCTGTTCTACTGTAGTTCCCAGTATCTATAGTGCATAAAACGTAAACGAGTGTAGAATACACAAAAGTCCAATTTAATATTTTGTCTGTAACATTGACATAATCATTCTTTTGGAATACAATTTCTAATATGCGTTACCTAAATCTCTTACATTAGGATAAAACAAATGACTATAAAAATATACATAGTGATAACAAAATCTGGATAACCTTAATATTAACGATAAGATGAAAAAGAATACGACATTAATTCTAAATCAATTGAGTCTCTCACGTTCCAAACTGTAGCTTTTCTTGACAGTCAAGAGTGTAATAAACAAATACAAAACAACTTTAAGACAAGAAAACCTATATTTTTACTTGATTTTTATTCCACGACAATTTTAGTCTCTTTCGGATGATCTCAATGGCTCAGTAGCTGAGGTGAGGCGCCCAAGCGCGGAAAGTTTCAGCTTCGATTCCCGGTGGGTATTTTCTATGTTGCATCGGGTCCGATGTGCCCTCTGCTTCGTCATTTAACACACATTGTACAAGAAAGCCTTAGTTTGAGACTAGGTGATCGGTAATTATTGTCTGGCGCATTTCAATACTAATTTATTTATTTACTTAGATTTTATAATTAATCCGGTATTTACTGATCCGATAATTTAAGTTGTGTTTTGCTTTTTCGTTATCAATCATAAACGGCGATTGCCTAGGACAATGAGTAAGTAATCTTTGTGTGTAAAATGACTAATGAGAATTCCATAGAAGTCTGAATCGAATTGTTTTAAGTTTCAACGAAAAAACATGTTATTGATACACCCGGGTAGGTCAAAACAAGACGAAATTAAGCAAGTAGGTATACCGGCTTTGATCACAAGCCGACACTAAACTTGTGTCTAAACTCTGAGCTCTGGTCGGAACGTCACTCAGTACCTAAGTACTTACTAAAATGTACCTACTTGTTTCATATCGTCGCGTTTAGCCACGGTTCAATTATAATGTATAATGCAAAGCGAAAGTTCTAAATCGCAAAAGACAAGTTCTCGAGGCACAAAAAAAGAATGTGATTGCTAATAATTTTATTTTTTTCTTTTATTAATTATTTTTCATATTGATAGTGAACGAAAGAAACTCAATTGAATACCTTTACCACAGCTCATAGACTTTCAAAAACTTAGTCCTGATTTAACCAACATATAATGTTAATAAGGGCAGAGTCCTCCAACTTTAAAACAACGGTAACCACACTTTAACCGTGTTTGCTATTGGTGCTTGCATGGTTAAAGCATGTTTACTGTTGTTTGAAAGTTGGTGAACTCGGTCCTAAGAATGTTATATTTACTATTATGTATTACTACAACAGGATGAAAATATCTTTCTGTATACTGAACCCAGAGTGTAAGTCGGTACTATAAGGACGATAATAGTTTTATAATAAAACTTGTCAGTTGTTTTTTCATGTAAGTATATTTCTTTTATCTTACCAGTACGATTAATATAAGATGGACGTATGACTATTACAGCAGAGAGCAAATAACTTTGATAACGAATGTATGCGCAATACTATTGATAAGTAGTCCACCTACTTGGTGCTTGTTTGATCTGCAATTTGGTTTTTATTAACTTAAATGAATTTAAGTCATAACTATAATGTATCAATACGGACAGTCCGCTCGTGACCACGGCTGCTGTAACGTAGCCGAAACGTCGAGCCAAATATGTGAGTACACAATGTTGTTTCACATAAAAAATATCGTGTTAATCCCCGTATTGATATATTATAGTTATAATGCAACGCGAAAATCTAAAAAACTAATTTAAGTCATACTTATAGAGAAAATATATCTTCAGTAAAAATCATATAATGTGAAGAAAAACGTTAAACTTACACTCAGGGCACTTTTAACTATTATAAAATATGAATGAATATGCGTGATTTTTATGCGATTTTGGTGTGTTTTAGGTTTATCTATATTTATGAGGAGATTATTGTGAGAAAGTAAAAAATAAGTTTTTTTTTGTCTTTAGTTCTACCCATATTTCATTTATATTTTATTTATTAATCTTAAGAATACGTAATAGTTTTGCATGAACCATTCGTTTTTGCAAATTCTATTTCCTATTTTTTAAATTACGAAATCACACCCCTAGATCTAAAGGGAGTCAACTTCAACATCTGTTTTTAGATACGTACTGTAGTTCAACGTTATCATTAGGTTCATTAGTTACCTATTGACTAATACTTTTAAGTAACTCATCAATACAAGAGTTAATTCTAAATGATAAAAATACATATTTGGCTAAGCGAAGGGGAAATGATAACACATAAATCCAATTTTTAGTACTTCATTCCCTTATTTTATATTTCAAGATGAACCACCTGTTTAGATCTAGGTTGCGAAATGAAATTAAATAAACCTTTTAAAGGCTTAAGTTTTATGTTATTGTTATATTGTGTTCATAACTTTAGAGCAGACAATAAAATAATTGCCCACAACGACCAAAAAACCATTGAAATTACATTTGGCCCAAAATATTTTTATTTACAATCACAATACAAATAGCTTATCGCATTACCGTGAATATATATATAATATCTATGAATTTCATGTATTTATACTATGTATGTGGAATAAGTAGAAGACATGCTTGATAAAATCTTAATATATTACCGGTTTTCCAGATATTATCATCGGTAATGTTTCTAAAATCTGTGATAAACAGTAAAAACAAGTTACAAACTCCAAATCATGCAATATTATTCAGTATATTGTTAGTGAGATCTTTTTAATTCATATACCTAATTCCTGTTTTGAAATGAGACAACCCTAACCCTCGTTTAAAACAAAAAGGGACAAGAAAAGATGAGTGACAAGAATAGGCTTATCAATTGACTAAACATCTGAAAAGCTTTGAAGGGTAATTCTCGTGCACTCGACATTTTAGTCGGATTTAGAGATTGCATATATTCGTCCATTCAAATCTCGAGCTAGACTTCCACGTCGAGTAGTCGAGAATAGGCCCACTATACTTTCACGCTCTATTGTTAACAGTCGCTTGGTATATGAATACTTAAATAATTTTGCGCAACTAAGCTGTTGAATCTTATGGTACAAAATATGCTCTAAAATCAGTCAAAGGAGTTTGGAATTTGTTCTATCGCCAATCAACTGTTTTTGTCCATTTCACAGCTAACTGAAAAAGTCGGACAACAAATGTTTTGAACAAGTTTTAGATCTATTTGCGTCTGGCTCTGCTTAGACAAATTAATGAATAAGAACCAAAATATTTAAAAATATATGTTGACTAAAAGTGTTACACCTATCATTATCTTCTTAGATACGGCCAACTTAACATTTTTTTTTTACTTTTTTAACACATGCATTTTAGGAATCAACAATATGGAATAAAACGATGAAATAATACACAAAGTCTCATTCTTATACATTAGAACATAATTAAGTAAATGAAACTAATAAAATATACACTTAGGTTATACCTGAACATTATTGGAGCTAAGACAGAAACAATTTAATACAAGTCCTTATACCGTAAATATAAAACCATTTGATTCTCATATTTAATCCTAAAAGGTAAGGTTTAAATTTCACTAATATTTGTCGAAGTGAGGCAGCAGTGTGGTCGCCCCAGTGACTAACTTTACTAGTTCCATTTTTTCATTTCATAAGTCCTGACCATATTGTCCGACAAAGCGCCAGCTTGTAAAATTATGGTTAATAGTTATGTTTCTTAATATAATGTGACTCTTGTGGTATGAGTGCGGATCTAAAGCGTGTGGCAGGGGAAGATAAGTCGTAACAAAACAATTTTTCGTAATTTTCTTGATATAACGTTATTTAAAACTGCTTCGACGGCATGCAGCTGCGACTATTATAGTTTCAGAGAAATCGGTTTTGTCATTTCTTATAAGCAAAACTCCGTTAAGGCAGCAAACAGAGTCGAGAGCCCCTCGAGGTTCGTTAATTCGAAATTAACGAAAGTCGACTGCACTCCACCTTATTACATATCGAGATTTAAAGTTATCACCGTACTAAAGCTCATGTGATCCCGTTGAAACACCAAATGTTAAAAGGGGCTGGGACGATTTTTTTTTCAGGACTACCCCTAGTTCACGATATGTAATAAGGGGAAGTATATTTAAGGTGAGTAGGGCACACTAGCGACGCCAATCGATTTTAATTTAGCTACTATACCGGATCTATTTTAAACCATTTCGGGGTTACAGCCTCTAGGCAAACACTTATACTATTTAATAAATAACTATGCACAAATATCGGGTCCAACGCGTATGCGAAATATTGATTCACGCCAAAAGTGGCCGCTTTTGGCGTGAATAAATTTTTCGCATGGTTATTTAAATAATATCAGTATCAGTGGTTGCCTAGAGGCTTTAACTCCGGAATTGTTTAAAATTGATCCGGTTTAGTAGCTAAAAATTAAAATCGAATGGCGTCGCTAATGTGCCCTACCCGTCACCTTAAAGATCAGTACAGTACCACAGTATACACAGTAGCAATAAAAAAGGACGTTACAACTAGCGCCACTCCGTTGACCTTGTAAACTAAAATGAAGGGTTCCCCAATTTCAAAATGATGACACGCCCGCACGGTGCGTGCTATCGCATTCTCGCAGTCTTTCTCGCCCCAGCAAATAACCGGTCAGTGTGATAGAGAAGGACAGAAACATAGGACAGCACGGCACGATGTTGCTAGAGTGCTGAAGCTTAACCTTTACAATACGTCAAAGTTCTAACAACGAAAGCTTGAGGAACTGACGGAGTTTCCATGCCATGCCTTACCAATGGGGTTACAATAACCTATAAGGTAAGTGGCAATGGCGCCATTTTTCCTGTAACGACTAAGAGCCGATTCGACCAATCATAATCCGATACTAAATCTACGGTATAGCCCTGTCATTCCATACAACCTGTGCGGATAAAGAATGGGATCAGAAATGGCGGCGCATCTATTCACTTCTCGCTCGCACACATATTTGCGTCTATACTCGCACTCGTGGGGTGCGAGTATAGACGCAAATAGTGTGCGAGCGAGAAGTGAATAGATGCGCCGCCATTTCTGATCCCATTCTTTATCCGCACGGGTTGTACAAATCCGACGTTATACCATAGATTTATCCACGGAAAAAGATTGGTCGAATCGTGCTTTAATGACAAATTATAAGTTTTGGTTTTCAAGGCGGCCGGGGCGGCGCTATTCGCAATTTGTCATATTGTGCTACTAAAATTTTTATAAGAGTTCGCGCCACGAAAGGAGTCCCGTGAAAAGTGCGCTATAGTCGCTATCAACATACAAATTTGAACTTTATGTCCATAGACACAAGGGATCTAAAGTTTTAGTTCCGTGTTTTTCCGTGGGACTTGTTTCCTGGCGCGGACAGTAGACTTTAGTCTACTGTTACTACTAAGTTTAGGTGTACTTTAGTACACCTACATACCGGTACAAAATCTTGGCCATAGTGTAATTTTCATACAAACATGCTCTCTTTAGAGGTTCACAGAGCAAAAGGTATTGTTTTCACTGTAGCAAATTTTAACGTTTATTTAATGTTTGAATGCTCAACTTTCAATTAATTAATTCAATCAACTCATTAAACCACTGGATTTCTACAAAATAAGAAATATCATGATTACTTTTTACATCCCATATAACGTTGTATCAACGCGAAAAATAAAATCGTTCATCCTTGATTATGAAGAAATTGAGTGGTTTCATTTCAAAAGACGTTTGAATTAATTACGGTGACGGGTAGGGCACACTAGCGACGCCAATCGATTTTAATTTATAGCTACTAAACCGGATCTATTTTAAACAATTTCGGTGTTACAATCTCTCGGCAAACACTTATACCATTTATTAAATAACTATATACAACGCTAAATACCAATAAATAACGAGAAAAATTGATTCACGCCGAAAGCAGCCAATTTTGGCGTGAATTAATTTTTTGCCTACAAAAACGGACCCAATATTTGTGCCATGGTTATTTAATAAATAGTATAAGTGTTTGCCGAGAGATTGTAACCCAAATTGTTTAAAATAGATCCGGTTAAGTAGTTAAAAATTAAAATCGACTGGCGTCGCTAGTGTGCCCTACCCGTCACCTTGATTAAAAGTTGAGCATTTCAACATTAAATAAACGTTAAAATTTCTACAGTGAAAACAATGCTTTTTGCTCTGTGACACTGTAAAGTGAGCATGTTTGTATGAAAATTTCACTATGAAGAAGATTTTGTGCCGGTAGGTGTATTTATTGCTGGGCTTTGCCGGCAAGAAGGTCAGTAGGTCTGCGCGTGCGTCAGGGCGGGGCGGCGGCGACTCATTTGATGGCTCGCGCCTCGGGCAGGAACGCGTCCCAGTACCGAATCGACTGCGGGAAACATTTGTATTTTAAACATACGCTTTCCAATTTAAAACGCCAAAGCACTCATACTTTTTTTTTCATTCATAACGTCGCTTTAAGGTGACGCATCGACGAAACTAGCGACCGCCAAAAGATTTGTATTAATGAGCAGTTTTCCAGTAGATATTTATGTGGGACAGAATAAATAATACACCCAGGTTTCGGGAATATTAGCTTCTATAATATATTCGTCTTTACTACGTCTTTCGCCTTTCACAGTCGTCGGCTATACGTCGTCTATCTCACTCTCGCACGTCATTCTAATTCAAATATCGATCTCTTACACGTTCCTCATCATCCATCTACCGATCACCAATCCTACACTCGGCCATCCTACATTCAGTATGCCCTCATACTGCACTTATACGTCTTCCATACACCTTAACTAACTAATAACATCTTTACAAAAGCAACACAAAACAACTTCTTAATATAAACAAAACCACTTTACAATAATTACATCTTCATAAAACCGCTATAAAAACACACATCTAAACTTCTTTCTCTTCTTATAATTCATTATTATTTCTTCCCTTCGAACGCTATGTTTCCCCTTGGTTTCAATCTCCCTCTTTTCCTCCTTTTCCAAAACACCGTCCATGCTCTACCCCATTTCTTCTGACTGCCTCTGTGTCGATTCTCCTATCACGGACGAGCCCCCAAATGTGGGACTTGAGATTGAAAAACGGGATTTCAGGGTCTTCCAATCTTCTTTATTGTATTATAATCGCAGAGCAAGCCTATTTTTTGTCGTCCGTCGTCACGAGTGAACGGAGGGAATGATGGAGTTATCTGTGGGTGTGACAGATAACTCCATCATTCCCTCCGTTCACTCGTTCTCTGTTCACTTTTACTCTGTTCCATTCTACTCGTCTTCCATCCGTTTCACTCTCTCATAATCCCACATTTATTAACTATGAAGTTACTCGTTAGATAGTGTAAGCAGTCTCTATATATTACAGGTGTTGAATGATATATCGTGTGCTCCATAATTTATGGGAAAATTTCCCAGTGCTAGGTTTTTCACATTTACCTAATATTTCAAAATAACCACATGGTTGGTTACATGGAAAATAAGTATAAAAAAAAAGTGTTTTAAAACCATGGCGTTTGGAGATGCTTTTGATTGCTGCCCGTTTGAAACTGGGCAGTTTTTCATTAAAATTTCTATATTGAAACATAATTTTTAACTGGAGTTCATTTTTTTTGCTGATTAATCAAAATAAAAAATATTTTTGAATAAAACCTTTTCAATTCATAGGTAAATGAAAATGAAATATAGCAACACTCTCAATGATGCGACCAATCGAAATCGAAGTGGCCACTTTTAGCATTTACTAAAACTATGGTAATCTACAAGTAGGTAACCATAGTTTTAGTAAATGCTAAAAGTGGCCACTTTTGCAATAATAAGAATTATGGTTACTTGTGCAAAAATAATATTACACAATTACATCTCAAAAAATTCATGATAACTTTTTTATGAATTCACTGTTGTATCTACTTTTAAAAAAATGTTTCACAATGGTCACAATTAATACAAATCTACGTTACGTCGATGTCCCACCTTAATAACGAAACGAGCCTATACCTTCCTGAAAGGCCGGCAACGCATCGCCACTCCCTCTGGTGTGGCTAATGTCCATGGGCGGCGGTGATCACTTACCATCGAGTGACTTGCTTGCTCGTTTGCCTTCCTTTCTCATAAAAAAGTTACAACTATGCTCTGACTTTTTCATTAAGTTTAATATCACATAAGAAAATGCTTTTTTCGACTAGATATTTGGCCGCAATCTCACGTGATGGTAAGTGATGATGTGGCCGAAAATGGATCATGTATGTCTAGTAAAAGTACAACCATGTTGCTAGCACGCTCGCCTCAGTTTTTTTTTTTAATGTAATTCTCACAACATCTCATACGTTGACCTGATTCCGTACTAAGTAGCTTAAGCACTTGTGTTACAGATATCAGACAACAGAGGAACACAAATATATACTTAAATACATATATTACACCCAGACACTGAACAAACACAAGTGTTCATCGCACGAATGTTTGTCCAGGGTGGGGATCGAACCCACGACCTTTGGCGCAAGAGGCAGGGTCACTACCAATTGCGCCATCCGGTCAGTCAAATTGATTTCCAAACTTGGTAGATTTTTTGTCTAATTGTATAGTAGGATAGGATGTTACATACCTGCGCTTGATGCTTCATGTGCTCCTCGAGGTATCTCAGTATAGTGGCCCTCAGTTCAGTCAGCCGCACCTCGTCCCAGCGTTCTAACTCCTTCTTGATGACGCGCGATATCGTGTCGAACTCTTGCTGACCGCGTTCCACTTTCGACTCCCACTGCGAATAGTATTATCATACTTTGAAGAGGAGTTAACAAATTAAGATGGCCGATTTTGTGGTAATGACACATATCATAATTTCAGCCAATAGACGTCCACTGCTGTACATAGGCCTCACCCAATGATCTCCACACAGATCAGTTCTGTGCCGCCCGCTTTCAAGGGATGCCCGCAACCTTCACCAGATCGTCGGTCCACCTTGTGGAGGGCCTGCCACAGCTTCGACCTCCTTTACCTACGCAGCCTCCACTTGAGGACCTTTCTGCCCTATCGGCCGTCTGAACTCCTCGCAATGTGCCCTTCCCATTGCCACTTCATCATCATCATCGTCAGCCCATTTAAGTCCCCACTGCTGGGGCACGGGCCTCCCTCAATCACATGAGGGGTAATTGTCATACTCACCACGCTTGGCAGACGGGTTGGCGAGGGTTTTGGTATAAATGCAGAGTTTTCCTTCTCTGGGTGCTGTTGCTCATGCCAGCAACTTTACCTTAGTCGCCTTTTACGACACCTCGGTAAGAGTGAGGGTGGCCTATTCTACTCTGCCGGGGACCACACGGCCCATTGCCACTTGAGGCATGCAATTCTTCGGGCTATATCTAATACATACATACATATAGATAGGCCAAATCAAAAAGGCAGTTTAACTATAAATTGGCTTGTATACCGCGGGTTAACCTAAGCTGTCTAGTGGTTGCAAAGTTTTACAGCAATCGCTTCGATGTAAGACGGTTAACGTTGTGTACAACCTGTGTACATTATGGCGGACAAACGACCAGACAGCTCACTCGATTGTAAGTGAAGTAACAGATGTGTATAGACACATCTGTAACACATGACGCATCTTGATTTGGGTAACTGGCTTCAAGGATCTGGATGCGAGTAGCTAAAGATCGATCGGAGTGGCGAACAATGTCCAGCAGTGGACTGGAACAAGCTAATGATTAATAAGAGGGTTACCTCAATGATCTCATTGGAGGCCTGTTCGATCTTCTCAGGGCGGTTCGCCAGCTCCGCCTTCGCCTTGTTCTCTCTTCGTTTCGTGAGCTGCATTTGGGCGTGTTGCCAGTTTTGAAATACCTGCAAAAATTTGTTAAAATGCATTTTGGTTCTCAAATTTCATTTTGTGAATCGCCTTTAAGGAATACGTTGACCTGAAGATAGGTTGACTGGATGACTTAATTTTTTTTCACCACTGGATGACTGCCACGGTGGCGTAGTGGTTTACTAACCACTTACAAGCGAGGTAGCACTTTAAAGCGACGACTGCGCAAGAGGTCCCGGATTCGATCTCTGGCTCAGGCCAATTAAGTATGAGCCTAGAATCTGGAAGATATGGGTCTTGTACTTCCAAGTCTCCGAAATCACGTTAAGCTTTTAATCTCCCGTGCGATCCCTCTCTGGTTACACTGGTGTTCGCGCACACACTTGTGCACTAAATTATATCCTGTGTACGTGGCTGATCTTAAGGATCGGTTGCCGTAAGCGAATTGATTGGAGGAATACCTATTTTTTTTTTGCACTCACCTTAACTCTTTCATGAAAGACGTCTTTGATAGCTCCGATGAGTCCGAGGTAGTCTTTGATGTGCTCCGCCAGCACGAAGAAGTCGGTGTTGGCTTGTTCGTTCCTCAATTGTTCTATCTGGAAAATCAATAGACAACATTCAGTCATGGCAAAAAAGTAAGTCGCGTGCGGCCAGCAATAGTCGCCTACTGTGCGCGCGGTCTCTGACATTGTCACCCGCCTGTTTGTTCAGTGTTCTAAAGTCATAAGTGGGTGTAGATATTAAGGCGGCAAAAGTCGCTATTAAGGCGGTAAAAGTCGCTATTAAGGCGGTAAAAGTCGCTATTAAGGCGGTAAAAGTCACTTCGGGTATGAGTGACCATTTCTTTTTCGCTCAATGCGGGACGTCGTTTTTTGTCAATCAGCGCTTATATTTTTTAATAATATATACAGTATTAATTACGATCATACATTAAACCAAACATCTACTACTGAGATAAAGGTAAGCTCAAGTACTTACTCTACTCTAAAAATATATCATCTGAATGTGTGGAATGCTCGTCAACAGAAACATAATTAGTTTTAGATTTTCGCGTTGCATTATAACTATAATGTATTAAGACGGGAATTAACACGATATTTATCAGTCCGCTCGTGACCACGGCTGCTGTAACGTAGCCGAAACGTCGAGCCGAATATGTGAGTACACAATGTTGTATCACATAATAAATATCGTTTTAATTCCCGTCTTGAAACATTATAGAAACATAGTTAATTATTCACGACACAAAAAACTAAACATAGTTAAGCGACTATAAAGATACTGTACCGTTTAAAACGGTGTAAACGGAACGTCGAGTCAAGTTAGACTCCGTGCCACGAAAGAGGTCCCGCGGAATCCAAATTTGAGATTAATTGTGTCTATATGCATAAGGTTCAAATTTGAATGTTGATGGCGACTCAAGCGCGCTTTACACGGGATTTCTTCGGTGGCGCGGATTCTAGAGCGCCTATTCTCGATTCAATGACACGACCGATTCCGCCAAGTGGCTTGTTTGCACTAAAAATTAAAATAATGTTTTTTGTTAAAATAATTGATACAGTGTCGAAATATTATACGATAATTCGTACATTGGGATGTGGGGGGCAATTCTCGTGCACTCGTCATTGTAGTCAGAGTGCTCAAGAATAGGCCCTCTGAGGCCCTATTTTCATGCACTCGACGTCGAAGTCGAGTTAGAGATTTGTATGAACGAAAGTATGTAATGACTAGTGGCGGTATTCTTAAGTTAGTAAGAAAACAGTAAATTAATGTAAGAAAAGTAATTTTTGTACGCGGAAAACCATAACTTTAAGTAAACAAACAAACTATGTAACTACTACGAGTAGCAAACAAAGGTACGGACCTAGAGTCTGTGGTATGTAATCAAGAAATAAAAAAAAGTTTTATAAAAAAGTATCAGCCTATATACTGTCCCACTGTTGATGCGTCAGCGCTATGTTCGGAGCGAGTGCGGTTAACGGCCGCACTCAGAGACGTCATTTAAGTTAATGTTCATTGACTTTAGTATCGGTAGTCTTTATGCGTATCAAAATAAGTGTCAATATTTTTTCTTAAGTAGCCAACTAAGTTAATCAACGACTCTGAGTGTGGCAGTAAGAGAGATATAGCATTCCTGTCTGGATTTATTGTATTTAATATTAACGTAATGCAATAAAGTCTATATTTCAACTGCTTTCGCAATCGTAATCAATCGGAATGGACAACATTTCAAATTTTCTGAGCTATGAAACAAAAATTACCAATTCTTCATTTACTTTTCCGCTTCTCGAATATATATTTATTTATATTTTATATTGCTTATTTACTGAGAAAAAAATTAAAAACTAAAAAACGTAAGATGACGTCATCGGACGGCAGATTGTAAAATATTTCTTTGCTTAGCACATTATAGTTTTAAATTTACGAAATGTCTAACCCATGACATGCAACTGTCAATAAAAGAAGACAACTTGTCAACGTTGAATGAATGAATGACGTTGACAATGAAGACACTAGTATTCTTTACCTTTGCCACTAGTACCTTTTATTATTAAAGCAATGATAAGCAAAGGAATATCGCTGTATTCAGCCGTCCGATGACATCATTTGGCGCTTACGTCTATTTAGAATATAAAGAATTTCAATAATTATTTTATGTATGACAATGGCCAAATTTTGAAAAAAGAAAAAATAAGGGTTTGTTCATTTTATGTCTATTTTCATATCAAAAAACAATATGGACATGTTAAAAATATGAAATGTTGTCCATTGTAATCAATCGGAATTAACTTGCTCTTCTGCGTAGACGAATTTTGATGATGTAACTTATAAACGTGGTACAGCTGTAGAATCTTGAGATTAGTTAAATACCCTATTGCCCCTTAGGGGCCGTCCATTAATCACGTGATCTTTTTTAGCATTTTTTTAAGCCCCCCCTCCCCCTCGGTGATTTTATTTTATTCTGAAATTAAGGACCATGATAAAAATGTCTAGACTAGGTTGCAAGTTCTTTTAGATTGTCATAAAAATAATAATAAACGAAGAGTGTAATCATACGAAAAACGTTTGACGAAAAAATAAATACACGTGATATCTTACTACACCCTTTCCCCCTTGTGTTATTTACGTGATTTTTATCAACCCCCCTCCCCCCCCCCTTTCTAGCCTCACGTGATTAATAGGTAGGAGTTACCTTCTCGTGCAGGTCGGCGGTGTGGCTGAGCGCGCGCGAGAGCGGCGCGTGCGGGTCGGCGCCGGAGAGCGCGGCGCAGGCGCGCGCGGCGTCGTGCGCGCGCGCCGCCAGCTCGCGCCTTAGGTAGGAGTTACCTTCTCGTGCAGGTCGGCGGTGTGGCTGAGCGCGCGCGAGAGCGGCGCGTGCGGGTCGGCGCCGGAGAGCGCGGCGCAGGCGCGCGCGGCGTCGTGCGCGCGCGCCGCCAGCTCGCGCCGCTCGTGCGCCAGCGCCTCGCACGCGCCCGCCAGCCGCCGCAGGCACGCCTCCAGCGCCTCCACGCGCGACGAACGCTCCTCGAACCACTGAGCGCGAAATACAACAACACTATTTATAACATCCCATTATCCCAAAAAAACTTGGTATCCTATGCAAGGTTAGGCGATACTTCACGCCGGAACAGGTTCTTAAACTCTATGAAGCTCAAGTTCGGTCGTGCATGGAGTATTGCGGTCACCTATGGGATGGCTCTGCCAAGTATCAGCTGGCTGCCCTCGACTCGATTGAGCGTCGAGCCATGAGGTTAGTTGGTGACGCAGAATTAGTGGATGGTAAATCCCAAAGCCTCGCTCACCGACGTAGAGTGGCCAGTCTATCGGTTTTTTATAGGATGCATTTTGGAGAGTGTTCGAATGAGCTTCACGACCTGATACCACCTTCTCCTTTCTACCACCGGACATTGCGGAAGACGACAGGAATCCACCCTTACACTGTGCAAGTTCCACCAGCTCGTACTAAGCGGTTCGCTTCCTCTTTCTTGGTACGAACTGCTAAGGAATGGAACAACTTGCCGGCTTCTGTATTCCCAGAGAGCTACAATTTGGGTGTCTTTAAGTCGAGAGTGAATAGGCTTCTTCTGGGTAAGCACGCTACATCTTAGACCTTATTATCACTTTCCATCGGGTGAAATGAGGTCAAGTGCAAACCCATTTAATATATAATAAAAAAAAAAAATTAAGGTGACGGGTAGGGCACACTAGCGACGCCAATCGATTTTAATTTCATCATCATCATCAGCCTATCGCAGTCCACTGCTGGACGTAGGCCTCTCCAATTGTTCGCCACTGTGATCTATGGCTTCTCGCATCCAGCTCTTGCCAGCAATCCTGCGCAGATCGTCCTCCCACCTAGCCAGAGGGCGCCCTACATTACGTTTGCCAAGACGCGGTCTCCACTCCAGAACTCGTTTACCCCATCGGTTGTCGGTTCTGCGGCTAATATGGCCAGCCCACTGCCACTTAAGCTTGCTAATCCGGTGAGCAATGTCGATAACTTTGGTTCTCTGCCGGATCACCTCATTTCGGATTCGATCTCGGATTTTAATTTATAGCTACTATTTCATTTATAGACTGATTACTGATTATCGATTTTAATTTATAGACTGACCGGATGGCGCAATTGGTAGTGACCCTGCCTCTCTCGCCAAAGGTCGTGGGTTCGATCCCCACCCTGGACAAACATTCGTGCGATGAACACTTGTGTTTGTTCAGTGTCTGGATGTAATATATGTATTTAAGTATATATTTGTGTTCCTCTGTTGTCTGATATCTGTAACACAAGTGCTTAAGCTACTTAGTACGGAATCAGGTCAACCTATGAGATGTTGTGAGAATTATTATTATTACTAAACCGGATCTATTTTGAACAATTTCGGGGTTACAACGATAAAGATAAAGAAAAAAAATTATTTCTTCAATTAAGGCCCACACAGAACACTTATGAATGTCAAAATAGGTACATAATATCTACCGCTGGTTCGGAATGTCGATTTCTACTGAGAAGACACCAGCCAGAAACTCAGTAGTTACTCTTTTCAAATATTGATGATGTTACAGACTTTCAATTGAGAAGAGAAAAAAATACAATTATGAAAGTTAATAGACTACTATGAATAACAACTCAAAAGTTTAATCAATTAACATGACCAAGAATCCTTACCATTTAAATAGTCTTGTACACTATAGTAATCTTTCTTCATTAGGCAGGTTTTAATATGAGACTTAAACTTATCCAGTGATAGGTTAATGACATGTTGTGGTATCTTATTAAATATCTTAATACTTATGCCAACAAATGAATTACCGATTTTACGAAGTCTGAGGACCGGGACGGCAAGCCTATATTTATTTCTGGTGTTAAGACTATGACTATCGGACTGGAAAAGTGTGCAAGTTCTTACGTACATACATAATGCAGTCGAGGATAAATTGGGAAGCCACGGTTAAAATATTTATTTCTTTAAATATTTCCCTAAGTGAGTCATGTGATCTAAGGCTGTATATAGCGCGAATGGCCCTTTTCAAGAAAATAGTTTGTCGTGCCGTGTTTTTACGCGAAAAATTGATTCACGCCAAAAGTGGCCGCTTTTGGCGTGAATTATTAATTCTCGCGTACGCGTGGGACCCAACATTTTGTGCATGACTATTTAATAAATAGTATAAGTGTTTGCCGAGAGGTTGTAACCCCGAAATTGTTAAAAATAGATCCGGTTTAGTAGCTATAAATTAAAATCGATTGGCGTCGCTGGTGTGCCCTACCCGTCACCTTAAATAATAATTTATATCAGATCAAAAAGTAGTCCATAATTATATTGTTAGTCAAATTCAAATAAGTCAAATAATTCTTTATTTGCATAGGCTTGTACACAGCATTTACAAATCGTCATACATTTGAATGACTTAAAACTATTTATAAGTACTTATGTATAATATACATGTTAATACATATATATGTTAATACATAAAATATACTAAACAAATAAATAAACATAATGCAATTCTACCACCGGCTCGGAAAGTTGTTTCTGGTCGAGAAGATCCGGCAAGAAACTTGCCAATTACTCTTTTTAATCACCAAACTTTCATACAATGTTGTGTCATCATCATATCAAGCCATACAGTTTACTTGTTACACAAAATAAAATAATGGTAATAATAATAAAATAAATATTATGAGGTAAATCGAAGCAGACCAGTCCCCAAAGGTGGCACCTGTTCACAAGTATGACGTATGTGTCAGCCATCATTTCACTCAACCATATTAGAGGGAATGTAATTACCCGCCACATAGCGCCACCACCTCAGAGACATTTGAGTGAGCATGACTACTTAGGTTCCCCTCATAGGTCACAAAGAGTAGACTTAATCCAATACTAATAAACTGCAGGACGAGATGTACAATAGGAGGTGGTTAGCATCTTGTCAATTATTGAATAATCAATATAAATCAATGTTTATACAGTAATAAATGCTGCTAAGCTTAATTTATTAAAATTGAGTAATTATACGCATTATTGAGTATTATTAATAATTTCCGTTAATATATATGAAAATGCTACAAGTGTGCAGGCATGGAGGTCATTATGTCCATGAATTCTTATCATTTAAGTAGTCTACAATTTTATAGATATATAGTAAAAAAACTTAGGGTGACGGGCACACTAGCGATTTGAATTGTTAGCAACTAAACCGGATATCTTTTTAACAATTTCGAAGCTGCAGCTTCTCGGAAAACATTTATACTATTTAGTCCAATTAGACATTCCAGTTTGCATTAATTCCCAACAAGCTGGATTTTTGATGATTTTGGATGATACCTATGTCAAAAGTCCCAATCGATCCCGCTTGTGCGTTGTTTTTTACCCGAGTTCAATGGTCACAAATTTGCGTTTTTTGCGTATATCTCTGAAACAACGAGAGCTATCGAAAAATGGCTTAGGCAAAGTTTGTAGATCGTAAAATTGTCTACAAAAAACTTAACTAAACAACATTGGTGCATGGTTATTTAATAAATAGTATAAGTGTTGGCCTAGAGGTTAAGACCCCGAAATTGTTTAAAAAAAATCCGGTTCAGTAGCTAAAAATTAAAATCGACTGGCGTCGCTAGTGTGCCCTACCCGTCACCTTAGAAGAAGTGGCGTAGTAAAACTGTGGAATCTACTGCCAAAGAAGGTGTTTCCGAACATCAAGAAAAAAAGCTTATTCCTTAATTAAGAGCCGACAACGCGTCTGGTACATCATGTATTGCAGATGTCCATAGGCGGCGGTAATCACTTATCATCATGTGAGCGTCTGACCGTCTGCTCATTTGTCCTCCATAATGTAAAAAAAAATCTATGTTATAAAGATTGTTGTATTCTTAGGTAATATATTCAGTTCTCCTTTTGTCGCTCTACTTTCTGCATGACACAAAGGTTGAATGGAAGAGAATGGCTCTCGTCATAATATCATAATAATATATATTAAATCTAATCCGAAAAGACAAAACACCAAGAAAAAATAAGGAAAACACTTCTAAACAATATGTATTTAGTTTTATTTGTTATCTTGGCGAACGGCCAGATTCAAGACATGCACCCGTATCGTACAAATTTGCATTATTTAAAGAGTTACGAACGGCGCAATAAGCGAGTGGAGGCCATACCTAACCAACATTTTACTGGTGTTTACTTTTATTTCAATGTTATCATAATATTAGGTATTCATAAGTATGATTCCGCCAATGTTAGAGTTATATCCGACTTATGCACTTATTCACATTTTCGACTGGCCTAATGGCATATTTGGTTCAGCTCATATCGTGAGTTCGATTTCCATTCTGGTCTAACATTTGTTTAGATAAACACTTGTTTGTTCAGGGTCTGGGTTATATAGTATTTGTTTAAATATTACCTGGAGCGGCGTGTAAATAGCCTAAATTAACTCCACAACACAAACAGCACTAAGGGGTGAGACAGCACCAAGGGGTGAGACAGCCACCAAGTTCATCCAGGCCATATACCAGTAGGCGATGCGCCTTACCATTACCATATTGTTGGGTCTTATGTTTTTTTTTCGAAAAGTTTTAATGTGTTCAATTTACAATGCCGTTAAAGTTGATCATCACGCTATATTATGCCATCTGACGGATTTCTCATGCACAAATTCGTATAGCTGTATTTGCATTAATGGATGAACATCTGGATGTTTCATCTAAAATAATTGGATTTCGTTAAACTGAAATGGGCTACCCTGTTGCATAAATTGGGCATACATTTAAATCTCACGTGAAAACGTATCGGATACTATAGAATTGTAGCTTACTTAAATGATAAGGATTCAAGGACATAATGACCTCCGTGCCTGCACACTTGTAGTATTTTTATAAATATTTACTGAAATGATTACTATTACATAATTAATCAATTTTAATAAATTAGGCTTAGCAGCATTTATAATTGTATACACATTGATTTGTATTGATTATTTTACAATCGACAAGATGCTAACCACCTACTACTTGTACACCTCGTCCTGCAGTTTATTAGTATTAGATTCTACTACTCTGTGACCAATGAGGGGAACCTACGTAGTCATGCTCACTCAAATGGGGTCATTACATTCCCTCTAATATGGTTGAGTGAAATGATGTCTGACACATACGTCATACTTGTGACAAGGCGCCACCTTTGGGGACTGGTCTGCTTCGGTTTACCTCATAATATTTATTTTATTATTTCCAGTATTTTATTTTGTGTTACAATTAAACTGTATGGCTTGGTATGATAATGACACAACATTGAATGAAAGTTTGGCGATTAAAACGAGTAACTGGCGAGTTTCTTGCCGGATCTTCTCGACCAGAAACAACTTTCCGAGCCGGAGGTAGAATCGCATTATGTTTATTTACTTTTTTTAGTAAATTGTATGTATCAACACATACATATATGTATTAACATGTAAATTATACATAAGTACTTATAAATAGTCTCATATCATTCAAATGTATGACGATTTGGAAGTGCTGTGTACAAGCCTAAGCAAATAAAGAATTTTTTGATTTTGATTTTTTGATTTTGTATACAGGTACGCCTTTATAAACTTGTTCATCAGTTTACAACTATACAGAGATGAGTAGGTAAAATTAACACGTTTCTTCAGTGAAGTCACATAGAAAGACGTGACAATCGGAGGCCTTATCTTTCTTTCATGACTTGTCAAACCTTTTGAAATCACGAATGACCTACTGAGAACTTTATTGCTCATCGAAAATCAATCGTTATTAAAGCCGTTGCAATCATTAGTAGCTATTTACATTTGCAGTTACTTAAAATGATGTATTTTTAGGCTTGCTACACATATACGATTAAATTCTAACCGGGCGAAAAAACCACATGTGTGAAGATGAAGGTTTGGGAATCACAAACAAATGATAGGGGTTACATCGTGTAAAAAATAGGAGTTATGTGCACATAAGTTTAACGTAAAAAGTGATTGGTTATTTTTGCAGTGTCATGTTAAAATGACAATGCCGCTATGTACAACGCAAATGGCGGCTAACGCCATCTAACGGAAAGTTCTTGTTGACATTGATATCGAAGAGTTCGTTGATCTACGCGCTAGATAGTATATTGCATCGTGTTTCTCCCGCACATGTTCAGTTTAGCACCCAATGTAGACAGTTCACACAGTGTTCTAACGAAATAGGGCCTTCAGCCCATGGTCATAGAAGGTAGACATTTTTTCAATTTAGTTTTAGGTTTTAATATCACTACAGATAAGGTTCAAAATTTGGTAGGACCTCTTCATTCAGTCATGTTAAGGGCTAAGTATCCTTACTGACTGCCTCGATGGCGCTGTGGTTAGCGGGTCGCACTTTAAAGCGACGGCTGCGTAAGAGGTTCCGGGTTCGACTCCTGGATCGGTTCAAAAAAATTGTACCTAAGTTTTCGGTAAGAAATTCTTAGTGTCAGTCCGGAGTCTGGAAGTCGGCGTTCAAGTACCCCCGTACCTCGGAAAGCACGTTAAGCCGTTGGTCCTGCGCCCAATCTCTCTCCGGTCGTGTCACGCTGGTATCCCATCGGAATATGAGGGTAAGGGAATAGAGAGTGCACTTGTATTTGCGCACACACTTGAGCACTTCAATAAATCCTGCGTACGTGACCGTAGCCGTAATCGGTTGGAGGATATTATCCTTACCGGGTCAGACTCGTCCATCCTGTAGGTGATCTTGTTGACGGTCTCGCCGACCTTGTTGAAGAGTCGCAGCACTCCCGCGCCGCTCAAGGTCGCCGTGCTAGTCGCCTTTGGCAGCTCTGTGTCTGTTGGTACAGCGACATTGGGTGAGAATGGCGATTTGTGCATTAAAAATTGACATGATGATGGAGCATTAGGAAAGAATCTCCTCATTACTTTATGTGACTGTATAGCTTTTTCATAGCAAAGAACACGATGCCAGCGTCTTACAGTTGCCTGCTGTCGCTGACAGTATCAATTTCGTCGGCGGTCGTTCGTCTGTAATCGCGGTAGTACATAATAGTGTAAGGTTGCTGGGTGTTGAGAACACTCACCGGAATCGATCAACTACCTGAAATCGGAATCGATGCAGAGCACGGGGGATGTTGGCTTAAGAAAGCAAGCGATAGTATTCTGACGACAGACCGTCGGCGACTGACAGCGACTGTCAGCAATCGCAGGCGCCTGACGCTGTCGGGAGCGACAGTGTCGCTCGAGTGTATGCTCACTGGCAGTTTTGTGAATGCCCCCGGACTTTAGGAACTCTTGAATTTCTGGGTTGATGTAGAGTACGGTGTGCAAGCCCAAGGGAGCTTGCATGTAAGCGATAGTATTATAACGAACGACCGTCAGCGTCTATCAGTGACTGTAGGTGACTGTCAGCGACTAACAGTGACTGTAGATGACTGACGGTTACTGTCAGCGACTGGCATTGAACACTCACCGGACTCGAGGAACCCTGAAGTCTGGATCAATACAGAGCACGGGCTTGAGGAACTCTTGAATTTCTGGGTTGATGTAGAGTATGGTGTGCAAGGCCAAGGGAGCTTACATACAAGCGACAGTATTATAACGAACGAATGTCGGCGTCTATCAGTGACTGTAGGTAACTGTCAGCGACTGTCAGTGACTGTAGGTGACTGACGGTTACTGTCAGCGACTGGTATTGAACACTCACCGGACTCGAGGAACTCCCTGAAGTCTGGATCGATGCAGAGCACGGGGTGCTGGCCGACCCGGTTGAGGAACCGCTCGAGCGCAGCGCGCCGCCGCTCCACGAACTGCGACTGTACGCTGGCCGACGTGTTACTGCCGTTCGCGCTTTCAGTCGACGGTGTTGATGTCATCTTCAGCTTTGTTGTGCCTGGACAGCATTATTACAGTATAAAGATCATCTGAAATATCGCTGGAGAGACAAAGTTGCTAAGGACCTCAAGGCACTAAGCGTTCACGATTGGACAGAATTGGCATAAGACCGAATAAAATGAATTTTGACGTCGGAGGCCAAGACCCATTTTGAATCACTAGTCAGTCAATGAGTCAGTATAGAGACCGGACCAACCATAATTTCCTTCACACGAATTTCATGATTTTTAAGCCCTTCTTCCTCCTTGGCTGGTCTACCTAAAGTGATGTCAGAATTTTGTAGATTTACACCTAGTAATTACAGACGTTGAGGTAGAGGGCGAGTTTTTTTTAATGAGATAGGGGCAGACGAGCAGACAGATCACTTAATGGTAAGCGATTACTACCTATGGACATCTGCAAAACCAGAGAAGTACCAAGTGTGCCCCTGGCCTATTATAAAGGAATTCGTTCTTTTTTTTAAGGTTTGAATGTAGCATTGGTCCGGAAATACCGTAATCGATAGAGGATAGTTTCATCGTGCTAGGCAAAAAGTTTCTTGAGAACTACAGTTAAGGATTGCTCTCTAAATAACGGGGGTGGAACTGTTGCTGTCAAGTAGGATGATGGCGAAACAAAGCAGGTATAAATAAACTTATGGGGTTGGGGATGGGGTTGCCCAGTTACTGCAGCGCATCGGGGATGTTTGCAGAAGCGCTAGTAGACTGGTTCTATGCGACTATGCGGAAGCGATGCGCCTCCCTGGTGCACAGGGTGCGGGGCAGCCCCAACAGCATCCTGACTATGGTAGTGGGCAGGCTGGACTGCCGCTACGTCAATTACTCAAGTCAATTGACGTAGCGGCAGTCCAGCCTGTATTTAATGTTCCTTTTAAAAACGTGTACATACTAAGACGTATCCTACGTCTTTATAACTAATGAAAAATTAATCATGTCACTTGAATAAATAAATAATAATTAAATTAAATAAAACAGATAGATTATCTGATTTGTTGTATGACATCACGAATATTAGGGGGCCTAATTATTTTTACTGCTCCTTGTTCTCCAAAGTTCTAGTTATGGTAGTCTAATCTAGGTAAGATAGTTTGAATTTTTTTTTTACATTATGGCAGACAAACGAGCAGACGGCACACCTGATGGTAAGTGAATTACCGCCGCCCATGGACATCTGCGACACACGGGGCATTACAGATGCGTTGCCGGCTCTTAAGGGAGGAATAAGCTCTTTTCTTGAAGATCACCAGGTCGCGTCTGTTCGGAAACACCATCGTTGGTAGCTGATTCCATAGTTTTACTACGCACGGTAGGAAGTGGCGTGAAAAGCGCAGTGGTGGAGTAAAATCCATCCAAGTGATGTGGGTGAAATATGGGATTCTGGCGTGATGTACGATGGTGCAAATTTGCAGCTGGAATCATCATCCTCATCATCAGCCCATTTAAGTCCCCACTGCTGGGGCACGGGCCTCCCTCAATCACATGAGGGGTAATTGCCATACTCACCACGCTTGGCAGACGGGTTGGCGAGGGTTTTGGTATAAATGCAGAGTTTTCCTTCTCTGGGTGCTGATGATCATGCCAGCAGCTTTACCTTAGTCGCCTTTTACGACACCTCGGTAAGAGTGAAGGTGGCCTATTCTACTCTGCCGGGGACCACACGGCTTACAACAAATTGAAAATAGTTACTTACCAACTATACTTTTCTCAGGCGCCGGCGGTATAATCCTGCCGGAGCGCAGGTATTTCTCCGTCAGCTTCTCGTGCAAGCCCAGGAAGTCGCTGAAACGCCGGAGCACCGCGAACTCGTGCTTGCTAAATATGGGCATGTTGGTCTTCGTCAGCACCCGGTACGCGACGTACGAGCTCATGCCGTCGCCTATCTTTTGTGGCTCTGTTATTGTGATTATTATGTTGTTTGTGCGTTCTGTTGCTATCTGTGAAAGAAATTACAGCTTCTAGATTATGACTACCAAAGTGCATGAAGCGAGAGTAGAAGATTCTTATTTTTTTCCTCTACCCAAAAGTTCATCATCATTATCATTTCAGCCAATAGACGTCCACTGCTGGACATAGGCCTCACCCAATGTTCTCCACACAGATCGGTCCTATGCGGTCCGCATCCAATGGATTCCCGCAACCTTCACCAGATCGTCGGTCCACCTCGTGGAGGGCCTGCCACAGCTGCGTCTTACTGTACGTGGCCTCCACTCGAGGAACTCTCCGCCAAAACGGCCGTCTGTTCTCCTCGCTATGTGCCCTGCCCATTGCCACTTGAGACATGCAATCCTTTGGGCAATGTTTGACAGTCGAGTCATACTTCAGCTGTCGCTTCAAAGTTTGTGCTTCAAACTTCAAATTCTCAATTCAGAAACCGGCCCTAAATGATGCTAATTTGAGCTCATTGACAACTTCAAAAAAAATTATGCATTTGCAAATAGTACTGATGTGAATGTGTTATCATCACAATGCTATGAAAGTTTCACCTTTTGATGTTAAAGTGATCATAATGAGAGATAATGTTATCTTTGTTGCTTTGACAAAGTGGATTATTAATCTTTTACCACACAACTTTATCAATTTGTATTTATGTTTTACAAACTATAAAACAAAGATTTGGATTGGAAAAATAATAATAACAATGATAAAAAAATCACTGTGTTGGGTTTCAAGGTGCCACTGTTATTCTTACCAACATCGAAAATACTTATTTTTTTTCAGGAGACCTCACCAGTGAGTATGTATATGGCATAACAGTATTATAATATCTTTGGCATAACCTATAAAAATAATTTGAACCAAATGCTGTATTTAATTAAAGTTCATAAAAAAGCTGGACAAATTATGAAAAGAAAACAACAAATGAAAAAGATATTTTCACTGTCACAATAACAGTGATTCTTAATGACTTAACTGTGTTGCTTTATTTAACTCATTCTCATATCTTTAATTAAACTTTATTTCATCACAGTATTTATAGTCAACATAATAGCGATGACTTGATTTCTATGATGGAGGCCTTTGTCCTGCAGTGGGACAGTATGTAGGCTGATACTTTACTTTACTTTTTACACAGTATTTATCATGTTTACATCTATGAATAGAACCATAATAAAACTATTTCTTTTCAAGGAGTTACAATTCTTAATTTATTGAAAAAATACACAGTGATTTGTACCAAACCCTCACATTAATAGGTAGATGACCTTTTCCAAGTAATTAATAGTGCTCTTACCTCTTCCATTATGGGGCTGCTTAATGTGGTCGTTATTGCTGGTGGAGGATCACCTATGGTTGCTTTCTCAAGACTTTCTTGTGCTCCATTGACTTCTGAATCCAAGCTGACTTCCTACAAAATTTATAAATAACATAATTTAAAGTTTGTTCATTTTTTATATTGTTTTAGTTTTCCATTGTTTAAAGACAACCACAATACTGGCATCCATCCGTGGAGGAGGGCCTGTTGACCTGTTAAAACAGGTTCTTTACACAGGTACCTGCCAATTACACCTATGGACCTTCTATAAATAAGTAAAGAATAAGTTGGATAGTTTCAAAGTTTGCAATCTTCCATGTCCAAATGTACATCTAAGCTATAGATGTAACATCCTTTTGTGCTGATGGAAACAAAATTATTATAATAATAATAAAGTTATGCATGCACATCCATATTTTTGTCCAATTTTCTGAAAACAAGAGTATTGGTCTATTTTCTTACATAATTAAAATTGTTATTCAGTTCATTAGGTCAAATGACAGAGAGAATGCCATGTTCATAAGAACATTTTTGATAGTCATAAAATAAACAGTTGTAAATTTTAGTTTCTACAACATAGTCTAATACTTAAATACTTTTAACAAGTATATAAACATGGATTCTTTAAAATTATGTGATAGTATAATTATATATTTTTTAATTAAGTAGGTATACTTTTTAGAAACTTAATAATAAGCAAGTACAGCTGTGTATCATCATCATATTATGACCTAACTAAAAGTTTTTAAGCAAACATAACATGTCCATAACAGCAAAGTGTATTGTTTTCCTACTGGATTGAATTAAACATTTAGAATGCAAGTAAAATTTTATGCCTATGCAAAAATATGCCTTTAATGACAAGGAACATTTTGAATTATCGGTATATAACTGACTAACAATTTACCTACTAGATAATATTACACATTTCCTGCAAGCATAAACCTACTCCTCAATAGATATAGAAACCTTACTTAAAAAGGAAATAATAAAAAAATATAGCACGATACCGAGGCTGCGAGTAATTATTAATGTTAATAAGCATATTTCACGCGAACAGTAACTTAATTAATGAATAATTATCTTCTTAGTAATAGTGCTATCAATGTACTTTAAAACGAAATTAGTTCGGGCAAAGGGGCGTTGACGGGTCGGCCGGCCGCCGGGGGCGGACGCGGCAACAACAAGTTAATAAAAACAGGATTCCAATAAGATACCTGGACCGCAGACGCGAACAGATCCTCATCATCCCTGTTATCATTGATAATATCGACCGTGCTAAAGGGCGGCGTATCTAGCCCCTCCGACATGGCTTAGTAAACACAATTAAACACTGTACTGTTACGAACAACAACACAATTTATACGAGTTTCAAAGAAAATGTCCTGAAAACAGCGAGATAAAATTCAATTCACCGATACGATTGGTTTGCTTGACAGAACTGACAGTTTTTTGTGACGTATGATGATTGGACGGTAATCTACAAATATTGACCTTGCATCAATTCGGACCAACATTTTTAGAAAAATATTTTATGAAAACAATTAATAATTATAAAACCACTTGAAAACTTTCAATGAAGTCTAGATTTTTATTTAAAAATGTGAAATTTTATAACAACTATGTCTCTTTTTTTTAGGAAATCCTTTTGTTAGCAATCTTGTAAGGGATTCGTCCTTGTATTTCTTAAAATTATGAGTAAATTTATTTGATTTGGGTTTGAAAGAGAGTCATGCTGTAATTAAATAATCTTAGAAATATTTTATGGGGAAAAATATCAAATTATATAGTTTTATTGGTCAATAACCAATAAAACTATATAATTTGATATTCGCAACATTCTAAAATTGGGCCAAGTCGGACTGAAACTAAATTATTCCAGACGTGGCAACAATTTTTCTCTGTAGCTGTCATCAAACAGCTGTCATTCATATTTTTTTCTTGGTCTGTGTAATGTCATGAATACTTGGAAAACTGGATTTGTTTTGTTTTTGTAAAAGAGGTAAATTGCTTCTAGTTTTAGAGGTTTTGTTACGCATTAATAATTTTAAGATCCCTGGCGAGGTAGTCATAGGATGAATTAGTGGATGTTAAGTGTGGAAGGTTTAAAATCTCAGTGAACTTGAATGTTGATTTGATGTTGTAGATAAAGATGAGTGGTTCCGGTCCTGATAAGAAGCCGAAAATACCAGAGGCGCCGAAGCCTGTGGGTGCCGCCGGGAACTTGCTGTCGAGCGTGGCGCCGCCGTCACAGCTCCCTAACTTTATAACTTCTACGCCCACTGTCACACCTGAACATGTAAGTGATTCTTATTTCACTGACATCTGTATCTGTCCCAAATAGGGAACTGCATACAAAGAGTAGTATTATATTATACCAGCATAGCTCTCACCTTGGTCTACTGAGTGATATTGTTCTGTGCTATTAATGCTGAGTATTAATTATTCTATCGTTTTTTTTAAATTCATAGCCCCAAAATGTGGCCCAGCCATCCCCACAGCCAGTCCAGCCAGTTATTATCCAGCACAGAAATGAACCAGCTGCAGATTCATCGGAAACATTCAGGTATTTATTATTATTAAGATATGAGAAGTATCTTTATTAGGAATACTAGATGTCATTCCTAGTTCTGTCCAAAGCTATCGAGTTGGATCCCGAGACACATGGTTTATTTATTGTTTGAAAAATATTTTTTTGATTTCAGTCCAGCAATTCCTTTGAGTAAAGGAGAGCCAACTTTACCAATAAGGTCACCAGAAGACTCACAGACAACACCCTCTCCTGACTCCTTACCTGCCTCTACACCTGATGTAGATATGTTAGGTATGTACAGCAAAAAAGTATATAATATTCATCTAAATCTTTCAAAACTACTAATGCCTTTTCACCATTTTTTTTTTGTGATAGATGGTGAATGGATCACCTGATGGTAATTTTCAGCCACCCACACTAGTGCAGTCACAAGTGCGTTATCAATCTTTAACCTTTCGACATATCAATCAGTTGCTATGTGTGAAAAATAGAAGAACACATAAAACATTTTATCTAAAAATTGTCTTCTCTGTCCAAAATATGATTTTGGACATACCATAAAAAAATTGGGTACCTAGTTTTGATTGAATAATTATTACATTTTTTCTTTCAGGAGATATTATGCCAGGAAGTGGCTTATTCACATGGGTGAAAGGCGCAGTGTCGACTGGAGGGATCCTCCAACGTGTGGCTGAGAAAGCGAAGAGCTCTGTTGATTCCATGATTACCACTCTTGACCCGCAAATGAAAGAATATCTTAGTATGTGATATTTAGTTTTTTTATTAAATTATTGAATTAGATTGGCTGTATATAAATAATTTTAAGATTAAAAGCCAAATTAATTGTAAGAACAATTATGGTCATCTCATCCTAAGGGTACCTTTTCACCAAAGATGTGCTATCCATCTAGGCTGCGAAGATGTAAAAGTAAGTGAACATGATGATGAAGCACCCCTGTTTGGTGCAAAGGAACCCTAAAAAGTCTTATGTAACATATTCCAAAGAATGTTCTTCTTTTTATAATTTCGCGATCTGGCTCAAAGGACCAATCTATAAATCATTTTAATTTCGTCAGAAAGCGGCGGCGATTTATACCTAGTAGTTGCATCGGACAAAGAAAACAAGATTTCACCAATTCGAGAGGCTTTTCAAACTACCTTTGGGAAAGCAACAGTTGTGTAAGTTGAACTTCAACATTTAAATATTTTGTCTGAGACAAAAACGGTGGTATCTTTTTCTTTCAGTGGCTATTATTTTAGTGGTTTTTTTTTCAGTGGCTACCCGGCTCAAAGTGACGTGACGGCCGAACAGCCGGTAGGTTACGCGGCGGCGTATGCGGCGGCGAAGCAACGCATCGCACACATTCGCTCAACACGATCAGATCTCACCAATAACATACCTGTGGTTGCTGTAGAGGGCTTTTTGCAGGAGACTGTTAGCGATAGGTGAGAAACACTTAATATTATCTGGTACATTAAAGTGACAGAATACAAAACATTTGAAAAGTCACATGGTTGTTAGTCTACGCAGCATGGTGATAAATAATAATCATAATTACAATTAAGACCAAAATCATATACTGCCGCACTCAGAGATGTCAAATTAACTTTAATGGTTACTTAAGAAAAAATATTGACGCCTATTTCTCTAGTTAAATCATGTTTCTGAGTGCGGCAGATAGTCTTACTTTTTTGATATGATATGTGACAGATGAGCAGTCGGATCACCTGATGGGAAGCAATTGCCGCCGTCACAAGTGCGCTGCCAACCTAACTCCCCTTGTGCTACCCTCCCGCACTCTGCACAAGCGCTGCTTCACTACTGCTAAGGAGGTTATCCATACTAGGGATGTTACTAGGGATGGATTACTTAGGCCGTGATATTATTATCGGAACCGAAGTCGGAGTCGGAGTTTTGTTGGAGTCGAAGTTTTGTTGGAGTCGAAGTTGGAACCTGAGTTGGAGTTCCGACTCTACCTCAGGTTCCAACTACGGACTCCGGAGTCGGAGGCAGAGGTAGAAGAAAGATGTTAATAAACTAAAATAGTAGGTACCTACAATGGAGAACGTTAGTAGGTGTACAAAATCGCGTAAAACTATGATTCCAAGCTTATATTTATACAAATCCACAAGTTTTTGTTTCACCAAAAAAGACCAAGTATTAATGAATTTACAGAAAATTAAAATTGCGCAGGCGCGGGCTTATATTGTGACGTCACAGAAAAACTAATTTTTAAAAAAATCTCTCGGAAAAACACGACGTATCGTAATCATATTTTCAGTCAAGTTTTTATTTTCAACTAAGTTTATAGAGATATGGAGATGCGATGCATTACCGGGACACACGAGTGGACTGAGCTAATGTTGCGAAATACTGGGAAGGCGATGACGTCACTTTACATCCCGTTAATTATGAAATTAAATATCTCGGAAACTACATGACGTATCGTAGTATTTTTTCAGTCATATTTTATATTTTCAATCGAGTTTAAGGACAGCTAAAAAATAAAATTAGTGAACATTCTCCATTATTAATTTATTTTTGGTTGGGCCGTGTGGTCCCCGGCAGAGTAGAATAGGCCACCCTCACTCTTACCGAGGTGTCGTAAAAGGCGACTAAGGTAAAGCTGCTGGCATGATCATCAGCACCCAGAGAAGGAAAACTCTGCATTTATATCAAAACCCTCGCCAACCCGTCTGCCAAGCGTGGTGAGTATGGCAATTACCCCTCGTGATTGAGGGAGGCCCGTGCCCCAGCAGTGGGGACTTAAATGGGCTGATGATGATGATGATGATGAATTTATTTTTGAATATTTTAACAATTAAATGAAGTAAATCGAATGCTTAAATCATGTATTTAGTAGTAATTGTATTTAATGAACAAGTCACACAGCTCTATCTTCGTCCAATCTATTTCTTCGACCTCCGAAGCATACGATAATAGTCTCCGATTTAAAACCGTCGGAGCCGAAGTCGAAGTCGGTGGTGTAAATATCAATCGGAAGTTCCGACTTTTCTGAATCGGAGTAGAAGCTCCGTTACATCCCTGATCCATACTAATATTATAAATTAGTGTGAAAGTGTGTGTCCGTCTGTTTGTCTATCTTTCTCGGGAGAACGGTGCGCCGGATTGACGTGATTTTTGAAGGGATGGACGTAGGGATGGAGTAACGTGGCTATTTATGTTTCTATCGCGAGCCGCAAGCAGAAGCTAGTCTTATCATACATGGTATTTCAGATGGTTCGACATGTCTCTACTAGTGTTGTCGCAGCCCTCGCTAGGCATCGAGCTGCAGCTGCAGTCGCAGGGCACGCCGGTGGCGGGCGCGGCGGCGGCCGCGGCACAGGCGGCCACGCCCGCGGACTACGAGCACGCCCAGACCGGATACAGCATCACTATTGGCTCCATCATGGCTGCTAGTCTACAGGTACGTAGCGGTTTCCAGGTGGTTCGACATGCCTGCGGATTACGAATGGACAACATTTCATATTTTTAACATGTCCATATTGTTTTTTTATATGAAAATACACATAAAATTAACAGACCCATATTTTTTCTTTTTTCAAAATTTGTCCATTTTCATGCATAAAATAATTATTGAAATTCTTTTTATTCTAAATAGACGTAAGCGCCAAATGACGTCATCGGACGGCTGAATCAGCGATATTCCTTTGCTTATCATTGTTTTAATAAAAAAAAAGGTACTACTGTCAAAGGTAAATAATACTAGTGTCAACATTGTCAACGTCATTCATACATTCAACGTTGACAAGTTGTCTTTTTTTTTGACAGTTACATGTCATGAGTTTGGCATTACGTAAATTTAAAACTATAATGTGCTAAGCAAAGAAATATTTTACATTCTGCCGTCCGATGACGTCATCTTACGTTTTTTAGTTTTTAATTTTTTTCTCGGTAAATAATCAATATAAAAAATTAATAAATATATATTTGAGCAGCGGAAAAGTAAATAAAGAATTGGTATTTTTTGTTTCAGAGCTTAGCAATTTTGAAATGTTGTCCATTATTGCCCAAAGGATTGCATGCCTCAAGTGGCAATGGGCAGGGCCGACGATCTGGTGAAGGTCGAAGGAATCCATTGGATGCGGGCGGCACAGGACCGATATGTGTGGAGAACATTGAGGGAGGCCTATGTCCAGCAGTGGACGTCTATTGGCTGAAATGACGATGATGATGATTAATTATTCTCCTAGATCCATCACTCGCAATGGCAAGAGGCGGCGACGGGAGTCTCCCGGAGGGAGATTCTACTGCTGGCGGCGCGGTCCCTCGCCGGCTCCTACAAGAAGCTGCTGGCTGTGTCCGCGGCCGAGACGTAGGCTGTCCGTGCGAAGTGACTTGGTATACGGTATGATACCTGGTGATACTGTTTATTTTTAATAACACACTCCTAGATCCCATCCGTCACTTTCGTTCAGGTGGCCTATTGGTTCATAAAAAAAAACTTAAAAATTCATCGCGTATTTAGGCGGGATTTGAACTCATACCATGCACCTTCCGGGTGACCGGGTGGCTATTGTACCAATTAAACTACTGAACCCGGTACTAAGCCGAGGAATTTTGTAAGTACCTACCTAGTTCGCCTCGAGTTGACGTTTTTTCTATATTTTTATTTAGCAAATTATTCCTTTGATCGTGACTCTGAAAAAGGAAAAACTTTAAAGATGCCCGCATCTCATTAACTAGGCGTGTTATTCCCTCTTGCGTCCAAAGCCGTCGTTTTTTGGAATAAGATGCCCGCATCTATCAGTACATATTTCCTTTTGCTGTGTATTTGGTCATCATTATTTTCATCAGATCAATGTATGTGATGTGAAATATTTATTTATTATTGATAAAAATATATATTTGTTTCAGACACGACTTAAGGAGGAGTGAAAATCTACTAACTGTATAATATGATAAGTGTAAAATATTATTGTACGTGATAGATAAGATATTAAATTATATTGGGGCCAAACATCACGTTTTACTATATGGATAAAATTCCTTCCGTAGTTATTGCACTAAGAGGTAGCTTAGACCGACATGGGAAACTTTCCATTCCAAAAAATTACAGGTTCTTGTGAGTTGAGCAAAAACGAATACCACGCAGACAACATAAATGTTATACATGACAAATGTAAATACATGATCCATATTATAGTGTGGCCCTCCGCCACACTATATATGGATAAATTTACATCTTACAAAGCTAAGAACACTCACAACCTTTCACAAAAAAAAACAAATCAAAATCTGTTCATCCATTCGGGAACTAAGCCACGGACAGACACACACACGCAAAGACACGTCAAACTTATAACACCCCGTCGATTTTTCGTCGAGTGTTAAAATAAAAAAAAAACAAATAAAACATAAATGATGATGAATGAATCCACTTACAACCTGTGCGGAAAAAGAATGGTATCAGAAATGGCGGCGCATCTATTCACTTCTCGCTTGCACACCCACGAGTGCGAGCAAATAGTGTGCGAGCGAGAAGTGAATAGATGCGCCGCCATTTCTGATTCCATTCTTTATTCGCACAGGTTGTACCTTGAATTCATTTATTATTATATGCTAGGTCTTCCACAAGATGATTTACCATTACGGTCATCGGACCGTGGGAGAGCCACGCTTCGACATGAATGAGCCGGCTCGACCGGAGTGATACCACGGCCTCACAGAAAACTAGCGTGAAGCATCACTGTGCTGTTTTGCTGCGTGAGTGAGGGAACCCAAGGCCCATTCCGGGGGAAAGGGGGTTTAAAGGTTGGCAGCGCACTTGTGACTCCACTGGTGTCGCGAGTGTCCATGGGCGGCGGCAATCGCTTGCCATCAGTATATTGTTATTCATATATCGCTTCGCTTTTCACGTTTTCTTGTCTTTCTATGTTTCTTGCCATTTAATTACAAAAGATACGGTATGTAATCCCCCGTTTAGTAGTGTTTTGTAATGTAGGTATGTCGCATTTATTACCTAACATAACGACATTTGTTATGGTAGATTCGTTTTATTGTGTTTGTCACTTACAGTCCTGTCACGGTTATTTGGCACGTGGTAAGAGACGGAAAAGGGTACACTTAGACCTTGATTTAGGATTTGGCGAGTCTGGTAAACAATGCAGTGATTGCCGTCTGCCCTTCCCAACCCTTTACAGGGGAACAAGACGAACTCAATCATGGTTACATGTTTCAGAAACTATCCGAAACCGCCGAGCTAATGGTAAAAATCCACATAGATTTGAATCTAGAGGTGCATGCTCGGATCCGAACCCCTAATCCTCCGTATGGGAGGCGTGTTCTAAACCACTAGCAGTCTTGAACCCCGTGCTAAGGAAAGCACGCGGGCTGACACTAAGATTTTTATAACATACCCTAAAGAGGTATTTATTATAAATAAATTTGATCGGACCCGGGACCACAAGCGCAGCTGTCTCTTTAATTAGTGACCCACCAGCAGCAGCCACTGCGCTACAGAGGTAATCATAATAAAAGTATTTACGCTATAAGACAACTTTTTTCATGCAGCTCCAAACAGACTAGGTACGGAGCCGGCCAAACGCTACGACAACGGAATTGGTCAAACTCCTCCGTTATAGAGCGGCAGCTTCTTGATCTTCACCCCCGAGGAGTCCATTGGCAGATACCGACAGGAGCAGCTGGTGGGAGCCCGAGACTCCACTACCAGCCCCGTGGTATTCCCTATTACCTACTTACCAGATCACGCGCTAAACCCCGAGAAAACTGCATTGTAGATGTGAAAATATATGTAGATATGTTGTTGCTAGCTTGCAGGTGGCGTAGGTAGTTAGCAGAGGTGACACACCCGTAGTTTAGGTAGGTACAGGTAGATAGACAGCTATTTACTCTTGATAATGCTTGCATCTAAAAAAAAAACCAGACACATGTCCCATATAAAATGTTACTAAATCTATAATATAAAAATGAATCGCAAAATGTGTTGGTAAGCGCATAACTCAGCAACGCCTAGACCAATTTGGCCAATTCTTTTTTTTAAATATTTGTTGAAGTCCAAGAATAGTTCTTACGGCGAGAGAAAATCGAATAATTGTCGGGAAAACCCTAAAAACAGCTCTTTTTTTCACATACAAACGTTTTCTAACTAAAACGTAGAATCAATTTGAGTTTTATTGCTATTAGATACATAAAGCTCATATTTGTACTTTACAATTTTTTTTGACAGGACGAAGTCTGTCGGGTCAGCTAGTAGCTTATAAAACTATGTTAATACCTAAACAAAAACAGAACAAAACAGAGCCACGAAAGAAGTGCCGTAAAGAATGCGCTTGAGTCTGTGGCTTGAGTCGATACACAAGGAATCTCAAATTTTAGTTCCGTGTTTTTTCAACATTGCAGACAGAGCGATGGTAGCTTAGTGGATAATGACACTTAAAATCTATGTGCGTATTTCCCCTCCGGCCACATTGGCAACTAAGGTTCACAACCAGTTGCCAAAAAGAACTGACATTCTTGCTACTCAACCAGTTGCCAAGGACGATAGATTTTTCTTTTTTCACAACTGCCTGGTTGTGGAACTCACAGTTGCGAAAGAAGAACCAGCTTTGTTGCTACTCAACCATAGTTCTTTTCTTTCTCGCGTTATTGACATCATTTTTGTATATTGTAATATAGTTGAAGGAATCGATATTGTAGGAATGGGGAAGTCTTAGCCGTGAAGGCACACTCTTGAGTTTTCTTGGCATTGAACTCGACCTGGTGACTTAATTTGAAGCCGTCCCGTAACGAACGAGAATATACCTGTCGCATCCAAACAAAGGGGACACGCGTGTGAATGAGAGGGAAATTCCGATTCGGTCGTAAAGTGTGCTTTAAAGTAGGCCCTCAGGTTCCCCGGGAAATATCGTGGAGGGAGGCTTCGGCTGTATCACCATGATATTCCCCAATATGGGCGATAAGAGAGAACCGCAGGGGGTTTAGTGGGTATGCCTTTGCCTGGCTTCTCTTTGGGAGAAGCCCCTCGCCGCAAATTAACCAACTTAATCATAGACACCCCTAACTTACTTTCCGAAATTTCATTTAATGCTAAACAGTGCGCGTAGGTCTAATAAGACAAAGCTTTTTGCTTTACGAATTTTTAATTAAAAAACATCCTCTACTCCAATTGACCCCAAACCGGCCGGACTGGGCCGCAGTGTTGCAGCAGTTCAGCATCCGAGCTGAATCTGACTGCTTTCTTGTATTGTTTTAGGTCATACTTATTTTTTTATTCCTATTGCTTAACACGTTTAACTTTTCTGTTTACACATATTTTTGAATTGCAATCTAGATCAAAACTGTTTATTTTTATAATATTATACTTCTATAATGGTTGTAATTTATCTTGTGGGAATAAATAAATAAACAAAATATCCGATGAAAACATCGATGTTTTAGAAAAATCGAGTACTTTTTACCCGACTACGGCAAAGCAAAAGGAGGGTTATGATTTTGACAGGCTATGTATGTATGTATGTATGTATGTATGTATGTATGTATGTATGTTCATCTGTTTCCACGTAACTTCTTAACTACTTATCAGAATTCGACAAATGACATATCATTATAAGCGTCTTGATCGTCCGCTGGTTATAGGCTATATGAAGTTTCACAAAATCTAATGTGGCGCCCTCTAGCGGACAAAACATACAGAGTAAAAAAATAAAGTTATGATAAATATGCCGTGTTTGGTATCATTTGAAAGCGCTTGACTTGTACATTTTGAATATATATATATATATATATATATATATATATATATATATATATATATATATATATTACTAGCACTTGGACACCAATATAGTACAAATAAAATAAAAGTAAAAAAACTAAAACCCAACTACGACAAAAAATGTCGCTGAAAAAGTATAAAACAAGCCTTCGTTGTCAATTTATGCAATATTCACTATGTAGAGATAAAATTTCATGTTTGGAAAGGCGTAGTCACACGTTAAATATACTACCCTTTGACAACGTGTGACTGCGGATTTCCAAACATGAAATTTTATCTCTACATAGTGAATATTGCATAAATTGACAACGAAGGCTTGTTTTATACTTTTTCAGCGACGTTTTTTGTCGTAGTTGGGTTTTAGTTTTTTTACTTTTATTTTATTATAAAGTATATTGCAAAGCTAAAGTCATGTCAAAAATGCCTCTCAAAACAGGTCATCTTTTCACAGTGCAAATGTTTGTATTTAAAGGTTATGAAAAGCGCTAAATCCAGTATGTCTTAACAGTTATTTTGTTTTATTCCTTACTTTCACGTTTTTCTTTGTTATAAGTATTTCATTTTACGCCGTGTAGTCCCCGGCAGAGTAGAATAGGCCACCCTCACTCTTACCGAGGTGTCGTAAAAGGCGACTATGGTAAAGCTGCTGGCATGATCATCAGCACCCAGAGAAAGAAAACTCTGCATTTATATCGAAACCCTCGCCAACCCGTCTGCCAAGCGTGGTGAGTATGGCAATTACCCCTCATGTGATTGAGGATTGCATGCCTCAAGTGGCAATGGGCAGGGCACATAGCGAGGAGAACAGACGGCCGTTGGGGCAGAAAGGTCCTGGAGTGGAGGCCACGCACAGGAAGTCGCAGCCGTGGCAGGCCCACCACAAGGTGGACCGACGATCTGGTGAAGATCGCGGGAATCCATTGGATGCGGGCGGCACAGGACCGATCTGTGTGGAGAACATTGGGGGAGGCCTATGTCCAGCAGTGGACGTCTATTGGCTGAAATGATGATGATGATGATTGAGGGAGGCCCGTGCCCCAGCAGTGGGGACTTAAATGGGCTGATGATGATGATGATGATGATGATTTCATTTTATCGAGAATCATCGGATATCCCCCGTTTCTTGTTTATAGTGTTTATTTATTGTAAACCTGCACATTCATTTGTTATGGTTGATTAGTTTGTAGGTATGTCTATTTAAATTAACATTTTATCTTCTATTGCGTTAAAAACTCTGTTTTTTTTTCAGGTAAGTATTTACTTGGTATTTTGTGATAACACTAATAAGGCAACTAGGTACCTACTAATTAATGGAAATGACAGGGTGTTCTTCGTTATAAAGTAAGTGCAAAGGGGTTAAGGGTGTAAGGGGGTCTTAGGTATAATTGTAAAGCATCATGTGTCCATCATCATCAGCCCATTTAAGTCCCCACTGCTGGGGCACGGGCTTCCCTCAATCACATGAGGGGTAATTGCCATACTCACCACGCTTGGCAGACGGGTTGGCGAGGGTTTTGATATAAATGCAGAGTTTTCCTTCTCTGGGTGCTGATGATCATGCCAGCAGCTTTACCTTAGTCGCCTTTTACGACACCTCGGTAAGAGTGAGGGTGGCCTATTCTACTCTGCCGGAGACCACACGGCCCATCATGTGTCCAAGTATAAAGCTAATTATGATGAACAATAATAATATATATATTTTTTTAATGTGATAGGCGGCAGACGAGCAAATGTTCGTAAAACTCCTTTATTCTTTAAATAACAGAGCCCAACAGGACTGTACCCAGAGTCGAATTAAAGGTAGCGCAGCATTGGTACTGGAGACTTTCATCAGCTCGTTACACGAACTGCTCATAACTGCACCTACAATTCGAGAATAGGGTATGTGTCTATTGGCTTAGTCAATCATCACCTACATCCTCCTGCCCTTTTCCCAGGTTATCTTAGTCAATATTGGTATTAAATAATATAATCATTTGAACCCTTTCGCCTGCAAATCAAATTTAATATCTACTGCCATAAAATTGTTTGTCTTTTGTAAAACATGCGCGATCTCTATTTCATTGGCAGCTTTCATTGACTTGACTTTCCAGCAAGCAGGTGACCTGTTTACACGTTTCTTACCTCTAGAATAAATAAAAAAAAGACACGACACGTGATAAATCCTTTTGAAAGCCAGAATGAAGCATAGATAACAATACTTAGGTAGGTACCTAGTAATAAAAAAAAACACGGTGTTTTTTAAGTCGCTCTGGTTTTTTATTTACACTACCGTCTTCTAATCACCGCTATAAAATGTAGTTACAATAAATTGGATCTAATTAATATGTACATACTTAATTTTATTCTTAGTATAAAGTCAGGTGTTCAAAAAAAAATTGCACTCGAATATTGTGCCTTGTGATAGGTACAGCACAAGACATCGGGTACCTTTGGAAACGGTATGTCGTTTTTTTATTATTATAATAGCCTCCAACCTTTTACGGCCACACGGCGGCCTTTCGATATAATAATAATTCGATATTTAGAACGTTCGATGTTTTGACTTTTCGATTAACAGTGTTCGATCATTAGATATTCGATCAATTGGCATTCGCCATAGCGTAGGTAACCCAATAGAGGGAATAGAGAGTGCGCTTGTGTTTGCGCACACACTTGAGCACTATAATTATTAATAAGTATGTACAAGTACATAGTATAATGTTCTTTGAATTTCAACGACCAAGTAGTGCACAAACACAGTCTTGTCCACCGACATGAGCATTTCGATAAGACAAGACACCAGACGAACCCGAAAAGAGATCCGGTTCAAGAGTAACGGTTTAACCACAGAATTGTATTTATGTGATAGGTGGCAGACGAGCAGACGGATCACCTGATGGTAAGCGGTTGCCATCGCCCATGGACACCCGTGACACCAGTGGAATCACAAGTGCGCTGTCAACCTTTAAACCACCCTTTCCCCCGGATTGGGCATCCGGACGAGGCGGATGAAACCCCTATACACATAGTCACCGAATGCGGATCGCTGATGCGCAGAGGTAGCATATATCTGGGAAAGCATATTTTGGGCCCCACAGTCTCAAACAATAGGGTATTTGACTAAGCTCGAGATTTTACAAAATATAAATATTTTATCAAAATATAGGTAAATATGTGCCAATAGCAAAAAATCTCAATTAAAAATATACGTAGGCGGTTTTATGGATCATTCAAAGATTCATGGGCAAGTCCATTTTAAAAGTATGAAATTATTAAAAATTAATTATACCTACCATTGAATAACCCATACAATTTGTACCAACCATGAATGGTCGATTGTTTAGTGTCCGATACTATCGATAATATCGATGGTTTTGTACTATCGTTAGTCAGCTATATTTCGATATTATTGCTGCCTGATTAAATATGTTCAATACTATCGATAGTATCGGACACTAAACAATCGATAGTATCGATAGTATTAGCGTTATCAATAGTATATTGATCTAATTCTACTTATAGATTCTATCGATAGTACTTATTCTATTGACAACTAGCAATACTATCGATAGACTCGATACTATTAATTTTACTTTTACTATCTATCGATAGACTATCGATGTGCAACATTCATCGTCAGCCCATTTAAGTCCACTGCTGGGGCACGGGCCTCCCTCAATCACATGAGGGGTAATTGCCATACTCACCACGCTTGGCAGACGGGTTGGCGAGGGTTTTGAGCAGAAACGAAACGCAGAGTTTTCCTTCTCTGGGTGCTGATGATCATGCCAGCAGCTTTACCTTAGTCGCCTTTTACGACACCTCGGTAAGAGTGAGGGTGGCCTATTCTACTCTGCCGGGGCCACACGACAACACTAGTCACAGCTTATATTTTTTCCAGCCATCATGACCACAAAACAACTCGTCGTCTTCTCCGCCCTGCTCGCGGTGGCGTGTGCGTCCAACTACTGGACAGTTCCGAAGATTATCGCCGCAAAGACCACGAATCCTACCACAGATGAATCCCTGAGATCACCGATGGCGTCTTCCCTTGTCACATTGCTTACCCAAATCGTATGGGGAACTTTTGGAATAAAGGACTTGGTAAGATATTTCCAGTCGAGTTTCAAGAACTACACTGAGTGGCACATCTAACTGCCCAAGGGTATTTTTAATATAATGGTAACTTCACGTTTTTATAAATTAAATAGTAAAACTTTTATGACATAAGACATTATTTACGTAAAATATCACTCGTATTCTCGTCTTTTAAATCCCTAGAGATATAAAGTCAAAAATCCACAACAGCCCCGTACAATCTGATCTAGGGGTTGGCAATTCAGATAGTTGCCACCTTCTTGGCCAGGACTTGGGTAGGTATCCGTAGGTAGGCAGAGGGGAGAGGCATTGTAGGGCAATGCAATCACAATGACTTACCTTATGAAACCTGCGGAGGTCAGTTCAAATTCAATTCGTAGCAAGCTTCGCCGTTCCTCTGACATCTCGCTATTTCTGTCTCGCCAACCGAGACCCTTCCGTTCTAGTACAAACAGCAAGATGGCTGTTTGGAATGTGTAAGAAATTTGTGAGCATTTGCGAATACCAAAAATGATGAATGAAACTTGATTATATTTTAATTTCCTTTGAAGACATTGTTTAACTACACAATACAAGACACAGGTCTTTGTTAAGTTTTCATAATGAATAATTGAGTATTTAATATAAAACAAATAAGCAGAAAATTTACGAAATGTAATCGCATATATTTTTATGTGGGTAAATATTTTTGAGAGCAGGTGTTAACCGAGACATAGATAAATACTTCCTTAATCCGAGTAACAGCAATGTAATGTCAGTAATCTTAAGATATCCTCAAATTGTAAATTATTTTGGTAGATATGTTTGTATGGGAATTAGGTAGGTTGTTCACCGGACCCTTAAAAAGTAGTATGTAGATAAATAACAAACTTAAAAATTTCATCTCGTGTTCAGGCGGGACTCGAACCCACACCTTCCACAATCCGGGTGAATGTAGTCGACGAAATTTGTAATAATATTTCCACTGGATATTGTAAATATACCTACAATATTGATGATACTATCGACAGCTCATGTCGAATCAAGCGCGAACAAAATTTCGTCGCTTATAGAACTTCTTCCGTGTTATAATTGGTAGTACATTCACCCGGATTGTGGAAGGTGTTCTGGTTTCGATCCCGCCTGAACACGAGATGAAATTTTTAAGTGTGTTATTTACTTAAGAATAAATCGCAAAAGATTGCTATAAAATATCAACTATAGTATGTAGATGATACGACGAGCCATCGTGGGACCTCCCTCCTGCCCCCATTGAAAGCCCTATCTGTAACCAATGCTTCCCTACCTTCAATTCGACTCAATTCATTCATTCTGTGCCTCATGCGCGTTCTTATGCAACGATCTATTACCATCGCACTCTTTTTCATAATAGTATATGAACTCACGCCTTTAAAGCGCTTTCTAGTCAGGAACTCCTGGCACTCCATTTCAACCGTTTGCTTCGGCATGAATGGGCAGGCTCGACCGGAGTGATACGACGGCCTCACCGAAATCCGGCGTAAAGCAGCACTGTGCTGTGTCCACGCAACGAAACACAGGATACCGGAGGGCCAATCGTGAGAGAGAGGGTACCGGGGAAAAAGGGGGGTTTAAAGGTTGGCAGCGCTGTTGTGACTCCACTGGTGTCGCGGGTGTCTAAGGGCAGCGGCAATCACTTGCGATCCGTCTGCTCGTCTGCCACCTATCACATAAAAAAGGGCAGATTACATTCTTCCTATAATAAGCAACGTTGCATACGGTATCAAGCAAAGAGTAATATTATATACTGGGTATCAAGAATACATTTGACACAACAAAGTCATAGTGACTTTCCTTTCATAACAACAGACCTCTCAGATGCTCGCAGGTTATATATCTATAGCAATCTTATTATTTTTCCATAAATTCCACCCCTTAAATTAAAGTGACGGGTAGGGCACACTAGCGACGCCAATCGATTTTAATTGTTAGCTACTAAACCGGATCTATTTAAAACAATTTCGGTTATAACCTCTTGGCAAATACTTATACTATTTATTAAATAACCTAAATAAAAAGTACAAGTGTTTGCCGAGAGGTTGTAACCCCGAAATTGTTTAAAATAGATCTGGTTTAGTAGCTAAAAATTAAAATCGATTGACGTCGCTAGTGTGCCCTACCCGTCACCTTAAACAGAACCTACCAAAATTGTGAAACCATGAAATTCTATTCCGCCCCCGAATAAACAATGAACTAAGCTTTATAAAGTTCCATCTGCCATATATCACATATAAAAACTGCCATGGTAAAAACTAATGAATATCTATTTACAGTCGTCTAATATAATTCTTATCACCGTCTCCGGTTCTATCGGCGAGTACTCCCGCGACCAGCTGGAGGAGGCACTAAGCGACTCCGACGTCAGCCCGCTCTTCAAGCCTCACTTCCAGTACGCTCTGAACGACCTGAATGATCAGGGCATCGTAAGTAAAATATACGAAACAAACTAGCATACTCATATAGACGCGTCCAAGCGCATTGCTACAAATAATCCGAAAACTCGAAACGCCTACGCGATGTAAACGACACCTAGCGCCATCTGTCATTATAAAGTGGAACTAATGTCCCGAAATGTGAGTGCGGGTCACTATCTATAATATTCTTGTTAGTTATAAGAAGTAGGTAACAGCTATTAATAACGTTAACGCATTAATATCCGATATGTGAAATGCAAATTCAAATATTGAGTAAGTATTGAGTATACTGTATAGGTACAACCTGTGCGGATAAAGAATGGGATCAGAAATGGCGGCGCATCTATTCACTTCTCGCTCGCACACCCACGAGTGCGAGTATAGACGCAAATAGTGTGCGAGCGAGAAGTGAATAGATGCGCCGCCATTTCTGATCCCATTCTTTATCCGCACTGGTTGTACTTAATTTTGCGCGAAAAAGCGTTTAGTCCCGGTTGCGTCCCAAGCCGTCGCTCCGGAGCCCGGGGTCCGCTTTCATGCTTCTACTCCTACACTTCGCACGATCTTGTGGATCCATTGTGGTCAATTTATTGGCACACATGTCATCCTTTACGATGTCAAGCCACACCTTTTTAGGTCTACCCCTTCTGCCGGGACCTGGTGATGGTGGCATTGCCAGACATTTCTTTTCCAAGGTAATAGCATAGAGCAACTTTTTTTTTATTATGGCTCTACCCGAAGATAATTTGCCAATGTCAAGTAACTTATTGAGAATAAGTAGGTAGTCAACAGTCGAAGTCAGTCAAAGTCACAGTCACTCAATAAAACGCCGGTATTTTACGTTTTATCGACCTACGGATTCAGCGGATATCACTCTAAAAGCAATCGCAGGTTTTAAGACTATTTGGTCCAAGCAAGTTGTCACGAGACAACTCACTCGACCGACACATAATAAATAGCAGTGTTAAAAACGATACAATCCAATGATTCTTATTATTAGGATCACTTTGCGGCACTTCACTGCACAAATAAACACCAAATTTGAACACTAAAAACCACAATACACTAATTTAAAACCTTTGAATTGCATCAGCCCATGCGGCTTGTTTTAGCCCTACCCGCCGAATCAAGAGTAACTTAAATACGGTAATAGGTATAGTCAGTTTTTAATTAGACAAAGTGATTTGACAGATCCAAATGTCAAGTCCCCATACATTTTGACATTTAGCATTTTGCAAATGTATGGGAATGACACATTGACATCTGTCAAATCACTTTGTCTAATTAAAAATCCGACTTTAGGTACATTCTGGCGGTAGGAGTCAAACATTCCGCGTGGGCTGATGCAATTCAAAGGTTTTAAATTAGTATCTAGTGGTTTTGAGTGAACCAATTTGTTGTTTATTTGTGCAGTGAAGTGCCGCGAAGTGATCCTTATAATAAGAATCGTTGAAGTGTATCATTTTTAACACTGCTATTGTGTGTCTAGTGAGTTGTCATGTGAACAACTTGCTTGGACCTAATAGGGTCTCGAAACCCACGATTGTGGTACCGGCAGAATCCGTAGGTCGATAAAACGTTAAAACATCTGCGTTTTATGTGACTTTGACTGTCTTCATTGTTGATTATCCACTTATTCTCAGTAAGTACTTGACATTGGCATAATATTGAAAAAAAAATTAGATAGGTAGATCCGGCTCTAGCAAGCGTGCACTGATTCCTTGTAATTGTATCAGGACTCTATAGAAGTTGTGCTGCCTGCTTTGGAACTTCTGTACCTAAGCCAAGAAGAGCTGGATGTCCTCATCGCTCAAACCACCGATCAGCCGATGAAGACTTACTATGAAACTACCCGCAAGCAACTAGAAACCGCCAATAAGAGAAGATTATTAGGCAAAATTGTAAGTAATTATAGCTTTTGTATATTTATATGTGATAGGTGGCAGACGAGCTGACGGGTCACCTGATGGTAAGCGATTCCCGCCGTCCATGGGCACCATTGGAGTTACAAGTGCGCTGCGAATCTTTAAACCCCTATTTTTCCCCGGCTTAGGCCTCAGTCCAATACCCTCACTCACGCAGCGAAACACAGCACAGACGCTGCTTCACGGCGGTTTTCTGTGAGGCCGTGGTATCGCTCCGTCTGAGCCGGCCTATTCATACCGAAGCGAGGCTATCCCATAGTAATAACTCCTCGACTTTACATGGTCTGAGCATCTGTAGTAGTGAGGCTACTGGCAGTAATGGCACATTCGAAGTTACCTTCATATCAAAATCGGCTACTGTTTCTTTAGCCTAATTATCTTGCATGATGTTATACGCATACAACTGTTCAACAATTGACAATTTTCACAGGAACGTATCGTGGTGACAAGACCCTTCGACATTTTTGGAAGTGGTGGGTGGGGATCGCTGACTCCTGGTGGCGGTGCTCAGACTCCCGCTGAAACTGGGGTCCCCATATTCCTCCCCGTCCGTACGCCACAACCCAGCGTAAGTTAGCTAATTAAATTAAATTGAATAATGATTTCTTTCAGACTTTGAGTCCTTTTAATGTGTTAGTGACATGTGATATTTATGAATCTATTGTTGGTGGTGCAGAAAATCCCAACAGAACTTCAAATATTTTCAATTCAATTAATACAAAATGTTTTCAAGATATAAACAATTAGATAGAAACAAAAAAGAGTACCAATATTTTTAACTTTAGTAAACTATTGGAGAAGTTATAGTCATAGCCGAGACAAAGTCATTTCATAAGTCTCCGAGAAGCGTCAGATGGTCTCGCGTCTCTTTTGAGGACATATCCTGATGCAGAATTCATCTCATTAGTATTAAATCAATTGAGTTTTCTTTAAAATTAATAAGTTTGATGATTTGATATTTAATGGTATTTTTTTATTTTTTTTAATATTATGGTTCTCGGATAATATTAATCTAATCGGATGTCGACCGTCGTCATCACTGCCGTCCACAGGTCACTATACATGTAAATATAGAGGAATGTGTATATGTAGCAAGCACGGTAGCAAGCTACTGCCGTCCCGCAGGGTAGCATCCTTAGTCTATGGCGGTCGCAGACCAATAAGAATGACGTTCGCAGCTAGAACCGTGCGACTGCGCGAGCTCCAAACAGAACTTTTTCGAATATAAGTAGTCCATTCAGTATGTGAAAGTGAATAGTAAAGCGTAGTGATTATATTCTCTTTGGTGAATAGGACAGTTCTATTTAGAAATTAAAAGTGAGACGCTCCTTTTAAACCAAACCGATATTTTTAAGAATCGAGAATAATTTCTTTAGAAATCTAATCGACATTTTACTTGTTTGATTTTTAAACTTAATCAACATTTTATCTACGAATTTGAACTATCTGGATATGGAATACAAAATGAAAATATTCTCAGTGGTACACACGCAATATTTAATAATGAAATAATATGCATCTTATTGATCTGAAAAATAACAACTCTCGCTTGACGCGTCGGAACCACCTTCGTCACCAAGAGAAATTTCCAGTTCTTGGTCCCTAATGCAATCCATGCGGACATATTTTGCATGAGACAATAATCGCGATTCGATGGTAAGATGGCTGCCATACCGATTACTGATTTATTGCGATTGTTTGTGTCAATCCCTATGCGTAAAAAGTCCGATTAGCGCATTATGCAATTCATAAGGTTTTTTTTACAAATTTTATAAGTAATAATTATTTTAAGTTCTTATTCAGATTCATTGAGAAACAAGTATAGAACAAGTATTAAACTTGTTATTTTGGAAGAATTAGAACACAAAAAAGTAAATGATTTTTACAGCTTCATATTTTTATTTGTAAAAAGTTGAATGCATGATACGATTCGTTTTAACTGTCCTATTTATCTTCAGATACTGAATTGACTATACTTTAGCATACTACGCCCCCCGCTGATTGGTCCAAAGAGAAAATAAACTTTTTCGAGTGCCCGGGACGCGGGGAGGTGGGACTCCCCGCGTCCCGCAGATCATGGGGAGGTTGACTTTGTGGCGGTAAAGCTGTAATATATTATACTATGACCTATGACTTTATTTAAATGAATATTTTATTATTCTACTGTAAAGTATTTAAATTTGAAAGCTACTCCCATTTAGCTGATATTGACATAAAGTTATCATTTAAACTTCTTTTTTTTCAGTTTCGCAACTTTATCATTAACTTGACACGTCAGTAAACTGGATACAGCATTCCCGGATCATTTTACGTAGGTAAACATGTGAAAGCGAAGAGCAAACAGCGATTACTAACTGTAATATCTCCGACTTACGTTACATAATTTTTTGTCGACTGTTTTATATTATCGCGAAGTAAATAAATGCATAAAATTTAAATATGGTGTTTTACTTCTCTTCAAAACGTGTGTGGCCGATTTTCGTAATGGATGTAGTTAGTAAGTAGGTAAAGGCTATTAAGAAGTAGACCTTCCCGCAGATCAAGCATGACTTACCTATAGGTTTGTCATGATTGATCTAATGATTTTAAAATATTTGCGTTAGTAAATAAACCATACTAACCAATAAATACATTATTTTAATTTTAAATTCATTTTAGATAACACTATAGATATAGTTGCAAGATCTTAAACTTCAAAAAACTATGTAATTGTTGATCTTAAACTGATAGGGTGGTAAATTGTAATTATGATAAAGATTCAATTATTATATTAATGATTGATTGATTCAATTCAAATAAAAAGGACATTATTAAAGGGTTCTTCCTTTAAAAAGGGAAAAAAATAGTTGTTTGTGCCTTCCCATTTTCTAGGCACTACTTATCAGAACAAAATAACAGTATTCACCTATTGAATACTACATTATATAATTTAGTTACTAGGCATAGCGACAACTTTGTGTTTTTTACACAAATAAATTTATTATTTATAAGTTGATAGTGACTGGCAAAAAGTTTTATTTGCCTTATAATGTAAAAAAAGAACTAGCTACTTTGTTAGCATTTAATATAAATAATATATATAGTTAGACTTTGGAAATTATTCCAAGCAATTTAAATTTAAGTTTAAGACAATAGAGGTCGCCTCTAGCAATTTATTGACCAGGGAAGATAATTTAAAACTTATTCACCAAAATATACAGGGACTTCCTGGTAAAGAACTAGAACTAGAATTATTTTTAGAAGAAATGAATGTTGATTTACTATGTCTCGCCGAACATTGGTTAAATCAACATCAATTAATTAATTAATTGTAAAGCTATGGACATAGGTCTCCCCCAATGATCTCCACACAGATCAGTCCTGCGCCGCCCGCATCCAATGGATTCCCGTGACCTTCACTAGATCGTCGGTCCACCTTGTGGGGGGCCTGCCACGGCTGCGACTTCCTGTACGTGGCCTCCACTGGAGAACCTTTGCGCCCCAACCGCCGTCTGTTCTCCTCGCTATGTGCCCTGCCCATTTCCACTTGAGGCATGCAATCCTTTGGGCTATGTAATAATCCTTTACCGTGGGAGAGACAGGCTTCGGCATGAATGGGCCGGCTCGACCGGAGTGGTACCACGGCCTCACAGAAAACCAGCGTGAAGCAGCACTGTGATGTGTTTCGCTGCGTGAGTGAGCGTACCGGAGGCCCAATTCGGGGGAAAGGGGGGTTAAAAGTATGGCAGCGCACTTGCGACTCCACTGGCGTCGCGGGTGTCCAAGGGCGGAGGCAATTGCTTACCATCAGGTAAAAAATGTCTGTGACCTTAGTTCACCTGCGGATCTCATCATTTCTGATACGATCATTTTGATTGATAAAATATATTTATTCACTAGCGACCTGTCCCGGCTTCGCAAGGATGCAATATATATTATACATATAAACCTTCCTTTTGAATTACTCTAATATAAAAACCGCCACTAACTACGGGCGCCTAAAGTAAGCGACTTTGTTTCGTACTAAAGGCCGTAGTGATTTATCAAAAATTGCGTTTTTATGGCATTCCATAGCTCAAATAATATCACATGCTAGTAGTGCAATAATGAGTAGGTATCTCAGCCATAAGGACAGTACACATGCCAACAAAGGCCACTTCACGTGAATGTGTTTATCAGTAATTTACGGCCCAATACGCTTGGAATATGATCCAGGATTTGGCAAGTCTGATAATCATGTACATTTGCTAATAGGCTTATATTGTTTATGAACATAATAGCACAGGATATTACACGAAAAAAAGAGAAAGATTTTTAATTTTTCTTATTCTATTAGATCAAGTCTGATGTTTAATGAATCAAGAGGAAAATCTGATACTAAAAACAAAACATAATATTATTTAGACGTGTGTAACTCTTTAATGAAACAACTCAGTGATCTGACTCAGCCAAATGATACACTGTTCCGAATCTCTAATGTTCGCTCCGAATGTATCATTCGATTCAAATGGATCTCGAGTTCGAATGATCCGAGTGAGCGGAATGATACGATGCGCTGAATAAACCGAGGGATCCGAATGATCGGAATGAATTATGGATCTAGCTGAGAGTCGATGTTCGAATGAAGCGTGTCACTGTTTAGTTTTATTTAATTTTGTGGTACAGTTAAATTGTATGGCTTGGTATGATGACGACACAACATTGTATGAAAGTTTGGCGATTAAAAAGAGTAACTGGCGAGTTTCTTGCCGGATCTTCTCGACCAGAAACAACTTTCCGGGCCTGTGGTAGAATCGCATTATGTTTATTTATTTTTTTAGTATATTTTATACATACATGTTTTATCATGTAAATAATACATAAAAACTTATAAATAGTTTTAAGTCATTCAAATGTATGACGATTCGTAAGTGCTGTGTACAAGCCTATGCAAATAAAGAATTATTTGAGTTTGACTTTGACTGTTCCGCATCTCTGCACTGATCCAGATGCAAATGTTCCAATCTTTTGAAAGATACGATTTTGCCAGGTCTAATATTATTAACAGATCGACAGCACGCCTGTGACCCGTCTGATGTTGCAGATATCCATCCATCATCATCATCATCATCAGCCCATTTAAGTCCCCACTGCTGGGGCACGGGCCTCCCTCAATCACATGAGGGGTAATTGCCATACTCACAACGCTTGGCAGACGGGTTGGCGAGGGTTTTGATGTAAATCCAGAGTTTTCCTTCTCTGGGTGCTGATGATCATGCTAGCAGCTTTACCTTAGCCGCCTTTTACGACACCTCGGTAAGAGTGAGGGTGGCCTATTCTACTCTGCCGGGACCACACGGCGTATCCATCCATGATGTGATGTAATCGCTTACGATCAGGTGATCCGTAAACTCGGTTGCTCCAATCAATGCCATTCTCGTAAAACAAAAAATACGCAAGTGTTTATCACGTACAACTTCGTTGTGAACCACAAATTGGTTATAATATCTACGCATTATGATAATAAACGTAATCTTAAATTTCGAATTCAAATGTCATTGTCATGAAATTATATTGTACCTACTGAATTAGTCTTTGGGCCATTCTATTTCGCATAGTAGCTTTTGCGTTAATTAATTTGCGGTTAGGTGTAATTGGTATTTAAAATTAGCACTGTCATTAGGTACCCTTATACTTCGTAGTCACGATTTTTTCCTCCTTCCAACGCATCGCCTCCCTCCCTGTACCTCTCATGCCTTAGTATGTAATAAGTATTAGATTTTCCTTTTTTTATATGATCGGTGGCAGACGAGTAGGCGGGTTACAAGATGATAAGCGATTACCACCGCCCATCCCGCACGCAAGACCATTGGAGTCACAAGTGCGCTTCGAACCTTAAAACTCCTTTTTCCGCGGATTAGGCCTCCGGTAACCTCACTCACTGATTCATAAAGATGATGACTTTCCCCAAATTGATGACAGCAAAAGATAAACGAACATCTGCAAAATCGCAATTTTACAGGAGAGCACATTTAGTGAAAATAGTGATCATTTTAAGAGTCATTGTCCGATTAACCTGAAAATTTTTAAAAAAGCATTAAGGTGACGGGTAGGGCACACTAGCGACGCCATCCGATTTTAATTTTTAGCTACTCAACCAGATCTATTTTAAACTATTTCGGGGTTACAACCTCTCGGCAAACACTTATACTATTTATTAAATAACCATGCACAAATGTTGGGTCCGTGTTTATACGCGAAAAATTTATTCACGCCAAAAGTGGCCGCTTTTGGCGTGAATCAATTTTTGGCGTACGCGTTGGACCCAATATTTTTGTATGGTTATTTAATAAATAGTATAAGTGTTTGCCGAGAGGTTGTCACCCCGAAATTGTTTAAATTAGATCCGGTTTAGTAGCTAAAAATTAAAAACGATTGGCGTCGCTAGTGTGTCCTACCCGTCACCTTAAATTAACAATCTTCGTTGATTATCTAACATGTGATATCAATTAATTGTATTTTTAGAATAATATTGCAGATGTCTCTTTTTACTCCAAAAATTCCATGACATATAGGAAGACATCTACCAGATAGCCGTTTATACGTTGTTACCAACATATATTATATCACTTTGGGAGCAACTCTTGCGCAAAGTATTAAGTTTAGAAAAAAATATATATTGGAAACCTCAACATCATTTTTAAAGACCTATCCACAGATAGTTATCTCACATGTGAAAAAACAAAAATGAGTTTCAGCTCTAAATATGGGGACACCCCAAAATTTTTGTTTCCTATTTTTGTATAAAAATCGTAATGCGGTTAATAAAATAATCTAGTTACCAAGTTTCAATAGTATAGTTCTTTTAGTTTCAGAAAAAAGTGGCTGTGACATACGGACGGACGGACGGACAGACGGACAGATAGACATGACGAATCTATAAGGGTTCCGTTTTTTGCCATTTGGCTACGGAACCCTAAAAAGGTACGTATAGTTTATGCTGATGCCTTTTTTGAGAATGACCAATGTTTATTATAAAAAAGCAATAAATTTTATTAGCTGATTTTAGTACGTATGATTGAGGTATTATCGTTAAGAATTTAGTATAAATATGGTAGCAGCTAATAATTCCGACAAGGTGCTGAAGTGAGGTGAGTTTATTTTATTTGAAAGAAACTACTATTAGTGATTAAATTTAAATAACATTAAGAATATAAAAAAAGTATCTACAGTATGCGAAAAGTAGCCATAAAATAAACAAAAAAAAGAATATTGTTTATAAGAGATGATGGAGAGATGAAAATTATTTATAAAAGTCTGGAGCTCATCGTGCCCAGAATGATGGCGGTGCGGTGTTACCTTTTTGAGTGGTCAACCCAATGCAATGCGTTGGCTGAGGTAGTTGCCAGCATTACCGACACCTAATAGTACCCGGGCAGACAATCCATTTTTAACCGACTTCAAAACAAAAAAGGAGGTTCTCAATTCGACATGTATATATTTTTTTATGTTTGTTCGCCGATTACTCTGCCATTTATAAACCGATTCTTTTTTAGTTGGAAAGTAGATAGTCCCGGATTGGTACCATGATCAGGATATCAGAATCTGATGATGGAATCCTGGAAAAATTTAGGGGAACTTTCAAATTTATAGGGACACGTAATATTTTTGTATCTTTTTTCAAAACTGCACCAGTATTAACGCCTGACTGTATTAATTTTGTGGCTCTGCTGATGATGGAAGGTCAACTCCTCAACGGTAAGGAGTTAAAGGATAACTCTTTCAATACTGTACTCACAATTAGTTTGTTAGATATTAGTCGGGGGTGGAAGGGGGAAGGGTTGGAGAACAGTACACTCGAGAAAAGGTTTTACCGAAGTCAGGCGCACAATCTCTGTTGAATAATTGAAAGTTGTATTAAATTACAACATAGTATTGGGCGCCGACTTCGGTAACACCTTTTCTCGAGTGTACTGTTCTAAAGTGATATTTGAAGTTTATAAAGTGATAGAAATATTATTTACACTTTTTAGCTCGTGGTTTTGGAAGGTGTTTTTTTTTCGTAGAATAAATTTATACTATTATATTTTTTACAATATTACCTTAAGTTTTTTTAAAGAGATTGGTGGCAGACGAGCAGATGGATCACCTGATGGTAAGCGATTGCCGCCGCCCATAGACCAGTGGAGTCCCAAGTGCGCTGCGAACCTCTGAAACACAGCACAGTGCTGCTTCATGCCGGTTTTCTGTGAGGCCGTGGTATTTCAAGCCGAAACGTTGCTTTCCCACGGTCAAGTATTTTAAGTATTATATTTGTAATTCTTCTCTTGTCTGATATGCGTAACACAAGTGTTTTAAAGTGACTTAGTACGGAATTAAGTCTGTGTATGGAAGTTATTATTATTTGATAGAAATGGGGTGAGCCTTGCGTCTCATAGTCATTGCGACCAGTAGATGATCTATTGTGGCAGCCCCATAACCTATTACAGCACCTCATGTAGCTTCAGTTCCAGGATAAACCCGAGAATGGAGCTGTGTATGGAAGTTGTATGAATTTATTATTTTAAGGTCTTCCTTCAAAAACTTAACCAAAAAACATCCTTTCTAAAGAATTTATTCTTTGCAGCCTGAAAGTTAAGATGAAATTCTTCGCTGTCTTCTCGTGTCTGGTGGCCGTAGCGGTGGCCTCTCCGCGTTGGACCCTGTACGGTTTGTCGGACGCGGTCCAGAACCCCACCACGGACCCAGCCCTGAAGCCTGTACTCTTGAACGCCATTGATATCGTCATGGACAGGTTATTCGCTGGAGAGGACGTTGTAAGGATGCTGATTTGAAAATTGTTACTTGTTTTTTTTTCTATCAACCAGGTTGACTTTTATAATCGCAAAACAAATTCCGTATTTCAATATTTATTATTAGGTACATATGCCACTTCGTACCCTTCTTTTGAAATCAAGGTGTATACGTTTAGGAATATATATACATAGGTATATACTCGAGACGACTCGTTTGGAACAGTGGTAGTGAACGCTGCCTTTGGTCCAATAGATGCGGGTTCGATCCGCGCACAGTACAAACATTTGTGTACATGAACATGTCTGTTTGTATTGGTCTGGGTGTTTTCTATGTATTATAAGTATGTATTTACAAAAAAAAGTATTACATGTATCTATTTGTAATTCCACTGTTGATTCTGATATCCGTAACACAGGTGCTTGAGCTACCTACCTCGGAGTCAGATCAATGTATGTGATGTTGTGAAATATTTATTTATACTCACACATACATACTTATACATTATATATTACTTTTATATCCAATAACACTTACTCGCAACCAGGTCCCACCAGAATACATAATTATGTGTGGAATAGCTGATTGTTTTCGATTACATTAATGGTCCCATAGGAAAAGTTGTTCATTAGTATTATGTTAGAATTAAGTTGGCGACGCCATCGAAACCTCATCGTCTATAAACAGCTCGGAATAGTTAAAATATAAGGTACTTAACTACCAGCTTTTTATTTTTCTTTGAAGAGCAAACGTATAATGCTCTTAGGCAACTTTTTTATCGTACGGCTGACAAGCATCTGAGCTCAACCACACCGAACATTGAGTGAAGACGAAGGCCATGGTGGTCTCTACTATGCAACCTGATGGAAAGAAATCAACGCCGCCCGTGAACATCCGCGAAATCAGAGAGATCGATAATGTGTTGCCGGCCTTTTTAAAAAAGAGTACGATCTTCTCTTGAAGGTCCCTAAGTCGTAGCCGTCGGGAAATACTCCCGCAGCCAAACCGTTCCACAGAACTGAGGTACGTGGTAGAAAGTTCCGCGAGAAACGTACAGTACCTATTAGACCGCTATCCATCGAGATGATGAGAATGGAATGACAATTGTTTGCGTGTGGTTCGATGTAAGAATTCAGCTGTAGGGAGTAGATCAAGCAGTTCCTCAGATCACTCCCCATGATAGAAGCGATTTTTATTTCATCGTCACATTCTAATCGATTTTCTTTTCATTTCTACTGAAATTGGATTGGTTACCTGTACAATTTGACAAAGTTTCCTAGTTTCTAAGGACCATATTTCTCTTCCAGAGCTCATTTATCCTCGTCACCGAGGCTGGACCCGCCGGCTCCTTCACCCTACGTGATCTGGATAACGCCGTGCAAAACGCCGGTTACATCATGAAGCCCTACCTGATGGACACTGTGAATCAGGTCATGGAGGACATATTTGCTGGCGTGCCCGTGGTAAGCACTAAATCGTTGTTACAGAACACTAGTATAATATGACTGTCAAAATGTTAGAATGTTCACCGTTAGTTAGCTACCGTGGGACCGTGGGAGAGTCACGCTTTGGAATGAATGGGCCTAGCTCGACTGGAGTGATACCACGACCTCATGGAAAACCGGCGTGTAGCAGCACTGTGCTGTGTTTCGCTGCGTGAGTGAGGGTTGGCAGCACTCTTGTGACTCCACTGGTGTCTCGGGTTGCCATGGGCGGTGGCATTCGCTTACTATCAGGTGATCCATCTGGTTACGAAGGTTTTGAGGACCGCTACCAGCTGACTCTACGCGTCGCATGTAGAAATCGTGTGAAAAAAAAGTGAATTTTATTAAACTCAAACTCAAATAATTATTTTTTGCATAGGCTTGTACACAGCACTTACAAATCGTCATACATTTGAATAATTTAAGACTATTTATAGGTTCTTATGTATAATGTACTATTACATATATATGTTGATACATAAAATATACTAAAAAAGTAAATAAACATAATGCGATTCTACCACCGCCTCGGAAAGTTGTTTCTGGTCGAGAAGATCCGGTAAGAAACTCGCCAGTTACTCTTTTTAATCCCCAAACTTGCATACAATGTTGTGTCTTCATCATACCAAGCCCCACAAAATAAAATAATGGAAATAATATAATAAATATATCAGTCCCCATTATGTATGTATGTTAGACTGTAAGGTATTTATTATATGGGTCAATGAAACATTTTATAATGTATTTTGTTGCCTGATATAAATGAATCCGAAGACCCGTTCAGCGCAGTGGTTGGTGCGCCAGTTGAGACGCAAGGGTCGCGGGTTCGATTCCCGCACCACCACAAATGTTTGTCGATGAAACAGATATTTGTTTTGGGTCTCGGTGTTTGTGGTTTAGTTTGGGCCAGGACAATGTATGTGATGTCTCAATATGTTATTAAATGACTTATTATTATTATAGCGTTTACACTCCACTGTGGATTTACAGAGCAAGTAAAATACGGGACTCGTTCATCTGGCTGATAGGTATGGTCAGAATCAAAAGTAGCTTAACACTTTAATACCCTGTCAAAGTAATTCTTCTGCCTAATACTCGTATAGTCAGTTTCTAAGGGGTACGTAGAAATTGTTACTTCGACATGGTACTACAGTGTATAGCTGCTTTTGATGTTGACCGTACTATTGCAACGTATTTGTAGACAGCATTTCTATTGAAGAATAAATCTAATTGGACTTGAACTTTTATTTCTGCACGGAATCTGTGGAAAGTAAATTATAGCGTTCCAAAAATGAGATGGTTAGGTTTGACCCAGCAATCGGCGATCGGCCGAAAGTTAGCTACCAAAAAATATTCGCTCACAACGTACCTTCTTGCTATTTCAGGGAGTTGTGTCTCCTCAACTTCCCGTTCTGGAGCTCTCATACTGGAGCCTGCAGGACCTTGACCGCGCCCTGAGCAGCTCTGACACCCACCCGTCTCTGATGCCATACCTTGTGAGAGCCCTCGACGAGCTCATGAGTGCCATATTCAGCGAAACTATCGAACAGGTAAGACCACTAGTCTTCCAATGTTCCCACTCTGAAGTTTTCCATTAGAGGCTTCAGAAGACTGACTAAAATCGAAAAGCCTTCCGGACACCCGGTTCTTGTGCCTTATCTTGAGGGCTATGTCCAACAAACAGACTAGTGAGGTAGTACTCTGGAGCTATCCTGTTGGACCTCAAGAAATAAAACCAAATAAACTCTTAGCAGCTCTGTCACCAGCCTGGTGCTGATTTTAAAATCGAGCACGCTTTCGATAAGCTCCTGTGGTCTATTTTAACGACCAGATCAGCAAGGTGTCTTACCTTCTTTTTCATCTTTGAAACCTGTCACTTCGGAGCCCAGAGAACGCTTGCATCACGATTTAGGATTCGGGGAGTCTGGTAAGTACAATGAAGCGACTGCCGTCTGACCTTCGTAACACTTTGACAGGGGAACCAGAGTAACTGAATCATGGTTTTAGAAACTATTGAGAGCTGATGGTAGAACGGAGAGGTAAGGCAATATCTATGCCTGTATTTATACTCTAGAGATCTGTTGGAGTATTCACAAGAAAGACCAAACTCTGAGCAGCTCTGTCATCAGCCTAGTTCTGGTACTATATTTATCCAACTACGGCGAAGCAAAATGGAGGGTTATGATTTTGACCTGTATGTATGTATGGTTGTTCATCTGTTCCCTCATAACTTCTAAATTAGTTATCATGTTTGAACAAATGAGGTGTCGTTAGAAGCGTCTTAATTGTTATCTGGTAATAGGTTACATGACGTCACGTTACTTTGACCACAGCGCCCTCTAGGGGACTTAGAGTAAGGAACTAAAAAAAGAAATTTTGCTTGAGGGTACCGTGTGGGTAAATAATGTTAAATAAAAATAAAGTTTAAAAACTAAAATCGAATTACCAAAAAAACACGCTCTAAAAAGTACGAAACATGAAAATAGTCTCTACTGAAATTATTATGCCGTATCGCCTTGGTCGTATGCCACCTAATGTAGCAAAACAGATTCATTATAATAATAAAATAAAACCAATGTGGGCTACCTTTTAGAGCGTGTTTTTCTTAAGCATGCTTTAGTCCATTGGGCTCATATTGGCTACGCCCAGTGACCAGATCAGAGAGGTGTGGCTGCTCATGTTCTTCTCTGATGTTCCGGAGGATCATTTTGGGAAGTTGATCATTACTAACAAAACATGTGTTTGAAGCTCATATGAACTGTCTTATGAAATGAACATAAAAAGCAACCATACCTTATTGCACCCTCCTCACGGGGTAAGCATCTTTGATTCGATTCCCACTATTGAATTTCTAATATCTATTTATTATAAGTATATATATTTATTTTGCGTAGTTGTTTCTGATACTGGGGTCAGGTCAATGTATAACCCCCCAGCTTGACTGGGGGAGGCAGTGTCGGACCCGCAGTGTAATTGGGCCCTTCGCCTGGGGAGGGACGTGAAGTAAGGTTCTTTTACCCTTACTCATGTCCCCTCCCCACTCTGGCGATGAGGGAGCGTCGCTGGGATTTAGTCGGTATGCCTCTGGCCGGCTTCTCGTTAGGAGAAGCCCCCGCCTGTGAAGAGCCTGACATAACTCATCTACCCCCCGGCAGGAGGGTATGAATAAGGAGGGATTCTCCAGCGTCAAAAAATATATCGATGTATAAATATAAATATATATTCGATAAAAAAAGCGGCAAGTTATTATATTTTATATTTTGAAATAATTTAAAAGTGCAAAAAATGTGTAGTATAATTACTTAAAATTCATTCTACGATAGTAAAATTTAATTTCTCTTGGGCTTCATCTTTATATAATTGTAACTGTTTTGAGTGTATTGTACCTCCTATATTTTATTTCAATAATTTTATGCACAGTGCCTCTGTCATCCCACCGTGGGTGCCCCTGAAAACCAGCGCCTCGGCATTATTATGTCTTGGCATTATGTTGAGGGTCACCTTTTCGGCACAAAAGTTTTTTTTAGTTGTAAGATACTAGTTTTAAGTTGTTGCTGAATAAATATTTTCTTTTCTATTCTATTCTTTTATAAAAATAAAATATTCACTTTTTCAGCAAATTAGCCACAACATCGTGGTTGCCATCCCCCTGGACGTGGTCGCTGCCGCTGCCCCAGTTGTCCCCACTATCGATGTCTCTGGCCCGACTGAACCCATCATCGCTCCTGTGTCTACCTCTAACCCCCTCGTTCAGATCATCTTGAACGTCCAGAATCCCGACGTAAGTATTAGCTAGTACATAATCATTGCAGCTAGGTTTTTATGTGATAGGTGGCAGACGAGTAGACGGATCACCTGATGGTAAGCGGTAGCCGCCGCCCATGGACACCCGCGACACCAGTGGAGTCACAAGGGCGCTGCCAACCTTTTCCCGGATTACCCTCACTCATGCACCGAAGCATAGCACAGTGCTGCTTCACGCCGGTTTTCTGTGAGGCCGTGGTATCACTCTGGTTGAGCAGGCCGGCAGTCTAAACGGTTCGGGGTTTGATTCCCAATCGGACCAATTAAGAAAACAGACTTTTTTTAAATTGTGCCGGGTCTGAGTTTACGTAGATGACCCTGGCGCCGTAGGCGTACTCAGATTCAACCCATGGGTCTCAGCAAATTTTATCTAGCTGTTAATGCCTTGTTTGAGACTAGGATAATTCGGCGTTAATTATATTTTCAATTCAAATTTTATTAACACGCCTTCGTTGTACATATCCTGTAATATCTAGTTTTAAGTTTTCATACTTTATTTTGAGTGCAATAAAAGTATATTCATTCATTCATTCATTAAAAAATCGGATATATTCGTTTTATTAGAAACCTAGTATTATCATTTTAATCATATGTTTTTGTGTTTTCGACCAGTGGCTAAGATAATGCGCCCAAGCATGGAATATTCCAGCTTCGATTCCCGTTCGGGTCAATTTAGAAAACGAAATTTTCTAAAAAACAAACAAAGTGCGGAGTAAGAGATAATTAGTCCATGGATGTATGAATTGAAAATTTTATTTTCATATGGTCTACATGCTTGCCGAGCGCGTTTTATTTAGCCAAAGATAAGATGACCACTGGTAAGTCGAGGCGACGACGGCGTGCATATTACAATGACTCTGACCCTAATCGAATTGTCAACTGCTAAATAGCATTACCACAGACGTGCACCCCAACCAGACTGAGACTTTTCATAGAAAGCCATACTTAAAAAACCTCGCGAAGCCGCTAGCACTGGGGCGACGTTCTTTCTCTATCACACCCGTATAGCGATGCATTTAAGCTGCGTCAGGGCCGGTTGGATCTCTTTCCGAAGATGGCACATTCCGTTTGAAGGCTGCGTTTTCTAGTTCCACGAGGAGGTTTACATAGTTTTGTAATGTGTCAAAAAAACGCTATTCTATTCAATTCTAAATAGCGCATGTCATTTATTTCTGAAACCATGCACCTGTGCTTCGACTCGACTGGTGATCGATTAAGAGACACGGCTGAAGAGGGAGCCACCAATGTACGAACATTAATGATATGTTTCTTTTTCCAGGCCATTGCAGTGGACAGTCCTCTCGCTTCATCCCTCTCCCGTGCATAACTCCTGGTTTTTTAGCACAACAAGACAATAACTCCAATTAAGGGAATAAATAATATTAAATTATAATCTCTTTATTCAGGAAAATTACACCTTTATACATATATTAATTACACTTTTACACGGTTCCAATATCACTCAGATAATTAATCAAATTAAAAGACAAATAGCATACATTAAAATTAAATTACCTACATTAATAATTCACATTTCAAAAATAAGCTATTTGATATTAGGCATAATAAATAAAATTAAAATACTGCCATGTCAATTTTAAATTAAAATTACTTTCAAATAATATTCCTAAACACTGTGTTTTATTATGTATGTTCCATCAACATAGCGTGATATACCCAGTTGCGACCAAACAGAATCGAGCAATAGGATTTTAGGCTATTGTTAGGATTTTTCAGAGTATTATTTACCTTACTCTATATGTTTTCTGCAATCAAATCCTATGGAACAGTTACACTTTTTTGACCGATTTCAAAACAAGGAGGAAGTTCTCAATTCGATATGTAGATTTTTCATAAAAAAGTTTATTTGTGCAATGTTTGACAATAATGCCGTCTATTATCTAATTCTATGACAAAAACATACAATAAGGTAATCTCAATAAGTTAACCCAACCAGCCATTATCTAAATCTATAAGCCAAAGCTTACTACTGACTTCGTCCGTAGCGCTTTCGTTGCGCATCCGCGGCGTGAACGCTGCGTCGTCGCTCCGCTTTAAAAACGCTCACAATCCGTCAGTGTTGCCTTAAACGCAAACTTTTTAACAAACTTGTAGAAATATAATAATAATAATATTTTCACAACATCACATACATTGATCTGACTCCGAGATAGGTAGCTCAAGCACTTGTGTTACGGATATCAGAATCAACAGTGGGATAACAAATACATACATATAATACTTTTCTTTTTGTAAATACATACGTATAATACATAGAAAACACCCAGATTAATACAAACAGACATGTTCATGCACACAAATGTTTGTACTGTGCGGGGCCCGAACCCGCAACCCTTGGACCGAAGGCAGTGTTCACTACCACTGTTCCAAACGGGTCGTCATGATACATATAATACCATTTCTAGTTATGGGACTCAAGACGAATAAATGCGTATTATTTTCACTATCCCACATTGCGTAATAACACGGTACCTCCACAACATGGCTCTCTGCCTATCTTCTTTGGTGTTTATTTGTGTAGTGAAGTGCCGCGAACTGACCCTAATAATCTGTTGAAAAGTACCTCCCATTTTTAACACTGCTATTGTATGTCGAGTGAGTTGTCACGTGACAACTTGCTTGGACTTAATAGGGTCATAAAAGCCTCGATTATGTTTACAGTCTTCTACTGTTGACTATCTACTTATTTCAATAAATTACTTGACGCTGGCAAAAGATCTACGGGTAGAGCCATATTATTAAAAAAAATGGAGTGTCGAAACGAAGTAAGGGTAGGCCAGTTGCCTAATACCTTCGCCTAATATGCATTATACAAGGTCGGTTATCAGATACGGGTGAAATGCTGGTGGCAAATGTTCAAAAAACGTGAATTAACAATGCGGGCTGTTTGCAATACCTACTATATCCAACCGTTTCCTGTGAATATTTCAATAGCAATTCTTCAATAGCCGAATATTTAAAAGCCGAGTACACAGTGTACATCGCATATTCTCGCTCTGAACTTGGCGAGAGTTTGTAGCAAGCCTTGAGGTTTAAAGTAAAGTAGGTACGTAACAATACGTAAGTTGGTCCTGTGTTGAAGTAAAGAAAAACATGAAAACAATAACAGTGCAACTTTTGATGCTCTGTGCTATCATGTGCATCAGGTAAATAGAACCAATATTTTTTTAAATTCTACTTTTTTGCTATTATGTACTGGCTGTCTCGGTAAACGTTTACATCCATACCAAACATTCCGTACAAGAATATTTTGTTGCATAATATTTGGAATTTTATTTAAAACCATTTTTCATAAAAACCCGCTCACGTAAGTTTGGAGAGTAGATATTTTTCATAAGTTTCTTAAATTCCTAGGACAATAAAATTATTTGTTGAAAATAGTCGGTAGTTAGTCATAATATAGTCATAACATTCTGGAAAAGACTACCTCGACTAGAACAGTCTAAGGCGTTGATACAGGCGTTCGATCAGAGACGAGCTGTAGAGATAACAAAACTGAGTAGAGGACATGTTAGGGCACTCACTCGGACCCTCACAGGGCACTGCAAATTAAACAAGCACCTGCACAACATGGGCCTTACAGACACCAAAATCTGCAGGTTCTGTCGCGAGGACGAGGAAACGATTATCCACGTCCTCGGCGAGTGCATGGCGCTGCACCGCTGCAGAAGCCGGCACCTGGGAGCACACATGATTTCGGCTGACGAGATCAAGAGCTCACCCATCAGCTCCATTCTCGGGTTTATCCTGGAACTGGAGCTGCATGAGGTGCTGTAATAGGTTACGGGGCTGCCACAATAGATCATCTACTGGTCGCAGTGGCTATGAGACGCAGGGCTCACCCCATTCCTATCAAATAATAAAAAATAATAGTCATAATAATGTGGACTGACTCCTCAGTGGCGTAGTGGTTAGTGGGTCACACTATAAAGCGACGGATGCGCAAGAGGTCCCGGGAAGTTTTCGATAAGAAATTCTTAGTGTCAGCCCGGAGTCTGGAAGCTGGCGGTCTTGTACTCCCGTGCCTCGGATAGCACGTTAAGCCGTTGGTCCTGCGCCCAATCCTCTCCGGTCGTGTCACGCTGATGTCTCATTGGAATATGAGGGTAAAGAAATAGAGAATATACACTTGTGTTTGCGCATACACTTGAGGACTATAATATATCCTGCGTACGTGGCTGATCGTTGAGATTGGCCGCCGTAGCCTTAATCGGTTGGAGAATATTAATGTCGTGTTACCGATGTTTCGGCTATAGAGGCCAATCTTATCAGCCTTCCTCGCCCAAGACTTGTACTCTATATTCCCATACCCTCAGCTTTAAGGGGACACCAGTTTGACACAACCGAATAGGGACCAGGCGTAAGACCAACGGCTTAACATGTATGGGGGTAAAAGACCGTCAACTTCCAGAGCTCAGGCTGATAAATATTTTTTTAACAGAAAAACTTAGTTACAAACATAGAATGCGGGCATGCTAAGTATATGGGTACAAATTTTAATCTGACGGGGAACATCCTGGACCCTACGCGCAGCCGCACTACCCACTGCGACACCGAAGCAGTCAGTAGAATGTAACAATCCGATTGTACAGAAGATTGACTTGTCCATTCCTTTTCCAGCAAAGCAGACAAAGTCCCACAATTGTCTATGCTTGACCTCGAAAATGGCTATTAGAGACCGCTCCACCTCTAAAATAGCGAAGAAGATCCTCATAAGCATTGTCAACGACTACATGAACCTCCAGTTTCAATACGAACTCCTTACACAACTGGAGAACGGATCTTACCAACCGACATCACTATCGAAGAAATGGACAAAGCAGCATCAGACTTGAGCGTAGATGAGAAGATCAGGGATGTGTTTAGAAAGTTCTCGGACACATTCAAAAGCGGGGACTATACCCCCCAATCTGAAGTTAGCGGTTGGGATCCAGAACTGAAGCCTGTTCTGGTTGTAGTTGGTAACAGGGATGTTTGATTTTATCAATAGTGGACAGTAGTGGTCTCCGGTGAACTTTGGTCCACCCTTAATTAAATATTAAACAAATATTTCACAACATCACATACATTGATCTGGCTCTGAGATCGGTAGCTCCAGCACCTGTGTTACAGATATCAGGATCAACAGTGGGTTTACAAATATATACATATAATACTTTTCTTTTGTAAATAAATACTGATAGTACATAGAAAACACCCAGACCAATACAAACAGACATGTTCATGCACACAAATGTTTGTACTGTGCGGGGCCCGAACCCGCAACCCTTGGACCGAAGGCAGTGTTCACTACCACTGTTCCAAACGGGTCGTCATGATACATATAATACCATTTCTAGTTATGGGACTCAAGACGAATAAATGCGTATTATTTTCACTATCCCACATTGCGTAATAACACGGTACCTCCACAACATGGCTCTCTGCCTATCTTCTTTGGTGTTTATTTGTGTAGTGAAGTGCCGCGAACTGACCCTAATAATCTGTTGAAAAGTACCTCCCATTTTTAACACTGCTATTGTATGTCGAGTGAGTTGTCACGTGACAACTTGCTTGGACTTAATAGGGTCATAAAAGCCTCGATTATGTTTACAGTCTTCTACTGTTGACTATCTACTTATTTCAATAAATTACTTGACGCTGGCAAAAGATCTACGGGTAGAGCCATATTATTAAAAAAAATGGAGTGTCGAAACGAAGTAAGGGTAGGCCAGTTGCCTAATACCTTCGCCTAATATGCATTATACAAGGTCGGTTATCAGATACGGGTGAAATGCTGGTGGCAAATGTTCAAAAAACGTGAATTAACAATGCGGGCTGTTTGCAATACCTACTATATCCAACCGTTTCCTGTGAATATTTTTTCTTCAATAGCCGAATATTTAAAAGCCGAGTACACAGTGTACATCGCATATTCTCGCTCTGAACTTGGCGAGAGTTTGTAGCAAGCCTTGAGGTTTAAAGTAAAGTAGGTACGTAACAATACGTAAGTTGGTCCTGTGTTGAAGTAAAGAAAAACATGAAAACAATAACAGTGCAACTTTTGATGCTCTGTGCTATCATGTGCATCAGGTAAATAGAACCAATATTTTTTTAAATTCTACTTTTTTGCTATTATGTACTGGCTGTCTCGGTAAACGTTTACATCCATACCAAACATTCCGTACAAGAATATTTTGTTGCATAATATTTGGAATTTTATTTAAAACCATTTTTCATAAAAACCCGCTCACGTAAGTTTGGAGAGTAGATATTTTTCATAAGTTTCTTAAATTCCTAGGACAATAAAATTATTTGTTGAAAATAGTCGGTAGTTAGTCATAATATAGTCATAACATTCTGGAAAAGACTACCTCGACTAGAACAGTCTAAGGCGTTGATACAGGCGTTCGATCAGAGACGAGCTGTAGAGATAACAAAACTGAGTAGAGGACATGTTAGGGCACTCACTCGGACCCTCACAGGGCACTGCAAATTAAACAAGCACCTGCACAACATGGGCCTTACAGACACCAAAATCTGCAGGTTCTGTCGCGAGGACGAGGAAACGATTATCCACGTCCTCGGCGAGTGCATGGCGCTGCACCGCTGCAGAAGCCGGCACCTGGGAGCACACATGATTTCGGCTGACGAGATCAAGAGCTCACCCATCAGCTCCATTCTCGGGTTTATCCTGGAACTGGAGCTGCATGAGGTGCTGTAATAGGTTACGGGGCTGCCACAATAGATCATCTACTGGTCGCAGTGGCTATGAGACGCAGGGCTCACCCCATTCCTATCAAATAATAAAAAATAATAGTCATAATAATGTGGACTGACTCCTCAGTGGCGTAGTGGTTAGTGGGTCACACTATAAAGCGACGGATGCGCAAGAGGTCCCGGGAAGTTTTCGATAAGAAATTCTTAGTGTCAGCCCGGAGTCTGGAAGCTGGCGGTCTTGTACTCCCGTGCCTCGGATAGCACGTTAAGCCGTTGGTCCTGCGCCCAATCCTCTCCGGTCGTGTCACGCTGATGTCTCATTGGAATATGAGGGTAAAGAAATAGAGAATATACACTTGTGTTTGCGCATACACTTGAGGACTATAATATATCCTGCGTACGTGGCTGATCGTTGAGATTGGCCGCCGTAGCCTTAATCGGTTGGAGAATATTAATGTCGTGTTACCGATGTTTCGGCTATAGAGGCCAATCTTATCAGCCTTCCTCGCCCAAGACTTGTACTCTATATTCCCATACCCTCAGCTTTAAGGGGACACCAGTTTGACACAACCGAATAGGGACCAGGCGTAAGACCAACGGCTTAACATGTATGGGGGTAAAAGACCGTCAACTTCCATAGCTCAGGCTGATAAATATTTTTAACAGAAAAACTTAGTTACAAACATAGAATGCGGGCATGCTAAGTATATGGGTACAAATTTTAATCTGACGGGGAACATCCTGGACCCTACGCGCAGCCGCACTACCAACTGCGACACGGAAGCAGTCAGTAGAATGTAACAATCCGATTGTACAGAAGATTGACTTGTCCATTCCTTTTCCAGCAAAGCAGACAAAGTCCCACAATTGTCTATGCTTGACCTCGAAATGGCTATTAGAGACCGCTCCACCTCTAAAATAGCGAAGAAGATCCTCATAAGCATTGTCAACGACTAAATGAACCTCCAGTTTTCAATACGAACTCCTTACACAACTGGAGAACGGATCTTACCAACCGACATCACTATCAAGGAAATGGACAAAGCAGCATCAGACTTGAGCGTAGATGAGAAGATCAGGGATGTGTTTAGAAAGTTCTCGGACACATTCAAAAGCGGGGACTATACCCCCCAATCTGAAGTTAGCGGTTGGGATCCAGAACTGAAGCCTGTTCTGGTTGTAGTTGGTAACGGGATGTTTGATTTTATCAATAGTGGACAGTAGTGGTCTCCGGTGAACTTTGGTCCACCCTTAATTAAATATTAAACAAATATTTCACAACATCACATACATTGATCTGGCTCTGAGATCGGTAGCTCCAGCACCTGTGTTACAGATATCAGGATCAACAGTGGGTTTACAAATATATACATATAATACTTTTCTTTTGTAAATAAATACTGATAGTACATAGAAAACACCCAGACCAATACAAACAGACATGTTCATGCACACAAATGTTTGTACTGTGCGGGGATCGAACCCGCAACCCTTGGACCTAAGGCAGCGTTCACTACCACTGTACCAAACGGGTCGTTGATTGAGTGTTGATGAACCTATGCGACCTTCCAACCTTCAAGAAAAGATAGTAACTATTCCTTTTTAAAAGGCCGGCGGCACACTTGTGACTTCTCTGGTGTTGCAGGTGTCAATGGGCAGCGGTAATCGCTTACCATCAGGTGATTCGTTTGCCCTATATTCATAATCAAGTCTGAGGTCTTTAAATTTTATCCACGACTTTCTTGAGTTAATAGATGGTTTAAGCAACACGATTTAGATTTTTACAATACCAGGTACCATGTGCAGATACCTGCTAACCAGTTTTGTGTTTATTAAGAAACGGTGACGGCTAGGGCGCACTAGCGACGCCAATAGATTTTAATTTTTAGCTACTAAACCGGATCTATTTTAAACAATCCCAAGAGGGTTCCAACCTCTCAGCAAACATTTATACCTTTTATTAAATAACCATGCATAAATGTTGGGTCCAACGCGTACGCGAAAAATTGATTACCGCAAAAAGTGGCCGCTTTTGGCGTGAATCAATTTTTCGCGTACAAAAACGGACCCAACATTTGTGCATGGTTGTTTAATAAATAGTATATGTGTTTGCCAAGAGGTTGTAACCCCGAAATTGTTTAAAATAGATCCGGTTTAGTAGCTAAAAATTAAAATCGATTGGTGTCGCTAGTGTGCCCTACCCGTCACCTTAAAACATTTTGCCTTAGAGCGACACACATCCACACACATATGACAGTTGTATCTTATATTATTGTGTATTAGTCATATCCCGGTTGCACGCGGATTGAGATAGTAGCTAGTAATTAGTAGACATACATTACACATATATGTATTATATTTCGTGAGGAAGTTGAAACTTATCACTAACAACTATAAAATACATTATGATATCTAGTAATAGTACTAGATTAGATTAGACTGCAAGATATTTAAGAGATTAGACAAGATTGCAAGATAATCTAAATCCAGTAGTGAAATTATCTTTTTTATTCGATGAACATTTTAGTGTATTTCCAAAAATATTAAGGCAAAATATTTAACCTTCGCAGAGGAGACACTGATAAGGATTTTTACCATTTTTTTCTTTTTACCTTGTCAATGATTGACACAGATTGACAGAATGTCCGTAACATAGCAAAAAATCACTTTGTACAAGATTTTAATTTTTCAATGAACGTGCAGTGATCAAAGTTGAAAAATCCAAATTTTATCACCAAAAATGAAATTCATCTTACTGACGTTATTGGTCGCGGCCGTTGCTGCCGCTCCCAAGTCGCTCGATGACGACAATCAGGCAGTCGAGCTGATTGTAAACCCGCCCAAGGGACAGGCCCTGGAGCTGGGAGATAACGTTTTCACTAATCTGAAGGAACACTATAATGGACTCCTGGCGGCCTCCTCCGACTTGCACCCCTTCTCCGCCGTTAGTATAGCCGAAGCCGCAGCCGCCGCTGAAGCTCTTGTTCCTACACTAGTGCAGATTGTTGAGAGCCCCAAGCACGTGGCTCAAGGGGAATTCGTTCCATCTGTTATCGTGGCGTCTGCCATCCCTGCGGTTGCCCCAGTTCAACCTGTTCTCATTCCCTCAAAACCTGTTCCATCAAACCCCGAGGTCATCCTCTCCCCAGTGGTACTTTCCAACTCAGTCCCAATCATCCCCTCCGATCCCGAAGTCAAGCCTCCCACTGCCGTCCTCCCCGAGCCAGCTGCCCAGATATCGAGCGAGCTCTTCGACCACAGAAATGCCCAAGTCCAAGTAAACGACCAGGATCCTGGAATACTATCCACCCTTACATCTTGGTTCAACATGGTTGTGAACTACTTCAACAAAGATGACCTTCAATTGTCTTCAATCGTCTAAGCCGAAGCTGTTTTAGTAAATTATGTATTTTGTTCACAGTAAAAAGTGATCCAGTAAAATATATTTTTGATATTGTAATCTTTGTATTTTGTGATGTTTATTTATGTTTAAGAGAGTAAACTGTTAATTTACATTAAGCTAACATTGTTTCTTATTTGGTAGATTCGTTTTAAATTATCATTATTAGCTAAGATAACCATTTTCAAAGATATTTAATTATAATTAGGAATATGAATCTTCTATGCTCGTATCTAGAATTCGAGACCCAAAAGAAAAAGAATAAAATAATTTGTTCAGCGCCAAACATACATAAAATAAAAATATAAAAATAAAACAAAATGAACATCAGAATGGCACTACAATATTGTCACTGCATAAAATGATCAAAATCAAAATCAATCAAATAATTCTTTATTTGCATAGGCTTGTACACAGCACTTACAAATCGTCATACATTTGAATGATTTAAAACTATTTATAAGTACTTATGTAATAATTTACATGTTAATACATATATATGTTGATACATAAAATATACTAAAGAAATAAATAAACATAATGCGATTCTACCACCGGCTCGGAAAGTTGTTTCTGGTCGAGAAGATCCGGCAAGAAACTCGCCAGTTACTCTTTTTAATCGCCAACTTTTTTACAATGGTTTATTATCCTCATACCAAGTCATACAGTCTAATGCAACACAAAATAGAATGAAGCAAATTAAAAGCTAAATATGAGGTAAACCGAAGAGGACCAGTCCCCAAAGGTGGCACCTGTTCACAAGTATGACGTATGTGTCAGCCATCATTTCACTCAACCATATTAGAGGGAATGTAATGACCCGCCACATAACGCCACCACCTCAGAGACATTTGAGTGAGCATGACTACTTAGGTTCCCCTCATAGGTCACAGAGTACTTAATCCAATACTAATAAACTGCAGGACGAGGTGTACAATAGTAGGTGGTTAGCATCTTGTCAATTGTTTGATTAATCAATACTAATCAATTTGTATACAATAATAAATGCTGCTAAGCCTAATTTATTAAAATTGATTAATTATATAATAATAGTGATTTCAGTAAATATTTATAAAATTACTACATGTGTGCAGGCACGGAGGTCATTATGTCCACGAATCCTTATCATTTAAGTAATCTACAATTTTATAGTATCCTTTACTCATTAAACAGGTTTTCACGTGGGATTTAAATTTATGCGTTGGTAACTCAATTACATTTTGTGGCAACTTATTGTACATTTTAATACTTTGTCCAACAAATGAACTATTAATCTTTTGGAGCTTCAGATTTGGAATCGCGAGCTTGTGTTTATTTCTAGTGTTAAAACCATGACAATCAGATTTTTTAGAAAAAATATCAATGTTCTTACGCACGTACAAAATACAGTCCAAAATGTATTGGGAAGCTACAGTTAAAATGTCGATATTCTTAAACAGTTCTTTCAGCGAATCGCGAGGCCTAAGGTTGTATATGGAGCGGATGGCCCTCTTCTGCAATACAAAAATAGTCTGTATCTCAGCCGCCGACCCCCACAACAAAAGACCATATGACATTATACTATGAAAATAACTAAAATAAACCAGTCTCGCGGTTTCAATATCAGTCAGATGTCTGATCTTCTTAACCGCATATGCGGCGGAACTAAGTCTTCCCGCCAAGGCTGCCAAGTGTGGATTCCATTGAAGTTTGGCATCCAGTGTAATACCTAAGAAAATTGTCGAATTAATAACTTCAATGTGTTCATTATTCATAACGACGTTAGTGTTGACCTGCTTTACATTGGGCATAGTGAATTTTACACATTTGGTTTTCTTGGCATTTAAAAGCAAGTTGTTAGTTGTAAACCAATGTAGCACTTGTGAGAGGGTGTCATTTACGTCGTCAAACGTATCTTTTCGACGGTCAACGTTAAAAATCAACGAGGTATCATCAGCAAATAACACTACTTCACAAAGATCTTGTGCAAAGTAAGGGAGGTCATTTATGTATATTAGGAAGAGCAGAGGTCCCAATATTGATCCTTGGGGCACTCCCATTAATAGAGGGGCGCCTGAAGAGTCAGTTCCATTGACACTGACTTTCTGAAGTCTATCTGATAAGTAAGAATTTATCAAACTTAATGCATTATTTAGAACACCATAGTGAGCTAACTTCAACAACAATGTTTGATGCTCAACGCAATCAAACGCCTTCGAGAGGTCACAGAAAACACCAATTGCATCCTGTTTGTTTTCCCATGCATCAAAAATATACTTAATAAGTGCAACTCCTGCGTCAGTGGTTGACTTACCCTTGGTAAACCCAAATTGTTTACTATGAAGTAAGTCGTTAACTTTAAAATGAGACAGCAACTGAACGAATATGACTTTTTCAAAAATTTTACTCAGTGCTGGTAATATAGAAATAGGCCTAAAGTTAGAAGGGTCACTTTTTTCACCTGATTTAAATAACGGTATGATTTTGCTGTACTTCATTAAGCTAGGAAACTGACCCTCATCAATACATCTGTTGAATATCGTTGCCAAATGGGGTGCAATAACTAGTATTATATTTCTTAAAATGTCTACTGATATTCCCCAAAGATCTTCAGTTTTTTTCATATTCAGATCTTTGAAAGTTTTAACTATTATCTCGGAGGTTACATGGTTAAATTTGAAAGGCGTTTGACACTCGGCAACATTTGCTTTAAGTAATGAGATAGCAAGATACGAACTTGAATTTAATGTACTTGTTGTTGCCACTGGTATATTAGTGAAGAATGACTCAAATGCATTTGCCACTTCAGTATCAGAGTCAAGACATTTGCCATTGATTTTTAGAGAGAACTTGTGTTGTTGTGTTTTATTTTTACAAGTCTCTTTGTTGATGATGTTCCACGTGATTTTACTTTTGTTAGTTGCTTTACTTATTTTGTTTTTAATGTAGTTAGATTTAGCAACTGCACATACTTTCTTAAAGCACTTAGAATAATTTCTAACATATTCAACTATCGCAGGATCACGTGAATTAGCTTTAATATCATATAATTCAAACAATTTTCTCCTGCTTATGTGAATCCCTGTAGTGGCCCAGTCACTAAATTTATTTTTAGAACTGTTTAATTTAATGGTCTTTTTTGTAAAAATATCATTAAATTCCTTTTCAACAATTTCGAAAAGGCTTTCATACAACTGGTCGACACTATTTTTATTACCAGGCATTAAGGATACCTTATTATAAATATTATCTTTGAATTTATCTATACGTCTTTTTGTAATAGGCCTACATGTAATACTTGTAGACGGATCATTTCGATGACAGTCGATAACAGCCAGCTGACCACTGTGATCAGAGTTTATGAAATTTATTATAGATTTCTCCCCTACAATACAATCACAGAATATGTTGTCCAAGCATGTAGCTGAAGTGGGGGTGATTCTCGCAGGTTCGTTGAAGAGGTGCACCAGATTGAAACACTTAAAAAGATTCAGAAACCTAATTGAGTTCTGCGAATTCTCCAGGATGTTAATATTAAAGTCACCGCACACGATAACTTGTTTACTAGTTGCACATACTTTTCTCAGGACTTCTTCCATGCTAGTCTCAAATGAGTCGTAATTTGCAGAAGGGGGTCTATAAACGCAGACAATGATATGCTGCTCCAGCTCTGCACACGAAATTTCAATAGTTCGTTCTATAGATAGTGACTCAATATCTTTACGTTGTTTACATTTAAGAGTACTTTTTAACAAAATGAGTGACCCTCCTCTTATTGCAGAGCCTCTCGTGAACGAACTGATAATTTTATAATTATTAATAGTAACAATTAATTGATGTTGATTTAACCAATGTTCGGTGAGACATAGTACATCAACATTTATTTCTTCTAAAAATAATTCTAGTTCTAGTTCTTTACCAGGAAGTCCCTGTATATTTTGGTGAATAAGTTTTAAATTATCTTCCCTGGTCAATAAATTGCTAGAGGCGTCCTCTATTGTCTTAAACTTAAATTTAAATTGTTTGGAATAATTTCCAAAGTCTGCCTATATATATTATTTATATTAAATGCTAACAAAGTAGCTAGTTCTTTTTTTACATTATAAGGCAAATAAAACTTTTTGCCAGTCAATATCAACTTATAATTAATAAATTTATTTGTGTCAAAAAACACAAAGTTGTGGCTATGACTAGTAACTAAATTATATAATGTAGTATTCAATATGTGAATACTGTTATTTTGTTCTGATAAGTAGTGCCTAGAAAATGGGAAGGCACAAACAACTATTTTTTTTACAGCAATCCCTTTTAAACGGGAGAACCCTTTAATGATGTCCTTTTTATTTGAATTTAATCCGTTCCCTAGCATTAATATGATAATTGAATCTTTATCATAATTACAATTTACCACCCTATCTATTAATTGGGTAAGAGATGCATTTGGCATACAATAATTAATTATTTTACAATTGAGTTGCTTGTGCATAAGGGGACCATAGCCAACTCCAATTGAATCTGAAAATACTAGTACATTATTGTTTGTATTTATAGTACTAGTAGTAGTAGTGATCATTACATTAGTTAACAATAGTATATACCTATTTTCTAAAAACACACGCCGACATTCAAACATATAATTAATAATTCTATGAATTCAAAGAAGTAATTTATTTTACTTAAAAAATAAACTGAAAATGTGAGTTGGAGACCCGCCTGAACACGAGATGTGTTATTTACTTAAAAATCTCTGAGACCCACTGCACTGTAATAATCCGACGTGTTGTCTGTACTCTGTATCACGACTCAAATCACCGGTAAACATAAGGTATCCTAGAGGGGTCGGATGTAATATCCAGGTGCGTGCTCGAATTCAAATCTACTACTTCCCGATTTTGAGGTATCCTACGTTCTAGTACGTCTAGTTTTACCGCTCTGCTAAAACAGAGACGTTTGCGGTGTCTAGGGCATGTGCATAGGATGGAACTTTCTTGTCTACCGCGGCGTGTTCTGCTCGAAGCTGTAGCAAATGCTAAAAGAGGGGTCGGAAGACCTATGCTGCGCTTCAAAGATTGCGCTAAGCGGGACATGGCTGCGTTTAACATCGACCATCAAAGCTGGGAGAAGCTTGCTGTGGATAGGGACGAATGGCGAAAGCGTGTGTTCGATGGGCGTAAAACACATGATGATGCCTGGTTCTCTGGTCTCGCCTACAAATCGCAAAAACGACACCTAAGCATGCATCAGCCAGTCTTCAATTCCACCTTCTCTTGTAGAGCGTGCGGTAAATTATGCCGCTCCCATATCGGCTTATATAGCCACGAAAAGTCTTGCCTCAGACACTGATTAAATCGTCTGTCACAGACGTATGAGGCCAATGATGACGTTCTTGTCCACTGAGCCAGTTTCTCAATCGTCCACTCTAGGCTTATGGTTACAAACTAGGATGAGAATTTTCTTGTGTGTTTACAAATTATCATACATAATAATACTCACAGCTTGACTTTTCGGCCGCGTTACAACGGCCAGAAAATCAAAGGGTTTCAATCAATTTGCAACCGGGTGTAGCAGACGATGCCGTACACCTCCAGTCGGAATGTGACTACGACGTTGTAGGTATCGTAACGCCGTCGAAACGTCAAGCTGTGATTATTATAGGCCCAATCAGGGGGAAAGGTGGGTTTAAAGGTTGGCAGCGTAATTGTGACCCCACTGGTGTCGCGGGTGTCCATGGGCGGGGGGAATCGCTTACCATCAGGTGATCCGTCTGCTCGTCTGCCACCTATCACATAAAAATATGGCCATACTATCGCTGACAATGTTGATCTTGCTAGTATTTACGAGTATCCACGTTTGCTTAATACTCAGCGGCCCTACTCTCCTGGTCGTAATATTGCTTATTGTTCAAAACTTGTGGCCGTACGTAGGAGGGCATAATCTGAACAAACAATGTGGCAGTGAGCAGGCCAAGTGCGGCATTCTGCCGAGAGGAGTTGGCCGGTCGTTAGCGACTTCGTAGTTGTAATGTTTTGACGGAACTTGCCATGTTGACAAAGTTGTTTCCTTTCCATTAAGTAATGGATGTGGACTTGTGTATAACAATGTTACGACTATGTTCATCCTACTTAATTATGAGTAGGTATATCTATGTAGCGTTCGATGACAAAATCTTGGTTAATTCTTGGGGTTTATTGATAAAGGGTCCCTTTCGAATCGTACGAATCTCTGTCTGTACGTACCTGATTTTGTACCTTTCTAGGTATGAATATTATAAGTATACTTGTACAAGGGCGGATCCAGCTTTGGTGCGCATTAATTGATTTCGTTGTAGGTTTAAAAGAGTAAGTAAAATGTTCGATACGTTATTTTCCCGAATGTGCTTGCCGTCAAACAAAGTACCTACTTATTAAGTATATCAAATTGATTAAATATTTAAAGTATGTAAAGTAAAGTAAGGTTACAACCTATAAACTGTCCCACTGCAGGGCAAGGCCTCCATCATAGAAATCAAGTTATCGATACTATGATGGGATTAAGCTTAATCACCACGCTTGCCAAATGCAGATTGGTGGTCACAAACCCGAGCTATGTTCGAAAAATTCGAAACCTACTTTTTGCTCGACCCGGGAATCGAACCCAGGACCCAGAGATTACGGCCCGGTACTTAAACCACTAGACCAACAGGGCGTTATAAAGTATGTACCTACTATTTATAAATAAAATCTCGCCTGCACTGGCACTAAGTCAGGGTGGGTTATGACCCGACGACGCCTCCTGGATCCGCCCATTATAGTGTACTTACAACATTCATACTCCTAAAAACTATTAATTTGTATTAATTTTGATCATGGATCATATAACTACAGATTAATCGTCTTCTTATTTTATAATAAATTATTGATTGTTGACTTGGCGATTTTTGTTCTCATTTATTAATTATGTTTACAAGATATTGGTGTTTACGTGGTATTATAGAAATACTAATTTGGGTTTTAAGAGCTACGTATAATCGTTATAAGCGATAACTTACAGACATTATTACGAAGATAATTTTATGGCTTTCACCATTTACAAAACGGTATTCAGTACTTTCTATTTTAGATTTTAGTGAAACATTTGCCTGCCGCTAATAATGGGTTAAAAAACGAAGAAGCTGTTCGCCTGATAGTGATGCGTTTTGCCTAAAATGATCACTGCTGCCCATGATTAGTTGCTGATGTCAGACTTTTTCAGAAGAAGTACGTAAGCTCGTCTCTTCAAATCAATAGCGGGATTACAAATATAATACATTCCATAGTTTTTTTTTGTAAATCCATAATTATAATACATAGAAAAACCCAGACCAAAACAAACAGGCATGTTCATGTTCAAATGTTTGTACTGTGCGGGGATCGAATCCGCAACCTTTGGATCAGGCAGCATTCACTATCACTTTACCAAACGCGTTCCATAGGCTGCGGTAATTGCTTACCATCAGGCGAGCCGCACACTTGTTTGCCACCGACTTAGAATAAAAAAACGGGTCATCAAATAAATAGGTCGTAAATAAGAACGGCAAAGCGATACCTATGAGTGTGGGCGTCTCCAGTGCCAGATTAAGCCAGCGCGGGGCCTGTAGCAGAATCTGTCATGAGACCATTGGCAACTCAGCTGGCCCTACTGAAAATCAGCGTCATGACCTATTTCAGGCCCATGACATACACTGAGTGAGGGTCATTTATGTTGGGAGTCACAACACGCTGCCTGGTTATTTGTACCCTTATCATTTTGTTTTTCTTTGCTTTGTTTTATTTTCTCTATTCTTTTTTTTTTGGTTTATAGTGTTTATGGAACTGATGTTGTACTCGCACCTCGTTGTGATGTCTAAAATAATAAAAAAATCTTTCTTTCTTCTTTCTTTCAAGTCTAAAGCATGTGTTTCACCAGAGGCCAAATCCGGGGGAAGGGGAATTCAAGGTTGGCAATGGACTTGTAACTCCACTAGTGTCTATGGGCAGCGACAATCGCTGCTGTGATTCGTCTGCTCGGTTGCTACCTATTAATGCAATTACATAAAAAAATACAGGCGTTGGAAGCGCGGGGCGCTGGGCCCCCCAATAGGCGGGGCCCGTAGCATTTATTATATTAGCTCTTGCTACTTGGTAATCCGGTGCTGGGCGGCTCCGAGCGATATAATCAACTATTTGATTTGACACGAAGCGTGTGTGGGAGGAAGTGCGACTCATTTCCAACTAGAGGAGTGACTACTTAGCTAGACCTAGTAAAGAGCATGTGTGCGCTATGTTATGTGGGAGTTGAACTCATTCACCAGCAAAGGAGTTACTCGAGAAACTCGCTCGTTAGCAACTTAAGGTTCGGACAAGAAGAGAACGTTTCTTGTCCGAACCTTAAGTTGCTAACGAGCGATTTATGTCATTTAAAAAGGTCACTGAGATATGTTACAAATCTGATACTAAGATACACATTAATATATTTACCTAAGTCTGTATGAAATCGGAATCACGTTTTGTCGATTTTGGCTCGATAGTTTTAATCTTTGAAATGACCTCCTAAAACTTGAGTCCCAATTACCACGACCTGAGTGACAAACTTGTGAACAAACTGACGAGTGTCGGATAAGGTGCACGGGGGGTATGGGCGGAGGCATTTCAAATGTTCACGAAACGATGTAGATCTTTAAGTCGGTTTTCTGCAGCTGTGAAACAGCTTTCATAACCATATTACAGTTGTATCTGCTTGTAGTAGAGCTTCAGTTTAGACCAATTTGTTCGTGAATGGACTGCGTCGAGTATTTATTATAAACTATTTGACAGCAGAATAGTATTTTTATTCTGTAGTAGTGGTAACCCGCTTGTTAGCAACTTTGTATTCATAGCTTGAGTTGTTAATGGTTGAAGATGCAAAATTCACCTAACACTTAAATAGCAATGTTACTGACGATGAAATGTATTATCACTTATCGGTACTTTCTTGTCCAAAATTTCTACACAAAAAATCTCCTCCGATGGCTCAGCGACCCAAAAATGTGACTTGGCCTCAGATACAAGACTGCTCCATTGATCCCGATCATTCGCGGTTTCACGCCAGTCGCCGACACGTAACCCATGAAGATCCGCCTTCACGACATCATCCCAGCGATATCTGGGGTTGGCCAACCAATCTGCCGATAGCCGATGCGGACTCACATCCTGCTTCCTTTCGAGACTACTACGACTATCGACTAGTTTTACAAATACCTGGTAGCCTATAGCTTTAGCCAAGAAGTTAAATTTCGAGTGATACAGAGAAATTACTCTTTGTCCCCAAATAACTATCACCTAATTTTAATTGTTAGCGTAGAGTAAAATTAAGTTTAAGTTGTAATTTATTGCTTATATGATTAAAGTTTCTAAGACCTATTTTTAGCCTGAAACACAGGTGACCTAGTTCAGGCAAAATGTCAAATATGTGTACTATTATATAAGATTTGATCAAAAGTTGTATTAGACATAAGTAATTTGAAATAAATATTTTATTTTATTTACTTATTTTAGCTTACCCACAGATTTCAAATTTATGATTTTACCTATATGGCGATCTTCAGGGCGCATTGCTTATGCTTTTTCCCGAAACGCGGATGGACCTGGGTTCGATTACCAATCGGTTCAGTTTAGGAAGCGACACTTTTAAATTCACTTAGGTATGGTTTACCAATAGTATTTCTTATAGTACCTACAGGGAATGTACTAGTTTGTTTTTTTTATGTGATAGGTGGCAGAATAGCAGACGGATCACCTGATGGTAAGCAATTGCCGCCTCCCATGGACGGGTGTCCATGGTTGGCACCAGTGGAGTCACGAATGCGCTGTCAACTTTTAAACCCTCCCTTTCCCCTGCATTGGGCCCCCCATAACCTTACTCACGCAGCGAAACACAGCACAGTGCTGCTTTTCTGTGAAGCCGTGGTATCACTCCGGTCGAGCCGGCCCATTCATGCCGAAGCGTGGCTCTCCCACCTCATGACATTGAGGATAGTTTACGGTGGCAATATATATATTTCAACTATTTCCAATGGTACCTATATCGAAAATAAAAATGAAAATGGTACATTTTACAAAACAATGACGTATCGGTTCCGCGATGACAGAATAGTTATTGAAAAGAGCAAGTAAAAAACCAATTTGTATGCAAATATTTAACTCAATTGTGACCGTTGTCCACTGTAATGGAATCAATCTATCAATTTTATTCATTCACTTTTCAATGGGAATTTGAACGAATGACTTCCGATGATGATGATAACATTCCATGTATTTAGTTTTTGCAATCTAATATATAAAAGACTGCCAAGGGCGTCGCCAGCCGATGGCACACAGGGGGGCAAGTTGACTTTACCTACTACAATTCATACTTTAGTCATTCTCGATGAATGAGAAAAGGAGGCATGAATTGTAGTCGTCAAAAAAAAAAACTTGTAAATAAGTTATAATAAAATTTATCTCATGATCATTTATCGATCTGTGTGGAGAACATTGGGGGAGGCCTATGTCCAGCAGTGGACGTCTATAGGCTGCAATGATGATGATGATGATGAAAATTTATTAGAAAAATAGAATAAAAAGAAATTTGAATAAATGTACAGCGTATTTTTTTAAATAACCAAATTGCAGAGCGAAGTTGAGCGTAGGTACACAATATTAGGAGTGGCATTGGTGAATTGATTCGAGTTTCGACGTACGGGAATGATTGTTCAAGTCTTGAACTTCAAGCAAATCAACTCAAAGACTTAGGACTTTGGTTACATTATATTTGGCAACTCTTTTAGAATCTCTAACCCCCCCCCCCCCCCCCACCCTTGGCGACGCCCTTGATGACAGCAGATTTACACAAAAGCTTAGCTGTGACGATTCTAAATGGAAACGACAGGTTTTTTAAACTAAAGGTTCCTGGTGAACTGTAGCTGTGTACTGAGATGAGCCACGGTGTTCTTTATGATAGGTGGCAGACAATCCGACGTATTACCTAATGGCAAGCGATTGCCACTGCTCAGGGACACCTGTAACACCAGTGGGGTTTGATTACACACTTGCTTTTTTTTATGGTAGAGGCGACAAACGAATAAGCGGTTCGCCTGATGGAACAGTGCCCAAGAACATCTGTGAAATCAGAGAGATCGCTATTTTGTTTGTATTTGTTTGGCTCTATTTCCCATAAAAATTGGTGCGTTTCTCGCGGAATTTTCTACCACGTACCTCAGTTCTGTGGAACGGTTTGGCTGCGGGAGTATTTTCGGACAGCTACGACTTAGGGACCTTCAAGAGAAGAGCGTACTCTTTGTTAAAAAGGCCGGCAACACATTAGCGATTTCTCTGATCGCGGATGTTCAAGGGCGGCGTTGATTACTTTCTATATCTCTCTCACTCGCTTGCTCGTTTGTCTGCCTCTAGCATAAACGATTACGTCAGTAGTACGTAAAAGCGAGCATAACAACTCCCACGTTTGATTGCCAGTTTCACCCATAACTTTCCCTCTTCATCTACGTTCACAGAATAAGTAAAAAAGGTTTGAAATCGATTGTACATGTGTAGCGTGGATGACCGCGCTGCCTACAGAGTTGTGGTCACTTTAATACCTTTTTTAAGAATCACAAACAAAGCACGCCGCAACACGCACCCGTGTCACGCGAGGGTAACGCCAGCGTGGTCGATTGGAGCGCAGTGCCACTGGGTCGATCGGGCCTGCACCTGCCTTTAGCAAACAGTGGGAAAAGCGCCTGTCGTAACTTATGAAAATTATTTGATTTAAAACCCGTTCGCTAGGGCTTGGAGTTGGTAAGGTAGAATAAAGTTGTTTTTTTTTAAATGCTGATAAAATCACTGTTTAAGCCTAACTAATTATGAGTTACTAGTTTAAAGACATACATATTTATTACTATTATTTTTTTACTAATACATAATAATTAATATTATTACTAATTTTTAAAATATCATTAATGCCTAGGCCAAAGTAGGTATTCATATATGTCATCATAATAAGACATACAAAAGGAACGTGACCGTGGGAGAACCACGCTTGGCATAAATGGGCCGGCTCGACCGGAGTGATACCACTGCCTCACAGAAAACCTGCGAAAAGCAACGTTTGTGCTGTCTTACGCTACGTGGGTGATGGTACCGGATGTCCAATGCGAGGTAGAGGGGAGTTTAAAGGTTGACAGCACACTTGTGACTCCACTGGTGTCCATGGGCGGCGGCAATGCTTATTATCAGGTGATCCGTCTGCTCGTATGCCACCTGTCACATAAAAAATGTCATTCTGCTGGGATCTGCTTCCTGACTGCGGGCTGACATTAAAGCACGTTTAGCCGCTGGTAATGTCCCACTGGACTATAAGAGTATAATAGTATACTGTACAGCCTTTTGCGCTATATTAATAATACCTGGCTGCTGTTGAATAGGTGGCATATTCAAAAGGGCAGACTTAAATATCTTCTAAAATATTTTTGTTATGTTCGCACCGGCTTATGTTCTTTTTGTTTTTGATATTTTGCCTTTTAGGTAAAGACTGACACCCAACAAGTTCAGATTATGAAAAACAGCTGTGAGTGTATGAACATAATAAAATTAAGCTTAAAGATTGGATTCATGAATAATGCATAGTCGGCACGGCAGACAATTTGGCATATACTTATTATTATTCAACGTACAGTCGGCAAACTTCCTGACGAATCATTTTCAGCGGGATTCACTCAGGCGTGCCCGTTTGCCATTCATCCGTCATAATAAGCTAAAATGTAAGAAAGGACCTCCTATAATATCTATTATTATTGAGTATCTACTCATAATAACATTTTTTTCTATTGGTACAATCTTGGATACTTAAATTATGTTTATATTTGTCTAAATACACATAATTTTCAAATCAGCTGTCGTAGTTTGTCTCAAAGTCACCCAGAAAGCAATGGAGAGGGCTATGCTCGGAGTCCCCCTACGTGATCGTATCAGAAATGATGAGATCCGCAGGAGAACTAAGGTCACAGACATAGCCCAAAGGATTGCATGCCTCAAGTGACAATGGGCAGGGCACATAGCGAGGAGAACAGACGGCCGTTGGGGCGGAAAGGTCCTCGAGTGGAGGTCATGTACAGGAAGTCGCAGCCGTGGCAAGCCCTCCACAAGGTGGACCGACTATCTGGTTAAGATCGCGGGAATCCATTGGGTGCGGGCGGCACAGGACCGATCTGTGTGGAAAACATTGGGGGAGGCCTATGTCCAGCAGTGGACGTCTATTGGCTGAAATGATGAGTTATTACACATGGTTATTACAGTTGGTATAATCGGCGACAGAACATTGATCACATGACACCCACGCGCCGCACCCACCCAAAGAATGGGGTAAACGAGTTCTAGAGTGGAGACCGCGTCTTGGCAAACATAATGCAAGGCGCCCTCTGGCTAGGTGGGGAGACGATCTGCGCAGGATGGCTGGCAAGAGCTGGATGCGAGAAGCCATGGATAGATCACAGTGGCGAACAATCGGAGAGGCCTACGTCCAGCAGTGGACTGCGATAGGCTGATGATGATGAAGGAGGCCTATACTCAAGTAATTAGAACAGGCTGAAGAAGAAGATTTGTATCTGTTTGTTTTTTCGTCTTCCACGACAAAGGGAGGAACTAATTGACGTGATTTTTGAACTAGAGATAGTTGAAATGATGTCGAGTGACATAGGCTACTACGTCACAAACCGAATTATACGCGAACGAAGCCGCGAGCGACCGCTAATAAAACACTAATCATACTACAAGAATTCTTTAACGACAAATTAATGTAACAATTTTTATAGCATCACCCACCAACCTATAACAAAACGCGATCTATAGTTATTACCGTACTAAAGCCCATGTCATCTCGTTCCAACATGAATTGTTATAAAGGGCTAGCACGAAATTAGTCTCAGAACTATTCTTAGATCGTGTTTTATAATAAGGGGGCCAACGTTTTATATATCTCTTAACAGAGATAATAATTTATATAAATATAAATAATTATGTATTGTATCGCTCTCTAGATAATGCGGCGCGTGGGTGTCACGTGATTAATGTTCTGTCGCCGATTATACCAACTGTAATAACCATGTGACTCATCATTTCAGCCAATAGACGTCCACAGTTGGACATAGGCCTCCCCCAATGTTTTCCACACAGATCGGTCCTGTGCCGCCCGCACCCAATGGATTCCCGCGATCTTAACCAGATAGTCGGTCCACCTTGTGGAGGGCTTGCCACGGCTGCGACTTCCTGTACATGACCTCCACTCGAGGACCTTTCCGCCCCAACGGCCGTCTGTTCTCCTCGCTATGTGCCCTGCCCATTGTCACTTGAGGCATGCAATCCTTTGGGCTATGTCTGTGACCTTAGTTCTCCTGCGGATCTCATCATTTCTGATACGATTACGCAGGGAGACTCCTAGCATAGCCCTCTACATTGCTCTCTGGGTGACTTTGAGCCTCCTTAATCGGCACATTATAAGCGGCCACGTTTCGGTTCCGTATGTCATCACTGGCAAAACACACGCATTGAAGACTTTCGTCTTGAGACATTGCGGTAGATGGGCCGAAAATATGCTGCGTAACCATGTGACTAGCATAAATAAATAAATAAACATAAAATTCTGACGTCAGCCTAACAGCCCACATAATATGATGGAAGGAAAAATAATTAAACTTCAATTATTGTGCCAGCAAATAATATGAAGGAAGGAATCGGTAGAAATAATGAAATAAAAACAATTGCCCCCTATATATAATATATTAACCGTGCCGCGGGCCAAAGTCCAGCGTGTAACATGGGGTGACCATGGTTTTCCAATACTCGAGTTCAACAACATCTTTTCATGTGTGCTCACATAAGGACATTTGGCTGACCGGATGGCGCAATTGGTAGTGACCCTGCCTCTTACGGCAAAGGTCGTGGGTTCGATCCCTACCCTGGACAAACATTCGTGCGATGAACACTTGTGTTTGTTCGGTGTCTGGGTGTAATATATGTATTTAAGTATATATTTGTGTTCCTCTGTTGTCTGATATCTGTAACACAAGTGCTTAAGCTACTTAGTACGGAATCATGTCAACGTATGAGATGTTGTGAGAATTATTATTATTATTATAAGGGGTTCGGTTTGCCAACAGTCATTTGACCCATTAACGTTTGACCAACGGAATGTATTGCCCATTAACGTTTCAACAACAAAACTATTGTCCAATGAATGTTTTGCCAACAGAACAGTTCGCTTATGTTTCAATGTTTGCCAATATATTTTTTTGCCATCAGATCTTTGTTTCTTTATGTAATAGGTGGCAGACGAGCAGTTGGATCACCTGATGGTAAATAATTGTCACCGCCCATGAACACCCGCGATATCAACCCCATTTCCCCCCGGATTGGGCCTCCGGTACCCACGCAGCGAAACACAGTACAATGCCGCTTCATGTCAATTTTCTGTAAGGCAGTGGCATGACTCCGGTCGAGCCGGCCCATTCATGCCGAAGCGTAGCTCTCCCACGGTCAGGTCATTTGTTGTTGCGCTTTGCTGGCCGCTCGGCTCGTAAAGTATTATTTACCCACAAATTGGACCAATTATCTGGTGATGATTGCGAGAATAATTTATAAAACATGTGCAATACTTAAAACTTCAGGTGACGGGTGGACGACGACGACGTCGACTAGCGACGCCAATCGATTTTAATTTTAGCTACTAAACCGGATCTATATGAATCAATATCAGGGCTACAATCTCTAGGCAAACACTTATACCATTTATTGATAACTTATAGTTGCCTGGTTGGTCTGCTTTTGTACTCAAATTTTGGATTACCGCCAAAAGTGGCCGCTTTTGGGGTGAATCAATTTTTCGCGTACAGAAACGGACCCAACATTTGTGCATGGTTATTTAATAAATAATATTAGTGTTTGCCGAGAGACTGTTACCCTGAAATTGTTTCAAATAGATCCGGTTTAGTAGCTAAAAATTAAAATCGATTGGCATCGCTAGTGTGCCCTACCCGTCACCTTAACTTAGCCGTGCCCGACAGGGTCAATAATGTACATATACACCGTAATTTTTTACAAACGTCATAATAGGTATCGTGAGTAAAGCTCCCATTTAGCATGTCAGATCACTAAAATAAGCAAAAATACCTGGGCTAAGTGTGAGTCGGACTCGCCCATTGAGGATTCCGTTGCAACAAGTAAGATGTACGGAAGGTAAATTGCCTAAGGAAGGACGGAAGGTAAAAGATATAATTCAAACCAATTTTTGTTGTTAGTTTTTATGGTAATGTATATCATATATTTTTTTTTAGTTTCATGATTCTTTTATTATAGAAGTTAGGGGGGAGGGGGGGCACATTTTACTACTTTGGGAGCGGCTCTTGCGCAAAGTATGAATTTAAGAAATTTTTTTATTAAAAACCTAACATCATTTTTAAACACCTATCCCTAGATACCCTCCCACCCCGCACATATGGGTTTGTTGAAAATTATTATTTCTTTCCTATTTTTGTGTAAAAATCGTAATGCAGTTAATAAAATACATCTATTTATTTCTTATAGTTTTGGAAAAAAGTGGCTGTGACATACGCACGGACGGACTGACGGACAGACGGTCAGACGGACAGATGGATACATAAAAATATCAACTAATGAATCTATAAGGGTTCCGTTTTTTGCCATTCGGCTGCGGAACCCTAAAAAACCAGCTGCTCTATACATTAAATTAGTACCGGGTGGATATTCTATTTTGTATGGAGCGGCAGATTTTTTTCGCTTATTTTGGCTTATTTTGGCCACAAAAAATAACGGTGTATACTATGTACAACCTGAGCGGATAAAGAATGGGATCAGAAATGGCGCCGCATCTATTCACTTCTCGCTCGCACACTATTTGTGTATACACTCGCACTCGTGGGTGAATAGATGCGCCGCCATTTCTGATCCCATTCTTTATCCGCACCGTTTGTATGTTTCTTGATAACAGCGATGGTAGCTCCATGGATACAAACGCGCCTTCCACGCAGGTGGTCGAAGTTCGAATCCGAGCATGCACCAATGGTTTTTTTCAAATCTATGTGCGTATTTCTACCATTAATATCTCCTCGGCGGTGAGGGAAAACATCGTGAGGAAACTTGCACGTTTCGGAAAAAGTTTCTGAAAACATGTAACCATGATTCGGTTGGTCTGGTTCCCCTGTTAAAGGGTTGCGAAGTTCAGACGGCAGTCGCTTCATTGTAATTACCAAACCCCCTAATCCTGAATCATGGTCTAAGCGTACCCTGGGCTCCAAAGCGAGAGCTTTGGACGCAACCGGGAATTACACGCTAAGATGAAGAAGAAGACTATGTATGTTTCTTATCAATTTTCGTAACATATGGAGTGCAATAAAGAATATGAATATGAATTCCGCTTATCTTTCCTGGAATAATGAAGAGCAAAATACAGGGTAACTTGTTAGATACGGGATATCTGGCCACCCTAGTACGATATAACGGCAAAACGATAAAATGTGGCGTAGCGTCATAAATGTTTCCTTCTTTCCACATTCAATATTTGTGGTATCTGCCTTTTATTTGTAATGAAATAGTCTGAATTTCTTTTTGATATTGACCGTGGGAGAGCCACGCTTCGGCAGGAATGGGCCGGCTCGACCGGAGTGATAACACGGCCTCACAGAAAACCGGCGTGAAGCAGCATTGTGCTGTGTTTCGCTGCTTGAGAAAGTGTACCGGAGACCCAATCCGGGGGAAATGAGGTTGGCAGCTCACTTGTGACTCCACTGGTATCGCGCGGGTCCATGGAAGGCGGCAATCGCTTACCACCCGGTGATCCGTCTGCCTCACATAAAAACATAAAAAAAGTTTAAAAGGCTGCACTGCCGGCAAAGGATGTAGATTGGGCAGAGTTGGAGGACTCAGAGGAATTATGAGGAAGTAGATGTTTCTGAATGAGGTGCACACAGTATCGCTGATGATAAATACTACTTGTAATAAATTAGAAGCAGGACAAATTTTTGGTTAGTAAAATGAGGTTAACTTAATATTTAGTTTATCCTCATTTTGATTTTCAAAATGTTTTTGTTTTTTATCAATATATAATATGTCAAAATATGCCCTGTTAGTCTAGTTTCGATTCCCGAGTCGAGCAAAAAGTTTGTTTGAATTTTTCGAACATAACTCAGGTTTGTTAACATTCAGCCTAATCCCATGATCGTAGCGATAACTTTTTCTATGATGGAGACCTTTGCCTTGCAGTAGGACAGTATATTGGCTGATACTTTAAAAAGTGCCAAATAAAAGGCCTAGTTATTTATTTTATTACATTTTTTTCTACACCCCTTAAGTTAACCACAAATTTGAGACCTCTTTTTAAAATGACATTTTTAATTAGAAAAATCTAACTTTTATTTCAAAATAATAAAGAAGATGACCCCTGGTTTCTGAAGATATAGTAAAAAATTATAAAATATGTACATTTCTACAACTTGTGCGGATAAAGAATGAGATCAGAAATGGCGGCGCATCTATTCACTTCTCGCTCGCACACTATTTGCGTCTATACTCGCACTCGTGGGGTGTGAGTATATACGCAAATAGTGTGCGAGCGAGAAGTGAATAGATGCGCCGCCATTTCTGATCCCATTCTTTATCCGCACAGGTTGTATAAATTACTCTAAGAATTAAAACGAAGTGCTTTCCACCCGTCGTAGTCATAGTAGTATGCGAATTTATTGCAGTCTTTATGGGTAATCTAAGCCAGATTTATGATAATACGATATCCCGATAATACGATAATTCTTCGATTCGATTCGATTCATGCTGTTGTTACAGCCTTACTGTTGGATTAATTACATTATTTTCATAATCAATCAAAATTACTACTTGTATTTGGTTTTTGTGAAATAAGAATAACCCCGCACAGTACAAACATTTGTGTGCATGAACATGTCTGTTTTATTTATTTATTTATGTAATAGGTAGGCAGACGAACAGACGGATCACCTGATGGTAAGCAATTGCCACCGCCCATGGACACCCGCGACACCAGTTTTAAAAAATCACACAACCTTTAAAACCCCCCTATTCCCCGGATTGGGCCTCCTTTACTCTCATTCACGCAGCGAAACACAGCACTGTTTGTCTGGGTGTTTTCTATGTATTATAAGTATGTATTTACAAAAGAAAAGTATAATATGTATATATTTGTAGTCCCACTGTTCATTCTGATATCCGTAACACAGGTGCTTGAGCTACCTATCTCGGAGTCAAATTAATGTATCAAATATTTATTTATTTAAAAAGAAAAGAAAATTATATCTATCTATCTACCTATATATCTACTATTTATTATATTATGCTCTAATACCTCTATTAAATACTATTTCCTAAAACATTTCAGTCAAAATTATGCAAATCGTTCAAAATTGCCTGCACTAATCTCACGGTTAGAATAAAGGTCTCGTAGCACGCCAGCGGACTACGGCGTCGCACCGTAGCACACCCGCGTAGCTGAGCGAGCGTAGCCGCATCACAGCAATCGTAGCAACGTAAAGCCGCCTCATATTTCGCTCCTTGTAAATTTACGAATGGATTATAAAAATATGCAAATTGTTCAAAATAGCTTTCGACTAAAACCTACTTTTTAATAGAAGTGGTTTTGGATAATTTTGATTTGTGACCCTTTTATAAGTAGCTTTCACCCTTTAATTATTTTAGTAGCCATGCAATGGCTTTATGTTACACAGCTTAAATATTCATTGGATGGATGACTTTGAAGGATAGCATTACAATGATCCCTTCAAAGTTGTATGGTACGTTCCTTCACCGTACATATATCATAAGTGGTATACTGAGCCAAAAAGTACGCGCTATTATAGAATCTTCCCGTCCTGTTTAGATGGCGTACTTTCTTGTCCACTACACCTTATATTGAGAACAGTCTGTAAAATAGTGATCTAAAAAATAAGTTTCAGCATAGCATAACCACTGTAGGCAACCAGCACAACCCGCTTAGTGTGACAAAGTTACAAACCATATGAAAGGCGGTACGTAGATGGATTTTTTCGTATAGATAGGCTTAAAGGTCTCCGAGCACGTCACCGATGACGTAGACGCAAAGCGCGTAGCTGCGACAGTCGAATTCGCAATGACGAAAAAATGCCGCAATTAAATTTAAATTACAAAAACATTTATTGAAATTACAATAACCTTGATTAAAGTTACAAAAACATGAATAAAAATTACAAAAATATGAAACGTCTTATTTTTCATTCATACACCAAAGAAAGAAAAGAACCTTTTTTGTGTGGAAATTACAGCTTTACTGTAGCTAAATTGATTGCTGACCGTTGGCTTTGTAGTAAAATTTTTACGCGCCATAAAAGTCTTTTAATTAAAAGCCAGCAAGGTTTTGAATTAATTTAGCACATTCGTTTTAATTGTAACCAATGAAAATGCATGTACCTATTAAAGGACGTAGTAATCTTTCAGTACTAGCAATTCAATTGACAACTCAATAGTTTTCGTTCTTTGAGTAAAAGAAAAACTTTGCACGTTCAAATCGTTTAAAGTCTACACTTTCTAATCAAGCACACGCATCGAGGTTATTTGCAAATGTCACAAATTAGGGCTAAATTATAAAAAAAAAACACACAAAGAGGCCCCAAAACGAAGGCGACAAATGGATCGATTACCAAAATCGTGACGTGACGTTGGTCCGACACGCGGCGTTCGATCGTCAACTTTTCTGTCGGACAATACGTACGCACTGTCGGGCGAATCAATAGCGTGTGCGGCCGGTTGCAGCGCCACGACAATTACCGTACCGCCTGTAGGGGCTGGGCTATACTGCGCAACAGGCTTGGGTGGAGGGCGCGTATAAGCTTCGTATTTGGGCCAACGTTGGGAGGTTGGCGGTGGGTTCTTTTTATGAGATAGAGGGTAGATGTTGTTGGCTTAAGTATTAAGATATACAATAAGCTACCACAAAATGGCATTAACTTATCACTAAATCAGTTTATGTCTCATATGGAAACCTTCCATATGAGAATGCTTTTTATTAGGAAAGGTTACTTTAGTTTACAAGACTATTTAAAGGATAAAGGATTCTTGGTCATGTTAATCGATTAGTCTTTTGAGTTGTTATTCATAGTAGTCTGTTAACTTTGATATTTGTATTTTTTTCTTCTCAATTGAATCTCTGTAACATCATCAATATTTGAAATGAGTGACTACTAAGTTTCTCCTTGGTGTCTTCTCAGGAGAAATCGACATTCCGAATCAGCGGTAGATGATAATATGAGTATATATTTTGGCATTCATACATGTTCTATATGGAGCTAAATTGGATAACGATTTTTTTATCTTATCTTTTTTTATGAACTGTAGGCTAACGCTTGACCACAACCTCAACTGACGGAAAGTGACGATGAGTTCTAGGAGGTAATGCGTTTGCCTAGAAGATGCCTCTTCACTCTTGCCTTAAAGATGTCCATCTTTATCTTATTAAATCTCATCTTTATATTACTTTAAGAAGATCTTTATCTTTAGATGAGCAGACAGATCACCTGATGGTAAACGATCCCCTCCGATTGGGGAACAACTCTGAACAATGGATCCGCAGCTTGAGATCTACCTAGAACTACCTATAAGTTTGTGTGATGAACAATTGTGTTGGTTCAGTGTGTAGGTCTTTTATATGTATTTAAGTATATATTTACAATTTCTCTGTTATCTGATATCCGCAACATAAATGCTTAGCTACTTAGTACGGAATCTGGGGCCTAAGCGCGACCTGGAAGTTACGACTGAATCGGAGTTCCCCTCCCTTGCACACGCGCAACTCCTTTGTTTGGATGCGACAGGTATATTCTCAATCTTTACGGGACGTATGAGACAGGTATGAGATTTAGTGTGTTTTTTTTAAGTTTATGCAGTAGCAAAAAACCGCGTCTTGGCAAACGTAATGTAGGGCGCCCTCTGGCTAGGTGGGGGAACGATCTGCGCAGGATGGCTGGCAAGAGCTGGATGCGAGAAGCCATGGATAGATCACAATGGCGAACAATTGGAGAGGCCTATGTCCAGCAGTGGACTGCGATAGGCTGATGATGATGATGATGAAAAAACCGCATTTTAATTACACTTCTCAGTTTTGATTTCAACCATGTTTATGGCCATAACCGGCTGTAATCGTCTGTAACAAGGTCCTGATTTTTTCGTTTGAATCACACGCCTCTTTTCAGCAACTTTTCTTATCATAATAAGTTGTAACAACTTGTTTTTACCACGTCTTAACACATCCGATAAGAGTTCGCGTTTCTGGTGCACTCGTTGGAGATCTTCCACTTCTGTCACTTTTTGAGTTCTCTTAAAGGCAAGCATATGTCGATAAAGTGTGTCAAGACGAAAGTCTTCACTGCGTGTATGTTGCCAGTGATGACATACAGAACCGAGACGTGGCCGCTTACAATGTGCTGATTAAGGAAGCTCAAAGTAACTTAGAGAGCAACGAAGAGGACTATGCTCGGTGTCTCCTTGCGTGATCGTATCAGATATGATGAGATCCGCAGGAGAACTGAGGTCACAGACATAGCCCAAAGGATTGTATGCCTCAAGTGGCAATGGGCAGGACACATAGCGAGGAGCACAGACGGCTGTTGGGGCGGAAAGGTGTTCGATTGAAGGCCACACACGGGAAGTCGCAGCCGTGGCAGGCCCCCCACAAGGTGGACCGACGATTTGGTGAAGGTCGCAGGAATCCATTGGATGCGAGCGGCGCAGCGGCGGATCTGTGTGGAGGGCATTGGGGGAGGTTATGTCCAGGACATCTTTTGGCTGAAATGATGATACGTCGATATGGTTTAAAACCATGAAATTGGATTTGGTAGCACACTTGCCAACATATCACCAACTTTGGAACCAAATCCCCAGTGTGAAGAAGCCGTAGCGCGAATTTAGGGCAACCAAACGCGACGGCGCAGCGCGGCAGCGGGCGGTTCGGCCCGGGCCAGTCCGCCTCGCGCCCCGCGTCGGCCGCCCGCGTCGGACGTGCGCACGGGCCCCCGCGCACCCCCGCGCCCCCCTTAGCGTGTGACCAACCTTACCCACCTACGTATCATGTATAAACGCGATCTCAGGTGAGTGCTCCAAGTGAAACTTTCGACAAATGTGAAATCGATTGAACTTCGCCGCCGGCAGATCGATATATCGGTGAGTACTGATATTTTATTTACGATGATATTTGGTAGGCTAATAATAGATTTTGTTACCGGTCGTTTTTAGGTTATACATGCACCCTCATATTGGGACAACCCTTTCGAGCACGCGAAAGTGTGAACCAAACACTGTTACCGTGTTTGTTAGTTGTTACCATAACTTACTTAATTAAACCATTTCGATGACATTTCTTTCAGGTTAAAAGAGAACGTTTTCCAATATATTAAAAAAAATTCACAGATTTTTTTTACATTTAAATTAGAAAAATTGCGAGAGTGTTCGTATACATTATTTTTTATCATCTGCTAGTCTTCCTGACCCATTTCAACGATAAGAAAGGTGATTTGGTATCAAAGACGAGTGAAAGGTAAAAGGTCAAGAGTAGATTCGTATATTAATACGGTCACCTATTTCAGTTGGGACGTTGCGATGAATTTTTTATCCAAATCTTAAAAGGCTTTGTCTACGATGGTGTGATTGTGGCTACTTAGCCGAAACAGTATACTTTGAAAAATTACTGTTGAAATATGAAGGGTATGTAGGTTACAAACCTTTTTCTGAATAAGTAAGTAGGTACTTTGTAGCTTTGCTCGTTAGCTTGGGGCTAGCTCGGCTGCGGGCAAAACAATAATTATTCCCGACTAATATACGAGTATACTGCATGTAATTGCCTATTCGATTTCTATCGAGTCTATGGTTCTACCACGTGGTGGTGTGACAAAGGGTGGAGCATGGGCGAGAATGCGAAGGGCGTGAAAACAAAAAAAATGTTTTTATAACAAAGCATGAAATAGATTCGATTGAGCGTCGTGCCATGAAGTTAGTTGGTGACGCAGGGTAAATCTGCAAGCCTCGCTCGTCGACGTAGAGTGGTCAGGACCCCAATTCTTGTGCTCGTGATATTTTGAAAACATGGCGGATGTCACCCGAAATCTATACAAAAAAAACTATGTTTTAGTGATATATGTCGTATGATAATAAATGTCTAGAGCACGAGAATTGGGCTCCTGTCTATCGGTTTTTAGGATACATTTTGGACAGTGTTCGAATGAGCTTCACGACCTGATACCACCTTCTCCTTTCTACGGCCGGACATTGCAGAAGACAACAGGAATCTACCCTTACACTGTGGAAGTTCCACCAGCTCGTACTAAGCGTTTCGCTTCTTCTTTCTTGGTACGAACTGCTAAGGAATGGAACAACTTGCCGGCTTCTGTGTTCCCAGAGAACTACAACTTGGGTGTCTTTAAGTCGAGAGTGAATAGGCTTCTTCTGGGTAAGCACGCTACATCTTAGACCTTATTGTCACTTTCCATCAGGTGAGATGAGGTTAAGTGCAAAACCATTTAATATATATATATAAAAAAGGATTCAAAGAAAGTTATTGATCAAATTGTAGATAATGAATTGAATATTTAAATATTATGAGTCATAATGAAACAATTTATTTTAACTAGATTTTTATTCTGTTCGCTGAACATTTTTTGCTTGAATAACTTTCATGGTGATTTTCATCCCGACGACCCGTTTGGAACAGTGGTAGTGAACGCTGCCTTTGGTCCAAAGGTTGCGGGTTCCACCCCCGCACAATCCAAACATTTGTGTGCATGAACGTGTTTCTATGTATTATACGTATACAAAAGAAAAGTATTATATGTATATATTTGTAATCCCACTGTTGGTTCTGATATCTGTAGCACAGGTGCTTGAGCTACCTGTCTCGTAGTCAGATAAATGTATGTGATATTGTGAAATGAAATATTTATTTATTTATTTGTCTCTTCTCCTTTTCAAGTTACTTTCTAAAAGGCCGACAACTTATCAGCGACTAATCTGATTAAGAAGATGTTCATGAGCGGTAGTGATATCTTACCAATAGGTGGGACATTTTCTTGTTTGTCGCCTCTTTTGAGACTGACCAAAATTTAAGACTCTTCTCTTTGTAAAATGTGTCTAAATTCTGACCCCCTTATTACAGATCGTTAACTAAGGATAGTCCCGGTACAAAATTCGTGTCCAGCGCTTTTAACATTGCGTGTTGGAAGGGGATGACATGAGCTTTAGTACGGCAATACCTTAGACCGTGATTTGTAATAAGGTGGTTCCAATTTAGATTTATTTGACTTGTTATGCCTAATCCCACCGGATTACCTACACTAGTAAGGGGTCAAAGTTTGCTTTTAGTTTTTGTTGACTATTAATATTACAATAGCTTAAAGGCGAAGGAACGTAGCATGGTTTCTTGCATGAATAGCTTCTTACTGAAAACCGGCGTGAAACTGCACTTGCACCCTTGAGTGGGGGTGCCAGAGGCCCAATTCGGGGGAAGATTGCCAGCGCGCTTATTACTTCACTGGTGTTGCGAGTGTCCATGGGCGGCGGAAATCGATTACCATCAATTAATTCGTTCACTCGTCTGCCATCTTACTCACCTACTTGTGATTGTTAGTACGAGTAGTAGTAGTGACCGTGGGAGAGCCACGCTTCGGCATGAATGGGCCGGCTCGACAGGAGTGATACCACGGCCTCACAGAAAACCAGCGTGAAGCAGCACTGTGCTGTGTTTCGCTGCGTGAGTGAGGGTATCGGAGGCCCAATCCGGGGTGACGGGGGGATCAAAGGTTGGCAGTGCACTTGTGACTCCACTGGTGTCGCGGGTGTCCATAGGCTATCTATGACATTATAAATTCTTGGAATTTAAAACGATGTATTACAATTTGAAGGTGAGATCAAGTCTGTATTCCCTCATATGTTTTAATATAGTAATGCAATTGATTAACAAATTTTATCGACCCTCACGTCATAATCTACAAATTAATAAATTAAAAGTAAACGCATTTTGACACTCGTGACTCCACTGGTGTCGCGGGTGTCTATGGGCGGCAGCAATCGCTTACCATCTGATCCGTCTGCTACCTATGACATAAAAAAAAAACTATCACATAAAAAAGATACTTACTTCAAAGATTCTGTCTTTAACATACCTACTATACGACTTTTTGGAACGTTTGGCTATAGGAGTATTTCCCGACGGCTACAACTTAGGGACCTTCAAGAGAAGAGCGTACTCCTTTTTAAAAGGCACCGCATTAGCAATCTCTCTGATTTCGCAGATGTTCATGAGCGGTAGTGATATCTTACCAATAGTGGGACAATTTTCTTGTTTGTCGCCTCTTTTGAGACTAACCAAAATTTACGACTTCTCTTTGTAAAATGTGTCTAAATTCTGACCCCCTTATTACAGATCGTTAAACTAAGATAGTCCCGGTACAAAATTCGTGTCCAGCGCTTTTAACATTGCGTGTTGGAAGGGGATGACATGAGCTTTAGTACGGCAATACCTTAGACCGTGATTTGTAATAAGGTGGTTCCCAATTAGATTTATTGACTTGTTTGCCATAATCCCACCGGATTACCTACACTAGTAAGAGGGTAAAGTTTGCTCTTTATTTTTGTTGACTATTAATATTACAATAGCTTAAAGGCGAAGGAACGTAGCATGGTTTCTTGCATGAATAGCTTCTTACTGAAAACCGGCGTGAAACTGCACTTGCACCCTTGAGTGGGGGTGCCAGAGGCCCAATTCGGGGGAAGATTGCCAGCGCGCTTATTACTTCACTGGTGTTGCGAGTGTCCATGGGCGGCGGAAATCGATTACCATCAATTAATTCGTTCACTCGTCTGCCATCTTACTCACCTACTTGTGATTGTTAGTACGAGTAGTCGTAGTGACCGTGGGAGAGCCACGCTTCGGCGTGAATGGGCTATCTCGACCGGAGTGATACCACGGCCTCACAGAAAACCAGCGTGAAGCAGCACTGTGCTGTGTTTCGCTGCGTGAGTGAGGGTACCGGAGTCCCAATCCGGGGCAACGGGGGGTTTAAAGGTTGGCAGAGCACTTGTGACTCCACTGGTGTCGCGGGTGTCCATAGGCTATCTATGACATTATAAATTCTTGGAATTTAAAACGATGTATTACAATTTGAAGGTGAGATCAAGTCTGTATTCCCTCATATGTTTTAATATAGTAATGCAATTGATTAACAAATTTTATCGACCCTCACGTCATAATCTACAAATTAATAAAATAAAAAGTAAACGCATTTTGACACTCGTGACTCCACTTGTGTCGCGGGTGTCTATGGGCGGCAGCAATCGCTTACCATCTGATCCGTCTGCTACCTATGACATAAAAAAAAAAACTATCACATAAAAAAGATACTTACTTCAAAGATTCTGTCTTTAACATACCTACTATAACGACTTTTTGGAACGGTTTGGCTATAGGAGTATTTCCCGACGGCTACAACTTAGGGACCTTAACCTTCAAGAGAAGAGCTTACTCCTTTTTAAAAGGCACCGCATTAGCAATCTCTCTGATTTCGCAGATGTTCATGAGCGGCATTGATCACTTTCCAATAGGTGACCAGATTGCTTGTATGTCGCCACTAGCCCAAAAAAACTATGTTCTATCAAGTATTCTTGATAAAAGTAATATTTCCTTTAAGATACCTGATATTTGCATATGAAATCATACGGTCTAGTTACTTATGCATCAGCGGTGGCGGTGCAATAGCGGGTCCAAGTACAAAGGCCTCTTACTCTTCTCTTTGTACGCAAAGAATCGAGTGGATTGAACAAATATTTTCCATTCGAGTGTTTTCCGGTGCATTCATGCAATTTTCTCGTGTTTTCCCCCAGGCATATGGATTAGGCTAGACGTTTTGGGTCACTCTTATTGACTACAAAGGTGGAAAACATTGGACCAATAAAAGATATGAAACTGCGGCCTAGACGCGCTTCTGTTTTTATGCGTCTATGAAATTAAACATTGGTGGAATTTAAATCGATGCATTAAAAGAAGGTGAAATCAAGTCTGTAACGGAATGTGCCTGCAACGAATCCCTAAGAATTCCATCCTATCAGTTCATAGTTGGAAATTGCAATAGTGTCTTGGCTGAGCCCCTGTCGGACACAGCCAGGACACTTTAAAATTAATACTTCATAGAATTAATAATAAATTAGAATTAGTTTGTAAAATTCAGGCGGCATGATCGCATGTGCGATAAAGCCTATTTTATTAATTAAAAAAAATCTTCAAATTAAGAAATCAAGTAAACACAATTTTGACTTGCTTTATAAAATTGATTAAAAAAAAGTATTATATGTAGTAGTATATTTGTAATCCCACTGTTGATTCTGATATGCGTAACACAGTTGCTTGAGCTACCTATCTCGGAGTCAGATCAATGTATGTGATGTTGTGAAATATTTATTATTTTTATATTTGAAATATATAAATATATTCTCTAATTTTGGGGTAATTTTTTTTATTATTGTAGCTAGAGGAATGGCTAGCCCAATCCGAGGAAAAGGGGGGTTAAAAGGTTGGTAGCGCACTTGTGACTCCCTGGTGTCTCGGGTCTCCATGGGCGGCGGCAATCGCTTACCAATAGGTGACCCGTCTGCTCGACTGCCACCTATCACATAAAAAAAAGTTTTAAAGAAACTTTTTTTTTGCACTTTACGCAACAGGCAAATTTCTTAAATGACAATATATGGACAAAGTTATCAATATTTGTACTGCCAAAAAAGTCAAAAGAGTTTCCGTATGATTTCTTACTTTGAAAATTAACACATGAATGTAGATAAAGTGGTGTATGAGACTGCACTTTAATTAGTATTAAAACTTTCGCGAATACTATTAAAAGATGGTAAGAAATTCCGCCGCACATGGACACCCGCAACACCAGTGGAGTCACAAGTGCGCTGCCAACCGTTTCCCCTTCCCCCCCATTGGGCCTTCGGTAACCTCACACGGCGAAACACAGCGCAGGCACTGCTTCACGCCGGTCTTCTGTGAGGCAGTGGTATGTCTCCGGTCGAGCCGGCCCATTCATGCCTAAGCGTGTCTCTCCCACATTTACTAGTAACTCTACAACACAACTTTCACAAAAGCATCTGAGAATGTCAAGAATAAGGGACTAAAATATGGCAACTGAAACGGCAACCATATGATTTATTGATATTAAAAAACCGGGCGTGGTGTCAAAAATGAAGAAAAAACGCATCTTTTTATCCGTATCCTTTTTCGTAAATCTAGAGATTTGATTTATTCACAACTTATTATTATGATTATTTAGATGTCCATGGGCGGCGGTAATCACTTTCCATCAGGCCGTCCGTCTGCTTGTTTGTCCGCTATAATTAAAGAAAAAAAACTTCAGGGAACCGTAGACCTTTACGAATTCTCGAAATGAAAACAGATAGACGGACAACGAAACGATTCTATGAGGGTTCCGTTTTGTTTTTTTTGAGGGACGGGACCCTAAAAATACTCTACACAATTTGTAAACATTCTGTAAAAGAAAAATCTGTGAAAAAAAACCGCCTTCAAAAACCATAGTTCGTGGTTTTTGAAGGCGGTTTTTTTTGTATCGTGTAAAATAATATTTCTCACACTTTATACACTTCAAATAACATTTTATAACAGTACACTCGAGAAAAGGTGTTACCGGCGCCCACTACTATCTTGTAATTTAATACAACATTCAATTATTAGGGATTAGGCGCCGACTTCGGTAAAACCTTTTCTGGAGTGTACTGTTATAAATGTTGTTTGAAGTGTACAAAGTGTTAGAAATATTATTTTACACATATTTAAAGCTTTTTAATGTCTCATTTTTGGCAGCTCCCCCCCACCCCTCTTCCACCCTCGCTTAATAAGTAAAAAACTAATTGTGAGTACAGTATTAAAAGAGTTATCCTTTAACTCCTTACCGTTGAGGAGATGACCTTTCATCATCAGCTGAACCAAAAAGTTAATACAGTCAGGCGTAAACACTGATGCAGTTTTGAAAAAAGATACAAAAACATTACGTGTCCCTGTAAAATTTGAGAGTTCCCCTCAATTTTTCCAGGATTCCATAATCAGATCTTGATATCCTGTCCATGGTACCAATCCAGGACTATCTACTTTACAACTAAAAAATAATTATCTAAATCGGTTCATAAATGGCAGAGTAATCGGCGAACCAACATAAATAAAAATATATATATACATGTCGAATTGAGAACCTCTTTTTTTTGAAGTCGGTTAAAAAAATAGTAGTACCCAGACCCGAATCAATAGTGATAAATTCACATACAGAGAATCCTTAAAAAGGTTGCCCTCAATCCTTGAAGTTAACAAAGAGCAACAGAACTTTGTTGTTTAAGGTGACGGGTAGGGCACACTAGCGACGCCAATTGATTTTAATTATTAGCAAATAAATCGGATATATTTTTACAATTTCGAAGCTGCAGCCTCTCGAAAAACGCTTATACTATCTATTTAATACTTATACTTAACTTTTGGGTTTTCGTACTCGAAATTTGACTTATGGCGTTAATCCAAATTTCGAATCCAAAAACAGATAAAAAGGTAATGCTAAATTATTAAATAATTAGTATAAATGTTTGCTTAGAGACTCCCGCTCCGAAATTGTTTAAAATAGATTCGGTTTAGTAGCTAACAATTTAAATCGATTGGTGTCGCTAGTTAGGGCTACCCGTCGCCTTACAGCCTCGATCTGCCAGACTTAATCCTTTTAAATTCCATTAAATTTCGGGCTCCATTTGATTCAACATGTTAGCACTTAATACTGAACTTGGATTAACAGCATTGAGTGCGTTTTTTCGCTACGAATAATAAAAAGTTTTAAATTAATTGAATTAAAATCACATGATGCGGAGGAAGGAGCGAGTAACTCTCCTTTTTTGGTACCTTAGATTATTTTGGTAGGCAATAAGCGGTGGAGCTACTTTATTGGGGTCAGCTCCATGAATGTGATGGTTATTATGATGGTAACTAACAGGCAACCTAGATTAAAAAAAATATATACTATGGGGTGTATTTGTGAACATTTACATCCCTTTAACCACGTGTTCTACCAACCATTCTGAACAATATTTGCTCTATGACTTTTGGAAATTTGCATTAAAAACTTCAACTTCTCATACAAAGTCGGTCACGTGACTTGGTCATTTTGTATGGAGGTCGAAAAAATTTTCGACTAATTTCGAAAAGTCGTAGAACAAATGTTGTTCAGAATGTTTGGTAGAATACGTGGTTAAAGGGATGTAAATGTCCACAGATACACCCTGTATAATGACCGCCAAAGTATTTCGTAAATGTCAAAGGTTGTCTGGACGAAATCACTACCAGCAATAAGACCACCTTATTGCAGTGTCTGTTGTTGTTGTATCTTACTTGTATTTGGTTTTTGTGCAGTAAAGAATATCTATCTATGTCATATTATACGTAGATCAATTCATAAAGAATTTATGAAATGATTTTGAGATCAATAAAACATGCGGATGCTAATGATCGGTATCTACCTGTTTTTGTCATTGTCATTCTTTGATATCATTTAGTGAAGTAAAATAATAAATGATTGGGATCCTAATCTCGGAGATGAATGAAAGGCTTGTTGTACGTAGAATAATTATTGCGGTAAATAGGAAATATCGTCGAGGACGCGTGCGTGGTCTGCCGTTAGTAAGGTCGAAGTCCGGGGCCCATCGCCGCTGGTCCCCCGCGCACCGCGCCCCGCGCGTCTTGTCCGACGCCGAGCCGATTGTGCCCGAACAATAAAAAAATAATAACCATATTGGCCCATAGACACTTGTCACGTCAAAAGAGTCACAGGTGCGCTGCCGGCCTTTTTAAAAGGGAGTAGGTACGCTCTTTTGTTGAAGGTTTGCAGGTCTTATCGGTCCGGAAACACCGCAGGCGATAGTACATTCCACAATTAAAAAATAAGAAGAATATAACACTACTAAGACGTAAGTATTAATCGTTTGAAAATAAAATAGAGTACAGTTGAAATGGTTACTGTGCATCAAAGCTCGTCATCTCAACACTTCTATCTAAGCCTGAGCACTACTGACCTCGAACGAGAGAGATAAATTAGATACGATCTAAGACAGATTCCAATCTTGATTTGAGTGGAAGCGTCGAAAAAAGTCAATATTAAACATTATATGCCAATAATACTTCTATCAACCTGTATTTTGTATTTCACTAGCCATAAATTAAATAACCAAATGATTTACGAGTGACTTTATTTATGCGTTCTACCAAAGGCATTATGCTAAATATCAAAGTCTAGCATCTTTTACGTCCAAACCTACGTTAAACATTGATTTACATAGCACAAAACGTGTTTGTTTTCTGTTCTGTACTAAAATGTCTACCTTGATAATAAAATTTTACACGCACCGTCTAATAGTCATTTAGTTTTATGGGGAGAAATCGCTTCGAGTTTTTAAAATCGGTTTGCACGGGAGGATGTAGAGGAATTAGTTCGAAAGAATTGCGGTACCTTGTGGCATAACCAATGTACTTTTACCCGACTACGGCGAAGCAAAAAGGAGGGTTATGTTTTTGACCTGTATGTATGTGTGTGTGTATGGTTTATTTATTTATTTTTATTTATTTATTAGATAAGGCTTACCAACTAAATACATACAGGCAATATATATTAAAATAATTTTCAAATAGTAAAACTTTTCTTATTATGTACTTAAATTAAAGGTGAGCACAATATTGCTATATTAAAAAAAAACAATAAAAAAAAAGAAAAATAAAAACTAATACGACTTATTCTACAGATTTTTTTAAATATTCTAAGATACATTTCTTAAATTGGTAATTTGGTCGCTATAAATATCAATATCGCTATTTTGGAACACAGTATTAAAAGCAAACAATTTATGGGTGAGGAACTACCTAATGGTTGTTCATCTGTTCCTTCATAACTTCTAAACCTCACAGAAAACAAGCGTGAAACAGCATTGTGCTGTGCTTCGCTGCGAGAGTGAGGTACCGGAGGCCAAATCCAGGGGAAAGGGAGTTTAAAGGTTAGCAGCGCATTGTGACTCCACTGATGTCGCTGGTATCTATCATCATCATCAGCCCATTTAAGTCCCTACTGCTGGGGCACGGGCCTCCCTCAATCACATGAGGGGTAATTGCGATACTCACCACGCTTGGCAGACGGGTTGGCGAGGGTTTTGATATGAATGCAGAGTTTTCCGTCTCTGGGTGCTGATGATCATGCCAGCAGCTTTACCTTAGTCGCCTTTTACGACACCTCGGTAAGAGTGAGGGTGGCCTATTCTACTCTGCCGGGACCACACGGCGTCACGGCGTTGGTATTTATGGCCGGCGGCAATCGCTTGCCATCAGGCGATCGTCTGCTCGTCTGCCGCCTATCACATAAAACATTGAAACATTCTTTGGGCGATACGTTCATGGGACAATAGTTCTGTGGGCGAAACGTTCATGGGCAAAACATTATGTTAGTGAAACGTTTGTTGGCGAACCGTTACAGAACAGAATCAGCATTACCAGCGGCAACTGGCATTCCATATCTAATGGACAACATTTCAAAATTGCTGAGCTATGAAACAAAAAATACCAATTCTTTATTTACTTTTCCGCTTCTCGAATATATATTTATTTATTTTATATATTACTTCTTTACTGAGAAAAAAATTAAAAGCTATAAAATGTAAGATGACGTCATCGGACGGCAGAATGTAAAATATATCTTTGCTTAGCACATTATAGTTTTAAATTTATGAAATGCCAAACCCATGACATGCAACTGTCAAAAAAAAAAGACAACTTGTCAACGTTGGATGAATGAATGTCATTGACAATGTTGACACTAGTGTTCTTTACCTTTGACAGTAGTACCTTTTTTTATTAAAACAATGATAAGCAAAGGAATATCGCTGTATTCAGCCGTCCGATGACGTCATTTGGCACTTACGTCTATTTAGAATATAAAGAATTTCAATAATGATTTTATGTATGAAAATGGCAAAATTATGAAAAAAGAAAAAATATGGGTCTGTTCATTTAATGTCTTTTTTCATATACAATAACAATATGGACATGTTAAAAATATGAAATGTTGTCCATTGCGTATAACATTAACGTTATTTTATGTGGTGAGTATTGGAATAGTTTTCTTTTCATGTGGTCTTTACTTTTCGACTCTAATTTCTTAGGTGGTATTTTGAACTAATTCTGAAAACAGAAAATATCAGAACATCTACATAAGAACATAAAAAGTGCATGTAAAAATAGATGGCCAGAAATGGGTTTCCACATACACCACTTTTGGCCAGGCACGTGGCCAGAAATAGGCCCGAACCCAGGACCCCGAGAACACGGCTCTGCGAGAGGGCTACTTTTATAAGTTAGCTATTCCCGATCGTTTTTATTGGACCCTTCGTTTACCTACCTATACCTACCTACCGCCTACTGGTTGTCTATAAAGGGTTCTGGTTTATAAATTCACCCTCACACAGAAATTATGAGAGACCGCAATTTTTCCGGTACCTTGACTTCTTGGGCACGCTTAAATTTATTTAAAACTTTATAAAGCTTGGTTCATTGTTTATTCGGGGGCGGAATGGGATTTCTTTGTTTCACAATTTTGGTACGTGCTGATTAAATTAAGGGGTGAAATATTTGAAACAATAATAAGATTGCTATAAACATATTAACCTCCGAGAATCCGTCTGTCGTTTGGAAAGCAAAGTTGAGATGAGTCTGTCGTGACAAATGTATTCTTGGATCGTATGCAACGTTGTTCATTATAGGAATAACTTTTTTTTTAAGTGACAGGTGGCAGACTAGCAGATGGATCGCCTGATGGTAAGCGATTGCCGCCGCCCATGGACACACGCGACACCAGTGGAGTCACAAGTGCATTGCCAAGTAGTGACCCTGTCTTTACGCCAAAGGTCATGGGTTCGAACACTCGTGTTTGTTCAGTGTTTGGATGTAATGTATTCGTCTCACTATCGTCCTCTGTTGTCTGTTATCCGTAACACGAGTGCTTAACGCTACATTTTTTCTATTCATAATTCTGTGCCTTTGTTGAATTAATATTTTTGTAGTGACTGCCTCAGTGGCGCAGTGGATAGTAGGTCGCACTTTAAAGCGACGGCTGCGCAAGAGGTCCTTGGTTCGATACCGGGTCGGGCCTAGAAAAATGTACCTAAGTTTTCGGTAAGACATTCTTAGTGGCAGCCTGGAGTCTGGAAGTTAGCGGTCTTGTACCCTTGTGCCTCGGAAAGCATGTTGGTCCTGCGCCCGATCCCTCTCCGGTCATGTCACAGTAGTCTCCCATCGGAATATGAGGGTAAGGGAATAGAGAGTGCACTTGTGTTTGCGCACACACTTGAGCACTATAATATGTCCTGTGTACGTGGCTGATCGTTGAAATTGGCCGCCGTAGCCGTAATCGGTTGGAGGATATTATTAATATTTTTGTAGTGTTAAAACGGTTTACAAATTGCTCCGCATTTAAAAGGAAGTGCTTTTTTTTATAGTGGCATAGTATATTGGCTCTCCTCAGCCTGATGGTAAGCAAGAGAAGAGCCCAAGTTGCAATTACAACCGAAGCGATGTTAAGGCATCACCTCCGTTGGCACCGGCATACTGGCCCGCGAGATGCTTCTTGACGCTTCGTTTGAAGGAATCCATATTGTAGGAAGGGGGAAATACATGTTCCATTCTTGATAGTGCTTTTAAGCTACTCAGTTTGGAACCAGGTCAATTTATGAGATATGGTATGAATTTATTATTATTTAGAGTTTTTGGTGTTATACAGCGTGTGTATTTTATACGGGCGAATAATTAATCCAGCTATAATATCTGATCCTACGAATCGTATAAGATAATCATTTCATTAAATTTTGTGGTTAATTAGGTGTAATGATTTTTCTAAAGTGCAACCCAGCAGCAATGTATGCCGTCCAACTTTGTTTGACATGACAAGTGACATGAGTGTCATGACACTCGTATGACGTTTAGATACTTATGTCTACGTTAATTGATGTTATTAACGTTAACTACCAGTGGATGCAATACATTGCGTGCTCAATTATTTTGTATGAAAAAAAAAGTACCTTAATTTCCTAAAGAAATGTATGTAAACAGGTTCCCTAGGTCCGATAGTAATCGCCATTAAAATATTCGCCCGTATCAAATAAACACGCTGCATTAATGGGAAGACGGTGTTCTTTTACTTGGAAAAAAAAATACCTCAAAATTTACAAACTAACAATTTTCGCTTACAAGAAAATCCTTGCGTATGCAATTTATTACGAAATATATCCGCCAATGAATATTGACAAACCTTGTGTGAGACCGGTAGTATTTATTGTGAAATAAACAGAACATTAACACTGCCACTGTGTTACGTTACGACTAGTGATGTTACGAACCCAATACGAAATGGATTAATTAAGTGCATTCATTATAATATTACTAGCGACCTTACCCACGGGTGCAATATACCTTCCTCTAGAATAACTCGATCTATTAAAAAACCGCATCAAAATCCGTTGTGTGGTATTAAAGATCTCAGTATACATAATAGCAGATAGCGAAAGTGACTTTTGATTTTACTAAGTATGTGGTGATTATTGGGTGTATGTTTAGAGTATAAGCTCAGTGTACTTATTTTTAAGTGCTGTAGATTTTGTGTTTCAGTACGGATATGAAATTTTTTCAGACTATCATAGAATTCGGATAGTTTCGGTTATTAGATTTTAGAACAATTTTAGAAAATGAAATTGAATAGTTAAATTAATTAATGCAAGACATCAATGCGCGTGGTGATAAAATTATCGTTATATTTTGGAAACAATGCAATGTAATTTTATAAATTGGAGTCTATATTATTTTTAAAGTTTCATCAAAATCCATTCAAAAAACATTCTTACATACATCACAAACTTTCGCGTTTAAAATATCAGTAGGATTTGGTTACGGTTATTTTGGATATATTTATAATTTCGGTTACGGTCACGCGTACGCATAACATCCCTGGTAATGATGAACTGGGAACTGGGACATAAAACAGAACGAACGGGACAAAAATAGTGGAATGACTCTGATGGGATTTTGAACCTATTTTAGTTAGGTAAAGCTATTATGGATATCATTATGAGCAAAGGTCAGATGTAAAGTGCGACAACTCTCATTTGGCATACACGTGTAGTTTGCCAACTTCTCCTAGGCCCGATTCCGTCTGATCTTCCGATACTAAATATATAGTATAGCGTTATCTTTCTACATTCTACACAAACTGACGTTATACCATAGATTTATCCACGGATAAAGATTGGTCGTATCGGGACTTAGAGCGATTGTATCCAGGTGGGTAAGGACCACCTTCACTAGGTTGCAACATGTGGTTCTCTACCTATGGGTTTTTGAAATCTATATGCGTATTTCTTTTTTTTTTTATTGCTTATAGTAGGTAAACGAGCTTGCGGCCCATCTGATGGTAAACGGCAACCACCGCTCATAGACATCAACAATGCCGGAGCACAGTCATTCCGCTGCCTACCGTGAGAGAAGAACTCTCTTCAAACCTCGTTTAAAAAAGGACATGTCATAGCGATCAGGGAACACCGCGGCAGGAAAGTCATTCCAGAGTTTGCACGAGCGCAGGAAAAAGGAGCGCTGGAAACGAAGAGTTCTGGAAGGGATTGTTTTAACTGTAAGGTGACGGGTAGGGCTCACTAGCGACGCCAATAGATTTTAATTATTAGCTATCAAACCGGACCTATTTTAAACAATTTCGGGGTTACAACTTCTCGGCAAACACTTATACTATTTATTTGATAATCATGCACAAATGTTGGGTCCCTTTTTGTACGCGAAAAATATGTTCACACACGGCGTTTAGTTCGCACACACATGAACATTTTCACCAGTCTCGACGTGTACGCACGCAGCGAAATGTCTTCCTGTGGTGGCTCTAGGGCTAATGAGTGTTTCGATAGAAATATTATCGATAGTTTTATGGAATATTACACTTATAAATAAATTCGGGAGATTGATTCTACTGTAAATAAAACTTTTTGTAAGCGTCTAATTAATTATGTAAAAATAATATTATGTTTGGTCTTGGTTTCGGTAACCACGGTTAACCATAAATACAGTATATTCTTATTCATCTATATATGTAATGTAGGATAACTTATTTTTTTACATAAAACCATGATTTAGCAAAAAAAAAGCAAAGTAGGATCGCCCATGTACAGGCCGCTACGTAACAGTTACCACAATCTACTAGTCTGTCAAATTCATCAAATATATACAACTCTCCCAACTGTATAAAAACCACTTTGTTCAGGTACATTTATTCTCTAATAGCTAGTAAGTACATGGGTGATCGAGATGTATATGAGTTACTAGCTCATTTTGCCTTGAATGAAAAATGCATGAAAACACGAAAACACATACAAACCAAGTTTAATGGATATCGTTAGAAATAAATTACCAAACAAGCAAACAATATATAAATCACACAAAATTAAAGCGCAAGCGAAACTGCAGGCGAGTGCTAGTTTCATTATAGGGTCTATAATTACTTTGCAGTTTTTTTATTTTTCTATATTCACTTTCCACGGAGAGGTAACTAAAGAACAATGTATTTTTTAAAATTCAGTCATACTAGGTACCTACTACAAGTTTTGTATCGATAAGCAAGTCGATGAATCGAAAATCACTACCCAGCCCGGCCGGAGACGCGCCACAGCACTGTTCATTCCGTATTCATTGCTGCGCGAACAGCGCAATTTTAAAGTGTGGTCAGTGTGTGGTCATAAGAAAAACCGCAATGTACTAAATTAGTTTTGCAGTAGGAAGTAGGAATATATTATAAATAATTTTGAAAAAAAAAAGATTTTTATATGAAAAAGGAATAATTATCAGTGAAAATTAATTCCACCGTCGCGTTGGGTAAACTCACTGACTGACTTGGATTTGTACACATACCCATAAAAAAAAACCGCGCGCAATTAATATGCAGTAGCGTATTGATAGCGTCGGGGGAGCGTGCCCCGACATTTGACCATACTCCGTTCCACCGGTACGCGGTGACGATAGCCGCTCTATACTTTTTCATATCGAAAATCCCTAGAATTGAGCTCCTGCACTATTGTCTCAATTAATATCGACTATCGATTAATATCACAAGCTTGAGAATCGCCCTGCAGTTGTGCGGCCATGTTTGTCGGTACACAATATTAGATTTGATTATGACACGTCGATAATACTCGAAGGTGGCAACTTTCCTATTTCATTATGTTGAGTTTTTTAGTTGTTGATGATTTCATGTTTATTGCTCTTCTATATCTAATATGTTTATAAATAGGTAAGTATGGTGACTCGAAAATATGGCTCATTTTAATTTCTTGCTATTTCGATTCCGTTAAAAAGTAATAATAAAAATAAGTAATATTAAAATTAAGTTCAATGCATATGCGATGCCTCGGGTGTTGCAGATGTCCATGGGCGGCGGTGATCAGATCACTTACCATCAGGTGTCCTGTCTGCTCGTTTTGGCCGCTGCAATGAAAAAAAATCCGATACTTACGGATCAAGAGAAATTCAACAAATCTTAAGATTACCTATGCGTAAGTAACACCTAATAATTCTAAAAATAAATGTAATGCATGCAAACCTTGGACAGATTATTTGCGAAAGATGTTTAGGATCATAGATAGATAGATAGATAGATACTCTTTATTGCACAACATACAAAACTTAAAAGCTAGGTATACAGAGATACAATGTACTAATGTGTAAAGATCATCTTTCTGAAATTGTCTGTCCATCATGCTACACCGTAGGACGTCCTACTATTTGTCACCTAAAGTGGCGACCATTCCACTCTCATAATACTGTATAATAAAAGCGCTTTGAATCCATAAATTCAGCTTAGAATGCGAGAAGAAAATGTTATGTCTCAATAAAGACAAGTAAATAATCCGTGCTAAACTTCACTGGAACGTAATAATCACAACCAAACATGATTAACAGGCGACGCAGTAATATTTGGGACCATAATATTTATCCGCATGAATCAAAACCTACGCAGTATGTGTTTGTTCCGCAATGCCGAGTGCGAAAGCCACAGTATCAAGATTCCCAGTAGAATTACAAAGAAGTTTCGATGAGAAGTTATTGACCTGACATCAATGATCTCGTTAGTAGCTAAAAGCACTTGTGTTATGGATATCAGAATTAACGAAGCAACCATAACGCAATATTTGGAACCACAATCCGCATAAATCAAAACTTTACGCAGTATGTGTTTGTTCCGCAATGCCGAGTGCGAAGGCCACAGTATCAAGATTCCCAGTAGAATTACAAAGGAGTTTCGATGAGAAGTTATTGACCTGACATCAATGATCTCGTTAGTAGCTAAAAGCACTTGTGTTATGGATATCAGAACTAACGAAGCAACCATAACGCAATATTTGGAACCACAATCCGCATGAATCAAAACTTTACGCAGTATGTGTTTGTTCCGCAATGCTGAGTGCGAAAGCCACAGTATCAAGATTCCCAGTAGAATTACAAAGAAGTTTCGATGAGAAGTTATTGACCTGACACCAATGTTCTCGTTAGTAGCTAAAAGCACTTGTGTTATGGATATCAGAATTAACGAAGCAACCATAACGCAATATTTGGAACCACAATCCGCATGAATCAAAACTTTACGCAGTATGTTTGTTCGGTAATGTTGGGTGCGTATAACTCCAGTGTAAGGCTTCCCAGTAGTGTTGCCAAGAATCCTCATATCGTTTAATGAAATATATAAAATATGTTTTATGTGATAAAAACGTTGTAAAACGAGATGTTGTTAACTAATCAGTGGCAACAGAACGTTGCATAGCTTTTCCAACATAATCTATTGGGATTGTATACAATTTCGAGATTTATTACATTTCCGGCATCATTATAGGTGACAGAAAAGTAAATGGATCACCAGATGGTAAGCGATTGTCACCGTCCATGAATTTACAACACCTATGTGGACACCTAAATTATGAATACTTAATAAAGGTTTAAGGATAACCTCAAGTGCCTCAAGTGGCAATTGACAGGGCACATAGTGAGGAGAGGAGGAGGAGAGGAGGGCCGTGTGGTCCCCGGCAGAGTAGAATAGGCCACCCTCACTCTTTCCGAGGTGACGTAAAAGGCGACTAAGGTAAAGCTGCTGGCATGATCATCAGCACCCAGAGAAGGAAAACTCTGCATTTATATCAAAACCCTCGCCAACCCGTCTGCCAAGCGTGGTGAGTATGGCAATTACCCCTCATGTCATTGAGGGAGGCCCGTGCCCCAGCAGTGGGGACTCAAATGGGCTGATGATGATGATGATGATAGTGAGGAGAACACCGTCAGGAAGTCGCAGCCGTGGCAGGTCCCCCGCAAGGTGGATCGACGATCTGGTGAAGGGCGCGGGAATCGATTGGATGCGGGCGGCACAAGACCGATCTATGTGGAGAGCATTGGGGGAGGTCTATGTCCAGTAGTGGACGTCTATTAGATGAAATGAAAACCCGCTTTAAAGGTGCCTATGCTTTCTGTACTCACAGACTACATCCAGTTGTAATGATTGTAAAGACAGCCAGTGGTAACATCAGGTAACCAAAATCTGTCATATTTCCTTATTTGATATTGAACCAAATGCGTTTGACATTCAGGTGAGAATCGAATGAGGAAATTAGATGTTTTGGTATATTATGATGTGTGGCTATACGTACATCACACCTGAAAGAGAAGATGCGTAATCATACAAGCAAACATGATTAACTAGCGACACGGTTGTAGCACGAAAGTCTTTCCATTTTGTGATTATAGCGTAAATATTTACCCGCACGAATCAAAGCCTGCGAAGTAAATAAATATGCTTGTTCCGCATTGCTGTAATACGCACAATAAAAATAAAATAATATCCTACAATCGTTTACCGCTATGGCGCGGCCAATCTCAATGAACAGCTACGCATGCAGGAAATATTATAAGTAGTGCTTAAGTGTGTGCGCAAACACAAATGCATTCTTTATTCCCTTATCCTTATACTCCGATGGGACACCATTATGACTCGACCGGAGAGGGATTGGGCGGAGGACCTACAGCTTAACAATACTCTGAATATTTTACGGTAAGTCGCGATCTAAGCTCTTACATCACCTAATGGTGAGCGATTGCCGCCGCTCTTGGACATCTGTAACACGATTGGAATCATAAGTGCGTTGCCAACTTTTATTGACTCACTCGGTATTGTAACACAGGCACTACTTTACGCCAATTTTCTCTGAGGATGTGTTATTTGCAATGTAGGTAATCATTTAACGAGGTAAGGTACAAAACAAGAAAATTGTCTCTGCTGAAATTATTATGCCGTATCGCCGTGGTCGTATTCCACATTGATTTTATTTTATTAATTTAATGAATCTGTTTTGCTACAGTAGGTGGCAATCGACCACGGCAATACGGCATAATAGGTAATTTCAGTACAGACAATTTTCTTGCTTAGTACCTTATAGTGATTTTTTGGTAGTCGAGTTTCAGTTCTTAATTTTTATTTTTATTTAAAAAATTTAGTTATATAAGTACATATTTGAAATGTGCTAAAAACTGTTTCGTTTGATATCCCACAAGGTACCGTCAAGCAAAATTTTCTTTTTAGTTCCTTACTCTAAGTCGCCTAGAGGGCGCTGTAGTCAATTTAACGTGACGTCATGTCACCTATAACCAGAAGAACAATTAAGACGCTTTTTACGACGCCTCATTTGATCGAAAATGATAACTTGTTTAGAAGTTATGATGAGGGAATAGATGAACAACCATACATACATACAGGTCAAAATCATAACCTTTTTGCTTCGCCGTAGTCGGGTAAAAAGTGGTGCTGAACTCTGGATATTTTTAAGTTCCTCGACTGCACCATTGTGTTTGGTAAGAAACAAAAATGTTTCATCTCCCTAACCACATGTAAGCAATAAATTATTTGAATTTATGAGTGTCTTGCGGACGACACCTGTTTTCCCATCCTTGAGAGAATCGTTAAAATCTTAACTTAGTCCGGCGATTTCGAAGCAACTGGGGCATATTTTTTAGGCTGTTCAAGTATGTACAAATAGCCTCATTCATCCGCGAGAGGGCGCTCTGGTTAGGGTTGCCACGTCTAAGGCAGGATTTTTGGTAGCTACTTTATTACTGTTGCCCGAACTTGACCATTTTTTCGTAAATCATGTTGGTGGCCGCTCCACCCTCATCAGGTTGTGAACTAGGTATAGGTATATGTCTCTTCTTCTTCCTTACTATATCCCACTTTAGGTGGAGTCGGCTCTTCTCATCTTTTGGCGCCAGGACAGTCTGGACAGGCTTGTCGGGTCAAGTAGGTTTTCCTTCGACAAAAGTCTCGGTATGGTTGGTAGGACACGTGGTTAAAGGAATGTAAATGTTCACCGATACACCCTGTATGTACTATGTATGTCAAGCATAGGTATATGTCCGAATTAAAAATAAAAAACGTTGGTAAAAACCGGCGACGCATTTCCATTCTTTCTGCTGTAGTGGATGTCTATGGGTGGCGGAGAAAATGATTAAATTCATACAACATCCCACACATTGACCTGATTCCGTAGATACTAAGCTTAGACAATTTAACACGGGACGTGGCATGTGAACGCGTTCCCCTCTGCCAAAGTACATGAACAAATGTTCGTGTACGTTTATTAAAAACTAGAACGGCGCGATCAATCGCCATTTCGAATTTGTATCTGTCGCTGAGCGGAACTCGTCAAAATGGTTGTTGTGTAGTTTTTACTTGCGAACGACGATCAGAAAAACCAAATTTATCTTTGAAAAACCAAATTTATCTTTCTTATAATTCATAAGTAATTTTCTAATAAAATAAACTTTATTTCGCGGAATAATAACCTTTTTCATCTACATATTTTACGACAGAAATAACCCCAAAAAATAATAGGCGATGTCGTGGTACGAGTAACCGATGGTGCACGATGTTGATTAGTGTTGTGACAATAATAGAAAGAATGAATAATAAATGTCTGACTATTGATATATAAGATGCCATCATCAGATCATGACATCAGATCCTGAAATATTTTGCAAATTTTCTACGCACAGCCTTTAGATGCATATTACATTTATACTACATAGAATGAACAACTAACACTGTATGACTGTTTCAAAAATCTAACCCTTTCCAGACCACTAGGCCACCGAATCAGGTATAACTTTTCTAGTACTTATCTGCATTTTCGCTGCTTTGAGCAAGTGATTCACCTATGTTCGTTAACAAAAATCATCATTTCATTTTATTTTTATTTTTTATTTTATTTTTATTTGATACAAAAATCCACAGCTCTTAATGTTACATACAAAACTCTTATATACTAATCTTACAGCTAATAAAGGACTTTCTTTATTTTTCTTATAAAAAATAACAACGAGACGACGAGACATGAGTGAAAGACTTTTAACAATAAAACCTAGGTAAATGTTAAGTATCTCGATAATAACTTGTAACGGTTATTGACTATAATATTATTATAATAAATATGCACACAGGAAGTATAAATAATAAAATATGCCAATTAATATACATATACCTACGCACCCAAATACAAACATCATATAAATAAATAAATAAATAAATAAACAACTAAATAAATAAATAGAAAAGGCTAAATAAAATACTTATACGTAAAAAAAAAACAATGAAAAAAAAAAACAATGAAGAGGTCATGTTACGAGGTAGGCCTAAACATGCCATCAATATCCTTTCTGAAGGAATATAATGATGAGCAGAATAAGTCTGTTGACAAGGCAAATCTATCATTATATGTTTTTTGCAAACGACGTGTGACAGAATTTTGAGCGTAATTGCTGCGTACAAGTTTGCAGCTAAAAAGTTTTGTGCGAGTGTGTCTGGTTCGGGTCGAAGGAGCACATAAAAGTAAAGTTCTTGAAACCAAATCCGCGCTGTCTATTTCATTATTGCATATTTTGTATAAAAATATCATATCTCAAAAATTGTACATTGTATCTCTGTATACCTAGCTTTTAAGTTTTGTATGTTGTGCAATAAAGAGTATCTATCTATCTATCTATATCTAGAAGACAGCGTCTATTCTCAAGGGTTAACAGTTGATAGAAGTTGCACGAACTCTCATAATCTGTGCGCCCACGATAATTGCGATAGTTCAAATGTTTGAGAAATTTCATTTGTATTTTCTCTAGACTTTGGGTGTGTATGATATACTGTGGGTTCCAGATGTTACTGCAATACTCGAGTACGCTTCTAACATACGTATAATATAGAATTTTTAGACAGTGCACATCTGTAAAAGGTTTACTTACCCGCAAGACGAATCCCAAGTTTTTAAAGGCTCGAGATACTATGTTATCTATGTGACTTGCAAATGTTAATTTTGAGTCCATTAGGACTCCCAAATCTCTTACTTGTTTGGTTTCCAGCAGAACCGAGTTATTAATGCTATAATAATACTTAAGAGGTTTAACTTTCCGGGTGAAAGAGATATGTATACATTTATCAACATTGATGTTAATTCTATTTTCAGTATAATATGCACTTAATCTATTCAAATCGTCTTGCAGTTTACAGCAATCCTGAATATTCCTGATTCTCATGTAAATCTTTGTGTCATCAGCGTACATCAGAAACTTGGCAGACCTAAAACACTTTTTAATATCATACAGGTAACAAGCATAGAGCAACGGTCCAAGTATGGAGCCCTGCGGTACGCCTGATAGTATTTTCACATAGTTAGATCGATATCCACCAATCACCACAGCCTGACTCCTATTTTGCAAATAAGACTCAAACCACCTGAGGAGACTGCCTTTTATTCCTAATTCATCGAGCTTTCTGAGAAGTATGACATGATCGACTCTGTCAAATGCCTTCTCAAAGTCGGTGTATATTGCGTCGACTTGATGGGCACCATCCATGCCATTCAAAACATCATCTGTGAATATGGCTAAATTAGTATTCGTCGATCTTTTTTTGAAAAAACCATGCTGCTCTGACGGTATCAAATGTGACACAATAGGGTATACATGGTTATGAACAACACGTTCTAGTAGTTTACTGAGTACATTAAGGATTGAAATAGGGCGGTAGTTTTTTACCTGACATTGGCTGCCCTTCTTGTGGATGGGGACAATATGAGCGGTTTTCCAAATGTTAGGGAAGTGACCAATTCTTAGACATCGGTTAAAAATTAAAGCTATCGGGACCGCAATCGTGCTAGAACAAAAATGAAAGAAGATTGGAGGAATACCATCACTGCCTGCACCTTTTTTTATGTCAATTCTTTTTAATAGTTCGTAAATGTAATGGGATGTGATTTCTATTTTGTTAATATTTTTATCTAACAATGTACTGTTGTTAGGTACAGTAGGATAGTGAGATGCAGGCTCCTTAAAGTTCTTTTGAAAAAAGTCACCAAACGCTGCGCAGATATCAAATTCATTGTTAAACGATTTGTCGCTATAAGTCATTGAGTTAGGATAGCTAGAATTATTATTTCTTTGGGATTTCACATATGACCAAAAAGCTTTAGGATCGCTCCTGATTTGACTTTGAGATTTTAACAAATAATTGTTAAAGCAACTTTGTTGTAGCACTTTCATCCTACGTCTAAGGGTCGAGAATTCGAGGTAATCCAATGGATTCCCGTGACGTTTCCAGTTTTTATGTAGTTTGGCTTTTTCTTTAATCAATTTTATAAGAGGCCTATTGTACCATACTGGATATGTACGAGAGCTTGATATCGAGACTTTGGGAACGAATTCATCAATAAGTTTCTTTAGAATTTCATAAAACATTGTTACCACCATTTCCAAGTCATCCATGTCCGAAATAAATGACCAATCTTGGTTGTCTAAGGAATCATTAATTTTATCGAAATTGGCTCTTTTAAATAGGTATTTAACGCGGGGTTTCGGTTTGAAAGGACGGATGTAGATGTCAACTGTATACATTTTTAGAGACGGGTGATAGTTATCTTCATCAACTAAAGGTTGATCGGAGCGCTGAACATCAATTGAAAAATTAGAAAAAACAAGATCTAGAATACTCTTATGATGATTTTTTATTGCGTTTAATTGGTTAAAGCCTATATAGGAACATAAGTTTAAGAATTCACTTGAACGGTCTTGTAACTCCACAGATCCTTTCCTTATGACAACTGGTTCATCCGAGCTCCAATTTAAAGTGATTCTATACATATTATTTTCGCAGTTAAAAATATGTAGTTTGATACTAGTATCATTTGGCTAATAACTTGTAAAAATTTGGCACTTGCGCTTGGCAAAATACCATGACTACTGCGCCATCGAGTCCTAATAAAATCATCATCATCATCATCATCATTTCAGCCAATAGACGTCCAATGCTGGACATAAGCCTCCCCCAATGTTCTCCACACAGATCGGTCCTGTGCCGCCCGCATCCAATGGATTCCCACGACCTTCACCAGATCGTCGGTCCACCTTGTGGGCGGCCTGCCACGGCTGCGACTTCCTGTATGTCCTAATAAAATAACCCGTGTTATACAAAAAATGTCATGTTAAAATAGGGTCTTATTCTAAATGTTTGTTAAACCTTTGTTTACAAAAACGGCATATAACAATAAAGCAGTGAAAAAGAATGAAACTTTTTGAATGCTTTTTTAGGTTTAAACGCCAAAACTGCTCTAAAACACCGTTTTAGCTTATTTTTAAATGATAAAGCCCTAATTACACAACTGTTAAACTATTTTTTATGTTCGGCTAAACAATTTTTCATGCAATGCCAGGTACCTAAGTGGTAACCCTAGCTCCGGTTATATTGGCTCAATTGGTTCGGTTCTGATCGCTAGGGGGCGTCCGCTACGCATGGCTGATGGGTTGCGGGCAACTGGGCGTATTGCAGAGTTTTCTTATTGAGGCCATATGCTGCGGTCATGCTATGATACGAGTATCTTTGGTAACAGCAATAATACATTTTTATTCCGGTCCGTCAGAGTATCAGCGCTGTTACGTCAATCCTGACTGTAAACTATTTTTATAATGGCACAGTATATTTCTTCTCAGCCTGATGGTAAGCAAAAGGAGTCCAAGTTGCACTTATCACTTCCGTCGCCTTGCAAGAATTAAAAATTCAGTTCTTCTTCTTCTTCATCTTAGCGTGTTATTTCCGGTTGCGTCCAAAGCTGAGCCCAGGGTACGCTTAGACCATGATTCTGGAATGAGGGGGGGGGGGAGGGTCTGGTAACTACAATGAAGCGACTGCCGTCTGACCTTCGCGTTTCAGTAAACGTAGTGTAGGATGCCCTAAGGCCAAATAAAGTGACCACCAAGTGCGAGTCTAACTCGCCCTTGGCCTGTTTATTTTACAATTTCACTATTAGCCCCATATGATACGTTCCCGTCGAACTCGTGTCCACACCAAGATTGTCACACTGGTGTGACTACGATTAAACTCGCCGTCACACCTCTTCACGCTTTGCCGAAATGCTTTTAGTGTCTAAACGACTTTGTGTCATCTAGCGTATCGATCAAAGTTCCGCACTAGCAGTGTGACCACGAGACATAATTAATCGATTAATATGGAATTCTCCGTATCCACACCAGTGTGACAAACCTCGGTGTGGACTCTAGCCATACAGGGATAAGTTACGTAGCGTTAGGCGGGGTACTTTTGGGGATAAGAAGTCAAAAATCAGGTTACTTCTGATAGTTGAAGAAAATAATGTGGTGGTGGTAAAGACTACTATCTTATAAAGAAAGGCTGATTTCAAACATAAAAAAGTCAATCCATATCACGTCCTCCTCACAGAAAACTGGCGTGAAGCAGTGCATGCGCTGTGTTTCGCTGCGTGAGTGAGGGTACCGGAGGCCAACCCAGGGGAAGGGGGGTTAAAAGGTAAGCAGCGCACTTGTGACACCACTGGTGTTGCAGGCGTCCATGGGCGGCGGTAATCGCTTACCATCAGGTGATCCGTCTGCTCGTGTGCCACCTATATCATAAAAAAAAGTGGCGAATGAAAACATAAAACATATAACTGAGCACACCTGTACGCACTAAATGGTACTCGGGTAAAGAGCACGACGAATAGTCTATAAGAAACTTTATAAAATTTAGTGCGTACAATAAAAGTTTATCTTATTGTTCGTGCTTGCGAGGGCGAAGGTACGAAAGGGCAAAGGTCAGTGGTATTGTATAAACAGGAGGCCGAGTTTCTTAAACTGAGCGCCGTAGAAAATAGGACCTTTTTCCATGATCACACGTAATAAATTCATACACCATCTCATACATTAGCCTGATTCCGTACTTAGTAGCTTAAGTACTTGTGTTTCGGATATCCCAAAACAGTGGAATTACAAATATATATCTACTTACAACCAGACACTAAACAAACACAAGTGTTCATCACACGAATGTTTGTCCAGGTTGCGGATTGAAAACACGACCTTTGGCTTTGTATTCACGAAACGTTGGACAATGCAAACAAGCATACGGGTATCTTTCCACAAGAGATGTGCTACGTTACGTTGCTATGGATACCACCAATCAAGTTCATTGGTCCACATTGCTATGTGCAGTTGTAGAAACGAATTCAACTCGGCTATGAAGCGTGCTATGGATGCGTGCTACTAACGTGACGGATGAGAGTCATGTAGCAAGCAATGTACTGATATTATGTATCTAGCCTACTGAGGTTCGCCATGCGGCTGCGCATCTACAAAGCGCATCGTCCCTGCACAGCTACAAAGCTTAGCATTTGTAGAATACATCACATGGTTTCGTAGCATACTTTCATATCTTCGCAGCACAGTATGTCTCTGGTGAAAAGCATCCTAAACATTACACGGTCTATAAGTCACGACTACAGTGTAAAATATAACACGGGCCTTCCCAGTGGAGTGGATGGAATTTATAAATCGTTTCTAGGTCTCGCTACAAAGCGCTAACGAGCTCATTCCCTTGCCAAGGGCCTCCTCGATAATGTCCTTTTGTTATCACAATGGAAAAGTGGTAAGAGTTAAGGTTATTTTATTCTGATGACTTAAGATCTTACAGATAAATCTTAAGATATTGATAAAATAAATAAACGGAGAAGATATAAATAGACTCCGGAGGAACGAAATGAAAGCCTATCTAAAGGATTGGACGACTGTAACTCGTGACAACACTAATTATACCTATGTTAATAATAATTACTAAAACAGATAAGCTTGAGTGGCAGTGGGCTGACCATATTAGCCGCAGAACCGACAACCGATGAGGTAAACGAGTTCTAGAGTGGAATCCGCGTCTCGGCAAACGTAATGTAGGGCGCCCCTGGCTAGGTGGGGGGACAATCTGCGCAGGATGGCTGGCAAGAGCAGGTTGCGAGAATCCATGGATAGATCACAGTGGCGAACAATTGGAGAGACCCGTCCAGCAGTGGACTGCGATACGCTGATGATGACTAAAACAGATAAACAATAAAAAGCAGTGACTGTTTCTATTTACACACGTATAAGCTGAATGTAGCTTCCAGTCACACTCAGCGGTTGAAATCGGAAAGTTACTTCTAACATTTTAATAACAATAATAAAAATCTTTATTGCAAACAAAGTTTTACAAACCACTAGTTTAATATATAAATGCCATGTACATCATCAATTGCATGTAGCAACTATTGCTGAACCTAATGTTGATAAACCTGTATTTCAGCAAATAGTGCACTCACATCTTGTGACAAAATACAGGTCACGGTATATAAATACATAACATTATAAACAAAGTGGGAACTACCAGGTAGAATGTATAGCAGACTCTAGGTTGCTGGATCTGTGAAGTAGATCACCATAAAGATAATTTTGCCGCCTCAGCAGCTGACCAATATCTTCTTGTTATTTGTAAGTTATTTGTATCTTCCCAATTATTACAAAAACCATAAAAGCAAACTTAAACGACAGTTAGAACTAATTTTTCGCGCCTCCATCGGTCTCATGGCGCCAATTGCCGTTCCAACTTTTTGTTTCATTCCACACTAACTTTTTATAGAAACGACATCCTCTGGGTTTCAAGAACGAATGCGCCAGGCATTCGATCGGGTTTTATTCTAAACGATCGCGGTTGAAAGCGACGGGGCGAAGAGAAAAGGAAACACTGGAAATTCTCCCGTCCCCAGTCTAATAGGTGCCTATATGAGAACTGGCCATTTTTCGCTTTTCATTGTCTGACTGTGAAGAAAAATCCTCTTCCTTCTTGTATTTTTGTATAAGACATGTCTTAGACCAAATTGTGGCATCTTCTTCAAACTACAGCTGCTGCTTCGATAGCTTCGCTTAGTATCAGTGTTGGCGCGAATCCTTCTTCTTGTTCGTCATTATTCCTGCAAACTTTCCAACGATACATAGATAAAAAAATCAAAACTTATCTTATATTAGGTAGTGAACTTTCAAAGTCACCACCTCGAAAGTTGTAGTTTAAGATTTTGTTATAGAAGCTAAAACAATAAACATTTGTTTTGGTTTATGGCAACATGAATCTTATTCATGAAAAATATCCATGGATATAAACAGATTTATTTATTAAGGAAAATGAGCAGATAACATTAACATAAACATTGCTTTTCGGCTCCAGCTCAAAATGTGGATTAGCAAAATATGGAGAAGTTAAACGCCCTGTTGGTCAAGTGGTTTAAGTACCGGGCCGTGATCTCGGGGTCCTGGGTTCGATTCCCGGGTCGAGCGAAAGCATGTTTCGAATTTGTCGAACATAGTTTGAGTTTGTGATCACAAATCCGCATTTGGCAAGCGTGGTGATTAAACCTAATCCCATCACAGTAGCGATATCAAGATGTCTAAAATGGAGGCCTTTGCCCTGCAGTGGGACAGTTTATAGGCATATACTTTAGCTCGTGCACGGCAGAATTGTGCTTCTAGATGTATTTAGTTTTTGCTACATTAACTTCTAATTTCAATATCTTCTTTATGCGCTTTATTTGTAAGGTTTGATATCAATGTTCTTTTTAAGACTCCTATTTAGCTACAACGACCATTTCTACTTATCATTCCAAATTAGTTTTCTTTTTTAATATGATAGGTGGCAGATGAACAGACGGATAACAAGATATCAAAACTTTCACATTAAGTTTCTATTGGAAGACGCATAATCTAATTAACCGTGGGAGAGCCAGCATGAATGGACCGGCCCGACCGAAGTGATAACACGGCCTCACAGGAAACCGGCGTAAAGCAGCAATGTGCTGTGTTTCGCTGCGTGAGTGAGGGTACCGGAGGAAAATTTAAAGGTTGGCAGCGCATTCGTGACTCCACTGGTGTCACGGTTGTCCATGGGCGGCGGCAATTGCTTACCATCAGGTGATCTGTCTGCTAGCCTGCCACCTATCACGTAAAAAAAAATTTGGTCTTTACTTATGAAATTGCCGTTTTGTATGGCGATTTTCTTAGAAGTTGTATTTTCCAAACTAACTTTTTAATTTAACCCCATAATTAACTGTGCTTTAATGGACAACGTTTGGAAACGTGTAGGATAGTTTTTCAGGGTTTTTTTCAAGTCTTAAGATAATATTGATAAAAACGTCAATTCTGCCAAGTATTTTTTAGTAGGGGTCATTTTCAAGATATTCTTTTACATCACAGATACAATAATATCTCATGTCTATTTAATATCCTAATCTTAATAACCTAATTATTTCTCCGTTTTTGTACATAAAAAAATTGATACACGCCAAAAGTGGCCGCTTTTGGCGTGATCAATTTTTCGTTTTGTACGCGTTGACGCCAACATTTGTGCATGATTATTTAATAAATAGTATAAGTGTTTGCCGAAAGGTTGTAGCCCCGAAATTGATAAAATAGATCCGGTTTAGTAGCTAAAATTTAAATCGAACAGCGTCGCTAGTGTGCCCTACCCGTCGCCTTAATAAAACGGATTTATCAACGCAGGGCTTAGACTGTAAAGGGTACACATACAAATGTGTACCTGATGTGGATTTGCCCAGGGTTTCTTTTATAGCTGGGATTGCTTATCTAATGGGCAGGGAGCTTGTAGACGTGGAGTGGCTGACATTGTGTGACATTTTTCAGCTGGTGACTTTGATGACAATTCGCTATTACTTAATCATCAATTTCTCAATTATTGTCGCTAAGCAATGAGTTATTACTAAAAGGAACATATTTTTTCATCCCGGAACAAAACGCGCGCCTCAAGGGACATATTAATTCCGCAAAAATAATTCAATGCATGCGATCCCGTCGGGAAAGCTATGAAAACGTAATTCGTAAGCCATTTCAATTTAAAAGGGTGTCTACACATCGATGCCACCGGTAATCCGTGGGTCAAGGCCGGCGGCAATCTAAGTTATTTACAGCCTTAAGGTGACGGGTAGGGCACACTAGCGACGCCCTGTTGGTCTAGTGGTTTAAGTACCGGGCCGTGATCTCGGGGTCCTGGGTTCGATTCCCGGGTCGTGCGAAAAGTTTGTTTCGAATTTTTCGAACATAGCTCGGGTTTGTGATCACCAATCCGCATTTGGCATGCGTGGTGATTAAGCCTAATCCGATCATAGTAGCGATGACTTGATATCTGTGATGGAGGCCTTTGCCCTGCAGTGGGACAGTTTATATGCTGATACTTTACTTTTTTTACTTTAAACCTATTTCAACAATTTCGGGGTTACAATCTCTCAAATCAAATACTTATACTATTTATTTAATACTTTTGCATTCTAATTTTGGAGTACCGCCAAAAGTGGCCGCTTTTGGCGTGAAAAAATTTTTCGCGTACAAAAATGTTGGGTCCAACATTTGTGTATGGTCATTTAATAAATAGTATGTTTGCCGAGAGGTTGTAACCCCGAAATTGTTTAAAATAGATCCAGTTTAGTAGCTAAAAATTAAAATCGATTGCCGTCGCTAGTGTGCCCTACCCATCACGTTAAGATACTGCTAAACATGCTTTGATTTAAGGTGCCCCACGACTGACTTTTTATCTGTCCGATTATTTATCGGTCTTACATACTACTTCTGGTCGACTTTTTGTAGGACGATGCGCTATTCGAATTAGTACACGTTCTATTTTTCTCCTACAAAAATTCGGTGACCGATTACCAACCATGTGGGAGCACCCAAAACATTATGTTTATTCAATGAACTGTGACTGTCACCTCACCACAGAGACTGTCACTCTAGCTATCAATAAGCATACTAGTTTTAAGTATGCTCCTAAAGAATCTCCCTTTAATATTGTGACGTCTTTGTGTATGTTTTGTTCTGTCTTGGTTTTAGATGGTGCTTGGTGAAAAACTCAATTAAAATAAACATCAAACGGATTTAGTGCGCCACACCGGTCAATGACCATTAAATTAACGTGTCTCTTTAATCACTCGACGTTGGCAGAGTTATTATGTGTTCGCCGTAGGCAACACAGTAGCAGCCATAAAGAAGAAAAAAGTATGCTCCTAGTTGTAAGTCGGATATTAATATGCTCAATAATAAGCAAACCTGTTCCCACCATAGACTAATTTTAATATGTTCACACGCACTATAATCACTAAAATGTACCTTGATTAGAATGACTAAGTGATGAACCTTATATCTATTGAAAAAAAGGTCAAGTGACAGCTCTCATTTTAACCAAGCTAATTTTTACGAAGAAAGAAGTTCCCTTCAACCCGCGCTGCAGGCGGCATGCTCAAAAATCGACGGTCGTCCGATTATTGAGCATAATCGAAATGAGCATGTTCGATCATGATGATCATAATTATTGAGCATGATAGATACTAGCAATTGCTCTATAGTAACATGCTTTTATGCTTGAACTTAGCATGTGTAACAGTACCTTTAATAAGAATGGATTTCTGTAAAAATAATGCAGGTCCACTCGGAAACTTTCTTCCGTTTTTTATTGAATTGTCAAATGACTATATACTGACGAACTTCAAAATTCAACACAAAATTCGTCGATATACCAAAGTCTCCGGTAGCTTAGTCGGTAAAGCAGTTAGCCGGTTAGCAAAAGATCGTGGGTTCGAGTCCCAACCGAAGACTGTCGAAAAATTTTTAAGTGCATTATTTACTTAAGAATAAATTGCAAAATATTGCTATAACCAAACAATCCAAATAACTATACGCCTTCCTGTCAATCCACGCGGTAGGATTAGGGCTGCCAACTTATTTTTATAAGAAATATAGAATATTCAGGTCTATGAAGATTATTAAACAGTATTTTAGAAAAACGAACAGTATTTTTTTATTTATTGTTTTACATACAACCCTGTTGGTCTAGTGGTTTAAGTACCAGGCCGTGATCTCAGGGTCCTGGGTGCGATTCCCGGGTCAAGCGAAAAGTATGTTCCGAATTTTTCGAACATAGCTCGGGTTTGTGATCACCAATCCGCAACCATTTGGCAAGCGTGGTGATTAAGCCTAATCCCATCATAGTACCGATGACTTGATTTCTATGATGGAGGCCTTTGCCCTGCAGTGGAACAGATTAAAGGCTGCTATTTTTTTTAAATACTTATTTTTAGAGCGTCTCGCTAAATATAACAACATAATAATGTGTACGTATTTTGATACTGAAAACACTATTTTATAACAGTATAGTTGGCAACCCTAGGTAGGATGCCCTTAGCCATGCAAGAGAGAGTACGTTTGCCGCGTTGCGTTTGCCATGTGACTTTTGCTACACACTCTTCTTCTTCTTCTTTACCTTAGCGTATACGTGGTGAGGAAACCTGCACGGTTTTCTAACGATGGTTTCTTTTACCGCCAAATGGTAGAAATACGATGACTTTTAATACTAACTGACTCACCCGAGTGTCCCCGTCTGTAACCTACTATTAATAAAAAACCATTCAACCTTCACGACAATACGCAGCGCGCCAAAGTTTACCGGCTTTAGCTTTGTCGCAAAAACATAATTACAATAGAACAGAACCGCTTTCGCCGCGTTTGTAGTTTCCGGTTTTTGCCGCTGCTAAGTCGGCGCTGTTGTGATTACCCGCCTTTGTACTGGTTACGTTTGTAACTGCCTTGTGAGGCGAGTTTAATTAATACGAGGTTTGCGTAGGCATTGAGGTGACGCGATGTGACGTGGTCTATTTAGGACCTATTTTGTATCATCATCATCAGCCCATTTAAGTCCCCACTGCTGGGGCACGGGCCTCCCTCAGTCACGTGAGGGATAATTGCCATACCCACCACGCTTGGCAGACGGGTTGGCGAGGGTTTTGATATAAATGCAGAGTTTTCCTTCTCTGGGTGCTGATGATCATGGCAGCAGTTTTACCTTAGTTGCCTTTTACGACACCTCGGTAAGAGTGAGGGTGGCCTATTCTACTCTGCCGGGGACCACACGGCCGTATATATTTTGTATAGTGCTATGAGAATAATGACGTAGGCAAGTTGAACTTACTTCGACTAAGAAAGAACTCGTTGCCGGCACATGAATTTCCTCCGTCCTTCAATATGGATACAAACGATGAGTGTAGAAGCATCTCTCAAGCCAGTATGGCAGTGCGAAGCCAACAGAAGTGATGCCGTTGTAAATGAAACGTGGGCTCTCCTTTTGCCATCCCTTCTTACCATCAGACTAAAGCGAGCCGGGCTCTGGAGCCACAGCTTAGGACGCAGCCGGGACAAAACACTAAGATATGATGGACAGGCTTAGGCGAGCCAATTTAGAGTGCCACTATTAAAATACTAATTTATTCTTGACTGACCGGATGGCGCAATTGGTAGTGACCCTGCCTCTTACGCCAAAGGTCGTGGGTTCGATCCCCACCCTGGACAAACATTCGTGCAATGAACACTTGTGTTTTTATCCGGTGTCTGGGTGTAATATATGTATTTAAGTATATATTTGTGTTCCTCTATTGTCTGATATCTGTAACACCAGTGCTTAAGCTACTTAGTACGGATTCAGGTCAACGTATGAGATGTGAGAATTATTATTATTGTTATTTTTATCATGGCTGTAGGAAAATAGTCTTCTATGCTAAATAAACATTTTTTCGGTTTCTATTGAATAATCTGCAGTATTTATAGATTTTACCTGCCTATCACGTAACCAAACAACCATTTGCCGATCAATGAGTTAGTTAACGAAGTTCGAAGTTTCAAATGGATTTTTCGGCTAACTTCGTACACATATGATGCGTGCCAAACCTCCAATCACATGTTTGCATTTCCTGAATGAACACGCTTTGAAAGTTAATTCGAACGATTTACGATGCAGTCTGTGCCAAGCCTAAAACATCGTATCTACTGCAAAATATGAATTTAAAAGCAAGTCTGGGGATTCATGGACAGGCTACTCAAAAGTAACTTTTTCTTCATTCCATGAAAGTACGCCTGGGTATGAGGTGTTAGGTACATTTTTTTTTCAATAGCTCAACCTAGAAAGCACTTGTGTGTCTCAACAATAAAAACCCTGAAATAAAGTAAAGTATGAGCCTATAAACTGTCCCACTGCAGGGCAAAGGCCTTTATCATAGAAATCAAGTTTTTGCTACTATGATGGGAATAGGTCACCACTCTTGCCAAATGCAGTTTAACGATCACAAACCCGAGCTATGTTCGAATAATTCGAAACTTACATTTTGCTCGACCCGGGAATCGAACCCAGGATCCCGAGATCACGGTCCCGTACTTAAACCACTAGACCATCAGGGTGCTATTTTGTAGAACCGCATTGATTTTTGAGCGTGTGTTATGTTATTGGTCTCTCTAATCACAATAAACAATTTTCGCGCTGCGTTTGGTGGGCCGTGGGAGAGGCCCTGGGTCCGTTGGACCGGAGAGTGGAGAGAGGCCGTACTGTCGAGCCTCTTTCACCCTGAGCAGGTTCACGAAGATTTAAAAAGTTTCGTCCTATAGCCCGTGTTCCCGCTCTGAGAGTTTCTCCCGGGCGAGGGATGGAAACTGACGCAGAGAGTTTAGTGGGTATGCCCCTGGGAGCACCCCAGAGGAGAGCCCCACACTACCCGGCCGATTCCCAGCGGTCGGGTGTGCATAAGGCGACGCCGACCAACGGTGCCGACGTCGGCTCCTTACGAGCCGGCGGCATTCTCTCTGCATTACCAAAAAAAAGGTTGCTTACATTCCCGGACTGAGGAGTTATCAACTGCTCCAACATTTCCTAATGTAGTCCAAAGTCCGACTCACCACTAAGTACCCAAGGTAGAATCGTTCATTTCTACCGTGAGGATGTCCTCGTGACCCCAAAACAACAGGAATGGTCACTACAAAATGCACTGTTCCACTATGATTTAGCTTAGTACTGAATCTGCATATCTTCTACGAGCTTAAGACTCCCAACTCGCCTATATCATGTAAACCATAGCACAGCTTAAGGTACAAATATCTGCGCTGGCTGAATAATTCAGGAGAATTTAGCAGAGTTTCTGCTTAATCTTTCAGCGACAGTGCGACTCAGCGGGTTGGCAATCGGCATGGCTCAGGAATGTATGAGCTTGAATGAAGCTTTGTAATTGAATTTTTGCCTTTGAATCGATTGCGGTTGATAATGATTGCATTGTTTGATTGATCGAAAAATTTGGTAGGACTTGATGATATTCAAACTTAGTTAGGCACAGTATTAAAATTGCTAGTTGATCATTTCAGTTGAGTTTCCTTGGTTTATATTGTGCTAAATAAAGTTATCGTTCATTTCGGTAAAAAGAATGAATTAATGATACATCTCAGACATACGCGGCATAAATTGTTCGAAACGAACCCGTTCTAATCACATAGTCCTAACCTCGTACAGGTGAAAGCATGCCAAACTTGTGTGGATGGGAAATGACTTTGTAGGGTAGGAGCGCACTACAGCAACTCGGCGCGGCATAGCGCGTCACGTAGCGTCAAAATATATTTTTTGTGAAATTAGATGGTAAAATGGCAATAGTCAAACCTGCCAGATTGCGTTGGCTTGGTCATCTCGAGCGAATGTAGGAAGATCGAGCGCATGCATAGGTCGGCAAGATGGGCGGCGCCCGATTAGATGTCTAAGGTATCGCTGGAGGGATGAAGTGAAAAAAGGGCTGTTTGTGCTGCAGATCGACGATTGGTCGGCCGTGGCCCAAAACAGAGAGGAATGGCGACTTGTTGTGTCGGATGCCAAGTTCCACTACGGGTAGCTGAGCCATCATCAAGTAGAGAGAGAGATATGTTCAAAGGTCAGTGATGATGACCAGTTCAGTAGTTTGAGAACCGGTTGGGATGAAATGCATTTTTAATATCTGTACAGAAAAGTAACGTTTTCTACATTAACCTGGCGGGGAATATTTTTTTCACTTACCTTTTTAGGGCCTTTTTCATTTAACGCCTCGATCCTATGGGATCTTTTGTGCCCTTTTTATTCACTGCCACATCCACACAATAAACTGCGTAAAGTTGAACCTTATTTCAATTAAGCATACGGTCTTGGTAGTCAACGGATATTTCGGATATTATAATTTGCTGTGCTGTCCTTAACATGTATAAATTGACGTTAGTCAGCTCGCTAACTCATCGGTGTCAAGACTAATTGTCGGATTAAGAGACAAGAAGGAATTAGTTTCATGACATGACGGATGACTGGCGTCCATCTTATAATGTCTTGGTCAGATTTATAATTAATCACTTAATAATAATATCCTCCAACCGATTTCGGCTAAGGCGGCTAATCTCAACGATCAGCCACTTACGCAGGATATATTATAGTGCTCAAGTGTGTGCGTAAACTCAAATGCACTTTCTATTCCCTTGCCCTCATATTCGGATGGGACACCAGTGTGACACGACCGGAGAGGGATCGGGCGCAGGATCAACGGCTTAACGTGCTTTTCGAGGCACCGGGGTACAAGACCGCCAACTTCCAGACTCTGGGCTGAACTGAGAATTCTGAACAGAAAAACTCAGGTACAAATTGTTTGCCCGACCCGGGGATCGCACCCGGGTCCCCAAGGGGAACCGTCGCTTTAAAGTGCGACGCACTACCCACTGTGCCAACGAGGCAGTCAAAATCACTTCGTAATTCAATTTCATAACCCATTTATGAAATGGTCGGTCACATCACTCACTCAGCTATCACTCAGCGTGTTATTTCCGGTTGCGTCCAAAGCTGTCACTTCTAAAGCCAGGATACGCTTAGACCATGGTTCAGGGTTTGAGGTGTCTGTTGATTACAATGAAGTTACTCTCATTTGAACTTCACACTCTTTTGAACTTCACAACTTCAACCCATAACGACCCGATGGAAGAGTGCCCTTGCTCCAAGGGTGGCGGGTTCGATCCCCGCACAGTACAAACATTTGTGTGCATGAACATATCTGTTTGTATTGGTCTGGGTGTTTTCTATGTATTATAAGTATGTATTTAAAAAATAAAAGTAATAAATGTATATATTTGTAATCCCACTGTTGATTCTGATATCCGTAACACAGGTGCTCGAACTACCTATCTCGGAGTCAGATCAATGTATGAGATGTTGTGAAATATGTATTTATTTAAAAAACTTCACAACCCTTAAACAGGACATGCTGTGCAGGTTTCTTCATGATGTTTTCCTACACTCGATGTTAATGATAAAAGATAAAGATTTATTTATTGGCCACAGAACACATATTCAAACATGAGTGACATAAATGCACAAATATGACAAATTCTGTAGCCAACAAGGCCCAAGCTCAGCATATTTAATGGTAGAATTATGCACATACATTTTAAAAATAAATAAATAACAAATATTTTACAACGTCACATACATTGATCTGACTTTGGAGTCAGATCAATGTATCAATGTATGATAGATAGCACCTGTATAACGGATATCAGAACCAACAGGGCAATTACAAATATATACATTTAATACTTTTCTTCTATAAATACATACTTATAAGTAGAAACACCCAGACCAATACAAACAGACATGTTCATGTACAGAAATGTTTGCACTGTGCGGGGAGCGAACCCGCAACTCTTGCACCAGAGGCAGCGTTCATTATCACTGATCCAAACGGGTCGTCATCGAAAAAACTAGAGATACATGCTCGGATTCGAACCTATGACCTCCCGTTATGATGGTGCATTCTTGTTCAGTGAGATCCCAGCACTATATGCTTTCTTTACTTTTTTATACATCGTCATCATCGTCATCGTCAGCCCCTTGAAGTCCCCACTGCTGGGGCACGGGCCTCCATCAATCACATGAGGGGTAATTGCCATACTCACCACGCTTGGCAGACGGGTTGGCGAGGGTTTTGATATAAATGCAGAGTTTTCCTTCTCTGGGTGCAGATGATCATGCCAGCAACTTTACCTTAATCGCCTTTTACGACACTTCGGTAAGAGTGAGGGTGGCCTATTTTACTCTGCCGGGGACCACACGGCATATAGCTTTTTTATACACAGAAATACAAATAGACAGACTCAAGGCAGGAAGATGGTGATAAGAGATTAATTATGTCACTGCCATATTACCTACGTAAAATGTCAGTGTAGTTTTCCTTAATGGCGGCCACACCAGCAAGCACATAAGATAAATATAATTATCACCAGCAGAAGGCAAAAAAAATATACTGAGCTATTTTTATTGAGCCATTTAGTATATCAAACTCACCTTGAGAGCAATGGAGAGGGCTATGCTCGGAGTCTCCTTGCGTGATCGTATCAGAAATGATGAGATCCGCAGGAGAACTAAGGTCACAGACATAGCCCAAAGGATTGCATGCTTCAAGTAAAAATGGCCAAGGCACATAGCGAGGAGAAGAGACGGCCGTTGGGGCGGAAAGGTCCTCGAGTAGAGGCCACGTACAGGAAGTCGCAACTGTGGCAGTCCCCCCACAAGATAGACCGACGATCTGGTGAAGGTCGCGGGTATCCATTGGATGTGGGCGGTACAGGACCGACCTTAGTGGAGAAAATTGGGGATGGCCTATGTCCAGCAGTGGACGTATATTGGCTGAAATGATGATGATGACGATGATGATTTAAGATAGCAAATCAAAAAAATATATGAGATTGGTTGCAGACGGATCGCAACTCAAGGGGAGTCACAAGTGCGCTGCCAACCATTAAACCCTTTATCCCGGATTGGGCCTCCGGTACTCTCACTTACGCAGCAAAAAAGTAGACTTACGCAGCGAAAAAGTACAGACTTGCGTACAGTAGATACGTCATTCCTTTCGAAGCAATGACACAATGAGTGGCGACCATGTTGGTAGCATTTAAGTTCTACTTTGTTAATATTAGGCAATAAATATTTTTCTTTTCTTTTCTTTTTTTCTTACTTTATGCCGGTTCTGTGAGACTAAATGTTAGCACGTTATTAAAAAATCGGTCCTTGATCGCTAAATCCCGTGGGAATAGGGCACCTCATGATGTAAAGCAATGTCCACACAATATATTCGTGTATCGCCGAGCAAATAGCCTGCATTGTCTAAGAGACGGGCCACTTAATCTTGTAGACCAGTGCTGGCAACATAGCACAGATTAGTGCTACATTTAGCTCTATTTCCATAAGTCTCACACTCAAATTTTACATTTAGCACCTGGCACTTTGCCAAACATTATTTAGAAATCGTAAAATATCGACGACTTTTTGTTACAACACGTTTGGTTATACTATTTATTATAAAATCTATCATAAAATAAATATATAAATAAAATGATTTTTATTTTTTTATATTCCGCATGTCTGAAATCAGTGACTAAAACATTATAAATTAAAAGTCCACTTTCGATATAAGGATTTTCCATAAAAGTGCCAAACTTTCTGATAATGCTTTTTAGCACTTGAGCTTGAACAGAAGCTCTCGACAACCCTAATGAATACACCTGGTTTATCTATTGCTTGTCTATTTATGTATATTATTATCTAACCTTAAACTAATATACTATCTCTGTGATGCTATCATTTAAGTGTTCAATAGTATCGATAAGAAGTGTGAAGTAATTCATAAGTAAAGTAAATAGGTCCATTTCGCGTTTTATAATTTATAATTTATGCTACGCCCAAAAGGGTAACATGATGTACCGGAATTGTTTTATAAGATCTTGTATAACATTCATGAAGGCAATAAATACTTTGACTTTGACTTTGACTTATTAGCCAGCAATCCTGTTATTGCTGCTAGTTTGGCACTTTAGGTGAATTTGTTACACCTAAATACAATCTTTAGAGCTGGGAGCCTTGTAGTCAAGGAGGCTTTGGTTACATTGTCTTGCTTGTAGTGGAAACCATAGAGCAACTTATATCGTAGTTAGACAAGTATCGCTTTAAACGGTATCTGTCAATTTCTGAAAAAACGTAAGATAAAATAGATAAAACCAGCCCTGACGCAGCTTTAATGTATCTATTAACGGATGCGGTAGAGAAAGAACGTCACCCATTACGTCACTTCACCAAAGACTTCGCTCGGTTTTTCAAAATCTATGGCTTTCTATGGAAAGGCTCAGTCTGGTTAGGGTGCACGTCTGTGCAAGCAGTACCCTTGTTATAGTATTCGTAGCGAAGTCATAGACATGCACCCTAAACAGACTGTGCCTTCTCATAGTAAGCCATATTTGAAAAACCCCGAGAAGTCGTTAGTACGGGGATGACGTGCTGGGCGACGTTCATTCTCTATCGCACCTGTATCAAATCTGCATCAGGGCCGGTTGGAACTCTTCCACACTCTGTGACGCCTTTTTCCAAAAATGGCACATTCCGTTTAAGGTGACGGGTAGGGCACACTAGCGACGCCAATCGATTTTAATTTTTAGCTACTAAACCATTTTAAACAATTTCGGGGTTACAACCTCTTGCCAACCACTTATGATTGATCCACTTGATTCACGCCAAAAGCGGCTACTTTTGGCGTGGATCAATTTTTCGCGTACAAAAACGGACCAAATAGTGCATGGTTATTTAATAAATAGTACAAGTGTTTGTCGAGAGGCCGTAATCCCGAAATTATTTAAAATAGATCCGGTTCAGAAGCTAAAAATTAAATTCTATTGGCGTCGCTAGTGTGCCCTACACGTCACCTTAAATCGTGTTTTCTAGTTTCATGAGCGTAGTGGATACGTAAACGTAAATGACAGCTGTAATTTTTGAAATTTTTATTGTAACGTCTTGTCTGTCTCGTCTATCTTGACCGTGGGAGAGCCACGCTTCGGCATGAATGGGCCGGCTCAACCGGAGTGGTACCACGGCCTCACAGAAAACCGGCGTGAAGCAACATTGCGCTGTGTTTCGCTGCGTGAGTGAGGGTATCAGAGGCGCATCTGGGGGAAAAGGGGGTTTAAAGGTCGGCAGCGCACTTGTGACTCCACTGGTGTCACGGGTGTCCATGGGCGGCGGCAATCGCTTACCCGTCTGCAACCTATCACATAAAAAAAACGTGGTTCTACGTTTCGGCATGAATAGAAACCGGCCGGCCGTTTCGATCGAAGTGATACCACGGCATCACAGAAAACCTAGGTTTCACCAGGTGAGTGAACGTACCGGAAACCCAATCCGGTGGAAAGAGAGTTTAAAGCTTAGCAGCTTTAAGCTTTAAATAATATCTATCTATCCATCTATTGTTAAGATATCTCCCGTTTTTGTTTATGTGTGTACACACATCAGGTCACTTCAATCTGTCAAAATTCCTCAATTGATATTGAACCGAACGTGTTTGACATTAAGGTGAGAATCGGCTGAAGACAATTGATATTTTGTTTATACGTAGTATATAAGATTGGGTTTTGTATCTTTGATGTATTGCTGTACGTGCCTACCTGTACCAAAAAAGAAACCTTATTATTATGCCAAGTAGGTTCTTTATCTCACTACATTCGCCCGCTCAATGCTGCGGATAACATAGATCATAGCATTAGTGATGTACCTCCAGGGACGCGTGGAGTGCGGCCAATCAACGGCTGCATTGCTGCAGCGCGCCAGGGATCTGCTAATGGACACACTGACGCTGCAATATCGCTAACAGCAATGTGCTTGACAAACGTTACCTATTCATCGCGACTAAATACCTGTACTGGGTCAGTGTTACAATTGGCTGGTGTAGTGTAGGGGACCGTAAAACCTAAATTCATACAATATCTCACACATACGCAAATATATCAATCATAGTGATAAGGCCATCTTGATTTCTTGATTTCGGAAAAAATAATATCATGTTTCAGGATGCACAGTTTTATAATAAATTGCCTAAAAGTATAAAAGACGCTAAAACGTACCTTACATTTAAAACTTTACTAAAAGACCACATTTTAAAGGATCAATCACTATTGAGCTGATTGTTTTGATACTAAAAATTACACGTAAATTAAAAAAAAAAGCTTTATTACTGTCTGAACAATCTTCCTTAGACTAAAATACATTTGAGGGTAGTGTGTACTTAAAATTAAAACATGAGATCATGTGTCCAAGAAGTGATGAATGTAACAGGGGATTCCAAACTAGGCTTAGCCTGTATCTTAGGTAACCAAAAAAATAATTAAATTTAAGAGTAACCGAGCATTTGATAAAATAATAGCTATAATGCTCTTTGTGGTGTGTGGAATCGAGCTGCCCGTTCGGACATCGGCACATCAGTACATTGGGTGTTTTGAATTACCTACCCACTTTGTTTCGCGCGCGCGTTCCTTACGCCAATTTAATTTTAATTCAAAAATTTTATTTTCTTTATTAGTGATTATTGTAATCTTTTAAGAAAATAAATATCTTAAACAGTTAATTGTACGCTCATCATCCTAGCTCATACGGCCGCACTCAGAGACATCATTTAAGCTAATGTTCATTAACTTTAGTATCGGTAATCTTTATGTGTATCAAAATAAGTGTTAATATTTTTTCTTAAGTAGCCAACTAAGTTAATCAACGACTGAGTGTGGCAGCTAGTCGCTTTCCATCAGGCGCTATTGTGATCTAGCTATAACAAAAATCTTTTTTTAATATGATAGGTGGCGACGAGCAGACGGATCACCTGATGGTAAGATATTGCCACCGCCCATGGACACCCACGACACCAGTAGAGTCACAAGTGCCTAGGCTTCCAGTACCCTCACTCACACATCGAAACGCATGTTTGCCGAGAGATTGTAACCCCGAAATTTTTTTAAAATAGATCCGGTTTAGTAGCTAAAAATTAAAATCGATTGGCGTCGCTAATGTGCCCTACCCGTCACCTTAACATTTTATTTACTCGTCTTAATTTTAATTAATTTGTATTCTGAAAAGCAGAGCAATTTGTGTGTGTTTTCACAATTAAAGTTATTTTGTATTTGTTAGATTTTATTTGATCGATCCAGGTGTTATGGTTGTCTGTCGTGTGCCCTTCTGCCTACATTTCCCCAAATTCGAATTTTTTCCCCGAAAATGATACGTTTGGCTTTTTTCCCTATGCATATTCAATCAGGAAATAAAACTAATTAAGTGTTTTCAAACGCGTTTATTAAAGAAATTTAACGGCCGCACGCTCAAGATAAAAAAAAGTTTAAGTCGGATCGTCTGATGGTAACCGAATGCCACCGCCCATAGACACGCGCGACACCAGTGGAGTCACAAGTGCGCTGCCAATCTTTAAACCCCCCTTTCCCCAGATTGACCCTCCGGTACCCTCACTCACGCAGCGAAAAAGCAGAATGCTGCTTCACGGCGCGCCGGTTTTCTGTGAGGCCATGTTCCGGTCCGGTCGGCCAGCGCATTCATGCCAAAACGTGGCTCTACACGCTATCTCCCACGGATCTCCTACTAATATAAAACATCACTTATTATTGCGTGAGGGAACCAGATGACATTAGCTTTAGTACGGTAATAACTTTGGATCGCGATTTTGAATAAGGTGAGCGGTGACTTCGTTATTTGTCTATTTTGAAGTAGGTACCAGGGAGGCAGAGATCTAGTGGAATTAGTTGATTTTTCGTGTCTCATTCCCGAAAAAAGTCCGAGTCCGAAAACAAAATCACCTCTGCCAGTGAACTTAATGGATGCCCAGTTGTTCCCGATTGTTCCTACCCTGTTAGTAAGTCACTTGTCTTCCGAGCTTCGCAGTTTGAGACCGACGTGCACGCCATCGCCACTTTGAAATACAAAACACGGTCTCTAATAAGAATTTTGTTCCATTTCGTGGAAAGTGGAGGTTCAAATTAAAACCGCCTGCTGCTTAATTTCCTTTTACCCTGATCGTTATAGGTTTCAAAATGAATACCAATGAAAATGTAAATTAATTTTGTTTTGCTGTCACTGTAAGACATGAAATACTCGTAAATTATACGAATTATATTATGCTGATTCAATTCATTTTTGGCGTTTAATTTCTCAATTGTATTTTGATTGTAGTAAGTAGGAGATAAATTGTTTTCTATTTACATACCTATTTAAATTAGATTGTTGATGGACGCAAAAATATGCATAATTCTTATTTAATTATTTTGAACATAATAACCATGGTCTAGTTCAGGACTTCCTTACCAGGGGGGCCTCTGGCCGTAGAGACATGTCAAGAGGCCGTAATACCCCGCCCTATTAACTTCCCCTGTCTCCTCTATCTTTCTTTCTTTCTCATCATAAATAAAATATTTATGTAGGTTTATTCATATTTAGAACATTAGACTATAATACTGTGTTGTCTAGTGACGTTTACGTTTTGTTTGTTCTAGATGGTGTCCTTGTCCAGTATATATATATTTATATATTTTTTTTGTATTTAATTCAAACTGAATTAATTAAAGAGATCCAGCTCTAAACACCAGACAATATTTTCGTCTTCGAACATGTGTGTCTTTAATCACTCGACATTGGCAAAGTTAAATCGAAATTCGATGGACGCCATAACAAAAAAAAAAAACCACAGTAGACATAATACGCTAAAGCAATATGAACACTACGAACAAACGCAATCTTTACACGGATTCTAAGGACCCATCCGAGTACATCGCACGAACTAAATTCAGGGTTAAAGTTCTAGTGCCGCTTACTTTATTTTGGTAGAGAAAAGAAGTAATCTTATAACATAATGAAATGTTATAAAATAAAGGAAAAAAGAGATGACATTGAAATAATGTGTTTTTTTCCGGGTGACATCCTAAGTTTATGTTTTTTGTATTCAAAAATTCAAGGGGGGCATGACAAAATATTATGCATAATCTGCGGATGCATAACAGACAGAGGAACTAGACCTACTAGACCAGGGCTGTCTAGTTGGTCTGGTTCCTATGTCTAAAATTTGTAAAAGTCAATCGTTCTATTGTAATTACCAGATTTACCAAACAAATTCTGGATCATGGTTCAAGCGTATTTCATCATTATGGTTCAAAGGCTTCGAACAGATGGCAAACAACAGATTTTGACGTGGAATGATACGATGCAATGACAATAATGCTTATCTGCCAACAAGTTAAACTTATAAAAAAGTAAAAAAACTAAAGTATCAGCCTATTGTCCCACTGCAGGGTAAAGGCCTCCAAATAGAAACCTCCATAATAGAATCGGTACTATGTTGGGATTAGGCTTAATCACCACGCTTGCCTTATGCGGATTGGTGATCACAAACCCGAGCAGTGTTCTAAAAATTCGAAACATACCTTTTGCTCAACCCGGGAATCGAACCCAGGACCCCGAGATCAAGGCCCGGTACTTAAGCCACTAGACCAACACAATAACTTATATTTACCTATATATTTGTAAGAAGCTCTACCAAAGTTACTATTAGCAATAAGACCGCTGATAATGTATTAATGTGTAACCATTCAGTTTTATAACTGTTGGTGAAAAAATATATCTAATTACGTGGAGCGCATTTACTCGTGGAACCAACTACCCCCGTGTTAATGACTCTTAAGGCGACGGGTAGGGTTAACTAGCGACGCCAATCGATTTTAATTTTTAGCTACTAAACCGGATCTATTTTAAACAATTTCGGGGTTACAAGCTCTCGGCAAACACTTATAATATTTATTAAATACTTATACTTAACTTTTGGGTCTGCTTTTGTACTTCCAAATGTGAATTACCGCCAAAAGCGGCCACTTTAGGCGTGAATAAATTTTTCGCGTACATAAACGGACCCAACATTTGTGCATGGTTATTTAATAAATAGTATAAGTGTTTGCCGAGAGGTTGTATCCCCAAAAGTGTTTCAAAAAGATCCGGTTAAGTAGCTAAAAATTAAAATCGATTGGCGTCGCTAGTGTGCCCTACCCGTCACGTTAAAGGTTTCGTAGCAGAAGAGTCAATTTCCCGCCCCCGCAGTCGCGGGTAAGTCCTGGATTTCTGGGATTTGTACTTATCTGCTGTATTCTTATCCCACCGCAGTTTTGCTAATTCCGTTATCGCCTTGGGTTGCTAATGTCAATGATTCGAACTTACATTACGTAGTAGATATACCTAACTAAACCTTATTTTTTCTGATTCGGGTTTAGCTTATGTATGCAATTTCAAAGCTAGTGTTTCTGTGGTCGCTTGTGGCTACGGTCGTTTATTATAAGCCAGAAGAGTTTTTTACATTATGGCGGAAAAACGAGCAGACGGCTTTCCTAAGGCAACACATGACCATGGGAGAGCCACGCTTCGGCATGAATGGGACGGCTCGACTGGACTGACACCACGGCTTCACAGAAAACCGGCGTGAAGCAGCACTGTGCTGTATTTCGCTGCGTGAGTGAGGGTACCGGAGGCCCAATCCGGGGAAAAGGGGGGTTTCAAGGTTGGCAGCGCACTTGTGACTCCACTGGTGTCGCGGGTGTTCATGGGCGGCGGCAATCGCTTTCCATCAGGTGATCTGTCTGCTCGTCTGCCACCTATCAAATAAAATAAAAAATAGGCATCACAGATGTGTTGCCAGCTCTTAAGGAAGGGGCAAGCTCTTTTCTTGAAGATCTGTTCTGTTTTGCAGTTTCGTATCTGTTCGGAAACACCATAGTTGGTAGCTAATTCCACAGTTTGTTAGAGTTATATGTCATTTTTGGCTTTTGCCGTAGTAGAATATTATTAGCTTACCTTTTGGTAGATTTCCCATTTAAAAAACATTGATTGAATGAATTAATTAATTTCCTTAGGCGAATAAAATGATAATGCAATTGATTCACATACGGTTAATGGATTTGAGAATTCCATGTGAGATTTTTCAAGACGGTTTTCCCCAAGGAAAATTTCTATCGTAAAAAATACTACGAAAAAAAAACGCCTTGAAAAACAACGAAGTAAAAATATTTTTTTCAACACATCATACTCTTCAAATAACATTTTATAATAGTAACACTCGAGCGAAGGTTTTACCGAATCGGTCAATAATTGGCGGAGAAATCCTACATAAAAAATAATTAAAAAATATACAGACGAACATACTAGAATTTCCCATTTTTTTGAACTCGGACAAAATGGTATAAAATGTTTAACTTTGTCCTATCGATGTTGTACTGTACGAAATGTAATATCCCCTTATTCTTTTTAACAGATTTCTAAAAAAGAGATGGTTCTATGTTCGACTGTATATATTTTTTTATACCATTATCTCGTAGGTGAGATGGGCCATCTTGGTATTAGTCTACAGCTGCCGTTTTTGAGACATGACTGGTATAATTACCCAGCCTTGCCAATATATTACCAGTCAATCAATAAATCTTTTTTCAGTTAGGTACTTACGTACAGCCACTCATCAAAGTAAACAAAACTGACAAATTTCTTCAATCGACTCTCAACTTAATGTCAAAAACGTTTGGTTCATTATCAATTGAGCAAAATTGACAGATTGTGGTAACCTGATGTGTTGTCTGTACGTTACCTATTCCTTTATCAAGTTTCAGCAGGACACACATAAAAAATAGGGTACATGGTAGAAATCCTGTAAATAACTATTCTAACATCCACAGTATTAGGCACACTATCGTTTTGTCAATAAATAGTTATTCAAAAAAAAAAAAAATAATTTTGTTTCGACCAATTGAGATCACAATTACAACAATTCACATTAATCACATTATAGTACATAGATTTTAATTTATTGTAATTTACAATTGAAATTGTCATACATTAAATTGAAATAAAATAAAAAAAATTGAAATAAAATTAAGCAGTCACAACGCTGAATCATCAATTTTTGTCTCAACTATTAAGAACATCAGATACTATGAATGGATCGGTAATGACAACCCGTGTTAGCTCTGCCTCATTCACTCCCTCCTTAATGTCTTTCTTCCTCGGTAATGTCGGTTGGCTTGTCCCTTTCGCCAAATTGTTCCGAGGCCAAGTCCCATTTCTGTTAGCGGAAGTAAACTTCTGGGACGACATATTACGGAGAAAGTAATCGTACAAATTTAGAACTCAGACTAATCAGTTAGAATGTATTCCGAATGGGGTAAAGAATTTAAGGATTTTACCTCGATTTGGTTAGAAACTTGAAAATTCTCTTCGATGATTTAGATATGAAAAATCTACCTCTTAGCTACCTCTTAACCTCTAATTCGGAATGTATTGAGAAGAATTAAATTGGAGCGATGGCAGTTCAGAACGCATCCTACATTTTGCATGGTTATTTAATAAATAGTATAAGTGTTTGCCGAGAAGGTGTAACCCCGAAATTGTTTTAAAAAGATCCGGTTAAAATCAAAATCAAAATCGATAGGCGTCGCTAGTGGGCCCTACCCGTCCGTCACCTTTAGTAAAAATAAGTTACCTGCCATCTTTAGGTATAGGTAAAACATTGTGATAATTGAGTATAAATAGAGACTAGTAGATATAAGAGTTGATCATGGTTGTGTGGGTTAGCCATATCACTTGTCACTTTCATTTATCACCGCCTAAATTGTACATTGTATCTCTGTAAACCTAGCTTTTAAGTTTTGTATGTTGTGCAATAAAGAGTATCTATCTATCTATCAACTTTTTGTGTTTGTCAGTAAATCTGTTTTACCCGAGGTAATTACCCTAAGCTTTGAAACGCACTCAATCGCTGAGGGGAGGGAGGTAAACGTTTACCGATACCCTGTATATGACAGCGTTGATTTAAATATCCAATGAAAAACAACGACGATATTCAACGACCAATCGAGAACGTTGCTTATCACCTTGATCAATACACACTTGGCCTTTTAGCCGTAAAGAAAATTGCGTTGGCACTCAAAAACCGTCTCACCTTTTCATGAGACAAAAACTTGACTCAAGTGACAATCCGATCTTGAACCAAGGAACAATCTTACTAAAGAAACGACAGAAGAGCAATACTCTGAGACTCAAGGAGGCTGGGCGTTACGTCCGAAGAGCTTTTAAAATGTAACAGAGGTAGTGGGACGCTGAGTAAAATTCTTTGAATATTTTATACCGGGGTACCGTGAATTTTGCTGCGTACGACGAAGAATGCTTTGTGAAATGTTTTAGAGCAATGTGTAGACAATGTGGTAATAACCGTGTAGGCTTAAGTGAGGGATGGCAGACTGTTTTAGCTCACCAAGTTATGAGCGGCTAGCACTAACATAATATGATATGCTATATTTAGGTTATCCTGCGCGCAATACCAAAGGGTAAAAAATAGTAAAGTAAAGTATCAGTCTATACTGTCCCACTGCAGGGCAAAGGCCTCCATCATAGAAATCAAGTCATCGTTACTATGATGGGATTAGGCTTAATCACCACGCTTGCCTAATGCGCATTGGTGATCACAAACCCGAGCAGTTATCGAAAAACTCGAAACATACTTTTTGTTCGACCTGGAAATCAAACCCAGGACCCCGAGATCACGGCCCGGTAGTTACACCAACAGGGTGTTGATAAAATAGTGGCCACTAAAATTTTAAATCTTGCTAAAGATGATTGTGACATGAATGGTGTTAGCAAAATAAGCTAGAAAAAAAACACAAATGCTGTTTTATTTTTAATGTCTTGATCAATTTTGCAATTATGGTCTTGATTTCAAAAAGTCTATTAGTGGCGTCATTGAACCCTAAAAGGGCCTTTAATATTAAAAATAATTACCTAAAAATCACAAATATTGGGAATTAGCGATTCCAGTTTTGCATTTGTTTAAACCCTAAGTTTAGATTGAAAATATATATTCATAATAATATTTAAATCTTTGACTAGTAACACTTTATAAAACTATGACCACCTTATTACAATCATCATCATCGTCAGCCCATTTAAGTCCCCACTGCTGGGGCACGGGCCTCCCTCAATCACATGAGGGGTAATTGCCATACGCACCACGCTTGGCAGACGGGTTGGCGAGGTTTTTGATATAAATGCAGAGTTTTCCTTCTCTGGGTGCTGATGATCATGCCAGCAGCTTTACCTTAGTCGCCTTTTTACGACACCTCAGTAAGAGTGAGGGTGGCCTATTCTACTCTGCCAGGGACCACACCTTATTACAAATCGTGATCTAAAGTTTTTTTTTCTTTTTTATATGAGAGGTGGGAGACGAGCAGACGGATCACCTGATGGTAAGCAATTCCGCCGCCCATGGACACCCGCAACACCAGTGGAGTCACAAGTGAGCTGCCAACCTTTTCCCTTCCCCCCATTGGGCCTCCGGTAACCTCACTCACACGGCGAAACACAGTTATTACCGTACTAAAGCTCATGTCATCTCCTTCCAACACGCAATGTTAAAACGGGCTGACGCGCATTTTATTCTGGGACTATCCTTTGTTCACGATTCGTAATTATGGGGTGAGAGACTGGGCTATGAGTAAAATTTATCATAGGTACGAGTAATATTAGTTACTTACTTAAGATCACGCTTTGTTGCAGAAAAGGTTACAAAACTCAATACCATGAATATAGATATAGATAGATATAGAAAGTAAGTTCTAGCTGACATTAATACTGAGAAATCGTTTTTGTTATAGCGGCATAAGATGTCAATCGCGAACGTCTGTATCAATCACGCCGAAACACGCGCGCAATAAGGTGCGTAGCCTGTTTAACTCGTGATGTAGGCAGCCGGCGTTCTGGGTCTATTTTCTGATAATACTCAGGTAGAATCATGACACCATATTTAAGGCAAGAGTGAACAGGCATCTTTTAGGCAAACGCGTATCATCCTAGAGCTCATCGTCACTTTCCATCAGGTGCGATAGTGGTCAAGCGTTATCCTATTGACAAAAAAAAAACTATTTCGACACCAAATCAATTTTCTATTCAATATATTTTTCTTGATGTACAAACAACGTTCGGTTACTGCAATTTAGTAATTAAATATTTTAATTAATCTGATAGTCAGGTGATTAAATGTTGCAATCAACGATACAACTGAATCTTATTTAGGCAGTTAAATAATTGGCGCCGTATAGTTATGTGGCTAGGATTGTTAATTGAACAGCTGATTTAGCCAGTTGGTTGGCAGAGACATTACAGAATATAGTAAAGCTATCAAAATACCGATGGGAGAATTTATAACAAACGGAGCGAGTAATTGATTAGGCCTGGCCAGTGAATTTATGCGGCGTTAAACGGCAGTTCTACTCCAAGCTGCATAATTACAACTCGCCCAAAATTGATATGTTGCGGGATAAATTATTATTGTTTAGGCGGTTGTGATTGGACAATAAGCTAGCGAAGCAAAGTTCCGCCTGCCGCGTGTTGACGTACGGGCCATTGACATTGCTTTTACGAGTCCACATAATACTTACATGAAGCCCGTCACAGACCTAGCTATAAATATAGGTATGAATGAATGAATGAATGAATGATACATTTATTGACTCAGCAAATACAACTACATAACAGATACTATCACACAAAGGAAAATATGGGAACGATAAATGAATACATAACAAATCTAAATAAGTGTTGTGCTAAATTAATTAATAATATATACGTAATTTAAATATAATAATAGAAAACCCGGGATAAATAAACATCTCTGTCGCAGGAGTGGAATACCAAGTAGGTGCTCACGATACAGGGACTCCCTAGTGTGGGGACCTACATGTCCGATATCCTGTATTGTTACAATTTCTAGTTTTAACAATTTGGCTTTTAAGTGTAGTTTTAAGCATATTGTAACAAAATATCTGAAAAAGAAGATTTGTATTTGTATTTTGTATTTGTAAATAGCACAGACTATAAGTAGATACCATAGATTATACATGTAGATACCCAAATAAGTTGGTGCCCACTTTGCCGGCCCATTGCTGTCACGTTACGACGCTGGTATTCTGCGGTGAGGTAGATTCTATAATAGGTTCATATTTTTTGTTGATAGATTGTCAGTTTTCATTATGTCATGAAAAATAATATTTAGTATATCCAGTTATTCAGCTACGTACAAAGTGCCGCGTGGTGGCTTAAATGTATGGCGACGATTAGCGGCGCGCCGTGTGGGCACGCAGCCGTAACGCAAATCATAGCAAAATCTTAGCCAGCATCGCGCGGGGGCAAATAGGTTAGTTCCACTTTATACCAATAGATGGCGCTAAGTGTTGATTACGTCGCACAGGCGTATTGTGTTTTCGGATTACATATAAGCGTTTGCGCTATCTGTGTAGGATTTACCTCTTTATAAATAGTATATTTATCATCATCATCATCATCATCATCATTTCAGCCAATGGACGTCCACTGCTGGACATAGGCCTCCCCCAACGTTCTCCACACAGATCGGTCCTGTGCCTCCCGCATCCAATGGATTCCCGCGATCTTCACCAGATCGTCGGTCCATCTTGTAGGAGGCCTGCCACGGCTGCGAGTTCCTGTACGTGGCCTCCACTCGAGGACCTTTCCGCCCCAACGGCCGTCTGTTCTCCTCGCTATGTGCCCTGCCCATTGCCACTTAAGGCATGCAATCCTTTGGGCTACGTCTGTGACCTTAGTTCTCCTGCGGATCTCATCATTTCTGATACGATCACGCAGGGAGACTCCGAGCATAGCCCTCTCCATTGCTCTCTGGGTGACTTTGAGCCTCCTTAATCGGCACATTGTAAGCGGCCATGTTTCGGTTCCGTATGTCATCACTGGCAACACACACGCATTAAAGACTTTCGTCTTGAGACACTGCGGTAGATCTGCCGAAAATATGCTGCGTAGCTTCCCGAACGCTGCCCAGCCGAGTTGGATTCGTCGATCGACCTCTTTCTGGAAGTTGGACTTACCAAGCTGGACTTTTTGTCCGAGGTAGATGTACTCATCTACAACTTCCAGTGTAGAGCTTCCAACCTTTACTAGAGTGGGTACGACATGGGAATTCGACATAATTTTCGTCTTATCCATGTTCATTTTCAGACCCACTTGTTGGGAGACTCTATTGAGGTCGTCGAGCATTTTGCCTAAGTCTTCCAAGGTCTCAGCCATGACTACGATATCATCAGCGAATCGAAGGTGCGTCATGTACTCGCCATTTATATTGATGCCAAGTCCATCCCAGTCCAGAAGTTTAAACACGTCCTCCAACAGAGTGGTGAACAGTTTCGGCGATATAACGTCGCCCTGTCTCACACCTCGCCGGAGAGGTATGGGTTTTGATTCCCGGTCCTGAAGACGGACTGACATTATGGCGTTTTCGTACAATGACTGCAACACTTGTATGTATCGGTAGTCTATTCGGCACCTTTGGAGAGACTGTAGCACGGCCCAGGTCTCGACAGAGTCGAAGGCTTTCTCATAGTCCACAAACGCTAAGCATAATCGCAGATTGTACTCTTCGGTCTTCTGTATAACCTGCCGCAGCGTATGTATGTGGTCTATGGTGCTAAAGCCTTTTCGGAATCCAGCTTGTTCGGGAGGCTGGAAGTCGTCGAACCTGCGTACGAGACGATTCGTCATAACTCTCGAAAACAGCTTATATATGTGACTTAGCAGCGTGATAGGCCTGTAATTCTTCAATTGGGATTTGTCACCCTTTTTGAAGAAAAGCCTCACCACGCTAGAGTGCCACGCTTTGGGTGTCTTTCCCTCAGTGATGATGGAGTTGAAAAGCCTCTGAAGGGCTTTCAGGACAGGTCGTCCACCTGCTTTCAGAAGCTCCGCTGTGACTCCATCATCACCCGGTGCCTTACCGTTCTTAAGCTGTTTGAGAGCTATGCTAATCTCGTATAGGCTGACGTCCGGGATATCTTCGGTGTAGTGCCGGGTTAATTTGGCTCTGCGCTCAACGGCCTGAATGACAGGTGTGCATGATGTCGCGTAAAGCTGTCCATAAAAGTGTTCGATCTCGGCCAAAAGCTCTGGGCGTGACGTGACGATTCTGCCATCCTCTGTTTTCAGCTTGGTCAACAAGCTCTCTCCAATAGCTAGATCTCTAGCGAAGACTTTGGAGCCTTTGTTCCGCTCTATAGCCTCTTTAATACGTTCCGTATTAAATCGGCGTATGTCCCGGTTCAGGCACTTGGAGATGCGCTTGCTGAGCTGCCGTCGTTGACGAGCTTCATTTTCCGCCTTTCCTCCATTAACTTAAAAGTTGGCTCCGAGATTTTACTGGCTTTTTTCGTACGGCTAGGTCTGAAGACCTTTGCACCCGCCGTAAGAACAGCTTTCACGAGCCTGTCATTATATATGTCCACGTCTGAGCAGCTCTCTAGGCAATCGAAGCGATTTTCCAGCTCGAGTTGAAAGCTCTCGGGGTTTTGAATCTGGATATTATATTTATAGATATATTATATTTATAGATTATATTTATAGCTAAATGTGTGTTCGCTCAAAAATAATGTAAAAATATATTGTAATAATATTCTTATAGCACCACTGAACAAGTAATCACTACGGTATATTATAGCTAAGCTAGGTCTGTGACAGAGTAAACTGATAATGCCGTATGTAAAAGGTGTTAGGGGACAACTCGTCCCAGAATTTTAGAATTTTTGCTGGTCACTGTTCTAACCTTACCAAACCAAAATGTTTTGTTATGTAGAGATACGTTTCTTCAATATGCCTGTGACATAATAATACCAAGCTGAAATGAGGCAGTCAGGTAAACACATGCATATCAGTTCTTTCATCCTCTTTTTAGGGTAAAATGGTGAAATACGCCCTATGAGCAAATATGCCCCACATGATGTAAAAAGTATACCGAACTAAGTAATGCAGTAGTTACAGCGCCAATCGATAGATGGCAGTACTACTCGTATTAGTTGAGCGAGCGGCCGCACTTCGTTTGTTCCTGTTAGAAAAAATCGAAATTATTTAAAAAAACTGTTGGTATTGTGACGCGTCTTATGTGGGTGAGTATTTTTATGTATTTGTACCCTATTTAAGTAATATTTTTGAATGAGTGTTGACAATTTATGGATTTAGTGGGAACATAACCTTCATAATTTTACTGAAATGTTCTGCAAGTTTGAACTGGTTATCGTTGGTTAAGACCGGGGCGTATTTGCCTTTATTTTTTTAAATACGCCCCGATTTTACAAGTGAAATATGCCTCATTTCTTAATGACCTTTATTTTATTTTTTTATAGATTAATTATGGGCAAACCGTACAAAAGAAAGACATCCAGAGCATCGTGGACGGCTGAAGCTCTGGATGAGGCGATGTCAAAGGTTACCAGTAAGGAATTGGGAATTAATCAAGCTAGCAGGGAGTATGGCATTCCTAGTCGAACTCTAAGAAGACATCTTACTTGGGGCAAGGGTAAAGGGCCATTGGGTAGGCGTCCGGAGTTAAGCACTAAATATGAAAAAAAACTTGTCAGCCATATTCAAGCTCTCGAAAAAGTTGGATTTTCTCCAAACAAGGACGACGTTCAAAAATTGGCTTACGCTTTAGCTGAAAAAATGAATTTGGAACATAGATTTTCACAAGAGAGACAAAAAGCTGGTGATGACTGGTTCTATGCCTTTATGCGCCGTAATAAAGAAATAGTATTGCGTAAGTCTGAGGGTTTATCTTTAGCCCGTGCGCAAGGAATGAACCGCAAAGATGTTGAAGAATATTTTGATGTGTTAAAACATATCTTGATTGAAAAAGACTTGCTGAATAAACCAGGCAAAATATATAATGTCGATGAAACTGGTATCCAGGTTAATAACAAACCCGGTAAAGTTTTAGCTACCAAAGGAGCTAGAGAAGTGTATACATTAACAAGTTCAGAAAAAGGGGAAAACATAAGTGTGATTGCATGTTGCAATGCAGAGGGTCAATTTTTACCTCCAGTTCTTATTTTTAAAGGTAAAAACAGAAAACCCGAGTTTTCTGAAGGGTTACCACCTGGATCTGTCGTTTATATGAATCAAAAATCATCATATATTAGCAGCGACTTGTTCTTTAAGTGGTTTACTGAGCATTTTATACCAAAGAAAGGCACAGGAAAAGCTCTGTTGCTTTTGGATGGTCATGGCTCACACAGCAATTCAGTTGATTTGCTTGAGGCAGCTGCTGCAAACGACGTCGTACTTCTTTGCTTTCCAAGTCATACGACTCATGCTTTACAGCCACTAGACCGTGCGTTTTTCAAACCTTTTAAATCTTACTTTAACCAAGAAACAAAAGTGTGGATGACAAACCATAAAGAACGAAAACTGACTCGTTACTACATTGCGCAATTAATCGGAAACGCTTGGTGCAAGGCTGCTACTATATCCACTGGTATATCAGCTATGCGATGCACGGGAGTGCACCCATTCAACCCTTCAGCAATACCCGATTACTTCTTTTGCATCGATGTATCTAATGAATCACACGCAAGCGGTTCTGTTAACAGAATAGAAAACCAAGCTGATGTGACTGAAATGTCAAGGAATTCACAAGCTTTGATTGAAAGCTCTCCGAGTACAAGTTATCATCAAGATCTTGCAACGTCTGTTATCAACCCTGAGCATTCCACTAAAGTTACATCGGAGTCCTCAGTCAACAACTTAAATATTAGACCAGACTCTCCGTCTATTTTGAACCCTGATGATGATATGCCACAAGTAAACAGTTCAAATACCGGATCAAAACTAAATAACCCTGATTCGACACCATTAATCAGCATTCCTAATGAAACATCTGAATCTAACAAACCATCTCAAACGGTTGGCTCCTCCAAACTTGAAATAATTAATACATCTAAATCAGCTGCTGAAAAAAAGGAAACACCATCAAAAGTGTTAAAAGACATTCGACCTATCCCTATAATACCCCAATACCAGCTCACAAGTAGAAAACAAAAGACAACAGTGTTTACATCGCCAGAATTTATTGCTAAAAAAACAAAGCTGAAGGAACTTAAACAAAATCAAAAAACAATAAAGGATAAGGAGAATCAAGGGAAATCTCTCAAAAGAGTTATCAAAAAGAAAAAGAAAAAGGAATTAAGTTCTTCTGAATCGGATGATGAAACTGAAAAGGGTAATGAGGAACAGATTGAAAAGAAAAAGGAAGTAGTCAACAAAAAAGGAAAAGTAGCCAAAAAGAATGAGAAAAAAATTAAAAAGAAAAAACGTCAGTCTTCTTGTTCTAGTGAATCACAAGAAGAAGAGATAGAAATAGCTTTGTCAAGTGAACATACAGATATTGAAGAGAACGCTTGTGTTGAATGTTTAGAAGATTATAATAGAACGAAGAGGCAAGTAGACTGGATACAGTGCACAAGATGTTTGAAATGGTTGCACGAAGATTGTACAATGTACAACTATCTGTGTAATAAGTGTGGTCGCTACAATGAACGACAGCAAAATAAGTAATATTTCTTGAAGATTAAGTTCACTTTCTTTGATTATTTTAGAATTTATTGTTTTTTTTAACATGGGGCATTTAACCCTGTACCCTGGGGGAAAACGCCCTTTTCTATAGTTTTTAAAAAGACGTATAAGTCAAAATATAATTATAACTATTAGTTAATTAACCAAATAATATGAGGCTGATTAGTTTATGTAACAGATGGTTCCTAATAAATAAATATGTTTTGATTATAAAAGTGTTTTAAATACCGAAACATAAAAGTGGGGCGTATTTAACCAGTTTACCCTAGAGTAATATTCTGATTTAATATTCTATTAAACGGATGAAATTTTGAGATCGCATTTCAGTATTATGTATTGATTTAGATTAATTAATATACAAGTAATCTTTACATTTTAGCGTAATCGATATTCTCGTATTACGTTAACAACAAAATAGCATTAATTTGCTTTTGACACTCGAAATTAATTTGATAATGTATTGCAAAACCCATTAGTATCCGCCCATTGGATTAAGTAAATAATAAATGACGTGGAACCGCGATTAAAATAATATAATTATATGCTTTTCGAGCTGTGTTGGTAATCCGTTCTCCGATTTCATAATAAACCCGAAGGTTTTGCCTTTTAAATCCACAGTTGTTTACGTGGAATAAGGTGTATTTTTGTATGACTCGATGCGATCTCTCTGAATACAGATGATTCATTTAAGGTGACGGTTGATTTAAATTGTTAGCATCTAAACCGGATAACTTTTTAACAATATCGAAGTTCGAGCACCTCAAAAAGAACTTATACTATTTAGTCAATATTTGTAATTAACTTTTTGGTCTGCTTCCTACTCGAAATATGAATTACCGCCAAAAACAGCCACTTACTTATGGCGTTAATCTAAATTTCGAGTGCAAAAACAGATCAAAAAGTTAATTATAAGTATTAAATAAATAGTATATATTCTTTCCGAGAAGCTCGAACTTCGAAATTGTTAAAAAGGTATCCGGTTTAGTTGCTATCAATTTAAATCGATTGGCATTGCTAGTTAGGGGCACCCGTCGCCTTAAGGCGATGGGTAGGGCGCACTAGCGACGAAAATTATTTTTAATTTTTAGCTACTAAATCAGATCTATTTCCAACAATTTCGTAGCTATTAAATATAATATAGTCTGTTTGTGTACTCGTAAAATGGATCCTAATACCGAAGCTCAATCTCCTGTCTCGGCTGCATCTCACAAATAGTGCACATTTAAGTTGCCATCTCAATTTGGTTATTTTGTGAAATTACCTTGGCTTAACTCAATCAATCAATCAGCTAATCGACGTCTACGAATGTTACCAGACCAAACGTTCGATTCTCGATCGAAGGCAACGATTAACGTCGATTGACTGGTCTGGTAGCCTTACCTAATTGTTCGTCGGATACCGTTCGACTAACCAATCGATTGATTCCAGTTGTTGACATCGATAGGTCGGGTAGAATCTATCGATCGACGTCTACTTAACCATTGTACCATCAATCGATAGATCTGGTACCTAATTGCTGAACCTGCTTGTAGGCCTCCCCTAAAGTAATTACGAGAGAGAAAAATTTATATGAATTTGTCATTGTCAAACAGTAATAGCTTTAATTTAGTATCTAGACTTTGCAAGTTCTAGGTTATGGTCTACAGAACGTAGAAATGTCATATAAGGCGTTGGAATAAATAAGGGAATTTAGAAAACAAAATCTATTTTTAAAAATACTGTCACCTAACCTAAAGTTTTTTTAGTTACCAATTTGTCACCAAATCCTATCACTTAAAAGCGACCATTACTTATGTATTCACAAAAAGTTACTAAGTTACCAACATCCCCTCGCAGCCTTAAGGCGAAGCGCCACAAAAGAGATTTACATAATTAGAGGCTCATTTCGAGATTCCATGATTTATGTAATTCTGACCTAAATCATGTTTGGCTTTGAGTTTTTTGGCAGCTGTTTTTGGTCTTTATTTTTTTGGCATCTGCTTTAAATGGTACAAAAAAGGAACGAAAATTATTTTGTAAGCAGATAAAGCTTTGTTAGTTTATAACGTTTTTAGTTTTATGCTCTATAGAGCAGTTATGACTTTTGAAACAAAAAAATCATACAAAATTTTCGAAATAAATAATGAATACAGTTAGTAACACCGTTTAGTTAACAAAGGTTTAACATACATTTATGACTGAGACCCGTAGATTTTTAGATAAATAAAAAAAAAATTAACTTTATTTTAGTAAATCATTAACAATTAAATCGCCGGGGCCTCCCAGAAAGTAATCAGATGATACTTGTGTTGGGAAAGCCTCGCTCTTCCTCCTTAATATAAACAATTCAGATTTACTACGCTAGGTTTACAAACTTTATTTATTAACTTATATATTTTTAGTCTATTACTTTATTATATCTTTATATATATTCAATATTTTATATATGTATTCTACTTATACCCGAGTCGTTTTTGTGTACGCGTGGATGAGTGTGTGTATGTGTGTGTGCGCGCGTGTGTGTGGGTGTGTGTGTGTGCGCGCGTGCGTGCGCGTGTGTGTGTGTGTGTGTGGGCGTGTGTGGGTGTGTGTGTGTGGGTGTGTGTGTGTGTGTATGTCTGTCTGTGTTTGTGTGTGTGTGTGTGTGTGTGTGTGTGTGTGTATGAGTGTGTAACAGCATGTGGAATTTACCAATAAACCAATAACTAGCACCTTCATTTGATTCTTGTCAAGATATCCTCCACGTCTTCGTAAATTAGAGACTTGAAAAAAATGCAGTGTTCCACTATAGTATTTTATAAACATCGCACGCATCTTTGGGAACCTCTGCAAACACACACATCTTGAGCTAGTTAATCTAGTTGCTTGTTGAACTAAGCACTAAAAAGTAATTATACAACTTCACACAACGTGGCACAGTTCAAACGAAAATTTTATTCATGTAACCAGCACATTATCGTGCAATCAACCTTTGCACTCGGGTCCCCTTAATTAGTGCAAACATTTGGCTTTATTGCAATTTAAATGTAGTGCAAACTAAACGGTTAAAAATAGTATAATTAAAACAACTTTTACTATTGGGCTAAGCCAACTACTCGTATAGAATCTCAAATAAACATATATGTTAACATAATTTTCTAGAGAAATTATTATGTATAATTAAAAATTACTTCTAACAATTCTGCAAATGTAACTAACGCGATATTTGCCGTAATTATAAATCGCAGAAAAATAAGACCATAGAGCAGAAAAAAGATAGAGTTTTTTTTTTATCCGAGGTTAAAAAGGTCAAAAATGAGTAAAGTGCAAAAAGTATTTTTTTATGTGATAGGTTTCAGACGACGGATTGCCTGATGGTATGCGTAAGTTTCCAAGTTATCGATATTTTTCCTTTTTTCTTGACAAAAATCGACAAATAGGGTTTTTTTCGACGCATTTGTATTTCATAACATATTTTAATATTTTTTAAATTTAAAACCACTTTATCAAGGATTTTTTCAATAAAATAGCGTTGACCTTCATTTTACCTAGATACTCTAGTTATTTAGATTGTATTCAGAAGATTACATCTAGGTGACAACAATGTCTCAGTGACTTATTCACTCGGACCAAGTAACATATGGCGCTAGTTTGAGGTTTATTTGCACGGTGACACCAAACCTAAAACAGTGGGCTGTCTTTGTTTTCTTTTACCGTAATGTTAGTTCGATTGTGATTTCAAATTTCCCCGATCAAAAAGCATTTTTCAAAAAGGAAGAGATCAAGGAGATATGGCGCAAGTACTTCGAAGACCTACTTAACTGCAGTCTGAATTTGCGTCTGACTAACATGCAAAACGGTTCAAAGCTATCAATTTTTTTTCGAATCTAGGGATATTTGTTTTTTTCTTGTCAAAAGCTATTGAGTCTTTATTTTTTCAGGTTCTGAATTTCAGTCCTCAAACAGGTATAGTCCCTGTAGGTCCCTGTATTGGTAATGTTTATAAAAGGTCCCAATTTTACTCCTATTTTTTCCGAGCCCCTATTTGCCGATTTTTTCTAAGTTTTTCTCGTCTTCAGTTTTTGAGTTTTTTTCTAATACCTCTCCATCTACTGGTAATCTTTCCTCTGTGTTAGACCACCCAGCAATCAGCTGCTGCATTCAGCCGCCTAATTAGAGCAAACATGGCGCGGCGGCAGTTTTAATTAGCGTTCGCCATGATAGGGCGTATTCAATCAAAACGTTATTGCTCGGCCGATGATCGTGGTTAGCGGCCACAATATTGCGGTTATATCAAGTTGGATTATTCTTTTTGTACCTATGAGTACGAATTCAATTATTCTTATTCTTGAACATGTTTTTATTAGGAGCCCAATGGGGTATGGGAAAAAAATTAAACCGGTAATCCAAAAACCCTTTCGACACATTTGTATTTCATAACATATTTTAATATTTTTTAAATTTAAAACGCCACCTATGGCAACTACCCCTCATGTGATTGAGGGAGGCCCGTCCCTTTAAAACCACTGGATCAAGGATTTTTTCAATAAAATAGCGTTGACCTTCATTTAACCTAGATACGCTAGTTATTATGACAGATTGTATTCAGAAGATTACATTTAGGTGACAACAATGTCTCAGTGACTTATTCACTCGGACGAAGTAACATATGGCGCTAGTTTGACGTTTATTTGCACGGTGACACCAAACCTAAAACAGTGGGCTGTCTTTGTTTTCTTGTACCGTAATGTTAGTTAGATTGTGATTTCAAATTTCCCCGATCAAAAAGAATTTTTCAAAAAGAATGAGATCAAGGAGATGTGGCGCAAGTACTTCGAAGACCTACTTAACTGCAGTGCAATGAACGGGTCGATATCGTGCGATACTGAGGAGAACGACGAAGAAGTGGATCCCCCTACCTTTGAGGAGGTTAGGAGAGCCATCATGAGTCTGAAAAATAATAAATCCCCAGGTATCGACGAAATACCATCTGAAGTGTGGAAGTATGGCGGAAATGCAACGCAATCAATTCTGTTTGATCTGATCCTGATGATATGGTCACTGGAACGCCAACCTCAAGAGTGGAATGTTGGAATTATCTGCCCTATTCACAAAAAAGGATGTAAGAAAAGCTGCTCGAACTACAGAGGGATTGCTCTACTGCCAACAGCGTATAAGGTCTTATCCTATGTGCTTCTTAGGAGAATGGAACCGTACGCGGAAAAGATCATAAGCGATTATCAGTGTGGGTTCCGAAGAAATCGTAGCACTGTGGACCAGATCTTCATCCTAAAACAACTAATGGAGAAGAAATGGGAGTACGCTCAGAGCATTCACTGTCTATTTGTGGACTTTGTCAAAGCGTATAACAGTATTGATTGCGGATCCCTGTACGCCATATTGAGACAGTTTGCCATCCCTATGAAACTTGTCAGGATGATTGAGGCTGCCACCCGGGATAGCAGAATGAGGGTTCGGATAGAGGATGAACTCACGGCCGAATTTGCAGTCTCCACAGGACTTCAACAGGGCGATGCCCTGTCGCCGATGCTCTTCAATTTAGTCTTGGAGTACGTCCTAAAAAAATTGCTAGCACAAGACGCAGGACTGCAACTAGATGGCAAGTATACGGTGATAGGGTATGCGGACGATCTTGCCCTGCTAGGCGCAAATAGGGAGGAGATGATCCAGTCTGTAAGGGCGTTGGAGGAAGAGGGGAGGAATGTTGGGCTCAGAATCAATCACGAAAAGACAGAGTATCTCCACATGAAAAGATATAAAAACACACGTGCAAAGCGAGAAGATCTTCACGTTGGAGATACAACGTATAAAGGAGTGAGCAAGTTCAAATACTTGGGCTGCACTATTACTGACACAAACACGAGAGATGACGAGATTGATTTCCGCATCCATAACACCCTACGTTGCAGTGCAGCCCTACATAAAGTATTATCGTCCAAGCTTCTCAGCAGAAGTACGAAATTGAGAATATACAAGACAGTAATACGACCTATACTGATGTACGGCTGTGAGGCTTGGACGCTAACTTTAAAAGAAGAGCAAAAACTACTCGTTGCGGAAAGAAAGGTACTCCGCAAAATTCTGGGCCCAGTAAAATTACAAGACGATGGCTGGAGGATACGCACAAATGTCGAAATAGAGAAGATTGTAGACACGCCTAACATCATCGGCGAGACGAAGGCGCATCGGCTTCGCTGGCTTGGTCGCATCGTCTCGTGAAGAAAGTATACCAGAGCCGACCGATGGGCCGACGCCCGGTAGGCCGGCCTAGGTATCGCTGGAAGGACGTCGTCGAGAATGATCTGCGAGAACTTCAGGCCGGTGACTGGCGACAAGTAGTGCAGGATCGATCAAAGTGGTGTTCTGTTGTTTCGGAGGCCAAGACTCGCTTCGGGTCGCTGAGCCAGTGGAGTAAGTAAGTAGAAAGCATTTTTAGAAGTATGTTATTTTTTCTTACGATGGGGAAAATGACATATGGGAACACTAAGCGTATTTATGACGTCATAAATACGTTCCAAATTAAAAATGTTTAAAAATGAATTGAATACACGATATTTTACAAAAATATTCAAATTAGTTACTTAAAATAGTAAAAAGTATTGGAAAAAAATCGGTAAAAAAACTTTTAAGTTAAACGGTTTTATCTTATGTGCACTGAAAACTAGAAAATAATAATAACCATTAGGTATTTTGAACTTCTAGTTCAGAAATATTCTAATACCAATCAGAATAGCTTTTAGGCATATTAGACTAAAATAAAAACGTGGGGCCCATTAACTATTGCTGTAATACTTTCTTCTATACTAAGTGTGGATTGCATCGACTTACTATAATCGTAACTGGAGATTTTGACAATCAATAACCAGCCGTGGCGGCTTCACCAGCGAACGCCCAGCTCATGATCTACCAAAGTATAAAGATATGCTTTGCCATAGGTAGGATTTCAGAGGGGCCCCACGTTTTTATTTTAGTCTAATATGCCTAAAAGCTATTCTGATTGGTATTAGAACATTTCTGAACTAGAAGTTCAAAATACCTAATGGTTATTATTATTTTCTAGTTTTCAGTGCACATAAGATAAAACCGTTTAACTTAAAAGTTTTTTTACCAATTTTATTTTTATACTTTTTAGTATTTAACGGAGATGCCTACCTTTAGTGCATCATTATTACATGGTTTTTTACCTGATAATTTATTACAATCTAATTCCTCAATACATAGCCCTTCCAGAGACTTGATCTGTCATTTTAACGTCACACAATCTTGGACATAACTGTTCTGGACACGACTACTCATGCCCTCACCTAATATGCCATTTTGTAACCAGGTCCATCTTGGATTTTAAATTTTGTCATAATCACAGTATTCTAGTAGTAGTAGTAGTGTAGCCCTTTCATTTGATACCCATATTGAGGGGGTTGTGGAAAAATATGAAATCCGCCATTTTGTACCGGCGGCCATCTTAGATTTACAACGTTATTGATATTACTATATTATATTGTCATCGGAACTAAAGGTGTGTACCAAATTTAAGATCAATCTGACAACAGGAAGGTACTCAAATTTCAATTTCTAATTTTGACCCAAATAAATAAATACCTACCGTACGGGTCGAGCTAAATAAAACCGTTTAAAAACTGAAGGCTTTCTTACTAGAAAAAAGTCCTTACTCTATTTAAGAATTTTTAAATGTGACATAAGTCAATTTGTAATCTCTATAGTGTTAATTATTATTGTTCTCTAAATCTCTCTTAATCAGCCAGGGATACGGATCAGACGAAGGATCGCGCACTCTGACAATCCACGAAGCCCAGGGACAGACGTTCGAGAGCGTTGCGATAATCAGAATTGTCAAACAGTCCCATCTCCTGCAAAGTGTCCCACAAGCGGTGGTAGCCATCTCCAGACACACAAGAACTTGTGTATATTATACAGATAACGCCACTAACGACGCCACAGCGCGCCTAATATCCATGGCATCGAAAGCTACCATCGAAAAAATAACCGAGTACAACCTCAAAATGGCGATCCGCCGGGGCGATGACGCGGTTAGGGACAAGCTTGCAAATAAAACATAAAGTATTAACATACCCCAAAACTCCCCCTCTGAGGTCCTTAACTGTTGTTGATATCCATATTGGTGGGATTGATAAAAAAATATTATCAGCCATTTGGTAGCGGCGGCCATCTTAGATTTCAATTTTGCATAGTAAATTGTATTCTACTTGTTGAGACCTTTTATTTGATACCCATATTGGTGGGGTTGATAAAAAATTGTTATCAGTCATTTGGTAGCGGCGGCCATCTTAGATTTCAATTTTTCATAGTAAATTGTATTCTACTTGTTGAGACCTTTCATTTGATACCCATGTTGATGGGATTGTTAAAATCTAAGTGGCCATTTGATACCCATATTGATGGGATTGATAAAACCTACGTTATCCGCCATTTTGTAGCGGCCGCCATCTTGGATTTCAATTTTTATAGTATATTGTATTCTGCTTGTTGAGACCTTTCATTTGATACTCATATTGATGGGATTAATAAAACATAAATTATCCGCCATTTTGTAGCGGCGGCCATCTTGAATTTATAATGATAATGAATAAATATAATTGTATTGTCACCAAAATCCAAAGTGTATACAAAAATTCAGATTAATCGGTTGACAGGAAAAGGGTGAAATTTGAATTACCAAATTTGACCCAAGAATAAATAATAAAACAAACGGGGTGAGCTAAATAAAACCGTTTAAAATATATTAAAACCATCTGACATTATCAGGAAAGATAAGAAAAAAAAACAAACAAAAAGAGATTATATAATAAAATATATATAAAAGGTACCTAATGTTTCGGAATATTTTACTATTCGTTCGAATCTTTGTTTTCATGTCTTAAGTTTTTTCAGGACGTTATTAATGAGTCCTTAGATAGTCACTATCTACTCTTTTCTGTATGTTGGCGGTACTGCGCAATTTTAATGCGTCATGATTACATATTTAATCAAAACGTTGTTCTGCCAGTGATGGCGGTTAGCGTCCACAAATATTCCGGTTCAGAGTTTGCGGCCTTTTAAATCATTATAAAGCGAAGGCTTGGCGCACATTAGCGACGCCAATTGGTTTATTTTTTTATCGGCGGCCATCTTAGATTTCAATTTTGCATAGTAAATTGTATTCTACTTGTTGAGACCTTTTATTTGATACCCATATTGGTGGGGTTGATAAAAAATTGTTATCAGTCATTTGGTAGCGGCGGCCATCTTAGATTTCAATTTTTCATAGTAAATTGTATTCTACTTGTTGAGACCTTTCATTTGATACCCATGTTGATGGGATTGTTAAAATCTAAGTGGCCATTTGATACCCATATTGATGGGATTGATAAAACCTACGTTATCCGCCATTTTGTAGCGGCCGCCATCTTGGATTTCAATTTTTTATAGTATATTGTATTCTGCTTGTTGAGACCTTTCATTTGATACTCATATTGATGGGATTAATAAAACATAAATTATCCGCCATTTTGTAGCGGCGGCCATCTTGAATTTATAATGATAATGAATAAATATAATTGTATTGTCACCAAAATCCAAAGTGTATACAAAAATTCAGATTAATCGGTTGACAGGAAAAGGGTGAAATTTGAATTACCAAATTTGACCCAAGAATAAATAATAAAACAAACGGGGTGAGCTAAATATAAATAAAACCGTTTAAAAATATATTAAAACCATCTGACATTATCAGGAAAGATAAGAAAAAAAACAAACAAAAAGAGATTATATAATAAAATATATATAAAAGGTACCTAATGTTTCGGAATATTTTACTATTCGTTCGAATCTTTGTTTTCATGTCTTAAGTTTTTTCAGGACGTTATTAATGAGTCCTTAGATAGTCACTATCTACTCTTTTCTGTATGTTGGCGGTACTGCGCAATTTTAATGCGTCATGATTACATATTTAATCAAAACGTTGTTCTGCCAGTGATGGCGGTTAGCGTCCACAAATATTCCGGTTCAGAGTTTGCGGCCTTTTAAATCATTATAAAGCGAAGGCTTGGCGCACATTAGCGACGCCAATTGGTTTATTTTTTTATCGGCGGCCATCTTAGATTTCAATTTTGCATAGTAAATTGTATTCTACTTGTTGAGACCTTTTATTTGATACCCATATTGGTGGGGTTGATAAAAAATTGTTATCAGTCATTTGGTAGCGGCGGCCATCTTAGATTTCAATTTTTCATAGTAAATTGTATTCTACTTGTTGAGACCTTTCATTTGATACCCATGTTGATGGGATTGTTAAAATCTAAGTGGCCATTTGATACCCATATTGATGGGATTGATAAAACCTACGTTATCCGCTGATCCAATTTTTTCCTGATACCGACTCCTTCCTTCTTTTATTATTCCCAGTTCCTTGGCATTGCCTAATGGACAAACCGTGCAACGCCACAAAAAAAATAATGACCTGTATTATTTGAGGTAAATAGTTTACCTCAATGCCTGTATCCCGTATTTGTTACCTCTATGAATTAGTGATTTTAATGATTTCTTTTTTCAAGTAATCACATCATAAAAATCTTTTGAAGTTCTATCAAAAGACCGGTCTAATTTAAGAGTCTTTATTTAACCATAATTATGACGTCACTTTAGTCCATGAGCTCGGGTCGTGGGAATTATCGATCGTGTGGCTACCAAGCGCTCAGGCGGAAAAATTGTTAGCGGGTGATAGCAGTCACCAGACATCTCGGTTTTGGCGGGACGTCCCGGTTTCCGGGACCAAATTTTCTATTCTGGTCGGGACAGGCCCAGACTGAATTTTATGGGAAATTGCCCAATTTGTCATTCCGGCGATTTATGTCTTAAGAAAATTGTGACTTCAAAAAGGTTACGTATAAAATAAACCATTTAGGTATAGATATTGATTGCAATTACAATAACAACAACAAAACTGAAATTTTACAATGTTCTGGTTGGTAGGTAATAATCCTCCAACCGATTATGGCTACGCCGGCCAATCTCAACGGACAGCCACGTACGCAGGACATATTATAGTGCTCAAGTGTGCGCAAACACAAGTGCCCTCTCTATTCCCTTACCCTCATATTCCGATGGGACTCTCCTTTGACAAGACTGGAGAGGGATCGGGCTCAGGACCAACAGCTTAACGTGCTTTCCGAGGCACAGGGGTACAAGACCGCCAACTTTCAGACTCCGGGCTGCCACTATGAATTTCTTACCGAAAACTTAGGTACAATTTTTTGGCATGACCCCAGGATCGATCCCGGGACCTCTTGCGCAGCCGTCGCTTTAAAGTGCGACTAACCACTGCGCCACCGAGGCAGATAATTACTACTACCATTATCTCAGCGGTAAGGGAAAATGTCTTTCTCTGATTTCGCGGATGTTCATGGGCGGCGTTGATTACTTTCTCGTTTGTCCGCTTCTAGCATTTAAAAAAAATTAGATTCAGGCCCCAAAACAATCCTGCTCCTTGCAAAATTATTACAAAATCCCGCATTTTCTGAAAAAAAATATAATATCAACCCTGTCGTGCAACCACATAGGGACTGGACTATCCCGAAATGTTTGCCGGAAACCTCAAAGCTATTTCGTCTCTTGTTCGCCTGAAAATCCTAATGAGCGGTGACCTCTTTTTTGGTTCACCTCCTCACATCGTAGTAGGTATTTACTATCATTATAATATATGTAAAGTAGATGATTCATCATATCAGCCCACACCCACCCACTGCTGAGTATAGTGAGACGGTGTTGGGACAGTGACGGAAATAAGACACAGTTGTAGATCCTCCTCTCCTCTTCCTCCATCTTCCTCCTCCCTCATCTTTCGTAGATTCCGACGAGAATGATGTAAAAAGACTAATAGACAGTATACAATATTACAGTAGTACAATAAAAAGTGAGGGTCATTTTCACTTAATTACTCGTAAGTTTGTATTAAAAACTTGACTGTCAGAAAACGCAAACAGCAAAGTAAGTAAATCTTATGCGTCCGTAGCAGATTTAGTTAAAGATTTGAAAAAAATATCTTATTCAGCCTAAGTCGTTCAATTGCAGCGATGTAAGCAGGGTAATCGGTCCATAGAGGAGTTTGGAAACGATATTGATAAGGAGACGAGTCGGCTTATAATATTTTCAAGCCGATAAATGAAGTCATGGCAATTAAGCGGTTAAGTTAAGCGGCTTAAGAAATTCCCGCACAAGTATTATTATTAGTATTTCGCCTCTTCTTTATCCCGCCATTCGCTTCTGTCCCTTGCCAGCCTTATCATTGTTTCCCCGCTGCCGTCAAAACATCGTCGGACCATCGTGCAGGTGGTCTACCCTCAGGACGTCGTCCCATTCTTGGCTGCCATTCGGTAAGCTTTATAGTCCACCTATCATCTTGACGCCTTGCCAGGTGTCCTGCCCATCTCCACTTTAGCTCACACACTCGCGTGCCAACGTCTACTACCCTGGTTCTCTTTCGAATTTTATCGTTTGGTACGCGGTCTCGTAAAGAAATACCGAGCATGGAACGCTCCATAGCACGTTGCGCCACCTTTAACTTGTGCATAGAAGATGATTATTGAAATGATAAGGATTCCTGGACATGTTGATCTCTTCGCCTGTCCTCTCATACATAATTTAATTTCATATTTTATTTTGACGATTTTGATTATAAGAATTGTATGTCATACTGTCACTGTGATCATAATATGTATAAGAATGAAAATTGTAATTACCATATTACTTGAAAAAAAAAACCGCTTTCAAAAACCACGAACCAAAAAGTGTTAATCACTTTATACACTTCAAATAACATTTTATAACTCGAGAAAAGGTGTTAGCTAAGTCGGCGCCCAATACTATCTTGTAATTTAATACAACATTCAATAATTCAACAGAGATTAGGCGGCGACTTCGGTAAAACCTTTTCTCGAGTGTACTGTTATAAAATGTTATTCGAAGTGTATAAAATGATAAAAATATTATTTTAAACTATTTAGTTCGTGGTTTTTGAAGGCGTTTTTTTTCGCAGAAATTTTTTTTCTAGCTCTTTAGTGTCCCATTTTTGGCAGCCAATAGTATTTGCCAGCTATCTTGTATGCAGTAAACACATTTGTTTATTTAATGGTACGCCCAAACTATCAAATGACTCAGACTCATGGAAATAAAATCGTTTTACGCGCAATTTGTATCTACAAATGTGATTGTACCAAAATGATGACTAACCATTCCATAATAATCGTTGAGATTGGCCGCCGTAGCCGTAATCGGTTGGAGGATTCTCAAGAGGAGGCCAATCTCAACGATCAGCCACGTACACAGGATATATTATAGTGCACAAGTGTGTGCGCAAACACAAGTGCACTCTCTCTTCCTATTCCCTTACACTCGTATTCCGATAGGACACCAGCGTGACATGACCGGAGAGGAATTGGACGCAGGACCAACGGCTTAATGTGCTTTCCGAGGCACGGGGGTACAAGACCGCCAACTTCCAGACTCCGGGCTAACACTAATCATTTCTTACCGAAAACTTAGGTAAAAATTTTTGGCCTGACCCGGGGATTGAACCCGGGACCTCTTGCGCAGCCGTCGCTTTCAAGTGCGACCCACTAACCATTGTGCCACCGAAGCAACCATTCCATAAAGTAGGTTTAAAGGATATTGTTCGACGTACTTTATACCAGTATGATTTGACAAAGGTTTGCACTGAGTTTGACCGTGGGAGAGCCATACTTCGGCATGAATGAGCCGGTTCGACCGGAGTGATACCACGGCCTCACAAAAAGCGGCGTAAAGCAGCATTGTGCTGTGATTCGCTGCGTGAGTGAGGGTACCGGAGGCCTAATCCGGGGGAAGGAGGGTTTAAATGTTGGCAACACACTTGTGATTCCACTGGTGTCGCGGGTGTCCATGGGCGGCGGCAATTGCTTAACATCAGGTAATCCATCTGCTTGTCTGCCACTTATCACATAAAAAAAGTTATAGAGTCGTAGGTGGACTTATTGCGATAACAAAAGAATACCAATAAACCGACCCATATTCTCGTCCTTTTCTAGGGTTCCGTAGCCAAATGGCAAAAAACGGAACCCTTATAGATTCGTTATGTCTGTCCGTCTGTCCGCCTGTCCGTCCGTCCGTATGTCACAGCCACTTTTCTCCGAAACTGTAAGAACTATACTATTGAAACTTAGTAAATAGATGTATTTTGTTAACCGCATTACGACTTTTACACAAAAATTGGAAAAAATAAAAAAATTGGGGGGTCTCTATACTTGAAACTGAAACTCAAAATTTTTTTTTTCATTAAACCTATACTTGTGGGGTATCTATGGACAGGTCTTTAAAAATGACGTTTTTAACGTCATTTTGAGGTTTTTAACGTAATTTTTTTCTAAACACAATACTTTGCGCAAGAGACGCTCCCAAAGTAGTAAATTGTGTCCCCCCGCCCCCCCTCTAAATTCTGTAATAAATTAATTATAAAACTAAAAAAATATATGATGTACATAATCATGAAAACTAACAACGAAAATTGGTTTGAACTAGATATAGTGAGTAGTTTTTTTTTAATACGTTATAAACCGTAAACCGCAATTTACCTTCCATATATCTTACTTGCTGATACGGAACCCTTCATCGGCGAGTCCGACTCGCACTTGCACGGTTTTTAAACGTACGTTCCAAAATAACGATATGTGTGGTTTTGTTAATTTTTTATTAACGTTATCTGCATCTTACAACCGTACAATATTATACCGGTATTTCAAGACCTGCGTTACTGTCGTGTGGGTCGGAACGACGAAACTAGAAGCTTCTACAGACCCCTAAGAAGTTTTATGAGATTAGTTGTAAAGTTCACCGCAAGGGGAAACAGAACAGCTGAGCTGAGAGGTTAGCATTTTAAAAATAGATGTGTGGTGGCACAGTTGAATGGGGTACTCGTTTCACAACGATACTGACCTACCTTTGTGAGGGTTCGCATTTAAAAATGCATAATATCCTCAAACCGATTACGGCTACGGCAGCTAATCTCAACGATCAGCCACGTACGCAGGATATATTATAGTGCTCAAGTGTGTGCGCAAGCACAAGTGCACTTTTTATTCCCTTACCCTCATATTCAGATGGGACACTACTGTGCCTCGACCAGAGAGGGATTGGGCGCAGGACAAACAGCTAAACGTGCTATCCGAGGCACGGGGGTACAAGACCGCCAACTAGCAGACTCCGAGCTGCCACTAAGAATTTCTTACAGAAAACTTAGGTACACATTTTTGGCCCGACCCGGAGATCGAACCCGGGACCTTTTGCGCAGCTGTCCCTTTAAAGTGCTACCCACTAACCACTGCGCCACCGAGGTAGTCAAAAATGCATAGACAAACGCTATACTAAGTTAATGACATCGAATAAAACCGTTTCCAATCCAATATATTTTAATTGTTAGCTACTAAACCGGATCTATTTGAAACAATTTCGGGGTTACGACCTCTCGGCAAACACTTATACTAATTATTAAATAACTATGCACCAATGTTAGGTCCAACGCGTACGCGAAAAATTGATTACCGCCAAAAGCGGTCACTTTTAGCGTGAATCGTTTAGTTATTTAATAAATAGTATATCGAAGGTTGTAACCCCGAAATTGTTTAAAATAGATCCGGTTTAGTAGCTAAAAATCGATTGGCGTCGCCAGTGTGCCCTACCCGTTACCTTAAGAAATTCTGAGTGTCAGCCAGGAGTCAGGAAGTTAGTGGTACCTGTATCCCCGTGCCTCGGAAAGCACTTAAGCCTAAGCTTAAGTTGGTTCTGCGCCCGATCCCTCTCCGGTCGTGTCATACTGCAACTGGTGCCACATCGGATTATGAGGGCAAGGGAATAATAGAGAGTGCACTTGTGTTCGCGCACACACTTGAGCACTGTAATATATCCTGAGTAAGTGACTGAACGTTGAGATTGGCCGCCTTAGCCGAAATCGGTTGGAGGATATTATTAAGGTTTGCGACTATCATTGACAACTATACTTAAAATCATCATACACCTTTGCAGCATGTTTCTGAAATATTGAATTAACAATTATCTTGTCATGGTCATGATTTATGTCTCCGGCTTATATTTCCAATATTAATAGCAGTGATTCATTCGAGCGTATTGGAATTTAATACAAATATTTACTTTTAACATCGTTTGACGAACGTTGACTTTGTGAAGTTGGAAGCATGAAATCGGGTTAATCTTCCTTGTCACTTTTTACTTAATGTTTGATCGTATCTATAAATAGCTTGCTTTGTTTGTGGAGTTACTGAAGCTTTTGTTTTAAATGAGATTGTCGTAGTACGGCACAGAGAATAAAAAGGTTCGTCACCTTAAGGTACATTTTAGCTTGCACAGCAAGAATCAGATATGCCAACATACTGTTTTAAAAATATTTGTCAACATTCTTTAATTTTTTTTTACATCTAAAGGAATCAACGTTGCTACAAGCAAATATGAACTTTCTGATGTAACCGTTAAGCATAATTTTCTGTGCAACACGCATTACTGTGACAAATTTACGAAAGGTAATAAGTGCTCATAGCATATCAAACGAATCAATTTGAAATCTGACGAACCTTTTCGTTTTTTGACTGTACATACAACTTAGTAAAAATATGATGAAGGGTTATTTGGCATGACATGTTTTGTTATTTAATACAGAACATTAATACTACGTACTGTATAAGATGTATTAACGAGTATATTAAATTGTTAAATATTGCGTATTAGGTAGTATTAGTAACATAGACTTGTGTTGTAACGGATCGAGCTATTGAATCAGGGTGAAACCTATAATGATCGTTTTTAGGATATATTTTAAATAATACTAAAGTTAACTCCTTGGGCTCAATAATTCGAGTCATATGATTAATAACGTTTTTTATTTATTTAGTTTTCAGTGACATTATTGGTCAGTCAATAAATATGTAGTAAAAAAAAACAATTAAATTAGACTTTGACTCTTACACCCAATCGCAGAAGTGCATTAAAATGGCTTGACATCGTAAGAGATGACATGCGTGCTAATAAACTGACCATTACGGATGAACAAGACCGCGCGAAGTGAAGGAGTCGAAGTAGGAAAGCGGAGAACGGGCTCCGAAGCGACGGCTTGGGACGCAACCGGGACAAAACGCTAAGATGATGACGATGTATTTTTTAAGCAACTGAGTAAAATAAGAATTCCAATTTTGTGACAAAGTTGTGATCATTGCGGTCAACAGCTTTGACTGAAGGATCTTACTCTTTTTGGAACTAACTCTTCTGGCGCCTTTTTACAGTTGGGAGTGCCCCAGGTCTCGATATTGGGACCCTTACTGTTTATTATATATGTAAATGACCTACCTTACTTTACTAAAAACTTGTGTGACATAGTATTATTTGCAGATGATACTTCTTTAATTTTTAAAACTAATAGACATGAAGATAACTTTGATGATGTAAATAATGCTCTCACTCAAGTGCTACATTGGTTTACTGTAAATAATTTACTTCTCAATGCTAAAAAAACTAAATGTATCAAATTTACATTGCCCAACGTAAGACAGGTCAGCACTAGGATTAATATGAATAGTCAAAAGTTGAAGTAATTAATTCTACAGTATTTCTGGGCGTCACGTTAGACTCAAAATTACATTGGGGTTCTCAAATACGAGAACTAAGTCTCCTTGCCAGGGTTTCAATATCAGCCCTGGCAGGGAGACTTAGTTCGGCTGCATATGCAGTCAAAAATATAAGACATCTGACCGATATTGAAGCAGCCAGACTTGTGTATTTCAGTTATTTCCATAGCGTTATGTCTTATGGTCTGCTGTTATGGGGCTCTGCGGCTGATATTCAAGCTATTTTTGTGCTACAGAAACGAGCTGTCAGGGCCATATACGGACTTTGGCCACGAGACTTGCTTAGAAACTTGTTCAAAGAAATTAACATTTTAACATTAGCATCACAGTACATCTTTGACTGTATTATGTATGTTTATAAAAATTTAGAAAACTTCCCTCAAAATTCCGACAACCATAACCTAAATACTAGAAATAAACACAAGCTTGCTATTCCACATCTCAGACTTCATAAGATTGGTAATTCATTTGTAGGAATGAGTATTAAAATATTTAATAAGTTACCACCAAAGCTTGTTGATTTACCAATGCCTAAATTTAAAACACATGTTAAAAATTATTTAATGGCAAAAGCCTATTATACAGTTAATGATTACTTAAATGACAAGAATTTTTGGAAATGATAAACTGTTCGCCTACACCCATGATACTGTACTTACAAAAATGTTGGCGATTAAAAAGAGTAACTGGCGAGTTTCTTGCCGGATCTTCTCGTCAGAATCAACTTTCCGATTCCGGTGGTGGAATCACATTATATTTATTCATTTCTTAGTATATTTTTTGTATCGACATATATGTAATTTATATTTTTCATGTATGACGATTTGTAAGAGCTGTATATAAGCCTATGCAAATAAAGTACTTTTGAATTTTGAATTTTTTTAATTTTACCCCTAAGGTTACTGGAGTTATATTTTTATTACTTATAGAAAAATTCCAGAAGGCACATAACATTTTATGAAACACCCCTATGTAGTAATCCCCGGCATAGGTAATCAACGTTCCGAAAAGCCATTTGTTGCCGACACAAAATACAAAATGGTGGCTCGTGTGCAAACGACGGACTAACTGCGGCTTTAACGAGCTCCATCAAACAGCCTGAGGATCGGAATCAGAACCCAGCACGAACACTGCTCGCTTCTTTGTGCATTCTGGACGGTTTAGCTATTTACTCATTGGTGCATATCGCATACCGTGACAGTGATATAACCCAAATATGGTTGGTGAAAAGCTACAAAACTGAAAGGACCCAGGATTTTTTTATATGCAGAGATTGTTATAATGATGTTGTTAGATTAACTTTCAATGACAATTGTCACAAACGATCTTTGGTTGTATATGTAACATAACAGCTACGCCCAGATTGTAGTATATGTACCTAAGTGTACATTGCCTTTTTAGTTCTAATGTTTCTTTATGCAAAAGGGAGGCAAATGAACAAGCGAGTCATGTAATGGAAAGCAACTACAACCGCTCATAGAAATTCTACACCAGATTTTCGAGCATGTATGTACGAACGTACATGTTTCATAGTGAATACAATACGTTCCATAATCATAATCATAAATTCTTTGTAGTTATTTAATAGATATTTTGAATTAGACATTCATTTATTATTGCTTTTTAATGCTTGATATTACTTTTAAATGCGTTTTCACCTTATTTCTGCCTTATTTCTAGTTTGCTACTCCCAGTAATGCGTGTAATAAAATATCTGAAATCTGAGACTGTGGTGCAACTCCTATACCAAAATGGGGCATCGCATTTTCCCAATTTTCTGCCGTTACCTCTAAAACCTCATTCGTTCATCCACCCACGCTTTTCTCCTTGCAGTTGTGTATTTTGTGAACAAACTAACACTAGTAAATATAACTTCGCCGTTCTCAAATATTTGCGAAAGAGTATTGCAATAATTCACCGCCAGTCTGGAAAGTTCCAGGGACCCGCGGGAAAGAGCGTACATATTTTTAATAATGAGATATTATTTAAATCAAGAAATTTGACGAGGTCTCAGGGATGCTGCGGGTTTTCGAAGATTGGTACCATAGGTTTACATAGATTTATTGCACATCATGCGAAACCGTAGAATCTGACTTTTAATTATGCATAACTAACAGCTGCTAATGTCAAGTTTAAATACATTTTGACATTTTGCATCCGTTAAAGTGACTGTCTATCAATGCTGCGAAGGTAAACATTTTAACCACCTCTTTTACCAACCATTTTATGTTTATTCTGTGACTTTAGGAAATTAATTTTGTATGGGAAAATCGAAAAAAAAATGATGAATTTCCAAAAGTCGCAGAACAATCATTGTTCAGATTGGTTGATAGAAAAGATGGTGAATTGTTTACCGACCACCTTTACCTCAATGGATACATCCTGCTGTCACCTGTAGTCACTTCTATGGGTATTGATTATACATTTAATTTGCTAAGCCCGGATTCGATACATTGCGTTATTGAGCTGTCACACATGATATGATTATCCAAGCGTAAACACGTATGGGAGATCAATTTAGTAAGTAATTATTACTGGTACTGTAATGAATTTAAATGACCCTTTAAATTAACGTCTATTCTGTTAACAGTAGTAAAACTAATAGTCATCGTGGTCATTGTAAAAGAATGATGAAAATGAGCTGACCACATTTGAAATGGGATAAGACTAGACAAAGAGAGATAGAGTCGTTGTGAAGGGATAAATGTAGGTTTAGGTTTGATTCCAGTAAAATCATCATAGAGGTTTCTCTGCGAAATCAAACCCGAACCCTTGTATTTAGTGGATTTCTGATGTCTTCCTGTTTTGTGGTAGGGTGAAACGGTTCGCGTGGCGTCCACCAAATTTCGCGGTTGACCGCGATGACCTTTTAGCTACACAAATAGGTACTGTGCTAATATACAAAAGTGATAATGCTCACCTATTTTATATTCAGTCCCTGGTCACGCCTTTTTTCTGTCACGTTTCCCAGTGTCAGCGTAAATTATAAGTTTATAGTTAAAAACTCGTGTCAGCACCCAGCTCGCGACACGACCAAGTTTAGTTTCAAAGGAAAGAAGTTCCATGTCGGGTAGAACTTAGATGTAAGGCGTGTATTCGGCTTGTGACTGGGTTGTGGTTGGATCTGTTCTATTGACATGAAGGGAACTACAGCTGTGAGCATGAGAGTAATTTTTTTTATTATGATGCCGCTGACCAACTTAAAACTATTGGATCAGACGTGCATGCAGTGAGTTTCCATGGTTAGGCTCCATGTCACGGGTAGGACACTGATTGTAGAATTTGGTATTTTACTTGTGTGCATTACCTCCTATGTGACTGCAACCTACAGGCATTTTTGACCGAATATCTTAATGACATTGGATAGGAGGAATGGAGAGACTTGGGGGAGGTCTTTGCCCAGCAGTAGGGATTCTGCAGACTAATAAAAAAAAACTTAATGACATTGTGACATGCCTACCAGATTCATATAGTGTCATAGCGCCTTCTAGATAAGTTTGTTACTTGGAATTATGACGCAATTAAGTTATGTTAATATTCTGATTCGTTTTGTTCACAGGTAAGCTCAACTAAACTACGAGTATAGATGAAGAATCATTCGTAAGTAGAAGTGTAAATGATAGTGGAGGCATAAAAGATACATTACACACGACGTGTTTAATTAAAATTGACGGGTTTGATGAAAATCTAATGAAGAAAACGTAAATCGATAAAAGAAATAGAATATGGTGCTGTATAAGGTCAATACCACATCACGTACAAAAGACTGAAAAAGAGTTCAAGTGCGCAAAAGGGAGTCCACTTTACATTACAAGGTCAATACCATCGATTGAGTTTCAAGCAGGAGTTGGCTAAGGAAAGAGGCCGTGCTAGCGTGGCTCGCTGTCCATGGGTGGGATGTGATGCCCATTGCAGTGCCAGGGTTCGTCCGTCCGAGCCCATATCCCACCCCGTAGCCCTGAATAGTCTCCATTTCCACTGCGACAGAAAAAAGGCTCAAGCAGGACATATTTTCTCACTTTATTTAGCTAATAGATTCACGAATATCTACCTATATGTAGGTATCGTAGTTGTTTTTCGATATGTATTTGAGGAATATTTCTAATTAATCAAGCAGAACGGTACGGTTAACTCATATTTGCACTTGAGCCCAAGCTGTAAAGTTCATAGTTTTAAACATGTTTATGAATTTGCCCCAGTTGTTTAACAATATGAAGAGAAAAACTTGGCACTACGCTACCGATGACTACAAAACTAAGTTATTGTGAAAAGAAGAGACGTTCGGTATGAAAACTTAGCAGTAAGATAAATCTTATTTTATCATCAGCCCATTTAAGTCACCACTGCTGGGGCACGGGCCTCCCTCAATCACATGAGGGGTAATTGCCATATTCACCACGCTTGGCAGACGGGTTGGCGAGTGTTTTGATATAAATGCAGAGTTTTCCTTCTCTGGGTGCTGTTGATCATGCCAGCAGCTTTACCTTAGTCGCCTTTTACGACACCTCGGTAAGAGTGAGGGTGGCCTATTCTACTCTACTGGGGACCACACGGCGTGTCAATTCATCAAATCTTATTTGATGCAAACGTACTTAGTAGAAGAATCACTCTTAAGGCGACGGGTGGCCCTAACTAGCGACGCCAATCGATTTTGATTAAAAGCAACTAAACCGGATATCTTTTTAACAATTTTGAAGTTTGAGTCTCTCGGAAAAAATATACTATTTATTTATTTTTTTTTCATAGAAAGGCCAATCAGGATGACTGATTGAAAAATGTTGGGTTCGTTTTTGTACGCGTAAAATTGATTCACGCCAAAAGTGGCCGCTTTTAGCGTGAATCAATTTTTCGCGTTCGCGTTGGTCCCAAAATTTTTTCATGGTTATTTAATAAATTCTATAAGTGTTTGCCGAGAGGTTGTAATCCCTAAATTGTTTAAAATAGATCCGGTTTAGTAGCTAAAAATTAAAATCGATTAACGTCGCTAGTGTTCCCTACCCGTCACCTTAACCGTCTAACTCACATCGATTTGTACTTCCGCTGTTAGTTCTGATATCCGTAACACAGGTGCTTGAGCTACCTATCTCGAAGTCAGATCAATGTATGTGATGTTATGAAATATTTAAATATCGAGGGCATCATATTGACGAAAACAAAGATTTTTCCCCAAGGAACTTTGGTTTAATCTCAAAAAAAATTAGGCTTCTCATACAAATTGCACCAGTCAGCTGATTACTTTTATAAGGGAAGGTGTTTTTTTTTCTGAGATAAGACGCTTTATTCCTTGGGAAAAAATGTTTGTTTTCATCGGTATAATATCTTCGATAAGTGAGTAAGACGGTTAAAAAAGCACGATGTATAGCCAAACCATTCTGATAGATGACATGCGGATGTCCAGAAAAAACATGGATAGTGTACTTGAATTAAGATCATGTGCATGATCAAACCAATTTCGTTATTATTTTGTCATGAGTGTCCATGCCAGTGTCATTCACTGTAAGTGCGACTCTTAGGTACTCTAGAAGTCATTTGCCAGCAAAAAGAAGAAGATAGAGTATATCTATCAGTCGGCTGCAAAAAGATGTAATCACTTACAACTTGTGCGGATAAAGAATGGGATCAGAAATGGCGGCGCATCTATTCACTTCTCGCTCGCTCGGGTGCGAGTATAGACGCAAATAGTCATTTCTGATCCCATTCTTTATCCGCACAGGTTGTATATTATTTTAAACTTTCATGGTCACTAACATTAGAATAGTTATTTACGCGATTTGTAACATGTACCTTGTTTTTGTTGCAAAATTGTCGAAATATCGGAAACTCAAAAATAAGGTACATGATAGAAATCTCATAAATAACTATTCTAATGTAAACACTTTAGTACCTTACCACAATAACATCGTCCGTTTCGGTTAGGAAAGTAGAAGTTAGATGGTGCTAGCTAGCTAGTTAGGTGGTGATAGCTATTATGACAAGTGTGTACATTTCTTTGCAGCCGACCGTACGCGCGAACATTAACTGTATTAGTGAACATTACCTTGTGTGTGCCGCGTCGCGTCCGAGTGTCCCGAGTGTCCCAGGTGTGACAGTGTTTTCCACTGTTACTGCGATTTAGGCAGTAGCCACACTGGCGGAGTGCGAGCGTTTTCAAAGCGGAGTGACGACGTAGCGAAGACGTCGCGGCTGCGCAGCGTTCACGCCGCGGATGCGCAACGGATTCGCCGGTGTTTTTCATACAAAAAACAATGGCGTTCAGACTTATCTCCGCGGCGAATTCGTCGCGCATCCGTTGGGCGTCCGCGGCGTAAGTGCTGCGTCCACGCTCGGATTTGAAAGCGCTCGCAATCCGCCAGTGTGGCAACTCCGCAGTCACTGGATCTGGCGCCCCGCAGTCTCACCTCTCGACAACCTTAGCCGCTCGCGCCAATGTTGCCCGCCTTGCTGGCAGCTGGTAGCTTTTTATAGGGGGCCCATTAAGTGTACGGCAAGTCATCGTCTGCTATGATTATCATAGATGAGACATTTGATATGGCATGCGTCCCGTTGTCTCATCAATATCCCGGCAACCACCCCAGCAATATTCCCTCTATAGACCGGGTTTAGTTCCAATCTTGTCTGCAAAAGTCCTTTTGCACCTGACGGGTGCTGACTTTGGGTGTATCTCTTTATTAGTGCAGACAGAGTCAGTACCCGCTCGGTGTATACATCCTTAGACTACTGTACTATTTTTTTAACTTTACTCAAATTGCCTGCAAAAAGAAAAGGATGGGTATATCTATCTAATCTATCTCCCTTGTATGTGCGAACATTAACTGTGTTATTACCTCGTGTGTGTCGAGTCGCGTCCCGGCTATCCTGTTATCGGCGATGTAATTAGCGGTCGCGGCGACTGGCAATCAGTCTTACATCCGGTGTCCGCCGGGACGAATACGCGGTTTATCACACGCCGTACAACATGTAGAGACCTTATTCAACTCTTTTTACATGGTAAACACGCCATGTTGGCCTAGTTGTTTAAGTACCGGGCCGAGACCTCGGGTTCCTGGGTTCGTTTCCCGGGTCGATCAAAAAGTATGTTTCGAATTTTTCGAACATAGCTCGGGTTTGTGTCCACCAATCCGCATAAGGCAAGCGTGGTGATTAAGCCTTATCCCATCATAGTAGCGATGACTTGATTTCTATGATAGAGGACTTTGCCAGGGCAAAGGCCTCCATCATAGAAATCAATATCACTGCAGGCAGTGGGATAGTTATATAGGCTGATACTTTACTTTACACGGTAAACAACTGTTATTAGGGTTCAGTACCCAGAAGGTAAAAACGGGACCCTATAACCGTAGGAGAGCCACTGCGCTATATTGGTAATTATTTATTTCAAGTCAATAACTCATATATCGTTAGTAACATCTTCATCCTAGGTATTACTATTTCGCATGTAATGCGCCACAGTGCAGCAAGTAGCTACAGTCCACTCGGTCTGCAATCATCTTCAGGAGGGAATTGCGTGAGTGCAGGGATAGCTTTGCCCACCCCGCTGCGTGTGAAAGCGATTATGGTCGAGAGCAGCAGCTGGTACACCGGCAAAATCGTCGATGTACCTAACCTCTAGAAACACTATATTGATGTTATTAAACCTGATGATTGTAATGAATCGGTTTATCTCGTTCACGTTTTATTTCTCCTTTAGCTCGGCGGTAAGGGAAAACATCGTGGGAAAACCTATAATATGTTGAAACGAGTAATTCAGTTGGTCTGGTTCCCCTGTAGGGTTGCGAAAGTCTTAGGCCTAGAACGCACTAACGGTAGGGCGCAATGCCGCACATCAGGACAATTGGAGCGGTTGACGGCTGGCCGCAAATGAGTGCGTTGTTATCAAGCGGTTTTTTTGTAAGCATTGATGTGCGGCCTGCCGCAACGGCACGCCGTATCGCGACCTACCGCTGGTGCGTTCTAGGCCTTACGGCAGACGATTCATTATAATTACTAGACTCCCCAAACCCTGAATCATCGTTTAAGTGTACCTTGGGCTCCAAAGCGTCAGCTTTGGATGAAACCGGGATCTACACGCTAAGATAAGGAATCTTGTTAACGTTTTACAAAACGGCGTACCAGCTGTCCCGCTATCGGCAACGTAATTAGCGGTTGCGACAAGGCAATCAGTCTTAAACATCTCCACCAGTGTCCACCGGGACAACATGGCGGTGTTTATCACATGGCTAAACAGCTTTGCGCTCGTTGTCGTCGAATAAACAGCACTCGAGTTCGTTGGATTTAATTTTCACCTCTAATCACCAGAGGTTGGAATTAGGTAGTAATTTTGGTACTTTCACTAATCACATACAGCGAAAGAATAAAGTGGATGCCTGAAATGTCGTGATTAATTTAACAGAGCTGAAAAATAACCCGTATTTTTTTGTAATAAAAGTTTGTTTTTTGGTAGAGGTAAAAAATTGAGAACTGAATTGATTAAAGGGGGGATGAACGTTGATGCATCTAACTTAGGAGATACAGCCAAAATATTTTTTTGTGATGTTCATTTGAAATGCCGCCAAGAGCCATATTAATATAACCATTTCGTTGCAAGTATATAAATAACTTAAACTTAATTCCAACTTCTGGCTATCACTATATTAAAATAGTGATACTGGTCTGAATAGGACCTGCATAGCCGCCCGCTTAAAAAAAAAATATCTGCAATAGTCCTTGCATCTTGCGGGTACTGACTTTGGCCGTATCTCCCTATAGTGCAAAACAGAGTTAGTACCAGCCAGTCAAGGAGCTTCTGCAATAATGAAAGTGGGGATGTGGTCACCCTCTCTTTTATTATTGTGTCTCAAAGGGGCCTCTTCATGTTGGACTAATATCCCCACGTACGCCTTCCATACGGACCAGCCTTAGAGAGTTACAAATAATAATATCCCCCAACCGATTTTTGCTAAGGTGGCTAATCTCAACGATCAGCCACTTACGCACTTAGTGCTTAAGAGTGTGCGCAAACACAAGTGCCCTCTCTATTCCCTTGCCTTCAAATTCCGATGGGACACCAGTGAGACACAACCGGAGAGGTATCGGGCGCAGGACCAAAGGCTTAACGTGCATTCCGTAGTGAGGTACAAGACGTCCAAATTTCAGGCTCCGGCTGACATGGAGAATTTCTTTTAAGAAAAACTTAGGTACAAATTTTGGCCCGATCCGGGGATTGAACCCGTGACCCCAAGCGCAGCCGTCGCTTTAAATATGACGCACTACCCACCTCGCCAACGAGGCAGTCATATATCTAGGTCTAGTATACGCAAGGACTCTCGGCAGACTGCAGGGTAATTTCACACAGTAGGTACTTTTTCCTTAGTATAGGAAAATAGTTCAGCGGTTATGTTAGATGGGACTTGTAAAAACCAGATGTAGCTATAAAAAGCAATCAAGCAGATAGTTCGGTGTTGTTTCGGTAGATGTCACTATGCATTTTTACATCACGCTAGTAAAGCGTGTTTCCGAAACAATGATGTCATGCCGCCTGCCTGCCACCTGCGGTTTAAACAATACGGGAATAATTAACCCACAGGTCCAGAAGGTATAGGTAATTTTGTAAGATAAGCTTTGAACTTTAGGTAACACACCCAGCCAGCACACAATGCCTGATTCGGGTCAAACCGGCACACCAGGGAGCGCAGATTTTTAGGGAGTTAAGGAGGGACGTACTGGGAATTTTGTTATATGTAGGTATACAAAAAAAAAAAAATGATATTTTATTTAAACGTCTTCCTGTCCTATTCTATTATATGTACACTTGCAACTTACAGATAACATCCAATATGCCCGAATATTTGCTTTTAGTATAGTAAAAATTACAATGAAGCGGTTAGCACATTCCGTATCATCAACATAAAAATGTTGGTGTATTCACAAGTTTGAATTACAATCCCAGCCGAGGTTTCCTCACGATGTTTTCCCACAACCGTCGAGATGAATGCAGAAATTAATCTACGTGCGTGTAAATTGAAAAAAAAAAAACATAATATTTCTCAACATCACTTACATTGATCTGACTCCGAGTTAGGTTGCTCAAGCACCTGTGTTGCCGATATCAGAACCAACAGCTTTACATTTTATACTTTTTCTCACTTTATTTAGCTAATAGATTCACGAATATCTACCTATATGTAGGTATCGTAGTTGTTTTTCAATATGTATTTGAGGAATATTTCTATTTAATCAACCAGAACGGTACGAAAGGTTAACTCATATTTGCACTTGAGCCCAAGCTGTAAAGTTCATAGTTTTAAGCATGTTTATGAATTTGCCCCAATTGTTTAACAATATGAAGAGAAAAACTTGGCACTACGCTACCGATGACTACAAAACTAAGTTATTGTGAAAAGAAGAGAGGTTCGGTATGAAAACTTAGCAGTAAGATAAATCTTATTTGATGCAAACGTACTTAGTAGAAGAATCACTCTTAAGGCGACGGTTGGCTGGCTAGCGACGCCAATCGATTTTGATTAAAAGCAACTAAACCGAATATCTTTTTAAAAATTTCGAAGTTTGAGTCTCTCGGAAAGAATATATACTATTTTTTTTCATAGAAAGGCCAATCATTATGACTGATTGAAAAATGTTGGGTTCGTTTTTGTACGCGTAAAATTGATTCAGGCCAAAAGTGGCCGCTTTTAGCGTGAATCAATTTTTCGCGTTCGCGTTGGTCCCAAAATTTTTTCATGGTTATTTAATAAATTCTATAAGTGTTTGCCGAGAGGTTGTAATTCCTAAATTGTTTAAAATAGATCCGGTTTAGTTTCTAAAAATTAAAATCGATTAATGTCGCTATTGTTCCCTACCCGTCACCTTAACCGTCTAACTCACATCGATTTGTACTTCTGCTGTGAGTTCTGATATCCGTAACACAGATGCTTGAGCTATCTATCTCGAAGTCAGATCAATGTATGTGATGTTATGAAATATTTAAATATCGAGGGCATAATATTGACGAAAACAAAGATTTTTCCCCAAGGAACTTTGGTTTAATCTCAAAAAAAATTAGGCTTCTCATACAAATTGCACCAGTCAGCTGATTACTTTTATAAGGGAAGGTGTTTTTTTTTCTGAGATAAGACACTTTATTCCTTGGGAAAAAATGTTTGTTTTCATCGGTATAATATCTTTGATAAGTGAGTAAGACGGTTAAAAAAGCACGATGTATATCCAAACCATTTCGATGAAGATGGCACGCGGATGTCCAGAAAAAACATGGCTAGTGTACTTGAATTAAGATCATGGATATGATCAAACCAATTTCGTTTTTATTTTGTCGTGAGTGTCCATGCCAGTGTCATGCACTGTGAGTACGACTCTTAGGTAGTCTAGAAGTCATTTGCCAGCAAAAAGAAGAAGATAGAGTATATCCGTCAGTCGGCTGCAAAAAGATGTATATGTCACCGAAAAATAACAAGATCCGTAAGTTTATCAATTTACTAGGAAGTTAATTAACTTTCGTAGGATTCTAAACGGGAGATAAATTGTATTATTTTACGTACACATTTTCGTAAATTTATCAATTTCCGACGTCACACGGTAAATTTATAACTATTTTATATACACTTATATTGTTTTAAACCTTCATGGTCACTAACATTAGAATAGTTATTTACGGGATTTCTACCATGTACCTTGTTTTTGTTGCAAAATTGTCGAAATATCGGAAACTCAAAAATAAACATGGTAGAAATCCAATAAATAACTATTCTAATGTATACACTTTAGTACCTTACCACAATAACATCGTCCGTTTCGGTTAGGAAAGTAGAAGTTAGATGGTGCCTATTATGAGTAGTGTGTACATTTCTTTGCAGCCGACTGTACGCGCGAACATTAACTGTATTAGTGAACATTACCTTGTGTGTGCCGCGTCGCGTCCGAGTGTCCCGAATGTCCCAGGTGTGACAGTGTTTTCCACTGTTACTGCGATTTAGGCAGTAGCCACACTGGCGGAGTGCGAGCGTTTTCAAAGCGGAGTGACGACGTAGCGAAAACGTCGCGGCTGCGCAGCGTTCACGCCGCGGATGCGCAACGGATTCGACGGCGTCCACTCTCGGATTTGAAAGCGCTCGCAATCCGCCAGTGTGGCAACTCCGCAGTCACTGGATCTGGCGCCCCGCAGTCTCACCTCTCGACAATCTTAGCCGCTCGCGCAAATGTTGCCCGCCTTGCTGGCAGCTGATAGCTTTTTATAGGGGGCCCATTTAGTGTACGGCAAGTCATCGTCTGCTATGATTATCATAGATGAGACATTTGATATGGCGTGCGTCCCGTTGTCTCATCAATATCCCGGCAACCACCCCAGCAATATTCCCTCTTTAGACCGGGTTTAGTTCCAATCTTGTCTGCAAAAGTCCTTTTGCATCTGTCGGGTGCTGACTTTGGTTGTATCTCTTTATTAGTGCAGACTGAGTCAGTACCCGCTCGGTGTATACATCCTTAGACTACTGTACTATTTTTTTAACTTTACTCAAATTGCCTGCAAAAAGAAAAGGATGGGTCTATCTAATCTATCTCCCTTGTATGTGCGAACATTAACTGTGTTATTACCTCGTGTGTGTCGAGTCGCGTCCCGGCTATCCTGTTATCGGCGATGTAATTAGCGGTCGCGGCGACTGGCAATCAGTCTTACATCCGGTGTCCGCCGGGACGAGTACGCGGTTTATCACACGCCGTACAACATGTAGAGACCTTGTTCAACTCTTTTTACATGATAAACACGCCATGTTGTTCTAGTTGTTTAAGTATCGTGACCTCGGATTCCTGGGTTCGATTCCCGGGTCGAGCAAAAAGTATATTTCGAATTTTTCGAACATAGCTCGGGTCTGTGTCCGCATAAGGCAAGCGTGGTGATTAAGCCTAATCCCATCATAGTAGCGATGACTTGATTTATATGATAGAGGACTTTGTCAGGGCAAAGGCCTCCATCATAGAAATCAATATCACTGCAGGCAGTGGGATAGTTATATAGGCTGATACTTTACTTTACACGGTAAACAACTGTTATTAGGGTTCCGTACCCAGAAGGTAAAAAGGGACCGCTATATCGGTAATTATTTATTTCAAGTCAATAACTCATATATTGTTAGTAACATCTTCATCTTAGGTATTACTATTTCGCATGTAATGCGCCACAGTGCAGCAAGTAGCTACAGTCCACTCGGTCTGCAATCATCTTCAGGAGGGAATTGCGTGAGTGCAGGGATAGCTTCGCCCACCCCGCTGCGTGTGAAAGCGATTATGGCCGAGAGCAGCAGCTGGTACACCGGCAAAATCGTCGATGTACCTAACCTCTAGAAACACTGTATTGATGCTATTAAACTTGACGATTGTAATGAATCGGTTATTCTCGTTCACGTTTATTTCTCCCTTTAGCTCGGAGGTAAGGGAAAACATCGTGGGAAAATTTATTTATTTATTTATTATTTATTATAATAAATAAATAAATAAATAAGCGGTTTCTTGTAAACTTTGATGTGCGGCCTGCCGCAATGGCACGCCGTATCGCGACCTACCGCTGGTGCGTTCTAGGCCTTACGGCAGACGCTTCATTATAATTACCAGACTCCCCAAACCATGAATCATGGTTTAAGTGTACCTTGGGCTCAACAGCGTCAGCTTTGGTTAAAACTGGGACTTACACGCTAAGATAAGGAATCTTGTTAACGTTTTACAGAACGGCGTCCCAGCTGTCCCGCTATCGGCAACGTAATTAGCGGTTGCGACAAGGCAATCAGTCTTAAACATCTCCACCAGTGTCCACCGGGACAACATGGCGGTGTTTATCACACGGCTAAACAGCTTTGCGCTCGTTGTCGTCGAATAAACAGCACTCGAGTTCGTTGGATTTAATTTTCACCTCTAATCACCAGAGGTTGGAATAAGGTAGTAATTTTGGTACTTCCACTTCCACTGATCACATACAGCGAAAGAATAAAGTGGATGCCTGAAATGTCGTGATTAATTTTACAGAGCTGAAAAATAACCCGTATTTTTTTGTAATAAAAGGTTGTTTTTTGGTAGAGGTAAAAAATGAAGTACTGAATTGATTAAAGGGGGATCAATTGATGCATCTAACTTAGGAGATACAGCCAAAATATTTTTTTGTGATGTTCATTTGAAATGCCGCCAAGAGCCATATTAATATAACCATTTCGTTGCAAGTATATTAATAACTTAAACCTAATTCCAACTTCTGGCTATCACTATATTAAAATAGTGATACTGGTCTGAATAGGACCTGCATAGCCGCCCGCTTAAAAAAAAAATATCTGCAATAGTCCTTGCATCTTGCGGGTACTGACTTTGGCCGTATCTCCCTATAGTGCAAAACAGAGTTAGTACCAGCCAGTCAAGGAGCTTCTGCAATAATGAAAGTGGGGATGTGTACACCCTCTCTTTTATTATTGTGTCTCAAAGGGGCCTCTTCATGTTGGACTAATATCCCCACGTACGCCTTCCATACGGACCAGCCTTAGAGAGATACAAATAATAATATCCCCCAACCGATTTTTGCTAAGGTGGCTAATCTCAACGATCAGCCACTTACGCACTTAGTGCTTAAGAGTGTGCGCAAACACAAGTGCCCTCTCTATTCCCTTGCCTTCAAATTCCGATGGGACACCAGTGAGACACAACCGGAGAGGTATCGGGCGCAGGACCAAAGGCTTAACGTGCATTCCGTAGTGAGGTACAAGACGTCCAAATTTCAGGCTCCGGCTGACATGGAGAATTTCTTTTAAGAAAAACTTAGGTACAAATTTTGGCCCGATCCGGGGATTGAACCCGTGACCCCAAGCGCAGCCGTCGCTTTAAATATGACGCACTACCCACCTCGCCAACGAGGCAGTCATATATCTAGGTCTAGTATACGCAAGGACTAGTATACGGCAGACTGCAGGGTAATTTCACACAGTAGGTACTTTTTCCTTAGTATAGGAAAATAGTTCAGCGGTTTTCGTTAGATGAGACTTGTAAAACCAGATGTAGCTATAAAAAGCAATCAAGCAGATAGTTCGGTGTTGTTTCGGTAGATGTCACTATGCATTTTTACAACGCGCTAGTAAAGCGTGTTTCCGAAACAATGATGTCATGCCGCCTGCCTGCCGCCTGCGGTTTAAACAGTACGGGAATAATTAACCCACAGGTCCAGAAGGTATAGGTAATTTTGTAAGATAAACTTTGAACTTTAGGTAACACACCCAGCCAGCACACAATGCCTGATTCGGGTCAAACCGGCACACCAGGGAGCGCAGATTTTGAGGGAGTTAAGGAGGGACACGTACTGGGAATTTTGTTATATGTAGGTATACCAAAAAAAATGATTTTTGATATTTTATTTAATCGTCTCCCTGTCCGATTCCTCGAAGGTGGTCGTTCTACATAGCCGTTAAGTATTGGTCGTTTTCCTCTAGATGACGCTAGCACTGACTAGCCGACTGATGCCTCTATCTCAGTATATACATTTGTATGTAATTAATTTATTTAATTATATGTACACTTGCAGCTTACAGATAGCATCCAATATGCCCGAATCTTTGCTTTTAGTATAGTAAAAATTACAATGAAGCGGTTAGCACATTCCGTATCATCAACATAAAAATGTTGGTGTATTCACATGTTTGAATTACAATCCCAGCCGAGGTTTCCTCACGATGTTTTTCCACAACCGTCGAGATGAATGCAGAAATTAATCTACGTGCGTGTAAATTGAAAAAAAAATACATAATATTTCTCAACATCACTTACATTCATCTGACTCCGAGTTAGGTTGCTCAAGATATCAGAACCAACAGCTTTACATTTTATACTTTTTCTTTAGTAATGTATTTACATATAGGTATTTATCATCATCATCAGCCCATTTAAGTCCCCACTGCTGGGGCACGGGCCTCCCTCAATAACATGAGGGGTAATTGCCATACTCACCACGCTTGGCAGGCGGGTTGGCGAGCGTTTTGATATAAGAGCAGAGTTTTCCTTCTCTGGGTGCTGATGATCATGCCAGCAGCTTTAACTTAGTCGCCTTTTACGACACCTCGGTAAGAGTGAGGATGGCCTATTCTACTCTGCCGGGGACCACACGGCATAGTATTTATATTTAGGTGTATAGGTGTAGTATTTATATTAGGTATTTATATTTGTACCTAATATAAGGGGAAGTATGGCAATTACCCCTCATGTGATTGAGGGAGGCAGTGCCCTCTGGCTAGGTGGGAGGACGATCTGCGCAGGATGGCTGGCAAGAGCTGGATGCGAGAAGCCATGGATAGATCACAGTGGCGAACAATTGGAGAGGCCTACGTCCAGCAGTGGACTGCGATAGGCTGATGATGATGATGATGATGATTTATATTAGGTATTTATATTTGTACCTATAATCTATAGAAATCACCCAAACCATACAAACGGACATGTTTATACACACAAATATACGCCAGAGGTAGCCGTTCACTACCACAGATCCAAACGGGTCGTAAAAAAAATGTAGAGATTATGTCCAATTGTAACCTAGCGCAGGTTGACTTAGATATTGCCGCATTACTTTACGGTGATAGCTAAACGTTAAAATCGCGAACCATGGTGACAAACTCAATTGATTAGCGACTACCCCAACTACTAGTGTTGCGCCATGCGTGCGGTGCCACTGCGACATCGATCGTGCGCGACCTTCAGTTCCATGAATGGGCATATTTGCCCGTCCTGATCACTTTTGCCGTTTGCCGCACTGCCACAGTACTTAGGAAATAAAATAGATCGTCATTCGAATATGGCGGAAGCGCCAGTCCACTTTAACTTTTTTGCCACTTTTTTATGACCGTTTAAGGAGTGGAACTCTCTATTTTTTAAATATATAGGTATATAATTAGCAAAACTAAACTTAACTTTGCTTTGAAATCAAATCTTCCTTTACTCTTTCATAACTTTACAAACCTTGGGAGAGTCACGCTTCGGTATGAATGGGCCGGCTCGACCAAAGTGATACCACGGCCTCACAGAAAACCGGCGTGAAGCAGCACTGTTCTGTGTTTTGCTGCGTGAGTGAGGCTACCGGAGGTCCAATTCGGGGGATAGAGGGATTTAAAGGTTGTCAGCGCACTTGTGACTCCACTGGTGTCGCGAGTATCCTTAGACGGCGGCAATCGCTTACCATCAGGCGATCCGTCTGCTCGTCTACGCGTCTGCCACCAGTCACATAAAAAAGGGAGATAAATAGCAAAACTCAACTTCACTTTGCTTTTCAAATAAATCTTTCTTTATTCTATCATAACTTTACAAATAATATTATATTGCATTTATTTTTCCTAAGTGCTGAATAAATAGTCATATTATGTAATGCTAATAAATAAATAAAATAAAAAGTGTAATTCATTCGACCGCAAGTGTATTAACTGCATCAAATACCACTTGACTGACACGGAATACCCATATCAAGGAGCTTCTATTTCAAAGGTTTTATATTCTCCTCACTTCGTTGCATTTTATGAGGTAGGTACTCTTATTTACACTCCAACGCACTCTGAAATATATATACAATGTGAATGAGCAGATAGTACTCATAATCAAAATGTAAAGAGCTGTGGTGGTATCTCACTCAGTGAATATGAACATGTTCTTTTTACACGGAAGATCGTAAAGTAAAAGGCATCTATTATTTTTTAATTTTCAAAAAAAATACAGAATAATAGATGAATCACGTGATGGTGAGTGACGCGCATTGAACAGCACTACATTTATCAATACGGTATTTGACAATTTTTTTTTCATTTGTGTAATCAAAAGACCTCTCAATGATAGAAACATCTTTGAAAGAATTACTTGATTCTCATTTAAACTACCTGAGATATCACAACTTTAAAATCACATTATTTTGGGCAAACCCAAAACGCTCCATACAAATGGCTATAGAGATGTGACGTCACACGACAGTATTTTGTATGCATTTCATTTGAATTTTGTATGGTAGCTATATCAAATGTTTCGTTTATGTCAATGGTTCCATTATAATAGTTGGTGTAAATTATATGGGTTTTTCAATGGTATAATTATTTTTAAAAAATTTCATACTTTGAAAATGGACTTGCCCATGAATCTTTGAATGACCATAAAACCGGCTAGACGTTATATTTTTAATTGAGAATTTTTGTTATTCGCACATATTTACCTATATTTTGATAAATTATGTATATTTTGTAAAATCTCGAGCTTAGTCAAATACCCTATTCAGCATTAATTACAAAAAGTCAGCAATATTCTGAAATTGAACAATTTCAATATTTTTTAGAAAGAAATATTTATTTTTACGTACCAGTTTGCTCATACAGCAATATAACAAAAACTGAGATAATTACATCATCTTTTGGTTCCCACCGGACAGTTTGCTTTATGGTTATGTGTTTTCACACAAAGTTAACTTCTGCTAAGAACTTTTTAAAATGTGATACTGGCCAGATGCCAGAAATCCAATACGAAACAGCCATTAAAAAGCTGCCGCTGAAAAAATAATCTTGCCCTTTTCCCGCAGCGATACGTCTGCGAACTATGCTTCAGTTAACAGAACTCTTTGGCACAAAGGTTCGAACAGGCTAATTATGAAGTCTGGGGAAGTGTCGGAGGCCTATTTTGTGTTGGGACAGAGGTAGGGGTACAGTATAATAATAACAAGTAGTAAAGCTTTACGTATTCGCGCAGGTTGATTCGATGATACGGGCAGGGTTGGACGGGTCAGTTATACATTAGATTCTTATCATAAGAGTCTCGAATTCATTTAGTCGGTCATGTTAAAACTAGTCTCTTTTTACTCCCAGCCACATTATACCTTTCGGGGTGGTACAAAGACAGTTCTGTCCTCCATGGGGTGGTAATATAATATCCTCACCGATTTCGGCTAAAGCGGCCAATCTCAACATTCAGCCAAATACGCAGGATATATTATGGTGCTCAAGTGTGTGCGCAAACAATAGTGCACTCTCTATTCCCTTGCCATCATAATCCGATGGGACACTAGTATGACAAGACCGGAGAAGGATAGGGTGCAGGATAGGCTTAACGTGCTTTCCGAGGCACGGGGGTACAAGACCGCCACCGTCCAGACTCCGGGCTGATACTGAGAATTTCTTAACAGAAAGATCAGGTACAAATTTTGGCCGGACCCGGGGATCGAACCCAGGATCCCAAGCGCAGCCGTTGCTTTAAAGTGCGACGCACTATCCACTGCGCCAACGAGGCAGTCAATTTTCGGGGTGGCAATAATAGGGTCTCGAATCCAATTATTCGGTAATGAATGATAAAACTAAGATCTTTTTCACGACTACTCTCTGCTCTCTACGCTGAAGCGGCTGTAGGCTGGTCATATCGGCCGAAGGACCTAAAACCGCTGGGGTAAGCGAATTCTGGAGACCGCGTCTCTGTTAAGGTGACGGGTAGGGCACACGCCCTACCCGTCACTAGTGTCCTAGTGTTGGCGACGCCAATCGATTAATTTTAATTTTTGGCTACTAAACCGGATCTATTTTAAACAATTTCGGGGTTACAACCTCTCAGCAAACACCTAACTATTTATTTATTTATATATAAGGTACATCAACAGCGAAATTTTTAAAAATAGATCCGGGTTAGTAGCTAAAAATTAAAAACGATTGGCGTCGCTAGTGTGACCTACCCGTCACCTTAACAAACGTAGGTGGCGCAGGGCAAAGGATGTCATTTAAGTAGCGAGTGACGATTTCCGCAAGATGGCTGCGAAGAGCTGGATACAAGTAGTCAAGGGTTGATTTAAATGGCGAACATTTTCAATAGTGATCTTCGACAGGCTGATGAAGTTTCCGCTTCCAGAGGCACCGTTGTAACGTTCTCTGTCTTGCTGGGAGTCTGTTTATTGTGGGTAATCACGCCACGAAAACATTTTTTACGGAACAGTTAATGGTTTCGAGTTTAATCAAGTGTCTTCGCGTGTTTGCCGTAAAAATTAAACTTGTAATTGGGTGGGGCGCGATTGTTTTTCTGATTATTTTCTTGCCAAGTTCTTTTGGGACAAAATAATGGCATTGACATTATTTTTATAGTAGTATACGTATCTTATTTTTTTAGATTCTGTTGCTGTGAACAAAATTTAAAGTGATCTGAGTATAATACTTTCTTTTTTGTCTTTGTCCTTTTTTGTAGGTCTTTACCTGTAGGTAGGTAGGCACAAAATCAAAAGACACCGAATGTGAGCTCTACCTGAAATTAAATCTAAGATTTCGAATTTATTTATTAAGAGGGCTTTAGGAAATTTAACAGTGTAAAACTATGTTTTTTATTGCGGTCAAGCAACCCAATAGTCAACTTAATTTACTTAGCCACTAGATTATTTAGCACGTCATACCTATCTCTTTTAAGCTACAGGCCTTTGAAATCGCTGAAAAGGGGCCACAAGAGATTCAACTGATAGCCTTTTTAATCCGGAGCAAATAACAGCAAGCAAAAAATAATAACCATTGTTTACGAGATTTTAAAAGGGTTTCTCATTTTTAATTTAATTAAAAACTGGTTGCTTACAAGAACATAACGACTCGGTTTTTAAGTTTCAAAATTCTTGTAACGGAATCAATTATACTACTCTTATACATAATATCCTCCAACCGATTACGGCTACGGCGGCCAATCTCAACGATCAGCCACGTACGCAGGATACTAGTATAGTGCTCAAGTGTGTGCGCACACACAAGTGCACTCTCTATTCCTTTCCCTCATATTCCGATGGGACACTACTGTGACTACGATTCAGAGAGGGATTGGGCGCAGGACCAACGGCTTAACGTGCTTTCCGAGGCACGGGGGTACAAGACTGCCAACTTCCAGACTCCGGGCTGCCATTAAGAATTTCTTACCGAAAACTTCCCGGGACCTCTTGCGCAGCCGTCGCTTTAAAGTGCGACCCACTAAACACTGCGCCACCGAGGCAGTTCTATATTATACATACATACATTACACATTATATTATATTATACATTATAGTTCTATATTATATATCCGTCTAAGATCCTAATTAATATGAATGTATATCTAGTACTTTATATTATTTTATCCAAGCATAACATATTTATTTATTAGTATATAATATTTTGTTTATTTATGTATTAGCATTATAAATATTTTAATATATATATATACAGTTCACTCTTATTTCCCTTTTTCAATATTGCACCACCTACCCCTCCTCTACTATCAAATGTCCTTTGCCTGAAGGTTGTCTGGTAGAAATCGCTTCCAGCGATAAGACCGCCGAAATTGTACAATTAAGTTTCTGTAATGCCTTTTAAAGTTGTGTTTTTTTTGTGCAATAAAGTATATCTATCTATCTATCTATAATATCCACGCGGCAATAATGTATCGAACAGATGATTTTTTTCCGCTTATTTGGTGGATGTAACATGCTAAATGGACTTTGTTCACGATAACTACCATGAGGTTTTTGGGATGTAAAGATGTGATGTTGCTCCGGAGTAAAGATTTTTCCCTCCCTCCCTCTCAGCGATTTCAAAGTAGCTTATTTTTTTATGTGATAGGTGGCAGACGAGCACACGGATCACCTGATGGTAAATGATTGCCGCCGCCCATGGACGCCCGCAACACCAGTGGAGTCACAAGTGCGCTGCCAACCTTCGAACTCCCCTTTCCCCCGGATAGGGCCTCCGGTAACTTCACTCACGCAGCGAAACACAGCACAGTGCTGCTTCACGCCGGTTTTCTGTGAGGCCGTGGTATCACTCTGGTCGAGCCGGCCTATTCATCAAATTAGGTGTTCGGGATGTAAACGATACAAAAATAACGGTGTACAGTCAACTCCAAAAATATGTATACACTTTAGGACGTTGTCACAATATATAAGAAAGTAAACCTCTACTTTCTTATAGGTAAGTATTGTGACAAGGTCCTAAAGTGTATACATATTTTTGGAGTTGACTGTACCTATAATGTAAATTTGAAAACGTTAAGCAACTTTAACTTATGCACGGGCATGTCAACAAGACTCGTGAGATTCTACTAAGAATATTTACTGAACCAAATTAAAGTATCTGGGGAAAAGCTGCAAAAATATGGAAAACGAATGCTAACGTAAAAAATATATTTTTATTATTTGCCGGATACCTTTGAACGACATGAGGTAACGACTTTCGAAAACATTTAACAACAGTCTTTTAATTTAAAAGGTCAAATATCTTTTATTCTTTAAAACAATATTGTAAATTAGAAATAAAATCTTTTTTTTTTACATTGAAGACAGTATATTGGCCCTCTTCAGCCTGATGGTAAGCAAGAGAAGAGCACACATTGCAATTACATACTATGGAAGCGATGTCAGGCATTACCATTATTTGACTGACCGGATGGCGCAATTGGTAGTGACCCTGCCTCTTAGGCGTAAAGGTCGTGGGTACGATCCCCACCCTGGACAAACATTCGTGCGATGAACACTTGTGTTTGTTCGGTGTCTGGGTGTAATATATGTATTTAAGTATATATTTGTGTTCCTCTGTTGTCTGATATCTGTAACACAAGTGCTTAAGCTACTTAGTACGGAATCAGGTCAACGTATGAGATGTTGTGAGAATTATTATTATACCTCAATAGGTTTAATTTGATGCCTCCCTTTGGGCGACACTATCATTCATACACAAGAATCTATGGTCGGCTCGGTACGAAAATATCCAATACGATGGTATTTCGCATTACTTACTTACTTACTTACTCCACTGGCTCAGCGACCCGAAGCGAGTCTTGGCCTCCGAAACAAGAGAACGCCACTTTGATCGATCCTGCACTACTTGTCGCCAGTCACCGGCCTGAAGTTCTCGCAGATCATTCTCGACGACGTCCTTCCAGCGATACCTAGGCCGGCCTACCGGGCGTCGGCCCATCGGTCGGCTCTGGTATGCTTTCTTCACGAGACGATGCTCGTCCAGTCTCTCGAGGTGACCAAGCCAACGAAGACGATGCGCCTTGGTATTTCGCATTGCCATACTAAACTGCAATCGATTGACTGTTGGCTAGATCGAACGATCGTATGCGGCAACTTGAAATTAGACCCCCTGATCTTACACAACCCCAATGTGATAGGATAGTGAATGTTTTAACCTAGAATTATCATACAGAGAGAACTAGGCTACATAATAGGCAGAGCAGCAAATATTGACCGGAAACTGTAGAGACATCGGGATAAAAGATAAGGGTTGGCAGCGCACTTGTGACTCCACTAGTTTTATTTTGTGATAGGTAGCAAATGAACAGACGGATCGCCTGATGGTAAGCGATTGCCACCGCCCTTAGACACCCGCGACACCAGTGGAGTCACAAGTGCGCGTACAAAATTTAAACCCCCCTTTCCCCGCGATTGGGCTTCCGGTACGCTCACTCACGCAGCGAAACACAGCACAGTGCTGCTTTACGCCGGTTTTCTGTGAGGCCGTAGTATCACTTCTGTCGACTGGTGTTACGGGTATCTATTGGTTACCATTTGCTGATTCGTCTGTTATTAAGCCTAAAAAAAATACACATAATCTTTATTTTCTAGAAATACCATTTTCATATAGATTTCATCTTCCCATAAATATTTCACATAAATGTTTATACATGTAAGTATAAAATTATATTTTATTTTATTCTCTTGACAAGATCGAACAATAAAATCTTATTGCTCGCGTCCCTATCAATCTGGACCGTTTTGCAATTCTGTAACTTTATGACAAAGCAAACTCATTGAATCCCGGACTCAATAGAGCATCCAACAACTAGCGATAAACAAGGCACAATGAAGCGGGTGTTAGCGTTGAAAAGGCCCTGACGCGGCGCTTTCCCCTAAATAGCCCTTTGGGTAACAGAACGTTCATATCAGTGTACATAGATGCCACAGTCCTAATACACGCCGAGGCTTGATATTACAACACAACACACCACAACTATAAAATAAAGACAAAGAACACCTGATGCCTACATCGCGCTCAAGGTGACGGGTGGAGCACACTAGCGACGCCAATCGATTTAATTTTTTAGCTACTAAACTGGATCTATTTTATATAATTTCGGGGTTACAACCTCTCGGCAAACACCAATATATACTATTTATTTAATACTTTTAGTTAACTGTTTGGTCTGCTTTTGCACTCGAATTTTGGATGTGGGTCCACGCGGGTCCAACGCGCCAACAAAAACGGACCCAACATTTGTGCATGGTTATTTAATAAATAGTATCAGTGTTTGCCGAGAGGTTGTAACCCCGGAATTGTTTAAAATAGATCCGGTTTAGTAGCTAAAAATTAAAATCGATTGGCGTCGCTAGTGTGCTCTACCCGTCACCTAAAGAGTGCGGCGGAGTGCGTTCAAATTCAATTCGCGGCTAGCTTCGCCGTTCCTCGAACAATTCGCTATCTCTGTCGCGCCATCCGCGACCCTAAGTGCGAGTAGAAACAGCAGATGAAATTATAATAGTAATATAGATGAAATTTTGTTTGAAATTAGTAAGAAAATTATGTGCCAAAAATGATGAATCAAACTTGATTATATTTTGATTTTCTTTAAGACATTGTGTAATCAGACAATACAAGCTGTAACTCAGTTAGATTTTTATAATGAATAATTGAGATTTTAATATAAAAAAATAGGCAGAAAATAGGTCGTTAACGTCGAAACATTCACGAAATGTAATCGCATTTATTTTTAAATGGGTAAATATTTTTAAGAGCAGGTGTTGTCCGAGACAAAGATAAATACTTCTTTAATCCAAGTAACAGCAATGAAATGTCGAGGTATCCCCGAATTGCGAATTATTTTGGTATTACATTTGTACGGGAAATACGTGGTTCGCCGGCCCCTTAACAGGCTACGCTCACATACATGCGCGCGTGCAGTGATCTAAGCGTGTTTCGGCGTGAGAAAGAGATAGACTAATCTTGCCACCAGCTCGTGCTCCTTTATACCGTCTCAGCATACAGAACAATGTTGGTAAGACGCTCACCAGTTACTTGCTAAATACTCTTTCCCTGGTGCGTTTCCGTTCCCTGGTCTTCACTCCATACATAGTATAAAGACAGAGACAGACTAGGTTTAAGAAACTTGAGTGAGAGAGACACGATAAGATATACTGTTTGCGCGTAGGTCAACGAACTTTTCGATGATGCCAGCTAGAGCCGACTTTCTGTGTCCATTTATTACAGTGCCATAGCACTGAGAGATCAGGGTGGAGGATATCACCTCAATCAAAAATATATATACTACATCTTACTTTATGTAATTAATTTTGTTTTTTTTTCTTAGTTTTGTCTTTTTTTTTGTTGTGCGTACGTCACCCAAGGCTCCGCCTCAAAACCAGCGCTGCAGCAACTTCGGCTAGTGCAGCAAATGCTGAGGTTCGGCCTTGTTGGCTACAGAATTTGTCCTATTTGTGTATTAATGTCACTCTTGTTTAAATTTGTGTTCTGTGGCCTATAAAGAAATCCTTATCTTTTATACTTATATATTGGGACCAACGTCAAGGTCAACGTCGAGTCGGCATATTCATGCCGAAGCGTGGCTCTCCCACGGTTACCTATCCTATGTCTTGTTACTGTTTATTATAATACTGTGTAAATATTATTTATAAGGGTTCTACGGTTTATTATTATAGCGTTTGTATCATTAACTGGTTCGATTTGATAGCTGGATTCGAAGCTTCAATGCCATAATTCTAGGGATAGTGATTTATTGTAGGGGTATATTTGCTTGTAAATACTTAGTTGTTTCTGTGATTGAGAATTTATCCGTTTATTTGGGGTTTGTCTTAGTTTTAGCAATTTGGGATTTCATTATTTTGATAAGACTTCAAAGAAGTTACGTATTAGATTGGTATTTTGAGATTGTAAGGTATTATCAGTTTAAATCCTGATTTTTTTCTGATGCAGAGGAAGGACGCAGTGGAAAAAAGCCGGAATAATAGCCGCTAGAGAATCCAAATAATTACTTAGTTGTATTTAATAAGTTTAGTATACATGGTATCTTGGTTACATGGAGACAGTCAAACATGATATATAGTTATAAACAAAGTATATACATGAAATTCAAAACAGTGTCAAAATATTGCCAGTGTCTGATTAGACAAAAAGCAGGTTTTACCTACACCTCCCCATAATCAGAACACTATATGTACACCCTGTATATAATACAATGTATGTACAAAAACGTTATATCAAAAGTACCTTAACATTAGCGCCTTATCAACTACTTAACCTAACTATACAGACAACACAAAAACAAATGACACTATAAACAAAACACTAGTATAATCCTAAATTAGTTAGGCACTTGTAGTGTCTCAGCTTAGGCAGCGGTTTTGTGAGGATGTCTGCAGTTTGGTGAGCTGATGGAATGAAAACTACATTAACTTGATTGGTGAATATGGATTCACGGACGAAATGATGCCGGATGTCAATGTGTTTCGTGCGGGCGTGATACGTGTTATTTTTAGTGAGTTTGATGGCACTTTGATTATCGCACTGAATGGTGATGGGTGACGAAAGTGAAAAGATGTCGCTGATGAGTGAACGAATGTAAATGGCTTCCTTACAGGCTTCACTGAGGGCCATGTACTCAGCCTCCGTCGTGGATGTGGCCACGGTCCGCTGTTTACGGGACTCCCATGACACAGCTGAGCCACTCATTTGGAAAACGTATCCTGTATAGGATCGTCTGTCCACCAGATTACTACCGTAATCGGCATCAGCATATCCGACTATGTCACCGCTACTGTTGTAGGTCAACTTTTTATTTTTGGTGGCCTTTAGGTACCGAAGAACACGTTTTGCAGCTCTCCAATGTACCTCCCCATAATGTACGTTGAATTGACTCAAGGCAGACACGGTGTGAGCAATATCTGGCCTTGTGCCAATGGAAATGTACATTAGACTTCCAATGAGCTGCTGGTATGGAAGGTCAGGATTTTCCTCCGTTGGGTCAGGTAACGTAAGTCTCGTACCAGTCTCCATGGGAGTCGACACCGGGATGGCATCTGTCATTCCAAACTTATCGACGACTTGCTCGATGTACTTAGTTTGGTCGAGTGATAGTTTTCCATCTTGGCGTATGACGCGCATACCAAGGCAGTCCTTAAGGGGGCCTAAGTCCTTAATTACAAAGGACTTTTGTAGTTCATCTTTGAACTCTTGTTTCATCTTCGCATCGTTGCTGAAGATGAAAAAGTCGTCCACGAATACTGCTACTATTAGTAGCTTTGCATCTTTGTGTTTATAATAGATGCAATGTTCGTGTTCCGAACGATTGAAGTGAAGTTTGTCCATTGCTTCACAGACTTTTTTGTTCCACTGTCGTGGAGCTTGTTTGAGCCCATAAAGTGCCTTTTTTAGTAGGCACACTTTCGTCTTATCATTAGAAAAGCCTTCTGGCTGTTCCATGTATATTTCTTCCTCTAGGTCGCCATTGAGGAACGCTGTTTCGACGTCCAGGTGGTCGATGTCCAAGTTTAGCTTGGCAGCGTAGGCGAGTAGAAGGCGGATAGACGAAAGTCTTGCTACTGGCGAAAACACTTCGCCATAGTCTACACCATAGACTTGTGTAAAGCCCTTGGCGACTAACCGAGCTTTGTACTTAACAATATTCCCGTTGGTATCCCTCTTAACATTATACACCCACTTACATCTAATAATTTTTCTATCTACAGGTCTATTAACAAGTGTCCATGTTCCATGCTTTTGCAATGAGTCATGTTCTGACTGCATTGCCTTTTGCCACTCAAGGCTGTGACTGTCCTTCAGAGCTTGTTTGTAAGTCTGGGGCTCACAATCGATGCTCGTCAGGTTCACATTCTCCGAGTATCTCTCCGGAGGGCGTCTATCTCGAAGAGGGTATCTTCGGGATGTACTGGGTTCTGGAGTATTAGCAGGGACAGGTTGGTCCTGTGCATCTGCAAATAATTCAGGTTCCAGGTGAGGGACGGTATGCTCTGGAGTAGATGGTACAGGAGTGTGTAGGGGTTCGCATGAGCGGTTATCTTGTACAGGATCTGGAGTAAGCGCAGGTGGGGTTGGTTCAGGGGTAGGGATGTGTACGTCCAGAATTTCAGGTACGGGTTGGAAAACATCTGAATTCTGGGTTTCATCACTAACTTGAGATGATGGTGGCTTGTCTTCGACGAAGACAACATCTCTAGCTATGATAATGCTCTTCGGATTTTGAGGATTGATCAATCGGTAACCTTTTGTACCATGTGAGTATCCCACGAAGATACAGGTTTGCGTCTTACAGTCGAGTTTTTTCCTCTTCTCTTTTGGAATGAGAGCATGGGCTTCACACCCAAAAACTCTGAGATGTGACACATTTACCTTTTTTCCAGTCCATAATTCCTCAGGAATCCGATTATTGAGAGCATGAGTAGGCGAGAGATTTTTAAGATAAATAGCTGTGGAGACAGCTTCTCCCCAATATGCTCGTGAAAGACCGGAGTCTTGGAGCATTGACCTTGCCTTTTCGACAACTGTTCGGTTGACTCGTTCTGATACTCCGTTCTGCTGCGGTGTGTATGGCACTGTGGTTTGATGTACAATTCCATTATTTTTCAGAAAGCGAGTCATTTCTTGACTTGTGAACTCAGTTCCGTTGTCGGATCGTAGAGTCTTTATTTTAAGGCCAGTTTGACATTCAACGAAGTTTTTAAATTCGGCAAACTTTTGAAAAACTTCGCTTTTCGACTTTAGCAGGTAGCCGAAAGTCTTACGCGTGAAGTCATCTGTAAACGTTAGTAGATAAAGTGCTCCTCCCCATGAGTGAGTACTCATTGGTCCACATAGGTCTGTATGGACCAATTCCAACTTATGGTTGGACCTACTCGATGAGCATTTGAATGGCCTTTTATGCATTTTGCCTTGTAGGCATGGCACGCAGGTTTTATGTAGATCGCTAAAAGACAATATTGTGTAATCTACACCTACAGCACGATTTTTTAAAATATTTAGGGCTCTGGGATGTAAATGGCCTAATCGTCTATGCCACAGAAGAGCGGACTCTCTGACTTGTGTAGACAAGGCATTATGGTTCGGCGTGTCCAGTTTGTACATGCCTTTACGATTTGAGGCTGTCGCGATGACATCGCCTGACACATGACATCCTTCTTTCAAAAGAATTGTTGCACCTTTTTGGGAAAATATTACAACGAGCCCTTTTTTAACTAGACTACTTACCGAAAGTAAATTTAGCGATAAATCCGGAACAAATAAAACATCGGAAATTTGCTTAACCCTATTGGAAACATTTAAAGTTACTGCACCTCTGCCTTTGCTGTGGATTTGTTTACCATCTGCCACAGTGATGGGTTTTCGTTCCGGTTTTAGGTCCTGGAACCAATCACTCCTGTTCGTCATGTGACAAGTGGCACCAGAATCTACATACCAGTCGGTGGTAATCGATGGAGTAGAACCTGTAGGGAAGCTATTAAAACAAGATAAAAGTGTAACGTCAGATGTAATATGAGCATGAGATGATGACGAATGACTTTTCTTGTTTCGGTTAATGCGTTTCCTACACTGAGATACTACATGGCCTAACTTCTTACAAAATGTACAATTTTTATTACACACAGGCACACTATTTACACTTGTAGTTAAAACACTAGACGTAGTTGGCTTGATTTCTGCGCATATTGGACAGGCAGCCGTCATTCTTCTTATCTCTTCGACTGAGTAGGGCAGATTCTTAGATCTAACCCAGTGAACCATCCGCGTGATCCCTGGGTGAACGAGGGACCGATGCAGCTCGACTAATTTAGAGTTGGGAGAATTTATGTGCATACATACTCGGGAGAGTGTATCAGCGACGACGTTTTGTTTTCCAGGGCGATAAACTATGTCAAACTTGAAACAAGACAGTTCCAAGCGCCATCTCTCTATCTTCTCGTTCTTTATCTTGTTGGAATGATTTTGGTTAAACATGAATGCAACGGACTGCTGATCAGTGGTTAGAAGAAAATGTCGTCCTAACAAGAAATGCCTCCATTTTCGTAATGCTTCGACGATGGCACAGGCTTCTTTCTCGATCGTAGGATGCCTCTTCTCGGAGTCATTAAGTGAGCGGGAGAAAAATGCGACAGGGCGCCCCTTTTGTGATAGCGTCGCTGCGATAGCAAGGTCAGAAGCATCAGTTTCGACAGAAAACATCTCTTTGTCATCTATTCCAGCTAAGGTTGACTTGGAAATTTCAGTTTTAAGTCTTTCGAAGGCGGCAACAGCTTCTTGTGAAAGAGGTAAAGTAGCTCCGATCAATGGCTTTATTTTAAAAGAGAAGTTGTCAACCCATTTTGAGTAGTGGGCAAAGAGCCCGAGAGATCGCTTCAGGGAAGCAGTGTCAGTGGGGGTTGGGAGATTCATTAAAGGTTCTAATCGAGACTTGTCCGGTTTGATAGAGTTGTTTCCAATTGTATAGCCAAGTAGGTTAATTGATTCCGACTCAAACGTGCACTTATTAATATTCAAAGTTAGTTTGTATTTTTCGGCGGCTTTCATAAATTTTTGGAGATTGTTATCGTGATCTTTCTTATCTTTACCGCATATGGTCACGTCGTCAAGATAGGCGTAGGTACCTATGAGTTTCTCAGTATCGATTACATATTGTAAAGTCCTTTGAAAAGCAGACACTCCGTTTGTAACGCCGAATGGAATTCTTGTGAATTGGTAAAGGTTACCACATGCTTCGAATGCAGTGTATATCTTTTCCTTTTGAAGTATCGGTACTTGGTGGTAAGCGCTTTTAAGATCGATTTGACTGAAAACATTGTATTTAGCGACTTCCGTTATGATAGAGTCGATGCTTGGCAGAGGATACGCATCCAAATCCGTGAATCTGTTGATGGTTTGCGAATAGTCGATAACAAGGCGTTTACGATGATGACCACCGCCGGCTACGAGTACTTGCGCTCTCCATGGCGAGATACTAGGTTCGATTACTTTATCTTTTAGTAGACTATTTATTTCATCGGATATAAATTCATGATTTTCCTGAGATTGGCGCCTAGAGCGAATAGCTATGGGTCTTAGGTTCGGCGAGAGATTGGTGAAAATTAATGCTGGCGGAACACACGCCTCTGACACGTTGCAAACTTTCAAGGGCTGTTTCTCGCCTCCAAGTTGAAGTACAAGCGAGGAGTGTTTCCCTAGAATGTCATGTCCAATGATCACATCAGCGCATAGATCGCTGACAATAAGCAGAGGTTGGCGATGATACTTGTGCTCGCCCATTTGGATCGTCGCGTAGCATAGACCGTCGACATAAGATATATTATTAAGAGAAGCTAAAGTAATTGCTTGTTTGCATGGCTTTTGTTTCAGATTCATAATTCGAGCGAGATTCTTATCGATAAAGCTAACGGAGCTGCCGGTGTCAAGGAGCGCGTCTGCACGGTGATCGTTCACAGTAATAGGAATAGTTGCTTTTCTTAGGCTTGATGGGGCAGCGGCAGAAATAGCGGATACGCTGAAGTCAGTACTTTGAGATGGCAGGCGTTCATTGTCAGTAGCAATAGCATTGGCGCTGCGTTGATTTGGTCCAGAGCTACGGCAGACATTAGCGAAGTGGCCTTTCTTATGGCATAGCTGACATTCAGCATTGTTAGCAGGACATTTTATTCTTGGATGGATGTGGCCGCCACAGAAAAAGCAACGCCGTTTGTTCTGATTGAGATTATCCGGCCAGAATTTGTTTTGAGTAGCTGCTAAACTGGGTCCTGATATTGTTCCTTTATTCTCCGAGATCAGATTGACAGGAACAGGTGCCGCAGACCCAGCAAGTAGTTGAGAAGTATTCTCGGCAGTTTCTAACGAGATTGCTAAATTTAATGTTTCATCTAGAGACATAATAGATTTCTCGAGCAGCCTTTCTCTTATTTTCTGCGATAATATTCCAGCAATGAAAGTCAAACGTACTGTTTCGTTCTGGTGTTCAGTCGCAGTAACAGCCTTGTAGTCGCAGTCCCGAGCTAGTAACGTCAGCGCTCTAGAGTATTCAGACAAGGATTCGCTAGGCTGTTGTCTTCTAGAGGACAGGGTATGCCTGGCCAGGGTGATATTTCTTCTTTTCTCATAGGCGTTGTTAAGGACTAGGATTGCTTCGGCGTATGTTGTATGAGCTTGGATAATGTTATACACAGATGGCGAAATATGATTTACTAATAATCGATACTTAAGGGCACTGTCTGCTGATGTGGCTTCGTGCTCGATAAAATTCTCGAAGGAGTATTTCCAGTGGGCCCACTTGAGGTCCGAGCCCGTCATTGAGGGTTCCACATCGAAACGTTCGGGACGCAAGTATCGCGACATAGGCGATTTCCCTTCAGCCATAGTTGCAGAAAAAAATCTTTATCGTTGAATAAATTGTTATAAATAAAGACAAACCAATAGAATGTTGGTTTTATTCAACGATAAAATTACTACATCGTAAATCACAGACATTGACAGAATGACAACTTCTAAAGGAAAACAACTTAGATCATTGCACATAGCAAGGAGGTATTATCACAGCCATCTCGGCATTTATCCTTAAGAAGGATCGAGGCTACTGCATCTGATGTTAATTTTGCGCCCGAATGTTCTATTGCCATAACCATTGGCCTGTAGCTGTCATCGAGGCCTGCCAGCATGATCACGCCAACAAGTTCCTCATCCAGGCCCGCTTTAATGGCAATCAGCTGTTGATGCAGATGACGTATGTCATTTACATACTCTTCAACGTTTGTGTACGTATCCAGTTTGGCTCCTAGTAGTCGTTTCATGAGCTGCAGACGACGACTTAGACCGCTGTCTGCGTAAGCTGCACGGAGGTTCTCCCATGTTTCCTTTGAGGTTTCCGCTGACATTACGACGGGATAGAGCTGTTCGTGTAGGCCTAGGCAGATCTTAGACCTGGCCCTGGCGTCTCTCCTTTCAAAGTCAGTTATTTCATCTGCTGGCTTTGTGATGCAATCCCAAAGATCCACGTCTATTAGATACATTTTCATTGCGAAACTCCATGTCGCGTAGTTGCAACTGCCTTGCAGCTTCGGAAAGCACGGTGTGTTGCTGGCGGCAGGGGACGAGTTGCCGGTGGTGGCTGTCGTCCGCGGCGAAGGCAATATCGTTGAACGGTCCATAACCTTCTGATGCAGAGGAAGGACGCAGTGGAAAAGAGCCGGAATAATAGCCGCTAGAGAATCCAAATAATTACTTAGTTGTATTTAATAAGTTTAGTATACATGGTATCTTGGTTACATGGAGACAGTCAAACATGATATATAGTTATAAACAAAGTATATACATGAAATTCAAAACAGTGTCAAAATATTGCCAGTGTCTGATTAGACAAAAAGCAGGCTTTACCTACATTTTTGTACTCTTACCACCTTATTATAAATCGCGATTGTACGAGCGGGAAGCGATGGTTGTAAGGCACCGCGTCCCGGCGAACAGAATATAAGGAAAGGAAGGGAACCTAACTCTCTACTCTAGTGAGCTTAGAGCCCCTTTGTCTAATACACTAAGTCCCTAGAGCCCTAGCCCTGCCTATTCATGGGAATAAATACATAAATAAATAAGGTGATGGGAGCTTGGTCCCGGGCCGCCCAGGGTAGCAAGCGGTAGGAGTCAGGACGGAAGGTAGGAGGGGGACCGCTGCCAGTCGAGCAGGCTCACTCGACTGATCATAGTGCCGGCTGAAGGTGTCTTGGCCGCAGCGGGAGAAATGAGACCCAACACAGACGGTTGAAATCTGTTTATTGGTAAAATCTTAATGGTTTATATACATGATTTACATAATTAATACAAAGAAAGGTATTTGTTGGTGTGTCGTCGGTGTAGAATGCCGACGGTGCACGAAGACGGTCCATCGGTCAGGCGCGCTGCATGTAGGTCGCTGCTGAGTTGCACTGTACGAGTATCTCGTACAGCGATCTAAAGTTATTACTGTACTAAAGCTCATGTCATCCCGGTCTAACACGCAATGTTAAAAGGGGCTGGAACAAATTTTGTTACGGGACTATCCCTAGTTCGCGATTTGTAATAAGGGTGGTTTTGTTTGTAAAAATGAATAAATTATGTTTTGAAAACACTATTTCAGTTAAAAAGTTAGAAGTCCTCTCATATTAGGTCGTTTTTTAGGCTCTTAATAATGTTTTTTTTTTTCCATTAATTTAATTATGTACTTATATTGTTCGAGTTTTGCACTTGGTTTTGGACATAGTCTTCCATTTATCGTATCTATACTGCTTCAGCTATTTCCATAGTAAGTCTTTCAATTTCATTTTGTTTAGTTTTGTTTTTATTATACAAATGAATACTGTAAATATGGCAATAGTAATATAGCAAAAGTATTTTGTTGTAAAGGCGTGGAGATAATTGGTTGAAGTGTCACTTCTAAAACTTAGACACACAAATATAGCGACATAAATTACGCTCTTTGAGCCCTCTCAAGCTATTTCATGTGCGTCTTTTCAGCACTAATGAATACAATTAATGAAATGTATTTTTATTTTTAAAGATTTTTCTATCGCAAAATTTTTCGTCTGATTTAATAGAAGGAAATCTCTACACTAGTCCGTCACTCTTCGTGATCCTGGCACACACAACTACGGGTCTTGTTTCGTGCTCGTCTTTGACTTTAAAAGCGAGCTATAAAATTTGATTTCCAGGAATTGTTAATTTGAAATTTCAAACCATTTCCAGGAACTGAATCAACGCCACTAGTTAATAAACTAGGAGAGATTGAGTTGCTCAAAGTTTTTTGGAGTGATCAGAGACGAGCAAAATGCCATTACAATTTTTAGAAGTTACAAAGTAAAGTTACTTCTTGGAATCAACATTTTGTATTTGTTTCCGCTACCGAAGCCTTTGTAACTCTCTAATTAAATCGCGGCGGATATAATTGAATCTATAGCGTGAAGGTATATTGTAATATCGAGACAAAGTTTTCATAAACAGCGTAACAGTGAAAATTTTATACGAAAAAAAACCATCTTCAAAAATCACGAACTATAAAGTGTAAAATAAGGAATGGAACTCTCTGCTAGAGATCTGTTCCCTGAACGATATGGTCTGAACATGTTCAAGAAAAGAGTAAATAGGCTGTTACAAGACAGACATGACCCATCCTCGGCGTCGTCATCACTTACCATCAGGTGAGATTGTGGCCAAATGTCTGGCTATTCTAATAAAAAAATAAATGTTTTGAACATTTCATACACTCCAGATAACAATTTATAGCAGTACACTCGAAGTCGGCGCCTAATCCCTGTTGAATAATTAAATGTATTACAAGATTAGTATCTAGATAGTATTGGGCGCCTACTTCGGTAATATCTTTTTTCAAGTGTACAAAATAGAATATCCACCCGGCAATAACTTATAGGAACGGCCAATTTTTTTTTCGCTTATTTTATTGATCTAACAAGCTAAATGGACTTCATTCACGATACCGATTTTCGGTTTTCGGGATATAAACGATAAAAAAATAATGGTGTAATAAACTAAGCTCAAATTTGAATGATGACGTGACAGAAGTGAGAAGACGCCAATCACGGGACTCCTATGGTGGCGCGAACTCTACCTATTCTCACGTATATCCACTTCATTTATTAAGGGCCGAGTTCACCAACTTTTAAATATCGGTAATCGCACTTTAGTGGACATAGATGGAGGTCTATCATAAAGAGCAAATTTACCGCCCACGGGAGGAATCACGACCCTCAGTAATGAGGAAAACGACTAGAGGAGGAGGAATCGCACTTTAACCGTGCTTGCTTGCACGGTTAAAGCGTGATTTCGTCGTCAGCCCATTTAAGTCCCCACTGCTGGGGCACGGGCCTCCCTCAATCACATGAGGGGTAATTGACATACTCACCACGCTTGGCAGACGGGTTGGAGAGGGTTTTGATATAAATGCAGAGGTTTCCTTCTCTGGGCGCTGATGATCATGCCAGCAGCTTTACCTTAGTCGCCTTTTACGACACCTCGGTAAGAGTGAGGGTGGCCTATTCTACTCTGCCGGGGACCACACGGCCAAGTCGCCTTTTACGCGTAAAGCGTGATTACCGTTGCCTAAAAAGAACTCGGCCCTAAGTGAACGAAGTATTAAGTGTTTGCTTTTCTATGTTCGGGTCACTAAGTCAGCACTGTAAGTATACATTTCGGTTAACTTTTCCTACGCCACTTCTTGGCGCAAGCTTACCCGCATAAAACGCCAAAACGTCTTGAATACAAAATGATATTAAATCATAAACAGTGGGTGCTGAAAATTAAAATGTAATTACGGGGAGGAGCATGCATTGTTAAAGAGGCGGACTAATCCAGGCACCGCCGTAATTTAGACAAATGAAGCGCCGGCCGGCGATTTTGTCCGCTTAGGAATTCCAAAAGGAGACCGAAACAGTCTTTCGTTTACACTTTGTTGGCTTTTAAAGCACTGGAGGAAATTAGTGAATAAATAAGGAAATTCGTTTTGAAATCTTGGGGATTGATTAATTGGTTATTAGAGCGATGGTAACTTGAAATAAACAAGTTACGTCTAACCACTGTAAATCCTATTAACAAATACTCCTTTACACCATACTAAAACAAAAAAAATATTTTTTTAACCCTAGCTACTGTTAGTCTAATTATTTACGCCTGGACATGACATTGTACGGATCCGAGCACGCACCTCTGTATTTTTCAAATCTATTTCTAATCTATGTGCATATTTCTACCATTATCTCGGCGGTAAGGGAAACATCGTGAGGAAACCTGCACGTACCGGACACTTTCTGAAACGTGTACCTAACCATGATTCAGTTGGTTCCTCTGTTAGGGATGCAGGTTAGACGGACTCCCTAAATCCTGAATCATGGTCTAACTGTACTCCGGGCTTCAGAGCCACAGCTTTGGACGCAACCAGGAATCACATACTAAGATGAGGAGGATGAATTGATAATGCATCCAAAGTAACCTAAAACCCGTATCGTTGTTCATAGCCTCACTTTTTCATTAATAAGAGTGCCACTTACTCATTTCGTTTTGGGATATTAGATTCAAATTGAACCAATAGATGGCGCTGCGTGTCGATTACATCGCGCTAGTGTTTCGCCTTTTCGGTTTGTATATAGCGCTCGAACATGTCTGTCTATGGCATTTATCTCTCTATATTTTTTTTGAGACAACATCACGTACATTGCCCTGGTCCCAAACTAAGGTTTTCCCGAAACAACAAAGGAACCATACAATTTCAGACCCAGCAGAAACAAACATTTGGGTATAGATCCTGCGACCCTTGCATAAATTGTATAGAAGATCTAATCTATAGATTTTAAACCGCACTTAATATTGGCTAGGATTCTGGCGGTAGGAGTCGAAACACTCCGAGTGAGCTGAAGAAGGTTTTAAATTAGTATCTAGTGGTTTTTAGTTAACGAATATGCTGATCCTGATAATAAGAAACGTTGAATTGTATCGTTTTTTACAATGCGGCCGTGTGTCGAGTGAGTTGTCACGGACAACTTGCTTGGACCAAATAGTCTTAAAACCGGCAATTGTGTTTAGAGTGGTATCGGAAGAATCCGTCGGTCGATAAACCGTAAAACACTGTGACTGAGACTGACTTTGACTGTTGAGCCTATCCACTCATTCTCAATAAGTTACTTGACATTGGCAAGATATCTTCGGGAAGAGCCTTAAATTACACACAAGGAAGCATTGTGGAGCCGTGTGGTCCCCGGCAGAGTAGAATAGGCCACCCTCACTCTTACCGAGGTGTCGTAAAAGGCGACTAAGGTAAAGCTGCTGGCATGAACATCAGCACCCAGAGAAGGAGAACTCTGCATTTATATCAAAACCCTCGCCAACCCGTCTGCCAAGCGTGGTGAGTATGGCAATTACCCATCATGTGATTGAGGGAGGCCCGTGCCCCAGCAGTGGGGACTTAAATGGGCTGACGATGATGAAGCATTGTGGAATACTACCAACAGTCTCATTGCATATTTGTTTGTCATATCGTGTTGGGGTATCAGAATGTTTGCCTCGCGATTAAATTTGTTTGGGCAAAATTTGACCAGCTTTTAAGTTGGTATACTAAATCGAATTTACCAGGTAAGTGAGGATAAGGATATTATGCTAATAGCGGGATTACTGGTCGGTTGGAGGGGTCTGCGCATACATCATCATTTAGACAGCGTTGTGGTAAACGTTTTTGATTAAGGTTTATTTCTGTTCTAGTTTATTATTCTGGTCTTATTTTCTACTTAAAATATTTAAATTAACAATCTATGTAATACTAAGTTCACAGACATAGCCCAAAGGATTGCATGCCTCAAGTGGCAGGGCACATAACGAGGAGAACAGATGGCCGTTTAGGCGGAAAGTTCCTCGAGTGGAGGCCACGTACAGGAATCCTCAGCCGTGGCAGGCCCCTCACAAGGTGGACTGACAATCTGGTGAAGGTCGGGGGAATCCATTGGATGCGAGTGGCACAAGACTGATCTGTGTGGAGAACATTGGGGGAGACCTACTATGTCCAGCAGTGGACGTCTATTGGCTGAAATGATGATTATGATCGATGTAATATGATCGAAGACATATTAACCTTATCTAAATCACATATCTACTCATAATAGTCAGCATCAAAGTAATACGAGGATTAGCGTTCAAATACCAAAACAATCTGAGCATAAAAGTAAGTCTAAGTACTTTATGGGAACCAGAATTACTACAATAAACTAAGTATGATCGGAGTAATACCCCTCCCTCCGCTATCACAGAAACGGGCTTGAAGCAGCACTGTGCTGTGTTTCGCTGCGTGAGTGAGGGTACCGGAGGCCCTTGGAAGGGGGGTTTAAAAGTTGGCAGTGCACATGTGACTCCACTGGTGTCACGGGTGTCCATGGGCAACGGCAATTGCTTACCATCAGGTGATCCGTTTGCTCGTCTGCCACCTATCACTTAAAAAAAATCTAAGCGTTGCAAAGTTCACTAGGGGCGCCATTTATGCAACCGGTAATGAAATGTTTGAAATGAAATAGTTATATATTGTATTATTCATTGACGGACGAGCATGCTTGTTCAAGTAGAGAGATACGCGCGCAAATACAGAATTTTCCTTAAAAATTGTGAGTATAATACGGACCCCTAAGCATTCTTATGAGAGCCCCACCTAAAATGCGAACAGGCAAAGAAGAATAAGAGAACTGCCAATAATGCAACCGACCAATACGACCTGCAAACCTTCAAGAAAAGAGCGTTATCTCTTTTAAAAAGGCCAGCAGCAGCACACTTGTGACTCTTTGACGTTGCAAGTGTCCATGGGCGACGATAATCGCTTACCATCTGGTGGTACGTCTGCTCCTTATATCTTAAAAAAAACCGCTTGCTGGATGGATCGCTTTTACATGCCATATGACCTGCCCATTCTCACTCTATCTTGGCCACTTTATTTTATTTATCAATTGTGATATCTTCTATATGTACGCGTTTAACTACGTACGAACCTCTAATGATGGCTGCGGCAATCGCCCGTGTACAGCCGCAGTCATTCCAAAAAGCCGCAAACGACCCGATCAGATCGCAGATATCGTCCCTCTGCAAACGATATTTTGAGCTTTCGCGTGTTTTTAAGACTAGGTCACCACTTTAAAACTTTTTTTTAACATTATGGCAAACAAACGAGCAGACGGCTCACCTGATGGTAAGTGAATTACCGCCACCCAATGACATCTGCGACACACGGGGCATCACAGAGCGTTGCCGGCTCTTAAGGGAGGAATAAGCTCTTTTCTTGAAGATCATCAGGTCTTGCGGAACTTTGCAAAAGATCTTCCTTTCTCATAGTAAATATTTAATTTCAAAAGTGCCAAAAAAGTTCTAATCAATTTATAGAAGTAGTGAAGAAGTAAAGTATCAGACTGTGTACTGTCCTACTGCAGGGCAAAGGCCTCCAGCATAGAAATAAAGTACGCTTGCCAATGGATGTCTTGCCAAATGCGGATTGGTGATCGCAAACCCGAGCTATGTTTGAAAAATTCAAAGCATACCTTTGCTCGACCCGGAAATCGAACCCAGGTTCCCAAGATCATGTCTCGGTACGCTAATGGTAATTAATAAAGGTACCACAAATAAAGGTAGCACGTTTCGGATATTAAACTGTGGATTTATTGAGATTGTATGTCGGATCGTAAAATGCTCTTCTATCTGACGCTTCGGAATGAATGTGCCGGCTCGACCGGAGTGATACCACGGCCTCACAGAAAACCGGCGCTAAGCAGCATTGCGCTGTCTTTCGCTGCGTGACTTACACCGCTGGCTCAACGACCCAAACCGAGTCTTGGCCTCCGAAACAAGAGATCGCCACTTTGGTCGATCCTGCACTATTTCTTGCCAGTAACTGACCTGAAGTTCTCGCAGGTCACGATGACGTGTTTTCAGCGATATGTGGCTAGATCGTCCTTCTGGTCGTCGGCCCAACGGTAGGCCCTGGTATGCTTTCTTCATGAGACACCAATCCACCACCACCAATAGTATTGCATAAATTTCTACTCCTCAGCGACCAAGGTTCTTCTATTGGTGAATTTTAGCCTTGCTCCGCTTACACGTTTGGAATCATTGCTAATGACCGTGGGTGAGCCACTCTTCAGCATGAATGGTACCACGACCGGAGTGTTGGTACCACGGCCTCACAGAAAACCAGCGTGAAGCAGCACTGTGCTGTGTTTCGCTGCGTGAGTGAGGATACCGGCCCAATCCGGGGGAAAGGGGAGGTTTACAGGTTGGCAGCGCATTTGTGACTCCACTGGTGTCGAGTCGATTGGTGGTAGTGGAGCTCAGATGCACGAATTCGAACCACCCCATGAAAGGCGCGTTCTTACATACTGAGCTACCCGCTCCTACGGACCTCTAATGATGGCTGCGGCCATCGCCCGTGTACTGACAGCCCTAGTCACTCCGACAAGGCAAATGACCAGATGAGATCGGAGATACCCCGTGAGAGCTTTCGCGTGTTTTTTAGACGAGGTCAGCGATGGAAAAACGTTATGGTATAGGCGATTAGGCAAAATGAAGACCAGAAAAGGCTTTCGGTACATTTAAATATGACCTTTACCTACTGTTAGATAAACACTCGTTGAACACTCACAGTTATTGAAACAGTGACCTTATTACGTAAGCATGAAAGCGTTTTCTATTTTTTAGACTATATAACCCAGAGAACCTACTCTGAAAACGATTTCACGACGGAGTCTTTGTCCTCGCTCCTATAGAACCCAGTGTGCTTCTCTTCCTCGTGAAAGGGACGGGAATAAAGATTCGGTTATAAATTCGTTAACGATAAACGAGTAAGCAAGTTTTTTGAAAGTCCTGATATTGTAAGAGCCAAGTTCAAGAATACGCCAATTTGACACTTTATTTCGTTTTGCAAATTCGTAAAAAGGAGTATTTATTGCTGACTTATATGGCCATACCTTGCGAGTTTGTGACGTGAAAACTATGAGCTGCCCAATTGTCGTAGCAATTAGAGCTCACCTTGTAGAGACGCTACATAGGCCGAGTTTTGCGCCAGTTAAATTTTGACCGTGCGAGAACCACGCTTCGGCATAAATGGACCGGCTCGACCGGAGTGATATCGCGGCCTCACAGAAAACCGAAGCAGCACTGTGCTGTGTTTCTCTGCGAGAGTGAGGGTATCGAAGGCCTTATCCGGGGGAAAGGGGGTTTAAAGTATGGCAGCCCACTTTTGACTTCACTGGTGTCGCAGGTGTCTATGGGCGGCGGCAATCGCTTACCATTAGGCGATCCGTCTGCTCGTCGGCCACATATCACAAAAACAAATCAGAAAGTCGTTTTACCCAAATTTTCGATTTGCTTAGGAAAAAAGCCCTATTACTGTGTAGTACTTAAATTCAACAACAAAATCGGTTCATCCGTTATGGAGCCATGAAGCCACAGAATTTAAAATTATAGCGTGCAAATCAGCAGACTGTTTTTTTTTTACGGATTGTGTGTGAATCTCTGTTGTTGCAACAACGATCGCTTAGGTTAGGTTACTATCAGATGTGTCGATAGTAACCTAACCTAAGCGATCGTTGTTGCAACAACAGAGATTCACACACAATCCGTAAAAAAAAAAACAAATAAAAACTGTAAAGTTATAACTAACAAGTTTGTAGGATTTGTGCACCCTTTACACAGTGGTTTGCTATGGGCGAAAAATAATAGAATGAATTGAGTGACGAAATTAGTCTCGAGTGAATCACGCACGTGGTAAACTAATTATACCCCGGAACAAAGTTGTGACTCACAACCCATGTAAATCGTCCTCCTAATTTATTTGAGCTCAAAACATCTCGTTTGAAGTTATTCCTCGTAACAGTTGAGAAATTTTGGCGAACATGGCTTGGAATCGAGGGAATAAAACGACTTTGTACGGGTTGTGATAAAAGTGGGTGTTTTAGTGAAATTAACATGTCAAGTTTACGATCCGAAGTAATGACGGTAGCGGTGTTTATAAGCTGTAGGTTTGTAGCTTGATACTATATCTTCTAAACTACATATTTTAGTATAAATAACTATTTACAACACTTAACATCGTTAATATTACAACGATTCCAGTAAACAAATCGGCGTAATACTTGCGCGGTGTAATGGCAATCCAGCGTCATCTTTTGATACAGTTTGAAAATAATACAGGACCAGAACCGAGTTTCGCAAAATCAAGTCCCGGTACGAATTGAGGGCGGGCCACTTATTTGTTTTAAAGCAAATAGATATCTCGGAATTTTAAAATTTATTGTTTTGACTCGTACAGTCAACAGCAGAAGTAGCTGAACATATTTTTCAGTTTGTAGTTCTTATTCTAATGAACCTAAGAGTCATTAGCTGTCTAAATTGTCTATCGATTTTTTCTGTTGACTGTACTCGTCATATTGGTTATAGATAGGTTCATTAATTTCTTTAGGGTTCTTGTGTCTGCTACTCCTACACTACAATACCCGTCTCCTTGCATTCTTGCCTGTTCAATGCTAGCCGAAATTTTAGTAGGTGGACATTATTGTCATACTGAAAGGCACCAGCCAAATGACCTCACATCCACTGCATTCCATTCTTCGTAATACCTACAGGGTGGAACAACGCGGCAGCTAATCGCCGTTCCCGCATAGGTATTTATCTGATTTATGTTCTGCGTGACTACAGCCATTCCTCAAAAGTGATTTTATGGCCGTTCATCCCACTCCACTACCAACTCTACGCCCCTCGAAATTAGGCTCACATTACAACAGATGACATGTAAACGGTGTCATGTTTGCGCTATATAACCCTGAAATTAGGAATGGCCAATCTAATCAAAAGATCATTATTAATTCGTTGTTGGTAATATTGCTTTTTTCCGATTCTGATGTTGGTAAGTTGAGCTACAAAACGGTGCTTGAAATTGCTAAGTGTGGTCATAGATTAAAAGTTAAGATTGATTTAAGATGCCGACACGCCGTGTGGTCCCCTGGCAGAGTTGAATAGGCCACCCTCACTCTTACCGAGGTGTCGTAAATGGCGACTAAAGTAAAGCTGCTGGCATGATCATCAGCACCCAGAGAAGGAAAACTCTGCATTTATATCAAAACCCTCGCCAACCCGTTTGCCAAGCGTGGTGAGAATGGCAATTACCCCTCATGTGATTGAGGGAGGCCCGTGCCCCAGCAATGGGGACTTAAATGGGCTGATGATGATGATTGATTTAAGATAGGGTTTTAATAATGTAATATCAACATTAGCATAATATCAGCGTAGGTCAATAAACCTAAATAGTAACATAAATATTGAAGTTATGAACGTGAGACGGATCTTGGACCAAGCTGAGCATATTAGGTGAGTAAATGGGTATTTTTTTATAAATATAGTGACTCAGTATATTAGCTCTACACAGCCTGATGATAAGCAAGAGAAGAGCCCAAGTTGCAATTACAACGGAAGCGATGTCAGGCATCACCTCCGTTGGGACAGCTATACTGGCCCGCGAGTTACTTCTTCACGCTTCGTTTAAAGGAATCCATATTGTAGGAAGGAGGAAATACATGCGCCGGCAACGAGTTCCATTTCTTGATGGTGCGGCAGAAAAAGGAACTGACATTTTTTTTTCTATGGCGAGTTCAGACTTCAGAAATAGGTTTAGTCACCAGCAATGAAATGTAAACACCTCGACTCTTAAGGCGGAACAATAAATTTCATATTTGAATGAGGACTAATAAGTATTTTACGACTTTGTTCGATTTCTACCAAAAGATTAGTCACCCTGGACAAACATTCGTGCGATGAACACTTGTGTTTGTTCAGTGTCTGGGTGTAGTAATATATGTATTTAAGTATATATTTGTGTTCCTCTGTTGTCTGATATCTGTAACACAAGTGCTTACGCTACTTAGTACGGAATCAGGTCAATGTATGAGATGTTGTGAGAATTATTATTATATTATTATTATTATTATTAGTTACAGATGAGATTACCTTACGCCAAATAGTTCTTTTTAGTCCGTACAAATCTCCGGTTCGCCCGTCTTTATTTGACATGCACTCACGTGAGATCGCATCGCTCGGATTAGCTCCATCTAAGTCTCAGAAAATCGTTTTTCGATATCGAAAGAGAAGTAAGGAATGCTGACGTGGCTATTAGATAGTGTCTACATGGAGCAGTGATGGATATTGCATGAGATTGCGTTTACATGGTCGACTTTGAAGATATGGACGGCGTTTGATCTGATGGCGGGTTTCGATTTTTGATAAATTGCGTGCGAGAGTGGAAATTGGATTTCACGTCTGGATTTATATGTTTTGGAAATGTTTTTAACCCCCGCCGCAAAAACGACGGGGTGTTATAAGTTTGGTGTGTCTGTGGGTGTGTGTGTGTGTGTGTGTGTGTGTCTGTGTCTCTATCTATGGCATTGTAGCTCCCGAACAAATGAGCCGATTTTATTTGAAAGATGAATAAAGGGGAGTGCTCTTAGCCATGTTGGATGAAAATCGATCCAAGATGGCCGTCGTCACAAAGATATGGATTGTAGGTTTTAACAGAATATATTTATTGTGACAAATTTCAAATCCAAGATGGCCGCCGGTCGGGGGTGTTTTAAATTTTGCAATTTTATAACGTGGATTTTTTTAAATATAGCTAAATACTAAATAAATAAAATAAATAAATTAACCTACCTCTAAACAATACGACGAGTATGAATAGGAGTCGAGACATTGAACTTTAAAATTCCGAGATATCTATCAGAAAAATATCTGCGTAGCAAACAACTTTCACTTTCACCTGATAACCCTGATATTCGTCAAATAGTGTTTTAACAGGCAGGTCGAATGTCATATAATATTCCCGTAACGAAACCGCATCGAGTTTATCCACTGCCGGAAATTTTCAGGATTATTGCGGCTCTCCGCCTCGGAATTTATGCCATAAACATTCTTAAAAACATTATTTGCAAATCTAAGTCTAGTTAAATACCTGTTTGCTGGCATTAAAAGTTTCATTGCTTGCAGATAAAGCATTTAAAAGTAATGTCGTGGGCCCATGTGCAATGGCCGACGGTCGTCTTATGGGGATTATCTCGGGCTCTCAGTCTAAGTCTAAGTCATACGAGTAAATCAAAAAATAGGTCTTTCATTTTGCCCACTTATCGTCCGACCCCATAATAACCCAAACAATTGAAGCTGGTTTAATTATCTTTTGTCCGCAAATTACCGAGCATTTTCTATTTCGCTCTGATAAACCCCAGTTAATCTCTCCCATGACGTGGTACATATCGACCGAGCTCTTTCAATGCGTCCCACACACTTCCTACTCATTGCCACTGCGAACAAATAATGTTCTCCGCATGCCCTCATTGCTCAGCGTGAATGCCAACTTTGATGTCCAGAATTCTGCCAGTACTGAATCGAATTCGTGGAATTCGCTTGTTTTTTTTATCTAAATACCTCAAGGGTGGCTTTTGTGATTGTGACAATAAGGTTGTAGCGGTGAACACTATACATTCTAAATTTGTTCTGTATGTAAGTAAGTTTTTGCAACAACTGTGTCTGAATTTTTAATAGAAATTCTCAAAATACATTTTTCCAAAGCAACAGGCTGTATCAAAAGCTGTATTTAGTTATTATAAATATTAGTCACGAAAGGAAATAAAATGTTGAATTTCATTATGATTTCTATAAAAGCCTTTTGGTCCAGTGAGACGCCCTCTGGTCTAGTGGTTTAAGTACCTGGCCGTGATCTCGGGGTCCTGGGTTCGATTCCCGGGTCGAGCCAAAAGTATGTTTCGAATTTTTCGAACATAGCTCGGGTTTGTCAAGCAATCCGCATTTGGCAAGCGTGGTGATTAAGCTTAATCCAATCATAGTAGCGATAACTTGATTTTTATGATCGGCCTTAGCCCTGCAGTGGTACAGTTTATAGGCTAATAGTATCTTTTTCTATTAGATAGATGGGCAGGTAAGCAAACTGATCAACTGATGCTAAAAATTGCCGCCGTCCATGAAGATATTCGGCGAAACTGCGTAGGCGCTGTGGTATCACTCCGGTCCAGCCGGCCTATCGTGCCAAAGCGTGGCTCTTCCATCTCACGAAAAAGTTAAAATACCTTGTCTTCGATTCTGGCGGTAGGACGAATCAAACACTCCGCGTGGGCTAATGCAATTCAAAGGTTTAAAAATTAGTATCCAGTGGTTATTAGAGAAAAAAATTGGTGTTCATTTGTGCAGTGAAGAGCCGCAAAGTGATCCTGATAATAAGAATTATTGAATTGTATCGTTTTAACTCTGCTATTGTGTGTCGAGTGAGTTGTCACGGACAACTTGTTTCGACCTAATAGTCTTAAAACTCGCGATTGTGTTTAGAATGAAATCGGCAGAATCCGTAGGTCGATAAAACGTAAAACTGACTGTTGACTTCGACTGACTTCGACTGTTGACTCCACTTATTCTCGATAAGTTACTTGACATTGGCAAGATATCTTCGGGTTCAGTCATAGTTTATATATAAAAATAACCTTGTCTTTTACATTTTAATTTATTTATTAACACCTGCGGAGTGTAGCAATTGTTTCATCTAAATAATTACAAAATAATTCCCTGGTTGCTGGTTCAAATTGTTATCTCGTGTAATATGAAAATCACAATTAGCGAGGTGATTCAAATTTAGCTGAAGCCGGTTTGTTTTATGTACAACCAGCAACAAATATGTAATTGCACAGTGTTGACATTGTATTTCATAAGACACAAAGGCAGCGAGTAGGTATAACCTAATGCTTACCATCAAGATGAGACGAGCCCATATACTGTGTCAATATATAAAAAAGTTAATAATAAAAAAATCTTCCAACCAATACGGCGGCCAATCTTAAAGATCAGCCACGTAAGCACGATGAATTATGGTGCTCAAGTGCGTGCGCAAACACAAGTGCAATCTCTATTGCTTTTACCCTCATATTCCAATGGGACACCAGTGCGAAACTATTGGAAAGAGATTGAACGCAGGATCACCGGCTTGATGTTATTTCCGAGGCACGGAGATTAAGGCCAACAAGACTGCCAACTTCCAGACTTCGGACTGTAATTGAGTCCCCGTGCGTAGTGATATCATCACTATTTGCTTCAGTTGTCTTAGCCATTTTTTAAGTTGAAATACATTATCTACATAGGTACTTATTTACATTAGGCTTTTACCGAAGTTCAATTATAAATTAATTAATTGTTTATTTCATATTAAATTAGGCATTCGTTTATAAAGTTACAACAGAACAAGTTGATTTAAATAAAAAAATATATTCCTAAAATTTACTTTTCCATTTTCCAAACCAATTGACTACGTGCCTAAGTCATTACAATGCTATAAAGAATTCAAGATTCTCTCTTAAACAAAATGCCAGATGCGTAAAGTAAAACCTGGAGTGTGTGCACAGATTTGGAAATTCCAGTAAACAAATTGAAATCCGTCCAATGGCCCCGGAATTTCAACAAAACTACAAAAAAATTCAAACCCACCCGCAGCACTGGCTTTGCATGCCGAACTAAACCAACGGAAGCATTAATGGGAAACAGAGAGCCAAGTTCTTTTTATAACAAACAGTTTTATATCCTGCTAGGGGGTAACGGTCACGGCATTTTTTTAATGTGATAGGTGGCAGACGAGCCACCTATCACATATGGCCTTCATCATGATCATCATCAGCCCATTTAAGTCCCCACTGCTGGGGCACGGGCCTCCCTCAATCACATGAGGGGTAATTGCCATACTCACCACGCTTGGCAGACGGGTTGGCGAGGGTTTTGATATAAATGCAGAGTTTTCCTTCTCTGGGTGCTGATGATCTTGCCAGCAGCTTTACCTTAGTCGCCTTTTACGACACCTCGGTAAGAGTGAGGGTGGCCTATTCTACTCTGCCGGGGACCACACGGCGATGGCCTTACATAGGCCTGATGGTAAGCGATTGCCGCCGCCCATAGATGGACGCTAGATTAACGTGGAAGGAACATGTATCTAGTGTATGTCAAAGAACTAATAGATTTGCATATGCTCTGTACCGCATTACAAACTTCAGTAACCTAAAGACAATACTCACGGCATATAATGGCTATGTTTGCTCTATTTTGCGATATATATGGTCTTATTCTATGGGGAAACTCAGTAGACGTTAAAAGGGCTTTCCTTATACAAAAAAAAGTGCCTAAGGGTTATGAGGGGTCTTGGTCCGATGACTCCTGCAGACCGCTTTTTAAAAAATATAACTTGTTAACACTTCCATCAATGTATATTTTCGAGTCATGCACTTTTACAAAAAAATAATTTGAGTACATATATTTAAAGGCCGTGTGGTCCCCGGCAGAGTAGAATAGGCCACCCTCACTCTTACCGAGGTGTCGTAGAAGGCGACTATGGTAAAGCTGCTAGCATGATCATCAGCACCCAGAGAAGGAAAACTCTGTATTTATATCAAAACCCTCGCCAACCCGTCTGCCAAGCGTGGTGAGTATGGCAATTGCCCCTCATGTGATTGAGGGAGGCCCGTGCCCCTTACGCCGGGGAGCCGGGACTTAAATGGCTGATGATGATGACATATATTTAAAAAGAAAAATGATATGTGCGCTTACTCTAACAGATATCCGCATCGCTTGGTGGTGCCATCTTGTTCAACAACGAGCTACCAAAAAATTGTCATGATATGTCCGTCAAACTATACAATAAGTTGTCAGAAGCATTAAAGGATTTACCAATTAAAAAAATCAAAAATAGTTTATATAAATGGCTGTGTGACAGATGTTTCTACAGTATCAATGAATTTATGGAATATAAGATTTTTTTTTGAGATATATTAATTATTTTATGACTGACTAATTATTTGTATAGATTTTATTTGGCTATGTATTATTTCGTTATAAATTAAGACGACGCTAACTCTCTGTTGTTGTATGCCGATATAATTCGGTTAAATGTGAATAAATCTAAACTGATAATTTTATGTAACTTACTGTAACCACATTTACCGTATTAAATGATTTCTTATTTCTGATTCAATAGATACCCGCAACACCAGTAGAGTCATAAGTGCGCTGCCAACCTTTAAACCCTCACCCATACAACAAAAGACAGCACAGTGCTGCTTCACGCCGGTTTTCTGTGAGACCGTGGTATTACTTCAGTCAAGCCGGCCCATTCATGCCGAAGCGTCGGTCTCCCATGGTCTGATGCATGCTTATGGACGCTTTCAATAGTTTCAATAGCGCTTTCAATTTCCTTAAATATTGGGCAAAATGATATGTATACTGTTATTTTTTATCATTTACATTCTGAAAACCTTATAATTGCTTACCATCAGGTGATACGTCTGCTCGTCTGCTACCTATGTCAATAAGAAAAAAAGAAATAGGTATCACGATACCTATTTCTTGCTAAATGAACTTTATTCACGAATAAAATCCATTTAGCATGTTAGATCAGCAAAATAAGCGAAAAAAAAATCAGCTGTTACATTATCGCCGGGTGGAAATACAATTTTGTATAAAACAGCTGTTTTTTAAATATTATGAGGTTTTCGGGATGTGAACAATAAAAAATAACGGTGTATGGTTGGAGGTACAAATATTCGTCAGTGCTCTTCACACATATCAATTCCCTGGTTACCTTGCCATACAAACTGTAATAAAGCAATTAGCAAAAAATATTTTCACGCTGATCATCTATCAAAAACACATTTTATTCTATTAATAGCTACATGACGAAATTTTTTCTAACTTACCCCGATCCGACCCGATACCATTTGAAATAAAATCGTTTCCGTAACTGACCTGACCTCTCGCTTCTATGTTCGGTTCTTCGTTGACCACGGTACCTTAAAATACACTAAAAGCCTTTCTTTGCCTAAAAATTGTAGAACTGATTCGAAAAATGGCCGGAATACATGGTTATCTAGCAATATCCAAACGGATTGGGTATAAAAGCTTTTAACGAAGACAGCGGTGATATTAACCCTTTCTGAGTAGCGAATAATAAAATCAGTCCGTCTTACTTTTTTTTGTAAGATATGATTAACTCAGAAAATAATAAAGTATCAGCCTACAAACTGTCCCACTGTAGAGCAAAGGCCTCCATTATATGACATCATCATCAAGCCGAGAGCAATAATTAATCAAGCTTATGTTATCGCAGCTAAACGAAGCTTCCTTGGAGGTGGGCCTTAAGATGAATATGTCCAAGACCAAAATAATGACGAATCATCCTAAAACTGTACCGAATATAACTGTCGGTAGTCACTCATTAGAGGTGGTAAATGATTACGTTTATCTTGGACATTAATTTATCTTTTAGTCGGGGGCCACAAGTAAACGAGGTCACGAGGAGGATCCAGCTGGGATGGGCTGCTTTCGGGAGGTTAGGCTACCTATTTAAATCTAAAATCCCGCAGTGCCTTAAGACAAAGGTATTTAACCAATGTGTCCTCCCAACGCTCACATATGGGGCCGAGACATGGACGCTGACTAAAGGAAATTATGCACAAGTTAAAGGTGGCGCAATCGTGCTATGAAGCGTTCTATGCTCGGTCTTTCTTTACGAGACCGCGTACCAAACGATAAAATTCGGAAGAGAACCAGGGTAGTAGACGTTGGCACGCGAGTGTGTGAGCTAAAGTGGAGATGGGCAGGACATCTGGCAAGGCGTAAAGATGATAGGTGGACTATAAAGCTTACCGAATGGCAGCCAAGAATGGGACGACGTCCTGTGGGTAGACCACCTGCACGATGGTCCGACGATATTGTGACGGTAGTGGGGAAACAATTGATAAGGCTAGCAAGGGACCGAAGGGAGTGGCGGGATAAAGAAGAGGCCTATACTCAGCAGTGATGTGGGCTGATATGATGATGATGATGAACATGCTTGCCAAATGGTGATCACAAACTCGAGCTATAATTCGAAACATTTTTTTTATTTTTTTTATTTTTTTAATTCTATTTTTAGTTTAGGGACTTTAACCTTGTGTGAAACATACTTCGCTCGACCCGGGAATCGAACCAGGACCCTGAGAGCACGGCCTGGTATTTAAACCATAGACCAAGAGGGTTGTTGTTGTTGTTTTTATAGACCAAGAGGGCGTTAAAAAAGTTAGTAGCTGCAGTAAAACAAAATATCAGTAATTATACTGACTGCATTAAATTAATTAATATAAAAAGACAAAGTCTATTAAAAGAACTTGGCTGCTACACTAAAACGCAGTTAGCTTCCATTTTCCCCGTCAGGTGGCAGGCCTGTAGACTTTCGCAATCCGATTCGGATTGGCTATGGAACTGAAATTGTTTCAGGAAAATGTGTACCTCGAGGTACCTCCCGGGTTTATGCTAATAGAATTGATTAGCATTCCTCGACTGTCCCGTGGATATTTCAGGACAAGCAAATGCTAAATATTACTGAAAAAGTGTTACAATTTGTTCAATTCATTTTGGTAGGTATAAGGTGAATATGAATGAGAGAAATGGCGAAACACTGGATAAAGAGAGAGGGTGCTGGGGAGGCGGAAGGGATAGGGGTGTTTTGAAGGTTGGCACTTGTGGCTCCATTGGTAGCGCAGGAGTCTATGGGCGGCGGCAATCGCTTATCATCGATCCGTCTGCTCGTCTGCCACCCATCACTTAAAAAAAGAAAAGTGACTTGTGAAAAGTGATAATTAAATATCCTGCGGTGAACCTTCTCAGTATTAAAACACCTAGACGCAAGAATTTATTATACTTTAACCAAATGTACAAGTAAGTCCAGGGTGTCTCTGTGAAGATTCACATCCCTTTATCCACGTGTTCTACTAACCATTATGAACAACATTTGTTCTACCACTTTTGGAAATTCGCATGAAAAAATTTCAACTTTTCATAGAAAGTCAGTCACGTGACCGACGTGTCATTTTGTATTGGGAGTCGAAATTTTTTTCGATGATTTTCGAAAAGTCGTTGAACAAATGTTGTTCAGAATGGTTCGTAGAAAACGTGATTAAAGGGATGTAAATGTTCACAGATACACCCTGTATATAAGAGGATGCAAGATTTGCACCATATTCATCATCATCAGCCCATTTAAGTCCCCACTGCTGGGGCACGGGCCTCTCTCAATCACATGAGGGGTAATTGCCATACTCACCACGCTTGGCAGACGGGTTGGCGAGGGTTTTGATATAAATGCAGAGTCTTCCTTCTCTGGGTGCTGATGATCAGGCCAGCAGCTTTACCTTAGTCGCCTTTTACGACACCTCGGTAAGAGTGAGGGTGCCCTATTCTACTCTGCCGGGGGCCAAACGCAGGGTAGATATTGCACCATATTGTGATGTCCTAAATATCTATTTATTACTATTACTCTCTCTCTGAGGAGAGCCAATATACTTTGTATATGTATATTCCGGTGATTTTGTTACTTAATTGTATCAAGTAGCAGCCTATATTCTGTCCCACTGCAGGGCAAAGGCCTCTAACATAAAAATCAAGTCCTCGCTACTATGATGGGATTAGGCTTAATCACCTCGCTTGTAATGTTGGTTGTTTTTATTGATGATTGCAATAGAAGCATCACTACAGGCAATGAAATTGAATTTGGTAAGTAAAAAAGAAAATTGTGTTCTCAGCGTGTGTACTTCAATTCAACGGTCGGCGGCCTAAACCATTACTCTGATAATAAAATATTGAGACTAATGTCATTTTATGAGACTCATGTGTTGAAGTAAGAAGTATGTGAAATCCGTGTATGAATATGTTTTTTCCGTTATTTGCTGTATTATTTTTATTTTAAACGGGTGGCTATGCAGAACCTATTCAGACCAGTATTACTGCGACCAGTTGGATCTATTGTGCTACGTATCAGTCCCAAACCCTTCACATTTCAGAAAGTGTATTAGTTGTTCGGGACTAAGATCCCTAGTTTCATTGGGGCTCAAAAAGTGCTTTCCCAGATGTAAGCTACGTTTGCACATCAGTGGTCAGCATTCAGTGATTATGTGTATAGGTGTTTCATCTGCCTCGTTACACATTCTGCAGATTCTAGTGTCACTCAGTCCTATAGTGGCCATGTGCTTATTGAGGCAATAGTGACCGGTTAAAGCTCTTACTAGGATGCGTATGTTGTACCTACTTACCCCAAGAAGCGCAGTGGAGGATCTGCGGTCAAAGGGCTTTATGAGCAGCTTGGAGTGGGTTAATCCCGGCAATTATAGCCATGATTATTAGTTATTTGCTGTAAGATTTATAATTAAGTTTTTTGTTTAAATATAACTAAGAGCTGTGAAATTTGAATAAACCATATAATAAAAAAAATAACTCCCTCTTTATGGGACGTTTACATATTATATAAATAATTGTAGTCTTTTGGCGGAAAATCGCTAAAACATTCAGTCCAATTAGAGCTTTTAAAGATGACGCACAAACTTTATAAGTGTTTGAGACAGTACCTACTATTTTGAAGAATAAAAGAAGTATATTTAGACCTAAAAACTTTTTGTTCCTTACAATCATACCTACCTACGTCTAATCTTCGATAAGATGATCTCTGTTCAGTTAATTTAATTATAATAATAATGGAATTTGATATTGCTACGAACAATCAATTATTACAGCTCTGCGATACATAATAACAGTAGGTATAAAATGTTTGCTGAAATTGAATAAGTTCATTAGAGCCCAAACCGCGGGGTTTATTACGTTCTCATACGTTTTGAACGCGCTTCCAACAGACGATCGGAATATTTATTCACTTAGGATTATTTGATTTGCGTTGATGGTTTATGGTTCGGGTGGTAGAAATTGCCTGCTTTCGCCTAGAATTCAACTTTGAACAATAATAAATAAATACCCTAATAGCCATTTAAAAAAACGTTGAGAATATTAAAAAAAAAAAGTATTTACAGTATGACCGTGGGAGGGCTACGCTTCGGCATGAATGGGCCGGCTCGACCGGAGTGATACCACTATCTCATAAAAAACCGGCATGTAGCAGCACTGAGCTTTATTTCGCTGCGCAGCTGAGATTACTAGAGGCCAAATCCGGGGGAAATTGTGACTCTTGTCTTGTTGATTGTGAGAGTTGTGACTTCACTGGTGTCGCGGGTGTCTATAGGCGGCGGCAATGGCTTACCATCAAGCGATCCATCTGCTCGTCTGCCAACTATCACATAAAAATAAAAAGTATCCTAAAATTTATCCTAGTAAAAACCAAACCCTTAAGCTGTTGGGTTAGTTAACGTCTTCGTTGTCGCTGGGCAGCTTAAGCTGCACGGCGTATTTTGAAGCGTCTATGATGCTACGCCTCCATGGACAATGTGCCTTATGCTATTAGAACTAACGCATGTACGAGAAGTAGTATACCCAGAGATTGGTAAATCAAATAGGTAACTATTGATCAAACATAAATTGAACATTACACGAATTTGTCAAGAGTTCTTGCCTAAAATGACGGATTTGCTAGTGACCACATCAGCCATATACAGGATAGTACTCAGACTAACTTCAAAAAAAGGATTATAGCAGTAATATTTTCGATATCGGTATCAGTAGGAGGATACCTATTACTGTGTAATTATTTACCTCACCTTTATTATTCACATTTCAAACGTCATATACTTCAACATTGACCTGTTTGGAACAGTGGTAATGAACACTGCCTCTGGTGCAAGGGTTGCGGGTTCGATCGCCGCACAAAGATCGCATTACAAAGATTTGTGTGCATGAACATCTCTGTTTGTATAGGTATGGGTGTTTTCTATGTATTGTAAAAAGTATTAAGTGTGTTCTTGATTGTGTTGGTCTAGGTGTTTTCTATATATTATAAGTATGTATTTACAAAAGAAAAGTATTCACTTTGTACTTCCGCTGTTGCTCCTGGTATCCGTAACACAGGTGCTTGAGCCACCTATGTCGGAGTCAGATCAATGTATGAGATGTTGTGAAATATTATATTATTATTTACAAAAAGACATCAGCACAATCTCCTGACTAAAATAAATCCAACGATAAGAACCCCTAAAGGAAACACTTGTCTCAGATGAAGCTGAAAACACCAGGTAATCGTTTAACTCTTAACCCGAATTTAGGCTTGAACCGAAGTAATTTTCCAATCCATTGAATACAGGCCTTCATCTGTATACAAGGTGTATCGGCAAAAATGTTCTTCCCTTTGACCACCGCTTGTAGCAAAAGCTGTCCCTCTGGAGTCAGGATTTGGGAAGTCTGGAAAATAAAATTGGGTTCGATTCTCGCCCAGTACAAACATTTGTGTGCATGAACTTGAATGTTTGTAATGACCTGCATGTATTTACAGAAGAAAAGTATTACAATGTATGTGTATGTAATTCAGCTGTTGGTTGTGATATCCGTAACACAGGTGCTTGAGCTACGTATCTCGGAGTCAGACAAATTGGTCATATGATGTGGTAAAAAAAAAGAGAAATTGACACGACTGTCATCTTCGCAACACAGGGAACCAGACCTCCTGAATTATGGTTGCACGTTTCAGAAACTATCCGAGACGTGCAGGTTTCCGAGGGATGAAAATATTTACCGATACACCCTGTATAGAACTCGGGTTCATTGAAAGGTATAGTGTGAAGGTAGCAACGAGATAAAAGATTATTATTTACTCTCATGGAAAATTTTACGGTGTGTGTTAACAAGGCGAAAGGGGATGACGACGGTGAAGAGGCTTTTAGCATAGGTAGGTATGTGCTTTGCTGTCTTTAATTTTTGCAATCGAGATTCAGTTCATTTAAGCAAATGATTAGAAACGAATACATGTGTGATATGGATGAGGTGTAAATGAATCACGCGTTTGTAAGGGAAAGGAAAGCAACTCTGATGATAAGTGACTCTGAACAGAACAGCGACACACGCCGTGACGCGATGACGTCAGCGCTTGCTAGTTTGTACATATCACATAAAAACTTTGTTTGATAGCTGTATTATATAATGGGCTTATGAAAATAGTTTCATAACGAAAGTTCCTTTAAATTGCATTAGTAATCGATTAGTAATAATATAATTAACTTGTAAATAATTTTAAAATCTGATAGAATTTAAAATAGACTTTGAAAGATAAAAAAATACAATAAGTGTATATATTATACAAAGTTAAGAATATATTGTATAAGTTCTTTTTTACCGTTATATTATCTAGTACATTTTATTTAAATAAAATGTTGATCTCCAACCTTGTCAACATCCCTACACCTATACTAATATTGAGTTTAGTAACCTATTATAAACTCGAGAATTTAATCAAGTTTATCTTATGTGCAGATAACAATAAATTATATGGCTAGAGAAACTCAATCACCGTCCCTTTTACGGCCTGCGGAATCGCGGGGCATCGTATCTATAAATAAATAATCAGTGCCTTCTAAATGTCGGGTTGTTTGTCCAGGACGAGTGAGATTAACCAGAAGGGATGGACCGGGGTAAGCCAATAAGGCAGATGCTGTTGATTCTCCTGATAAAATTGGTTTACCCTACAAAAGTTAATTTAAGCTGGTGAAATGGGAATGGGAAAAATATATGACCCCTGTCCCCACCCAATAATAGAAATGAAATTTAGCTCAATTGATGGATTGAATCTTATCCTTAAAGAAATCAAGTTTTGAACTCCTTAGGCTGGATTTGACCATTTTTTATCCGAGGAAAAGTCTATGGTGTAACGTCAGTTTTTTACAGAATGACAGAATGACGTGACGTCACGTTTTTTATTGTGACAGAGCTATACCATAGATTTATTAGCGGATTAATATTGGTCGGATTGGACCTCAGTGTCACAAGCTAGTGTAATCAAAATTTAGTCGATCAATCTTTATCCGACAATATTATTATTAATCTGCCTAATCATGGCAGACGAGCAGATGGATCACCTGATGGTAAGTCATTGCCGCCACCCATGGACACCCGCGACACCAGTGGAGTCATCAAGTGCGCTACCAACCTTTTAAACCCCCCTTTCTTCCGAATAAGGCCTCCTGTACCCTCACTCACTCAAGTGAAACACGCATAGTGATGCTTCACGCTGGTTTAAAAACCTGTTCACAAAGTGAAAAATATATTGGTCGACACATTAACGGACCATAATTTCACTCAATTATATCAGTGGGAATTTAATGAACCACCGCCTGAGGGTCAGGAATTGCAGCTAAAAATGTAAATATTAAAACTTCCTTGCACAAAAACCAGTGAAGACGCTGTGTGTCACCACACGCCTGGAGTGTTGGCCCTCGAGGCTCGGTGTCAAGAGGCGCGCGCGGCAATCCTCTCCCCTGACCCCGATTGCGAGACTCTCGTTAATTTTTGATAGCCCCTTCCTTTTTATGCAGCACAGGGATATTGTGGGTTCGGATTTTGAAATTTCTAATGGTTAGATTTTGTATAATAGACCTGGACAAAAACTTATCTTTTTAAAAATTGGAACATTTGCAAAGATACGGAACAGTGGAACGCTTCATTTGAATCATTTGGAACATCACATCTCAGATAGATCCGTGATTAATCGGATCACGGAATCACTCCGCTCCTTCGGTTCATTCGGCTCTCTCGAATCCATCAGCTCTTTTGCATCATTAGGCTCATTCGGCTCAATCCGTATCAATGAGCGAGATTACTACCGCGTACCGATTGACCACTCTGAGTCACGATCCATTTGAGGCGAATGTTACATTCGAGAGCGAACATTACAGATTCGGAACAGTGTACTGTATCATTTAATGTGGCTGAGTCGGATTACTCAGTCGTTTTAGTAAAGAGTTACACACGTCTATTTTGTAGAGAATTCTTTATTTCAATAGACATTTTTTATTGATTGCGTGGGAATTCTTAATTTAGAAATTGTATTTTTTTTTTAAAACATCAATTGTGATAGGTATAGGAAAATTTGAGATTCCTTGTGTCTATAATTAACGAAGCTCACGTGACAGAAGTGGCGCCCTATCACGGGACTTTTTTGGTGGCGCTAACTTTACTTAGGTTTGGAGAGAAATATAAATATTACTTATAGTTACATTTTTATTTTAAAATAATAATTACCTTTTTATGGTAAATTTGTTAGCCATTTATTTGTTGTAAGGTTTAATACTCACTTAAGCGGAAATATTTGTCAACCAACAACAAGACCAACCAAGCATATTTATTTGTGATTCTCGAATATTCATTAATTATTTTACTCATATTATACTTTCTTACATTAAGTCTATCTCACAGACAGTGTCAAACAAGCGTGCGGCTAACCTAAAACAATAATAGATAAGTTTTCCACCACTACAAAAAAAAATGCTCTTAATGAATCCGACTTACCTACTTAGTTTGCTTAATTTTCTCCCCCCGGAGTTCCGAAAAACACGTGACGTCACGTTTTTTATTGTGAAAAGAGGTCACCGGGAAAAGCCATTAATCAAAGCTGGTTCTGTACATAAATAGATAACAGAATAAACACCATCTCTGCTATGATGAATGAAGGTAGGTTTGGAAAGGCACATCGAGGAATTTGATGGTCGTGGCATTCGTGTTATCGATACTTTTATTGTTCCCACTAGTTGCCACTATTTGATAGAACTGTTCATTACGATTATATTACGCATTTAAAAAACATGCAATTTTTTTTAAGCACTTTTCCCAATATATTTTAAGTTATATTTTCGCTATACAGCCATAAAACCCATCCGCTATGATGGTCTATTCATTGTCTGTGCCGTGACGTCACTGTTATTGTAAGCAATACGATGACTGTGGAATAAAAAGTATGGGTTGAAGTTTTACGTTTTTTTTAATATGGCTCTACCCAAAGATAATTTGCCAATGACAAGTAACTTATTGAGAATAAGTAGGTAGTCAACAGTTGAAGTCAGTCAAAGTCAACGACCTACGGATTCAGCGGATATCACTCTAAAAGCAATCGCGGGTTTTAAGACTCTATTAGGTCCAAGCAAGTTGTCACGAGACAACTCACTCGACACACAATAGCAGTGTTAAAAACAATACAATCCAACGATTCTTATTATTAGGGTCACTTTGCGGCACTTCACTTGACAAAACAAACACCAAATTTGTACACTAAAAACCACTAGTCACTAATTTAAAACCTTTGAATTGCATCAACCCACGCGGCTTGTTTTAGCCCTACTCGGATTCGGCGGGTAGGGCTAAAAGAAGCCGCGTGGGTTTTACGTAGAAACGTAGAGTAGAACCATGCCGGATGGTGTTTTCAATCAAGAGAAAAAAAAGTAAAAATATAACAGGTTTAAGTAGATTTTTTACATCAATCCCTTATTTATATTCATTGAAGTTTATATATTTCGGACCTTTGTACGGAATAATATTTGCGTTAAAAGTTATTTTTATAAATGGTGACATAAGGCAACTTGCCTATTATTGATAAACAAACAAACAAACCATCTTTGGATTGGTTGTAGTCAAGTTATAAAAAAATATAGCACAAGCAATTTTTACTTAACTAATATATCGTGTGTAATCTTGTCTCGAATTTTATTTTTTATGTGATAGGTATAAGACGAGCAGACGGATCGCCTTGCCGAAGCGATTGCCGTCGACCATATACACACGCGACACTAGTAGAGCCACAAGTGCGCTTCCAGCCTTTAAAGCCCCGTTTCCCCCGGATTGAGCCTCCGGTACCTCATTCACGCAGCGAAACATAGCACAGTGCGGATTCACACCGGTTTTCTGCGAGGAGGTGGTATCACTCTGGTCGAGCCGGCCCATTCATTCCGAAACGTGGTTTTCCCACGGTAAATGTTTTATTAGGTAAACAGTAGAAATAAGAATTAGGTAGGTTTAATTTTAAATGTAAATATTTTTGTTTAGTTTTACTATAATATTTGTTTCAATTGATCAATATATTTGAAATTATTAGATATGTTCTAAAAGAAAATAATGTTAAGAATTGGTAATGACGCCCTGTTGGTCAAGTGGTTTAAGTACCGGGCTATGATCTCAGGGTCCTGGGTTCGATTCCCGGGTCGAGTAAAAAGTGTGTATCGAATTTTTAGAACATTGCTCGGGTTGCACCAATCCGCTTTACGCAAGCGTGGTGATTAAGCCTAATCGCATCATAGTAGCGAAGATTTGATTTCTATGATTGGGGCTTTGCCCTGCAGTGGGACAGTATACAGGCTGATACTACTAAGTATTGGTAAAATAAAGCAGGAATCAGGCATTTTCACGAAGCAAACATAAATGTGTTTAGCTTCTATAAATATCCCGCAGATTTATTGAGGAACTCCCGGTGACGGGAGCACAGAATTTTATTTCCTGGCTATTAAACATGTAAACCGAGTATTTTGATACTTTTATTGTTACGAATTTATTTTATTTAGGTAACTACCTACTAATCATTGACCAAAACTAAAAACTCAAATAATTCTTTGTTTGTATAGGCTTGTACACATCACTTATAGATCGGTATACATTTGAATGACTTAATAATATTTATAAGTACTTATGTATAAACTTACATGTTAATACATATATATGTTGATACATAAAATATACTAAAGATATAAATAAACATAATGCGATCCTACCATCGCCTCGGAAAGTTGTTTCTGGTTGAGAAGATCCGGCGAGAAACTCGCCAGTTACTCTTTTTACCACATCATCTGATGGCACCTGTATGACCCTGGCTCATTCTTCTAGGGTCTCTATCACAAAATCTACATCTATACTATTAATAAAGAGACAATGCTGCGGCGGGTAACTGACAGACTGACTGATCTATTAACGCACAGGCGAAACTACTGGACCGAAAATCACGAAAATATTTTTAAATTTTTCAGTCATTTCGCCTGTACAAAAACTTGTTGCTTATTTTTTATCGATAATATGGACGTTCGTCACATCCCTAAAGTCGACCTATATCTTGAACAAACGGCCGTTTGTTTTGCTTTGAGGTTGCAGTTTAGCTGAAGAATGGATATCGGGCTGGAGTTTATTGAGGAACATGAACTTGATAATGCTTGTCTGATATTAGATTAGTTATCAGTGGGATATAACTGATGCACTCAGAAACGTCAATTAAGCTCAATGTTAATCATTTATTAGACCTGGCAAAAATGTATCTTTCTAAAGATTGGATCACTTGGATCTGGAACAGTGAAAGGAATCGTTTCAGTGATACGCTTCATTTAGAACATCTAACTCTACTCTTAGAAAGATTCAGAACAGGTTAGAATTACCATAGAATTATAACAAGACTAGAAACCTAATCTGTGCCCACAATTTGCCGTACGGCTCCAAACGCCCGGACCGCTCCGCAGTCGTCAATGTCAATGCCTGTCGAACGCATCTCGTGAAAATTAATTTACTATGAAGATTTGTGCTGTTAAATTTTGTCATAATGATTCGGAACAGCATAAGAAGTGTAATAACATCAATTTTCACAGGAAAGCATCCAATATTTCATAGTATTTTGTTTTTTATAAGCTAAAAATACAAACGATTTATTAAAATGCTCAGTGTTGCCTGATAATGAAAAAAAAATATTTTCCCCATTTCAACTTTATTGTAAGATTTGATTGTTCCGACTGATTAATTTAAACGGTTGCTACTGATGTTTGCAGCGTGAAGCAGTGTCTCTACAGTATATTGAATCATCAAATATTGCTTTATCTTGTTTAATTTACAATTATTCAATAAAAACCAAAGGTGTTTCCCAATGGTATCAAGGTTATTTGCACACGCCAATCATGTCACAATCATCTCTAGTATGATTTCAAAAATGACCATGCAAAACTTAATTCAGATTCTAGAGATATATAATTGTGACATGAATAAAATGGCGAACTCAAAATAAGCTTGAAAAATCATAAATCCTTTTTTTATTTTAAATGTTGTGAACATTTTTTTTACAACCCTAATTTCATAATAATGAATATACTTTTATTGCACTCAAAATAAAGTATGAAAACTTAAAAACTAGATATTACAGGATGTGTACAACGAAGGCGTATATATATAATAATTGCTGTATGTGTATAATAATTACTTGCCAACTAATTTATATAATCACAGTTAGGTAGATACTTGTAAGCTTTGTTCTAGGTACTATTAAAACCAGTACAGTTACTACAATAACCATTTCCCGTGTTTTAGGGAAATAGGTTGTGACTGGTAACATTAATTAGGATTTTTATGTTGATACTACGTACATAGTACCAACTTGAAAAATCAAATTGTGCTTCAAATTTGAGGTGACAGAAGTATGGACACTATCCTTCTAGTCTTGTTATAATTCTATGAGAATTACCCTTTATTTAAATTATTTTATCAAGTTTCATACATTCCATTGATTTTTATTACTATTAGCTTAAAGATTATTTATATGTGACATTTTAATGGCTGTCATTTCTATCCATGTTATGTCTACCTATCTCTTTCCGGCCATTGCACTCCGGGCCGGTGGAAATTTCCAGCGACAAAAAAAGATAATAAAAATAGGTATATAAAGAAGAATAACGGTACCACCCATCTTCGTCCAATATCATCATATCATCATCAGCTCACATCCACTGACTGCTGAATATATAGGCCTCTTCTTTATCACGCCACTCCCTTCTGTCCCCTGTCAGCCCCTATCAATCGTCTAATATACATAGTACAATATATATATATATATATATATATATATATATATATATATATATATATATATATATATATATATATATAACAATATATTCGTCCAATATACGGAAAATATTTCAGAGATAGCCTACGTAATCATGACCAATAACAGATTTTACTTTGAACGCTTCCTTCACTCCGAATCAAAATGATAAGTTGTTTTAATATTTACGTGTTACCAAAATTATGATTAATTGATTGTATACGGCGGGAAAATATACTACAGATTTGTTACCGTTACTGATCCCATTAATATCTGACAGCTTCATTCTTCATATTTTCCAAAGCCCATACTAAAATTGTATAATTTATTGAAAAAAAAAGACGTACAGGGTTGGGGAAACGTCGCGAGGGCGTGAAAATTACACTTTTTTAAGCAATTCATTGGATTTTTGAATATGGAATCATACATAGTACATTTAAGCTGGTTATTTGTAAAATTTAAAGACATATTTCTTTATAAAAGTAATACAAAAATCCACTATTTTAGTGCTAATAACTTTTATTACACATCACGAGCTCTTTTTGTTATTTTTTTGATATAGTAAAGCAAATCCTATCATGTAATGAATTAGCACATTTTTTAGAAAACATCCTCTTGTATATAAGATATTTTTAAGACCCATAGTTGTCTTAGTTAGGTACCTAAAAAGTACGATCTAGCAAACCGTTCTTACCCGCTTTACCATGATGTCTGGCGTGTCTACGGTTTCTGGCTTGTTGATTCAAATACAGAAATCAATATTCTGAATTAATATCCTCCAACCGATTACGGCTACGGCGGCCAATCTCAGCCACGTACGCAGGATACATTATAGTACTCAAGTGTGTGCGCAAACACAAGTGCACTCTCTATTCCCTGACCCTGATATTCCGATGGTGGACTACTGTGACACGACCGGAGACCAGATCGCGCGCAGGACCAACAGCTTACCGTGCTTTCTGAGGCACGGGGGTACAAGACCGCTAACTTTCAGACTCGGGCCTGCCATTAAGAATTTCTCACCGTAAATTAGGTACAAATTTTTGACCCGACCCGTGGATCAAACTCGGACCTCTTGCGCAGCCGTCGCTTTAAAGTGCGACCCGCTAACCACTGCGCCACTGAGGCAGTCAATTCTGAATTAGCAGAAGATTTCTCCTCCTCTAGTCGTTTTCCCCATTACTGAGGGTCGTGGCCGCAGTATGCTCTTTATAATAGACCTCCATCTATGTCTGTCTTTTGGAATGTGGAGAGCGTCATACAGCTTGGTGTCCAGCGTCGAACGTATTTGGTCCGACCATCTGATAAGGCTACGACCTCTGGGTCTCCTTCCATCCACCTTGCCGGTGACCATCAGCTGTTCCAGATTAGAATATAGCAGAAGATTAAATAACATTATTTACATTAGGCGGATACTCGTACCTACTTTACAAGTGATTGGTATGAACCATAAATGTACAAATCTTTCCTCTTTAAAATAGACGTGTGTAACTCACGGATCACGGATCTTTGTGAGAGTCGATGTTCCAAATGAAGCGTTTCACCGTTCCGCATCTCTGCACTGATCCAGACGACAATGTTCCAATCTTTTGAAAGATTCGTTTTTGCCAGGTCTACTTTATAATATTACTATGGATAATAATATTGCACCCCACTGTGTTTAGCTAATGTAAAGACCAACTAATGGACACTCTGAATGGACTATTTATTTCGCTTAGGAACCAATTGGAACATCCCTTTTGTTGTTCTGATTGTTCGAGACTAATGAAGGAGAAACTGTTTGGAGATAAGTGAAATCAGTAAGAAAGAAATATGTTTTTGGAATAATAACAATATATTTGCGCATTTTACTGTGTTGGTTGTTATGGAAGGAAGGAACAAATGGTTATGTAATTTGCTTCCCCCATCCCCATCATTTCCCCGCATCGACAAACTCATGAAACCGAACAATTATGTAAAGTAAACTAAAGTATCAGCCTATATACTGTCCCATTGCAGGCAAAAGGCCTTCGTCATAATAATAATAATAATAACTCTCACAACATCTCATACGTTGACCTGATTCCGTACTAAGTAGCTTAAGCAATCGTGTTACAGATATCAGAAAACAGAGGAACACAAATATATACTTAAATACATATATTACACCCAGACACTGAACAAACACAAGTGTTTATCGCACGAATGTTTGTCCAGGGTGGGGATCGAACCCACGACCTTTGGCGTAAGAGGCAGGGTCACTACCAATTGCGCCATCCGGTCAGCCATTCATAGAAATTAAAATTAAGTCCTCGCTTCTTTGATGTTAGGATTGGTGATCACAAACCCGAGCTATGTTAAAAAAATTGAAGCATACTTTTTGCTTGACCCGGGAATCGAACTCAGGACCCCGAGATCATGGCCCGGTACTTAAACCACTAGGCTAACAGGACATTAAACTGAACAATAGTTTTTATTAATTCAGATTTATTTGGTCAAAAGATTTTACTTTTTTTTAAAATTTTTACACAAACTTTAGAATGACCTTACGGCGCATTTGGTAGCGGTCAAAAGTCGTGGATTCCATCCCCACCCTGGGTACACATTTGTGTGATGAACACTTGTGTTTTTCAGTGTCTGGGTGTTATATTATGTATTTATTTTTTGAACACGTTGTATTAAACAATAGCCCTACGATTACGTTTTAAAAACTACTGTAAGATAAAGTAAAATATCAGCCTATAAACTGTCCCACTGCAGGGCAAAGGCCTCCAATATAGTAATCAAGTTATCGCTACTATGATGGGATTAGGATTACCACGCTAGCCAAATGCAGATTGGTGATCACAAACTCGAGCTATGTTCGAAAAATTCGAAACATACTTTTAGCTCGACCCGGGAATCGAACCCAGGACCCCGAGATCACGGTCCGGTACTTAAACCACTAGACCAACAGGGCGTTTAAAAACTTACTGGACTTCTTTGTAATTCCTTAGTTTTTTTAATGATATAGGGAAGTCGAGCAGACATATCACCAGTGTAAGTGATTATCCACCGAAAATACAATAGATAGATAGATAGATATACTTTATTGCAAAAAAAAAACTATTTAAAAAAAAATTGGCATTACAGAAGCTTAAATGTACAATTTCGGCGGTCTTATCGCTGGAAGCGATTTCTACCAGACAAACTTCATGCAAAGGACATTTGATAGTACAATGTCAAAGAAGTGCGCTGTCGGCCTATAAAGGAGTACGCTCTTTCTTGAAGATTTGTTGTTTAGTACGAAATCAGTTCAATATATAGTTGTATCCAATTATTTATTAATTGTAGGCATCCCAGGGGTAGAGACAGCACCGAATTTAACAGAGTACAGTCGAGTAGAGATAGCACCAAATGTCACAGAGTACAGTCAAAAGCTTTGCAGATGTCCGGCAAAGTTTAGAGTTGGCTCGAGTGTCTAGACTTAGACTTAGAGCGGAGGAGTAACAAGAGGAATTAGTGAGTGCTCGCTGTTAGCGCTGACAGTTTGAGGCTAACTCTGAGGTGGAGTTTTATTGTTTATCTTTGTATTCAGGATAACATAACAACAAAAAGGAGATTTATACACCGATATTTTTAGGGTTCCGTAGCCAAATGGCAAAAAACGGAACCCTTATAGACTCGTCATGTCTGTCTGTCTGTCCGTCTGTCCGTCCTTATGTCACAGCCACATTTTTTCCGAAACTATAAGAAGTATACTATTGAAACTTGGTAAATAGATGTATTTTGTTAACCGCATTACGATTTTTACACAAAAATTGGAAAAATAAAAAAATTGTTGGGGTCTCCATACTTGAAACTGAAACTCAATTTTTTTTTCATCAAACCTATACGTGTGGGGTATCTATGGATAGGTCTTTAAAATAATGTTGAGGTTTTTTACATAATTTTTTTCTAAACACAATACTTTGCGCAAGAGACGCTCCCAAAGTGGTGAATGGACAACATTTCAAAATTGCTAAGCTCTGAAACAAAAAATACCATTTCTTTATTTACTTTTCCGCTGCGCGAATATATATTTATAAATTATTTATATTGCTTATTTACTGAGAAAAAAATTAAAAACTAAAAAACGTAAGATGACGTCATCGGACGGCAGAATGTAAAATATTTCTTTGCTTAGCATATTATAGTTTTAAATTTGCGAAATGCCAGACCCATTACATGCAACTGTCAAAAAAAAGACAACTTGTCAACGTTGAATGAATGAATGACGTTGACAATGTTGACACTAGTATTATTTACCTTTGACAGTAGTACCTTATTTTTATTAAAACAATGATAAGCAAAGGAATATCGCTGTATTCAGCCGTCCGATGACGTCATTTGGCGCTTACGTCTATTTAGAATATAAAGAATTTTAATAATTATTTTATGCATGAAAATGGCCAAATTTTGAAAAAAGAAAAAATATGGGTCTGTTCATTTTATGTCTATTTTCATATAAAAAAACAATATGGACATGTTAAAAATATGAAATGTTGTCCATTGTGTCCCCCCGCCCCCCTCTAAATTCTATAATAAATGAATTATAAAACTAAAAAAAAATATGATGTTCATATTCATGAAAACTAAGAATGAAAATTGGTTTGGACTAGATCTAATAAGTAGTTTTTTTTAATACGTTATGAACCGTAAACCGCAATGTACCTTCCATATATCTTACTTGCTGCTACGGAACCCTTCATGGGCGAGTTTGACTCGCACTTGGCCGGTATTTATCGTTTACATCCCGTATTGTTAATGAAGTCCATTTAGCATATTACACATAACATGCGTATTACATGTTGCATATCACGGTGTATGCAGTCCATTTAACATATTATAACAAATAAGCGAAAAAAGTTCTGCTGTTCCATAGAAAATAGAATCTCTTTTTCGCATATTTTGTTGATCTAACATGCTAAATAGACTTCATACACAATACTTAGTATGAGGATTTCGGGATGTAGGCGATAAAAAAATAAGGGTGTATAACATGACCAAAAGATTTGTAGCAACATAATTTTTCTCAAGTTATGATTTGTGCGTGGGAGAGCCACGCTTCGGCATAATGGGTCGGCTCTGCTAAATGTCTATGGGCGGGGGCAGTCACTTAGGGTGATCCGTCTGCTTGTCTGTTCGTCTGCCACCTACACGTATTACATAAAAAATAATTGAAAAAAATAATACTAAGACTTATTTTCTGCTCGATTTCGGCTGTACGTAAATTTATGGGATATATCAATAATAATAATTCTCACGACATCTCATACGTTGACCTGATTCCGTACTAAGTAGCTTAAGCGCTTGTGTTACAGATATCAGACAACAGAGGAACACAAATATATACTTAATTACATATATTACATCCAGACACTGAACAAACACAAGTGTTCATCGCACGAATGTTTGTCCAGGGTGGGGATCGAATCCACGACCTTTATTTATTTATTTATTTATTTGTTTAAGCTTTGGCGTAAGAGGCAGGGTCACTACCAATTGCGCCATCCGGTCAGTCATATTGTTATATTGCAACGTAATAGCTTCAATATTTACCCTTATAAATTAACCAAACCTAACAGGCAATAATTAAAAATCTTAATAACAACGGTGACAAACACACGCAAAAGCCTTTTTCAATTATGCCATCGCTCATGGCGAATCTCCACAAATGGAAAGTGCTAATGGCGCCATATTTCATTCGGATAAGTGACCCTTTAGTAAAGCGACGTATATTTTTCGCATTTTCCCATTTATGACGGCCGTGTTTCAAACGAAGGACATTAATGTTAGGATTAAATAATAACATAGCACAAAATTAAACCGACATAATATTATATATGTTGCAGTTAAAACCCATTTTTCGTTAGAATTCGTTTTCCCTAGTTAAAATTAGTTATTACTTAATGCCTTTGTTTGAACTAGAAATAATCAGTTAAAACTATAATTTACCACTGACATATTTGATTTTCATATTTTTTTTTAAAAAACACTCATACATTGATACATTGACCTGATTCCGTACTAAGTAGCCTAAGCACTTGTGTTACAGATATCAGACAACAGAGGAACACAAATATATACTTAAATACATATATTCAAAATTCAAAAGTGCTTTATTTGCATAGGCTTATATACAGCTCTTACAAATCGTCATACATGAAAAATATAAATTATAGCTATGTATATTATACATGTTATTAAACATATATGTCGATACAAAAAATATACTAAGAAATGAATAAATATAATGTGATTCTACCACCGGAATCGGAAAGTTGATTCTGACGAGAAGATCCGGCAAGAAACTCGCCAGTTACTCTTTTTAATCACCAAATATTTTTTTTTAAGTACAGTGTCATGGGTGTAGGCGAACAGTTTATCATTTCCACAAATTCTTGTCATTTAAGTAATCATTAACTGTATAATAGGCTTTTGCCATTAAATAATTACACCCAGACAACAGAAACACAAGTGTTCATCGCACGAATGTTTGTCCAGGGTGGGGATCGAACCCACGACCTTTGGCGTAAGAGGCAGGGTCACTACCAATTGCGCCATCCGGTCAGCCATATAAAACGAGTTGTAACATTGAGCTATAGTTAAAACTAGCGCTAAAAAAACTGATTTGGGATTAAAAACAAGATATAAGTTTTAAAAATATTTATTGAAAAGGTGTAAGATACTGGGAACCAAATAATAATAGTCTAAGACTAAAGAAACATTTAAGAGAACATTGACTTAAATTTAGTTGCCAAGATGACAATTTTTTTTTACATTATGGCAGACAAACGAGCAGACGGAGACGGAGATATTAATTATAAGTAGGGAAATTAAATAATCATAAAAGTTTTCAATGTTTTTATGCATAGTTATTATTATGTTTTTTATTTGGCTATCCCATAAACTAAGAAAGTATTCTTATCAGGCCAAAGCAAACCAAACAATGATATTTTATTGTAACATCAATGCAAATATTATGCCAAAAGGAAGAGTGGAATGTCAACGCTACCGAAGCAGATCACCTACAAGGTGGATAGACAGTATCAAGTCTGCTACAAAAGTTTCTATACTGAATGAATACGAACTGCCACAAACAGAGAATGATGGAGAAGTCTCGCAGCCGCCACCCAACATACAGACAATCCATAATCGTGATCACTCCGTCGGGAGTCTTCAACTGAGAAGAAGAAGAAGAATTTACATAGACCATCCCACCCACCCATATAGGTGATTTTGACCGTGGGCGAGCCACGCTTCGGCATGAATTGGCCAGCTCGAGCGGAGTGATACCACAACTCACAGAAAACCGGCGTAAAGCAACTGTGCTGTGTTTCATAGGGTATAGGAGGCCCAATCCGGGGGAAAGGGGGGTTAAAAGGTTGGCATCACACTTGTGATTTTACTGGTGTCGCGGGTGTCTATGGACGGCGGTAATGGCTTTCCATCAGGCTATCCCTCTGCTCGTCTGCCACCTATCACATAAAAAAGACAACGACTATCTTATGTATTTTGTTGTGGGGTAGGTCGTTTTTTTTTAAAGAAATAAATAATCCATCCATCCATAAACCATCCCGAAAATAATTTATATAAGCCATCTCACCCACCCATACACCTTTAGGCAAACAAATAGAAAAAATTATTAGTAAAATTAAGTGCCCGATAAAATAAGTTGCCTCACATTTTTGAAGATCTCTGACTTTATTTCATCAGATATAAAACCTAGGACCTAAAGAAAACCTAAAGGATGCTTCCTTGCAAAGAAAAGGGTGCCGAGTCTCTTTGCCGACCCTCGCCGACGTAAATTCCCAAGTATACTTATTAACAACGTATACACGTTTACGTTGGTTAATAAATCAGGTCGTAAATCCTCCCTGTTAAATAACAGATTGCCGGGTTCGGGAAATTAAATCCTCTTTGTGCCATACCTTTAGGAGCCTGATAACTTTTTGTATCCCAAAACAGAATCACGCATCCTGCTTTATTATTACAGAGTAAAAATACTTTCATGATTATTGTATTAAGAGCTATTGCGTGGTTCAGCCACGCAGGGCTAATCGTGATTAAATGATTTACAGTCCCAAATTCACACTTTACTTATATAAAATGTATTTTGAACTGGTGATTCGTAGTTTCATCATCATCATCATTTCATTTTATTTTTTAATTTTTTAATTTTATTTTTTGTATTTTATTTTATTTTGTCGATATGTACCTACTAATATAATTTTAAGTCATTTTGTTACTAACAATCACTAATGGATCAAAAACTGTGGTCTGAAATAAACAATTTTTATTTTAATTTTTTTTTATTTCAGCCAGTAAACATCCCCAGTAAACATGCTGGACATAGGCCTCCCCCAATGATCTCCATACAGATCGGTCCTGTGCGGCCCGAATCCAAGGGATTCCCGCGACCTTCACCAGATTGTTGGTCCACCTTGTGGGGGGCCTGCCACGGCTTCGACCTCCTGTACGTTGCCTCCACTCGAACACCTTTCTGATCTCCTCGCAATGTGCCCTGTCCGTTGCCAATAAGGCATACAATTCTTAGCTTCATTGGGGCCTATTTAGTACCTTCCTATTAATTTTGGTCATTGGCGTCAGAGGACCACTCCTCGGTATTTGGTGATTATGTGTGCCTACATGCGCTCGTTATATAGAAAAAAATAGGTACTGTATGTCGCAGACTCAGATGGATTTCTCAGGAGCAAGTGTCCTAGTCAAACGCACTACTGACAGATTCAACTGACGTTGACATTTCTCAAACAGTGTTGCCACAGGAATAAATTCGGATACCACCACAAAATATCGTTCAGAAATTAAAATACCCGACATGTATAAGTGCTGTTTATGTTTAACACAAAGTAACTTCAAATAAAACGTAGGTTTTAGCATCATTTACTTTGAAAAACATTGTTCCTGTTAAAATGTGCCATTTATGTAAAAGTACAGCGGCATCAAAATGATATTTTGAGTTTAAACCTGTCAAAAACATTTGAGCATGTGACAAAAGGCAACTGTGTGTCAGTATACGCAAAGGTGAATTTTCATTTAGGTATTGTGCTAAAAGAGAATGCTCATGATTTACGTGGCATTGTTATAAATCAGGACATGAAGCTTCGCCGTTAATTAACAGATTGTCAGGTTTGGGAAATTTATTAGGTGACAGATTCCTTTTTCAATTCTAAAAAGGAAAAAGTGGTATTGTTTAGTGGATTTAGCGCTATTTTGGCTCAGTGGATAAAATTACGCCCCATCCATAGCCATACGGCTCAAATCCGAGCATGCACCACTGTATTTATCTAGTCTATGTGCATATTTTCACTATTAGCTCGGTGGTGATGGAAACATCGTGAAGAAACTTGCACGTCTGGGACAGTTTCTCAAAATTATAGATACCTACATTATTTGAGATGATGATTCAGAATGTCTAACTGTGATCCATGATCTTCAGCAATGCAGCAGCACCTCAGATAGTAGAAGGTATAAGAAAGAAAATCAGTATAATGTGTAAAACATTGTTACATCGCCATCGAAACGATACTTTTACTCCACAGTAAAAGGATCATTTTCTCTTTAAAATGTTTGACCCATACAAATAGTTATGTAAAGGAAGGTACCTATCTAAAAGATGCTCGTATTATCATCTTTTACTCGTTACATTACCACCAGATGGACCGCATGCTCGTCTGTCCATATGTTGCAATAATAAAAAACATTGAAATTAGTACGCTTGATGTTAGTTCTTGTTCCTAAAAGGATTGACGGGCCTCTCTCATCTGTGTGTCTTAGATTGATTGTCCACGAGCCTAAGTTTATCTCAGATCCTACATTATCCTCGCTCCAGGCAAAAAAATTGAGATTCCTCGCAAGATTTAGGGCGTATTGGTCCAAAAATTGCCTTTCCCCTTTTGTGTGTGGCCCGATGTGGCACTAAATTCCGCTCAACACAAAACACTTTCCGATCATGTTTGTCAATACTGTTTAAAAACGGAAGGGAACCTGAAAGTAAATACTTTTAACCAACTTTAAAAGAAGGAGAAGATTCTCAATTGGTCGGGATGTTTTTTTCCATAAGTTGGATAAATGCAAGTTGGGTCGACATGTATTGTAATAAAACATAGAACGTTTCAACTTGTGCTTTTTAAGTAACCTTATCCTAGTAGGTAGGCAAGCAAACTCAAGGTTGCCAAAACAGATTGTCGAATATTTTGATCGCCAGTTCATTCAGTCCTGACTGCGTATACTGTTTAAAAGAAACGTGCTACCTTAAACTTTACCTCAGCGTTAACATATTTTTTTATGATTGGCTTGCTCCTAGCTTTAGAGTTGTAAATATAACTCCGATGGAGCAAGCATTAGATACCGCGCCACGAAAGAAGTCTCGCGGGAAAACACGGATTTATCACGACACGGTGATTCCTTGTGTCTATTTATAGATACCGCGCCACGAAAGAAGTTTAGCAGAAAAACACGGAATTTCAGGACACGGTGATTCCTTGCGTCTATTTATAGATACCGCGCTACGAAAGAAGTCTCGCGGAAAAACACGGATTTTCACGACACGGTAATTCCTTGTGTCTATTTATAGATACCGCGCCACGAAAGAAGTCTCGCGGAAAAACACGGATTTTCACGACACGGTGATTCCTTGTGTCTATTTATAGATACCGCGCAACGAAAGAAGTCTCGCGGAAAAACACGGATTTTCGTGACACGGTGATTCCTTGTGTCTAGGAATCAAATTTGAATGTTGATGGCGACTGACATCTTTGATGGATGGAATGGACTTTAGAAGCAGCCTATTCACACTAGTTTTATCAATTGAGGTTGTTGTCTTTCTGGAAACCAAATGCAGGAAGAGCATATTATGAATTCTGAACTGAATATTTTTACTGCGTATAACCACAGACATAGAATGACCGCCATTCTAATTCTGCTCATATAACTGTTTCTATTTAGACTTGACCGGTTCTATCTTCTATTCCGTTCACTTCACTGAACTCTAACCAGATCTTATTTATTAGAAGCCGTCTGGAGAATTTGTTTGCGTCATAGTGTCGCGCTGGAGTCGTTTATTGCGACTCGAGATCATTCGATTCATTCGGTTTTAATAATCGCAGCGGTGTCTGATTTAAAGAATATCGCTTTAATTAATTGCATCATTCGCGTGACGTCTCGTCAAGTGGACAATTGGGCAAATCTTGCGTGGGAGAAAATCAAATGCGTCCAATCACCTTTCCGGCGGAGATCCGACTAAAGTTCTTCAGTTTACTCGATTATTGTTATGTGGATTTTTATTATTTGAATGTAGGTTTGTTGATGTTTTTCAAGTCACTTAAAAACTTAATTTACGTGTAAGTAGACAACTTTTTATTCGAATTTTTCGAACATAACTCGGGTTTGTATCATCAATAAGAATTAGGCAAGCGTGGTGAGTAAGCCTAATTCCATCATAGTAACGATGGCTTGAGTTCTATGGTGGAGCCTTTGCCCCTCAGTGGAATAGTAAATTGGGGAAATAAGCTGATACTTACTTTATTCTCTTGACTCAGTCATATTTATGATTCAAATTGGACGATTTGTATTCGAATGTAATTTCTGTTATTGTTTAATGTATTGTTTCACTCGAGAAAATGTCGAGTTTAGTCGCATCACTACTCGTTTGTAGTCGCCGGAGATAAGGCAAATGGGGAACAGGCTTTTGGGTTAAATTAACGATTTAAATTTAGCGCATTTCTTTTTCTCCGTAAACACTTAAATTAGATATAAAAATGGTTTGTTGTAGTCTCGGAAAACACTTTTATTTTTATTTTTCGATTTTTTAAGTGTTTTTGTCTTTACTGAGAATTTGCTGAATCGTCTAGCTGTGTAGCTTTTAGCACCAATTTTAGAGTGCTATTTTACTTTGGCCGAGTGGTCCCGGCAGAGTTTAATAGGCCACCCTCACTCTTACCGAGGTGTCGTAAAAGGCGACTAAGGTAAAGCTGCTGGCATGATCATCAGCACCCAGAGAAGGAAAACTCTGCACTTATATCTAAACCCTCGCCAACCCGTCTGCCAAGCGTGGTGAGTATGGCAACTACCCCTCATGTCATTGAGGGAGGCCCGTGCCCCAGCAGTGGGGACTTAAATGGGCTGATGATGATGATGATGATGATTTTACTTTGTCTGTAGATTTATTAGGCAAGAAAATTGAAAGTAGGATATTTTCTAATGACTCAGCTGGTGTTGCTGTGTGTGTTATTGACTTACCACCAGGCAATCCTTTTGCTCGTCTGCTACCTTTATTTTTATTTTTTATAGCTGGGTAATGGGGGGGCATTAAACCCCTATTCCCCCAATCCGGGGGAATAGGGGTTTAATGGTTGGCAGCACACTTGTGACTCCACTGGTGTTGCGGGTGTCAATGGGCGGCGGCAATCGTTTACCAATAGGCGATCCGTCTGCTCGTCTGCCACCTATCAAATAAAAAAAAGGCAGCCTATAAAGTCCCACTGTTGGGCCCAAAGGCCTCCCCCAAGTTCTTCCATTGATCTCTGTCCAAAGTCCTTACTTCCTTGTTTTGAATGTACTTGTAAAAATCGTCACACTGTCTTGTTCTGGGCCTACCCCGTAGTCGCCGTCCATAGGTCGACCGCCATTGAGTGACAATTTTTGTCTATCTTTCGGAGCCCATTCTGCACACATGACCCGCCCTATCCCATTTCAGTCTTGCAGCTTTTCGACCGACATCTGCGATTCCATTCTTGGAGCCTATATTGGAGTTACGCATTCTATCTGATATTTTGACCACCTATCACATAAAAAAGTAAGCGCATCGTTATTACAGCGTGCTAATTGGTTGAGTTATATGCTAAGGCGATACTGCGCGAAACTAGCGCCGCCAAGAGATTTATTTTGATTGTGGCGAATAGGAGACACTTGTCGAAAAAGTGAACAACGGATTCTTTAAGGAAATTATTTACAATTTTTTGAGACAAACTTACGTCACGTTACGGAAAGAGTGAACAGACATCTAAGCGAACGCGTTACATCCTAGACCTCATCGTCACTTTCCATTAGGTGAGATTGTGTAGCCTATAGTTCATAAAACAAATCCTGTAAGTAAAATTAATCTTGATGATTACGGAGTTTAATGTCACTTTTTAGAAAAATGTCTCATATTTGCCACAGTCAATATAAATCACTTGGCGGCGCTAGTATCGTCGCAGTATCGCCTTAATACTTTTCTTCTGACTTTTACATGCTCAAATTTAATTATTATAATTTGGAGTCCAAATAGACACTCAGTAAAGCCGAAACGATTATGGTAATAAGGCCCTCATGTTGATATCACACCGAGATGGTAATCATATAAGGATGTTCTCACATGGGCCTTCGAAGGCAGGATGGTTAAGTCTTTTCCGTAGGGAATTCCAAAAGAGCACAAAGCCATAACATTATGCGCCTAACATTATCTGCACGCAACGGTCTCTGCAGAATGAAACCTTCTCTTTAGTATAGCCACAGTTACGCGTAACTTAATATTTGGGTAATTGATGGTTCGTAAGTGGAAATGAAAATATGTATAGTCCCTAAGAAGTTCATAGTGTGACTTTTTTATTTGTGTCTTTATATCACCGCTGGGACCAGATGGTGACCACGTAAAATCTTACTCAGGATCAGGCACGCTAGATAAATGAAAGTTATTTATTTATCAAGTACTTAAAAAAAAATATATATTTACATAAAGCTCACAGAAGACCGGCGTGAAGCAGCGCCTGCGCTGTGTTTCGCCGTGTGAGTGAGGTTACCGGAGGCCCAATGGGGGGAAGGGGAAAAGGCTGGCAGTGCACATGTGACTCCACTGGTGTTGCGGGTGACCATGGGCGGCGGAATTGCTTACCATCAGGTGATCCGTCTGCTCGTCTGGCACCTCTCATATAAAAAAAAAACTAAGCGGTAACAATAAGGTACACTAAGTATACAAAAAATAATATGATATAGACAGTGGACCTCGCACTAGGCATAGCCTGTCCTGCGAGGACCATAACCATGATTTCCAATATTGATTTAGGAGGAAATACAATCAAAAAGTTTCTTTAAAAATTTCAAAAGAATGGAAAACTTCACGACACTAAATGCATTTCGGCAAAGCGCGAAGTACTACGAGTAATAGAAATTACTCGTAGTCACACCAGTGTGACAAAATTGGTGTGGACACGAGTCCGGCGGGGTTTCTTTGTAGGTGTCAATTATCTGTTCTATACCTTCTATAATACTTTGTGCTTCATGAAACGGGCTGTATCTATTTCATTTATTGTCTATTGGCTCACCTTAGCCTGATAAGTAAGCCGAAAGGAGAGCCCGCATTCCAATTATAATTGACGCGGTGGCATGGCAGCACTTCCGTTGAAACTGCCATATTGACCCGCTAGAAGTTAATTGTACGATTCGATAAAAAAAAAATGTGGTTAGAACTGTGGCATCGAGTTACACCTTTTTATGTAAGGATGTGTGTATTTAACCGTTCAACAGCTGCTAGTCTCATCTCATGTTTGTTAAACTAGTATTAACCACATTTTTCTTTGTCCCCAGGTGGCAGTAACAATGAAAATGTCGTCATCGGTGCGCAAATAGTGTGCGTGTGAGAGTGCGGAGCGATGGGTGGGCGGTGGTAGCCCCGGGCATGGAGGAGGACGAGCGGCGGCTCTCGTTCCCGCCGCCGGCGCCGCTCAACTCGCCCGGCGAGGAGATCGACGGCTCCAGGCTTCTTGGAGAGATCGTTAGAACCCTAGAAGCGACGAACCCGGAGGCGGCGGCGCCACTGGTCGCTTCGCAGTCGCGAGATGCGCTGGACGTGGACTCACTCTCCTGTGAGAAGCCGCGGAGGGAGGAGCTGCGGATTCCGCTCGAAGGGGTCACGTTTGCGAGTGAGACCGCGACGCGCGATGGAAGGGAGGAACCGCGCGCAGCGGTCACTCCTTTCACTCGGGAGTCGGCCCGGCGGGCAGGGTCGCGAGGAGCTCAGCTCGTACGGGAGTTTGGGTTCATGCCCCGACGACGGCTTAGTGTGGAGGACGGGGCGAGGCTGCCGAGGAAGTACGAGCCGTTTCCACCTAAGCTGTACGGGCGGCCGTTGGAGGAGATCGACAACTTTATTTATGATGAGGTTAGTGGCATTCTTATGTGTTTATTAATAGGGCCAGAACGCATTTTTTTTTTGTACTGATTATACTTTCCTTATTATTTATTGCAGAGTAAGATGACTAGGACTATCTTGTATGGCCGAGTAGGAAAACCTATTGTTTCGAAATTACTGTAGAATACTTATTTTCACATAAATTCCCAATTAGTACATCTAGATACATTTTTTAAGCTTTTCTCTATTAAAGTAGGTAAAATACCGTTTTTATAGATATTGTAATTTCAAAAGGCGAAGAGTTAGCGTGATCGCTTAGTTGTGTGCGTGCACTAGTTGCGCTGACGTCACACGTGTCCCATGACGTCATAATATCATGCGAGCTTATTCTTTACCTACGTATTATTATGCTAGATGTTGTACCATTTAAAATCGCAGTCTTATTCTCAGCTTCTGCAAAACCTGAATACCGGTCGGTTTAACTAAAGCGGATTTTAATGAACAGGTGTGTGTTAGGCTGCTGTCGTCTGTAGAACAGTTATATTTAGTTCTTAGATAAAATAAAGAAGGAGATGAAGGGCCAGTACTGAGACATATGCTGATGTCGCCGATGACGTCACCGTTGTTCCATCGCCTACTGTTTTCCCAAAATACGGTCGTCTTGTCTACGCGTACCTAACCGTAGTCAACTCTAAGAAGCGTCTGCTCCAACAATTGTCACATTGTTGCGTAAATCTTCGGTGCAAAACCTGCCATAATCACTGCCCTATATAGCTTACTTTGAAGCCAGGCCCTGCGCAGGCAGGAAGCTTGAATGATTTGCGATAAAGCGAGGCTATCGCCAAGCAACCTACGCGTCAGTTTAATGCCTTGTTGATACGAACTTTGTATGCGGTAAAGTAGGCAGTTTCTGAACATGTTTGCATGTTGTTGAAAGTCATAATGTCACATTCATACTAAGGTTGTTGAATGAGATAGCCTTTAATGATATCAGGCTACACAAACCTAAAATCTGTACTTTTTCGAAATTTAAACGCTTTTACACGCATAACCTTATTATAAAATGCGGTCTAAAGTTCTTACCGTACCAAAGCTTATGCCATCCTATTCTAACACGCAATGTAAAAAGTAGCTACAATGAGTTTTGCCCCGGAACTTCTTAGATCTCATTTTGTAATAAGATGAGTTATAAATAAGGTAGATGGATAGACTTCATTCAAACGAATGATCTCAAGTGAGGTAAAAATCGAATAAATGGCCCACGTATATCTGAGCTTGCTTGACACACTTAAGTGAGCCTTACTTCGCTGACACGCACACAAACGAAGCATTTATGTCATACGTACGAGCAAATTCAGCCATTGTAGCGTAGTTTTTTTTTAATATACTACAAATTCCACGGACACTGGTTCCGTGCCTTTTTTGTGCAATTTTTTTTAAATGGTTACAAAATTTGAAAAATTGCTCCGCGATAATATTTAAATTAAATAACATTACATTAGCTTAAGTTTTGGCTGTCATGCATGATTATTGTTAGTAGGTTGAATTTGAATTTAGTGTAATTGTAAGTAGAGTCTTTTTGTAATAATTCTATGTGACTTACTAATTGTTTTTTTATGTTCTCATAGTTTCCTTTCTCAATTTGCCGCGTTTTTCATTCAATAGGCAAATCAAGAAAAAAAAGGTTCTTAGTTTTTTTTATTTGAAAGTCAGACATTTGAACACAATCTCACCTGATGGTAACTGATGATGTGGCCGAGGATGGATCATGTCTGTCTAGTAACAGCCTATTCACTCTTTTTTTGAATACGTTTAGATCATAGTGTTCAGGAATGTACGGGAATCTACTAACTACAATTGAAATAAATCTGTTCTGAATATTCCCATTAAACCCATCTCAATTTAAACTCAGGTAATCGAAATTTAAACAAGTATGAAATGTTCTGCCCGTACGCAATAAAACCGGGTCGTCCACATTTATGTCCGTCATTATATTTATGACGTCGTTCCGCGTACCACTTGTTGCTGGCCATCAAATGGTCAGCATCACCAGTATATTTTGACCTCAGATGCCATGTAGGCTGTTTTCACACAAGTCTCTAAAAAACATAAATAGTTTTTTCTTTTTAACCTACATCATCATCACCATCTTATCATGCTTTCTCGCTTCCGTCAAAAACAGTCGCTTCGTAGCCTGCCTTTTTTGTTAGGCTTTTTTGTTAGACCTCTCCCACTTCTTGACATCCGTCTTTTAGGTATCCATGATGCTAAAGACCCAGCAGACTCCAGGTTCCCAAGCGACAGCTTTAGACACCAATGGTAAAATACCGTAGACATACCAACCGCAACGAAGACTGAAGACCAAGCAAAAACACCGTAAGGACGACCCCAGGCTCTAAAGTAACGGAAAACAGACCAACGCTTTGAAGAGATGATTATGATGGGAACCAGAACGATAAAGGTTTCAAGTTGTTTTCGCTTTTGTCTGTGAAGGATCTCGCAGATACGTAGCTGAGCACGAATAAGTCCGACCCTTAGTTACTTTTTTATTCGTAAAGCGGTTCACAGAACGCATCTTGAAAGGTACCAAGAGGTACCAAGGCTTAAGAAAGCAACATGAAGAACACATTCAGACTGACCGATGCACCTTAACGACTCCATTCTTTGTCCTTTAGCTACGGTTTTGTTAAAACGTAAAAGTACGAGTTGAATACTTGTGGGAACCATCCCACAAGTATTCAACTCGTACTTCTCGAATCCCTGGATTTTATACCCAACTGGTGTTGGGTATAAAATCCAGGGATTCGAGAATAAGTTCTTCAATTTATTAATCTTTTTAGTTGCCTACGTCTTTATGTCTTTTGCCTTAGCGGCCATTCGTCTTCTCTCTCTCTCTCTCTCTCGAACGTTATTCCAATTCACACATCGAACTGTTACACGTTCCTTACTACGCAGATGCATTATATCGGTATCTACCGATCACCAATGCCACATACTATTATTGCTGTAGACATTTCATTTATGTGTTTCCAACATCTGTACCTATTTTCAGCACCATAATGTATTTTTTCAGTGGGATATGAACCATAACTCATTCTACCCAAGCACGATTGTGACGGATTCGAATAATAGATTCGAAAGATTGATTTCATGAACAACCTTCTCAACAAACAAGTCGGTAAAAATGGAAAATCAAATCTATCAATAGGACTCTCACAGGATACCTAATTCACCTACCTTCAATTTGTACAATCTAAAGAAGGGTGTGAAAACGGACTTACTGATTACAAAGTACCTATATCTCAGAAGGGACTCTTGCCAATGGTTAAGAAGAGGTCTCCACAATCTGGTGTACAGGATTTGTTATTGCCACTGAAGTATGATGCTTGAAAGGTAGCATCACGTAAGGGGAGCGAGATAAAACTCTTATGCGAATATTAGGAAACAGCGGGGGTTTAATGTGGTTAACATTTAAATGATTTTTATTTATTTATTTATTTATTTTTTATTTATTTACGGGTACATAGCCTTTTTTGTAATGTCTAAAATTTAACAACGAACACGAACATTAATTAGACCTTATTGTCACTTTCCATCAGGTGAGATGAGGTCAAGTGCAAAGCCATTTAATATATAAAAAAATGCATTTAAAAGAATAGCATACGTAGATTTTCGATACTCACTAGGAAAAACACAGCACAGGCTCTGGTTCACGTAAGGCTGTGGTATTACTCCGGCTGAGCTGGGCCATTGATATTAAGAATAAAACTATTTTCCCCTGGTTGCGGTTAGCGACAAACATTTGCATAATGTTTAATAGGTAACCGCGCGGCGGCTGGTCTGATAAACTTCAAATTGTTGTTATTGGTTTATTTACTATGGACTAAAGCGTTATCACAGTCGCGTCTAATGGAATACGACAATAAGGTCTAGGATGACACGCGTTTGCCTAAAAGATGCCTATTCACAATGGACATAGTGGTCAGGAATAACGATAGAATTAGGAAAACTGAACACGAAATAAATAGTACAATTGGCGGATGTATGCCTTACATCATTTTTTACCTTATATGTCACCGGAAAATAATATGATCCAAAGGAAAAGGATTGCACCACCCTCCCCTCTTCTATCTAATGTCCTTTACCTGAAGGTTGTCTGGTAGAGATCGCTCCCAGCGATAAGACCGCCTAAATTGTACATTGTATCTCTGTATACCTAGCTTTTAAGTTTTGTATGTTGTGCAATAAAGAGTATCTATCTATCTATGATCCGTAAGTTTATCAATTTTCTAGGAAGTTTATAAACTTTTTAAATATTCTAAACGGGAGATAAATTGTATTATTTTACGTAACACTATCAATTTCCGACGTCACACGGTAAATTTATAAACTAACGGATATCTATATGGGAAAATTTAGATAGTTCGACCAATCACTGAAACTCTTTTAAATATACGAATCTTTGAAATACGTAAAATAACACACTTCTCTCTGATTCGTCAATGTTCATAGTGGAAATGCCAATCAAATCGCGGGTAGCGTTTGGATATTGCTTACTTATTATTTTACGAGTGAGTTCAGTAATTTCATCAATGTACGAAAATGTGGACGTAAAATAATACAATTTATCTCCCGATTAGAATCCTACGAATGTTTATAAACTTCGTAGTAAATTGATAAACTTACTGATCTTGTTATTTTCCCTATGTGGAAACAAATCGCTTCATTCGGATAAGGATGAAAGCCCTCGCCGCGCTCTGCACCTTGTGATCCGGTGATGGAATGGCCTGGGGGCAATAATAATGTAAACAAAATTCAACATGTGTAAATTCAGTCTTTTAGTGTTTCTAGATTGGATTGGATTCAAGTTTGTTATTCATATAGAACTCACATAGAAAAGCAACATTATGGAAATTGCATGATAATCTGAGAGCAACAAGTTTTGGCTTATCAGATGAGTCCGTCACCTGTAGCCGGACAATGTTTGTTGACAGTGACTTGGCTATTATTTGGCACGTGGCAAAAGCTGGAACTAATTCTGTTTTGACATTTTCGGATGAAAAAACGATTTACAACGCCCCCTGACCATGTCACTGAAGTGCCTTCTGATCGTGGTCGCACTGTAGAAGTTGCGACAGGGCAAGATTTAGGGTAAATTTTCACGGCTGACTTTTTGTCGGACCGATAGTAAGGTCAGCCTATCTTTCATAATATTTCTGACTGACTTTTTGGAGGAACGTGTGCTTAGACAATTATCTAAGGACGTGTGCGTTGCGTTGTTGAAATTGGTACGTTATTTTCTCCGTAATAAGTAGTATTTTCATTTCTTATGCATTTTTTTTTAAATAGCATGGTTCTTGAACTCTTAGTAAAGCTACATAGCTTAACAACCTGTAATTACCTCCCAAATCCAATCTATGCATTAAGAAACCCTAAACGGATACAGTAATTTATACACGCGACAGGCGTGTCGAAGTCAGTTCAAGCATAGTATATAGCACTGTGTGTGACATTACTCGAACCATTAGGAGCCAATTTTGACCTGCTTTTAACACAAAAATAATTATCATAAACGTGTCAAATTAGGCACAACATTTTGGATCACACTTGTTTTTTGAGGTCGCATTTTTTTTGCATTTTATTGATGGAGCCATCGATACTTTCGAATTTTGTATTATTAATTATGAAAAACAATATCATAGTTCTGTATAAAAATGCTCCCAGGCTATTACTAAACGATAAAACGATACGATTGAATTCTAAAGTACTCTTAAATATTCTGGGCTTTATTCATAAACGTTCAATAAACCTTTGTCAGCTAAAACGGTATAATAGAGCAATTGACATTTGAAACAAAAAAACATTAAAAAATTTGGAAAAAAGAATAAATCTGCTTAATTATTATATATAAATTACTTCCGATGGACATATCAATACTATTGCTTTTACTCAACTATCAATAGTGCACCATGGAGCGTTATCACAAGTCTTATTAGTATCTTGCTATTGGATAACTCAATAAGGGTCACCTACGTAGTTTCGAATGCCGTTGTCGTGACGCACGCTGTTGCGAATTTTTTTTCTACTGCCTCATAGTTTCGAACAATCATGGACTCGAATAATGTAGTCGCGGAAGACGCCGATTCGAAAAACATTTGCACTGCCTCATACGCTCGAGTGCGGTTCAACAAATTGTAAATATGAAAAAAATACCACCTGAATGCAACGTAATAAGTGAATATACACCTAATCTGTTTATTTGCGTTATGTTTATTTAATTACTACTTAGATTAATATTTTTTGCACGTTATTATGACTAATCAATTGAAATCACAAGCATTCGAGCGTATGAGGCAGTGCAAAAATAAGTGTTTTTTGAATCAGCTTCTTTCGCGACTACATCATTCTAGTCCATGAGCTTTCGAAACTATGAGGCAGTAAAAAAAACATTTGAAACTACGTAGGAGACCCAACTCGATACTATTGACGTGAGCCACGCTACCGATGCATCAACCTGTATTGATGGAGTAGGTTATCAAATACACTGTTCGGAAACACTAATCTATAACACAGATATTAAATTACTAGTTCTATACCTAAAGTCATTCTAACTCCCAGAAGTTCGACTGGGCATCGCCAAACATTTGTTCGAGTGAGGCTACGTCGCCACTTCGATCAGATACCGCCTGACTTCGTGAACGCTTAACGTCATCTTTAGACGTCTTTATAACTTGGATGGTGACTTGCTCTTTGTGTCACAATCTGTCGCTTTAACAGAACATTCTAGTTAAAGCTGCAATGATATAGTTAACTATTATTAGCGCGAAGTTGAACAGAGAGTCTTCGCAAATTGAGTATATGATGAATAGTTTTTTAGACTTTCGCGTTGCATTATAACTATAATTTATAACGTCGTTGCTCCGCCAGTCCGCTCGTGACCACGGCTGCTGTAACGTAGTATTACATAATATATATCGTGTTAATTCCCGTCTTGATAAATTAGAGTATTCGATGGTGACTGCCTTGGTTGCGTAGTGGTTAGTGGGTCGCACTATAAAGCAACGGCTGTGCAAGAGGTCCCGGGTTCGATCCCTGAGTCGGGCTAAAAATTTGTAGGTACCTCTCGGTAAGGAATTCTTAGTATCAGTTGGAAGTTGGCGATCTTGTACCCCCGTGCCTCGAAAAGCACGTTAAGCTGTTGATCCTGCGCCCAATCCCTCTCCGGTCGTGTCCCATCGGAATATGAGGGTAAGAAAATAGAGAGTGCACTTGTGTTTGCGCACACACTTGGGTGCACATTTAGGTCCATACAGAACACTTATGAACTTCGAGAACACAGAAGAAGACAGAAGGCCGGCAATACATTAGCGATCTCTCTGATTTCGCGGTTGTTCATGGGCGACGTTGATTACTTTCCATCAGGTGATGTTCGTTCCATCGCTTGCTCGTTTGTCGCCTCTAGCATAAAAAAACACTGCGACATCTTTAAAAGCAACCGGAAGTAACAATTTTTGCATCGGGAGAACTACGCTTTGGCATGAATGAGCCGGCTCGACCGGAGTGATACATCGGCCTCACAGATAACCAGCGTGAAGTAGTACTGTGCTGTGTTTTTTTGCGTTAGTGAGGGTACCTGAGGCCAGTAGAAAGGGGGGCTTAAAGGTAGGCAGCGCACTTATGACTCCACTGGTGTCGCATGCATGGGCGGCGGCAATCGCTTACTATCAGTGATCTGTCTGCTCGTCTGTCACATCATCATCATCATCATCAGCCCATTTAAGTCCCCACTGCTGGGGCACGGGCCTCCCTCAATCACATGAGGGGTGATTGCCATACTCACCACGCTTGGCGAGGTTGATATAACGCTTGGTTTTGATATAAATGCAGTTTTCCTGCTCTGAGTGCTGATGATCATGCCAGCAGCTTTGCCTTAGTCGCCTTTTACGTCTGTCACATATCACATAAAAAACACACAATCGTTACTTGAAATGTAAGGGAGACAAATAATTTCCATCTAAGAAGAAAATTGCTTCTTTTTATCAACAGATTACATCAGACGATTGTCCGGAAAAGGATGATTCCGTACCTTGGTGGGCAATTGATACTTATCTTACGGCTGTAAGGGAGTTGCCACACTGGCGGATCGCGAGCGTTTTTAAGGTGACGTGTAGGGCACACTAGCGACGCCAATCGATTTTAATTTTTAGCTACTAAACCGGATCTGTTTTAAACAATTTCGGGGCTACAACCTCTCGGCAAACACTTGTACTATTTATTAAATAACCATGCAAAAATGTAAGGTCCAACGCGTACGCGAAAAATTGATTAGCCGAGAGGTTGTAATCCCGGAATTGTTTAAAATTGAGCCGATTTAGTAGCTAAAACTTAAAATCGATTGCCGTCGCTAGTGTACCCTACACGTCACCTTAAAGCGGAGCGACGAGACTCGCGGCCTTATCGCGTCACGGCTACGCAGCGTTCACACCGCGCTGATGCGCTACTATTCGCCGTGGAGTTAAGTCTGAACGCCATTGTAGTTTGGTCAACGAATGCTCACAAGGGGAGTGTGGATGGAAATGTCGAAAGCAGAAACTTCGACGTAGGAACTTTGTTTGGACTAGTTAGGAGATAAACATACTGAAAGTCCTCACCCCTCTGAGGTGAGCCCGAGGAAGAACGGTACAAAAAATAAAACCCGTTTTTTGTCTTTTTTTGCCTAATCGAAACGGTGCTTCGTACGAAATTTTGTTGTACTACATAATAAAAGCCAGTTAAATTTTCTACAACTGTGTCTTTTACATTTTGTATATATCTTCTATCATCGCCAAGCTATGAGCTTCTAAAACTGTGTTTGAAATCTACGGTCGCAGCTGAGAATAAATACATGCCAGAAAAGAGTATAGAACACATTTTTTTGAAAATCGACGACTTTTAGAAGCTCATAGCTTGATAACGATAGGAGATAGATACAAAGTGCAAAAGACAAAGTTGTAGAGAATTTAATTAGCTTTTATTATTTGGTACGACAAAATTTCGTCACCGTTTTCGAAAAGTAAGCAATAAACCAAAAAGGGACCTTCTTCGTGCTGCCCCCCCTCGGGCTCACCTCAGTGAGGTAAGAACTTTTTGTATGTTTATCTCCTAACTAGTCCATACCAAGTTCCTAAATCAAAGTTTCCACAAATTATTCGTTAACTTGGCTATTGTTTTTTTGTAACGCAGAAATACGCCGGCAAATCCATTGGGCATCCCCGGCGTGGTCGCTGCGTCGTCGCTACGCTTTGAAAACGCTCCCGATCCGCCAGTGTGACAACACCCTAAGGGTTTCATATTTCATATCACGTCGGAACCCTTACTTATTTTACCTGACTTCAGAATAATTTGTAACCGCAACCACAGAGCTTAACTTTAAGCTTAGCTTCACGCGATAAGAAGACGTCGTATTTTTAAATTAAGCCAGCCAATTTGTTCAAATGAAAGGGGTACTCCCCAATGAGCAAGCTAATGAACAACGGTAATTCAAGGCATCTTATCTACCCTAATACGGAGGCACCGACAAGATTATTAGTGGCTACGTGGCACGAAGAGGATTTGTATGCGTTCAACAAGTAAGGTTATTGGCACGTGTTACGGTCACCTCGAGCCAGGTCAGGTTTTACAATAAGTGCTCTTCAGGTTGAGAAGTTAAGGATGAAGTTGCCTGTCACGAATAGGAAAACATAAGCACATAAGCCTCTGATAGAAAACGGTCACAGTTCCGCTCCTTTTTCAGTTGGGGCTATTGTTTTTTCATTGTTATAATTAATATATCTACTACAGTATGGCAGCAAGCTTAAAGCTCTTCTTGTTCTGTTACATAGCCATTTTGAAAATGGAAGTCTGGAGAATGAATTACTTACACATCTTTATTGTACTTCCGGTGTATCTTGACTGTGGGAGAGCCACGCTTCGGCATGAATGGGCCGGCTCGACCGTAGTGATGCCACGGCCTCACAGAAAACCAGCGTGAAGCAGCACTGTGTTGTGTTTCGCTGAGTGAGTGAGGGTACCGGCAAATACAATCTCGGGAAGAGTGGGGTTCGAAGGTTGGCAGCGTACTTGTGACTCCATTGGTGTCGCGGGTGTCCATAGACGGCGACAATTGCATGCCATTAGGTGATCCGTATGCTCCTCTGCTACCTATCACATAAAAAAGAATCTCTAAGTACTACAAAAAAGTACTAATAATAAGTAAACATTCATATTCTCTCCTGATGATCTTTAAACGCTGCTAAAGAAACTCCTGATTGCAATATTTTAAACACTACTCAAAATCCGTTTATCAGTTTAGGAGCCATTGATATTTTAAGGTCAAAATATCAAGAACAGAGTCCTTTATGTGTACTGAACTTTCTATGAAGAGAACTTTAGTGCTTGTTAAGAGCAAAACTATAATAATAGTAGTAACTGAAATTAATAAGGTACGTAAGAACTCCGTTCAAAAGTCACCTAAGAAGTCATGTAAATTATATGTTGTACCAGGTATACTACAAATCGATGCCTCCAAGAACTAAGAGTTTCACACGACATAACTTGAGTCAGTTGTCGCGTGATGAACAAGTCGACAATTAGCATAATAACGTGAGTTCGAGGCACACTTGCGACGTAGAAGATTAATGCAACACGTCGTAAGACGCACATTATGACCTCCTCGATGTTACATTATCATACTTTGAAGCTATTGTAACAAGTTGGTCGAAATCGATTGATGTGATTACAAGTGGCTTTCTATGATAGGAGAACGGCAACACACATCAGGACGAATTTAGTAATAATTTGACTTTGAGGCATACTCGCGAGGAAATGTCAATTCGCAACTTATAAAGTCGCCCAACGGTAAAAAAAAGATAAAAAATTCTTTATTCAATTTAGGTCCACACAGAACATTTATGAATGTCAAAATAGATACATAATATCTACCGCTGGTTCGGAATGTCGATTTCTACTGAGAAGACACCAGCAAGAAACTCAGTAGTTACTCTTTTCAAATATGAATGATGTAACAGAGTTTCAATTGGGAAGAGAAAAAAAAATACAATTATGAAAGTTAATAGACTACTATGAATAACAACTCTAAAGATTAATCAATTACGTAAAAACGTTAAGTTGTTGGTCCTGCGCCCGATCCCTTTCCGATCATATCACAGTAGTGTCCCATCGAAATATGAGGGTAAGGGAATAGAGAGCGCACTTGTGTTTGCGCACACACCTGAGCATTGTAATACTCGTATATCCTGCGTACGTGGCTGATCTTTTAGATTGGCCGCCGTAGCCGTAATCGGTTGGAGGATATTTTTATTGTATTATAATGATAAATATATAAATAACACTGAATATATCTCTTCTCTTCCCCGAGAGTATCGGGGTAGAAGACCAGATTAGAACACGGGTACATATAGACCATGAGAAAGGACCTTATTTTTTTCTTATTATGTTTTATCACGCAGCAGTCGTATTTATCAAGATAAAATATACTACTAGAGTGTAGGTTTCAACGCCAATAGCTTTCGGTTAGTCGGTTTATAAATATTTCTCCGATTATTGACTGCCTCGTGGGCCCAGTGGGTAGTGCGTCACACTTTAAAGCGACGGCTGCGCTTGGGGTCCCGAGTTTGATCCCCGGGTGATCGGGCTAAAATCTGTACCTGAATTTTTCTGTTAAGATGACGGGTAGGGCACACTACCGACGCCTATTTTGTTGGCGTCGCTTGTGTGCCCTACCTATCACCTTAAGAAATCTCAGTGTCAGCCCGAAGTCTGGAAGTTAGCGGTCTTGTAGCCCCGTGCCGTGAAAGCAAGTTAAGCCATTGGTCCTGCGCCTGATCTATCTTTGATTGTGTCGCACTGGTGTCCGATTTAAATATGAGGGTAAAGGGATAGAGAGTGCACTTGCGTGTGCGCAAACCCTTGTGCACTATAATATCTCCTGCGTCGATGGTTGATCGTTGAGATCGGCCGCCAAAACTAACCGAAGTATTGGTTTGGAGAACATTATTATCATTATTTCTCCGATACTCGAACTTTTGAACTCCGGCCTCTATTCGCAAATTAAAAGAAAAAATATTTTCACGGTTTTAATATCACAGAAATGCAAATGAAGCTACCGGATAAGAAATCGATATGCGTTAATTGCTAAAGCCATTAGAGGTTAACCACTGATCCCAATTAGAAGCAAACCGACGCCATTATTGAATTTGCCAAGGAAATACTGACTATTGAACGCGGGTTCTTCTACATATTCAATTAGGATCAGATATTTATAGACCGAGGAATTAATATCCTCCAACCGATTCCGGCTACGGCGGCCAGTCTCAACGAACAGCCACGTCCGCAGGATATATTATAGTGCTCAAGTGTGTGCGCAAACGCAAGTGCACTCTCTATTTCCTTACCCTTATATTCCGATGGGACACTACTGTGACACGAATGGATAGGGAATGAGCGCAGGACCAACAGCTTAACGTGCTTTCCGAGGCACGGGGGTACAAGACCGCCAACTTTGAGTCTCCGGGCTGACACTGAGAATTTCTGAACAGAAAAACTCAGGTACAAATTTTAGCCCAACCCGGGGATCGAACCCGGGACCCGAAGCGCAGCCGTCGCTTTAAAGTTCGACACACTTACTCACTGCGCCAACGAGGCAGTCACCGAGGAATTAGAGATGCAATAACAGCTGTATTGCTGAACAGTTGTTCTGTCTCGTTACATCCCTTTCAAAATATCATTATCATAGCGAAGAACAAACGTTCTTCGCTATGATAATGATAGTTTAGACCACTACAATTGTTTTTCTGTTAATTCTTTCCATTCCGTTCATCTCGATAGCTGTGCGCTTCTCACGGAACTTTCTACCACGCACCTCAGTTCCATAGAATGGTCTGGCGGCTGGAGCATTTCCCGACGGCTACGATTTAGGGACCTTCAAGAGAAGAGCGTACTCCTTTCAAAAAGACCGGCATCTCTTTGATTTCGAAGATTTCCTTGGGCGGCGCTGATAACTTACCATCAGAGGACACGCTTGCTCGTTTGCGGTCATGTATTTTATGCTGAAAAACAGTTAAGCATGTTGGGCTTGCGCTTAACCCCTCTTCGATCGTGTCGCTATGGTGTTCACCAAAATATGAGGCTAAGGAATGAGACAGTACACTTGTGTTTTCGCACGCACTTGAACGCTACAATATATCATATATTATTATTTAGACAGGTGGGTATTAATTTGTGAAATGACTAATACTGCAGTTTTTACTAGCACGCGAACGGGTTGATGTTTCCCTCTGACTGTTTTATAGGTTTCTAAAATTTCGCCAATAATTTGTAGGTATCTTCATTTGCTACTACTTATAATGATATTTTTATGATAATTTGAAGTTTTAATTTTATATCCAATTTTAATATAACTTGACATTTATAATCCGCTATTAATTTATATTAACTTGACATTTATTTATTTATTACAATGTATGAATGACAAATCATCCGCAACCCATACTCGTCCACTGCTGGACATAGGTCTCCCCTAATGCACGCCACTGCTCCCGATTTTCGGCCGCTCTCATCCAGCCCACACCAGCCAGCCTTCGAATGTCATCATCCCATCTTGTCGCAGGGCGTCCTACACTACGCTGACCGAGTCGCGGTCTCCACTCAAGGACTTTACGGCTCCAACGGCTGTCAGTTCTGCGGCTAATATGACCAGCCCACTGCCACTTCAGTTTGCTAATTCGGTGGGCTATGTCGGTGACTCTGGTTCTCTGTCGGATTACATCATTTCTGATGCGGTCCTTCAGAGATACTCCGAGCATAGCCCTTTCCATAGCTCTTTGAGCGACTTTGAACCGGTGGACTAGTCCAGCCGTGAGTGTCCACGTCTCGGCACCATAAGTCATGACCGGAAGGACGCACTGGTCGAAGACTTTCGACTTAAGACTTTGAGGGATGGGTGACGAGAAGACTTGACGAAGTACCAAATGCTGCCCAAATCAAATATTGTATTGCTATTATTATCTATTCTATTTTGTATATGACATGTTATTTGGTTAAAATAAATGATATTTAATTTGTTTAATTTAATTTTATAAGTTCCAAGTCACGAAAAAACGATGATCCGTCTGAACTCGTGATGATATTGAGATATAATTTTATCGTAACGGCCCCAAAAATTCATTTAACATTTCCAGTTAAGATTTTTGTTGACATGTAAAGGCAGACACAATAAATATAATTGAGCTTACGAGAGGAAAAATGAACAATCGTTTCGAAGTTCCATCCATCCACTCCCTCCAATTTTTTTTATAACAAAAGGCATTCGATTTGGAAATTTATTTTACGTAAATGGTTTTCTAAGAGTGATCAAATATTGAATTTGAAGGATATTAATAAAGAACATTCAGCTGTTAAACGTTTCAGATTGGATTCGTATTTCAATATTGGAGTTAGATTTTCCTGTTCGCACTCCTGAAGCGACACTTACTTTTGAAGAATTCCCTCATTCCACCTGCCCTATTCCATCACAGAACTACAGGCGCCGGACAACGTTGTCACCGCTTCACAGTGGAAATCATTCCATCACGGACTAAAAAATTTAACAGTCCTATTTCTACCGCACCATCAAGGAATGGAACTCATTGCCGACGCATGTAATTCCTCCTTCCTACAATATGGATCCTTCAAACAAAGCGTGAGGAAGCTTCTCGCGAGCCAATATGGCGGCGCCGACGGAGGTGACGCCTTGACATCGCTTCCGTTGTAATTACAACTTGGGCTCTTCTCTTACCATCAGACTGAGAAGAGCTAATATACTGTGCCTATATGAAAAAAATGCTCATGCTCAATGATGAAAGTAATTAGACACAGAAAGACGACTCTAGCTATTGATATCGAAGAGTTCGTTGACCTATACGTTAGCAGTATATTTTTTGTATCTCCCCCGCACGTCACGTCTGTCTCTGTTATTTGTGCCGAACCCTTGTGAGATAGGCAGCGGGTGTTCTAATATTTTCAAGTCGGGAGATCTTGTGCTATAAGCTCTTGTGTAAACGGGTCTTATTTATGGATGAAATAGATGTTGCAAAATAAGTAGGTAGGTACTTCAAGCACTAATCCGGAAAGGGGTTAAACACGTTGAGTGCGCTTATGATTCCATGGGTGTTACGGGTATTTATGTTTTTCTTCCGATGCCTCTCCAACTAGTGAAGGTTGGCAGTCAGCTTCGCATATCTCGCTCGGTCTCTAGCTGGATTGAAAAGCTCTAAGACACTTGGTATCTATGGGCGACGGCAATCGCTTCCCATCAGGTGATCCGTCTGCTCTCTCTGCCATTTATCACATACAAAAGGCAGGCAAGGCATATTAATTATTTTTATTTTTATCATCAACCTGAAAATTCGCATATAAATCTAACTCAATATGATAAGATGTCATTCAGAGACGTCCAAATACATCATTTTTTTAATATTGGCTACGTTTGAATGAGGTAAAACTTTGTTGTACTTAACGACTAAAGGGGAGCTCACCCTCTTTTCAAATACATATAAACCCAATAAATTTGGTAAATCGGTGAATAAATTATATAATCGGAAAAGTTTTTCTGTGTTTTATTTCCCATATCACGGGTAGAAGAGCTTTTAATCCCCTTTTGTGATTGAATACGCATTCTTTAAGGAAAATATAGTATTATTTAATGCTTGAAAAGACAAACTTTACCGTATATTTCATGGGGAGTGTTTTGAGAAACTGTTTGATCTATTCCCTTTGCAGGCGATTGCCATTCCATCTCCATCATCTCGATGGATGCCGGTCTTATGCTGTGTGTTTCTCGCGGAACTTTCTACCACGTACCTCAGTTCTGTGGAACGGTTTGGGTGCGGGAGTATTTCCCGGAGGCTAAGACTTCGGTACCATCACGAGAAGAACGTGCTCTTTTTATAAAAAGGCCGGCAACAAATTAGCGATCTCTCTGATTTCGACGATGTTTATAAGCGGCGTTGATTACTTTCCATCAAGTGACTCGCTTACTCGATTGTCGCCTCTAGCATAAAAAAACATATTATTTACAAAATTTATATCTGCACATTTGTATTTTACAGGGAATACCTTTATTTGGCTAACCTATAAAATACCGGGCTTAAATAAAACGTATTTGAAACTTGGGAATATGCCAAGAGACTAGCGGTATTCTAAAATAAGCTCTATATAGTCTAGTGTTCCATGATCATAGGAAAGGTTAACTGGCGTGGCCAATTTGTTACTTTTTATCGTGAGCCAATTAGCCAAGAACACTGTATAATACCAGACTTCCCGAATCCTGGATCATGGTTCAAAGGTAACCCGGGCTCAGAAGCGACAGTTTTGAATGCAACTGGAAATTAAACGCTAAGATGAGGTGGTAAACCTTATTATAATTCTGCCATTGAATAGAAGAGGAACTCTGGGATCAAAAACTGTGGAGTAGAAAGACGTAGGCCTACAATTAGAATCTATTTCTAATTGTAGGCCTACGTCTTTCTACTCCGGACACAGGCCGTTATTGATTTTACTGGACCTTTCTTACCGGGACCACAGTATATAGGTATAGGTACTGTGCCGTGACTGGGCTTTTTTTTCTTCCAGGGGAAACTATCATGGCCCTCACCTTGCTACATGTAGGGAACAAGGTGGTGTGTGGGACTCAAACCCTAACTAAAACCCCTGGGGTGTGAAACCCCACAGCCGAGACTAGACCGTACCGCTAATCGCGCTCGTCGCTTCACTCCAATCTGGCGCAATACCGCCCTTCAACGCTGTACGACCTACCAGGACACCCAGTAACGCCTTCCCCCGCGGAGTCGTATACTGAGCAAGCCACTCCCCTGAAGTGGGTACGCTCACGTACTCCGAAAGCCCGTTTAGTCGCCTGTTACGACAGGCCGGGAAAACCCTGGCAGTATTCTTAAACGCCACAGGGCGTTGCCGTCACTGGCCCTGTCGCAACTTGTAGATTGAGTTACAGCCAAGTCACAATCAACAAACATTGTCCGGCTACAGGTGACGGGATCATCTGATAAGCCACAACTTGTTGCTCTCAGATTATCATATAATTTCCACAATAAAATAAAAATATAAATGTATTTATTGGGACTAAAACCAATTTTGACTAAATGTCAGCTAACAATAACAACCGTATTAGTTTCGAAAACTGTGTTACGGGTATTAACGCTCGCCTCCAAATAGGGAGAAAGAATCAACTCTAAGACATAAATATGAAAGATTATAATGTTTGTTTTCTACCATTAGCTCGGCGGTGAGGGAAAACGTTGTGAGGAAAACTGCACATTCAGAGAGCTCCTCAAAATTCATTATCTCAAATAATGGATAGCCACATTATTTGAGATAATGATTTTGAACGTGTAACAGAGATCCAGTTGCTCTGGTTCCCATCTCTAAGGGTTGCGAAGGTCACACGGCAGTCTCTTCATTGTTCATTCAGCTCATTCGGGGAGTACCCCCATAGTCCAAGAGTACCCCGGGCTCCGAAGCGACAGATTGGGACGCAACCGGGACAAAACACCTATCATGATGATGCCTGTGCCGGGACTCACCCAGAGACCCAGAGAGCGTAGAGGTGTAGCATCGCTATGTCTCTTCTATCGCATCTACAATGGTGAGTGTTCCGAGGAGCTGTTCGGCCTTATTCCAGCTGCAAATTGTCAGCATCGTACATCACGCCAGAATTCCAAATTTCATCTACATCACTTGGATGGATTTTACTCCACCACAGTGCGCTTCTCACGCCACTTCCTACCGCGCGTAGTAAAACTATGGAATCAGCTACAACGATGGTGTTTCCGAACAGAAACGACCTGGTGATCTTCAAGAAAAGGACTTATTCCTCCCTTAAGAGCCGAGAACGCATCTGTGATGCCCCAGATATGTGTCGCAGATGTCCATGGGCGGCGGTAATTCACTTACCATCAGGTGAGCCGTCTGCTCACCTGCAGTATTGTAAAAAAAAGAAAAAAAAACCCATCGCGAGACATTTGATAACAATGGTGCCAAACCCAATTCCTCTGGACTTGGACAAAAAGATAATACCGAATCATAAAAAAAATCTTAACTTTTCGAATTCACTATGCAAAGCCTGCCGACTGTAGGTACTCGAAATAGTACCGCTATTGGTTGCAGATAAACTTTCTTGAGCTCAACCGCTTCAGAACTTGGAATGAGTCCAGAACCGGCCACTGAGCGCAGTCAATATTCATCGCAAAGTTTTGTGGCACTCAAATCAAAGGAACCACTCTTCTCGATTAATTCGAGTCATTTCACAATTTCACTTGACCACCATGCGATGAATGGTAATGGTGGTGGTTTTGGTAGATGTAATTTTGGCGGCTTTTTTTAAGAGCCGGAATATGTTATTTATGAAACGAGTATAGACTCACCTGCTGTTTTTTTTTGGTAGAAAACTAATAACTGGTATGTACCAATGAAATTGCCGTTTTGTATGGTGGTTTTATTAGAAGTTGTTTGGTTAGGGTAAGACTGGTGCCTGCTGGAGAGCAGGCACCAGTAGTAAAATCAATAGACAATTAGAAAAAAAAACTAATTTTTATACGATGTTATTAGTATCACCCGTATAAAATAAAATTGTACTGGAGTAGGTAACATCTCTAATTCATCGCATAGTTTCGTACTATTTTAAATAGATAGGTGAGTATCGACGACAGATAAATTTCAACTTTGCAGTGATTAATTAAGCGTTCGGACCAGAGCTGCGGGCTTTGATTGGTTTTTAATAAAAGGTGAACCAATTGTTATCAATTATTTTCATTAATCTTAATCAAGTTGGCATTTCACATTCAAAATGGTTTGATGCAATTTTTGTATTGAGCGCATTGTCACAATTGAAATTTTCACATTTGAAATACTTTTTCTATTAGCCCGATACTTAGAATGTGATCGAAATGTAATGAAATTACCATTATTAAACCTAGCTTACGGGGTTACAACCTCTCGGCAAATACTTATACTATTTATTAAATAACCATGCACAAATGTTGGGTCCAATGGATACGCGAAAAAATGATTCACGCCAAAAGCAGCCACTTTTGGCGGTGATTCAAATTTTGAGTACAAAAGTAGACTCAAAAGTTAACTCCATTTGGTCCAAGCAAGTTGTCACGAGACAACTCACTCGACACACAATAGCAGTGTTAAAAACGATACAATCCAACGATTCTTATTATAAGGATCACTTTGCGGCACTTCACTGAACAAATGAACACCAAATTTGAACACTAAAAACCACTAGACACTAATTTAAAACCTTTGAATTGCATCAGCCCATGCGGCTTGTTTTAGCCCTACCCGCCGAATCCTAATACATCTTCGGCCACTACTGACTACATTAGCGCACGGTTCGAAAAAGGGTTAGAATCTATTGTAGTAACTGATATTGGCGATACTGTTTACATTTTTTCCTCGGCGATACGGTTAGCTTAACCCTAACCCGACTTGGGTCAACAAATCCCGGGTGAACAAACACGGTCCATCCCCGAGTTTTCTACAGGGTGTTTTATTTATTACGGAGACAAGAGCTCTATTGTCGAGTATCAGGATCAGTGCACCTCGTTTGTTATGGTTGTAGGAGTATAAATAACATGAAAGACTTATTAAAAAGGTTTTATTGTTGTTTTTTGCAATAATTCTACAATTTTTCTCCAAGGCGCCATACAGGTATAGATATACATCTAAACTCTATAGATAGCCTATAATTATAACTTAATAATAAATCATTTAAGTACTAATTTAAATCAAAGGTGCAGTTTTTTTTATATGAGAGGTGGCAGACTAGGAGACAGTTATGTTTACCCGTGCTCTTAAGAAACTAATTGTAACAACGCGTATAGTTACTTCATTAAACATTTCTATTTTATTTGAAAGTTTTTTATTAATTATGGCTGCTACTGTGTTGCCCACGGCGAACACATATATAACTCTGCCAATGTCGATCGATTAAAGAGACGTTTTTAACGAGAAATTGACCGGTGTAAGGATATTTTACTCATTCTGATTTTTATTCTTTAATTGAGGGTTACACCACCTAAAAAAAAAAACGAATACAAAGAAACAAACACATATACAGCACAACATTATGAGGGAGATTTCGTTATAGTCTGATAATATATTTTATAATATATCTACATAAATATTTTATGACTAGGAGTATTTGAAAGTTAAACCTACCACCGACATTGACATTGACAGATGCCAAAGACAACTTCCGCATTCACGTTCAGAAACTGCCGTAGCGATATTTAAAAAGTGAATACTTAGTCGTCTATGGGCGAACGAGTGGTAACACTATAGGATCGGTCTTATTGGTTTTATATACAAAGAATGCGAAATTTTTTAAAATATCCTTTTTCAGTGTGTCTGAACGCTGTATACCAACGTTTATTACTAGCAGCATGTGGCAAACCCAATGGGGTTGACCCAATTTCATTATGACGCATCGGCAACTTTTCTATAATATGAAAATACGTCCTATTAATGTATTTCACGTAAAGTAATGTACTGGCTAGCTTTATTTTTATTTTTTTTTGGACGTGGGAATACACAATGTCATAAAGGAAACCTTATTATGACAATAAGTTGATTTTATATCCTACTCAAGATATATGCGGCTTGTATCTTCTCGTTTTATTAAGTACTGACAAAATATTCGACAGTCAAGTCACTCATTAAAAAACAATGATCTTTATCGTTTTGTCGCTTATAGTCACAGAGATCCATTGTGAGTCATTGAGCCTCGTTTCAAAGCGAGTTGACCACAAATCACCAGAACACAATACTGTGAGTTATTTTGAATGTTTCTAAATTAATTTAGTTTTCGGGACTTCATTGCTTAAACAACACATTTTTTTTATGTGATGAGTGGCAGACCAGCAGACGGATTACGTGATGGTAAGCGATTGCCACCGCCCATGGACACCCGCAGTTTGTACCTATACTAAACCACAAAATTACTACAACCTGTGCGGATAAAGAATGGGATCAGAAATGGCGGCGCATCTATTCACTTCTCGCTCGCACACTATTTGCGTCTATACTCGCACTCGTAAAAACTTTTCCAGTAGCATCGATCGCGTCAGGGACTTAATCAAAAAATGACTTGAACGTTCTTATTATACTTATTTATACATCATCATTATCATTTCAGCACATAGGCGTCCACTGTTGGACATAGGCCTCGCCCAATGTTCTCCACACAGATCGGTCCTGTGCCGCCCGCATCCAATGGATTCCCGCGATCTTCACCAGATCGTCGGTCCACCTTGTGGGGGGCCTGCCAAGGCTGCGACTTCCTGTACGTGGCCTCCACTCAAGGACCTTAGAAGGAGCGCCAACGGCCGTCTGTTCTCCTCGCTATGTGTCCTGCCCATTGCCACTTGAGGCATGCAATCCTTTGGGCTATGTCTGTGACCTTAGTTCTCCTGCGAATCTTATTATTTCTGATACGATCACGCAGGGAGACTCCGAGCATAGCCCTCTCCATTGCTCTCTGGGTGACTTTGAGCCTCCTTAATCGGCACATTGTAGCTTATTTATACAATATCTTTAAAAAATCGCTAGCAAGGCCAACACCGTAGCTATAAAGAGGCTTAACCTAATTTAACTATATTATTTCGATAATCCACTCGCGTACTACCGTATCCGCAAAGAAATAAACGTATATTTTGACACGGAACTGAGTCAATTTCTGTTGGCAACGAAATATCGTTCCGCAGCGGGAAACAACAAAATGTGGAAAATGGTAGAAAATATCTCCACTTTATTCGCCACACGTATGATCCGAACAGCAGCATGCTTTATTTTTTAAACACCGATTAAGGCTCGGCTGCCAGTTGCAATTGCTTGCATTATAGCAAAAAGGTTTGCGTTATAGGTAAAAAGAGGTCGGGAACTTTTTGCGGATACAGACGGATAATTTCGTTTAAAAAAAAATATTGAATGCGTTGTTTTGAACAGGAAATTTAATATTGGAACCATTTCGAACTGATTGGAACTAGAATAGTTCCTAAATAACTGTACGATTTCTACAGTTTACCTTGTTTTTGAGTTTCCGATATTTCCGATATTTAAAACAATATTGATTCTGATAGGAATGGAAGGATGGGTAGGATGGGTAGGATGATTAGTATATTCGTATCTTGGTAGGTTTTGATAATATTTGATTAGTTTCTTTTAGTAGTTTTCCAGTTTTCTGGCCATGCCATTACCGCTGAGTCCCGGAAGAAGAGGCACGCCCGAAAAGGGTTAGCTTGAAGTCGCAACGTTAAGTCAAGCCTGACTTGCGTGTCAATAACCTTGCTAGGTACTGTGGCAGCAAAGTAGCTGGAAAGCAGACCCTGACTTGAAATGCAACCGAGATGTAACACAAAGATTTTGAGTCTTTAAATAAGCATTTCTCGTCTTCTACCCCCATTGATAGATTGCAATTGCAATAATATTTATATTGCAATAATATTTATATTTCTTTAAATTCTAGTAATAAGCAAAATTTAGCATTCAAAATAATAATATGTAGTTATAATGTGAAGTATGACTGATTAACATTGCTATGCCCTTACAGGGCGCTACATTGTATTAATAACATCTTATGTACGTACATTTATTATTTAGGATACTTTGTTCCCAATGTAGCACGCAATAAAATATATTGATTGATTGATTGATGGTACAACAAAGGCTGCTTACCCAAATCTCATTTTTAGTCTAGTATCAGATTGTGATGTTAAGAAGAACATACTCTCCATAGCTTCCAACGCCATCGGCAGCGATGGCGTCAGCCATAAGATGATCATTCCTCTCCTCGATATCCTTACCCCTATTATTACACATATCCTAAATCATTATCTCTCCACGAGCACCTTCCCCACAGCGTGGAAAGATGCCCAGATTATCCTACAGCGTTGGTCAAAATCACAGATAACATTTGTCATCGTATGGACGAAAAGCAACTCTCCGTATTAGCACCGCTGGATTTCAGCAAAACCTTTAACACTGTGGATTTTGACATTCTGCTTGGTTTGCTTTTTTCTCTTAACATATCTCCAATGGTAACTGACTGATTTCGAAGTTACTTGTATGACGGTCGGCAGCGCATCCGTGCTGATGAATCTACCTCCGCTTGGTGCAACGTTAGTGCTGGCGTGCCGCAAGGTGGCGTACTGTCTCCTCTACTTTTTGCTATTTTCATAAATTCAATTAATCACAATCTCACTTCTTCCTATCACTTATATGCAGAGGATCTCCAAATTTATATGCATTTAAATTTAGAGATCGTCTACCCTGCAGGGTAGCCTAAATGATCTCTCCAGTGCTGTACAGGCGGTTAATTCCGATTTAGACCGGATTTCGGTGTGGAGCAGATCTTTTGGTCTCTTGGTTAACCCTAAAAAACGCAGGTTATAGTTATTGGCAGTTCGAGGTTGCTATCCAGGATCGACTGGAGTACATTGCCAAGCATACTTTTTGACGGAATTACAATCCCCTATAGCAAAGCGGTTAAGAACCTTGGAATTCATATCGACAGCTCCCTATCCTGGACTACTCAGATCACTGAGGTTAGTAAGAAAATGTTTGCAGCAGCTGGATCCTTAAATCGACTCCGTAATTTCCTACCAATACCCACCAAAATAGCGCTAGTACAAGCCTTACTTTTCCCAATTCTCGACTACGCCGACTGTTGCTATCTCGATGTAAATGAGGTTCTACTCAACAAGCTCGAGCGTCTCCAGAACTACTGCATACGTATTATTTTCGGCTTGCGTAAGTATACACACATCTGAGTATCGAGCTCGTCTCCAATGACTAGAAGGTAAGGATAGAATATGAGAGTCACGACGAAGACGGATAGGGTCTTCGTCGTGACTCTCATATTCTATCCTTATTATTTACTATTCTATTCAGTCCCAAATCTCCACCTTATCTTAAAGAGCGTTTCCAGTTTCTCCAGCCCACCCGAAGTCATATGCGTTCTTCCAAACTTCTCCATCTTAAGTTCCCTCCTCATTCATCTCAATCCTACTCCCAATTCTTCACCGTGCAGTCTATCCAACTTTGGAATGCTTTACCTCTGTCAATAAGGCAATCCAACTCCCTACCCATTGCCTTACTACCAACAGCCTACAAAATCCTGTCCTACGTGTTGCTAAAGAGACTGGAACCATACGCTGAGACCATTGTAGGTGATTACCAGTGTGGTTTCAGACGCAACCGTAGCACAGTCGATCAAATTTTTCTGTTGAGGCAAATATTGGAGAAAAGATGGGAGTACGCCCAAGACACCCACTCAATTTTTGTGGACTTTGCCAAAGCTTATGATAGCATTGACCGCCTCGCGCTCTTCAATATCCTGAGAAATTTCAATATCCCCCTCAAGTTGGTCAAGATGATTGAAGTGGCGACTAAAGAAAGCAGAGCCGTAGTCCGAGTTGGAACCGATTTTACGGGGGAATTTGAAGTAAAGACGGGGTTAAAGCAGGGGGATGCGTTATCACCCATGTTGTTCAACCTTGCACTAGAACACGTAATAAGACAAGTTCTAGACCTTCATGGTGGAGTGCAGTTGAACGGAAAACATAGGGTGATAGGATACGCGGATGACCTTGCTTTATTAGGGGAGAGTAAGGAGGAGGTCACATTGGCAGCTGAAACCTTGGAGGCGGCCGCTAAAAGAGTAGGTCTCAACATCAACCACCAAAAAACCGAATACATGCATGCATATTCGTAGATATAAAAATGTCCGAGTCCCGAGGCGAAACCTCAGAGCTGGAGGGGTCTCATACAAGGGTGTAGATAGATTTAAGTATCTGGGCTGCTTTATAACGGACACTAACACCAGGGAGCAAGAAATAGATACAAGGATCCAAAATGCCCTCCGTTGTAGTGCAGCTCTACACAGGGTTTTGGTGTCCAGGCTTCTTAGCAAACGCACAAAAATCCGTATCTACAAGACAGTGATACGTCCAATCTTGATGTACGGCTGTGAAGCTTGGACATTGACCCGCAAGGAAGAGACCAAACTACTCGTGGCAGAACGAAAGATCTGGAGGAAGATTCTGGGACCTATACAGACTCCGGATGGCGCGTGGAGGAGGCTAAATAACAGGGAACTGGAAGACCAGGTGGGCGAGCCCAACATCATTGGCGAGACTAAAGCGCATCGACTTCGCTGGCGCGGCCACCTAGAAAGAATGGGAGACGATCGTGCGGTAAAGCGAGCGTATCAGGGACGTCCTAATGGCAAAAGGCCAGTCGGCCGTCCGAGATATCGCTGGAAGGATGAGGTCGAAAAAGACCTGCGCGGACTCTCGGCAGATGACTGGCAGGAGGTGGCGCAGGATCGACCAAGATGGAGGCTCTTATTATCGGAGGCCAAGACTCACTATGGGTCACTGCTCCAACCTAGTTAGTTAGTTAACTCCCTACCCATCTTTAAAGCCCAAATTAAATTACATTTCCTTAAACTCTGAGACCACACTTCCTCTCCCCATCTCTGCCTGTCCTTTAATTAAAATCATTCGCATACTTTCAGATCCATTGTTATTATTTGTAGTTGCAATATTTATCAATATTTAATCAAATATATACAAGTAGTTTATGATATGTTATGCAGATATGTATTAGTATCTTTATATTTTATTTAAGTATTAATATTTAAACTCTTTATGTATGTATATAAATATTGCACTGCCCTACACCTCCATCAAGTGTTCTTTACCCAAAGATTGCCTGGAAGAGATTGCTCATAGTAATAAGGCCGCCTTCGTTGTACATATCATGTAATATCTAGTATTCAGTTTTCTTACTGTACTTTGAGTGCAATAAAAAAATATTCATTCATTCATTCAAAGATTATGTATTTTAAATTCCAAACACTTTTTGACTATATCGCCGCTTGAACGTTGGCTTCGACAAACGAGGGGCTAACACCTTCTGTTTAAGGTTTAAATTTTTAAGTGAGACGAAACAAAGTGTGCGTCGTATATTCTAGCAACATGCAGCATCTTATTGCGCCATATAAATCTGTCTGAGAATTCTCGGTGCTCCTCCTAGAGCTGGGATTTTCTAGATTTTTTGCCGCGAAAGTGCTGCAAAACTGTTTCTTGAGTAAATTCAATTTGGAATTTTAAAATTTTTATGCTATTTAGAAAATGAACAGAGTTTATTTTACGTATCATTTTCACTGATTCGGCATAATACAGCAGAGTAGAATCAAATTGAATTTTAAAATTTGTATGCTATTTAGTATATATATATACATACATATAAAGCGCACATGGGAGTGACGACCGGACAGGTCACTTTGTTGACGCGCTTAAGCACACCAACACATTGGTGTTGCGGTGCATTGGCAGTATTGGCACCGCGCAACCGGGAGTTATCGCTGTGCGCACGCGCAATAGAATTTTTGTAACGAGTAATATCTGTCAATGCCTATTTTTTAGATTAAGTATTATATGGATGCTTTACCTGATTCAGTTTGCCTAGAAAACCATATTATCTAGACAAACCTAATATAGGCTTTTAGATACTATTCAGTCAAATGATGTGTCTACAAAAGTGTTTATAAATAAATACAAAAAATCATATTTAAAAGTTTATACAGCAGGTGCCAATTAACGCCTATTTTCCGTCACTCGGGTTGTATCACTCTGGTTGAGCCGAAGCCGTTCATACTGAAGTTTGGCTTTCCCTCAAATACTTATTTTTGTCAACACCATAATTTTCTATGCTATTCGTGCGAAACACTTGTGTTTGTTCAGTGTCTGGGTGTAATATATGTATTTAAGTATACATTTGTGTTCCTCTGTTGTCTGATATCTGTAACACAAGTGCTTAAGCTACTTAGTACGGAATCAGGTCAACCTATGAGATGTTGTGAGAATATTATTTATATATTATTTATTATGCCAAAATATGCCTAACATGGAATAACTGTAATGACTCCCGAAACCTTTTAAAAGAGATCTCTACCCATCTACCGAAAAAAGATGCCAACTTTGCTGGTATACGAAATCCATTAAAATCACCCTTTTAATATGAGTTGTACCACAGATATTATAATGTTGTACATACGAGTACTAAGCTATCTACAGAGTTATTATTGTCGCGGAAAAATCCCAAATGTATTGTGCTCTTTCCTTCTGACTGTGCTCTCGCTCGTTGACAAGTAAGTATTTTAACCACCCACTCGTATTTAGAAAACTAAATTGACTTAAGGAGACAACTGGATAGCTAACTGAAATCAAAAATCCTCTTACACACACTTTTACTAAAAACACTTCTTGATTTACGCAAAGCTTATCCAAAGATCCGATAAAACGCCCTGTTGGTCTAGTGGTTTAAGTACCGGGCCGTGATCTCGGGGTCCTGGGTTCGTCCGGGATCGAGAAAAAAGTATGTTTCGAATTTTTCGAACATGGTTTGGGTTTGTGATCACCAATCCACATTAGGGAAGCGTGGTGATTAAGCCTAATCCAATCATAGTAGCGATAGCTTGATTTCCATGATGGAGGCCTTTGCCCTGCAGTGGGACTTATATCAGGGTTAGAGAAGAAAAGAAAACAGTATTTTACGAAATAAGACAGCATTTTATTTGGTACTTTTTTTGGTCAGCAGTATTAAGTATAAATGGGAGCCCTACCGGCGGTTACACGTGTGACTTCTCTATGGTTGCTGATGTCTATGGGCGGCGGTAATCGCTTACCATCAGGTGATCCGTCTGCGCGTCAGCCCCAAACTCATCAGGGGGGCCTAATGAGTTTGGGGTTGAAAAAAAAGTGGGGCATAGTCTTCCTACTGGCTGTCATTAAACTGTGCTAAAACATATAATGTATTTCCAGTAGGATTGCTCAAACAATAACCGATGACAGAACTTGAGAAAATAAAGCGAGGCACCAACAATGCGCCATTGTTGCATACAATCGGATCCTCCTTTATTTTAGACTCTACGTTTCAATGTGGTAACTGATTTGAATAAATTAAATAATGGCTGAATGCTGAAACAGAATAGCTGGCTAAATATTCGTTAGGTACTTAAGGTACTTTCTTTTCATGTTCCCATAGTCTTGGGACAACCTGTATAATAGTGAAAAAATTGCAAATAAGCGATCTTTAATCAGAAAGAGGTCGATCGACGAATCCAACTCGGCTGGGCAGCGTTCGGGAAGCTACGCAGTATATTTTTGGCCCATCTACCGCAGTGTCTCAAGACGAAAGTGTGTTGCCAGTGATGACATACGGAACCGAAACGCTTACAATGTGCCGATTAAGGAGGCTCAAAGTCACCCAGAGAGCAATGGAGTGGGCTATGCTCGGAATCTCCCTGCGTGATCGTATCAGAAATGATGAAATCCGCAGGAGAACTAAGGTCACAGACATAGCCCAAAGGATTGCATGCCTCAAGTGGCAATGGGCAGGGCACATTGTGAGGAGAACAGACGGCCATTGGGGCGGAAAGGTCCTCGAGTGGAGGCCACGTACAGGAAGTCGCAGCCGTGGCAGGCCCCCCACAAGGTGGACCGACGATCTGGTGAAGATCGCGGGAATCCATTGGATGCGGGCGGCACAGGACCGTTCTGTGTGGAGAACATTGGGGAAGGCCTATGTCCAGCAGTGGATGTCTATTGGCTGAAATGATGAAGCGATCTTTAAGGTTGCCACACCGGCGGGTTGCGAGTCGCGTATCCGTTGCGCATCCGCGGCGTGAACACTGCGTCGTCGCTCTGCTTTGATAACGCTCGCAATCCGCCAGTATTGGCATTTCCCTAAAGGGCAAATAGTTTTTTAGATTTTCGCGTTGCATTATAACTATATTGTAACAATAATAATATAATGTTGAGTCCGCTCGTGACCACGGTTGCTGTAATGTAGCCGAAACGTCGAGCCAAATAGGTACACAATGTTGTTACACATAATAAATATCGTGTTAATTCCCGTCTTGATACATTATCCCTAAAGGGCATCCGAGGCTTTCCAGGTAAGTCAGTGAAGAACTCTGTAGTTGTATATAATTATGTTGCTTGTATGAATACAATTTAGAGTGTTCCTAAATGAGGTAGACATCAGTGTTGATACTGTGGTATTATTCGTAATTGGACTATTTTTATTATTTGTTAGAAATGGGGTGAGCCCTGCGTCTCATAGCCACTGCGACCAGTAGATGATCTATTGTGGCAGCCCCATAACCTATTACAGCACCTCATGTAGCTACAGTTCCAGGATAAACCCGAGAATGGAGCTGATGGGGGAGCTTTTGATAATTGGACTATACACACATAAGTAAATACCTAAAGAAAGCAAGACACCACTGAACAAGGCTTACACGAAGTAAATACTATGTAAATAAATTTTCCCTTATATCGCATTCCACACACGTACTTCTTCCGCAAAAGCCATCATCGTAAACATCAAACAAAGCTTGAAATAAGGAAGTTGGAGCAATTTTAAGTATTAGAGTTAGTTAAGCTACCAAATACGAGAGCTACTTTGGCGACCCCTAACGTGGGAGAGGAAATACATACATATATTTTTTTGTCAACTGTAGCACCCTGATGCAATATTTTGAATTTTGCTAAGGTTATAAATAAATAAATTCATACAACATCTCATAGATTGACCTGATTGCATACCTACTTGTGTTACGGATATCAGACCACAGAGGAATTAAATATAGACTTAAATACATATCTTACATCCAGATACTGAAAAAACAAAAGTGTTTATCACAAGAATGTTTGTCCAAGGTGGCGATCGAACATGATCTTTGGCGTATGAGGCCTCTGCCTCATACGCCAAAGGTAGTGACTCTTCACTACAAGATGTGCCATCCGGCCAGTCCAATATAGTCCGGTATTATGAATCTAGTGTTGTGAAATTGTCTCCGAGATCGAATCCGAAATGAGGTGATCCGGCAAAGAACCAAAGTTATCGACATTGCTCACCGGATTAGCAAGCTTAAGTTACAGTGGCCTGGCCATATTAGCCGCAGAACCGACAACCGATGGGGTAAACGGGTTCTGGAGTGGAGACCGCGTCTTAGCAAACGTAATGTAGGGCGCCCTCTGGCTAGGTGGGGGGACGATCTGCGCAGGATGGCTGGCAAGAGCTGGATGCGAGAAGCCATGGATAGATCACAGTGGCGAACAATTGGAGAGGCCTACGTCCAGCAGTGGACTGCGATAGGCGGATGATGATAATGATGTTGTGAAATAGTTACTATTTAGCAGGGGAATATATATTACACTGTGAGGCCGTGGTATCTCTCCGGTTGAGCCAGCCCATTCATTCCGAAGCGTGGCAATTACAGAACAAGTATAATATCTACACGTAGCCCAACGTACGACGTAGCCCAAAGGATTGCATGCCTTAAGTGGCAATGGGCAGGGCACATAGCGAGGAGAACAGACGGCCGTTGGGGCGGAAAGGTCCTCGAGTGGAGGCCACGTACAGGAACTCGCAGCCGTGGCAGGCCTCCTACAAGATGGACCGACGATCTGGTGAAGATCGCGGGAATCCATTGGATGCGGGAGGCACAGGACCGATCTGTGTGGAGAACATTGGGGGAGGCCTATGTCCAGCAGTGGACGTCCATTGGCTGAAATGATGATGATGATGAATGATAATATCTACAAACAGATTTATTTTTCAAAAATATCTCCGGACTAAGCCAAAAAGTTAGAAGATAGGTAAATTAAGCTTTTTCCGTGCAATGGAAGTATGTACGGTACGGAGAATAAAAAGGTTCGTCACCTTAAGGTAAATTTTCGCTTCATCATCATCAGCCCATTTAAGTCCCCACTGCTGGGGCACGGGCCTCCCTCAATCACATGAGGGGTAATTGCCATACTCACCACGCTTGGCAAACGGGTTGGCGAGGGTTTTGATATAAATGCAGAGTTTTCCTTCTCTGGGTGCTGATGATCATTAGTCGCCTTTTACGACACCTCGGTATGAGTGAGGGTGGCCTATGCTACTCTGCCGGGACCACACGGCAATTTCCGCTTGCACGGCCAGAATCCGTTATACCAACATACCGTTTTAAAAACATCTGCCAACCCTCTTTAAATGTTGCTACAAGCAAATCTGAACTTTCTGATCTGAACAGTTAAGCATAATTTTCTGTGCAACAGGTATTACTCTGTCAAATTTACGAAAGGTAATAAGTGCTCATAGCATATCAAACGAATCAATTTGAAAACTGACGAACCTTTTCGTACTTTGACTGTACAGCCTCGTAATATAAACACTTTTTAAGTAAATAACACACTTAAAAATTTCATCTCGTGTTCCGGCGGGATTCGGACCCACAACTTCCACAATACTTCAATCAATTTTTCAATTATTTTTCATAGTAAAAGATTACTTAAAAATATCAACTATAAAAACTTTTTGTTCTAAATTTTATTTTCTAGTTCTAATATTAATTTAGGTATCTTGTAGAAAATTAATGTTGGACTCTCGTTATACCTTTTATCGCTTAGCGCTTTTATTGTGTTTCCGTGTAATTATGATCATCTATCATAACACTTCCTTCGGACGCCCACTTTTACGACTTCCCATGGCTTATTGTGATTACTTCTAATTTATTGCACATTCGTGCGATGAACACTTGTGTTTGTTCAGTGTCTGGGTGTAATATATGTATTTAAGTATATATTTGTGTTCCTCTGTTGTCTGATATCTGTAACACAAGTGCTTAAGCTACTTAGTATGGAATCAGGTGAGCGTATGAGATGTTGTGAGAATTATATATTATTGTGCTCAGTCGTAAAGAAACTTATGAACAATCACAGGAAACCGGCGTAAAACAGCCCTTGCGAGAGAGAGAGAGAGAGAGTGCTGAGTACCATGGTATGGCAAACAAGGGTGTCTCAAGATACACAAAATTACATAAATAAGATTACCGTGGGAGAGCCAAGCTTCGGCATAAACAGGCCGGCTCGACCGGAGTGATACCACAGCCTCACAGAAAACCGGCGTGAAGCAGCACTGTGCTCTGTTTCGCTGCGTGATTGAGGGTACCGGAGGCCCAAACCGGGGATAGGTGGGGTTTACAGGTTGGCAGCGCACTTGTGACTCAACTGGTGTCGCGGGTGTCCATGGGCGGTGGCAATTGCTTACCATCAGGTGATCCGTCTTTTACAAAAAAAAAACATAAATAAGATACAGTCAGTCAGGCCCACTTTAGCTTATTTATCTTTTTCTTTATTGTATGTAATTGTGTAAAAATCCTTTTGTGTTCCTTTTTATGTAATTTGTGGAAGACTACTTTAAAAGGCCGGCAACACATTAGGGATTTCACTCGGTTTGCGGATGAAACGGTCCGTTGGTCTAATAACGCACCTTTGGTCTAATGGTTTAAGTACCGGGCCATGATCTCGGGGTCCTAAGTTTGATTTCAGGGTCAAGCAAAGGTATGGTTACATTTTTTCGAACATAACTCGGGTTTGTGATCACCATTAAGAATTAGGCAAGCGTGGTAATTAAGCTTATCCCATCTTAGTAGCGATGACTTGATTTCTATGATTGCTCTGCAGAGGGAGAGAATGTAGGCTAATACTTTAAGCGATTGCTTCCGCCCATGGACACCAGCAACACCGGTGGAGTCACAAGTGCGCTGCCAACCTTTTCACCCCTTTCCTCCGGTACCCTCACTCACGCAGCGAAACACAGCACATTCGCTGCTTCACGCTGGTTTTCTGTGAGGCCGTGGTATCATTCCGGTCGAGCCTGCCCATTCATGCCGCGAGGCTCTCTCACGGTAAAAGGAATGGTCTATTCAAAAACCCTAAGAAGCAACGTTTAAGCAGATTAAACATCCATTGTCAGTCCATGTTAGAGGTTTCTTAGAGAAAACTTTAGCGGGCAGAGTGCCACAGCTTACGTTACAAAGGCTCTTACAACAATATTAAACTCAGCCTTTATCTCTGCTCTACAACTAATCTACGAGTAAAGGAATATTCTGCATAGTGGTTCTATAAGAATCAAAATGAGTTAGGTATTAGAGTTTATTCGCTCGGACGCGCCTCAAGCATTACATAAGGAATAGCGACAGAGGGTTGGTTTTTTATTCACATTTTTTACATTTACTAAACCGTTGGTGCATTTCCTGACCGGGTCAGCACTTCTTCAGTATTAATATTTTCAAATCGCGCCGCGAGGGGACAAAATAAGCACCAATAACACCAATAAGGCAGCGCACTTATTCGTTTTATTGGTGTCTATCATCATCATCAGCCCATTTAAGTCCCCACTGCTGGGGCACGGGCCTCCCTCAATCACATGAGGGGTAGTTGCCATACTCACCACGCTTGGCAGACGGGTTGGCGAGGGTTTTGATATAAATGCAGAGTTTTCCTTATCTGGGTGCTGATGATCATGCCAGCAGCTTTACGTTAGTCGCCTTTTACGACACCTTGATAAGAGTGAGGGTGGCCTATTCTACTCTGCCGGGGACCACACGGCTCTGGTGTCTGTGGGCGAGGTCAATGAGCGAGGGGTAGCTCAGCGGTTCGAATACGAATATGCACCTCTGGATTTTCCAAATATATGTGCCTATTTCTACCATTACCTCGGTGGTGAGGGAAAACATAGTGAGAAAAAAGATTAAATACCTACTCTTCATCGCGCGCATCACACACACACACACACACACACACACACACACACAATCTTTCAATCAATTTTTTTGAGATGAAATTTCAAAGTGTGTTATTTACTTAGTCTGGAAGTTGGCGGCCTTGTACCCCCGTGCCTCGGAAAACACCTGGTGGTCCTGCGACTGATCTCTCTTCGGTCGTGTCATAATGGTGTCTCATCGAAATATGAGAGTGCACTTGTGTCTGCGCAAACACTTGTGCACTATAATATGTCCCATGTCGGGTCTGATCGCTGAGATTGACCGCCTTGACCAAAATATTGGTTTGGAGGACTATATTATTTATTTGGTCTCATCTGTATTTAAAAAAAAATATATTTATATTTTTATGACGTCATTCGATATACTCGCGTAAAAGTTGAATCACTTTTTCTGGCAGGGTAAAAAAGTTATTATAAAAAATATCGTGACTGACTTCATTGTTTGTATTTATTTCTGACCTTATTGTAATAGGTTTACGTTTGTATTATTTGTGTAAAATTATTATCTGAATTAATTGATTTGATTTGATTTGATTGTAGAAGAAAACCTACTTAAGAACACGTCTGACACCCCCGCACACCAAGTGCCATCAATTGTAGTCGCAAACACAGGAATAGTTCGCGTGGGAGTTGAATGCAGATGTCTCCCATACCTAAAGTATGGTACATCTAAATTTGCCAGATACAGCTTCAGGTAAGGCTCTTAATTTAGAACTGCCAGAGAGAGTAAAATGTTGGCAAGACGAAGCCCTAATTCGGTCTAGGTGTGTGGTATTGTGACATATTGCAATGTACTATCAGCAATACAAGTAATAATCAGTAAAAATGATCTTCTACCAATATTTCGGCAATATAGGGAGAGTCTCGCTTTGGCATGAATGGGCCGGCTCGATTCATCCAAAACAAGCGAGAAGAAGCGCCTGGGATGGGATACTATTATGCCACGGAGAGAAATAGGACGCAGGAGCAAAGGCTTAGCGAGCTTTTCGAGGCACGGATGTACAATACCATAAACTTCCAGATTTCAAGTCGATACTATACATCGAACCTTAAAAGTTTTATTAAGGTGACGGGTAGGACACACTAGCGACGCTTTATTTTTTAGCTACTAAACCGGATCTATTTTAAATTAATTCGGGGTTACAATCTCTCGGCAAACACTTGTGCTATTTATTAAATAACCATCCACAAATGTTGGGTCCGTTTTTATACACGAAAAATTGATTCACGCCAAAGGTGGCCGTTTTTGGCGGTAATTCAAATTTCTAATAATATTTTACTTTTTTAGTCAGAAGCGAAAAATTGAAAGGCTTTTTTCAACTATCGTCCGCCTCGATCGTATCTAGAACCGTAAAGTCGATTCTTTTTTTTCTATTTCTACATCCCTAACTCGGTCACATATTCCACTTCCAAGCGATGCAAATTCGACCGCAAGTTGCAGATGCTACCGACTCGGCTATTGAAATATCACTTACTGGGATACTGCGAAGAAACGCATCAGGTCGCTGGCGGAAATTCTCGCTTATGAACAATGCTTTAAAGTTAAAATTCGCCTTATGAATTATGATTTTGAATTGCACTTTGCTACGAATACCACGAAGACAGACTATTTTAGTTATGGAAACAACAATGTTCATTTAACATTGTTGGTATGGCGACGGAAAACGCAAAATGATGCTTTGATTCTTTTAAAAGTACCTTAACAAACTCTTGTGTTTTTTTCTTCATGCATATTTCTACAAGGAAGGTTAGACAAACGTTTTATTGTACTCGTAATTACCAGACTCACCAAATCTTGGATCATGGTTCAAGTGTATCAAGGATTCCAAAACGACAGCTTTGGATGTAACCGAGAAGACAAGCTGACAAGTCACATAATAATGGCCGGTGGTACGCATTATTATGATCAACGGATTCTGGCAAGGCATAACAAAAACACAAGTTTATGACTATTAAGTCCAAAGCAAGTTATTCATTTGATTACTCACAAAATATCCGAATTACTAGTTGCTGACCCAGCCCTAAGAGCGAATCCATGACCCCATGACATTAAGATGCGACCCACTTTCCGCAGTACCGATAAAGTACGAGCAATAATGTGTGCAGCAGAATCAAACAAATAAAATGTACCATCGTATGGGGAATACAGTGAAATTCATTGATATTTAACCGGAATTTATAGCTTTGCAACGAAAAGTGTTGTGTTGTAAAATGTTCGAAAGAAATTTAGTAGCGTTCTCAACTCGTTGACAGCCCTAGTGGGTGACAGCTTTTGTTCCCGGGATTGGCCTGGCTTTGTGTGGTTCCATACACTTTTAAATACAAATGTTGAACTGATTCAGCGTGGAAATGCGGACAGGATGACATTTCCACTGTTGTTTGTATTAAAAAATGTGATCATTGTTAAGCTGGCGGGAAAACACTTTTCTCTCCGCTATAGTGGATTTAAAAGAAAGGGTGATATTATTTCAGTTTTACAAAAGAGATTTAAGCAAGTAACGCATATAGTCCACGTTTCGTATCTTTGAGAGCAACTCAAACATGTTGTTTTTTTGTTGGTTCGCCTCAGCCTGATGGTAAGTAAAAGGAGAGCCCACGTTACAGTTACCTACATGGGACGCGATTACATGGCATCACTGCCGTTGGCACTTCTATACTGGACAGCGAGAATCCATGTTGTAGGACGCAGGAGACACATGCGGTCGGCAACAAGTTCTATTTATTTATGGTACAACATTGATGATGACGAACATGATGACCCGTTTGGAACGGTGGTAGTGAACGCTGCCTTTGGTCCAAGGGTTACGGGTTCGATCCCCTCACAGTACAAATATTTGTGTGTATGAACATGTCTGTTTGTATTGGTCTGGTGTTTGTATGTATTATAAGGATGTATTTACAAAAGAAAAGTATTATATGTATATATTTGTAATTCCGCTGTTGATTCTGATATCCGTAACACAGGTGCTTGAGCTACCTATCTCGGAGTAAGATAAATGTATGCGATGTTGTGAAATATTTAAATAAAAATGAAACATTATGTACATGTTGTTGTCTTATTGGGGCGCGTAAAATATCATATTTCTCTTTAGCAGGAAATTTTAATAAAATACGTAATAAAGTTTCTCTATGGTTTAAGTACCGGGCCGTGATCTTGGAGTCTTGGGTTCTAATCTAAAAAGTATGTTTCGAATTTTTCGATTTTTGCTCTGGTTAGTGATCACCAATCCGCATCAGGCAAGCGTGATGATTAAGCCTAATCCCATCGTAGTAGCGATGACTTGATTTCTATGATAGAGGCCTTTGCCTTGCAGTGCGACAGTATATAGGCTGATACTTACTTTTGCATAATAAAGTGTGGACATAAGGATTGCCATATAAATCAGAACATTTGATTTTCATCCATGTTTTCCTTAAGTTATTTTAGCGATTACTCTTAAAACATAATTATAGATACATAGATCTTTATTTCATAACATACATGTAATGTAAAGTGGTTTCCTTTTCCCGCACCTAGACCCTCTTTCGGTTCTTTGTGATTGATGTGTATTAAATATAGATATATCATCATCAGCCCATTTAAGTCCCCACTGCTGGGCACGGGCCTCCCTCAATCACATGAGGGGTAATTGCCATACTCACCACGCTTGGCAGACGGGTTGGCGAGGGTTTAGATATAAATGCAGAGTTTTCCTTCTCTGGGTGCCGATGATCATGCCAGCAGCTTTACCTTAGTCGCCTTTTACGACACCTCGGTAAGAGTGAGGGTAGCCTATTCTACTCTGCCGGGGACCACACGGCCAAATATAGATATATCGCCAGGAGCGAATATGAAATAAAACAGACTTTGATGAAATATTATTTGTATTGTGAATTCTAGAAAACTCATTCAGTCATTTTAGATCTATCATATTTCTCGCACAAATGAGCCGAAATCCGTAACAGACTCTCACTCGTGCCAAATGCACTCGTAAAAATGCTAATGCAGCACCTAAGTATATCAGTTTTTCATATGGTGTGATAGAGACAGGACTATAGTAACATGAAAGTATCTTTGCTAACTGTGATAGGTTATAAAGTATCTTCCTATATATTTGCAATCTCCAGTCTATTGTTCTACAATAGCATTCTATACTATACTCTTCAAAAGGCAGAATTGTTTTCAGATCTATTAAGGTGGAATAAAAAAAACATATTAAATGCCATGATAATTTAATTTTATTTTTATTTTTATTACTTCCTCAACAACACTCAACGATTTCAGGAATTTGTCTCTGTAGCTAAAAGTTTGAAGCAGTCGATAAAGTTCACAATGGCTCGTTGCTATTCAAGTTCGACGTAACATCAAAGTAAACACAGTTAAGATCAAGCAGTGTAACAACTTATCAAATAAACCTATTAGTAAATCAGTAAACCATGAACTCGCATACAAAAATATGTTTAAAATCCATCCACACAGTCTTTCTACCTCTCCATCGGGTAACCGTTTCTTACATTATACGGTACGTATGCCTTGCATAATCCGATTTACGATCGCCACACTGACAGGGACCCAAATTATACCACTACATAGTTATAAATTGAAAGTCACTCAGTGGGTAATTACGAAGGTCATGCGTACCATCTCTCTAAGGAATCGTAAACCGAACCGCATAACGTCAAAGGACTTTAATATATTCCGACGAGTCAGCACTTAAAGTGTCGGGTAGGGCACACTAGCGAAGCCAATTGATTTGAATTGTTAGCAACTGCCGTGTGGCCGTGTGGTCCCCGGCAGAGAAGAATAGGCCACCCTCACTCTTACCGAGGTGTCGTAAAAGGCGACTAAGGTAAATCTGCTGGCATGATCATCAGCACCCAGAGAAGGAAAACTCTGCATTTATATTTAAACCCTCGCCAACCCGTCTGCCAAGCGTGGTGAGTATGGCAATTACCCCTCATTAGATTGAGGGAGGACCGTGCCCCAGCAGTGGGGACTTAAATGGGCTGATGATGATGATGATGATGTTAGCAACTAAACCGGATATCTTTTTAACGATTTCAAAGCTGCAGCCTCTTGAAAAACACTTATACTATATATTTAATACTAATACTTAAGTTTTGGGTCTGCTTTTGTACGCGAAATTTGTATTACCGCCAAAAACGGCTACTTATGGCGTAAATCCAGCATTCTAGTGCAAAAACAGACCAAAAAGTAGTGCACAATTATTAAATAAATAGTATACATGTTTGCTTTGGGACTGCCCTTCCGAATTTTTTTAAAATAAATCCGGTTTAGTAGCTAAAAATTTAAATCGATTGGTGTCGCTAGTTAGGCTACCCGTCGCCTTAAGTGGCAATGAGGTGGGCAAGTCAGGAGTGGATAATCATAGAGGAGACATTTTTCTATGTGATAGGTGGCATATGGATCACCTGGTGGTAACCGATTGCAACACCAGTGGAGTTACAAGTGCGCTGCCATCCTTTCAATTCCCCTTTCCCGCGATTAGGCATCCGATACCCTCACTCACTAGGATGAAGAATAGCGCAAGCGTTGCTTTACGCCTGTTTTCTGTGAGACCTTGGTACCACTCCAGTCAAGCCGGCCCATAAATGCCTGATGTGGCTCTGCCTTAGTCAATTGATTAATTACGGGTTTTGGAATGGAGTTCAAGGTTAGGCAATCGTAGTGTAGAAAGCTTTGGCATTCGTATTTGATCATAGTTTATCATGTAGCAATCTCATATTAAAAACATAGTGTCTTTTTCAACCATTCTATTTAACTATACACAAACGAAATACATCAAGGACTCCAGTGAAATTGCACTTTGCAACACGGTCTTTTTGCCGGTCGATGCTAATTTCATTTGCATCGCGGTGAATGAATAATCGATTGGAGCAATTTTCCTTTGTGAAAATAATTAACATTTTATTGCTGTAGGTAAAATCTAAGGTTATTTTTAAAAGAATTTATAATTCCAAAAAGTAGGAAACAAGCTTTTTTTAAGAGTAAAAGTCGCTTGCACTGCACAATCAATTCGGACTTAACGGATGTAGTCTGTTACACTTGCTTCTCTTATTGCTTGATTAAAGTAAACGCAAGGACTCGTGGCAGACGGTAGAGAGCTTTTTCATTCATCGGTCTGTGCGGAAGATTAATTCGTTAATTATGACACCGACTTTGATAAGTCTGGCTCGGGTATAATAGCTACTTTTTTTAAAACCTATTGACCATTGTAAACTCTATGAAGTAATTCATAATACTTTATGAAGACTCTCGAGTCGAGTCTCTGCGGATAGTATCGATTATACTGCGCCAGAGTTTCGTCTTTTCGATTTGTAAATAAATAGTATGAATAACAGTAAAGTCTTTATGCAAACGCATAAAGACTTTACTGTTATTTTTTAGGCTATGGCATCGAGTTTCTTTTAATAATTCAAAGTTGACACCGGGCCTCCCGGTGGCTTTGACGTAAATAAAATTGGGTATATTGTAAAATGGATTTACGCGCTCCGAGCTTTGCTCACGGCTTGCAAATAGATTGGGTTCTCGCGAAGATCCAGCTTTAAAATTTATGTTTGGGAGAGCTCTTTAGCATTTCAACCAAAATATCTTTGCCGGTTTTTTTAATGCAGCCTTAGAAATAAAATGAACAAACCATTAAATTGAAAAAGAAGTTCTTCTTTTCTTCTGTCTTAACTACATACTAATATGGAATGAACATAATCATCTGTGGTATTTCCGAGACAACGCGACCTACAAAAAATAGTGTATTCCTTTTTAAAAGGCTATCGGCATCCCTGTGACTGCGTCTGTATGGGCTCTGTACCCTTTGGCTTTCCTTCAAGGAAAAATTTTACAAAAATAAATATCTATTGGTGGCGATAGTGGCTTACCATCAGTTGGTCCACCTGCTCGTCTGTCCCCTATCATATGAAAAAGGTAGAAACGCCACAAGACGAGACGCCGTCCTGTCGGATGTCCGAGATGTCGCTAGAGGGTCTGAGTCACCAAGGGTCTTATGGCACAAAACGTGCACGATTAGGCGAAACAGCTGGACCGAATAAAAGTGACCGTGGGAGAGCCATGCTTTGGCATGAATGGGCCGACTCGACTGGAGTGATACCCCGGCCTCACAGAAAACCGGCGTGAAGCAGCATTGTGCTGTGTTTCACTGCATGAGTGAAGGTACCGGAGGCCCAATCCGGGCGAAAGGGGTCAAGGTCGACAGCGCACTTGTGACTCCGCTGGTGTCGCGGGTGTCCATGGGCGGCAGCAATCGCTTACCATCAGGTGAACCGTCTGCCACTTATCACATAAAAAAAGGGCGAACTTTGACTTCGGAGGCCAAGACCCATTTTGGATAGCTGATCCAGCGATGTAGCGTTCATTCCGTAGTCATTCAATATGACATAATTAATGAATTACTACTAACATAGTTATGGGGCCAATTTATTATACTAATTGTAAACTAACAGTGTTCGTATGAAATAGCAAACCGGTTTTCTTATTAACGTTTTAATGTTCAGCTAATCACCAACGGGCATAGTAACACCTTATAATTGAAAATATCACTTTTTGTCCCTTATTTCGCACAGTAGTCAGAAAGAGTTACCCCTTACGAATGACGGATCGAAACTGGCGTCGATCGGCATAGCGCACGGCTTTTTAAAGGCTGGCTGGCGGCTACGGCAAATCCCCACTCTGCTACGACGGCCGTCGTAGCAGCGGCAGGCGATGTCGTAGCGGCCTGGCTGGCTGTGACGTAGATGTCACGTGGCAATAGCTGGCTGATACTGCGTTACATAATCTAATATGAACTTCTGGTTTTTCAAGACCAGAAAATACTTAAGTAAAGGATTTTTATTTTTGTTGTTTTATAAGTAGGTATGTTGAGGATGGAATATGAGGCGCCTACCTAGCAGCAGCACTACAATAGGGATAAGGGAACTCACCTAGGATGACGGCAGCATTAAAACGCACTGGTGAGCGTAACTTTTATATTAAAGAATTTATATTACAAAAACACCCTTTTTTCGCCTATCACCGTGACACTTAAAATCACACTCAATAAATATATGAATATCAAAAGAAAAGAACGGTAAATTCAAATATATAAAACCTTTATAAAACTATAGATAACAAAAAAGAGGTCTGTCGCCAACAAGGTAAGTACTTTATATATTTCTTTAATACCAGACTTTCGTGATGTAGTACATCAAATACACAGAGTCTAGTACACTCACCTGACCTTATTTGGTTTCGATTTCATTGGAAAACAAAACAAATATAAACACCTTTCAATATTAACTCTGTAAAAGTATGAAAACAACATCTATCTAAAACAACTGAATAAATCTTTCCCAAATCTGCGTCTAAACACCTGTAGCATTTTGATCCTCGTCGAATGCAAAAATTACTGATTCCAAAAACACAGAAACCCAAAGCCGGAACGTTGCGGTGCCCCCCTCTATCCCCTTCCCCTCTGTTTTAATTCATTCCGCGACTCAGCGAACCTTATGGAATATTAAGCAGGTACTCTATTCATCTCCGCGACCCAGATACCGCCGAACTTTACAAAAAGTGGGTAAATAAAGCGATAGATTCGAACTGATGTTGTACGCTGTGGTGGACAAAGAGTAGCAGTAAAGGCTAGTAAATCAAAATATCCAGTAAATGCACCCTGTAAATCATATTATGCCGTTAGTTTTTCATCGTTTACATCCTGAACACCTTATTAACACCGGCCGGCTGACGATACCTTCGACTGACCTGATGGCGCAATTGGTAGTGACCCTGCCTCTTACGCCAAAGGTCGTGGGTTCGATCCCCACCCTGGACTAACATTCGTGCGATGAGCACTTGTGTTTGTGCGGTGTTTGGGTGTAATATATGTATTTAAGTATATATTTGTGTTCCTCTGTTGTCTAATATCTATAACATAAGTGCTTAAGCTCCTTAGTACGTAATCAGGTCAACGTATGAGATGTTGTGAGAATTATTATAATACGTATCGTGAATGTTGCTCTAACATGCTAAATGGACTTTATTTAGCATGTTAGAGCCACAAAATAAGCGGAAAAAAAATCTGCTATTCCATACAAAATAGAACATCCACTCGAAAATAAATGTAGGGAACAGCTGATTTATTTTTCACTTATATTGTTGATCGAACATGCTAAATGGACTTTATTCTCAATACCTATTATGAGGTTCATCATCATCATCATCATCAGCCCATTTAAGTCCCCACTGCTGGGACACGGGCCTCCCTCAATCACATGAGGAGTAATTGCCATACTCACCACGCTTGGCAGACGGGTTGGCGTGGGTTTTGAACTAAATGCAGAGTTTTCCTTCTCTGGGTGCTGATTATTATGCCAGCAGCTTTACCTTAGTCGTCTTTTACGACACCTCGGTAAGAGTGAGGGTGGCCTATTCTACTCTGCCGGGACCACTCGGCCATTATGAGGTTATCGGGATGTAAACGATGAGAAAATAACGGTGTATAGCGTTTCAATATTTGTATTATTTATTTTTGACAACATTACATACCTACATTGATCTGACTCCGAGATAAGTAGCTCAAGCACCTGTGTTACGGATATCAAAACCAACAGCGGAATTACAAATATTACATGCATTTAATACTTTACTTTTGTAAATACATACTTATAATATATAGAAAACTCCCAATAATAAAACTCCTGATGTAAGAAAGAGAGAAGAAGAAATAAGAAATCATTTATTCGGCACTTAACATGGACATTTACAGAGGAAATATCTTAAAAGATCTCTTGATGTGACTAATGTCCATGGGCGGCGGCGATCGCATACCATCAACTAACCGACTTACTATGGTTATAGTAAGGTGACAGGTAGGTCGGACATGGCCTCTCATTGCCCAGCATAGTTGAAGCTATGCTGGATAATGAGGGGGCGTGGTCGGCCTTCGCCCATTTCTGTGAAGAAGTGGTGGCGCAGTAGGAGGCGGCGGAGGGGGAGCGCGAGATTAACCCCCTCGCAGGCCCGCTTCGAGCAAGGAGAGGACGAGTTCGGCGGAGAACTCTTCGTACTCTCCGTGGAGGTGGCCAGCCGGCAACAGGGACGGGGGTCCCTGTGCCGGCACTGCCACTGGCACCTCCACCGCTCGTTGGGGACGCCTCAGCTCTTTCGGCTGTCCCCAACCCCCCTCCTCCTAGTCTGAGGAGGGGCGTGGCCGCACACCCCGTGTAGGGGCCTGTGGGAGAGTGGGGTTGCGGGGAATAGCCTCGTGCAGTTCCCGTGACCCCATTCTATACCCACGGGTGGTTGAGCCCCGGGAGTTTTAGTGGGTATGCCCTCAGGTCGCTTCTTGTTAGAAGAAACGGCCCGGAGGGTCCCACAGTATCCTGTCGCCCCCCGGCGGCAGGGTCTGCGTAATGCATTTCTCCCGGGAAACCAAAAAAAAAGGCAAACACCTATACTATTTATTTAATACTTATAGTGAACTGTTTGGTCTGCTTTTGCACTCGAATTTTGAATTATCTACCGCCAAAAGTGGCCAGTTTGGCGTGATTTTTTCGCATACAAAAACGGACCCAAAATTTGTGCATAGTTATTTAATAAATAGTACAAGTGTTTGCCGAGAGATTGTAACCCTGAAATCGTTTGAAATAGATCCGGTTTAGTTGCTAAAAATTCAAATCAATTGCCGTCGCTAGTGTGACCTACTCGTCACCTTAAAGGGACAGGTCGGGTTAAAATGTTCCTACTTCAAATTTCCGGTAAAGGTTCCGGTTTCGTGCGCCCGAGCAGTCACTTCATTGTAATTACCAGACTCCCTAAATCAAGGCCTAATTTGCACGCAACCGGGAGTTACGCGCTCAGATGAGAAGGGGGGGGGGGAGGGGGGGTGTACGTCGGTCTTGTACGCCAGTGCTTCCTTCCTGTATCGTCTAGTGCTCAAGTGCACATTTGCCTGTACACTCAATTGTGCAATATTATTAAACCAGTGACTGCCTCGGTGGCACAGTGGCTAGTGGGTCGCACTTTAAAGCGACGGCTGTGCAAGAGGTCCGGGTTCATTCCCCGGGTCGGGCCAATAATTCGTACCTAAGTTTTCGGTAAGAAATTTTTAGTGGCAGCCTGAAGTCTGGAAGTTGGCGGTCTTGTACCCCGTGCCTCGGAAAGCTGTTGGTCCTGCGCTCGATCCCTCTCCGGGCGTGTCACAGTAGTGTCCCATCAGAATAGGGTAAGGAAATAGAGAGTGCACTTGTGTTTGCGCACACACTTGAGCTACTATTACTATAATATATACTGCGTACGTGGCTGATCGTTGAGATTGGCCGCCGTAGCCGTAATCGGTTAGAGGATATTATTATTTAACCATTTTTATTTTAGAGCTAAGGGCGTAGTGGTCGCTTTAAAATGCCACCCACCACTATCCACCGCGGCAGTTAAAACTGGAAAATCCTAACCTCAAAACTTACCTTCACTCTAGCTACATACTTACGCTTAATTTCACTTAAGCACTTCGCAAATAGAACCTAAAACCCGCTATGACTTTACCCTGTACATTTTGTTCAACTTAAGGTGACGGGTCTCTCTCCGAGATCGAATCCGAAATGAGGTGATCCGGCAGAGAACCAAAGTTATCGACATTGCTCACCGGATTAGCAAGCTTAAGTGGCAGTGGGCTGGCCATATTAGCCGCAGAACCGACAACCGATGGGGTAAACGAGTTCTGGAGTGGAGACCGCGTCTTGGCAAACGTAATGTAGGGCGCCCTCTGGCTAGGTGGGGGGACGATCTGCGCAGGATGGCTGGCAAGAGCTGGATGCGAGAAGCCATGGATAGATCACAGTGGCGAACAATTGGAGAGGCCTACGTTCAGCAGTGGACTGCGATGGGCTGATGATGATGATGATGGTAGGTGACGGGTAGGGCACACTAGCGACGCCAATAGATTTTAATTGTTAGCTGCTAAACCGGATCTATTTTCAACAATTTCGGGGTTACAACCTCTCGGCAAACGCTTATCATCATCATCATCAGCAACCCACACTCGTCCACTGCTGGACATAGGTCTCCCCTAATGCACGCCACTGCTCCCGATTTTCGGCCACTCTCATTCAGCCCACACCAGCCAGCCTTCGAATGTCATCATCCCATCTTGTCGCAGGGCACTGAAAATGAAGTGGCAGTGGGCTGGTCATATTAGCCGCAGAACTGACAGCCGTTGGAGCCGTAACGTCATTGAGTGGAGACCGGGACTCGGTAAGCGTAGTGTAGGACGCCCTGCGACAAACGCTTATACTATTTATTAAATAACCATGCACAAATGCCGACCCAACATTTGTACGCGAAAAATTGATTCACGCTAAAAGTGGCCGCTTTTGGAGGTAATCAATTTTTCGCGTACAAAAACGGACCCAACATTTGTGCATGGTTCATTAATAAATAGTAAAAGTGTTTGCCCAGAGGTTGTAACCCCGAAATTGTTTAAAATAGATCCGGTTTAGTAGCTAACAATTAAAAACGAATGGTGTCGCTAGTTAGGGCTACCCGTCGCCTTAAGCACTTCGCAAAAAGAGCCAAAAACCCCGCTATGACTTTACCCCGTACATTTTGTTCAACTTAAAAGCTTTTGAGTGTCTTCAGCTACGAGTATTCAATTTAAAGAGCCTTATCGCTTCAACAAGGCTGTGTTAAAAGGAAGAAAGGAGCAGCAATGAATTAGCTCGCGATAACATCTGCCGTGGAGGTGTTTCCAGATTGTATCGCGTTGTCAACCCTCTGTTACTTGGGCAGGGCGAAATGGATTTTTTAATGATTTATCATTTATTGATTCGTATGGCATTTACAGTCGTTCAATTACGATTTTTCATTTATCATTAGGGACAATAAGTAAATGGTTGAACGTTGTCCTCGACCCAAACTACGATTTTTATTCGTTTTTTTATGTAGTAAGGTGGCAGACGAGCAGACGGATCACCTGATGGTAAGCGATTGCCGCTGCCCATCTCTACCCGAGACACTAGTGGGGTCACAAGTGCGCTGCCAACCTTTAAACCCCCCTTTCCCCCGGGTTGGGCCTCCGGTACCTTTAGGCACGCAGCGAAACACAGCACAGTGCTGCCTCACGCCGGTTTTCTGTGAGGCCGTGGTACAACTCCGTTGTATTAAAGGAAATCGCAGAAAAAACGAAGGTACCACAAATACCCAATGCGCCCTCCCTCTCCACCCTCATCCATAAACATGTTGCAACCGGGCTCTGAAGGGACAGCTTTGGGCACAACTAGGAAATAAACGCTAAGATGTAGAGGCTTTTGTCTGACTTAGGCCAGAAAAAAGTAACTTTCGACCCGAGCGCCCTCTGATGGTATAGGTGCCCCTTCACCCTTTAACCAGTTTATTGAACTTCTCTCTATCTTTTGTCAAACGAAAGAGTTCTTTCATGCTGGTGATCCCGGTCCACTCCCGTATGTTTCACAATCACGTTTTTTTCCTACATCTAGGTACAAGGTATGCAAGCCAAATTCACCCTCTGGGCCAGCGGAATTGCCCCTGCAAGATCAAACAATTCAAATTAACGTATTCTAAAAGACTAACTAAAAACTGTTTTGTAGTCAAGAGAATCCAGTTCCGCTATTTAGGGTTACATGTATTTACTTCATTGTTTACTTTGGGCTTCGGATTAGCGGTTTAGTGTGGTTTAGTGGTGGGATTAGTTGAGCCACTAAATAAGCTTTTAAGCTAAATCTAGTAAATATTTTAGAAAGTTTGATTGAAGTTATGACTTTCGAGTACTTTACAAATAATAGCTATAACCGAGACTAAACACAATGAGAGTTGTATTCGTTGCATCGATAGTAATCACAAGTCTTTTTGGACTGTAGGCTAACGCTTGACTACAATCGCACTGTTTTTTTACATTATGGCAAACAAACGAGCAGACGGCTCACCTGATGGTAAGTGATTACCGCCGCCCATGGACATCTGCGACACACGGGGCATCACAAATGCTTTGCCGTCTCTTTTCTTGAAGGTACTTGACTGTTCGGAAACACCATCATTGGTAGCTGATTCCATAGTTTTACTACGCGTGGTAGGAAGTGGCGTGAGAAACGCAATGTGGTGGAATAAAATCCATCCAAATGATGTGGGTGAAATTTGGAGTTCTGGCGTGATGGCACCTGATGAAAAGCGAAGACGAGGTCTAGGATGATACGCATTTGCTAAGAAGACGCCCGTTCACTCTTGTCTTAAAAAAGTCTAGATTATAGAGGTCAGGAAAAACATACCTCAGCAGATGTCAAGTGAACTATCAGGTCAATTAAATATAATGTAAATACCTATGATAAATAAACTAATTATTATTATTCATCGTCAGCCCATTTAAGTCCCCACTGCTGGGGCACGGGCCTCCCTCAATCACATGAGGTGTAATTGCCATACTCACCACGCTTGGCCATACCCAACCCGTCTGGTTGGCGAGGGTTTTGATATAAATGCAGAGTTTTCCTTCTCTGGGTGCTGATGATCATGCCAGCAGCTTTACCTTAGTCGCCTTTTACGACACCTCGGTAAGAGTGAGGGTGGCCTATTCTACTCTGCCGGGGACCACACGGCTAATTATTAATATTAATTAGTAAGTATTGTAGCATTTGTCGCGTTTGATCGTGGTTATCAAAGATGAACCGATCAATATTGGGATATACATCTTGCAGGTTATTTTAGTTGAGCTTCTATCTTTAAAGCTACTTATAGACATCTTCCGTACCTAAACTAATTAAAAAAATATGTGCACATCCCGCGGAGGCAGGCTATGATGCCTACTCGTCTGGCGTCTTTTCTAAGACCTCTATAACAAACGCCATTATGATCTAGTATTGCATTTTAGATTGTTTAAGATCTGCACATGTGTATGAAGAGAAATAACTATTGAATTACTCTTTCTCTGTCTATTTTCTATCAACAAATTGCTGTTTTTCAGTATCTACATATAATCTTCCATTGTGAAGTCATCAACTGTTTTTCTCAATCAAAAAAGGTTAATGCAACAAACGTACCAAAAGTTATATTTTATGGGTTTTGGCGTAGACTGAAATGCATTCTGAGATGAGCAATTTCGGATTTTACGAAAATATGAACATAATTATATTCATTTTTTAAATGTTTCTTTTTTCTTTATCTAATATTGCTCCACCTACCCCTCCTCTACTATTGAATGTCTTTTACCCTGTTAATAGTTGATATTTTTATAGCAATCTTTTTCAATTTATTCTTAAGTAAATAACACACTTAAAAATTTCATCTCGTCCCGCCTGAACTCGAGATGAAATGTTTAAGTGTGTTATTTATTTACCCTTTTGTCTGGTAGAAATTTTAGCGATAAAATCGCCGAAAAAGTACACAAAATTTAAGTTGTGCATTTTGTGCAATAAAGTATATCTATCTAATTATCTATAATTTTATTTTCTTTTAGTTAAACCACTCCACATTTAGGTACTTTAATTCTAATTAGCGTCTTAAAGCTTAAATTGAATAGTAAAACCCTAGCATGACTTCTAAGCCGATAGGGCTGTCAACGGAAGCACCGGCTGTTCTGATCGTATCGGTCTGACAGCTTTCCTGTAGTTCCTGCTGTTGCAATGATATTACCTGTGGACTGACAGGGGGATAACTTGGTAAGCTGCACTGTACTGTGTTGGTTGAATTGAATTGCTAACTAAGCTGGTCTAATTGAATTTACACTCCACACTGCTTGCACAACCGGGGATTTTCGTAACAATTGACACCCCCTTTGGTGTTAGGAGTGATAATTAGGAAAAAAAATCCAGGCTGTCGCTTTTGGGACGTTTAAAAGTGAATGGTTGCGTAACTGGTGAACCCCGTGAAAACAGGGAATATAATTCCCAGTTCACCCCGGCGACAATGAATAAGGGAGCACCTTACAGTAATGCCTATGCGCGGTGAATCGTCTGTGAAAAGAAGGTCCTCGGATTTTCATACATATATTTTTTGGTTTAAATAACCACTCCGGTCAAGCTGAGCTCATTGATGCCGAAGCGTGTCTCTTACACGGTCTTCCATATGTCATGCCACTGGCTATATAACTAGTAGCCCACCCTCACTTCGTTCCGGGACATTATTTCCACTTTATACCAATAGATGGCGCTAGGTGTCTGTTACATCGCACAAGCGTTTCGTGTTTTTGATTATTATAAGCGTTGCCACTGTCCGTGGGACATAGAGCATAGGGTAACGTGTATATACTAAGATAGAGGCATCTATAGGAAAACGATCAATACCTACTCAATGGTTATGTAGAACGGCTACCTTCGAGAATCAGTCAGGGAGATGGTAAATCATCATCATCATCAGCCAATCGCAGTCCACTGCTGGACGTAGGCCTCTCCAATTGTTCGCCACCGTGATCTATCCATGGCTTCTCGCATCCAGCTCTTGCCAGCCATCCTGCGCAGATCATCCCTCCACCTAGCCAGAGGGCGCCCTACATTACGTTTGCCAAGACGCGGTCTCCACTCTAGAACTCGTTTACCCCATCGGTTGTCGGTTCTGCGGCTAATATGGCCAGCCCACAGCCACTTAAGCTAGCTAATCCGGTGTGCAATGTCGATGTCTTTGGTTCTCTGCCGGATCACCTCATTAATGGTGATGGTAAATCAAATAACAGAAATCATTCATGTTGGCGACGGCCACAACCTTCCTTTTTTATATTGTCTATATCTTTTATATTTCCTTTACTTTTGATATTATCTTCTATTGTCTATTAAATACAGTTGGTTTTGTGAGTGGTGGTCTAATATATTGTGTGTGATAAATAAGTGGTTTTATTTAATTGGCGTGCTTTAGGGACTCTAAGCTAGGGACAATAAGTGTGATCAACAATTCATTTTCGCTGCATAAAAGTATTGGGAATTTTAATTCCCGTACTTTGTTAAAATTACTATTGTGCACATGTTCATGCACACACATTTTTGTACTCTGCGGGGATCGAACCCGCAACCCTTGGACCAAAGGCAGCGTTCACTACCACTGTTCCAAACGGGTCGTCAAAATATCTACCGGCAGACCGCCGAACCTTCTTGTTTGCTTTTTACCAGCACCATCTAACAAAAACTGAACTATTTATCCCATACTAAGGAAAAAATAACTAAGTGAAATGACCCTGACAAAGAGCTGTAGGATTTACCTCTTTATAAATGGTAAAGATGTAGAAATATTTCATACTCCACCTGTTAAAAGTAAAATCTCGCAAGTGTGACAGCGGCATTTAGCAAATACTGCATGTAATGACGCGTCGCCGAAGACATACAATGAATATGAATGGGGTCGTATCCGCCCCGTCATAACTAGAGTTTTAAAAGCAGCTTCAACGTTGAACGGTTTTAAAAGTTCACTTATTTAATTGCTAACACTAGAAATGCCTCGTCAGTGCACCAGTTGCATTTAACAAGTGGTGTATGTAATAATTCGGTGGACTATGTTGGTCATATTAGCCGCAGACAGCCGTTGGAGCCGTAAAGTCCTTGAGTGGAGACCGCGACTCGGTAAGCGTAGTGTAGGACGCCCTGCGACAAGATGGGATGATGACATTCGAAGGCTGGCTGGTGTGGGCTGGATGAGAGATGGCCGAAAATCGGGAGCAGTGGCGTGCATTAGGGGAGACCTATGTCCAGCATTGGACGAGTGTGAGTTGCTGATTATGATGATGATGATATAAGTATTATTACTCGGGAGATAAATAATGACAAATAATGTTATGTTCGGTGGCTACTTACTTACAAGATTTCAGGCTTTATTAAAATCCTTTTCGTCCAAAAGTTCTATCTCATTCATCCCATTATTAAACTAATTTCAGCTTTATGTTAAATCACACTAGCAATACATTTCACACCTACTATTGTAATTAGAATAAAGTTGTATATAAATATTGTAAAACGTTTGAGAAATGTTTAAGCCAAACGGTAAATGAGGCGTTCGTGGTTGTATAATACAGACAGACATCAGATCTGTTGGAAAGTTCCCCAGTGATACAATAATAGCTGTACTCAACTGGCATGGCTTTAGTGAGAGAGCTATCAAGGGTTTTCTATTCAAGCAGTTAATTTTAACCCTTATTTCGTGTAGGTTATTAACACGTTTTCCTAGCTCTTTAAGGCCTCTGACTTGGCATTATAAGCGTGTACCTTTTGAAACGTGAAACCATTTTCAAATACTAATTTGGTAATTGAGTTTTGTCAGTTCAAACTCAATTAATTACTTTTACATACATATTACTAAAGACGACCCGATTGGAACAGTGGTAGTGAACGCTGTCTCTGATACAAGGGTTGCGGGTTCGATCCCCGCACAGTATAAACATTTGTGTGCATGGACATGTTTGTTTGTATTGGTCTGGGTGTTTGCTATGTATTTACAAAAAGCAAAGTATTATATGTATATATTTGTAATCCCACTCTTGATTCTGATATCCGTAACACAGGTGCTTGAGCTACCAATCTCGGAGTCAGATCAATGTATGTGATGTTGTGAAATATTTATTTATTTTATTTATTTACATTGATTACTGTTCCACTTTGTATGGCGCAGTAAATAGACGTAGATATGTTCATTATTTCTGTTAAAATAATCAGAAAAGAAATGGCTCATTAGTTTTTTTACATAAAGCGAACAGGAATCCTCATCTTAGCGTGTAATTCCCAGTGAACGGATGTAATTTCCAGATCCGTCCAAAGCTGTCGTTTCGGAGATCCTGGGATTCGCTTGGACCATGATCCAGGATTTGGGGAGTCTGTTAATTACTATACGAATACGAATATACTCTGAACATAAGTACTTATACTTCCGTGGCATAGCTTATATCAGTACTAGTGTCCCGCCCTGGCTTCGCTTCGGAAATTTAATTTTAAAACAAAAGATTTAGAAATTGTATTGAATTGCCTATACGAACTTGATTTGTAGTTAACCAATTCTGAGATTATAAGTAAGCTTAAAATGAGACTAAAAATACTGAAATGCCTTTCATTCATTTTGCATATATTTTCATAACTGATGAGCACTAAATAAGGCGAATCTTCCAAATAACGTTTAACCTCATCTCACTCTTTTAGTAGTTATATGAAAAATGTTAAATAATTTATATAAAAAACCAAAATAATTGTTCAAAACTTTTAGCTTTAAAAAAAACGACATTTCTATACGGCGTTGTAACCCCCGCTGACCCTTTGGGGGTTGAATAAAAAAGTGCAATTATTTTCTGTGTGAATGTAAAAAGAGCAATTTTTTTACATTATAGCGGACAAACGAGAAAACGACACACCTGATGGAAAGTGATCACCGCCGCCCATGGACATCTGCAACACCTGAGGTAGCACATATGCGTTGCCGGCTCTTAAGAAAGGAGTAAACCCTTTTCTTGAAGGTTGAATATAATTTTTCATGACTCCAGCTAAAAAAATAACGACGTTTAATCCTATTAGGAATATTTTGAGGAAAAAATGCTAAATATTTTAATTAACATAAAAAGCCCAAATACCAATTTTCATGACTTTAGCTTTAAAAATGACCAAACTTCAATACGGCGTTATAAACCCCATTCACCCTTTTTAGGGGGTGGAATATAAAATATGCTGAAAGTAATAACATTAATTTTGCATGAACAGTGCAAATACCAATTTTCATGACTCTAGCATTAAATATAACGAATCTTCCATACGACGCTTCAACCCCCATTTTATCCCTTTGGGGGTTGAAGAAAAAAAAGCTCAAATCACTTTTCTTTACCTTGTATGATGAGCTCAAATACCAACTTTCATGACTCTAACTTTGAAAATAACGAATCTTCCATAGAATGTTTCTACCCCCATTTACCCCTTTGGGGTTGAATTAAATAAAACTGAAACAGGTCAATTTAATTTTATTATTAATAAACATAATCCGAATTTTCAAAACTGTAACTTCTAAAATGACAGACTTTCATACTAACGTTATCCCGCCATTTCACCCCTTTAGGGTTTAAATTTTTATAAACCCCTAAACTACCTATGTTTCAAATTTTATGATTTTTGGTCCAGTATTTTTGGTTGATAGATCAGTCAGTCACCTGCCGAGGCGTTAGCTCTCTATTAATAGTATAGATGAATATCAACTCATAGTCCCCCTTATTACAAATCGCGAATAAGGATAGTCCTGGAACAAAGTGCGTACCAGCCCCTTTTAATATTACGTTTTGAAACCGGATGACATGAGCTTTAATAGGGTAAATACCTTTGAATCGCGATTTATCATAAGTGGGATAAGTAAAGTTCTCATTTGTTAATTTAGTTCGGTAAACATCTCGTTCGGTAATTTAGTTCGCTAAGTATTTCATTCGACTTTATAGTAACTTCTGTTCATTAAAAGATTAAGGCGGTGTAAAATCTAATTAGTCTTTTCAAAGTAACTAAGTATATTTTACGTTAAGAATAGAACCCTAAAATTTTTTCTATCAAGCCGATTTACGATACTTTTAAGTTGCGTACTCTTTTTATGGCTAACGAACACGCTACTAAGACACCTTAAATCTAATTAATATTTATAGGCTCTATACTATCAGCCATAGAGTTGAATTTCATGACAGGTAAATTGTTTCGATTTATTCAAGATTATTATGCTTCAAGCTAATATGCACGTTTGTTGGCAATAAGCCACAGGACCTGTTAGAAACTTATAGACTTTGCCTCCATTTATACTATGTAAATATAATGGGAAAATGATAGCTATAAAGTCGTTTCCGACTTAGTTTATTTCGTTTTAACGTTTATCTTGACATTATATTTTATAATACATTAATTTCAATTTAATTTTCATATTGCATTTGTATTCAATTTGCATGTAGTAGCTAGACAATTGCTACGATAATTTTAATTTTAAATTTAATAAAAACTTGACATTTAATTATTATGTACTGAATTTCTATTTAACTCTACATTTATAATCCCCTAGTAATTTAATTTAACTTGACATTTATTTATTTATCACAATATAAGAATGTCAAATTTTGTATTGCTATTATTTCCTATTCTATTTTATATATGAACTGTAATTTGGTTGAAATAAATGATAATTCATTTTATTGTATTATTTTCTAATACCTATTCCTCAGTACTTATCTTTGGACCTGGCAAAAACCTTTAAAAGATTGGAACATTTGTATCTGGATCAATGCAGAGATGCGGAACAGTGAAACGCTTCATTTGGAACATCGACTCTCAGAAGGTTCGTGATTTACGATCTTTCAGATCATTCGGCTCACTCGGATCATTCGGCTCATTCGGATCATTCGGTTCACTCGAACTCGAGATCCATTTGAATCGACTGATACATTCGGAGCAAACATTAGAGATTCGGAACAGTGTATCATTTGGCTGAGTCGCATCACTGAGTCGTTTCAGTAAAGAGTTACACACGTCTACTTACACACAGCTACCTTGGTATTTTATACAGTCACATCCGCTCGATTACTAATAGTTACAATTTGGTTGCGGGTACGGGGTACGTTGATTCAAATAAACTCCAAATTCACAAAACAAAACTAATTTTATTGACGAGAAACAATTACACACTAATTTTACTTAATCTGTGACGTCACTGTTATTGTAAGCAATACGCGTGACTGACTGACTGATATGAAAGACCACGAATAACCTGAATCGGCGTTTAAGTTTTGTTGATTGGCGGACGATAGAACCATGGCGACTGATTCAATATGCAGACACAAATACAAGGCGTTTTTGTTCAGGTACAGCAGCGAAACACAGCACAGTGCTGCTTCACGCCAGTTTTCTGTGAGGACGTGGTATCACTCTGGTCGAGCCTGTCCATTCATGCCGAAGCGTAACTTTCCTAGGGTCAACTTATTCATTTATAAAGTAATTTTGATCTTTCAAAGTAATAAACACTAGACTAAAAAAATATACTTACTTATTGTACTGTCTGTTGTTGTTGTATCATACATAAGTAATTGTATTTATATTTAGTTTGGCAAAGTAGAATAGGCCACCCCCACTCTTACCGAGGTGTCGTAAAAGGCGACTAAGGTAAAGCTGCTGGCATGATCATCAGCACCCGAGAAGGAAAACTCTGCATTTATATCAAAACCCTCGCCAACCCGTCTGCCAAGCGTGGTGAGTATGGCAATTACACCTCATGTGATTAAGGGAGGCCCTTGCCCCAGCAGTGGGGACTTAAATGGGCTGACGATGAAGAATATCTATCTATTTATCTATCTATACACACTCTTACTTTTAAGCTTCTTTTCTGTAAATTTTGCTCAAAGCCACTTTCATTCATTACAAATATAATTATGTTTAATAACATCGTGAGAGCCCTCTAAAATATTTTGTATTATCATGCTAATTTCCATACTATGGCCACGAAGTACGCACGCAAACAATGACTTCGTCAGTTTCGGCATGCTACTAGTAGCAATGGTCGTGTGGAAAAAGCTTTTTCCGAAATCACAATTAATAGAATTCTTAAGGAAATAAGAGCCTGGCCGAAACAGAAACCATATATTGTTTTTTTTATGACCTAACACTTTGTTTAAAATTACAAAGGTATACGTTTTAATGTAACCAGCAAGATACCCAAGTCATGTTTTCTATTTACGACTATTCAAGTGTGTGCGGAAACAATAGTTCACTCTCTATTCCCTCTCGCTCATATGTTAGAATACAAGCAGGACGTACGACCAATATCTTAATGTACTTTTCGAAGCGCAAGGTTTAAATATATATTTTTTAAAGTACGACCCTCTAGCCTAGGATCAAATTTAAACACGTAGGTATGCCGTGTAGTAAGAGTCAATTGTATTATTATAACCTCAAACTTATGCAAATCATTTCTACGACTATACACTGTGGGATGTGACTGACCTCCCTTTAAAACCAGTGGGACTTGCATAGCTAAAATAAAATATCCACAGTATGAAATAAATAAATATTACACCACTTCACATACATTGATCTGACTCCGAGATAGGTAGCTCAAGCACCTGTGTTACGGATATTAGATTCAACAGTGGGATTACAAATATATACATATCAAATTCTTTTCTTTTGTAAATACATACTTATAATATATAGCAAACACCCAGACCAATACAAACAAACATGTTCATGCACACAAATGTTTGTACTGTGCGGGTATCGAACCCGCAACCCTTGTATCAGAGGCAGCGTTCACTACCACTGTTCCAAACGGGTCGTCGAAATAGTTGTCTTGTACAAAATCCCTCCTTAACCGGTACATACTTGTACCGTTATCATGCCCCTGGACGTTAGACCAGACATGCATTTCATTCTACTATTAGTTTCTTTACTTGAGTTGGTAGTTGCATCTGCACTAAAATGCAGAGTAGTTTCGCAGACGTAGAACTTGGTGAATATATAACTTAAACATGAACTTGCAAAACCAGATGGATAATGTACTGAAAGTTTATTACTATGTATGTTGCAAAGACAGATTGTTATGTTGAATTTATGTTCATATCAGACAATATCTTTCAGTGAGATAAATTAGAACCGAAAGCGCAACACGTTGGGTGCCAGCAAAATATTTTTGTAAGACTCTCTAATTTTTTATTTTTGTTAACAGGGACTATTTTCTTTTAAAATCGTAAGTACCCAACCAAGCATTTGCACAGGCTAACTGCATGATATTTGTATATATTAAGTGATTTTCATTTTCATTCCCTGTCTCAAAATGTTAACTGAAACGAACAACACTATTGCTATAGCATAAAGTAGGCCTAACTTTAGCAGTGGAGAGACCAAGTCTGTTGCTTGAAATCTTAAGCTACCGAAGATATTGTTAACTGCCTCAAGTTTTATAATATTTGTGCAAATAAACTATTCCCATTTTCATTCCCTGTTCAAAAATAGAACTGAAATGAAACACCACGTTGGGCGCCAACACAAAACTTTTCTTAACGCTTCCCAGTATGATACGTATCTATGTCTGTGGGCTGTTATTTCCTCAAGAGTAGTCAGTAAGCGGGCATCCCTGCATTATGTGGCGGTATCTGGAACAAAAACTGTGATTCAGGTCGCCTATTGTCTGCCAGGCCATTGTGTGTAACGGTTTCGTGCGGCAATGTTCTGTTTGACTAAATGGAATCGGTATTTTAAAATTACGGTCTATTTTTCTCACAAATTTTACGTTTAATGTAACTTTTTTTTTTAATAATTTGCTTTTTTCAAATTCTTATATATTTTGATAAACAGTACTTAAAATTTGAGTTTTTGTTTTCAAATATTATAACTTTTATAATAATTGACCTACAATTTTTACTTCAGCAACATCAACCACCTAAAATAGACCAAAAAGTAGTAAAATACAATGGACAAAAATAATAAAACAAAACCGCTTTGTGTATAGAGTTGTCAGCCGAAAAAATATACAAACAAAGAGTACAAAAGAGCTAAAGAAAGAACTAAAACCGAATGACTAGTAAAGTAAATTCAGCTAACGCGATTGTGGGATTCAAAAGACGAATTGGGTCGCCCTCCCCCGAGGCCGACAAACACACGTGGATGCACGATCGGACTGGAAACACTTCCTCTCAATTAGTTGTTGGCTTACTTTCTTCCTGAGGAAAATAAGTGATCAGCTGTCTTGCACGGGAAATTATTTCAGAACAGTAGTGGTTTGTGCGACACGTGTCGTTAGTAGTTGTGATAATAAAAGTTCAAGCAGGAAATCGAATACGGCATTGCCTTACAAAAAAGTAACAAAACCCCACTAAAAATGCTACGATATTCACCTCTGCTACGGATATTCTATAAGTGCTACGACATACATTGCTACGGTTGCTACGACGGCTATCACTGCTACGCCAGAGTGTCGTAGACGTGTCGCAGTACGATTATGTTTTATTATAAATATCTACTAACCGTAAAATAGTTCCATACTACATTCTTATTTATCTGAAGCTATCGCATTAGGAATTTAGATGTATAAGGTACTAAATTATTCTAATAATAAACGTTGGCACGCGAGTGTGTGAGCTAAGATGGGCAGGACACCTGGCAAGGCGTAAAGATGATAGGTGGACTATAAAGCTTACCAAATGGCAGCCAAGAATGGGACGACGTCCTGTGGGTAGACCACCTGCCCGATGGTCCGACGATATTGTGACGGCAGTGGGGAAAGAATGGATAAGGCTGGCAAGAAATCGAAGGGAATGGCGTGATAAAGAAGAGGCTAATACTCAGCATGGGTGGATGTGGAATGACATGATGAAATTATTCTAGTAAAACTAAACAACGTAGTGAAATGCGGTGCTAATGCTCGTTACATTTATTAAAAGTAAGAGAAATGTGACACTTTCAGTAGCTGTATAACGGGGTGGCATCCATGCGGGCTGCCCGCTCTCCACAGCTGTCTGTATTGTCTGTATGTAACTACAGTATGTATACGGTATGCACCACATGAAACATGCATGCTGCTTCAGCGTGGCCCTCGCGAACACGGCTCAGCTAGACAGACGTCCGACACTGGCATAATATGCAGCTTTACCATGGTGGATAGATAGCTGTACTTTATGAACAAAACATGCATAAGTTGGAGTTGTGGAATGGACTGTGACTTGTATGAATGGGGGCGGGGACCAGGGACTCATTATTTTGTACATGGGTACTCCCATCCCATCTTGTATATATTTTAATATTTTTAATTTGGTATGGATTTTTATTCCTATTTTAACTGTCAGCACGAAATCCATAAATTACGCCACAAAATAAGTATGTAAAGAAAGTCATAAAACCGGCGTGAAGCAGCACTGTGCTGTATTTCGCTGCGTGAGTGAGGGTACCGGAGGCCCAGTCCGGGGGAAAAGAGGGGTCTTAAACTTGGCAGCGTACTGGTGTTGCGTTTGTCCAAGGGCGGCGGCAATCACTTACCATCAGGTGATCCATCTGCTCACCTCTGCCACCTATCACATAAAAAAAAGTCAGTTCTAGCTTACTTTGATATCGAAGAGGTCGTTAAGGTTCGTTTCGACGAAACTAGCGCCGCCAATAGATTTGGATTAGTTGTAGCGATTATGAGATATTTATTTAAAAATACAACGGTGAATCCATAAAGTATTAAAAAAAAATTGAGACAAAATTATGTCGTAATTTGTTCCTACAAGTTCCAACAATGTATTTAGAATTTCGAAAGAACAAATAGAACTTTTTTAATTAACATGGTATCGCAGAGCGTTTATGAATAAGTTCTGTTGTTAAGCTCATATGTATGAACGAAAATGACTGTCAATAGTATAAAGTATATCTTTAATCCCGGGATTCCCAGGATTCCAGGCATGTCCATGTTATTTGAAAAAATCGCAAGTACCGAAAATAGCTCTACTTACTCCGATCATTCGTCATTACTATCAAAACTAGCTGCGATTACTGTGAGCGTGCATGTTATTTGTGTAACCTGTATTATTTTGTGCCCAAGGTGGATGAAACCCCTATACACTTAATCACTGAATGGGGACCACTGATGCGCAAACGTAGCTTACATCTGGGAAAGCACTTTTTGAGCTCGAACGAAGCTAGGGATCTCAGTCCCAAACAACTAATACACTTTCAGAAAAGTGTAGGGTTTGAAACTAATATGTAGCACAGTGGCGATCACGATAGATCAAACTGGTCGCAGTGATACTGCATAGCCACCCGCTTAAAATAATAAAAAAAAATTTGTGCCCGTACCTCGAAAAGCAATGCCATTGGTCCTATGACCTCACTTCGATCTTATCGCACTAGAGTCCTATCGAAATATGAGGGTAAGGAAGCAGTCTGCGTAGACACTTGAGCACTATAGTATATTAATTGCCACGATGGCGCGGTGATTAGTGGGTTGCATTTCAAAGCGACGGCTGCGTAAGAGGTCCCGGATTGGAACCCCGGGGCGGGCCAAAAATTAGTACCTAAGTTTCGGTAAGAAATTCTTATTGCCAGCCCGGAGTCTAGAAGTCAGAGGTCATTTACCCCCGTGCCTCTGAAAGCACGTTAAACCATCCCATCGGAATATAAGTGTAAGGGAATAGAGAGTACACCTGTGTTTGCGCACACACTTGGACACTATAATATATCCTGCGTACGTGGCTGATCGTTGAGATTGGCCGCCGTAGTTGCAGGATATTATAGTATTTCGTGCATGAGAGACTGACCTATGAGATTGGTCGCCATATCCAAAATATCTGCAGAAGGGCATTATTATGAATATTAAATTAACACTTCTTCGTATTTACATATGTAAGCGGATATACCACAAAACCTACAATTTAGAGTACACCCCCGTACTCACAAGCTATGAATATTCCCCGGCGACCGCATGCGGTTGTAATCAAATACACTCAGAGCATAAATTACGCATCCTTAGGCTGTCAGTCCATCGGAGCGGAGCGAGAAACGGTGAGAGAGATTAGATAATTTTAATTAATTAATTTATAGATAAGATTAATTCTATCAATTGAAACCGAAACGTAGCCGCTTACAATGTGCCGATTAAGGAGGCTCAAAGTCACCCAGAGAGCCATGGAGAAGGCTATTTTCGGAATCTCGCGTTCAGGCAGGTCTTTAACCCACACCTTCCACAATTCGGGTGGATGTTCTACATAGAACAGAGTTTTAGTGTGTTATTAACTTATTGGGGGAGCAATTATAATGTAACTAACAAACAAAAGCACGGACCCAGAGTCTGTGGAAAGTAATTTACCAAATAAAAAATAGTATAAATTTGTTATTGCCCGATATCCGTAACACAAGTGTTTAAGCTACCTTAGTACGGAATCAGGTCAATGTATGAAAAAAAAAATAGTTACACACTATTTATTTTTGTCGCATAGTGCCTCGTTACCTATACGCATATTTTGCTGTTGTCTCATTTCTCCATGATACATCTATCGTAAGTTTACTATCTAAAGTTTGTTCTACAGCAGGAGAAGCGAAATATGCTCGTAGGCCAACTCCTCCCTTGCGGGATAGTAGAGTCTGCGCCACCAAAAGAAAACATTGAAATGCGCGCTTCAGTCGATCTCAAAATTCAAATTTGAGCTTTATGTCTATAAACACAAGGTATCTAAAATTTTAGTTCCGTGTTATGCCGCGGGACTGCTTTCGTGGCGCGAACTCTAGACGTAGCGAATAAATCATGCACGCTGTATCACGGACGGCTTCTGGCGCAGTACCCTACTCTTTACTCGGTATTCTAGATTGCTTTAGTAACAACTAGTGGCCCGCCCTCACTTAGACTCGGGACCTTGCTTTCTGCGTTAGTTTCAATAGATGGCGCTGAATGGTGATTACATCTCGCAAGTGGTTACATAATTAGCGTTGTCTTTCGAAACTACCTCTTTAAAAACATTAAAGATTAAATTATTTTCTTCTAAAAGGCACATCTTTTTATAATAACGATATCTTTGGTGATATTTAACTACTGAATAAGAGAATGTTGCTAAAACGCGTACCTACATTTTAAAATTTTACAAAAGGAAACAATGTTCTAAAGATTCTGTTTTGTTTTTCTGAAATATTTTTAGAAGTGTTTTTACTTTATAAGTATGATAAATATATTTTGTTGTAAGCCCCTCGACCTAATCAGCGTCATTTTCAGATACGCGGTGCTTACAAAATGCTTATAAGCCTATTAAAGTATCAGTGTTGGACGCCCTGCGGTGCGATGGACTGAGACTGACTGACTGAGATTTGAGAAAGATGGCTAGTGTGAGCTGGATGAAGACTGCTCAGGACCGGGCTAGTTGGCGCTCTCTAGGGGAGGCCTACATCCAGCAGCGGGCGGCGATAGGCTGATAGATAGATAGATTGATTGAAAGTATTACCGTCAAAATGCTACTTAATGATAAAGTGAAGTAGCATTTTGATATCGATAAAGTCTTTATAATATTATATTGTAAGAGATAAAATTATTGGTGAAAGCGCCCGTTGCTCTTTTCGCAACAAGTAGAAACATTTGGAAACCTTTTCTAGTCTGTTAATTATTATATCACAAACCCGTGTAAGGTCGGTGACACTTGGTGACATCGGAGACCGAATAAAAGGCCCTCTTATTTATTTTATTGTCACAAGAACAAATTGCGGTTGTTAGCACTATTTATGTTGAGGTGTCGCTGCTTTACGCCAGTGCAAATAATCCCAGTGGAAAGACTTTGTGTCGACGAGCGATGATAAGTTGAGCTTGGATATGGAAACATAATTATAGCTGCCAAAATTGCATCGCTTAAATACAGTGATCACGGGATTGTAATCTGTCATGGAATATTTATTAAGGCGAAGGGTAGCGCACACTAGCGACGCCAATTGATTTAATTCTTTAAGTAATAAACTGGATCTATTTTTACATATTGTGGACCGCCAAAGACTCGGCAAACCAGTTTACTATTTATTTAATCATTGTTCCAAAGGTGTTCTTTGGTATGGACTCAGTTAAGTAGTTAAATAATTAAATCAATTTAAATAGCTAATCTGACCTTCGCTTTAATACATTTTTTGTTAGATAGATAGATAGATACTCTTTATTGCACAACATACAAAACTCAAAAGCTAGGTATACAGAGATACAATGTACAATTTAGGCGGTCTTATCGCTGGGAGCGATCTCTACCAGACAACCTTCAGGTAAAGGACATTAGATAGAAGAGGGGAGGGTGGTGCAATCCTTTTGATATCAATATTGATTAAGTAAATTTATAGTATAAATACATATATCTAGATTATAAATAAATAAATAAACACAATAATGTTAGTTTATAATCCAAAGAAGTCGTTGAATTTTCAAATGTCGCTATTGCTTGTACATTTGTTGTATTATTGATAATAATACATATAATTAGTTTTGTGTATTTTTGGCCTGGTTGTCGTTGAGTTGTCGCTTTTTTGAGGACGTCCTATGGCCATAGTTTTGAAAACACCGAGAAAATTTCGTTCCATTTCACGGTTTTTTAATTCGAAATATTTCGCATAAAATTGCAAACAGCTATCACAATTTATTGGTACATTACAACCTCACGAAATATATTATAATAGAATAGTCTTTCTAACTAATGACTGACCGGATGGCGCAATTGGTAGCCCTGCCTCTAACGCCAAAGGTCGTTGGTTCGATCCCCACCCTGGACAAACATTCGTGCGATGAACACTTGTGTTTGTTCAGTGTCTGGGTGTAATATATGTATTTAAGTATATATTTGTGTTCCTCTGTTGTCTGATATCTGTAACACAAGTGCTTAAGCTACTTAGTATGGATCAGGTCAACTTATGAGATGTTGTGAGAATTATTATTATTATATTATTAACTAGTGGTAACAGAAAATGTACTGTGTGTGCGTGTGTCTGTCTACTGGCATATTGCTGTTTACTGTAAGTCCAGGCAGCGTCTCGCGCGCATTCGTATTGTTTATATGGGTAATTAATTAAAGTAAGATTAAGTAGCGAGAATTGTGGTGCAGACTGGCAAAGAATAACCCTTCCACCCCTTTGTTAAAGTTTAAAAAGCTAGACTTCCTTAGTTCTCTTGAACCCTTAGACTTAGGTAGCATTTTACTACTGGTTAATTTATTATTTTTTTATTTGAAAGGCACGAGCAGAAAGATCGGAAGCTGATGGTAAGAGATTGTCTACGCCCATGGACACTAGTGGAGTCACAGTGCGCTGCCAGCCTTTTCCCCTTACGCCTGAATTGGACCTCCAGTACTCTCACTCACTCGGCGAAACACCACGCAGGCGTTGCTATATGCTGGATTTCTGTGAGGCCGTGGTATCACTCCGGTCGAGCCGGTCCATTCATAACAAAGTGTAGGTTTTCCAGGGTTAGTTATAGTAACCCGTAAACAAAATTAAGTTCCAAGAGAAAAACACCTACGTACTCTTAGTTAATAACATCCTCCAACCGATTACGACTATGGCGGCCAATTTCAAAGATCAGCTACGTACGCAGGATATATTATAGTGCTCAAGTGTGTGCGCTAACATAAGTGCACTTACCCTCATTTTCCGATGGGACACTAGGTACTATGACACGACCAGAGAGGGATCGGGCGCAAGACCAACATCTTTCCGAGGCATGGGGGTACAAGACCGCCAACTTCCAGACTCCGGGCTGCAACTAAGGATTTCTTACCGAAAACTTAGGTACAATTTTTTTGCCCAACCCGGGGATCGAACCTGCAACCACCTGTGCAGCCGTTCCCTTTAAAGAGCGAACCGCATTTGCACTGCGCCACCGAGGCAGTCATAGTTACCTACGTAACGTAACACTTAACTCATCATCATCATCAGCCCATTTAAGTCCCCACTGCTGGGGCACGGGCCTCCCTCAATCACATGAGGGGTAATTGCCATACTCACCACGCTTGGCAGACGGGTTGGCGAGGGTTTTGATATAAATGCAGAGTTTTCCTTCTCTGGGTGCTGACGATCATGCCAGCAGCTTTACCTTAGTCGCCTTTTACGACACCTCGGTAAGAGTGAGGGTGGCCTATTCTACTCTGCCGGGACCACACGGCGTACCTACATAGGTAGGTATAAAAAACAGTAGACAAAAGTACCTACACCCCCACTTCCCCAGCTAACGTACCTTTTGACTTAGCACCCCAGCAACCCCTACCGGGAGAATTGGAATAAATAATAAAGTAACTGTGAAAGCGATTTGATTTTCACCTAGTGATGGCGGTAATATTCAGATTTGACTCGAGTCATATCGAAAAATTTTATTACGGTGAAATATATTTAGACAATAATATTGTATTTTTGGCCTTAGGAGAAATATTGGCAGTGATTGCATGAGGAAAAAGCCCGGGATAGATTGGCGCCTACGCGTAGCATTGGTCTCAGGCTTTTGGTTGATTAACTGAGACTTGAGATTACCATGGGAGAGCCACGCTTTGGCATGATTGGGCCGGCTCGACAGGATACCACGGTCTCACATAAAACCGGCGTGAAGCAGCACTGTGCAGAGAGATCGCTAATGTGTTGTCGGCCTTTTTAAAAAAGAATACGCTCCTCTCTTGAACGTCCCTAAGTCGTAGCCGTCCGGAACTTTCTAGGTAGGTGGTGGTGGTCGGACCGATAATCGGTCCGACGTACATAGATCTTGTGAGATCACAGTTATATTGAAGTAAAATACCTATTTGGAGAAGCTAAGCAATCGGACTTAGTACGTATGTTTCGAGCCATGTAGTAAAATAACTCAAAAGCAAAATATCACTCATAGTGATAAGGCCGCCTTCGTTGTACACATCCAGGAGCCCAATTCTCGTGCTCGTTGAAAACATGGTGGATATCTGTCGTATGAAAATAAATGTCACAAGCCTGAGAATTGGGCTACAGCTGTAATACCTAGTTTTCAAGTTTTCATACTTTGTTTTGAGTGCAATAAACAAGTATATTCATTCATTCTTCATTCACTCATGTCGTATCACTATAGCTCGTTTGCCCGGAACGCAAAGAAAGGGTATTACTAGAATTATTTAATTCGTTATTCCTTTGACGCCCAGTATGATTTATTTACCGTGCTTGTAAGCCGGGAATAATATTGTCAGTTTGAGTTAATTTTAACGCTTGTTCGCAAGTTAGGGCAAGTAAATTTATTTTAAAATAGGCCCGTTGTTGTTAATTATTTATTTATTTATTTATTCATCACAGGGCGGCAGTGATCGCTTACCAACCGGTGACCCAATTGCTCGTTCGCCTCTCTATCTCATTAAAAACACAATATTAGCTTAGTCTGATAAGCATAGCGCCTATCTCTTCGTTCTGATCACACCTAAATCCCTTGCGACAAAACACAACTTGAAATTCCACCTGATTGGCTAGCAAACTCGCCAGTTGGTGCGACCGTAATAAAAAAAAATATAGATCCTCTTTCTTCCTTATAATTTAAATTTTCCATCTGTCTTCCCCAGACTTGTTACCCTAAATACGAGATGTAATTTGGACTTGAAAACGTAATTAATTTTGTAGAGATATCATATTTTTTGCTCTGATTTTTTGGCTCAGTTTAAGTGATTTAATGTAGAAATTGTATGCTGGACTAGCAGTAAGGTATTTATCGTTATGTAATAAATATTTCACAACATCACATACATTGATCTGACCCCGCAATAAGTAGCTCAAGCACCTCTGTTACCGATATCAGAACCAACAGCGGAATAACAAATATATACACATAATAATAAAAAAATAGCTATGTAATATCGCTACAGAACCTTTTTTATCACGGAAATCGCGCTGCAAATTCATTCCAAGTATTAAATTAATATCCCTTTGTTCTCGCATCGTTTGCAATTAACCAACTCCTTTCGCGATCCCTCCCATTATAAAGTCGGAAAGCTTACAACACTTTCATTGAAAAATATGTAACGTTTAAAGATTTAAAGAGCGGAAGTACCTACCAGAAGATAGATGAGAAATTGTTTCGCGAGAAATTCTGCAAGAATGTCGAACTCCTGACTTTAAGACAAAGGACATTCCAAGTTTCTAATAACGCGGGCGGGGACTTAAAAATAACAAGAGTGGCATATTACGGAAAAGAGTGGGCCCCGGAAAACTTTGTTCCATATGATCAAAGTTTGGGCTGCCCATTTTTTTTCGATTTTGGTCTCGAAATGCAGAATCAGTTACCAATGATGGTGTTTCCGAACAGATATGACCAGGTGATCTTCAAGAAATGAGCTTATTCCTAACTTAACCTGTAATTGTAAATGCATTAAGCTTTGTACCCCATTATTTAACCCCTTATGTATTGTCAAAATGTATTTTATGTTGGTGTTCTAATTAAATAAATAAACTTAAGAGCCGGCAACGCTGTGATGCCCCGTGCGTCGCAGATGTCCATGGGTTGTGGTAATCACTTATCATCAGGTGAGGCTGTTTCTCATAGCTAGAGCTCGTTTATCAGCCATAATGTAAAAAAAATCCTCCTCTCCTCATTTTAGCGTAGTTCCCAGATGCATCCAAAGCCGTCGCTTTGCCCGGGGTACGCTTGGACTCTGATCCAAGATTTGAGTCTGGTGATTACAATGAAGCGACTGCCACGAACTTCACAACGACAGGGAAACGAGACTAATTGAATCATAGTAACAGGCTTCAGAAACTTATCCGAAAAGATCAGATCATCGTCACAGTCACTGTCATAGATTTGAAAATTCCAGACATACATAGGTACAGACAATTAATCCCGTAACTCAAGGTCCAAACTGAAAACCAGCGCTGCAGCGGCTTCAAGCAGTTACAGCAAATGCTGAGGTTGCGAGGAGGGGTCGGAGACGCCGACAATATGCGCGTCTCCTTCCTCTCCTTTAAGGTGGCCAGTCCAGTTGCGCGGGATGCGGCATAGCGAACGCACGTACTACCTGTGACGGGAGTTATACCTACGCGTGCATACGAACCTACGGCGCGAGCGCATTCCATAAGCGAGTGTTATTATCATCTGCGAGAATAGGTTGTTTACCTGGCCGACTCGTGTCGGTCCGGGCGGCCTATTAATTATGAGAAGTGAACTTTAATACAATGGACGAAAGTACAATTTTGAATATGGAACGAAGTGAGGTGAAGGATAGTACTAATGAGGCGGAGATGCAAAATGAGTTAGAAGACATAATATCAACAGAGAATGACATCGGAGGTCATGTGGAACTTCAGAGCAGCAAAAGGAGACGGGAACAGGATCAAACGGAAATCTGGATACAAGTTGAAAGAGGTAGAAAGAGAATAACCCAAGAATATGTGGAAATTTCTATTACAAGCAAAGATAAAATTCCGAAACAATTTGCTTTGGCGAAATTGTTTCAATCACAAAATATCCTGGATATAATAAAAATTAAGTACGTAAACCCGTATAAAATAATTGCAACATTTAATAACGAGGACAGCGCAATAAAGCTTTTAAACAGCGAGTATTTTGGTAATTTAGGTTGGAGATGCCAAAAACCCCTCGAAGTGAACCTTTCATATGGTATTATAAAAGAAATCGAATTAGAATTGACCGAAAAAGAGATAAGTGAAACCATAGACAGTTCCATCCCAATTGCAACATTAAAAAGACTTAAACGGAGATGTGATGATAATGGTGGTTGGACAGACAGTGAATCGGTGAGGATAGGATTTAAAGGCGCGTCATTACCAGCGTATGTATACATATATGGCATGCGAATTCAAGTGGAAGCTTACGTATTTCCTGTCACACAATGTTCCCGGTGTTGGAAATTTGGACATCCCACTACTAGATGTCCTAAAAAAAAAATTGTTTGCCCTAAATGCGGAAACAATCATGAAAACTGCGAAACGACAACATTCAGATGTACGAATTGTAATGGAAATCATATAGCTTTGTCAAAGACATGCGTAGCTTATATAAAAGAAAAGAAATTGAGAGATATCATGGCAGAATTCAACTGTTCGTATAGAAAGGCATTGACCTATGTATGTACCTCCATCGACACCACCCCGGCCAGTAACGGAAACCCTACATATGTTCAGTTCTCAAGACTTTATTTCAGTAAATCCGATATCCGAAGAACCAGTTATTAGCAACACTCCGGGGCGATTATCCTACGCGCAAGTTATAAATACACCAAAAGAAGCAAGTCAATCACAACAAACTGTGCAGGAAACCCTAATAAAAAATAAAAAGAAGAAAAAGAAGAAGAAAACTAAGGTACAAGACGAGGAAATTATTTCACAGCAATCTGAGACCGAAGTCGAAGAAATATTAGAGATTAATATAGAACAAGAGAACGGGACCGAAAAAAAAAAGAAAAAAAGACTATCGTTTGAAAACTTGAAAAAGGGACTAAAAGAAGTAGTTTTTGAAGAAAACAGCGTAAAAGACAAAATCAAGAAAATGGTTACCATACTCGTAGACTGGTTGTTATCGAGCATAGTTAATAATCTCACCGATGTATCCTTTTTAAAACACATTTTGGATGGGTAGTACAACCAAAATAAATATTGTACAATGGAATTCTCAGAGCTTCAAACCAAAAAAAATCGTATTCGAAAACTTTTTACAACAAGAGAAAATTCATATAGCAGCCTTATGCGAAACCTGGCTGGACGAGGAAGATTTAATAAATATCAAAGATTATACCGTTCATAGAAAGGATCGCGACGATTCATATGGCGGGGTTGCCATACTTGCTCACAAATCCATTCGAATTCAGAGGTGTAACACACAAAGTCGTAATAGGGGAATTGAACTGATACACCTTAAAGTTTTCAATTGTTATGATTTTGAAAATGTAGTTTGCCTGTATTGCCCACCATCAGTAAGCACGACCGAAGCTGACTGGAATTTCATATTTTCACTATTTTCACAAAAGACATTAATACTAGGCGATTTCAATGGTCACCATTCAAATTGGTCAAACAAAACTGATGCCAGGGGAATTCAGATCTTTGATGCATTACTAGATAATAATTTCGTAACTCTAAACAACGGAAATCCTACTCGTGTAAAGTTTGTTAATGGGATTTTGCAGCAATCAGCGCCAGATATATCATTAACATCACCCGATATCTCTTTAAAATTTAATTGGGCCGTTACAAACGAAAATTTAGGTAGCGACCATCTCATCATTAGAATTTCTAATTGGGATACATAATCAAGGTAAGTCTATTATTAAAAAAAGAAATTACAAAAAAGCTGATTGGAACTTATACCAACAACGCATTGAAGAACTTCTTCCAGATATATCTGGTGCTGATGGCGTCCAGGATACCTATGATAAGTTTATAGGCGTTATGAATAGGGCAGCTGACATTAGCATTCCATATATCCATGTTTGTACAGATCCTAGTTCTAAATTTACTCCTAAACCTTATTGGTCTCCTGATTTATCAAAGATTGTGGCAGAAAGACGCTTGGCCTTAAAAGTCTTCAGACAGAACCCTACGCCACATAATTTATCCTTATTAAAAAAGAAAACTCAAGATTCTCAACGGATGATAAGGAAAGCGAAATCAGAGTCATGGTTTGAATTTTGCTCTAAAGTCGATGAGACTTGCTCTGCTTCAGAAATGTGGCGACACATGAGATGGCTCAAGGGCCAGAAGTTTTCTAACACTTATGTCGATCAAATATCAGCAGAATCTCTCCTTAAAAACCTCACACCTGATTTCGTATGTTCTGATCAGCCAAGAATTATATCTACAAATTATAATTTAGAAGTTCCGATATGTTTACAAGAATTAGATAAATGTTTAAAAAGTAAGGATACTGCACCTGGTAGTGATATGATTTCATACTCTATGATCAAAAACTTGCCAGCTCAAGCGAAATTAATCTTACTTAACCTGTACAACCAGATTTTCTCCCATAGTATTGTTCCATATCAGTGGCGCCTTATCCGTGTGGTTCCAATACCAAAACAAAATTGCAGTTCTGCTTCTCGTTTAAGACCAATCTCTTTAATATCATGTCTATGCAAGATCTTTCATGCAATTCTAAAAAATCGGCTAGAATGGTATCTAGAAAGAAATCATATTTTCTCTAAAAATACCACAGGATTTAGGAAAGCACATTCTTGTATTGATAATCTGAGTGAATTAGTAACCAGAGTACAAATAGCATTTTCTAAGAATCAAGTTACAATTGCATGCTTTGTTGATCTAGAAAATGCATATAATAACGTCGATGTTGAAAGCTTGCTATCTGCGCTAGATCGAATGGGCGTGGGCATGAAAGTTTGTAAGTATCTCTGGTCCTTTCTTTCAGAAAGAACTCTTAGAATTGAGACTGAGGACTATAGCCTAAGTAGAAATACAAGTCGAGGTTTAGCTCAAGGAGATTCCTTATCACCATTGCTTTTTAACGTTCTTACTGCACATATATGCAAATCTGTAACCAATGTTTATATATCACAATATGCAGACGACTTTGTGCTTTACACATCTTCAAAATCTTTGGTTGATGCTTCTAGAGAACTCCAAATATCGTTAGATGCTATTAATAAGTTATTTGAAGATTTAGGTTTACAAATTTCTACAGAGAAAAGCAAACTTTGTATATTTAAAAGGGGATTCTTACGACTATCGATGTACTTAAAAATTAATGGCAAATCCTTACAAGTTGTTGATACAATTAAATATTTAGGCGTCTGGCTCGATAGAGGACTTAGATGGGGAAAGCACTTAAATGAAACAGCCCAAAAAGTTATGAAATGTATGTCTGTCTTTAAAATATTGGCAAGTTCATCTTGGGGAGTGCATCCTAAACATTTGAGGCGCCTTTACATAGCTATTATAAGAAGCCGTATTGATTATGCTAGTTTCCTCTATGATAATAGTAGCAGTAAATTACATCTAGACAAATTAACAAAATTACAAAATCAAGTTATGAGAATAATTGGGGGATTCGTTAAAAGTACGCCTATCCATGTGATGGAAAGCGAACTCGGTTTAGTGCCATTATTCGTTCGACGTCAGTATTTAGCTGGAAAGTTTTGGTTAAAAGCAAAAAGCTGTAACAAAATTTGTATAGAAACACTGGATCAATTATCATATTTATGCCAAAATCAATATTGGACAAATAAAAAAAAACCATTGTTAGTAATGACACACAATAAACTTAAGTCGTTTCATATAGACACTTGCGACAAATTATATATGTTTCAATTAGACAAATGGATGACATATTTTGATCTAAATAATGAAATTAAGCCGAGTTTAGACTTTGTAACCACATCAAAACATAAAATTAACACTTTAGAACTAAAATCACTATGTCAAAATTTTATAAATGATCAGTTTATCGGATATTACAAAATATTTACTGATGCTTCAAAAGAACAGGATGGGATTGGAGCCGCTGTTTTTGACCCTCAGGCCAATATTTCCATGAAATTCAAAATTGATAGCAATATAATATCTATTATGGATGCGGAGCTTTTAGCAATTTTGGAGAGTTTGTCATATTTAGATTCAATAGATGCCGATAAAGTGATAATATTGACTGACTCGAAAAGTGCATTGCAGCATTTGGCTCGTTGCACCTCGATTTTTCGAGGAGTACCGATAGCTTACACTATTCTGCGCCTACTAGACAAATTAAAGTGTGACAGTAAATTGGTCAGAATACAGTGGATTCCATCTCATATTGGTATCGATGGCAATGAAACAGCTGATAAAGCGGCCAAAGAAGCGATCAACGATGGCCTTCCTATATCTTTTCTACCAAATTACACCTCGTATCACTCTATTTTGAAGAAAGAAAGTTACGAAATGTGGAAAGAATACTTTGACGAGAGGTCTAAATATAGAGGAATCTGGTATAAGACAATTCAGCCCCACCCCTTATCTACACCATGGATTGTTAATAACTTAACTAGCCGGCAAGAAACTGTAACAGCACTGAGGACTCGATCCGGACATATTCCATGCAATAAATTTGCTTTCTTGATGCGTAAAGTTACGTCCCCAAATTGCTCAACATGCGGTGTTCTGGACGATTTATACCATATTATAATGGAATGTGCCTGCAACGAATCCCTAAGAATTCCATCCTATCAGTACTTAGTTGGAAATTGTAATAGTGTCTTGGCTGAGCCCCTGTCGGACACAGCCAGGACACTTTACAAATTAATACTTCATAGGATTAATAATAACTGATAAATAAGAATTAGTTTGTAAAATTCAGGCGGCATAATCGCATGTGCGATAAAGCCTATTTTATTGATTAAAAAAAAAAAAAAAAAAAAAAAAAAGGTGGCCAGTCGGCGCACGGTACTGGGGTACCCGCGTCGGCATTGCACAGGTCACCTCCAGTGCTTGTAAGGGACGGCTGCTCTCCCTCGGCTGTCCCTAACGCCACTTGACCAACCGGGCGACCAGTATAACATACATTTATATAACGTCGAGATAGCTCAAGCATCAAGTAATATTTACGCGCTTCATTATACTTGTAACTAATTAATTAAAACATGGGTTGACCTGACGTTTATTATTACTTAATAATCGCATTAATCTCTGTTTTCATTTTTAATCGTTGCATAAATATTATAAACAATAGATCGATAGAGCATTATGGAGATATCTTTCATAAGTGATGAAACTAACACGACTTCCTTTTAAACAATATATATAGAGGGAGATAGCATCACATACATAGGTTTTAATTTGTGCTATGGAAAACAGAAACAACGATATGATAGAAATAGTTATCTGCTACATTAAAAAATATTTTCATGATGAACTCCTTCATTGCTGGCTGTCAGTTAAATGTCAGTGATTTAGAAGAAAGTTAATGCTTTTGAATGTGGACTCTTGACGAGTGTCAAGAGGGCTTAGAGAGGTTACTTGGAGAGAGCCACCGCCGGCGCTGACGTAGTAGTTTTTACCCAGGAATTGAGCGCGCACAGTCGGCGCACAGTGAAAATAGAAAATTAATAAAATAGTGTATGTTTCGCGTAACCAAATATTGTACATTTTGCAAACAACTAAGGAACTTGTGTTGTTTTCAATCCTTACAGTACCTACCTAATAAAGATTATGGTGACGGGTAGGGCACACTAGCGACGCCAATCGATTTTAATTTTTAGCTATTAAGCCGGATCTATTTTAAACAATTTCGGGATTACAACCTCTCAGCAAACACTACTATTTATTAAATAACCATGCACAAATGTTGGGTCCGTTTTTGTACGCGAAAAATTGATTCACGCTAAAAGTGGCCGCTATTGGCGTGAATCAATTTTTCACATACGCGTTGGACCCAACATTTTTTCATGGTTATTTAATAAATAGTATAACTGTTTGCCGAGAGGTTGTAATCCCGGAATTGTTTAAAATAGATCCGGTTTGGTTGCTAAAAATTAAAATCGATTGGCGTCGCTAGTGTGCCCTACCCGTCACCTTAATGCAGCTACTCATGTATTTAAGACATTATTCCAGTGGCATTTTGCTACTAATGGAATTTAATCCCCATCCCGAATTCTTTAGCTCGCTGCTGTGCTTTGTTTTGGAAAGTTAATGACAAATGACAGAATGTCAAAAGCAGTCATTAATTTTCGTTGCAGCTGAAATGACTTTTGAAACCACAAAAAAGTTTTTTATTTCTTCCCGCGAGAAGCCTAATTATTTTTAGGTGGGAAAGGAGCTAAAAGACTTTTGTACTAAAAGTACAATATTTTAAGGTGGCAGAGCCACGCTTCGGTATGAATGGGCTGGCTAGACCGGAAGCAGCACTGTGCTGTGTTTCGCTGCGTGAGTGAGGGTACTGTAGGCACAAACCGGGGGGGAAGGGGATTGCCGCCGCTCATGGACACCCGCGACACCAGTGGATTCAGAAGTGTGCTGCCAACCTTTAAACCCACTTTTCCCCTGGATTGGGCCTCCGGTACCCTCACTCATGCAGCGAAACACAGCACAGTGCTGCTTCACACCGGTTTTCTGTGATACCGTGTCATCACCCCGGTCGAGCCGGTCCATTCATGCCGAAGCGTGGCTCTCCCACGGCACATTTTTATAGAATTTAAGGAAATGCTGACGAATCTAAAAAGATTTATAGACATTAATTTGGGACATTAACATACAAAATTTAAAAAATAAACACAGATAACACACACAGCAATGATATAATATATTTAAATAACAATTAACAATTCGTAAAAACGTTACAATTACAAAAATATAAAAAAAAACATGCCGAAGCGTGGCTCTCCCACGGTTAAGGTGCATGATCGGATTCAAAGCTACGTTCAGAAGGCACACGTTTTCCATTCAATTCCATGTTTGTTTTGTTTCAGCTAATCTACTTATATATATGTAGGATTGGTAATCGGTAGATGGATGGAAAGGAACGAGTATGAGTTCGATGTTTGAATTAGAATGACGTGCGAGAGTGAGATAGAAGACGAATGGCCGACGCTGTAAAGACGACGTTTAAAGAAGAAATATATAAATACTTATTCCAAATTCTCTGGCTTTATTCGGAACCCCATCCCACATGTATAACTTGTCACGAACCTTTTATAGTCAAGTTTGACGATCAAGAATTAGGAACAATAATGAAAGGCTCTTGGTAAGTACATAGCCGTAAAATGTTGTCACACCCAATCGGGTCAGGTCATATTCTTACATTTGTTCCGAAGCACTTACAAGTTACGGCTGGTGCTTTGCTGAGTCTGGAAACTTTAGTAAAGTTACATCTCTGGAGTTCTTTCTGCCTTATGGCCTTTTTGTTTGTTAGTTTTAACACATGATAGGAACACAATAATAGGTTATGCTATTCGAAGAATTGTCAAATGTTGTTCAAGTTATCATTTTACAGTGTTGCTCATTTTTTGGTAATATTTATTTTTTTTATGTAGTATGAAACTGTACGGTCAGACAGGATTTATGATTATTCATAAACAAAAAATAAGTTACAGTAACATAAAAAAAGTTAGACCACTGAAAAAATATCACGCTGTATTAGCAAATTGTTTACTATTAATTTGCTTAGGGAATTCATTTTACAAAACCCGGCACCTTTCTGTATAAATAAATAAAATATTTATTGCAAATAACTTAAATCTATTACAAACTCATGGTCACAATTTTAAAAATTAGTACTATATTTGACATTTTGCCTGAACTAGGATGAACTGGCTATAAAATTGGTCCTAGAAAACTATATTGGTAAAAACAATAAATTACAACTTGAAGTTAATACCTATTACTCTACGCTACGCTAACAATTAATTATATAAAGAAGTAATTATTTGGGAATAAAAAGGACTTGATAATAATCATTTTCAGTTATAAATAAAGATACCATTTCAATAACAGATATTAGATAAGTACTAATAATAAATACCAAATTACCTAATTAATCTTACGCGCAGGTAAATAATGTAGACTAACTAAATTAATACAAATAAACCTGCTTGCTCATGACATGAACATTGACATTGAATGTATTATTTCGGAACTGTATTAATAGATCGCGCTTGGTGTCAATTGCATGGGCCAAGAGTTTTGTGTGTTTACAGTTTATTTATTTATTTATTTAAATTTGGTACGAAAACAGATCACAGTCAATTAAAAAACAATATATAAAAATTAAAATTAAATAAGCTAGACAGTAATCCTAAAGTAGCGTACACAGCTTGGTCAAAATATAAATTCGCTACTTTTATAAATTAAATTGCGATAAATTAAAAATTAAAATCTAATAAGTCTACTGATTAAGTTTTTATACATTTAACAAGAATTTAAATAAATTAAGTTAAAAAGGAATGAAATTAAGATTAAATTATAAGTATTCTGATGAAATTAAAAAGTTATTGCAACTGTCAAAATAAATTTGGAATAAATATCTTATTGGCATTCATCGAGGTTTATCTACCTACTAATGGCCCGTCCCTAATTCATTTTGGGACATTAGTTCTAAGTAGCGATAAGACCGCCTACATTGTTTTAGTGTAATAACTTAGGCTAAGATCTGTAAATTTTGTGCAATAAAGTGTATCTATCTATCTAGTTCCACTTTATACAAATAGATGGCGCTAGGCGTTGATTACATCGCGCAAGCGTTTCGTATTTTTAGATTACATACAAGCGTTGCCGCTGACTATAAGATTTACCTCTATAAATAGTATAGATTAAGCATTGTCGTTATCTATGAAGTTAACTTCTTTATAAATAGTATAGATAGACGATATCTTAACAAACTGTATTTTTCTTGTTGCAGGTAATTTAATGGTGCAAGATGTTAGAAAAATATGTGGTGAGATTTACAATTCAATTTAAGCTTACATACGTGTCCCATAAATCGATGTCATTAAGAAACCAGAAATACATTATCTTATATTTTCTTGAGTAAAATAAAATAATTCGTAAGTATTTTACGAATACATACATTATTTTTATAAGTAACTTCCAGTCGAATGCAGTGAAATGAAACACCTCGACTCTAAAAACGGAACAATAAGGTTCATATTTGAATAAGGTTGAATACTTATTAGTGCACATGACTGTACCTATATTTGACTGAATATTTTTAGGGTTCCGTAGCTAAATGGCCAAAAACGGAAACAGCCACTTTTTCCGAAACTATAGAAACTATACTTTTAACACTTAGTAAACAGATGTATTTTGTTAAACGCATTACGATTTTTACACAAAAATAGAAAAAAAAAAGTTTTGGGGGGTCCCCATACTTTAAACTCTAAATTTTTTTTTATCAAACCCATACCTCTCGGGTATTTATCAATAGGTCTATAATACTTTTCGCAAGAGACGCTCCCAAAGTGGTAAACGCCAAAATAATTATAAAAAAAAATATGATTTACATTACTATGAAAACTAACATCTAAAATTGGTTTGAACTAGATCTAGTAAGTAGTTTTTTAAAGCGTTATAAACCGTAAACCGCAATTTACCTTTCATATATCATTCTTGCTGCTACGGAACCCTTCATGGACGAGTCCAACTACCACTTGGCCGTTGGCCGCACGTTGATTTCTGGGTAGTCTGAAAAGAAGTTATGTATTAATTATATTAATTACTAAGTAACCCACTGAGTTTATTAACCGGCATGATTGCATTTTTTTCTGGTATACGAGTATTTTTCCAAACAAAATTAAGATATATTGAAGAAAATAATGGTTTTAGATTTTCCCTATTACAAGTAGATCCAAGCAATATGACGGCGATCCCAAATACTTAATATCGGAATACGGAGTCAAGAGCATTTTTCTCTCAAATAAAAAGGGAAATTGGGGATAAAGAACACGACGGGTACCTAAGTATTAGTCCCTTGTATTATCTGTGGAAATTCATTTATCCTTTTGCATAATTTTCCGAACTGTTGAAATGGGATGAAACCTCTCTTTTCTCTTTCCAACTTCTCAAACATTATGCTCATAATGCGGTGATATAAATTAGTCCCATTTGTTTTCCACCCCCTTAACGTTTGGTATGTATAATCATTCATAAAATCCGAACTTTGTGTCTAGTGAATAAGGTTCAAAATACGGTGAACGTTTTAGCAACAGAAATATAAAAGGGTTGAGTAGGCCAATTAAGTGAGTCTTTCTGTGTTTTTATGCAATTGTTTCTAACAAATTGAAGTCTTTGAGAAACGAGTCTACATTTCCTTAAAATCTGGGAAAGTACACTTTGAGACTTCGCACGTTAAGTTTAATAAAGCATTTTTCTACGAAATTAACGCAGCAAAATAACAAGCACAAAGTGTAATCATCGGAATTGGAATCACAAACTTCCAACAAATAAAATAGACGAAGATTGGACAAACAGTAGGAAACTATGCAAACTAAATTCCGAGTGCAAATCCAATAATATTATTTTATCTACTAGCCTTTTACCATGTTTTCGTTCACCTGAAATAGTTCGGACATCATTTTCAATTTACCTCCTACCTACTTACACCTACCTAAGTACCTTTTTACGAACAAAAATGCCTCCTGATTGATTTTATTTGGACTTTTGACTTTCTTACCTACAAACTTACATAGGTCAAAATTTGGAATAGGAACGGGGTTTAATTTTTTCTACAAATAATTGACATAAACAGGTAAACGATATTTAAAAACCGGCCAAGTGCGAGTCGGACTCGCGCACCGAGGGTTCCGTACAAACCTGCAAGGTTTACAAAGTTCGTTGACTTAGAAATTATTTTTTTTCACGGGTTAAAGGCAATTAGATCTAATTATTTGATATGAATTTCAACTTGATAGCTCTACGCGTTCATGAGGAAAAAAGTAATAAGTTTATATTTATTAAAAAATATATATTTTGTAATGTAACTAAAAATTTAAGGTTTTCGGAATTTTTCCTTTATGTGTGCTATAAAACGTTGCTTCATGCCAAATTTCAAGATTCTAGGTCGACTGGAAGTACCCTTTAGGTTTTGATTCCCTTGCGAGTACTTGCGAGTTTCAAAATATGCAGCTTAAATTGCTGTTTCTTTTGATTGCGTTGACATAGAAGTTTGATTTTGTTACAGCTTAAAGGTATTATACACCTGAGTATTTGGTATGAATTTCAATTTAATACCTCTACGCGTTTATGAGGAAATGGGTAGTAAGTTTAAAATTATTAAAAAAATATATATTATGTGATGTAACTAAAAATTTATGGTTTTCGTAATTTTTCCTTTATCTATGCTTTAAGACGTTGCTTCGTACCAAATTTCAAGATTCTGAGTTTACGGGAAGCACCCTGTAGGTTTTGATTCCCTTGCAAGTGTCGAAAATTTGCGGCATAAACGGCTGTATCTTTTGATTGCGTTGGCTTAGAAGTTTGATTTTTTCACAGCTTCAAGGGACAGTAGACCTGAGTAATTGATATATATTAAATTTCAGCTTCATACCTCCACGAGTTCCTGAGAAAAAGGGTCTTGACAGACGGACGGACGGACGGACAACAAAGTGATCCTATAAGGGTTCCGTTTTTTCCTTTTGAGGTACGGAACCCTAAAAATGACCATTTTACTACGTTTACACGGCGTCAGTGAGGTTACAACCGGCAATGCCAAAATAGCACTTGTGTTTCAGACATAAGGACGGTTCAAAGTTCAAAAAGAATAACTCGACGTATGCCAGTACTGCTTGACATTTAACAACGGCCGTTGTCACAAGCGGGTTGCAGGTACATAGCGTCTTCTGCTACAGCCAGTAATATTAATATTTAATAAATAAAATGTCAGTGAAATCATTTCAATACACAACCACAAAATAAATAAACACAAAGTCTAGCTGACATTAAGGTGACGGGTAGGGCACACTAGCGACGCTAATTGATTTAGATTGTGGGCAACTATAATAAACCGTGTATTTTTTGAACAAATTCGAACTTGCAGCCTCTCGGAAAACACTTATGCAATTTATTTAATACTTATACTTAACTTTTGGGTCTGCTTTTGTAGTCGAAATTTGAATTACCGCCAAAATCGGTCACTTATGCATTAATCCAAATGTCGAGTGCAAAAACAGCTCAAAAAGTAGTGCACAATTATTAAATAAATAGTAAAATGTTTGCTTAGAGACTCCCGCTCCGAAATTGTTTCAAATAGATCCGGTTTAGTAGCTAATAATTTAAATCGATTGGTGTCGCTAGTTAGGGCTACCCGTCGCCTTAATATCGAAGAGTGCGACGACATACGCGTAAGCAAACAAATCATATCTTGTTTCTCTACCCCTGTCATTAACTCCGAACCGTGCCGATTTTTTATGCTAGAGGCGGACAAACGAGCAAGCGAAGTCACTTTATGGAAAGTTATCAACGCCGCCCATGAATATCCGCGAAAGCAGAGAGATCGCCAATGTGTTGCCGGCCTTTTTAAAAAAGAGTACGCTCTTCTCTTGAAGGTCTCTAAGAATTTTTCGCGAGCTCGGCACACAACTGCACATTTAGTTCGCGATGGTGGAAGCTGGCGTTCTGGGTCTAATTATTTGGTAATACTAAACTTACAGTATCCGGATAAGTTAGTAATTTGATATGGAAAATTGCGAGGTTAAGGTAAATTTATTAGGCACTGGATTTCACTTACAACTTGTGACCACGGCCACTATAACAGAAGCTTTAAAGGTCTTGTTATACTGAGCCACGGCGGCCCTCGTATCGAAGTTTCAAACAGTGTCTAAGCTAAGCTGGTATATTGATTTCCTTCCATAGTTTAGGCGTGAAATCTTATTATCAAACAGACTAAGTTACTGTCACATTCATTGTATTATCAAATTATTTATTATGTGTGTAACCAATTTTCTACTCCATTTGGCATTTCTCCACTTTCTAGCGAAGTAAACATACAAGTTTGGTAACTGTGCTAAGATTAGATTTCACAGAAACTTTGAGTCTAAAACGAAAACAAAATAAGGGTGCCGTGATGTTAAGTAATTAGTTTTCGGGGGAGAATACCTATTGATGTAAACATACTTATTATAAATGGCCACCCAAAGGGTAATGGAGAAACCTATGCTCAGAATATCCTTGCGTGATCGTATCAGCAATGATTAAATCATTCCTCTGATTTGAAGGAGATCAATGGTCACAGATACATCCCAAAGAATTGCAAGCCTCAATTGGCTATGACAGGGGAACAAACGTTTAAATGTGGGAGAGCCACGCTTTGGCGTGAATGGGCCGGCTCGACCGGAGTGATACCACTGCCTCACAGAAGACCGGCGTAAAGCAGCGCCTGCGCTGTGTTTCGCCGTGTGAGTGAGGTTACCGGAGGCCCAATGGGGTGTTAGTGAGGTTACCGGAGACCCAATGGCGGGTGTCCATGGGCGGCGGAATTGCTTACCATCAGGTGATCCGTCTGCTCGTCTGCCCCTCTCATATATAAAAAAAAAAACAAACGTTGCTGGGGCGAAAAGGTCCTAAAGTGTACAGCGAGTTGCAGCCTTGGCAGGCCCCCCACACGATGAACCGATGAACAGCACAGGATCGATCTTTACGGAGAAACTTCTGCGAGGCCATATCCAGCAGTGGGCAAGTATTGCCTGAAATGATGATGATGTTGGAATATACCTACTGTCATACTTACGAGTCACGTGAGCTAAGTTGTCAACGAAATTATAAATCTGTTTTGGCCATAGAATTAAGGTAAGGTAAGGTAAATAAGGTTTTGGCCGATTGTAGGAATCGGACCTAATGCTTTTGGAATATCGGAAGTTTCATAAACAGCATATACGTATTAAATAGTGCTACGTACTTACATAAAACATGGTTTTAAATACTTCAATAGAAATTATGCATGTGAATGAATGAATGAATATACTTTTATTGCACTCAAAGTATAGTAAGAAAACTTAATACTAGGTATAACAGGATATGTAGGCGGCCTTATTACTATAAGCAATCTCTTCCAGGCAACCTTTGGGTAAAGGACACTTGATGGACATGTGATGTGAAATATTAAAAAAATATGTGTAACTTTTGGGCGAAAGTATTTATATTTCGGCTGTTTAATTGATACTAGTTTAAAGAGCATCAACAATATAACATATTACATTTTTCAGAACTAATATTGAGAGGTTAAAGTACTGGTTTGGAAAACGCCTTGTTGGTTTAGTGGCTTAAGTACCGGGCTGTGATCCCGGGGTCCTGGGTTCGATTCCCGGTTCGAGCATAAAGTATGTTTCGAATTTTTCTAACATAGCTCGGGTTTGTGATCACCAATCCACATTAGGCAAGCGTGGTGATTAAGCCTAATCCCTATTAGTAGCTATGACTTGATTTCTGAGGCCTTTGCCCTGCAGTGGGACAGTATATAGGCTGATACTTTACTACTACTTGGAAAATAAACAACAAGCATTTTTACCACATGCACATAAAGATATAACCATAAAGTTAAAATTGAGGCAAATCCAAAAGCAAAGAACCCCTATTTGACCTCTTGACCTAATTATGGTCAGAAGCAATCACAAATAAAAAAGACCATCTCCAAGCTTTCCCTCGCAATCCCCAACAAGCAATCACGACTAATAAATACAAACTGGTTGCGATTATTCCTGAAAACAGATCGTAAATCTCGGATAACGCTTGGGGTAAAGAAATTCTAATAATATTTATTGAGTAACAAGATCCTATTCCCCTAATGTACTTGCCTACTACTAGTGAAGTGACGGAAGCCTTTGTTCATTCGAGGTTAACAATAAGAGACAATTTACATAAAATACGAATAACTATAGTATTTCTACCATAATATTCGCTCACCAGTGAGACGAAACATCGTGTGGAAACCAGCGCTTTAGGATTATTTATTCATTTATATTTAGGAAATATGCTAAGTCTTCTGGGCACGATAGCTATGGGCAGCGATGTGGGGGATATTTTTTTTTGTAAATATTTATGATCTTAAAAATAATTGTATTTTGTTAAAATTAAATAAAACTCATATTCACCTTATTTAAATCGCTATCTAAAGTTATTACCATACTTAAGCTCATAGCATCTCGTTCCAACACGAAATGTTAGAAGGGACTGGTACGAATTTAGTTTCTTGAGTATCCTTAGTTCACGATTTGCAATAAAGGGATTCAAGTTTATTAAAAAATATTTGTAAGTTTTAATAAACTTAATATTAAAACTTACAAATTCAGCTTAAAAATTGCACTTATCCTGCAAATCTGTTACCAGACTGTCAGTAGGATAGTTTCTTAAATTTGTGAATACATTGTCGAGATAATGATATCGAACGTGTAACCATGACTCAGTCACTAGCGCTTGCTGTCTGCGCTTCATTGTTTAACACACACAATTATCAAATCGCAATACTAAAAAGCGATTGCTATGACCTGAACAAGCAAACAAGACGCATATACATATTAAGTGTTTTGGTGGAGATCTGCGTTCCGTTTCCAGTTAAAGAATTAATCCTACGGCGCGGTAGGCATAAGGCCGCAATTCACCATCAATTTCAAAAAAGGAGTAATAGATGTTTTGCCAGATGAAAGTACCAGGTAATTTTAGGCCTCATTACTTATTGAAAGTCGAGGTCGGTTTTGTCTAACCAATATAAATTTTTTGCATACGCGTATCATCCTAGACCTCATCGTCGCTTTGCATCAGGTGCGATTGTGATCAAACGTTAGCAAATTTTAGCCGTGTGGTCCCCGGCAGAGTAGAATAGGCCACCCTCACTCTTACCGAGGTGTCGTAAAAGGCGACTAAGGTAAAGCTGCTGGCATGATCATCAGCTCCCAGAGAAGGAAAACTCTGCATTTATATCAAAACCCTCGCCAACCCGTCTGCCAAGCGTGGTGAGTATGGCAATTACACCTCATGTGATTGAAGGAAGCCCGTGCCCCAGCAGTGGGGACTTAAATGGGCTGACGATGTTAGCAAATTAGTGCCTATAATAAAAAAAAAACTTATTTCCATCGACATGACAAGAACAAAGATCCCCATCACTCGTACCTACCCATTTGAGATTCTTTGATTAAACTCTGAGTTGGTTCTGAGTGGCTACGCGACGATCGGCAGATCAAAGCTGTTTTTCTTGTAAATTTTATCATTACAACCGGGTTTCTATTGCGAAGTAGATACCTCAATCAATACCTTTGTTCAGTTTTAATGAAAGACTTTCGTCTGAGTAGAGACAGATAATGACGTGAGCTCAAGGGAAACAAACGTGTGTTTTGTTAACGGAAAGTCGTAACCAACATTGTGAAGAAAACTGTACATTTCATTCAAATAGTTTCTCCGACTATTGTTAAGGTGACGGGTAGGGCACACTAGCGACGCCAATTGATTTGAATTGTTAGCAACTAAACCGGATATCATTTTAACAATTTGGAAGCTGCAGCCTCTTGTAAAACACTTATACTATTTAATACTTATACTTAACTTTAGGGTCTGATTTTATACTCGAAATTTGAACTACCGCCAAAAACGGTTACTTATGGCGTTAATCCAAATTACGAGTACAAAAACAGATAATAATAATAATAATATAATAATAATTCCCACAACATCTCATACGTTGACCTGATTCCGTACTAAGTAGCTTAAGCACTTGTGTTACAGATATCAGACAACAGAGGTACACAAATATATACTTAAATACAGTGTTCATCGCACGAATGTTTGTCCAGGGTGGGGATCGAACCCACGACCTTTGGCGTAAGAGGCAGGGTGACTACCAATTGCGCCATCCGGTCAGTCAAAAAGTTAGTTCACAATTATTAAATAAATAGTATAAATGTTTGCTTAGAGACTCCCGCTTCGAAATTGTTTGAAATAGATCCGGTTTAGTAGCTAACAGTTTGATTCGATTGGTATTGCTAGTTAGGCTACCCGTCACCTTGATGGTTCTTAACCTATATTGTCATTACATACTCGCACGAATAAGTACATAAAATTACTATTATAGGTAAATTACACCTAGAAGTGTACTCACACAATGGTTCGCATGTACACTCGTAATCAAATATTTTTTTTTATGTGATAGGTAGGCTCGTTGATCCGGGACCGGTCGCTGTTAATGGAGTACCTCTCGAAGTTGTTCAGGAATATGTCTATCTAGGACAAACGCTCCAATTAGGCAGAAACAACTTCGAGAGAGAAGCCAATAGAAGAATTCAGCTAGGCTGGGCAGCGTTACGGTGCCGAGACGTGGACAGCTCACGGCTGGACTAGTCCACCGGTTCAAAGTCGCTCAAAGAGCTATGGAAAGGGCTATGCTCGGAGTATCTCTAAAGGACCGCATCAGAAATGATGTAATCCGACAGAGAACCAGAGTCACCGACATAGCCCACCGAATTAGCAAACTGAAGTGGCAGTGGGCTGGTCATATTAGCCGCAGAACTGACAGCCGTTGGAGCCGTAAAGTCCTTGAGTGGAGACCGCGACTCGGTAAGCGTAGTGTTGGACGCCCTGCGACAATATGGGATGATGACATTCGAAAGCTGGCTGGTGTGGGCTGGATGAGAGTGGCCGAAAATCGGGAGCAGTGGCGTGCATTAGGGGAGACCTATGTCAGCAGTGGACGAGTGTGGGTTGCTGATGATGATGATGATGAGGTAGGCAGACGAGCAGATGGATCACCTGATGGTAAGCGATTACCGCCACCCATGGACACCCGCAACACCAGTGAAGTCACAAGTGCGCTACCAACCTTTAAAATGCCCTTTAACTTTTAGGTACCCTCACTCACGCACCTAAACACAGTACAATGCAGCTTCACGCCAGTTTTCTCTGAGGCCGTGGTATCACTCCGGTCGAGCCGGCCCATTCATGCCGAAATCTGGGAAAGCTGGAAATTTTTATCATTATTATTTGCCGGCCAGTTGCTCCGGTGACATTGTAAACCAACAATCGACCGCCTCGTGCGCAGTGGTGAGTAGCGGCACTTTAAAGCGACGGCTGCGCAAGAGGTCCCGGGTTTGATCCCCGGGTCGGGCCAAAATTTTGTACCTAAGTTTTCGTTAAGAAGTTTTTAGTGTCATCCCAGAGTCTGGATGTCACCGGTCATCACGGAGCCTCGGAATGCACTTTAAGCTGTTGGACCTGCGCCCAATCCCTCTCCGGTCGTGTCATGCTGGTGTCTAATCGGAATATGAGGGTAAGGAAATAGAGAGTGCACTTCTGTTTGTGCACTATAATATATCTTGCGTACGTGGCTGATCGTTGAGATTGGTAGCCTCGATTAGTTGGATATTAAACCAACAATAATTCATTGACCCTTGAAATTACATAAAATGTGGAACCACTGTCTATAATATTAATACAATTTATTTATAGCACATATGTCATGTATGTACGTATGTAAACCATTTCCTTTTAGTCGCCATTAGTCAGGTAGGGATTACGTCGGTCGTATTGGTACTTAAGATACGACCTTTTTCTTCGTCAGCGGCTTAAGCCCGTCCACTTTTGAAACATCTACAGGTGTCAGCTCGTGATGAAGCTAGTACGGAACAGAATCGTTGAGGTGTTAGCGTCGTTGGTAGTCCCCAATTGGCGAAAGGTCGTAAATAACACCAGAAGTCGCATTGAGGATTTTTATAACGCATTTTAGAGACACTTCTATTCTCTTCTTTTAACTGGAAAATTGTCAGGTGTAGACTCGGCTACTAGACCACCTCGATATTTTCCCACAGGCGTGGATCGAACAATTTAATGTTTCACATTTTGTATTCCGTTACGGATTACTGTCCGGGAAATGTGCACTTTAAAATATTGAGCTGGGAAAAGTGGCTTTTGTACAACATTGTGTTGAAAAGCTATCTTATAAGATATTCGAGCTTTGATGAAGAAATGATGTCAAGAATTGAAAGCCGAAAATAGGTTTATAATTTACTGTACAACATTGTGTTGAAAAGCTATCATATAAGATATTCGAGCTTTGATGAAGAAATGATGTCAAGAATTGAAAGCCAAAAATAGGTTTATAATTTACTGTACAACATTGTGTTGAAAAGCTATCACATAAGATATTCGAGCTTTGATGAAGAAATGATGTCAAGAATTGAAAGCCAAAAATAGGTTTATAATTTACTCGTAAGTAAACACACGGTTACAATAAAAACTATAGCTAAATTTGGATAGTGAGAATCTTATAAAATCATAAGAAACAAAATTACTTTTCTTTCCCATATTTTTTTAAGTTGCTGAAACATGGACGCTGCGAGAGAGAAAAGATAGACCGTCTAGAAATGTGGTGCTGGAAAAGAATGCTTGGCATAAACACACGTTTAAATATTATGCTTTGCCCAAAAGGGAATATGATATGCCCATAAAATCCTCCATTAACTATGAATAGCATTAGAAACCTTCCTTCCTTATCATACTCAACGTTTGATAAAAACCCATTATTCAGAATTTCTTATGATCTCAAATTATATTAGATTTTGACATCCCCAAAAATGACCCCATGCCTGATCACAAATTTAATAGAGACTGAAATCAGTGGATACCGATCTTCAAACACGCCTCCAAAAATGGTGATGAGAGTAATGTCGGAAGTGCGGTGTGGATACCAAGATTCAATGTCCTACTAAATTTCAAATCCTCTAAGGAAACGTCAGTCTTTACCGTTGAATCCATTGCCATTTTAAAAGCTATTTCTTTTATTTTTTCACACAAAATTAACAGATCATTTATTTTTCGGACTCTAAAAGTTGTTAGTTAGTTAGTTTCATTTTTAAGTATTTTTTTAAAGACAAATGCATGTCACCCGTCAGCCTTGACATTAAAAAGACTCTATTCCTTTGCCATTCAGAAAATATTGACGTAGCACTAGTATGGATCCCAGGTCTCCCAGGTATGAAACTTAGGCTAAATAAACCATACAGCTCGGTACTCCTCGAAACCTAACTAATTCTAAAATGACAACTACGACACTTTGGACATATAGTGCGAAAGCCACCGGATATATAATATAGAAAAAGTCATTTTAACCTGGAATAGAAAAAGTCATTTTAACCTGGCAAAGAACTGGCAAGAGACCACATGGTTGTAGACCTGTCTGATGGGCCGACACTCTCATTGAATCAGTAGACATGCCGTTCCGTGAGGCATATAGAGCTGCGGAAGATCGTGACAGCTGGCGACAATTGGTCGCTGACAAATTTGAAAATGAGGGGGTCACGATCTTCTACACTTGAGGGACCGATTAAGAAAGAGATTCATTCAAAATCAATTCTCAATACAAAAACCAAACTGAGTGAGATCGCGGACAAAAGCTAGTAAGTACAAAAATCGCCAAGCTGGTTGCTTCACGCCTCGTTTGACGATTCAAGCCACAAGATTGGATTGCACAAATCAGATTTTCTATATCTACCGTTATTGTCTGTCTTCAAAGAACTTATTGAAACACAAGATCGCAGTTCAGGCATGGCGGCAAAGGCGTTGAAATACGGAAATGTGATGAAAATAATATTTATTCTAGCAACGTTGAGAGTGCGTCTACCGCATATGAAATTGGATAGTGAATCCTCCTGTATAATGCCTACTTTTATGATGAATACTGGAATGTGAAATATGTATGTTGTCTACGGAAGTTGCATGTTTTAAACTTATAAATTTTCCTAAAAGACCGGCAACGCATTTCCGCTCCCTCTGGTGTGGCTGATGTCCATGGGTGGCGGTGATCACTTACCATCAGGTTACTCGCTTGCTCGTTTGCCTCCCTTTCTCATAAAAAAAAAACTACACGCGAAGACTCGTAACGAGCGATGGTAACTGAGTGGAAAAAAACGCGCCTTCCATACGGGGGTCGTGGTTCGAATCCGAGCATGCACCTCTGGGTTTTACAAATCTATGTGCGTATCTCTACCATTAGCTCGGCGGTGAGGGAAAACATCGTGAGGAAACCTGGATGTTTCATATGATAATGATGAAGGTTTCGAAGGTCAGACGGCGGAAGGTTATCTTGGTCCTAGCATACCCAGGGCTCCGTAGCGACAGCTTTGGAGGAAACTTGACAACTGGGACAAAACACACTGAGATAAGGGGGAGATATTGTGAGGTAACCGACCGGGGAAGGGGGGGCATTCATCGGAGGCAATGACCATACTACACATAGGTACCTACTCATTATACTTACTTACTTACTCCACTGGCTCAGCGACCCGAAGCGAGTCTTGGCCTCCGAAACAAGAGAACGCCACTTTGATCGATCCTGCACTACTTGTCGCCAGTCACCGGCCTGAAGTTCTCGCAGATCATTCTCGACGACGTCCTTCCAGCGATACCTAGGCCGGCTCTACCGGGCGTCGGCCCATCGACCTACTCATCATCATCATCATCAGCCTATCGCAGTCCACTGCTGGACGTAGGCCTCTCCAATTGTTCGCCACTGTGATCTATCCATGGCTTCTCGCATCCAGCTCTTGCCAGCCATCCTGCGCAGATCGTCCCCCCACCTAGCCAGAGGGCGCCCTACATTACGTTTGCCAAGACGCGGTCTCCACTCCAGAACTCGTTTACCCCATCGGTTGTCGGTTCTACGGCTAATATGGCCAGCCCACTGCCACTTAAGCTTGCTAATCCGGTGAGCAATGTCGATAACTTTGGTTCTCTGCCGACCTACTCATTATTATACTTTTTTTTATTGCCAATAATAGGCAGACGAGCATGCGGCCCATCTGATGGTAAATGGTAACCGCCGCTCATAGACATCAACAATGCCGGAGCACAGTGTTGCCGCTGCCTACCGTGAAAGAAGAACTCTTTTCAAACCTCGGTTAAAAAAGGACATTTCGTAGTGATCAGGGAACACCGACGCCTAACTATTTATTATTCGAAGTTCTGGGGAGCGTTCGTTGCCGAGTGGTCACTGCGACCAAATTTGATCTATTGTGACCTCCGCTCCCACTTACAGATCGCCTCCGAGGCCCACGGTTTGCATAAACCGTATGATGGCCTTGGGAGCGATAGCCTTAACATCCTCCGAGCAGATGTGGTAACTGCTCAGGGTGCGGCTTCTTGGGTGTCCGAGGGCATCGCATTGACAGAGGACGTGCATCGGTGTTTCGTCCTCTGCTTTACAGAATCTGCAGGTGGGATCTCCGGCCAGCCCGGTTCTGGTACCGTGCTTGTTTAGCCTGCAATGATCAGTAATGGTTCTTGTGAGGATGCTCAACTGTCCGCGAGATAGCGCTAATACCTCTTGCGTGTATTTGTTGGAGAATCCTGTTATTAAGGTCTTGGCGTGAGCCTGACCTGTCGACCTGAGCCATAGTTGTTTACTTTGTTCGATCGACCACTCTTTAAGATTGCGTCGGGTGGTGCACTTGGGTATGCCCAGTACCGGTTCCGGGGTTTGTACCGGGCATGAGGCCCCCTCCCTTGCAAGCTCGTCGGCTTTTCGTTGCCCACGCTTAACTATGTATTTAATACCGCGCCGTGCAGTTTTATAACGACGTATGGTTTTTATTTTCGCCAGCTTTTATTAACCTCATAACTGCAGCACACAGTCAGGTGGATACTTTTATAAGCATTGTGCATATGAAACTCTCATAATCCACTTCTCCACCTGCAACAATTTATTTTTATTCCTTACGGAACGGCCGAGTTAAATGATAATTAACATGTGCTTTTAACTTTGTGCTTAGTAGTTGAATTAAAAATTCAGGCAACTTTTTTATGGTTTACTTTTATTATGAAATTCAGTATAAGATTCGATTCTTTTTTTTATATCTATCAGACGTGATCTCGAAATCACCTGGGGCTTCAAAGTTGAAGTTTTTTTTTAAATATAAAATGGGTTTGCACTGGACCTCATCTCACCTGATGGAAAGTGACAATAAGGTCTAAGATGTAGCCCGCTTACCCAGAAGAAGCCTATTTACTCTCGACTTAAGGACACCCAAATTGTAGCTTACTGGGAATACAGAAGCCGGCAAGTTGTTCCATTCCTTAGCAGTTCGTACCAAGAAAGAAGAAGCGAAACGTCTTAGTACGAGCTTGTGGAACTTCCACCGTGTAAGGATTGATTCCTGTCGTCTTCCGTAATGTACGGTGGTAGAAAGGAGAAGGTGGTATCAAATTGTGAAGCTCATTCGAACACTCTCCAAAATGCATCCTATAAAAAACCGATAGACAGGCCGTGTGGTCCCGGCAGAGTAGAATAGGCCACCCTCATGTTACACATCACTACGCACAAACTAAAATATAAATTAATAATAATTAATTACAATCAAATCAATTTTTGTGGTCAAAATACTCACTTAAATTATAAGAACAATGGTGTAGAAGCCACATTTTAAGGTCAAATTTAAATTTATTTAATGTCAGCCTATGTGCGTCTATTGGTAATTAATTACACATATATTTTGATAGCCATAGAGTGGCTGTTCCTTGAGCGCATAACTGTTTTCAGTATTTACCGTTTTTTGAGATAAACCTATGTAATAATTTTATTATATTAGTAGCAATAATCTTCATAATATTATAATAAATACTTGTCGCGTATAAAAATTTCGCTTCCACCTGTATAATGCGGATGGCTAAGGAATGGAACTCCCTGCTTTAAGGCAAGAGTGAACAGGCATCTTTTAGGCAAACGCGTATCATCCTAGACCTCATCGTCGCTTTCCAATCAGGTGCGATTGTGGTCAAGCGTGGCCAAAAAAAATATTGCTGTGCGCCTCAAAAGTAGGTATTTAAAGATGTTTTTTAATCTTTCTAATCGCTAGAATCAATATAAATCTACTGGTGGTGTCACCTATCACATAAAAAAAATCTTTTTTTTATATGAGAGGTGGCAGACGAGCAGACGGATCACTCTGGACCGTAAAAGGGCCCCACAGTGTACAAATCAATTTACATTCTTATTTATTTTACCCCATTACTGTATGCGTAGAAGTACATTTTAGATATTAAATATTTTTATTGTTATTATTCAAATTAATTATTTAATATTTCATTGTGAGAACTGCATTTATTTAAAGTGATTCTGGATTCAACTATGTCCATAATGTGTTGTATTGTTTTTGGGTATCCGTGTAATAAGTCTAACGAATGGAAGACGTAACTTAGTCAACAATTTCTCTTTTTTTTATGACATAGGTGGCAGACGAGCATATGAATTACCTGATGGTAAGCGATTCCCGCCGCGCATGGACACCCGCAACACCAGTGGAGTCACAAGTGCGCTGCCAAACCTTTCCCCTCCCGGATTGGTTTTCTGTGTTTTCTGTGTGGCCGTGGTATCACTCTGGTCGAGTCGGCCCTTCATACCGAAGCGTGGCTTTCCCACAGTCAAAACATTCATGTAAGTGAATTGTAATTCTTATGAGAATAAAGAACATAAACCGTAAATACAAAACGATTTTAACATAATATTTATGATAATCTAAAGCAAGGAAATTAAGAGTTGACCCTATAAATAAACCCATTACCAACTCTAACAGAAGTTGTTATCCGTAGACTGGACTCCCTCCCCAGAGATGACGAAGTTGCTCTCGTTAAACTTTAGAATAGTAATTGACAATAATTTCTCTAGTTATTAAGTTGAAAGCGGACTCCAGCGGCGATTCTTCGCTGGAAATTCGGTTTGCCGCAAAAATATTATATCAACAACTCCCAGAGTAAGTTGTATGGTAAATATTCGGTACTGTGGATATCTTTCACGAGAGACTACTGTAGTACACTAAGGTTTCTTAGAGAAATTTTATTGTTAGTAATGACTGTATCAATAGCAGAATAAAAGTAATATAAGCACAATCCAATAAAACTTTAAAGGCAATTTTTTCTTTTAAAAAAAAGTGATATTTCCTTTAATTAAAAAAAGATGGATTAAAGGTACTTTCCCCTCATGTCCCATATTTTTGGTATGCCCTGTATAATACTACTAATGTCTATTTATACAAAAGTAAGGTAGGTATAATATATTACTTGCTCAGCGAACCAAAGTGGATCCTGGCCTCCGACACGAGATTTCGCCATTTCGGTCTGCTTTCGGCCACCTGTCCTTAGTTCGGCCGTTGTAGGTGACCAAGTTCTTTTTCGATCTGGAGACCTATTTTAGGAATTTTCGTATCATCTAAAAAATGTGTGACTCGCATGATTTTGGTCTATGCAGCAATACCTTGGGCGTCCCCCCGGGCTCTCGCCATATAGTTAAGTAGGTTAATTTAAAAACAATTCATTATTAATAAATAGACACAAATAATTGAAAGTAATTGATCTGAAGATATAATTATTACACATTAGGCTAGGGTTGTTGATCAAATTATAGATAGACTCTCTTTCTAAGTGATACTTTTAGTATGGCAAAATACAATAGAAGGCCCATTGTATATACGTGCGAGCGAGACGGATTACGGCATTACGTATGGATGAGCCCCACCGTGCGGAGCTGATTACTCGCTGCGAAACGAAAGCCTGCTCGCTTCAAAAAAGCCAGTGTTACACAGTATAGAGGTATCACAATAGTCATCTTAGTATTTATATTTCCTCAAACTCAAGGTTGTACCACCTATGTGCTACAATAAATAAATAAATATTTCACAACATCACATACATTGATCTGACTCCGAGATATGAGATGCATGTAAAAAACTGCCTAATGCAGAAAGGCTACTACAAAGTAGATGATTATTTGAATGATAAGGATTCTTGGATATGTTGATTTTTTCGCCTGTCCTCTAATGTATAATCATTTTCATTTCATATTTTTTCTTTGACGATTTATCTTAACGATATTGATTATAAGCATTGTATATCATACTGTCACTGTAATCATAATTTGTATAAGAACATAGAATTATAATAATTCTATGTATAAGAATGAATATTGTAATTACCATATTATTTGAAAAGAGTAACTACTGAGTTTCTTGCTGATTCTTCTCGGTAGAAATTGACATTCCGAATCAGCGGTAGATTACATAATATTTGACATTCTTAAATGTTTTGTATGGACTTAAATTGAATAAAGACATTTTTGATTTTTTGATTTTGATTGGTTCAGAGCTGAGATATGCGGAGCTGACTGCTTACCTTCTACAAGTTAAAGAGCTTAAAGTAAAGTACTAGACTACTTACTGTCTTCTTTATGTGATAGGTGTTTCCACTGGTGCGACGAGTGTCCATGGCAATAATCATTTACCATTAAGTGATTCGTCTGGTTGTCTGCCATCTTATCACATAAATATGTCATCCAGGTTTTACTGAAAATGTCTTAACAACCAATTTTGACGTCTACTGCCGACAGCTGTCCTCTTTTAGCTGTCGACATGTCAACAGATAACATCGGCGGCGTTTCATGACGGACGTATCAATGGGAAGCTTTAGCTTCCAATGATACAACGTTATTTTTCCCACAATCTACATCCCGAAAACCTCTTTTTTTTAATAGGAAGGGCAATCAGGATGATCTCACTCCGCCTGATGGTAAGCGGCTATGAAATCCAAATATGAGGCTGACAGGCACAAAAGAACTAACAAAGTATCCATTGAGTCTGCCATCCTCACCCTGATCGCCTGCTGAGATGCCGCTTCACGTCCACCCTAAAAGACCCCGGATTGTAAGAAGGAGGAAACACATGAGCTGGGAGGGCATTCCAGGTCTTGATGGCTCGGGGCAAGAACGAGGAGCCAAACCTCTTGGTGCGCGCCGCCATTGTCTGCGTATGGCACCGCTGTCCAGCACGTGTTGTTCGGAAGTGGAAAGGGGAGGTTGGGATGAGTTGAAATAACTCATCAGAGCATACGTTTCGTGAACGATGATCATTTAGCATTGTTAGATCATCAAAATAAGCGAAAAAAAGTTAGCTGTTCCAAACATTTTTTCTATTCATCTGTAGGCTAACGCTTGACCACATCTCACCTGATGGAAAGTGACGATGAGGTCTAGGATGTAACGCGTTTGCCTAGAAGATGCCTATTCACATACTTGGGAATTTTGGAAGGTCGGAGTCAGGTGCAATGGCTTCCGCTTGGCCGAAAACAGACAGGGCTGTGTTTTATTAGGGTTGTACCCAACCAAGTTAGCGTCTCCCCAAATGGAGATAGTATTCAAGGTTGCATTCACACTCTCCACCATCGTTTCCCTCAATGAATCGATGTCTGCACTGGACCTTGAATCCGACAGGTATCTTTCCGTAACTGTGCTGTCATCAGCGTACCCAAATTGCCGGGCGGATATTCTATTGGTATGGAACAGCTGTTTTATTTTCGCTTATTATAGTGATCTATGTGCTAAATGGACTTCACGATACCTGTTATGAGATTTTCGGGATGTAAACGATAAAAATAACGGTGTATAAGTACCGGCTAGCAAAAGTCACGTAAGTTGTCTGCAAAGTGGTAATTCAGTAGAGGAATGGTTTTTTTTTATATGTGATATTCGTATTCGTATCGTCGATACCTCAGTGCCTAAAGACAAAAGTCTTCAATCAGTGCGTCCTACCCGTCATGACATATGGAGCCGAAACGTGGAAACTTACGGTACGGCTGGTCCACAAGTTAAAGGTCGCTCAGCGGGCTATGGAACGAGCAATCTCGGCGTCTTTCTCCGAGATCGAATCCGAAATGAGGTGATCCGGCAGAGAACCAAAGTCATCGACATTGCTCACCGGATTATCAAGCTTAAGTGGCAGTGGGCTGGCCATATTAGCCGCAGAACCAACAACCGATGGGGTAAACGAGTTCTAGAGTGGAGATGATGATGATGATGATGATGATGATATGTGATATGTAAGTAGGAGACGAGCAGACGAATGACCTGATGGTAAGCGATTACTCGCATCACCAGTGGAGTCACAAGAGTGCTTCCAACTTTTAATCCCCACTTCCTCCGCTTTAGGCCTCCTTAGCACTTACTCGAATAGTTATCCTATTTACCGATCGTAAATGCTAAAGACTGCTGAAGATAACTTTTGTCGAATAAGTTTGGCACTTTAATTAATGTTAGTGATCGTTTTAAAGTATACTGAAGTTTTCCGTTTGGAACAGTGGTAGTAATCGCTACCTATGGTGCAAGGGTTGCGGGTTTGATCCCCGCACATTACAAACATTTGTGTGCCTGAACATATCTGTTTGTGTTGGTCTGGGTGTTATCTATGTATTATAAGTACGTATTTACAAAAGAAAAGTATTATATGTATATATTTGTAATCCCACTGTTGATTCCCATCGCAGAACCGACAACCGAAGGGGTAAACGAGTTCTAGAGTGGAGACAGCGTCTTAACAAACGTAATGTAGGGCGCCCTCTGGCTAGGTGGGGGGACGATCTGCGCAGGATGACTGGCAAGAGCTGGATGCGAGAAGCCTTGGATAGATCACATTGGCGAACAATTGGAGAGGCCTACGTCCAGCAGTGGACTGCGATAGGCTGATGATGATGATGATGATGATGACTGTTGATTCTGATATCGTAACACAGGTAGTTGAGCTACCTATCTCGGAGTCAGATCAATGTATGTGATGTTGTGAAATATTTATTTGTTATCTATATTTTTTGCCAAAAATTAATCTCGCTAGCGTAATTCTGTTGTTCACTCATTGGCAGACGATACCAGAAAAAAAACCTTAGTTTTATACATACATTGTCGATACTAAATATTCCATCGGGCCAGTCTCATTATAACTTACGAGTACCTAGCTTAACTCATTATAGATGGCAGTACATTAAAACTGGTACTATATATTTTATTTTAATTTCAGTTGAAGGTTGGGTGACAGCCATCGGGTTTTAGGTAAAGATTGCTCACTGCATATTTATTATTTCTACTGTGTAGGCTTCGAAGGAATAGCAGGTGTAGTTCTGTAGGTCATGTTACAAAGAAAGTACATCAAGACAAGGCCATCACTATGTTTTTGTTGAATAGTAAAAACGGAAAAGTACGAAAGAGATAATAATGTACTATTCCCCAAGCACTTACTTACTCAGTTATTATGAATGGACTTTATTAATTAGATAAATATTAAGGGTCTTATTCATAAATGTGTGTTAAATCTTTGTTAACTAAAACGGTGTTACAAACAAGATTTCATTGAATGAATGAATGAATGAATGAATGAATGAATATACTTTTATTGTACTCAAAATAAAGTATGAAAACTTAAAAACTAGATATTATAGGATGTGTACAACGAAGGCGGCCTTATCACTATGAGCGATCTCTTCCAGGCAACCTTTGGATAAAGGACACTTGATTAAGGTGTAGGGCGGTACAATCTTAAATATTTATATACTTACACAGAAAGTTTAAATGCAAATACATAAATAAAATATGAATATACTAATACAAACAATATATAATATATTCATTCTTTTTTTCCAAAAATTTTGTATGAACATTTTTTATGTCAAACGTCAGAATTGCTCAACCGTTTTAGCTAACAAAGGTTTATTGAACGTTTGTCCCTTTAATATTGTCACGTCTTTGTGTATATTTTGTTTTGTCTTGGTTATATATGGTGCTTGTTGAAAAACTCAATTAAAATAAACATCAAAAGGATTCAACTCGCCACACCGGTCTATAACCATTAAATTAACGTGTCTCTTTAATCACTCGACATTGGCAGAGTTATTATGTGTTCGCCGTAGGCAACACAGTAGCAGCCATAAAGAAAAAAAACGTTTTTGAATAAAGCCTTAATTAAAAAACATACTATTTACTGAACAAAAGTACCTATACCTTTTTATCCAACAGTGAATAGACTTTTCAAGGGCAAGTAAGGCCCACCATCGTCATCATCGTCATCGTCAGCCCATTTAAGTCCCCACTGCTGGGGCACGGGCCTCCCTCAATCACATGAGGGGTAATTGCCATACTCACCACGCTTGGCAGACGGGTTGGCGAGGGTTTTGGTATAAATGCAGAGTTTTCCTTCTCTGGGTGCTGATGATCATGCCAGCAGCTTTACCTTAGTCGCCTTTTACGACACCTCGGTAAGAGTGAGGGTGGCCTATTCTACTCTGCCGGGACCACACGGCTCACCTTCTTCACTTAAAATAAAATAGGATTGAGGTCAAATGCTTGTCGTAACATTAAACAAAATACAGTACTAATGCTATGGTCATTGTCATATAATCTCGGCGGTCTTAATCTCCGCTATTTGAGACCTGTTACATTCTTTTAAGGAAAGGTCCTCGAATGGAGGCCACGTACAGGAAGTCGCAACCGTGGCAGGCCCCCCACAAGGTGGACCGACGATCTGGTGAACGGGAATCCATTGGATTCGGGCGGCACAGGACTGATCTGTGTGGAGAGCATTGGGGGAGGCCTATGTCCAGATGTGGACGTCTATTGGCTGAAATGATGATGATGACGACATTATCTTAGTTACTTCTTGTTTATTTTGAAATACCAGGGTAGCAGAAAACCAGTGGAAGTAGATACCTTAGCTGTACAACGAAATATCAAATGTCAATGCCAATCGTCAATGTAGGTACAGCTTTCAAAGTACCAGGAGCACAGGATAATATTTAATGAACAAAATCACGTATCAATCAATCCTGGATTAATGGGCGCTAAGAGTAACATATAAGGAGCAATTCTACCTCGCCCTCAAGTGACCCTCTCGAGGCTCCTCAATAACCCCGAAATAATCCGGGAGAAGTGTTAAGGAAAAACTTATGAAAACAAATTATTAGAGCGGAATGACTCTCCGTGTAAGTACGGAGTTGTTCAGGGGTTATTTGTAGGTATACTTTGATGTGCTATTTTTGTACCTTTACCTGTGATGGAGGTTGGCAGTGGCCGTAATCTTTATGGGACTGCCTCACTGGCGTAGGTAGTGCATCGCACTTTAAAGCGACGGTTGCGCTTGGGGACCCGCGGTTTCGCTCGGGCCAAAATGATTACCTGAATTTTTCTGTTAAGAAATGTTCAATGTCAGACCTGAAGTCTGGAGGTTGCCCCCTCCCCCTGCCTTGGAGAGCACGCTAAACCGATGGTCTTACGTCTGTAGCCTCTTTTGTCGTGACACACGGTGCCCCATAGAAAAATGGGGGTAAGGGAACAAAAAGTGCACTTGTGCAGATCATCGTGCAAACACTTGTGCATTATAATATGTCCTGCGTCGATATGGCTGATTACTGAGATCGATCGCCATAATTGAAATATCGGTTCACAGGAAATATTAATCTTTATGTGAAAAATAAAGAAGACTTCTAATAATTAAAATTACTTAAGGTTCAATTTCATGATTGAAGCTGATTTTATTGTTGGTGACCAGCAACGTTCCTGATTGGTTGTATGTTTATGTCACCACAAAGTTGCAAAGATTATGTATCAAGCGAGTGGCTCGACCGGAGTGATACCACGGCCTCACAGAAAACCAGCATGAAGAGCGCCTGCGTTCCACTGAGAGAGTGAGTTGCTGCGGAGGTTCATTCCGGGGGGAATGGTAGATTAAAGGTTGGCAGTGAATCCAATGGTGTTACAGGTGTCATTAGGAGTTTAATATCACACACCATCAGGTGATCCATCTAATCTGCCACGTTTTTTATTATATAGCCAGACAATTGGCCAAAATCTCACTTGATGGTACGTGATGATGTGGCCGAGGATGGATCATGTCTGTCTTGTAACAGGCTATTCACTCTTAAAGTACTTAAATAAGTTCAGATAATAGCGTTCAGGGAACACATCTTCCGGCAAAGAGTTCCATTCCTTAGCCGTACGGAACATGAATGTACATTTGAACTGCCGGTATTTCTACGACATAAGGGTGGTAACCCCTTCACCGTCTTGTGTCCCGATGATGAAAGGAGGCCGATGGAATTAGATAATCTATTTTCTTTAATTTTACGTAAAAAACTAAAATCATTTTTAAATTCCCATGGAATACGAGTAAGATGCCGTGTGGTCTCTGGCAGAGTAGAATAGGCCACCCTCACTCTCGCCGAGGTATCGTAAAAGGCGACTAAGGTAAAGCTGCTGGCATGATCATCAGCACCTAAAGAAGGAAAACTCTGCATTTATATCAAAACCCTCGCCAACCCGTCTGCCAAGCGTGGTGAGTATGGCAATTACCCCTCATGTGATTGAGGGAGGCCCGTGCCCCAGCAGTGGGGACTTAAATGGGCTGACGATGACGATGATGATGATGATGACGAGTAAGATGAGCAGCAGATCATGATAAAAACGCACGAATGTATCAATCCTGACCTAGCTCCACATTAAAGCTAGACTGTCACCGCTATGCCAAAAACGCATACTTACATATTTCAGTCACACAATGCGAGGAGGAATTCAAGAAAAACTGATTGTGGTTGGGAACACCGGAGCCAGAAGAAGATCGCGCAGTCGTTCTCTAACAAGATGGACCGATCAGTTAAAAGACTGGTCGTCCTCCGAATTCTGCGCAGTCGTAAGAGATGCGCTAAACAGAAACCGGTGGAGGCGGATCATCCGCTCCAGATGCAACCATGAGGCTGACCACGATCCTCAGACATGAGGGACTGACTCAAAAAAGAGAGAGAAGATGAGCAGCCATATGTTGGTTTACATGTTGCTAGGTTATTTATGTGTAAAAATCTCCAACGACATGTGTGTAAATCACAAAATGAATTGTATGTCCATGTTCCCAATTCCTGGGCCCTAAACAAACATTTTCGGAATGAATGTTTCCGCCCTTGTAATTGTTGAATGAATATGTGCTGCTAATTGTTTAATAAACATTCTTTTCACCTTTAGGAATGATATTTTTATTGCGTATGAAAAGCAATTAGGCTCGTAGTTCGGCATTGTTTCGGTAGATGTCATTGTCATTGTCAATGTAGACTGACCGGATGGCGCAATTGGTAGTGACCCTGCCTCTCACGTCAAAGGTCGTGGGTTCGATCCCCACCTTGGACAAACATTCGTGTGATGAACACTTGTGTTTGTTCAGTGTCTGGGTGTAATATATGTATTTAAGTATATATTTGTGTTCCTCTGTTGTCTGATATCTGTAACACAAGTGCTTAAGCTACTTAGTACGGAATCAGGTCAACCTATGAGATGTTGTGAGAAAAAAAAAATGTCACTGTGCCTTTTTACACCGCGCAAGCAAAGTGTCTCAAGGTTCGTCAATTTGTATAGTTCTGGGTGTTTTCTATGTACTTATTATTAGTATGTATTTACAAAAGAAAAGTATTAAATGTACCTATATATTTATTATTCCGCTGTTGATTCTGATATCCGTAACACAGGCGCTTGAGCTATCTATCTCGGAGTCAGATCAATGTATGTGGTCATGTGAAATATTAATAATAATTATAAATCACTTTTAGAGATAAAGAAAGGGCCTCTACGTGTTGGCTTCGGCTCCACGCACGCCTTCCAAAAATCGTCGGGACGTAATTTCCCGAGGTTATGATTCCAAAGATAAACATAATAATTATCTAATAGTCTCAATAATAGTACAAAGTAAAAGACAAGATATTTAGAAGGTAAAGTTGTTTTATTCAAACTAGGCTATGCTCGAGCTTCAAAAAAGATCCAGAACTACGGCTATCTACATTGCGATCTAGCAGGATAGGAACTATGCTGCTTACGCGCTTAAAGTGATCTCACAGAACATGGTTCAAATGACAGAGACAGACGTACGGGTGTAACACGATACGCTGTAATAATAATATCCTCCAACCGATTACGGCTACGGCAGCCAATCTAAACGATCAACCACGTACGCAGGATATATTATAGTGCTCAAGTGTGTGCGCAAACACAAGTGCACTCACTATTCCCTTAGCCTCATCTCGATGGGGTACTACTGTGGCACGACCAGAGAGAACATGTCAACGTGCTTTTCGAAGCACGGGAATACAAGACAGCCAAATTCCAGACTCCGGGCTGTCACTAAGATTTTCTTACCGAAAACTTAGGTACAAATTTTTGACCTGACTCAGGGATCGAACCCGGGACCGTCGCTTTAAAGTGCGACCCACTAGCCACTGCGCCACCGAGGCAGTACGATGTACTTCTTACGCATTAGCTCAATCCACGAACTCTTTGATATCAATGTCAGATAGTCGACATCTCCAATTTTCATGTGTTGTTGTATCGTTGCATGCAAATGTTGTAAATAACTGCCAGATAATTTGAAAATGACATTAACATACTTGAATAGTTTTGTATGCCATCATATTTAACAAAGGAAATATGATATTTTAATCTGTTCTTGTACAATTGTGTTACAATATTACAACGTCAGTAATCAGAATACATTTACTCGATAAAGTTTTAATTAAACACAGGTAAATCCAGCGTAAAGCACGCCAGCGCTGTGTTTCGCCGAATCAGTGAGGTTATCGGAGGCTCAATCGGAGAGAAAGGGAACTCAGCTAACTAGTGTCGCGGATTTCAATGGGCGGTGGCCATCGCTTACCATCAGGTGATCCGTCTGCTCGTCTACCACCTAGTGTATCTACGAGTATCTACCTATCACATAGAAAAGGTGTCTATGGGTAGCAACAATCGCATTCTATGCATAACCAGGAAATAAGTTGATCCGTTTCCTCTTCAGTCCCTAATGTGACAAAATTCTAAAAATAAATAATTTCCGTAGAAGCCATTTTACTGTGTTTTATTATTTATTTGGCATTGGAAATTAATGAATGGATTAATATTGATTGAATTAATGAATGGATGAATGAATGAATGAATATACTTTTATTGCACTCAAATATGAAAACTTAAGACCAAGTATTACAGCATAATTTCTTAGTAGTGATTATAATCTCTTAGGTACAGACTAGTCTAAACGTTCACATCGATATTAATACTAAAAGATTTAACTGTCAGCTGTCACAATATGGCGGCGATGCGGTTAACAATAAATGATGATTCAGTGTTTGGTGGAACTTAAATTAATTAGGAAATTGTGGTCACTACTGCTAAATGCAATATGTAGGTAGGATACTTTTTTTTTATTATGAACTATAGGCTAACACTTGACCACAATCTCACCTGATGGAAAAGTGACGATGAGGTCTAGGATGTAACGCGTTTGCCTAGAAGATGCCTGTTCACTCTTGCCTTAAAGATGTCCAGATTGTAGTGGTCCGGAAAAACAGACCTTGGCAAGGAGTTCCATTCCTTAGCTGTCCGCATTATGAACGTGGAGGCAAATCGAAAAAAATGTTTTATTTTGATAATATCTCCTTGCCCGTTATCGTAGGCCAACTACAGATACCACTGTATCGCTCCGCAAGGGCGAGTACGCGAGTACTGATCGTTCTCCTCATCTCAGCGTGTGATTCCTAGTTGCGTCCATTGCTGTCGCTTCGAAGCCCGGGAAGACCTAATCTTGTCTGATAATTACAATAAAGTAGTCGAACGTGTTGAAAGGTTTCCATTTTTAATAAATGTTGTATCTATATCATTTTGTTCGCGCTTTTGAAACAAGAGGGCGCCAGGTTTTAGATTGCGCCCGGGTGCTTCTTGAGCTAGAGCCGCCTCTGGCCAACTTTGAAGATTACACTCAATGAAGCCATTGCATCATTGAGTGTAATCTTCATAGTCGTCATTACCCACTGAAAAAGGACAGGTGCCTTTATCAGTGGGTCATTCGTTAGCATAGACGCTAACCACACCGAGCCCTTTCAAAGAAAACTATACTAAATAAACCGCGCGAAGCCGTTAGTACTGGGGTGACGTGCTGGGCGACGTTCTTTCTCTACCGCACTCGTATAGAGATGCATTAAAGCTACGTCAGGGCTGGTTTGATCTCTTTCACACTATGTGACGTTTTTTCCGAAAAGGGCGCATTCCGTTTAAAGGGCTCTTTCTAGTTGGTTCCATGTTCGTTAGATGTTAACCGCATCGCCGCCATATTTTGACAGTTTTTTGAAAGTTAATGTCGGTGTTAACGTTTAGGACAGTAAGAAAGAGCTTTTTATAATCATTAGACGTACTTAGAAATTATTCAACTCCGGTATATTTCTGTGCGTCCTGTGGTACAAGTCGACTTATATCGAATTTGATTTTCTTCTTGCTACTTCATCAAAAAACAAATCCCCTATTTTTCTGTCTGATCAGACATGCAAAAATTCCGCCATTTTTCCGTCTGATCAAACAGAGTAATAGAATATTTTTTTGTGATGAAGTAGCAAGAAGAAACTCGAATTCGATATAAGTCGACTTGTACTTTTCACAGGACGCACAGATTTATAAAAAGGAAGTTTATTTGAAAGATAAAAATATATTTGAATACATTATTGTTGTTAGACTTTATTTGCGGTTGCGAATTTTGGTTAGTATATTATTTTAATGTATTTCAGACTAAAGTATAAAATTAAAATTTAACCAACCGCAGACCAGTGGGCTAATAATGCTACCATGCGTGAATAATTTAATAAGGTTCCTAAAATGTTGGAAAATAAATTTCATTAACAAAGCAATAAGTAGTATTTTCGCAACGTATTCTGTTTCACAGCGGAAACTTCTTGCTTCTAGTGCTGTACAAATGCAAGACTATGAAAGAAAGAAAGAAAGAAAAATTTATTATTTTGGACATCACAACACTACATACGAGTACAACATTAGTTATGACAAGTCATAGGAATCCTATCTTGTGTTCCTATTAATACGTTGTTACAAACTGTCAGGTGTTTCTCCTAAGAATATCGATTAGGTATTGAAGTAATGGTTTTTTTGTCTATACTGGAATGTTTTTATGGGCCCTCTTACGTTTCAACGGCCCCATCAATAGATTATTACTTTTTGTAATGACAGTAAATGAAAAATTGATTAAGGAATTTGTGATTTTTCAAGCTTTTTTTGCACACGTCGTCACAATAATCTCTAGTAAGATTTTATTTTTTTGCGGCTCCTTTTTTTTAAATCCTGCTAGAGACGACTTAACGTCGGTATTATCCGGGACACGGGTGTAAAAGACTGCCATTTTGCAGAATTTAGGCTGCTAGTGGGAGTTTACCTCATTGACCGAAAAATGTGATAAAAAATTTAACCCCACACTTTTTAATTTTTTTGAGTAAGCACAATAAAATGGTGAGTCTTTATAGCATGGTCGTTAGCGCAAAGAGACCCACGTAACAATTACAACGCCCTTTCATACCGAAGCGTAGATCTCCCACCGTTATAAGGTAAAAATAATTATCAAGACTAAGACCAGAGTAGGGCATGAACAACACTACTACTACCTTCATTGTTTGAAAACAGACTCTACACTTATTGTGAAACACTGCCAGTCTTAAAATAAAATTTACTGGCCTTTGTATACAAAAGGCTAACGAATTTCCAAATAGAAATAACAAATGCAATACAACGTAAACCAGTCAGAATGAATATTCATGAAATACGAAATTCATTTGAATCGTAAACATTAAATCTGGCATCGGAAGTTTGGCAGAAGTCTTTGGGTGTTGGAGGCGATCCAGAGAGCCTACAACGGAACTGAATTTACGACTAAATCCTTATACCCGTCCCTTGCACACGCTCTATGCGTATTGTTTGTTTGAACGCGACAGGTATATTCTCATTCGTAGCCAGATGGCTTCGCTGTAGGCTCTCAGGGTCCGAGGAGACCTGTTGCGAGTCTTGAGCTGGACATTGGTACTTCAAAGTCTAGATTGTTTATGAAACATGAATGAAAGAATATATTTAACTTTCTTGCCCACAATACATTTGTATATAACTTAAAACTAGTTAAATTATTGAATGTGTTATTGAATGGTAAATACTACTAGATAGTAAACGAATGCTTTTATGAAGGGTTGCGAAGGTCAGGCGGCAGGCGTTTCATTGTACCTATTAACCTAAAAATTACTAGACTTCCCGAATACTGAATCATAGTCCAAGCGTAACTTGGGCTCCCAAGCGACAGCTTTGGATGCAACTGGGTATGCCGGGTGACCGAGAGATAAATGGTAGGCCACCAGTCCGCCGGGAGCTGTTGGTGGTCCGGAAGAAATGATGCACCAGGACTTGTATACGTAACTGGTCTATTATTTATAATACAAATGGCATGATGTGAGAACATCTCAGCCAACAGACTGACGTCAAATCGTATCACATACGTGGTCAGATCTGCTGACATAGCGTACGTGACAGAGATAACAGTCGGTCTTATAGATAATCCTTATCGTGCGTGCCAAGCTGCCACACTGGGTATCGTATGCTAAGGTGATTATAATTATTATTATATTATTATTATTAGCGATAAGACCGCCTACATTGTTTTAGTATAATAACTTAGGCTAAAATCTGTAAATTTTGTGCAATAAAGTGTATCTATCTAGGTATAAAGGGGAAAAGGGTGCATCAAATACCATCGCCAAAAGACTGAGCATTATTAAGCTCTGCGACAAGACTGTTTCAGTCAAAAAAAAAATAGATTGGGAGCCGTTCTGTACCTACAAAAAATAACTTTCTATGTAATTGTTGCCAGTGAAGTAACAAGTGCGCTGCCAACAAAAGCTCCTTTACCCACCCTCACTCGACGAAACAGTGCAAGCGCTGCTTCACATTACTTTTCTGTCAGGCCATGATATCATCGGTCGGTCGTTGATAAATGGACCGTATGCCGTAGCTCTGTCCTAAAATGATGTCATTATAATAATGTCACTTATTTTATAAGATAAGATGAGCAGACAGATCACCTGATGGTAAGTGATGAACACATAATTAATAAATAGTAGAACAATATTGATTAGACTATCGACAGCTCATGTCGAATCAAGCACTTACAAATTTCGTCGGCTTAGTAACGCGTTCTGTGTGGTCCCCGGCAGAATAGAATAGGCCACCCTCACTCTTACCGAGGTGTCGTAAAAGGCGACTAAGGTAAAGCTGCAGCCATGATCATCAGCACCCAGAGAAGGAAAACTCTGCATTTATATCAAAACCCTCGCCAACCCGTCTGCCAAACGTGGTGAGTATGGCAATTACCCCTCCTGTGATTGAGGGAGGCCCGTGCCCCAGCAGTGGGGACTTAAATGGGCTGACGATGACGATGAGTAACACGTTCAGTGGTCTAATTAGTAGAACATTCACCCGGATTGTGGAAGGTGTTGGTTCGAGTCCCGCCTGAACACGAGATGAAGTTTTTAAGTGTGTTATTTACTTTTGAACACATAAAACCAGAGGAGTCACAAATGTGCTGCCGGCCTTTTAAAAAGTAAAGCGCTCTTTTCTTGAAAGTTCGCAGGTCGTATCTGTCCGGAATACCGCGGGCAATAGTTCATTCCATACCATGTTTTGCTTAGTTATTTTATTTTTCTAACGGCCAAGGGCCACACACACTAGCGTTGTTTACATAACCACTAATGTCCCAGACTGCCTTGGTGGCGCTGTGGTTAGTGGGTCACACTTTAAAGCGACGGCTGCGCAAGAGGTCCCGGGTTCGATCCCTGGGTCGGGCCAAAATTTTGTACCTAAGTTTTCGGTTAGAAATTCTTAGTGGCAGCCCGGAGTCTAGAAGTAGGCGGTCTTGTACCCCCGTGCCAACCAACAGCTTAACGTGGTTAACGGTTATCTTCCCTTACCTTCGACTGCCTCGGTGGCACAAAGGTTAGTGGGTCGCACTTTGAAGCGACGGCTGCGCAAGAGGTCCCGGTTTCGATCCCCGGGTCTGGTCCAAAAAATTGTACCTAAGTTCTCGGTAAGAAATTCTTAGTGGCAGCCCGGATTCTGGAAGTTGGCGGTCTTGTACCCCCGTGCCTCGGAAAGTACGTTAAGCTGTTGGTTCTGCGCTCGATCCCTTTTCCGGTCGTGTCACAGTAGTGTCCTATCGGAATATGAGGTTAAGCGATTAGAGAGTGCAATTGTGTTGGCGCATGTTGTAGTAATTTGAAATTGGCGCGTTCTTACTACATAATGACAGATGACAGGTCGTTGACCTTGTCTGCGCCATCACTGCTGTAATGTGCATTTGTTCTGTTCAATAAAACTAAGTAATTAATTATAAAATCGTTTAATTACAACAGGTTATGGGCCCAGGCTGTAGTCTGTTTGTAATAAGTATCGGTGAAAAGTGATATCAGTGTAATAACGTAAAACAAAGTCGCCGGTCATCAAAAGTGACACGACCTAACCTAAAAGCCGCGTGGTTGCCGGTGAAAAATATTTTTCATACAAAATGTCTTCAAATGCAATGACTCTTATCGAAAAGTTAGTTGGTCGAGATAATTACAATACATGGAGATTTGCCGTGATGACGTATTTACAACACGAAGACCTCTGGTGCTGTATCGAAAATGAAGGCAAACCTGTTGATTCAAAGCTCGACCTGAAAGCAAAGGCAAAAATTATATTGTTGGTTGACTCAGTGAATCACATACATATACAAGAGGCAAAAACGGCAAAAGAAGTGTGGACCAACTTACAAAAAGCTTTCGACGACAAAGGGTTGACAAGACGCGTGGGCTTATTGAGAGATATGATTACAACAACATTAGAGAATTGCCAAAATGTTGAAGATTACATTAACAGAATAATGAGTGCAGCACATAAACTTCGAAACATATCATTTGACATCAATGATGAGTGGCTGGGTACTTTGCTCCTTGCTGGATTACCCGAAGTCTACAAGCCAATGATCATGGCTCTCGAAAGTTCTGGTGTGCCGATTACAGCAGACTCTGTGAAGACTAAGCTCTTACAGGAAATAAAGAGCTCCGATTCAGTTGCATTGTATGCAAGTAAGCCAAGTAAATATAAACAAAAGGATTCTGATAATTCTCCGAAGTTTATTAAAGGTCCCCGTTGTTTCAAGTGCAACCGGTATGGCCACATAAGTAAAAATTGCAGAACAAAGAAAGAGGACCAAGGCAAAGAGGCAGGCAAAGAAACTGGATATGTCGCTGTGTTCTCGGCATCCGTAGCAGCAAATGACAGTAATAGCTGGTTTGTTGATTCAGGAGCATCCATGCATATGACAATGAGGCAGGACTGGCTGTATGATGAATCACCACCTCCAATTACAAGCATCCGTATTGCTGATGATAAAATGCTTAAAGTGAAGAGCTGTGGAAAAATAGATCTGCCTATATGTAATAGTAAAGGGCAAACACAAACCATACAAGTAACCAATGTGTTGTATGTGCCTGAGTTAGCAAGCAATCTTCTCTCCGTGAGTCAGCTGATAAAGAAAGAATGTTCTGTACAGTTTAGTAATAAAGGCTGTAAAATATTCAACAAATCTCAAGAAGAAGTTGTAGCTTGTGAGTTAGTGAATAACATGTATCGTCTGAACTTAAGTAGTGCACAAGCATGTGCATGTAAAACAAAGGAAAGTGACAGCTACTTATGGCATCAAAGGATGGCTCATCTCAATATGACTGATCTGAATAAACTCTCCAAATGTACAGAAGGTGTGAAGCTTACCGACAATAAGCTAGATATGATATGTGAATTTTGTCAAGAAGGAAAACAGTCTCGACTGCCGTTTCCCAAGGAAGGTTCTCGTGCTAAGAAGGTTCTAGAACTTATACATTCCGATATCTGTGGGCCACTGGAGGTGAAATCAGTTGGAGGAGCGCAATATTTCCTCACATTTGTGGATGACTATACCAGGAAAGTATTTATTTATTTACTTAAAAACAAGTCAGAAGTGTTCAGTAAATTTAAAGAATTTAAAGCATTTGTGGAAAATCAACTTGAATGTAAAATTAAGAAATTAAGAACTGATAATGGAAGAGAGTATCTAAGTAATGAGTTTATTGAATACATGCAAAATTGTGGCATTGTACATGAAACTTCTAATCCATATACCCCACAACAAAACGGGTTAGCGGAGCGTATGAACCGTACATTGATGGAGAGAGCTCGCTGTATGTTGCTTAATGCTAATTTACAGAAATACTACTGGGCTGAAGCAGTGGCGACAGCTGCATACATAACGAACCGCTGTCCAACAAGATCCATTTCATATGCTACACCTGAGGAGTTATGGTCCGGGAAGAAGCCAAATTTGAAACACCTTAGAATCTTTGGATGCGAAGTCATGGTTCATGTTCCAGATGCTAAACGTCAAAAACTGGATCCTAAGGCAAGTAAAATGATATTTATTGGCTACTCAGAAGTCACTAAAGGATACAGACTATTAGATACTAAAACAAGAAAAATTCTTATCAGTAGGGATGTTGTATTTTTGGAAAATTCTGTACAAAGAAAGTATTCTATGGTTCCGCTAACAGAAAATACAAATAATGTTAAATGTGCTGATGAAACTACTAACATTCATGAATTAGTTGGGCTAACAAATCAAAGCACAAGAGAGTTAAATAATTCATCTGTAACATTATCCGATGATGATGAAGAAACATTCTTCTCCGATGATGATCCCGCGTATGTACCTGAAAAAGAAATAAATATTAGTGGACCTAGTAACATAACTCTAAGAAATAAAGTAGGAAACAGAAAACATGAAACTAATACTTACCTCTGTCAAGGTGGAGAACTCGAAGAAAATGAGACGCCTATGACTTACCAGGAGACTCTGTCATCCCCGGATAAAGAAAAGTGGAAAAAGTCTATAGAAGAAGAGTTGCAAGCACACAGTAAAAATGAAACATGGGAGTTGGTGAAGAAACCAGATGGAGTGAAAACTATTGGCAGTAAGTGGGTTTTCAGAGTGAAAGATACGCCATCAGGACCACTGTATAAATCTAGACTATGTGCCATGGGATGTTCACAGAAATACCAGGTTGATTATACAGAGACATTCTCACCAACTGTCAGGTATGACTCTGTAAGAGTATTGCTTTCTAAAGTGTGTCAGGATAACTTGCAAATGATACAGTTTGATGTTAAAACTGCTTTCCTCTATGGAAGTATAACTGAAGATATCTATATGAATCCACCAGATGGTTTAGATGTACCTGAAGGGCATGTTTGTAAACTTAAAAGGTCCTTATATGGGTTAAAACAAGCACCCAGGTGCTGGAATCAAAAATTAGATTCAGTTTTAAAGAAATTTGGTTTCACCAATAGTCACTCAGACAAGTGTATCTATACTGGTCAGTTTAATGGTAGTAAAGTGTACCTAATACTGTATGTGGATGATGGACTAATCATTTCTAATGATAAAAGTGTGTTAAACAAAGTTATTGATGATCTAAAGGAAAATTTTGAAATAAAAGTGTGTGAACCTAAAAACTTTGTTGGCCTTGAAATTAAAAAAGGAGAAAAATACATGTTTCTACATCAGAGTACCTATGTACAAAAATTGCTGAATAAATTTAATATGATTAATGCCAATGGAAACAGTACACCAGTAGAGACAGGTATTAAATTAGAAAAGAATACATCAGAGCTAGATAGAAACATTCCATACAGAGAGGCTGTAGGCTCATTGATGCATCTAGCTATAGTCAGCAGGCTTGACATAATGTTTGCAGTTAGCTTAGTCAGCCGATATCTGGATAGTTACGATAGTAGTCACTGGAATGCAGTAAAACGGATAATGAAGTACCTGAAAGAAACTAGTGATTATGGTCTGTACTATACTCCTTCACACGACAATATACTAGAATGTTATTGTGATTCTGACTATGCTAATGATATTGAAACAAGAAGGTCAATGACAGGATATGTATTCATTAAGAATGGTGCTGCTGTTACTTGGGCCAGTCAACGTCAGCAAACGATAGCACTATCTACAACTGAAGCGGAGTTTATGGCTGCCTGTAGTGCTACAAAAGAAGTTATTTGGTTAAAGAGACTTTTGTTAGATATAGATGAATATAATCAGGATTCTGTAAAACTTAACATAGATAATCAAAGTGCAATTTCTGTCATAAAAAATGAAAATTATCATAAACGATGTAAACACATAGATATTAAATACAAGTTTGTTAAAGAGAAATATGAAAGTAAAGAAATTGATCTAAAGTATATAAGTAGTAATGAGCAAAGGGCTGATATATTTACTAAACCCTTAGCTAAAAGTAAATTTCAATATCTAAGAAATAAATTAGGTATTTGTAAGATGTAACTATACTTATAAAACTTGATTTTGTCAGACTTTGTTCAGTAATAGTATGTGTGTATAAAGTAACTACCTATTGTTTTTGTTTGTTACTATTACTTGTTTAACTGTTAGTTAGATTGAGGAACGCTGCAATTTGGAGAGAGTGTTGTAGTAATTTGAAATTGGCGCGTTCTTACTACATAATGACAGATGACAGGTCGTTGACCTTGTCTGCGCCATCACTGCTGTAATGTGCATTTGTTCTGTTCAATAAAACTAAGTAATTAATTATAAAATCGTTTAATTACAACAGCGCACACACTTAAGCACTATAATATATCCTGGGTACGAGGCTAATCGTTGAGATTGGCCGCCGTAGCCGTAATTGGTTTGAGTATATTATAAATGTTCCAGCATTGGCAGTTTAAAACAACTATGATATAACTTAGAAACTACTATCTATTCCAAATCAAATGAGCTCGTTGGGCCACACGCCCCAACAAATAAGAAACTTAGTTCTCACTTGGCCTATAAATAAATTCAATTTGCCTATTCGAGTCGTAGGTAGGTAACAGTGTTGTCAGAATCTAGCTTTGTTACACATTGCGTTACTCTTTATTTTTTATGGGCATCCTCTTATCGCACATAGAGAGGGGAGTTACTTGTTGATTTTATGCAATAAAGAATATATATCTATGTATCTAGTTTTGAGTTTTATAATAGGTACATAACGTTTGTTTTGTGTGCATTAATAGTAGTTTAAGTGATTAAAACATGTGCATGTGATTACAACAGCGCGTTTTCTAATAGAATTCGCGATTGTTTAAATATTGAGTTTTGGGCAGTCTCATACACTATTTTATCTACATTTAGTTAGGGTGTTGCATAAACACCCTAACTTTGTAATTTTCTATTTCTATCAATATTATAAAGACTGTCAATGTGTGCTTACTCTTAATTTCTCAATTTAAAGATTATGTATATTTATTCCTTCATTCAATTGATCAAACTGTTGAGGTCAACGACAATGATTTATTGACTATTGACTGACCGGTTGGCGTAATTGGTAGTGACCCTGCCTTTTACGCCAAAGGTCGTGGGTTCGATCCCCACCCTGGACAAACATTCGTGCGATGAACACTTGTGTTTTTTTTTTTTTTGTTTGTTCAGTGTCTGGGTGTAATATACGTATTTAAGTATATATTTGTGTTCCTCTGTTTGATATCTGTAATACAAGTGCTTGAGCTACTAGGTAGGAAACAGGTCAACGTATGAGATGTTGTGAGAATTATTATTATTTAGTCGCCTGACAACGAGGTTAATAAAATCTTATTGACTAAGATTTCAGTTTGTCAAACAATTTAAACTGCATTGCTGTAACTTTCTCAAACATCAACATTTCAGCCAATAAACGTCCACGGATGGACATAGGCTTCCCTCCCATCTTCACACGCCTATGCCGCCCGCATCCAAGGGATTCTCATGACCTTCACCAGATCGTCGATTCCAAACATAAGAGTATTATATTTGTTATTTCTGCTTTCCACTTTTCCATTCACATTCCCCTTTCCCACGTTTTGTTACTTGGTATCCGTAACAGAAGTGCTTTAACTACTTTGTCCGAAATCAGATCAATGTGTGAGATCTTGTATGAACTTATTTAAAGGTAGTTATATTGGCAAGATGGCGAAGTTTGAGTACCGTGCCGTAATCTCGGGGTCCTGGGTTCGATTCCCGGATCGAGCAAAAAGTATGTTTCGAACATTTTGAACGTAGTTCGGGTTTGTGATCACCAATCCGCATTTGGCAAGCGTGGCTAAGCCCATCATAGTAGCGATGACTTGATTTCTGTGATGGAGGCCTTTGGCCTGCAGTGGGACAGTATTTAGGCCACTTTACTAAATTGGCATGATGGTTAAGTGTTGATGGAGTTTATTGCACAAAATACACAACTAAAGTGCTAAGTATTACAATCATTTGATGCACTTTACCGGAAGTGCATCACATATTTGCATACTTAGGGTACATAATCCATCTCCGGGTATTCCCGCTAAAAGCGATTTGTACCAGACAACCTTTGGACATAAAAGCACATATAGTAGTGTAATAATATGTTTTCTTAGAAACATGGTAACATTATTAAACAGGTTTGCAACCACTATTTTAATGTATCTGGCAACACCGGTACGTAACTACTACGGACGTGTGAACGCGCATTGCGACACGGCGTGACGTCACCAGGGGAGGGGGTGGGGAGCCACCTGGTCCGCGGCAGACCGCCGCAAACGACGCCCCACAATACATTTGCGGAAAACAGTTCACTCTAGTGAAAAAGAGCAATGGTAGCTCAGTTGATAAGAACGGGAGGTCGTAATTTCGAATCCGAGCGTTCACCTTTGGATTTTTCAAATATATCTAAATCTAAAATCAATGTGCGTTTTTCTACCATTCGCTTCATTGGTGAGCGAAAACATCGTAAGAAAGCCTTTCGGATGTGATAGGTGGCAGACGAGCAGATCACCTGATGATATATTAATTTTACACGAAATAAAAAAAAGAATTGGCGGAAATAATGTTTTATTTATGTGCTCCAAATATTTTCTTTTCTTTTTTTCTTTTCTCTTCTTATCTTTTCTTTTCTAACAGCTTTCTCCATCAGTCAACCATTTTGAGTGAGGCAGAAAATTGGATGGCGTTGTTAAGATAATTATTCTGAACAAGACGTTATCATGGTCGAGTTGATCTGGTTGTCCTGTATAAGGGATGTGAATGTGAAACGGCAGACGCTTTGTATTTACAAGACTTACAAAATCAAAGTTGATCCGAAGCGACGGCCTTACGATATATACGCACGCAGTTTTAATTTCGACAAAGAATTATGAGTTTTAATTCCATGTTTGAAGAGTTCTTATGGTAAACCAGATGGCCTTTTATTTCTTAGGGCTAAGAAAAGTTCGTGAAGAAAAAGTTCGTTTTATTCTGAGTGAACGGGTACATTCGAGGCGAAGGCTACACTCATCACAGTCTATTCCGCAAATAAACACGAATGTAACCACTTTCAAGGAATAGCAATTAACTTTCCCCCGGTCTCTTGCATATATTTGCGGCAGTTTTATTTGGCGCTAATTAGGTGCTGCAGATCTGCACAATTCATATCACAATCATCTTTAGCAAGATTTCAAAAGTAACCACTATATTTTATTTAAATATTTTGGCTCTACTCGAAGATATCTTGCCCATGTCAAGAAACTTATTGAGAAAAAGTGGGTATTCAACATTCGAAGTCAGTCAAAGTCACAGTCACTCAATAAAACGCCGGTGATTTTCGTTTTATCGATTTACTGATTCTGCCGATACTACTCTAAACACAATCGGGTTTCAAGACTCTATTAGGTGCAAGCAAGTTGTCCGTGACAACTCACTCGACATAAAATAGGTCGACAGTGTTAATAAAAACGATACAAATCTACGATTCCTATAATAAGGATCACTTTGCAGCACTTCACTGTATAAATAAACACTAAATTTGTATACTAAATTACTAATTCAAAACCTTTGAATTGCATTAGCCCATGCGGCTTGTTTTAGCCCTACCCGCCGAATCAATAACTCTTTTCAAACCTCGTTTAAAAAAGGACATGTCAAACAAAAGCAGCCAAAGTCTGACTGACAGGGCCAGTCAAAGTCACAGTCACTTCATAAAACGCCGGTGTTTTACGTCACTTAGCATGTAATCTTTACGTTTTATCGACCTACGGATTCTGCTGATACTACCTACTCTAAACACAATCGCGCGTTTCAAGACTCTATTAGGTCCAAGCAAGTTGTCCGTGACAACTCACTCGACATACAATAGGAAAGTTAAAAACGATACAATTCTACGATTCTTCTTATCAGGATCACTTTTTAGCACTTCACTACACAAATAAATACCAAATTTGTTCACAAAAACCACTAGATACTAATTTAAAACCTTTGAATTGCATCAGCCCACGCGGAGTGTTTGACTCCTGCCGCCAGAATCTATAAATTTATATCTTGCTAGAAATGATTGTGGCATGAATGGCTTGTGGAAAATAAACTTTTTTATTTTTCAAGATTTTTTTTTCAGTTATTGTCTTAATGTAACTTAACCGTAACAGGGTCCTTTGATATAAAATTACAAGTTTGAGCTCAAATGAAACTATTATCGCAATTTTAATTGACATTCTGCGTTAAATTTCACGCTCCCGATTCAGGCTTAGTGACACAGCATATTGGCTCTCCTCTCCCTAATGGTAAGCAAAAGTCGAGCCAACGATGCAGCCAAGCCAAGATCAATTATGTAGTTAAAACCAAAGAAAACTTACATACAATACACGATAATCAACACACTTGAATTTGAAATGTACAAGTTACTCCCCAAAACTTTTTAATAGCAAAAATAAGTAGCAATTTCAAACAAAAACCAATAAAATTATAAAGAAGCGTTCGTAGTAGCCGTAGCATTACATCGACTACGATGCTACGAGCAACAAGTGCTACGAATAACCGTAGCGAATACCACGGTACCTGCTTAGAACTTAGAATTAAAACCACGCCGTAACTTGGAGCTAAGGAATATAGGCCTTCTAAATGAGAGGTCAAAAGGCCTGAACCTAAGATCGAACCCGGGACTACAAGCGCATCCGTCGCTTTAAAGTGCAACCAACAAGCTGCTACTGTACCGAAGCAGAAAAGGCGAGGGGTGCCGCACAGTAGCGACGCATCGATTTTATCATTAAAGTACTAGACTTTAACTAATTACAATATTGCGGACCGTCAAAGACTCGGAAAACATGTACATCTATCTATATTATATAAAGCTGGATTACCACTGACTGACTCACTGACTGATCAGGGGTATTTTTGGGGGTGTTGGGGGTTGTTTTTGGATTTTTTTTCTTTTTTGGTGTTATTGTTTTTTTAATCAACACAGGTTTTTGACATTTGGTGAAAAAAAATGGACGGCAAGCGCGCCGTTGCGCTTTTGTTTTTTTTTTTTTTAATGCAACGGTCATGTTTTGACATTTGTCTTAGGACCGCCTATTGTTTCTTATTTTGGAACAAGGAAAATTTTTTGAAAAAACAAAATGGCCGCGCCGCCATCTTGGATTGAAAATTGCATTTGGATCTCTTTTCGCGGAATCGTAGACGAGGGAGGCGCGGGTGGATTTTCAAAATTCTTTTTTTAGTCTGTTGCGTTGGTGTTCGACTTTCAAACGCCGTTTGGGATTTTTCAAAATCCAAGATGGCGCCGCGTCTGGCGGCCATTTTGTCGGGGGGAAAAAATTGGTAGTTTTCAAATTGATTTTTCGGGGAGATGGCAACATCGGAGCTGGTAGGTTTGTTCCAGGCGTCGGGGGGTAATTTATTCGAGTATTGCCAGGACTGAGAATTTCTACCATATTTTTGGTAGTTTTTGGGCCACGGCCCCGAATAGTAGAAAAAAAAAGTGGTCTCTGTTGCAAAAATCGAGTATGCAGTCTGGTGGCAATCGAGGCTCGCAATGACCTCCAGGTAGTTTTTTGCTAAAATTCTGGCAACACTGGAAATGGCGGCAAAAATAAATTTTGGGGTGTCGCCGACTTTGAGGAGCTCCACGGACGAGGTTATCGTAGATGAAAAAAAAATAGAAATTGTCTCTGATCAGGCGTATGATGTAGTCTATGGTAGGGGTACGCGCTGTCAAAAATACAAGATGGCGGACGAGCTGGCGGCCATTTTGTAAATTTGTAAAATTTTTCGAAATTTCAACGTAATTTTTTTGACACATGGCGACACTTGAGCGAGTTGACATGTACAGGGCGGGTGTGAGTCTTGCTTGCGTGTGTTGCCATGTCGAAAAATATTTTGGCGATTTTTGATAGTTTGCGCGCCAGGGCCCGAAAAGGTGCCGAGTCGAAATAGCCATTTTTGGGGGAAAAAAATCTCAAGAGGCCATTGACAAGGTTGGTACAAATGACATTTGACCATTTTCAGCACCCTGACCTGGCAACACTGGGAGCTGTTAAGAAAAACATTTTTGCGACTTGGTCATTTTCGAGATAGCTTATTGGTCCTCTGGTATTCTCTAAGAAAAAAAGTAAAAATGTGGTTCGGTCTTGTTTATGGTGCAGTATATGGGAAAAATATGTTTTTATCAAAATTCAAGATGGCGGACTAGACAGCGGCCATTTTGTAAAAAGTCGAGTTTTCGAAAAAATTCAAAGCGGTTTTTCGTGCAGATGGCGCCACTTGACGCGAATTTTAGCCAGAACCTTTATTGTTGATCTTGGCAAGGGCTACGCGACAGTGAAATAAAAAAATAGAATTTTTGTATAATTTCTGAGAATTACCCCAAAACGTAAAATTGCAAATTTTCAGTTTCTGAGTATGAGGTCCTGTCGAAAAGTGACATGCGATGCCATTTTTGGCCGATTTGGCATCCTAACCTGGCAACACTGGGAGCTGTTGAGAAAAACATTTTTGCGACTTGGTCGTTTTCGAGATAGCTTATTGGTCCTCTGGTATTCGTTGAGAAAAAAAGTAAAAATGTAGTTCGGTCTTGTTTATGGTGTAGAATATGGGAAAAATACGTTTTTTTTGGAATTCAAGATGGCGGACTAGACAGCGGCCATTTTGTGAAAAATTTAGTTTTCGAAAATCTTTAAAGTGGGTTTTCGGGCAGATAGCGCCACTTGACGCGAATTTTTGACATGACCTTTATTGTTGAACTTGACAAGTGCTATGCTATGGTGAAAAAAAAAATCCAAATTTTTGGATAATTTCTGAGAATTACCCCAAAACGTAAAATTTTAAATATACAGTTTCCGAGTATGAGGTCCTGTCAAAAAGTGACATCCGATGTCATTTTTTGCCAATCAGAGCGTGTACAAGTGTTTGCCGTGAAAAAAAACCGAAAATGAAATTTCGACCTGATAGGAAACTGTCCCATACATTTTGTACTGGGGAGTTGACTTAAAGTACCTCACTAAGGAGTTGTATGGGGAAATCAAAATATTCAACCCAAGATGGGGAATCGAGGCGGAGCGCCGCGTAGGGCGAAGCCCGGAGCGGCCATTTCATCAAGCAATTATACTAAATCCAAGCGGAGCGCCGCGTAGGGCGTAGCCCGGAGCGGCCATTTCATCATGACTCATAACACCAAAAACAAGCGGAGCGCCGCGTAGGGCAAAGCCGGAGCGGCCATTTCATCAAGCAATTATACTAAATCCAAGCGGAGCGCCGCGTAGGGCGTAGCCCGGAGCGGCCATTTCATCATGACTCATAACACCAAAAACAAGCGGAGCGCCGCGTAGGGCGAAGCCCGGAGCGGCCATTTCATCACATGTTATACCGTCAAAATAAAGCGAAGCGCCGCGTAGGGCGCAGCCCGGAGCGGCCATTATAATCACTCGGTCATATGGAAAAACCTAGCGAAGCGCCGCGTCGGGCGCAGCCCGGGGCGGCCTTTTTTCTTACTATATAGGGAATACATGGCGAAGGTGGAGCGCCGCGTAGGGCGAAGCCCGGAGCGGCCATTCTCCTAAACAGTGACTACGAGATCAAAGCAGAGCGCCGCGTAGGGCGAAGCCCGGAGCGGCCATTTCATCACTTGTTACACTAACAAAACAAAGCAAGCGCCGCGTAGGGCGAAGCCCGGAGCGGCCATTCCATCTCCAATGATACTACAAAAACCAAGCGGAGCGCCGCGTAGGGCGCAGCCCGGAGCGGCCATTACTTCACGACTCATATCACAAAAACCAAGCGGACCGCCGCGTAGGGCGCAGCCCGGAGCGGCCATTCCATCTCAAATGATATTACAAAAACCAAGCGGAGCGCCGCGTAGGGCGCAGCCCGGAGCGGCCATTTCATCACGACTCACATCACAGAAACCAAGCGGAGCGCCGCGTCGGGCGCAGCCCGGGGCGGCCTTCTAACTACATGAGGAAGATACGGTTGAAGCGGAGCGCCGCGTAGGGCGAAGCCCGGAGCGGCCATTCTTCTGAACAGTGACTACGAGATCAAAGCAGAGCGCCGCGTAGGGCGCAGCCCGGAGCGGCCACATTTTACCAATTATGATCGTAACTTGCAGACCTTAAAAGTCTAACCTCGAACCCATCCAACCCTGCCCAAGGACACACATTTGATTCATCCTTGGGCGGTGGAAAAGAACAAGGGCAACTGTCTCAAACGGTGCATCGCCTCATGCAAGTTCGCGAGGCCGCAGGCCGAGCTGCGTCTCGCGAGGCCGAAGGCCGAGCTCCGCGGAGGGCGAAGCCCGTAGCGTCGCCGCGCAGGGCGCAGCCCGCAGCGCGGCCAAGCGTCGCAGACCTAGCTCGAAGGCGCGCCCGCGCAAAGCGCGGGGCGTCAAAAAGCTAGTCTATCTATCTATATTATATATAGCTGGATTACCACTGACTGACTGACTGACTGATCAGGGGTGTTTTTGGGGGAGTCGGGGGTTGTTTTTGGATATTTTTTCTTTTTTGGTGTTGTTGTTTTTTTAATCAACGCAGGTTTTTGACATTTGGTGGAAAAAAAATGGACCGCAAGCGCGCCGTTGCGCTTTTGTTTTTTTTTTTTAAATGCAACGGTCATGTTTTGACATTTGTTTTAGAATCGCCCATTGTTTCTTGTTTTGGAACGAGGAAAAATTTTTGAAAAAAACAAAATGGCCGCGCCGCCATCTTGGATTGAAAATTTAATTTGGACCCGTGTTTGCGGAATCGTAGCGGAGGGGGGCGCGGGTGGATTTTCAAAATTCTTTTTTTAATCTGTTGGGTTAGTGTTCTTATTTTGAACCTTGTTTGCGTTTTTTCGAAATCCAAGATGGCGCCGCGTCTGGCGGCCATTTTGTCGGGGGGAAAAAATTGGCACTTTTCAAATTGATTTTTCGGGGAGATGGCAACATCGGAGTGGGTAGGTTTGTTCCGGGCGTCGGGGGGTAATTTATCCGAGTGTTGCCACGACTGAGAATTTCTACCATATTTTTGGTAGTTTTTGGGCCACGGCCCCGAATAGTAGAAAAAAAAAGTGGTCTCTTTAGCAAAAATCGAGTATGCAGTCTGGTGGCAATCGGGGTAGTCATTGACCTCTAGGTAGTTTTTTGCTAAAATTCTGGCAACACTGGAAATGGCGGCAAAAATAAATTTTGGGGTGTCGCCCACTTTGAGGAGCTCCTGGGACGAGGATATCGTAGATGGGAAATAAATAAAAATTGTCTCTGATTGGTTATATAATTTAGTCTATGGTAGGGGTACGGGCTGTCAAAAATACAAGATGGCGGACGAGCTGGCAGCCATTTTGTAAATTTGTAAAATTTTTGAAAATTTCAACGTAATTTTTTTGACACATGGCGACATTTGAGCGAGTTGACATGTATCGGGCGGGTGTGAGTCTTGCTTGCGTGTGTTGCCATGTCGAAAAATATTTTGGCGATTTTTGATAGTTTGCGCGCCAGGGCCCGAAAAGGTGCCGAGTCGAAATAGCCATTTTTGGGGGAAAAAAATCACAAGAGGCCATTGACAAGGTTGGTACAAATGACATTTGACCATTTTCAGCACCCTGACCTGGCAACACTGGGAGCTGTTGAGAAAAACATTTTTGCGACTTGGTCATTTTCGGCGATAGTTATTGGTCCTCTGGTATTAATTGAAAAAAAAAGTAAAAATGTGGTTCGATCTTGTTTATGATGTAGTATATGGGAAAAATACGGATTTTTTGAAATTCAAGATGGCGGATGAGACAGCGGCCATTTTGTAAAAAGTTGAGTTTTCGAAAAAATTTAAAGCGGTTTTTCGGGCAGATGGCGCCACTTGACGCGATTTTTTGCCAGAACCTTTATTGTTGAGCCTGACAAGGGCTATGTGACAGTAAAATAAAAAATTCGAATTTTTAGATAATTTCTGAGAAATACCCCAAAACGTAAAATTTCAAATTTTTAGTTTCTGAGTATGAGGTCCTGTCAAAAAGTGACATGCGATGCTATTTTTGGCCGATTTGGCATCCTAACCTGGCAACACTGGGAGCTGTTGAGAAAAACATTTTTGGTCATGGTCATTTTCGGCGATAGTTATTGGTCCCCTGGTATTATTAAAAAAAAAAAGTAAAAATGTGGTTCGGTCTTGTCTATGATGTAGTATATGGGAAAAATACGGATTTTTTGAAATTCAAGATGGCGGACTAGACAGCGGCCATTTTGTGAAAAATTTAGTTTTCGAAAATCTTTAAAGCGGATTTTCGGGCAGATGGCGCCACTTGACGCGAATTTTTGACATAACCTTTATTGTTGAACTTGACAATGGCTACGCGATGGTGAAAAAACATTTTCAAGTTTTTGGATAATTTCTGAGAATTACCCCAAAATGTAAAATTGCAAATTTATAGTTTCTGAGTATGAGGTCCTGTCAAAAAGTGACATCCGATGTCATTTTTGGCCAGTCAGAGCGTGTACAAGTGTTTGCCGTGAAAAGAAAACGAAAATGAAATTTCGACCTAATAGGACAACTGTCCCATACATTTTGTAATGGGGAGTTGACTTAAAGTACCTCACTGAGGAGTTGTATGGGGAAATCAAAATATTTCACCCAAGTTGGGGTATTGAGGCGGAGCGCCGCGTAGGGCGAAGCCCGGAGCGGCCATTTCATCAAGCAACACCACTAAATCCAAGCAGAGCGCCGCGTAGGGCGTAGCCCGGAGCGGCCATTTCATCACATGTTATACCGTCAAAATAAAGCGAAGCGCCGCGTAGGGCGCAGCCCGGAGCGGCCATTATAATCACTCGGTCATATGGAAAAACCTAGCGAAGCGCCGCGTCGGGCGCAGCCCGGGGCGGCCTTTTTTCTTGCTATATAGGGAAGACATGGCGAAGGCGGAGCACCGCGTAAGGCGAAGCCCGGAGCGGCCATTCTCCTGAACAGTGACTACTAGATCAAAGCAGAGCGCCGCGTAGGGCGAAGCCCGGAGCGGCCATTTTATCACAAATCAGCAGCAAAACTAAGCGGAGCGCCGCGTAGGGCGAAGCCTTTGACACATGGCGACACTTGAGCGAGTCGACATGTATCGGGCGGGTGTGAGTCTTGCTTGCGTGTGTTGCCATGTCGAAAAATATTTTGGCGATTTTTGATAGTTTGCGCGCGAGGGCCCGAAAAGGTGGCGAGTCGAAATAGCCATTTTTGGGGGGAAAAAAAACTCACGAGGCCTTTAGTTGGGTCTGTCCAAATGACATTTGACTATTTTCAGCACCCTGACCTGGCAACACTGGGAGCTGTTGGGAAAAACATTTTTGCGACATGGTCATTTTCGAGATAGCTTATTGGTCCTCTGGTATTCTTTGAGGAAAAAAGTAAAAATGTGGTTCGATCTTGTTTATGGTGTAGTATTTGGGAAAAATACGTCAATTTCTTATTAATAAATTCATGGATTTTCTAACTTATTTCATGTTTTATTTATTAAAATAAACTTTTTAATAATATACAGCAATTGTAAAAACTCAACTTACCGTATAGATACAATAAACAGTCACACGTCCGGTTTTTCCTAACAAATACAAATTAATCGATGTTCAAATTAATCGATAATGTTAGATATGTTTGGTTCAATATCAATGAGGAAATTTATCAGATTGTGGTAACCTAATGTGTGTCTGTCTGTACATAAATAACAGTTTATTACATAGGTACTTAATGCATGTTTCAGTATGATAAGTGTAGGTATTATGCACATCCTTAACTCTCACGTAATGTCGATCACATTAATTGTACCATGATTCGGGAATAATTACCTAATTATGTACCTACATAGGTTAGGGTTATTTTTTTTGTTGACCTGTTAAATAACATTCATTGTAGAAATTGATTCGGGAATAATTACCTGATTATGTACCTACATAGGTTAGGGTTATTTTTTTTTGTTGACCTGTTAAATAACATTCATTGTAGAAATTGATTCGGGAATAATTACCTAATTAAGTACCTACATAGGTTAGGGTTATTTTTTTTTGTTGACCTGTTAAATAACATTCATTGTAGAAATTGATTCGGGAATAATTACCTAATTATGTACCTACATAGGTTAGGGTTATTTTTTTTGTTGACCTGTTATAACATTCATTGTAGAAATTGATTCTGGAACAATTACCTAATTATGTACCTACATAGGTTAGGGTTATTTTTTTTTGTTGACCTGTTAAATAACATTCATTGTAGAAATTGATTCGGGAATAATTTACCTAATTATGTACCTACATAGGTTAGGGTTATTTTTTTTTGTTGACCTGTTTAATAAAATCAGTGTAGAAATTGATTCGGGAAGAATTACCTAATTATGTACCTACATAGGTTAGGGTTATTTTTTTTGTTGACCTGTTAAATAACATTCATTGTAGAAATTGATTCGGAATAATTACCTAATTATGTACCTACATAGGTTAGGGTTATTTTTTTTTGTTGACCTGTTAAATAACATTCATTGTAGAAATTGGTTCGGGAACAATTACCTAATTATGTACCTACATAGGTTAGGGTTATTTTTTTTTGTTGACCTGTTAAATAACATTCATTGTAGAAATTGATTCGGGAATAATTACCTAATTATGTACCTACATAGGTTAGGGTTATTTTTTTTTTGTTGTCCTGTAAACAACAGTATGTAGGTAGGTACCTATATGTGTAAGTAGGAATTTATATAAATTAACATTAGTAAATTATTGAAAACAATCTTCGGAAACTTTAGTAATACACTTTTTAGGAGAGTGATCATTTAGTTCAGATCAGTGAGGTTTTCTAATCTGTATGAAGAACGATTTGAGTAAAAATCTTTAGGTGAATCAAATGGACGCTTATCTCGACCATCCCATACCATCTATGCTCAACAGTACCTAATATACTAATCTTTACAATAATAATATTCTGGTGAACAATTCTCATAGGGATTATTGATAAGGGAGCTGCACAGTTGAATATAAAATAATATATCTATGTGGTTAAGTATATGTTAAATCAAAGTCCTCTGTAGTATAGAAAGGTAGTGAAGTGCTAAAATCATACATCAACTTCAGAACCCGGTGTGTGCTTAGTCTATACTTTCATCACAAGTCAGAACACCAAAACCAAGCGAAGCGCCGCGTAGGGCGAAGCCCGGAGCGGCCATTCCATCTCAAAAGATACTACAAAAACCAAGCGGAGCGCCGCGTAGGGCGCAGCCCGGAGCGGCCATTACATCACGACTCACATCACAAAAACCAAGCGGAGCGCCGCGTCGGGCGCAGCCCGGGGCGGCCTTCTAACTACATGAGAAAGATGCGGTTAAAGCGGAGCGCCGCGTAGGGCGCAGCCCGGAGCGGCCACATTCTACCTATTATGATCATAACTTGCAATACTATAAGTCTTACTTCATACCACATCCAACCCTGCCCAAGGACACACATTTGATTTATCCTTGGGCGTGGAAAAGGAAAGGGCAGCCACCACAAACGGTGCATCGCCTCATGCAAGTTCGCGAGGCCGCAGGCCGAGCTGCGTCTCGCGAGGCCGAAGGCCGAGCTCCGCGGAGGGCGAAGCCCGTAGCGTCGCCGCGCAGGGCGCAGCCCGCAGCGCGGCCAAGCGTCGCAGACCTAGCTCGAAGGCGCGCCCGCGCAAAGCGCGGGGCGTCAAAAAGCTAGTCTATATTATATATAGCTGGATTACCACTGACTGATTCACTGACTGATCAGGGGTATTTTTGGGGGTGTTGGGGGTTGTTTTTCCATTTTTTTTCTTTTTTGGTGTTTTTATTTTTTTAATCAACGCAGGTTTTTGACATTTGGTGGAAAAAAAATGGACGGGAAGCGCGCCGTTGCGCTTTTGTTTTTTTTTTTTTCAAATGCGATGCTTGGGTTTTGACATTTGGTTTAGGATCGCCCATTGTTTCTTGTTTTGGAACAAGGAAAATTTTTTGAAAAAACAAAATGGCCGCGCCGCCATCTTGGATTGAAAATTCAATTTGGATCTCTTTTCGCGGAATCGTAGCGGAGGGGGGCGCGGTTGGATTTTCAAAATTCTTTTTTCAATCTGTCACAATTATGTTCGACCCTCAAACGTCATTTGCGATTTTTCGAAATCCAAGATGGCGCCGCGTCTGGCGGCCATTTTGTCGGGGGGAAAAAATTGGCAGTTTTTAAATTGATTTTTCGGGGAGATGGCAACATCGGGGTGGGTAGGTTTGTTCCGAGCGTCGGGGGGTAATTTATTCGAGTGTTGCCAGGACTGTGAATTTCTACCATATTTTTGGTAGTTTTTGGGCTACGGCCCCGAATAGTAGAAAAAAAAAGTGGTCTCTTTTATGAAAATCGAGTATGCAGTCTGGTGGCAATCGAGGCTCGCAATGACCTCCAGGTAGTTTTTTGCTAAAATTCTGGCAACACTGGAAATGGCGGCAAAAACAAATTTTGGGGTGTCGCCGACTTTGAGGAGCTCCTGGGACGAAGATATCGTAGATGGAAAAAAAATAAAAATTGTCTCTGATTAGTTATATAGTTAAGTCTATGGTAGGGGTACGGGCTGTCAAAAATACAAGATGGCGGACGAGCTGGCGGCCATTTTGTAAATTTGTAAATTTTTTCAAATTTCAACGTGATTTTTTTGACACATGGCGACACTTGAGCGAGTTGACATGTATCGGGCGGGTGTGAGTCTTGCTTGCGTGTGTTTGCCATGTTGAAAAATATTTTAGCGATTTTGATAGTTTGCGCGCCAGGGCCCGAAAAGGTGCCGAGTTGAAATAGCCATTTTTGGGGGAAAAAATCTCAAGAGGCCATTGACAGGGTCAGTCCAAATGACATTTGACCATTTTCAGCACCTTGACCTGGCAACACTGGGAGCTGTTGCGAAAAACATTTTTGCGACTTGGTCATTTTCGAGATAGCTTATTGGTCCTCTGGTATTCTCTAAGAAAAAAAGTAAAAATGTGGTTCGGTCTTGTTTATGGTGTAGTATATGGGAAAAATACGATTTTCTTGAAATTCAAGATGGCGGACGAGACAGCGGCCATTTTGTAAAAAGTTGAGTTTTTGAAAAAATTAAAGTGGTTTTTCGGGCAGATGGCGCCACTTGACGCGAATTTTAGCCAGAACCTTTATTGTTAAGTTTGACAAGGGCTACGCGACAGTGAAATAAAAAATTTGAATTTTTGGATAATTTCTGAGAATTACCCCAAAACGTAAAATTGCAAATTTTCAGTTTCTGAGTATGAGGTCCTGTCAAAAAGTGACATGCGATGTCATTTTTGGCCGATTTGGCATCCTAAACTGGCAACACTGGGAGCTGTTGAGAAAAACATTTTTGCGACTTGGTCATTTTCGAGATAGCTTATTGGTCCTCTGGTATTCTTTGAGGAAAAAAGTAAAAATGTGGTTCGGTCTTGTTTATGGTGTAGTATATGGGAAAAATACGTTTTTTTTGAAATTCAAGATGGCGGACTAGACAGCGGCCATTTTGTGAAAAGTTTAGGTTTCGAAATTCTTTAAAGTGGGTTTTCGGGCAGATGGCGCCACTAAGCGCGAATTTTTGACATAACCTTTATTGTTGGACTTGACAAGGGCTACGCGATTATGAAAAAAAAAATTAAAATTTTTGGATAATTTTTGAGAATTACCCCAAAACGTAAAATTGCAAATTTTCAGTTTCGACTATGAGGTCCTGTCAAAAAGTGACATCCGATGTCATTTTGGCCACTCAGAGCGTGTATAAGTATTTGCCGTGAAAAGAAAACGAAAATGAAATTTCGACCTGGTAGTAGACTGTCCCATACATTTTGTACTGAAGTTGACTTCAAAGTACCTACTAAAGGAGTTGTATGGGGAAATCAAAATATTCAACCCAAGTTGGAGAACCGAGGCGGAGCGCCGCGTAGGGCGAAGCCCGGAGCGGCCATTTCATCAAGCAACACTACTAAATCCAAGCGGAAGCGCCGCGTAGGGCGCAGCCCGGAGCGGCCATTTTATCATAAATTAGCAGCAAAACAAAGCGGAGCGCCGCGTAGGGCGAAGCCCGGAGCGGCCATTTCATCACGACTTATGTCACAAAAACCAAGCGGAGCGCCGCGTAGGGCGCAGCCCGGAGCGGCCATTTCATCAAGCAACACTAATAAATCCAAGCGGAGCGCCGCGTAGGGCGAAGCCCGGAGCGGCCATTCCATCTCAAATGATACTACAAAAACCAAGCGGAGCGCCGCGTAGGGCGAAGCCCGGAGCGGCCATAACATCACGACTCACATCACAAAAAACAAGCGGGGCGGCCTTCTAACTACATGAGGAAGATACGGTGAAGGCGGAGCGCTGCGTAGGGCGAAGCCTGGAGCGGCCATTCCATCTCAAGTGATACTACAAAAACCAAGCGGAGCGCCGCGTAGGGCGCAGCCCGGAGCGGCCATTACATCACGACTCATATCACAAAAACCGAGCGGAACGCCGCGTAGGGCGCAGCCCGGAGCGGCCATTACATCACGACTCATATTACAAAAACCGAGCGGAGCGCCGCGTAGGGCGCAGCCCGGAGCGGCCATTACATCACGACTCACATCACAGAAACCAAGCGGAGCGCCGCGTCGGGCGCAGCCCGGGGCGGCCTTCTAACTACATGAGAAAGATACGGTTGAAGCGGAGCGCCGCGTAGGGCGAAGCCCGGAGCGGCCATTCTTCTGAACAGTGACTACGAGATCAAAGCAGAGCGCCGCGTAGGGCGCAGCCCGGAGCGGCCACATTCTACCAATTATGATCGTAACTTGCAGACCTTAAAAGTCTAACCTCAAACCCCCTCCAACCCCTGCCCAAGGACACACGTTTGATTATCCTTGGGCGTGGAAAAGAACAAGGGCAACTGTCACAAACGGTGCATCGCCTCATGCAAGTTCGCGAGGCCGCAGGCCGAGCTGCGTCCCGCGAGGCCGAAGGCCGAGCTCCGCGGAGGGGCGAAGCCCGTAGCGTCGCCGCGCAGGGCGCAGCCCGCAGCGCGGCCAAGCGTCGCAGACCTAGCTCGAAGGCGCGCCCGCGCAAAGCGCGGGGCGTCAAAAAGCTAGTTATTATATATAACTAGCTGACCCGGCAAACGTTGTTTTGCCATATAAATAAAAGGGTTGATCGTAGAAGGGTGAAAATTGAGGATTGTATGTATTTTTGTATGTTGTATCATAAAAAAAGAGAAATTAAAAATTTTGTCTAAAAAATAAAAATAAAAATTTAGGGGTGGACTACCCCTAACATTTAGGGGGATGAAAAATAGATGTTGGCCGATTCTCATAGATACCGGATAAGCACAAAAAATTTCATCAAAATCGGTCAAGCCGTTTCGGAGGAGTATGCAACGAAAACTGTGACACGAGAATTTTATATATTAGATTAGTTTACATTTTTTTTATTTAATAATCATATACTAATGTTTGCGTTTGAAACTTTGATTCACACCAAAAAAGGCCGCTTTTGACATTATCAAAGCTTCCGAGTACAAAACAGACCAAAAAATAGTTAAGAATGATTAAATAAACAGTAACTGGCCGTGTGGTCCCCGGCAGAGTAGAATAGGCCACCCTCACTCTTACCGAGGTGTCGTAAAAGGCGACTAAGATAAAGCTGCTGGCATGATCATCAGCACCCAGAGAAGGAAAACTCTGCATTTATATCAAAACCCTCGCCAACCCGTCTGCCGCCAAGCGTGGTGAGTATGGCAATTACCCCTCATGTGATTGAGGGAGGCCCGTGCCCCAGCAGTGGGTACTTAAGTAGGCTGATGATGATGAAATAAACAGTATCGAACTGATCAATACACATATTGTAATTGAATCGTACTTATTTATTCAAACATCACCTTTGACCTATATACGCTCACAGAAATAATGTTGCAGGTGCGATGCAATAGTGCACAGCGCCATCTAGTTTCATTTCGTGGTATTATTTTTTAATAGGCAAACAAACAAGTATATGTACAGGTTTGCCGTGTCTCCGACGGTCCACATTTGGAAAAAATAGATCCAGTTTAGGAGTTCAAGAATTAAATCATTTGGCATTGTTAGTGAGCGGTACCATTCGCCATGAGGTACTGACCGCCATAGTAAGTAGTAACAAACAATAATAGGGTAAACACTCTATTCTATGTCTGTAAATTCCTGTGACTAACCCATTTGTCCCGAAGGCCGTGTTCCTAAATCCAATAGCTCAAAACGGACAGCCTGACATGGGTCCTGTCAGGGTCTCTAAGTTTGTGTACCTTATATTGTTTGGCATAAGGATTAGTATCGTACTTGTATTTTATAATTTAATTTGTCTGTGGCCGCACCGCATTGGCAGTACAACAGGTGGGATGACTGGCATTGTTCTATTTTAGGTTTTCTAGTAATACAAGGTATATTTAAAAGAGTAGTTTGGAAAGAGAGGGAGGAATTTAGTTGGTTGGTGTTACGCTTGGTGCTGTGTGGTCCCCGGCAGAGTAGAATAGGCCACCCTCTTTCTTACCGAGGTGTCGTAAAAGGCGACTAAGGTAAAGCTGCTGGCATGATCATCAGCACCCAGAGAAGGAAAACTCTGCATTTATATCAAAACCCTCGCCAACCCATCTGCCAAGCGTGGTGAATATGGCAATTACCCCTCATGTGATTGAGGGAGGCCCGTGCCCCAGCAGTGGGGACTTATGGGCTGACGATGTGACGATGTGACCTCATAATTTAACAAGATCACTTTGTTATCAGTCTATGTGTTAATTGACTCGGTGGCGCAATGGTTAGTGGGTCGCACTTTAAAGCGACGGTTGCGCTTGGGGTCCCGGGTTCGATTCCCGGGTCGGGCCAAAATTTGTACCTCAGTTTTTCTGTTAAGAAATTCTCAGTGTTAGCCCGGAGTCTGGAAGTTGGCGGTCTTGTACCCCCGTGCCTCGGAAAGCACGTTAAGCCGTTGGTCCTGCGCCTGATTCCTCTTCGGTCATGTCACACTAGTGTCCCATCGAAACATGAGGGTTAAGGAATAGTGCACTTGTGTCTGCGCAAACACTTGCGCAATATAATATGTCCTGCGTCGATGGCTGAATGCCGAGATACCATTTCGAGAACGTGTGAAAGTATCGTGTTAAAACTATATTCTTAACTGCATACAAAGACTTCAATTAAGCTAATGTTCATTAACTTCATTATAGATGGTTGCTCAATATTTTTTCTTAATAAACCATTAAATTTAGTGACGTGTCTGAGCGCGGCAGTAACTTTGATCCTTTGAGTTTGTGAAAAAAACATGCACTTGAGGTTACTGTAAGTTTTCGGATAGGATAACCTTCACGTTTCGGATAGTTTCTGAAACTCGTAATTATGATTAATTTGGTCTGGTTCCCCTGTTAAACGGTTGCGAACGTCAGACGGCAGTCGCTTCATTGATTACTAGACTCCTCAAATTCCATATCATGGTCTAAGCGTACCCCGGGCTCCAGAGCGAAAGCTTTGGACGCAACCGCGAATTAGAAAGAAATAGATTTTTTCAGAGATAACAATTACACATCTAATCAAAAAATTGGTACCGTAAAACATAAAAACTACAAATTGTACTCTGAATAGGCTATCGACTCAGCATTGGCGCTGGTCTTCCGTAGATACCTTTACATTGTGTGCCGCCCTTATAAATAATTGTAGTTAATTAATTTAATGGAGTAAATAGCATTTACAAATTAATAAAAAAGTTAAACATATTCAATTCTAAGGTGAGGTGTGGGGGGAGTGTAAGTTTTAATCGTAATCATGTTTAAGAAAATAGTGAACATTTGGTAAATAAACCTGTGGGTTCCCACTCCTGAAGTTACTACCCGAATACCAACGCACTCCCATCTACATACCACTGGATTCCCGGGTCAATAGAATTGCTGTCAATAAAAGTATACATTCCGATGTCCATGTCGAGAAAAGGATCCGCATACCCAAACAGAATGATTTTATACGTAATGGAGCCGGGGAGGGACGATCGGCGCTGAATGGGAAATATCGATAGTAATCTTAGATGGCTGACGCGAGACGTATCGTGGGTTATCGATGCATGAAACGTGCATCGATAACGTTTATCATGATACTACATTCATGATAAAGGATTTGACGCCGATACTTCGGCCAGTGACGCCAATCTCAGCCAACTCTTATTTAGACACGCACGACATAATTATTTTATCTCTTATAAATATATCCCAAAAGAGCGGGCTACTCCTTATACAAGTACCTCCACCACCCATGTATCAAGTACTTGTAACAAATAAAGAAATTTTATATTTTTGTATTTGTACGACATGGGTATCATTGTGCATTTGTGTACGACAAATCCACCGTCCTACGCAACAGTCGTTTCATCATCATCATTTTTATGGCTGGTAGTCCACTTTGAGTTTCTTTTTGTCTTGCACAATAAAACTGTGGAATAACACGAAATTTTTGAACCGACCAGACCGGATGCAACGTTTGAACATTCAAGAAAATAGGAACATTCATTTTAAAAATCCCGTTGTGCGTGTGACTCCACTGACTTTGCGGATAAAAAAAGAAACAAAAAAAATGAAAATGAATTTATTATAGCTCAAATTATACTTAAAACTAGGGTATACAAAATATACAAAAGTGACAAAAGTATATATTCAACAGTTTCCAAAGGTACCCAAACTAAGCTAAGCTTGTATCTAGGAATATCAATTTCCAAATAAAAACAGAGTTCCATATATCTTACTTAAACATAAATTAAATGAATTCTAGCATTTCTGCTGTGCATGCATAGACAAAGAAAATAGTTGAAGTAAAGTTTAAAAATAATTAAGTCTCGTGTGATCGATTTTGATCTGGAATCGGACATTTGTTAGATGGATGTACTTATAGACTGACCGGATGGCGCAATTGGTAGTGACCCTGCCTCTTACGCCAAAGGTCGTGGGTTCGATCCCCACCCTGGACAAACATTCGTGCGATGAACACTTGTGTTTGTTCAGTGTCTGGGTGTAATATATGTATTTAACTATATATTTGTGTTCGTCTGTTGTCTGATATCTGTAACACAAGTGCTTAAGCTACTTAGTACGCAATAAGGTCAACGTATGAGATGTGAGAATTATTATATAGAATTATTATTGTATTTTTTATTCCGCTTCATTGTCGAGTGCACGAGAATATGCCCCAAGGTCCTGCCACTTATAATCATCATCATTTCAGCCAAAAGTCGCCCACAGCTGGACATAGACTTTCCCCATTGTTCTCCACACAGATTGGTCTTGTGCCACCCGCATCCAATGGATTACCGCAACCTTCACCAAGTCGTCGGTCCACCTTGTGGGGGGCCTGCCATGGCTGCGACTTCCTGTACGTCGCTTTCTCTCAATGACCTTCCCGCCCCAGCGGCCGTCTGTTCTCCTCGCTATGTGCCCTGCCCATTGCCACGTGAGGCATGCAATCCCTTGGGCTTGGGCGACCTTAGTTCTCCTGCGGATCTCATCATTTCTGAGAAAATCACGCAAGGAGATTGCGAGAAAAGCCCTCTCCATTGCTCTCTGCGTGCCTTTGAGCCTTCTTAATCGGCACATTGTAATCATCCACGTTTCGGTTCTGTATATCATCGCTGGCAACACACACGCATTAAAAACTTGTGTTGCCACTCACATTACAAATAATGTCGATGTTTTATCACCACCGCCATCTCTACCATCGGGGTCCCTCAATTTACATCCCACCTAAGCGCTTCTATCATATTTGACAGATGCGCGAATCGGATTGGGGTTCAGGGGTCTTAAATATTTAAATATCAATGAACCTGTCATCGTTAAGATTGATGGTTATTTTATCTTTTGCATATTTTTATGCTTGTGACGGCAAACAAGCCAGCGGGTTACCTGACGGTAAGTAATCACCGCCGCTCATGAACATCAGATCCAAGGTTCGATAATGCGTTGCCAGCTTTTAGGGTTCCGTAGCCAAAATGGCAAAAACGGAACCCTTATAGTTTCGTCATGTCCGTCTGTCCGTCTGTCCGTCTGTCCGTCTGTCACAGCCGATTTACTCGGAAACTATAAGTACTACAGTGATGAAATTTGATGGGAATATGTGTTGTATGAACCGCTACAAAAATATGACACTAAATAGTAAAAAAAAGAATTGGGGGTGGGGCCCCCCATACATGTAACTGAGGGATGAAATTTTTTTTTCGATGTACATACCCGTGTGGGGTATCAATGGAAAGGTCTTTTAAAATGATATAAAGTTTTCTAAAAAACATTTTTCTTAAAGTGAACGGTTTTTGAGATATCAGCTCTCAAAGTCGTAAAAAGTATGTCCCCCCCCCTCTATTTTTATAACTACGGGGTATAAAATTCTAAAAAAAATAGAGGTGATGCATGCTAATTAACTCTTTCAACGATTTTTGGTTTGATCAAAGTATCTCTTATAGTTTTTGAGATAGGTTGATTTAACTGTAATTTTGGTTAAGTTATTGTGCTTACACTGAAAACGATGGCTGAGGCAAAATATCGGGAGAGTTTAGGCTCCATTCACCAGGTGTATAAATTGACATAATAAGTTTATTATATTTGCTGCTACGGAACCCTTTGTGCGCGAGCCCGACTCGCACTTGGCCGGTTTTTTAATTTCAATTCAATTCAAAATGTTTTTATTTTCTCATTTACACCCATATGATCTTAAACAATCTAAAAGTCTAGACTAAGGTAATGTCAACTTTTAAAGACCCAAGTGTGCGAGGCTGAGGCTCGATATAGGTCTTATAAAAGACCTGTGGTACGAGTCGCCAGGAGGCCTGCCTCCTCGGCGGGACGTGTGTACGGTTGGTGGTTCTCTACCGTGCAGTGCGGAAAATGAATTGATGCTAAAAAGTAAAAAACCGGCCAAGTGCGAGTCGGGCTCGCGCACAAAGGGTTCCGTAGCAGCAAATATAATAAACTTATTATGTCAATTTATACACCTGGTGAATGGAGCCTAAACTCTCCCGATATTTTGCCTCAGCCATCGTTTTCAGTGTAAGCACAATAACTTAACCAAAATTACAGTTAAATCAACCTATCTCAAAAACTATAAGAGATACTTTGATCAAACCAAAAATCGTTGAAAGAGTTAATTAGCATGCATTCACCTCTATTTTTTTTAGAATTTTATACCCCGTAGTTATAAAAATAGAGGGGGGGGGGACATACTTTTTACGACTTTGAGAGCTGATATCTCAAAAACCGTTCACTTTAAGAAAAATGTTTTTTAGAAAACTTTATATCATTTCAAATCAAATCAAAATCAAAATCAAAAATATCTTTATTTATAACACGTAGTTTTTAGAATGTGTGGGTCTTTTCTTTTAAGTTTGAAAAAACTTGTATTAGAAAAGACCCCTCTCTTATCCGTATACAAAAATAGTTGTTGTTACAAAAGATTAGTTATTTTTACATCTAAAACTATATTTTGACTTAACTAAAAACAACGACATAAACAAAAATACATGCCTCATAAGATTTGTTCAATGAGTAGGTATTTGTGTTTATTACACAGAATATTTTAAATCACTACATTGATATACTAACAGTTTGATAGTAGATTTTCTATAGAATTGCGATTTTGCATTTTTAGCCATGATGTTACTTTCTTTTTACATCCATAGTAAGTAAGCGAATAGATGTTTAGAATTCTGTTTATTTTGTTATAGATTGATACAGATTGGGACATAAATTGTTTGCGAGCAAATACTGTTTTCGTAGCTTTAGCTTGAACTGCTGTGTTGACTTTACGTTTTTTACTTAATAAGCCATGATCAAAAGTATAACTTTTATGTATTTTTAGAATGCATTGTAGTACGTATAATTGTCTAACCGTTAAAACATCAGCCTCTTTGTACAATAGATAAGTACTGAACAGTTTTTTCTTGCGCAACATAACTTTAATAATTAGTCGTTGCACCCGCTCAATATTTATAAATGATGTCTTGTAAGTACCACCCCATATTATAATACAATATAATAGCAGAGACTGGACAAGGCTAATGTAAAGGTAAATAATAAGGTCTCTGTTAGCAATATCACGAAGGCGTTTAAATAGCCAAATCAGTTTGCGTGCACGATTTCCTACCATGTCCAGCTGGGGGTACCAGGGACAAGTTTTTGTCAATTATGATACCTAAATATTTTGTGTTATCGACTTGTTCTAATATATAGCACTTGCAGCTACGTAAGTTGTTGTCAGTTTTGCATGTATGTGCAGTTATTGTGAGATTATTATCAGGTTGCATTGAGTTACGTATCGAAAAGGCTATATAATTTGTTTTAGACATATTTAGAGACAACATATTAAGGTTTAGCCAGTTTATGACTTTAGCCAAACCACTCTCAGCCGCAGCAAAAGTGTCGGGCCAGCTATTTCCGTGAAAAAGAAGAGCAGTATCATCTGCATACGAAAATACACATCCATTTTTAAGTCTAAGATTAGTCAAATCATTAATGTAAATTAGGAACAAAGTCGGTCCTAGGACACTGCCTTGTGGAACACCATAGTTATTGGTAATTTGGCTATTACTATACGTGAGATTATCAAGTTTGACTATTTGCGTACGATCTTGGAGATAATCTGTAAGTAATTTAAGGAAACTGCCTCTAATTCCGATTTATCTAGTTTATGTAGAAGGGTGGGGATACAGACGGTATCGAAAGCCTTTTTTAGGTCCAAGAATATACATAAGGTCTTTTTTTGCTATCCAGGTATGTTGTTATATTTTTTGTTAGGTCTAGAACGGCATTTTCAGTACTAATACCTGTACGAAAACCATACTGATTTTTTGACAGAATGTCAAAAGTATCAAGAAAGCTTAGCAGACGCTTATTTATGATTTTTTCCATTATTTTAGAGATGGCGGTGAGCACCGAAATAGGCCTGTAGTTATTAAGATCGCTCTTATCTCCACTCTTATGAATAGGATGTATAATCGCGCGCTTTAGATCTATCGGAAAAATGCCATGCTCGAGTATAAGGTTCCCTAGTAAAGTCAGTAGTGGAACAAGAGCTTGTCTTCGCTATTTTCAAAAACCTGGTTGGAATCATATCCCATCCCGCAGCTGAATCTGCTTTAAGGTTATGTATAATAGAGTCGATTTCATAAGGTTCTATTTCTAAAACACCAATTGAGTTACATTGAGGGGAGATAGGATCGTGCCTTTGAGTTTCTCCCGGCGAATCAGCAATAATTTGTTCGGCTAGAGTTTTCCCGACGTTGTTAAAATAATTGTTTATATAATCAGCTGAATCTTTAGGATTATTTTTTAAATTGAGAAGTTCGTTATTTGTGTTTTTCTGTTTATTTTGATAATTGTTATATTTTTTATACAGTTCCATAGTGCTTTATTATTTCCTTTTGCTTTGTTTAGAAGATCGCGTTCATACTGTTTTTTTAACTTTTTAATGAGATTATTGCAAAAATTGCGATATCTCCTATACGTGATTTTTAATATTTGATTATTCGGGTCCATCCGTAATTTTTTTTGTAATTTATTCCTATTTTTAATACATTTTAGAATACCCTCAGTAATCCATGGTTTTAATATTCTTTTGGCTCTAGGTACATTAATTGTTTTAGTGTTCATTTTTAGACAAAAGGTAATTAATGAAATTAGTTTATTTGTAAATAAATTTGGGTCCCTAATAATTGAGGAAATCTGACAGGTTCTTTGTTTGTAATAATTTTAAGGCTTCAGAGTAATTTATAATAGTTTTCTGTTTTGTGGGGGAAGTATTTATTAACTTTCCCTTGGAATAAATAAATGACAAGACCATTTTGTGATCTGTGACGGTGGTATCTAGAACCGCTACTGTAGTTGACCATTTTGATAGGTCAAGATTTATAAACATATGGTCTAAACAACTGTTCATTCTAGTATTTAATCTATGTCCTGGTTCTAGACCATGTGAGGCTAACATATTAAGATACATATTAGAATGTTTTTTCGATTCCCCAGAGTTTATGTTTATGTTAATATCGCCTGTTACTATGACATTTTTATTTAAGTGTGGACAGTTTAGATGTGTGTCAAGAGAGTTAATGAATTGTTCGGGATTCTTTTCAAAATGAGTACGATATATGCATAAGATTGATCCGAGGGGTGTAGAGATTTCAAGGCAAGAAGCTCCATACAGGTCAATTTCTTTAGCAGTGTGCTTTATACATGTCTTTATGAATACTGCAACGCCATCATTTTGATTTGATTTTCTTAAGGAGCTATATGTTGCGTAGTTGTCTTTATATGGGATTGGTTTATCAGGACATATACGACATTCAGTCAGTACAATCATGTCAATAGTTTGGTTAAGTAAACTGAGGTTCAAATCTAAATCGTCGAGATTTGAAGATTTATGAATGCTTCTTATGTTTTGTACAATTATTGAGAACTTTGGTTGATCATAGGGGATATGTTTATATAAGTTGTCTATAGAGCAACTGAGAGTATTAAGTTGTTTTATTGTGTCTAATTCCTGTAATATATCAGTTTGTTCATCCATTGTCATAAAGATAAAGATAAAGATAAAGATAAAAAATTATTTATTCAATTTAGGTCCACACAGAACACTTATGAATGTCAAAATAGGTACATAATATCTACCGCTGGTTCGGAATGTCGATTTCTACTGAGAAGACACCAGCAAGAAAACTCAGTAGTTACTCTTTTCAAATATTGATGATGTTACAGAGTTTCAATCGAGAAAAAAAAAATACAATTATGAAAGTTAATAGACTACTATGAATAACAACTCAAAATATTTATCAATTAACTTGACCAAGAATCCTTATCATTTAAATAGTCTTGTACACTATAGTAACCTTTCTTCATTAGGCAGGTTTTAATATGAGACTTAAACTTATCCAGTGATAGATTAATGACATTTTGTGGTAGCTTATTAAATATCTTAATACTTAAGCCAACAAACGAATTACCGATTTTATGAAGTCTGAGGACCGGGACGGCAAGCCTATGTTTATTTCTGGTATCGACTTTTTTGGAAAAGTGTGCAAGTTCTTAAGTACATACATAATGCAGTCGAGATTTATTTCTTTAAATATTTCCCTAAGTGAGTCACGTGATCTAAGGCTGTATATAGCGCGGATGGCCCTTTTTCTGTAATACAAAAATAGTTTGTATGTCAGCAGCAGACCCCCACAACAGTAGACCATATGACATCACACTGTGGAAATAGCTGAAATAGACCAGTCTTGCCGTTTCGATATCAGTCAGACGCCTAATTTTTCTTACTGCATATGCAGCGGAACTTAGTCTTCCTGCCAAGGCAGCAATATGGGGACTCCACTGCAATTTCGCATCTATAGTTATACCGAGAAAAACTGTGGAATTAATGATTTGAATAGATTCATTGTTCATCTTAATACTTGTATCGACCTGCCTTACATTTGGCATGGTGAATTTTTACACATTTAGTTTTCTTTGAGTTAAGAAGTAAATTGTTTGGTCGTAAACCAGTGCACTACCTGTGAGAGAGTATCATTTACGTCGTCAATTGATTTTTTTATATCTATCAACCTTAAAAATCAAGGAAGTGTCGTCAGCAAATAACACTATCTCACATAGATCTTTCGTAAAGTATGGAAGGTCATTTACGTATACTAAGAACAACAAAGGCCCCAATATTGAGCCTTGGGGCACTCCCATTAATAGAGGAGCGCCAGAAGAGTCGATTCCATTAACATTAACCCTTTGAATCCTATCAGACAAATAAGATTGAATCATATCAAGTGCGTTATTCAATACACCGTAATGCCGTAACTTCATCAATAGTGTTTCATGATTAACGCAATCAAATGCTTTCGACAAATCACATAGGAAGAAGTATTGAGAGTGTGTGAGTTGTGGTGACTATACATTATTACAGAGTATGCATGTAAAGAAGGAAAACAGTTTTTGAGGACATTTTTAGTCTTTGAAAGTAACTTTGCATAATATATAAAATTTACGATGTGGAAAATATTATTAACATCTTTATAAGAGGCTGTGTAGATTGTTTTATACAAACAATTCTGGTATAAACAAGTAAGGTTAGTAAACATTTTGTTACACAAGTAGGCAGTATATAGGAAAATCGAAATCATTAATATGCTCATGGATAGTCACTTATTAGCTAATAGTTGAATTTGAGCTTCGCTAGTCACCGTGATGATAGGCGTGTTGTCGTCCAAACGTAAGTATACCTTTCCATAGCTTGTCCAGCAGTATTTATAGTTTTTTGATATTTTTCAGGTCTCGTGCGAGAAAGTGGAGCCTTGAAGCTTTTGTCGTTAGGTTTTCAGAAATAAATATCGGGTTATCATGATTAGTTTTTAGTCCCATATGCTGCGCCCTTAGTTTGGAGTCCTTATTTTTATAGTTGTAGGCCTTGGCTGCCTTGAGCATATCAGTCTTTATGAACGTATTTGTGAACTCCACAACAATAGTACTTTTTTCTTTTTTGTTTATTTTTATTATGTCTTTAATATCTGGTTTTGTAATCTCTACTTTTATTGTTTCTGATAAATGTTGAATCATTTCAAACAGTTCTTTTTTGGTTTCATTTCCCTTTAGTGGTACATTTCGTATTTCGATGTTCGCTTTACGATCTGTTCTTTGACTTTCTTCCAATTTTGACTCCAATAATATCATTTCTTCTTTGTCTTTTTTAACCTCCAATTCGAGCTGTGTTATCTTATTTTTTAGTTCCATGTTTTCTTCAGTTAAAAAAGTAATTGAGGTTTGGATCATGTTGTTTGTTTGCTGTATATCCTTTAATGACGTCAAAATCGTATCTATTTTTTTGTTTTGTTCCGCAGCAAACTGGTTGAACAAATCATGAAGTTCAGTTGTAATTTCCTTTGTTACTACTTGCAATTGTGGAACCGATGTAGTCGAACGTCTTTTTTTGTTTCGAGCCACAATGTAGTTTGGTGGTGATTCTTCCAGTAATGAGGACATATCAGGAACAGATGAAGACTTTTCCGGTGTTCTCTGTACTGCCATCGTGTATTGATAGTGATAAGATTGTTGTCGTAGTTCGGATCTATGACTCCTTACTACTACGGACACTGCGTGCGTGCGATGGTAGAAGAAGACAGCAATTACTTCATGCGGCTTCTCTTTCACGCGTCGCTGGTGCCGTCCGCGGACGCGAGCAGCGGTGCCAGAATGAGATAGAATGCAAATACCTGGACCACGTGCGGGTGCGGGGCGCCGTTTTCGCCCAGTTGTCACACAATTATAGCACTTATGTTTAAAAATTCGAGCACACGTCCGCACTACACGAAGGCACGGAGGCGAGAGGAGCTAGATTTTAGATTTTAATAGACCTTTCCATTGATACCCCACACGGGTATGTACATCGAAAAAAAAAATTTCATCCCTCAGTTACATGTATGGGGGGCCCCACCCCCAATTCTTTTTTTTACTATTTAGTGTCATATTTTTGTAGCGGTTCATACAACACATATTCCCATCAAATTTCATCACTGTAGTACTTATAGTTTCCGAGTAAATCGGCTGTGACAGACGGACAGACGGACAGACGGACAGACGGACATGACGAAACTATAAGGGTTCCGTTTTTGCCATTTTGGCTACGGAACCCTAAAAAATTAAAATGTAAAAAATATAACTTGTTGAGTTTTTGTATCGGTACGACTGTGTATAATGAAAGTGTGTAGGTGTAGTAAGTAGGTTTTGTGTATATGTGTCAGAGTAAATGTATGAGTGTAGGTTGTATAGTGTATGATGTTATGTGTATAACTTTTCAGAATGTTAAATAAAGATAATAAGAGTAATGGTAGCTCAGTGATTTAAAACGCACCTTCCATGCAGGTCTTGGTTCAAACCTGGGCATGCACCTCTAGATTTTTCAAATCTATGTGCGTATTTATACCATTAGCTCGGCGGTGAGGAAAAGTATCATGAGGAAACCTGCACGGTTCGGATAGTTTCTAACACGTGTAACCATGATTCAGTTGGTCTGGTTCCCTGTTACAGGGTTGAGAAGGTCAGATGGCGTTTGCTTCATTGTAATTACCAGACTCCCCTAAAATATGCATATAGATTTGAAAAATTCAGAGGTTCATGTTTGCAATATATATTATGATAATCTTGCCAGCGTCTGTTTTCCCCAGTGAATGTAACCCCAATATTTTTAAAGCTAGAGTGAATAGGCTACTTCTGGGGTATCTCGGTCCATCGTAGGTTTACTCTCACCTATAGTGTTCAATGTGCAGGCAAAAGCAAACTCATCATCTATAATATATAAATATATGTAATGTAACCAATGACAAAAATATTTGAAAAAAAAATATCAAAATTTCAAATGGTCCATGAATTTGAGTCAGTACCTACATGTTAAAACCTCCTGAGTCTTGTTATCGACCAACCGATAATATTCACGTGATTGTACATTTAGGATCATATCTCCTATGTTCTTGCTCTTAACTAAATGTTGTTTTTCAAATGAGGTTTGGAGAGTTCTTCAAAGAGATCCTTTATCCACTGTAGGCATTGACTGCGCCCCGGTACTGTCAATATCAATGAGCGGAGGTTACCACTTACTGACGGTACTTGGCCGCAGGCTCGATAGAAAACCTCAAGAATAGAATTAAAGATACATTTATTCACTGAGCATACACCACACCACGCTACAGAAAATGCAAAACTAAAACCCTAATTTGCGTGCTTTACAGCTATTTTTTATTTCAAAATAGTTTTGTACCACATATATCATCATCATTTCAGCCAATAGACGTCCACTGCTGGACAAAGACCTCCCCCAATGGTCAGCAACTATTGCTGAACTGGGTTCTGATAAGCCTGTATTTCAGCACACAGTGCTCTCACATCTTGTGACAAAATACAATTCATGTTATATATAATTAAAATAATAGTACTCAAGCAAAACTTTACCAGTTTCTATGAGCATATAGTAACTCGATACCTCTTTGGTCGTAAATCATCCCAAGATGCCACCCACATTAGCAATCACATGCCTCCAGCTGTCCTCCAATCAGAGACGGTGACGTCACTACCCTCGTCAGAGGTACGCTATTTCATTAATTGGCCTCGTGAACTTGCTGAAAATGGAAATTTCAGCTTATGCTATCCTCTAGGAAATCATATTGTGGCGTCAAAGTCCAACATTCGCTGTAGGCAGATACATACTCCTTCGCTTATTTTTAAGATTAGCTAAGTTCTTGTATGGAATACTTGTAAATTTGGTTTTTAAGTTATTATAAGAAAAAAGCTGTTTTTATTTCAATATATAAAAAAAAAAATTGCAAATAACTTGAATCTATTACAAACTTATGGTCACAATCTTACATATAGTACTTATATTTTTGGTCCTAGAAAACTATATTGGTAAAAACAATAAATTTCAACTTAAACTTAATATTAGGTACACTACGCTACGCTATAAATTAGGTATATAAAGAAATAGTTATTTTTGTAATGAAATGAACTTAGAGATCAATCTTTTTCAGTTATAATTAATAAACATACCGTTTCAATAACATATATACCTACATAGATAGGTACTTATAATAAATGCCAAATTACCTAACCAATCTTACGCGTATGTAAATAATGTAGATTAACAAAATATATTGATACCTTAAAATAATTATACATTAACGTTAGACTTAATAATGTTACGTTGGCTTGACCACGTACATCGAATGGCCCCAGAGAGACTGCCGCGACAACAAGTAATGCTCAGCCAGATAGCGGACGCAAGGAGACCTGTGGGTCGCCCAACTCTGTGTTTTAAGGACTCCTGCAAGCGAGACATGATCAGCTTCGGAATCCCGACCGCAGACTGGGAAGAACGAGCTGCAATGAGACCTGAATGGCGTCATGACATTAAAATTGGAGTAACAAGACATGACAAAGACTGGCTGGAGAATATAAAGCAGAAAAAGCTCCGTCGTGTCTTGCCTCCCCCAGCGGATGCAAGGTGGCCTTGCGATAAATGTGGAAAGATATGCCGTGCAGCAATAGGGCTTTACAGCCATCAACGCTGATGTGGATTACCACCAACCTCCTAGCGCTGCAACAATCATCTTCTAGATGCTGTGGCGAATTGAAGAATAATGTCAAAATTTTCTTACGACCTTCCTGGTATGGCCATGTAAGGAGAAGAGGGGAAGAACATGTTGCCAAAAAAGTGATGAGTTTAAACGTAAGTGGGTGGAGGAACAGAGGACGGCCGAAAAAGAGATGGATGGATTGTGTGAAGAATGACATGATGGAAAAAAGAGGTGGATGATTCGATGACGAATGACAGGGACGTATGGAAAAGGAAAACATACTGCGCCGACCCCAGATAACCTGGGAAAAGGGCAGGCGGATGATGATTCTTACGAAATTTAACCGAAATTAATATTCCTGTTTTTTTTTTTAATTCAAAATTATTTATTCAATAACACACATGTCATACAGATAATTGTGGTTGGAGCTTCCTTTTAAGCAACACGTTTGCTTGTATTAGGGAACTCTGCTCTTCTTTAAATTATTACTGTTCCATGCAAGATGTTTGTTTTATAATTTTACGGCTTTTTAATGCTTCGTCAATCATCATAAATGACTACAATTTGACACTGCACACGTACGAGTAAATCAAATAATGTTCAATATAATGTCCAAAATTTTCATTAAAAACATTAAATAGGATCTGTACAGAAAAACCTCCAAAATACCTATACAAACCCCAAAAGTAATGGCGTGTTAAAATAACAATTTTACACCATAAAACACGTCTACAAAGACGAGAAGCGAGTTATTTTTACGGAGAAAAATGAGCTATGTCCCTTATTACATTGGATAGCGGTGCGGCCACTCGCTCGAAATAATTTAATACAGGGAGATAGGGAATTCAGGCCAGCATCCGACGCGCCAGTTAGGCCTTACCAAATAAAATATGTGGTGATATATATTTTTTTTTATGAGATAGGTGGCAGACGAGCAGACGGATCACCTGATGGTAAGCAATCACCGCGGCCCATGGACACCCGCGACACAAGTGGAGTCACAAGTGCGCTGCCACTGCTGCCTGCCTTTTAAACCCCCCCCCCCCCCCCCCCTGCCCCTTTGAATTTTCTAGGATATTACGTAATATGATAGCGCAATTGGTACTTAGAACAGTTTAAGGAATCAGCATCTTTAATGTGGGATGGTAATTTATTATAGAAATGTGCTCCATCGAAAGTAATGCTTTTTTCCCAAGGTCAGTACGTATTTTTGGTAGGCTGCGTTTGGTTTTTTTTCTTTTATGGTGAAAGACAAATTAGTTTGAATAGTTCTATTTAGGATTTTTTTATTAAAAGACACGTATTATATAAGAAAAGCTGTTGGATGAATATAAATAACGTTACTTAACTTGAGCTTGTTTACAGAATACTAGTATTAGGTACATAATGGTAATAGTATAACATTATTTATTGGGGCATCCCTGCAAATGTTAAGAGAAAATAATGACGGAATTGGCTAGACTGTAAAGCTAACGGCCGCACTCAGAGACGTCAAATTAACTTGAATTGGTACTTAAGAAAAAATATTGACACTTATTTCAATACGCATAAAGACTCTCCATAATTAAGTAAGTGGACATTTAGCGTAATTGACGTCTCTGAGTGCGGCTGTAAGTAAGTGAAGTAAAGTCACGTCGTTCAAAAACCACCGGTGTTCAGCGTTTTTTCGACCTATGGATTCTGCCGAGACCGAACGAGATCGCAGGTTTCAAGACTTCATAAAGTCCAAAGCAAGTTGTCAGTGTGACAACTCATTCGACAAACAACAGCAGTGATGAATCGATACAATTCGGTGACACTCGAACAAATACCTCCCGAGGCCCTTCAGTGCTCAAAATCATCAAATTTGTGCACCAAAAACCAATTTAAAATTCCCGAGCTGCTTCAGCTGACCCGTCTCGCCAGAGTATGATGGTTATATACAGTGTGTTCAAACTATGATTATGGAAGCAACTTTTCAATAACTTTGTGTTTAAATACTACAAGCGAACTGTTAAAAAGGTCAAGTACTGAGAATTCTTTGTTATGCATATTTAAGCAGCGGTTCGTCGTTCACGCAGAACGACGAACCGCTTTTTTTCTTGTATATCATAGATTTATCGTTGGATAAAGATTGGACGAATCGAACCTTACTGAGTATTACTAATTACCATATTGTATACAGTACCTATTTATTATTATACTATGTTCATCACCTACTTCGGTTTGAGTCGTGTCGCGATAATGGCCGAAACAAGAGACTGTCGTTTACTAACTGTCACTTTAAAAGACGTGACACACGGCAAAGCTTTGATTTGCAATAATTACACAAAAATATATACATTTAAGGATATGCCTACCTACCTATATAAGTCCTAAACGTTTAATAAAAGAAATACCTAATAAATGTACATATTTACCCACTGATGTTGTCCAACTTTGGGCTAGCGGCGTTGCCTCTTTGAATGGCCAACCTTAAACGTTGGCCGAGGTAACTGCCAGCATTCCGGTCCCCAGAGAACTCCATCAGTCGGGCCAACTCTTGAAAGAGTTTGCGGGCCTCCGGCCCTCACGGCCTCAGTGTTTCCACGCCAAATGGGGCAAAGTGGTAGCAGCTATCTAAAGTGTAGTACTTGTACCGTTTTCTGGTCACCACCTAGGCAGCTGCAGCGCCTGCGCCCTGTGCAGTGGCATTGACTTGATTGATAGTAATTCATAATTTATTTTAGAAAGGTCAAAATTTTACGTTTTTAGCAAAATTATTATGTTAGCAAAGAAATATTATCATAAAGGTACTTATATAAGATTCTTTTAGAGTTTTTTAAAACGTAACATATGTATGTTGTTTGGGAAAAATCATACGTAACTTATACTTTTTCCTTCAACCCTACACATACAACCCTAATAACTTCTGAATATTTAAACGCGATCAAATTCCGGCCCAAGTTGAGCCACCATCTTTGGAGCTAATAGTAATAAAATCACACAGATATGGCGATGTGCCAAGTCCGGATCTAAAGGCTCTTGTCATGAAGAGACGTCACTCGTCTCGAGGGCTTTCGGTTTGATATTTGTAAACAAAATGTTATCTATGAATAAAAATATTATTTATTCATGCAAGATATAGAAGGTTTTTTCGAGCGCCACATGTGCCTTTGTAGTCAGAAACTCAAGGTTGTCAAAACTGAATTACTATTATGCCCCGAATGTTAAGAAATTCTCAGTGTTAGCCCGGAGTCTGGAAGTTGGTGGTCTTGTACCCCCGTGCCTCGGAGAGCACGTTACGCGCCTAATCCCTGTTCGGTCGTGTCACACAAGTGTCCCATCGAAATAAGAGGTTACGGGAAGAGAGAGTGCACTTGTGTCTGCGCAAATACTTGTGCACTATAATATGTCCTGCGTCGATGGCTGATCGCTGAGATTGGCCGCCATGAAATATCCGTTTGGAAGACATTATTATTATTATTACTATTATGTAATTTGCCACAGTTATTTGACCCATTAAAATTTTACCAACAGAATGTTTTGGCCATGAATATGTTTACCCATACATTTGTGCCACGAACGTTTGACCAACGGAACTTTTCTTCTGCCATCAGTTCTTTGTTTTTCTGGTGCTTCAACGGACGCTTCCGCGGCACGCTCGCTTCGCTCGCTTGACGTGCATGCTCGCTCGGTCGCCAGTTTTAATTTATCCTAACCTATTTTCAACCTAAACCTGATTATAGTAAACCTTTTTTTTTGTGAGTTGAGTCACTGATTTGAGCTAATAGCAGTAAAATGATACATAAATGGCTCCGTGCCAACTCCAAGTCTGTCGCCAGCAGCCCCTTGTCATCAAGAGACGGTACTCGTGCCGAGGGGTTTGTAAACAAAACGGATAGGCCGCGATGAAGATTGGTGGGTTAAGTTAACCGGAATTAAACGCTGGTGAATTGTAATTTCCGAGTTTTTGGTTAATTTCAAATTCATTAGTAAACATGCTTTATGAAGTTAAGTCTTTTGAAAGGGTCACGGTTCGGCATGGATAAATTTGTACTTGCTGGAAAATTTAAACCAGCAATTTCTGCAAAAAAAATCTAACGTGGTGTCTGACACCCTAAATAGTTGTTTTCTTGCTCCATACTAACCTAGTTCCGTACTAGGTTAGTATGGAGCAAGAAAACCGGGAAAACCGGCAACCGGAAAGGGCAAAACAACATCATTAAAAAAAATAATTAAAAGGGCGTTTTGCTTTTTCTGTTCGTGGCCTCTATCTCATACTAAAATCTTTAATATGACGTCATTTAAAATGCAAATTAAAAATCAAAAATGTTTGACACTAATTTACTAAGGGCCGATTGGAACAATCTTTATCCGTGGATAAATCTATGGTATAACGTCAGATTTGTATAAATTGATGCGCCTCGGTGGCGCAGTGGGTAGTGGGTCGCACTTTAAAGCGACGGCTGCGCAAGAAGTCCCCGGTTCGATCCCCGGGTTGGGCAAAAAATTTTTAGTGTCAGCCCGAGTCTGGAAGTCGGCGGTCATATACCCCCGTGCCTCGTAAAGCACGTTAAGCTGTTGGTCCTGCGCCCGATCCCTCTCCGGTCGTGTCATGCTGGTGTCCCATCGGAATATGAGGGTAACGGAAAAGACAGTGCACTTGTGTTCATTGACCGCCTTAGACGTACTCGGTTGGGGGATATTATTATTATAAAATGACAGCGCTATACCATAGAGTTAGTCTCGGAATAAAGCTGGTCGAATCCAACCTAAAGCGCTTATACCCATGCTTACCGATACTTTCGTATTTTTTTAGGTTTCTGGACCGTTCTGGAGTAAACACGTTTGTATGCCTGTGGTTTTTCGATATTTTTGACGCCGAGTTTATTTAGAATCACATATTCAGCCTCTATTTTATCAGTCTTTCGTGTTGTTTGCACTTTTAGCTGCAAACTAAAACGTAGCTTCAGCAAACGGATCAATTCCACAAACATTATGTATTAAATACCTACATAGATTGGAACTTTTTATGTTAGAATATATTTTATACGTTGGTATGTTTGTTGAATTCAGCCGTTTTCTCGTCTGCCGCAACATAATAAAAAAACAGATTTTTTTCTATGTCATAGGTGGCAGATGAACGGACGGATCACCTGATGGCTATTGCCGTCGCCCATGGACACCCGCAATACCAGTGGAGTCACAAGTGCGCTTCCAACCTTTAAACCCTCCCTTTCCCCGGATTGGGCCTCCGGTACCCTCGCACACGCAGCGAAACACACACAGTTTTTTTTTATAATAAATATTTCACAACATCACATACATTGATCTAACTCCGAGATAGGTAGCTCAAGCACCTGTGTTACGGATATCAGAATCAACAGTGGGATTACAAATATATACATATAATACTTTTCTTTTGTAAATACATACTTATAATACATAGCAAACACCCAGACCAATGCAAACAAACATGTTCATGCACACAAATGTTTGAACTGTGCGGGGATCGAACCCGCAACCCTTGGACCAATGGCAGCGTTCACTACCACTGTTCCAAACGGGTCGTCATATATGATATCACTCCGGTCGAGCCGGCCCATTCATGCCAATGCGTGGCTCTCCCACGGTCTCCCACAGATAATACAAATCGCAAGATTTATTTCCTCATGTTCCAATGCTTTTTATTAAGACTAAATAAATTTAAATTTATTGGTGAAAACCTCCCTCTTTATAAACATGAATCTTAATTCGGAATGAATGGCCCAATGAGCTCGACCGGAGTTATACCACGGCCTCACAGAAAACCGGCGTGAAGCAGCACTGTACTGTGTTTCGCTGCGTGAGTGAGGGTACCGGAGGCCCAATGCAGGAAAAACTGGAGTTTAAGGGTTGGCAGCGCACTTGTGACTATCTGTCACATTAAAAAAACAACACTTCTGTTTTTATTTGATGTAGAAAGAATTCACTTTTTAATTTTATGTTATCTTAATAACGTCAACTACCCCTTATGTTTTAGTATAGGGAAGAATAAAACTTACGGAAGAAGTTGGTTTTACCGTTATTTTTAAGGGTTTTGTGGAGCTTATTTCATGGGGCATAAAGAAGCACTCAAGGTGCGACTCTTCGCAAAGGGGAGGTCACAGTCGCGCCCTCTTGTGACTCTTTTGAGCTATCTGATGCGTGTGGGCACAAACTTGACCTATTTAATGCCGCTTTTGAAAGGGTGTGAATCTCAAATTGTTTTTTAATGATATAGGTGTCAGATGAGCCGACGGATCACCTGATGGTACGCGATTACCGCCGCCCATGGACACCTGCAACACCAGTGGTGTCACATGTTATTACAACCTGTGCGGATAAACGAGTGCGAGTATAGACGCAAATATGTGTGCGAGCGAGAAGTGAATAGATGCGCCACCATTTCTGATCCCATTCTTTATCCGCACATGTAGTACATAAGTTAACATTTCAATATCTTCATTTTATATAGTAGAAGATAAGGAATAATAATATCCTCCAACCGATTACTGCTACGGCGGCCAATCTCAACGATCAGCCACGTACGCAGGATATATTATAGTGCTCAAGTGTGTGCGCAAACACAAGTGCACTCTCTATCCCCTTACCCTCATATTCCGTTGGGACACTACTGTGACATGATCGGAGAGGGATTGGGTGCAGGACCAACAGCTTAACGTACTTTCCGAGGCACGGGGGTACAATACCGCCAACTTCAGAATCCGGGCTGCCACTAAGAATTTCTTACCGAAAACTTAGGTACAATTTTTAGGTTCAACCCGGGGATCAAACCCAGGACCTCTTGCGCAGCCCTCGCTTCAAAGTGCCACCCACTAACCATTGTGCCACCGAGGCAGTCGAAGGTAAGGGAAGATAAGAAATATGTAGACTAGGTATATTAGTAGGTAGTATATATAAAAGTGGCAGCTAAAATAACATCGTTTGTTCTGGTATGAACGCGTAATTTTGTTTTTTTTTTTCTGTATTAATTCTTTTTGTTTGTAGTTTTTATGTGTACTCGTAACGACATAGTGTTGTGATGTCCGAAATAATAAAATAAGAATATTTTATTTTTAATGAGAAGAATTTCTTTCTTTCTAATGAGAAGAAATTAAGAGCACGTAACCAAAGTGATGATGGGGACAAATGTTATTGGGTGGAGGAACAGAAATCGGCCGAAAATGAGATTGGTGTGAAAAATTACATTATGCAATTGAAAATTAAAAGAATAATTAGACGGCGTATGACAAGGACGTATGAAAGAAGAAAATATACTGCGCTGACCCCAGATAACCTGGGCACAGGACAGGAGAGTGATGGTGATCCTCATTTCATGTTAGTAAAAGAAAAAAGACTCAAAAATAAAAAAAACACGCACACGAATGCCGTTATGTTGGTTAAATACTTAAATTCCCTTCAATTAGACAACTGAAAACCGGCTTGATGCATAACTACATGCAGACGTACTCACAACTCTTTGACATATTTGTTTGTACGATATTAGAATACAGAGACAAACTTGCGAGTTGAGTCCTGTCAAAAGCGTTTTTCTCGTCACACATCAATATATTTTATATTTCTATCTCGCTCTGCAAAATGGTGACCAAAATAATAATGAATTTAGAAATATCATGCGAAATTAGCCGTGTGGTCCCCAGCAGAGTAGAATAGGCCACCCTCACTCTTACCGAGGTGTCGTAAAAGGCGACTAAGGTAAAGCTGCTGGCATGATCATCAGCACCCAGAGAAGGAAAACTCTGCATTTATATCAAAACCCTCGCCAACCCGTCTGCCAAGCGTGGTGAGTATGGCAATTACCCCTCATGTGATTGAGGGAGGCCCGTGCCCCAGCAATGGGGACTTAAATGGGCTGACGATGATGCGAAATTCAAACTTTTCTTCTACTGTATGCTTAGACAATTTAACATTGTATAAGACTGTATGAGTGAAATGTGATTCCATGAGATTTGTTATTTCTTATTGAATAATTTGTATAACGATTTAAAGCGCACGAAGGCATTTTGGTATCCTTTATCCTACTTTAAACAACTACCCCCTCATTACAAATCACAAAGTAAAGATAGTCCAGGAACAAAGTCCGTGCCAGTGTTTTTTAACATTGTGTGTTGGAACGGGATGACATGTACGGTAGGATTCGGCGGGTAGGGCTAAAAGAAGCCGCGTGGGCTGATGCAATTCAAAGGTTTTAAATTAGTGTCTAGTGGTTTTTAGTGTGCAAGTTTGGTGTTTACTTGTGCAGTGAAGTGCCGCAAAGTGATCCTAATAATAAGAATCGTTGGATTGTATCGTTTTTAACACTGCTATTGTGTGTCGAGTGCGTTGTCTCGTGACAACTTGCTTGGACCTAATAGAGTCTTAAAACCCGCGATTGCTTTTAGAGTGATATCCGCTGAATCCGTAGGTCGATAAAACGCAAAACACCGGCGTTTTATTGAGTGACTGTGACTTTGACTGACTTCGACTGTTGACTACCTTCTTGTTCTCAATAAGTTACTTGACATTGGCGAATTATCTTCGGTTGTCCCGCTTAATAATGCCTAAAATCTAAAACATGATAATGGCAGGAGTAATTTTCAGTCGAGAGGTTGATTGCCACAAATAAAATAAGAAGAAGAAGACATGTACGGTTATAATTTTATTTGAATAACTTTGGTTGAAGAATATTTTGTGTGACGCGACCGCTTGTCAGACTCCCCAATTTGCGACTGCGTGAGATTAGGCGACGGGGACCTAATTTAAGTAGAGACGAGTTACCTATATTCCGCTATTTTTATTTAATCTTAGATTGAATACTACGTAAGTGAATTCCGTTTCATTCTCCGGTCTAGTACAGTACGTTTCTCAGGGAACATTCTAGCAAGTACCTGGGCTCAGTAGTATTTCCAGCAATCTGCATTAAACAAGCAGATTGTAGAATCTAGCAACATTTGCAAAAAATTACACACGAATTTGAGCACTATAATATATTCATTGGACGGAGTGTGTGCGTTTTCCCCATGTTTCATATCTTGTTTGATACATCTTACACTACAAATTGTAACAATGCTATTAGGGTTTTTGCCAAATAACACTCGTACGTCACCTGCGGAAATATCTTACAAAAACAAACCTTGTTCCGCTGAGATAGGGTGCCAAATGTGAAAGTGCTTTTACAAGCGAAATTCGTATTTGGGATCACTCGACGCAATTCTATTTAGTTGTCACTTTTGATAATAAAACGGTATTTTCGGAACACCTTTTTATTTGAAAGAGGAAATGAAAAGGCCATAATTTGAAGATGGATGATGGGAATTCCAAGGTGGCTTGGGCGCGCGAAGTATAATCATTTTCTTTTATAAGGGCGAAGCTCACCAAGTTTTCAAGTAAACAGTAATCGCACTTTAACTGTGCTTTAACAGCTGAGTGACGGTTATTCATCTTCACCCCAAAAAAGCATCGGTTAATACTGTTGAACTGAAGTTTAAGCTAACTGAATCGACGAAGATAGTATAACGTCTCTTAACTGAGGATTTTTTATTTTAAATTGAAAATATAAGAATGCAAAGGGCACTTAAAGGTGGCCGTATTTCACAACCGTTGAGTATAGGTCGTTTCCATCTAGATGGTGCACTGACTTGTCGACAAATGCCTCTATCTCAGTATATATAAGTTACTCTAGGTCTCTCATAGATTTGACAGTGACAGCTGCTTGACATATTACCTGACCATGTGAAAAAGTACAGCGTCAGTGCTGTTGTCTGTGTCGTGTATATGTTTCTGCTGTGTTGTCTATATATGCTGGCCCTAACAAAAGAAGACCTCAAAATAGATCGGAAATCTAAAATCATAAACCAGTCAATATCTAAATATAACGTGTCTCCCTAAACACTTGACATTGGCGGAATCACACGTGTGGCCGTAACCGTGCGCGGGATTAGGCCCATAAAAAAAAAGAAAAAGTACAGTCTAATGATTTGTATGAAATACTCAGGTGACTTGATTGCACGTTTGTCGCCTCTGGCATAAAAAAAGAAATGGTAAATTACGGCACAAGATAATTTAAGTAACGCATCATTCTTCTTTTTACAGCCTATAAAAGACGGCAATCTGTCTTTTCTTATAATATTGTCAACTTACCGTCGTAAATAACTGCATCACAATTAGATAGACACAGATTGTCGGGTCTAGCTAACATTGATATGGAATGGATGGTGGCCGTGTGGTCCCCGGCAGAGTAGAATAGGCCACCCTCACTCTTACCGAGGTGTCGTAAAAGGCGACTAAGGTAAAGCTGCTGGCATGATCATCCGCACCCAGAGAAGGAAAACTCTGCATTTATATCAAAACCCTCGCCATCTCGTCTGCCAAGCGTGGTGAGTATGGCAATTACCCCTCATGTGATTGAGGGGTAATTGCCATACTCACTACTCACCCATTACTCACCCATTTAAGTCCCCACTGCTGCTATGCAGTGGGGACTTAAATGGGCTGATGATGATAATGATGATGATATGGAAGAGTTCGTTGACCTACATTACGCAGTATATCGTATCGTGTCTCTCTCGCACACGTTCTGTACAGTTTGTCTCTGTCTACCGAATCATGCCAAGATCATTGTAGGCGTGCATGCATGTATGCGTAGTTTTTGTTTATAATGACACAGTATATGGGCTCTCCTCACGCTCTTTTAGCACGCGATGCAGGCAGCTGGCGTTCTTTTTCTAACTATTTTATGCGTGCACGGACGAGTCATATAGAGACCCGAGGCGAGGTCAGAACCGGCACTCCTACATTATTTTATGCGATAGTGGCAGACAAGCAGACTGATCACCGGATGGTAAGCGTTGCCATCATTTGAACCCCCGTTTCCCCCAGGCATCCGGTGCCCTCACTCACGCAGCGAAACACAGCACAGATGCTGCTTCACGCCTACTATGTAATAAAAAACCGGCCAAGTGCGAGTCAGACTCGCCCATGAAGGATTCCGTAGCAGCAAGTAAGAAGATATATAGAAGGTATAATGCGGGTTACGGTTTGTAACGTATAAAAAAAATTACTTACTAAATATAGTTCAAACCAATTTGCATTGTTAGTTTTTATGGTAATGTACCTACATTATATAATTTTTAGTTTTATAATTCTTTTATTTTAGAAGTTAGAGCACATTTTATCACTTTGGAAGTGTCTCTTGCGCAAAGTATTAAGTTTAGAAAAAAAATATGTTAGACACCTCAACATTATTTTTAAAGACCTATTCATAGATAACCCACACGTATGGGTACTGATGATGAGTTTCAGTTCCAGCTCTAAATATGGGAACCCCCTAAAAATGTTTTACTATTAAGGTGTAAAAATCGTAATGCGGTTAACAAAATATATCTATTTACCAAGTTTCAATAGTATTATTCTTATGGTTTCGGAAAAAAGTGGCTGTGACATACGGACGGACGAACGGACAGACAAACAGATATGACGAATCTATAAGGGTTCCGTTTTTGCCATTTAACTACGGAACCCTCAAAAGCAAAAAAAAATGTGTCCCGAAAGGCTCACATTTCAATTTGTGTTATATTCCTCCGCCCTATATGTTTTATTATAACTGGAATTCTGCGTCCCAGCGCTGGGGATATTTTATTCACTTCTGTTGAGGAATAGAAACTATTACATTATTTGTAGCCGATATTTTCTTTATGCACAAACTCACAAAACAAGTGAGTTTATTGTTGCATGTCAAAATAGATACGGATCTTATGACCTCTTAGGGCCGATTTATTGATCCGTAGTTACCTTTTGGTTAAATTAACTAACAATAGTTAAATTAACCATTTAACTAATAATGATATAACTTTTTCACGATATGATCAAATAACCTTGATCATTTTATGAATTAGTTGCGTGTCTATTTGTCTGCCTATACCACACCATGAAGTGACCAAAAGTCAGTGTAACTCGTCATAAATTGTGACCATTTCGTTAAATTATAAAACATTTCATGAAGTGAGCAAATCTACGATATGGCGACGGCATTTGCACAGAACAGTGGGAGAGCCACGCTTCGGCATAAATGGGCCGGCTCGACCGGAGTAAAAATACCACGTCCTCGAAGCAGTGCATGCGCTGTGTTTCGCTGCGTGAGTGAGGGTACCGGAACGGAGGCCCAATCCAGGGGAAGGTGGGTTAAAAGGTAAGCAGCGCACTTGTGACACCACTGGTGTTGCAGGTGTCCATTGGCGGGGGTAATCGCATACCATCAAGTGATCCGTCGGCTCGCCTGCCACCTATATCATAAAAAAACAGTCGAGGTATGCCTTAAGTTAAAGGCGCCTCTGGTGGTGCCTTGACAAAAGCTTGACAAAAATTGTTACAGCTTACAAAACACATTTATGTTAATGTATTTGCTTTGTTTGATAAAAAGTAACCTTTAAAAATATGTACAATAAGGTCCCCACTAGTCTAAGCATACATAGAGTGGTAGCTTGTACCTATTTAAGTAAGTGTGCGCCGCATGGCGGGCGGGCAGTTTGACTTTCCACTTGGTATAATATTTGCTCAGCTCCAACTAATAGCGAGCAAGGTGTTTAAGCTCTTTACTTCACTAATACTCTTGCGCTTTTGTCTACAATAGAAAATTGTGTTGATCCTGCCGGCCTGATCACCTATACTAAATGCAAACCCTCTCGGCATACACTAGAGTACTTAATCAATTAATTATTATGAATGTAACGTGACTTCAACTGCTACGAGTCTTTTGCCTACCTAACGACCATTTTTAACAACCTAACTGTCATATTGTATATGTTATATACCCTGAGATTGTCTGGAAGAAGACCGCCTACATTGTTTTAGTATAATAACTTAGGCTAAGATCTGTAAATTTTGTGTATCTATCTATCTATCTATTGCACCTCACAGTAAAAAAATTGTGTGCATAAACATATCTGATTGTATTGGTGTATGTCTGGGTATATACTTGTATATACTTTTCTTTTATTATTTTTTTATGTATAATTGTATATTCTTATTTTGTGATTCAGCTGTTGGTTCTGATATGCGTAACACAGGTGCCTGAGCTACCTATCTCAGAGTCAGATCAATGTGTGTGATGTGGTGAAGTATTGAGTAATTAGTATACACAATTATTTTTTCATTGTTTACATCCCGAAAACCCCATAATAGATAGGTATCGTGAATAAACTCAATTTTGCATTTTAGATCAACAAATAAGCGAAAAAATATCAGCTCTACAATACATTATTCATCATCATCATCATCAGCCCATTTAAGTCCCCACTGCTGGGGCACGGGCCTCCCTCAATCACATGAGGGGTAATTGCCATACTCACCACGCTTGGCAGACGGGTTGGCGAGGGTTTTGTTATAAATGCAGAGTTTTCCTTCTCTGGGCGCTGATGATCATGCCAGCAGCTTTACCTTAGTCGCCTTTTACGACACCTCGGTAAGAGTGAGGGTGGCCTATTCTACTCTGCCGGGACCACACGGCTTAATACATTATTGCCGGTTGAATATTCTATTTTGTATGGAACAGCTGATTTTTTTTTCGCTTCGAAGTAATCGATGAAAAAATAACGGTCTATATCATAAACAATACTCTATTGTCTGCCGCTTGCGCATGGCATAATTAGTCAGATTCACTCATAGATAATGCAACAGCAAATGGGTAAATAGTCAGACATTAGGGGAAAGTGGGGTAAAGCCGGGACGCTAAGGGAAATTTCAAATAAAATATAAGATTTTCAAAATAATAATCAACTTTAATAATGACCATTTGGCTTAGTTTATAAGTTATATAATTTGGTATAGAGATCACTTTTCTCTTAACTGTAAGTAACAAAAATAAATCAACTTATAAAAGTTATGTTTTTCCGGTTTTGCCCCTACCCTTGTCCAAAACCGGGTATACCAATATCTTGTACCCGATTTTGCCCCTTAACAACGGAAGCAAAGGAAATCATCAAGTTCTTATTCTTCCTAACCTGTGCAACCCACATGAGCCCATTTCTTACACTTTAAACATTGCACCCAATCATCACTCCTTCGTGTATTTCCATAGATTTCCGAACATGAAAATGAAAAATGAAAAATTTAGGATTTGCAATTTTAGCATCTAGTTTAGGAACTTTCTTCTTGTTTGTCTTTTTGGCGCTCTCTACTAATTCTGCTTTATAGGGTGATGATGTAATACGGTACATGACTATTTTTTTTTTATTTTTGCAATCAAAAGACCTCTCAATGATAGAAACATCGTTGAAAAAATCACTTGATTCTCATTTAAACCACCTGAGATATCACAACTTTAAAATCACATTATTTTGGGCAAACCCAAAACGCTCCCTATAAATGGCTACTAAGATGTGACGTCACACTTGAGTATTTTGTATGCATTTCATTTGAATTTTGTATGGTAGCTATATCAAATGTTTCGTTTATGTCAATGGTTCTATTATAATAATTGGTGCAAATTGTATGGGTTATTTAATGGTATAATTATTTTTTAATAATTTCATAGTTTTAAAATGGACTTGCCCATGAATCTTTGAATGACCATAAAACCGGCTAGACGTAATATTTTTAATTGAGAATTTTTGCTATTGGCACATATTGACCTATATTTTGATAAAATATTTATAATTTGTAAAACCTTGAGCTTAGTCATATACCCTATTAAAGCAGTTTTGCCTCTTCGAGAATTTGAATTAATTTTTCTGACGACATGAGGTTTTGGTAAAATATCAACCGGCGAAACTGCTGCAGAAGTTGATGCTGATGGCAATGCAATGTTTGGACGTGGGCTAACTCCTAGTTGCTTGGCAGAGGATGAATGCGAGTTTATCACTTTTGCTTTGTGCACAGGCACATTCTTGTCAACAATTGTGTTATTAACAGTATTTTTGTCTCTAATCACAGCTGTAACGGACTCAGATGTGCTTGGAGTAGGTTCAGAGGCTGGGATTTCATTGTCCGTTGTAGTAGAAGATATAAAATCATGATCAGAGAAGATATTAGGATTCAACGGACAAATGCCTGTTTTTTATTACAATTGAAAAACTGTATAAAGCGACACAAAATAATATTAAAAAAATTAGGTTGAACACTTGTACAAAACCGGGTACGTCCCGATATTACCCCGTACGGTTTTGCCCCATAATCACTTATCAGAAACAATAACAGATTTAACTTTAAAATATTATTAAATCCTTTAATTTACAAATGTTGATTTATACTTCGACATATGCTTATTCGATATTAAAAAACAAATTTTACTTACCTTAACATTTCAATAATCTGTAGCACTTGTAAATCTCATGGAATCTTAGATAAACACAGCAGAAAATCTTTTTTTCCGAATATTTTTAACGAGCACGCACCGACACCACTCAACTTTTGTTGACAAACTAATCAAGATGGCCAACTGCAGGAAACAAAAGCGCGCGAAGTTTGAATCGAAAAGAAGGCTAAAAATCAATGTCCCGGTTTTACCCCCATACCAGGTTTTGGACTAATCTCCCCTACATAGGATTTAGTCATAAAATTGATCACCGTAGTAGGTTCACAAGTTTCATTGTGCAGCTCATTCCTAAATTGCAACAATAATGTATTCATGTCATTCGAGCTGCATAAGCAGTGATTATAGCTCTTTGCTTTATAGCTTAGCAAGTTGTTACTTATAATATCCGCTCAGGCATGATTAAATATTCTACGCTGTAATTTTCGTTGCAACATCAAAACATGAATAACTTTGATCTACTCGGTATATTACACGACTCGGTATATTTGACGACCCGATTGGAGCAGTGGTAGTGAACGCTGCCTCTGATACAAGGGTTGCGGGTTCGATCCCCGCACAGTACAAACATTTGTGTGCATGAACATGTTTGTTTATATTGGTCTGGGTGTTTGATATGTACTATAAGTATGTATTTACAAAAGAAAAGTATTATATGTATATATTTGTAATCCTACTGTTGAATCTGATATCCGTAACACAGGTGCTTGAGCTACCTATCTCGGAGTTAGATCAATGTATGTGATGTTGTGAAATATTTATTTATTTATTACAGCCAAGCTTTAGATTCCGCTATGCTCCATGTGTCACATTTTTTTCCGGTGAGGGAAAATATCGTAAGGAAATCTGAACGTTTCGGATAGTATCTGAAACGTGTAACCTTGTTTCAGTTGATGGCACCCCCTGTTTAAAAGGATTGCGAAGGTCAAAATCAAAAATGTCTTTATTCAATTTAAGTCCATACAGAACATTTATGAATGTCAAATATTATGTAATCTACCGCTGATTCGGAATGACAATTACTACCGAGAAGAATCAGCAAGAAACTCAGTAGTTACTCTTTTCAAATAATATGGTAATTACAATATTCATTCTTATACAAATTATGATTACAGTGACAGTATGATATACAATGCTTATAATCAATATCGTTTAGATAAATCGTCAAAGAAAAATTATGAAATGAATTATACATTAGAGGACAGGCGAAGAAATCAACATGTCCAAGAATCCTTATCATTCAAATAATCATCTACTTTATTAGTCTTACTGCATTAGGTAGTTTTTTACATGCAACTTAAACTTATGTACAGGTAAATCAATGATATTTTGAGGTAACTTATTAAACATTCTAATGCTCAATCCTACAAATGAATTTCCAGTTTTATGAAGTCTTAGATGGTCAGATGGCAGTCACTTCATTGTAACCATCAGACTCACCAAATTCTGGATCATGGTTAAAGCGTACCCCAGGCTCTAAAGTGACAGCTTTGAACGCAACCGGGAATAACATGTGTAGATGGTTGGGTGCAGTGGTAGGTACCTTGTTATGGTGCGTGGTGATGAGGTTCCGTATGTGGGGTTAGTTAAATCAAACGACGTCACACACTGAATGTTTCTATTGCCACACACAGTTCACAAGCGATACAGTTAGATAGCACAGCACACAGTTCTACTATTTTAGAAGGAGTGAAAGATTTACACACAGAAGAGAGTACGTAAAGAATACAGAAGAATAGAAAGCTCAAGCGCATAAGTAAACAAGCTAGGTAGCCGGCGCGCGATCATGCGTAATCATCCTCGTTGTGCGTGGAGACCGACCGACTGGAAGGGAAGACCGACCGATCCCTACGCACGCGCATTGCGCGCGCAGCGTCGAACAAAATCGTCGCCCGCTTCGTGATTGCAATGACGGACGATATGTAAACAACGTTAATGATTATGATTTATTGATGCTTTTATTTTTGTTTATTATGTTTGTATTATATTGTAAATATGTATTTAGTGTTGTTCCTTAGTGTTATTTAATTTATTATAAAGTTTTGTTATTTATGTAAATAAATTTAGTTTAATATAGATTAAGTAAATATGAACATAGGGACAAAGTATATAAGTAAATATAATAATGTGTGTGTGCTTGTGTGGTTAGTAACGTAGGTTCCCTACACATGCTGTGAGCTCACGCTTTTCATCGTATTGTTACGACTATGGGCCCCTGCATGCTTATTCCACGTGCTCCATGTCTCATATGCACAGACGACCGAACATTCTACCCGTTGATTCGATTGGAACATAGTAGAAAGAACTTTCTTTCTTCTGTAGATTTTTTTCTAGAACGTTCCAGATTATTCTTTAATAATCTGGAACGTTCTAGAAAAAAAATCTACAGGTATCCAGATACCCTAGTCGCGGTATGCAGTCGAAAGTTCGAGAAGCTTTGAATCTAAATTTCTAGAACGTAGTAGAAAGAAATGGAATAATGTCGAACGTTCTAGAAAAATCTACTGGTCTATGCGGTCGAAAGTTCGAGAAGCTTTGACTCGAAATTTCTAGTAACAAGAATCTAAAAATTTCGATATCGAATGCCTTCGAGAAAGTTCGCCCTAATAGACAGCGCGAGTATAAAAGCGGGTCGCGTTAGCCCGTCGAGGCAGTTCCGATTTGGAAAGCGAAGCGACTTAGTCTCCTGCGAATTAGGAGTGAAGAAGCGAATAACCTGCGAAGTATTTAAAAAGTGTTTAGTGTTAATTAAGTGATATTAGTGTTTAATTGTTTCTCGTCAATAAAATTAATTGTCTTTTTGTGAATTTGGAGTTTACTTGAATCTACGTACCCCGTAACCGCAACAGTATGATATGTTTGTAATCTATACCTTTCTTTGTAAATACAAAGAGGTAAATCCCAAAGACAGCGGCAACGCTTAAAGGTAATCCGAAAACACGAAACTCTTGTGCGATGTAATCGACACCTAGCGCCATCTTTTGGTATAAAGTGGAACTAATGTCAGAACAAAACAAACTAAGAGCAGGCCACTCGTATCGAATGAATAGAGTTTAAACCTACACAATAAACGTTTATTATCGTTCTTTTCTGAAGAAAAATATTGCCCGGGGCAAGTTTTGTATTGTCGAATTTTTCTGTTATTATATTTAGTCGTTTTTCTCCTATCCGGGACGGACACGAGTTCTAAAAATACGAATGACGTCAAAAAGGTTCCGCCGTGCTAGCGATATAAATGGTTTAGATTTTTACCCGACTACGGCGAAGCAAAAAGGAGGGTTATGATTTTGACCTATATGAAGTATGTTGGTTGTTTGTTGTTGTTGTTGTACTGATACTACTGATACTATACAAGGGAAATTAATGGGTAGGTTTACAATAAACCAAAAATATACAAAAAGCTATAATAAAAACAGATTGTATTGTAATATGTGTGTGTGCCGGCAAGCCGGTGCTGAAGGAACTTCGGCGTATATTTAACTCAGTTCTTTTCTCCGGGAGAACTCCTAGGGCGTGGCAGCGGAGCTTGGTCGTATTGTTCTTCAAGAAAGGCGACAAAACTTTACTGAAGAACTATTGACCAATTTCTCTCCTGAGTCACGTCTATAAGCTGTTCTCAAGAGTCATTTCGAACCGCCTTACACGAAGACTTGACGAAGCTCAACCTGCAGAGCAGGCCGGATTCCGACGGAGTTATAGCACCATAGACCATATTCACACAGTGACGCAGGTTATATAGAAGACCAAAGAGTATAACCAGCCCCTGTGCATGGCGTTTGTGGACTATGAAAAAGCTTTTGACTCCGTCGAGACCTGGGCTGTTCTAGAGGCCTTGCAAAGGTGCCAAGTAGATTGGCGATATATCGAGGTGTTGAGGTGTCTGTATGACGCTGCTAATAAGTCCGTAGTAATCCAAAATGGCCAAACTGAGCCTGTCCTGAACACATCGGTCTCCGGATGAACTTGGATAAAACCAAGGTCATGTTCAACGAGCTCGTTGATCCGGGACCGGTCGCTGTTAATGGAGTATTTCTCGAAGTTGTTCAGGAATATGTCTATCTAGGACAAGCGCTCCAATTAGGCAGAAACAACTTCGAGAGAGAAGCCAATAGAAGGAATTCAGCTAGGCTGGGCAGCATTTGGTAAACTTCGTCAAGTCTTCTCGTCACCCATCCCTCAAAGTCTTAAGTCGAAAGTCTTCGACCAGTGCGTCCTTCCGGTCATGACTTACGGTGCCGAGACGTGGACACTCACGGCTGGACTAGTCCACCGGTTCAAAGTCGCTCAAAGAGCTATGGAAAGGGCTATGCTCGGAGTATCTCTGAAGGACCGCATCAGAAATGATGTAATCTGACAGAGAACCAGAGTCACCGACAGCCCACCGAATTAGCAAACTGAAGTGGCAGTGGGCTGGTCATATTAGCCGCAGAACTGACAGCCGTTGGAGCCGTAAAGTCCTTGAGTGGAGACCGCGACTCGGTAAGCGTAGTGTAGGACGCCCTGCGACAAGATGGGATGATGACATTCGAAGGCTGGCTGGTGTGGGCTGGATGAGAGTGGCCGAAAATCGGGAGCAGTGGCGTGCATTAGGGGAGACCTATGTCCAGCAGTGGACGAGTATACCAATGATCTATGTGAGATAGTGTTATTTGCTGACGATACATCCTTGATTTTTGAGGTTGATAGGCAAAAGAAAAATGTTGACGAAGTAAATAACACACTCTCTCAAGTACTACAGTGGTTTACTTATAATAACTTAGTTCTTAATTCAAAGAAAACAAAATGTGTTAAGTTCACAATGCCTAATGTAAGGCAGGTCAAAATGAATATTGTCATGAATAACGAACCTATCGAAGTCATAAACTCCACAGTTTTTCTAGGTATCACTCTGGATACAAAACTGCAATGGAGCCCTCATATTGCGGTCTTGGCAGGAAGACTTAGTTCAGCTGCATATGCAGTTAGAAAGATAAGGAATCTGACTGATATCGGGACAGCGAGACTGGTTTATTTTAGCTATTTTCATAGTCTGATGTCATATGGTCTACTACTGTGGGGATCCGGTGCTGACTTACAAGCCATCTTCATTTTGCAGAAGAGGGCCATCCGTGCCATCTACGGTCTTAGATCACGTGACTCATTCAGAGAAGTATTCAAGGAAATCAATATTTTAACCGTATCATCTCAATACATTTTTGATTGTATTATGTTTGTACGCAAGAACTTGCACCTTTACTCGCAAAAATCAGATTTTCATAGCTTTAACACGCGAAATAAACATAGGCTTGCTGTCCCAAATCTAAGACTTCATAAAATTGGAAGTTCATTTGTAGGATTGAGCATTAGGATGTTTAATAAGTTACCTCAAAATATTATTGATTTACCGGTACATAAGTTTAAGTTGCATGTAAAAAACTGCCTAATGCAGAAAGGCTACTATAAAGTAGAGGATTATTTGAATGATAAGGATTCCTGGACATGTTGATCTCTTCGCCTGTCCTCTAATGTATAATTCATTTCATAATTTTTCATTGACGATTTATCTAAACGATATTGATTATAAGCAATGTATATCATACTGTCACTGTAATCATAATTTGTATAAGAATGAAAGTTGTAATTACCATATTATTTGGAAAGAGTAACTACTGAGTTTCTTGCTGATTCTTCTCGGTAGAAATTGACGTTCCCAATCAGCGGTAGATTACATAATATTTGACATTTTTCAACACACAAGTTCTTTATTGAATAAAGACATTTTAGATTTTGACTGTATAAACATTGATTTATATTGATTATTCAATAATTGACAAGATGCTAACCACCTACTATTGTACACCTCGTCCTGCAGTTTACTAGTCTGGATTAAGTAACTACTATTCTTTGTGACCTATGAGGGGAACCTAAGTAGTCATGCTCACTCAAATGTCTCTGAGGTGGTGGCGCTATGTGGCGGGTCATTACATTCCCTCTAATATGGTTGAGTGAAATGATGGCTGGCACGTACGTCATACTTGTGAACAGGTGCCACCTTTGGGGACTGGTCTGCTTCGGTTTACCTCATAATATTTATTTTATTATTATTTCCTTTATTTTATTTTGCGTAACAATTAAACTGTATGGCTCGGTATGATGATGACACAACATTGTATGAAAGTTTGGCGATTAAAAAGAGTAACTGGCGAGTTTCTTGCCGGATCTTCTCGACCAGAAACAACTTTCCGAGCCGGTGGTAGAATCGCATTATGTTTATTTATTTCTTTAGTATATTTTATGTATCAACATATATATTTATTAACATGTAAATTATACATAAGTACTTATAAATAGTTTTAAGTCATTCAAATGTATGACGATTTGTAAGTGCTGTGTACAAGCCTATGCAAATAAAGAATTATTTGATTGATTGATTGAGTGTGGGTTGCTGATGATGAAGCTATAATTTGACTTTATAGTTTACCTAAGTAAGTTATTGTGTCGTTCAAGCTACAGGGGTAGTTACTTATAACAGAGTAGGGGGCAAGATTTAATATTCCGAACAGTAATGTTCGCAACACTCAAGTGCCGTAAACTACGGGATATTAAACGCGGCCAAGCCTGATATTGGGCCAAGTTCGGCTCTAAAACGGCACGTTTGATGTTGAAAAATGTAAAATGAATTAAATGCAATATTAGCTACTTTAAATGCTCAAGCTACTTAGTACAGAAACAGATACATGTAATAGGTATAAGCTGTTGTACCTATGAATTTATTTTATATTTTATATAAAAAAAATTTAACATTGATAATAGTAGGGAAAATTATTGAGGGTCATAGCAATCATGCCATTTTCATCAAAGTCGGCCATAGGTGATTTTGACTGTATTGATGCAGCATCGCGATTTCGGTATTTAAGGAATAGGTACATAATGTGCTTGCATTCTGCGGCTTAATCACCGATACTGATGCTATATGTAGCTTGTTGCTCAACCCTGCCTCTTTAAATTAGTTTATACGATGCCTTGCGCTATGATGAAAATAATGAAGTTGAAACATTTATAATCAAAGGCTGAAACCGTAAAATACTTCGTCAGGGGGATATTACTATAGACCGACCAAGATCAGAAGGCCCTTCAGTGACATTGAAGGGGGGTGACAATGTCGCAATAAAAGTACCAGTATGTAATATAAAAAATATTTTAAGTTGGTAATTATTTTGATTTGAGAAACCTTTTTTATTTTTTACGAAATTGTGATAGTAAAGACAGTTGTTCTATATAATTTGTTTCATATAAAACGGAACATCCTCTCTGCATCACATCTGTATGGAACCCGTCATAAATTTTCAGCATATTAATTGTTAGTCTAACTTTCTGAAAAAGAACTTTGTTAATTATTATACCATCATCATCATACATTACCCACTCTTATAGGTACATTCGCACACACGTACACACACATAACTCTGATTTGTTTTTGGTTGTTTTTTGATTAATTATAAATATCTTAAATTATTGTTACCTGCATTATTAACCTTATTAATAAGTATAATTACGATTGTAAATAATGTTTGAAACGCTTGTCAAATGTGAGGTGGGCGCTAATAACTGCGACACAGTCTCTGACTACTGCAGAGCTATTAACGTGTAGAAGGTTTTTGTAAAATTGTTATGTTCCAAATATGTAAAGATTTTATTTATTATTATTATCATCATCATCATTTCAGCCAATAGACTGGTGGGCACATTGTTATTTATTATAGATATTTTGACTGTTTTAAATTCATGAACATTTTTAAATATTAGCATTTATTTAATTTTTTCATTTTATTATTTACAGTTCAGGAAACCTTACACCTACCTAGTGTATAAAATTATTATATATATTTAGACTTTCAAACCTTTTCAAAATTAAAAATAGAAGGTCCTTAAAGTAGAAATATTTGGAGGAAAGTCTGGCTACACTGGTGACATTCAGTGATATTTTTAATCTGCTTTTCATTAGCTCCCACTTTTGCCGAGTGCCAAATGATCGTGATTGGACTATACTCTCTACTGCACTCTTATCAGTACAGGCTAACATCTTAACAGTATATTCTGACAGTTTAATTATTTGGCATTATTATTTTTAATCATAGCGCAAGGCATTTCACGTAACACGGTGGAATATCGCACATATTTTTTTACAAGCACACTGCGTTCACACTGGGTTCACGCCCTGTTGGTCTAGTGGTTTAAGTACCGGGCCGTGATATCGGGGTCCTGGGTTCGATTCCCGACTCGGGCGAAAAGTATATTTCTAAATTTTCGGACATGGCTCGGATTTGTGATCACCAATCCGCATTTGACAAGCGTGGTGATTAAGCCTAATCCTATCAAAGTAGCGATAACTTGATTTCTATGATGGAGGCCTTTGCCCTGCAGTGGGACAGTTTATAGGCTGATACTTTACTTTACTTTTTTACGCTACGTTCAAACACTCGTATGTTTTGTTGCTCCCACTTCATACTGTGGTGGTGTCCTCTAAAACAAAGGACCTTAACCTCTAACTTTCACTCTGACCCTTAAATGTAAAGCTCAAGTCTAGTTTCTTGTTTATTCAGTCACACGTTCCTCCAGTCTAAAGCGGTCATTCATCATACCAAACTAGTTCTGGGTAGTAGTTCGCACTAATTGTCGACGAAGGAAAATGCGCAAAGCAATTTGAGTTAATTAGTTTCGTCACAGAGGCTCTTGGGCGATAAACTGTAAACAGTAAACTTTGAGATTAGTACCACAGTCTAACGATCCCCGGTTGACACACACGTTCTTGACGAGTATCGTCGTGTGTATTCAAGATTCTTCAACAATAATATTTCCTATAATTAAAGAATGTCTCAAAAATTTAAACATCGATAAAAGAATGGCTGTCTTTGATTTAAAACTGTCCAAGATAATCACAATTAAAAATCTCACAAAATAGCTTGCCCAAAACAATTTGTACAGCTCAACTGGCTACAGAGCTATGACGTCTCGCCTCACGGCGGGAAAACTTTGTTTGATAGCTATATATAAAATTAAATATAATTTTAGTATATGACATAATGCAATCGTCAAAATGGTTTTATAACAAAAGTTGCTATAAATTGCATTAGATATCGAACTGTCTAAATGTATAAAGTACATTTTAAAATCGACTTACGTATCTAACTTTGAGGGCCTTTAAAATTAATTCTAAAATGTAAAACCTGGATTTCGTAATCACGAAAAGTTTTTATTACAACTCTTTTCATCTGTTCCAGGATATCGGCTCAGATTATAAGCAAACCCGTCAAATCTAACACATGAGTGAAAAAGTATCCCACTTTAGATACCGAATATATTCAATTTCTACAGTAACCCAATCCCAGCTGGTCAGCGCGATAAAATAGCGTTTCATTTTTCAATATTAGAATATTTCAATCTTGGCTCAACTCTTAGTCAAACATTTTCTAGGATCACTTCAAAATCCGGTTTTGTTATTATAATTTTTCGATTCCAAACGCGTGTAATCTAAAATGCAGCGGCATTTCAATTTGGCAGCCTTAATAACTGTTATTGCTCTAATTATTCGAGTCGATTACAGCGAAAACAGATTTTATCCTATATTGAAACGCAATGAACGAGTTTAACTGAAAGGAATAAAGGTTAAGTTTTGAATTTTTGTATTTAAATCTGAAACGTCTGTCACTGAGGCGGGCGCTGGTGACTGCGACACAGTCTACGACTAATGCGGTCATTAACGCTACAATTTTTGTAAAATAATGTTACTGGTTTCAATAAAGATTTATTTATTTTATTTATTTATGCAGCGGTGCCAGATGTCTTTCATGGCCTTTATATATGACGTGTTGTCAAGTGATTAATGAGACACATACGAGAACTGGCAGCTCTTTTGTTATACTATGTATGTGTAACGGAGAAAAATGACCGGTAATTTGAGTTGGATATTTCTTTTATTAATTGTTTTTTTTTGTTAATTAAAACAACACAGTATAATAAAAAAAACTAAATACATATTATAATGTATTTATGTATTAATATTAAAACTTTCTATGTAAGTATACCTATAAATATCAATATTGCACTGCCCTACACCTCCATCAAGTGTCCTTTACCCAAAGGTTGCCTGGAAGAGATTGCTCATAGTAATAAGGCCGCCTTCGTTGTAAATATCCTGTAATACCTAGTATTAAGTTTTCTTACTGTACTTTGAGTGCAATAAAAGTATATTCATTCATTCATAGGTAACACAGAGGAAAGTGTGTTCAACAGATCTTGAAGGATTCTCAAAATTTATTTCGAAGGCCTTCTTTGCGCTACTCTTCTGATAATTGTGACGTCAGTGTACGTATAATACCTGTCAGCAGCAAGAAATCCTACATTTTGCATTTTGAAAATCACCAAAATCCGCATGGATAAAAATTGCTGTTTTCATTACAGTTGCGTGTAAACCACACTTTTAGACAAAAATACATTGTGTACCTACGAAAATTTTTAGTCATTAAATGTTCCAATGCATTAAACAATTTTTTTTTAAATATTTCTAACATTGAATGATAAGGGGTCTGTATGGCGAAACTTTACCTATTTAATTACTAATATTTATTTTACTATTTATTCATAATCATTACATGCTAGCTTACAGATTTCTCCAATTTGCTAGCAAGTCATACAGTAATTTACATGCATGCATAATTATGTGATACAATTTTAATTTAATCAATTATTACAAAAATACAATGTCAAAAAATTAAATAATAATAAGTACATAATTAAAATAAATGAATAAAATATGGCAAACAGACAATCAAATTAAATAGTATATTATTATTACATCCTATCCACTCCATTAATAATACAATTGAATTGATTTAATAAATGCCCAATTCAGTCAGCAAATAAATCCAGATCATCATGCTGAATCATTATTTCCCCGATCAGACGCAGGGCGTTATTTGTCGGAGCAAACGATGCTCTTTGGGTGCGCGTAGCTGGTGTTTTTATAAGCCGCGGCTTTTGACGGGGATCAACCATGCCCGTCTCATCACACTGCAAACACCTTGGCACCAATAAGCCAACCCTTTCCACAATTTCTTGACAGACAAGCCTACCCCGTAATATAGAGAGATAGGACAACTATATCGCTGTTTTAGTTGTTTACGAGTTATATTGGATATTAGGTAATAAATTCACGATTCTTAATATAAAGAGGTTTGGGTTACGTTGCAGAAGAATTAAAACTTAGATTTATGGTTTTGGAGAAATTGGTGGCTAAGAGTGTGAGAAAAATAACAGAAATGTAAGTTACACTTACAATATTTGTGATGACACTTAATAATTTCTTTTATTTTAAAAATATATTATTTTGTTTTTTCTTATTATATAGGGGGCAGACGAGCAGACGTATCACCTAATGGTAAGCGATTACCGCCGCCCATGGACCGCCGGCTTTTTAAGAAGGGAGTACGTTCTTTTCTTGAAGGTTTGCAGGTCGTATTGGTCCGGAAACACCTCGGGTTATAGTTTATTCCACAGTTTTGTCGTACGAGGTAGAAAGTTATTTGAGAAAAAGGTTGAGATGTTCAGGTGGGAGTCAAAACTATCGAAAGCGCTACTCCTCATCTTAGCGTGAAATTCCGGGTTGCGCCCAAAGCAGTCCCTCTGGAGTCCGAGGTACGCTTAGACCATGATTCAGGATTTGGTGGGTTTGGTAATTTCATTGAGCGATTGGTGTCTGACCTTCGCAACCCTTTAAACAGCGGAACCAGACCAACCAAACAATGATTCAGAAACTATCCGAAACGAGCTACTAGAAGAAATACGCACATTTATATTTATTAATACTCACTTATGAACGAGGTATGTATGAATGTGTAACGAGGCGGATGAAACCCCTATACTCTTAATCACTGAATGCGGACCACTGATGCGCAAACGTAGCTTACATCTGGGAAAGCACTTTTTGAGCCCCAATGAAGCTAGGGATCTTAGTCCCAAACAACTAATACACTTTCTGAAAAGTGTAGGGTTTGGGACTGATATGTAGCACAGTGGCGATCACAATAGATCAAAATGGTCGCAGTGATACTGGTCTGAATAGAACCTGCATAGGCGCCCGCTTAAAATAATAAAAAAAAAATACTCACCTATCTATATATTTAAAAGTCCAGAGGTGCTTGCTCGTTTTCTAACTACGACCCCCCGAATAAAAGGCGCGTTTCGTATGCATTGAGCTGCCATCGTTTGATGCGTTGAATTTTGCAAGTGCTTTATTTGCCATAAGCTGACGATAAATTCACTTATCAGTCACTTTCAAATGAACTCCCACCTGGGTTTGGATGAAAAACTATCTCTGTGACAAGACAAATTGTGTCTCAAGGGTCAGTGACAGTATCTCCGAAGGGCTTTGCGAGTGGATGTGAGAAGGGTTAAATTTGTACCTGAGTTTGAACCATAATAGCACAAGTAAGCCCCGATACGAAATGAGGGTGGGACATAGATCTCAGTAGACTTTAGACAGGTTCATACAGTACGAGCTGCTGCCTAGCCAGTAGGCAGTTAATCGTACGTATAATAATAATATCAGGCGTATAATAATAATATCAGGCGGCCAATTTCAATAATCAGCCTTTTACCCAGGATTTATTATAGTGCTCAAGAGAGTGCGGAGGCCGTGTGGTCCCCGGCAGAGTAGAATAGGCCACCCTCACTCTTACCGAGGTGTCGTAAAAGGCGACTAAGGTAAAGCTGCTGGCATGATCATCAGCACCCAGAGAAGGAAAACTCGGTATTTATATCAAAACCCTCGCCAACCCGTCTGCCAAGCGTCGGGAGTATGGCAATTACCCCTCATGTGATTGAGGGAGGCCCCTGCCCCAGCAGTGGGGACTTTCATGGGCTGATGATGATGATGACGCGCAGTGGAAGACTTGTACTTTATTTATATACTAGTGGCCTGCCCTCACTTCGCTACGGTAATTAAATTTTAAACAAAAGATTAAGCTTGATTTGTAGTTAACCAATTCTGAGATTAAAGGTAGGTAGGTATTAAACGGAGACTTAAAATGAGACTAAAATACTAAAATGCCTTTCATTCATTTTGCACATATTTTCATGACTGATGAGCTCTAAATATGACGAATCTTTTTGTTAAACAGCGAAATACTTGTTAACAGCGCCATCTGTATCATGCCGCCATAATTAAGTATCAAAATCTTAGCACTCTCATTTGTAATCGATTGAGCGCCATCTGTCTAAGATAAAAATAAATAAAAACCTTTTATATAGATCATCTTGTAATGTACGCATCAAGAGCTAGGTCGTCCTTTAATTAATAAATCTAATTTGTACACAAAGGTAGTTAATTATTATTGCTACCTGGGCACACACCACCTAATCATCACTTTTATACAACGTTTTAACCCCATTTCATTATTTAAGGAGCTGAGGAAAAAATGCTAAATATTTAAATTGATATAAAAAGCCCAAATACCAATTTTCATGGCTCTAGCTTAAATAATTACCAAACTTCCATCCGGCATTTTAGCCCCCGCTCACCCTGTTTAGGGAGTTGAATATAAAATATATTGAAAGTACCTATATTAATTTTGTATCAACAGTGCAAATACAAATTTTCATGACTCTAGCATTAAATATGACGAATCTTCCATTAGACGCTTCAACTCCCACTTCACCCCTTTGAGGGTTGAAGAAAGAAAAAAAGCCCCAAATATTTTTTAAAACTCTTTCATCAAAAAGAAATATTAAAGATGTAGATGCGTAAAATAAAGATTCAGCTTACCTCCTGTCCGAACATGATATGAAACGAAACAATGCATACCCTCAGACGAAGCCCTAACTTGCGTAAATTTCCCTAAGCCCCGCCCTTTATTTATCCATCTCAGCTGTCCCGATCTGCTGGTAGTTGCACAGAATTGGCTTTCCAGCACCAAGTTCACTTTCACTTCTCACTATTACGTAATCAAAGAAATCACAGAGGCGCAACTGAATCCCGTTCATATACACGGTGTATCCCACGGTGTATATTATATATTGTAAATTATATATTGTATGTTACCTACTCTCACTAATAATTTATGGAAAATTTAATGTATAATCTATAAATAAGTAACAAATAGTGCAATAATATTTGTATTTCTTTAAATTCTAGTAATAAGCAAAATTTAGCATTCAAGATAATAATATGTAGTTACAATTAAAAGTATGACTGATTAACATTGCTATGCCCTTACAGGGCGCTACATTGTATTAATAACATCTTATGTACGTACATTTATTATTTAAGATACTTTGTACCCAATGTAGCACGCAATAAAATATATTGATATTGATCCCGAAAACCGTCGCATATCACTCATTTACACTGCATTGCCTGTATTCTAAACAATAGGTCCCAGACCTCAAAACACTATATTTTATTGATATTATACGCGTAACAAAACAAAACAAAAAGAAGTTTTTTGGAAAACTATCCGAGGCGTGTCCTCACGAGTTTTCCCTCATCGCCGAGCTAATGGTAGAAATGTGCACATAGAATTGGAAACTCCAGACTTGCATGCACAGTACGAGTTTCTGTAGTGCAGCTATTCGGGAGGCTGACTCGCAAGCTAAGTCGCACAATGTACCTAAATTATTATAGGCTCTGATCGTGACTATAATGCAATGATAAGCAGCTACTAATGTATATGACATTATGTTTATGCAAAACAACTCAGTTCCATTGTATCAGTTTGCGGCTGCTATATATACCTACCATTTGACAATAGGTATCATTTGCGATGCTCACTCAAGCACAACAGATTAAGTAACAGTATGCAAGGTAGAGATAAGATATTAAGGTGACGAGTAGAGTACACTAGCGACGCCTATAGATGAATGAATGAATGAATGAATGAATGAATGAATGAATGAATATACTTTTATTGCACTCAAAATAAAGTATGAAAACTTAAAACTAGATATTACAGGATATGTACAACGAAGGCGGCCTTATCACTATGAGCGATCTCTTGATTGATTGATGATGAGATTTGAATTTTTAGCTACTAAACCCGATCTATTTTTAACAATTTCGGGGTTACACTCTCTCAGCAAACACTTATACTACAAGTATTTATTAAATAACCATGCACAATTGTTGGGTCCGTTTTGATTCATGCCAAAAGCGGCCACTTAGCACTTTAGCGTGAATCAATTTTTCGCGTACAAAAACGGAACCAACATTTGTGCATGGTTATATAATAAATAGTATAAATGTTTGCCGAGAGATTGTAACCCCGAAATTGTTTAAAATTGATCCGGTTTAGTAGCTGAAAATTAAAATTTATTGGCGTCGCTAGTGTGCCCTACCCGTACCTTAAGATCAGTAATGTAACTTAGATGTAGTAATGTAAATGTATGCAATAATAATTTGAAACTAGATTTAGTTAACTCCAATTCTAGTTCAACTACCTACTACAGATCTTTGTACAGTCCTAACATTAGCTGAGTAACAAAGAGCTGATGGAAAAATATTGTAATAATAGGTCCATAATTTTAAAATGAAATTGATTTGAAGTTAGAATTCGTAGCTAAACAAAAATTTGTTTGATTTGAAATGGCCAGTACTGCAGAACGGCAATTTCATAGGTAAAGACCTAATTATAACCTTTCACTTAATTCTAATGGTAAAAGCCAGAAAAAATGTCACAATATATTATTATCAGAAATACGTTTACCAATTTATCTCGGTAAATCTTAGGTTTTAGTTACTGGAAAATCTCAAGATTTAACGTAGTTCGAGCTTTCAGCTAAGGGTGACTGTGGCGCAACAGAAAAAGCGAGATGTCCGAGGAACGGCGCAGTTTGCCTCGAACTGAATATGAACTGACCTCCGCAGGACTCTTAATTATTTTTTTTGTGGTCTAAGTATGGAACAACGAGTCCATTTCATTTACAGCATCTTACATTACATACATAGTGAAACAACCTGTTTATTTTGGCAACCAACACCGCAAAATTAATAAGCAATATGCAGTAATAACACGAAATGGTGTTCTCTCGTATCGTTTCAAATGGCAAAGTGATTACGGCTTTAATTAATGCAATGCTGACTTTGTATTAGCAGTTAGTTACTGTAACGAAAGGCTAAGGGGGCTATTCTCACGCCATCGACATGAAGTCGGGCTCGATATTGTCAAAAGTCGAATGGAGTAATCGTGTTCTAAAAATGATACATTAGAAGAATATCTACGAAAAAAAATCTAGGTACAGACACGTCAGGTCACTACAATCTGCCGAAATTAACCGTAGGAGACGCCACGCTTTGGCATGAATGGACCGGCTTGACTGGAGTCACCACGGCCTCACAGCAAACCGGCGTGAAGTAGCATCGTGCTGAGTTTCGCTGCGTGAATGAGGGTACCGGAGGCCCAATTCAGGGGAAAGGGGGGTTAAAGGTTGGCAGCGCACTTGCGACTCCACTGGTGTCGCGGGTGTCCATGACTACCAAAACAACACGCTCTAAAAAGTAATGAATTTGTTTTGCTACAATAGGTGGCATTCGACCACGGCGATACGGCATAATATATTCAGTAAAAATAATTTTCTTGTTTCGTACTTTTTAGAGCGTGTTTTTTTGGTAGTCGGATTTTAGTTTTGTATACTAAAATCAGCAGTTAATTTAGTAATACTTTATTGCACGAAAGAACCAGTTCAATCCAAGAGTATAGCGCATAGAGTAAGGTATATATACTAAGTAAGGTATATACGAGTATATACCATCAATGTAGGTTCTTAGTTGAGTATTTATAAACACTGACTGCCTCGGTGGCACAGTAGTTAGTGGGTCGCACTTTAAAGCGACGGCTGCGCAAGATGACCCGATATCGATCCCCAGGTCGGGTCAAAAATTTGTACCTAAGTTTTCGGTAAAAAATTCTTAGTGGCAGCCCGCAGTCTGGAAGTAGGCGGTCTTGTACCTCGGAAAGCACGTTAAGCTGTTGGCCCTGCGCCCGAACGCTCTCCGGTCGTGTCACGATGGTGTCTCATCGGAATATGAGGGCAAGGGAGTAGAGAGTGCAATTGTGTTTGCGCACACTCTTGAGCGCCTGAATATATCCTGCGTACGCTAATCGTTGAGATTGGCCGCTGTAGCCGTAATTGGTTGGAGAATATTATTATTATAGTGCATAGAGTAAGGTAATAATACTCCAGGTACGAGTGTACCATCAATGTAGGTTCTTAGTTGAGTATTTATAAACACACTGACGGGTAAATTGCACCTAATATTGTCGAGGCTTCAATTAGTTAGGCGTTCTCAGAAATGCACGTAAATTGTAATTGCTGGAACATAGCTATTGGCGTATTTTAGTTTCGAAACAATAGCAACAGGTCGGGGTTCTAGCTTATACTTGGTGAACGTAATAATTGGTGTGGTTTGTTACGTGGATAATACAGTGTTGGGGTTGAAGAACAATGAACAGTTAACCTGAAACCCGTTACAGACCTAACTTTAACACATATTTTGTGTTTACATTTTTCATTATGACATGACAAAATATTTAAAGTGCGACCCACTAGCAACTGAAAGAAAGAAAGAAAGAAAAATAATTTATTTTTGCACATTTACACAGTTCTCACTACATGCATGGTTCAAAAGAATGTACAAAAAAATAGGTCCCCGCTCAGCATGTGCTGTGGCCGACAACCTCAGCGCTGATCTTCCGCGGGTGCCTTTTTTAATGTAAAATATAAAATAAAAATAAAAAATAAAAAACACATCAACACAACAACAATACACACTAAAAAAAACAAGAAAAACATTAATTAAAACACATTATCTGCACATAACCGAAATAAGCAAATAAATAAATAAATAAATAAATATATATATACACTCATATAAAAAAAAACAGAAATAATTCCCATTAAATATGGATATGAACAATAACTGCCCTGCCGAAACATTTTTTATGTGATAAGGTGATAAGTGGCATACTAGCAGACGGATCACCTGATGGTATGCGTTTGAAGCCGCAAACGGACGGGTGTCCACAACTGTTGCAACAACAATGGAGTCAGAAGTGCGCTGCCGACCTTTGAACTCCCCCTTCCTCCGCATTGGACCTCCGGTACCCTCACTTATGCAGCAAAACACAGCACAGCGCAGTTGGTTTTCTGAATTTAAACCATTAGTCCATGATGATGATGAGTTACCGATGTGAAACATAAGTTTAAACCTAACAGAGCGACATCCTCCCCCTTATTACAAAGCGGGAATTACGGATGGTCCCGGAACAAAATTCTCGCCACCCCCTTTTAACATTGTTTGATGGAACCGGATGACGGTAATAACTTAAGACCTCCATCATAGAAATCAAGTCAACGCTACTATGATGGAATTAGGCCAAATCACCACGCTTGCTTGATGCGGATTGGTGATCACAATCCCGAGCTATATTCGAAAAATTCGAAACATACCTTTGCTCGACCCGGGAATTGAACCCAGGACCCGAAATCACCGGGCGATAAATGATGATGAAGACATAATATGCTTTCGAACTGTGAATTAAATATTTATTTTCCCTTGTTTCAGACATTCTGCGTGGTATCAAAACGGTTTCGCAAGAACTACATCCACCGGTTCACGGCGACCAGGTCACTGTTCTGGTGGTCGCCGTGGTCGCCGGTCCGTCGTGCCTGCGTGTACCTCTCTACGAACCAGTACTTCGACTACTTTGTCATGGCAACCATTCTGCTCAACTGTGTCTTCCTCGCCATGTCGGAGACCGTCGAAGAGGCCGAGTAAGTACAAACTATTTTTTTAAGCCTAGAAACCCCGTGCGGGAATCATAAGTGAGGCTGTTGAAGCTATGCCAAAACAGTATCGGCTTGCTTTGTTTGTGTGCGTTTCGGCGAAGTAAGGCTCGTGCTCACATTGATCTGTTTTTTGTCTTGCCTTAGATTAGCAGAGGCTTATGCCTATGGCCACCTTAGCAGACTTTTTAAAGCTATTTTTAATCAAGACGGGATTTAACACGATATTTATTATGTGATACAACATTGTGTACTCACATATTTTACTCGACGTTTCGGCTACGTTACAGCAGCCGTGGTCACGAGCGAACTGGCGGAGCACGGTGTCGTCTGCTGGGGCCGGGCTATGAATCTTCGGACACCCTCACATTTTCCGATATTAATTCCCCACTAAATGAACTGTCAGTGAAGCTACTCCGACACACTACACTAACAGTATCGGTGTTTTTTATGTGATAGGTGGCAGACAAGCAGACAGATCACCTGATGGTAAGCGATTGCCGCCGCACTTGGACACTAGCGACACCAGTGGAGTCACAAGTGCGCTACCAACCTTTAAATCCCTCTTTCCCCCGGATTGGGCCTCCAGTACCCTTATTCACGCAGCTTTTTATAACTCCTTTCCTTTTTTCCTTTTGACTTTCAGTTTTATAGTTTTTTAGATTTTCGCGTTGCATTATAACTATAATGTATCAATACGGGCCTCACTCTTACTTCTTAATATCGTGTTAATCCCCGTATTGATACATTATAGACTTTCAGTTTTTCCTAAATCTGTGGCGTAAAAGGGCGGCGTCATCGCGTCATTCCAATTTTGAACAAGACGTGTCACTGACATCAGTTCAATCTAGTGCAATAATCTACTTATGACTTTATGCATTTAACCCCACTAATAAGTACCACTTAATAAGTATTCGTTATCTTTTTAATGAAACATTATATTTCCATACACAAACCAAAACATTATATACAACTTAATTTAAGATGTGTTAAATCCCAGCAGGAGGAAGAAGAAAAAAATTTTCAGTTGCCGTGCACATTTCGCAAAAGTTAGCTGCGGCGAACTCACATTGAAACTTTTCGATGTTAACCCGTTTTTGGGTAGTCGTTATCACTTCAGCCGTGCTTCAGCTCAGTATCGCTGAATGGAGGAAATTCAGAGTAGGAATGGGGCATTTGATATTAAAAGCTACTATTTTATTATATTGTCATTGTGGCAAACCGACTTCTTCAAGTTAATTATTTTATTTTCGTTTTTGTTTTGTTTCTACATTTGACGTTTTATATTGTCATTGATTTGTTTTGGTAAAATCGGTACATAAATATAATATAATATAATTCTCACAACATCTCATACGTTGACCTGATTCCATACTAAGTAGCTTAAGCACTTGTGTTACAGATATCAGACAACAGAGGAACACAAATATATACTTAAATACATATATTACACCCAGACACTGAACAAACACAAGTGTTCATCGCACGAATGTTTGTCCAGGGTGGGGATCGAACCCACGACCTTTGGCGTAAGAGGCAGGGTCACTACCAATTGCGCCATCCGGTCAGTCACATATATTTTAATTCTATATTTTATTATTTTATTGCTATTTTCACCCATCTCCCAAGCTCGCTAACAGTCATATTCGATCTTTTTAAATAAGATAGGTAACTTAATGAGGTTTTACCACCAATGGTTGATGAATTGCTGAATTTACTTCAACCGAATTTCTGAATATCACCACCGCTCTGTAAAACAACTATTATTTATTCAATTTGGTTAAGGTGGCGGGTAGGGCACACTAGCGACGCCAATCGATTTAAATTTTTAGCTACTAAACCGGATCTATTTTAAACAATTTCGAGGTAAGACTCTCTCAGCAAACACTTAAACTATTTATTAAATAACCATGCACAAATGTTTGCCATACCACTTTTGGCGTGAATCAATTTTTCGCGTCTGTTCATGGACCCAACATTTGTGAATGATTATTTAATAAATAGGATAAGTGTTTGTCGAGAGATTATCACCCCTAAATTGTTTAAAATAGATCCGGCTTGGTAGCTAAAAATTAAAATCCATTGGCGTCGCTAGTGTGTCCTACCCGTCACCTTAATTATGGCAAATTAGTAGCCTTTAACACGTATAGGTAACAGTAACCTGGTTATAAAAAAAATAGTTTCGTTTAGGGTTAGGCTTTGAACTTATAACTCTTGGCTAAATAAAACGAGGAGATTTCAAGCATAACATTTTTTAAAAATACATTTTTACCTACGAAAATTTTGGCACATCACTACGCAGAGTGTCAACGGGACGGGCAATCAGCAGTGCACTATGAGCGAATTGCCGTGGACTCGTGAGCGAATTGCCGCGGACTCGTGAGCGAATTGCCGTGGACGCGTGAGCCGAGTGCTAACAGTGGCATTATGCGGCGACCTCCGCAGCGGAAAGCGCTTTAAACTTAACGCTGTGTTCTAAGTGTCGTTTTTCATGATGCGCAATGAATAAGTAATATGAGCTTTTTGTATCTTACTGAAACATTCATACTAATACTAGCTTTTGCCCGCGGCATTGCTCGCGCAAGTGTTGGTTTGTCACATAAAAATCTCTTTGATAAATCGTCAGTGAAATTCTAACACCACGTAAGTAATTTTTTGGCGGTTTTGACATTTTGATGCCATTCGCTAGAGAATCGATAGACGCGACATTTCGCCCAATCAGATTCGAGATACGACCAATAAAAACCTTTATAATTACGAAAAAGTAACAGCACGGAAGTCATAAAATGACCTACCCTTCGAGATGACCACGTAAGTCACAATTTAGTTTTTTATTTTTTTTACTAATTTGCTGGTGGCGGTTATGACATTTTGATGCCATTCGTTAGAGACTTACAAGACGGATCGTTTTTATCAATCCGAATTCAGTTGCGTCCATCATAAACCTTTTAAATGATGAAAAGGTAACAGAACGAAAGTCAACAATTGAATTCTAATGGAAATAGCACGTAAGTCTCTGATCAGTTTTTTGGCTTTCCTGAAAAGTTGCTTAAAATGACTTACATAGTGTTAGAACTTCACTGACGCAATAGTGTCGTAGATAGATAGATACTCTTTATTGCACAAAATTTTACCAAACTTAATGCTTGGTCACTGTTAAATACAATCTCGCCGATCGTACTTATTTGCTTAATAATATCTAATTTAACTTGTGTTTCTGTCGGTCTGTTTGTCCATCTTTCACGGCAAAACGGAGCGACGGATAGAATTGATTTTTAAGTGGAGATAGTTGAAGGGATGGAAAGTGATGCGAGCGAAGTAGTAGATAATTATGTGGTACCTACCTACCTAAAGAGCAATGGTACATCAATGGATAATGATATGCGCGCTGTTAAAAGGATGGCAGGTCCAAATTCGAGTAAGCACCTCTAGATTGTATTACCTTTTCTTTACTTTCACCTGTCCTTATTTTTTTTTAAATTTATGTGCACATTTCCAAAATGTACACACGGCATCACGTCGAGTTACCCTTGTTGACCTTTGGACCGACCCTATGTCTGGGGCACAAGTGCTATTTTTTCACTGCAGGGGGTAACTTGATCTGACGCTGGCTGTACTCGGCGGTAAAGGAAAACTTCATGAAGAAGCCTAAGATAATGTCCTTACGCGTTTAGCCAAAATCTTGTTGCTCTGGTTTCCCCTTTCAGATGGCTATTGTGTCAGTATGTAGATTTGAAAAATCCATTGGCACATGCTCTTGCTACTACAGCTCTTATCATCCACCTTTTTTCAACTATGTCACTCTTCACACAGATTATCCATCTCTTTTTAACCCCCGACGAAAAAACGACAGGTTTGACATATCTGTGTGTGTCTGTCTATAGCATCGTGGCCCCCGAACAGATCTATTCCTCAAGCCACTTACACCCATCACTCTGCTCGTCATATGGTATTATGTTAATAAAAATATCATCTGTTACCTGAGCCCCAGATCGAAAAGATTTGATCGAATTCATCGTCATCATCATCTTCAGCCCATTTAAGTCCCCACTGCTAGGGCACGGGCCTCCCTCAATCACATGAGGGGTAATTGCCATACTCACCACGCTTGGCAGACGGGTTGGCGAGGGTTTAGACATAAATGCAGAGTTTTCCTTCTCTGGGTGCTGATGATCATGCCAGCAGCTTTACCTTAGTCGCCTTTTACGACACCTCGGTAAGAGTGAGGGTGGCCTATTCTACTCTGCCGAGTCCAATGGCAGGTTAATTTATCATCCGAGCCATTCGTACTCTAGCGCAATGTGTGTAAAAGTAAAGTATCAGCCTTTACAATGTGTAAAAAAAAAGATAAAGATAAAGAGTTCTTTATTGGCCATAGAACACAAATCAAACATCAGTGACATACACAAGTATGACAAATTCTGTAGCCAACGAGGCCCAAAAGAGCATTAATACTGCCGCTGCTCCATACATGCACGCGGATATTTAATAATAATAATTCTCACAACATCTCATACGTTGACCTGATTCCGTACTATGTAGCTAAAGCACTTGTGTTGCAGATATCAGGCAACAGAGGAACAAAAATATATACTTAAATACATATATTACACCCAGACACTGAACAAACACAAGTGTTCATCGCACGAATGTTTGTCGAGGGTGGGGATCTAACCCACGACCTTTGGCGTTAGAGGCAGGGTCAGTACCAATTGCGCCATCCGGTCAGTGTCATATTCCTATGAAAACCTGATTTTATTTTGCTCACATGATGCTCTTTTTTTGGCAGTGAAGTCTTTACATGATATATGTTCACACCCTTAAATATTATTGCTTATTTTTTTACACGTTGTATACTGTCCCACTACAGGGCAAAGACCTCCATCATAGAAATCAAGTTATCGCTACTATGATGAGATTAGGCTTAATCACCACGCTTGCCTAATGCGGATTGGTGATCACAATCGCGAGCTATGTTCGAAAAACTCGAAACATACCTTTGCTTGACCCGGGAATCGAACCCAGGACCGCGATCACGGCCTGGTACTTAAACCACTAGACCAACGGAGCGATTTTTGTGATTACACGCAAATGTCACGTTGGATATTTATCACGTTTGCTGCACGTCACTAGGTTTGATGAATGAGCGGGTTCATACAAAAACGGTAATGACTCTGAGTCCTTTTGCGATGCTGTTACTAAAGATGAATAGGCATAAAGTTTAATAACACAGATATATACATTTATTTGTACTGCTGCATATATACACATCATCATTTCAGCCAATAGACGTCCACTGCTGGACATAGGCCTCCCCCAATGTTCTCCACACAGATCGGTCCTGTGCCTCCCGTATCCAATGGATTCCCGCGATCTTCACCAGATCGTCGGCCCACCTTGTAGGAGGCCTGCCACGGCTGCGAATTCCTATACGTTGCCTCCACTCGAGGACCTTTCCGCCCCACGGCCGTCTGTTCTCCTCGCTATGTGCCCTGTCATTTGTTTTATTGGCATTTATATTGGCTGAAATGATGATATACACAGATTAAGTAAAACAAATGACAGCCCAACAAAGGCGGGTTTTTTAGGCAGACGAGCATGGAGCCCATGGCCACCCGTGACACCAGTGGAGTCACAAGTTTTTTTTTGTTGGCCCGGTGGAAAATGCCGCCTTAAGCACACCCGACCGCTGGGAGACGGCCGGGTAGTGTGGGGCTCTCCCTTGGGGTGCTCCCAGGGGCCTACCCACTAAAAACCACCGGGGCATTTCCTGCTACGTCCGTGTGGGGTGGGCTACGGTAACGGGTACGAAACCAAGTCCGCGGCCCACCCTCGAAGGACGAGAGGCTCGCCAGCACGGCCTCTTCAAAAACGGGCCTCGCCGAAAAACGAGGCCTAGGGCCACTCCCATGGCCCACCATTCCCCCCTCTCCGGAATCATCCACGTAGCTGGATTGCAACGCAGACGCTCCGGAAGGAACGACTGCAGACCCCTCCCCCAACCCATACCCTGCTGGCTGCAGGGCAGAGAGAGGAGAGAGCACCCACAGACTTTTATGTTATACCCAAAAACCCTCCCGTTCGAGCATCCCCGCTGGGTTGCGGAGACAATCGACGGGACGGGAAAAGCGGGGGTGGCGAGTCGTAGCTGCATCCCACTGGCTGCGGGACTCAACACAGACCCACCAACAAGGCCCCCACCATAAAGGCGGGGAGAGCGCTCCCGAGGATCGGGGCGCAACAGACTGTTGGCAGGAATTCCACCACCGAGGAACTCCCCAACATTCGAACGCGCCCGAAGGCGCGACAGTTCAAGGCCCGAGAACAAAAAGGCCCCCATACGGCACCATCACACCAGGAACACCGGCCCACCGCACGCCAAAGCGCCCGACAGTGGGTGCCACCACACCCCAACGCCAACCTACGGCAGAAGGGGGGGCTGGATAAAGAAGGCAGCCTCCGTGCCCGGCTCTATTGTGTTAATAGGTCTAGGTCCGTAAAGAGAGGCCGGTCCTCTAAGCCCTCAGCAGACAATGAAAGCCCCCGAGTGGTGTGCGCTGCACGCGATCCACTGCGTCGGGGCTGGTCCGCCGGAAATTCTGTGCATCCTTTGGCCGTCGGGTAGCAATCCACGAATGAATTACTACCCGCCGTTGCCCGGGGAAAAATGTGCCCCACGGTAACCGTTTCTGCCTAATACCAACCGAAGCTGGAATCAGGACAGAACTGATTACCAGCGGGGCCACTCTAGGAGGTAGATACACCTGAGTCCCCTCTATGAGAGAGCCTAATCTAAAAGAATGGCTGGAAGTAATTATGGACCTTCAAGAGAAGAACGTACTCTTTTTTAAAAAGGCCGGGAACACATTAGCGATCTCTCTGATTTCGCGGATGTTCATGGGCGGCGTTGATTACTTTCCATCAGGTGACTCGCTTGCTCGTTTGTCCGCCTCTGGCATAAAAAAATGGTCTATTTGAGTAGCAAACATGTGAGTTCTTCTTTAGCAACTTGGCGAGGCGTATACCCAGCAATCCTTTGAGACGTTAATTAAAAAACTATTGACAGTTCACTGTGAAAAATCGACTCGCATTTAACTAGGTTTGCATCTGTAGGAGCTCGTCAATAAAAGCAAACATTTAACTATTCTTTATTTCGTTGCTGACAACCCAGGCAACTTGTTCCCTGCAGACAGGCATGACACCACCCTTTCCGCTCACTAACGATCCCGATGTACAATCGAGGAAACGCTCAACATTCAATTATGTAACTTTAACATTCTGATATAGGTGCGAAACCTGCTCGCATGTCTTTCCCCGCGTTAATAAGAGCGGTTTTACATCGAGTAAACATTAACGTCACGCTTGCAGTACACTATTTATGTACAGTGGCGGACACATCAAGCTATACAAAACTGTCAAATTTCTTCATTCGATTATAAACCTTATATTGTTACACATTGAGTTCGAAATCGATTGAGGAAATTTGACAGTTTTGTATAGCTTGACCTGTCCGCCACTGTACAAGTACAACCAGTAATTCTGAATAATTACTGGTTCGATTCAGAATTATTTGTTTGTTAAAGATAATTCGAAAAACCTACTCATGGATAAAAGTTTGAAGGAGATGGTAAATTCTGAGTCGTGATAGGTTTCAGGAATTTGTTACGAACTGTCCCCCATGGGGTACAGGGTTTCCAAAAACGTCTAGTGTCCCTAGCTTACGGTCCCTAGTTAAAGCATAATAACGCACCAATAAAAAAAACACAGCTTTTACTTATTTATACATCGTCATCATCATCAGCCCATTTAAGTCCCCACTCCTGGGGCACGGACCTCCCTCAATCACATGAGGGGTAATTGCCATACTCACCACGCTTGGCAGACGGGTTGGCGAGGGTTTTGATATAGATGCAGAGTTTTCCTTCTCTGGGTGCTGATGATCATGCCTGCAGCTTTACCTTAGTCGCGTTTTACGACACCTCGGTAAGAAAGAGGGTGGCCTATTCTACTCTGCCGGGGACCACACGGCGTATTACACGGTATTTATACAACAACATATAAAAAAAACTTAGGCAACTTTTTTATAAAGACAATATACAAATATCAAAAGGAAAAGTAGTATAAAAAACCATAGATAATTTGTAAGTGCTTGATTCGACATGAGCTGTCGATAGTCTCATCAATATTGTAGGTATATTTACAATATCCAGTGGAAATATTATTACAAATATTTGACCACCAGTTAAGATCAGACTGCTAAATCAATAGTTGATACTTTTACCCTCTGTAAATAAGTTAAGGTGTAATTAAAACCGATTGGCGTCACTAGTGCGCCCTACCACACTAGCGACGCCAATCGATTTTAATTTTTGGCTACTAAACCGGATCTATTTTAAACAATTTCGGGGTAACAATCTCTCGGTAAACACTTATACTATTTATTAAATAACCATGCACAAATGTTGGGTCCGTTTTTGCACGCGAAAAATTGATTCAGGCCAAAAGCGGCCACTTTTGGCGGTAACCCAAAATTCGAATGCAAAAGCAAACCAAACAGTGAACTATAAGTATTAAATAAATAGTATAGGTGTTTGCCGACAGATTGTAACCCCTAAATTGTTTAAAATAGACCCTGTTTAGTAGCTAAAAAATTAAATCCATTGGCGTCGCTAGTGTGCCCTACCCGTCACCTTAACTAGATAAGAGTTGTAAGAATTTTTTTCTCTACAATATAGATCAGACATACAGTGAACATAGAACCGAAAGAAAATGAGATTATTCGCTTAAACAAAAATAAGTTTTTTTTTTTTACTTTTGGTCTTAGATTTCGATACTCTATATTTCAATTTTAAAACCACTTTTAGGATGACAGAACAACTTATAGCCGAGTACCTCAAATTTAGAGATTTTTATTAATTTGTAAACTAATTTAAAGGGACTATAAATACTTTCTTTATTTACACTTTTCTTCAATCAGACCTAGGAAGCAATAATGACGCCTACGATGTTACGCGTTTCCCTATAATATGCCTGTTCACTCCCACCTTTTAAAAAATAATATGAATGCAATTATTTAGCGACATATGTGTTGCGCAGCTGCCCTATGTGAAAGGGCTCTAACGAACTGTCTTAATGATTGATAGCTCATCTGAAGGACTGATGTCCTCACTAAGAGACCCTAATGCATGTTGTCACAAGGATTAACGAGGTGACACTCATAGTGTGTGCTTAGCTTAACATCTTAGATATGTTTATGATAAATGCGACGCTATTGCTGGTACCAGGAAGGAAACTAAAAAAATACCCATCTTACCCTAGTGTGCCATTTTCAGCTAACACCCTCTATTTATACCACGGGGTACGTTTGAAACACTGTTTTTATACTATGTTTTATCACTCACCGTCAGGTGTGCCGTCTGCTCGCTTGTCTGATATAATGTAAAAAATAAGTGTAAGGGAAACAAGCGTGCGCCTGTAACTCCGGAGAACCTGCATACGAATGGTCAACGCCTCAAAAATTATGTTCTTAGATCAGGTCAGGAAATTATTCTTCTTCTTCTTGAAGTGCCTCTCCGACTAGCGAAGGTTTGCCGTCAATCTAGCATTATATCCTTCCCGGTCTCTATCGAGGCGAAACAGCTTGGCGGCGTTCGCGATCCCCATCCACTCCCGGATGCAACGCAGCCAGGATTTTTTTCTCCGACCCACACGCCTCTTATCAGCTACTTTCCCCATCATAATAAGTTGCTACAACTCGTATCTATCGTGTCTTAACACATGTCTTAAATAGGCAACTTTCCTGTGCTTGATTTGATGATTTCGCGTTAATAAGGAAATTATTAACATGTTTATTTTCATTCTTATTCTCTCTGTCTCTTATTCTCTTTTAAAAACTTTATTACATTCAAATGACTGCCGTTTGATCTTTACAATGCTTGCACAGATCAACCGGTTCACCAGTTGGTCTGATTATTTATTTTCTTTTACCATGAGAATGCTACATTATCTCTGAATAATAACTTTTACGACGCGAAAACTTCTTATTTCTATGAAAAAATATCGATTAGGTAGGTATATCACGCAGGCAAGCTGCAAGCGGAGCTTGAAATAAGAGAGATACATTAAATTAAAGTAAGTGTTGCTACTGAGATCCCTACACATTTTCATTATTTCATCCGATCTCGAGTGTGAATTTCGTACTCTTTGTTTTTCCAACTCGAACCGTAACTTTATTAACAGTTTAACCAATCGGAATGATGTTAGTTGAGTTAGCAAAACTATAGCTGAACTGTTTGCGAGCTCGCGCTTTTAAAAGTTACTTTTGCTTGTAATGTGGAAAAGTACGTTACTAATGTTTCAACAAATACCTTGCGTAAACTATGAATACCTAATATTTATGTACCACTAAGTATAGTGCTATAGATTGTTCATCATCAGCAACCCACACTCGTCCACTGCTGGACATAGGTCTCCCCTAATGCACGCCACTTCTCCCGATTTTCGGCCACTCTCATCCAGCCCACACCAGCCAGCCTTCGAATGTCATCATCCCATCTTGTCGCAGGGCGTCCTACACTACGCTTACCGAGTCGCGGTCTCCACTCAAGGACTTAACGGCCCCAACGGCTGTCAGTTCTGCGGCTAATATGACCAGCCCACTGCCACTTCAGTTTGCTAATTCGGTGGGCTATGTCGGTGACTCTGGTTCTCTGTCGGATTACATCATTTCTGATGCGGTCCTTCAGAGATACTCCGAGCATAGCCTTTTCCATAGCTCTTTGAGCGACTTTGAACCGGTGGACTAGTCCAGCCGTGAGTGTCCACGTCTCGGCACCGTAAGTCATGACCGGAAGGACGCACTGGTCAAAGACTTTCGACTTAAGACTTTGAGGGATGGGTGACGAGAAGACTTAACGAAGTTTGATAGTTTGGTTTTTTATAGATTGTTACTAGCATTTAATTCTTAAATTTTCCTTTTATTTGATTTCATTTACATAATGGTTGATCTTAACGGAGCGACATTGTCAAATTGACAAAGCTCCTTAAATAAAGAAAAAAAAACACCTAAGTATAATGCGGACGGCTAAGGAACTGAACTCCCTGCCGAGGAAGTTTTTCCTGATCACTATAATCTGGACATCTTTAAGACAAGACTGAATATGAATCCCTTAGGCAAACGCATATCATCCTAGACCTAATCGGCGCTTTCCATCAGGTGCGATTGTGGTCAAACGTTAGCATATTGACCAAAAAAAAGTACTAGGCCCCAAAAATTAAGTAGATGACTCAAGGCTTAGAGATAAAGATAATGGAATGATCAATCAACAAAGTAGCTCCACGTAGCTCTGTCCATTGCTGAATACGTTCACGGACGGACTCCACTGGTCAATGTTAAAGTGTGAATTACTGTCTTGTAATGTGGTTTGACGGGGATCCCTCCGTTTGGCCAAATTATTTTTCCTCAAAATTCATTTTCCAAAAAACTTTTCGCCCAAGATTCATTTGGCAAATGCACATTTCGCACTTCATTTATTTGGTCAAATTATCATTTGGCAAAATCTTACTTTGAAAAGAAAATAATTCATATGGCAAATGGTTTCTTTTCGCAAATCTGATACTTATGCCAAAAATACTTTGGTCAAATTATCACTTTGCATACTTACTCAAATTATAGTGTAGTTAGGAAAATGATAAGTTGAGCTGATATTGGAATGTAGAAATTTAAAATACAAATAAATTGCCGAAAATAGTATTTATTAAACTAATGATTTAAGGAACAGCTTGTAGAAACAGAAACGATTTTCTAAAGTAAGGCGAGCGAGCGAAGCGAGCGCAGTGACCGTGCCGCGGCAGCGGCCCACGTTATCGCCTCTATCGTTAATGCTTATTTTTAACGATAGAGTGATAACGGTCTGTTTTTGGGTAATAGGTAAAAGGTATTGACAGAAGCGAATAGCTGCAAACCCGACTTCGCGTAGTCTTGTCTGCCCTACCCCTAGAGTGTAATTCAAGCCCGCGTAGGTGTGAAGGGACGAGGCGGCCCGCGAGCTGAGAAGCAGATGGGTTTAAAGCTTGCCGCCGCGGCTGAGGCTGGCTGGCATAGCCGACCAGAAAGCCGAAGCTGCGGGGGTGAGCGAAAATCATCTGCGACGATAAGCTCGCGTGGGACCCCGGAGGCCCGCAGCACCGGAGCTGTGACAGAACCCATGCATGACATGTAAATGTTTGCCATGGCATATTTTGGGAAGAGTATGTTTTGCCGAATAAAACATTTGATGAAATCATATTTGGTAAAATGAAACATGACCAAGCAAGTATTTGTTAAACGATAATTTGCCAAAAAAGGGATTTGCTAATTAAATATTTGCGTTAAGTTGTTTTGACAAATGTTTTTTGTTAAATGAAAATTTGCGTAAAATAGTTTGCGATGTGATATTTTGCGAATTAGTGCCCGCAGTATAACAAGGAGTATTGTTGTAATGTAGCCTCTATGTTAAATAGGTACTGGCTATATTTCTATTAGTTTAATTAATATTCCATTTACTATTTTGTATCTAGACTTTTACTTTTCTATTGTCACTTCTTCCTTCCTTTCATCTTGTTGACAAGTAAACATTTTCAATCTTCAACAGTGTTTTTCTCTAATTTTATCACGTTATCAGCACGAGGCTCTACAAGCGAGCTAGCTGATAAATATAATATTAGTTGTGTTGTTGTACTATGATTTTCACGAAAATATAGTTCGTCGAATCTCGAAAAAAAAAAATTGTGCTACGTCATTGTGCAAAATGCAAGGTAGCGGGGATAGAGTGTCCCCAGGCACAAGCAGCAATGCAATGGGAATGGGAGCGATCCGTATGCTTTCCGGACGGGAAGGCTACAGTGCATGGAAGTTTAAGATGCGATTTTACTTACTGCATGAGCAGCTGTGGGAAGCTGTTGTGGGTTATCCTGATGGAGATGAAACCCCAGAGTCAACGAGAAAGCGTAAGGATGAATTAGCACTAGCCAAAATCTGCATGACTTTAGATGGAGGAGCCATCACTCATGTGAGGAGTGCGGAGAGTGCTAAGGCCGCTTGGACGTCGTTGCAAAACGCCTATGAAGATAAGGGCTATGGGCAGAAGGTTAGCTTTAGAACGTAAGCTTTACCGATATTGTCTTGAAGAGTTTAATACTATCGAAGAGTATATAAATGCCGTTATAAGTACCGCTCAAGATCTCGCTGATATTGGTAAGAAAATCGAGGATTCTTCTTTGGCTGCGATACTATTGGGAGGTCTAACGCATAACTTCGATCCCTTGGTCATGGCTTTAGAAAATTGTAATGTTGAGATTACCACGGTCATGGTAAAGGCAAAACTGTTGAATGAGATGTCGAAAAACCAGCCTTATGATTGTGAGTCTGCGTTGCGTTTCGAAGAAAGGTCAAATTATTCAACATAGTACCAAGACGAAGAAGAAGAAGGAGGTTGTATGTTTTGATTGTCACGTACGAGGTCATACTAAATACAATTGCCCCAATAAGTTGAAGAATAAGCATGATTCAACATCAATAACTGCCTTGGGAGTAAATGGTAATAAAGATACGTGGTACATCGACTCTGGAGCTACTTCTCATATGACTTCAAGGTCTGATTGGCTGACAGAACTCAAACCGCTGCATTCTGGCAAGGTGACCGTCGCTAGCGGAGAAGCGATAGATTCCGTGGGAATCGGAACAGTTTCAATCAGTACTAATAGTAGTATCGACAAGATTAGTGAAGTTGTACTTGTACCTAAATTGAACACTAATTTAATTTCGGTTAAGAAAGCAGTCGATAAAGGTTTATGTGTACTTTTTGATAATACTGGCTGTAATTTTTTTGATAGAGATTATTTCTCTTATAAAGGTAATCCTGTTTTACACGGTTCAGTACATGGCGGGCTTTATACATTAGATGTTAATATTAACAAAAATGTAGCTCTTGATGTGAATTCTGACTGTCATTCTGCAGATTCTCAAGTTCAGGCTGTTGATGTACGCACTAACCGTCTGTCTCAATTTCAGCTGTGGCACAAGCGGTTAGGTCATCTTTGCAGGTTTGACATGAATCTCCTAAGGAATGGACGTGCAGTTGGAATGGATTACTCAGCAGTGGATAAGGAGCCATGTATACCATGTGTTGAAGGGAAACAAGCAAGAAAACCCTTCACGGTAAGTGTGGATAAGCCTAAGAGTACAAATTCGTTATTGGAATTGATCCACAGCGATATTTGTGGACCTATGTCGGAAAATTCTTTTCAAGGTAAGAAATATGCGTTATTCTTCATGATGACTTTTCTCGACTTACTTTTGTTTATTTCTTGGCTTCTAAGACGGAAGTAAAAGCAAAATTTATCGCTTTTCAGTCTTTAGTCGAGCGCCAACAGGAGCTAAAATTAAGGCATTAAGAACAGACTGCGGAACAGAGTATGTTAATGAACAGTTCTCTAGTTATTTACGTTCTAATGGTATTGTGCATCAAACCACAGTTCCACACAGTCCGCAACAAAATGGAGTATCGGAGCGTTCAAATAGAACGATTGTGGAAAAAAGCGCGGTGTATGTTAGCTGGTGGTTTTCTTAGCAAAGCCTATTGGCAGGATGCTATAGAAGTGGCAACGTACCTGAAGAATCGATCCCCGCATAGAGCTCTAGATCGCCTTACTCCTTATGAGATATGGTTCGGCCTCAAAACCCGATTTGAGTCACTTACGAGTGTTTGGCTGTAGAGCACTAGTACACATTCAGATTGTCAAAGGAAAAAGTTGGATGTGAAGGCTAAATAGTACACTTTTGTTGGATATTCGGAAGATCCAGGTAATTATTACTTCCGAGATGCGAGCTATCCGAGAAGACTCTTAAAAGCTAGGGATGTTGTGTTCTTCGAAGATGCTTTCTCTGATTGAAAGGTGAATAATCCTGCAGGCCAGTTTCCTGTTGATCCCCCTGCAGTGATGGTATTCTCAAACAGGAATGAAGCGGAAGTTCAAAATCCCATTGCTGGTAGCTCTGGCACTTCTACTAAGGTGAACGTAGAAGTTGCACAAATCGATCCTGATCCAGAAGACCCTATTTCTGATGAAGAAATTCCCCACGATGAGGAGGATATTCTCGAAGAACAGGTTTTCTACTGATGAACCTACTTTCCAAGGAAGGTATCCCTTAAGGAATCGATTAGCGAAAGATAAAGGTTTTGTGTCAGCAAGCTATAGTTTTGATGAGCCTGAAACCTTCAATCAAGCTATTCAATCAGAAGATAGAGACAAATGGATGGGTGCTATGAGAGATGAATATAGATCCCTCATTAATAATAAAACATGGATTTTGGTTGATAAACCTGATGGTCAAAAGATAATACCATGCAAGTGGGTATATAAGGTAAAGAAGGATGCAGAAGGTGCAGTTGCGAAATATAAAGCCCGGCTAGTAGCCAAAGGCTATAGCCAAACCGCTGGTGTGGATTATACAGAAACCTTTGCGCCAGTAATTCGCAATTCTTCGTTACGTATGATGTTTGCACTTGCAGCAAAATTAGGCCTCAAGATGCGACATTTAGACGTGGACACAGCGTTCCTAAACGGAGAATTGGAGGAGGATGTATATATGGTACAACCGCAAGGTTTTGAGAAACCAAGCCAACAGAATAAAGTTTGCCTACTCAAGAAAGCTTTGTACGGGCTGAAACAAGCGCCTCGTGCTTGGAACACAAAGCTAAATGAAACTCTTTCTGCGTTAGGCTTTAAACGGGCTCCTTCAGAACCATGTATTTATACCAAACTATTTGGAAAGGAACTTGTCATACTGGCAGTTTATGTTGACGACATAATTGTTTGTCATAAAGATGACAAATTGGCAGACGCTGTCAAATGTGATTTGCAAAAATATTTTGGTATTAAGGATTTGGGACTTTTAAACTATTATCTTGGTTTAAATGTTTCCCAAACAAAGAACTGTGTAAAAATTAATCAAAAAACGTTCATTTTAAATGTTCTTAAGAAGTTTAATATGGCAGACTGTAAACCTGCCCCTACTCCCTTACAAAAGGTGAAGTTGGAACCAAATAAGAGCGGTGAGTTGCATCCGTATCCATATCAATCACTCATTGGTAGTTTAATGTTTATATCTGTGAATACTCGCCCTGACATTGCCTATGCAACTAGCTATCTTAGCCAATTTCTTGCAAAGTTTGATAAACAACACTGGTTGGCTGCAAAAAGGGTGTTGCAGTACCTGAAAGGAACAGTAGATTACTGCATAACTTACAAGAGGGTTCCAGATTTCAGTCTGACTGGGTATGCAGACAGTGATTGGGCAAATGATCCCACTGACAGAAAGTCCTATACGGGTTTCTATTTCAGCTTATCCGGTGGAGCAATTAGCTGGGAATCGAAAAAACAGCCCACCGTTGCATTGTCATCAACGGAAGCAGAGTATATGGCCCTAACTTCAGCGGCTAAGGAAGCCACCTTCTTACAGAGGTTGATTCAGGAGGTAAGTGGCACCTCTCTGACTCCGGTTACCGTGCACAATGACAGTCAGAGTGCACATAAGATTGTACTTAATCCTATTCATCACAACAGGACTAAGCATATCGATACCCGTTTTCACTTCATAAGGGAAAAAGTCGCTGAAGGCACTATTTTAATTGAATATGTACCAACTAGTGACATGTGTGCCGATATGCTGACAAAGCCGTTAGGTAGGGTTGCGCATTCCAAATGTACTGTCGGTTTAGGGTTGTGCACTTGACATAGTTAGGTTATTTAGTCAACTATGGAATCTCAATTAAGGGCTGGTGTTGTAATGTAGCCTCTATGTTAAATAGGTACTGGCTATATTTCTATTAGTTTAATTAATATTCCATTTACTATTTTGTATCTAGACTTTTACTTTTCTATTGTCACTTCTTCCTTCCTTTCATCTTGTTGACAAGTAAACTTTTCAATCTTCAACTGTGTTTTTCTCTAATTTTATCAAGTATCCATCATTTTTGAGAAACTATCCGAGACCTCTGGCAACATCCATCAACTAGCAAATTCCTCAGCAAAGAAATGTTTGTAGCAAAAAGCCCATTTTTATATTTGATGGCGGATTTGGCGAGTAGTGACTGCGGTGAAGCCGGGATCGGCTCAACAAGTTATTGGGACGGGATGAAACGTGAACCACGGGCCGATCTAGGGCTGTCGGCTGATAAATTTAATTTTGTTCCTTTGAGATGGAACAACGAACAGAGAAGAAACGCAACTGACAAGAAATACGGCAACATCTAGGTATACTATTTGTAAAGAGCCGTATAAACAACGTGAAAGCTTGTTAGGGAAAGCGAAACACTTGCGTGATACAATCAACAACCAACGCCATCTATTCGCCTCGAAACAAAGTAAGAGCAGGCTACATAATACTTTTTTGGTTTAAAATTAATGGCAATAGTCACTGTAAAAGCATCTCAACGGCGATGTATTATTTCACCAATAAAGTATATTAATTAATTCATTCATTCAATGTATATGTATAATGTATAGTTATTAAGGCTTTTCCTCACTCTTCTTTGCGATGCAAACACTACATTTTGTGTACATAAACATATATGTTTGTCTGGGTGGTTTCTATTCTTATAAGTATGTATTTACATAAGAAAATTATTAAATGTATCTATTTGTAATCCTATTGATGATTCTGATATCCGTAACACAGGTGCTTGAGCTACCTATCTCGGAGTCAGATCAATGTATGTCATGTTGTGAAATATGCGGCTAAAAGAATATTTATTGTCTCAAAGAAATTTACATTTCACTTATAGGACAATATTCAACTTAAATTTACTTATGTTAATTATATTAACAAACTGTGAGCATGCAATTTAAGAATTAATATTATAAATATAATATTTAATAGTTTACCAAAATTGGCAAAGTTATAAAATGAAGTAGAAAATTAAAGGGTTCTTTACATTATTTTTAAAGTTTAATGGGCAAATTGATTTACAATTACCCAATCCTATAATTGACAAGTAAAGGTAAATGAGACGGACCGTTTTGTTACCGAAATGGTACAGTCGCCTGCAATAAAATTTAAATACCTCGACTCTTATGTCTAGAATAATATTGATTGATTTATTTATTTAATTTTCAGTCCCAAACCACAACTGATAACCCTAAAGTCCGAAACACCTATACGTGCAAGCGGTAAAACTCATTTCGGATTTATTGTTCACGAGAGTGATGTGTGAAATAACACGGGTCACTCAACGAATTCTGGAAATATTAAACACTTTTAAATGCATATTCTGACAAGGGTTTTTAAGCGATGGGAAAAATTGTTCGGCCGACATGATATCACTGCCTCATTATTAATATTATTTAATTATTTATTTAATAAACAACATTTACATTAAAGTACAGTAGTCCCGCAAACCGCCGATTAAGGAGGCTCAAAGTCACCCAGAGAGCAATGGAGAGAGCTATGCTCGGAGTCTCCCTGCGTGATCGTATCAGAAATGATGAGATCCGCAGGAGAACTAAGGTTACAGACATAGCCCAAAGGATTGCATGCCTCAAGTGGCAATGGGCAGGGCACATAGCGAGAAGAACAGACGGCCGTTGGGGCAGAAAGGTCCTGGAGTGGAGCCCACGCACAGGCAGTCGCAGCCGTGGCAGGCCCCCCACAAGGTGGACCGACGATCTGGTGAAGATCGCGGGAATCCATTGGATGCGGGCGGCACAGGACCGATCTGTGTGGAGAACATTGAGAGAGGCCTATGTCCAGCAGTGGACGTCTATTGGCTGAAATGATGAGTCCCGCAAAGTTATTTGCATATCTTTTCTGCGTTATTGTTTATTTGCATAGAGGACTTATTATATCATGTAGTTAGGTCTACTTTCATTTAACTATATAACTAGGTTAGTTCAAGTCGGAATCACCTTGCGTCATCGTATCCGAAACGATGAGACTCGCAGGAGAACTGAAGTCACAGACATAGCCCAAAGGATTGCATGTCTCAAGTGGCCATGGGTAGGGTACATAGCGAGGAGAACAGACGGCCGTTGAGGCGGAAGGGTCCTCGAATGCAGGCTACGCATAGCCTTGGCAGGCTCCCCACAAGGTGCGGGCGGCACATGACTGATCTATGTGGAGAACCTTGGAGGAGGCCTATGTCCAGCAGTGGGCATCTATTGGCTGAAATAATGATGATGAACTAACTAGGTTAGCGCAACGTCCCATAGTGAGGCTTGGCTTCCGATAACAAGAGCCTCCATCGTAGTCAATCTTTCTCCACCTCATACCAGTCATCTGCTAAGAGTCCGCGTAAATCTTCATGTCATCTTTCCAGTCATATCTTGGACTGGCGACTGGCCTTCGCCCATTCAAGTTCTTACTGCAATCTTAAGTTATTACCGTACAAAACTTCATGCCGTGCCGTTTTAGAATAAATGTTAAAAAGTGATGGAAATTAATTGAGTCATAGAACCTCTCTTAGAACCCATTTTGTACCTACTTACTACTGGCTAATCCTTATACTGTGATTACATTTCGTAGTCACGTAAATCGCATAGCAATCACGGACCATGGCTCTCCGCCAAACTCATACAAGGCCGCCCAACCATATTGGCATAATCAACCCTTGGCTCTTATTCAGAATCCTTAGTTCAAGTCATCACCCTCGCTCGAATATTGACAAAGATAATGATAGACTTGGGGTCCTAATTTGTAAGGCAGTTTGGTCGGTTGATCGCTGGAGGAAGGGGTTCATTGATCTTGATAATGTGGGCCGGCCGCAATGAGTGGCTTGACAAATTAGGGGCGCCTTGCGACTTATTATAAGTGAACATTGGGTGGAGAAAATTTGAAGTGGGCCAATATACCTAGTACAGGGGATGGTACTTACACTTTTTTTTTGTTGGCCGGTCGGTTCTGTCAACATACGTGTGTACGCTTTGGTTTTAAACAGGGTCACTAGGCTTGTAGGGAGCAGATGGCTCGCCCACTAAAAACTTTAAGCAAGACGTGTGTGCGTCTGTACCACAGTCAGTACCAAGTTTTCGAAAATGGCCATGTACTTTCCGCTGCAGGCGATTGCGGCAGATTCTGACCTTTCTCCCTGTCCTTTACACGACTTATGCGTTCTTATGTTTGTCCTCGTTCGTCACAGGACGTTTTCATTGTAATCCTACTTACATGCGCCGAGTGTAACGGAAAACTCACGCAACGTAGCGGTTAACGTTCTATGTATTCCCCAAAAATGTACAGTCGAACAAAGAAATTTGCTTTATTGAAATCAGTAAAATGGAACCGCACGGACAGTTCACGGGCGGATATGACTTCATACAGCGGAAGCCTAGACGCATTTGGTACTCAATATTAATACATACTTCGATTAGGATACTTTAGCGTGCAACTGTTTTTACATTTTTAGAGGAAGTGAATGATTTTTTTTTCTGATTTTTAAACTACAATATAGCCAAAAGTGATATAGCTTCACTTATGTCACTCATCACCAATCCGATACGTTTACTCCTTCGTTGCTGGCTGTCGGTTTAGTGTCAATCATTTAGAAGAAAATTTATGCTTTTGAATATGGACTTATGGTCAATATGAGTGTCAGGAGGGCTTAGAGAGGACTTGGAGAAGACCGTCGTCGCGGCATTGAGAGTTTTAAACAGGATTTAAGCGCGCATAGTCAGTGCACAGTGGCAAATAACAAAGTATTAAAAGAGTGAATCCACGTAACCATATATTGAATATTTTTGAGGTTACGAAATTCAAAATAAAAACAAGTAAGGAATTCATGTTAGTTTCCTTACAGTACTGTCGCGCTCCTGTGGGCGAAATCTGCAAATAATATTTTATAAAAGTACTGTGGAGTGTACTGTTATAAAATGTTATTTGTGTATAAAAATATTATTTTATACTTTTTAGTTCGTGGTTTTTAAGGCGGTATTTTTTTCGCAGAAAAATTTTTTTCAAGCTTTTTAGTGTCTCATTTTTTTGCCAAAAACTGAGACACTTAATTTTTTTTTTAAATTTGAGGGTTCTTATTTTTTTAACACCAGGATCTGATATCCTAATCATGGTACCAATCCAGGACTATCTACTTTCCAACTAAAAAACAATCATCTAGATCGGTTCATACATGGCAAAGTAATCGGCGAACAAACATAAAAAATATACAATACATATAAAATTTACATACATGTCGAATCGAGAACCTCTTTTTTTTGAAGGCGGTTAAAAAAATGTTACGAATGTTTACGTTACATTACCTTCACACACTTAATTAACACTTGAAACTAGATATTACAAAAGTAATGCACAATGATGGCGGCCTTATCACTACGAGCGATCTCATCCAGGAACCATTTTGGTAAAGTGGTGACGTTGTACTTTTGATTCAGATGACCCGGCCTAGCTGGTAATGGCCCCCGCCAGCTGCAAATCATTCTCGGTCCCGCCGCATTCCCGGCATACCAGCCATACTTCCACATTTTTCACCCGTTACCCCGAGTCACGCGATTTTTTCATTTGCTTACCTATATCTAATAGTCAGCTTGGGCTTGAAAAATGAAAGATGCGGTTTTGTGATTCGAAAATTGGATTGAGTTCGCATGCGAATTTAGTAATCTGTTGGCTAAATTTTAAGCCGCACCGTAACGAACGAGAATATACATACCTATAATGTATCAATACGGGGATTAACACGATATTTATTATGTGAAACAACATTGTGTACTCACATATTTGGCTCGAAGTTTCGGCTACGTTACAGCAGGCGTGGTCACGAGCGGACACTCGTACTCCTACAGGTATGTATATTGTTTTTTAGATTTTCGCGTTGCATTCTAACTATAATGTATCAATACGGGGATTAACACGATATTTATTATTTGAAACAACATTGTGTACTCACATATTTGGCTCGACGTTTCGGCTACCTTACAGCAGGCGTGGTCACGAGCGGACACTCGTACTCGTACAGGTGTGTATATTGTTTTTTAGATTTTCGCGTTGCATTATAACTATAATGTATCAATACGGGGATTAACACGATATTTATTATGTGAAACAACATTGTGTACTCACATATTTGGCTCGACGTTTCGGCTACGTTACAGCAGCCGTGGTCACGAGCGGACACTCGTGACCACGGCTGCTGTAATGATATACAAACCTGTCGCATCCAAACAAGGGAGACACACAGCACGTGTGAAAGAGGGGAAAACTCCGATTCGGTAGAAACGCCAGGCTTTAAATTAGGTCTTCAGGCCAGATAGCGTATAATTCCCAGTTGCGTCGAAAGGTGTCGTTTCAGAGCCCGGAGTATGCTTAGACCATGATCCAGACTCGGGAAGTCTGGTATTTGCAATACGCTTTATTGCAATTACCAGACCAACCAATTCTTACCAATTCTTAGTGGCAGCCCAGAGTCTGGAAGTTGGCGGTCTTGTACCCCCGTGCCTCGGAAAGCACGTTAAGCCGTTGGTCCTGCGCCCAATCCCTCTCTGGTCGTGTCACAGTAGTGTCCCATCGGAATATGAGGGTAAGGGAATAGAGAGTGCACTTGTGTTTGCGCACACACTTGGGCACTATAATATATCCTGCGTACGTGGCTGATCGTTGAGATTGGCCGCCGTAGCCGTAATCGGTTGGATGATATTATTTATTATTGCAATTACCAGACTTCCCGAATCTGCCGTCTGACCTTCGCAACCCTAAGATAAGGGAACCAGACCTACTGGATCACAGTTACACTTCAGAATCAATGTCTCAAATATTTTAGCATTTACAATTTTGAGAAACTATCTGAGATGTGCAGATTTCCTCACGATGTTTTCCCTCACCGCGAAGCTAATGGTAAATAATAGTTTTTTTATTAAATAAATATATGTGATGTTATGAAATAATAAATATTTCACAACATCACATACATTGATCTGACTCCGAGTTAGGTAGCTCAAGCACCTGTGTTACGGATATAAGAATCAACAGTGGGATTACAAATATATACATATAATACTTTTCTTTTGTAAATACATACTTATAATAATACATAGCAAACACCCAGACCAATACAAACAAACATGTTCAATGTTCATGCACACAAAAGTTTGTACTGTGCGGGGATCGAACCCGCAACCCTTGTATCAGAGGCAGCGTTCACTACCACTGTTCCAATCGGGTCGTAAAATTGTGATAAGGTACATACTAAATTGTTCACATCTTTTTTGCAGCCTTCTGTACACTCGAATCGGCGGAAGCTAGACTAAATGCCACACTCAGAATCGTTGATTAAGTTAGTTGGCTACTTAAGAAAAAATACTTGAGCATATTATACGTACGTGGCTGATCGGTGTGATTGGCCACCGTAGCCAAATTGGTTGGAGAAAATTACTATTAAAGGTAAATCTACGATTCCATACACCATAAAAGGTACCCCATTGTAATGGTACCAGTTTTTGTTAGCTCGCTAACATATTGAGTCTTACACTTGAATCAGATTTCTATCGGTAATTCTAAACTATTGTCTCAATTCACAATGGACACAAAATTAATATAAATCATAACATACTATAGGTGTACCCACGCGACATACCCCTAGACACAATACAGAGAAAGCCAGTAGCATATATGACGGTCCAACAAGCATCACTTCAGAGGCCAAGTAAACGAAAGCATTAAGGTGGCAAATCAGTGCGTTAATTATTTTTTTATGTGATAGGCTTTCCCTCTGGATTAGGCTTTAGGTAACTTCATCCGGCAAAACAGGTCACAGCGCAGGATCTGCGGTTTTCTATAAGCCGGCCTATGCATACCATAGCATGGCTCGCCCACTGCAGAATTCGTTGAATCACATTCAAAGGTTATTTTATTAGCTAGGTGAACACGGAGTCGGTATCCCAAAGGCATACCGACTAAATCTTCTGCGAATGTGTCTCACCGCTCCTAGTAAGAAGAAGTCCTGAGGTCTGCCCTTGCAATTACAATGAATGCGATGGCGGATGTGATGCTAACATACGTTTGCACTGCCATACTAGCCCCCAAGCTGCTACTTCACGCCTCTATTCTAGGATTCCAGATCCATTATTTTATGTTACAGTGGTAGACGAGCAGACGGATCATCTGATGGTAAGCGATAGCAACACCAGTAAGTGTGCTAACCTTTGAACCCCCTTTACCCCGATCAGGCCTGCGGTACCCTCACTCACACAGCACAGACGCTGTTTCAAGCCGTGTTATCATTCCGGTTGAGTGAGCCCATTCGTGCAGAAGCGTGGCTCTCCCACGGTCATCCTTGACCCACACGTGTGAACCCACTCGCTAAATTAACACTGTGCCCGTACCAACCAATTGAATAGGACCGTGTTCCATTGTTTCTAAAATACCACCCTTTCAAAACATTCCCATCTGGAATGGGCGCCACGTAGGCGTAGAAATATTTGTGACATTCACACGATTACGTCACGGGAATAAAGTTCAAAGTTGAACGGATCTCGCACGTGACATTCCTGTGCGCGCAATGAGTAGACGTGAGGTTATGGTACACGGAGTAGTAGGGAAATTGAGTCACCGTCTAATTTCCATAGTAATACTCTGCTGCAAGCTTATAAATCGTCAAAGTCAAATTATAAAAATCGTTAGTTTACTTTATAACTTGAAAAATTGTAGCCAGTCTATGAATGAAATTGTGATACTTACCACAATTTGAGGCAATATTTCCATTAGAGTTAATTTATTGGACGAAAACCGTTTGATTGCAATGTGTTGGTTATTGTTGGTTGTTGTAAATTGTCACCTATCAAAAGTCTATTTCTGATTAGTGAGTTTTATAGGAAGTTCTATAACCATTATGACAACACCACGGAGCAAATGGCTCCAGTTTTTTGCAGCCCAGTGTACTTATATTAACCGTGTAACCGTTTCCCGCTAAACTGTGGTAAGATTTCAAATCTTATGACATTCCAAAGAAAAAAAGTCTTACATTCCATGCATTTACAAATTAAAATATTCAATTATCATTATTTAAATTAAACAAAGCATTTTTAACTGGCCTCACATTGAAGTTTTTATTTTTATAATTTATTTGTATTTTATTATATTTTAGTTGTGTGATCATGTGAGGCGCTCGAATTTCAAATTGCTCTCGTGTTTTCTTTTATCAGTTAATATCAAAAGTATGAGCTCTAAATCCTCATTATTTTTATTACAAATTATACCGCCTATCCTATTACGATAGTCCTTTTCATCATGTGGACATAGAAGCGCAATTTTCATCTTCCGTTGACTAGCACAATAAATCACTTTTCTAGTCCTTTATGCCTAGAAATAGTATCAAACACCCATTCACTGACACTAAGTAAAACCTATTCCTTTTCAGTCTAGCTGCCTCCCTGCGATCAACAGGTATCGATCGCGTCTGACGTAGACGCAATGACGTAAGATAGCCTTTTTATGTTGATAAAAAGAGATAGCGAGTGCGGCCAAACAAAGACATCATACACATTGATGTCGAAGAATTTTTTATATCGAGTATTTTTATTATCGAGCATAGGTACATATTCTTTAGAGTTTTGCATTATAATTTATTAATAAACACTGAAACTAACGCGACGTAAATTTTTACGTTCTTAAAGTTTGGAAGTTACATACATAATCATGATATTTTGTATGATATCTCTTCCGCATATTTTCCGTATAGCCTCTATCTTCCCCACGCCTAACCATGCCGAGATGTACGTAGTATATGTCCGTAGCCTGGTTGGTGGCTTACAATAAACCTGTCGTTACTACTGAATCGAAGTTTCCCTCCCTTTCACACGAACTGTGTGTCTCCTTTGTTTGGATACGACAGGTATATTCTCGTTCGTTATGGGACAGGTACAATGTACGCGACCTGTTTAGCACGCGATGTAAACAGATAGCGTCCTCTGTTTATTTATTTTTATATTCTACTTTTAGCATTCTACTCGCAAAGTTGCCAGAGTTAATTTTGTTGTCCCGTCATTCTGAGAAGTTAAAACCTTTATGGTATTTTTCTTTTTCGCTCCAAATGCTGTGTATTTTATTTTTAATTTCATTTTGCGCGCGTTCTGATTTCAAATAGCCAACTTTTCTTCTCGCTGTCATCGTATGTCTAAGCTGCACTCTGGGGTGAGAACCTCCGCAGTAGTCTTACTTGTAGGTAGTTTCTATTTTATAAATCGGAGCGTCTGTTATCAGTAAAATAAAATGAGTCAGATAAGTGGCCTTGCCCATGAACTTATCATCATTACTAGATAGGTAGTCCATTAGGCATGTGTACAGTCGACTTCAGCTCAAATTACCCCCTTACAGTGCAAAAATATCACTTTTGTCTCAGAAATAAGGACGGTGCTAAGTTTAACAAGGGTAACTCGACGTGACGCCGTATGTATTATTCAGAGCCTAGAAAGTGAAAAAAGTTTGAGTATTGTCAATTGACCCTATTGAGAGGCTCAATTGAGTATCGAAGAAGGAACCTAACTGCATTTTTTTTAATATACCTTTTTCTTGATGACGCCGTATTTTGAATTAAAGTTGATTAGTTGACATAATACTTTATGGTATACAGCGCATACGTTACTGCCTTGTAGGCTAAAGATAGTGATTTATTTAATGATAGAATGCTTTATCTAAAATATTAGCACATAGTTGTTAATTATGACATGTTATTGAGACATGCCCGTGGCGCCATAATGGTATCGGTTGGTTAGTAACGCAAGCTACCGACATACAAGCTATTTATTAACGTAATTAAACCGTCGGAAACATCCAGCTGGATCGATATTAGTTCTGTGGTTAAGATCTTCTTAGCAGCACTTTCATATACGAGCACTATACCTTCGAAATTTTAGAATCTAGATAGGTATATACAAAAATATTTTTTTATACAATGACGGTATAATAGCTTGCCTCAGCCTAATGCTGCATGCAAGACGAGAACCTACGTTCCAATTACATCGTAGTAAACTCCACTGATGTTACAAGCGTCCGTAGGCTTTGGCAATTGCTTACCTATCACATAGTTATAGGTGGCAGACGAGCTTACAGATCACGTGATAGTAATCGATTGCCGCCGTACACAAATGCGCTGTCAAACGGATTGGCCACTCTCCCCCTTCCCCATCCCCCGAACTGGGCACTCTCACTCAGGGAAACACAGCGCGAACGCTGCCTCATGCCGATTATCAGTGAAGCCATGGTATCACTGACTCAAGACGAAAGTCTTCAATGCGTGTGTGTTGCCAGTGATGACATTCGGAACCGAAACGTGGCCGCTTACAATGTGTCGATTAAGGAGGCTCAAAGTCTCCCAGAGAGCAATGGAGAGGGCTATACTCGGAGTCTCCCTGCGTGATCGTATAAGAAATGATGAGATCCGCAGGAGAACTAAGGTCACATACATAGCCCAAAGGATTACATGCCTCAAGTGGGAAGGGGCAGGGAACATAGCGAAAAGAACAGACGGCCGTTGGGGCGGAAAGATCCTCAAGTGGAGGCCACGTACAGGAAGTCGCAGCCGTAGCAGGCCCCCCACATGGTGGACCGACGATCTGGTGAAGATCGCGGGAATCCATTGGATGCAGGCGCCTTAGAACCGATCTGTGTGGAGAACATTGGGGGAGGCCTATGTCCAGCAGTGGACGTCTATTGGCTGAAACGCTGATGAAAAATGTTGATGGTATCACTTTGATTTTGCCGGCCCGCTCGTACCAAAGCGCGACTCTCCCACGGACAAGGTGCAATTTGTAAAATGAAATCACTAGCCCTGAAACACAAACTTACTGGCACACATTACGAAGCGACTGTCACACCGGACGCGAGCAGTGGCAGCCGGACGCCCAAACAGACCCACTCATATCCGGACCTGTCACTCATCATAAACATCGGTTTATTGGACTTTTACTGATTTGACATTTTGCATTCATCAGGGCAAACTTTATAATATGTATGTTTGAAAAATATAAAATAATTATAATTGTAATATTTTTTTTACCTGCTAGTTTTTAGAAGAAGATTCATCGTGCCTAAAGTACCGGGCCGTGATCTCGGGGTCCTGGGTTTGATTGCCGGGTCGAGCAAAAAGTATGTTTCGAATTTTTCGAACATAGCTCGGGTTTGTAATCACCAATCAGCATATGGCAAGCGCGGTGATTAAGCCTATTCCCATAGTGGCGATGACTTGATTCTATGATGGAGGCCTTTGCCCTACAGCCTACAGTGGGACAGTATATAGAGGCAATTTACTTAATTAAAATTCTTCGATTATAAACTATGACAATTTGTTGATGAGCACTGTCGATGAGGCTTCTCCTAGCACACCCGAACCTGAGACAATTTAGAAGTGTTCATTGCCTAAGCTTATGTTTGTTCAGTGTCTGTGTATGTTTAAGTAAGTACGTGTTTCTGATTCCTTTTACGTCTCGTATCCGTAACACTTGGTCCGGAATTAGGTCAATATACTATGTGAGACATTGTATGACTTTGTCATTCACATTTGGTTCAATATTAACTTAGCAAAATTGACTGACTGTTAGTATCCCAAATCTCCGTTTTAGTAAACTGTTTCCATCTAATTTTCACCTTAATCGAGTTTGAATCGTGTACGAAAGACTAACTCTAAAATGCATTTGTTTCTCGCGCGTCACAGTGACGTAACTGTTACCGGACGCCGGACATGCGATTAAGCCCGGCGCCGGACGTCACTCAGCATAAGTGTCGGCTCGTTGTGAGGTTTGATCGGATATTTACCGATACGCTATTGCAATTTTGCTCTTGATTGTAATGGCCAACTAAAAGTTGTATTGCACGGTAAATATGGATCATCATCGTCATTTCAGCCAATAGACGTCCACTGCTGGACAAAGGCTTCCCTCAATGTTCTCCACATAGATCGGTCATGTGCCGCCCGCAATGGATTCCCGCGTTCTTCACCAGATCGTCGGTCGACCTTGTGGGGGGGCTGCCACGGCTGTGACTTCCGTACCGTGGCCTCCACTCGAGGACTATTGTTAGATAAGAGAGAGTTTAGCTAGATTGCATCAGAAGTTTTATTGGTTTCAGGTGCGATCTTGCTCGATCATTTCAATGTCTAATGTTTTTCCATTTGTTTTATTTGAACGCTTTTAAAAACTGACTACAAACTATTCGCAAACTTAAATGTCAAAGTTTGGCTATAATTTCAACATTATGAACTGTAAAGCAGGTATTTGTTTTAATCATCATCATAAGCCTGTTATTTGGTGCACCACAAGGTGGACCGACTATCTGGTGAAGGTCGCGTGAATCCATTAGATGCGGGCGGCGCAGGACCGATCTGTGTGTAGAACACTTGGGGAGGCCAATATCCAGCTGTGGACGTCTATTGGCTGAAATGATGATCAGCCTGTTTCAGTCCACGGATAGACATATGCTTCTCCTAATGTTCGCCACATGTTGACTATTCGCATCCAGTTCCAGCTAACCGTTATGCGTAGATAGTAACTCCATCTGGACTGAGGGTGCCCCGCACTAAGTTTTCTGAGAAGTGGTCTCCATTCTAGAACTGAGTAGTAGATTTAATTTAATATTGTTTGTAGTCGATTACATCAATATACCTTTACTATTACTTACATTATAAAAAATCTTTCACTTTATATTGTTTTAAACTTTCATGTTAGTGACCATGAAAATAGTTATTTATATCTTACTCGCAAAAACTTCAGTTAGTACTCCGTGACCAAGGCGTTTGCAATAGTGCCGAAATATCGGAAACTCAAAAATAAGGTACATGGTAGAAATCCCGTAAATAACTATTCTAACCTCATATTTATGTATTTGATAATGTGTAAGTATGTATGTTTAAAATCTTCAGATTATTACTTATAATACCTTCCATATTTTAAATATGTATAAGTAGTTATTAATATTTATTATATAATATCATATTTTGCCGCCACAAATTTTCTGCTTCGCCCAATGGTTGACTGGTAGAGAATGCTGTAAGGCATTAAGTCCGCCAATTGTACTTTTTTTACTTTGTGCAATAAAGAATAAATAAATAAATAAATAAACCTTTCACTAATATATTCATGTGATAGAATGCATTTGTTAAATTATTTTTATCTACACTCGTAGGCAAAATAGTCTCCTCTTTTCCCTAAAAGGAACATGAAGTCGAAAAGTTAATTACGTATTAATTGGATTGAAACACAAGCTACGAAGTTAAAATGAGGAAGTTATTGTTTATATCGTATAATTCTTGTCGGAAAGTTTGTTTACTGCTTCAACACTGTATTTGTGATTTTGTTGGTTTGCAATAAATTAATTTGTTGAGCAACGAAATTTAAACCCGTTAACTGATCACTTTTTGCAAATAGATTGCTTACTGTTGTTTTTTATCTTCACTTTGTTTTTTTGTTTCTGTTTGTTTACTCGTTCCTTCATTACATAAATTATAGGGCGGTCAGAATTGTCGACGACCAGGCACTTTCCGACACACTTGATCCTCTGTCATTGCGTAGAGATGTAGCATCACTGAGCATCTTCTATCGCATTTACAAAAAGGGGAATGTTCCGAGGAGCTGTTCGGTTTATTCCAGCTGCAATTGTTCACCACCGCACATCACGTCAGAACGCCAAATTCCATCCACATCACCTGGATGGATTTATATCGACTACAGTGCGTTTCTCACGTCATTTCCTACCACGCACAGTAAAACTGTGGAACCAGCTGTCATCCGTGGTGTTTCCGAACAAATACGACCTGGTGACCTTCAAGAAAAGGGTGTACTCCTTTCTTAAGAGCCGGCAACGCATATGTGATACCTCAGGTGTTGCAGATGTCCATGGGCGGCGGTGATCACTTTCCATCAGGTGTGCCGTCTGCTCGTTTGTCCGCTATAATGTAAAAAAAAAAATGAATAAATTCTCGTCTTAGCGTGTAATTTCCGGTTGCGTTCTAAGATGTCACTCTGGAGCCTGGGCTGTGCTTAGACCATGATTCAGGATTCGGGGAGTCTGGTAATAACAATGAAACGACTGCCAAAAAAGTATCTTTCAAAAGATTGGAACATTTGCATCTGGAATAGTGCAGGGATGCGGAACAGTGAAACGCTATATCTTTTGAATTACTATATCTTTTTTATAAATCTAACGACAAAACGCCGAGATCTGTACGCCGTAATTTTATTTTATTTTATTCGGAAGAATATATACAGGGCGTATCTGTGAATATTTACATCCCTTTAACCACGTGTTGTACCAACCATTCTGAACAACGTTTGTTCAACGACTTTTCAAAATATATCGAAAAATTTTTCGACTTCATACAAAATGATCAAGTCACGTGACCGACTTGTATGAAAAGTTGAATTTTTTTCATGCGAATTTCTTAAAGTGATAGAACAAATTATGTTCATAATGGTTAGTAGGACACGCGGTTAAAGGGATGTAAATGTTCACAGATACACCCAGTATGTCCGCGGTCTGTGTACTTCACTTTCCAAAAGATTCATATCACATCACTAATCTGTCCTAATTAGAAGCCGGGGTAGAACTCCAACCGGCATAAATTCCGAAGGCATAAACATTTTAGCTGTGTTGACCTTAAATTTCGTTATTCGGGCCCTGGTGCGCAAGTAATGGACAGGCTTAGTGTGTAATTACTCGGGAATATTTTGTTGATGGTTCCTATTTGGTGGAATTGTGACAATCAACATTGTTAAATTTTCTTTAGAAGATTTGGAAAGTCAAGAGCTCCTTACCCACCTGGTCTTGTCACTCCCAAATTCCATCCAGTGTTTGTGTAGGTCCCATCATCTTAATAATAATTGTGTAGGCCTAATATCATTCGCGAAACTAAAGCACATCGACTTCGCTAGCTCGGCCACCTCGAGAGAATGGGAGAGGATCGTGCAGTGAAAAGAGTGTACCTGGTACTGACCTGGGCCGGCTAAATGGTCGAAGGCCAGCTGGCCGTCCAAGATACCGCTAGAGAGACGAGGTTGAAAAGGATTTGCGTGGTCTTCTTGCAGAAGGCAGGAGGTAGCGCAGGACCGACCTAGATGGAGACTCTTATTGTCGGAGGCCAAGGATCAATCTGAGTTGCTGCGCCAACCTAGTTATTTAGTTAAGATCTCCTTGTCTCTAATATAAATCCTTGCGGTTGGCCGGCTGTTTGAGTGTCGTATGGGTATTAGTTTTCTACTTGGTAAATTATGTAATTGTATTTCATTGTTTACTTGCCTTCTTTTCACGTTACAATACAGCAAAAAATCAATGATATTCTTTTTGTAAGGAAAAGATGGGGAGTTTCTGAAGAATGACTCGGCAAAACAACCCACCGTGTGTCGCGAAAAATGGTGATATCCCAAATTTGTAGGGGGCTCGGTCAGGACCTTGTACCTTACTTAGTTGTCCAAAAAAAATGGCCAATATACATACTACATCGCATAGATATGATTTAATTTCTTTACAATGGCTTCATGTAATGGCACAAATAAAAAATATAGCAATACAGACCAGCACAATTTAAAAAAAAGTTGAAAGATGTACACATCCTGTAATATCTAGTTTTTAAGTTTTCATAATTCATTTTAAGTGCAATAAAAGTTTATTCATTCATTCACAACATCTTCATGCCGGGAATTATTGATTTATCTATTTAATTAAACAGGTTCTTAAACCTATGACAAAGAGCGATTTACGCTTAAATAATTACAGTAGCGAGTTAAGTTGCTTCATCAGCGAGTTAAGTAATTTTTGCCGTGTGACCGGCAAAAATGACGCTCTTATGATATGATTCTTAAGTTGATGACATCTGTCAGCTGTCAGTTTTAACAAGCCAGACATTCGATTCCCCTGCTAACAGCTATATTCATAACTAACAGTCCTTCTTTGATCTCCTAATTAATTTTAACAATGATTAGTGTATATAAAATTATGATGAAGTTATTACAGTTTTCTCTTGTTCAAAACTCACTCATATTAAGCGTACCTATAAATTTTAAAGTTGAAAAACATGTCTCCACCCTGTTTTTATTCAAAGTAGGTGAAACGATATCATTTTTAACTGAAACTTTTCCGGAATTCAGCTGAAGTTTTTCTCGTAAAATTGTAATAATAACCCACTACGGTTTATTCTTTTAACCATACGTCATGGAAAAACTTTACCATCAGGTGATTCGTCTGCTGGTCTGCCCCTTATGACATATTATAAAGCTATGCCTGAATTGCAAGTGAAAACTATTATTGATATAGGTAGTATAGCGTGAAAATAAGCTTTCACGAGACCAGGACGAGGTGGTACGAAAATTGGATTTTTAAAACGTAATGCGACTGACATTTATGCAAACTAATAAATCTAATATGTAGATAAGAAAGTTAAAAGGCTGGCAGCTACCTCGCCCAGCGAATTTCCATTGCGATCCAGCGGGGGAATGCTGCCAGCATTTAGGGACCACAGAAACCTACTTTGTTTTAACTTTCCTTTTTACTTACTTTTAGCTTAGCTTTTAATCTCAATTATTGTCTTAAATTTTTTCCCCTTATTACAAACCGCGAACGAAGATAGTCCTGGAACAGACTTGCCAGCCCCTTTTGACGGACCGGGATGACGTGAGCTTTAGTACGGTAATAACTTTAGGTTGCGATTTAGAATAAGGTGGATTAAGTTTTTCTTCTTTTGTTCAATCCTATATATACGGCCTAGAGCCGTATTATAACAAATATGTAAATAGTAAAATTTATCTACTTAATTGGTGAATCCGTTCACGTAGTGTCTTCTACCTAGTGCCTGTTACTTTACATAGGTACAATGTAGAACATACAGGGTGATATTGTTCTTCACTTTCCAAAAGATTCATATCACATCACTAATCTGTCCTAATTAGAAGCCGGGGTAGAACTCCAACCGGCATAAATTCCGAAGGCATAAACATTTTAGCTGTGTTGACCTTAAATTTCGTTATTCGGGCCCTGGTGCGCAAGTAATGGACAGGCTTAGTGTGTAATTACTCGGAATATTTTGTTGATGGTTCCTATTTGGTGGAATTGTGACAATCAACATTGTTAAATTTTCTTTAGAAGATTTGGAAAGTCAAGAGCTCCTTACCCACCTGGTCTTGTCACTCCCAAGTTCCATCCAGTGTTTGTGTAGGTCCCATCATCTTAATAATAATTGTGTAGGCCTAATATCATTCGCGAAACTAAAGCACATCGACTTCGCTAGCTCGGCCACCTCGAGAGAATGGGAGAGGATCGTGCAGTGAAAAGAGTGTACCTGGTACTGACCTGGGCCGGCTAAATGGTCGAAGGCCAGCTGGCCGTCCAAGATACCGCTAGAGAGACGAGGTTGAAAAGGATTTGCGTGGTCTTCTTACGGATGACTGGCAGGAGGTAGCGCAGGACCGACCGAGACTCTTATTGTCGGAGGCCAAGGCTCAATCTGGGTTGCTGCGCTTACCTAGTTATTTAGTTAAGATCTCCTTGTCTCTAGTATAAATACTTGCGGTTGGCCGGCTGTTTGAGTGTCGTATGGGTATTAGCTTTCTACTTGGTAAATTATGTAATTGTATTTCATTGTTTACTTGCCTTCTTTTCACGTTACAATAGAGCAAAATATCAATTATCTTCTTTTTCAAAGGAAAAGATGGGGAGGTTCTGAAGAATGACTCGGCAAAACCAGCCACCATTTGCCACGAAAAATGATGATATCCCAAATTTGTAGGGGGGCTCGGTCAGGACCTTGTACCTATACTTAGTTGTCCAAAAAAAATGGCCAATATACCTACTACATCATTTAGATATGGTTTAATTTCTTTACAATAGCTTCATGTAATGGTACAAATAAAAAATATAGCAATTCAGAACAGCACAACAGCTTCATGCCGGGAATGATTGATTTATTTATTTAATTATACAGGTTCTACACCTATTAAACACCTATGACAAAGAGCAATTTACACTTCAATAAGTGCAGTAGCGAGTCAAATTGCTTCATCAGCGAGTTAAGTAATTTTTGTCGTGTGAACGGCAAAAATGACGCTCTTATGATATGATACTTAAGTTGTTGACATCGGTCAGCTGTCAGTTTTAACAAGCCAAACTTCCAATTCCCCTGCTAACAGCTATATTTATGGCTAACAGTCCTTCTTTGATCTCTTAATTAATTTTAACAAAGATTAGTGTAAATAAAATTATGATGAAATTTTTACAGTTTCCTCTTGTTCAAAACTCACTCATATTAAGCGTACCTGTAAATTTTAAAGTTTAAAAACATGTCTCCACCCTGTTTTTATTCAAAGTAGGTGAAACGATGTCATTTTTAACTGAAACTTTTCCGGAATTCAGCTGAAGTTTTTCTCGTAAAATTGTAATAATATCCCACTACGGTTTATTCTTTTAACCATACGTCATGGAAAAACTTTACCATCAGGTGATTCTGCTGGTCTGCTCCTTATGACATATTATAAAGCTATGCCTGAAATAAAAACTATTATTTATGTGGGATTGGTGATCGATAGATGCATGCCAAGGAACGTGTATGAGTTCGATGTTTGAATTAGAATGACGTGCGAGAGAGAGAGAGGGAGATGAGAGACGACGTATGGTGGACGACGATGTGTAAAGACGGCGCTTATAAATAAAGTAATAATCATTCCTTTAATCCCTGGCTTTATTCGAAACCCCATCCCACATTTATATAGGTAGTATAGCGTGAAAATAAGCTTTCACGAGACCAGGACGAGGTGGTACGAAAATTGGATTTTTAAAACGTAATGCGGCTGACATTTATGCAAACTAATAAATCTAATATGTAGATAAGAAAGTTAAAAGGCTGGCAGCTACCTCGCCCAGCGAATTTCCATCGCGATCCAGCGGGGGAATGCTGCCAGCATTTTGGGGCCACAGAAACCTACTTTGTTTTAACTTTACTTTTTACTTACTTTTAGCTTAGCTTTTAATCTCAATTATTGTCTTAAATTTTTTCCACTTATTACAAATCGCGAACTAAGATAGTCCTGGAACAGACTTGCCAGCCCCATTTGACAGACCGGGATGACGTGAGCTTTAGTACGGTAATAACTTTAGGTTGCGATTTAGAATAAGGTGGATTAAGTTTTTCTTCTTTTGTTCAATCCCTATATATACGGCCTAGAGCCGTATTATAACAATATGTAAATAGTAAATTTATCTACTTAATGGGTGAATCCGTTACACGTAGTGTCTTCTACCTAGTGCCTGTTACTTACAATAGGTACAATGTAGAACATACAGGGTGTATCTGTGAACATTTACATCCTTTTGACCACGTGTTCTATCAACCATTCTGATCAACATTTGTTCTATGACTTTTGGAAATTCGCATAAAAATTGACTTGATGACTTGGTCATTTTGTATGGGGAGTCGAAAAAATGTTGTTCAGAATGGTTGGTAGAACACTTGGTTAAAGGGATGTAAATGTATATACCTTTTTCATTAAAAACTTCCAATTTAATTGCTGCTGTGACTGATCTAAAAATGGTTAAGTTGCAAAGAAGTTTCAAGCATCGTGAAATAGCCTTAGAAACGAGAATTATTTTAGACCGAAAGGTACTACCTGTACTAGTTGTAAATAAGTTAAAAACTTCCAAATGTAACAAGTTATAACACTGTTCAATACAACTCTTCTGCGGAAGCTTCCAAACGACTGAATACCTGACTACCATGATAGACCAGGTGACGGACGCTAAAATAATGGGAACGTACCTATTTGATTATACACCGTGCTTTTTTAACTGTCGTACACCCTTATCGAGGGCATTATACTGATGACAACAAACATTTTCCTCCAAGGAACATAGCGTCTAATCTAAGAACTGACTTTCATGTTTGTTCTTTATGGACTTTAATTGAATAAAGTTTTTGATTTTTATAAAAGCACGCCAATGCTTTGGAAATCGTTTTTATCTGCAAAAACTTCGCGTATTATTTATTATTTGCTCCCTTTAGGAGAATATCTAAGATATAAATTAAAAAAATTGGGAGCTATCAAAAGCAGCATTTTATTTAAATAGACTAATTATCAGACTCAATAAAAAAAAGTAGCTTAACTACACTTGTATTATGGGTAAAAGAATAAATCAATATTCTCACGCCTTGATTTTAGTCGGGTAGTGACTTCCTATACACAGACCACTCACGTCTTTTGATACGTTCGGCACTTGGTCTACAACCGCTATCGATCTAAGCACCCAAACTTCGTGGATTGTTTATTCTGGTGGCGGTTACCTACTCTAAGACAATTTCTGCTTGCTATACAGAAGTTTGTTTTGCTGAATAAATACGCCAGTTTGCTTGTTGCTTTAGCCTTCAAGAGGTGTAATGAAATCAAATATGTTCGTATGTGACCCCTTTATGGGAAACTTGTCTAATGATTTCAATAATTTAAACAGATACATAAACTTTGAAGACCTCCTTTAATCATCATCATAATTTCAGCTAATAGGCGCCCACTGCTGGCCCTAGGCATTCCCCCATGTTCTCCACATAGAACGGTCCTGTGCCACCCGCATCCAATGGATTCCCGAATCCTTCACCATATCGTTACTCCACCTTGTGGGGGGCCTGCCACGGCTGCGACTTCCTGTACGTGGCCTCCACTCGAGGACTCTTCCGCCCCAACGGCCGTCTGTTCTCTTCGCTATGTACCCTGCCCATTACCACTTGAGGCAAGCAATCCTTTGGGCTATGTCTGTGATTTTAATTCTCCTGCGGATCTCATCGTTTTTAAAACAACAACAGGAGATTCCAAGCATAGACCACTTTAGCGCAGGCGAAATGATACCTAGAGGCAGTGAATGATAAAACTATTTTCGATAGTCATGGTGTAACCCGAAAAGGTATAACTTCTTCGCGGAAGACTGAGGCGACGATAGTGAGATGATCTCGACGTGTATTAAGAATGGTCTACTTCAGCTCAGAAACGAAAGAAAAAGAAGAACAGTAATTATGTTTTAGTCCGCACTGGGTCACATTTTTCATTTCATTTCATATTCGTTAAAAACATATTTGTAACATAAGCCAGGTTAATTTCCGAAATAAAATTAATTCAATAATCCATGTTATTAAACGTCTGTCTACCTGTCACAATCCGTTTAGCCAGTTTTACACAATGATAATTTGAGAATAAATATTTTTACATGAATAGGATTAAAACTTCTTTGAATCCTAAAAATATTAACGCTTAAAATAGGCACGAATTAGTTCTCTATTAACAATGCCCTCCAAACCGACATTTCGGTCATGGCGGCCAATCTCAGCGATCAGCCATCGACGCAGGACATATTATAGTGCACAAGTATTAGCGCAGACACAAGTGCACTCTCTATTCCCGTACCCTCTTATTTCGATGGGACACTAGTGTGACACGACCGAAGAGGGATTAGGCGCAGTACTAACGGCTTAACGTGCTTTCCGAGGCACGGGGGTACAAGACCGCTAACTTCCAGACTCCGGGCTAGCACTGAGATTTTTTTATCAGAAAAACTCAGGTACAAATTTTGCGCCTGGGGTCCGGGTCCGGCCCGACCCGGACCCCAGGCGCAATCGTCACTTGAAAGTGCGACCCACTAACCATTGCGCCACCAAGGCAGTATTACCCAGTAGCAAAAAATTAAACTTATGCATTCCTCGTTAGCAATTACCGTTCACATAGAATATTTGCAATACAAAGTTTCCCTGTTAGTATAATTTTTCGATCATGTTGCATTTTACATTTATCCTTATTAACAATCGATAATTTATGTCATCGATATTTACATGCCTTTGCTATTGTTATAAATAATAATATTCATATATTATATATTATATATTAGTCCTAGCCGATTTCGGCTACAGCGACCGCTTACGGACTCCCATTACGAGTCAAATGCCTGTTGGACTGCCCTCTCGTGCGCGCGCCAGTGGCTGGCATAGCCTATCTTTTCGCTAAATGTGCGGTTGCACGTCAGGCAGGAGAGGACACCATCCCGGTAATTATATGGGTAAAAAATAATATTCATACTAAGTAGCTAAAGTACTCACTTGATTGTGTTACGAATATCAATCTTACCAGGTACAAAAAAGTGCGTGAGTGAGGGTACCGGAAGCCCAATCCGGGAGAACGGGGGGTTTAAAGGTTGGCAGCGCACTTGGGACTCCACTGTAGTCGCGGATGTCAATGGGTGGTGGCAATCGCTTGCCATCAGGTGATCCGTCTGCTCATCTGCAACCTATGACATAAACAAAAACTATTTTAAATCTATTAATGTACGTTATATTTACTGATGCAATAAATACAGTTCGTAGGTGTATAAACTAATAACTGATGACTACACATACATGGCGGCGCATGGGCATGTCACTCTGTCACGGTCAAGCTCCGACTCGTCGCCAGCACTGAACTTGGATTCCACATTTTTTTTGTTTCACAACCGTGATTTATACCCTACCCTAACTTTTCCACAATGCAACGGATGGAATGCACCATTTTACCAAATTCGTTTGTGCAAGGTTTTTTATCTGTGTCCGCTTGGACTATTCTTGTGCACCAAGAATAGGATATTGGTAAAAGGTTTTTTTTTTCAATCAAATGGTATCACCATCATCATCAGCCCATTTAAGTCCCCACTGCTGGGGCACGGGCCTCCCTCAATCACATGAGGGGTAATTGCCATACTCAACCACACTTGGCAGACGGGTTGACGAGGGTTTTGATATAAATGCAGAGTTTTCCTTCTCTGGGTGCTGATGATCATGCCAGCAGCTTTACCTTAGTCGCCTTTTACAATACCTTGGTAAGAGTGAGGGTGGCCTATTCTACTCTGCCGGGGACCACACGGCTAATGGTAATATATGGTATTTGTAACGCAATTGTAAATAGCTCAATCTAAAATATAAAAGAGATGCTTTACGTAAACATTTAAAATTAAGGCAGTATTTTTAACTTCAAATTACCATGTAAATTAGCAAAAAGGATAGAATCTTGACAAAATACCCTGCTAATGACCAGATAAGTAATGTTTTTACTGTCCCTTTACACACACAGTAGCTTTATATAGGACTGCCTTAGCCCGGGATTACCTGTACGTCTTGTAACTCGCAATGAACAAGAATGTATGTTATGATTACTAAAATTTGACTTTCCCCAATTATACAAAACGTTAGAATAGTAATTTACGGGATTTCTACCAAGTACCTTATTTTTGAGTTTCCATTAATACGCCACGGTCACGGAATAACAGTATCTTCTACTTAATTAGTGGGAGTAACTAAGTAAACAAAACGACATTATTGTGAGAATCGATTGAATTTATATTTTTTTTATATATTATGCGGCTATCTGTGGGGTAAACGAGTTCTGGAGTGGAGACCGCGTCTTGGCAAACGTAATGTAGGGCGCCCTCTGGCTAGGTGGGGGGACGATCTGCGCAGGATGGCTGGCAAGAGCTGGATGCGAGAAGCCATGGATAGATCACAGTGGCGAACAATTGGAGAGGCCTACATCCAGCAGTGGACTACGATAGGCTGATGATGATGATGATTATATATTATGGCTCTACCCGAAGATATCTTGCAAGTAACTTATTTAGAATAAGTGGGTTAGTCAACAGTAGGAGTCAGTCACAGTTACTCAGTAAAACGCCGGTTTTTTACGTTTTATCGACCTACGGATTCTGCCGATACCATTCTAAACACAATCGTGGATTTTAAGACTATTAGGTCCAAGCAAGTTGTCCGTGACAACTCACTCGACACACAATAGCAGTGGTTAAAATGATACAATTCAACGATTCTTATTATCAGTATCACTTTGCGGCACTTCACTGCACAAATAAACACCAAATTGGTGCACTAAAAACCACTAGATAATAATTTAAAATCTTTTAATTACATCAGCGCACGCGTAGTGTTTGATTCCTACCGCCAGAATTTATATTAATTAATACATTACGTACATTTGTGACAAGACTGTTCTGTCCCGTCAATTTCATTTTTTTTATGATATAGGTGGCAGACGAGCCGACGTATCACCTGATGGTAAGCGATTACCGCCGCCCATGGACACTTGCAACACCAGTGGTGTCACAAGTGGGCTGCTTACCTTTTAACCCCAATTCCCCTGGATTGGGCCTACGGTACCCTCACCCACGCAGCGAAACACAGCGCATGCACTGTTTCACGCCGGTTTTACTGTCGCCAAGCAGCCCACTCGTTTGCCGAATGCATTCTATAAAAAAAAATACTAGATGACACTAGGGGGAGGGGGGCGTTTTCCATCACATCCAGAGATATGCATTTCCAGCAGATTCGAAACAACTGCATATGTGCTAAAAGTATCAAATAACACCACATTTTGCTTACAAAAACACAAAATGGAAACATTATGCTTTCCCCTCTCAATAAAGCCATAATCTCATCGGGCCCGCACGAAAATAACATGTTAAACTTTATCAGTTTTATTACACACTCTAGTTTCTGACTTAATGAAGTAACTCGTAGTAGCACTTATTCAGTCTCTTACAGCGTCCTACTTTCGCACCAATATGGTAACCCTGCCGGCATATCATCAATTCACTCGACAGCCACACTGAAATGGACTCTAAACCATGAGGCGTAAGAGCGACCGAATGTGGGTCGTACGTAAAGGCCCATAAATTGAAAGGAGGGTAGAGATGTGGCATTTTATATCATAAACGATTTTTGACCAATTCCTTTTACTAAAAAGTATTGATGATACAGCGTGTGTTCATTATGTTAATAAAACTCAAAGATTCCAACGAGATTGTGATATGAATCTACTAGTAAGTATTTTTAACGAAAAAAACAGCTCCTACATATAGTCTTGTCTAGTATTTCATACTCAATGGAAAACCATGAGCTATTACAGTTATTTTGGTACCTGAAACCAAAATTAGGGGAAAGAAAATCGTGGCATCACAGGTAATCCGTTTGCTCGCCTGCCACCTATCACAAAACAAAAAGTATTTTCTGTTCTATAACAACACGTTGGTAAAAACAATGAATCTAGGTTAATAGCAATGTGAACTCATTATGCTTGTGTAATCTACCTACTTTCCATCACATCTGTTGGTGTTTCCGAACAGATACGACCTGGTTATCTTCAAGAAAAGAGCTTATTCATCCCTTAAGAGCCGGCAACGCATCTGTGATGCCCCATGCGTAGCAGATATCCAGGGTGGCGGTAATCACTTACCATCAGGTGAGCCGTCTGCTCGTTTGTCTACTATAAAAAATCGTACATGATGCATTACTCAGTAAATAAATAAATACCAAAGGGATAAAACAAGCATTATCTGCAACATAAAAATCATCGGATTTTGGAAACTTGCCTAGGTCTGAATTTTAGTAAATGAATAGATCTAGAATTGCAAGGTGGAATAAATCGTATAAAGTCGGTTGAACTACCAAGCAAATTTTTAGTAATCGAAATTTAATTATTAAATTATTCGATACATTTTGTATTAAAATAATCGATAGTTTCACTAATATATTACTGGTTCACATCTCTAAACCAGCGTGCAAAACGGTTTACGTAGTATTCATTCAAGATGCGATGCGGCATACATTGACGACTTAAGCGAGAGCGGCAAAACGTTCACAGATCGGATGCAGGAGAATATCAAAGGATTCATTTCTACTTGAGTGTACCAGTTTTGGTGCATTCCAAAAAGTATTTTACATCTGAAATTTGGCCACTCGTTCGCTGCTGACGTTGCCTTTTGCAATCAAAAAGTACTTTTTTCCTATTAAGACTAGCCCTTTCCTATTAATACAACGCCTCTTTGGTCTAGTAGTTGAGGTACCGGGCCGTGAAATCAGGGTCCTGGGTTCGATTCCGAGTGAAAAGTGTGTTTCGAATTTTTCGGACATAGCTCGGGTTTGTGATCACCAATCCGCATTTGGCAAGCGTGGTGATTAAGCCTAATTCCTATAATAGTAGCGATAACTTGATTTCTATGATTGAGGTCTTTGCCCTGCAGTGGGACAGTTTATATGCTGAATAAAAAAAAACACTACCTAACATTACTTAGATATTCCACATGCTCTATCGTGTCAATTTTTTTAATCAAATGGGGTTCAGGTAAGCGTATGATTAGCCCACTATACCTTAGCCTGCTGGTTGAATGCCACCATGGAGCTTGCAGGCGTGCTTGGTTGCACCACGAGATGGCGGCCGTGAGATTAACATGGTTGCAACAGTTCCTATTACTGACAACAGGGATGTGACTTGGAATGACCAGGGCCATATTCAAACTCGGTGTTCTGCACCAACAGATGCAGTTGGTTATATTAGCACTTTATAGGCAGTTCTGTTCTCACTTTTAGCGATTCCTACTAAGATCAAACCCTGACCCCCTTCTCATTCTAAAAACATATAATTAAATACAGTTAAATGTATACTTGTATTGTATAGTAGTTTTGTAAAGCCTAAACAAAGGATGTACCGTGGGAGAGCCAAGCTTCGGCATGAATGGGCCGGCTCGACCGGAGTGATACCACAGCCTCACAGAAAACCAGCGTGAAGCAGCACTGTGCTGTGTTTCACTGCGTGAGTGAGGGTACCGGAGGCCCAATCTGGGGGATAGGGGGGTTTAAAGGTTGGCAGCGCACTTGTGACTCCACTGGTGTCGCGGGTGTCCATGGGAGGCGGCAATTGCTTACCATCAGGTGATCCGTCTGTTCGTCTGCCTACCTATTACATAAAAAAAAATTCATATATCTTGCAAAACAGTGTCTTGGTTTGACATTAGAACTTAAAATTCAATGAGTGTTAACAAGGTAAAACAAGTTTTGTTACACTTGTGTTTGTTCGCTGTCTGGGTGTAATATATGTATTTAAGTATATATTTGTGTTCCTCTGTTGTCTGATATCTGTAACACAAGTGCTAAAGCTACTTAGTACGAAATCAGGTCAACGTATGAGATGTTGTGAGAATTATATTATTATTATTTATATTCAATTAACTACCGTAAGAATTGTACTAAAAATTACTTGGCCGTAAAGCTACTAATAATATCTAATATTGTAGATTGGTATAAGTTATAAATTGACGTTGAGGAAGCTATAAATAAGGAATTAACGAAAAAAAAAGTTTCTGTGCTATTATCTGAAAACGAATATTTTTTAAATACAGTGTTTTATATTTTCACTATAGAGCAGCTTTTCTCTAACGTAAAGTTTCGTATTTCTTGTGTGCGGTAACTTTCAAAGTTTATTATTATTATATTGATTTAAATATACACGTTACACAAAGAAAATGTTTTTTGCAAGGATTTAATACAATTATTGTAGCTGCATGACATAAAAATCATCGTAGCATGTCCGTAACGCTTTCGTAGCAATATAATAATTCTCACAACATCTCATACGTTGACCTGATTCCGAACAAAGTAGCTTAAGCACTTGTGTTACAGATAAATAACACACTTTAAAATTTCATCTCGTGTTCAGGCGGGGTGTCAGTCCCGCCTGAACACGAGATGAAATTTTTAAGTGTGTTATTTACTTAAGAATAAATCGCATAAGATTGCTATAAAATATCAACTATTGTGTTACAGATATCAGACAACAGAGGAACACAAATATATACTTAGATACATATACAGATACCGTAAATGTATATACAGATACAGACACCAAACAAACACAAGTGTTCATCGCACGAATGTTTGTCCAGGGTGTGGATCGAACCCACGACCTTTGGCGTAAGAGGCAGAGTCACTACCAATTGCGCCATACTGTCAGTCAAAATATGTAACTGTGCTACGAATCATGTATGTCATGATGATACAAGAATGCGTAGATACCTAACTACCTGTGCTACGAAATCGTTACGCTTAGGCAGCTTAAGGTCGGTCTAGCTCTGATCATGTTTTATTTTATCTTACGTAGCTTCCCAATTCCTATATAAATTCGTTCCTTCTTAGTGTTATTTTTGCTTTCTGAGATATTTTACTAGTAATTCTGCAATTGATGGCCATTTTTGTGCTATAAGTTGTGTAACTAACAAAACTTTATTTTGTACTGGTGGCCTGCCCTCACTTCATTTCGGGATATTGGTTCCATTTCTTATCAATAGATGGCTTAGATTATATCGCGAAAGCGTTTTGGTGTTTTCGGATTAGCTATAAGCGATACCGCTGCCTGTTGGGTTCACCTCTTTATAAATCAGAAATCAGAAAACTTTATTTGCAAATCTAATGCTACATTTGTATACAGTTAGTCAGTAGATTGGAATAGTTTCAATTACGTTTCACCGGTTCTTGATGTACCGATGTGCAAATATTTGGAAATATTAAATTACAATGGATTAAATATAAAATTTAGTTTAAACAATAAAATACAATGTCTTACAAAGAAATTCTTATATACTTTACAACAAAAATAATAATTAATGTCAATTTCGGCGATTTATATAGTCATCTAGTTTATAAAAACAATTGACAAGAAGCCACGTATGCATTCGTTTTTTAGATAGATAATATGATAACTGTCCCTTTAAATCATTAGGTAATTTGTTGAAGATTTTAATACCCATTAGAAAAACGCTATTCTTATAAAAAAAACTGAGTTGCATTTAGGATAATATAGCCTACAAGCATGTCTTGTTTGTCTAGCTAGGAAGAGATTCAGCGTGTGTTTTGAAATAGCTTGAATTCTGCATCACGAAAATACATATTTCTCGTATATACACGCAAGGCAAAGGAAGTATTCGAAGTTTTTTAAATAATGGTTTACAGCTCTCCAAAAACCAGGCACCACAGACCGCTTCTTCTGTACCTTAAAAGCTTTTTTAAAATCGACAAAGTTACCCCACAAAGGCAAACCATACAAAAGTACCAAAGACACATACCCATGATATGCAGCCAAGGCAGCTTTTTGTGATATCGTCTTTATAAGTCTTTTTAGAGCAAAGACAAACCTGTTCAACTTGGAACATACGTAATCGATAAACATCTTCCAGTTCAGATGTTGATCGATTTTAACGCCAAGAAATTTAATGGACTTGACAGTTTCTATTTCCATATTTTGATATTGATGTTAATAGATTCCATTTTATAATTTTTAAATTGAATTTTTTTGTTTAATTAATATTTAATGATAAATTATTTGCATTGAGCCATGTCACAATAGTTTCAATAGAATTGTTAATGCCAGTTCCAAATATTTTTTTATCAGTACCTTTAAATAAAAAAGTTTTGTCGTCTGCGAATAAAATACATCTATGGTTAGTTATTGTAGGCAAGTCATTTATATATAATAAGAAAATAAGGGGCCCCAATATGCTTCCATGTGGGACTCCACGAGTGTTTACTCTAAACTTTGAGCGGTAGAGTTCTTTGCAAAACGTACCAATTCCCCTCGTCACGCTTCAATCAGGATATTTCTGTATCATCATCATCGTCAGCCCATTTAAGTCCCCACTGCTGGGGCACAGGCCTCCCTCAATCACATGAGGGGTAATTGCCATACTGCCATAGCGTGGTGCTTGGCAGACGGGTTGGCGAGGGTTTTGATATAAATGCAGAGTTTTCCTTCTCTGGTTGCTGATGATCATGCCAGCAGCTTTACCTTAGTCGCCTTTTACGACACCTCGGTAAGAGTGAGGGTGGCCTATTCTACTCTGCCGGGCACCACACGGCTTCTGTATACTGTGTGTGGTTTATTAAGTAGCTTTTAAGCCACGAGTGTGCAGTTCCGCGAATGCCGTATTTATCTATTTTTTTTAGTAATATTTTGTGGTTAATTACGTCAAACGCTTTACTCATATTTATTTATTTATTTATTTATTTATTTTTATTTGGTATACAAAACATATTACAATCTAAAAAGAATAATTTATACTATACATTCGACAAGTACCCGATTGCAATACAAAAACATGTATACACAGACAGAAAATCAAACGAAAGCTAACAGTTACAATAAAATTAAAAATTAAAATTAAACTAAAATTAACTTAAAACTAAAATCCACAGTTACCCCCTCACATGCAAAGAAGATAAAGAGGAGGGATAGTGTGTTACAACGCACCACAGATGCATTGCAAAACAGACCTCTTGAATTGATGTAGGTTGTACCGGTAGAGATCCAATTCCTCATGTCTATCAACCATCTCGTTATAGGTACGACACATCCTGACGATTGGATTATAAAAAGAGGTGTTGTTAGTGTAAACTTGTAGTGCGAAAGGCTTAGGATTGCGGGACCTGTAACGGATGTTAAAATTTAAGAGAGATAGAAGGGTGGGACAATCAATGTAGGAATTGGTTATTTTGTATAGATAAACGAGATCATAATATTTCCGACGTGACTCTAGTGATTGCATATTAAACCTTATCATCCTATTTTCATAACCTTTAATAGTTCTGTGACATCCTTGCCGATAACAAAGTGTCTTGAGCAGCCTTCGCTGAACTCGCTCTATTCGGTCATTATGGATACCATAGAACGGAGACCAGATGACGGTGTTAAACTCAAGCACACTTCTTACAAGAGACTTATATAAATAAATTAAACTTTGCGGATTTTTAAACTCTTTAGTACGCCTTGAAATGAATCCAAGGGTCTGGTTACATTTATTAGTAATGTAATCGTAATGAGTGCGGAATGTGAGCTTTTCATCAAAAAGAACACCTAGATCCTTAGCAACGGACCTTCGCTCTAGAGTGTGATTGCGTATTGTGTAGTGATGAAGTAGTTTTTGTTTCTTATTAGTAAAAGATACAATAAAACACTTTTTCACATTCAGTTGCATATCATTGTCAGAACACCACTGATCAATAATGTTCAAATTTTTTTGAAGAGTTGTGGTGTCCTCTTGGTTTTTCACCGTCAGAAAGATCTTAAGGTCGTCCGCGTACAACAAGTTGGGGCACGTTAAACGTTCCACGAGGTCGTTGATGAAGGTAACAAAAAGCAATGGTCCGAGATGCGAGCCTTGTGGGACGCCGGAAGCGACCACCAACGGAGCTGACAAATACCCTTTGATTGCAACCAGTTGGGTTCTACGACTGAGGTACGATCTTATCCATCGATGCAGGCTGCCGTGTATTCCATAGTATTTTTCCAATTTGTTGCACAGTATATTATGATTCACTTTATCAAAAGCCTTAGAGAAATCTGTGTATATAGAGTCTACCTGACCTCTCTTTGAAAATGAGCAGCACAAATAATTTTTATACTCTAACAGATTAGTTGTAGTCGATCTGTTAGATACAAATCCATGTTGACTATCAACTATAAAATGTTTAAGATGACTGTACAGTGAATCATAAATCATATTTCATATCGAGCATTAAGGCAGCTGTGGGAATTTGGTCCGTCTATGATAGGTGATATTTCTTTGATGAGATGAAAGCAGGCTAATGTTGTAGAAATATTTTTCTTCAGTCAAGATACTAAGATAATAAATCTGTTCAATCTTTCATACATAGCCATTCCAAATATTTTTGATAACACTGGGATTAATTATTTATACAAGTTTGTGAAATGAACAGATTAAAAATGTGGGTAAATAGCGGTCGTCCGCAGCTTCGCTCGCGTGGAATCCGGTTTGCCATAAAGTAGCTACGTCACTCTCCATGCCTTCAACTACCACGTCAATTCGTCGCTCCGATTTGTAGTTATAGACGAGCAAACAAACTGACATACACACATTCAAGAGGCTCTTGTTATAATGTTTATTAGAGTGGATTTGTATTTAATAGCTTATTTTTCCTCAGAAATCCATTGTGTTCTACAGATAGTTCAACTCACGAAGACGCACCCCAACACTTTTTACGATATATAATAATTTGAACACTTCTCAAAAAAAAAAATCAAGTAGATCAAGAAAAAAAATCATCTTTTCAGTTACCCCGTGACGTTCTGTCAATTTATCATAGTGTGCGTGAGCACTCATTGCTAATTTGTAAGCGATAATGAGAAAGGGTGGGGCATTATTTTTGCAACTTATGTTGTTGAAAGTGGTATTTTTAAGGTTCTAGACCTCGAAAAGAAAAAATACGGATGATTTTTACGCAACATATTAATTCACATGTATACTGAAAAATATAAGAAACAATGTGAAATTTGTTTCCTGAACTTAATATACCTCTATGTAATGGTACCTTCGGTGAGCGAGCCCGACTTGCACTTGGCCGGTTTTTAACTTTATTTACGAATGTTATAACTTTATTTACGAATGTTGTACAATTATAAAGTGCCTTATATCATTAAATTAAGTAAGCCTTAAATAAATTAAGTAACTCTTAAATATCTAACTATCGCATTATAGACGTCATATAAGCCAATTTTCATTAACTTAACTATACCTAGATAGTCTTTATGCGTATTACAATAAGTGTTTATTTTATTTCTTAAGTAACCATTAAAGTTAATTGACACCTCTTGACGGCTGTAAGTAAGCTTTAAATCCTTAAGTATTCTACTTAAAGGATTTTTTTTTATTTCTTCCGTCAGATAACGCAATAAATAGGATTTAATAAGTGCATCAGAGCATAGCACAGACTGCACTAATTTACCTTCTCTAATTGCACCTTTCCGTTTCGCACTTACTACCTTTTAGCTCAGAGAGAACTAAATAATACGAATTTGTGATGTTATCTGTCTGGTACATTGGTTTATTTTGTCATATTGTTATACCATTGCCGAAGAAAACATGCATAATATGCTATTTGAGTTCTTTTGAAAAACCTACTCATATTATTTATATAGAGGTTGGTAAGAGGTGCATAGAAACCCTAAAAATAATATTTATTTTCATTTATTATGAATATTTCGTTTAAAAAAATCATTATAAAATATAAGGATAATTTAATCATCCAAAAACGCTTCATTCAGCAATATGGCGTCGAATCATTAGAGTGACGTTAACCTTTTGTAAAAAAGTAGGAAATTCGATAGCACACGATAAATTTGATAGATGATTAGTGTCCCGCATAGATAGAACACAATGGCGTCGAGTCTGTCGCTTGTTTTGCTTACAAAAGGCTGACGTCACAGAAAAACCGTTTATGGTCACGTGGTTCCAAGCACAAAACAATTTTTTTTTTTTTTGGTGAAAATATTGAATATATTTTATTGTAAATTCGTTTTTAAATCATCGCATAGTTTATAACTATGCGGATTATTATAAATAAATTTATTTTTCATACTGTCAAATAGCCTGATTAGGCTTCGCATATTATTTGTTTGATACATTAGCTGCCTTATTGTTTGGGAATCAAATACATAAATGCTCATTTTATTTTGTCTTGGGCTTTCGAACTAAGTAATGAGTAATTAAGTAGCTTTTTACGGGTAAGCATGGCCCATGATATCATGTTCAGTTAATATCAGATGGGAATGGGATAGAGGTCAAATGCTTGTCTGTCGGAATAGGTAATAAAATAAAGCAGAAATGTTCCCAATTGCATCCAAAGCTGTCGCATCCGAGCCTGAGAGTCTAGTCAGAATTTTGTGATTCTGGTAATTACAATAAAGTGACAGCTACCTGACCTTCGTAACGATTAAACAGGAGAACCAGTCCAACTGAATCATGATTACACATTCAGGATCATTAGTGGAATAAATTTGAATAAATACATTGTATAAATTAGGTAGGTACCTATACAGTACATATACCAACTTACACTACATTACACAGCAGTAACAATTTTAGATTTTAGAAATTATTAAAGAAAGCTAAGCAACCTAAAAATGTTAAGGGTAGGGCACACTGGCGACGTTAACCGATTTTAATTTTTAGCTACTAAACCGGATCTATTTTAAACATTTTCGGGATTACAACCTTTCGGCAAACACTTATAATTTTTATTAAATAACTATGCACAAATATAAACATATTAAATAACTATGCACAAATGTTGGGTCCGTCTTTTAAAAAAAATATGGTTATTTAATAAATAGTTAAAGTGTTTGCCGAGAGGTTGTAACCATGAAATTGTTTAAAATACTAATAGACCGGGTTTAGTAGCTAAAACTTAAAGTCGATTAGCGTCGCTAATGTGCCCTACTCGTCACCTTAACAAAATCTATCGACATAACAGTATTTTAAAATTAAAACTACTTGTTACCAAAACAATATTTTATGCAGGTATACTGACATAAGTTCTTTACCTCCAGTGCTAGGACTTTGGTACGGCAAGGTAAGATTCTCGCCATACTAATACCAATTGCATTGTAATTTAATAAGACACATTTTTGCTTTTCTATTATGGGTATTCACAGTTTCAAAAACAATTTGAACCCTTCAGGTTTAATCACGATGTTTTCCTTCACAACATCACACACATTGATCTGACTCCGAGATAGGTAGCTCAAGCACCTTTGTTACGGATATCAGAATCAACAGCGGAATTACAAATAAATTTATACATATAATACGTTTCTTTTGTCAATACATTATAGAAAACACCCAGACCAATAATACAAACAGACATGTTCTTCATGCACACTAATGTATTAACTGTGCGGGGATCGAACCCGCAACCCTTGCACCAGAGGCAGCGTTCACTACCACTGATCCAAAAGGGTTGTCACGATAAATCGTGACTTTTCACTTACGACATTTTAAATGCTACCGCCGCTTTATTTTTTTTTTTATGTGATAGGTGGGCAGATGACCAGACGGATTGCCTGATGGTAAGCGCCCATAAACACCCGCGACACTAGTGGAGTCACAAGTGCGCTGCCAACCTTTAAACCCCCCCTTTCTCCGATTTATCGCTCAGTACATAGATACCATCGCTTTTACATCGATTTCTACACCCTGTATACTTTGTAAACACTAGAAGCTATGATGAGAAGAGCTTTTGATTAGATGGCGATGGATTATGCCGGCATGCGAAGCTTCGCAGGCAGGGGAAATGAGCTCCCGGGCGGAAACTGCACTGTGCCAGCACAGAATCTTATTAAACGGAAAGTTTTCGTGCTTCACTTCTATTTGTTGTGAGGCATTTATAAATAGCTTTTAGCCGCGGCTTCGCTCGCATTACGAAGGAACAAAAAGTATTTTGACGATGATGAGGCCATAAAATAATACAATACAATAAATAAATACCTCCTATCTAACAAATTAACTGACATTAATAATCAACCTTAACATCAATAACATAAGGAAATAATTTTCTCGAAAAATCTTGTTAGATAGGAGGTATTGCCACATCATCGATGTACACTCTCCATTACTTCGACAATTAATTCAAACCGTCACTTTGTTTTGTCTTGAAAGACGGACAAACAGACAAGCAGACACACACTTTCACGTTTATAATATCTTTGGAAAGGAAATCCTTCAACCTATTTGGCAGCGGCGGCCGATCTTAACGATTAATCACGTGTGCATAGTGCTTACAACACAAGTGCACTCCCTATTCCCTTTCCCTCATATTTCCATGGGACACCATGGTGACACGACCGAAAAAGGATCAGGCACAGAACCAACTGCTTAACGTGCAGGGGTATGGACCGCCAACTTCCAGACTTCGGGCTAAAACTGAGAATTTCTTATCAAAAAATCTCAGGTACCAATTTTTGGCTAAACCAGGGACCGCAAGCGCTAAAGTAGACCCTCAAGCCACTGCTCCACCGAGGCAATCGGCCTTGGCTATACTTAATAGTATAAATGCGAAAGTGTTTGTCAAGGCCCTACCTTCTTGCCGCTGAGGCACTCTATTTTTTGAAGGAACATAATATTTTGATTAACGACTGTTTGTGTTTCTGACGTTTAGGAAATTTTCTTTGTATTTTTATTTTATTATGTAAAATAGGTATAATATTTTTTACCCTCTAATCCGTATTTCTTTTCCTATCCACCACATTGTTTGTCAAAGTGGTAAAGAACTAGTGTGTACATTGTAAGATATTTTGATAATGAACTTTTCGGTTTAGGTCGATACCATAGAATAATTATATGGTTGCCGAGACAATAAATGTACTTAATTGCAATGATATATTAGGTAATGTGTCTGTCCATAGCTGAACTTTCTTATTTCTTACTGTGACAACAACAGAAGTGCTACTTTAAGTCCATTTCACGTTCATGTGCCCGCTATTCCCAAAAGGGTAGCATGTGCACAGGAAACTTTGTCATCATCATCATCATCAACCCATTTAAGTCCCCGCTGCTGGGGCACGGGCCACCCTCAATCACATGAGGGGTAATTGCCACACTCACCACGCTTGGCAGACGGGTTGGCGAGGGTTTTGATATAAATGCAGAGTTTTCCTTCTCTGGGTGCTGACGATCATGCCAGCAGATTTACCTTAGTCGCCTTTTACGACACCTCGGTAAGAGTGAGGGTGGCCTATTCTACTCTGCCGGGGACCACACGGCCACGGGAAACTTTGTATGAGATCTTATTTTACATTCATAAATGCAATAAACTATTTGAGTTTGAGTTTGTGCATTTGAGTTTGTGCACCGTATACTAAACTTGAGTGCTCTTGTATTTGGCTTATTTTTGAGATCGGCCTCCGTAGCCAAATAAGGCGGTGAGCATAACATAATTTTTCACAGCTTCATTGTTAGCCTTTTATTATTATCATGACCGAACTTCACTTGGTAAGTTCGTTTGATCTTCAATTCCAACTCTAAATCATATCACAACACAAGCCGCTGACGAACTAGCATCAATTCAAAAGCTCCTTAATTTCCATATTCAAGACAGGCCAAAACTAAGTAAGAGGCATAAGCCCCCATTATACGGTAGCTGTCAGCTCAAAACCGGCTAACTCGCAGCTAACCGAGTTAATACTTGCAGCCAGCCGTAAAAGCTGCCCCTCGATGCAATTAAGCCACGTAAATCTGGGGGCACTTGTTAGATGATACTCGTATATGAAGCTAAAATAGCTAACACTATTATTTACACTAGACTTAATTCAATTTTTTTTATTGCTTATAGTAGGTAGACGAGCTTGCGGCCTAACTGATGGTAAACGGTAACCGCCGCTCATAGACATCAACAATGCCGGAGCACAGTCATGCCGCTGCCTACCGTGAGAGAAGGACTCTTTTCAAACTTCGTTTAAAAAAGGACATGTCATAGCGATCAGGGAACACCGCCGCTGGATTTTACCCACTCCCATACTTTATCTGGTTTGATAACTGCTTTCTTAAGGTGATGGGTAGGGCACACTAGCGACGCCAATCGATTTTAATTTTTAGCTACGAAACCGGATCTATTTCAAACAATTTTGGGGTTACAATCTCTCGGCAAACACCTATACTATTTATTTAATATGTATAGTTAACTGTTTGGTCTGCTTTTGCACTCGAATTTTATTTTGAATTACCGCCAAAAGTGGCCGCTTTTGGCGTGAATCGATTTTTCGCGTACAAAAACGGACCCAAAATTTGTGCATGGTGATCAAATAAATAGTATAAGTATTTGCCGAGAGATTGTAAACCCGAAATTGTTTAAAATAGATCCGGTTTAATTTAAAATGTAAAATCGATTGGCGTCGCTAGAGTGCCCTACCTGTCACCTTAATGACTGCCTCGGTGGCGCAGTGGTGAGTGGGTCGCACTTTAAAGCGACGGCTGCGTAAGCGGTCCCGGGTTCGATTTCCAAGTCGGGCCTACAATTTGTACCTTGTACCAACGTGCCTCGGAAAGCACGTTAAGCCGTTGGTCCTGCGCCCAATCCCTCTCCAGTCGTGTCACGCTGGTGTCCCATCGGAATATGAGGGTAAGGGAATAGATAGTGCACTTGTGTTTGCGCACACACTTGAGCACTATAATGTAACCTACGTTCGTAGCTGAACGTTGAGATTGGCCGCCGTAGCCGTAATCGGTTGGAGGATATTACTTAATTACTTTACAGAACTGAATCCTATTGTCGAATATTAATACAATCTCAGCGGTCTTTTCCAGAGAACCTTTGAGAGGTTGAGGATGAATGAATGAATGAATGAGATATTTATTGACACAACAAATACAAATACATAACAAATATCACACTAAGGAAAATAAGGGCACAATAACATGAATAACAAATATAAATAAGTGTTGTGCCAAATACCATAAGTCTTTCCGGGTCACACGTCACGACGCTGGTATTCTGCGGGTGAACCTGTAGGTTCAAGATAAAATAGAAGAGAAGAAATAAAAATATAGAGGAGAAGAAAAACACACTGTAAAAGTGTAAAGGGATAAGGTAGTGCTAGTCAATAATGTAAGAAGATTGATTTTTGCAAAGTTTGTAGAACAGATGTTTGAGTTGCGTTTGGGTATTTGTGGCGTAATAAAGTAGGTATCCTTGTTGTTCATAGTTTCTATAAAAAAGGGATTGCCTTGGTAGCACAGTAGTTAGTGGGTCGCACTGTAAAGCGACGGCTGCGCAAGAGGTCTCGGGTTTAATCCCCGGGTCGGGCCAGAAAATTGTACCTAAGTTTTCGGTAAGAAATTCTTAGTGGCAGCCCGGAGTCTGGAAGTTAGCGGTCTTGTACCCCCGTGCCTTGGAAAGCACGTTAAGCGGTTAAGCACGTTAAGGTCCTACGCCCGATCCCTCTCAGGTCGTGTCACAGCAGTGTCCCATCGGAATATGAGGGTAAGCGAATAGAGAGTGCACTTGTGTTTGCGCACACACTTGAGCACTATAATATATCCTGCATACGTTGCTGATCGTTGAGATTGGCCGTCGTAGCCGTAATCGGTTGGTATATTATTAATAAAAGGGAAAACCTACGTTTGGGATAAGGACATCGTATGTGATGCTATCTTAACTTAAACCTTAGCATAGGTACCCTACACAATTCTTCATCTTATATCAGCCCACATCTACACACTGCAGCACTGCTGAGTATAAGCCTCTTCTTTATCTCACCGCTCCCTTCAGCCCCTGCCAGCCTCATTCATTGTTTCTCTGCTACCTTTACAATATTGTAACACAAATCCATGAGATGTAGATTTCATCTACAAAACTATTATATATAATTGGTTGATATTTTTTATAGCAATCTTTTGCAATTTATTCTTAAGTAAATAACACACTTAAAAATTTCATCTCGTGTTCAGGCGAGACTCGAACCCATACCTTCCACAATCCGGGTGAATGCTCTACCAATTAGACCACTGAACGCGTTACTAATTCGAAGAAATTTGTAAGTGCTTGATTCGACATGAGCTGTCGATAGTCTCATCAATATTGTAGGTATATTTACAGTATCCAGTGGAAGTATTATTACAAATATTAGACTAACAGTTAAGAGGAGACTGCGAAATCAATAATTGATATTTTTTTAGCAATCTTTTGCAATTTATTCTTAAGTAAATAACACACTTATTTTTTTTTCATCTCGTGTTCTGTAATATTGTGTAATACTGTAAATATACCTACAATATCGATGAGACTATCGACAGCTCAAGTCGAATCAAGCACTTACAAACTTCGTCGACTTAGTAACCCGTTCAGTGGTCTAATTGGTAGAACATTCACCCGGATTGTGGAACGTGTGGGTTCGAGTCCCGCCAGAACACGAGATGAAATTTGAAATGTGTTATTTAATTCTGAAATAATTATTCAATACACAGGGGGTAAACGCTAATGACATCAACTAAGATTTATTTTAAACTCTAGCTTTTGCTCGTGGCTTCGCTTGCGTTAGAAAGAGACAAAAATTAGCTTACGTGACTTTCCATCCCTTCAACTATCTTCTCTAAAAACTCCGTTTTGCCGTGGAACATGGACAAACAGACAGACAAACACAAAGATACACACACTTTCACATAAGTTGGCGGTCTTGTACCCCCGTGCCTCGGAAAGCATAATTATGACATACAACATATGACTGCCTCGGTGGCGCAGTGGTTAGTGGGTCGCACTTTAAAGCGACGGCTGCGCAAAAGACTGGGTTCCTCCTTCCCAAAAAGCCTGGATCCTTGGGGTCGGGCCAAAAATTTGTACCTAAGTTTTCGGTAAGAAATCCTTAGTGGCAGCCCAGAGTCTGAAAGTTGGCGGTCTTGTCCCCCCGTGCCTCGGAAAGCACGTTAAGCCGTTGGTCCTGCACCTGATCACTCTTTGGTCCTGTCACACTGGTGTCCAATCGGAATATGAGGGTATGGAAATAGAGAGTGCACTTGTATTTACGGACACACTCGAGCACGATAATATATCCTGCGTACGTGGCTGATCGTAATCGGTTAGAGGATATTGGAGGATATTATGGACCTTAACGCGTAGAAAAAGTGTAAAATAAATTAAATAGACGGAAAAAATATATTTACTCATTTAATTTTCTACTTGACACTTAAAAATATCAAGGAAATTTCTTGGAATATCCAACAAAAATGTATCTCACAACTGAACCCAGCGAGAGAAAACCCGCAAAGTAAATTCAAATTCCCGTCTTTTTTTTCTACTATTCCTCAGAACACCTTAAAAGAAAGAGACACTCCTAATAAAGTGTCTCAACTACTTTCCTCTTTCAGTGAAGTTTAAATAGTTATTTAGTTACGAAGTATTCTAGTTGGTCGTGGTTGAGTTTTTAACCCTCGAAATTCTTCGATTATATAATTGGCGTTTGCATCTTGTCAGATGTTTAAAGTAGCAACTCGGGTAAGGGCACTGTATCTACGCTCGTGGCTGTACAAGCCGATTCGTGAGTGTGCTTTTCGAAATGGGAGTTGGTCGTGTTGGTCGTGTTAGGCTATGCCTTCGGACACAATCCTCCTCCAGGTGAGGCGTTCGGCAGCAAGCTCCTCCCAACTTGTATTATAATACCTGTAATAAAGTAAAATGACAGCCTAGTCATCGCTAGTATGATGAAGTTAGACTTAGTCACCACGCTTGCCAAATGGGGATTGGTAATCACAAACCCGAGCTATGTTCGAAAAATACAAACCATACTTTTTTGCTCGACCCGGGAATCGAACCCAAGACCCTGAGATCACGGCCCGGTGCTTAAACTACTAAACCAACAGGTCGTTTATAGTATCTGTACCTAGAACCAAAATAATAATAATATCCTTCAACTGATTATGGTTACGACGGCTAATCTGAACGATCGGCCACGTACGCAGGATATATTATAGTGATCAAGTGTGTGCGCAAACACAATTGTACTCTCTATTCCCTTCCCCTCATAATCCGCTGGGACACCAATGTGACATGATCGGGAAGGAATCGGATGCAATCAAAAAGGGAACGTCATATGTCAGTATGGCATGGTACTATTATGCTGGTCTATGTTATGGCATTGTGGCCTTAGATTGAATCATGATTTAATCTAAGGTGGCTTTAAAACTGCCATTCCTATTCATATTCTTTCATTTCAATAAATTTGTTATTTCGGCATTGATGACCTCGGCCTCACAGAATACCGATGTGATGCAGCGCTTGCGCTGTGTTTCGCCAAGTGAGTGACCCTATAGGAAGACAAAAGGTTGGTAGCGCTCTTGTGACACCACTGGGCACTGGCACCGCTTAACATCTGATGATCCGTCGGTTGGTCGCCGTACCTATTGTGGGGCGATGCTCTATCTTAAAATACCTTAAAATAACAATGACCCACGCTAGGAGGATCTACTTGCCAATCTTGGACATACTTGTTAAAATCGTCACACCAGTTTTTTCTGGGCCTAGCCCGTAGTCGCCGTCCATCGGTCGGCCGATTTTTGTCCATCTTTCGGGGCATATTCTGCACATTTGACCTGCCCAATCCCATTTAAGTCTTGCAGCTTTTCGACCGACATCTGCGATCTAGTATCATCACATCATCATCAGCAACCCACACTCGTCCACTGCTGGACATAGGTCTCCCCTAATGCACGCCACTGCTCCCGATTTTCGGCCACTCTCATCCAGCCCACACCAGCCAGCCTTCTAATGTCATCATCCCATATTGTCGCAGGGCGTCCTACACTACGCTTACCGAGTCGCGGTCTCCACTCAAGGACTTTACGGCTCCAACGGCTGTCAGTTCTGCGGCTAATATGACCAGCCCACTGCCACTTCAGTTTGCTAATTCGGTGGGCTATGTCGGTGACTTTTTGTTCTCTGTCTGATTACATCATTTCTGATGCGGTCCTTCAGAGATACTCCGAGCATAGCTCTTTGAGCGACTTTGAACCGGTGGACTATCGGACTACCGGCGACCTAGTATAAAATCTAGTAATAATAAATATATACCGTTACAGTCCGAAACTCATAATAGATATCGTGAAAAAGACCATACAGCATGTTAGATCAACAATATAAATGAAAAAAAAATCTGCTGTTTTTTACATTATTCCGGGTGTATCCATCCGGCATTCAATATTGTATGGAACAGATGATTTTATTTTCGCTTACTTTGTTGATCTAACATGCTTAATGGTCTTTATTCACGATACCTTTTATGAGGTTTTCGGAATGTAAACGATAAAAAATTAGCTTGCCCCCGCATCGGTGGCTGATAGTTGATGGTCCATTTGCTCGAAAGTTTCTGGAAAAGACAACCCCGAAGCGTAGACTGGACTGCTCCATCTTATACTTTCCAACGACTCCACATGACCCGTTAAATCTCCATTACGGGACCCCGGTAAATCTGCGCTTGAACTGGGTACGGTACTGGACATCGGAAAGCTATAAATTGGAAGTGGAGTTTGCTCTAAGTTTACTAACTTACTCTACGCCGGATATGGCTTGTTTAGGGGGGTGGTAGTAATACGTAGTCTTCCGATTGTTTTCACAGCGAAACAAGAACATTGACGATTAAGTAAAACATATTTTAAAATTTATGGGAAGTTGACTCGCAAATAAATAGTTTCCGACCCATGGTAAGCACGTTCTTATCCACTAAGCAACCATCGCTCTGATGTCCCGCCTTTTGAGTTACACTAGTGCCCCGGCGAGATGTAAGGATAAGAAAATAGTGTTTACGTAAACACTTGTACTGTCCCTCAAGACCGACAGATTTGTCAAAAAGTCATTCTTATATTAGTATTTTTAACCTAGTACTCATTTAAGGTGACGGGTAGGGCACACTTGCGACGCCAATCGATTAAAAAATTTTAGCTACTAAACCGGATCTATTTAAAATAATTTAGAGGTAAAAACCTCTCGGCAAACACTTATACTATTAATTAAATAACCATGCACAAATGTTGGGTCCAACGCGTACGCGAAAAATTGATTCATGCTAAAAGTGGCCGCTTTTGGCGGTAATAAATATTTCGCGTACAAAAAAAAAAAAAAAAAAAATATAAAAAAAAATATAAAAAGTTTATTTCATAACCAGTTTACAGTATACCAACTAAGACACGGCAACAATTCTATTATTGACTAGCAGTATGGTCTTATTTGTAGTCGCAACAAATATCTGTTGAAGATGAAGGTATACAAACAAAACTCTTTACCTCCCGTGCTAGTCCGAGAACTGTGTTACGGCTAGGTAAGATTCTCGCCATGGTATTACCAACTTTATTACAGATGAGTGAGAGACATTTTTTGTATAGACTTCAATAAGTACGAATCATTGACATTAAAATGTAAAAACATTTTTAACACAATAGGCCCATATGATAGTTACCGTCAACGAGTGGCCAGTTTAGCGTAAACACGTAGTAAATGCAAAAAAAGGGAGCATGAATCGATACAATGGTACATAGTGCCAGAGTATTTTGTGTAAAATAAATATATTTAACAAATACTATCGAAAATAAACATATGAAGGTGTAACTCATTAGTATACGCAAAATGAAGTGGTCAATTCATCCCCCGAATTTACCTAAATATCTAATTAATATTTGAATCAAAATAAAAGTAATGAATTCAAAATAAAAGTATGAACCCCTACATTTTTTATTCTTATTAGTTAGATAGATAGATACTCTTTATTGCACAAAAAACGAACGTAAGAACCAGGTATACAGATATTAATGTACAATTTAGGCGGCCTTATCGCTGCAAGCGATCTCTATCAGACAACCTTCAGCTAAAGAACAACCATTCTTCCTTGTATTAATACTTACGTATATGTATATATTGTAAATTTTGATTGCACGTGTGGTGGTTTACAATAGCGGGAAAATTAAATTGTCACTGTGGTCGAGTATATTTATTTATTTATTTATTTGTGCGTAGGTAGGGTGTGTGTGTATGTGTGAGTAAGGTGTATTTTTGATATGGGTGTTTGTGCTATAGTATGCGGTGTCTTATGTTGTATCGTATCAGAAATCAGAATATCTTAAGCTTTAAGTAACTCCTCAGTGGCTTTCAAAAACGGACCCAACATTTGTGCATGTTATTTAATAAATAGTATAAGTGTTTGTCGAGACGTTGTAACTAGTGCCCCGGCGAGATGTAAGGATAAGAAAATAGTGTTTACGTAAACACTTGTACTGTCCCTCAAGACCGACAGATTTTGTCAAAAAGTCATTCTTATATTAGTATTTTTAACCTAGTACTCATTAAGGTGACGGGTAGGGCACACTTGCGACGCCAATCGATTAAAAATTTTAGCTACTAAACCGGATCTATTTAAAATAATTTAGAGGTAAAAACCTCTCGGCAAACACTTATACTATTAATTAAATAACCATGCACAAATGTTGGGTCCAACGCGTACGCGAAAAATTGATTCATGCTAAAAGTGGCCGCTTTTGGCGGTAATAAATATTTCGCGTACAAAAAAAAAAAAAAAAAAAAATATAAAAAAAATATAAAAGTTTATTTTCATAACCAGTTACAGTATAACCAACTAAGACAGGCAACCAAATCTATTATTGACTAGCAGTATGGTCTTATTTTGTATCGCCACAAATATCTGTTGAAGATGAAGGTATACAAACAAAACTCTTTACCTCCCGTGCTAGTCCGAGAACTGTGTTACGGCTAGGTAAGATTCTCGCCATGGTATTACCAACTTTATTACAGATGAGTGAGAGACATTTTTTGTATAGACTTCAATAAGTACGAATCATTGACATTAAAATGTAAAAACATTTTTTAACACAATAGGCCCATATGATAGTTACCGTCAACTAGTGGCCAGTTTAGCGTAAACACGTAGTAAATGCAAAAAAGGGACATGAATCGATACAATGGTACATAGTGCCAGAGTATTTTGTGTAAAATAAATATATTTAACAAATACTATCGAAAATAAACATATGAAGGTGTAACTCATTAGTATACGCAAATGAAAGTGGTCAATTCATCCCCCGAATTTACCTAAATATCTAATTAATATTTGAATCAAAATAAAAGTATGAATCAAAATAAAAGTATGAACCCCTACATTTTTTCATCTTATTAGTTAGATAGATAGATACTCTTTATTGCACAAAAAACAGAACTTAAGAGCCAGTTATACAGATATTAATGTACAATTTAGGCGGCCTTATCGCTGCAAGCGATCTCTATCAGACAACCTTCAGCTAAAGAACAACCATTCTTCCTTGTATGTAATACTTACGTATATGTATATATTGTAAATTTTGATTGCACGTGTGTGTTTACAAATAGCGGGAAAAATTAATGGTCAATGTGCGAGTATATTTATTTATTTATTTATTTGTGCGTAGGTAGGGTGTGTGTGTATGTGTGAGTAAGGTGTATTTTTGATATGGGTGTGTGTGTATGTATGCGAGTGTCTTATGTGTTATGTATCAGAATCAGATATCTTAAGCTTTAAGTAACTCCTCAGTGGCTTTCAAAAACGGACCCAACATTTGTGCATGGTTATTTAATAAATAGTATAAGTGTTTGTCGAGACGTTGTAACTAGTGCCCCGGCGAGATGTAAGGATAAGAAAAAAGTGTTTACGTAAACACTTGTACTGTCCCTCAGGACAGACAGATTTGTCAAAAAACTCATTTTTATATTAGTATTTTTAACCTAGTACTCATTTAACCTCAATACTCAGTTCTTTCTTTGCTCCGCTCCGCAATGTTAAATACAGAAATGGTTAATAGTACAAGATTGTAATCCGTGTAAGGCATTGCAAAATATATACTTATAAGAGCCGATTCGACCAACCTTATTCCGATAATAAATCTATGGTATTGCACTGTCGTTGTTTATAATTCTGACTTTATACACTGATTTAACTACGGATAAAGGTTGGTCGAATCCAGCCTTAGAAGTAGATGACGCTTGAATTTTTTAAACTAATAATATAATTTTTTAACCTAACTCTTACTTTATATTTTTATAGCAATCTTTTGCAATTTATTCTTAAGTAAATAACACACTTAAAAATTTCATCTCGTGTACGGGTCCCGTCCTGAACACGAAATGAAAAAAATGTTTAAGTGTGTTATTAACTTAACTCTTACTTGTTGTACCTACAGTCTACCTCGGCTGCTACACTAATTTCATTATAGAGGCAACTAACCTTGGTCTTATTAAGTTGTAAGGTCATAATTTATGGTCAGTTACAAAATAACATTATATTTTTTTCATTGAAATCATATATTTTTTTACAAAAAACCTTAGACTGGTCTTTTGGCTTACAACCGGATCAACCCGCAACGGACCCCAAAAACTATGATAGTATTTTTAAAATATTTATTAAAGAACTAAACTACTATAAGTAAGTTGCAGATTAACTTTGAGCCCCCAATTTACCTCCCTAGGAAGTGAATTTTCATAAATTCTTTCTTAGTGCTACGCCATAAAAGAAACTCCTGTGCGAAATGTAAAGTCTTCATAACCCTTATAGTTTAAGGCAGTTTTTTTTTTAATACAGGTGCCTCCAACGTGATCGGAGCCTATTTCTACTTATACGATTCTCATTCATTCAAGTTCTCGCTCTTATGCCTCTCGCACTTTTATTCTGCATACAATTCTTTCTTTCATTTTAAGGGAGTTACCACACCGGCGGGTTTTGAGCGTTTTCAAAGCCGCGTTCGCCGTGAAGATAAGTCTAAACACTATTCTTTTTTCGTGGCGGCCACGCAAAAACACGCAGAAACTAGCGAAAACGCTTGCAATTCGCCAGTGTGGCAACTCCCTCGGTCAGTGAGCTTTCGCTTATATCGATTTAGATTATGAGCCTACCATGTCATACAAAGTAAAGGCCTCCTGCTAAATTAATATTTAATAAAAACTGCTTCATTTTATCTCGGCGATCGACCGAATTTCGTGTTAATGACAATATTGCATGTCTATTTACCCGGCTGACTGCGGCATCGTGCACGGCTGGGTTCATAACAACTTCATATTTTGGGGTACACCTTATTGGAAGGTATCCAAGAATGAAGACGTCATCGAGCGTCAATATTGTATTTGGAGACTTTTTTGGGGTAGACTAGAACGTAACTTGTCACGTGTCAACGTAAAAAGGGACTAGAAGGTACCGCGTGACGTGGAGGTAGGTAAAATTAATAAGAATGGTTTTATGGTTATGGTTTTTAAGTGAGCTGGGATTTTTGGAATGAGGTGGTGTTAATTAAGATTGTTTGCTGTAAGGTGTATCAGTTGTCACGTAGCTCTGGCTGTTCAACCACTAGTGGAGATTCGGCGGGTAGGGCTAAATCAAGCCGCGTGGGCTGATGCAAATCAAAGGTTTTAAATTAGTGACTAGTGGTTTTTAGTGTACAAATTTGGTGTTTATTTCTGCAGTGAAGTGCCGCAAAGTGATCCTAATAATAAGAATCAATGGCTTGTATCGTTTTTAAAACTGCTATTGTGTGTCAAGTGCGTTGTCTCGTGACAACTTGCTTGGACCTAATAGAGATAAAACCCGCGATTGCTTTTAGAGTGATTATAAACGTAAAACACCGGCGTTTTATTGAGTGACTGTGACTTTGACATACTTCGATGATTGACTACCTACTTACTCTCAATAAGTTACTTGACATTGGCGAATTATCTTCGGGTAGAGCCATATTAAAACAGAAACCACCATTTGATTTTTATTAATGATGATAAACATATTGAAGTTATTTTAAGAAACATGTGGACTAGACTGGACTGGACTTTATAAAGTATAGATTGGGTACGGCCATGAAGTACCTACCTACTATGAATCGAATTCAAGAATCATTCGATTACATTGTATTTCCTTAAACTATAGCGTGGCTGAATACGTGTTTATTAGAGAATTTTCCTGTAATAATGAGATAAAATATAATAAGAACAACATTATCCCAAGAGAGCAATACGCAACTCAATTTGCTTCGTAACGCGTCAACTGTCTCATTAAATTTATGAATCCGCCCTAATATTAGGACGAGTTTCAACTTACTTAATTACTCAGCTCTAGTGATGTAATTTAAATTGATTACATTATAAGTACTTATTGCACTTAAAAATTTATCGACAGTCTTCGGGTGAGACTCGAAACCAAGATCTTTTGCTAACTGGGAAACTGCTTTACCGAATAAGCTACCGGAGTCCCTGGTAAACGATTATTCCCGCTGTCCACCCCCTACTTGTCCCCTGAGGGTGGACAGCGCCACAAATATTCTAAAAAGTTCTCGCTGTCCAGCCCTGGGGGACAGCAAGGATTAATTTTAAAATTATTCCGTTGGCCACCCGTTAATTTTACTATTCTCGATGTCCTCCACCCTTTCTGGATTTGGGTGTAAATAATTGACACAAAACTAATAACAAAAGTAATGATAAAAAGAAAACTACACTATTTATCAAAACCCAGAAAATAGTTTATTTAACTGCTATTGCGATACCTAATTCTCACAGTTTGCAATCAACAATATCCGACAAAATTTCGAAAAAAAGTCTTTGTCCACCCGGGTGGCCAACGGAATTATTTTAAAATTAATTCTTGATGGCCACCAGGGGTTTCTCGCCGTGAACCGCTGATAGTATCATCAATATTATAGGTACATTTGGAATAATAATAATATCCTCCAACCGATCCAATCTCAACGATCAGCCACGTACTCAGGATATATTATAGTGCTCAAGTGTGTGCGCAAACACAAGTGCACTCTCTATTCCCTTACCCTCATATTCCGATGGGACACTACTGTGACAGAAGAGGGATCGGGCGCAGGACCATCAGTTTAACGTACTTCCAGACTCCGGGCTCCCACTAATAATTTCTAACCGAAAACTTAGGTACACATTTTTGGCCCGACCCTAGGATCGAACCTGGGCCCTCTTGCGCAGCCATCGCTTCAATTACCTATTGCGCCACCGAGGCTGTCAAATAAATAGGTATATTTTGTACCTACAATCCTACAAACATGTAACAACTTGAATAATGAGTGATGGAAGCTCAGTGGATAAGCAACGTGCGCTTGTGGAACGGGTGTCATTGGGTCAAAAATTGGGCACGTCACTCATAATTCCAGATGATGACGACGACGAGCAGGATGACGACATCGATGTTAATATCACGTCTCCAGCCTTGAAAAAATTATTAGGCGACATCTCGAAGGAGGTAAAAGAGGCAGTGAAGAAAGAACTGGCTCCAGTAAATGAATCCATAAATAATTGCTGCCAAAAAATGGATGAGATGATGTGTACTATGGAATCTTTCAAAGTCAAAATCAAAGAGTTAGAAAAGAAAAACATCCACTTGCAAAACCAAAACTCGCATCTGGAGCTAAAAGTTGATGCATTGGAACAACACATAAGAAATATCGATCAAAAATTAATAAATAACGTACTCGAATTAACTGGAATACCAGAAAATAATAATGAAGACCTGGATAGTATGCTGATCCATGTTATGAACAAAATAAATACATACAAGGAAGAAGTTTCTGCTGTAAAAAGATTAAAGGGACGAAATGGAAAGGAGGGTGTCATACAAATTATACTAAAGCAAGAAGAGCAGGTAGATCGATGGATACGCGCCGCACAAAAGCAGGTTACGTGTGTAGAAGATGTACTACCCAGTGCTGTGTCTGAACTCGCAAAATCAAAGGTGATGTTCCGTCGTGCCTTAACTAATTTGAACAAGTCCCTATTATGGCAAGCGAAACAAAAGCTTCGAGAATCCCATAAGTACGTATGGTTTCAAGAAGGAAATATTTTGGCTCGAAAAGGTGACAATGACAAACCGAGGATCATCAGAAACATCGCAGACATCGACAAGTTACTCAACACCACTACCAATACCGCCACAAGGAATAGTGATAAGCGATAGCAGTTTCCCCTTCCTCAGTTCTCACTACGATAGATATACCTACGGATGTTATAGAAATAGTCGACTCCCCTAGCATAATTGAGTTCAGTAATTACCTTCCAAATAGCAATAAGTACAAATTAAATATTGTCCATATAAACATAAGATCGATTGTTAAAAATTTTAGTTCTCTCACTCAATTAATAGATTCTTCTCCAATCGATATCGATCTCATTATCTTAACTGAAGTGGGTATTTCATCATCCAGTGGATTGAAACAAATGTTTAGTCTAAGTGGCTATGTAATGTGTAGTGTGCTCCGTGAACAGCGAAGAGGTGGCGGTATCATAATGTTTATTAAAAATACGCACAATTTCGAAACAATAACTAATGCACCGTTAAAACACTGCGAATCAATCATAGGAATCCTAAAAACCTCGTATCACTACACGGCACACATCTGCGCATTGTATAGACCCCCTAATAGTAGTAAGCACTTATTTATCACGGAACTAAAACAGCTGCTATGTAAAGATAATTTCCATCACACGGACCTATACTTACTCGGGGATACGAATATCGATCTAAAATGTCATGATAACATACGCGAATACTATCTAAGTAGCATGGCCGAGTGTGGTCCAACAAGCGCGATATCAGATTACACAAGAATAGAAACGCGAAATGAAATTACAACTCAAAGTTGTATAGATCATATTTTTGTAAAATCACGCTTGTCCGACCTTTACTCGCCGCGCTTGGCACTGTTCTGGCGGACCACCGAATGGTCATAATCTCGTGCGCAGGGATTGAGCCTCGCGGCTGTATACAGGGTGATTATCAGTGTAAAACATTGATCGATGGTAATAAATTGTCACCTTTATTAAACAACATAAAATGGAATGAGGTTGATAACATGAAATGTCCAATAGAAATTTATAATTTTATCAAACAGAACATCAATTATTGCTATGAACAATCGAAGTACACAAAGAAAATAAATATCAATAGTAAAAGAAATCGACAACCGTGGATAAATAGTAAAATAAATAACATGTGCAATAAGAGAGATATATTATACTGTCAGTGGAAAAAAGATAGTAACAATAAAATAATTAGACTAGAATTTAATAAATATAGGAATAAAACTCGCAAAGAAATAGAAAAAGCAAGAAATAATTATCTAAATGCCGAAATAAATAAAAATAAAAGGGATCCCAGAAAACTCTGGGGTATATTGAATTCTCTATCCGGTCGCGTCTCGAAATCTGTGGACAGTGCTATTCTAAAGGCTTTTCAGAAAAATAATCTTACAGTAAAAAAGTTGGCTAATAATTTCGCATTAGAATTTGATAATAACGTAAGAAAAATATTACCAAAATGTAATGAATGTCTGTTGGAAGTGTCCGAATACGAGTTTCCTGAGATTAGATCTATGCTTCTGACACCCGCAACACCTACACAAATAGCAAAAATTATTAGAGGACTAAATGTCAACAAAGCTCCCGGTATTGACGGAATAAGATGCATAGATGTTATATCGCTTAGCAGGAAGCTTGCAAATGTAATAGCGAAACTTGTGAACACGAGTATCAAATGCGGTAGGTATCCTACAGATCTTAAAACAGGAATTGTCCGGCCAATTCACAAAAGTGGTTCACGCAGCGAGTATGATAAATACAGACCAATCACTATTCTTCCAGTCGTTGACAAAGTTATAGAAAAATTTGTATGTAACCAAATTCATAGTTACTATAGTCAACACGATATCATATCTAAGAGTCAATTTGGATTCCAACCTAATAAATCCACCACTTGTCTACTCTCTAAATTTACTGATGAAATAAATACATCTCTTGATAATAGAAAACACGTTATACTATTGTTTATAGATTTTAGCAAAGCGTTCGATACTCTCCGGCACGACACATTAATTACAAAGCTGGCCAATACGGGAGTCCGTGGTCCATTACTCAATTGGTGCAAAGATTATCTAAAGAATAGAAAATACCAAGTAAAACTCGAAAATGCCCTAAGTGATGAAATCGAAGTTAGTACCGGCACAGCCCAGGGTTCTGTGCTAGGCCCATTGCATTACTTAGCTTATGTTAACGACATGGAGAATGTAATTAAAAAGTGTTCTGTATACCAATACGCGGATGATACTTGTCTTATCGCTGCCAGTAGAGATATTTCGGAGGCTGAAATTGGTATACAGACTGATTTTACAAACTTGTGCAAATGGTCACATGATGTCGGACTTGTAATAAACTCCGCGAAAACAAAAATCATGCACGTCCGTTCTAACCACCTTCTGAATGTCGACAGACCGTTGCGTGTAGTAGCACACACTCATGAATGTCTACATTTGAGAGCGAAGTTGATAAATAGTAAATGTAACCGCAACTCTTTAGAGCAGGTTACTACCATAAAATATCTTGGTCTATTAATAGATAATAGATTTAACTGGTGCCAACAGGTTGAAAGTATCTGTGAAAAACTAAGAGCCTTGGTGGCTAAGTTTGCTATACTAAAATATAAAGTTCCTTTCCCAATACTTCTAAACATGTATAAAGCACTAGTTGAATCTATTGTCTCATATGGGATTACAAGTTACGGAAGAACATTTAAAACGTATTTAGATAAAATACATAACTTACAACTAAGAATCCTTAAAATTATAATCCCGAACAAAATTAAACAAAAATTATACAAAAAAGATAATAACCATATACAATTATTTAAATTCTGTGAAATACTTCCAATACAAATTAAAATTAAAATGTCAATACTCATCGAACAATACCATAATAAATACTTACAAATCTATATAAATCATAAAACAATTACCAGGAATATTACTCAAACCAAACTTAAGATACCAACCTTTAAAAATTATTACGGAAAACGCTTAAATAGATACTTAGTCCCTACTCTTTTAAATGAAATTTCACATAGTATACGAGCAGAATTAACCGATGAAAACTATAAACATAAACTCAAAACATACTACAAAAATATACTTCAGAATATGTAATCTTAATTGAATACACCATGCGTATCACCCTGTATGTTGCCATTTTTTATGAGCGCTGCTCTGGGCAGCTCAGTGCGAGCGAGATGCATTCGGCATAGGTACCTACGCAAACGGCTCGCAGCGCGTGGTCGTGTAGACAATAAGTATTAGAAGTAGTTATGTTATACTTTATTATTTTTATTTAGTTAAATAAGCGACACTCATGTGTAATCGTGTCAAGGACAAACCGGCAAGGTTTTTATGACACTTTTAATTTACATAATGTTATTGTAATTATTATAAATAAATGAAAAAAAAAAAAAATACGACCACTTCAGATCATAAGCTGGGTGGTAGGGGAAACCATCGTGAGGATTCCGTTGGTTTGGTTCTCCTGTTTAAGGGTTGCGAAAGTCAGAAAGTAGTCGATTCATTGTACGTACCAGACCCCCCAAATACTGAATCATGGTCTAAGCGTACCCTGGGCCCTAGGGCATGTATGCATGTAAGTTTAACTGCGGGAGAGCTACGCTTCTGCATGAATACCACGGTCTCACAGAAAACCGGCATGAAGCAGCACTGTGCTGTGTTTCTGCGTGAGTGAGGGCACCGGAGGCCAAATCTGGGGGGAAGGAGGGGTTTAAAGGTTGGCAGCGCACTTGAGACTCCACTGGTGTCACGGGTGTCCATGGACAATCGCTTACCATCAGGTGATCCGCCTGCTCGTCTGCCACCTATCACATAAAAATATTTTTTAAAAATTAACAACCCCAGTCATTATCCTGTTTACACACATCTCTATCCAAGCCCACACTAATTAAGCAAGGAGGAGCTTTTGATCCCTTATTCACTTGGGCATTTTGTGTATTCAATTATTTTTCAGTCAAGTCATAGACTAATTCCTCCATATTCAAGGCAATAAAAAAGGTTGGAAGGTTTTTCTGTATTCTTCAATGAAAATTTTATCCTAAAAGTTGAGTTTAAGTTTAGTCTAATTATTTTCACGGATTTTCCAATAATTTATTATGCGGACAGCTAAGAATAGAACTCCCTGCCGAGGTCTGTTTTTTCTGACCTCTATCATCTGGACATCTTTCAGGCAAGAGTGAACAGGCATCTTTTAGGTAAACGCCTAACGAGTATCATCCTTGACCTCACATCGTCGGTTTCCATCAGGTGCAATTGGTCAAGCACATATTAGCCTACATAAAAGAAATTGGGTAGTTGCGTAAGCTGTCTGCATTATGAATGTGGAAGCAAATCGCTTCGTGCGGATAAGGGGTAAGCCAACAACGTATGGATGAAACGCCTCGTCGCGCCTTGTTGTCCGGTGGTGGAATGGGCTAGGGGGGATCAAATTATGCAGAACCTCCGCACACTCCCCGAAATGAATCCGGTAGAAGACAGAGAATATTAAACGCAGAAACGAATAATAAGGTTGACTGGTAGAGAATGCTTCTTGGCATTAAGTTCGCCTCATTGTATCAACATTTGTGCAATAAAGTTTAAATAAATTTAAAAAAAAGTAATTATATGACTAGAGATCAGTAGATGGAACGTGTGATCAATATGTTAATCAGGATGACATGGGAGAGTGAGATAAGACACGAATAGCGAACGACGGGTGAAGGAAGAGGGTAAGACGTAAAAACAAACGTGTGAAGAATTTTAATTTAAACAGGATCTTATGTCACCCAAACACTGGTTTTTATTCCAATATCTTTGACATCGCTACCGTTGTAATTGCAACTTGGGCTCTTCTCTTGCTTATCATCAGGCTGAGGAGAGCCAATATACTGTCCCTCCATAAAAAAAACATCCTAATAATTAACAAAAGTACAGGCTCAGAGAGAAAATGACTCAAATATTGAAATAGGTAGGTAAGTTATCTAGTGGACAACTCATCATTCAAGGAAATTAATATTTTAACCGTATCATCTCAATACATTTATGATTGTATTATGTTTGTACGCAAGAACTTGCACCTTCACTCGCAAAAATCAGATTTTCATAGCTTTAACACGCGAACATAGGCTTGCTGTCTCAAATCTAAGACTTCATAAAACTGGAAATTCATTTGTAGGATTGAGCATTAGAATGTTTAATAAGTTACCTCAAAATATCATTGATTTACCCGTACATAAGTTTAAGTTGCATGTAAAGAACTGCATTATACAGAAAGGCTATTATAAAGTATATGATTATTTGAATGATAAGGATTCCTGAACATGTTGATATCTCCGCCTGTCCTCTAATGTATAATTCATTTCATAATTTTTCTTTGACGATTTATCTAAATGATATTGATTATGAGCATTGTATATCATACTGTCACTGTAATCATAATTTGCATAAGAATGAATATTGTAATTACCATATTCTTTGAAAAGAGTAACTACTGAGTTTCTTGCTGATTCTTCTCGGTAGAAATTGACATTCCGAATCAGCGGTAGATTACATAATATTTGACATTCATAAATGTTCTGTATGGACTTAAATTGAATAAAGACATTTTGGATTTTGACTGGCTTTGTACCTACTCCCTACTCCTCAGACGTTCACTCTTGACAGAGTGGTCGTGGTTGACGATGTAGCATTTTAGTGTGCTGATGCGGCTCGCGCGATGTGTCTCCACTTGATGCGGTCCACAGCGTCTCGGGAGTTTTGGACAGTGGATTTATGTGTTACAGCCCTAATGAGGTTTGTCCAACGCGTTGGTGAGCGCCCGTGCGACCGCTTGCCTTCCACCTGTCCCTGGAAAATGAGTCGCTCCATGGCTTTGTACTCAATGGATTTTAAATCCTGCGGTTTCTTTACGGTGTTGCCTCGGATGCGCGAGGGATTCGCCGCGAAGATAAGTCTGAACGCCATTGTTTTTTTTTTGAGGCCACGCAAAGAATACTGGCAAATCCATTGCGCATCCGCGACGTGTTCGCTGCGTCGTCGCTCCGCGTTGAAAACGCTCGCAATCCGCCAGTGTGGCAACTCCCTAAAAGGTTGCATCGGAAAATTCGTGGATCGATATTATTCCCTGCCTAATGATGCCTGCCGTTTCTCCGGACTGATAGGACTTGTTAACTTTTAAGAAAAGAGCATAGTTATTCCTTTTTAACTTCTTGGTAGGACTACCGGCACGGAGGGAAAATTTCGGCGACTTGTGACGCCTCCGGTGAGACAAGTGAGCATGGGCGACAGTAATCACTTACCAGCAGCTGGTGACGTCTCGACGTCTGCCTTATCGTTCATTTTCATTTTGCTTGCGTAGCAGGGTGTGGCACCATGCGGTCATCATCAGTCGTCATCATCATCGACTAACCGGATGGCGCAATTGGTAGTGACCCTGCCTCTTACGCCAATGGTCGTGGGTTCGATTCCCACCCTGGACAAACTTTCGTGCGATGAACACTTGTGTTTGTTCAGTGTCTGGGTGTAATATATGTATTTAAGTATATATTTGTGTTCCTCTGTTGTCTGATATCTGTAACACAAGTGCTTAAGCTACTTAGTACGGAATCAGGTCAAATGTATGAGATGTTGTGAGAATTATTATTGTGAGAATTATTATTAGTGGCACACATTTACAATAACATAATATCAATAAATTTAAAAATAATTTTGGTTTGTTAGGGTATGTAGGTACTTAGTCGTCAGGTGTCATTCAGTGCTAGTCGTGATATTTAATATCATACGACATATATCACTAAAACCTAGTTTTTTTGTATGGTTTTCAGGTGATATCCGCCATGTTTTCAAAATATCACGAACACGAGAAATGGGCTTCAGTTGACAAAAATATTTTACTTTTTATGTTTTTCTCTTCTACATTGGCACAGATTATAAACAGTGCAGTCTAAGACTAGTCTAAAGATAACGAATGATGGCGCTACTGTAAACTACTGGCATGATAAATACTGGTTTGAATCTTTGGTGTATTTTTTGTTTAAAAGTTACCTAGTTATAATAACGTATACTATTATATCTTTGTCTTTGTATCCGTAATTTTTCAGTATGTTTTACTTTTTTTTGTATTTACCTATATTGCATGTCAATATTTTCTATGGCAAAGGCGTCGCTCAAGACCCCGCCTGAAACCATTGCAGCAAATGCTGAGGCTGAGCCTTGTTGGCCGCAACGTTTGTCTCTGTACCCTTTTCTACTGTTTTGTTCTATGCATAGTGTTGTGGTCAATAAATTATTTCTTATCTTATCTTTATCATAAAATAACTAAAACGCTGACCATTTTTTGACTGTTTTAATTTGTATTTTAACAGTAACATGAAATCAGACATGTTCACTGTTCGCGGATAAACCGTTTAGATTATCATAATTCCCTTTGTTCTATTTCCCTTACATGGTCGGCACAGTATATATTATGACAAAAATCCTTCAAAATTACAAAGTCATAAACTTGGGAAAGGTTAATTTTGCTTTTATTAGTTAATAAAGCGCAATAATCTTTGCGGACATTAATCTTTTGCGTCAGTGGCAGGCTCGCCGGCATTTTATTAAACCAGGCGACCCGGTTCCCCTGCCCACTTGTTTAGCCACTGCGGTCTCACCTGAGGTGATTCATACAATGTTTCCATTCATTAAATTAACAATAGCTTATAAGGTAGACATTGTATGGACAAATATCAAGAAAAAAGGAGCCTATTTAGAAACCCTTGTGTGGGCGGTAGGAAAAATGCCGATTTTGTGAAGCACCGTCTTAATGGAAGAGATTTTTTATCTTTATAACCTTTCTTGGAAACTATAATTCTAATAACAAGCTTTTTTCATAGAAATATTTAAAAAACACATTTTTTTCACGCAGGCAGCACCGCATGCAGAAGAATAGTATAATCATACCTACCGACTCGTAAAGGGATTAACTCTTAACAAAGGGTAAAAGTGTTTCTTTAGCCGCTTTAAAAGCAATTACAATCCTGTACAAATTTTCAAACTGGCCCTTGGGAATTTAATGTTGATACACAGAAGTGTATCAACATTTTTCGAAAAAGCCAAAAATGTATTTGAAATTGTAAAAAAATGTATGTAAAGACGGTATGTATAATACGTTTATGATAAAAATGGTCTGGAAATTTCGCTAATAAAATAAAATAAAATACGAGTACATCGACCTAATCCCAAAGTAGGTAAACCTGAGTAGCTAAAAGCCTGATTGTTTTGTTTAAAAGTATCATTTGATTTTTCTTAACTGTAATAAAAATATGGCTCTTAAAGAAAATATTTCTTCGTTAGATACTGAAGGACAAATTTTTGATATATTCTAGTAACAGTACATATTGGTTTCTTGGAAAGATCGTAATTATTTTTTAAAGTGGCCTCTTTTTCATTATTAATCATCATCTAAGCCCACTCTCTATCATATTGGTATAAACCTGTTTTAACCTTGTTCACTCAGATCAGCTTTGAGCAACCTGGATCCAGTATGTGCCCACCTGTCTTGCCACATCGTTATTCCATCATCTGTGGTCTTCAGACTTTTCTCATTTGACCTCATGATTTCCATCCAAGGAGTATTCTGCACTAAAACTTCTCTTTGCTTTTCAAATGCTTTATCAGCTAAAAACGAACGTGGATTATCAACCAAAGCGTCCTACCAGTGCTTATCTATGGAGCCAAGACATGGCTAACAACCAAGTCAGCTAGAAAATGCACAAAAAGTAAAGATAAGGCGATTGGTAGGAGCGTGCCGAAATATCGGAAACTCAAAAATAAGGTACATGGTAGAAATCCCTTAAATAACTATTCTAATGCTAGTAATCATGAATGTATAAAACAATACATTGGTAGAAGTGATACTGCGAAAAAAAAAAGGTGGCTTGGGTAACGCAGTCAGGTCTCGGATATCACGTATCGTATAGTAAAGTGGCAGTAGGCGTGTGTATTGCCAGTGATGACATACGGAACCGAAACGTGGCCGCTTACAATGTGCCGATTAAGGAGGCTCAAAGTCACCCAGAGAGCAATGGAGAGGGCTATGCTCGGAGTCTCCCTGCGTGATCGTATCAGAAATGATGAGATCCGCAGGAGAACTAAGGTCACAGACGTAGCCCAAAGGATTGCATGCCTCAAGTGGCAATGGGCAGAGCACATATCGAGGAGAACAGACGGCCGTTGGGGCGGAAAGGTCCTCGAGTGGAGGCCACGTACAGGAACTCGCAGCCGTGGCAGGCCTCCTACAAGGTGGACCGACGATCTGGTGAAGATCGCGGGAATCCATTGGATGTGGGAGGCACAGGACCGATCTGTGTGGAGAACATTGGGGGAGGCCTATGTCCAGCAGTGGACGTCCATTGGCTGAAATGATGATGATGATGATGATGAGGCTGAACATATTATTAAAGTGATATGAAAAATGTTTACAAAATAAGTACACAAACACATAATGAAGTGATTATTTCTTTCAATGTCTTAAAATCATCATCCTTAGAAATATTAAAGTATGTGTGCCTATCAGGTACTGTCTGTCTGTTTGTCCAGCGACGTATTGACGTGATTTCTGTGGAGATAGTTGAAGGGTTGGAGAGCAGACTAGGCTACTTTTTGTCTCTTTCTATCGAGAGCTAAGCTTCGGGCCAAAGTTGATCATTATTAAAAGAAAAATACACTTTAAATAACATTTTGTAACAGTAGGTACACTCGAGAAAAGGTGTTACCTAAGTTGGCGCCCAATACTATCTTGTAATTTTAAAACCTTTTCTCTGTCTTCTTTTTGGCAATCCCCCCCCCCCCCCCCAACCTCTTCCACCCTCGCCAAATAACTAAAAAAATTCATTTTGGTGAGTACAGTATTAAAAGGTTATCCTTTAACTCCTTACCGTTGAGGAGTTGACCTTCCATCATCATCATCAGCAGAACCACAAAATTAATACAATCAGGCGTAAATACTGGTGCAATTTTGAAAAAAGATACAAAAACATAACGTGTCCCTTTAAATTTTGAGAGTTCCCCTCAATTTTCCAGGATCCCATCATCAGCAAACAAAAAAAATATATTTACATTTTGAATTGAGAACCTCCTTTTTTTAAAATCAAATATCGTTGCTACTGAACCGAATAAGGGCGCTTAAGCACACGATGTGGGTATCTACAGAACTTGCTTTAACAAATGACACGATAGTTCCTACTTCCGGCGTGTAGAGGAAGAAGCAACAAACACTTTTGGATGTTTAATAATGTATTAGTATGGCTGAACGCCGGAGCACCGACCCAGTTATTCTGCTTGTTCAACACTTGGGAAGTTTCCAGTGACTCCATCGAAGTTAGCGTAAACTTGTAAAGATGCAACTTCGTCGACGTTGATGCAAATAATGTTAATTAATTTAAGTAGCTATTTACCTCATTATCGATGTTACTGTAACCTACATTGTCAAGCTTTGTTCATAGTTTCTCTACAGATTTCTTTAATATTTCAATTATCTAACTTACTACTTTCAATTAACTGACTCTCCCTCATAACTCAAAGCTCAGCTCATCAGTCCGGTTCCCTCTCTGGACAGGCATTTTTGTGATGTACACTTGTATTTAGAATAGTTTATTTTATTTATTTATTCAAGTTTACCAGCTTTTGTATACACTAAAACTAACAATAACAGCATTACTATCTTTAACTAACTAAACAAAACAATAATCTTTTAAGGTAAACACCGCATTCAAAAGAAAGAAACATTAGAACTAAAGGTACAATTTTGGGCTAAATTCCTTTTTTTAAGATTTTAAACTTTTGCGTTGCATTATACAAATAATGTATGTACACAGGACCAAACGCGGTTATTATTATACCTATGTAGTTCATACATCGGACAAAAACAAAGCGCACAATCGCTGAACGTGTCAAAGAACAAATCGCAGCTGTAAAAAACAGACAAATAAACAAGTCGGCTGTAGCAGAACATCTGCTGGAAAGCGGTGTTAATCATTGGATGGAGTTCCATGCCCCTAAAATCCTCTCCACTGATCGTCATTACCACACGAGAGTAGTACGCGATTGAGATAAAGAAGTATCAGAATTTCATCATCGGCGTGGAATCCAGTGATTGACAAATGTAAACCTCGCAATTTGCCGCTTCAAATTACTCCTAACCCGGATACGGAGTGTAGTGAGTCGGGGTGACCTCAATGACATTTTATTTAGTGGCAGTGTAAATAGCATTAACATTTTTTCTTTTTAACTTTTACAAAGCACTAAAACACATTAATATAATTTACACTGTGAGCCAGGTCTTACACAAGATATGCCTAAGTTTTGCAAATGAGTCGGCGTGAATATCTATCAAGTCACTTTAACTATTAAGTAGTTTGCTAAGCTAGGCTTAGCTTAGGACAGGTGAACTGGCACCTAACACTGTTCTACGAAGGAGGATAAAGTGGAGTTATTTACGGGATTTCTACCATGTACCATATTTTTGAGTTTCCGATATTTCGGCACTGTTGCAAGTGCCGTGGTCACGGAGTAACTGAAGTTTTTGCGGGTAAGTTGTTACTGGCAGACAAATCGGTTTACCCTCCATCGCAGTTTTTAGTAGGTATTCTAACGTTAGTGACCATGAAAGTATAAAAAATATACACTTGTATTTTTTAATTTGTGTGCATGAATTGTTTATATATAAAAATAAGAATAAAAGAATAAAATATGTTTATTGTCTTAAATACATATGCATAACAAAACAAGTAGGTCTACAATAAGCAAATGGAGATGGCTAAGCTTGTGCTGCCACAAAATATAGAAATGTATATATTTGTAATTCCGTTGTTGTTTCTGATATATGTAACACAGGTGCTTACGCTGCCTATCTCGGAGTAAGATCAATGAACGTGATTTTTTTCAACGTTTAGGTGTAATATTTAAGATTTATATTTTTTTTACATGCCATTTCGGTGGCAAACAGCCTATAGACGCCTGCAACTCCAGAGGACTTGGATATGTGTTGCCGACTCTTTAAAAACCTTAACACTTCTTTTTCCTCTGTTGCCAATCCTGGATCATGGTGCAAACGTAATCCGAGCTTCAAAGCGACAGTTTTAGACGCCAAGCTGAAGCGGTGATGAAGTACCCTGAAATCCAATCACCATCTTTCACCTAGAACAATGGACTGAATCTACCTTTCTCTCTTCCCCAGGTACATTTTCCTGGCGATATACACGGCGGAGATGATAATCAAGTGCATAGCGAAGGGGTTCATACTGAACAAATACACGTACTTGCGGAACCCCTGGAATTGGCTGGACTTCGTCGTCATCACGTCGGGGTACGCCACCATCGGCATGGAGGTGGGGAACCTGGCCGGCTTGAGGACCTTCAGGGTGCTGAGGGCGTTGAAGACTGTTTCTATTATGCCGGGTAAGTCGATAAATCGCTCAGACCCTCACAGGGCACTGCAAATTAAACAAGCACCTGCACAACATGGGCCTTTCAGATACCAAAATCTGCAGGTTCTGTCGCGAGGACAAGGAAACGATTATCCACGTCCTCGGCGAGTGCATAGCACTGCACCGCTGCAGAAGCCGACACCTGGGAGCACACATGATCTCAGCTGACGAGATCAAGAGCTCCCCCATCAGCTCCATTCTCGGGTTTATCCTGGAACTGGAGCTACATGAGGTGCTGTAATAGGTTACGGGGCTGCCACAATAGATCATCTACTGGTCGCAGTGGCTATGAGACGCAGGGCTCACCCCATTTCTATGAAATAAGTCGATAAATCCTACTTCCTACTAATATTCTGCCGCTAAAAGTTAAAACTTGCATACAAAAACAGCACTGTACAGACGACACCAACACAAACAAAAATTAAACATACACAGAGTACCCAGTACATAGAGTAGAATTACGTGTAATGTATGTTATCTTCTATACTATTAAGAAAGTGGTAAATCCTAGAAACAGCGAGGACGCTTATAGGTAATCAGAAAACACGAAACGCTTTCGCATTGTAATCAACACATCGCCATCTATCGGTATAAAGTGGAACTAATGTCCCGCTTGAGGCTTTAGGACCTTCAGGGTACTGAGGGCGTTGAAGACTGTTTCTATTATGCCGGGTAAGTCGATAAATCCTACTTCCTACTAATATTCTGCCGCTAAATCATAAACACAGTAAAACTTGCGAAGTGCAAAAATTCAACCTTTTTTAGATGGATAGATAGATAGATATTCTTTATTTCACAAAAACAAAATACAAGTATGATACAACAACCACAGACAGTACAATAAGACTTAAGAAGAATTTTTCCAGAGAACCTTTCTATTTCTATTTTGTTAAGATAGGATTTTTTTACTTTGAAAATTATTACTGCGTTTATGATTTGGAGGACAGCATTATCAACGCGTAGATTTTGAGTGAACTGATGGTAAGTAATAACCGCCGCCCATGGACTTCAGATACACCATCAGTTCATCATCATCATCAGTTTGTTAGGAAGTATGTATGTAAGTGTGTAAGTATGTTTGTTGCACTTTCCCGCAAAAACTACTGAATGGATTAATGAAACTTCATCGTAATATAAGTTACATTTAACAAATATACTTTTAGTTTTTATGTTTTAATGTATATTAAAAACTCTTATGTTCTTTGAATATAAGAAGGACGTAATTTGAATTTCACTTTCTTAACTCCATGGGTGTAGTATATGTGTTTAAGTATAAATGTGTAATCCCTCCCTTTTGTCTGATATCCGTACCACATAGATGCTTAAGCTACTTAGTGCGGAATTAGGTCAATGTATGAGATGTTGCATGAATTTATTAAATATCAATGAATAAATATATTTATTTACTAGAAACACGGTAAATTTATCAATAAGATGGGCATGAACTGGTCGGATCAACATGTTTCGCCATACATGGCATGTAAACATAATCTTAAAATATAATTCAATTAAAAACAATGAGATAAATTCAATACAATTAAAATAAATGACAATTTTTTTTAAATTGTCATGCCTAGTCTAAAAATTGCATAATACTATAAAAGTTCTTGTCCAGTAACCAAGCATAAGTATAATTTTTGTATGTGACTGCGGAGAGTTAAGTGTTTTTATGCATTCTAGAATTATTTTATTAAATATTTTTATGCTCATATTTAAACAATTTCACATATATTGAGTCGTTCTGGGTGCAAATCCTAAGACAAGACTGTTTTGATGCCTTTTATTCATTGAGGTAAACATGTAACTCAATGCTTTTATTCCGCTGATAAATACAGATTTTAATTGTTTTTGACAAATTTAAAAACTTCGAATATTAGAAGGTTCGGTAAAGTTAAAAGATTACAGTTCCTTAAAGAGTGGTTTAAATGATTCACGTGGTGGTATATCAAATAAAGCACGCTTACACTTCTTTATTAATTTAAAAATGTACTAACTCCGTTCGTTCTTGGTTATGACATTAAAACATCATCGTAAAAGTGAGCCTATATTCGCAAATAACCTGAAAAATCAAGGCTTACTGTACTTTATAGAGTTTCCAATAAAAAGTAAGAACAAATTGAGGAACTAAAAGTTTCGTAATTAAAAATTTTAATTAAACTTTCGATTGCGCGAACGGACTTCTGAGGCTATTGGATACCGTCTATTGGGAGTGATAAAAATGACTTGAACAAATAATTAGTTTAACAATACCGTTTTTCGTCTTTGTTTGTAGTCTTATTTTCTATTTATTTATTTAGGTTCACCAACAGCAATTGTCAACGATATTTGTACGGGCGGGAAGATTGTTGTAAGGCACCGCGTCCCAGCGAACAGATTATAAGGAAAGGAAGGGAACCTAACTCTCTAGTGAGCCTAGAGCCCCTTTGTCTAAGACACTAAGTCCCTAGAGCCCTAGCCCTGCCTATCCTGGGAATAAATACATGTATAGATAAGGTAATGGGAGCTTGCTCCCGGGTCGCCCAGGGTAGCAAGCATGAAGAGTCAGGACGGTAGGTAGGTGGGGAACCGCTGCCAGTCGAGCAGGCTCACTCGACTGATCATAGCTAAAGGTGTCTTGGCCGCAGCGGGAGAAATGAGACCCAACACAGACGGTTGAAATCTGTTTATTGGTATAATCTCAATGGTTTATATATACATAGTTTACATTATTGATACATAGAAGGGTATTTGTTGGTGTGTCGTCGGTGTAGAGGGCCGACGGTGCACGTCGGTCAGGCGCGCTGCATGTAGGTCGCTGCTGAGTTGCACTGTACGAGTAGCTCGTACACTATTAAAAATGGGTTCAGTAAATAGCCTGGTATATCGGCGAATTGTGTAAGTGCTTTTTGCTTCGACGTGAGCCGAAATTTTAAGTGCATTATTTACTTAAGAATAAATTGCAAAAAATCGCTATAACCAAAAAAATTATATTATCTGGCACCTTAGATAATCTAAGCCTGGCACTCTGAGCACCACGCTTGCCTAATGCGGATTGGTGATCACAAATAAATGCCGTGTGGTCCCCGGCAGAGTAGAATAGGCCACCCTCGCTCTTACCGAGGTGTCGTAAAAGGCGACTAAGGTAAAGCTGCTGGCATGATCATCAGCACCCAGAGAAGCAAAACTCTGCATTTATATCAAAACCCTCGCCAACCCGTCTGCCAAACGTGGTGAGTATGGCAATTACCCCTCATGTGATTGAGGGAGGCCCGTGCCCCAGCAGTGGGGACTTAAATGGGCTGACGATGATCACAAATAAATATTATAAATAAGTATAAATATTTTTGACTATAAATATTTTTCACAACATCACATACATTGATCTGACTCCGTGATAGGTAGCTCAAGCACCTGTGTTACAGATATCAGAACCAACAGCGGAATCACAAATATATACATATAATGCTTTTCTTTTGTAAATACATACGTATAATACATAGAAATACCCAGACCAATACAAACAGACATGTTCATGCACACAAATGTTTGTAGTGTACGGGAATTGAACCCGCAACCCTTGGGCTAAAGGCAGCGTTCATTACCACTGCTCCAAACAGGTCGTCTACATCCACGGTATCGAACCGTGGGGAATAGAAAGAAGGGGTAGTCACCCGTTGCGGTGTTCTTCATTTCTTGTTCGAGGTAAAGGTAAAAAAAAACTATTTTTGAAAATATATTTCTGCCCTGTTGGTCTAGTGGTTTAAGTACCGGGCCGCGATCTCGGGGTCCTGGGTTCGATTCCTGGGTCGAGCAAAAAGTATGTTTCCAATTTTTCGAACATTGCTCGGGTTTGTGATCACCAATCCGCATTAGGCAAGCGTGGTGATTGAACCTAATCCCATCATAGTAGCGATAACTTGATTTCTATATTGGATGTCTTTGCCCTGCAGTGGGATAGTATATAGGCTGAAACAAGTACAATAATGGGTATCTGAAACAACGAAAAAATCAGAGCTGTGTTTGAAAAATTCAAAACATACTTTTTGTTCGACCCGGGAATCGAACCCAGGACCCGGCCGGTACTTAAACCAGTAGACCAACAGGGCGACCAATACGGAGACCGATCCTAAATTTGTCTTAAAAGGGACGCTATGTACCGTAAATAATGGCCTGAGTAAAAATAGTATTTGTAAACCAGATTATCTACCCATTCAACCCCGAAGTATAACGTAGGTAAACAGCTATTTTTTAGGAACCTCTGTCCCTCTCAAAATACCTTCAAGTTATAAATATTGCATGGTCAGATACTTCCTGGATGTATCGGAAATAGTTTTTCTGTATTTTTATCAGACCATATAAAAATACTAAAAAGATAATAGACGTAAAATTAACAGGAATTGTTTTACTTATTTATTTATTTAGGTTCACCAACAGCACATCATACAAAAATAATCATAACAGCTTTTTATAGTAAATTAGATGTCAGTATGTATGCCGATTACAGGCGAACACAGCGTTGATGAGTATACAATACACAATACGTAATTAATCAATTATTTACATTACATAATGTGATTTATATAGATAATACAATGGTTTAACTTAAAATAACAGTTTTTATTTCAGCAGTTTTCTTTTAAAACCTGTAAAGGAGTCTTGAAAAATATCTATATCGGGTGTAATATTGGTAATTTCATTATATTTCGAGCACATTCTAGGTATTGGGCTATGCAGACCTAAGTCACTTCTGAAAAATGGTGTACTATAAATTGTTGAAATCCGATAAAATGAAAAAAAACAGTTGAAAAAGAAGTTATCAGGTTCACTTTTTTTTATGCTAGAGACGGACATACGAGCATGCGAATCACCTGATGGAAAGTAATCAACATCGCCCATGAACATCCCAAATCAGAGGGATCGACAATGTGTTGCCGGCCTTTTTAAAAAAGGGTACGCTCACCTCTTGAAGGTCCCTAAATCATAGCTGTCGGGAAATACTCCCGCAGCCAAACCGGTCCACAAAACTGGGGTACGTGGTAGAAAGTTCCGCGAGAAACGGACAGTATTAGACCGCCATCCATCGAGATGATGGGGACTATTTATGTACTACAATTATATAATTTTACGTTCAAACTCGATCGACTGTCATAGAAATTGTGTAAAAGCCCGCAGGATTGCATGTACACCTCAAGTAAAAAATACTCTATTTAGAGCATTAAAGAAGATAATTGCAGACGGGATGGGCCTTGTCTACCTGCTGTAATTTGGCGCAATGCATGCGAAATAGATTACTAATAACTAGGATTAAGATGTTACTCACAAAATATGAGTTATTGACTTGAAATTAATGATTTCCAATACCAAAACCGAAGAGGCATTGCAGAAATGTGGGAGAGCCACGCTTAGGCATGAATGGCCCAGCTCGACCGGAGTGATACCACTGCCTCACAGAAGACCGGCGTGAAGCAGCACCTGCGCTGTGTTTCGCCGTGTGAGTGAGGTTACCGGAGGCCCAATGGGGGGGAAGGGGAAAAGGTTGGCAGCTCATTTGTGACTCCCCTGGTGTTGCGAGTGTCCATGGGCGGCGGAATTGCTTACCATCAGGTGATCCGTCTGCTCGTCTGCCACCTCTCATATAAAAAAAAATATTCGCGTGTTACCAAAAATTAATGAATAAAATTACTTAGTTACAAAACATGAGTGGGCAGAAAATAAGGTTACAAGGAGTTGGTAGGTTCCAGATTACCAGTTTACTGATAATGGATTTACATCACATTAACAACAAGTTTATTAAAGAGAACACAAGTAAAGTTTCAAAACTTGCATACAAAAACAATACTGTACAGACGACACCAACACAAACAAAAATTAAACATAACACAGAGTACATAGTACACAGAGTAGAAGTACGTGTAATGTATGTTATCGTCTATACTATTTATAAAGTGGTAAATCCTGCAGACAGCGACGACGCTTATAGGTAATCAGAAAACACGGATATGGTGCCAGAGTTCGCCCTTTTTGAAATAAATAGTATAAGTGTGTTTGCCGAGAGGTTGTAACCCCAAAATTGTTTAAACTAGTAGTAGGTTTAGTACCTAAAAAATAAAATCGATTGGCGTCGCTAGTGTACCCTAACCGTCACCTTAAGCGAATGCTAAAGTTAGGACATCTCATCATCATCATCATTTCACCCTATAGACGTCCACTACCGGACATAGACGACCCCCAATGTTCTCCATACACATAGGTCTGTGCCGCCCGCATCCAATGGATTCCCGCGACCTTCACCAGATCATCGGTCCACCTTGTGGGGGGCCTGCCACTTCCTGTACGCGGCCTCCACTCGAGGACTTTTCTGCCTCAACAGCTGTCGGTTCTGCATTGAGTAACTTATATATGTTCTCCTCGCTATGCCCTGCCTTACGCCACTTCATCATCATCAGCCCATTTAAGTCCCCACTGCTGGGGCACGGGCCTCCCTCAATCACATGAGGGGTAATTGCCATACTCACCACGCTTGGCAGACGGGTTGGCGAGGGTTTGGATATAAATGCAGAGTTTTCCTTCTCTGGGTGCTGATGATCATGCCAGCAGCTTTACCTTAGTCGCCTTTTACGACACCTCGGTAAGAGTGAGGGTGGCCTATTCTACTCTGCTGGGGACCACACGACCACTTTCGCCACTTGAGGCATGCAATCCTTCGGGCTTTGGGGCATCTAAGTTGTTCCTTAAAAATGATGTTAGCTGAGAGATCCATTTTAAAGCACCTTTTAAAGCGGCTAAAAGTTGTCGGAAAAATCTCAAAGTGCATTAACTCTTAGGGGATTTAGCTCAAGACTGACTTTGCAGTTTGATGACATAAATCTCTATAATACTTTGTGCACATCGACCCTATGGGATCTTTTTTACCTCCCCGCATCTTTTGCACTCCTACTCACGAAAGATTAATTTCATCATTCAGCGTCACGATGTCTTTTAAATTGTAGTTACAATAATAAACTGCATGATACTTTTTGTAGCGCTTTCTTGTACGAGTAAAGCGTATATATTGGCCCAGTCGACTATCCTCAGCGTAACAGCTTATACATGACTGGAGCGTCAAACTAATTGGCTCGTTCTCGTTGGCGGCGCCACTGATCCGTAAAAGAGCCCTTAATGAGCGTCAGATCAGCATAAGCTGCAAAGTTTATTAATGCCGTATTTGAAGTGAAAACGTCCTGTTGGTCTATGGTTTAAGTGCTTTCGATTTTTTCGAACATAGCTCGGGTTGGTGATCACCAATCGCATTTGGCAGCGCTAACTTGATTTCTATAATGGAGGCCGTTGCCTGTAGTGGGACAGTTTATAGGCTGATACTTTTTTAAGTGAAACGTGTCATTTTAGAGTTTACAGCGGCATATTCTTTACCATCTTTTTTATATATTTGCACATGATGAACTCCATCTTAAAAACAACTATATTATGCAAAACCTGATGGGCCCTATGGCACATTTGTTAGTGACGCTGCCTCATATGCCAAAGGTCGTTGGTTCTATTTCCATTAAACCAAAATTATTGTTATGGACAGTTGTGTTTATTCAGTGTTTGGGCGTATTAATGTGTCTTTACACTTGTACAGTCTCTGTTCTCAGTGTGTGTTTGGGCGTATTAATGTGTCTTTACACTTGTACAGTCTAATATTTGTAACACGTGAATAAAGTACTTAGGCCCAATTTTTGATCAGTTTTGGTTAAATTAACATAAGTTAACTGTCTAACCAATGAGGAGCGATCTCTCGCTGCCAAGTATTGTCCGGGCCATTTTGGAGAGAGAATTTTGTGAGGGCCTTGTGTCCCGCAAAGAGGCAGCCGAGAGACATGAACAAGATTCTCTCGCAGATGCTCGTAGAAGAGCAAGGAAGATGAGGAGACGCCGAACAGATGCGCGTCTCCCTCCTCTCTGAGGCACAGGCCTCGGCGCATGGTACGAAGGTACCAGCGCCGGCATTGCATAGACCTCATCCCCAGTTCAGTAGGGATGGCTCAATGCTCTCGGCTGTCCCTATCGCCCCTGCCAGCCCATCCGGGGAAGGCATTGCAGGCCCCGCGCTGTAAGTAGGCCACCGCCTGGGGAGGAACGTGTAAGTCAGAGTTGATAAACTGGTGCATATGTCTCATCCTCACTTTGGGGAAGAAGGGAGCGCCGTTTGGGGATTGTCAGTAAGCCTCCGCCTTCACCGGAGCCCGACATAATCCATGTAGCCCCCGGTGGATGGGTATGCAAATACCTATGGCGCTACCGGAAGGCGGCTACGGAACGGAACGGAAAAAAAACTGTCTTAACCAATAGTCAAAGTAATTCCTTATAATATAACTATTGGATAAGCTAGCTATTGCTCAAAAAACACATTTTAGCGATATTTTACCATTCGGTTACTTTTTTAAACCTTTAGTTCAGTTTATGAATAAAAAAGTCGGTCCTTAGTAAAATCGAGTTACAATCAAGTAAATTTTATTATGAGAAGTTTTTTCTTTTTTTTATGACAAAGGGAAGCAAACGTGCAAGCGAGTCACCTGGTGGTAAGTGATCTCCGACGCCCATGGACATCAGCCACACCAAAGCGAGTGGAAATGCGTTTATGAAATATTTACTGAAAAAATTGCATGTTATACACCGCTAACCTTATGTAAATATCATCTTTGCGCTAAACATTGAAATGTGCCGTAAATGGGGCCAAAATACAGTTTCCTGCGCGTAACTGAATTAAATATGCTATTAAACTGTTGATTACGATCATTTCTGGGACAAGGAACGGCGTCCTTGTAATTTTCAATAATTTTCTGCCCGCATTTGCAAGGTTGACGAGATAAATTAGCGCTTGATCATTTTTAACATTCGTGAGACGACCACCATCTAGAGAAAAACGACCAATACTCAACGGCTATGTAGTACGGCCAGCTTCAAAATTCAGTCACGGAGACGATTAAATAAAAATAAAATATCAGAAATAAGTCATATATCAGTGCTATATAACAAAATTTCCAATACCTTGTAGATCTCTGGTTTATTTTCCATATTTTTAAAATTGCTAATGTGGGCAGGTCATTGTTTCGCAAACTCGCGTTGCTAACGTGATGTCAAAATGCATGGTCACATCTACAGAAACAACGCCGAACCATCTGCTTGATTTCTTTTTAAAGCTACATCAGCTTTTTACAGCTCCATCTAACGAAAACCGCTGAACTATTTTTCCGAACTAAAGATAAAAGTACTAAGTGAAAAGACCCTGGTTTTGTATACTTTGATGTGTTGCTGTACGTAACATCCAATTTCATAGAAATTATAATATTTTAGCTACGCGACACGCAACGCAGAAAATTCTTCGACAAATGAAAAGCGTAAAAATAAGAGTTGTGTTACTACGAACAGAAATAAAAATAAATCAGAAAATTACAATTGGAGCGTAGCACTTTAGATTTCTACTCCTGCCTCGTAGCGTGTAATTCCCAGTTGCGTCCAAAGATGTCGCTCTGGAGCCCCAGGTATGCTTGGACCATGATTCTTGATTTCGGAAGTCTGGTAATTACAATGAAGCGACTGCCCTTCGCAACCATTTTTAACAGGAGAACCAGGCCAACTGAACCATGGTTACACGTTTACAGAAACTATCCGAAACGTGCAGGATGTTTTCCCTCACCGCCGAGCTAATGGTAAAAATACGCACATAGACTTGAACTACTGCGCTACCATCGCTCTTTTAATTTCCACTGCTCGCTTTTCAATCATAAAGTGCCCTCCGAAACATTTACCTTCCCCTTGAGATTCGCAAGACCTTTAATTTTCTGCGAAAAGACGAAGTGCGTAAAGCGACGAAACTGGGCCATTACAGCGAGTCAGCAAACGTGCCGAATAGCATGTCAGATAGCATCTCGCGACGAATCCGGCGCGAAGGACCACGGACAATTACACGCAGGTGGCGCCCTACCCCATGACTGCTTTGACCTTTTACATCTTAGTGTGGTTTGTTTCCAATTCTTAAGAGAACTGTGCAAATATATTACTTCTCCTCATCATAGCGTTTAGTTCCCGGTTGCGTCCAAAGCTGTCGCTTTGAAGCCCACGATACGCTTAGACCATGATTCAGTATAAATAAATATTTATTTCACAACATCACATACATTGATTAGACTCCGAGATCAAGCACCTATGTTACGGATATCAGAATCTACAGTGGGATTACAAATATATACATTTAATACATACTTATAATACATAGCAAGCACCCAGACCAATACAAAGAAACATGTTCATGCACACAAATGTTTGTACTGTGCGGGGATCGAACCCGCAACCCTTGTATCAGAGGCAGCGCTCACTACCACTGTTCCAATCGGGTCGTCAGGATTGGAGGGGTCTGGTAATTTGACCGTGGGAGAGCTACGCTTCGGCATGAATTAATCGGCTCCAACGGAGTGATACCACGGCCTCAAAGAAAATGTGAGAGAACAGAACAGAGAGCGCGAAGCAGCACTGTGCTGGGTTTCGCTGCGTGAGTGAAGGGTACCGGGTAAAGGGGGGTTTGAAGGTTTTCGTGTTACGTTTTTTTGAAGGGAAGGTTTGGCAGCGCACTTGTGACTCAACTGGTGTCGCGGGTGACTATGGACGGGCGGCAATCGCTTCATCAGCTGATCCGTCTATTCGTCTGCCGCCTATCATAAAAAAAAATGAAGCGACTGCCATCTGACTTTTGCAACGCTTTAACGGGGGAACCAGACCGATTGAATCGTGGTGTATAGTCAATATCTTATCACTCAATAATGCTATTTACTTACTTAGTGTATATTATATTGTAATTGAGACTATTGTTTGTATTGTGTTGTGATGTTCAAAATAATAAATATTCTTATTCTTAATTCCCATCCGTAGTTGGGATCTTGATTTTTTTGATTTCCACACTTCACCCGAAATTAATTCCACTGGAGATCCAATCCGACGCAAAGGGGGCCTTATAGGTCGGCAGCGCACTTGTGCCTCCACTGGTGTCGCGGGTATCCATCGGCAATAATCGCGTGTCATCAGGTGATCCGTCTGCGCGTCTGCCACCTATCACATAAAAAAACTTTACCCAGTTACAGCTAACAATCAAATTTTTTATATTAATAGCACGTCAGTTATCATCTTTGTCATGTTACGGATCCAAATTACTCGCAAGTAGGGTGGCCTGTTTTTACTTTAATCTTTGAGATCGGCCTATCATCTAATAAATTTTTGATCTAGTTCCCATAGTAGTTAAGCATCCAAAGCTTTTTATTATAACATAGATAGATAGGTATTCTTTATTGCACAAAAATAAAATCAAGCATGATACAACAACAATAACAGACAGTACAATAAGGCGGTCTTATCGCTTGTAGCGATTTCTTCCAGACAAGTTTAGGGTAGAGGAAAGAAATATCGTATTCGTAATAAGGGAAGGCAGTGCAAAGTAGTTTAATAAATGAAATTGAATATGTTTGTGTTAAATAACATTAAATGCTAATGTTTAAAGTGTACAAAAGTGTCGATCAAGTCTAAGATGGAACGCGTTCGCCTAGAAGATGCTTGTCCACTCTTGTCTTTAAGGTATCCAGATTATAAAAAAAAAAAATTATGTCCGGCATATCCCATACCGAAATTGTGAGTAACATTTCCTTACTAATTGTTCAAATTAAAATGTAAATGGTACAATTAATATAATTTTATAAAAACAAGTGAATGAAATTAGATTTAAGATTTTGAATGATATTAAATGTCGTAATACTTAAATAATTTAAAATTCTTCTTTTAATTAACTTAATTAAAATATTGTGAGAGGGTTTTGTGTCCTTTGTGCAGGTGGACACTTGTGCAGTGTTTCATAATAGCACTGTCCACGTCCAGCCTCGATTATAGTGACCAGAGAAAAACTGCAACTTGGCGGTCTGTACCCCCGTGCCTTGGAAATCACGATAAGCTGTTGGTCCTGCGCCCGTGTCGCCCATCCCTTTCCGGTCGTGTCACACTAGTGTCCCATCGGAATTTGAGGGTAAGGGAATAGAGAGTGCACTTGTGTTTACGCACACACTTGAGCACAATAATATATCCTGCGTACACGTGGCTGATCGTTGAGGTTGACCGCCGTAGCCGTAATTAGTTGGAGGATATTATTATGTACATACATACATACATATATTAGATGATTAAATTACAACTCCCGCGCGAAGCTCGTAGTGGAAGTAAAGGTGGAGAAAACTTTGCTATGCCTAATAAGTCCCACATCAAGCGATGAGGAATATCGTCAGGGGCTTTTGTGGGTGTGACCTACATGTGAACCTGTGTGTGGGCACCTGTGAATCCTTTTGGACAGAGAATCCTACATATAACTGATGTACAAATAGATACGCATCAGGTTCCTACAATCTATCAGGATTCCGCAGTTTATATTAAACCGAATGTGTTTGACACTAAGGTGAGAATTGACGGAGGAAGTTTCACAATGAGGGTTTTCGCGAGTGAAAAATCCGCTAGATGGCGTACTGTTGGACTGAGGTCCAACATCAACCGCATTAGTGGTTTACTTTGTCAAATTGACATTTTGACAGATCACGTTTAAAAATAACCAATCACATTGTATATGGACCTCACTCCTATAGTACTCCATCTAGCGGATTTTTCACACGCGAAAACCGTCATGGATGTGTGGCTGTACGGATAAATAGTGTGTATGTGTTTAAACAGTGTGTATTTGTTAGGATTATGACGTAACTTTGCTGATGTAATTTTTCTTTTTGTTTGGTGTGTGGTAAATAAATGGTACTAATCTTGCTTACTCCTTTTAAACGACTCGCGGTAAGACTACCGTCTATATTTATTTCTTTCATGAATAATGAATATATGTTATTTAAAATTGCCAGCAGTTTTAAAGGGAAGTAACTGTTAAACTCGAGCCGCCAAAGACTTGTGTAACAATGATGTTACTAGCATAAAAAATATCTAAATTTTTTGGTTACCTCTTACTGTTTCAGATACACATTCTTGTACTTGTATCAGCCTATATACTGTCCCACTTGCAGGGCAAAGACATCCAATATAGAAATCAAGTTATCGCTACTATGATGGGATTAGGTTCAATCACCACGCTTGCCTAATGCGGATTGGTGATCACAAACCCGAGCAATGTTCGAAAAATTGGAAACATACTTTTTGCTCGACCCAGGAATCGAATCCCAGGACCCCGAGATCGCGGCCCGGTACTTAAACCACTAGAGCCAACAGGGCAGAAATATATTTTCAAAAATAGTTTTTTTTATTACCTTTACCTCGAACAAAAAACGAAGAACGCAGCAATGGTTGACTACCCCTGCTTTCTATTCCCCACGGTTCGATACCGTGGATGTAGACGACCGGTTTGGAACAGTGGTAGTTAACGCTGCCTCTGGTGCAAGGGTTGCGGGTTCGATCCCCGCACAGTACAAACATGTGTGTGCATGAACATATTTGTTTGTATTGGTCTGGGTGTTTTCTATGTATTATAAGTATGTATTTACAAAAGAAAAGTATTATGTGTATATATTTGTAATCCCACTGTTGATTCTGATATCCGTAACACAGGTGCTTGAGCTACCTATCTCGGAGTCAGATCAATGTATGTGTTGTTGTGAAATATTTATTTAAAAAAAATCTCTACATTTATTTCCTTGTTTTATAAATAACATTAATGAATTTTAAATACATTTATTTGACATAGGCATTCAAATTAATAAAAAGCTTTTTTACATTCATTTCAAAGCTTTAATGGTTTTCTTCGTCGGGCTTTCATTTGAATACAGCTTTTGGTCTCAAAAGCCCACTCGTAGTTAAAACATACCCGCTTTATTAATATGCGACAAGTTATTGCAATTACTTATTATTAGAATAAATATTTAATAAAATAAAACCCGACCGATTTTGACGACCCGTTTGGAACAGTGGTACTGAACGCTGCCTTTGGTCTAAGGATTTCGGGTTCGATCCCCGCACAGTACAAACATTTGTGTGCATGAACATGTTTGTTTGTATTGGTCTGGGTGTTTTCTATGTATTATAAGTATGTATCTACAAAAAGAAAAGTAATATATATTTGTAATCTTCCTGTTGATTCTGATATCCGTAACACAGGTGCTTGAGCTACCTATCTCGGAGTCAGATCAATATATGTGATGTTGTGACATATTTATTTATTTAAAAAATAAATAGCTATTACCTCCATTTTATTAAATATATATAATAATACAAAAGTATCAAATAACATCCCATACATCGACCTGATTCCGTAGTAAATAACTTAAGCTACCCATAAGGGTATCAGAATCAACGAAGCACCCTTACACTAAATCAACTCAAGTGTTTATTAAACAAATATTAGTCTAGTGAGAATCGAACCCAACTATCCTTTAAACATGAGTTAGGGTACACACTAAGAAATGCGTCGTCGCATAACCAAAATAACAATAGGGGTCAAAGTATGCAATCGCCGTTTTTTCTAGACACAACAAGATTAATAATTTCAATAAAAACTAACAAAGTTACTGTGATTTATTTTTATTTTGAAAAGAGACCATATTTGATCAGATAAAATTGTATTCTTGATGCTGAAAAAAAATCGTGAAAGTTACTCTTTTTTTGTTAAGCAGAATTCACGCTTTCAGCATTTATGACATTTTAAAGAACGCATTATTCATGTTTTTTTATGAAAATTTATTCTAAATGTACCTAAACGTTGTCAATCAAAAGCACAGTTAAATATGAAACAGCACAATTATTATTTACTTTGAAAAGAAAATGTTAGTATTGAAACACAGCTTTACAAATTTCCATACAAATCTGCAATTTCATACTTTCTTATTTGAATTTCTAGTGGCTATCATCGATACTTAAATATTGAAAGTTAACGAAAAAGCTTTTAGAATAGCGAGTGGGTGTTCCGTTTGTATCTGAAATACTATAACTCCCGTTCAAAATATAGATAGATAGATACTCTTTATTGCACAACATACAAAACTTAAAAGCTAGGTATACAGAGATACAATGTACAATTTAGGCGGTCTTATCGCTGGGAGCGATCTCTACCAGACAACCTTCAGGTAAAGGACATTAGATAGAAGAGGGGAGGTTCGTGCAATATAATATTTTTATATTAATTCCAGCAATAATTGTTTTTTTATTAGCTATTCTTTTTTATGCTGATAGGCGGCAGACGAGCAGGCTGATCACCTGATGGTAAGCGATTGCCGTCGCTCATAAACACCCGCGACACCAGTGGAGTCACGAGTTATTTTTTAGGGCAAATTATTATTAGTTATTCTGCATTATTTAGGGCAAATATGAATCAACAATAATGATTAATTGTATCCAACGGATTCCCGCAACCTTCACCTGATCGTCGGTCCACCTTGTGGGTGGCCTGCCACGGCTGCGACTTCCTGTACGTGGCCTCCACTCGAGGACCTTTCCACCCCAACGGCCGTCTGTTCTCCTCGCTGGCACAGGACCGATCTGTGTGGAGAACATTGGGAGAGGCCTATGTCCAGCAGTGGACGTCTATTGGCTGAAATGATGATGATTAATTGTATTAGTACCACGTAACTAACACGACTCTGTTCTATATTTGTAAATTAATTAATATGTTCCTATGGCCTTTGATAAAATAAAGTATAATTCATGAATTTTAGTCAGAAGGTTGAGGTTCTGTCTCAAACAAAAAGTTTGTAACAACTTTAACTGTGAAACAACAATCAATCATATCCCGGAACTCATTACTAAACAATCTACCATACTTCAGGACCAATTACGAAACAATCCGTCATCTCCCAGGGCTGATTACTGATCCATCCATTCTTTTCCAGGGCTCAAAACCATCATCAACGCACTGCTCCATTCATTCAAACAGCTGGCTGAGGTCATGACCCTCACGATCTTCTGCCTGATGGTGTTTGCGCTGTTCGCGCTGCAGGTCTACATGGGGGAATTAAGGAACAAGTGTGTGAAGAACCTCGTCGTGCCACCAGGAGAGAATTTCACCGATGAGATCTGGTCATTGTAAGTAGCTTTAGCGTGTTCCTGTTCCACTTGTTGAAACAGCTGGCAGAGGTCGTGATGCTGACAGTCTTCTGCCTGATGGTGATCGCGTAGTACGTGCTGCAGGTCTACTTGGGGGAATTAAGGGACAAGGGCTTGAATAACCTCGTTATGTCACCTGGAGAGGATTTTATCTTGAGATCTGGTCATTATACCTAAGCAGCGTGTTACACCTTCGTCAAAGCAGTATTATACTCAATTAGACAGGTTGAAAAGGTCAAAAAGATCTTCTGCCTTCTTGTGTTCGAGTAGTTTAGTTTGTGATGGAAGTATACATGAGAAAATCAAGGAAAAAGTACAAAGAACCTCCAAAAAAAAATAGAATGAAATATGCGGAAAAGAACCTTCTGTTCTGTTCCTCTGTTTATGTGGAAAGTATAACGAAAATAATGCTTCATTATGAAATCATCACATCATCTTTTAACTGCACATGAACTCAATCTCGGAAGAATTTTGATGTCTATGTCGTGCCATATAAGTACTAAACGCATCTCAAATTATTCTTAAGGGGGCGTCCACATTTGACGAATGCGCCGTTAGAAGGAAGGTTTAAAGGTTTGCAGCACACCTGTAACTCCACTGGTGTTGCGTGTGTCCATAGACGGCGGCAATCGCTTACCATTAGGTGATCCGTGTGCGCGTCTGTCACCTATCACATAAAAATAACACGCCTTTATGTTCACAGATGGATAGCAGACCCCTCCAACTGGATAGTGGACGACGAAGACGTGCCGATCATCTGCGGAAACCTGACGGGCGCCAGGCACTGTCCCAGCACGCACATCTGCCTGTGCACGGGGCCAAACCCCAACCACGGGTACACGAACTTCGACAACTTCCTGTGGTCCATGCTCACCACCTTCCAGCTTATTACTCTGGACTACTGGGAGAATGTATATAATATGGTAAGTTTGACTAAACTCCTTAGGCAGAGTTTTTATACCAGACATCACTCTAGTGCAATGTGTGTGTGATCAGTATCTTTAATTTTGAAGGTCGTGTCCTTGAAAGTTTCTGGTAGCTTCGTGCACTAGCCTCTTCTATTTAGTTCGCTTCTTAGCTGTCCTTACGACGGGAAACCCAGTGATCGTAGTTACTTGGTCACACCACCGACTGGGAGACCAGCCGCGGGGTTTCTTCCCCTCCACTGCGCAAAGTGCAAAAGAAAACGTGAATATAAGCTGCTGCATAAAATTAACACGCAGAAGTGGAAAGTACGCCTTAGTAGCCACGATTGTGTTAGAAAAACTCATAGAAGATTTGGGTAGCGCTGAATATATAGCCCTACGGGCTTTGATTATAAACGTTTAATAAAACCTTTATTAACTAAAACAGTGTTATAGAGCAGTTTTGACGTTTAAAACAAAAAAATCTCGTGCAAAATTTTCGAAAATGAATGAAAGCTGCTTTATAACACCATTTTAATAAACAAAGGTGTAACAAACATTTATGAATAAGGCCCATACAATTTTCAAAATAATTCAATTAACAAGTTATGTCTTTTTTACAACCCAACAAGCGGGTCCCCTGATGATGTAATCATCTCCGACCATAAACATCCGCAAAATCTGAAAAACCGCTGATGTCATCTAAAAACGTTAAATAAAATGCGGATACGAGAGTATCTTAACGAATACGAAGACGTATCTTAACGGATACGGGGATGTATCTTAATGGAAACGGAGATGTATCTTAACGGATACAGAGACGTATCTTTATTGAGACGTAGGTACATAAACCGCGGGAACACAAGCATAATGTAGTAAGGCGGTGGCTGGATGAGGAAATCCTCTGACAAAAATATGTTGCGAAGGCATACGTGCAGCAGTCAGTGGAACTGTTGATTCGGATATCGCATCTGAGATTTTATATATTTTTACGTAATTCACTTGCATTTTGAATCTTTATGCACGGTTTACTTACGAGTATACTATAGAATTCGAACCGTTAATAATCTTTATTTATAAAGGTCATTCCCTCTTACAAATTTTCTATTTCATTAAAATTTACTGCCATATGAAGAAATGGGAACTTAATGATCCAGGGGATTGTGCAATTTCGTTATTAGGGATTAAAGGGCCGACCGCGGCGCCCTTGTGAAATGAACTTTGGAGTAGAGATGAAACGGATAGTGGTGTGGCCGATCACAGGATATCCGGAGGCCGCATTTCCGATAAATCATCGATTATCATTGTACCTATGACTTTATCTATTTACTAGTGGCCCGCCCTCACTTCGTTTTGGAGCATTAGTTTAAACCGATAGATGGCGCTAGGTGTCGATTATATCGCGCAAGCGTTTCGTGTATACAGATTATCCTATAAGCGTTGTCCGCTGTCTGTAAAATTTACCTCTTTATAAATATATAATATAGCAGTATAGATTTGTATTACATAATGACTATTTGACTAGGTATATGTTAACATTCCACAATCAAAAGGACATATGCGCCTTTGTTGCCATTGCAAATTGGCATAGAGAGAGGCAGACATTTTATATTTTCTTAAACTTTAATATAATTCTTCTATGTAGGTACTACTTCTATTTACAATACGGCAAGAACATTTTGGGAGCAAGAAAATTCTTAATGTCAGCCCGGAGTTCGACGGTATTGTACCCCTGTGCCTCGGATACGTTTTGCGGCCAGATTATGAGGGTAATGGAAAAGAGAGTGCACTTGTGTTTGCGAAGTATTACTAATATATCTTCCATTCGATAACGATTGGAGGATATCAGTAATATGTTGTAGTAGTTGGGAATATAATGATTCATAGTTATATTTAAAAATTGTCTCCAATCAGGCAATTGGTTGGCTTTTACGATCACAGTGGTATCATAATTAAAACAATTATGAATTAATCATATAAAAGGAATTACTGATCCTCTGATCTCGCAGATTTTCATCACTTCAGTGATCAATTACCATCAGATGATCCTCCCGGTCGTTTGTCGCCTCTAGTATATCTACTAGAGTAAAATCCAAACGAGCTTAAGATATGGATATTTTTGAAATTATCCGACATTCGGTCTATTCGGCTATTGCCTTACTTTCCGGCTCGGATGGTGTCACATTGGTGTCCCATCGGAATATGAGGGTAAGGGGATAAAGAGGAAAGGCGTACAAAATGACATAGGTGGGTCAAATGACACACTTGCATTTCTTCAAAACTATAGGGATTTTAATTATCTTAATAAGGTGAAAATGAGGGTCCAGTTACATATCGGAACCCTTGGTTGGGTAAAATGGCATACCATTTTATTGGACCCATCTCTTTTTTTTCTTCCAGAAAATTACACATTAGGCCTCGTAATTATGACAGGAAACAAGCCTACAGATCTGGGATATAATATTCCTTAAAAAGTTATTGTAGCTAGTAAAATATGGTTTGATTTTTTGTTTCTAAAGTACCACATAAATGTCATTAAAAAGGCATGCACAGAAAGTAAATATGATCATCATATGTAGATCTTTCCAAAAAGACAAGTGATTTAATATAATAAAACAATTCATTATAATTTTAGATTTTTTAATATTTTTTCCTAAAGCGTTATATAAAATAAATAATAGTTTTATCTATAATGTTTACTCATAATTATATTGCGTCACAAGTACAAATTATCGCAAGATTTATCCTAGCAAACTTCTCTTCGTGTGTAGCCGTGAGCTAGAATGACGTGGTACCTCGCCCCCGCCAACGTCTGTCACCCCGCAGGACGGTTTCGGACGAAGTTGTTGGACTATAGTAAACTCAACATGTTACGGACCCTGATTTTGAGTGCATTTTTGGTATGCCATTTTGTCCGCCCCACGTATACCATTTTACCCGCCTAGGGTAAAATGTAGGTAGGTAGTTTTTTTAAATGACTTATGATTTTGTTGTTTTTGTTTTAATTTGTTCGATCTCTTTAAATTTAGTAGTCAATTTACCAAAGTATATGAATCTACTAAAATATATGAAATAGCAAAGAAATAAAGATTTTATGAGTGGTTTTATAAAGAGTATGTCGTTTTGTACTCCTTTCCCCTACACTTGTGTTTACGCACACACTACCTACGTACGTAGCCGATCGTTGATATTGGCCGGCGTAACCGCCATCGGTTGGATGATATTTTCCGACTCCGGCTTTTAAGCCGGATACATAGTGGCCGGGTTCCACCACTATTTTAGACTAGAACCGTGAGCGTATTCATAATGTAGGTGCTGTTACGTAGGTGCCCTTTAATTAATTCTCGCTGGAAGGGCCGCTTAACATCTGGACCACAATGGTCCAGTTACCAGCGAAGAATCTTCACCTCAACATTTTTGTTAATGAAATAGGGAGTCTTAAGGGCCTTTTTACGGTCCAGTGGCACCGCCAACAGATTTTTGGCTCAAATGAAATTAAGACAATAAATTAATAATTAAATAAATAAAAAAATATTTCACAACATCACATACTGACTCCAATAGGTAGCTCAAGCACCTGTGTTACGGATACCAGAATCAACAATTGTTCAAGACATTTAAAATAAAAAAGGATTTGTGATTTACAATCAATAAAAATCTGTTGTCGGCACCACTAGACCGTAAAAGAGCACATAACATTTTTTTATTTTTAATAAATATTAAAAATAAAAATTTACCTAATTCAGTTTATTTTTTAATTCAACCCATAGAGGGGTCAAAATGGGATAAAAACATTGTATGGAAAATTCGTAGTTTTTAAAGATAGAGTCATGAAAATTGGTACTTGGAATCTTTAAACAAATGCTTTCAGCATTTTTTTTCTTCAGCTTCTAAAGGGGTGAAAGGGGGGTAAGAACTTCGTATCGAAGATTCTTCATTTTTATTGCCAGAGTCATAAAAAATGTATTTGAACTGCTTATGCAAAATAAATTCCAGTACTTTCAGCTTTTTTTTTGTTCAACCCCTTAAAGGGTAATCGGGGGCAAAAACGTCGTATGCAAGATATGTCATTTTTAAAGCGATAGGGGTGACGTCGTAAGGGATAACATGAGTGCCAACAAATTGACCACAATGGATGCACAAGATCGCGCGAAGTAGAGGATTCGAAGCAAACCACGGGTTCCAGAGCTTGGGACGCAATTGGGACAAAACAATAAGTTGATGATGCCGAATTTTTATACAAATTTAATTTAAACACACTTTTATTGAATTTAAATAGATGATTATTATATACTTTTCTTTTTATGCTAGAGACGACAAACGAGCAAGCGAGTCACCTGATGGAAAGCAATCATCGCCGCCCATTAACATCCGCGAAATCAGAGACTTTTTTGAGCTCCTGCTAAGAAAGAAGAAAAGACCAGGTTTTGAAAAATTACTTATGTCCCGTAACGAAGTAAGGGTGTGTCACTAGTATTCTATAAAAAAAATGGCGCAATATCGACTTATCGGGTCTGGCCGCTTGACAGATACGTTTTTTGGGGTGTACATTTCTAACTTTTTACCCGACTACGGCAAAGCGAAAAAGGAAGAGTTATGATTTTAGCAGTCTATGTACGAGTATGTATGTTTGGCAGTATAAATGATGATAACTTTGTCATTTAAGAAATTTGCCTGTTGCATAATGTGGTACAGACCGACCAAGATCAGAAGGCACTTCAGTAACATTGACAGCGGTCGTTGAAAAACGTTTTTCCAATGCGAAAATGTCAAAACGCATTAGTTCCGACTTTTGCCACGCGCCAAATAACTATAATCGGACTATAACTGTTCAATAAAAAACATTACGCAACACTAACTTTTTAATTTTCTTTAATGCTATCAACATTAGGTATAAAGCCTGTCAAAATGTGTTTACTTTTGATTTCTTAATTTGAAGATTATGACATGAGTGTAGATAAATTAAATTATTATGATAGACATAGGTTTGAACTCAAAATGTATGAGACCGCTTCACCGTGGGAGACCCACGCTATTAGTAGATTTTTTTTTAATAATCAATCAATTTATAAATTACGTGAAAATAAACTACCCGTTTGGAACAGTGGTAGTGAACGCTGCCTTTGGTCCAAGGGTTTCGGGTTCGATCCCCGCACAGTACAAACATATGTGTGCATGAACATGTCTGTTTGTATTGGTCTGAGTGTTTCCTATGTATTATAAGTATGTATTTACAAAAGAAAATTATTATATGTATATATTTGTAATCCCACTGTTGATTCTGATATCCGTAACACAGGTACTTGAGCTACCTATCTCGGAGTTAGATCAATGTATGTGATGTTGTAAAATATTTATTTATTTAAACTTTAATTTAAGTAGGTACCTACCTACTGTAATTTTATTAACAATCGCTAACCGAAATGTCAGTTTAACGTTAAGCTATGTCATCGAGCTTGTTAATGGTTTTCCTTATAAAATACAAAATTATCTTGCAGCCAGTCTAGACTCTAAGCAGGCACTTAATATGCACCAACAATTAATCTTAAACTGCAATTTATTACGTCACTTAATTTTTTAATATTCTTTGTACAAGTTCTTGCATAAAATGTAGCTTATATCTCATATCCCTTTCAAAATTAATGGATAAGTAAGGGGTAAAATATCTGCTCTAAATTTAACAAATGAATGCTTTGTCTGGATTAATTTTATCTATTCGATTTTGAGTTTGATTCCCAATCTGGAATCATCAATCCATTATTCGTATAGTAAATCTGGGACTAAGGCAGATAGTCTACCAAATGCGCCATCACCCCAATCCCAATATCATAGTCATATTTTAGTCCCGAAATCAGGATCAAAAAAGACTGCCGGGATTTTCGGCATAGATACATTTTTAAAATCAGTCAATAAAAATGTTTGTGAAACGAAACGTACTTTAGGCACAGTACCTAACACCGTAGAGACATTAATCTCGCTAACGTTTTAAGTTTTAGTATGTTGTTAGTATAGATATACTTACCAATAGTGTACCACCAATTTTGCAACCTCGAAAGACCTGTGTTAAACTTTGTGGTGCTCGAATACCCTTGAAATTTAGATTTAAAAAATATTCTGATAAATTTTACTGTCTTTTTCCTAATATTTTCCATGACCAATACAATCCCAGGACTATCCCGGAATAATCGACCGGGATCGAATCTTCTAGCCATTATCGGACCAGTTTTCATTGTCTTCGGCTGAACTATTAATCTCACTCAATTTCTGTTAAAACACTAAACTCGATAGCTAGACCAATCTAAACATAATTAACATAAGAATCAGTCAGTCAGTTCAGCCAAGCGCAAATCCGCGATATCTCACGGACCAGACGACAGCTCAACGATCTTGTATAATTACCGCTTCTATTTACCCAGCTTGATTGATCTAACAAGGCGAGGTTTCAATAGCTCAAGTAGGTAATTCAATCACGCCGTCTCTAATAGCTAGTGTTACCATTTTGCAAGACTAGGCTAATTTAGTATTGCATTTGGGTTTAACTGCCGTTCCCTATTCAATATCAGTGGTTCAAAAGTTTTTTAGATGCCTCACCGCAAGACGCATCTGAAACACCTCCATATTTCCGTGAATTTTTGAAGTTTTTAAGATTTTTTTTAATGAGATAGGGGGCAGACGAGCAGACTGATCACCTGATGGTAAGCGATTACCGTCGACCATGGACACCTGCAATACCACATATCAGTCATAAGTGCGCTGCCGACCTTTTAAAAAGGAATGCGCTCTTTTCTTGAAGGTTTTCAGGCGTATCGGTCCGGAAATACCGCAGGCGATAGTTCATTCCATAGTTTTGTCGTACGAGGTAGATTCTTGAGAAACGCACAGTTAAAGACCACCAACCATCTAGATGGTGTGGGTGGAACTGTTATCGAGTGGAACGATGGCGAAATGAAGCGGCAGGAATCAGTCCGAACAATTTCTCAGTCTCCATAGTATAAGCGGCAGAGTATAAATAGCGAGGCTACATCTCTACGCAGTGCTAAGGAGTCTAGCCGATTAGAGATATCCTGGCAGTCGACGATTCGAGTTATTCTCCTATATTTTTTTTTTAGTAGTACAGTCATGAGTCGCTGTCGAATTTTTCGACGACGAAACGCAATCGTTTTTGCTAGAACGTCGTATAAGTCGTCGAAACGGTCATCGTTCGCAACTGATTTCACTGTATGGAGACGGGCAACGAACGACAACGCACAGGACGGTCGAACGAGAGAAACGCAAACTCGTCTCGAAGATGAGTCCGATGATTTAGGGTTTTTTAAAGTTTTTTGTTCGATATTTATAATTTTTACTTAATTTTAATGAATTAACTTCCCTTCATACTTTTCTAGGCTTAGGTAAGAGTGTTGCAAATGAGACGAAACACCAAAAATTAAGTTATCTTGTAGAAATAAAGTTTTTTTTCATTAAATCAAAGATCAAAACGAAAGGAACGATACATCGACGACGTCGTAATGATCACCGAATGGGGTTGGTGTAAAAGTTGGCAGTGCACTTGTGACTTCACAGGTGTCACCATGTACACCCGGACGGTGGCAATCGCTTTCCAACACATAAAAATATATTATTCTATTATTGATTAGCTGAATGTGTTGCTTAAGTCAACAGCTAGAAAAGCTTAGAAACTTTTTATTGTTAGTTAAAATGCAAGACTGCAAAATCAAGACCAACCTTGTACATCACTAGTGCTAATAGCAGAGGGTGCCCATTTCACTAAACTCCCATTGACTGGGAATGTAGGTTAATTGTCAGCTTTCCAATGCGTTTCGAACGTAGATAATTGGACAAGTGCTACGACCGGGGGCTAAGGGCTGTTACTCTTAATACCAGCGCCCTTAGCACAGTATAGGTAAGTGATTGCCCTGGTGGCGCAGTGGTTAGTGCGCAAGAGGTCCCGGCTTCGATCCCCGGGTCGGGCCAAAAATGTGTACCTAAGTTTTCATTAAAGTGACGGGTAGGGCACACTAGCGATACCAATCGATTTTAATGTTTAGCTAATAACCGGATCCTTTTTAAACAATATCGGGGTCACAACCTCTCGGCAAACACTTATACTGTTTTTGTACGCGAAAAATTGATTCACACCAAAAGTGGCCGCTTTTGTCGTAAATCAATTTTTCCCGTACACGTTGAAACCCAACATTTGTGCATGGTTATTTAATAAATAGTATAAGTGTTTGCCGAGAGGTTATAACCCCGAAATTGTTTAAAATAGATCTGGTTAAGTAGCTGAAAATTAAAATCAATTGGCGTCGCTAGTGTGCCCTACCCGTCACTTTCAGATATTCTTAGGGCAGCCCTGAGCCGGGAAGTTGGCGGTCCTGTACCCCCGTGTTCGGATAGCACGTTAAGCCGTTGGTCCTGCGTCCGATCCCTCTCCGGTCTTGTCACACTGGTATCCCATCGGAATATGTGGCTAAGATAATAGAGAGTGCACATGTGTTTGCGCACACACTTGAGTACTATAATATATCCTGCGTACGTGACTCATCGTTGAGATTGGTCGCCGTAGCCGTAATCGGTTGGAGGATATTACTATAGGTAAGTAACATTCCTGTTTAACAAAGGCAGCTCGGTGAGTTTTTAGCCTACAAAAATAGCTTGTTCCTTCTGAGCGAGCGGGCAGGGTAGTGCAGTCAACAGCAAACGTTGATGCACACTTTTCGCAGCTAGTGACTCTTATGCTCTTCGGAATAAGAACTACAAACTACGAAATATATGCAGCTACTTCTGCTGTTGACTGTACCTACCTACTATGCGAATTAATGCGCACGATCACAGTCACGGTAGAACCAATTCTCGTTCAATCGACATTGAAGTCGAATTAGAGATTTGGATGGACAAATGTATGAAATCTCTATAATTATAGAATAGGCCCCCAGGCCTCTATGAGAATGAGAGCAGCCGTGCGTACGGATCCCCCTATGTATTACCCATTTATTATTGTGAGAATGTGTACGTGGTAGCGTGCACGTACAGGGCGCCCGGATCCTAAGCACACATTCAAAGCGCCAGCGGCACATTCCATGTAGATATACTACTGTATTGGATATACTGTGTCCCTAGCTAACAGATAGCTCTAAGTCATTTGAATCTGTTTGAAGGCTGATTAATTCAATTGGGGTAACTTTTTTATACCTTCTAAGCAAAGAGATGGTCGATACAGATACAAGAAAGTGATTCAGATGTAGCTGAAATTTTTCAATGTTCATTCTACTACTACCCTGGATGTAACTTCAGCCTACTAGTTTACTTTTCTATTTATACTAAAATATTAATATTACAAATCACGAAGACACCCCAGAGGAAGATATTACTTAGTGGAGAAACCTGGAAAACTTAGCAAGCTACCTCGATAGAAAGAGCCAGAAGAGAAATCGCTACAAGCGATAAGACCGCATTATTGTACTGTCTGTTGCCGTTGTATCATGCTTGTATTTTATTTTTGTGCAATAAAGAATATCTATCTATTCAGAGGGCCGACCCCATATGATTTGAGATGGGGCATGCACAACAATGAATATGTATTACATAGTAATAGCGCTGAGTATCATCTTGCATGATATTTTCTTATATGAGCCCACTGCCTCTGGGCGAACATACATTTATCGACATGATTATCGACGACACGACAACATTTAACCAAAAATTTTCATACATAGGACTGCTTTTGTACTTTTTAAATTCATCATCATTCATTCATCATTCAATCGTCATTTTATTATTTTTTGTCAGGGGTTTTTGTATTTTTTTCTTGTTGCTTTTTAAACGGACTCCCGTATATTTATTTAATCAATTCCCGTTTTATATGTTATTTTACCATTTTGGATAGAGGGCGGCCATCTTGGATTTAAAATGTTCATGGTGGATTGTGTTCTACTACTCAATCCCTTTTATTTGCTACCTATATCGATGGGGGTTATCATACAATATGTTAATCCAACATTTTGTGGCGGCGGCCATCTTGGATCGATTGCTAAGAACACTCCCGACTAATTTCACCTTTCAAACAAAACCAAAATCGGATCTTCCCCTTCAGGAGCTACGATGCCACAGTCAGACACACACACCGTCGTTTTCAAAATATATGTAAGTTTGCAAGCTAAAATTTCACAATGTTCATTCTCAGTTAAATTGTTTTTCTACATAAAACTCCCAATTTCAGATCATGTTACTATCCCTATTTCAACTAGCCTTCTATACCGCGGATTCACAAAAGCGCGTCAAAGAAAATAGACGACATCTGAATGCGCTTGCAAATGAAATTTGAATATCCGGAGACTGCATTTACCACTCCCGTTACTGCCAGGGTGTTAGTTCGTAGGATATTTACACAAAGAATGACTTCGTATTCCAGGCTCGTAGAACAACATTTTTATCGTTTTGTCAAGGGTTAAGAAAAGGGGAGGTGTCCCTCGCCCACCTAAATTGTATAAATATTTTTACTATTTCTATTTCATAAGGTTTAGTGGGATCTTAAATCTAAGGATCCTAGAGGGCCTATAGTAAAACGTTCCCGTAACAAATGAAGATATAATCTACTAAACGAAAGGGACGCGCAGCGTGTGTGACTATTTTGGCCAGGTCGGGAATTGTCTTATAAAGTGATAAAATAATTTGACGACCAATGGTAGTGAACGCTGCCTTTGGTCCAAGGGTTGCGGGTTCGAACCCCGCACAGTACAAACATTTGTGTGCATGAACATGTCTGTTTGTATTGGTCAGTGTGTTTGTATGGATTATAAGTATGTATTTACAAAAGAAAAGTATTATATGTATATATTTGTAATTCCGCTGTTGATTCTGAAATCCGTAGCACAGGTGCTTGAGCTACCTATCTCGGAGTCAGATCAATGTATGTGATGTTGTGAAATATATATTATTTATTTAATGATGTATGAGTAATTTTCAGATCTAATAACACGTTTGAGTATGTGTTGATAACCACGATGTCACGGTAAACGTGTGTACCCCCTTAGAATAGAGTGACGATTTGCACAAAATGGCTGGCAAGAGATGGATGCGAGTAGCTAAAGATTGATCAAAGTGACAAACATTTGGATGGGTCTATTTTTTTAGTGATAGGTGGCAGACGAGCAGACGGATTATCTGATGGTAAGCGATTACCGCCCACGTCACCAGTGGAGTCACAAGTGAGTTGCCATCCTTCAAACCACCCTTTCCCCCGGATTAGGTCTCCGGTCTCACTCACTATGATCTATGGTCTATATCTGCGACAGGCCGCTAATGATGACTTTGACTGACCGGATGGCGCAATTGGTAGTGACCCTGCCTCTTACGCCAAAGGTCGTGGGTTCGATCCCCACCCTGGACAAACATTCGTGTGATGAACACTTGTGTTTGTTCAGTGTCTGGGTGTAATATATGTATTTAAGTTTATGTTTGTGTTCCTCTGTTGTCTGATATCTGTTACACAAGTGCGTTAGCTACTTAGTACGGAATCAGGACAACGTATGAGATGTTGTGAGAATTATATTGTATTGAAAAAAAAAAGAAATGATGAATGAGTTGATAGGTAAATCCATGAATTCCCTCGACAGGTGCTGTCATCTTGCGGGCCGATGTCAGTGTCATTCTTCACCGTGGTGGTGTTCTTCGGTTCATTCTACCTCATCAACTTGATGCTGGCCGTCGTCGCGCTCAGCTATGAAGAGGAATCACAGATCACACAAGAGGTCAGTCAGTTTGTTAAGTACACACCTTACAACTCCTTAGAAAGGCTTATAAAAATTTTGTTCATAGTATTATACAGCAGAAATATTAACGTAGGAAAAATAAAAAAAAAGAAAACAACATTATTTACCATTACAAATTATCATTTGTGTATTTTTTTAATATAGAATTATTTATTTTCATATAAGAAAAATACAATTATTTTACATCTAACAACTATTTACTATTTACACATAGAATTATCAAATAATTCCATGTATGTACACAAATTGGATGCGGGCAGCACAGGCCGATCTGTGTGGAAAACATTGGGGGATGCCTATGTCCAACAGTGGACATCTATTGGCTGAAATGATGATGGTGATGATGATGACAAAAATATTTACAAAAAATATATATTCCCAAATCGCTGCCCGCAAACAACATGCCCAAAAAAAGGAGTTAGCGTATTTCCTTTCTGAATCGCCATACTGATACGGCCTAAAAATACACTAGCCCTCCTGTATTAATTATTTTTTATTTATTTTATGATTTTCGGTTAAGTTTATCGTCTTCTTTGTACATTCATATTGTCATTCATGTCTCGTCGTAGCTTTGTTGATATTTTTTTTTATTTAAGAAACATAAGGAAAGCCTAAGGACAGATTAGTTATAAGATTAGTATATAAGAGTTTTTGTATTGTATCAATAAGAGCTGTGGATTTTTGTACTAAATAAAAAAAGACGAAGCTATGCTCGGCGTTTCTCTGCCCGATCTAATCCGGCAGAGGTCTATGTTAAAAAAAATGATCCATTATATCTGCCAAAAACGATGCATGGAAGCAATTCATGTTACTTGATTTTCACCAATTGGCAGAATTATAGATGTGTCGCAAGACACAGTAGCAGCCATTAAAAATTTTCACCAAAAACCTGTAATAATAAGTAATTCGTCGGCCATGACCCTTACGAGTCGCTTCTAGGTCAAACGGCAGAAGGAGGAGGAAGGAAAACCTGCAGGGGACCAATTTGTCACTTAGCTAACATGAAATATACTCAAATCGTATGAACCGTACCCTTCTAGTTATGCGCAAGTACTTACCTATTGAGTATGTACGTATTTTTTTATTATTTGAATAAAATGGGGTGAGCATTGCGTCTCATAGTCACTGCGACCAGTAGAAGATTTATTGTGGCAGCCCCAGAACTTTTTACAGCACCTCATGTAGCTCCAGCTCTAGGATAAACCCGAGAATGGAGCTGATGGGGGAGCTTTTGTTCTCGTCTGCCGAGATCATGTGTGCTCCCAGGTGCCGGCTTCTGCAGTGGAGCAGCGCTGTGCACTTGCCGAGGACGTGGATAATCGTTTCCTCGTTCTCGCGACAGACCCTTCAGATTTTGGTATCTGAAAGGCCCATGTTGTGCAGGTGCTTGTTTAATTTGCAGTGCCCCGTGAGGGTCCGAGTGAATGCCCTAACATGTCCTCTGCTCAGTTTTATTATTTCTACAGCTATATTAACGCCTTGGACTTGGAGTATGTACGTTGCAATTTGTGGTCTTTGCTATACCTACTTACCTATATGTCTACGATACAGCCCCCCCCCCCTACTAATTTGATAACAGGGCACCTGAAGCTCGTTACGCCACTCCAACAGCTGTTTCACCCTGGCAGAGCTACGCTTGAGCATAAATGGTCCGGTGTGACCTGAGTGGTATACCGGGGCCTCACACAAAGCCGGCCTAAAACAGTGCATGCGCTGTGTTTCAACGAGTGAGCGATTGGGAATGGAAAAAGGATAGCAGCGCACTGGTGCGTCCCGTGGTGTTGTGGGTGTTCATGGCAGTGACAATCGCTTACCATCAGGTGATACGTCTGCTCGTCTGCCATCTATGACATAGAAATAAACCACGCCTTCGAGGCATTATACAAGTACGAACCAATCTTTAAATCAAAATCGATTCTGTCATGATATATTGTAACAACCCCGATATGTCTACGCGGTGCGGTCTCGATACAGTATGCGATACAATACGACCCTTCCCATCTCGTCTCGGCTTCTATGCGATGGGCCGCGATAAGGACAACATAAAGTCGCGAAGATTATGAAGCGGGTAAAAATACTGATGACGTGATGTGGTCGACTCGATAAAAGGCGACAACACAATTCCGTGATAATATGGTTACGGAGAGCAAATAGCGCTAGCGAAAAGGTGGTATTTGCCAATGCTAACTAAAACGCTGGATTGGCTTATACGCCATAAAAGGTGGATAGATGTGTCCCACTTTCCGTCAATGTATGATAAATAATAATAATAAGTATGAGCACTACTTAACATAGTTTGTAAGTTAATTTAACTCTGTGGTTCGACCGAGGGAGAGCCACGCTTCGGCATGAATGGGACGGCTCGACCGGGGTGATACCGCGGACTCACAGAAAACCGGCATGAGGCAGCACTGTGCTGTGTTGCCTTTGTGAGTGAGGGTACCTACTAGAGGCCCTATCCGGGGGTTTAAAGGTTGGCAGCGTACTTGTGACTCCATTGGTGTCGCAGGTGTCCATGGGCGGCGGCAATAGCTTACCATCAGGTGATCCGTCTGCTCGTCTGCATCCTGTCACATGAAAATAAAAATGATTCATCATAGATCGGGCAGGCGCCATAGTCCTTCAATAGTCCCAGTTACATAATCCATTAGCACCTCAACCCAATAGCCCAAATTCTTTTGTTTCCATTTCTTCCAATAGTCCTACACCAACCAGGGACTGTCCTTGGCTACACTCCATAGTGTATACAGGGATAGTCGCTGGCTGGTGTCACATCACTTTTAGAGTAAATTGTCAATGGAACGGGCCTCTACGTGTTGGCTTCGGCTCCACGCATGCCTCCCAAAAATCCGGGACATAATTGCCCGAGGTTATGGATCTAACGACAAACAATAATAAATCTTTTATTTTTCATTCATAACTCAGGAGTGGACAAATTTTTGCATCGTCATCTGCATTCTAGCATCATCAGTCATTCCCACTTTATGCCTGAATTTCATGCATACGTGGCAGCCTCCGTGTATGTGATAGACACAGAGGCTGCGTTGTACAGCATAGAAACTGCAAAATATTTTTGGCAAATTGATTTCAACAGAAGCTTAAACGATTATTCATTGAAAATCACTACGCAAAAAAATCACCTATACCCAGCTCATAATTTTTTTCGTTACGAAGCAACAGAATTTTTAGCCGGCACTATTTTTTGTTCCGATCGACTGCCACAAAATAACTGAAAATAGTTTTCATAGTTTAGTTTTGCCGGGAGCTTCACGATTCGTCGACTATCATTCGTGTATAAATATTTTTTGCATTGCACTGAATGGTTGTAAAGCCGATGCTGTCTAATATTGCTGCACTTTTTGGCTTAGGGATTTGATATAAAATACACCAGGCAATTTGACGCCGATCATCCACAAACCTTAAACTAGGTCATTCCACATAGTTGATAACACACACAAACTAGATCAGATCAGAAAATGTATGAAACCTACCTATAATATCTAGCCATACGATCAGTACGCAGGAAATCGATTTATCTATATCTTCTTTACAATGTGAGGGTTCGAGTACTTAAAAAAGAACTTGAAATGAAGAACTATCAAAAAAGCGGCCTTACAGTGGCCAATTTTAATCAATGTGAATGGTCCCTTCACAGCGACTGCAACCATCAATATAAAAAAAAATATAGGTAGATCAATTACTCTAAAATCAAACACGTTCACCTGTTATATCATACCTACATTAAATATTTTCTTAAATATATTTTTTTGTTTTTAGGAAAGAAAAAAAGATCTGAACGAACACCGCGACGACTCAACATTCAGCTTCGATCCAACCTCCTTGGCAGTGCGCACGCTAGCCAAGGACTCTAAGGAGCGCATGGACACTCGCAAGTGGCTGCTACTGGCCTCGTACTCCAGAAAGAGGACGAGGAGACGCAAGCGAGGCCGCAGCGCCATCCACCACGCGCCCGCTGTAGCCGCCGTGGCTGAGAGGTGAGTCACTGGTCTTTCCATAAGAAGACCTGCTGAAGTTGGCAGTTTTTATACTTGAAAAGAGGACAAGGAGATGCAAGCGGGGCCACAGCACCCGCTGAAGCCGCCGTGGCTCAGAGGCTAGTCACTGTTCTTCCTCCGAGAAGACCGTGTAATTACAGCAATCTTTTAAACAGTCTTAAATGAAAGAGAACTGAATGAATAGCGTAGGTACTGGCTTAAGGGTCAGCTTCAAAATGACGTCACGTGCACTCCAAGAAGTGCATGACTTCTTAAAGGGGATATATATTCACCCTTATCTTATCATGTAGGCATGAGTGGCTGTGGTGTCGTAACCACGTACCAAAAGAAAACTAACAGATAACTGTAAATAAGATATGATGCAAAGAGATTTAATTCATCTACTCGCATAATCGTTAGAACAGATTTGTCTTGGAGTGGAATCTGCATTTAGGCAGGGTGTAGTATAAGCATGGAACTAGAAAACGTGGTCTTTAAACGGATTGTGCCATTTTCGGAAAAAATCGTCACAAGGTGTGAAAGAGATCAAAACGACCCTGACGCAGTATTTATACGGGTACGGTAGAGAAAGAACGTCGCCCTACACGTCACCCCAGTACTAACGACTAGGCGCGGTTTTTCACGTATGGCTTGCTATGAAAAATCACAGTCTGTTTAGGGTGCATGTCTATGAGTAGACGCTACTTGTTAGACTTTAGGAAGACTGCTGCCAGTGACAGTGACAGAATCTGTAACGCAGCACGCACGTTTAGTAGTAGACTGTCATCTGTTTATTTATTGACACATCTATGACACAAATATCTACGCTATACCTTTAGTCCATGGCTGTACCTATCTACCTAATAATGTTTCCCCTCAGTGATGTCCTCGAGAAGTCCAAGCTTTGCCGTATTCTACTCCACCGACCCCAACGACATAAACCTTACTACCTTCCTCTATATTTATATACCTAGTCACTTTTTAGAAAAAGATGTTTGCGTCTTATGCTCGTAGTACCATGATAGTTGTATTTAAAGAAGCAACAGGCTAACGCACTACATAATAAATAACCTAACATTAACTTTACTTACCATCTCTGCCCCACTGCACTGCGATACAAAATGGGTCTTGGCCTCTGAAGTTAAAGTTCGCTATTTCATCGGGTCCTGTCTAGTTATCTCAATTTAAAGTCGTTTTATTCTCTTCATAAAATTATGACAAAATGAACTAAACATTTTATTGCTTCAAAATAATGCAAGCAATTTCCACTATAAACTACATTCGCTTATTTCAAACGAGAAATAGTTGTGTGTAGGGTACCCATGTATCGGATAATGCAAGGCTTATACAGACTTTTTGGCACGTTTATCGTTTTATACGATTGCCAAGAGTCACCAGACCTGCCTCCTCGGTACGCCTTTTGTTCGATGTCACGGGAGAGCCAAAGGCTGGTAGCTACCTCGCCCAGCGAATTTCTATCGCGATCCTGCGGGGTAATGCTGCCAGCATTTTGGGGACATTGCCACGGGGACCTATTTTGTTTTAACTTTTTATTTACCTTTAGCTTAATTTTATTTCTCAGTTATTGTCTTAATTTTCTTGTGTTTTTGTGTTCTTTTGTTCAATAAATAATTGTATTTTTTTATCTAAATGCATTTTTGGCTGCGCTTACATTTTCGTAATCAAGCAAATTAAGACCTGTATCCTCACTCTATACCTGACCCTAGTAACTCATTTTTATAGGAGTATGCCTAAAAAATTTCGATTTAAAACATGATATAATATCGAAGAAAACTTACAATACATTTACCATGAGAGTGCGTTTTCATAAATGGTCCAGCAAAGGTGGAGATACCATGACCTCACGAAAACATGTGTGAAGCAGCGACTCAGCTGAGTTCCGAGTGTGTGAAGGCACCGGAAACCCAACCCGGGGGGCACTTGTGACTCGATTGCAATCGCTTTTTTTATGTGATAAGTGGCAGACTAGCAGACGGATCGCTTGTTAGTAAGCAATTGCCGCCGTGCTGCCAACCTTTGATTCCCCTTTTCCCTCGGATTAGGCATCCGGTATCCTCACTCACGCAGCGAAACACAGCACAGTGCTGTTTCACGCCGGTTTTCTGTGATTCCTTGGTATCACTCCGGCCGAGCCGGCCCATTCATGCCGAAGCGTGGCACTGCCACGGTAATAAGTTTGTCCGGCTTTTTTGGATTCAAGACTTGGCAACCCCAGCTGTGTGTGTGCAACCGTGCCGCCAGTGCGGTCTTTACGAGCTCATACACAACCCGCTAGCGCCAACTTTTTTAATAAGAGCCTAGGGCTTTCGCTTTGTATGATGTATTTGCTGATGGCGTTACTCATGAGGGGTGAGTTTAGTCACTAAAAAGCAAACTACGGTTTTCGGAAACTATTTGAAGCTCGTTCCACAGGAATATCAGTAAAGCATCAAAAATAACTACATATAGCACATAACAAGAAATGTAGAATGGAGAGCTACACTTCGGAATAACCAATAACGACCAATAATACCACGGGCTCACAAAAAGTGTGATGCAGCGCCTGTGCTGTGTTTGGGCCAAGTGAGTAAGGGCTGTGTTTCACCCTGTGTGTGTTCCTGAGGCCCAATTCGGGGGGAATGGGAGTTTTAAAGTTGGCAGCGCAATAACATCGTGAGGAAACCTGCACTTTTCGGGTAGTTCCTGAAACGTGTAACCATGATTCTGTTGGTCTGGTTCTCTTGTTAAAGGGTCGCGATGGTCAGACGACAGTCGCTTCATTGTAATTACCAGACTCCCCAAATGCTAAATCATGGTCCAAGTATACCCCGAGCTCCAGAGCGGCAGTTTTAGACGCAATCGGGAATTACCCGCTAAGATGAGGACGACAATATTTATATTGAAAATTCGTTGAAAACTTTTCCCAGTCCCCATACAAAATGAAAAAGGCTTGTGACCAACTTCATATGAAAAGTTGAATGCAAATTTCCAAAAGGCAACGAACAAATGTTGTTTAAAAGGGTTGGTAAAAAAGGTGGTTAAAGGAATGTTAATGCTTATCAATACACCCTGTTTCATTTTAAATGACTGTTTGCTGCCAGAATAATTGAAATCTATGTCAAATAAGTCTTATTGAAACAAATTTCATAAATTATGTATTATATGCCTAAGGTCACAGACATAGCCCAAAGGATTGCAGGGCGTAGCGCATAGCGAGGAGAACAGACGGCCGTTGAAGCGGAAAGGTCCCCGAGTGGTGGCCACGTACATAAAGTCGCAGCCGTCGCAGGCCCTCTACAAGGTGGATCGACGATCTGGTGAAGGGCGTGGGAATCCATTGGATGCGGGCCGTGCAGGACCGATCTGTGTGGAGAACATTGCGGGAGCTCTATGTCCAGCAGTGGGCGTCTATTGGCTGAAATGATGATGATGATGATTATATACTTAAACAGTTAATTATAAGCTACGAGTACTTGTAAGATATATATTTTTTGTACCACCACAATTTTACCATAAAGTTTTTACTTACTTACTAAAAAACACTAGGAACTCCGCAAATGCTTTTACTGTAAATCTAGCCAGTAAAAGTAGAAATAGTCAAGTGTTCTTCCTAACTACGTGGGTCGTAAACGAAACTCGACACGTTAACGCCTGTGTTAGTGTTTTTTTAGTGCTCGACCTCCCGATGCTTGCGGCTTTACTGCTTAATCCTCGGTTAAATTCTGGGTGTGAAGTGTTCTAGGTTTTTCTCAAGGGTTGGATGCTTCAGTTGTGTATGAAAATTAAAATACCGTGGTTGCCTACTTGCGGTAGCGGCCGGCAAAGTGGCAGAAGAATAAAGAACTAATGGCAAAAGATTCTGTTGGGAAAATTTTAAAAGATGCTGTTGGCAACGTTATGCTGCGACTGATGACTTGGCAAATTTTAATTTTTATAATGTTTTTAATCACAGAAAGCATTTTATATCTACATTCCTAAAAGAACATCAGGATTGTATCATCATCATCATTTCAGCCAAAAGACGTCCACTGCTGGACATAGGCCTCCTCCAATATCCTCCACACAGATTCGGTCCTGTGCCACCCGCGCCCAATGAATTGCCGCGACCTTCACCAGATCGTCGGTCCACCTTGAGGGGGGCCTGCGACTTATTATTGCGAGATTCCGAGATTTCATACATTTCCAGTCACATAATATACCACTAGTTCAACTAAGAAAGAAAACTCCGTAGAAAATCTCTAGATAGTTACTCAAAAAATGTGTGTAATTTTTTCTCCAAACGTCTCAAAACGGTTTAACATTTCGAGTACTCTAACATAAAATTGGCAATAAAAATATGAACCCGATTCACAATATTAAAAGCTATCATTGAAAAGCAGACTTTGAAATGAAACCTTTCCTTGGATTGGCAAGATTTAAAGCAAACGGTATAAATAAATGAATCGAACTCGAAACTCGTTTAGTAAGTTCTGCGGCGTCTAGAGCTTATTGAATTCCCAGAGGAAGTGAGGTGTAGTATACAGTTATAGTATGTTATATCTTATCTAGACGATAGTTTCTCAAAATTGTGGAGATCTACAATATTTGAGATAATGATTCTGAGTGAGTTACCGTGATCCAATTGGTCTGGGTTGCGAAGGTCAGACGGCAGTCATCATCATCATCATTTCAGTCAATAGACGTCCACTACCTTGTCCGAGGTAGATGTACTCGTCTACAACTTCCAGTGTAGAGCTTCCAACCTTTACAAGAGTGGTTACGACATGGGTATTCGACATGATTTTCGTCTTGTCCATGTTCATTTTCAGACCCACTTGTTGGGAGACTCTACTTAGGTCGTCAACAATTCGCTTTATTGTAATCACCAGACTTCCCGAATCCTAGGACCTTAGCGTGAACCGCGTGTTACGAACCGAATCGGAGTTACCCTCTCTTTCGTGTGAAAGAGCGTCTGCTCTGTGTGCCTCCTTTGTTTGGATGCGACAGGTACATTCTCATTCGTTACGGGACGTTTTCGCGTTCCCCTGGTTTCACGGTCCAAGCGTATCCCGGGCTTCGAAGCAACTGCTTTGAACACAGTTTGGGAATTACAAGGTGAGGAAGAGGATATCTTATCTTAAGTAAATAGCACACTTAAAAATTTCATCTCGGGTTCAGGCGGGACTCGAACCCATATCTTTACAATATCCAGTCTACAATATTGATGAGACTATCGATAGCTCATGTCGAATCAAGGATTTACAAATTTCGTCGGCTTAGTAACGCGTTCAGTGGTCTAAATGGTAGAACACCCACCTGTATTGTGTTGGTTCGAGTCCCGCCTGAACACGAGATGAAGTGTGTTATTTACTTAAGAATAATGTTTTGACCGTGAGATGTCCTATTATATTTTGTTGTTTTTTGTTTTTCCATATACTTGTCTACTGGTATATGTACAATATTTTTATGGCCAATAAACTTATCTTATCTTACCAACAGGCGATCCATCTGCTTGTCTGGCACCTATAACATAATATATATATATATATATATATATATATATATATAGACATATGTCACCGGAAAATAACAAGATCCGTAAGTTTGTCAATTTACTAGGAAATTTATACACTTTCGTAGGATTGTAAACGGGAGATAAATTTTATTAATTTACGTCCACATTTTCGTACATTGATAAACTTACTGAACTCACCCATAAAATAATAAGTAAGCAATTATCCAAACGCTACGCGCGATCTAATTGGCATTGCCGCTATGAACATTGACCAATCAGAGAGCAGTGAGAGTATAAGAGTAAAAGAGTTTCAGTGATTGGTTAAACCATGTAAAATTTTACAAATAGATATCCATTATTTAATCAGTTTTACCGTGTGACGTCGGAAATTTATAAATTTACGAAAGTGTGGACGTAAAATAATTTAATTTATCTCCCGTTTAGAATCCTACGAAAGTTTATAAATTTCCTAGGTAAATTGATAAACTTGCGGAGCTTGTTATTTTCCGGTGACATATATATATTTTCCCAACAAATTCTGACCTGTTCTTGAAAATTCATAAAAGGTATTCAAAATAAGTTATAGATAAATAACTTGTACAAACTTAAAAGTGCTGACCTTTGGGTTGAATTTGGCTGGCGTCCAAATGTATGAAAGATAAATTTAATAGGTAGTCTGCAATATCTACACGGTCCACCGCCCAGATTTATGATCTATAGCTGTTGAACATATTTTAAAATTCGATTTAAAATTTATTATTTCATTCCACATTGCACTTTCTTATGTGTATCTATGTGCACCTACCTTGCACCTGATCCTCCAGAATCAATGATGCAGTATGTGAGGGTTCGCTGTACTCTAGTCGGGAGGCCAGAATACTATGTGAGTGGAAACTTAAGGATAATGTTGTTAAGGTGAAGGGTATACCCATTAGCAACTAAACCGGATATCTTTTTAACAATTTCGAGATTACGATCTCTCGGAAAACACTTATACTATTTATTCAATACTTATACTTAACTTTTGAGTCTGTTTTTGCACTCGAAATTTGGATTAACGCCATAAGAGGCCGTTTTTGGCGGTAATTCAAATTTCGAGTAGAAAAGCAGACTCAGTGTTTTCCGAGATATCGTAGCCTCGAAATTGTTAAAAAGATATTCGGTTTAGTTGCTAACAATTCGCTAGCTTACCCTACCTGTCGTTTTAAGTGTCCACATATAGGTACAGAGTGACCCCCGGCCATGGCACATGGAGGGAAAGTACCTTTAATATTGTAGATGGAACATTTAACTGAAAGAAGACATTATTTTAATTTCGAAAACAATCTAAACTGCATTCATAGATTTTAAAATAATTACGTGGTTGAACTGAGAATCGAACCCGCTACACGAAAAAAAACCCTGTAGTTTTGTCACACAGATCGGAAGGCTTCAGCATAAGGATTATTTTTTGCCAAATAACATACTATCAGAAATAAAAGGAAAACCATGAATTTTAACATTTGTAATACAAAATTATTAATCCATTCATCAAATGCTCAAAATTAGTTCTCCTCCTGTTGAATACAAAGTCGCACACTTTTGATAAACTAAGGTAAAGCTGCTGGCATGATCATGAGCACCCAGAGAAGGAAAACTCTGCATTTATATCAAAACCCTCGCCAACCCGTCTGCCAAGCGTGGTGAGTATGGCAATTACCCCTCATGTGATTGAGGGAGGCCCGTGCCCCAGCAGTGGGGACTTAAATGGGCTGATGATGATGATGATGACACTTTTGATTATATCCCTCCCTGTCGATCTTTTGATCTTGTTGTGGTGGATATTCAGAATAATACGTCTAACTTCTGTTTGTAGCTCGTGGACACTTTCATATTGGTTCTTCTAAACTATTTTTTTACATAACCCCATAAAAAATCTAACGGGGTTGTATGCCCTTACGGCAATGTTAGCTTTTAATATTTCTAAACGAAATTTCACAACAAATGTTAAAAAGTTCAAGGTCTTCCTTTTATTTTTGAAAGTTTGTTATTTAGCAAAAAATAATCCTTATGATTAAGCCTTCCAATCCATGTGATAAAGCTACAGGGTATTTTTTTCTCTTGTAGCGAGTTTTAACCGTGTAATTATTTAAAAATCTATGAATGCAGTTTTGATTGTTTTTGAAATTAAAATAACTCCTTTTTTAGTAAAATGTTCCATCTAAAATATTGAAGTTACTTTCCCTCCATGTAGCATGGCCGTGGGACGCCCTGTTTAGTGTTTTCTATGTTTATTGAACCAATTATAATGTACAGTCAACTCCAAAAATATGTATACACTTTAGGACGTTGTCACAATATATAAATAATATAAGTAGACCTCTACTTTCTTATTTTTGGAGTTGACTGTACATTGTGATTTTAAGTTTCCCGGTGTCATGGTAATCAGTCTTAATTTGGTTCACAATAAAAATGAGTTATAAAATATTAGTAAGGTAAACCTAGATTAAGGTCTTCATACCTTAAATTTTGTGTGCAATAAATATTCATTCATTCATAAAAGAAAGTTTCACTAGAGATGGGCTGTTGGCTAAATATTTGATACTACGACATTATTTTTCGATATCAATGTTTTAAACATCGTTAGAGTATTTAACACATTGTCTAAGAGTACAGCTTAACCAGATAATACATACAAATACTAGTAACAATTTTTATCATACACAATTCAATCACATAACCAATAGGTTTATCTAAACCAAACAAGAAACATTTTCTATTTTCTGATAAGACATCCAAAGGCAACGTGCCTAAAATTGACATGCTTCTTTTTTGAGAATACGCGCCCAGTCTAGGACTGACAAACATGGAAAATTTCAGATTCGCAACATTGTTTGAAGAAAAGTTTTGATGTTAATATAGGCGCCTGTAATTCCACAAAAGGAGATTTAAAACAAGTGATATTCTGTAAACAGTTTTACGAGATAAATGAAATAAAAGTTTTTAAATGTCACGGGATAGCTTTAGCGTCATCCAAATGTTCATAACGAGTTCCATTTACCGCCTTTATTTATTTAGCAGCAAGCGGAATAAGACGGCGGCGCTTCATTAAGATTTTCTAGTCCGACGGCTTAACTCGATCCTTATTCTGAAGTAGGGTCGCCACTTGGAGGAGCAGCTCATTAAAATTTAACAATAAATATCGAGCACCAATGTTAAGGTCTACAAATTATTATTATTATTCTCACAACATCTCATACATTGACCTGATTCCATACTAAGTAGCGTAAGCACTTGTGTTACAGATATCAGACAACAGAGGAACACTAATATATACTTAAATACATATATTACACCCAGACACTGAACAAACACAAGTGTTCATCGCACGAATGTTTGTCCAGGGTGGGGATCGAACCCACGACCTTTGGCGTAAGAGGCAGGGTCACTACCAATTGCGCCATCCGGTCAGTCAAAGGAATTTAGGTGTCTATTATTAATTTTCGTGTTTATGTGAAAGGTAGCAGACGAGCAGACAGATCACCTAATGGTAAGTGATTGCCGCTCCCCATAGACACCCCTAACACCAGAGGAGTCACAAGTGTGCTGCCAACCTTAAATCCCCCGGATTAGGCCTCCGGTACCCTCACTCACGCAGCGAAACACAGCACAGGGCTGCTTTACGCCGGTTTTCTGTGAGGCCGTGGTTACTCCGGTCATTCATGAAGCGTGACTTTCCCACGGTACTAGTGACCCGACCCCATTTTATTTCGGAATATTAGTTCCATTTTATACCAATAGATAGCGGTAGGTTTCAATTACATCGCGCAAGTGTTATGTGTTTATGGATTTAGTACGAGTATAAGCGTTACCACTGTCTAAGCATCTATGTGTTTTACCTCTTTATAAACAGTATAGATAGACATCTCTAAAAAAAGTACTTTTCACATAGCTAAAATATTTATTGTTTCCTCGATTTCAACTGCACTATAAAATAAAGTACAAAAAACTTCCTTCTTTTTTTCTTCAACCAGAAAGCCGACACATTTCATTTTCCCAGCTGAAAGATGCTAGCCTATTCGGACGATGTTACAGGTGGTCTGACTTACGGCGTTTGTGTCTTGGCTGGATGCCAAGATAGCCAGACACTTGTATAGTTATTAACGTAACACCTTTCCTTAGAACACGACTTGGCTTATTTACCAACATTGCACTCAGTATTAGATGATGTATCGCCACAGTATGTTGACCTTAGTAATGTGGTTAGGTAAAGGTTTTTATGCAACTTGTTTTGTTTTTATCTATGTCTTTTTTAGGGTTCCGTAGCCAAAAGGCAAAAAACGGAACCCTTATAGATTCGTCATGTCTGTCCGTCCGTATGTCACAGCCACTTTTTTCCGAAACTATAAGAACTATACTATTGAAACTTGGTAAATAGATGTATTTTGTTAACTGCATTACGAATTTCACACAAAAATCCAAAAAAAATTAAAAGATTGGGGGGTCTCCATACTTGAAACTGAAAATCAAGTTTTTTTTTCATCAAACCTATACGTGTGGGATATCTATGAATAGCTCTTTAAAAATGATGTTGAGGTCAATTTTTTCTAAACACAATACTTTGCGCAAGTAACGCTCCAAAAGTGGTAAATTGTGTGCCTTTTATAAAACTAAAAAAATATATGAGGTACATAAACATGAAAACTAACAACAAAAATTGGTTTGGACTAGATCTAGTAAGTAGTTTTTTTTGATACGTTATAAACCGTAAACCGCAATTTACCTTCCATTTATCTTACTTGCTGCTACGGAACCCATAGGCGAGTCCGACTCGCACTTGGCCGGTTTTTGTCTGTGCATTATCTTTATATTTTTTCAACGCAAAGGCGTCACTCAAAGTCTAGCCTGAAAACCCAAGCTCTAGCTGCTCCAGTAGCATTCTACGAGATCAGGGAAGTCGCTGATGAGTTACTGGAGGGAATTTACGTCACGTCACTTTTTAGGAGGGAGGACACTCGTCACTTGAAAGCCAAAACATCAGCGTAGTGATTTTTAAACCATGTCAGAAGCTAACAAATCAATTCAAAAACTCGTACAAATAGTATTATAAGCGAGAGAAACTAAGATTTTAATGATTTAACTGAAAATTCTCGAAAAGAAATCCAAGTAAACATCATATTAAAAGAAACACATCCGCAGCGTAAACATCGAGAACAAACGCTTGGATTTTATTGCTGAGTTCCCCGTTGGAAGTCAGATTTAATGTTCCGGGAAGCGAGCTAATCATAGCTATTAAAATTAAATAGTGTTACCACTAATTTAGACATCGATAGTTTAATAAATTTAAAGAATAATACAATATCGACAGCACTTGATAATGCAGAGTGTAATGTATTTTTCAATCGGCTGGTCTTGTGGTTATTTATCAATCTCTATTATTAGTGATGGTACCAATAGCTTCTCATAATACGAATATATTGTTTTGGACGATCGTAACTATACGTCTTCTCCTAATTAGTAAAGGCTGGTAACACATTACCGATCTCTCTGTTGATTACTTTCCATCAGGGAACTCGATTGCTCGTTTGTCGCCTTAAGCATAAAAAAAATGAAAATAAAATGTTTTTTAGACAATACCGTAATCAAAAATACTTATGATGGGAATGCTTCACTCTTCATCTTCATTATGCTAGCTTCGCTCTTCAACCACTATTATTCTTCTTATTTGGGTGCTTCTTCATTGATGAAGATTGGCCGTCAGCTTCCCAAAAGCCTCACTGTTCGTGGCGAGACGAAAAAACTTCTCCATCTCACATGTATATTACTGCATATCGATAATCGATGATAAAATTTATTCGATAGTCCAACATCACTTTTGCCTTGTTAGAATTGTACGTGAACGTTGTACTTACTTACCACAAACATTTATTACATCATTTAATTAGCTATAATAACTGAAATTAACCGAAAATTAAAATGCTACCTAGTTATAATTATAGTTTAGGTTGCTCGATGGTAGCAGTAAGTGTCAGGACATCGATTTGTATTTTGTATGCTTCTAAACTGAGTATGAAAGTTATAACCGTATTTTGATTTTATTAATTTACGGGCAGACCTTCAAAATTGATAGTAAATATAACCACCACTCTAAGTTTTTGTTTCTCATCTGAACCTACTTCAAAAAAAGTGGAGGCTCTCAATTCGTCGGAAACTTTTTTTAACAGAGGCTGTATGTAACTGCCCTTTGACAGCGTCAAAGATGTCAAGTAATTGTTACTTTTTGAATTTCAAAAACGCTAAATACTGGCGTTTTATTGAATGATTTTGTGACTTTGACATTTGACTATCCACTTGCTAATTATTTTCACTTGATATCCTAGTCAAACTAACCTCTCAAATAGACAGTACTTATTTATTTATTTATGTTACTCTCATGGTTATTACAGAACAGGCAACATTAGACAAAAATAAAAAAAATTAAAAGCGGTGCATCGGATTTTTTATATTAACGTTTAGGAAAAAATCTTTACATTTTTATTTCTTATGAAATGACAAGGTGTTCTACTTCCATCATGTTCAAATTTTCAAATCCTAATAAAACGTAAATAGATAAATTGGTTTTTGAACAAGGGGGGCAGCCCTGAGGAACTTAGTTATACGGCGACTGCACGGCTGCATGTCTCCAGGATTCTGTTTGCTTGTCTTTGTCGCCTAGAAAATCCGCTTAAGACGGCAACGGAGACTGTGCCCACTTTAATTTTTAACTACCCTAATTTGATAAACTTTATTTAACACTGCCTGTGTTTTGTTAAACTGCAAAACACTTTTATGGGGAGCTATGTAGATCCTGTTCAGACCAGTATCACTGCGATCAGTTTGATCTATTGTGATCGCCGCTATGCTACATATCAGGCCTATACCCTGCACTTTTTAGAAAATGTATAAATTGTTTGATTTATTTGGGACAGATCCCTTGATTCAGATGTGTGATGTTTGCGCATCAGTGGTCTGCATTCGGATATTATGAGTTTTATCTACCTCGGTACACATTCTGCAGATTCTAGCATACTTAGTGTCCATGTGCTTGTTGAGGCAACGATGACCAGTTAGAACTCTCACTAGGATGCGCATGTTGTTCCTAAAAATGGCTAATACGATAAAAAAAAAAAAACAATCTTTATTGTTAAGCTTTTCGAATAAAGAAAGAAGAAAAACTTGACCCATATTTTTTAGTTTTAATTGAATATATATTTTTTTAATTTATTAATTAATATGCCGGAAGTGACATAGTCCTGAGGCTCAACGTATAGTGTTGTCGGTGCTATAATTGTAAAATAAAATAAAAGTTTAGGCAGCCTTAACCTTTTTGACCTTAAGTTACTTACTGCCTCTGTCATTATTTTGTATTGTCATTTTATGATCAGAGTCTTTTGTGTTATTTTTATAATCAACGTGAGCGTTAATAATTTGTCATGCCGAGTATACCTAAGAACATTCGCATACTATTTTATATAGATAAATAGGCCTTAAGAACTTTTACACAAGTATTGACACCTGCAAATAATGTAACCCTATTTAAAAGCGAATAAATGATTTTGTATTGTATTGATGAGATAGCAGGATTTTCACGTTTTGTTGTTTCTCCATAAATATCTGCTTAAAATTCTGAAATTATTTTTCTTAAATTTCTATGAGTCTAATCTAGAAATAGAATTTTTCAATTTCAGAAAATGATTCTTTGTTGTATTGTCCATTGTATTTGTATTCAAATTGAAGCCGTAAACATATGCGGACGGATGACTTGTTGGTAAGCGATGGCTGCCGCCCATGGAGACCTGAAACACCAGTTGAGTCACAAGTCCACTGCCAACCTTTTCTCTTCTCCCGAATGGGGGGGTCTCCGCTACCCTCAGTTAATCAGCTAAATATAGTCGCTATTTCCCCTCCGGCCACATTGGCAACTAATATTCACAACCAGTCTCCGAAAAAGAACTAACATACTTGATACTCAACCAGTTGCCAAAGACGATAGATTTTTCTTTTTACACAACTGCCTGGTTGTGAAACTCACAGTTACGAAAGTAGAACTAACTTTCTTGCTACTCAACCATAGTTATTTTCATTCTAGTGTTATTGACATCAGTTTTTTGTGAGGTCGTGGTATCACTCTGGTCGAGCCGGCCCATTCATGCCGAGTCGTAGTTCTCCCTCCGTCAAGAAACGTTGTGTGCATAACTCCTAGGTATAAACGTCCCCGTATCTTTGAAATACATTTCACAATCGGCTTAAATTCCTTCTCAGCTGACTAGCTGGAGTTGTAAAGCGATATTCCGATATTTAGCTGAATGCTGGTGGATATCGCCGTCGGCAGAAGCATGGCGGAGGCTTGAGTCACAGCTGCTACTGATATTCGGATCAAACCACTAGAATTGAATGGTGATGCGACGCTACTAACTTTACTAGTGAGTCAAATGACATCGAAAATATGGACTCAGTTGAAAAGGGACTCAAAAGCAGACATAAATAATAATAATAAATAAACCATTTATTAGCCATAAAATTTACAATCAAGAAACTTATAACTAGCGAACTATGCACTAAGCTAGGCTTGTATCGTCCAGACTACGATTACTTATAATATATTTTAAAAACACAGCTCGAGCGAAATAGGTACCAAATAATAAAGTCAGAGGCTGGTAGCAAGATCGAATGTGAATAGGTGTGTGTTGCGTGTGCGTGCTTGTATGTAAAGACATGTATGTAATTCAGTTGGTCTGTCTGTTGAATGTGTGTTTGCATCTGTGTGTATGCGTCTATGTGTATTAGGGTTGTCTGTTTGTGAGTGTGAAAACAATCCTCATCCTCTTGCTTACCATCAGACTGAAGAGAGCCAATATATTGTGACACTATTGAACCACGCTTCGGCATGAAAGGGTATTGACCGGAGTGATTCCACGCCCTCATATAAAAAGCAACGCCTGCGCTGTTTTGCGGAGTACTCACTTGGCGAAACAGTGCAAGCGAAACCTTCCAGATTCTGATTGGATTGGGCTTCCGGTACCCTCAAGCCCAACCCAATCAGGATTTGGAAGAAATATTGGTAGCGCACTAATCATCAGGTAAGCGTCTTCGTCTTTCTATCCATCTTCTTGTCTGTGACCTATGACTTAAAAAAACCTTCAAATGAAGTGTGTGGAAGCGGCTCCCGAACCAGTATGGCGGTGCTAACGGCAGTGATGCCATACCATCGCGTCTGTTGTAACTGCAACGGCTCCCCTTTTGCTGACCATTAGACTAATGTGAGCCAATATACTGTGCCACTATCATCAATCGTCCGCCCATTTAAGTCCCCACTGCTGGGGCACGGGCCTCCCTCAATCACATGAGGGGTAATTGCCATACTCACCACGCTTGGCAGACGGGTTGGCGAAGGTTTTGATATAAATGCAGAGTTTTCCTTCTCTGGGTGCTAATGATCATGCCAGCAGCTTTACCTTAGTCGCCTTTTACGACACCTCGGTAAGAGTGAGGGTGGCCTATTCTACTCTGCCGGGGACCACACGGCGTACTGTGCCACTATAAAAATACAATTATTGGAAAACGACTTTAGTGAAATTTTCCTCTAATCGCACCTCTAACCAATACCAGTAGAAGTCGCACTAGAACTGATATTGGTTGTTCGGAAAAGTGAATTTTCCGAATCTGAGCGCTCGGGAAACGGCAGATGTTTTTAGGTTTTGTTATACGATTTGGTAGCCAGTGCACACTGGCTCGACATATGTACTTTCTAAGGGTCAACGCTAAGGTAGAGATCAAAAACCTTATTTTCGAAAACCTATTAAGCACTATCAAAATTTAAAACGTGTAACCGTGATCCAGTTATTATGTTTCCCTTTCTTAGGGTTGCGAAGATCAGACGGCAGTCGCTTCATTGTAATAAACAGACTTCCCGAGTTCCCAGATCCTGAATCATGGTCCAAGCATACCCCGGGCTCCGAAGGGACGGATAGCTTTGAAGGCAACTGGAAATTGCATGCTTAGATGAGGAGAAAAGTATCAAATCAAATCAAATCAAAATCAAAAATGTCTTTATTCAATTTAAGTCCATATACAGAACATTTATGAATGTCAAATATTATGTAATCTACCGCTGATTCGGAATGTCAATTTCTACCGAGAAGAATCAGCAAGAAACTCAGTAGTTACTCTTTTCAAATAATATGGTAATTACAATATTCATTCTTATACAAATTATGATTACAGTGACAGTATGATATATAATGCTTATAATCAATATCGTGTAGATAAATCGTCAAAGAAAAATTATGAAATGATTTATACATTAGATGACAGGCGAAGAGATCAACATGTCCAGGAATCATTATCAATTAAAATAATCATCTACTTTATAGTAGCCTTTCTGCATTAGGCAGTTTTTTACATGCAATTTAAACTTATGTTCGGGTAACCAAAGAATATTTTTATCAATTGTCATTTGTTTGTAGTTTGTCTGGTTATCTGTCGCTATCAGTAATAAGACTGCCAAGATTTTGCCTTTGGTTCTGCACTCTAATATCTAGTACAATACGTCACAAAGTGTGAAAAAGATCTGACCAAAACCCTAACGCAGCTTTAATGCGATAGAGAAATAACGGGTGACGTGCTGGGCGACGTCACCCCAGTACTAACAGCTTCGCGCGGTTTTTCAAGTATGGCTTTCTATAAAAAGGCTCAGTCTAGCTCAGACTCAGCTACACGTCTGTGGTCCCGGTAAGCATCCAACCAAACATCAAATTGTATCTGTGATTGGCTCTCGGAAATACCCCGCATGCCGGCGTCAGTGGCAAATACCACTCGAATATCCGGCTGGCTAATTGGTTAGTAGAGGACAGTACGCGGACGAGTTCACCATTCGCCATGTTCGAGATTAAACAACTCTGCTGGTTTGTTAAAAATAAGTGCACTTCAGTTTAGTTTACTTGATTTTTTGTGATGGTGACATGTAAGGCTGCTTATAAGATCCAGTAGAGTCACCAGTCATCGTCAGCCCATTTAAATCCCCACTGCTGGGGCACGGGCCTCCCTCAATCACATGAGGGGTAATTGCCATACTCACCACGCTTGGCAGACGGGTTGGCGAGGGTTTGATATAAATGCAGAGTTTTCCTTCTCTGGGTGCTGATGATCATGCCAGCAGCTTTACCTTAGTCGCCTTTTACGACACCTCGGTAAGAGTGAGGGTGGCCTATTCTACTCTGCCGGGGACCACACGGCCAGGGGAGTGGGGAGTCACCAGTATTGATGTTTAAACTGTGATTAATTAAAAACATTTTAAGAGATTTCTTCTCGCTGCGTACTCAAGGATGACACTTTTGATATCTATATCTTTATAAAAAAAGTCACTACTTATTACTTAAGAACGGCTGAACTGATTTAGCTGACAATTGTTGGGGTGATAGCTTAAAACCAAGACCAGGTAAAGATACTTTTTGGTCAGATAAATAAAAAGGAATATTACGCAGGCAACGTCATGGGCAAAAGCTAGTTTTTAATGCAAGTAACAGTAATGTACCATAATTAAAGTTAATGTGCGATTAACAAATTCGTGATTATTGTTAAATGTTGTCACTTAATTACAATATTACGATCATGTTAGGTGACATTAAGTAACGTGTATTTTGTACAGTTAATCAAGTGGCATAGACCGATCACATGAACACTCAATTAATCTATAATGTATGATGTCAAACTACTAGCAACTGGTAATATTACTAGTAGAATAATTAATCGAGTGAATCAATTAATCTACAAGTTATAATTTCAATCTTCGATAGAACTGAAAGTTTGACTTAATATCCCATAAAATGTCTGAATGTAAATGAGTGATTATTATACATATTCACCCAGAAGGCTTTTTCCCACTGTCCACCCCGGCTGGACAGTGACACGAAAGTTCAAATAATTCCCGCTCTCAAACCCTTCCTTTTACCGAGAGGATGTCCACCCGCGGTAGACAAGCAGGGGGTAGATAATATTTATAAAATTATTATAAGGAAGTAGCCCAGAGGCTGGTTGACGCTAGGGGTGACAGGAGGGCTAGGGACGTATTTTTGGGCCAACGTATCAGTTTGGCCATTCAGAAAGGAAATACGCTAAGTCTCCTGGGCACTTTGTCTGTGCACAGCGATTCATTAGCGATAGGGATATTTTTTGTAATATTTATGTACATAATAAATAGTTCTTAGTAAATTAAGTTCCTTCACTAGATCGTCGGTCCACCTTGTGGGGGGCCTGCCACGGCTGCGACTTCCTGTGCGTGGCTCCAATTGGGGACCTTTCCGCCCCAACGGCCGTCTGTTCTCGCTATGTGCCCTGCCCATTGCCACTTGAGGCTTGCAATCCTTTGGGCTATGTGTGTAGTTCTCCTGCAGATCTCATTATTTCTAATACGATCACGTAAGGAGACTCCGAGCATAGCCCTCTCCAAGTGACTTTGAACCTCCGTAATCGGCATATCGTAAGCGACCACGTTTCGGTTCAGTATGTCATCACTGGCAACACACACGCATTGAAGACTTTCGTCTTAAGATACTGTGGTAGAAGGAATCCATTGGATGCAGAGGGCACAGGACCGATCTGTGTGGAGAACATTGGGGGAGGCCCATGTCCAGTACCTGTACCCATCATTTTGTTCATCATCATCATCATCATCATCAGCCTATCTCAGTCCACTGCTGGACGTAGGCCTCTCCAATTGTTCGCCACTGTGATCTATCCATGGCTTCTCGCATCCAGCTCTTGCCAGCCATCCTGCGCAGATCGTCCCCCCACCTAGCCAGAGGGCGCCCTACATTACGTTTGCCAAGACGCGGTCTCCACTCCAGAACTCGTTTACCCCATCGGTTGTCGGTTCTACGGCTAATATGGCCAGCCCACTGCCACTTAAGCTTTCATTTTGTTCAATAAACAAATACCATCTACTTACATTTTTCGTAAAAACTATGATATTTGTTTACAACAATTTGCCTTTTCGTGATTGTCAAATCGACCCTTTCTTTCACAAATGCCTTTCTTATTGGACTCCCCCTCACACGAGTGATTTATTAAGAATAATTTGGAGCATTTCCGTGCAGTAACGCGGCCGTAGACTTTTCATTCGTCGTGCCCGAAATTACAAATGATGATTTATCGTAATGGGGCAGCCATGGAGGGGTTAAGGTTGGCACTTATTATTATTTATAGCACATGTAAAACATATGCAGAAAGGACTTACATTTTAGCATCTTTATGAGGCTGCCTGTCTGACAGTTTATGTGTATGAAAGGAATTTGAATTAGCAAATTATAACAGCTATTCATTTAATTTTCATTTTAAATAATAACTTTACTGTAACTGTTATTACATTGTATTATAATGTATTTTTTTTTCTGAATCTAAATATATTATATTCAGATAAAAATTGGTACAACAGCCTCCTCATTGTTATAGCGGACCAGATAGATGGTCCATTTTTAGGACACTGGATGTCCTTACACACTCCTGTCCCCAATAATAATAATTGGATATACTAACATAGTTTTTTAAGCACCAAAATGTTACTAACGAATTTGTATGGATTTATTTATCTGAAATAAAAGCTTAATAACAACAATGAAAACTTCAATAAATTCAATCAAATATGTAGGCTGAATTTAAGCACACTCGTAGAGTCAATGTCAATGGTCAAACATTTTTTTTAATAGTTTTGGGTCTGGGTGTGCAAAGAGATGCCCTCGGCTATTGTTAAAAAAATATTCTGATCAAAAACCATAAGCTAAAAAAATAAAAGATGAGCTGCGCCTCGCGGTTCGGATCGGTTTGGTGTAAATTGTACATTGTATTGTATGTTGTGCAATAAAAAGTATTTATCTATCTATATATGTTTGGCATCAACGTTCATTAACAACTCATTATTTTGTTCTATAATTTTCAACGTTTTAATTTGCAAGAAATCGCATGTCAAGAGTACATTAAAATATGCAAGAACTAATTATTGCACCCAGTCTACCTAATACTCTTGGTAACAAGGTTTTCCAACAAGCTTATTTCAGCTTCGGTGCTACATTAATACCTTGTTCATTATTATTATTGGATTTCATTTTCTAGGTTTTGTACGGGCTTAACCATGCTACCTGCAAAATGAAAGTCTGTTACGATGATAATTTATATTTGCTCATAATTGTTTCCTTTCGTGAAATTTTCAAAGTCACCGACAAAAAATTCAACATATGTCGACGGCCCGGCGTGTTCTGTGTGTTGCATTTGAAATACTAAAGAAATATCTTCTATTGTTTTATTTTGCCAAATGAGAAATACATTTAATAAGTACTTGCAAAGCAATGACTTCTTACTACACGTTTGTAACACAATACGCTGCTTATGATTTGGTTTGACCATTTATATTGGTCATATTATAATTAGTAGCATAAATAAGAAAATTCGTAGTAAACTAAAACTTCATATGAATACAATTATTTAACATCTAAGAGCTATTTACTATATACATTATTTACAAAAAAATATAATATCCCCCAAATCACTGCCCACACCCATATCACGTACCCAGGAGGCGTATTTCCTTTCTGAATAGCCAAATTGATACGTTAGCCCAGAAATACGCTAGCTCTCAAATAACAACTATCTGCATAGAAAAAATCTTGTCTAGATTTTTTCTAACCCTAATTTTCACTTGACTATTTTTTTATGTGCTAGGTGGCAGACGGATCGCCAGATGGTAAGCACTTGCCGCCGCCCATGGACACCCGCGATACTCTCCCCCGGATCGGGCCTCCGGTACCCTTACTCACGCAGCGAAACACAACACAGTGCTGCTTCACGCTGGTTTTCTGTGAGGCCATGGTATCACTCCGGTCGAGCTCATGCCGAAGCATGGCTCTCTCACGGTCAAATACAAATATGTTATGTGTGTGACTAACACATACATATCAGGAGCCCAATTGTCGTGCTCGTGAAAACATGGCGGATATCACCTAAAAAAACTATGTTCGGTGATATATGTCGTATGATGATATATATGACGAGCCCGAGAATTGGGCTCGTGATTTCGTATGTTTATCATATTTTGACCACATCAATTTCGTCCAACCCTAATAAGTTGTTCTCATACTTTATCTTGCACATTCCGCTCGGCTTGAACGGACCTCAATCCTCAACTCTCCAGTTGGCCAGGGCTCGATTCTTTGTTCGAGTTAGAAACGGACCATTTGTTTACATCGCTACCCGTTTGTGGACCCGTGGGGATGGAGCAGCCAATTTACATAAGGTCTTGCTTAAAGGTGTAGTATGAATTGGTCATTAGAGATAATTGGGACCATTCTTCTTTGGTAGTAGGTATATGGTATGGACAGTTCCAGATTTTCAATTCCATACCATTCCATTCGAAGTTGTGTATTTTGTGCAATAAAGTATATCCATCCACCTATCTATACCATCTACCTAAAATAAATAGCAATCCCTTTAAGTCTTTACAGGTACAGTCATCGGTAGTAGTCGATGGTCCGTCTAAGATCCTAATTTATATGAATGTACATCTGGTCCTTTATATTATTTTATCCAAGCATAACATATTTATTTATAAGTATATAATATTGTGTTTATTTATGTATTAGCATTATAAATATTTTAATATATATATACAGTGACTTTTATTTCCATTTTCAATATTGCACTACCTACCTCTCCTTTACTATCAAATTTCCATGGCCTGAAGGTTGTCTGGTAGAAATCGCTTCCAGCGATAAGACCGCCGAAATTGTACAATTAAGTTTCTGTAATGCCTAGTTTTTTTAAGTTGTGTTTTTTTTGTGCAATAAAGTATATCTATCTACCTATCTATCTACCATTCGAAATCGTATGCAATTTGTAGCATGTTTGGTTATGAAACCACTTTCATAAACGCATTATTGAATATGACTGCCTCGGTGGCGCAATGGTTAGTGGGTCGCATTTTAAAGCGACAGTTGCGCTTGGGGTACCGGGTTCGATCTCCGGGTCGGGCCAAAATTTGTACCTGAGTTTTTCTTAGCCCGGAGTCTTGAAGTTGGCGGTCTTGTACCCCCGTGTCTCGGGAAGCACGTAAAGCCGTTGGTCCTGCGCCTAATCCCTCTTCGCTAGTGTCCCATCGAAATAAGAGGGTACGGAAATAGAGAGTGAACTTGTGTCTGCGTAAATATTTTGTGCACTATAATATGTCCTGCGTCGATGGCTTATACCTGAGATTCGCCGCCATGACCGACATATCGGTTTGGCGGACATTATTATTATTATTGAATATAGCTATCGAACAAAACGCTCCCGCTATGCGTACTGTGCGACTCGAACGTGAATGACGTTATGTCGTGGTCGCTGTTTGTATGGAGCGATTTAGAACATCTATTTTATGTGAGTTTTGCATTGTGATATCTCGGAGAGTTTTTAAGCAAACAGAGTCATTCTTTCACCGATGTTTCTACTTTTGAGAGGTCCTTTGGTTACCAATGAAAAGAGCCAAAAATGGTAACAAGCCTATTGTCGATAAATCTAGAAATACTTCATTTTATTTTCAACCCAATGCTTTACAGGATTCAGGTCGTTTGAAAGAAGTGAAAGTTCAATTAAAAATTCGCTGATAGTAGTCTTTAGAGTATTGAATTGAGAATTTGTTCTCGTTGTTTTGCTGCTAACAAAAGCTTACTTTGGTATATGAGAAATCGTAAATAAGACATTTATTTATTTATTTATAAAGGGGCTTAGGGCAGACTTTTACCAGAAATGTCCGGTTTCTTCTAATCCGGCATCCTTAGTAGTTTCCAATGGGCGTTGAAATTCAATGATTCAAAGGATGATCTGAGCAATCTTCAACGAACTCTTGTATATAATAACACAAGTCACCAAGAAAACACAACCTGAATAAAAATATGATAAATATGAAGAGCTTAATATGCTGAATCTAGATCTGTTATCAGATTTTCAAGTCAAGTTATTAAGTTACAGAGGGTTGAAAATCTGAAAAGTGACACAAAGCAAGAATTAAGTGATGTTTTGTATGCGCTATAAGTACACGGATGTTGATATGAATATTCCTCAACATAGATTAAAGACTACAAAATAAATCTTATTGATATATATAATTGAGAAAATGAGCTTTACTGATATGCCGAAAACATTGTTTTAAAGTGCTTGTACTTGTTTTGAAATTGCCAATGAAAAAGAACCGAAAACCAAATTTTGAGATATTTATTTGACTCTCTATAAATCAAATACTAGACGAAGTATCAAAATTTTGAAAACAGATTCATTATCAGAGAGTGCAATTTAGTAAAATTATAGCCCTCCGTTATTTGTTGCGAAAAAAAGTTAAAACTTTGTTGACTAGTGTAATTATTCGGAACAAAGATAACGTTGTAATTAACGTAGTACCAACGTTGTAATTAACAAAAATTTGTACCTAAGTTTTCGGTAAGAAATTCTTAGTGGCAGCCCGGAGTCTGGAAATTGGCGGTCTTGTACCCCCGTGCCTCGGAAAGCACGTTAAGCCGTTGGTCCTGCGCCCAATCCCTCTCTGGTCGTGTCACAGTAGTGTCCCATCGGAATATAAGGGTAAGGGAATAGAGAGTGCACTTGTGTTTGCGCACACACTTGAGCACTATAATATATCCTGCGTACGTGGCTGATCGTTGAGATTGGCCGTCGTAGCTGTAATCGGTTGGAGGAATTAACGTAGTATTGTGTTAGAATTCAAACAATAACGATTTATTAATTACAATTACAATTAATACGCACACTTAATACAGTTCGAAACGTCACGGAACTGAATTTTCAAAACGAGCGATTGTAAAATTCAATCGAACATAACTTCGACATTAAAGTAACTCGGTATATTATGTTACTGTTCCAATCCCGTAACATGGTATAAATGGCGACCCTCTTTCCCTCTCATGCTTTCGCGAAATTAGATTTCCTATACTTCCTTTATAAAATCGATGTCAAGAGATTGGATGGCTTTGATGATGGTTAAGTGTGTTTTATTGACAGCCTCGGTGGCGCAGTGGTTAGTGAGGCGCACTTTAAAGCGACGGCTGCGCAAGAGGTCCCGGGTTCGAACCTCGAGTCGGGCCAAAAATTTGTACCTAAGTTTTCGGTAAGAAATTCTTAGGGCGGAGTTCACCAAATCCTGGATAACGGTACAGTTATAGTTAAGTTAAACATTAACCAGCCGTACTGTTCACCACAAAATTTTATAACCAGTTAATAAAATTAACTTGAACTGACTGCTCCATGAATTATTAAACTCAATCAAAACTAGAAGTCAGTTTTTCATATTTTCTAACACGATTTTTTTAAGTGATAGGTGGCAGACGAGCAGACGGATCACCTGATGGTAGGCAATTGCCGCCGCCCATTAATACCCGTACCCCCCAGTGGAGTCACAAGTGCGCTGCCAGGCTTTTAACCTCCCCGGATTGGGCCTCACTCACGCTGAGAAACACAGCACAGTGCTGTTTCACGCTGATTTTCTGTGAGGCCGTGGTATCACTCCGGCCGAGCCGGCCCATTCATGCCGAAGCGTGGCTCTCCCACGGTCAGTTTTTTGGTATCATTCATATTTGGTAGAATAATGTATAATGCTTTTAAATTGAAAAATACGCACACTTCTTCAGCGCGATAGCTGAGTAAACGCTTACTAGTTTTCAAAAAGAGTAGATACGAGTACACTCAATCGCCCCATTGGTCTAGTGGCTTAAGTGCTAGACCTTGATCTCGGGGTCCTGGGTTCGATTCCTGGGGGTCGAGCAAAGGTATGTTTCGAATTTTTCAAACATAGCCTCGGGATTGTGATCACCACTTTAGGCAAGCGTGGTGATTAAGTTAAATCCCATCATAGTAGCGATGACTTGATTTCTATGATGGAGGCCAAATTACAAAAAAAAAACAAAATATCTTTATTTGTGAAAACAAAGGTTACAAAGGTGTTGTAATTAATTTAAGAGATACGTACGCTATGCTCTGCTTTTCAGCATACAAAACAAGTAAAATTAAAACAAGCAAATAAAATGTAAATTCATAATAATAAAATTAAATCTCAAATCCAATACAAAATCTAATTAACATGTCATATCAAGTATTATATTAAAATTCGAATTAAACTTCAATGTATTGTAAATATGTCGGAATATTAATAAGATTGATGTCAATTTTTTAATTTTAATAATTCATTGATTGAATAGGCCTTTGCCCTGCAGTCAGACAGTATATATATAAATAAATAAAATAAAATTAATAAATATTTCACAACATCACATACATTGATCTGACTCCGAGATAGGTAGCTCAAGCACCTGTGTTACGGATATCAGAATCAACAGTGGGACTACAAATATATACATATAATACTTTTTTTTGTAAATACATTCTTATAATACATAGCAAACACCCAGACCAATACAAACAAACATGTTCATGCACACAAATGTTTGTACTGTGCGGGGATCGAACCCGCAACCCTTGTATCAGAGGCAGCGTTCACTACCACTGTTCCCATCGGGTCGTCAAACTATACTGTCTTTATATAAAAAAAAAGTATCAGCTGATACTTTTTTTTAGATTTTACGAGTACACTATACGTAACGAAAAATACTTAAATTTTATAAAATTCCAACTACCGATACCGGGGTACTGAGAAAAGTGCAACTGAAAGTCCCGATTGGATTCTCGCCCATTGTCCCCCGCGGATTGGAACACCCTGTGCTAACTGTTTCCGTTGACAATGGCGATTCCAGGCCCATTGTTGTGCCGATGTAACCTTGCAATGGGTATTCTTTGTGCAGCGTGCAACAGGGACAAAAAAGTTCCGATGGAGCGTATAAGTTTGTACAATGTGTGAAATATAATGTTTATACAGAACCGGGTGGTATTTTTGTATCATCATCATCATCAGCCCATTTAAGTCCCCACTGCTGGGGCACGGGCCTCCCTCAATCACATGAGGGGTAATTGCCATACTCACCTACGCTTGGCAGACGGGTTGGCGAGGGTTTTGATATAAATGTAGAGTTTTCCTTCTCTGAGTGCTGATGATAATGCCAGAGCAGCTTTACCTTAGTCGCCTTTTACGACACCTCGGTAAGAGTGAGGGTGGCCTATTCTACTCTGCCGGTGACTACACGGCGATTTTTGTATATAAAGTGTTTATTTGGAATAGCAATGGTAGCTCAGTGGTTCAGAGCACGCCTTCCATACGAGGAGATCGGGTTCGAATCCGAGCTTGCACCTCTGGATTTTTCAAATCTATGTGCGTATTTCTAACATTAGGTCGGCGGTGTGGGGAAGCATTGTAAGGAAACCTGCACGTTTCGGATAGTTTCCGAAACGTGTATCCATGATTCAGTTGGTCTATTTCCTCTGTTAAATGGTTGTGTTATTGTAATTACGAGACTCCCAAATCAAGAATCAAGGTCCAAGCGTACCCCGGGCTTCAGAGCGACAGCTTTGGACGCAACTGGGAATTACACACAGATCCTTCTCGATCAAGGAGTTGAATTAACAGCTCATTTAAGGTTCAGTGGCGCCACCTACAGATTTTCACTGATTGTAATGAAGCTTCCTAGCAATAAATGAAAAAAATAATAATTCACGTTACAATCATCTTTAACAAAATGTGTGTTTCGCTGCATAAGTGAGGGCTCCGGAGGCCCAATCCGGGCGAATAAGGGGTTTCAGGGTTGGCAGAGCACTTGTGTCGCTGACGTCCATGGGCGGCGGCAATAGCTTACCATCTGGTGATCCGCCTGCTCGTCTGCCACAAAAAAAAGATGGCCACTAAAAATTTAAATTTTGCCAGAGATGAGTGTGACAAGAAAGGCGTGCGCGCAATAAGATTAAAAAATCACAAATCCTTTTTATTTTAAATGGCTTGATACATTTTTCCATTTATAGCCTTCGAGTAAGGTCGAGTAGCTACACAAATTCAAATTAAAGTCGAAAAACGTTCCATTACAACCACCCATTTCTAACAGCACTAGAGATGTCCTATTCATTCTCAATTGTCGCCCGCAGATTCTATTTGGGACACACTACGAGACAGCTTCCTCTGACAATGTATTCCGTTTGTACAGATTCCGAGCTATTGTGGGAAGTTCAAGTTACAAGTAACGTAGAAAACATTTTATAAGTAGAAATGTGACTGGATGTTTGATGTTTACGTCAAAACTTATTTCAAGTAACTACAAGAATGGTAAAAATAACAATCTTAACTGATCAACTCTTTTTGCGATATGGTTCATGTACTCGAAACATATTGGTTGGCTACTCATGTCACTATGACTTTTGCTGAGTGAGCTACGAATTTGTATTGTGCTGATTATTATAGTTCTAATTTTATTATGCTACGTATTAGCTACGAGTGCTACGATAGCTACTTGTGCTACGATTTTGCTACGTATTTTTTTCTACGACAGTTACATGTACTACGATTTTGCTACGAGAGTATTATGTGCTACGAATTTCTCTTCACGTTCCTAACGGTTCCCTAACTAGTGACACCTTCGAGCAAAACCATAGATTTATTTTGTTGATCGATGCAGTCATCGATGTGTGTGTGTGCGTGTGTGTTGGGTGTGTTTCAGTAAACACATCCAATTGTTTACTTGAAATAAAAATGGAAAATTAGTATTCATGTTTCCCTAACGAAGTATGACGCAACATATTTCATTTCGTCGAGTAATCATATTTGTTTCAATAAATACATTACTATGAACTAGAGCGCGACCGTTTCAGGGACATGACCTCATTACAGATTAAGCGTATTTTCACATGAGAACACTAACCGATATAGCAACCGAATGCGGCAACAGCATGGCTGTAATGCGGCAACATCAGATGCATTCAGCCATCTAAAGGCATCCACCACGTTACGTGTTTCAAAAACTGAAAACTAATTTTAGACTTATGTAAACTAAAAACTCATTCTAGACGAATGTAAACTAAAAACTAATCTTAGACAAATGTAAACTATAAACTAATTTTAGACTTATGTAAACTAAACACGAATTTCGTAGTAATGTAAATCAAAAGCCGTTGAGGCAGATATACAAGTATTTTTCTTTAAATCGTCATAACAAACAAAAATGTTAATATGAAATGTGCAATGGACGATGAATTTATGACGTTTTACTACGTAGTATTGATATACGGGTGTGTGTGTGTGGCGGGTAGAAAGTTGTATGGTGTACTCCAGACAACTATTGGCGTAGACAACTCATTATATTTTATACCTGAGCTAAGACATTAGCTAGACAAAAGAAAAGGAAAATACAAAAGGTATCACTGAGGGAGGCGAAATGCATCGTTATCTTATCTATTTTTGTTCCCCTTCTATTCAGTAGAATCATCTATTGTGCTTCGGTAATGCCTAGATCATTTTGAATGTCATGTTGCAGACATTTTTTTTATACCTATCGTTAAATAATATATTTTTTATCTGCTTTGAAAAAGCTTTTATATCTACTATGTGAGAAAGAAACAAAGTTTAGTCTTAGAAGGTTCCCCTATCTAAGGTCAGACATCAGTCACTTTATTGTAATTGGCAGATTAACCAAAGCCTGTATCATGATTCAGGCATGCCCGAACTTTGTCTGCAAACGGGATTAACACACTGAGAAGATAATACATTCTTACAACAACAACATCTCATACATTAACCTATCCGTACCTACTAAGTAGTTTAAGCACTTGTGTTACGGAAATCAGACAACAGAGGAATTACAAATATAAATACATATTTTACAACCAAACACTACTGAACAAACACAAATATTCATCACACGAATGTTTGTCTAGGGTGGGAATCGAAATCACGACCTTTAGCTTGGGGCAGGATCATTACCAAATGTCATCCGGCCATTCAATAAGTCAAAATATTAAACAAACACGCATTATGTAATTACTCTACCTTTAGCATACGAATATCCTTTGATTGTATACAGTTGCTTACTCTAAGCCACATGAGCACGTGTGTCATAATAATCATAATAGTTACTGTAATAATGATTACCCTCACCCCCTGCGGTGACGTTTCGGTGGTAATAAGGTTTCATTACAGGTCTGCGTTACCACGAAGCGTTTTACTACAGTATAATCATTTTCAGTATTTCAATTTATGTATTCTCAAAGATCGAGTCGGAGTCTTAGACAAGGGGCAAAATCTCAAAAAGGGAATCTAGTATTTCTACTATGATATGATATAATGTTAGTATGGGTGTAATTTGCCTGAAATAAATGACATTTTATTTTATTTTTATTTTTAAAAAGCCGATCGGCATCTACTTTTTTTCCTATTCATGGTTAAGACGCCGCAGCGCGCTCGTCCCACGCGCATTTACTAGGCCACATAAACGGTATTAAAATATTTCAAAATAACCGTTTCAATTGCGCAGTGGCTAGTAGGTTGCACTTTAAAAAGATGGCTGCACTTGAAGTACCGATGTCGATTCTCGGGATGTGCGAAATTTTTTAAGTTGTGTCTAGAAGTTGGCGGTCGTCAATCCCTGTATCTTAGAAAGCACAATAAGCCGTTCGTCCAGCGCCCAATCTGTCTCACTGATCTTGTCTCTTTTCGTGTCACTCTGATGTCTTATCTGGTAAGGGAATAAAGTGTACAATTTTATATGCGCACACACTTGTTCACTATATTGTCTGATTTCTTGGCTGATCGTTCAATTTTACCGCCATAACCGTAAAAACGATAAGAGAACATTATTTATCAAAATATTCGACGCACCAAGTGGAGGTTTCGTTCCCAAGGTCACCGCAGTGTTTGGTCACCATTTGTTGAAACGTTCTATGTTTTAACACATTATCCATGTGGTTCTCCTAAAACTAACCCTTTCACACAAAAAGCCTTGCGGTTGAGCTCATTAAGGCCGCAGGTTGGTCCTTCATTAACGACGGCAAATTTTGGATTCATCTTAACTGTGTTGACCTAATTTCGAGTAAAGTGTTAACACGTCGACATTTGCATGATAATGGTGTTTGCGACCGGCGCAGTTTAGCATAGCGGGAGGAGTTTAGCATTCTGCCCTAGACCGACGGAGTTATGAAAGTCGGATAAACCTATTAACTTAGATTTAATCATAACAATGCATTATGATTATATCATTTATAATATTTTAAATTCTAGGAAAATTTTAAGCATTAATGTCGCTTTAGCTATTAACTGTTTTTTTATGAGGTACGTGGCAGACGAGCAGACGGATCGCCTGATGGCAAGCGATTGCCGCCGTCCATAGACACCTGTGACACCAGTGAAGTAACAAGTGCGCTGCCAACCTTTAAACACCGTTCACCCAGATTGGGCGTCCGATTTTTTAATAGTACTAAGTTTATGCCAGTTTTAAAACCCACACATTGCAGAGGCAAAATGTATATAAAGTTAAAACTGAATTTGTTAGACCGTAAGTCCCAACATGTTTAGAATTCCACACTTGAGTGTCTCAATTAAATAATGGAAGTAGAAGAAAGGACTTAGTATCTTAAGCGTAACAATCTTTTAATAAGGAACATGTAACACTGATATTTTATTCGATTCTTACCCTCGATTTAGCTGTGCACAAAATAAATACCTACAAGGTTTCGTATTGATCCAGGAAAAAATACTTATTAATATAGAATTTCTCCCCTTCATGCTTACGAATATAATTAGGTAAGCACTATATAATTGAAATAGTATAGGTATACTTTTACATAGAGATAATCTTCATTACACAAATAGAGTGATACATTTTCCTATTATGTTGAGGAAATTGGATATTTATCACAAGAAGCAATACGTACCTCATTTAATTCATCTTAATCCGAAATCATTTTACAGTGGAAAACATTCCATCACGAACTAAAAAAATTGGCAGTTCTTATTTCTGCCGCACCATTGTCCAAGAAATGGAACTCGTTGCCTGAGTGTATTTCCTCCTTCCTACAATATGGATTCTTTCAAACGAAGCGTGAAGAAGCATTTCGCGGGCCAGCATGGCGGTGCCAACGGAGGTGATGCCTTGACATCGCTTCCGTTGTAATTACAACTTGGGCTCTTCTCTTGCTTACCATCAGGCTGAAGACAGCCAATATACTGAGCCTCTATAAAAAAAACAATGAGGTAGATAGATAGATAGTTATTTATCTACGATAATCAGATAGAATACCGTTATCTTGAGACCCCTCAAGATAACGAATTTGAATAATCCAGAGGTGCATGCTCGGTTTCCAATCACGACGTTTTCTCATCCACTGAACTACCTTCGCTCAAAGTATATAGTGTTCGGAACGAACACTTTTATGTTGCAATACTTTTATGATGTTAGGTACGCGCGGTAATGAGGTCAAACAGCCTACGCGTCGTACTATACTTTAAACTTACAAATTAGTGCATATTTCGCCGTTGGTACAATCGGGCGCACTCATCAACATAACATTTCATCAAACATTAACATTAGTTTTAACTCATTACATTCAAGAACATTTGTGGAACTTTTAATACATTTTATTTACATAATCAACTCTATCATTTAAATCAAATAACCATCCCGAAGCTTAGGCATCAACAATAAGGGTGTTTCTATGTATTATAAGTATGTATTTACAAAAGAAAAGTATTATATGTATATATTTGTAATTCCACTGTTGGTTCTGATATCCGTAACACAGGTTCTTGAGCTACCTATCTCGGAGTCAGATCAATGTATGTGATGGTGTGATATATTTATTTATTTATATCTCCCAGCTGTTTTATACAAAAGACTTAAGTAATTGTGCTCTGTTGCACTGTGCACAAGGCGAACAAACAAACAAATACACTTTTACGATTTTAGTACCGTCCTGAGATAGTGGCAAGTACTTAGAATACACATGTATCTCCATAATATACGGTTTAACTTAGCCATTTGTTAGAGACGTGACCTACGTGCTTTTTAAAATCAGACAAAATGTAGAGAAAAATCTACACAGAAGGTTACTGCACAGTGTTTAATATAACCAGTAGGTTGCTTAGAAAAGAAGTACTACGCATCTTAACGCGACGGCTGCTCTTAATGTCAAAGGTTCAAAGGTTTTATTTACCGGTCCAAAACTATGTACCTATATTTTTTCTGTTAAAAATTCTGTGTCAGGATTGGAAACCTGTAAATCTGTCGTGTTAATCATAAAAAACGTGAGCCGCCATCTTTGGTTACGTCACACTTGTGTCACATCGAAATATGAGGGTATGAGAATGGAGAGAACACTGGACAACATTTCATATTTTTAACATGTCCATATTGTTTTTTTATATGAAAGTAGACATAAAATGAACAGACCCATATTTTTTCTTTTTTCAAAATTCGTCCATTTTCATGCATAAAATAATTATTGAAATTCTTTTTATTCTAAATAGACGTAAGCGCCAAATGACGTCATCGGACGGCTGAATACAGCGATATTCCTTTGCTTATCATTGTTTTAATAAAAAAAGGTACTACTGTCAAAGGTAAATAATACTAGTGTCAACATTGTCAACGTCATTCTTACATTCAACGTTGACAAGTTGTCTTTTTTTTTACAGTTACATGTCATGGGTTTGGCATTACGTAAATTTAAAACTATAATGTGCTAAGCAAAGAAATATTTTACATTCTGCCGTCCGATGACGTCATCTTACGTTTTTTAGTTTTTAATTTTTTTCTCAGTAAATAAGCAATATAAAAAATGAATAAATATATATTCGAGCAGCGGAAAAGTAAACAAAGAATTGGTATTTTTTGTTTCAGAGCTTAGCAATTTTGAAATGTTGTCCCTTGTATCTGCCCAAACTCTTATGCATGCATGCATTATAAAATTGTCCTGCATTTTAGGCTGATCGTTGAGATCAGCCGCTAAAGACTTGATTCGACCAATCTTTATAATAATAAATACTTCAGATTTGTCATAGACCAATCTTATTCCGATACTAAATCTATGGTATAGAATATCGACGCCATACCATAGATTTAGTATAGGAAAAAGATTGGTCAAATCGGCCCATAATCAAACAATTTGTAGACTGATTTTGAAACGTCATCTGTGTAGGTACTACTCTCTTTTTTTTATACTGTAGCGATTTCAATTATTACGTGCTCTTGCATTAAATTGTTTGGAATAAATGGAAGATTTAATGTAATAAAAGAATGTCTTGCCATCTCTGACGTTTAACTATTCCAAGACAACTTTATCGTAAAATTGAAATACTTTGAGAAGATTGAGGTTAAAAGAGGTACCTCTCTTTTGACCTCAATCTTTAGTCCAAGACACAATCGCCCCCACTATTCCCGATGACCACGTAGCATAGATTTAGGATGTCTGTGCGTGATCCACTTCCATACAATAGTATGCAAAAACTACACAATAATATAATATTTCTTCACATTTACACCGATTAGCTAGTCTCAAACGATATCTCTCCTTTGTACTATAAGTAGGTATTAGCTGACGATAGCCGAGGACGTTTCCTAGCTCACCCAGACTGGTGTCAATTTAGAAAAGTTTGTTTTCTAAATCAAGCTCACGATGTTCTGCTGGTTGGTCATAACATCATAGCCACTGCGATGTCGTTAGTCAAATTAAAACTCATGCATCAATTAATGTGAATTAACAAATCTTTTTTTTTTCAGAGCTCGCTCCCGATCCCGGTCGCGGTCAGTGACCCCGGGGGCGTCGCCCCCACCGCCTGCTGCGCCTCCGCCCCCGCCCCCGCCCCACACGCTACATCCAGACAATGCCTTAGGTAACGCATCTCAACGCATCCTGTTCAGTGTTGCCAACATGCCATAGTTAAATGCAACAGACCAGTGAGTGGCAGCAGCTACACCGCCAAAATAGCTAGTCTAGGCCATTTAATGTGAGATTTCCAATTTAAGCTAGCGTAAGTTTAAAGAGTCAGTTTTATAATATGGGAAGTGGATGATTTTGTTTTTTGAGGGATTTACAATAAGATTTAATTTTTGAAGCTAGTTAACTACCTATATTTTTCAGAGCTTTATCGATTTCATTCCCTAATTCACTTTTACCTCTATTTTCTCCAGAAATTAAAACTGTAGCATCATCGGCAAACATTACACACAGGTGATTAATTGCTTTGGGAAGCTCATTAACATAAAGTAAAAAGAGAAGCGGACCCAATACCCTTCCCTGCGGTACGCATTTTCTTACTAAAGTTATGGCTTTTAATTTTGGTATCTAATATTATGAAATCATATATTATCAGTATACGTCATTTGAAAAAAGAGGTGAATGACCTTTTGTGCCAGTTTATCTGGCACTGACTATAGCTATGCTCTGCGATCGTCAACCTGCATGCCCAAAGTGGGGATCACGGGCAGATCAGGGGTAATCTATACGGCAAGCCCCTAACCGAGTTGTGTGGCGTGACATAGAAGAAACCCAAGTCCAACGATGCGTGGAAAAATATAAACTGCTGGTGATGATGATGCCCGACGATCTGGTGAAGGTCGCGGGAATCCATTGGATGCGGTTGACACAGGATCGATCTTTGTGAAAAACATTGGGGAAAGCCTATGTCCAGCAGTGGACGTCTATTGGCTGAAATGATGATGAACTCAATATCACGAATTGGTGCAGGTTGCGCCACTTTAATATAGCGCTGGGCGTTACTTTGCGCACCTGTAAAATAACTTTTTTTTTATGTGATAGGTGGCAGACGAGCTGACGGATCACTTGATGGTAAGCAATTTCTGCCGCCCATGGACACCCGCGACACCAGTGGATTCACAAGTGCGCTGCCAACCTTTTAACCTCCGTTTACCCCGATCGGGCCTCCGGTACCCTCACTCACGCAGCGAAACACAGCACAGTGCTGCTTCAAGCTGGTTTTCTGTGAGACCGGGGTATCACTCCGTTCGAGCCGGCCCATTCATGTCGAAGCGTGGCTCTCCCACGGTAAACTAACTTTATACTAAAAATGATATCTGCGCCTCAAAGTCACCGCTAGACTTCTTTGCCTGGGCCAGAGGGCCTAATTTAAAGCAGACGTTACGACCGAATCGGAAATTCCCTCTCTTTCACACGCGCTGTGTGTCTCCTTTGTTTAAATGCGACAGGTATATTCTCGTTCATTAAGGGACTGCTCCAAAAAGCCTACTGTACTGTAACTAAGTGACATTAGAAGCGGTCCTAGATTGTTGAGAAATTTTTAATAGTTCTCGATTTAGCACCCAAAGTGATAAGCTGGCAACACTGATCTATTTCTCTCTAGGTCTCTAATACTTAGGTATGGATGTAACTGTGCCGTTTGATGTTGAATGTCGGATGGGGAAGGCAGTATTTAATAGGTGTGTGACTTCTTTGACAACGTCCCGACTAAACGGATAGTGTTCGGTCTTTGTGAAGTGCGACAAAGAAGTTTTGGCAGATGACAAAAATCGGAATAATAATAATAATAATAATTCTCATAACATCTCATACGTTGACCTGATTCCGTACTAAGTAGCTTAAGCACTTGTGTTACAGATATCAGACAACAGAGGAACACAAATATATACTTAAATACATATACTATACCCAGACACCGAACAAACACAAGTATTCATCGCACGAGTGTTTGTCCAGGGTGGGGATCGAACCCACGACCTTTGGCGTAAGAGGCAGGGTCACTACCAATTGCGCCATCCGGTCAGTCGGAATGAATATTTAACATCTAGGATTTTTTATGTGATAGGCAGACCAGCAGACGGATCGCCTGATGGTAAGCGTTTGCCACCGCCCATAGACACTCGCGACACCAGTGGACTCACAAGTGCGCTGCCAACCGCCGGTTTTCTGTGAGACCGTGGTTTTTTTTTATACTACGTCGGTGGCAAAAAAGCGTGCGGCTCGCCTGAAGGTAAGCGATTACCGCGCTGCCGACATCTTAAAAACCTTAACACTCCTTTTTTGAAGAACCTCATGCTGTATTCCACCGGGAAAACCTCGGAAAACGCCGGTTTCCTGTGAGGCCGTGGTATCACTTAGGGAGAGCCGACCCATTCTATTCTATTCTGACCGGATGGCGCAATTGGTAGTGACCCTGCCTCTTACGCCAAAGGTCGTGGGTTCGATCCCCACCCTGGACAAACATTCGTGCGATGAACACTTGTGTTTGTTCGGTGTCTGGGTGTAATATATGTATTTAAGTATATATTTGTGTTCCTCTGTTGTCTGATATCTGTAACACAAGTGCTTAAGCTACTTAGTACGGAATCAGGTCAACGTATGAGATGTTGTGAGAATTATTATTAATATTATTATTCATGCCGAAGCGTGGCTCTTCCACGGTCGATATAGTAGTGACACTATTTCTACATAATTTAAAAAGAATGCTCTCTGTGCAGTCATAATGTAGTATAATAGTAGATAAGTATCTACAGCGCAGTACCTACACCCTCTGACCTTCGCAACTAAAATTCAAAATTCAAAAGTACTTTATTTGCATAGGCTTATATACAGCTCTTACATATGGTCATACATGAAAAATATAAATTATAACTATGTATATTATACATGTAATTAAACATATATGTCGATACAAAAAATGTACTACTTAAGAAATGAATAGATGTAATGTGATTCTACCACCGTAATCGGAAAGTTGATTCTGACGAGAAGATGCGGCAAGAAACTCGGCAGTTACTCTTTTAAATCGCCAAAATTTTTATAAGTACAGTATCATGGGTGTAGGCGAACGGTTTAGCATTTCCACAAATTCTTGTCATTTAAGAAATCATTAACTGTATAATAGGCTAACTTTCAGATAGAGAAATCAGACCAATCGAATCATGGTTATAATGGGGTGATAAATATAATCGCGTGTGAAATATCCGCTAGATGACGTGCCTGTGAACCGAGGTCCAACTTCAACGTCATTGGCTGATTTATTCGTTAATTGACAATTTGACATATCACGTTTAAAAATACCCAATCACCTTGTAGATGTACCTCAGACCTATAATACGCCTTCTTACCAGCCCAGGGTACCGGAGGCTCAATCCGACGGAAAGTGGGTTTATAGGTTAGCAGCGCACTGGTGTCACAATGGGCGGCGGCAATCGCTATCAGGTGATCCGTCTGCTCGTCTGCCACTTATCACATTAAAAAAATACTTGCGGATTTTTGCCACTCGATAGCCCCCATTATCTCAATAATAGAAAGTAGGTAGTTTGAGAAACGTTTGTTCACGATTTGTGTTTCCACACTGCCGAGCTAGAATGTAAATACGCACATAGATTTGAAAAATCCAGAGATTTTTCAGATTTCAGTATTCGATTTTTAGAAAATGAAGTCGAAGATATAAAGTTTAGTAGATCGACAAAAATGCAGAAATTTAAAATAGAAACTTACCATGAAGTGTTTTAAGACGGATTTAAATATTAATCTGCGAGGAATCTGGAATATAAATTGCTAACAAAGGGTTTGTGGAAATAATAAGGAGCTAGACATTTAAATTAATGAGGATTACGAGGCTATACCAGTTCAGATTAGGACAGATTGCGACATTTATTACCAGGGAACTAATTAGTGCAGAGACGTTATATAAGTACTTACTTATTTTGAGTTGAATAGGTTGGTTCTCTTTGGAGCTCATTTGGCTATTGGGAAAAAAGCTATGTTATGTTATCTGCACTGCAGTTACTTTAAGAAAGGTTCAGTAATTACGGATAACGAAAGGACAATTTGCGTATAATACTTTTCTTTTGTAAATACATACTTATAATACATAGCAAACACCCAGACCAATACAAACAAACATGTTCATGCACACAAATGTTTGTAATGTGCGGGGATCGAACCCGCAACCCTTGTATCAGAGGCAGCGTTCACTACCACTGTTCCAATCGGGTCGTCAAATAAAACTTATATGTGTATTTTTTGTACCTTCGTGTATGCGAGGATCTTAATTTTATAACTGCTATAATTACAAGTACTTTCTAGCTTTATTTAGCTCTTTTCTAAAAGAACTAGTCAAAGAAATCATAAGAACCACAAGGGTCATAAAACACTTTGGCCCAATTTCTCCTCTTATGGATTAGTCTCGGACAGCTCTGACAGATAAACTGTAATTTTCCCCATGAAAAATAATTTCAAACACCTGTCAGATTTGACCGTTGAAGAGCTACGCTTCGGCATGAATGGGCCGGCTCGACCGGAGAGATACCACGGCCTCACAGAAAACCGGCGTGAAGCAGTACTGTGCTGTGTTTCGCTGCGTGAAAAGGGGTTTAAACGTTGGCAGCGCACTTGTGACTCCACTGGTGTCGCGGGTGTCCATGGGCGGCGGCAATCGCTTACCATCAGGTGATCCGTCTGCTCGTCTGCCACCTAAGACATTAAAAAAACCTGTCAGATGACTTATCTAAGAGTAGTGGAACTAGCCATAGTATAAAGTAATTAGATGCTGACAAAAGTTTATTTATTTTAAATCCTGGATCAATGGGTCAAGCGTACCCCGGACCCCGAAATGACTCGCCGACATGTTGATGATGATGATGATGATGCTCATAAAAGTCTTAACGCAGGACGCGGCGCCCTAAGCGCTGCAGGCCGCCAGCTCAGCGACCACAGCAACAACCGCGAGTCCTCCCTTGACGACTCCGGCGTGGTGGACGACCACGACGACGGGGAGCACACGTCGGATGACCAGGCGCCGCACCCACATCCTCGACGGGTCCACCTGCTGCCGGCGCCGTCCGCCCCGCCGATGGAGCACCCGCCCACTCCCATGCCGATGCCTATGCCGATGCCTATGCCACAAATTCAGCAGGTATGACGATAGGACAACCGCACATGACGACTTGCAGGCTACCGCTAGCGACTTTCGGGTGGTGGAGTATTGGGCATCGACAAGATAAGGAGAGAAAGGAGGTAACAATCAATAAATCAGTCAATACCCTGTCCATCCTTTGCTGAACATGGGTCTTCTTCCTGCTGCGTCACAGATCCATGGCTTTCCTGATCTAGTCACTACCAGCAGTATTTTTAGACTGCCGGTCCTTAGGGTCAGCAGTTCAATAAGTGGCTGCGCGTCCTTCACTACGTTTTCTATCTTTTTTATGGGATAGGAAGCTGACGGACCACATGATGGTAAGCGTTTGCCGCCGCTCATGGACTCTGGGAACACCAGCGTCTCCCTATCTATGCTAATACCGATTCTACTGATTCGGCAGGAACAATCTTTCAATCAACTTACAATTTTCCATCTACTGCTGAACGTAGGCCACACATTGCCATCCCCGTCTTTTCTCATCCAGTCACTGCCAACTACGACTCGTCAAGCTTGCCAAAGACACAGCATGACACACTTTAATGTCTAAGGTTAGATCCACTTTGGGTCGTTGACGTTGAGCAGCAAGGTCAGTAGTCCAAAGAATAACGTCTTTAACGAAGCTTGTTTAATCGCGGTCTCCACTCCAGGGCATGTCTTTTTATTAATCAAGTCAGACTCGAACCCTCGTCGCTAAGGATTGTGCCTTACGCCTAAGCCATTCTTGATTCTACCAATGGAGCTTTTTTTAACTATTTTCGGCTCTACAAGGACATTGAGTCACAATGAGTCTTTGATATTTCCCTAAGAAGAAGAACACCTTAGTAGCCGTTGCTAAGATAAGGTATGACGTGGCGGGCTGGATGACCGAAGCGGGCTGGCCACTTCTGTTGTATGTACGTACAAATGCATGACGTGAAGATGAAAGCTATGTAAACTACTCGTGTAACTAGTTACATGACCAGAGTTTTAGAAGCTAATACTAAAATGCAAGCTGACTTTAATTTGGCTGCCAATATTACTGATTTCACATTATAAGAAATCTTGTTCTCCGTGCAACACACATTATAAAAGACTTGTGGCACCACTAGCTCTCTTGTGTAAAAAGTGCCGGCCATCTCTCCAGGCATTTCTCATTGAACGATATTATCCGTCGGTCGCTTACCACCACCAATGTACCGGCAAACCTGGAGCCGAACGGCATTTCACGTGATGATGGCAAGAGGCCAGACGGAATGTCTCTCATACCTTGGAAGATGGGACATGCTCTCGTGTTGGATGCTACCTGCGTCGATACTCTGGCACCGTCTCATCTTCCCGGGACTACGAAAAGCTTCGTTATTATTATTTTTAATAGATTTCTTAATTGAAAAAAGAAATGTTATAACAGGAAGGACAAACACAAGCACCAAAACAAAAGCACCCATCAAGAAAAATTGTGAAGGCAACTGAAAAACCGAAGAAAACAGAAAAGGGCAGCATACAGGAGAAGTATCCACTGAACCCGGACTACCTCAACCAGATCGTAGTATTAGGTAAAACTAAACTTAGTTCTAACGTGCACTGCTTCAGACCCCCAAATGGTATAATATCACCAAGTGATCTTACCAAGAACGGTCCTGATTTGTTATATCCATTTGATCTACTTTATGTAATAAACTCTTCTATTGGTGATATTATTCAAAACAATTCCTTTGATTGGCACGGCTTCAACACTAAAAAGCACGAAACAATTAACACTGGTAAAACGAAGCTACCACTACCAAAGAATGATCGCTTTTGCTAACACAAAAGCCTGTCAAAGTACGGTCAACACAACATCAGTGCATTGGACAAAAACACACTTGGAATCTTCAGTTTTCAAATATTGTAGATTAGTTTGAAATATTTATACGACATTGGCTATTACGTTCTGTTAATGCATGATACCTTCTATTTTTTAAAATTTACGAAAAACTGAATCAACTTTTAGGATTCTATCTATTGTCAATTTTCCGTGCTTGCATTCTTTGCAGTTTTCTACTTTCTAAATTTAGATACCGTGTACATTTATAACTTCTGCGGAATACATTTCTAAATTACGATGTAGTTCCTTTCTCTTCTTCTAAAATTCTAATTTATTCACTCTGTTTCAATTCGCATTTGCAAACAGATGATATTTACTTTGGATTTCTGAAGCATTATGTAAGGGTTCTCTATAATTCTTACCTAATCCTCAAATAGCAGTGGATCAGTTCGGCTTTCCTGACTTGTTTACAATAAGATACAGCAAAGCCGAAAGGAATCACATTTTATCTTGTGCAGCTTTACTTTTACTTGAGACATTTGTTACAAAAGTTTTTATGTTAATTTAATTTTAATTCTTACAAGCTGCCAAGATTTTGTAGATACAGCAATTACATTTTGCAAATAAAAACCAACTGTAATGCTATTTTTGTCAAAGAATCTACCATAACTCTCCACACCAGACTATTTTATGCTCCCAAAGATAATATGCGGAAAGTGATGGTAGATTCTGATGGCTGGTAACATTCACTAGTAGCTTCACTTCTCAGCGAGGGACACCTCACTGGGCATTTTGATACAACACTGTTGCAATCTCGCTTCTACCCTCATTAATATCGTCAGGGGCGGACTGGCCATACAAGCGCGCGCCCGCACTCCCGCAAGCGGAGACGACGAAAATTAATGAGCTCAGTTTATTGGCAGCCACGCACAAATCTCATATGGGCAATTACGAGCAAAATTGCACTTACTTCACAGGTTAGTAAACACTGACGCCAACGCTTCTACCCCCCAGTCCACCCCTGTTCCCCACAGGAAGACTGCAGGGTGACATTGCGATTGGTTTTCGCTGTCGTGTCGTCGTATCCCAAGGAATCGCATTCAAGTCTATTAGAATACCTACAAATCACACATTTAAACCCTCACTTGATACCTTACACTTATTAAACTTCTATGCGATTCGGTCATTGAGAACACTAAATTTACAATTCGGATGACTTCTTGCAAAATGCACCTCACTTAAGCGTTTCAAAATTTGTATCATTGGCATATCAAAAATTTCCGATACCGTGCATTTTCCTGCGTAACTATCTTGCCTCCTCTTTTCCGCTTTTAACTGCATGAATAATGTTTGGTAATTTATCTTTAATAATTACAGTTAATATTGAAAACATGGGCTTTGCATTGGAAGAATTTAAATACGCTTCACTATGCTTTTGCTCTTTTGGAACAGATCTATATCTTTGGTACTTTCTATCTTCTGTTTTTGATGTAATGTTGTTATTGTTTATATTGATTTGGAGGCTTTGGTTGATTAATATGTCCGGTTTGACCGCAGATGAGCTTGTGGATCGGAACTGTGAATGCTGCGTCACCTGCTGTATAGACTATGAGGGCTGGCTGCAGTTCCAAAACTGTTTGTATGGGATTGTGAAAGACCCACTATTCGAGTTGTTTATTACAACGTGTATTGTTCTCAATACACTTTTTCTTGCCTTAGAGCATCATGGGATGAGTGAGAACGTTAGACAAGTATTAGATATAGGAAATAAGGTAATTTCACTAACATATTTGAATATTTTGTTTACGAAAATGTTTTATGCGTAACATTAGTGTAAATCTTTCAGGTGTTCACATCTATATTTACTTTAGAGTGTATGATGAAAGTGATGGCGATGAGCAAAGACTTCTTTGCGTGTGGGTGGAACATATTCGACTTGATTATAGTGTCTGCCAGCCTTTTAGATCTCATATTTGAGCTCGTGGATGGCCTATCTGTGTTACGGGGCCTTCGTTTGGTAAGCATTTCAAAACACTGTTGATTGAGTTATAAGCATTAGTTTACTTATCCAGATAGGTCTAAAATAGATTGCAAACTTTCAAATTTTATTATAAAATTTTAGCAAAGTTTGCATTCCATCTATTTTAGCAGTTTTTAAAATCCTGTGTTGCTGTTTCAAACTTTGCGTCCATGAAACTGCGCTTCTAGGCGGACCTGGGCTGGCTCTCTAGCCAGCAGGTTAATCACATATGTACAATGAACCAAAAGAGTGAAAGAAAAGATCAATCGTGACTTATTGCAGCCATACAAACTGACATGTTCGCAATGCAATTGACGTGACAGTTAAAGGCGCGTTTGTCGTTGCGAAAAGTCGCACTGTGTCCTCATTGTGTCGTTTGACCTCAATACTGAGGGTCGTGTTTTCAATGAATATTGTTTCCTGGACTATTTCTAGCCAACTCACTCTAACCTATGAATTTAATATGTTACTACATCGATGCTCTATCCTCGGCCGCATGGATCGCATCGCAGACTGATGTATTTAGGATAAACTCCCTTAAGTATTCTAAAATGAGTCCATCTTTCATTTCATCAATCTCAACCAAAGTAGTTTGTTCATTAGCAAACTGTTCAACGCTTCGACTAACGAGAATCTTATTGTTTCAGTTACGAGTGTTAAAATTAGCGCAGTCATGGACTACAATGAAAGTGTTGTTGAGTATTATAATATCGACCATCGGTGCTCTCGGTAACCTGACCTTCGTTCTAGTGATAGTTATATACATTTTCGCCGTGATCGGCATGCAGCTGTTTTCCAAGTCGTATACGCCGGACAAGTTTGAACCGGATCCAGTGCCTAGGTAATATATTTATTTATTTGCATTTTAACAAAGGAGCATAGGGTCTTATCTCAGGAAAAAAATCACCTTCCCATACAAAAGTAATCAGCTGATTGGTGTAAATCGCATGAGGAGGCATTTTTTTTTTTAGACAAGACCCTATGTTCCTTGGGGAAAAATGTTTGTTATCATTTATAATGCCCTCGATAAGGGAGTAAGACGATTAAAAAAGCACAGTGTGTAATACAATATAAAGTAAAGTATCAGCCTACTGCAGGGCAAAGGCCTCAATCATAGAAATCAAGTCATCGCTATGATGGAATCAGGCTTAATCACAACGCTTGCAAAATGCGGATTGGTAATCACAAACCTTTTTTTTTATGATATAGGTGGCAGACGAGCCGACGGATCACATGATGGTAAGCGATTACCGCCGCCCATGGACACCTGCAACACCTGAGCTATGTTCGGAAAATTCGAAACATACTTTCTGCTTGATTCGGAAATCCAACCCAGGACCCCGAGATCACGGCCCGGTACTTAAACCACTAGACCAACAAGGCGTTATTACAATGTATCTATTATAAATATTACAACCTGTGCGGATAAAGAATGGGATCAGAAATGGCGGCGCGTCTATACTCGCACTCGTGGGGTGCGATTATAGACGCAAATAGTGTGCGAGCGAGAAGTGAGTGAAGCGCTGCCGTTTCTGATCCCATTCTTTATCCGCACAGGTTGTATACAGTTGCACCATGTTAGGGTACCTACTGTAAAACATAAAGTACTTACTTTTTAATTAACTCTAAGCGCTTTCTCTCTAAATACCTACGCTTGTTTGTGAAAATCAATTACTTACCTACGACATGACTCTGCACCGGCATTGTTGATGTCTATAAGCGGTGGTTATCATTAACCATCAGATGAGCCGCATGCTCGTCTGCCTATTTTTCGCAAAAAAAAACCTAGTAATTTTGTTGTTCGAAAGCGGGACGGAGAGTAAAATACTCAAAAAATCCACCACGACAAAATTTTAATTCAGTCGTGATTTCCGGGGATTTGAAGTTCAATCCCCTCGAAAACGCGAACACCACCTTTAACACGCGGGACATTAATTATGGACCCAGTTGCGGGATTTACGACCAAATAAGGTCACCACTTTCAATCCTCCAAAAGTGGGACCGGTTTTACAGAAACGATATCTTGATTTCAACGAATTAGTTGCATACATAATAATATCCTCCAACCGATTACGGCTACGGCGGCCAATCTCAACGATCAGCCACGTACGCAGGATATATTATAGTGCTCAAGTGTGTGCGCAAACACAAGTGCACTCTCTTTTCCCTTACCCTCATATTCCGATGGGACACTACTGTGACACGACCAGAGAGGGATTGGGCGCAGGACCAACGGCTTGACGTGCTTCCCGAGGCACGGGGGTACAAGACCGCCAACTTCCAGACTCCGGGCTGCCACTAAGAATTTCTTACCGAAAACTTAGGTACAAATTTTTGGCCCGACCCGGGGATCGAACCCGGGACCTCTTGCACAGCCGTCGCTTTAAAGTGCGACCCACTAACCACTGCGCCATCGAGGCAGTTGCATACATACAATTTATCGAACGGCGGTCAACAGTCGAAGTCACAATCACTCTATAAGATACCGGTATTTGTATTTTATTATTGTACGGATTCTGTTGAGCCACTTATAAAATCGCGAATTGATTGTTTACATAAAACTCAATGGACAATAAAACGCGAACGTAAAATTCAATGATTATTCTAATAATTACACTTTGTGGCTCTTCATTGCACAAACAAAACACTGCAAATCAAAAAATATTAGATCCGCCACGTATTTCTCACTACATTGCTGAATAAATGTTCAAATTTTCCAAGTTTTGAGTAAGAAATAAAACAAAGTGGCAATGAATTTTAAATAAGTACAAAGCAAAGCTGTGTTGTTTTTGAACTTTATATTTTAGCCCCTTACTTCTGTTTGGAAACTACGTTTGTTTTTCATTAGCGGGTACAGTTAACTTTGTGGGTCCCGAAGGATTTGGCAGAACATTAAATAATAATCATTGGAAATTCCTGACTTTGTTTTTAATTTAAGCTTAAATATTTATACGTTTCTGTTACGGAATAAATATGTGGTTTCCATGCAACAAGTAGGTAAGTATGGCCTTAAATTTTGTTACGTTTTCGATTCGGACTGCTCGACTACATTTAAAACTAGATAGATAGATAGACTCTTTATTGCACAACATACAAAACTTAAAAGCTACGTATACAGAGATACAATGTACAATTTAGGCGGTCTTATCGCTGGGAACGATCTCTACCAAACAACCTTCAGGTAAAGGACATTAGATAGAAGAGGGGAGGGTGGTGCAATCCTTTTGATTTCGAAAATTGATTAAGTAAATTTATAGTATAAATACATATATCTAGATAATAAATAAAAAATGATCATACACTAATATATACGAATGTTATCTAACTAAAATACAATATAACATATACAAATTATATAAAACTAGCTGACCCGACAGACATCGTCCTATCAAAAAAATTTGTAATGTGGCAACAAATATGAACTTTATATAATAAAATTTAATATGCAATAAAACTCAAATTGATTCTACGTTTTAGTTAGAAAACGTTTGTATGGGAAAAAGAAAAGGGCTGTTTTAGGGTTTTCCCGAAAATTATTCGATTATTTTTCTCGCCGTAAGAACCATCCTTGGACTTCAACGAACATTTCGAAAAAAGAATTGGCCAAATTGGTCCAGGCGTTATTGAGTTATGCGCTTACCAACACATTTTGCGATTTATTTTTATATTATAGATATACAACTTATAGATACGTTATAAGGTTAGAGAAGATATATTTTATACCTACAATATATGGATGGATCTGGGAGAATACTAACGGACCGCGAGCGTTCTACTTCTAACTAGGTAACTAGGGTCTTCAGCTAGACTTTTACAGCCTGAAGATGCAGTAAGTACTAATTGGAAACGTACCTTCCTAAATTCCTGACGTTTTAAAGAATAATTGTAAGATCGGCACAAAAACCAACATGAAAAATGTTACCGCGCCGTCCTTTACATAAAAACTGACATTAAAACGTACCTCACATAAAAAATAAGCCCATCTAAAGTGCTCAGATAAACCTCTGGATAAAAGCTAATGTAAGACATAAAGCGATCTCTGAGATAAATGTTCATATTTTCATCTAAGCGCCGCCAACTTCAGCAAACATTCTAGTTTGTTAACTCAGAACAACCCGTGTACCCTTTAATTTTAACGGCTTGTTATCTAAATTGCCGTAACTTGTTCATACAACTTTGACAAGTTCACTGGCTGTGTCTCAGATACAAAAAAAAGCAGTTTATTATATGACGAGGAGACAGACTCTATTGCCATCTGGTATAAAATACCATTTATTAGATTAGAAAAGATTTAATGCACGTCAGTCTAAATCAGGAGTCTCTAATATTTCCTTAACCACTGATTTCTTTCTTACCAAATAACTTTTTTGCGTGCTTTTGTCTCTGTCACTGTATATTGCAATGAAATGGGTGCATTTCACCGCCTGGAAGTTGTTCTCAGACCTTATTTTGACTCTGCTAATCAGAAACCATTGAAATAAACCAATAGAGTTAGTTAAAAATTGATTTTCAAGTTTATGTCTAATTCAACCCTGTTGATTTTGTGGAAACCTATTAGATGTTACCTTTAAAATAAAATTTGATTGTTTAATTTTCAATATTCTTTTTATTAAAAAATATAAAAATATAGATTTATCTTTCCCCACACACCGTAGTCAAGAGCTTCGGGATTCTCTTTGTAGAATACAAAACCAAACTCAAGTAACTTTCTCTTGTAACAAGAATAAGAATCGGAAATAGGTACTACTTTTAGCGATTTTTTTATATCGTTACAATGAAAGGATCGGTATCCTTTGATTGTAACGATATAAAAAATTCTAAGCTAAAGTACGGTTACCTACCGACCTACACTTTGCTTTAGAACTCCTAAGGATTAGAGAAACATTTTTAAATTTCTCTTCTCCGATTTTAAATTATTTCTTTAAAACTGTATATTGATTATGTTTAGTAACCTGACCTGGCCTGTATCACGGGTCACTCGGGCATCAGTGCTCAATACTCAATATCTTTATTCGACATAGTGTACAGTTAGGTGATATAAGTTAACATAGTAGCAATAATTAATAATAATTAATAGTTTTTAACCCACGTGGTGACTGGAGCGAACATTGTATCGTTGTGATAGAAAATTAATATTTATTGATTTTTTGAGGAAAATTTCGAATGTATTAGGGAAGTTTAACATACTTCCCTAATGCATTAGGTAACATATTTCCAACGTTATCATTATCATGGCCTCTACATAGGCTCTGGGAAGGAGACAATGACAAGTTATGAGTGTCTTAGCAAGTTTCGAGAACCCTTTGTTCTTCTTTTGCAATCAGTAACATGACGTCACTAGCCATAGTACTGTCAGAATGCAAGTACTGCTGCGTCATTATAGTGAATGCCGTAGCAACTAATGCTGAGGTCGGGACCTTTTTAACTTAACTTTTAGTTAGTACAAATGTCTCTTCTATGTTATTGATATGTTTTATGTCATTATGTTTCTGTTATGTAATGTATTTGTTATCAATCATATGTTCTTGTTTTCGATTTGACTATTTGATTGTCTCTTTCCACGTCATCTCTTATCCTGGGTGCAAAACTGATATTTTTTATGTCATATGTGGCAAATAGATGGTTCACCTGATTTTAAGCGATTGCCGTCGTCCATGGAGTCAAAAGTGCGTTTCCAACATTTTAACTCCTATTCTTCACCGATTGGGCCTCCAATCCCTTCACTACTCGAAACTACTGTGCAATTTAATACACGCCAGGTTTTCTGTGAGACCGTAGTTATCACTCCGACCCATCATGACATGTTTTACCTGGACTATAAAGTTCATACCTGATTTCAATGCTAGGTGGAACTTCAACGACTTCTTCCACTCGTTCATGATGATATTCCGGATCCTGTGCGGCGAGTGGATCGAGCCGCTATGGGACTGCATGAGGGCCGAGCAGAGCACCGGGGCCGAGAGCTGCTTCTTCATCTTCTTGCCAGCCCTCGTGATGGGGAACTTCATGGTGCTCAACCTCTTCCTTGCCTTGCTGCTCAATAGCTTTAACAGCGAGGAACTTAAGAATAAGAAGGAGGTAAATTATCTTTTGTACTCTCTTTAAAACTGAAGTCTCTCTTCTGAAGTGAGTGAACGCCAGGGGTCGCCAAATGGCGGGCTGCTCCCTATTTTCTGGTGACCGCAATAAAACAGCAACTTGCACTACAGAGTACGTAATTAAATAATATCTTTGTCTGTGTTGTGTGTGTTGTTGTATGTTGTGTGTGTTGTCATGTGTTATTATTTATTGTTCTCATGATTTTACAATTAACTTTTTTTATTTTTTCAAGTATCTCGTAAGCAGATTTTTTGGAATTTTCAAGCGCCTCCCCACCTTTGTCAGCAAAAGTGGTTTTTCTTCTCTCAATCGGATTTTTCTTCCCTTCTCCCATCCATGCTTACGTAATACTTGAACGCCTCCTTTTATATATTTTTTCTATAAAATATCATGCAGACCGCGATGGTCATTTGATTTATTTATTGGTGACCCCTGCACAATCACATCCCTCAACAAAGGAATGATGTAACAGGACTCAAGCGTACCTACTTGGTACTTAGCGTAAAACTTATGTTTAAAATAATCCTGTTTAATGAATTGACTTTCTTTTTAACCAAGCTTATGATGATGAGAAGGAAGGTATTATTTGCTAGGTTGTTGACAATAATTAATACTAGAGTTTTAACTATTGTCACTGCTGAACTATGTAGACAAAAAGCTAATGACATAGAAAAACGCGCGCTTATCATCAAAATTGGCCATGATTGCGTAGTCACACTTTATTTTCACCGATAAGACGCAAATGAGCATTTGTAAAAATAATAATTACTTACCGCCACCAATAAATTTTCCGTCAGACTTATCTACATCTTAAATCTTTTAATGTACTCACGAAGCTGCACGCAAAAATGCACATAAATGCTGTTTAGTAGTTAAAGAGCGCCTAAATGTTACTGGCTAAGTTTACGTAGACATAAGACGGAATGCCGGCTATTATTTTGTAACCTACTTTTTGTTTAATATCTGCTGGTACTATGAAAAATGGCAACGCTAACCGGATGGCTCTAGCAATAACATCATTTTATTTCGATAATAAAACTGACCCGTAAAAATTTTGCTAGTCGTAAGTTTGCTCTATAAAGAACCCGAGATTTAAAACTATTTTACGTTTTGTTTATATCATTACATGTCTTTTACCTCAAGTTCTGATGCAACTAATCTTAATTCTTATTTTTAGGAAGTAGGCGAGGATTCCAAATTAGCAAAAAGTTTCGATAGAATACGTTCTATAGTAAGAAAAAAAGGTTTCCTCATATCGAGAAGTAAAGAGACTGAAAAAAAAACTAAATTAGAAGAGCTAGTCAATGAATATATGTCGCAACAACGCACCGCAAAAGAGGCAAAAGCGTCGATGCCAAGCGAACAGAGGTACTCCTCTTCAATACAGGAAACCATACTTTTTCCACATGACAATATTTATAGCCATAGTTATCAGGAAGCATTAAACAGGTATACTATAAATTACCTAAGAAATAATAAATTATTGCATCTTGTTAACTGCCAACATTAATTCTAAAAGCACAATTAAATTTCCAGGCCAATATCAGTAGGCTCGGATTTTGCGTTTCCCCCTGCTTACCAGAGCGGTAATAACTTTAACCACGGAAGCCAAGAAACTTTAAAAGACGTGCGTGACTTGGCGACTGAACATAAAATTACTAGTATTAGGGAAGATTCCAAAGAAAACTTAGAGGACACGTCGCCAACCGAACAAGTCGCAGCGCAGAAATTACTGAACCAAATGTCTTCTGGATATCACACGCAGCCTTCAGACTCAAGAGGTGAATAAAAGTATAGACATACCGTCAGAATTACAATACAAGTGTACTGTATGTTTACTTTTACTTTCAGATGATAATGAGCACTATGAAATGGCACAGTTTTCCAGCAAAACAACGCCAGAGATTAGCAGAAGACAGGGGAGGGAGCCGCCTATTATTATATGTAAGGACAACGAGAATCAACCCGATGAAGAAGAAATGAAGCATCCGTGGCAAACTTTAGTCTCATATGTAGATGAATTAACCGTAGGTGGGAGGAAAAATTCCAAGGGCCAATACATGGATGCGATGGGAAATTTTCCGGGATTTGGGAAACAGAAGGAGCCAAAAGTACCGGAGACCTGTTTTCCCCGCCAATGCTATAACACGTATGTTTTCATATTTATGCATCCAATTTATTATACCTCCATATATCATTTTGGCATGGATCATGTCTATCTGCATCATTTGGCATGGCTCCATAATCTATGCATAACATTCCTGACTAACCTAAATCGATTGTATCCTCCTACTGGATGCTTAACTTGTTCAATTACTAAGCAACTCAATTTCAATCTATACTTCCCATTACATGCTACTACATTTATTCAGTAACTATTTACAGTTTGGGAATTGGGAATGTTTTTTTAACTTCTTGCCATAGATAGAATTAAACTTGAACTTGAAAATATTTTAATGCCATGTCAGCAGGTATTAAGGGAGAGGTTATCTACTGAATCGTGTTCTCCGCTGCTGCGATTTAAGTACATTCCATTTCTTCAGATGTTCCTGTTGGGACACGTGTATACAAACAAAATTAGGGCAACAATGGATGCTCATCAGAACATTTGTGCTCCGCTACGTGGACACGCCCGCCTTCGAGTGGTTCGTTTTGGTGCTAATATTCGCCTCCAGCATTACGCTCTGCTTCGAAGACATCCACCTCGAGAAGAACGTGCCATTGAAGAAAATCCTCTACTGGACCAACCTGGGGTTCTGCATGATATTCGTCATCGAAATGTTTCTCAAGTGGATCGCGTTGGGGTTCTTCAGATACTTCACGAGTTTTTGGACTTTGTTAGACTTTACTATAGTTTTTGTGAGTATACTCTACAGCGTAATAGATGTGTGTGCACTATATAGCGATTATTCTCCCGACACTCTTCTGTTTGTCCGTGTTTTTATGTTGACAAGAAGACTTATTTGTGATTTTGTCTTTGTTTTTATGTGACTGGGTGTTTCGATGTTTAGATGTGTGAAATGAGAAATAGATCGGTGGAGTATTTATGTTGATTATAAAGTTAATTGTGAATTTCTTCCAGGTGTCAGTATTTAGCTTGTTAATAGAGGAGAATGAGAATCTAAAAGTGTTAAGGTCACTAAGAACGCTTCGAGCGTTGCGCCCGCTGAGGGCGATATCCCGGTGGCAAGGTATGAGGATAGTGGTGAATGCCCTCATGTACGCCATACCCAGCATCTTCAATGTGTTGTTGGTTTGTCTCGTGTTTTGGTTGATCTTCTCGATAATGGGCGTTCAATTCTTTGGCGGCAAGTTTTACAAATGCGTCGATGATGAAGGTGAACTGCTCCCTTTAGAGGTAATTATTTTCTAAACTTATACAATATTAGATTAAGTTAAATATAAGCACTTTGATGTAAGTCTTCTATCGGATGCTAACTGAAGTGTTCGCAAATGAACTGACTGTGTGTATTTCTTCAATAATCGTATTTAGGATATGCGATAACTTTTAGTAACGTTAGTGCCTTTTAGTCATACTAATCTTGGTAGCCTTTGTACGCTTAAGTTTCTTAATTTGCTGTAGGTACACAAAATAGATATTTAGTTTTTATTTTGCATTAACTTCAATATTCCAATTCTTCTTGTAAGACTGTTTACATTTTCAGGTAGTAAATGATAAGTGGGAATGTTACTACAACAATTTCACATGGGTGAATTCAAAGATATCATTCGATCACGTAGGGATAGCATATCTAGCTTTATTTCAAGTTGCAACCTTTGAGGGTTGGATGGAAGTGATGGCTGACGCCGTGGATGCAAGGGGGGTGGACCTCCAGCCGGCGAGAGAAGCCAATCTATACGCTTACATTTACTTTGTGATATTCATCGTTTGCGGTTCGTTCTTCACTCTCAACCTCTTCATAGGAGTAATCATTGATAATTTTAATATGCTAAAGAAAAAGGTACGTGTTTAATTTTCCTTTCATTTAGTCACTTTTCCATCAACAATTTTCGATAGGTGTACATTATCGCGCAATAAATCTTATCCCAAGACAGTTTGACTGCGACTTCCTAATGCATAAAAGTAATCTTCTAAGAATAACGGCATAGCTATTCATATATTTTTCCAAAATAAAAACTTTGAAATGAAATGACAGTGATTGATCGATCACTTTCTGTATAAGCAAGACGTCGACGGTGAATCCATTTTCTCAGGATGGTGGTAATCTTAAAATTTACCCATATTTTAACCTTAATGTTTCAGTACGAAGGAGGTGTGCTAGAGATGTTTCTTACTGAAAGCCAAAAGCACTACTATACAGCGATGAAGAAATTGGGAAGAAAGAAGCCCCAAAAAGTGATAAAGAGACCTCGCAATCAGTTTCTCGCGATGTTTTACGATCTGTCGAACTCGAGGAGGTTCGAGATTGCAATCTTTGTACTAATTTTCCTAAATATGCTAACGATGGGTATAGAACATTACGACCAACCGCATTCGGTGTTTTTTATACTCGAAGTTAGCAATGCGTTCTTCACCACAGTATTTGGTTTAGGTAAGCATCAATCAAACTTAACAAACCGTTTTCATAATCATTACTTCACCCAAACCAGTCGAAAAAGGATCCATTTTGAAAACTAAATTACCAAAACTGCTAATTTAGAAGTTTTTTTTTTCGGATATACATAGGTATGCGAAATTCAACCTAATTATTTGAGGAGTGTATTGACTACTTGTAGCCACAAAATTAAGTGTACAGTGTTTATTCTTATCTCACAAGATATTTAGGGGTTAACAGTGGGCATTAACTGTGTAGCTGACTATACGTTAATTATTGCGGGCCCAATTATTGCTGTTTGTACTTAAGTGTACAAAGATAATAATATATACGGATATATATAATAATAGGAATAATATCATCATCATCGTCAGCCCATTTAAGTCCCCACTGCTGGGGCACGGGCCTCCCTCAATCACATGAGGGGTAATTGCCATACTCACCACGCTTGGCAGACGGGTTGGCGAGGGTTTAGATATAAATGCAGAGTTTTCCTTCTCTGGGTGCTGATGATCATGCCAGCAGCTTTACCTTAGTCGCCTTTTACGACACCTCGGTAAGAGTGAGGGTGGCCTATTCTACTCTACCGGGACCACACGGCAAGGAATAATATATAATAAGAAAACTTAAATCTCGTCCGTTATTTCGGCATGGATGTGGACAACAGTCAGGCTATAGGCGTTTTAGGCAACAATTATTCTGAGTGAGCTTATTTTTGCTGAGCACCACGACGGAGATTTATTGCCCGACAAAATCAGAAACATGATTTTTTTTGTTTTTTATTTTATAATATAGTGGTTTTATTATAATTTGTTTGTGTTTTTATTTTATTTACCTTTTGTTTCTATTTGTAGAGTATCGAAATATTGTTTATCTTATTATTAGCGCGTCTCCCTACGTGTCCCTGAATCGTGTCAACATATAGCATTCCTCATTCTTATACCTCTACGATACCCAAGGGATAAAATGAAAAAGTCTTTCTCTGTCTCTAAAAGTCTTTGTTCGGTTTATATTCTTACATACGTAACACTAAATATGAATCATAATCTACCGCTCATTTGGAATCACGATTTATTATACCGATAGTGAAAGAATAAGAAGACACTGATTAACATTTCCTAATTTACAGAAGCAATAGTGAAAATCGTAGGTCTTCGATATCACTACTTTACGGTGCCATGGAACGTGTTTGATTTCCTTCTGGTGCTAGCCTCAATCCTGGGCATCCTGATGGAAGACATCATGATAGACTTGCCCATATCGCCGACACTTACTCCGAGTGGTCCGAGTATTTCGAATAGGGAGAATTTTAAGACTGATTAAAGTGAGTAAAACTTTGTACTAATAGTAAGTCCATTATAAATTATAATTTTATAATACCATCATCATCTCAAAAATCCACTTCTGGGTAACGCTTGGACCATGATCTGAGTCTGGTAATTACAATAAAGCGATTGCCGGTTTTGCAATCCTTAGAAAGGATAACCATAAAATTGGTGTATATCTCAGTTATACGTTCATCTCAACATTTGTCAGTATCGAAATAATGCCTGTTTCGTTCCACTCACCGAGCTAGGTAGTGATACGCACATAGATATGAACAATTCAGAGTTGTGTGGTTGGGTTTTTTTTTTATAAGAAAAGGAGGCAAACGAGCAAGCGGGTCACCTGATGGTCAGTAATCACCGCCGCCCACATCAGCCACACCAGAGGGAGTGGAGATGCGTTGCCGGTTGTTGGAAATTCGATTTGAACCTACGAATTGCCGTTCAGAAGGCGCAGCTTATTCACAGAACTATCGCTCGCTTTTGATTATGAAACATACTTTATAGTCAGGGTATGAATGAATTAGTTCTCCTATTATCGAAGATGCTAAGCTGTATTGAATTCTAAAGTACCTCCACAGCTGCTTTATTAAGTGACTGTTCCAATGATTCCAGGCCGCAAAAGGCATAAGAAAGCTGCTGTTCGCGCTGGTGGTGTCCCTGCCTGCGCTGTTCAACATCGGAGCGCTGCTTGCGCTCATCACCTTCATTTACGCCATCATCGGCATGTCCGTGTTCGGCCACGTCAAGGAACAGGGCGCGCTTGATGACATCGTCAACTTTCAGACCTTTGGGAGGAGCATGCAGTTGCTTTTTCGGTAAGAAAGTTTCAATATGAGGTACACCTACAATTGGTTCTCTTTCAACATCAGGACGCGTGCACTCATCACCTTCATCTTAGCCATCATCAGCATGTCCATGTTAAGGTGACGGGTAGGGCACACTAGCGACGCTATTTGATTTAAATTGTTAGCATCTCTTTTTAACAATTTCGAAGTTTGAGCATCTCGAAAAGAAATTATAGGCTATTTATTCAATACTTATAATCAACTTTTTGGTCTGCTTCCTACTCGAAATGCGAATTATTGCCGAAAACTGCCACTTATGGCGTTAATCCAAATTTCGAGTGCAAATAGTTCTTTCCGAGATGCTTGAACTTCGAAATTGTTAAAAAGATATCCGGTTTAGCCACCCGTAACCAATGCGATGCGTTGATTCAATAAAACATTGTAGATTTCCAATTTATTATCCTTTTCACCAGTTTTACTTTAGAAATGATAATAAATACATATTCCAATACACGCACAGTTAACAATGCAACTCGCATCTGTTCTCCATTGAATCACGGCTATTGTCCGCTGAAACAATAAATCTTCAATAAACAATTCCCGCAACATGGTATTCATGGGATCATACGTCATAGATATTAAAAATGATTTATAGAACTAACAATACTTACAAAGTAATACGCAATACTGTGTGCACTGCCTCAGAAGCTATAATCAAATCAGTCACACTCTATATAGCTATAGCAATAGATAGAGTATACTCATAATATACGTTCTGCAATTTTTTTTTGGCCTTACGATTTTTCGTACTACTTAAACATTTATGCATCGACATGTAAATGTTAGGACTTCCTCTAGTGAAATGGACCTACATTTATAACGATCATGTGTTTTTTATAACGATCATGTGTTTGTGGGTAACCATTTTGAAGAATAAGTTGTTCTGAGGCTAGTAAATTATTACATTCAATGCTTTATTGTACTTAGTAGCGTAATTTGTGTGTGCCTATTGTGTTAGATAGATAGATATTCTTTATTGCACAAAAATAAATTCCTAGCATGATACAACAACAGCAACAGACAGTACATTAAGGCGGTCTTATCGCTTGTAGCGATTTCTTCCAGAAAACCTTTGGGTAGAGGAAAGAAATATCGTATTCGTAATAAGGGAAAGCAGTGCAAAGTAGTTTAACAAATGAAATGAATGTGTTGTGACATTTAATACTTTTTCTCGTCTATATTTTTAACAGTGCAATTTGTTCTATTTCCAGTCTCATGACTTCAGCTGGCTGGAACGACGTATTAGAGTCGTTGATGATCCAACCCCCGGAGTGCGAGCTAGGAGACCACGGCCACACCAACGGCAACTGTGGCAGCCCCCTGCTAGCCATCACCTACTTCACCTCCTTCATCATCATCAGCTACATGATCGTCATCAACATGTACATCGCCATCATCCTCGAAAACTTCAACCAGGCTCATCAGGAGGAAGAGATCGGCATCGTAGAGGATGATCTTGAAATGTTCTATATTAGGTGGTCTAAGTAAGTATACAATGACAAGTCTTTTTCTTCTTGGGTTGCCGTTTCATTAATGACCGTGGGAGAGTCACGCTTCGGCATGAATGGGCCGACTCGACAGGTGTGATACCACGGCTTCACAGAAAATCGGCGCGAAGCAGCATTGTGCTATATTTCGCTCCATGAGTACATGGACGAACTCTCGAATGTACTCCGGAGGCCGAATCCGGGGGAAAAGGGGGTTTAGAGGTTTTCAGTCCACTTTTGACTCCTCTGGTGTCGCAGGTGTCTATGAGCGGCGGCAATTGCTTACCATCAGGTTATCCGTCTGCTCGTCTGGCACCTATCACAAAGATTTTTTTAATTAAGATTGGCGGACGGCTCTTTAAATGGCTTAGCTAATGGCTAGCCTATTTGGCGTTTTTGTTTTCAGTCCAATATGGGATGTTCCAAGAACAAATCTTTAAAAATCTACAAAACAGTCTTCCTCATGGATATAAATCTATTCAGTACAAGCAGTCATAGCTTAACATCATAATGTGTGATCATTATTACATACTCGTATTGATACTAATATTAACATTTAACATTTTCCAGGTATGATCCACACGCAACGCAGTTCATAAGTTTCTCCCAACTATCAGACTTCATAGCTTCACTAGACCCCCCGTTGGGAATATCAAAGCCAAATACCGTAGCCTTAGTTAGTTTCAACCTCCCTATAGCAAGAGGCAACAAGATCCATTGTCTGGACATCCTTCATGCCTTGGTCAAGCACGTCTTGGGCCACGTTGAGGAGACGGACACATTTAGACAGTTACAGGAGCAGATGGATATAAAATTTAAGAAGCAGTTCCCGACTAGGAAAGAATTAGAAATAGTCTCCTCCACTCGGATTTGGAAGAGGGAGGATAAAGCGGCACGGATTATGCAACGGACTTGGAGGGAGTTCGTCAAGTAAGTACCCACGAACCAATTGAGAACCATGTCCTCCCAAACGATAGTTCGGCTATGATGGCTAATTTCAATAAGTCATCGATGCATGACATAGCCACAGTAGATAAATACGCTAAAGCAGTATCGACACTCCGCTATTTTGGACAGAGAGTTAACCTACCGTATAGGGTTGTCTTCTTATTTTTGTAAAATATTATTCTTACTTGGGACTACCAGTTTAAGTACCGGGTCGTGATCATAGGTGCAACAAGCATCATCTGGTGCGTGTTAAATTAGAAATAATGATATTACTTAAGAAATAAGGATAATCCTAGCATACAATATTCGTACACAAAGATACACAAAATGATTCCTAAAGTTGCAAAAAGCCACGCAAAGATACATAAAATTTGACAAACTTTTCATAATGTTTTGTTTTGTTACTTGGTAACCACGTTAAGGTTATAGGTCATGCACCCGATCGCTCGGGCCAAGACGCAGTGAAGTCTCACCATCCCCCCCATATCAATCTCCATCTCCGACCCCCCAAAATGTAATTGTGATCGTAACTCGTAAATGACAGCAGACAACAGTAAATTTCGTACTATAAAATAGAAAGAACGCTCCTTAGATACACCACTTACCTACGCTTTAAAAATCGTATCACCTTAAAATCCGAAACCATTTTTTGATAACATACATAATGTGTGTTTATAATCACAATAAGGGTTAATTATGTATAATTATGTAATAGGGTTTATCCCGTATAATTATATTAAATAAATAAATAATAATGTATCTACTTATTTTCTCTACCAAAATAAAGTAAGCGGCACTCGAGTAAAACCGATAACCCTGAATTTAGTTCCTACGATTGTACTCCGACGTAGTGTCCATACTGCTTGCGTAATATCTACTGTGACATAGCTATTACCTTACTCACATATTTCGATGAGTTACAACACCATTGTGACACGACCGAAGAAGAACAGGCAAATGACCATTGGCTTAACATGCTTATCGAGACCGGCAACTTCCAGACTTGGGTCAGACCGAAGTCTGAGTATTTTTTACCCGGGACCCCAAGCGCAGCAGTCACATAAAAATACCATACCCACTATAAAAATTTGCATCAAAAGCTCCTTTGGTAACGTATCAATTTTTCGGTCAAAACACCCTTTTCGTTGTCGCACTGTAGTTCCTATTTGATAGCTTAGCTTTAAAATAACCAATTTGATTTCAGGCGGAAAAATCGCAGTCCTTCAAATGAGGAGGAAAGCACTAAATGGTCGCCAGGGGGCGGTTGGGGTGGACGCCTGAGCGCGCTTCTCCACGTGCGCAGGAGTTCCCACGCGTCCAGCCGCAAGTCCTCACGGGCGTCCGACGCGTCCGACCTCAGCGAGCTGGGGGGTGCCTGGCTTAACCTCCCCCTCCTCCTTTTACCAGGAGCCGCCCCTGGAGAACAGGTACCCAAATCATTAAAACTAAAAAAAAATACAAAAATAGCCATCTTTAGACCGAGTTTCAGGTTAAACCCATTTTCAAAACAGACTAACATTGCCTTCATCTTTATTCGATTATTTTCTTTAACTTTTTTCAATATCTTATTGTACTTAGAATTTAAAATTTAGCGTAGGTTCGACTAGATTGTAGTTCAATGTGTTTTTATAAATATGCAAAAGACGCAACAATGCTAAAAAAGATTTTTTCTATTCCCGAAATTATCGCTTTGATGGCATAGTTCTTTGAAATTTTGGTCTAAAAACACGTGCAGCATGTCTGCGTTGCAGGAGATGTAATAGTATTTTATGAAATTACTTATGTTATCAGCGTAGATATCTAGTATCCAAAGATGGTGAATTATCAATATTGGGTGTCACACTGGGTAATTGGAACTGCAGACATACGCTATGCTCACTGACCTTCATAAATACTGAATATGAAATAAGACATCGTATTTGGCGTATGAAAAAGTATCTACAATTATTTTATAAAATAGCATACCTGTGTGAAGGTCAGTGACTGCATGCATCAACATAGAACATTGTCTTTACACATCTCGACATTTGGTGATTAAGTCAAATTCACGAAACCAAGAGGCACTTCACCTTTGAAAAGTGAGAACAGAAGAAGAAACCAGTGAGTATTTGAAAAAAATATGTGACACAGACATAGGAGAAGTCCTCAAAAAATAAAGGGTATTTCATAGAAATATACTAAAAGCGTCCTGAATAGCGAGTGCTCCCACAAGGCGTTTTAGGAGACCGAAAAGAGATCCCAATCTTTAGGGAGTAGCGGCGAGTTCTGCAGATAATTGGGTGATCTAAGTCTAAATGCATTAGGATTGCCTAGTGGGTTGTCCAGGCTTTTAGGCACACCGTAATGAGTGCGTATGGGCAGGCGGCGAGTGGTTCCGAGTCGGCGCCCCCACAGCGCCGGCGCTCGGCGTATGGACTGCCGCTGTTTCTGCGCCACCAAGACGCAGTCGACGAGGACGGCGGCCCAAAACGCGCAGGTTCATATGTAATGTTATGCTTTCCGTGTCTTCCTCTTAGATTAGCCGCTTACTAATAAAAACTGAATATCACCGGCTAGTAAGCGGGTGCCTCTCGGTTATTCGTGGTTTTCCTAACCAATCTGAATAGTGGGAAGTAGATATCCATTTTGAATGTCACAACTGTATGTGTAACTGTGTGTGTAACACGTTGTAATTTAATGTGTAGAGGCTACGCTATCGTATGAGATTCTAAATTAAAGTTGGTGTACCACTTTTTACTCTGATCATAAAGCGTCCAACTTTTCACGTTTGTTAAACAGACGGGATGAAAACTTCTCACTAAACCTTATTGGTTAGAAAACCAATAGGACCACCGGGAAAACTCCTCACGAGTGTACCTAAAATTGTACCTATCTGAATTTCTTGTGTACCTATTATAGTATCCTCACGAAGGCATCGAGTTTCTGAGCCCGCCCGTTTTGGAAAGTCCTAAAAGTGTTTTAAAATTCGAACAAATTGTTTTTTAATTTATGTTTTATTGGTGGTTACACTTTGACAAAATATAGTCTGCTCTTCAAGTACTCGTCCTTGATTAGATACTATCCGTCTCTATCACTCATTGCAGAGTAAGAGGATGAGGGAAAGAGGTAGAAAGTTACAGATTACCGACGAAATATTTGGAGAGAATGCCTCCAGATTCGAAACATATTTTGAACTTATTTTTGCTAGTTTATGGGAGATCCCATTGTAACTCAACATTTTACAATACATTACTTTCATACAAAAAGAAAACTAAAATATATTATCTTTGTATATTATACTTGTGGAAATATCCAATTTTTATTAGTAATGTAGTAGATTTTTATTCATTTACTAGTTCTCACTAGACGGTTTTAACTATACCAAACAATTCAGTACCTAATAAAAACATTTCCTTACACACCTACCTACCTATATTCGAGCTACTTGTCAGTACTCAGTAACATGGACCTCGTCTGTTATTAAGTTGGCGGGAGGGGACGACGGCGATGAAAATGCAGGGGTAATGCAGACAGCGAGCGGTAACATTTTACCGCCCACTGCCTGAGTTAGCCCCCGCCGTTGTCTCCAACCGTCTATAATTTATTTAGGACTGTAACACGGTAGCTCTATGAACACCTATCCATTCTGTGTAACAACCGCCTATTGTGAACCTCGTAGTTAATATAAGTAGATTTTCATATATATTACTGGATAATTCCTTATGTTCTAATCTAAGATGCCTGTATCTATCCCTTACTTATTTGTTTATTACTTATAGATGATACAGTATTACCTATAGTTAAGTCAATATTGGTACCGACAGCTTTGCATGGTTGCTTGTTTTTCTTTTAAAATATAATTATTGTGATCTTGAAGTCCTTAGTATGACATAACCAAGGGTTTGTGTGAGCAGCACAATATACTGTGTGTTTGCTTGTTTTTAGTGTGGTAAGTATGGCCCAGTTGACTCGGTTCTCGCCCTCGGGGTACAGACAGACGTCGGTGGTAAATGCGAGGGGGGAGGGGGGGCAATCGTTTACCGCCCGCTGCCTGCATTTTTACTCGTCGCATCGTCTCCCCCTACGCACCTGAAACGGGGAGAGGACTGGGTAAACAGACAGTGCCATTGTAGATGGAATGCTGTGTTTTGTTGTCTCCGTTTTTTTTATGGGTTGTAACCCAAAAGTTAAAATTGTTAGGTGTAAAAATAAAAAAAAAGGAAAAGATTGATTTGACTATCTACATATTTAATATTTAATACGTGTCACACTGGAGCCCCATCGGAATATGAGGGCAAGGGAATAGAGAGTGCACTTGTGTTTGCGCACCCACTTGATCACTATATCTAGTGTAAGTGGCTGCTCGTTGAGATTGGCCGCCTTAGCCGAAATTGGTTGGAGGATTATTTAATACAAAAAGGTAAAACCATACGTAATACATTTTACTATTGGTCATCATGAATTAAGTGTGTGATTGATTAATCGTCATCCCTTTGTGAACTGAGCAAGTGTAAAACTTGGTAGTACTATATCGACAAATTACCTGACAAAAAAGTAAATGGTCGCATTCTTCCTTTAGAATACAGATCCCTAAAATATGATCGATCGATCGGCATAGAACTTTTCCCAATTCAAACAAATTATTTATAAGTACAATTGTGGTAGTTCCCGGTGTACTTTTCGACCTAATTACAATACAATAAGGTTGAATAGTGGTACACCGGGAACTTCCGCGTAGTACCTAAACCTAACAAAAAATACGATAATCAAACAACTCTTTTGAACTTAATATTTTAAACTAATATTTTCTATCACATCACCACAGGTTCCCTTCGTCTGAGTTCACGCAGAAGCTCAGCGCGACGTGCGACCACACCTGCACGGGCACGGACGCCCTCCCCCCACGCCAAGAACAGCGAAGTCAGCATCCTCGTCACCGAGGCTTCCCCCGACGCCGGCCCTCCCCCCTCCGCGCCCCCTACAGTCGTTCGAGTCCTAGTCCACAGGGAAAGTGACGAGCAGCCCAGCTGATCCGCCGCCGAGCCTGAAGAGGCTCCGCCACCCGATTGAGTTACGAACGTTTTAGTGTCAAAGTTTAGTGTTCGCGAGTTAAGATGATATGGTATGGACGCGGAAAAGGTTTTTTGTAAAATGCAAACAAGATTACAACCATGAGACGAGAAGCGGTTACAGTAGCTTATTTAGGCCTTTTTGCCCCTTCTCGAACCATAGATAGTTTAAGTCTTACGTGTTTATGTATCGTATTCTGACTCTAAATAGCCCCAAGAGATGATATTGATCTTTCAAGCTTTAAATGGAAGGTATAAATTATTGGAACCAAATTAGACTTCACAAATTGTTGGCGCAATTGAAGTTTACCTGGAACTTTATAATTTGCTATTATATTAGATAACTTGGTCAGCTAATGATCCCGTAATATAGTATGTAGGCCAATAATCCCAATGACGGCTTTTTCAGTGTTTATTTATTTATTTCTATAGGACAAGTGTTGAAGTGGATGCTTTATTGCATCTTAAAAGGACCTTTATCGCGTCTACGTAAATACACGCGGTGTTTGCTAGATGGAGCGTTAAAAGTTAATGCTAAATCGCGCTATTAAGAAGTCGTCGAAGACTTACGTAAGGCGTATTAATCGTACAGTGAACGAATTATTGTGTTCACAACCGCACGAGAAAAGTGATATAACGGATAGTTGAATTCGATCGTAATTTTGTGATTTTAAAATATAAAGTTGTAGCTTACCACGTCTAATTATAAAAGTCGAGATGTTTGAAAATTCGCGTAGAGATAAGTAGATTTGGTTTAGTGGTTTTATATTTTTTGAAATTGATATGATGAATATGAGAGAGTTTATTGTTTAAGTACTTAACTTTAGAATAAAATATTTCAAACAATTCCAGCATCGGAATTACGAAATATAATCAGAAGTTGCGAAAACTAAATAAAATCTAATTATCTCTACAAATGGTAGTAAATATATTCAATAGAAACAGTAACAGGAACTTCCATAATTGTTGCAATAACGTTTTAATATTAAATTTCATCGATTCCAATAAGCTTTACGTGATGTGGAAATTACAAGAATTATTGTCAAACCAAGATGCAATGAACTGAACGTTTGGATTCCAAATTATGCGCGCAAATTATTCGACGACTCATCTGCATGGACTTATTTTTAAAATATTAGGTTCTTACTTATATTCAAGTGAAAAGAACTCGGTAGGTATAGTTTCTGATTAATTCCGCCTAAAGAATGAATTCGGGGCTTACTTAAAGAAAACTTGCAGCCTTCAGACCAAATAGGTCGCATATTCAGGATTTTCTGACGAGTGTGAACGTTAGTATTTTAGGTGAGACCAGACCGGTTATGAGAAAGGAAGATAGATTTGATAGCGTTCGACAATGTTTGACCAATGTGAAGAAGTAGCATAAAGACAATTGATGATAGTTATGAAGTAACCATGAACCATGGAACCAGAAAATGCGCGCCATGAAGACGGTACTTACTTTGAACCATAGACATTTCAATTGGATCCTAAATATTCAGCTCATGGCGATTTGAATCAACGCTTTATCTTTAAGATTAATTTCTAGAAGCTTGATTAGTGCAGATTCGTTCGTACAAACTTTTAAAGGTTTTATGATATAAGAGCTGATTTATACTCGTCGAATAAAATTTTAACACTTTTTATTCAATTTCGATCAGCGGTACCCATTAAATAATGTCCACGGACTTTTTAAATGTATACAATCTCCCACTTAGGTATACCATAATTTAACTTAAAACAATCTCAAATAATTGTTTTTTAAAATTTGTACAATTCCAAAAATATTTAAATCCGAATTGGATTAGCATTAAGTTTTATAATCCTCTCAAAAAAAAATATTTAGGCGATTGATTTATTTATAGAAATTGGACAAATTATGCCCTGTTTTTATTAAGTAGCTATTAACGCTTAATAGACCAGTCTCAAAGATGGTTGTAAATGAATGTGTTGTTGTAAATAAATAATGTATATGAGAACGACTGATTCGTCATCATACGTCGCATCCGATATGTTGTAATAAGTATAACAAATATTTGCATTTAGTGGCCAATGATATAAAATGGTAAATAAAAATTATTAGGCCGAAAGAAATTTCAAATTGCCATGTTATTGTAATATAGATGCAACTTTTGTTTTTAAACATTTTCTGTCTTATTTAACAATACTGATTATAAATATATTTCTATTTACAATTATCAATTAATAGAAATTATAAGATTTTAGACAGCGGTGCGAAACGATTTCTATAAAAACGTAAACATTACACACTGCACAGTGAATAGGTTTACTCTACTACAAAACAACACAATTACACAATGATTTTATAGATCTGCCTGGTTACTCAGTATTCTTTTGACGAGGTGGGGAGGGGGGAGCTGACAGCGGTGAAAGCGCGGGGGAGTGCGTTAAGTTTGCCGTCCGCTTCCCGCTCCTTCACTCGCCGTCGTCTCCCCCGCGCGTCTAACTTGTGAGGACTTAGACCCCCACTCCTATCTGTCTGTAATACAAAGCTATACGTGATACATACACTCGGGGCATATTTATACGACCACTGCATGGTTTTCATAGAAATATATTCACTTCACTGTCTCCTGATTCAATATTTTATTTTTATTTATTGTTAGGATCCCAACATCCATAACAATAATATCCAAATATGCTACGCAATACCCATATGTAATATGATTTGAAGTCATGAACTGGTCATATTCATTTATGTATTTGAATTGACAAAAGAAAGAGTTTAATTAATATTTTTTTTTTTTCAAATAAACCTCCATAGAACAATATTTAAGACGCTAAGGTTGCTGGTTTATTAAAAGATGAACATGACGTATTAAGTTAAGTCACATGAAGAATAATTCGATGGAATGTGCAAATAATGTTAACTTCCGAGATGATGAATTAGTGGACGTGTGTATGAAAGGATTGCGGTAGGCGGTAAAAATGCCCAAATCCTTCAACATCTAGTATAAGAGGGCCTTAACCAATATGCCACTGTCCACTGTAAGTGAGGATAGTAAAGTCCAAAGTTGCATCTATATTTGTCATCTTAGAATTAAATCTTAAGTCTAGAACCAGATTCCCGTTGCAAGTATGCTATGAGCGAAAAACATAATGTAGCAAGATTTAAAGAATTTACCGATACGTCAATTTTCGCTGTAATAGATAGACAAATTGTTTTGTACAACTAGCGTAGAAGCGTTACATGATATTTAGATGTAGGCGATTTTTAGTTTCCGAGTGCCTCTTATTCGAATTTGCACTCTTAGTTAAATTATTAGGTTTTTTTAAAAAAACAACGCAATCCATACATATTATGAAAGTATTGCTAAGGCTAATTAATTGCGCCACTAAATTCCATTTGGCTAAACAAATAATACTCAAATATATACTAATAATAATACTTTAAAAAAACTCAAAAAAAATCTACACATGATGATTATATTTACTTTCTGTGCATGCCTTTTTAATGACCTATTATGTGGTACTTTAGCAATCAAAAATCAAACCATATTTTTTACGGCTACAATTAACTTTTTTAAGGAATATTATATCTCAGGTCTGTAGGCTTGTTTTCCTGTTATAATTACGAGGCCTAATGAAAATGGTATGCCATTTTACCCAATCCAAGAGCTATGCCATTTTGTCTACTTCTTATCCTTAAACATTATCAAACCTGATTTGAAATGCAATAAGAATATTAAAATTTTAACACATTCACGGTGTTTTTGAGTTAGTTAACAATCAAATTAAGCTAATAAAGACTTGAAGTTATTTTGATTTTACGATGACACAACATCCATCTGAGAAGAAACTCGCTACTGCAAAAATCAATCAAACAAGTGTCCACGACAAACGCCCCGCGAACGACAATGGCGTAGCAAGAAGAAAATCAAATTCGATATAAGTCGACTTGTACCACTTTTCACAGGACGCACAGAATTAAAATCCCTATGGTTTTGAAGAAATGCAACTGTGTCAAAACCCACCCATGTCATTTGTACACCTTTCCCCTATTTGTATAGAAACCTTTTTGAAATCAGGTTTAAATTTAAAACTCCCGATTTTGGTTTAGGTATATCACGCGTAGGTTTTAAGAAAAGTCCACAAGATTTCTTTTTTTTTAAGTCACTTTTTTAAGTAATTTTCCAGCTAACGTCTACGAATCAATAGTAAGTTATACTGTTTCACTAAGACGCTTCGATAAGCACAGACCTTCTGCAAAGTGTAAAATTTCAAAACAATTTATAATGTGTTAAATTTTATTTAGTAAAGAGAGAAAGAATTACTTTCAATTACAAAGGAATAGAATTTTAATTCAGCTCACCACTGGATACCATGTGGGGTAAACGGAACCATTCACATACTGACTCCCGCGCGCGGGCGCGGAAAAACCAAACATTATGTCGTTATATGAAGTGTTCACGTACGAAACGCGCAGGGGACGTAAAAGCGAATTCGCTCCCGGGAATTCAAAGTAACAAGGCTTATGAGATAACGCTTATCCAAAACTATAGGTACAACAGTACAGAAAAGTTATATATGCAAGAGTCTTCGTTGAGAAGGAGTGAAGATAATAGGGGAGGTACATACATGATCTCAGTGGCAGTACTCCATGAAAATGAACCCTTCCATGAGTTTTGTGGTCGATATAAAATTGCTGTCAAATGGACGTATGAAATAGGGAGCCATATAATTATTGAGACAGCATACTATCTTATATGTATGGATTCTGCTGTGTTTCTATCTTGTTGAATCTCGTATTTATGACGTAATCAGTTTTCGCTATCAATAGATTTTACGCATCATGTTGGCGAAAATGTACTCAAATATTGTTCTCGCACAAAATGTATTGTTAATTTTTATTAGATAATAGCATTGTTTTTATTTAATTATAAAAATATATTATTATATTTCAGGCTGTTATAGTTCCATCTTAGAAGGCTTATTGGCCCCAGCTTAAGCATTTGATGTTAATTTGTCTACTTTAGTTACAACACGCTGTTTTAAAATAATTTTAGAATATAGCCCGTCCACTTATTGTTTTCTTATAGATTTTATCATTAGCTGCCATGTAGGTACATAATGGTGAAATCAAATAGATGCACAAAGTGCTTTAAATAAAGTAATTGATTTTAAATATTCACAAAATAATTAGGTTTTTTGAGTCTTCAATAATATAGAACTAGATAACTAACCTAGTAATAGCATTGCCCTGTCTGCTTAGCTTTGTCACAAGATCCAAAAATAACCTTAGGCCATTGTGTAATAAAAAATAGCGCACAGGAAAACTTATAAAAATAAGTACCTAGACTTTATCCTCGTTCCTTTGAAACGCGCTTTGCATCTCTTTCATTTGGATGCGACAGAAACATTACAGGACGGTTTTGTCGTAGGCTCTTAGGACAGTTAATTTTACTGCCATTTTTAAAGCTAGTTCTATATTGTTGATCTAAGTTTTCAGTTCAAAGATGAATTTAAAAAATATTATAAAAATAAACTTTTTAAAAGACTCATGTCTGTGTAGACTTAGCTTTTTATAGAAAAAACAAATAAATTTTTATCTTTTTCATACCCTTCTAATGATACCGTGTAGAACATTCTCTATCTGGTTATCACTCAATATTGTTTCGATTTAGTAAGGACCAAATGTCGTCGATTATTTTTTGAATTTACTCTTGACCAACCCTTTTTGTATTAGTTTGTATGTAAAATTTTCGAAGCCTGTTTCAAATTACTCTAGAATTTTAGACGCTGACACATTATAATGTATTAATATTTGTACCACTTCGCTTTATATCAAGTTTTACACAATTTGCTTTGACCCTTTTAATATTTCAATAAACGACCCAAATTCACTATTGAATTTAAAATTGTTAAATAAAATGGGCATCATAATAAAATTGTTCTAATAGTATAGATAGATTAACTCTCAACTATTGTTCATTATTATGTAAATAGATAGAAAGAGGATGCAATAATTTTTCATAATTTTATCTATAGTTATATAAATTAAAAAGGTTGTTAGAAAATACTTTTAAACTCTATAATTTAATTATGTACGATGTACATGTAAAACTATGGTAGTTAGTGAAATTGCAATATTTAAAGCATGTGTTGAGCATGGTTCAAATATGATTTGTGTAAAATATGTTTAAATTGTATTATATGTAAATAAAAACTTTAAGTGAGACCTGCGAAATATGATTTTCTTCCGAGGTACAAAATATAAATTAACCATGTTGAAAACTATGATTAAACGAAAATATAGAAGGTTTGCCTTTTTATTATCCCGTTGGTCATAATGGTCAGAATGCTTATGAATGCCCTCGATAGATTTCAGCGACTTACTGTACGTAGAGGTCACCAATACCCTTGAACCTCTTCAACTACACGTCGGGTCGCTTAGAGTCTTTTAGGTTTAAATATTCTTTATTTCTCAATAAAAACATAACTTTTGTTATTTTTTTAATAATTGTCACTTGAGAATAGAATTTACAAATCCGTTTATTTGTATTAGTGGTCGTTCGCACCGATCAGTTTTATAAAAAGCTTTAGTTTAAAAATGTTGTCCGATTGACACATAGGTATGTAAATACGAGTTAGGTACATTTGAATATAACAAATAATGGTCTTAAGTTTACGTGAATATTATTTAATTTTTAAGTAGTTTACAATATTAGTGCGGTTCATTCGACGAAATCTACCATATATTGTGTGAGTTTCAATTTAAAAACGTTGAGCCAGTCTTTGCTTTTTACAGATGACGGTAGCCCTCATAATTAAACATTCGCTTGCCGTAATTCGTTCGAGTCTTGGGTAGAACCAAGTAGCTAGCTCGTCGGCGTGTGACGTCGATTAAACAAGGCGTCGAAGGAACAAAATTCGATGTTACGGCTTTCGCACAGACGTAGGTAACCCTTGTAACCTATTGTGACTGCGTTAGTGTGATCGACGTGTTTATGATGTACTTTCCGTATGAGCATTTTCTCCTTCATCCAACCTGCTCTATTCCGTCACAGAACTACACGCGCCGGACAACGCTGTCACCGCTTCACAGTGAAAAACATTCCATCACGGACTAAAAAATTAAGCTATTCCTATTTCTGCCGTACCATCAAGAAATGGAACTCGTTGCCGGCGCATGTATTTCCTTCTTCCTATAATATGGATTCCTTTAAACGCAGCGTGAAGAAGCATCTCGCGGGCCAGTATGGCATTCCCAACGGAGGTGATGCCTGACATCGCTTGCGTTGTAATTGCAACGTGGGTTCTTCTGTTGCTTACCATCAGGCTGAGGAAAGCCAATATACTGTATCGCTATAAAAAAGAACCTAATTACTATCTTAAAGGGTTTTTAAAGCCAATGCTATCTCTGACTACTAGAACATAGCATTGGCTACAAACACCTTTACTGTGTTATTATAGCTGCTTGAAACAATGGAAAAGTTTTTATAGCCAATGCTATGTCCCATGATTAGAACATAGCATGGCTATAAATATCTTTACTCACTTATTATGACTGCTTTAAACAATGGAATGCAATGCCATCTTTAACAAATAGAACATAGCATTGTCAACAAAAAAATTACTAACTTATGAATTAACACTATTCGAATATTAAGTTGCACTATGATAACAGCTTGAAACAATGGAATGGTTTTTATAGCCAATGCTATGTCCCACGATTAGAACATCATTGGCTATAAACATCTACGCACTAGCAGTGTCATGCTAGTGCGTAGATGGTCATGGTTTTAATCATTTAATATGGAATTCTTCATATCCACACCAGCACCGACGTATATAATCCGGTTTGTTTGTTTTGACAATGCGCGTAGCCCGTTTGATGACTATCAAACGGGCTACGCGCATGCTACGAGTCCTGTGAAATCAAACGGAAAAATGGAGGATTTTTACGCATGTCTGATCAGACAGAAAAATAGAGGACTTTTTTGTGATGAAATAGCAAGAAGAAAATCAAATTCGGTATAAGTCGACTTGTACCACTTTTCACAGGACGCACAGAATTGTTTTATTTTATTTTCAGGGCCTTAAACTTACCCCTTAACAGAATGTTAATAAGGAACCCCGTTTCATAAGGAACCGATGCACACCCGGTCGACTTTCAGCGGTAGTAGGTATGGGGCTCTCCCCAGAGGTGCTCCCAGGGGCGTACCTACTAAACTCTCTGCGACAGTTTCCATCCCTCACCCGCGAGAAACTCTCAGAGCGAAAACACGGACCATAAGGACGAATCTTGTAGAGTACGGCCTCTTCATCCATCCTCCAGTCCGACGGACTTAGGGCCTCTCCCACGGTCCACCAACACCGTCCTCTGAGAGGCACTTACACTGCTGGCAAGTAGTGAAAACATCACCGGGGGGAGGACTGCAGGTACTCTTCCCCACCCATACACTGCTGGCTACAGAACAGAGTGGGTTGGGGAAATAAACTCTGCAGGCTTCAAACGAAGTTGCCGCCAAAACCAACTCCGCTGGATGCGGAGCCGGGAAAATTGCCAACACTCTGGCTGAAAAGAACTAGACGCAGAACCTCCAAAAACCAGGCCCTTAGGCCACCGAACCCGAGGGCTCTCTATACGGAAGGGGTGGCAACTTTAACCCTCAGTTTCCGACATCTCCCCAGCTGCCACTGGTGAGGGGAGGGGGGCGATCGGGTAGCAATATGACGATCTCGCCAAATTACTATCCGACGTTGCCCAGGGACGCCAGGTACCCCAGTACGCACAGTTTACACTGATGTGGGCACGAGTCATACACGCCTTGTTCACCGCTCTGTGCTTTACTTTGTAGGAAACAGTATGAGTTTATGATTCTTGTCTTACTAGCAAAAAACTAGGTACCTAGGTACTTACATTCCGAATCCCAAGCAGCGGTTAAAAGAGTTATCTATGGAACTGAATTGAATAAACTATTTTCCTGTCATTTCTTTGCGCTGGTGAATAAGCAGGTCATCATTCATACACCATGTACAAATACCAAAAAATACATATGTATGGTTCATCATTTTATTTGAAAGAAAATTAAAACAAACTATGAAATAAATAGGCAGGTAAGCTCGGCAACCAAATAAACCCAACATCTGCGCAGTTTTTTAAATACAAAACGTGCTCAGTGAGTCATTTTCATTTATAAAAAAAAGGAAAATAATATTTTGAATGAAAAAGAAGTGAAGAATATCTTGCTTGCTTTTTTGCTGATAATTTTGATTTAACGACAGAAACATGTGAATTTCGTCAAGACAGTAAATTCATTTTTGCATCCTAAAATCAGTTTAATGGAACCCAAAAACTGTTATATTTTTTCTAAGGAAATTCACATGTGTACGATAAATAAATCAAACAATGCTTAAATAAAAACCGTTTATGACACTCAGAGACGTCAAATTAACTTTAATTGGTTCTTAAGAAAAAATATTGACACTTATTTCAATACGCATAAAGACTTTCCATAATTAAGTAAGGGAACATTTAGCTTAATTGACGTCTCTGAGTGCAGCAATTTAACATTTTATTACTATACCTAAGACTGTAAACTGAGCACTTTTGTATCAACAATACGAAGAGGTTCGGTTCTTGTGCAGCCAAGTATAGATAAATAAAATCAAGAGGGGATCCAGGGGTGAAATGGTTGGTGGTCATTATTAAGTACATTATATGCACGGCTGCTTGCAGGCTAAATACATAAACTCGATACCATTTTTGTAAGATCTAATCTGTATCACACATATTATTTACAAATAAATGCTTTTTTGTTAGGTGTGGCAAACTTTTGTTTTTTTTTTGTTTCATATTACAATCATAGAGATAATATTGTACTAACATAATGACCCTCCCCACTGGTGTAGGTAATAGGCCCCCCGACAGATTCACATTTTTTTTAGTATTATACTTTCCTAACTTGTAATTGGATCCATTCTTGCTTCTAATGCGATAGATCCCCCACTATTTGGTCGACACTCGAGTTCGCTTGTTCCAGGAGAAGTTAAAGTTGGTGTTTTGTAACCTGAAGCCGCGCTCGAGCATCGGCACGTCCACGAAGTACATCCAGCCATTCTTCTGGCAGTACTCGACCGCTTTAGACATCGCGGTGAACTTCACCTGGGTAGAAATATAATAAAATCTCAGGCAACAGCACATACACCTACCACCGCTACACCGCGACAAAGTCGACCTTCCCATGGTTCGCTGGACGCCGAGGTGTGAAGTGCGCTCCACCAATCCAAAAAGTTTATAACTCAAGTAAGCCTACAGTTTACATACGTACCTACAATTTACAAACTGCGCGCTCCACATTTTAGTCGCGCGATACAAAACCACATGTTTATCGATTTATAGGTAGTTAGTTGTAATTAATAAGCGTTAATCAACTCATGTAAACAAGCTTTTACTAAATAAACTTCTTAACTTCGCCCAAGTGATTTAACTTAACAAGCATCTACCTACTCTACACTCAAGCGTCATCTTCTTCACTTCAACTTCATCATACTACATACAAGCATCTCTAATCAGCTCATACAAGGTCCAAGAAAAATAAAAAAAATCTATTGGACTTTGCAGCGGTAAAGCTAAAGTCCAGAGAAAGATATGGTAACGGACTATAGTTATGGGGAAAATTCCTATCACACATAAGTACTAATAGTAATAAGCGTCTATAGGCTTAAAATAATGATGATTACATGCAAGCAAGTCATCGGGTCCGCATTCGCCGTCCAGCCCATGAGGGGGTTTTCCCAGCGCTGTCTGTTGTCGAATTCTAGCTCCCAATGGCCAATGTTCATAGTGCCACTCTGCATGGCATTCTTGGCGGGCTGGAAGATCCGGACCCGGCGGGATCTTATGTAGTCTGCAGGGAACCCGTTGACTGGGGTTAGGTCCGCCTGGCAAAAAGCAAATTAGGTAAATACAAAATAGTTAATCAGCATCAAAATGATCTTTTTTAGGGTACCGTAGCCAAATGGCAAAAAACGGAACCCTTACAGATTCGTCATGTCTGTCCGTCAGTCCGTCAGTCCAACTGTCCGTCCGTCCGTATGTCACAGCCACTTTTTTAAGAACAATACTATTGAAACTTGGTAAATAGATGTATTTTGTTAACCGCATTACGAATTTTGCACAAAAATTTTTTGGGGGTCCCCGTACTTAGAACTGAAACTCTAAATTTCTTTTTTCATCAAACCCATACGTTTGGGGTATCTATAGAAAAATTATGTTAAGGTTTCTTATTTTTTTTTCTTAACTTAATACTTTGCGCAAGAGACGCTCCCAATATGTGGTAAAATGTGTGTGGTTATATCTAGTACAATTATATTTTTATGTTACTGTTTAATATAAGTTAAGATTGTAACCCCATAATGTAGTGTATGTCGCCGTGTGGTCCCCGGCAGAGTAGAATAGACCACCCTCACTCTTACCGAGGTGTCGTAAAAGGCGACTAAGGTAAAGCTGCTGGCATGATCATCAGCACCCAGAGAAGGAAAACTTTGCATTTATATCGAAACCCTCGCCAACCCGTCTGCCAAGCGTGGTGAGTATGGCAATTACCCCTCATGTAATTGAGGGAGGCTCGTGCCCCAGCAGTGGGGACATAAATGGGATGACGAAGATGCCATAATAAATAAATAAATAAACGCTTGACCACAATCCCACCTTATGGAAAGTGACGATGAGGTGTAGGATGTTCCGCGTTTGACTAGAAGATGCCTGCTCACTCTTGGCTTAAAGATGTCCAGATTGTAGTGTTCAAACTCTCCCAAATATCTTAATTTGACAAAAATCAACTGTTTCTCAATATACGACAACGTGCATTTTCATTTGTTGTTCGAGGAGAGAGGTACTGTGCTATAAGAGTTTTGTGTCAAATGCAAAGTAGGTACTCTATAGCTCAGATATATTTTTTTATGTGATAGGTGGCAGACGAACCGACAGATCACCTGATGGTCAACGATTTTTTTTATGTCTTAGGTGGCAGACGAGCAGACGGATCACCTGATGGTAAGCAATTTCCGCCACCCATGTACACCCTCGACACCAGTGGAGTCACAAGTGCACTGCTTTAAGCCCCTTTTGCCCGGATTCGGATTTTTGGTAGGATTGAACGGTAAGATCATTTTGATGCTGACTGTACCAACATAAGAGTCTCTCGCAAGACTGACTTTGGACTGGAGAAATAACTAATAGATTCCAAATGCTGGTTACCACAGCAGGCACGACGATAGTGGTCTCAAGGTTTTTCCTCATCCTCATCTCCTCGGGCGACGCCAGGACACAGGCGTTGTCCAGAATCGGAGCCTCCTTAATCTTGGTCGGGCCACATGCCGAGTTTAAGGCGGAAGTTAAGGCGGAGAAACAGCTGAAAACAGTCGCAGAGAAATGGTAGCCAAGGGCGGTCATGGGGTCTTGACACCCCCAGCTTAGTCCAAGAATAGACACTTTAAATATTTAATCAATTTGATATATGTACTTAATACTTTGTTTGACGGCAATTTTGGCCCCTGTCGCCAAAGCTGGATCCGCCCTTGACTAACTGCTCAGTGGTTCAAAACGCGCCTTCCAGACGGTATCGTGGTTCGAATCCGAACATGCACCTCTAGATTTTTCAAATGTATGTGCTAATTTCTACCATTACCGAAGAAAAACATCGTGAAAACCTACATATTTCGTATGGTTTCTGAAACGTGTAACCATGATTCAGTTGGTCTGGTTCCCTATTAAAAGGTTGCGAAGCCCAGGTCGCTTCATTGTAATGGAGGCTATCGCGTGTGAAAAATCCGCTTGATGGCGTACTGTTGGACTGAGGTCCAACATCAACAGCATTGGTTGTTTAGTTTGTCAAATTGCCATTTTGACAGATCACGTCTAAAAATAACCAATCACATTGTATATGGACCTCAGTCCTTATATTACTGCCATCTAGCGGCCATTATCATACCATTACCAGAGTTTCCCAATCCTGAATCATGGTCCAAGCATACCCCGGGCTCTAGAGCGACAGCTTTGGACGCAACCGGGAATTACACGCTAAGATGAAGAGGAGAAACAGCTGAAATCATTAATAGCACTAAAACGGACGGCTGGATTTGTCCGAGAGAAAACATATATTTCGTCACACCCATTTATTCCTTGGTTTTTACAATACACGTCAAAAAGACATAACAACATAAGAATATAAAACGTAAACGTTTTAAACAAAATAGGTAAAAAGATTGGTTGTGGCCGTCGCCAACAAGCAGAAAGTAAGAAGACACAGAATATCGGTTGCCTACACATGAACACGGACAGTGATTTCGGCGTAGTTCGTCCGGAACGTGTCCGGGAGACACACGATACGATCCTAGCGCATAGGACAACGAAATCTTAAATATCAACAGATAGCCGATACAGAAGGTCTAGTAAGACATTATCATCATGATAATAACGGTTTGTCCCGGTTGCGTCGCAAGCTGTCGCTCCGGAGCCCGGGGTTCGCTTTCCTACTTTTACTCCTCCACTTCGAGTGATCTTGTGAAAACATTGTGGTCAATTTATTGGCACGCATGTCATCTTTTAGGGAGTTACCACACTGGCGGATTGCGAGCGTTTTCAAAGCGCAGCGACGACGCAGCGAACACGTCGCGGCTGCGCAGCGACCACACCGCGTAAGCGCAACGGATTGAAACAATGGCGTTCAGACTTATCTCCGCGGCGAATCCGTCGCGCATCCATTGCGCATCCGCGCTCGCAATCCGCCAGTGTGGCAACTCCCTTACAGTGTCAAGCCAGAGTTTTTAGAAAGTCTATGTAAGTATTTTGGAAAAATGCAGAGAATGAGATATTGGATGGCTGAAAGTTGCCTTATTATATTATAGAGTTAGATGTTCTTTGAACTTACCGATGTGATTTCGCCAAAACCACACTAAATGCACGAGGGGGAATTTGCAGCATACCTAGATTCTTTCTTTCTTATTTTAGCGTGTGTTTCCAACAATGATAATGAAAGATGTTAAAAAGCACTCCTTGATGTTATTGGTCTGTAATGTGATGTGATGATGTTAAAATTTTGCTTGTTTGGCTTCGTTTAGAACGGTTTAGAAACAAAATAACCAAAAACACCAATTCACGATGACAACCATTGTCAGAAACTGTCAAACAACCAGCTAACTCTCACATAGGTATTTAATTTTGAATTTTATTACATTTCCTCAAGGGTGATATTAAGTTGTGAAAGTGTACTTTCTAATTTAGTTAATAAACAATAATGAATAAGTTTGATTTCTAAAAAGTTTCTAACAGTAGGTATAACAGTTGTAGTAGTAGGTAGTAGATTAAATCAAATACTAAGTATTACATACTCGTATCTTAACTATGAAAGACTAACATTATAGAGGTCTTCTTTTTGGTTTATTCTAAGGCTCTCTGTAAAAAATGCACGCTTTCAGCTTATTCTGCCGCCTTCAGCCCATATGTAAGGCTGAGGGCGGTAGAATTCAGGGAGCGGCAAATTCTTGCCTTCATTGTTCATTCTTGAGGGGTCTCCAGACGAGGCAAATTGTGTATACCACATAGTGTAGGTATACTTAACCCAGGCGTGGCAAATCTACAAATCCGCCTCTCTGGCTTCCATCAATGAAATACGAATCGCTTGTAAAACGCGTTATCTTCCGTTGGTATGCTCTTAGCGTTGGCCCATAGATACACGAAGGCAGGCACTCTTCACATAAGCTAATGTTTCTGAGTCACAATCTAGGTGAATCACACGAAGAAATATTTTCCCGTAGTCCACCTAGGTGAACCACGGGAAAATATGATTACCCGTGGCTTTCAGGTGAACTAGTCCGTGTATGACTCGTGTCCACACAGCGGTTTGTCACACTGGTGTGGATACGAAGAATTCCATATTAAAAGATTACAAGCATGTCTCGTAGTGTGCTAGTGCGGAACTTTATAGTGATTTTTCTACCTAAATTATATTGAGTTGGATTTTTTAAAATAAATTTAAGTCAAATCTTTCCTTTTTTTTAGATCTTTACAATTTTAGTACTAGGACAACATAGCTTTGTAGGTCTGTGTAGATTATTGAACATAGTAAAAAATCTTACCTTCCTTCTTTTAGACCTTTTTCTAAGGTAAATAAGTAGTCCATGAAATTAAAGTACCAGGGCAACATTACTTTGTAAGAGGCAACTAGTCGGGTGGACCATGGGCAATAGAGGCTACCTACATACACAAGGTAGAGATGTTTTCCAAGGTAGTAGGCACATAGTTACCTAAAGGTTTACAGCAGCATTCATTTTGACCGTATGATAACCACGTTTTGGCATAAATGGGCCGGCTCGGCCGATGGAAGAAGGAAATAAAAGCCAAGCAAGGAGATATAACTGGTATTTTATTGGAAGAAAGAAGATCCCTACTACGTTCCCCGGCTTAGGTTGAATTGTGGTAGCGTCGTGGTCCAGTATCAAAAGAAAAATGGAATGTAGCCATATGTTCACTTGGATATACCACGACGCCATTTACGACCAACAAGGCAGAATGCACAGACACTGAGTACATAGCATACGCACAGTTGATATAGGTACACACATCACAAGATAGGCACTGGGATCAAAAGGTCATCAGTCTTCACTAAGAGTACCAATTGGCGTAATTCCAAGAAGTCCTCAAATCTACAATTATTCTTCAAGCTCCTGGCTCTGATCGCCACTTCTCTTCTTGCTGCCGATGCTTGCTTAACTATCATGGTCGGTGGAGTAGGATCGTCAATATCCTTCGTTATTTAGTAGATACGCGAGTGCGTTTGTTCCAGGAGAAGTTGAAATTGGTGTTTTGTACCCTGTAGCCGCGCTCAGGCCTGGGCACGTCTATGTAGTAGTTCCAGCCATTCTTCGTGCAGAACTCGACCGCTTCACAGATCCCGTTGAACTTTATCTGGAGAAGAATAAAATAAATATCAACAAGGAGACCACAAATAGGTATGATTTTCTTAAAATAGCTATTATAACTTAGGTATAGACACTGGACAAATGCCTAAGGACTATTCGTCACAAGAATAGTTGTTCAGAGTGAGAGACCTGGACCTGCTATTTTGTAGGTAGCTCAGTGGATAGGATAATTACACTCTAAGATGGAGAAGAACTTTCCGAGCGCCGCCTGGCGGAATGTCCAAGATATAGCTGGAGACAGACGAAAACGAAGGGATCAAGTTGACAAAGAGCTTGGCATAAGACAGGAACGCAGGACTGAAGTAAGGTTCTTCAACCGGTACTCATGTCCCCTCCCCACTCTGGCGATGAGGGAGCGTCGCTGGGGTTTAGCCAAAATGCCTCTGACCGGCTTCTCGTTAGGAGCAGCCCCCGTCAGAGGAGAACCCTGTCCCCCGACGTTTCATGTGGCCATATCGTCTAATTTAGGCCGCTGAGCCAGCAAAACACTTAAGTATTACCTTTAAGCAGGACAGCGGGTCTCCCGTCGACGTCCAGCCCATGTTGGCGTTTTCCCAGCGCTGCCTGTTCTCAAACTCCACTTTCCAATGCTGGAGGTTCATGGTGCCGCTCTGCATGGCATTCTTGTGGGGCTGAAAGATTCGAGCCCTGCGGCACCTTAAGTGATGTTCAGGTAACCCGTTGATGGGGGTTAGGTCCACCTGAAAGAACAAACTTGTATCATTACAGCTAACATACGCCAGCTGGACTTGTGCCGCTCGCATCTAAGGAGCTCCTGCGACCTTCACCAGGTCATCTGTGCACCTTGTAGGAGGCTTCCACTCGAGGACCTTTCCGCCCCAACGGCAGTCTGTTCTCCTCGCAAAATAAAATCCATCTCCTGACTCCTCTTAGCGTGTAATTCCCAGTTACGTCCAAAACTGTCGCTCTGGAGGCCGGGGTACGTACGTTTAGACCATGATTCTTAATTTGGGGAGTCTAGTAATTTTTTTTTTTTTGGTCAATAAGCCAACGCTTGACCACAATCGCACCTGACGGAAAGCGACGATGAGGTCTAGGATGATACGCGTTTGCCTAAAAGATGTCTGTTCACTCTTGCCTTAAAGATGCCCAGATTATAGTGGTCAGGAAAAACAGATCTCGGCAGAGAGTTCCATTCCTTAGCCGTCCGCATTATAAATGTTACCACCAATACCACAATAAAGCGCCTGAGGTCTGACCTTCGCAACCCTTTAACAGCGGAACCAGACCAACTGAATCATGGTTAGGTACACGTTTCAGAAACTATCAGGTCAGCAGGTTTCCTCACGATGTTTTTCCGCACCGCCGAGCTAATGGTAGAAATACGCATTAGTAATAGCAATAATAGCATAGATTTTTTTATGACATAGGTGGCAGACGAGCAGACGGATCACCTGATGGTAAGCGATTGCCGCCGCGCTTGGACACTCACCTTTAAATATCCCTTTCTCCCCTGGATTGGACCTCCGGTACCCTCAAACACCCAGCGATACACAACACAGTGCCAGTGCTGCTTCACGGGCGAGTTTTCTATGAGGCTGTGGTATCACTCCGGTCGAGCCGGCCCATTCATGCCGAAGCGAGGCTCTCCCACGGTCAAGTTTGGATTTATCAATTCTGTGTGCGTATTAGAGGTGCATGCTCGGATTTAAGGTGAAGGGTATACCCCTCTAGCGACACCAATCGATTTTAATTGTTAGCAACTAAACCGGATATCTTTTTAACAATTTCGAGGCTACGATCTCTCGGTAAACACCTATAGTATTTATTTAATACTTATACTTGACTTTTGAGTCTGTTTTTGCACTCGAAATTTGCATTAACGCCATAAGTGGCCGTTTTTGGCGGTAATTCAAATTTCGAATACAAATGCAGACCCAAAAGTTAAGTAGAAGTATTAAATAAATAGTATAAATGTTTTCCGAGAGATCATAGCCTCGAAATTGTTAAAAAGATATTCGGCTTAGTCGCTAACAATTAAAATCAATTGGCGTCGCTAGTTGACCCTACCCGTCACCTTAATCCTGGCCCCCCGTATGGAAGTCGCGTTCTTAACTACTGAGCTACCATCGCTCCACTGGCAGTCTGTTCTCCTGGCAAAAGTAAATGTACCTAATAATACAACAAGGTTACCATAGCAGGCACATAGATAGTGGTTTCGAGGTTTTTCCTCTCCTTCACCTCCTCAGGCAACGCCATGAAAACGTCGTTATCCAGTAAAGGAGCCTCCTTAACCTTGGTACCACATACCGAGTATAGGGTAGAAGTCAGAGCTGATAAACACCTGAAAGCAAATGGATGAATGCAGCAAACGAGAGGCTGGTTCAGGCTGGAGCTGGTGCGGGGGAGGTCGTGGTAGTCCAAGGCTTTGCCGGATACCCATAACCTTTCCCCAATTGGGCGATGAGGGAACGCCGCTGTGTTTTTTAGTCGGTATGTCTCTGGGCGCATACCTAGAGAAGAGCCCGACATAACCCCTGATGGCCCCCGCTATCTCGGGTATGCATAAGGCCAGCATTTTTCACAGCGACAAAAAAAAAGAAAAAAGACGGCTGGAGCTGGTGAACTAAGATCTTATGAAATCCACCGTCCATTAAAGAAATAACGTTCCCAACTTATTTTTTGAAATCTCTCTCTCTATATATATTCTGCGTCCGTGGCTAATGATGGTTGAGATTGGCCGCCGAAGTCGTAATCAATTGAATTAGATGGTAATATGGTGGTATTACGGTTGTACGTAACCGAATTCACTCAAACAAGATTATTTTGAGCTATATATTCAGAACGTGTCGGGATTCGGGATAGACACAATACGATATTATTGTCTAGCATAGGTAACGAGCTCTTCGGAAATTTTATGTCTATTTATTTTATGGTTTTAGCAAGTGTCCCAAAGTGTGCTCTCATGCATTCCTTATGATGTCTTCGATTATGAATGTCATCATCATCGTCATCATCGTCAGCCCATTTAAGTCCCCACTGCTGGGGCACGGGCCTCCCTCAATCACATGAGGAGTAACTGCCATACTCACCACGCTTGGCAGACGGGTTGGCGAGGGTTTTGATATAAATGCAGAGTTTTCCTTCTCTGGGTGCTGAAGATCATGCCAGCAGCTTTACCTTAGTCGCCTTTTACGACACCTCGATAAGAGTGAGGGTGGCCTATTCTACTCTGCCGGGACCACACGGCTTATGAATGTCACGGAAATGTAATTTTATGGGTCTACGTAATGGTAGAAATTCTGTTCCTCAATTAATTAGTTGACTGGAAGATTTTATAACTGGTCTGCTTGAGTGACCATAATCATAGCCGAAATAGATATACCTAGTCTCATTTAAGAGCGACGCTCTTGTCGGTGGAGCAATCTCCATTCCTCTCTCGATTCTGCCAGCACCTTTTATTCCTTGTACGACACGACATTTGCTTTTTCCTTAAGTTGTTGGACTTTTTCCTTGATTTCTTCTTGGTCTTATTCTTCCTCTCTTTTCTTCCACTTTTCCTTCCATTATTATTTTTATGAACATGTCATGTCGCACCAGGTGTCCCATCAAATTTCCCCTCCTGATATCTATAGTTTCGAAGCAAGCACCTCTTCTCCTTTACCATTTCTAAAACTTCCTCATTCGTTTTCTTTTCTATCCTGCTATTGCCTTTCATTCTTCGCCAACACCACATCTCGAAGGCCTCCAATCTCTCTGTCTCTTTGTTTCATTGTCCACGTCTCACAACCATATAGAGCAATGCTCCAGATGTATAATTTTATAAGTTTTTTCCACAGTTTTAGTATTTGAAATAAAAGCACCTTAATTAAGGCCTAAATAGTAGATATAATTTCACAAGATTCATAAAACAGAACGTGGTCTTCATCGCATCGTCATCGCCAGCCCATTTAAGTCCCCACTGCTGGGGCACGGGCCTCCCTCAATCACATGAGGGGTAATTGCCATACTCACCACGCTTGGCAGACGGGTTGGCGAGGGTTTTGATATAAATGCAGAGTTTTCCTTCTCTGGGTGCTGATGATCATGCCAACAGGTTAACCTTAGTCGCCTTTTACGAGACCTCGGTAAGAGTGAGGGTGGCCTATTCTTCTCTGGCGGGGACCACACGGCAACGTGGTCTTACTAAAGGGCAATTTCATTGATCGATAGATCTATTGTTTGCCCACTTCTCCCGATGCGGGCCCTGTGACACCTGTGACGTGCATTGCGACTATCTGGACCAATACAGAAATGCAAATGCACCCTTCCCTCCTCATTTTGGCGTGTAATTCCCAGTTGCGTCCAAAGCTTCGGAGCCCGTGATACGCTTTGACCCTTGTTATAATTCTATGCATGATTCAGGATTCGGGAAGATGATACTTAATTACAATGAAGCAACTGCCGTCTGACCTTCGCAACCCTTAGACAGGGGAACTAGACCAACTGGTCAAATCACGGTACACATTCATAAACTTTATCAATATTTAGTCTGCATGGCCTGCATACTAATGCAAATGCCCCCTTCATCATAGATTTACTCTTTGAACTTACCGACGGGAGTTCGCCAAAACCAGACCTGACATATGACGTGGAACTTGCAGCATGGTTTCTTCTTCCTTTTTCCAATTATCACATTTTTTTTAAATTTATTTCATGTTGACTAATTTACATTACATTTCCTAACTTAGATTAATACAAAATTTAATCTAAGTTTCCTAAGGTGCTAGTTATGCTAGCTCATTATGTAGTATTATAGCTTCTTCCATTATTCTATGCTCATAGAATTATATGTCTATGCTATAGCTTGTTTTTTGGTTTGTTTGCAGTTTCCTATATTAAAAAGTACTCTGTGGTTTGAAGCAGTTTGTAGTACCCTCTTATTAGCCGATACATATACATGACCACACAAACATTTATGTATTCTATGATTACATTCTCTTTGGTGTTGTGGTTAGAAAAACATATTGTGTTTGACATGGTTTTGACTTTCAAATTTAGATTTAAAAAATAAATGAAAAAGTTTGGTTTCTAAAGTTTCTAATACCTAAAACTCCAAATTCCTGGAACTATAGAAGTGTACTTTCTTTGTTAATTTCCTCTGTAATCTCCCTATGGTTATTTGGCACGTGGCGAAAGTCGGAACTAATGCTGTTTTGACATTTTCCCATAGAAAAAATGTTGTACAACTCCCCACTGTCAATGTCACTGAAGTGCCTTCTGATCGTGGTCACACTGTGTATAAATAACACGAAGTTATAAATAATTTTGAGTTAGTAGTCTTTGAGCAATGCCAAGAACAATTTAAAGGAAAATGTTCTCTTCCTTAAATCCTATATTTTTTCTGCTTGGGCGATGCTAGTGTATTATTCAATGAACTAATATTGTAAATAAAAGAAAGTTGTTGATTGCCTTCAATAAATTTAATGTGTGTGAATTACACTAAAATAACTCACTATTAATTCTATCTCTCAATAATATTAAGTAATCCCAACATTGCACTAACACATTTACTTTGTAGAGACCCTAGTGCGACGGTTCCAATGGAAGTTCACACCATAGTTCTTAGGCCTATAATCTTTCTCGTTCTTCGGCTGATCGATATACCAGATCCAGCCGTTCTTCTCACAGTGTTCAATAGCCTCATCTGGGGATACAAATTGAATCTTCATATTAGATAACGGGTCACCGGTAGATGTCCAGCCCATTAGGGGGTTTTCCCAGCGCTGGCGGGTGTCGAACTCCATCTCCCAGTGTTGGATGTTGTTGGTGCCACTCTGCATGGCATTCTTGGCAGGTTGGTAAATGCGAACACGTCGAGTCTTCACATGCTCTTCAGGAACACCAGTAATGGGAGAAATATCAACCTGAAAAATAACAATATAAAGATTAATAATAAACTCTTTCATCAAAGTCGGTCTTGATTACCTAGCTTTTGGTAAGTATACGTTTAAAAACTGATTATTTTTAATATTATTTACTGCGAATATTAAAAACAATTCTCCATAACAACATTTGCAAATTATAGCATTCTAGAGATGGAAAAAGGATTTCTTATTGTGTGAAGTCACCTCAGTTGTGTACACACGGCGTCATATCAAGTTACCCTTGTTGACATTAGGACGGTCCTTATGTCTGGGGCACAAGTGCTATTTTTCCACTGCAAGGGGGGTAACTTGATCTGACGCTGACTGTACCTAAGTAATTTTCATTCCAGTTATCTAATCAACCAGAAATGTTTTTCATTACTAGTCACAAAATGTTCAAATGTTCAGTGTGTGGTTATACACTTTTGATGCAAATATCATAGAATAAATTACTTTTTTTAATGTAAATATTGTAAAAGAGATATGGCGGAAAATATTTTAATTATTACACCTGTTTCAAAGTATCAAGTTCTTTCTTTTTTTTTTTTATTTTAAACCTTTTTTAACCTTTTTAACTAAATTACTTTTGTTAAATAAATTACTTTTGTTAAATAAATTACTTAGTGTTAGCACAGTTTCAAATAGTTGATAATGTTATCTTTGTTTTAAATGTAATCTGTCACTCTCCTGGTTTTGTTATTTATACCGGGTGCCCACGATACAGGACTTTTCCTAGTGGGGGACCTACTGTAATGCCCAATAACCCACATGTTTAATGGAAATAAAAACTATTTGTATTGTATCAAAAAGTGTACCTTTTTGGTGACTGAAATAGTGGCCGCTCCTTTATCTTCATCAGCCAAAATAACTTCATTCTCGATCTTTGGAGCCTCTTTCCGGCTTGAATGATCGTTGGAGGCGAATCGGGTACTACATCCAGACAGCGCAGGTAGAGATCTACAACGTACAATATAATTTTATTAATCATGTAAAAGTGAAACCAAAATGAATCAGAAAAAACACATTCTATGGGCTAAGAAATACCTAGAAAAACTAGACTTGGATAGTCCCGCAACGCGGCTAATTGCTTGTAACATATTTATGTTTTCATGAAGTAATTAACACGGGAAAAATATAATTTTTACTAAATCAAAATGATTATACAACTGCGAACATCTGTGAAAATTAGGGATGCAAACGATACATCGATTTTTTTCAAACATCGATGTATCGTTCATAAACATCGATGTTTTAACATCGATGTTGAAACCTAAAACATCGACGATACATCGTTCTTCATGAGCGATGTTTTATGAACTATATTTTATCATAGTGCTATCTTCCGTTGAAATTGAATTTTACTAAACCACTAGAAAAATCCACCAGCCACTAGAAGTAATTTTTTGCCACTAAATGGACAGTCAAAACAACCAGTTTTAGTAGAAAATCCACTAAGTTACTGCCTAACTGACACTTCTCTCAGTCACACACAACACAAGCGTTGATTTTGTTATTTAGCGTTTTGTGCCCTCTGCAATCTGCAATATAAAACAAACGCCTGCGATACTTGTGTTAAAAAAATATATTTATTCGATATATAAATGGTGATAAAAAACATCGAAAAAAAATCGATATATCGTTCATAAACTTCGATGTTTTCGACATCGATGTTTCAGTTTTGAAAATATCGATGTTCTAATATCGATGTTTTTTAAGAGCGATGTTGCATCCCTAGTGAAAATCTGATCTGACACCTGCTGCCTGACAGATGACAGATTTTTTTTTTGGTAAAATTTTAACGGCACTGGATTCTGGTCATACTGATATGATACTCCTTTCTACGAACTGGCCACTATGATTTTGACACAATCGCCATTTCGGAGATTAATGCCAAATTGTTTTCAGTTCTTGTATGTAGCGATAATTTAGTGAATTAAAGCCTAAATGCAGTACGGCTTTTGTATTATTTCAATTTAATTCACTAAATATGGAAAGATTTCTGAGGCCGGAACGATTCGACGGAGATCCTTCTCTAAGTTCCACGGGCCCCGAATGGCTACATTGGAAATGTACGTTCGTGAACTTCATCGCGGTACAAATCGAAGCGACAGCCGCTGCAACATCGCCCCAGGGGCAGACGCCTATTCTGTCTGACGGTACGAAATTGCAGTTACTGATCAATCATATCTCAACACGTGTATTCAACCTTATTAGTGACTGCAAAACGTATGATGAAGCGATGAAAACTTTGGACGCACTATATGTCAAGCCCAAGAACGAGATCACAGCACGACATCTTCTAGCCACAAGGCGGCAGCATCCAGGTGAAACAATAGACATGTACTTACAAGCCCTTAAACAGTTAGCTAGAGAGTGCGAATTTAAAGCTGTCGACGCTGACACAAACATGAGTGACAACATAAGGGGCGCCTTCATCGCCGGAATAAACTCGACCAAAACCCGAGAGCGTCTACTTGAGAACTTTACACTCACTCTGGATGAGGCCTACAAGAAAGCGCAATCAATGGAGATGGCTGAGAACAATTCCCGAAACTTCATTTCTCCGGTTGTTAATGCAATCAACCAACAAGCACAGTATACTAATGCGGATAACAATAATGTATATCCTGAAACTATGGCATCGTGTCAAACGACGGCAGCTACGAGGACCAATACGAACAACAGTAAACCTAGACAGACATCAAAATGCTTCTTTTGTGGAGGAGACCGCTTACACAATAGGAGGAACTGTCCAGCCTTCGCGACAAACTGCAAGAAATGCGGCAAGAGGGGACATTTTGCAGCTGTCTGTCGAAGCTCACCTCAAGCTGCTTCTGTTATCTCCCCTCGTGACTGTGCTCACTGCTCTGCATCCCACACGTCGGCTGCTGTGCCGGCATCACTGAAAAAAGCCACGATTCCCGCTTATATCAAAGGTGTTAGAGCAGAAGCGCTCGTAGATACAGGCAGCAGCATAAGCTTCATAAACGAAGACTTTGCGAATTTAGCCAATCTGAAGAAACGACCCTGTCATCAGATAGTATCAATGGCATCTACCTCTTTGACCTCACAGGTCACTGGAACCATATGCCAAACCGTCCAGTTAGGAGAAAACTCATACAGCAACGTCGAACTACTCGCAGTGAAGGACCTCTGCGCCGACATCATCATAGGTCACGACCTCCTCAGCCAGCATTCTACGCTAGAATTTTCCTTCGGTGGATCAAAAGAACCCCTCAAAGTATGCTGCGTCGCGGAAGCTACTGTTCCTGCTGTACAGTTGTTTGCTAACGTCACAACTGACTGCAAGCCTATAGCAATACGATCACGTAGGTACAGCCAAGAAGACCAGGAGTTCATAGCTGGAGAAGTTAAGAAGTTACTTGAACAAGGAATCATCGAGGAGAGTCAGTCGCCCTGGCGTGCACAAGTTTTAATCAGCAAGAATGCTAACCACAAAAAGCGCATGTGTATTGACTACTCTCAAACAATCAACCGGTATACATTCCTAGACGCCTACCCGCTGCCCAACATAGAAGAAATTGTTACAAAGGTAGCTAAATACTCTATCTTCAGCGCGATTGATCTCCAGAGCGCGTACCACCAGATACCTATCCTTGCTCGCGAGCGCCCTTATACTGCCTTTGAAGCTATGGGAAATCTCTACCAGTTTTGTCGGATTCCATTTGGAGTAACTAATGGGGTCTCGAGTTTTCAAAGGACTATAAACTGGGTAATCAGAAAGGAAGTTTTAGATGGAACCTTTGCGTATTTGGACGATATAACCATCTGCGGAAATACGCAACAGGAACACGATCGTAATCTAAACCGATTTCTGCAAGCAGCTAACAAGTACGGCTTGACAATGAATAAAGAAAAGAGCAAATTCAACCAGAAATCGCTCAACATTCTTGGATACACTATAGAAAACCATATCATTAAGCCGGACGGTGACAGATTAAACCCTCTTATCAACTTACCTCCCCCGAACGACACAGCATCGTTAAGAAGGACATTAGGGATGTTTGCACATTATTCCAAGTGGATTCCGAATTTTTCGGAGAATATATACGCCTTGGCACACGCTGCTCAATTTCCGCTCGGTGCAGAAGCTTTGAATGCTTTCAACAAACTAAAATCAATAATCGCAAAATCTGCTATTCACGCGATCGATGACAAGATGCCTTTTACTGTTGAGACTGACGCCTCCGAGCATACAATCGCTGCCACGCTCTCGCAAGACTCCAGACCTGTAGCGTTCTATTCCAGAACACTCAACAAAAGCGAACGCAATCATACAGCTGTCGAAAAGGAAGCATATGCGATTGTAGAATCTTTAAAGAAGTGGCGCCATTTTCTTATCGGAAAACCATTCAAGTTGATAACAGACCAAAGGTCTGTAGCGTTCATGTTCGATACGAAACACGCAAGCAAAATCAAAAACGAAAAAATACAGCGATGGCGACTGGAACTAGCGCCTTATACATACGATATAGTATATAGGCCAGGAAGAGACAATTTCGTAGCAGATACATTATCCAGAGTTTGTGCCAGCATTGACACCTCATTACGACTAGAAAGTTTAAATAAACTCCATGAGAATCTGTGCCACCCGGGTATAACTAGAATGCATCACTGGCTTAAAACAAAAAACCTCGCCTATACGGTGGAAGAAATAAGGACGATGACGAATAACTGCAGGATTTGCGCCGAAATTAAACCTAGATTCTTCAGAAACCCAGACCCGCAGCCAGAACTTATCAAGGCCACGTCGGCTTTTGAACGCCTAAGCATAGATTTCAAGGGCCCGCTCCCCACCAATACGAACAATCGTTACATACTAACGATCATCGATGAGTACTCCAGATTCCCCTTTGCTTTTGCTTGCTCCGACATGAGTGCAAGAACTGTCGTAAGGAATCTGAACAATCTTTTTATGCTATTTGGCATGCCAAACTTCATCCATTCAGATCGGGGGACGGCCTTTTTATCCGCAGAAGTAAAAGAATACCTGCACTCACGCGGAATCGCCACCAGCAGGACGACGGCGTACAACCCTCAGGGAAACGGACAGGTAGAGAAACTGAATGCCACCCTCTGGAGAGCGATCCGACTCGGCCTGCGCTCGCACAATCTACCAATCGAGCACTGGGAGAAAGTTCTTGACAACGCCTTGCACTCTATCAGATCGCTGCTATGCACTGCAACGAACTGCACGCCACATGAACGGATGTTCAAGCACGCTCGCAAATCTCCAAATGGCAGTAGCATCCCAACATGGCTATCAAACGCTGGGCAAGTATTAGTCAAACGCTGTGTTCGAGCAAATAAGTACCAGCCTACGGTCGAAGAAGCTGAGATAATCGAAGTGAACCCCGACTATTCAATCGTAAGATTGAGCAACGGACGAGAGACGTCTGTGTCTAACCGACATTTAGCCCCAATCGACGAAGTAAGAGAGGGGACAGCGCGCGAAGATTCAGGATCTGTAGAGCACGATTATATCACAGAGATCCCTACACTGCGAAACCCTAACGAGGCCCCAGAAATATTGACGCTGCAAAACTCTGAGCCTCTAGAGTCGCCGACAGACCCAGAGTCATGTGAGGCACCAGCGGAAAATCAGCCCAGAGCTTCACTGCGAGCTGCCAGCGATGAGAGCCCATCAGTTACGCGGACTCTCACTCCTCCGCCAGCTGGACCTCAGCAAGACGGGACTTTAAGGAGATCCGGCCGATCTAGAAGACTACCTTATCATTTACAGGACTTCACCCTTTAGCGGCGGAGAATGATATGATACTCCTTTCTACGAACTGGCCACTATGATTTTGACACAATCGCCATTTCGGAGATTAATGCCAAATTGTTTTCAGTTCTTGTATGTAGCGATAATTTAGTGAATTAAAGCCTAAATGCAGTACGGCTTTTGTATTATTTCACATACTTACAGCCAAATCTTTATTTCAAGGTTTTTCTTGCGTCCTACTTATTCAAGTCATGAATTATTTCTGACTTAAATCAACGTTTTCTTGCTATTTCACTGATGCTTGTGTCATAGAGTTTGACATATGATATCTTGGAAGTTGTCACGATTGTCATGTCATATACGTAGCTGGAAATTTAGTTTATTAAAAGTTATTATTCCAGATATTATCGCTATTTTACTCTCAATTTAATAAACTAAATTGTATCGAATGTTTTTCCGTAAATAAAATGACTACAAAAATACACGCGGAGAAGAAAGAAAATGGCGGCGCAAAATTTTCTCGTTATTTGCGGCCCGACCGATTCGATATCGACCCCGGAGCCCCTGCAGCTGACATCAAGTGGGAGCACTGGCTAAACACTTTCAACAACTTTCTAAACACGGAGATCGAAGGTGAAGTTGAACCCAACTTAAAGATGAGCATTCTCGTAAATCATTTATCGTCTAATGTCTATGCTATCATTCGGGACTGCGATGACTACCAATCGGCTATGGAACTTCTGAACTTAACTTACTCCAAACCGAGCAATGAGATTCATGCTCGGCATATCTTAGCCACCCGGAAGCAGCAACCAGGAGAGTCAATACTCGACTACTTAAGAAATCTAAAGCAACTAGCGCATGATTGTAACTTTAAAGCGGTTACTGCGGCTGAAAATAAAAGTGAGTACACTCGCGACGCCTTTATTGCTGGTCTTGCGTGCCCAAAGATTCGTCAAAGACTATTGGAGCATTACAAACTAACTTTGGACGATGCCTTGAATCAAGCGGTCGCATTAGAAACTGCAGAGAGAAACTCATTATTATACTCCAACTCTATTAACTTAAATGCAGCGCTATCTCCGACTCCACCAGTTCCATTGGTTGTTGACTCAAACTCAAGCAACGCTCACCTAGCAGCTACTACCTCGCGTACCACGCCCCAAAGACGTTGTTTCTTCTGTGGTAGCCGAAATATACATCAAAGGGTGAAATGCCCCGCTTTTAACGCGGTCTGTCAAAAATGCTCAAAAAGAGGTCACTTTGCAAGTGTCTGTAGAAGTGCAGGAACCGCTAATGCATTGAATGTTGAAAATACTTATGACAATCCCGGAGAGGGGTCCGTCTATTCTTCCTGCATCGCTGCGGCATCGCCTATTGGCCTCGGAAAGGCAATAACCCCCGTTTTCATCAATGATTTGCGTGCTGACGCCTTGATAGACACCGGCAGTTCAGTAAGCTTTATAAACAAGAAACTCTCTGAAGATATGGGACTAACACGAAAGCCCTGCAAGAAAGCTATAACGCTAGCGTCGCTCAACCACGTGTCATTTGTTGAAGGAGTATGCTTTGCATGTATCAAACTAAACAACCACATATACAAGAGCGCTCCTTTACTTGTCGTACCACGCTTATGCGCCGATCTCATAATTGGACATGACTTACTGAGGAACCACAAGTCTTTAGAACTAAAATTCGGAGGGCCGCGGGAAGCTCTACAAATCTGTGTTATGGAAGCTTCGGTCCCTCCTGCGTTGCTATTCACAAACCTTTCTCCGGAAACTAAACCCATACAAATCAAATCCAGAAGACACTCCCAAGAAGATGAGCGCCTTATCCGAGATGAGGTTCACTCTCTCTTAGAAGACGGAGTAATACGGCCGAGCACGTCGCCTTGGCGCGCTCAAGTGCTCATTACAGGAGGTACCACTCATAGGAAAAGGATGGTGATAGACTACTCCCAAACGATTAATAGATACACAGAACTTGATGCATTCCCATTACCGAACATAGAAACCATAATATCCAATGTTTCTAAATACAAAATTTTTAGCCAAATCGACCTCAAATCAGCTTATCACCAGGTGCCGATTCCTGAAAAGGATAGTAAATACACGGCTTTTGAAGCCTGCGGCAATTTGTACGAGTTCACCAGAATTCCGTTTGGGGTAACTAACGGAGTAGCGGCATTTCAAAGGACACTACAATACATTATCAATTCCGAAAAGCTGAAAGGAACATTCGCTTACCTGGATGATGTTACGGTCTGCGGTAAAGACAGGATAGAGCATGACGAAAACTTAGATAAATTCATGAAAGCGGTGGAAAAATACAAACTTACGCTGAATAAACAAAAATGTGTCTTCGCGGCGGAGACCATAAACCTATTGGGTTACACTATCCACAACCACCAGATCAAACCTGACAAAAGTCGCCTAGAGCCGCTACTGCGCTTGCCCATACCAGAGGACCGACCATCATTAAAAAGAGCTCTCGGTATGTTAGCCCACTACTCGAAGTGGATCCGGGACTTTTCAAAAAAAATCAAGCCCCTAGTTTCTTCAAAGCTTCCTTTGAATGAGGAAGCTAGAAAATGTTTTGATATTTTAAAGCGTGATATTTCTGAAGCCTCGCTTATAGCAATTAAAGAAAATGAAATATTCACCGTTGAAACCGACGCGTCTGATTCTGCGATCGCGGCTATCCTGTCACAGAATGAACGGCCAGTTGCATTTTTTTCTAGATCCCTGTCTGATTCTGAACGCCGCCACTCTTCCATTGAGAAAGAAGCTGCAGCTATAGTCGAAGCTTTAAGAAAATGGAGGCATTACTTACTTGGCAAAAACTTTTTACTTATTACTGATCAAAAGTCGGTAGCTTTCATGTTTAATCAGCAACAAAGCAGCAAAGTGAAAAACGAGAAAATAGAAAGATGGAGGCTCGAACTTTCTTCGTACAGATACGATATCATCTATCGTCCAGGGAAGGAAAACACTGTAGCGGACGCGCTGTCTAGAGTCTGCCTTTTCCTGAACACAAGTAAGCTCTACGAGTTGCACAATAACCTTTGCCATCCCGGAGTCGCGAGAATGGCTCATTGGATTCGTTCTAAGAATCTTCCTTATTCTTTAGATGAAATCAAGAAAATGACAGCGTCTTGCCGAGTTTGTGCCGAAATCAAACCACGGTTTATACGAGCACAAGGGGTCCTAATCAAAGCCATGGCCCCATTTGAAAGACTAAATATTGATTTTAAAGGCCCCTTACCCTCAAAAACGTCAAACAAGTATGTATTGACTATAATAGACGAGTACTCGAGATTCCCATTCGCTTATCCCTGCAAAGACTTAAGTGCTGCTACCGTTGTGCAATGCTTGAAGGACTTATTCCATACCTTCGGCTTTCCACTATACATTCACTCAGACAGAGGTACTGCCTTTATGTCCGAAGAATTGCGAAGGTATCTAGTCAGTGTCGGCGTAGCTACCAGTAGGACTACACCCTACAACCCGCAAGGTAACGGACAAGTGGAAAGATTAAACGGCACACTGTGGCGCGCGATACAACTACGGCTTAAATCTCATAACTTTGGAATCGATGAATGGGAGAAAGTGATAGGCGTTGCCTTACATAGTATACGCTCTCTCCTTTGCACGTCCACTAACGAAACGCCCCATGAGCGAATATTCAAGCATCCGCGCCGGTCAGTCAGCGGAGAATCAGTTCCGACTTGGTTGATGTCTCCCGGTCCGGTGTTGGTCCAGAAGCATGTGAGAGCGTCTAAGTACGACCCATACGTAGAACAAGCTGACCTCATTCAAGGAAACCCGGCCTACTCTCTTGTACGGTACGCAGACGGAAGGAGGGCGACCGTCTCAAATAGGCATCTCGCCCCGTTCCCTGCACCGGAAGAGGATGAAGATGATATGATAGACGAGAAAGTGGCAGAAGAAAATGTAGAGAATGCACCCGAAGACATTCCTTCGCAGGAATCGCCTAGTCAAATTGGAGATCAGGCCTCTAATAACGAGAGCGACGCCAGCGCTTGCCGCCCGACACGCGTTAGGCGCGAGCCTGTTCGCTTTGCCGATTACGTCCAGCATTAAAAGACGGCGGGGTGAATGTCATAGAGTTTGACATATGATATCTTGGAAGTTGTCACGATTGTCATGTCATATACGTAGCTGGAAATTTAGTTTATTAAAAGTTATTATTCCAGATATTATCGCTATTTTACTCTCAGCTTGCTACGTATTTTTTTTCCCACTCAAGCGCGACTTCTTTCATGGTGCGGACTCTATCAAAATTTTTGAGAACCAATCAACTTGACTTGAAATTATATTTTGGCGAAAAGTCATCATATTAAATATTGGCGCTACTTTCACTCTAAATGGACTTCCATTTTTGATGGTTCCATATCCAAATGCGAAAAACGGATTTTATTTGTGACATCAGCATAGCATAATATTGCCACCAGTCAGAGAGTAACTTTTATACCACCAGTATTTAAGTTACTCTATGATGGCCACTATGATTATTGCAACATTATTTCTCGGCTGTCAAGTTTTTGTCAATAAAAGTAAGAATTTGGCTTCGATTTTGATTGGCGTATTTCGCAATAACAAGAAATATTTTTGATCATTTAAATACGTGATATACTATTTTAAAAGTGTATGTTTGGAATAGTATTTAATTTAAGGTAAACCATGGTTGCCTGGGTCTTCTTTAAAAAGAATAAACTTGAACCATCTGTTTTCTTGTAAAGGTAAGATTATTCCTATATTTTATCGATTAAGGGCTCCAAAATGTTGCTTTATAACGAAACATTAACTATCTTCAGCTATATAAATACTTCCATGATTTTCTGGCTTTTGAAAGTAGTTTAAAAAACCGGTCACCTTATCAAATAACATTTGTCCTTGAAGAAAGTTTCAAAGATTTTTTGCACATTAATCAACATGTAAAAATACGTTTCTATAAAGTGGAAGCTTTAACTGACTCTTTAAAGTTTGTATTCTTCTATTAAGCAAGCTTGTTTCTTTAAAAAATATTTTCTTCAAACTTAAGGTGACACTGCGAAGATACTAATGCCGCTAAGGGATTTATTTTAATTGCTATTGTATGGTGATTATTGTTTCTTTTAGGAAGAAATTATTACATAGGTGGGTCACAAAAACTTGTTACTACTATTGTTGTTAATAATGTTGTTTTCTTAAAGTATTTGTTGCTTAATTTTTAGAAAAGTCTCCTATTTGCCACAATCAATATAATTACTTGACGGTGCTAGTATCGTCGTGGCGTCGCCTTAATAAGATGTAAAATATATATGATGACAGCGGTGGCGCTAGGCATCTCCGACCACCAGACCTCAAATACCCGGTGCAGCAAAGTCAATGTGACTAATCAATGATGATGAGCCGCTTGGGCCTGGCCTCCCCTAGGAAAAAATCCCTAGTTACACCAATGCTTGTCTGGGAAAAACAGGGGACCTGGGAACCTAATTTCGCGAACATCTAGCACCGCCACTGTATAATGCTTCAACCTATCAGACTCTATGACTATTATTAGCGTTTACAACTTGATTATGTAACTGTATAATTTTGTGCAGCAGAATAAACATATTCATAATGTTCAAGCTCTAATCTATTTAATTATATTCAAGCTCTAATCTATTTAATAATATTCAAGCTCAAAATTGGTTCAGTCTTCACGATGGGAGAACAGATTTTTGGCTTCATCTCAAAGATGAAGTCTCAAAGATAATCCAATAAGTGAAGTTTAGTATGATGGTCTACATTATGGCATCTTTTGTAGGCTCTTCCCCTAATTCATTAATCAAAGACACACTTTTTTTTTGTTCTGAAAAGTAAGGGATGAGAAGGTTGCATTATATTTTAGCTGTAAAAATTTAAAAATAGAAGATTTGCCAACATTTTTTTTCTCTATATTTCAGAGTGCCACTACAACCAATCATGTTATAAGGAGATTGTAGCCCCTAGGAGGCTGCGGAGCTGAGCTCTTCAGTACCTGCAAATTCTCCTATTAGATTCTCATTCTTCGAGTCCAACTCACATATCTAGAGATAGTTCATTGACTTTATTGTATATTCTTACTTAAGATATTTTAACGATGAGTAAAAATAAGGCAGAAGTGGATTGCACCCGTCGCTGCAAGTCTCGCAGCCATGGGCAGGCTCTTACAAGTGCCATCACCAAGAGATCGATCAGCGATGAAGCTCTTGCCAGCTATATTAAGGCCACCTGTGCAAATTTCATCAAGGCGTTTGACTTTGAGGTGGGTATTGGAATTCTCTGTAAAACCGTAGGAGAGCCACGCTTCGCCATGAATAGGCCGGCTCGACTAGAGTGATAAACTGATAACACAACCTCCCAGAGAACCGGCGTGAAGCAGCACTGTGGTGTGTTTCGCAGCGAGTGAGGGTCCTGGAGGCCCAATCCAGTAGGTAAAGGGGTTTAAAAATTTGGGAGCGCACTTGTGACTCCACTGGTATCGCGGGTATCCAAGGGCGGCGGCAATCGCTTACCGTTTGGTGATCCGTCTGCTTGTCTGCCACCTATCAACTAAATAGAAGAACGAAATCATTACTTTTGTGTAATTTAAAAATGCAATCGAAAAATAGTCCCCAAAAATGGAAAGGTAAAATACTCAGTTTGGCTGCTTTCAAGATGGTAGAAAAGGAGATGGCTGAATTGGCTTATACAGCTTTGAAGCACATGCTGAAGTACAGAATATAAAATACCTACAGGTAATCTACTTTGTGACGATGGACTAGAATGCTATCCATTAAAAAAGTGGAGCCAATAAACTGGGCCTTAGAAACAAAAACTTTAAATGCCTTTCAGGGTCGTACAGCTCTTCACATGGCTGCGTCGCGTGGCCGTTCACAGCTGATGGAGTGGCTGGCCCGTCACTCCTCAGAAGCCTTCGCCAATGCACGGGACCGAGAGTCAGGGTATACGCCGCTGCATAGGAGTATTTTCTATGGGCAAATTAGAACTGCTGTTAACCTTATGAAAATGGGTAATTAGTTTTGATTATTAAGTGTTTATTTTTGTAATAGGGTTCAAATGAGCAGACTTATCACCTGGTGGTAATCGGTTGCCGTTGCCCATTAACATCCGCAATTCCAGTGGAGTCACAAGTTCTGGGAAAATCCCAGCAGCGAACTTGTGACTCCACTGGAAAGATTCCGTGTACAACCTGTGCGGATAAAGAATGAATTTATCCGCACAGGTAGTATGTGTTAATTTTATTTTTATTGCTTAAGGAGACTCAACAGCATTTTTAAAATGATCATTCCTAAAAACTAAGATTAGACACTTAGCCAATAACAGAGTTCCACGGTTATCTAAATTACATCTAGAATAATTACAAAAAGATATGTAACAAATAAATCGATATCTCCGTGGTGCGTCTTAGGTTAGTACCAACAGAGCATAACAACAAAGCGTAACAAGTGTAGCAGTAAGGAATGTACTTTTAATTGAGTTACGTAATTTGTTTACATATATTATTAAATAGCAGATTATTTATATTAAGTACTCTTCGCACACTTTTTGCGTGGCCGGTGCCGGCCACTCGCGATACAGTATTGTGTCCACAATTAGTGGCTACTTGCCACCTTCGATTGTGAGGTACCAAAACACATAGCACGCGACAGGACAGCATTCAGTGGTTATGGTATTGTTGATCTGTCTGCGCCGAGCTTAAGCCTAGTTTCTGCTCTCAACCTCCAGCAGACATTGATAAAAGCATAATGTATTCACTTCTTTCACAGGCGTTAACACCGACATAGTCGACAAGGACGATTACAAAGCATTAGAACATGCTATGCTAGACCGGCAGTACATGTACAAACACGACGGCTTGCAGCCCAGCGACGTGTATGTGTGGGGCAGCAACTCCAACTATACCTTGGGCACTGGTACTCAGCAGCAGCGGAATGCGCCGGAGCTGCTGGGCTCTTTCAACAGGACCAACACTTGTGTTCAACAGGCAAGTGTTAGATGTACTATTGACATAGTGAAAAGTCGTTTATGGTGCAACCACCCTGGTCTAGAGAACCACGAGTATTTTCACTAATCCAATAAAAATAATATATGGGAGGCCAACTGTGTATAGCTGTGTGGTCCCCGGCAGAGTAGAATAGGCCACCCTCACTCTTACCGAGGTGTCGTAAAAGGCGACTAAGGCATAGCTGCTGGTATGATCATCAGCACCCAGAGAAGGAAAACTCTGAATTTATATCAAAACCCTCGCCAACCCGTCTACCAAGCGTGGTGAGTATGGCAATTACCCCTCATGTGATTGAGGGAGGCCCGTGCCCCAGCAGTGGGGACTTAAATGGGCTGACGATTATAGATTGTAGGTACTAGATTTCTATATCGCTCTATTTGCAAAATGCGCATTCCTCTTAAAGTAAGCGTGAGATTACTTGTTTCATTGGCCATCGCAATGCTCAATCATTCGTTTCGTGATTCTTTAGATAAATAGAAAAATATTTTTAGCATAAATTAATAACTTTTTTCTTGTATTGACATTTCTACCAGAAAAGAAAAAATATGCAGAATAATGACAATTAACGTCAAGGCGTTTTTCAATATGACCTTTTGTAAAATTCGTTTATAATTCAGTTTAAAATGCATACAGTTGGTTTACCTCGGACGTGTCTCGGCTTCACGAACATATTCTTCTTTCTGTGTGGTTTCGTTGGCGCCGTGATCTGTATATGGTGCGTTTTCAACACGCAGTTCTTCCGCGATGTCAACTACACTATCACGAAGAGTTCCCTGGTGGGAACCATAGCGGACTTCGTTAGTTTGAAGCTATGGGTCACCCCGATGACCACGATACTGATCATCGTTGCGTTCTTGACTATGATGACTTCATGCTGCGGTATCCTCGGAGCCGCCTGCAAGGTCAAATGTGCAGTGAAAAGCTACATATTCCTCGTCACTACTATATCCTCAGTCGCTTTCTGGATCTTCTTCATCTCTGGTGTCTATAATATCTATACCCAAAACGAGAAAACAAGACAATCTTTAGAAAGATCCATTCATTCCAACTATGGGAAAGAACACGATCTGTTCACTTACTTTTGGAACTACATCATGATGAATTATGAGTGTTGCGGTATTAACAACTATAAAGACTTCGCTGGGTCCAACTGGCAGAAGATCAATAAGAGACTGTACCCAGTGGAATGTTGCAAGCTGCAGAACAGGACGAGTCTCACACCTGCGTCGAAAGATTGCACCTTAAGATCCGGTCCGGATATAGAAGCCTTCACAGATACCGGTTGTTTTGTAGTTTTGAGTAAAGCATTGGAAACAAATAAAGGAAAGATGATATTCTATATTGTTATGCTAGCTATTTCCTATTCGCTGCTTATGCTTTTCGCGTACTGTATAATACGAGGGGAGCCGTTACTTGCGGCGATGGCGGGAGACTTCTCATTTTTGCCGTCGAAGGTTCATCAGAATCCCAATCAGATTCAGCAGATGGTACAACCCCGGCCTACGTATATGGAGGAGGTTGATAGGTCCTATATTGAAGAGCCTCCGAAGAAGGTAGTGAGGGTCGTATCGGCTGTGAACCCTTTTCAGACGTATAAGTTCACGCCCAACGCCTACAGTGGTGATATGTATCCACATCATATTGGATAGCTAAAAAATAAATGATTGTAATGAAAGAGTTGTTTTTATTACCATTGCAGTATTTTATTATTTAGGGATATTGTAGCTTTCCTCGTGAAATGGGACTCTAAAAGTAGGTACATACTGGATTTCGAAAATTCTTCTAATAATAAACTTCCACTTCTGGAAGTTAACGCCCAATACGCTTTACGACTTGAGAGTATTTTGTAGTTAATGTACGGACACCCAATACTTCGCCAATCCACGTACGAATTTGCCCGTATGGATGACAACCTAGTTAACACTGTCCCCTTCGTCTTAACATGTAATTCCCGGTTGCGGCCAAAGCTTTCGCACTAGAGCCTGAGGGGTGCTTGGACCATGTTTCAGGATTTGGGAGGAGTCTGGTGTTTACAATGAAGCAACTGCCGTCTGACCTTCGCAACCCTTTAATAGGGGAACCAGACCAACTGAATCATGGATACACGTTTCAGAAACTATCCGAAACGTGCAGGTTTCCTCACGATATTATTATCGCTTTCTTTGTTTTATGGTCTATAGGCTAATGCTTGACCACAATCGCACCTGATGGAACCTTAACCTAGATAACACTGTATTGTGTTATATTTCCCATGTTCTGTTTGCCTCGTCATCTCGTCAACTAAATAAACATTATCTTGAATACCTCATCTGCACCCGTTTGGATCGGTGGTAGTGAACGCTGCCTGTGGTACAAGGGTTGCGGGTTCGATCTCCGCACAGTACAAACAATTGTGTGCATGAACACGTCTGTTTGTATTGGGCTGGGTGTTTTCTATGTATTATAAATATGTATTTACAAAAGAAAAGTATTAAATGTATGTATGTATGTATGTATGTATTTGTGATTCCGCTATTGATTCTGATATCCGTGACACATGTGCTTAAGCTACCTATCTCAGAGTCAGATCAATGAATGTAATGTTGTTAAAATTTATTATTATTTATTTTATTATTTATCTGCAGGTGTGCTTAGGCAAGTTCCATAGCGTGTGGGTGTGTTCCGGGGCTACGGATGGTGAGGTGTGGTGCTGCGGACAGACAGCACGCGCCGGGGGCCCTCATTCCACAGCCCTGCAGCCTGTCCCGCTCAGGCTGTCCGAGCCGTGCGTCCGAGCCGCTGTCATGCTCAATTCTACGGTGTTCCTGCTGGAGAGTGGCACTGTAAGTTAAGCATATGGTGGTTTAGATGGGCTGGGCGCGCTTACCCATGACTCCACAGCCCTGCAGTCTGTCCCGCTCAGGCTATCTGAGCCGAGCGTCCGATCCGCTGTCATGCTCAACTCTACCGTGTTCTTGCTGGAGAGTGGCACTGTAAGTTAATCCTGTGGTGGTGTAGATGAGCTGGTCGCGCTAGCCCATCACTCCACAGCCCTGCAGTCTGTCCCGCTCAGGCTGTCTGAGCCGTGCGTCCTAGCCGCCCTCATGCTCAACTCTACCGTGTTCTTGCTGGAGAGTGGCACTGTAAGTTAATCTTATGATGATGTAGATGAGCTGGTCGCGCTAGCCCATCACTCCACAGCCTAGCAACCTGTCTCGCTCAGGCTGTCTGAGCCGAGCGTCCGATCCGCTGTCATACTCAACTCTACGGTGTTCCTGCTGGAGAGTGGCACTGTAAGTTAAGCATATGGTGGTTTAGATGGGCAGGTCGCGCTTACCCATCACTCCACAGCCCTGCAGTCTGTCCCGCTCAGGCTGTCTGAGCCGTGCGTCCTAGCCGCTCTCATGCTGAACTCTACCGTGTTTCTGCTGGAGAGTGGCACTGTAAGTTAAGCCTATGGTGATGTAGATAAGCTGGTCGCGCTAGCCCATCACTCCACAGCCCTGCAGTCTGTCCCGCTCAGGCTGTCTGAGCCGTGCGTCCGAGCGGCTGTCATGCTCAACTCTTACGTGTTTCTGCTGGAGAGTGGCACTGTAAGATAATCCTATGATGATGTAGATGAGCTGGTCGCGCTAGCCCATCACTCCACGGCCTTGCAACCTGTCTCGCTCAGGCTGTCTGAGCCAAGCGTCCGAGCCGCTCTCATGCTCAACACTACCGTGTTCTTGCTGGAGAGTGGCACTGTAAGATAATCCTATGTCAATGTAGATGATCTGGTCGCGCTAGCCCATCACTCCACAGCCTTGCAACCAGTCTCGCTCAGGCTGTCTGAGCCGAGCGTCCGATCCGCTGTCATGCTCAACTCTACGGTGTTTCTGCTGGAGAGTGGCACTGTAAGTTAATCCTATGATGATGTAGATGAGCTGGTCGCGCTAGCCCATCACTCCACGGCCTTGCAACCTGTCTCGCTCAGGCTATCTGAGCCGAGCGTCCGATCCGCTGTCATGCTCAACTCTACGGTGTTCCTGCTGGAGAGTGGCACTGTAAGTTAAGCCTATGGTGGTTTAGATGGGCAGGTCGCGCTTACCCATCACTCCACAGCCCTGCAGTCTGTCCCGCTCAGGCTGTCTGAGCCGTGCGTCCGAGCCGCTGTCATGCTCAACTCTACCGTGTTTCTGCTGGAAAGTGGCACTGTAAGTTAATCTTATGATGATGTAGATGAGCTGGTCGCGCTAGCCCATCACTCCAAGCCCTTGCAACCTGTCTCGCTCAGGCTGTCTGAGCCGTGCGTCCGAGCCGTTCTCATGCTTAACACTACCGTGTTCTTGCTGGAGAGTGGCACTGTAAGTTAATCCTATGATGATGTAGATGAGCTGGTCGCGCTAGCCCATCACTCCACGGCCTTGCAACCTGTCTCGCTCAGGCTATCTGAGCCGAGCGTCCGATCCGCTGTCATGCTCAACTCTACGGTGTTCCTGCTGGAGAGTGGCACTGTAAGTTAATCCTATGATGATGTAGATGAGCTGGTCGCGCTAGCCCATCACTCCACAGCCTTGCAACCTGTCTCGCTCAGGCTGTCTGAGCCGAGCGTCCGATCCGCTGTCATGCTCAATTCTACGGTGTTCCTGCTGGAGAGTGGCACTGTAAGTGAAAGTAATGTATTCCCATGGTGGTGTAGGAAGACAGGCTGCCCTCATTCGGCAGCCCTGCAGCCTGTCCAGTTCAGGCTGTCTGAGAAGTGTCGGAGCCGCTGTCATGCTCAACTCTACGGTGTTCCTGCTGGTGAGTGGCACTGTAAGCTATTCCATAGCCAGTAAAACTAACAAAAATTTCTACAAAAGGTTTTAAAGTTTTCATCCGATGTACACCTTTACATCAAACACATTTGGTTCGATATAAAATAGACTCCTCTAGCATAAATCCTCTTTCCAATAGAGGCGAAAAATAACCAAGCGGGTCACCTTATTGTAAGTAAATCAGCGCCGCAATAAACATCTGTGAAATCAGAGAGATCGGTGATGCGTTGCCGGCGTTTTAGTTCGGTTTTGTTTTGTGTCATAGGGGGCATGCAAGCTGACGGATGACCAGATAGTAAACGAGGACCAATCGAAGAGGGAAGGGGAGTTGCAAGGTTGGCAGCGCTTGTGACCCTATAGTCCATAAATATAGCTTGATGAGAATGAATCATTGGGGTTACAGAAAAAATATTATTAGGTCTATAGTAATAAAAATTCTATGGAATGAAACTTCATTAAAATGAAAAACCTTATGTCTATTGAAATAAAGGCCAAGTGACAACTGTCATTTCAATCAAGCTATATTTTACGGAATATATAAGTATCAGCCTATATACTGTCCCAGGGCAGTGCAGGGCAGGGCTAAAGCCTCCATCATAGAAATCAAGTCATCGCTACTATGATGGGATTAGGCTTAATCACCACGTTTGCCTAATGCGGATTGGTGATCCCAAACTCGAGCTATGATCGAAACATACCTTTGCTCCACCTGGGAATCGAACCCAGGACCCCGAGATCACGGCCCGGTAGACTAACAGGGCGTCATGGAGTATAATGTTGCATAATCCATGGGCGGCGGCATTAATATTTTACCATCAGGTGATACGTCAGCTCGTCTGACACCTATCACTTGAAAAAGCCTCATTCTTAATTTCCAGATAGTCCAGTATACCCTGAACAGCACGGAAAACATCAGCCACTCCGCTGCTAAGAGCACCACCTCGATAAGGTTGCCAAACGTGAAGCCTCTGCTTAAGCTGTCGAACCCACTAGGATTGGTGGCGGGGCGCTCGCACGCCGTGGTTTGGAACATCCACGCGGTGTACACGTGGGGTCTCAACCAGGGGCAGTTAGGGCATTCCCAAGAGGATAAAGTCGTGCCTGCGCCTAAAAGGGTGAGTTTTCTTAGTGAAGTAATAAAAACTTTCGTTTTCCATGAATTTAACACTCCCAAAAGGCTTAAGGCCGTTGGGGCGGACAGGTACTCGAGTGGAGGCCACGTACAGGAAATCGCAGCCGTGGCAGGCCCCCCACAAGGTGGACCGACGATCTGGTGAAGGTCGCGGGAATCCATTAGATGCGGGCGGCGCAGTTCTAATCTGTGTGGAAATCATTGGGGGAGGCCTATGTCCAGCTGTGGACGTCTATTGGAATGATGATGATGCTGATGATGAAAAGGCTTGTCCTAGCAGCAAACCTTGTACCTTATTTTTGAGTTTCTGATATGTCCATCAAAGGATTTCGAATTCGAAGTATCGGCACTGCGTCACCTTAACCGAAAGTGAGTGTCTTTTTAGCTCCCGAATGCGAGAGCACGGATCCATGCTCATGAGATCCACGACATTTTTATTCGATTTTGAATGTATAATGTATGATCATTGCAATAAAGTCTGAAGTTTATTTATTTTCTGTTTTCCCGAATGATTGAACTATCCATAGAAACATCATTTAGAAAAATGACATCATTTAGTAAAACGAATTTTTCGTTATTTATGAACAGTTAAAAGTTGGCTATCATGTCCTGAGCCTATACTTTTTTTTTATATGAGAGGTGGCAGACGAGCAGACGGATCACGTGATGGTAAGCAATTCCGCCGCCCATGGACACCCGCAACACCAGTGCAACACCAGTACTATAGTGTATTACAGTGCCACGAACTTTTTGCTGTATTTTGGAAAATATTTCGTGAAGTTAAGTTATTGTTACATTTTATTGTACATATTTTGTTAAGTAAGGAACTGTAATAACAAACTTTTTTAGTAAAACTGCCAAGAATATATTTAAAAAAAGTTTTATGTGTATGCGTACATTTCCATTCCGTTCGATTTATCTGTAAGAATTTAAAGGTAAACTTATATTTAATTGAAATAAATTACACATAAAGGTACATTAGTTATTCACAAATGATATAAAAGAGAACGAACGAAGATATGGCAACGCATTGTGATGCCCCGTGTGTCGCAGATGTCCATGGGCGGCGGTAATTCACTTACCATCAGGTGAGCCGTCTGCTCGTTTGTCTGCCATAATGTAAAAAAAAAGTGATAGATTTATGTCTGCCAAATATTTGCCGCAATAATTCAACTAAAAACTGTACATAGTCTAGTGCGCTCGAAACTCGCGCCATGTTGCCGCCATCGCGGGTGTTATCTTTGGGCTACTTCCCACATTCAAGAGGTTTATTGGGTTATGGGCTTGTTTATCTACGAGCTACCATCGCTCTTGTAAAATGTATTTTTGTTCTATGGCCTAAATAGTATATACAGACAAAAGCCTCTAAAATAAATGAAGGAAATAAAAAAATATATTTTTGTAAAGGTGGCAATATCGATGAACAACAAGGAAGAAGCTGGTCTGCAGCTGGCGGCGGCGGGGGACGCGGCCACCGTGGTCACCACGAGCCGCGGCGACGTCTACCTGCTGCATAAGTACATCTGCAAGAAGATCGCTATCAAGTTAGTTCTGTTTGAAACTATAGGCTTTAAAAGTAAAATAAATAAATAAATATATCACAACATCACATACATTGATCTGACTCCGAGATAGGTAGCTCAAGCACCTGTGTTACGGATATCAGAACCAAGAGCGCAATCACAAATATATACATTTAATACTTTTCTTTTGTAAATAAATACATAATTATATAAAGACAGGGGGCCTAATTTGAACCAGACGTTACGTCGTGATCGGAGTTCCCTCCCTTTCACAGGCGGTGTGTTTCTCCTTAGTTAAGATGTCGCAGATATTCTCCTTCATAGGAGTTAATATGTGAAAATATAAAAAATGCTGTTGTTCCAATTATTTTTAGATTAAATTAGAGAATGAAATTTTAATAGTAATTTGTTGCTTTAAGACAGATAAGTCTTCGGCAAGTGTGCGTAGAGGCCAAGGTGAGCGAGCAAGGCGTATACTCCCGAGTGACGGTGCTACTACTCACCAACGTGGGACAACTTCTTATCTGGCAGGACACCACTAACAGACTTACCAGGTACCCCTTCTATGTAATCTTTGACCAGGGACCAGTGTACCTACACTACATAACTCGTCATCATCCTAGCGTGTCATCCAAAGCCTTGGTTCTCGTTTTGAAAGATAGACATTTTATTTGGTTTTGGCTATTGACAGATAGCAGTTCATTTTGGTTCTTGTTTTTGACAGAAAGCCATTTCATTTTGGTTCTCGTTTTGAAAGATAAACATTTTATTTAGTTTCGCTATTGACAGATAGCAGTTTATTTTGGTTCTTGTGTTTGACAGAAAGCCCAAGTTCTCGTTTTGAAAAATAGTCATTTTATTTGGTTTTCACTGTTGACAGATAGTTCATTTTGGTTCTTGTTTTTTTTGACAGAAAGCCATTTCATTTTGGTTCTCGTTTTGACAGATAGCAATTTCACTTTGGTTCTCGTTATTGAGAGGTAATTTCATTTTGGTTCTTGTTATTGATAAATAGCAATTTTATTTGGTTCCCGTTATTAACAGATGCGTATTCGGGCTAAGCCATCAGACGGTGATCACGCAAGTAACACTGACACACGAAGCCTTATTCTTCACTACGAAGTTTGGCCAGGCTTTTGTCGGAACTATCTCGCGAAAGAATGCGCCTTCACAGCCACAGCCTATAAAAAAGGTAAACGTCCATCCACGTTATCCATAAGGGGCCGTTCAAGTATTACGTATGCATCAATGGGGCGAGGTGGGGTCTTAGCTCTGATTATTTGTGATAAATTCGTATTTTTTGGTCAACTTAAAGTAAAAAAAAATACCAAAAATCTGCTTATGTAATACTCAAACGGTCCCTAAATTAAAATTCTCTTTTCCTGAATTATTTAAAAAACAAACCGGCCAAGTGCGAGTCAGACTCGCCCATGAAGGGTTCCGTAGCAGCAAGTAAGATATATGGAAGGTAAATTGCAGTAAAACTGAAGTGGCAGTCGGCTGGTCATATTAGCCGCAGAACTGACAGCCGTTGGAGCCGTAAAGTCCTTGAGTGGAGACCGCGACTCGGTAAGCGTAGTGTAGTACTACGACAAGATGGGATGATGACATTCGAAGGCTGGCTGGTGTGGGCTGGATGAGAGTGGCCGAAAATCGGGAGCAGTGGCGTGCATTAGGGGAGACCTTTGTCCAGCAGTGGACGAGTGTGGGTTGCTGATGATGATGATGAAATTGCATTTTACGGTTTCTAACGTATAAAAAAAAACTACTTACTATATCTAGTTCAAACCAATTTTCGTTGTTAGTTTTCATGATTATGTACATCATATATATTTTTTAGTTTTATAATTCATTTATTATAGAAGTTAGAGGGGACGACGACACACAATTTAACACTTTAGCGTCTCTTACGCAAAGTATTGTGTTTAGAAAAAAATGATGTTAAAAACCTCAACATCATTTTTAAAGACCTATCCTTAGATACCCCACACGTATAGGTTTGATGAAAAAAAATTTTTTGAGTTTCAGTTTCAAGTATGGAGACCCCCCATATTTTTTCCAATTTTTGTGTAAAAATCGTAATGCGGTTAACAAAATTCATCTTTTTTTACCAAGTTTCAAAAGTATAGTTCTTATAGTTTCGGAGAAAAGTGGCTGTGATATACGAACGGACGGACAGACGGACAGACATGACGAATCTATAAGGGTTCCGTTTTTTGCCATTTGGCTACGGAACCCTAAAAAGAGCATATTTTATATCACTTTCACTTTATAGGAGAAAGAGCGAGACAACAACAAGTCGGCGCTAGTGAAGTTCCTCGAGAAGGATGACTGCACGCCCGTGCGTATACAGAAGATAGCGAACATCCACCGCGCCGTATCCATCGCTGTAGACGCCGAGGGTCTCAACTTTGCGTGCCTACAGGTAAAAATTAAAATTTAGTTATTCAAGTTACGTCAATGGCCAATTATTGACCGTGGGAGAGCCACGCTTCGTCATAAATGGGCCGGCTCGGAGCGAATCCATTGCACTTCCGCGGCGAATCCGTTGCGAATCCGCGACGTGTTCGCTGCGTTGTCGCTCCGCTTTGAAAACGCTCGCAATCCGCCTGTGTGGCAACTCCCTAACGTGTTATACGCTCGCATGGCAATAAAATGGTGATACTTACAAGCGTATGACGTAACATTGTCATTGTTAAACAGCATAATGATTAGTTTGCGTGACATCTGTCGCTGTAATATATTTCTATCTAATAGTATTGTTGTTTATAATACTTTGACTGCCTCGGTGGCGTAGTGGTTAGTGGGTCGCATTATAAAGCGACGGCTGTAAAAGAGGGCCCGGGTTATATCCCCGGGTCGGGCCAAAAATTTGTACCTAAGTTTTCAGTAAGAAATTCTTAGTATCAGCCCGGAGTCTGGAAGTTGGCGTCTTGTAACCCCGTGCCTCGGAAGGCACGTTAAGCCGTTGGTCCTGCGCCTCTACGGTCGTGTCACGCTGGTGTCTCATCGGAATATGAGTAAGGGAATAGATAGTGCACTTGCGTTTGCGCACACACTTGAGCATTATAATATATCCTGCGTACGTGGCTGATTATTGAGATATTAATGTTTGTATTGTGTTGTGATGTCCAAGATGATAAATGAAATTCTAGTCTATTCTATTCTTGTACCTGAGCAACCTAATGAGGGTGTCCGCGTGTGAAAAATCCGCTAGATGGCGTACTGTTGGACTGAGGTCCAACATCAATCGCATTGGTGGTTTAGTTTGTCAAATATATAATAATTATATAAATATGTATATATTTATTATATTTTATTTATAGATAATTTGACAGATTACGTTTAAAAATAACCAATCACATTGTATATGGACCTCACTCTTATAGTACTCCATCTAGCGGATTTTTCACACGCGAAAACCCTCATTGATTGATTTTTTTTAGGCTCCTATCTAAAAGTTGTTTCTATCTTCGCAGATAAAACCTACGTGTGGCCTCAGATCGCTGCCGGAATTGTCGCCGTCTAGTTTCTCAAAGCACATGGAATCTCTTATGGAATCTGCCGCTGACGATGATCTGTTACATGATGTTGTATTCAAGGTAGGTAATATACTGCTGTCACTGACCTTCAAATATTGAAGAAATTGGCTTGAAATTGAATCAAAGAGTAGAAAGAGAGAGAGAGAGAGAGAGAGAAAGACATGCTCTTTCCCTTTTTTAACCCCCGATGCAAAAACGACGGGGTGTTATAAGTTTGACGTGTCTGTGTGTGTGTGTGTGAGTCTGTGTGTCTGTCTATGGCATTGTAGCTCCGGAACGAATTAACCGATTTTGATTTTGGTTTTTTTTTTGAAAGATGAATAAAGCGGGAGTGTTCTTAGTCATGTTGGATAAAAATCGATCCAAGATGGCCGCCGTCACAAAGATATGGATTGTATGTTTTAACGCAACTCCCACAATAATCGTATCATATAAAAGGGCTTGAGTAGCAACATATATTTATTGTGACAAATTTCAAATCCAAGATGGCCGCCGTCGGGGGTTTTTTAAATTTTCTATTTAATTTTTGTTCTAATAGATGTTCTGGAAAAGAAAACTCGTAGACCGAGTTTCGCACGAAATTCTCGATAATTCAAGAAAACTTTATCAAGCAGCGTCTCTTTTCTCACATCCTCACAGTCCAGTCTCACATCCTGACTTTTTCGGACTTGCTTCATCCAAGGAAAAGTAGAAGGGGCTAGACCGTGATCAAGTCTGCCATTGGAGACTCAGTCAACGAGTGCAGCAGGATGACTCGAGCAGGCAGCGGTGCCGGCGCCTTGTGAAGTGCATCACAACTGCCCCTACCCACACTATTAGTACAAGACGATCACGACCACTCTGATAAGAGTGTTCCGGATAAGAAGAAAATCCCTTTTTACTCGCTCTATCTAGCTCTCTCTCTTTCTTTCTCTCGAATTTCTCATTCATGCATATCTTTCACTCTATCTACAAGTGTAGTGTAAGCTAGTCAAAAGTCTGAATAGGTTTCGTAGCGTGTGAAAACTTCGCTAGATGGCGTAATTCACTTCATACTTCGATGATAATAAACATACTGATATACTTTTCAGACTGACCGGATGGCGCAATTAGTAGTGACCCTGCCTCTTGCGCCAAAGGTCGTGGGTTCGATCCCCACCCTGGACAAACATTCGTGCGATGAACACTTGTGTTTGTTCAGTGTCTGGGTGTAATATATGTATTTAAGTATATATTTGTGTTCCTCTGTTGTCTGATATCTGTAACACAAGTGCTTAAGCTACTTAGTACGGAATCAGGTCAATGTATTAGATGTGAGAATTATTATTATTATTATTACTTATTAGTGGAGTTTCAGTTTAAATAATATAGATTAACATGTCTTGTTGTACTGTACCTTCTTTATCGCTGTTTAGTGTGACCAATAAATAAAGCAATAAAGCATATTTTTTACATAAAATAAACCGAAGCTACAAGATTTAAGTGCGTAAGATTTGTTAACTGTAGTCACTTACTGGATACTTCGATACAGGCCTGTGAGTTGCGCTGGCAACCCTAAGCGTCAAACGTCAAATCGCCAGCTGATAATATTAAAATTAATTTTATTACTTAATTCACTAAACTTTGTGACAAAATTAAGTAAATTATTGAGTTAAGTAGCCAAATAATTAGGATAAGTGTGCGCAAACCTGTAGCTTGGATAATTCCTGGAATTTCATACCGACGAATTGTTCGGAGGCAACGGACAAACCGGGGAAGTATAAGTGTTATTTAATCATTTAATTATATATTTCTACAATAGTATAACGATATAACTGGAATCTTGTATGTTTGAATAAACTCAATGCAAACAATAACCTTCAAATACTTACCTACGAGGAGTTTGCCTAGCCGTGTGGTCCCGGCAGAGTAGAATAGGCCACCCTCACTCTTACCGAGGTGTCGTAAAAGGCGACTAAGGTAAAGCTGCTGGCATGATCATCAGCACCCAGAGAAGGAAAACTCTGCACTTATATCTAAACCCTCGCCAACCCGTCTGCCAAGCGTGGTGAGTATGGCAATTACCCCTCATGTGATTGAGGGAGGCCCGTGCCCCAGCAGTGGGGACTTAAATGGGCTGATGATGATGATGATGAGGAGTTTGCAAACAGTTTATTTACTGTCCCTTTTGTTAAGTGTTAAAACATTTCACAGTGCTCAGTGCAGATATCTGATTTTAATACTATCATCCTAAGCAGCCCTGAATAATTATAGTTGTCCCAAAATAATCACAACTATAAGTATTTAGTACCTGTTATGCATCCGAATGTCAAAGTAAATCAATCAACAAAACTGTGCTTCCTGTTTGATTAGTACTTACAAGTACCTAAATACTATTTTCATCATTTTGAATACAATATATATCAACTTTATCTCTCCAAAGTTCTTTTAATATCTGAGTAACCCTCCATTAACCTTAAAAAATATTTTATTTCCCTTTAAATATCACTTCATTGACTTATTTTACAATACATAGGTACAGTACTATTCTCACATAACGACATAAATTATTTCATTTACAAAATTAATAATTCATTTGTTAGACTAAGTATTAAATAGTACAATAAGTTGCCACAAAATGTTATTGAGTTACCAACGCATAAATTTAAATCTCACGTGAAAGCCTGTTTAATGAGTAAAGGATACTATAAAATTGTAGACTACTTAAATGATAAGGATTCATGGACATGATGACCTCCATGCTTGCACACTTGTAGCATTTTCATATATATTCACGGAAATTATTAATATTATACAGGGTGAATTTTTAATCACTATCCAAAATTTGATATGATGATCGGCTGTTAAAATTATTATATACGTATTTTTTGTTTTAGTATCATCCAGTACTAAAATATTGAGATATGGTATTTCAAAGTTATCCGAAAAATACTGATGAATATGATAATTGTTCACCGCGCGTCGCGCTCAGGCGCCGCCCGCCCCACCAACTTCATTCATAACATCCATAAGTTGCAAATTTTTCCTTCATACTTTAACGGGCTTAGGACCGTCAGATTGCAAAAGACGTTAATAAAATTTCACAGTCATACTTATTAACATTTAAATTGGCTAAAATTTATTTATATTGATTATTCAATAATTGACAAGATGCTAACCACCTAAGTACTATTGTACACCTCGTCCTGCAGTTTATTAGTATTGGATTAAGTAACTACTACTCTTTCTGATCTAAGAGGGGAACCTAAGTAGTCATGCTCACTCAAATGTCTCTGAGGTGGTGGCGCTATGTGGCGGGTCATTACATTCCCTCTAATATGGTTGAGTGAAATGATGCCTGACACATACGTCATACTTGTGAACAGGTGTCACCTTTGAGGACTGGTCTGCTTCGGTTTACCTCATAATATTTATTTTATTATTATTTCCTTTATTTTATTTTGTGTAACAATTAAACTGTATGGCTTGGTATGATGATGACACAACATTGTATGAAATTTTGACGATTAAAAAGAGTAACTGGCGAGTTTCTTGCCAGATCTTCTCGACCAGGAACAACTTTCCTTAGTATATTTTATGTGTCAACATATATATGTATAAGACGATAGGTTGCAATTCAATTACAAGAGGCAAAATAAAACTTCTATTTGTTTCTCTGTAAATAAAGAATGCAATTTTATTTATCGAGTAGGTTACACAATCATAATAATATTTACAAAACTAAAAATCTTACCTGTAAATAAAGAAACGACAATAAAAGTTTATTGTTATCACCTCTCGATGCATACAGCTTAATTAAGTACGAATTTAATTAACAAACAATATTAAAATATAATTCAATATTCTCATCATATTTGTCTTTGACATTTTTACAATGACAGCTAGCTTGACGCGACACGACGCGGCTCACTCACGAACTAGCAGCCAGTGCGAATATTCAAATTAAAGAGATCATTCTCTTTAGATCTCCCTCCTCCATGGTGAGAATTGCTTCAGTAATTCTCATCGTAGCCGTATATACTCGTATCATTAAACGTTATCCATTATTTATTCCACCTTCCATTGGAATAAGTTTTGTTATATGGTATAAGCTTGTATTCTTTTTTGTTCTGCCTGTGTTTATTTTGTATATTGTATTTGATATCTTGTCTGTTATTTCAAATGGCCCGATTCTTACATTTTCCATCTTTTTCCTATTTAATTTGTTTCCGTTTTCAACATATACCAGTTCTCCTATATTAAACTCACAGTGTCTTCTGTCTTTATCAAATAATTTCTTATTATATGCATGTGATCTAATTGATCTTTCTAGTGCTTGTTGTCTATGTTTAATCCATGTTTCTGTATCTAATGGTTGTCGTAGTTCTTGTGGCAAGATGCTGGTGACTTTTCCTTCTAATAGATATATTGGTGCAAAGCCTGTCACTGAGTGCTCGGTTTCATTATACTTATCTATACATTCTCTTGCAATTGTCGTCCAGGATTTTTTTTCATTTTTTTGATTTATTTTGCACCTCATTTTGTTAACCAGTGTTTGGTTTAATCTTTCATTGAGTACGTTTGAAAATGGAGTATCAACCGCAGTAAATATTAGTTTTACATCATTATCTGTCAAAAAATCTTTGAATTCTTTTGAATTTAGTCCTGGATACTGATCTGCTAGTAATATCTCGATTTTTTCCGTCTCCAGAACTTTTTTTACCAATTTGATGAAATCCGCAGCATTTTGCGTTTTTGATGTCAGAATAAACGCAAATCTTGTAAAATGATCGACTAACAAGTGTAGGTATCTTTTTGTTGATCTTTGTCCTCCAAAGCCACCGATGGTATCTATTGACATTATCTGAAATGGTTTTGCGGCTGGTCCCAGATGTGACATTAATCCGTATTTAGCCTGGCCTCTCGATTTATTTTTTTTACAGGTTTCACAATTGTTGCATATGTTTTTAATGTTTCTGGTTAAATTCTTTGCTGTATAATAAGGACTGATTTTATTCATCATTTGGTTGATTCCTAAATGGCACCATTCGATGTGTATTTCCTTTATTAATTTCACACTTGCTTCCTCAGATAATATAACCTTTTCTCTATTTCGTTGCTTTTTGTATAGTATCCCATTTCTTTCGATCAATTTTGTTCTCTTTTCCTTTATTTTCTCGTTTTTCTGCTGATCTGCCTTAATGTCATCTATTGTTATCAGATTCACTGTTTTTAAGATTTCTTCATCATTATCATTATCTTCCAATACTGGGTTTCTACTGAGACTGTCTGCTTCCGTATTATTTTTCCCCGGAATATATTTGATGTTGAAGTCATATTGTGATAAATAAAAAGTTAATTCACCAAGTTCATCATCTGTTCTAGGCTTTTATGTTGAGGTTTTCTAGTGGTTTGTGATCCGAAAGAACAGTGAATTTTCTTCCTATCAACCAATATTGCCAGTATTTTATAGCTTCTTTTATTGCTAAGCATTCAAGATATATTGCCTTCTTTCTTTTTTGTGTATCATTGAGTTTTTTTGAAAAATAGCCAACTGGTTTCTCTTTACCATTTTTTTGAATCTGTTTTCAATATTGCACCTATACCATTCAACGAGGCATCCGTAGTAAATTGTAATAGGCAGGTCTTTATCAAATATTTCCAGTACCGGTTGTGAACATAATATATTTTTTATATTAGAGAAAGCTTTTTCACATTCTTCTGACCATATAAACTGGGTATTTTTCCTCAATAATCTATGTAAGTGGATCCAATAATATCGAACTATTCGGTATGTATTCGTGGTAAAAGTTTATCTTTCCCAGAAACTGCCTAATATTTTTTTGAGTTTTGGGTGTTGGAAAATTCCTTATTGAAATAATGTTATCTTTAAGTGGTTTTACCGTATTATTTCCTATTATATGTCCTAGGTATTTTACTGACGTTGCTGCAAATGTGCATTTTTTAAATTTTAATCTAAATCCTTCTTTTATTATTGCTTTGAGTACTTTTTCTATGTGATTAATATGTTCCTCAAACGATTGCGAAAAAATCAAGATATCGTCAATGTAATTTTCTGTGAAGTCTTTTAAGTTATTATTTCTTAATATATTTGATAAAATTCTTTGGAAAATAGCTGGTGATGTTTTTAATCCAAATGGTAGGCAAGTCCATTGATAATGTCCATCCTGTGTGACAAATCCTGTCTTTTGTCTGTCCTCAATACGTAATGGTATGGACCAAAACGCGGAATTTATGTCCAGTGTGGTAAAATATTTACAGTTTCTTGCTTTAACAATTAAGTCACTTATTAATGGAAATGGTTGTGCTTGTGGTATGACTATCTTGTTCAATTCACGAAAATCAATACAGAGTCTTGATTTTGTATTTTCGTCTCTTTTGAATGCCAAGGTAACTGGTGCTGCAAATGGACTGTATGATTCCTCAATCAAGTTGTTCTTTAGTAAATTACCCACCTGTTTTTCTATCTCTATTTTATCTTCTAATGTGCAACGGTATGGTCTCTTGCTGCAGTACTTATCCACTAGTAAGTCTATCCTAGCTTCATAATCTGTTACTGTACCTACATCATATTTGTCTTTGGCAAATACAGTATTATAATTCTCTATTAAATTATGTATTCGAGTCTTTTTGATATTGTCCAAGTGATGTAGATTTGTTATGAAGTCATTTTTACTTACATGCTCATTAAAATTGACTTTAATTTCCTCTATCTCTTCAAATGCATTCATATTATTTATCTCCCTCTTTCTCTTTTGTAGAATTTTTAAATCTTCTGTTTGAGCTAATTTAAATTTTTTTATCATATCTAGTCCTATAATGAAATCTTCAAAATCCAGTTTGTCTACAATAAAAACATCAACATAAGTCTTCTATATCAAAAATCTTTATTTTTATTCTTATTAAACCTTTTGTGTGTGTCACACCATTGACAGTTTTTAATAATATTCTATTTGTATCTTCAGAATCATTCTGTATATTAACTAATCTTTTGTTTATCAGAGATACTTGTGAGCCTGAATCATATGTTCCATTTATTTGTATTTTGTCTTCTAATAACATATTTATTTTTATCAATGGTGTGATTACTCGTTTTTTGTCTCTTTGCTTAGGTTAACTTCAATAACCGAATTACTTCCAATTCTTTTGTTATCTGTCCCTTCTTTTTTAAACCAACAAGATTGTTCTGGGTGGTATCGAGTACCCTTATTTAAATTCTGACAGGTTTTGCATGGCTTTTTCCCTAAACTGTATTTCTTGTTGTCATCTTTTTCTTCCCTTTTTTTTATGAAGTTTTTATTATTTACCAAACTTTCACATTTACTTATTTCATGAAGCAATCTTGTTGAGGTTTCACACTTTTCAGGATCAATTCTGTTTCTAATAAATTCAGGTAAGCCGGCAGCTATAAGTGTGGTTAGACTTTTCCCGCCAATATTTCCATCCATATCTAATAATAACTTTTCTTTTCTTATGGCATATTCCATCAGTGATCCTTCTTTATATTTGTAAAATATGGCATACATTCCCGAACTCCATCCTTTATCAGCAAATGTGTCCATAAATTTATTTTTCCACTCGGACCATCCAGCTTCGATTTTCAAAGTCTTCAATGTTGCCGAGTGCCAATCTGCACATGTTTTGTCCAGAAATAATCTTAATATTTCTATTTTTGTTGTATCTTCCTCAATTTCGAATCGTTTACATTCACTCTCGAATATTTCTATCCATTGTTTTGCATTGGAGAATTTACATACAAATTTCTCAATCATGAATCGTTCCGATATATTTTTCAAATTTAGTTGACTCTTGCTTTTTTGTGTGGATTCTCTTGAATTCTCTCGTGGATTTTCTTTTTTCTCTTAAATATAGATCGTTAAACATTAAATTGTTATCTTCATCAAAATAGGCTTGAATCATTTCTTCGGTACATGTAATCCATATTGTTCTTTCTTGACCTCTTTGATTTAAACTTTTTTTCAATCTTTTGTAGGTTTCTGTTTTAGTTAGTGCTATATGACGACTTGCGTATCTATCAGTTTCAGACAGTGTATACTCTTTCTCATCTTCAGTCGTAATTGAGGTTATGGCAATCACACTCGTCTTATTGTCAGTTTGTGATGCCTCCAATTTAAATGCAAACTGCAATTTTTTTACCATTTTAAACAAGTATTGTCGTTTTATAAGACGATAGGTTGCAATTCAATTACAAGAGGCAAAATAAAACTTCTATTTGTTTCTCTGTAAATAAAGAATGCAATTTTATTTATCGAGTAGGTTACACAATCATAATAATATTTACAAAACTAAAAATCTTACCTGTAAATAAAGAAACGACAATAAAAGTTTATTGTTATCACCTCTCGATGCATATAGCTTAATTAAGTACGAATTTAATTAACAAACAATATTAAAATATAATTCAATATTCTCATCATATTTGTCTTTGACATTTTTACAATGACAGCTAGCTTGACGCGACACGACGCGGCTCACTCACGAACTAGCAGCCAGTGCGAATATTCAAATTAAAGAGATCATTCTCTTTACATATGTATTAACATGTAAATTATACATAAGTACTTATAAATAGTTTTAAGTCATTCAAATGTATGACGATTTGTAAGTGCTGTGTACAAGCCTATGCAAATAAAGAATTATTTGACTTTGAGCCTAGTGGAGTATCTATCGTCACAAAACATTGTATGCTTTATTATGTCAATAAATTTATTCTTATTCTTATAAAAAAAAACTATGTGTTTGCGATATGTATCGATTTTCTATAAATACGAGACAAGCACGAGAATTGGACTGCTAGTATTCTACTATACAAATTTTCTTTATAATCTTCAGGTCGGCACAAAACTGTACCCAGCGCACATTCTCATAGTCGCATCGAGCAGTCAGCATTTGTACAACCTCTACCAAGACCACCTCACTTCGCCCGGAGAGAAGCCCACGGTCTCACTCGACAACGTTCATCCTGAGATTTTTGAGAGGATTCTAAGGTAAATAGCCGCCAAGTTCAGTTGTCATCCACTCCATTGCAAAAACATCCAACACCTGCGAAATGAGCCACCGCGAGTCAAAAATCCGCTAGATGGCGTTACGTAGACGTAAGGTTCAACTTCAATGTTATTGGTTGTTTGTACAGTCCGATCACGGTTATTTGGCACGTGGCAAAAGTCAGAACTATTGCTGTTTTGACATTTTCGCATAGAAAAATAAATAATAAATAAATAAATAATAAATATTTCACAACATCACATACATTGATCTGACTCCGAGATAGGTAGCTCAAGCACCTGTGTTACGGATATCAGAATCAACAGTGGATTACAAATATATACTTATAATACTTTTCTTTTGTAAATACATACTTACAATACATGGCAAACACCCAGACCAATACAAACAAACATGTTCATGCACACAAATGTTTGTACTGTGCGGGGATCGAACCCGCAACCCTTGTATCAGAGGCAGCGTTCACTACCACTGTTCCAATCGGGTCGTCAAAAAACAAAATAAAACAAAAAAAAAAGGAAAAAAACGTTTTACAACGCCTTCCTGGTTAATGTCATTAAAGTGCCTTCTGATCTTGGTCGGACTGTATGTATACATGCGTATACACAACATTGTCATTTTGACAAGTCACGTCCCACGTCCATGTAACGCCATCTGGCGGCCATCTATTTTTCATTCGTGGCTTTTTCATTTCTTTTTTTATGATAGTGTAGGTGGAAGACAAGCAGACGGATCACCTGAAGCGATTGCTGCCGCCCATGGCAACACCAATAAAATCACAAGTGCGCTACCAACTTTTAAACCCCCCCTTTATTTGGATTGATCCTCCGGTACCCACACTCTCTCGCCGAAACAGCACAGATGCTGCTTAACGCTAGTTCTATGTGAGGGTATCACTCTGGTCGACCCATTCATGCCGTAGCATGGCTCTCCCACGGTCAAAGAAGTTTATGAACATTTTCCTTTGGAAAGACCTTGTCTACTATCTCTTTCATACCAGTTCTCTCTTTCATGCTCGTACTTTTTATTTTAAAGATTCATGTATACTGGAACATGTGACGTGGCTGAGTTGGGCCCATGCGGACTCAAGATAAGGAAGGAAGACCTGCCCAGTGTGGGGAAGAAAGAGAAGGAAGCTCCGGTTGCTGTTGAAGATGTTGACTTAGATTTGATTGGTGAGTGAATCGTTTTAATAAAATTATTATCTTAATTGTAAATTAAATCTTCTAAATCTATAAAAGCAAAAGCTGACTGACTGATCTACATCGCAGAGCCTGAACTGTAAGGGTTAGAAAATTGAAATTTTGCACAGGAGTTCCTTTTATAGCGCTCTTACTCTCTTAGGCGGTGAATTATAAGAGAGTAAAACAGGGGGATCATATTTAGTATATAAAATGGTCTATATTCAGGCTTCGACACTATATTCCAAAAATAAGAAAAAAATTGTTTTGACTCATTTGAATCGATGTATGTTACTAACACTTAGGAATCATTTTTGTCCGATAATATTTTCTTTGCACTTCATGGCACTATACAAAATGAAGACCCGAATCTAAGTGAGGGCGGGCCATTAGTATTACGTATAGATACGTCATACGTTCGTTTAATGAGTGTACGATGGAAAAGCTATAAAAATGAATGAATGAATATACTTTTATTTCACTCAAAGTACAGTATGAAAACTTAAGGTGCCGGGTAGGGCACACTAGCGACGCCAATCGATTTTAATTTTTAGCTACGAAACCGGATCTATTTTAAACAATTTCGGGGTTACAATCTCTCGGCAAACACCTATACTATTTAGTTAATACTTAAAGTTAACTGTTTGGTCTGCTTTTGTACTCGAATTTTGGATTACCGCCAAAAGTGGCTGCTTTTTGCGTGAACCAATTTTTCGCGTACAAAATTATTATTTAATAAATAGTATAAGTGTTTGCCGAGAGATTTTAACCCCGAAATTGTTTAAAATAGACCCGTTTTAGTATATAAAAAATAAAATCGATTGGCGTCGCTAGTGTGCCTTAAGACTAGTGTTAAAGACAACGCCATCTATCGGAATAGGTTAAACGTGTGACACGTTCCATGTGTTGCCTACGGAACACACTCGTTCTCTCGCTATCTATGATCATCTCTAGTTCGTCTCTTATTCCTAGCAGTGGAACACAGTGAGTCAGTGAGCGAGTTGACCGATTGAACAAATCCGATCATGACATCCGAATGATACATTCGGAGCGAGCATTAGTGATTCGGATCAGTGTATTTTTCCAGACGGATCACCTGATGGTAAGAGATTACTACCGCCTTTGAACGCGACACCAGTGGAGTCACAAAGTGCGCTGCCAACCTTTACCCCCCCCCCCCCCCCTCTTCCACCGGATTGGGCCTCCTGTACCTCACTAACAGTGATGCTTCACGCTGGTTTTCAGTGAGGCCGTGGTATCACTCCGGTCGAGTCGGCCAATTCATGCCGAACCGTGGCTCTTACACTTGAAGACCATCTATCTGAAGCGGATCACTGAGTCGTTTAGTTACACACGTTACAGTAGAAACAGATAGGCTCTTACTACTTGAAGACCATGCTATTCTGAAGCGGATCACTGAGTCGTTTAGTTACACACGTCTAATTTCTACAGAAAACATGTCGGAAGTTTCCGCTTTCGAGGTGTACAGTAGGCAGGGGGACAGAGGCAAGCGGGGCTCCAAAGCGCGCCGGAGCACGGAGCCTCTGCCGCGCCGCGAGCACTGCGACCCCGTCAAGCTGCTGCAGGCCTCCGCCAAGCGGTTGCAGGTCATGGCGTTGCACAAGCTGTTGGATAACTTCTAGTAAGTGTCTCAACATCACAAGTCATTTAAGTCAACAAAGTATTAACTCAAAATATGTTGTTATGAGATTTTAAATTACGCATTATGGCGGTGTAGTCCCCGGCAGAGTAGAATAGACCACCCTCACTATTACCGAGGTATCGTAAAAGGCGACTAAGGTAAAGCTGCTGGTGATCTGGATGTGATCATCAGCATCCAGAGAAGGAAAACTCTGCATTTATATCAAAACCCTCGCCAACCCGTCTGCCAAGCGTGGTGAGTATGGCAATTACCCCTCATGTGATTGAGGCAGGCCTGTGCCCAAGCAGTGGGGACTTAATTGGGCTGACGATGACGGCGGTGTATCTCAAAACTAAATATTGAGTAAAACTGCTGATTGTCATGTGCATTATCTTGTTGTCAAGTGGTGTGTGTAGCCCTTATTTGTATATAAAAATAAAGAACGGAACCAATGTATACATTATACATTGGTTCCGTATTAAATAGGCAGCTTAATCACATCAAATAGCTCAAGAGTATAGTATAGTATCAGCTTATAACCTGTTCCACAGCAGGGCAAAGGCCTCTAGCATAAAAATCAAGTAATCGCACTTATGATGAGATTACGCTCAATAACCAGGCTTGCCTAATGCGGATTGGTGATCACAAACCCAAGCTATGTTTGAAAAATTCAAAACATACTTTTCGCTCAACCCGGGATCCCGAGATCAAAGCCCGGTACTTAAACCACTAGACCAAGAGGCTCAAGATTGATGTGCATAAAAACTGGCAACAGTGATTCATAATGTAATGTTTCGTCATTGGCATCGACCAACGCGGAACGTTATTGATTAAATTTAAAATCAATCATTTAAAGATACGTTATATTAATTACATTATCCAAAATTGTATGGAGGCTTGGCTTGGACCTGGTAAATTTGTTTAAAAAATGGCTAAAATAACTACAAATTATAAGTTCTTTATTATGACTTTGTGTTCGGGTGCAAAAAATATCACATAACAAAACATAAAAGCAAAAACCATTGTGGGTGGTGAAAATGACATTTCGATGATGAACCTGTCCAACTGTCAGGCTTGACAGTATAAACATATTGGATAAAACAAGTGACGTCTGCTGACAGCCTATGGTTATCATTCAGCAGTATATAGTACTGATTTACCATAGATTGCTGAAGGATAGAAGACTGCTACCTCTGACGCCATTGTGTATGCTTGATTGGGACTAAAAATTATTAAATTGTTTTTTGAATTGCACCACGTAATATATACAGGGTGTATCTGTGAATATTTACATCACTTTAACAACGTGTTCTATCAACCATTCTGAACAACATTGGGCCTATGACTTTTGGGAATTCGCATAAAAAAATGTCAACTTCTCATACAAAGTCAGTCACGTGACTTTGTCATTTTGTATGGGGAGTCGAAAAAAATTTCGTTAAGTCGTAGAACAAATGTTGTTTAGAATGATTGGTATAACACGTGGTTAAAGGGATGTAAATGTCCACAGATACACCCTGTATGATGAATTAACTTATTTTATACACATTTTTTTTCCTCAGCTACCGAGACGGAACAATCTACCTAAAAGAATCTGCCACGCACACGAAAAACCCAGCCATGTCTTGGGATCGGGACGCTTTCCCCGCTCTGGTGGACACACATGTGTGTTCTAAGGACGGGATTCTAGTCCCCGCGCACAAATGTGTGCTCGCCGCGCGCCTGGAGTACTTCCACGGGATGTTCATGCACTCTTGGACTGAGGTTAGTGAAATTTCTACCACATACCTCAGTTCTGTGGAACGGTTTGGCTGCTGGAGTATTTCCCGACGGCTACGACTGAGGAACCTTTAACACGGCAACACCTTAGCGATCTCTCTGATTTCGCGGATGTTCATGGGCGACGTTGATTACTTTCCATCAAGTGACCTTCTTGCTCGTTTGTCGCCTCTAGCATAAAAAAACACTTACTCATCATCACTCTGGTAGACACACAAGTGTGTTCCAAACACGATGTGTGCTCTCCGCGCGCCTGGAGTACTTCCACGGGATATTCATGCACTCTTGGGCTGAAGTCAATGAAGCCAAATTGCTGCCACACTGCTGTTTAATAGTGTTTAGAAAGGTTAGTAATCATTTGTTAAGAAACATATGACCACAATTTTGAAATATTTAATTTTTTTTATCATTTATTTATTTGGGGGCTTTTGATTGAAAATACATGCCAGCCCCATCGTAACTTAATATACATACATGTTTGCGTCCTTATGTTATAGTTGCGCGAGCGGGAAAATTCAGTGGTTCAAAAACATTTCTGCTAAATATTTTGCAGCTTGCGAATTAGGAACGGTTAGAAAATTTTAATGTTTTAAAATCGATTACCCCTGTGTTATTACATCTTTGTTTTGTATATGTAATTTTTCATTTTCTTTTACTTGTTTTTATTGCATGTCAATATTAAGTACTATTTTTTTTTTCAAGCAAAGGCGTCACCCAAGGTCCAGCCTCAAAACCAGCGCTACAGCTGTTGCTTGCAGCAGTTGCAGTATATGCTGAGGCTGAGCCTTGTTGGCCGCAACTTTTTGTCTCTATACCTTGTTTTCTCTGTTTTGTTCTATGTATGTTTTGTGGTCAATAAATTGTTTCTTATCTTATCTTATATAGTGTACATTGGGCCGGGCCTTAGGTATCCAATTAATCTCTCTCACTATCGAAATAGCAATAAACCTATAGTTATATGTATTATTAATATTTATAATTTCACCTTTTTGTTTATTGTAACAGTGTAAAACTTTAGTTAAGATATACTCTAAATAAAAATGTAAAGATAAGTTGTAATAATTTGTCATAATAGTGTTATCGAAAATAATTGTGACACTTTTATTTATGATACTCTTTGAAATTTATGAACTTTATCGAAGACAGCGAATTTATCTGCTTAAACAAAAATGCAGTTTTGGATTAAACGTATTAAAAGCATAAATTTCAGGATGTACCAGATGGTAGGGGAGGAGTTCAGGTTCCTCAAGTTCAATGTCAACAAAATCGTATGCCAGACAAAAGATAGCAAAAATAAATAAAAATAAAATTCAAGTATTTATTACCACATTAAGTTTAGAGTAAGGTTTTGAAGTTGTAAATTATTCGATTTTAAGAAATTACTTTTACTAAAGCCATCATTTTTTTTTCCGTTGGGGGAATGCCGTCGGCTCAGAGTGTAAAGGATCGACGTCGCCTCCTTCCGGCGGCGCCCTATGCATACCCCTCCTCCGGGGAGTGGATGGATTATATCTGGCTCTCCTCCGGTGAAGCCTGAGGCCTACCCAATAATCCCCAAATTCGCTCCCTTCTTCGCAATAGTCGGGAGGAGACATGTACACTAGTTTTTCAATTATGACTACACTTTCCTACCCAGGGGCCTGCAATGCCCCCCAGATGGGTACTAAACCATAATGGCCCAAGCGTACCAAGGTTTCAAGCATGTTAAATAGTATCAGAGTGGTAACCAGTGTACGACCATTATGTACTCTAAATAGTCATCGCTGGTAGTAGTAGTCCATAGACTGTCGCTGATCGCTGACCATCAGGCAAGCCGCACGCTTGTTTGCCACCGACGTAGTATAAAAAATGATTTTTTATGTGATCAGACGAGCGTCTGCTCGTATCGTATAGGATCACCTATAGTAAGCCCCGCCACCCATGGACACCCGCCACACCAGTGGAATCACAAGTGCGCTGCCAACCTTAAATCCTCCCCTTTCCCAGGGATTGGGTGTCCGGTACCCTCACTCACGCAGCGAAACAGCACAGTCCTGCTTCACGCTGGTTTTCTGTGAGGCCTAGGTATGACTCCGGTCGATCCGGCTACCAAATACCCGGATACCAAAGCGTGATTCTCCCAAGGTATACAAATAATTTGGATTAATCATACAAGTAATCTTCAATATTTGTTGCAGAGCAAACAATTGTCGAAAGTGACGTTACCGATCAACCACGGCATCCTGCTCCCCGTGATCAACTTCCTGTACACGGACCAATGCCCCGAGGTGGAGGCGTCGGACAGCATCGACTTCATCTGCAGCCTGCTCATAGTGGCCGACCAGCTGTTCATCACCCGCCTCCGGGAGATGTGCGAGGTCGCCCTCGCATCCCTCCTCACCCTGAGGAACTGCGCCGAGCTCTGCCAGTTCGCGCACGTCTACAACGCAGCCCAGCTCAAACAGTGCTGCATGGAGTTCATATCACTCAACCTCTGCAGCGTCCTCGAAAACAAATCCCTCGACTGCGTAGAAGACACCCTTCTAGACGACATATCAACGTATTACTCCAAATTTAATCCAATAATGTCCTCGAGAGTTATCACGCCATTCTTCAACGCACCCAGCGATGAGGTCGTTGAAGAACTCGCCGCGACTTATCCTGTCAATTTAGAATATACGGATGAGGATTTAAAAAATGAAAGCGGCATTGATTTAATTAAGAAGAAGTCAAAGTCCTCAAAGAAGATAGAGTATACGGAGAGCGAGAAGGCTCGAATGAGATACGAATCCGTCAGCTCGGTGACGTCACTAGATCTATCCAATGAGATATCTGGCGATATAACTCTGTCGCTGAGCAACATTTCGAGGGATTCTGAGAAGGGCGCTCGCGATAGACAAGAAAAATGGACAGCGGTCCCGTCGACGCAACACCAGAAACAGATGAAGGTTGTCCAAACGAGATTAAAAGCCGCGGGTACCGCTCGCGATATAATGAACGAGCCTCCAGTGAAACATTTCACGAAACTCGTGAAGAATAACTCCTCACCTGCCGTGGCCCGGTCTAACAGCCAGGAGAATGGCCCAACATCTTCCAGAATGTCAGTTTCGCCCAAAGATTCTCCTATCGCAGAAATGGCCCGAAGCCTGAATTTGGCAGATTTCTTATCAAATAAGTTGAATGTTGAAACTACTCCGGAGAAGCCTGAGAAACCCAAAAACCCATGGAAGATATGCGAGTCTCCCGTGGCCAGCAGCAGTCCGCACAAACCAAAAACTATAGAATTCAACCAGATCTTAACTGACCAGAAGAAACAGAAAGAAGACTTTTCGAGAATCATGACTAAACCACTTTCATTAACTCAGGTAAGTTGATTAATAATATCCTCCTACCGAGTACGGCTACGGCGGCCAATCTCAACGATCAGCCACGTACGCAGGATATATTATAGTGCTCAAGTGTGTGTGCAAACACAAGTGCACTCTCTATTCCCTTACTCATATTCTGATGAGACACCAGCGTGACACGACCGTAGAGGGACTAGGCGCAGGACCAACGGCTTAACGTATTTTCCGTGGCACGGGGGTACAAGACTGCAAACTTCCAGATTCCAGGCTGACACTAAAAATCTCTTACCGAAAACTTAGGTACAAAAATTTGTGACTCGACCCGGGGATCGAACCCGGGACCACTTGCGCAGTGCGACCCACTAACCACTACGCCATCGAGGCAGTCGTGTTGGTGAGTTCATTAATTAATTAATATTAACTACCATAGCGTTTTAAAATAATTAAGTCGGCCAATTTATTGTAAAGGAGCGTTCTTTCTATTTTAGTCGAAATTTACTGTTGTCTGCTGTAATTTACGAGATACAATTACATTTTGGGGGGTCGGAGATTTAGATTGATATGGGGGAGATGGTGGGACCTCACTGTGTCTTGGCCCGAACGATCGGGTGCATGACCAATACCTTAACGTGGTTTCCAAGTAACAAAACAAAACGTTATGAAAAGTATGTCTAATTTTATCTATCTTTGCGTAGCTTTTTGCAACTTTAGGGATCCTTTTGTGTACTCAAAGGTGTGTACGAATATTGTATGCTAGTATTATGCTTATTTCTTAAGAAATATCATTAGTTCTAATTTAACACGCACCAGATGATCCTTGTTGCACCTAGGACCCCGCGATCACGGCCCGGTACTTAAACCAGTAGTAAGGTAAGAATAATATTTTACAAAAATAAGAGACAACCCTATACGGTAGGTAACTTTCTGTTCAAAATGGTGGAGTGTCGATACTGCTTTAGCGTATTTATTTACTGTGGTAATAGGGTCCCGTAGGGTTGCCAGATTATGAATGTATATTTTTTAACATCACATACATTGATCTGACTCTGAGATAGAGATTCAATCACAGTGGGATTGCAAATATATACATATCATACTTTTCCTTTGTAAATACATGCTAATACATAGACAACACCCAGACCAATACAAACAGTCATGTTCATGCACACAAATATTATTAATGTGCGGGGATCGAACCCACAACCCTTGGACCAAAGGCAGCGTCCAGATAAAAAAGGCAAGTCAGATTGAATGTTCTTGTTGTTGATGTCGTGATACCAATTAGATGTAGTGTAACCAATTATTGGGATTTTCATGACTTTTGTCGGGAGAGAGCAAAAAATAAAATAAATATATAGGATCTATTTCAATTCATACAACACCCATACATACGTTTCGCTTGACGAACATTTTTTTAGAAATCGAAGTAGTTTTTCTGGAGATTTTTTACTCTTTCCGGAGTCGGGATTATATACAAAAACTCGGTAGAATTCCAATTCTTCAACCCCCAATTCCCGACCATCTGGAAAGTGGCAACCCTACAAGTGATTCAACTATTATTCACACAGTCAACGCTTAGGTAAAAATCGGGCCATATTCGGTAGTCGTGAACAAGTCGTGAAATCTGCCGCAGCATGGACGTCCGTGTTCGCAGTACCCCGTAGCCCGCAAACTAAATATTCAACGCATTGTTTTAGAAATCCTAAGTTTCCGTTTCTTTTTTATATGATAGGTGGCAGACGAGCACGCGAAAAATTGTTCCACATCAAAAGTGGCCGCATTTTGGCGTGAATACATTTTTCGCGTACTCGTTGTTTTAGTGTTTGCCGAGAGGTTGTAACCCCGAAATTGTTTAAAATAGATATAGTAGCTAAAAATTAAAATCGATTGGCGTCGCTAGTGCGCCCTACCCGTCACCTTAACATGCTACTGGGCGGTATACTTTATTATTCTGTGTTACGTACTCGTACTACTATTTAGACATCATGAAATTTATTTTAGTAGGTACCTATTATAGGTTTATCTGATGATAACAAATCTAAACTAGATATTGGGGGAATAAAAGGCCGATATCTTTACTACTACCTTAAATTCAATATAATTATTAACATAAAAACAGTCAAATAGTGAGACATTAATTATTCATTCTTTCTATCATTGCACCACACTAATCAAGATCATGAAAGATCGTGTCAACGTGCGTACCACGATATCGCCTATTGTCTTTTGGGGTTATTTCTGTTGCAAAATATGTAGATTTAAAAATGTTATTATTCTGTGAAATAACGTTTATTTTATTTAAAAAAATACTTATAGTAAGATTTAGATTTTCTTAAGAAAGATAAATTAGATTTTTCTGATCGTCGTTCGCAGGTAAAAACTGCACAACAATCATTTTGACGAGTTCCGCTCAGCGACAGATACGAATTCGAAATGACGTATACTTTGGCAGAGGGTAAATCGTCCACATACCACGTCCCGTGTTAAATTGTCTAAGAATCTAACCAATATTTTAAGAACCGAGAATATTTTCTTAAGAAATCTAATCGACTTTTTATTTGTTTGATTTTTAATCTTAATCATCGGATTTGAACTATCTGGATATGGAATACAATATGTAAATATTCTTAGTGGTACACACACAATAAATCATTAATAATGAAATAATATGCATCTTATTCATCTGAAAAATAACAACTCTCGCTTAACGTGTCGGAACCACCTTCATCACCAAGAGAAATTACCAGTTCTTGGTCTCTAATGTAATCCATGCAGACATATTTTGCACGAGAGAGAAGAATCGCGATTTGATGGTAAGATGGCTGCCATACCGATTACTGTGATTTTTTGTGTCAATCCCTATGAGCTAAAATTCCGATTAGTGCATTATGCAATTCACCAGATATTTTTTACAAATTTTATCGATAATAATTCTTTTAAGTTCTTGTTCAGATTAATTGAGAAAGATTAATACTTGTTATTTTGGAAGAATGAGAACACAAAAAAGTAAATGATTTTTACAGGTTTATATTTATATTTGTAGTAAGTTGGATGCATGATACGAAACATTTTAACTGTCCTATTCACCCTCACACACTGAAAGGACTATAGTAATTTATAAATTCAAAAAGTTTGCCTATGTTGATGATGCTACCAAAGTATCACGTGCACGCGGCACTACGCCATATAGCAATGAATGACTATTGTTCAATAATTTCAGATAAGCTGCCTCAGGATTAAGTTTTTTTTTAAATAACCATTATTAGCAATAAAATAATATAACAGTATCACATCTTTATTGACTACAGCAGCACAGGACCCCAATTCTCGTGCTCGTGATATTTTGAGAACATGGCGGATATCACCCGAAAACCATACAAAAAAACTAGGTTTTAGTGATATATGTCGTTTGAAAATAAATGTCACGAGCACGAGAATTGGGCTCCTGGACGGCCCGCTAGGTTTCTAATATCTTTTTTTCAACCCCCGACGCAAAAACGACGGGGTGTTATAAGTTTGACGTGTCTATGTGTCTGTCTATGGTATCGTAGCTCCCGAACAAATGAACCGATTTATATTTTTTTTTAAAGATGAATAAGGGGGAAGTGTTCTAAGCTATATTGGATAAAAATCGATCCAAGATGGCCGCCGTCACAAAGATATGGATTGTATTTTTAACATATCTCCCACAATATATGGGTATCATATAAAAGGACTTGAGTAGCAGAATAAATTTATTGTGACAAATTTCAAATCCAAGATGGCCGCCGTCAGGGGTTATTTAAATTTTCAATTTTTATGTGATCGGTGGCAGACTAGCGGACCTGCTGATCGTTCATGGACACTCGCAACCCCAGCGGAGTTACAAGTGCGCTGCCAACCTTTAAACTCCCATTTCCCCCGGATTGGGCCTCCGGTACCTTCACTCACGCAGCGAAACACAGCAAAGTGCTATTTCACGCCGGTTTTCTGTGATGCCATGGTTCACTCCGATCGAGCCAGCCCGTTCTTGCCGAAGCGTGGCTCTTCCACGGTCAATAAGTATTTATCTATATACGGGAGAGCGCCAATTCAGACATAAGGATAGCGGGTTCAATTTGCACTCAATCAAATGGCTGTCGTTTCGATCGTTCCAACAATCGGGGTCGATTTTGACTTTTTAATACAATTGGGATCAGAAAAATATGTTGAATCTAACCATCTTTCCCAAATTATTCTATTTTGTTTAGTTTCTGAGATATACTATGTTGTTGCGTGTCATCAGTGCATCGTTTTTGGAAGGTTACTTTCATAGCTAAAATACAGTTAGGTATCTTTATTTCTGGACTAAATACCTACCGCGAAGTGAACACGTTTGTATGAAAAATATCCTATGACCAGTCAGATGTACCTTCAAGTGCATAACCGATTTTGGGTTCAGAATAATGTATGATATCTCAATTGATTCATTATTTCTTTACAGTTGGAAGATAAAGCCATAGAGGAGTTGGAGAGGTTTTACAATGTTCACCAGATAGATGATGAACTTATCACTGTTAGACGTATCGAGCTTCAAGTGTCTTCACCGCAATGGATCCACAGTGCCCCTAGAAACATGTGAACGAGTCCACGAAAAAAAAGATAGTTATATGTTATTTAAATAATATATTAAGAAACATGACTAGAAAAAAAATAATGTATTGTGTTGACATTAGCTTGTCAAATTAAATATTTTTAATATGATGTATTTATCTTTTTAATCTAAAATAATTGACTGAACCCTACTTAGTAACAGACCAGAGATAAGAATATTTGGTACTTGTACTAAAAGTGCTTGCTAAAAAGCTAAAGTTTTGTAGGTAAAGCAGCTTACTAGCACAAGTGCGCTGCCAACCTTTTTTCCTTCACCCTGCTTTAGGCCTTTGGAACCCTCACTCAGCAAAGGTCCTGCTTCACTCCAATTTTCTGTGAAGCTGTGGCATCACTTTGGTCGAGCTGGCCCATTGGCTGAAGGGTGGCTCTCCCACAGTTTAATCTATGTGTATATATAACTGTTTAGTAATCTTCCTGTTTTGGAGATGTAAGCTCTTATCCATTATTATTGCTAAAGTACAGAGACATAAAGCTCTTTCATATAGAAAAATCAGAATACTGTGCTAATACAATAAGTAGCCTTGCATCGCAAAAGCTCATACATTTTATCCTAAGTTAAATGGCATTTTGACATGAATAGACAAAGGCTCATCTCTATTAATGTGCTTTTGGTATGGCAATAAAAAGGTCACTGAATTTAATACAAATAAATTCTATCATGCTTTCTGTACTCCGCTCTAGTCCCGTGACAGAACTGATTGTCCAATTAAATGAGAAAAAAGCTAATAAATTAGGACGATAAATGCAGGTTTAAGTCAGTAAATACAAGCAAAACTGTAAAGAATCATAATTTATTTACAACTATAGCAACTAATTAAAACCTATTTCCATACAATCCACATTCACTTTCTGGGCGGAAACTGTTTCAAGAGTTGGTTCAACTGTCTGTGAGTCAGGTTTTTCTCGCCAGGAACTAGGATTCCCTTCTTGCCCTGTTCCCTTTGCATCTTCATCCTTTGGTTATAATCATTGTAACAAGTCTGGAAAGCAGTCACTTCCTTCAAACACTCCTGTTGTTCAAAGTCAGTTTTCTTGAAACAAGCGAACATTACAGCCATTTCTTGCATACAGGCAGCTTCTTTTAGTTTATCCCCTTTTCCTGAAACGAACTTTCTCAACTCTAATGGTAACAGCATTTGAAAAGGGACCGGCTCTCTTTGAGGCCTCCGTTTGTTTGTCCTGGATGGAGCCGAAAAGAGTATTGTATTCAATCTCATTTTTTGCTGATTTTAATAGAAAATTTGATAAAAATACTGTTTATTTTGGTAAATCTCGCCAAATATGAGGTTAGAATTTTTGACAATCTCCTAGGAAGGAATTTGACATTGACAACATCTAAATATGACTTTGTTTTTTTTTTATTATAGACAGATTTCTGAGACAAGAAAGCAATGAGTATACAATCTTATGAATTCGTTTTAAGTATATCTTAATTTAAAAAAAAATCCATTCCGCAACGTTCCACTTGGTATCATGAATTGAGTATGTTGTTTGCTTTGTATATGATTCATCTCAGTAACGATTTGCTCAGTGTAAGATTTTTCATACGCACGCAACGCAAACGCCTCAGTCAGTTATGAATTATAAGGTTGCGGCCACATTCGCGGCGCGTTCTTGACATCTGGACGCACCTTTAGGCGTACTCTGTTTTCCAATATCTTATGCTTAAGAATATGAGTTTATAATTTGTATAAAACTTCCGCCTAGTTGGCGCAGTGGGTAGTGCGTCGCACTTTAAAGCATAGAGTAAAATGTCTTTATAGTGACGGCAGCGCTTGGGGTCCCCGGTTCGATCCCTAAGTCTGTTCCTGAGAAATGCTTTGTTTCAGTCAGCTCTAAGTCGGGAAGCTTTGATTATAGGTATACAACCCAATCAAAGTCGGGAAGTTATCGGTCTTGTGAAAATATTCAGCAAGGAAAGAGAAATACTTTAGTATCAAAGACGGTCAGAACTACCTACTTAATAAAAACCAAAAACACAGAAATGAAAGCAGAGCTTATCAAATTGCGTAAAACAATTTAATGCAACAAATAAATCAATAATAAAAGATTACTTCAGTAATCTTCTATTATTCTTCGTTCTATTCGTTTCTTTTATTATTGATTTTGGGTTAGTATATTGTGTCTGTAGTTTCAACTACAGACACAAAATACTAACCCAAAATTTAGAAAAAATCAGAAGTACAAAGGGAGCATACCTACAAGGAACCACCCACACACCAAAAATGGATTCACAGTCTTAACCAGGAATCAAATGAAACTAACACGTAGAAAAATGTCATTGAACACGCAACAATCTTCCATAAAAACTTACACATGCTACAAGAAAACGATATCACTGAAAGCCAAAAAAAAACTATGAAAAATGAAAACCAGTAGATAAGTACTGTTCCAATATTCTATGAAAAAATAAAAGTAAAAAAACTAAAACCCAACTACGACAAAAAACGTCGCTGAAAAAGTATAAAACAATTGCCTTCGTTGTCAATTTATGCAATATTCACTATGTAGAGATAAAATTTCATGTTTGGAAATCCGCAGTCACACGTTGTCAAAGGGTAGTAGGTATATTTAACGTGTGACTACGCCTTTCCAATTTTTTTTTACTTTTATTTTATTTGTACTATTTTGGTGTCCAAGTGCTAGTAATATATATATATTCAAAATGTACAAGTCAAGCGCTTTCAAATGATACCAAACACGGCATATTTATCATAACTTTATTTTTTTACTCTGTATGTTTTGTCCGCTAGAGGGCGCCACATTAGATTTTGTGAAACTTCATATAGCCTATAACCAGCGGACGATCAAGACGCTTATAATGATATGTCATTTGTCGAATTCTGATAAGTAGTTAAGAAGTTACGTGGAAACAGATGAACATACATACATACATACATACATACATACATACATACATAGCCTGTCAAAATCATAACCCTCCTTTTGCTTTGCCGTAGTCGGGTAAAAAGACACACACTGCTGCTGGACATAGGCCTCCCCCAATGTTCTCCACACAGATCGGTCCTGCATCCAATCGATTCCCGCGATCTTCACCAGATCGTCGGTCCACTTTGTGGAGGGCCTGCGACTACCTGTACGTGGCCTCCACTTGAGGACCTTTCCGCCCCAACGGCCGTCTGTTCTCCTCGCTATGTGCCTTGCGAATTGCCACTTGAGGCATGCAATCCTTTGGGCTATGTCTGTGACTATAGTTCTCTCGCAGGGAGACTCCGAGCTTAGCCCTCTCCATTGCTCTCTGGGTGACTTTGAGCCTCCTTAATCGGCACATTGTAAGCGGCCACGTTTCGGTTCCGTATGTCATCACTGGCAACACACACGCCTTGAAGACTTAAGTCTTGAGACATTGCGGTAGATGGGCCGAAAATATGCTGCGTAGCTTCCCGAACGCTGCCCAGCCGAGTTGGATTCGTCGATTGGATTCTTTCTGGAAGTTGGACTTACCAAGCTGGACTTTTTGTCCGAGGTAGATGTACTCGTCTACAACTTCCAGTGTAGAGCTTCCAACCTTTACAAGAGTGGGTACGACATGGGAATTCGACATAATTTTCGTCTTGTTCATGTTCATTTTCAGACCTACTTGTTGGGAGACTCTTCTGAGGTCGTCGAGCATTGTGCCTAAGTCTTCCAAGGTCTCAGCCATGACTACGATCTCACCAGCGAACCGAAGGTGCGTCATGTACTCGCCATTTATATTGATGCCAAGTCCATCTCATCGCTCTCTTTGCCTAGCCTTGCGTTGAAATCTCCCATGAAAACAGTGTAGTGAGTATTGGAAGTATGTATTGCCAGAGAGATATATAATACATTACTTCCACTTCCTCATCAGGGTGTGTCGAGGTCAGGGCGTAAACCTGTATTACCTTTAGCGAATACCGTTTGGTAATTCTGAGTGTAAGGTACGCCACCCTGTTCGACACACTTCCGATTTGTACAATGCTGTTCACGAGAGACTTGTTGACAATATACCCGACTTCACCTTTGGCAGATCTTCGCCTCCCGGAAATAAAGCAGGTTCCCAGATTTAAGGATCATCGTATCCTCGCCCTGTCGTCAGACTTCGTATAATCCTACGATACTCCAGCGATTTCTACTTAATTCTTCCTCTAGCTCCAGCAGCTTCTCTTCAGTCCGCAGTGTGCGTGTGTTGTACGTTGCCAGGGCCAAGGTCGTTCAACGGTTTGTGTTCGCCACCCGGGGATTCTTGGCACCCCTGGTCCCGGCGCCTCGCCCGCTTCCGTCATCGCTGGCTCGGCCTCCGGTACCGCCGGGCACTTGGGGCCTTGTGTTGGTTTTACTAACCATAGCGGGGGTTTTGGGCCTACACCCACCACGCTGGCCCAGTGCGGGTTGGTGGGGAACGCCAGAGCCTCGTCCGTTGTGCAACAGGGTGCGCCACGTGCAGGTGAAGTTGACTTAGGCCCCGTAAGATGTTGAGCAGCCACACCCACCATAAAACAATTGAAAAATGAATAATGCCCTGGTTCTGATGGGATCAGCAACGAAGCTATAAAAACGGGAGCACCAGTCATACAACACCAGCTGACTAAATAAATAAATAAATTTTATTGAAAAATCTTTAGAACATAAAAGACTTAGGTATAATCTACTTAAACTAAGGAAACCATTTTCAGTTTACTGTCTAAACTAGGAATTTCCTGTGGGTATCTTAGGCAGAAACGAAAAGAAAACTAAACTAAACTGTTTAATAGGATCCTTCATACAGAGACTGTTCCCAAAAGCTGGTGCTCATCAGATATTCAAAAAAGGAAATCCTAAGATATAGGAAACAGTCTGTTGGTATATAATCAGTCTCTTTTCAAGTATTTCCAAACTCTTTTCTTCTACAATATTGAATGAATAACCCAGGAAAGTTACAACGTACAACCTATAGAGCAAGCTGGTTTGCTTCCGTTCAGGTATCAGCACTACAGATACGCTAACACTAACAAAATAATAAAAAAATACAGAGATTTTAACACTTTATTTGAAGTTAATTTACTATAGCAAAGCCTTCGATAGTATCAGTCACAACTCCATTTGGAACGCACACAACTCTTTAAAAACGACAAAAATATATCAACATTATAAAAAACATGAATGAAAATAGTACAAACAAAGTAAGACTAGAGACCAGCGGCGAACCCTTCAAAATTTAAAAGGTGTATGACAAGGCGACCTCCTGTCAACAAAACTATTCATAGCGGTTCTTCAAATCATCTTCAGTAGGTAGGTACCTAATATAAATGAGACCTAAAAAGGCATACTTTTAAATGGTAAAATACCTTAGTCATTTAACGTTTGCTTGCAAGTAAAAAAGTTGGTCTCGACATAAACAAAAGCAAGACAAAAATATTGAGTTTACCATCACACAAGGCCAATACAAGTAAACGGACACAAAATTGAATATGTTAATAGTTACATCTATTTGGCAAACAAGGTGCATTCAATGTAAACAGTAACTTAGAGGAAGTAACGAGACGAATAACATTGACGTGGAAAAAATTTTGGTCGCTTAGAGAAATTTCAAAGGTAAAATATAGCCTACATTATGAAAAATAATGTCTATGATACTTGTATAATGCCATGCCGTCTATATGGCTGTCAAACTATGGGTATTCACAAAAGCCATAAAACAAAAAATTGAGAAGACGCAAAACGCAAAGAAATACTGCGGATCACAAGAGCGTATAAAGTGCGAAGCGAAATTATAAGGATGTAAACTAAGATAACCGATGCACTAAGACACGCACTAACATTGAAGTGGCAATGGGCTGCACACATTGCAATACTGGATACAACGATGGAAGGTGAACAATAGAGACCACCAAATGGAAAAGACAATCAGGCACAAGGGACGCCGGCAGGCAAAAGCAGCGATGGGCAGATGACATCGTGCAGGCGGTACAAACTGGATCTACCAAACCGAGGAAAATGGGTCGATAACCAAAATTAAAGAAAATAAAATAAATAAATAAATTTTAATAAAATTTTACCCACACTAACACTAGATTAGATAAATAATAATTTAATAACAACATTTGAAATGTAAAGTAGGGGTTGTGGAATAAAAGGCTTTTTTATATTATTTTATAAGGATGTAACTACTTACCCCATAAAGTAAGGATATTACACCCGCTGAATACTCCAACGTTTGTATATAAAAATAACAAAATGTTTTGTTAATGGAGGCAGGTAAGGGTGTAGAAAACTCTCTTTTTAAAGTGGTAGGTATGTCACCAAAGTTCCTGAAAAATTCGATGTGTAGGTACATTATTTGCTAACGCGCCATTATGAGGGCTGTAACCAGAACCAGGTGAGACCACTTGCGTCCGCTTGTATCTGGAATCATCCTAAGGGTCAATAAAACAAAAAATTAAAGAAATATAAACTTATAAAACTATGTTAGTTAGCAGAGACAGAACAACATATAACTACCTTTGCAGATAGTAGGTACTGTCTGCAAAAACAGTCACATATCGTTCTCACATGGACATCTCACAAAGCATAGCTCAATAAGTTCATTTATAATTTGGCACGCACTAGGATCAAAGATTTGATCCTGTTTCAGGAATATCACAGTGCAGTCCAGTAGAGGCCACGTACAGGAAGTCGCAGCCGTGGCAGGCCTCCTACAAGGTGGACCGAAGATCTGGTGAAGATCGCGGGAATCCATTGGATGCGGGCGGCACAGGACCGATCTGTGTGGAGAACATTGGCGGAGGCCTATGTCCAGCAGTGGACGTCTATTGGCTGAAATGATGATGATGATGACAGTGCAGCCGCTGTGTTACAAAACAAAGAGATTGTGTTACAAACAGGAGCTTGAGTATAAGCCAGGATCTGACAGGATATCGCGGCAACAGAGAGTTAATAATATGGCGGTCGTATTTCCACGAGCTGCGAACAAAAAAGGTAAAATGGCTCCATCTCTCGTGTCAGGGGCATAATTATATCTAAATTTGTAGATGGGTAGGTAAGTAGGTACTCGTATGATGTTTTTTCGTTACTTGTAGTAGTTACAAAAGCAAAGTTCAACATGTACTGAACTTTGCCCATGTACCTAATTACATATTATCTCTCAGGTATTTCTCTCTATATTGTTTAGGTACCTATTTAGGTAGGCTTAACCTATTGTACGACTCGCTAGTAAAAGATTTTAGATGATAAAAACCAAAAACTGAAAGATTAAACTAAACCTCTTGAGATAAACACTTAATATATAATCCAAACGTACCATCGTGTTATCATAGTCTTCTTTGGGACTCAAACAGACAAGTAAGTAAAAGAACAGTTACTATGACATTTTACTATCGGCCTGTGGGATGGGATGGGACTTCAGTGAATTGAACTTACCAAAATGTTCGAAGATGTCTCCCTCAATTGATAAAATACATTAATTTACATAATACATTTTCTCTGTGTGAAGTCAATTTTAAAGATAAGATACTTGCCTACTCGTAGATTTAAATAAGCCTTGCATCTTCTTGCTACTATATTTTACGACCATTGAATAATGTATAACAGCTAAAATGGTCGCCTTGTCTAATAGTTTATTCCGATGCTGGAGTGCTGCCGACAGTGGGTACTTACCTAAGTCCTAATGAAATATTATTTTATTACAGAACGCAAACATGAAATTCATCGTTGCCTTCGCTCTCCTCGCCGTGGCTGCGGCCCACCCCTTCACCCACCTGTCTCCTTCTCAGCTCGCTGAGGTGCAGGAGATCGTGGATGCCATCTACAGTCCCAGCACCGACCCCGCCACTGCCGCCGCCCTGGAGCAGTTGCTCACCAACCTTGTCGGAATCCCCGTCGTCGCAAACCCCATCATCGCACCCGCCGCCCCAGCCCCCGCGCCGGCTCCCGTGATCCTGCCCGGCCATGAGATCGAGATGCCTTCTCCCGTCCCCGCTCCCGTGATCCTGCCTGGCCACGAGATCGTCGGACCTACCATGCCCGTGCTCTCTCCCATCATTGCCCCCGGCCCCGTCGCACCCGTGCTCTCTCCTATCATTGCCCCTGGCCACGAGAGCGTCGGACCCACCATGCCCGTGCTCTCTCCCATTATTGCGCCCGGTCCAGAAGTCGTTGGACCCATCGCTCCCGTCGCTGCTCCTGTCAAGCCTGTCGCCATCTCCAGCGACGCCCTGGTCCAGATTATCCTGAACATCAACGGTCAGCAGGTCGGATCCAGCGCCATCACCCCCGCCGGAGTAATCGCCACCCACAAACCCTTATCCAGAAACTAATTCAATAAATCAGGTCCTTTGTATCTTGAATGAAGACTGTCCACAACTAAAATCTAACTACACAATTCAGTTGTAGTTACATCGTGTCTAAAAAAATGCTTGCATAAGACACAATAAATTACTATCGTAAAAAACCTTTTTTAATTATCCGACATTTCCTCTTTCTAGAGGACAGACCAGGAGCCCAATTCTCGTGCTCGTGATATTTTGAAAACATGGCAGATATAACCTGAAAACCATACAAAAAAACTTATGTTTTAGTGATCCTATACTTATATATTATGTCGTATGATAATAAATGTCACGTGTTCGTGACATTTAATATCTTACGACATATATCACTAAAACATTGATATCCGCCATGTTTTTCCATATTGACAATCTCGATGATGACAATGATTCGACTGCCGTTTGACCTTCGCATGCCTTTAACACAGGAATCAGACAACCTAATTATTGTTACACTTTTTTTTTTCGTTATGTCATAAGTGACAGACGAGCAGACGGATCACCTGATGGTAAGTGATTGCCGCCGCCCATGGACACCCGCGACACCAGTGGAGTCACAAGTGCGCTGCCAAGCTTTAAACCCTCCCTTCCCCCGGATTGGGCCTCCGGTACCCTCATTCACGCAGCGAAACACAGCACAGTGCTCCTTCACGCCGGTTTTCTGAGAGGTCGTGGTATCACTCCGGTCGAGCCGGCCCATTCATGCCGCAGCGTGATTTTTCCACAATAAAATTATGCCGTTTAACCAGGCAATGGATCAAACAAGACCACCAGATTTTGAACTTTATGTATTTGGGATATGGTTGAAAGCTAATGAAATAAATTATGTCTAGTTGCCCGGTAAAGGGTTAAGTAAATATGCACTTAAAAATTTATCGACAGTCTTCGGGTGGGACACGACTCGGTGGGAACTGTCGATAAATTTTTAAGTGAATATTATACTTATCTTAAAAATAAATTGCAAAAAACTGCTTTACCCAAAAAATTCAACCGAATTATAGATACATACACGTTTCAGAAACTATTTGAAATGTGCAGGTTTCCTGCCTCATGATGTTTACCCTCACCGCCCAGCTAGTAGTAAAAATACGCACAGCACTTATTTGAATTTTGCACGTGGAATTTATGAGCACACTCTTGAAGTATTTGGATCTCACACTTACAATATGAAACGTTTTGCTTTCTCTCATGGGATTACATAGCAGGTTTCGCGTTTCAAGCTTATTAGTGATAAACTTTTAAGTTGGCAGCGCCCTTGTGACTTAATTATATTTATTCATTTCTTAGAATATTTTTTGTATCGACATAAAGTATGTTTAATTACATGTATAATATACATAACGTACTTAGTTATAATTTATATTTTTCATGTATGACGATTTATAAGAGAGATGTATACAGGCCCATGTAAATAAAGTACTTTTGAATTTTGATTTTTTTTACTCCATTGGTGTCGTGAGTGTCCATGGGCAGCGGCAATCGCTTACCATCAGGCGATCCGTCTGTTCATTTGCCACCTGCCAAAAAAAAAGACAAAAACTAAAATGTTTAGTCATCGTCCACCCCAGTAGCGGATGTTTAATTATTTTATTTATTTATTTGAATTCATGCAACACAGCAAATACCAATTACATTATTTGAATTAAATTATTTAAGAATACATCTACAAGTAACACAATACAAAAATAATTGTTATAATTAATATTGTAATATGTTATTTGTGTGGTGGATGTTAGGAATAATCCACGTGCTCACGCGAACTCAAGCCGAACTGCTCATGTCTAAGCTGTCGACAGAAAAAGATAGGTAGAGTCCGCGCCACGAAAGAAGTCCGACGAAAAACACGCAACTGAGATAGAGGCACCAGTTTTTTTTGTGACTCAGGAGAAATACGCAGGCGTTACGCATACCCATCCGTCTGTAAACGGATGGGTTATGTCGGACTCTCCTCTGGCGACAGCTTCTCCTAGCGAGAAGCCGGCCAGAGGCATACCGACTAAAACTCCTGGGACTCTCCTGCCTGGTCTCAGCAAAATTTTTGAAAAAGTAATATTCACTCAGTTATTGTCTCATTTAAATCTGAATAAAATATTGCACAGTAAGCAATTTGGATTCACAAAAAGGAAATCCACTACTGATGCTGGAGTGGCGCTTGTCAAACATGTATTTGATGCGTGGGACAAAAAGCGAGATGCTATTGGAATATTCTGTGATTTGTCTAAAGCATTCGATTGCGTCAATCATGAAACATTGCTAATGAAGTTACAGCATTACGGTGTCATAGACACCTCACTAAGTCTAATCAAATCTTACTTATCAGATAGGATTCGGAAGGTCAATGTCAATGGAACTAACTCTTCTGGCGCCCCTCTAACCATGGGTGTGCCCCAGGGCTCTATATTGGGGTCCTTGCTCTTTTTAATCTATATAAATGACCTTCCTTACTATACCAAAGATCTATGTGAGATATTGTTATTTGCTGACGATACATCCTAGATTTTTGAGGTTGATAGACAAAAGAAAACTGTTGACGAAGTAAATAACACACTCTCTAAGTACTACAGTGGTTCACTTATAATAACTTGGTTCTTAATTCAAAGAAAACTAAATGTGTTAAGTTCACAATGCCTAATGTAAGGCAGGTCAAAATGAATATTGTCATGAATAACGAACCTATAGAAGTCATAAACTCCACAGTTTTACTAGGTATCACTCTGGATACAAAATTGCAATGGAGCCCTCATATTGCTGTCTTGGCAGGAAGACTTAGTTCAGCTGCATATGCAGTTAGAAAGATAAGGAATCTGACTGATATCGGGACAGCGAGACTGGTTTATTTTAGCTATTTTCATAGTCTGATGTCATATGGTCTACTATTGTGGGGATCCGGTGCTGACTTACAAACCATCTTAATTTTGCAAAAGAGGGCCATTTTTTATTTTTTTTACTGCTCAGGTAGGAGAATATATCTTTGGCATCCACATAAAGGAGACAACGCGTACGAAAGGGAGAGGAACCGATTTGGTCGTAACGTCCGGTTCGTTTAAGCCCTGATTCGGCCCAAAGTTGTGAAGTGTGTATAATAAGAAAACCATAGACTACTTAGGTAAATTAAACGCAAAGACTCGCGGCAGACGGGGTATTTCTTTCAGTAGGTAATTATGAATTAATTGAAACCGATACTGCCACGAGTCTTCGGCTAGTATAACAGCTAACTTCTCTTTAAACCATAGAATTAGGGCGGCCTAATTAACGGCATAATAAACCTACTTACTCATCATTTTGAACTTCTCTTACAAACTGTCATCAAAATATCATCATTAATTAATATATCTTCCAACCAATTACGGCTACGGCGGCTAATGTCAACGATCAGCCACGTATGCTGAATATATTATAGTGCTCAAGTGTGTGCGCAAACACAAGTGCACTCTCTATTACACTCATATTCCGTTGAGACACTACTGTGACACGACCGGAGAGGGTTCGGGCGCAGGACCAACAGCTTAACGTGCTTTCTGAGGCACAGGGGTACAAGACCGCCGACTTCCAGACTCCGGGCTATCACTAAAAAATTCTTACCGAAACCTTAGGTTACAAATTTTGGCCTGACCCGGGGATCGAACCCGGGACCTCTTGCGCAGCCGTCGCTTTAAAGTGCGACCCACTAACCACTGCGCCACATAGGCAGTCGTTATGTCATCATTAATTATTCAATAAAATACTCTACCGTCTGCCGCGAGTCCTTGCGTTTACTATAAGTAAACTTGAACACAGGGGTAAGGTAGTTGTCATTCGGTCTTTTACAGGTTGCATTTTGGAGAGTGTGTGAAGGAATTACATGATCTAATTCCACCGGCCCCCTTTCATCATCGGGACACAAGACGGAGAAAGGATTACCACCCTTATGTCGTAAAAATACCGGCAATTCGTGCCAAACGGTTCAAATGTACAGTCAACTCCAAAAATATGTATACACTTTAGGACCTTGTCACAATACTTACCTATAACAAAGTAGATGTCTACTTTCTTATATTACCTATATATTGTGACAACGTCCTAAAGTGTATACATATTTTTGGAGTTGACTGTACATTGATGTAGTGTACCTACGGTTAAGGAATGGAACTCTCTGCCGGAAGATGTGTTCTCTGAAAATTCAAGAAAATTTTCTATAAAAAAAGCCACCTTCAAAAACCACGAACTAAAAAGTGTAAAATAATATTTTTAACACTTCAAAAAACATTTTATAACAGTACACTCGAGAAAAGGTGTTGTACCGAAGTCGGCGGCCAATACTATCTTGTAATACAACATTCAATTATTCAACGGGGATTAGGCGCCGCCTTCGGTAACACCTTTTCTCGAGTGTACTGTTATGTTTTTTGAAGTGTTAAAAATATTATTTTACACTTTTTAGTTCGTGGTTTTTGAAGGCGGTTTTTTTTTCGTTGAATTTTTTTAATGATTTTTAGCGTATCTTTTTTCGGCAGAACCCCCTTTCCCCTTCCTCCCCACCCCCCGCCAAATAACTTACCAACAAATTGTAAAAACAATATTGAAAGAGTTACCCTCTAACTCCTTACCGTTGAGGAGTAGACCTTCCATCATCAGCTCAACCTCATAATTCTTATGACCAGGTGTAAATACTAGTGTATCTTTGAGAAATATGCAAAAGACTTTATATGTGCTTATAAAATATGAGGGTTCCTTTCGATATCTCTGGGATTCCATTATCGGACCATAACATGCTAACAATGGGACCAAATAGATACCTACTGTACCCTTTCAAACAAAAATAAACTATTTTAAAATCCGTTTATAATTTACGGAGCTATCGCGTAACATACACCCAAAAAAAGCAACATTCAGACGAATTGAGAACCTCCTCCTTTTTGAAGTCCGTTAAAAAGAGTGAATAGGCTGTTACTAAGGTAAAGCTGCTGGCATGATCATCAGCACCCAGAGAAGGAAAACTCTGCATTTATATCAAAACCCTCGCCAACCCGTCTGCCAAGCGTGGTGAGTATGGCAATTACCCCTCATGTGATTGAGGGAGGCCCGTGCCCCAGCAGTGGGGACCTAAATGGGCTGATGATGAGGCTGTTACTAGACAGGCATGCATGATCTATCCTCGGCGATATCAACACTTACAATCAGGTGAGATTGTGGCCAAATGTCTGGCTATTCTAATATACAAAAAAAAGTAAATAAAAATAGGTTACATAAGTAAATTATAGTTCAGAGCTCTTTATCTAACGTTTGCATCGGAAGCTAAACCGTGCATATCAGAAGAATTTTTTCTATCTTTATTACCAGGCTTAAAAGATTTAAACATTGCATCGTCTGATGACAAGTATTATATCAATCAATATAGCGCGTGCGCATGGCTATAGTCCGCGCCACCAGAGAAGTGCCTCGAAAAGCGCGCTTCAGTTGTTATCAACATTCAAAATTGAGCTTTATGTTTGTAACCACAAGGAATTTAAAATTTTAGTTCCGTGTTCTGCCGCGGGACTTCTATCGTGGCGCGGTTGTATGAGATAATACCGTCGTAACTGACGTGTGTGAAATGAATAATTTTTAAATTGATTATTACTGACAGATATCTAATCTACAAAGAAAATTTAACCGTAAATATTATGTCTCATAAATAACTATTAAGCAAAAGTACACTTATATTTATTTAGCTTTTGCCCGCGACTTACTCCGCGTAGAAGTCGAAAATGGTTCGCTGATTATCTGCCCGATACCAGTTAAAACTTGTTGATTTGCTCCAATTTATGTCAACTTAAAAAAACAGACAGACACAGCTTTTTTACATTTTTATTATATAAAAGTGAGTAGGAGTTTTTGTATTTAGGTATTAAGGATTTAAACCTGCAAGATAATCAATTAATATAAAAATCCTTACGGAGAGTTGGAAGAATATAGTCTTATTTGGGACTTAAACAGGCAAGTAAGTGCAACTGCATACAATGTGTATTAGTGAACATTTACAACCTGTGCGGATAAAGAATGGGATCAGAAATGGCGGCGCATCTATTCACTTCTCGCTCGCACACTATTTGCATCTATACTCGCACTCGTAGGTGTGCGAGCGAGAAGTGAATAGATGCGCCGCCATTTCTGATCCCATTCTTTATCCGCATAGGTTGTACATGCCTTTAGCCACGTCCTCAACCATTAGAAAAATCCAGCTATTCATAAAGGCGATTAAGTAAAAAATTTCGACGAATTTTCAAAATTCGTAGAACAAACATTGTTCTGAAGGGTTGGTAGAAGACGTGGTTAAAGGGATGTAAGAATTGTCATCAACCAGCGAAGACATCACATTCTTCTTTCTTCTTTTGGAAATTGCATTTATCGTTATTTTTTTCGTGTCCCTTCCTGCCTTTACATTTCGCACTCCCTTTTTTATGTCATAGGTGGCAGACGAGCAGACGGATCGCCTTATGGTAAGCGATCGCTGCCGCCCACAGACATCCGCGACACCATTGGAGTCACGAGTGCGCTGCCAACCTTTAAACCCTCCCTTTACTCCGGATTGGAAACTCTTTCTTTTTTTTGGGTTTTAGAGGAAATCCTAGTTTTTCATCTACAGTCAAGACAAAAATGAGATCTTTCTCATCTTAGCGTGTAATTACTGGCCGCTTAAACCATGACTCAGGATTTGGGGAATCTGGCAATTACAATGAAGCGACTGCTGTCTGACCTTCACAACCCTTTACAGGGGATCCAAACCATCTAAATCATGGTTACACGTTTCAGAAACTATCCGAAACATGCAGGTTTCCTCACGATGTTTTCCCTTACCGCCGAGCTAATGGTAGAATACGTACATAGATTTGATACATAAATTCCAGAGGTGCATGCTCTAATTTGAGCCACCCCCGCATGGAAGGCGCGTACTTATCCATTGAGCTATTCTATCTATTGGCTTACGTTAAAATTTTATTGGTTTTTTTCAGAAGCAAAATTATGAAATTCCTCGCTGCTTTCGCACTCATCGCCGTGGCTTCGGCCGCCGTGGTTCCGAAGCCAGTCATCCTGCCTGGCTTCGAGCACGACCTGCCTGCCCCCGCACCCGCCCCCGTGATCCTGCCTGGCCATGAGCTCGAGATCCCTTCCATCATGCCTGCCCCCGTGATCCTGCCCGGCCATGATCTTGAGACGCCGTCTATCGTGCCCACCCCCATCGTTGTTCCCAACCCTGTGCCTGTCCCCGTGATCCTGCCTGGCCATGAGATGGAGTACCCTTCCCCTGTGCCTGTCCCCGTGATCCTGCCTGGCCATGAGATGGAGTACCCTTCCCCCGTGCCTGTCCCCGTGATCCTGCCTGGCCATGAGATGGAGAAGCCTTCCCCCGTTCCCGCTCCGATAATCCTACCTAGCCCTGAGCTGGAGATGCCTTCTCCCGTGCCTGTCCCCGTGATCCTGCCTGGCCATGAGATTGAGTACCCTTCTCCCGTGCCTGTCCCCGTGATCCTGCCTGGCCATGAGATTGAGTACCCTTCTCTCGTGCCTGTCCCTGTGATCCTGCCTAGCCCTGAGATGGAGATCCCTTCCCCCGTGCCGGTTCCAGTGATCCTGCCTGGCCATGAGATTGAGTACCCTTCTCCCGTGCCTGTCCCCGTGATCCTGCCTGGCCATGAGATTGAGTACCCTTCTCTTGTGCCTGTCCCCGTGATCCTGCCTAGCCCTGAGATGGAGATCCCTTCCCCCGTGCCTGTTCCAGTGATCCTGCCTGGCCATGAGATTGAGTACCCTTCTCCCGTGCCTGTCCCCGTGATCCTGCCTGGCCATGAGATTGAGTACCCTTCTCCCGTGCCTGTCCCCGTGATCCTGCCTGGTCATGAGATGGAGATCCCTACCCCCGTGCCCACCCCTATCATCAAGCCCCAGCCGGCCAGCAGCAACCCTCTCGTCCAGATCATCCTGAACATCAACGGTCAGCAGGTCGGATCCAGTGTCATCTCCCCCGCCGGTGTGATCACCGAGCCCGAGACTTCCATCATCACCCCCGTCGAGTTGGTGCCCACCCCCATCCAGGTCGTCGATGCCCCTGAGCCCATTGTTGTGCCCACGCCCGTGATCGTGGCCCCCATCCCACACCCTGCTGTGGTTCTCCCAGAGATCCTTAACTAAGCATAAGAGTTAGTACTTTTAAGATCTTCTAACTGAAAAATTGGTTAAAGATTTCAGGTTTACTACTGTTGTCAATAAAATGTTTTGCAGCTCGACAATATTACAATAAAGTGTAAAGAATTACTTACCTATTTAGTCTTTTTACTATTTAACTACCTTACCATTTATCCATTAGGAATCATTTTTTGTGGACAATGTTCCGCCATCTCTGTCTGTCTTTGGCGACGTGTTGAGGATTTCGGATTTCGACGGACTACCTATCTCATGAGATAGTCCGTTACACTGCGAATAGAGGTCGCAGTCCCATGGGACTGCGACCTCTATGGCGTTTGCCAGAGACTATACTATTTATACTAGCAGTTAATACTTAGACTTCTTCTAGTCTACCACGAGTTTGAAAGCGACAGTTTTGGACACAACCGGCAATTACACGTTGATGAGTGGATAGATTGTTAATATTGTTATTCACAAGAGCTGTTCTCTGATAGATTCATATAATGTTCTATTTTTGTTTCACAACAACATCACATACATTGATCTGACTCGGAGATAGGTAGCACAAGCAGTTGTAACGGATATTAGAATCAACAGTGGGATTCCAAATATATACATATAATAATTTTCTTTTGTAAATACACAACTTGTAATAATGAAACCAGAAAACGCGCTCTGTCATCGAAATAAAAAACGTCACAGAGTGTGAAAGAGATCCAACCAGCCCTGACGCAGATTCTATACGGGTGTGGTAGAGAAAGAAAGTCGCCCAGCAGGTCACCCCAGTACTAACGGCTTGGTGCAGTTTTTCGAGTATGGCTTTCTATGAAAAGGCACAGTCTGTTTAGGGTGCATGTCTATGGGATTAACTATGTATTATTCACAAGCGGTGTTCCTTGATCAATACGACAATAAGTCCAATTTTTGGTTTGAAAAGAATTCTTCTACGGTAAACGAGTTTTGAACATCTGTGGTAGCGACATCTAGTTTCTCTACCACTGGTTCCCAACCAGTGGTCCGTGGACCACCAGTGGTCCGCAGAAGCCAAAATATGGTCCGCGAATGAATTCTTTAGCGGGCGCGCCCGCTAAATTCGGTGAGCCGTCGGTCGCCGCGCCGTGCACGCAGCACTCTAGGTCGTTCAGAGCCTCAAGGCTCGGTTGTCATATTCCATATATTTTCGAAGTATCTTGTGTCAGTCGATGACAGTTGACTTGACTCCAAAGTTTTTTATGTTCCAATTTGACGTTAAACAACCGACCTCGTTCCGAGCCTTTGAGCGAGTTAAAAAACAACCAAACAACTACACTTACTACCCGTGCGGTTAAAGAATGGGACTGGCAATGGCGGACCGTTGAGCCGGTACCGTCAGCATACTAATACTAAGTTATTTATTTATTAACTTATTTATTTTAAAAAAACGTATTACTGAAAAACAGTATAAATTATCGTTACCGTTGAAACTGTTTTGTTATTTTGTTAATTAAAATAACATTTATTTATGTGTATTTCACAGATTTTTTTATTTCGTAGTCTTTTTAACTGTTTATAAAAATATTATAAAAGAAATCAGATTGCGATATTTTATTTCTCCTAAAAATAAATTTTTCATAAACAATGCAGTACTTTCCCGCGTTTATGCGCCATTGTAAACAATAGCTTAAAACACTACCTTTACTTAATAAATAACTAACAAAACAATTACTCAACAAACAAATCAACAATAAACTATAACAACAAACAAATTTAATAACAAATAACAAGATTAACGAAAGGCTCAAAACCACGGTAAATCGGAGAACGCGTCTAGCTCTTGCGAAACCGGACTGATAATTTTTTTGTCAGTCAGTACGTGCGAGTATAGAGGCGATAGGTGTGCGAGCGAGAGGTAAATAGGTGCGACGCCATTTTCAATCCGCACGGGCAGTAGGTTGTGAACGTGGCCCAGCGCGTTAGAGTGCGGGTGGAGGGGGCGCGGTACGCGGGGCCGGCCGCCTCCGCGCGTCTTTGCGAAGACGATACAACGTCATTTGTTTTACCTATTTCAGTGTCAGTAATAACACGTAATATTACTTAACTGTGTGAGGAAGTTAATCATTCATTTATTAGTTACCTATTACTGATCATTGTTCTTAAATTGATATCTTGAAATAGTTCGTAAATACAGGTGAGTGAATATTTTATTTCGATTAACCTTTCTCAGGGTAATAAAAATGATGATTTTCGGGTCGTTATCAAGTAAACGACGTTATCAATACGTATATGTATTATGTATATTTGTTTATTTCATTTTGCTGAATCGTACGTATGGCAAAGTAGTATATTTTTATTTATTCATTTTTGCAAAGAAGCGTAAACTAAATTAAATTTTTGAATTTTTGGTGATTCATCGCGGGCTCGCGGTATTTGAATCCTTTTGCTGGTCACTAAATTTCTTTGTAATGTAAACTAAAACTACCTTTGCTATTATTTCAAAAATATTTTTATGTAAGCTAGCTTAGCACGATCATATTATAGAACTTGATCTTACGCTTTTGTTTTTTCGGTTTGTATTCGGTTTCATTTTTTTGTATCTTATTTTCAGAACATGGCGCCTAAGAGAAAATATGACAATAATTATATAAAATTTGGATTTACCTCGATAGAAAGTAACGGGGAAATAAAACCACAGTGCGTTATATGCGCAACCGTTCTCGCAAATGAAGCGTTGAAACCAGCAAAATTGAAACGCCACTTAGAAACGGTACATCCAGATTTATCTAACCGCCCGCTTGAATTCTTTCAAGGAAAATTAGAGGTCCTAAAAAAAATGAAACTCGGGCCTAGCGGCTCGAGATTTGCAACTTCGGAAAAGTTATTAGTAGCGTCGTTTGAGATTTCTAAATTAATAGCACAATCTAAAAAGCCACACACAGTTGGAGAAACACTCGTAAAACCTTGTTTGATCAAAGCCGTCGAAGAAGTTTTGGGATTAGAGGCCAAGAAAAAAATACAAGACATACCTCTGTCCAATAACACGGTCAAAGCTCGAATTGAGCTTATGTCAAGTGATATAGAGGAGCAACTTGTGTCAAGAATAAAAAAATCGCCATTTTTCGCTTTGCAGTGTGATGAGTCGACCGACATTTCAAATTGTTGTCAACTACTTGTATTTGTTCGCTTTTTAGACGACGACAACATAATTAAAGAAGAGTTATTGATTTCACGGGAACTGGACACAACATCGAAAGGTATCGACGTCATGAACTCAATATCCGAATTTTTCGAGAAACATAATCTTATGTGGGATAAACTCGCTGCCCTCTGTACCGATGGTGCTCCAGCAATGTTGGGATCACGTTCCGGGCTGGCGACATTAGTAAAACAGAAAAATCCTAATGTAATTACAACGCACTGTATCATACATCGCCAGGCGTTGGCTTCAAAAACTCTTCCTGGATGCCTCAATGATACACTAAAAATGGCCATAAAAATTGTAAATCTTATTAAAAGCAGCGCCTTAAATACACGACTTTTCAAAAAGTTATGCACTGAAATGGACTCTGATCACGAGACACTTCTCTTTCATACCGAAGTTCGATGGCTATCGAAAGGTAATATGCTGGGAAGATTATATGAACTGAGAGCAGAGGTTGAGATTTTTCTGGGTGACAAAAAAAATAATGATTTGTTGAAACAATTTACTAATTTGGCGTGTCAGATGGACTTGGCGTATCTTGTGGATATTTTCACACATTTAAATAAATTAAATATACAACTGCAAGGTTCTGGAAATAAAAACTTAGAGAATGTCGCAAATATATTCATTTTTGAAGATAAACTTCGTGCTTTTATCTGCAAACTTCAATTGTGGTTACGTAAAATTGAAGAAAATAATTATTCTGCGTTTGCGACATTACAATCACTTGTGGAAGACAAAAAGTATGACGCTTTTACAGCAAATATTCAAGAAAACATTAAGACTCATTTATATATGTTGATTGATGAATTCAATCGTTACTTCCCAGAATATAACGAAGAAGCTAATCTTGATCAAAAAATGATTCGTAACCCTTTTAGCACGGACGCTAGTGAAGTTACAGAAGAAATCCAAGAAGAGCTCATTGAATTACAAAATGACAGAAACTGCAAGGATGCTTTTGAATCGAATTCACTTGAGTCATTTTGGTGTAAAAAAGCACTTTCTTATACTAAACTTCGAGGAATCGCCTTACGCTATTTTATCGTTTTCTCAACCACTTATTTATGTGAACAAGGATTTTCTGCTTTGCTGGTATTAAAAAACAAGGCGAGAAATCGTTTGAAAGTAAGTGATGATTTACGTGTGGCTCTGAGTAACAATATCAGTCCTAGGATAGCCGAACTCGTGAAGAAGATGCAAGCTCAGAAATCGCATTAATTTAAAATTACGAAAGTTTATCCTAAAATGTTATTATTTCTTTTTATGTAATTCATATTAGAGTTTGAATAAAAGTTTCAGTTTGATTATTACAGTTTATTTTACTACACTAAAATTTAGTTAATTAATAACTAAATAGTGGTCCCTGCCGAAAAAACTATGTCAAAGTGGTCCCTGACCAAGAAAACGTTGGGAACCCCTGCTCTAAAGGAAATATAAAATTGCCCGAGCAAATAGCCCAATAAGGAAGTATTTCGTTGTATGAGATGAGGCATCTGTACTAGTATTTATAATATTTGTGTGTGACTGCCTCGGTGGCGCAGTGGTTAGTGGGTCGCACTTTGAAGCGATGGCTGCGCAAGAGGTCCCGTGTTCGATTCCCGGGTCGGGCCAAAAATGTATCCCTATGATTTCGGTAGGAAATTCTTAGTGTCAGCCAGGAGTCTGGAAGTTGACGGTATTATGCCCCCGTGCCTTTTTTTGTTGACCCAGGAGAAATGCGTTAAGCATACCCATTCGTCTGTAAACGGATGGGTTATGTCGGACTCTCCTCTGGCGACGGCTTCTCCTAACGAGAAGCCGGCCAGTCTCCCTCATCTGTCCATGGGTGGGCGAGTGACATGGGGCCAAACCTCGGAGCCTTTCATACGTCACCCCCCGGACAGGGACGCCCGCCTACACGGCGGGCCCAGCGCTTCTCCCCCCGGGGTCGGGGGGAGGGATGGGGACAGCCGAGAGAGTCGTGCCGTCCCCACCAGGCGTAGGAGGAGGTCCGTGCAATGCCGGTGGTGGGGTTACAGCCCCACGCACCAGCGGACCTGCTCAGGGGAAGGCTGCAAGTATTGGCGTCATCTCCTCCCTCTACGTGCCTTGCGGATCGCGGGGGCGAGAGGGTCAGCCTCTCGCTCGCGCTCCGCCGCCTCCTTCGCCTCCATCACATGCTCGCAATATGCGGCAAAGGCCTTCCAGGCATCCTCACTCGCTAATATAGATGCCCCCGTGCCTGGGAAAGCGACGTTAAGCCGTTTGTCCTGCAACCAATCCCTCTCCGGTTGTGTCACGCTGGTGTCCCATCGGAATATCGTATCGAAATCGTAGCATTACTATACTATGTAAATGTAACTGAAACTATGACTGTAACATAAAAATGTTAACCATAACTATAAATAACATACATCAAGGTTACCCTAAGCTTTAAGTAAACCAATATCTATGTATTGTAACTTTTATAAGAATGAAACAATAAATAAATATATTTTTTATTTGTTTATTTATTCACTGAAAATAAAATAAAGCAATTTATAAATTGCCACAAATATGGTAGAGCCCTAGCAGGGCCCATGTCAACACTGAAAGCACTTTAATTTAAAATCTAGATTTGCTCTAAGCTTTGCCTACATGGAACAATAAAGAATATGAATATGAGGCTAAGGGTATATAGAGTGGACTTGTGTTTGCGCACATACTTGAGTTCTATAATATGAGAAAGAAAAAACATTTATTGACCATCACAACATTCACAGCACAGAGAGCAACATGATAGAACATACTTAGAACAAGTTTACAGTATTATAAGTACGATACAATAGGCACACAAGGAAGATAAGTAGTAGATATACAATATAGAACAGGTATAGATTACAGCCGCGTGGTCCCCGGCAGAGTAGAATAGGCCACCCTCACTCTTACCGAGGTGTCGTAAAAGGCGACTAAGGTAAAGCTGCTGGCATGATCATCAGCACCCAGAGAAGGAAAACTCTGCATTTATATCAAAACCCTCGCCAACCCGTCTGCCAAGCGTGGTGAGTATGGCAATTACCCCTCATGTGATTGAGAGAGGCCCGTGCCCCGGCAGTGGGGGCTTAAATGGGCTGATGATGATAGATTATAGATATAGAACAGGTGTGACTGAGTGTGGTCAGTCAGGTCCCAACCTCCGCATTTGCCGCTACGGCATTATCCTGCGTACGTGGCTGATCGTTGAGATTGGCCGCCTTAGCCGTTATCGATTGGAGGATAATAATATCTGGTTACAAGGATTGAAAAGAGTTCTCCTTCCACGGTAGGCAGCGGCATGACGGCGCAATAATATCCTTCAAACCGATATTTCGGTCATGGCGGCCAATCTCAGCGATCAGCCATCGACGCAGGACATATTATAGTGCACAAGTATTTACGCAGACTCAAGTGCACTCTCTATTCCCGTACCCTCTTATTTCGATTAGACACTAGTGTGACACGACCGAAGAGGGATTAGGCGCAAGACCAACGGTTTTTACGAAGCACGGGGGTACAAAATCACCAACTTCCAGACTCCGGGCTAACACTGAGAATTTCTTAACAGAAAAACTCAGGTACAAATTTTGGCTCGACCGGTGGATGGAACCCGGGACCCCAAGCGCAACCGTCGCTTTAAAGTGCGACCCACTAACCACTGCGCCACCGAGGCAGTCACTGCCCATGCCCGTAGGTATTCAATGAATGAATAAATAAATAAATAAATAAATACATTTTAGTAATAAAAAACCCAAGCAAAAGAAATAGGTAAATAATTTGACACATTCCACAACGCCCCGTTGCTGATCTAATGGTTTAAGTACCTAACGGGCCATGATCTCAGGGTTCTGGGTTCGATTCCCGGTTCAAGCAAAGGTATGCTTCAAATTTTTGGAACATAGCTCGGGATGGTGATCATCATCAATCCGCATTTGGCAAGCGTGGTGATTTTAAGCCCATCGTAATAGCGATGACTAGATTTATAATATATGATGGAGGCCTTTGCCCAGCAGTGGGACAGCATATAGGCTGATGATACCTTACCTTATATCTCTCTCTCGTATAAAAAAGGTCTCTCGAATATATTGTATTGAAATGGAGTGAAATCTATGAAATAATCACGATAACCGATACAGTAATCCACATGTATCGGTGATCAAGAAAGAAGATCGGTAGGCATTAAGGGATAAAGCCACTTGCTCTGTCGGATTCAAAGTGTTGTCAGTTCTAATCATTAAATTTTATCGAGACTAGTAGGCTAGCTTTCGCCCGCGGCTTTTCCCGTGTAGTATAGAGGGTACACCCTGTATACTACACGGTATAGGTACACCTATCTGTGAACATTTACCTCTTTATAGAAAGATCAGATGTTTCTACCAAGCATTCAATTTGTTCTACGACTGTTCGAAATTCGTCAAAAATGTTTTCGAATCCCCATCATACAAAATGAGTTAAGTACCTATGTGACCGACTTTGTGTCAAAAGTTGAAGCGAAGTCTTAGAACAAATTTTGAATGGTAGGTAGAACACGTGCTCAAGGGATGTACCTAAATGTTCACGATACACTCTGTATATAAGATTGGGAATATATTAAACTAACACTCTAAAAAATACCTATTTGCACATTTTTATGTGCACTTAGTATTTTTTGCTGTGTAAAAAGTTTAGGTTAGGTTAGCAATTTATTAATTTTGAGGGAACGTTATATACAACCCTGCACGATTTTGTTCATCCTACATGAACCAGTCATTTTTCGGGATAAAAGTTATGTAAATTTTCAGCCATATCGGTCTAGCCTTCCTTGAGTTATAAATAGTGTAACTCACACGACTTTGTTAGTATAAAAGTAAAGTAAAGTATCAGCCTATATACTGTCCCACTGCAGGGCAAAGGCCTCCATCATAGAAATCAAGTCATCGCTTCTATGATGGGATTAGGCTTAATCATCGCGCTTGCCAAATGCGGATTGGTGATCACAAACTCGGGTTTGTGATCATAGCTCGGGCTATGTTCGAAAAAATCGAAACGTACTTAATTTTACTTTTTTCTTTAGTATAGGTATAGGTACATAATGGAGCGATGGTAGTACAGTGGTTCTAAACGCGCCATCCATACAGGGCGACCGGGTTCCAATTCGAGCATGCACCCCTGGATTTTTCAAATCTATCCGTATTTCTACCATTACCATCTGCTCGGCGGTGAGGAAAAACATCGTGAGGAAACCTGCACGTTTCGGAAAAAGTTTCTGAAACGTGTGACCATGATTCAGTTGGTCTGGCTGTTAAAGGGTTGCGAAGGTGTGGACTCAGGTGTATCTACCTCCTAGAGTGGCCCCGCTGGTAATCAGTTCTGTCCTGATTCCAGCCTCGGTTGGTATTAGGCAGAAACGGTTACCGTGGGGCACGGTTTTCCCCGGGCAACGGCGGGTAGTAATTCATTCGTGGATTGCTACCCGACGGCCAAAGGATGCATAGAATTTGCGGCGGACCAGCCCCGACGCAGTGGATCGCGTGCAGCGCACACCACTCGGGGGCTTTCATTGTCTGCTGAGGGCTTAGAGGACCGGCCTCTCTTTACGGACCTGAACACAATAGGGCCGGGCACGGAGGCTGCCTTCTTTATCCAGCCCCCCCTTCTGCCGTAGGTTGGCGTTGGGGTGTGGTGGCACCCACTGTCGGGCGCTTTGGCGTGCGGTGGGCCGGTGTTCCTGGTGTGATGGTGCCGTATGAGGCCATTTTGTTCTCGGGCCTTGAACTGTCGCGCCTTCAGGCGCGTTCGAATGTTGGGGAGTTCCACGGTGGTGGAATTCCTGCCAACAGTCTGTTGCGCCCCTATTTTCGGGAGCGCTTTCCCCGCCTTTATGGTGGGGGCTTTGTTGGTGGGTCTCTGTTGAGTCCCGCAGCCAGTGGGATGCAGCTACGACTCGCCACCCCCGCTTTTCCCGTCCCGTCGATTGTCTCCGCAACCCAGCGGGGATGCTCGAACGGGAGGGTTTTCGGGTATAACTTAAAAGTCTGTGGGTGCTCTCTCCTCTCTCTGCCCTGCAGCCAGCAGGGTATGGGTTGGGGGAGGGGTCTGCAGTCGTTCCTTCCGGAGCGTCTGCGTTGCAATCCAGCAACGTGGACGATTCCGGAGAGGGGGGAATTGGTGGGCCATGGGAGTGGCCCTAGGCCTCGTTTTTCGGCGAGGCCCGTTTTTGAAGAGGCCGTGCTGGCGAGCCTCTCGTCCTTCGAGGGTGGGCCGCGGACTTGGTTTCGTACCCGTTACCGTAGCCCACCCCACACGGACGTAGCAGGAAATGCCCCAGTGGTTTTTAGTGGGTAGGCCCCTGGGAGCACCCCAAGGGAGAGCCCCACACTACCCGGCCGTCTCGTCGGGTGTGCTTAAGGCGGCATTTTCCACCGGGCCAACCAAAAAAAAAAAAAAAAAAAGGGGTTGCGAAGGTCGAGGACACAGGTGTATCTACCTCCTAGAGCGGCCCCGCTGGTAATCAGTTCTGTCCTGATTCCAGCTTCGGTTGGTACTAGGCAGAAACGGTTACCGTGGGGCACGGTTTTTCCCCGGGCAACGGCGGGTAGTAATTCATTCGTGGATTGCTACCCCGACGGCCAAAGGATGCACAGAATTTCCGGCGGACCAGCCCCGACGCAGTGGATCGCGCGCAGCGCACACCACTCGGGGGCTTTCATTGTCCTGCTGAGGGCTTAGAGGACGCCTCTCTTTACGGACCGGAGCACAATAGGGCCGGGCACAGGAGGCTGCCTTCTTTATCCAGCCCCCCCTTCTGCCGTGAGGTTGGCGTTGGGGTGTGGTGGCACCCACTGTCGGGCGGTTGGCGTGCGGTGGGCCGTGTTCCTGGTGTGATGGTGCCGTATGGGGGCCATTTTGTTCTCGGGCCATGAATTGTCGCGCCTTCGGGCGCGTTCGAGTGTTGGAGAGTTCCACGGTGGTGGAATTCCTGCCAACAGTCTGTTGCGCCCCTATTTCGGGAGCGCTTTCCCCGCCTTTATGGTGGGGGCTTTGTTGGTGGGTCTCTGTTGAGTCCCGCAGCCAGTGGGATGCAGCTACGACTCGCCACCCCCGCTTTTCCCGTCCCGTCGATTGTCTCCGCAACCCAGCGGGGATGCTCGAACGGGAGGGTTTTCGGGTATAACTTAAAAGTCTGTGGGTGCTCTCTCCTCTCTCTGCCCTGCAGCCAGCAGGGTATGGGTTGGGGGAGGGGTCTGCAGTCGTTCCTTCCGGAGCGTCTGCGTTGCAATCCAGCAACGTGGACGATTCCGGAGAGGGGGGATTGGTGGGCCATGGGAGTGGCCCTAGGCCTCGTTTTTCGGCGAGGCCCGTTTTTGAAGAGGCCGTGCTGGCGAGCCTCTCGTCCTTCGAGGGTGGGCCGCGGACTTGGTTTCGTACCCGTTACCGTAGCCCACCCCACACGGACGTAGCAGGAAATGCCCCAGTGGTTTTTAGTGGGTAGGCCCCTGGGAGCACCCCAAGGGAGAGCCCCACACTACCCGGCCGTCTCGTCGGGTGTGCTTAAGGCGGCATTTTCCACCGGGCCAACCAAAAAAAAAAAAAAAAAAAAAGGGGTTGCGAAGGTCGTAGGACTCAGGTGTATCTACCTCCTAGAGTGGCCCCGCTGGTAATCAGTTCTGTCCTGATTCCAGCCTTCGGTTGGTATTAGGCAGAAACGGTTACCGTGGGGCACGGTTTTCCCCGGGCAACGGCGGGTAGTAATTCATTCGTGGATTGCTACCCGACGGCCAAAGGATGCATAGAATTTGCGGCGGACCAGCCCCGACGCAGTGGATCGCGTGCAGCGCACACCACTCGGGGGCTTTCATTGTCTGCTGAGGGCTTAGAGGACCGGCCTCTCTTTACGGACCTGAACACAATAGGGCCGGGCACAGGAGGCTGCCTTCTTTATCCAGCCCCCCCTTCTGCCGTAGGTTGGCGTTGGGGTGTGGTGGCACCCACTGTCGGGCGCTTTGGCGTGCGGTGGGCCGGTGTTCCTGGTGTGATGGTGCCGTATGAGGCCATTTTGTTCTCGGGCCTTGAACTGTCGCGCCTTCAGGCGCGTTCGAATGTTGGGGAGTTCCACGGTGGTGGAATTCCTGCCAACAGTCTGTTGCGCCCCTATTTTCGGGAGCGCTTTCCCCGCCTTTATGGTGGGGGCTTTGTTGGTGGGTCTCTGTTGAGTCCCGCAGCCAGTGGGATGCAGCTACGACTCGCCACCCCCGCTTTTCCCGTCCCGTCGATTGTCTCCGCAACCCAGCGGGGATGCTCGAACGGGAGGGTTTTCGGGTATAACTTAAAAGTCTGTGGGTGCTCTCTCCTCTCTCTGCCCTGCAGCCAGCAGGGTATGGGTTGGGGGAGGGGTCTGCAGTCGTTCCTTCCGGAGCGTCTGCGTTGCAATCCAGCAACGTGGACGATTCCGGAGAGGGGGGATTGGTGGGCCATGGGAGTGGCCCTAGGCCTCGTTTTTCGGCGAGGCCCGTTTTTGAAGAGGCCGTGCTGGCGAGCCTCTCGTCCTTCGAGGGTGGGCCGCGGACTTGGTTTCGTACCCGTTACCGTAGCCCACCCCACACGGACGTAGCAGGAAATGCCCCAGTGGTTTTTAGTGGGTAGGCCCCTGGGAGCACCCCAAGGGAGAGCCCCACACTACCCGGCCGTCTCGTCGGGTGTGCTTAAGGCGGCATTTTCCACCGGGCCAACCAAAAAAAAAAAAAAAAAGGGGTTGCGAAGGTCGAGGACACAGGTGTATCTACCTCCTAGAGCGGCCCCGCTGGTAATCAGTTCTGTCCTGATTCCAGCTTCGGTTGGTACTAGGCAGAAACGGTTACCGTGGGGCACGGTTTTCCCCGGGCAACGGCGGGTAGTAATTCATTCGTGGATTGCTACCCCACGGCCAAAGGATGCACAGAATTTCCGGCGGACCAGCCGCGACGCAGTGGATCGCGCGCAGCGCACACCACTCGGGGGCTTTCATTGTCCGCTGAGGGCTTAGAGGACCTCTCTTTACGGACCGGAGCACAATAGGGCCGGGCACAGAGGCTGCCTTCTTTATCCAGCCCCCCCTTCTGCCGTGGGTTGGCGTTGGGGTGTGGTGGCACCCACTGTCGGGCGGTTGGGCGTGCGGTGGGCACCCTGGTGTGATGGTGCCGTATGGGGGCCATTTTGTTCTCGGGCCATGAATTGTCGCGCCTTCGGGCGCGTTCGAGTGTTGGAGAGTTCCACGGTGGTGGAATTCCTCCCAACAGACTGTTGCGCCCCGATTCTCGGGAGCGCTTCCTCCACCTTTATGGTGGGGGCTTTGTTGGTAGGTCTGTGTTAAGTCCCGCAGCCAGTGGGATGCAGCTACGACTCGCCACCCCCGCTTTTCCTGTCCCGTCGATTGTCTCCGCAACCCAGCGGGGATGCTCGAACGGGAGGATTTTTTGGGTCCAGCTTAAAGTCTGTGGGTGCTCTCTCCTCTCTCTGCCCTGCAGCCAGCAGGGTATGGGTTGGGGGAGGGGTCTGCAGTCGTTCCTTCCGGAGCGTCTGCGTTGCAATCCAGCAACGTGGACGATTCCGGAGAGGGGGGATTGGTGGGCCATGGGAGTGGCCCTAGGCCTCGTTTTTCGGCGAGGCCCGTTTTTGAAGAGGCCGTGCTGGCGAGCCTCTCGTCCTTCGAGGGTGGGCCGCGGACTTGGTTTCGTACCCGTTACCGTAGCCCACCCCACACGGACGTAGCAGGAAATGCCCCAGTGGTTTTTAGTGGGTAGGCCCCTGGGAGCACCCCAAGGGAGAGCCCCACACTACCCGGCCGTCTCGTCGGGTGTGCTTAAGGCGGCATTTTCCACCGGGCCGAAAGCATTTATTATGATCACCAGTTGCTTTAGTACAAATAGAAACGCACTAATTCTTGAGGTGCCGCGGAACTAATAATACAATGGCCCGGACAGTGGCAGATTTACAATATCGACAGAACATATTTATTTTAACATTATTATCTTTTCCGATGCAATTATGTTTATGTATTTAACTTTATTTATTTTCATTAGTTTATTTATTTATTTAACTTGAAGTATTGAAATATTTGCTTAGTAATTAGGCTTAACACCTCCCACCTTGAAAATAATTATTTTTCAATGCCCCCAAATTTTTTATACTTAAAAACCATACGAAATCAAAAAAAATCTGGGTCTCTTCTGCCCTCTTTAAGCCTGCAGCATTCACAAGGGGCACTATCGCCCACTTTGGGAACTAAAACGGGGATTTAGGCGGGTTTAATAATAAACGTACGACGACGACAACGACTTTATAAATGTAGTTGAATTGTTATTATAACAATATCTTCCAACCGATTACAACGGTCAATCTTAACGATCAGCCACGTACGAAGGATATATACTGTCATCAAGTGTGTGCGCAAACACAAGTGCACTATCTATTCCCTTACCCTCATATTCCAGTCGGACACTAGTGCAACATGACATAAGAGAGATGTTGCGGTAGACTAACAGCTTAACGTGCTTTCCGAGGCGAACAAAACTTGTCTGTCTCACGGTCGTGCGTTGGAATAACGTGCCCAGAATGCTGGCGGCGTTGCCTCTTTGAATGGCCAACCCTAAACGTTGGCCGAGGTCGGCCAGCATTTCGATCCCCAGAGAACTTGATCAGTCGGGCAGACAACTCTTGGAAGAGTTTGTGGGACACTGGCCCTCATGGCCCCAGTATTTCCACGCCGAATGGGGCCAAGCGGTAGCAGCTGTCTAAAGCGGAGTATTCATGTTTGTAGAAGAAGAAGAAGAAGAATTGATTTATTTGCTTTTGAGTAGGGTATACAGAAAATTACAAAGATATATTATATAGACCGCCCATTCAGCCGTCAATAACAGCATGCAAATACAATTATTATAATTTACGACTAAGACTTATAGTATGTGCCTGATATTATAATTTCTGATATAGGTAATCATCATCGTCAGCCCATTTAAGTCCCCACTGCTGGGGCACGGGCCTACCTCAATCACATGAGGGGTAGTTGCCATGCTCACCACGCTTTGCAGACAGGTTGGCAAGGGTTTTGATATAAATGCAGAGTTTTCCTTCTCTGGGTGCTGATGATCATGCCAGCAGCTTTACCTTAGTCGCCTTTTACGACACCTCGGTAAGAGTGAGGGTGGCCTATTCTACTCTGCCGGGGACCACACGGCAATTCTGATATAATAGTATTGTGTAATTTTTGTTATTTAGAAACTCTTGGAGAAAATAAAACCCATGCATAACAAGCCAGTTCCATATTTATTCCGTTTCCCGGTCTCTGCCGAAGCAGCTGCAGCTCCTGCGCCCCGTGCAGTGGCTAGGACACTGGAGGGAGCACACTAGCGCCTTCCCCTTACTCCATGCGATGAAAGTTATCCCGTCGGGCCTCTTTCCGTCGCTTCGACATATGCCTAGAGATTCGATCACTTTGACCAGAACGCGAATAGAAATAAAAGCCCGACGGAGGTCGTTCAGGCATGCGTTGCGTGAGGCGTGGCTTGCGCTTTGGGCACACAACAAGCAGTGGTAGGCAAGGGAGCCAACAAACTCTCCCCACTGGCAAGTGTGCGGCTGCACAATCCGCAGCCTAAGGCGAAGTGAGACCGCAATCGACAATTTCCGTATGTACCTAATTAGAGGACACAGGTAGGTAATCCATTACAATTGCCAATAAAAGTAATAAAGATTGCTTTTCACTTCGAATTTTATACATCAAACGTGTAAGATAAGCTATAATATATAAACCATGCCAAAAAATAATTATACATAGTCTTTTTGGAGACCTTACCGAGGAGACAAGTAAGTCAAATAAAACTAATTTATAATATTTAAATGGATAAAAGCATACTTACTATAGGAAAGGTGTACTTGGGCCAATATAAAAGGCCACATTTGACACTTTAACAAAACTCGACAACGTTACCTTGTAACAACGGTCATTGTATTTATTAATCTTTCTATGTTAAAAAAACACAATAACTTAATCATGTCTCCCTATTATAATCAGTTTCTCAGGGGTACGTAAAAAATGTTACTTCGACATGGTACCTACTAAAGTGTTAAGCTACTGTTGATGCTGACCGTTTCTTTCCAATCAAACTTATTAAGCGGTAGATATTCTTAATTCAGCAAGAAAACATATAAGTTAACGTATTAAAGTAAGAAAAGTAATTTTTGTGCGCGGAGAAACATAACTAGTATGCTTATACTAGTTATGTTTCTCCGCGCACAAAAATTACTTTTCTTACTTTGTAAGCAAACAAACTCTGTCTGTAACTAGCAAACGAAGGCACGGACCCAGAGTCTGTGGTATGTAATTAACCAATTAAAAACGATCTAGCTACTAACTAATACATTTAAGAGTCATGAGTCCACACAGAAAAATTGCGATCAAAACCAAATCTCAATACTTTACTTATTTGCTCGTACTCGTAGTACGAAATGAAAGAGACAAGAAAAATTGCAAAAAAATTAGCAAAAAAAGATCTGTCTCTTAATTTGGTATCTAAAATATCGATCTCGCAGTACCTTAAGACAAAAGTCTACAGCCAATGCCTCCTAAGGTACCAGTGAAGATAAAGGGAGCCGAAACGTGGATACTAAACGGCAAAGCTGGTCCACAAGTTTAAAGTCGCTCAGCTTAGGAAAAATCTATGCTCGGCGTTTCCTGAGCGACGAGGTGATCCGGCACACAAAGTCATTAACATAGCTTAGCGGATTAGCAATTTAAGTGGCAGTGGGCTGGCCATCCAGCCGTAGTCCACCGGTTCAAAGTCGCTCAAAGAGCTATGGAAAGGGCTATGCTCGGAGTATCTCTGAAGGACCGCATCAGAAATGATGTAATCCGACAGAGAACCAGAGTCACCGACATAGCCCACCGAATTAGCAAACTGAAGTGGCAGTGGGCTGGTCATATTAGCCGCAGAACTGACAGCCGTTGGGGCCGTAAAGTCCTTGAGTGGAGACCGCGACTCGGTAAGCGTAGTGTAGGACGCCCTGCGACAAGATGGGATGATGACATTCGAAGGCTGGCTGGTGTGGGCTGGATGAGAGTGGCCGAAAATCGGGAGAAGTGGCGTGCATTAGGGGAGACCTATGTCCAGCAGTGGACGAGTGTGGGTTGCTGATGATGATGATGATGATGGGCTGGCCATATCAGCCGCAGAACTGACAACCGCTGGGGTAAACGAGTTCTAGAGATCACTCGGTAAACGTAGAGTAGGGCGCCCTCAGGCCAGATGGTCTGACGATCTACGCAGGATGACTGGCTTTATCTGGATGCGAGTAGCCAAAGATCGATCGGAGTTTTGAACATTAGGAGAGGCTTATGTCCAGCAGGCTGCTGATGATCTAATATTTTTTTTTACACTTCCAGAAGCATCAAAATGAAATTCCTCGCAGCCTTCGCCTTAATCGCCGTCGCGGCTTCAGCTACCGTGCACCGCTTCACGCAACTGTCTCCCTCTCAGCTCGCTGAGGTGCAGGAGATCGTGGACGCCATCTACAGCCCCAGCACCGACCCCGCCACCGCCGCTGCCCTGGAGCAGCTGCTGGCCCACCTCGTCGGAGTCCCCATCGTCGCAAACCCCATCATCGCACCCGCCGCTAATGTCCCCGTGCCTGCCCCCGTGATTCTGCCCGGCCATGATATGGAGATGCCGTCTCCCGTGCCCGTTCCCGTGATCCTGCCCGGCCACGAGATTGAGACGCCGACCGTCATTCCCGCCCCCATAGTTCTCCCCAACCCCGTACCTACCCCCGTGATCCTGCCCGGCCATGAGATCGAGATGCCTTCCCCCGTGCCTGCCCCCGTGATCCTTCCCGGCCATGAGATTGAGACGCCGACCGTCATTCCCGCCCCCATCGTTCTCCCCAACCCCGTGCCTGCCCCCGTGATCCTACCCGGCCACGAGATCGAGATGCCTTATCCCGTACCGTCCCCCGTGATCATTGCTCCCGGCCACGAAGTCGTCCCCGTGCTCTCTCCCATCCTAGTTCCCGAAATCATTGACCAACCCACCCCTGGCGCCATCATCACCCCAACCCCCGTTACAGTCCAGGCACACCCATCCAGCAGCAACCCCTTGGTCCAGATCATCCTGAATATCAATGGTCAGCATGTCGGCTCCACCGCCATCACCCCTGAGGCGGTTTTCGTCCCCACCAGACCCGACCCCGCTGTCATCCCCGTGTCCCCCATCCAGGTGGCCACCCCCGCAATCGTGCCCGAGGCTGCCATCACCAGCTCCGCCCAGTTCATTGATGAGGCTGTGTCCAACATCGACCAGCCTGCCCCCATCATCCCCAGCCCGATTGTCATTCTCCCCGAGATCCTCAACTAAACAGTTACTGTCTCCTAAGATCTTAACAAGTCACAAAATGAAAGTGACAGGATATTTGAGTTTAACACTGGTTGTGCCTATAAAATGTTCTTGAAACGTGAGATGCAATACAATATAAACGAATACCAAACTTCAATACAAGTATAAACGAATACTTCATCTGCCAAAAATGTTTTTCATTTCTTATCCTAAACTCCTTGAGCCGTAAAGTCCTTGAGTGGAGACCGCGACTCGGTAAGCGTAGTGTAGGACGCCCTGCGACAAGATGGGATGATGACATTCGAAAGCTGGCTGGTGTGGGCTGGATGAGGGTGGCCGAAAATCGGGAGCAGTGGCGTGCATTAGGGGAGACCTATGTCCAGCAGTGGACGAGTGTGGGTTGCTGATGATGGTGATGATGATGATCCTAAACTCCCTCTTGGTCTAGTGGTTTAAGTACCAGGCCGTGATCTCAGGGTCCTGGATTCGATTCCCGGGCCGAGCAATAAGTAGATTTTCGAATTTTTCCAACATAGTGAGTTTATGCAATCTGCATTAAGCAAGCGGTCTCATCCCATCATAGAAGTGATTACTTGGATTTCAATGATGGAAGCCTTTGCCCTTGAGTGGGACATTATACGTACCTACTGGCTGGCTACTTACAGACGTATCTAAGACAGATTTTTTGATGGAACATTAAAAAATACGTCTTTTGAATACACCGAGTAGTTACACCTACAGTTGTGTGCCCACTGTTTATTGCTTATTTCTCTCTTAAAGTACACTTAGGTACACAATATACTTAATGGTCTATTGGAACATTTTTAGGGTTCCGTACCTCAAAAGGAAAAAACGGAACCCTAATAGGATCACTTTGTTGTCCGTCCGTCCGTCCGTCTGTCAAGACCCTTTTTCTCAGGAACGCGTAGAGGTATGAAGCTGAAATTTATATCAATTACTCAGGTCTACTGTCCCTTTAAGCTGTGAAAATATCAAACTTATAAACCAAGCCAATCAAAAGATACAGCCGATTATGTCGATATTTTCAACAAATTTTCGACACTCGCAAAGGAATCAAAACCTACAGGGTACTTCCCGTAAACTCAGAATCCTGGAATTTGGCATGAAGCATTGTCATATAATGCAAATATAGGAAAAATTCCGAAAATCACATTTTTTTAGTTATATAATATAATGAAAATATTTTAATAAAATGACACTTACTACCTTATTTCTCCCGAAGGAATAAAGGTATCAAATTGAAATTTATACCAAATACTCTACTGTCCCTTTAAGCTGTAAAAAAATCAAACTGCTAAGTTAACGCGATCAAAAGCTGTTTATACCGACACTTCGATTGTAAACCGCTACGTTTGTACGGCGGAACCCTCGGTGCGCGAGTCAGACTCGCACTTGGCCGGTTTTTTTTTTAAGTATTGTTTTAATATTTTTTTCCAATGCCTTTTACTAACTAATTTGAATATTTTTGTAAAATAGCAGGTAGTTATTTTTAATTAATTTTCAAAAATTTTGAATTCGAAGCGTGTTTGTGACGTCATAAATAAGCTTAGTGTTCCCATGTCATTTTCACCAATTTGCGGGAAATATATCGTAAGAAAGAATAACGTACCTACTTCTAAAAATACCTTTTGATCGGGGAAATTTTATGTCACTATCTGGCAACATTACAGTAAAACAAAATAAAAACAGCCCGCTGTCTAAGTTTTGGTGTCACCCTGCAAGTAAACGTCAAACTAGCGCCATCTGTTACTTGGTCCGGGGGAATAAGTCACTGAGACATTGTTGTCACTTGTCACCATGAAGTTATACTAATGTTATCTTCTGAATACAACACAGCTAGCACCATTTGTTACTTGGTCTGAGTGATTAAGACAATGAGACATTGTTGACACCTATATGTAAATCTTCTAAATACAACCTGTCTGAATAGCTAGCGTATCTAGATACCCTAGGTCAAATGAAGGTCAACGCTATTTTATTGAAAATATTCATTGATCCAGTGGCTTTAAATTTTAAAAATATTAAAATATGTTATGAAATACAAATGTCTCAAAACGGTTTTCGGATTAGAACCTGTTTAATTTTTTTCCCATACCCCATTACTACTTCACAAATTTAGAACTTATCCAAATTCAGTCTGTTCATAATCTAAATTTCTACATTATTTTGTTACAATGCATATTTTGATACAACTTAATAGAACAGAATATAGCAGATAGTTAGGAACTCTTACCTCTTGTTAGGATAAATATATATAGTAAGGTAATATTAAAAGTAATAGTATTGTTTACAAATGTCATATATTATTTCAGATTTAATAACTATTGATTTAGTAATTAGAATTTACGATTTGAATGCAACTTCCGGTTATGGCGCTATCGTCACGGCGAAAGAACGATAGCGCGCGTTTTCACTTGTTAGGGTAAATATAAAGTAGGAGAGTTTACTATTATAATTAGTACTGTTGTTTATGCATGTAATTAATTATTTAGGTAATTATATAAATTCATTTAATAAATAGACTTTACGATTTGGATGCGACTTCCGGTTTTAGCGCTATCGTCACAAAATACGACCGATAGCGCGGCAGGGAGTAGTGAGTTGTATGCGGCGCCCGGAGACATCGTGTTAAAGCTAAAATGGTGTGATACGGAAAAAGTGTAGTGAAGTGTTGTGTGATTACGGAAACTGGTGGTTAAAACAGGTAGTAACTATGCCAAATTAATTGTTAAAGTTTATATTGAAGTGGAAATGTAGTCATGTGAGTTGTGTAAAATATAATTGTTTAATAATTCAACAACTTTAGTTTCATTCAGCTCATAGGAGACCCTATTTCACTCCCGTGCTAGTTTTAGACTTTGTTACGGCCAAGGTAATAAAAAAACTCTCGTCCCATGCCTGAACATCTCCCACAACTTGCAATTCTTTTACTTTTTAATATTATATATTCTTATCGATCAGAAGTTTGGGTAATTTTTAAAAAAGAAACGCAAAAATAATTTTTAAATTAACAAAAATGATCAAATATCGACTCTATCGACACGAACCTAAATACGTCCGTTCCGTCCGAGCGCTCGCTGCAAAGTGAAGGGGTGATGGCGTGATCCGACTGCCTCTGACGTCACTGCCTCGAAGTGCCAGGAGTAGGGGAATTCACTACGATCCCTAAGACGGCCTCTCCTGACTGCTGAGCGGCCTCGTCAGCTTGGTCTTCACAGTCTCCCGGCGGGACCTCAGCACTCAAGCTAACCTCAGCTGAATTTTCTTCAATCGGAATGTTTTCTGAAATAAATCAATCCCCGATTGAGTTTACATACTCGTCTCACATAAATTGCCTTCAGTTACACATCCCAACAAAACCACAGGCGTGCACTCCTATGATCAGGCTAAGATAGATAACCGTAAGCGAGTTAAAGAGCAAAACAAAACTTTGTCAATAATGACTGAATTCCGGACCCCAGTCACTAGTGACAACGGTTATCCACAGCGTAGCCGAATGTCGAGGCTAGTTGGTTGCCATAATGTCGAGGCAAAATAAATAAGGCCGTAATGTCGGGGCAAATTTTTGCCGCAATGTCGGGGCAAAAATAAACATAGCCACAATTTCGGGGCTAAACATGTGCCACAATGTAGGGGCAAGCAAGACAAAAGCCTCTGGTCGGTGCCAAATAAAACATAAGCCACTGGTCGGGGCTACATAAAACATAAGCCACTGGTCGGGGCTACATAAAACATAAGCCACTGGTCGGGGCTAGATAAAACGTAAGCCACTGGTCGGGGCTAAATAAACACAAGCCACTGGTCGGGGCTAAATAAACACAAGCCACTGGTCGGGGCTAAATAAAACATAAGCCACTGGTCGGGGCTTAATAACACATAAGCCACTGGTCGGGGCTCACAAGACTCACCACCCTCGAAGAATGCTGCGCATGCGTCCAGTGTCCACTCGCCACGCCACTGGACCATGTGTTCGGCAGCAGTCTGGGTCTTCTTCCCGTACGACCCAGCGAGCAGCTCGAGCTCGTACCGGTGATGTGGTAGCGCTCTTACAATCTTGTAGGGACCACGCATCCCGGAGTCCAGCTTTCCGGTGCTCTGAGAACCCTTGCTAACAAAAACAAGACTGCCAGGAGCAAAAGTACGGGGCTGCCGTCGGCGTTCATTCACATAAACGTCTTGCTGCTGTTGATTTGCGGTGAGCAGCTCAGACGCTCTCTGCCTTCTCAATACAAGCAGGGCATCTCGATTTGGATGAGAGTTCTCCAGCGCGACATCTCGCACTAAGGACCTCAAAACTGGAGTGGTCCCTTCAACACCAGTAAGTAACTGCAAAGGTGAAGACCGTGTGGTTGCCTGTTTGGTAATATTCAGGTTCAGCTGCACTTTCCACAACACATCTGACCACGAGTTGCCTTTGTTTGAGACTTCCACGCGCAACATGTTGAGAACCGTCCTACAATATCTTTCGACTTGACCGTTTTCACGGTGCCTCTCCGGGGTTATAAAGTGTATAGAACAGCCCAACTCAGCGACCCAATTTTGGAATGACGAGCTCTCGAACATCCTGCCTCTATCACAAACGATAGTTGACGGGGTATCAAATAATGACACAGCGTTGTAAAACACACGCTTCAATTCATCTGTGTCCTGTCTATACAGGGCATACAACAGGCTGTATTTGGAGAAAGAATCCACAATTATGAGGATGTATTTAAATCCGTTCGATTGCAGGCAATGGACCAAGTACATCAGTGTGAACAACTGAGAAAGGAATATCCGGTTTAGTCCAGGACTCTATCGGCTGTCTAGGCGCACGAGGCACTTTCTTATGTGCCAGGCAGACAATACAGTGACCTATATATTTTCTTACGAAAGCTCTCAAGCCGGGGAACCAAAAATGACGCAGTATCAGATCGGTAGTCTTGTCGACTCCGATATGATCATGATCATCATGAAAAACTCTTAAAAGGCTGAGTCTATGCCCCCTGGGGATAAAACAAAGGGGACGAGAGTCTTCTCCGGTAGGTGCTAACTTGTAGTACAACAAGTCGTTTTTGATTAAAAACCGTGTAGCGTCTAACTGACCTTCTCTTAACCTCTGCATCAAATCTTGAGTCTCAGATTCGGCAGTCTGAGCAACTTTAGCCCAATTCCGTGGGTTTTGTATGTGGAATACGTTAGCGGGTTGTCAGCTTAGGAAGTCTGCGTGTTGCATTAGGCAACCTTTTCTATACTCCAACGTGAACTGGAAGTCTTGCATATAGACGCACCAGCGCGCGACACGGGGTAATAAATCTCTCTTACGTTCTGTCAACTTTAGCGAATTACAGTCGGTCACAATTTTGAATTTGATGCCAATTAGGTAATGCCGAAAATGTTGTAAGGCGCGAACAATCGCTAAAGTTTCCAGCTCGTAACTGTGATAACGTGGTTCCGCGCCCTGGGTGGATTTGCTGAAATAGCCGACAACACGCTTACGTTTTCCTTCGTGCTCTTGAAGCAATATAGCGCCATAACCCACCGCACTTGCATCAGTATGAAGCTCGGTAGGTAATGTGGGATCGAAAATTGCTAAGACCGGCTCCTCAGTTAAGCATTTTATAACATAGTCACGAGCCTCGTCTTGCTCTGGACCCCAGATGAACGGTTCACTTTTCCGAAGCAACCTACTAATACTAGCCGTTTTCGAGGCGTAACCGGCGATGTACCTCCTAAAGTAGCCAGCAAGCCCTAGAAACTGCCGAACCTCTTTAACATTCTTCGGTTTTGGGGACTTAACAAGAGCCTCTGTTTTACTAGGGCTCGGCCGTACCTGACCATGTCCAATAAGTCGTCCTAGGTATTCTAGTTCAGTGTCCAAAAACGTACACTTCTTCAGATTAACTGAAAAGCCGGCTGCCGCGAGGGTTTCTAAAACCTCACGTAAGGTATTTGAACCATCTTTAACCGAATTGGACATGATCAGGACATCATCGATGTAACTTAGAACCTTGCCAGTATCCATCAGGTGTTTCAGCGTCTTGGTGATGATTCTTTGGTAGACAATTGGGGCGTTAGCAAGGCCGTAGGGCATTTTTAAGTATTCGTAGTGCCCCTCCGGCGTTACGAACGCTGTTTTACTGATAGAATCATCATCCTTCATGGGCACCTGGTGGAAACCAGTGGCCATATCGAGGCTCGTAAAATATTTAAATCCACCAAGCCTATCTATATGATCGTCGATCAAAGGTAGAGGAAATCGTTCCTTAACAGTGACGGCATTCAACGATCGATAGTCGACGCACATCCTATCCTCTCCGTTCTTTTTCTTAACGAGGATGATAGGGCTGGCGTAGTCGGAATGAGATTCGCGAATGATACCTTTGGCCAGTAAGTCATTTACTATTCCGCGTACGCGGTTCTTCTCATCCGCGGAAAGTTTGTATGGGCGATAGCTGATAGGTACGTCACTATTAAGTCTTATCTCCATACTGCCAGTGTTTACTGTTGAGGTCACAGTACCGCTAGTAAATGTATTTGAAAACTCAGATATCAAGGTCAGTAAGCATTCTTTATCTTTACCAATTAAAGGCGTGTTGATGTTATCGACCCCAACAGTAGCCACATTTTGAACATGGTCTACCCGTAATAACCGCTGAGAATCCGTTGTTCGGATATACGTGACCCCTTTACGATTTAAAATATCGGTACCTATCAATATAGGTGCCTGGATGCTATCCGAAGGCACAACATATAAGTCAACTTCCAAAGATAATTCAGGAAACTCTATGACAGTATTTACGTAAGACGTTGACTCTATATCTTGACTGCCTATACCACGTAACCGGCGATAGGTTGGGTTTCTATTTAAATTTAAATGTTTTAGGTCAGATTGAGAAATGAGCGAAATATCAGAACCGGAATCTACTAAAACATCAACAGGTAATTTTTGAATTACGGCGGGCATCACATTGTTTCGTTTAGAGTCGAGCTCAAACAAAAATTTACGTTACTCGCAGTATTAGTTTTGTCACTCGTCTTAGACGCGATGCGTTCCTTTGCGAAACACGAATCTACAAGATGTCCGCTTTTCTTACAAAACGTGCAAGTTTTAACAGGCCTGGAGCTTGATTTAGTTGGTGGAATCGACGTAGAAGTGGGTACATTCACTTGCGAGGTCACGAGATTAGACTCCGACCTAGGTTTCTTAGGACATGTACCTGTTTATGTCCTACACTACCACACAAGAAACAAGCCAAACGGTCATATTTTAAATGTTCGCGTTTACGTGGGTTAGACGCACCAACGCTTGGTAAGCGGGCAGGATTGTTAGACGCACTAGGTAAATTTTTAGGTTTCAAATAGACAGATAAAAATTCAACAAGATCTTTTGACTGCAGCTTAGCATTGGTGGTAGCGGCTTTTACTTGTGGATCGGTAATCCCTCGGACTACTATAGCGGCCTTTAACTCGTCTGAAATTCCCTTAACGATGTTCAAGCGCATAAGGGACTTTCGCGCATATTCTGCATACGTGCTGAATCTATTGGAATTAGTGTTCATCACCTCGAACAAAACGGATGCCATATCAACTTCGCGTGGACACAACGATCGAAACTCGGCTTTGAAGTTGGTCCAAGTTCGGTCATTGGTCACCCAGTCGCCTAACCATGACCTAGCGTCCCCTTTCAGACAGCCGCCAATGCGTCTGAGACACTCACGATCGTCCCAATTATTTAGATCGCGCCCGCGATCCACCCCCATCGCCCACACATCAAGTCATGTATGCTGGGATCAAAATTTGAAATATAATAATGGGTAGATCTTACTTTAAACAACGAAGAGAGTGCGCCAACAATCCTGTCCGCAGCGTCGGTCGCCGTGTCGTTACGCAACGTGTTGGCAGGCCCAGAAGTCTCCACGGTTGCGACAGGCACCCCAGCGCCTCCAGGAGCTGATGACGGCGTGTAGGTTTCAGCACTAGGACGGGGTAACGGAGTCGAAGAAGACACCATGCTCACGGGCAGTCGGTCTTCAAGTGCATTTAGTCTTTGCAGTTTTACATTTAAAGAGTCATCACGGCTACATTCGCGGTGGCTAAATGAATTATCACGGCGTCTACGCGGTGTATCGAAGTTAGGAGACCTATTCCGATGCCTAGGCGATCTAGTTCGAGACTCTCGGGTTTCGGCCCGACGATTAGAACGCAAGTTATGGCTTGTACGCGAGTCACGACGACGCTCACGAGAACTACGTCTACTGTTCTGTCTAATAGGTGGAGTCTCGCGACTAACTGATCTTATTTCACGGCCCGGCATCTTTACGAAATGAAAGAAATATCACTTATGCACAAAAACAAGCACTATTTACGTGTGGAATGTAAAATGCAACACTAACGAATATGGAATGTTGTTTTTCACACTGCACGGATAAAAATTAAAGAAAAGCAAATAAATACGATGGTAAAACGGTCAGAACGCGTGTATGAATCCCACTTCTGATCTTATCGATCAGAAGTTTGGGTAATTTTTAAAAAAGAAACGCAAAAATAATCCTACCAACGGTTATAATTTTTAAATTAACAAAAATGATCAAATATCGACTCTATCGACACGAAGCTAAATACGTCCGTTCCGTCCGAGCGCTCGCAGCAAAGTGAAGGGGTGACGGCGTGATCCGACTGCCTCTGACGTCACTGCCTCGAAGTGCCAGGAGTAGGGGAATTCACTACGATCCCTAAGAATATAATTAGAATTCAGAGCAATAATATATTGACAATAATTAAATGTATTTAATTATTTACATGAACCATTAAATGAAGTATACAATATTGTCACCTATTGGGTATAATGCATTCGCAATGAAGTTTGAAAAATAAGTAAATATACCTAATAAATGTTGACCAGTCATAAAACGAGTTAATTCTATTATGTACTATAATTTACTTCCATACTTTTATTATTAATTCAGTCTGTTCATAATCTAAATTTCTGAGAATCTCATCCAGGGTCTATTTACAAACATGTCTTGATAAGTCTTTCAAATGTTTGCTTTTGCATAGCCGAGTATACAACATAAGCATAATACTTACGTGAAACATTGTACAAAATTGGTCTTAGAATGAGTACCTAACGTCATAGACTTCATGTGTTCATCTGGCCGATGTGTTGGTTCGTTTCATGCATGAATGCTGCCTTAGAACATTGTTTTAAATGAAAAGCTGTACACTTAATACACCAAATTCTTTATATAACTTTGTAGTGGGATATCAATAGGGTTTTGAAATTAATAACTTTTATTAGAATAGTTATTTACGAGATTTCTACCATGTACCTTATTTTTGAGTTTCCGATATTTCGGCACTGTTTCAAGCGCTATAAGGTCACGGAGTCACATGTTACTGGCAGACAAAACGGTCTACCCTCCTTCGCAGTCTTTTACTACGCGCACCTGCGGTACTGTTCACTAACTCACTATTTTCTCGCACCTGTTCTCGACACACAACACTCACAGTATCTCCGTGACCATGGCGCTTGCAACAGTGCCGAAATATGGGAAAAAATTGGGCGTTTGTTATATGGGATTCCCTTAAATATTTATTTAATTTTGTTTTTAGTATTTGTAGTTACAGCTACAATATAAAAACACAACTACCTAGCTTACTTCTACCATTAACTCGTCAGTGAGAAAACCTGTACGTCTCGAATAGTTAGATACCTACAATATTGAGGCTGGTGGTGTGTTGAGATTTTCCATCATCGTAATAAAATAAAATAAATCTTTCTAATACTATATATTAACAAAGAGGTAAATCCTAAAGACAGCATCAACGCTTAGGTATAGGTAAGTAAGTACATAATCCGAAAACACGAAACACGATGTAACCTAGCGCCATCTTTTGGTATGAAGTGGGACTGTTAGGAACTCGAACTTGATAGCTCAATGAGATTAAAATGAAACAACGCACTCGTATGAACTAATAGTTTTTTATTATAGAAAAAACACTTGGGGTTATGTAGGCCCGATAAAAAATCTCGCCGGCGCGATTTAGCTTCGCTTCAAACGGCTCTAAAGTACAACGCCATCTATTGGCGGCCAATGACCAACAATGTCCGATACTAACACTAACATACCGCCCACCAAGGACGATACTGAAGAAACGTTCTTCACAAATGCAAGATTAGCTGAATACCTTCCTTGATGAGTGGTTCTAACCAATGCGCTTAAGAACATTTTTTTTTATTTTTTAAAAGTGCTCAAACTATCTTAAATTAATTAACAATATGAATATATGAACAAGTATAGGGATCTTAACCTTAGTAACAAATAGGTAGAGTAAACTTAATTAACTGGCAGTATACATAATTTTGAGGTAGGTCTCTTTATGACAGACCTTTCAGTGCGTAATGTGACCACTCGGGTGATGTTATCTGAACCAACATGTTTTTGTTCAATTCGACCGAGCAACCAGCGAGTAGGAGGCATGTCACTCTCTTTAACTAAGACTATATCCCCGATTTGAGGCTCAGGTTTTTGATGAGACCATTTATACCTATGTATCAGCGTCGTCAGGTACTCTGACGACCACCGCTGCCAAAAGTTCTGCAACATCCGTTGCACTAATTGCCATCTAGTCAATAGACCTGTCGAAGACTCCTGATAGTCAAAATCAGGTACAGCTAACAACGGTCCCCCTACCAAGAAATGCCCTGGAGTCAGTGGCGTAGGTGCATCGCGGTCGTTGTTAACAAGTACTGTCTGTCATGGGTCTGGAATTCAAGCAAGCTTCGATTTGTCCTAGCAATGTACTCAACTCCTCGTAGGTAAGCGTGGAGTCACCTATAACGCGTTTTAAATGGAATTTGGTAGATTTCACCGCCGCCTCCCACAATCCGCCAAAATTTGGTGCATGGGGCGGAATGAAATGCCATTCTGTCCCAACGGACTCTAAATGCTCTGCAATGCTTTGTTGCAAAGAAGACAATTCTTTGAGTTCACGAGCTGCACCTATGAAATTGGTGCCGTTGTCGCTCCAGATCTGAGCACAATGTCCGCGCCTTGACACAAATCTTCTAAAAGCTGCCAAAAACGCTTGTTTGCTCATGTCACTTACAGCTTCCAAATGTATAGCACGAGTTGCCATACAAATATATAAACAAATATACCCTTTATAGGCATGATGCCCACGGCCCTTGGCTGTTCTAATTCTAATCGGTCCGGCATAATCCACACCGCTGTGAAGAAATGGCCTGGACGGATTACATCTGACAGACGGAAGCGGTCCCATTAATTGGTTGGTAAGCTTAGCGCTATGTTTAGCACAAGTTACGCAATTACGCACATGTTGTCTCACTAAACTCTTCGCTCTCACAATCCAGTATCCAGTTCTCAAATAATTTAGCATGAGCTGAGGTCCACCATGCAATGTACAATCATGGGCATTTGCTATTATGAGTTTTGTGAGGTGATCGGAGTGAGGAAGAATGATGGGATGCTTCGTTTGATCTGGAAGAGACGACTGTTGCAATCTTCCGCCCACCCTGATAATATCGTCATCATCAAGGTAAGGACACAAGGACTTCATTATGCTTGTTTTGATTTTAAGCAACCTGTTTCTTTAAGCTGCATGTACTCTTCTTTGAACTCTCTTTTTTGGCACTCTCTGATACAACATTTTAATGCTTCTTCCATTTCTTTTCTTTTAAGGTATTTCGTTTTTTCTTGTTTATCTACATCTTTAAATTTAAGAACTCTTCTGCAGTATGCTACTACTCTTAATAATCTGTTTAAGCTTGAGAACTTGCTCCACTCAGATTCTTCAGTGGCCACAGTGACATGTGACTTTATGTTCTCCTCTAATTTTGATTCTAAATTCTTCGGGCGGTTATATTTTATTATCTTTGATCTCAGAAATTCAGGACCTTCAAACCAAAGCCTTTGTTCCTTTAATGAACTGGGTGAAACTCCCCTGGAAGCCACATCCGCGGAATTATTTTTTGTTGAAACATGCGCCCATTGTTCTGCGTCCAAGGTGGTTAAAATTTCAGATACACGATTGGCTACAAAAGTTTTCCATTTAGATGGATGACCATTGAGCCATGCCAATACGACCGTGGAGTCGGTCCAGGCGTGTACTGTGTTCTTAGGAATACATAATGCTTGCACGGTGTCTACTAACAAACGTGCTAGTAGAACCGCGCCGCATAATTCAAGCCGAGGTATTGTGATCTGTTTAATAGGTGCTACCTTGGTTTTAGCCGTCAACAAAAATACACTTACTTCTCCTGAGCTACTTATTGTCCTGATGTACACGACCGCTGAATACGCCGCCTTGGATGCATCACTGAAGCCGTGAAGTTCTACGCAAGCATCATTACTTGTCATACCTATCCATCTTGGAATACGAATGTTGGTAAGTCGATTTAAGTCAATACGGTAAGTATCCCATTCCTTTTTTAAGATTGTAGGTACCTCATCATCCCATCCTACGCCTGCTAGCCAAAGTTTCTGTATCATTATTTTCGCTAGTACTACCGTAGGAGCTATCCATCCTAGGGGATCATAGAGTCGCGCAATATCCGATAATATATTTCTTTTTGTTGCAGGTCCAGATTCAGGAGGCAGTTGCACCGAGTAGCTAAAGACGTCGCTGCAGGGAGACCAGGTAAGTCCTAATACTTTCGTATTATCAAATATGTCCTTTTTTTCTTTAGATTCCTTTTCTATTATTACACTTGTTCTTTCGTCCTCAGTTTTCTCAATAGTTCTCAAAAGGTTTTGACTGTTAGTATTCCACTTCTGTAACACAAATCCTCCCTTATTTAATAGATCTCTAAATTCTTCATAAATAGCCTTTCCTTCTTCTACAGTAGTACACCCTGTCATTAAATCATCCATATAGAAGCTGGTTGGAACTCTTTCTGCTGCTAATGGATAGTTTTTGCCTTCGTCTATGGCTACTTGGTGCAGTGCTCTTACGGCCAAGTAAGGGGCTGAGGCAGTTCCAAAGGTGACAGTGATTAACTCGTAATCTTTTATCTCCTCCTCAGGATTGTCTCTCCATACTATTCTTTGGAACGGCGTGTGCATTTCATCGACCTTTACTTGGCGGTACAGTTTTACGATGTCTGCTACCATTCCAATAGGATGTGTTCTCCATCGCAGGACAAGGTGGCGAAGATCGGACTGTAAGGTAGGGCCTATCATTAAACAGTCATTAAGTGATATTTTGTTTTCATTTTTACAGGAAGCGTCGAAGACTACGCGTACTTTACTAGTGGTCTTGTCGTCACGGATGACCGCGTGATGTGGTAAATATACTGCTTCATTTTCATCATCTACTTTTACTTCTTTCATGTGATTCAAAGTTATATATTCGCGAATAACCTTTGTATATTTTTCTTTCAGGTCTGTATTCTGCTTCATCCTTCGTTCTAATGTCTTCAATCTATTTATTGCTATATTTCTACTATTCCCACCAATGCACTGCGGCTTCTCATCACGAAATGGTAAAGTTACAATATATCTACCGTCTGTAGTCCTGTTAGTAGTTGCTATAAAATTATCTTCACATCTCTGCTCTTCAATTGTAAGTATTTTATTTTCATTAAGTGATTGATCTTCTAATTCCCAGAACTGTTTAATTAAATCGTTTTCGTTAATTTGTGCATGCATGACTGTAACGTTATGAGATCGAGATTGAATACCAATGTTGTCTTTGTCTATTATTTCAGGATTGCCTACTCCGGAGAGGATCCAGCCAAAACTTGTGCATTGAGCTACAAGAGATCCAACTGGAGCTCTTTTCACACCGTCCTTTAATATCTTACCATATACGTCTGCTCCTAGTAACATATCTATCTTGCTGGGATAATTGAACTCTGGGTCTGCTAATTGCAGTTGTTCTAATTCTAGCCATTGAACATCCTGAAGTCGTCTTTCTGGTAAGTAAGATGTAATGTTTTTTAAAACGTATGCCTCGACTTCTATCTCAAATTCAGGATCAGAGATTGATTGCAATTTTAAATAAACCATAGACCTTGATACAATTGTTTTATTGTCACCAAGACCCGATATGGTTCCCTTTACAGGCGTTTTCTTTAACCGCAAGAACTGAACTGTAGCCTCTGTAACAAAGCTAGCCTGGGACCCCTGATCTAGCAAGGCTCGGACTATTTGGTAATCATTAGACACAGATTGAGCTTTAACCAACGCTGTGGCCAGTAGTACTTGTTTAAGGTTGGTTAATTGACTAATCGAATGACATGAAATAAGTGCTTCATTTTTATTTGAACTGTCAGTGCTATCAGAGGAGGTGCCAGGCTTAACCTCTGCACCTTTGAACTCGTCATGATTAGGTTTTGAACTAGTTGTATGTAAAAGAGTATGGTGTCTCCGTTTACAAATACGATAACTCGTCGGTTTTTGACATTGAAGCGTTGCGTGATTTCCACCCAAACAGTTAAAACAGATTCTGTGTGTAATAACAAACTGACGTTTTTCACCATCATCTAGTGCCATGAACTTTCGGCAAAAGCACAATTTATGACCATCGGAGCAATATTCGCAACGTAAAGCATTTGGCGAATTACTAGTACCTGTAGTTAACAATACCTTTGTATGAGACTTCTGTGCACGCGAACCATGTTGCTGAACTGGTGCCCTTTTTGATTCAACGCATTCTAATGCCCTGAATCGACTCTCGACAAAGCTCTTAAACTGTAGCAATGTAGGCAATTCAGTCATTTCAATATAAAAACTACAATATTCTAAAGTATTTTTTTTTTTAACAAAAATGTAAACAAAGTTTTCTTTTTAAAAATATTATAAGTTCCAAATATTAGCGAAAATTTTACAAGTCTTTTTGAGTTGAACTAAAATTGGGCACAGATTCCCTGTTCCGTCGTTCGTCCTAACTACCAATTTTATTTTCAAAGTTGATATGAAATGTACGTCTAAAACTCCTAAGTCTGGATGGTCTTGACGATAAGGTAGAAAATTGTACTCACAGTTTTAACTTCACTCACACGCCACACTCACTATGACTTGGCGCCGCGTCACGTTGCAAAGTCCCGAAGTTCGTTTCTCGCCACCAGGTGGCGTTGTTGTACTGGTTATAGGCGGGCGGCACCGTTCACTAGGGGGCGCTGCTGTACTCGTAGGCGGGCGGCACCACTCGCTAGAGGGCGCTGCTGTACTCGTAGGCGGGCGGCACCACTCGCTAGAGGGCGCTGCTGATGGTCTTCGAAGGGACACCACGGGGGGCTTTCCAAATTGAGAAAGGGGGGAGGGGTGCTGCACTAATCGGCACTCGTCCGCCAAACTCCTGGCACTTGTTTGACAGCGAACCACTGCCCTTTAAGCGCTTACGTCAAAAAAGTCCGTCTCGACTAGGACCAAATGTTAGGAACTCGAACTTGATAGCTCAATGAGATTAAAATGAAACAACGCACTCGTATGAACTAATAGTTTTTTACTATAGAAAAAACACTTGGGGTTATGTAGGCCCGATAAAAAATCTCGCCGGCGCGATTTAGCTTCGCTTCAAACGGCTCTAAAGTACAACGCCATCTATTGGCGGCCAATGACCAACAATGTCCGATACTAACACTAACAGGGACTAATGTCCCGCAATAAAGACGTGAGGGTGGGCCACTAGTCATAAATAAATTAAGACAATACCACGTTCATTGTCCTGCTCCCAAAAGGTTTTCCCTTGTATTATGGAAACCATGAACAACGAAGGTACCATAAACACCCAGACCCAACACAAATAACTGTTTCATCAACAAACATTTGTGTTGGTGTAGGAATCGAACCCTTGCGTCTCAACCGGCGCATAATGGTTTGCGACGCGGGCGCTTTCAAAAAGTTCCCCGCAGGACTCCCTCGCAGACCCTGCTGGCTGCAGGGCAGGGCTGCCGTCTGACTTTCGCAACCCTTTACAGGGGAACCAGACCACCATCACAGTCAATGACGAAATAATGCACGCACACAGACGCACTCTTTACACGGATTCTCAGGTCACATCAGAGAACATCGCAGAACGTCAGAGAACGTCGAGTTACCCTTGTTGACCTTTGGATCGTCCCTTATGTCTGGGGCACAAGTGCTATTTTTCCATTGCAGGGGGGTAACTTGATCTGACGCTGACTGTACATTATGAAGTGTGTTATCAAAAGTTTATCGGATTTCTAAATCCTGGGTTTTGATAATTGACGTATCTGCTTTAATTTACGAGTTACGATCACAATTACATTTTTAGAGGTCGGAGATGGGGTTTTGATATGGGGGCATGGTAGGACCCACTGTGACTTGGCCCGAGCGATCGAGTGCAGGAAAAACAGTTGAACGTGGTTTCAAAGTCACACAGCAAAACGTTATGAAAACCAAAATAATGTGTTTTGCGTATCTTCGCGTAGTTTTCTGCAACTTCATTTTTTGTACCTTTGTGTACGAATTTTATATGCTGCTTATTTCTTAACGAATATCATTAGTTCCAATTTGAAATGCACCAGATGATCCTTGTTGCACCCAGGACCCGATCACGGTTCGGTACTTAAACCAACAAGAAGAAGTTTAAAAAATTTAATGCCCCGCATCAAAATCCTTTCCAACCCCCAACTAATGATAATGATATTATATACGAATAAGAATATTAGCATACCTACAACATTCGTTACATACAAAGGTAGGTACACAAAATGATGGCTAAAGTTGCAAAAAACTATTATTACCTATTACGAATACGATATTTCTTTCCTCTACCCAAAGGTTGTCTGGAAGAAATGGCTACAAGCGATAAGACCGCCTTATTGTACTGTCTGTTTATTTTTTTGTTTCATGCTTGTATTTTCATTTTGTGCAATAAATAATATCTATCTATCTATCTAAACTAAGCGAAGATACGCAAAGTTACACATTCTTTTCATAACGTACGTTAAGCTGTTGGTCCTGCACCCGAGCGTATCTATTGGGTATTCAACTATATTGGGTAAAAAATCACTGTCACGATTTTTTTGACGCGTAACTATTATTATATAGTGTGGACCAACCTAATTATGGCGGACCGTAGTTCGTTGGGGGATAATACGTAGAAAAAAAATACATTTAATATAAAATTCACTTGTTTATTGATTCGAGTTTGGCTTAGTTGAGGATTTCAGGGAGGATGACCACGGGGCTGGGGATGATGGCAGACTCCGGGACCACCTGCACGGGGGTGACGGGGAAGTCAGGAGCGGCCACCTGGATGGGGGACACGGGAACATCAGGGGCGGCCACCAGGATGGGTGACACGGGGATGACAGGGGCGGTCACTTGAATAGGGGACGGAACCACTGGGGTCTCTGGGCCCTCAACGACATGCACAGGCGAGGGGACTATAACAGGGGACTCCGCTGGCTGCTGGTTAATGTTCAGGATGATCTGGACGAGAGGGGTGTTACTGGCGGGCTGCTCGCCGGCGGGGGCAGGGGTGATGACGGGGGAGACGACGGGGGTTGGCATATCGGGGACAAGGATGGGAGACAGCACGGGGGTGATAGGGCCGGGGGCAATGATGGGAGAGAGCACGGGGACGATGGGTCCGTCGATCTCGTGGCCAGGAGCAATGATCACGGGGGACGGCACGGGGTAAGGCATCTCGATTTCATGGCCGGGCAAGATCACGGGAGTGGGCATGGGGTTGGGAACAGTGATGGGGGAGGGCACGGGGTTAGGGAGACCGATGGGCATCTCAATTTCGTGGCCGGGCAGGATCACGGGAACGGGCACGGGAGAAGGCATCTCCAAATCATGGCCGGGCAGGATCACGGGGGCAGGCGCGGGGACAGGTGCGCTGGGTGCGATGATGGGGTTTGCGACGACGGGGACTCCGACGAGGTTGGCCAGCAGCTGCTCCAGGGCGGCGGCGGTGGCGGGGTCGGTGCTGGGGCTGTAGATGGCGTCCACGATCTCCTGCACCTCAGCGAGCTGAGAGGGAGACAGGTGTCTCCAGGGGTGCACGGCAGCTGAGGCCGCGAGGGCGATTAAGGCGAAAGCAGCGAGGAATTTCATTCTGTAAAAAAATACTTTGCTTAGGATATATTCACAATCTGAAGGGGTTCGGAGTCGGTCTGATCTTTATTTTTTATTTAATTTTTATTTATTTTATTTTTCTATCTTAGAAAAAAAAATCTCTAAGTAATTCATAAACCTTCATTAAATCATTGCTAACTAAAATGGTGTTATAAAGCAGTTTGTTTGATATTCCTAGGGCTTTATTCGTAAAAGTTTAATAACCATTGCTAGCTAAAACTGAAGACTTAGGATGTCCGCCCTGCTTTTATGGCTAAAACGGTGTTATAGAGCAATTTGACGTTTGAAACAAAAAAATCGTACAAAATTTTCGAAAAAAGAATGAGAATAGCTTTATAAAAAAGAAAATTTAGTTAAAAAGAAGGTTTATAACAATCATTTATGTATTAACTCCCCCTTATTACCTTATTATTAGGATAGTCCCAGAAAAGAACTCGTCCCCTTTTAACATTGCATGTTGGAACGGGATGACAGGAGCTGGTACGGTAGGTAAAAACTCTAGATCGCGATTTATAATAATCTTATTAATCAATGTCATGTAACGACATTAAGCAGTTTTTATTCTTTTCAGTTTCAATCGTCACAACTGCTTTTAACACCGTTTTAGCTAACAAAGGTTTATTGAACATTATGAATGCTCTTTCTTTGACCTAATGTTCAGGTGAGTGTGAATTATTATTTTCCGAACAAAAATCCCTAACAGGTTTTTTTTATGATAGAGGCGGACAAACGAGCAAGCGAGTCACGGAAAGTAATCATCGCCGCCCATGAACATCCGCGAAATCAGAGAAAGCCTTTTTAAAAAAGAGTACGCTCTTCTCTTGAAGGTCCCTAAGTCGTAGCCGTCCGAAAATACTCCTGCAGCCAAACTGTTCCATTCGTCCGTTTCTCGCTGTTCTAGTCAATATATATAATATTGATGTACTTTATAGCGTCTCGAACAGTTTGTAACACACACAAGCAAACCACACGATATCGCGATATTTAGAGAGAATTCCTTGCAACACATCATCATCATCATCAGCAACCCACACTCGTCCACTGCTGGACATAGGTCTCCCCTAATGCACGCCACTGCTCCCGATTTTCGGCCACTCTCATCCAGCCCACACCAGCCAGCCTTCGAATGTCATCATCCCATCTTGTCGCAGGGCGTCCTACACTACGCTTACCGAGTCGCGGTCTCCACTCAAGCACTTTACGGCTCCAACGGCTGTCAGTTCTGCGGCTTATATGACCAGCCCACTGCCACTTCAGTTTGCTAATTCGGTGGGCTATGTCGGTGACTCTGGTTCTCTGTCGGATTACATCATTTCTGATGCGGTCCTTCAGAGATACTCCGAGCATAGCCCTTTCCATAGCTCTTTGAGCGACTTTGAACCGGTAGACTATTCCAGCCGTGAGTGTCCACGTCTCGGCACCGTAAGTCATGACCGGAAGGACGCACTAGTCGAAGACTTTCGACTTAAGACTTTGAGGGATGGGTGACGAGAAGACTTGACGAAGACCTCGCAACACATTTCCCCTTATTAGAAATCGCGAACTAAGGATATTCCCGGAAGAAAACTCTTGCTAGCCCGTTTTAACATTGCGTGTTAAAACGGGATGACATGCACTAGTAACTTTAGCTCGTGATTTGTAATAAGGTGGACAATGTTCACTTGAAAAAGGTTTATAATTAGGTATGTATGTAAATAATGAATTGGGAGTTTTTAGTACATTTTGAGTAGTACTTACTTTACAATCCTGTCTAATACCAAACTATGCCATTTGCAAACTTCGTACAGTTTTTATATTTTGAAATTATCAAGAAATTGTTTTATTGTTTAGATTTCTAGGATTACTTATCTAAAAAGCTTTACTATCTAACAGGAAATTGTTAATAATTTTATTGATTTACAACCTGTTTTAAAATTATTTTATTAATCGGGTTCGCACAACAACAATGTAGGTAGGCTCCCGAATCCAAGAGCGTGGATAAAAATGCGTTGGATAAGAATGCGTCTTCCATACGGGGTCGTGGGTGTGGTCGTTTTTTATGTGATAGGTGGCAGACGAGCAGACGGATCGCCCTATAACAAGCAACTGCCGTCGCTCATAGACACCCGTGACACCAGTTGGGTCACATGTGCGCTGCCAACCATTAAACCCCCTTCCGCCCGGATTTGACCTCCGGTTCACCCACGCAGCGTAACATAGTACAGTGTTTGACCGTGGTATCACTCCGGTCGAGCCAGCCTATACATGCCGATGCGTGGCTCTCCCACGGAAAAATCTATGTGCGTATTTGTACCATAAGATTGTCGATGAGGGAAAACATCGTGAGGATTCTCAAAATTGTAGATACCTGAGATAATGATTCTGAAAGTGTAACCGTGATCCAGTTGGTCTGGTTCCCCTGTCTAAGGATTGCGAAGGTTAGACGACAGTCGCTTCATTGTAATTACCAGACTTACCAAATCCTGGTCTAGTAGAAGGCGGGCGGTTGGCCGTGTGGTCCCCGGCAGAGTAGAATAGGCCACCCTCACTCTTACCGAGGTGTCGTAAAAGGCGACTAAGGTAAAGCTGCTGGCATGATCATCAGCACCCAGAGAAGGAAAACTCTGCATTTATATCAAAACCCTCGCCAACCCGTCTGCCAAGCGTGGTGAGTATGGCAATTACCCCTCATGTGATTGGGGAAGGCCCGTGCCCCAGCAGTGGGGACTTAAATGGGCTGAAGATGATGATGATGATGAGAAGGCGGGTAGACCTTCCGATAACATTTTGGCATATTCATCGTGGACAAAATCTTGTGCAGCATTCAGTCATATTCTGAATGTACCATGAATGGTCGGTTTTATATTCCAAAACCTCCTTCGAAGAGCGAGTCACAGGTACTATTATGAGTAACGTTCGTTCAACGTTTTAACCAGGCAACAACATTAAAAAAATGCCGTATTCTTGTGGCATACTCTATGTTAACTCTATAATTGTTTATGCTTTCTTACGTTCACCTGTTGTTGTGAAAAAACTATCGAAGAACTCAAATAATCGTTTACACTGCAAATATTCGTACTGCTCGTGGAAACTCTGGAATGAGCATCCAGCCGCGGTGTTCCCTGATCGCTATGATATGACATGTCCTTTTTTAAACGAGGTTTGAAAATAGTTCTTCTTTCACGGTAGGCAGCGATGACTTGGCTCCGGCATTGTTGATGTCTGTGAGCGGCGGTTACCGTTTACCATTAGATGAGCCGAAAGTTCGTCTGCGTATTATAAGCAATAAAAAAAAATACTGTTTTCCTTCCGATTCTTCACATCTGGCAGGCACCTGTGCAACCTTTTCCCCTCTAGAACTTCATGACTGTATCTGAGCACTGGACTCGAAAATCAACCAGGGACATCAAGGCCAAGGCTATCCAGAAGATTGCCATAACACCTTTTTAATTATGTCTTAGAAAAAGTAATTAAGGAACGCCTGCCGGCTTTTCTCGGTTGGGAGTATGGCGTACTCTATACCTAATTGTTTATGCTTTCTTACGTCCACATGTTATTGTGAAAAAACTATCCAAGAACTCCAATTAACGTCTTTACTGCAAATTATAAATATCCTGTTTTCCTTCCGATTCTTCACAATTCTGTTAGGACTTGTCCCCCTGTTTTTCAAATGTCAAAATTAGGCAAACCGAAAAAAACACTGAAAATTTATGAAGATATTGTTTTTGAACTCAAATAAAATCCAAGTATCCTACAGCTTTGGCGCCATAGTAATAAATACTCAGAAGTCCTACAGAATACAGCAAAAAAAAAATACTAATTCCGATATGGATTATGCCCGAAATAAATGCTTTTTTATTTTATTTATTATGGGATTGTTTTATGCGTATTTTCAAAAGTCATAAAACATGTTGTTCAGTATGGTAAAAACACAAGAAAATTAAGACAATAACTAAGAAATCAAATTAAACTAAATAATAAAAATAAAAATGTGTTTTAACTTTCCTTTTTATTTACTTTCAGTATGGTTAGAAAGTAACTAAGCGAGAAAGTGGTAGGAGAGTTAATGTGCTGTAACACAAATTTAATGGGCCGTAAATACCGATACACCCTATGGATACCTACAAATATTTGTATTGTATGAGGATTAGGCAGGCTTTGTTACTTCCTACAAAAGAAAGGACTAACGAACTCTTATCATATTAAAACAAATTGGTTTTTAAGTCATCGAGGAAAAAAAAAATTTTTTTTATGATATTAATATAGACTTTGATAATTCGCTATATTATTTATTAATTGAATCAATGAATCGCCGTCTACCGCTTAACGTAGGGTAGGCGTACCCCCGCTCGCCCCGGTCTTGGACCGGTGGCTTGAGCGTCACCACGGCGTAGTCTCCTTCCGGATGGTGCAGGTAATGACCGGGCATGGCTGCTTCGGTTATTACCTGCATAAAATCGGCAGGGAGGAGACGCCTTCGTGCCACACATGCGGCGACCCTGTGGACACGGCGCAGCACACCTTGGCGGTGTGTGCGCCGTGGGCACAGGCTCGCCACGCATTGGTGGCAAAGGTCGGCCAGGACCTCTCACTCTCTAATATAGCGAGAGCTATATTAGCGACTGAGGATGCCTGGAAGGCCTTTGCCGCATATTGCGAGCATGTGATGGAGGCGAAGGAGGCGGCGGAACGCGAGCGAGAGGCTGACCCTCTCGCCCCCGCGATCCGCAAGGCACGTAGAGGGAGGAGACGACGCCAATACTTGCGTCTCCTTCCCCTGCGAGGAGCAGGTCCGCTGGTGCGTGGGGCTGTAACCCCACCTCCGGCATTGCACGGACCTCCTCCTACGCCTGATGGGGACGGCACGACTCTCTCGGCTGTCCCCATCCCTCCCCCCGACCCCGGGGGGAGAAGCGCCGTGCCCGCCGTGTAGGCGGGCGTCCCTGTCCGGGGGGTGACGTGGTGAAAGGCTCCGAGCTTTGGCCCCATGTCACTCGCCCACCCATGGACAGATGAGGGAGAGTCCCAGGAGTTTTAGTCGGTATGCCTCTGGCCGGCTTCTCGTTAGGAGAAGCCGTCGCCAGTGGAGAGTCCGACATAACCCATCCGTTTACAGACGGATGGGTATGCGTAACGCATTTCTCCTGGGTCACCAAAAAAAAAAAAAAAAAAAGGGTAGGCGTACCCCAAAACCGCGGTAATCGGTGCCCTTTGAGCCTGACATTTTGTTTTTTATGTGATAGGTGGCAGACGAGCAGACGGATCCCGTACCCTCACTCACGCAGCGAAACACAGCATTAACAAAAATGCACTGTGCATTTTTGTTAATTGAAGATGGACTTGCTTTTGCCTTCACACGAACACTAGAATTGTTGAAACCTACTACTATGTACTATGGACCGAACATACCCAGAAGTAGCCTATACTCTCATGCTTTAAAAAACATCTGTGTAAAATAATATTTTTAACACTGTAATACACTTCAAATAACTTTTTATAACAATCGAGAAAAAAGTGTTACTGAAATCCGCGTCGAAAATTAAAATAATTTAATACAAAATTCAAATATTCAACAGGGATTAGGCGAATTGAAAACCTCCTTTTTTGAAGTCGGTTAATATTATTGAGGTTGTATTCACTGGGGAAACAGAACGGAACAGACGGAGGTAGGGCGTTCCACTCCTTGGCAGAGCGCATCACGAAGGAGGAGGTAAACCATACGACCGAATGGAGTATCCCTGCCTTTTTTTATGTGATAGGTGGCAGACGAGCACACGGATCGCCTGATGGTAAGCGATTGCCGCCGCCCAGAGAAAAACCAGTGGAGTCACAAGTAAGTGCGCTGCTAACCTTTGAACCCCCTTCCCCCGGATTGGGCCTCCAGTACCCTCACTCACGCAGCGAAACAGCTCGTGGTGCTTCACGCCGGTTTTCTATGAGGTATCATTCCGGTCGAGCCAACCCATTCATGCCGAAGCGGGCTCGTCCACGATGAAACGTCCCTTTCACACGTGCTGTGTTTTCTTTGTTTAGATGCGGTTATGGCGGCCAATCTCAGCGATCAACCATCGACGCAGGACATATTATAGTGCACAAGTATTTGCGCAGACACAAGTCTTGATAGATAGCACTCTCTATTCCCGTACCCTCTTATTTCGATGGGACACTAGTGTGACAGAGAGTGTAAGAGAGATTAGACGCAGGACCAACGGTTTAACGTGCTTTCCGAGGCACGGGGGTACAAGACCGCCAACTTCCAGACTCCGAGCTAACACTGAGAATTTCTTAATAGAAAAACTCAGGTACAAATTTTGGCCCGACCCGGGTATTGAACTCGGGATTCCAAGCTCAACCGTCGCTTTAAAGTGCGACCCACTAACCATTGCGCCACCGAGGCAGTCATTTAATCTAATAATAATATCCTGCAACCGATTAGGGCTACGGCGGCCAATCTCAACGATCAGCCACGTACGCAGGATATATTATAGTGCTCAAGTGTGTCCACAAATAGAAGTGCACTCTCTTTCTATTCCTTTACACAGTTTGTCACAGTAGTGTCCCATCGTAATATGAGGGATAATCCGATGGGACACTACTGTGACACGACCGGAGAGGGATCGGGCGTAGGACCAACAGCTTAACGTGCTTTCCGAGGCACAAGGGCAAAAGTATCAAAAGTCAGCATCAAAAGTAGCTTAACACTTTTGTACCATGTCAAAGTAACTGTTCCGCCTATTAAGGTGACGGGTAGGGCACATTAGCGACGCCAATCGATTTTAATTTTTAGCTAATATAAACCGGAACTACTATTTAAACAATTTCTGGGGTACAATCTCTCGGCAAACACCGTCTATTTCATCGCCATCGTCAGCCCATTTAAGTCCCCACTGCTGGGGCACAAACCTCCCTCAATCACATGAGGGGTAATTGCCATACTCACCACGCTTGGCAGACGGGTTGGCGAGGGTTTTGATGATATAAATGCAGAGTTTTCCTTCTCTGGGTGCTGATGATCATGTCAGCAGCTTTACCTTAGTCGCCTTTTACGACACCTTGGTAAGAGTGAGGGTGGCCTATTCTACTCTGCCGGGGACCACACGGCCGAACGGGGAAACACCTATACTATTTATTTAATACTTATAGTTAACTGTTTGGTCTGCTTTTGCACTCTAATTTTAGACTAACGCCAAAAGTGGCCGCTTTTGGCGTGAATCAATTTTTCGCGTACAAAAATGGAGCCAACATTTGTGCATGGTTATTTAATAAACAGTATAAGTGTTCGCCGAGAGATTGTAACCTCGAAATTGAGTAAAATAGATCCGGTTTAGTAGCTAAAAATTAAAATCGATTGGCGTCGCTAGTGTGCCCTACCCGTCACCTTAAACTTAGTTACTAAGGGGTATGTACAAATGTTACTTTGACATGGTACTAAAGTGTTAAGCTACTTTTGATCTTGACCGTACAAGACCGCCAACTTCCAGACTCCGGGCTCCCACTACACGGGGATCGAACCCAGGACCTCTTGCGCAGCCGGTGCTTTAAAGTGCGACCCACTAACCACCGCGTCACCGAGGCAGTCAATTATTTACTGTTTGCTGACTACTCATTACGCAACAAATTAAAACAAAAGCGCAAAACTAGTAGGTCTTTATGGCTAGGTATATACAACAATATTTTGTTTAATACGCTACCATAAATTCACTTAATCTCCTTCGATAACTACTGCTAAATGAACGGCTTAACTTTATCGTGCCATAAAGCCGTATCGAACGAAGACTTCTTGAGGTAGTGTGACGTCACTTGGACGTCGGTGCGTGACTCGACTGAATGGTACCCAAGGTTGTTTAGGAGTCATGCTGGAATAGGAAATTCAAGTGCACCTCCACGTGTACTATTTACTCCTGGTAGTCCACAAAAACCCGAGAAAAGAAGAGCGATTGGTACTTTAGTACCATGTCAAAGTAACTGTTCTGCGTGTTACAGTCAGTTTCTAAGGGGTACGTACAAAATGTTACTTCGACATGGTACTAATGTGTTAAGCTACTTTTGATGCTGACCGTACCATGTTGTAGGTTCAAATCAATAGACAAACTCAATCATGGACGGATTCAAAAACGTATCCGAAATGTGTAGGTTTATGGTAGATAATAAAATGTACACAGACACACACACACTGACCGAGGGAGGGCCTGCTTCGGCAGGAACGGGCCGGTTCGACCGGAGTGATACACGGTCTCACAGAAAACCGGCGTGAAGCAGCACTGTGCTGTGTTTCGTTGCGTGAGTAATGGTACCGGAGGCCGAATCCGCGGGAAGGGGGCGTTAAAATGTTGGCAGCGCACCTGCGACACCAGTGAAGTCACACCGCACTGGTGTCGCGGGTGTCCATGGGCGGCGGCAATGGCTTACTCGCTCAGGTGATCCGTCTGCTCGTCTTTTACCTATGACAGGGTTTCTCAAACTTTTGGCACCACGTACCCCTGTTAAAATTTCCAGGTGACAGCGTACCCCTAACTCATTAATTGCTCCCCCCCCCCCCCCCAAAAAGGAAATAATAAAATAGAATTAATACTATTGAAGAAAATAAGGTTTTTATTTCAAATAAAAGGTAAGAAACATAGTGTCAAAAGAAATGTCTTTTTAATACCATGCGTGTCGGTCGTGCGCGACTTCCAGTTATCAAGCCGCCATTACGTAAATGTTGTCGCGTACCCCTTGCCCTCGAATGGCGTACCCCTAGGGGTACGCGTACCCCTCTTTGAGAAACCCTGACCTATGACATAAAAAGGAGTCCTGAGAATATTAATTAAGTAAACATTTATTGATCACATACAAGATTACAGCCAACGTTAATAGATATAGTCAAACAAAAGCAAATAAAATAAGATAATACATAATTTATTGACCAAGGAAGAAAGAAAAGGAACAAAGTGAAGTGGTTAACAAGGCCCAAGCTCAGCATGTGCAGCAGCGGTTTGGAGCCGCGGCCGCGCAGGTTTTAACTCCTATATTTTCAAAAATTATTGATAAAGTAGTTCATTAAATATTTTTTTAGACAAACTCAAAATTATTTAAAACCAGAACAATATGACTTTCGCAAAAATCATAATACAGCTTTAGCCACCTTTTCTGTTGTAAAATCTGTGACAGAAATTCTTGATCGCAAAAGACCAGTAGCGGCCTTATATTTTGATATGAACAAAGCGTTCGATTTTGTTGATCATTACAGACTGATAGCAAAATTGGCTAGATATGGCAAAGGTAGGTATTATAATGAATTGGTTGTCTAGTTATTTGCAAAATCGTAAACAGTGTGTAGAAATTAACAAGTTAGAAAAGAAAAACAATCAATTTATACAGACTAATTATAGATCAAGCTGGAAAGAGAACAACTTTGGAGTGGCACGCAAGGCAGCATCTTGGGGCCCATTCTGTTTAATCTTTACATTAATGATTTGCCCAACATTACAAACCATAAGTCAATACATTTGCTGATGACACAACATTTGTTATAAGTGCAGGCAATCACAATCAACTACAACAAGAAGCAAACGCGACAGTAAAACGAACAATAGAATGTTATTTTTATTATTATTATGGCTGCTACTGTGTCTTGCGACACGTCTATAATTCTGCCAATGTCGAGTGAATACTCTTTAATCACCATAAATGATCAGCTCGGTTTGGCAACATTTTACATGAATTCGGCGGGTAGGGCTAAACCAAGCTGCGTGGGCTGATGCAATTCAAAGGTTTTATATTAGTATCTAGTGGTTTTTAGTGTACAAATTTGGTGTTTATTTGTGCAGTGAAGTGCCGAAAAGTGATCCTAATAATAAAAATCGTTGAATTGTATCGTTTTTAACACTGGTATTGTGTGTCGAGTGAGTTGTCTAGTGACAACTTGTTTGGACCTAATAGAGTCTTAAAAACCCGCGATTGCTTTTAGATTGACATCCGCTGAATCTGTAAGTCGATAAAACGTAAAAACACCGGCGTTTTATTGAGTGACTGTGACTTTGACTGACTTCGACTCTTGACTACCTAATTATTCTCAATAAGCTACTTGACATTGGCAAATTATCTTCGGGTAGAGCCATAATAATAATAAAAAACATTTTACCTACATGAAAATAAGACATTTTTTTGGTGGTATTGAAAATTTCCAACAGGCAAATGAAACATAATTTACTTAATCTATTTAGGTAGGTAGATACAGCAATAAAACGTCGCAGTGAAATTGGAAAACCCGTTCAACCTCAGTTCTGATATTTAAATAATATGGTTAAGAGACGATAAGATATCTTTCAGTAGTAAATACATCGTGGAAACGACCACTACCGACTAATACTTCATACTTCAATACCATAATATAATTTTTGGTCGGCCGCTTTACAAATACTGTGGGTAAACTTTGTTTCTTTGTTTAGTTCTTTCTTTAAGGTTAATTAGTTTCAGTGCGAGCTGCTGTCATGCGAGATGCTTTCTACCTCGCTCGTGCGTGTTACTTGTAACTAACCGTGGAAGAGCCACGCTTTGGCATGAATAGGCCGGCTCGAGCGGAGTGATAAACGGCCACGGCCTCACAAAAAAACCGGCGTGAAGCAGCACTGTGCTGTGTTTCGCTGCGTGAGTAATGGTACCGGAAACCTATTCGTCGAAGAGGGGGGTTTAAAGGTTGGCAGCGCACTTGTGACTTCTCTGGTATCGCGAGTGTCCTTAGGCCGCGGCAAGCGATTGCCGTCGGGTGATCCGTCTGCCACCTATCAAAAAAAAAAGTGCCCAAAAGTTAAATTTCGGCTTCATTCTAGGGGCGGTGGTGAAACCGTTTAGCGGACGAGACATTTTAGAACTTTTTCGCGCAAAGTATTTTCCCTTCGAGACCAAAAAATGTAGGTACGTGGGACGTCGCTCAATTTGCCGCCCACTGGGTCGTCCCGCCCTTACGGCGCCGGCCCTGCGAATTACTAAAGTGCAGCTACTCTTCAGGCAGTTTTAAAGCAATCTATATTATTTATACATTCATACACGCACGCGTACGTACCTTCTTACCTATATTCTTGTCTCACTCCTTCTACGATTCGTAGTCAAGCCCGTAGCATTCTCTCTTACCTACAACGATGCCGTAGTCCATATCGATGTTTAAGAATCAATAACATCTATCTACGATTTTTTGGGATAGTAAATAACTTTCTTGAAGATAAATGGTTTTGGTTCTTAGCCGTCAATATCACGGTTCGTAGTTTCGTAAAGTCAAACTGATTGGATGTGTAGGCGCGACTGCCTTCGATTCCCTTGCCCACATAATCCGATGGGACACCAGTGTGACACGACCGGAGAGGGATTGGGCGCAGGACCAACGGCTGAACGTGCTTTCCGAGGCACGGGGCTACAAGACCCACTTCTAGACTCCGGGCTGACACTAAGAATTTCTTACCGAAAATTTTGGGCCTCACCCGGGGATCGAACCCGGGACCCACTAACCACTACGCTACCGAGACAGGCTTTGATTGTACAGGTAATTATAAAAGGCAAGATGTTCCGGGTTCGATCCCGGGTCGGGCTAAAAATGTGTACCTAAGTTTTCGGTAAGAAATTCTTAGTGACAGCCCGGAGTCTGGAAGTCGGCGGTCTTGTACACCCATGCGTCGGAGAGCACCTTAAGCTGTTAGTCCTGCGCTCGAATCCTCTGGTCGTGTCACAGTAGTGTCCCATCGGAATATGAGGGTAAGGGAATAGAGAGTGCACTTAATATGTTAGAGCACTATAATATATCCTGCGTACGTGGCTGATCGTTGAGATTGGCCGCCGTGGCCGTAGTCGGTTGGACGATATTATTATTCTAGGTATGTAAAGTAAAACGTCAAGTTTTCGGAAATATTTCCTCAAACCCGGATACGTCATCAAACAAGACCACTACAGATCTGTTTATTGAAAACTTCCTCGAATTAAGATTACTAATTATTTACTTTTTATCGCCTTTTGGCAGAAAAGATTAAGTCATATTACAAGTCATTAATAGGAGGATTAGCGAAATATATTCTAATCTAGAATGGGGTTGCAATATCTTGCCCGATAACACTTCCTATATAACGTTGTCAAATTTATGGAGGGATATAGTTTGTATTTACAACTTAAATCCAACGGTATGTATTACCTTTTACTTATCACATGTCATTCATTAATAATTCATTATAAGTAGATTTACTCCTTTCGCTTTAGCATGATGTGGGTGACAGATGTCAAAATCTAAACATTTTGACTCACGTATAACGCTGTCGTGCTGTCACTTGCTATTTATTGCTTTCATCTAGTTACATTAAGGTGACGGGTAGGGCAGACTAACGACGCCAACGATTTTAATTTTTATCTACTAAACCGGATCTATTTTAAACAATTTCGGGGTTACAATCTTTTGGCAAACACTTATACTATTTATTAAATAACCATGAACAAATGTTGGGTTCAACACGTACGCGAAAAATTGATTAAAAAACAAACAAAACCACCCAATATTTGTGCATGGTTATTTAATAAATAGTACGTGTTTGCCGAGAGGTTGTAACCCCGAAATTGTTTAAAATAGGTCCGGTTTTGTAGCTAAAAATTAAAATCGTTGACGTCGCTAGTGTGCGCTACCCTTAAGGTCAAATTGAAGCAGGGTTCGAATTTAATTAATTGATAAGTCATTAAAATCTATAGAAATTTCCTGATGACATCATTATCGTTGATTTATCAGATGATCAGGAAGGATAAGCCACAGACTTAGTGTTATAATTGTTTTCTTTAAGCACTTTACGAAAATGACAGATCAATGGCGTAGAGATGTTCAAAACAGTACCTAGTGTTCGTAGAGTTTGGAAGAATAAGAGCTAAGACTCACTCCCCCTTATTACAAATGGCGAACTAAGGATAGTCCCGGAAGAAAATTAGTGCCAGCCCCTTTTAAAATTGCCTTTTTGAGAGAGATGACATGAGTTTTAGTACAGTATTAACTTTTGATCGCGATTTGTAATAAGGTGAACTAGGTTTTTCAGCCGATTTTTAGTCCCAACGGAATAGAATTTATTTGTAAGTTCACCTTTTACTAGCATATCATTCCCAGTTGCGTCCAATGCTGTCGATTCGGAGCCCGGGGACGCCTGGACCATAGAGTAAAATGTATGGCATGGACCATGATCTAGGATTCGGGAAGTCTGATAATTACAATGAAGCGACTGCCGTCTGACATTCGTAACCCTTAGATTGGGGAACCAGACCATCTGAATCAAGATTACATGTTCAGAATCATTATCTCTAATAATGTAGGTATCCATAATTTTGAGAAACTATCCGGGACGTGCAAGTTTCTTGGAAGGCGCGTTGTCCACTGAGCATAGATAGATAGATACTCTTTATTGCACAACATAAAAAACTTAAAAGCTAGGTATACAGAGATACAATGTACAATTTAGGCGGTCTTATCGCTGGGAGCGATCTCTACCAGACAACCTTCAGGTAAAGGACATTAGATAGAAAGAGGGGAGGGTGGTGCAATCCTTTTGATTTTGAATATTGATTAAGTAAATTTATAGTATAAATACATATATCTATATAACAAATAAATAAATAAACACGTTATCATACACTAATATATACGAATGATACCTTACTATAATATAATATAACCTAACCTAACCTACACAAATTATATAAAATTATATAAAATAGTCACCGACAATTCGAGCCATATTAATCGCTCTGAGGAGTAAGATATGAAAACCACTAGAGCCGCGTTAAAACGCCGTAAATCGCGTAGTGATGTCCAGGTTCGCGGTCATCTGGAAGACAAAGCTAAAATTGCTTCAAACAAACTTGGTGTACTTAATAGAGCGGTGCGGTAGGTATTTCACACCAGCTCGGTTACAAATCTATAAGGCACAAGTTCGGCCCCATATGGAATACTGCTCCCATCTCTGGGCTGGTGCACCTCAGTACCAACTTCTTCCGTTTAACCGCGTACAACGTAGGGCTGCTCGAATTGTCGGTGACTTGACTCTCTCTAGTCGACTTGATCCTCTAGCATTGCAGCGGGACATAGCTTCCCTCAGCATTCTATACCGCATCTATCATGGGGAGTGCTCTGAGGAACTGTTTGATCTACTCAGCCGAATTCTTACATCGAACCACTCGCAAGCGATTGTCATTCCATCCTCATCATCTCGATGGATGGCGGTCTAATACTGTGCGTTTCTCCCGGAACTTTCTACCACGTACCTCAGATCTGTGGAACGGTTTGGCTGCAGGAGTATTTTAGGACGGCTACGACTTAGGGATCTTCAAGAGAAGAGCGTAGGTACTCTTTTTTAAAAAGGCCGGCAACACCGATCTCTCTGATTTCGAGGATGTTCATGAGCGGCGATGATTACTTTCCATGAGTTGACTCGCTTGCTCGTTTGTCCGCCTCTAGAATTTAAAAAAAAAGTGAGTCTTGGCTCTAGGGCTTCAATGTTTCGACAGCACTTCCTGATTATTTTCTTCCATGACCCATAAAAGGCTTATTAAGTAGTTTCTTTGTTTACAGCAAATATGAAACTACTGTTGGTTGCTACTTTCGTCGCTGTGGCCGTCGCCGGCCCAGTGCCCAACATCCCCGTGCCTGGTGCTGCAGGACCCGTCCCCGTCCCTGGCATGAGCCCTGCGCCCGCACCCGCTCCGCCTGCGGTCATTCCCATCCCTGGCCTTAGCCCAGCCCCCGCGCCCAGCCCCGATACTCCTGCAGTCATACCCATCCCTGGAATTAGCCCAGCCCCCGCACCCGGCCCCGATGCCCCTGCGGTCATCCCCATCCCTGGAATCAGCCCCGCTCCTGCTCCTCCCATGCCTGAGCTCATTGGCCCTGGCGTCGTCGTTCCCGGCATCACCCTCCCTCCTGTCATCAAACCCATAGAAATCGCCCCCGCCAACGAAGACCAGTTCAAGCCTGTCGCAGCCGCTAAGCCCCTCGTCCAGATCATCGTGAACATCAACCAAGCTGGTCAGATCGCGGTTGGGCCGAGTCCTGGCGTGCCTTCTCCGATTCAGGTCGTTGACGCCGCGGAGATCCAGCCGACAATTGTCCCTACTCCAATCCAGGTCGTAGATCCTGATTTGCCTGCGATCATCCCTACTCCTATTCAGGTTGTGGATGAGCCCGAGCTTGTCCCATCTCCCATTCAAATCGTGGACATGCCCGATATGCCCGAGTTCATCCCTTCTCCCATTCAGGTGGTAGAGATCCCTGATCATTTGCCGGTGATCCCTGAAAGCATCATCGACCCCGTGAACCCCCTCATTCCCGTGATACCCGCAGGACCCGCCCCCCTCGACTGAATTTAGCGCTAATATCTTATGTTAAACATTAACCAAGTTTAAAGTCGTGGGATCGCAGAACTTCTGATATCTACAACACGATAAGGAAATAAATTTTATGATCTGATCCCATTATTCTGTTCATTCATTACCCTTCCCTAAACATAACGTTAGATAGAGTTGTCGCTTCTAGGTGGAAGCAAAGTTTATGCTTTTTTCGAATTTTGTGTTGGTAGGTAGGTACAGTTAAGCCAAAATAACAGGCCATATTTGAAGTTTCTCACATAGAGAGGGGACCTACTTAAAAACTTTGATTAAAGTGAATATTCGATATGTACAGTGGCGGACAGGTCAAGCTATACAAAACTGTCAAATTTCCTCAATCGATTTTGAACTCAATGTGTAACAATATAAGGTTTATAATCGAATGAAGAAATTTGACAGTTTTATATAGCTTGATGTGTCCGCCGCTGTACTTCAAACAAACGTGAATCGAATACAATAATAATGGAAAATAAGTTATCGGTACTTTTATTTGGAGAAATGTGAATCGGAATTATCGAAAAGCAAGGAGATAGTAGGTACCGATATTACATATTGATCCGCGGCCAGCTTATTTCTTTTTCATCAAAGCGCTTATACAGCGTGTTTATTTGATACGGGCGAATATTTTAATGGCGATTACTATCGGACCTAGGGAACCTGTTTACATACATTTCTTTAGGAAATTAAGGTACTTTTTTTTTCATGCAAAATAATTGAGCACGCAATGTATTGCATCCACTGGTAGTTAACGTTAATAACATCAATTAACGTAGACATAAGTATCTTAACGTCATACGAGTGTCATGACACTCATGTCACTTGTCATGTCAAACAAAGTTGGACGGCATACATTGCTGCTGGGTTGCACTTTAGAAAAATCATTACACCTAATTAACCACAAAATTTAATGAAATGATTATCTTATACGATTCGTAGGATCAGATATTATAGCTGGATTAATTATTCGCCCGTATAAAATATACACGCTGTATTGTGTGCCACACATGGATTTTCCGTTTACCAAGTTATAAATGTATTTATATTTTGAAACAGAATAATACGTTTTATTTAATCCGAATGTGGCTTTTCATTTATCGTTGAAAATTCCTACACGAGTAAACATTGTATTCGTTCGTTATTTAGGTACCATCCCTAGAGCTAAAAAGAAATTGGGTTGACAGATAAAACATTGTACCAACGTTCAATTCTCTAGAAAAGTATTTGTTTAATAAGTCTATAAATAGTTTAACAGATAAATTAAATTGTGAAATATTGCAATAAATAAATGCAAACATAATTTTAAAAAGTTAGGCAATTGTGCCGTGTGGTCCCGGCAGAGTAGAATAGGCCACCCTCACTCTTACCGAGGTGTCGTAAAAGGCGACTAAGGTAAAGCTGCTGGCATGATCATCAGCATCCGAGAAGGAAAACTCTGCATTTATATCAAAACCCTCGCCAACCCATTGGCCAAGCGTGGTGAGTATGGCAATTACCCCTCATGTGATTGAGGGAGGCCCGTGCCCCAGCAGTGGGGACTTAAATGGGCTGACGATGACGATGAGGCAATTGTGCTATTTTAACATTGAAAGATTGATAAATTCAATGCCCGTTGTTACATGGAAGTTGCTGAATTTTAATGAAGTGTCAAATGTGGCCTTTTATTTTGGCCCTACTTTAGTGCGAGTACCTGGGATGTGTAGGTATTATTTTGTGTCTGTAGTCTCTAGCTAGAGGACTTAGACAATTTGTCTAAGCTATAGAGGATATAGTTAGATGTGCCTCCGTGTGTCGCAGATGTCGGGCGGCGGTAATTCACTTACCAACAGGTAAGCCGTCTGCTCGTTTTTCTGCCATAATGTAAAAAAAAAGAGTAGTAGTTATTCAAGCGCCTTGAGTTCTTGAGGCAGCAGTATTGACAGTTCGTCAAATATTTATAGGTAGGTATCCTTTGATAACAGGCAAATGAGCTCATCTTTGCTTTCATGAAGAAACGTGGTCGTTTATCGTATACAGGTGGAATGAATCATGGATTTTATTTATTATATCAACAAGTTGGTACGGTCAAACTATCTAACGTAAGAATTTACCTCTAATGTATTGCCCTATAGGACTGACATGTTCTTTTGTATAAAAGTCCTTAAATAAAGAAAAAAAAAAAAGAATTTACCTACTTAGTATGGAACAGCCCTGTGTGATATGTAGATATCAAAGTACCTAAATTGTACATTGTAACTCTGTACACCTAGCTTTTAAGTTTTGTATGTTGTGCAATAAAGAGTATCTATCTTTTTTTTTCTATCTAACCTAACCTATACAAAACTGTCAAATTTCTTTTACGGTTCACTATTAGAATCCGCGCCACCAAAGAAGTCCCGTGAAAAGCGCGCTTGAGTCGCCACCAACATTTAAATTTGAGCTTTATGTATATTGACACAAGGCACATCTTATTTTAGTTCCGTGTTTTTCCGCGGTACTACTTTCGTAGCTCAGACTTTAATTGAAGAATTTTGACAGATTGTAGTAACCTGACAAAGATATGGAAAAAATATATTCTCGGAGGCAATAGACAACAGACAAAGATGCTCATAGGAGCGTTAACAGGGCATTATGCAACGAACAAAATGCTGATGAAGATGAACATGACATCGAACAGCGACTGCAGAGCATACAAGGAGGAGACGGAAACCATAGAACATCTTTTATGTGAATGCGACTCACTAGCCAGAGGCAGAATGTGTCTTCTAGGGAACGCTTATCCTAAACCAGGAGACTACAGGCACTTCAATCCGAAAGACATCGTGATGCTGATGAAACGAATCTTTCGTGAGTAAGAGCGCAAAAGAAAGGGGAGGTACAAAAGATCCCTTAGGGTCGACGTGCCCCATGAAAATGGCCCCTAACAGATAAGATAAGAGTGTCAAACCTGATGTGTTGCTGTCTGTACTTATAGTAGGTTTTTGTTTTTTATTAGTGATGCTAAAAGTTATCTCGCAATGTTATGTCTCATCCCCTTTTGGGGAACTAGCTATACCTACATAGGTAGGCTACATATTACATAATATGTAGGTATGTTTTCCTCACCGCCGAATGAATGGAAGAAATGTGGAACTGAATTTCTTCCATTAATTCGTGATATTTCTTTATTTAGTAATAACAAAGTACCTATGGAACTAGAATCTGTGCTAGAAGTCAACGGAATGTGCCATTTCCGAAAAAAATCGTCAGAGTGTGAAAGAAGACCCAGATTCTAAGTATACGGATGCGGTAAAGAAAGAACGTCGCGTCGCCCAGCACGTCATCCTAGTACTATCGGCTTCGATCAGTTTTTCAAGTATCTAGGCTTTCTATGAAAAGGCACAATCTGTTTAGGGTGCATGTCTATGGGTAGAAATAGGTACCTAAGTACCACATACCTAGTCATATAGTCATATGTAATGCAAATAATAATAAATAAATAAATAAATAAACATAGTTACATTTGTAAATTACAAACGTGCATCGGATTCGATATGCACTGTTCATATGCTATAAACTAGGATTCCACCCGTACCATCTGGATGGGTGGAGGTCGGTGCGCTTTACACGTCATTTCTTGCCACACATCTCCTCGTTGTGGAATCAACTTCCAGCATCGGTATTTCCGAACCGGTACGACATTGCGATCTTCAAAAAACGAGCCTCTCTTCCTAAAAGGCCGGCAACGCATCTCCACTCCCTCTGGTGTGGCTGATGTAAATGGGAGGCGGTGATCACTTACAATCAGGTGACTCGCTTGCTCGTTTGCCTCCTTTTCTCATAAAGAAAAATCAAGTTTTAGATACCTACTAGTAAGTACTTAAACAGCGACAATAAGTAGATCAACTACTGGTCGCAGTGGCTATGAGACGCAAGGCTCACCCTATTTCTTTCAAATAATAATTTATTTATTTATTGGATTACCAACATAAGCTCCAGCAGGTACATACATAAAAAGTGGATAACTTTGTTTAAATCTAACTAATAATATATCTGATGTTAGAGATGATAAATGAATAATAAAACAACATATACCTAAAAGAGCGGGCTTACAACGATATAATCTGAACATATTTCCTGTCCTTTGTCATCCAATTGAGTTATTCTTAGCGAGAAGGTTATGGGTTCGATTTCTATTGTGAAATGGAATAAATTAGTTTGTTACCGCAAATAACTTTAGATAAGAAACACCATATTGCCTTAGTATTTATCTGCACTTTTTATCTCTAAGATACTACGCAGTTCATCTTAGAAGAAAATCTAAGTGCCTACAACGAAATGTAAATCCGACCGAATCTTTATCATTTATCCCCGGCCCTTTCACGTCTCTTTTATTATTTTTTTTCCATTTAGTGTCTATTATTTTCATTCGTTACCTGAAATTGTTGTGTAGATACCTACTTACCAGTGCTCTTTCACGCCGGTTTTCTGTTAGGCCGTGGACGCATCACTCCGGTCGAGCCGGCCCATTCATGCCGAAGCGTCTCTCCCACGGTAAAAGTCCTATACAAATCTGACGTTATTTCATAGATTTAGGTATCCACGGATAAAGATTGGTCTAATCGGCCCTTAGCCCCCTTTGTTTTTAATACCTATCTGTCTGTACCTATTTTTAACCCCCGACGCAAAAAAGACTTGGTAACGTGTTATAAGTTTGACGTGTTTGTCTATGGCATGGTAGCTTCCGAACAAATGAACTGATTTTGAATTTGTTTGTTTTTGTTTGAAAGATGAATAAGGGTGGAGTGTTCTTAGCAATGTTGGATACAAATCGATCCAAAGATGGCCGCCGTCAAAAAGATATGGATTGTATGTTTTAACACAACTCCCACAATATGGGTATCATATAAAAGGGCTTGAGTAGCAGAATATATTTATTGTGACAAATTTCAAATTCAAAATGGCCGCCGTCGGGGGTTTTTTTAATTTTCAATTTTATTACCTAGAAAAGTAGGTATTAATCAATAAATACCTACCTATTATGTCTGTCTGTGCCATTGTCGTGTAAGTAGTTAAGTACGTAGTTGTAAATAAATTAACTGTTCTCCGATAGATACTCAGAGCTCGTACACTACTTAGGTAAGTACTAAGTTCAAATGTGAATCGAACTATGAATAAGAGCATTATTATTTCTAGGCAAGCAGATAAAATCACGCCTTTGTGTAAAGGTCATGCGTGGAGCGGAGGTGGTTTCACTTCGCTTCCACGTGTAGGTATAATTATTGTAAAAAATAATTAATGCTTTTACTTGTACGCTACGTTGTCGAGGAAGATACGTTATAACGTATTTTCCTCGACATTTGGGTCCCGCTCATTTGGGTGTTTCAATAGGTATACCTAAAAAAGTATTCCGCCCCACGCTACGCCACTGGGTAGGTAGGTATATGATATTTATTTTATTTATTTATATAATAAACCCGGAAGAACCCAATTACATAATAAATTATGCAATTCAAAAACTTAACAGCTATTATATTTTACAAACAAATATCAATTTGATTTAAAAAAGACTTAATGTTATCTGTAAAATACATAAAAATTCTGGATGTAGATAGTGGCAAGAATGCGTTAATAAGCGTATGATGCATGCGACACAGCGGCGACTGCGCATGCGCCCCCGTGCGAGTGCGACACGATGGAGGCGCAAAAAGCTGATGCCTGCGACCCAGGAGACCTAACAAACGGAACGCAAAAACCATAGATTATTGGCTGAAATCAAAATCTTTTCTTTTTTGTCACAAAAAACTATGGATGTCACCTGTCAAAATCAGTCAAATCAAAGTTTAAAAAATCATAATATTTTGTTTAAGCTTGTTGCTATTGACAACTATTTTGACGTTGCTTCTACCGCTCGCTTTAAGTCACTCGACCAACGAGTGGGTGGAGTCACTCGTTGCAGACGAATGATTCAAAAATGCGAAATTTCATATGTCGAAGGAAAATCAGTGGAAATCGTGCGCTCGTCACGATGCTAAGTCATACTCGTATGACTACTATTAGCTGATAAATATCTGCGTAGGTAGGTATACACCTACCTACGCAGATATTTATCAGGCACATAGTATCAGCCTATAAACTGTCCCACTACAGGGCAAAGGCCTTCATCATAGAAATCAAGTCATAGCTACTATAATGGGATTAGGCCTAATCACCACGCTTGCCAAATGCGGATTGGTGATCACAAACCCGAGCTATGTTCGAAAAATTCGAAACATACTTTTCGCTCGACCCGAGAATCGAACCCAGGACCCCGAGATCACGGCCCGGTACTTAAACCACTAGACCAACAGGGCGAGATAATTGCTCAACACATTCAGACGAGTCCAGAGTTCCACGCAATATCGCGACAGCAGTCGAGATCTCTACTCGCGTTCTCCTAACCTCCAAAGAGTTCATCTCCAACATTCCTAGCAGGAACTTGGTAGGATACATAAAGGGCATAGAATAATAGTTATTATTCTATGATAAAGGGTTAATACCCATATATCTGCTTATAATAATAGCGAAAGAAAGCCACCGCCTCCGCTAAAACGGACCCAACATTTGTGCAGAGTTATTTAATAAATAGTATTAGTATTTGCCGAGAGGTTGTAACCCCGAAATTGTTTAAAATAGATCCGGTTTAGTAGCTATTAATTAAAAACGAATGGTGTCGCTAGTAAGGGTTACCCGACGCGTCGCCTCAAGACCTGATTCTACACTAAAAGAAGCAATAAATATTTATGATTATGATCCTTGGAACATCTAACTAAGGTTCATTCTCATTCATCACAAAATCTGAACTTTAAACGATGATAGACCTACTTACGTCAGCGGTTCAGATAAACTTAGATACATTTTCTGAATAGGGCAGTGACTTATTACTACTTAATAGTTCAATGGAATAAGGCCCGTTTAAGTACTAAATAATACTGGTAGTCTTATTGTACGTCCTTTTTTTTACATTATGGCAGACAAACGAGCAAACGGCTCACCTGATGGTAAGTGTATAATCCCGCTTTGCCGGATTTTAAGGGCGTCTACCCGACATTAAACTAGGTATGTGTATCCCCCTTATTACAAATCGCGAACTAAGGATAGTCCCAGAATAAAATTCGTGCCGGCCCCTTTGATGGAACGGGATGACATTTAGTACTGTAATAACTTAAAAAATTGCGATTTATAATAAGGAGCTTTTAGCCAAGGAGCTTATAGTAAGAGCTTATAGTTCCCTTCTGCGAAGACGTAATGTCTCAGAAAAAGGCGTCAGAGCGGGAGCGGGAGGCCAACCCACTCGCTAACCCGTTTCGACGGCGTTGAGGAGGAAGGAGACGACAACAGTATGACCGTCATATCCCACTCCATGGTGGGGATTAGTCAGCAACTAGTGCGGGGGCACCAGCGCTGGCACTAGACAGAGCCCTACCAATGTCAGACCGGAGTATTCCCGTTGCCCCCTCAATTAGGGGGCAAGCCCGGCCTGCCATGTAGGTGGGTATCCGCCCCGGGGAGGTCGTGGTAGTTCAAGGCTTTGCCGGATACCCATAACCTTTCCCCAATTGGGCGATGAGGGAACGCCGGTGTGTTTTTTAGTCGGTATGTCTCTGGGCGCATACCTAGCGGAGAGCCCGACATAACCCCTGATGGCCCCCGCTATCTCGGGTATGCATAAGGCTAGCGCGAACCCTGCGCACGAGAGACGCACATCGCTTGCGCATTGTTGCACAGAAACAGTCCACTCCATATTCGGCAAACATCCCTGATGCGCTGCAATATCGCGGCGGCCCCATCAGCATCCTAAAAGCGTTATTATATTGGACACGCAGGGCACTGTATTGTTTCTTTGTATAGTTTGCCCACAAACTGCTCGTGTAAAAGGAGGTACAAAATGCCCTAAACAAGGTGACTTTGACCTCCTCCGAACATCTAGCAAACCGGCCTTCGTCTAGGGTTCGTAACCCCCCCCTACGGACCTATTGCTAGGTCTAGAGTGGACCGCTCTTTCTGGAGCGAGGCGTTTGGTGGGGGGTGTTCTGCCACCCCCGGAGTTTTTGGTTGGATGTGCGCGGATCTGGGTCTCTCACCGGCGGTTATCCGGATGGGCTGAGCCGTTAAGGGCCCTGCTCCTCCCGCTTGCCTTAACTGGCCGGCGGGAGTTGAGAAGTGTGTTGTCTTCGGACGTAAATCCCGGGGACTCCCACGTCCCATCGGCCGGGGTCGGACGGCAGGGTTCACGCCTAGTGCGCTGGGGGTGAACCCTGTCCCTTGTTATCCTCCTGGACATGCCGTCTCTGACCGGTGGAGGCCCTCGGCACTGTCCACGAAAGTGGTTGTGCCCAATTTGTCCGCGCACTTAAGGTGGTGCAGGACCAGTGGCAGTTGGGGGGATGTCGGACGACTGAAGGCTTCAGTGCCCAGTCCAGCCCTCTCACTCTGGTCACGCTTTGTCTTGTGCCACCCCTTCCTGGGTGGAGAGCCTGCGGGCTCGGCGGCCGAAGGGCCGAGTTTTTGGAGGTTCTGCGTCGGGTCTCTCAGCCAGAGTGGCTCGGCGGCAGTCCGGCGTTGCCAATCTTCCTGGCTCCGCATCCAGCGGAGTTGGGACTTGCGGTGGCTTCGTTTTGAAGCCTGCAGGTTTTGTTTCCCCAACCCACTCTGCACTGCAGCCAGCAGTGTATGGGTGGGGAGGGGTACCTGCAGTTCTCCTCCCGGTGGTATTCTGCACTGCAGCCAGCAGTGTGAATGCCATTCGGGGGGTGGAGTTGGTGGGCCGTGGGAGAGGCCCTGGGTCCTAAGGACCGGTGTTCGGAAGGAGCCCGTGTTGGCGAGCCTCTTCGCCCAGGACGGTTCGCGGTGGCAGCCTGGTGGTAATCCCGCGTTCCGTCCCGACTTACCGGGCGTTGAATGGGAAAAGCCCCGGTGGTTTTAGTGGGTATGCCCTTGGACGGCCTCTGATTAGCAGAGGCCTAATCCAGGGAGAGCCCCACACTACCCGGCCGACTCCCAGCGGCCGGGTGTGCATTAAGGCGGCGCCGACCAACCGGCGCCGACGTCGGCTCCTGTCAGTGAGCCGGCGGCATTTCCACCGGGTCAACAAAAAAAAAAAAAAAAGGACAGCCCTCCCTGTGGGAACTACGGTGCGGCGGCCTCCTCGTGTGGCCCCTTCGGTAGTATTTTTGCTCTGTTTGGAGCTGCTATCGAAGGGGTCCTGGCGTCCCTGGGCAACGGCGGGTAGTAATATGGTGCGCTCGCCATATTGCTACCCGACGGCTGACGGCTGCACACATGGAGGGGGGGTTAGGGTTTGTAACCCCCCCTACGGACCTAGGCCGGGCTCGGTCTAGGTCTTAGTGGACCGCTCTTTCTGGAGCGAGGCGTTTGGTGGGGGGTGTTCTGCCACCCCCGGAGTTTTTGGTTGGATGTGCGCGGATCTGGGTCTCTCACCGGCGGTTATCCGGATGGGCTGAGCCGTTAAGGGCCCTGCTCCTCCCGCTTGCCTTAACCGGCCGGCGGGGTCGAGAAGTGAGATGTCTTCGGACGTAAATCCCGGGGACTTCCACGTCCCATCGGCCGGGGTCGGACGGCAGGGTTCACGCCTACGTGCGCTGGGGGTGAACCCTGTCCCTTGTTATCCTCCTAGACATTCCGTCTCTGACCGGTGGAGGCCCTCGGCACTCTCCACGAAAGTGGTTGTGCCCAATTTGTCCGCGCACTTAAGGTGGTGCAGGACCAGTGGCAGTTGGTGGGATGTCGGACGACTTTCCGGTAGGGAGAGCCCGCGGGCTCGGTGGCCGAAGGGCCGTGTTTTGGAGGTTCTGCGTCGGGTTTCTCTGCCCAGAGTGGCTCGGCGGCAGTCCGGTGTTGCCAATTTTCCTGGCTCCGCATCCAGCGGAGTTGGGACTTGCGGCGGCTTCGTTTTGTGAAGCCTGCAGGTTTTGTTTCCCCAACCCACTCTGCACTGCAGCCAGCAGTGTATGGGTGGGGAGGAGTACCTGCAGTCCTCCTCCCGGTGGTATTCTGCACTGCAGCCAGCAGTGTGGATGCCATTCGGGGGGCGGAGTTGGTGGGCCGTGGGAGAGGCCCTGTGGGTCCAACGGACCAGTGTTTTGTAAAGGGGCCGTGCTGGCGAGCCTCTTCCCCCAGGACGGTTCGCGGTGGTAGCCTGGTGGTAATCCCGTGTTCCGTCCCGACTTAGCGGGCGTAGAACGGAAAAGCCCCGGTGGTTTTAGTGGGTATGCCCTTGGACGGCCTCTGATTAGCAGAGGCCTTAATCCAGGGGAGAGCCCCACACTACCCGGTCGACTCCCAGCGGCCGGGTGTGCATAAGGCGGCGCCGACCAACCGGCGCCGACGTCGGCTCCTGTCAGTGAGCCGGCGACATTTCCACCGGGTAAACAAAAAAAAAACAAAAAAGGACAGCCCTCCCTGTCTTACGCCGCACTCCATCCTATACGGGTCTGAATATGCTGAAGACCATCGAACAACGTTGACCAGGTTCGCATACCAGTATTTAAACAGGTTCACAAGTTCCCTTGGCATGGAAGTGCTGTATAGCTTCTGCCATATAATGTCATATGAAACCAGGTTAAACGCTTTCGACAGGTCCAGAAAGCAGGCAAATACCGGTGTCCTCCGCTCTGTGTAATACCTGATGGTCCAGCATGTTTTAAATGTTCTATTCTCAAGCTATCATGACCAGGTGACTTCCCTCTCGACATCGAACTAACAACATCCCTAACAAACTTGGCTGAGAATCTGACACCGAGCTTAAGATTACTCTGGCCCCCTCCACTCTGTGACTGTGATAGTCCCAACGATGATTTCACTGCAAAATGCTCTTTAAATAAGTCTGCTATTTGTTTAGGATCACTGACGTCATTGACGCTCACAGGTAGGTTTGTTGTTAAGCTTGTTGGTAATCTTCCAGAAGCTACTATAATCGCGTTTATCATGGTGTTTGGCTAGCATATCCATTTTTAATTGGTCCCTATTATTTTGACACCATTTTTTTTTTAATAAAATGACCTGATTTCATACTAAGTAGCTTAAGTACTTGTGTTACATTTAAGTCTAGATTTAAAGATGCGACGGCTTTCATGCATCTCTTTCCAGATATTACCAGATCTAGGCCTACCATAAAGTGTCCACAACTCGAACTTACACCTTAGGTAGGTACATTCCTGTGAGCCTCACTGACGTATTTATTCCATCCGATAACCGGTTATTTATCACTAACCATTGCCTGGTAACTCTCAGCAGCTGCCTTAGATAAAGCGTTTATTATTTCGTCATATCATTTATCCAAAATACATCTATGTTCCATAATAGTACAGTTGTTATCACCGCAAATTTTTAATTCAAGCGGATAGTCAATTTGTCGTAGCTTTTGATGACATAGTGCGTCATACAATTGAACTTGATCAGGATTCCTTTCTCCTCATTGAATTTTGTTACATACCCCTGCATAGTCATACATCGTTTTTGAATTAATATTATCTAAATTAAGTTGAATTACTAATCGAAAGTGATCGGACCACATAACGTCATACATCACATAGGTATACGTCTGCAACAGATCGCAGAGCAGATTTAGTCACAATGCAATGGTCTAACCATCGTCTAGATCCGTTTGCCTCACTTAAATACGTATAAGTGTCGGACGTTATTCCCAAAAAAATCACATCTGCACAAGTCAATTCATATTCTGAGCAAACATTTTCTAGCTCTTTGTAAAAAGGAGCAAGTGGCTGCGCATTAAAGTCACCTAGCAAGAAAATGTACCTACTATACCCAAAACTGGAATTCAAGACCAAAAAAGCTACTGGAATTCAAGACCACTGCAATAAAATGATTGTACAATAGTAGGTTTACCTATTTTCGAAAAACATTCCGCCGATATAATTTATTTATATAAATTATAACTTTTTAAATTATGGAATTAAAATTACTAAGTAAGTAATTTTAATTCCATAATTTAAAAAGTAATTGTCCTGACTTATTTTTACATGAATACAAGCCGCTTTAATAAAATAACATTTGGTACAACATTTCAACTTAGGTACGTTGTTTGGTGCAGTGAGGAAGTGCCGCAGAGTGATATTTATTGAATCTTTGAATTACATAGGTAGTTTTTAACACAGCCGTCACATGAAACCACTTGCTAGTACCTAAGAGAGTCTAACCTGTGATTTCGTTAAGAGTAGTCTCGGCAGAACGCTAAACGCCTACGTTTTATTGGGTGACTGAGACTTTGACTGACTTCGACTGTTAACTACCCTGCACTTTGTCAAAAAATATCACTTGCAAGTTATCTATTTCGGTTAATAAGCCTAAAATCTAAAACATGTGCAAAACTGGACAAATTAATTACCGGAGTGGTAGAAAACTTTATTCTACAACTGAGAAAAGAAGCATAGGTATATATATGTAAAAAAAAGGTTGGCAAACCTGAAAACTGGATTTAACAATGACCTAAGTGACATTGATCGATTTGACAGCGGACGTATCTGTCGTAGTTTTTTTGGTCTTCTCAATCTTGGAATCGGAGTTTTACTCTCTTTCACACGCGCCGTGTGTCTCCTTTGTTTGGATGTGACAGGTATATTCTCGTATACCAGTTTCGAGTAAGTATAGAGTATTTACAATGGTCGGTCGTTCGACAGAATGCGGGGCTCCTCTCTCCTCCCCGTTCCATCCGTGCGATGCCCCCACCCTGCATGCAGGCCCTAATGTCTAATGTAAAAGTAAAGGCCCCTACTTAAATCAGAGTTGACCCCAGAGCCCCCTTATTACAAATCGCGAACTAAGGATAGTCCCGGAATAAAATTCGTGCAAGCACATGACATTTAGTACGGTAACTAACTTTAGATCGCGATTTAGAATAAGGTGGTAAGTAAGAGACACTGTAGGTACTTGTGGTAAGCCCTATCAACTCCTATCCAAAATATGCAAGACGGACGGACGCGCGTAGGTAGGTACCTACTTGCCTAGAGGGCGAAAACGAAACCATTGGCACACTGACCTTGATTTCGATTTCACGTGGTAGAACTAAATTTGCTTCTAAGTATGTAGGGTCAGCAGCATTTGTCATCAATACTATTAAGTTTTAACTGCTTTTTGTTAAATAAAATGTAATGAAAGAAATTTTATTGTCATTATAATTCTAGTTTGTTTTTGTGAACTTCTTTTAGAATAATTTTATGGTTGAAACTTTTTAGAATTTAAATTGCAGAGAGATGCTAAAAGTCGAGCTCTAACTAACCAGACTATTATTATCATTACCTTACTCTATGGCTCCAACGTTTTACCCATTTTTTGGTAGAAAAGTCTCAACTAATAATAGGTAGGTTTTCCAGATTTTTATTCTAATAATTAACATTTATCAAAAATTTGATAGTACTTTTTTGCCAAACATACCAGATAGTGTGTATGTAGTATGATTGATTAATTGACTTAGAAATCCAGAGTAAATAGTGAAAATATTGCAATTCATAAAAAAATACTTTTTTGTTACATTACCTAATTCATTGAGCAAGGTAATAATATTCTGGTTGCATTACATATACCTACAATCACAATTCTGGGAATTTCTAGATTTGAGTGCCTATAGGACATAGGTTTTTAAATTTTGCTAGAAAGAAGATAAATTATTAGACCACTAAAAATATTGGTATCCATTTATTTTATCATAAAAACCAAAGTTATCCAATAAAGCAAATAAAATCAAATGACTCATTGATCTAATTAGGTGAATAAATTTTTGTCAATGTACTTTGTACTGTTGTTAGGACCATTATTCATTATTCTGATCAATGTCACTGATTAATAGATTGACTAAGACACCATTCTGTTTCAATAAATTATCTAAAACCAAATTTAATAATCACCTAATAAATAAATTAGCTAATATTGTTTCTATAACTTTCATCACTCTGATTTGGACCATTTATAAATATGAAAATGTTCACATAAATGTATTTCATAATCAAACAAGCACATAAGAAACATATTTCATTCTCAAATCAGACAACAAATCATAAATTACATATAATAAATACAAACTCCCAATAAACATGTAATCAATTTCATAAAATATCATAACAAATGTTAGAATAACATAGATAACGTTGCATGCAACTTCCATTCCAAAACAATATCTGCACCCCGACACAAATAATAAATCAAACACAATAATTTCAAACTTTACGTTCATATGTACGTCTTCTTTGGTCATCAATGTTTATGAGGTAGTATGTGCCTGGGAATAATGCATCAATAGAGCCTGTCGGTTGGTAAGGAGCTGTATGATAGTTCTTGGTTCTAACTTCCATGATGTCTGAAAACATTTTAGGTTCAACACATTCTCTTTTGTCTAAATAGGAAACTGTGTCATGCAATGAACTGATCAATCTTGCTAATTTTGAACCTGCACTCATGTCATTGCAAATATTTATAGAGTACATAGTTGAAGCTAATCCTGAACCATATGAAAATAGAGCAAATTTCTTCCCAATCAGCTGTTCCGGAGATTTACTTATTAGATAAGATAAAAGTCCTCCATATAATGACGGTGTGTACATGTTTCCAACATTCCTAGCTATGTGTAGCGATGGCTTTGTTTTCTCATCAAATAATGGTTCACTGTATTTCATAAAAGCTTTTTCAACATCTCTATCAAAATAAGTTTCCTCCAACTTGTGGTTACTAAATTCTGATAGGCCAGGAAACTGGTTCTCCCGCTCCTCGGATGATGCATTTAAAAAGTCATTAAAACAGATTCTAGATAAAGACTTCTGTACTAACTTACAATATGGTGAATGGAATAACATTCCATCTAAACTCAACAAACCCTTAAAACTAGGATCAGTTCTCCTCATTTTCTTACAAAATAAGTTATAGCAATTATCTAAAGCACTGAGGTAGCACTTGATTGATAGTTTGCCATCAACAAATGGAAATTCTGAAGCAAGGTCCGCTTTGTAGAAGTCATATGCGTGTGTCATGTACGAAGCTCGAACTCCTCGGTCAAACACAAGTGGTGCGTTTGGGCCAACAAGCATCGCAACTGCACCAGCTCCTCCTGTTGGTCTCGCAGGACCTTTTCCATACACTGCAATGTCTCCAGCAATGACAATAGCCTTTCGGCCATCCCATGAAGAGGATTCCACCCAGTTGATGGCATTAAAAAGAGCAGCAGTACCTCCATAACAAGCATTTGTTGTATCAATCCCTTCAATATCTGTGGCGCCTGCTTCCGCAAACAAGGTCATGAGGAATGTCTTGACACTTTTACTTTTATCTATAATGGTTTCAGTACCAACCTCCAAGCGACCTATGTCATGCAAATCTATGCTGTTCCTCTCTATTAATCTGTGAAGAGCTGTGAGACATAAGGAGTTGATGTCTTCCCGGTCTGAGCAGAAGCCCATCTTACTTTGACCTAGTCCAATAGTATATTTTCCAGTGGACACCTCATCGAATTTCTCCAAGTCATTCTGATCAACGTACTGTGACGGGAAGTATAGCTCCATGGCCAGGATGCCGACGTTCTCCACTCGGCCGCTCATGTTGAGTGATAAGTGATAACTTTCACGATCAAGGTTAGTGGAAAACTAGACAATTTACGTCCACCGGTTAAGTAGTTAGCGACGTGTTAACCGCACGGTTACGGACGCGGACTGATGCGCTCGCCACGGCTCGCTGGAGACTCGTCTGGCCTCTACGTCAGCACTCCCGACGTTACCGGTACATCATTGACCTACAACGAGACCAATAAACCAGCTTTCTTTCAAACATCCGAGCATGTGCAAATGAGCGATAAAATATTCACAAAAACCGGAAATGTACAGTAATGTGCTCATAAACTCATTAGGTATTGCGTTAATTGCGTAAGTCCTGTCACAATTTTACTTTTAAAGGATATTTAAGTTAAATTTAGCGCCGATAACTATTTTCTTTTCCTAACAAAAATTTAAGAAACTGCAGCAACTTTTTTATTGTTTGACATCTGTCAATTCTGTCATTGTTCATTACTTTTAATCTACCTCTTCCCGTCAGTTAGCTACGGAATCTAGATTATTACGCCTAGAGTAAAAACGTTTTTTTTTTTCATAACATCGCCGGTGGCGAATAAGCGTTCGGCTCGCCTGATGGTAAGCGATTACCGCTTTGTAAGTAACTTAGTAGTTTGTGTTGATGAGTTTGTGGTGTTGTACAGATTTCTTTGAATTGCGTGCATGGCGTGCATACTTAGATTAGAGAGTCCTCTATTTAATTTATTATTCTGATTAGAGCCACTAATGCTACCATACTTTACTCTAGGATGCTAGGGAACGTGCGTATCGACAGTGGTGCCGATTGACTGATGCCCAGTATTACAAAGTACTCTGTGCTGGTGCCATCAATTTATTCTCAGATTTTGAAATGAGTCAATACAAAGTGGCTCCACCTATAGCTACTGCACGTTAAATGTGAATAAAAATAAAAATATATAATAATATTGTATTAATTAAAATTGTTTAATATTAACAGGTTTGTTCACGGCCTTTTTCGTCATAGATCTTCGGCTTTAGATCTTGGGAGCAGACGTCTTCGGCGCACATGTGAGTGAATTTTAAAAATTTCACACCTGAAACAAGGATAAAGTAGTTATAAAATTTATAGCAAGTATGTATACTAACATTCATCAATTTCATTTGCGTGCGTCTCACCAAAGTAAAATATTAACATTGGTTTTTTTTTAATGAGGTAAGTAGATAATGCACAATAAAAAATATACAAATGTTTACTTACCCGAAGGATTGACGCGTATTCTATACTTTTCTTGTGCCGCTATAAATCTGGTCGTTTCTTCGTGGTATAAATCCTGAAATTAGAATAACAATATACATAGAAAATAATAATATACCTAGTTACATACAATTATTTACTTACTTATTTCACTAAGTAGGTCATTTCTACTCAAACAAGAATTACTGTAGAAAAAAATTGTGAGGCTATCCTCGCAAATGTTAAATTTATGTTAACAGGCGCTAGCATCCAGACCACGTTGAATTGACGTTCTGAAGTTATGTTCATCATCAGGTTTTAGCAGCGGATCAATACCTTTCCTATCGTATCGGGTACTCGGAAGATTGATCTGGCTACTTCGACTCTAGCGCCTAGGAAATATATACATGCAAACTGGCACGATGATGTGAAAAAAAATCAGGCGTTACATGTTAGGCCGCTTTCTTTCGGCGAATACGATGCAGGTGATACCAAAGTGTCCATTCCCGATCATGACATCCACCAGCACCATCTTGTAAGTAAGGGAGTCGTGCGGCCGCTACGAGCCATTAGTCTAGTACGTACCGGGTTAAGCGCGGTCGATATGCGGCGGTTAAGTTCAGACCGCCGAAAGTCACCATGTCTTCGTGAAGCTCCTTGAGGAAGGCTTCCCACTCCACGGAGCGGAAATAGGGCTCGCTTCTTTTAGCATTTTTGGCGGCCGTTCACTCGAAGTAGCAGATCTGTGCTAACTCTATGTTGCTCGGAAAAGCTAACACAGGGCACACTTTTTCACATACCTCAACTCGCACATTCTGGTCCCATATAAGAGACCAGCTCTTCGGCACTCCATCGTCGGAGAGGTTCACGATTGCTATAACGTTGGAGCCGTCAGACAGAACGCGCATCCATATTTTGTGTTTAGCAGTAGCCCCGCAACCGTTATTCTGTGAGAAATATATTTATTATTAGTTATTTGGACATAGGATAGTAATGGCATATTCGTAGGTAGATACAGGTTAATTCACGAGAGTTGACCACGAATAACGACCGGCAACGCATATAATCTCATGAAAAAAAAATCTGCAAAAAAAAAAACCGCCTTCAAAAACCACGAACTAAAAAGTGTAAAATAATATTTTTAACACTTTATACACTTCAAATAACTTTTTATAACAGTACACTCGAGAAAAAGTGTTACCGAAGTTGGCGCCCAATACTATCTTGTTATTTAGTACCTATAACATTTAAATATGTATACAACAGGGATAACACATTTTCTCGAGTGTACTTTTATAAAATGTTATTTGAAGTGTATAAAGTGTTAAAAATATTATTTTACACTTTTTATTTCGTAGTTTTTGAAGGCGGTTTTTTTGGCAGAAAAATTTGTTCTTCAAGCTTTTTAGTGTTTGATTTTGGCAGCAGTGCCAACGACGCAGTCAACGTCCTAGTGAGAAGGCGAACGAACTCCAGACAATTGTTCCAAACGAGCTAGCTATGTTTACTTATTTTGTGGAAATAATGTTTTTGCTTTGATTCTTGACTTGCTCTTAGTTTCCTTGATCCCTGGAGTTGAAAGCGTGTCAGGTTCAAAGATTTTACAATTTTTTGTTGAAGTGACTTCAACCTTCTCCGTGGGGGGGTGGTGTGGAGGACACGATTCGGACCAATCCCGTTAGGTTGATGACCTTCGACGTGAATTGTAAATCGTACCGGCGAACGTACTTACATCAACGCCTATTCCCATTCTCAATAACGACGACACGGTCTCTTAAAAAGCCTCCCATGGTTTTTTGTTCTTACCTTGTCACAGGGGCTACAAGCCACCATATAGCCTGCTTTCCCCAGAGAGTCCTGGTTCACCGCTATGATGTCCTTGTTGAGCAGGATGTCCCTGAAGGCAGGCTTAATGGTAGCCAGGTCCACGCTCATCATCAGGGGTGCGGCCAAGACCGCCCAAATAGCCATCTGGACCCGGGCCTGGTCTTCAGACAGACCGTAGTTGCCTATTATTAACTGTAATAAATAGAGCCTTTTTAGTTCTAATAGTAGAACTTAATAGTAAGTGCTCGTAGTTCAGTAACTAATTACTTACTTAATATGTATAACCTGCATAAGAAGACATTGAGAATGTCTTCTTATGCAGTCAGTATGCAGTCAGTGGGTCAGTAGGGAAGCGTGGGGTGTGCGGGTGGGGCGTCCTGCACTTTTAGGGCACTCTCTAGGATGGTTGGGGGGAACGTTAACTTTAACAATTTGGGACAAAATATACCTAAGCTTCATCCTGGGGTAGGGGGAGGGGGGAGGAAGAAAAGAGTAGAGGGCGTAAAGAGACTGATGTCACGGGTGTCCATGGGCGGAGACAATATATTACCGTCAGGTAATCCGTCAGCTCGTCTGTCACCGACCACTTAAAAAAAGAGGTCTTTAAAGAAAAGAGAACGGCCAATCCCACTGTCTTGGTAGGCCATTTTACTGCCTACATAGCTCATCGAATTAATGGAAAATACCACTTCCTTAAATAATTTGACTAGTGGAAATAAATAATTCGTCTGCCATTATGGCTCATCTTGGGGGAAAATTGGTGGTATCTCACCACCAAGCAGAGCACTTTTTATATGGGAATACTAACTTATTAATAAATAAATATAAATAATAAATATTTCACAACATCACATACCTACATTGATCTGACTCTGAGATAGGTAGCTCAAGCACCTGTGTTATGGATATCAGAACCAACAGCGGAATTACAAATATTTACATAATAATAATTTTCTTTTGTAAAATACATACCTACTTATAAAATACATAGAAACATCCAGACCAATACAAACAGCCAACGTCATGCACACAAATGTTTGTACTGTGCGGGGATCGAACCCGCAATCCTTGCACCAGAGGCATCATTCACTACCACTGAATTAGATCAGTGAAACGACCCATTTGGATGGGTCGTCAATTACTTAAATTATGCAGGCAGTGCATCTAGAAAATGGGATAAATAATTGCAAAAACGATTTTGTTTTAGGTTTCATGTAGGTAACGTGTTATAACTTACCATGTCTGGATCATTCCAGTTCCCTGGGCCAGCAAATTGGGCCAAATACTTGGACCTTTCGCCAAACCAATTCATAATGTCGACGACTGAGGACCAAGAATCTTCGATATCGTCGTAGTTCCGCCACAGGTTGCAGGCTTTGGCGATAGCCTCGTAGTTAGGCTGGAAAGGACATTCAATATTAAATTAAACTAAATAAATAAATATTTCACAATTTCACATTATATTGATCTGACTTCGAGATAGGTAGCTCAATCACCTGTGTTACGGATATCAGAATCAACCTAGTGGAATTAAAAATATATACAAACCGTGCGGATAAAGAATGGGATCAGAAATGGCGGCGCATCTATTCACTTCTCGCTCGCACACATATTTGCGTCTATACTCGCACTCGTGGGGTGCGAGTATAGACTCAAATAGTGAGCGAGCGAGAAGTGAATAGATGCGCCGCCATTTCTAATCCCATTCTTTATCCGAACAGGTTGTACATATAATCTTTTGTAAATACATACTTAGTTATAACAATAGTTGATATGTTTTATAGCAATCTTAGGCAATTTATTCTTAAGTAAATAAAACATTTAAAAATGTCATCTCAGGCGGGACTCGAACCCACACCTTCAACAATCCCCGAGTCCCGCCTGGACTCGACATGAAATTTTTAAGTGTGTTATTTACTTAATTATAACATACTAGCTTTTGCCCGCGACTTCGTCTGCGTGTAATTCGAATAAAAGCAAGGTCTTATAGATATCTTTATAAATTATAGCCTATGTGTTATTCTGATCTATAAGCTACATTACTGTAAAGTTTCATTAAAATCCGTTTAGTAGTTTTTGCGTGAAAGAGGAACAAACATCCATCCATACATCCATCCAAACAAACTTTCGCCTTTATAATATTAGTAAGGATAGAAAACACCCAGACCAATACAAACAAACATATGATCATGCACACAAATGTTTGTACTATGCGGGGATCGAACTCGCAACCCTTGGACCAAAGGCAGCGTTTACTACCACTGTTCCAAACGGGTCGTCAATTAAATACTTATTTTACATAAAATACGAAATTAATTTTATTTTATTTAACTTCATAATCACCCCATTTAAGTCCCCACTGCTGGGGCACGGGCCTCCCTCAATCACATGAGGGGTACCTAATTGCCATACTCACCACGCTTGGCAGACGGGTTGGCGAGGGTTTTGATATAAATGCAGAGTTTTCCTTCTCTGGGTGCTGATGATCATGCCAGCAGCTTTACCTTAGTCGCCTTTTACGACACCTCGGTAAGAGTGAGGGTGGCCTATTCTACTCTGCCGGGGACCACACGGCACGGCTTATTTAACTTACACTACTCTAAAATACTTACGTAGGTACCTATCTACACTACTCTAAAAAGATATAAAACTCAGAGGCTTATCTAACTTATCCGTAGTGAATTTTGTCTGATGAAGAGAATATCTACTGATATCAACAAAACAATGTATTCTCTGTGTTGTTAGCATCTCACCAGCAGACATTCCATACAAACCACACGCTTCATGGTTTCATAATTTACAAACGCCGTGTGGTCCCGGCAGAGTAGAATAGGCCACCCTCACTCTTACCGAGGTGTCGTAAAAGGCGACTAAGGTAAAGCTGCTGGCATGATCATCAGCACCCAGAGAAGGAAAACTCTGCATTTATATCAAAACCCTCGCCAACCCATTGGCCAAGCGTGGTCAGTATGGCAATTACCCCTCATGTGATTGAGGGAGGCCCGTGCCCCAGCAGTGGGGACTTAAATGGGCTGATGATGATGATGATGATGAATTTACAAATTTAAACGTTTTATTTCAATGAGCATGTGCTATTTTTCGGAATAATAAATTGAAAGGAATATATTAAACCGACCCTGTAAAAATTACCTATTTGCACACCAAAAATACACTTGCACATCAAACCATGATTTTGATGTACCTACTCAGTATTTTTTGGTTTGCAAGGAGGTTAGGTTAGTTAGGTTACCAATTTATTATATACTACAATTTACACCATACAACCCAAATTGAAATAAGTACTTGAATATGATCGAAGACTTGACAAAATAAATCAAGCATGCTTGAGCGATGGTAGCTCAAAGGATAAAAACGGGCCTTCCATGAGGGGGATCGTGGTTCGAATCGGGGTAGGCCTCTGGATATTTTAAATCGATGTGATCATATTTCTAACATTAACTCAGCGGTGAGGGAAAACATCGTGGGGAAAGAAGTTGAAACTTATAATTGGCCATGTTTTGTTTAAAGTAAGTTTGTTGATTAACTGTAAGATGCCCAAAAATTGCAAAATAAATAAAATAAACCTGCATCATTCGTATAGTTTCTGGAACGTGTAACCATGATTCAGTTGGTATAGTTCCCCTGTTAAGGGTTACGAAGGTCAGACGGCTTCATTGTATTTACCAGACTCCCTAAATTCTGACTCATGGCCAAACTACCCAAAAGAAATAAAAAAGTAAATCAATCCTCTTGTACCATACAACGTTATACAGGCTGGTCCATTTTTAGTGGTACCTAAAACTTTGAAGATCAAAACCCTACAAAAAAACTATGTCTTTGTAATGTAGTATATCGAATGATAACAAAATATCACTTCATGAGAATAGGGCTCCAGATGAAACATAAAAAATATTTTATTACTTTTTTAATGCTTTTCTCCACTATCTTTTTGTGTTATTTCGTGCTCATGGAGGCCAAAGTATCAAAAAAATTATCTCGACTGATCGTGAATTTTCACATGGTCGCGAGACGCGCTTAATATACTCACATTTTTCTGGTAGGCAGGCCAGCTGCAAGAGTACACTATGGGACGGCCTGTTGCATTTAATAATCTTCCAACATATGGATAACCTGAAAATCATTTAACATCATTAGTAAAAAGTCCCTGAGAGCTTCCAGAGTAACTCCAGAGTCCCTTGACCTTAGGCGACGACAATCGTGTAAGTACCATGAGGTGATCTGCTTGTCTACTTATCACATGTATAAAAAACACCAATAATTCTTTGTCTATGACTTTTTATTGGGAGCAAGCTTGTCAATGTGTTACCCTAGGAGTAATAGTGTTATGTGGTTACCTGTATCCATCTTTGCAGTATCAACATAACAGCCATCCAGTTTTATATAGTCGACATCCCACTCCGCAAACGTGTCCATGTCAAGTTTCTCGTTGCCAAGGATCCCCGGGTACCCAGCACAGGTCTTGGTTCCGTAGTCCTGATACAGCGCAAACTTTAGCCCCTTGCTGTGAATCTGCAAACGAAAATGAGACACATGTGTTGGCATTTAGGTACCTACATTGGTCGCGACCCGCATGCTGGAGAAACGCCACAGGGCCCGCACTGGGAGGAGCGGGGGACTCAGTGGACCACACTACGACCACTGTCTAAGCAAAGGGCTCCTAGCTGTACGATACATACCTATTTGTTTTATACAATATCAGGCCAATCCCAAGTACCTACCGACCAATCAATGGTTTTTCGTTGTGCTGTAAAAGCCAGGAACAATGAAAGTAGGTACACACAATTACCCATACCCAACACGAATATCTGATCACTAACAAACATTTGTGTTAGCGCGAGAATCGAACACGCGACTTTTGTTTGCGTTCCAAACATTGCGCTGGACGGTCAATCATACATATTGACGAGCTTCTTAGACTTATACGTACCTACTCTTTCTGGGTACACCTACCTCATCATCATCCTTTTTTTTAGGGGAAATCGTCATGTCCGTTACCTTGCTACATGTAGGAAACAAGGTGGTGTGTGGGACTCAAATCCTAACTAAAACCCCTGGGGTGTCCATCTCCGCCCAATCGCGGTCGGAAATCCCACAGACGGGACTAGACCGTACCGCTAATCGCGTTCAACGCTGCACGGCACTAGGACACCCGGTAATTTCATCGATCGCGGAGTCGTATGCTGGGCAAACCACTCCCCAGCAGTGGATACGCTCACGTACTCCGAAAGCCCGTTTAGTCGCCTCTTACGACAGACCGGGAAAACCTTGGCAGTATTCATAAACGCCCCTAGCCACAGGGCGCAACCTCATCATCATATAGCGTATCTTTTCCCACTTAAATGGACAACATTTCAAAATTGCTAAGCTCTGAAACAAAAAATACCAATTCTTTGTTTACTTTTCCGCTGCTCGACTATATATTTATAAATTTTTTATATTACTTGTTTACTGAGAAAAAAATTAAAAACTAAAAAACGTAAGATGACGTCATCGGACGGCAGAATGTAATATTATTTCTTTGCTTATATAGTTTTAAATTTACGAAATGCCAAACCCATGACATGTAACTGTCAAAAAAAAAGACAACTTGTCATCGTTGAATGTATGAATGACGTTGACAATGTTGACACTAGTATTATTTACCTTTGACAGTAGTACCTTTTTTTCATTAAAACAATGATAAGCAAAGGAATATCGCTGTATTCAGCCGTCCGATGACGTCATTTGGCGCTTACATCTATTTAGAATAAAAAGAATTTCAATAATTATTTTATGCATGAAAATCAACAAATTTTGAAAAAAGAAAAAATATGGGTCTGTTCATTTTATGTCTATTTTCATATAAAAAAACAATATGGACATGTTAAAAATATGAAATGTTGTCCATTGCATGTCCTAAGAACTGGTAAATATGGTTATGGTACAAGGGTTTAGTTAGGCTCGGTTCTAGACCAAGACTCTTCCTTCAGGCATTAGTGGTAGTGCCTAAAAAAGTTTACTGACTCTGACACTATCGATAGAATCGAAAAAAAAACGACGAACATTAAACTATGAACAGGCAGCCACATACCAGCTTACAATATGTTAAAATTCCTCAATTGATATTGAACCGAACGTGTTTATTACATTAAGGTGGGAATAATGGACTGAAAAAAAAATACAGTTTTGTTTACTTTAATGTGTGGGTGTACGTACATAGGTTCTTGTAGTCAACTTACGTAATCAGCTAAAGCCTTCATGCCGCTTGGGAAGCGTTTCCTATCTGGCACCAGGCGGCCGTCAGCGCCCCTCTTTTGCTCCAGCCAGCAGTCGTCGATACCCAGATACTCGTAGCCAGCTGCGAGGTAGCCATCGCTCACCATGCGGTCGGCAGTACGCTTGATCAGGGTTTCACTGCAATAGTGCAATATGATAATTTAACATAAGTATTCATCATCATCATTTCAGCCAATAGACACTCACTGCTGGACATAGGCCTCCACCAATGTTCTCCACACAGATCGGTCCTGTGTCACCCACGCCTAATGAATTCCCGCGACCTTCACCCGATCGTTGATCCATCTTGGGGGGGGGGGGGCCTTCCTGTACGTGTTTAAAACGCGCAGGCGCTGTGTCATTCCAAAGTACCTAGCCTATATGTAGGTATTATCTCCCTACTTACATGAAGAATCCAAAACATTACCAACAGTCGATATGTATCAACGTACCCTTTCCAATTAGACCGTGATAATTGACCGGCAACATATCAGTGACCTGTCTGATTTTGCAGATGTCCGTGGGTGGCGGAGATTATGCATTACCGGTGACCCGCTTGCTTGTCCCCGACCCGACCCTGTCTCATACGCCAAAGGTTGTGGGTTTAATACCCACTCTGGAAAAACCTTGTATGATGAACACTTTATAGTGGGAAGTCGAGCTGCAGACGAGTCACATGATACACCAGTGGAGTCACAAGTGCGCTGCCAACCACGGGGGCATCCCGTGCACTGCAAGACCCGATGCTGTGAATTGAACCCAAAACGTACCACACTTGGTCTTTTCTTTGCACCCCAACCTTGAAATTGCGCTCTTCTTCCTATCCCGGTGCCCTCACTCACCTAATGCACTCATCAGGGAAGTTTTCGCAGTCGATGACACATCTGAACCGCTGCCACGTCAGCCAGCCCATGGGCGGCGTCGGCGCCAGGCCGTTGTCCAGTGCCGCGGTGAACGGGGCCAGGGTAAGTGCCCATAGCGCGGGGATCTGGGGAAAACGTGAAGTGCCTCTGAAGTAAATTGGTCGAAAGCTAAGATAGCTAAAGTGTTTTCTTTAAAACCCGCGATAGTTTTTTGTGCTAAATTAGATAAAAATTGTTTCAATTCATTAAAATTAAATGGCGGCGCCAGTGCATTGGCGAAGCCATTTAATGACTGAATCGAACAAGCTTTCTTATTCCAGCAATCGATACAGTCATTATTAAAGATAATGATCCTCTGAGAAACTTCCTTGTTACAAATCGTGAACTAAGGATAGTCTCGGAACTAAATTCATGCGAGCCTCTTTTAACATTACGTGCTGGAGCAGGACGACATGTCATAGTTCATTCCATAGTTTTGTCGTACGAGGCAGAAAGTTTCTTGAGAAACGCACAGTTGAAGACTGCCAACCATCCAGATGATGTCGATGGAACTGTTGTCGAGTGGTACGATGGCGAAATGAAGCGGCAGGGATCCGTTGCTCAGAGCATTCTCCATAGTATAGGCGGAAGAGTATACATAGCGAGGCTACATCTCTACGCAGTGCTAAGGAGTCTAGCCTATTAGAGATATCTTGGCAGTCGACGATGCGAGTTGCTCTCCTTTGAATCCGATCCATAGGGGAAAGCGACGCCGAGCTTTTTAGAAGCTAATTTAGCCTTCCCTTCTAAGTGGCCATGGAACTGGACTTCGCTCGATATGTCGACGCCAAGTATACCAATGCTGGCTGAGGTAGTTAAGACTGTGTGACTCTAATATGGTTGAGTGAAATGATGGCTGACACATACGCCATACTTGTGAACAGGTGCCACCTTTGGGGACTGGTCTGCTTCGGTTTACCTCATATTTAGCTTTTAATTTGCTTCATTCTATTTTGTGTTGCATGTATGACTGGGTATGAGGATAATAAACCATTGTAAAACAGTTGGCGATTAAAAAGAGTAACTGGCGAGTTTCTTGCCGGATCTTCTCGACCAGAAACAACTTTCCGAGCCGGTGGTAGAATCGCATTATGTTTATTTACTTTTTTTAGTATATTTTATGTATCAACATATATATGTATTACCATGTAAATTATTACATAAGTACTTATAAATAGTTTTAAATCATTCAAATGTATGACGATTTGTAAGTGCTGTGTACAAGCCTATGCAAATAAAGAATTATTTGATTGATTGATTGATTGATTGTGCTCTGAAAATGAGGGGATACGACCCTCGATATTTTTTTGCGGTGAAGCAGCACTATGCTGTGTTTCGCTGCGTGAGTGAGGGAACCGCAGGCTTAATCCGGGATAAAGGGGGTTTAAAGGTTGGCAGCGCCATTGTGACTCCACTGGTGTCGCGGGTATCCATGGGCGGCGGCAATCCTTTACCATCAGGTGATCCGTCTGCTCGTCTGCCACCTATCACATAAAAAAAAGTCGGCAAAAATGGAGGGATATGCGTCGTGCTGAAGCCATGCTCTCTCCCAGAATAGTCTGACTAAGAAGAAGAGGTTGGCCTAATCTATCCATCTAGTCCAGCCAAATTGCAGAATCAAAGAGGATTAGGCTCTGTTGCGACACTTCTGGATTCGTTTCAAATAATTTGTCTGAGACATTAGGTTTTTGTATAAACATTTCTTAAAGGTAGATTAACTTCTGCAGAAATAGTTAGAGCCTTAGGCAAAAGGAAGGTGTAATTAATTTCGTAGATATTATTTACTTAGGTAAGCGTACATCAAAACTATACTCCTTTCGCTTTAGCATGATATGGGAGACAGATGTCAAAATCAATACATTTTTCACGTTTAGTCTCTTTCTAACGTGCGACTCACGTATAACTCTGTCCAGCTATCACCGAAAGCATGATAAAGCGAAAGGAGTACAGTTACATATTTTATTTGACTTGGTAAATTTAAATACAAATACAAATTCTTACTTTGCAAAACATGGGTAGGTATAAATGTATAGGATGTATAGGATGGTTTTCATGCCATCCTAAGGAAGCGAACTGCTTCAATTATGCTAAGATTACGTGAGAGCTCAAATGGCATCCTGAGGGTATTTATTGCAAGATCGTTTTGATTGTCCCATTCGTAGGCATTGGACTAAAATGCACATGAAGGGGACAATTAAATATTTAAATTAAGGATATTGTATAATTTAAGTATGTCAGCTAACGTAGTAATAAGAATTTTACTAAAAAGATTGTATGGATTTTTATCTGAAATAAATTAAATTATTATTATTATTATTATTATAAAAGCTGTTAAGTTTTTTACAATGATTTGCCATATTTGGCCAAAGATGGCATGCAAGATTGGGCCAATGTTTATTATTAGGAATTAGTATCTAAATTGAATTGAATTGATTACGATACATTATATGGGATACATTCAGCACTATACTAATAGGTCACACTATTAGTCAAATTAAATTGAATTATATTTTAAATTACATTGGGATAAATTAAATTAGATTATTATTTTAATGTCACAATATTAAATTATATAACGTTTTATCAGATAAGTGTGTAAGTAATGTGATATCAATTCCGTTTGACATATCAAATAACCAAACTGTTCGTGGTTTTGTAGCGGTTTGTGATGATAAATGCAATAGTAGTTCCCTGGCAAGTCATTGACATGTTGATAGGTAGGTAGATATTACACCAAACCACTATGTTCGGAAACCAAAGGTCAACGAAGGACAATGTTGCAGGTCATTGAACCCGCATGGAAACTCCGTCTTGGCCGTATCAATTGAGGCTGAGTGATCCGAATCAAGTCAAGTGGGCAAACAAAGATCTTCTTATCATGAGATCATCCTTATCAACTTTCAATTGAGTCTGTTTTCGAATCGTTTTTGAGTGGTTTATCTCTATCACTGTCGAGTAGCTACCTACCTAAATACTTGTAATGCTAATCGGATTTCGAAGATCGATAGTAGCTCTGGATAAGAACATGCGCCTTCCAAACGGCGGGATGGGGTCGAATCCGAGCATGCATTTGCGTACGTATATAACTCGAATGATGAGAAAAAAAATCGTAAGGAAACCTGCAGGTTTCGGATAATTCCTCAAAATTGTGGATCCTACCCACAATATATTGTCTCTCTTCGAAATTGTCAATTCGTCTCTCTTACATCTGTAAGCATGCATTATTTTGAGATATAATGAGATGAGGTGGTGATAATTTAGAATACTGGAGGCAAAAGAAAAATATTCGTGGCCGATCACCAGCGCGATGGACCGACCAACTAAAATGTGTGAACCCTATTCACAAATTCCATGAGGTGGTGAGGTTCTACGCAATGGAGTGTAATCGATGGCACAAATGTGCTTATGCTCGAAAGACGACCATCAACGATCATCAGTCATCAGGGGCGTCTTTACCTATAGTGCAGGGGGTGCGATGCACCCGAGCCCTGGAAGTTAGAGGGCGCCGAGAGCGTCTCGCGACACATAGAGCCTCCACTGTGATGCTCCGCTGTCCTGCCCATAGGTAGTAGAACATATTGTAAGTATTCCATTTTGTTCCAATTGTATTTTGAAACAAGAGGGCGCCAGGCTATTGATTGCGCCCGGGCGCTTCTTGGGCTAGAGCCGCCCCTGTCAGTCATGGGTATCCACCAAGATACCCACGATTGTTGAAATAATGATTTTGAACATGTAGCCATGTTGCAGTTGGTCCAGTTCCCCTGTCTAAGGTTTGAAGGGCAGATAGCAGTAGCTTAATTATTGTGATTACCAGAATCCTGGATCATGACGTCATGCATCCAAGAGTACCCTGAGCTCCGCAGCGACGTCCAGCTTTGGATGCAATTGGGTGATACATGCGATGATCATGACTTCATTTTTGGATTACCTCTATAATGCAGCCCATCCGAATATGACGAACCATAAACATTTTCGTCTAAATGTAGCCAAGAAGAGATCATAAACATTGAATTTCATTTTAAAGCCAAAGCTACGAACTCTACAGAGCTAGTAAAATAAAAAAGTATCAGTCTATTACTGTCCCAGTGAAGGGCAAAGGCCTCCTTCATAGAAATCTAGTCATCGCTACATAGTAGCGATAGGATTAGGCTTAATCACCACGCTTGCCTAATGCGGATTGGTTATTATGACAATCCCTATGTTCGAAAAATTCAGTACATACATTTGCTCTACCCGGGAATCGAACCCAGGATCCCGAGAGGAGCCTTTGTGGCTTTATTGTTTCGTTACACAACAACAATGAGAAATAATAAATAAATATTTCACAACATCACATACATTGATCTGACGAGATAGGTAGCTCGAGCACCTGTGTTACGGATATCAGAATCGACAGTGGGATTACAAATATGTACACAATAATACTTTTCTTTTGTAAATACATACTTATAATACATAGAAAACACCCAGACCAATACAAACAGACATGTTCGTGCACACAAGTAAAAAAAATATTATAAACAAAATATACCTAAGAATTTAGTTTTTTTTACCATTCAGCAACGAGGATTTGTACCAACCCGTTCCCAAGTTGCGACGTTAACTAAAACATTTTGTTAAGATGCAATAATTTTTTTTAAACTTATACCGGGAATTCCGTACGATAAGTGAAAATTGCTCTAAATTTTTATGATGACTGACAGTACCACTGTTGCCAGGATCATCTCGTGATTTAGTTTCTTACTTCCAATATTTATTGTGATAATTTACCCTAAAAATATTGTTACTTAATGCTCTTTAATCTTAGCAGAACACTGATTGTTTATTATAAGGTAATAATAAAAGTACCTACTTGAAGGACATCTTATTTTTTGGTCCATGTGCCGGCCAGGAAACCTTTTTGGTGTATTCTAAAGGACTTTTCCCCTGTGACCTGTGTATCTATTACAATGGCACCAAAGATATAGGGTCATTATCCTTGATTTTTTTGAGTTCAAAAATCTAAATTTTCATACATCTTCAGTGAATTAACTAACAAAAATATTTTGTTCTTCCAAATCTTGACATTTGTACAGTCAGCAACACATGAGGTTACTACAATCTGTCAAAATTACTCAATTTATATTGAACCGAAAGAGTTTGACATTAAGGTGAGAATCGAATGCAGAAATTTGTCAGTTTTGTATACTTTCATGTGTGGCTGCACGTCAGGGGGACAAAAGTCCTAACAGAATACAGCAAAATTTGTTTTTGGCAACTTTCGAATGTGGACCAAAATCTGCTTAAGCTACCTAAGTTATTATGACTTAGGCAAGTAGATACACAATCTAGGTAAACTTATTACTACGTCCAACATTTTTGTATTTAAAAAAATGCTATTTATGTTACGACATTTGTCAAGCTAATAAAATGAGTTATTTATTACATACTATATTATCTGAATATTCCGTCATTATAAAAAGTGCACCATAAATCATAAAAAAATGTCTCACCACAATTCCCGCCATATTATTCAAATCTCTCTTTTTCAGCTGTGGACCTACTGTCTTCCCCTAAACGTGTGATGACATACTATGCCGGCGGGCAAAGCACCGACATATAAATATTGTCCGCTGATAAGCACAGAATGTTCGGCGGCGCAATCGTAAAACCTAATAGGTACTTATGTATATATTTTAGGTTATATATCTACCTACCTTATTTATTTATTCTAGCACACAAATTAGATTACAATCGAAGAAAAACATTGTTTGGGGAATGAAATGTATGTATGTCCTAGGAGCTTACAAATTCATTAAGACAACTATGCACTAAAGAGGGCTTATTCGGTAAAACATTAGTGAAATTACAGTTGAAAGTAAAATATAATTACAAATTAAATTAAATTACAAATAAAGACAAGAAGTTAAATAAAAATACGAATTTAATTACAAATAAATGAATTAATTAATTTACATATTAAATTACTTATTATTGCGAAATTAACAATTTTTTTTTTATCGTTTACATCCCGAAAACCACATAGGTATCGTGAATGTACCTAGTCCATTTGGCATTTTAGATGAACAGTACATTATTGCCGGGTGGATATCATTTTTTTTTCGCTTATTCTGTTGATCTAACATGCTAAATGAACTTCATTCACGATACCCATTATGAGATTTTCGGGATGTAAACCATAAAAAAATTATATATGAGCAGTAGGTATTTATACTAACCAAATCCCGTATTATGGTCCAAGCATTTCGAAGCGACGGCTTTGGACGGTTGTAAACTATTTGATCTACTCCCTGCAGCTGATTCTTATATCGAATCACACGAATTGTCATTCCATCCTCATCATCTCGATGGATGGCGGTCTAGTAGTGTGCTTTCTACCACGTGCCTCAGTTCTCTGGATCGGTTTGGCTGAAGTAGTATTTCCCGACGGCTACGACTTAGGGACTTTCAACTACTCTACTCTACTCTTTTTTAAATGACGGCAACGCATTAGTGATCTCTCTGATTTCCCGTAAGTTCATGGGTGGCGTTAATTACGTACCATCAGATGACCCGCTTGCTAGCTTGGTCGCTTCTAGCATAAAAAAATACACGTAAAATATTCACGTGTTTTACACTTGTGCAGCAATGCTATCGCTAGTCTATTCGAACTCCTAACACGCACAGTGTCCCGCAGTGCTGAATACAAATATGCGTTTGCGCAAGTGGATGTTGCCTTAACTGTTGAAAAGTAAAAGAACCTTAGATTATAGAAGAAACAGTATATATGAGCAATTGAGCACGTATTGATTGATTGATTTTGTAACTGCTAGTTTACGTATTTGTAAGAATTATATGGCCGTCTATTCAGAGTCATTTACATCGTCAGTTCTAACGTACGAGTAAGAAGCATTTTTTTTACTGTAGATGGATAAGCGATTTGACCATATTTCACCTGATGGTAAGTGATAATATGGTCTAAGATGTAGCACGATTACCTAGAAGATACCTATAAAAAAAGATACTTATAAAAAGTATCAGCCTATATACTGTCCCACTGCACGGCAAAGACCTCCATCATAGAAATCCACTCATCGCTACTATGATGGGATTAGGCTTAATCACCACGTTGGCCTAATGCGAATTGGTGATCACAAACCCAAACAATGTTCGAAAAATTTGAAACATACTTTTTGCTCGGCCCAGAAGTAAAACCTCGGACCCCGAGATCACCGGCCCGGTACTGCTAACGGCCACTAGATCAAGAATTATAGTAGATTTAAAACTAAGTAAGTTATTTTTATAGCAATCTTTTGCAATTTATTCTTAAGTAAATACGAGTAACACACTTAAAAATTTAATCCCGTGTTCAGGCGACCACGGCAATACGGCCGGCATAATAATTTCAGCAGTGACAATTTTCTTGTTTCGTACTTTTTAGAGCGTGTTTTTTGGTAGTCGGGTTTTAGTTTTAAAACTTTATTTCCACTCCAGTAATTCACTAAATCCACTCCAGTTAAATATCAATGATATTAACAAATAAATGTAAAGTTACATAGTTACCTACTTTTTTTTTTTGGTTCCCGGAAGAAATGCATTACGCAGACCCTGCTGCCGGGGGGCGACAGGGTACTGTGGGACTCACCCTCCGGGCCGCTTCTTCTAACAGAAAGCGACCTGAGGACATACCCACAAAAACTCCCGGGGCTCAACCACCCGTGGGTATGAAATGGAGTCACGGGAACTGCACGAGGCTATTCCCCGCAACCCCACTCCCCCACAGGCTGGGAGGAGGGGGGTTGGGGACAGCCGGAAGAGCTGATCCGCCCCAACGAGCACATAGTTACCTACTTAGCTTAAATCATTCAACTACTTACTTTTTTGCAATTTACCACCAATGAGTGGACCAATTAGGAATGTCTATTCGAATTTAAAAAAAGTTGATACAATTGAACACTAAAATCAGTAAAGGATAATAAATAATAAAATATTAATAAATATTTCACAACATCACATACATTGATCTGACTCCGAGATTGATAGCTCAAGCACCTGTGTTACGGATATCAGAATCAACAGTGGGATTACAAATATATACATATAATACTTTTCTTTTGTAAATACATACTTATAATACATAGCAAACACCCAGACCCATACAAAGAAACATGTTCATGCACACAAATGTTTGTACTGTGCGGGGATCGAACCCGCAACCCTTGTATCAGAGGCAGCGTACACTACCACTGTTCCAATCGGGTCGATAGGATGTCATTGTTTTCCAAATAACCCTGTATTTCAATAAAAGATGTAAAATTCATAAAAAAAGGGTAACGCGGTTAACAGATGACAGATCGCGGCCATAGATAGGTACATCAGAATGTATCTGTTCTACCTATGTGCTATAAGTATCTAAATCGATAAATATTTCAATGTCCTCCTGACCCGCATCCTACTGTCAAATTCCGGTGTTGATTTAACAGTTTCGAGTGGGTTGCCGACGCGTTTTGTCACACTAAATAAGGGCTCACGAGCTCAGGATTCAAGATATGTTGAACAAATTTTTACTTATCAAATGTTGATACCTACTGATTATTATGCGGGTGTGGGCTATCTTTCTTGCAGTCCGTGTTGCACGTGTTGCAAAAGTATCTTTGTTTTTATTATCGTCTGTATCTTTGTTATTGAGGGATTTCCCTCTGGACATTACCTGCACCTCCATGCCCCAAGAGCGGTATAGGGCGTGGTGATATTTTTTTTAAAATTTTTTTTTTAATAATTATTTCACAACATCACATACATTGATCTGACTCCGAGATAAGTAGCTCAAGCACCTGTGTTACGGATATCAGAACCAACAGTGGGATTACAAATGTATACATAAATTACTTTTTTTTTTTGTAAATATATACTTATAATATATAGAAAACACCCAGACCAACACAAACAGACATGTTCATGCACACAAATGTTTGTACTGTGCGGGGATCGAACCCGCAGCCCTTGGACCAAAGGCAGCGTTCATTACTACTGTTCCAAACGGGTCGTCAAAACCATTCCATCCAACCATCAGAACCGATATAAAATACCTCCAGCCAAGTCCCTCCACGGTGAAAGAAAAAACTCTCTATAACGGCCTCCACCGGTGTCCAGTCAGAAATAGGTAGCCCCCGCAGATCAGAACGCGCCCTCCAGGGCGGCATCGACAGAACAGGATGCAGCGCAGAGAGGGAAGACAAAAACTCGTTTACACAAGAAGACGGACAAGGCCGGTTTTTTTTTATGTGATAAATAGCAGACAGATCACCTGATGGTAAGCGATTGCCGCCGCCCATAGACACCCGCGACACCAGAAATACCTAAAAAATATATTTAGAATAGTTATTCTTGTAATTTCTTTTGTTATTACTGTAACTTATCGTATGTACATGCGTACAGCTAGGTACCACTAACTAATGATTAGTTAATGATTATTTTGTTATTTAGAGAATTTGTCTTCCAAGCTATGTAATGATAAAGTGGTTAGTAAAAGATATATATTAAATATATGGAAGTAAAAAAGACCGTATTCAACGTCTTGGCTATGTGCCAGGCTGATGTCAGTAACTAGATTTAGAACTACACTTATTGAAATTAAATAGAGAACATAGTACGTTATTTTGTGTTATTTTCAAAAACTCAACATGGCTGGATTTTTGGTAAGAATAAACTGATGTTTCCTTTAAGCTAATTTAAGGATTTAACATACCTGCTTCATGTCTAGTAGTCTTGGGACCTTGGGAGGCCCTTTATATTTGTAATTCCTCTCTGTTGTCTGATACCCGTAACACAAGTGCTTAAGCACCAGGTCAATGTAGCCAATGTTGTATGAATTTATTAATTACTAGTGGCCCGCGTGGCCCGTCCTCACTTCGTTTCGGGGCTTCCACTTTATACCAATAGATGGCGCTTAGTATCGATTACATCGCGCAAGCATTTCGTGTTTACCTCTCTTTTATTTATACATACTTTTTCAGATCCTGGCGCTATGCACGCTAAGCCTGGCTTCGTTCGCTGCGGCGCTGGACAACGGGCTGGCGCTGACGCCCCCCATGGGCTGGAACAGCTGGCTGAGGTACGGGTGCAACATGGACTGCGATGAGTACGGCGAAGATTGCCTCAAGTAAGTCACGAAAAAAATTATGCTACGGCATGAGTGGGCCGGCTCGTCCGGAAGGATTATTGGTTTAATCGCATACCACAGACTCTAGGTCCGTACATTTTTTTGCTAGTTACATATTTTGTTTGTTGATTCAAATTATAAACAATGTTGCTCCGAGCAAAAGAATAGTTTTCTTACATAAAACCAGGAGACTACAGGCAATTCAATCCGAAAGACATCGTGACGCTGATGAAACGAATCTTTCGTGAGTAGGAGCGCAAAAGATAGGGGAGGTACAAAAGATCCCTTAGGGTCGACGTGCCCCATGAAAATGAACTCCTAACAGATAAGATAAGATAAGATACATATCTGTGGGATTGGTGATCGGTAGATGCATGGCAAGGAACGTGTAAGTGTTCGATGTTTGAATCAGAATGACGTGCGAGAAAGAGGGAGATGAGAGACGATGTATGGCGGACGACGATGTGTAAAGACGGCGCTTATAAAATATAGAAATACTTATTCCTTAAATCCCTGGCTTTATTCCAAACCCCATCCCACAATTTTGGGGGCTCGTCCGGGATGGTACGAAAATAAAACCGAGGATGAATAAGGAGTAAAAAGAAGAAAAGACGACGACGACGAAGCAAGGAAAAAAAAGACGATCAGATCAAAAAGACGGACGACGGGTGAAGACGGGCAGGCAGCATGTTGGGCGATGGAAGCGCTGAACACGCGCTTTACCATGTCTGCCATCAGCGATTTAGTGGTGACAAAACTGAAAATGTACGAAGATGGCTTGGAAGATTGGAGGTGTGCGGGAGGAAAGAAAGTTGGAAAAATCAGCGACTGATGTCCATAGCAAAACGCGCTTTGACGGGAACAGCAGCATTGGTGGCCCGTTGCGAAGAATTCGGCAGCTACGAAGAGTTAAAGATGATATTGATAGACGAGTTTGGCAGTGATGTGCGTGAAAACGGTGTATGTGAGGGTGAAAGGTGCGAATTCTATGATAACGTAGACAGTGAAAGTGAGTACAGTGAAGATGATGAAAGTAAGTACAGTAGAGATGATGAGAGTGTGTGTAGCGAGCTCAGCAAGGACGTAGATGTTGACGGGTGTTCGAGCGAGGTGTCTGTAGAGTGCATGTTTGAGGAGCAGGAGTTTAGGATTGAGTTGCATGAGGAGCCGGTTGTGTGCATGACTGAGGAATCGAAGAAGCGGTTGGAAGTCGAAAACATTCAAAGATGTCAACATCAGGACGTTTCGATGGTTGTGATGACGAGTGACGTTGACGACGTGGCGTTACTAACAAGTGACATTGATGACGGAAATAATGACGGTGGAAAAAAGAAAAAATGTGCCGAAAGAGTTTTGACCATAGAGACCCAAGGAAGTTTGGAATCAATGACTTTATCAATGAACGACGATGACAAGGTGTAAAAACTGACAATTTTAATAAAAGTCAGTAATATTTTGGAAAATATTGATGAAGACGCGGAAAATTATAGAAGGATGGGAAATTGGATAACTGACCATTATATTGGAAAGAGTACACTGAGGAGAGGCAGATTGAAAATGAGGAGAATTTGTGTTGGTTGGAGGCGCGGCGTAAAATTTAAGAGGTCCGCAGTAGAACAAGAAATCCTCAAAGATTTTAAGAAGAGGAAGAAGATTTAGGTGGTGTTTTTTTATAGCGGTTTTATTTATGATGTTGTTTTTGTTAAGATGTAGTTTTTGAAGATGTTGTTAGTAGTTAGTTAAGATGTGCAAAAGACGTATGAGTGCAGTATGAGGGCATACTGAATGTAGGATGGCCGAATGTGGGATTGGTGATCGGTAGATGCATGGCAAGGAACGTGTAAGTGTTCGATGTTTGAATCAGAATGACGTGCGAGAGAGAGAGAGGGAGATGAGAGACGACGTATGGCGGACGACGATGAAAGACGTTGATTGATATTAATTGATAATATAGTACCTACTACTTATTCCCCTTGGCTTTATTCCAAACCCCATCCCACATATCTACGTCTTTTTTTTATTCAGAAAATATATTCATTCCATACAAGTAACCAGTACATGTACAGGTTACACACAAACAGCTGATTTGGTTTTTAATACACCGTGATTTTGTAATTAGATAAATAAGTTACTTGAGAAACTTGTCGTAGGCATTATACCTAACAATAAAACTTCCCGAAGGAACATAGGATCTAAAAAAAGTAAGTAAGTATCAGCATTTACAGGATGTATCTGTGAACATTTACATCCCTTTAACCACGTGTTCTACTAACCATTATGAAAAAAATTTGTTCTATCACTTTTGGAAATTCGCATGAAAAAATTTCAACTTTTCATACAAAGTCGGTCACGTAGCTTGGTCATTCTATGTGGAGCCGAAAATTTCGAAAAATCGTTGAACAAAATATGTTGTTCAGAATCAGTGGCGTAGCTAAGGGGGGGCGGCGGGGGCGGCCCGCCCCGGGTGTCACCCGTTTAGGGGTGACACCCGAGCCCGACTATGACCATCAGTTATAGTTCTTTCTATTTATAAAAAATCGTAAATCTGCGGCAGAGAGCATAACCGCCACTAATAAAATTATCTAGGTAACTATAATATCGTACCACGAACATAATAATTGATATTAAAAAAAAACAATGTGCACAGTGTCAATCGATCAGGGATTCCCCCAAAATAATACCCCGTTCGCGCATAACCAACGCTAGTCAGGGGATTCCCTCGATATAGCGCTCGTCACTTGTATTGTGGATTGGGCTTCTTTTGTTTCCGACCGCATTCATTTCAATATTCGCTTACGTGAACGTGTGAAAGTCTAGTGCAAAGTGTTTGTTAATTATTAGATATTATAAACAACATTTTTTGTATAAAAGTCGATTCTTGAAGAAAATAAACAAGGTAAGTGAATTATTTTTGTTATTACAGGTAATACTTACATTTTTTATCCATTTAGTTTCTAATAGCAGTATCTTAGATTATTTTGAAAAACCCTTCAATTTTATTCTCTTTTAATTACTGTGTATTTTAAACTATATTATTGAGACGTCCTAAATGATAAATAGGTACCTAAAGAAGGTATTTCAGACGGATTGCAATAATATTTTTTTGTTTAGCCTGGGCAAGTATTACTTATCTACTAAAGGTATTTATTTATTAAAATAGGTTTTAAAGACTTTGCTGGTGTAAAAAGATTTTACTTATATTTCTACACGTTTTACGATATTACTTTAGGTAATAATGTTTAATTGTAAATAATATTCTTATTTATTATTAACTTACTTAATATTTTCCTATCTAATAGCAATGGGATTTGTTTACAAAAACGGAATACATTAAGTTTAGATTTTTGATTGAAAGTTATCATAATCATATCATACAACTTCGCGTACGTTGATTTTGCTCCGAGATGAGCAGCTCGAGCACTCGTGGCACGGATATCACAATTAACGATGGAGTTTTTAACTAATATTTTTCTAATAATACTTAAAAACATATTTACACCCAGACGCAGGATTGTTAGGTAATATAAATTAACAATCCTGCGTCTGGGAAAAATATATTTCACAAAGCTAGTTACGTAACGTGTAGGTGTTTATTTACTGTTATAATTAGTTTATAAAATCAACGTTTCACTTACTAACTAAAAATATTTTTTAGAATACCCAGAACGAAATATGCCTCGGGGAATTCATACTTCGAAAAGACAAAGCGGGTTTCAACAGAGAAAAGGCTAAAATGGATGAAATTCAGAGCATGTCCGGTTCTCTTTTCAAATATGTCACAAAAGCAGATAGCGGCCAAAGTTCAAGTAAAGTACCCGAGTCTCCTGCTGACGAAAGTAATGATTCACATCTTGGAGACTCACATTCAGATAGCAACATCGACAATACAGAATCAATGAAGACGACCCAGGACCTTGACGGAATCAAAATAAATAATGAAAATGACGCCGTTAATGCTACTTTCGGAGATAGCATTAGCTTTGAAGAATCAGTTCAACACTTGAGAGATGTTTTACATTGGAGTTTACCGGTACCTGATAATGTTCGCATTGACATAATAAAAAAGGGCAGTGAACATTTCCAGAACAAAGAAGGACCGTTTCCTACTGTATCTCATGGTTATCGTCATGGTTCAAAGATTAAAGGTGATTCTCGTCATCTTTCACAGGAATGGTTTTATAAACCGATGCCTAGTGGTGAAAAAATTCTACGATCATGGATGGTATTTTCTCCTATATCAAATAACCTGTACTGTTTTTGCTGTCGTTTATTTGCTGTCAGTAACATACAAACAACATTTACAACTGGATTTCAGAAGTGGTGGAAACTAAATCCTAAAGTATTGGACCATGAAACTTCATGTGAACATTTAGAAAATTTCGAAAAGTGGAAAACTTTGGAAATGAGATTAAAATCTCACACCACAATAGATGATGCAGCCTTGCAATTAATGAATACGGAAAAACAGAAGTGGAAAAATCTTTTATCTCGATTATTAGATATAACATTGTTTTTGGCTAAACAAAACCTAGCATTTCGTGGACATGATGAAACCAAAGGGTCGTCTAATAAAGGTAATTTCTTAGAACTAGTTAAACTGCTGTCAAAGTATGATGCAGTACTCAAAGAACATATACTATATTTGGAGCAGGAAAAATCACCTAAAGTAACACATTTATCGCCAGAAATACAAAATGAGTTCATAAATGTTTTAGCTAATCATGTAAAATGTCAGCTTGTAAACGAAATTAAATCGGCCAAATATTTCGGAATCATGTTTGATAGCACACCTGACGTTTCACATGTTGATCAAATGTCTGAAGTGATTCGTTATGTAAAAATTAATAATAGAAAAGTAGAAGTCAAAGAAGTATTCTTAGGATTCTTTCCTTTACATGGAAAAAAAGCAGCTGACTTAAGCGCTGAAATACTAAAGAAGCTTGAAAACGATGGCTTCTAAGCCATCGTTTTCAACGTTGAGAACGACACATCATAATATCTATATTATGATGTGTCGTTCTCAAGGTTATGATAATGCTGCAGTTATGAGTGGTATACACGGAGGAGTACAAGCTATTATAAAAGAAAAAAACAATAAAGCAATTTTTATTGGTTGTATAGATCATTCAATTAATTTATGCGGCCAACATTCGTTCGCACGAAATGTGACTTGTGTTACATTTTTCGGAGCAGTGGAAACAATATTTAACTTTTTTTCAACTTCCACAAGCCGTTGGGAAGTGCTCCTCAATCACAGCAAACCATCTGTTAAAAGACTTTCGACAACGCGATGGAGTGCTCATTACGGTGCAGTAAAAGTATTGGCTGAAAATTTTGATGGGATAATATCTGCAATTGAGGAACTATGTGACCAAGACGTAAATTTAGAAACTAGAGGTGCTGCACAAAATCTTATGCCTGCTGTGTGCAATTTCTCATTTCTTTGTTTTCTTTTCTTTTGGAATGATGTGCTAAGGGAAGTGAACAATGCTCAGATTGCATTACAAAGTAAAGGTTTATGTGTTGATGAAATAATCATAAAACTAGAAGCACTTCGTCTATTCATTGGAGAGAAACGGTTGCATCTAGCAGAAGAGGCAATAGATTTTGCTGTACAAAAATCGGAAAAATACAACATTTCGATGGAACGACGAATTCGTCGCAAGAAACGCATGCCCGGTGAGTTAGCGTCGTCCACCGATGCTGGACTTACACTTAGAGCGGAACTTCAAAAGGACATGTTAGAATGCATTGACAGATTCAATATTGAACTCGAAACAAGAGTAAAGTCCATTAAAGACGTAGCTTCATTGTTTGAGGTTGTGCAGTCAAAGACCTTGCTTTCGGCAAACACTGAACAGTTAAAATTAGCTATATCAAAATTTACTAACCTTTACGATGAAGTATCAGAAACAGAACTCCTTTTAGAAATACCAAGATTGAGAAGACATTTAAAAGCGGCTAATATTACTGTCTCTAATTGGGTGATACTGGACTTTTTGAAATTTATTGTGGAATGGGATTTTACAGAATCTCTTCCGAATCTAACGGTAGCACTAAAGTTATTTATAACAATATGTGCATCAGTAGCTTCATGTGAGAGAAGTTTCAGCAAATTAAATTAATTAAAAATTATTTGCGGTCTACAATGACCGAAACCAGATTAAACAATCTTGGTATTTTAACGATAGAACATGAAGCAACACAAAATATAAATTTTGAAGCCGTGATTTCGGAGTTCGCTAGTGTCAAAGCTAGAAGGAAGAAATTTTAATTTTTAACAAACTAAATTTTTTTTACATAATAAACAAATATTTGTAATAGGTACATACTCATATTTTAATAAAACGTAAATGATTATAACTTTTTTTTATTTTAACAGTTTCGATTGAGTTTTAGGGTGACACCTATAAAATCCGCCCCGGGTGCCACCTATGCTAGCTACGCCACTGTTCAGAATGGTTGGTAGAACACGTGGTTATAGGGATGTAAATGTTTACAGATACCCCCTGTATACTGTCCCACCACTGCAGAGCAAAGGCCTCCATCATAGAAATCAAATTATCGCTACTATGATGGGATTAGGTTTAATCACCACGCTTGCCTCATGCATACATCATACATAGCATCTTATCTAAAAAACAAAACAGGCGTGAAGCAGCGTCTGTGCTGTGTTTCACTGCAAGAGTGAGGGTACCGGAGACCCAATCCGGGGAAAAGGGCAGACCATCAGGCGATCCGTCTGCTCGTCTGCCACCTATCACATAAAAAAAAATACAAAAAGATGTTGGTAAATAACAAACTTACCAACATTTGAGCCACAGAATAATACTAACATTTTCTTTGTTTGTATGTTGGTAATTTTACGCGGACGGATCGCCTGATGGTAAGCGATTGCCACCGCCCAATGCGGTGTCTATTGACACCAGTGGAGTCACAAGTGTGCGCTGCCAACCATTAAACCCTTTTTCCCTGGATTCGGCCTCCGATACCCTCACTCACTCAGCGAAACAGCACAGTGGTGTTTCACGCCGGATTTCTGTTAGGCCGTGGTATCACTCTGGTCGAGCTGGACCATTCATGCCGAAGCGTGGCTGTCCCACGGGCAAATACTATGTCTTTTGCCAATATTTTAACTTGTCATAAGTTTGTTTAGTTAGTTTTAGCCGTGTGGTCCCCGGCAGAGTAGAATAGGCCACCCTCACTCTTACCGAGGTGTCGTAAAAGGCGACTAAGGTAAAGCTGCTGGCATGATCATCAGCACCCAGAGAAGGAAAACTCTTCATTTATATCAAAATCCTCGCCAACCCGTCTGCCAAGCGTGGTGAGTATGGCAACTACCCCTCATGTGATTGAGGGAGGCCCGTGCCCCAGCAGTGGGGACTTAAATGGGCTGACGATGAAGTTTGTTTGTTTGTTTGTTTGTTTTTTTTAATTCTATTATTTTATTCAACCGTTAGTGAAGACCTGATCAAGCGCACCGCCGACCTCATGGTGAGTGAGGGGTACCTCGCAGCAGGCTACGAGTACATCGGTATCGATGACTGCTGGCAAGAGGCGATAAGGGACCAGGACGGCCGCCTGGTGGCAGACACACAACGGTTTCCGAACGGCATAAAAGCTGTCGCCGATTATGTAAGTTTTAAGGCCCCATTACACAATGGCCCTAGCTGGCCCACGACAGACCATCGCCATTGTGTACAGGGGGGCGGACAATTGTCCAAAGAAATGGCGCAAATGGCGATGGTAGATGCTGACCATTCATTGTAACAGAACTTTCTTTCTTCTTCATTGCACCACGATAGTGACATTTTGGGCGAACAAAAATACTAGTTTTAGCACGCTTAAAAAAAGTGCACTATCCCGGTCAGCGGTCGGTGACCAACTAAACAATGGCCGATTGTGTGAGCACCACAGGCCACGCTATGCCGCGATTCCTTTGAAGTGTGCACAAAAAACCGACAACTTCCCGATTGCGCGCTACGTTGGACAATTGTCCGCCACCATATACCATTACCCCCTGTACACAATGGTGATGGCCTGTTCGTGGGCCAGCAAAGGCCATTGTGTACCTACTGGGGCCTTAAAGAAATGATCAAGCGAGCGAGCATCGCTGAACGAGTATCACGAGGGACCACCTAAGGTAGTGGCCCCACCACCGGCGAGTTAACGACTATCGGCTATTTTCTTGCTCAAGAAACGTACGAAAGATATGCATTCCTTGTGAACATAAGAGATGCATATTCAAATAGTTAATCGCCGACTGTTCTGCTGCCGGCAACGACTCGTTTTACTAAAGTCCGACAACTTCGTGCGAAACCGTCCTGCGGGGTGACAGACGTTGGCGGGGGCGAGGTAGCACGGTAGGACATTAGTTTTGTCGCTGAGCGACGAGCTTACATAAATAAACACTCTCAGCGATACTCGCATTCAGCGATGCTCGCTCGCTTGATCATTTCTTTACAGTGCGTGCGGCATTAAAAGTCGCACTCGCACACTCGCTTCTGGCCCGACGATAAAACTATTGAAACTGCACACTCGCTTGCCACTGATCGCCATCTCGTTTTTTTTTTAATATACAACAAATTCCACGGACACTGTGCCTTTTTTGTGTTTATTTTTTTAAAGGGTTACAAAATTTAAAAATTTTCTTTGCCATAAAATTAAATTAAGTAAATAAAATTACAATAGCTTTAGTTTAGGCAGTCATGCATGGTTATTGTTAGTAGGTTGAATTTGAATTTTAGTGTAGTTTTTGTAAGTACGGTGTTTTTTTTTTTCTTTGGGGGTAGGGGGTTGGTTTTTATATAGGTAGTTTGTGTGGATAGTTTATGTTTTGTTTGCAAGCTTGTCCCTAACCGCGTCATTACTCCGGCGGATCGCCAATTCGTTTAAGGTGGCGGGTAGGGCACACTAGCGACGCCAATCGATTTTAATTTTTAGCTACTAAACCGGATCTATTTTAAACAATTTCGGGGCTACAACCTTTCGGCAAATACTTTTACTATTTATTAAATAACCATGCACAAATGTTGGTTCCGTTTTTGAACGCGAAAAATTGATTCACGCAAAAAGCGGCCACGTTTGGCGTGAATTAATTTTTCGCGTACTCGTTGGACCCAAAATTTGTGCATGGTTATTGGTTGGTTGGAGGTTGTAACACCGACAGTTTAATATTACGTGTTTTTACAATATTTAAAGTGATTTATTGTTGATTTTGAATAATTATAATAAGTAAAGTTTAATTTTTTTTATTAATTATTGTTTTATTCATCATAATTCCTTAACACTACAATTTTCAAGTTACTAGGGCCATCTCCCCCGGAATTACCCTATACCTTTTGTTTTACAAGCATATTTGTGGAGGTTGGGCAGCTATCCCATGTTTCCCTTAAGCATACTTAGATATTGCAATGCCTGAAAAAGGTGGTTAAGTAGCTTAACCACTTAACCATTATTTACTGAAACACCATTGTAACACTTAACTGGCAAAAAAACTATTTGAAATTTGAAAAACATCGCACAAGTATTTCACCTTTTCTATTTGTAGGTAGATATCTATAGTCTATTCCTTTTTGACAGTTCAGTACTAAGGAAGTACACTAAGAAATCAATACTCAGCGGCATCGATTGTCGATTTATAACCAATTTTAATCAAATTAACATTCAACAACTAATAATAATAGAAATTGTCGAAAGAACACTTTTAGACATGCAAAACTTCCAATTTTGTTTTTTGTCGAAAAAGAAATACTCGATTGGATGATTATATAGTTAGTTATATAGATATTAAATGCCGTGAAAAGTGTCAAAACGAAAAATGTAAATAAGACTTTTTTTGGCATTACAAACAAAACAATAAACGACTCTCAACAACAAAACAACAAACAAACTCAATAAAAACGCGTACGTCTTATTGGCGACGTAGGTTTTTCTGCACTCATCTCGTACCTACTGACTGAAGTGACAAACAAAATGGCAGATGATGATTGATGAACACGGATTTTTTTTGACGAAATTGGCGAACATAGAATTTTATATCTCTGGAACATGCCCTTTTAAGCCATTCATCACATTCAATGTTCAGATCAAGTTAATTTATTTTTTTAATTAAATAGTTTACCTGCAAATTACTGTACTTTTTTATAGCTTTTTATTGTAAAATGCATCAAAGTTACTTCAGCTATAAACAGACACATTGCCGCCAGATTCATTTTCATTCGCGAATGATTGGTTTAAGTAGCTGAATACTTGAGGCACATCACTATGTTTAAAAGTAAAACATAAACCATAGTACGTAACCGCAATCGCGCAAAAAAATACTATTTTATTTTGAAGTTTAGATTATTTTGAGCATTATATTAGATAATGCATCACCTAATGGTTGACTGGTAGAGAATGCTTTACATCATTGAGTCCGCCAATTGTACTTTTTTTTGTGCCATAAAGAATAAATAAAATAAATAAATATTCAAAAACAATATGTTAATTTTGCTTGTGAATTAATTGTAGGGTGTTTTTGTATAATTATCAATTTTTCAAATGACGATTTACTACTAAATACAAAAAGATATATTCAATTGGATTTATACGAAACGTGCAGAGTTACGTTCTTCGAAATGTCAAAAAGGACTTCATAAATGGAACAGACTATAGAGACCGCGCTATGAAAGAAGTTCCGCGGAAAAACACGGAAACATTTGAGATTTCTTGCGTCTATATATATATATATGCTCAAAGCTATAATGCTCAAAAAACAATGGCGAAATAATTGTTGAATTATTTATTTAGCGTCTTAATATATTGTTATAACGAAATGATGTCATATTATAGTAGGGCCAAAATTATAAGTCATCTTTGACACTTCATCAAAATTCGACAACGTAACCTTGTACCAACGGGCATTGAATTTATCAATATTTCAATATAAAAGCGCAATTTCTTAACTTTTTAAAATTATGTTTGCATTTAGTTATTGCGATAAACACAAAAAATACAAAAAGATATATAAAGATATAACAAGAGAAGTGAACGTTGGTAAAATGTTGTATCTGTTAACCCATTTTCTTTTTAAGCTTTAGGGATGTTCTCCAAATAATGGAACGAATGCAATGTTTACTCGTGTAGGAATTTTTAACCAGAAAAGCCACATTTGGATTAAATAAAACGTATTATTCAGTTGTTTAAAAGTATAAATATATTTATAACTGGGTAAACAAAAAAACTATATATGGTACGCAATATAAGCGCTTTGATTTCAAAGAAAAAGAAATAAACTGGCCGCGGATATATAGGATTGGTACCTACTAAGTATTTTATTTCTTTTCAATAACTTCGATTCGCATTTCTCCAAATAAAAGTACTAATAACTTCTTTTCCATTATTATTTTATTAGATTCACGTTTGTTTGAAGTACAGATCGATTATTCACCTTAATCGAAGTGTTTTAGTAGGTCACCTCTCTATGAGAGAAATGTCAAATGTTGCCTGTTATTTTGGCTCAACTGTAATTCATAAGATTTTTTAATTATAATCTAATCCAAAGTAAAAAAAAAATACAAAGGAGGTCATATGTCTAATATAAAGTGTACTTTAAATGACAGTTTTTTTATCGTGGCTTTGACTTGCGAATCCGCTCCACACTTCTTCTTCGCCCCCAATACTCGACTAATTAATTAGAGCAACAAAAATAGCGAAAAAAAATCTGCTGTTCCATACCTGCGGTCCAAGGGGTCCGGTTGATTTTTTTCCTGACCAGTTGTCCCGTTTGTTAACGCCTAAAATTTAAAACATAATAATGGCAGCGTAATTTTCAGTCGAGCAGTGGATTGCCACAAATAAAATAAGAAGAAGAATCCTCGGTGGGCGAGCCCGACTAGCACTTGATTGGTGTTTTTTTTTGGGACCCGCCCCTTGTCAACGCTAATAGCAACGTCCGTGAAGATTGTATAAGAATAAATTTCCAATGATTGCTATAAAAATACAAACAATTGTCATGTTCTTCATTATAATCATCTAATAATTTACTTGATATTTTTCTCAGGTTCATAGCAAGGGGCTAAAGTTGGCCTTGTACACTAATTTCGGGCTATTCACTTGCATTACGACCGAGCATCCAGAAATGGCATCCAGATATTCAGTCCTTCTTCCGGGAATACTTGACAACGAGAAACTGGACTTGGAGACCTTTGCCGAGTGGGAAATAGATTATTTAAAACTATCTGCCTGTATGACTAATCCTGTTTGGTTGGATGAAGGTTCGTTACTTCACATACACATACCGATTACCGTTAATGTACTGTTACACATGTTTATTTTCATGCTTAACGCGTGCTACTTTTGCGCAAGTGCTCTAAATAAGAAATCCTTTTTGACATTTCGGAGAACGTGACTCTGTACGTTTCATATAAATCCAATTAAAATCTTTTTTCTGTATTTCGTAGTAAATCGTAATTTAAAAAAATACAATTATACAAAAACACCCTACAATTAATTGACAAGCATAATTAACATATTGTTGTTGAATATAATGCTCAAAATAATCTAAACTTCAAAATAAAATAATATTTTTTTGCGCGATTGCGGTTACGTACTATGTATGGTGTATGTTTTAATTTTAAACATAGTGACGTGCCTCAAGTATTCAGTTACTTAAACCGACCATTCAGGAATGAAAATGAATCTGGTAACAATGGGGTTGCTTATAGCTGAAATAACTTTGATGCATTTTACAATAAAACGTTATAAAAGGTACAGCCATTTGCAGGTAATATTTAAACTGTTTAAATATCAAAATAAATTAAGTGACGTTGGCGAGCAGAACATTTCAAACAGTGTTGATTAATAATAACTATACAATTAAATATAAAAATTTAAATGAATTAATTGTTTTTTTTTTAATCTGATGCTCATTGTACCTAACTGTTGAGTTATAATAACTATAGATACTAAACATCCAATCGTGTATTTCTTTTTAGACAAAAAACAAGATTTGAAGTTTTGCATGTCTAAAAGGGTTCTTTCGCCAATTTCTATTAACCTTAGTTGTTGAGCAATACGGCTTTCGCAAGAAAAGGAATACGTTTTTGGCTACTTTTAAACTAATAAAATGTATTACTGACTCCATCAACGATAAATTCCGATAACGGCAATCTTTATGGATATGTAAGGCATTCGATTTTGTATGTCATAAAAGACTAATGGCTAAATTGTATAGGAGTGGTATCAGGGGACCAGCATACGAATGGATTCAATCGTACTTGAAAGACAGACAGCAATGTGTCGAAATACAAAGATACTGTAGCAACAGTCAAAGCATTGAAAAATACAGATCAACATTGACAGTTAATAAAAACGGTGTACCCCAAGGTAGTATACTAGGTCCTCTACTCTTCTACATATACATATATGTAGAAGGTATACATCAACGACTTGCCGAAAGCCATGTCTAGGAATTATATTATTTTCGCCGATGATTCCATATTTACCGTAAGAGGAACAAACAATCCCAATTACGAGGACGAACTCAATGCAACTCTTAAATCTGCTATTACCTGGCTTAGGACTAATAATTTGAAAGTAAACATTGGCAATTGTCGCTTCATTGTAATTACCAGATTAGCCAGAGTCGAGGTGTCCTGTAGGGCACACTAGCGACGCCAATCGATTTAAATTTTTAGCTACTAAACCGGATCTATTTTAAACAATTTCTTGCATTTACCGACATCAAAAAAATCTTCACTGTATATTTTTGTTATATCCTAGAGGCGATAAAGAGGCCAAGACTTTGTTTGGGTCGCTGAGCCAGCGGACTAAGTAAGTACGAGGGCAACACTGAAAGTTTTTAAAACTGGCCACTTATAAGACGATAATTAAAAAAATAATTGTTTACATTTTGAAAATGGAACACTGCCAATATTATTGTCTAAGCATTTAATTAGATTCTCTTTTTTTTCGATTTGGCGGCAAATTGAAAATAAATCTTTAACAAGTGAGCATGAATTTAACGCGAAAAAAATTCCGTGCAATGACTTTCGATGTCAAATAAGTCAACAAGAAAGTTATGATAGACTTCGATTGGCCTTTCACGATGAAGCTCCATCTCGTGCCACTGTTTCTAATCTCACCGATGATTTGTGTGAGGGACGGCCATGTACGGCGACTACCGAAGATAATATCAGTGTTGTGCGACATATGATAGAGGCCGACAAAAGAGTGACCTATCAGCAGATTCGGACAAGTTTAGGCATTGGCATGAGTCAAGTACACAAAATCATTCATGAACATTTAGGGGCCAGGAAGCTTTGTACCCGGTGGATACCTCATAATTTGACAGAGGCCAAAAAACTACGTCGTGTTGATTGGTGCCGCGAAATGGTTCAAAGATAAACGGAGGCGACTCAAATGCTACGGCGCTCTCACAAACCAAAACGAAACACAACAGAAGCAGACTCTACTGTTATTCCACCTTGGTCTTATCTATGAAACTTTATTTTTAAGGTTATGCACAAGTTGGAAAATACTTAAACGAGACTGGGCGTCCCATGGTATACGCTTGTAGCTGGCCAGCATTCCAGCGGATTAGCGGCCGTGAAAATGTTGATGTAATTATATTCATTCATACATATACATAGGTACGTACAGCCAAACATCAACGTATACAAATCAAAAAGTCACATTTATTCATTCGATTTTCACCTTTAATGTCTAACACGTTCGGTTCAAAATCACTTCAAGAATTTTCACAGATTGTAGTAACCTGATGTGTGGCTGTCTGTACTTATATATCCTGGCTTATATACTTATATATCTTTAGCGGTGGTCTTGATAGCGCAGAAATCCATTTCAGTATATGAGCTATTTGTATTTTACTAGTGGGAAAAAAGTTATATTTTGCCCGCTTTGTTAACCAGATGAAATAAATAGAAAAGAGGATCCGCCTCGTAATCCTTCATTCCCATTTGTCCCCTTGGGTTTGCCAACGGGGTGGTTGGCAGTAATAAGCGGCCTCAATTTACCACCCCATTAAAGTTACTAAAATTTTAGATATGAAACGCACACCAATAAAGATTCATTTGCAAAAAAGCGAAAATTTCGTTTCGTATTTTTCTATAAAGTTTCTTAGCTTTTGAGGTAAGGAATTCTTATCCAATGGGACTTCTCCAAAATTCAAAAAAATGTTGACAACTCCTGAACTACAAAAAATCGTAGAACATAAATGTGGGTGTTTCCGGTACTCCAAGGGGTCCTCTATCCACGGCCTTCCGGAAACACCCGTATAAAGCTAGCACAAGACCAGACGAGACCCATGATACAGGGTGTATCAGGAAATTCGCAAATTTATTGTGATCTTTTCATACAAAGTTGGTGACGTGACGTACTAAGAAGATGAAAAAAAAACGGCGAATTTCGAATGGTGGTAGACGCACCCTTAGTAAAATACTGACCTAACTCGAAATTGTTGATATTTTTATAGCAATTCTTTGCAATTTATTCTTGAGTAGTCTTGAGTAAATAACGCACTTCAAATTTCATCTCGTGTTCATATGTGAGTGTACCTATTTACTTAACTCAAAATTGTTGTTAGATGACCTTTCATCCCTGGATTTTAGCCGATACTATTTTCACTTAGCATCATATTAAAATTTTGAGTTAGGTCGGTATTTTACTAAGGGTGTATGTTGTTCAGAATGGTTGGTAAAACACATGGTTAAATAGATGTAAATGTTCACAGATAAACCATTGAATTATTATTGCTTGCACAATAACTCACTGAGATACACCCTGAATGGACAAAAGAGATCAGGAGCCCAATTCTCGGGCTCGTGACATTATTTTCATACGACATATATCACTAAATCATAGTTCTTTTGTATGGTTTTCGGGTGATATCCACCATGTTTTTAAAATATCACGAACCCGACAATTGGGCTCCATATCTGTTACACAAATAAATAATTATATTATTTACTTTCCAGCCTAAATATCCACTTATCGGAAAAACATGTAATATTATACGTAGTTATAGGCCAGATATCAAGGACTCCTGGCCTTCACTTCTTGATGCCATTGAATATGTGGCTGATGTCGTGGGCGCTTTGGCATTGAACGCTGGTCCGGGCCGCTGGCATGACCCGGGTATGGTAAGGCCCTTCTTCAAAATTTGTTATTTTGCTACTGTTACACATGCTCATTTTAAGCATGCTTAAAATGCCAAACATGAGCATGCTTAAGGCGACGGGTAGGGCACACTAGCGACGCCAATCGATTTTAATTTTTAGCTACTAACCCGGATCTATTTTAAACAATTTCGGTGTTACAACCTCTCGGCAAACACTTATACTATTTATTAAATAATCATGCACAAATGTTGGGTCCGTTTTTGTACGCGAAAAATTGATTCACGCTAAAAGTGGCCGCATTTGGCGGTAATTTTTCGCGTTTGTGTACGGACTCGACATTTGTGCATGGTTATTTAATAAATAGTATAAGTGTTTGCCGAGAGGTTGTAACCCTGATATTGCTTAAAATAGACCCGGTTTAGTAGCTAAACATTAAAATCGATTGGCGTCGCTAGTGTGCCCTACCCGTCACCTTAATGAACTGTCTACATTTGCTATCAATAAGCATCCTATTAGTGCAATACTATTATATATTATATTAGCATAGCACCGAAATTATATTAGCATGCTTAAAAATAACAATTTACCGGAAGTGAGAAAAAATCCTTCACTTCCGGTGAAAATTTTAAGGTCGTATTTACGTCATGTGACAACACTACGAAACACGTGGCAGCCGTTAGTCCTTTAATAGTAGAGGCGGGAAACATAAGTCTTCCAGTTCTGAAATGGCCGGAAGTACTTGGCAGACCGAGTCAAAAATGGTTATCAAAAAACGTTTTCCTTCGTCATATGACAACAGGTGCCGTGTGGTCCCGGCAGAGTAGAATAGGCCACCCTCACCCTTACCGAGGTGTCGTAAAAGGCGACTAAGGTAAAGCTGCTGGCATGATCATCAGCACCCAGAGAAGGAAAACTCTGCATTTATATCAAAACCTTCGCCAACCCGTCTGCCAAGCGTGGTGAGTATGGCAATTACCCCTCATGTGATTGAGGGAGGCCCGTGCCCCAGCAGTGGGGACTTAAATGGGCTGATGATGATATGACAACATGATGAAAATTATCATAAATTATTTGAATTAATAGCGTGTTTAAGAATATATAAGACTTCCAAGCCACATTTGGCTGGAAGTCCTAGTAAAGGATGTTTTAGTTTTTGGGTAAAGTGAGAAATTCATTTTAAAAGTGCATAATTTCACCAATGGTGATCGTTTAACAAGGATCGTCTCATCCATCAAATTTTACTAATAATATGCTAACATACCAATCTAGAGTAACTACGGGTAATATGGTACCAGTCATCACACTATAGTTCTAAATAAAAAAATTGCCGGCGACCGAGACATCGATCTGAAAAAATACGACCCTAAAATTTTCACCGGAAGTGAAGGATTTTTTCTCACTTCCGGCCAATTGTCGATGCGATTATATATGACGTAGGTAATATGGTCACGGGCTCACGGAGTATTAACGGATGCTTCATTTTCGCGACTGGTTTTCTTAAAATTCACGTGACCTTAGGGGAGGGTGTGAGAGTTAGTAGAGAACCAAATATCACCAGGGTACCAATAAACAACACTACCCGTGTTGTTTATTGATAATCCACTATCGTTAAAAGTAAAATCAATAGTTTTAATAGTCTATCGACAGTTTTTTTTTAAATAAGAGTAGCCAGACAATCAATCCATCAAATCAATCAAATAATTCTTTATTTGCATAGGCTTGTATACAGCACTTACAAATCGTCATACATTCTTAATGACTTAAAACTATTTATAAGTACTTATGTATAAATTTAAATGTTAATACATTAAATAGTTGATACATAAAATATACTAAAGAAAAATAAACATAAATGCGAGTCTACCACCGGCTCGGAAAGGTTGTTATGGTCGGAGAAGATCCGGCAAGCAACTCGCCCAGTTACTCTTTGTAATCGCCCAAACTTCATACAATGTTGTGTCATCTCATACCAAGCCATACAGTTTAATTGTTACACAAAAAAAATAAAGGAACTAATAATAAAATCAATATATGAGGTAAACCACGAAGCAGACCAGTCCCAAAGGTGGCACCTGTTCACAAGTATGGACGTACGTGGTCATAATTAGAGTTGCCAGACATTTGGCCACAATCTCACCTGATGGTAAGTGATGATATGGCCGAGGATGGATCATGTCTGTCTAGTAACAGCCACTTCACACTTTTCTTGAATAAGTTCAGATCATAGGGTTTAGGGAACTCATTTTCCGGCAGAGAGTTCCATTCCTTAGCCGTACGCAACATGAATGTACAGTGGCGGACACATCAAGCTATACAAAACTGTCAAATTTCTTCATTCGATTATAAACCCTATACTGTTACACTTTGAGTTCGAAATCGATTGAGGAAATTTGACAGTTTTGTATAGCTTGACCTGTCCGCCACTGTACATTTGAACCGTTTGGTACGTAGTATTGCTGGATGTCAATAAAGTCGATACAATTGATAGTAGGTATATTGTAGTAGTTGTCTATGGGCAGGGCACATAGCGAGGAGAACAGACGGCCGTTAGGGCGGAAAGATCCTCGAGTAGAGGCCAGAGGGAGTCGCAGCCGTGGCAGGCCCCCCCCACAAGGTGGACCGACGATATGGTGAAGTTCGCGGGAATCCATTGGATGCGGGCGGCACAGATCGGTATCTGTGTGGAGAACATTGGTGGCGGCCTATGTTCAGCAGTGGACGTCTATTGGCTGAAATTATGATGATGACTCGACATAATAATATGTCATTGACATTTGTCGCCGTGGTGAAGTATGTGCCTAGGTACTCTGTTGTATAAATGTGAAAACCTACCATCAAGGGCGAGTCCCTTTAATTAAAGAAAGAAAGAAGAAAGAAAAAAAAATATTATTTTGGACATCACAACACTACATACGAGTACAACATTAGTTACAAAAGAACAAACAAACAAAAAGAAAAACAAAATAGATACAGAAAATATAAACAAAACAAAACAAAGGAAAAACAAAATAATGAGTACTAATAACCAGGCAGTGCAAATAGTATATTGTGTGTTGTGACCTCCAATATAAATGGCCCCCACTCAGCCTATGTCATGACCCTGAAAAAGGTCATGACGCTGATTTTCAGTAGGGCCAGCTAAGTGAGTGCCACGGACGTCAGCCTTGTGTACCTAGTGTGTATATATATGTAATTTGATTTCTAATTCTGTTACAGCTGCAGATAGGCAACTTTGGACTGTCGGAATCGCAAGCCCGGGTCCAAATGGGCTTGTGGGCAATCATGAGCGCTCCACTGATGATGAGCACAGATCTGGCAAAAATAAACCCAGTCTTTCGAGACATCCTACTAAACAAAGATCTTATTGCAGTGAACCAAAATTTGCAGAATCACTTTCCAATGGGCATTGTGTTATATGATATTTCTTATGTAAGGCAACTTTAACTACATACTAATATATACGAATCAAAGTAAGGAAATTGCAAAATATTTTCAAAAATGGTTTACTTACGCAAAATTTGAAGTAGATTGGAAAAGCGAAGCACGTTTTCCTATATAAACTTTGTTTCGGGGTTTCTACATCTTTTGCTCTAAATAATAATATCCTCCAACCGGTTTAGGCTAAGGCGGCTGATCTCATACATAATATATCAGCCACTTACGCAGATAGTGCTCAAGTGTGCACTCCCTATTCCCTCTCCGGCCGGACACCGCGTAGCAGGCGTAGTGTAGGACGCCCTGCGACAAGATGGGATGATGACATTCGAAGGCTGGCCGGTGTGGGCTGGATGAGAGTGGCCGAAAATCGGGAGCAGTGGCGTGCATTAGGGGAGACCGTGTCCAGCAGAGGACGAGTGTGGGTTCCTGATGATGATGATGATGACTAGTTCTTCACGTTCTTCCTCTCCCCTCTTTTCACCACCTTAGGAGTAGAATTTCAGAGTTTGGCATTTTTATCTTCATAAAAGTACTAAACCCTATTCCTATGCGAAATTTCAGCTCTCTAGGTTTATGAGATGTACTAGTCTATTTTGATGATCTATACATGAGTCAGTAAATCAGTGAGTCAGTGAGTGTTGAGTTAGCTTTACTTTACGAAGCAATCCGATGCGCCGTGTGTATCCATTATCGTCGAATAACTTCTTTAGCTTCTGCCACAGTCCCATTGCAGTTGATTCACTCTTTATGTGGACAAATAAACTGGGATCTATTGTTAATATTATTTTGGCTTTTGCTTTAGCGTCGTTTGGGTCGCCGGCGGACATGATGCACTGTTGCATGCCTTCTAAAACGAGGTAGTTCTCCACAGCAAACGCCCAATCTTCATAATTTTCTCTGCCGCGTAGCTTTGCAATACTCGCAATAAGATTTGTAGCCATTTTTGCACTGTATTTTCACCAAAAGATATTGAATTTGCGTAATTTGCCCAAACCTATAATGAAACACCGGTTGATGGACGACGACTGACTTTATTAAAAAAAATAACAAAGTACACATAGATATTCAGAGGCGGCGCCACAGTAGTGTTTTGTTACTTAACTTATTCTTACAGACGTACCTAAGGATATAAGAGCTACAGTCATGACATGTGTTTGCTTATAGCTTAATAGATGACATTAATTCAGTGAACAGTTAATTTCATTGTTCGAAACCAAGCATTCTAAGTCTATGGTTTGAAACCTCAATACTCAATATTTTATCGAGACCACAGTCCTATTGGAAGATCTTGAAATAGGGACATGATTATACGCAGAAATAGTTCCAGAAAGAGTGGTTGCAGTTTTAGCTTTGCGCTTGATTTGGCGGGCACTCCGGTGCCCCCAGATAAAAGCACGGCATTAAACTCGTAAGTTTAATTTTAAATTTTACCTTTCTCATTTCTAAAATCCCAACAGATATATTCTGGGGAAATTTGCGGCACAGTATGGTATCGCTCGAAACGTGAAGAGCTTCAGGGTTCCGATCAAGACGATACGTTCTATTTAGCATTTGTGAACTACAGAGATGTGGAAGAATACTATTTTCAATTGCATGGTCCTGATGATCACGTCCTTTTAGTACAGGTAAACACCTTATTTTTAATATTCAAATAAGTACTAGACTCCCGTTGAAGGTGCACGTTCATATTGACTAAGCCACCATAGCTCCCATTTGGGGAGTCTGGTATTGTCGATAGTACTATAATTGCATGCCTCAAGTGGCGATGCCGGCCAACAGACGGCCGCTGGGGAGGAAAGGTCCTCGAGTGGAGGCCACGTGTACGTGGCCTACAGGAAGTACGGCTTCCTACAGGAAGTACGGCTGGTATCCATTAAATGCAGGCGGCACAGGACTGATCTGTGTGGAGAACAACGAGGGAGGTTGTGAAAAGCTTGTGCTAAAGGCGACGTTTAATAGGTATAGCAAATTAATATAGTCCTCCATCCTCCATCCTCCTAACTAAGGATAGTCCTGGAACAAAATTCGTCCCAGTCCCTTTTAACATTTCGTGTTGGAACGGGATGACATGAGATTTAGTACGGTAATAACTTTAGACCGCGATTTATAATAAGGTGGAGTGTGTCTAGGAATATACAAACTTTTTCTTTCGCGTGCCAATTCTATGCGCGTGCCAATATTTAGGTCATTCTTGGAGATGTAATTTGCGTAGCAGTCCTCAAATCGAATATTCCTCCGAAAATGACATCAGCAATAAGTCAGCACCTTAACCCAATAATCCAGACTCTTCTGTTTCCTAGTTCTTCTTCAATGTGGTTGCACATTTAGCTTTGTCATTTCATTACTATAAACCCCCCACGCTCAATAATCGGCTTCCCAACAAGCTTTATAAGATTATATTTAGATGGTCGCGGGCCGGATTTCAACGTTTCACGGGCCATAGCTTCCCCATCCCTGTCTGAAATAAATAATTTTAAGAATAATATTTTCAGGATTTATTCCACGAACAACCTGATAGAAATTTGACAAAGGGCGACATAATTTGGCCAAGAGTAAGTCCCACAGGTATGTGTCTTTTATGTTAATTAAGCGACGGATACGGCCCATTAACCTCACTCTTACCGAGGTGTTGTAAAAGGCGACTAAGGTAAAGCTGCTGGCATGATCATCAGCACCCAGAGAAGGAAAACTCTGCATTTATATCAAAACCCTCGCCAACCCGCCTGCCAAGCGTGGTAAGTATGGCAATTACCCCTTATGTGATTGAGGGAGGCCCGTGCCCCAGCAGTGGGGACTTACATGGGCTGACGATGATGACGAAGACGGCCCACTAGCGACGCCAATTGATACTAAACTGAGGGCCTAATTTAAAGCAGACGATACGACCAAATCGGAGTTTCCCTCTCTTTCACACGCGCTGTGTCTCCTTTGTTTGGATGCGACAGGTATATTCTCGTTCGTTACGGGACGTCTTTAAATTAAGCCACCTGGATCTATTTTTAACAATTTGAGAGCTCCAGTCCCTAGGCAAACATATAGATACTTACTAAATTGTGCATAACTTTTTGATCTGCTTTTGCACTCGAAAGGATTAACGGCATAAGTGACCGGTTTTGGCGGAAAACCAAAGAAAGATTTTTTTTTTGTTTTATTCTGTTAGGACTTTAGCCCCTGATGTTCAAAAACCAAGGCTAATAACCCCACAGCTTTGGTGCCATAGTAATAAATACTCAAGGGTATAAGTCCTACAGAATAGCGCAAAAAAAAATTCTGGCTGCCACTTGGACCAAAAAAGAGGATTTTTTATTGAAGGGTTGCTCCTCTCTTCACACTGAACTCCATCGTAGGCTTGTTCCTCAATTTCATGGTTCAAGCTCGCTAGCTTGCCCAGAAGTAGCTTACATCTAGATTTTTGAAATATTAATGTATTATTTTGAACTTTCATTGTTTCAATAACATTAGAATAAGTAGTTATTTACGAGATTTCTACCATGTAGGTAGGTACCATATATTTCGGCGATGTTGCAAGCGCCATGGTCACGGAGTAACTGAAGTTTTTGCGGGTATACCTATTGTTACTAGCAGACAAATCGTTCTACCTTCCTGCGCAGTCTTTCTCTACACGCACCCTCTGTTCACTAACTCACCATTTTCTTGCACCTGTTCTGGAAACTCGAAACTATCGGAAACTCAAAAATAATGGTAGAAATCTCGTAAATAACTTTTTTGAAATCATCATCACACACACTCGTCCACTGCTGGACACACTCGTCCACTACTGGCTGCTTTTTTGAAATAATAAACATAAATATTTTCAGGTATAAGGTTTTACAAATTAACTACGATCTCCGGTTCAAGATCAGGCAAGAAACCAAAATTCACTGTGAATCATAAGGATTTTCGTGTAGAGCCGCATAATATTAATAACCACAATATTAAAAATATGGTTCCAAGCAACGAAGGAATCTTTTGAAGAAATGTATAACCACCGTACGAGACTTTGTGCAAGGTTTTCCATTATTATAATATTAAGTTTCTTGACTAGTAATGTATGATTTACGATTATTAAAATTATACCTGGTTAAGCATGTAGCTTCTTCATTGTTTTATTTTTAACCTAACATATCATACAAAATACAAAATACTTTATTTGCCAATAAATAGGGTGGTTACATAGAATGTAGATGTTGTAAATTTACATGTTGCTTCAGTGAGTTAGTAATATTAGTTCAATGTGTTGCTTAAACCTATTTAGCCATTAAATTGTAGCATGCAAATATTTCAAGTTGTAAGAGTATTCGAAGTTCTCTGTGGTAGGACCTATTTGTAGGACCTTACACTACAGAGATAAAAAATGGGAAAATAATATAAAAAATACATTTTTTAAGCATAACTCTTGCGTAAAATAACATCGCGTGGGTTACAGACAGAAGTACACAAATATATAAAATGTTTTAAATTTAAATAATTAGGTGGACTTATTCCAGAATAATAACAAATTAAAAAGGAATCTAAAATCAATGAACTTAATCTATGCATAAATAAGTAGGTAAGCTCGCTATAACTAACATTTTAAAAAATCACTGACCGAATAAAAAGTATTATCTATTAGCAGATCACGTAAAGATCAAAAATCATATCAGACAACCACCAAATAATGTGTATCAAAGCAAGCTGTGATCTCCTACAATTGTAGGTACACAAGAGCATAGATTTTAAGTTATATATTCAAGGTTGTGACACCTGTGTGTTGGGATCCTAATAAATAAATAAATTTAATTAACTTCCCTTAGCTATGGGGCCGTGCCAAAAGGGGGAGGAGGGGTCAGAAGACATGTGTATCAACACGTTTTTTTACTAACTTGCAAATAGCGTAAATAATCTTTATCCAAAACCACCTACAATTTAAATACTTTATCTTGTCATTACGTAACAGAACGTAAGTCAATAATATGGCGCTGTCATTTTATACAACCGGATTAGTAATGTACGGTACTTACCTATGTAAAAAAATACACTAGGGGGGAGGGGTGGAGAACCTCACCATTTTATCAAAGGATATATCACCAGGGCCCTGTTTAATAAACATTACAAATTGTAAATTGTAATTGTAAATTACAGGCTACAATTCTACAAGTTTCTGTTCAATAAAGAATACAACTTACAATTTTACCATGGTGGAAAATCTACAAAATTGTAGAATTGTAACTACAATTTTACAAGTTTCTGTTCAATAAACATTTTCTTTCTACAGGTGACAATTTACATATTTGTAGGGAAAACTGTTTTATTGAACGCATAATTGTAGTTACAAGTTTACATATTTTGTAAATTGTATTACAATTCCGACAGGTGGACTCGCCTTTTGTAAGAACTTTTTACAATTTTGTGTCTCCACCTAACAAGTAAAGAAAATTGGAAATAAAAGTAAAAAAATGGTCCTAACAAGTAGTAGTGGAAGTAGTGACAGTAGTGATGATGAGTATAATTATAAGTGAACGGCAGCGGCGAGTTTTTCGTAAACGGAAAAACTTAACTTTTAATGTGACACATTTTACGTTCAACGAAAAATTTCGGGTCTGTAAAACTACCGTCGAATATTTGATTACAAAAATTGGACATGCTCTGAAATACGATCAGGATCATGGATGATTCTGCCATAACACCATTTCGATACCTAAAGTTACCCAGTATTACATTAACTATTCCGATTAACTTAAAAATCTACTTACTATGGTCCGTTTTCTAAAGTTTTGCCACGTCGTATCATGTAGGTATTTCCAATCTTTGCGAAAGATGCTCAAAGATTTTAATTGTTCACCAATGTCCTTCCACTTTTTTATTTTTATATCGTGAGTAAGTATATCACTAAACCTACCAAATAAAATATCCTTATTCGCGTATATTAAGGCAATAATCAATATTTTGTTAGCATGCTCCATGCCTTTCGTTACGAAATAAACAAATAAGAAACAAAATGTTTTTGAAATCTACCCTTGTTAATTGTCAACAAAAACTTACAATTTTATGTAAATTGTAACTTACAACTACAAATTTGTAACTACAATTTTGTCATCGAGTTCTACAGGCGTTTTCTACATATGTAAAGGTTTATTAGACAGAATTTGTAATTACAATATTTGTAAGGTTTTTACTTGTAGATTTTTTACAGAATTGTAAGGTTTATTAAACAGCACTTGTCATAAAAACTTAAAAATATGTAAGTTTTTTACAAAATTGTAGAATTGTAATGTTTATTAAACAGGGCCCAGGAGGTAGGGGGTCCAAAAATCGCCAAAAACATGGACGGCCCCTAACACAGGAAGTAGGGTCAAGTGGGGAACAGTGATATCTTTGGCTGTCTTTTGTTAAGCTTCCGAACTAGGCATGTTTGAAAATCACCTGGTGGTTTGATGTATTTGTTGCCTAGTATATAGACACCCAACTGCCGCACTCAGAAACGTCAAATGAACTTTATTTGTTACTTAAGAATAAATATTGACACTTATTTCAATGCAGATAAAGACTATCTATAATTTGCTAAGATCTCTGGTTGCGGCAGAAAGAGCAGTAAAGAAAGCAGAAAAATTCACTAAGACCTGATTCGCCCAATCTTAATACGATACTAAATCTATGGTATAGCGCGTTCATTCCATACAAAATTGCCGTTCTATACAAAACAGAATATTAATAAATAAATATTTCACAAAATCACTAACATTTATTTGACTCCGAGATACTTAGGTACCTCGCTTAAGCACCTGTGTTACGGATATCAGAATCAACAGTTGGATTTTAAATATATATACCTACATCTTATTTACTTTTGTTCTGTAAATACATACTTATAATACATAAAAAACACCCAGACTAATACAAACAGACATGTTCATGCACACACACCCAGACCAATACAAACAGACATTTGTCTTGTGCGGGAATCGAACCCGTACCTAACCCTTGTACAAAAGGCAGCGTTCACTACCATCGATCCAAACGTTAAATATTGGTCGAATCGGTCCTAAAACTGTCTGTGTCACAATTCTCGAGTTCCTCTCGAGTAAGTTTCCTTCGAGACCTCATTTGTCTATTCTCAGAACTTCACAATTGAAATGGTTCGAATGAACGTCGTTCGAACTACGTTCGTATACGAATTTACTTGTCAAACTTCATTTTGAGGTTATCTGACAACAAATATAACATTATTTAAAATACGAATCTAACTCACAGAGTACTTTGTTTTATAGGAAAATCTAACTGTTACTGGGTGGCACAGAAAATTATTATGTTTGTGAAATCATAAATATTGGCAGGAATTTTTTTTATGTTGCACGATTTCCATCTCTTTTTCAAACTTTTCACAAAAAAAAAACAAACAAAATGGAGTTTTAATTTTCCGAAGATAAAATCACAGAATACTTTTTACTTAAAATATGTAGTGTTTTTAATATGATACAATTTCATGTTGACTTTGGCGCGTTCCTTTTCACCCGACAACAGTGCACGAAATATTCAAATATTAAATTTTCTAATAAAATTTTCTAAATTATTGGACATACTAAGCAAAATTAATAGCTTTATTAAAATTTATGACAATAACTCTTATGATGAATATTAAATTTGGTCTCTGCAGCATTTTCAAAAATGAAGTCCTACATGCAGTACCCATGATTGTAATGGAGCGTTAAAAATATTGTCTATGATACGTTTGACTTCGTAGTTCGATCGTAAATTGTTCTATTGGTGCAGAGAATAGAGTTTATTTCGAACTTTTACAGTAGAATCGGAACATTCGTATACGAACTACCTACCACACGTAAAAAGTTCGAGTGGCCTGAGAATTGTGACCTTTCTTCTTCATCATCTTGGCGTGTAATTCCCAATTGCGCCCAAAGCTTTCGCTCTGGAGGCCCGGGTAGGTACGGTCAGCATCAAAAGTAGCTTTACACTTTAGTACCATATCAAAGTAACTGTTCTGCCAAAGTACTCTGTGGTTCTGCCTATTATAGGCAGTTTTCAAGGGGTTCGTAAAAATGTTACTTCGACATGGTACTTAAGTGTTAAGTTACTTTTGATGCTGACCGTACCTACGCTTTCATTCTTTTTATTTTAGCCTAATATGCCTAAAAGATATTCTGCCTATACTAAAATATATCTGAACTAGAAGTTCAAATACCTAATTGGTATTATTAGTTTCTAGTTTTTAGTGCACATAATATAAAACGGTTTAACTTAAAAGTTTTTTACCGATTTTTTATTTAACATAGAAAGATTGATAAATTCAATGACCGTTATTATTATTTTATTATTTGATAGAAATGGGGTGAGCCCTGCATCTCATAGCCACTGCGACCAGTAGATGATCTATTGTGGCAGCCCCGTAACCTATTACCTACAGCACCTCATGTAGCTCCAGTTCCAGGATAAACCCGAGAATGGAGCTGATGGGGGAGCTCTTGATCTCGTCATCTGAGATCATGTGTGCTCCCAGGTGCCGGCTTCTGCAGCGGTGCAGCGCTATGCACTCGCCTAGGACGTGGATAATCGTTTCCTCGTCCTCGCGACAGAACCTGCAGATTTTGGTATCTGAAAGGCGCATGTTGTGCACGTTCTTGTTTAATTTGCAGTGCCTTGTGAGGGTCCGAGTGAGTGCCCTAACATGTCCTCTACTCAGTTTTATTATTTCTACAGCTCGTCTCTGATCGAACGCCTGTATCAACGCCTTAGACTGTTCTAGTCGAGGTAGTCTTTTCCAGAATTCAGTGCTTTGCTTATGCTCCCACTCTTTTAACTCGAACCTGACCATGCAGGCTGGAACGCCATTTATTGGTTTCGGTCCGAGTAGTGGGCTCTCTGCCCTGGCCTTTGCTAGCACGTCAGCGACTTCGTTGCCTCTGATATTGCAGTGTCCCAATACCCAAATCAGATTTACGATGTTGGCATTGCCAAGCTGGTTTAGGAGCAGGATACACTCGCTAGTGAGTTTGGAGTCAAGTTCACAGGATGTTAACGCCTTGAGGGCAGCTTGACTATCTGAGAAGATGAATATCTTCTTATTCTGGAGATTCATTTGTAGACTCTCTTGGACACAGCCAATTATTGCGAAGACTTCTGCTTGGTACACTGTGTTATAGCGACCCAGGTTGGCGAATTTGCGTATTCCGAAGCGATCATTACAAAATCCCGCCCCGGATATGCCCTGCTTCCTGGAACCATCCGTATACCAAACGATGTCATTCTGCTTAACAATTCCGGGAGTTCCAGACTCCCAGTCTTGACTACTAGGTAACAAGACTGTAAACCGCTTATCGAAGCGGTGTTCACGAATCATGGCGTCAGAGGGCATATCCATCGGAATTTTCATTGAATTGTAGAGGTTTCTCATGCCCCTAGAATACCATCTCGTCCTCCCTCTGATTATGACCGTTATTACAAGGTTACGTTGTCGAATTTTGTTAAAGTGTCAAATGTGGCCTTTTATTTTGGCCCAACTTTACATTCTACTTTTTTAGAGTCCTGACCCTAGCGCTACAAGGGGATCTAAAAGCCTAGAGTCCAGTCAACTAATTTGAATCATGGCCGATCGTTTCTTTTGTACTCATAAAATGTTATGTTCTAGGCGAGAGGTGAGCAAAAACATCTTTTAGCTTAACGTTCATGGGTCATATTAATGCTGGTGAAACGTTCAAAATCTTTAAACTGAAGAAAGTAAATAAAACAATTAAGTTACATATTCATTTTATTATTTTAAAATGTCAATGCTACAACGATATTTATCGAAGATAACCTTCAAATTCGCCACACGATTTGCAATATTTAATTAATGCTGTTTTCGGAAAGAGTAAGTACGGTAGTCTGAGACTTCTACTCTCCGTTGGTTCTCATCTACTACAAATATTTTAATTAGTTCCTCATCAGATTCCAAGTCTGTGGAGTCTGTAGCGGTCGTGCGATCCATTACTACTTTAAAGGCTTTTACTCCTGAAAATAAATATGTAAATAAATAAATACTAAATAATTCACAACATCACATACATTGATCTGTGACGTCGAGATAGGTAGCTCAATCTTCTGTGTTACGGATATCAGAATCAATAGTGGGATTACAAATATATATAATATACCTACTTTTCATTAGCCGTGTGGTCCCCGGCAGAGTAGAATAGGCCACCCTCACTCTTACCGAGGTGTCGTAAAAGGCGACTAAGGTAAAGCTGCTGGCATGATCATCAGCACCCAGAGAAGGAAAACTCTGCATTTATATCAAAACCTTCGCCAACCCCTCTGCCAAGCGTGGTGAGTATGGCAATTACCCCTCATGTGGTTGAGGGAGCCCCTGCCTTAGCAGTGACTTAAATGTGCTGATGATGATGATGATACTTTTCATTTGTAAATACATACTTATAATACATAGGAAACACCCAGACCAATACAAACAGACATGTTTTTGCACAAAAATGTTTGTACTGTGCGGGGATCGAACCCGCAACCCTTGGTCCAAAGGCAGCGTTCACTACCTCTGTTCCAAAGGGGTCGTCAAAATAATTTGCTTATTATTTTTATTTCAATGTAAGTAGACTAACTGTTACAGAATCGGTTTCATGCAAATCTATCTTTATACAATAGATTTATCCACGGATAAAGATTTGCCGAATCGACCAATCATAGGCTATGATTGTCCGAATCGGCAATTAGTGTTAGAAAATGTTTGTAAACAACAGCCGTGTGGCAGCAGCTGTAGTACAACGTAAGAATAATAGCTGTGAGGTGTACCCTTTACCTGGGCATCATCATCCCATTCTGATCAGTCTGAGAAGTCCTCCTACGGCGGCTAGACGTGTGTAACTCTTTACTGAAACGATTCAGTGATCCGACTCAGCCAAATCATACACTCTTCCGAATCTGCTCCGAATGTATCATTCGATTCAAATGGATCTCGAGTTCGATTGTCCCGAGTGATTCGAATGAGCTGAATAATCCGATGAGCCGAATAATCCAAATGAGCTTAATAATGCAAGTCAGCCGAATGATTCGAATGAGCGGAATGATCCGATTAGCCAAACGATCCAAATGAGCTGAATGATTCGAGTGAGCCGAATGAGCGGAATGAATCACAGATATGTCTGAGAGTCGATGTTTCAAATGAAGCGTTTCACTGTTTCGCATCTCTGCACTGATCCAGATGCAAATGTTTCAATCTTTTGAAAGATACGTGTTTGCCAAGTCTAAAAGCGGCGCAGCTGTCAAGTCGCGTATCAAGCTGTTAGCGCAAAGGCGTCCAAACAAAGGAGACACAGAGCGGGTGTAATAAAGAGGGGAACTCCGATTCGGTCGTAATGTTCTGTTCGCGCTAAGGCCCCCAGGGGTTGGTGGTTAGTCCTTGAATAATGTGACCTGACTGCCTCGGTGGCGTAGTGGTTAGTGGAAGCGACGGCTGTGTGAGAGGTCCCTGGTTTGATCCCCGGGTCGTAAAATTTGTACCTAAGTTTCAGGTGAGAAATTCTTAGTGTTAGCCCGGAGTCTGGAAGTTAGCGGTCTTGTATTTCCGTGCCTCGGAAAGCACGTTAAGCCGTTTGTACTGCGCCCAATCCCTGTTGTGTCACGCTGGTGTCCCATAGGAATATGAGGGTAAGGGAATAGAGAGTGCACTTGTGATTGCGCACACACTTTAGCACTATAATATATCCCGCGTGCGTAGCTGATCGTTGAGATTGGTCGCCGTAGCCGTAATCGGTTGGAGTATATCGGGCGCGTAGTCAATGGTGCTCCTAATCTTTAAAAGCTTACCTGAGGGAGGGATTGCAAACATGTAGTCTTGGCCTTTTTTTAATGTCCTATCAGGGTCTTCGTGAAAATAGTCCTGTAAAAATGTAAAACTTGAGGTTCGACCCCTAGCCATGTTTGGTATAAAGCTACTGACTGTTACATATGCTCATTTGCTTTTTTAACATACTAAATATGAGCATTTTTAGCGGACCCAACATCTCAGGCAGCTAAGCAATTAGCTGATATTTTTAGTACATAAATGATCCTCTCGTCCCGTGCTGTAAATATTAATCTTTAAGTCATGTTAATTTCGGTTAAGGTTCGATGGGGCTGACATGTCTATGAAGACCAAAGCCTCTAAAATAAATAAAGAAAAAAAATATGAGCATGCTTAAGGAACTGTTCACATTTGCTATCAAAAAACAAGCTATTATTCATATTTTAGCATGCTTAAAAATAACAAACCTGTTTACATGTGCTAAAGCACTCTACCACACGCCCCTTCCGCCCGCACTGCAGGTAGCATGCTTAAAAATCGACCGGCGTGCGATTTTTGAGCATGCTCAAAATTAGCATGCTTATTTGCAGCACGTCCGTCCACACATGCTACTAAGTAGCACTTGCTCAAAAGAAGCATGCTTTATGCATGTGTAACAGTATCTTTAGTGTTGCGTCGATAGTCGACCTATCGATAGTAATATCGATAAGTAGTATTGCTATTAGTCAAAACTATCGATAATATCGATAGTGTATTTTTATGAGAAAGAGAGGCAAACTAGCAAGCGAGTCACCTGATGGTAAGTAATCACCGCCGCCCAGTCACACCAGAGGGAGTGGAGGCGCGTTGCTGGCCTTTTAGGAAGGTTACGTTTTTTGAAGATCCCAATGTCGTACCGGTTTGGAAATACCGCTGATGGAAGTTGATTCCACAATGAGGAGGGGCGTGGCCATCAGACCAGGAATGATAATTTGCTGAGTTCCCGCTGCGCCTCTAACAGTAGCGTATTGGCGCCCCTTATCAGTAGTAGCGTAGTGGGTGCGAGGGGTGGGGGCCGCACCGGAGGGGACTTAAAGGGGACGGTAAAATCTCAGCTTTATCCAAGGGGGGGGTTCATGGAAGAAAAGGGGACAAAAACGTCACCGTCGCTAACATTTAAGAAGTAGGCTTCATTCTGGGGAATAGAATCAAAGAAGGTAAGGGGGCCGGCATTCGAACTCGGTCTCACAGTATGGAAGGCGCGTTCTGAACCACTGAGCTACCATCGCTCTTCTATCTTGAAGAGTCATCAACTGCTGAATTTATAGTAATTTTGTTTAGTAAAAATATGATGATTACCGTCAAGTTGCTGACATCGCGATCATATCTCATGCCAGCAATAAGTGGAACATCTAAGTAGTTCACAACTACATAGGCCTGTACAGTATTTTTACTGTTCCTCTCTATGTCCCGACCCCAAAAAGAAACCATAAATTGGTCTGCGTATGCCTGCAAAGATTATTTCAAGGATTAGAAAGAAAAATTAAATTGTAAATTTAAAAACCCCCGACGGCGGCCATCTTGGATTTGAAACTTGTCACAATAAATATATTCTGTTCGGTATATATTCTATCGTATAAATATATCGGGAGCTTCGTAGCTCCCAATGCCATAGACAGACACACAGACAGGTCAAACTTATAACACCCCGCCATTTTGGCGTCGGGGGTTAAAAAAGCCGGCCTTAGTGGGAGTCGGACTCGCACACGAAGGGATTCGTGCCATTATCTTTATATACCTACTAGAGACCCGCTCTCACTTCGTTACGGACCATTAATTCCACTTTATACCAATGGACAACATTTCAAAATTGCTAAGCTCTGAAACAAAAAATACCAATTCTTTATTTACTTTTCCGCGGCTCGAATATATATTTATTCATTTTTTATATTGCTTATTTACTGAGAAAAAAATTAAAAACTAAAAAACGTAAGATGACGTCATCGGACGGCAGAATGTAAAATATTTCTTTGCTTAGCACATTATAGTTTTAAATTTACGAAATGCCAAACCCATGACATGCAACTGTCAAAAAAAAAGACAACTTGTCAACGTTGAATGAATGAATGACGTTGACAATGTTGACACTAGTATCTTTACATTTGACAGTAGTACCTTTTTTTTATTAAAACAATGATAAGCAAAGGAATATCGCTGTATTCAGCCGTCCGATGACGTCATTTGGCGCTTACGTCTATTTAGAATATAAAGATTTTAAATAATTATTTTATGCATGAAAATGGACAAATTTTGAAAAAAGAAAAAATATGGGTCTGTTAATTTTATGTCTATTTTCATATAAAAAAAACAATATGGACATGTTAAAAATATGAAATGTTGTCCATTGATGGCGCTAGATGTCGATTAAATCGCGCAAGCGTTTCGTGTTATCGGATTATCTATAACCGTCGCCGCGTCTGTATTACTTACCTCTTTATAATTAGTATAGACTAGCTTTCGCCCTCGGCGTTGCCCGTGTAATATTCGTTTTTGTTTATCTCACAATAACCTTACATTTTACGAATTTCGGCCGATGCCCAGGTTTAAAATACTTGCAAGTATTGTTGTAATATCGAGTGCGGCCTCGTACGTAGTAAATACCTTGAACGTATTACAAGTATTTGGGCTCACACCTGGTTTACGGACTTGGAAGCAAAAACCAGGTATTAAGGTGTCGGGTAGGGCACACTAGCGACGCCAATCGATTTTAATTGTTAACTACTAAACCGGATCTATTTTAAACAATTTCGGGGCTACAACCTCTAAGCAAACACTTATACTATTTATTAAATAACCATGCACAAATGTTGGGTCCGTGCACAAACGCGAAAAATTTATTCACGCCAAAAGTGGCCGCTTTTGGCCTGAATCAATTTTTTGCGTACGCGTTGGACCCAATATTTGTACATGGTTATCTAATAAATAGTATAAGTGTTTGCCACCTTAAGGTGACGGGTAGGGCACACTAGCGACGCAAATCGATGTTAATTTTTAGCTACTAAACCGGATCTATATCTTAGATCTTAAAACCTGGTCGCGTAAATACGCTCCATCCTTAGTTTCTTCAATTACAAATAGTGTAACTTAACACGCCTCTATCTTTTACATATGGTTAGATAAGAGCTTTTTATATTTTATGTTGTATGTTAGCCCCCATTTTTAGGGTTCCGAACCGGAAAAAAAAACGGAACCCTTATAACATCAATTTGTTGTCCGTTCGTCTGTGTGTCTGTGTATCAAGACCCATTATCTCGGGAACGCGTGAAGGTATCGAGTTGAAATTTAAACCAAGTAGTATAAGTACTAAGGTTTAAATCAAAATACTATATTGAGAAAAAAAGATGCGGTAGTTAATTTCACCGTATGTCGACCCTCCCAAGGAATCAAATCCTATGGGGTAGGTACTTCCCGTTGACCTGCCGAGAGGTTGTAACCGAAACTGAACCGAAATTGTTTAACTACCCGTGACCATAAGTGAGCCAGGCTCCATAGAAAAACTGCCAAACCGCTTTAAGAAATAATATCTATTTACAGTCGGTTTATATGGAATATTTAAGGCGACGGGTACCCCTAACTAGCGACACCAGTCGATTTCAATTGTTAGCTACTAAACCGGATCTATTTTAAACAATTTCGGAGCGGCAGGCCCTAAGCAAACATTTATACTATTTATTAAATAATTGTGCACTACTTTTCTGTATCTACACTCGAAATTTCGATTAACGCCATAAGTAGCCGTTTTTGGCAGTAATACAAATTTCGAGTACAAATTCAGACCCAAACCTTAAGTCTCTATAAGTATTATATAAATAGGTAGTATAAGTGTTTTTTGGCCGTGTGGTCCCCGGCAGAGTAGAATAGGCCACCCTCTTTCTTACCGAGGTGTCGTAAAGGGCGACTAAGGTAAAGCTGCTGGCATGATCATCAGCACCCGAGAAGGAAAACTCTGCATTTATATCAAAACCCTCGCCAACCCGTCTGCCAAGCGTGGTGAGTATGGAAATTACCCCTCATGTGATTGAGGGAGGCCCGTGCCCCAGCAGTGGGGACTTAAATGGGCTGACAATGACGATGATAAGTGTTTTCCGAAATTGTTTAAAACATATCCGGTTTAGTTGCAAATCATCAACCCGTCACCGTTCCACAAGCCAAAAGGGAATAGGTATTTGGAGAAACGATTTGAGAAATTTTAACATGCTAACTGTTGAGGATCGACGACTGGACCAGCTTCTTTTATATTTTTTACGTTTTATACGTTTTTACAGTTTTTGTCATATTATAGTTTTGTTTTATGATTGTCTTTACTGTCTTGGCTGAGACCTTGATCGTGGAAAATATAGTATTTGCCATTAGCCGTTTTTATTGGCGTCCCTTCACCAGCGTACTTATACAGTCCAATCACACTAACGTTATAAATAAATAAATATTTCACAACATCAAATACATTGATCTGACTCCGAAATAGGTAGCTCAAGCACCTGTGTCACGGATATCAGAATCAACAGTGGGATTACAAATATATTCATATAATACTTTTCTTTTGTAAATATATACTTATAATACATAGGAAACACCCAGACCACTACAAACAAACATGTTCATGCACACAAATGTTTGTACTGTGCGGGGATCGAGCCCGCAACCCTTGGACCAAAGGCAGTGTTCACTACCACTGTTCCAAACGGGTCGTCAAGTTATATAGCTGCTACTATTTCACATTAATTAGAGAAAAAGGTACTATTTCCCTTTGAGATACGAAACCCCAAAAAATACAATTTAATTTTACAAAATGCAACAAATACAGATTTCCCTATATTTAGGGAATTTACCCCGAAAAAAAAATGGCAACACTTTTGTTGTATTTTCTCCTCTAGAATTAAACGTTATTGCGAAAAATATCACAAATGGACATGAATTTCCTGTGAAAGGTGACTTTTTGAGACTATTTATTTTTTCTTGTGTTATTTTTACATGGTAATATGTTTGTTGTTAAAATCCCGGTATATTTGCACTTACTAGCCTAAATAGTGAAGACAAAAATCCAGGCCTAGACTTGGTATCTTGGTTCAGTGCAATAAGATCCTTGTTAAGCAGTATATCCCGAAAACCTGGTTTTATTGTCGCCAGATCCGTGCTAATCATCAGTGGAAAGCTCATCAGCGCCCATAAAGCCATTTGGACCCGGGCTTGCTGTTCCGAAAGTCCGTGATTGCCTATCAGAAGCTGTAACAAAAACAAAACATATTTCATATTTGACTAATCTCAAGATCATCATTATCATAATCATCATTTCAGCCAATAGACGCCCTCTGCTGAACATAGGCCTCCCCCATTGTTATCCACACTGATCGGTCCTTTTTTTTATAGAGGCTCAGTAATAGAAGAGCCCAAGTTGCTATTACAACAGAAGCGATGTCAAGGCATAATCACCACCGTTGGCACCGCCATACTCAAAAATCAAAATCAAAAAATCAAAATAAATACATTTATGGATATATGGACTTAAATTGAATAAAGACATTTTTCATTTGAAAAACGTGGCCTTCACTCGAGGACCTTTCCGCCCGAGCGGCCTCCTCGTAATGTGCCCTTTTTTATTGACGCTGGGGAATGCCTCCTTATGCATACCCTCCTGCCGGGGGCGAGGTAGGTTATGCCAGGCTCTCCTCTGGCAGGGGCTACTCCTAGCGAGAAGCCGGCCAGAGGCATACCGACTAAACCCCAGCGACGTGCCCTGTGCCCTGTCCATTGCCACTTGAGGCATGCCATCCTTTGATCTATGTCTGTGACCTTGGTTTTTCTCCGGATCTCATAATTTCTGATACGATCACGCAATTGTTCACATTTTCACTAACTACAATCTGTAAATAGTGCAATTGTGTACTAATAAGTAAGATAGATTGTATCGATACTCGATAGTCAGTAAAAGACGTCCCTTTTGATTTTTTGGGCTTTATAATGCAAAGATATTTTTTTTAACTGCCTCCAATTTGGACTACCCTCTTTTAGAATATACAGTTTTTAAATAATTATTATCAGAGAATGGGGAGGAAATAATCGAAAAAGAAAAAAAACGTATGGCTTATTTTTCGACAAGCTATCAAAATAAAATAGAAAATAAGCACCTCAAAAAAATTTTAATGTTGTCAATTATATAAAATAAAATTCCTAGAAGTTATACAATTTCTAAACTTAACTTATTTTCGGTGACACATACAAAATATACGCAACGCAACATTTAGGTAAGTTACCTTAGCCGTGTGGTCCCCGGCAAAGTAGAATAGGCCACCCTCACTCTTATCGAGGTGTCGTAAAAGACGACTAAGGTAAAGCTGCTGGCATGATCATCAGCACCCAGAGAAGGAAAACTCTGCATTTATATCAAAACCCTCGCCATCCCGTCTGCCAAGCGTGGTGAGTATGGCAATTACCCCTCATGTGATTGAGGGAGGCCCGTGCCCCAGCAGTGGGGACTTAAATGGGCTGACGATGGCCTTAATGCAACGCAATTACGGGGATGGTGCATTTCTCCCTTACCATATCTGCATCGATCCAGCGTCCTGAACCAATGAGAAACTGACTAGCATAATATCCTGAGCGGGGACCAATAAAATACAAAGCATCATAGAGAGATTGCCATGAATCTTGTATGTCCTTCTTATTGCTACGCCAAAGGTTGCATGTTTCTGCGACGGCCGGTAGCTTGGTACCATCAGGCTGGAAAAAGAAATATAGTAATTTTAATTTGGTCCATGAAAGCGTACTCCAGCGAGGTCTCCCTTCAAGAGACCTCCCTCTGACACTTAAGCGCAAACTCATCGACGTCTTAATTTTGCCCATCCTTACTTACGGTGCGCAAACCTGGTCGTTAACAGAAAATCAGAAGTCCAAACTCAAGATTTGCCAAAGAGCTATGGAGCGTAGCATACTACGGATCAAAAGATCAGATAGAGTGCGCAACTCTTACATACGCTCCAAGACGGGAATCGCGGATGTGGGACGAAAAACTGCGAAGTTAAAATGGGAGTAGGCGGGCCATGTACGCAGAATGAACCCTGAAAGATAGACAAAAATCGTCACCCAATGGCAACCGACCGATGGACGTCGACTACGCGACAGGCCCAAAAAAAGATGGTGTGACGATTTCAATACGTATCTCCAAGAATGGCAAGTAAAGGCATTGAATAGGGGGAAATGGAGAGACTTGGGGGAGGTCTTTGCCCAGCAGTGGGACTCTACAGACTGAATTAAAAAAAAAAGTAATTTTATACATAAGTTGGCATTTTTTTTATTAAAATGACATTACCAGCGTATGGAACCGCCACAGCAAACTCGTTTTTAGCGCCATGAGTTTATTGCCGAAGCTACAAGGCTAACATAATCAATTTTTTGTTTCTGCTGGAGCTTTATCGGCCATTGTTGCGGCACGCTTGCTTCGCTCGCTCAGCTGGCGTGCTGAATTTTCTACTGATAAGTTCCCGCTGCGCCCTTACGATACTTTACCATACACTGTACTGGGTGGCAATATTTGGAGGTGGAAAAAGTGAATCAGAAGCCGAAGTTCCCCAAAGGCCGATGTCAACCAACATTTATACGACCTCTTCCGATAAAGATTAGTGTAACAGTGGAGCAGCGCGCCTTGGCGGGGCTCCATATAAAAAAAAAATACTTACATCACTTTGGTACGCAGGCCAGCTACAAGCGAATACTATAGGGCGCCCAGTCTCGTTTAAGTACTTTCCGACTTTTGTAAAACCTAAAAAACATTGAATGGTTTAGTCTCTGTCTGTATGTACTCGACCACAAAAAAAGAACTCGACGCGACGACGCGCGTACGCGTTGCTTGCTGAAGAGTTCAAACGTGCTTTCTCTGAATTCCTCTGTCTGGGCTCCCTTACTGTAAGTATATTTACCAAAAAGCGAAACTTGCGCGATGTAATTAGAACCTAGTGCCATCTGCTAGCAAAGTTTAGAAGTAATAAAATCAGAAAAGGTAACAACTTTTAGTCACTATATTGTCCCGAAACACAGTCAGGGCGCGTCACTAATAGTCTATACTATAATATTTATAAGAGGCAAACTCTACAGACAGCGGCAGCGTTTATAGGCAATCTGAAAAAACGAAACGCTTGCGCGATCTAATCGACTGCTTCCGCCATCTATTGGTAAAAAGTGGAACTAATGTCCCGAAACTAAGTGCAGGCTACTAGTGGCCCAGTAACGTTTAAAACCTTTAAATTAAGCTACCTTCATCTAACCACACAGGGTCAGTATTACAGGCGGACAGTTTTAAATAGTCTATTCCCCACCCGGCAAAGGTGTCAATATCCAGTTTCTCGTTGTGAAGAATGCCCGGAAGCTCATCTGGACCGCACGTTGTTTCACCGTAATTTTGGTACAGTGCAAACTTTAGTCCCTTGCTGTGAACCTGGGGGTGGTTAATTAAGACATATAGCACTGATATTATAATACTAGTCTATAGTAACACACACACACACGCTACTTTTAGCATCGGCAATAAGCGACTTAGAGCCAATTCGACCAATGTTGTTCCGATACTAAATCTATGGTACAGCGCTGTCATTCTATACTTTAAATAAATAAATAAATATTTCACAACATATATATTGATCTGACTCCATGAAAGGTAGTTAAAAGCACCAATGTTACGGATATCAGAATCTACAGCGGAATTACAAATATAAGTATACCTACATTTAATATTTTTCTTTTGTAAATACCCAGACCAATACAAACAGACATATTTTTGCACACAAATGTTTGTACTGTGCGGGGAACCCGCAACCCTTGCTTCAGAGGCAGCGTTCACTACTACTGATCCAAACGAGTCGTCGATATCTGTCGTTATACCATAGATTTTTCCACGGATAATGATTGGTCGAATTGTCTTAGCCGATTTTTTTAATGCAGAATCTCACTATCTATCTATCTATCCACACCGTACACTTGAATTTTGTAGTAGCTACTCTTATTTAAATCTTGTGATAGGACTAACATCCACCTCCTTGGAAGACAAAGACCAGAGAAGTATACAACTTACATAATCCACAAGAGCCTTCATGCCGCTCGGGAAGCGTTCTCTGTCTGCCATTAGGCGGCCGTCAGAGTCCCTATCAGGGTCCATCCAGCAGTCGTCCAGGCCTACATACTCGTAGCCAGCTGCGAGGTACCCCTCGCTCACCATAAGGTCGGCAGTGCGCTTGATCAGGGTTTCACTAGCGAATAGAGCATTAAAAACAGTGAGAAACTACTAAAGGTGTTGTCCAAGATTGTATGGGCCTTGGGCGAGGACCTTGTACAGTTGGTAAAAAAAAAGACAAATATACCTGAAATACTTTGTAGCAGTCCAACTCCTTTAAAATTACTTCGTTTTCTGGTACAAATAAAAAGATCGCAAAAAATATAGCAATACTTAACAGCAAAAACCATAATGGCGGGAATGACATTTGTTTATGACATCTGTCACTTTTGATAATTTCAAAATCGCGTCGCGCATTAATTGTATCGTCGACTGCTTTTTACTATCAAAAACGAAGCTAGATTGTTCTAGAGATATCAAGACACATTAACGCAAAAAACAGAATAAGACGAATGACTTATAAACAAACTTGAAAAGAACGGTTATACGAGTTGTCAAAGTGACAGTCACCAGTGAAATCTGACAGCGGTTATCATTTATAGTTTATGGTATCTTTTCTTTTTTGTTTGGACGCCATTAAGTGGTTATATTATCTATGCTTTACTGAGAGATTTAATAAATGGTTTTCATTTTTGTACCACCATACAACACCACCACCATTTTTGTACCCCAATAAAAATGCTAAAAAACATTTAACATGTTTTTTTTAGCATTTTTATAACAATCAGTAGAATTTCCTTGATTTTTTGAAATACTGTACAATGTCTTCGCCACTCCGGGATATCACCATTATAAATGGACATGCAGGGCCGTAACTCATAGGGAGGCATATACTAAGATAATAATTACCTACTCATATTCTTTCTTAATTTTTTGTTTTTTGGCTCTCCTGAAAAGTAGCGATTTGTCCTTTAAGCCCTTTGACATTATAACCATCGATATGATAATCCGACATTTTGTGGCGGCGGCCATCTTGGATCAATTTGAACTCCACTGGTGTCGCGGCTGTCTATGGGCGGCGGCAATCGCTTACTATCAGGTGACCCGTCTGCTCGTCTGCCACTTATCACATAAAAAACCATCTAACATAGCTAACATATTTCAAACAAAAAAAAAACAAAATAATAATCGGTTCATCCGGTCGGGAGCCGCGATGCTACCGACCAGACACACACACACCCGCACAGAGACACATCAAACTTATAACACCCCGTGAATTTTTGAACCCGTGAACGTGGCTGTAAGGGGGCAATCTACCACCTTCCTGCCCCAAGCCAACCTCACCTGCCCGTGGTGCATCCTGCTAAATTACCAACGAGGCTCTGGCGACCGACCGATGGCGGTATAACCACGGCTTTGACGTGGCCAAATACGCCAGGCCAGTGACGGGCAGCAGCGTCACTGGCGCAAAAATCCACGTCCTGCGATCGCCAACCCGCCTGCCCAGCGTGGCGATTATGGGCAAATCCTCCAATGCGAGTAAAACTACAGCCACGGCCCCCAGTTCCCGGCAGTCCCGCTATTCCTGGTCATGGTGGCGACCATGGTAACGGCGGGACGGGGGGTGCGAAGAATCTCCGGGCTACGGGAGGCCACCACAACAAACTGACCCTGGCGACGTACAACGGACGCACTTTGCGGCTTGATTCGCATCTGGCTCAACTCGAGGTGGAACTTGGGAAAATAAGGTGGCACATCCTTGGTTTAAGCGAAGTCCGAAGAGAGGGCGAGGACACCGTAACCTTGGAGTCGGGCCACTTAATGTACTTCCGCGAGGGAGACCAACATTCTCAAGGCGGCGTCGGGTTTCTGGTCAATAAGTCCCTCTCTGACAACGTAGTGGAAATGTCTAGCGTGTCGAACAGGGTAGCGTACCTCATCATCAAGCTCACCGAGAGGTACAGCCTCAAGGTGGTGCAAGTGTACGCACCGACTTCGACACACTCAGACGATGAAGTGGAGGAAATGTTCGATGACATATCGAGGGCCCTCCACTTCACCACCAAAACCCACTACAATGTTGTCATGGGGGACTTGAACGCTAAAGTGGGAGTACAGAATTGCAACGAATCGGTAGTAGGATCCCATGGATTTGGAGTTAGGAATCATAGGGGGCGGATGCTTGTCAACTTTCTCGAACGAGAGGGACTCTTCTTGATGAACTCTTTCTTCAAGAAGCAGCCCCAAAGAAAGTGGACGTGGCAGAGCCCCGACACTATGACTAAAAACGAGATCGACTTCATCATGGCGGACAGGCGGCATATATTCAGAGATGTCTCCGTGATCAACAGGTTCAATACCGGTAGCGATCACAGACTTGTCCGAGGCACTCTGAATATCGACTTTAAAGCCGAACGAGTCCGCTTGATGAGGTCAAGACTCCGGCCTACTCTACTGCAATCCATGAAAGGATCTGAAAAGTTTCAGTTAAACCTGGAAAACCGATTCAATGCCGTGGAAACCACAACGGACGTTGACCAGAACCTCGAAAATGTGGTTCGAGTCCTCAGGGAAGAAGGCACGAGATTTGTAACATGCAGCGCAAAGGTAGGAAGTCGAAACTCTCTGATGAGACCTTGGGGCTAATGAGACAACGACGTGAGCAACCACCGTCCACTTCGTCAGGAAAACGGACTCTAAACCGGGAGATCAGTAAACTAGTGCGACGCGACCTCCGGTGCTCCAATACTCTCTCGATTGAAAGAGCTATCGAGCAGAATCGGGGATCGAAGGTTTTCGTACAATCTCTCGGAAGAAGCCACCTGACCAAGCTGACCACATCACATGGAGAAGTTGTTGCTTCAAAGCCGGCGGTCCTTCGAGAAGTGGAAGACTTCTATGGCCGATTATACGCTTCGCATGCATCTCGACCTGATCCCGAAAATGAGGACTCTAGGGCCACATTAACACGCCATTTCACCGAAGACTTGCCAGAAGTCAGCATTGGCGAAATCGAGATTGCTCTTGGACAGCTGAAAAATGGAAAAGCCCCTGGAGAGGATGGCGTTACAACAGAGTTGTTGAAAGCTGGAGGATTACCCGTACTGAGGGAACTCCAAAAGCTCTTTAACGATGTCCTCTTCGAAGGGAGAACTCCGGAGGCGTGGAGTAAGAGTGTGGTCGTCTTGTTTTTCAAAAAGGGGACAAAAGCCACGTCTATAAGCTGTTCTCAAGAGTGATCACGAACCGTCTTGCGCGGAGACTCGACGAATTCCAACCACCGGAACAGGCTGGGTTTCGGAGCGGATACGGCACCATAGATCACATCCACACAGTGCGGCAGATTATACAGAAGACAGAAGAGTATAATCAGCCCCTGTGTCTAGCATTTGTGGATTATGAGAAAGCCTTTGACTCGGTTGAAATCTGGTCTGTTCTGGAGTCCCTGCAGCGATGCCAAGTCGATTGGCGATATATCCAGGTGATGAGATGCCTCTATGATGCCGCTACTATGTCCGTCCAAGTACAGAATCAGCAAACAAGTCCTATAACATTGCATCGAGGAGTGAGACAAGGGGACGTCATTTCCCCGAAATTGTTCACAAATGCAATGGAGGATATGTTCAAGACGCTGAACTGGAAGAGACGTGGCATCAACATCAATGGCGAATACATCTCTCACCTGCGATTTGCTGACGACATCGTCATAATGGCAGAAAACGCTGCAGGACCTACAACAGATGCTGAATGACCTGGCTGACTCTTCTAAATGCATCGGCCTACGGATGAACTTGGACAAAACCAAGGTCATGTTCAATGAACATGTTCTACCGGAACCGATTGCAATTCACGGTGCCGTCCTCGAAGTTGTTCAAAAATACGTATACCTCGGGCAGACTTTGCAATTGGGTAAAAACAACCTCGAGGATGAGGTGAATAGGAGAATCCAGTTAGGTTGGGCAGCATTTGGAAAACTACGCCGTGTCTTCGTTTCGTCGATACCACAGTGCCTAAAGACGAAAGTCTTCAATCAGTGCGTCCTACCCGTCATGACATACGGAGCCGAAACGTGGATACTTACGGTACGGCTGGTCCACAAGTTAAAGGTCGCTCAGCGGGCTATGGAACGAGCAATGCTCGGCGTCTCTCTCCGAGATCGAATCCGAAATGAGGTGATCCGGCAGAGAACCAAAGTTATCGACATTGCTCACCGGATTAGCAAGCTTAAGTGGCAGTGGGCTGGCCATATTAGCCGCAGAACCGACAACCGATGGGGTAAACGAGTTCTGGAGTGGAGACCGCGTCTTGGCAAACGTAATGTAGGGCGCCCTCTGGCTAGGTGGGAGGACGATCTGCGCAGGATGGCTGGAAAGAGCTGGATGCGAGAAGCCATGGATAGATCACAGTGGCGAACAATTGGAGAGGCCTACGTCCAGCAGTGGACTGCGATAGGCTGATGATGAACGTGGCTAATCTTTGCGATCAGTGGCCGTAGGCAAATCCGTGGATATATTAATATTATCTTAGTAAAAGTTTGTTCGTGTTTCCCTAATAACCCTGTATAATGAATTAGTCATTAATTAAGTAATTTTGTGTAAGTTTTCATGTATGAGGAAATTTATTTTTTCTTACTTGAGACACTCATTGCCGTCCTTTATGCAGTCCGTGTTGCACCCGTATCTCAGCCAGCTGTTCCAGCCCATGGGAGGCGTAAGGGCCAGCCCGTTGTCCAGCGCCGCAGCGTACCAAACCAGGCTTAGCGTACATAGTGCCAGGATCTGAGGGTAAGCTCTAATAAGGCTGAGAACATACTGAGTGGTTTCTTATACCCGAACCTGCAGTGTCAGCCTCATTACCGCAGCTATATCGCCCCAATAGAGTAGCGGATAGCGCCCCGGGCGGCGCTTTTTAGAGGGCGGAAAAATCTTGGCTACACGATGGGGGGCCATGATTTGGTCGAGGAAGAAAATAGGGCTGAAACCGTTACACTGCTAGGCGTAGCGTAGTGAGGAAGAAAATGAGAGCGGGTACAACACCGCTACGCCACTAGAACTTTTAAGGCGACAACGCGCCACCGCCACCACTCAAAAAATGTAAATACTTTCATAAAGTATTCATCAAAGGACTTTTTTTAAAAAAAAGTAAGAAACATTCAATATAAATCACTTGGCGGCGCTAGTATCATACCTTAAGGGGCGGCAAAATGTAGGCTTCTTCCTGGGGGAGGTTTCGAGGAAGGTAAGGGAGTCGGCAAAATCTAAGCTTCATCCTGGGGCAGGGTATGTAGAGGAAGAAAAAAGGGTGGCAAAATACACCAACGCTACTTCATTGAATACATCGCTACATAATTGCAAAAACGTCGCTAATTACGATACTCGACAACTGAAAGCCAAGATCGTACTCATTTTTCAAAAGTCTGGCAGCGCAATTGTGACTACTTTTACGTTGCAGGTGTCCATGGGCCACGGTGATCACTGACCATCAGGTGATACCTACGTCATCCCGTCTCCCGCCTATATCATAAAAAGATCAGACCGTAACAAACGAGAATATACCCGTCGCAACCAAACAAAATAATGTTTGTAAAATCGTAAATAACGTAATACAAACAAATGGCTTACTTCATCATCATCATCATTTCAGCCAATAGACATCCCCCAATCTTCTCTACACAGATCGGTCCTGTGCCGCCCGCATCCAAAGGATTCCCGCAACCTTCACCAGTAGTTCGTCGGTCCACCTTGTGGGAGCCTGCCACGGCTGCGACTTCCTGCACGTGGCCTCCACTCAAGGACTTTTCCGCCCCAACGGCAGTCTGCTCTCCTCGCTATGTGCCCTGCCCATAGCCACTACAATACATGCAATTCTTTGGGCTATATCTGTGACCTTAATTCTCCTGCGGTTCTTATCATTTCTGATACGATCATGCAAAGAGACTCCAAGCATAGCCCTCTCCATTGCTCTCAGGGTGACTTTGAGCCTCCTTAATCGGCACTTACTTACGTAAATGTATAAAATAAAAAAATCTCACCAAAAATTTCGCCATATTGTCTTACAGTATGTTCTCTACTTATTTTTTTTTTAAAATAAATCTAGCCAGTTACTGGCACGTAGCCTGGCGTAGAATGTTGTTTCTTTTTCTCTCCTATATTTAATTTATAACCTTTACAAAGCACTTTATCTTACATACCTTGCAAGACAAATTCTCGAAATTACAGTTTAATCGTTATTGTAAGCGTTCATGTATGACAGGTACGAGTATGATAAGTTAAATGGCACAAAAATTACAAGAATAACTATTCAATAGGTAGGTATATATTATTACTCGTACAACCTGTGCGAATAGATGCGCCGCCATTTCTGATCCCATTCTTTATCCGCACAGGTTGTACATCTACCTATTTAAAGTTTTAGGTCATAGATTAAGGTAATAATACTCTGTGTTAGGTTTAGGCTTAGGGTTTAGGTGCTTATTACCATGGTACAATAAACCGCGCGTTTTAATGCGACCCTAACTAGCGCGACACCATTCGTTTTTAATTGTAAGCTACTAAACCGGATCTATTTTAAATAGCTTGGGGGTTACAACCTCTCGGCAAACACATACTATTTATTAAATAACCATGCACAAATGTTGGGTCCAACGCGTACGCGAAAAATTGATTACCGCCAAAAGTGGCCTCTTTTAGCGTGAATCAATTTTTCGCGTACAAAAACGGACCTAACATTTGTGCATGGTTATTTAAAAAATAGTATAAGTGTTTGCCGAGAGGTTGTAACTCCGAAATTGTTTGAAATAGATCTGGTTTAGTAGCTAAAAATTTAAATCGATTGGCGTCGCGAGTGTGCCCTATGCATCTCTATACAGGTGCGGTAGAGAATGAATTGCGCCCGGCACGTTGCTCCAGTACTAACGCCTTCAAGGCCTCAAGCAATTTACTCTGTGCTTCAAGTATGGCTTACTATGAAAATGCTTAGTCTGATTAGGGTGCACGTCTATGCCAATTACTTACTTACTTAAGTTTCTCTTATTATTTTATGCTTTGGATTGAGTCAAGGGAGACATTTTAAACGTTAGAACCTCTACAGAATTATTCAGTGTTATAGGATCACCCCAATGGATACCTTCCTTTTTTGTTGTCCCTGGTGAAAATGCGTTACGCCGTCCCGAACGAGCACTGGAGGTGACCGGTGCAATGCCGGCGCGGGTATCCTAGTACCGGGCGCCGGCTGGCCACCTCCAACCCAAAGGATACCTACCATTATGCTTATTATAAAATATAACAAAAATAAAATTTTTGAAAATTATTTTTAAAATCATAGTGTTCTCCCATCCACCTCCTTTCAATCATAATAATTCATCCATTTCTTTTTCGGCCCTCTTCTGTTCTCTATTTTCTAACCAATTTAATTTACTTTAGTAATTTCTAGAATTTGTCTAAGTATTAGGTATGCTGTAAAAGTTTAAGTGTGTAATAAAGTTAGCTGTCTATAAATTACTTAAATAAAAGGCAGTAAAAGAAGTTAATAGTCAACGTCTAGGCTTAGTCAAACACCTGTACTTTCTAACACTGTAGATTTTACACAAAATGATGGGGTTCTTGGTAAGAACGATTTATAATATTGTATCGAATACATTATTTATTTATGTAGGTAAATAACCGACAAAACGATCGATGGTCGGATGAGCATGTAAGCTTTTTACTTATTTACAAAAAATAAAGTTTAGAAACTAAAACCCGACTACCAAAAAGTACGAATCAAGAAAATTGTCTCTTCTGAAATTATTATGCCGTATCGCCGTGGTACTATGCCACATTGATTTTATATATCTGTTTTGCTACAGTAGGTGGTAAAAAGAATTTTATAAAATCTCGAGCATTAGTCAAATACCCTATTCGCCCTTTGTAAGGACGAATGAATTGAAATATCGATTGGACTTCAATGTCGAGTGCATGAGAATATGGCCTCTGATGTGTGGATGTCTGCGTCGATGGCATTGATTTTGTCTCGCTAACTTTATTTAGATATCTTTTAACCGCGTTCAACACCGTGCATAGACTCTCTGACCCTGCGGAGAGAATCGCATCTCTATGCGTCTTTTACCGCCTTTACCATGGTGAATGTTCCGAGGAGCTGTTTGAGTTAATACCCGCTGCTGAATTTCACCACCGTACTACACGCCGTAAACTAGGATTCCACCCATACCATCTGGATGGGTGGAGGTCCACCGCCGCTTTACACGTCATTTTTTACCACGCACCTCCTCATTGTGGAATTAACTTCCCACAGGTATTTCCGAACCGGTACGACATTGAGATCTTCAAGAAACGAGCCTATACCTTCCTAAAAGGCCGGCAATGCATCTCCACTCCCTCTGGTGTGGCTGATGTCCATGGGCGGCGGTGATCGCTTACCATCACTCGCTGACTCGCTTGCTCATTTGTAACTACTTACTAACGTTAAAGCGTTAACCATAGATCCCGGCACTATACACGCTAAGCCTGGCTTGGCTCGCTGCGGCCCTGGACAACGGGCTGGCGCTGACGCCCCCCATGGGCTGGAGCAGCTGGCTGAGGTACAGGGTGCAACATGAACTGCGAATACTACGGCACAGACTGCCTCAAGTAAGGAAATATTTAAACATTAAGTAAATAACACACTTAAAATTTCATCTCGCGTTCAGGCGGGACCCGAACCCACACCTTCCACAATCTGGGTTAATGTTCTTCCAATTAGACCACTGAACGCGATAATAAGCCGACGAAATTTGTAAGTGCTGTCGCGAGATGAAATTTTTAAGTGTGTTATTTACTTAAGAATAAATTACAAAAGATTGCTATAAAAATATCAACTATATTTATACATTGTTTAACTAACTTTAAGTAGGCTACTCTATGTATCTTTGTAGCCCGAAAATATGGTACTTGTCCTAAAAGATTATACCTAACAATAACACAATATGTATAGGATATAGATTGTAACTTACACGCGCGGTGAAATTTATGGGTAAGTACGGTCAGCATCAAAAGTAGCTTCACACTTTAGTACTATGGTACTATAGTCAAAGGTCAAAGTAACCGTTCTACCTATTATAGTCGGTTTCTAAGGGGTACATACAAAATGTTACTTCGACATGGTACTAATGTGTTAAGCTACTTTTGATGCTGACCGTACATAATAAAATAAACGCTCTGATTACATTGAGAGTGAGACACACACACGTTTCGGCATGAATGGGCCGGCTCGGCCGGAGTGATACCAGGGCCTCACTGAAAACTGTGCTGTATTTCGCTGCGTGAGTGAGGGTATCGGAGGCCTAATCCGAGGAAAAGGATTTCAAAGGTTGACAGCGCACTTGTGATCCCACTACTGGTGTCATGAGCGGCGGCAATCGCTTACCATCAGGTGATCCGTCTGCTCGTCAGCCACCTATCACGGTTTTCTGTGAGGCAGTGGTATCACTGGTCGAGCCGGCCCATTCATGCCGACGCGTGGCTCTTCCACAATAATCGTACCTCGGTAATAAGTTTAACCGTACCCCGGACTTCTAAGCCACAGCTTTGGGCGCAAGCGGGAATAGCACGCTAAGATAATAATAATGGCTGGCTCGCGGCGAACTCTCCCCAGAAACTGAGGGCTTCGTCATAGTGATACAAGATCAAAACATCGAGACGAGGAACTACCAGAAGAATATCACTAAGACCAGAACAACAGACACATGTAGGAAATGCATTAGTTCGCCGGAAACCATACAACACATTACCAGTACATGCAGAGCAATAGTTCAAACAGATTATAAGCACAGGCTGAAAAACATACCAAATAATATTTGGCAAATATATTGACCTCAAAGACGAAATAGCTAGAATCTGGAAACTCAAAAGCGTCTCAGTAGTCCCCCTGGTTTTATCAACTACAGGAGTTATCCCCACCCAACTTCACAACTCAATAGCCAATATCTCTCCCTCAATCAACTAACGTTTTAATGCAGAAAGCTGTTATCTTGAATACATGCCGGATAGTCAGGAAGTTCTTACAGACAGACATACAATCCCCCAATATACATAATCCATCAAATCCGCAAACGAATTGTACGCCTGGCATTAACCCCCCTGAATTGCACTTGGCTTAGGTCCGTGCATATCAGTACACCAGTACCTTTTTAGATACTAAAGCTAAAACTATGTTTAAAAAAAAATCACAACATCACATACATTGATCTGAGTTCGAGATAGGTAGCTTGAGCACCTGTGTTACGGATATCAGAATCAACAGTGGGATTACAAATAAATAAATAAATAATAAATAAACATTTCACAACATTACATACATTGATCTGACTCCGAGATAGGTAGCTCGAGAACCTGTGTTACGGATATCAGAATCAACCGTGGGATTACAAATATATACATATATTACTTTTCTTTTGTAATTACATACTTATAATACATAGAAAATACCCAGACCAATACAGACAGACATGTTCATGCACACAAATGTTTGTACTGTGCGGGGATCGAACCCGCAACCCTTGGACCAAAGGCAGCGTTTACTACCACTGTTCCAAACGGGTCGTCAAAATATATAAGATGAGGAATCTGAATGTTTCATTTTGTTTTAATTTTATACTTCATTAGTGAAACTCTGATCAAGCGCACTGCCGACCTCATGGTGAGCGAAGGGTACCTCGCAGCAGGCTACGAGTATGTGGGCCTGGACGACTGCTGGATGGAGCTAGAAAGGGGCTCTGATGGCCGCCTGATGGCAGACAAGCAACGCTTCCCGAGCGGTATAAAAGCTCTCGCCGATTATGTAAGTTTCTATACTAATTCCGCTGTTCTTTTTATTCCAAGACTAGTGGCCCGCCCTCACATGGTTTCCGAACATTAGTTCCACTTTATACCAATAGATGGCGCTAGGTGTCGATTGCATCGAGCAAGCGTTTCTTGTTTCGGATTCCCTAAAAGCGTTGCCGCTTAGGTCTGTAGGATTTACCTCTTTAAAAATACTATTAATTCCTGACTGTCAAATAGACCGCTCTTAAGAAAGTAACTACCAATGACGGAATACACCTTGTCAAAACTCAAATTAAATTTTGAGTAAGGTATTATTAAATTATAGGGATCTCAATAATTTGACCAATATTGATCTTAAAAAAAACTCACCCATAGACGTACCTATAAGTCTATTTCAATTATGAAGTTCAGTTGACAGTTCGGTACTAGGGAAGTGCCCTTAGAAATCGATACTCAGCGGCATCGATTGTCGATTTGTCAATTTTAATCGAATTAACTTTCAACAACTAAGAATAATAGAAATTGTCGAAAGAACACTTTTACAACAGATTCATTTTCATTCGCGAATGATCGGCTTAAGGCGACGGGTAGCCTGACTAGCGACACCATTCGTTTTTAGGGTTCCGTACCTCAAAAGGAAAAAACGGAACCCTTATAGGATCACTTTGTTGTCCGTCCGTCCGTCCGTCTGTCAAGACCCTTTTTCTCAGGAACGCGTGGAGGTATGAAGCTGAAATTTATATCAATTACTAGGTCTCGTCACTTGAAGCTGTGAAAGAATCCAAACTTTTAAGCCAGCCAATCAAAAAGATACAGCCGATTATATCGTATTTTCATCAAATTTTCGACACTCGCAAAGGAATCAAAACCTACAGGGTACTTCCCGTAAACCAGAATCTGAAATTTGGCATGAAGGCATTATAATATAATGCAAATATAGGAAAATTGCGAAAATCATATTTTTTTAGTTTGTATAAATATATAAAGAATATTTATTTTAATAAAATGAAATTTACTACATTGTGTCTCACGGAACGAAATAAAAATGATCAAATGAAATTTTTATACCAAATACCTAGGTCTACTTCCCTTTAAGCTGTGAAAAAATCAAACTTCTAAGTGAACGCGATCAAAAGATACCGGCGGAACCCTCGGTGCGCGAGTCAGACTCGCACTTGGCCGGTTTTAATTGTTAGCTACTAAACCGGATCTATTTTAAACAATTTCGGGGTTACAACCTCTCGGCAATTGGTACGGTAATAGCATTAAGGACGCCAATTGTACTTTTTTATTTCTTGTGCTATAAAAAATAAATAAATATTCAAAAACAATTTGTTAATTTTGCTTGTGAATTAATTGTAGAGTGTTTTTGTATAATTATTGTGCATTGTTATTAAATGTTTGCCGAGAGTTGGTAACCCCGAAATTGTTTAAAATAGATCCGGTTTAGTAGCTGAAAATTAAAATCGATTGGCGTCGCTAGTGTGCCTTACCCGTCACCTTAACTATTATTCTTATACAACCTGAGCGGTATAAAGAATGCGATCAGAAATGGCGGCGCATCTATTCACTTCTCGCTCGCACACTATTTGCGTCTATACTCGCACCCCACGAGTAGACGCAAATAGTGTGCGAGCGAGAAGTGAATAGATGCGCCGCCTTTTCTGATCCCATTCTTTATCCGCACGGGTTGTACACTAACTAATACAACTTTATTTCACAGGTTCACAGCAAGGGGCTTAAGTTTGCTTTGTACCAAAATTATGGTAATGGCACTTGTTTTGAGACTATGTATCCGTTTCCGGGCATGTATGGGTACGAGAAACAGGACATAGAAACTTATGCCGAGTGGGGAATAGATTACCTAAAGTTGTCTGCCTGTAATAGTGATCCTGCGATTTTGGAAGCAGGTAGGTATCGTTATTTTTCATAAGCTACTGGTACACATCTTTTTTTTCAAGCTTAAGGTGACGGGTAGGGCACACTAGCGACGCCAATTGATTTTTAATTTTCGCACTTAAAACCTTAAAAACTAAACTAAACCTAAATTTTTCGCGTATGCGTTGCACAAATGTTGGGTCCGTTTTTGTAGGCAAAAAATATATTTACGCCAAAAGTTGCTGCTTTTGGCGTGAATCAATTTTTTCGTACGCGTTGGACTCAACATTACTTCGATTCCTTCAACGCGTTTAGTAACGTAGCGTAGGAGGGGAGACACTTTTTAGGGTCGGCTTCGTCCTGAGTGGGGTGGGTGTCATCCACCACAGGCAGCCGACACCAAGGCTACGCCACCCAAAGCCAACCTTCATGTGTGTTTGCTGAATAGATTTAATTTCTAAAAACTTTTATCCATACTTACTTATCTATAAGGAAATTCTCCTACTACGCCTCGGAGGCGCAGTGGTTAGTGTGTCGCACTATAAAGTGACGGTTGCGCAAGAGGTCCCGGGTTCGATCCCCGAGTCGGGCCAAAAACTTTTACCTAAGTTTGGTAAGAAATTCTTAGTGTCAGCCCGGGAGTCTGGAAGTTGACGGTCTTGTACCCCATGCCTCGGAAAGCACGTTAAGCCGTTTGGTCTGCGCCCAATCCCTCTCCGGTCTTGTCACGCTGGTGTCCCATCGGAATATGTGTTAGGGAATAGAGAGTGCACTTGTGTTTGCTCACACACTTGAGCACTATAATATATCCTGCGTACGTGGCTGATCGTTGAGATTGGCCGCCGTAGCCGTAATCGATTGGAGGATTATTATAAGAAAATATTATAAAGTGACACAGATTTTTTTTAAGGTTTTAAAAATGTTGGAAAATTGTTAAACGAGACTGGGCGCCCTATATTATTCGCTTGCGGCTGGCCTGCTTATCAGAAAGACGTAAGTAACAATATATCCAATCTAATGTAAATTAATAATCCAATACGGTTGCGTTATCAGGCGTCGCTTCTGGGGTAGGTACTTGATGATTTGTGAAATCGAGCAATTTCATCTGATCTTCAACAAGCGATAAAACCGCTTTGTTGTACTGTCTTTTACGACACCTCGGTAAGAGTGAGGGTGGCCTATTCTACTCTAGTAGTAGAGTAGAATAGGCCACCCTCACTCTTACCGAGGTGTCGTAAAAGGCGACTAAGGTAAAGCATGATCATCAGCACCCAGAGAAGGAAAACTCTGCATTTATATCAAAACCCTTGCCAACCCGTCTGCCAGGCGTGGTGAGTAAGGCAATCACCCCTCATGTGATTGAGAGAGGCTCGTGCCCCAGCAGTGGGGACTTAAATGGGCTGATGATGATGATGATGATGATGTACTTACTGTCTTTATTATTTTAACCTGTAGGTATCGTGCGTGTTTTGTGCAATAAAGAATATATTTATATATTTTATTCAGGTTTACAGTACACTGTACAGTCTTAGACCAAAACGTACACTGCTTAACCCTTTACCAGGCAGCTAGACATCATTAATTTCATTGGTTTTCAATCTTATCTCATCTGCACAAAGTGTTAAATCTGGTGGTCCCGTATGGTTAATTGCTTGGTTAAATGAAAGACATTAATGTTCCTAAAATATACACTAATCTATCTTCATATCTATTAATATATCCATCTATCTTGAGGTAGGATAGTGGCGTACCGTGGATGTTAGCCGCGAGGGGCGGAAGATTATTTTGCCGCCCTCATTTGTTTCTCGGCACCCTCCCCCCACCGCCCTGGACGAAGCTAAGATTGTGCCGCAAAACATGTCGCCCTTCTTAGAATAAAGCAGCTAAGTGGTGTCGACCCCCACCTCCTTCCATGATATTGATAAAGCCGATATTTCGCTGCCCCCTCCACCCCAGCACCTACGCTACGCCACTGGGGTGTCCACAGTTTGAGAAACTCTCCCAAACGTCCAAGACCCAATTCTCGTGCTTGTGATATTTCCCGTAAATCGATATACATATATACAACATTTTTTGTATGGTTTTCATGCGACATCCGCCATGTTTGAAAATAGATCGAATATCCCGAGAATTTTGCTCCATGTTTCGAAGGAGTAAGTAGGAATGGTAAAATTACGCTCATAGGATTAAAAATCGGAACTTAGTTACAATCTCCCTTCCAGAAGGTGCACGATCGTATCTCCGTACTACCTAAGCTACATTGGTGAACAATGAACTATCTTATATTATATCGAATAATCTTTTCCAGGTCGACTTTAATTCTGTCGGACAGACATGTAACACCTGGCGTAGGTATCAGGACGACATAAAAGACTCATGGGTTACACTTGTTGACACTATGAATTTTTTCGGTGCTGAATCATCGTCTTTAGGGAACGTAACTGGTCCCGGGCGCTGGAATGATCCAGATATGGTAAGCTCTTTATTATTCATTACCTATCATCTTTGCACTATTCAGAGTTCTCGTTTGCTTGGTGACTAAATCATCATCATCCTCCTACCCGTTTCCCGGTTATCTGGGGTCGGCGCAGTATGTCCTCCTTTTGGCGGTGTGTGCGCCGTGGGCACAGGCTCGCCATGCATTGGTGGCAAAGGTCGGCCAGGACCTCTCACTCTCTAATATAGCGAGAACTATATTAGCGAGTGAGGATGCCAGGAAGGCCTTTGCTGCATATTGCGAGCACGTGATGGCGGCGAAGGAGGCGGCGGAGCGCGAGCAAGAGGCTGACCCTCTCGCTCCCGCGATCCGCAAGGCACGGAGGGGGAGGAGACGACGCCAATATGTGTGTCTCCTTTCTCTCCGAGGAGGGAGTCCGTTGGCGCGTGTAACGGGGGTTACACCGCCGGCATTGCACGGACGCCTTCCTACGCCTGGTGGGGACGGCACGGCTCTCCCGGCTGTCCCTCTCCCCGACCCCGGGGGGAGAAGCGCCCAGCCCGCCGTGCAAGGCGGGCACGGTCCGGGGGGTGTCGTGGTGCTAGGCTCAGTGCCCTGGACCCATGACACTCGCCCACTTAAGGACGATGAGGGAGAGTCCTAGTAGTTTTATTAGGTATACCCCCGCCTTCTACGGGGGGGGAGTCCGACATAACCCGTCCGCCCCCCGGCGGCGGGTGTGCATAACGCATTTCTCCTGGGTGACCAAAAAAAAAAGTATGTCTTCCTTTTCCCTGTCATTCGTCATTCTTCACACAATCCATCCATATCTTTTCTGGCCGTCCTCTGTTCCTCCAAATGTTAAATGAACTTCTCAATTACAGCTCCTGATGGGCAACTACGGAATATCAGAACATCAAGCCCGGGTTCAAATGTCTGTATGGGCAATTTTGGGCGCTCCTCTGATAATGAGCACGGATCTGGCCAAGATGAAGCCATATTTTCGGGATATACTGACAAACAAGGACATCCTTGCTGTGAACCAAAACACTAAGGCCCCGGTGGGATTCAGGGCTTTTGTGTTTGTTAGCATTGTAAGATTACAAAATATTTTGCTTAATACTTTGACCATCATCATAGAATACGTCGTCTTCTTTTGAACTTGTGACTAGTCTGAAAACGAATTCACGATTATTGAGTAGCAAGAATGTTAGTTCTTCTTCGGCAACTGGTTATGAATCTTTTGCCAATGTGGCCCTCCGGCCAATTTATCCCTGTAGGTACTTTCACACGCCCTGTGTGTATCTTCAACGCTGTTTAGCCATACGAATCCGTAATTTGAAATACGTTCGAAATACAAATACGTTTTTTTCGTATCTTTTGGCATTGGTCTCCTCCTCATCTTAGCGCGTAATTGCCGGTTGCGTCCAAAGCTGTCACTTCGGAGCCCGGGGTACGCTTGGACCATGATCCAGGATTTGGAAAGTCTGGTTATTATGAAGAGACAGCCGTCTGACCTACGTAACCCTTTATCATGGGAACTAGACCAATTGCAGAAACGTGCAGGCAGATTTCCTCACGATGTTATCCCTAACCGCCGAGTTAATGGTAGCAATATACACATAGATTTGAAAGATCCAGAGGTGCATGCTCGGATTCTACTTATACTTACTACTAAAGAAAAATCTTGCAGTATCCAGACGATATCATGTATGGTATCGTACAGGGCGCAATATGGCAACGAGTACTAGACGAAAACAATGATGAAGTTACATTAATTCTTGCGATTGTGAACCATATGGGCTATCCAGGGAAATATTTCAATCTTCACTTTGGTTATGACGCCTTAATACAGGTAATTACAAAAACTATACTAGACGTAACGAAAGACTATATTAGACGTAACGTAGTAAGTAATAACATCTCATTGTAATTTTTATCACAGTTTTTATTAGGTTAATCAACTTTAATTTTAAGACATCATGATGGATGATCACGTCCAGATCAACCTTCCAACCCGTTGGAAAGTTGATTCTGGTCTTCTTTCTGTTCGTTGATTTTATTTATTATCCCGCATTACCTAATTGTAATTACCAAAGGATTGCATGCCTCCAGTGACAATGTCCTCGAGTGGAGGCCACGTACGCAAAGCCGCAGCCGTGCCCATTTTTTTGGCCCGACCTGGGGATCGATCGAAACCTTTTGTCGTTGCTTTAAAGTGCAACCCACTGACTCACTGGATCAGTAAAAAAGAGTAACTAGTTATTCACAAGGGCCAATTTTACAGGATTTATACCATGAAGAAGCTGATCGGAGTTTAAAAAGGGAAGTAAAGATCTTTCCAACAGTAAAACCAACAAGTTAGTTTTTTTTTTATATTTATACATTTAACTTAAGCGATTATAATAATAGGTAGAATGGGGGGGGGGGGGAGGGATTCCTGTCCGCATTATAAATATGGAAACTTGTTTCTTAATGCGCGACATTCATTGTTATGCGGATGACAGCACGGGTAATGCATCTTATACCGGCCGCACTAACATTTCTCGGGATATTGTCATCGAGAGCCGTAATAAGCTTGTATTTGCAATTGAGATGTCTCTTGAGAATATCTCAAACTGGGGAAGACTTAACTTCATCATCATCATCATCATCAGCCCATTTAAGTCCCCACTGCTGGGGCACGGGCCTCCCTCAATCACATGAGGGGTAATTGCCATACTCACCACGCTTGGCAGACGGGTTGGCGAGGGTTTTGATATAAATGCAGAGTTTTCCTTCTCTGGGTGCTGATGATCATGCCAGCAGCTTTACCTTAGTCGCCTTTTACGACACCTCGGTAAGAGTGGGGGTGGCCTATTCTACTCTGCCGGGGACCACACGGCAGACTTAACTTAGTCCAATTTAACCCCAGTAAGACTCAAGTTTGTGCGTTCACTGCAAAAAAGATATCGTGGGTCGCATCCCCTCATTTTCAGAGCGCAGCCTTAACTACCTCAGCCAGCTTTAGTATACTTGGCGTCGATATATCGAGTGAAGTCCAGTTCCGTGGCCACTTAGAGGGGAAGGGTAAATTAGCTTCTAAAAAGCTCGGCGTCCTAAATAGATCGAGACGGTATTTCACTCCGGCCCATCGCCTCCAGCTGTATAAGGCGCAAGTCCGGCCGCATATGGAATACTGCTCTCATCTTTGGGCAGGGGCGCCCGCGTACCAGCTTTCCCCTCTGGATCGGATTCAAAGGAGAGCAACTTGAATCGTCGACTGCCAAGATATCTCTAATAGGCTAGACTCCTTAGCACTGCGTAGAGATGTAGCCTCGCTATGTATACTCTACCGCCTATACTATGGAGAATGCTCTGAGGAATTGTTCGGACTGATCCCTGCCGCTTCATTTCGCCATCGTTCCACTAGACAACAGTTCCATCGACATCATCTAGATGGTTGGCAGTCTTCAACTGTGCGTTTCTCAAGAAATTTTCTGCCTCGTACGACAAAACTATGGAATGATTTATCGCCTGCGGTGTTTCCGGACAGATACGACCTGCAAACCTTCAAGAAAAGAGCGTATTCCTTTTTAGAAGGTCGGCAGCGCACTTGTGACTCTTCTGGTGTTGCAGATGTTCATGGGCGGCGGTAATCGCTTACCATCAGGTGATCCGTCTCCTCGTCTGCATTGCAAGTAGGAATTTTATGGGAATTAGACCTTAGATACAAACCAGTCACACGTCTTTTTTTTACGTCTACACTCTGTCTTTTCTCAATAGATAATGAAAATGTGTTCAACACGGCCTGGCGAATCGTACCTAACACAGGTCTTTTCAAAGAGCATGATGTGTCGACTTAGAACAAAAGTGTAACCCTATCGAAACTAACGCCACCTAGTGGTCTTAGTATCACAACAAACATGTGCTTTTCATATCTGCTAATTTGAGAGGAAGTAGGTACCTATTGTTCCGGTAGATGTCACTATGCCTTTTTTACATCGCGCAAGCATAGCCTGTGTTGGCGTTAGTTTCCATACTATAAGCATGCTCTATGTGTATGTATTGCGTGATTCTTAATTAATGATATATGACAGTTAATGATTCGTTAGTGGTGGTACGCCATACATTTGTTTCCCTGGATAGCTAGGTGGGAAACAAGCACCGGGGCCCGGTAGAACTGGTCCAAAGGTGTGGCTTGACGCCGTAAAGGATGACATACGTGCCAATAAACTGACCATTAGGGATGCACAAAACCGTGCGAAGTGGAGAAGTTGAAGTAGGAAAGCGGACCGGAGCTGCGACCGAAGCGGGACAAAGTGCTAAGATGATGATGATAACAGTGACTGTTAAAATATTTAAAATGAATCAAGCACAGATCAAAGTTAAATCAGTTAATATACCTACCTATATTTTCAGGTGTGAAATTCTACAAAATAACGCTGTCAAAAAATTCTACCAATTATGAACCGGGGCAAAAACTATATTACGTGGATGCTCTGAATGGGATTACAGCAGTAGAACATCACTATTAGAAACCAACAGCTGTTGTAGTACAAGGATCTTATGGCGCGTGGATACCAAGTGTGAGCGGGGAACTGTAGGTACTGCAAATATTCTATAGAATAGAGAAATATTTATGATAGCACTTCCAAAAAGATGCCATTAGTGTCGATTTTCGTCAAGTTATTCTTAAAACTGCGTCACCATGTCCGTAAGAAGCCGAAGCCCAAGCTTAAGTTTTGTTTGAAAGTATAATTACAATTAATAAAATAAATGTCTGCCTAGTTACATTTAGTTTGGTGTCTATTTTATTCATTATGGTCCCTTAGTTTAAAACTAAATCACAAATACTAGGTAGGTATGTACCTGTACCTTCCGAGTAAGAAAGTACAGGCGCAATAGATGTATACGCTAAAGCAGTATCCACACTCCGCCATTTTTGACGGAAATAGGGTTACTGTATAGGGTTGTCCTCTTATTTTTGTTAAATATTTTTTCTTACCTTTCCATATTAGCATGAAGTTTAAAAAATTTAATCCCCTCATAACAAAATCCGCCCAATCCCAACCACCCCAAAATCATCTTGTTCGTCTACTGGTTTAAGTACCGGGCCGTGATCCCGGTGTCCTAGGTGCAACAAGGATCATCTGGTGCATGTTAGAAATCAGAACTGATGATAAATACTAGTATACAAAATTCGTACACAAAGGTACACAAAATGATTTCTAAAGTTACAAAAAGCTACGCCAATATGCTCAAAATTACAAATTATTTTCATAACGTTACTTGGAAATCACGTTAAGCTATTGGTCATGCACCCGATCGCTATGGCTAAGACACAAAACCCCCCTTCTCAGACCCCCAAAATGTAATTGTGCTCGTAACTCGTAAATTGCAGCAGAGACGTCAATTTCTAAAATAGGACCAATCATATCACTTTAAAAATACGAAACCTTTTTTTGATAACATACCTATATAATATATCTACTTATTTTCTCTACCAAAAATAAGTAAGCGGCACTCGAGTAAAATCGACAACCCTAAATTTAGTTCCTGAGATTGTACTCCGATGGGACCATAGACTCCGTGTAAAGTGTGCGCCTGTGTGCGTGCGTCATTCGAGCGTTTGTTCGTTGTGTCCATACTGCTTTAGCGAATATATCGATCTACTGTGGCACGGGCCGCGGCACGTACCTAAGTGTAGCGCTGGCCGTGAGTTTGCGCATTTGTTAAATATCGCACTTTATACCATTGAACTACATATTATTATACGGTGAATGGTCTGAAGCGCTTTTCTCCCTCATCCCACCTGCCTTATTCCGTCACAGAACTTTACACGCCGGAAAAGTCTGTCACCGCTTCACAGTGGAAAACATTCCATCACGGACTAAAAAATTTAGCTATTCCTATTTCTGCCGCACCATCAAGAAATGGAACTCGTTGCCGGCGCATGTATTTTCTCCTTGCTACAATATGGATACCTTCAAACGAAGCGTGAAGATCTCGCGGGCCAGAATGGTAGTCCCGGCGGAGCTGATGCCTGATTTCGCTTCCGTTGTAATTGCAACATGGGGTCTTCTCTTGCTTACCATCAGGCCGAGGAGAGCCAATATACTATGTCTCTTTATAAAAAAAAGTTACTAGACCCAGACAAATACAAACAAACATACATAGATAGATAGATACCCTTTATTGCACAGCATACAAATCTTAAAAGCTAGGTATACAGAGATACAATGTACAATTTAGACAGTCTTATCGCTGGGAGCGATGTCTACCAGACAACCTTCAGGTAAAAGACATTAGATAGAAGAGGGGAGGGTGGTGTAAGACATGTTCTTGCACACAAACGTTTGTACTGTGGAACCCGCAACCCTTGCACCAGAGGCAGCGTTCACTACCACTGATCCAAACAGTTATAACAAGAATGACGTAAGTTAGAGTAAGTATAATAAAAATTAGATAAAACTGATTTACTGATGTCTTATAAACCTACCTATGTGATAGGTTAAAACTGGTGAGCCCATAGCAGCGCCAGTTAACCACCAGAATGTGACTGATTCGAACAATTGAATTGTCGATCAACTTGTTGAATCATCCATTGATTTCTATGAACTCTTTAGGCATCTAGACCTAAGCATTGAGTATTTAGATAATAACAATAAATAAACATTGTCCTGGTCTAAGGACACCAACTAAGGTTTTCCATTGTACAATGGAAACCAGAAACAACGAAGGTACCACAAACACACAGACCCAACACAAATATCGGTTTCATCAACAAACATTTGTGTCTGTGCGAGAATCGAACCCGCGACCCTTGTGTCTCAACCGGCGCACCAATCACTACACTAAACGGGTCGTCAAATAAAAGTACCTAGTATTCAAAATAATAACATTAGAAAAGACATATAACATATCGAAGGGCCTGTAAAAAAAGCAATATTTAGTGGTAATATAATAAACGCTACGACTGAATAGTACCTACAATTACAATTCAACAATTATATATACTCCTCCTGTACTCTGCCGTGTGGTCCCCGGCAGAGTAGAATAGACAACCCTCACTCTTACCGAGGTGTCGTAAAAGGCGACTAAGGTAAAGCTGCTGGTATGATTATCAGCACCCAGAGAAGGAAAACTCTGCATTTATATCAAAACCCTCGCCAACCCGTCTGCCAAGCGTGGTGAGTATGGCATTTACCCCTCATGTGATTGAGGGAGGGCCGTGCCCCAGCAGTGGGGACTTAAATGGGCTGACGATGATATATAGTCCTCCTGCTAGCCGTATTCGACGATGGCGACCCCTACTAATTACGAACATTTGCTTTTATATGACTTGCGAGTCAAAATTGCTCAATTCTTCCTTTTTGTTTATATTACGAACATCATGTTGCGGTTTTTATGATATTAGTTATTAGTGGAAACTTAATTGGTTTGAGATTATGTTTTTGTGTGTTAAATAGTGTTATTTTAAGTACTGTATGTTTCCTTACAATAAAGAATATAAATAAATAAAACTTAGTCTTAAAAATCCGGTCACATGCTTGGCAGTAGAGCTGACCGGCGCTGTCATAGAGTAACATAGAGGCATCAGCCGAGTTAGTCTATGAGCGCCATCTATTGACTAACGCCGTAACCACATCTGGATATATGGATAATTATGATAGGTATCTACGTATGTATTAACATGTCGATTTATGTATGCATACGTATGCATACAATGCATACATACATCGTGCGTATACATGCTTACGTATTATACATTTTTTTAAGTATAGATAGGTTATATTGGTATTTTGTTCAAATGAAACGCAAAATTACATAACAATTTTAATAATTTGTTTACAAAACACAAGTAATCCGTAAAGAAATCACAAAACTACGCAGTATGCAATATTTAATATGCAACTTTTTTCTGACATGTTCACAAGTTCAATACAAATAGCCGGAGTCACAAAAATATGGGGTTTGTCGTAGTCCGATTGTCCACAACACAAGTGCACGTTAGAAGCAATCACCATAAACCAGTAAACGTAGCAAATTCGTGAAAATAAACCACCGAAGAAAAACAACGTAACATCTCGAAATACTAGTATAGTAGGTACACGTACACGTGTAAGAGGGCTTGGGGCGCGCTTTATGCACCTCACGTTGTGAGTCTAATTCTTGAAGGCGAGCGTTTTCAGAGTCCTGCAAACCAGCCATAGACCATTATTCAGTATGATTCCAGTCAGAATAGCGTTCGTCATAATAGGAAATAGAACAAGGCAGTTTACGGCCGTGAACTGAATTGCCTGAAAACAAACTGGATTTTATAAAGGTTGTAATACGCCCCCTGAACCCCATTTTTAACGCGTTGACGCCATTCGGGTCTCTGAGTCGCAAGCTCCTCCCACCTATCTGTCGGCATGTCGATTGCATGTATTTATATGTCGTTTGGGCACGTCCTTGTAACGAAGATACTGGATCGCGCTTGCCTTGTGCAAGTTCTGAGTAAAGCAAAGATTTTGGCAGTCTAAAGTCATCCATTCGCCAAACACGGTGTTTTTACGTTTTATCGATCTACGGATTCAGCGGATATCACTCTAAAAGCAATCGCGGGTTTTTTAAGACTCTATTAGGTCCAAGCAAGTTGTCACTAGACAACTCACTCGACACACAATAGCAGTGCTAAAATCGATACAATTCAATGATTCTTATTATTACGATCACTTTTCGGCACTTTACTGCACAAATAAACACCAAATTTGTACTCTAAGAACCACTAGACACTAATTTAAAACCTTTAAATTGCATCAGCCCACTCGGCTTGTTTTAGCCCTACCCGCCGAAATCAAGCTGTGTTATCTAAAACGGTGTTATAAAGCAGTTTTAACGTATAAAACAAAAAAAATAGAAAATTTTCAATAACTACTTAAAAAAACACCGCTATAGTTAACAAAGGTCAAAAACATTTATGAATAATGACCCCTAGCCTCTTAGACAATTTAACTGTCTAAGCCTAGCCTTATGAGTTGAAGGAACATTCAAATGAAGAAGAACACAAAAATAGTTGAAACACAAAATTTTTGTAATTTTCGCTAATATACCTACTACAGATAGGATTGTCGTACGCTATGCCTAATAAAATATACATGTACTATCCGTGCGGATAAAGAATGGGATTAGAAATGGCGGCGCGTGGAGCCGGTACCGTCAGCATCAACGGTTTGAAAACTTATAACTGACGTTTTTCAGTATAAAATATCGTTACATAATATAATATTTATAAATTATCGAGTATGTTTTATAGGTTTTATTATTTTGGAGTCTTTTTGACTGTATATAAAAAATGTATCAAAATTATTCAGATTGCAGATTATATAATGTTATGGCATTTATAAACGAATTTGTTCTCAAGTAAATATGTATTTACTAGCGGTCCGCCCCGGGTTCGCCCGTGGTACATACATAGCCTATGACTGCCTAACGTACCTTTCCTATGGAGAATTATTGAAATCGGTCCAGTAGATCTTGAGTTCATCGCGTTCAAACAAACTTTAGCTTTATAATATTAGTATTAAATATAGATTGCGTTAGAACAGTTTATGATTTATACAGTTGTAATTTAATTACATTAATTTCATGTACTTCATAACTTACATGCACTTCATAACTTTTAAAATTAGTATCATGAAATAAAAGATTGTAATAAGTATATCTTAACTATATCTATATTCTAATGTAACTATATCTTAAAACACTATCTATACTCAATAAATAACTAACAAAACAATTATTTAACATACAAATTAATAATAAACTTATAGTTTATTATTAATTTGTAACAAACAATAACAAATGACAAAATAACGAAAGGTTCAAAACCACGGAAAAACAGACAACGCGTCTAGCTCACAAAATTGCGAAACCTGACTGATGCGACAGGGAAGGGAACGCAGATTTTTTTTTTGCAGTCAGTACCCACGAGTGCGAGTATAGACGCAAATAGTGTGCGAGCGAGAAGTGAATAGATGTGCCGCCATTTCTAATCCCATTCTTTATCCGCACAGGTAGTACGGACAGATACACATCAAATCTGTCAAATTTCCTCAATCGATGACTGTCTTCTATACTATTTATAAAGAGGTAAATTCGGCAGACTGCGCCACCCCTTAGAGATAATCCGAAAACACGAAACACTTGCGCGATGAAAGTAATCTACATATAGCGCCATCTATTGGTATAAAATGTAACTAAATGTCTCGAAACTAAGTGAGGGAGGGCCACTAGTCTATAATATAAAGATTACTGCTCATCAGTCATGAAAATATACCTATGAAAAATGAATAATATACAATTCAGTATTTTAGTCTCATTTTAAGTCTCCGTTTAATACCTACCGACTTACACAGAATGGACAACATTTCAAAACTGCTAAGCTCTGAAACAAAAAATACCATTTCTTTATTTACTTTTCCGCTGCGCGAATATATATTTATTAATTTTTTATATTGCTTATTTACTGAGAAAAAAATTAAAAACTAAAAAACGTAAGATGACGTCATCGGACGGCAGAATGTAAAATATTTCTTTGCTTAGCACATTATAGTTTTAAATTTACGAAATGCCAAACCCATGACATGCAACTGTCAAAAAAAAGACAACTTGTCAACGTTGAATGTATGAATGACGTTGACAATGTTGACACTAGTATTATTTACCTTTGACAGTAGTACCTTTTTTTTTATTAAAACAATGATAAGCAAAGGAATATCGCTGTATTCAGCCGTCCGATGACGTCATTTGGCGCTTACGTCTATTTAGAATATAAAGAGTTTTAATAATTATTTTATGCATGAAAATGGACAAATTTTGAAAAAAGAAAAAATATGGGTCCGTTCATTTTATGTCTATTTTCATATAAAAAAACAATATGGACATGTTAAAAATATGAAATGTTGTCCATTGGTTAACTACAAATAAATTTCGTGTTGAAAAATACGATTTCTAAATTTTTGATTTAAAATTAAATTACCGTTGCGAAGCGAGGGCGGGCCACTAGTCTATACCTAATATAAAGATGCATAGAGAGGCTACATCTCGACAGAGCCAATGGGTTACCTAGCCGATTAGAAAAGAATATCTTAGCCCACGGCAATACGAGGGACTCTCCTTTGAATCCAGTCCAGCTGGAGCAGCGTACATATTGGCTGCTCCAGCCCGAAGATGACAATATTCCCTGACTTTCTAGCTGATTAGCTAACTTGTATTAGCTGAACGTGATGGGTCATCATAAATTTGAAATATTGCCTCTATCTTATGATAAGACGCCATGCTTCTTTGAGGCTGATTGAGGTTTGCCCTCTACTAATGATTGTTAAACCTTTGCTAACTAAAACGGTGTTATAAAGCAGTTTCTATTCTTTTTTTGCAAAAATGTTATATGAAGATTCTTTGTTTTAAATGTGAAAACTGCTCTACTCGTATAACACCGTTTTAGCTAACATATGTAGGTTGCTTGAACGTTTTGAATACTTAAAGCCCTAATACTTTTTTTATTGATTAATTACATACCACAGACTCTAGGTCAGGCCTTTGTTTGCTAGTAGTTATTTAGTCAGTTTGCTTGTTTATAGTTAGATATGGTTCTCCGCGCACTTAAATTTCTTTTTAAGGCCTAGAACGCACTGGCGGTAGGCCGCGATACGGCGTGCCATTGCGGCAGGCCGCACATCAATTTTTACATTATACAGTTTGATAACAATTATAACGCACTCATTTGCGGCCAGCCGTCAACCACTCCCATTGTTCTGGAGCGGATGTGCGGCACGCCGCATCGCGGCCTACCGTTACGGGATAAGATCAGTATGTTTTTTACGTATTTCGAACGTTAAACAGCCGTGGGCCCAGCTGGCAAGATTAGGCGTAATTTCTGCCCAAACCGTGTAGGTACAATCGATTCTTTAGATAATCTCGAAAGGTATATTGAGCAACTGAAGCATTGCCATTAGTTTAGTTTGGGGAGAGGGGGGAGGGGGGGGGGGGGCGCTAGGAAGGAACACATTAGTGCGTTATAGGCTAAGGCCCAGCAATGTAAGCATAAATTTACTTTTTTCTTGCTAACTTAACAATACCGCCATTAATCTTAGCTTAAGTACTTTTGGCTCTTAAATATTTTGGCGTACTCAGGTACTTATCTCCTTTACATGTACCTAGGCACATTATTATCAGTATAGCAAGTTACCTTATATTTTTAGTATTAAGGTGACGGGTAGGGCACACTATGTGTTTAAATTAAATAACCATGCACAAATGTTGGGTCCGTTTTTGTAAGCAAAAAATTGATTAACGCCAAAGGCGGAAACTTTTGGCGGTTATCCAAAATTCGAGTGCAAAAGCAGACCAAACAGTTAACTGTAAGTATTAAATAAATAGTATAGGTTTTAGCTGAGAGGTTGTAACCGCGAATTTGTTTAAAATAGATCCTGTTTAGTAGCTAAAAATTAAAATCGACTGGCGTCGCTAGGGTGCCCTACCCGTTACCATAGGGGTAGGTAGTTAGTTAAATAAAATGAACACAAAACTTTGTAACTAATTTATACACTTACAGGGTGATATTACATAAAATATTAAGGTTTAAATATTTTCTTTCTACCTGAAAACCTCCACAGGTAAGTAATAGACATTGCGGCACAGATACAAGGAACACTTTTTTATGTTATAGGTGGCAGACGAGTAGATGGCTCCCCGGATGGTTTGCCAACCTTTTTCAGCTTGTCAAAAATTTACACCATTTTTTTGTCGTTTACATCTCAAAAACCTCATAATGGGTATCGTGCATAAAGTCCAATTCGCATCTTAGATCAACAAAATAAGCGAAAATGTTCCATACATTATTGCCGGGTGGTTATTCTATTATACAGGATGTATCTGTGAACATTTACATCCCTTTAAAAACGTGTTCTATTAACCATTATGAACATAATCTGTTCTATCACTTATGGAAATTCGCATGAAAAAATTTCAACTTTTCATACAAAGTCGGTCATGTGACTTAGTCATTTTGTATGGGGAGTCGAAAAAAAAATTCGATGAATTTCGAAAAATCGTTGAACAAATGTTGTTCAGAATGGTTGATAGAACACGTGGTTAAAGGGATGTAAATGTTCACAGATACACCCTGTATGTATATGAAACAGCTGATTTTTTATAGCTTATTTTATTAAATATTTAATAGACTTTATTCAGGTTATGAGGTTTTCGGAATGTAAAGGTTGAACAATGACGGTGTCCCTTAGCTAACGTGTTTACAGCAGCTAACCTTTTTTTTGTATGAGAGAACTCGAAAAACCCTAGTTAGTGATATCCACGCGTCAAAAGATCCTTGTCGTTAAGCAACTTTTATAGTATCTACTTCTAATGGTGATAATGTAGTACCATATTCTTATCCGTAGAATCCAAATAATGCACGTCAAACAGTTTCTGGCCTGACGTGTAATTGGTGGAGCCTGATTTTAAATTAAGCGATACGTTGTAAAATTTGACACCTGAAAATACATAATTTACTTATTACATTTTATGCCAAAGTACCTGTACAACCTCTGCGGATAAAGAATGGGATCAGAAATGGCGGCGCATCTATTCACATCTCGCTCGCACACTATTTGCGTCTATACTCACACCCCACGGTGTGAGTATAGACGCAAATAGTGTACGAGCGAGAAGTGAATAGATGCGCCGCCATTTCTGATCCCATTCTTTATCGGCACAGGTTGTACATTCATAATTGATTTCGTCACTCGAGGTCTAAACTGAAAACCGGCGGCAGCGGCTCCAAACCGTTGCAGCACATCCTGAGCTTGGACCTTGTTGACCACTTGGCTTTGTTTATGTTTTTCTTCTTTGGTCACTAGTTTATGTGTTATCTTATTTTATTTGTTTTTGTCTGACTATTTCTTCCCTATGTATTACTGTGTCTGTTAAATGTTGGCTGTCCTATCCCTGTAAATCTTTTATGTGGTCATTGAATGTTTACTTACTGTAGGTACGCTTTGATATAATAACATTGTGTGCCTACACACCGTGACTTTTTGAATGACCCGAACTTCTCAAGGGCATTATACTAATGAAAACAAATATTTTTCCCCATAGGCTCGAATCTCAAAAGAAATAAGAGGAGGTGACAACCTCCTCCTATCCTCATCACAGCGGTGAGGGAAAACATCGTGAAGAAACCTGCACGTTTCGGATAGTTTCTAAAACGTAACCATTATTCAGTTGGTCTAGTTTCCCTGTAAAAGGGTTGCGACGCCGGCGGGCAGTCGCTTTATTGTTACCAGTCTCCCCAAATCCTGAATCGTTGTAATGCGTAGGTACACGAGGCTCCAAGGCAACAGCTTTGGACGGAACCGGGAATTACACGCAAAATTGAAGAGGATGAGGTTTAATATAAATTACTCTATGGTTTAAAAAAGAAAGTGTACATTTAGGAACTCAGTGTCAGACACTCACACGGAGCGATGCTTTACAATCAATATAATAATATTATCTGATACTCAGAATCTCCCAATTAATATTGTGTTGTCTATGTGACGTGTACGTTTTGTTTGTTCTAGATGGTTACAGAATATTTTGTTTTTTTTTATATATAAAAGCTCAATGGACAACATTTCAAAATTGCTAAGCTCTGAAAGAAAAAATACCATTTCTTTATTTACTTTTCCGATGCGCGAATATATATTTATTATTTTTTTATATTGCTTATTTACTGAGAAAAAAATTAAAAACTAAAAAACGTAAGATGACGTCATCGGACGGCAGAATGTAAAATATTTCTTTGCTTAGCACATTATAGTTTTAAATTTACGAAATGCCAAACCCATGACATGCAACTGTCAAAAAAAAGACAACTTGTCAACGTTGAATGTATGAATGACGTTGACAATGTTGACAGTATTATTTACCTTTGACAGTAGTACCTTTTTTTTATTAAAACAATGATAAGCAAAGAAATATTGCTGTATTCAGCCGTCCGATGACGTCATTTGGCGCTTACGTCTATTTAGAATATAAAGAATTTTAATAATTATTTTATGCATGAAAATGGACAAATTTTGAAAAAAGAAAAAATATGGGTCCATTCATTTTATGTCTATTTTCATATAAAAAAACAATATGAACATGTTAAAAATATGAAATGTTGTCCATTAATTAAAGAGATCCAGCTCAAAACACCAAAATTATAATTCAAGGATGAACATCGTGTCTCTTTAATCACTGGTCATTGGCAAAGTTAAATCGAAATACTATAGACACCATAACACAAAATACCTACTCGTAGTCATAGGCTGTGGGGTCGTTCGAGTAAAAGAATCACTAAAATGAATTAAGTTTTTTATGGCCAAAAACCGGTGCGCAGTGTGCTAGACGAATCGAAATAGTCCTCTTTGGAGCTCGTGTCGGAGCAGTCGCAAGATTCTAGATGCGATCGTCATTCTTATGGGTCGGTGATTGATAGGCCCAAACAGAATATAACTTTTTGGATTGGTCGAGCGCACTCTGCGCCCCCGCATCCCGCGAACCATGAGAAAGTTACGAAGTTATATGGGGAAGCTCGACTTATCGGCTGTGGAGCCATGTAGGACATGTAGAGCTATTTGTTCTAGTGTCAAAATAAACGAACCTGATGAAGGCACTTGGAAATAGATGATTTTAAACTTTGGATAACTCCTATCAGCTTCCTCGTGGAATAAGTCCTGAAAAATTGCCCTCCTTAAATAACTTTATTATAATTTCGTTTCCTGGATCAGGAATGATCAGTACATAATAAAGTTTCTATTACTCTGATTTTTAAATATGCGAATTAAACTGACGGATGCAAACGTATGGGAATGACACATTGACACATGTCAGTTTACTTTACTTAATTAAAAATCTTAGTTTAGATATGTAGTCATAACTCGCGACTAATCTGGAGCCCAATTCTCGGGCTCATGACATTTGTTTTCATACGACATATATCACTAAAACATAGTTTTTTTGCATGGAGCCCAATTCTCGTGCTCGTGACATTTATTATCATACGACATATATCACTAAAACATAGTTTTTTCGTATGGTTTTCAGGTGATATCCGCCATGTTTTCAGAATATCACAAGCCCGAGAATTGGGCTCCTGGCCTTGTAGATGTTCATGGTTGCCGTTATTCTCTAATATCTTATAAAAAACTTAAATTAAATAATTTAAAACCGAATATAGTTACTTCGCCATGACCCTTAAGTTTATGAATACCATCAAAAAGCGAATACCTAGGTCACGTACCACACACTTACTTAGGCATGAGAGGTACTTGCTCCAACTTATCATGATGGGTAAAATAAAAGGGAGGCGACACGTTGGAAGAAGGAAAAAGTAGTGGCTGCGTAATATAAGGGACTGGGCTGGCATCACATCTGTGTCTCGCAATGAACAGAGAGGATTTTGGATAGCAGACGGCCAACCTTCAGAACTGAAGAGGCACTCAAAGAAGAAGTTATTTATCTAGACATCCGGTAGGCAGATTGTGTAGGCCAAAATTGTAGGGCAAGTTGGACTTCACCCGGGGAGTCATGGTGCCATGGTTGGCCCTTTTTGAACCCATGACTCCTCTCCACTGAAGGGCGATGAGGGAAAACCGCTGAGGTTTAGTTGGTATGCATCTGGTCAGCTTCTTGTTAGGAAAACCCCCCGCCAGAGGAGAGCTGACACAACCTTCTTGCTCCCCAGCAGGAGGGTTGTATAGGTAATGCGCCACCGAAAGGCGGCGACGTCGACCCATTGCACTCCAGGAGCCCAATTCTCGTTCTCGTGACATTTACCTTCATACGACATTTATCATTAAAACATAGTTTTTTTGTATGGTTTTCAGGTGATATCCGCCATGTTTTCAAAATATCACGAACCCGAGAATTGGGCTCCAGACCAGCGGCGGCATTCTAATAGTATAAATGTAATAAATAGTTTAAGTGTTTGCCGAAAGGTAGTAACCCCGAAATTGTTTAAAATAGATCCGGCTTAGTAGCTACAAATTAAAATCGATTGGCGTCGCTAGTGCGCCCTGCCCGTCACCTTAAGTACCGGGCCGTGATCTCAGGGTCCTGGGTTCGATTCCCGGGTCGTGCGAAAAGTATGTTTCTAATGTTTCGGACATAGCCCGGGTTTGTGATCACCAATCCGCATATGGCAAGCGTGGTGATTAAGCCTAATCCCATCATAGTAGCGATAACTTGATTTCTATGATGGAGGCCTTTGCCCTGCAGTGGGACAGTTTATAGGCTGATACTTTACTTACTTTACCTGCATTACGCAATCGTAAAAAAAACTAATGCCAATGTCCTTATAGGTATACGGCTCGTGGTTCACTATTGCAATATAAACTATCGCAGTGTCATCGGTTTCTTCGCCGTCTCGTACCCACATTGAGGACTCTACTTTCCAACCTTTAGTTGGTACCTGCAAGTTTTTATTCATGTTTATTACAGTTTTTTTTATGTCATAGGTGGCAGACGAGCAGACGGATCACCTAATGGTAAGCGATCGCCGCCGCCCAGGGACACCCGCGACACCAGTGGAGTCACAAACCCCCCTTTCCCCCGGATTGGGCCTCCGGTACCCTCACTCACGCAGCGAAACAGCACAGTGCTGCTTCAAGCCGGTTTTCTATTAGAGTTACACAACACACACAGGGTGCAAAAAAACATTCTTCCCTGGAGGGAAACTAGTTTTTTTTTTTTTATGTGGCTCTACCCGAAGATAATTTGCCAATGTTAAGTAACTTATTGAGAATATACCTTACCTAGTATATAGCCAACAGTCAAAGTCACAGTCACTCAATAAAACGCCGGTGTTTTACGTTTTATTGACCTACGGATTCAGCGGATATCACTCTAAAAGCAGTCATGGGTTTTGAGACTCCATTAGGTCCAAAGAAGTTGTCACGAGACACAATAGCAGTGTTAAAAACGACACAATCCAACGATTCTCATTATTAGGGTCACTTTGCGGCACTTCACTGCGCAAATAATCAGTGTACACTAAAAACCACTAGACACTAATTTAAAACCTTTGAATTGCATCAGCCCACGCTGCTTGTTTTAGCCCTACCCGCCGAATCCTGAGGAACTACCTGAAATCCTTAAGTTAGCATGTTTTACTAAACTAAACATTTTTTTTTAATTAAATAAATGAAACTGCATTCAAGGTTTTTTTTTTAATTTTGCTTATGTCGCCAGGGAATAGAACCGGATTTTTACAAAATTACTTAATACTGGCTATTTTATTCCACTAATTGATAGTCATTATTAAGGATAGGTATATTTTCTACAAAAAATCGTATGTATGTAGGTATGTCACTCGTATTTTGTGTAAGAAATCCATAATACCAAATAGTCCAAATACTATGGATTGACTTCTTTTTTCCGGTTTGTTTCCCGGGCGATACAAGCAAAATGAAAAAAAGTTGAATGCAGTTTAATTCCTTTTTAAAAATAAAGAGATTCTGGCGGTAGGGTTCAAACACCCCGCGTGGGCTCATGCAATTCAAAGGTTTTAAAATAGTTTCTAGTGGTTTAGCTTAGATTAGGTAAATGATTTAATCTAAGGGTTTTAGTGAACACATTTGGTGTTTATTTGTGTAGTGTGTAATATTAACAGAAACGTTGAATTGTATCGTTTTTACTACCATTGCTATTTTTTTTTTTATGATATAGGTGGCAGACGAGCAGACGGATCACCTGATGGTAAGCGATTACCGCCGCCCATGGACGCCTGCAACACCAGTGGTGTCACAAGTGCGCTGCTTACCTTTTAACCCCCCTTCCCCTGAATGGACAACATTTCAAAATTGCTAAGCTCTGAAACAAAAAATACCAATTCTTTATTTACTTTTCCGCTGCTCGAATATATATTTATTCATTTTTTATATTGCTTATTTACTGAGAAAAAAATTAAAAACTAAAGTAAGTAAGTACTTTTTTTTATTAAAACAATGATAAGCAAAGGAATATCGCTGTATTCAGCCGTCCGATGACGTCATTTGGCGCTTACGTCTATTTAGAATATAAAGAATTTCAATAATTATTTTATGCATGAAAATGGACAAATTTTGAAAAAAGAAAAAATATGGGTCTGTTAATTTTATGTCTTTTTTCATATCAAAAAACAATATGGACATGTTAAAAATATGAAATGTTGTCCATTGGGCCTCCGGTACCCTCACTCACGCAGCGAAACACAGCGCATGCACTGCTTCACGCCGGTTTTTTTTGACAACTTGCTTGGAACTAATTGAGTCTTAGAACCACGATTGTGTTTAGAATGGTATCGGCAGAATCCGTAGGTCGATAAAACGTAAAAAACCGGCCTATTATTGTGTGACTGTTACTTACCTGTTGACTACCCAATTCTCAATAATATTCCCACGGGAAAACATCAATCATTCTAGATAGGCCGCTTTTTTGGTGAAGAAAAAAAAATACGGTCACGTAGTTTTTGAGTTATGACTCAAAAATATATAAATATTTTTTTAGGCTCAGAATGTCAAAACGGTCATTTTCGCAATATCCCTAGACAAAGTTGAGGTGTGCTTTTGGCCTTTTTTGGAAAACTATAGGTACATAGGTACTAGCCGAGCCTCCATACAATTCAGGACAATACCTTTCAATATCAGCCTCATTTACCACAGCTGAAATAAAACGTTCTTCAGAATGATGAAGACGATTGATCAATGGTATTTTAAAATAGCAACAATTTGCAATCTTCTTACAAAATAAGAGGTCCAAAGATAAATGTACCCCATCTGGATCTTGGTATTTTGGTTCAGTGCAATGATATCCTTGTTTGTCAGGATGTCCCGGAAGTATGGCTTTATATTGGCCAGATCCGCGCTCATCATCAGCGGAGCGGCCATTATTGCCCATATAGCCATTTGGACCCGGGCTTGCTGTTCCGATAGTCCGTGGTTGCCTATCAGAAGCTGTAAAAGTTAAGAAGGGTTTACATTTATTTTATAGAGGCACAGTATATTGGCCCTCCTCAGCCTGATGGTAAGCAAGAGAAGAGCCGAAGTTGTAATTACAACGGAAGCGATGTCAAGGCATCACCTCCGTTGGCACCGCCATACTGGCCCGCGAGATACTTCTTCACGCTTCGTTTGAAGGAATCCATATTGTAGGAAGGGGGAAATACATGAGCCGGCAACGAGTTCCAGTTCATTTAAGGAAAAGTAAGGTGTGTTATAATATAATAATGACCATTATAGGTTCGATATCTGCAATATCATCATCATCATCATCAGCCCATTTAAGTCCCCACTGCTGGGGCACGGGCCTCCCTCAATCTCATGAGGGGTAATTGCCATACTCACCACGCTTGGCAGACGGGTTGGCGAGGGTTTTGATATAAATGCAGAGTTTTCCTTCTCTGGGTGCTGGTGGTCATGCCAGCAGCTTTACCTTAGTCGCCTTTTACGACACCTCGGTAAGTGTGAGGGTGGCCTGTTCTACTCTGCCGGGGACCACACGGCAATATTCGCAATATTCAACCGTTTTTTAAGGTGCGTCTAAACTAGCGCCGCCACTTGATTTATGTTCAATGAAAAAGTAACCAATTTTAGCAATTATGGAAATTATTGTTACTTGCAGTAAATAATTATTACCTACATAAGTTCTTCTCAAAAAATGTTAGAACTTTTCTAAAGTATTAATTAACGTACTTACACTTGGCCGTGTGGTCCCCGGCAGAGTAGAATAGGCCACCCTCACTCTTACCGAGGTGTCGTAAAAGGCGACTAAGGTAAAGTTGCTGGCATGATCATCAGCACCCAGAGAAGGAAAACTCTGCATTTATATCAAAACCCTCGCCAACCCGTCTGCCAAGCGTGGTGAGTATGGCAATTACCCCTCATGTGATTGAGGGAGGCCCGTGCCCCAGCAGTGGGGACTAAATGGGCTGATGATGAATTAACGTACTTTAAAAATATATATATTATTCGCCACAGTCAATATAAATCACATGTCGGCGCTAGTATCATTTCGTTTGACAACGCGAATGCTGTAAGGTGACCTTTAACGTGACGGGTAGGGCACACTAGCGACGCCAATTGATTTAAATTGTTAGCAACTAAACCAGATATATTTTTAATAATTTCAAAGCTGCAGCTGAAATTATAGGTACTTATCTGCTTCTGTACTCGCAATCAAATTACCGCCAAAAACGGCCACTTATTAATCCAAATTTCGAGTGCAAAAAGAGATCAAAAAGTAGTGCACAATAATTAAATAAATAGTGTAAATGTTTGCTTAGACTCCCGATCCGAATAGATCCGGTTTAGTAGCTGAAAATTAAAATCGATTGGTGTCGCCAGTGTGCCCTACCCGTCACCTTAAAACATTTCCGTGAGGTGAGTGAACTATCCCTCTAACGCCTAAAATGTTAAAGTGTTTCCCTTTAATGTTTTACTTTGAAGATTAAAACTTGAGTGTGTACATGCGTAGATCACTAGGAGTAGGTACTCATCTCATAAGCTTGTATGTAGGTAAGACTGTACCATCTTCGAGTAATCCGAACCACTTAAAAGCAATATTTTTTAGTAAAAACGCCAAAAAACTTTGATTTTGAATTATTTTGAAACTGCGCGTGTCATGGGAACGAGACGACTGCCTCTTATTGGTCGGCGGCCGGGCGTCTGTGATTACGCGTGCACACATACAAACGCCTACCCGATTTAGCCGGTATACCCGATTTAGGCGGTATACCCGATTTAGGCGGTATACCCGATTTAGGCGGTATACCCGATTTAGGCGGTATACCCGATTTAGCCGGTATACCCGATTTAGGCGGTATACCCGATTTAGCCGGTATACCCGATTTAGGCGTTATACCCGATTTAGCCGGTATACCCGATTTAGGCGGTATATCCGATTTAGGCGGTATACCCGATTTAGGCGGTATACCCGATTTAGGCTTGCTTCCCCTACATCCTAACTTGTACTTATGAACACTTGCAAATGCTATTAAAAATCACCAAGGCTCGTTTTGTTAATTTTGTTAATATTTCTAAGTATTATGTAACAATAACATTTTTATTTTTTTCACAACATCATCTGACTCCGAGATATGTACCTCAAGCTCTTGTGTAACAGATGTCAACACCAACAGAATTACAAATATATACATTTAATACTTTTCTTTCGTAAATACATAAATAATACATAGAAAACTCCCAGACCAATACAAACAGACATGTGTATTGTGTATGCACACAAAATTGTTTGTACCTACTGTGCAGGGATCGACCCCGCAACCCGCAACCCTTGCACCAGAGACAGCGTTCACTACCACTGATCCAAACGGGTACTTATACATGAAATCTAGTAAATACCTCTTACTTTATTGTCCCTGCTATGATACTGCTAAAGCATAAAATCGGTTTGGAAATGTCGTTATGGATGTAGGTAAACGAAAGAGTTTCGCAAAAGTAAGCACTGTTAATACTGTTATGTATTTTCTTCCTTTGAGGAATTTACATACCTCGTAAACGACTTTATCCTTCTTTTACATCCATATCCTCCTTTCAACCTTGTAGTCTCAAGGCCACCTCTTAAAAGGTGTCCTCTCAGCATTTCAAGTAATTAGTAAGAAGAACCTTACCATGTCTAGATCATTCCAACGCCCGGGACCTACAATATTTCGTAAATCGTCCAGATCAATGCGGTCCGGACCATGAAAATACAAAGTATCCTCAAGTGAAGCCCAAGAATCTTGTATGTCAGCTTGATAGCTACGCCAAGTATTGCATGTCTGTCCCAAAGATTTTAAGTCGACCTAAAAATGACAATGCATGTTAGGGTGTGTTCATAGAATTATAAGGTGTGTTGTACATCTGACGACATGCGCAGCTAGCGCGCCGCACGATAGCACGTAATATCCTCCAACCGATTTCGGCTAATCTCAACGATCAGCCACTTTACGCAGGATATGTGTGTCATTAACGTGAGTGCACTGTAAAATATTTTTTCTATGAGAAATGTCTTAAAGCACTGACACTCTTGTAAAGGAAACAACGTTAGTTCCGACTTTTGCCACGTGCCAAATAACCGTGATCGGACTATATATCCACGTCAACTTTTAAATTTGAGCTTTGTTGTTATAGGCAAGGTGGTAAATATGTAAACAGATGCTGCCATACCGACAGCTAGTTTGTAATACATGTCACTGGATGGCGCCACTGCGCCAGCCAATTATAGCGCATGCTTATATATACCAACAGCAAAAGAGCTCGCTGTGTACATCTCCCTCGTGACTGATCACAGCGACTACCCCCTTTCCCCCTCCCTGACAGATTAGTGCGATAGAGTCGCAGGCAGGCCCCATCGGGGTCGAAGACCGCCCTATTCGCGCATTGTCGGGAGGCCTCCTCTCCTAGAGAAGCGCATACACCGCGCCAAGAAGGCGCGAGATGCAGACCGGGTAATGGGTCTACCCCGACACCCGAACCGCACACTTATGCGATGATCCATTACGATACGATACGATATAGCGCATGCTGTTTATGATTCTCTCTCTTCTCCTGTTGTCATTTTGCGTGCCTGTTGTTGTTTTTATACAATAAATATTTTATACTTCATTTTACGAGTTTACTATTCTACAACGGACCCTCTGGACCCTTTTCACAAGGATTTTAGTTCAGTGTTTTGCCGCGTTACTTCCAGTGGCGCGGACTCTAATAGGACCACAGACGTGCACCCTAAAAACCCAAGCGAAAACGTTAGTACCAACCTACTGGGGTGACGTGCTGGGTGACGTTCTTTCTCTGCCGCACCCGGATAGAGATGCATTAAAGCTGCGTCAGGGTCAGTTGGATCTCTTTCACACTCTGTGACGTTTTTCCGAAAATGGCACATTCCGTTTAAATAGGGTTGGCATCTGTCCGGATTTCCCCGGATTTGTCCTAGTTTGTAGGGCGTCCGGGGACCTTCCGTAAGGGTTTTTGAACAGTGTCCGGGTTACACTCGGACGCTACAATTACAAATGCGGTTTCGCATTCAAGAAGACTCGGCAGAATATATAATGCCGGCTCTACATTTTCGCGAGACCGTATGCCGAGCACATTCGGACGAGAGAGTACTTGGTAGCACTCGCCCCGCCTCGTGATGTCTCGATTTTTTTGGCCTACTCTCGCTGCTGTGGCGGTATTTTGCACCCGAGTCATAGGGTCTCGCGAGAAACTTCGAGAGCATTGCTGTACACTCCCGTTACAGTTGCCAAACATCTCTGAAACTACTCCATGGTCTGAGGTCAAGAAACAGTCCTATTTCTCAAGGATATTTACATCGAAATCGATGACCAAATCGATAGGGGTGTCCGGGGAAAAAAACATATTTTGCTTGGGCAATCATTTGGATGTCCGGGATTTTTGCAGTGTTTTTCCGGCGTTGGCAATTTAGGTGATAGCAACCCTACGTTTAAAGCGCGCGTTATCTAGTTCCATGAGAGACGTTTATATTGGATAAACTGTCACTTACAACTCTTTTGTACCCAGGCCAGCCGCAAGCGAAAAGAATGGGACGTCCAGTCTCCTTTATATATTCTCCAACTTTTTTAAAACCTTAAAAAACAATTCCTGTTTACTTAAGTAAATAACACACTTATAAATTTCATCTCGTATTCAGGCGGGACAGGAACCAGAAATTTCTGTAATGTGATCAGCTATTATTTTATCCTATCGTTATGGACCAATTTTTGAAATCAATATACATTCCAATGCAGGAATATTCAGCAACACCCATCGATCAAGATTTCGTTACAATATGCGGTCTAAAATAATAGATGTACCTACTTGTATTGTATGTACGCCATTTTTTTTCAGATTGGTAATGAAAGACCTTTCAAAAATAGAAACATCAGTGCAAATCTCGGGTAGCATAAAAACTAATTGAGATATTATTAACATACAATTAGAACGGTATATAAAAGAGACTTTCTTGAAATGATTTTTACAAAGAATTGTCAATGACGTCATATTCAGCACATATTCGTACAGTCAGCTGCAAAAATACGTATACACTTTAGTACCTTGTGACAATACTATTCTGTGTAAGAAAGTAGAATTAGAATATAAAGCTATCACACACGAGGTTCTAAAATGAGTACATTTCTTTGCAGCCGACCGTACCTAAGTCAACACTCGCCACTAACTAACCACTAAGCTAAACGTGCGGGCGGGATCCAGTCTATTATGGCACCGACACGAAAAATCTGTTCCCGACAAGTAGAATAACTAGCTTCATATAACGGGGCCATATTATCCATACATAGGGCCTTTAATTTACCTCTTTATAAATAGATTTCACACCCGACAAGTGGGAACGGGTTCATTTAAGTTCACACGGCAACGCGTATGCAAGTCCTCTAGAATTCAAATACAAATATTCTTTATTTGCATAAAACATAATACATTTATGATCTTATTCTAGAAGTAGTCATTAACGCATGTTTAGTCGATCTATCGACAAGCAAATATGTCCTTCCTAATTATTTCAGCTAAGTGTAATATAACATCAAATTAGGTATCAAATTACAAAAAACTTTAAAAACATTTCATTAGACAATTCTAATTCCATTAATATATAAATCATACACTATCAATTAAAATTTAGATGTTATATTCGATATAAGATGTCAATAGAATAAATCCAGCAACAATTCGAAGATAAGTACAAAATAATAAAAAATAAAATTCTGCATAAAAAAATGAAAACTAAAAAATACAAAGAGAATAAAGAGAATCAGACATCTTATGCTGCTATAATCGGTTACGAACATAGACTTAGGATGCCGCCCTGCAATTCTATGGTTACGCTCAGGCGAGCTGAGGGGCAATTCTTGCGTTGCACTTGACATTGAAGTCGAATTTAGAGATCTCATACATTCATCCATACTAATCTTTAACTCGACTCCAATGTATAGAATAGGCCCACTGAACGATTGTTCATAGTATTTTTTGCCACCATCGTTATTTAAAAAATCTACATACCAGTTCCCTTACTATGAGTTTGATAAACTGTTCCCGCTATCGAAAACTATCGCTTTGTCCCTTTCATTGTGGTGCATGTGAAAGAGACAGAGCAACAGTTTTGGATAGCGAGGATAGTATTTCAAACTCATGGTAAGGGCACAAACTTGAAGAAACACTTTCAAAAGTACCTAACTAAAGTAACAATGTAAGAGACGATACTTACCTGCTTCTAAAATCTCAGGATCAGTTCCACAGGCAGACAATCTTAAGTAATCTATTCCCCACTCAGCGAATTGTTCTATGTCCTGTTTCTCGTGGCCAAAAATGCCCGGTAAGTAATGCGCATGGCATGTGCTTTTACCATAATTCTGGTACAAAGACAACTTAAGCCCCTTGCTATGAACCTGAGAAAATTAAGTGGTCAATGTACAGTGGCGGACACATCAAGCTATACAAAACTGACAAATTTCTTCATTCGATTATAAACCTTATATTGTTACGCGTTGAGTTCGAAATCGATTGAGGAAATTTGACAGTTTTGTATAGCTTGACCTGTCCACCACTGTACATACTACCTGTATAAATCGTTATTTTTTTATCGTTTACATCCCAAAAACGTCATAAAAGGTATCGTTAATGAGGTCCATTTAGAATGTTAGATCAACAAAATAAGCGAAGTAAAATCAGTTCCATACAAAATTGCATATCCAGCCGGCAATAGGTAATGTATGGGACAGCAGATTTTGAAGTGAATGAAGTCCATTTAGCAAGTTGGATCAACAAAATAAGCGAAAAAAAATCTGCTGTTCCATACATTATTGCCGGGTGGATATTCCATTTTGTATGGAACTGATTTAACCAGCGTTATTTTATTTTTCGTTTACATCCCGAAATCCACATTAATAGCGCTATTAATGTGGATTTCGGGATGTAAACAATAAAAAAATAACGCTGGTTTATGTTTCTTTATATGAACTACTAGCTGTTTCACGCGGTTTCACCCGCGTCCCGAGGGAACTACTTCCCCTACCGGGATAAAATATAGCCTATGTTACTTCTGAATAATGCAGCTTTCTAATGGTGTAAAAATTATTGCAATCGGTCCAGTAGTTTTTGAGTTTATTCATTACAAACATACAAAAATACATATCGTCGTTGCGCCTGCCAAAACCCATATGTGCGGATTTTCAAAGTTTTTTTTTGTAGATGGTATGATTCAGTTTTTTTTTCCGCGTGTGTTGGTAAAATCCGTTTTGTAAAATTCAGCCCGGAACATGGTATTACGAATCCTATTTGTGCAAAAACTGTTAGAAAAAAATCGGTATGTGTAATCATAACACATAACGGATTTGTGTAAACTGACAGTCGCAAGAGCATGTGCCAAACATATGTGATGTGCGGGCTGGTTGTGTTTTTTGAATTGAATCTCCGTGAATGGTGAGTAGTGAAACCTTTTACGTTAGCAAATACTTGTATAAACTTATATAAACATAACTAAGGAGTATAATAATTTGGGAAAAAACGTAAATTTGCTTTCTAACCTCAAATTTGTAAGTTAGAAGATTAATAGTTGAAAATTTTCAAGTTGATGGTATGTAGAAGCCTCATTTATTGTACTTGATCACCCTAAGATCACCGTTATTGTTACCAAAACTGCTTTGTTAAGCTGCTGCAGTCTTCTTGCTACTAATTTATTTACATTAGGAGCACTTCTAAGTAAGTTAGGTTGTGATGTTTTGGTTAAGCCCTACTCCTTTCTTATAACAATTATTGTGAAACTACCTACTAACGTCTTATGCAACTAAGGCTGAATTGCACCATTTAACCCTCAATATTCTGAGATTTAACTATGACCTTGATCAACGATTTGACGGCTGTCAGAACTTTCGGACCCCATCTATTTTTGTTACATTTGACGCCGTTAAATCGTTGGTGACTTCAACAGTCACTGTGACTGCTGAAATTAAATGGTGCAACTTGTTCTTACCGATTATCATGTAATATCCAGTCTTTATATTGTGTTGAAAGTGCTGTTTTTGCTTAAAAGTGCTCTATGAACTATATTTTAACGTATTTTCCTCAATGATGTTACGCACATCATTTGTGTGATTTGAAGTGCTAAAGCAAAATCTGAATATTTTATTATTTTACAGGTACATATCAACAAAGAATGGCTTTAAGCTCCCGAGCACAGTTGCTTGTAGAACTAGCAACAGCATCTAACAATAATACTCCGAATGAAGACATAAATACACTTTCTTCCGATCCGTTCATTTCAAATAGTTATGACCCAACGAAGTCTACAACCAGCATCAACAATTTAAAATGTCATTATGAACAACCTTTTACACTTCTTAATATTTCTAATTGCACAGGATCACCCGTTTTTTTCGAAGAATTACAAGTGAATAACTGTATTGATCTAGAATTGATTGGAAGGTCCGTTATGCCAGAACAGATTGATAATGGAATTATAAGAGATTCACAGAATGAAGCTGAGCCCGTGCTTTCTTCTACTACATTCATTTTAGATGAAAAAACCGGTGAGTTTGTAACTAATGAAAATGACCTAAATAATAACAACTATGACGATAACTACTACCTTGATGAGAATACTGGTTTGTTTATTATGAAAGATCGAAATATTTTTGGCCTGGAAGATGATTCAACAGATTCAGAAAGTGATAGTGAAGGCAAAGATAATATAAGCAAAAACAGAAAAATGTGTCAAATGAGCCGGTTGCGAGGGGAAAAATATTTGGGAAGAAAGAGGAAGCCTACAGATTTAAATGCAAAATCACGCTTTGAGCTTGTGGAGAAACCTAAAAGAAAGCTTTTAGAAAAAACATGTAGTCATACAGGTGTTTTCAATTCTGATCGGAGCTTTTTGTGTGGTTTAATATCCGAACACAAAAGAGATGCTGTGTTTAAGTACTTTTGGAGTTTACCTTCTTGGGACGCAAAGAAAGCATACCTGAAAAATATGGTTCGCATGAGACCTATACAAAGACGCCGTAAAAACACTGAAACTGATTTTACAAGGCAGTTGGCATACGATTATTACATGGTTAATGATGAAGATGAGACAGTCAGAGTATGTAAAAACTTTTTGACGAAGACGTTAAACATTCAAAGCGATACACTGACAGAATGGACCAAAGAAACTCAAGATAGGCTGCCGGATAGATTTGAAGATCTTAGATCAAAACATGAAAAACGCAAGTCTGTTCCAAAACACGCTCCAAAACTGACTAAGACAGACAATATCAAAGAATGGTTGGCACTTTTGAATAAAGTTCCGAGCCACTATTGTAGATCCAGCAGCACTAGGGTTTACGTAGAAGACACATTTGAATCAAAAAACCACATGTACCGAGTTTACACGGAGTGGTGCACTGAGAACGGAACAACGAGTGCAGGTCGTAAACTTTTTACCCAAACTTTAGACGCGGAAAAAATTTCCATTTTCAAGCCTCGTAAGGACCAATGCGGTGTATGTTTTGGAAAAAAGGAGGGCAACGTTTCAGAAGAAGAATATGAATCACATTTGGCCAAAAAGAGAGAAGCTTACAAAGCTCAAATTGAAGCTTATGCAATGAGTTCATCTGAAGTTTTAGTGATAACGGTTGATGTCCAGGGAATTCTACTCTGCCCTAAATTGTTAGTTTCTGCCCAGTATTATAAAACTAAGCTTCAGATGCATAATTATTCAATTTACGTCAACAACAACAAAGATGTGGTTTTGTATGTATGGCACGAAGGCGATGGTGGAGTGACTGCAAACGAATTTACCAGCTGTATTGTAGATTTTATAAAGAAACAGAGTAACTATAAAAAAATTAGCATTATTTCGGATGGTTGCGCGTACCAGAACCGAAATAAAATATTGTCATCAGCGCTACTCCAATTGTCGATACAAATGAATGTTGAGATTGAGCAGATCATACTGGAAAAAGGTCATACTATGATGAAAGTAGACAGCGTGCATTCGACTTTAGAGAGGAAATTCCGTCCTCCGCTATATGCACCCAGTGACTATATCAGCCGAATGGCTGATGCTAGACCTAAACAGCCCTATCAAGTCAATCATATTGATTACACTTTTTTTAAAGCTTATGAAAATTGTGTCTTGTTGGACTCGATACGCCCGGGCAAGAAGTCTGGAGATCCAACAGTTAATGACATAAGAGCACTTCAGTACAAAGATGGAATGATCTATTACAAATTACGTCATTCTGAATACTGGCAAATACTTCCACAAAGAGTACGCAATATAAACTCTACTCGGATACCAAAGCAGCTATACGAGGCACCCTGTAAAATTTATAAAAATAAATACGAAAGCCTTCAAGCCCTGAAAACATTTATGCATCGTGACTATCATGCGTTTTATGATAGTCTACAACATAATTAATATGGTTTTAAGAAATATTTAGAAAATAATCATAAATAGATTTTCTTAATAACTTAAATTTATTTATATTTAATTTCTAAATATTTTAGTTTTGGTTAAAACATTTAATCACTATTTGTTTGGATTAAGTTAACCTGATGAGTGATCTCAAACATTTAAGAAGACTGTTATTTCTATTGTTACTTATTAAGTAAGATTAAGCTTTTGATATTCTAATATAGCTTTTAATATTGTTGATTTATAAGGACAAAAGTGCCCTTTCAATTTTTGTTTATTCTTAGAAGTTTACCTCATTTATGTGCCATCAGATTTAAGACTGAAAACTTTAACTTTTTGAAACTAATATTTTAAAATGTGGTTTGCTAGATGTATAATTTATAATTTATCCATAAAAATAACTTACTAAAGAACTTATTATGAGTGAAATTACTTTGTGTCCTTGTGTATCTAGTGATAATTTTACTCAAACATTTCTGAAGCTAACTGCAAATGATAATATCTAGAGTCAAATTTTTGTAAGAATATTATTTCTTTTATTTTGTTAGTTTTCTGTGTATACTTATTATTGTTACAAGTAACCGTAACAATATTTGCTTTACATAAAACACAACTCGATTTGAATTGAATCACACACAAGCATGATTTTTTGGCTTGTGACAGATCCGTTATGTGCATTTTTTAGACAAAAAAAATTATAACTGCCAAATGAATGGCATAAACATTATTATTATTTGTGTGCAGTTACAATAGTAAATATCTTTGATTTTGCATTAACAGTTTTTTACTGAAACATCTTAATATTTTTTTAACATGTTTTTTCTAGTTTCTCAAAACCTAGTCATTTTCACAAATGGGTTTTGGCAAGCGCAACGACGATATATTTCCTCTTTATAATATTATTATTATTAATTAATTAAGTGTAGATAAGCTAACGCTTCACTACAATCTCTCCTGATGGAAAGCGACGCGAGGTCTAGGATGTAACGCGTTCGCCTAGAAGATACCTTCACTCTTGAATTAAAGATTTCCAGATTATAGTGGTCCAGAAAAAGAGACCTAGGCAAGGCGTTCCATTCCTTAGCTGTCTGCATTATGAACGTGGAAGCAAATCGCTTCGTGCGGATAAGGGGTAAGTCAACAACGTATGCATGAAACTCCTCGCCGCGCCATGTTGTCCGTTGGCCCAGTGGTGGAATAGGCTAGGGGGGATCAAATTATGCAGAGCCTCCGCACACTCTCCGAAATGAATCCAGTAGAAGACTGAGAGACTTGCCACACGTCACGGGGGGATTGACAAAAAAATAACACAAGGGGGGTGTAGTAAGATATCATAGATAGGGTATTTATTGGGGGGGGGGGGGTTAGTCTTAAACCTCACTACGTATCACCAGGGGGAGGGGGGGCTTAAAAAATCACGTGATTCATGGACAGCCCCTTATATGTAGATACTGCAGTATTATGTGATTGAGCGGTGACACAGGTCCAGGCACAGGATGTAGATTCTGGGGGGGAGTGGGCAACACGTTGCATTATGGCGCCCCTGGCCGGCGGGGAACCAATTCCCCGTAGCGCGGCGGGTACAGTACGTCTACTTTTATTACCTTATTCTATGGTCTATTCACTGCTATTGCTCAATGTAACAACACTTTATAAAGGGTCAATCAATGGCGTAGCTTGCAGGGGTGACAAGCGTAGCAGAAACTCCTCCCTCTGGGAGTCGGAGTCGGGAAAATGATTTCTAGATGGATTGTTCAAGGATATCAAAACTAACCCTGCATTCTACATAAAAAGAACAACGTAAAAAGTTTTGAAACTTACATAATCGGCGAGAGCTTTTATACCGCTCGGGAAGCGTTCCCTGTCTGCCACCAGGCGGCCATCAGAGTCCCTGTGGTCCTCCATCCAGCAGTCGTCCAGGCCCACATACTCGTAGCCTGCTGCGAGGTACCCTTCGCTCACCATGAGGTCGGCAGTGCGCTTGATCGCAGTTTCACTAATGAAGTATTAAAATAAAAGATTTCAGTAACTTTTATGTTTAGCGCGGAATATAAAGTCACCGGCAACCTACTTGGGAATTTAGAGCGATTGGTCCTTCCAAACGAGAGGCGTAACTTAGGTTTGAATCCGAACACGCACCCATAGAGTAAAGTAAATATACCAACACGCATCTCTCGTTTTTCAAAATCCATGTATTAATTTCAACCTTACTTAAAAGACGTGTGTAACTCTTTACTTAAACGACTTAGTGATCCGACTCAGCCAAATGATACACTGTTCCGAATCTTTAATGTTCGCTACGAATGTATCATTCGACTCAAATGGATCTCGAGTTCGAGTGAACCGAATGATTCGAATGATCCGAGTGAGGTGAATGATCTTATGAGCCAAATGATCCGAATGAGCTGAATGATCCGAGTGAGCCGAATGATCCAAATGGGCGGAATTAATCACGGATCTATCTGTGAGTCGATGTTCCTAATGAAGCGTTTCACTGTTCCGCATCTCTGCACTGATCCAGATGCAAATGTTCCAATCATTTGATAGATATGTTTTTGTCAGGATTAACTTATAGCTCGTCGGTAAAGGGAAAAGCACGTTTTGTATTACAGGGTGTATCAGTAAAAAGTTATACCGTTAACCACCACTTCTGCCAACCATTCTGAAAAGGTTTTTTCAACTAGTTTTGGAAATTGGTCGATATTTTTTCGAATCTCCACACAAAATGACCAGTGCCAGACACAAATCATAATACAATAGACGAACTTAATGCCAACCAAGAGGCATTCTCTACACAGTAGAGACCTCACCACCTCACCTTTTTGCCCAAAGGTTTACTGAAACCTTTGGGTAAAAAGGACAGAGGTAGCGAAAGGACAACTTAAAGTAAAAAAAAAGTAAATTATCAGCCTATAACTGTCCCCTGCAGGGCAAAGGCCTCCATCATAGAAATGAAGTCATCGCTACTTTGATGGGATTAGGTTTAATCACCACGCTTGCCAAATGCGGATTGGTGATCACAAACCCGAGGTACGAGTATGTTCTCGAAACACACTTTTTGCTCGACCTAGGAATCGAACACAGCCCGGTACTTAAACCACAAGACCAATAGGGCGTCACCATTAGACTGAAGGACAACATATCAGTAAGTTATTGTTATTTAAATATCTCTTACTTGAAGCAGTCTTTGCCATAGAAGTCGCAGTACATGTTGCACCCGTACCTCAACCGAGAGCTCCAGCCCATGGGAGGCGTCAGGGCCAGGCCGTTGTCCAGGGCCGCAGCGAGCCAAGCCAGGCTTAGCGTGCATAGTGCCAGGATCTGAGGTACCTAAACGTAATCCCCCATATTACAAACCGCGAACCACCTTTAATAGTGAAAGTGAGCACTAAGAAGGCATTTTTGATAATACAACTCTTAAGGGGGTAAAAAGGGGGTTAGAAGTTTGTATGAGTGTCCGCCATCTTTGATGTTAGGAATGTGAAAATTTGTATTTAGAGTAATAATTGGAAATTAAAAATAACTCGTCAATTTTTTTTGGGAAATCACCCTTACATGGGGTTAAATAGGAGGAGAAACGCGGTATGGGGTGGGTTTAGCAATTTCAATGTAAGAATCTTAAAAAATAATATTTAGGCTCCTAATGTCAAATCAAGAACAAATTGTTTTTGATTTGATATTAGAAACAATTTGTTTCCTTAAGGGGATGAAACAGGGGATTGAAGTTTGTATGATAGTCCGTCCTTTTTCATGTTAGGAATGTGAAATTTTTTGAAATAAACAGAAATTCACTTCGACGTTTTTGGAAACTCTTTGGAGGGGTGAAATGCAGTAGGTACGGGCGTTTGCTAATTAGTTAAGTGAGAAACTTAAAATAGATGTTTGGGCACGGTTTTTGATTGAATAACAACGTGACTTATGAACTTTCAACCCCTAAGGGGTAGTTGCGCGGGTTTGAAGTTTGAATGAAGACTTTTGTCATAAAGTCTAAAACTACGTCCCCCTTATTACAAATGGCGAGCTAAGGATGGTCCTGAAACAAATCTCGTGTCGGCCGATTTTAACATTGCGAGTTAGAACAGGAGGTTACGAACTTTAGATCGCAATTTGTAATAAGGTGGCGTGCGGAGTAACGCCGCGGGCGCAGTTACCTAGACTGCGCCCGTTGAGAATAAGAGGGTAGTCAACAGTCGAAGTCAGTCAAAGTCACAGTCACTGAATAAAACGCTGGTGTTTTGCGTAACGACAACGATCTACTAACTAATATATTACCTACAGTAAAGAACAGGTAGGTACCTACAGTAGTAAAAGTAGAAAAAAGGTTTTACCAATAATCCAGCCATATTGTTTCACAAGTTTACGAGCACCAGGGCGTGTTGTTGTAAGGAAACAGGTCTTGGACTAAACCAAGACGTTGAATATTGTCTTCATGTATTTAATTTATACCTACCTTTACTACGTAGCTACATTATTTTTACATTACTTACATGCAAGACAAATTCTATAAATAACTAGTTAAAGTAAGTACAGTTTATGTGGGTTCATTTATGTAGGTAGGTAAGTAAGTACTAGCTACCTACCATTCCATGCCCTATGAATGACGTAAGCGGTAGTGACGTCATCATTTATTTACAAGAATCTGAATTTTAATCAGATTTTTAGATTATCGCATTGAACTATATTAGTAGTAATCTTGAATTAAATAAATTGGTTTAATCTAAAGTAGTAATAATAACACGCTGGATTACCATAGACTTTGGCATTTATACAATTTGACATTAAAATAACATTAGTTCCGTATTTTGCCACGTGCCAAATAACCGTGATCGGATTATGAACCCATCTGATAAGTCATTTGGTGGCAGTGCTGCCAACTTAGCGCTTTTCGCGCCAGATCTAGCGCTTTTTTTGGCTAGAAGCGCGTTTTAGCGCCTAGCGCTAAAACTAGCGCTTTTTTTAAATTACGAAACTATTAAAATTACGAAACTATATTACCTGCAGCGTATTATATAACAAATGACCTACTAGTAAGTTTTGACAGATGCAAAATGTCAAAATGTATGGAAACTTGACATTTGCGTCTGTCAGTTTAGTCTGCAAAATTGTCTGCAAAAGTGAATATAAATGATTATGCATGGTAAACATTGGTTATAAAAATAAGCAAAGAATTGCGTTTTCGTTCCTCGAGAAAAAAAACTGTGGTTGGCGCGAAATTTAGCGCTTTTCCCAAAAAAGCAATTTAAGCGCTTTTTTAAAAGGCTAACAGCGCGTTTTCGGAAAAACAAGTTGGCAGCACTGTCTGGTGGCTTAATTTTTAAAGCCGTCCCGTAACGAACGAAAATATACCCGTCGCATCCATACAAAGGAGACACGCAGCGCGTGTGAAAAAGAGGGAAACTCTTATTCGGTCGTAACTCTCTGTTTTGGCGCGATGAAGAATTGGGCTCCTAGAGCCCAATGGACAACATTTCATATTTTTAACATGTCCATATTGTTTTTTTATATGAAAGTAGACATAAAATGAACAGACCCATATTTTTTCTTTTTTCAAAATTTGTCCATTTTCATGCATAAAATAATTATTGAAATTATTTTTATTCTAAATAGACGTAAGCGCCAAATGACGTCATCGGACGGCTGAATACAGCGATATTCCTTTGCTTATCATTGTTTTAATAAAAAAAAGGTACTACTGTCAAAGGTAAATAATACTAGTGTCAATATTGTCAACGTCATTCATACATTCAACGCTGACAAGTTGTCTTTTTTTTTGACAGTTACATGTCATGGGTTTGGCATTACGTAAATTTAAAACTATAATGTGCTAAGCAAAGAAATATTTTACATTCTGCCGTCCGATGACGTCATCTTACGTTTTTTAGTTTTTAATTTTTTTCTCAGTAAATAAGCAAAATAAAAAATGAATAAATATATATTCGAGCAGCGGAAAAGTAAACAAAGAATTGGTATTTTTTGTTTCAGAGCTTAGCAATTTTGAAATGTTGTCCATTCTCGGGCTCGTGACATTTATTTTCATACGACATATATCACTAAAACATAGTTTTTTTGTATGGAGCCTAATTCTCGTGCTTGTGATATTTTGAAAACATGGCGGATATCACCCGAAAACTAGCAGCCCAGCCCGAGCCCAATGGACAACATTTCAAAATTGCTAAGCTCTGAAACAAAAAATACCAATTCTTTGTTTACTTTTCCGCTGCTCGAATATATATTTATTCATTTTTTATATTGCTTATTTACTGAGAAAAAAAATAAAAACTAAAAAACGTAAGATGACGTCATCGGACGGCAGAATGTAAAATATTTCTTTGCTTAGCACATTATAGTTTTAAATTTACGTAATGCCAAACCCATGACATGTAACTGTCAAAAAAAAAGACAACTTGTCAACGTTGAATGTATGAATGACGTTGACAATGTTGACACTAGTATTATTTACCTTTGACAGTAGTACCTTTTTTTTATTAAAACAATGATAAGCAAAGGAATATCGCTGTATTCAGCCGTCCGATGACGTCATTTGGCGCTTACGTCTATTTAGAATAAAAAGAATTTCAATAATTATTTTATGCATGAAAATGGACGAATTTTGAAAAAAGAAAAAATATGGGTCTGTTCATTTTATGTCTACTTTCATATAAAAAAACAATATGGACATGTTAAAAATATGAAATGTTGTCCATTCTCGGGACGTGCGATAAAATGTCGTATATTCTGTAATGTCACTTTTCCAATGTCATAGGAAAATGTCACCGAAATGTCACAAAAGTAAAAAAACTGGAAGCCCAATTCTCGTGCTTGTGATATTTTGAGAACATGGTGGATATCACCTGAAAACCATACAAAAAAACTATGTTTTAGTGATATATGTCGTATGAAAAGAAATGTCACGAGCCCGAGAATTGGGGCTCCTGGAGCCCAATTCTCGGGCTCGTGACATTTATCATCATACGACATATATCAACAAAACATGGCGGATATCGTATGAAAACGTTTTTGCTTATTCTCGCGATGTCGAATGGTGACATATGTCACATATTTTCGTGCGACACGTATCGCATGGTCTTGACCATACGATATGAAGTATCACGGTGATTTTGGTGATATTTCTCCAACGTGACGTTTGAGACGTTTCGCGTTTTGTTGTTTATTGACGTTTGGTTGTTCAAATCACATAACAAGTTTAAATTAACTGCACAAACTAAGAAGATGATTAATTCTCTGTGTGAACGATTGTTTAGCTGGGAATTGTAAATTTTCTTATATTTTCTTTAATTGAAACAAATTTACACCAGTATTACCTACATACCTTTAAATATTCGTCATTAAGCCTTTTTATCTCAGTAATAAAATCAGAGTTAAGAAAATTCTTTATTCTTTTTTTTTCTTTTAACGCGTGATTTTGCCACAGTTGCCATCTCTTTTTGCCACAGACTGAAAAGAAATCTTTTGGCTTTTGGTCGGTGTAACGGAATTACAATTTCATAAAATCAATTTTCTTTTTCGTCTTTTTTTATCGTATTTTAAAGCAGTTATGATAATTATGATGTTCCACAAACATAAATTTGACTGTTGATATAAAAAGGATAGAAAATGTTGAATTAATACTTAAACAATAACAATTAAGATTTCTCGATTGTATATTTGTGTCAGTCAACAAAATGGAACGTATAAGCGGAAATGATATGGGCTACATTCTCTATGGAAGTGACTTTTACTGTCGCATGGGCACGAGAATAGAGTTTTTTTACTTTTGTGACATTTTGGTGACATTTTCGTACGACATTGGAAAAGTGACATTACAGAAAATACGACATTTTATCGCACGTCCCGAGAATTGGGCTCCAGGAGCCCAATTCTCGGGCTCGTGACATTTATCATCATACGACATATATCAACAAAACATGGCGGATATCGTATGAAAACGTTTTTGCTTATTCTCGCGATGTCGAATGGTGACATATGTCACATATTTTCGTGCGACACGTATCGCATGGTCTTGACCATACGATATGAAGTATCACGGTGATTTTGGTGATATTTCTCCAATTCAACGTGACGTTTGAGCCGTTTCGCGTTTTGTTGTTTATTGACGTTTGGTTGTTCAAATCACATAACAAGTTTAAATTAACTGCACAAACATAAGAAGATGATTGATCCTCAGTGTGAACGATTGTTTAGCTGAGAATTTTAAATATTCTTTAATTGGAACAAATTTTCACCAGTATTACCTACATACCTTTAAATATTCGTCATTAAGCCTTTTTATCTTTTTAGCCCAATGGACAACATTTCAAAATTGCTAAGCTCTGAAACAAAAAATACCAATTCTTTGTTTACTTTTCCGCTGCTCGAATATATATTTATTCATTTTTTATATTGCTTATTTACTGAGAAAAAAAATAAAAACTAAAAAACGTAAGATGACGTCATCGGACGGCAGAATGTAAAATATTTCTTTGCTTAGCACATTATAGTTTTAAATTTACGTAATGCCAAACCCATGACATGTAACTGTCAAAAAAAAAGACAACTTGTCAACGTTGAATGTATGAATGACGTTGACAATGTTGACACTAGTATTATTTACCTTTGACAGTAGTACCTTTTTTTTATTAAAACAATGATAAGCAAAGGAATATCGCTGTATTCAGCCGTCCGATGACGTCATTTGGCGCTTACGTCTATTTAGAATAAAAAGAATTTCAATAATTATTTTATGCATGAAAATGGACGAATTTTGAAAAAGAAAAAATATGGGTCTGTTCATTTTATGTCTACTTTCATATAAAAAAACAATATGGACATGTTAAAAATATGAAATGTTGTCCATTCTCGGGACGTGCGATAAAATGTCGTATATTCTGTAATGTCACTTTTCCAATGTCATAGGAAAATGTCACCGAAATGTCACAAAAGTAAAAAAACTGGAACCCAATTCTCGTGCTTGTGATATTTTGAGAACATGGTGGATATCACCTGAAAACCATACAAAAAAACTATGTTTTAGTGATATATGTATGTCGTATGAAAAGAAATGTCACGAGCCCGAGAATTGGGCTCCTGGAGCCCAATTCTCGGGCTCGTGACATTTATCATCATACGACATATATCAACAAAACATGGCGGATATCGTATGAAAACGTTTTTGCTTATTCTCGCGATGTCGAATGGTGACATATGTCACATATTTTCGTGCGACACGTATCGCATGGTCTTGACCATACGATATGAAGTATCACGGTGATTTTGGTGATATTTCTCCAACGTGACGTTTGAGACGTTTCGCGTTTTGTTGTTTATTGACGTTTGGTTGTTCAAATCACATAACAAGTTTAAATTAACTGCACAAACTAAGAAGATGATTAATTCTCTGTGTGAACGATTGTTTAGCTGGGAATTGTAAATTTTCTTATATTTTCTTTAATTGAAACAAATTTACACCAGTATTACCTACATACCTTTAAATATTCTTCATTAAGCCTTTTTATCTCAGTAATAAAATCAGAGTTAAGAAAATTCTTTATTCTTTTTTTTTTCTTTTAACGCGTGATTTTGCCACAGTTGCCATCTCTTTTTGCCACAGACTGAAAAGAAATCTTTTGGCTTTTGGTCGGTGTAACGGAATTACAATTTCATAAAATCAATTTTCTTTTTCGTCTTTTTTTATCGTATTTTAAAGCAGTTATGATAATTATGATGTTCCACAAACATAAATTTGACTGTTGATATAAAAAGGATAGAAAATGTTGAATTAATACTTAAACAATAACAATTAAGATTTCTCGATTGTATATTTGTGTCAGTCAACAAAATGGAACGTATAAGCGGAAATGATATGGGCTACATTCTCTATGGAAGTGACTTTTACTGTCGCATGGGCACGAGAATAGAGTTTTTTTACTTTTGTGACATTTTGGTGACATTTTCGTACGACATTGGAAAAGTGACATTACAGAAAATACGACATTTTATCGCACGTCCCGAGAATTGGGCTCCAGGAGCCCAATTCTCGGGCTCGTGACATTTATCATCATACGACATATATCAACAAAACATGGCGGATATCGTATGAAAACGTTTTTGCTTATTCTCGCGATGTCGAATGGTGACATATGTCACATATTTTCGTGCGACACGTATCGCATGGTCTTGACCATACGATATGAAGTATCACGGTGATTTTGGTGATATTTCTCCAATTCAACGTGACGTTTGAGCCGTTTCGCGTTTTGTTGTTTATTGACGTTTGGTTGTTCAAATCACATAACAAGTTTAAATTAACTGCACAAACATAAGAAGATGATTGATCCTCAGTGTGAACGATTGTTTAGCTGAGAATTTTAAATATTCTTTAATTGGAACAAATTTTCACCAGTATTACCTACATACCTTTAAATATTCGTCATTAAGCCTTTTTATCTTTTTAGCCCAATGGACAACATTTCAAAATTGCTAAGCTCTGAAACAAAAAATACCAATTCTTTGTTTACTTTTCCGCTGCTCGAATATATATTTATTCATTTTTTATATTGCTTATTTACTGAGAAAAAAAATAAAAACTAAAAAACGTAAGATGACGTCATCGGACGGCAGAATGTAAAATATTTCTTTGCTTAGCACATTATAGTTTTAAATTTACGTAATGCCAAACCCATGACATGTAACTGTCAAAAAAAAAGACAACTTGTCAACGTTGAATGTATGAATGACGTTGACAATGTTGACACTAGTATTATTTACCTTTGACAGTAGTACCTTTTTTTTATTAAAACAATGATAAGCAAAGGAATATCGCTGTATTCAGCCGTCCGATGACGTCATTTGGCGCTTACGTCTATTTAGAATAAAAAGAATTTCAATAATTATTTTATGCATGAAAATGGACGAATTTTGAAAAAAGAAAAAATATGGGTCTGTTCATTTTATGTCTACTTTCATATAAAAAAACAATATGGACATGTTAAAAATATGAAATGTTGTCCATTCTCGGGACGTGCGATAAAATGTCGTATATTCTGTAATGTCACTTTTCCAATGTCATAGGAAAATGTCACCGAAATGTCACAAAAGTAAAAAAACTGGAACCCAATTCTCGTGCTTGTGATATTTTGAGAACATGGTGGATATCACCTGAAAACCATACAAAAAAACTATGTTTTAGTGATATATGTCGTATGAAAAGAAATGTCACGAGCCCGAGAATTGGGCTCCTGGAGCCCAATTCTCGGGCTCGTGACATTTATCATCATACGACATATATCAACAAAACATGGCGGATATCGTATGAAAACGTTTTTGCTTATTCTCGCGATGTCGAATGGTGACATATGTCACATATTTTCGTGCGACACGTATCGCATGGTCTTGACCATACGATATGAAGTATCACGGTGATTTTGGTGATATTTCTCCAACGTGACGTTTGAGACGTTTCGCGTTTTGTTGTTTATTGACGTTTGGTTGTTCAAATCACATAACAAGTTTAAATTAACTGCACAAACTAAGAAGATGATTAATTCTCTGTGTGAACGATTGTTTAGCTGGGAATTGTAAATTTTCTTATATTTTCTTTAATTGAAACAAATTTACACCAGTATTACCTACATACCTTTAAATATTCGTCATTAAGCCTTTTTATCTCAGTAATAAAATCAGAGTTAAGAAAATTCTTTATTTCTTTTTTTTTCTTTTAACGCGTGATTTTGCCACAGTTGCCATCTCTTTTTGCCACAGACTGAAAAGAAATCTTTTGGCTTTTGGTCGGTGTAACGGAATTACAATTTCATCAAATCAATTTTCTTTTTCGTCTTTTTTTATCGTATTTTAAAGCAGTTATGATAATTATGATGTTCCACAAACATAAATTTGACTGTTGATATAAAAAGGATAGAAAATGTTGAATTAATACTTAAACAATAACAATTAAGATTTCTCGATTGTATATTTGTGTCAGTCAACAAAATGGAACGTATAAGCGGAAATGATATGGGCTACATTCTCTATGGAAGTGACTTTTACTGTCGCATGGGCACGAGAATAGAGTTTTTTTACTTTTGTGACATTTTGGTGACATTTTCGTACGACATTGGAAAAGTGACATTACAGAAAATACGACATTTTATCGCACGTCCCGAGAATTGGGCTCCAGGAGCCCAATTCTCGGGCTCGTGACATTTATCATCATACGACATATATCAACAAAACATGGCGGATATCGTATGAAAACGTTTTTGCTTATTCTCGCGATGTCGAATGGTGACATATGTCACATATTTTCGTGCGACACGTATCGCATGGTCTTGACCATACGATATGAAGTATCACGGTGATTTTGGTGATATTTCTCCAATTCAACGTGACGTTTGAGCCGTTTCGCGTTTTGTTGTTTATTGACGTTTGGTTGTTCAAATCACATAACAAGTTTAAATTAACTGCACAAACATAAGAAGATGATTGATCCTCAGTGTGAACGATTGTTTAGCTGAGAATTTTAAATATTCTTTAATTGGAACAAATTTTCACCAGTATTACCTACATACCTTTAAATATTCGTCATTAAGCCTTTTTATCTCAGTAATAAAATCAGTGTAAAGAAAATTCTTTATTCCATTTTTTTCTTATAACGCGTCTTTTTGCCCCAGTTGCCATCTCTTTTTGCCACAGACTGAAAAGAAATCTTTTGGCTTTCGGTCGGTGTAACGGAATTACAATTTCATAAAATCAATTTTCTTTTTCGACTTTTTTGATCGTATTTTAAAGCAGTTATGATAATTTTGATGTTACACAAACATAAAATTGACTGTTGATATAAAAAGGCTAGAAAATGTTGAATTAATACTTAAACAGTAAACATTAAGATTTATCGATTGTATATTTGTGTCAATCAACAAAATGGAACGTATTAGCGGAAATGATATGGGCCATATTCTCTATGGAAGTGACTTTTACTGTCGCATGGGCACGAGAATAGAGTTTTTTTACTTTTGTGACATTTTGGTGACATTTTCGTACGACATTGGAAAAGTGACATTACAGAAAATACGACATTTTATCGTACGTCCCGAGAATTGGGCTCCTGTATTCTCGTGCCCATGCGACAGTAAAAGTCACTTCCATAGAGAATGTGGCCCATATCATTTCCGCTAATGCGTTCCATTTTGTTGATTGACACAAATATACAATCGAGAAATCTTGATATGTATTGTTCAAGTATTAATTCAACATTTTCTAGCCTTTTTAAATCAACAGTCAATTTTATGTTTGTGTAACATCATAATTATCATAACTGCTTTAAAATACGATCAAAAAAGACAATTGATTTTATGAAATTGTAATTTCTTTACACCGACCTAAAGCCAAAAGATTTCTTTTCAGATTGTGGCAAAAAAAGATGGCAAATGTGGCAAAAAGGCGCGTTAAAAGAAAAAAATTAAATAAAGAATTTTCTATACACTGATTTTATTACTGAGATAAAAAGGTTTAATGACGAATATTTAAAGGTAATACTGGTGAAAATTTGTTCGAATTAAAGACACAGAGAATCAATCATCGTCTTAGTTTGTGCAGTTAATTTAAACTTTTTATGTGATTTGAACAACCAAACGTCAATAAACAACAAAACGCGAAACAACTCATACGTCACGTTGAATTGGAGAAATATCACCAAAATCACCGTGATACTTCATATCGTATGGTCAAGACCATACGATACGTGTCGCACGAAAATATGAGACATACGTCACCATTCGACATCGCGAGAATAAGCAAAAACGTTTTCATACGATATCCGCCATGTTTTGTTGATATATGTCGTATGATGATAAATCTCACGAGCCCGAGAATTTATGAAACGGAACGTTTAACTTTTTCGCGAAAGTAAAGAAAATGATGCCCATTCAGCCTATTTTGCATAGAGTAACTTATATTTTGCAAAATGATAAAAATTGTAATGTAGTTAGTAGATAAGTATAAGTAATAATAAGTTTCGTTAAGCTTACTGAAGTCTAATTTTATAAACATTTTGCATGCCAATAATTGGTAAAATATGTGCACTTTTATACTTTTTAACACCTTATTGTACACCTTGTTTATGCAAATTAATGATATTATATTCTATAACTAGATTCTGGGACTAAAGTTTTGTAAGGTAAGTTTAAAATACGTAAAAATACGTAGAGTTGACAACCCTGAACCAATTCAAACAAGCAAATTTTTTTAACTTTATCAGTGTTGTAAATCAACCATGGAATCAACGATAAAACTTATCTGTTGGATCATTACATAATCTTCATCGCCGTGTGGTCCCCGGCAGAGTAGAATAGGCCACCCTCACTCTTACCGAGGTATCTTAAAAGGCGACTAAGGTAAATCTGCTGGCATGATCATCAGCACCCACAGAAGGAAAACTTTGCATTTATGTCAAAACCCTCGCGAACTCGTCTGCCAAGCGTGGTGAGTATGGCAATTACTCCTCATTGAGGGAGGCCCGTGTCCCAGCAGTGGGGCCGGGACTTAAATGGGCTGATGATGATGATAAATAATTTTCAGATATGATAACAAATCAAACATTGTTAGCAAAAAACGCCATTTGGTTTGCTTACCTATTTTGTTTTTTTCATCTTCCGTAAGCTATTAAAAATTAACAGACAGGAAAAATCACTTTCAAATTCGCAATGTCTTCTCCGCATAAACGCATCTTCCGTAACGAGTGACAGTTTCGTGAAACGGAACGCAACATTCCAAACAAACGTAAACAAAGAATTTAATGTGACGTTAGTTTGAAAATTTAGGGAAAACAAACGAATAAAAATGTGAGGATTAAAAGTATTTTTCCAACTTAGTGCTCCACACCTAGGTATTATGGTTATTGATTCAATTATATATAAGGAAAGTTAAAAATAGAAGTGAAATCAACGAACCGTGCCCACAGGAAGGAAATGGTATTGCAACACATTGAATTTGAAACTGGGTGACTAATTTGTGGCTAAAATGGGCACCACCTATAGAGAGCTGTTTAAATTGTACGATTTAATACAATGCGGTGACATTAGGTAAGTTATTTTTATGGAATAAGTCAATAAATGTTGTTAATACTTCATCGCGAAGATACTTAACACCTGCCCCAATCATCTCAATCCCATTCGAAAGTTACTTACTATTACCCCCTGTAGACTATTATTATTAATCTTAGCTTTATTATAAAAGGTTATTGGAATAACAAACTACCTATCATTAATAAAGTATAATTTAGTATCTAACTTGAAATTTTTACTTTTGTAAAATACTAGGTACTTAATTTATTTTAAAATTGAACGTAAATAGGTTCTCAACATGTTACTATTAAGTGTCATTCATTTTATGTAGGTATGTGTCTTGTTGTAACATTAATGTAGTACTTACCTATTACTTATAATAATTATTGAAATCTTATCATCTTTCTTTTAGTTCCATAGAAATATCTCTTAAGGACAATGCAGTATCTGTAAACGAAATATTACCATGCAAAGGTATTGGGGTACTTCATTTAGCTGTAGGAATAGACCCACTTGAAAAATCGAAGAAATGCACTGAATTAATTCTGAAGTATGGAGGTGACCCTAATATATGGTAAGTATGATTTGAATATCAATTTCTAATTAAATGATGTTGAAAATCAGAGTGACTAAATCTACTAGATTATATAAAATTACTATAATATTTTCTTTAGTAATGACGATGGAGTGACACCAGTCCACATAGCAGCCATATGGGGCCGGGTGGACAATCTGAAACTCCTAATAGGCTGCGGAGGGGACCCCGGGCGAAGTGACCTGGATGGAGTAACTGCATTTGACTATGCTGCCCGCGAGCAACAATGGGAAGTGTATGACTACCTCCACAATGTAGTGGATCAGGCTGAAGACTCATTTGGGTCACAATGTGCATATACTTTAGACTTGGGTAAATATCTTACATACCATATTATATGTTTTTGTCCTCCACATTGTCTACATGTTTTTTTTACTATGAAATTTTACAGAAAGCTATGTAAAGATACAGTAAAATATGTTAATACCTTGAATTTCTTATCATTGTTGATAAAAAATGAATGTGTATAAAATGAAACCATTTCGTTTATTTTCTATGTAATTATTTTTACAGATAAGGTATTAGTGACTACTGACCAGATGGTTGCAGAATATGAACCAATTGAAAGGAATAATTTATTTGATTCAACAGCTCCAAGAAAGTCAGATATGGTGAGAGACTGGTGCGAGAAAACCAGTCTTGTCATTAACAAACTGTATCCTACTATACTAGGTGATACATACCTAATTGAGAACGAATCGGAGCCCTGGAGAACTGGGGACTTTACCAAAAACATCACTCTTGATCTCACTAATAATAGGACCTCAAATCACTCTGTATTGAATGAAACTAACACTAGCTGTAAGACTTGTTTGACAAAAAATGTACCTTACAGCATAGAAATAAGTGGAATAAAGCATTTAGACATGACTGTGGACAAAACTGACTGTCCCTGCAGCCAAACTAGTTCGAGTTCCGATGTTAAAGGCAGAATGAGCATTTATGAGAATTTCTCTCTACCGGGATCACCAAACAGTATTATGCATAAGAATTACAATTCAAAAAGCTCTTTGAAAAAATGTAAAAAGCATTGTGTGTCATCATTGTGTTCTAATATGAAACATGTTCTTACGTTAGATAGTTCTAAATCATTGATATCAGATGATAAGTCACAGGTAGACTTGGACAAAGCTTTGGTTGTGGTACAAAACAAATCAAATGAGTTTTTGTCAAGTAATGTATCATCGGTTACTGACATCAACGCGATGAACACTAGAAGATCGTCTGCTAGCAGTGGAGTTAGCAGTAACTATTCAGGAGGAAGCATTATTATAGGCAATATGCAAGAAGAATATAAGTATGAAGATAAAGAAGAAGATGTAGTATTAATTGAGAAGAGATTGCTGGTTTCATCAATAGTGTAAGTATCTTTGTTTTTAGATAGTAACTAATCTTCTTCTTTAGCCTGTTTTAACTACTTGAGTATAGGCCTCCTTCAGCATTTCCCATATTGAGCATTCAGCAACCCTCTTCACGTTGTCTTTCCAGCACATCTGAGGTCTTCCTTGAGGGTGTTTACTTCCCCCACCCCAAATGAAGCATCTTGGTGCAATAAAATTTACTTTCAAACAAACACAATATCGAGAATAATTGGATAATTTGACTGATTTTTTAGACTTCCACTGGAGGAAGGAGCAGATTTAACCAGTCCAGACCAGACAATCCTCTCAGTGGCATCATCGTTACCCTCATCTGTCCAGTATGATAACAACACGCTCAGGGCTGAGCTGATTAAACGAGGATTCAGACCGGGGCCCATACAGGACTCCACTAGGACTCTGTACTTGAAGAAGCTGCAAGCGCTCACTAAGAATCCCATACTTGTCAACAATCATGGTAAAAGTGAGTACCAAATTTTGTTCCAGTATGGTTTTCGATCTATTATTAAATAACATCCAAGAGAAAATAATATACCTGAATAACTAATTAAACAAAATAGTATTCAACTCTTTTCACCATAGTCCTTTTTTATTTAGTAACTTTTGGTAATAATTTTATTTTGTCATATTTTTTTGTCAATGTCATGCATCATCATGACATAAAAAATTATTTAGTAAACATTTATTTTTAGTAATTATTTAGAATGGTTTTGAAAGAATTAAAATTCCCCAGTGAATACATTGCTAGAATCTTAATAAATAAAGGTATTTACATATAATAGTCGCGATCTAGCTAAAGTAATATGAGCATCTATTAACAAAAATCTTACAGCTTACAGCATAGAACTTGAAAAATCTCTCCGCTCCAACGAATGGACCAAGAACCTTTCCCCATACATAGAACTGGAGAACAAAGTTCGCGCGGACTTCGCCAATACCAACAAGAAATGGAGGGAGGGTACTACTAAAACCTCATTCACGTACTTGCTGCTGGACCCTCGGGTGACCGCGAACCTGCCAGCGAGGGCGAGCAAGCAAGACCACCAGGTGTCATGGGTCACCTTCATCAACTCGATATTTTATGTTGGGAAAGGTTGGTTCTTTTATTAAGTTATTTTATTTGAAAGGTTGCATATGAGCAGATGGATCGTAACACGCAACACCAGTGGAGTCACAAGTGCACTGCAATCCTTTATACTCACTATCCACCCGAACCGATGGGCCTCCTGTGCTCCCACTCACTCGGCAAAACAGTGCAGGTGCTGCTTGACTCCGGAGTATTACCCCGGTCGAGGTGACCCATTTATGCCAAAGCATGAGTCACAAGTGCACTGCAATCCTTATACTCACTATCCACCCGAACCGATGGGCCTCCTGTGCTCCCACTCACTCGGCAAAACAGTGCAGGTGCTGCTTGACTCCGGAGTATTACCCCGGTCGAGGTGACCCATTTATGCCAAAGCGTCTCTCTCATAAGGTCAGAAGTTAATTACCTACTATTTAGAATACTTATGTATTTATTCAAGTTTTGTAGACAGAAACGAGAAAAGCGATATTGTAAGCCCAATAGTTCTTTGCGTTCGTCTCGTTCGTTCTATTTGCCAGACGCTACAAACGATCACGCGGGTCACCTGATGTTAATAATCACTATCGATGATGACTGATGACATCCCTAACAAGAAATCATCTATATAAATAAAAATTAATTGATGTTCATTAGTCTGACATAAACCCGAAAACAGTTACCCATTGAGTTGATTTTAGTTTTAAAATGTTTGTCGTAGTCCAAGAATGGTCTTAAAGGCGAGAAATTAAACAAAAAGTAGGCGGAATGAAGTTCGCCGGGAGCCACTAGTTGTAAATAAATTATTTTACCTAAATGTGCTAAAATTACGACGACCTTATTCCACCCACCACCGATCAACCTTATTGCAATGCAATAAAGTCGAAAAGTGATTTTCCGTGTAAACAGGGACTCAAATCTTACAAAAATCAGCATTCGTATTTTAAGATCAACTTGGAACTGTAGATAAATATTTTAATTTGGAAAATTGGACACCCGTTACATCCGGCGCCGACAGGTGTAGGAGGTATTCAAAGTGTGTGAAATAAGAAATAATATCAACCGGTCGGCAATTTCGCCGGTTCGGGCCTCAAATAAACCAGTTCCCGATGGAAATTGTCAAGGCAAGAATGGCAGATGTTTTACTTAACCTACCTAAATTGTGTCACGACACGATGCGAGAGATACCAGCAGCTTTTTGCATAATGACGTATTGGTAGCAGTTGTTCCTACCTATTTATTTTATTTTTGTTAATTACGGTAATTTCCAAAAGGAGAGTTTATTATGTAAGTGCATAATGTGGGGTCACCCACACGACCGATAATCGGTGACCGATTTTTTTAGGAGAAAATATAACGTACTGCGCAACGGTGACCAAAAATGAATCAGTGACAATGTTTCTGACCGGTACAAGATATCGGTTAGAAGCAGTATAAAAAATCGGCCCACTTTTTGTAGGACCGATAATCGGTCCGAGAAAAGGTCGTGTTTAGACACCCTAATGAATGATTTATAATAATAACTTATTATATTACATACTAAGCACCCTTATGTATGATATTACCTTCATACTTGCACTTAAAAACTCCTTGATACGTCTTCAGATGGGATTCGAACCAACACCTGACGCATCCAAACAAAAGAGACGCGCAACGCGTGTAAAAAAAAATGTTATAGGTGGCAGACGAGCACACGGATCACCTGATAGTAAGCGATTACCGCCGCCCATGGACACACGCGATACCAGTGGAATCACAAGTGCGCTGCTAACCTTTAAACCCCCCTTTTCCCCGGATTGGACCTCTGGTACCCTCTTTCACGCAGCGAAACACAGCACAGTCTTGCTTCACACCGGTTTTCTGTGAGGCCGTGGTATCACTCCGGTTGAGGCGGCCCATTCGGCCCGGTCGAAGCGTGGCTCTCCCACAATGTACATATTTATGTACCCAATTATTTCTATTTCAGGTAAGCGTTCGAGACCATACTCCCACCTTTACCAAGCCCTAACCCTCTGGAAGCGGGACTTCACCACATCAAAAGACAAGAAGGTCCAACAGATTCTCGACATATGGTCAGACAAGGTAGGTGTCATCTGCCTGCACATCTTCCAAAACGTGATCCCCGCCGAGGCTTACACCTACGAAGCCGCCATGATAGATACCCTTGGTATTGCCAACTTGAAGAACTTAAAAAGTGGAAACTATTACGGTGTGTCCGCTTCTTGGCCGTTGAAGGAGCGCCGCATGTTGGGATTGTACCTGTTGTATAAGGCGTTACAGATTTTCTTGAGTGAAGGCGAAAGACAATTGAGACCTGACGATATAGATTAATCATAGGTACAGACCGCGCCACGTAAGTAAAGCGCTGGCCGTTAGTTTGCGCACCTGTAAAATATCTTCATCATCATCATCATCATCTTCAGCCCATTTAAGTCCCCACTGCTGGGGCACGGGCCTCCCTCAATCACATGAGGGGTAATTGCCATACTCACCACGCTTGGCAGACGGGTTGGCGAGGTTTTAGATATAAATGCAGAGTTTTCCTTCTCTGGGTGCTGATGATCATGCCAGCAGCTTTACCTTAGTCGCCTTTTACGACACCTCGGTAAGAGTGAGGGTGGCCTATTCTACTCTGCCGGGGACCACACGGCAAAATATCTTTTATTTTAAAAATGGTTTCTGCGCACTTAAGATCCTACACCGCTAGACTTGTTTGGCGCTACCTATGTAGGTACTGCTCATTGAAATGAAATACTTAAAATGACAGGTATGGCATACTAGCGACGCCAATCGATTTTAATTAATACCTACTAAACCGGATCTATTTTAAACAATTTCGGGGTTACAACCACTCGGCAAACACTTATACCTACTATTTATTAATTAACCATGCACAAATGCAGACCGAACATTTGTACGCGAAAAATTGATTCACGCTAAAAGGCCGCTTTTGGCGGTAATCAATATTCCGCGTACAAAAACGGACCCAACATTTGTGCATGGTTAATTAATAAATAGTATAAGTGTTTGCCATGAGGTTGTAACCCCGAAATTGTTTAAAATAGATCCGGTTTAGTAGCTAACAATTAAAAACGAATGGTGTCGCTAGTTAGGGCTACCCGTCGCCTTAAGAATGTTTCCTGGGTATAAATAAACTAATCTAGATCTCATTACACACTCATCACCTTATTATAAATCGCGATCTAAAGTTATTACAGTACTAAAGGCTCAAGCCGTCCCGTTCCAATGAGCAATGTATAAAGGGGCGGGCGTGAGTTTAGTTCTGGAACTTTTCTTAGACCGCGTTTTGAAATAAGGGGGTCAGAAACAGACCATTGATAATAATCTTTTATACAAACCACCACAAAAGTGAGCAGCACTTCACGGTTTCATAAATTAACAAATTTTTTTTTTACTATAATATGTTTTAAGCTCGTAGCACGATTGATTAGTAAAATATGTATATGTATAGTGCTCTTCTTTTAATCCTTCTCATTTGCACAAAAAAAAATTAATCTTCAAATGTTTTCGTGTTATTTTATGAAACCATAAAGTGAGGTTTGTATGAAAAATACGCCTAATTATTAGGTTAGATGTGCCTCTGAGTGTATTCCCGTCCTCTCACATAAGTTCGTATTCTGTATGACTGTTTTATTGTGTATTTTTTTGATACACTTTAAAAGCAGATGTTCCCTATTTTGGTGTCAAGAATGTCCATAAGTTATTGTATTCTACTCATTTTAGGTCATTCAGACATATTTGTAAATTGGTTGTGATGTGGAAATTAAATTTCGTAGTATTATATTCTTAGTAAATTAGGGAATACATATTTATTAAACGCATAATAAATTGGATAGTTTCGTAAACATATTTAAAATTTAAATAAATTATTGTAACTAACTTGCCCATAGTGATAGGATTTTTGAGTAGGTACCTGTATTTTTGTACAAATTTTTAATGAATTTAATAATAGGGCCATCCCATTTATTTTTATAAATGTGTACTTAAGATATAATCAATTTAAGTAGTTTCTCGAAATTTTGCACTACTTCGAGATTATTATAAGGACATTTTATTTAGATCTCTTAATGATCTTTTCGCCTCGCCTGATGCGCAGATATAATCCCAGGTCAGGGCAATTGTGAAAACTACATTTAAATAAATAAATATTTGACATCACATACATTGACCTGACTCCTAGATTGGTAGCTCATTTTGGTATTATAATTTATTTAAAACACAAAAATGGTTCACCTTTCTTGTACAACAGCATACCAAAGTAAATAAACATTGTAAGATCAAACTTTATATACTAATTCGCTTTATTTATACTTTTGATTTTGTAGTGGTGTTATTTTTTGCTAATGTTTTTTATACTATGTGTTAGTAATATAACTGAGGTTCTTCCATTACTTGACAATGCACAATGTATAAACAACACAACATAATGTAAAATGTTTACGTGAACAGTATTTTTAATTGTATTTTACTGTAAGCTTTAATTTTTGTTAGTTTCACTCATACTGCAACAATGACAATTTAAATGTAAGTTACCATACATTTTATACGCAATGTATGCTATTCGTTTACCTCCTAGTCAAACCTCACACTTTACAAGCATAATTTGCACATGACAATAATGTACCTAGTTTTAAGGACTCGAAATAAAACACATTTTTTAAGAAATAATTTATCTTTATTCCTTTTTTTAACGTCTCGAATTCTTTTCTAAGTAAAATCAAACTTGGCTTTAGTTACATCAAAAAAATACACAAATGTTCGTAATATATCGATACATTATAAATACATGACCACGTTCCGCGTCATAGTCGCCACTCGCCACTGGGGTCGGGTTCTAAGCTAGGAAAGCGTAATGTCGCGTCATCGCATCCACTCGGTACATGGGTCCACTATAGACATAACAATAAAACACCTCAGGCCCTCACATTCACTGCCATACAAATGTGTTGAACGTAAGTACTTTGCAATTAAGTCCTGTAAAAATATTTCTACACGATTTGTTAGCTTTTGAATCGTTTTGTGAAATCAAGGTGAAAATTTGGCTTTTTTTGAAAATCTGAATTCAATAAATCACATAAATGGCGCCACAGCAAGTTACAAGAGATTAAAAATAGTGGAATTAAAGCACATCGTTCAGTTGAATAATCCGAACTATTTCCGTGCAAAGGAAAACCTATCCACTTACAGGCATACTTTCTGTAAAACTTCATGCCTAGTGGCGGCGAATGGAAATACATCAATCGATAGGAATTATAAATAAATTGAATGTCAATACATAATTGATCATATTTGTTTACACTAAAGGCCTGCGCACACGAAGGACTACTGCCTTTTGTACATTTTTTTACGTCCTTAAAATAAATCACTTAAAACGCTTTCGTGCTTGACAAAAGTATTAGGTACTATCCTTGGTTTGTGCAGGACTAATGGTATTCAAATGCTATTACACAACATATCAAAGCACCAATTAGCAAAACAAATTAGACAAATACACTCATTTCTTTATTTTTATCATAACATGCATGACATAGACCAGCTAACGTCATCAACAGAAACCAAATTTTGTTCACACCAATAATAAAATTATCATTTTTTAAAACTTTGTTTATGTAATGTACTTTTACATAGTATAAAAAGGTCTTCGAAGTAGCATGCCTAGTATAAAATCCATAATGTTCAAATGTACCGAGTAGATTGGAATAAAATCAAAGGATCAAACAATCAGTCTATGCATTCACCGTGCACCGAGCGTCGCGTATGAGATCATGTCAGCTCTTTTCCGCTCATGCTGTCCTGGTACATCCATACTGTGATCATCAGTTAGTGACTGGCACTTTATTTGCATTTTAAAATCAATTGATATTTTAACTCTTCAAAATCGGCGAAGTTTCTTACCGATTTTTTAAGTCATGAATAATCAGTTTTGGGAGAATAAGTATGTGCCATCGTAATTTCTACATCGATTAAGAAACTTCTTCCCCATCTTAATAGCGTAAGAAAGAAAGTTGTATGTAGTTCTAAGGAACATTGCCGATATAAAAAAAAATCTCAAGTCACTGGCTTTCCGAAACGCATATATTTAGGCCTCGCTTTATACGCATTGAATTCGTTAATAAGAGTTAAGAAACAGGTACGTGCGTACTGACTAAATGTCATGAAAATAATATCGTTAAACACTACGATAATATTTTTAAGTTCTCTAATGTGTTAATAAATGTTCGTCTAATAGAAATGCAATCCATGACGTTTCGTATCAATTCACTCTAAACAATTTTACATGCAGCATTATCCATAGTGAAACATTACCACCATTTAATATTGATCGTAAGAAAAAATAAGAAATGCAAACAGAGTAACCACTAAACTTTGAAATGAACCGATTGGAAGACTGTTCGAACAAAACCGCGCGTTATGTCGCCATAACGAGGCGGCGGAACTGCCGGCAACGGTCGCGGGAAACCGCAAACGCGACTCGCAAACTCTGTGGTCGCAGTTGTAAGTATTCGTTTCTGTTATGTCCAGATTTGCGGTTTCCCGTCGCATCGGACGGACATTGGGAGACTAAATGCATTTAACACATAATTCTAAACAATGCACGTGTCCACACAAGATTTTCCGTCCAGTGCACTTAGGATAAAGCTTAGGAATATTGCTAGGAAGTGGGTCAATACGAAGTCTGTCGACAGGTGCCTGCACCTACGCGGAATCGTGTGTGGACCGCGCATGAAGTATAAGAAGTAGAGAACGCTAATCCCTTGCATGTGACAATATCGGACTATGAGATTTTAATATTTATCATTAAAAGCCAGACATACATACACGTACAGCAATGCCCAACCACTCCACGACTCTATAGGATCCTCTCTACGATTTATATAATATGTCATTCGTCACTATAATCGAGACAGAGTATGATTTGTGCACGCTACGACTCGTGTAATGATCACATTGACGCCTTTAAACTTAGCCTAGTACTTACTTAATATTAATTAATCTTACGCTTTATAATCTAGGTACGCTTGCTTTCTTTGTGGAATGCAGTATTCATAAATAAAGATCTTACTAGGCTGTATTCGCATGGTATTAAATTTAGGGGCTTCAAACATCAGTACAATGCCCAGATGGAGAATCAGAGAATTCGATGTTTATATTACATTAAACCCTTACGGAGCGCTAACGATATAATGTAATTTACATATAACACTAATATTTACAAAACTAGTTTGTGCTTCACTAGTGAACTTATAAAGAAGATATCAGTAGAGGAAACAGTCCCACGCCTCTACGGGGTACACCGACACACAACATCCACTTAGGAGTCTCCGATAAACACAACACTCGTTCTAAAAAATTCAGGTAACTATCTGTCCGGACACATTCTAAACATTCAAAGCGCACATCACATACACATTCGTGGGTTACGCGAGATCACAGTGTTTAAATTATGGCTACTGGCATAGATAAGGTTCGATAGGAGAAACGCACTTTAGTTCACACAAGTCACTGTCACATCCGAGTAATTGAGGTCGCTCGTGGAGCGAGCGCGGGCGGACGCCGGCGTCAGCGCGTCGCGGCCGGGGCGAGTGGGGTCCTTTAGGCCTCTCGTTTGTCTCACTTGGGCGGAGTGGGGAAGGAGTTGACGACCGCCTGCGTACTGGCCAGTACCGCCGCAGCCGCTGCAACACACAACGTCATTATTGCCGGCATTGTCTCTCGAATGCATCTATCTAGGACGTGACCGGCTGCGCGGGCCCGCGCGGCTTGTCCGAGTGCTATCGGGCGCCTGCAACCAAGGACACGATATACATTAGGGGCGGCCACCGACGATTTGTCAGGGAAAAGGACAGGACTTTCCGCTGCGACTGAAGGGGAGTGCTTCATCTCTATGCATTTGTCGGTCAGAGAGCTGGCCACATATACTCGGGGGATTCTAACCCCCTAATTGACATAGGCCGCTATTTTAAGTAAAGACTGAATGGTAACACATGTGACATATCCGAGAGACATTGGTTAACATGCAATAGTAAACTAAACTAGGTACCTATATCCAATGAAATGTATGAGCAGAATAAGGCGGCGGGTACGGCTCCAACGTGTTTTTGATGATGGGTGTGCACGTTGCGCGGCGGCTCCTTTACCTCCCGAGTTAGATAAACCACAGAGAAACTCTCGCCATGAACACTGACCTAGGTAAGGCAGCTGGTACAGCAGGATATCACATGCCTGACGTGTGGGGAGGGAAAGGACCTGGATAAACTCATTCCTATGGAAACTGACCAGGGTAAGGCGGCGGGTGTCACAGCACGGCGTGTCTATGATAATGGGTGGTGACAGGTGCACACCTGTCCCAGCGGCATCATTACCTCATGAGTAAGATGAAACTATCCCTATGAACACTGATCATGATGGACATTGACCAGGCCCTGGTCACCAGGGCAAGACGACGGGTACAGAGGGTAGCCTAGACACACGTGCGTATTGTGGTGGGTGTGCACGTGTCACTGGAGTGGGGGACCTCCTAGATCTCTCATTAAAACACTCCTATGGACACTGACCAGGGTAAGGCGGAGAGTAGCAGACAGTGGGCCCGAGACTGACGTAAGTGTGGTGGTAGGGCGCGGGGGAGCAAGATGGCTTCATAACCTGGATGAACTCTCCCCATTAAAGACACTCCTATGGACACTGACCAGGGTAAGGCGGAGAGTAGCAAACAGCAGGCCCCAGACTGACGTGGTGCGGTGGTGTGGCACGGGGGAGCAAGGTGGCTTCGTAACCTGGATAAACTACGTGCGGCCCACGTGCGTACGATGATGAGTGAGCACATCACTGGCGGGGGAAGCGCGGTAGCTAATTGATAAAATCTACCCTTTAAGACACTCCTATGGACACTGACCAGGGTAAGGCGGAGAGTAGCAAACAGCAGGCCCCAGACTGATGTAGTGCGGTGGTGTGGCACGGGGGAGCAAGGTGGCTTCGTAACCTGGATAAACTATTTACGTGCGGCCCACGTGCGTACGATGATGAGTGAGCACATCACTGGCGGGGGAAGCGCGGTAGCTAATTGATAAAATCTACCCTTTAAGACACTCCTATGGACACTGACCAGGGTAAAGCAGAGAGTAGCAGACAGCAGGACCCAGACTGTCGTGGTGTGGTGGTGGGGCCCGGGGGGAGCGAGGTGGCTTCATAACCTGGATCAACTCTCCCCATTTAAGACAGTTCTATGGATTCTTAAGTAAATAACACAGTTCTTTGGATACTGACCAGGGTAAGGCGGCGGTACAGATGCGGGGTGTGCCCGTGCCACTGGGGGGGGGGGACGGGGACCTCCTAGATCTCGATCGATGATGAGTGAGCACATCACTGGCGGGGGAAGTGCGGTAGCTAACTTGATAAAGTCTACCCTTTAAGACACTCCTATGGACACTGACCAGGGTATGGCGGCGGGTACAGCGGGTAGCCCAGGCCCACGTGCGTGTGGTGGTGCGTGTGCACGTGGCGCTGCGGCGGCGGCGAGCGCGGGGGCTCCTTGGCGGGGGGGTCGGGGCGCGGCGGCTTGCCCTGCGGGGACTTGGCGTGCTCCTGCAGCTCATGGATCTTAGTGCGGCGGCGCGTGGCCTGCTGGACCGTATGCGTACTGGAATGAAAAGACAAAATATGCGTTAATATATTATATTTATATATGTAGTGAACGCTGCCTCTGGTGCAAAGGTTGCGGGTTTGATCCCCGCACAGTACAAACATTTGTGTACATGAACATGTCTGTTTGTATACCAATACAAATGGGTGTTTTCTATGTATTATAAGTATGTATTTACAAAAGAAAAGTATTATATGTATATATTTGTAATCCCACTGTTGATTCTGATATGCGTAACACAGGTGCTTGAGCTACCTATCTCGGAGTCAGATCAATGTATGTGATGTTATGATATATTTATTTTTATATATTTCCTTACAAAATAATGAGACTGATCGCGTCCGTGAGATGGACACAAAAAATGAGTGTGTCCTAGTAGGCTCTTTTGGAATCCGTTGAAAAGCGCGCTTCAGTCTCCAACAAGATTCGAGTTTTATATGCATAGATACAAGAAATGTACAATTTTAGATCCGTGTGGTGCGGAATTATGCTTTGACCCTTCGAGAGGAAACTGTTTTCTTTTTTGGAAAATTTTTCTAGTTGAGCTTTTGGGACCGCAGCCCCTAATGCAAGAACGTTTTAAATGGGTTCTGAGCTTTGTAAGTATTTTAGTGTAACTTCTGCTCTCCTAGTATCTAATGAAACGGGAATTCTTATTATTAGAAGCGCCGCCACTTCACTGCACAAATTAACACCAAATTTAGAATAAAAACCATTAGATACTAATTTAAAACCTTTGAATTGCATCCGCCCACGCGGAGTGTTTCAGTCCTACCGCCAGAATATTGTTTATAGATAGAAGATTCAAGTATTCTTTAAATTCAACATGAGCTCCGCAGCGCACTTGAAACTCCACTGAATTCCATGGACGGGGCAATCCTTATGCAATCCTTAGGTGTGATTACTTATTTGCAATCAGTGGGCGGACTATGAGCAAATTTTTTCTGTGATGCTGTAGTGCAGAGTGGCTTCCCATTGGAAGCATCAACCCATCTGCTGCCCAAGGCTATTGCCGGTCTTCGAGCTCCAGGATGTGGTGACATTTTAGACGTCTCACATAGTGGTCCATGGTGAGTTGGCGAGCGAGTTCGTTAGTATGATGGGTTAACCGCTCTTTGTACTTAGCTGCCAGACTCCGAATTTCCTCTTTGATTGTTTTCATTTCAAGGTGCTCGTGGATTTCACTGTTAGTTACATGCCATGGTACTTTTGCAATTGTTCTCAAGATCTTGTTTTGTTGGCGCTGGAGTATGTTTATGTTTGAATCGCTTGCACTGCCCCATAGTTGCAGTCCATAAGTCCAGATGGTAAACAATACCTAACCAGTTTGTAAAAGTGTACATACCTGAGGTCCATGTCCCGGCGGAAGCAGCTCCAGCTTCGTCGGCGCCCCGGGCCGCGACAGGTCCTCAGGGGCGTGGTACCGCGGCACCGTCCAGCCGCCCCCGAAGCCGCCCACCAGCATCGGGCTGAGGGGCGGTCGGTACACCGTGTCGAATGGCAGGGCCCCGTAGTGGGGCGGCTGCATGTACGGCGGGAGGTAGTACTGGGAGGTGGGTGGTGGAGGAGGGCCCTGAGTTTCCGTTGTGGGCTTCTGGCCTTCTTGCTTGACCTGTAGAGGGAACATGATTTTAGAGTATTTTTTATGATCTAAAATCTTAAAGCTAAAATTGGAGTTGGAACACGATTCCCTTATTTAAAGGATGGAGAGTGCTCCATCCCTTGAACTATGTCCACTTAAAAAATTACGTCAAGCCGTCGCTCCGTTTTGCCATTAAAAAGACGGACAGACAGACAGACACAAAATCTCACATTTACAATATTAGTACAGATAACACAAGACACATAGATTATGATGAATTAAGTTTGAGGTGTATTCCTGAATATACTTTAGGTGGTGATTACGAATATGGTATTCGTTTTTATCTATCAGCTCTCGTTTATAAGTTACAGGTGACTGAAATTCTGAAAATAGGAAATATGCCCCCAATATATAAATGCAATTCAAATATACAAACATTTCACGTAATTATTGGTAACTGTATTGATGATAATAAAGGTACTCACAAATTAAAATAATTTAATGATTAGATTCATATTTTTATCTTAAAACTAAGGTGAGATATTATGTTGATTTAAAAATCTTCTAAAAAACTCCATATAACGACGGCTCAAGCAAAGTATAGAAAAAAATACAAGATTTTAAATCTTTGGTATCTTTACAAAAAAAAAAAAAATATGATTTACTTTTGACGCGCTGTTGGTCTAGTGGTTTAAGTACCGGGACCGTGATCTCGGGGTCCTGGGTTCGATTCCCGGGTCGAGCAAAAAGTACGTTTCGAATTTTTCGTACATAGCTCGGGTTTGTGATCACCAATCCGCATTTGGCAAGTGTGGCGATTATGCCTATTCCCATCATAGCAGCGATGACTTGATTTCTATGATGGAGGCCTTTGCCCTGCAGTGGGATAGTATATAGGCTGATACTTTTTATGTTTTACTTTTATTTTACAGGTAAGGGTTAGTAGTTTGATAAAATAGTATAAAAGGGAAAAATGTTTGGTGGGTAATTTTTCCATATTTTTGTACTTTGTCTATGAATAACTTAAACACTAGAGCTGATATGGAAGTTCTGGCAATGAAGTCGTATCGTAGAACTTTAATTTAGTTTTAAAAAATACTATTACTGTATACATCGAGAAAAAGATTCATTTTTGTTGCCCAGTGTAATCTTACCTTAACCTCCTCCTTGGGTTTATCATCCTTCAAGTCCTTCGTGGAAGGCTTGTGCGGGTGGTGCGGGGGGAGGCGCGGCGGCGGCGCGGGGGGCGGCCCCCCCGGGCCCGGCGGAGGCTTGCCGTCTCCTCCCCCTTCTTTCCGACGCTGCTCTATGGTCATGTAGTACCTACAACAGCAAATCGTGTATTGATAATCTAATTTCTATCTAAAATAATAATAAATAAATAATAAATAAATCGCAGCCGTGGCAGGCCCCCCACAAGGTGGACCGACGATCTGGTGAAGATCGCGGGAATCCATTGGATGCGGGCGGCACAGGACCGATCTGTGTGGAGAATATTGGGGGAGGCCTATGTCCAGCAGTGGACGTCTATTGGCTGAAATGATGATGATGATGAATAAATAAATATTTCACAACATCACATACATTGATCTGACTCCGAGATAGGTAGCTCAAGCACCTGTGTTACGAATATCAGAATCAACAGTGGGATTACACGTATATACCTACATATAATACTTTTCTTTTGTAAATACATACTTATAATACATAGATAACACCCAGACCAATACAAACAGATATGTTAATGCACACAAATGTTTGTACTGTACGGGGATCGAACCCGCAACCCTTGCACCAGAGGCATCGTTCACTACCACTGTTCCGAACGGGTCGTCATACTTACAAAATACATTATACATATAATCTAATTTCTAGCTAAAAAACATTTTTTCAGAATCGCACAATTTTAGACAGATATAATATGTCGTATGAAAGTAAATGTCACGAACACGAGAATTGGGGTCCAGGAGCCCAATTCTCGTGCTCGTGATATTTTGAAAACATGGCGGATATTACCTGCAAACCCTTGAAAACCATACAAAAAAACTATGTTTTAGTGATATGTGTCGTATTATCATACGATAAATGTCACGAGCACGAGAATAGGGCTCCTGATATCTTATATTCTACATAGCTATACATACTTTTTAAATATGTAAAAAACTTTATCTTTAAAAAAAACTTCTCAACCCACCTTCTCAACTCATCTTCTCTTGCATGCGACGGCCTTTGAAACGCGTACGACCCCATCTGCGCCTTGATCTCAATACTCTCCTTCAAGATCTGATGGTTATCATTCGGTCTGGCAGGGTTCTCTTTGCCCTCCGGAGGTCTCTGCTGCTTCGACTTGTCCAGCGGACTGGGGGTCGTTTTAGACCGGTCGGCCTCTTTCGCCTTGTCCTCCAGGGGGGGCCCGGGGGGAGGCCCTCCCGACTCCACGTTGTAGGGAAAATTCGGCACGTAGTTGTACGGGTAGAAGTGCTGTGGATGGACTTTTTGCGGGCCGGTCTCTGGTTTCGTGTCCTGGAATAAGGGTAATTTTGATTTATTAATTATGTAGGTATACGAAGCTGGAGTTATTGGAGACAAGATTTAGAGATGAATTATATTCATTTGGTATGAGCATTGTAACCAGTAAATAAAATAGAACACCAGCTAAATGTCTTCCCAAAAGGTGTCGAAAACACCTCTTTTTATAGTGAAATAGATTTAAGTCATATTATAAGTTACAAATTTAATCCAGTCATCAATAATATTGTTACTGTTGTCAATATTGCATGCTGTTGTAGGTGATAAATGAGATTTGGTTTAGATTGATTTAGAATTTTTTGGTGTTATCTTATAAATAAATAAATGTTTTTTGGAATGAGAAGTATGAAAAGAAAAAAGTGCTACTGTAAAAGACTAGATACATACTAGATATCACAAACATTGGAAATAGGTAAGTATTACAAAAACAATTAGTGCGATATCAAACAATATTGCAAACAAAGGACAGAAAATGATAGTTCTTTTCAATTGTTAAAAGCAAGAGAACAAAACGTCAGAAATAAAAAGAAGCGTGACACTTTTGTCAGTGCCACAGTGCTAAGAAAAAATTAAGTAAATCGAAAGAACCGAAATGCAAGAACCCCTAACACTTGATGCTATTGAGAATAGGGTCTTACTTTATGGTCAGCCTTGGGGTCTCCCTTGGCGAGATCCTCCTTGGCCTTGTCGGCGGGCGGCGGCGCGGCGGGCGCGTGCGCTGGCGGCATGTACGGCGGCTGCCCGTAGTACTGCGGATAAAACGATGCCGATATCAAATTATGGGGCGGTTTTGTTCCTAGTTTAACATAAACTTAACCCATAAGTTGGAAATAGACCCTACCAGATTTTGAATACATCATCTGGACACAAGAGCGAAATTTTTCAACCCTACTGGGCATAACAGTAAGGGTTTGGGAATCTGTGGGCCTTTAGACAATCTGGTAATTCCTGAAGGATTTTACATCTCAATTTTGAAGTGGCATAATACCAAAGCTTCTAGACAAGCGCCGCTGCGGTGACTTGGGGAACGAAAACCTATGGCTCCGTTGATTCTAATACCCAAAACTCGGATGCTTAAGCTACTTAATTTGGGTTCAGGTTAATGTATGTGATTTTGTTTGATATCGGTGGTTTTTTTTTTGTCACACACCAGCTTTGCTTGCCTTGTGCTTCTGTTAGAATCACTGTCATAATCACTGTCATAAAAAGAGTATAAAGACGTTAAACACACGCTAATCACCTGATGATAAACAGACAGGCTTATGCACGGGGTCAGGCGTGGCAGCTTCGTCCCAAATGTGGGACAAACTAGCTTTAAATAATATGTGACTTTAAGAAAAGTTCAAAGCGAGCAAAACATCATGCTGCTAACCCCCCACCCGTCAACTGTCGTTCCGTTTGCCGCAAATGCGGACGAAGAGCACACTCGAGAATTGGCTTGTACAGCCACGAGCGTCGCTGCAGCGCCCTGACCCAAGTTACTACTTAAAACACCTGACAAGAATCAAGATGCAAAGGTCATTTTTTATGTCATAGGTGACAGATGAGCAGACGGATCCTGATGGTAAGCGATTGCCGCCGCCCATGCAACACCAGTGGAGTCATAAGTGCGCTGCCAACCTTTAAACCCTCTTCCCCCGGATTGGGCCTTCGGTACCCTCACACTCGCAGCGAAACACAGCACAGTGCTGCTTCACGCCGGTTTTCTGAGAGGCCGTGGTATCAAGTTCGTCCGAAGATTCACAGCCCGGCCCCAGCAGACGACGCCGTGCTCCGCCAGTCCGCTCGTGACCACGGCTGCTGTGACGCAGCCGAAACGTAGAGCAAAATATGTGAGTACACAATGTTGTATCACATAATAAATATCGTGTTAATTCCCGTCTTGATTAATTATAGTTATAATGCAACGCGAAAATCTAAAAAACTATTCGTCCCAAATGTTGGAAAAACTAGCGTTAAATAAAGTGTGACTTTGTGAGAAGTTGCTAATCACCTGATGGTAGACAGGGAAGGGCCTATGCGCTGGGTCGGGCTCCGCCACGGGGTCGGGCGGCGCGGCGTCGTCCGAGATGTCGGAGTACGCCGGGGAGCGCACGCCCGGGGTGGGGGAGCGCCGCGCACGCCGCTTGCCCGGGGACTCCTCGGCGGCGGACTCGGTGGACTTGCGCTCCTCTGACGGCATCAGGGCTGATCTGGGCTTCACCTGAAATGAGTTAGTTTGATTTTTAATACAAATAATATTAAATGTATTTAGGTACTACAATCCAATGTTGGCAGCATTGGAAAAACGACGGGAGCTTGTGACTCCACTAGTGTTGCTGACTGGGTGTCCATGGGCAGCAGTAATCGCTTATCATTACGTGATCCGTCTACTCGTCTGCCACCTATCACATAAGAAGGAGTACTTTTGATTGAAAAAAATATTATTTTTTGACATTACTGAAAGCGCGATAATCTCGCTCAGGTCACCGCTAGAATGATTAGCTACTATTTAGAATCTTGATGGGTATGAATTCTATACTGAAAAACAGTTTTTATGTTTTTGAGCTAAAACCATTTGCTGTCATTTGTGATTGTTTTATGTGTATTGCTGTTGGTGTACCTTATATATAAATAAAACCAGAAATGCCTAATTAGACTTTTTACTATTTAATCTACCTAATGTTAATTATTTGCCTCTTATAATTTTGTCCCCCAGTAAATGACATTTTCTTTATATCATAGGCAGACGAACAGACGAATCACCTGATAGTAAGCGATTGCAGCCGTCCATGGACACGCCGGAACACCAGTGGAGTCACAAGTGCGCTGCCAATCTTTAACCTCTTCCCCCGGATTGGGCCTCCAGTAGGGTACCACCCTCACGCAGCGAAACACACCACAGTGCTGTTTCACACCGGTTTTCTGTGAGGCCGTGGTATCTATCACTCGATCATAATATCATTCTCATTTCCCATTGTATTCTCACACTACACTCACCTTGAATTGAGTAGGCTGTAGGGTAGGCAAGCTCTCAGGCGGCGGCGTGGCAGGAGGGGGCGGCGTCTGCGGCCTCTCAGCCGGTGTAGGCGGCTCCGGGGTGGCTGCGAACTCCTCAGGGAACCGCGCCTGCTGCGGCGACTCCGCCGGCGCGTCGGGCTTCTCCGGAGATTTCTCCGGGGACTTCTCCTTCACCTCCGGTGACTTCACCGGCGTGGGGGACTTGACAGGGGTCGCGGGCGTGGCCGGTTCCGAAGGTGGTCTCGCCGGTGACGCCGGTTCAGCAGCGGGCTCCTCTTGCTCAGAGCTGGAGCCATCCTTGTCCTCGTCATCTGGAGTCCCGTGTGCATGAGATCTATGATACTTCAACCCGTTTGCGTGCTTGTACTTTTTCGAGCAGTTCGGCTCGGGGCATTCTAATAAGACCGGGTCAGGAGGCGGGGATGATGGCGCGGGAGGCGGCCGCTTCGCTTTGGGTGTGGGCGGGCGCTCCTCAGCCTCCGAGGTTCGTTTCCTCTTGGAGTCTGGCCTGGGGGGCGTGAAGGGGGTAGGAGAGGGGAGTGCCCGGCGGCCTTTGGCGCCTCCGTTGCGCAGCTTGCTGTGAACGGACGAACGCGTCTCCGTGAAGTTTGTCATATCTGTGGGCGCCGCGCCTCGCCCGCGTTTCGCTCTTCCTTTGGGCGTCCGCGCGTCCAACTCTTCTGTTGGTGAGTCGCAAAATCTGAAATGTTCAAGTATAAGATTAACAATGGAATATATGCAAAGAAAAGGATATCAACGGTCGTACTATTCGACTCGTAGGTACTTGTACAATCAGAAAGTTCCCGGTAGGCCACTTTATTCCAAGGTATTATGGTTGAGAAAGGGGACAACAGGGAAATACCCATTTATTTATTTATTATTAAATTGACCCCTTTCTCAACCCATGTTCTAATTGTCACATCTCATTCAGTAAAGATTTTATTTTACCTCTATTATGAATATTTGTTAGATGAAATTGAAAAAAAAATTTATTATAATGACTATATATACAACCTGTGCGGATAAAGAATGGGATTAGAAATGGCGGCGCATCTATTCACTTCTCGCTCGCACACTATTTGCGTCTATACTCGCAGCCCACGAGTGCGAGTATAGACGCAAATAGTGTGCGAGCGAGAAGTGAATAGATGCGCCGCCATTTCTGTTCCCATTCTTTATCCGCACAGGTTGTACATGATAATATTGTAGATACAAACATATAAATAACATAACAGGAAATAGTTTATACCTACCTACTAGGTTATTACCACTTTCTTGATTACACAATGGAAATTTCTCAATGATTGGATAGTTGTGGAAATTTAATATCAATCATGAATAGACAGACTATTTAAACTGTCTAGCTAATTCATAAACAAAATTGATGATGCACTTATTTTGATGGTACTTCATCTTATCGATTGTGTTGTCATCGTGTCAGAGGCTAAGTAAACTGTAAATCGCTTTAGCTGGGAGAAGTAATATAAAAGCTATTAGTTACGCAAGACGTTGGGTAAGTATCGAGCTCGAGTTACAAACCTGGGGGGCGCCCAGTCATGACGCGTGCAATCGAGTAAGGTTCCCGACGTAGGTCTTCCCTCGCCACGTCACATTCACCACCAACACACCTGGAACAACCACATAAAGTATTAAATTTACGGCTTCTCTACTCCGCTCAATGGCCTCCCCGAAATAGGATTACTTCGGAACTGCGAGAATTGGCGTTAACGAAATTGATGCAGTCTATGGGTTCGCAGAGGTTCCGATCCAATTTGTCACGGGTCTCATTTGCATATTAGGGAATAAGGGGCCGATGGAGGTCACAAACGTGACTTAACCGCATATCCGAGGCAGCTACCCGCGCGCTATGCCGCCCTGGTACTTACGGCGTAGCGTGTCGACTTATGCAAATTTAATTAATCAATCTCCACCCCTTCTTTATTCACGACACTTTCCAGTTTTTATTTTTTATTCTAAGAAAAACTTTATTTATGAATCTTTAAAGAGTCCGATGTAATTTGCAGGTCCCATTGTAATTCTGGAGCGAGTTAATCTTCTCCGCCCGCAAAATGTTTTTCGTAAACAAGATGAACAAATTGAGATAAAAATGAGGGTCTCGGACAATCCCTTTTTAATCCCAGGCGAGCTATTTCGGAGACAAGATTTTATATAGCGGCCCCGTTAAATTGTAAATAACTAGCTCTTAACATATTCGAGAGGTTTTGATAGGATTTTGGACCTGACATTTTGAATTCTATTTAAGTCTATCTATCTAAAGTTTTATCTAGATGGTTGGCAGTCTTCAACTGTACGTTTCTCAAGAAACTTTATACCTCGTACTACAAAACTGTGGAATGAACTATCGCCTGCGGTGTTTCCGGACCGATACGACCTGCAAACCTTCAAGAAAATAGCGAACTCCCTTTTAAAAAGGCCGGCACGTCAAAGTCACGTCAAAGAGTCACAGGTGCGCACCTGTGACTCTTTGACGTGACAGGTGTCCATGGGCGGCGGTAATCGCTTACCATCAGGTGATACGTCTGCTCGTCTGCCCCGTATATCGTAAAAAAAGTCTAAATTGTGGATTCTATTTTTGTTGATTTTCTGTGTTATTTTATTTTGGTACCAAATAAACATTTTTTCTTTCTTCTTTCTTTCTTTACATGCACTTGAAACTGGATTCAATTTCGTAGATGATAACTCGTAGTAACGTTTCAACGTTACAGAAAATTTAAACTCATTAATCTGTAGAAAATAATCTACTTTATGACACACTACAACTACATTACATTTAATCATGCCCGGTTCATCTAACTAGTTAATCACAATACACTATTAACAATGCTAATCAACTTTCCAATTACAGAAACAAATCGTCTAAAGTAGGTTCAGCTATTGTAATAGGCTAGAAATCAACTAGGTAATTTATACGAAGTTAATGACAAGACAAGGTTATGACAACATCCATTATAGTATAACAAATGTTTGGGTTTCGCGAGACAATAGTCTGGCTGATCGATATCGACACACATCGGTATTCTGAAACGATTACGAAATAGTTAAACCTCGGAGGCCACTCGAAGTACCATTTGGATATTACATTCTGAACTTCACGTAACTAACTTTTACTCATTTACACTGAGGCTAAGCCACCAATCTGATAAGATTAGCTCACCAATCTAACATAGTCTACTTCAAAATGAGATTCATTAAACATTACCTTACATAAAATACTAGACAACAATTACTATGTTACTTTGTGGTTTTCTCATACCTATAACACAAGTAACTTTGAGGTCAGGGGTATGTGCTGATGTTTGATATTTAACTGATATCAATTTCTACAACTTGGGTAATATCGGTGACACGTGTCAATACACATAATTAAAGTAATTACTTATTATTTAATTAAAAGTTCACACCACCCACAAACATTACTGTGTGAAATAGATTCAAAGATTTTTTTTTTATTACAATTTAATATTCTTAAGGCTTTATTCATAAACGGTAAATAAACAAAAAAAACATAAAAATTAAATTTTTCGAAAAAGATTGTAACCTATTTTATAATATAGTTTTAGCTTACAAAGGTTTAATAAACATTTATGAATAAGACCTTAAGCCTCTTCTCGGTCCTCCAATTACACTTTGATAGCGCAACAGCACCGCATTTTACTAGAGACATAAGACAATCTTAGGACTTAGGTACTGTTATCTCACCGTTCATCTCACAGTAAGTCGTTTAACGTCATACATACCGTAAAGGTGCTTAAGGTGACGTAAGTATTTAAGGCCACGTCTCAGAATACCGATGCCAGTGAAACCTAAGCGTGGTTCTACAATACTGCGATGGGTAGGATCGCAATTGCAGCCACGATATATTGTCCCTCGAACAATGACACATAAAGCATTCTCTAGAAGCCATTAACATGAAATGATGGAGTTTGTATGGTTACTAGTTAATCGCATGTCATTTAAAATAAATGGTAGATACAAGTACAAAATACACAGTGTAAATTTCAATACTTGCGATAGTTATAATTTGTCTATTGCGATTGAATTAATTAGAGATGCTCGGCATGATAGATTTTATGATCTATTGAGAAAAAAAGAAATCACAATAAACTTAGGGTCGGATTCTGAATTGAGAATTCGAAGTTAAGCACAATTTAAGCACAAAATTTGACAGTTGAAGTATGACCCAACTGTCAGAGTTCGTGCTCAAGTCGTGCTTAACTTCAAATTCCCAATTCAGAAACCTTCCCTTACAGTCCTCCCCACCATTTAAAGAAAATTTTAAGGTATTCGATACATTAATTTCAATACATTGGAAGAAACCTATGTCCAGCTGTAGATTGAGACAGATGTTAGTCTATCGACTAAGGGCCGATTAAGTTTATGGCATTATTTTACCATAAACTTAATCTACCCTTAAATGTCGGTGAACTCGGCCCTAAAGCTATGGTATAGCTCTGTTATTCTATACAAATCTGACGTTATACCAAAGACTTATCCATAGATAAAGATTAGTCGAATCGGGTATAAGAGAAATTGCTTTACACATAATATTATACACCGGCTCTCTGGCTAGGTAAACACCTTATTGGATTCATTACAAATATGAATTTTAAGATTTGTTTAACACTTTCAATTAAAGTTAATTAAGAATATGTTGAGCAATGAAAAATGTAAACATTACTGAGTGTTAATTACTCTTACAGACCTAATAAGGCGGTAATTAAACTTGGTGTTTTATAAAACCTGATCTAATAAATTAAGCACTCAGTTCTCAATCGATACGTGGCGTAAAATTACTACAACATAAATAGCACATAATGGGTACGATATTTCCTCTAGTTTATAGTGTTGTCTGTTTGTTCGTCGCACAGTTTAAGGAAGTCATTAAAGATAACACTAGCACCAAACTGATTTATTGTGAATCGTTTGGGATTTCCTGGACATGTTTTAATAAAAGTTTTTTTAGTGAGAATCATTATGTTTCAACACCCGTACACTCCCTCGTCGCGTTTAGGGAGTCGGCGCAGTATTAACATATTTCCCTTGTGTACAATTAAGTGGGGTGTTCTTCTGGGGGACATTTCAGGATGAAACATCTTAAAAAATGACTTACTGAACCCAGCTTTAAAAACCAACTCATATGTTATTTTATGAAACCTATATTTTAATAATTATTTTAGAAACCGTGGGAGAGCCACGCTTTGCCATAAATGGCGAAGGAGGAGGATTCACAGGAGAACACAGAAACATATTGAATGACTTACATTCTTAACACTAATATTTTTATGAAACAGACTCCAGATTAACTGGTTTAATTCCAACACAGTGCGCTTCTCACGCCACTCCCTACCGCGCGTAGTAAAACTATGGAATCAGCTACCTACGATGGTGCTTCCGAAGAGATGCGACCTGGTGATCTTCAAGAAATGAGCATATTCCTCCCTTAAGAGCTGGCAATGCATCTGTGATGCAGTTGTGTCGCAGATGTCCATTGGCGGCGGTAATCACTTACCATCAGGACTTACCATCATGGCTCACCATCTGCTCGTTGGTCTGCCATAATTAAAAAAAAAAGCTTTACTATTTATTTCGTATAAAAATGAGTCATTACTGTTTCGGTCAAAATAATAACAAAAAAAGTCCGAGAGAACGTCCAAAGAGAAAAAAACGTCGTACTACATAAATTATGTATGAATAACCAGGAAAAAAGAACACAGAAGTACTGTCCAAAACGATGCACAGATGTGCCCTTCGCAACCGACAAGGAAATTGCGCACCGCTTTTATTATTCAAGGGTGGAAATCCCTTTTAAATAGTTAACACGGGCCGATGGTCACGGAAAAGTAAAATTAGGGGTTGTCCGGGTCTGTGTAATCACTTCGATTTGTAAGCCGGTAAAGCTTGGAGACGTGTCATTATACTCAGCGTTACGCAAACAAAGGATTTGAATCAATGATTTGGGGACTCCTGTCTGCCTTTTTTAAGCATGAGTGTCCATTATACACCATAGACATGCACCATGAACAGACTGTGCCTTTTCATGGAAAGCCAAACTTGAAAAACCACGCGGAGCCGTTGTTAGTACTGGGGTGACGTGCTGGACTTCTTTATCTACCGCACCCGTATAGAATCTACGTCAGGGTTGGGTGGATCTCATTCACTCGTGCGTTTACTAGTTCCATGATACATATACCTACACGGAATAAAAGGGGGGAAATGTTCGATAACGCTCTGTTGGTCTAGTGGTTTAAGTACCGGGCCGTGATCTCAGGGTCCTGGGTTCGATTCCCGGGTCGAGCGAAAAGTATGTTTCGAATTTTTCGGACATCGCTCGGGTTTGTGATCACAAATCCGCATTTGGCAAGCGTGGTGATTAAGCCTAATCCCATCATAATAGTGATAACTTGATTCCTATGATGGAGGCCTTTGCCCTGCTGTGGGACAGTTTATAGACTGATAAAAAAAAATGTTCGATATTGCCCTATTCAAATTGAATCATTTCACTTAATGTCAAATAGACGCAAGTCTTATTTTCAATTACAGAAGCTCTTCATTTTAATGTGTATTTTCAATTTTTGACCATGTAAAAACGTGAGAATTGCTCCCCGGGTAGATCCAGCAAAAAAACACTTTTGCAGCGTTTTCTGTTTACTCTAACAACAGATAAAGAATTTATGAGGGTAAGTAAAATCTATATTAGAATAGTTATTATTTACGGGATTTCTACCATGTACCTTATTTTTGAGTTTCCGATTTCTCTGCCAGTAACAACTTACCCGCAAAAACTGCAGTTAGGTACTCCGTGACCATGGCGCTTGCAGCAGTGCCGAAATAGGAATCAGAAAATCAAAAATAGGGTACATGGTAGAAATCCCGTAAATAACAACTAATCTAATGTTAGTGACCATGAAATTTTGAAACAAAATCGATATATGATGTTGTCTGATATACGTATTTACCTAATGGAATACCTAAATAGGGTTTTTCTACGTGCTAGTCATTATTTACCCACCATATACTAATGTCCAGTCTAATACCCCTAAACCCTTCGCTAGAACCCCAAAAAAAGCAACAAAGCGGTCACGGAAAAGTTAAATTAGAGGTGATCCGGTCCGTTCGGCGTGTAATCGCTTCGATTTGTAAGTCCGTCGCTAATGACCGCGTGTCGTTAGATAGGTCATTAGCTGGTGACACAGAGAACTGTCATTAAACTGTCATGTTTTCCGTAATTTGTCGTCGAATGGAACGTCAAACGCGAGGTAGTGTTGCCATTACAGAGAATGTCATGTTATAGGGTGGCAACGCACTTATGACTCCACTGGTGTCGCGGGGGTGTCCATGGGCGGCGGAAATCGCGCTTACCATCAAGTGATCCGTCTGCTCGTCTGCCAGCCTATCACATAAAAAAAACATCATCAGCCTGTTGCACTCGACTGCTGGACACAGGCCTCTCCTAATGTTCGCCACTCCGATCGATCTTTGGCTACTCTCATCCAGCTCCAGCCAATTCAAAAAGAAATTCAGAAATTGGTTTAATTAAAAAAGAAAGTGAAGTAAAATCTCCAGTCTTATCACATTTTTTTCAAAGGAGCCATAACTTTTCTACCTCCAACTTATTACAAAAAGTGATCTTGAGTTAATACCGCATTAAAGCTTATGCCATCCTGTTCCAACACGCTATGATAAAAGGCGCTGGAATGGGTATAGTTCCGGAACTTTTAATAAGGAGTAAAAAAAAACCACCAAACGATAACGGGTAAAGAATCAAAACTAAGTGTGGATAATACTCGTACACGCTAATATAGTTAAACTAATTGGTCAATCTAGCTATTAGACGTGTATAACTCTTTACTGAAACGACTCAGTGATCCGACTCAGCCAAATGATACAACACTGTTCCGAATCTCTAATGTTCGCTCCGAATGTATCATTCGACTCACATGGATCTCGAGTTCGAGTGAACCGAATTATCCGAATGAGCTGAATGATCCGAGTGAGCTAAATGATCCGAATTAGCGGAATGATCCGATGAATCGAATGATCCGAATGAGATGAATAATTCGAGTGAGCCGAATGTTCCGAATGAGCGGAATGAATCACGGAACTATCTGAGAGTCGATGTTCTAGATAAAGCGTTTCACTGTTCCGCATCTCTGCACTGATCCAAATGCAAATGTTCCAATCTTTTGAAAGATACGTTTTTGCCAGGTCTACTAGGTATACTATTTTATTTTAGACTGCGGCTACGCTTATGAGTAATCCAAAAACACGAAACGCTTGCGCAATGTAATCGACACCTAGAGCCATCTATTGGTATAAAGTGAAACCAATGTCCCAAAGCGAAGTGAGGGCGGGCCACTATTCGAAATATGGTTAAACGGAGAGGAGAGTGGAAAACTTAATCAGCGACGGCCATGATTGATTGCTCCAGCAATCTGAGGTAGCTTTGTCTTTCACTGATATCTTCGACAATACGGTAGTCAGTTTGTCTCACTTGTGAACGTCAAACAGCGGGGAGCGGATGATTGGGAGTTTGATGACCTAAAATGAACGTTTTCCATTTGGTTTCATGTAATAAGCAATTATTATTGGCGTTGTGTGGGCTTATGTCATCTGGACTTCTCATTTCGAAAGTCAAATTGAACGGGGATAGAATTTTCTTGTTTTTTTTACTGTACAATAATGCTGGCCGGTGCGTGTTACGGGACCTTTGATAACTACATAGACTGCTAAATTAATGGAATGACCTTTTCTTTTTGTTTTGCCGTAGTCACGTAAAAAGAAGTGACCTAACGTGTCGTCTGTGCTCCTAAATCTAGTAATTCACTATTTGCCGTTTCCATTTTTAAAGTTATTTGCAATTCATCATCATCATTTCAGGCAATAGACGTCCACAGCTGGACATAGGCCTCCCCCAACGTTCTGCACACAGATCGGTCCTGTGCCGACCGCATCCAATGGATTCCCGCGATCTTCACCAGATCGTCAGTCCACCTTGTGGGGGGCCTGCCACTTCCCGTACGTGGCCTCCACTCGAGGACTTTTCCTCCCCAACGGCCGTCTGTTCTCCTCGCTATGTGTCCTGCCCATTGCCACTTGAGGCATGCAATCCTTTGGGCATTTGCAATTGACACAAGCTAAATGATTTATTTTATCTTATCATTCGTGGCACGATAGCAAAAACGTAGATAAGCAAACCGTTTTGTAGCTGATTAGTACTGATTAAAGCCTTGAAAAAGCTCAAGTTGCGTGTTTGTACAAGATAGGATAACAGAAAAGATACCTAATCTTATTAATCGCCTTATCGAGTAAATCTTTGAGATTTGTTAAACTGCTTATAGAATAGCTTCTCAAAGTCGGGAACGCAAGCCTCAAGTTCTTAATAACATAAAAAAACGTAACTTTAATAACTTTTTTTTATGATATAGGTGGCAGACGAGCCGACAGATCACCTGATGGTAAGCGATTGCCGCCGCCCATGGACACCTGCAACACCAGTGATGTCATAAGCGCGCTGCATACCTTTTAACCCCCTTCCCTTGGATTCGCCCTCCGGTACCCTCACTCACGCAGCGTAACACAGCGCATGCACTGCTTCACGCCGGTTTTCTGTGAGGACGTGGTATTACTCCGGTCGAGCCATCCCATTCATGCCGAAGCGTGGCTCTTCCACTGTTAGACATGTAACTTCGACATGTACAGTCAAAGAACGAAAAGGTTCGTCAGTTTTCAAATTGATTCGTTTAATATGCTATGAGCACTTATTACCTTTCGTAAATTGGTCAGAGTAATACCTGTTGCACAGAAAATTATGCTTAACTGTTAGATCAGAAAGTTCAGATTTGCTTGTAGCAACATTGATTCCTTAATTTTGATGTAAAGAAAATTTAAAGAAGGTTGGCAGATCTGTTTAAAACGGACCTTTTTTACCCGTTCGATGTTTAGAACAGCTGTGTCAAGTAATGGCGACTGACGACTTGGTAAGATGGGCTGAAATTCATTTTACCGTTTAAAATCTGCTCCCCAACAAAACAACTGAGTTACTTTTGGTTGCTGCAAATTTTTGTTTACTCCAGGGGCAGCAATTCTTCAAATACGCCTTTGCGTAGAATCAGTATCTACCCATACAAGTTCATAGTATATTGGACACCTTTTTAAACAGGGGTACGTACCCATACAGTTGAGAAACCCTGTCGCAAAACACTTGCCGATATAATCCCAGTAATTAGCTGAGCGCAGATTAGCTAGATATCTATCTAACTAAATGTTTACAGTGCGATAGAGACGGAGATAGTCCGAGAGTGCATGGCGGCATAGGCTAATCTGGTCACAATTGAGTTAACGACAGTAGACATCTCTGCTGGAGCTTCGATCACTAATAGGAGTAATGGACCAATCAGTTTAGTAAGTACTGTTCTAGTGGCAAATGTAGCGGAAAACGCTTTTTATCTTAAATGTCGCTACTGACTGGGTTTGGAAAGCGGAACGGATTCCGAGAACCGCGTAAACATATTTCCTCTTTGACCATAATTATAGTAGTTAAGTCTGGTTATTAAAACCTAGAAATCACCGTGGGACCAGATAAGTTAACCATTCTGGGTTACTAGTGCGTAGTCCATAGCTTTGTCCTCTCTCGAAATCAGTGTAAAATTACTTAAGTTTTAATAGTTTTCGTCTGTTATTAATGGAATATATTTTTTCCGGCACGTCCATTATCTTTCATCTTTTTACGAATTTATCTGTTGCTGAAAAAATCTGTGTAAGATATTACAAAACTTTGTCTTTTTTTTATATTGAGCCCTTTTTGTATCTTTAACTGCCTTCGTGAGTCCAAAAAAAAGACCCTAATACGTAGGGACAGTCGAAAGTTTCGAATTGTTTCGTTTGATATGCTATGAGCACTTAATTTCGTAAATTTATCAGAGTAACACCTGTTGCACAGAAAATTATGCTTAACTAATAGATCAGAAAGTTCAGATTTGCTTTTAGTAACATTGATTCATTTTGATGTAGAGGTTGGCAGATCTATTTAAATCGGTATGTTGGTATAACTGATTCTTGCCGTGCAAGCGAAAATTTACCTTAAAGTGACGAACCTGTTTATTCTCTGTGCCGTACATATTATTATCATATCACTGTTACTATACTGTAGTTGTCTATATTGTGATTTAGACACTGCTAATTACCTCGGGCATCGTAATCAACAGTTAACAGTGTAATGGCCGTCGTGCCCTCGCTTCCCGGATTTTTCCATCCAACAATATTATTACTATTTAGCTTTCCAACCGTCCGTTTACGCGAAAGGATAACAGAAAAGATAGCTTTTTAATTTAACCTGGAACTTTTCGGGCAAATAGCGGGTTAAATTTACCTAAGGGGCGGGAGACGGAGTGGGGAGGGAGGTGTGTACCGACTCAGCAAAGTAAAGAGTGGTGATTTATTATAGCAATATCGACCGAAACACAATATTCGCCACACACTGAAATGAATCCTCAAATTAACCTGTATATATATATAGCGAAGTTACATATACCCTAAGTTTAAGAAACATTTATGTAACGATTACTTCCTCAACCCTACCCAGTAGGTCCTTATTCATATTATGTAGCGTAATACGTCGTTAAATATACAGCCTAGCCTCTTTACTAACTAGCGACCTGAATAATATTCAGCAATTTGATCAAACAGGTGGGCAAATGACTTGGTTTAACGTGATGACGCCTTGTAACACAAATGCTTTTAATCTAGTACGGGTCATCAGGTCAATGTAGGTACGAGATGTTGTATGAATTTATTTGCTTACTTGCCTGGCTGTTCATTGAAAATTATTTCCACTTTCTTCCATCCAATATGTCGTCGACAAACAATATTGACGGAGTTTCTCTAAGTTTAATGAAAAACAATACAATCAGAGAGTGTAGTGACAGTAATAATGTGATTTTTTGTGTAGCCGAGTTGAGAAAGAATATTTTATTGACCTAGACATTACCCAGCCAGTTTATTAAATGTTGTAACATACGCTACGATTAAATATCATTCAGGCAGCTGGTTGAAATGCGCTTTTTAGTGAAGAGCCTAGTTAAGCTGTTGTTTGAACGTCAGAACAGTTGGCTGCGAAAGACATACCTTATCTAAAGCGAATACCTACACAGTTGGCTGCGACATACATTCCTTATCTAAGCGAATACCTACACAGGTGGCTGCGACATACATCCCTTATCTAAAGCGAATACCTACACAGTTCGCTGCGACATACATCACTTATCTAAAGCGAATACCTACACAGTTCGCTACGACAGACATCCCTTATCTAAAGCGAATACCTACACAGTTCGCTGCGACAGACATCCCTTATCTAAAGCGAATACCTACAAAGTTCGATGCGATAGACATCCGTTATCTAAAGCGAATACCTACACAGTTCTCTGCGACAGACATCCCTTATCTAAAGCGAATACCTACACAGTTCGCTGCGACAGACATCCCTTATCTAAAGCGAATACCTACACAGTTCGCTGCGACAGACATCCCTTATCTAAAGCGAATACCTACACAGTTGGCTACGACAGACATACCTTATCTATAGCGAATGTCGATAAAAAATCGTGTTTCCCCACCCTAGTGGGTCTAATCAGACCCCCCATTGTTTCCCACACGGACAAACAAAGTTCCGGAGATTTCATTTACATCCATTCGCCGTGGGTCGGAGTTGACAGCAAAACAAACTAGGCACCCATTTACGTCCTGTCCTGTGCGAACGGACTGAAAAGTACCAGGTTTTGCCAATTTGACACTTTCAGTGCTAGATAGTGTTAACTATTTACATCAAAGTAAGGACCAATTTTTAACTTTATTGGAAACACTGCGCCCTTTGCGCAGGTACAAAGTACCAGGTTTTGCCAATTTGACACTTTCGGTGCTAGATAGTGTTAACTACAATTTACATAACAGTAAGGACCAATTTTTAACTTTATTGGAAACACTGCGCCCTTTGAGAACGGACTGAGATGAAAGAAGTAGGCAAGAGTGAAAAGTCATCTTCTAGGCAAACGCGTTACATCCTAGATCTCATCGACACTTTCCCCGTGAGATTGTGGTCAAGCGTTGTTTTATAGTTCATAAAAAAACCTACTGTCGACAGCAAAAAGATGCATACACTTTACCATGTAACAATATATGTACTACATTCCATGTAAGATAGTAGATGTAAGATTGCTAGATATTATCATAATGAGAATGGTACGTGTATACATCTTTTTGAGTCAACCTTACTGGTTCCCTAATCGACCTAATAAAGGGGCGAATCGGGTTAATTAGAGCCGGATTAAAAAAGAATTTGCTGTTTTATTATAACAGCAAATTCTTTTTTACATCTATATTGCATTATAATATCAGGACTAAGAATTGGACCGAAATCAAATTAGAAAAAGATAAATATTGATAGGTACAATGTTGTTATTTTAGTGGGCTTTGGGCTCCAAACGGACCTGTTAAAATACTTGTGATGTTTTGCAATGCTAAGACACTATCTACGAAACTTCAAATACTTACATATTTTTTCAACGGTTCTCTCGTCAAAATGAATATTTGAATACCAGAAATATCGCTGTCTGCAGGAAAATCATTACTAGAAATATTTAAACGCATAGCACGATACGTCATACGTCAGTCTTCTCGCATTCGATTACTTGTCAAATAAAATATGCAACTTTATTACTCACGATTATTTGGCGTGTGCTAACAGAACTGTTGTTAATGAGTTAATAAACGACCGAGGTTGATAAGCAGGACATACAAGTGTGCTAGCTAATTAGGGACACGCCGGGGCGAGTGGTCTCCGACGAGTGTTGCCTCTTAAGGTGAGGGGTAGGGCACACTAGCGACGCCAATCGATTTTAATTTTTAGCTACTAAACCAGATCTATTTTAAACAATTTCGGGGTTACAACCTCTCGGCAAACACTTATACTATTTATTAAATAACCATGCACAAAAATTGGGTCCAACGCTTTTGTACGCGAAAAATTGATTCACGCCAAAAGCGGCCACTTTTGGCGTGAATCAATTTTTCGCGTACAAAAACGGACCCAATATTTGTGCATGGTTATTTAATAAATAGTATAAGCGTTTGCCGAGAGGTTGTAACTCCGAAATTGTGTAAAGTGGATCCGGTTTAGTGGCAAAATAATAAGATCGATTGGCGTCGCTAGTGTGCCCTACCCGTCACCTTAATAAACGACCGAGGTTGATAAGCAGGACATAAAGTGCGCTAGCTAATAGGCTATTTGACAAAATTCTGAAAACTATCTTAGGGTATTCATTTGTTTATAAGGAGCTCTATAAAAATACTTTTCTGTTTTTATTTTAGATATTTTAATAAAAAAAACGAAAAAGAAAATGCAATATTCAAATATGCCGCAAAAACGCGTCTTTTAGCAATATGGCGGCCAGTGACGTAGATTGTCCATAAATAAACATTGAGCTTGTTGGTGTTTCAGTGTTTCTTTCAAATAGTTTTATAGACTTTTTTTTCTTCCTATGAAGGAAAGGCAATCAACCATAGGCAGTAGACTTTCGCGTAATCTACGTCACGAGCCGTTTTAGTCACGTGACCCCTGTTTAAAAAATAATAATTTTACAAGACGAATTTTGATGAAATAATGCAATATCTCGCGTTATTACAAATCGCCCCACAAAAATATATTAACACTGATGTTATAAAAGAAATGTATATTTTTATCACTGTCAAATAGCCTATTAGGGACGCGCCGGGGCGAGTGGTCTCCGACGAGTGTTGCCTCTTAATTGTTGCCACGTAGTCGTACTTACTTGTAAACCTACCTGATGGGTATGTTGGGGGCCGACAAGACTAATATCGGTTATATTAACCCCTGAAATTCAAGAAAGTGGGAGAGCCACGCTTCGGCATGAATGAGCCGGCTCGACCGGAGTGATACCACGGCCTCACAGAAAACAGGCGTGAAGCAGCACTGTGCTGCTACGTGAGTGAGGGTACCGGAGGCCCAAATCGGGGGTTTAGAGGTTCGCAACGCACTTGTGACTCCACTGGTGTCGCTGGTGTCCTTGAGCGGCGGCAATCCCTTACCATTAGGTGATCCGTCTGCTCGTCTGCCACCTATGACATAAATAAAAAAAGCAAGGCAGAAATGTGAGGCAGTGCTTTGTTACTCGTCGTGGTACCTCCTAAGGCCCAAGCAGCAGAGAAGAGAAAATCAATTGTTTTTGGCTTTAACAATGACTTCGGGCTTTGCGACCTTAAACTAAGGTAAGGTGACAAGACAAACGCTTCTCCTTCGTTTGGTTGGATTGACATAAATTGATAGCCTACACACATACGACGTGGGTACGAACTGAATGAATATTCGTGTGATTGACTAGTGTTAGTTCAATGTCTGGGTATATATTTGCATTTCCTCTGTTGTCTGGTATCCGTAATAGTAGTGGTTAAGTTAATCTGTACGGAACAAGGTCAATGTATGAATCAATGTATAAAAGATAAAAGATAAAAAATTATTTATTCAATTTAGGTCCACACAGAACACTTATGAATGTCAAAATAGGTACATAATATCTACTGCTGGTTCGGAATGTCGATTTCTACTGAGAAGACACCAGCAAGAAACTCAGTAGTTACTCTTTTCAAATAGTGATGATGTTACAGAGTTTCAATTGAGAAGAGAAAAAAAGATACAATTATGAAAGTTAATACTACTATGAATAACAACTCAAAAGATTAATCAATTAACATGACCAAGAATCCTTATCATTTAAATAGTCTTGTACACTATAGTAACCTTTCTTCATTAGGCAGGTTTTAATATGAGACTTATCCAGTGATAGGTTAATGACATTTTGTGGTAGCTTATTAAATATCTTAATACTTAGCCATCAAACGAATTTTTCCTCGGTCTTTTCCTCGGTCGTCACAGAAGTACAAACGGTAGCAGGTTACGACAATCTGTGACATTAAGGTGAGAATTGACTGAAAACATTTGATAGTTTTGCATACTTTTGTGTGGCTGTAAGTACAAAACAAAATACGGAACCACACCAAGATTTTGTAACCGTTTCGTTCTTGGCCGATATTTTTTGAGCTTAAACGCGCCCGCCAGATGCCTCCATATTTAATGGCCGGCATTAAGGAATTAATACTGAGCTGGCGAGCCGTATCTGTACATGTGAATGATTCGACTTCATAAAACTCGGGGCCGTGATAAAACACAGTAATTGACTCTGTTTTTATCAAAAAAGTTGACTATAAAATACGAAATAACAATGGGCATTAAAAATAAGGTATACTCGTGGAGGCAACTAAATTCCATACAAAATTAAGAAGGAAAGCCGCCGTAAAACCAATTTCTCAATAACTAAATATTTTTTTTTATGATCGAGACCAGTCGAGGAGTCTTATATCGGAAGCTAAGGCTATTGGGTCGTCGGTTATGTGGTTGATTTCACTAGCCAACTACATACACCTTTGTATTTGGGTCACTTTGTACCTTTGCGTTAAAAAGCAACCGAAATAAATTCGCGAACTTAAACGATAATGAACTATGTTTCCAAAACAAAACTAAGTTAAAAAGCCTTTCGAAAGTCATTACAGTCACTAATTTTAGTTTGCAATTTAAATTCAAAGTTATTAAGTTAAAATTAGGGCAGAGCGTTTTAAAGTTATTTATTACTAGCTTTTGCCCGTGACTTCGTCTGCGTGTAATGGACAATTCACATAATATCTTTATAAATTATAGCCTATGTGTTATTCTGATCTATAAGCTACATTACTGTAAAGTTTCATTAAAATCCGTTAAGTAGTTTTTGCGTGAAAGAGGAACAAACATCCATCCATACATCCATCCAAACAAACTTTTGCCTTTATAATATTAGTAAGGATACTCGTTAATATTGATTTAAGTTATTAAGAGCTAAAGAGACTACGAAAACTTTGTTTAATATTTTAAAGAAGAAGAATAAAGAAAAATAAAATGTATTAGTACTGCTTCAATCCCTGCGGATTTTCACTCCGTTTTCACAGAAAAACGCTTTTGTAACAAAAATCCAATCTACTGCCTTTACGTTTTTATATTGCTAATGCAAAAAAAAGAATAAAAAATAATAAAATCCTTTATACAAAAGAATGATATTTAATCTTTATTGTAGACGAAAGGCATGAAGCAAGAACCAAAAACGTCTATCTCCATAAAAGGACATCATCCAAAATTAAACTCTAAATCTACCTGTATTATGTTCAAAATTACAAACTCCAAACAAACTTAGTTTATGTAGGTACCGAATTGGTTTTTAAACGCCGATCATCGACATTTGCAGTAACGAATGTCAAAATAATTGCTTTTTTTAGACTTCTTCATTTAATTATTGCGTAGGATTCAATACTGATCCTTATGTTTATCCGACCGAATATGATTAAACTTCATAAAGGCGCCATAATAAAATAATATTGCGGTCTGGCTCGCACAGTAAACAATATTTAATTTCCGTAAGCTCCTCGCCGCCATTAGCCGAAAATAAATAAGCCTGCAGAAGGAAGGGCGTGAATATCCCCCCTCTCCCCTCCCAGGGCAACGGGCGGATAAATTTGGAAAGTGGCAACAGAAGCGAGCAGATGGTGATTTATTATCGTGTTTTATAATAATTACGAGCGCAGCCGGGGGCGGGCATTGTGTCGGTTCTAATGGCTAGGACGTGTGCTCTGGGAACGCGGTTTTATTTCAACCTTGATGGACGATCGTCTCCGAAGTATTGGATCATTTGACACTGGGGATTACGGAATTCGAGTTTGATGAGTATCTGTGCACGCACATTCAAGATAAAGATAATACGAGGGTTTAAGTATCAAAAGATATTACGAAGATTTGAAATTCATTAATGGAGTTTTTTGTTGAAGAGTGTACTTACTTTAAATGGTTGTTTAACTTTATCGTAAGAATATAATCGAGTGATTTTAAATGTTTGTTATTTAATCCCTATTTAAACCTAATTAAAATAGTGAACAATATTGGACAAACTTGTTAAGGTGATGGGTAGGGCACACTAGCGACGCCATTCGATTTTAATTTTTAGCTACTAAACCGGATCTATTTTAAACAATTTCGGCGTTTAAGCAACCTCTCGTCAAATACTTATACTATTTATTTAAAACTTATAGTTAACTGTTTGGTCTGCTTTTGCACTCGAATTTTGGATTACGGCCTAAAGTGGCCGCTTTTGGCATGAATAAACTTTTCGCGTACAAAAACGGACCCAACATTTGTGCATTGTTATTTAATAAATAGTATAATTTTTTGGTGAGGGGTTGTAACCCCGGAATTATTTAAAATAGATCCGGTTTAGTAGCTAAAAATTGAAATCGATTGACGTCACTAGTGTGCCGTACTCGCCACCTTGAACCCTGTCGCAGCACGAACAATATCTGTAAATTCGGTTAAATTAAAAAAAAAGACTCCTTTGAACAAATCAAACTGCCAGTCACATTGCAATTTATTTGCATATCAAAAGACTGACTGGAATGTTCCATTCACCCCCATAAAGGGATAATAGGTTGTTAGAAAGCCACATTTTCGAAGGCTAATAAAAACTTTTATACCCCACCATACCGGTGTGCATTGGTGCGCAAGACGCCTTAAGAGCCAAGATCGTTAAAATGAGCAATAAAGCAATAATATCCGATATAATTGATTCAGTCGTGGACGTTAATTTCATGGAAGTCATGGACCCTTTTCCGTCCAAATTATTTGTTTTGCCGATAACGTGTTGGCAGCATAAATATCGGAAAGGTGTGGGGTGTGGAGCTAAGGGTTTATTACGTGGCTGTGATAGAATCGGCAAATAAATGCGCCAGGCCTTGTATCATTGATCTAGAACTATTCCCTTTTACTAGCTCCAGGCAAAGAGATATTATTACTATTGAGAACATCATATACTTGGATTTCCGAATAAATGGATGGGGGTACTCTATGCACTTTTAAATCTTTATTTAGTTAGCGGCTTTTATCCTTCGATCCCCCCGCACAGTACAAACATTTGCGTGCATGAACATGTTTGTTTGTATTGTTCTGGGTGTTTCCTATGTATTATAAGTATGTAGGTATTTGCAAAAGAAAAGTATTATAATTATGTATATATTTGTAATCCCACAGTTGATTCTGATATCCGTAACACAGGTGCAGTGCTTGAGCTACCTATCTCGGAGTCAGATCAATGTATGTAATGTTTTGAAATATTTATTTATCCTGAAGGATATGTCAGCCCCTTTGTACTCTTAAAAATATACTAATTACATGTAGGTAAATCACAGGCGACGAGTTCGGCAACTGATCAAATAACTGAATCAATAAATCAGCATTGCCAAAAAAGTAATCGAAAAAGATCTCAAAGTTAGGTTCATTGGCCGGTTTTACTCGCAGACCTATTTTGGCTTTCATAGGATAAAAATACATGTACTTACTTTATTTACCAATGTTTATTCCATTAAAATTTCTAATTTGGTAAGTACCTAGGCTATATTGATTGTATGTAGTTTCTACATTATTAGTATATAGCAATTTAATTATATGTTTGTGAACCATTTAGTGATTTGATTGAGCTGTACTAAATTCCGGATTATACCATTTTTTGGGTATGTTTCGCATAATTCCTATAAATTATATCAAACCACGTCTAGATATTTTGTTATCTAGACGTCATTTGGTATAATTTATAGGTTCATACATAAGTGATGAAACTCATTTATATGTATTCGTAACAATTAATAGTTGATCATAATAACATAATCATCAAAGTGATAAGTACTCAAATAATTACTAAAAGTCTCATTGACTCGCGTTTCATTTATTCCATGAATATATTAATGTTTAATATTGGACTGTAGGCGTAGACTAGGGAGGGCGATATGCTCGTTTATGGCTGCCATGAAACGTGGTAATGACAAAAAAAGGTTAGACGCATAGAATTAGCAGGGCGGCTTCCTAAGTGTAAGGTTCAAATTATGAAGCTCGGAAAAAAAATACATTTTTACTGGCTTAATGAGTAGACGTTTTAATTTCAAATCATTTATAAGAAATTAGAGTCCATTTATTCTGACTTATCCAGTAATTTCAATATCATTGGTAAATCAATAATCTGTAAGAGGTCCGTGGTATAAATCAAATTATATTATTATTGCCACAGTAAATTCCAATTGTAATTGCAAGGTGAGACGGTCTAGTTCAGCCACGAGAAGTTATTTCAAATGGTTTTGTTGTAAGTTCCTACGGTGTAACTGATAGGACTGATAACAGTGCACATAATTTATTGGTATTGTTGATACTACATAATTAGGTGTCGTTAGTAAGCAAAAGCAAGAATAAAATTAGTGAAGATACACTTATAAGTATTACCCAAAGAAAGTTTAAGGTTTATGACAAATAGTTTGTCTTTTTCTACAAAACAGAAGACACGATGTTAGGTACATTTTTAATTCTTAGCAGAACGCACCGTCCATAACTCCTGGGTTACTTCCAATCATCAACTCTATCATATTTTAAAAGTATGTTTAAAGATACATATGTTGTTTTTTTTTATATTTTTCTTCTTTAATTTGACGAATTAATGGAAGAAATATGATAAAATAGATGATTTGAAGTAAGACCACTTCCCCCTTATTCCAAAACGCGGTCTTAGAAAAGTTCCGGAACTAAACTCGTGCCTGCCGCTTTTGACATTGTGTATTGGAACGGGACGGGTTGAGCTTGAGTTGGTAATAACTTAAGTTTGCGATTTAAAATAAGGTGCTTAATGCTTATTTTCCACTACGGGTGCGCTCTACACACATCAGGTAAGGTTACTGCAATCTGTCCCTTTGATTGATATTATTGAACTAAACGTGTTCGTCATTTTAAGTTGAGATTAGAATTTGACATTTTACATATTTGTTTGATGTGTGGCAGTCTGTATAATAAACTGCGCATTGGCGGTTTTTTTCGTCGGTTTTATCCATATATTAAATCTAGAACCAAATTCTAAGATTTACGACTAAGATCTAAGACTTAATTATATTCTTTGAATTGGGTCTTTAATCTAAAAAAAAAGTACTCTCAAACTGAAAAAACACGATAAAATTACACTTACAATTTACTTTAATGTTCCGAATTAATTGCAATCACTTCAGTAATTTAAATGATTAAATTATCTCAAACGCCGTGGGAGAACAAGTTTCGAATTAAACGTAAAGAAATTCAACATTTTTGCATATTTACGACTTGTTTGTACAACTTAATTGATGTGTAATTACTAGTAACATTGACAACCATTTTGGTTTAAGGTCGAATTCATTTTATCAATCAAGAATTCTATACAATGCTTGGGTGATTTTTCATTGATCAGATTGTATATAGTTTCGATGTGTGTTAAGGAAAAAAATATCGTTAATAATTGAGGTCAGAGACCTTATAAGGAATGTTGATATTTTTTGCAGATATGAGTTAATATGACAACTAAATTGTAAGGCGTCAATTAAAAGTAAAATTTCGTGTCATTTTATCATTTATTTGTCCTGTCGATAGGTCGTCCATACTCGTATTAGTACAATTTTGAAAACAAGTATCAGCATGTATTTTTTAAATCAAATGTGTGCTTTTTTGGCCAACTTTTGGCCGTACTTAAATTGGGAGGCCCTTGCCCAGCAGTGGGACAGTGAGGCTAGGTAAAATATTTTATTTTAAGTGATAGGTGGTAAACGAGCAGACAGACCATAAACTTTCGGCGGTATGAGTATGGTAGACCAACCAGCTGAAGTTTAAGTTGGAGGGACAGATGGTTTTTTTTTTTCAAGTATAATGAGTTTTAGAGCAAATTATAATAACCCACAATTTGAAACTATACTCGTACAAGGATCAAATTATAGTGTCTACCCATTTAATCAAGCTTTTCAAATTAATTTACTTCTTCTTCGTCTACGTGAAGATCGTTATGTAAATTAACGCCTACACGACCTTTTAAGGATTGAGGGAATGAAGCCAAGTCTTGTATTTTCTATTAAGCACACATCAACTGATTAATATTTATTGACTAATTTGGTTGGCAAATTACTTTATTCCTTTAAAGAAAACGATCATTTCAATTTGGGTAGACAAGATTATGCCGAAAGTGTGTCATCTTCTCCTCATGACGTCGCGGTATTTTCGAAATTAAATTATCACTTTCCAAAAACACCATCATCGCCATGAGTAATTACGACTTTAATATTTCATTGGAATTCAGAAGATGGGCAGACAGACGTTTAAAGTTTCACATTACGTTTCTATTTTTTCCGCGACAATTTTCTTTGTATGAAACGAGAATAGTTTGAGCTTTCCAATTTGGGTGGGAAATTGTAGAGGCTTTTTACCTGAGCTTTCCAATTTGGGTGGGAAATTGTAGAGGCTTTTTACCTGAGCTTTCCAATTTGGGTGGGAAATTGTAGAGGCTTTTTACATGAGCTTTCAAATTTGGGTGGGAAATTGTCGAGGCTTTTTACATGAGCTTTCCAATTTGGGTGGGAAATTGTAGAGGCTTTTTACATGTGTACATTTTTGTCTGTAACAATTTGGATGTTAGCTTATTATTTCATTAAAATTATTCGACGTCGGTAAGCAAATAAACCATAGATAAAATAAATTTTCTGAAAAGTCCAAAGTGTTTTCATAATTTATTAATCAGATTACTAATCGTAACCACAGACTAAAATTGTTCACAAATAAAAAAAAACCTGTCAAAACGACATGGATGAGTCGCGAAGCAACACAAAGTACCAGGCGTGCATAAGCGTGCGGAGATGATGCGCTACGGTGCTGCGTTCGTGCGCTAGTAACAACTCACCACCTTCCGTCTCATGCCACACGATGCCCTCCAGCGTGACCGAGGTACCAGGCTCGCAGGGCCCGAGGCAGTCCGGCTCCGTGATGGTGCCGACCGAAGTGCCCACACATACTTCTGCTGTCTCCTGAAACAAAGAAAAGAAACGTCAGCTTATCAAGCAGATAATTGTATAGACGATGTTTAGTTGTCAGAAAACGTAAAAAGTGTCATTACAGTAGTGGAGAATCCACAATAGAATTAGAATTACTTTCAAATATTGTAAAACACGTTGCAGAGTTACTTGTGAGACAGCAATGCCAATATTACACGTTTCGAGATTGACACATGTTTCAACTTTTCTAGTGTCAATTATTGTAAGATATGTTTTAAAAATGGACAAACGATTCGCACTAATTTAGGTCAACAGAATGAAACAAAGAATCGTAAAAAGTTGCCGGCTATATTTATTAAAACGCCACCGTTCGTTTACACAAACGCTTTTAATTATTCAGAACGAATTGAAACACAATAACATTTATGATGATACAAATTTTCATTCTGCAAACTTATTACAATACATTATGATTTGTCCTGTCCGCGTTTTTGCGTTGACAACTCTGTTTAATAAAAGATTAATTGATAAGTTTCATTTAATTAATCATTTTAATGAATAAACAGCTTCCAAAAGCGTTGTGGTTTTTGCAACAACCAGGCATGCATGAATGACATATGATTAAATCTCACATGCCCAGGATTATTACACGAACATTCTGAATATATGATTGGGTTTTAAATAATTTACCGCAACGCTTTTATATTCAGATATTACCTAGAAATATTATGCGGTTTAATTGTTACGATAATGAATATTTAAAGTGGCTTTGCGTAGTTCATTGTTATCATTTCGTTGGGGTATGACAATTATTTGATTTACACGAATGATACAACTTCGAAGATATAGACTTGCATAGCGAATGATAATATATTAACAAAAGTATAAAAAATAGTGACTTTGTTCACTCCAGTCATTAATGTCAAAAATGGTTACGTATAACATGTTCACGTTTTGTAGAAATAAATGAGTTTAAACCTGCAACCAAAACTCATTTATTTCTGCAAAAAATAAAACAAAATATGATCAGGTACATTAAATAAAAATAAATTCATGTAGGTATCAATGTATCATCAAAGAAAATTATTTCTAAATCGTTAATATCTTTAGCAGGATATATTCATTAGTCTTTTTACGCAAAAAAGTCACGAAGCGTAAACATGCTACACAGTAAAATATGTCTTATAAAATAATGTTTTTCTATTACGACGTTCGTTCATTCTTGAGGCGTAACTTTTTAAGTACATAAACAAGAATAAATTGAAAATGTTCGCAATGTGTTATCGCATTTAAAACTTGGCCGATTAGTTGACAGTTGTTTCGTTTTGTTTCTAAAGGCGGTTGCACGATTTCAAAGTTACTGCATGCGTTTAACAAGCAAAACAACTACGAAAGAACTTAATGACCCCTTTGGATTTTGTAAAGTTTTATACAATTCCAAAGAAATAGGCACTGTAATCGTTGGTAGTTTTAATGTAACTAGGTGAAACGTAGGAGTTAAAAGAAATCCTGCAACTAAAGAACATTTAGAACTTATATGTAAAATAGAATAAACTCCAGTGAAAACATCGGACTTTTTACCCGGACATGCCTATTTTTCACACGAAAAGCCCCGGAAAATCGTAACGAGCGGAGTCGACTCCGGAACTTACCGGGATTGCATAAATGCAAAGAGCGTTTACGGCGTAGAACATAATCAAATGAAGCCATTTACATTCAGCGGCTGGCGCGAGAGCAGTGCGCACCACCTCCCCGTCCCACTCACGCACGCAGATAATGGCGTCACAAATTGTGAACTAAAGCACTCCCGCACAGAATCGGAGATGTCGACTCCCGAAATGTTATTGGAAAAATAACAAAATTTTATGTGAGCACACAGATATTACCTTAATAATAACCTTTCCACGTCCCGGTGACAAGTAGGATATCGTTTTATCGCCGGTTTGTCCTCACAGCGAGTGGATTTCTCAATGGGTATTGAAGATACAATTAGGTTCGAGCATTCCGTGTTCCGTTCCTTTTAAATTAAATAGACAGGCAACACCGAATAACGAATAATATATTTTAAATTCTAATCAATAGACGTTCTTTGGTGTGAAAATCTTTGAATATTCTTAATAACAACCCGTTTGGAACAGTGGTAGTGAACGCCTTTGGTCCAAGGGTTGCGGCACAGTACAAACATTTGTGTGTATGAACATGTCTGTTTGCATTGGTCTGGGTGTTTGTATGTATTATAAGTATGTATTTACAAAAGAAAAGTATTATATGTATATATTTGTAATTCTGCTGTTGATTCTGATATCCGTAACACAGGTGCTTGAGCTACCTATCTCGGAGTCAGATCAATGTATGTGATGTTGTGAAATATTTATTTATTTAACATTTATGTTCGTACTTGGAATACTTACATAATAATAATTGTCTTCCCCATAGTACAGTCAGCGTCACATCAAGTTACCCCCCTACAGTGGAAAAATGGACACTTGTGCCACAGACATAAGGACGGTCCAAATGTCAACCAGGATAACTTGACGTGACGCCGTGTGTACCTACTCAATAACGCTTAAATAAAAATCAGGGTTGCCGTACTAAGTAATTATGGAAACTTGATCCAAATGTTATGGTAATCGAAAATATTTCAGCGGAATTAACTTCATGATATTATTTAATGGCTTTGAAAGTTAACCAATATTTCATATCAAACATAACTTTTGTAATTTTAAAATATCACCAAATTACAAAATTATAGTAATATTTGTTTACACGATCGATTCCGAAAACCAACAAAATGCTTAGTTTTAGCAAATATATTTGCAATTCGTTAGTATAAATATATTCTATTATAGCGTTCCCCGTTCACACAAATGTTTTGTAATTTAGAGCGTTGAATCAGTCTCGTTCCAATACATTTGTGTCTAAAATCATTCATTATAATGGTCAATTAGTTACACCCCAGTGACGCTGGCCATGCTAGAACGATAAACCGATGTGTTTGCAAGCAATTTGTTTCGATAGAAATGATCTTTTCCATCGATACGAGTTGAAGCACCTAAATAAACACGCCGGACTACGTTTGGCATCGACTTCGCTCCCAGTTCACGCAAGATGAAGTCATATGTCTGCATACATTAGAACCATAACCGCTATCCGATTATCTTAACCCACGCGACGACTATAAACAAAATTAAACGCTTTATTGTTAGTCGAATGACAAATGTGCTATCATCTTACGCCCACAGCGAGCTACAAACGAAAACCCGAGTCGACGCTCAGTTTATACGGACAGTTAGCCGCAAACATATTAATATTTCGACACGCCATATCGCTATTAAATCCTTTATGGGCGCCGCGTGAACAAGTCGAGAGGGGGCATTGTGCGGAACCCGGGGGGGTTGAAGTTACGGCGCCTCAATACTCCGACTGCAAACAGAGGGGTCGGGCCCCGGCCAGCTGCCGCTTTATCTTGACAAACGAACTCGCATCGCGAGGAAACTAAGAAAAAAGTTTGTGCGGCTAGGTTCGCATTTACATTTCAATAAAAGTGCGCTCGGGTGCGCGCCGGCGGCCATATCGGACGCAAATAAGACGGTCCCGGTGTCGATGCGACTGCAAACAATAGAGAGTAAATCAATTCACAAGCTCAAGAACAAAAGAGCGTGCCGAGAGCGGCGTAATGAGCGGGCCTTCGATTAAGATGCCGAAGGGAGTCGTTCAGACCCCGACCTCTCATTGTAACGCATTGCAGGAACTAATTTGCAGTCCCGACGCCGACTCCCGCCGCAAAAGGAAACCGTTTCGCCGCCGTCACCATCCTACATGCCTAATGACTCGATACAGTGTGGCTGACTCACATAAGTGTCCTGAGATGTCGCGGATTATTCGCGCAGCCAACCTTTGCGGATCGCGGTTAAATTGCTCGGATTTGGCAACGTAACGTCCACTGCGGAACGCGAGCTGTTCTCAAACAGAATTACAATCCACTAAACCGGAGAACATACGTCATTAAAATAATTTAGGCGAATGGCGCGTTTTAGTGGGTGCGTTTATGGGAGCCTGGTGGATGGAGCGCGCCAGGCTATAAATGCCGGGGCGTACCCGCCCAGACTTGTTTATACACCACCTACCGACGGTACATTAATTTTGTGCTTCGGAATAAGTGGTGACAAAGAGTGTTCGTGCCAGCTAATGGGCCAGAACACATAAACATTGCGACGAGAAGTTTGCCAAGCGAAAATTTTAAACTTTGCATATCTCACAAGATTAGATATACCATAAAATGAGGGCTCATAATAATCAAAAGACAAGATTAGATGGGCATAAAATGAGGACCCATAATATCAAAAGTGACGCCTTTCACAACACAGAATTTAATGAAAAGAAAATATTGTAAACTTGCAAAATCATAGTCTTATGCCCCAAAAAAAAACTGAATGAGAACACAATGATCTAAAAGCGTGTCTCGCAATTGAATAGAAATTTTATCATTTGCCCGTTTAATGAGATTCTATTATGACATGCTGAATAGCGGGTCTTGTGCGAGATATAAATAATAATTAGGTATGTAACAGTGGGTCGCACGTAGGTACGAGGGTTGACCCTTCTCAACGTCACTCCCTAATTAACTTTGTACAATTCGATTTGATGCCAGCAACTGTTTCAATATTCGTTTATTCAACCCTTGTTGCGAACTCACCGCATTCGTGATTTGGGACGAATGTGATTTTATTTTTAAACGGAACAGAGAATCAGGACGAATCTAAGTATGGTTGACATAAATAAGAAGTTGTTGCAAGCTATGAGACTTTCGAGAACAGAGCTGGATATGTACCAGAATTGTGATACTCGTACTATAATAATATAAATATCAGATATCATCTTATACATCAATTTCAACCTAAAATATGATGGGTATATTTTTTTATGTATTTAGTAAACCACTGTTAAACGCTAAGGTATAAGACGAAGTCTACTGTTAAAGATATAGGAACTCAATATAACTATTATAAACATAATAACAATACAATTAATAAAACATACACATTAGAATTACAATACGATATTGTTAGAATTATACAACTTGTACAGTCCACACATAATGCAGACTAGACGTTATTATTATCAGACTCATCAATTCAAAACTTCACAATATCTCAACAAAAACGGTGACGTAGGTAATAAAATATTAGGTCTTTCACCTTTGTATTGCTGTTTTTTTTTCTAGACACAATAATAAGCAAATACTCTCCGTACTACATATTTTAATTTGTATATTAAATAGAGATCAGATATTATTGTATTTGTGATGAGAAAAAATCTTGAAAATTACCCTGTTCTTACTTGGCGAATAGACGTTCTTCTGAAAATCTATCCTACACTTTTCTAGACGTTGTCTATTAAATCACAGTTGATTATGGAGTAGTAGCATTAAATAGTTAATTTAAAAAAGTTAGAATGGAAAATACAACTTGTAATAAAATCGCCATACGAAACGGCAATTACATAGGTAAAGGCCTAATAACAAGCATAAGCTTAGGAAGTCCGACGCCTCACTGCAATACAAAGAACCAAGACCAGTGCTGGCTACTCTATATCTCGAACGAGTCCCATGAAAAGGTGCTACTATTTCTTAACTTTTACTACTTTTACCTCTGTGTCGCATGAATGAGGTAATTTTCGAAAATTGCGCTTTGGCACAGAATAAGCTTTGGGACGACATCATGGACTAAGTATCTCTAGGCCGATATAAAGCTAAAGAACAGAAAAAATCTTAGGAAAGAAATCATGTAGAATTAAATTTGAACATCTGACTAAAGGCCGAAAAAGAGATCTCTGATCAGAAATCATGAAATTAATGTAATGTAAGGATGTAACCAAGTTAACTTTCCATTTATAACTTTATTAGTCGCTCCTACTTTGCTTATTTTATCATCATAATTCACGTTGCCAAAATAGTGGCTAGTAGGTGCGAAATATACAAATTTAAGCTTTAGCCCTTTTTATGGAAATAGTGCTAGATCTAGTACCTAAAGTGCAAAGTTGACAATAGGTACGGCTAAGAAATTCCGACGTCACTTCAATACGGAGAACAACAGCTCCAGTCCCAGACGTAAGACGCTCGATCCGAAGAGAATTAATTAGAAACAGACGCTTTGCTAATTAAAACGCGAATATAATTCCATCTTCCAATTGGAACTAGCACTTTTATTTCCTTTAATCGTCCTACTTTAAGTTACTACTTTAAACCAATTTTAAAATGAAAACACTTCTCTCTATTTTTTATTAACTTTGCGTCTTTACTTCACAAAGCCCGAATTATTTCCTACATCATCTTATCTATAATTATAATTCCATGTAACTCAATTTATCAGGATAAAAATAATAAGGTAGGTACAATGCACATTGACGCTTATGCTACTTTGCAGACCTATTTGCTAGAATAAATGAGTTTGTAGAACGCCCTTAAGCGCATTTGCAGAAATAAATGAGTTTTAGAGAGAGATTGAATCTCATTTCAGTTTTTTCGTCTCTTTAGTGGATCCAGCTTCGCCCCTTATTTCCCCTAATAAACTACCCCTCTAATTAGCCGGGTGAGGTTTACAACTTATTTTACCTCAGTCAAAAGATGTTGAGCGGCAAAAGCGCAGCGATACAGAACACATTTTTAATTACTTTTTAAATGAAACTCATTAGAGCCGCTTTACATTAACGCGGCGGAATTACTTTTAATTAACAACAGTATTGTGTAACGACGTCATTCATCGTTGTCAAGAATTAAGTACCCGTGTTTATACACAGTGGAAAAAAATGGGTTCTGAAGGGATACCACCCTAAAACCTTAAATTTGCACATTTACTTAAGGGAAAAATGACTTTTTTAAATATAAATAATACCGCTTTATTTAGAAAAAATCGCTTCTGATGCCCGGGCGGAAAGTAAACCAGAAAATATTGAAAATAGTGCCTTTTTTATTCCACCAATCAATTCATTCATTCTTAAAGGTACAGGAAACCTCCCTTAAACTCGTCTGTCGTGTAAGAAATTCTTATTACCTACCTAACCTAACACGAAAATAATGACGGATGTTGTAAAATTATATGAACAGTAAAAATTTATTCAGATTTTACAACATTGGAAGACGTCCAACTCAAAGGGTAAAAACCCCAAAACATTGCAAGTTTTCAAAAGACAAATCACAATTTGATACAGTTATGCGTCATTAAAGTCTTGATTCACACAATGGATTTGAATTTGCGACCCTCCAGGAAACGAAAGAGACTTTATCAAGGCTCATTATTGATTCCTATGACACGATTTTTCCGCCGTACGTAAATTTTTACGAGCAAATAAAAGCCATTTGCCTTCGACTTACCCAACTCGCAATCCTCTACACAGGTTTAAAATGAAATATCGAATGTGTCATGGCAACCCCCTCCGTGTATAGGGTTGCTTCTAGTCAATATTTCTTGGGTCAATCTACGTTCGTTAATCAATGCCCAATTGATTAACCATGTGTACTAACTAGAATAAGTAAAATAAAATGTATTAGGTGTTTTTCCAGACCAAGTATTTTATCAATAATATAAACAATATACTGATATTTCCCACAACATACATAAGGTATATGAAACCTAAAACTAGCTATAGCTAGGTAAAAATAACAAAAAGGTAAAATAATGAAAGCCGTTTGAGAATTACATAAGTAGATTTTATAGTAATTTTAACCTCTCCCTTTCGGCCTCTAGCAGTTTGACATATAAGATATGTAATAGAATAATATGTCCTGTTAAATTTGACGACCCGTTTGAAAAAGTGGTAGTGAATGCTGCCTTTGGTCCAAAGGTTGCGGGTTCGATCCCCGCACAGTAGATACATTTGTATGCATGAAAATGTCTGTTTGTATTTGTCTGGGTGTTTTACATGTATTGTAAGTATATATTTAACATAGGTTTTTGAGCTACCTAGCTCGGAGTCAGATCAATTTATTTATGTGATGTTGTGAAATATTTATTTATTTATGTCCTGCTAATATAATTTTCATTCTATAACATTAATTATGTGCAATAAAGAGTATCTATATATTTATAAAGAGGTAACTGTAATATCCGAAATGCGGTAATTTCCGAAAAGACGAAACACCTGCGTGATGTAATCGATATCTAGCGCCATCTATTGGTACAAAGTGGAACTAATGTGCCGAAACGAAGTGAGAGGGCGGTACACTATCTATAATATAGTACAGTTGGCAACCCTGACACTGTCGTCTTGTATTTATGTAAAGAGGGGAACTCTTGAATAAAACAGCTCCACAAAGACGGGAATATTAAAAAATATTTTGCTGGAAATTTTGCAAGATTTTGTAACTCATAGACGCTTTGAGGAACATATTACTTTTTATTGGTTTTATAAAGGACTTGATGAGGTTTTTTGAGAATGTTTCGGAGGTTTATTATTTTGTTTTGAGGCGGACTCGTTACTTTTAGTATTTGTAAAGCAAAACAGAAGAAGTATGACATATAATTCATCAATGATGTAAATAGTAGATTGTTTTTGTTACCCGAAAATAACACGTGAAAGAGACGAGGGAGGGTAAAATTCGGTTGTGAATTCTGAACTGCCGGACTTGCCAAATCCTGGATCCTGGTGTAACTGTTATAGACATTTTTTTAATCGCCTGATGGTAAGCGATTGCCGCCGCCCATAGACAACCGCGACACCAACAGAGTCACAAGTGCGCTGCCAACCTTTAAGCCCCCCCTTTCCCCCGGATTGGGCCTACGGTACCCTCAATCATGCAGCGAAACACAGCACAGTGCTGCTTAAGGTGACGGGTAGGGCACACTAGCGACGCCAATCGATTTTAATTTTTAGCTACTAAACCGGATCTATTTTAAACAATTTCGAGGTTACAACCTCTCGGCAAACACTTGTACTATTTATTAAATAACCTTATAATGTATAAGTGTTTGCCGAGAGGTTGCGAACCAGAAATAGTTTAAAAAATATCCGGTTTAGTAGCTAAAAATTATAATCGATTGGCGTCGCTAGTGTGCCCTACCCGTCACCTTAACGCCGTTTTCTGTGAGGCCCCTCGAGCCGGCCAATTGCGGAAGCGTCGCTCTCCCACGGTCACTGACATGGGACAATGTTACGAGAAAAAAGTTAGCAGAAAATGTACATATATGTATGTAATGTATGGGTTGTATATGCCTGAAAAGGTAGGATCAAGTGTTACTATATACTCGTATGTACCTCTTTAAGATCATTTTTGTAACCTTGTTTTCCATACACAATACAGAACTTACTTGCTTACTTAATAACATATTAGTTATTTTTAGGTTACCACACGCTATGTTTCCAGTTACACCATTAATATTTGATATACGGTTCAGTAGCTGCTACATTATCACTACAATTTGAATTCATTAATCACTCCATGTCCTTATTTGGCCGGTTTATTGATTAACCTATTACCGTTAGTATCGATAACTTGATCTCAATTAATAATAATGGCGTTTAAAAGCAGCCATAAAATAAAGGGCTAATTTCGCTGTTCAAGCGAGAATTATGCTAACGGCTTAATTCCCCGGCCTTCACTAAGGGGTAATTAGATATACCCCGAGGTGAAATGAAATAGCTATTCCAAAGGGATAACACAAAACAAATAGAAAACTACACGATTATAAAAGGACGTCCTCATGTTTTGTCCAAGTTGCCATAGAAAATAATGCTGTGTTCTCCCTACAGAATACAGCATTTTTTCCTGACTTATGCCTTGGTTTTGAGTTCAAATATCTTTTTTTTTTTAATGGCTAGTAGTGTTGTACGTCATAGACGCAGTCAACTCTGCCAATGTCAAGTGAGTAGAGACACATTCAGTATGTTATTGAATGGACCGGTGATTTGAGTAAATTTCTTAATTAAATGAGTTTTCTTTTTAGGGAAATCACCACCTATAACAAAACAAAACGTACACATAGGCAAAGACAACACAGTATTAAATGGGAGATTCATGAGTTCAAATATCAAAATGTTCATACATTTTCGGTGAATTAATTAACAAAATCATTTTTTTGGTGTCAAATCTTGACACTTGAGCATCAGGGGAATACATCAAATTTTTGGCCGGTACTTTCATATTTGGACCAAAATATATAAAAACTCCCAGAATCTCCTTTACTTTAAAAGTTTTCAAACAACAAAACTTTGACATACTTTAACTTTTCCGATGGCGCATTAGGTAGTGACCCTGAGGGCCTAATTTAAAGCAGACGTTACGACCGGATCGGAGTTTGCCTCACTTTCACACGCGCTGTGTCTCCTTTGTTTGGATGCGACAGGTGTATTCTCCTGACTCGTGCGCCAAATGTTCGGATGGATTCGGATCTCACTCTGGTCAAACATTCGTATGATGAACTCTTTTAATTTTTCAGTGTCTCAGTATTTTAACATCTATATATTTAAGCACATATTTTTGGTTCCTTCGTTGATTCTGATAATATAACTAAGTTCCTTACTTTGAGATCAGGACTTGTGTGTGTTGTTGTCGAAAACTTTGACTAATGATTTTTTTCATAAGACACAAACTTTAAAGGCCTATGAAATTATTATCATATTTACAGCCACAATGTGCGACAATGGAAACACTTGTCTCCAGAGTGGGTACAACAGTTTTACAAGTCTAATTATGCAGAGATTACGAATTGCTTGAAATCCGAATCACTTTAATATAAATATTACAGGTCTCAAATAATAAAATAATCAGCAAACGCAGAATGTCTATAAGTTTTACGAGATTTACATAGATGTCGTGGTTTTTACGAAAGTTTGCATTCATTTGACGCACTCACACATTCAAGCGATTTCGCAAACCTTTACGTTTTTAGGGTTCCGTAGCCAAATGGCAAAAAACGGAACCCTTATAGATTCGTCATGTCTGTCTGTCTGTCCGTCTGTCCATCTGTCCGTCTGTCCGTTTGTCCGTCTATCCGTCCGTCCTGTATGTCACAGCCACTTTTCTCCGAAACTATAATAACTATACTATTGGAACTTGGTAAATAGATGTATTTTGTTAACCGCATTACGATTTTTATTTAAATCTAAATAACGTTTTGTTTATGTTTTAAATTTGAAAGATGACACCATACGCAGACCTAGACACACATATTTACATTTTAGAAGACATTTTCACCATTATTCAAGCTTTTACCAGTGAGTATTCCTGCAAAATAAGTTTGTATGAACAACGTCCTACCTTAATAGATAATCTTAACACGGTCTTGGAACTATATGAAATAATTAAGTATCATTTGTGTTTATAGATTACTGCTTAGGCTTTTGAACATAATTAATTTGGTGATTTACCTTTGGTTATTAATTTGATTTTCATTTGGTGAGGAGATACAAAAACTATTCAATATTTATACCTATCTATGTAACATTTATCACAACAAATTTATGTGTAACGGAAGATTTGAAGTTTAAACATAAATCTTCATACAACTGTCTATATTGATTTAAATGTTAGGTCGTAAAATAATTATTGGGCATTTAAATAATTTATTATGAAAACGTATTTTGTGTTACAACAGTTTAACTGTTGGCGTCACTGTTATTTGAAGTTGATTAAATATTTATTTGTTTTGGAGTAGGTACATTTAATAAGGTATGACTGGTCGGATGGATTCGGTAGTGAAACTGCCTCATTACGCCAAAGGTCGTGGTTTCGATCCCTACCATAGACTAATTATCTCTAGTGTACAGTAGCGAGTTAAGTTGCTTCATCTAAACCAGGAAGACTACAGGCACTTCAATCCGAAAGACATCGTGACGCTGATGAAACGAATCTTTCGTGAGTAAGAGCGCAAAAGATAGGGGAGGCACAAAAGATCCCTTAGGGTGGTGCCCCATGAAAATGGCCCCTAACAGATAAGATAAGTTGCTTCATCAGCGAGTTAAGTCATTTTTGCCGTTCACACGGCAATTCACACTTATTGAAGTGTAAATCGCTCTTTGGTCCATACCAGAACAAACATTGGTGTGATGAACACTTGTTTGTTCTGTGTCTGGGTGTATGTAATATTGTAACTCCTCTGTGGTCTGATATTCGTAACACAAGTGCTTAAAGTACTTATTACAGAATCAGGTCAATGTTGTATGAATTTATTTATTGATTTTTTTTATAAAATATAGCTTAGACTTAGGAATAAGTACTAAAAATAAGACCTGTAGCACTCCAATTTCTTCGTTCGACTTCGGGGTAGGAAACGTTCATATTTTATTAGTCGCCGCCTATAATAAATTGGTCCAACAACGCCTAAATACTATATAAGGTATGTACGTATGATTTTTGCTATCTCCCGTTTCGTACCGAATTCTCCCGTTTTCCCTGTAATAAAATCTGGCAACTGCAAACCAGCGATTTAAGAAAACTATGAGTTAAAAAAAACTATATGTAGGTATTGTTATAGTAGTAGCGAATGTCCTACGGCTGATGGTGGAAATGATAAATGTTGTCAACACTCTATTGTGTTACGTTTCTTTCACAATGTGAAAGGTACAGGTTGTACAATTCTAATTGGTCAACAAGCTTAGCGAACATAAAAGTGGGTCACCGATAAATCCACGTATGAAACTTTAATCCCACTGCCATTTCTGTTCAAGTAAACAAACCGCCATGTTCTAAGAAATTGACGAACATATAATTCCATTATAACATCCAAAGCTAAATTTCTACTAATACAATTTTATTGGTCGTATAAATTATTAAAACTTACTTCAAAACATTATCAAATACTAAAACCACTTTTATAGGTCAGTAAATAAATAAGCTTCATTTATAAATCGTTTCGTTAAAGTTCATATTTTTTGTCATTCTAGATGCCATTTATAAACCAGAGAAGCAATTAACCTCTACGTCTTCACCTTTTAATATAAAGTCAATATTACCAACCAACCAACTGTATAGCGCACGTGTACAGACCACCACACGATAAGCAATTACAATATGTTACTCATGAACTAAATGTGTTTATCACTTGATGAATGCCAAAACTAACCATGATAATTTATTTTCTTTTCGTCGTCGTCCGTGTACACGTCCGTGTGCAAAATAGCAAAATTACATCACGCGCCATCTCAATTCCTTTCCACTTCCCGGATCAATATCCCCAGCTCACACCAGAGGGTCTCATGTGCCCTGCTCGTAGGGAATCATTTGCCACAGCTCTCGCCAAATTCATAATTTCCGCAAAGGGCGCCCACGGACGAGTAAACAAAGGTATAAAACCGTTGGGGAAACATCGTAATTTTCCTTCAAACCCATTTAATTTAAGCGCAGAGCTCAGGATAATCTGATTTATATATCTGGCTGTATATCTCCTTTATTCGCTTGCCACTAGCAGCCGTAATTTGTTGAAAAACATTTAGTTAAGTGGTTTTAGGGATACGTACTAATTCTGCTAATACAGTACAATCAACTAACTACTAGGTTAATACTAGGTATTCGTAGATTAGACTTTTCCCTTGTGTAACAGCTTTGGAATACGTATGTACTACGCACTCGCATGTTTATAGCATTCATAATTTAAGCCAGGACATGTTTATATCATGGACGGAATCGGAGATGGCCACGAGAACCCATGATCGCCCCGTTGCGGGGGCGCATCGGAATGATCAGCGAATTTGTTCAGCTCGCTGACGAACTGATTTCATCTGGTCTAGTGGTTTAAGTACCGGGCCGTGATCTCGGCATCTAGGATCGGGAATCGAACTCAAGACCCGAGCGGTCGACCCAGTCGAGCAAAAAGTCTGTTTAGATTTCTTCGAACACAGCTCAGGTTTGTGATCACCAAACCGCATTTGGCAAACTTGGTGATTAAGCGTAATCCCATCAGAGTAGCGAGGACTTGATTTCTATGATGGAGGCCTTTGCCCTGCAGTGGGACAGTTTATAGGCTGATACTATGTAAATTACACATAAGTACTTAAAAATTGTTTTAAATTACTTAAATGTATGACGATTTATATGTGCTGTGTACAAGCCTATTCAAATATATATATTCTTTATTTGACTTGATTAATCATGTTTTTTTAAGATTCTTTGTCAGTTAATATATGGAACCACTCTATTAAACCCAACATCTTGCCAGGTATTCTATTTTCAGTTCGTTCGTTTTAATCCATTTTCAACCCCTGTGGCGTCGGAAAAAGTTGCCTAATTTAAATAGAAGGAAATTAAAAAGTCTGTCCACTATCCGTGGGGTAGGTACTCTTGTATAATTGCTTTTTCACTGTATTCGACTTACCTTTCTACTGGAATATCAGTTGCTGAGTAAAATTCGAGTTATTTATTTACGTGTGGTTGGTTTTAGATATTTTTTATTTGTATATTTATGGGTTCGTGGATCCTAAGGATAAACGAAAGGTCCATATATGTATATTTGTAGGCGGCATATCTAAATCTGGTGGTGAAAGAGATGAGAGCCAAATTCTAATTCTAATGTGGGAGAGCTACGCTTAGGCATGAATGGGCCGGCTCGGCCGGAGTGATACCACTGCCTCACAGAAGACCGGCGTGAAGCAGCGCCTGCGCTGTGTTCGCCGTGTGAGTGAGGTTACCGGAGGCTCAATGGGGAGGAAGGGGAAAAGGTTGACAGCGCACTTGTGACTCCACTGGTGTTGCGGGTGTCCATGGGCGGCGGAATTGCTTACCATCAGGTGATCCGTCTGCTCGTCTGCTACCTCTCATATAAAAAAATGAGAGCCACTTCTATTACTAGACTACATAAGTGAATATAGTTTGGACATTTTTTTATATGTAATAGGTGGCAGACGAGCAGACAGATCACCTGATGGTAAGCGATTGCTGCCGCCCATGGACACCCGCGACACCAGTGGAGTCACAAGTGCGCTTCCAACCCTTCTTTCCCCGGATCGGGCCTCCGGTACCCTCACTCACGCAGCAAAACACAGCACAGTGCTGCTTTACGCCGGTTTTCTGTGAGGCCGTGGTATCACTCCGGTCGATGGGGCCAGGACTTAGAGAAAAACAATAATTGAATCATTATCATCGAGAGCCTAATAAATCACAAGTTTACCCTCACACGCAGAGTTAAAGGGCATCAGTCTTACTCTATTTATACTCGTAATATAAATAAGATTACTTCTATAAATAAAGTAACTTGATAAAAAATTCTGTAACAAAACAACGATAAATCCCAAAAAATTATTCTCTCAGAGTAATCTTCAAATAGCGCATCAAACCATCCCTTCAATATTATTTGGCGCAACTAATCCGCTGTTGGACTTAGTCAACACTCGCCACGCGGCGGGGTCTCTCAGACCCCATCGAAAACGAGATATTTATTTGGTACCGAACACTTTTTACGAGCAATGAAAAGATACAATATATATAGATACAGCAGTATAGAATCAAATAGTAATAGTCAGTAGAGCAGTGGTAGCTCAGTGGATTTGCACGTGCAAGTGCAAAGAACGAAAAAGTTCGTCAGTACCGTACTTGCACCTTCTTAAGGTGACGGGTAGGGCACACTAGCGCCGCCAATCGATTTTAATTTTTAGCTACTAAACTGGATCTATTTTAAACAATTCGGGGTTACAACCTCTCGGCAAACACTTATACTATTTATTAAATAACCATGCACAAATGCGGACCCAACATTTGTACGCGAAAAATTGATTCACGCTAAAAGTGGCCGCTTTTGGCGGTAATCAATTTTTCGCGTACAGAAACGGACCCAACATTTGTGCATGGCTATTTAATAAATAGTATAAGTGTTTGCCGAGAGGTTGTAACCCCGAAATTCTTTAAAATAGCTCAGGTTTAGTAGCTAACAATTAAAAACGAATGGTGTCGCTAGTTAGGGCTGCCCGTCGCCTTAAAGGTCCATTACTCAAGAAAATGTGGCTTCGAAGGATTCGCTATGGATTTTTAAGAGACATTTTACAAAAATGTGCTTATAAAAAATTAAGTCAATTTTGAAATGATGCGTCGTACCTAAAGATTTTAATGATGTCGAGAAGAAAACGCGAGAATTTAGTCAATTTAGGCATCCTATAAAATAGATAGAACTTTTTAAGAGCTAGTTTTAAAAAAAGGTAGGCAGCGGCATGACTGTGTCCGGCTTTGTTGTTGTCTAAGAGCGGCGGTTACCATTTACCATCAGATGGGTCGCATTCTCGTCTGAGTATTTTTAGCAATAAAAAAAGTGATGGAAAAAGTGACCACTGAAAATTAAATCTTGTTAGAGATGACTGTGATATGAATGTCGTGTGCAAAATATGCTTCGAAAATCTTTATTTATTTACTGTATTAATTTAGCTACAATCAATAAAAAAGTGATGGCTACACAACCGATCCGTAAAAAAGCTCTTAATAACGCCATAAATGTAGAAAATTCCTCACTGATATTTATCTAATTGTGCGTAATATAAAAGCTGAGCCTCGGGAGATATAAAACAAGCTTAGCGCACCCTTTATCTACAGCCCTTCAGATAAACTATCAAATTAATTGCAACTACATCGCAAATCCAGCGAATAATTTAATATTTCAAAAGAGTAAATAGCTCTGTCAAAATTTGCTGTTTAAAGCCCGACCGACGTGAATATTCATGATCTGCGGGGCACATAAATATTACTCCAGCGTCCTCGCTAATGAAACAAGATGCTAACTCCGAGAGGTTTACTCAAAGCTTAAAATTATGCTGGCCGCGTAGCCGTGTCTTTGTGTCCCTTAGCTATTATTCGAAATTATTTTTAATTGAGCAAAAGCAAGCTAAGAACACAATATCAGCTCCAAGTTAATTACCCACGAAGCGCTCCAGGAGTTCCTTCAGACGGTAAATTGTGTAAAGAACTGCCTTTCTACCTTAATAATTTACGAAATGGAACGCGAAAATCATAACATAACAATGACTCCTAATGAAATCTCTTTTTACGGGCTTGGGCAATTTTAACCTTGTTCTCATTGAAATTCACGTTTCATCCGAGCGACAAAGGGTTGGGCTCATCGCAAAATGTCAATTGTGAGCAGGGTAGAACTGATGTGGAAGGAGCGGCGAGCCATCCGCAACACATGTAACGCTGACAGAGGCACAATATAAGGGTAACAGTACATTAAAACATAAGGCACTGCACGAATTAACACAAAGCTTATATGAGCATACACGCTGGGATTCTAAAACGAAAGCAACATTTTATTCGATGCCCAATATGAGTCCCATTCAGGATCAGATTGCACGCTGATTTGTACCCTATGTGAGTTGGTGATAGAGTGCGTATTGGCTTTAGTTCAAACCAATTTTGAAACAACATTTTGGTATAACGTTTTGGAAGATGCTTTCAAAGCCCACTGCGTTTCTCCTGCAAGAAATATGAAAACATAATATTGATTAAATCCACCCTTAATAAGTATAAATCCTTTCCGAGTTGTTCATATACTTGAATATTAACCGTTTTTCTAAAAACACAGTAAAGGTACTTATATCAATTAAAATTATCATTTTACCACAAATTACACGTTCACAGGACAGAATTAAGTTGTGAAATAAATTTAGTATATAGTACTTTATGATAATGATAATTATCATAAAATGCCAACGCTTCCATCTTAAGTAGAATCGAATACTTGTTTCTTACTGTTCCTCATTTTTCGCTGTAGCCAGGCCCGTGTATATACCGAAATCACTGAATAATACATGAGCAGCAAACGAATGCTTTAAAAAGTTAACAAGGTTTTCCGAGCTTTTCTTTGTTCCGCTGTTTACTTGAGAAAAACAATGCGACGAGGCATGAGCCATTCAGACATATTACAATCTCACTGTCGGCATCCGAGAGCAAACAGCGAAGTGTCCATTTATATTCACAATCGACCATCGGCACTGAGACTCTATTCTTAATAGTACAGTTCGAATATCGATATAATCGATAATCATAAATTGGCTTTAAAAATTAATGATACAATCGAACTAGCAAAAAAATCATAACAGAAATAGTAGTTTTATCTGTTGCTTTCGCTGTTTGTTTCTGTCCTATATGTATGCTTATGTATTTAAAACTACGCAACAGATTGATGCGGTTTTTAGGTAAATATATAGAGTATTCAAGAGGAAAGTTTATATGTAATATAATAAGCTGACTAGGTTGGCGTAACGACCCAAAGTGAACCTTGACCTTCGACAATAAGATCCAGGTCGGTCCTGCGCCATCTTCTGCCAGTCATCCGCCAGAAGTCCTGTAAGGTGTAATGTCATGTAATATAATACATGCTTTATATTGCAACCGTGCGTACCCGGCGCAGGTCGCTAGAAGATATCTAAATATTCAATATTACCGATAGCAATAATGAAAAACCGTTAAATAAATACTTTAGTTGAATGAAGTCACATATTCATATATACATGACAGTAGTCCTAATGATACTTTCTAGTATCAAAACCGAGCAATAACAATGGTCTTCGATAGTAACAATACTACGCTTTACATTACCAACGGCAACCAATAAATAATAACGGTACTAACTATCGAAAGTGAATTTGCCATTGAAGATATCAATCTTCAATAGCAAATATGCATTAGTATTGTTTGGCATCTAATTACAACGCCCATTAGCGTTGAAGGCTATCGATATTTACCATCGATCGATTGGAAACTGCCAACACTAAAGTAATAGATAAAAGTTTTGTAGAAGAAACTAACGTCAGATTGGCATCTCTTACCGCTATTCAGCAACTTCATTATCATAAAGAAGTTAGATAGAAAAAATCTGTACTCGGTCTACTTGACATTAAGTTAATTAGGTATAGTATAAAAAAGTATCAGCCTTTGTACTGTCCGACTGCAGGGCAAAGCCTCCATCATATTAATCAAGTTATCGCTACTATGATGGGAATTAGGCTTAATCACCACGCTTGCATAATGCGGATGCTCGGGTTTTCGATCATCAATGCGGATTGGTGATCACAAACCCGAGCAATGTTCGAAAAATTCGAAACATAGTTTTGCTCGACCCGGGATATAGTATAGTCGGCTCTAAAAAATGAAATGCTCTAAAACTTTCATACAAACCTTTTAAGAAAAAAAGAAGTCAGACATCATGTCAAGGCACTAAAGTTTGTGTATACATATGTTACTATAAAATCTCGAACTCTGGTAAAACCAAGATTTACCAATTTTTAACAGTAAATGCCAAAAAGGTTTGACATTTGAACGTTTACCAGCCTTGGTAAACAGTGGGATCTACATCGGGTATGATGAATATTTAGGAGCTGACCGACGATAGGTACAATCTTGATATTTCTCACTTCTTTCAACCTACTATTACTCGGAGTACTTCAAAAGAACGATGAAGACTCTCAACGAGGATAGACATTCACGATTCTCAGATATACGAGTGACAATATTTTTTATTCTGTACTATTCAATACAAATGCTTGCAAGATATTGAAAAGAAATGGTAGAGTTCTATTCAAAAACATCTAAGAGAGGGACAAACAGAAGCTACTCGTGTAACGTTATCAGCAAAAAGATTACCAGGCTTTCAGAACATCGTAGGAGCCGTCATTGAGTCAAGCGAAGTTAGCAGTAGTTTGCCCACCTATATAGTGGCCGATAATGCGATTACCGCTCCCTTCCGCGTTGTAGCCAGCTAATTCACACGCGAACTTTCTAATCAACACCACCTCTCACGGGATTATGCTCTCATGGTACTTTTGACATCGATTCCTTAGTAGTATTATTTGTAATTATATATTTTTGCCATGTCCGATGTTTAGAAAACACTGATTTTTAAATAGGTACTATTAGTTAGTTATGCTTGTTCAGAAAGATGCCTAACTATGCTTTGTTTCATTCATGTCATGATTTTACCCACCTGATGATTTATAGCCTGGCTATCACTAAAATAATGTTCCATCCAGTCCATCGTTCCAATAAAATTGCCATCTCAAAAACAAATACCTAACAATATAAGAGCTACCAAAATACCTAACAAATTATAGTAAGGTCCATTGTTGACCTATGACAATTTGAAATGCACTAAAAACCAAATATTTAAAAAAGCTAGCAAGTGCGACGTAGGTACATTTTATTAAAATCTGAAATTGTCATATTCAAAAATAAAAATTTATAGCGCTTAATATCCAAGTACCACAGTGAACTTTCAGAAGATTAAAATCCCCCATTAATTTGTCTTCGTCGAAACTGGATTCTGTTATTTTACAATTACAAAATGGTGGACGGGAGTCATGAGCCGTTTACGGCATTATAAAATGGTAATGGTTTAAATTTGATCGCCGAGAGCGGGTTTAACGACGCCAGCCGGGCCAACTTCCTCAATAAAATAAAATAATATTCTTCTGAGTTCTGACTAGCGCGCCGCAGATACGGCGCTGTTAACCAATTTTTATTTCGGTTACCGAACCGCTTATTAACCGTCTCGTATAAAGATATTAAGCTAATTGTATTCCGTTATTATGAGACCTATTCGATATAAATTATAATATTATTAATCAATTTGCTATAATTTATGCTTTCTAGTATCGTTTGGTGTAAAGTGTCAAGAATAAACGGACCGTCAATTTGCATAATAATGAGAGTGGAAGGTGCTACTAGAAACTCCCATTCCACTTGTATGCTATGTAATTAAAAGTAAGAAATTTTACTACTTTAACAAGAGCCTGTTAAAATAACTCATTAGCAGAATCAGAAAATTAAAGTACCTTGAAGACAGACACTCGACGTCTCACAACAAAAAGTTTTGATAACTCGTCTCGGTACACAGAAGAATAATTTACTTAATAAATAATAAAACGTTACTTGTCTATTCTGAACAAGTCTATAAAAACGTTAATACTTTATTCACTAAGAGACTCGTAAAGAATTTGCTTAAAATATTCGTTATGCTTTCATTTCAAAAGCTTATAACTAGTGAATTCAACTTTTCCAATTAACAAATCTCATCTTATGAGAAAACTCGTGGAGACTTAAAGATAATTTTAAATATTCCATCAACAATACCTAATGAAAGCAACTTTTCATTAATCCCAATGTAATCAATGTTTCATTATCTTTCTGACTTAATTAACTTTCTCTTGAAAAGTTCATTAGACACAATGACATTCTTTGCGTACTTTTTATTGACTGTTTTTGTTTCACCTTATTTCAAAAATAGAGATGGAAAACTTCTTTTGATGACAATAAAGCTTTGATCAACTTGTAAACTAGACGTCAAAAATTATAAAATCGAACATCGAAATAATATTGCTCTGTTTGTCAGAATGTTATCATCACGAATATGTAAAATGACTAACGCCCAGAGTTACATCCTCAATTTCCATACCTACTTGGCCAAAATGAACATTCAGTCACTTACCATTTTTAAACTTAGACCGGAAATGTAGTTCTTTATTGGTCGAGAAGAAATTAAAGCTACAATTAGTTATTCAAATTTCTTTATTTACCGCAGTATTTTGAGATAATGGTCGGAGATTACAATCTTTGAATCAATATTTTGATATTCTATAATGTATTGGATGCGTGGTTTATTCAAATTGACATGACATATCAAAGCACTGTTTAATTCAGAACATAAAATTTATGTTGATTGCATTTGGTCTTTAGCTTTTCTAAATGGTTAGCACATACAAAATCAATTTCAATCATTATAAATCAACGTTACCTACTTAGATAACGTTTAAACAAGTCATAACTTAATAAAATGTCGCGTAAAATAAACTCATACAAACGATGTCGTTAAATCGATGCCTCGGGCAGTCGTGGACACGAAATGTTTAAATACGATGCAATATCTTTCCCGTCTCCTTCATTTAACGCAATAACAGTCACGACATAAAAGGAAACTTATTAATTATTACAAATAAAACTCGCCCGCTCGTAATTAAGAGTCCATTTTGTGACAACCTCTTAAAATTCACTCCGCAAGTTCCAGGGTAGGCTCAAAGGCGAAATAATTAAAGAGGGGATAAGAAAATGGCAGCGGCTGAGATCAAAGCGCGAAAGTTACTCGTGTAAATAAAACAGGGTCTGACTACCGGATTTTGCCGTTTTGCTTCACTAACTGTTACCATCTTCATTTTTGATTCGATAACGGGGATCGAAGTGACCATAAGAACGACTGATAGCGGACTTCGACCAATGACTGAGGGATAAATTAAATTGAAATAATCGTCTTCTACAGCGAAAAAACTACCTATCACCGCTGCGTTGACTAACTACTTGAACCATTGAATACCAGTTTTAGGCAGCTAAAATTGTCATGACCTTGTCTATTGTTCCAATATTTGTTTAACACTACAATGGAATGCCATAAAAATAGTTTCTACTCTATCTGTAATACTAGGCTTGGGATCAAAGCATTTTTATGTTCAAGAAAGAAAGCAAAATGTAATTATGCTGTCTTCGACTCGTGTGAATGTGGTCTAATACCGTTATTTCTGTCTAGTGTTATTACGTGTATTATTTCTCAGTTCGTGTGTTCCGGGTTCGTTTATCTTTTTATTGAATTAAAACTTAGGTAAAGATTTCTTAATAGTTATTTTTGGTTCAAATGGATTTTAATGTAAATCATAGTAATACGCATAATACAATTCGTGTTTCAATAATTTGTTAGTTCACGTTTTTTTATACGATAAAAGATAAAGATTAGCTATCTTTTTGAGAAAACTTTGTAAGAAGTATTACCTTTTTATGAAAGAAAACGGAAAATACAAATTATTATAAAGTAAACAAAAAAGTTAAAATTGATATTAAACACAAAACACTTATTCAAATTTTAACAATACCTTTAATAGATTCCAAAAATTCAATATTCAATCATTTCTTTTTAAACTTGTTTAAACTTTACGACAAAGAAAAGAACGCAAAGATCATAAAAACGAAACGAACAGAACATTGCATAAAAGATGGCCGTAAAAAATACACAAATGTTGAAAGAAAAAACGCGTAACATTCAAGAAAATTGGCGTTCGCGATATAACCTATAGTTGTCTGCCTAATAGCATTGAACATGGCACTCCTACCCATCATTCTCAACCATAAAAACAAGATTTCACAACCAAAGGTCTCTGAAAACATCTAATTATGCAAACTTATCTATTTGTATGTAAATACAGAAATGAATATTAATTTCGTGCCGCAGTCGTAATAATATTTTTAGCGTCCATTGTTTTAACCAAGTTAGTTGTATGTACTTACTTACCGTGTTACCGGCAAATTTATGGGCTACTTCCTCTCACGAGCGGCGACTTACCTGAAAAGATTAAACTAAAATTAAACGTAATTCATGCTTGTAATTACCTAGAATACTTAAGAGATGAGATTGAAATAAATTGGAGAATCTAAACAACTTTCCAGCAATAAATCACCCTTCTTTGAGCTCTTTGAATATTCATGCAATCTCGGGCCTTTGTAACAAAAAGGAGACTTGGTTCAATTCGGGATTACTGTACCGTCTCTGACGGGACAATAATCGTAAATACGTATTATTAGTCGAACGTTCACAGCCGTTTGGAGCGTAAACCCGAATTGAACGAGGTAACCATTAAGGATTCAGGAGACGCGCGTCGCTCATAACAAAGTCACTAACAGTCTTAAATTGTTAAAAATTAACATTCAAATTGGGGGAGTGCTGTTAGTGGAATTAGTGCGAGTTTCACTCATAAATCGTCTGGAGAGGGTGGCGAGTGCTCGCCGGTTTATTGGCTCGACGTCGACATTCGCCTGCTAATAAATGAAGCAGAAAACTTCTACCCAAGTGTAGTACGCTGTTTGCCGAGAGCGGAAGACACCGCACCATCTAACCGAAAACCGAGTTTAGTTCCACGGTGGTAGAGTTGAAACTCGAATAAGAAGTTGTTTCACGGCTGATTCCGTCCTCGTCGGATGCCCTGCGTGGGAAGGGGAAGGTGCTATCGCATTATGGGTTATGAAATGAGCTCCGCCGCCTCATGTTACCCTAGCAGAGAAAATGGAATTATAGCCGCGCCGCGAAAGAAAGCGCGCATGACGACTTTAAATTCTTCCCCGGGTTGTGTTTAAACAAGTTCCTTGTAATAAACCGCTGTAGCTGGCAGCGTTTGTGATATTTTGCCTATTCTGCAAACCGTTAACCTAATACTCGGTGTAACGAGTCATGCTATTCAACTGTTTTTACGATAGTTCGATTCTATTGCACAAACTTTCGCGTTGCATTGTACAATAATGAATGTACACGGGACAAAACGAGGTTATTTTTATATGTAAGTAGATACTCGTAGTAGCATATACTCACAGCTTGACGTTTCGACCGCGTGGTCACAAGCGGAGGTGCGCGGCGTTGTTGCGACCACATAGTAAATTAATTATTTCTATTGCACATTACGTAAACACGTTATGCCCTTTAATGCAAACATGCCAAACAAATAACTAGATATTATGCTCGTACGTCAACAGCGCAATGCGAATACACAATCCACATAGAATTACCAATTAAAAAATCTTCTATATTAAACATATTTGTACGATCTATCCATTTCCATCTATCGATTCTCACCTTAATAACAAACACGTTTGGTTCAATATCAATTGATTGAACTTATGTGTGGCTGTGTCTACACGTCTAAATTATAGTTGAAAATAAAATGTGTAAAAAATTACATCAGTATTTATCGATACTCTAATCAAAATATCACAGAAAAGGTGTGTTAGACAAAATGTTGTTATCGAAGGCCGATCAGATTCAAGTTTCAGACCGCAGATGTTATCTGCCATGTTTGCGGGGCCGTCGTTCAATGTTACGATAATATGTTCTCTTAACGTTTACCACCAATTACGTCACTTGTACAAGACCCCGCCATGGCGTGTGTTAACTCATTAACTGCGACGTACGTTAGCCACGAGGCGGTGGGGCCATGTAGATTGTCGGATTTCAGCCGCCCAAAAAATGACATGTCTGCTCGTGGCAGTTAAAGGACAAACGTTTTTTATTCCACGGTAATCCGTGGAATAAAACTTTAGTCCTTCGACCTTATAGTCTGTGCTAATGCACGGAAAATGCGGTTAAGCCACTCTTTTAGAATCGTAAGTAGGTAAACACCACGCAACAACCTAGAAGCCTATCTTTCTTCGCTCGCATTAGGACAGAATCTGTGATCAAACGTAAGCCAACGAAAAAAAAAGAAATCAGTCAAATGGCGATTACCAAGAGGTCATCGAACGCTTGAAGCCTCGAGTCAAGACCTCAAGCGCTAACAGATAGTATCTACGAGTCCCGTCGCGCGAATCGATGTTTGTTTTATCAATTACCCGCCATTACGTCACAGGACAGGACTCTGCGGTATCGTTTTAATTCATCGCTGTTATGTAAAACATGCAACTTGAGATTTTTAGGGCTGGGGAAAATTTTTTATTGGAATATTAGTAAAAAAAAGTGTTAAAGGGACTTAAAACTAATTACAAAAGAACACACAATACAATTCGATTCCGCAATTCGATGTCCTAATGTTCGCAGAGCACTTAGCGTATTTCCTGGGCTGTGAAATGGATATTAAATCAGACTTTCAGCGAGTTTCAATGACAATCCACATAATAACCATGAAGATGGCAAATATCGTGACTAAAATTACTATTTTAAACACCAGAAAAGTGAGCTACGATTTGTAGCCCACAAAACTGGATGTTGTTGATCAGGCGGGAAAAACTATGGACTATATTACTTATCATTCGTAATATCCTGTTTCCCAGCTTAGGTTTAACTTGTATTTTTAAAGTAGCAGCTTTAAATTCGTGCGAAACACCATACTCGCGCTATTTAGATATTATGACAAATACTGTTCATCTAATTAATACGACCCCACGAAACGATTTTTTTACCTAATATGTATGTTCTATGATCTATTACTGGGCCCTTACTCTGTCTCGGGACATATTAACTTCAAAACTTAACACTAAATTTGAACCCCCGTTTTACCTTCCTAGGGGTTCAATTTACAAAAAATCTTACTTAGTACTTCCCTAACATTAAGAAATGGGACCCCTGTGTAGAATTTAAAGTTTCTAACCCTTATAATTTAGATCAGTCAGTCAGCCTTTCATATATACATTTTTGTATTTTACCTGAAATTCGGACAGCCCTAGGAGTACTATCCCAGTATCGATCAGGCAGGTGCGAGTGAGAAAACAGCAAAAGAGCGAGCGAGAGCACTAGCCACATTTCTGAACATGTCGACTTTAGCGTGTTCAGCCTAATGTTACTATTTGTATATGAGCGCGATATTATCTCTGAATGCTCACTTTATTGTGTTCGTAGGAATCTTATTACATACTAACAAGTTTTGGGTCCTCGACTCTACTGATGATAACTATCAGACAATATCACATGCCCTATAGACATCACAAATTGCCACCAAACTTTGAGGCACGCACGCTTCAAAGATACGAGTAATACATTATATTATTATAATGAATGAGTATAATTTCGAATAGATAAATAAAATAAATCGATTTGTAAAAAGTTGGGTTTATTGTTATTTTTTGTATATTTTACGTATCAACATATACATGTATTAACATGTAAATTATACATCATAATCATCATTTCAGCTAATAGACGTCCACTGCTGGATGTAGGCCTCCCCCAATGATCTCCACACAGATCGGTCCTGTGCCGCCCGCATCCATCGGATTCCCGCGAACTTCACCAGATCGTTGGTCCACCTTGTAGGGGGCCTGCCACTTCCTGTACGTGGCCTCCACTCGAGGACCTTTCCGCCCTAACGGCCGTCTGTTATCCTCACTGTGTGCACTGCCCATTGCCACTTGAGGCATGAAATCATTTGGGTTATGTCTGTGACCTTAGTTCTCCTGCGGATCTCATCATTTCAGATACGATCACGCAAGGAGACTCCGAGCCATAGAGGGCAATCTCCATTGATCTGTGGGTGACTTTGAGCCTCCTTAATCGGCCAACTATACATAAGTACTTATAAATAGATTTAAATTACTTAAATGTATGACGATTTGTAAGTGCTCTGTACAAGCCTATGCAATTAAAGATTTTTTTATTGATCGATTACATTTGAATTTATTTAGTACATTCTGTAGTTTTAATGATTTTCATTTCTATGGCGATATGTTGCATTGGTTACAATAAAATAGACTTCTTTGAAACAGTTGTCCAACAATTTTATTTATTGCTTTTTAAGTTGTTAGTATTTTATGCGCTTAAGGAATGTAAACGATTAAAAGTCTTGCTTACTTCCAGCAGAGTGGACTACATGTATTGGTAAACTATATACATAAGTTTCACCGTTTTTTATTAAATCAAATCAACTACAAACCGAACGTAGGTAAAAAATACAGTGATATAGACTACATATTTGGAGCCACGTTCATTGTAACTGGACACATTTAACGACGTTAACAAAAGCACGATTCGGTGTAAAGCACAGACTACCATTAAATGCTAATAAACCGAACGTTGGCTAGCACCTTAAAAGTTTACATTATTTGGCAGTTCAGAGCTTCCAAGCCTCGTGACAAATCCACGACACAATCGAATCCTTCACAGTGAGGTAACTCAATTGCACAGTATTCTGAAACTAAACCAAGAGGCGCAGCCCTATGCGATGGACAGATCAGATTCGCGCAAATAATGACACTACTAAGCGAAGTTTAGCGAAGCCTCATGCAGCACGCTGAAGATCTAAAAAGATGGCGCAATTTAGTCTGAGACTTATTATTATTATTAATAATTAATCACGACCCCTCGGTAGTGAGTAAAACGATCAAAATTAGGCATCTCTCTAAAAAGCTATCCTACAAGGAGACAACGCTCTCTATCAATTTGATGTAGCTATGTCCAAGAGAGATTATAATTTACTAATTTAACAGTAAATTATGCGCTCCCGTTCTAAAAAAAAACAAGTAGTAAATATAAAGTTAGATGGAGGATTTTTAATCTAAATCTAATTTTATCTAAATAATATCTAAAATTAGATACATTATTTTAAGAAGAGTTCAAATAGAAAAAAAGATCAATGAAAAACCGAAAGCAGAAATTTTGGACCTAATTTTGTTGTACCTTGCGTTGACATAAATAGGTAGATAAGAATACAGCAGAACATCTAGAAGATTTAAAGACAATGTGTGATATTCATAGTAGTGAGACATTTAATATTCATAGTAGTGGGCTGGTCATGTTAGCCGCAGAACTGTCAGCCGTTGGAGCCGTAAAGTCCTTGAGTGGAGGCCGCGACTCGGTAAGCGTAGTAGTCGTAGGACGTCCTGAAACAAGATGGGATGATGACATTCGAAGGCTGGCTGGTGTGGGCTGGATGAGAGTGGCCGAAAATCGGGAGCAGTGGCGTGCATTAGGGGAGATCTATGTCCAGCAGTGGACGAGTGTGGGTTGCTGATGTTGATGATGATGATGAGACATTTAAACCGGTTTACTACTGTTTATTGTACTATGACAGGAGATATAAAGTCAGAACACATAAAAATAGAGGGAACACGCCAACAGCGCAGCGTTTACTGCTCTAGGCCGTAAAACATTGCCTTGGAGATAAAGCATTAATGCACTATGTAAATAATAACGATATAATGTAACACGTACAGTCACTGTTGCCTCAATAAGCACATGGCCACTATGGGACTGAGCGACACTAGAATCTGCAGAATGTGTAACGAGGCGGATGAACGGCTTATTCGCAAAATGTCTCTTTCGCAGAATGGCTGATGAGATGAAAGATGAAACCTCTATACACATAATAACTGACGGAATGCAGACCACTGATGCACAAACGTAGCTTACAATCTGGGAAAGCACCTTTTGAGCCGCAATGAAGCTAGGGATCTCAGTCCCAAACAATTAATATACTTTCTGAAAAGTGTAGGGTTTGGGACTGATATGTAGCATAGTGGCGATCACAATAGATCAAACTGGTCGCAGTGATACTGGTCTGAATAGGACCTACATAGCCACCTGTCGCATGTCACTCTCACTCTCTCAGCTAATATGAAATGAAAATATTCTTATCTCACTCCCACAATCCCACAAGGCCATAGTTTCTAGACATCCACCTAGATCTGTAAAAATATCTTGATTATATTATCTACATATGTATATGATCTATGTACTCATGAATTTGTCATTTCCTTACAGAAAACATGTATTACAATCAACAAAGTAAATAACAACCGTTATAAACTGGTTTTGACACGATATAATTTGAAGCGGAAATATTCTATCTACTTACTTATGTTACCTATGTTTTACATAAAAAAAACAGAGGTAGGTTTTTAGATCTCATAATTGACCAATGAAGGAGATTCTTCGTAACTAGCACATACCTAATATGTTTATTAAAATCGGCTAAAAGTGTTAATTGGTTAATAAGAAATGTAAAAAGTCAATACAATTTTCGTTTTCTCGAATATGATCACAAAATCCAGACTCTTTTAATAGGCGTTCTATCTGACAACCCTACATGTAATGGTGTGTACCGAAAAAATAGTAAATGAGTATTGAATTATTCATCTTTCATAGATTCAAACAGATAAGCTTTTATTAAAAAGATAGTATTTTGACTTCATATTTAGAGATTTATTCTTTGAAAGTTTTCATTTGATTCTCCTCTGGCTTTAGCGAGACAATTTGTTCTGACTTCATAATTAATGAATGCAAAGCCAATTTAACAATTATAGCACACGCAACACCAAATAAAGAACAATAAATGACATCATAATAATTCTCCGTGTCAGCTTAGCGTTATTAATCTCCTTTATTAGCAAACGTATGCGGTCGTGGTGATTATCGCCTTATAATGACTATGCAGGCCGATACCCGCATGCCATCATCTTAATCATTCTGTCAAGAGCTGCAAAAAAATTCAATAGAGGATGATTGACATTCGTTCTGCCCCCTGACGTACCCGCTCGATACTTAAAACCTGATTGTACGGGCCACGTAGGGATGTTCGAGATTCGTATCGTAACCGACACTATCGATTTATTGAATGTAGAATTGTATTGTCAAACCTACCGATTTCTCGATGTGTTATTGTCGCGTAAAATCGTTCGTAGTATACGATTTATTCAAATATAAAATCATGTTATTAAAATGTTCTGTACTATTATTGATTTGCTTGTTAGACTAAGTTATCCGTAGCAAAAAATAATAGTTCTTATCTCGTAAAATCTACGTAATCCTTTAAGATATCCGAAACCATTTCACATCTAGAACTGAAACCAAGGCTATAAAATAAAATAAGCGCCAACTAGTCACATTCTAGTAGCATTTAGATGATTTATTATGCACATAAATGCTAATCAGTAGCCGCAAATCCGTGCTGAACAGGTTATTTGGTTTCGCTCGATGTATGACATGAAACATCGGGCGGAAGAATAGTCTTAATTAACTTTGATGTGGTTGCGCATGAGCGAGAATAAATCATGGATTTACACTGTTATTTCTTACCAAGATTATCTTTTTACTTCTGAAACGTAATCCCGTTTCTATACGAAGTAAAATCCAGGATTTGCCAAGTCTGCAAATTATATTAACTGGACTAGACCACGGCAAGTGGAGCGTGTTATTTTTTACTTATATTATCTAGAAAGTTTATGAATATTTTTTTGGATAACGCTTCATGTAATGAGTTCTAAATATGTCTAAACAGCATCCGAAAAAGAGACTTTAGAATCATACATTTTTTAGTTATCGGTACTTTTAATTTCAGAATAAAATATTCATGATTCACAAAAAATCTTTCTAGTCAGTAGTAACGATAACATTATATCGATAATATTATATTTATAATCTGTATTATACAAGGACGGATAAGACGAAAAAGAGATAGATGGATAGTGAGAAGAATCATATGATTGAAAAAGATCTGGATAAATCGATAGGAATGACAGGGATGTATGAAAGAAGAACATAATGCCGACCCCGGGAACGGGGCAGGAGAACAATGATCGAGATAATTCATCATCATCGTCATTTACACCGCCACCGCTGGACATAGGCCTCCCGCAATGATCTGCACACAGATCGGTCCTGCGCCGCCCGCATCCAATGGATTCCCGCGATCTGGTGAGACTATAGATAATCCTCTCCTTATCTCATTAATATAGAAGGTTTTAAGTCTTGACCGGTGCCAGGTCGTATATTTTTTATTAAATTCTCCTTCTCACAATAGATAATAAATAAATAAATAGAGAAGTGAAAATCATTAATCAGAACCGGATTATGCAATACATACTTTATTTTAAAGTCAAAGCTGACGAAATGATAGATAACGATAGTGTAGTTACTAATTAGTAACCTAATTAAATACAACACAACCATTGACTTTTAAGTTTTATCTTCATATCATTAACATTTTATTACTTTGGATCTTGTTATTCGTATGTCGTATATTATTTAGTTTGACATTTATTAACACTAAACAAAAAAAATCCACGTTGTAAAATAAAACATGAGGGAATGTAGGTGAACGGTATAAATATGAACATAGATAATATAAAAAATATTTGTTCAACAATACACAAAATACTTATGAATGTCCATTAAGACGTAACGTTATGTATTGCCGAGGTTTGGATAGTCGATTTCTATTGAGAAGGAACAAACAAGAAACTCAGTATTTCAACTAAAACCATTGAAGTACTTCCTCAAACAACGTAGCTATTGTTAACCAAAGGCTCAAACTATTAAGTTAAACAGCTGTTTCAATTTACCGATATGATATTGATAGACAAATATCGACGTACAGCATCCAGGTCCAGAGGCTGTGTAAGTATCATTAAGCCGTTTGTAATACACCAAGTATTTGCATGAGAACCAAGATATTTGCATATGCAAATTACTTTCCGTCTTTATTTGGGCCGCGGACGTTAACTCCGTCCTTATGCTAATGCGGCCCTGCTCCAAACACCGAAACCGATCGTTCATTGTTCCGCGAAAACCCTAAATTGGTGACCGATCGACCGTATCAGGCCGTCGTACCCCATGAACGACAATTAAGCATAGTTGCTTACAACTGCACAAAAGGAGAACATGAATAGAGCGTTAACAAGGCAAAAACCGTGGCCTATACATCTAATAGAACTATTATCGACTTCAAGAAATCGTAACGGCAGAATAAGCGAGGAGTGGAGTGAACAATAACTATGGCCGCTCATTTTTGTAGTCGCAAACGAAAACAATAAAACAAAGAGAGCGCAAAAACGACACCGAGCACGCAAGCGGGGCTCTCGAAAAATAGCAGCCGCACACACGCGACGGGCGCCCGCCCCCGACGAGTATAAAGCTGCCACGCACACAGATATCAACGCACACACTAACAAGCCATACGCTCGTCTGTACACGTCTAGGGCTGGCAGGAAGCTGAATTCCTATAGACTCTCCGGACATATTTTTATGAAGGTGACAGGCCAAACAGAATTTTAGATAATTTGACAACTCGCGCGATACAAGCACAGGACATTAAACAATCACGTAAACTGGAATATGATACGCTGCGCTGATCCATGCACGCCTAGAGCTAATTTAGCCACAATAATAGAATCTACCGACACTTTAAGTGCACTTGATGCACAATTCTTGAAGACAAAGAAGTGAAGCATAACTTAGCAAAGAAACTGTTTTGGGATTATAAAATAGTCATCGTCGCTTATATACTCGTGGACTTATTTATTTGAATAAATCTCCAATTTTCAATATATTATTGATCCACTAAAGCCACCCAGTACCTCGTGTTATCTTTTTAACTGTACATACAAACGTGGGCTAGAACAAGAAATCAAAACAAGTTTGACATCGCTAGATTGCAACCCCTTAACGGCGAAATAGAAAAACTACCCACAATCCTCATAAAGTTTTCTGGTCCCTCAACCCTATTAGGGGCCGGCTTAGCTTCGTACTTGCCGAGGCATCCGTGCGTAAACCCGACTGTGTGGTGTGTACATACCCTCGTTACCGGTACGTGTGTCGCGGTATCCATTACGGGACGGAAAAAGCGCGCGGAGCAACGATGTGTGTAATTGATTAGCAGTTTGAGACCTGTCGACGCGTAGCAGCGATGCGACCACGCAACCCTACAAGCTTACAGGCATCGTTGGTCGCTTTAGAATCTTAATAAACATGACGTTGGCCCCACATTTACAGCCCGGTATCACCATCATCATCATAGTGTCAGCATATAGACCCACACTCCCCCATGAAGCATACCATATATGAGCATGCTTAGTGAACTGTCCAGATTTGCTATCAATAAGCATGGATCTATTAGCATTCTTAAAAATAAGCAAACCTGTTTACATGTGCTAAAGCCCTCCCCTAAACTTCCCCACACTGCAGGTAGCATGCTCAAAAATCGACCGGCGTGCGTTTTTTGAGCATGCTCAAAATTAGCATGCTTATAGTAGAACGTCCGTCCACACATGCCACTAAGTAGCATGCTTCAAGCATGAAACTAAACATGATTAATAGTACCTTTATTCTCATATAGATTGGTCCTATGCCGACTGCATCCAAGGGAATCCGGCGACCTTCACCAGATTGTCGGTTCAACTTGTCCTGGGACGCTATGCCAAAAATTCACAACCAACATGATTTACCTCGATGAGTGCGCGTTCTTATTATACCGCGTTTACGTAAATTACTCTGGCGCGATGTTAATTTTCAAATAACATTTGTAAACATAATCCGTCACTTGGCCTAACGTATAGAACAGCAAGGCCGTAGAGCCATCTATATGTTAGGTTAGGTTCCGTTTGTCGACCCTTCATAAATTGGTTTTGAAAATTCTCGGGATTTTATGTCGATATCTCATCAAACATAATGCCGCGAGCTCTAAGCCAATGGGACGTATTAGCACGCGAGCTTTAATCCCTAAGGGAGTATACATAATTATGCCTCTTTGGTTTAAAGTCCACGATATAAAAATCAGAGGACCATTATAAACTTGAAAATAGTTGATCTTCTTTATAGCAATATTTTGTAATTTATTCTTAAGTTAATAACGCACTTAAAAATTTAATTCAATTCAATTTCAATCTACCAATTAGATCACTGAACTGGTGAACGAACCGGTGTGGTCAAATATTTGTAATAATATTTCCACTGGATATTGTAAAATATATATATACAATATTGATACATAATAATGTTTCTATCGGCAGCTCATGTCGAATCAAGCACTTACAAATTTTGTCGGGTTAGTAACGCGTTCAGTGGTCTGATCGGTAGAACAGCCACCCGGGTTGTGGAAAATGTGCGTTTGAGGCTCGCCTGAACACGAGATGAAATTTTTAAGTGTGTTATAAACTTGAAAATATCAATGCTGAAAGTAAAAAGGACTGATAGAAAACCACGGCCTCATAGAAAACCGGCGTTAAGCAGCACTGTGCTGTGTTTCGCTGCGTGAGTGAGGGTACCAGAGGCCCAATTCAAGAGAAAGGGAGGTGTCTTTAGGCGGCGGCAATGACTTCCCAACAAGTGATCCGTCTGCTCGTCTGCCACCTATCACATAAAAAAACATATGATCATCGATACAAATGTGAATAATGTAACGCATCAGTAAAAGTGATGGGAAAAAGAATAATTTATAACAATAAAATGGTGCGCAGAGATGTCGCGAGTCTGCCGGCTCGCCGCCCCATCTATAATTCATGGCACATCGCACCATTGAGAAAGTGCTCTGTGATCGCAATACTAATTCCACCACTGAATCACCGAAGCAATTCTTTGTGCGACGCATACGCTCAGCGGCTTCATGTGAATTTATTGCAGCTTTAAAAATACACTGGTCGACGTTGACCCGCCCACATCTTAATTTTCATTCACGTGCTCAATTTTTATTTTTGCAATTTAGAAGGTAAGGTAAGATAAGGTAGTGTTTACATTTTTATCTAGGTGTTATCAATTCTTATTTAGGTTTTTCAATTACCCTACTAGGGATATTGAATCCTCAATTGATTTCCGCATCACCTAATAAAGGAGACAAAACTTGATATTTATTTTAGTTAATTGCATACCTACAGAATTTATTGAAATTATTTAATATTAAATTACTATCTGAACACGTTAGGGTTAAAAATTAGGAAGCGAGTATATTTTTATGACGGTCAGTGTTATAAGTTTGACGTGTCTGTGTGTGTGTGTGTTTGTCTGTGTGTCTGTCTATGGCATCGTAGCTCCCGAACAAATGAAACGATTTTAATTTTGTTTTTTTTTGTTTGAAAGATGAATAAGGAGGGAGTGTTCTTAGCTATGTTGGATAAAAATCGATCCAAGATGGCCGCCGTCACAAAGATTTGGATTTTATGTTTTAACACAACTACCACAATATAAAAGGGCTTGAGTAGCATGTTAAACCTTCTTGGTTTACATAGACAAAGTCTACACTCGATTTAAGAAGACATCCTGTATGACAATCTATTCTGTCTTCAATTGTCTGCTTACCAAAATATATCGTATGCAAATAAAAATATGCCAATTTACTTTGCCCCTCTAACGATACAAACAAATGGTTATGGGCATAGCGCGTTGAAGAGCGCTATATAATCGTATAGTTACCAAAAAAGTGCTATGGATAATCCATCGGTGCCTTACGGCACGCGGCACGGAACTGCTGGTACATCAGGTATTTCCATAAATAAATTAAATGGATCTAATTTCAACACATGGGCATTTGCCATCGAATGCCTGTTAACGGATTTGGAGCTATGGGACGTGGTTACTTCACCCATTGACCCCACGGACCCCGACGCCAAGCGTAAGGACGCTAAAGCGCGAGCCAAAATCTGCTTGACGTGTGAAGAATCGATTTACCCAGTGATTCGAGGAGCAAAGACGGCATATGACACCTTTAAAAGCCTCCAGAAGGCATACGCTGACAGTGGTCTAACAAGAAGACTGCAACTAATGAAGAAGTTGCTCTCCAATCAATATAAAGGAAACTTGCAAAACTATGTACATACCTCACTTGGAATTCAGCAAGAATTACAAGGAATAGGAGCAGGAGTTGATGATGAGTTCCTAGCCATTATCATACTAGCTGGACTCCCAGATGAGTACAAGCCTCTCGTCATGGCTCTCGAACATTCCAATGCTAAAATTACGTCGGAAAACGTAGTGGCAGCTCTTCTTAAAGAAGACTCTCGACCATGTCGCACTACCAGTACCAAACCTGAGGATCCTACGGTGCTGATGGCCAAACAGAAGAAAAAACAGTTTTGTACATATTGTAAAAAGTTAGGTCATTTAGTGTCAAACTGTAGGAATAAAAACAAGAAAGCTTCGGCTAAGGTTTATTCAAACAATACATCGGAATTTACACTTTCATCTTGTTTAATTCATCCTTCATCCACAGGTTCACAGGATTGGTTCATAGATTCTGGTGCTAGCTCACATATGAGCAATAGGAGAGACTGGTATGAGGCCATGTCCCCCAAATCACAACTGTTACTTGCGCCAACAAGAACCAGATTCTAAGTGAGGGCAAAGGTACTGTTAATATAAATATTTCCGACAATGTACATAGAATAAGTGACGTCCTTTATGTTCCTGGTTTAGCAACTAATCTTTTATCGGTAAGTAATTTGACCAAAAAAGGCTACGATGTTTTGTTTACATCGAAAGGCGCGACTGTAACTTTGGCGGGTGGATGTCAACTGACAGGTGAAGTCATAGCGACAGCCTCAAATTGTAAGGGCATGTACAAACTAGATGTGGACAAATCTAATGCCTTGTACACACCTACCAAAGAGTCCCCTTTATTGTGGCATAGACGCCTTGGCCATCTAAACGGAAATACTATGCAACTTTTAAAAAGTAAATGTAAAGGCATAGATTTTAGCGGGAAATTTACGGAAAAATGTATTCCGTGCCTACAAGGAAAACTTTCTAAAAAACCTTTCAAAAGTTCAACAAGCAAATCGAGTAAGGTTCTCGAATTAATTCATTCGGATCTTTGCGGACCTATGAGTACGCGCTCGTGGGGCGGTGCTCTATATTTGCTAACATTTACAGACGACTTTAGTCGCAAAACTTTTGGATATCTTTTAAAATCAAAATCAGAGGTTTTTTCGAAATTTGTAGAATTTAAATATTTAGTGGAGAATCAGACTGGCGAAAGAATCAAAGTTCTGCGTTCTGATAACGGGCGTGAGTATGTCAACAAGGACCTGTCTAACTTTTTGAAAGAGAATGGTATCATACACCAGACCACGGTCCCGTACAACCCACAACAGAACGGCGTCTCCGAACGCGCCAACAGAACAATAATTGAAAAAGCCAGATCCATGCTTAGAGATTCTAACCTACCTCTAGCTTATTGGGGCGAAGCAGTCAATACTGCGATTTACCTGAAGAACCGTTTGCCTACACAAGCCTTGAAGAACAAAATTCCAGAAGAAGTGTGGACTGGAAGAAAAGTAAACCTCTCTCATTTGAGGGTATTTGGTTGCGAAGCCCACGCTTTAGTACCCAAGGAGAAACGTACTAAACTGGAATCCAAGACGCAAGCTTGTATATTCGTAGGCTATTCCACTGAAAGCAAAGGTTATCGTCTTGTAGACCCCCAATCGCCAAGGAATATAATTATATCGAGAGATGTTGTCTTCTTGGAAGACAAAAGGCTGCACCAGCCTAACCTACAACCCAATGACAGTGAATTGCCATCGCCACCACAGCCTCAACAAGTTTTTGTACCCACGGACAATGAACCAGTTCCACAGCCTGAACATCAACCACAACCAGGTACGTCTGTGACGGCTGACCCGTCCACTTTAGATCACCTAACAGACTCAGATGCACCTGCGATCCCCGAAGTTTCGAGTTCGACTGATCCTGACCCTCCTGAAGAGCCAGCACCTGAAGCTCTGAGAAGGTACCCAACCAGGGATAGGCGCCCTCCTCAACGGTACGAGGAGCAGCTCCACTTGACCTCAGAATGGGAACCAGAGACCTTCAGGCAAGTCCTCGATCACCCGGAGAAAGAGAAATGGTTGGATGCCATGAAGGCTGAATTTGACTCTCTCAATAAACATGAAACTTGGATTCTTGTCGACAGACCCGCAGGTAGAAAAACTACCAAATGTAAATGGGTGTACAAAATAAAAAAGGACACTAGTGGCAATGTCACGAAGTACAAGGCCAGACTAGTAGCCAAAGGCTTCACTCAAGTAGCGGGAGTCGACTATGGTGAAACTTTTTCACCAGTCGCTAGACTGTCCTCAGTTCGATTGTTATTTGCTTTCGCTGCTCACAATGGTTTGACGGTTGACCACCTCGACGTAGAAACTGCTTTCCTTAATGGCGATTTAGAAGAGGAAATTTATATGGAGCAACCCGAAGGTTTCTCCACTAATCCAAAGGACAAAGTGTGCTTACTTAAAAAAGCACTGTATGGTCTCAAGCAAGCGCCGCGTCAATGGAACGCTAAGGTTTGCGACGCTATGCGCAAACTCCTGCTGAACCAATCGGCAAAGGAACATTGTCTATATTATAGACTAGAAGGTAACGACCTTCTCCTTGTTGCTGTGTTTGTAGATGACTTCTTCATCGTGTCAACTAATGACAGAATGAAGAAGCAATTCAAAAATGATCTAAAAAATACTTTCACTGTCAAAGACCTTGGAGAATGCAAGGACTGTCTTGGCATGAGAGTAAATCAGAGTCCTGGGAACGTTTACCTTGACCAAACAAAATACATAGAAAATCTTTTGAAAAAATTTGGCATGACAGATGCACTATCTGTCACCACCCCTCTTGAACCCGGTCTAAAATTGACTATTCCTGATAAGGAAGAGGACAATGCAGCATTACCGTACCAGGAGCTTATCGGCTCACTAATGTACATTGCCATTTGTACCAGACCCGACATTGCCCATGCGGTCTCATACCTCTCTCAGTTCAATGCACATTACGGGGGGGTACACTTTAGGGCCGCTAAGCGAGTTCTTCGTTATTTGAAAGGCACCAAAGAACTTCGGCTGCATTACCATCAGACAGCCCAGTTCCGTGCAGTAGGGTACGTCGATGCGGACTATGGAAACAATCTTGTGGACCGTAGATCTTTCACAGGGTTCGTTTTCCTGATGAGTGGCTCTCCTATCACTTGGGAAGCACGCAAGCAGCGTACTGTTGCGCTTTCCACCACGGAAGCCGAGTACATGGCTCTAGCTGAGGCTTGCAAGGAGGCTATATACCTCCAGTCACTCATCAGCGAAATTTTCATTATCGCACAACCCATCGTCATCCACACTGACAATCAAAGTGCATTAAAACTCGCTCACAACCACACATTCCACTCACGCACCAAGCACATTGACATCAGGCACCATTTCATTCGCGAATCACTTTCACACCACAACATCAACCTCATGTACATATCCACACATGACATGATCGCCGACATCCTCACCAAACCTTTGCCGAAGCTGAAGCACAACAAGTGTACAGTAGGGTTAGGTTTAGGTTAAGTCGCGTGTTATTTTTTCTAATCATGTTTTTGTGTAGATAATAGATAGGTGTGTAAAGTAGGTTCAGGTGTCTTTATATTTTTTTTTTTTGTGTGCGTTTATATATAGGTTGTGTGTGTAGTGTATATAGGGTGTGTTGTGTTTTTTGTACTTGCTGTATATTTTTGTCCATTTTTTTTTATACAGGGTGTTGACTTTGCGGGGGGGTGTTAAACCTTCTTGGTTTACATAGACAAAGTCTACACTCGATTTAAGAAGACATCCTGTATGACAATCTATTCTGTCTTCAATTGTCTGCTTACCAAAATATATCGTATGCAAATAAAAATATGCCAATTTACTTTGCCCCTCTAACGATACAAACAAATTAGCAGAATATATTGATTGTGAAAAATTTCAAATCCAAGATGGCCGCCGTCAGAAAATGACGAATAACCTATTTGTTGTTCCAACTGCCTCAATATAGGTAGGTATCAAATGAAAGAGCTTTAGTTGTGTCGGGGGTTTTTAAATTTTCAATTTAGTTGTTCAAACAATTTATTCATAACCAAATAATGCACTTGAAATTTCTTCGATGCGTCTTCGACGACCATTCACTAACCGGGTGATTGCACTTCCAACTGAGCTAAGAACCGAAGACAATGAGTCGACGAATTTGTCAATGTATAGGTACATTATGAATACGAGTGGAGCAACACACAACAATAGTTTGCTTATGCTAGCATCAGCTCCTTCAGCCGTAAACCAGTATGTTGGTAACGTACCGTGTAACGTGCATATTTATTTCTGCAGTGTTACTACAAAGTGTTAGATAGTGCTACTCCAAATCCTTCGAAACAACCGTCTTTCTTTATTTCTTAAAACCGGGGTTAAAGTGTGAAATTGCGATTTTGTATGGATATTTTCTGGGAAGTTGTATTTCTTTTAAGAACACTTTTTAAATTTGTAAATTCAAACTATTTATGCTGCTGTTACGTAATGAACGTAGGTACACGAGTAGTTTAGCTTTTCAGAACACTTCGTTTATTTAAAAAGTTAAGAATTATAAAAACGACAATTATTCGTAACAAAGACTCTGCATCAAGAATACGATTAATCTGATCTGCATTTTATATAAAATAAACCTTAGAAATGTGGTCATATATTATAGTTATTTTTTGGGCAATAGATATAACTCCATTTATAGTACGTATGTACTAAAGTTTTCATTATATACCTCTAAGTAATGAAACGAAATGGGAGGGAATTGAATACAAGTAACATGAAAATAACAACCCAAAGGTAGATAAAATCAAAAGCATTTTCTATGTATGTATGCAAAACAACCAGGAGCGACAGGCAAATTCTATACGGGATGAAGTTGGTAAGCACCATTCATCCGGGAAGGGCACCCGCCCGGATTAATCGTGTAATTTAAACTCCAATACCAGGAGAATACGAAGTCGAGGAGGTATTCAGGCCAGCTAGGATGGCCAAGTGTCCGGATAAAGTTAGAAACAGGCTTGCGTGACCGGCCAAATTACTCTGTCTGAGTTATTATTCTGACCATTTATTTCTTTTTAGACTAGGTACATTAAAAATAATCTGTAACGACAGACAAATTAGGTGATGAAATTCCTAGCGCCATACAATCAATCCTTCGGGACTCGCATGGATTAATTCGTTAAATTTAATCCATTACTACTTTAATTTTAACCATATTTTTAATATTACATTCATTAAAAATAAAATATGTTGCGATAGGCAAATTATTTAAAACTATAATACCCAGAGGACGCCATAATCCCCCTTGAATCCGCTTGGATTAATTCGTGAAATTCAAACTGCAGTACCAGGAGAATACAAAGTCGAGGAGGTATTCAGTATTCAGAACGACTGGGATAGCCAGGCGCCGGATAATGCTGTACAGATAGGTTTAATGCGAGCGTATCCAACCTGTCGAGTTTATTAAAGACTATTAATTAATTATTACATTTGTCTTGTCTTATGTTATTTAGTTTCCTACTTAACGCGCCTACGAGTATATGGTATTGCTATCAATATCGGCGCGGCGGGTCGAGCAACGCATTTCTAGGATTCTAGGATCCATATGGAAGCACACAATGTAGTCAGAAATAATAGTATGTACATACTCTTACGGGTTGATCCTGAGCTGTCCAGCTTATCGGTTTAGGCCTGGCAATCATATGTGACGTAAACGGAAGACCAAGTTTCTTTATAGAATTACTATTAACGGTGACACGTATCATAAAGTCTTCCATAGCTTTAAATCATTTGTCTTAATTACCCAGACTGCCATAAATTGTCGGACCCGAATAAGAATATTTATGATTCTCGATGCGTCCATTAACATTTGGCAATTGGCTTATCGTAAAATGGCGAAAACAACACGGTCTGTGTTGTTGTGGATTAGCATTCAAAATAAAAATGTTTACAGTGGCTAAAGCGCTGCTTCAAAAACAATCAATTCAATTTTAGTTTTAGCGAGTGCATATATTTTGTGTCCTATTTTTTTTTGCGCCAGCTATTATGCATTTATCAACATTCAATGATTTAGAGATTCGGGTTTTCTATTTTTGACACAAAATATGTTACGAAAGTATCTGAACACTTATCTCTGCTAAATGGCTTTACAAAAAAAAAGACAACAATTTTAAAGATGCGAGGAGGGTACGATTATAGGTTTACAACAAAGAAAGACAGTTAAGTAGTAATGCCGGTAACGCGGTATAAAGAGTCTTTAAGCATGTGAAAGCAGTTGCTTTGAGATAATCACACTATCGTGTTCCCCTACGAAATTCAGCTTGCTTTGCTCGTCTGCAGCGCCGAGGGTGAACGAAGGAGACGAGGCGACTGGTGACAGAGGGGGTGCAAGAGAGAGGTAGATATGTCATCGAGTCTGGGACTTAGGGCTAGGGTTGACAGATGTCCTGCTGTACAATCTTGTCAAACAAAAAAACAACATACGATTTATTAACGAAGACGAAAAACATTTTAAAAACAAGATATTTGAAAATAATTTTGATCAAATTATAATTGGATACAGGTTTTTAATACAGAGATATATTGGTGAATGATAAACTAATGGCTAAAATGTTCGATTAGCTAAATAACAAGATAAGTTATCTTTCGGATTAGTATAAATCCGATGAATGTCCCAATTTGGTGTGATGTGGGCAAAAACATTCTTATTTTCAGCCAACCGTTTTGTTAATGGTCAAAAGCAAGCTCGTTTTTAAAGAAAACAGAAACCCGTATATAATACTTTAATGTGTAAATGAAAAAGGCGTTATTCTATTTCAGAATGTTATCAAAAGGTATAAAGGTACGAATTTAATCTTTCTCTCATGTGGAGTTTACTACAGTCAGTAGTTTTATACTATTCTCACCTTAGTCATTATGGTGAAAATTTGATGAAGAAAGGCATTTGTAGTAACCTAATGTGTGTCTGAGTTATCATCATCATCCTGTGATGTTCCCAGGTTATCTGGTGTCGGCAGTATGTCTTCTTCTTCCATACGCCCGTGTCACTGCCATTCGTCATCGAATCATCCCCTCGTTTTTCAATCATGTCATTCTTCGCACAATTTATCATCTATCTTTTTTCCGCCGTCCTCTGTTCTGCACTTATATTTCATACCTATAACTCTTCCTTTCGTCTCATCACATGGAAATACCAGGAATCGTTAGCTGTATTAACCGGGATCTTCGGGAACGGGAAGATGAATACTTGGTGTATAATTACCGGTTGCACTCCAGAACTGTCGCTTTGGAGCCCAGGGTACGCTTAGACCATGATTCAGGATTGATGATTCCCCAAAGTCTGGTAGTTACAGTGAAGCTATTGCCGTCTGATCTTTGCAAGCCCTTTACAAGGCAACCAGACCACCTGAACCGTGGTTACACGTTTCAGAAACTATCCGAACTTTCCTTACGATGTTTCCCACCCCGCTGACCTTAGAAGCACGCACATAGATTCGAAAAATCCAGATGTACATACTCGGTTTCCAACCACAACTCCTCGCATAGAAGGCGCGTTCTTATGCACTAAGCTACCTTTGCTCGAATCTGCGTTTATGCCATCCCTGTTTCCGTACAAGATGGCAGACGTTTGCTGTTGATAGTGTATGTTATTGGCCCGTGTCCGGGGATCTCCGGATTAGACGGACTGCCCGGCTCCCGACGTTTCCGTAATGGCTTCGCACCCTGTATCAGGCTTGTCTCACCAAATAATCTTACACTTTTCCGGCTATTAGCTGCTCGTTAGGCCACAGCTGGTGGTTTCTTTGCTAAATCTGAAGATAATAAGCAGAACAAACATGCACACTAACTCCAACTAAACCGAGCATAAGCCCTAGGGTTACATCATATTTTTTAGAATTACTTTTCAATAACCGAATAAAAAACCATAAATATAGAAAACAAAGTGAAATTGGCTTTCCGATTGAATATATTCCTCGATTCCCTCTCACAGTTATGTCAAATTTATTGCGGGTATGATTTACTCCTATGGCAAAAGAAGAGGTAAATCTCGTAAAAGCACTCAAACTGTCAAAAAAATACAATTCCACATGAGAGAACAGAGGTGTTTCGATCGCTTACCATCAGGTAATCAGTCTACTCGTCTGCCATCTATTACATAAAAAAACAGAGATTACAGGCCCATTTTAAGGTTATTTCACTGCAAAATTATAGGAAATCTCCAGGAGGAAATGAACGAACTTGTAGCCTGTTCTTTAACAAAATTATAGACATACATACACCTTCAACTAGACAGAGCACTGTCAAAGAAAGCCATACACCTACTTTATAAACCTTGCGAAGCCATACCTACATGACGCACTGGTAACTTTCTTTTTCTATCACACCCATATAGAGATGCATTTAAACTGCCTCGTGTTGTGGTGGGTTAATATCTCTTGTATCAGCGCGCCTTTTAATTCCATACAATTGCACAAAGTGGATTCGTAGTATCTCCTTTCATAAAATATAATTTAAAAAAAGAACTCCACTAATTCTCTAAAAGGAAGAAAATTTTAATTCCATAAACCGTTGAACTTTATGCTGTTTTTAATTAAAAACAACGAAGGAGAGGAGCGGTAAGAATTTATTCCCCCATCTACCAACTTCAAAGGGCGCCGCGAGGTGTCGCGGGCGGGAATAAATCTTCGGGATAAAAGTGGAGAGGCCGGGAAGAAATCTATATAAATGTTGCAATTCGTACACCGTGATCGATCGCTCACTATCGCCGCACTATTTCAGCGAGACATCTCATTCGTTCCCGTCATATTCATAACTCTAGGTTTGTTTCGATAAAAACGTCGGTGAATGTTTTCGTAAGGTGAGTGAGTTATTACAAACATTAGCGCTACTGAGTCACGACTTCATACGTAATTGATAATGTCAGCTGTAAAGTAGCGCAAAAAAAGCGAAGAGAATGGCTAGACACTAAGAAATACCGCGAGAAACTCAGACAACGGGCGAAGTGCCACGCTGAGCGGGAAGGCCACGCTTCGGCTTGAATGGGCCGGCTCGACCGGAGTGATACAAAGGCCTCACAGAAAACCGACGTGAAGCAGCACTGTGCTGTGTTTTCGCTGCGTGAGTGAGGGTACCGGAGGCCCAATCCGGGGTTTAAAGGTTGGCAGCGCACGTGTCGCGGGTCTGTGGCGACAATCGCTTACCATCAGGCGATCCGTCTGCTCGCACCTATCACATGTGCCGACTCATAAATCTACGGAAGCAAAGAAAACCTTAACTCTGATTTACCGACATTAAATCCCGGAACGCCGTGTGGCTTGGCTACTCAATTACGAACGTATCAATATCAATAAAGAGAACTGAAATAGGCGCACTTAACCGGAATACGAGACAATAGCGCTGCAAGAAACGAACCAATGGCATTATAAGGGACGCGACAGCGATATAGCTGATTTAGCAAGAAATACTCATTGGGATGTCTCAGATAGCCATCGTGACGGATCGTGGCCCGAGGATTCCTGCCATGCGAACAAAGGAATTGTGGACACGTGACCAGAAACCCGCACCGCATCGTAAAGAATAAGATATTAAGTTTCGATTCGCACATACATTCTAGACGTGTGTAACTCTTTACAGAAACGACTCAGTGGTCCGACTCAGCCAAATGATACACACTGTTCCGAATCTCTAATGTTCGCTCCGAGTGTACCATTCGACTCAATGGATCATCTCGCTCACTGATACGGATGAGCCGAATGATCCTAATGAGCTGAATGATCCGATTGAGTCAAATGATCCGAGTGAGCCGAATGAGCTGAATGATTCGAATGAGCTGAATGATCTGAGTGTGCCGAATGATCCGAATGAGCTGAATGGTCCGAATGAGCGAATTCAGAGGGAAGTGTAAGCCGTGGGCTGTTCGGGGTGAATCGATAACCGTCTTTCCATATGACATGGCACAGCCGGAGTGGATCGATTATTCATTCGTAACAAAATCAATTAATCACGAATCTATTATGACCACTTGAGGTTCCAAAAGATGAAGCGTTTCACTGTTCCGCATCTTTGCACTGATCCAGATACAAATGTTCCAATCTTTTGAAAGAAACGTTTTTCGCCATGTCTAATACATTCGCACAGACCTGATAGCGCATTTCGTATATGGTAGTAACGTCTTCCTAGTTTGTGGTAGTGTCTAAAGGTTGTAAATTCGACTCCCAATCTGGACAAACATTTGTATGATGAACACTGTTTCACTGTGTCACTGTCACTGTGTTTATTCAGTGTTTTGGTGTCATTAGTATCTATTCAAGTATATAGTACGAGTATTTATTGATTATATGTATGCAAAATACCAGTGTCACTTTGAAGTCAGATCTGGGTATGCGCTGTTATCTGATATTTCATTTTTATAAGAACAATCGCCAAACCCAGGATTGACAACCAAGCTTTACGCAATTAAAACTTTATTAATTTGGTAAAGTATTGTCGAACTCGAATTCGCAGAAATGGTTACGGTACCAAAGCTGAGAATTTAACTAACACAATTTATACAGAGATAAAACTGGGCGCCGGTGTACCAAACTTTCGACGAGGGAACTCGGAAGCTAGATTTAATGAAATTGAACTGACAAATAAAAGATTCAATTGGTTGCGTGCGCTGCGTGGGGCGCCGCATTAGGGATGAATCGATACCATTGAGATATCGATACTGTATAGGTCATCATGTATGGATAATTACTCGGTATCAATCGATATTCATCATATCAGCCCACATCCACCCACTGTTTAGTATAGGGCTATTCTTTCACGACAATCGATATTTAGTCGAATGGAATGGTTTTTGGAAATTTTACATAAAAACCGTCGCAATAATTACCCTAAAATTACTGTTTTTATGGTGTAAGGATTAACGAACATGACCCTCAATGTTTGTTAGTCCGTTAGTTCTGAGAGACATGAAACTATAACGAAAACAAAACATCATTAACAACAGAATAAAGCTGGCTAATTATCTTCGCACATAGATAAAGGACAAGCAAGGTTTCAATGAAAGATTATGCTTTTCATAAATATTAAAATTTTTGTGACATGCATAACCTATACCATATACTGACATGACTGACCGGATGGCGCAATTGGTAGTGACCCTGCCTCTTACGCCAAAGGTCGTGGGTTCGATCCCCACCCTGGACAAACACTCGTGCGATGAACACTTGTGTTTGTTCAGTGTCTGGGTGTAATATATGTATTTAAGTATATATTTGTGTTCCTCTGTTGTCTGATATCTGTAACACAAGTGCTTAAGCTACTTAGTACGGAATCAGGTCAACGTATGAGATGTTGTGAGAATTATTATTATTATTATTATTATACCACAGTTTAGGCTAATACCTACTCGAAACTTGATTATATAGTATCGATACCAATACCAGAAGCACTTGGTGTCGAAAAAAATATCGAGTACGTGCTGGCTGGCATTACTCGTCTCGTTTCATCCCTACGCTACGCGTACAGCGTGTGGCAACTAAAATTAGAGCGAGCGAACGAGCGATTTGTTCCCACACCGTAGAGTTATTAGTAAGTAGGGCTGTAATTAGAGGCACATTTGGACGGAAGCCGCGGGCGAGCCGGCCATGTGTCTGCCGTTACGTTCATTAAATAATTAAACCTGCACTCGCGTTAATAACAGGCTCATAGAGGTAAAAGTAATAGAGAACAAACACGAGATATAATAGAATTAATGACAGCGAGAACTCTTTATGTCGACCTTGTATTAAATTAGCTACCTACACTTTAATGAAATTCAATATTCCCCGAGCAAGCAAGGTCTGGAAAAAGTAAAAAATCCATAATAAATAGATCCAGATGAAAATATAACAAGAGGTAACAAGTCTGGCCGGACAGATCTCTAGATGTTTGTTATTCAATATATTAAAAAAAGCAAGACTACAAAAAAAAACATTGAAAGGTGATTAGTAGATTTGAAAAAAGAAATACAAAAAAGAAAGAAAAATAAAGGATGCGAAATTCGAACACATCGTGCGCTCTGGAACTAAAAATTAAATAAGATTTTTTAAATATTATTCCATTGAAGTTTTATTTCTCGATCCTGTGGATCTATTGATCGATGCTGTGGATTCATTATAACCAAGCGTCACAATGGTATTGCTTCATCAAGGGTCCATTAGGTACTTGTACTACCATTTCTATTTGTATGGTGGCAAAGTGAAATTACGCCAGCGTCTGATGCAACAGAAACGCTGGCGTACTCCCGCAAATTACGGTGCATTAAAATTTTAAAAGCAGCGTTATAAGCGGCGTGTACATTGTTGATTAGCGGCGGCATCGTAAACATGCGCTATTCATGAACACCATGCCTTACGGTCACGATTGCTCCCGAGCACGGATTTAGCAAACGGTTGTTTTACATGGTGTGGAACTAAAATTGCATTCACGAACGAGGCTGTAAACGAAATTATAAGTAACTATCGGCTTGGTTCTATCGGTAAACATTTACAGCCCTATATAATCTTTTCCACCAAACATTCTTAGCATTTTTGTTCTAAGATTTTTTGAAATAAATCAAATGTTTTTTCATCCACTCTTACAACATGAACAAGTGACCGTCGTAGGTATGAAGAATTTCCAAAATTCATTAAACAAAATGTGGTTCAGAATGGTTGGTAGAAGAGATAGTTAAAGAGATGTAAATATTAACCTACACACCCTGTATCTATTTATAAGTTTATTCGATATTCATACAGATTATATAGTGCCTCGGAAAGCACATTAAGCCGTTGGTCCTGCGCCCAATCCCTCTCCGGTCGTGTAATCCTGGTGTCCCATCGGAATATGAGGGTAAGAAAATAGAGAGTGCACTTTTGTTTGCGCACACACTTGAGCACTATATCCTGCGTACGTGGCTGATCGTTGAGATTGGCCGCCGTAGCCGTAATCGGTTGGAGGATATTAGATACGTATTCATAGAAAATTCCTCAGCGGTGAGTCAATGAAGTTGGTCTGATGCCGATGTGTAAGGGTTGCGAAGGTCAGACGGCAGCCACTTCATTGTAATTACCTGATTTCCTGAATTCGGAATCATGGTCCCTCCAAGCGTAACCAACTGGGAATGACTCGCTGGATGTAGATGATTTATAGAAAACTCCATATAGAAAGGGCAATTTATGCTTTCCGCTTACCAAAACCTCCTCATCTTAATCTCATTGTCATTTCTTTATGCTGTATCTTTTGTTGGTGATTCAATAAATAAATAAATCTTAGCGTGAAATTACCGGTCCAAAGATCGGTGAGGGTACCGGAGGCCCAATCCGAGGGAAAGAGGGGTTTAAGCGTTGGCACTTGTGACTCCATTGGTGTCGCGGGTGTCTATGGGCGGCGGCAATCGCTTACCATTAAACGTAGTAACATTTCTTTATCCTATTTCTTACGTAAATAACAAACAAATTAGATTATTTTAAGTAACCCAATATAATATGGATATCCCTATTATGTATACCAGCTATGTTTCGTTTAAGGGAAGTATTTTCCTCGTAATAGAAATACGTACAAAACAGGTTTTATCTATTAGTATTTTGAATCAATTAACTGTTCCATTTAACGACTTTCGTTGAATCAAATACTTAATGCCACTATTGACATTTTCAATTACAACCTATAAAGCCGGTTACTGTAACCAGTGGGCTGCAATTAAAGGTTATTTCAATTTGTTAAAAACCCATAACGAGGGTTATGTTACCGTTAACAGATAATGGTTTTCAATTTACAAAGCATTATGGTTATGTACATACTTTCAACAGCGTGTCGGGTTACCAACACAAATTTTAAATCTCTTCAACCAATTTTCACCTTATCGTCAAGTGTGTATAGTACAATTTAAATGAAGAATTGAAAGTTGTTAGTAAATGTGCTGTTGGCTGTACTGAACTAACAAAACATAGAAAACCTTTTCCGTCGTACACGTAACGGTTTTAAACGTAAAGAAAGTTCGCAATTACTTTTTTTAAGTAACCTTTTAAAAGTGCCCAATGAATGAATGAATATTTTTTATGAAGTTTGAAGGTCATGTTGCTTTCATTCAACTTTTTTACGTAAAATGAGTTTACGACCCACCTTATGTATATATAAGACCGTTTGAGTATATATGTATAAGAAACTTTGCCAACCGTAAAAAAGAAAAGTGGTGATTTCTAGTCGAACAATAAACAAAAAGGCATTCGACAAAATAACAAACTTCTCCTTTAAACGTGGTTTAAAAACAACTTCTTAGAACTAGTCTTAATACATCTCAAAAACAAAATCACTTGCCTAGTAACAAATCAGCTTTTAGAATTTAGTTTGTAAGTTAAAAACTTATAATAAATATGAAATGTTTTATGACACGATTACCATTAGCAATGACTCAAGATAGAAGTTGATAAACAAGTTAAGCTTGTACTTAAGTGTGCGATAAAAATAAAATGTGTTAATCTCGAAAAATAAACTGGCTTAGCAAAGCGCATAAAATAAAATAAAAGCGAAGAAATAATTTCCAAGTCGATTCACGCGCTGCCAGAACAGGGTTGCGAAGATTCGACTATCGAAACCACAATATCGACATCATAGTACAACGTGTTTTATATAAAAACCATATTTGAGTTAAAACCATAATTAAAACCTTCAAGTATTTAACCTTTCTTAAAACAATACGACATCCCGAATCTGCGGTAGATTACATTTATAGATATGTATAGGTATTGACATTTATAAGTGTTATGTAAGGAATAAACGTGAATAAGGAATGTTTCTATTTCAATTTCAATAACATGAACCGGCAAAAATACATTTTGTATGGAAAATCTGTTTTTTTTTTGGTCTTATTCGGTAAAGAAAAGCGGTCTCGATAATACATTTGCATAAGACTTTTACCCTGCTCTTACAGAATTTCTTTTTAAGGTTATTTTCTTAAGGTGAATCATACCAATCCATTTATTTTGAATATGTAGGTAAATAAGTATTCAGAAACGATGCCATTCTCACTTTGATAAAATGTCAATTATAACTAATGTCTTTCATAATAAAGTTTCATTGTTGATAATTTCGTTTGGGAATAAATTCAACATTTCTATCGATGGTAACAATTTGCATCCTTAAGCTAGATCTCACAGGCGATTGGGCCGGCCTAATAGATCAGATGGACTTTATCTCGGTTTAAACTAATTGCGACTTGTAAATATGTTTTCATTCAAGATACTTTATGACTGTAACATTTCGCCGCTTACGTTTATTTGCAGTTTGATATATGGCAAGGCGAATTCTCACTTTGTTTATTTTTGTTTGCTTCGAACAAAGAGCTTGTTTTATCTACATTAATTGTTCGTGGGTATTTTGTTTCAATCATTTAGAACTTAACACTGTCCTTTCTCACATCTATTTACATCTTACATCTTTGTTCTTTATTGAACAAACGTTAAATATCCAGCTTTTGTAATCTATTTAATTAAATAATTACATAATAGGTTTTTTTAAAACCTCTAACTAGGGCTATGTCCATGGCGGCTGTAAGTATAATGCGCCCTTAGTTCACACTTACCAAGACCGTTAATCTGTTAACACGATTATAACGCATTTCACAAAGAAAACTACATCACTAGATCTTATGAAATGGCGGTAATAGCCAATTAAACTAAGAAAGACTATAATTTACCCTATTAACGATTTAGAAACTTAATCATTCGATAATTTAACATCAAAGCAAACATTGCATTCCACTGCAATTCAAACTTTTTAGTTTAGAACGTAAGGCTGAAGTTGTTGTTGACGGTAATCCGTCGTTAGTATCCAGAGAGCGCGCAACGCGGTACACTAGCAATTTCCTGGAAAAGCTGCGATGCAAATGACCCGCTCCTGACGGAACTACAACGGGTTTTATATTCTCGTGTTCCACCTCGCTCATGCCGCCCTGGTAGTTTTAACATTTCATAATTCAAATTTGCAGCTAAAATAAGGATATTTTTTGCTGTGACAGTATTTTATGCTTGCGTTTAAGTAAATCTGAGGATGATGCTTGTTGAGTGTTCATGTTTCGGTCGATAAAGACAGGGAATTGAAAAACCTGCCACGATGGCGCTTTGATTTTGTAGTCTGTGTTATGTTAGTCCATACAGTAAAATTTTGTTGCAATATGGCGAGAGTTTGTATGTCTTTGATCAGGCTTTATCTCTACTAATAGATCTGTAGTTGTCTATAAGTTCTTTAAAAGCTGCGATGCAAATGACCCTCTCCTGCCGAAATTACAACGGGTTTTATATTCTCGTGTTCCACCTCGCTCATGCCGCCCTGGTAGTTTTAACATTTCATAACTCAAATTTGCAGTTAAAATAACGATATTTTTTGCCGTGCCAGTTATTTCGCTTGCGTTTAAGTAAATCTGAGGATAATGTTTGTGAAGTTTTCACGTTTCAGTCGATAATAAAAACTCGGTATGGATGGGCTAATCAGTAATGTATTAACTGTAACAGTCGCTTCAACAATCAACTTTCGAACAAAAATGATTAAAATGAACATTAAGTTTGACAATAGGAACTCCTGATTATGTCAAAGGTTTGTACTTATCGATCTGTGTGCCTACAAGAATGCGTTTGCGTCGCTTTTTATTTTTCTGTTCAACATTCCGATCACGGTTAGTTGGCACGTGGCAAAAGAATAAATGCTGTTTTGACATTTTCGCATAGAAATAACCTTGTACCACGCCCCTAGGTCAATGTTACTGAAGTGCCTTCTGATCGTGGTCGGTCTTTACATGCTTGTGTTAGTCCGCAATCAAGTCTTGGAACATTTAACATTTCATTCCACATTTATTTTCGTTGCATAAGTATTTTTTTCTTATTTCGTCTTGTATAATGTTTGTTTAGTGTTTTGTTTATGATTCAGACGGGACAAAAGTAACATACATAAATCTGTCTTACAACTTTTGTTGTATTATTTATTAAATTCGATTTTTAGTTAGTTAAATATTAAACGCATTCTAAACAGCACTTCGTATTTGTAATAAATGCTTGGTAAATGATACTCATTGGTCACCAATATCACCTATAAAATAATGAGTTACATTCTAAAATTAATGTTTATAAAACTTTGGTATCTTTTATTTAATTAAGACTGCACTATGTATTTTTGACAACCCGTTTGGAACAGTGGTAGTGAACGCTGCCTTTGGTCCAAGGGTTGCGGGTTCGATCCCCGCACAGTATAAACATTTGTGTGCATGAACATGTCTGTTTGTATTGGTCTGGGTGTATTATGGTCTATGTATTATAAGTATGTATTCACAAAAAAAAAAGTATTATATGTATATATTTGTAATCCCACTGTTGATTCTGATATCCGTAACACAGGTGCTTGAGCTACCTATCTCGGAGTCAGGTCAATGTATGTGATGTTGTGAAATATTTATTTATTTATTTAAAAAAAATGTTTGTGTCATATTTCATTTCTTCTCAGCAATGCCAAAACTTGAATCGTAAAAAAAGAGTTATACTAGGTTAGGAATAAACCTTTTATTTACGCTAAAGGTATATAGGTATTAGGTAATACCACTTCCCGCTCACTCGCGATAGTTGTGCACTATTTAAAAAAATGTTTTATTGCTCTAATATAACATAAATAATTACACAAATCCGCAAATCGTAGATACAGTCTTAATCATTATTCTAGCAACTGATTAGTATCTCAGCATATGCTAGTTTTTCAGTAACTTCCACTTCTCTTAATGTTATACTATTTGCACAACGTTTATCATATCGCTGTACAAATGTACACCCACGCGGTTCCACAGCAGTGAATTCGACATGAACCTTAGGTACATGAGTTGTAAAAACGTTATCGTGTCAGTTTGCTTAGTCGCCGATGCGTGTGAACTCAGGGCCCATTGTGGTGCGTCTAGGGCTGCCAAGGAAATGAAGAATATCCTCGGATACTATGCAAATGTTCTCCAAAATTGGGCAAGTTTAAACACCGGAATCCAATTGAAACAACTCTTGGCGCGTACGATCGGAGCACGGTAGATGGTACGATTTGAACCTATCTAATGGCACATTCTACTTTTTAATTCGATTCCACGTCAGCATTCGAGAAGGTTTTTTTTGCCAGTTCTATTTATGTAATCTAATGAGTTTCAATTTTGTTTGGTCTTGGATCCAGATCATGAGTTGCGCACCGATTGAGTATCGGATACCTATTCTCCTTCTCATTACTGAAAAGGACATAAAGGCTTTCCTGACATATATGGGTTTACCTACTAAAGTCTGAGGCGTTCTCTTGTCACGATGTACTAGTAGTGCAGTACTAACAAATCGACGTTACAACAATATGATTTTAGGCGAGCTCTGAAGATAAATCAGCCGCAGCACATTTGCGAGAAGGTGTTGCCACTTCACAAGCATTGAAAAAATTAAACGCCTGGTTTCAGTCTTCCCTCGCACCCATTTCACTGGAAGTGAAGCAACCGTGAGTTGGCATTGTTGGCAACCTTACCCGGGTCTAAACGAGTCGCATCAGCCTATTCAGCCGAGCATGGCCACATTAGGCGCACATTAAGGCTGACGCGCATTACCTCTCATAACAATAACGCCGCGGCGAATTGCTATTTATTGCAGCCATTTTAAACCGACATTAATAGGGATGTTCTGTGTTAATAGACGCGATGAGTTTGCGTCGCGAAACGGCTAGACTTCGCGAATTACGTTCATGTATGAAAGCGTCAGGTAATGAAGATTGGCCATGAGAGAGAGCGCGGCGAAACTCATCACCTGTAATGTCATCGTCTGTTCTGTGAACTATAAAAAGCCAGAATACTTATGTCGACAAACCTCGACCTCTTTACTCGAAGCAATAAGAGCAATAAAGTCCTCCCCGGCTTTATCTCCACTAAAATGAATCAATCAGCCATCAACGGTTCGCCGCGCTTCGTCGCTCCCTCTGCCGATGCAATCTCTGGCTCTCAGAGATCAACTGCGTCGACATCTATTATTAACGTTTACACACTCGCGGCTATTAGAGAATAGGTCAGAGCGACAATAAAAACAGAGGATAGCGGTTCGCCAGGCATGTGCGACACGAGGTTTAATCGCAGTATAAACATAGCCATATATTGTAGGTACGTACAATATTGATGAGGCTATCGCCAGTTCATGGGCAAATCAAGCACAGCAATTCGTTGGCTTAGGTAGTTGAAATGTAGAAGACGTGACTGAACACCCGATGGATTTTATATCTACGTGGGTTTTATTCACAAACGTTCAATAAACCTTTGTTAGCTGAAACGGTGTTATAGAAGCAATTTTGACGTTTAAAACAAAAAATGTTCAAAAGTTTCGGAAAACAGAATGAAAACTGCTCTATAACACCGTTTTAGATAACAAAGGTTTAAGAAACATTTATGAATAAGACCCTTGCAAGAAATGGTGTAACACAAATAAAAACATAAACATAGCCAATGAGATAAGTGTACTCGAACCGACGACAGTGGAGAGGTATGCCTCTCCATTGTCGTCGGTTCTTTGCTGGATATGTCCAGCAAAGATATCCCGACGATATTTTTTTTCTGTAGTACACGTGTTGTTGTATAGCTGTACGTGATATAAAAGTTTAATTAGCTCCTACTATGTGTTTCTATTTGAGCTTGCGGTGATTATAAACGTAACAATAATAAGTGTTCTCGGGGCAAAGACCTCGTAGAAATCAACTGTGAGATAGCTATAATGATGGGAATAAAAACAAACGTGTGTAATACTTAAGTCATGTGAGCGATGTATGACTACGCACCTTTCTTTCTTGAGCTGTTGACTCTATAGTTTTTTGTTTTTTCAATCTCACTCATACGTGAAGAAGTCTTATTTAGGTGTGTCTACCTAAATAAGACTTTTTTCATTTTTATGTAAACAAAAAACAAATGAGTCGAATTTCTTCATTCGACTCTTACCCCAATGTCAAACACATTTAAAGGATACAGGGGAAGAAAGATCATTGTCACTTAAGGTTTTTTAAGAAAACTGTTAATGTTTATTTCATTTTCTCAAAGTCATTATTTAAAAACATTACAAAGTATTTTGTGTTATGATATTATGTTAAATAAAATCGGATAACATTAATTCAGATTTCAGCTAAATTAGAAATATAATGTAAGATTTTTTTATCCAAACAAAGTGTTAAAATTACAAAAATGGACTATGGTCTTTCTTCCCCTGTACTATTCATTTGGATCATTATCAATTGAGGAAAGGGGTTTAGAATGGCCAGGCTTGTGTAGAAAATTTGTCAAAACCCTTTGACCGATTATATCGTAAGCTAGATGGCTGGCTGTCAGTACACATGGAGTCATTAGAATTTAGGGGTCATACTTATTAGACTTTAGACTCTTACGTGTGAGCCACAACTACTATTTTGCACTACCGGAACACCGTATGTACTGTTAGCCGAATAAAAATCGGATGGCTAAACATCACTAGTCATTCCCCATCCCTAGTGGCGTCTGTCACTCGAGCTGTCAGATTCATTGTAGATTTTCGCGCGTTCTGATATTTGTTAATTTATTAATCGCTATTATAATTTTAATACTACTCAGAATGCGTTTCATTGTTTATTAGTACTTACATTGTTTATTAGAATAGGCCACCCTCACTCTTACCGAGGTGTCGTAAAAGGCGACTAAGGTAAAGCTGCTGGCATAATCATCAGCACCCAAAGAAGGAAAACTCTGCATTTATATCAAAACCCTCGCCAACCCGTCCGCCAAGCGTGGTGAGTATGGCAATTACCCCTCATGTGATTGAGGGAGGCCCGTGCCCCAGCAGTGGGGACTTAAATGGGCTGACGATGACGATGACTTACAAAAGACCTAGGATCTGGCAACACCGATTGTTTGTCCTCCAACAAAACCTCCTTCTTATCTTAGCGTGCGATGCTACTGGGAATAAACCCAGTAGCATCGAAAGCTGTCGCTTCGGAACCCGGGGTACGCTTGGACCATGATCCAGGACTCAAGAAGTCTGGTAATTACAATGAAGCGACTGCCGTATGACCTTCGCAACCCTTAGACAGGGAAACTAGACCAACTAGATCATACACAGTTACATATTCAGAATCGCTACCTCAAATTAATATTGTAGGTATTTACAATTTTGAGAAACTATCCGAGACGTGCAGGTTTCCTCAGGATGTCCTCCAAAACGAGTAATAATAAAGTTCACACATGTCCATTGAAATCCCAAAGGGAGCAAAAATCTCACCTGCCGAGCCAGTTCCAGCTTACCTGCAAAAGATAAAAAAAAACTGTTAGCGGTCGTTTTGTACTGCGAGTTAATTATTCTGCCTTATCGGGTCATATCTGCACGAAACAAGATTCGTTCTTTTTCAGCACTGAACTATCAATATTATCAATATTAAGCCCATTCACAAATAAGCGGTGATAAGTGATGCAATATACCTACTTATGCTACGTAGGGAAACTCATATATATACAACGCGCGATATTGTCAAACAAAATTTACCGATGGATCGGGATCGATATTGTTAAAGGGATCTTTTTCTTAATTCTCTATCTAATCTATTTCAAACTAGACAAATATTATACAGGGTGTATCTGTGAACATTTGCATCCCTCCAACCACATGTTCTGCCACCATTCTGAACAACATTTGTTTTATGAGTTTTGGAAATTCGCATAAAAAAAATCAACTTTTCATACAAAGTCGGTCACGTCATTTTGTGTGGAGAGTCGAAAAAATTTTCAACGAATTTCGAAAAGTCATAGAATGGTTGGAATTTTGTTTAGAATAGTTGGTAGAACACGTGGTTAAAGGGATGTAAATGTTCACAGATACACTCTGTGTATATTATATTTAATCTGTGGAAATCCATAATTAGCCGTAAGTTTAATTTTAAATACATAGATATAAATTATACATTGTATCGCTGTTGATTTTCTGAATATAAATGAATAAAAAATAAATAAATAAACGCCTTAGTCTGCTTCTACGCCTTCTGTACATCGGCTTGTACAGAAACGAGCGTAGATGCAGTGCCCTTACCCGAATTGCTACTTAAAACATCAGACAAGATGCAAAGCCAATTATATATTATATATACACCGCCTTGTGGCAATATGGACTAACTTCAAAAAGACTGAGGACCTATAACGAAACATCTGCGCTACGCAACTGAGACAGACTGAGTGATATGTGTAAAAAAACTGCGCAAGAAGAAGTGTAGTAAAATCTTTAGTCTGTGTCTCCATGCCAGAAATAATTGAGGACGACTTAACATTATTAGGGCGGAATCTGCATTACGCCGGGTCCCATACAAAAGTGCGCTGCATGGGTTGACTTATGTATGGGACAGGGCCATTATGATGTAACAAATACGGACGAACATAAGCAACGAAGAGCAAACGGGAAATTTAACTCCATTCAATACCAAGCAAAAGATTTAAACATTTGGTAAGGAGTCTTCAAATAACTTTGTATTACAGCTTTACAAACTCCATTTCCTTATAAAACGGTTTACCTAATGATAAAGTGAATAAAGTTTGCTTTAAAATAAGGACATTTCCAAGATCAAAGAACACGCGATAGTAATGGGTTTCCAGTAGGGCTGTCTGATGTCTGTGGAGCACCCTCGTCAAACTAACAATATCTTCCGCAAAAGGGAAAGGGGAGGCAACGAACTCACTTTCTATTGCGGAAAATGTTGGCTAAAAATAAACAGACTTACCTAATTATTTTAATGTGATATGGCAAACGTGGGGACAGATCCTCTGATGATAAACGATTGCTGCCGCACATAGACATCCGCAACTCTGATGGAGTCTAGCTGCGCCAACCTTTTAACTCCCCTTTTCTCTTGGGCCTCTGGTACCCTCACTCACTCAGCAAAACACTGGGTTGCTTTCCGCCGGTTGTGTTCCGCTCTAAGCAGCTGTGACACCCGTTGGCAACTTCATTAAAATATACAGAAATATCATTCCTAAGCTTGAGGCAGCTAACCCTAGTTTAGTTCGTGTGGCAGGATATTGCGCAGTCTCGCTGTCGGTGCAGCTCAGAATTGCAGGAATAAAGGAGCTGCCGACAAATGGTGCGTGTAGTGTGTTCCGCTTAAAGCTCTGACGCCCGAAAGTTAGCAAAATTCATTTATTAGACTAATTTGCGCTTCCTATAGGAAGTCAGAGAAACTCACAACATGTAGTTTTCTTAGTTATGCTCACCAATAAATTACTATTACTATTTCCTTTCGATCAACTAAAAATATGTCAACTATTCTGAGTTAAATGCCGGAATAAAACTTCTCGCGTGCATAGAAGGCGAAATACTAATTTACCATATGGAAATATGGTAAATTAGCCTTTTGTATAATTAGTATTATGATATTAATATATCGAAGAGTTTTATAGGAACCTGCAAAGTTGTCCCCGGATTCAATAACATTCGTGAACTAACCTAATTGAATGACCACTTCAATTGGCTTGTCCACGGGTGGAAGATTGCTTGCTGCTCGCTGTGGCCGAAGGGCAATGATAAGACCATATTGGAGTGTATAATGGAGAGACTTTTGAGCAGCCAACTAAATCTCGACCATTTGTAAATGCGGTTCAGAATTGAAGAAACAAACGTATCGTCTGCCGGGATAATCTGACAGGATTTGAGATATGCACAAGTTATCAAGCAATCCTTACGAAGCAAAATATTATAACAGCATATTCACACGAGTTGGCACGTAAGTGTACAAAAGATTCGCTACCAATTACGCACATGTCACGGCACCTCAATTTCCTTAACGAACTCCAGAACAATGCCAATTGTCTTACGAATATCACGTCTAATAAGCCACAGATTGAAACTAAGCTGACAGTTACAGCAGACCCAAAGTGTTCGTTTCGCTAAGCGATGTGTTAGTGATTCCTCATTGTATTTTTTATGCGATAGGTGGTAGACGAGCATACGGATCGCCTGTTGGTAAATCGCTTTGGACCTATTTCTCAGGACTTTTCAAATTTTGAGTAAAAGATACAGTTTAGAAAAATCGATTTTCTTAATAAACCCCACCAGAACCCTCCGCGCTTGGACGCCACATTTATTCACGACACTAACGACGTTTTTAGATAGAATTAGATAATTATCTGGGTTTCTGTCGTAGTGTTGACACACTATGACAAAACCCAGATAATAGGCTTGTGTCCTATTTTTTTCTCTTGTTGGTAATATAAGAACCCCTCAAAAGTTTTCACTTTCAACACACATCTGCATCGGTGCAAGAATGCTAGCTTTGAAACTCTTCGAGATAGGACGATTTGAAAATCACATAAAATAGACTTGCCCAAAACGCTCCATACAAACAGCGACGCGAGGCGTGACGTCAGGCCTCACGGGTTTGTGCGCATCGCGAGATAGCTTTGTTCGATAGCTATGTGAAATAATGCGTTTATGAAAATGGTTTCTTAACAAAAGTTGCTGTAAATTGAATAAGATATCGATTGCTATATAAATATTTCGTAAATTTAAGACTTAAAATTTTACTTGCCTATCTTTGCCTTTGAGGGCTCGTAACAAAAATATTACATAAGGTTTCAAGCTGAAATTTCGTACATAGCTCCTTTTTACCGATATTTCTAAATGCTATTCAAAAAATCTGCCAATCTCTGACCTAGTACACAAGCCTATTATCTAAATGCAAGACGAGGTCTCATTGTTGCTAAGAAATACTGAAATAGGAACGAATGTGTCGTCTGTCAATAACAGGCGGTCATTAGCGCTGTCCTTCTGGTTACTGTTTCAGCGTCTGTGGTTAGATTAATAAACCCACATAGAAAATATTTACTCTCGACCATTGAGTTACGTAACGGTGTGTTATAGTATAGTGTAAATACAGAGGCACGCAGTCGGGAAATAGAACACCGGTTCAATGAGAAGCAAGGCTGACGTTGCCAGGTGGGAATTAAAATGTAAATGTTAGGGTTATACTATTAGAGCGATCTTCCGTTCTGTATTTATTTAAAAGAAACCTACAAAGTAACATCTTCTAGACAAACGCAGAACATTCTAAACCTCGTTGACACTCTCCATCAGGTGAGGTTGCGGTCAAACGTTAATCTATAGTCAACCAAAAAAAAAGAGTCTATGTAAAGCTAAGGGGTTTTTAGCATCCCAAAGTTTCTCAGGAACGAGCTTCGAATGATACTGAGATCTTTAAGAAGGGTTTCAGTGTCCTCTTCCCCTAGTGACAGAATCTAAACTCTTAGGCAGGTTGATATCACATCTCATACGTTGACCTGATTCCGTACTAAGTAGCTTGAGCACTTGTGTTACAGATATAAGACAACAGAGGAACACAAATTTATACTTTCTTAAATACATATATTACACCCAGACACCGAACAAACACAAGAGTTCATCGCACGAATGTTTGTCCAGGGTGGGGATCGAACCCACGACCTTTGGTGTAAGAGGCAGGGTCACTACCAATTCCGCCATCCCGTCAGTCAAATCTATTTATATCTTGCAGTTATCTTACAAACAGGTGTCTCAACTGGAATGCATCTGCAATGTACTGACGTCTCCGCATCAACCCTAGCCAATGTCATCACGAGACCTCCCGACGAGTGGCGACGGCAAAATTTTAATATCTCTCAAAGATCCGTTCAAAAACAACTTAATGCAACTCCGTTAAGAGGATTACTGAGGATTGCAGTACCGTCATAGTAAATATTACAGAATGGGCTGCGCTTTCGAAATGCTAAATTGGTCTTGCTTTTACCTGCAGTTAGGTAATCTACGTAGACTTCTTCAGTGTAAACATTTGTGGTGCACGAGTCTGATTTCGTTGCACAATCAGTTCAACATTGATGAAGTGAGGATAAGTGTGCTGTTTTTCTTTTCATTGATATGGGCTATACTGAATGGGCTATACAATCAATACTGAAGTAATATTTACCAGAAATTCATCTTCTAGATGCAAATGTCCCAATCTTTTGAAAGATACGTTTTTGCCAGCTACAACCGGGAATTACACGCTAAAATGAGGAGGAGGTACTTGCCATAAATATGGCGGAAGAAATAACCTAAAAGAGTGCGAAACTTATTCAGTAATGTTTATAGTCTATGCCTGCACAAGCTATCGGCTATACGTTCGTGAACGTTGAATTTATGTGTTGCTTAGTCTGTAGTAGCCGTTTACGTTCGGAACTCGGACCCGTATATTAGATCTGCGCAAAACAGTTCACTGAACTGAAAAGAGTGGTTTCTCTAAGCCTAAAATCTGTACTCTATTCATATTACTTATAAGCATATAATTTGTGAATGATCGTGAAAAATAAATAGCGCCATTGCTGCTAACGCCATAGGGTTATGGTTACTCCATCCATTGGTATCGCAAGGCATAGGTACTCCGTTAGTTCCTCAAGTATTCGTAGTGAAAGTCGAGTCAAAGTTGATTATTTAGTTCTATTGGTACTGGAACTATTGAACTACTTACATTGAATTCCACAAGTATTTTAACGAATAGGCCTGTCCCAGCTATTGTACTTCGGGTACCGTGCCAGCCCATAAATACAATGGGACAAGTTTACAGGACAGATGCCACTGGTGGGGCATTAAGTGATTGAGTGAAACGAATTGACCGACATAGCGTATCGAATCAGCGTGCTGAAGTGGCAATGGGTTGGCCATAGCAGTCGAGCGAGTCTGATAAAGGGCTGGTAGGCACTTTATGAGTCAAGGCGGAGACAGATTGTAAAGATTAACACTGGGGGAAGCGTATGTCAAAGAGTTAACTGAAAAACAGGTCGACTATGATGAACGTAAGTGGGCTATCGCTTGTCAGAAATCCCCTAGGTGGCGTACTGTTAATTGTAGTAATTTTCACCGCATTTGTTGTTTCGTTCGCCAAATTTACATTTTAATAATAACTAATCCTGTAGATGCACATCATACCTATAGTACGACATCTATCGGATTTTACATACGCGATAGTTCCTATTAGATTATTTTGTGAACTAGTATAGCTGCTGAACTATTCATTGATTCCCAACACAGTCTATTCGGTACCCGTACATTAGCCGGGAGCGGTTTACGACCGGGACGTGGGGCAGATGGCGCTGGCTTCGTTCTCGCCGCTGCGTTGTATCAATTATGTCGTCAGCGTTTTTTATTTTACTGTTTTTATAGTAGTGCGATAATGTTGGCCTTTTTTTAGCCCCGAGATGTAATTGGGACGCTTTTTGTATGGTAGCGAACAGGATAGGAGTTTAAACAAGAATTCCAAACTTGGTTTTTTTGGGCGATTTTAAATAGTTTATAAAAACAAACTCCGGAGATCGACTTTCAACATAATGTCAATCACATTTGGCTCCTAACAATATATATATAGAAAAACAGATTGTAGTAGCGTGTGTCACAGATGTCTGTACATATCACCCATGCATATAACAAACAATGTATACTTAAACATAAGCTAATAGACGTAATGGCAGAAATAAAAATAGTCTCCAAAAGGATATTTTTAATTGGGACTTTTATTTATATACACAAGTACTAATGAAATTAAAAATACATAGAACAGATTATTTTTAATAAGTCTCATCCTAAAAATAAAATATGTCCCAAATAGAACAATTTGATGCAAGGGCTCTCCGCCTCAATCTTTAATTGTCTTCGTACAATACAAATTGCACTATACAAGGAAGTCGTTATAATGTCTTATTATCTAGCAGAGATATAATAATATTACTTTGACTAATCTTATTGCGATACTAAATCTATGGTCTTCTTAGAAAGAAAGAAGGAAAGAAAATACTTCTTCTTCTTATCGTGTCGATGGCGACTAATTGATTTTTTCCAGCCCAATACTTCGCCGCACGGACTGCACTGTCAGCAGCTTTGCAGGAGGTCACCATACGTGCAGCTATCCGGGCACAGAAGGCAAGTCAAGAGAATCTATGGTAAGCGCTCTCATTTAGAGCCGATTCTATCAATCTTATTCCGATACTAAATCTATAAGTATAGCGCTGTCATTCTATAAATTTTAACGTCAAATTATTACCATAGATTTATCCACGGACACAAAGATATGTAGAACGAGTCTTCATAACAATCTGACGTTATACCATAAATTTATCCACGAATAAAGATTGGTCGAATCGAGGCTTCATTGAAGGTAATTATCCGTGAATAACACGTAACACATGTCAATGTAGATAAATGATTTTAAAATTACTGGTTGCCTAGTCATGGGGCGAAATTGAACCAATAAATTGATTGCTTATAGGAGTAACGGTGCCGGTGTCGAAACCAGTCAAATGGGAGCCGTAGAGAACCTACAGCTGATTCATCTTTTACTTATTTACAATCTATGTATATTAGATGTCCGTATAGATAATTTTAACATGTAACAAATTACAAAAGCCCAGAAGTACTAGCCGAGAAACTTGCGTAACTTTCTTGTCTTTTATATTGTGGTACTGGGCGGAATAATTGCTGAATTGCTTTTAAAATCACCGTAAAGTTGAAATCGTATAAACCTGCAATCAACAAAGATTTTTGAACTTTAAATCCAACAAAATGTCTTACAATTAAACTGTGATGGAGCTACGGAGCTACGGTTGAGTCAAAATGCGGCCAACAAAAAATAGTTCTCTCTGGTCAGAGCGAGCATCTTCGTCTTTCCCTTTGAATATCACCTTTATATATTCATAGGTACACTTTTACGAAATACGTAGATAACGAAAAGAAAAGAAAATTGAGTAAAAGAACGCCACCACCTCACTATTTATATATTGCATAGATATGGAACAGATACGCAATAATGTTATGGTAGTCGCTGAAAACCAGCGTCGGGGTTGGTCTTTTGGATCAGCACCGACTAATGCTGAGCGGCCGCCTCTTTGGCGCATACAGGGATAATGTTGTCCTACTTTTTGTTAATGATTTATGTCTAGGTTATGTTTCTAATTAAGTTTCCTTGTTTTGTATTGTGCCAAATAAAGTTTTCATTCATTCATTCATTCATTTTTTTATTTGTCGTTTGGTTGTCTATACATCAACGCATCTAAGTTTTTTTAGTATATTTTATGTATTAACATATTACATATGTATTAACATATCAATTGTAGAAATTCAACTTTTAAATAATTTTAAATTACTTGAATGTATGACGATTTATAAGTGCTGTGTTCCTATGCAATTTTTTTTTTGAGTCCGCCTTCTTTCTTCCTTCTTTCTTTCAATTTGTCTCTTTCCAACACGTAGGTACAGCTTCACTTACATTTACCTCTGTTTGATTTGGAACCGTCCTTATGTCCGATACACAAGTGTAATTTCTGTGTCCGTCTGTACATATCAGTGAAACATGAAAACGAATAAACCTATGTAAATAGCCTTCGAATGAGTCGCGCTGCAATCATATCGCCTACTAAATTGAGATTACAACGTAGAAACTTCATAACTGTATCGAAATGACATTTTCTCCAAGCCTCGTACGAGTGCTCTAAATCGATTCAGCATGGCATCGATATAGTATATCGGAGCATTGGACCTGGCTATTATTGAGCACATCAACACCGATTTACGATACAATGGAAGATTGTAAAGAAAGCCTTGTTGACAGTTCGAGAGTATAGATGCATTCGTAGACTTCCTCTTTAACCTGTTAAACCACTAGATTTTTTAACAAAAACAGGATTCTATCTGTATGCAGATACGCTTCCGCATGAATGGGCCGGCTCGACCGGAATGATACCACGGCCTCACAGAAAACAACGCACTTGTGACTCCACTGGTGTCACGGGTGTCCATGGGCGGCGGCAATCGCTTACGATCAGGTGATCCATCTGCTCGTCTGCCACCTATCACATAAAGGAAAATAATGCAGCAACAGATGTCTGGTCCGATGGCACATTTAAGGGTCATTTGAATTCAAAAGTGAGATTTCAATGTGTACTTTCTTCACCATATAAAATGTGATTCCGATTTCTTAAACAAAAATAGAAGATTCACTCAGTCAGTAATGATCAACATTTAACTCAACCGTTAACCACGGTACAAATAACTAATAATAGAGAATAAAATACCCTCATCAATTTCCTACTCATATAAGTTGTCTTAACGAATTGAGCATATGTACAGTCATCACCACACTAAAAATTGTACAAGAGCGATATTGATCCTGATGCTGTAGAACATAGAATCGTAAAATGTAGCTATCTGAACGAATTGAACAGTCACCAGCCACGGACAAGATCGATATGAAACCTTATGGCATAGGACTTAAAATCGGCAAATTACAGGAGTGCATCATTCGAGTATGAATAGAAGCCAAACGCGCGACTCGTGCCAATTACTGCCGCGATGTCATGCGAATCAACACTGATTTACGATACAACGACGCCTACATTGTTCATGTTTTAAGTGCCGAGACGATCTACGTGTGACTAAACTATTTGTTCATCTTCAAACATGAAAGGATCACGCACAGTTAGAATAACAGTATAACAATTCAACGATGCAAATTGCGAAAGTACAAATTATACGACTGGTTGTATTGAAGCCTGGATATTGTAACAGATATTAAGTAGATAACTGCCACTTAGTCAAAGAGTGAAGAAGGGTCAAGCGAGTTACGCTTTAATAGATCTAACCCTTACCATGAGTTTGAAAAACTGTTCTCGCTATCGAAAACTATCACCTTGTCCCTTTAATTGTGGTGCATGTGAAAGAGACAGAGCAATAGTTACCTCAGATAAAAAAGTAATAATAAGCCAATTTACACTGCCTCCGACCGACCGCAAAGAAGGGGACTACCACTGATCTTATACTACTATCTTAGCTTCTCATAGCAGAGAAATAAAAAGTATTCTGCTTGATATTTTTTAAGGTATTGTTCTAAAGTACTACATATTCTCTTTTGCAAGCAATGTCGAACGATTGTGGAAGCGAAGAAAGCCGCCGGCATTCAAACAATGTAGGTGTCGTTATATCATAAATTTATCAGTATTTTTGCGGCAGTATCTTCGCTCGATGTGCAGTCCTTAATGTTAAAACATCATGATTTCTCTTTCTATGTGAATTATAAGACAAAGACAACCCACAAAAAATCATTTTGAGCAGCTCTCAAGGATAAGGGGTTATAGCGTTATTCACGTGGACTTCAGGAATTATCATGTATCACACGCAATATAAATGAGCTCGGGCAATTCTCGGAATTATTTTCATACGACATATATCACTAAAACAAAGTTTTTTTGTATGGTTTTCAGGTGATATCTGCCATGTTTTCAAAATATCATGAGCACGAGTGATATTTTGTCGCGAAAACAGCGGAATGCATAGTGGACAACATGGCGGACGGCATGTTTTTTCATATCAACAATGCCGAGAATTGGGCTTCTAAAATATTTCTGTCTATGTTGCCGTATGCCCGTATTTTCGTCTATTTTTACTCTCACCATGTCTATGGTAGCCGATAGCGTCGGCATTCGAACAATGTAGGCGTCGACCTAGCGTCGTTATATCGTAAATCAGTGTTGACGCGGCAGTAATTGCGCGCTGGCTCCGCTAGTCACTTGTGCTGTCCGTAGTCCTACTGCATCGATGGAGTACGGCAAAAGTAATATATCGCACGCAATACACGTCACAATAAGAATCTTTGTGTCTTACGTCAACTATGTAAACAGTGCCCTAAACCCGTCTATTTGTCTATTTTTACTTATGCGTAGGGTTTGGTAGCGAAGCGAGTTATTTGAACAATGTAGGCGTCAGCCTAGCGTCGTTATATCGTAAATTAGTGTTGACGTGGCAGCGATTATGCGCTCGCTCAGCTAGTCACTTGTGCTATCGCGTAGTCTTATTGCATCGATAAACTACGGCAAAAGTAATGTATTGCACGCAATACACGCCACTACCAGGATCTTTGTGTCTCACGTCAACTATGTAATCGTTGGCCTAAGCCCGTCTTTTCGTCTACTTTGCTCTTGTCTATGGTAGCGAATCGAGCAATAGCGTCAGCATTCGTTACATCGTAAATCAGTGTTGACGCGGCAGTGATTGCGCTGTTGTGCTGTCCTTAGTCTCACTGGATCGATGGAGTACGCAGATAACATATCACATTATATATATAGTAGGTCTTTAGAATTCATTCGTTTGGTTATTTTAATATAGTTTTGCCGAAATGCCGCGAATTTTTAATGCCGCCGAAATTGTACACAAAATTTCTGTAATGCCTAGTACTTAAGTTGTGTATTTTGTGCAATAAAGTATATCTATCTATCTATCTATATCCAAAGCATTTTGTAACATCATTTTGCGGAAAGACAGATTTTAGTATCCCAACGTTTTGTCAGTGGTTTGAAGCTAGGTACGAAACAGTCATTAACGTTACTTCTAAATAACTCTATGAGACATTCTCAAATCTACACGAATGAGGCGATCGAAAGGTGCATAGTTATTATATATTTTTCGACCTTACATGACTTTCACATCAATAGTATCATAATTCATATACAATTTTGTCTCACATATAATTGGATTTTCTACTTGTATTAAAGCCAACTTAACAAGCAATACAAATAAAGGCGAATCAAACAGAAAAACCATTTGACTCGTGACGTAACGAAACGTGATGCGCACTGTCGAAACATTCCATTATACCTCGTTACGTTACAAAGCAATTTCCGATAATCGACCCGCTCCGAGTATCAATATCATCGATATATTCTTAATCGATTTAACGAATCGAGTTGTATAATATGTATGAAGACATAACTCTTGTGTTGGACATGGGATTAAGATAATCTTCTCTTAGCCTTTAGACTAAGGGCGTCAAGGGTGTTTTTACTTGTTTTTTGGTCACATTATTCGTCTAGCTAGTAACGGCCTCTAACGGCATAGAGAAAGGTCATAAAGCGTATTATTATTCAATTTAACAAAAGCCGTTTTTCTTTGGTTAAGTACTATTATTATAAGATACTGTAAAATAAAGTTCTGTCTTAAACCTTCTTTTTTGCTTGAAGTAAATTAAATGTTAATTTCAAACTTATATTATATTTTTATTAAAGAAACTATTTCAACAATGATATCATTTCTGTCATCCGGAGTCTTTTCAGTATAAATAAGTTACTCTATGTCTTGAGGCATTTCCACAGTGGAAAATTAAAATCTGTAGGTGGGAACACTATCAAACATGGCCGTGCATGGTGGCTGACTTATACAGCAATTTAAAATAAATTATGTACGATTATCGATACAACTGGTCCCTATTAGTTTTTATCGCGGTCGCCGCGGGCGCAAATGACCAACGAGATGTAATTAAGTGTTTAATTTATAAATTAGCCGAGACAACCGGTTCTCATCCGAAATCATCGATGGATGGAGTCGAGAATAAGTGGTGTATGGTTGCCAGGCGTGCGGATAAATCCGGACACTTTCAATTTAAGGCCAAGGATCATGGTTAAGCGCAGAAGAACGGATGGAAAGATCGATTTTTTTTTTGATAATTAACTCAACTATCGGTCGTGAAAAAAATGTCCAATATACTTGAGTATGTTGTCTACAAAAAGCGCTCAGTCGTTACATGATAAGATTAACATTACTCGATAAAAAAAAGCCAAAAAGAGGTCGCGTTAAAGTCTAAAACGAATTTGATAGCATGATTACGCTTTTTCATTTAAAGTGCCTTGAACCCGCAGAATGATGAAACGCTAAATGCGTTTTATTGAGTGACTGTGACTTTGACTAACAACGATTGCATTTTGACTGCCCATTTTTTCGATTACCGTTTCATAGCTACTCATTAAAAAATAGAGCTAAATAGTACATGACGCGACGCTTTGCAGGAGCAACGAAATGACCAAACGACCGAAACAAAGTCATTCATTAAAGAGTGCATTTAGTTAGAAGAAGAATATTTAGATAAATATAATTGAAAATATTGTATGGCACATGAAAGATGGTGACCGTGTGGTCCCCGGCAGAGTAGAATAGGCCACCCTCACTTACCGAGGTGTCGTAAAAGGCGACTAAGGTAAAACTGCTGGCATGATCATCAGCACCCAGAGAAGGAAAACTCTGCATTTATATCAAAACCCTCGCCAACCCGACTGCCAAGCGTGGTGAGCATGGCAATTACCCCTCATGTGATTGAGGGAGGCCCGTGCCCCAGCAGTGGGGACATAAATGGGCTGACGATGACATGAAAGATGATAGAAAAGCTAATCGATCTGACTATAAAGTATTTTTTAACATTACCTCTACTTTATTTATGTCACACTATCACTTGTTTAACCTTTTACGGCTGCACTTGTTTACGCTGCAGCGGTTTCAAGCAGTTGCAGCACAAGCTGAGGTTGGACCGCTTGATTCTGTTGGTAATCTTTCACGCAATATTTGACCTACTTATTATTTGTTCCATTCTGTCTTATTGTTAACATCATGTTGTAATTGTATTCGTGTTTGTGGTCAATAAATGTTTTACTTACTTACATAATAAGACAAGCTAAAAGATTATAAAACGCCAAAAGATAAGAATTTTTGATAACCGTTGCTACGGTTATCTAATTTGGTCTACCAAGAAAATACTAATCTATAAATAAGTTGCTACTTATTTATTTTCATTTAAATTGCCATTTAATATGGTGGAGAAAATAAACTGTCTGTCTGTTAACACCAAAGTCCGGATAAATATATTAGGTATGTCCGGATATTTGATTCTTTTGTGGCAAACCTACCTGCGAGAATAAGGTGGCTGTCTTTATAAGGAGTTGAAAAGCTGAGAACGTGTACTCAGTATGACACAGAATAAAATAAGTTGCGTGTGAGTGCGACAGTCGGATCTCTTAACAAGCAAAAAAGTTGAACTAACCTTCTGTGAATGCAATAAATTCTATACTTAACGCTTGATATCTCTCAACGCTTACTTATGATCGAAGTGCTTACTACACACATCTGCGTTTCCTTTTTTTTCCACTCCCCAAATTTTGCTGATAAATTTATAATACGTACGGTGCTGGCAGGGAACCGATTTAAGGTGACGGGTAGGGCACACAAGCGACGCCAATAGATTTTAATTTTTAGCTACTATACCAGATCTATTTTAAACAATTTCGGGGTAACAACGTCTCGACAAACACTTATACTATCTACTAAATAACTATGCAGAAATGTTAGGTCCAACGCGTACACGAAAAATTGATTCACGCCAAAAGCGGCCACTTTTGGCGTGAATCAATTTTTCGCGTACAAAAACGGACCCAACATTTGTACATGGTTATTTAATAAATAATATAAGTGTTTGCCGAGAGGTAGTAATCCCCGAAATTGTTTAAAATAGATTCGGTTTATTAGCTAAAAATTAAAATCGTTTGGCGTCGCTAGTGTGCCCTACCCGTCACCTTAATTACTTGCCATCATATATTATGTTGAAGCGTAAAGCACTACATGGTAAAATGATATCAAATGAAAATGATAATCCCTATTCATCACAGTCATATCTTTTTCTTGGTAGACAAAATAAGCAGCATGCTAAAAAGCATAAGTAAAATTATCAAAGAAATCGTAATGAATTCTATTATATTCTATGATATAGGTATTAGCTTAGCATCTAGTATAAAGTAAAATCACTGCTAGCCATCTAAGTAGTCATAACTACACCAGTAACGTTTATTTAATTATGTTTTTTCTATACTTTAATTAACATTTCGAGGGCATATTAATTTTCTTATATACTTTGATGTATGTCTCTGCGTGACCGGACGGTCGACCAATTAACTCAGTTTTATTACTATAGTAATGTTTTAAATAATTACTTACCAAGATGCTATCAGTGGGTACTAAAGTCGATTCAAAACAGTCGAGCATATTATTATTTTATTTTTACAAGAATTTACGACGGCCGTTTATTAGCGAAGAAGATTACTTCGAAATGTTTAAAGTCAACAAGGCATAATTAAAATCTGGCATTTTCGCAATTAACGACGAAATGGTTTTTAAAAAGTCGACTTGCAATAAAATAATAACTCTGTTCGTAAAGCGCCTAATTAAAACGGTAGTTAATATTTCATCGTCCGCCTCACTCTAAACGAGTTGACCGACAGTTATTACTGTTTAAGAAATTAATTCATTAAGTATTCCTTGCCACCTTTTTACTTTACTTCGTTTTTATAAGTTCTGTGCAGCTGGTGGACTGAAAATTACAGGTCTCATCAGGGGATACTTAAAAAAATCGGCGCCGCACACTGATCAATTGTTTAAATTTAGCGGTAGTTAATTAATTTTTGTCAATGTGTCTGTAGTTAAAAAAAAATATTTTATTCTGACTTCAGGGTAAGTTGTTTACATTGTACTAAAACATCAACATTATGCACTCAGTAGTTTAATGAATATCAGCGTTCAAAGTTATCTCGAAAGCCAAATTATAATAACAAGACTGATTTTACGCTATTTTGCGCTCCTATTCAAGTGAGGCTGGGATTGTTACTAGTGTAAACTGTGAATTGAAAATTATGGTGCACATTAAAGAAGGTCTGTTAGTTTTATTGGTATATAAATTAATAGTAAAATAAATCGGTTTGTATTATAAAAAAAAAATGAATTTAATGTACTGATATTAACTAACTTTTTAAAGTTTGAAATGTGTTACGTTTTGAAGTACAAATTAGTACATTTCCAATTTGTTTTCATAATATAGCAGGGACTATTAGCTATATTTATACATGTAATTTTTTTCCGGTGATTGCCGGTTTCTATAGTAAAAATGTTTTTTTTTTAAATATTGATTTATTCAATATTTTGTCATTGCATCGTCCAATAAAGCCACTATCAAAGGGTACCAAAGATAAACTTATTAATTAAACTAATGAAGACCTAATGAAGATGTTGTTCTTATCTTCAGATCCTGTAATATCTCACATCAGAATCTTACCTGTAAAACAGAAACATATAATGCCAATCGAAGTACTAAATCTTTTACAAGAACCAGATATTGTGTTAGATGAGGAATGATTGCACTGCAGTGGGAAAATAACACTTGTGCCCTAGACAAAGTTCAACAAGGGTAACTTGACATGACGCCGTGTGTACATAAAAAAATAAGTCAAATCATGTCCAAACCATTTTCTTATACTTTTTTATGTTATGAATATACCTTAAATGCATGAATTCTGTTTAAAATAATTTTATCCCCCTAAATGTTTAAAATTGATCACTGTGCGCCGGTCTTCGACTTTACCGAGTATCACGACATTTTATACCTATCATTATTATAGAAGGTAGGTATTGTTAACTCAGCGAGGTGTAATTTATAACGTTTTAGTCGAGTGCAAGAGAATTTCCAAGTCATTATTTGTCGATTGCACGCGGGCGAATATTGTCTGCAACCAGACGAAAGTAGGTACTTAACAAATGTTTGACGGTTCGTCGATCTTATTCTTATACACATAAGAGTCAATGTCTGATAAATAAAAGTTAAAAGATAATTCTGCTGACATACATCCACCCATAGCAGTATGGAACAATAATTATTATTTTTAAAATATTTTTTGCTGTTTAAAGTGCTCGAGTTAATAGATTTTCTAGTACTATTATAGCTTGGGAAACTAAACTTATTTCGTTGCAATTACGTCGTGACTTTACAAAATTTTATACACGGATGTAGGTATCTACTTGGTCGATGACTGGTTGCCAAAATGTTAAGTTAATTTCAAACTCCATAACTGTGTAATAGAAATAGATAGATAGATAGGTATTATTTATTGCACAAAAACAAAATACAAGTATGATTACAACAACAGCAGACAGTTACAATAAGGCGGTCTTATAGCTTGTAGTGATTTCTTCCAGACAACCTTTGGGTAGAGGAAAGAAATAACGTATTCGTAATAGGGGAAGGCCAAAGACTGTACACTTCTCAACGATCATCAAGAATCCAATTCTCGGGATTTTTGATATGAAAAAAACATGGCGGATATCGTATGAAAACCATAGAAAAAAAAAGTTTTTGCGATATTTATCGATTTTGGATAAATATGGCAGGCACGAGAATTGGGCTCCTAATCTCAAACTAGGGTCCTATTAACTACTAGATGACCTTAGCCGAAGAGTTGAGCTATTTTATAAAAGTTAATCTTTAAAAAAACAATATCTTGCGGTACGAAAATCGCCGGGAGCCACTAGTTTTAATTAAAACCAAATGTCAGTAATGCGAAGTAAATTATTTTTGCGGTAAAAGACAAGATACTGACTCAAGGTGGCGACGTGGTTCATAACTGGAAATTCAACGACTATCGCCCGAGAAATAAATTAAGAAATTTAAATATTTTGTCATATTTGCACTGTAGCATGTAATTACAGAAATATAATATTTAGCATATTAACAACATGTTTCAATTTTAAAAGGCATGTTGTATGGCAATTAAATAAATATATTGAGACAACATCACATACATTGCCCAGGTCCCAAACTAAGGTTTTCCCTTGTACTATGGAAACCAGGGACAACGAAGGTACCACAAACACCAATCAATGAAACATTTTTTTCTGCTAGAGGCAACAAACGAGCAAGCGAGTCACCTGATGGAAATTAATCTTCGCCGCCCATAAACATCCACGAAATCAGAGGGATCGCTAATGTGTTGCCGGCGTTTTTACAATAAGAGCTCCCAACAACCTTACCAAAAGCATCAAAGCAAGAAAAGGAAAGTGTAAATAACTTTGTAATTTTGATTACATAGAGAAGATAAACTAACCTTACAATAAGAAAGGGCGAAGAAATTTTTAACAACAGGACTGCTGTATAAAGTGGAAAAAACGTCAAGAACTTTGTACATAAGTAGGTACGTACAGCCACACATCAATGTATACAAAACTGTCAAATTTCTTAATTCGAGCCTCACCTTAATGTCAAACACATTCGGTTCAATATCAACTGAGGAATTTTGACAGATTGTAGTAACATGATAATTACGTGGTTGAGGAATTTTGACAGATTGTAGTAACATGATAATTACGTGGTTAAGGAATTTTGACAGATTGTAGTAACATGATATTTATGTGGTTGTCTATACCTAAATATTTCAATATTATCATCGCGTTAATCCCCGCCCTTAATAACTTGGTAGTAGTTTTCAGAATTCAAAGCGAAAATCTAAAGGGAGCTGCTGGAGTTTTAATCGGTATGCCTTTGGGACTTGCTCTCTCCCAGAGGAGAGCCCGGCATAATCCCATGCATAGGGCTAACTCCCTGCTCGGCAGGGTTGCATTTCTTGTTTTTTTATGTAATAGAACAGACAAGTAGTAGCTTCACCTGATGGTAAGCGATTGCCGCCGCCTATGGACACTTGCAACACCAGTGGAATCTCAAGTGCGCTACCAGCCTCCACAAGAGCATTTCTCTTTTCTTGAAAGTTTATCCAGGAGCACCATAATAAAAGTAAAGTAAAGTGAAGTATCAGCCTATAAACGGTCCCACTGCAGGGCAAAGGCCTCTCCGTCATAGAAATCAAGTTATCGCTATTATGATGGGATTAGGCTTGATCGCCACGCTTGCCAAATGCGGATTGGTGACCACAAACCCGAGCTATGTTCGAAAAATTCGAAACATACTTTTCGCCCGACCCGGGAATCGAACCCAGGACCCCGAGATCACGGCCCGGTACTTAAACCGACCAAGAGGGCGTTTTAATTTGATTATTGAGCACCAAAAGAACAACTTATAAATCAATTAATTGAGACAGCATACGTTGTACTGGTCCCAAACTAAGGATATCCTTTGTACTAGTAAACCAGGAACAACAAAGATACTACAAACACCCAGACCTAGCACAAATACCTGTTACATAAACATACATTTGTGTTGGTGGTGGTCTTATCTCTTTCAACCAGGTGTAATCGAGTGAGGGTGAAATACTAGCCCATTTGTGCACAATAAAAACGTTAACAGATTAAATTTTAAACAAACACAAAGAGTGGATACAGTCGGCCAATGCCACGCTACGCCGCGTCCAGTTCCGAGAAGCATATGTTTCAATATCTTATTCATTTTTTGCTCACGCGCACGCGAGGTGACGTGCGCGAGAGCGTTGCCGCATCTCGGCCATTATTCACGCGAATTCAATTATCTATCTGCCAATCTATGTAATTATTATGGGTGTATGAGCTTACACGCTGTCGACACAATCTTAGACGTTACAGTGAGATGTTTAATTTGAAGTTGAATATCTCGGAGATACGCCCTGTTGGTCTAGTGGTTTAAGTACCGGGCCGTGATCTCAGAGTGGGTTTGATTCCCGCGTCGAGCGAAAAGTATGTATCGAATTTTTCGGACAAAATTCGGGTTTGTGAGCACCAATCCGCATTTGGCAAGCGTGGTGATTAAGCCTAATCACATTATAGTAGCGATAACTTGATTTCTATGATGGAGGCCTTTGCCCTGCAGTGGGACAGTATATAGGCTGATTAAAAAAAAATGTCGGAGATAGGGGGCCGTTCAAGTAGTACGTTAGCAGATTTTTTTGTAAATGCATATAGCCTTGTCAGTAAATATAGCAAAAAAGATACACTTTTCTTTACTATTTTATCAAAAGTAAGCACAGCTCAGACGACCCCTCCGTCTCGATGCTTATATAATACTTGAAACGTCCCTATAGTGTCTTTAGATTTTCACATTGTACATTTAAAACTTCGGCCACCTTATTCTAAATCGCGATTTTTTTATGTGGTAGGTGGCTGACGAGCAGACGGATCGCCTGATGGTAAGCGATTGCCGCCGCCCTTGTACACTTGCGACACCAGATTTTAAGTTATTACCGTACAAAATGTCTTTTCATCCCGTTCCAGCACGCAATGTTAAAAGGGGCTCGCACGAATTTTGTTCCGGGACTATCATTAGTCCGCGATTTGTAATAAGGGGGATAATGAATAAAGAATTGATGTTATAGTGGTTTTCTTAACCTAGGCGCCCAGGTAAAAGTAGTCTCTCTCTACAGGGAATGCGTCCTTTGAGACTAGACGCTCGTTGTGAATGGTCTGGTGCGTATAGTTAGGTATTCGAAAAGAGTCTTGATAAGATTTGTTTTTATTGTCTTAAAAATACACTGCATCGTGAACACTATTGCCATAAAAATGCATAGGTATTTTATGGAAACTTTTGGGTACCCGCTTTTTTTTATAATGATTCTCAATGTGTTACCGTGATCCTGGTGAGTCCGTCTAATTCTCTTGTCTAAGGGTTGCAAAGTTCAGACGACATTCACTTACTTCCGCTGGCTCAACGACCCGAACCGAGTCTTGGCCTCCGAAACTTCCGAATCCTGGATAATGTCCAAGGCAAGCGAGCCCCAAGCAACCAAGCCACCGCGCTTCGGCACCAACGGAAAACGGGAATGATTAATTGAATCTTTGCTAAAAGTCATAGTACTGTGATCCTATATTCACTGTGCCATAGGTATCGCGCCGGAATGAGGTATATAACCGGCATTTCCATTAAAGAAACCGTCTCATTAAATGAGTATGGCACTCTTTCTCCCTACATAAACAGAATTTTGATTTTGGTGTAAAAAATAACATTAAGTTTGCTGCGATTTTTATCGAAGTTAAGCTCGTGATTTTTAAAATATAAAATAAATATACCGTTGCGTTGAGACGATTTTGTTTTTGTTAGTGCATTGGTACTGCCTACGCTTGAGTTACTTGTGTAAAAAAAACCGAATTCCAACTTATATAAAAATCTAAACCATACACTAATTCTGTAAATAATTTTGGTGAACATGGGTTCAAAAATTCATTAATGACAATTCGCCAGATGGCTTGCCGGGGCACGGGGGTACAAGACCGAACTTCAAACGGGGGTTCCAGACTTGGGCTTGTCACTGAAATGCTTAACAGAAAAACAGTTACAAATTTTGGTCTGACCCGTGGATCGGAGCCGGTTACCCGAGCGCAGTCGCTTTAAAGTGTGTCCCATTAGCCAGCCACTGCGCCACCGACCGAGGCAGTCAAATAACTGTTTACCCAACACGCAAAGTCATATTACTCATGCCATAAAAAAGGCAAAATACGCCACATACAACAACTTCCCAAACCAACACGGCACACCTAAAAAGTTTTAGTTTCAACGAGCAAAAGAATTTCTCATAAATCAAGTTGCAAACGCTTCGACTTCGAGCGTACACGTTTTCTTTTATTTCGTGCGAGTGAAACAGCTGCTGTAGTATTTCATTTTACACGATTCGTGCCGTATCGCCACACGTTGGTTGTATCACACTTGTAACTTATAATACCTTGTGTGAGCTGTGCAATTTCTTTACATCGCTTTTATTGTCCGCCTTTCAAATAGTACATCATATGTGCAGACTGATGTGGATTTGAGTTCCCTGATTTATTTGAGCATTTCCTCAGGGAAATTGACTCAGCTATGCGTGTAAATCAAATGGAGAAATATTTTTACTCAAAACAAAATGCTGGTTATTTTTATTGACTGCAAGTGCAGAGTGAGAGAGCGGGTAGTATAGGCTTAAAGTCAGTAAAACCAATTTAAATATTTATTTATAATAAACCGCTAGTTCAATTGAATTTTATTCGAAGGCACCTTCAAATGCATATTAGAATGTAATACCTGAAGGCAATTCGATGATTTGAAATATGTCAGTTAAAACTAATAGCAGACCATAAATTCGCGTGCGGCCTAACCGAGCGCGCTGAGCGAGCGAAGCGAACGCGCTTTGCCGCCATCACCACTACCGCCGCCGAGGCCAACTCGACTGGTTCCTTTTATTTCCGCAATATAAACCAAGCGGCTCCAGACTCCGCACAGAAGTTCATTTTATTATTCGTGCCGGAACACCACACTCCCTCCTCGGCATCGGTATAGGGATGCTCCGTTTCTTTTATTGATCCGGTTCGGCGGATCGTAACATAACGAATGCTTCCTGTCAATCCGGTGATATTCGGAAAAATTTATTCGACAAATTCAGAATGTCTTTATGAATTAATTCCAATCATTATCGCAGGACCTACCATTTTCGTGAACATTATGTTGTTATCGATGTGCACATAGATAATAATAATAACAAAATATGAGCCCAGGGCGAACAATTTTTGGTGAATAAAAGATAAATGAAATACAATTATAATTAATAATGCAGCAAAAATTCACAGATCAACACAGAAATTCCTATAATGCCAAATGTCGTCTTCTTTTGATTCTACGCATGGAAGATCCACGCAATCCGATTGTATGTTTTGTGTCGATCCGCCTGAAAATGGGTTCTTTTGTTTTTAATCAGAATCATATGTTCTGATTTTCCAAAAGATCGGATCGGATCAACGCATCCCTACATACGGCATCACACTTGTAATATATAATTCATTGTGGCTCGGCTGCGCAATTTCTTTACGTCGCTTTTATTATAGCCCGTCCCGCGAATGGTACATGACATTATGTGCAAATTGATGTGCAGTTTCTACCTTAACAGCGGCTTTGTATGACACGTCTTATTTATTGAGATGCTGCGAGGGAAGTGTGAGACGTGATGACAAATTAAGTCCTATTAACGGACTGTGAATTCCTCATAGGTCTGACAATAATAAGAAAGATAAGTCTATTTGACGAATCAGCCCATAATCTATACAAACCTAGGAGAAAATCTGAACAAAACTCGTATCCGTGATTATGAAAGTTGCGGATATCACAACGTTCAGTACGCTAGCTTAGTTAAGAGCCACGAGGAATTAGGAGCTTGTAAAACTAGACAAAGTTTTTATGTGAAAGTAACTGTAAAAAGAAACATTAAATCACTTTAGGCATTTTTTCTTAGGTGTAATGAGGGGGATTATTACAAAACGCGACCTAAGGATAAAAATTCGTGTCAGCCCCATTTAACATTGCGTGTTGGAAAGGGTAGACTTGCGCATTAGTACGGTAATAACTATTAGATCGCGATTTGTAATGTGGTCTATGTCTTCTTACTAGTACCTACTGTTGAGATTATATCTTCTTCATCAAAGTGCCTCTTCGACTAGCGATGGTTGGCCGTCAATCTAGCATATTCTTATCGGTCTCTAGCGAGGCGAAACAGCTCGGCGGCTGAGATTCTATGTAACTGTATAAAAAATGTGTTCATTGCATTCCAAGAACCGATCAAAGCTGCAACTTATGAAAGGTACAGCAAAAACAAATTCTTGACGAATATTGACTTACGTCCCTCGACATTAAGTCCGGAAACTGACAAGTGTGTAGCTAGTGCCGAGTGTACAAGTGCGGTCATACGCCCTTAAGACGGGGTCTCATTAGACGCGCTCGCTGGCTGGCAATTATCGCGGCAAACACATTCAGCTGAGAGCCTCTCCCGGGAATCGCGCTTATTGCGCGAATCCCGCGTCATTTGCGGATGCGAGCTGTCTATACTGCCACTGAATTATAATACTTTCATTTGGCCTTTTTTTTGTCTTAGCGTCAGGAATCGTGCTTATTGCGCGAATTCTACGTCAATTGCTGATGTACATATTATGTTGTCAGCTGCGTCGGGAGACGCGCTTTTTTTTTAATATGAGCATGGCATGATCATGGCAGACGAGCAGACGGATCACCTGATCATAAGCGATTGCCGCAGCCCATGGACACCCGCGACACCAGTGGAGTCAAAAGTGCGCTGCCAACCTTTAAACGTCCCTTTCTCCCGGATTGGGCCTACTTTCACTCACTCAGCGAAACACAGCACAGTGCTGCTTCTCGCCGGTTTTCTGTGAGGCCGTGGTATCACCCCCACTTAGGTGGCTTATGCCCAAATGACATTACCTAGACCGTCACGGGATTGTTATTAAACGTCATGGCGGACGCGAGGTGCCTATGTTGTTTACGTTCAACATATCATATACTATATACCCTGGACATACTCATAAATGAATTTTAGTTCCTATTGAAGGTATCCAACCGACTAGCGGACGACTGCCGAGTTTCTTTCAGCGACTCAGAACAGAACATAAGTGACATGGATGCGCAAACCATTGACACAAAGGCACAAAATTGTAACGAGCTAAAGAGTTGCAAATAACCTTTTTGCAATTGTGTCAATTCGAGTCCAATATCGATATGTATAATTCCCAACTGCCTGACCGAATTAGGACAGGAAGCACGAATTGGAAACTAGATTGTATATTTTATAGACCAATATCGATATGTGGTTTTGATCGAATAAGCAAACTGGTGGATTCAGCTAGTAATTGTTGCTGACTGTACTGTGGATTAAATTGCTAAATGGCTCACATTTTAGAAGCTTTTAACCATGTTGTTCAGTCTTTTAATAAGCCCATTTGCGAGATGTTTATTAAGATAACACTTTGTAGCGCTTATACGAATTTCATTAATTAATCTAAACACTGATCAACAAAGACGGCCGTATCACTTTGAGCAATATCTTTAAAGCTACATATAGGCTAAGGTGTAGGGTGCGACCGGAGTAAACAATAATGAAAAAATAATACAGAAATAATATGAAACTACATTAACAAACCAAATAACACAAACTCGTAAACGTATTAAAATCAAGATTGGTAATGCAACTCCAAAAAAATCGCCAAGTGGAGTAACATTGAATTGGCAATATAATTAATATCTCAGATATCCTTGCTTCTTAAAAAAAGTAACTTTAATTCAAGGAAGCACCAAAAATACTCTATTAAATTTAAAATCAATTACTTACGTAGATATTGAAACTGCAAGATATGAGATTGTAACAGATGTCAGAAACGAAGGTCGTATAATAAGGTAAAAACGAAGGTCGTATAATAAGATAAAAACGAAGGTCGTATAATAAGGTAAAAACGAAGGTCGTATAATAAGATAAAAGCGAAGGTCGTATAATAAGGTAAAAACGAAAGTCGTATAATAAGATAAAAACGAAGGTCGTATAATTAGGTAAAAACGAAGGTCGTATAATAAGATAAAAACGAAGGTCGTATATAGGTAATAAGGTAAAAACGAAGGTCGTATAATAAGGTAAAAACGAAGGTCGTATAATAAGGTAAAAACGAAGGTCGTATAATAAGGTAAAAACGAAGGTCGTATAATAAGGTAAAACAAAATCGCATCAAAAGGTAAGATCAAGTAGCCATAATTACGACTCGTCTCCAAACCTGATTACATTTCTTAGAAAACTGGCTATTTACATCTGCCGTTAATTGTTGCTTATAAATGGGGCTGCGTAAATAAGCAATTAAGCCAATTTGCTCGGACATGCTCGTTTCCATCTGATAAACGTCACATTTCGTGCACCTGATAAAAATAAATGACGCCGTGTATTTTGCGTCGACGGCGCAGATCGCGAAATGTATTTCTGTTATAACGTGACTGCTTTTTACTTTTTGCAGCTGTATATTTTGGGGTCTCACATTGTCTGCCAACAGTGTTAATAGAGCCAGTGGTATATATTCATACAAATGCACATGTCGGAAGGACTGGTATAAGTGGCAGAATACGGACATCTGTGTCTAATGCGCGGCTTTTTCTGTACTCTTCTTGACTTGAAACAATTCGATTCGTAGTTTTGGCAATCTGAAATTCCGGTAAAAAAAACATCGGAACATTTATTAATGTCAAGTATGGGTTCTACTGGTCAAATGTAATCACTTTTTTAACCCATGTTTTTTTAAAACCGGCAACACATTAGCGATCTCTCTGATTTCGCGGATGTTCATGGGCGGCGTTGATTACTTTCCATCAGATAGCATAAAAAAATGTTGGCATCTCACGTAGTATTACAGGTGAAGCACGATATCGATTTAAGAATTTATCAATACAAACATGCCATTTGAATAATTAATGTGGTTAGGAAAACATACCTTGACCAAACAAAAGCTAAATACCAAGATGTTGATAATGACAATACCAAAACAATGACATGAGTAGATAAGAACAACAGCACGAATCTTTCGTCTACCATTTCAAGTTTCGGAATCACAATACGTTAAAGAAATACAAGTTGAATCGTAAAAAGAAACGGCCATGTACAAACTATTCCACTAGAACGATAACTGGCTAATCAATACAAATATGGATACAAAGATAAAAATTGATGTAGCAATCTAGTAGACCATTAACTGTAACATTTGACTCTTCGCCCTTGTATCCATTACAACATCGTTATATAACATGAATGAGACCTATAGCAGACTACTTTGCACTCTATCCTTAACAGAATAAGAATATCTATTGTGCCGAAGTGTTCGCGTTACGGCATGCAGAAGTTATTCCAATATTTTCAATCACAGAGTCACAGAATGCTCTCCGTCCTTTAGTCGATAACATTCGAGCAGACGTTTGGCATCTATCGACTTTATGCTGGCAACAAAATTGCATTATTATCCGTCTAAAGATTCCGATCGTTCAAAAATCCAAATGGACATTTCGTTTCAACAAAATACAACGTGTTTTTGGCGTTGCCTCAATGTTTGCGCTGCAAATAGAAACAGTTTCTAGTCGGGTTTTCTTTGATACTCCTCTCCGAAATAGAAGTACGCTCGCGTGGGCGAGCACAGCATCAAAATATTATGGAAACAAACATTCCGAATTAGCTACGGAGCTTGGCCGCATATTTATAAACTCTTCTCTTATCCACTTTGTTTATTACACGCCTACGTTGACACAGCTGAGCCAATAGCGAATCAATTGACACGTATCGAAAACGCAAATGGAGACGTTCAAATATTTATTTACGCCCAACGTGCTACAGAATGTAAGTCGCCGAATAAATCAATCTCGTTTACACAACGTAAGACAGGGTTGCTTTGCACATACATTAAACAGCGGACGAAACTTTTCCGACGCCCAAAGTTACATGTTTTGAATGTCATTATTGAATTAGAACAGAATTACCATTAGGCATGGGCCGGGCGGTATGAATAATTTATGTGGTCAGGAGGAGTTTTATTGCGTCCGTTTTATTAAAGGGATGTTTTACGGCACGAAAAGTTTTTGTGCGCTCGGGCGTAGTGAAGACGGCAAAGCCAGGCGTGTCAAGCTGATAGCCGGCTTTGCGGCGCGCCGAGCGAACGAGCCGAGAATCCTGCTCGCTAATACCTACTAGGGGAACAGAGAGCGCCGAAAGTGGTCGAACCACAGCACAAACACGCACACAGATACACAACAGAATCGATACGGGGGGCCGCCACCCCGCGTCCTGTCCCGGGGATGAATTTAAATTATTCACAGCGGGTATAACTGCGTGCCGTCTTTAACAAACAAATTACGTATGCGCGCCTAATAACGCGATACAAGCGCTCGGCTTCTGGGCCAGCGAGCATTCAATTATAACTTGGTGGATAAGCGACGTGGGTCGGATTTGTAATTACCCGGCCGATGGCTGCTCCCGCGCCCGGAATTCGCTAATTAGTTCAACTATGTCGTAATTATGAGCTCGGCGAAATGGTAAGCGCAAAAGCTTTTGACGCGAGATTTAATAAACATTTCGTGACGACAAATTACATTATCTTCGGTTTTAATATTATTACGACGACAGAGTATGCGAACGTAAACAAGTCGGGATAATAACGCCTTTTGGCTCGCTAATTGCTTTGAAATTCCTTTCAATCATTAAAGTAGGTAATTATATGAATAAAAACTCAGTTGACAACTGTTTGAATATAAAGTCAACAAAACAAAAATTAGGAAGAAAGCGCGCATCATTTGTCAGTGGGGGCGCAAAAATTTGTACAAGAGAAAATGAGCAAAGAAGAATGGGCGAGATCGATCAAAGCGTCGTGGAATGCTGCCTTCAATCCCAATCATGTTCTAAACGGCGACACAAAGTAAGAAAGTAGGGAGCGTATAAAACGTCAAAGAGATTGAATATCGATTGTCGAGTCGACAGCAATCTCGGCGAGGGTGTCGGGCGGGTGGGGGGCACTTCCGACCCCGTGACAATTTATGTTATTGGCACCGGGCTGGCCGCCGGTGATACGGGACCCTCACATGTAATTGTTAGTTGGATACCGCAGGATATTGGGGCATTAAACGAGAGCGGTGATTGATTAAGCGGCGATAACGATTACGGCCTGGATATTGCTGCGGAGTGATGAATTAGGGGGTGGGCTCATTGGCATCCGTAATTAAATGGCGCGTGTTGTAATAGACGGATATAATGCAGGCTAAGCTTGTGACCTTACATAATTTCTAATCAAGAAGACCCCCATTCGAAGATAAATACGTCACTAAAGAAATTTGGAAAAGTAGCCTAATGTGAACATTATTCTTTTTAAATGAGGAGTAACGTAAGAGAACGTAATTGAGGAAAAGCAAAGATCGCTGAAAAAGTAATGTCTCACTAAATATTATCCGGAAACTTTTTGTTCCATTTCAATATCAAAGGTACTTTTGAAATTCAACCAAAGTTCGAGATACTTTCAGGAAAATACCGTCATTCAGAATTTAAAAGGTTAAACAAAAATTGAGGTATTAAACAGCAGAGAGACGAATGAATAAAGACAGCGAGAGAAACGAGCGTGCTTTGAAAGGCAACAGCAAAAAGATAGCTGCGGCATAACATCAGGTAAAAAGAGGAAGGAAGGAATTCACCAAACAAACCCGTCATTGAAACAAAATGAAAGTGAATTAAAAAAGCCGTAATCGCTCAGGTTTAAAGCGAAATAAGGCAAAAACTCGGCATATGTGAGCCTCTCTCGCCCAGGTTACAGATTACTCCGAAAGATCAACAAATATATTTTAATCCCACCCTACAGCATTCTCGCATTTCCGGCGGCAAAAACCCGCTCGGCGACACATGGGCGAGAAAAACCAGAGTTATTATCTTAAGTCGAACCCAACAGAACCCATTAGTAAACAACACGGGCACAAAAGAGGGCAAAATAGCGGCTTATAAAAAAGTGTAACAAAAAATCAGCTTTTGATCCTCTGTTCCCCTCGTGCGCCCAGTTTTATTAGTCGACGAACTAGTCGAGCGATCCGTTCCGGAGCTCAAAAGCTAATATATTTTCTGTAATCTCGTTTCGAATTATTTTCGCCTCTGATATTCATCTCGATATCAATTTAAAAAGTGTAACTAGAATACCAGCCGAATCATTCGATGAGATAGATAATGAGAATGATAACGTATAAGATATTAATTGTGTTGATACATACGAGTGAGATAAAGCAAATAAAGCCGAAATAACAGTTATTGGTGCGGCATGCGGGGTTCGCTATGACAAATCTGTAGCTGCGTTGCGCGGAACTTTCCACTCGGACAAAGACACGCCAGGTATACGATACGGCAGCTGCGGATTACTGCGGCCGACAGAAACCCCGACTCGACCCCCGATGCGATCCAGTGAGCGCTCCCGAACCCGACTTGCACCCCAACACGATCGGGATTTCTGAACACCAAGCTATAACTAACTTAAATGGGTTTTATGACAACTAAGACGGAGGAATTTTGTGAGCGAACACAATGAATGTGTTACTCGAGCGACGACAGATTGAGTTTGGCGTTAATTGAAGCAATAATAGACGATCTTGCTGCTTGAAAACACCGAGATTTGAGGCTCAAAATTTTAGGAATTTATTTAGACAGTTCTCTTTTTAAAATATTTCAATTCGTTATCGCTTATTCACAAAAATATATTTTAAATTCTAACGTCTTTTATGAAGATATAACAAAGTTTTTGTAGATATTTCTTAAAATTCATACTACAACTACACGAGAAAAGTTTTTTATTTCCAATGCAGTCTTGCTAAACTGAGTCGGTTTAGTTCTGCAACGAATTTAACGATATTATAAGTTTTTATTTCAACTTTGTAACACGATTTTGTTAAAGTTAATTCTTTATACAGTTACAATGACTGTAATGTCAATGACTTTCGCAATGCCTTTTACATTGACATTGAAGATATTAGATTACGCTCCGGCCATTAGCGGTACTGTCATCGAAAACACTCAGCCGAATTGCAAAACCGTTATCGTAACTGTAGTGTTGTGAATCGTGATAGTAATTAACGTTGAATCAATTTGCTTTACAGGAGTGAATATTTATTATGCTTTCAATTGTTCGTGACATAATAAACGAGAGCGTAACAAACCGCAGCGGCATAATGCGAAGCGGAAATAATAATGGCTTATGGCATTTGTTAGAGCGGTGCCGGGTGTCGGCGCCGCGGGCGCGGGCGCGGTCTCACATCCTAATTACGCCAATAATAATTGCACAGTAGTCCGCAGCTGGCGACCGTCTACACTACCACAGAATGAAGATTCACAGTACCAATAAAGGTAACAGTAGCCAATTCATTTAATAGCGGATGCGGGAGATCGTGGTTCGAATCCGAGCACCTTTGGACTCAACTACACGCTAAGATGAGGAGGAGGTAGTAGCCAATTCCTCTATCGGATGTCCAACGGAACCAGAAGATATTCTAACTTTCACAATCGTTCAGGGAGTGAAAAGAGTAGGGAGATACAAGCAAAGCGGAGGAGAAAGAGATGGTATTCCACCTCGAGACACGCCTCCGCACCAACATATTTAGGCACGAACGCTGGACCTCTACTACAAACACCCTGAACTCGCGAAGGCCAGGAGAAGAAGCCCTGACAAAAGCGTCCTGGCTCAAGGCCCGTACTCTTACCAAGAAGGACCAAGGTAATGACGAGTCGCGCCACTTTTGACGAATTATGGTGATTGCAACTGTCCATAAAAGACACTCAAGGTAGCCAAAATTTTATGTTTGCTAGCCACACTAACAAGCCGTCATATGCTTTGCTTAGTGATATGGACAGCCAGCCATGTCAGGTGAATACAATCTGTTAATATTTTCAATCGATTCTCTCCTTAATGGTCAATATCAATGAAGACATTTTACAGATTGATTGACCTGATGTTTGCCTTTCTGTACATAGGTTGGTCCACTCGCAATGGGTATACTGTGACACCGACTCTGTCGCCGTCTAGCTTGACAACGTAATGAACATTTAAAACGGTGCAACGCTTCTTGTAACTCAACTCTGGTTTCAAGATGTGCAGATAAAGAACAGTCGACGGATAGAATACAGAATGTAAGTTCTGCAAAGGGAAAGCAATTCTAAGATAAGTTGTAATAGAATAACTTTCTTCAGCAGAAACTAATGCGAACTAGATAGAATTTGATTTATTACTTAGTGTAAGGGCGAAATGAATAGATGGACTAGATAAAAGAGACGCGTCACGCTCAAACTTACTATGTAGGTATAGTATTACCTGCTACGGACTGAAAGGTGAAATCTTATACGATATTATAGACAGTCAAATACAAACACACAATTACATTGTTATCTAATAATAGACTACTTTATAATATATGCAAATTTCAGGCTTAATTTGTTAAATAAGAACAAAAGCCTCGTAGATTCCCACACATTGTAGTCTTTTGTTCGCTTTTTTGCTGTTTTAATAGCACGTTACTAACGCTGTGTGGTCAGACTTGTCCAATGCGGCATTAGTAGTGAGTGGCCCTGCCTCATAAGTCAAAAGTTGTGGGTTCCAATCCCATACTGCACAAACATTTGTGTGTTTTGTTCATCGTCTCGGTGATATGTGTTAATATGTATGTATATTATACTGGTATTTGTAATTCCTCAAGATTGTTATACTAAGTTCGTAATAAGGTCAATAATGACATCTTGTATGAATTACTTTAACTGAAACGTTATCCGACGTAACAGTTCTTGCAAATTATGAGAAAGCACGGCTTTTATTTACGCTAAAGCGAAACTTAATTTAGATACAATGTAGGTGTGTGAACCCGGCGTGCGCTAATGAAACCTGACTGAATTCTGAAATTAACACACTGTTTCGGTTTGAAACCGATTCTAATACAAAATACGTCATTTTTATTTTGTTGTTTCTTATTTAAAAATCACCGTCGAGTACACCCACTACCGTATTTAAAGTACATGTTTCTTGTTTTTTGAAGCATGCATATAATTTAAAGAACTATACAACAAGCAAACATCCTTTAAAAAAATCCGTAAAAGGCGACTACGGTAAAACTGCTGGCATGATCATCAGCACCCAGAGAAGGAAAACTCTACATTTATATCAAAACCCTTGCCAACCCGTTTGCCAAGCGTGGTGAGTATGGCAATTACCCCTCATGTGATTGAGGAAGGCCCGTGCTCCAGCAGTGGGGACTTAAATGGGCTGTCGATGACGATGTCGATGAAACATCCTTTTATAAATAATATAATATATTTAATTGTTTCGTTTTTTGTATTCAGTTACCTTTCATTAGGGACGATTAATACGCGATATCTTTGCGAAGACTCACCCTTCCCGATGCCTTTCTCAACATTCATTAACATTTAAAACCTTTATTGGATATCGTTTCGTTTCATCGTTTTTTTTCCTTGTGTTTGCCGACTTATTTTTTAATTGCCATGCACGCACTCAAGCGCTGATTCTTACTATAATTAATAGTAAAAAACGGACGTTAATGCTCTATAAAGTTTAGTAAAAAGACTCGCGCTTTCTACAATCTCAACATACTATAAATCATCGTATCTTATTGCTTTTGCACCAACTCACTGCTTTTAATTGTGTTTTATGTTGACTTTCTAGCCGCACAGCAAGTAAAAAGTGGCAAAAGAATTTTAAACTGAAAATCTTTACGTGGATATGACGCCAGCTTAAAAATCTTCTAAAAACTAGTGAAGCAACAGGAAATATAAACGAGAATACGTAGACGGGCGACCAGTTTCGATTGGCTATACCGACTACAGGCTGGCTAGGAAGCCTTTTTAAAATGAAGTATTTTTTGGTCTATGTCTTCACTACTTCCTCTTGTAACGTACGGCATGCCGGGTACAGGTCCGCGTGACCATTCCCAAAGAAACATCATTAAAGAAATCTATACTGCGCTAGTGCAGTCGGTCCTGACATATTGCATCCCTATTTGGGGAGGAGCGGCTAGGACACGAGTGTTAGAAGTGGAAAGAGCACAACGTGCGTTACTGAAAGTAATGCTTTTTAAAAAAAGAAGATTCCCGACGAGTATTTTGTACACTATTATTAATGTCCTGTCCGTGAGGAAACTATGTTCTTAATTGTATATTAAAAAAACACAAAACTCTTACCTACGACGGAACCTTACACCAAAAGAGAAGAAAACAAATAACCGCTAACATCAAAACAAATACCGCATTTGCTGACAGGCAATATACAAAACGATCGAATTTTCTGTACAAAAAAATAAATAAAAAAATTGAAATTTATAGTAAAACATCGTATGAATGTAAAAAACTGGTTACTAACTTTCTGTTACCATTGGATTACGAAGAAACAGAGACACTACTAGTGCACTCATGTTAACACACACACAAACACAAACAAACAAACACACACACACACACACACTTAGAATAATTAGTACAAAACAGTTTCTTTAAATGAGTAACTATACTTTTGCGAAACCTACAAACTTGTATGTTAACTTTTAGATATGCAAGAGCGTAGTCACCTGACACAGGCATTCCTTTGCTTATAAGGTGACTACGAACACTTTTTGTAAAATACTATTTTTAATGAAATAAACCTTTAATTTATTTATTTATTATTAACGTCAAAACTGTAGTTTACTGATTTCAACATTATTTTAATATACGTATAGTCTATTTTAATCCACCTTCCTTTTCCTGCCCGACACAGTTCCGCTACTGGATCTAACTACAAAAAGTGAGCACGTGATATAATAAAGTTTTATAATCTTTTGTCAAGACACTGCATTTTTTTCCTGACTATCTGGTCGGACGGATCCACTATTATCTTCTTTATTGACTACTTTTTCCCATCCTCCGAGAATAGTATCGAGCTAAAATAATTATCTCTGGCACCAGTAATTATCGTGATTCGCTACGCCGCACCCTACGAGGGCTATAGAAGGCCCGAGTCGATTCATTTTATCGCATCAATCAATTATTTCGAATATTCGTTATTAAATTTTTAATACGCGTTCTGGCGGTGAGGTCGGGGCGCTTTGCAATAACGTTTTTGTGAAATAAATGATGATACGCCTCGGGCAGGTAACGCGATACGTCCGCTCCGCTGTATAAATAAAGTCGTTGAAGCGAAAAATTCATCAGAATTTATCATTCGTGTTAGCGTTGATTTTGCATGTTTCGACATTTCAATATCGTACCGCAGCGCTACCAGCGAACATATCGCAGACTGATTAATTTTATTACAGCGAACCGTTAAGTGAATCTACATTCATTTGTATTTATCTCGAACAATACTATTTCGGATGGGATGAATTATTCGAGCGAGCCAAATTAATTGGCCGTCCACTCGCCATGAAACCTCGAATCCAACAGAAAACAATTTGTGTTACAAGACAGATTGTCTCCGGGATTGGCGCTTGGCGAACGTATTTATTTAATGTAAGCGGTGAGCTTGACTGCCAGTTAGCAGTTAGTTTGTCGGGGCGCTGTGATCAGCCAGCAATCAGAATGTAAATTTATTCAGAGCGATCAGTATAATCGGGCGAGCGGTGCTATTAACCTCGTTCGCGGCGACGTGTAACATGTTAAAGATCATGCTCTCCTGGTCACTCAGATACAAATCTTATTAATTTCTCACATTAGACCATTATTCAGTTTTTTAGAGATAATTCGTATTCATGTGGGTATTTAAAGAACCGATAATAAGAAAACTTGAGCGATTTATTGAAGATAAAGTATCAATCAAATTAATTAAAGCTTTGATGTGAAAACAGACGGAAAGGTCACAGGCAAAGATAGCGTAATAATAAACAATGTGTCACCACTTGACTTATTTATCATTGCGAAATGAGATTAGTGAAACCAGTAATTAAACAAATAAACTTTACATGACCTCAATCAAATGTTTTAACTCTTGGAATTGTGTTAATTTAACTTTAAGTTATTATGACTCTAAAAACTAATTAATAATCAAATTAACTTGATTAATAAATTATTCTAGTCGCTTCTGAATCAATAAAAAATACTCAATTATTAGTTTTGAACGATACTAAAGAATGGTGTCTATAACATTTTATACGCATCTCTTCTCTCAGGTATCAATGTATGTCTGTATGCACTGTTGAATACGAAACGTTATAATAAGTTTTGTATCAAAATCTAATGCCAAAGGATGCTAAAAAATATAGAATGAAAGAATCAATTGTACGATGTGAGAGATATATCACAAAAATAACAATAGAACAGTTTCAAAAGATCCGTATTATGTGAATCCAAATAGGCATATTATTTGGAGCGAGAATTGCAAACATTTTTATCGGCAGGGAAGGTACCCCTCCGTTTGCGATACACATTCATAATAGTTTATAAAGACAGTTAAGTACTACGTAGTGTGCAGACAATAATACGGGTTTATAAACTCACGTGAACAGCACAGCAACGATGATCGAAGATCAATTAATTCTACATACATGATGAGAACATTTTAATTTTTGATTAGTTCTTTAACGATGTCAAAGACAATATTAATCTTAAACATGACTAATAAAATTCGCGTGGTTTTCAACTAAGACAGGATGTGTAATATCGTACTTTGTTAGTTCTGGTGCGTTTATTTAATCATTAAATTACAGCTTTATTGCAAAGTGCTAATGTAAATGTTTTGTAATCACAATATTCCTTACCGTCTAGTCATGATGTCTAAAATTATACCTGTATGATGATATTTATCTCATAAATAAAGAAACTATTCTTTGAGAAAAAAATGTATCTAGTTAATTTAGTCAGTATTTGTCATAATGGAAACGACATAGTTTTTGAGTGTTTACCATCGATGGATTTACAAAAAAACGTTCTCTCCATCCTTTTATTAGAATATTATTCACGAGATTTCTACCATGTACCTTATTTTTGAGTTTCCGATATTTCGGCGCTGTTGCAAGCACCATGGTCACGGCTTAACTCCATGATTACATGGTGGAAATCTCGTAAATAACTATTCTAATGTTAGTGACCGTGAAATTTTAAAACAATGTATTTCAAAGCACACACCATTTCAGCCTAAACACAAGCGTAAAGGACTCCAAATTGATATCTCGTCTTTAATTATCACGCTCCAAAAGTTTTCCAGTTAGGGAGGAGCGTAAATTGATTCCACAGGCACTTTAGAAATTTTTAGAGCCCTTGACAGTGATTAATGAGAGGAATTTCGGAGACTGAGACTCGGCTCCCCTCGCCAAGAAAAGCAAAGGGACCGGGAGCAACCCCACCCCATCTCATATCTCTAAAATATACCTTCACGCAGTACAGTAATTTGACTCGGCGATAAAATATTGTGGTCGCAATATTAGATATTGCCAAAGCAGCTGTTACAGAGGTAAAAACTAGCATAACTTGATGTGGTTAGGTAAAGGTGATCTATGCTTTATGGTTGGTGGTTCGTGCTGTTGCTAATACATTCGTAAATATTTTCTGTGTATTTTAGCAATGTTTAGGTGAATCCATTGAGTGGCCTTAGAACGTTACTGATTGTTAAAGATAAAGGTGAATTAATGAATATAACATCAGATCACCCATTTCATTTCTTAAAGATATAAGAGACCATTATAATTGGCTTAAAGAAAATAATTCTGCTATACTTATACTACAAACTTTAGTGATGATATTCAGAATCAAATGGAAGGGGGAGAGTTTAAGCCATTGTTTTAGCACGTGTCAACATGTTTGATTAATTTTAAGCATGCTAATAGCATACTTATTGAAAAATGTGGACAGTTCATTAGGCATACTACAAAAGAGCATGTGTATCAATAGCTATGTATGACTCTAGAAGGCCAAAGACAAACAGAAAGGACAGATATACTTTTTTTAAATTAACAAAACCAAGGATGCTCAATAAAGTAGGCCTCCTTTTTCCTAAGAGTAAAATGTGGTTTCAGCATAAAACAAGAATAACTTCCAAGATTTTTTTGAAGTGAACAACGGATTGAGAGAATCTTACGGGACTAATCTCTTTTCAATAGGATGAAACCTACTTAAATATATTAAGCCACTTTGCCTTAAACTGTGCTTTGACTTAATAGTTTTGTCAGAAACAGTCAACTTTATTTGAGAACAAGATTATCGTCGTTGCGGCTGCCAAATTCCATGTGATTTCTTAACGAAACTCATATATGGAATTTGGCAGATGTGAATCTGAGCTAGATTCATTTTTTTATGTTATAGGTGGCAGACGGATTACTCGATGGCAAGCGAATGCCGCAACACCTGCAGTCACAAATGCGCTGCCAACTTTTAAGATCCTTTTTCCCCGGAAACAGCGCAGGCACTAACTTCACGCCAGTTTTCTATGACGCCGTGGCCCCCGTCCCTATCATGCCGAAGTGTCTCTCCCAAAGTAGGTACAGGGGCCGAAATTGAATACCAAATTTTCCATTTCAGTTAAAGCCAATAAAGTGAAGAATTTACCTATTGCAGCAGCTGTTGTTGGCATTAAGGAGAACGATAATTGTGGTTAGACGTGATAAGTTCATAAAGACGTGCAATTTGCATGGGCCTTTGGCAATAGTCCTCACGCCTGTGATTAATGATGCGGCGACTTGCGAAAGACTGAGATGCACAGGTGCAAGCGCATAAGATTGAGCTAGAAGAGTACGTCAGAGTGATGGTAGTTCGTGCGATGCATAATTGAGGCATAATTAACTGCCTCGGTAGGCGTATTGGCAAGCGGATACCACATTAAAGCGACGACCAAGCTTGATGTAACGGGTTCCACTCCCAGGAAAAAAATCGCAACCATTAGACAAGGGGAACTAGACCAGCTAGATCATGGTTACATGTTCCGAAACTATCCGAAACGTATTGGTTTTGCTTAACCGTGGAGCTAATTGTAGGAACAGACATAGATCTGAAAAATCCAGTGGTGTATGATCGAATTCGATCATACGACCATTCTTATCCACTGAGCTACCATTCGTACTATCATCGTATCGGCTAATGCACGTAAATACATAAAGCGTGAGAAATTACTTCGAGAATGAAACATACTCATCTCTATCCACATACAGAAATTGTACAGACTTGGCCCGCCAAAATTGTATACTGATACAGTTATGTGTACTTAGCTTTAAACTTTTTTTTTGTTGTGGAATAAAGAATATCTTTCTATCTACATATACAGTAGTCATACTTTCTGCACTAGAAAGAATGACTGTTCACTGTTGTAATTGAAGTCTGCCGCTTTTAGATACTTTGTCCGAGTAATGACCCCTTGAGTACTAACAGCATTGAAATTAGCCGCCAGAACAACTCATCGTTTGATCTGACAACAAGGCAATTGTTGTCTTTGGCACTCTTTATACAACCGGCTTGTTTTTATTAGCACAAAGTACATTCAGGTACCTACCAAGAATTTTGCATTTCACGTACTGTACCTACTACAAAGTAGTTTACAAGTATCTCATTTGCCGATTTCGAGCCGAATCGTATTATGTAAATTGATGTATTTTACTTGTAAATGAAATTGAAGAATCCCATTCATACGATTGCTGAATGGTTCGATGATTGTCATATAAACAATATGGAAGAGCCAATATGAAAACGGAATGTTGTAAATAATATGATACTGTTAAGCTCAAGCACGTACGTACCAAATGCAATAATACATAAATAAATAAAGTAATAACGCTAGCTAGAGAAAAGTAGTAGAGAAACCAACAGCAATACTAATTTAATATGTACTTAATAAGTATTAATAAATTTATTATGTACTTTTAATTTCAAAATCTATGAAGATTATTCAGGTTATTATCGTCATCTTTAGCCTTATGAATTAGAAAGTCCTAGTAGTCATATATCCAGAAATCACTTTTAATTTATCACGTAAGTCAAAGAGTCTATCAATTCGATAAAACTTTGGATTTTCCCTCAGTATTTTTTTTGGCTTAACGAAACATATCGCATGCTATTATACATTTATAAATACTTTTCTTAACTACTTTTTACGAAAATTCCGATTTGTCATGTTGATCACTCGAAGATACTCATTCATGTAAATTAGATAGTCGTCAGATAGTCATGGAAAATTTTGAACGAACTAATCACCGGTAACATATAAAACTATCTGTGAAATGGTAAGGAATAATTCACACAGTATATGTTTTTTTGCAGTAATCCGTGACTACTGTTGATACGAAATTACAACTAATGAAAATAGTACAAACAAGATTATCAAAAATCAGTCATAACAATAACAATAAGCATGCCCAAAAACGGAGCAATGGGAATCGTAGGTAATTTGTCAATAAAGTCGTGAAATAAATGATAAATCAACTGCCGCTCAGGTCATAGGATAAGGTAGCCCTAATGGTAAGGCATGGCATGAGAACACCATTAATTTCATTCGTTGACACGGCTTTCTTACACATTAATGAACTAAAAAGCAGACCCTGTCTCTCTATGACAGGGTAGAAGTAGAAGACGATAAAACCTTATCGTTACAATGGATCGCCTGATGAAGTAGGTGTAAGGCAATGGCGATTTCCCATTAAGGGCTTCGACTGTTCGAGCATCTGCAATTCCGACCGGATGGCGGGTACAAAGCCTTACTTGCCGCAGAGGCCACAATCGTATTAATTTGTGGAGTGCAGCGGTTCTGTGGGGGCTGCAACCACAGTATAACAGGTCCACAGTAGTGACCGACTTCAAATAACTATCAGGATAGTGGTCTCAATAGTGTGAAGTAATACGGAACACGCATTTGTCTTCGTACCTAATGGAATGTGTATATGACTTTTTGCATCCAACATCTGTTAGATTTAAACTCACTGGACAATAGTTTAAAGCTACTAAATGCGTATTTTTGTTCCGACATTTAAACAACTATCTATAGGGAATTCCATGCTTTCAAGTCTTCTTGCCAACTCTACTATACTCACTTGAGTTTAGTAGACACTACGTCAATGAATGTCGATAGATGCCAAATATCTCGAGACAGACTAATCATCATGCATTAAAATAGTTTGCATAATTTGGTCGACATAATGGGAAACATTAATTCAAGGAATGCCACAAGATATGCAATTAAACTCTACAATTTTTTGATGGGACTATCCTTTATTGAGATCATGCTGGAGACTTGTTTAAAGTCAAAATGCAAACAGTCCATCAAGTAACTATGGTGTAGTACTTAAGCTTGAACAAAAACTGAATTTAGTTTTGTTCATTTGGCATCTAATTTTACAGGAGCATCTACCAATCTTGTCGACTTTTTACTCTTTTTTTGGAATTGGGGTATTTTGAGAAACAATGTGAGTAATAAAATCATTAACATTTCCATATTTTGAATGTTCTCGCAGGCAGATGTTTCACCGCCTCTCACGCCATTGTGTCGTGGGGGTGGGTGATTTAATGAACCGATGCGGCGGGCGACAGCGCGGATTACCCCCACGAACGTTTGCACTCAATCAAGCTCGCAAACAGCCCTAAGCCCGACAATTAAATACACTCCGAAACAATCGGATACAACGCGATAAGAGGTGGTAAACTGGGCTGGTTGTTATCGCCGCTGATTGGCTGCGGTCAGTGTCTTCATCTTTTTAGAGACGGTTCACCAAGTAGAGGCTTTTTATCCTCTTTTTTACTTCTATCCACTTTCAGCATTATTTTTACCTTTTTTGAAGGCTTATCACTCTTGTTCTTTTTATAGCAGAATGACTGCATTCAGTGTCTTCTATATTTTTGGGTCTGTTTACCATTTTGGTGACATGATGGGGGCTTCAACTGGTTTCACTCTTTACCCGTTTTAGTGACTAATTGGTTTCAGTCAGTGTATTCAGGGTTTGGTTTTATTTTTAATTTTTGCAAAAACAATTAGAAAACAAAATCAATTACAATAAATTAATGACTGCAAAATAGCTGTCTATGGTCAGTGTCTCCAAATCAGGGGATTTAAACCTTCCAGAAAGTAATGAGTCAACGAAATTTGGGACTTTAAATTCTTTCAGGGCAGAATTTTTTAGTTCTTTCTTTAGGAAATAGTGAGAAGAATCACTAGGATTATCCTTGAGTACTAGTATAAAACATATTAAGTAAATGATTGAAGAAACTATTTGATCACAACTGAATAGAATAATTTAACAATATTTTCTATTGGTCATCCATCACCAAATCAAATGTCATTCAAAGCTAATGAATAGCACAAAGGAGATACCGCCAATTATCATGACGTCAATACATCGATCAATGACGATGATGATCGAAGGAATCACTTAGCTGCGAGTACAGCTTTCTAATTCAATATATCGCTGATTCAATACTTATCAATTACTGCATTTTCGTTTAGTCATTTTTCAGTTAGCTAGTTACCAAATTGAAATGATTAGAAATGGAAATACCGTTTGGGATTAGGTAAACGTGTGTCTTGCTCGTTTGTTACATTACGTATAATTTTAATGGACTAGTAGAGAGGACTCGGTACCATACGAGTATTTTTTTTTAAGAACTATAGGCTAAAGCTTGACCACAATATCACCTGATGGAAAGTGACGATGAGGTCTAGGATGTAACGGGTTCGCCTAGAAGGTGCCTGTTCACTCTTGCCTTAAAAATGTCCAGATAGTAGTGGTCCGGAAAAACAGACCTTGGCAAGGAGTTCCATTCCTTAACTGTCCCCATTATGAACGTGGAAGCAAATCGCTTCGTGCGGATAAGGGGTAAGCCAACAACGTATGGATGAAACCCCTTGCCGCGCCTTGTAGTCCGGTGACGGAATGGATCAAGTTATGTAGAACCTCCGCACACTCTCCGAAATGAATCCGGTAGAAGACTGAAAGGCTTGCCACACGTCTGCAGTGGTCAAGGCTCTGAAGCCAGCCTCTGAGAGTACGTCACATGATCGTAATGTAACAGAAGAGATATTATGTGCAAGTAACCTGGTGGAAAATACGTGGCAGTTCACCATGGTTATAGTTCATTATCGATGAAAACACGTCCAGGGGACGGTGTCAAGAAGCAAATACAACATGAAAGATAAAAACTGATCAGTACCTTAGGTTCAGTTTTTTGTTTCTTCGCTGGTGGTTGTGAGGAGTGCGCGTCTTGCCGCGAGTCGTCGGGCTCGGGCTTGGCGGCGGGCGAGGGCGCGTGCGCGACGTGCGCCGGGTGCGCAGGGTGTGCGGGCGGCGCGGTCGCCGGCGCGGAGGTCGCGGCGGGCGTCGGCGCCGCGGGCGGCTGCGACGTCGGCGCGGGGGGCTTCGCGTCCAAACGCGGCGCGGGAGAGGGCCTCGACTCGGGTTTGGGCGTCGCGGGCGCCGAAGCCGCGGCCGGCGCGATCGGCGCGGACGACGGCGCCGCGGGCGGGCCCGGCGCGTTCGGCGGCGGCGGTACTCTCGCCACACCGTTCACATCATGCGGTGGGTGCGGGTGGTGGTGCTTGTCTCTCGCCTTGTCTCGCCTGTGGCCGCCGGAGCCGCGCTTGGCGGCGGCGGGCGGCGCGGCGGGCGCTGGCAGCGACTTAGGCTCGCCGTTCATCTCGTTCGACTTGACGATCTCGTGCTTCGCCTCGGAGCTCTTGGTGCCAGGCTTGGTGCGCTTGATCTTCATCTTGAGCGCGGTGCGCTGCGCGTCAGGTTCGGCGCGCGCCGCCATGCCGCCCGCCTCGTCGGTCTTCTCTATGTCGGCATCGAGGTCAATGATTAGGTCGCCGATGCCGATGTCCCACTCGTTGTCATCGTACTCGAAGTTGGCGGGGTGCGCGTGGGGCGCGGGGCGAGCTCCGCCGGCCGGCGCGCCCTCCCTCATTGGCGCCGCCATGCGCGCCGGCTCGCCGCGCCCGCCCCCCGCTGCCCCGCACACACACACACCATTGTAGCCCTGGAACAACCACCACATGTCAACCAACTGAACCAGGTGCACCAGCACGCGCACCATAAGGATGGTGTTGCGTACATTCCAAGTCTTTACGAATTCTCCTGATGCAGCGAAATGTTGTTCATAGACTGAACAACATTTCCCTGCATTTGCAGCGTCCTAAATGACTAGAAATAAATTAATCTTCTTAATTATCATCTTCTAACTAACAACTTCCACAAAACTAGTTGAATTAATTCAACTGCTTGATTATAAATTTATTTTTATGATGTTGCCTTGATGTATGAAATTGATTTTCAAATTGAGGTTTACGTTTGAGTGTCTAATGTGTCGATATCGCTGTGATAAAATAGGAAAGAATGGGTAGATTTCATCTTTTATATTTATAACACAGCTATTGAAACCACTTGGTGCCTTAATTAAAATATTATATCCCTGTCATTATCATTATTATAGAGGGCCATGAGTCTTTGTATGTGTGCGCTAAACACTAGATCAAAAAGTAAAGAACCTTTAACTGTTGCTGCATTGTTTAAGAACAAGTCCCGGCAGAATTGTCTAGCGGTGACCTTGAGTGCACAGAAAGCTTTTTTACAAATCCACAACCATTCCCTGAAGACCGATAGAGTTGTACTTTAGGGTTGATGTTGTCCAAAGATACTATTCCACAGAGTTGACTTGGCAGTCGCGGTCAAAAGCTAGACGCTATACACTCCATGAAAAGTTCAATTTGCTTTTGTTCTTTCGTTCGTGATCCGTTGCAATATTAAATGAGTGAATTGAGATATATTCGGGCCGCGCCTAAGGCCATCAAGCCCTCATGCCGACCGGATCGTAAAAACTTAACCCACCGCTGAAATGAACACGTCCATTCAAAATTATACCTTTATAGAAATTTCATATCGCTCGCATTTATAACCAATTCAAAGGGCAATAATCGTAAAATACTCATAAAACAGCTGAGATAAGCCCGGGTTCTCACAGAGCGACGTGCACCGCCTAGTGCGTGCTTAGTTCTGAAACTACGCATATTTAGGACCATTGACTCTTACTAACTAATAATGCTCTTCTCTCTTCAATCGCTTTATTAGATAAGATAAGATAAAATTATTCATTTTCTTTAGCATTAGCCGTGTGGTCCCGGCAGGATGAACACTTGTGTTTGTTCAGTGTCTGGATGTAATATATGTATTTAAGTATATATTTGTGTTCCTCTGTTGTCTGATATCTGTAACACAAGTGCTTACGCTACTTAGTACGGAATCAGGTCAACGTATGAGATGTTGTGAGAATTATTATTATTTTTTTATATTATTATATTGTGACATACAACTCATATGCTCTCCAATAAGTTCACGTTGGATTTTCAACTCTAATGTATACCAACGGAGATTACCGCGACGATATTTTTGTTAAGGCGACGGGTAGCCCTAACTAGCGACACCATTCATTTTTAATTATTAGCTACTAAACCGGATCTATTGTACACAATTTCAGGGTGACGACCTCTGGGCAAACACTTATACTATTTATTAAATAACCATGCACAAATGTTAGGTCCAACGCGTACGCGATTAATTGATTACCGCCAAAAGCGGCCACTTTAAGCGTGAATCCATTTTTCGCGTACAAAAATGGACCCAACATTTGTGCATGGTTATTTAATAAATAGTATAAGTGTTTGCAGAGGGGTTGTAACCCAGATATTGTTTAAAATAGATCTGGTTTAGTAGCTAAAAATTAAAATCGATTGGCGTCGCTAGTGTGCCCTACCCGTCACCTTAAGCAAATATAGAATAGGAGAATAATATCGCTACAGCAGGAAGCTCTAAGCAACCAGACTAACCTTACTGGTTTTTCTACGAAAAACATAATTTTCCAGGTTAGGTACTACTTTAAATTAAAAATTGGCTCCGCTCAGAAAAACACTGACGTCAAACAAGAAGAAATAAACTTTCTCATTGATATAGACTGTAAACTATTTTAAAGTATTGTCATCGACCCCATCTAAAATATTTTAAAATTATACAAATCGTAAATACGCACTAAAGTCGGTCTTATATCATTCATAGCATTCCGTGACAGTTTTATTACAATATAAAGTAAGGCAGTAGTAAGACATTAAAATATATTTTAGTTTTCAAATATCACTGCTTCAGTGTATTATTTTTAAAGTTGCTAATGTAATCAATGTCCAGAGGGCCTTTTTTCGATCATTCAACATTGAATTCGAGTTAGAGATTTGTATGGACGAATGTATGAAATCTCTACATTTGACATCAATGTCAGATGACGCGTATTACACGCGAATCTACATTATATTTGTAGTTCTTTGCAGTAAACATTCCGTACATCATTTACACAACTTTTGACTACAGTGCAGTAATGAGTACATTAATCAGTCAAAATTTGCTAGTACCCAAAACGAGTCATTTTGACATATGCAACGGTTCATCGAGTTCGTGAGCGTGGGCGGACACAGACCGAGAACACCGACGTATCTACACCTGCGAGCGAGAGGACGTCCCTCAAAACAAGAGTAAAGCGAGAAAGCGAGACTGGCTTATAGGCTGCGGAAAATAAGTCTGGCGGTGACCTTGAGTGCGCAGAAATAAATTTTAGTATGGAGTGAGATATTTTACAAGTGCGCCAACATCCCGAGCGCTACACTTCATGCCGCGGCCTGTACCATCCCATTCTTCCTCAGTGTCGGACCACTGGCTTTCATACACTGTGTGGTTCTATATTAAACTCTGAATATTTAGAGCGGACAATATTATTAATGTAGCCGTTGAAAACGATTTGGAATGTGAACCGATGACAAATTTAAAGCAGCCCAATTAAAATTTCACATCGACTCGATATCATTTATTTTAAAGCTACGATTTATTCAAATATAAAAACATTTAAATTTCTAATTCTCCACCATGAGTATTAAGATATTATACGAGAAAATTATTATCTTTAGCTTAAAAGATTGAGGCATTTAATCGCTACGTCTTTAAAAGTATTTTGATATAATTTAACATCTAAGTACTTAAGACTTAGCTTTATGAACTCAGTACAATGATTATGAGTATTTACAATTAAGAGATTAGATATTATTATCAAAGATACTGCCTATCTGTATAATGTTAATGAGAATGTTATTACATCCAACACAAATAACTGTAGGTACGTTGTAATACTCTCCACACCTGATAAGATATGGAAAGCATTGGTAAATATGTTTAAATCTGTGCCTTTCTATTTTTCCTATCATTTTAAATAGATGTGACTCAACATTTCCAATAGTGAGATTTTTTATCGTCATGGAATTGTAGTCTAGTTGGATGCAAAAAGAAAGTATACATACATGATCTACACAAGCACCTACCGTATCTTACATGTAATAAAGTATAAGTCAGTTAGCTATTATGACAACGTGCTAAGTGCATACATCTTTTTGCAGCCGACTTGTATTTTTTTTTAAATATGGCTAGAGCCATATTTCTTTTTTAGGGTAGACCTTAAGATAATTCGCCAATTTCAAGTAACTTATCGTCATTGAGAATAAGTAGTTAGTCAACAGTTGAAATCAGTCAAAGTCACAGTCACTCAAAAAAACGCCGGCGTTTTACGTTTTATCGACCTACGGATTCAAAACTGCGCTACAAAGGACATGGCCAGGAATTGGCTAAGGATAAAGTATTCCAAAAATCGGGAAAATTCTGCTGATTTCGGGGAAAGTGCAAAAACATTAATCATACAATTACGTGGTGCAAATTAGAAAATAACTAATATTTTTATTCCCAATCAAACGTACAATACACGACATTAACCATATACACTACAAATGATAACCACTGTCAGATGTCACTTTGACATAACCAATATGTTTCTGTCAAACGTGACAGTTGACATACGCCATCATCGAAATGTCATTCCTGCCATGATGGTTTTTGCATTTCTGTTATGTTATATTTTTCTTTAATTTTTTTATCGCACCAGAAAACGAAGCCATGTATAAAGAAGTTCTATAGTGAAAAAGTGTTGTAGGTACAAGTATATTGGCCATTTTTTTTCGAATAACTGTTCCAAGTCCTAGCCGAGACTCCATACAACTGTGAACAACACCTTTTCATCCAGGGTTTCCACATCCAGACACTGCCAGCAATAGCCTGGTGGTATTAGAGACCCCAGTTGCACAAGCGTAAGACCCCCTGACACTCGTTCAGCTTTAAATTTGGCTAAAATAAAATAGATACTTCTTTAAACGTTTAACCACTGAATTGGTTTAGCATCGCATGAATAAATTGTATTAGCAAATAAATTCCTAATTTGAATTACAATATGTCACGGATGTCACTCCAGAATTGGAATAGCCCATTTCCACGCAAATTTGAATAGTATTCCGCACAATTTAGGTTTAACTCATTCAATTCAAACTGCATAAAATCTAACGCTTCCAGGGATTAACATAGTTTATCGCTCCAGTTACCCTGATAGCGTAATCTCGGCTAATTTGACATTTATTAAACATAGATTATAACGAATATAAATAAACATGGCTTGTTGCGTATTTAAATGGACCAGTTAAATAAAGTGGGGGGTTGGCGAAAATGAATTTAGGACTAGACGTGAAAATGACACTTTTTTTTTATTTTGATACCGAAAAAGTAACATATTATTTTGGTGGCTGTCGGAATTATTATGATTAATTTTGACCATCCATCTAGCTACACTCACGGTATTTTTGTAATATTTTTAAGGCCCTATTTGACTAACCTTATTCCGATACTTAATCTATGGTATAAGCACTGTCATTCTATACTCTATACAAAGCTGACGTTGTACCATAGATTTACCCACGGATAAAGATTTGTCGAATCGGGCAAGTCAAATAGATTTTCCGACTGAGTGCAGATATTGTGGTGATAATTGTTGTAAAAATTTAGACCATAGAGATAGTATTGACAAAATGTATAAACTTATTATAAATGTGCTATGTACGGCTGCTTCAAATAGTTGTGTCACTAGACAACACAAGAAGAGAAAGCATGTAAACGGTTGGAATTATCATGTTCGTGGGGCTCACATGGTGGCCAGGTGTAAGTTTCAGGAATGGGTCCTATGTGGTAAACCGCGTGTAGGAAGTGCTTGGGATGATATGCGCGAAAGTAGAAAAGTTTTTAAAGAACGTCTTAAATGGTGCCAAAATAATAGCGACCAAATAAAAATGGATAAGCTCGCGTCGCAGCATTTTAAGAAAGACTTTCGTAACTTTTGGAAAACCACTAACAAACTGAAACATAAACCGGGCTTACCTGTGAGCATCAGCGGATGTAGTGACCCGAAGTCTGTAGCTAACCTATTTCGTGATCTGTTTACTGTGAAATCACCATTGGGAGCGTCACGGACTGCCAGTGAAGTCGGTCCTCATGGGCAGGCGATGGCCTCAAGGTTTACAGCTAAGGACATTAGAAAAGCTATTAAGTCCATATCTGGAGGCAAGTCGCCTGGACATGACTGTCTAAGTATTGAACACTTAAAGCACGCGGGAGTGCATCTGCCGAGGGTACTAGCCATGTTTTTTACGCTTTGTATTGGGCATTCTTACTTACCAACTGATATGCTTAAGACTGTGGTGGTACCTGTGGTGAAGAATAGGACGGGTGATTTAAGTGACCAAAATAACTACAGACCGATTTCGCTTGCGACCGTGATGGCAAAGGTCCTTGACAGCTTGCTTAATATTCAGCTCGATAAGTATCTTAGCATCCACGACAACCAATTTGGTTTTAAATCGGGACTATCGACTGAATCGGCTATCTTATGCTTAAAGCAAACTGTCAGGTATTACACCGAAAGGAGCACTCCTGTACATGCGTGCTTTCTAGACCTGTCGAGGGCGTTTGACCTGGTTCATTATGATACCCTGTGGCAAAAACTCTATGACATCTCTATGCCCAGGGAACTAATTTCTATCTTACAGTTTTGGTATGAGAATCAGGTTAACTACGTTCGCTGGTCGAATATGCTCTCTGAGCCGTACAGGTTGGAGTGCGGGGTGAGACAGGGGGGGCTGACCTCCCCGCGACTTTTCAACCTCTACGTCAACGCCCTAATAGAGGAGCTGAGCGGTACACGTGTCGGCTGCCATATTGATGATATTTGCATCAATAATATTAGCTATGCAGACGACATGGTACTGCTCAGCGCCTCTGTATGTGGCTTGAGAAAATTGGTGGCTATTTGTGAAACTTATGCGATAGAACATGGCCTAGTACAGGGGTCACCAAATGGCGGACCGCGGTCCGCATCCGGACCGCCAACCCATTTTGTGCGGACCGCAAGAACACAGCAACTTGCACTACAGAGCACGAAATTTAATAAAAATGTATCTCCCGCACTATCTTTGTTAACGTCAATTCGACAAATTTCGACAAACATGCAAGATTTTAAGAAAATTGAGAATGTTGTAGAAATCCTCAGCAGCATTTACTCTCTGCATCCTGATGGTGAATGGAGCAACGAAGCTGCAAATGTTTTCGGGAGTGATAAAGCTACTCTGCAGATAGAAGAGTTCTGGATAAAATTTGTGTGTGGTAATAAATATCCAGAACTAAAAAAAATAGCTATGAAACTTCTTACTTTGCTTGGGTCAACATATATTTGTGAAGCAGCATTTTCAAAGATGAATTTCATTAAGAATAAATTTCGATCTCAACTTACTAATGAACATCTCCAGGATTTAATGACAATAGCGTGCACCAATTATACTACAAACTTCAGACAGATAGTACACAACAGAAAAAATCATTTTTCCCATTGAAAAGTAAAAAATTATCTTTGTTATCTCCGTAACTACATTTCTTTAATAAAAATTTTTTCTATAAAATGTGCGGACCGAGATGGTCATTTCATTTCTTAAAACGGACCCCGAGCATAACTAATTGGTGACCCCTGGCCTAGTATATAACGCAAGAAAGAGCGAATGCATGGTCTTTCGGGCCAGGGGAAACCTTCTCGATACTGAACCTCCAATTAGACTGAATGGCGCGGTACTAAAAAGAGTTAATCAGTTTAAGTATCTTGGGCATTGGGTGACCTCTGATCTGAGGGACGATGTAGACGTTGAGAGAGAGCGTAGGGCACTGTCTGTGAGGGCTAATATGATAGCTCGTAGGTTTGCTCGTTGTTCGGATGGCGTCAAAATAACTCTATTTAGAGCATTTTGTACGTCGTTCTACACCTGTAGCCTATGGGTGGCATATACGCAGAAACAGTTCAGTGCCCTACGAGTTCAGTACAACAATGCGTTCAGGATGCTGATGGGGCTGCCTCGGTGTTGCAGTGCTTCGGGGATGTTTGCTGAGTGGCGTGTAGACTGTTTTTACACGACCCTACGGAAGCGATGTGCATCCTTAGTGAGCAGGGTCCGAGGCAGCCACAACATCATCCTGCAAATGTTCGCGCTTAGGTTTGACTGTCAGTACATCAACCATGTGTCGATGGTTAATGTACTGACTAATGAGCAAATTAGTAAAACAATAAAACAGTAGGTAGTACATATCTCACGATTCTAATTGTAATATATTCAATAAATTAATTTTAAATTGTAATTTGACATCCTAATTTAATTGTATTTTAAATTTTGACAATTGTGTAATGTAATTATGAAATTAATCTTGTTTATTAATGTTATCTTATCCTCAATATGACCTATGGTTGAAATAAATGAATTCTATTCTATTCTATTCTATTCTTCTACTAGGCTAGGAGCCACTAGTTTCATTTCATTACAGTTTAATTTCAAACATTTTACTTTTTTGTGGTCATTGTTTTGTTATTTGGTCTGCTGCTCTTGCAGCAGCGGTGAGCTTGATTATGCGTTTTATCTTAGCTTTTAGTGTTTTATTGACATCATTGACATTCGTCATATTCATATGTAAAGTAAGTATATGAAAGTCCAATAAAGTTCGATAACTAGCAGAAGTTAAGGGTTTTTTTATACCAAGTTTATCTTTGCTGTATACTTGGCGGAATACGTGACACAGCATTTAGTTAATGGCTAGAACTAACTTATAAACATAAAATCTAAACTTTCTTGCCTCAACACCGCCCAATGTACTAGGAAGACAGCGCAACGAGGAGCGAGATTACTGGCAGCAGTTCGAGCGGCCATTTTACGGCGCGGATGTCGGGTTTACTGCGCCCTTTTGATAACTCCTCGTAACTTTTTTATGACGCGCGTGCTTATGCGAGCCTGGTACTGCGACTAGCTCTTTATCGAACTCCACAAGCAGAATCGAGGAAACATATATTTTTTATTAATAAAAACGTACTTATATGGACTCAGCTTTCATATCCAGCGGAGACCGATTACAGTTTATATTTTATCTAATTCTGTATTAATTAAACAAATAAAAAGTGTTTATTTCGGGCCATACAATCCATAGTGTTAATAACAATGATTGTCTTAGAAATCTATGTTAGTACATTAATCATTTTATTATATTTATCAAATTCAAATTTAATTATTATATTTAAATTTTCAAAACAATGAAACTGTATTTAATTGAAAATTAAACCTTGCTCTAAACAATAATCATAAAACGAATGCGCCAGAACGTTACTGGTGGTTGTTATGGCGTCAACTAAATAATAGCGCTTAGTTAGACGAATGGTTCTTTAACTCACTTTAATGAAAGGAAAGCTACTTACCTGCTGTTTTATTATTCATTCAAATAACTAATTTCTTGCTTTACGATTGTGACAAAATCTAATGATCAATGACAAACAGTTTACACCCAGTCTATACAACAACATATGCAAAGTAGCAAAAACTTCAATCAACAATTTTCTGCATTATTCATTGAACCAGGTTTATCAGATGGAAAAGGTCAAAAAACGAACGAGGTAGTGAAGAGCAAAAACAAAAACGCGATCAACCTACGAAATAAAATATCACACGTTGCGTTTTCCAAAGATAGCGCGCGAGTAAATAAATCTGGGGGAAAATGAAGAGAAAAGTGCTGACAGCGTCGAAAATGCACACGCAGTGAACGCCCGTCAATACGATGCATGCATTTCCCATTTCCACAAGCGATCAATCAAACAAGTCGCCTGCCAGCACCAAGAGTATCTGACATGCTACGCCAATATTCCTGGGTCCCCTATTCATCCTTACCACAGTACGCGAATAGTCGATTTTGGTAATGTGTTTAACACAATTGATTATTAAGTTAATCATTCATACCATAGGAAGGAGATGAGCTATCAATTTGCATATTCAACAAACCTTGCCCTGATGTAAAATAGTTAATATGTTTTTCGTACATAGTTAATGAAACATACATGACTTTGTTAGTAGAAAATCGGCTTCTGGTAAGCCTCGTATTCATTATTACCTATTGTAGATACGTTCAATTTGCCTTACAATACAACCCGTTTAAGCCCGTACGTGTCAAGTATTAGAATTTCTGATAAGATTTACGGATGCCTTGTCATAGAGACAAATCAAGCAAGTGAACCAATCCATATTATACTAGCATAACCGTACGTCATTCTATTGTCTTCAATCAGACTTCGGCTTAGCTAAACGCGCAATAAAACCGTAATGTAAAGTTGGATGCACCGCGCGAAAATGAACGGAAAGGCGAAGAAGATAAATCCCGAGTATCGCGACGTATTCCATTAAACCCGCCGTATGTTTGTCAATAGCCCTGATTGGAAGCTCCTCAACGCAGGCTCTAAGCGAATTCTGCGAGCCTGGTACCTCGCTCGTCGACACAACATTAACAACCAAATTTCCAACCTTATATCAGAGGAAATAAGAAAACTTACTTTGCACCATTATTCTACTGGTGTCACAGTGCTTGCTAATACAGCAAAACAACAAGCAACATGTAAACAACATCCGTTATTTAATGAATGCCCATGTTAGTTTTTCATTCTATTTACTATATAAATCTTAGTTTATAAGGATTCAGAATCTCACGAAAAATGAAATATTTTTATAAGCAAGCGGCGCAGGATAAAGCAGGGATTCCATAATAGCGACTCCGCGAAACTCCGGAAGATTACGGAAGCTTACATTCCGCCTAATACTGATACGCGTTATTTATGGCGCTTCCAAGGTAAAGGCGGAAAAGCCTTACTGCTATATATTCCGTTGGTGTTCCTCGACTGTAGTGATTTACAGACCGGCCGCGCTACTTGGCGCTCTGCCCGAGCATCGAACCCGGACCAGAGGTGCACTTTACAAGAGAAAAATTGCTTCTACCGCGGAAATATGTTCGCAATACCGATATTAGATAGCCCAAGCGCAAATCTACCGAACTTTATTGGTCTAAACACCGATTTGTCAAATGCAATGTACCAGAAAACGAATTCGTCGCAATAAAACCAATGTGGGTGGGATGCGTAATATTTTTGTCGGTGAAGACTGCGTCATTTACTGAGCTTCGGCCATTAGGCTTCATATTTATTATAGTTTGTGACCAGTAGTGGGATTGACTATTTAATTCACAAAAACACATTTCGGACATACAACAACAAGCTGTTTGTAAAAGTAAATCAAAACTCTCTCATAAATCTAATTAATGACTACTAAAACCGTTCCTTGAATAAAAATACAGCACAGATTTTTCATTGATACTATTTTGAAATTATTATTTATATTTCTGGACAAGAGGTGGTAAAAAGAAAATTGACATTAACGTATTATTTAACGTTCATTATTAAATCATTTAAATATACTAGTTCGATAATTTCATCAAATAATTATCATTTAATTAATCATGAGCTAAGACCGACACAAACAATATACTTTCAATTCGATGCTTATGAAGTTATGTATGTAAAACAAATCATTGAAAGATATTTCAAAACAAATATTAGAGAAATGAAATGTAAAATTTACAAGGAATTATGGCTAATCTATTCACAGTTAAAACACATTCAAGATAGAAATAGAAATGTTGATACGTTCAGACTTCGTTCATTCATGTACTTGGTAGCTGCCAAAACGTTTTCCGTCCCCAAAATAAATACTTGCAAAATTTTACCTGTTATAAATTCCCGATCGTAACAAACAATTAGGTGAGGGAATAATTAGCTAGAGAGACCTGTCGGGCTAACATGCCATCGCGAGATATGTCACGGAAGAGATACGAGAAATTGGTCGATATCGACTAATATGTCGTTTTCTCTAACATGCGCATCACGATCGTAAAGAGTCGAGTTCTAAGTGCAGCCATGTTAGCGTCGGAAGACATATAGACATAAACGAATAAAACACGAGATAACGGGGTAGACAAAATATGTCGCGGTGCGCATGTTAGGCCAACTGGACCCCAATTCTAGTGCTCGTGACATTTTTTTCATACGACATATATCACTAAAACATAGTTTTTTTGTATGGTTTTCAGATGATATCCGCCATGTTTTCAAAATATTACGAGCATGAGAATTGGGGTCCTGTACCCTTACCATGAGTTTGAAAAACTGTTCTCGCTATCGAAAACTATGGCTTTGCCTTTTTCATTGTGGTGCATGTGAAAGAGACAGAGCAATATTTTTTTATAGCGAGGATAGTATTTCAAACTCATGGTAAGGTCTCGGGAGTATTTAAGAAGATAACTATCGTTATGATACTATCTGGTACAGGAACTGTTCTCATTATTAGACGCGCCAACACAAAGGAGCACACGTAACATGCCACGTTGACTTGCCACTATTCTGTCTTCAACAAATTTAATTAAAAGGTTACGGTACTCTATATGTTAATATCAAATCTGAACTTAATTAAAATAAAAAGCGACCATGACTGAGTTCATTCTTCTTTTTATATGGGCTATTAATCCTGATGACAGTTATAAAATGTGGGCTGACTTGACTTGAAAAAAACGTTTTTTCGAGGCCATTGTGACGTAATTTAGTGTATAAATGGAAGATGTGAATTTGAATAGTATTTAATACAAATTAAGCAAGTTCAAAAATTTACAGTAAATGTTTAAAATCGTCTTTGAGATAGAAAGCAATACGAATGAATATATAATGACTGGTTTGCTGTCCAATATAATAAATTCAAGAACAAGCCGCTATTTGATTGCCTTTTCATTAAATAGATTGAGATGAGACACCACTAATTTCGCTCGCAGTTAATCTGTCACGACACGACCGCGATAATAATCCTAGATTATAATCTCGTGTTCGCCATAATGACGTAACTATTCCGCAGAACGAAATTGTTGTTTCGCCGGTAAATTGGCGCACTTTATACGAAGCAATAATGAGGCGGGGTAATAGCGCTGTGCATTATCGTGTTAAACATTTTGTGCGGTAATGATATTATTAAACAATATCTGCCGCTGCTCGCGTGCCCCGCATATCCGAGCTGTTCGACAGTACAGACGTCCCCGCAGTGAAGAACAATGGACAGTAAAGTCCTCATCAGAAGTCCTGGCAATAACGTATCTTTCAAAAGTTTCGAACATTTGCATCTGGATCAGTGCAAAGATGCGAATCATTTGGAACATCAACTGTCAGATTAGATCCGTGATTAATTAATCATTTTGTTTCTTTCGCTCTGAATTCGGATCATTCCGCTCATTCCGATCATTCGACTCATTTAGATCATTCAGCTCACTCGGATCATTCGCTCATTCGACTCACCCGGAGTCGAGATCCATTTGAGTCGAATGATACATTTGGAGCGAACATTAGAGATTTGGAACAGTGAATCATTTAGATAACTCGGATCACTGAGTCGTTCCAGTAAAGAGTTACACACGTCTACTCATCAGATACTGGCTGATCGTCTTATAAAGAAAGCTTGTCAGGGCCGACTCAGGATTTCGCTATAAAGACTTAGTCAAGACTGCGAGAGCTCATCAAGCATTTGGTGAGTACGGTAAACGACTGCCGTCTGACTTAGACTTAGGGGAACATAATCAAATCAGAAAAATAAAGTAACCGATTAAAACGCATAAAGCAAATTACTAGGACTAGGTTACATTGGTGACGACGGTAACCAAAAAAATTGTACACCTTAAGACAGTTCTCAGTTGTTTACTTACACGCGAATTTGGTTATATTTGTTTTGATGTAGTAGATATACATCAAAACAATTATAACCTAATAAAATTATTTATTCTAAATCTCTCGCGTAATCTTGCTCAGGTTGATTGGTTATGATGATAAATATCAAATATGAAAATATGGCTCACTGATAAACTGATAATACAGAAATTACATTTATGTACTTACTGCTTAACGTTTCAACCGCGCGCTACAAGTTTTTATCTACATATTATTTGCTTAATGCAACGCGAAAAACTTTATATGGCTCACTAGTTTCAACCACACTGTGCATGATTTGGTTTTGCTTCGACAATAGACGACAGCACGCTGTGATGGAGTGGGGTTTGTAACACGATATGATAAATTGTTACAGCTACTTATTACAGAATCGTGTCCGTCGGAGAAGCGAGTCTACCATCGGGAGGTTAATTGCCATTCATCAATTGAATACTTGAATACAAATACTACTATCGTATTTACGTAAGCACGACATAAGCTGTAAGCTTTAAACTCGTTGAATGAAAGCTCGGTTAGATCGTAAGCGGATTACAATACAAGGGATTGAAAATACCACGATATTTTGTATCTTTCCAATAAAATGCTATCGCTAAACTATTTATTCAGCTATTTGAGTTATGTGGCAAATATCTAAAACCTGTGTTGGGTAAAGCCAAATAAGTATGTACGTCATATTGTGTTAATACAATGGAATTTATAAGTAATACGTCTCGTCTATTGTGCACAAATTTTACATATTGGTTTTGCCAAAGCAGTTACGCCTTGTTCTCTTTAAATATTTTATAAACATTATTACAGAGTTTTGCCTACCGAAACATTAACATTTTATAGTGGAAAAGCATAAATCAAGTAAACGCCTACTAAAATTTTTCAGCATTTATGGATTGCGAAATTGGAAATAATTTTATTTGTACGAATCAGTATCATCAGACCACCCAGATAATCTGGGAGCAGGGCAAAATAATGACGATTATTACCTAATTACCGTATAAAATTACATAAAAATAAAGATTTCTATAGATACATTTTGCAGTTTAAAAAAAACAAGTTCAATTTGAAGTTTCTTATCGTAAGTATTTTATCTTAACGACGAGACCCTTGTGTCTCCATTATCTTATGGAAATAACACCTAATCCCTCACCAAATACTCACAAAAAGAAAACGAATGACATCCTCAGATTACAGAATGAATGATGGCTGCGTAATCTGGTGGGCACACATACCTCACCACTGAACACGCACAGTTTTCTAAAGATACCGGTAAAGTAATAGTAGTTAGGTAGTATAATACTGAATATCTGTATCTATAATTAATCAACACGGGAATTAACACGATATTTATTATGTGATAAAAAAGTACAGTCCGCGCGTGACCATGCCTGCTGTAACGTAGCCGAAATGTCGAGCAAAATATGTGAGTACACAATGTTGTATCACATAATAAATATGGTGCTAATTCCCGTCTTGATTAATTATAGTTATAATGCAACGCGAAAACCTAAAAATCTATCTGTATCTATATAAAGCTGTACGACGTTTATAAGTTACATCGGCAAAATTTGTCTACGCAGAAGAGCAAGTTAAATCCGATTGATTACGATTGCGAAAGCAGTTGAAATACAGACTTTATTGCGTTACGTTGAGATTAAATATAATAAATCCAGAGAGGAATGCTATTTCTCTCTTAACCGCACTCGCATCGAACATGGCGATGACGCATCAACCAATAAGAAATTGTAATTTTTGGCGCGCGTGAATGGAGCGTTGTGATTGATTAAGATTTTGCCGCAGTTTTCGAAAATAAGGCTTCTGCGCAGGTACATTGGTGTAACTTATAAAATTGGTAAAACTGTACCTAGCTTGTGAGTTTTGTATGTTGTGCAATAAAGAGTATCAATCTTAGTAATGAAATTTATATCGGTAAACATACCATAGTTCATTTCATAAACAATACCCTTTAAAGATTATGTGCGTTCACCGGCTGAAGAAACTTTTTACTTTTTATGAAAATGGAAGCAAATATTCAAATAAATTGGAGAGTTAAGAATACACATGTAGGTACGTTTAGGGCAAACACAATTCACTGCTATTTATTCAACTGTGCCAATATTGCGACAACACTTCTATGTGTTACATTTCTAATATAAAATGCTTGTAATATGTTCGTCCTCGTCGCACTTCAGACTTTCAGGTTAGTAAAAAGGAGAAACGAAGCATGTTAACTGAGTGGAGATGAAAACAGCCGTAGCCTCCCCGAAGGCAATATTTTCTTTGGAAAGAAGGTGAACGTAAATTGATTTCGATGGATATTCGGTCTCGTCATCTCGTAGAGATACTAATAACAAGTTAAGCGTAAAAGGGCCCGGGGCGAAGCAATATCGTTTGGGATTATCTCGCGCCAGACGTCTTTAAACATGAAAAGAATTCGTTTTATCTAAACTCCCACTCATTTATGCCCGCCTGGTATTATAGTGCAATTGTTGTGGACTTTGCGACTAAATGCTGAGTTTGATGTAGTTTTCTCACACTTACACGTGTTTTTTTTTTGTTCTAACGGCCACGTTCTATCTGCAAGTAAAGACTGCCTCGGTGGCGCAGTGGTTAGTGGGTCGCACTTTAAAGCGACGGCTGCGCTTGGGGTCCCGGGTTCGATCCCCGGGTCGGGCCAAAATTTGTACCCGAGTGTTTCTGTTAAGAAATGTTCAGTGGAGAGTTCAGCCCGGAGTCTGGAAGTTGGCAGTCTTGTACGTTGGTCCTGCTTCTGATCCCTCTTCGGTCATGTCACAGTGGTGTCCCATCGAAATATGAGGGTAAGGGAATAGAGAGTGCACTTGTGTCTGCGCAATCACTTATGCACTATAATATGTCCTGCGTCGATGGACAATCTCTGAGATAGGCCGCCTTGACCGAAATATCGGTTTGGAGAACATTATTATTATTATTATTATTTGCAAATACCAATGGTTTTATAATTGTGTGATGATTATATCGTGGTCATTCGTAGTAGGATTAATCAAAATTTGCTTACTATTTAAAAAAAACGTCCTGTTGCTCTAGTGGTTTAAGTACCGGGCCCTGATCTCGGGGTCCTGGTTTTGATTCCTGGGTCGTGTGTTTCGAATTTTTCGAACATGCTCTCGTGTTTGTGATCACCATTCGCATTTGGCAAGCGTGGTGATTAAGCCTAATCCCATCATAGTAGCGCTGACTTGATTTCTCTGATGGAGGCCCTTGCTCTGCAGTGGGACATTTATAGACTGATACTTTACTATTATTTACTCAGTGGATAAGAAAGCTCCACCCATACAGGGGGTCGTGGTTCAAATCCGAGCATTCAGGATGCACCTCTGATTTTTTAAAATATATGTGTATATTTCTACCATTAGCTCGGCGCTGAGGGAAAACATCGTGAAGACACTTGCACGTTTCGGATAGTTGTTCAAAAAATTGTGCATACCTACACTATTTGAGATAATGATTCTAAACGTGTAACCATGATTCAGTAGGTCTTTTGATCACTAGTTATGTGTTTAACCAATGGTTGAAAAAAGCAACCAATGGTCAAATATCGCCAAAATGTGTTTATTGAACAATAGTTAGCTCAACCAATAGTTAGATTACAAGGAATTACGTCACTTTGACGCTGTCACTTTGACTATTGGTAAGACAGTTAACAATAGTTAATTTAACCAAAAGGTAATTACGGAACAAAAAATCGATCAAAAAAGTTCCTTTATTGATTTAAAAAAAATCCATATAAAAGTGATTAGTAACTTACTTTGAGATTAGGTCAATGTGTGTGCTGTAGTCTGATATGTTACTAAAGATAAAGTATATTGGTAAGTATATATGAAAACACACATAAAAATAAATTAATTGAAATCACGTATAGTAGTTTATTGCAGTCGTAAATTATTTTTACTGTAGTTATTCCTTGCTATTACGCAAGTCATAAAGCTTTAGTATGTTTCCACCTTAGTAAAGATTCGTTACGCAGTTCTCTGAAAATTGATCGCGTTACTTATACTGTTTTTTTTATATTGGTAAAAGTGTTAAAATTATTAATCAACATTTTATATTTTTGAAGAAGTTTGTAGTTAAAAGCATCTTACTACTTCATAATTTAAGAAGGTTCTTGATTGCAATATGGGAACATGTGGATTGTTTGTTGGTAAAAAACCTAAATTAAATCTTTCGTGAAATGAATAGTGAGAATGAGAATCAATTTAAAGAGATACGTAGGTACACCTTAATTACCATTTTCGATTTTTCAATGACAAAATGTTGTTTGTTCAGACAACTAACATATACAATAAAGTAACGCGTTACGTCGTTACTTTATGATCTCTTATTTCGATTCTGTCAAGAAAATATATTTTCGGTCGTATGTACAGTCACGGGCTCTAATAAGTATCTATACAACCTCATTGAAATATATAAGTATTTTATTGTGACCCCTTAAGAGTCGGGATTGTACGACTAAAAACACATAAGCACCCTTAGTAAAATACCGACCTAACTCAAAATTTTAATATAGATGCTAAGTGAAAATAGTATCGGCTAAAATCCAGGGATGAAAGGTCAAATAACAACAATTTTGAATTAAGTAAATAGGTACACTCACATATGAACACAAGATGAAATTTGAAGTGCGTTATTTACTCAAGACTACTCAAGAATAAATTGTAAAGAATTGCTATAAAAATATCAACAATTTTGAGTTAGGTCGGTATTTTACTAAGGGTGCGTCAGGCTATCCGTACTTTCATTGATCAGTTACATACAGCTTGACGCAGAGTTAAGAGGAAAAAAACAAAATGACTACCTATAATGAAGTTTTACATTTCCAAATTCAAATTTAAATTCGTTGCTAAACTAGCTCAATGGAATGACAAAAGAATGGGCCATAATTCAAAAATTAAACATCATCGCTCGGACGCAACCCACATAATGTGGCTGGCAACCATCAGATGCTGCGACAAATACTCTATTGTAATTTAGATGTCATCTATTAAGCCATACAAAGGCGCCTGTGCCATTGTGCGACGCACTAGGATAACGTAAGTGGCATAAAGAATGTTATTTACGATATGTAGGAACTGAAGTAAAATATTACGAGCGGGTATTCATTTTCTTTCTGTTTGTGGCGTAATGGGTGACACATAGCCTTTCTCTTTGGCGCATTCTTAATATTGAAAAAAGTAGAATTCTATTCCAATACAAAATTAGAAATGGGAAAGTATTGTTCATTTTTTTGCGGAAACGAGATGAGCGCTTGGTGGTTTTATTTGGTGCTTAATGTGCGTATTGTGTGAAATCTTGGGTCTTATTTGTTATACTATTGAAGGGCAAGGCAGTCCTAGAAATCTATAGAATAGAAAAGACCCGTCGGAGGACCGTCTAATAATACGCTGGAAAGATGTCATGACATGGATGCAAAAAGCCCAAAAGAGATCGGAGTGGATACAGTTTGCCGGGGGCCTACATTGAATTGTAATCAAGTACTATAACTTAACTATTTTATTTGTTACTATCAAACATTACCAATATATTTTAACAAACTTAAATGGTACGTTTCTTAAGAAAAGGATGTGGGAATATATACCATAGATTAAACAATGAAAAAAATGTAGCCCATGTAGGTATAAATGCGACCTATTGAAATTAGTCATTATTATTTATTACATATACCTACACATGATAAATATCGTGACTCGGAAACAGAGGGCCGTTACACTAACAACTAGTAAATGTCCTATTGTCATTTGCCCGATGCCTTTAATTTATACAAAGAAACGCCTGGGACGTAGCAGTAGAAACATGAGTGACATAGAATGTTATTTTATTTGTAAATGCGTACACAGTTTGGTTAATATTGCTTTTGTGGTTTTAAAATGGCGTGTCAATATATTTCATTTTGTTGTAATTAACTTCAGTAGGTAAGTACAGAAGTTAATTACAACAAAAACAGTATTATAATATATTCGGTACTTCAATTACGTAAAATGGACTTGAAAAATAGATAGGACGTTATTTAGGTATTTATACCAAAATACCTAAATAATATACTGTTTTAAACTTGCATGGGCACTAATATTAAAATAGTTATTTACCTACGGGATTTCTACCGTGTACCGTATTTTTGAGATTCCGATATTTCGGCACTGTTGCAAGCGCCATGGTCACGGAGTAACTCATTCTGTCACATTCAATAACTTCTTGACCATGGCGCTTGCAACACGGAAACTCAAAAATAAGGTACATGGTATAAATCCCGTGAATAACTATTCTAATACCTAAATAATGTCCTAATATATAACTCATTTCATATACCTAACGAAGATACAGTACGAGTAACATGAAAATGTACACCTATAAGTATTGTGATAAAATTATTATGAACATTAAACTTGGAAGTTTTCAAATTTTAGAGTAAATGCACGTTAATTTTTTATTTTAGTAGGTTGGGCATATTTAAAAAAAAACTCACTTCGAAATGCCAGCAAACTGTTATTGTGGGTACACAATGGACAACATTTCAAATTTTTAACATGTCCATATTGTTTTAAAATGAACAGACCCATATTTTTTCTTTTTTCAAAATTTGTCCATTTTCATGCATAAAATAATTATTGAAATTCTTTTTATTCTAAATAGACGTAAGCGCCAAATGACGTCATCGGACGGCTGAATACAGCGATATTCCTTTGCTTATCATTGTTTTAATAAAAAAAAGGTACTACTGTCAACGGTAAATAATACTAGTGTCAACATTGTCAACGTCATTCATACATTCAACGTTGACAAGTTGTCTTTTTTTTTGACAGTTACATGTCATGAGTTTGGCATTACGTAAATTTAAAACTATAATGTGCTAAGCAAAGAAATATTTTACATTCTGCCGTCCGATGACGTCATCTTACGTTTTTTTGTTTTTAATTTTTTTCTCAGTAAATAACCAATATTAAAAATTAATAAATATATATTTGCGCAGCGGAAAAGTAAATAAAGAAATGGTATTTTTTGTTTCAGAGCTTAGCAATTTTGAAATGTTGTCCATTCACAAAGTATTCTATACAATGTTAACGATTTTAACATTAAAAATAAAAGTGAAAATCTTTTAACTTTTAACTGTCAATAAAATGATTAAGAGTTTAATTTGGGTCTTATTAATAGAATCTTTTGAAAGAAAAGCAACTAAATTAACACAAAAATTAACAATTCCCACTATACGTATATTTAAATTTCGGGTCATAAAGGCAACAAACATTTGTTCAGAGCATTTTTAGTTTGTCCTAAGTCATTTGCGGGCGCGTGGTAATTTCGTTTTAATTGCCTGCCGCCCACCCCACACAAAGCTAGCTTTTAAAGTACTTATTACAATACCAACCACCCTCTTTTGGAACGCGGCGGACAATATATATTTACAAATAATTACGAATACTTGTTTTGTCAAATCACACACATCAGCATGTAATCTACCTACCTATTTAACTTTGTCGATGTTGTATTATTAAGCTCGGTAAATTAAAAAGTAACGAACGTAATGTAAGCTTAAAAATAGTAAAATCATTTTAAAACTTGGGCCCGTCACTCATGGCCCCCGATTCATTACATTGTATTTATTTACATTGAATCGGTAGACCGGAATGTATAAGGTTTATATTGTTGGGAGTAATTTACCTAATTTTTATATGAGATATCAATTAGGTTTAGAAGATAAACAGATGATTTTATTAATTATGGACAAAGTTTTATTAAGTTCATCATCAGGCCATTCAAGTCCCCACTGCTGGGGCACGGGCCTCCCTCAATCACATGAGGGGTAATTGCCTATACTCACCACGCTTGGCAGACGGGTGGCGAGGGTTTTGATATAAATGCAGAGTTTGCCTTCTCTGGGTGCTGATGATCATGCCAGCAGCTTTACCTTAGTCGCCTTTTACGACACCTCGGTAAGAGTGAGGGTGGCCTATTCTACTCTGCCGGGGACCACACGGCTTCGTTTAAGTTATTATTTTATTAAGTTATTAAACATTATTATGATTGATTAGTAATATATTTACATTGGATCGCTCAAGAGGAAAGTGGGACACACGGATAAACGGGCACTACCTATTTAGCAGGCCATGAGTCGATAATGCCAAATGGCGCTGATAAGATTATGATTGCTAACTGAACCGTAAAAATAACTCAACCTATTTAATATATCGGTTATTATTGTTTAAAACTTTTTACGGTCGCTAACATTAGAAAAGTTTTTTACGGGATTTCTACCATGTACCTTATTTTTGAGTTTCCTATATTTCGACACTGTTGCAAGCGCTATGGTCACGAAGTAACCAAAATATCGGAAACTCAAAAATAAGGCACATGATAGAAATTCCGTAAAGAACTATTCTAACCCAACCTAATTCTGAAAACACTCATTAATTTGAAAAAAGAGGTCGATTGTATCGAAGCTGGGTGATTATTTCATATTAATTTAATTTACAGGAATATTTAGTCTGTTTTCACTTTCAGCCGATAAATCCGTGGGAGAGCCACGCTTCGGCATGAATGGGCCGGCGCGACCGCACCTCACAGAAAACCAGCGTGAAGCAGCACTGTGCTGTGTTTCGCTGCGTAATTCGGGGGAAAGGGAGGTTTTTTTTTATGATATAGGTGGCAGACGAGCCGACGGATCACCAGCCGTTATTACCGCCGTCCATGGACACCTGCAACACCAAGGTTTAAAGGTTGGCAGCGACTCCACTTGTGTCGCGGGTGTCCTTGGGCGATGGCAATCGCTAACCATCGGGTGATCCGTCTGCTCGTCTGCCACCTAACACATAAAAAAATACTAGAAAAATATAAAAAAGCAGTTCCTTTAAAGTGACACTGCTAGAAGAAGATAGATTAGTTTCGATTTAACAGACTTGTATAGTAAAGGTACCTAGCCCAGATGTAGGTATGTGGGATAAGTACCTATTCTTTAAATATCTGGTCTACCAAATTAGGTAAAAAATTTTAAGATATATGTTGGTTGTTTGATATGATATAGATACCTACCGTATTTCAGTCTTTCCAATATTTTATTGAACTAAAGAACGAAAACACAAGGAGATTAAGACAATAACTGATAAATAAAAATAACCCAAAAGTAAATAAAAAGGAAAGTTAAAACAATGTAGGTCCCCGTGGCAGTGTCCCCAAAATGCTGGCAGCATTACCCCATTCCAATATTTGAATTTATTAAGATATTATGATTCCTTATTCCTTCCGTATTATTCTTAAAATATTTCCTGTCAAAAATCAACCTTCTTGTTCCTTTGAAATGTCTCTCCAGCCAGCGTGGCTCAAATTACTCCCCCTTAGACCAAGAAAGTGATTTACCAACTGGCGAAATATTATCTTTGTCAATAAGGTCGAGATTGGCGTGGCTGCGTTAAAATAACCCCGTGAATCCATAGAGGTTTAACTCTAAACCGATTTGTTGCTATTAATGGACGATTATGGTATTTATTACGGGTTGGTAATGATTACCTACTAAGGTACTAATTTATACTCAGATGTTTTGTAATCAGACTTCTATGGCTAGATCCCATAACGTTACGACGATACCTTATACACTAACTTCAATTTCTTTGAACTGAATTTAATGAATCGTTTTTATGAATTATAAACAAGATAGGTACCTTATTAAAATGTATAAGTACTTATGATTAAACTGAATTAGTCACACAACGCACACATTGTGTCCATTCCTAAGTAAATAGTACCTTTGGGTAATTAATGTAGATAGGCCTTTATGTCTACTAAAGTCTTAGTTAATATTGTATTAAGTAAGTAGGTAGTTAAATACGTAACAATTGTTTGTCAAAATCTACTAATTATGTTTCTATTATCAACGTTATAAATATTAATAGACAACCTAATTCTAAATTCGGATTTAGATAACAATAACGGTAACGTGACAGTGAACAATTAATTATTTACTAACTAATTAGGATACTAAGAACAAACCAATTTATGTCTACTTTATTATACCTTGCTTACGTAGGTGTATACTTAGTTATGTAGGTATACTTATTGCTAGTTAAATAAGTAGAGATGTCTTACCGTTCCCAGCTAGGTCTTTCGATGACTCGCGGTGGCAATCCAAGGAGGGCACAATCCATTCAGCACTTAAAGGCACTATTAGTTAACACTAACACTTCTGTAGACTCGCACGACCTCAATGCACCATCACTAGACACACTGGCATTCCGGTGAGGATCCACGGCACACACCTACGGACAAAGCAACCAATCAGCATGTATGAACACAGAAACATTAATTTTATAGTCACTGGATGTACAGGCGAGTGGTGAGCGGGCGAGTGGAAAAACGCGCGGCACGAGAGCACGCCACTCGAATACTGACTCGCTCGAGTCGAGTCGCGCGGCCACGCGGCCGCACAGTCGGACGAAGGGCAGCGAACCTGACAGCGCTATTAAGTGATTTGACATTTCCAACAGGCCAGGTAGAGGGACTACCATAAGACTTGATTGAATTGTCCTGCTTTTTGATACTACATGCCTAATATTATTTCATTATAATTTATGTATGCGTGCTTGATAGATAACTAAAAGGTATTAAGCTATGTTTATAAATTGTAATTTATTTAGTTATTGATTTTATTAGGAAGAAAAAAACAACAACAAACAAGATAAACACAAAACTTATTATAATTATGTAGGCTGCCACGGTATGTAATGTGAACTACTTATCATATTTTATGTTTCCTCCTGCTTTTATATTGTCTATAATACTAGATTTTGTGCAATTACAACATTGGTCCTTAAGTTCAAAATTTTGGTGACAAGTGAAATTGAATTGTTCACCTAAGGAGGAACGTCAATACCCGTTGATTGATAATATTATACAAAATACAGACTTCATTGATACTGTTTACATTTCCATTTAGTTACGATTATAATAATAACATTATCTTATTATTCATAAATTGCATCTTCCTTCACCAACACCATTATAGTGGTTCTACATATAACTATGTACACAATATGCTCATGCTGACTGACTTGACGATAATATAAATAATAATTCTATAGTGTAGATGATTGCAATGCATATGTATGTCAAATTCATCAGTTACTTTACGGTTATTGCGTATAGTGTGGTTATGGTGCGGAATTTAAATCGTGATGTTTCTACGCTCAGCAAAAATCATTTCACGCTTCACTAAGTGGAAGAGTAAAGTGTAAAATTATACGCAAATAGCTAACATCATTTACACACATCTGTCAGACAGGGCCGTTTTTATAGAGATGAGACGTGGAACTTGTTATCTTATTTATCTCGATATCAAATCACTTGAGCGGGCACAATAGCTGTCGATACTCGAAGCCGCTAGACATAGGCGTAAAGTTTACCCGAGTACGCGGTGAACCAAGCGTCACTCAACACCACCGTATCCACGGCGCACTAACGTTAGAAAGAGACAGCGGCCGATGCAACGTGGCGAGGAGGCGCGCGGTATCGTGGTAAGGGGAAAGGGACCGACCATCGCGGGAATATGGCTTCCAAAATATTACACAAACATTTATGCATGAAGGGATAACAAAATGGTACTGCTGTTATTCCGGTCTGATTGAAGATTTATTCATATTGTAATATTTATAATGATGGATCATCGTCCGCGCGGACGGGCTTAATTGACAAATTATTGAATACATTATAATGAGGCCGCGTGTTCACGAGCGCAGCGCGATAAAACCAATTTCCCGGCGATGTGTGCGTGCGCCAAGAAACATGTCAGATAATAAAAAGTTATGTTTGAACGCTGGACTCGTAAAGTTTATTTGTGTAGGTAATACTTTAAACAAACGGATAATTACAAAGCGTTTTATTGCTCGGCTACAGAGCAGGTTCGGATTAAAATAAATTACCATGAATGAAAGCCTCCTATGATTAAATATCTTATGATGAGCTAAAACTATTACTGGCAGATTAATTCAACCAATAAATTATTATTACCGTTTTAGGCACTGTAGAAGAACATTCACAAACGTAGCATGACAAAACGTCTTATTTGTATAATTGGGGAAACATTGAATATTTGATCAGGCAGAATAATTTTGCGTCTTGATGAATAAATTTTACATTCTGCATTAGCTGTATATTTTATTTTCAATTAAACTCGAGTAACATGTATCTACTTCAATAAATTAACAAATGTTTTTACGAACCTTAAATGTAATCTCCAATGATAATGTTATCATGAGAATTATAGTTTTTAGATTGTAAATTTCAATATTCTAACATCATAAAAAGCAATTTATCAAGCAATCCTAGAATGGTTCTGAGGTCTAGAGATGAATATCCTGCTAAAGACGGCTGCTTTTGTGCCTCAAATGACAAAGAGACCTCCGGGGCGGAAGAAATTCAAACCACATTCAAACAGAGCATCTGTGACTTAGGCACATTATGAAAGGCCGCTGTCCCAGCTCGCCGATAGATAAGATACGAGATAATGGCTTCCATGACAATCGCACAATGTGCAAACAAACACCCCATCCTATATAAGCTCAAAAATATCCGAAAATCCTTATATTTTTTATCTAAACAGTCGAACGAAAGGAAATATTTTCCAATATAAACCAGTATCGATGTGATCCGGATTGTAGGAAGAGGCGCAGATATTTCTCATAGTCCTTTGTAAGGTTTGCTCTTTGTTGTTCGAGTTATACGGACGGAGACTTGCAGAATCAGAAAAACTAGACCATTAGATTAAAGTCGCTCCAACTGGAACGTTAACTACTAACTTTGAGCTGCGTGAAATATGAATACTAGCAACAAAGTTTAATATTACATTACCAGCCATAATGACAGTTGTTTGTAGAACAATTGTTTTAGATCTAATAAGATTCAAGTGCTTGATAAGAACCATATCTCAAGATCTCCTAACTGTTATTGAATGATAGTTTATCAAAGCGATGACAAATGATTTAATATCTATTTTCAATCATGCGGATTGTTTCACATCTAAACTAGACAGCGATTCGTCGGCCAAATCGTCTATTGACATTGTAATCTAAACCGTTGTCGAGACGGGGAGTAGGGAGCTCCGGCTTTCCGAGAAACAACCTTATGAGCGCCGGATGAAGCCTTGCCTCCACACACGACGCGAACAATGCACACAATGGAGCGTAAGAGATACCGGAAACTATAATCGACATGGGTTCACTTTTGTAACGCTTGCGTATTGTCATATCCTTTACCTCAAATCGCATAAACCTGTCCTCAAGCGCTCCTTGTCAAGTCAACCCCATTCGATAGCAATCGAATTCGTTCCTCCAACTGTACAACACTAAATTACCTTGTGTTTTGAAATACCTTCAACTATTGTTACGCTGACGGCGCGGTATTATATTACTGCTCGTATGCGTTACGTCGGCGTTATTCATCGGAACATGTGATTGTTTATTTAAGCTGATTCTATTTCGATGCGAACCGGCCGTGCTTTTGTGTAGTGATTTTTGGTAGTTATTTTGGTCGTTACCGAGGCACACATTGTTAATCATCGGAGCGACAGCAATTTGTACCCGATAACCACAACTGCAACGCGACACCGCACTCGATCGGCCCACTCGCCTCTAAAGTGATTGATGGCGCGGTGTCAATTTCGCGTTATCGCCGACACCCCGATCCCGATGAGATTGTTGCATAAATTTACATTCAGATAAACTTGCCGCCATACTCAATAACCGACAGAACGTACGCTGTCGACTTGCAAAATTACAGGCACTTTCTTTATTCTTTTGTCCTCGGCGAAACCTTGAATATTCTATGGGCTCAATTCCTTTGTTTTGGTTATTTATTCATATAAATTTAGTTCACTTGGACTTGTTTGAGTTTTAATCGCTTCGCAAGGCGCTATTTAATATATGATAATTTTATTACATTCATCAACTTAAATATTTTAATCTGCTAAGTCTACACCTTATTAATATTTATGAATAGCGATTCACGTTCAGATAAAGTTAATTCAAGAAATAATACGCGCGTGGGATCAGCATTTCAATAAACAAAAGAGACTCCGATCACTATCTAATTTATATCTCATTTTAATATACAATTTTCTTCTTTAGCCATTTTCAAACTCTAGGCCTCATTCAGATTATGCAATTTTTGTCGATATTGGGCGGTTTCTATCCACTTTATTCCATTATAAATTACAATAGTATCGGGTTATTCGAAGACTTGTGTGGTGCCTAACCTACAACACTTTACTTTCCGACACGGCCCTTGATTAATTCATAATTTCTAAATTATATGGGAGTTAAGTTTACTGTAAGCACTTCCAATCCACTTTGCAACATTTGTTCTGGTGCTCATTTTATTAAATTAGACGTTCACGTTTTTGGAAATAAAATTGTTCCGCACGAAAATAACTGTTAACGTTGAACCGAGGCGTGTGACGAATTATTAACGCCCCAAACAACTTGGACAATACAGGGAACAGCTTTCTGCGACCCTCCGTCATCGCTCCCCACAAACCACTCTTAACACTCGATACATTTATTTTCCTTAAAGTGGTCATATTCCCTAGGCAAAACGAAATGACAGAATGTTTGTTTTAGTTCCAGTTGGACCGCCTGTACAAATAAAGTGAAAACTTCGCATATTTTTCTGCATCGAGAATTTAATTTTCAAACCCTAAATGTTTGTAAAATATTTATTAATGTGAGAGAATACATTTAGTTGAAAGAGTAATAAAACGTAGGTATCTCATTAAATTTTAATAACCGACATTCAAGTACCACACGTCTTAAGTTTTGGTTTTCAAAGAATAATTTGCCCCTATCTCCTCAGAGTGTAAAATACTTGTAATTGAAAGTCAATACCAAAATAACTATTAAAAATAAATTAATTAGCACGATTTGATAGATTTCGCACGGAATTAAATGGCAAACTTTGACGTTGGAACTTGGAGGGCAAGAATTCATTTTGGATTCGTTGAGCTAAATAGGTACCTATTAATAAAATATCGAAATGCATAGGTAAGATATGAAGGCGGTACCTACGAAGTATGCCGGAGGCCTTTGGCATTTACTGTCGTATAAATCATATTTATGATTGTGTTCCTCTAATTACGTTTCGATGAGCATTGAAATGGATAATAAAAGTACAAATGTGTTCCGTAATTCATGTTATTCCGTTCAGTACAAAAAAAAATGTATATAAATTGGATTCATGTGTTCAAAGGCAAATATTCGTCTCTATTTATTTACAAGCAAAGCTTTCATCGTCAGAATTTCGTCGATTTATTTCATACTGCTCGTGTTTTATTATTTTTGTGTACGTAGTGGAATTTGGATTCCGGGAATACTCCATAGGTACAAACACAAAGTCACAAAATTAAAAATACCAATACAAAATTCTTGTTAACTCTGATATAATTGTATCGCAACTGCTATCATTTCACCATTTTTAACCCCCGACGCAAAAACGACGGGTGTTATAAGTTGGACGTGTCTGTGTGTGTGTGTGTGTGTCTGGGTGTCTGTCTATGGCATCGTAGCTCCCGAACAAATGAACCGATTTTGATTTTGTTTTATTTTGTTAGAAAGATGAATAAAGGAGGGAGTGTTCTTAGCTATGTTGGATAAAAATCGATCCAAGATGGCCGCCGTCACAAAGATTTGGATTTTATGTTTTAACACAACTCCCACAATATGGGTATCATATAAAAGGGCTTCAGTAGCAGAATATATTAATTGTGAAAAATTTCAAATCCAAGATGGCCGCCGTCAGAAAATGACGAATAACCTATTTGTTGTTCTAACTGCCTCAATATAGGTATCAAATGAAAGAGCTTTAGTTGTGTCGGGGGTTTTTTAAATTTTCAATTTAATTTTTTATAAGTTTTTTCAAATACGTTGATAGGGGCCATTCATTGTTCTTTGACATTGTAATAACCTGATGTGAGGCTGAGGCTAGTGGCTAATGTGGCTATACAGCAAATAAACATATTGTTACGTTAGCGTTGGGTTGCTAAAATCTGTCGATTTTTTTAAATCCTATTATATTTTTCTGATGCCACTCTTGTTAATACTTTAAAGTGAATTTAAGTCGCATCACTGGAGAAGAAATAATTCCCGCGGACCCTCGGCCACCAGCATCACACACGTGGCGGCAGTCCCTCCAGTCATAACCGGTCAGTCAAGGGTGCTTTCAATCACGTCAGATGATGTGCGGATTTTATTATTATTACAATACGCCTTAAAGAGCCTAAATTAGGGTTTGTAATCGGGAATTCCACAGTACTGAAATAAAACCAAGAATATCCCGGAAAACTGCAAATAAACAACAACCTTGATTTTTTCGGTGTCTCGGGGGAGACCGTGATGGCCGTAACTGTGTCACATGTCGAGAACGAGGTGGTGTGCTGTGTAAAGCTCTCAGCCTAACCAAAACCACTAGATTGTCCATGTCAGCACATTCACAGTCGGTAAACCCACAGTCGGAACTGGACTAGACCGTACCGCTAATAATCGTGCTTACCGTTTAATTCATTCTCATCTGGCGCGGTATCGAAAGAGAGTTCTTCGTACGTATCACTTTCATGTAGAATCTAGATCCTATGGAATTTGGTATAGTATCTATCTAGTAAAGATTCTTCTCATCAAGGTAACTATGTGTTATCTACATCCTGCATGCTCTGCAGTCGCTGTTCGATTTTATGTTCATCCTCATCAGTGTTTTGTTCGTGGTATAGCACTCCGTTTACCGCTCCTATGAGCTCCCGTAAGTCCTGGATAAATTCGAGTCGATAATTCTTTACTCGATTTTTTCCGATGCTAAATATTCAAAAGCCGATTCGAGTCGCGTCGCTGGAGAGGATAAAAAACCCTCGCGGGCCCTCGGCCACCGCGGCATTCCCCGGACGTTGCCGCTAGGCGTTTCCGATGATGTCCGGATCTTATTAGAATGCGTCCTGAATTTTGAAAAGGTGCGCGAAAGATGGATGCTATCGATGGTGTCACCAAATTAGCCCTCTGATGTACTTAGTACTGGAAAGTGTAAAATTGACTTTCATGATGATGATATGTTTTAACGGGGCGTGAGTAGGTATAAGTAAAATAGATAGGCATACTTGTCTATTAGTAGCTTAGTCTTACAAATAAACGACAATACAAAACTACTTGTTATGTAGCGCGCTGCTTTTTTATAGTTTTGAATCTATTATGTTTGGTAGAGACAACATCTGTCAAATTGAACCAAACGTTTTATAAACTTTATTACTTACTTAGACAATTTAACATGTCTAACGGCCGCACTCAGAGACGTCATTTAAGCTAATGTTCATTAACTTTAGTATCGGTAGTCTTTATGCGTATCGAAATAAGTGTCAATATTTTTTCTTAAGTAGCTAACTAAGTTAATCAAACTCTTACTTACTTAGTTTCCTTTTATGTGTGGCTGATCGTCCTATGAAACAGGACTGCCAATTAATTAGAATATCGAAAAGGAACTACAAAAAGGCAGTATGAAATTTGCCGGGAGTCACCAGTTTATGAAAAAAACTGCAATGATATCCCAAAATTAGTTGCGTTCAAACGTTACCTATAAAATACCATGACAACATTATTTTAATGTAATTCTCATGTGCAAAAATAAAATGAATCATTGATAGGGACCCTCCCCAGGCTCCGTGGTTGGCAAGCACTTTTGATCTTTCTTTTGATACAACATAAATATTTTTTGCCTCGAGTCGGGATCCATTTTGTGTGAAATGAAATACGGGGCGAGTGTTACCTTCCTTACGCGTCCCTTGTAAGGGGTGCGATTTTGTGCTTTAAATCGAATCGTATGTGCTGAAGTTAGTATTGTTATCCTACAAGGCCTGATTTTTCGAGTTATATGACAATTCAAGAGACTTTTTACCATTAAAAATAAGTTTACGTACGCACTCAACCTAAGAAACTATGTTTTATTACTAACATACTGAAGCTCGGCTTAATAAAAAGCGTGTTGAAGAACTTCAAATCGATCTTCGCAAAGATGAATCGCCAACCCCGGGCCGGGAATCTTGAAAGTGAATAATCGCAGATTCTATTAGACTTCACCCTTAATCCAATTTTATTTATGTGAGTGGTTCTTTAGGTTCTTATGAACGTAATTGTCTTATTGTTGTGTACCTAATAGCATTTCTTGGATGGAAATTGTTTTTCTATTTTTAGACGTAATTTTTGTAACGAAAAGATTTTTATTGGTAGTTAGTCCAATCTTGTAAATGTTATCGGATTGCCTATAAGGTGAAGATGGCAAAGGGCGCCTAGCGGTCAAGTTTTTCTTTTACTGTGATAGGTGGCAGACGAGCAGACGGATCACCTGATGGTAAGCGATTGCCGCCGTCCAGTGACACCAGTGGAGTCACAAGTGCGCTGCCAACCTTTAACCCCCTTTCCCCCGGATTGGGCCTCCGGTACCCTCACTCATGCAGCGAAACACACAGTGCTGCTTTACGCCGGTTTTCTAGTGAGGCCGTGGTATCACTCCGGTCGAGCTCATTCATGCCGTATTGTGGCTCTCCCACGGCCAAAAGACATCTTACAACGAAACTATATCATAGTCTTAGACAATTATCTAAGATCATAGTAGTTCTTGGTGATAGTCACTAGTTTACATTTAGTACTTTTTATAGGCGCATTTTGTCACCTTCAGCTTGATCCTATTGATGAAATGAAAGTTTATAAGTAAATTAAAGACCTTTAATAAACTAGTTTTCGACCGTAGGTATCGCCGTCTAGATTTCAGACTGCCACATAAAATTATTATCTTTTTGGAATGAACTTTAAAGTAATTGTTTCACTAATTTCCATTTCATGTCAAGTAAAACTGGTGCTACAGTTTTGTGTCATGCAAATGCAAAAAGTTTGACATTGAATGATGTAAGAAAATTTGGATTCAATCCAACATTTGCTTAGAGATGCAATAGTCATCCTCAACTAATAAATAAATTAATACCTCAAATATGTGAAGAGGAAAATTGATGATGTTGTGACAATAAAGTTGACTACCCGTTTTGATCAGTGGTAGTGAACGGTTGCCTCTGGTACAAGGATTGCGCGTTCGATCCCCGCACAGTACAGACATTTGTGTGCATGAACATGTCTGTTTCTATTGGTCTGGATGTTTTATATGTATTATAAGTACGTATTTACAAAAGAAAAGTATTAAATGTATATATACTCGTACTTGTAATTCCGCTATTGATTCTGATACCCGTAACACAGGTGCTTGAGCTAGCTACCTATCTCGGAGTCAAATCAATGTATGTAAGTATGTGATGTTGTGAAATATTTATTTATTTTTAATAAAATATACAGACAACGACACGTTGACCAATCTGTTTTTTTTTCATCATTTTTCACTTTAATTTTGAAGAATATGGATTCAATATACATTTTGGAATTTTATCAGATTGTGTAACGCAACGGTTGTCTGTACACAGTGATAAATAAATCTCCGACTACTTATAATAACAAAAACATTGACATCATAACTTAGATATTAATATTTTTGTTATAATAAGTACTTTTCCATTCCGGTCCAAAGGTTTTCAATGACTTCACTAAACAATAACATCCTCTAATCCAAAGTGTAAGCTGAAATCTTGTTTGCAATGCACTAACGGCCTCAACTCCGATAAACTGCAGCATGATATGAGAATATTGTTATTCCTTACAGACTCATGTTACTTTACTTGGTAAGTAGCCTATCTAACAAGACTAACAAAACTTGGCGTCTTGCAGAAACCCGGTAATAACACTTCAACTTCAGATTTAGTCTCTTATTTGAAATAGGTACATTCTTACGCTTTATTATGCCTGTTTCATTCAATTTGCTGTTCAATCTGAAATATATTTTGTCCAGATTTATCTTCAATCTATATTGAATCAAACAAATGTGTTAGATGTTAATGGAAAAAGACTATGAAGCAATTTGAGAGATTCTAGTAACACAAACATGTGGTTGTTGTACGGACAGCCATACATCAATCTTCAATCGATTCTCACCTCAACGTCAAACGCGTTTAGTTTTAAATCAATTGAGGTTTGAAAGATTAAGATAAGGAATTTTAAGAGGTTAAGAAGGCTCAAAGTCACCCAGAGAGCAATGGAAAGGGTATCGCTCGGTATGCTTGCGTGACCGTATCAGGAATGATGAGATCCGCAGGAGAACAAGGTCAAAGACATAGCCCAAAGAATTGCATGCCTAAAGTGGTAATGGGCAGGGCACATTGCGAATTCAGACGGCCGGTGGGGCAGAAAGGTCCTCGAGTGAGCGTATAGGAGGTCGAAGCCGTGGCAGGCCCCCCATAGGGTGAACCGACGATCTGGTGAAGGTCGCGGGAATCCCTTGGATGCGGGCGGCACAGGACCGATATGTGTGGTGATCGTTAGGGGAGGCCTATGTCCAGCAGTGGACGTATATTGCTGAAATGATGATAATGATTTGTCTGGCTATTCTAATAATAAAAAAATAACCTGATATAATGTGGTTAATAACAATAATAATATCCTCCAACCGATTACGGCTACGGCGGCCAATCTCAACGATCAGCCACGTATGCAGAATATATTATAGTGCTCAAGTGTGTGCACTTTCTATTCCCTTACCTTATTATTTGTATACACAATAAGTATTATTGTTTGGTATAGCAATTCTTTGCAATCTATTCTTAAGTAAATAATACACTTAAAAATTCACCGTAGGGCTCAGGTGGGACTCGAACCCAAAGTATATTACAATATTGATGAGACTATCGTCGGCTCATGACGATTCAAGCACTTACAAAATTCGTCGTCTCAGCAAGGGGTTCGGATAGCATAAATGGTTAGTGCAGCCACCCGGACTGTGGAAGGTTGTGGGTTCGAGTCCCACCTGAGCCCTACGGTGAATTTTTAAGTGTATTATTTACACAATAAGTATTTCTAAAACCATTCTTCCTATGGTTCTTAGAAATGCTCTGCGTGAGTTCAGACTTAGGGCCTATTCTCGTGCACTCGACATGGAAGTCGAATGAGAGATTTCCATACTTTCGTTCATTATAAATGTCGAATTCGATATGTATCACGTTCCGGGAAGTGGGCTCTTTATGTGCGTAGGACTCATCATAGTATGTCACTGGGATCATGAAAAGTACTTAAAAACCAATTCGATAACTTTACTAAATAATTGCACAATATTGTAATACAAGATTAAACTTTGGTTTGCTTGATATAATAAAAAATAAACGTCTCATCCGACTACAGTGCGACCACGATCAGAAGGCACTTCAGTGACATTAACAGGGAGGCGTTGTAAAACGTATTTTCTACGTGGAATTGCCAAAACAGCATTAGATCCGACTTTTACCGCGTGTCAAATAACCGCGATCGGGCTGTATTCGTTTCAAAGTTAAAAGTATGAGGGCAAATATTATGTATAGAATTTCTTTTGTTGAATTACCGGTTCTACCTACAGAGCGCGTAACTTAGTACATATTGTATTGCATATCTTATTAAAGATAGAGTAGCGAGACGCATTCCACTACTCCGAATTGAACCATAAATTATAACAGCGTAGAGATAAATTACGGTTGTCAAAAGCGAACTAATAAACGAGCATAATTTATCAATTAACAAGAGTGTGTTTTGAATATAGCTTTATGTCAATTTCACTGTTTTGTCTAAAGCTATAGTGTAAGTTCGTGAATTAATGTTATGCAGTAATTACTAATAATTTTCATCAATTTATGAGAAACTCTTATAAACTTCGTCATAAAGCATGACAAACCCGATTGGAACAGTGGTAGTGAACGCTGCCTCTCATACAAGGGTCGCGGGTTCCATCCACGCACAGTACAAACATTTGTGTGCATGAACATGTTTGTTTGTATTGGTCTGGGTATTTGCTATGTATTATAAGTATGTATTTACAAAAGAAAAGTATTATATGTATGTATATATTTGTAATCCCACTGTTGATTCTGATATCCGTAACACAGGTGCTTGTGCTACCTATCTCGGAGTCTGATCAATGTATGTGATGTTGTGAAATACTCGTATTTATTTTAAATAAAAAATAAATAAAAAAAACCAATCAAATCCGAGACAAAGGCTTGCTAACTTCCACTCCTCCCAATCCAGTCTTTGTTAATAACTCGACGAATTAGCTGTCACGCTGAAATGGCAGTGAGCTGGCCTCCTCTGCCGTAGATCTGACTAGAATCGTGAAAGCAGATGTGTCTTGGAGTAGACCGTGGTTATACCAGCATAGACGTTGTACAGAATTTAGTAACGATAGCTACACTGGCATTGGCACACATCTGTTTTCAAGTAGACGATCTAGGTATTACGAAACCTTCAAGAAGACAGATAAGAGCGTACTCCTTTTTAATAGAGCGCACTTGCTGACTCCTTTGGTGTTGCAGGTGTCCATGGTCGGCGATAATCACTTATCATCAGGTGATACACCAGTTAGTCTGCACCCAATTTCATAAAAAAATCACCGCTTCCCGTTCGTGGGTATCTCTGGACAGGGGCATAGTGTAGGCCCTGTCACTCGTTGAACTGCCTGATCTTAGGAGCACTGTGGGTAGGGAATAGAAGTGGAAAGCCCAAAATAGCAGCGCAGCATGAAGGAGGCCTACATAATTAGCAATGGATGAAAAAGGCTGTTGATGACAGTCTCGATGGCACGCCGCCCATGAAACTCTGCGAAATTAGAGAGATCTCTAATGCCCAACGCATTAGCGATCTCTCTGATTTCGCAGAGGTTACGCTTTAGGTAAAGTCGTAGCCGCCGGGAAATACTCCTGCCACAAGCAACACCGCATTTCGTAGTGTCCCTGCCTCATCATACGCCAAAGTTCGTGAATTTGATCCCCTTCTCTCTCGACAAACATTTGTGTGATGCTTAGTGTCTTGTAATTCCCCTATAGTCTGATATACGTAACGTAATTAAGCTTCTTAGTACGGAATCTAGGTCAATGTATTTATTTTATCGATTGGAAGGGAACAAAGAGTTAATAAAATGAAGCTAAAGTTTTAATGCAGACAAACAACGGTACTTACTACACCGACCATAACAATGCCGTGCCTCGACTCAATAAGGCAAACCATACATCAAAACTTTGTAACCTAACAACTGGCTTATAACTTGACAAAAACAAAAGGTGTCTTGCATTAATCAAGCCTTGCTATAATCACACTGCCATTATTACTTAGCCGTGCTCAATTTGGCTTTGTTAGTAACGTCACTGTGTTCATATCCAGTAGCTTGACATGAATATATTGTTTTAAACTTTCATGGGCACTAGAATAGTTATTTATGTTCCTTTGATGTATGTATTTTTGAATTGCCGATATTTCAGCTCTGTTGCAAGCGCCATGGTCACGGAGTAACTGAAGTTTTTGCGGGTAAGTTGTTACTGGCAGGCAAATCAGTCGAACCTCCTTCGCAGTCTTTTACTTTACTACGAACACCTGCGGTACCACTGTTCACTAACTCACTATTTTCTCGCACCTGTTCTCGACACACAACACTCACAGTTACTTGGCCGCGAAATGACAATTGGTTTAGTTTTACGGTTATTACATTTTTCAGATGAAGTCTCAACGGCCAACATCACACCACAGACATTTGCGACAAAATGTATAATAAAACGCGTTCTAATCACACAGTCATACGCTCGTGTAGGTGAACGCGTACCATGCTTGTGTGAGTGAGAAGACATTGTAGGGTAACTGTGAGGTAACCGAACGAGGTGGGGCTGCATTTAGCGAGAGACAGGGAATGACTATACTGTAAAAGTAGATTATATGGATTCCAAGTCAACACTGAGGTACAGAACGAGGCGCGAGACGCTATACGCCTGTTCGCTGTACTCTTTCAGGATAGCTGTTGAAGCACGGACGCCCGTGTTACACTGTACCCGTCATATACCCGAACATAATATTTGACGCACTACCTTGACAACCTACAAGGCCATCGAAGGCACTCGTCTTATTAGGCTCAGTGTCTTGCTACTGGCTCTCTTTATACTTTGTATTTATAGTTATTAAGTTGAGAGAATTCAGAGATTGACCACAAAATAAATTATATGTACTAAAATTTTCAATCAATCTCTATGACTACTAAGCATCGGGGATACCGTTTCCAATAATATCAGAGAAACCAAAATAGGGTTTCCAGATTGTGCTAGATGGCATGTGAAAAAGTGCTACTAAGGAATTTCCAAATAATTCTTAAATTGGACAAAAATAAAAATATCAATCTTTTCGTCCGTTTTGGTCAAATCATGAACGCAATTCGTTATACACTATTCACGTTACAATCTAAATAGAAGCTAAGAGAGTTAACGAGAAAGTCAAAAGGGCCTTTTTCTGAGAATAAGAATAAACAAAATAATCAGGTGTTCCGTCTGCTCGTCTGGCACCTATCACATAAAAAAACAGTCTAAAAATATAACTCGATACCTACTACGACAGCAGGAACGGGACCAAATGTTAAAAGAGACAAATGTTATATTAAGAAATTGGGATTTGAGTTTGACCTTAACTAACCTGCTCCGTGTTTCAAGTTATGTTGTAGAAACGATAGTTTGCCGTTTATTGTTTTAAGATCAGGAATATATTAATAAAAACTATTAACATGTAAATTATGTATAAGTACTTATAAATAGTTTTAAATTACTCAAATGTATGACGACTTGTACAACTGTTGTGTACAAACTATTGGGTTTATGGGAGTCAATAATACACTTGTTTACTGTTACTAAACGATATGTTTATTAATCGTAATGAGCAGAGTCTACAAACGACAACATATGAGTATAGATACGACTGGACTCATAGAGTTATACGACTGAACTGACAGAGTCATCCCTCAGGATTCAATCTCTAAATATTCGTATAATGAACCTTATTAACAAGTCAACAAGAGGGACTCTATTACTATGCAATTAAGTACAGATTAGCATGGGACGAGTTTAAGTTATTTTTGATGTTATCCAACACAAACAAGCCTATGCAAATAAATAATTATTTGATTAGGTTTGATTTGATTTAACAACCACTATTACTATCGTATTATTGGTGCCAAATAAACATTTTCCTAATTCTATTAGAAAAAAGTGCTTAATCGAATGTTACTTAAAAACCTGCAAAGAAATATTTTTTATGTTAACACGTTTGAGGGATTTTAAAAACATTACAACAAACAATACGCTGTTTCTCTCATCCACCCAAAAGTTGTCTGGGAGAAAATTATTGTATTTTTTATCATCATGTATCCCATATTTTATCTTGCTTTTTCTCTGCTTTATGTGATAGGTATGGTCTTTTAATTTGCTTTATGCCTTAAATAATATCTAATATAGTGCTAAATCTAGCACTTCCATGGTTAAGTTGGTAACATAGAAACCCAATAGTTATCGTAGCGAGCATTTGATATCAGGCTGTACATTAGGAGCGCCCACGCGTGTCAAAACCGCCACAGACGATATTATTAAGCCAAATCGTTCTTAGTTTTATGCTCTCCCAGTGCCCACCTAACAAATGTGACGCGGCGGCTCTTAGATAGGGTTGCCCTAAGCTGAATACGGTTTATAAACATTCTCAAATTCTTGGCAAGATCCCAAGTCAATATTTCATGGAACGTTTTGAACTATTTCATTTCTAATTGGGACAATGAGATGTCTACGAAGTTGACGCTATACAAATTCCAAGACTAATTTGTGATAATAACAGTCTAAACCCAATAATGAATTAGTGCTCTATTGTTAAAGAATTAATACTGTAGTAAAGTAAAGTATCAGCCTATATACTGTCCCACTCCAGGGCAAAGGCTTCCATCATAGAAATCAAGTTATTAGGATTAGGCTTAATCACCACGCTTGCCAAATCCGGATTGGTGATCACTAACCCGAGCTAAGTTCGACAAATTCGAAACATACTTTTTGCCTAATTGTAGAATTATTAGTGAAATTTAGAAGAAATAAATTGAATTAAATATTTATTTATAATCTTCTACGACACTACCAATGTGGCTTTGGCTACGGCAAAATTATGTTTATACACTGTGCTTGCGGTTGGACACTTTCTTTATTGAGCCAATTTGTGTCACTTTGAATATGTGTGAAGCCAAGGGCAAACCCATCTTCAATAAAAAAAATGTATTGCTTTTTGGTATTGTATTTTTTATTCAATTTGTAAACACAATTCTCGAAGTTCAAAATTTCTATGGATGAATTGGGCTCTGTCTTTCGGCTATAGTCCGTAAAATGTAGCTTGATAAAAATGACAGCCATTGCTGTCACAGGAAAATAATCTTTAAGTCTATAGTAATAAAATTATATGTAATTAAACTTGGTTAACTGACAAACCTTATGGTTTTTGAATTAAAAGTCAAGTGACATCTGTCATTATAATTAAGCTATATTTCACGGACTACGGTGTAGTGACTTTAGATTTTAATATTTTAATCTTGCTCTGGCAACCCTAAGTGCATAAAATATATCGTGGCGAGATAAAATAAGAATCGGGCTCGCATATTTGATGCGATGCGTTTAACCTTGCCTTTTCTATTTCAACGAGATTAGATAAGATTTACAAAGGGTTCTAGCCATTTTTATCTCCCATTCTATGTTTATAGCGAGTAATAAAAGATTATAGTTCGTAATGATTGTGTTTATCTGTAAAATATTCATAGCTTTATGGTTACAAGCCTTTTATGGACGATGCATACCTACATACATAATTTTTATAATAGTTTTCATACAAATAAGATAATTTAATTAGCGTCTCTAAATTTAAATATTAATTGCTCTAGGTATATTCATGCAATATCTACAAATCCCAAAAAACGAATTCTCGATGTCCTAAGAGCAAACTAAAAGTAATAAAAAAAACTGTATAAAAACTTTAATGATTCATATCTTCTTTGTGCCCAAATAAATGGCAATTCCACTAAACTTATAAACATAATCAAACATCATTAAGACCCACGCAAACAAAACAATTATTCACCGTTTAAAACTCATCCATTACTGAAGACCAAATTGATGTTTACGGTGACGGACGCCCGACATTTGGCATTTTGCATCGAACAAAAGTTAATTCATTCGAAACAAGTTTTCTAACGGTTAAGTTAGTTTCAAAAGCACGTCTTTAACGATCGTCGAGACTGGAGTTTGCATAACGCCATGCCATTAGAAAAGGTAAAAGTTTTAAGGAGCTAATTAGGTATCCGAGAGACTCATTGTAAGTCAGCGGCATAACTCCGAAGTAAGTTTCCATGAGTTCCATTCCATCACCACGTCGGAACAAAACCAATTTGTGTCCGCACGGAGTGGCTTGGTACGTGAGTCGAGTCGTAGGTGTCTATTAGCGCCCCCTAGTTACATATGTTAATACTACACGTATTTGTCAGCCAGATGCCGAATCACGACCCTCAGAGGTCACTCGATAACACTTCCCTAATCTCGAGTTCTCGCCTCTTACACGTGCGTCTTTACGACGCGACCGCATACGACCTAATTACCCGACTACGGCAAATCCAAAAAGGAAGGGTTATGATTTTAGCAGTCTATGTATATATGTTTGTATGTTCCAAGATTCTGCCTAAACTACCCAGCCGATTAGGATGAATGATGAATGGATTGCTTATTACTGTAACCTAGGCTTATATTTTATTTGAAAATAATATCATAAATACCAAAGATTTTTTAAATTATTTTATTTTTAATTAAACAGTTTCCTAATTCCTACAAGCGCTATACCCCGAATCGTTAGCGCGGCCATGATAACAAAGCCATATTTTGATTAGGTAGGCAGTTATGAATACTTGGATAGTTGGAAACAAAGTAACATTGGCGGAAATCCAACGTCATTTACAATTCTGATTTAGTACACTGCATGAGCAATTTAAAAAGTTATTCCAAGTTTGCGGTTAGGAATTCGTATTTTATTTGCTTAACCTAGTATATAAATAACAGGGGTAGAGTTTGTTTGACAAACGTATCGCACGAAGTGATAAATGAAACAGAAATGAGTCACATCGGGGGCAATAAAAACGTTTCCCTGGGAAACGTTCGCTGAAGTGACTAGCGTTATTGGCGTCGGCCCAGGAGCTGCTCATCACAATCACGGAACACAAGATATCATTTAACAACAAGTTCTCCCTCTCTGACAAGCCCGATCAATGCCTAGATTCGGTGCGAATACAGTTACAATTGGTAAATAATATCCTTTAACCGATTACGGCTACGGCAGCCGATCGTAACGATCAGCCACGTACGCAGGATATATTATAGTGCTCAAGTGTGTGCGCAAACACAAGTGCACTCTCTATTCCCTTACCCTCATATTCGATGGGACACCAGGGTGACACGACCGAAGAGGGATTGGGTGCAGGACCAACGGCTTAACGTGCTTTCCGAGGCACGGGTACCCCCGTGCAAGACCGCCAACTTCCAGACTCCGAGCAAATACTAAGGGCCGATTTTATGATCCGTAGTTACCTTTTGGTTAAATTAACTATAGTTAACTGTCTAACCAATAGTCAAAGTGACAGCGTCAAAGTGACGTAATTCCTTGTAATATAACTATTGGTTAAGCTAAATATTGTTCCGAAATAGTCATTTTCGCGATACTTGACCCTTGGTCACTTTTCTAAACCATTAGTTCAGTTTAACTACGGATCAAAAAATCGGCCCTAAGAATTTCTTACCGAAAACTTAGGTACTTACAATTTTTTGGCCCGACCCGGGGTTTGAACCGGGACATCTTACGCAGCCGTCGCTTTAAAGTGCGACCCACTAACCACTGCGCCACGTAGGCAATCGTAGTTTTGTAAATATTGTAAGCTGTTACTCCCATTCCAGGAGCCCAATTCTCGAGCTCGTGATATTTATTTTCATATGACATATATCTAAGTTAAGACTAAGTTGTCTGAAATAAATAAATAATAATAATAATAATAAGTCCGTGAGTCCAGTATGAACACCAAAATGTTTTAAACAACCATTTTGAGACAAAAAAATGTTTACAAAAAATAACAATAATATCACCAAAACAACGTTTTTTTGTATGGTTTTCAGGTGATATCCGCCATGTTTTCAAAATATCACGAGCACGAGAATTGGGCTCCTGTTATCGCATCCGTCCGATAGGCAAAGCTTTTCGCTCCACAAATTTTTATCGCAGCTCGTTTAACGATTGAAGAAATATCGCAAATAAAATAAGCCAACAAGGAGCCCCGGCAGTTTTGATAAATATCCTTTCAGCGCATTTCCATTATTCGAAGGGAGACAAATGTCCCGTCGGTTTGCTCACTCGGCGTCACGGCATTCTCTCATTAAAATGTCCCCGAGCGGCTGTCGGCGTGGCTCGTATCGTACGATTCGATACGATAATCGATTTTACTGCCGAATCGGTATAAAATCAGCGATAAGAACATTTTGTTTGTTTTAGTTCCGTCACGGTGTAGGTACACATTTCGAATCAATCAGCGGGTGCGTGTATTAACAAGTTTATTAATTGTAGTACGCCGAGAGAATAGGGCCTTTAAACTGTTAGCAATAGGCGCTAGAGACGGTGACGCTGGTATCCAATTGTTGTGTGCGGCGAAGCGGAACCGATACGATACCAGTGGGCCAACAGCAAAATAGATTTCACGAACGAATCTTTATCCTCGTCCCTTTCACACGCGCTGGCGTCTCTTTTGTTTGGATGCGACAGGTATATTCTGGTCCGTTACGGGACGGTTTCGTTGTAGGCCTCAGCACAGCACTCGCTATTTGTATTGCACCGTTCGTTCGTTCAAAATAGAATTTGTTTATACACGTGAGGTTGTTCTTTTTTTATAGAGCTTGTGCTTCTATAAAAGCTATCAGCTGTATTACGCAAATGTATACATAAGGGCTTTATTCATAAACGTTCAATAAACCTTTGTTAGCTAAAACGGTGTTATACAGGGTGTATCTGTAAACATTTACATCCCTATAACCACGTGTCCTACCAACCATTTTGTCCAACATCTTTTCTATGACTTTTGGTAATTTGGATAAAAAACTTTTTATACAAACGCGGTCACGTGACTTGGTCATTATGTATTGGAGAGTCCAAAAAATTTTTGTCAAATTTTGAAAAGTCGTAGAACAAATGTTGTTCAGAATGGTTGGTAGATCACGTGGTTAAAGGGATGTAAATGTACACAGATACACCCTGTAGAGCAGTTTTGCCATTTGAAACAACAAATGCTCAAACAAAATTTTCGAAAAAGGAATGAAAACTGCTTTATAACACTGTTTTAGTTAGCAAAGGTTTATTAAACATATAAATAAGAACCCTTACCACCTTATTACAAATCGCGATCTAAAGTTATTACCGTAATTGGAAGTGACCCTGCCTCTTACGCCAAAGGTCGTGGGTTCGATCCCCACCCTGGACAAACATTCGTGCGATGAACACTTGTGTTTGTTCAGTGTCTGGGTGTAATATATGTATTTAAGTATATATTTGTGTTCCTCTGTTGTTTGATATCTGTAACACAAGTGCTTAAGCTACTTAGTACGGAATCAGGTCAACGTATGAGATGTTGTGAGAATATTATTATTATTATTATTAATAATAATAAAGCTCATGTCATCCCGTTACAACACGCAATGATAAAATGGGAAATAGCACGAGTTTTATTCCAGGACTATCCTTAGTTCGCGATTTGTAATAAGGGGGCTCGGGTCTTGATACCCATATAAATTCAGCACTTACCTAAAACGTTAATTTATTTAGGTTAAGTAAAATTATATGCCAAAAATTATATAAGAAAACCAGCGTGAAGCAGCACTGTGCTATGTTTCGCTGCGTGAGTGAGGGTACCGGAGGCCCAATCCGGGGGATAGGGGAGGTTAAAAAGTTGGCAGCGCACTTGTGACTCCACTGGTGTCGCAGGTGTCCATGGGCGGCGGCAATTGCTTACCATCAGGTGATCCGTCTGATCGTCTGCCTACCTATGAAATAAAACATATTGTTTGGAACCTACTAATTACTTACATACGTAAACTTAAGGTTATATTATAATTAATAACAAATAGCAACCTAGATTAACAACCAGTTTAATTTGCTTTTATAGCTTATCTATCAACGTTATAATTGTATTTACTCTATAATTAACAACTTTAAGTAGATTGTAAGTGTGTCAAACGAAAAAGAAACATAATGACTGTTAAGGGTCACCCCTACAAACTTAATAACTACGAAAGTTCGGCCAAATTCCGCAAAATGGCGTGGGGGTCGCCGTAATCAACTTAATAAATGTCAATGACCTTAAAACATAATCCCCACAATAATTGTATGCTGCATATTTGGAAAACTAGTTAATTAACAGAGGCACTTATTTAGCGCATTGCAAAAGTTTGCGGCAGCCAAATCTGGCGAGCGGCCGCGGTTGCGTGGGCAGTTAAAAACAAGCCGTCAACCGTGGGAGAGCCACGCTTCGGCATTAATGGGCCGGCTCGACCTGAGTGATACCTAGCCTCATAAACCACAACGTGAAGCAGAGCTGCGTTGTGTTTCGCCCAGTGAAGAAGAAGGGGAGTTGAAAAGGTTATAGCGCACTTGTGTCCCCATTGGTCAACACCAATGGAGTCACGAATGCGTTGCGAACTGCCATATGGGTGTGTGTCCTGAAGCGGAGCTATATCTCACCATCACCGTCTGCTCATCTTCTACTTATCTTATCTTATCATCACATAAAAAAAACATTAACGCACATGAAAGGTTTGCTACACCTAAATTTGGCGAGCCGCGGTTGCATGGTGGGCAGTCAAAAACAAGTCGTTGCGGTTTACACGCAAAAGCGCGCCAATAGATTTAAAATACTATTACGCCAATACAAAGTTGATTGAGCCGCGAACCGAATGGCGGGAGTTGCTCCGGGGGTTGCCAATGCAGGGGAACTCGCACCCTGACTTTGAGGAATTTGAAAGGATTTCCTGGCTACTAACTACACGAGATGTGATTAACCGAGATTGGTGCACGTACATTACATGGTAACGCTTTTCAAAGTAGTCATATGTAGTCTAAACAGAATATTTTTATAGTTAAGTAATTAGTACGCACTTATAAAATTTATCGCGTGTTCAGGGCGTGCTAATCCGTTACTAAACCAAGATAAAAAATATAAGTAACTAAAGAGCTTAAGTAAGTTAAATTTTTATAAAATATTAACATGCATATTCAATTAAATATAAGTAATTCAAGTTTGAAGTAGTAGTGAACAATGAAGAAATATTATATAATGGTCGTTTTACTATATTGTATTGTCATTAATAAACCTACATAATTATAATTAAGTATCGTACATTATTCATAATTTATGTAACTTTAAGGATTGAGTTACAGAAACTAATTTCTTATCCAATGCAAAACAATAATTTATTACTTCGATATTAAATTTAAGAGGTACCCGACGGGATCAGACTATCATAACTTAATTAAAATTTATTCAAAGGGCTGTTTAAGACAACGTTGATATTAAATAATGAGATAATTTGGGCGATGTAGCAACACAGGGCACAGCACCGGGCTCGCCCGTGCTCCTGTAATTTGATTTGGAGTGGCGCGGAGGGGGGGAGTGGGGGGGTGTCGATCGATACCGCGCGGGGGGCGCAGCCGCCGGCAGCGTGTTGTTATGGAAACCGTAGCTACCCTCGCGCCTCCAGATTTTGTCGGTTGTCCCACTAAATTAAACAAAGAGACTCGCTGATATTATTTTCAGGTGTTCCCGGGCGGCTGTGAATGGATTTCCGGAGGGTAATGTTCGGATTTTCAACTTTAATATCTGGTAATGAGTGTTTGGGCCATTAAAACTTAATTAAGTAGGTAACTAATGCGTTAAGGGATTAAGTTACGGTGAATATCTATGAACCGGATCTATTATAAACCAATCAAGCCCGTTACGCCCACGGGCAATAGATAAGAATGTAAGTCATTTTTCTGTGTTAATTTTAGACATTTTTAATCACTAAATTATACACTTACTTTGACTTTTACACAGGCTTAAAGACAAAAATAAATGAGGGCGCCACCATCTTTCTCAAATATGGCGACACAACTTCCGGCCATAACTGCACCAGAGATCGCGTAAATTCTTCATGTTTGCGAATGTGAATAGATGCGAATTTTAAACCTAATCATTTTTTATTAAGGCGACGGGTAGGGCACACTAGCGACGCCAAACGATTTTAATTTTTAGCTACTAGACCTAGTATTTTAAACAATTTCGGGGTTACAACCTCTCGGCAAACACTTAAGTATACTATTTATTAAATAACCATGCACAAATGTTGGGTCCGTTTTTGTACGCGAAAAATTGATTCACGCCAAAAGTGGCCGCTTTGAATTATTTACACGTTGGACTCTACATGTTTTCATGGTTATTTAATAAATAGAATAAATGTTTGCCGAGAGGTTGTAACCCCGACTTTGTTTAAAATAGATCCGATTTAGTAGCTAAAAATGTAAATCGACTGGCGTCGCTAGTGTGCCCTACCCGTCACCTTAAAAGTCTAAGCACATACGTATACGTTGATTAGTTGTTTAACAACAACCCACACAACAGATTACTACAATCTGTCAAAATTCCTCGATTGACATTAAGGTGAAGAAAAGGGACTGTTGTGGGAGAGCCACGCTTCGGCATTAATGGGCCGGCTCGACCGGAGTGGCCTCACAGAAAACCGGCGTGAAGCAGCACTGTGTTTCGCTGCGTGGGTGAGTGTACCGGTTCAATCCGGGGGAATGGGGGGTTTAAAGGTTGGCAGCGCACTTGTGACTTCACTTGTGTCGCGGGTGTCCATAGGCGGCGGCAATCGCTTACCATTAGGTGATCCGTCTGCTCGACTGCCACCTATCTCATTAAAAAAAGGGACTGAAGCAATTTCACAGTTTTGTCTACTTCATGTGTGTAACACACGGTGTCATGTCGAGTTACCCTTGTTGACTTTTGGACCGTCCTTATGTCTGGGGCACAAGTGCTATTTTGCCACTGCAGGGGGGAACTTGATCTGACGCTGACTGTACATAGTACAGTCAGTTAAAGAAAAATATCTACATATAGAGAAATATTATGGCAATGTATGTATATGTCCCGTGTTTTGAAGAACCATTATTTTACACGTGTTCTTTGAACTTAATCTGTAGTTCTCGAATGGATCGTTTCTGCAAAGTTACACCTCATCATCATCATCATCATCATCATCAGCCCATTTACGTCCCCACTGCTGGGGCACGGGCCTCCCTCAATCACATGAGGGGTAATTGCCATACTCACCACGCTTGGCAGACGGGTTGGCGAGGGTTTTGATATAAATGCAGAGTTTTCCTTCTCTGGGTGCTGATGATCATGCCAGCAGCTTTACCTTAGTCGCCTTTTACGACACCTCGGTAAGAGTGAGGGTGGCCTATTCTACTCTGCCGGTACTATTCTACTCTACTAAGTTACACCTCGTTAGTATAAAATCCCTATCAATAGCTAAAGAGTTAGAAAGTATGTTTTATTCCATTGTTTGAAACAAGTTCCCGTCAACTTTTTCGTCTTAGCGCTCTTCGTGGTTTCTAAATATTTAATTTCTGTTCCATTTTAAGTTTCGTTAAGAGTCCTTTAACGGTTCAGTGATGCCACCAACAGATTTTTACTGATTGCGCCGCTAAACGTGAGATTGAGTCCTCAAAAGATATTTCAACGACAGAAATAGAATGTTTAATTTTTATTTTCAAATAAAATTTACTTATGTTTTTGTGGAAAACATCATAAAGTTCGCTATTTCTGTTCTGTAAACTTACAAATTCCAACTGGTAGATGCATTCTATGATGTTACGCATTGCCTAAAAGATGTCTGATTCTTAATTGATAGAGATTTGGAAAGCTACATTATCCTTGAGTATGAAATTAAATTATACTGCGGAAAAACGTTTCTTCGCCGGCATACATAATTTTAACTAGAATTAATTTAGACGGGGATTGACACATTATTCCCTCAACCATATTGGTTGAGTGAAATGATGGCTGACACGTACGTCATACTTGTGAACAGGTGCCACCTTTGGGCAATGGTCTGCTTCGGTTTACCTCATAATATTTATTTTATTATTATATCCTTTATTTTATTTTGTGTAACAATTAAACTGTATGGCTTGGTATGATGATGACACGACATAGTATGAAAGTTTGGCGATTAAAAAGAGTAACTGGCGAGTTTCTTGCCGGATCTTCTCGACCAGAAACAACTTTTCGAGCCGGTGGTAGAATCGCATTATGTTTATTTATTTCTTTAGTATATTTTATGTATCAACATATATATGTATTAACATGTAAATTATACATAAGTACTTATAAATAGTTTTAAGTCATTAAAATGTATGACGATTTGTAAGTGCTGTGTACAAGCCTATGCAAATAAAGAATTATTTGATTATTTGATTTGACACGTTTAATAAGGGATACAATATTTTGTACTCACATAATTTGCTTGACGTTTCGGCTACGTTACAGCAGCGGTGTTCACAAGTGGACTATTATTGATGTAAATTTCGTGTTATTCCCCGAAAATCTAAATAAAATATGAAACATAATGTCAGTTCTCGCAGGTAAAGCTTCAAGCGGATAGCTAGTCTGTACAAATGGTAATAAACGAGTTCTACAATGCCAAGAATTACGGTAAAGGGTCTTTGTAGCTAGTAAAGTGCTCACTTATTATTATAATGATTTCTCACATTAGTAAAGAGGTTAAAGATAATGTTGAAGGCAATTACTATGTACTTGAGTGATTAAATCGTGATTTAATATTGACGTGAATCATGCATAACCACAAATTACTGTATCTTTTTGAGAGCTTGAAATTGATTTTCTATGATAGCGGTATACGGAAGTTGTTTAACTTTATAGCCCTATATTAAAGCGTTATTTCTGTTATTAAGGCAGGATAGTTGATTTTATACAGATAGAAATAGTAAAAATAAGGAAAATCTGTTCTTTCTTAATAATACAGATTGCGCTGTCTTATTATAGTGCAGTGTAATGTTACTAACGATTAAAGCTAACTATACTCCTTTCGATTTAGCATGATATGGGTGACAGATGTCAAAATCTATACATTTTTCACGTTAATCTCTTTCTAACGTGTGACTCGCGTATACTCTCCTGCTGTCACCGATATTATGACCAAGCGAAAGGAGTATAAGAGCCCCATTATCGCTCCGGATCAGTGGCGTCGTCATCGGTTTTTTATTTATAGTAATAAAATAAGGGTACATTACTTAAAAATTATACTTACGTATGATTATTTTGACATGAGTGTGTGTGCAAAATAAGCTTAAAAAACACAAACGATCATTTATTTTAAAAGTCATGATATTTTTTTTCATTTATTGTATTAATTAAATTCATTACAATCAATAAAAACCGATGGCATCGCCACTGATCCACAAAAGGGCTCTTAAGTTATTTTATCAAGCTATTTTATGCGTAGATAGTTACTGTCGATGCTATATTAAACGGTACTATATGCTATAATAATTAGTACGCATGACGCTTGACCGTGGGAGAGCCACGTTTCGGCATGAATGGGCCGGCTCGACCGGAGTAATACAACGGCCTCACGGCGTGAAGCAGCACTGTAGTTTCGCTGCATGAGTGAGGGTACCGGACGCCTAATCCGGAGGAAAGGGGGGTTTAAAGGTTGGCATCGCACTTATGACTCCAATGGTGTCGCGAGTGGCGATGGACGGTGGCAATCGCTTACCATCAGGTGTTCAGTCTGCTCGTCTACCACCTATCACATAAAAAAAAGAAAAACACGCATCAACCAAGTATTAAAAAAAAGCTAATTTTTATTTACCATAGCCTAACAATGTTTTCAAACTACGCTTAAGTTGATAAAAACTATCAAGAAATAGTTCATACTCGTATAAATAAAATACAGTTCCCCTAGTAACTGAGAACATCTATATTCTACTTATCTTAGCCCCTACAAAATGAGGTCGAATTGAATAAATGTTCAACAATGTGTAAGTGAAAAGGATCTCATGATTCATGGACCAAAGATCTCAAAGTAATGGGCTGCTTTCTGTATTTCACGTTAAAGATTTTTGCTTATGGGAGATACTGACGCGGTTTCTAATTAAAAAAAACTAAACGCAAGAGACGCTCTCATAGTGGTAAAATGTCTCTAACTTCTATAATAAAAGAATTATAAAACAAAAAACATTATATGGTATACATTACCATGATAACTAACAACTAAAATTGGTTTGAGCTAGATCTAGCACCTAAGTAGTTTTTTTTAATACGTTATAAACCGTAAACCTCAATTTACCTTTCATATTATGTATCGTACTTGCTGCTAAGTAACTAGAGGTTTCGATCCCGGGATCCCGATCATATTTTAGTCCCGAGAGATTGGGGATTAAATTCAATAAATCCCGGGATTTTATGGATTTATATATTTTTTTATAGGAGTAACAATATGAAAACTATGATTACTGAAGCATATAAAGAAACTGATCTTTCTAAGATCATTTAACAAGAAATGAATCTTTATGAGGCTAGTTTCACAGTAGATTATAATTTAGAGAAGGCTTATAAAAAAATATTGACGATTCCTCCAACTTCCATCGAGCCTAAACGCGTTTTCCGCTGCTTCATATTTGTGCAACAAATTAAGAAGTATGCTGTCGGTTGAGACGTCGGATGCGTTGTTATTCCTTGGATTTTATTTTCGTGGCTTAAATAAGTGAACTATAGTTTATATTCTATTTGTATTTGATATAAAATATGAGTCCTATAATGTACATTGATCTCTTTTAAATAATTTGAAAAAGTAGATTTTTTTTAAAGTTTATTGTAAATATTTCTTACAGGAAATTATAATTTTGTTTTTTTGAAGATTTAAGTCAAGATGTAAAGGAAAAGGTTAATTTTGATATGTTTTTTGCAACCACTTTCTATTATTACCTATACAATCCCGGGACTTCCCCGGGATCCCGGTATTAACTGTTGATAATCTCGAAATCCCGGAAGTCAATTATGCCAAGTTCTTAATGCATGAAAAGTGTTTTTTTTCTGCATTAAGAATACAATTTTATCTGATTTGCACATTACACGTAGAAATATGGTCTTCAATCTTCAATCAAAATAAAAATATACCACAGTAACTTTATGGTTTTTTATAGGAATTATTAATCTTGTTGTGTCTAGAAAAAAAAATCAATTTTATTATTATTATTGAAGTAATGGAAGCCCAAGCGTTTAATGTTACAGCTAACGTTGCTTTTTAACTGAAAAATCCAAACGCAGCATAGAAACACTGAGTACACTCGTTAACTTTCGGTGTCATCATCTGCATTCATTTTGCAATAATTCACTATTTAGTTAAAGTAAGCATTTTATTGTCCCGATTGCCACCGGCAATTGCGAAACCAATGCCACTAACAGACCAGGTGTAACAACAAAGAGCTTGCATGTTCGTAAAACGAGCACATGTGTATCCAATTCAATACACGGTCAATTTGTGTTGTGCATACCTCAATTTAAAAAATATTTTTTATATCGTTGATATTTCGAACAAGCGAATTCATAAACTATCTTCATATTTATTTTATAGGGCTTGTCAGCCAAAGAAACAAAGAAATCGATATTTGCCTACCGGTTTTGTAGATGAGAAATATATCACAGAAACCATTAAAGAGACATGTGCCACACAGAACCTATTGTTTAAGCTTGAAATACGATTGTTTACGTAGCAGGAAACTATCGAAACTAAGATATCTCTATCGAGAACAGCGGAGTCGAGTCGAGTACTAATGAATACTGTGTCCTTGTGCGAGTGCCGTGTTCTCGGTGCGGCTCAATTCAATAGGCTCATTTAAATTGGCTAGAGTGCAGATAACCAGACATGAAAGGGCGGACGGTGATGCTAATACTTGCACTTAACCCGGCCTGCGGCACCTTGCGCGCCCCGCCAAACTGGTTCCACCGACCTTCCTCCGACCACGGCCACAATGGAACTTCGTACAGTGAAGAATCTCCGTCTCCGGGAATACCTCACGACGCGCATGTTCACCTTGATTTCGTAATTAGACATTAGGCTGTGAAGAGGCAAATAGGTACTTTAATAGTCACCGCATCTGATCATGTCTGGACAATGAACTCGTGCTACTGAACCTTGTACTATCCTTGGGGTAATGTAAATCTTCAATAATAAATAACGTATGAGTGAGTACATTTACAACTTCCGTTTCTTACCTATATGAAAATATCTCTAAGATTAAATGACTACATAATGCAATAATGTTCATGGATTCATGGGCGTCGTTGATTACTTTTCATCAGGTGACTCGCTTCCTCGTTTGTCGCCTCGAGCATAAAAAAAAACTTTATTGACAAAGCGCTACCCAATCACAATTCAACTTAAAAGGGGATGGCTGCATTTAATCAATGGGTAAGGGTTTTGTACTTCAAACTTGGTACAGATTTCGTCATTTACGAAATTCGAGTTTCGAAAATAGAATCTCCTCCTCTTTGACTCAGGAAATCATCGATGCGAATGAAACATACGTGACCGCTGTTTATGTTGTCGACTACGGATCATCTTTACACTGTGCCAGTACATACCGTCTCGCTCCAGCACGCTCATGCAGCCCTGGTACCGCGATCGACACACTCGATTACGATTTGATTCGACCGCGATGAATTTCGATCGAATTAATTAACGATTTACCTTCCAATCCTTTCCAATCTGCCCTTTTAAATTCCCTCGGGGTTTATTGTGCATGATATTTACAAAAAATAAGGTGAAGATAACTTTTTACGGTATGAAATAATGATATTTACATTATGGTGTCCACGTTTGTATTCTTCGACTTTTTAAGTCGGTTTTGTATACCTAGTTCCGCCCTGAGACCTCAGGGAAAGAGTAGGTTCGGATTCCCTGTTTTCCCTGTTCCCTATTTACATATTCATATGTCAATTATTATTAGAATTGGTAGAATTATGCATAAAACGAAACTACATAAAATAGCTGTGTCTTCATAGCAAAGCAAACCAATAATTTTCATATTTGAATTTAAATTTCGTATATGACTTGACTGTCATTAAGTTAGTAAATAATTGATACCATCTACAAACACAGTTCGCGTTTTTAGATTATGTATGATCTGATAATGCAAATGTTATCTGATCCTAAATGTCAACACTGCGTAATTAAATACGATCATAAGCATAGGTATAGTGATATAGTAGGTATTTAAACTGTTTCAAAGGAGACTTAAATACTCTGAAAGCTGTATTACTTTCCTTCGTTTTTATTTAGACAGCTCCTCCGGGAACAAGACGGGCGGAGGGCGGAAGCAACTTTGTCGAATATAACTAGTTGCAGTATTAGTCCAACCATTCTTGTAACTTTAAATATTTGAGAAATGCAATATTTATTTTGAATTCTCTTTGTTCTTTTACTGCTTACTGTTTTAATAATATGCGGTGAAACTTTTGATGGTTATTTTTGTACTTAGATTTACTAAGTTTATAGTGCCTACCAATCGGTATTCAGTGTAGAATTGTACCTACATATTTAACAACAGCTACACAGGGTTACTTACAATCTGTCAAAATTCCTTAATTGATATTGAACCATCAGGTGATCCGTCTACTCGTCTGTCAGCTATCAAAAAAACCAAATGTGTTTAACATTGAGGAGAGAATCAAACGAAGGACAGTTTTATATACACCTCAACTTTGTCTAAGGATATTGCAAAAATTACCATTTACTTTCGAGGTATAAATATATATTATTATAACTTTTGAGTTAACTACATAACGTGAAAGCTACGCAACCGCTTTCAGTATTTGTTTCACTATTACAATGATACATCATCCTCTATTAACAAAATCTATAGTTACTTCGGGAAATGATATGTACATAAAATTCAAATTGCTACTTTTGATTTCAAATGTACATTTATTTTCCCGGAATATTAACCACCTCAGAGGCATCCTAATTTGTTTTTAACCAAACAGTTGTCTCAATGCTTTCTCTGACAGCAGCATAGCTTACAAAAGGAATGGAGTTGAGTAATGGGGTTAAGCGACAGACAATTTGTATGAGCGATAAGCGTTGTTATCAGCAGTATCGAGGAGCAGGTTCGGTGCCCGGCTGGTAGTGGTGCACCTTAGTGAAATGCCACTCGAGTCATTTTAGATTTCACTCGAGGCAGTCCACCGGCACGTTGAGTTACCGTCAAATATTCTTCGTCGATACTAAACAATGCAGGTATGCATGGGTCGGGTCACGCTTGGAAGCCATTAATACTAATGCAATGAAGATGAGAATGAGAAAGGTTGTTGATGTTGTTGTGAGTACCCAGAGAAGGAAACTCTGCATTTATATCAAAACCCTCGCCAACCCGTCTGCCAAGCGTGGTGAGTATGGCAATTACCGCTCATGTGATTGAGGGAGGCCCGTACCCCAGCAGTAGGGACTTAAATGGGCTGACGATGACGATGATGTTGTACAGCTGGCAGAAGAAGTAACAATAGATAGGTCCAAAGAAAGTCCGTTTCTGACCACGCCGACTGCTGTAACATAGCTGAAACGACAAGCGACATATACAGACAGCCACATATCAGGTTACTATAATCTGTCAAAATTCCTCAATTGATATTGAACCGTACGTGGTTGACAATAAGTGAGAATCGACGGAAGATATTTACAGTTTTGTATACTTTGATGTGTGGGTGTCCGTACATAAGTATGTACGTGTAATCATGTATTTAAAAATAACCTCGCGTTAATTTCCGTATTCATTAGTAATATGTGGTACAAAGCATTGACTGAATAGCAGCAAGAATTCTGTAGGTAGACCTGCTTGTTGATCCGATTATAATGCAAATATGGCTAGGAAGCAGGGGATTAGGTTGGCAGATGACAGAAATGAATAAATAAATAAATGAATGGCGAAATGAAGAGGCCTATACATTATTTAGTCCATGCACCTCTCTACTACTGAGGCGAACTCTATAAGAGGTGACTTGAGTTACAAAATTTTTATACTCGATTTCTTCCGATGTCACTCGAGTCACAAGCACAACACTAGCGGCCAGTTACGTAACCTCCGTCGATTAATTTGCTCATATCTTTATGCGACATATCTTTAGACATTCAGCAACGAAAACTTATGTTTATCTTGATTTGCGGATTTATTACAACATTTTGGATTCAAAGGTCGGCTTATTTTTAAAGTGCAGTTTTAAAATCTGGTTTGGTATCTGATCTGTGCAAAGATTTTCATGAATTCGCAGTAGAGACCAGTTAGGGGGCGATCCAAAGTTTCCAACATTGTAGCCAAAAACTAACAAAAAACACAATTACTCTTTCTCTCTCTCTCCCTCAATACGGCAATTAGCTTGAAATAGAATAAAAATTAATTGAAAATATATCAATGTCGATAAATTAAAAAAAAAATCAACCACAGAATGGAAGCTATTCGTGCGGTTAACATATTTCAACGTATTGACATAAAATAATGGGAATTATTGTATTTCTCAGATTGATTTAAAATATCAACAGTATTTATGTCAAAGCAACATGTGTCACCTGCTAGGTAATAATATTTAAACGACCAAATCCCTTAATTGGAATAAACAAGATATGTTTATGTAAATACGAGTGGATGGTTTTTTCATTTATTATTTAACTACGTTTACTTAGTAATCTTGTTAGGTATTTTATTTGGGTTACCAATATTGACTCAACGGGAAAAGATAAAAAAAAATCCACTAAGTAAATGAAACAAGGTGAACCAAGTGATATATAGGTACAATCACGAATCGGGCTCTTAGTAACTAGAACTACTAATAGAATACTATTTACTAGTACCAATTGTACATCTATTTGGTCTTTCTTCATCTTGGTCTGTCTAGCTTAGTTTACTTACTTTTCATAAACAGGAATACGAAAATCATTTTATTGACTACTTTTGCTGACCAAACACTCAAATTTCAAAAAATCTGCTCATGTTAATACTTGAACGGCCAAATCGTATCAATATTATTGTACTAACGTGTTAGATTTTTGACAAAATTAATGTTTTTTAAGCATTTTATAATTAGAACATTCTCCGGTCGTGTCACACTGGTGTCCTATCGGAATATGAGCGCAAGGGAATAGAGAGTGCACTTGTGTTTGAGCACACACTTTAGCACTATAATATGTATATCCTGCGTAAGTGGCTGATCGTTGAGATTGGCCGCCTTAGCCGAATCCGGTTCGAGGATATTGTTATTATTATATTATTAATTAGAACATTTACATCTACATTGTATATTTAGGGCTTTATTCATCGTCAGCCCATTTAAGTCCCCACTGCTGGGGCACGGGCCTCCCTCAATCACATGAGGTGTAATTGCCATACTCACCACGCTTGGCAGTACGGGTTGGCGAGGGTTTTGATATAAATGCAGAGTTTTCCTTCTCTGGGTGCTGATGATCATGCCAGCAGCTTTACCTTAGTCGCCTTTTACGACACCTCGGTAAGAGTGAGGGTGGCCTATTCTACTCTGCCGGGGACCACACGGCAGGGCTTTATTCATAAACGTTCAATAAACCTTTGCTAGCTAAAACTGTGTTAGGTATAGAGCAGTTTTTACGATTGAACAAAAACTTACGATACTAAATTTTCGAAAAAAGAATGAAAACTACTTTATAACACGGCTCTTTAGTTAGCAAACGTTTAACAAACATTTATGAATAAGACCCTTACATACAAGTGTACATCTTTTTGCAGCCGACTGTATTGTTTCTCACAGTAGAACAGGTCTTTTATTAAAAACATCAGACATTCTAATTTCCCAAGTTCCAACAAACCATCACAGTCTCTTAATTACCACTACACCCCGATTCCGGCAACTCAACTAACTGCTTCCCATCCAGTTCTAACAATAGCACAGAACAAACCTAATTTTCTTCGCCGTTGACAATAGCAATTTGTCCCGTGGAATGACGGGTGGTGAGCACCCACCGGCCATTATTACGCTTTCGCCACCAACATGGCAACACAGTGCCACCGTGGAAGGCCGGTGGGCATCGGCCATTACGCCACAAGTACACAACATAGAAATTGGAAACACCAAACTGCCTGGCCATTTGCGCCATGAATTTGAAGGAGACCGAACAACTAATAGATTCATAAAAATGTGCATCTTCCTCCAAAAGGTGTGTTGTCTATGTGTATGATTATATTTGTTCTAACTATACAAATAATCAAAGAGATACACCTCATATGATTGGTCAATTTCACCGTAACAATTCACTAGATATTGGCGGAAATAACAGAGTGATTGTCAGGCTCCCCCCATCATTGGAAAAAAAAACATAAAAGTATCATAGCAATCAAGTCATCGCTGCTATGATGGTAATAGGCATAATCACCACGCTTGCCAAATGCGGATTGATGATCACAAACCCGAGCTATGTTCGAAAAATTCGAAACATACTTTTTGCTCGACCCGGGAATCGAACTCAGGACCCGGTACTTAAACCACTAGACCAACAGGGCGTTTGTGGAAAAAACACATATTAAGGCGTTAATGGATGAACTTTTGTATGGGTTCTTTAACCCATTCTCAAACCCAAGATAGCAAAACGGTCCCAAATACTATCTTCTTACAAAACCGCCAGTCTCCGTTATACTCGTACTGCTCGTGCAAACTCTGGAATGAGCTTCCAGCCGCGGTGGTCCCTGATCGTTATGACATGTCCTTTTTTAAACGAGGTTTGAAAAGAGTTCTTCTTTCTTGCGGCATGACTGTGCTGCTTATGAGCGGCGGTTACCGTTTACCATCAGATGAGCCGCAAAAAAGAGATTTACGATAAACGTTGGATAGACCAGGTCGAGAAGGATCTCGGTCATCTTAAAAGGCTGGATTGGCGACAGGTAGCTGATAACGAGAACAGAACGGAATGGCGAATTCTCGTGTCGGAGGCCAAGACCGCTGAGTCAGCGTAGTAGTAGCAGTAGTAATACCTTGAAAAAGTCATTGTATAACAAAGCAACAATCATCCGCAAACCACACATATTATTTTATGCTATGTGAGTACTAAAATGTTGATCAATCCGTGTGTTGCGCGCTTGGACACAAATTGGTTTCGTTTCGTTCAGTGTCTGGGTGTAATATATGTTTGTATTATATGGCATTATGGTTATTTATTTAAAAAACTAAATTGTTTTTTTTTATTATGGCTCTACCCGAAGATAATTCGCCAATGTCACGTAACTTATTGGGAATATAAGTAGGTAGTCAACAGTCGAAGTCAGTCAAAGTCACAGTCACTCAATAAAACGCCGGTGTTTTACGTTTTATCGACCTACGGATTCAGCGGATATCACTCTAAAAGCAATCGCAGGTTTAAGACTCTATTTGGTCCAAGCAAGTTGTCATGAGACAACTCGCTCGACACAAAATAGCAGTGTTAAAAACGATACAATCCAACGATTCTTATTATTAGGATCACTTTGCGGCACTTCACTGCACAAATAAACACCCAATTTGAACACTAAAAACCACTAGACACTAATTTAAAACCTTTGAATTGCATCAGCCCATGCGGCTTGTTTTAGCCCTACCCGCCGAATCAACTAAATTGTTATAAATGTATGTAATAAATTGATAATGATTATGTAAAACCATATTTTGCATAATATAGTTTTTACATACATTACGTAAAAACATAATCATTAGTTACTGTATAAGACGCATACTCGTATTCAAGGGATTAATACAGTTGTTTACCAAATTCCGAGTGAATCACATTAATCGAAGTTCTCGAAATCGGATAAGTAGATATCGATATTCGTCCCCAACAGGCAGGTAAAACACTCGCGGAATCGTAATTGGCTTTAATCAAGCCGGTCCGCCATGCTCGTGTGCAGTAATTGGATGGATTATTTGTTAATTATTTGTGACGACCGCTGCGCCAGATTGTATTGTCTACTGTAAATAAATGAAAATCATTTATTCAACGCCAAACATACACAATATAAAGCTTAGAAATATTAAGGCACATCACAGAATAAATGCATCAGTCTGGCCACAGCCACACGAGATTTGCGTAAGCACGTTATTTTAAATAGGAGTTGATTACTTCCACATTTTACTCCGATATTACTTCTACGCCCAGTGAATATGATGATTTATAGACTTAGGTGTCATGTAAATAGGTGGTATATTGTTAGGAAGTTTCAAAAATAGGGCTGGTGGTCAATGTATTGAAGACCTAAACAGAAATCTTGGTATGTATGATAATGTCATTATTAGTTCCAAATAAACATTCCTTTTTTCTTTTCTTTCTTTATGTAGAAGAGCAAATAAATAAATTAAAATTTTGTATGGCGTCACATGTGATAGTAGGTGTTTATAGTATTATACAAGTATGTACATAATAGCTTACCTATGTACATGCATTATTTATTAATACAAGTCATTCTTAGTTTTCCATTTATAACTTTGAAAGTAATGCTTGTGTGCTTTTTTGACAGCCCATGATGAGTTAATACTTATCTAAACGTAAAAATTTCCCGTTTGACTTGAGAAAATAGTACTAGACATAACTCCAACGGTGCTTAGTTGGAAAAGCTGGCGATGAGTCGCAATTATAGCAAATTGGCTTACTATCCACTGGACCTCTACTTCAGAATAGGTGTCTGAGAGCATATTATTATACACCGAGCCACTGAGTGATAGAATCCACTGTTTCTAATACTGGCTCGGGTAACGCGAGGTTCCGAACGGGTAATTGGTTGTTACGTCACACACGCGGTAACGTCGCTAAGAATTTTCTCCGGGGAAATGGGAAAACAAATGAGAGAGCTCTTATCTACGCATTACCGCTCGTGTGATTTACGAGTGCGACCGGCTACCGACTCCACACGCGCGCCACCTCGGGGGGACAGCGAGCCATCTTCGCCATAACCCTATAAATACATAGACTAGTCCACACTAACATGTTAATGTGAGACTATGAAGTGACTTCTGCAAACGTGTCTTGTTTTGGGGCCTTTGCTAAACAAACCATTCTGAGTACTATATTAATCTCTCTGACCTTACATTATGATCGCCTACCTACTTACTTACAATCGATATCCCGAGCTAGCCTATAGGACTGTTTGTATTGGCAACCGAGCATTAAAACAGGGAGGCATATAAAAAAATTACCCTTGTACCTAGTGCTTTTATCTATTTTTATCCTTATGGATTTAATTCGCCTGCTTGCGTATACGAACCTTTGGCCTGAAACCCTTGATATGTTAAGAGCCCTTCTGAACCCCAGAATGCTACTTCACTGATAGTCCCTGTACTGCGATCTCACATTATACCGGTTTCGCCAAGCGAAAAGACATAACCCGGTTGAGAAACACACGTGAATTGAGTGTTAAACATGTAGACTGAGACGTTGCATAAAAGCTCGAACACAAACATGATTTGTCGGCGACTGTCGAGAGCGCGATAGCTATCAAGCTGTTTGACGACGAATCACTTCGGACAACAAAAACCTTTCAGTACCCACAAAGCGAATTAGTGTGAACAAATATTTACCGAGAGCACCCGACGAGAGTTTGTTGCTCGTTCCGAGACCCATTTCGCTTTATACGATAACAACGATCCCGCAATTATTTTAGTTCGTCATCGATTTGGTACGAACGTTCCCGGAAGGATCTTTGTGGCCAATCGGCAGGTAATCGAGGGATAAGAATGACGCGCGTTGACTCACCGAACATTAACATAAAGGTGATAGATAACAAAATAGACGGACACGATTTACTCATATGCCTAAAATCAGGTTGAATTGAATAGTTATGCACCTTACCAACACAATCGGCATTGCGTTACCGCTACCAGATTACTTTAACCAACGAGCAAATCGTCTAATAAAGTCGCTGCCACAAACGTCTCATTGAAAATTTGAAGCCGTGGGCTGTGATCAAATGGAGCCCCATTACATTAGCATAGCGTTTAGTTTAAGAACACGTCTTGCGGCGAGCGGTGCGGGGACTACGGGGCCCCGGCGGGCGCGGGAGCCCCCAGCGGACGGCAAATTGCCAGTGGGCGGCGTCCGCCTGATCCCGCGACCCCACCGATAAAATATTCCATCTATCGCCACCGACAAAAATGAATGTCCAACGAAATACTCGATAAACTCCATCTAAAAGAAAACGAAGCCTTTTGAATCCAAATTAAAATTAATCCATCCGGAAAACAGAAGGATATGAAAACTCCAACAAAAGGGACAAAGGAAAAAATTCGAAAGGAATCGGACGGAATGATGAAAGAAAGCAAAAATAAAACGTTTGTGAAGCGGCGTGCACTCGCCTCGGGTTCAATTAAACCGCTCTCAGGCTAATAGGTGTGATTCTAATAGAGAAAACGTTCATTCAGGGAATGCCTGAACTCGCTTCCCACCGACTTACCATTTTATTAATTGATTACACACGCTCTATACAGACTATACTCGTACTAAGTGAGAACGCTGCTAACGAGAACATGACACTCGTAGTCGCGCGGTCGCCTTTATGACAGGTATCCGTGTGTGAACGGAGAAAAAAATAACAGCAACTCATTTACTGCCCAACACAATGGTTCCGCAACATTTCTATTTAATGATCAAATGTTTGTAGATCGAGTAACAGTTGAACAAATAAATTGAATTATAGACAATGAACAAACTATGCCATCTCAAGATTAATGGGAACCCGTTGAGTTTGACAATCAAGATCATATCGACCAGGAGACCGTTAAAGATAGGAATCGCAGATTAGGCAACGTAGCTTGCAATAAAACCAACAGAACAAATCGAGCGACGGAATTCCGAGATATAGAGCAGCTAACTGCTCACAAACAACTCGTTAAAAACATATCGAACACCACAGGAACAATAAAGATATGATTGAAAAGCCTCCGGGCGATCGCAATTGTATTCTTGAACAACGTTGGTTCGTACAAAGAGCGAGGCAATAAGTACGGTGCACAATAAGCGATTCCATGAAAGGGAATAGCGCAGGTTCGCTCACAAAGAGCCGTGTTTCGCGGCCCACCCGCTGGGCTCCCGCGGCGCTGCGATCGCGGATCCCCGAAAAAAGCTACAAATTGCCGCCCGTACTAACGAGACGGACATGTTTTAAACATTCTCCACTTCAATGCTCAAGTCCACGCTCAAAACACGTAGAGCCGTTTCTTTATTGACAGCGCTATCATGTCCCGTGCCGTGTCATAATACGGGCCTCATTGCTTGCTATTCATGATACGTCGGTTTTTATAAAGTCATGCTAGATTTACCATACAGTACACGGTTCGCAGCATTTTGCACACATGAAGTATCGATCCTATCTGTATCGAACTAGAGATAAAAATCAGACTTATTTTTGCATAATTATTCTTACTCGTATTCCAAAGAAAAAATTCGAGGTAAATTTATAGATTTTCATGACTACTTATCCGACATTGTAGTATGTTATAGAGCAGCAATAATTTCAATGCCTAATCCTATTGGTTTTGCAAGATTCGTTTCAACATTTTATTGTTGGGCAAATGTTAATACGGCATTATAAAATAACTCGTCAGGTGGGTACTGTAATAAAACTAATTATATCAGATCAGCATGATTGAATAAGCAATGTTGCTAATTTACAGTTCTTGACTTGCTCAGTCACGTTTTATATGACAGGCATTTGTCATAATTTTCTTGATATCTTAAACAAATCGCTAAGGTGCTTGCGTAATTTTGTAGAGAAATCAGAAACATAAAATTGATGTTGTATTGTTAAAACATTGTATAATTTCATTAATTTTATAAACTTAACCTTGGGCTCATTAACTTTAACGTAATTTAATAACTTATATACTTTTGCAGCTTATTATTTTCAGTTTTTATTTCTCTCTTTTGTTTGAAATAAACTTGATGCTACAAATTGGATCTTTCGGTTAACAATTTAGATAGCAAAAGATCGTTAGACAAAGGATCTTATAAAATTGGAACAAGAGTAAAAATTCTTATTGAGTTCGTATCAAAAAGATAATGCTTCGGTTCGTTATATTTAAAAATGTTAATAAACTATCTAGGTATGGTTCGTTTTTTTCGACAAAAAGCCTTTAAATTCGATCGCAAATGCGTGCAGAGTCGTGGCAAGTTTCCATGACTAGTATACAATGCATTGGCAGTATTCTCGAGTGCCGATGAGCATACAGAACGCCTTATTATGCTGTTCTTCATGTGTTCGTGAATATATTTGTTCCAATTCAATGCTGGTAACTTTGCAAAAGTTGCTGCAAGCTCTACTACTATTGTTTGGTTAATAAAATCGTTTCGAAGTTTTCTGACGAGGCCATGCCAGAATGAAGCGAAAGGTCATGGGGGTTAAATACATATTTTGTACTTTTTATTGTGTTGGAAAAAGAAAGGTACAAAGCTGCCTCATTCTTCAGCATTTTTGTTGGTTACACTCACAAGGTTACTGTTAATAAAGACATAGAAATAACTCATCATAAGCCTGCTTATTTGTTAAAAGTCAAAGTTTAAAGTACCGTATTTTACTTTTGCATTCAGAATATTTAAATGCCCAAATTTTATTGACTTCATTTATTTCAGTGGTTGAAAAATTTAGCCTGCCTATCGAGAAAATATCTATCCATACGAATATAAATGTGGTCATCTCACAACTATTTTTATGTCAATAAGAATCAACATTCAGATCATTGATAGCATACAAATCTGCTAATCTTAGACAAAGATCTTTGCTGACCAATTTCAGTCCGAGTATACTGTTTTTATAGTTTCTTCTTTTAAATCAAGAGTTTTCGATAACACTTTGCACTGGAATGTTCTAATTTACATTACGATTTATGATGGTCTTGTAAGCCTAACTGAGACCGGTTTTTGTGCACGCGTTTCTTTTGCCGATTTCTGCAGAATTGAACCTGGCAGGCCTCCGAGTCTGTTGATCTGTTCACATGGTATTTTATCTTCGGTACTAGAATAACGAAAAAGATTTGATCGACCTTTTTGCCCATTTGTAAAACTGACAGGTATTTTTACGAATGGATATTATCTTAATCATCGATATTTTGGGTTTTCCCGTTTATCAATGTCTTCTTAGTTTGTACATTAGTCAACTTCCCGTACCGTAAGTAAAATAACCAAAATTGTTGTCATAATGTCAATAAAAGTAGTATCTTCTATTAAGTTTGTACATCGTCTGCACTTTTGTTTTAGGCTAAAATGAGGTTGTCAAAGGTGGGACAGGTTAAAGTTAAGGTTAAAGAAATAAATAAATAAGGAGAAAAATGTTTTTATAGATAAAAAGTTTAAAAGATTTATAGATTATGGCTCCAGGCGTAACCTCGTCGCCAATTTTTTTGTCTGTTTTAATGGATAAACTGTTACTCGGGGCGGAGACGAAGCCAATACATCAAAGATCATTACAAAATTGCTCTTTGAGTGAATTTACAAGGATGTTATTGTATGTTTTATGTTATGGTTAAAATGCAAAAAGATTGTATTATAAGTTATATATACACCATATAAATATGATTTTAAGTAATAGTTACTGTGTAAATATGTACTTATATAATAGTTATTTTTTACATGTTGCTGAACGGCTACGCCGTGTGGTCCCGGCAGAGTAGAATAGGCCACCCCCACTCTTACCGAGGTGTCGTAAAAGGCGACTAAGGTAAAGCTGCTGGCATGATCATGAGCACCCAGAGAAGGAAAACTCTGCATTTACATCAAAACCCTCGCCAACCCGTCTGCCAAGCATGTTGAGTATACCCCTCATGTGATTGAGGGAGGCCCGTGCCCCAGCAGTGGGGACTTAAATAGGCTGATGATGATGATGAACATGTTGCTTGTCTATTGAATTGGGTCTCAGCCTGTAATAACAGATTAAGTTCAGTAAATAAATAAAATCAAATCAGGACATATATTCCTGAGTTATACATACGAGTGATTTAACTAAGCGGCACATTTTGATGTTGTATTAGTTCTAAGTACATTTCCATAAATACATTTTGTAACCAAGCAAAATAATTATGTGTTATTTATTTTGGTTAAAGATTTATTTGTTTTATTTTATCGTAGTTTGTTGTTTTCACTGGTTTATTTCTCTCTTGTTAGCGTTCAGTACTAATGTTTTGCAAGATGAAATTACCTCTTGGCATTAATTCAAATAAAGTCTTGACTTCTTGGTCATAAAAGTTTAATAGCTGCTATCAAACTAAATGTTTACTATTGAGCGCTGTTTCCTTTTTGGTTGTAATCGAAATGTGTTTAGAATAAAAAGGACTTCCATAAATATATTGCTAAGACAGCTATTGGCCATAAACACTGAGCATACTTACACGTCCAATAGATTAAATGTACCAGTATGTGTTAAGTTATTTTTTGTTATAATTGAGGCAGATAGAATGGCTAACGGTTCGCCCGATGGCAAGCGACTACAAAACCTGAAGAAGAAGAAGAAGCAAAGAAGAAGGAATAAAGATGAGTAGACTAGTTTTTTTGAAGTCTCCTGATATATGAAAGATAAATCTCCGGAAAACTTAGTTTTAAGCAGTTTTGTTTGCTTACAGACAAATGGGTTATCTGTCAAACTTCTTCATCCGATTCTTACCTCAATGTCAAAGTCATTTGGTTTGAATAAAGATTACGGGGAAAATTGTAGGCAAATATTATTAACACACGGCTGTCTGTACAATAAAAAAGAGCTCTAAAAGTTTATCACGATATCCACGGTGCAATTGTGTCCGATTCTAGCCACCCTCGACATTTTTATACATACCCCGGGCCTCATTTAGGCACTGTCCCCATCCGATAACGTACGGAATCGAAAAGGGTAGAAACGTCTTTGTTTACATAGCTGTTTCCTTGTACAGACGGACTCGTTGTGCTTTGAATATGTTACCTATAGTATAAAATAGTATAATATAGTACAAACAGCCATTTACTACAAAAAATGTATCAAATATGAATACTCCAAAAAAAATCTTGACTACAAACTTTCTGATGGAGAGCGATGACAAGGTCCAGGATCTTACGCTTTGCCCAAAAGATGGCTTTTTCCTCTTGCGTTAAAGTTATATACTATTTATAAAGAGGTAAATCCTACAGATAGCGGCAACGCTTATAAGTATTCCGAACCACGAAACGCTTGCGCGATGTAATCGACACCTAACGCCATCTATTTGATATAAACTAATGTACCGAAACGAAGTGAGGGCGGGTTGCTAGTCCAGATTAAAGTGATCAGGGAAGACAGACCTCCGCAATCAGTTCTATATCGTAGCTGTTCGCAAATTTATAAATGTGTTAGCGAATAGCTTCGTGCGGATAAAATCGTTCTCGGTTCTTCGTTCTTCCCCCTGGATGTTATGTTTCCTTGTCAAATGCCATACTAACATCAACGCGCAACGTCGCAGTGCAGGACTCTTGTAGCTTAGCTGGTGTTTACAACCTTTTTATGCGGCCGCATGCGCCAACTTATTTATTAGTTTGCGAACCGATGATATCACTTTGTCATAATTGAATGGGCTTTGTCGTAAACTAAATTATAATGCAATGAGAATATAACGAAAGGCAATGTGGCTCGAGCCCATATTTCAAGACAGATATTGCCTTTCTAAATTACGACTGTTTGTTGTAAGTACAGTTATGCAAGTAAAACATGGTATACTTATATATTTATGAGCAGCTTTTAAAATTAAGTTTAATTGGAGATGAGAATAAAATACAATGTTGATTTGAAAATTATTTTCCCAGTAGGTAGAGAGTTATGTTGTCTTTGAGTAACATTTAAGCCACATTTTAGTAAGGGAGAAACGCCGTATTCCTACGGGAAATAGTCTCATCAGGGAAAAAATCAATTACAAATCACGTAGAATATTTATATCGAGAAAAAGTTAAGACAAGAATAATCTCGATATCTTTTCAAACTTTTGGGAAGTTTAAGAATTTATAAGGTGTATCTACGAATTACAAATGTTCCACGCTTTACAAATGAATGAAATGCCTAGTTTCAAATTTGTTGATTTAAATTGCTGCCGAGAAACAAGGCTTGAAAATGAAGGCTTTTCGAACAATAAAGTTTCGAACTGACATAGGGAACCCGTGCCGAAGTAATTGGACGAGTAGTCATGACGTCATCTATGTTAAAAAAACAATACAAAATATTTCGTTCCAGTTCTTTCTGTCTAAATCGTATTACCTGATACTTGTGCACATAAATGTAAAACTTCTGACTTTACTTTCCTTGTGGAACAAGTGAGAAAATAATGATGACCCGTTTGGAACAGTGGTAGTGACCGCTGCCTTTGGTCCAAGGGTTGCGGGTTCGATCCCCGCACAGTACAAACATTTGTGTGCATGAACATGTCTGTTTGTATTGGTCTGGGTGTTTCCTATGTAGGTATTATAAGTATGTATTTACAAAAGAAAAGTAGTATATGTATATATTTGTAATCCCACTGTTGATTCTGATATCCGTAACACAGGTGCTTGAGCTACCTATCTCGGAGTCAGATCAATGAATGTGTTGTTGTAAAATATTTATTAAAATGTTTGTTATTTCATCATCACATACATTCTTGGTATGATTTGTGTGCAGCATGTTCTATTGTCTTATGCTGTAGAGTATATGGGCATACATCATCATGGTCTAGACGGTGACCTACTCCACATTTTAACTTTCAAAGAGTAAGGAAGGGATACTATAAAATCCAGATCCCCAACAAAAAATATTGGAACTTTAAGGTTAACGACATGAATTCTAACCACCAGGTCTCATGTGACTTGTGGTATCCTGTCTTTTGGTTCATTTTTAGGGTTCCGTACCTCAAAAGGAAAAAACGGAACCCTTATAGGATCACTTTGTTGTCCGTCCGTCCGTCCGTCTGTCAAGACCCTTTTTCTCAGGAACGCGTGGAGGTATGAAGCTGAAATTTATATCAATTACTCAGGTCTACTGTCCCTTGAAGCTGTGAAAAATCAAACTTCTAAGCCAACGCAATCAAAAGATACAGCCGATTATATCGATATTTTCATCAAATTTTCGACACTCGCAAAGGAATCAAAACCTACAGGGTACTTCCCGTAAACTCAGAATCTTGAAATTTGGCATGAAGCATTGTCATATAATGCAAATATAGGAAAAATTGCGAAAATCACATTTTTTTAGTTATATAAAATAATAAAAATATTTTAATAAAATTAAATTTACTACTTTATTTCTCACGAACGAATAAAGGTATCAAATTGAAATTTGTACCAAATACCTAGGTCTACTGTCCCTTTAAGCTGTGAAAAAATCAAACAAAAGTTAACGCAATCAAAAGATACCGGCGGAACCCTCGGTGCGCGAGTCAGACTCGCACTTGGCCGGTTTTTATTTTTAAATTTGAAAGGTATGTATGTACGAGTATACGCCACCAACCGTGAACATTAGAACTTTCTTATTGATTTATCAATTTTTTTCCTGGTCTCAAATGATTGATTGCAGCACAAGGCACAATAGAAAATAAATTGTTCCGAACACGATATCAGCTACCTGACTATTGGTTTGCATATGAACAAATAACATTGTTCTAATTTTAGCTTCGTGTTGGTAATAGAAGCAAAGACAATTGCGCATGAGTGGGTGTTATGTTCAATACAATCAAATAGTTTTGAAGTATCAACTTTAAGTGGAGTATATCGTCATACAGCTATCTACACAGCACATAGGTATTTTCATAATGCGACATAATTTCGAATGATTGTTTCGATACATTCAAGTGTGGTTTAAGTTTTAATTTATGGATTATTCTTAACTCAGTCCAATACCTTGAAACAGTTTGTCTATTGCGCAGGAGATTCCAATATACTTAGATACAAATATGCCCAGAAAGAAGTTTTTAGCCGCCATGATCATACCTCCGATTCCACGTTTAATTCGTGGAGCCCCAAAAAATACCAATAACACAGGGCACTTGTCCGACCACACCTCGTTACAAGTTGTGCGATCGTAATTTGCGTGAGCCGGCGTTTATCGCCTAAAATTGCCAGTATTAAGAGCCGTAAACGATTGTGTAAAACTGCAGACATGCTACAAGAAAAGCGTTCCATGTTTCGTCCGTACCTACTTCGAATTAACGTTTTTACCGGCCGTCGGGCTCAACTCAAACACCCAAGGGTCTCGTTCGTGTGTGGGTGTCGTGTGAGCGCTATTTGTGATTGCCGGGTCGCCTTATCGGCTCCCTTGCTCCAGCTTCTAAAAGCGACGGCAAACACACGAGGCGAGCCGGTCCGTCGTTGACGGCCGCGATTCAACTTTATAAATATTTCGAGCCGAGCGGCGTGCCATTATCCCATTAGGGAAGGGCATTACTCACACAGAATGTGAGGCTATTAGGCGATGTTCGCCGTGAGTACGCCGATACCTGTGGACACACTAGCGGCCGCACACTGGTTCAGGATTAATAAAAAAGGGAATTAGCGATTTCTTGGGGTTTTTCGGTGGAATCGCGTGGAGAACGTTATTAGAAACATATTATTTAAATAACTTTTTTCTAGAAAACGGATAGTTTTTTTTATAAAAATATTTTTATATTTTTTTTGTATGAAACGTCACTTTCAAAGACGTTTATTTCGAAATGTTAAAATTTGTTAAAGATGACGACCTATATGTTTTATAGAGTAATATTAGTAGAAGCTAATACAGTAACAACTTTATCCCAGTGCGTCCCCGTTTACGCAATAAGTGCTCTTTTGTTAGGTATGAAAAATGTAAATAAAAAATATGGAAATACTAGCGGCCGCCCGCGACTCCGTCCGCGTGGAAAAGTAACTTTTTACCCCCCTTTCAACCCCTTACAACCCCCTTTTCGCAATAAAAAGTAGCCTATGTGCTTTCTCAGGGTCTAGATTATCTGTATACCAAATTTCATTTAAATCCGTTGAGTAGTTTTGGCGTGAAAGAGTAGCAGACAGACAGACAGACAGACAGACAGACAGACAGAGTTACTTTCGCATTTATAATATTAGTATGGAAGATAACTCTATTAAAATTTATTGAGAAAAAGTATGAAAAAGAAACACACACTTATTTTTAATATTGTTCAACATCTGAAAAAGTAAATAATGAGTCGTCTACGTCTATAAATTCAATAGATTCATAGTCTTTGTCAGCTGTTGAAGCTAACAAAAATTTTACTTCATTAGGAGGCGGAGATTTTGAAATCACACCAATTTTTGGTCTTATCTTTGACAAAAGAGGATCCGAAGAACTTAGCAAATTATTCAAAATATCACGGTTAGTCACTTGCCGGTTAAATTTTCGCGTATGATTTTCTCTTATCCTCCGGAAATCTTTGTTCCTCGACTCTGCTACTTCTTCCGATAGTGCTCATATTGGCATAATATTTATATATTTAGTGTTGTATGATGGCATATAAAACCAACCGTATAGCTTAACATACAACTCAGCAGTTCCCATCCATAATGAGTGAAATGCTGGGTGTTTATTTTCTCGCCTGAAGCCATGGCTTTTAATAATACTGCAAACCTTGTAATTAGTTCTTGACTTACTCCAGTAATGTTAGCCGTTTGTTCTGGATTTTAAAAAAATCTATGCGCAGGTTTGCCGTTATTTTTTGTGCCAGCTCCTTGCTGCACTATATCTATAAGCAATCCAGTTTCTTTGGGAAACTGTTTTTGTATTTCTGCTTTTCGTTTTCCCAAAATTGCTTTAAATTCCAGTCTATAAGCAATATGTAATATAGTCTCCATAGCCACGTATCCATGCGTGCTATGAAGAGACACCATACTGAATTGTATTTTTTTTTTATTTTATTATGTGGGTAGTTTTGCATTACTAGATGTTCGGATATCGATAACAAGCAGATTGAATTTCGTGTGAATTATCCTTATATTGTATAATTATAGCAGTAAAATTTGGAAGACCCGTTTAAAGCAGTGGTTCAAGGTGCGCTAGTTCGATTCCCACAACTACACAAATGTTTATTGATGAAATATATAATTTTGTGTGTTGGGTCTGGGTGTTTGTGCTACTTTCATTGTTCCTGGTCTCCATAGTACAAGAAAAGCCCTTATTTTGTGACCGGGACAATGTATGCGATGTTCGTGATGGACCTAATAACATGAACTATTTAGGTGTATTTTCCTTGTAAACGGGGACGCAGTGGGACAAAGTTGTTACTGTATTAGCTTCTACTAATATCATTCTTTAAAACCTATAGGTCGTCATCTTTAACAAATTTTAACAATTCGAAATAGATGCATTTGAAGGTGACGTTTCATACAAAAAAAATATAAAAGTATTTTTATAAAAAAAACTATCCGTTTTCTAGAAAAAAGTAATTTAAATACGATGTTACTAATAACGTTCCCCCCACGATTCCATAAAAAAAACGCGAGAAATCACTAATTCCCTTTTTTATTAATCCTGAACCAGTGTGGGCCGGTCGTCTCGGTCAAATAAAACGATATTGTTGACGTACCAATCGATAAGGTTAAACAGAAATGCAAAAACTCCTTTCAAGTGACTTTAATAGAGTGAAAAATAATTGATATAATTTGTATACTTAAGGTCGTAAAGCCCAAAGTACTTTTTAAAGCAATTGATTTTGTGTTCTGTCTGGGCTTTAGGAGGAGTCATCGTTAAATCAAAACCAGTTACTTATGTGCGTGCACTTTTTTAGGGATTTAAGATTTTGACTACCACCCAAAGTAAATAGCCTTATCGGGCCAGTCAAAGAAGATGAACAAACTTGTAAAAAGTTTAAAAATAGTCGCCCTTCCCTACGTCGGGCTTTTATAAATGACATTTTAAGGCAAGGTGACTGACAATTTAGTGGTAATTGAAGTCACGCACCACACCAGCACCACGACACGACTCGTTGTGTACCTATTTGATATTATTTTGTAACATTTAACGCGATATAAGAGTTACATACATTATAGACAGTCACGTAGCCGGTTAAGTAACACAAGCTGTCTTTTTTCAATTGATATTGAACAAAACGTGTTTGACATTAAAGTGACAATCAATTGAAGACATTTGACAGGATTAGATTCATTGATGAGTAGCTATCTGTACTACATAACGTGTATATGGTTCTAACGATCCTATCAGAGAATTTAAAATTATGTTTAAAACACCAGGGGGGATTTCAGACCTAAAGTTCATGAGCGGCGGTGATCATATTTGAGACCGACCATCACAGCCAGTTTGCCTTCCTTTCCTTTAAAAAATATTATCATCACTCTCTGCCAAAATTGAGACGTATCCATATATCCGGAATGGGAGGTTACAGCGCAACAGGACGGGTTAAAACGGACAAAGGACTAAACAAACGCTTTTAAACAGACTTCAGACTACTATTGATTGCAAATGAACATAAATTTACGGGTAATGTGTGTTATAGCCATTTTCATGTAAGAATAGAAGGCACGGATGAAAAATAACATGGACATCAGGAGCCCACTTCTCGGGACGTGGAGCCCAATTCTCGAGCTCGTGACATTTATTTTCATACGACATATATCACCAAAACATAGTTTTTTGTATGGTATTCAGGTGATATCCGCCATGTTTTCAAAATATCACGAGCCCCAGAATTGGGCTCTGGATATTTAGTCATCATACGATATATATCACCAAAACATAGTTTTTTTTGTATGGTTTTCAGGTGATATCCGCCATGTTTTTGTGCTATCGAAATCCCCAGAATTGGGGTCCAGGACCCCAATTCTCGTGCTCGTGATATTTTGAAAACATGGCGGATATCAGCTGGAGCCCAATTCTCGTGTTCGTGACATTTATTTTCATAAGACATTTATCAATAAAACATAGTTTTTTTTGTATGATTTTCAGGTGATATTCGCCATGTTTTCAAAATATCACAAGCCCGAGAATCGGGCTCCTGAAAACCATCCAAATAAACTATGTTTTAGTGATATATGTCGTATGAAAATAAATACTTATTCGTAGTTCGCGTTACTTAAAAAGAAAAAGCCAGAAATTTTATGGACTCCAAAATTCTTTTTACCTTTTCATATTGTATTCCTCATTCAACGGTATTTTACATTAAGCAAAATTAAGTAGGTAGGCCTCATTCATAAGCTAATATAATAGAACTTTTGCATCAAAGGTTTAACTACGCTCCAAAGATGTTCTTTTGTTCATTCATTTGCCAGGTCAGGGTACAGTTGGTTACTAATACTACAAACTAAATTGTTGACTGGGTTACCTATACCATCTACTATCTTAACAGGGCTTTTAAGTAAGTAATTAGTATTCAATTGTTAATTTATGCCTAAAGTTCTGTTCTGTTTCCTACCGAAGCCTGCTATAGCCTACAGCCGACCATTTAACCGTTTTGCGTCAAATTCGCCACTTCAACCTCTTGTCATGCTGTATACGATAATGATTTATTTCATTTTCTAGGTGCACGGTAGCGTTGTCGCCAAGTCATGAGGTAGTAGTGTAATATTCTGAGTAGTATGGTCGGTCACACAACTTTATATTACTATTTTTTGTACTCTAAACCCGAGTTATGTAAAAACCGCTGACTGAGCCGACTTTGATCCACATAGTGTTGATTTGTCATTTCGGCGAGTGACCTATCCTATATTTACTGACCGGATGGCGCAATTGGTAGTGACCCTGCCTCTTACGCCAAAGGTCGTGGGTTCGATCCCCACCCTGGACAAACATTCGTGCGATGAACACTTGTGTTTGTTCGGTGTCTGGGTGTAATATATGTGTTTAAGTATATATATAAGACAACAGAGGAACACAACCTCTGTTGTCTGATATCTGTAACACAAGTGCTTGAGTACTTAGTACGGAATCAGGTCAACGTATGAGATGTTGTGAGAATTAATTAATTATTATTATTATTATTTAGGGTAGGCATAACTTCTGGAAACCAATTGGGGACGTTTCAATACGACTTAAGGAGGGAGAAGGGGGGGGGGGGGGCTCGTAGTTACTAATTAAATACGGGGCATGTCTTGTATATAGGGGACGGATGGCAACCCTACTTATGTATATTGAAATGTATAAAAAATTAATGATAACTAATTAACTTAATACATAATTGGCAGTGTGCTATCTACGTCCTACACCTACCGGTTGAGCGGTAGTTCAATAGATAAGAACGCGCCTCCCATACGTCGTCGGGGGGTAGTTCGAATCTGAGCATGCATCAGGATTTTTCAAATCGACGGTGAGGGAAAATATCATGAGAAAACCTGTAAGTGTTAGATAGTTTCTCAAATTGTGGATACCACAATATTTGGTGTAATAATTTTGAACGTGTAGCCGTCATCGATTTGGTCTGGTTCCCCTGTCAAGAATTGCGAAGGTCAGACGGATCTAGGTACCTACTTACCATTGAGGTAGGTATACGTACGTAAGTAGGCATTTCTTATCAACAGCTGGGTATGAATTCTCATGAATGAAAAAGTGCTCCCATAGTCATTTACACTTCTGTGTGGGTTAGGCAAAGCACCAGGAATTGGTTGGTAGCGTGTCAACTTGAACTGAACAAAAAGCGCAGTACCTGTCTTGCGTTTCTTATTCTATGGACGCACGTCCCCCCGCGCCGCCATCCTCGGCTGGCTGGGCCGTGTCGTTTCCTCGACCAATGAATTGCTCCACACCACAGATCACTCACCTTGCTATGCACCGGCTTCCACCACGCGCCACAACAATCCACCGGCTTTGTCTCTCAGCGATCGATACGCACAGGCCGACCTCAACACCGTAAAAGCAAATTACTTTTAATCACCATTCAGCACATAAACGAACACGGCCGACCCGTTTCACAACAAAATTCGTTCGCCAGCTCACAGACACAAGTACAGTACACTTCACTGTCAATATTCAATCCTGTGGGTGATGCGGTCCAGTCCTTACACAATGTTATTGAGTATAAACAAATAACACTGGTGATTTCACAGTAAAATAGTATCGTAGAGCGTAACGCACGTCACGTCAGCGCCGATCCGAGTCGGCGGACGACCGCGGAACTTAGAACAAGCGATGAACGCGAACGCTACGTGTCCCCCCGGCTTGTAAGGCGAGGGGGAGAGAGATGCGGCGACGATGTCTGCAGAGTGCGACAGTGAGGGCCGACTTTACGAATACGAAACGGGAGGCATACGCGAGAAGGGCTCGTGTACAGAGGGTACATACAATCGGCGTTTGCCACAGATCTTGGATTGATCCAGAGTGAATAGATAATTATTGTTGTTTAGCGTTTGTGCCGGTATCGCCAAGACCGCGGCAGCTCATTCATTAAAATAATTATCCGACAATTAAAGCGCCGAGGCGGAGGTCATTGCCGTTTGGCTCGCATTATGTAGTTCGTCTACGCTTCGTGGCCTTAACTACAACTTTTTTTTAGATAAGGCGGAGTTACTTAATAATCTTAATTCAATTCAATTTATTCAGATAGTAATTTTACACAAATAAAACATATGTAAACCTATTACAATAAGGTTAGAAATAAATACAAATGCCTGAACTAGGTGTTTTTCTGGCTAGAAAGTTAAAACATAACAGTAAGTACTCATATATAATCACAAAAATATTTATGTAAGAGACAATAACGTAAGAAAAACAAAAACTTTTAAAAATTACCTACTTCAAAATAAGCAGTTTCTCTGTATCGTCATAATTGACATGTTGAGTAAAGCATCATGGAGGGTACGCTTGCATTTAGCTAAAGTAAAGGGATACATTTCTAAAGTACCATTTAATCTATTATATAAAAGTGGGCCCAAAAATATAAAGAATCTAGAGGCGAAGTGATGTGTTTTATACATTTTGAAAATTTTAAATAAATTAAAATCTTATATCAATGATAGCAATAATGCTTCTGTTTCGTCTCCTTTTCAATTCTGAAAGTAGGTAGATTTCACTAATAACGCCAGACATATAATGTAGGTACCAGGGGTGTTAGGGAGCTCCGTAACCGTAACCGAATCCGAAATGAAAGTTTCTGATCTAAAACATCTAAAATTTAGATAATACTCAATATAATATAATTATTTATATTTATTTTTATTTTAAATAGTTGTAATAATGACTCACAGACTGATTGTAATTCCTGCCAAAAACGAAATAAAACTACTTTATTACCTATTAGTATTTTACAATTCCTTAAAAATATAATATCCGTAACCGAAACTAACGGATAATCCGAAATAATTTATTATCCGTATCCGTAACCGTATCCGGTATAATAATCATTCCTATATCCGTATCCAATCCGTAACCGAAATTTCATATCCATAACATCCCTAGTAGGTACACTCATCACCTAGTCTTAAACTGGGGCATTCCCTGTAGTTACTATACAACGATAGCAGGGCGTCTACGTGTACACCCAGGCCGGAAAATAGGTATTTAGGAAAGTTCGTATTCTAAATTGACTCGACCGGGAATCGAAACCGGAACCTTCCACGCACATCATAATGCGTCATAGCTGCTGCGGCAAATTAGAGGTGACATAAATACCTACACTTAAAACGGTATCTACAAGATAGGTACCTACCGCGAAAAAAACATTAAATTAGTAAGGTATAGTCACGAGCTTTAATTTAGGACCCACCTAAGGTGGAATGTCGAGTAGCAAACGTTCGCTATTATTTTAACTAGAGCTGATATTTTAACGTGTCAAAGTCATAATATTTAACGTCGAAAACTTTACTTTTCTAGGGGCAACTTTAGCGAAGGCAAACGATCATTACCGATGTTTTCCGAGTAATTGTTACGTGGGTAATAATAATATATTTAATGGATAAATTTTTTGGCCCTGTGTTCCATCTATATGCAAAATCGTTTTTATTTGGGATATGCAAATGACACTGACACGAGTGACACAAAATATTATGCTCGTAATTTAGAAAAACGTAATGATAGCTTTTTGCAAAGAGGTTATCGTTACAAGGGTCGATTAGATAAGACATTTTATGTCTTAATTTGACATTCAACATTATTTTATTTTTTATTTTATTTTCTTTATTAAGGAAAAATACAGCTGTTAAATAGTACTCTGTTCTAAAAATACTTAAATAATACATCAGCAATTTAAATTTTCCACTACAGATTAATACGTTTAGTGTTGTGAGACAAAATACAAAAAAAAAATGCGAAAAAGGATGATTATTTTTGTTACCTATTAATTTACTTCAAGACTAAAGATTTTTTAAAAACTGTAATCTTATCATGAAAAATGTCGATATGGTTATAGCTGCTATTAAATTTATTACAAGCTCTAACAATAAAACTATTTTTCCTGTAATTACATTTACATAAAGGAGTAGCAAACGTATTCTTATGCCGCGCGCTAGGTCTGGAACACTTATAAAACAATTTGCTTAACAAGTAAGGGGAATCGACCATGTTGTTAATTATTTTATATAACAATAACTGATCCCGGTGCTCTCTTCGAGTGACCAAGGGCTCAATTTTATTGGTGTCAAAGTTTGGAAATCTATACTTTAAGCGTTTTAAGAACTTTTTCTGAATTCCTTCTATTAAGTTAATGTATTTTAAATACATAGGATTCCACACACTCGAGGCATATTCCAGCTGAGATCGAACATATGCTTTGTATAATAACACCAATGTTGTTGCATTTCTGAAATCGCTACTCTGTCGGAAAACAAACCCAAGCAGTTTATACGCCCTAGCTATGATCTTATTAACATGGTTCTCAAAATATAGCCCACTGTCCAGCTGCACACCCAGATCCCTGACCTCATTAACTCTTCCTAATGTTTTGCCACCAAGCATATAATTGAAAGTTATTGGATCTTTTTTCCGTGTAAATGTAATAATATGACACTTGGCGATATTTAAGTGTAATTTATTGTTTAAACAATAGTCATAAAGTCGGACCAAATCACGTTGTAACATAAGGCAGTCTCTCTCCGTTCTAATAACCGAGAAAATTTTGGTGTCATCCGCATACAGCAACACTTTTGAACTCTGAAAACATTTTATGACATCATTTATATAAATATTGAAGAGTAAAGGACCAAGATGCGAGCCCTGTGGTACTCCGGACGTTATAGGAACAAAAGTAGATGTAAAACCTTTTATCGTAACAGCTTGTGTTCTATTCAATAGATACGATGCCAACCAGCGCAATAGATCACCATGTATACCGATTGCCTCTAGCTTAGCGATTAATAATGAGTGAGAAATCTTATCGAAGGCCTTTGAATAATCAGTATACACGGCATCTACCTGGCATCCTGCGTCCATAGATTCAATGACTACATCCAGAAACTCGCACAGATTAGTTTCAGTTGAGTGTTTAGCCACGAAACCGTGCTGGTGGCTGGTCAGGAAGGGACTTATTAGTGGATAAAGATTATCGTATACAATTTTCTCGAAAAGTTTAGGCAAAATAGATAATTTAGAGATACCACGATAGTTGCGAATATTATGTTTGTCCCCATTTTTATGAATCGGTACTATAAACGAGCGTTTCCAAATGGACGGCATAATGCCAGAGGAGAGTGATGACTTAAAGATAAGTGTGATGGGGTATGCCAACTGCTTACTACATTGTTTCAAAAATAATGGATGGAGGCCATCAGGTCCGCTACCTTTAGTTATATCAATTTTAGACAAGTACTTTTCGGTAAGCTCTGGTGTTATGTAAATATTACCGATCACTGCATTATTGGATTCGCTTTTATTTGTATTCAATTGTGAGGTATTCGTATTATCATCAAATACCGATTGAAAAAAACTATTAAACATATTAGATATAGTTTGACCATCATAACCCACTTCATCGTCCAACCTTAGAGTATCAGGGATGCTATTTGTGTTTTTTTTAGATTTTATGAAAGACCAAAAATGTTTAGAACAATGATTAATATTATTTTCCGATCTAGCAATGAATAAATCGTAACAAGCGCGTTGCATCTTTTTTACTGATTTTCTTATATCAGAAAACATTTCATAGTCCGCAAGTCTACCGTATGTTTTCCATTTTTTATGGATTCTACATTTTTTCTTGATCATTTTAATTAATGCTGAAGAAAACCAAACAGGACAGGAATTACTATCTTTTATTGTTTTACAGGGTACATATTTGTCAATAATATTGTTAACTTTTGAGTAAAATACGTCCAAAGCACTTTCTAAACTTATATCAGACAGACACTATTGCACTATAGTTTCGACCTTATTGCATTATGAATGTTCTAACGACTTTTAACGGAAATGGGTTCCATAATTAACGCTCGTGACTGTACAGAATTATTTTGGTGACTGTGAATCCTTATAAATATACTGTTGAATATTTATACAGAATATTTATTTAGTCATCTAAAACATAACATAATATTTAAAATTGAAATTTCTGTAATGCCTAGTACTGTGTGTGCAATAAAGGATATCTATCTATCTAAAACTGAACTTGTGTCCTTTAAATAAATTGAACCACTTTCGAAACTACGAACTTTATGAAGCTGACTGTACCTACCTAGAATGTACTAACCTAGATAAATTATGTATCGGAATCAAACTGGTGTATGAATGGATAATAATAAATGATAAATAAAGTTCTCAGAAAAATGGTCCACCTTTTTTTCTTTACCAAAATCCATTACAAAAACTCGAATTCATTTACTTACTTGTCTAAATTACTTAATTCATGAGTCTTTATTTGCATTTGCCGACACCGATGTAACGTGGCTTAATTTAAAGCCGTCCCGTAACGAACGAGAACATACCTGTCGCATCCAAACAAAGGAGACATACAGCGCGTGTGAAAGAGAGGGAAACTCCGATTCTTTCGTAACGTCTGCTTTAAATTAGGCCCTGTGGTGGCTTACCTACAACGAACCCGTCCCGTAACGAACGAGATAATACCTGTCGCATCCAAACAAAGGAGACACACAGCGCGTGTGAAAGAGAGGGAAACTCCGATTCGTTCGTAACGTCTGCTTTAAATTAGCTCCTCAGGTTCGTTCGTTGTCGGCCATAGATAGAAAGAATAGTTTATTACACAAAAGATATGGCAGACGAGCAGACGTATCACCTGATGGTAAGCGATTGGCGCCGCCCATGGACACCCGCGACACCAGTGGAGTCATAAGTGCGCTGCCAACCTTTTTAACCACCCTTTCCCCCGGATTGGGCCTCCGGTATCCTCACTCACGCAGCGATACACAGCACTGTCCTGCTTCACGCCGGTTTTCTGTGAGGCCGTGGTATCACTCCGGTGGAGCCAGCCCATTCGACCCGGCGCCGAAACGTGGGTCTTCCACGGACACACTCTCCCACAATGCACCTATTTATGTACCCAATTATTTCTATTTCAGGTAAGCGTTCGAGACCATACTCCCACCTTTACCAAGCCTTAACCCTCTGGAAGCGGGACTTCACCACATCAAAAGACAAGAATGGTCCAATAGATTCTCGACATATGGTCAGACAAGGTAGGTGTCATCTGCCTGCACATCTTCCAAAACGTGATCCCCGCCGAGGCTTACACCTACGAAGCCGCCATGATTTTCTGTGAGGCCGTGGTAACACTCCGGTCGAGCTGGCCCATTCATACGAAAGCGTGGCTCTCCTGCGGTAATGCCATCTTCTTTTCCTCACAAACGTATTATAAAATTTTACGCTATATTATATTAAGATAATATTATTATAATAAAAATGTGTCTGTAAGATTATTGTAATAATGAATCCACGAGAACTACTGCCGACAAAATGTTTCGCAGTTTGGCAGAAAGCATGTTATTAATATTTCTGTATTATTCTTGAATAAATAAATAATAATAATAAACACGGGCTGTGCGTCCGTGTTACATACACCGCTAGTATGAAGATCGATGACGCAGACCTGACCGCAATCAAAATCACAACCAATGTCGAAATAGTTGTTTGTGACGGAAATGCACCGTCAGAACCCGTGTAACCTACATCGAGCCTTGGCGGATGACGATGACATCGGGCCACTTCATAACCAACTTCGTTTGAACGTAGATTAATTTTTAGACATAGTAATTACTCTGTAATTTTTCTAATAAATAAGTTAAAGTAATTTTGGTTTTTTTTAAATCCTCCGGCCGCAGCCTACGTAATTGGCGCAGTCGGTAGGATACTCGAGTCAGTGCGCGTTCGCGATCGGTATCCAGCTTCACAAAATCGGTTGCTCCCAATCGCACGTATCCTGGTTGAGCTTTCAAGCTTGCGTCGAGTATCCGAACCACGAGGTCTGCAGCCCAGGAGGAGGATCAAGAAATCGACCCAGAGAAAAGCCAGAAATGAAATATATGTAAGTACGCTAGAATTGTTCTTGTGTTGCTTATGCCTAACATCCATAGTAATTCCCCAAAAATTTTCCATCCTAGGAATAGTGGGTCCAGCGAGTCTGCACAAAATAGGCAGTCCCGCAGGTTAGCTTTAGATTCTAGTAGGAATATTTTAGAAAGTTCAATTGAGAGTCTCGAGATGGCTCATGACCCGGACACTATTTACAAGGCCTTGCGCCCGGTGCCCGAATTCGATGGTAACCCAAATGTTCTCACTCGATTCATAGGGATTTGCGATCAGATAGTAAGAACGTATGCTAGTAATGCCGCAGGTAGCGAACTGTCAAATTTATGTTTGTTAAACGGCATACTGAATAAAGTAACTGGGCCCGCCGCACGAACAATAAATTCGAACGGGATCCCAAATTCATGGACAGGAATTAGAAGTGCGCTTATAAATAACTTTTCCGACCAGCGCGATGAGACCGCATTATATCAGGATCTTTCCATGGCTATGCAAGGGAATAGCACACCCCAAGAGTTTTATGACCACTGTCAAAACTTACTCAGTACCATCGTAACGTATATTTCGCTTCACGAAACTATAGAAACGACCATTGAATCAAAACGCAACCTTTATAAAAAGGTAGCCTTAAAAGCGTATTTACGCGGCCTAAAAGAACCTTTAGGCTCACGTATTAGATCTATGAGGCCCGATACATTAGAGAAGGCCCTGGAGTACGTTCAAGAAGAAATGAATGTAATCTATTTACAACAACGATGTGACAGTGTTCCTAAGACTCCGAATACTAAACCTCTTAATAATATGCAATTTAATATACCTTTATCTAAGCCAATTAATTACCAGCCTCCCATGCCTATCTGGTCCAACCATTCAGCACAGCGAATGCCAATGCAACCCCAACCTTTACCAATGCCCATTCCTCAACCTTACAAATTTAATCCACCACAGCAATCCCAATACCCAGCAAGACACCCGGGAATGCCGTCCCGCACGCAACAAATGTTCCGTGCTCCACCTCCTAACTACAACCCGCAAAGTAATATGTTTAGGTTGAATAGGAACCAACAACCCCCAATGTTCACTCCCAAACCTATGAGCGGAGTCCAGCATTTTACTCCTAAACCCTTGCCTCCTACTATGACCGGTCATGATTGGCGTAGATACGGCAACCCGCCTCCAACTAATTATTTTAAGTCCAGAGAAATGAACTTGAATGAGTGTAATAATTATGATTCTTATTACAGCGACTATAACGTTGACTATAATTACGATTATCACTACCCAGACCGCTCGGACTTAGAATGCAGCGCGGCCGCTACTGGCTCATATTACATTGACGATAACGCCCCGTACCACGAGACTTACTTTACTAGCGATATGCCCCCCGTACCAACGACCGATCTTATTGACTTAGAACCGCACGCGTCGGGTACTACAGAATCTCCGCAGGATTTTCAATTAGTTCCGAAGTCCAGAAAGTTAAAATAGAACTAAACTTACAGACTCAACGTCAGCTTCCCTATATTCAGATAAATAATCCGCCCCTTAAGTTTCTAATAGATACAGGCGCGAACCAGTCGTTTATTAGCCCGGAAGCTGTACAAAATTATTTCAATAGTTATCCACTTGACTACGATCCTTTCGAAGTGACTAATGTTCACGCCACAACTAGAAATGACTACTCAATTACATTACCGGGTTTCTCAGAATTCCGCGACACGGACAACATAAAATTATTCGTATATCGTTTCCACGACTACTTTGACGGTCTTATCGGTTTAGACTTGCTTACCAAATGGGAAGCGAACATCAACCTAAAGGACAAATTACTTAAAACTAAATTTGCCGAGAACCCAATCGCAATGTACGACTCGCGTAACGTAAATTTATACGAGAATATAATACCGGCTCAGAGTTCTAAGATGATTCGATTACCCATCAATGCCCCGGATGGCGACGTTATAATACAGGAACAAATATTTTGTAACTGTATTATACACGAATGTCTCACTACCGTAAAAAATAGTCGTGGCATAGTTGAAGTGGAGAATCACAGCGCGAACGATATTATTTTCTCGCTAGACAGCCCAGTCTACGCTGAAGTCTATAATGTTCAGTGCACGCGCACCGACGATTCGACTAACCGCGCTCGCGAAGTGTTAGCCCGCTTGCGCACTGATCATATGAACGCAGAGGAGAAGGCGAACATCGAAGCCCTATGTACTAGATACGCCGACGTATTTTACTTAGACGGAGAGCCATTGACATTTACTAACAAAATTCGACATAGAATAAAAACGACTGACGAAGTACCGGTGCACACAAAGACTTACCGCTATCCATTTGTACATAGACAAGAAGTTAGGGACCAAATAAATAAAATGCTAGAACAAGGAATCATACGACCATCCACGTCAGCCTGGAGCTCACCCATCTGGATCGTACCTAAAAAGATGGATGCCTCGGGAAAACAGAAATGGCGTATGGTCGTCGACTACAGGAAACTTAATGAAAAGACTATTGACGACAGATACCCTATTCCGAACATTACAGACGTATTGGACAAGTTAGGTAAATGTCAATACTTTACGACTCTGGATCTGGCTTCTGGTTTTTATCAAGTGGAAAACCACCCTGGTGATGTAGAGAAAACAGCATTCAGTGTAGAGCACGGTCGATTTGAGTTTTTGAGAATGCCAATGGGACTTAAAAATTCACCTTCTACGTTCCAGAGGGTGATGGATAACGTCCTCAGGGGTCTCCAAAACGAGATATGCCTGGTCTATCTGGATGACATAATTATTTTCGGGACGTCTCTCCAGGAATCCATAAATAACCTTGAAAAAGTTTTACAAAGACTGAGGGAATCTAACTTCAAAGTCCAGATGGACAAGTCAGAATTCCTCAAGCTAGAGACAGCCTACTTGGGTCACGTTATCACACGTGAGGGTATAAAGCCAAATCCAGAAAAAATAGCCGCGATAACTAAATACCCTATCCCAAAGACCACTAAAGAAATTAAACAATTTCTTGGATTGCTAGGGTATTATAGAAAATTTATTCCCGACTTTGCCCGGATTACGAAGCCAATGACCGCATGCTTAAAGAAAGGAAAGAAAATAACACTTGACGACCCTAATTATGTTAACAGTTTTGAGAAATGTAAGACTTTATTAATGAACGACCCTATCCTACAGTATCCCGATTTCAATCGTGACTTTGTACTTACGACAGACGCTTCAAACTTTGCTATCGGAGCCATACTATCACAAGGGCCCATAGGATCTGATAAACCAGTATCTTATGCATCTCGCACTCTCAATGATAGCGAGTTAAACTATAGCACCATTGAGAAGGAGCTCCTTGCCATAGTATGGGCCACGAAGTATTTCCGACCGTATCTCTTTGGACGCAAGTTCAAAGTGGTGACTGACCATAAACCCCTCCAATGGATGATGAGTTTGAAAGAACCCAACTCTCGCTTAACGAGATGGCGTTTAAAGTTAAGTGAATATGATTTCACAGTTGTCTATAAGAAGGGCAAGAATAATACGAACGCTGATGCCCTATCTCGAATAGAGATACACAACGAGGAGATCAACTCTCTCGCTGGAAATCCAAGTGAAAAACCACCGTCACTTGCAAACTCGTCAACCATTACAGTCCACACCAGTAACGAGCATCCCATCCTTGAAGTTCCCATTACTGATGACCCCCTCAACAAGTTTCACCGACAAATTCACCTCACAGTAGTAGACGATGTTAAACGACGACCTGTCACGACTAAACCGTTCGACACCCATACACGAGTTGCAATACAGATATCGAAATCAAACTTTGAAGAAGACATTGTAAATGCTATTAAGGAATATGTACATCCGAAAGTTAAGACAGCTTTATTGATTCAACCTCCCCTAGCTATGTATTCTATCATACCTGTCATACAAGACAAGTTCAAAAGTTCATCCATGAACCTCGTCTTAGCCAAATCTGAAATTGAAAACATTAAAGAATATCTCAAACAGCAAGAGATAATTCAACATTATCACGACGGGAAAACTAATCACAGAGGCATCAACGAATGCTACCTCTCCCTGTCTAAAAGATATTACTGGCCTAAGATGAGAGAAATGATCACTAAATTCATCTCTGAGTGTACAGTATGCGGACAAGCCAAATACGACAGAAATCCGATCAAACAAAAGTTTAATATTGTACCACCTGCCACGAAACCATTTCAAACCCTACATCTAGACTTATTCACAGCTCAAAACGAGAAATACTTAACTTTCATCGATGTATTCTCTAAATATGGTCAAGCCTATCACTTACGCGATGGCACGGCCGTAAGCATTTTACAAGCGCTATTGCAATTCTGTACTCACCATGGACTTCCACAGACTATTGTGACTGACAACGGCACAGAATTCACCAACCAACTGTTTACAGAATTCATTAACTTACATAGTATGACTCATCACAGGACTCTTCCACACGCCCCTAACGACAACGGGAATATAGAACGCTTCCACTCCACGTTACTTGAACACCTCCGACTATTAAAGATACAACGCAAAGACGAACCGATTATTCATCTCATGCCTTACGCGATAATCGCATATAACAGTTCTGTACACAGCTTTACAAAATGTCGACCATTTGACTTAATCACCGGACACTTTGACCCGCGAGACCCTATTAGCATAGACTCTACGGCTCAGCTTCTGCAGCAATATACGCAAATGCATAAGGTCCAAATGCAAATGGTTTATAACATGATAAATGAAAAATCTCTAGACGATCGAGCCGCTCTTATTGAGAATAGGAATAAGACCCGCGAGCCCGAGATAGAATATTGTCCCCAACAACAGGTTTTTATTAGAAATCCCATGGCAAGTAGGCAAAAGGTAGCCCCGCGTTATACGCAGGATACAGTCTTAGCAAACTTGCCTATCCACATATATACATCCAAGAAACGTGGACCCGTCGCCAAATCTCGTCTTAAACGCGTTCCTAACGCAGTGAACTTGTTACAGAATCCTGTTGACGCTGATCCGGATGACTCTGACAAAGGAAATACGACTTGAGAGTTTAGAGGATGGACCAGGACTTCTACCGTTTAACTTAGGACACACGAGACTAACTTCACACTTTCATACGTTTTTACAGCGCATTAGACTAGACGATATCGAAGACAAGATTAACGTGTTACATTCCCAGATCTTAACATTCGAGACTCAGTTACCAAACGACACCTATGTTTTATACGAACTTCAAATTCATTATCTCAATAATAAATTAAAGTCCGCACTAAATCAGTTAAAAGGTTTAGAACCCAGGCGTGTTAAACGCGGGCTCATTGACGGAGTAGGATCAGTTATCAAAAGCTTAACAGGCAACTTAGATTACACCGACGCGATTCACTATAATAAAGTCCTAAGTAACTTGCAAGCTAGCCAGAATAAACTAGTTTTAGAATACAATACACACGTTAGTATTAACAAAGAATGGACCGCGAAACAATCTCACATTTTATCTCAATTAGTGGAAAATCAAAGTCGCATAAATATAACATTACAAGATTTACTAGATAAAGAAGCTTATGTTGGTTATAGTCTTATAAAATACGCGAAGTTTGCGCAGTTATTGTCATTAATAAGTGAAAACGTCGATGACCTATCTAATGAGTTAGTTAAGATTGAAAATAGTTTAGCATTCATACAGGCATCAACCATGCATCATAGTATGATTAGTATAGATATTTTAAGCGATATGATAGTAAAACTTAGAGAAATATATGGTAGACCTTATGTATTAGATTTAGAACTAAGGGAATATTATAATATAATTAAACCCGGTTCATACTTTTTAGATAAGCAATTAATTATAATTTATCGATTCCCCATTATATCTGCAGACTCGTATGACCTCTATAAACTTTCCATAGTACCTAACAAGCTACACCACGTCCTTATTCCCCCGTATCCTTTCATAGCGACCAATGACGATTCTTTCGTGTACATAGAGGCAGAATGCCCGAAGTTGAACACTGGCTATCTCTGCGAAGAGAAGTACTACCACCATGTACGAACCCAAGATGACTGCGTACACCAACTCATCCTGAAACAATCCTTGGAGGAGAGCTGCAACCTTACCACCATCAACCTCACGAGAGAAGCAATGGAGAAAATTGACGATCTTCATTATACCATCTCATTGCCATCCCCCACGAGAACGCGACTCACCTGCGAAAGAGAAGACCTCATGGAACTACATGGTAGCTACCTCATTACCATACCTACCTCCTGCATCCTGAGGACAGCTGAGTTCACCATCATCAATAATGACGGTGAGATAAAAGGGCAACCTCTTAAGATTATGATGATCCCTGACGTCAAGATGCTGCCAGCTGCTAAGACACCGCGCATACAATTGAATACGATCAACTTAGAGAATCTACACAGCATCCAAGATAAGGTCGCACTCCAGCAGCCCATCTCAATAGACAATACAACATCTGACTTCATATATCATACTACAGGACCCTTCTACGGTATATTAATCACTGCTACGATAGTGATATGTATATTCACTATCCATCGATACCTAAAGAAACGTCGTAGTACAGTACAAATAAAACCAGAGACTGGAATAAGTATTGAGCCAAATTATGCAGAGCCCGGACGAAGAACCCAGCATCCGGAACCAGCAACATTTCCGCTAAACGTCCTGAAATAGTTGCTGAGCTGAAGGGGGAGGTGTTACATACACCGCTAGTATGAAGATCGATGACGCAGACCTGACCGCAATCAAAATCACAACCAATGTCGAAATAGTTGTTTGTGACGGAAATGCACCGTCAGAACCCGTGTAACCTACATCGAGCCTTGGCGGATGACGATGACATCGGGCCACTTCATAACCAACTTCGTTTGAACGTAGATTAATTTTTAGACATAGTAATTACTCTGTAATTTTTCTAATAAATAAGTTAAAGTAATTTTGGTTTTTTTTAAATCCTCCGGCCGCAGCCTACGTAATTTCCGTCTCGTGGCAATATCGTAAACAAATGAATGTGCGCAAATCTATGAGATCAGTCTGATAATGAGCACATTCCACGATTTGAATTTCAAATTATATCATGCGATCACTTAGTGAGGAGATCTATGCCTCCGCTGCCGCCTGCCGAAAAGTCTACCAGCTGGCAATGGTCGCCGCCAGTGCTTATATTAACGTGTTACTTTATGCTCTTGCTTGTGCCACTTGTTAGTTTTGCAGCATTTAACATCCATCATATATTTTATAATTAAATTTTAAAAGCTGAGCTACACTGGTGATACTAGCTCTGCCAAATGTAGTGTTGATTGGGGCAACAGTACTTCAATTAGTGAATAGGTACTTATAAAGATAAAACATTTGCGACCCTACTAATGTTTTTTCCCTACAATATCCATAATTGCCAAGAGAAGTTATTCATAATTTAATTATATCCTCTAACCGATTACGGTTACGTCGGCCAATCTCAACAATCAGCCACGTTCGTAGTGTACATTATAGCGCTCAAGTGTGTGCGCAAACACAAGTTCACTCTCTGTGACACGACCGGAGGGATCGGGCGCAGTACCTACTAAAAGCTTAACGTGCTTTCCGAGGCACGGGGGTACCAGACCGGCCATTTCCACTCAGGGCAGCCATCAAGAATTTTTTACCAGTTCCTCAAAGAAACCTTAGGTTAAAATTTTTGGTCCGACCCGGGACCTCTTGCGCAGCCGTCGTTTTAATGTGCGACCCTCTAACCACTGCGCCACAGAGGCAGGCAGCGTGTGTAATGTTGATTGTCAATCAACTTGACCTAACGACTGACGATTGAAAGCGAAGTAGAAATGGACCACTATGAATACTCGTATATACGGTCTACTGTCGGTCCGCTGTTTTTTGTCTTCGCCTCTAAAGGTAATTGAAATAAATACACCTTAGAAGCATAATATTTACATTTATTGTTTATTCTATTTCTTCTTATTATAATATCTTAACGCAAATACATCTTGCTGGAGGTGTGTTGTTGTCAGCGAGGCCTGGCTCACCTACTATATTACATACTCAAATTATGCTAATCCTTACCAAATAAATAAATTAAAACATCCTTGGAAGTAGAAAGCAAATATTGACGCTATTTCAGTATACATTCATCCATTTTTGTACAAGACATACAATTTGTCGTTATCAGACATGCAAAACTATGTGACAATTTGGTTAACACATAGGCACGGTCTTTATAGCATAGTAGAAATACACGGTCCAATTGATTATCTTATAAAAGCAAAACTCGATTGGTCAATCAGAACGCTAACTTGCTAAAAAAAAAACTAAACATTTCGATTAACCGTCGCGTGCTTGCATGTGTTTATTGACTAATCGTGCGAAAATAACTATCGGATTACTTTCCTATACGAGTATTTCTACTATGAGTGAGTTACCATGAAGTCGTGTATCGAACACGGACACGCGCAAAGGATCGGTTTACAGGTGACGTGCGAATTCGATATGCATTTTTGATCGTGTGCAGCCACTAGTTCAGTTGTGCTTGCGAATAATAATGCTTATAATTAATGTACTTTGCACATGCGTTTTTGAACCAACTACCGTGCTGCGAAGTCGGTTTTTTTACACAGCTCACCCATTGGGGGCTATCGCGTGCGAAAAATCCGCAAGATGGCGTACTATAGGATTAAGGTCTATCTACAAGGTGATTAGGTATTTTTAGACGTGATATGTCAAATAAATCGGCCAATGATGTTGAAGTTGGACCTCATTTTTCAATCACGCCATCTAGCGGATATTCCACATGCGATAGCTCCCAAGAGATTTCCCAACGAGCCCACTAGACTTTTCAGTACATTATAGCGGAGCCGACTTTACACTGCTTGCACACAATCAACACCATTTTTAATTATATTTTAACTGTATTTTTACTATATTTTATTTTAAACGAAATTAAAATGTCATCAGGTTGATATTTTTAAATTAATACAGAAATTTTGATTAGAATAAGCACTTAATTTTCTCAACCACAGAATAAATACATATTATTAATATCTCATTTAATAACGAGATTTAGACGTTATATCAAATAGTAGAAAACTTAGTCATATCTCCATTTTTGACTACAAAATAAAACTTATTGAAAAATTCGAAGTCCCTTCAAATACATCAAAATTTTCTCACATCACTAGTCGTCCATTTGGAGTAGTATAGTTCTAAATTAATCATTTCATCTACCTATCGCCGTAGTCCATTGAACCAAGCTAAGTGATCACAGACTTAGCTTTACAACACTGAGATTTCTGATCTCCGCGACAAATGACGGAGGTACAATAATGATAAGACGTGACGCGCGGCCTCGTCATACGTGGTGCGGGAAATGCAGCTTTATTAAGAGGGCACGAGGTGTGGGGGCGGTGGTGTACGCTTAGGGCGGCAGGAGAGGCACCTCGGGGTAGGAGGGCTCGTGCTCGTCGTCGGAAGAATGGCCGGTAGCGTACGAGGGGCGGCCACTCTTCTCCCTCAGTCAGTACCTGCGCCAATAAATGCTATTAAACACTTGTTATACTCTCCTTTAAACGCCATATTTTTGTGCTAGATTCAGTATAAGTCACACATTAAGAGTGGGTTGGCGGTTGACGAAGTGTGACACGGGGTTAGAGGTGTCCTACATTTCGTGAAGTCACATTCCAAAATATAGATATCTAAGAATTAAAAACAATAATGACAATCTTCAACTGTTATCTTGAACTTTGAGGTTAAATTGTTTTATTGTGACAGCTTTTAATTTTCTAAAGCCTACATGGATAATAAGGGTGTAGATTATAGAAGGACAACCCATTTGGATCAGAGGTAGTGAATGCTGCCTCTGGTGCAAGGGTTGCGGGTTGGATCTCCGCACAGTTACAAACATTTATGTGCATGAACATGTCTGTTTCTATTGGTCTGTGTATTGTAAGTATGTATTTACAAATAAAAAGTTTTATATGTATATAGTTGTCATTCCGCTGTTGGTTCTGATATCCGTAACCACCTGTGTTTGATCTACCTATCTCAGAGTCAAATTAATGTACGTGATGTTGTAAAATAATTATTTATTTATTAAGGATCTATTTACCTTCGATAGGAGTCGTGATTGTCCCTGTCAGACTCGGCGTAGGGCGCCCAGTGCGCCGGCGCCGTCTCACTGTCTTCCCGCTCCGTGTTATTGCTCGTGCCTGCATCAAATGTTATTATGACTTAAATAATTATGGCACCTAATCTGCCGTCCTTACGAAGAGCGCAATAACTATGTTTTGACTACTTTCGAGATAAATGGGGTAAAGATTTAATTTTTGTTTTGTGTGTTTCTTCGTAACTATAAAAGCTATTGTTTTGAAACTTTCACTAAGCGACAGATGAAATAATGTTTAATTTTATGTAGTATATTATATTGTATATATACACACTAAAACGCAATAATGTGTTAACCGTTAGGGCATATGAATTGTTTTGATATAGCATTCCTAATCATAACTGTAATAAGTACACTACTTATTGCAGTATTTGTTAGTAAGCAGACATATTATTTTAAGTAACATTACAAAGTATCAAAGCTATGCTTGTCATAACTGCAGATATTTCGGTTATGATAAGCTACTTATAAATAGTAATATTAGATATTGCAGCTATGATAACCAACAGAACTGAAACTATTGAAGATACAAAAAAGATGTCTAAGGCGAAAATATAGAGCTCATTTTCCTGATTCCGGATATGGTCTTAAGTCAATTTGCCCAAAAACTCGACTTATTGCACTCTTCGTTAGGAAGGCAGTAATGGAAAGTAACGATGAGGTCTAAGATGCCACACGTTCGTCTAGAAGATTCCTGTTCATGCTTCTTGATTCTGAATGTGTAATCATGAGCTACTGATCATTTTTTTTATTATACGACAGACAAGCATTAGACCTCAATCTCACCATGATCATCAATCTCTCATGATTACACATTTAGAACCAAACCGATTGGTTTGGTTCCTACATTTTAGGGTTGTTAAGGTCAGATGTGCGTCGCTTCATCCTAAATAACCAGTTTTACCAAATCCTTAATCATGGTCCAAGGAATGATATTGTTATTTTTTTTGAGATGGTATTTTTCTGCCGCGTGGCCAAATGGCGTGAGGTAACAGGAGTCAAGAGACCCCAAAATGCCGGTCAAGTTGAAGGGACAGGTCAATAAGTCCAGCATTAGACCAGCTCTTCTGTATGGCAGCGAGATTTGGCCTGTATTTGAGCGACACAAGCAGGAGTTCCATTTCACGGAGATGAATATGCTGGGTTGATGTGTGCAGTTACAACCGGGACGAAATGTTAAGATGATGACGATGATTTTTTTGATTAGTTCCTACTTTTGGTGATGTTTGGTGATAAGTTTTTCTAATCTGTTCTTCATTAGTTTCCACCACTTTTGCCGATTGCACACCCAGATCTAAACAGAGTCAACTCAAAAAATCTGTATTTTAAACCTGTTTTGTTGGTCGATAGGTTAGTGAGACAAGGAATTCGATGGTGAGTGTAAACTAAAAAATCTTCATTTTTGAATTGACTCCCTTTAGATCTGGGGGTTCGGAGTGGCAATTGATTGTGTTCGGGCTATAATATTTATTAAATAACCATGCAAAAATATTGGGTCCGTTTTTGTACGCGAAAAATTAGTCAAAAGTGTCCGCTTTTGGCGTGAATCAATTTTTCACGTACGCGTTGGACCCAACATTTGTGCATGGTTATTTAATAAATAGTATATTGCCGAGAGGTTGTAACCCCGAAATTGTTTAAAATAGATCCGGTTTAGTAGCTAAAAATTAAAATCGATTAGGCGTCGCTAGTGTGCCCTACCCGTCACCTAAAGTCATTCTAATGTATGTCGCTTTGTAAGTTCTGTGTAGTCTCTTTAATCACTCGACGTTGGCAGAGTTATATGAGTGTATGCCGTGGGCAGCACAGTAACAACCATTTAAAAAAAAAATGGCTGTGTAAATGCCTATGCAAATAAAGAATGATTTGAGTTTGAGTGATAGCCCGAACACAATCGTTAATAGTGTGCCCTACCCGTCACCTTTAGGGCTAACATGCGCACCACGAGATAATTTTGTCTACACTCGTATTCGCTAGTTGCTTCTCGCTCACCAGACTGAGCGATGAGCGGGATAGAAGGATGCGCTCGCACGGACGAGAGTAGACAACATTTTGGCGCGGAGCGCATGTATGAAATTTGACAGCTAAAAACCGGCCAAGTGCGAGTCGGACTCGCACACCGAGGGTTCCGTACAAACCTGCAAGGTTTACAAAGTTCGTTCATTACGACAATCGAGTCATAACTGTGGTATTTTTATTGCAAAATGAAATTCATAACATTACAATGGGGAAATATGAAGGAGCATAAATTTAAGAGTTTTTGCGTTGACTTAGATTTTTTTTTTCACGGGTTAAAGGCAATTAGATCTAAGTATTTGATATGAATTTCAACTTGATAGGTCTACGCGTTCATGAGAAAAAAAGAAATAAGTTTATATTTATTAAAAAATATATATTTTGTAATGTAACTAAAAATTTAAGGCTTTCGGAATTTTTCCTTTATGTGTGCTATAAAACGTTGCTTCATGCCAAATTTCAAGATTCTAGGTCGACTGGAAGTCGACGTTTAGGTTTTCATTCCCTTGCGAGTACTTGCGAGTTTCAAAATTTGCAGCTTAAATTGCTGTTTCTTTTGATTGCGTTGACATAGAAGTTTGATTTTGTTACAGCTTAAAGGTATTGTAGACCTGAGTATTTGGTATGAATTTCAATTTAATACCTCTACGCGTTTATGAGGAAATGGGTAGTAAGGTTAAAATTATTAAAAAAATATATATTATGTGATGTAACTAAAAATGTATGGTTTTCGTAATTTTTCCTTTATCTATGCTATAAGACGTTGCTTCGTACCAAATTTCAAGATTCTGAGTTCACGGGAAGCACCCTGTAGGTTTTGATTCCCTTGCAAGTGTCGGAAAATTTGCGGCTTAAACGGCTGTATCTTTTGATTGCGTTGGCTTAGAAGTTTGATTTTTTCACAGCTTTAAGGGACAGTAGACCTGAGTAATTGATATAAATTTCAGCTTCAAACCTCCACGCGTTCCTGAGAAAAAGGGTCTTGACAGACGGACGGACGGACGGACAACAAAGTGATCCTATAAGGGTTTCGTTTTTTCCTTTTGAGGTACGGAACCCTAAAAACGAGATATTTGTCGTCCTCGCTAGTCTACGACGACTCGTGGTGCGCATGTTAGCCCTAGTTAAAAGTATTTATCTACTCACATCGCTCGATGGGCGTGATGGAGAGGTGCGGGTGGTCGGGCAGCGGGTCGGGCGGCGGCGCGGGCGAGGCGGGCGCGGGCGGCGACGGGCTGTCCAGCGAGATCACGCCGCCCACGCCGCCGCCGCCGCCCAGCGCAGCGCCCATCCCGCCCGGCGACCGGTAGCCGCTCGACGACACCGCGTCTGTACAAACGCAACTTATTACCCACCTGTCCAATGGACAACATTTCATATTTTTAACATGTCCATATTGTTTTTTTATATGAAAATAGACATAAAATGAACAGACCCTATATTTTTTCTTTTTTCAATATTTGTCCATTTTCATGCATAAAATAATTATTAAAATTCTTTTAATTCTAAATAGACGTAAGCGCCAAATGACGTCATCGGACGGCTGAATACAGCGATATTCCTTTGCTTATCATTGTTTTGATAAAAAAAAGGTACTACTGTCAAAGGTAAATAATACTAGTGTCAACATTGTCAACGTCATTCATACATTCAACATTGACAAGTTGTCTTTTTTTTTACAGTTACATGTCATGGGTTTGGCATTTCGTAAATTTAAAACTATAATGTGCTAAGCAAAGAAATATTTTACATTCTGCCGTCCGATGACGTCATCTTACGTTTTTTAGTTTTTAATTTTTTTTCCAGTAAATAAGCAATATAAAAAATGAATAAATATATATTCGAGCAGCGGAAAAGTAAACAAAGAATTGGTATTTTTTGTTTCAGAGCTTAGCAATTTTGAAATGTTGTCCATTCATTGCGGCGTCGTTTATATCTTTTGCGTATGGCGTTTGACGACAAATGGTGTTTGACGTCAAATGGCGTCTTAAAGAATAGGATGTTTGACTACATAAGTAGAGCATAGAATCTTAGAGGCAGCCCCTAGATTCCTACAGGATACATTCCGATTACTACACATTGATATAAACGAAACATTTAATATAGCTACCATACAAAATTCAAATGAAATGCATACAAAATAATTGCGTGTGACGTCAAATCTTAGAAGTAGCCATTTATATGGAGTGTTTTGGGTTTGCCCAAAATAATGTGATTTTAAAGTTGTGATATCTTAGGCCATGTGGTCGCCGTGTGGTCCCCGGCAGAGTAGAATAGGCCACCCTCACTCTTACCGAGGTGTCGTAAAAGGCGACTAAGGTAAAGCTGCTGGCATGATCATCAGCACCCATAGAAGGAAAACTCTGCATTTATATCAAAACCCTCGCCAACCCGTCTGCCAAGCGTGGTGAGTATGGCAATTACCCCTCATGTGATTGAGGGAGGCCCGTTGCCCAGCAGTCGGGACTTAAATGGGCTGACGATGACGATGACGATGATATCTTAGGTAGTTTAAATGACAATCAAGTTATTCTTTCAACGATGTTTCCATCATTGAGAGGTCTTTTGATTACAAAAAAAGTCAATTACCATCATCGTCAGCCCATTTAAGTCCCCACTGCTTGGGCACGGGCCTCCCTCAATCACATGAGGGGTAATTGCCATACTCACCACGCTTGGCAGACGGGTTGGCGAGGGTTTTGATATAAATGCAGAGTTTTCCTTCTATGGGTGCTGATGATCATGCCAGCAGCTTTACCTTAGTCGCCTTTTACGACACCTCGGTAAGAGTGAGGGTGGCCTATTCTACTCTGCCGGGGACCACACGGCATAGTAGACGGCACGGTCCGATTCATTGCGGCGTCGTTTATATCTTTTGCGTATGGCGTTTGACGACAAATGGTGTTTGACGCCAAATAAATAATTCTCACAACATCTCATACGTTGACCTGATTCCGTACTAAGTAGCTTAAGCACTTGTGTTACAGATATCAGACAACAGAGGAACACAAATATATACTTAAATACATATATTACACCCAGACACCGAACAAACACAAGTGTTCATCGCACGAATGTTTGTCCAGGGTGGCGCCTTAAAGAATAGGGTGTTTGACTAAGCTCGAGATCTTACAAAATATACATATTTTATCAAAATATACATATTTTATCAAAATATAGGTAAATATGTGCCAATAGCTAAAATCCTCAATTAAAAATATAACGTCTTGCCGGTTTTATGGTCATTCAAAGATTCATGGGCAAGTCCATTTAAAGAGTATGATATTATTAAAAAATATTATACCATTGAATAACCCATGCAATTTGCACCAACTAGTATAATAGAACCATTGTGTTCGAATGCCGAATTAAGCCGTGTGGTCCCCGGCAGAGTAGAATAGGCCACCCTCACTCTTACCGAGGTGTCGTAAAAGGCGACTAAGGTAAAGCTGCTGGCATGATCATCAGCACCCATAGAAGGAAAACTCTGCATTTATATCAAAACCCTCGCCAACCCGTCTGCCAAGCGTGGTGAGTATGGCAATTACCCCTCATGTGATTGAGGAGGCCCGTGCCCCAGCAGTGGGGACTTAAATGGGCTGATGATGATGATGATGTGTTCGAATCCTACCGAACATTAAGTTAAAGTAGTAGTTTAGTGTTTTATACAAGTGCATTTAAAATGTCCCTAGAAATAAATGGACGAAGCACGCGGTGCCCATACGTGGATACATACTAATTATAAAGAACACGCTTCACACCAATATTGTTTAGCTGCAAATAAATGTGAAGAATGATTACAATATTGCAATAACTAAGAATTTACGCTGTGACCTTGAAAAGTGTAATGTGATGAACAGTGAGTGACCAATAAATAAAACTGCACTATAACCTTTTTAAACTGTGGTTTTGTTATTATTAAAATAAATCTACCTATCACACGCTAGTACAACCTGTGCGGATAAAGAATGGGATCAGAAATGGCGGCGCATCTATTCACTTCTCGCTCGCACACTATTTGCATCTATACTCGCACTCGTGGGTGTGCGAACGAGAAGTGAATAGATGCGCCGCCATTTCTGATCCCATTCTTTTTATACGCACAGGTTGTAAGTACCTATATTGCATATACAGTCCACATCACACACAAGAAGCAAGAATAACATCACGAAGGTACCCCTAGATTCCTACAGGATACATTCCGATTACTACACATTGATATAAACGAAACATTTAATATAGCTACTATACAAAATTCAAATGAAATGCATACAAAATACTTGCGTGTGACGTCAAATCTTAGTAGTAGACATTTATATCGAGTGTTTTGGGTTTGCCCAAAATAATGTGATTTTAAAATTGTGATATCTTAGGTAGTTTAAATGACAATCAAGTTATTCTTTCAACGATGTTTCCATCATTGAGAGGTCTTTTGATTACAAAAAAAAGTCAAATACCGTCATTGTCAGCCCATTTAAGTCCCCACTGCTGGGGCACGGGCCTCCCTCAATCACATGAGGGGTAATTGCCATACTCACCACGCTTGGCAGACGGGTTAGCGAGGGTTTTGATATAAATGCAGAGTTTTCCTTCTCTGGTTGCTGATGATCATGAAAGCAGATTTACCTTAGTTGTCTTTTACGATACCTCGGTATGAGTGAGGGTGGCCTATTCTACTCTGCCGGGGACCTCACGGCAAATACCGTCAAATACCGTATTCCTCTGTAATTCTAAGAAATGGCTATTTAGAGAGTCCTAACTAACAGAATTGCCATTATTTGTCACGTAGGTTGAGCCTGTATTAACCGTTTTATGATTTATTGCCAAATTAAAAACTCTGATGTTGCAAACCTTTTGTTACCAAATTTAATTTCTTTTACGAAAGGCGTATAACGCCAAATGGCGTCATGAAGGCTTTTGTTCTTAAAATCAATATGATGATTTTTAAGAAAGTTCTAATGAGCAGAGCTTTTACTACATAATGTAATACTAAAGGCGTTTTAAGTACCTAGGCAGTAGACTGCCTAGGTACTGTTACTGGTCCTGTTACTCGTGCTCATCAGTCTTGATGGATAGAGCGGCAGCTCGTCCTCGGAGTCGGAGTTGTTCATCGACCTCGCCGAGATAGTTGTGACCATCGACTATATTAGTTCAATCTAACCTGTACTGGAGTAGGTCTCGTCAGTCTTGATGGACGACTCGGGTAGAGGCGGCGGCGCGGCGACCTTCCTCTTGAGCGGCAGCTCGTCCTCGGAGTCGGAGTTTGTTCATCGACCTCGCCGAGATAGTTGTGACCATCGACTATATTAGTTCAATCTAACCTGTACTGGAGTAGGTCTCGTCAGTCTTGATGGACGACTCGGGTAGAGGCGGCGGCGCGGCGACCTTCCTCTTGAGCGGCAGCTCGTCCTCGGAGTCGGAGTTGTTTGTCGACCTCGCCGAGATAGTTGTGACCATCGACTATATTCGTTCAATCTAACCTGTACTGGAGTAGGTCTCGTCAGTCTTGATGGACGACTCGGGTAGAGGCGGCGGTGCGGCGACCTTCCTCTTGAGCGGCAGCTCGTCCTCGGAGTCGGAGTTGTTTGTCGACCTCGCCGAGATAGTTGTGACCATCGACTATATTCGTTCAATCTAACCTGTACTGGAGTAGGTCTCGTCAGTCTTGATGGACGACTCGGGTAGAGGCGGCGGCGCGGCGACCTTCCTCTTGAGCGGCAGCTCGTCCTCGGAGTCGGAGTTGTTTGTCGACCTCGCCGAGATAGTTGTGACCATCGACTATATTCGTTCAATCTAACCTGTACTGGAGTAGGTCTCGTCAGTCTTGATGGACGACTCGGGTAGAGGCGGCGGCGCGGCGACCTTCCTCTTGAGCGGCAGCTCGTCCTCGGAGTCGGAGGTGAGGTCGACGACAGCTTCGGTGGGTTTGGGCGTGCGGTTCTCTCCCACGGCCGCCCGCTTCGCTGCTCCACTGTTGCCGCCTTCTACTGGTATCACGTCTGCGGGAGAAACGACCTATATCATCAGAACCTGTTGATCTAGTGGTTTCAGTACCGGGCAGTGATCTCGGGGTCCTGGGTTCGATTCCCGGGTCAAGCATTATGTTTCGAATTTTTCGAACTTAGCTCGGGTATTAAGCCTAATCCCATCATAGTAGCGCTAACTTGACTTTTATGATGGAGACCTTTGACCTGAAATGGGACAGTATATGTATAGGCTGACACTTTACTATATCATCATGCTATCCACTAAACTTTCTTGCGGTTGACGGTCTTGTACCCCGTGCTTCGGAAAGCACGTTCAGCCGTTGGTCCTGCACCCGATCCCTCTTCGGTCGTGTCGCGCTAGTGTCCCATCGGATTACGAGGGCAAGGGAATAGAGAGTGCACTTGTGTTTGCGCACACACTTGAGCACTATAATAATATATCTTTCGTACATGGCTGATCGTTACGATCGGCCACCGTAGCCGTAATCGGTTAGAAGGAATCGATCGATAAAAAAGTTTTCGTATTCGATAACTTTATTTGGCACAATACAAAATAAGGAAACTTAATTAGAAACATAATCTAGACATAAATAATAAACGAAAAGTAGGACAACATTAGTATGAGCGGCTGCTTAGCAATAGTCGGTGCTGATCTCAGAGACCAACCCCGACGTTGGTTTTCAGCGGCTACCATAACATTATTGCACATCTGTTCCATATCCATGCAACAGTCGCATGGTATAAAATTGAGATTGAGACAGCAAAAAAGAAATAGATAATTGACAACATTAAGTTGGTAAATTTTCTTCTTTTTTTTCAATTCAATATGTGTTTTTTTATTTTTGATAATTTCAATTTTAGAACTAAAATTTAAGATTCCTTATATTTATAAGCATAAAGCTCAGCTTTAAATACTGATGCCGACGTAAGCGCGATTTTCATGAGGCTTCTTTAGTGGCTTGGCCTTCTAGTCGAAATGTCATCAGACATCTGTTATTATTTTTCTTTCGTAGGTAGTAACGTTCAGAAATAAATTGAAAAATGAAAAAGTAGTGGTAAAATGAATATTGGCTTATAATCCTATAATATTCAATTTTTGATATGTCGTTATTTTGACAGTAATAAATACCGAGAGAAGTATAAATCATGTTCAGAAAAGGCTAATCAGAAAGTTCTAATTTGTATAGCCTTTTTTCGATGTAATAATAATATTAATTCTCACAACATCTCATACGTTGACCTGATTCCGTACTAAGTAGCTTAAGCACTTGTGTTACAGATATCAGACAACAGAGGAACACAAATATATACTTAAATACATATATTACACCCAGACACCGAACAAACACAAGTGTTCATCGCACGAATGTTTGTCCAGGGTGGCGCCTTAAAGAATAGGGTGTTTGACTAAGCTCGAGATCTTACAAAATATAAATATTTTATCAAAATATACATACGTATCAAAAAAATATAGGTTACAAATGTGCCAATAGCTAAAATCCTCAATTAAAAATATAACGTCTAGCCGTTTTTATTGTCATTCAAAGATTCATGGGCAAGTCCATTTAAGAGTATGATATTATTAAAAAATATTATACCATTGAATAACCCATGCAATTTTGCACCAACTAGTATAATAGAACCATTGTGTTCGAATGCCGAATTAAGCCGTGTGGTCCCCGGCAGAGTAGAATAGGCCACCCTCACTCTTACCGAGGTGTCGTAAAAGGCGACTAAGGTAAAGCTGCTGGCATGATCATCAGCACCCATAGAAGGAAAACTCTGCATTTATATCAAAACCCTCGCCAACCCGTCTGCCAAGCGTGGTGAGTATGGCAATTACCCCTCATGTGATTGAGGAGGCCCGTGCCCCAGCAGTGGGGACTTAAATGGGCTGATGATGATGATGATGTGTTCGAATCCTACCGAACATTAAGTTAAAGTAGTAGTTTAGTGTTTTATACAAGTGCATTTAAAATGTCCCTAGAAATAAATGGACGAAGCACGCGGTGCCCATACGTGGATACATACTAATTATAAAGAACACGCCTTCACACCAATATTGTTTAGCTGCAAATAAATGTGAAGAATGATTACAATATTGCAATAACTAAGAATTTACGCTGTGACCTTGAAAAGTGTAATGTGATGAACAGTGAGTGACCAATAAATAAAACTGCACTATAACCTTTTTAAACTGTGGTTTTGTTATTATTAAAATAAATCTACCTATCACACGCTAGTACAACCTGTGCGGATAAAGAATGGGATCAGAAATGGCGGCGCATCTATTCACTTCTCGCTCGCACACTATTTGCATCTATACTCGCACTCGTGGGTGTGCGAACGAGAAGTGAATAGATGCGCCGCCATTTCTGATCCCATTCTTTTTATACGCACAGGTTGTAAGTACCTATATTGCATATACAGTCCACATCACACACAAGAAGCAAGAATAACATCACGAAAGGTACCCCTAGATTCTACAGGATACATTCCGATTACTACACATTGATATAAACGAAACATTTAATATAGCTACTATACAAAATTCAAATGAAATGCATACAAAATACTTGCGTGTGACGTCAAATCTTAGTAGTAGACATTTATATCGAGTGTTTTGGGTTTGCCCAAAATAATGTGATTTTAAAATTGTGATATCTTAGGTAGTTTAAATGACAATCAAGTTATTCTTTCAACGATGTTTCCATCATTGAGAGGTCTTTTTGATTACAAAAAAAAGTCAAATACCGTCATTGTCAGCCCATTTAAGTCCCCACTGCTGGGGCACGGGCCTCCCTCAATCACATGAGGGGTAATTGCCATACTCACCACGCTTGGCAGACGGGTTAGCGAGGGTTTTGATATAAATGCAGAGTTTTCCTTCTCTGGTTGCTGATGATCATGAAAGCAGATTTACCTTAGTTGTCTTTTACGATACCTCGGTATGAGTGAGGGTGGCCTATTCTACTCTGCCGGGGACCTCACGGCAAATACCGTCAAATACCGTATTCCTCTGTAATTCTAAGAAATGGCTATTTAGAGAGTCCTAACTAACAGAATTGCCATTATTTGTCACGTAGGTTGAGCCTGTACTAACCGTTTTATGATTTATTGCCAAATTAAAAACTCTGATGTTGCAAACCTTTTGTTACCAAATTTAATTCTTTTACGAAAGGCGTATAACGCCAAATGGCGTCATGAAGGCTTTTGTTCTTAAAATCAATATGATGATTTTTAAGAAAGTTCTAATGAGCAGAGCTTTTACTACATAATGTAATACTAAAGGCGTTTTAAGTACCTAGGCAGTAGACTGCCTAGGTACTGTTACTGGTCCTGTTACTCGTGCTCATCAGTCTTGATGGATAGAGCGGCAGCTCGTCCTCGGAGTCGGAGTTGTTCATCGACCTCGCCGAGATAGTTGTGACCATCGACTATATTAGTTCAATCTAACCTGTACTGGAGTAGGTCTCGTCAGTCTTGATGGACGACTCGGGTAGAGGCGGCGGCGCGGCGACCTTCCTCTTGAGCGGCAGCTCGTCCTCGGAGTCGGGAGTTGTTTGTCGACCTCGCCGAGATAGTTGTGACCATCGACTATATTCGTTCAATCTAACCTGTACTGGAGTAGGTCTCGTCAGTCTTGATGGACGACTCGGGTAGAGGCGGCGGTGCGGCGACCTTCCTCTTGAGCGGCAGCTCGTCCTCGGAGTCGGAGTTGTTTGTCGACCTCGCCGAGATAGTTGTGACCATCGACTATATTCGTTCAATCTAACCTGTACTGGAGTAGGTCTCGTCAGTCTTGATGGACGACTCGGGTAGAGGCGGCGGCGCGGCGACCTTCCTCTTGAGCGGCAGCTCGTCCTCGGAGTCGGAGGTGAGGTCGACGACAGCTTCGGTGGGTTTTGGGCGTGCGGTTCTCTCCCACGGCCGCCCGCTTCGCTGCTCCACTGTTGCCGCCTTCTACTGGTATCACGTCTGCGGGAGAAACGACCTATATCATCAGAACCTGTTGATCTAGTGGTTTCAGTACCGGGCAGTGATCTCGGGGTCCTGGGTTCGATTCCCGGGTCAAGCATTATGTTTCGAATTTTTCGAACTTAGCTCGGGTATTAAGCCTAATCCCATCATAGTAGCGCTAACTTGACTTTTATGATGGAGACCTTTGACCTGAAATGGGACAGTATATGTATAGGCTGACACTTTACTATATCATCATGCTATCCACTAAACTTTCTTGCGGTTGACGGTCTTGTACCCCGTGCTTCGGAAAGCACGTTCAGCCGTTGGTCCTGCACCCGATCCCTCTTCGGTCGTGTCGCGCTAGTGTCCCATCGGATTACGAGGGCAAGGGAATAGAGAGTGCACTTGTGTTTGCGCACACACTTGAGCACTATAATAATATATCTTTCGTACATGGCTGATCGTTACGATCGGCCACCGTAGCCGTAATCGGTTAGAAGGAATCGATCGATAAAAAAGTTTTCGTATTCGATAACTTTATTTGGCACAATACAAAATAAGGAAACTTAATTAGAAAACATAATCTAGACATAAATAATAAACGAAAAGTAGGACAACATTAGTATGAGCGGCTGCTTAGCAATAGTCGGTGCTGATCTCAGAGACCAACCCCGACGTTGGTTTTCAGCGGCTACCATAACATTATTGCACATCTGTTCCATATCCATGCAACAGTCGCATGGTATAAAATTGAGATTGAGACAGCAAAAAAGAAATAGATAATTGACAACATGAAGTTGGTAAATTTTCTTCTTTTTTTTTCAATTCAATATGTGTTTTTTTATTTTTGATAATTTCAATTTTAGAACTAAAATTTAAGATTCCTTATATTTATAAGCATAAAGCTCAGCTTTAAATACTGATGCCGACGTAAGCGCGATTTTCATGAGGCTTCTTTAGTGGCTTGGCCTTCTAGTCGAAATGTCATCAGACATCTGTTATTATTTTTCTTTCGTAGGTAGTAACGTTCAGAAATAAATTGAAAAATGAAAAAGTAGTGGTAAAATGAATATTGGCTTATAATCCTATAATATTCAATTTTTGATATGTCGTTATTTTGACAGTAATAAATACCGAGAGAAGTATAAATCATGTTCAGAAAGGCTAATCAGAAAGTTCTAATTTGTATACCATTTTTTCGATGTAATAATAATAATAATAATTCTCACAACATCTCATACGTTGACCTGATTCCGTACTAAGTAGCTTAAGCACTTGTGTTACAGATATCAGACAACAGAGGAACACAAATATATACTTAAATACATATATTACACCCAGACACCGAACAAACACAATTCATCGCACGAGTGTTTGTCCAGGGTGGGGATCGAACCCACGACCTTTGGCGTAAGAGGCAGGGTCACTACCAATTGCGCCATCCGGTCAGTCATAGTAATGTTGTCAATAGAACAGATGCGCAATATGGGGGCAAGCAGATTATACAAAAGCATTGTATTTTATGTTAGGTTGGGTATTGGCCGTGTGCTCCCCGGCAGAGTAGAATAGGCCACCCTCACTCTTACCGAGGTGTCGTAAAAGGCGACTAAGGTAAAGCTGCTGGCATGATCATCAGCACCCAGAGAAGGAAAACTCTGCATTTATATCAAAACCCTCGCCAACCCGTCTGCCAAGCGTGGTGAGTATGGCAATGGACAACATTTCATATTTTTAACATATCCATATTGTTTTTTTATATGAAAGTAGATATAAAATGAACAGACCCATATTTTTTCTTTTTTCAAAATTTGTCCATTTTCATGCATAAAATAATTATTGAAATTCTTTTTATTCTAAATAGACGTAAGCGCCAAATGACGTCATCGGACAGCTGAATACAGCGATATTCCTTTGCTTATCATTGTTTTAATAAAAAGAAAGTACTACTGTCAAAGGTAAATAATACTAGTGTCAACATTGTCAACGTCATTCATACATTCAACGATGACAAGTTGTCTTTTTTTTTGACAGTTGCATGTCATGGGTTTGGTATTTCGTAAATTTAAAACTATAATGTGCTAAGCAAAGAAATATTTTACATTCTGCCGTCCGATGACGTCATCTTACGTTTTTTAGTTTTTAATTTTTGTCTCAGTAAATAAGCAATATAAAAAATGAATAAATATATATTCGAGCAGCGGAAAAGTAAACAAAGAATTGGTATTTTTTGTTTCAGAGCTTAGCAATTTTGAAATGTTGTCCATTGCGCCATCCGGTCAGTCATAGTAATGTTGTCAATAGAACAGATGCGCAATATGGGGGCAAGCAGATTATACAAAAGCATTGTATTTTAGGTTAGGTTGGATGGTATTACACGTGTGCGTGACTGACCCAGGTCGTCGGCGATGAGCGTGACGGGCTCGGGCGTGGAGGGCTGCGGCTGCAGCGCGCGCGGCGGCGGCGCGTGCGCGGACCAGCTGCCGTCCGCGTGCAGCTGGATCTCGTTGCACTCACTGGCCAGCCGCGCCGACGTCAGCACCTCTTGGAAATACCTGAACCGAACATCATGATTCAAATCGAATCAAATCATTCTTTATTTGCATAGGCTTGTACACAGCACTTACAAATCGACATACATTTTAATGATTTAAAACTATTTATAAGTGCTTGTTGTGACGCCCTGTTGGTCTAGTGGTTTAAGTACCGGGCCGTAATCTCGGGGTCCTGGGTTCAATTCCCGGGTCGAGCAAAAAGTATGTTTCGACTTTTTCGAAAATAACTCGGGTTTGTGATCACCAATCCGCATTTGGCAAGCGTGGTGATTAAGCCTTATCCCATCATAGTAGCGATAACTTGATTTCTATGATGGAGGCCTTTGCCCTGCAGTGGGACAGTTTATAGGCTGATACTTTACTTTTTTTTTATAAGTACTTGTGTAATAATTTACATGCTAATACATTTTTTTTTATATGAGAGGTGGCAGACGAGCAGACGGATCACCTGATGGTAAGCAATTCCGCCGCCCGTGGACACCCGCAACACCAGTAGTCACAAGTGCGCTGCCAACCTATTCCCCTTCCCCCCATTGGGCCTCCGGTAATCTCACTCACACGGCGAAACACAGCGCAGGCGCTGCTTCACGCCGGTCTTCTGTGAGGCAGTGGTATCACTCCGGTCGAGCCGCCCCATTCATGCCTAAGCGTCGCTCTCCCACATATAAATAAATTAAGCTTAGCAGCATTTATTATTGTATACAAATTGATTAGTATTGATTATTCAACAATTGACAAGATGCTAACCACCTACTATTGTACACCTCGTCCTTCAGTTTATTAGTATTGGATTAAGTAACTACTACTCTGTGACCTATGAGGGGAACCTTAAGTAGTCATGCTCACTCAAATGTCTCTGAAGTGGTAGCGTTATGTGACAGGTCATTACATTCCCTCTAATATGGTTGAGTGAAATGATGGCTGACACATACATCATACTTGTGAACAAGTGCCACCTTTGGGGACTAGTCTGCTTCGATTTACCTCATATTTAGCTTTTAATTTTGGGCACAGCCACGTGGGCTTGCGCTGGTTCACACTTATGATGAAGATGATGGCACGCGAGTGACTATCAGTGTTGGCTCACCCGTCCACCACCAGCGAGTCGTATGGGAGCGGTCGCACACGGGGCACAGCCACGTGGGCTTGCGCTGGTTCACACTTGTTATGATGATGCCGCGGCGCGGATGACGATGGTCCTATCAGGAAAAGTCTAAGCGGGTTTCCGGGATTTTTTTTCAATTCGTCGGTAGTCGGGAGGATATACAAAAAACCACCATATCCCGACCATCTGCTAACTATGTGATGATGATGATAGCGCGCGAGTGACTATCGGAAGGTCGGCCGTGTGGTCCCCGGCAGAGTAGAATAGGCCACCCTCACTCTTACCGAGGTGTCGTAAAAGGCGACTAAGGTAAAGCTGCTGGCATGATCATCAGCACCCAGAGAAGGAAAACTCTGCATTCATATCAAAACCCTCGCCAACCCGTCTGCCAAGCGTGGTGAGTATGGCAATTACACCTCATGTGATTGAGGGAGGCCCGTGCCCCAGCAGTGGGGACTTAAATGGGCTGATGATGATGATTCAACAATAAGCAATTTTCCAGTAGGTATATATTAACTTTGGCGTTACTCGCTAGATGGTGTAAGCAGTCTCTATATATTTCAGGTGTTGGATGATATATCATGTGCTCCCTAATTTATGGGAAAATATCAGGGTGATAAGTTTTTTACGTTTACCTAATATTTCAAAGTAACCTTAGTAACATGGAAAATAACACTTTATACCAACCTCGAGTAGACCTAAAATAATCTGTAAAAAAATGTCTGCCATGGCATTTGGAGAGGTTTTTGATTGCTGCCCATTTGAAAATGAGCAGTTTGTCATTAAATATTTCTATCAAATTATAGTTTTACAAGGAGTTCATTGTTGTTGTTGATTATTTAAAATAAAAAATATTTTTAAATAATACCTCTTTCCTTCATTCATGGGTAAATGAAAATGAAAAATGGCAACACTTCAAACGCCGCGACCAATCGCTGCATTTTTCATACAGATACGGGTAGCGCCATTTGTTATCACTTTAGAGAAATCGACTGACTAATGTCATTGGAAAACTCCTCATTGACAAGATGCTAACCACCTACTATTGTACACCTCGTCCTGCAGTTTATTAGTATTGGATTAAGTAACTACTACTCTATGACCTATGAGGGGAACCTAAGTGGTCACGCTCACTCAAATGTGTCAGAGGTGGTGGCGTTATGTGGCGGGTCATTACATTCCCTCTAATATGGTGAAATGATGGCTGACACACACGTCATACTTGTGAACAGGTGCCACCTTTGGGGACTGGTCCGCTTCGGTTTACCTCATATTTAGCTTTTGCACAAATATGAGCACAGCCACGTGGGCTTGCGCTGGTTCACACTTATGATGAAGATGATGGCACGCGAGTGACTATCAGTGTTGGCTCACCCGTCCACCACCAGCGAGTCGTATGGGAGCGGTCGCACACGGGGCACAGCCACGTGGGCTTGCGCTGGTTCACACTTATGATGAAGATGATGGCACGCGAGTGACTATCAGTGTTGGCTCACCCGTCCACAACCAGCGAGTCGTATGGGAGCGGTCGCACACGGGGCACAGCCACGTGGGCTTGCGCTGGTTCACACTTATGATGAAGATGATGGCACGCGAGTGACTATCAGTGTTGGCTCACCCGTCCACCACCAGCGAGTCGTATGGGAGCGGTCGCACACGGGGCACAGCCACGTGGGCTTGCGCTGGTTCACACTTATGATGAAGATGATGGCACGCGAGTGACTATCAGTGTTGGCTCACCCGTCCACAACCAGCGAGTCGTATGGGAGCGGTCGCACACGGGGCACAGCCACGTGGGCTTGCGCTGGTTCACACTTATGATGAAGATGATGGCACGCGAGTGACTATCAGTGTTGGCTCACCCGTCCACAACCAGCGAGTCGTATGGGAGCGGTCGCACACGGGGCACAGCCACGTGGGCTTGCGCTGGTTCACACTTGTTATGATGATGCCGTGGCGCGGATGACGATGGTCCTATCAGGAAAAGTCGAAGCGGTTTTCCGGGATTTTTTTTCAATTCGTCGGTAGTCGGGAGGACATACAAACAACCACCATATCCCGACCATCTGGTAACTCTTTGTGATGATGATGATAGCGCGCGAGTGACTATCGGAAGGTCGGCGGAAGGTCGGCCGTGTGGTCCCTGGCAGAGTAGAATAGGCTACCCTCACTCTTACCGAGGTGTCGTAAAAGGCGACTAAGGTGAAGCTGCTGGCATGATCATCAGCACTCAGAGAAGGAAAACTCTGCATGTATATCAAAACCCTCGTCAACCCGTATGCCAAGCGTGGTGAGTATGGCAATTACACCTCACGTGATTGAGGAAGGCCCGTGCCCCAACAGTGGGGACTTAAATGGGCTGACGATGACGGTATTTGACTTTTTTTGTAATCAAAAGACCTCTCAATGTTGGAAACATCATTGAAAGAATAACTTGATTGTCTTTTATACTACCTAAGATATCACAACTTTAAAATCACATTATTTTGGGCAAACCCAAAACACTCCATATAAATGGCTACTACTAAGATTTGACGTCACACGCAAGTATTTTGTAAACTTAAATGGGCTGACGATGATGATGATGAGTATCAGCGTTCGCTCACCCGTCCACCACCAGCGAGTCGTAGGGCGCGGCGCGGTCGCACACGGGGCACAGCCACGTGGGCTTGCGCTCGTTCATCTGCAGGAACAGCGAGGCGTCGAAGCACTGCAGGTGCGGGCAGTTGGCGGGCCGGCACGGGCACGACATGCGCATCTTGCCGAGCGGACACATCAGCGACACCCGGAGTGAGGTGGTCGCTATCTCGCTGTCGTAGTCCTCGGATAGTTTTTCTTTGACTGTGGAAAAGAGGCTCAGTCAAAAAAAACATAAAACTTAACACGCTTATCCTGTTTCGGAGTTATGCACAACGTTCATAGGAAGGGACGTCCATTTTTATACACTTTAAAATAATTCAAAAAAGTATTTCCCATAAATACATTATGATTACTTTTTTAATTAGCTCAACATGTCTCACATGTCGTCTCTTTGTCAATTTTCAAGATAACAAGATTTAGATTACTTTATCATTTTAAATAAGAGCGTACTGTGCTGGGTAAATCGTTAATTTTGTTTTTGCCAATGACTTAACGTGGAAGCAAATGTATTTACGTTATTAAAAAAATATGTTGTCGGCCATTCGCTCGCACAGAGGGCTGTAGCTAGCACGCAAAATGCTGGTCCAACCAGAGAATTGTTGTAAGAACCCACTGGACTCTCCAAAAGACATTGGCCCATCCCAACATGCATCTTTATGGTACTGGGTTTCCATGAACACGCTGAGCACGTACGCTCGCGTGAAGGCTACGGCCCACGTCACGTGGATGGTGTTGGCGACAGTTGTATAGTTAAATTCAATTCAAAAATATCTTTATTTATTTGCATAGGCTTGTATACATACAGCACTTTCAAATAAACGTACAGCCCGCAATATAATGTAAGGGGTGTGCGGGGGACGCGCCTCGGCGACTGAGGCGCGGGCGCGCGTGCGGCGCGGTCCGGTGTACGCTGTTCATTGCGTTGTCCGTTTATAGGATTAAAATTGACACCAAAAAATCTACTTCGTTTCTCATCAATAATTTTTTGTTCTAAGACTGATTTTAATGGTCTGAGTGCGTAGACGCCGGCTTCGTTAAGGGTCTTTTTACACCCTGTATAGGTATGTCGACAGATAAAATATACTAAGAAATTATATTTTACATTAAAAAAGGCACCCGCGGAAGATCAGCGCTGAGGTTGTCGGCCACAGCACATGCTGAGCGGGGACCTATTTTTTTGTACATTCTTTTGAACCATGCATTTAGTGAGAACTGTGTAAATGTGCAAAAATAAACGATTTTTCTTTCTTTCTTTCAAATTAATATACATATGTGATTCTACCACCGGAATCGGAAAGTTGATTCTGACGAGAAGATACAGTATACAACACGCTATACTCACTAAGCGACCGCGTGTAGTCCGGGTTCTTGGTGCCCTTGTTCTTTAGCCGCTGCAGCAGCTCGGCGGAGGTGAGCTTGCGCACCATGAACACGCTGAGCACGTACGCTCGCTGAAGGCTACGTCCCACGTCACGTGGATGGTGTTGGCGACAGTTGTATAGTTAAATTCAATTCAAAAAATATCTTATTTATTTGCATAGGCTTGTATACATACGCGACTTTCACAAATAAACGTACAGCCCGCAATATAATGTAAGGGTGTGCGGGGGACGCGCCTCGGCGACTGAGGCGCGGGCGCGCGTGCGGCGCGGTCCGGTGTACGCTGTTCATTGCGTTGTCCGTTTATAGGATTAAAATTGACACCAAAAAATCTACTTCGTTTCTCATCAATAATTTTTTGTTCTAAGACTGATTTTAATGGTCTGAGTGCGTAGACGCCGGCTTCGTTAAGGGTCTTTTTACACCCTGTATAGGTATGTCGACAGATAAAATATACTAAGAAATTATATTTACATTAAAAAAGGCACCCGCGGAAGATCAGCGCTGAGGTTGTCGGCCACAGCACATGCTGAGCGGGGACCTATTTTTTTGTACATTCTTTTGAACCATGCATTTAGTGAGAACTGTGTAAATGTGCAAAAATAAACGATTTTTCTTTCTTTCTTTCAAATTAATATACATATGTGATTCTACCACCGGAATCGGAAAGTTGATTCTGACGAGAAGATACAGTATACAACACGCTATACTCACTAAGCGACCGCGTGTAGTCCGGGTTCTTGGTGCCCTTGTTCTTTAGCCGCTGCAGCAGCTCGGCGGAGGTGAGCTTGCGCACCATGAACACGCTGAGCACGTACGCGCGCGTGAAGTCCGCGGCCCACGTCACGTGGATGGTGTTGGCCACCGTGGGCGACAGCTTCACGAGGGACGAGATGTTCACGGGCCGCGGTGGCCGCTTCGGCTCCGGTGTCGGTTTGTTTGTGGGTATTGGATTCTGGGAAAATGTACCAGTATTACTTAGACCTATTAACAATAACCATGCATGACTGCTATTGTATTTTTATTGCGGAGAAAATTTTAAATTTTGTAAACCCTTAAAAAAATATGCACAAAAAGGCATGGAACCAGTGTCCGTGGAATTCGATGTATATTAAAAAAAAATATTACTTTGAAGATACCAAGTAAATCTGAGGGGTTGGTATGCGACAATTATAAATAATATTACTTTTCAAAAAGTGAAGCGTGATGTTACATCACTCCTTATTATTGCATTGTTTTGGGCATGTCTAGTTGCTACTTAATTGTGACTGAATCACAGTAGGTATATCAATTCCACCTTAATTTTAAAAGAGAGCTCAAGTTATAGGGTGAGAATTCTGTTTTGAAATGTATTGGTATCGGCAATTCTCTATAGAAAAGTAGCCAAATGTTGATGCATACTGTTCACAGCCAGTGACTTTTATGTTCCTTGGAATAAGATCTAAATATTAGTAAGTGTCATATTGCAGCTAAAAGATAAGCAGTATCCTCACACTATAAACGTTAGTTGACAACTAGATATTAATATTGTGTGCAAATATGACATAAATAATAAATGATGTAACTTCAAATAGAACTTCAGTAGGTACCTTCTTCGTCCAAAAAAGTTTGATTACTAGAACTGACATAAAATTGTTTGTAAACTTAATAAGAAATTATTAGTATAAAATGTATACTCACTGGTAAGGGGCACATCTTATTATTTACTTTAACACTAACACTAGGTGGGAAGTAATCTTCTTGTTCACATGATGTTTCCAGAAGACAAAATCTCAATTGGGCCTGAAACAAAACATTTTTCTCTAAGAACTCCAATATATGACTTTCTGAAGTTTTCTTTTTGTTCGTCGAAAAGAGCCCCATTATTGAATCTATGAGCATACAGAAAACAACCTGATTGGTAGTAATAGACAAAAGGTCTTTTGCTTACAAATAAATAGTTCTCCAGTTTTTGGCTTTTGAATGTTTCATTCTTAACACGAATATAAAATGCACAGATTCGCCAGATCTGGACAGTCAGACGAGTTTTATAACAGTATAAGTTCACTAACCTGTATAACATAATCTAGTTTATTACTAGTTCCAACTATGTCCTTCCCGGAGGCGATCTCCGTGGCCTGCTGCGGCGTCAGGTGGAAGATGTAGGTGCCCTCCTGCATGCGGCCCGCCTGCATCGGCATCATGGTCGACGGCTTCATCAGCTCCGCCATCACATCGTAGAACGGAAGCCTGTGGATGTGCAACACTGATAAATCTTCACTTTATTTTTTATGTGACGGTAGTTGGAAGACGAGTAGACGGATCACCTCATGGTAAGCGATTGCTGCCGTCCACAGACACCCAATAACAGTGGAGACACAAGTCAGCTTTTTCCTTACCCCGAATTAGGTCTCCAGTAACCTCTCACTCTAGGGCTATGCTCGAAGTATCTCTGAAGGACCGCATCAGAAATGATGTAATCCGACAGAGAACCAGAGTCACCGACATAGCCTACCGAATTAGCAAACTGAAGTGGCAGTGGGCTGGTCATATTAGCCGCAGAACTGACAGCCGTTGGAGCCGTAAAGTCCTTGAGTGGAGACCGCGACTCGGTAAGCGTAGTGTAGGACGCCCTGCGACAAGATGGGATGGTGACATTCGAAGGCTGGCTGGTGTGGGCTGGATGAGAGTGCCCGAAAATCGGGAGCAGTGGCGTGCATTAGGGGAGACCTATGTCCAGCAGTGGACGAGTGTCGGTTGCTGATGATGAACCTCTCACTCAGCAAAACACAGAGCAAGCTCTACTCTCTACTTCACGCCGGTTTTCTGTGAGGCCAAGGTGGTATCACTTCAATCGAGCCGGTTCATTCATGCCAAATTACCTGACTTACTTATAAGCCTCTTAATATATAAAAGATGTTTAAACTCAGTTTTCCATTGCAGTATTTTAATGTTAGGACACATAGTGCAGGACAGCCTTTAGCCCGAGGGACGGACGATTTGATTAAATAATGGCTGGTGTATGTTAGATGGGAGCCGTAACAATGCTGGTCTCTTTCTACCTCACTAAATAGCGATGAGAGTGCTAGAAGAGAGGCTTTAGTTGGTATATCTCTGGATTACTTTTCCAGAAGGAGATCCCCATAACCCATGCTCACCTCTGTCGGCTAAGCAATCCTAGAGATGTCTTTGTATTGCACTTTGATTGAAGGGGCTGCAATTTCTCAGGGTCTAAAAAAATTATAACAAAGCTATACATTTAATTTACTGACTATATCTATATTCACTTACTTCTTGAACTTAACGTCTGGATGCACCGGGAAGGGCGGCAGCGGCGCCGTGGGCGACGGCGATGGCATGGGCGCGAGCGTGGCGCCGCCAGCGCCGTGCCCGTAGCCGTGGTACATGCTGCCGGCGTACATCGGGTTCTGCCGCGCCTGTGATAGTACTTCTGTCTCATTTTACCCAACGCAAGGATCGGGCTAGCGCGGTTAGTACAAGCCGCAGTATGAGTTGTTAGGTGATGGATGATGATGAATAGCATTGTTTTAGTATCTATTGGTAGCATTTGAACCATGTTACAGTATCTAAATATTAGAAAATGATTGATTTGACGAATAACGGTTAATTATAAGAAGCTATAAAACCGAGAGGCAGTGGCGGAGTTCACACACTAAGGGTAGACACATACACTAATGTAAGTAGATGGTGTTCAGTGGCACCTATAAAGTGTTTTTGTCCATAACTATTATTCCTTTCTGTTTTTGTCCATAACTATTATTCCTTTCAAGAGGAATTGCTCCAAAGCGACAGCTTGGGACGCAACCGGGCCAAAACGCTAATATGATGATGACTCCTTTCAACAAAAGAGTATCTGTATACTGTCACAGCATCTTCCTTTGGGCGACCTCGTCTAAGTCCATTTCCATTGACGCGGAGCTGGGCGGAGCGGTGCTGAATGAACCAATCAACATGCTCGAAATATTCGCTCTGGATATTGGTCCGCTCCACCCGGCTGATGCTGATGCTAGCGTCAATAGAAACGCACCATTAGACGACGATGATCCCTGCTAGCTACGCCGCTGCACTGAAGTAACAAGGGTTTGAAGGCTCTTCTGTATTTCTATTAAATCACTCATCAGCTCCACAACTTTACAAGAGACGCCCACTGTTGGACATAGGTTTCCTCCAATTTCGGTGATATCATCAGGTAATAGTAAAAATATAAATGTTCAATGAAGAGATAACTAGAATGCATTTCAATGAATACAAGATGAATGAACATACACCAAGCTCATTCCGCAATACCCTCCCTCAGCAACGACTTACAGTGACGGGCATGGCCTGGGATCGCGAGTCCTGGGGGTTGTACCCCGTCACCGCAGGGTGCTGGTAGAGCGTGCGCGAGCCCGGCAGCGCGGGCGCCAGGGGGTCCTTGCCCTGGGAGCCCCCGCTGTGCCCGCCGCCGCCGGACGGAAGGGCTTGGTTGTTCCTGTTGGCAGAACAAACTGTTTAATCTACTTGAATCAATGTTATCTCCATATTGAATTATCGTTAACGATTCTAGGTTGCTCTGAACATCAGTATTATTGTGAAAGTTCATTGGATTTATGCATATCCTAATAACTGCTTAGTTGAAAATATTTGAAGTTGATCAACAAGTTGTTGACAATACATAAACAAGATAACACCTACAGAAATGGTAAATTCATATGATTCTAGTACAGTCAGCATCAAAAGTCACTGACCACATTAGATTTTCTAAATCGCTGTACACCATAATATACCTAAATCCCTCAACATGACAAGCGCCAGAATTGAATGCACATAATTAAAGTAAAAAATTTACCGAACACTACTCGTCGAAGGTAGCTGAACACCATTTTGTCAAAAGTTGGTGATCGTTATAATATCCGAAAGTAGCTAACATCTAGCCATACTATTAATAAAGAGATAGCGCCTCGGCTGGTGATTGGCTGATCGACTGACTGATCTATCAACGCACAGCTGAAACTACTAGACCAAAAATCATGAAATATGGAACATAGGTAGTTTTTATTATGTAGGCGCGCACTAAGAAGGGGTTTTTGAATAATATAAGATAAGTCATATTTAAAGGTTTATGTACGTAGGAGGTACGTAAAATTTAGTATTTGACTGTTTATACATAATCGATATCAGCACTTTCAGATTTTTTTTATTCACCCCACTTTCAGCATTTTTTTATTCCTCCCCTAAAAGGGTCAACGGGGATTAGAACGCTATGTGGAAGTTTTGTTTTTTTTTCTAGAGTAATGTAAATCGGTTTTTAGGCTTTTTACGAAAATAATGCTCCCTAAAGGGGTGAAATGGAGTTATTACGTCGTATGGACATTCGCCATGTTTGATGCTAAAGCCATGAAAATTTTAATTTGGAATTATTATACAGAATATTTTTCAGCATTTTTAAATTCACCAACGTAAAAGTGTGAACGGGGGTTGAAACGATATATTATGGAATATTCGTTATCTTTATAAGTCCTCAAAATTAGAATTTAGACTATTGGGAGGAAACCTGCATGTCTCGGATAGTTTCTCATAATTATCTGATACGTAGTGAAGCTGTAATGTAAATCTTTTTCGTAGGCAACTGTTTATATCGATATGTAGGCAAGTGTCAAATAGAAGTAAAAAATACAAGTCATAGCAAAAAGTATAAATAGGTTCAAAGGAGGTTAGTTGATGGTCGCTAACAGAAGCAGAAATATTCTTTTAGCATTCAAGGGCAAACAATTTTTCAATAATACTTACAACTATATTGGGTCTCCCCATGGGACCCAACTATAATTTATTACACTCGTTACAATATTAAATTGGACATAGCCGTGATTACATACTCGGATTTTATAATGTTCAATGGCTTTTGTTAAATATGTGATATGATTATTAAATTTTAAGCTAATTTCGGATATTATAATGATCAGCAACTTTTGACAAAATGGTGTTCAGCGACCTTTGGCGAGTCGAGTTCAGGTAATTATGTACTTTAATTATGTTCATTCAATGGACAACATTTCAAAATTGCTAAGCTCTGAAACAAAAAATACCAATTCTTTGTTTACTTTTCCGCTGCTCGAATATATATTTATTAATTTTTTATATTGCTTATTTACTGAGAAAAAAATTAAAAACTAAAAAACGTAAGATGACGTCATCGGACGGCAGAATGTAAAATATTTCTTTGCTTAGCACATTATAGTTTTAAATTTACGTAATGCCAAACTCATGACATGTAACTGTCAAAAAAAAAAGTATGAATGACGTTGACAATGTTGACACTAGTATTATTTACCTTTGACAGTAGTACCTTTTTTTTATTAAAACAATGATAAGCTAAGGAATATCGCTGTATTCAGCCGTCCGATGACGTCATTTGGCGCTTACGTCTATTTAGAATAAAAAGAATTTCAATAATTATTTTATGCATGAAAATGGACAAATTTTGAAAAAAGAAAAAATATGGGTCTGTTAATTTTATGTCTACTTTCATATAAAAAAACAATATGGACATGTTAAAAATTTGAAATGTTGTCCATTCTGGTGCTTGTCATGTGGAGGGATTTAGGGAGATTATGGTGTACAGTGATTTTGAAAATCTAAATGTGGTCATTGACTTTTGATGCTGACTGTACATATCTGGCAAGCCATGGCCCTTGTAGACTGAATGTAATGGGTTTTACGTCATTATAATGATTAGGGCATCCAAAAATCGTGAATTTAAACACAACAACCTATACATGATCATGAAACTAAAATTTTAATGCATATAAATGTATATAGATTGGAAATGATTTATTCATGACCTTCAGAATATGAATATAATTTTTTTTTCAGAATGTAAGATTTATTACTTGAATAATACATGTATCTAAAAATACTTGTGGAAACCAACTCTTTATATTGAAGGTGATCATTTAGTAGGTATTATGTAAGGAGCCTTTATATAAATGTAAGAAGAAAATATTTTGACTAAATTAATTTTTTGAAAAATAGTCTCAACATTGACTTCCTTTGAGGTGTAATCAAGAACTACAGGGAATAGCCAAATCAGATCAATTTATTAATAGTACTAGTAGTAATTACAAGGCTACACCCACGACACTTACCATGCATTGCGACATAAATATTGCTTAGCAGAGGCCAGAATTAACATTAATAACTAAATTTTAATGGCCTTCTCCAAACAAAAGCAAATAAACTTATGTCAAAACACATCATGAAACTCCCAGGTTTTTTTTATTTAATCAATGATGGATAAATATATTAATTGGAGTTACAGGGATCTGATAACAGTATACACTTACAAGCTAATTCCCATCACCGAAAGCCCGTTAGGGTCATGCATCAACACTGTTCTCAAAACTCCTGCTGGCTCATCCAATAACGAAACATAAAAACATTAGGTATTGGAGTGGAGGTGTCATGCTGACAACTAAAGGCGAGGCAACGCGAGAACAACTGACACTTGCCTAGTATGACCGCTTTTTTGGGAGCGGTGTCCGTTCTCAGTTGCTTTGAGCCGCGTTCTAAGTTCAGAGGTGGTTCCATTTTCGGTGGGCGCACTCGCGGCCGCGCCCCCTACTCTCGCTGAAGATCGTGTTTTAACCATTGTTGACGTGCGACCATCTCATGTCAACTGAAATTCACGAGTCCGTAAACGGACAAACTATCATAAAACAACTATACAAACTGAAGAGCTTTTCTGGAAAATTTCTTCGACGTTGAAATCATTCAGCACCACTTATCTCCTTATTTCTCTTACAGCATAAACTGGAATTAAAAGGGAAAGGGGCCCGAAAAACATCTGCAATTGAATAATTACGTATTTAGTCGTCAATGGTTAAAACATGTCTTACAGCTTTCAAACGTCTAGACAAACCACGGTTATCCATAAATGTTGTTATCGTTTTGGAACAATGTTGGCGGTCCCATTGCTAATAAATTAAATGAATTATTCCACTGCAGCTGTGAAGTAGTATCGCTAAGGAGAGAAAGTACATTAACAGCTTTCAATGATAAACTGATCACAATAATACTATTTTGAAGACAGGAGCTGATTGTAAGAGAAATAAGACGATTGTCCTGTCAATGAAATTTTCCAGAATTTTTATTTAAAATAAACAAGTTTCTCTAAGAGACTTGAATAATTTAGAGTAACTTGCTATCACAGATACAAAGGGATACATTTGGACCACCTAGATGTCTGACTTGGCTTAGTGTTAATAAGGCTAATTCGAAATACTTTACTTATCAGTAACATGGTATCTACTTACTACACTCTATTCTTTGTTGATCATGGTAATCTAATTATTGCTATTACACAAACATATCAGAAATTACCAGTCTTTGAATATGTAGCGTTTTAATACTGTATAAATGATGATCAGAAATACAGAGGAGCTGGTAGTATTTTTTTTTAATACTTTGAGTCTAGCACTATCAAGTGCGAAAGATTGAGTTATATGAAAGGTAAAAATAAGTCTTTCAGATGTTATTTTAATACACTGGAAACATAGTTTGTTTTATAGTGGAATTATTTTCCAATAGAGCATTCGTAAAACGAATTACTTTGAAACTTACAATAATACTTAAACCACAAATAGAATACAATAATTAATTTCATTCAAAATAAATGAATTATTGCAGGCAACCTAAAAATATGAACTACAAATAAAAAATGGAATATGTTCTTCATTAGTTGGAAAATTTAAGTTTCTACATTACAAGCTGATGAAATGGTTTCCGTAACTAAGCTAACTACATCTACAGAGCCACAGTTAACCACCCCATTCATTGTCTGCCAATAATAAAAAAAAATCAATAATTAAACCCAATTTACCGGTTAAGCTTATTGCGATCATTGAGGCCACTTTATAAGTCCCAAGTTTATTTTGTAGACACAAAACTTTTGAAAACGTAAGAAATACGAATAGCGGACTTCTAGGTCTATGAATTATCTAAACCACCACGTTCACCCGCGAGGGTTGTGATGTGCAGTTATGTATCAAAAAGCCCGGGAAAGTAAAACCAGTAAAATTGCAACAGCGAGACATATAAATGCGGGCTTCTGTGGCTTTCTCTACTTAATAGAAAAGAGTAAACAAGCAAAAACTATTATTTATAGAAAACGTATACAGAAACTTTAAACAATATGGATGTCAGAACTTTGGAGTGAACTCACCATGATATAGCGTTACCGTAATCGTAATATCTGCTCATATTAAAAACGAGTTTTGTAAATTACACTGACATTTATTAACATTTAAAAAAACTAAGAATGTTTTTCTCAAAACGCCATAACTTGACGCTTGGAATCAGTCGGCCGCCACATTGGCAATAGACTAAATAACTTTTTTTATTCATGTAGTCGAGCTTTACTATTAAATTATCGAGGTACCCGCGCAGTAGTCATAGTGATATTAACGAGGTTTATTGATAGCTTCTTTTGAAAACTTAAGACAACAAAATTTTCGGGGTGGTAGAAGGAATTGAAATTACGTTCATCGAGAGATGGGATAAAAAAGAAATGGAAAGCCGTTAGAGTGTAAAGCTAATATGCACGATACTTGCAATAGACAAGGTTATGTGATGTCATTTCCGTTTCCTAATTCATAATGTTGTACTCACAGTTAACTAAACGCGTTCGGATATGAAATAAACTAGAAATAAACATCAATAAAGAAGCCTTTTTAGACCAAGATTATGCACTAGGATAATGATAATGTAAATCCAACGTCGCTATGGGTAAAGTAGACATTATGTCGCCCCCCAAAATGCCGCCCGGGGTGGAGCGACCCGACTCTCTTGATGCAAATGCTGATCTCTAATGGAGGCCTTTATCCAACAGTAGACTGAAACTGTTGATGATAACTTTTTTTATTTGATAAGTGGCAGACTAGTAAGTAGATGGCTTACCTGATGGTAAGCGCCCGTATCCACCCCATAGAGGAAGATAATAATAGTCTGGGCCCTCAACACCAGTTAAGACACAAAAATATTAAAAATAAATGCAACCAATATGTGCCGACCCCTCTCTCATATTATAAATCTCTCCTTTAAACAAGGTTATTTCCCAGAAGAGTTAAAATTATCTTTAGTAAAACATTCATTCATTCATTCATTAATTCATTCATTTATTTAAAAAAGGAGAAGGAATGAACCCCGATAATTACCGACCTATTACAATTATTCCGATACTATCTAAAATATTTGAAAGAGCAATGCACACACAACAAAAGATTAAATGATTTTTTCACCAAATTCAATATCTTACATCCACAGCAATATGGCTTTCGCAAAGGTAGTTCCACATCGCTAGCATGCTTTAACTTGATTAAATATGTATCTGAAAGCCTCAACAATAAAGTGCCCATTTTGTCTATTTTCCTTGACATGTCTAAGCCATTTGACTTTGTTAACCATCAGAAGCTTCTCAATAAACTTGAAAATTTCGATATCAGAGGGAAAGCGTATGAATGGTTGCAAAGCTATTTAACAAACCGAAAACAATCCACTGACATTACTCAAATAGTACACACTAACAATAGAAACAGTCTCGAGAAACTACACTACAGATCATCCTTCATGTTAAATAATTCTGGAGTCCCCCAGGGCAGTATTCTTGCCCCTATTTTATTTTTAGCATATATCTACGATCTCCCTCATGCCATTCAACATAGATCATTTTTTTTTGCAGATGACACTTCATTAATAATAAAGTGCAGCAAAAATGAAAATATTCAAGATATCGCTAATGCTACTCTTTCTTCAGTCATAAACTGGTTGCAGTTGAATAACCTCAATATAAACCTTACCAAAACAAAATTTTTAGAATACCGTTCATACAATAGCACTGAATTACCACTACATATAAAATATCATCAAAGTAATATTGATAAAGTTCCCATGTATAAATTTCTCGGATTAATAATTGATCAAAATCTCAACTGGAAAGGACACATAGATTACATCTGCAATAAATTGGATCGATATGTATATGCATTAAAACGCTTGAGACAGACCATATATCAACTGAGGCTGCTCTCACCGCTTACCATGAGTATGTATATTCTGTTCTTAGTTATGGATTGGTAATATGGGGTAATTCAGTGGATATTGACAGAGCTTTTAAATTACAAAAAAAATGTGTAAGGGTTATCTGTAACGCGTGGTTCCTAGAGAGTTGCAAGCCACTGATCCAAAAACTTAACATTCTTCCCTTGCCCTGTTTATATATTAAAGAAGTATGCTTATTCGTCAAGAAACATCCAGAGTACTATAAAAAGTACTCAGAAGTATCTGCTAGAATACTTAGAAATAAATATAACCACTTACAACACAAACCTTCCTCTGTTGCCTATATATATAAACAAAATATTTATAATATGTCTATATTGCTTTATAATAAATATAATAAATGGTTAAATTGAAACATTAGAAGGGAATAAATTCAGAAAATCACTGACATCATGGCAAAGTCAACAAAATTTCTACAGAGTGTAAAAGAGTTTATAGAAAATATTAGTAAATATTGTACTGCGTACATACATATTTATATAGAGTGTGAATAGTATATCATTAAGATTTGTTATTCGTTGCTGATAGGCAAACAGTTAAGTAATTTAATTCAGTGTTCTTAACCCGCTAATGTCTCCTTACCCATTCTTGATTTTACTACTTTATATGGCATACTTGTAGGTATACACTATAATATTTGCACGGTTGCTTGCAAGCGAAATACAAACACTACATACTTAAATTCTACTTAAGACCTAATGTATTTCTAGGAAATAATTGTTTGTTTGTTTGAAATGCCAAATATTTATAACCCCCCTCTCCCCCGAATTGGATCTCTGGTCGAGCCAGCCATAAGCCCATTCATAACGAAGCGTAGCTGTCCCACGGTTGACGCATATACATAGATAGGAACTAAGTAAAAGATTCAGTTCCTGCTAACATAAAGCTTCAGAGATCCCATCTAAGTATATCGGTATCCCATTGGTTATTAGGTGAAGGCAAGCCAGAAGTGAAAATCCTGTGGCCCCTGCTGGGGTCACACCCGCCAGTCTGCGGACATGGGACTCTAAGGATTATAAACGACATTTATCGCATCCTACGAAGCTGCACTGCAGAGATTTGGATTTGCGCTCATCCATATCCACAAAGATCTCGACGAATAATAAAAGACCACCAGCGGATAATGGTGTGAGTTGTCATCATTTCCCTAAGCCTTACTGCCCTAATGTTGCTTTCTATTGTAAAACGTATTATCGTGAATAAGAATGAATTCAAAATTTTGGAATCTTCGTAAACTTTGTTATTCTTGAGGGTTAGAGTGAATCAGTGGTGAGCGCTCATGACATGACGAGTATACGGGAGAGAAAGAGATAGAAGTTACATCTACAGCTATCGTATGAAAGAGAGCTAGAGTTCGCGCCAGCAAAGAAGTCCCGTGAAAAGCGCGCTTGAATCGCCATCAACATTCAAATTTGAGCTTTATATTTATAAACACAAGGAATCCCAAATTTTAGATCCGTGTTTATCCGCGGTACTTCTTTACACGATAGCACGCAATTGCAAACTATCCGAACATGGTATATTCGAAAACCTAAGTTAGGTAGCGCAGTACATTTAGATATCAATTAAAATAATATAAATAAATGAATAAAATTTAGTTGAAATGATAACTTATGTAAAAATATTTAAAAGTATTAAAATTAACGATTTATTTTGCGAGAAAATGTATTTTATATTATTTTTACAATGATAATATCTCAGTGAATGTGTTGTCCAATAAGGTTTCAGAACGCACTTAAGCAGAAGCTTCTCGGAAACGGATATAAAAATAAATTCGTATATCCGTATCCTAGCCATTTAGTTGCGAAAACAAACTTTATCGATATCGATAAAATCATTGTTTATAGATTTTTACGATATTACTATAAGTGGACTGCCCTCATTTCGTTTCGGCAGTTTTAGGGATTTTTTTCGCTTTTAGTTTTAAACCAATAGAAGGCGCTAAGTGTTGATTGCATCGCGCAAGTGTTTTGTTATTTGTTAGAAGTTACCTCTAGTGACTCCACTGGTGTCACGGGTGTATATGGGCTGCGGCAATCGCTTACCTTCAGGCGATCCGTCTGCTCGTCTGCCACCTATCACATACACAAAAATAGAAGTAAATCTAACGGCCGCACTCAGAGACGTCATTTAAGCTAATGTTCATTAACTTTAGTATCGGTAGTCTTTATTTGTATCATAATAAGGGTCAATATTTTTTCATAAGTAGCCAACTAAGTTAATCAACGACTCTGAGTGTGGCAGTAAGCGTGTAATTCCTCATTGCGCCCAAAGCTGTCGCTTTGAAACCCAGGGTACGCTTGATTAGACTATGATTCAGGATTTAGGATAGAGGTAGAAATACGCGCATTGATTTTAAAAATCCAGAGGTGCATAGTCGGTTTCGAACCACGACCCCCCACGCATGGAAGGCGCGTTCTTATCCACTGAGCTACCATAGCTCAAGAACCGGAAGTACCCTATACCGAAAAATATCCGGGCTACTGTCTCTATATGTAACGTAAGCGACAGTGGCGCCACCATCTATTTTCAATACTTTACTGTGCTGTGTGTTTCGCTGCGTGCGTGAGTGAGGGTACCGGAGGCTTAATCCGGGGAAATGGGGGTTTGAAGGTTGGCAGCGCACTTGGGAGTCCATTGGTGTCGCGGGTGTCCATGGGCGGCGCCAATCGCTTACCATCAGGTGATCCGTCTCGCCTGCCACCCATCACGTAAAAATATATATATATAAATTTTTAATTTATTTTGATAGTGTCCTTTTGCAAATTTTTAAGGTAGGTTAGATAAAAAAATCAGGAAAATTGAAAAAATAAACAATTTATCATATATCGAAAGCTAGACACAAGTGTAAGTGTTATGGGTGCACCACATAGACCAGATAGGGGCGGCCTGGATGCCACGCTCAAGCAGGCGTGAGCGGTGCACGTCGAGGCGCGCGTGCACAGGCCGCGTGGCACCCTCCGGCCGGTCCGTCCACAGCCGCTCCGCCAGCGCCGCCGCGCGCGGCCACACGCGCGAGTCCAGCCCCCCGCCGCTCAGCGACGACGACCACACCGTCGCCTCTCCGCCCACCACGCGCCCAGCGCCCCTCGCCCAAGGCCGGTACTCGTACACACGCTGCCACGAATTATACGGCACACCTCCCCCCTCGTCATTCCAAGCCCCTAACCCCGTATTCAAATCCCAAGCATCCACGTGCGATATCACTGATCTCAACCCGCTCACATGCCTGTGAGCCCATGCCACGCTGCGTGACTGCAAACCCAAATTGTGAACGTACGATTTCAAATCACTCTTAATTTTCTCACTTAATTTAGAAGTCCACATTAGTGTCAAATTCGGCATCTTTCCGTTGTTGGCGAATTCGAGACGTTGCAAAGCTGACCGGGTGTACTCTAACCATAATTGTGTAGGATCAGTGTCGTTGAAATTTTCCTCCCAGCAACGCTCCGACACATCATCGCCTCCGATGTGAAACAGGTCATGAACTCCTGTGAGGGTGATTATCTCAGCGTAGATTCGCTCCAATATCTCGAAAACCCTCGGGTTCCGTGGGTTCAACTGACCGCATGGAGGTTCGTTACAGTAGGCGGTCCAGGGTTCGGCATCGATGCAATGAGCTAGCTTCCGAAGCCCTGACTCGTCACCCCAGCCCCACGCACGACCGATGTGAGCCGGCGTGTCTATCTCAATCATGACTCTGATCCCACGTAATCTAGCGCGTCTCGCTACTGCTCTTATTTCATCGTGAGAGTAAAGCGCACTTGGCCCATGGGCACCATGAATCGATATTTGTGGAACACTAGCCAACTGCAGTGAAAAAGCTTGGGAATCACTGGCATGCCAATGGAAGGTATTCATTTTACACGCACCCATAGCATCTAGTGTTCTCAACAAATCTGTTACGGGATAAAAGTTTCTTGCAGTGTCAAGCAGTAACCCACGATAGCTAAATCGCGGTTTATCTTCTATTTTGGCTGCTTCCAGTATGAGTAAAGTTCCCCTGTAGGGATCCAGCCATATTAGTTGAGAAAACGTCTCGAATGCGTGTCGAGCTCCACAAAAAGATGATGCGAAGATGTCTGCCACTAAAGAGGAAGAAGTTTGAGATTTAGGGTGGAGAGCTAGGCTGTAGCTTTCGTCGGTGTTTATCCGCATATTTGGGTCCATGCTATCGTTGACTGTGACTCGGACGGTGACACTGCGCCACTCCTCGAAGCCGCGGTCCTTGCGTTCAAGAAGTTTCAGGTCATTTTTGAGCAGCGTGAACGCGTCTTCTAAGTGTTCCCTCACTGTATTGGAAGGGTAAGAGCGTATTTGCAACTGTACGAGGTCTGATCGTATAGGGACGGCGGAGGTGGAGAGGCCGACTTGTCCCGTTGGCTGCGGCCAGATCTGCATGGAGGCGCATAGCATATTGCAAGTAACGAGGGACTGCAGTTTGCTGGTTTCTTTCACAGATAGAGGCACACACTTTTCGTTTATACACTCCCAACTCCATAATGGAAGACTGTGTCTGCAGAAGGCAAACGCAGAAAAAATTTTTTTGGCTTTATTCATTTATTTGTATCAGTAGAGCGAGAGAGAACTCAGCTATAAGATAACAATAAAGATTAAAATCTTTGGGAGAACTTACTGGGCAGCTACATTACCAAAGTTAATGAAAACGAAGACTATCAATGTGCTATCGAGCATATTCATACTTCTTCTTCTAAGCTTCTACGTTCTACGTATCAGGCTGATAGTCCAATTCAGCCGATCGAAAGCTTTTATTCCCATTATTCTATCTGTATACCTCTTTGTTTTATTTACATACAGAATTTAAATTATAATTATTATATCACCCATTGTATTGTTAGCATGAATTTATTATAGGATTGTTCCTGCAGCAGTTGACACTGAAGTTGACATGACATTCATATATTTAAGTTAAACTCTTAGTTTGACGGGTAGGATTTCCCTATTGAAAGGGTAAGATATGGGTAAGATTGTATTAGGATCATTTTATTAGTCACCCTACGGTTATTTGGCACGTGGCAAAAGTCGGAACTAATGTTTTTTTAATATGGCTCTACCCGAAGAATATTTTTACATTATGGCAGACAAACGAGCAGACGGCTCACCTGGTGGTAAGTGATTAACGCCGCCCATAGACCGGGGGTCACAGATGCGTTGCCGGCTCTTAAGGGGGATTAAGCTCTCTTCTTGAAGATCACCAGGTCGCATCTGTCCGGAAACACCAACTTTGGTAGCTAATCCCATAGTTTTTACTACGCGCGGTAGGAAGTGGCGTTAGAAGCGCACTGTGGTGGAATAAAATCCATCCAAGTGATGTAAGTGAAATTTGGAGTTCTTGAGCCCAATTCTAGTGCTCGTGACATTTATTATCATACGACATAAATCACTAAAACATAGCTTTTTTGTATGGTTTTCTGGTGATATCCGCCATGTTTTCATAATATCACGAGCACGAGAATTGGGCTCCTAGCGAGATGTACGACGGTGAAAATTTGCAGCTGAAATAAGTCCGAATAGCTCCTCGGAACACATTCCTCACGTTATGATACAACCAAATAAAACTTTATTTGGGTATATCTCCAAGAAAGGAAAAATTATTAAAAAAAAAAACAATGAAATAACGCTAATGTTCTGAAGAAATTTTATTTTTGTTTACACATCGGCGATTATTTTTGACACCCTATCAATGTCCATGTTCGTCCGATTCAGACATAATGCGCATATAGATAAGATACCCGCACAACACTACGCCAAATAACCACGACATCGACCCTATCATGATAACGATAATATTTTTGTACAGGTAAATGTTGTATTTTCCGTATTTGCTTGGGTACATGATACTCAGCTCCATCATAGCCGGGAAGATCAGCGTAAGAACTGTGGTGCAAAGATTGCCCACAAACGCCACGAACGGACCTTGATACGGTAGTAAGTAACAAGTCAGAACTGAAAGAAAATAAACTTTTTAGATAAGTAACATAACATGAATGTTGTGTGCAAAATAAGGTTGAGAAATCACAAATATTTTTTTACGTAAAATGTCATGAACAATTTTTCATTCCATTTATTAAATTCATTGGTGGTCGTGCTTCGAATCCGATCATGCACCTCTAGATTTTTCAAAACCATGTGCGTATTTCTACCATTGGCTCGGCGGTGAGGGAAAACATCGTGAAGAAACCTGCACGTTTCGTATATATTCTAAAAGGTGTAACCGTGATTTAGTTGGTCTGTTACATGGGGTAAAGGGTTGCGAAAGTCAGACGGCAGTCGCTTCATTCTAACTACCAGACTCCTCAAATCATGAATTATGGTCTAAGCGTATCCCGGGGTCCAGAGCGACAGCTTTGGACGCAACTGGACTTACACACTAAGGGCGCAGTTCACCAAAATAAAAAACAGGCAGTAATACCTAGTTAAGTTAATCATTAACCAGACGTCTGTTCACCACAAAAATTGGATACCCAGTTACCAAAAGGAATTTTAACTGAATGTTCTATGGATATTTAAACTCAACTAAAACCAGAAGTCAGTTTTTCATATTTTCTAGCACAATTTTTGGTATCATTCAATTGGCATCAATTGATCCGTTAAAGTCCCCTTAACAACTTCTTCAACTAAAGTGTAGGCAAGGCTTAAGCGTAGCGTAAGACGTCATAAGGCTTCAATGTATGTAATTAACAGACTTCCCAAAGCCAAGATCAAGGCCTCCCCATCTATGTAGTGTTGTGTCATTAGCAATATGAGCTATGCAACAGGGTCTGTTCTCCCACTAATGTTATCGGACCATGACACTGCTCAGATACTTAAATTTAAAATAGATCTTTTAAAAGAGATCCCTAATTCTGTGTATGCATTTAAACGGAGCTACTCAAACGAAAATATTGAATTATTTAAAAAACATTTACAATCACTATCTTTTTCTGAAGTTTATTCACATTCTAACTTTAATGATGCTTTTAACGAGTTTTATGATTTGTTTTGTCTCCTTTACAATCTTTGTTTCCCAATAATTAGAGTAAAGATAAATATGGTACACCAAATCCCTTGGATATCAAAAGGCTTAAAAAAAAGTTGCTCCACAAAAAGAATACTACGACAGAAATATTATACTACTAAAGCTAAAACTGACCGCGAAAAATTACCTAAATTATAATAAAATTTTAAAAAAATGTACATATTTCTCAAAAAGATTAGCTAACAGAAAATTTATAACAAACAGTAGAAACATAGGCAAAGCTACGTGGGCAGTTATTAAAAAAGAGGCCAAAAATCCTAAAACACAAAAACATATTAATGAAATAGTATGCGATGGCAAAACATTAAATAATCCTGCAAATATAGCTTCTTCTTTCAATAATTACTTTATAAATTTAGCAAATAGCCATAACATTAATAATCAAACAAGAAACACATGCCATAATTTTTTATCTAACACCATTTTTCTAAATCCAGTAAACGAGGAATATATTACTAAAATTATTATGAGTTTAAGCAACACGAAATCGGAAGGCTATGATTCAATATCCACCAAAGTTCTCAAATCCTGTAAAGAGCAATTGAGTTCGGTACTCACCTATTTGGTAAATTTCTCTATTGAATCTAGCACTTTCCCGGATAAGCTTAAAATATCAGTAGTCAAACCGCTGCACAAAAAAGGAGACAGCGCTGATATGTCAAACTACCGACCCATTACACTCGTGCCAGTTTTTTTCAAAATTATTTGAGAGAGTAATACATGACCAAATTAGTTCTTTTATATCAAAATATCACGTCATTAAAGCGAATCAATACGGTTTCCAGAAAATGAAGTCAACCAGTCATGCAGCTTTTAATTTAGTGTATGAAGTCTTAAAAAATGTTAATGATAAAAAATACACCACCACCATGTTTTTAGACATGTCCAAAGCATTCGACCTAGTGTCGCATAAAATACTCTTGAATAAATTAGATTTTAATGGAATAAGGGGACCTGCTCAAAAGTGGATTAAATCATATTTAGAATGTAGAAAACAGTTTGTGGAAATTACTCAACTCCAAAAAAGTTAGCTCGAAATCTATGATTCAACTTTTAAATCTGATTCCATTGTAAATGGCAATGGAGTGCCCCAAGGAAGTATACTCGGTCCACTGTTATTTCTATTATACATTAATGATCTACCTGACTGTACACATAATAAAACTATCCTATTTGCAGATGATATTTCTGTTATAGTTACTACTAACAAAACATCAACACTTAACCAACATAAAGCAGATATTACTCAATCACTTTCGTCTATTATTAACTGGTTAAATAACAATAGTTTACTGATAAATCTTAACAAAACCAAATTAATAAATTTCAATAATTTCCAGCACCAAAATATTCAAATTAACTTTGACGAATACACTCTCCATAACACTCACGAGGCCACTTTCTTGGGTATAATCATCAATCCTAAACTAACTTGGAAAGAGCAATTAGTTAAAGTCTGCGCAAAAATAAATAGATTCGCATTTGCGCTTTATAAACTAACGAAAATAGCCAACGTTAGTACAGCTATTGCCGCCTACTACGCATATGTCGAATCGGTTCTAAGATATGGGCTGCTAATATGGGGGAAATGGTACGGACATTCATTCAGTGTTTATCGCGCAAAAAACGGTGCATTCGCTCTATATGCAACATAGCATCTGACGTCTCTTGCAAACCATATTTTAAAATGCTTAACATTTTACCTCTCCCTTGTTTGTATATACTCGAGGTAGGTCTATTCGTTTCACAAAATAAACATTTATTCATTACTGCAAAACAGCATACACACAGAAATATTAGACACAATAACAATTTAATAATTAATATCGCACCAAACACAAGTCGCTGCATAAATAATTGCTATATGATGAGTATAAAAATTTACAATAAAATACCTGATCACATTAAGTTACTTCCTATACACAAATTTAAATCGTCTTGAGTAATCTATAAGTCAATATAAATAATTAGATTTTTAGTACCTATGTGGGTATAGGGATTACAGTGTAGGTAGTGTAAGTATTTACCACTTATCTCCTACCAAGAAGGTAGGTAGATATTAGATAGTAGTATTTTTATGCAATGTACCTACATATAGTGAAAATTATGGCAATAGTACTCAAATGTCAAACTCCACGAAGCTATAGGTATAGCTTCGTGTGATACTATACAATACTTATTATATTATAAGATTAGATTAAAAAAAAAACTTATCTCAAAATGATCTCACATTTGAATTACATAATATAATGTAGACCTATTTTAAACCCTAACTATAATATAGATGTCACTAGTATTCAAATGCATAGATCTTAGAGGCATACATATATTAATTTAAGAAATAATATTTGAAAACAATTAAGTACCTAGTTATAAGTTTTGTTAATTACATTATACTTAATCTATTTGCGCGCCTGCTGGCAGGCTGGATACCGTGTCCATGATACTTTTTATAACATCTTTGTATCAAATTGTGTATTAAGCAAATAAATAATGTTTCTGTTTCTGTTTCTGTTTCTGTTACTCAATATAAAAGCCCCTTATTACAATATTGTGGGAATTTAAAAAAGAATGGAAATACTGGCATAAATGCCAAGTAAGAGTCGTGAATCTTTTAGATTAAACCAAAAAGATTATTATTATCTATTTGATTTAATCTAAGATCTTTTACCTATGTATAAAAAATGCTTTATTATTTATTTTATTAATGTGAAAAAAAAAATTCAGGATTACTTAGCGATGGTAGGCGACTTTGATGATTTTTTTGGGTTATTGTACATTGACCACAAAGTAAACTCGCCACAGAAAAAAGTAAGTGTAAACTCACCACAGTTCTATTTTTATGAAGTAAATTGTTTATTAATAATTTTGGTTATTGTAAACTCACCACCATTGCTTTTGTGAAAAGGTCTGCAGAAAAATCAAACAACAAGTAGAATAAAACATTATTTATTTTTTCGATATGGGAAAAATCAGGAGGTTACATAATAAAATTATATGTACAAGTATGCGAGTGAGCGAGCGCGTGATAGAGTGTGCAAAAGCGCAGGAGAAAAAAAAAGAAAGATGTGCTTTACTGTTAATTCTTAATTTCGTATTAGTTTTCATTGGATATTAACTTATAGGTACTCTCTTAATTTTATCAATATAATTATTCTCTAAAAAAATCAAAAGATTGTTTGCTATCGTTACTTTAAGCCAGTGTTTTTCAACCTGGGGGTCGCGAAGCTTCTGTAGGGGGTCGCCAGAGGTCGGTTACTTTAGAAAAAAAAACAATAAAGACAATTAATATTTATTTATTAAGTAAGACTCTAACTTTCAAATTACTCTTACTGTAAGAAAAGGATATAACAAACAACATAACATAACAAACACGTAAACATTTTAATATGTTATAAACCAAAAATTACGACGACGCGCGTTAATGCGAAGGTTGAGCTTGTTTTTTATTGATTAATTTATCCCATCGTGGATCTGTTTTTGCGACACATAGAAAAAAATCGTTTTCCAAATTTAAGCGATTTCTTTGCTTACTTTTTATCTGGGCCATCGATGAAAATGTCAACTCGCATAAGTACGAGGTGGCAACAACTGATCTGAACTCCACACTCGCCGGGCGGCAGGCATCGGCATTAGTCGTGCGTACGTACCGTATGGCGACGTATCCGATGTACGTAACCGTAAGTGTTTTTATATCCGATAAGTATGTACTTATATCCTAATCATGGAGACCATAAATACGTTGTATGGAATGAATATTGGTAATTCAGTAACATACACACATAAATGATAAAAAAACCGAAGGGTCAAGGGGGTCGCGAAATATTTTTTTATACCAGGGGGGTCGCATCATGAAAAAGGTTGAAAAACACTGCTTTAAGCAAAAAATATGTGAACTGAGGATTTGTGGCGAATTTACAACAAACCTCACCCGCCTGTGACTAACTTACACATATTTTTAATGCATGTGGTGAATTTACTTTCAATGTATGGAGTTTACAAAATGTGGTGAGTTTACTTTGTGGTCAATGTACAATAACCCATTTTTTTAAGCGTCCTTTGTAATTTCTGCACACTTTAATGGCGCAATTCGTAATTTTCAATCGCTTTTTTTCACACACTTTCGACGTGCTTATTCTGTAACGTCTCTAATGGCACTGAAAGGCGAGTCGGAGAGTTTTGAGGCTAAGAGTTAGCCCTTATTATTTTCGAAGGATTCGGGCGGATTAGGCTCTATCTAGGGTTGTATAAAATCAAAGTTTTTTCTCTGTATTTTAGGTGTTGTATGTGTTGCAATTAAGAGTATATCTATCTATCATCACGTTGTCGCTTTAAATGGTGTGAAAAAGAGGCCATGATATTTAAGAGCCCTTCATATTTGAGATACGAATAATTAGATTTTTAGTACCTATGTGGGTATAGGGATTACAGTGTAGGTAGTGTAAGTATTTACCACTTATCTCCTACCAAGAAGGTAGGTAGATATTAGATAGTAGTATTTTTATGCAATGTACCTACATTTAGTGAAAACTATGGCAATATTACTTAAATGTCAAACTCCACGAAGCTATAGGTATAGCTTCGTGTGATACTCAATATAAAAGCCCCTTATTACAATATTGTGGGAATTTAAAAAAAATGGAAATACTGACATAAATGCCAAGTAAGAGTCGTGAATCTTTTAGATTAAACCAAAAAGATTATTATTATATATTTGATTTAATCTAAGATCTTTTACCAAAAAAAAAATCTTTATTATTTATTTTATTAATGTGAAAAAATATAATTCAGGATTACTTAGCGATGGTAGGCGACTTTGATGATTTTTTTAAGCGTCCTTTGTAATTTCTGCACACTTTAATGGCGCAATTCGTAATTTTCAATCGCTTTTTTCACACACTTTCGACGTGCTTATTCTGTAACGTCTCTAATGGCACTGAAAGGCGAGTCGGAGAGTTTTGAGGCTAAGAGTTAGCCCTTATTATTTTCGAAGGATTCGGGCGGATTAGGCTCTATCTAGGGTTGTATAAAATCAAAGTTTTTTCTCTGTATTTTAGGTGTTGTATGTGTTGCAATTAAGAGTATATCTATCTATCATCACGTTGTCGCTTTAAATGGTGTGAAAAAGAGGCCATGATATTTAAGAGCCCTTCATATTTGAGATACGAATAATTAGATTTTTAGTACCTATGTGGGTATAGGGATTACAGTGTAGGTAGTGTAAGTATTTACCACTTATCTCCTACCAAGAAGGTAGGTAGATATTAGATAGTAGTATTTTTATGCAATGTACCTACATTTAGTGAAAACTATGGCAATATTACTTAAATGTCAAACTCCACGAAGCTATAGGTATAGCTTCGTGTGATACTCAATATAAAAGCCCCTTATTACAATATTGTGGGAATTAAAAAAAATGAAAATGGAAATACTGACATAAATGCCAAGTAAGAGTCGTGAATCTTTTAGATTAAACCAAAAAGATTATTATTATATATTTGATTTAATCTAAGATCTTTTACCAAAAAAAAATCTTTATTATTTATTTTATTAATGTGAAAAAATATAATTCAGGATTACTTAGCGATGGTAGGCGACTTTGATGATTTTTTTAAGCGTCCTTTGTAATTTCTGCACACTTTAATGGCGCAATTCGTAATTTTCAATCGCTTTTTTCACACACTTTCGACGTGCTTATTCTGTAACGTCTCTAATGGCACTGAAAGGCGAGTCGTGGTTTTGAGGCTAAGAGTTAGCCCTTATTATTTTCGACGGATTCGGGCGGATTAGGCTCTATCTAGGGTTGTATAAAATCAAAGTTTTTTTCTGTGGGAAAATGTCAAAACAGCAAAAGATAGTTCCAACTTTTGCCTCGTGCTAAATAACTATGAGGTAAAGGTATATATAAAGGAATGTCCATCAAAATAGAGGACACAGACTAGTAATTCATTAAACGCGGTAATTATACCTATATCCAGTACACACAGAACAAACCCCCCTATTCTTGATCTCCTTCTCAAATTTTCATCCAATTTTGCAGATTCTGCCCAAGGTTAGGTATTCGGAAACAGCTTCAAGAGAGATGTCTATAATTTGCAGCAACACGACCATAGAATACATTTAGGTACTCTAAGCGAGCTAGCGAGAACACGTCTCGGATCAAGGTGGTTCTTGATCATGATTTTATTCACATCGATGTTTATGGCCCGACCTATTCATTGCGAGGATGTTACTAGGCTAGCAAACATTCACAGATAGTTATAAATATGTATACTTACGTTTCATCGAATGCCAGTGACCTTAAGATGTTTTCTTCCATGGCGCCAAAGGACCAGTAGCCGAGCGTCCCAAAAATAATAGACACGATCGTTGGCACTCCCATACCGACTCTTACTATCCCGAATATGCTCGACATCTCTCTTGGGTTTTTTAAAGCTTTGTCTAGAGATAAAACCTAGACAAGAAACTTGAATTAATTGAACTTCCGATCACAGATATTCCAACATATATAATCTACTAGACTGCGTCCGCAGCGTTACTCACCCAGTTTTAGTCTTTATTATAAAAATCTTCCTTCAAACTTCAAACCCGCGCAACTACCCCTCAGGGGTTGAAAGTTCAAAGTTACTTTTTGCTCAAAACCCGTGCGCAAAAATCAATTTTTACTCTCTTACTTTACTAATTAGCAAACCCCCATACTGCATTTTACCCCCTATTTCACACCTTCAAGGATGATTTTCCAAGAACGTTGAAGTGAATTTCTGTTCATTTCAAATTTTACGTATAAGTACAAATTTTCACATCCTAACATCAAAGACTACTTATTATACAAACTTCAATCCCTTTTTTCACCTCCTCAAGGGTTGAATTTACAAAGATGTTAAAACAAATTGTTTTTGATTAATAATAGGTAGGAGCCCAAATAAGATGATTTTAATGTCAAGATTCTTACATTAAAATTGCTAAACCCTATGGGGGTATGCCGCGTTTCTCTCCCTCTTTAAGCCCCTTTAAGAGTGATTTTCCAAAAAAACTTTTGATAAGTTATTTTTAATTTTCAATTATTACTCTATAAATACAAATTTTCACATTCCCAACACCAAAGCTGGCAGACTTGCATACAAAATTTTTAACCCCCTTAAGGGTTGAATTATCGAAAATCCCTTCTTTGGGCTTACTTTCACTATTAAAGGAACCCCCTTTCCAAATTTCAAGTTTCTAGAATAAGTAGTTTCGGCTGTGCGTGAATTCCTAGTCCTTAATCACTTAATACCTTAGTCACCCAAGTTCTCCTTTTATATGTATATATATAGATTAATACAATAAGCTCAAACACGATACCTCTGCGGTGAATGGGGGAGGATACCTACTCCAATAACAAGTCAGTAAGTGAACTAAAGTTACCGAGCTACGAAGTTTCTTGACTTAATTAGACCTTTAGAAGTGGCTCTCACCCTAGATGATGGTAGACCACCGGATACTTCTAAATACCTATCACTTTCAAATGAGACACAATATTCAAAATCGATTCTTCTGTTCTCTATAAAGCAGATTCTACCATTTGAGCATTAAGCCACTCGTGATTGCTACTAAATTGACCACACTGATGAATCACTGATCCAGCTACTGGATGCCGCTACGTTAAAATGTGGCGGGGAGAAGCCTCTAATACAGGAGCCGCATCGAAAATGTGCAAGACTCGAGTGACAAAAAGTGATCATTTGCGCTGGCACTCCCACAACAGCTTGTCCCCGAATGCGCTCACTCAAACAGCTTGTCTCCGAATGCACTCACTCAAACGCAAACTTTGCGCTAAGGCATACAAATTTAAGAGAAAAAAAATCCGCGGCTACTTGCCATCACCAGTGGCTCAAGGTACGATTGACCTTACGCATTAATACTTACTACGCCAACACAACACAGATTGAACAATATAGTTCCGAAGGCGAACAGGATCGGCATGGCTTCAGTTGTGCCCGTAACCATCTCACCGTGGGGGTCATTGAAAATTTGATAAAACACTAAGCCGAGACCCATGATATTCAACAAGTTACCTGCAGTTATAATGAAAGAGAAGTTAATGGGTGATTCTCCGAGATTTAGGCTTTCCGGTTTTTCCCGTATAATTTTTGAGCCTATGGAAATTACACGTAAAGAACCGCAAGGCCAAATCTCGGAGAATCACCCTAATAAGACTACATTTACAAAGTGTAGGGTTTCGTCCAGATCTGATGAACGCACCGTGATTCTGTATTTTTTCTTACAAGTAAGGCTTTTGACACGCCCTCCTACCACTCTGTTGAGGAACCTAGCAAGTCGTTTGGCGTCAGTGGCCTTCAGTTGCTGCACTTACAGGTACCTCTGAACTATAGTAGCCAAATCTGATATTTCCATTGTTTACCGCGTCCCTACAGGGCGGCAATTCAAGGACCATATTATTCTTTTCTCTTTTTTTAATCTTTGTCCTTTTCTCCGCTGAGAAAGTTAATATTACTACCATTTTGAAGATTTGGCTAGAAATAGACATCTACAAAGCTGTATTCTTGACTATAGACAGCCACCACAAATATATAATTATACCTGGCTGGTGGGTACTAGATCAAGGTAAGGTAGGGGAAGTACCTACGTCCAAAATGACATAGGTAGTGTTTTATTAATCATCGATAACTTCAATATTATTCATAATAGGAACATATTTTTTCCTTACAACTTTGCTTATATTAATTGGTTATAAGAAATCATATAAGTTTGTCAGCAAAATCAACACTTGCAAAAATATTTAGTATTAAATGAAGATCAAGATAAATCCATTTTGTCCATACCGTATGGACAAAACGACATAGTCGTATGGACTAAATGGCATACGTAGCCAAAGTCCATCGAGCCACTCCTGGCCAGCAGGACTGACTTTCAGGCAAATCGAAAGTCAAAGTCAGAAGCCGACCAATTTTTTTCTTTTTTACATCTTCAATAGCTTTTTTTCATCGCTTCTAACATATTGTCCGCGTTCAACATGGCGTCCGTTGTGTATTTAAAACGGGTCTCAGAAATCCTATGGTATATTTTCGCTGTAGGAGCTTCTTCATTGACTATTTTTTTACAGTTTAAATCACGCAATTTTTTAAGTAACACTAATGTGTCGTTTTGTATAACACTAATGAAATTTTGGACGTACTTCCCCAACATCCTACAATCTGCCAAAATTCTTGAACCAGCTTTACTTTACTTTACTACATTATGAAGAAATTTAATAGATTACATAGGTAATCTATACATTCATTACATAGGTAGATTACATAGGTAGTAAGTATAGACTTATAGGAAAAACATTAGTCTGTCTGTACATTAATTAATAGTATCTAACTGTACGTGTAGCTGGCTGTGCTGTGTGTCTGCCTCTAGGTGCATGATATCTCATACCAAGTATAGAAACGTAGCTGACGATTTGCAGCGACTTCATAGCTATTTCTAGAAGCAAATAGGGAATAAACAACACCATCAAAGACGTCTTGGAACTCTTCCAGTCCATTATCTGCCAATAAAATTATTAATTAACATAGTTTTTAGAATTTTAAAGGTTTAAGTATTTACCTAGATTATGTTTAGATACCAACATCACGTAAGCTGTCAGCTGTGAAGGTCAAACCTACGGTACAGATCCCCAACTGGCTCATCACCATGAAAACGGCGATTATTGTCCTGTAACAAAACTAGGTAATATTACTTTTTCACAATAACACATAATCTGGATACTTATCTGTTAAACTGAAAGATTTCTAGGATTCAACCTCAGAAAACCGGCACGAAGGACCACATTTTATAAACCATTTTTGGTAACAGCAAGTCTTTGAAATGTAAATAATGCAAATTAACCTAAGACGGTCTTGGAGTGGGATTCGCATCCACGACCTTACGATAAGTGGGAAAATGCTCCGACCACTAAGCTATCGGAGACCTTACTAAGTCTCCGAAAGTAAGTAAGTAAGCGAAAGGCCGACGTGGGTTCGAATCCCTCTTGAAGACCGTCGAATTTTTTTGACGGTAGGCACATAAAGAATTACTTACGGACCACGACAGCCAATACACTTAAAGCACGGTGGACCATGGAGTAGGGCCAAACGAAATCCGTATCGATACGATATGTAAGGTATATGTAATTGATGAGCTATTTCATTTAAGCACGCAAGCTGAAATTAGTAGAAATTATAACAAGTAGGTATCAGTAACTACTTATGTAGATAGGTAGGTACTTAATTTAAGAGTAAGTATGAGCCGTCATTGCTTTGTTAGTTACATACAAATATGAGGTGCACGGTTCCATAAAAATTAGCACACCGAACGAGTTTAGGTTCCTAGTCTACTAATCGCACGTAAAATAGGTAAAATTCGATTTTAGGTATTTTTTTTATGGCAAGACATAGAAACTTTAGTGGAAACATTGTTCTATGCACATCTGTAATACCATGTAGACTGTAAGTACACATACTTACTTACTTACCTTTTACCCATGCAAATAAAAGTTTACCTATGATTTAAATTTAATATTCAATCCGTTCGAATTGCCCGCTTACGCCTGTGCATTTTACCTAATGTGTTTTGATTCGTAGATGAAAGAGTAAATGTATATCTTTACCAGTGTAAGATTCATGTGAATCAGGAAAAGTCCACTGAAAAATATCAACATGGGGCCAAGTACTATCCCAGCCTGACTCACGACTAGCGGCATCGCCAGCATACCTGCTCCAAATAGTGATCGGAGGATGTTGAAATAGGCCATCCAGGGACTGTAAATTGATATCATAAGATTACGCATGACGAGATGGTTCCTGGAAAATAATTAAGACTTCGGCGACAACACCTTAGTCCGACACGGCCATTGCTCGAAGGACAACCACGTGTCAGTGAATGGTAGGCAGGTACGACCACCAAGAGAACCTTCAAATCTTAAGTTTCCTAATTTTTGTGATCTTATGTAAGAACCATGAAGATCTATACCGCTGTAAGAAAAAGTGGACAAGGGGCCCGTTCAAGTATTACGTAAGCACTATGTGGGAGGGGGGGGGGGGGGTCTTTGCTTTGCATTATTTTGGATGACATGAGGGGTAGGGGAGGTTTTTAACGCATTTTCTTTTTAACGCAAATGGCAGCCCTCACATTATATTTTCGGGGAATTACCTACAAATGCATACGGTTAGTAGGGTTGCAGAGCTGTGACAAAAAAATCTTAAAATGTTTACGTAAGCATGGGGGGAGGGGGTAAGAGCTTTACTTACTTTTGCTGACAAGGGGGGTGCGGGGTAAAGAACTGTAATACATCTGCTTACGTAATACTTGAACGTCCCTTATGTTATGGTAGACCCCATCCGATCCCCTAAATTGTTTTACTTACGTCCTTATGGGTAGTAGCCTCTTAGTCTGCCTTAATCCACCAAAACGCTCTTGTGTTTACGGTGTGTGAATGGGTCCCTCTACTTGCCCCCACTGTTAGGAAAAGACGCCCCCGCTCTGTCCTTAGAGAGGACGATGCGATCACCGTCGCCATCCGAATGGCCGAACAACATTGGTATCGCGGGTGTCCATCGGCGGCGGCAGTCGCTTACCTTCAGGTGATCCGTATGCTCTTCTGCCACCTATTACATAAAAAAAACACTTCAAGACGTTCAAGATGCCCGCTTTCAGGGAAATTTCACAGTTACCTATGGGAAAAATAGTTCAGCGGTTTTCGTTAGATGGAGCTTGTAGATGGTTCGACGTTGTTTCGGTAGATGCCACTATGCATTTTTACATTGCGCTAGTAAAGCGAGTTCGTGAAATCGAATATGTGTAACATAAATATTATTTGGTGTTCGATATATTATCATTAAAGGTCACTCACGCTATTGGATTTTGAGGATCCCTATGATCTCGGGGATCGAAGTCGTCAGTGACCGAACTTCTAGGCAATCTGGCCGTCCTTATGTCGACGGCAGACCGGTCATCCAAAGGTTGTAATTGAAATTTACTAATATTTTCAAACGCAGCCCTGGAAAATAACCCTTTGTCTTAAGTTGAGCTTTTGCTAGAAGTAACTAACTTACGGGTCACGCAGCAACAGGCAGCTCACATCTCTACCGAACTTCCGCTCGATCGATAGCTCCCTCCAGGATCATTTCACTTGGTTAAAAGTACCAAGTGAAATGATCCTGGAGGGAGCTATCCTCCTTAGTATGGGTAAAATTGTTCATTGGTTTTCGTTAGATGGAGCTAGTAAAAAGCAAATGTAGCTTTAGAAAGCAAACAAGCAGATGGTTCGGCGTTGTTTCGGTAGATGTCACTATGCATTTTTACATCGCGCTAGTAAAGCGTGTTTCCGAAACAATGACCTCAAGCAGTTTGCCCACAATAGCAATTACTTATAAAAAAAAAATGGAATTACACCAGAAATCCAGAAGGCATTGTAAATTTTATTGAATTGCAAATTAAATTACTTCTGATATTTTATTTAATTGCCACCCTGACTGATTCTCGAAGGTGGCCGGTACTACATATCCGTTGAGTATTGGTAGTTTTTCTCTAGATTGCGCTAGCACTGGCTAGCCGGCTGATGCCTCAATCTCAGTATATATAAGTTACCCTATGGAGCCATAGGGTAACTTATATATACTGAGATATCCACATTGGTGGGAAGAAATATTATTTAGGTCCGACATTGTTGATGTATATGAGCGGCGGTTACCATTTACTATCAGATGGGCCGCATGCTCGTCTGCCTATTATTCGCAGTAAAAAAAAGGTGATAATAAAAAACTTATACATACATTTTAACATGACTTCTCGAAACTTATAAGCTGCCCACTATGAGATATAGTTCAAAAATACAAGTAGGTAAGTAATGACTTGTGTATAGCAAGTAAATAAGTCAATAAAAGATTTTGAATTTACAAATTGGTACCTAAGGTGAGAGAGATGAAAGAGGGTTTCAGTGTGATGTGTGATCGATCAGATTCGGTTTGAAAAGGTTTGAGAACTTGTTCTGTGTGCTTGCTTAAAAGTAGTGATTTAATCTTTTCTTCGATCAGATAAAACGCGGACACAATAAATACACATTCGCGACGGTATTCTCGCAATAATTTTCTAAAAATTAATGTTGAACATGGTTGAACAAAACGTGTTAAATTGTCTAAAAACAAAACCTATCTTATTAGTACCAGTTTATAAGTTACTCTATGCTTATTAGTTGGTGAACAAAACACATAACAGAAACTTTTAGAAACTTGAAAGAGGATTGAGATTGATGACAGACACAGATGACCAGATGACTATGCAGATGACAGACTAGAGAAAAAGAGAACCTTTGAAGCTTTGAATTGCCAAATGCCAAACGAAACAGCTTCAGCTTTATGTGTCTGACGGCAAAAAAACTTCTTGGTTAATCAATCGGAAGGAAAAAGACAAGGAACAGAGAAAGAAAAAAATATAAAGTAAGGTTTTTAATTCCACGGAGCAGGTAATTAAGTACTATGATTCCGCCACCAATGGACACCCGCAACACCTAGTGGAGTTACAAGTGGGCTACCAACAACGGTAACAACCCATAAAACCTTTCCCCGGACAGGACCTCCGGGACCGTCCGTCATTCACGCAGCGACCACGCTGGTTTTCCGTGAAGCTGTGGGTCGAGCCGACCCATTCATGCTGAAGCGTGGCTCTCCCATGGTTGATAGTTATGTATAAAACTCAGATTGAAAGCAAAACTATTTTTAAATATTACAGGTGTGATTGCAGGTTAATGTTACGCCAAAAATAATACATTTCAAGTAAAAAGATAATGATTTTATCAGTTTTATTATACTTTGAATATTTTATAACAGTAAAAAAAAACGGATAAAAAAATATCTTGGCTTTGTAAAGTAACAAAAAAAGAAAAATTTGACGTAAGCTGTCTTTCTGACGAGTTGACGTTTGTATTGTATTTTGTCTATGATTTTTGACAGCTACCCTAGTGTTAATAAAAGGCGGAATAGCTGTTTTTTCGCTAAAATATTTTCATGATCTACCATTTTCCAGCGTTTATTACATCTTCTGAAGATGATGTCGACAACTGAAGCTGGACTAGATGTTCGAAGTACCGAATGAACGGGAAGAAGGAGAGGTTAGGACTCGACTTTTACTAAATCTTTTTTGTGGCATTTTTGGTGTTATTTTATTGAACTTGTAATTTTATACACGCAATTCGTATGTTACATTTCTTAAGCTATGTGTCCGAATATATTCCGGAGGAGAAGATTAGAGATAAAGTTGTAGGCGAAAAGTTTCGTGTCATGACGTTTGGGCGTAATTTTTTTCAGTAATTATAGTTTTTTGTTCTGTTAGTTGGAAGATTCAGACGTAGAGGAGGGGACTTATATTCCTCTGACTCGACCAGAGGCGTTCAACCCCCCGTCGCTGGACCACATGCAGATCCAGGACGACCAAAGCGACGAAGCGTCGTCAAGGGAGAGTACTGCGTCAGACTCCGACGAGGAGCTGCGACGGCGCCCCAAACGCACGAAGCTGCGGCCGCGGCGCCCGCAGCCCCAGGCCCAAGTGGACAAGAAGAACAAATACAATATTTGGTGCAAGGCTTTACAGGTTTGATCTCATTACTTATTCCTCATAAAATATATTCAGAGTAGGGTACACGTCCCGATTGTGCTAGGAGTGTCCCGATTTCGACGATATTGTCCTGACGGCCTATCGATTTTGTCCCGATTTTTGTCAATATGCGATAGGTTCAATCAATTCATTCACGGATACCCAACACAGTCACGCGCCACCGCGCCATTTACCGCGCGCAGCATGTACCGCGTTCGTCTTCGCCTTCTCCCGCACGCCCATTGTACTAAATTTTGTGCAAAAAAGTTAAAAAAAAAGTTTCATTTTCCTTTAGTCTTTCATTGTCTTACATTTTGATCAAACTACGAATGTGCCTGATCGTCCCAATTTTTTTTCCCTAAAGGTGGCAACCCTGAATATATTGTAGTGGTAACCAATTTCTTTTTCTTATTTTGATTACTCAACTAACTGTACTACCTATGTATATTACACTAAATTATCACTTACCATCAGGTGAAATATGGTCAAACGCTTACCTATCTACAGTAAAAAAAAAATATTGATAACACATTTAACTCTATTAATACTAAGTAATGCCTAGTTTTTTTTTCTTGTCTATTAAACTAATCATTTAAAGTAGACCATTTTTAATTTGAGAATCAGAATGGAGAGTGTGTATAATGAAATAGTTTATTTCCTTTATGTAGTAGTAGTAGTATCAGCCTAACTGTCCCACTGCAGGGCAAAGCCCTTCATCATAGAAATCAAGTCATCAATCAGTCATATGATGGGGTTAGGCTTAATCACCACGCTTGCCAAATGCGGATTGGTGATCACAAACCAGAGCTATGTTTGAAAAATACTTTTTGCTCGACCTGGGAATCGAAGCCCAGGACCCCGAGATCACGGCCCGGTACTTAAACAACTAGACCAATAGTGTTCCTTTTCTTTATGGCTTTTATCCATATCATATCATTATTTTTTTACATTAATATCAGTGCAATAGTTTGTTAAACCTATGACCAAAACTAACTTAGTAGCTATTATAAAAATTGTCTTTATTTTTTCAGGAGGACCTTTTGACTGAAGATATGGTCAGTTGTGACGTTACAAATAAAAAGAGTGACTATGGTGTTGAGTCTTATGATTATACTATTAAGTATAGATTTGATGAAAACTATATACAATCAAAGAAAGTATTTACAAATGATAAGGAATATGACATAGATCGTGTTTCAAACAAACGGAGGCACACAGAGCGGTCAAACGTAAAGTTAAGGCTTGGCAAAAGGGTGAACAGTAACCACGAATTTGATGCAAAACAGAATCCAAGGTTTTTACCAGACTTGTCAGCAACACCTTTAGACCCTCCTGAAATATTGGCTAATGAAATAGCAGAGAAACTGCATGAAGTAAAAGGAGATTTGTTAGGTAAGCTATAAAATTTAATAGATTGACTATTTGCATGTTCATAGATAGATAGATAGATACACTTTATTGCACAAAATTTACAGATCTTAGTCTATGGTATTATACTAATACAATGTAGGCGGTCTTATCGCTAATAGCGATCTCATCCAGACAAAGATCTCTTTCATACAGTTGGACCACGCAGATGATACTAACGTTGATTAAGTGATGAGAGGAGGGTGTTGTGCAACATTTTCTATTGGAAAATGTCAAAACAGTCAATTATTCCCGACTTTTGCAACGTGTCAAATAACCGTGGGGCAACTATAAAGGTAGGCAGGGCTGGCTTCAAGCATTCTGTGGCCCTGGGGCAGATTGGGCACAAAATCTAAGAGTTTGTAGGCATACATGCTAGGCAGTATAATCTAGGACTCATGTCCATCCCCACCTAGATCATTGTACGTGACTACATGGGTTTGTGAGTACTGCAATGTAGGCAGTTGGCATTCTGTGTCCGTATATTTTGTGCTGTATCGTTTTCCTTGTCATTTTTCTGCTAGCACGTATATGCCTGTGGACTACAAAATTTAATTCCTTATATTATCTCGAGTTATGGTTAACTCGACCACTAAATGAATATTTTCTCAACACCACTTAAGTCCAATATCTACCTGTTTCGTAGCTTGCTCATTTTGCACTATTTTTCAAGTTCTTTTTTAATGTCTTGCAGAAAGAATTGTGCAAGTAGTAGGAGCACACAAAGCTATAGAAATATACAAAGCGACGCAAAAGGTGGAGGCTGACGGAGGAATGATGGTCATGGTATGAAACTTGTAATTTTCTTATATTTTTAAGTAATTTTATTTTCTTCATAATTATTATTAGCTTGATAAAAAAATGTAAAATAAAAGTGCCAACAATGTTTGTATTTGCCCTTGATTCAGCTGTTAATTCAGTATTTTTCAGGTAAATCTTTATTATTTATAAAAAAAAAATTTATCACACATGATTCGCATAATAATGATTGTTCTTACTAAGTTCCTAAATATGTTTCAAGTCTCCGAGTTAACTTATTGGTCCAATAATGAAATAAATGTATGTAGACACAGGCACTCATCAGGTTACTATAATCTATCAAAACTGAGAGAGCCACACTTCGACATGAATGGGCCGGCTCGACCGGGGTGATACCAAGGCCTCACAGAAAACCGGCGTGAAGCAGTACTGTGCTGTGTTTCGTGAGTGAGGGTACCGAAGACCCAATCCGGAGGAAAGGGGGGTTTAAAAGTTGCACTTGTGACTCCACTCCGGTGTCCATTGGCGACGGCAATTGCTTACCATCAGGTGATCCGTCTGCTCGTCTATCACTCACATAAAAAAAAAACCTCAATTGATACAGAACTGAACGTCTTTCTCATTTAGGTGGGAATTGAATGAAGAATTTTGACTGTTTTGTATACTTTGATGTATGGCTGTATGTACATACACTGCACTACAAATAAAAATATCTAAAGCTTTGACCTCAAGCAGAGATTGCACTCAGATTTTCAAAGCTCATGTTAATATTACTAACGCAGAGCGGGACGCGTCGGCGCACCTCTGGCGGCATCTACTTCTTCCTTCTGAAGCGCGATAACGACGTCTCCCTAGAGATGGTGAACCAAATCTTCACTGAGGACCGCAAAGAGACGGCGCGCAAGATCAAGAAGTCGCGTGCAAAGACCCGCCAAAAGGTCATGGAGCAGCTGAAGCAGAGTCTTACAGGTAAGAGAGCACAGGGGACCTATTCTCGTGCACTCGACATTTATTGAAGTCATTTATTCAACATTCAGTCATTTTACAATATATCTATTAGATTTAAAAATAAATACAATGTAAAACAAAAAAACTTTGAGGGGTTAAAAGTTGGTAGCGCACTTGTGACTCCACTGGTGTTGCGATCCGTCTGCTCGTCTGCCACCTATCACATAAAAAAATCTTATGGTTTAATTTTTATCCTAGTACTCATCTTCTAACTTACATTTAACATTACTTTTCAGTAGCACCGATGAGTGTCTATTCACTTATTGCATTGAAAATTGATTTTTTATTTTTTATTTATTATTATTCACACAAAACAAATTACAACCGTTACAGAGATATGGTCGTTACAAAATAAACAGTTTTGATCTGGATTGTAATTCAAAAACATGTGTACACAGAAAAATCAAACGTATTAAACTATAAGTAAAGGTAAATCAAGTTAAAAAAAAAAACAGAACAAACATAGACACAAAACAAACAAAGATCTACAATCAGATTACTATCCGCGTCCTTCATATTATTAAAGTCAGACGTATATAAGACATGTGCAGGTGAAATTAGTTATCCATACCACTAGTTAATAATAATATGGATAGGGCAGTCAGATTCAGCACGGATGCTTGACTGCCACAGTTCCTCGGCCAGGTTCGGCCGGTGTGGGTTCAGTGGCGTAGAGGATGTCTTTAAGTATTTTTATATAATAGGATAGTTTGGGAGTAAAAATATCAAGATTAGGGTTGGCATTTGCCACCTCGTTGTACTGACGAGCCATTCTAACCAGGGGGCTGTAAAAGAGGTATTATTTTTAAAAACTCGTAAAGCGAAAAGATTAGTTTTAATAGACCTACGCGCACTATGTTTAGTATTAAATGAAATTTCGTAAAGTAGATTAGAGACATTAAGTAAATAACACACTTAAAAATTTCATCTCGTGTTCAGGCGGGACTCGAACCCACACCTTCCACAATCCGGGTGAATGTACTACCAATTATACCACTGAACGCGTTACTTAGTCGACGAAATTTGTAAGTGCTTGATTCGACATGAGCTGTCGATAGTCTCATCAATATTGTAGGTATATTTAGATATGTATATGTAGTCTCATCAATATTGTAGGTATAAGTGTGTTATTTACTTAAGAATAAATAGCATAAGATTGCTATAAAAAATATCAACTATTATAGACATTGTTGCGTTTTGCAATGACAATGCTTTATAATTTCAGATTCGGAACTACCGTCACTCCTATCGCGCGGCGAGGCGACCGTGCAATCCGAGCACGGGTCGAACCCCCCGCCCTCGCCCGCCACCGACGCGCGCGACGGCTCCAGCGACTCCGCGCCGCCCTCGCCCGCGCCGCCCGCGCTGCCCGACAGGACCCCCCGAGACCCCCGCGCCGTGCAGGACTACGAGGAGGACGACTTCCTCGAAGTCATGGTGAACGATGATATGGACTTATTCTAGTTGTGTTTACCTCTATGTGTGTGAAGTTGAGCTAATCCTTGAGGTTGGGTACCGTAACCGAAATTCGGCTGGGACTGCCCTTGTATTCTGGGTAGTGCTGTGTATATTTAACTTTTTATGTTGATCCGTGCTAGCCCATCCATGGATTACGTCACACAAGGGAGTCGACCAAGTGCGACATTGAGTGAGAACGGCAAAAGTTTCGCGAAGGATTGCTGGAGAAATTCAAGATGCGATATTCTTGTGACATTCAATAGGCTAGTTGCCTCATGTCACCAATTATAAAAATAACTTTAATTCAAATATTATTCCGTACAAGGGTTCGAAATATATAAACTTCAATAAATATGAATAAGGGATTGCTGTAAAAATTCAACTTAAACCCGTTATATTTTTACTTGATTGAAAACACCGTCCGCCATAGTTCTACATCACCATTATTGTAAACAACAAAACGTCAAACGCCAGTTTAGGTTCCGATAAAAAGGCTATGACAGTCATGACAGTCACGCGTATTGCTTACAATAAAAGTGACGTCACGGATACAGATAATTAATAGACCATCATGGTGGATGGCTTTTCTGGCTGTATAGCGAAATATACTTTAAAATTTAAAATATATTAGGAAAGGTGCTTAAAAATATCATATTTTTTAATGGCGTAACAGAATCGTAACTGAACCGTTCTATCCTAATAATAAAAATAGTGGCAACTAGCCTATTCCTGATATGTGTCTCTACTCACTTGACATTGGCAGAGTTGACTACGTCTCTGACGCATATAACTACTAGCCATTTAAAAAAAATCTTGTGACGTAATTTATGAATGATTCCATCGCCCTTGTGACCAGAATAAAAAATACTTTTATCGCACTCATTATAAAGTATGGAAACTGAAGACTATGAGGATTTGTTAAAACTATGGCTCTTTTTTAAAGATCGTTATTTTATTTACAACTAAAAAGAGTATGCAGTATCTTTTGATTTTATTCATTTGTTGGATCTACACGCCTTCATCCAATTACTACATAAATAGAAAAAGAATATAAGCAAGAAAAAAATTAAAAAACCACAAGATGGCGCTGAGTGGGCTCCCTTTTCATGTCTGAAAGTTCTGTAAGGGACTCTGCCTGTATGTTTAAATATTATATTTTATGGACTTCTAAAACTGCCCAAATATGGTGCTGTAATCCTGTCAGTTTGTAAAAGTTATGCCTAAAAATCCTATAACAGACTATTTTTAATCAAACAAAATTTCTGAGATAATCTGAATCCATTTTAAAGTTGGATGAACTATTTTGTACTCCTTCTGCAGGGCCGGTTAGGATATTTATAGTATACTTTCTATATTAGGAAATTATATAAGTACGTCAGCTAATCCGGGATTTGCGGCCGAAACACTTACCACATAGGTACATAGCTAGTAGCAAGATAGGTCGTTTAACGCCCCTCCATTAAACTTGTAAATGAAGAAAACTTAAGGTTACCAAAACATTAAAAATGTTGTCTTGGCGAGAGAATAAGACAGATTATACGGAATGGAACGTGTGCGGGAGAGACACGATAAGATATAGGTACTGACAAACGAACTCTTCTATATCAATGTTGGCTAGAACCGACCTGTGTCCATTTATTGTATGACTACTAATTTATCAGGCAAATTGGCGAAGATTACCCCGCCCCGATCTCTCCCTTAGCGTTGACCGTGGAATTTTGTATGACTAGCTGACTGACTGTCCTAGTCTTATAGTAATAATAACTTGTCTACATCACGTCATTAGGTTTAGATTCAAACAAATTTATTCCCAAAAAGATTAATAAATCCATTTACCTGTTAGAGAAAATTAGTGAACTATATCGGAACTAGATTTGCTTACTACAATGTATCAATACGGGGATTAACACGATATTTATTATGTGCACTCACATATTTGGCTCGACGTTTCGGCTACGTTACAGCAGCCGTGGTCACGAGCGGACTGGCGGAGCACGGCGTCGTCTGCCGGGGCCGGGCTGTGAATCTTCGGACACCCTCACATTTTTTGATATTAATTCGCCACTAGATGAATTGTCAGTGAAGCTACTCCGACACACTACACTAACAGTATCGGTGTTTGTTTGCGTTAGTAACGGCCTAACACGGTGTTTGCACTTGTTAATTACTGGATTCCATGTTGATGATATTTTAAATCCATCCTCTCAATATCGTGTTAATCCCCGTATTGATACATTGTAGTTATAATGCAACGCGAAAATCTAAAAAACTAGATTTGCTTACGTTTGTATAGGATTTATATTTTCGAATAATAAAAATTCGCTCGTAGTGTAACGCCACCATATCTAAGATCTTTTAATTCATGATTATAAGTATACATCGCCTATGAAGTGTTCAATTGTAAGATTGTGAATTCACTTGTGTAAGTTAACGAAACATGAAGTGTATGGAACTCTGAGGCCTCCTTTGTCTTACAGAAAACATGACAAAACACAAATACAACAAGCATTATGATGTTTGGAATCTTCTATTGTACAGGTGTATGAAAAGTCCGTTTATGTGAATAACATATACCTAGTTGTTACCCGATTAGAATGAATAAGTAGTTGTTAAATAAAACTTAATTTCATTATTTTGATAGAAAAACTTCTCCATTGTTATTTATTTTCATGGTAAATGTTACGACATTTTAATACTGTGTATGTATAAATAATAGATGAAACTGGGATTACACGCGATTGTGTTTCGCCTCGCAATTTTCCATTGCAAATTACATCTAACCCGGATACTTTGAGTGTAGTGTGTCGGAGTGACTTCACTGACATTTTATTTAGTCACAGTAAATATGGAAAATCAGAGGGTATCCGAAGATTCGCAAGCCGAGCGTAGCAGACGACGCCGTGCACCTCCAGTCCGCTTGCGACCACGACCGTTGTAACGCGGTCGAAACGCCAAGCTGTGAGTGTTATTATGCGCTCATTAAACACAGTCGCGTGTAGTCCCGGTTTTATCTGTTATTTGTATAATGTAGCGCGAAAGTTAAAATCATATTTAAGAAACCGATACGGGCGGGAATCTGTGTATGTATGTATGTCAGCAAAGTGTGTAAAATATATTTTAGGATACATTATTGTGTTACGAAGTGCCCCAAGTTGTGTCTAAAAGTTTTGTGTCAAGTAGGTATTCGGGGCTCTCTCCTCTTATTGAATTAGATGTTTTCTTTTCACAATCAAATTTTCTAGAAACTAAATTGAGTCATGATGTCGTATGTTCATTAGTACTGGAGCATTAAAAAGATTCCCAGTACCAAGACGACGTCCAACGTTCGACGACCTTCGCTTCGGTAAATTTGTAATCGAAAACTCGAGGTTGCCAAAACTACATCTTAATGTACTCGGTGACAGTTTATTACAATGGGAGGTATTTTTCGGTTGATATACTATAATAATGTGAATATTAACAAAACGAAGCTAAGCTGCCAAGCTTCATTATATAAAATTTTGCAATCTTTGAGAGTTCGAAATTCAGAACTCTGTCTTTGCTTCCCCATTGTGAGTTTCTAATATTATTATTGAATTTATTATTAACACTTAGTGCCTGTTTTTCTTCCTCTATAGTTTTTTATTATTATATATTTAAAACGCACCTATGACTCCTCATTGGCGCGTTTTTTGAATATAATTATTAAACATGATGATAATTTAATTTATTCTGATCTCAAAACAGAGGATTGTAAAGGAATTGGACTTGTATCTTTTATGTGTAATTATTTAGAAATCACTTCATTGTTTTATGTATATGTATATTAAGTAAATACTACAATTAAGTATCTACTACTATTTCTCTACATACAAAACAAAAATGTCAAAATGTATAAAATAACTTGTGATTATAAACAGAATGTGTAATTTGGGCATTAAGGTGTTCACATCCGCCTATAAAAATATTTTTTATAACTAAAATCCATTGTCCATGGATAATAATATCTTTGGCTGTAAAATAGCTGTAGTAGTAGACAATAATAGCTTCTATCGTAATCAAGCGCATTTGAGGTGTCATCTTTTGTTCAGGAATTTATCTACAATAACTTTGAAAGAATTTGGTACCTAACAAATATCAAATTCTATTTTTATAAACAGGCAAAAATGTCAATTAGGCCTTATAAATCTTATGGTGAAAAAATATTTCTTGCCTGACTGTACCTATCTAAAATAAGATCTTATGAAGACACCTGGAAGTCGCAAAAATTGCCACAATAAGTTTCAAGTATGCTGTAGAATTAGACATCATATAAATATAAATAAGAAATGTGTTGTGTGGCATAGTACTGCCTAATATGTCTGTGCGGTTGAGGTATTGTTTTTTATACGAAAGATGCGAAAACAATGCGAAACTTGCGTGTGTACAGTTTTCTGAAAGTTGGAGGATAGACTTGGAAGATACTTTATATAATAAACTCATAAAAAGTCTGACTGTTTTTTCTTTCCATAATGCCACTTAAATATAAGAATATTTACATTTGGTTGGATTACGCAACATAAATAAATATAATAAATAAGATGTTTAGCTAGATATGCCGTTAAGATTTTAATGATAGCAAAATAAAATATTATTCTCATATGTAAAATAATTGGGTGATTGAATTTAAAGCCAAAACTTGATGAAAATAATTTATTGCTTTCACAAATGCCTAATACTGTAATGAAGACACATTTTATGGAATATTCTTGGACTTACATATACATTACATTTGCTAACACCACATTTGAACACAAACATCATAAACATCAACCGTAGTTACACTTCAGGTACTGGTTACAATATCTTTCACAAATGAATAGCACCTAGAGCACATTCCAGGTTTATTAATCACTGAGAGAAGGCATGGTTGGAAGAATAGGTGTTTTGTTTATGGGAAATCCAGCATCTGAAAACGTTAACAATTCATTATAATCTCATAGGCAATATTATCATCATCCTGCCCTGTTGACTATTGCTATTTTATCTGTGGTTAGAATATGTCTTCCCCTTCCATACATCCCTGTCGTTTATTGTCCAATCATCCACCGCTTTTACAACCATGTCATTCTTCCTTCACACTCATACTCCAGTACTCTATATTTTATTGCTTTCCATAATTTCTGTGTGTCCTGTGAAAAGTGGTACAAGTCGACTTATATCGAATTTTATTTTCTTCTTGCTACTTCATCACAAAACATCCTATATTATTCTGTCTGATCAGACTGGGAAAATGAAGGATTTTTTGGCATGTGTGATCAGACAGAAAAATAGAGGATATTTTTGTGATGAAGTAGCAAGAAGAAAATGCAAATTCGATATAAGTCGACTTATAACACTTTTCACAGGACGCACAGATTTGTAGTTACATTGGTTGTAAACTTAATGTAGGTATATGATAGGATCTAAATCATGGACCCTAATGGACACAACACAGTTCAGGAGAGGGGAACCATTTACACATAGATGGATTTGCAGATTTCTATTTTATTTATGTATTTATAATTTGTTGTAGTATAATAATGATATGTGATTATTTGGTCCACACACTGATGTGTGGTGATGAATTACAGTGATAGTGATCTGTCTAACAAGAGTGTAGTCTCATTTGAACAGGGCGGCATCCTAAGTTTATGGGTTTAAATTAACTGTGTACCTATATAAATACATTCTTATTTATGAGAGCACTAACTGTAGACTTTGCACTTGCTTAAAAGCTACAGCATGTCACTTAATGCTTAATCTCATATGTTTACAGTTGACTACCTCGGTGGCGCAGTGGTTAATGGGTCGCACTTTAAAGCGACGGCTGCGCAAGAGCTCCCAGGTTTGATCCAAAATTTGTACCTCAGATTTCATAACGAAATTCTTATTGTTAGCTCGGAGTCTTGAAGTTAACTTTACCCCCGTGCCTTGCAAAGCATGTTAAACCATTGGTCCTGCACTCAATCCCTCTTCGGTTGTGTCACGCTGGTGTCCCATTGGAATATGTGGGTAAGGGAACAGAGAGTGCGCTTGTGTTCGCACTCACACTTGAGCACTATAATATAACCTGTGTACGTGGCTGATCGTTACTATCGGCCGCCGTAGCGGCTTAACTTACCAGTTGAGGAAGGCACTTCTCGACATGCTCCAGGTCTACCCGGTCGCACGACTCGCGCAGAGCCTGGGTGGAGGCGCGCAGGCAGGTCTCGGTGACCAGGCATTTGGCCACCTCAACCACCAGTGACAGGGCATCATTTCCAAGCTTTGTCTTGTTGTCTTGGAATGACCCGTTTAGCAGATCTTTAATGATTTCCTGCAATGGGTAGAAATTGTACTTATTATTATGAGTAGAGCAGTTGAGAATGATTTTAATTACATTTCGATAAAATCGGTCATGTTAGTTGACTTTATTTTTTAAGTAAGTAATCCTATAGATTATTAGTGCAACTTATATTTCTGTTTCGCCAACCCCGGCTACTTTCAAGTCACAGCTCTCTTTCTCCAACCCCATGGAAGCAACCAAACAAACACACACTGAGACGCCAGGGACAGCACACTACTGCTTTACCAAGGACAGTACCGCCAGAAGATGTAGTTAACAAAACTATGTCGGACAGCGGGAAATCCAAGGGGCACGAAGGTGGGCTGTCCAGGGCCGCCTCAGTGGGCGAAATCTCACAACCAACCAACACCACAGTAATAGACATGTCTTCACTTACAAAAGCAATCAACAACAACCCATGGAAAACCGTCTCCCGACATAGTGCAGCCAAAAACCAGCACAATAAGGAAACCACAGTCGTGGTCCCGGCGCCACATCTTCATGTAGCGCCGGGAATGTGACAACGGGACGAGCGCGACCCGAAACCCAACCAACGGCAGTGTACCCTGAGGGAGCAACCGCTGGGGGAAGCGGGACTGCGCATCCCGTGAAGCGCAGCATGAGACCCAGGGGTCGCAAGAAGCCACGACACCGAAATCTACAAGAATCAAACCAACAACTACAACAACAACAGAAGATGCCCCAAAAAAGAGCCAGACCTGAGGACACTGTTACCCCAACCGGAGAGGGGAAAAGGCAAAAACCAGCAGGCCCCGACCAAGAGGACCTTTCAGCTATGCGGAGGCAGTGGCTTACAAAGATAACCTTTGTACTGCGGTCATGACACAACCTGTATGGACATGTCGCAGGAACAAGCTGAAACAGTAAGACGAACAATTGAAAAGAAACTGCGAGCTGTGATGATGGCAAACCCAGCCACTCCCGCCGACATCAACTTACGAATCCTACGATTCAGGGGAAGGGCACATTTCGCTGATGGTGTTCTCAAGATCTGGTGCGAAAATGAGTACACTCTGGCGTGGCTCATGCAGACGTAGGGGAACTGGAGTCACCCATCAGCGACACCAATCTAGTCATCCGCCCCCAATCGGAGATTCCCCAAAAAACACCAGTCTCGCTCTTCGTACCAGGACACCATTCACCATTAGAGAACCAGAGTCACCGATATAGCCCACCGAATTAGCAAACTGAAGTGGCAGTGTGCTGGTCATATTAGCCGCAGAACTGACAGTCTTTGGAGCCGTAAAGTCCTTCAGTGGAGACCACGACTCGGTAAGCGTAGTGTAGGACGCCCTGCGACAAGATGGGTGATGACATTCGAAGGCTGGCTGGTGTGGGCTGGATGAGAGTGACCGAAAATCGGGAGCAGTGGCGTTCATTAGGGGAGACCTATGTCCAGCAGCAGTGTGGGTTGCTGATGATGATGAGTACATAATATTTCCGTAGGACTAAATGTATTAAAACACTTACTTGTTTGATAGAACTTTTCACATTGGATGTAACTGATGCTGGATCAATTTTTTCATCTTCATTTTCATTGCAGTTCCGAGCCATCGCGTAGTTTTTCGTAAAAATAAAATTGTATCGAAAAACTGCAAAACACTGTGCTTCGTGTGTTTTGACGTTTTGGCTTTCGTTCAGAAACGGGTGCCAGAATAATCAATCTAGAAAAAAAAATTGTCTATGTAAAATTGACTTGAGATTGGGATAATAAATCGAGATAGTACAGCAGGATAGTGCTTAGAGGACTTTCTTCAGCACAGTGATTGCATAAGCAAAGGCTGGAAATGCTGACGTAGCGCAAAAACGTCGTTCAGCAGTGGTAGGACACACACATATATTATGCTGGGATTGCTGGGTCACACACAGCACAGCAGGTGGCGTAGCGTGAGGCGTGCGCGTGTTAGCCGCCTGGGGCGAGACTTTTGCCAAATTTTGTCGATCCCTTACCTTCTTCGACGTACATTTCTCTTTTGTCTGAAAAGCTAACGTACGCTAAAGGATGTCATTTTCACCCTCTTTTCTTCCTCGAACCTACCCACCGGATGAATACGACCACTGAGCAAGTATCACATATTTTCCCTCACCGAGCTAATGATAGAAATACGCACATAGATTTGATCGGATCGGATTCGAACCACGAACCTGCGCATTGAAGGCGCATTCTTATCCACTGAGCTACCATCGCTCGTTACCTATGTTGCGTATTGAGCAATTATTTTACTTACCTTGGGTTATAATGGACCATAGATAATACATATATATGGACATCCACACGTCAATGCAAACAAATCTGGCAAATTTCCTCAATCGGCTCTCACCTTTGTGGCAAACACATTTCGTTCAATATCAATAGAGGATATTTCAGACTGTAGTAGCCGGATATGATGCTATCTATATTTACAAATTGTAACAAAAACACAGGCTTATTATACAAATATTTATTTTAATCATTTATTATGAAAGATTTTATTCATGAATTTTTACACAGTTAATGTTAGGTATTCCTATTGCTAACGTTTTGAAATTCGATCATATATTATAATCTCTTTTGAAGCATTATAAAAGTTCGTGTTGTCCATAAATAAAATAGAACCCATGGGCGGCGGAAATCGCTTACTACGTTATCCGTCCTTGCCAACCATCAAAAAAAAAAGTAATAAAAAAACTAAAAAATAATTTATTAAAATAAATAATTAAACTACATTTCGCCTAGTAGTAACACATTCAATAAATACGAGACTCTTTCCTTCACAATATCCCTGGATTTGTGCGGCAAACTTTCCGCCAAAACTTCTATAACTTGTTTTTCTTCGAGAATTTCTAAGATTGTTTTATCTTTACGTTCTTCTGGCGTGAGATTGGCTTTAAGCACTTCTAGTATAAGTTTGTCTTCTTCTCTCGTCCATTCAGGCGGTTCACTCTTGATGACGGCCTCGTCTTCGGACATGATCATCATAGACATATCGGAAGAGTCTTCCGTTGGCTCGATCTTGCATGGCGTTGGCTGGGTATCCACGTCATTTTCTGTGGTGGGTTCCTGTAGGCAATGGAAATAATTAAATTAAGTTTAATTGTACGTGTACACTTAGTCTTCAGAAAATAGATACATCCCAATTAGAAAAAGGACAAGAAAAATATCGAATCGAAATATTGGTAATTGGTGAGTCAAGTGGCCGCAGCACGTAAGATAAGTGCTCGGCATAAGTAGTGGGAATGTTTGCGCACTTGCAAAATAGCTCAATGTATACTAAAATTGATTTCTGCGCGCTCAAGGTCACTGATACACACACAACTTTGAAGCTTTATATCCATGGACATAAGGAATCTTAAATTTTAGATCCCTGTTTTGCCGGGAGACTTCTTTCTTTCGTGGCGTAGACGTTATAACTATAGCTCTACCGCCTCAAAGTCGACCTTCCCATTAGTTATTTGCCGCGGCTTGTATTCATATAAAACGGCGTGCATCATAGAGAATAGCAACGAATGCGGTCGCATAAAAACGGCGTATCCCGCCCAGTAGCCATACTGTAATGCACTCAAACGGATGCGACGGTGGTCGAGACAGACAAACTCTTTGACGCGCCGGTGAATACACTAGTCTATTTACGTTAAGCTTCTCCAAATTAAATCAGAAAACAGTTAAAATACCAGACATCACCCCTAAATCACATTGCAAATAGAATATGAAACTGTCACAGCATCAAATAACCAAATTTGAATTGAATTTAGTTGAAATATCCACCCTCGGAGTCACCCTTCATCTACGCCACTAGTTCCAGCTCACCGATCGGTAACAACAATTACCTTTTTAATCTGGACAGCACTCGCTTCTACTGCTTGGCTCAGGGCTGTTTGTACAGATCCTGCTTCAGTATCATCGTCGCCACTGTGAGAAAAACAAAGAAAACCATTGAAAATGTAAACCTTGAAAAAATATACATTTTAAATTACAAAAGAAATTCTTCACTATTTTTTTGAGATTCATAGATTGTCGAACGCTAGGTGGCGCTGTCGCCAACGTCAATATCAAATGACATTAGCGGTAGGCAAAAAAAAAACAAGAGAGGGCAATTTATATCCGGACTATTATTACCTTACTTAATGGTTTGTCAGATAAATCATTTAGAGTGTGCGCCACGAAAGAAGTCCCGCAGAAAAACTCGGGACTAAAACTAGTGATTCCTTGTGTTTAATGACAATAACGCTCAAATTTGTTTTTTTTTTCATGGGACTACTTTGGTGGCGCGGCCTCTACGCCATTTTTCAAGATGGCGGTCGAGTGGCAGAGGGACAAGCGTAGCAACCACTATAATTAAATAAAGTATCGGCCTATAAACTGTCCCACTGCAGGGCAAAGGCCTCCATCATAGAATTCAAGTAATCGCTACTATGTTTGGATTGGGCTTAATCACCACGCTTCCCTAATTCGGATTGGTGATCACAATGGGCATGCACCCAATGGGGGCTATCCCGTGCGAAAAATCCGCAAGATGGCGTACTATAAGACTGAGGTCCATCTACAAGGTGATTGGGTATTTATTTGTGACTGACCGGATTATTATTGACTGACCAAATGGCGCAATTGATAGTGACCTGCCTCTTACGCCAAAGGTCGTGGGTTCGATTCCCACCCTGGACAAACATTCGTGCGATGTACACTTGTGTTTGTTCGGTGTCTGGGTGTAATATATGTATTTAAGTATATATTTGTGTTCCTCTGTTGTCTGATATCTGTAACACAAGTGCTTAAGCTACTTAGTACGGAATCAGGTCAACGTATGAGATGTTGTGAGTTTTTTTTTTTAGACGTGATATTTGACAATTGTCAATTAACGAATAAATCATCCAATAATGTTGAAGTTGGACCTCGGTTCACAGCTACGACATATAGCGGATATTTCACACGCGATATACAGTCGCCTGCATTGAAATGTATACACCTCGACTCTTAAGGCGGAACAATAAGGTTCATATTTGAATGAGTTTGTTTGCTTGTTAGTGCACGTGACTGTACCTGTCGGAATGATCAGCTTCGTAGTGTGATGGGTTGAGGACCCCGTCGCCATTGGTGACGGGCTCGTCCGCGGGGTCCTTGTCTACCATGGCTTCCGGCTCCTGGTCCTGCGTTTCAACTGTCGTCGTCGATGTCGTGGTTACGGGATCTACTGGAGCTTTCTCTGGGTCTCTAGATAATAATGAAAATATTTTTGTAGTAGTATTTGATTGCCACGTAATACCTAATTAAAATAATTTACTCATACAAGATTGTAATATGTTTACCAAAATAAATAAATAAAAAAATAATAAAAAATATGGTTTTGTCAAAAACAGAGAGAGAGAGAGAGAGAGAGAGAGAGAGAGAGAACGAAAGGGAGAGAACACTCACGGATCAATCTTCGTACAGCTACGGTACGGTTTTTGTAGTGTTTCTAAAGAGAGAGAGGGGAGGGGGGAGTGGGGGGGGGGACACTCGCGGATCTATCTTCGTACAGTAACAGTACGGTTTTTTGCTCAGTGTTCCTTAAGAGATAGAGAGAGTAAGAAAGCGAGATAGATAGAAAACACTCACGGCTTCCTCCACCAGTGCGGGAACAGGCGGAAGGTGTACTCGGCCAGCTGTGGGTAGCCGCGCATGCGCGCCAGCAGCTCCGCGCACATGCGGCACGCCCGCCAGTGCCCGCCGAAGTAATTGCTCAGCTGTTCGAAGATGGCGTCGCGACGCTTTACGTCTTTCACGTGCTCCTGAATGAATGAATGAATAATAATAATAATAATAATTCTCACATCTTATACGTTGACCTGATTCCGTACTAAGTAGCTTAAGCACTTGTGTTACAGATATCAGACAACAGAGGAACACAAATATATACTTAAATACATATATTACACCCAGACACTGAACAAACACAAGTGTTCATCGCACGAATGTTTGTCCAGGGTGGGGATCGAACCCACGACCTATGGCGTAAGAGGCAGGGTCACTACCAATTGCGCCATCCGGTCAGTCATGAATATTTAGTTATCTTTACAAATGACCGTGGGAGACCCACACTTCGGTAGAAATGGGCCGGACCGACCGGAGTGATACCACGGCCTCACAAAAAACCAGCGTGAAACAGTACTGTGCTGTGTTTCGCTGTGTGTGAGGGAATCTAGGGAAGGGGGGTTTAAAGCTTGACAGCGCAGTTGTGACTCCAATAGTATCGCGGGTGTCCATGGGCGGAGGCAATCGCATACCATCAGGTGATTCGTCTGCCACCTAATGCATAAAAAAATACTGCTGCAGGGGTATCATCAACATTCAAATTTGAGCTTCATGTCCATGGACACAAGGAATCTAAAATTTTAGTTCCGTGTTTTGCCGTGGGATTTCTTTCGTGGGGTGTACTCTATAACTACAGCTCTACCGTCACAAATACCTTCCCATGGATCGCGGGGGCGCAGTGCGTTCGACCAATCCATTCTGTTTGGGCCAATCAATCAATAGGATGTCGACGCCGTCACAGACCAATAAGAATGACGTTCGCAACTGGAACCGTGCGATTGCGCGAGCTCCAAAGAGAACTTTTTCGATTAGTCAAGCACATATCGAAGATTATGGCGGTAGGCGTCAAACACCCCGCGTGGGCTGATACAATTCAAAGGTTTTAAATTAGTATCCAGTGGTTTTTAGTTAACAAATTTGGTGTTCATTTGTGCAGTGAAGTGTCGCGAAGTGATCCTTAAATTGTATCGTTTTTAACAGTGCTACACACAAGTGTTGAGTGAGTTGTCACGGACAACTTTCTTGGACCTAATAGAGTCTTAAAACCCGGGATTGTGTTTAGAGTAGTATCGGGAGAATCCGTAGGTCGATAAAACGTAAAAAACCGGCGTTATATTGAGTGACTGTGACCTAAACTGCCTTCGACTGTTGACTACCCACTTATTCTCATTAATTTACTTGACATTGGTAAGATATCTTCGGGTTGAGCCATTAAATAAATAAAATAAAAAACATTCCGAAAACTCACCTCCACCTTCGCCATAAGTCCCTCAACACAATTCACCACGAAGTAGTCTCTAAACCTGCCCATTTGATCCGCCTGCTCCGCGGTCAGGAAACCCATGAACTCTCTGTGCATATCCATCATCTCATCTTTAAACGCCTGCTCCATTTTCTTGCACAGCGTAATAGGGTCATCGAAGCCAGGGTCGAACTTTTCGAACAGATTACAGATCGTCCTCTTTGTGTAAGGGTTTCTGGCCCCACTTGCGCGGGCGGTGATTTTTATTTGGTACGCTGTTACTATTCCTGGAATAAAAAATAACATACTTGTAAAATGTACGAATGACATCATTGTACAAACGAACGAAAAAAATGGAACGAATGTATGGAACTAGTCATTGGGAACCATAGACAGTTAATTAATATTGCATTGTATATAATACACCAAATTGAAGTAGTATTGACATTTTCATACAATTTGTACATATTTTTATTGTGAAATAAAGATCATGGACTACTTTTGTATTTAGGTATACCTAATGTTATATTGTTTTAAACTTTCATGGTCACTAACATTAGAATAGTTATTTACGAGACTTCTACCATGTACCTTATTTGTGAGTTTCCGATATTTCGGCACTGTTGCAAACGCCATGGTCACGGAGTAATTGAAGTTTTTGCGGGTCAGTTGTAATCGGTATACCCTATTTCGCAGTCTTTTACTACGGGCACCGGCGATACCGGTACGCGATACAAAACTTCAGTTACTCCGTGACCATGGCGCTTGCAACAGTGCCGAAATATCGGAATCTCAAAAATAAGGTGCATAGTAGAAATCCTGTAAATAATTATTCGAAGGTATAATATTACTTAAAGAAATAGTTTTTTTCTTATTATATTGTAGTAATGAAACAAAGAAAAATAAAACTTACTTTGGTCAATTTCATCGTTTCCATCACAGTCAATATAACTATCTATTTTTGTACTATTCTCATTTCCGTTTTCATCAGAACTAATCTTCTTCTTCAAATCTCTATAATGGCATTCCGATCTCCGTTTATATGCATCTGCCAACAGCCTCAACTTGTTCGATACTTTAAGATTTCTCCGCTGTCTACATCTGCAAACCTCACTTCTCTGTCTATTACTTTTGAAATATTCCGTTATCATTTTCTGCCTTTTACATAAACTCCTCAACATTATGCAACAAATGCAATGATTCGGATCACTCTTCGGTAACACTAGAACATTAATATCTTCACCCGGTGTATTCATAGGTGTTTCTACGTCTTTATTCCTTAAGTCTTCTATACTTGTACTATTATTATCTAAAGATGCTACACTAGTTATTGGAGCTACATTAATAGAAACTGTATTGGTCTCACTGACATTCTGGACAGCCGGACGAAACTGTAACTGTAGTGGAACCAAATTAACTCCTGTACTCGTTTCGACTAGTCTATAAAAGTTCGACGTTGATGTTACTGGAGGGTTTTCTATTTCCAAGTCAAACCTGTCATTTTGTTGTTTAGGCTTTTCTATGATAGGTCTGGAGTTTAGCCGATTGACGCGGATCTCTTGAGTGAATGATATGGGGAGGGGGTTCTTGGGCGGTGGGGGTTGGAGGCCCACGTCGACATCGACTCCTCGTGGGGTTAGCCCTAAGAAGTCGTTAAACCTGGTACGGCGATGTTTGACGTATAGCTGAAATAGTAAAATAATAATCATAAATCTTTATCTTTCCAAACTGTGGTTCACATGAGAAGGTCTCGGTGTTACCGGACCATCGAAAGCCTCAATCAACATTTATCGACTGGTCTGGTAGCTTCGACGGATTCCGCTCGGCTATAATCCGTAAAATGTAGCTTCATCATCATCATCATCAGCCCATTTAAGTCCCCACTGCTGGGACACGGGCCTCCCTCAATCACATGAGGGGTAATTGCCATACTCACCACGCTTGGCAGACGGGTTGGCGAGGGTTTTGATATGAATGCAGAGTTTTCCTTCTCTGGGTGCTGATGATCATGCCAGCAGCTTTACCTTAGTCGCCTTTTACGACACCTCGGTAAGAGTGAGGGTGGCCTATTCTACTCTGCCGGGGACCACACGGCCATCGAAAGCCTTAATCAACATTTATCGACTGGTCTGGTAGCTTCGACGGATTCCGCTCGGCTATAATCCGTAAAATGTAGCTTAATTAGAGCTATTGGTGTCATAGAAAAATGATCTGTTCTGTAGTATTAAAAATCTATGGAACGAAACTTGATTAAAACGAAACCTTTTGACTATTGAAATGAAGGTATATTTAACGGAGTATAACCAATAAATGGATTCCATCGGTCGATAGGTCTGGTATGTAGAGGGAAATATAGAAATTTGTCTGAAAATACAAATATCGTGGTAAAATTTAGGATTACACTGAAGTCCTATATTTTTAAATTAATTGATTTATAAAAATGCCCGAACATTTCTCACTAGTTAAACAGGCATTGCACCTCTCTTGCCATTAAGTTCGGCCTTTCTTTTTTATGCTAGAGGCGACAAACAAGCGAGTAAGTCGCCTGATGGAAAGCAATCATCGCTGCCCATGAACATCCGCGAAATAAGAGAGATCGCTAATGTGTTGCCGAAATACAGCATGAGGTTCTTCAAAAAAGGAGTGTTAAGGTTTTTAAGGGGTCGGCAGCGCGTATGCAGGTCCTCTCTGGATTTGCAAACGTCAATAGGCTGCGGTAATCGCTTAACATCAGGCGAACCGCACGCTTGTTTGCCACCGAGGTATATAAAATGGTAAAGTTTTAAATAAAATATAAAAATAATAAAAAAATTAGAAAAATGGAACAGGCCCAAGCTACGTTCAATTTTTTTTATTTTTTACTGTAGATAGGTAAGCGTTTGACCATATTTCACCTGATGGTAAGTGATAATATGGTCTAAGATGTATCACATTTACCTAGAAGATACCTACCTATTCACTCGCGCTTTGAAAACCCCCAAATTGTAGCCACTAGGGAACACTAGGGAAAATATGGACGTATAATAAATCAGCGCCACGAAAAAAGTCCCGTGAACAGCGCTTGAGTCGATATCACCATTCAAAATTGAGATTTATGTCCTTCAACACAAGTAATCTCAAATTTTAGTTCCGTGTTTTTTCGCAGGACTTCTATCGTGGCGCGGACTTTAAAAAAGGGCGGCTATGGATAGTATAGAAGGTAGCCTCCGTCTGACTGCCTCCGTGGCGCAGTGGTTAGTAGGTCGCACTTCAAAAGCGACGGCTGCGCAATAGGTTCAGGTATTCGAACCCCGGGTCGGGCCATAAAAAAATTGTACCCAAGTTTTCGTCATATACCCCCGTGCATCGCAAAGCACGTTAAGCCGTTGGTCCCGCACCCAATCCCTCTTCGGTCGTGTCACGCTGGTGTCCCATCGGAGTGTAAGGGAATAGAAAGTGCACTTGTATTTGTGCATACACTTGGGCACTATAATATATCCTGCGTACGTGGCTGATCGTTGGGATTGGCCGCCGTAGCCGTAATCTGTTGCGAGGATATTATTATAAGGTAGTAAATAAGTTACCTTGAACCGCTTGCTGGTCTTGGCGAGATAGCGCGCCCATAGGGTAGGCATTTCGTGTTCTGGCTGCTCGTACAGCGTCATGGCCGGGTTGTACGGAATCAGCCGGTGCTTCACAGCATCCACGCGATTGTGCTCGAAGAATATCTGCAAAAATCAACATTGTTTCAGCGAGAAAAGGGGAGCAAATGCCTCATTGGATCCCATTGTTACTACAGTCGACGCAAGAACTCGCAGCAGACGATTAATAATGAATGGTATAGGTATGACAGTTAAGTTGTTCAAAATGTTCAGTAGGTTTAAGGAGAAGTAACTACACTTACGTGCAAAAAAATCGATTCACTCGCGCCATATATATTATTAAGGAAAATTAATCATTTAGCCTTTTACTTGATTTAAGACGTTTGAAATGATTTACATAATCATTAAAAATCTTACATAATTAAAAGAAGAATAATTTGGGCATGTATTCACCTAAATATAATATTCACTTCATATTGTTTGTTTATGTTGCTCTGCGCGCTTCAGATCCGTGGTTGCTCGGTAAGTCCGGTGGAGCGGGCCCGATATTATTTCTATGTGGGTTTTGTCTAAGTACTCAATTTTATTTAGTAAGTAATTCGTGTATGTGAACTCTTGTGAATAATATGGTAATTTATTATGTTTTCTCCTTATGTGAATTTCTGTTTTGAACTTCTTATGAGAAAATAGAGATCCTTTATAAATTGAATTTAATTCACCTGTATTTACAAAATCACTAGTGTACCATTTATATTTAATATTTAATTTGAATTGAATCAAGTTATAAGATCACTGTTACTTACTTTGAATATGGTTTATACCCGAAATAAATGATTTACGACACTGATAGTACCAAGTTTGACCATTTATGTAAGATAATTACAGGGTGAGTCGATATTTTTGCACTTAAGTGTATTATATCAAGTATAATACACTTTTGTCACCAAAAGTTTTGGCGACTGGCTGATTGATCTTTCACTCACAAATATCGGGTTGTCCTTATTGGCCGCCCGGCGGTGGTGCAGGATGTGGTGCATGAGCGCGCCGTGAGTCATCCAGGGGAACATGTGCTTGATGATCAGGTCCAGCGTGTAGGACAGCCCCCAGCGGTGCCGCGGGTGCGTCCGCGTCGGCTTCTTGTAGATCTCCGGGTTGCTGTCCACGTACTGCCAGAATTGTTCCAGCCCGATGGCCATTAGGCTGTGGGAAAATGAGACTGTGAATTTTATCTCGGGAGTGGGTCTATCATTGCTAAGGAGCAAGGAGAACGATTTTATTATTTGAAAGAAATGGGGTGAGCCTTGTGTCTCATAGCCACTGCGACCAGTAGTTGAACTATTGTGGCAGCCCCAGAACCTATTACAGCACCTCATGTAGCTCCAGTTTCAGGATAAACCAGAGGATGGAGCTGATGGAGAAGCTTTTGATCTCGTCTGCCGAGATCATGTGGGCTCCCAGGTGCCAGGAGAAAGCTTAGTCCGGTTTAAGTTAAAAGTCCCCTCCTTGAGTCGATTGTCCTCAGTGCTGAGGGTCGTGATCTCGATGAGTAATTTTTCCGCGGACTATCTTCCGCCAGCTCACTCTATCCTCGGCCGCGTGGATCGCATCACTGTGGTGTTTAAGGTTGAGCCTATTTGATCAGACCAGCGCATGGGGGGTGTACCTCTAGGCATTTTAAAATTAAAAATTGGTTAGGTTAAAACTGGTGACCTCAAAGCGTTTTCTTGTTCTTCTGGTAGGCTGTGGTCACCAGTTCTAACCTAACCTAAACTTTTCAAAAGGGAAAAAGGGTCAATGCGCTGAATACGTTATGAATGTTTTTTTTTTTCAATATTTACCGTAAATCCTAAGTTGGACCAAGTGAATGGTGGTAAAAGTTAGAATCGCAACTTTTTTCAACATATACCAGCTCAAGTCAGTAATCTTAGGTTTTACCGGTAAATATTGGAGATCGATAAAAAATTATTAATTCCTTCCTTAAGAGCCGGCAACGCATCTATGATGCCTCAGGTGTTGCAAATTCCCATGGGCAACAGCCATCATTTACTATCAGGCCGTAGTTCGGGCTTTTACATTATATCTTTACCGCTACAACGGATTCAGCGCTTGACCAACCGTACAAGTTCTACCAAAGAACTCTCTATTAAAATTCAAATTTGATCTACATGGTTTCTATCAGTCGCACAGTTATAGCTTTAGATTGGTCTAGCACGCTCCCCGCTGATCGCCCAAAGAGAAAATTAACCTTTTTGATTGGTCAAGCTTCCCCCCCCCCCCCCCCCCTCGTTGCAGTGGTAAAGCTATAACATAATTAACCTAATTTTAAGTTGTCATACCTTAAGTGCAATAAAAGTATATTCATTCATTATAGTCTATTCCAATTATGAAGTCCTTTTTGACAGATGTTAATAGTTTAGTACTAGGGAATTACCCTTAGATATCGATACTCAGCGGCATCGATTCTTGATTTGTAACCAATTTTAATCGAATTAACTTTCAACAACTTAGGTTAAAAGAAATTGTCGAAAAAACACTTTTTGACATGCTAAGTTTTTTGTCGAAAAAGAAATAAACGATTGGATGTTTAGTATAGTATAGTCGTTATATACATATAGAATGACGTGAAAAATGTCCTGAAAATAAAATTATCCGGAAAAGTATACAAATGGTGTTATAGGCATCGGCGCCGCTCGTCGACCATTCGATCCATTTCCATTCGCAAATGATCGGTTTAAGTAAATGATCGGTTTAATACTTGAGCACGTCACTATGTTTAAAAATAAAACATAAACCATAGTACGTAACCGCAATCGCGCAAAAAATATTATTTATTTTGAAGTTAGGATTATTTTGAGCATTATATTAAAAAATAATATGTTAATTTTGCTTATGAATTAATTGTAAGGTGTTTTTGTATACCTAATTGTATATTTTTCAAATGACGATGTACTTCCAAATACAAAAAGGGATATTCAATGAGCAATTTTCCAGTAGATATTTTCGGGTGGTTTCTAAAAGAAATACAAGATGACGCTACTCTCACTATCAATTAAAGTTTATTTTTTGTCTATAATAGGAAATATTTGATAAGCTAACCATCATCATGATATTTACTGTCCAGCCATATTTAATTTTATTTTGCCCATAAGAAAATAGAGATAAAAAGAAAACAAGTAAAATATGTATAAACGTTCGTTTTGCATCGCTCTCTGTAAGTGATTAAAAAAAAATACATTTCACTGATAAAATACATACATGTTAAGTACGAATTTTTAATATATTTAATGTAATAAGTAAACCTAAAACAATTTTCCCATAAATTAGGGACCATATACCAAGTTTTCCATGTACTTCCATGTACCTAACATTTACAGGGTCTGATTGCGCCATCTAGCGAAACACTTGGAAATGTATAAATACCTATTGGAAAACTGCTCATTGGATTTATATGAAACGTGCAGTTTTTTTTTATCGCTTACTATGATGGGATGAGGCTTAATCACCACGCTTGCCAAATGCGGATCACAAACCCGAGCTATGTTCGGAAAATTCGAAACATAGTTTGCAGTTACGTTCTTCGAAATGTCAAAAAGGACTTCATTATACGGTATACGACAATTTTTTTTTATTTTTGCAATCAAAAGACCTCTCAATGATAGAAACATCGTTGAAAGAATCACTTGATTCTCATTTAAACTACCTGAGATATCACAACTTTAAAATCACATTATTTTGGGCAAACCCAAAACGCTCCATACAAATGGCTACTTAGATGTGACGTCACACTTAATTATTTTGTATGCATTTCATTTGAATTTTGTATGGTAGCTATATCAAATGTTTCGTTTATGTCAATGGTTCTATTATAATAATTGGTGCAAATTGTATGGGTTCTTCAATGGTATAATTATTTTTTAATAATTTCATACTTTTAAAATGGACTTGCCAATGAATCTTTGAATGACCATAAAACCGGCTAGACGTTATATTTTTTATTGAGAATTTTTGCCATTGGCACATATTGACCTATATTTTGATAAAATATTTATATTTTGTAAAATCTTGAGCTTAGTCGTATACCCTATTGGAACAGACTGTAATAGATACTCACGCGTCCTCCGCCAGCACGTAGTTGTACCGGCGCGACGTGGAGTCGGGCCGGAACGGCTGCGGCGGCAGCAGGAACGGGTACAGGAACACGGAGCTATTGGCGATGGTCCGCTTGTACGTCTCGTGGAAGTTGCCCGCGTACAGCTTGTTCTGCACTATGCGACGCTGGCTGGCAACAAGTTGTTTCATTCTAACACTTTTGGCGTCATTACTGGCGATGTACGGAACCTTCATCGAAAAATCTTTTAGTTTCGAAAAATATTTATAGATAGCGAAACCCTACTTGCTTCAATATAATTGTTTGTGGGTTGGAATATTGGGAATTATTTTTTGTTTTTGTGTTAATTTAATCGGAAAGCAGTCGTAAGGCTATACGCTGATGTCTTGAGTGCAATATCATTTGTAGGCTAAGGAGCCAATGCTTCATCTGCCGACTAATACATCCTTTGTTTTCAGTCTTTTCGTTAGTGAAGGTTTTAATCGTTCAGTACCCAGAGTATTGGGATGAAATGATAAACATCATCATCAGCCCATTTAAGTCCCCACTGCTGGGGCACGGGCCTCCCTCAACCACATGAGGGGTAATTGCTATACTCACCACGCTTGGCAGACGGGTTGGCGAGGGTTTTGATATAAATGCAGAGTTGTCCTTCTCTGGGTGCTGATGATCTTGCCAGCAGCTTTACCTTAGTCGCCTTTTACGACACCTCGGTAAGAGTGAGAGTGGCCTATTAAATGATAAACGTTCTGCATATTTCTTTTTGAATCTTTCGATTTCGTGCTGAATGGTTGGCATATTAAAGTGTTGATGTATCTCTTCATTTCTGGAGAACCACGGAGCGTTTGTGATAGTACGCAGGATGCAATTTTGCATCTTTTGCAAACACATTATGTTGCTTTTGCTTGCAGAGCCCCACAATTGGATGCCATATGGATTTAATAATTGTTTTTTTGATTAAGTACCTTAGCAGCTAGTAGGTACGCGAACTATTCTTTTTTGTTTATCCCAAATAACCTGATAATTTTCGGGATAAAAGTATCCATGTCCATCTCTAAGCTACAAATTAGCTAGTATCAAAGTACTTACCATCTTTCCGATTCAGCTTGTATGAATCTGAAAAAAAAAATTAGATTCAAATTTTAACACACGACGGTTAACTTGCGAAAAATATCGTAAAAATAGTAATCATTTTGAAATTATATGACCACAATTCCCTGTTATGTTAGTGAGTAATTTGCATTAATCTTATTGGTTTAACTTTACCGCAGTATGAATACGCGCCTACTTTTCAATTGCACTGGTTACATTTTCCTATCGCGAATGGACTACGGAGTACGGTACAAAATGCAGTTAATTTTTGTACTTTTTATGTTCTTTCTGTTTTGTTTGTCATCATCATCATCATTATCAGCCCATTTAAGTCCCCACTGCTGGGGCACGGGCCTCCCTCAATCACATGAGGGGTAATTGCTATACTCGCCACGCTTGGCAGACGGGTTGGCGAGGGTTTTGATATAAATGCAGAGTTTTCCTTCTCTGGGTGCTGATGATCATGCCAGCAGCTTTACCTTAGTCGCCTTTTACGACACCTCGGTAAGAGTGAGGGTGGCCTATTCTACTCTGCCGGGGACCACACGGCACTCACGGCACACACGGTTTTGTTTGTGTGTAGGTATAATGGTCAATTTTAATAACTGTATCAGGCCTTAGCTAAGCCTCCATACAATTTTGGACAATACCTGTACGAAATTCAAGTCAGTCAACATTTCACGCTGAACCAATTTACAGCTACGTTATAATTAAATAACATATGTAAACTTTATATTTGTTTTATAAGGCCCCATCTGGCGTCGATGCGTGGGACTGGTTTGTACAAACAAATTATGCCGATAACTAAAGATCAGTAGCCAGTTCCTAGCATCGCCGCTAGATGTCGCTGATGAAAAACATAACACACTATAGTGGCGTAGCGTGCCTTGTCGGGGTCCCGTATAAAAAAATGTTTGGAGGCCCTTATATGGGAGTAAAGATTTTTCACAAAAGAAAAAAAATACTGTGAAAAGAAATATTCATTTATCAAAACAAACATAATTTAACCACTTTACTAATAAAACATTTTGAACGCACGCTTAAGGCGGGAAAAAAAGGAATTGCTTTATAGAATTTTGTCTTAAATAAGTTAGAAAGTTTTTATTTTTTTCCCTTACACACTTTGGGGGGCCCCCGTGGCCCCGGGGCCCCGTATAATTGTTACGGCAGATACGGCGGTAGCTACGCCCCTGACTATAATATTCATATGGCACTGTCTGGACATGATTGAATATATTTTTGTTTTTTTTTCTTTTTGTTTTTTTTTATATGTATTTTTAATTGTTTTCTGTTTGTGCCAAATTGTGTTCTGTTTACAACTGCTGTATGTTCTGTGTTGTGATGTATATAATAATAAATGTTTTCTTTCTTTCTTTAAAACCGGATAATGGAGCGGGCGCGCTGACATTTTTGCAGAAATTATTCGCTACTACGAGTCGCCACCAAAAAATGCTCTCTAATAAAAATTCTCTTATAATTTCAGATGGACCTATTTCTCATCACCCCCGACTCCGCCCGCAAACAAGCATTTCACATTTTACAACGCACTTAGTTAGTTCACGATCGGTCACCAAACTCGCCACTGGTGCTCACACCATAATAATAGGCTATTTGACGGTGATAAAGATATACATTTCTTTTATAACATCAGTGTTAATATATTTTTTGTGGAGCGATTTGTAACAACGTGAGATAAAAATATTGCATTATTTCATCAAAATTCGTTTTCTAAAATTATTATTTTTTAAACAGGGGGTCACATGACTAAAAACGGCCTGTGACGTAGATTACGCGTAAGTCTACTGCCTATGGTTGATTGCCTTTCCTTTATAGGAAGAAATAAAAAAAAAAGTATTTGAAAGAAACACTGAAACACCAACAAGCTCAATGTTTATTTATGGACAATCTACGTCACTGGCCGCCATATTGCTAAAAGACGCGTTTTTGCGGCATATTTGAATATTCCATTTTATTTTTCGTTTTTTTATTAAAATATCTAAAATAAAAACAGAAAAGTATTTTTAGGGCTCCTTATCAACAAATGAATACCCTAAGATAGTTTTCTGAAATTTGTCAAATAGCCTATTATCATTAACTTTGCCATTTACCAATATTTTTAACCATACTATTTACTTTGTTGGATTCACATCCGACAAATTTGGTCCTTCGAGCCGGATTGAGACCAACGACCTATGAATAACTACTATTTACCTACAAATAGTATAGATATTGAAATGTACTAACTCGACCATCTCCTTGTTTTCAGGCGTGTCTTCGGATACCGTTTTTGCCCAGGTCTCGCACAGCTCCACAGCCGGCATTAGGTTGCACACGTTCACCACAGACTTGGCGTTCGAGTCTGCTATCTTCACTAGTGACTGCTGTATGACCAAATAGATTCATTTTAGAGTATAGATAGTTAAATTCATACACCATCTCATACATTGAACTGACTCTGTATTATAGCTCTACCGCTGCAAAGTCGACATTTCCTTGGTTCGAGGGAATCTGGGGCGCAGAGTGCGCTCGACTAATTCAAAAAGTTTATATTCTGTTTGGGCCAATAAATAAGTCGGATAACCATAGGCGGCAGCAATCGCTTACCATCAGGTGATCCGTCTGCTCATCTGGCATCAATAAAAATGACGATCGCGGCTAGAACCATGCGACTACGCGAGATTCAAAGATAACTTTTACGATTGGTCAAGCGCACTCCACCCCCGCCTCCCCCCGCCTCCTTCGGACAATGGAAAGGTCGACTTAGTGGCGCTAAAGCTATTATAAGTACACATACCAAACACCATACCACTTTATAGATTACTAGCGGCCCGCCCTCGCTTCGTTTCGGGAAATTAGTTCCACTTTATGCCAATAGATGGTGCAAGGTGTCGATTTCATCCGCTAGCATCCAGGGATTCGCTCTCCTCCAGAGGCGACAAGCCGCCCAATGGGTCACATTCAAAAATAAGTCGCGAGCGCTACTGCTCCCTAGCGACGACGAGGGAAGTGTTCTCCAACCACACCTACACCAGACGGCGGCTCGCCGCTCCCACTACACTTAGCACCTCTACCACCCCTTCCGTCACAATCACATCACATCATTCTGGGAATAGAACTAGAGCAACAGCACACAACATGCAGCCCGGGTAATAGGTCTACCCCGACACCCGAACCGGACCAAGTGCGAGGACACCATACGATACGCGCAAGCAGTTCTTGCCTATAAGCGATACCGCTGTCTGTAGGATTCACCTCTTTATAAATAGTATAGATTGTAAAGATTTCTTTTACATATTTGGCATAATGAAAACCATACGTAATTATTTACAAGTCACTACTTACCAAGTACCCCTTATAAACGGGACCTAATGCCCAATGAGTGGGGTGGATGAACACTTGCAAGAAGGTGGAAGTTATCAGTTGGATGTGCTGCCTCAACTGTTGTTGTAGGATTTGGATTTGCTCTGGCAGTATCTGAAAGAATACAGATGTCGCTAGCATCAATTAATGTGACCTTTAAAAACAGTATGTACAGACGGCCACACAACAGGTCATCACAATCTGTCAAATTTCCTCAATTGATATTGAACCAAACGTGTTTGACCGACTGAAGAAATATTATCAGATTTGTATACATTGATGTGTGGCTTACCGTACAGTAGTATGCCTAGTTTTTTAGATTTTCGCGTTACATTTTAAGTATAATTAAATAAATAGTTAATAAACTTCGTGTTGATTCCCGTCTTAATTTATTGTAATTGAATGCCTTATAACATTACATTATTTTGTAATAAATAATTCTCAAAAACCCTCAAGCACCATTCATATTGTTTTATGACCCCTTGCAAGCGGAAACAGCCCTAAACTAGCTTAGGGCTATTTCCGCTCGTAGTGCGTTTCCAGTACGGACTTCGATTTTTCAATATGCGTGGGAATGTTCTAAGAACCGTTGTTCTCGAACATTCGTGAAGCGAAAATAACTTTCTAAGTTTATGCGGTGGGCTCATGCCTAGACCGCGCCCGTAAAAATAGCGGGAAGTAGTAAAAGTACAGTTTTACAAATTTTATAAGTTACACCAATGTACGTGCGCAGAAGTCTTATTTTCGAAAACTACTATCTTAACCAATCAGAACGCTCCATTTACGCGCGCCAAAAGTTACAATTTCTTATTGGTTGATGCGTCAGCGCCATGTTTCGATGCGAGCTCGGTTAAGAGAGAGATAGCATTCCTCTCTGGATTTATTGTATTTAGTATTAATGTAACGCAATAAAGTCTGTATTTCAATTGCTTTCGCAATCGTAATCAATCGGATTTAACTTGCTCTTCTGCGTAGACGAATTTTGCCGATGTACCTTATAAACGTAGTACAGTTGTACCGCCATTTAATGCTTAAAAAACGAGTTTACTTGGAATTTTTGACGGAAATTTTGAAAATTGATAATTTTGTAGATTTCGATTTACTCTTTGCGAATTTCAACTTTGGCACCTCATATCTTAGCCGCTCGCACCGCCATAAAGAAGTATCAGCCTATATACTGTCCCACTGCAGGGCAAAGGCCACCATCATAGAAATCAAGTTATAGTTACTATAATGGGGTTAGGCCAAATCACCACCCTTGCCTAATACATTGCTCGGGTTTGCGATCACCATTCCGATCACAAACCCGAGCAATGTTCGAAAAGTTCGAAACATAACAGCCAGGACCCCGAGATCCGGGCCCAGTATCTAAAACACTAGATCAACAGGGCGTAGGCGCCGCTATATTATAAAAAAATGACGTCTAAAACAGTGTTTTTTAATTTTTTACCATTTAAGATGACGGGTAGGACACACTAGCGACACCAACAGTCGACCGTTCTACCCGTTGATTCGATTGGAACGTATTAGAAAGAAATAGAATAATCTCGAACGTTCTAGAAAAATCTACTGATCTCCAGATACCCTAGTCACAGTATGCGGTCGAAAGTTCGAGAACGTAGTAGAAAGAAATGGAATAATGTCGAACATTCTTTCACGACGACCCGTTTGGAACAGTGGTAGTGAACGCTGCCTTTGGTCCAAGGGTTGCGGGTTCGATCCCCGCACAGTACAAACATTTTGTGTGCATGAACATGTTTGTTTGTATTGGTCTGGGTGTTTGCTATGTATTATAAGTATGTATTTACAAAAGAAAAGTATTATATGTATATATTTGTAATCCCACTGTTGATTCTGATATCCGTTACACAGGTGCTTGAGCTACCTATCTCGGAGTCAGATCAATGTATGTGATGTTGTGAAATATTTATTTATATTTATTTATTCTAGAAAAATCTGCTGATCTTCAGATACCCCAGTCGCAGTATGCGGTCGAAAGTTCGAGAAGCTTTGACTCGAAATTTCTAGTAACAAGAATCTAGAAATTTCGATTTCGAGAACCTTCTGGAAAGTTTACACTAAAATGGAGAGCGCGAGTATAAAAGCGGGCCGTGTTAGCCCGTCGAGTCAGTTCCGATTTAGAAAGCGAAGCGACTTAGTCTTTTGCGAATTAGGAGTGAAGAAGCGATTAAGCTGCGAAGTATTTAGAAACTGTATAGTGTTAATTAAGTGAGATTAGTGTGTAATTGTTTCTCGTCAATATAATTAATTGTCTTTTTGTGACTTTGTGACCTTTACCCAAAGGTTGCCTATAGGAGATCGCTCATAGTGATAAGGGCGCTTTCGTTGTAAACATCCAGTAATATAGGTATTACTGGTTTTTAAGTTTTCATACTTTATTTTGAGTGCAATAAAAGTATATTCATTAATTCACTCATTCATTCATTCACTCATAGACATGGTAGGTAGTACTTACAACGTTCTCATGGTTGAGCTCGACTTGCAGACGCGTGGTGTTGGCCTTGGTGTGCAGCTGACGCAGCGGTAGCGGCGGCCGGGCCGGCTTGCTGACCGGCCGGACGAAACCGTGCGCCGGCACCTCGTCCACGCGAATGTTCACTACGTTCGACGTCGACCTGGCGACCAAGTTGATCAATAAGCTATCAAAAAAGTGTGAATAATAAATACTTCTTACTTCTTCTTCTTACTAGTTTAAAAGAACGCCATCGTCGTTATACGATTCATGCAGTCTATCAAAATCGAGCGACGTCATTTTTGGAGTTAATTATTCTGATAGATTTTAGGTCGTCAGCAAACAAATGGTCTTTTGTTGTGGGGGTCGGCGGCTGAGATACAGACTATTTTTGTATTGCAGAAGAGGGCCATCCGCTCCATATACAACCTTAGGCCTCGCGATTCGCTGAAAGAACTGTTTAAGAATATCGACATTTTAACTGTAGCTTCCCAATACATTTTGGACTGTATTTTGTACGTGCGAAAGAACATTGATATTTTTTCTAAAAAATCTGATTGTCATGGTTTTAACACTAGAAATAAACACAAGCTCGCGATTCCAAATCTGAAGCTCCAAAAGATTAATAGTTCATTTGTTGGTCAAAGTATTTAAAATGTACAATAAGTTGCCACAAAATGTTATTGAGTTACCAACGCATAAATTTAAATCCCACGTGAAAACCTGTTTAATGAGTAAAGGATACTATACAATTGTAGATTACTTAAATGATAAGGATTCATGGACATGATGTACCTCCGTGCCTGCACACATGTAGTAATTTTATAAATATTTACTGGAATCATTATTATTATATAATTAATCATTTTTAATAAAATTAGGCTTAGCAGCATTTATTAATGTATACAAATTGATTAGTATTGATTAATCAAACAATTGACAAGATGCTAACCACCTACTATTGTACACCTCGTCCTGCAGTTTATTAGTATTGGATAAAGTACTCTGTGACCTATGAGGGGAACCTAAGTAGTCATGCTCACTCAAATGTCTCTGAGGTGGTGGCGTTATGTGGCGGGTCATTACATTCCCTCTAATATGGTTGAGTGAAATGATGGCTGACACATACGTCATACTTGTGAACAGGTGCCACCTTTGGGGACTGGTCCGCTTCGGTTTACCTCATATTTAGCTTTTAATTTGCTTCATTCTATTTTGTGTTGCATTAGACTGTATGACTTGGTATGAGGATAATAAACCATTGTAAAAAAGTTGGCGATTAAAAAGAGTAACTGGCGAGTTTCTTGCCGGATCTTCTCGACCAGAAACAACTTTTCCGAGCCGGTGGTAGAAATCGCATTATGTTTATTTATTTCTTTTAGTATATTTTATGTATCAACATATATATGTATTAACATGTAAATTATACATAAGTACTTATAAATAGTTTTAAGTCATTCAAATGTATGACGATTTGTAAGTGCTGTGTACAAGCCTATGCAAATAAAGAATTATTTGAATTGAATTTGAATTGAAAAAAATATTGAATCGAGTTTTGGAAGTTACTACACGAGGGGTTTCTACGCCGCCCCAACCTCCGTCGGCCACGGAACCCGATTAACGATGTCAAATTCAGTATATAAAAATAATGTATACTATGTACTTTCATTTTTACTATTAAACTATAATTTAATTTCACATTTTTTCTTTAATATTTTTACTTAAGTACTTTGTTCTTTCTTTTATATTCTTACTTAAGTGTTGTAAGTGGCTCTCACATAGACTCATAATTATTTACAAACATATTTTTTCTTGTTTCTTTTCGGGTTAGGAGTATGTACGGTTTACTCGTACGTTGATTTTCCTTGTGTCGACATATCGTATTGAGGTCAATGAATCATGCGATATGCATCCCTAATTACTCATTGATGAGTGCAATTTTAACAACCGAAAATAACTAACGTCGCTCGAGAACCACTTTTCTAATTAAATTGTGTGCGTAAATAAACAATGAACTTTAACTTAACTGTTAGATCAGAAAGTTCAGATTTGCTTGTAGCAACATTGATTCCTTTTGATGTAAAGAAAATTTAAAGAAGGTTGGCAGACCTTTTTAAAATGGTATGTTGGTACAACTGATTCTTGCCGTGCAAGCGAAAATTTACCTTGAGGTGACGAACCTTTTTATTCTCTGTACCGTACATAGAACTGAGGTCCATAGATCTACAAAGTAGTATCAGCCTATAAACTTTTCCACTGCAGGGCAAAGGCCTCCATCATATAAATCAAGTTGTCGCTACTATGATGAGATTAGGCTTATTCACCACGCTTGCCAAATGCGGATTGGGGATCACAAACCTAAGCTATGCCCGAAAAATTCGAAACTTTTCGCTCGACCCGGGAATCGAACCCAAAACCCCGAGATCACAGCCCGGTACTTAAACCAAAAGACCAACAGGGCGTTAGATCCACAAGGTGATTGGTTATTTTAAAATTTGACCAAATATCAATGTCAAACGAAACAAGCAAAGCTGTTTTAGTTGGACCTCAGTCCAACAGGACATCAACTTAAGGTGACTGGTAGGGCACACTAGCGACGCCAATCGGTTTTAATTTTTAGCTACTAAACCGGATCTATTTTAACAATTTCGGGGTTACAACCTCTCGGCAAACACTTATACTATTTATTAAATAACCATGCACAAATGTTGGGTCCGTTTTTGTACGCGAAAAATTGATTAACGCCATAAGTGGCCGCTTTTGGCGTGAGTCAATTTTTCGCGTACGCGTTAGGACCCAACATTTGTGCATGGTAATTATAATAAATAGTATAAGTGTTTGCCGAGAGGTTGTAACCCTGAAATTGTTTAAAATAGCATCCGGTTTAGTAACTAAAAATTAAAACCGAATTGGCGTCGCTAGTGTGCCCTACCCGTCACCTTAAGTTGGTGTACTGTTGGACTGAGGTCCAACTAAAACAGCATTGGTTGTTTCGTTTGACGTTGACATTTTATTTATTTATTTATTTAAGGTACACACTACAGATTAACGTCACAGTAATTATTGAAATAGTACATTACCTTCACCTTAAATGAAATCATCATTTTGAAGCCTAGTAAATTGAAAATTCATAAGGACTTACTTATTCTGTTTTTTCCGTCTCTTTCGCACTTGAGGTACTGGTTCAGGTTCAGGTTCATAATCAGAATCAGAATCTGCATCATTCTCTTCCTCATCTTCATACTCGTCTTGTAGCTCCATTTTCCCCATTGAGATGCTTTTCCCCGTTGAGATGGTGCTTCTCCGCTTCGAATACTAGTCTGTCTACCATCCTATCAACCGATTTGGTAGATGCTTCTTGTTCTACGGGCTCTTGCTTGCCCTTCCCATCGAGGTGGGGTCTGGTGAAAAAAAGAACTTAGGTGGAGTCTTGTAATGGGGACCATGCATATTTTTTTTATTTTAGTTTTATTCATTCTATCTTATACATTTAAAAAACTTAAAGACACCAAAAACAAAAAAGTTTTAATATGCACAAATAATGATTTAAACGCAAATCTAAAATTGACACTTCTGTTGTCGCTAGCCGTGTGGTCTCCTGGCAGAGTAGAATAGGCCACCCTCACTCTTCCCGAGGTGTCGTAAAAGGCGACTAAGGTAAAGCTGCTGGCATGATCATCAGCACCCAGAGAAGGAAAACTCTGCATTTATATCAAAACCCTCGCCAACCCGTCTGCCAAGCGTGGTGAGTATGGCAATTACCCCTCATGTGATTGAGGGAGGCCCGTGCCCTAGCAGTGGGGACTTAAATGGGCTGACAATGATGTCGCGCGGAAACGCTCACTGGCTTGATGTGACGTCCATTCCATACGGCGCCGCGCATTTGTATATTATAAGAACTAAGTACTTCTTCTATTTCGTCTACTTGGTAGCCCTTTTCACGAACTTTACGTTCCGGAGTTTTTTTATGTGATAGGGGGCAAACTAGCAGACGGATCACCCGATGGTAATGGACACCCGCGACAACAGTAGAGTCACAAGTGCGCTGCCAACCTTTAAAACCCCCTCTACCCCCGGATCTTGCCTCGGGAACCCTCACTCACGCAGCAAACACAGCACAGTGCTGCTTCATGGCCAGTTTTCTGTGAGGCCAAACTTTATCCGAGAGCTAATATGTGGTTTAACGCTGCCATACCGGATGAATCGTAGCGTGGTACCATAGATTTATTCTCGGACAAAAGTTTGGTCAAATTGGGCCTAACACGCAGTTGAAGAAACATATCTATACTATACTATTTATAATGAAAGCGAAATAGTTGCGTGATATAAACGACAACCTTCTCTTGGTACATTTTGGAATTAACTTTTAGCGCTGAGCGAAATCCCGTATTTTGTATTGAAAGTGATCTACACTCGGCAGTCAAAAAATCGTACCTTTTAAAAAGTCTTATTCAAAAATTCCTAAACCCTATGTTATAGGATAGTGTTAGGTATCATTAGAAAGGTAACAAAAAGGAGTATCAAAAATAATTAAGCGTAATCTTTTTTTAAATTAAAGTATACGTTTAAATGGCACAGACTACAACGCCTCCTCGTAAACTGACGGTGTCGCAATTATGTTAGTTATTATTATATTTTTAACTATGTATAACACAAGTATTTATTGCATACAAATAGCAATCAGGGCTCACATAATACCAGCGCCATGGCCTGCAGGAAGGTACAGTTTTACTACTTTTATAAGTTACGCCAATGTATCTGCGCTTAAAGTCTTATTTTAGAAATCTGCGGCCAAATTTTAACCAATCACAACGCTCTATTTACGCGCGCAAAAATTACAAATTTCTTATTGGTTGATGCGTCTGCACCATGTTCGGTGCGAGTGCGGTTAAGACAGAGATAGCATTCATCTCTGGATTTATTTTATTTAATCTTAATGTAACGCATTAAAATTGAAATACAGGCTTTTCAACTGCTTTCGTAATCGCAATCGTTATCAATCGGATTTAACTGCTCTTCTGCGTAGACTTCCTTAAGGTTTTGAGTGCCATGGCGGACACCGGTGACCTACAAGTCATGTCTTTAGCTGATTGAGCCCCTTTTTGTTACGCACTGCCACACACTTGGACATAATGTAAATACTGCCCGGCCTAATGATTAACAATGGACAACATTTCATATTTTTAACATGTCCTTATTGTTTTTTTATATGAAAATAGACATAAAATGAACAGACCCATATTTTTTCTTTTTTCAAAATTTGTCCATTTTCAAGCATAAATTAATTATTGAAATTCTTTTTATTCTAAATAGACGTAAGCGCCAAATGACGTCATCGGACGGCTGAATACAGCGATATTCCTTTGCTTATCATTGTTTTGATAAAAAAAAGGTACTACTGTCAAAGGTAAATAATACTAGTGTCAACATTGTCAACGTCATTCATACATTCAACGTTGATAAGTTGTCTTTTTTTTTTACAGTTACATGTCATGGGTTTGGCATTTCGTAAATTTAAAACTATAATGTGCTAAGCAAAGAAATATTTTACATTCTGCCGTCCGATGACGTCATCTTACGTTTTTTAGTTTTTAATTTTTTTCTCAGTAAATAAACAATATAAAAAATGAATAAATATATATTCGAGCAGCGGAAAAGTAAACAAAGAATTGGTATTTTTTGTTTCAGAGCTTAGCAATTTTGAAATGTTGTCCATTGTAGATACTTTTTGTTTTTTTTTTCTTTCTCTGTTTATTATTTTGTTTTCATTTCGGCAGTTTGTCTCTTTCTGTGTAATGATGTGTGTCGTGTGTGTTAAACAAATAAATAAATGTATCTATCTATTATTGTAAAAGCCTTTTTCATTCAGTTCAGTTGTCCATACCTGGTTGTTAGCTTCGTTCGCCAGCACAGAGTTGGAGATATTCGCCAGCTCGTTGTCCACCGACTCCTCCGGCATGATGTTGAACAGCTCTGTCACCAGGTCGTTCAGCTCCTTCTTGGAGATCTTTATGATGCTCTGTTCCAGAGCCTCCTCGTCATCGTCATCTGCTATGTACAAAGTGGGTATTTTTAATTTTGACTGCTGAGCAAGAGGTCCCGGGTTCGATCCCCACGTTGGGCCAAAAGTTTGTACCTCAGTTTTCGGTAAGAAATTCTTATTGGCAGCCAGGAGTCCGGAAGTTTGCGGTCTTGAACCCCCGTGGCTCTCAAAGCACGTTAAGCTGTTGGTCCTGCACCCAGTCGTGTCACAGTAATGTCCCATCGGAATATGATGGTAAGGGAATACAGAGTGCATTTGTATTTGCGTACACATTTGAGCACTATAATATATCCTGCGTACGTGGCTGGTCGTTGAGATTGGGCGCCGTAGCCGTAATCGGTTGGAGGATATTTTAACCATGATGCTAGTAGGTAAAGTACAAGGTGTAATCACAAATTGGTCGTATAGCTTCATACAAGCTAATAAAATTAAAATTTTCATCTCGTTTTCAGGAGGGACTCGAACCCACATCTTCCTAGCGCGTAGGTCAACGGATTTTTCTATATCATTGTCAGCTATAATGAAGGAGGTGAGCACCTTTTGTATCTATTTATTTTTTTACGTGATCGAGCAATTGACAAAAAGAATATCATCATCATTTCAGCCAATTGACGTTCACTGCTGGATATAGACCTCCCCCAATGTTCTCCACACAGATCATAATCATAAATCTTTATTGTTTCATTTGGTATACAGGTCTTAAAAATAGCATAATGTCCTCAAATGAACCCTGTAAAGGGTATCACAATGAAAATAATAATAAAAATAATAGCATAACATTTACATTTCCTCTCAATTATTAAGTAATTATATAAAATTATATTAAAATTAGTAATTATATTAAATGTCCAATAGCAATCGAATTAAAATGAAGTAGATAAATTTATATATAAATATTAAATTATATATTTTAAGGGTTCAAATATTCATTTAGACTATAGTAGGCATTTTGCAAAAGATATTCTTTTAATTTTATAAAAAAATCGGTATCTTTAGCAATACTCTTAATATCTTTGGGTAACTTGTTATATATTATTTTATTGACATGTGTTCGGTACCTGAGCTTACTAAGTGCAACTTTGTGAAAGGTGTGGCTAATTTATTACGGGATCTTAGGCCATGCGATTGGGGTATTACATCTTCTTTTTTAGTATATTTATCAGGGTTTTTACGGACTAATTTGCATAATTCAAAGATCGGTCCTGTTCCGCCCGCATCCAAAAATAATAATATTTTTTTATCAAAGAACGTATTATTATCACCAATAAACTTCTTCTCCTCCAAGTTGCATTAAAAAAAAGGGTTAGAAATGCAAAATGCGAGCGCGGTAGCCCGCTGTGGCGCGAGTGTCACGTAGCCGCGGAAAACGGTTGCCGATTGGGCGACTAGAGGTAAATAAACCACTCACGCGCATCAGGGTCTGCGGCCACACTATACTCCGGGTCGGTCTCGTCGTCGTCCTCATGCTTGGACACGCTGGCCGGGTTCAGGCACTCGCTCAGGAAGTCGTTCCACAAGTGGTCGTCCACCACTGGGACTGGGAGCTCGTCGGGAGGCACGAACGAGCTCTCTATGTGCTCTATGGGAGTCTCCGAGAGGCAGAGCTTCGACCGCGTCCGTAGAGCTATGGTGGCCTCCTCCTCCTCTAGTTCGAGTTTTCTCCTGACTGGAGTCGACACCTCCTGTAATTTCATGTAGTCTACATAAAATATGGGGTCCACAAATGATTATACTAATCGTACTAAAAAATACCTGAGAAAATCGCAATCAAAATGACTATTTTATAAATTTAGCGTCATGTAATTGAAAACGTTTCTTCTTCTTCAAATGACATCGGTATGACTTAATTGCTTATATGTATATAAATAACATATTATATGTAGTATTTTTTTCCTATGTATTTTACTTTTTTTGTTTTAGTTAGCAGCATATATTGTATTTATTTAAAATGTACTTATTAATAATATATTTATTTAAATATATAGGTATGTATATAGTATATAATGTAGTTATTTAATATTAGTGTTTTTTTTTCTCCTTACTAGTAACTACAAATTTTCCTTTCGCCGCACCACTGCACTTTCTGCATGACCCAAAGGTTGACTGGTAGAGAATGCTTCTTGGCATTAAGTTCGCCTTATTGTATCAAAATTTGTGCAATAAAAGTTTAAATAAATAAATAAATCGGTCACTCGTATTAAATTTGAACTATTTGAAGTTTAATTACGTCATATCCTAGTAAATAACACCATATTGCTGTGCAAGCTTTTTGGCTTTCCCGCATTTCGGAAAAAAAGACTTAAGTTTACTAATTACTAAATATTCCTTATTGATGTATCCGAAGTTCATGTTTGAATCAATGTATGCCATTAACGGCTACTGATAATAACTCCATATATTATAATTTTTCGGTTACCTACGATTTTTATATAATAAAGACAGTCTGTCTGATATCCTCATTATAAATAAAATTTAAAAAACTTACTTGAGGTACTTTAAAAGGTCCATCGTTAACCACTTTGGGGGTTCTTTGTTGACCTCTAGGCGTGGCCGGAGTGCGTGGTTGGGAGTCCAAGTCACTGCACGACTCGAGGCCTTGATCATCGTCACTCTAAAAATGATTAAATTTGTTGTTTAAATAAAATAGGCCCTTGATGCAGCAACAATGACGTAGCGTGGCCTGGGCGGAAGACTATTTTGCCGCTCTCTTTTCTTCCTCGAATTAGATGATTGGCTTAAATTGTCAAGAGCATTTTTTTAGATTAGGCCAGATGAAGTGACGATCGCGCAAAATTCCTGGCACGAGCTTGATGACAGTAGCAACAAATCGATCGTAGTGGCTACGATTGAAGAGGCCTATATCGCCGGATGACAGTAGCAACAAATCGATCGTAGTGGCTACGATTGGAGAGGCCTATATCGAGCAGTGAACTGCAAAAAGCTAATGATGATATTTTTTTTATTTCCTTTTTTAAACCATATATTATAAAAAACTAAAAGACCTGCACCAACTTTGCAAGGGTGCAATATTATGCAACTTAAATAAACCTTCCGCTTGAATGTCTCTACCTATAAAAATAAACTCGTTGCATAGTTTTAAAGCTTTAAGCACAATTTTTTTTTTTTATATTGCTTAAAATATGCAGACGAGCTTGCGGCCCAACTGAGAGTAAACGCCGCGAGCCGCTCGTAGACGTCAACAATGCCGGAACACAGTCATGCCGCTATACATATACAGGGTGTATCTGTGAACATTTACATCCCTTTAACCACGAGTTCTACCAAACATTCTGAGCAACATTTGTGCAACGACTTTTCGAAATTCATCAAAAAAAATTTCGACTCCCCATACAAAATGACCAAGTCAAGTGACCGATTTTGTATGAAAAGTTGAAATTTTTCCATGCGAATTTCCAAAAGTGATAGAACAAATTTTATTCACAATGTAGCCATTATGGAAAAATTTCTACTAGCGTGGAATACGTGGTTAAAGGGATATAAATGTTCACAGATACACTCTATATATATATATACATTGGGAAAGACAGTGTAATTGACTTTGTTTTATACTATGTAGTGATAATGACGATGATACGTACCGGAACTTCATCATGCGTCGGCTCATACTCCTCGTCGTCTTCGTCTTCCGGCAACTCCTGCGCAATCAGGGCCTTCACTTCGGGCCGCGTCTTCACCGGTATGTGTTTGATAGGCGTCAGCTCCAAGTTCTGGAAATCCCATTGCGCTGACTTGGGCGACACCTTTGTCAGTTCTCTAGGTAAGAAAAATAGCGATAGTAGCTCAGTGGTTCAGAATGCGCCTTCTATACGGGGGGACCGGGTTCGAATCCGAGCATGCACCTTTGGATTTTTCAAATCTATGTGCCCAATTCTACCATTAGCTCGGCGGTGAGGGAAAACATCGCAAGGAAACCTGCAAGTTTTCGATAGTTTCTGAAACATCTAACCTTGATTCATTTGGTCTGGTTTCCCTGTTAAACGGGTTGCGAAGGTCAGACGGCAGTCGCTTCATTGTGATTACCAGACTACCCAAATCAAGAATCATGGTCCAAGCGTATCCTGAGCTCCAGAGCAACAGCTTTGGACGCAGCTGGGAATTACACGCTAAGATGAGGACTGGAAATATTTCAATTAATTAATTCACTTGGACCATTAAAAGGATGTTCTTTGCGAATGGACGGCCACTTCACATTACAAAAAATATGTTCAGATGTCAAGATGTGGAATATAGATACTCACTTAACTTTCGACCGAGTGAGTTTAGGGATGAGTTGGCTCTCTTCTGTGTTACACTCTTCTTCCTCTCTCAGTTTGACAAGGGCGAGCACGTGATCATTGGTAACCACCTTCTGCAAATAAAAATTACTAAAGTTAAAATCACACAAGAGCTAAGACTACCTATAATAGTTACTTGTTGAGAGCTGTGATGAGATATTGATATACTCGAAGCAGAGATCATCACATTCGCAGATGATACAGTACTTGTATTTCAACATAAATCCTGGTCCAATGTTAAAAAAATAGCCGAAAAGGGTCTTAGTGAAGTAAGTAAATGGCTTGATTTTAATTTATTAACTTTAAATATTAAAAAAACTAAATATATAACTTTTAGTATACGAAAAAATTTGCAGCCAGATCAAAATTTTGCCCTCAAAGCACATTCTCTCGGTTGTGATAACTTTAACAATTGTCAATGTCCTTTTTTAACTTCGACTGATAGCATTAAATATCTCTGCATAGAAATTGATAAAAATTTAAACTGGCATCAACACTTAACAAATCTAAAAACTAAAATTCGTAAGCTTACGCATATTTTTAAAAGAATTAGAAATTTAAAAGATGATAAAACTAATAAAATGTTATACTTAACATTGTGCCAGTCAATAACCTCTTATGGTCTTTCGGCTTGGGGTGCAGCTCGAAAATGCGCCCTTTTGAAAATTGAAAGAGCTCAAAGACTTATTATAAAAGTTATTAATTTCAAACCCTATAGATATCCCACTACAACGTTATATAAGGAATTTGGTGTATTAAGTGTTCGACAGCTTTTCATTAAAAGCATAGTTCTTAGGCAACATTCATGCATGAAACGGACCAACACATCAGCCAGACGAACACATGAAGTCTATGACGTTCCTTCTTGTAAGACCAGTTTTGCACAATGTTTCTCGTATTATCTAGCACCTATGATGTATAATCGGCTATGCAAAAGCAAACCTTTGAAAGACTTATCAAGACATGTTTGTAAAAAGACCCTGGATGAGATTCTGAGAAATTTAGATTATGAACAGACTGAACTAATAATAAAAGTGTGTAAGTAATTAATAGTACATAATAGAATTAATTCGTTATATAACTGGTCAACATTTATAACTTTTATTTTATTTAACCTTCATTGCGAATGCATTATACCCAATAGGCGACAATATATACTTCATTCAATGGTTTATGTATACATATATTATAAGTGAATAAGTGATAGACTTTTATTAATTATTATTTATTTATTATTACTGTGAATTGTGTGAATTATATATAATATTAAAAAGTATAATGATTGCAAGTAATGGGAGATGTTCAGGCATGGGACGAGAGCTTTATCACCTTGCCGTAACACAGTTTAAAACTAGCACGGGAGGTAAGAGTTCCTAATTATCAGCTATATTCTAAAAAAAAATAAAATAGTGCACTACCTTTAAAACCACTTTTCCCCCGGATTAGGCCTCCGGCACCCTCAGTGCCGCAGCAAAATACAACAGTGTTGCTTCACGCCATATACTGCAAAAATCATAACCCTTCTTTTTGGCTTTGCTGTAGTCGCGTAAAAATAGCGGATGGTTTAATTAGTTAGGTGGGCCAGGCTTCATAGAAAAACGCCTCGTGTTATGTCGGCTGAAGCGCCTTGTCACGGGACTTAATTTTTCACGTACTGTCAGCATCAAAAGTAGTTGAACGCATTAGTACCATATCGAAGTAACATTTTGTACGTACCCCTTAGAAACTAAGTATAATAGGTAGAATGGTTACTTTGATATGGTAAGAAAGTGTTTAGCTGCTTTTGATGATGACCGTACCACCGTAGGTACATACGACCACGGCGATACGGCATAATAATTTCTGCAGAGATAAATTTCTTGTTTCGTACTTTTTAGAGCGTGTTTTTTTGGTAGTCGGGTTTTAAACTTTATATTTATTTAACATATTTTTAGTTATGTAAATAAAATTACATATTTAAATGTGGTTCTCAGCTTGCGCGATGGCGCACAGGCCGAGGGTAGCGACCTTCACGCCGTACAGCTCCACCGGTCAAGATCAGCTCAAGGAAGTTGAACCTGTTCTGCACTACCAATGTGAGCTCGCGGATTCTCTCCCAGCACACTCTGTGTCCTGGTGGCCGTGATGATGATCTCCGGCCGCGTCGGCGTGACGCGCACCTTTATCCTCGGCCAGCTCCCGGGTCAGGAACTCGTTCAGTTCCGCCTTGAACACTACGTCACCGAATAATTGAGCTGTGGTTCTTTCTATACATGATTTCTTTTTACAATTTTCCACTATGTAAAGAGAGGTTTCGAAACTCGCTCGGTAGTCGGTATTTCATGACTGCTATTTACGTATACGCTATACCAATTACGTAATCGCATCGCATAAGTTCCGCAACCTGTTTCTATTGTTCCTTAACTTAAACAGTTTTTTATGAGACAATGAGACAGTTCTCACAAAATAACAATAGGCTTATCGCTATTCACTTTTTTTACTAATTGTCTTTGTTTTGTTCATTGATTATGGCACCGTTATGCTCAGTATGTTTCGGCACAAATAACAGAGACAGACATAAGGGAGAGACAATATATAATATATTGCTAACCCTATGCATTAGCAGTAGCTACAAGTATCTATTTAGGTACAGTCAAGTCAAGTCACCCCCCTGCAGTGCAAAAATAATACTTGTGCCCTTGACATAAGGATAGTCCAAAGTTCAAGAAGGGCAACTCCACGTGACGCCGTGTGTACTTAGTGCTATTAACATGATTTTTGTGCTGGAGTGTCTCCACCAGGCGAAACGCACTGGGGCTACCGCGGTCAAAGTAGGCCTTCTTCAGATATGGGCGTCCTGCTCGACTTCTCCTTTGCGCACACTAGTTTGCGCCGGTCTAGATCGTGCTGTTTTTTATGGGTTGGACTGTATCTAACTGAACGTTTTCTTTGGATTCGAGGCTGTTTTATATCCGTTTTGGTCATCACCCCTGGACTGCCTCGTACGGCAGACTTCCAAAGGGGAGGACCAATCACAGCCCCGAACCCATTTTCCAAAAATTGTGTTACCTTGGAAACTTGACAAGACAGGGATGTCTTCATGGGTAAAAGGTTACGTGGCAAAAAAAAAGAACTTGAAATTGAATTTTCCACTCACTGTGGGAAGAGCGCGTCTTCCCTCTCTTTCTAACCGATTCTAGGACCCAACTTTTCCTAATTTTTCCGTATTTCCTATTTCAGGTCGTATCGTCCTCTATTACTAGAGGGTGTGTGCCAGCTAAGGCCCTATCAATTTCTTTATTTTCCAAATACACGTTTACAACGTTAAAATTGACAAAAACAATCTCAATCAAATCAAATTCTTATGTGAATACATCAAAGGAGGTTGCCCAACTTGATCAAAATACGGAATCTTTTTACCGTTACAAACTCCACAAATATTATTGTGGCAAACCGACCTCTTTAAGTTAATTATTTTATTTTCGTTTTTGTTTTTTTTTCTCAATTTGACGTTTTCATTGTCATTGATTTGTTTTGGTGCAAAAGGTGCGTTAATATATTTTATTATTTTATTGCTATTTTTACCCATCTCCCTCGCTCGCTAACAATTTGGTCCTTCTCCACAATTTTTTGAACCAGTTTTATCAAAACTCTAAATCCTAAATTTCATTTCTTTCCGTAACCGATGCCCATCACGAGGAGCCCAGCAAAGGCTCCGATGGCTTCGCAACCCGCTTCCGAGGCACATCCGCCAGCCTCGAGTGAGGGCGATCAATATTTTCATGATGTTTACAGTAAAAATAGCAAAAACCACCAATTCATCTGTGTCTACTGCGACTTTCGAAGCGCGCAAGTTGGCCGCGGAAGCACGCGCGGGCCGTCGCCAGCTAGAGCGCCAGCGCCAGTTTGCAACTCAGGAGCGCCAGCGCGAGCTTGCTGCACTGGAGGAGCAGGTGGAGCGAGACGAGCTGCGCGCGGAGCTAGCCGCGATTGATGCGGAGTTCGGTGCTTCTCGTGGTTTGCGCAGGAGCCGTTGCTCGTCTCAACGCGTGGAGTTGTGGGTAAGCGAGACCGCTCGCTCACAGGTGAAAAATATTACTTCTACAAGTAAGACGTACCATACAGAACTGACGTTACCTGATGCTCTTTGCTCACACACATCTTGGACTGTTTCGCGTCACGCTAGATGGAGCAGAAAAGGACGTGCGTCGAACGTGTGTGCGGTGCGAAACGAAAACATTCAGCACAATGCCCACGAGGACTTTGACCTGGCACGTCAAGCAGACGTTCTAACTGAGGCCCGAGCAGTGCACATGAGCGTACCGAATGACCACAACATTTTGTCATCCAACGTGTAACGGTTCGTTTCAACTTAATAAATAATATCTGTTGTAAAATATAAAAAAATAAAGAAAACTTTAAACTACATAGTTACATATTTAACCTAACTACTAAATAAAATATAACTTCAACAATACATACCTTACAATAAACTATCTACAAATAATACATAATTAACTCGTCGTAAGTTTTTGGATTGTTTGCGCGGACGGACTGCTACGTAGAAACAAGTTTGACCGAATGCACGGCCGGGCTCGCGAACGTCGCCCGCGAGTCCAAGCGAAGCTACTTTGACGCAAGGACGTACCGCTGTGCCTACGAAAATTATCTATGCACGCACTCGCACTACTGGAGTGTTTAAATAGTAAATTAATTTCTAAACCTTTTATCTGTGCTTGTGTTATCCCGATATCGGGTTCCTACTGTGGGCTACGGAAATAATCGATGCTGACTCTCGCAAGGCTTCTCACATCATTCCAATCACGAAGACTCCTTCACTTCGGGCTTTCCTTCTCTTCTCTTCTCTTCTGGAAACCGAGGATAGTGGTTGATTGATATAAGGTCTCGGTGTCTGTCGGTTGCAATTAGGGATCCACTCCCTGGGATTATTATTAGTAGTAGCCACCGCTACTAATTCTTCGGTTATTAATATATGCTCTGTTAAGCGAAGTTCCTGGTTTTATTTTTATCTCAAAATTATATTTGTTTAACTCCCCAAACTAAAAGAGGAGGGTACATTGGCGCCCAACGTGGGGCACAAACATTCCTAAAATCCAATTTGCACTCAATAGCGCTGTCAACGAAGTGACTGGCTATACACCCTCATTTTTGGTTTTTGGCAGAGAACTAATAAGTTGTGGTTCTCATTACGTTGACTCGGACTTGGAAAATGAAATCGTCTTTGCACCTCGCGATAGCTATGCGGAAAACTTAGGAGCATTACATAAAATATTTGACAATGTTCAGTTATCGCTAATAAAAGCTCACTCTCGAAATAGCACTAATTACAATTTGCGACGCAAAAATGTTGATTTTAATGTAGGTGATATCGTATGGAAACGGACCTTTTACCAAAGCGATAAAGACAACAAATTTTCAAAAAAATTAGCTCCAAAATATTTGAAATGTCGTATTATTGCCAAAAAGTCTAAACTGGTGTATGAACTGGAGGACATGACAAGAAAAAAATTAGGGACCTGGCATGTCAAAGATTTTAAGCTTGGTAGTAGGATTTAGTGGATTTTTTTTAGAAAAATCCTAACCTAAAAAGGGGGGTATGTAACGGTTCGTTTCAACTTAATAAATAATATCTGTTGTAAAATATAAAAAAATAAAGAAAACTTTAAACTACATAGTTACATATTTAACCTAACTACTAAATAAAATATAACTTCAACAATACATACCTTACAATAAACTATCTACAAATAATACATAATTAACTCGTCGTAAGTTTTTGGATTGTTTGCGCGGACGGACTGCTACGTAGAAACAAGTTTGACCGAATGCACGGCCGGGCTCGCGAACGTCGCCCGCGAGTCCAAGCGAAGCTACTTTGACGCAAGGACGTACCGCTGTGCCTACGAAAATTATCTATGCACGCACTCGCACTACTGGAGTGTTTAAATAGTAAATTAATTTCTAAACCTTTTATCTGTGCTTGTGTTATCCCGATATCGGGTTCCTACTGTGGGCTACGGAAATAATCGATGCTGACTCTCGCAAGGCTTCTCACATCATTCCAATCACGAAGACTCCTTCACTTCGGGCTTTCCTTCTCTTCTCTTCTCTTCTGGAAACCGAGGATAGTGGTTGATTGATATAAGGTCTCGGTGTCTGTCGGTTGCAATTAGGGATCCACTCCCTGGGATTATTATTAGTAGTAGCCACCGCTACTAATTCTTCGGTTATTAATATATGCTCTGTTAAGCGAAGTTCCTGGTTTTATTTTTATCTCAAAATTATATTTGTTTAACTCCCCAAACTAAAAGAGGAGGGTACAAACGATCTAAGCGCCATGCTAAGGGCAATTGCAGACACGGTCGCTACTACTAAGGCTCTTGTTCATAACCAGACCTTGAAAAAGGTACAACAAATTAAGTTGCTACCATTCTCGGGTGACCCATCCACCAGCCCATGGTCCTTCCTACCGTCTCGGCATACGGACCGAATCTTGGGAGACGCTCACCAGGTACTTGCTAAGGGCTCTTTCCCCGGTGCGTTTCTTCACTCCCTACAAAGTCTGTGTCTTTGTCCCATCTCAATATCACTTCTCCCCAAATGGGGCGTGAAACACCACAACACAAGCGATCTCGGGTGACCCGTTGCATTGGTTGCAATTCAAACGTTTTTTTGACACGACTAAATATCTTTACTCTCCGCTGGATAATGTCATTCGGCTGCAACACGCGCTGCGCGGGGCGGCGCGCGAGGCCGTGGCGTCCGTGCTGCTGGTCGGCCGAAGCGCCCGACGACGTCTTGCGCTTGTTGAAGCAGAATTTCGCGCGGCCAGAGCTTATAGTTTTCCACGAGGTAGCGTCCCTCAAGAACTTAGCCAATCTTACGCTCGACTTGAAGGGTTTGACTACTTTTACTTCTAGAGTTCGCAATAGCGTAGCTACGATTCGGTTACCACAACAAACGGAATATCTACATTCAATTCAATTCAATTCAAATAATTCTTTATTTGCATAGGCTTGTACACAGCACTTACAAATCGTCATACATTTGAATGACTTAAAACTATTTATAAGTACTTATGTATAATTTACATGTTAATACATATATATGATGATACATAAAATATACTAAAGAAATAAATAAACATAATGCAATTCTACCACCGGCTCGGAAAGTTGTTTCTGGTCGAGAAGATCCGGCAAGAAACTCGCCAGTTACTCTTTTTAATCGCCAACTTTTTTACAATGGTTTATTATCTTCATACCAAGTCATACAGTCTAATGCAACACAAAATAGAATGAAGCAAATTAAAAGCTAAATATGAGGTAAACCGAAGCGGACCAGTCCCCAAAGGTGGCACCTGTTCACAAGTATGACGTATGTGTCAGCCATCATTCTCCTAAGCTATTCTATTGCATTCTCAACAAACTTAATTATACATTGCGTATGAGGTGGATGGATTACGCAGCCGAAAACCAGGAGATTAAGACAAAACTAGAGATGCTTAGCGACTTTTTAGTTCGAGAACTTGATAGACATGTGAAATTCGGAATTTCACCTGATGCTATTCAGCTCATTACCGAAAAGTACACCACTTAAAACTAACTTTCGTACTGAACCCGTGTACATTGTTGATAGCTCTAAAACTAAATGTACTTACTGCAACAAAGCGCACAATATAACGCAGTGTACTGTTTTTAAAATCGCTTCCAACTGAGGATAGATGGCGTTGGCTGCGCAGTAAGAAAGTTTGTTATAGGTGTTTAAAGAGTGATAATCACACATGGAACTCATGCAAAGATAAACCATGTGGTGTAAACGGCTGCACTCGTCGTCATCGTGCCCTTTTACATGGTACCCGACTGCGCAACACTCTCCATCACCACAGATAGAGGAGACCGTAGGTTCATCAAACGCTCTAACATCTAAGGACGGCGCGTGCACCGTTTTGTTAAAAGTAGTGTCTGTCACTGTGAGCGGCCCGGCCGAAGACTGCAATACCAACGCGATGTTGGACGACGGCATCCGCACCGCCACCCTTATTGACTCACCGGTAGCGAATACCATTGGAGTAACGGGTCCTACAGATTCGATTAAAATTAATGCGGTAGGTGGTATGAGTAAAACGATGGATATTTCTTACGTGGACTTTAAAATTAAGGGTAGGTTCACACATGAGACTTTGGAAATAAAAAATGCTCGAGCGATTACTTCCCTAAAGTTGCATAATCAAAAAATTTACTGTGATGATATTTCGAAATATCAACATCTAGCTGATTTACCGAAAATGCTGATTTATTCTGACGCTGAACCTACAATCCTAATATGTGCTGAGGATTGGCATTTATCAATAACTCGCGATGTTTGTAAAGCTAACTACTCTGGAGCCTGTTGCCTGCCTTACTGCGTTAGGTTGGACTTTGTACGGTTCCATAGGCAAGCGTACTAAACCTACAGCTTTTGTCAACCATATAGTGTATACTGAGCTTAACAACAGCGGTAGTGATATTGATTGTTTAGAGTTTCTTGTCAAAGAGCACTACAAATTGGACTCTATAGGCATTAACAAACGTGATAACGCTCTTAGCTCGGACGATCAGCGCGCCTTAGATTTTCTGAACAAAACCACGGAACGTTTACCATCAGTTCGTTTTGCTGGGGGTTTGCCTTGGCGCCATGAAAGCACGGTCGTACCTGACAGTTAATACCAAGCCGAATCACGTCTGAAGGGCTTGGAGAAGCGTATGCCAAAAGATAGTGGCGGCATACAAAGCCTACATGAGCGACATGGTTGCTAAGGGTTACGCAGACGAATGTCCTGCTGACACGTATCACTCTCGCGACACTTCCAAAGGCCTGGTTCACACTGCGGTAGTGGCACCTAATTGGTATTGGCCACATTTTGGCGTTTACCATCCTCATAAGAAAAAAGTTAGGGTTGTACATGACGATGTCAAATCCGCATCCCACGTTGTTACTACCTGTGCGTATAAAGAATGGGATCAGAAATGGCGGCGAATCTATTCACTTCTCGCTCGCACACTATTTGCGTCTATACTCGCACCCCACGAGTGCGATTCCTTTCTTTATCCGCACAGGTTGTATGTTGACTTTCATGTTCTTGAAAGAGAGTTACACATTTTAGCAGACGCCAGCGAACTTGCTTACGCATGTGTCGGTTATTGGCGTTTTGCACTCACCGACGGTAGTCACAAACTCTCTCTAATTGGCAGCAAGTCTCGGGCTCTCACCTCAAACCCGTCTCAATTCCCGCTTAGAGCTCCAGGCGGCCTTAATCGCCTCTCGTTTTGCCGTCACGATTAAGGAGCACCACAGGAATACTCCCGTACGCACATTTTACTGGAGTGACTCGAGAACTGTTCTCAGTTGGCTCCGTTCCGATGCTCGTACGTTTAGGCCTTTTGTGGCCCACCGCGTTGGTGAAATCATTGAGAAACCCAACGTCAATGACTGACGGTGGATCCCAACGGACTTAATCGTCGCGGACGATGCGACGAGGGTACGTTTTATGGAATCCTTGTCTCGATGGTTTGTTGGCCCTTCTTTTTTGCTTGGACCTGAAGAAGCATGGCCAACCGAACCAACAACTAAGGCCTCAACGGTTCTCACAGAGTTGAAGACATCCAACATGTGCGAAGTGCCCGAGAGCTCTTGCCCACGCCAATAACAGCTAACCCATATCTTTTTAGCGATTGGACGCGTCTTGTGCTGGAGTGTCTCCACCAGGCGAAGCGCACTGGGGCTACCGCAGTCGTAGTAGGCCTCCTTCACATATACACGCGTCCTGCTCGACCTCTCCTTTGCGCACACTTGTTTGCGCCGGTCTAGATCGTGCTCTGTTTCTTTGGTGGACTGTATCAGCTATAACTATTTATCTCTAGGACTTTCAAACTATGAGGGACGAAAAAGAAAACACCAGATTCCAGTAAAAAATGATAAAAGAAAATCTATCCTAAAACTACCTAATAAAACTATAAAATATCTGTTTGTGTGCTATACATAAATTCCAAAATCAACTATTATCCTTTTACTTATCATTATTCAATCAAGGATCTCTCAGTTAAATTAAAAATAGTTGACTTTAGAAACAAATTACAAGAATATACAACATCAGTGCGAAATTAAAAAATATTATATGAAGTGCGGCTTTTCGTTTTTATCCTATTGTAGCTAAGAAGGCTAGTACTAATGTTTTGATTGACATGAGTCAATCAATCAAGTGGCCCGACATATAAATATGATAGCCTATGTCGAAGACTTGTTTAACTTGACACTTTCCCGAGTTAACCTATTGCTACTCATACCCCAAAGCTATAATAAGACTGCCGCTGATAGTCACTTGGTATAAAACAAAGTTAAAGTTTTTCAAAAAATTCAAAATATTCTAAGTTAAAATCTATAAGTGACTAAGAGGCAGAAAAAACTATTAGAAGGTATTAAACTATCTTCCTAAATCTATGTGCTGTCAAAGACTGGTCCAGACAAATGCAAAACACAGTTAGGCAAGACTGACTTGGCAAAAGATATACAAGAGTAAAAAACCTTAGTCTCTAAACTCACCGAAGTCCTAGCTTAATCACCAACCAATCCAAATATAAGGCACTCACTTTACCTCAAAAACTCTAAGTCAAAAATTCACAAAACTATCAGAAAAATTCTAAGTCTAAAAATTGTTGGAAAAACTGAGTTTAAATTTTCTAAGTGTTTTCAATAACTGCACAAAACTATCACAAGAAAAAAACCTAAGTGTTTCGAACTGAACTATTTTCACAAACTATTTCACTGTTATTGCACTGCATTTCCAAGTTTTCCAGGGGTGGTCACTAATACTGAACTGAATGAAGACTGAACTGAAGACTGAACTGAACACTGAACATTTTCTGTGGATTCGAGGCTGTTTATATTTGTTTTGGGCAATCCCCTTGGACTGCCTCGTACGGCAGACTTCCAAAGCGGTGGACCAATCACAACCCCGAATCCATTTTCTGAAAATTGTGTGACCTTGAAAACTTGGCAATACAGGGATGTCTTCATTGGTTAGAAAGAGAGGCAAGGTCACGTGGCAGACAACGTGACTTTCAATGAAATTTTCCACTCAGTGTGGGAAGAGCGCGTCTTCCCTCTCTTTCTAATCAATTCTAGGACCTAACTTTACCTAATTTTTCCTATTTTCTATTTTTAGGTCCTATCGTCCTCTTTTTCCAGAGGCTGTGTGCCTACTAGGGCCCTATCAATTTCTTTTTACAATGATAAAACTGATAAAAAACAACATTTTACATCAAAGTTCTTAAGAGACTATATCGAAAGAGGTTGCGCAACTTGATCACAATACGGAATCTTTTACTGTTACAATGTTTACAAAATAAAATTACAATACTAATTAACTAATGAGTTTTCACATATTAACTCTAATTACTTTGCGCAACCTTATGCAAAATAACTATTCACAATATATACAAAGGACGGTAACAATGGGACATTACGGACAATAGTCTATTCATAAAAACACAATGCGTCATTGTTTGGCATTCCGTCGCTTTATGGCACCGTTTCTGCACACGTCTATTCAGGGCAACCGCGCGAGCTCACCAGGCCGCGATAAAATTTAAAAGCCTTTTGGAACATAATGAAAATTCAAAACCTCGAAATGCCGTTACATCTTCATCAAATCATTCACCTACTCATCATTCAGGGAATAGGGCAGTACAATCTGTGTCAACTCCGTCCAATTATCCAGCGCTTACTGCAGAGCTCATCAAGACTGCTGAACAGCACATACTAAGGCGGTGCCAACTTGATAGCTTCGAAGAGGAAATACGTTGCATTTTAGCATCACAAGACGTTCCCAGTGGAAGCGGTGGAGGATGAAGGAGGATGTGGGAGAGCCACGCTTAGGCATGAATGGGCCGGCTCGACCGGAGTGATATCACTGCCTCACAGAAGACCGGCTGGGAGACTGGGGGGGAAGGGGAAAAGGTTGGCAGCGCACTTGTGACTCCACTGGTGTTGCGGGTGTCCATGGGCGGCGGAATTGCTTACCATCAGGTGATCCGTCTGCTCGTCTGCCACCAGTCATACAAAAAAAAAAAGCTGCTTGTCAAAACTTTCACCAGCACTTGATGAGTTCTGAGGTTGACTGGACGCATTCACGGAACTCCAAATGTTGCCCCGAGCATAAAGAGTCCTATTTTACTTGATGGCCGGCATCCAATAGTGCGACTACTCATCATCATCATCATCATCATCAGCCTATCGCAGTCCACTGCTGGACGTAGGCCTCTCCAATTGTTCGCCACTGTGATCTATCCATGGCTTCTCGCATCCAGCTCTTGCCAGCCATCCTGCGCAGATCGTCCTCCCACCTAGCCAGAGGGCGCCCTACATTACGTTTGCCAAGACGCGGTCTCCACTCCAGAACTCGTTTACCCCATCGGTTGTCGGTTCTGCGGCTAATATGGCCAGCCCACTGCCACTTAAGCTTGCTAATCCGGTGAGCAATGTCGATAACTTTGGTTCTCTACCGGATCACCTCATTTCGGATTCGCTCTCGGAGAGAGACGCCGAGCATTGCTCGTTCCATAGCCCGCTGAGCGACCTTTAACTTGTGGACCAGGCGTACCGTAAGTGTCCACGTTTCGGCTCCGTATGTCATGACGGGTAGGACGCACTGATTGAAGACTTTCGTCTTTAGGCACTGTGGTATCGACGATACGAAGACACGACGTAGTTTTCCAAATGCTGCCCAACCTAACTGGATTCTCCTATTCACCTCATCCTCGAGGTTGTTTTTACCTAATTGCAAAGTCTGCCCGAGGTATACGTATTTTTGAACAACTTCGAGGACGGCACCGTGAATTGCAATCGGTTCCGGTAGAACATGTTCATTGAACATGACCTTGGTTTTGTCCAAGTTCATCCGTAGGCCGATGCATTTAGAAGAGTCAGCCAGGTCATTCAGCATCTGTTGTAGGTCCTGCAGCGTTTCTGCCATTATGACGATGTCGTCAGCAAATCGCAGGTGAGAGATGTATTCGCCATTGATGTTGATGCCACGTCTCTTCCAGTTCAGCGTGTTGAACATATCCTCCATTGCATTTGTGAACAATTTCGGGGAGATGACGTCCCCTTGTCTCACTCCTCGATGCAATGGTATAGGACTTGTTTGCTGATTCTGTACTTGGACGGACATAGTAGCGGCATCATAGAGACATCTCATCACCTGGATATATCGCCAATCGACTTGGCATCGCTGCAGGGACTCCAGAACAGATAAGATTTCAACCGAGTCAAAGGCTTTCTCATAATCCACAAATGCTAGACACAGGGGCTGATTATACTCTTCTGTCTTCTGTGTAATCTGCCGCACTGTGTGGATGTGATCTATGGTGCCGTATCCGCTCCGAAACCCAGCCTGTTCCGGTGGTTGGAAATCGTCGAGTCTCCGCGCAAGACGGTTCGTGATCACTCTTGAGAACAGCTTATAGACGTGGCTTAAAAGGGAAATGGGTCGATAGTTCTTCAAAAGGGTTTTGTCCCCTTTTTTGAAAAACAAGACGACCATACTCTTACTCCACGCCTCCGGAGTTCTCCCTTCGAAGAGGACATCGTTAAAGACCTTTTGGAGTTCCCTCAGTACGGGTAATTCTCCAGCTTTCAACAACTCTGTTGTAACGCCATCCTCTCCAGGGGCTTTTCCATTTTTCAGCTGTCCAAGAGCAATCTCGATTTTGCCAATGCTGACTTCTGGCAAGTCTTCGGTGAAATGGCGTGTTAATGTGGCCCTAGAGTCCTCATTTTCGGGATCAGGTCGAGATGCATGCGAAGCGTATAATCGGCCATAGAAGTCTTCCACTTCTCGAAGGACCGCCGGCTTTGAAGCAACAACTTCTCCACGTGATGTGGTCAGCTTGGTCAGGTGGCTTCTTCCGAGAGATTGTACGAAAACCTTCGACCCCCGATTCTGCTCGATAGCTCTTTCAATCGAGAGAGTATTGGAGCACCGGAGGTCGCGTCGCACAAGTTTACTGATCTCCCGGTTTAGAGTCCGTTTTCCTGACGAAGTGGACGGTGGTTGCTCACGTCGTTGTCTCATTAGCCCCAAGGTCTCATCAGAGAGTTTCGACTTCCTACCTTTGCGCTGCATGTTACAAAATCTCGTGCCTTCTTCCCCGAGGACTTGAACCACATTTTTGAGGTTCTGGTCAACGTCCGTTGTGGTTTCCACGGCATTGAATCGCTTTTCCAGGTTTAACTGAAACTTTTCAGATCCTTTCATGGATTGCAGTAGAGTAGGCCGGAGTCTTGACCTCATCAAGCGGACTTGTTCGGCTTTAAAGTCGATATTCAGAGTGCCTCGAACAAGTCTGTGATCGCTACCGGTGTTGAACCTGTTGATCACGGAGACATCTCTGAATATATGCCGCCTGTCCGCCATGATGAAGTCGATCTCGTTTTTAGTCATAGTGTCGGGGCTCTGCCACGTCCACTTTCTTTGGGGCTGCTTCTTGAAGAAAGAGTTCATCAAAAAGAGCCCCTCTCGTTCGAGAAAGTTGACAAGCATCCGCCCCCTATGATTCCTAACTCCAAATCCATGGGATCCTACTACCGATTCGTTGCAATTCTGTACTCCCACTTTAGCGTTGAAGTCCCCCATGACAACATTGTAGTGGGTTTTGGTGGTGAAGTGGAGGGCCCTCGATATGTCATCAAACATTTCCTCCACTTCATCGTCTGAGTGTGTCGAAGTCGGTGCGTACACTTGCACCACCTTGAGGCTGTACCTCTCGGTGAACTTGATGATGAGGTACGCTACCCTGTTCGACACGCTAGACATTTCCACTACGTTGTCAGAGAGGGACTTATTGACCAGAAACCCGACGCCGCCTTGAGAATGTTGGTCTCCCTCGCGGAAGTACATTAGGTGGCCCGACTCCAAGGTTACGGTGTCCTCGCCCTCTCTTCGGACTTCGCTTAAACCAAGGATGTGCCACCTTATTTTCCCAAGTTCCACCTCGAGTTGTGCCAGATGCGAATCAAGCCGCAAAGTGCGTCCGTTGTACGTCGCCAGGGTCAGTTTGTTGTGGTGGCCTCCCGTAGCCCGGAGATTCTTCGCACCCCCCGTCCCGCCGTTACCATGGTCGCCACCATGACCAGGAATAGCGGGACTGCCGGGAACTGGGGGCCGTGGCTGCAGTTTTACTCGCATTGGAAGATTTGCCCATAATCGCCACGCTGGGCAGGCGGGTTGGCGATCGCAGGACGTGGATTTTTGCGCCAGTGACGCTGCTGCCCGTCACTGGCCTGGCGTATTTGGCCACGTCATAGCCGTGGTTATACCGCCATCGGTCGGTCGCCAGAGCCTCGTTGGTAATTTAGCAGGATGCACCACGGGCAGGGCCTTGATTACTTTGGCCCGCTGGAGGTAACAATTGGCCACCGCAGAGAGAAGCGTTATGTTGCTCTATACACGTTCATAACAGTCCGTGCAGTACATTTTGAAATTGTCAATAGTCTTTCCACGGACTCAACAATCATGAGTTTGCGTCGCTTCGTTGCACGTAGAGGCTGTCCCATGACTATCATCTCCGACACGGGACGGCATTTGTTGGAGCGAGCAAGGTGTTGAAGGATTTCTTCGGAACTGATGTCGAGGAGTTTGCAGCAACATCGTATGGAAGTTTATTCCTCCCGCTTCGCCTTCTTTTGGTGGATGTTGGGAGCTGATGGTGCGTTCGGCTAAAACGGCACTCGAAAGTCACGCTCAATGAGAAAGCTCCAAAAGAGGAGACCTTACAGACGCTCTTACTGGAAGTAGAGGCCATAATAAACTCCCGCCCTCTGTGTCACGTAAGCGTAGATCCCGGTGATGAAGAAGCATTGACACCTTTTCACTTCCTGATCGGACAATTCTTTACAGCTGTCAACCCAAGGCTCTGTGACGATGTGCTGGTGGGAAGAGCAGAGAGGAAGAAAGCATCGCGTTTGGCAGACTATTTTTGGACACGGTGGATGCGAGAAGTTCTTCCCCTTTTACATGAAAGAGCGCCCGGACCCCGCTCACCGAGAACCATGAACGTTGGTGACGTAGTCGTCATAGCGGACGAGTCCCTGCCACGAGGAGTATGGCCGAAGGGTCGAGTTACCCACGTCTACCCTGGCCGGGACGGAGTTGTTAGGGTGGCAGATGTCTTAACTAGGGGGGGGACACTACGTAGGCCCGTCAAAAAGCTTTGTTTTATTGCAAACGGTATGTTAATATATTTTATTTCTATATTTTATTATTATATTGCTATTTTTACCCGTCTCCCTCGCTCGCTAAAAATTATACAATGCCAATTAACTAATGAGTTACCAAATTTACCCTAATTGCTTTGCGCTTTTCAAAATATATCTATCAAATAAAATAAAATATATCAAATAAACACAATGCGTCATTGTTCTTTATTCCCGTCGTTTTATGGCACCGTTCTGCACAATTTTTAATAAGTTGCGTTGCTATGTAAACAAATATTATTCTAAGAGATTGTTTGTTGCAAAAAAATATGAGGAAAACTTACTTTTAATATCTTCTTCACACTGACATCATCTAGATTATTTTTAACAGCTGAAGCAATCACATTCTTCTCAACTTCAATAGCATTTTCAGGAAGCCCATCATCAGTTTCTGAGCCACTCTCACTTTCTATTCTGAAATAGAAGAATGTAATTTTTTATGATAATACTTTTGATTAATTTTATTCAACAAAAATGACAGGGATGTATGGAAGAAGTTAGCATATTCCGCCGACCCCAGATAAAGTGGAAATAAGGTTGGAAATAATTTCACCATATAGTAAGTGACTATGATTGTGTGCGAGATATGAGTGAGATTTAACTTAGATGAGGGCTTTAACTTAGAGTAAGTTGCTCTATGCCCTCATCTAAGTTAAATCTCTGTCATATCTCGCACACAATCATAGTCACTATATAATACACAACAATTATACCCTGGATGAGGGATATCCATTGAGTAATGGTAGCTCCAGGTGAAATTATAGCTCTGTGGAAGAGAATGTGCCTTCCATACGAGAGTTCTGGTTCAAATCCGAGGTGGGGGATAACATTTTGAGGAAGTGTCTCAGATAGTTTCTCGAAATTGTGGATACCTTTTTTTTTTTTTTTATTTATTTATCACATGAAATAAAAATACAATAAATCTTATACAAAAGCTTTTAAAAACCACTAAGGTTTACTCTAAAGCTTAAGAGTTCACAAATGATATAATTTTTTAAAAAATAACTAATACTAAATATTACAAATAACTAGTGTAGGGTACAATTATAAATATTACCAGCCAAGACCACTATAGCAATGAACAAGCATCACTACAGTAGCCCAAGGAAGTAATATTTAAGCTTATATTTTATATTTTCTATTGTGATTTCATCCACTAACTTCTGTGGCATATTATTGATAAGTCTAGGCAGTAGGTACTTCACAGTGCGTGCGCCGTACGCGTTGTTTGCGCGCGGCTGCCAGAGCCGGTTCTTGCAGCTAGCTCGAGTGTATACCGGGTGGTCAATTTGTGTTTTAAAGGATTCATTGAAAAAGTGCTCCTTTAGTAAGGTATATTGAAATTGGACGTGGATCGGTAATGTTCTGCAGTATTTAAAAAGGCCGGACACGTCATCTTGAAATCTAATTTTAGTTTTGTAGGGGATTATTGTTTTAAGTATTTTAATTTGTAGCTTTAGGATCTCGTTCAGATACGACTTATAAGTTCGCCCATAACTACTCAGTCCATATTGGACGTGTGACTCAGCAAGCGAATGGTACAACAACATTTTGACCTTAAAAGGAATGCGATTGTTTAAGATGGTAATGTTTGCCAAAAATTGTTTGAGCCTACTACTAACACGTTCGATGTGGTTACCCCAATGGAATTTGCGATCAATGATTAGGCCAAGATATGTATGGTGGTCGACTACATCTATAAGTGGGCAGTTGCATGTAGTTGTGTTTCTTCCATGCAGACAGCTGTGATCGTGCGCCACTAATTTTTGGCTTATTGTGTGTTTTATGTACGGAGATTGTATCACTAGCAGCTTTGTTTTACTTGCATTAAGGACAAGTCCAGCGTCATGACACCATCTAGCTAGTGCATCCAGGTCCGTTTGCATGTGTTTGCAGGCTACTTGTGGGTTTTTGTCAGCTATTACAAGACACGTGTCATCAGCAAATTGATAACAAGTGCTGTTGACAATACAGTCGCTCATATCGTTGACGTAGGACAAGAAGTGCAAGGGACCCAGTACGGAGCCCTGGGCCGTGCCCTCCGTGACCGACATGGACTTACTGTTGGTGTTATTGACCTTAACAGTAAAACATCGATTTTTTAAGTAAGCCCGGCACCATTCTAGGAAAGGTCCGCGAACTCCACATCTGTCCAAGCAATCTACTAATTGGACGTGCTTTAGTGTATCAAAAGCACGAGAAAAATCTATAAATAAAACTAGCACTTGCTTTTGCTCATTCAAATTATTATTGACTTCGTCAGAAAATTTTGATAATAGGTTATGTGTACCCTTACCCGCTTGGAAGCCAAACTGGCAAGAGTTAATTACTTTATGTTTCTTGTAGAAAGTATGTATTTGTTCACACACATATTTTTCTATTATTTTATCGATTGATGAAAGTAATGTAATAGGCCGGTAATTTGTATAATCATCACGTTTGCCTTTTTTATATACAGGTCTTACACAACCCTCTTTTAATTTATCGGGGTAAATACCAGTTTCGACACTAGTGTTAATTAAGTCAGATATTGTCTGGGAGACGGGCTCTCCTATTAGTTTTAGATCAGAAGTTGAAATGCTGTCGGGACCTGGTGCCTTTCTTGAATTTAATGTTTTAATTATTTTATGGATTATAGCGAGACAGCGCCCTCTATCGCGCCCTAAGCGCAATGCATTGCTGCCGGTTAGGTACCGCTAGCACTTATTTTCTGTTATGTTAGTTCCGTAAACGCCCGCAGGCCAATACTGGTTTGATTGGTACGGGAGTTCCTCTCCCCCCACACCTACCTCACTCTCTCGCTAACCAACCGCGTCCATGTTAAGTTGTTGCTCCGATATAAATAATTATTATCTTGTGTTAATTTGAGACAATATACGAAAATATATCTCCATAAAGTGTTTTGGCTACCTACCAACCAACCCTCACAGTACTAACACTACCCACTCCCAAAGTAGCTACGCTATAAGTGATCGCCCAACGTGTGTTAGTGAGTGGTGTGGACGCGAAGGTCTGCCGCCATTTTGGGTTTGGAAAACCGAATTATTAGGAAAATGCCAAGAACCAGGAGCCGAAGTTCGTTGCCGAGGGAGGCAAACCTCAATGAAACTATTATTCCGGCCGAAATTAACGCCGAGGAGTTGGTCAATGAAGACGCCGCGACTGAAACAGCAACCGAAGGTGCCACGGGAAGCAGCGCGGGCGCGTCCATCTTAATGACTCAGGAACATTTCGCCGCACTGATGGGACAGTTGCAGCAATCACAAGCAGAATTTTGTCAAATTCTATTACAAGAAGTACGATCATCTACACCAGTAATGCATCAGGTACAAACGGAGCCGTCGCTTACTATGAGGAGTACGAGCTGTCCGACAGACAGGGCCGCCGCCCCGGTTGGTGCTAATTTCATTACTTGTAGTGCAAGGTTTAGTGGCTCGCAGAACGAGTCTGTCGAGAATTTTATCGATGCAGTCGAAATTTTTAAAACTGCCGCCAACGTTTCCGACGAAAACGCACTGAAAGGAATTTCATTATTATTATCACATTCCGCCGCAACTTGGTGGCAAGGTATAAAACAATATACGAAAACATGGAGCGAAGCAATAGATCGCCTGAGGAGCGCATTTGGGGAACGAAGAGCACCGTTTCAAATATATAAAGAATTATATAGTATGCAGCAAGGAAAGTTAAACACAGAGTTATTTGTCGCACAAGTACGCGCTTTATTTGCTAAATTACCAGAAAACGACATCTCACAGAAGGTACAATTGGATATGACGTTTGGGTTGTTAGACGTCCGTATAAGAAAAAGAATAGAAAGGGACACATTGTCTTGTTTTGAAGATCTTATAAGGAAGGCTCGAAGCATAGAAGATGCGATGCAGGAGCGCTTGCAGTCGCCGGGTGCACCGTCGCGTGGGCCATTCTCCGCGCAGTTTCGTGGGTCGTCCGCAGTGCCACCGCCGGGACAGTCTGCCGCGCCACCGCCGATGCGGGTATCGCAGCCGCAAGGTTCGTCGCACTGGGTGCCGCCGTCGGGTGGGCCATTGCCGCCACCGCCGCCACAGTCGCGTACGTCGCCGCATTTGCCGCCACCGCCGCATCATGGATCCCTGAAAACAGACATAAAGGAAAGTAAAAATTTGTATTGTTATGGCTGTGGTGAAATAGGAATAATAAGAGCAAGATGTCCAAATTGTAGTAGTTATAAGTACAATAAGTTTTATGCGTGTGAGACCACCAATGTTAATATGCAGGGGGAGTCAACTGTATGTAATGATAGGGGTTACACTAATGGTAATAAGAGACCAATATTAAATATCGAAATATTAGGTGGGAAAGGTATTGCATTAGTGGATTCAGCCGCTAAAGGCTGTGTAGCTAGCCAATCAATGTATAATTTTTTAATAAAAAGTGGTCAATGTTTTGAAAAGCAAATTAGAGATGTGAAGCTTGCAGATGGTTTATCTAGGAAAATGGAGGTTTTAGTTACCTCAGTGAATGTGAAAATGTTACATAAAATAATTGAAACTGAATTTATTGTTTTTCCAGATGCTTGTAACAATCAATCTTTATTAGGGATAGATTTTTTGAACAAAGCCAAATTAGTTTTTGATTTTGGTAAATCATTATGGTACTTTTCGGACACGAAGCACCGGAAGTACAGGTTGTTTTATGAGGATTTAGAACAAGGTTATAATGAGGTACAGTCAACACCAAAAAACTGTGATAATGATAGTATGTCACTTAATGATTTAATAAACTCTTTCAGTGATGTGTTCCGAGAGACTGGTGAAGCCACGCAGTATGCAGAGCATTTCATTGATACCGGCGAACACGCGCCAGTTGCTGTTCCATCGTACCGCATGACACCAGCGCGCGCAGAGGTTATGCAGCGCGAGGTAGAGAAGATGCTTGCTGAGGATATCATTGAGGAGTGTGAGTCAGCATGGTCAGCACCAGCACTATTAGTGCCTAAACGTGATGGAAGTTTTCGTTTTTGCGTCGATTACCGTAAGTTGAACAGTATTACTAAAACAGATACTTATCCAATGCCGAAGATTGATGAGCTGTTACAAAGGACAAAACAGGGTTGTGTTATGAGTACTTTAGACTTAAAAATCTGGGTACTGGCAAGTTGCCGTTAACCGTGATAAAGATAAGACTGCCTTCTCGACACCGTCAGGCACTTATCGCTTCAAACGCATGCCATTTGGGTTAAAGAATGGACCAGCTACATTTCAGCGTTTAATTGATCGTCTTTGCTCATGCCCGAAGTTGCAGAATATTACTATTTTAGCTTTTTTGGATGATCTTTGCATAATATCGGCTGATATGGAATGCCACATAAAGGATTTGCACGCTGTATTTGAAAGACTGCACGAATTTAAATTAAGGGTGAATCGGGATAAGTGTGTTTTTGCACGAGACACTGTCAAATATTTAGGTCACGTGATATCTAAAGATGGTATATCACCTGATGAAGAAAAAGTGAAAGCTGTATTAGATATGAAGAAGCCGTCATCACTTAAACATCTAAGAACCTTCTTACAGACTGCTTCTTGGTTTAGGAAGTTTATACCTGGATTTTCTAAAATTTCAGAACCACTGTCAAAGTTGACTAGGAAACATGAGCCATGGAGATGGGAGACAGAGCAAGATCAAGCCTTCGAGGAGCTAAAAAGGTTGCTGACGTCACCACCCATCCTCATCCAACCTGACTACACCAAACCGTTTGTGCTCAGAACTGATGCCAGTAACTACGCTCTGGGTGCAGTACTTCTACAAGGAGAAGGTAATGATGAAAGGCCTATTGAATATGCGAGCCGATTGCTCAATCAAGCAGAAAGAAATTATTCAACAACAGAGAGGGAAGCCTTAGCCATAGTCTGGGCTGTGGAACGTTTTCGTTCTTATATTGATGGTCATAAGGTTGTCGTAGGTACCGACCACCAGCCGTTGAAGTGGCTAATGACTGTAAAATCACCATCAGGCAGATTGGTAAGATGGGCACTGAAATTACAAGCATTTGATTTGCATTATGAGTATACACCAGGGAAGGTAAATATAATAGCAGATACCCTGAGCCGTCCCAACTGCGATGAGAACTCCGCAGATGCATGTGGGATATGTTCAGTAACGATTGACTTACCTGCGAAGAGACCCTCCGAGTTAAGATCAGGTCAGCTTGCAGACCCTGAACTTGCTAAGATAATTAGGAATCTGGAAAGTGAAGAGGAAATTGATGTTCATCGTTGGACGGGAAGAGGTTATATTATGGAGCAAGGAGTGCTCTATCGCTATAATCCGGATGCGGATACAGAAGAACCGCAATTAGTTATACCTGTGGATCAAAGAGAAGAAGTATTAAAAGAATGCCATGACTCTCCTCTGGCAGGTCACCAAGGGATCGAGAGGACATATCAAAGAGTTGCTCAAAAGTTTTATTTTCCAGGGATGCGTCGTGCCATTGTCGAGTATGTCAGAACGTGTACATCGTGTCAGCGCTACAAGGCTGCCAACGACAAGCCACCAGGGTTGTTGCAGACGCCGATCCTGAATCAGAGAAATGAGGTTATTGCTATAGATTTATTCGGACCCTTACCTCCAGGTGATAAGGATGAAAAATGGATTTTATTGGTCGAGGACACCGCAACTAGATGGGTCGAGTTATATCCGCTTCGAGAAGCGACAGCTGAGGCGTGCGCGCGTACACTCATAGAGGAATATTTTCTACGTTTTGGTCTACCGCGTCGCATTATTTCAGATAATGGTGTACAATTTATTTCAGCTGTAATGCAACAGTGTATGTTCGTGTTAGATGTGAAGCAGGAATTGTTACCGCTGTATCATCCTGAGGGGAACCCTGCGGAAACGTGGCCGTCCCCGTCGTAACTTAAATGAGAATAAATGTAATAATGTGTCAGATAGGGAGGAATGTATGTACTCGCCTAATCTTTATGTAACCGATGTAAATTACAATTCAAATGTGGATTTAAATGATAAATGCAATAATGTGTCTGATAGGGAGGAAGGTATGTACTCGCCTAATCTTTATGTAACGAATAGAAATTACAATTCTAATGTGGATTCAAATAATGAATGTCATAATGTGTCTAACCAAAGTAGTGTTTCTGTAAATGTATGTAACAATGATAATGTATGGCCAGCGAATGAGCGAGGACGCTTTCATCCTCTGGAGGGGGAGTATATAGCGAGACAGCGCCCTCTATCGCGCCCTAAGCGCAATGCATTGCTGCCGGTTAGGTACCGCTAGCACTTATTTTCTGTTATGTTAGTTCCGTAAACGCCCGCAGGCCAATACTGGTTTGATTGGTACGGGAGTTCCTCTCCCCCCACACCTACCTCACTCTCTCGCTAACCAACCGCGTCCATGTTAAGTTGTTGCTCCGATATAAATAATTATTATCTTGTGTTAATTTGAGACAATATACGAAAATATATCTCCATAAAGTGTTTTGGCTACCTACCAACCAACCCTCACAGTACTAACACTACCCACTCCCAAAGTAGCTACGCTATAGGATGCTTTTAGAGGACGCTTTTTGAAATAAAATGCTTGAATTAAGTGATGTAGTTGAATTATTATTAACTAATTTAATGTTACAATTTGGAATAATATTTTTTACTGCCTGATCAAAACTTTTCGCAAAATTATCTGCAATACTCTTAGACGTGAGTCCTTGGGCTTTAAACGCCTTGAGTATAGCTGAATCTATCGACAGGGTAACCCTACCCAACATTTGATTAACAAGAGCATATACTTTTTTGATATTTCTGAAATTGTTATTTATTTCTTCGATATAGTACGCATTCCTTTTAAATTCAAGAACTTTGTGTACTTTGTTACGAATTTTATTATATTCCATTTTGATTAAATAATTATTTGGACAATTTTTAAACTTGTGGTATAATTTATCCCTCTTCTTACACAGTTCAGTGACGTACTTATCAATCCAGGGTACTGAAAAACGTTCAATTCTCTTGATATTATTATATGTTAAGATTTTTGTAGCGGCTTGCTTAGCCGTTTGCACAGAATTTAGTATAAAATCAAGTATCTTATTTGGACAATCCATTTTATTTGACATTGACCAGTCTATATTTTTAAGCTCCCTAGTAAGAATTTGATAGTCTACCAGGCACTTTGACTCACCCTGTATGTGCACCGGCGTAATAGATGAATCATCGGCGCACGCAAAAATGATGCCTCGGTGGTCGGCCAGTACTACATCGAGGACCGCCGAGGACGGATGGAGCGTAGGGAAACGAGCAAATATGTGATCTATGCACGATTTAGTGATTAAGTTATTTACAGATTCGATTCTAGTGTATTCCGAAATCCCACACATCAATCCGTGCTCGCTAAGTGCTTCCATGTATGCATCCTTGTATGAAGTGGGTTTTTTTAAGTCAATATTAGTGTCACCAATTAATAGGAAATTATATTTTAAATCATATTTCGATATATGGTTTTTTAACTCGTTAACAAACAGGTTTTTGTTAGTGGATGGAGGCCTATACACTGCACACACAACAACGGTTTGTCCTGGATCTAGTTTAATTACGCCCGTTACATTTTCAAATGTTTGTGTTTCACGTTGTGTTGAAGTGAATTTTAGGTGGTTTCGAACGTATATTATGATACCGCCTCCTTTTTTGTTTTTACGTAGTTGTGAGTGCATGGTATAGCCTGGTAGGTTATATAATAGAATGATATCGTTCGAGATACCGACTTCCGTAATCACAATTAGGTCTATGATATAGTTACAGTCATGAATAACTTGTTGAAGTTTAGTAAAATTTTTAATTAAAGATCTGATATTAAAGTGTAGGCATGAGATTTTGATAACACTGTTCGGAAAAAGTTGTTGAAAAAATTTGTTAGGAGAAATACAATTCTTAATTTCGTTAACTTGTAAATCCATATTTATATCTAATAGTACTCTAATTATAAACTGGTAAGTATAATAAGATTGTAATACTTCTGTCTCACAAAGAAGAAGGGTTAGCTTGATTATCTCTAGTGATTATTTGGCTTTGCTTTTCGATTAGATCTACATCATTCATAGTACGTAAATAATAAATTTTACTATTGTTTGTCTGTCGCGCATACACCCGCCCATTTTTGCACCAGACAAATTGGCAAGTTTTATTGAGCAATTGAGCTTTAGCGTGAAATAATAGCGATTTTTGATGCTTAGTTAGGGCTTCTCGAATGAATATTCTATTGTCAGCTTTCTCTTTTGGAACATCAGACATCAGCATGCCCACGGTGATACATTTTTCCTTACCAGCGCATGTCCACTGTTGCTTCGTAGTGTTTGACTTTAATTCAACGAGAATAGACCCCGGTTTGTCCTTTGATCCCGGCATCCGTTGCGAAGACTGCACATCATTCGATTCCATGTTCAGTGCTGAGGCTAGTGTTTCGATAATTCCTTTTACTTCGCTGGGGTTTATCTCAGGCAGACCAGCCACTTCTACTGAATTGGAGAGTTGTCTTTGTTCCATTTCTCTGTGTCCCTGTTCTATAGCCATCACTCGTAGTTCCAAGTTTTTATTTTTGTTGAGCAAGTCATAATTTTTGTTTTCAAGCTCCTTGATTCTCATATCCTGTTTTTTTAAGCATTGTTCCATAGATGTAAGTTGCTCACTTAAAAACTCCAATGAGCCCTCTAGAACTCCAATCTCCTCTCGAAACGTTTTCTTTACCTCCCGACTGATATCCTGCGCCAGTTTTTTTGCGTCGATGACGTGTTTTCCTATAGATCCAGCGTCACAATCGTCCTCATCAGCGTCCTCGTCGGGGATAATGAATGATGATCTACGAGACAAGTTCTTCAGACACTCCTCACAACTCCATTCTATACCATGTGAATTCTTAATGGTGTTCAGCTGTTTGTTCGAAAGCTTGGAGCACGATGGGTCCGCATGAACAATCACCTCGCACCTGCTACATTCCAAGCCAGGCGTTTTTTTGGTAATGTTTTTTTTACACAGGTTACACTTTTTTAGAACCATTTCGAAAGGGTAGTTTCGTACACTTAAACCGTAAGTTGCGCGCGTTGCGTGCGTGTTAGCTTATCGTTGGTCGAGAGTGAACCTACAATATTTGAGATAATGCTTTATGAATGTGTAAATGTGATCCAGTTGGCCTGGTACACGATACAGGGACTCCCTAGTGTGGGACCTACAGGTCAGATCTCCTGTATTGTTACATTATCTAGTTTTAACAATAGCTTTTAAGGGTAGTTTTAAGCATATTGTAACAAAATAACTGGAAAATAAACATTTGTATTTGTATGGTTCCTCTGTCTAAGAGTTGCCAAGTTCAGACACGAGCCATTTCATTCATTATAATTACCAGACTTTCCAAGTCCTGGATTATGGTCCCAGTGTATCCTGCACGCTTTGGACGCAACTGGGAATTACACTCTAAGGTGAGGAGGAGGGATATTAATGTGAATTGTGCTGCTTACGTGTATGTCAGCCATAAAGTTAGTTGACCCTAGTTTTATGGAATAAAAATATACAGTAACCTATCTTATGGTTGGTTGTCTGAGCATTCATTTATTGTATACAAATACATAACAGTATTAACACCAATAAGAAGTCTACCTTATAAAACACCTTTCAATGATATAAAAAAATTGTTCATGTTAATTAATTTTTCACTTGGTAAAAGTTAGTTAGCTGGTGATAGTCCTCTAGAAGAGAGGCTCTAGAGAAGAAGCAGTACTGCTCTGCTGTTTTCCTGGATGTTCAGCAGGCATTCAACAAGGTCTGTCTGGCACCTGGGCCTGCTATAAAAAATAAAGAAGCAATTGCCACATAGCTTTTACTTGCTCCTGAAGTCCTACCTGGAGGATAGAATATTCAGAGTTAAGGTAAATGACGCCTTCTTTAGTTTTCAAGATATAAATTCTGGTGTACCGCAAGGCTCCATTTTGGGCCTGCCTATGTATCTCATGTACTCTGCAGATACCTACAACTGATAATATTTTATCTGCCACATTCACTGATGATACTGCTGCACTTTGTGATGATGAAGACCCCAAGATGGCAGCCTTGACTTTGGAGAATCATTTAAACAAGGTCAGCAAATGAATGGAAAACCAGCTTTAGCAAATTGGTGCTTGTCACCTTTACTTAAGAAGAGAGATCTGCCCCCCAATTAAACTTGGAACCGAAATCTTGCCCCATCAAGACTCTGTAAAATATCTAGGCATACATCTGGACAGGAAACAGACCTGGAGAACGCACATACAAAAAAAACACGATGAGTTAAACATATGTTTTCGAAATCTGGACTGGCTATTAGGTTGAAGATCACACGTCACTCTGGCTAATAAGATACTTATATACAAAGAAATAATCAAAACAATATGGACTTACGGCATTCAGTTATGGGGATCAGCAAAAACTCAAATGTGGAGATCCTTCAATGGTTTCAAAACAAGACACTCAAAGTCATCACTAGTGCACCCCTATTCATCAGAAACAGTGAATTGCACAAGTACACCAAAATGAAAACCGTTAAGGAAGAGGCGGAGCACAGAGCAAGAGCGTACAAGTACCGCCTAGAACCTCATACAAACAACAGAGTTATCCGAACAAATGAATGGCAGAAGGCTCAAGAGACAACATATTTGGGACTTGATTAATGATACTCCCTAATTTAATAAGAGAATGATTTCTCACTGAAGGAACTACACTCTCCCATCAAAAAACCCCCCACAACCAATCTGTTAAGGTGATGGGTAGGGCACAGTAATGACGCCAATCGATTTTAATTTTTAACTACTAAACCGGATTTACTTTAAACAATTTCGGGGTTACAACCTCTCGGCTTACACTTATACTATTTATTAAATGACCATGCACAAATGTTGGGTCCGTTTTTATACGCGAAAAATTGATTACCACCAAAAGCGACCACTTTTAGCGTGTATAAATTTTTCGCGTTTGTGCACGGACCCAAAATTTGTACAAGTTATTTAATAAATAGTAAAAGTGTTCGCCGAGAGGTTGTAAGCCCAAAATTGTTTAAAATTGATCCGGTTTAGTAGCTAAAAATTAAAATCGATTGGCGTCACTAGTGTGCCTTACCAATCACCTTAAAGGCTTGTCAAGCCATACGCAAGATTTAATTAGAAAAAAAAAATGTTAATTAATTTTCCACTTGGTAAATGTTAGTTAACTGGTGAAAGTCCTAAATCCAATCAAAAGAAGGTTTTTGTGGTATCCATTGTACAGTAAAATAACAAGTTACATAAAGAGGAACAACCATTTACTACCAAACAAAAGATCTTCCTCCCTTTGTGCTATTGTTCCAAACAGAACAATAGCAGATGCACAATAGCCTTTAGAATATAGAGGCTATTTCTATATAAATATTGTTGTCTCTTTCACACTCGCGGTACGCCTTGTCAGTCTGTCCTGTACAGATTTTCTAAAGAATTTGGGAAATAACGGTTTAAAAATTCTTGTACGCAATACGAATGGGAGGTTACTTTGGAATAATACCACACCCTACTCCGGCAGAGTTTATAATGTCCCAGGATACATGAAAAGGTTTGGAAACACTACTCAAAGAATTAATAAATATAATTATGTACCTCTTTCTTTTCTTAGCTCTTGGTTTAAGCCTAAGTTTAGGACTGCTGTCGACATCATTAGCAGCATTTGCAACCACAGGGTCACTGTAATTATCGGCATTTTCCATTTTTCTTTAAATCTTAAACTATCATACAAACATTGGCTTATGTTTAAAAAAATATTTCGTTGGTTTAGAAATCATCGTATCACAAAACAGTACGCACGTATGCTTTATAACATATTAATAACTTGAGTTTTACACATTGTGTTTTTATTTAATTCAGTAAAATAAAAACAATATCAACACCGGACCGACCAAACGAAAGGCTTTGTCAACTGACTCTGACAGTTTTTTTTTCTTTGGTCTGTGGCAGACAGGCACAGGCAGGACAGCTGACAGGCCGCGTTCCGAGATACGCTCTGAGCGCTGTCAGCACTCACAACGCCAACAGCGCCGTTCCGATTTAGTTTTCGTGCTTAGAGTGATGATAGCGATATTTCAATTCGGAACGATCTGTTGGCGCGCTAACAGCGATTATGACGTTTTTCAAACGGATAGTTAAACAAAGGTTAAATGATTATATTATTTTTGTCTGTCATATCTATTCCTTATGTAATTAAATAGATTTTATAAAATATAAACGTTCATTTGAGATATTATCACAACAAACAATACTATTTTTGAAATGTCACTATTGACAGCGCTTACAGTAATATTGCCTCTGAGTCCGCGTCAATGACTAAAATGGGCCGCGTTCCAAGATACGCTCAGGACCCCAATTCTCGGGATCGTGACATTTATTTTCATACGACATATATCACTAAAACATAGTTTTTTTGTATGGTTTTCGGGTGATATCCGCCATGTTCTCAAAATATCACAAGCACGAGAATTGGGCTCCTGAGCGCTGTCAGCACTCACAACGCCACAGAGTACCACAACGCCAACAGCCGTTCCGATTTAGTTTTCGTGCTTAGAGCGTTGATAGCGATATTTCTGTTGGCGCGCTAACAGCGATAATGACGTTTTTCAAACGGATAGTTAGACAAAGATTAAATGATCATATTATTTTTTTCTCTCATATCTATTCCTTAAGTAATTAAATAGTTTTTATAAAAGATAAACGTTCATTTGATCTAATAACACAACAAAACAATACTATTTTTGAAATGTCACTTTTGACAGCGCTTACAGTAAGGCCGCGTTCCGAGATACGGAGCCCAATTCTCGGGCTCGTGACATTTGTTTTCATACGACATATATCACTAGAACATAGAGTGATATCCGCCATGTTTTTAAAATATCACAAGCACGAGAATTGGGCTCCAAATCTGAGCGCTGTGAGCACTCACAACGTCAAGCGCCGTTCCGATTTAGTTTTCGTGATTAGAGCGTTGATAGCGATATTTCAATTCGGAACGATCTGTGGGCGCGCTTACAGGGATTATGACGTTTTTCAAACGGATAGTTCGCCACAGATTAAATTATTATCTTATTTTTGTCTTTCATATATAGATATGAAAGACTTTCATATATAGATATGAAAGACTTTCATATATAGATATTGGAATAGTCCTGAAGTAATTAAATAGTTTTTATAAAAGAAAAAAGTTTATTTGAGGTAAAAACAACAAAATACCATTTTTGAAATGTCACTTTTGACAGCGCTTTCAGTAATACTGTAATCGTTTATGGACGCGCTCACGTCAAAACGGAAAGACTGTTAGCACGCTGAAAGCGCTCATTGCGTATCTCGGAACGCGGCCAGAAGCAGTTAATGACGTTTTACTTTTTTAAAGTTGCTAGTGAAGTGGTTAATAAGAGAGAAATCATTAATACATACCAATTATATAATTGAATATTAATCGATTTGCACAAAACATTACCTGAACAATACAAAAAATATTAATCATTATTATAATAATCATGAATCTTTATTGTTTCATTTGGTATACAGTAATATTAATAATTTTCTACTATGTTTGTGATCAATGTCATGGTTTGTGCAACGACCGGCATCTGTTTCATTATTCGGCCGTTACCGCACGACTAAATGCTAGGAGGAGAATATAGTCTCTATTGGAATGTAAATAAAATTAATTATTACAAAAGTTATAATTATTATTTATTAAGTTGATATATGAAAAAGATTGCACTTAGTAAAGTAAAGTAAAATCATGCAATAAAGAGCTTCCCTGCGAGTGAGAAACATAATTTTAAAATACACAATTATTTTTGCATTTAAAAATTTAATATTAATTAATTAAATGATCCTTTCAGAAATCAGAAAAATAAATAAAATTCAGTTTATTCAAAGTTAAGTAAGTATTTCCTTTGCATAATTTGATTTCTTCTTAGCAAATAACAATCCATTAACACTTATTACAACAACTTCTGAGCTCTTTCATTGAACTCGGTGAGTAATTGCCTCATATCGTCATAGCCGGCTACTTCTTGAGCTTGTTGCAGAGGCAGCCACTTCAAGTCTTGGTGCTCGTTAGATAGTGTCACTGCCTTCTGGGGATCCCTGAGTTTAGCCAGCCAGTAGACAACTACTTTGGGTTTCCCTTTCACTTGGTAATAAAGAGTTTTGGAGATATCTTTATACACCTAGAAGATAAAAAAAACGCAAAATAATTCTTATAATATGCGTCAATACAGTGGAGAAATAAATAGGAGCTCCATTGTCGCTTGTACCTTATTGTGGCTTAGTAGCCCTTTTGATGGCATGATAGGGGAACCCCAATAGCTCCTAAAACTTCTGTTGTCACTACTTTCTGGATGCATTTTAATGTAGCTTAAGCTCTTGTATTATGGGACCACAAGTGTTCAATTTTTTGGAATTATTACTTTGTGATAAAAACAAAATCCTCATAGTAAATCATCAACACAATAAAACGAAAATCTTACTTCCAGGTCATCTTCTGACAAGCCTGCTTCTTCTTTAGTTTCTCTGAGGGCAGTGATCCAATCAGATTCCCCAGGATCAACATGACCTAAAATATTCACCAGTTTATCCAACTAAAAGCGAAAATTATGTATTGCATTCATACTTTGTGTATATATTTATACAAAAATACACCATTTACCAATTCAAAGGCTAAGCCTCGTAGTTACTTATTATTTTATACAAGTTAAATTAAATTAACCTTTCGGAGGAGTCCAATGATGTTCACCGTATGATGTTTGTAGTAATAGAAACTGTACCGCTTGATTTATATTTCTGAAAATTACTAAACCTGCTGCTTTCGTTGGAGACATTGTATTTATATATTCACTTAATGTATTTATTTGAATTCCATATAAAAAATCACGGAAACAAGTTCACTTACAGAGTAATTTGATGACATTATTACAGTGCGACCCCGGTATATAATACTACTCTTTGGTGCGACCCACCCACCACAGAGTACTTTTACAACCCGCGCCGCCATTTCTGATCCCATTCTTTATCCGCACGGGTTGTACATATAGTTCATAGAGGAAAGTAATACAATAGTTACAGAGTACATTGTATTATTATTTCCTATATAGGTACTAAATCCAAGATTCACCGTAGATTTTTAATTTAGCAAGATTGGATTGACTAGATTCCGGATCAACCTATGCAACCAATAAAATTTAAAACAAATAATATGTAATTATAGCGTAGCTACTTTGGGAGTGGGTAGGGTTAGTACTGTGAGGGTTGGTTGGTAGGTAGCCAAAACACTTTATGGAGATATATCTTCGTATATTGTCTCAAATTAACACAAGATAATAATTATTTATATCGGAGCAACAACTTAACATGGACGCGGTTGGTTAGCGAGAGAGTGAGGTAGGTGTGGGGGGAGAGGAACTCCCGTACCAATCAAACCAGTATTGGCCTGCGGGCGTTTACGGAACTAACATAACAGAAAATAAGTGCTAGCGGTACCTAACCGGCAGCAATGCATTGCGCTTAGGGCGCGATAGAGGGCGCTGTCTCGCTATATACTCCCCCTCCAGAGGATGAAAGCGTCCTCGCTCATTCGCTGGCCATACATTATCATTGTTACATACATTTACAGAAACACTACTTTGGTTAGACACATTATGACATTCATTATTTGAATCCACATTAGAATTGTAATTTCTATTCGTTACATAAAGATTAGGCGAGTACATACATTCCTCCCTATCAGACACATTATTGCATTTATCATTTAAATCCACATTTGAATTGTAATTTACATCGGTTACATAAAGATTAGGCGAGTACATACATTCCTCCCTATCTGACACATTATTACATTTATTCTCATTTAAGTTACGACGGGGACGGCCACGTTTCCGCAGGGTTCCCCTCAGGATGATACAGCGGTAACAATTCCTGCTTCACATCTAACACGAACATACACTGTTGCATTACAGCTGAAATAAATTGTACACCATTATCTGAAATAATGCGACGCGGTAGACCAAAACGTAGAAAATATTCCTCTATGAGTGTACGCGCGCACGCCTCAGCTGTCGCTTCTCGAAGCGGATATAACTCGACCCATCTAGTTGCGGTGTCCTCGACCAATAAAATCCATTTTTCATCCTTATCACCTGGAGGTAAGGGTCCGAATAAATCTATAGCAATAACCTCATTTCTCTGATTCAGGATCGGCGTCTGCAACAACCCTGGTGGCTTGTCGTTGGCAGCCTTGTAGCGCTGACACGATGTACACGTTCTGACATACTCGACAATGGCACGACGCATCCCTGGAAAATAAAACTTTTGAGCAACTCTTTGATATGTCCTCTCGATCCCTTGGTGACCTGCCAGAGGAGGGTCATGGCATTCTTTTAATACTTCTTCTCTTTGATCCACAGGTATAACTAATTGCGGTTCTTCTGTATCCGCATCCGGATTATAGCGATAGAGCACTCCTTGCTCCATAATATAACCTCTTCCCGTCCAACGATGAACATCAATTTCCTCTTCACTTTCCAGATTCCTAATTATCTTAGCAAGTTCAGGGTCTGCAAGCTGACCTGATCTTAACTCGGAGGGTCTCTTCGCAGGTAAGTCAATCGTTACTGAACATATCCCACATGCATCTGCGGAGTTCTCATCGCAGTTGGGACGGCTCAGGGTATCTGCTATTATATTTACCTTCCCTGGTGTATACTCATAATGCAAATCAAATGCTTGTAATTTCAGTGCCCATCTTACCAATCTGCCTGATGGTGATTTTACAGTCATTAGCCACTTCAACGGCTGGTGGTCGGTACCTACGACAACCTTATGACCATCAATATAAGAACGAAAACGTTCCACAGCCCAGACTATGGCTAAGGCTTCCCTCTCTGTTGTTGAATAATTTCTTTCTGCTTGATTGAGCAATCGGCTCGCATATTCAATAGGCCTTTCATCATTACCTTCTCCTTGTAGAAGTACTGCACCCAGAGCGTAGTTACTGGCATCAGTTCTGAGCACAAACGGTTTGGTGTAGTCAGGTTGGATGAGGATGGGTGGTGACGTCAGCAACCTTTTTAGCTCCTCGAAGGCTTGATCTTGCTCTGTCTCCCATCTCCATGGCTCATGTTTCCTAGTCAACTTTGACAGTGGTTCTGAAATTTTAGAAAATCCAGGTATAAACTTCCTAAACCAAGAAGCAGTCTGTAAGAAGGTTCTTAGATGTTTAAGTGATGACGGCTTCTTCATATCTAATACAGCTTTCACTTTTTCTTCATCAGGTGATATACCATCTTTAGATATCACGTGACCTAAATATTTGACAGTGTCTCGTGCAAAAACACACTTATCCCGATTCACCCTTAATTTAAATTCGTGCAGTCTTTCAAATACAGCGTGCAAATCCTTTATGTGGCATTCCATATCAGCCGATATTATGCAAAGATCATCCAAAAAGCTAAAATAGTAATATTCTGCAACTTCGGGCATGAGCAAAGACGATCAATTAAACGCTGAAATGTAGCTGGTCCATTCTTTAACCCAAATGGCATGCGTTTGAAGCGATAAGTGCCTGACGGTGTCGAAAAGGCAGTCTTATCTTTATCCCGGTTAACGGCAACTTGCCAGTACCCAGATTTTAAGTCTAAAGTACTCATAACACAACCCTGTTTTGTCCTTTGTAACAGCTCATCAATCTTCGGCATTGGATAAGTATCTGTTTTAGTAATACTGTTCAACTTACGGTAATCGACGCAAAAACGAAAACTTCCATCACGTTTAGGCACTAATAGTGCTGGTGCTGACCATGCTGACTCACACTCCTCAATGATATCCTCAGCAAGCATCTTCTCTACCTCGCGCTGCATAACCTCTGCGCGCGCTGGTGTCATGCGGTACGATGGAACAGCAACTGGCGCGTGTTCGCCGGTATCAATGAAATGCTCTGCATACTGCGTGGCTTCACCAGTCTCTCGGAACACATCACTGAAAGAGTTTATTAAATCATTAAGTGACATACTATCATTATCACAGTTTTTTGGTGTTGACTGTACCTCATTATAACCTTGTTCTAAATCCTCATAAAACAACCTGTACTTCCGGTGCTTCGTGTCCGAAAAGTACCATAATGATTTACCAAAATCAAAAACTAATTTGGCTTTGTTCAAAAAATCTATCCCTAATAAAGATTGATTGTTACAAGCATCTGGAAAAACAATAAATTCAGTTTCAATTATTTTATGTAACATTTTCACATTCACTGAGGTAACTAAAACCTCCATTTTCCTAGATAAACCATCTGCAAGCTTCACATCTCTAATTTGCTTTTCAAAACATTGACCACTTTTTATTAAAAAATTATACATTGATTGGCTAGCTACACAGCCTTTAGCGGCTGAATCCACTAATGCAATACCTTTCCCACCTAATATTTCGATATTTAATATTGGTCTCTTATTACCATTAGTGTAACCCCTATCATTACATACAGTTGACTCCCCCTGCATATTAACATTGGTGGTCTCACACGCATAAAACTTATTGTACTTATAACTACTACAATTTGGACATCTTGCTCTTATTATTCCTATTTCACCACAGCCATAACAATACAAATTTTTACTTTCCTTTATGTCTGTTTTCAGGGATCCATGATGCGGCGGTGCATATGACTGCGACGTACGCGACTGTGGCGGCGGTGGCGGCAATGGCCCACCCGACGGCGGCACCCAGTGCGACGAACCTTGCGGCTGCGATACCCGCATCGGCGGTGGCGCGGCAGACTGTCCCGGCGGTGGCACTGCGGACGACCCACGAAACTGCGCGGAGAATGGCCCACGCGACGGTGCACCCGGCGACTGCAAGCGCTCCTGCATCGCATCTTCTATGCTTCGAGCCTTCCTTATAAGATCTTCAAAACAAGACAATGTGTCCCTTTCTATTCTTTTTCTTATACGGACGTCTAACAACCCAAACGTCATATCCAATTGTACCTTCTGTGAGATGTCGTTTTCTGGTAATTTAGCAAATAAAGCGCGTACTTGTGCGACAAATAACTCTGTGTTTAACTTTCCTTGCTGCATACTATATAATTCTTTATATATTTGAAACGGTGCTCTTCGTTCCCCAAATGCGCTCCTCAGGCGATCTATTGCTTCGCTCCATGTTTTCGTATATTGTTTTATACCTTGCCACCAAGTTGCGGCGGAATGTGATAATAATAATGAAAGTCCTCTCAGTGCGTTTTCGTCGGAAACGTTGGCGGCAGTTTTAAAAATTTCGACTGCATCGATAAAATTCTCGACAGACTCGTTCTGCGAGCCACTAAACCTTGCACTACAAGTAATGAAATTAGCACCAACCGGGGCTGCGGCCCTGTCTGTCGGACAGCTCGTACTCCTCATAGTAAGCGACGGCTCCGTTTGTACCTGATGCATTACTGGTGTAGATGATCGTACTTCTTGTAATAGAATTTGACAAAATTCTGCTTGTGATTGCTGCAACTGTCCCATCAGTGCGGCGAAATGCTCCTGAGTCATTAAGATGGACGCGCCCGCGCTGATTCCCGTGGCACCTTCGGTTGCTGTTTCAGTCGCGGCGTCTTCATTGACCAACTCCTCGGCGTTAATTTCGGCCGGAATAATAGTTTCATTGAGGTTTGCCTCCCTCGGCAACGAACTTCGGCTCCTGGTTCTTGGCATTTTTCTAATAATTCGGTTTTCCAAACCCAAAATGGCGGCAGACCTTCGCGTCCACACCACTCACTAACACACGTTGGGCGATCACTTATAGCGTAGCTACTTTGGGAGTGGGTAGTGTTAGTACTGTGAGGGTTGGTTGGTAGGTAGCCAAAACACTTTATGGAGATATATCTTCGTATATTGTCTCAAATTAACACAAGATAATAATTATTTATATCGGAGCAACAACTTAACATGGACGCGGTTGGTTAGCGAGAGAGTGAGGTAGGTGTGGGGGGAGAGGAACTCCCGTACCAATCAAACCAGTATTGGCCTGCGGGCGTTTACGGAACTAACATAACAGAAAATAAGTGCTAGCGGTACCTAACCGGCAGCAATGCATTGCGCTTAGGGCGCGATAGAGGGCGCTGTCTCGCTATATAATGTATTTGTATGATGGTAGTATATCTTTTAAATTTAGTTGTATAATTTGTGTGCAGTCAGTTAGAGCAATTTTAAACTAAATCGTAGAAAAAAAATATGTATGGGACTTATAAATAAAAGGATATCTTTATTATTGAAAGTATGTACGTCAGAGCTTTTATTTGATATGAAAATATCTTTGTCATCAGAGTAGATTTATCGTTGTAATAAGTCCTAAGACCACTATAAAGTACATACACTCTCATGGTAGCTTTATTTGGTAGAATATGGTAGTATCGTATTGGCAACATTATATTTAGTAGTTTAATGACAAAATTGACAAAGTTAATGGTGATTGTTTTTAGAGATCTTTTTAAAAATATTTGATGAATGATTTTTTAGTGTTTAAAAGTTTTCTGACAGCGATAATCGTGCCAGACGATTTGGCTGGGCTGATAAGTTGCAGTTAATGTGGTATTAGTTTGTGTTGGTGCGTTTAGGACATTATTTTTACTAATTTCTATTTTCAAATTTATACTTAGTGTGTGATAGTACAACCTGTGCGGATAAAGAATGGGATCAGAAATGGCGGCGCATCTATCTACACTATTTGCGTCTATACTCGCACTTGTGGGGTGCGAGTATAGACGCAAATAGTGTACGAGCGAGAAGTAAATAGATGCGCCGCCATTTCTGATCCCATTCTTTATCCGCACAGGTTGTAAGTAAAATCTTTTCACTTGAGATCGGACTTATAGTGTGTAGTTTGGTGTGATAAGGATATTCTCTGTATAATTGTTGAAATAAAAGTGAAATAACTCTTGAAAATTGTTTTTATTGAAATTGGCTTCCTTCAGTAAAATTTGTTGAAGAACATTAGATTTCGTTATTATACAAATCATATCAAGTGAAATAATTGATTTTTATTTAGACTACAATAAATTTTAACGAAGGACAAGAAATAAATAACCTATTAAAAATTAAAATATATTAGTTGGTGGGGTCCTGGCTGGCTAAAAAAAAAGCAACATTTATGTTGTTGGGTCGCTTGTTAGATGTTATCACAAAAAGACTAGGAAGGGTCTCTACAAAGAGTAGTATTATATACCGGAAAGGTCTCTATTTCCTATATTTAAAAGTACTCTACATTTTGACAAATAATAATGTAAATCTTTATCTTATCTGTGGTCAACGTCATCAAATGTATAAACCGGAGATACACTATTCTAAACGTAGCATCGTGCGTGAATAGATTTTTTTTCTGAACTGTGGTACCACTGTTCATAATGAGTGAGTGAATGAGATCTCTTCACCAAATTCTGTGAATGGAAAACGACAGCTGTGCTGTCAACCGATTTAAAAAAACAAGAATTCAAACTGCAACGGTGAATAACAACATTTTACTTACAAAACAACTGCTATGAAATTGTTTGTTTATTTGTTCTTACCTAAACCTTACATAAACTGAAAGTGAGGAATTAATGAAACATATTGTGATTTATATTTGTTCTTCAACATGTTACAGAAATGGAAAGACATTCTTACAAACTGGGTAAGTTGACAAAGTCTGTTTCAGAAACGTTATAATTTTGCTTATCAATTCTCGTATTAATAATTTAAATAGAAAGTTCCTGAGTAACAGGGCACAATATTGTTACAGATAAACTGTTATTTCAACGAGTGCGAGAAAAGGGAGCAGTTTGTGACTTTAGAATCTCTGCTCAGCATCATATCACATTTACGCGAAAATCTCAACTTAGATGAGTCGAAGTCGTCCATCCTCGAGGCTCACACGGTCGAGGAGTTCGTGCAAGAGAAGTACCCGGCATTCTTGTTGGAGAATGGATCCGTGGAGGCGACTGTGGAGGACGAGACTTGTTACGTTGCATCCTTGCTTCTTTACTTCGTATGCGTTAATTCTAAGGATGTAGACATAAAGAATGCCATGTGCAGCAAGCTGGGCGGTGAGGATCAGGAGACGATACTGAGGTTCAGTAAATGTCTGATGGAATGTAGCCCCATCACTCTGAAGGATGTTAAGGCAGCTATTACTGGTGAGTTGTCTGTGATCTATCATAATAATAAAGATAATAAATTTTACTTTAAGTGAAAATCTTTAGGCTACTTTATAATTTCACCTATACATCAGTATCCCGGGAGGGAATCCTCTCTATACATCAGTATCCCGGGAGGAAAAATAAAAAAAATAATGGAGTCTTGCAAAGTTATTACTAATACTTGTTAGATATTGAGGGTTCATGAAAGGATATGGGAAATAATTAATGATTCCTATGCAGGCAGGGGCAGCTGCATGCATTAAAAGTTTGCTGAGAATAATAATACCTTGTTTGTAGACTTGTTATGTTGTAAAGACTTCCTTAGAAATATGAAATTTTCTTTCTGTGTAAACGCAAAGAACATCCTCTTTGTTGGCTCAAGTGCTGGCCATAAACATGTTCTGCTGTATTTTTTAGGACTCTGTCCCCCCTGAGTATTTATCACTGTGTCACCACAGTTGTAGGATCATTGTCCTTTGTTTTATTTGTTCCAAAATCAACATATACATTTTCTGTTAATTAACTAAAAAAAACATCTTTTCTTGTTTTGCCAAATCTTGACATTTGAATATTAGGGGGACAAGGCCTAACGCAATATAGCAAAAGCTTATTTACTCAGAACTATCATATTTGGACCTTCCTCATGTAATTTTTTGGGCTATAGAATATAATAACATAAAGTCCCTTTGTGTATATTAATAATGTTTATGTAGTAAAAGCTGTACATATTGTCCCTGATTCAATAAATTGGTAACTATAGTCCATTCAGTATGTGAAGGTGAATAGGACAGTTAAAAACATTTCGTACCATATATGCATCCAACTTTCTACAAACAAAAATATTAAGCTGTAAAATTATTAACTTTGTTATGTTCTCATTTTCTAAAATAACAAGTATTAATCTTTGTCAATTAATCTGAATAAGAACTTATGATAAAAAATATCTTATAAATTGCATAATGCGCTAATCTGAATTTTTGCTCATAGGGATTGACACAAACAATCGCAATAAGTCAATAATTGGTATGGCAGCCACCTTTATTGCATTAGGGACCAAGAACTGGTAATTTCTCTTGGTGACGAAGGTGGTTCCGACACGTCAAGCAAGAATTGTTATTTATTCAGATGAATAAGATGCATATTATTTTTTTATTAATCATTTATTGCGTTTGTACCACTAAGAATATTTACATACTGTATTCCAAATCCAGATTGATCAAATTCATAGATAAAATTTTGATTAAGTTTAAAAATCAAACAAATAAAAAGTCAATAAGACATCTAAAGAAAATATTCTCGATTCTTAAATATATCAGTTAGGTTTAAAAATAAATAAATAAATAAATGAAACTATATAGCATTGATTGATTTTTAAAATACTTATAATTATAAAACATCTTAGTTTTTCATGTGATGGTTGTCAAATGGGACGGATCATTTGATAGTAAGCAATTGCCACCGCCCATGGACAAAGACAGTGTAGTCCCAAATGCCCTACCAACTTTTAAAGGCCTCCGGTACCCTCACTCAAAACACAGCGTAGGTGCTGCCTAACTTTTTTCTGTATGACAATGATTTTTTTTATGCGATAGTTGGCAGACGAGCAGAAGGATCGTCTTATGGTAAGCGATTGCCGCCGCCCATAGACACCCGCGACACCAGTGCAGTCCCAAGTGCCCTGCCTACCTCTAAACCCCTCCCCTTTCCCCGGATTGGGCCTCCGGCACCCTCACTCACGCATCGAAATACAACACAGTGCCTCTTCACGCCGGTTTTCTGTGAAGCCGTGGTATTACTCCGGTTGACCTGGTCCCATTCATGCCGAAGGGTGGCTCCCAGGGTCCAAATCCCACAATCCCATTATCATAAGGTAACTTAATCCCATCATCAGAGGCATGCGGCGCCGATCGTGTGGAGGCGAGCGGGTCCCGCGTGGTGTCGGAGACGCCTCCCGCGCTGCGCTCGCTGCACGGCGAGGTGCGCCGCCTGCAGGCCGCGCTGGACGCAGAGCGCTTCGACCGCAACTACCTGCAGGAGGAGCTCGCGAGAACCAACTTGAGGGTTGAGAAGCTTGGTAAGTTAATCTTAGAGTGAGGCCCCATTATTGCGTTATAATACAATAATAATAATTTAATTTATTTCAGATAAAAATCCATACAATCTTGTTAGTAAAGTTCTTATTACTACGTTAGCTGACACACTAAAATTATACATTATCCTTACTCGTAATACGCGCGAGTTGAGAGTTGGCGTACTGCACGCGATTTCGAATTTTCAACTGTCACGCGTCATGTGGACGCAATATATTGCCTGCTAGTATCTCGCCAACACCCTTATGGCTTTACCCGCGTAGGATTTGACGCGAATTCACCCGCTTGGACAAGGCCTATATTAATTACGCGTTAACGCGACGCAACGCAAGCGAAACGCACTAATGGGTCATGGGTCACCGTGAGTGTCGGGCCCCACTAGTGCGATACTGCGCCGTTTTGCATACATTTTTGCAATATGTAAACCTATTACAATAAGATCAGAAATAAATACAAATGCAGGAACTAGGCAATTCCTCCTTTTTTGAAGTCGGTTTGAAACCTGTCTGATCCCATCCGTTAAATCTTTCAAAAATTACAGCAAACGACAAAGAACAGTACAAACTTGAGATAATGAATCTCAAAACGAAGATATCCATGTGCTGCGGCCAGGAGTCTGACAACAGAGCCGGCGACGTCGCTGCTGAGGGCACGGCGAAGCTGATGCGACAGTTGGAGGAAACCGAAGAGCGCCTGGTACAGACGCAAGGACATCTGGAGGACGCCCAGTATGAGCGAGACACGTACAAGGCTAAGGTGGGTTACGTCATCAGCTCATACTATTCCCGGGAGCGGTATACGACTCTACTACCGCTACTACTACCGCTCTATCTTCTTGTTAGAAGGAGTGGTAAAGTTCATAGTTTCTTGTCTTAAACGTTCTACACCAGATCCGTAGAGCTCTCTCAATAAATACATGATGCGAGTTTTCTTGCCGCGAAGATTGAGCGGCAGATTGAGCTATTCCCGGGAGTGGTGTACGACTCGTTACGTTATTGGGTGTCCTGTTACGTTATACATTAGAGAAGGGTTACCGCGGCAAGCGCGATGAGCGGTACGGTCAAGTCCTGGTATTTGATGAACTTCCGTTATCATCTCAGCGTGACAATTGGCGTTCGAAACCGTTGCTGGTTTCCGATATAAGATCTATGACCGCGATCATTATAATCCTGTATTATCGCAGCGATAACTGGGGTGTCCAATTAGGCGTTTCCCAGGTGGATGCAAAGATCCGTGAAAAGTTACATGAAATTGTATATTATATTGTTTAAAATTTTTAAGTGTAACTATTGTACCCCATAGATCAATGAGCTAAAACAAGAGAGAGACAAGTGGTTATCGCTAAGCCAGCAAGAATCGGCGCGGGTAACCCACCTCACTGAGGAGTTGGACACGGAGCGCCGCCATGTGCAGTCCCTCAGGGATCTGGTGACGGAGCTGCGGCAGCACAACCATCTGAACAGGCTCGACTCGAGCCAACTGGAGTGCGATGACCCTGACGCGAGCATACACTCGCTGCAGCATAACTCATGTGAGTGTTTCAAATGTGACTCGCGCGTGAATTAAATATGCTGTGTTTACATTGATTTAGTAATTTTCCGAACCTATAAAAATATAGAGAGACTGCTCTTTTATTTTATTAGTACCTACATTAATTATTGGTTATTTTTCAGCTGTTTGTAGCGAAGCGTGCGCCAATGTGGTAGAAGTGCAGCTGAGTGAAGAGAGAGCTAAAATTGTTGTCCTGAAACAACATATTCAGTCATTGCAGGTAAGAGTGGCACCGAAAACGAACCAAATCTGAGTAAAAGTTTGTAAAATCTGAGTAAATAAATAATAATTTATTTCATCATGAAATATTACAGGATCAACTAAGTGAGTTGACACAAAAAAGTGAAGGCGAAAGGCAAACGTTCGAAAGGATTGTTTCCGATAAAGAAAATGATGTTTTCAATCTAAAGCATCGCATCAATGAAGAGATTGAAGAGAAAAATAACTTGACCATACAATATAGCGACAACTTAAGCAAACTCAATAACGAAATCAATGAATTGGAACAAAAACTGAAGGATAACAATAATCAGTGTCGACTAATTGTTGAAATAAAAATGCAAGAAATAGCTACTCTACAAGAAGATAAACTTTCTCTATTACAAAGTCTTACAGATGAAACAAATAAGTTGGAGAATGACATCAAAAGCCTCAAAACTGAATTAGACGCAGAGAGGAATTCAAAAGCTAAAATGAAAGATGATTATGAGAATCACATCATGAAGTTGAATGAAAAGGTTTTGAATAGAAATAATGAATTGGTTGAATTACAAAATAGCATCTTTGAAAGAAGCGAACAAATTGAGGCCCTCCATTTAGATCTTCGAAAGGAAAAGCAGGCGAAAGAAGAACTCATTGCAAAACATCGTGATGAGTTTGAGGAAATCAACGCAAGGTTGGCGCAAAGTGAAAATATATTGCAAAGAAAGAGCGAAGAGATGGAAAATTTAATTGAAAGACTTGCATATAATTTTGAAGTTATTAAGGAATGTGAAAGAGAGATAGAGCATCTTAAGTATTCCTTGTCTGATCAAAATGAAAATATTAAGATTCTGGAGGATACTAAAGTAAAGTTAATGGAAGAATTAAGTCTACGTGATAGCAAAATTGAAGAGCTTCACAAAGATATTGATAATTTGAAGAATGTTTATAGCGAGAAAAAAGATAAAATGAACCACGAATTAGACTCTGCATGTGCTACTGTAAATACACTGCAAATGCAATTAAAGGATGAACTACAGTACAAGATTGGTCTACAAAATGAACAAGCTAATCTAGAACATTCGAATTCTGTGTTGTTAAACGAAGTTGAAAAGTTAAAAATAGAAATAAATAAATTGCAACTTGAAATGCAAGATAAAGATAAAACTATCGAAGGAATGGACTTATTCTTACAAGAAGAGAAAAGAATTATCGAGAAAGTTAAGTTGGAGTGTCAGAATTTGAATGAGAAGGTCAAAAATATGTCTGACGAAATTATGACCAAAAACAATGAAATAATGAAAGTTGAAAATATACTTCTCGACGAAAGAAAATCTTTCGAAGAGAAACTTCGTGCTAAAGATGGTGAACTTCATAAAAAAGATGAGATCATTCAGAACATAACTAAAAACTTAAACGCAGAAGTAGAAGTTAAAGCCAATTTAGAATTGCTTTTAAATACTGAAAGAGATAAAATGTCTCATGAACTAAACGTAAAAGATAAAGAGATAACTGAATTACTGGAAAACAGTATTAAATTGAACCATACAATAGAACAAAGCAGAAAATGTACGTATTTGTGCTGTAACATTTCTTTAAAAGTATATTTTTTACAAATTTTTAAACATAGCGATTTTCTTTTACAGGTTTCCAGATTATAGAATCTAAATTAGAAGAAGAAACACTAAAATGTACACATCTCGAGAAAAGTTTTGATGCTCATACATCGCGATTGATGCATAAACTAAACATTACTGAAAAAGTAATTAAAGAGCTGAAATCAAAATATAAGAAAGCGGATGAAGAAAAAGTTCTTCAAATCCAATTATTAAAATCTGAGATTGTCAATCTCAATAGGATGGTTGATTCAGAAAGAAGTAAAATTTCTCAAGCCCAGAGGGAAAGGGATATGCTATCTGAAAAGTTATCACAAGAAACGTCCTACAGATTGAATTTTGAGAAAGAATATCAAAATCAAATGATCCGGTTTAACAACTACTTATCTGAGCATGAGGCACGTCTGGGCGACGAACAAAAATCTAGGCAAAAAGAGATGGGTGACAAAATTCAAGCATTTGTGAAACAGTATGATGAAAAGTGTGCAGGTAAGTTTTATGATCTATATTTTTTCAAAATACTTACGAAATAATATTACAGAATAAATATGGTATTTCAGAAATAATATCTTTGGAAGAAAAGATAGAAAGTCAAATAAATGATCACAAAAAACTGACAGCTAAAAAAGACGAGGAAATCAAAGAATATAAGGTGCAAATTGATGAATTTAAGAAAAAGTACGACAATTTAACAGAGGAACTTAAAAACGAAGTTGAAAACAGACAACAAACAATTCAAGTTTTACAAAAAGAGAACGAACAGCTACACTTCACAATCGAAGAAGATAACATCAGTCATGAGATGTTAAAGAAAGAGAAAGATGAGGCGATAGAAAAGTTAGAAGAAAGGCTTAGAATTACGGGCGACCAGCTAGAATCCATTCAAAAAGAATTTGAAGACAGTACATTTACATTTGAAAAATATAAGATAGAAGCACAAAACAATCTGAAATCTAAAGATATTGAGATGAATAAACTTAGAGCCGATCTAAGTGAACTTGAAGATCGTCTAAAACAAAATCTTCAGGAATCTGAAGAAGTTAAAACCCAATTGATTGACCAACTTGTAAATCTAAAAGAGAGGTGTAAGCAAGTTGAATTGGCGCATCGTGAAGACAGGAAGACATACATGGATGACATTTTTGAGGAAGAAGCTAAAAATAATAGTATGGCTACCGCCCTTAACAATTTAAAGGACGAACTTATAGAGGAAAAGAATGCCCGAATTAAATTCCAAACCGAAAGTCATCAACTACAAGATGAAATTCGCTTGCTGAAGCAGCAGTTGTCTGAAGCTCAAACTGCTTACAGTTCTCTTAATGAGAACAATAAGGCTTTATTAGATGAAAAGGCAATACTGACCCAACAGCTGATTGAAGAGAAATCAACAAGAAAAATCGTTGAGGAGCAAAAAGATCTGCTTACAGAAGAGAAAACATCTCTGAGACAGAAGTTTGATGTTGAGTGGGTATTAAAGAACGGCCTTCTAGAAGACAAAGAGCGTCTTACGCAGCAGCTGGTTGAGGAGAAGTCTGCTAAAGAGCTGGCTGAGAAAGAGAAGGAGAATATGACGGCGCAGATTTTAGAAGAGACTAAAGCTAAAGAGAATCTTATTCAAGAGCTCTATACTGTGATGCAGGAGGATATGACTTTACGGCAACAACTTAAACAAGTGGAGATGGAAAAGCAAAAGTTGAAAAGTGATAACGAAGCTTTATTTAACACTATAAATGAAGAGAAAGGTGTTAAAGATGAACTTGTGAATGAGAAAAAATGTTTAGTTAATGAGGTAGAAATCGTTAAGCGAAATTTAGCTGAAGTCAAAGACTTAAATGATCGACTTAAAACTGATATAAATCGAATGACACTAGAGAAGGAAGCTCTACTGAATTCGTTGCAAGAAACTAAAGTATATTGTGAAGAACTGGAAATGGTAAGAGACAATCTTCTGAAATCGATTGACGAGTTTAAAGACAATTGTGAGAAGCATATATTGGAAATTAAAGAAAAGCAAGAGGAGTTAAACACGGTGAAAATGGATTTAGAACATGTCAAATCAAGCAAAGACAGTAAGTAATAGTAATTACACGCAGTGAAATTTTATGAAATTTTTTGGCCGTGTGGTCCCCGGCAGATGGCCGTGTGGTCCCCGGCAGAGTAGAATAGGCCACCCTCACTCGTACCGAGGTGTCGTAAAAGGCGACTAAGGTGAAGCTGCTGCCATGAACATCAGCACCCAGAGAAGGAAAACTCTGCATTTATATCAAAACCCTCGCCAACCCGTCTGCCAAGCGTGGTGAGTATGGCAATTACCCCTCACGTGACCGAGGGAGGCCCGTGCCCCAGCAGTGGGGACTTAAATGGGCTGATGATGATGATGATGATTTTTTTTTATTTTAGCTAGGCGTCCAATAGCACAAAATACGTAGGACACATTCGGTTTTCCATACAAATGAGAAGTTTAGAGTTGATAAAACTTAATTATTTTGTTTTAAAAAAAATGTATTATGCTAAAAAACCTTTATATCGTTTTATAACTTAATATGTAGGTATAGTTTTTGTATCTTACGGTTTTATAATATTCCTCAACAATTAATTTTGCAGAGTACAAGGAAAGTAATAAACAAGTCACGTCCGTCCTCTTAAATGGCGTAGATAAACTTTTGAACAAACTGAAGAAAGAGGATATAACCAATGAGGTACTGAAAAAAATAATAAGCATAGACAACTCTGAGATTTTGTCTATGAAAGAGAGATGTGACTTAGTGGTAAATATTGCGGAAACTCTTACAACTGAGTTGTCCATGAGGAAGAACCTAGAAGTCGCATTGGAGCATGAGAACACGGCTTTGGGAGAATTGAGACAGATGTTAAGTCTGAAAGAGATGCAAGTATTGGAGTTGCAAACGGACGTCAATAGATTGCAGCAGATTGTCAACGAAAATAAGATTGGTAAGTTGTAGTCTATAAAAACATTACCCTGCTTCTGATACCCAAACACTTATTCGTACTCATTGCTCCAGCTGCGACTTGCTCGCGCATCTAACACTTTCCTGTTGTCAGTCTTTAATAATGACGACCTCAAAGGTCCCGTGGTTAAGCTATTGTGCTCAAGCTCAATGTAGGATCCGGATTCGCGATCGGTACACTAGTACGTATTTTGTCAGGGCTCGAGACAAAATTAAAATTGCTGTTATTTATTTTAGAAATGTCAAAACAAAAAGAATCCTACGCGAATGCGTTCGACACGAATGCGAGAAACATAAAAACTTTACAAGAAGAAAATCAGTCCCTAGTTAACGAGCTGAACGATGTTAAAGTCCAACTTGAACAAAAAGTGCATTCTTTACAAGAAAAACTAACAGATAACGAAAATTTGACTGACAAGTTGAAGAAAACATATGAGTGTCAGATAGAAAACTTGAACGTTATGGTGGCTAAACTTAGCAACTACCTAAAAGATAAAACGACGGAGCTAGAAGCACTGAGAAGGGACAAAGAGAAATTGCAAGAAGCTATGGATGATAGTTCAAAAGGTAAATGAAACGTAAAATATAAACTAATGACGAATTATGTGATGGTGACACATTCACGCGCACTATTTAAGGCTTTTATTTTACGCACCCCAAATTAAGTGATAATAATAGCTGATTTAATTGAAATCACAAAGGGTATGATTCGAAGTTCGTCTGCGAGAATTGGGACTGTATTCCAAAATAATACTCGAAACATGTTTTTTTTACAATTAGTCTATCGGCTAGCGTTTATACAATTTAACGGAAGGTATGGAATCACATATTTTGGAATATACGTCTTTGTAATGATTTCAATAAGTGATATAAGTTGCACGCGTTCTAGCTCCGAATCATGCCAAACACCACCTCACCAGTTCCTGATTCTTTCAGACTATCTCTATATCCTCAAGTGGTTAGTCTAGCTATGAACTATTTACCTTTTTTTAGTTATAAAGTCTTTGGAAGATGAGGTGAAGTCGCAAAAACAAAACCAAGATAAACTAGTAAGCGAATTCGAGTCTGAAAGGCTTGTACTGAAGAATATGGTTATTGTGACAGAGTCTGTAATGGAAGATCAGAAACAGAGCTTGATTACTGCTGTATCTGAACATTTGAAAGCCAATGAGATCTTAAAGGAAGAAAATAGAGCATTAAAGGAGGCAATGGAGACACAAGATAAGGTTACTGGAAAGAAGGTGCAGGAAAAGGAGACGTTATTCGAAAATGCTCTAAAAGAATTGACTGAGTTACAAAGTGAGAAAGAAAACGTCAAGAAAGATTTCGAGTTGGAAAAGCAGAGTCTGATGCATGAGATTGAAGTTCTGAAAAGGGATTTGAGCGGGAAAGTGTCTGTGATAGAAATACTTGAACTTCAACACCAGGAATTGACGAATTCAATGCAAAAATACAAACATGGTAAGTTACGTTCTCGGCTTTGTTTTATTTGCCATTGTATTTGAATATCAGTTATGAACTTTAGTCCTTTTCCATTTCAGAAATGGCTAGTTTAGAAGCAAATAACAATGAAATGAAGATCAAACTAGACGCGCAACAAATTGAAATCACAGATAAAGTTCTTAAACTTTCAAGAGATTTCCATGAGCAGGTTGAAATAAATGAGAAACTTAAACTAGAACTGGAAGAGAAGAAAAATATAGAACTGAGAGTTCAAGATTTATTCAATGAATTAGAAATACAAACGCTGGCTTGCGACAATCTGAAGCGTGAAAAATCTGATTATGAGACTAGAATATCAGAGTTGAAAACGAAACTTGATTCTAAAACACTGGAAATGAATAAAGAAGTGAAAAAACTACAAGAGGATAATTTGAACTTAAGAAACATCGTTGAGGAGAACAAAACAGGTAATGTACTTATTCACAAATTCTACACGTTATTTAACACAAAATCTTAAAATTGTTGTCTAGATTGTAAAGTAATTTTTTAATATTTTTTTAGAAATCGAAAATTTGGAGCAGATTATAAAACAGGAAAAAGAACAAAATGTCCAAATTCGATCAAGCAGTAACGACGACCAACTGAATTTAAATAACAAATGTTCCATATTACAAGAATACCAGACGAAAGCTGAAAAACAGTTGGAGATATTGCAGAAAGACATAGTGACGTTACAGGAAGAAATCGTAATATTTAAATCTAAGGTACACACTTGTGAGGAGGATTTAAAAGGTAAAGATAAAATTATAAAGGAAAAGGAAGAAATTATAAATACAGTAAAAGAAGAGTTGTTGGAATTTAAGGCAGTGAAAGAAAAACTTCAGGCTGAGTTAGAACCGAAAATTGCTGAAGTATATGAATTAAGACAGAAGTTAGATCGAGTTACTGATGAAAATGTTATGAAGGCATTGAGGAGCGAGGAGTGGGTTAAAGCTATTGGACAAAAAGAAATGTGTAAGTTATTTTAACATATATAGACTTTGACTTGACTTTGACTTGACTTTGACTTGACTTTGACTTGACTTTGACTTGACTTTGACTTGACTTTGACTTGACTTTGACTTGACTTTGACTTGACTTTGACTTGACTTTGACTTGACTTTGACTTGACTTTGACTTGACTTTGACTTGACTTTGACTTGACTTTGACTTGACTTTGACTTGACTTTGACTTGACTTTGACTTGACTTTGACTTGACTTTGACTTGACTTTGACTTGACTTTGACTTGACTTTGACTTGACTTTGACTTGACTTTGACTTGACTTTGACTTGACTTTGACTTGACTTTGACTTGACTTTGACTTGACTTTGACTTGACTTTGACTTGACTTTGACTTAAGCTTAGTGTGTTATTTTATCAAATATTGACAGTCTGATATGCGCTAAACAGGTGGCAAAGTTGCTGATTTTGTAATGAAATTACAATTTTTAAACGGAAACATTTCTTTCTTTCAATATTCATACTCGATTTACTAAAAAACGGGATGCACCGACAATGTGATTAGATCTTAGAATAATAACCTATAGAAACCTTGTCCTCGCGCTAATTTTGAAGGTTCATATTTGGAGCCAGATATGGCTCCAAACGCCCGACCGCTCCGTAGCCTCAAATGTCAAGCGACCCGAACGCATCTCGCGAAAATAAATTAATTATGACGGTTTGTTCAGTTAAATTGTGTCACAACTGCTCTGATAAACATAAAAAGATTATTAACGTCACTTTCCACAGGCTAGTTTTCAATATTTCATTGTTTAATGTAATTATTTAAGCGAAAATAAAAACGTTTTGTTTCCATGATCAGTATTGCCCGATTGTGAAAATATTTTTTCCCATTTTTACTGACTGATATGTGTTTAAATTGTTTAAATCGAAAGTTGAGAAGTACAGTCAGCCACACATCAGGTTACCACAATCTGTCAAATGTCCTCAATTGATATTGAATCAAACGTGTTTGACATTAAAGTGAGAATCGATTGAAAACATTTGACAGATTTGTATACATTGATGTGTAGTCAGCCACACATCAATGTATACAAATCTGCGTATACCTATTGCGTATTGTTGTTAAAAAGATTCCTATCGATACAGTTATTGCTGACAAGTGGGTTAAAATCATAAGGCTGAAGTCGTGGAGAAGGCTTAAGCCTACCAAAAATACGCGTATATGCTCAAAACATTTTAATAATGATGAAATCAATCAATAATAATTTTCATTTTTTTCCATACATTTCAACATCTGTAAATAATAAATTATTAAAAAATTACGTGTTGTTTTCTTCTTTTTTTATCGTAATAAAACGATTCTCGTAATACAATAACTCTACATTACGTTTCCGTACCATACCTAGCTACACATATTTCACGATACATAGATATGTATTATTCCCAAAAACAAATAACTATATCAAGCGGCCGCGGCCGCCAAATAATATCCCCGCTTTCGTGGAAACTGCACCTTCACTGACAACATTACAAATGTCTATGTGTGCGAGTCGCCGCGTGATTTTTGCTTCACTTTTGACAAAGCGCTAGTATGAAGACATTCCTTCTATAGGTTATTATTCTAAGGATTATATACAACTTTACACATAATTCGTAATTGTTTGCAAGAACGGTAATGGGGTCAGTAGTTTTCCCAGGATTTATTTATGTTTTTTCTTACAGTTGCCGCCGGATCCTCCGAAAAGACGGGGAGTCATAAAAACTCTGGCCCTCCGGAAAAGGATTACCGCGACTTCCTACATCAGGTAGATAACACTACTTCAGACCTTACTCACTCATCAATGGAAAGCATTAAGACTATTTCAGATTTAGAAAAAATCATCCACGACAAGAACAGGACGATTACAACCCTGCAAAGTGATATCACTTTCCTGAAGTCTTTGATAGCAGAGTCCGAAAACAAGTTACTAGACGTCACAAAGGAACTTGAAGTAAGCAAGGAGAACTGTCATCAACTCTCCGCGCAACTCAAGAAAATCGTACATCAAAAGAACGAAGAGATAGCAGAACTTAAAAAGCAAGTCAACAAAACAGAAAATAGGGCTACACAAATCATCAAAGTGTCGGCGAAGTATCAAGCGATTATACTAAAAAGAATAGCAGAAATTAAGTCCAATACGGTACTGAAAGAGTTGACAAACTTTGGCAACACCGCTAACGGCGACAACGATTTACGAAGAAGTCTAAACGCGGGTACGATAACAATGGAGGACCTCGAAAACTTCCTGGAGACCACAGACAAACACTTGAGGCGGTGTTCCGAAAAGCAGATCGCGTTGCAGAAAGAAAGAGACAGGTTGACTGAGGTGAACAGAATAAACGAGTCAGAGATAATCAACTTGAAGAAGTTTTTGACTGAGTTGTCTGTCAGTTTTAAAACTTTCAGTTCAGTGAAGGACTTGTACGCGCAGAAGTTTAGCCGCGTCGTGTCGATGCAGAGGACGGTGAGGCGGGAGATTTTGAATCTGGATGGACATATAAATGACGCGACTATGTGTAAATTGGAGAGGGGATACGCCGCCGTCATGCAGGACCTGTCGGAGTGCGTAATGAATATGGAGCGATGGGTGGAGCGGTGTATAGGGAGGACGATCTCTCCGGAGAAGATAAAGCAAGCGTTCACCGCCGACGAGGAGCGCGCGTCGTTCGCCTCGACGACCTTCCAGAACGCGAGCTTGGAGGTGCAACTGGAGGAGCTAGAGAACTCGTTCCAGAAGCTTCTGGAGGAGGTGGTTCGCGCGCAGAAGGGCGACGGCGCGAAGGACGCGCAAGCCCTCACGGTGTTAGAGGTGCGCGCCGAATACGAGGACAAACTCAACAGAATGAAGGCTAAAATGGTCAGTATACTACCCCTCCTGTCTTTGATATTGCTCTATCAGTTCGTGTGGTGGTTTTACCTCCAGATGGACCACTGAGTGGTGTGGCTTGTTTGTTATCGACTTATAAAGTCAGCTATTTATTGAATAAAGTATGTTTTAATGGATACTTTTTGTTTTATTTCTTAGTTTTTGTTTTAGTGTTCATTAAAACATAGACCACCCTATTATAAATCGCGATCTAAAGTTATTACCGTACTAAAGCTCATGCCATTTCGTCCCAACACGCAATGTTAAAAAGGGCTGGCACGAATTTTGTTTTGGGACTATCCTTAGTTCGCGATTTGTAATAACGGGCAGAGTGGTAGAGTAGTAATGCTTGATTCGGCGGAGATAGCAAGGTAATTATGTTGATTTTGCATGGTATGGAAGCATGCGGTGCACGGGTCTTTCTTATTGCATGTTTTTTGTTAATGACTTTGGTTGAAATATTTTGAAATTTTTCAGAAACAACTGTACCAGGAGCAGATAGCTGTATTCAAGGAGAAGCAGAAGGAAGAGACGTCGTTGCTAGAGCGGGAGCTGGCGAAGGCTCGGGAGAGGATGGCGGAGATGAGCAAGGCGTACGAGGAGCACATCCGCGCGCTCACGGCCGAGCTATGGAGCGTGGGGGAGAAATTCCTCACGAAGAAGGACGAGGTTGATTGGCTGCGGAAGAGGCAGCGGTCCGGCTCGCTGATGTCGCTACAGCACGTGCACTCGGTGAGTAAAAGTTTTTTTAATGGGGGCTATCGTGTGTGAAAAATTCGCAAGATGGCGTGAGGCCATCTACAACGTGATTGGGTATTTTTAGCCGTGATATGTCAAATTGTCAATTAACGAATAAATCAGCCAATGATGTTGATGTTGTACCACGGTTCACACGCACCCCATATTGTGGATATTTCACACGTGATAGCCCCCATTACGCTTACACTTACAGTGCGACCACGATCAGAAAGCACATCAGTGACATTGACAGGGACACGGTAAAATGTTAGTTCCGACTTTTGCCACGTGCCAAATAACAGTGATGGGACTATACAACCTGTGCGGATAAAGAATGGGATCAGAAATGGCGGCGCATCTATTCACTTCTCGCTCGCTCACTATTTGCGTCTATACTCGCATCCCACGAGTGCGAGTATAGACGAAAATAATGTACGAGCGAGAAGTGAATAGATGCGCCGCGATTTCTGATCCCATTCTTTATCCGCACAGGTTGTACACATGAAATTAAATTTTCAATGATTTCCGTCGTTGCGTGCGTGATACCAGCGCTCAATCGAGCGTGAGCAGGACGCGGCTACGTCAATAATTCATAAACGGAAAATCCGATAGATGGCGTTATGTAGGCGTGAGGTCCAACTTCGACGGCATTGGTTATTTTCTACGTAACAACGTCATTTTGACTATAGTCTGGACAACACCGCTGTACCGCACCTTAGGTATGCGCGGCGAGGTGTAAGTCTGCCGTCGTTGATCACGGCGGCCTGTAGTGTTATCTCTTCCGGACTGTCTATATCAGACGCACATGAGACATAATATCTAAAAATGGATCGTGCTTTATATCGAGTTGTCAAGGCAGTCATTTTCAAAGTGGCCGAATATTTTAGAAAGAGACAAGCAGACAAAGATAGTTTTAAAATGAGATACAACTTCAAAAACTCAAACCAAAATTGTAACTCTCTGTAAAGGAGAAACAACATTTTTTGTTTATTTCTTCAACATAAATAATTATTTCTTCTGCCAAGTTAATAACCGACTTGGTAACATAGATCTCACAACTTCTCACGGTAGTACGACTGACTTGGACTTTTTGACAAGTTCTGTTTTTTTTAGTGTAATATTCTCAATAAAACATTCTTGACATCGTGACTGTTAAAAGCTGACATAGCTACAACTTCAAACTTCCTAAAAATAATACTTTTTAATTGAAGGTCCGTATCTAAGGAAAAATATTAAAGAGATTATATTTTCTTTACATGTACCTATACAGCGTCAAAATATTGTACTTGGATATCTTCAGATCTATTCAACAGTATGAATCTCTTATGAGTCCATGATCTTTCCTGTCCGCACCCCGCTTCCCCTTGCATACCTAAGGCGCGGTACAGCGGTATTGGCCAGACTATAGCTGATGATAGCGTGGCGTCTCCCAACACATCCAGACCAGAGTAATTTTTAAAAGTGCGTTTTCTGCAACTTTATAAAAGAATCGAAATTGGGACCTTCCGCGTTTAGCCATAATACGCCAGGGCGCCATCGAGGTCGTCATGATTTCGCTATGAATGAAAAATAAACTGAAATATGTTTTTTTTTTCAGTCGGGACTTATGCCGCCCCAGGAGGAGCCGTCCCGTCCGTCCGACACGCACTCCCTGCGGTCTCTACCAGTCAACAATAATCCCAATCCTAACACTAAGAAGCGCGGTGAGTGGCATAACAAAGTAAATGTAGTACTGTTGCTAATATTGAATATGGTAACACTGAAAAGTGTTGAACAGTTTTCCAAATTCATCTCGCGAAATGCAAGATTTTTCTAATACTAGAGACAGCAAACGAGCAAGGAGATTACCTGATGGTAAGCGATTGCCGCCGCCCATGGATTCCTAGTAGCACCAATAGAGACCTCTCTTTCTATCTCTCCCACGGCACAAAATATTTATAGTAAACGTATGCACTCGAGGCAGACGGTGGAGTATATTATTCATTAATTATGAATAAGACACCGACTGGTTTGAGTATTTGGTCCTAGTTCTTTTCCCTTAAACCTGTAGCAGCTCGGCACGCACGATAAGGATTATCTCCAAGACCTACTGTTATCTCTGTCACGTACGCTATGTCTCAATGGCACGCACAAAATTGAATGGTTTTGCGAATCTGTTTTTGTAGCGCTCAAACTACCCGACCATATGACCAAAAATAGATGAAATGTTTTTTGTAATTTTTATAATTATTTGTAATTGTTTTCTCATGGAACTAACTGGGTATATTCCTCTAAGGCCACTATTTTGGGGTGGAGGGTTGATTATCTGAGATACAGGAACTATCCTAGTTCAGATATCAACCCACCATAATTACATATTGTTCTGTATAACTAAATACCCATATTGTTCTGTATTTACCTGTGTATTTATGGTGAGAAATAAACTTTATCTTATATCTTATCTTATAGATCTGACCACGTATGTGATACGATGTGACGTCAGTCATCTCTAGTATATAAGCCTTGGAGATGTTCTCACATCATGCATTTGCATTATCAATAATAAACCATTTACGTATATAAAACCGGGTGCATCATTTCTTCCGGGCCACCATCTGCCTCCCGGCGGACTGGTGGCCTACCAACTATATCTTACGGTCCCCGGCATAAACCTACTAACCATTTTGAAGCACTTAACTATAATATAATATAATTCTCACAACATCTCATACGTTCACCTGATTCCATACTAAGTAGCTTAAGCACTTCTGTTACAGATATCAGACAACAGAGGAACACAAATATATACTTAAATACATATATTACACCCAGACGAACAAACACAAGTGTTCATCGCACGAATGTTTGTCCAGGGTGGGGATCGAACCCACGACCTTTGACGTAAGAGGCAGGGTCACTACCAATTGCGCCATCCGGTCAGTCAAAACTGTCGCTATATCAAAATGGACAACATTTCAAATTTTTAACATGTCCATATTGTTTTTTTTTATATGAAAGTAGACATAAAATGAACAGACCCATATTTTTTCTTTTTTCAAAATTTGTCCATTTTCATGCATAAAATAATTATTGAAATTCTTTTTATTCTAAATAGACGTAAGCGCCAAATGACGTCATCGGACGGCTGAATACAGCGATATTCCTTTGCTTATCATTGTTTTAATTAAAAAAAGGTACTACTGTCAAAGGTAAATAATACTAGTGTCAACATTGTCAACGTCATTCATACATTCAATGTTGACAAGTTGTCTTTTTTTTTGACAGTTACATGTCATGAGTTTGGCATTACGTAAATTTAAAACTATAATGTGCCAAGCAAAGAAATATTTTATATTCTGCCGTCCGATGACGTCATCTTACGTTTTTTAGTTTTTAATTTTTTTCTCAGTAAATAAGCAATATAAAAAATTAATAAATATATATTCGTGCAGTGGAAAAGTAAACAAAGAATTGGTATTTTTTGTTTCAGAGCTTAGCAATTTTGAAATGTTGTCCATTATTTCGCAACCAGATGGTTAAATTAGCCATCCAAGCGGATGCCTAGGGCGTTCGTTGATCGACGGCATCCAATCAAATGGCTGACAAGCCATTTTATTGTCCGCAAAATTTAACCAGATGGCTGAGCGTTTGTCGCCACCATCTTCGGTCGATAGTTGTTTGAAGTAAAATCACTTGTTTTGTAAAAACTTGCAGACGACGTGCTTTCATTTAGCACTTCCATGTTTATAGACTAATTTGACATTTACACTTCAATTTTGATACTACAACAGTTTTTTACATTGTTCAAAATGATCCACAGAGGGTCGCACCCTTCACATGGAAGACGAGGAAGGCGAAGTGTTCGACAACCGCTGGCTCAAGGAGCTGGCGTCCACTCCCGGCCGGCCCTCGCTCGCCGCCTCCACGCCCAGCCGCGGCACCGGCGTGCGCCTGTCCGAGCTGCGCTGGAGGAACTCGCTGTGTCCACCGCACCTGAAGAGCTCATACCCTGCCGAGACTCAGTTCGCACCGGTGTTAGATGAGGAAGATATCAAGGTAAGAACTCCAAGACATAATACTCATATTGTCTTCACGCTTGGACCTGACGTGCGCCTGTCCGAGCTGCGCTGGAGGAACTCGCTGTGTCCACCGCACCTGAAGAGCTCATACCCTGCCGAGACTCAGTTCGCACCGGTGTTAGATGAGGAAGATATCAAGGTAAAAACTCCAAGACATAATACTCCTAATGTCTTCACGCTTGGACCTGACGTGCGCCTGTCCGAGCTGCGCTGGAGGAACTCGCTGTGTCCACCGCACCTGAAGAGCTCCTACCCTGCCGAGACTCAGTTCGCACCGGTGTTAGATGAGGAAGATATCAAGGTAAGAACTCCAAGACATAATACTCATATTGTCTTCACGCTTGGACCTGACGTGCGCCTGTCCGAGCTGCGCTGGAGGAACTCGCTGTGTCCACCGCACCTGAAGAGCTCATACCCTGCCGAGACTCAGTTCGCACCGGTGTTAGATGAGGAAGATATCAAGGTAAGAACTCCAAGACATCATACTCATATTGTCTTCACGCTTGGACCTGACGTGCGCCTGTCCGAGCTGCGCTGGAGGAACTCGCTGTGCCCACCGCACCTGAAGAGCTCATACCCTGCCGAGACTCAGTTCGCACCGGTGTTAGATGAGGAAGATATCAAGGTAAGAACTCCAAGACATAATACTCATTGTCTTCACGCTTGGACCTGACGTGCGCCTGTCCGAGCTGCGCTGGAGGAACTCGCTGTGTCCACTGCACCTGAAGAGCCTACCCTGCTGAGACGCAGTGAGCACTGGTGTTAGGTGAGGAAGATATTAAGGTTAGACTTGACTTGTCTGGATATTCGTAAATATTGTCCTCATACATAGATGGAACTGCTGGCGTTAGGCAATCAGAACTTTGATGGAGAAACTTGGCATCGCTACCAACACCCCATTTGAAGAACTCATATCCTGCTGAAGCGTAGTTCGCACCAGTAGATGAGGAAGATATCAACATAAGACTTGACTTGTTGATACCACGCCCAGCCGCGGCACCGGCGTGCGCCTGTCGGAACTGTGTCCTCTGCACTTATAGAGCTGGGTATGACCCAGCCGAGACTCAGTACGCACCGGTGTTAGATGAGGAAGATATCAAGGTAAGACTTTTGCAGGAAAACATGAGCATAATTGCCTCCACACTTAGGCGGGGAACTGAAGTGCGTCTCCCAGAACTGCGCTGGAGGGACTCGAGTCCGCCGCATGTGAAGAGCCCATATCCTGCAGAGACGCAGTTCGAACCAGTGTTAGATTAGGATTTTCTGTCAGGCCACTCGGATCGTCATTCATGCCGAAGCGTGGCTCTCCCACGGTCATAAATAGATATGGTTTTATCTATCGTAATTTTGTCAACAGTTCAGTTTGGGCGGTGCCAGTTCCATGGGAGGACGTAACCAGCGAAAGGAAGTCGGCATCACCGCTTACAAGAAGCCAGGGCCGCCCACGCCCAGCAAGCAAGCAGGCAGACTTTCCGCTACGGTATGAAAATCGGTCATTTATTTTGTGAACAGGTTGGAGACAGCCATTGGTGACTTCCAGTAGGTCCCTCTTGGCGGGCAAATGCATAGAGGCTAGGGTTGGGCAGTCTGTCTTTAGCTAGTCTTATTTACCTTTAACATTTCCAAAAATCCTTTTCACTAAAGAAACTTGCCAAATCGCTCAAACATGCATTCCTCTAACCCTCATCAGTTAACGGTTTTACCACATAACTACCAGAAAGTCTAAAGCTGATATTGATATCGAAGAGTTCGTTAACCCACGTGTTACCAGTACATCATAACGCACGTGATTCACAACGAAACCTGCCGAGATTACTGTTTGTGCGTATGTATAAGTGTGTAGTAGTGCTTCTACACACTTATACATACTACTTGTACTACTAACTTATACTTATACATACATAAACTTCTAGAAATAAGTACGTAGAATAATAAAGAATAACATGAAATTCCATAAAAGAAGTCCAAAAAATGACAAATGGGTGCGTTTTGGAAGTCCCGGAAAACCCGCCGAATCCCGCATTTTCAATCCCGCAGCTAGAGGGATTGAAAAATCATCCGGGAATTCGGTATTTCGCAATCCCGGTATACCGAGATTGGAAGCCTTTCCCCCTTATCACAAATCCCTAACTAAGGACAGTGCCGGAAGAGAATTCGTGTCTGCCCATTTTAACATCGCGTGTTGGAATGGGATGGGATGACATAAGCTTTAGTACGGTAATAACTTTAGATCGCGATTTATAATAAAGTGTGTAGCCTGTTTAGCTCGCCATGTAGGCTACCAGCGTTAATTTATTTTGTGTTTCTACTGCTGATCTGGCCGGCCTACTGCTACAGCTTGCTAAGACTGCATCCACGTAGCATGTACTAAAGTTGGATGATACTTATCAGGACTCGGAGCTGCGCGAGTCGCTGCGCGTGGAGCCGGAGCCGGCGTCGCGCAAGACCAGCACGCCGTCGCGCCTGCGCGCGCTCTTCCGCTCCAACAAGACCGACACCACTGAAGTGAGTGCTCAGTATTCATTAGCGACGTAGATGGATTGAAGCAGTGGCGAAGCTTGGAGACTATTTTGCCGTTTTCTTTTCTTCCTTGACACCCTACGCTTCCAGGATGAAGCTTAGATTTTGCCGCCCCCTGAACCAAAAGTCCCGCCCCCTCTCCCCCCCAGGCTGAAGCCTCATTTCTCTAAAAAGGTAACGTTCGCTAAACGGTAAAGATCTTGCCGCCGCCCCCCCATACACACTACGCTACGCTACAGTGGGCCTGTTCTAGCGCACTCGACATTGAAGTTGAAAAATTTCAAACATTCATCCATACAAACTCGAACTCTACTTCGATGTCGAGTAGTCGAGAATAGGCCTTCTGGATTGAAGCACCTGCTTCCCTGGTACTTTAAAATAGGCAAAACTAACGAATCCATTGCATAACGTACTGTTAGGACTATGGTAAAAAATAAGTAAAGAAAATTACAACCTGTGCGAATAAAGAAGAGGATCAGAAATGGCGGCGCATATTCATATTCGCACTCGTGGGGTGCGAGTATAGACGCAAATAGTGTGCGAGCGAGAAGTGAATAGATGGCCGCTATTTCTGATCCCATTCTTTATCCGCACAGGTAGTACTTCTTTAAATTATAAGGTTAAGATTACCAATAAATAAATTAAGTCAGGAATATTATTATAATTCTTAGGAAATAGGTATATACATACTATTGTACGATCATTTTTTTGCAATGGCAACATTATTAATAAATCAGTTTTTTTGTATCTAATATTTTCTTATTTGTTACAGGGGACCCCTCGGAGCAGAAGATTAAGTATTTTCAGGAAAAAATGAAGAATAAAAAAGCAATTGTGATTATGAACAAAATTGTTAAATACATGAATAATTTATTCTTTTATAATCTGTAGTTTTATTAGCTGTCTATTTCCTCTTGTTTAAAGAACGTGTGCGCATGAATAATTTTAACAGAGCTACAAGGCTGTTTTGTCCTTGCACATCAGCGTACCTACTCCGAAAACGAATTCACGACCGAATTTACGTGCCTGTAATAAAATACAAAATTTGAAGTCACACTTCCCTTTCACACGTGCTATGCGTCTCAGCCGAGTGAATAGGAAATGTGACTGCTATTGTTCCCTACGTGTAGCAAGGTCACTGTTTCCCCTGGCAAAAGAAGGGCGAGATCGTTTCCAGCGACCATAGCGGCATACCTCCTAATGGTACACTGACACAGGATAGGTGACACTTAAGTATAGGCTCAGTGTCAACGTATTATATGTTTCTGTGTGTTTAATAAAAAGCATCAATATATTTTTTACATGATAGCTAGTAAGAAGTGGTCATCACAGATTGTAGTCGCAGACCAAAGAGTAGTATTCACAGACTGACAGTTTTTTGCGACAGCTATGGCGTCACTATAATTTTATATATAATTTTAGGTGGTACGTCCTATTTAGCCAATACGTTGTTGTTTGTACGTTGTACGTCGGAGACGCAGTCAACTCTGCCAATGTCAAGTGAATTTACCAATGTGTGGGCACATTGGTATCTCACCGGCGCCGTGCCCCTTTACTTAACCCCAATACACGTATTTTTAAAAGCTAGAGTGAATACGCAACCTTAAGTAAGGTGCCTCGATCGTAGGGTCCTCTCAACTTAGAGTTCAGTGTGAAGCCAAGAGCAAACCAATCCTCAATAAAAAATCGACCGTTGAGGTACCTATAAAATAGAAAAATAATATTTGTTGTGTTTTATGCCACAATTTTAGGAAAAAACTGACCATCTGCGGTGGTTACCGACCATAATGCTTTACAGGGAAATTATTTGTAGTAAGTTACCTATAGATTTCATGATTAAGATGGGTTCACAAATACTTACTCAATATTCGTTGATGAGACAAGTTAATAAAGAAAGAAACATGTACCTACCTCATCATACCTTTAGGGAGTTGCCACACTGACAGATTCCGTGCGTTTTCAAAGCGACGACGCAGCGGCACACGTCGCGGCTGCGCCGCGTTCACGCCGCGCAACGGATGCGCGACGGATTCGCCGCGGAGATCTGTTTTTTTGTCACCGGTGAATCCGTTGCGCATCCAAGGCGTGAACGATGCGCAACCGAGACACGGTTCCTGCGTCGTCGCTCCGCTTTGAAAATCCGCCAGTGTAGCAACTCGGTTAACCTGTTTGATCTGGGTCTTAGTGAATGTAACGATTAAAAGAAAAAATGTTTTTATCATTATTTATATTTCACAGAAGTACACCACATAATCGCTGTAGCACCGAACTTTACATACAAATGTACAAAATTGTGCTTACTTTGATCACACTTACGATTTCATAACTAATAATAAACTTTTAAGTAAATACAAACAAAGACCGACCATGAAAGGTACTCACACCAACAGATAAACCTACACGAATCTGTCGAAAAAACAAAACAATTGATATTGAACTCTATACCGCTATACGGAGATAAATAAAGATGAAAATTGCTTGGCAGTTTTGAGAATGGTGAATCTGTTGCCGTGTTTACATTTACATAAGAGTTTATATGCCATAAATATGTTAAATTGGGACAGCGTCCATAGTCAATTAACAACATTTTTTGAAACAATTTTTAGTATATTTTTTTACGTACGAGTTTTTTCAAAGAGCCAGATTGAAAAGTGGCATAAATAAGGTACAGTTATTTCCGAAATTCTGACAAGACAAGAAAACACAGATATTTAAATATTAAAACAAAAATCACAATAAAAATAAAGCCATAATATGTATCGGTCGTCATTGATTTAATAAAAATAAATAATGTCTAAAATAGTATGGTACAAAATTAACTAGGTAATATACAAAAATAAAAACGTGTTCTCTACAATAATTGTTAACCTAAGAAAAACACATTTATTAAAATATTTTAAGTTACATTTAATTCATATTCATATAGGTACATTCTGTATTGCTGTCATAAAATAAAACTATAATAAATGGTAAAAATAATCTCTCATCAAAATACAACCTAATGGTACTATCGTGTTCATCCACGCAGTGTTGTGCGTTCTGTGCTAGATCCATAGAGCAAGATAATAATAGATAGCCTGGCTAGATCCTTTCTCTGTTTTATTCGAAAGATTTGATCTATTGTTCATTTTACTGCTTATGCTTAGCTATAACGAGAAAGAATAGCGATAACACATCATTGGGTCCAAATAATGACATATAATTATGTACGTATTATTACGAGTAATCCGTGACTTCAGTTAGGTATTTTTGCCTGTTTGCTCAGTCTTTTTACAAACTTTCCAAATTAAAATCTTTCCAAATAAAAAAAGTTTTAAAATAAAGCATTATAGGGATACAATATTTTTTCGCTGTCTGGTACAGAGTCAATAATGCCTAAAAGGATGATTCAATCCTCCCCTTGCCTGTTGACGCCCTCAAGGCTCAGCTTAAACAGATCCAGGTTATACCATAAGTATCGTTAAAATGCAATCAAGATTATTCATATACTATGTTTCTCACTAATTTATTAATGTACACGCAGGTATTCGTTTTAGATTAGGTAAATCAGTTACTCATTCGGAATATTATGTTATAAAATTATTATGTGCGTCTGAATAAATAAAATGCATGAATAATGACAATAACTACATTATTAGACCTACCTAAATGTTTTGTTGCCTACCTATTACATCTATCTAACTATACAATACAATGTAGAAATATTTGTGACATTGATGGCTGTAAAATGTTAAGTTAAAGTTGGGTAACCATAACAGTTCGACAAACAGTAATTATGTTACAATCACTTTCCCGAAAATTCTGTAGCCGAGTGTACCTATAATTTAAAGGATAAAAAGAACAAGCAAGTCTAAATTAAAAATCGGTTTCTAAAGTTGTTCTAAAGAACTAGTAAAAAGATTAATAAATATAAAGCATACCGTAGCAATAAGCACACCAACACCAATGCATCGCGCCCCATACCGGGAGTTATCGCTATGCGCGCGCGCAATAGATTTTTTGTTATACGAGTAATATCTGTCAATGCCTATTTTTTAGATTAAGTATTATATGGATGCTTTACCTAATTCAGTTTGCCTTGAGAACTATAGTATCTAGACAAACCTAATATAGGCTTTAAGATAATATAGAGTCAAATAATGTGTCTATAAAAGTTTTTATAAATAAATTATAAATTTTTAACATGAAGTCTAATTGATTATTATTAATTTGATTCATCGACATGGTCATGGCCACTGTTATGTTTACCCAACCAGTATTCATTAGATGAGTGAGAATTATGAACAAATCACAAATAAGTATTATAAATGGTAATACGGTAACTAGTGCCTTGATTCCTCAATAAAAATTATCATTAATTTCTCAAATAATAATAACAGTAAATAAACCATTTTTGAATGTCCTCAGATAAGTTTATATATTTCATAACATAATTTAAAATTTCATTAAAATAGAGAGTTACTTATTCTGAAAACGTCTTATTTTTACTCTAAAACTGTTCCAAGATTTTTACACAGTTTCGTAACTAAGTACTTAAGATTCATTCATACATTAGGTACAACCTGTGCGGATAAAGAATGGGATCAGAAATGGCGGCGCATCTATTCACTTCGCGCTCGCACACTATATGCGTCTATACTCGCATTCGTGGGGTGCGAGTATAGACGCAAATAGTGAGCGAGCAAGAAGTGAATAGATGCGCCGCCATTTCTGATCCCATTCTTTATCCGCACAATGTTGTAAATTGTTGTTGTTAACAACAATAAATTGACACACGCAATTGATATATAGAATATATTAGAGACGAGTTACTTTAGAGAAGAGTTAATATAATATATTAGTGTCAAGATTTATTTAACTCTGGAATCGATCAAAAATAAGATTTAGGAATTTCCCTACGAGGCGTTCAATAAAAACGTAAATAAATACAACGAAATGAAATAATTGAATATCACAATTTACGGGATCAGACTAAGTTTTTCGTGATAATAATGGAACATTAGCCACCTTATTATAAAACGCGATCATAAGTTATAACCAGTACTAAAGCTCATGCAATTTCGTTCCTACACGCACGAGTTTTGTACCGGAACTGTTATTAGACCGCGTTTTGTAATAAGGGGATCTACTAAATTGTGTTTTCCCGTAAAAAAACGTGGCACATTTTCCCGAAGACAAGTTTGTTAGGGGACATTTTTTTATGCTAGAGGCGACAAACGATCAAGCGAGTCACCTGATGGAAAGTAATCAACGCCGCCCATGAACGTCCGCGAAATCAGAGAGATCGCTAATGTGTTGCCGGTCTTTTTAAAAAAAGAGTACGCTCTACTGAAAGTCCCTAAGTCGTAGCCGTCGGGAAGTACTCCCGCAGCCAAACATCGTAGCTTATACTGTTTTCATGAATTTATTCGTTTCAAACATTAAAAAATACTTATCTCACCATTTTACAAAGATACTAGTGTAGGTGACATCTAGTTTTTTAGATTTTCGCGTTGCATTATAACTATAATGTATCAATACGGGGATTAACACGATATTTATTATGTGAAACAACATTGTGTACTCACATATTTGGCTCGACGTTTCGGCTACGTTACAGCAGCCGTGGTCACGAGCGGACTGACCGGTCCGCTCGTGACCACGGCTGTAATCCCCGTCGTGTTAATCCCCGTATTGATACATTATAGGTAACATCTAAATTACAAGTCCCTATGTATTTATGCGTCCGTTGCATTGTTTTGAAAATAACTGGTAATCGTCGTACGACGTACAGGGTGAAGTTTCAACCTTCAGGTACTTCTACAGGTATCAGTAGGTATCTACGAGTCATTCACACATGTATATCAATATCAGTTTGTGATCTAGCTAGTCAAACTACTAATTAAGCGCTGTACAAAATTCTATCTACCCTTACACTAAGCAATATAATCAATAATATTATTTACAATGAAAGTATATTTTGTGACCTGGCGGAAAAGTTCTTACACATTTTGACTCTTATTCCTTTAAAGATAAGGGCGAATAACTGCCAAAGATGTGAGGTACTTCTCTTACAGACTGAACGCACGTCCCCCCTTATTACAAAACAGCTATTACCGTTTTGAAACTCATACTATCCCGTTCCAATATGACACGTTAAAAGGGGCTGGAACGAGTTTTGTTCCGGAACTATTGTTAGATCGCGTTTTGTAATTAGGGGGCCTTAGTTTAAACAAATTTGTTTAGAAAAGATAATTACCTAAGTAACTAATTCGTTACGTAGGTAATTATCTTTTTTCCTTTATGTAATTTTATTACTGATTCGTAAAAGCTTTCTCAGATCTTGCGCCCTGTCTGTCTGCTCATTTTTATGAAACATAATTAGGTTTGAGACCCCACACTAAATTTGATATAGAATTTCTTAGTCTAGTTTGCCACTACAATGGAGTACACGAGTTATATGAAAATTGAAATCCGTAACGAATAGGTACATAACTATATTAATGGTATCTCCACACGTTCTCCGAGGGGTTGCTTGCAAGCGTCGTGTTCCATGCTTCTCTCCCCCGAGAAACTGTTTTCTTATTTCTCTCTTTGCTATCTTCTTCAGCGGGCGTGTGGAGCCCACATTTTACTTCTTTAGGCAGTAGAGAAAGGACAGGTAATAAAAACCCGGTAAAAGTTAACAATATAAAAATCACACATTTGTTCAATTAATTAAGTCCATAAGGTGGCTGTGGTCGGTAAGCCGCCAGGATTCGGATGATATATTAATAAAAACATGTTATTTTTGAAATAGCAATAGGTTACAGCCTTATTTTCATATCAGAGAGCATATCTACATTTTTGTTACTTCAATATTAATGAATCTTTTTACTCTCTCTTTTTTATATTTAGCTAGTTCAATTTATACATGGGAGTAGGTATTTTTATACAGGTCATACCAACATTAACAATCCAACAAATTTTATTTTAGTGGTCATTTCATTGGTTGACCACTAAAACCATACACGCCAGAGTTTCAAACCTAAATTTTTCCGGATAAAAAAAAAACGGATTTTTGTGACCTTTGACTTGTGACATTACTAATTAAACCGAATGGAGACTTTTGATATAACTTGCTAAACAATATATTTCACTTTTGATATAACTTGCTCAATGCAAACTCAATATCTATTTTGACTTAACTTATAGGATCTATAGGATATTTGATATTTTTTAACTACATTAGCTTTGCCAATTATTCTTATTTTTAATCGCCGAATCAGTTACTAACGGACTCAGAGCCGAACGCCGAATCAGTTACTACTTGATAAATTACGGGTTCGAGTCCTACCCGAAGACGCACTTAATCTATCTATAAGATAAGTAAATATGTTTCGCGGTCCGACCACAGCCGAATGCGTAAGCTAGCCGCGTATCGCGCCAATAGCACTAGGGCCCCTCGCGGCCGTGTCTAGGGCACTAGGGCCCCGCGCGGCCGCGTCCGGCGCGGCAGTCGCCAGCGGCTAGAGGCACCGGTGTGGGTTGTGGGAGCACCAGCGCGGCCACAGCGGCGCCGCCTTGATCCCCCGCGCCACCATACGCGACCTCTGCGTGTCCAAACGTAAGTAAACGTCTGCTGCTGGCGTGCCCTCGCTCCGGTCCGACCAGAGCCTCTCGGCCAGGGCCGAGGTGCGGGGCCAGGCGCGCGCGTCCAGGCCGCCCGGGCCGAGCTGCTCCGTCCAGAGGCAGGCGGCGCCGCCGTCGATGCGCCATGGGTTCGTTTCCACGGACGATACCACTGACTCCTCCGTCCACGGGCGGTGCTCGTAAACCTGAAAAGTTAATTTTTTTATCGGTTTAAAAGATGATTCACACTCGGTGAGTCTCACCTCACCTATATTTGAACAAGGTTTAATATTTTCCTTGGAATAAGAGCATTAAAGACTTGTTAAAACTGAATCCAAAGCTTTCCTATTTTTTTATGTGACAGGTGGCAGACGAGCAGACGGATCACCTGATGGTAAGCGATTACCGCCGCCCATGGACACCCGCAACACTGTGGAGTCACAAGTGCCATCTGCACAGCACAGTGCTTCACGCCGGTTTTCTGTGAGGCCGCAATACCACTCCGGTCGAGCCGGCCCATTCATACCGAAGCGTGGCTCTCCCACGGTCAGATATTTCATCAATTACCATCAATGGGATCACTATCATCTATGGGAAACACATCACGAACTTAAGTCTCATCAACAAACGCTCTAGTACTGGAGCATAGAAATCATGTAAATTACAACAATTACCTGTTGCCAAGAGCGGTACGGGCCGCAATGCCCTTCGGAGCTGTCGCGCCAGGAGCCAAACCCGCAGTCCAGGTACCAGGCGTCCACGTGCGAGATGACCGTACGGAAGCCCGCGTCCAGCACCGCGCGCGACTCCGGCCAGCGCGACGCGCCCCACACCTGCACGCCGAGGTGCTTCGCGTCCAGCCGCTCCAGGTACGGCGAGCGCGTCAGCCGCGACGACCACAGCAGAGTCAGCTCCGGAACCTTCCCCCCGTTCGCCTTCTTCAGAGACCGCATCGCGCGACGCGTGAACTCAAACCACAGCTCCATCGGATCTGTATCGTTAAAGTGCTGCGTCCAGCACCGTTCCGACACTTCATCTCCGCCCAAATGGAATATATCGTCAACCCCCGTCACTTCTATTATCTCTGCGTAGATCTTCTCTAAGAGTTCATAAACGTGAGGGTTGCGCGGGTTTAGCTGACCACAAGGAGGCTCTCCGCAGTACTCGCTCCATGGCTCCACTTCAATACAGTACGCTAGGTGGCCTAATCCGGCTGCGGGGCCCCAGTCCCAGGCCCGACCGACGTGAGCCGGCGCGTCTATTTCTAGCAGAACTCGAATGCCTCTTAGTCTCGCTCTGGCGACCACCTCCCGGACATCTTCCATTGTGTAAATCGCGCCAGGACCGTACGCTCCATGCTGAGCTAACTGCGGCACACTATTCAGCCGCAGGGGGAAGGACTGCGAGTCGCTCACGTGCCAGTGCAGTGTATTCAATTTGTTCGCCGCCATCGCGTCGAGTGTACGAAGCAGATCCTTTAGCGGGAAGAAGTTCCGCGCTGTGTCTAGTAGGAATCCTCTATAATGGAACTTTGGAGCGTCTTCCACAGTTGCTGCTTCCAGTGTTAGTAGCGATCCTGCATATGGGTCCAGCCAAACCAGTTGCGATAAGGTTTCGAACCCGTGTCTGGCGCCAGCGAAGGAGTGCGCTATGATGTCCACCAGGAGCGTGTTACGGGCCGGTCGCATCGAGAGTTTGTAACTCTCGTCTGTGTGAAGTCGCAGTTGTGGATCACCGGAGCCGTTGACGGCTACTCGGACGAGGACGCTGCGTGGGGGAGCGAGATCTGCGCGTCGACCTTCGCTGCCCACTGTTTTTTCTAGGGTGCGCATGTCTTCCCTCATGAGAGCGAATGCGCCGTGCAGGTGTTCCTCGACGAGTTTGGAGGGCGTGGCGGTGATTTTGAGGGAGAAGCCGTCGGAGCGCACGGGCACGGAGGCGGTGGCGAGGCTCACGGGCCCGGTGGGCTGCGGCCACAGCTGCGTGGAGGCGCACAGCATGTTGCACGTGGGCAGCGACTGCAGCGTCGTCGCGTCCGATGCGGGCATTCGCTCACATATCTCGCTTTTGCATATCCACGTCCACTGAGGCTCGAAACCTCTGAAAAAGAAAGAGAAGTTGTAAAATTCCAGACTAGTCATAAATAAACGGAAGTCCTTTTTTTACAAAATAAAATCAAACGAGCGAGCAAGTGACCTGATGGCTGATGGAATTTGAAATTACCGCCGCCCATGAAAATCTAGCTACACCAAAGCACTTGGTGCCCATTTAGTAATTTTGGTGGTAGGTTAGTATGGTGAACAGTTAATTAAAACCGAAGAAAGATAAGTAGATGAAGTCTACCTGAAGAGAAATCTGAAGTCTGAAAGTTGGTGGTCTTGTATCCCCTAGGTACCCCCAAAGGCGAGTCGCCTTTTGGGTTACCTGGGTTACCTGGTCATATCGTTCTCTAACTGGGTATATCGTTGTCTGTAGATTGTCGTAGAGCGATGGTAGCTCTAGGATTAGAACGCGCCATCCACAGGAGGGGGTCGTGATTTCCGGTGACATTATGAGTAGGAGTTGTTTGAGTTAATACCCGCTGCTGAATTTCACCACCGTACTACACGCCGTAAACTAGGATTCCACCCGTACCATCTGGATGGGTGGAGGTCCACATTGTGGAATCAACTTCCCGGTATTTCCGAACCGATACGACATTGCGAGCTTTAAGAAACGAGCCTATACATTCCTAAAAGGCCTCAAACGAATCTCCACTCCCTCCGGAGTGGCTGATGTCCATGGGCGGCGGTGATCACTTACCATCAGGTGACTGGCTTGCTCGTTTGCGCCCCTTTCTCATAAAAAATAAATGTGTACATTTCTTCCATTAGCTCGGCGGTGAGGAAAAACAATTTTATATTGACTTAAGCCTGGTACTCACGTGTACATGTTGTGCATAGGCCGGTGCTGCTGGTCGCCGGTCTGCTGCCTCCAGTACAGCAGCGCCGCGGCGGAGCAGGCCGCGCACGCCAGCAGCACCAGCGCGCGGCGAAGGCGCCCCACGCGCGAGAAGTGCGCCGACAGGCCCCGCACCAGGGCTTCGCCCCATGACTTCATGATGATGGCTTAGTCGTGCACCTGGAATAGATTACAGGAAGGTTAGAGAAATTCGTCTTATAAAACATGATCCAATTTCGTGCATATTGCACGAAAAGCAAGCACTAAAAGTGCTTGATTTGTTTAAATTTATTTATTTTATTCACACAAGACAAATTACAACCATTACAGAAGTATGATATTATAAAAATAAACAGTTTTGATCTAGATTGCAATTCAAAAATATGTGTAAACAGAAAAGTTAAACGTGTTAAGAAGTAATCAAATAAGTATGAGTTAACATGATACAAGATAGCAGTCAAATTCAGCTCGGATATGTTGAACTGCCGCAACACTGTGGCCCAGTCCGGCCGGTGTGGGGTCAGTGGGGTAGAGGATGTCTTTTAATATTTTTTTGTACTAGTTATATTTCGGTGTGAAAATATCAAGTTGAGGGCAGTTATCTGCCATTTCATTGTACTGACTAGCCATTCTTACCAGTGGGGCATTGTAAAATGAGGTGTTGTTTTTAAAAATTCGTAAAGCAAAAAGATTCTTTTATTAGACCTACGCGCACTATGTTTAGTATTAAATGAAATTTCGGAAAGTAAGTTAGGGTCTCTATGATTGAGTGGATTAATCTGTAAAAATTTAAAAGGCTTTCTATGAAAAGGCACAGTCTGTTATGTCCACAGAGACCCTGGTTATGTCTATGTACTCGCATTCACGTGCGACAATAAACGTTAAGAAATGTCATTTAAATACAGAGTGAATGACACTTTAAGAATATATGTTCAGGGGAGCCAATAAAATATGTCGTAAAAGCGAATTTGGTACAATATTGGATGGATATCCGGAATAACTTTATAGTCTCTACGAGTAGAAATGCGATATACTACGAAATAACGGCAGGTAATTTTGAAGTTGTTATTAAGTCTGTTATGGGAAATTAGTTGTTATTGGTGATTTATGGGAAAATTAGTTGTTATTGGTGATTTATGGGATGCCATTGAGCGATGGTAACTCAGGTAACTCGATGGCAACTCAACTCAATCAGATAAAAAAGTGTGCCATCTTAACAAAGGTTGTCTAATCCACGTATGCACCGCTGGATTTGGTTTGTTAAAAAAAGTAAAATAAAAAATACTGGCTGCTTAGGTGATGTACTAGAAAAAGAAAATGTATAGTATTTGTTTTTGGAACGTGAGGTTTCTAGTTCCATGGATGTTTGAGAAGAGAAAAGGATGTTACTGATTTATTTTAAAAAGTAAGTTTGAAAATATATTGTTTTAAACTTTCATGGTCACTAACATTAGAATTGTTTGGTATTTACAGGATTTCTACCATGTACCTTATTTTTGAGTTTCCGATATTTCGGCACTGTTGCAAGCGCCATGGTCTCGGGGTAACTGAAGTAAGTTAAGCGGGTAAGTTGTTACTGGCAGACAAATCGGTCTACCCTCCTTCGCAGCCTTTCACTACGCGCACCTGCGGTACCACTGTTCACTAACTCACTATTTTCTCGCACCTGTTCTCGACACAACACTCAGAGTATCTGGCCGCGAAATGACACTTGTTTAGTAATATCGAAAACTCAAAAATAAGGTACATGGTAAAAATCCCGAAAAAAACTATTCTAAGTTTGAAAATAAGGATTTATACAAATCCGTTTCTCTAAAATAGTCCTAAGGTTACAAAAATGTTACAATATTTTAACCAACGAGTTTTCACGTTACCGTTTTAACATAATTGAATAGTGTAATGTAGGAGAAGTGCAAGCAAGTTCTCTCGGTAATTTTTAAAGACTCCGGCGCCGAAAGTTCTCACGATCACAGCGGGATGCATAGACAATGCATAGAGTTCCGGAACGGCTCGTAAAACATTCAGCATCTGCAGGACCGACCTTCCACCTCTAAGGGCCTTTTGTTACACCTACCTATCTAACAAGGATTTCTCAATATACATGTTTTGTTAGGTAGTAACAACTTAATATTTATGCGACTGCTTTTTTATGCTAGAGGCGACAAACGGGCAAACGAGTCTCCTGATGGAAAGTATCCGCAAAATTGAGAGATTGATGGAGAGATAATGTATTGCCGGCCTTTTTAAAAAAAAGTACGCTCTTCTCTTGAAGGTCTCTAAGTCGTAGTCGTCGGGACATACTCCTGCAGCCAAATCGTTCCACAGAACTGAGGGACGTGGTAGAAACTTCTCGCGAGAAACGCACAGTATTAGACCGCCATCCATCGAGATGATAGGGATGAAATGAATGAATGAATGGGCTTTATTGTTATTATAATAAACATGGCGACTCTTTTTTATTTGATATGGCATCGACAGATTTTTCTATAACAAAAACATTGTTTTTTTTATTTAAATGTGGCAGACGAGCAGACGGATAACCTGATTGTAAGCAATTGCCGCCCACGGACACTGTGGCATCACCAGTGCGCTGCCTACCTTTAAACCCCCCTTTCGGATTCCGGATTTGGCCTCCGCTACATTCACTCACGCAGCGAAACAGCAAAGACGCTTCTTCACGCCGGTTTACTGTGAGGCCATGGAATCACTCCGGTCCGGCCTATTCATGTCGAAGCGTGGCACTCCTACGGTGAATAATTACTTCGCTACTTTCATAACTTCCCCAGATATCACGATATCGATTTTTTTTCTTTTTTTTATGAACTGTAGGCTAACGTTTGACCACAATCTCACCTGATGGAAAGTGACGATGAGGTCTAGGCTGTAACGCGTTTGCTTAGAAGATGCATGTTCACTCCTGCTTTAAAGATGTCCAGATTGTAGTGGTCCGAAAAAACACGGACCTTGGCAAGGAGATCCATTCCTTAGCTGTCCGTATTATGAACGTGGAAGCAAATCGCTTCCTGCGGATAAGGGGCAAGCCAACAAAGTATGGATGACACCCCTCGCCGCGCCTTGTTGTCCGGTGGCTCCGCACACTCTACAAAATGATTCCGGTAGAAGACTGAGAGACTTGCCACACGTCTGGCGTGGGCAAGGCTCTGTAAGCCAGCCCCTGAGAGTACGTCATCACCGATGAGTCTCTTCGCACGGATGCTCTATTGTGTCCAAAGCATCCAGCTGATACCGGGCAGATCCATCCCAGAGGTGACAGCAGTACTCTAAGCAGGAGCGAACCTGGGCTCTATAAAGATTTAAGAGCTGCTCAGGCTTAAAGTACCGCCTGACCTTCCAAAGAATGCCTAGTTTTTTTGCAGCTGTTTTTGCTATGGACAAAATATCATCGTTTTGAACTTCACCAATGACTTCTGCCATGACTGCCGTTTCACCTTCGCAAGCTTGGACAGGAGAACCAGCCCAACTGAATGTTTACTCTGTCAGAACCATCATATAAATGTTTTAATACCTACAATTTTTTTTTTACATTATAGCGGACAATCGAGCAGACGGCACACCTGATGGAAAGTGATCACCGCTGCCCATGGACACCTACAACACCTGAGGTATTACATATGCGTTGCCGGCTCTTCAGCCGTGTGGTCCCGGCAGAGTAGAATAGGCCACCCTCACTCTTACCGAGGTGTCGTAAAAGGCGACTAAGGTAAAGTTGCTGGCATGATCATCAGCACCCAGAGAAGGAAAACTCTGCATTTATATCAAAACCCTCGCCAACCCGTCTGCCAGAGCGTGGTGAGTATGGCAATTACCCCTCATGTGATTGAGGGAGGCCCGTGCCCCAGCAGTGGGGACTTAAATAGCCTGACGATGATGAAACTCTTTAATTGATGAGAAAGTCTCCGAAATGTGCTTAAAATAGAAGCCAATTTATATTTCCATTGCTTTTAAGAACTTGTTCCAACATTATATTAGTATTTACATGTAGGTAGGCATTATTTGAATATATATTTCAACATTATGTCCTGTACAAACATTTTAAGTTACAAGTATGTTACGCGAAATTCGTTCTCATTGTATTAGAATGTTTCTTCGTTAAGTTTAATTAATGGTGGGTCCGGTTTTCTCCAGTTTGAGAGTACATCATAAGTAAATAATAAATTCTTACAACATCTCGTATATCGACCTGATTCCTAAGTAGCTTAAGCACTAGTGCTACAGATATCAGACATAAGAGGAATTACAAATATATACGGATATCAGACATAAGAGGAATTACAAATATATACTTAAATACATAGATTACTTACACACACTGAAAAAACACAAGTATCCTCATTTCATAGCACGAATGTTTGTCCAAGGTGGGAATCGAACCCACGACCTTTGGCGTATGAATCAAGGTCACTACCAAATGTGTCATCCGGTCAGACAAATTATTATCTATCTATGCTATTTGTAAAACAGGCCAAGCGCGAGTCAGACTCGCCCATGAAGGGTTCTGTAGCAGCAAGTAAGATATTACTTAATTGTAAAACCATTGAATTGACTAAATGAAAGGTAAATTGCCATCCATTTAGTCAAATCAATTGTTTTACAATTGAACGAAAAAAAAACAATTTAGAGTTTTAGTTCCAAGTATGGGGACCCCCCAAAAAAAATTAGGTTTTTCCTATTTTTATGTAAAAATCGTAATGCGGTTAACAAAATACATATATTTACCAAGTTTCAATACTATAGTTCTTACTTCTTATAGTTCCGGAAAAAAGTGGCTGTGACATACGGACGGACGGACGGACGGACGGACGGACGGACGGATGGACGGACGGACAGATGGACAGATAGACAGACGGACAGACGGACAGACGGACAGACGGACAGACGGACAGACGGACGGACGGACAGACGGACAGACGCACAGACGGACAGGCAGACAGACATGACGAATAAATAAAAAATGTAAGGGTTCCACTTTTGCCATTTAGCTACGGAACCCTAAAAAAGTAAATCTTACAGACTGCGGCAAGGCCTATAAGTAATCCGGAATCGCTTGCGCGATGTAATCGACACCTAGCGCCATCTATTGGTATAAAGTGGAACTAATGTCCCAAAACGAAGTAAGGGCGGGCCATTAGTTTAGTATAGTGTTGAAATGTGTTTGTAGACACGCTGTCTTTGTTGACGACACTGAAAAGTGCAACGAAAGCTCAAACTGTATCCCGTCTATAAATATCGTAACCAAAACTAAATTTATCTTTGCATTTTATTACGTCTATGAAGTACAACGCTGGCAATAGGTTTAAGTGGTTCTAGAGCAAAGTTGCATATTTGATGGCGAGAAGGCACTGCCCTTTGCCGCGGTAGCATGCAAACTTTACTCCCACTTTATTTAAACCACACTATGAAGATTATCTAGTAGCAATACTGGATAATCTTTAGAGATCCCATTCATTTCTATCAAACGAAAGGAACGTAGGGTTTAAGGTTACAGGTAGGACACACTAGCGACGCCAATCGATTTTAATTTTTAGCTACTAAACCGAATCTATTTTAAACAATTTCAGGGGTTACAACCTCTCGGCAAACACTTATACTATTTATTAAATAACCATGCACAAATGTTGAGTCCGTTTAAGTACGCGAAAAATTGACGCTATTGGTGTGAATCAATTTTTCGCGTACGCCTTGGACCCAACATATTTGCATGGTTATTTAATAAAAAGTATAAGTGTTTGCCGAGAGGTTGTAACCCAAGAAATTGTTTAAAATAGATCCGATTTAGTAGCAAAAAATTAAAATCGATTGGCGTCGCTAGTGTGCCTACCCGTCACCTTAAGAATGCCTTTCGTTATTTGGGCACATATGTAGAAAAGAGATAGATAGATATTAGATACACTTGAATGCACAAGTTTACAGCTACCTGTCACCTTAAGCTGAAATGACAAGCAATAATGTAGATCCATTAGTTATGAGCGATGGTAATATTGTTAAGTTTCGGCACTGTTTGTCTTTCTGTACCTATGTCAAAATTTTATATGTATTGCTTCTTAATGACTGTTTGTGCCAAAATAAATAAAAAAAAAAAACGCACCTTCCATGCGGGTGATCGGGTTCAAATCCGACCATGCACCTCTGGATTTTCCAAATTTATGTGCGTATTTCTCCCACTAGTTCGGCAGTGAGGGAAAACATCGTGAGGAAACCTGCACGTTTCGGATAGTTTCTGAAACGTGTAACCATGACTCATGACTCAGTTGGTCTTGTTCCCTGTTAAAGGGTTGCGAAGGTCAGACGGCGAAATCCTGAAACTTGGTCCAAGCGTACCCCGGGCTCCAGGGCGACAGCTTTGATAGATAGATAGATAGATATATAATACGTTTATTCTGGTGCAAAAAATTATACAATATAAATATAAATAAATACATAAATATTTCACAACATCACATACATTAATCTAACTCCGAGATAGGTAGCTCAAGCACTTGTATTACGGATATCAGAATCAACAGTGGGATTACAAATATGTACATATAATACTTTTTCATTTGTAAATACATACTTATAATACATAGGAAACACCCAGACCAATACAAACAAACATGTTCATGCACACAAATGTTTGTACTGTGCGGGGATCCAACCCGCAACCATTGCAATATTATATAATTATACAATATATATATATCTGCCATTCTCAATTTCATTTGTTGAACTACTTTGCACTGCCTTCCCTTATTACGAATACGATATTTCTTTCCTCTACCCAAAGGTTGTCTGGACGAAATCGCTACAAGCGATAAGACCAGGCGGTCTTATCGCTTGTAGTGATTTCGCACTGTCTGTTGCTGTAGTTGTATTGTACTCTCTGTTGCTGTTGTTGTATCATGCTTGTATTTTATTTTTGTGCAATAAAGAATATCTATCTATCTATCTATACAGTTATATAACAAGTTGTAAACACTAATAATAGTGACAGAGTCTGACAGGTAGAAGCAATTAATGAAATACAAAATATAAGAATAATAATTAGTGAACAATGTTGCAGCAAGAATGGTCCCGTCTCAGCCTATTCCACAGCAAAGCCATGACGCTGATTTTCACAGGCGGCCTCAGAGTTTCTCCACGCCACGCGAGGTGCTACAAAACATTAATTGTTAATTTTTTGTTTGTTGCTTTGGACGCAATAGGGAATTATAAGCTAATATGATGAATGCAGAGCCACTGGTTGGCCGTGTGGTCCCCGGCAGAGTAGAATAGGCCACCCTCACTCTTACTGAGGTGTCGTAAAAGGCGACTAAGGTAAAGCTGCTAGCATGATCATCAGCACTCAGAGAAGGAAAACTCTGCATTTATATCAAAACCCTCGCCAACACGTCTGCCAAGCGTGGTGAGTATGGCAATTACCCCTCATGTGATTGAGGGAGGCCCTTGCCCCAGCAGTGGGGACTTGAATGGGCTGATGATGAAGAGCCACTGGTTACACTGTGAACCAACTACCTTCTAACTCTCTTGTTTCACGGTGATGGGACTATGCGTAGAACTTATAACTCAATTTGATTTGATGGGCATCATACAGAAATTACAGAAAAATCGTTACGTCATTGAAAATATGTAATAAAAATACAGGGTGTATGTGTGAACATTTACATCCCATTAACCACGTGTTCTATCAACCATTCTGAACAACATTTGCTTTTTTGACTTTTGGAAATTCGCATAAAAAAATGTCAACTTCTCATACAAAGTCGGTCACGTGACTTGGTCATTTTGTATCGGAAGTCGAAAAATTTTTCGACTAATTTCGAAAAGTCATAGAACAAATGTTGTTGAGAATGGTTGGTAGAACACGTGGTTAAAGATACACCCTGATACACACAGATACACCCTGTATGTTAGTTTTCCTATCTGTTGTCGGGATAAAACTGATTGTCGTGTCTTAAATTTATATCATTGAAAGTACTGCTCGTGACATTGTTTTGAAATTGGATATGATGTCTAAATAAGACCGTAGGAGAGCCACGTTTCGGCATGAATGGGCCGGCTCGACCGGAGTGCTACCACGGCCTAACGGAAAACCGGCAGCGCACTTGTGTCTCCACTGGTGTTGCGGGTGTCCATGGGCGGCGGCAATCGTTTTTCATCAGGTTATCCGTCTGCTCGTCTACCACTAATTAGATAAGTGCTAGATCTAGTCCAATAGTAGAGAAGCTAAGTTGGCAACACTTGATATAGCTGATGATCAAGTCATTTCAGCCAGTGGTTTTTTTAATAATTTACCCTTTTTGTAGAGATTTAAGAGTGTTTTTCAAGCAACCATGAAATAGAAAAACGTTGAATTGTGACAACAGTAATCGTTTAAATGTAAACATTTCAGTACCTTGTCACAGTAGCTATCTCTGACTTCTACTTTCTTCACGGAATCTACAGTATTGTGACAAGGTATTAAAGTGTATACATATTTTTGCAGCTGACTGTACGTAGACAATTACATGAACCTGAAAGCTAAAGAAAATGTTGAACGTATTCATTACTCCAGAACTTTAGCCACGCTTTAGCTTAACCTTATTTTCGGTACCTAAACTAACTTTATTAACGTATAAAGGTTCCTTTCTAAGATTTTCTATAGCATTCCTTAAAATGCATGAAGAAGTAGTGTTCCCTACTTAGGGGTTTTCCCGAATTTTGGAGGAAAAATTTTGAAAGTAAGAATAAAATTAAAAGATTTATTCCGTGCTAGTAGTGAAAGTAATTTTTTAGGAATTTTTCAAAAAAAAAATTTGTAAAATTTGATAAATAAGAATCATTATTATAACACCGACATTACTAGTTCAGTAATGTCGGTGTTAATTTAGAAATACATATTATTCTTTGTTTAACTTTCCAGGCTGTGCAAAACAGAATGCAGGTCCCAATAGGTATAGAGAGATCAGATAGGTATTACAATTCTATATATTTTATGAAAAGGGACTTGGTAACCAAGTAAAAATTAAGTAACTTTTTTATTAGTCTTTTTTTGCAGTGCAAATACCATATAAACATCTATTTATGACATAGTTAAAAAAAGAATATTCAGCTTAGGATTTTTATCAATTTTTCATCATCACAAAGTTTCGCCATCAAATCGTTAAATGTGGGAGAGCCACGCTTAGGCATGAATGGGCCGACACGACCGGAGTGATACCACTGCCTCACAGAAGACCGGCGTGAAGCAGCGCCTTCGCTGTGTTTCGCCGTGTGAGTGAGGCTACCGGAGGCCCAATGGGTGGAAGGGGAAAAGGTTGGCAGCGCACTTGTGACTCCACTGGTGTTGCGGGTGTCGGATTTGCTTACCATCGGGTGATCCGTCTGCTCGTCTGCCACCTCTCATATAAAAAAAAAATCCGAAAAACGAAGGTACGAGTACATTGCATAGTCACGAGGGTTTCAGCTTTAAGTGGCAAATTTTTCTAACAACTGGCAACACTGTGCGGAAGTTGCGCATGCAGCAAGCAGAGGGAGCCAGTGTGCAACATTGATGGCTCGGATCGAGTTCGTCGCGACGTTTCGGCGATAAAGTGGCTTTAGAAGGTGCTATGTGGCTGATGAAATATGAAAGCAGATTTAATAAAACAAAATTGAGTTATTTTGTCGCAACAAAGAACCTCAAACTTTTCAGAGAGTACCTAAGTATATTTTCTGCAGAGTTACCGTGGCCATTTTAGAGCGATGGTAGCTCAGTGGATACGAAACAGAAACGGGGTGTGCCTTTCATGCTGAGGGTGGTGGATCGAATTCGGGCATGCACGGTCAGCATCAAAAGCAGCTTAACACTTTAGTACCATGTCGAAGTAACATTTTACGAACCCCTTGGAAACTGCCTATAATAGGCAGAACAGTTACTTTGACATGGTACTAAAGCGTTAAACTACATTTGATGCTAACTGTACCTTTAGATGGATAGATAAACTTTATTGCACAAAATACCCAACTTAAGTACCAGGCATTACAGAAATTTCATTCTCTATTTTTTTAAATCTATGTGCTGATTTCTTCCGAGAGGAAAACGTCACACACCATGTAACACACCTACAATATTTGAGATAATGATTCTGAGCGTGTAACACATTCGGTCCTGTGCCGCCCGCATCTTAGGGATTCCCGTTACTTTCACCAGATCGTTGGGCCACCTTGTGAGGGGTCTACGCTATGGCTACGACTTTCTGCACGCGGTCTGCACTCGAGGACGTTTCCGCCCCAATGGCCGTCTGATCTCCTCGCAATGTACCCGGCCCTATTGCCACATGCAATACTTGGGTTATGTCTTTGACCTTAATTCCCCTGCGGATCTCATCATTCCCGATACGATCACGCGCCCGTCAGGAGACCCCGCGCATAGCCCTTCCCATTGTTCTCTGAGTAACTTTGAGAATTCTTTTTTTTTAATTGGTTTAATTACATATCACAGACTCTTAGTCCGTGCCTTTTTTTGCTAGTTGCATAGTTTGTTTGCTGATTTCAAATTACAAATAATGTTGCTCCGCGCACAATAAATAGTTTTGGTACATACAGAGATAGGGGGCAGACGAGCAGACGGATCACATTTAACAGTATTTCGTTACACTAGTCTAAGCTTTACGACTTTGAGCATTCTTAAGTTTCGTTTATATCCGTTTATTTCGGTTATGACCGTGGGAGAGCCACGCTTCGGCATGAATGGGCCGGCTCGACCAAAGTGATACCACGACCACACAGAAAACAGGGGGTCTAATTTGAAGTTAACTTTGAGACTCAACCAAACGTATTTGACGACGTTTCCTAATTTGAAGTGAACATTGCGTCGGTTGAACTCAACCGAAACTCTTTTGACACATCTCGCCTCAAACCCTAATTTGAAGACACCAATGCTCAACCAAAATATCGAATTTGACATTTCTTGTCTCGCGTCTTTATGTCAAAATTCACGATAGCTCGAAAGGTGTTTTGGTTCGGTTGAATGGATTTATGGTGTATTAAAAAAGGATCTTTATGTCTTTGTAAATAAGGTCCAATGACTTACATATCAATAAAGATTAGTTTAAAGCGGAGTTTCTTGGTATAAAATGTTAAAATTGCTATACCTATATAGATGATTATGAATACATAGAGTACTTAGGTACTTTTAATGCTTAATCAAAGTTTTAATGTATGAATCTCAGTACTTACGTTTAAATATGTAAATTAATTTACATTAAGTGCCTATTTACCTACTTACTGAGAATTTTTGTAGATTTATGCCAGTGAGAATATGTATGGTATAGTTCAATGATTTATGCAGATTTAAGTAAGTAAGTATACTAAGTACCTACCTAGTGGTGTAGGCTTCTTATAGATAAACTAGATTCACTAAGTAATTAGTCTATTTCTGCGACTAAGTACATTGTATTCTTCAAACTTAATCTTGTCAGTTCAAAAGTTTGAAACTTTTGATGGTTTAATTAGGTATTATTTATATAGGCTTTTGACTCAATTAGGTATTAATCCACCAAAGTACAAAGTGAAATACATTTTGAGGGTTTTAACCATTTGCAAGCCTCAATTATGTATTACAAGAGGCAATAATTTTGCCTAAGTTCCTACTTTGTCTACATTACAAGTATACGTAATAAGTTTTCTCTTTCCTTAAAAAGCAGGTATACCTACCTACTTACCTTTGTGTTAGGTTCCTACATAACTAAGTACCTAGTTATCTACTTATAAATTTTACAATTTTGGGGTAATTTTGGATATCCATTAAAGATTACACAGTACCAACCAGTTAAACTTATGTTTAACTGGTTTAATACATTTGCTCCACTATTAGTGAATTTCAATATATCCCATAGAATATTTCACAACATCACATATGTACATTGATCTGACTCCGAGATAGGTAGCTCAAGCACCCGTGTTACGGATATCATAGTCCACAGTGGGATTACAAATATATACATACAATACTTTTCTATTGTAAAAACATACTAATACATAGAAAACACCCAGACCAATACAAACAGACATGTACATGCACACAAATGTTTGTACTGTATGGGGATCGAACCAGCAACCCTTGAACCAAAGCCATCGTTCACTACCACTGTTCCAAAAGCCCTGTTAACACTCATGCGATTAACATACTAATTAACAGGAGAGCAGTACATAAGGAATGAAAAAAACAACAAAGTACATGTGATGGAATCATTTATTAAAATAAATAATAAAAGATACAATAATGTTATCCTATTTTAAGAAGAAACAACTATGTACACACACATATTTTGTATTCTTTCTGTGCAATAAAGGATGTCTATCTATCTATCTTCACACACCCACTTAGTATTAATTAATAACCTTTAACTATTTACAAATAAAACAACGCCCCATTGTCTAATGGTTTAAGACGGTTCTGACGATGGCCCTGTGGCCATGATCTCGGGGTCATGGGTTCGATTCCCGGGTCGAGCAAAGGTATGTTTTGAATTTTCCGAACATAGTTCGGGTTTGTGATCACTAATCCGCATTTGGCAAGAGTGATGATTAAGCCTAATCCCATCATAGTAGCGATGACTTGATTTCTATGATGGGGGTCTTAGCCCTACAAAGGGAATAATTAAGCTGATACTTTACTTCATTTACATAATAAATGATGACTGAATGATGCTTGTCCATAGGTACTTATCAGTTGAATTATAACAAACTATTTTCAGCAAATAATTAACTTCGTTTAGCAATGAAGCCCGGAGTACTGGAACTGGGTATGTTTCTTCTAGTGGAGATCTGTGCAATGCTGGTAGATATTCTGCAATAATCATAAAGGAGTTTTAAATAAAATAAATAAATACCTAATAATAAAAGTATTTTTATTGCTCTCTCATACAAAAAACTGTTGGTAGGTACATAGGTATTTCGATTACAATCATACTTATTAAGTAAATAAAAACAAGCTATTTAATTTTAGATTGGAAATAATGTAAAAAATAAACTCAAATGCATATTTCTACCAACGAGCTCCATATGCACTTAAGATTACTTGAATAAGTTTCTGTAACATGTAACCATGATTAATTTGGTGTGGTTCCCCCGTCTAAGGGTTGTTAAGGTCAGACGGCAGTCCCTTCATAGTAATTGCCAGACTCGCCAAATCCTCGATCATGGCTCACGGTACACTGGCCTCCAAAATCATGGTTCTGGACCACCAACCAAGAATAACACTGCAAGGATTTGACAACCCATTTGGAACGGTAGTGAATGCTGCCTTTGTTCCAAGGGTTGCGGGTTCAATCCCCGCACAGTACAAACATTTGTGTGCATGAACATGTCTGTTTGTATTGGTCTGGGTGTTTTCTATGTATTATTAGTATGTATTTATTAAAGAAAAGTATTATATACATATATTTGTAATCCCACTGTTGATTCTGATATCCGTAACACAGGTGCTTGAGGTACCTATCTCGGAGTCAGACCAATGTATGTGATGTTGTGAAATATTTATTTATAAGGATTACACTTTTGTATACATGTTTCAAACAATTATATTATCTTTATCTTAATGTTTTTTCTTTCAGTAAGGAAATTAGTTATAGCACAGATATTATAGATACAGTTAAATAATTTTTTGTTATTTTGATTACCTCCGGTGAGATGTTCACTTTTTTCAACTCATTCTCCAACAGTCATTCTAGCTCAGCTTTCTATTACAGTTTGGTCCAATGGAGAACTTTGATGTCTTGTTTACTGAAATATTTAATTACAAATGGTTAAATTATAGAAATGATGTTTCAAAGTTGTTCTTTCTAAAGTGTAAATTGGAATAGTCATCATCATCAGCCCATTTAAGTCCCCACTGCTGGGGCACGGGCCTTCCTCAATCACATGAGGGGTAATTGCCATACTCACCACGCTTGCCAGACGGGTTGGCGAGGGTTTTGATATAAATGCAGTTTTCCATGTCTGGGTGCTGATGATCATGCCAGCAGCTTTACCTTATTGGCCTTTTACGACACCTCGGTAAGAGTGAGGATGGCCTATTCTACTCCGTGGCCGAGTGGTCCCCGGCAGAGTAAAATTAATAACAAATAAACTTATTTAGGTAGGATTATGCGACTAACCTAACTTATACTTGATTTTACTTAAGAAAGTAAAGACTTTAGATAACTATAGAACTTGTATATAAGCATAATACTAATGTACATACGCTTTCAAACAATTTTACAATATTTTAAATTATGTATTGAGATTGCATATTTATCGTAGGTACGTACAAAGAGTAGTATTATATACCGGAAAAAGAGAGCCCTCTTGAGAGATTTTTATGCAAACTCTTTGAAAGCAGCGCCTCTAGCGAATTGATCCGAACTTTACGTTACGTCACGACCGTTACGTCATGACCGTTACGTCACGACCGCTACGTCACGGTATTTTCAAATGTTATGACATGACACTAGGATACGACTATTTCTTCTTATATAATAAATTATCAACTTTTTCTACGCGAAACTAATGTTGATAATTTATTATGAAAGAAGAAATAGTCATATCCTAATAGCATTTGAAGAGCTAATATTAATACCAGAAGGGAAGTGATTGAGTAAAACTACAAAAATAAATTATAAATACATTTATTAATATAAAAAAACTTTTTGTTTTCTATTTTTATAATGTTTGAATTTGTTATAATGTATTTGGGCCGCTCTCTTTACTTCATCATCACCATCAAAAGTTAATTTTCCAATTAAAATAACATTTATTGATGTATTAAAAAAATACCTTTTCTTCCTTATGAACATCACACTCAAAAGGACAGTCTATTAATAAATCTTGATACAACAATTTGATTGGGTTAGGAAAAACATGGACTGGTGTACCTGAGAGACAATAATACATTGTTTACATTAATGCTGAGGGATATTCTTTGCCTGTCCTATGATAGTATCATATGATAAGTAATATAAGAGTCGATTAGAAGGCAAGATGCAATAACACCTGTGTGAGAGAAGGAAAAACCGAAATGAATCCTCTCTTGCCAATGTGATAGCAGTAGGATAAAGACCTCCGATGATCGTCACATTTCAGTGGCGTGAGTAAGGAGAGGCCTGTGTCCAGCAGTGGACGAATATAGGCTGATTATGATAAATTATTTAAGTCGGGTATTTCCATATTCAGATCAGAGGGGCTACTGCGCAACTTTATGTTAAACAATGTTTAGCTTGCTAGCAACGTTCAACAGAACAAAACAGCAAAAATCTATCGAAATGTGGAATTCAAATGACACAGTCATGTTTCTTAACGATATTCGATTAGAACAAAGGCGATTGGGCGGTAGGCCCCCAGTATTGAAATACATGTTTTCGTTCAGGATGTAGGTATAAAAACTTTCAGTTTGCTGAGGATGAGGATCATAACACAGGTTAAAACTTACCAGTTCCATACCCACGGCCACAATATACAATGCTGGCCTGGCATAATTAACTTTTCAACACATACTTTAGCGTCCGTATCGCAATAACAGTTTCACTAACAACTACTCGGACGGAGGAGACTGAAACGTATTTATAATATTACTCTTTGACCGAAATTCAACTCAACGTTTGTGTTGTATCGATAACTGAATTTCTCTTTTTCAAGTAAGGATTCTTCAGGATATTTTTTGGTGAAAAATAAAATGCACGCCATTTGCAAAAAAATCTCAGATCTGTGTTTTTTTTATTTGATCAAAAAAAGTTATGGCCCTGGGTATAAATGTAGTTTTATAAATTTAAGTGGACTGTAAAAAATCTGCATTGGGCGTATGTATTTTGGCTACGTTAAATTCGGAAATATGCTATACATTCTATAAACAGTTTGTTTGTGTTGTCAACTGTTGTCTGTTCTATCATGACACCATTTTGACTTTTACACATTCCAATTTACCATTTTTTTGAATTAGTCATTCATTCGTAACAATTCATTAGATTTTATTTTGTCTAGACATTTCAAACTAGTAAATATTTCTTGATAAATAAGAATAGCTAATTGGAAAAATTGTAAATTAATTAAATAATTTTTATAGGATGTAAATAATGAGATAGCGGCATCTAGCACAACTTTAAGAGACTACAAAGAAGCCTATTTCAGGATCATGTCGCTAGATAACTCTGCTTTCTATGAAAAAAAATCCTATGTTCCGACTGTCATACCCCTGGGTACGTACATACTTATGTCAATAATTTACAAGTTTTTTTCTAATGTTTCACAGATGGCCACAGATAACTATATGGGCTATGATGTAGAAAAATAACAAGCTGTCAGATTTTTAAAAATATTTTAACATTTTAATGTTTTTATTATTTAAAATCTTTCTTTCAAACACATTAAACAATAGTCCTTTAATTTAAAAATTCAAATATCTTTTATTCTTTAAAAAAATATTGTTAATTATAAATAAAATCAATTCAATTGGTTTTATTTGATGTGGGTCTTTCGGCGACACTATCATCGCGAATATCATTCATTCACGAGAGTCTATGGTCGGATCCGTACGAAAGTGTCCCATACGATGGTATTTCAAATTGCCAAACTAAACTACAATTGATTGACTGTCGGCTCGATCGAACGATCGTACGTGGTAACTTGAAATTAGACCCCCAGGTGTGAAGCAGCACTGTGATGTGTTTCGCTGCGTGAGTGAGGGTACCGGAGGCGCAATCCGGGGGGAAGGGGGTTTTGGGGGTTGGCAGCGCACTTGTGACTCCACTGGAGTCAGGAGTGTCCGTGGACGACGGCACACGCTTACCATCAGGTGATCGACGACGGTGAAAGGCGTAAAGACCTAAAGACGATTATATTATAGAAGCTTTTATTCCCGAAACCTGGGTGTATTATTTATTCTTTCCCACATTTGATCCACCTGCTCGTCTGCCACCTATCACATAAAAAAAATAAGAAATATCACAGTGATATCGCAGTGAGTAAGGTCCCTACACGTGTGAACTAGCTAGCCAGCAATACCGGAGTATTGACACAACACTGATCAAACATTCACAGCTTTGGAAGCACTATACAACCTAATTAGAGAGTTTATTGCACTGAACGTGTTGAATCAAACCAATCAAACCAACATGGCTTCGCGGGTTATTGACAGTACCACGATAGCGATAAATTCATATAGAAATAGCACAATGTTACCGGAGTGGGTTGTGATGTGTATTCTTTATAACCGACTTCAAAAAAAAAAAGGAGGTTCTTAATTCGACATGTATATGTCACCGGAAAATAACAAGATCCGTAAGTTTATCAATTTACTAGGAAGTTTATAAACTTTCGTAGGATTCTAAACGGGAGATAAATTGTATTATTTTTCCACTCCGATTTATCGATTATATTTCCACGGCTGCTGTAAAGTCGAAACGCCGAGCCAAATATGTGAGTACACAATGTTGCATCACATAATAAATATCGTGTTAATTCCCGTCTTGATACATTATAGTTAAAATTCATATATCGGAAGTAAACGCGACGAAAATAAACAAGTACATGATAGTACTTACTGCTTGACTTTTCAACCGCGTTGCAACGGGCCGTGGTCACAAGCGGACTTAAAATAAAATCGTACTGCACTGATGTAGTTCTAATCTAGTAATTTTGGTGGGTATTCAAACAAGACTTCTCAAAACATCGAGTTTGAAAGTTTACATTCGATATTAAAACATCTATGACTTCGAATTCTGTTTACTTTCACAGCAAACAGACGTAAACACTGTCTGACGTTTCTGTTATGTATTCCGTGGTTTAATTGGGAATGAATGGATTGCGGGAATTCCCAGATCTACCATCAATAATAAAGCATTGTCTTGAATCCTTGCACAGGAGTGGGATGCTGAGCATAATATTGACTGGGTTATATGTATATTAATATAGTTAGATACAAGTTGGTAGTAGAAGCGATTAAGAATATAATTACACTCTCATCATCATCATCGTCACTGATGAGTGTATGTGTAACAATGTGAGAGTGTAATTATATTCTTAATCGCTTCTACTACATACTCGTATCTATATTAATATTACATATAACCCAGTCAATACAGATGAGTCATCACACACAAACATAATACATAAATTTTACTTTACTTTTTTTGGAATTTATTGTTGTAAATACATTTTCTGTCACGCACCTTCTCATTGTGGAATCAACTACACAGTTTTTATAACTTTGGATAGAATCGTTGAATTTAAAAAAAAAGCTTTGCTGAAATCGGTGTTCTCTGTTTATTATGTTATGTTGACACGCACAAATATATACACACACACACACACACATACACACCGCACACACCTGCACAGTTTTATTTTATTTTATTTTTTGTTTACTTTCCTTAAGTTTTGCTCAATGTTAAGTTGATATCTCAAACCTTATGTATGGAAACATCTTTAAAAGAAATAAGTGTGATTTTTTTATTTTTACTGTTAGTTGATGGATATATCTGATATACTTAAATGCAGGGTGTATCTGTGAACATTTACATCCTTTTAACCACGTGTTCTACCAATCATTCTAAACAACATTTGTTCAACGACTTTTCGAATATCATCGAAAAAATTTTCGACTCCCCATACAAAATGACCAAGTCACGTGACCGACTTTGTATGAAAAGTTGAATTTTTTTCATGCGAATTTCCAAAAGTGATATAACAAATGGTGTTCATAATGGTTAGTAGAACATGTGGTTAAAAGGATGTAAATGTTCACAGATACACCCTGTATATATGGTTTTTTTTAACACAAGTAGATAAAATTATCGTTATGTGTGCTGTAGACCGTTTAATAAAATTATGAATATAAATTGTAAATCCTTTATTGGCTGTAAGATAAATTTGTAACACTGTAATTTTATTTCAGCTGTGGATTTGGTGAAAAAAAAAAAAAAAATTATTGACACAGAACATGTCATTGCGCATTCACCATGAGAAATACGTATCCTTGGCACAGCCAGGTGACGGTTCCCTGGAGAGTCACATCCGCCGCGGAAAAACCGCCTGGTGCTGTTGCACTAGTACCTACTATCATTAATGTATGGCGAAATCGATATAAACATAAATTGGATGTATCAGGGTGATACCACATGACCGAATTTTTGTCGAACCGATTGTAGGACCTAAAAGTCATCATACAATTTCTCACCGTCTTATTGTACCTACGTCGCGTGCGTTGCCCTATTCTGCCGTCCGCTAACTAAAACGTCGCTAACTGCCACACTCAGACTCGTTGATTAACTTAGTTGGCTACTTAAGAAAAAATATTGACCCGTATTTTGATACGCGTAAAGACTACGATACTAAAGTTAATGAACATTAGCTTAAATGACGTCTCTAAGTGCGGCCGTAAGTCACAGAGACTCCCTGTGGCTTAGTGACCTTTTAGTTAGCGGACGTCCCTGTGGCTAAACGACCTTTCGTTATCGGACGTCCCTGTGGCTAAACGACCTTTTAGTCAGCGGACGTCCCAGTGGCTTAGCGACCTTTTAGTAAGCGGACGTCCCTGTGGCTTAACGACTTTTTAGTTAGCGGACGTCCCTGTGGCTTTTTAGCTAGCGGACGTCCCTATGGCTTAGCGACCTTTTAGTTTGCGGACGTCCCTGTGGCTTAGCGACCTTTTAGTTAGCGGACGTCCCAGTGGCTTTTTAGTTAGCGGACGTCCCTATGGCTTAACGACCTTTTAGTTAGCGGACGTCCCTGTGGCTTTTTAGTTAGCGGATGTCCCTATGGCCTAAACGACCTTTTAGTTAGCGGATGTCCCTGTGGCTTTTTAGTTAGCGGACGTCCCTATGGCTTAGCGACCTTTTAGTTAGCGGACGTCCCTGTGGCTTTTTAGTTAGCGGACGTCTCTATGGCTTAACGACCTTTTAGTCAGCGGACGTCCCTGTGGCTTTTTAGTGAGCGGACGTCCCTATGGCTTAACGACCTTTTAGTTAGCGGACGTCCTTGTGGCTTTTTAGTTAGCGGACGTCCCTATGGCTTAACGACCTTTTAGTTAGCGGACGTCCCTGTGGCTTTTTAGTTAGCGGACGTCTCTATGGCTTAACGACCTTTTAGTTAGCGGACGTCCCTGTGGCTTTTTAGTGAGCGGACGTCCCTATGGCTTAACGATCTTTTAGTTAGCGGACGTCCCTGTGGCTTTTTAGTTAGCGGACGTCCCTATGGCTTAACGACCTTTTAGTTTGCGGACGGCAGTATTGACATCATTACCGTATCTTAGTACCGTTGCACTATTTTTCTCTTACAAAAATCGGTCACTATCAAGTGATCCGTCTGCTCGTTTGCCATCTATGACATAAAAAAATAACAGAATTGATTAGTCCGATCAGGACAAATTCTGAAGGAAAAAGTATGTATTTTATCCTCTAAAAGTAAGAAGTAAAGTATGTAGTTCTAAATACTCAAGTACAACCTGTGCGGATAAAGAATAGGATCAGAAATGGCGGCGCATCTATTCACTTCTCGCTCGCACACTATTTGCGTCTATACTCGCACTCGTAGGGTAGTACACAATCTTATAATTAAGTACAAAAGCTAATTTAAGTTATTCAAAATGGGTCGAACAGGCACATGCAATAATATTAATTAACGTTATTCTATTCTATTATATTAAATGTGTAAAAATACCCTGTATTTTTTTCCTGTAGAAAATCATATTCGGGTTGGCTTCTTCGTTTCATTCAACCTCTATAATTTAGAAGGCAGTCCAATTATTATTAATAATAAGGGGATTCTGGTGGTAGGAGTCAATCACTCCGCGTGGGCTGATGCAATTCAAAGGTTTTAAATTAGTATCTATAATCTGGTTTTCAGTGAACAAATTTGGTGTTTATTTGTGCAGTGAAGTGCCGCGAAGTGATTCTAAGTAGACTAATAAGACTAGTTGAATTGTATCGTTTTTAACACTGCGATTGTGTGTCGATTGAGTTCTCACGTGACAACATAAAAAAAGTAAAGTATCAGCCTATAGCTGTCCCACTGCAGGGCAAAGGCCTTCATCATAGAAATCAAGTCATCGCTTCTATGATGGGATTAGCTTAATCGCCACTCTTGCCAAATGCGGATTTGTGATCACAATCCCGAGCTATGTTCGAAAAATTCCAAACACACTTTTTGCTCTACCCTGGAATCGAACCTAGGACCCTGAGATCACGGACCGTTTGTTGTGTTTGTTTGGATGCAGGTTGTGTCTCGTTTGTTACGGAACGGCTTCGAATTAAGCCACCTGGCCCAACGTCATCTGCCCTGACAGCTGGCCAGTAAGGGCAAAGTACGTCATACGCGTACGTGGCCCAACAGCGCACTCTGCCGGTTGATATATTATTCAGAGGGATCGATCGATCACAAGTTTTTCGCTCCATGACTTCTATTCCTAGTAATGGTTCATAGGTGGACTATTCTTTTAGCTGATTGGCGATTATATGGTTTTTTGATCCGATTCAAATATCATTTAGTTTTTTAAAATATTCCTATGTCTTTTTTTATTGCTTAAAATAGGCAGACTGGCTTGCGGCCCATCTGATGATAAACGGTAATCGGCGCTCATAGACAAGCTGGACAATGCCGAACAATGCCGGACATCAATAATTGTATCAATTATATCATTCTATTCATTATATCCGGGGGAAACGAGGGTTTAAAGGTTGGCAGCGCACTTGTAACTCCACTGGTGTCGAGGGTGTCTATGGGCGGCGGCAATCACTTAACATCAGGCGATCTGTCTGCGCGCCTGCCCACCTATCACATAAAAAAAAATAATGACTAAAAATTTTTACCCCTATATGTAGCTACATTTACTCCGCTTGAAATAGCTCCTATGTAGACGCACATAGGACCTATTTCAAGCTGACCCAGTATTTATCATGAACGTGCCTGAAACTTGAGTACCCTTGCGTACCGTGCGATATCTCTCGGAGATAGCTGATACCCCAGTTTTGGTTGCGGTACTGTATTTGATAGAAAATGTAACTCAATGTTAAAATAAAAAGTACTTTACAGAAATAAATTAATAAAAACGGGCAAAATGTTAAACTGACGACAAAATTAACAACATACGAACCAATCATTACACTCAGTAGACTTACCTATGAAAAGTGTAAAAACACATTTGGACTTGTGAGAGACTGGAAAGATACCATAGCCTCACAGTAAACCGACGTGAAAGGGTTGGCAACGCACTTGTGACTCCACTGGTGTTTATGACTATGTGTGACGGCTCGCTTACTGATAGGTGATTCGTCGTCTGCCACTAACATATCGCATTAACAACATAACTTTTCTGCCTAAAATATAGCTGACCATATTCACATGGAGTCCTTTATTTATAGTCTCAAGTCGACCACAACACATACTTTTACAAAGTAAACTCATAAAAACCATTACAGTAAAATCTGAAAGGACAAGCCCGTTAAGAGCTTTCTAGTGCTTTGTTTTACTTAAGTTGAGGGAGACAGTTATGAAAAAAATGATCGTATCCGTCCTAGACAAAGAAAAACAGTCCAACACCAGCTAGTGGCACATCAGTAAGGCCCGACACAGAACAGACAGACAAACAGACCCTGGGTTACCCTGGAGCCTTAGCGTGATCGTCGTCCCGTAACAAACGAGAACATAAATATCGCTTACAAACAAAGGAGGAACACAGCGCGTGCGAAAGGGAGTGGAACGTCCAGTTCACTCTTAGGCTCCTGGTTTAAAATTTTCTCGACGCATAGAGCGAAAACCACAGAGTAACTTATATATACTGAGATACTGGCATTTATCGCCATCCTAGAGGAAACCAACCAATACTCAACGGCTATGTGGTACCTTCGAGAATCAGACAGGGAGATGTTTAAATAAAATATCAGAAATAATTTTATTTGCTATATAAGAAAATCCCCAATACCCTTTAGATCTCTGGTTTATTTCCCATACTTCTTTAAAATTGCTAAAGTGGGCAGGCGGCTTGAGGTCTAGTTTCGGAAACACACTTTGCTAGCGCGATGTAAAAATGCAAAGTGACATCTACCGAAACAACGCCACACCACCTGCTTGATGGCTTTTCAAAGCTACATTTGCTTTTTACAAGCTCCATCTATCGAAAACCGCTGAACTTTTTTCCCACACTACGGAAAAAGTACTAAAGAAATGACCGTGGCGAAAGCGACAAGATTGGTAGTAACGTATGTAACTTCCTACGACTTCGTAAGTACGGGAGGTCGAAGTTTCGAATTTCTTAAAAAAATGTACGTATTCGGATACATTATCATACTGAGAAAAACCCTGAATAATTATTGAGACGTGATTCTGAACATGATTCAATTGATCTTGTTTCGTTTCGCTGTCAAAATTTTTGCGAACGTCAGACTTGACTTGTATCTTTTGACATTTCTGGATCTTGGTCCAAGCGTACCCTAGGACCCGAAGCAAAGTCTTTGACACGTCCGAGAATAACATGCTGAGGTGGTGTTTGTGATATGTTGTTAATTAGCCCAAGAATGTTGGCTAAAGCTTTGTGAGCGAAATTCTGGGCACGCGGCAAATTGTGCACTCACGCGGGGTGCACATTGCAAGCATAGCACACAGAGAGTTGGGAATACGGGACGTTTCTCAAATGGTTCCAAATCCCGTTTTCTCAAAAAAAAAAACTGGTAGCACTGCTTCCACTCTATATAAGTCTATAAGGTGAACGCGCGAAATGTGACATTCCTGTTATTTAAAAAAAAATGTATAACTTATCCCTTGAAAAGGTCATTTGTAACAAAGCAAAAAATATCGGCAAACCACATATGTAATTTTATGTACCAATATGTTGTAAATGTATGTGAATAAATGATTATAATCGTGTGGTCCCCGGCAGAGTAGAATAGGCCACCCTCACTCGTACCGAGGTGTCGTAAAAGGCGACTAAGGTAAAGCTGCTGGCATGAGCATCAGCACCCAGAGAAGGAAAACTCTGCATTTATATCAAAACCCTCGCCAACCCGTCTGCCAAGCGTGGTGAGTATGGCAATGACCCCTCATGTGATTGAGGGAGGCCCGTGCCCCAGCAGTGGGGACTTAAATGGGCTGACGATGATGATGATGATGAAATTATTATAATTATAAATCGGTGCTGCCTTCTGGGGCCTTAGCGCGAACCTGACGGTACGACCATATCGTAGTTCCCTTCCGATCGTTATTCGCGCTAAGACCCATGACGCCCCATAACAACCTCAACCCTTTGTAAGTACACATAGACAGCCACACATCAATCAATCTATTCAAATCTGTCGAAATTCTTCAATCGATTCCCAACAATATCTAATAAGGAAAAACCGATTGCAGTACCTGAATATTACGTCAGCATATTAAAAAAAAAATTACGTCGGTCGCAATCGCAAACCAGCGTGCGGCTTCCCAGATTTATTTATGGTCCATAGGTAATTTTGGTCTTAACAATTGTAGCATCCCCGTGTTCTGCCCTTAGACGTACAAATAGGCGCAGTATATCTACTCCATAATTGCAAAAACCATTTAAAATAATATTCATTCATTAAATGTTGTTATAACAAAGATCTAAATTAAATAAAGCTGGATGTCAATACATGTCGATCCACTCGCTATGTATACACTGTTGCATGCAAGCCTACGGTACTAGATCACACAATTGTCTGGTGCATTAACATAACTGAGATACTTGGGGTGAAGTCGGATATCTAGTAAGCAGGTCGATATCAGTAGAGATACAAAGGAAGTGTTTGAAACGGACTGGCCGTTTAAATAATAAAATTTATTTTATTTAATTTTTATCGCAAAGAAAATTTTCAAATTTTGTAACCCTTTAAAAAAATAAGCACAAAAAAGGCACGGAGCCAGTGTCCGTGGAATTTGTAGTATATTAAAAAAAAACACTCCGTTCCGCCATTAGATGAAAAATTATACCAAGAAAATCTCAATATAATAATACAGCCAGTTCTTAGTTTACTGACGAAATGTTGATAAAAGATATGCTGTCTGTACTTGTAGTACATTTGTTGAAGCTTGGCTTGAGCTACTATGGGACCAGTTTGATTTTTTCTGATGTTTATCAGTAATATATTATCAAATGGTAAATTATCATTTTTATAATAAAAAGAAACTCTTTTTAATTCGAAAACGCAAAATACCTACTTAAACAATCAGATAATGCAATGATGTCAATGTAAGTTTCTTCAATTATTATAAGCCTATATACTGTCCCACTGCGGGGCAAAGGCCTCCATCATAGAAATCAAGTCATCGTTAAATAATAATAATAATAATATCCTCCGCCGGACCGCTCAACGATCAGCCACGTACGCAGGATATATAATAGTGCTCAAGTGTGTGCCCAAATACAAGTGCACTCTCTATTCCCTTACACTCATGTGGCGCAATTGGTAGTGATCCTGCCTCTTACGCCAAAGGTCGTGGGTTCGATTCTCACCCTGGACAAACATTCGTGCGATGAACACTTGTGTTTGTTCAGTGTCTGGGTGTAATATAATTTCCATTTCCATAACCAACACTTGCGCTAAACTTTTCATGGCCATTTAATATACTTATTAATTATTTTAAAATTTACTATTAATAACTTATTAATTTTCTAAAACTTCATTATAATTCAAAATCTAACAGGGGTGAAATCACCTATTTTTATAAACGTACATCATATACTGCAAGAGTAATAATATTATTTGTATTATGTATAATCGGCTGTGCCCTAGTTTTAAGTTACCTACGCTAAATATATGTGAACTAGGATTATGGTGAGAAATAAACGATATTATATTATATTATTACCGTGTGTTGTCAGCAAAACTCCTCAACAAATTGTACTTTGCAGGGGCCTCCAAGATACAGGCTTAGCCTAGTTTGGGGCCCACCGACATAGCTTATAAAAAAACACATTTCCATTAAATGAGTATGTTAAATGAGTATGTTGCCCAATATTATATTTTGTTTTTGTGCAATAAAGAATAAAAATATGTAATATATGTATTTAAGTATATATTTGTGTTCCTCTGTTGCCTGATATCTGTAACACAAGTGCTTAAGGTACTTAGTACGGAATCAGGCCAATGTATGAGATGTTGTGAGAATTATTATTATATTCCCATGGCACACCAGCGTGAGACGACTGGAGAGGTATTGGGCGCAGGACCAACAGTTTACGTGCTTTCCGAGCCACGGGGGTACATGACCGCCGACTTTCGGACTCCGGGATGACACTAAGAATTCATCGCTACTATGATGGAATTGACTAACTACGGATTGGTGATCACAAACCTGAGCTATGTTCGAAAAATTCGAAACATACCTTTGCTCGACCCGAACTAGACCACGGGGCGTTCTTCAATTGTATAACATTAGTACAAAATGGATGCGTCCAACCAACCTCACTCCAATGAGTTTCTTGACAACCACTCGCTCGCGGGTGCTTGGGACCCAATACAGTCCCTCCGGTCGACCATGGGGATTTAAATAAGTTCTGTCTCCCGTGAGGTAACTATTAAAAGGTACAGTACAGCTATCAAGCGCCGCGAATGATTTTTTTGAGCTTGCGCATGGCTTCACGCCAAACTCTAGTGTTGAGAAGAAGCCTACGATAGAGCGTGATAACTCAAAAGAAGCCTATTCACACTAGCTTTAAAAAAAATGATTGTAGTCATTGGCGATGACGCAGGCAGGGCGGTCACTGATAGGGATTATTCCTAAATTAGTCAAATCAATTAGGAGACTTGCGGAGGTCAGTTCAAATTCAATTCGAGGCAAGCTTCGCTGTTTCTTGGACATTTCGCTATCTTTGTCGCGCCACCGCGAGAAACAGCAAGATGGCTGTTTGATATTAGTAAGAAAATGCACATGCATTTGCGAATACAAAAAAAAAAAATGAATGAAACTTGCATATATTTTGATTGTATTTATAAACATTGTGTAACTAGACAATACAAGCTGTGTCTCTGTTAAATTTACATTAATGTTTAATAGCGTTTTTAATATAAAACAATTCGGCAGAAAAATTTACGAAATGTAATCGCGTATATTTTTAAGTGGGTAAATATTTTTAAGAGCAGGTGTTAACCGAGATATAGATAAATACTTCCTTAAACCGAGTAACAGCAATGAAATGCCGAGATGTCCATAAATTGCAAATAATTTTGGTATTACGTTGTTCGCCGGCCGCTTAACTATAAAAGTCTGACACCCAGTTGCAGAAATCTTAAGTAGGTATGTCCTAGCAGGGTTTTCTCACGTTTCTGCACTTCATTTTGTTCATTAAATGATAGATATTTTTTCACGAAAACGTTGCAAGGTTTAAGAATGCAGTAATATTTACTTTTCTTAAGAATGTATCAAACAACAGTGGTTTAAAATAAAAATACGTAGAGTGCGAATTTTATACAAAAATAAATTTACAATAAAAATACGAATAACACTAAAATTACTAACAGCTCTAGCTCAGCTATCCTAAACGCATCTGGGCATATGAAGATTTAAATGAAAATGAAAAATCTAGTTTTTTAGATTTTCGCATTGCATTATAACTATAATGTATCAATACGGGGATTATTGGGGGTCCGCTCGTGACCACGGCTGCTGTAACGTAGCCGAAACGTCGAGCCAAATATGTGAGCCTACACAATGTTGTTTCACATAATAAATATCGTGTTAATCCCCGTATTGATAAATTATGAAAAATCTATTTATTCGAACAGAACGGGCTTAAAAACTAAATTAGAAATTTGTTTACAAATGCTTAAATATTCAATATCACTTGTTAAATATTAGATGTTTTTTTTTTCAAAGATTTTCAGATGGGTGGCACTAGTAGGATCTTACCTGCCCTTTAAACACAAAGGGCCGGGCCCTCTCTCGTACCCCGAACTGTCAGTTCGGGTTGGATTCGGAAACTAATGTCTATTTTATGTCTATTTTGTCCACATTGTGGTTTTTGTAGGTTAAAGGGATATTGAAATAAGAAATATGAGTGCCCGTCGTAGAGCGAGGCTGCCTAATGCCAATACTGTCCGAGTCACCCGGTAAACGAAACCATAATTAGACAAATAATTCATACAACATCAGCATACATTGACTTGATTATACATTATACATACATTGACCGTATTAGTAGCTTAAGCACTTGTGTTACGAATATCAGACAACAGAGGAATTACAAATATATACGTAAATACATGTATTACACCCAGACACTGAACAAACACAAGTGTTAATCACACGTGAACGTTTGTCCAGGGAGGCTTCGGCTGTATCACCATGATATTCCCCAATATGGGCGATGAGGGAGAACCGCAGGCGGTTTAGTGGGTATGCCTTTGCCTGGCTTCTCTTTAGGAGAAGCCCCGCCAAAGTAGAGCCCCACATAATCCGGCCGCGGCGGCCTGATATGCATCAATATGGTATGGTATCAATTTTTGGCATTTGTGCATGGTTATTTTATAAATAGTATAAGTGTTTGCCGAGAGATTGTAACCCCGAAATTGTTTAAAATAGCTCCGGTTTAGTAGCTAAAAATTAAAATCGATTGGCGTCGTTAGTGTGCCCTACCCGTCACGTTAACAAAAAAAAATACATTTGCGGGATTATGAAAGAGTCAAACGGAATGTAAGACGAGTAGAATGGAACGGAGAACAAGTGAAGGGCGAGAAGTAATTAGTGTAACGAAATCAGAGACGAGGAGCGAATCGATATTTCGGTTATGACCAATCTCAGCGATCAGCCATTGTCACAAGTCATATTTTAGTGAACTAGTGTATGCGCGAGAGCGAGAGGCTCTCCAGAACGACCTCTTACCACACACCGGTCCAACGGACCTAGGGCCTCTACCACGGCCCACCATACACCGCCCCCCGAATGGCACCCACACTGCTGGCTGCAGTGCAAACACCACTGGGAGGGGGACTGCGGGTACCCTTCCCCACCCTTACATTGCTGGCTGCAGTGCAGAGTGGGTTGGGGAACCCGCAGGCTTCAGAACGAAAACGCTGCAAAACCCAACTCCGCTGGCTGCGGAGTCGGGGAAATTGGTAACGCCGGTCGACATTGAGCCATCCTGGCTAGACGACCCAATGCTGGATCTCCAACATGGCCTGAGTACAGTTTGATACACTTTACCGACACGACTGACCGTTGATGAAATTTTCTGACGAAACTTCCATACCAATACTGATGGTGCTTTGTTCTAACGAAAACAGACAACGGCTACTTTATTATGTAGTTAAAAATTGAATCGGAGCATTCCTATGCGAAAATTGAACGAGAAAAAGTTATACAACTGATCCAGCTCGTGGAATAAAAAAAAAAGAGTCGGTTTTCGGGTGTTCTCCGTGGCTCAGGGCCTAGCTAATAGGTGGGAGCAAAAGTTTTCCTCTTTTTCCTCTTGACCTTATTAAAAAAAATATAATAATAATAATAATATCCTCCAACTTATTTCGGCTAATTCCACCAATCTCAACAATCAGCCACTTACGCAAGATATCTGACTGACCGGATGGCGCAGTTGGTAGTGCCCCTGCCTCTTACGCCAAAGGTCGTGGGTTCGATCCCCACCCTGGACAAACATTCGTGCGATGAACACTTGTGTTTGTTCGGTGTCTGGGTGTAATATATGTATTTAAGTATATATTTGTGTTCCTCTGTTGTCTGATATCTGTAACACAAGTGCTTAAGCTACTTAGTACGGAGTCAGGTCAACGTATGAGATGTTGTGGGAATTGTGGGAATTATATATTATATTGCTCAAGTTAAGTTAGTTTTTGCATGTCTGCGAGCAGGCTGAATACATGATACCTGAAAACTTGTAAACAATTGTATGTAAACTGTGTCTGGCCAATAAAAAGTTAATTTATTTTTTATTTATCAAGTGTGTGTACAAACACAAGTGCATCTCTATTCCCTTGCCCTCATACTCCGATGGGACACCAGTGTGACGACCGGAGAGGAATCGGGCGCAGGACCAACGGCCTAAGTGCTTTCCGAGGCACGGGGGTACAAGACCGCCAACTTCCAGACTCCGGGCTGACACAGAATTTCTTAAGGTGACGGGTAGGGCACACTAGCGACGCCAATCGATTTTAATTTTTAGCTACTAAACCGGATCCATTTTAAACAATTTCGGGATTACAACCTCCAGACAAACACTTATACTATTTATTAAGTAACCATGCACAAATATTGGGTTCGCGTACACGAAAAATTGATTCACGAAAGCGGCCACTTTTGGCGTGATTCAATTTTTCGCGGTCAAAAACGGACCCAACATTTGTGCATGGTTTTTTAGTAAATAGTATAAGTGTTTGCCGAGAGGTTGTAATCCAGAAATTGTTTAAAATAGATCTTGTTTTGTAGCAAAAAAATTAAATCGATTGGCGTCGCTAGTGTGCCCTACCCGTAACCTTAACAGAAAAACTCAGGTGCAAATTTTGGCCCGACCCGGGGATCGAACCCGGGACCACAAGCGCAGCCGTCGCTTTAAAGTGCGACCCAGTAACTGCGCCATCGAGGCAATAATTAAACAATATTATAGAGAACGTATGAATGAATGTAGGTAAGTAAGTACTTTATTGCAAGAGAAATTTCTAAAAGGCCGGCAACGCATCAGCGATCTGTCTGATGTTCATGGGGGTCGATGACTACCTACCATCAGGAGATCCGCTTGCCCGTTTGTCAACAGAACCGAAGCGGATCAAAACGTTCCAGCCCCTTTACGAGTATACATTATGTGTTGAAACGGGATGACATAAGATTAAGTACGGTAATAATAGCTCAAGATTATACGCTTTGTATTAAGGTGAATTGTAAAATTAAAATGTGTTTGTAAAAATAAAAGGATTAGATTTTTTTTATATAATGTGATAGGTGGCAGACGATCAGATGGATTACCTGATGGTAAAGGACTGCCGCCGTCCATGGACACCCACGACACCAGTGGAGTCACAAGTGCGCTGCTAACCTTTAAACCCCTCCTTCTTGGATTGGGCCTCCAGTACCCTCACTCACGCAGCGAAACACAGCACAGTGCTGCTTCACGCCGGTTTTCTGTGAGGACATGGTATCACACCGCTCGAGCCGGCTCATTTATGCCGAAGCGTGGCTTTTCTACGGTAAAAGGTAGCTGTGAAAGTGATCATAAAATTTTGACGTTTTGCAACTGTTTTATAAAAATTGTAAGCGTAATAATCTTTGTGCGTTTGTTTGACACATTTTCGAAATGTCAACACCAATTTGAATAATCGTAATAATATACAGAAAGCGAGTTTATTATATTAAGCTTTATCGCGTTCGCGTAAAGTTACTTTTTTACCTGTAATTTATTCAATAATTCTGTAAATTCCAGGATTTCTCATCATGCTTCACGAATTTGTCGCTTTGCCTCTGATGTCAGACTTCATTAAAATAAAAAAGAGAGATTATTTAATGACAAATATTATTGCAAACATATTCGATTCGAATTTTGAATTAAAATAGGTATTCAATACCGTATAACGTGGGAGAGCCACGCTTCGGGATGAATGGGCCGGCTGGACCGGAGTGATACCACGGTCTCACCGAAAACCGGCGTGAAGCAGTAAAGTGCTGTTTCGCTGAGTGAGTGAGGGTAGCGGAGGCCGGCCAATCCGGGGGTAGGGGGGGTTTGGCAGTTGGCAGCGCACTTGTGACTCCACTGGTGTCGCGGGTGTCCATAGCTAAACATCAGGTGATCCTTCTGCTCGTCTGCCACCACATAAAAAAATACATTCAATACATACATAAGTATTGTTGCTAGCTGATGCACTACATAAACTACTTGATTATGATCTCGCCCACGCCGAACGACCAAATAGACGGAATAAATGATATGATATCACTGCTGACGACAGTTATTAATATTCCATCTTATTTTACACTAATAAAGTTCAAAATCCACATTGACAGTAAGTGATAGGCTAATCATGCCGACTGTACATAGATATGTTTTTCCTGTCAAATTACATCACTGTACTATAAACAAAGGCCGTGTGGCCCCCGGCAGAGTAGAATAGGCCACCCTCACTCTTACCGAGGTGTCGTAAAAGGCGACTAAGGTAAAGCTGCTGGCATGATCATCAGCACCCAGAGAAGGAAAACTCTACATTTATATCAAAACCCTCGCCAACCCGTCTGCCGAGCGTGGTGAGTATGGCAATTACCCCTCATGTGATTGAGGGAGGCCCGTGCCCCAGCAGTGGGGACTTAAATGGGCTGATGATGATGATGATGATTGATGACTATAAACAAACAAAACAATAGTTTGAGTCGTAATGGCAGATAGAGTCAGCAGTTAAAAACTTTGAGTTATGAAGGATACAAGTAGTTTTCATTTTAGGGTTCCGTAGCCAAATGGCAAAAAACGGAATCCTTATAGATTCGTCATGTCTGTCCGTCTGTCCGTCCGTCCGTATGTCACAGCCACTTTTCTCCGAAACTATAAGAACTATACTATTGAAACTTGGTAAATAGATGTATTTTGTTAACCGCATTACGATTTTTACACAATAATTGGAAAAAATGAAAAAATTGGGGGGGTCTCCATATTTGAAAGTGAAACTCAATCATTTTTTTTCATCAAACCTATACGTGTGGGGTATCTACGGATAGGTCTTTAAAAATGATGTTGAAGTTTTAACAAAAAAAATTTTAAACACAATACTCTCCGCAAGGGTCGCTCCCAAAGTGGTAAATTGTGTGTGTGTCCCTCTAACTTCTATAATAAATGAATTATAAAACTAAAAAAAATATATGATGTACATAATCATAAAAACTAACAACGAAAATTGGTCGAGTAGTTTTTTTTTTAATACTTTATAAACCGTAAACCGCAATTTACCTTCCATACATCTTATTTGCTGCTACGGGACCCTTCATGGGCGAGTCCGACTCGCACGGCCGGTTTAAATTTATGCTTTACCCCTTTTCATATTATTAGATTTGGGGAGTCTGGTAATTACAACGAAGCGACTGCTGTGTAGCGAGGAGAACAGTCGGCCTTTGAGGCGGAAAGGTCCTTGAGTGGAGGCCACGTCCAGGAAGTCGCAGCCCTGGAAGGCCCCTCACAAGGCGACCGGCACAGGACCGATCTTTGTGGAGAACATTGGGAGAGGCCTATGTCCAGCAGTGGACGTCTATTGGCTGAATTGAGAATGGGGATGATGACAGACAGCAATTGTCTGACCTTTGTAACCCTTTGACAGCACAAGTGAAACATTGCCCTACCTACCCTGTGAAATGCAAATAAAATATTGAGTATTGAGTATTGAGTACCCTATAAGTATAGCAAGAGCTTTCTCTTGTATATACAGTGGTCAAGTATTTTTGATAAAGTGGGTAGCCAACTGTCGAAGTCAGTCAAAGTCACTCAATGAAATCCTTTGGGTTGGTGTTTAGAATATTATCCGTATCTCAATACGGATTTGGCCGAGACTACTTTTAACGAAGTCTCAGGTTTTAAGACTCTATTAGCTCTAAGCAAATCGGTCACGTGACAACTTACTCGATTCATATTAGCAGTGTTAATTTTTATATTAATATCACTTTGCTGCACTTCATTGCACACAAAACATCTTTGTACACTAAAACCACTAAATACAAATTTAAAACTTTTGAATTGCATCAGCCGATACGACTTGTTACTTCTTGCAATCATCCACAAAATTTCTTTTATTTTTTTAATACCTTTTTTTCTCTCAATAACTTATGAATACAGGTTTAAGATGCCGTTACGGTAATGTGAAATACTCATAGTTGCATTAATACCGTACCATATTTTTGGGGTATTTCAGGGGATAGATAGATACTCTTTATTGCACAATATACAAAACTCAAAAGGTATACACAGATAGAATGTACAATTGTGGATCTTCTGTTTTGTTTCCGTCCCGATAATTTCGGATAAACGAGATTCTACTATAAATCTGTATACTTTTTATAGACAAATTGTAATGACAACGATAAGGCTAGTAGCTAAACCAAAAAGATGACATACTTGCGCGATGTATTCGACAGCCAGCGTGATCTATTGGTACAATATGGAACTAATAAAGTCCCAAAACGAAATGAGCTCGGGCCACCGGTATGTAAACAAATAGGCGCCTACGTTTGATGCTCAGCATTGCCAGACTCGATCGTCTTAGCAATATGCAGGTGGCATCTTGTAAAACGGTTGGCTTGGCAGCCAACAGTTAATTTCCTTCGCATATTGGCTCTTGATTTAATATCTCGGGTGACGTCAGAGCCGAGTACTCATATCCGAGTCTAGTGCTAATTGCGAACGATCAATTTATTTACTTAGGTGCCTACTACAACTTTTCGTATGTTCGGTTGGGGAATCTGCCACATAAGGAACCACTTTAAAACGAAAATCGCTTGCACGCACGAAACAAAAATGGCGTCATTTCAAACAAAAAACTATGCAAGCTGCAAGCGATTTTTGCTTTTCAGATGGTTATGCGGTAGATTCCCCGACCAAACGTACCATTGCATTAGAATATCCTAAATGTATGGTACACACATACTTTGACTTAATAGTATCTTAGGTACGTCTAGATACTATTGTTCTCTACGCAAAATGAAATTAAAGTATCCACAAAATACACACCAAACCGAATCAAGGCATTACTATCATCTGTGTATCGTTCGCTTTACAAGTAATTTTTGCCAAACACCTCCTCATTGTGGAATAAACTTCCCGCACCGGTATTTCCGAACCGGTACGACCATTGAGACATTCAAGTAGCGAGCCTATACCTTCCTAACAGACCGGTTACGCATCTCCACTCCTTCGGGTGTGGCGGTCACTTACCATCAAGTGACTTGATCACTCATTTGCCACCCTTTCTCATAAAAAAAATCTCATCACCTATAATCTTTTAATTTCACAAGAATGCGAACGATGACGTAAGTACCATAACTTAGTGGCAACGACTAGAGAGTCTCTTTTCTTACCTTCGTAAAACAATGGGATAAGTTAGCAATACAATGCGGTGAGGGCTTTTTCTATTCTACGACGGAGAAGGGAATGGCCTTGTGCTCGCTCGCCTATTGAAAGGTGACAATAAGATTAAAGGTCACAAGACATCATATACGTCAAACGCTTATAACACGAAAGCTTAATTAAGCATTCGTGTTATAGGAATCGGCATAAATTGTGGTATTTGTGGAACCTACTATAAATATATAGGGTGGAAAAACATCGGCATCCTTAACCTCGTCCTGCCCAGACCGTAGACAAAACAGAAAAAAAATGTTTTGGCTTTCAAAAGGACAATTAGGCAGAAATACTAAGTATCTACATATTACGGAATAAAAAGAAACAAGCCTATAATTTTTAAAAGAAATTCCAAAGTGTTTGAATTTGCAGAGGGGTCGAACTGGATTTAAAAAAAAAATACTTTTTTTAATACCACAATTTATGCCGATTCTTATAACACGAATGCTTAATTAAGCTTTTTTGGGATCAGTTTGACGTACCTATATGATTTGTGACCTTTCATCTTATTGTCACCTTTCAATAGGCGAGCGAGCACAAGGCCTATTCTCTGTCGTAGAATAGAAAAAGCCCTCACCGCATTGTATTGCTAAATTAATCCCATTGTTTTACGAAGGTAAAAAAAGAGACTCTCTAGTGGTTGCCACTAAGTTATGGTTACCAACTAAGTACTTACATCATCGTTCGCATTCTTGTGAATTTAAAAGATATAGATGATGAGATTTTTTTATGAGAAAGGTAGGCAAACGAGCGATCAAGACACTTGATGGTAAGTGATCACCGCTGCCCATGGACATCGAACTACTTTATCGGCTGTTTTATTCTATTAATTGATACAGTCATTATTAATAAATTTTCTGCCAGAAACCTTCGGCCTTACACCCATCTGTCGTGTAAGATATCCATAATACCCAATATTTAGTATACAACTAATTTACGAATAATGCATGTCTTCAACGACACATGAGTTAAGATAGCTAATGTTTCTTAGAGAAATTTCATTTATAATAATGACTGTATCAATGACCATCCAAAGTGCCCAAAAGAGAAGATTTTTTATGTGATAGGTGGCAGACGAGCAGACGGATCACATGATGGTAAGCGATTGCTGCCGCCCATGGACACTCGCGACACCAGTGGAGTCACAAGTGCGCTGCCAACCTTTAAACCCACCTATCCCCCGGATTGGGCCTCCGGTAAGCCGGGCCGTTCATGCCGAAGCGTGGCCTTCCCACTGTTTCACAAAAGTTCACAAAAGAGTTCCCAAAACCCCAAAAAAAACTACTAAGTAATCGCCACCTTGACTTTCCCAGATAAATCGAGTGCGCGACATATGTTACTTTCCACTCGTTATTATAAAACTAGTACGCAGTAATAGTTAACTAATAAGGCAACAAAAACTAAAGGCCGTGTGGTCCCCGGCAGAGTAGAATAGGCCACCCTCTCTCTTACCGAGGTGTCGTAAAAGGCGACTAAGGTAAAGCTGCTGGCATGATCATCAGCACCCAGAGAAGGAAAACTCTGCATTTATATCAACACCCTCGCCAACCCGTCTGCCAAGCGTAGTGAGTATGGCAATTACCCCTCATGTGATTGAGGGAGGCCCGTGCCCCAGCATTGGGGAATTAAATGGGCTGATGATGAAGGAACAAAACCTATAGGTACCTATTTGAAGGGCTTAGGCCAAACAACCACTAAAATGTCACGGTGTATTAAAATTACTTAACGACGAAGCCGCACGAACGTAAAGGTGAAAATCCTAGGTTTTTTATGTCACCAACTAAACCCCACACAGGTGTGTAAGCAAGATTATTCTGAAACAAATTCGCCTGTCGGTGAAGGGCAGGCGCAATAAAATAGCGCCATTACCTAAATATCGCTTTACGCCAGCCATAAACAAAAACAGATTGTTTATTCACACTGCTCGGAAGTAGTGCGGCTCAGGGCTGCTAACAATAAAACAGGGATCAGGAGCCCAATTCTCGGGCTTGTGATATTTTAAAAACATGGCGGATATCACCTGAAAACCATGAGCCCAATTCTCAGGATTTTCGATATGAAAAAACATGGCGGAAGTCGCATGAAATCCATACAAAAAAACTATGTTTCAGTGATATATGTCGTATGATAATAAATGTCACGAGCCCGAGAATTGGGCTCCATGTAAAAAAACGATGTTTTAGTGATATATGTCGTATGGAAATAAATGTTACGAGCACGAGAAATGGGGCCCAGGAGCCCAATTCGCGTGCTATTTTATATATTTTTAAACAAGGCGGATATCACATAAAAACGAGCACGAGAATTGGGCTCCAGGGCCCCAATTCTCGTGCCCGGATATTTATTTTAATACGACATATATCACTAAAACAGTTTTTTTGTATGGTTTTCAAGTGATGTCCTGCCATTCATTCAAAATGTCACGGGCACGAGAATTGGGCTCTTGGGCTCCTGGAGTCCAATTCTCGTGCTCGCGATATTATAAAAACATGGCGGATATCACCTGAAAACCATACAAAAAAACTATGTTTTAGTGATATATGTCGTATGAAAATAAATGTCACGAGCACGAGAATATGGGCCCTGATATGTTCTACTCAGATGAAAAAGAAATGCGTCATTTATAGTCCGATCAGTTATGACTACTAATGCTATTTTCTTTAACAAGGGTCAGTGCTTTTGACATAATCCCATAGAAAAAATATTGCACAACGCCACTGAAGTGCCTTCTGATCTTGGTCGGTCTGTATAAAAAGACAAGGATTCGGCGGGTAGGGCTAAAACAAGCCGCTTGGGCTGATGCAATCCAAAGGTTATAAATTAGTGTCTAGTGGGTTTTAGTGTACAAATTTGGTGTTTATTTGTGCAGTGAAGTGCCGCAAACTGATCCTTATAATAAGAATCGTTGGATTGTATTGTATTAGTTGCTACTGCTATTGTGTGTCGAGTGCGTTGTCTCGTGACAACTTGCTTGGACCTAATAAAGTCTTAAAACCCGCGATTGCTTTTAGAGTGACATTCGCGGAATCCGTAGGTCGATAAAACGTAAAACACCGGCGTTTTATTCAGTGACTGTGAATTTGACCGACTGCGACTGTTGACTACCTGCTTATTCTCAATAAGTTACTTGACATTGGCGAATTATTGGGTAGAGAGATATATAAAAAAAATTAAAGGACAAACGTCACTGAACTCCTTCATTTCATCCGAACTGATTGAGTGACAGATTGTCACATTTTTCAAAAATGTGTAATGAATAAGTTGTTGTTATTTATGTATGTTTGTTTGTATACGTTTTATTATTTTGTTTTAGGTGGTGTAACCCAATTAAAAAATAAAAATCAGAATGAGTAAAATATCCTTACACCGGTCAATTTCTCATTAAAACTTGTCTCTTTAATCGCTCGACATTGGCAGAGTCACATAAGTGTTCGACGGGGGCAACACAGTAGCAGCCATAATTAAAAAAAAAGTTGTTATCACAAACTAACACTGTAGCAGCCATAAAAAAAAACACAAACTATGAAATACGGTAGATATTTTTGAAATAACGTCGATGCGCCTGCAGAATCTTATAACTTGAAAAATCTTTTAAAAAATATAATAATAATATTCTCTCACCGAGCTCAAACCCGGGACCTCTTGCGCAGCCGCCGCTTTAAAGTGCGACTAGCCACTGCACCACCGAGGCAATCAATAATATGACAAATAATTAAAGAATCTACAACATACCCTTTTTCCTCGTGGTCCTACTATTTTGTCTAGTACATACTACGCTATTCGTTATATTTTTGAATATTTGTTATTTTTCACAGTAAACTACCGACATACACACACTCTTATAAACTTTCGGCTTTAGAATGTTCGTGTGTTTTCAAACCTTTGTTAACGACAATGTCAAGAGAGAAACTGAAAAAAAAAATAGGTAGTCATCAGTCAAAGTCTTATTAACAATCGCGAACTAAGGATAGTCCCGGAACAAAACTCGTGCCAGTTCCTTTTAACATTAAATAATAATAATAAATAAATAAATATTTCACAACATCACACACATTGATCTGACTCCGAGATAGGTAGCTCAAGCACCTGTGTTACGGATATCATAATCGACAGTGGGATTATAAATATACACATACAATACTTTTCTTTTGTAAATACATACTTATAATACATAGCAAACAGCCCAGACCAATACAAACAAACATGTTCATACACACAAATGTTTGTACTGTGCGGGGATCGAACCCGCAACCCTTGTATCAGAGGCAGCGTTCACTACCACTGTGCCAATCGGGATCGTCAAAACATTGCTTGTTGGAATTGCAAAACATTGCTTGTTGGAATGAGATGACATGAGCTTTAGTACGGTAATAACTTTAGATCGCGATTTATAATAAGGTGGTTAAAGGCCGGCATTCAGCGTTTATACCATTCTTCTTCAGACTCTGTTTAGTACCATTCTTATTCAATTCAAGTTTATTACATTACCAAACAATTACATAGGAGGAATAAGTATAAAGGTATTCATGTGACGCCCTGTAAGGGCATATCAAATATAGAGGGTCCATTACATATTATCTTATTATTACAATGGCGTGGGAGAGCCACGCTTCGGCATGAATGGGCCGGCTCGACCGGATTGATACCACAGCCTCACAGAAAACCGGCGTGAAGCAGCACTGTGCTGTGCTTCGCTGCGTGAGTGAGGGTACAAGAGGCCCAATCTGGGGGGAAAGGTTGGCGCACTTGTGACTCCACTGGTGTTGCGGGTGTCCATAGGCGGCGGCAATCGCTTACCATCAGGTGATCCATATGCTCGTCTGCCACCTATGTCAGAAAAAAAAACTTATTTCTAACTATCAGTAACATGCCAATTTAATTGTTATTAAAAAATTTAAGTTCTTAATTAAAGGAAAGACTGTAAACTTTCAAAGAAGAGAGCATTAGTTAATTTTTTCCATCGGCCAAAAGAAACTTGTCGCAATATAACACCATAAAACCAAAGATTATGACAACTCCAGAATAAATCCTCATCTGTCAGCCCTGCGTTTGGTCAGCATTATCTTAATTGAAACGAAACCCCACGCTCATTACACCAGAGATAGGCAGCCGTTCGACACGTGGCAATGTCGACCCTACTGCCAAGACATAAGGCCCACGTCCCGCTGATATGATGTATGTCCGTGGTAAATATTTAATCACTTTCCACTACGCTGTTGTAATAACCTGTGAAGAGATAGCGGGTTTGTTTTGAAGTCTACGTCTGTGTCAAGTTGGGTCCAAATTCACGGAGGTATACCAAGAGCGGATCTATCCTTGTAGGCACGATGGACCAAGTGGACAGGCACACAACCCTAATAAAGTTACGGCATACCGCGACATGTCACAATCATTTCTAGCATGAATAAAGTTGTTAGTGGTTATTTTTGTTTAAATCATGCCACATGCTAGAAATGATTGTGATAAGAATGGCGAATCACAAATCCTTATTTAAAATGAAAAAAATGTTGACGGCGCTACTGATCAGTAAAAGGGCCTTTAAAGAGTACATTCCTCCTTTTTTTTACATACAATCAATAGTCTAGATTTTAAAGTTAGTTTAAGTTTTTAATATGCAAGTTACCTACCGGTTTCCTTAAAATTATGCATGGTATGGATAAAATATCAACTTTCCGTATTATATTAGCAACATCGAAAACGAATGTTACAAAAATATAAAAAGTCGACATATCGCGAATGATTGTGATAAGAATGGCGAATCACAAATCCTTATTTAAAATGAAAAAAATGTTGACGGCGCTACTGATCAGTAAAAGGGCCTTTAAAGAGTACATTCCTTCTTTTTTTTTCTTTTGAACGAAATATAAAGTACAATTGGCGGACTTAATGCCTTACAGCATTCATCCATTGGGCGAGACACCACTTCTTTTTTTGTGTGCCCCTTCAATCTTGAAGGTTGGCTTTCCAATTTCTTGAGTACGTTTGGAACGTGATGATGAAGGGTGGACCCTTGTGTGATTGAGAGAAGACATTGTATGCTAAATGTGAAGTAACCAAGAACTTAGTACAAAACTTAAGCTCCCCCTGGTTCCCCAATCCGTACTTATGTCCCCTCCTCACTCTGGCGATGAGGGAGTGTCGCTGGGGTTTAGTCGGTATGTCTCTGGCCGCCTTCTCGATAGGAGAAGCCCCTGCAAGAGGAGAGCCCGATATAACCCGCTTACTCCAGGAGGGTATGCATAAGAAGGCATTCCCCAGCATCAAAAAACGGGTACCCCCCAGGTGTTAGGTGAGGAAGTGTGGTGAGGGTGTCTCAAATGGTAATTGACTTATGCTAATTAGCATCACGTGCTTAATATTAATATACAGCCTTTTATCAATCGAACTAGAATATCGCATGACGGACGGTGTAATATTTTTTTTCCAAAAATATATTTTCGCGTCTGAACATCTCGTAAATCTTGATCATCTCGGAAAAGAGAAGAGGAAAGAAACTCCTATCTTTGAAGGTTAAAAAGGTCAATGTCCGGGTATTGTTGAACACACGTGTAAAGGTCTTCTTTTCACAGGAAAAACTAGGCCCAAAAACGATTCCCAGCAAACTTTAACGCAATCCTGCAGAAATGTGCTACTATTTATCAGGAGTGGCGATTTAACGCATTATAAGGCAAGCCTTGAGTCCTATTTTTAAGTCGCTCGTATGTAACGTAAATCGAATGCGAAAACGACTTCCAAGTCGCGATATGTCGACTTTTTATATTTTTGTAACATTCGTTTTCGATATTGCTAATATAATACGGAAAGTTGATATTTTATCCATACCATGCATAATTTTATGGAAACCGGTAGGTAACTTGCACATTAAAAACTTAAACTAACTTTAAAATCTAGACTATTGATTGTATGTGAAAATCTTTGCGCTTTTTTTTACAAAAAGCCATCAATGTCACATCACATATCATTGGTTTATTTTATTTTATTGAGAAGACCAACAGCTGTCTTAATACGGTAGCAAATACAATGAATGTCTTAAAGCTAATAACAGGTCTTCACTGACAGAATTAAAGTAGGTAATAGTTTTAACATGTGAAGATCACGATCACAAAACAACGGATCAAGTTGGCAGTAAAAATAAAGTTAACAACATTGTTGTTAACTTTATACATTATACATATGTTGCCGTTATTGGTGGCTTTCGTAGCCGCAGAACAGAATGAATATGTAGGTACTATGCCTGACTTCTTCAACTGATGTAAACTAAATTAGAGGGAATATCTATTGAAGAAGATTATGTTTAGGTGTGCGTACTTGTCATGTTACAATTTATCTAAACATGAGTCAAACAGTGTCGTTCTCGACCTTGCCAAATTAGTAGTAAATATATCGATGTCAAAATGTTTTAAACTATTAAAGATTTTCCTCGCTCGCAACATATACGAATCCCTACGATAGTTAGCAGACCATGATGGAATATGAAAAAGGATCTGAAGGTTCTACTAGGTACGTAGAGTGATAGTTTTAATAATAGCTCGGATGAATCTACTGCACCAGATGCGATTTTCATCAAGTAAAGTACGTCGGATATCTCACGGCGCTTGGCCAAGGGAATCACACAGGCTATAGTAGTTACTGGAACTAGTGTTGTCTTAGACGGACACATAGAAAGTTCAGTAATTTTCTTTGGATATTTTCAATACGATAATGTAGGTGGAGTATCTAGGGTTCCAAATTTGTGAAGCATATTCTAAGAAACTGCGTACATAAGTGCAATATAGGTATGTAGAATTTTTAGAGTTTATTTGTTGACAAATTGGTTGACGTTTAATCTATCGCTCGCTTTGGGGCGCTCCACAAACTAAGAAGAAGATACTACGTATGGTCACTCGAGTAGACTGTGACTGGTGTGTGGGGTCTCTCGTTGCGGTCGTAAATCAGTAAAAACTCGATGAGAAACAATTTTATTAAAAGAAGTTTTATTTGTTGACGTCGCTACATATTAAATTACCGTGCGCACGACTCGAGGCGAGTGAATCAATGCTCCTGACCGTCCGAGGTCGTGTCATCTCCCGCGAGTGCCGGCACAATGGCCGCTGATGGTCTACATAAATCTTGCATTGCCGGAACAATCGGTTCAGCGATCAATCAAAAACCTTTCAAAATCAGGACTAAATAAAACTCACGACACTCAGCTCGGCGGGAATATGTGCTTTATGGGAGTTTTTAGCAAACAAGTAGTCAATATCATCATCATCTTAGCATTGCCTCTTATTTAGGAACCTCATTTAAAAAAAATTTCGAATGTAACTGTTGATTTTTGTTTTTATTATGCTTTTCACAACCCGATCAAAATAGGTAAAATTTAGGAACGTTCCTAAAAAGCTAAGACTCTGTTCTTTTATCTACTCATGTGTTATTTTATCAGTATCGTTCAATAGTGGTATGCAGGGTTCAGTCAGACGTGTTTGGGGACTAAGGCCAAAAAATGGGGTGCTTTCCATTTCAACTTGATATATATTTGTGGGGATAATATATAAGACAAGTTTGCATTCAATTTAGATCCGCTTTATAACTAGTAAACCGGCGTGGGGTGTATACTCATAAGGTACATATATATACATATGTAGGTACCAATGCAGTATTCCCCCTGCCGCGGACACGGTCTCTAGAATGACAGGGGAAGAGTAAGTTACAGCCTGATAAAATCTGCAAGTGGAACTCACGGTCAACCCAGTACTGAAGCTGAAGCTTGTCCAACTTTTTTTATGAGATAGGGAGGCAAGCGAGGAAATGAGTCATCCGATCGTAAGCTATCACCGCCCTTGGACATCAGCTACACCAGAAGGAAGGACTAGGCTTGTTTCTCAAAGATTTCAATTCACTAACAGTGGCCAGTGATGGTTCAAGTTAGTGGAAAGTTCTTGTTATACCTTTGCCTCAAATTAAGGTAAACAGACAGTGTCCTAAATTTAGGTAAGTAGACTAGTTACATACTGTCCTCATAATTAAAACCTAAGTCCCCTGAGTTTTGTACGCCATATACAGACGTAGGCGTAATAATGAAGCCATATGAATTCCTAAGTAACACTAAAATGTGGGCGTTATATTTCGTAACAATCGGATTTTAGATAATTGTACAATCTTCCAAATAAGTACACTAACTTTATTACATAAGTACGCGAGTAAGATTAAGGACGAGGGCTTTTTGGAGAACTGTTAAACCAATATAAGATTTGTAAGACAGACAAGAAACTTTAGTAGACACAGTGGCCCGTCCTCACTTAGGTTCAGGGCTTAATTTTGCTATTAGTGCCAAAGTTTGCCAATAGATGGCTTTGATTGTCGATTACATCATAAAAGTGTTTTGTTTTTCGGATTACTTATTTTAGAGACCGCGCCACGATAGAAGTCTAGAATAAAATTTGAGTTTATTTCAACAAAGCTCAATGTGTTGTTGACGTTTTTTTATGAGCTTATAGGCCAACGCCTGACCACAATCTCACCTGGTGGAAAGTGACGATGATTTAAAGTGACTTCTTTGGTGGCGAGAACTCTCGAATGTACCTCTTTCTAAATATACATTTCCATTTACTGGTTTACGTAACAACAAGACAAAGAAAGAATAACGATGAATTCCAGTAAAACTGTAATGAGTCTGTTAATTTATGTTTCCTAATCGTGAACTTTGACCTTGAAACGGACAGTCTCGATGTTTATAAACTCATTAATTATTTCTATTTTGAGGAACAGTATTTACATTTGAGTTACGCTGGTAAACATTTTTGTTTTTGGTGTTTTATAGAAACCAGACTCATACAAGCTTCGGCATGAATACACACAGACACAGCCTCATAAAATACCGGCGTGAAGCAGCACTGTGTTGTGTTTCGCTGATTGAGTGAGGGTACCAAAGGCCCAATCCGGAGGGGAAAGGGGAGTAAAAAGGTTGGCAACTCATGTGACTCCACTGGTGTTACGGGTGTCCATGGGCGGCAATTGCTCCCCATCAGGTGATCCGTCTGCCACCTTACACTAAAAAAAAAATCATGGCCTCCTTAAATTATCAAGGACAAGAAGTATCGTTGAACCGATATACACGGTTCAATTTTGGACGACGGAGCCCTTTCAACAGCATCGTTATCCCAGCGTGTATTCCCAGTTGCGTCCAACCCAATCGTTCAGGTTTGGACCATGATCAACGAATTGGCGAGTCTGGTAATAACAGAAGCACCTGCCGTCGGATCTTCGCAATCTTCAGACAGGGAAACCAGACCAACTGGAGCATGATTACACGTTCAAAATCATTATATCAGCAATTGTGGTATCCACAGTTTAACTCTCGTTTAACAACTCGTGACAAACTCTGGGATGAGCTTTCAGCCGCTCTGTTCCGTAATCGCTACGACATGTCCTTTTTTAAACGAGGTTTGAAAAGAGTTCTTCTTTCACGGTGGGCAGCGGCATGACTGCGTTCCGGCATTGTTGATGTCTCTACCATCAGATGGGCCGCATGCTCGTCTGCCTATTTTTCCGTAATAAAAAAAAGAAACTATCAGAAACGTGAAAGTTTCTTCTCGATATTGTTTTCCTCACCGCTGAGTGAATGGTAGAAGTCCGCACTTACTTACTTACTTACTTACTCTTACTCCACTGGCTCAGCGACCCGAAGCGAGTCTTGGCCTCCGAAACAAGAGAACGCCACTTTGATCGATCCTGCACTACTTGTCGCCAGTCACCGGCCTGAAGTTCTCGCAGATCATTCTCTTAAAAATCCGCACTTACATAAAAAAAAAATAGAGATAACGTCAGCTTCAGCTCAAGTTACCCCCTTGCAGTGCAAAAATAACACTTGTGTCTCAGACATATGGACGGTCCAAGGTCCAACAAGGGTAACTCGACGTGATGCCGTGTGTACATCCTCGGATTGACGTGAGACGAACCTACGACTTCTCGTTAAGAAGGCCCAATTTTTTAAGGCTCACTAACGTTAGAATCGACCACTTTAGACAACTCAGTCCTGTCTCGCTTACAGTTTTATTGATTTTCGTTCCATAAATAATGCTATGTTCGTGTGAAAACTGGCACTTGTCTCTTGCTCCTCACACCACCAGGTCGTGGAAGGAGTACCTCAAGGTGCAAATTCTTTCAATTTTTACCGACAAAAAATATCGGTTGAAGATACTAATTGCCAAAATCTTCACATAGATATAATATTCCTTATATATTTACCGACCGACATGGAGGCTCTTATTATCGGAGGCCAAGACTCACTCAAGAGGGTTACTGCGCCAACCTAGTTAGTTAGTTCGTTAGATATAATATTCGGATATTGTACAAAATATATACAAAACTTAAGAGCACTTGTGACTCCACTGGTGTCGCGGGTACATGGGCGGCGGCAATTGCTAACCATCAGGTGGTCCGTCTGCTCGTCTGCCACTAAAGATTTAATTTTCAATTTTGGCGATCATATTAGTATAGACCACATATCGCTGAAATTGATTTCTACCAGACTACCTTCAGACACACGACGATAGTAGAGAGGGGAAGGCGGTTCAATTAGAAAAAATAATTAACCTGCCTAGAAGAAATAGCTATCACTGAAATTAAACGTATTTCACACGTAAAGTAAACGCATTCAAAATACGTAAAAGGTTTAAAATAATGTTAAAGATTATTTTGAGACTATTCTAGTAATAAAACATGCTTTAAGTTATAGTTAACTTACAACTAAATACAGTTCGGTAATTAACAAACAGTCAAAAGAAATAGTTTGTCAGGCTGTACGGATTGTATGCCTTAGCTTGGCAGCCAAATAAAAAAAACTACTATCACTATTAGCAAACAAACGTCATCAAGTCGCGTGGCAAACCGTAAATGCGCGCCAAATAATTCAGGGCGTACCAACATCTAAAAACACTGGCCAAACATAGGGCGCTCTAAAAATATAGAAAAAACAACAATCTGATACGATATCCGTGGATCTCGCGTGTCAAACGCTAACTAGTCACGAATACTTCACAAATTAAGGTGTAAAATCGCGTGACGTAGATTTTAAACAATAGATTTCACATACCTTGCGGCGTGACGGGACGAACACGCGGGAGGGAGTGACAGGAAAGGGCCAGCGTTGGGCGCCACGCTGAGGCCAACGTTGGGCCCAATGTTCGATTTATGGACGGCGAGAAGTTTATACCTCGTATGTTGTTAAGCCAAAGCAGATATTACTAATTGTACAAGTACAACAATTTTCCGATATAAAGCTGTACACTTTTAATCAATGGACTCCTAAAGAAATTAAACAATCTGCTAAAATTATATATTTTACAACTTTTTACAACAACTTTTTACAGTTTTGACAAGTCGTCAAAAGTAGAGTATTACTGTAATGTGAACATCAGCCCTTTCAAAGATACCCCACTTGAACTTGTAGTTTTAATTTGAAATTATGACCCCCCAAAAATATAAACTTTTGGATTTTAATAAAAATGTAGAGTTTTGAGATTTTTCCCTGGATGTGTGGTCTGAAGATGTTACTTGCCATAGTTCTTCCATATACACATCTAACGGGAAGTACGTATACTACTTATAGGTTTTGATTTCCTTAGAAGTGTCTAATTATGCGTTTTTTCTTGAATAAACTGCTGTATCTTATTTTTACGTAAACTTTAACGTATATTTTTCACAGCTTCAGAACTTGATATGTTCATGCGTTCCCAAATAAAAGTTTAGACATAGAAACAGACAGACTGACTAGAAGATAAAACCAAATTAGCCCACTATACTGTCTTATCAAAGAGCAAGGAAACCCGAGAACCGTGAAAAAAAAACGTACCTAGTAGTCCATTAAAAATAACTTGTTCAGTAAATTAATACAAGCTATTAGCCTCATTTTCTGTTTTACCACACAACATTAACGTCTCAAAGGGTGTTATTGTATAGCCACCGTATCCTAGACAAACAGTTACATGATACCACCGAGACACCCGTGCTTTTAGTCCGAACTATAAATAAAACCTTTATTAAGACTGGTAGGATATCCCTTTCGCGCAGCCTCGGAAGGGTAGCTCGTGTTGGCCTACGTTGCATTGGACCTGGCGTATGTTGGCGAGAGTTGGCGCCGGGTTGGGCGGGCGGATACAGGCCACTCCGTCGCGGCGTTCCGGGGTGGAAACGCGCGTTCCGTTAAACTGAAAAACTTTTCCGCGCGATCGTAGTGAGTGTGTCGGAACATTTTGAATTTAGAACTCTGTTCTTTATTTGAACTTTTGAATGTTGAGATAAGTTCGTCTGTGAACTTGTGCAGTTGTCAAAGAGGTTGTTTTATAATCACTACATTGTTGTAAGGTTGGTACGTAAGAATGTTTTGTAAAACTTTTGTCGTTAAAAAGTAACTATTTCTTGTCATAATTTAAATTAACGTTGACAATTTCCTATTTATCAAGCGAATTCGATATCTGTAACATAAAAGTTATAAAACTTAGGTTGCTTCCAACCGTTGCAATATAAAAAAAATATAACAAAAACTTTTAACAGCGCTTAAACACCCAGTCACTACACTAAAAGTATTTACAGCGTTCTTAGTTTCATATCAATCACGCGAATTTGATATAAATCTCAAGTTAGGTAAAAGTTTCGTGTAGCAGCAATAAGTAAAGTTTACCTTGCAATTAATTGTTAAGTACCTTTACATAAATAGAACTTAAATCATTGTAGACGTGTGGGCCTATAAGTGATTTTTTTTGGTCATTTTACTGTTGTTACCGTACTTACAAAAGTAAAACCCTGTTTGTTCGTATATAAATAAAAGAAAAGTACTTCAAATTTGAAACTGGAGCTCCTTACTTGCCAATAAATTGCCATAAGTTTACATGATATTTTTATATTGTTTTTATTGCTTAAAATAGGCAGACGAGCTTGCGGCCCATCTGATGGTAAACGGTAACCGCCGCTCATAGACATCAACAATGCCGAAGCACAGTCATGCCGCTGCCTACCGTGAAAAAAGTACTCTTTTCAAACCTCGTTTATAAAATGACATGTCATAGCGATCAGGGGACACCGCGGCTGGAAGTATAAAAATTAAAAAAACATTTTTTTTCCACCAACTGAGATCCAAGTTACACAATTAATCACCTTAAATACATTTTACTAAATTACAATTGATAATTGACATAAGTACATTTAATTGAATTAAAATAAATAAAATTGAAACAAAATTATGCAGTCACTACATAGATCATCGCGGCGTGGTTCATGTAGTAACAGTCAAATCTACTCGCAAATAGTCTGAGGATGCTGTCGGGACTAGCGCGAACCCTGCGCCCTTATATATCGAAGAACTATAACTGTTATTATGATGAGAACAGATCCTATTAATAATATTTTAAACATATCGTATAATTTTGAATGGAAAAGTATAAAATGTCACCGTATCACTGCAAGAATGCACTTCGTGAACTTTCATAAATGTCCTCTTTGATTAGTAAGTAGAGACTGCCTCGGTGGCGCAGTGGTTAGAGGGTCGCACTTTAAGCGACGGCTGCGCAAGAGGTCCCGGGTTCGATCCCCGGGTCGGGCCAAAAATTTGTACCTAAGTTTTCGGCAAGAAATTCTTAGTGGTAGCCCGGAGTCTGGAAGTTGGCGGTCTTGTACCCCCGTGCCTCGGAAAGCACGTTAAGCTGTTGGTCCTGCGCTTGATCCCTCTCCGGTCGTGTCACATTAGTGTCCCATCGGATTATCAGGGCAAGGGAATAGAGAGTGCACTTGAGTTTGCGCACACACTTGAGCACTATAATATATCCTGCGTAAGTGGCTGATCGTTGAGATTGGCCGCCGTAGCCGTAATCGGTTGGAGGATTATTAGATACTAAAGTTTACTTAAATAAAACTTAAGGAAGTGCTTTAACCAAAATAGTTCAGAAAAAGAAAATCGTAGTAGAATTATCAGATTTTAGTTAAAATATGTGTACGTAGGTATAATTCATATGCATTATATTCGTGATTGATGATTTGAAACTTTGCGAAGAGTTTAAGTCGTTAATGAGTTCTTTGTAACCCGACCATATTAACTTCCAAGCAAGTTAGTGAAGATTTACGAATTTGGACCTTTTCCTGAAGTTTCGATAAAGTACACCTAACTCAGTTTCGTAGGGAGTGAAAATTTAATTACACGTTAAATATGGATGATACGTCTTCCCCGATTGAATATAATGTTTTTGGAAAGATTTATTTAAAATTTGATGAGAATTACAGTCAGTTATATGTATAAAATACGGAACCCTTATTATTAGTACACAAGTAAAGAGCCCTTATACTTAGTACACAAGTAAAGAGTTATCCATCACAATCACAACACATATTTAACTATCATGTAAAAATACGTACAAGTATATATGTGGAAAAAAGTAAGCTAGTTGCTAAATTAAGTAAAATAAACAAAGATATTGTGTAAATCATGCTATCGCTTTTTAAATCAAATTTATGACAAAGAAAATAATATGTTAAAGTTAAGAAGAGTTTGAGTTCGGGCGTAAGTTTATCGAAGTATCCATACCAGGAAACTATTGTCTTGAAATGTCTACAACGAAAACTGATTCTACTAACGACGTAATAGGGTTGCGAATACTCAGTTGTAAAATTAGGTGTGCACCATTAATACTTTACCCGTCTCCGGCTAGCTAGTCTAGTAGCGCCTCAAGAGGCAAACACCGTGATTTACACATGCAATAAACTAGCGGAATTATTTCGACCTGTCTCGAGGTGACGCGTAATTATTTGATGAATCCATCTTGCAGAGATTTGGTGCGATAGTGTTGGACTTGGTGCCGTGAGTCATGTGACAACCCTATTGTTATTGTTGATAGAGTTTCAGTTGATTCAGAGAGATTGAGTTGATTCACAAATCAAAAGGAGATATGGGTCTAATTCATAAATGTTGTTTAACCTTTATTAACTAAAACGGTGTTATAGAGCAGTTGTCATTCTTTTTTCGAAAATTTTGTAAAAAAACAATTTTTGTTTCAATCGTCATAACTGCTCTTTAACACCGTTTTAGCTTACATAGGTTTATTGGACGTAGTGTTGACACATTGAGTTTGTGTCTACACTTCTTACATCAGTTTCGAGAATCTATCAAAGAAGAAGAAAGCTTTAATCCATACTAATATTATATAAGTGAAAGTGTGTACACGTATGTATGTCTGGCAAAACAGAGCGCTGTCGCTCTTGACGTATTTTTTTATTGGAGATAGTTGAAGGGATGGCGAGTATTATAGGCATACTTTTGTCTCTTTCTAACGCGAGCAAAGCCGCGTATATACCACTAGCAAAAGTTAGTATTATACACCGTTATTTTTTATGATTTACAACCCAAAAAACTCATAATAAAAGTCCCACTGCAGGGCAAAGGCCACCATCATAGAAATCAAGTTATCGCTACTATGATGGGATTAGGCTTAATCACCACGCTTGCCAAATGCGGATTGGTGATCACAAACCCGAGCTATGTCCGAAAAATTCGAAACATACTTTTCGCTCGACCCGGAATTGAACTCAGGACCCTGAGATCACGGCCCGGTACTTAAACCACTAGACCAACAGGGCGTTCAAAAAAATTACGGTACATAATATCTAAACTTAAAATGAGACGCAAGTTCAGCGAGTTAACTATTATGCTTGTTTTTTTGTAAACAACTATACAAGTTGGCATATTAACAGAAATCGGTTTTTATCCCCAAAGCATTTCTGTCGGTGTCGTGGATAGCACCATGCTGAGGCCGAGACCTGATTGACCTCACACTTCACACACGCCTATTTATTTAGAATATTTTCATTGTAATACCTACCTATCGTCTGTTTTCGTTACCTCTATCTGTAGTCTTAATGTGTGAATGTTCTATGTTTGTTTTCTAATGAGTGTTATTGTTTAGATTATGTATTGTGATGGTCAATAAAATGTTTCTTTCTTTCTTTCAATATGGACGAGGAGGTTTAGTAATGAGTATGCTCTTGGTGACGGAAATCCACCCAGTTGGAGAATCTCGCATAAACTGATCAACCTTCAAGGGGCAGAGTATGCATAAGGTGGCATAAAGCAGTTGTCGGCCCATTTCACCCTGAAGAAAAGTTCGGCAGCATATCCCCTGCGAAACAAGGTTCAAATAAAGACAAAAATTGAGAAATATTACAAGTTATAAAATAATGAAGTAATTAGGAGCAGAGAAAAGAAGGCAAATATCACTGGCCAGCTAATAATTTTTCTTGTTCCAACCGGCGTTATTGCTCCTTAATTTCAACGTTGTAGGCGTTACAAGTCGCCAATGCTAAATGGGCTCAAGTTCCCAGTGGCAGGGAATTTGTTCGCGTCCGTTTAATTAGAATTATTGTTGTTCTTTCCACGACTCGGGGAGTGGGGAGACGAACTCGCCATTCCTTAGTTAGATCACGCACCATTCAGCATTGGAATACGCACAATTCGTTGGGAATGCTTTCGCGATCCAATTAAACTTAACTTAGCGAATTCTGAATGTATATTTTGAAATTCATTCATTCTCCATAATTATGTTAGCTAAAAGCGTTCTTTTGAGTTCAAATTCTACGGGGGATACCCCACTTTGTCTAAGTGATCCCATGGAATATTGCAGACTTGAATAACACGAAAGAAATATGATTCGTCACATTAAATTTATCTTAGCGAAGTACATTAAATGTATATTTTGGCAATATCTGCCTGGATGGTGTATTGGTTAAGAGCGTTATCTTGGTTCAAATCTCACGGGGTATGCCCGATTTGGTATAAGTGATCCCCATATAGCATTGAAGGTCTGAATAAAACGAATGATATATGATTCCCCATTTCGAAGGGCTTTCAAGCCGTCTATGTCGTCACTACAAAGAGCGCCGTTATCCACATTAGAGGCCCTTCAATGGATTTTTAAATCTATGTGCATATTTCTACCATCAGCTCGGTGATGAGGGAAAACATCGTGAGGAAACCTGCACATTTCGAATAATTTTTAAAACGTGTAACCATGATTCAGTTGGTCTGGTTCCCCATTTTTTTGTATGACAATAATTTAGGGACATATTAGTAACACAAAAATTTTACTTTATTTTTTAGTTATTGGTAACATTTTGTAAATATACTTTTTTAAAGAGTTACTGCTAAGTTTCTTGCTGGTTCTTCTTGGCAGAAAACTACATTCCAAGCCAGTGGTAAACATGTACACATAAGTGTTCTGTATGGACCTAAATGGAATAAACTATTTTCATTTTTCCCTGTTAAAGGGTTGCGAAAGTCAGACGGCAGTCGTTTTCATTGTAATTTGGGGATTTTGGGAGCCTGGTCCCAAATCCTGAATCATTGTCTAACCGTACCCCGGGCTCTAAAGCGACAGCTTTAGTCGCAAGGGGGAATTACACGCTAAGATGAGGCGGATCCACATTAGAGCCCTTAACACGGGCAGCACATTTACGAGAGCAAAAGCGACCGCAGTCGCCATCACTTGTCGGCAGCTAGCCGTCGACGTGCCCGCTGCAAGCCGCCGACATTTCGACAGCTTGTTGCGACGACCGTGTCGGCGTATGTCTTTGTACAGGAGCCAGTAAAAAAACAGGAGAGATTAGAATTTTCAATTATCGCTTAACACGTGCAAAAAGATACATAGAATGCTCATTTGAAATCTTAACAAATAAGTGGCGGATGTTTCACACTCCTATGTATTTATCTTTGAAATTTTCAAAAAGTGTTGATAAAGCATGTTGCATATTGCATAACTTCGTTCGTGATAGGGATGGTATAATATTTGAAGACACGCTGACAATCAATGGTTTGGAAAATTTACCCACATTTTTGAATGAAGAGCAATCGATAACGGGTCAAACATTAAGGCAAACATTTACAAACTATTTTACTACCAGTGAAGGTAGTGTCCCCTGGCAATTAATTATGTATTTATCGGCAGACAAATTAAGACTAGTTTACCTTTAGTCGTAACTTTATCCGACATATTAAGTAGCCTACAAAACTAATCAAGTTTCATTTACGTATTGTATTCTAACTTTCAATATTACACAAATAATAAAGTTAACCGAACATAACAAAATAAAAACAGAAATTACTTACCAATTGCATTTTTTACTCACTGTTTTATTTTCAAAATACTCAAAATGCCCATGCTCTATTTTTCATTATTTTATTATGGTAGCCTTCTAAATTCGAGTTCCATATTAGTTAGCAATTCCGAATCAATTACTTCGGAACTTATTATATATATTATATTAGTACCTATATAAGAGTTTTTGTTGGATTTTTGTAATAAATAAAATTATGTGCACGTGCGTTCTTTGCTCCTGGACTATTGACAAATTGACCTTCAAAATGGCGGAAGCGGCTAGCTGTCGCCACCTTCCGGCGGCAATCGCCAAGGCGTCGACAGCACTGCGGCGGCATGTCGACTAGCTTGTTAGCTAGCCGTCGCCTTCTGACGTCGACTGCAGTTACGTGTGTCGACAGAAAACTGCTGTTCGTGTGTTAGTGCCCTTAGAGTGCCGACACGAGAGTTTTATAAGTATCCATCCTCGGCCACAACATCACTTACCATCACGTGAGCTTGTGGCCAAATGTCTGGCTATTCTAATAAAAAAAGGACCCCACTCGAATAGGAAGAATATTTAGAAATCATGAAGTTAAGCGTTTATTCTACCTTGTTGCAGATGTTCCTCGACAGGATAGTGGATCCTAGTTGACTTACTTGCTGGCCGAAAAAACGATGATGCAAGTTGGAAGTTTGGAACCTTATTGGAACAGGATTTGAAAATTAAAAAGAAAAAGGAGTGGCAGGTCTGTGCTGCGGCAGTCGCGCCCGCGGCGCCGCTGAGCGTGGTTGTGGCTCGTTGGAGCTACTGGTGGCTGGCGGGGGGAGTGGGTGTGGGCGCGCAGCGGAGCCCTCTCGGCTGGGCCATGGGCAGCTCGCAGCGGCTAGCCGCCGTGGCGGCTGTCTCCCACGCGAGGCACTACTACAACCATACGCAGCCTGAAGTCGTTCAGTCAGAGGCGACGCATTATACTGTCAATATATTTTTTGTGAGGTTAGTATATCTTTTTATTCTTGACCTTGACCTTACACTTATAGCAGGAAATAAAGTCCCTGGGCTTTTGAAACTATCACTTCACGAACTATTTGCTTTTGGGTCCAATAAACTCAGTGCATCTTTAGCATAAAAACATGCACAAATAGAAATAAGTCAAAGCACAGAAGAAAAGTTTATAACATTTACTGTTTGATGTAAAGGCCATGACGCCAAAAAGAGTGTTGCGTTTGCAGCATGAATCTGATTCAAATAGTAGTATATTAAATTTATTGAAAGATAAACATGATCATTATTCCCTCTATTTCCTCTAAAGACGCATAACCGTCATGCCCCAGGGGAAGATACGATTTTATTCCCCCAACGAGTGATTAATAGACAACCCCGTAAAAGCCTGCCTTCAGCTGTGCAAACTGTGATTTGAAATACAACCTGCATAAAAGCACATTCAGAAGCACCTCGTAACGTTTTACGATGATAACAAGATACCGTGATGGACGGAGACGCGGCCATACCCGCTGGACAGGTTTATAGTTACTAAACCAGATGACGATTGCGGATTCGCCTGAGGTGTCTGTGAATGGTTGCCCAGAATCTTCTTCAGATAACATGAGTTGAGTGATTGCGCAATGAACTGGGCCGATGCACGTCTACACCTCATCGAGTAAATGGAAAATTCCATTACATACGAAGAGTAGACCTAAAATATGTTGAAAAGAAATTGTTCGGCTATTCTTGAAGGAAAAGAAGTGGTGAGAAGAACAGCAAATATAACTTAGTAATTTTATATTGTTGTGGTTCGTGTTCTTGTGAAGAGGAGATGAGTAAAACTCGAAGTCCAGATTCGTATTGCTTCGGTTCGTTCTTGTGTAGGTTTGATTCCGTCTGCTGAGATTTCGTAGGCGAGAAAGTTGATTTTCTTTTTTCCAAACTCGCATTTGTCGATGTTGAGTGTGACACCGTACTTGTCGAGACGCTGAAGAACTTCGTGGAGTAGTTTCTTATGCCGATCTTCGTCTTCAGTGAACAGCAAAATATCGTCGATGTAACAGAAACATCCCTCGATACCACGTAGCACTTGATGCATGAATCTCTGGAACGTTTGGCTGGCGTTACGAAGTCCAAACGTCATGCAGTTGAATTCAAAAAGGCCAAAAGGTGTGATTATGGCAGTTTTCTGTGCGTCTTCTTTATTGATGGGTATCCAATAGTAGGCCATCTTCATGTCGAGTTTGGAGAAAATTTTCTTGTCTTTCAGTTGGTAGGTGAAGTCTTGTATGCGTGGTATTGGATAGCGGTCGGGTTGTGTGACCGCATTTAGGCGTCTGTAGTCACCGCAAACACGTAGTCCTCCGTCCTTTTTCTTAACAACGTGTAGTGGACTGGCCCATGGACTCATCGAAGGCTTGCATATTCCCATCTCTATCATACGGTCGAACTCTTCTTTCGCTGCTTTATACTTGTCGGGCGGCAGAGGGCGCGCGCGTGCGTACAAAGGCGGGCCTGTTGTCTCTATGTGATGGACGACTTCATGCTTCGCTGGTTGTTTCAGTGACATCGGTCGCAGAACGTTTGGGTATTTCTTCAGGATATCATGGAAGTCTTGACTGGAGCTAATAAGATAGACGGCTTCGGCTTGTGTTGAGATTTCCACGGCGTTCACGGAGAGTTCTGTGATCGTGTCGACGAGCTTTCTCTTGTGAAGGTCCACCAGTAGTTCATAATGACGAAGAAAATCAGCTCCGAACACTACTACACAGCTACTACAGCTACTACAGCGACATGAAAAATACTTCAAAATCCAGTTGCCATCACGTACATCAGTAATATCGCTGGACCGACTCAAACCAGCATATACATTCGAAAACCCAACCAACGACGAAGTCGACGTGCCTACTAATTTACCTACGGCTACGGCACCCGCTGCTACAAGTCTTGCTACGAGTATGACGGTCTCCCATATCATATTTATAAGGGATTACCAGGTTATTTTTACAGTTGATGTATCTATTGGGGCAGCAGGTCTGGACATTCCTCCTCTCTTTTCGTTCTCCTTTATTACTACACTGTCAGCGGCCATTTGTCTTTTCTCTCATTCTTGCACGTAATAATGTTTAAGACATCCGTCTCTTATTATGTTCCTTTCCAAGCATCACCAATACATCTGTTAGACCGAGATTGAGCGTGCCTCAAATATTTTTTTTACTGCGTACACCCTTTACCAAGATTTATTGTTCGGATTAAACATGGCACCTTAAAGGGTAGGGATCTACACATTAAATAATTTACAGCGACACAGGTGTGCAGGTTTCTTTAATTTAAATGTTGTCCAGAAACTGATCCCATTCAATTTGATGATTTTGATTACATTGCTGTCTTTCCTATGTTATTTTGTATCCCACAAATATTTTAAGTTTAAGAAATAGAGGGTGTGGGGTGTCAGGTTTTTTAAATAACAGAATCAAGGGATATTCTACTATAAAATGTTCGTACTTAACGAAGTATGTACCTAATAAATAATGTTCAGAAACAAAAAGTTGCTAGAGTGGAGATCCAACGTGCTCGGACTTAAACTTGGTACCTCAAAAAGGTGTAGGTATGTTCTTTACGTCTTCTAAACGAGACAAGACTGGTGTACCATCACTCCTTGCCACTTTTATAAGTCCGTAAGTTCTAAAAGTATCAGAGGTCTCTAAATATGTATATGTCCATTAAAACATACACGGCGATATTAAAAATAGACGCGGTGGAAAGTGGCCGCGCGGAAATATATTATCCCACGTAGAAATAGGCGCCTCGGATCCAACTTCGGAACAATTACAAATGTCAGAAGTTTATGTTTCGCCGTAGATGGATCACATATGTCTTGTAGGCAGAGGGCTGAGTGCTTAAGATATGTAAGGAACTTATATAAGTTCCTTATATGAATGTTGTTTTTTTATTCACATAACACCATGAGGCCTGAATTTTCAATCGTCAAATAATAGTTAATAGACTGATATAATGTAATAAAAAATAAAAATAAAGGTCACTTCTATGTGATACATTTTAGTAACACGCAAGATAACTGGAATCCGCCGAGTGATAATTTATAGGTCGGTTAACTTTGATTTACTTAACGATTGAAAATTCTAAGGCAAATATAAAATAGAAATTGAGACAGACACTCGACATTGAAGTCGAGTGAGAATGTTCGGTTCCCAGGACCTAGTATTTTTGCACAGACTGATCAACGGAAACCTGAACTGCCAAGAGTTGCTTCAATACATAAAGCTTTCAGTACCGGCCCGCCTACCTCGCCATTCGATCAAAAAGATATTCGCCTTACTTCCAGCCAGAACTAATTTAGGTCATCACGCTCCTCTGGCCCGATGTTGTAGGGACATACAATGAACTTCACCTGAAGGACATTGATATTTTTTTCGACTCCTTGCCTAGCTATAGGCGAAAGTTGATAAATTTATTATATGATAGGTAGCAAACCTCTTATAATGTTGTTTTATTTCAATAATTTTATTAAGTATTTTTTGTTTCTTTTTAGTTTATCTTTTGTGTTTTTACGTAGAGATTTTTAGCAACGTTGTGTACGCCTATAAAGGGTATATATATAAGACCTGTACTTTAATTAAGCATTTTTAAATTTTTCTATATGTATACTGTTGGTGTACCTTTTTAATAAATAATAATAATAAATATAAATTGAGGAATTACGACTGATTGTGTGGAAGATTGAAGAAAAAAAACCTTTAAAACTACTCTGTTTCTTGTTAAATAGACTAACTTTTTCTGAAAACTTCTACACTATACTAAATGTTATCCTATAAAATTAAAAAACAGTAGCATTCATTATTTAAGGCCTTATTAATAAATGTGTGTTAAACGTTTGTAAACTAAAAAAGGGTTATAGCAGTTTGCATTATTTTTTCGAAAATTTTGTATGTATTGAACGTTTATGAATAAAGAACTCAAAAAATATTTATGATACCAATACACTATTTCCACAAATAATGACCATAAGCGAGTTTTTAAAAGTGAGATAGTAGATATGCACAACATAGAAAAATTAAAAACTATATTAGACGACCCGTTTGGAACAGTGGTAGTGAACGCTGCCTTTGGTCCAAGGGTTGCGGGTTCGATCCCAGCACAGTACAAACATTTGTGTGCATGAACATGTCTGTTTGTATTGGTCTGGGTGTTTCTTTGTATTATAAGTATGTATTTACAAAAGAAAAGTATTATATGTATATATTTGTAATCCCACTGTTGATTCTGATATCCGTAACACAGGTGCTTGAGCTAACTATCTCGGAGTCAGATCAATGTATGTGATGTTGTGAAATATTTATTTATTATTTATTATACAATGTAAAATTTAGGCAGTCTTCATCATATCAGCTCACATCCACCCATTGCTGAGTATAGGCCTCTTCTTTATCACGCCATTCCCTTCGGTCCCTTGCCAGTCTTATCCATTGTTTCCCACTGCCGTCACAATATCGTCAGACCATCGGGCAGGTGGTATACCCACAGGACGTCGTCCCATTCTTGGCTGCCATTCGATCCTATAGCTTCATAATTAATGAATGAAATAAGTACGAAGTACTTTACGTTTACCATAACTTTGTTTGATTCGTCTTCAGCCCTGTGGAATTATTTCCACAGGGGTGAAGAAGGGGGCGCGTCCCGATTCATCGGAACAATTACAACTGTCAGAAGTTCAGGTTCGTCCGCAGACACACATATCATTTAGGCGAAGGGCTGGGTGGAAGATGCGTTCGTAGTTTGGGAGTTTGGGAATGGAGTTTCCTATCTCTGGTATTCGCTAGGCGGTGAGGAAATCTGTGCGGGAGTAGTAAAAATATCTCAAACTGTAGATACACACAACTGTTGAGATAATGATTCTGAATCATGATTTAGGTAGTCTGGTTCCCCGGTCTAAAGGTTGGGAAGAACAGACGGCAGTCCGTTTGCTCGTCTGCCACCTATCACATAAAAAAAAATGTACGACTTTACGAGCTACCGGGATTAACACGTTGAGGAGATGATGAAGTAAGTTTTGTATAAGGAGTAATTATAAATGCTGAAAATTCTTGCCGGTGGTTTTTGTCCTGATCATTATTAGTTTTAAGGCAAGAGAGTAAATAATAACTTTTAAGAGAACTACTTACATTTTTAGAGCTCTTCGTCGCTTTCTATCAGGTGTGATTGTGTGCAAACGTTAGATAATTAAAAAATCCGCTAAGTCTACAAACTCAAATAATTAACTAAATAAATTGAGTACAACGTCACATACATTGTCCTGGTTCTAAACTAAGGTTTTCCTTGGAAACCAGAAACAACGAAGGTACCACAAACACCCAGACGCAACACAGATGTCTGTTTCATTCACAAACATTTGTGTTGGTGCAGGAATCGAACCCGCAGACCCCTATGTCTTTACCGGAGCTCAAACCACTGCGGGTCGGGTCGTCTCCTATCCCCTGGCCTATGTTGGGTTAGATTCAATTGTAGTGATCGCTGTTGGTAGCTAATTCGACACGTGAAACCAATTTACGGCCCCAGACGGGTATAACAGGAACTTACGTCATAGTCTTTTGAGACTGAAGTAACATTTGAGAGGTGGGAAAGGTCAGGCCAACTTGAGATACGCCGGCGGGAACATTTTAATATATTCAGTTATAAGGGGGCGAAACGAATATATGCAGATCAATGTGAAGTAACGGCAAATTTTCGGCCTTTTAGGGAGATGTTGGTTCGTTATTTAAATATTGTTTGACTGCAGGAGTATTTTCCGACTGGCTACGACTTAAGGACCTTCAAGGGAGGAGCGTACTCTTCTTTAAAAGCGCCATCAACACATTATCGATCTCACTGATTTCGAATCCCGAATCCCGCAGTGTCCACTTGACACATTTAATGATAATATGAAAACGGTGTGTATAATACTAGGCATTACTATAACAAATCTTTTCCGTTACAGTTTTTATGGTCGATCCATGTTTTCGTAGTCGCCCTCAAAGGCGTAGCAAGGAATAATCACAAGAGGTGACAAAGATTTCGCTACGAATACTCTTCGTAGTCACTCGGCTACGGTGCTACGGTACAAGTAGGGTTACCGCTTCAACTCAGGTTTTTTGTTATTTTACTCTGATGTTAAATGTACTCCTAACTCCTAACCGTTTTATCATCATCAGCCTTCGATCATATATTGATTGAAGTCATCAGCATATAATCTGGGAACGAACAACTACGACTGACTACGTCGTAGCGTAGACTGCTCGAAGCATTATTAGCGTGTTTTGTATCATATAATGTCTAAATATTGGTCTTTCAATGAAAATATTTTAACAGCTTATTGTGATTTTAAAATAAACGTTTTAATGTATAATCAACATCTACCGTTTCGCAATAAGTACTTACCGACAGTCTAGCTAGTTTTATACTAGAGCAGCATATTGGATGAAACTTACCTGAAAAAAGGAAAAGAAATAGTTGTTAATACATATTTTACATACATTTTGTATATTTATGTAAAAACGTTATTCAAAAATATTTTAAATTACCAACCGACGAATCATAATACTGTACGTACGTATCTGTTCTTTCTATTGTTAATTGTTCCTGACATTTTATTTCGAATTGGTGTAAGTCGGATTTATATTGCATAGGATTGAAATGATTTGCGCACTCCGAAGGAGGCCCACGTTCAGCAGTGGACGATGATTGGCTCATGGATTGAACTTTTTAGAGTCGAAAATCCCTGCGATTACTGCAGGGATTTCTTTTTCAGTGCTATTAGTCACAAACTTTCATCAAATTTGTTAATTTCCACCAATATTATAAAGTAGGTCATTGTTAAGCACCATGCTGAAATTTGTAACATCATACTAATACCTGTGTTTCACAATAAAGAAATTATGAATTATCTATATCACACCTGTCCTATTTAGATTTATTATAATAGGATCTTCTCTTGAATTCGTTCTATTTCTGAGTTAATACTTAGTTAATTGTTTTGTGCGAGTGCCACTGGCAAGTGACACCCCTGGCCAAGAGCTATAAAGCTAAGCACACACGGCATCACAACACGCCGATGCTTATCTCCTTAACGGTCGTTTACGCGGCAATAAAAGTAATTTCGTGCGCTTACGCTGCGCGGCCATGTCCATAATATTTAATTTTAACACGTGTATGCGAATTTTGTGCAATAAACTTTATAGATAGCTAATGACACATAAGTGTGTCCTTTTAATAGGATCTTGCTGTTCGTTTTTTTGATTCGTAAATATATTTCAAATAGTTTGTAAGGACAAAACAGATAATTTATCAGATTTTCTTAAATTTTTGAAGCGAAAGCATGAAAGCGAAAGGTATAATAGAACAATTGCTTTTAGTATCAAGTTTGGAATCGTGGTATTCATAACTTTTATTCCCACCCCATCCATCCATGTGTCCCATCGGATATACGAGTGTAAGGGAATAGAGAGTGCACGTGTGTTTGCGCACACACTTGAGCACTATAATATATCCTGCGTACTGTGGTTGATCGATGAGATTGGCCGCCGTAGCCGTAATCAGTTAGAGGATATTATTATTATTTTTTTACTTACCTTAAACCAAAAAAAATATTTACAAAATGGAGTACCTACTGTTTTTTTGCAATTATGTAACACGTCAACTTTTGTACAAGTTGAATAGAAAACATTCGCACTGGCAAAATGAACACTAATAACATTAAGTAGTGGCTAATTGGATGATATTGGCTTATACATCTTTATATCAACACGAGTCGGCGCTGATCTATTGGATTAACAAACCGAGTTTAGTGACGTCACGTTCCGCGGCTCCTACTGAAAAGCGTGCTAGGGGTTTAATCTATACTAGTGGGTATATCATCTATACTATTTATAAAGAGGTAAATCCTACAGACAGCGGCAACGCTTATTAACGCTTATTACGGTACGACTAGTTCTAAAATACGAAACGATTGCGCGACATAATCGACACCATGCGCCATCTATTGGTATAAAGTGGAACTAATACAGTCCTGAAACGAAGTGAGGGCGAGCCACTAGTTACTTATAATATAATAAAGAGAAATAATCAACCACCCTAGGAGAAGCAATGCCCAGAGTAGGTCTTAGTTTCATGTATTCTGAATAATGTTATAGTGTTTCCCGATAGTGTGTCTCTGTGGCGACTCGACTCAACTGCCTCGGTGGCGCAATGGTTAGTGGGTCGCACTTTAAAGCGACGGTTGCGCCTGGGGTCGCGGGTTCGATCCCCGGGTCGGGCCAAAATGTGTACCTGAGTTTTTCTGTAAAGAAATTCTCAATGTTAGCCCGGAGTCTGGAAGTTGGCGGTCTTGTACCCCCGTCCCTCGGAAAGCACGTTAATAGGTTGGTCCTACACGTAATCCCTATTCGGTCGTGTCACACTAGTGTCCCATCGAAATAAAGGAACAGAGAGTGCACTTGTGTCTGCGCAAATACTTGTGCACTAAAATAGGTCCTGCATTGATGGCTGGTCGCTGAGATTGGCCGCCATGACCGAAATATCGGTTTGGAGGACATTAGTTACTGGGTATTATTGCAAATGTGTGACGTGACTGGTTCCTAAGACTATACCAGTTTAAAGATTGACAAATGCCGGACCCACATAATTCAGCTAAACTTTTCGCACATAACAATCAAAATAGTATTAACTTTTAAAAAATTGTTATGAGATTTTAAAGCATATTAAACGTAACTGTCAAAACAACATTTCTTGAGTTCATGCTACGTTTTTCTTTTTTTTCGAATAGCCAGACATTTGGCAAAATCTCACCTGATTGTAAGTGATGATGACTGAGCGCTGGCCGAGTGAGTGATGGCTGAGTGTGATGTTGATTTTCATGTGCGATTTGTAAAACAAACAACAGTACAGTGAACAAATGAGCAAGCATCTGAGGTCCTGTTCTGCACTCGACCAAAGAAGTCGAATAAGAGATTTCCATACATTCGTCCATACAAATCTATAATACTTCAATGTCGAGTGCACGAGAATAGGTCTTCAGATCGCTTCGTCAATATAGAAGACACGCCGCGGAATCGGGATAATATCAGAATCACACTTCATATTTGTCAGTTATGCGAAAATCTCGACGGATCCAATAAATATGAGCGATATCAACTCAATAAAACACGGCGAGAGATGCACAGGGCTGTCTACTCAGTGAGCATAACGTATAACAGCAAGGATAGCTGTGAAAATGTTGGAATGTATTTCCGAATGATATTGCAACACAACACACAGCTATTTGTTTTTAAGTGATGGGTGGGAGACGAGACGGTTGACCTGATGGTTTTATGATTAAATCTGTGGCCACCACCAACGGGCACCCGCAACACCACTGGAGTTACAAGTGTGCCACGCCGATTTTCTGTTATGGTATCACTCCAGTTGAGACAGCTCATTCAACAACATACTAGATGCACTATTAATATCACGGCGCTATTAAAAACAGATCTTAAAGCGTTAAACTTAAAATACATATTACTACAATATAACGAACGGTGACATTTCTTTCAAGAATCAAATGTTTTCTTTAAGTAAAATAAGTCTTTCGTTACGGATTATCGGTCGTAGTGTAATTGTGATTGCGTAAACTTTGAAGTCTAATCAGAGAGGAATTAAGAACATTTTGTTCTTACGAATTGGATACAGGAAAAATAATTTAACTTAAGGATTTATTTAACGCAGATTCCGTCTAGGGCTCACGGTGTTTTCACACTATATATACTATTAATGAAGACTATACTAAAGAGGCATTGCCTTAGTCATAATTAACATCTGCTGATTTATAGACTTAGTCCGCGGTATGATTAATATCTACATTACGAATTCACTTAGCGTCAACCCTACCCTATCTCCGAAGCCGGCGATAAATACTAGTGATGTACGTACTTTAGATAGCCCAGTTAATTAACTAATCGGAGCTCTGATCGCGGTTATCTCGTCCTGTAATCTCCGGATTAATTCCGCAGCCCCGAAAAATTAACGCAGACGTAATTATGCGACGCCTTTCAACGGGTTAAATGGATTGGCACTTTTGTGACGAAAGATTGGATTTTAAAGCGTACGTGGATTTTTAAGCGTACCGGGCGTTTTAAGCAACCTTGGATTGATGAAAGCATTAATAAATTATGTAACAAGAGGGATAAATTATTTTCTAAGTGGAAAAATAGTAATAATGATGTTACAATTAAACTTGAGTATAATAAAATCCGAAACAAAGTTAGTAAAATATTAGAAAATAAACGTAATAAATATTATATAAAGCATATCAACAATAATTTAAGAAATCCGAAAAAAATGTATTCTATAATAAACGAAATGTTAGGTAGGGTCTCACTATCAATAGATACTGCTATAATCAAAGCTTTTGAAGCGCAGGGAATCAACAGCAAAGATATAGCTGATAACTTTGCTAACAGCTTTGACAGATCAGTAAAGGATATCATTCCTAATTGCAGTGTGCAACTAACTGATTCTAATAGCTCAAATAACCAGGTGGATGCCAGTATTTTCTTTAAGAAGGCTACGTCTAAGTGTGTGTACAAAATTATTAAAAAGCTAAATACTAATAAAGCTCCTGGGGCCGATAGCATCCAAGTTTCTAATCTGAAGATAGCCAATGAGCAAATATCTACTTCTATTGCTGATCTGGTTAATTGTAGTGTCGCAACGGGGCTGTACCCAGACAGCCTAAAGGTTGGATGTGTTCGACCCGTTTACAAAAAAGGGAAACGGGATGACTACTCTAACTATCGCCCAATTACATTGCTTTCCTCTATAGATAAAATAGTTGAAAAATATGTATGCCAACAAATCCATGAGTTTTATGGAAAACATAATGTCATTTATAATAAACAATTTGGATTTCAACCTGGTAAGAGTACTACGATTCTGCTGTCAGACTTTACTGATGAAGTCAACAGATGTCTCAACGAAAAGAATAGACTTTTCGCGTGCTTTTGACACATTGGATCATAAACAGTTAGTCCAAAGACTCGATAGATGTGGAGTACGTGGACCACTATTGGCTTGGTGTGAAAACTATCTAAAACACAGAACCTTTTCTGTTAAAATTGAAAACACCCATAGTGAGCCGAAAACTGTAACTGAAGGCACAGCTCAGGGTTCCGTTCTGGGTCCCCTTCACTTCTTGTCATATGTTAACGACATGAACAACTGTCTCTCCCACAGTATCTGTTATCAGTTCGCGGACGATACCTGTCTTTTGATAGCTGATAAAGATCCCCGGATTGCGTTTACATTTTTGCAGTCTGATTTTAATGCACTTGCAAGATGGTGTCACGATGCTGGGCTGGTACTTAACGCCAATAAAACAAAACTCCTTATTATTAAGTCACCGCATATAAAACATACACCCGTGCAGAACCTCGTAGCGCATGACCATGATTGCTTGCATGCTGGGAACTTATCTAGCTGTTCATGTCCGACCATTGACACAGTCAGTAAGCATACATATCTCGGCCTTATAATAGATGATAAGTTTAATTGGGGATATCATATTGAGAGCATTTGTAGTAAATTAAGGCAATTTCTGGCGAATATATCAATCTTAAAGAACCGTATACCTTTCAAAATTAAACTGATGATGTACAACGCTCTTGCTGAATCATATATACAGTATGGGCTTAGCAGTTATGGGCGTACCTACAAAACTTACCTCGATTCAATCTATAGACTTCAATTAAGGATTCTTAAAAATGTAGTATCAACCAATATAAAAAACAATTTACATGACAATTACATATACCTTCTTAAACATTGCAAGATTTTACCTGTACACACCCAAGTTAAATTTGTGCTATTAAAGGAGCAATACTTTAATGAGTCTTTAAAAAAGGCACTTGACCACCCTGTATGCACCCGCGCCGTCGCTGCGAACCGGTTGATCACGCAGCGCGCAAACAATGTGTACGGCGAGCGAACGACATCATTCATAGTTCCTCGCCTGATAAACAAGTTGCCATTGGATCTGCGGGACAGTTTGACACCTACAAATTTTAAACTTAAGCTAAGGGAATACTGTCTTAGCAATTGCTATTACTAATTGTAATTGTATAAAATATTGTACACTTATTTATTAGTGTCGCTCGAATTGCACTTTTAATTCCCAAAATATGGTTTTCAATAAATAATTCGAGTATTGAATATAAGTTTGTATATAGCATAGCTCACGATAGCACAAGACAAACCTCTGTGGTTTAATGTGCTGTCTTATTATTGTACATGTATAATTTGTAATGTTATTTGATAATAAATTAAAAAAAAAAAAAAAATCGTTTCGATAGCCAATTTCCGATTTTCAAGCGTACCTTTGGTTTTTGCATAAACGTTGTGAAACATTTATCTCTTAATATAACTGCAAGGTTTAATTTATAATTAGGTAATAAGCACTTTAATTTTCACCGTTTATTTGTTTCAAATAATGAAATGTACCGTCATGAAAGAAGTATGTTGGATTGATACCTGAACTAAGATAGGTCCTGTGTCTCAGGCTATCAATCCCCCAACCATTTAAAGTGGTCTTACTAGTCTAGTCTCAATCCCTTGCCCATGTAAAATATGAAAATTGGGGGCGTATGATACTAAACTGGCCATATGACAAAAACGCGTGGGACAGAAATGCCACGCGAGTAACATTAGAGAAGAAATAAATTATTATAAAATACATTTGAGAAGACGCCATGTTGTCTAGTGGTTTAAGTACCGGGCCGTGATCTCAGGGTCCTGGGTGCGATTCCCGGGTCGAGCAAAAAGTATGTTTCGAATTTTTCGTACATAGTTCGGGTTTGTGATCACCAATCCGCATTTGGCAAGCGTGGTAATAATCTAATCCTATCATAGTAGCGATGACTTGATATCTATGATGGAGGCCTTTGCCCTGTAGTGGGACACTATATAGGCTGATACTTTACTTTTAGTTTTACTTTACATTTGGGAAGAATCCTACATTTTTTGGCCGAAAAATCACTATGACAAAGTAAGTCAAAAAGTCTAAAAGAATTCACAACCGATTCTTAATCGCGTCCCTGTCACACGCGCTTTGTGTCTCTCTTGTTTAGAAGCGACAGGAATACCTATTCTAGTTCGTTGCGGAACGGTATTTTTTTTTTTCAGATTTTCGCGTTGCATTATAACTATAATGTATCAATACGGGGATTAACACGATAATTATTATGTGAAACAACATTGTGTACTCACATATTTGGCTCGACGTTTCGGCTATGTTACAGCAGCCGTGGTCACGAGCGGACTCTCCGCTCAGCAGTCCCCGTATTGATACATTATAATCACATACATAGATCTGACTCCGAGATAGGTAAGCTCAAGCACGGATAGTAACGGATATCAGATTCAATAGTGGGATTACAAATATATACATATAATACTTTTCTTTCGTAAATGGTAAAGGTAAGCAAAAACTATGGCACGAACGCCGATAGGTTACCTGGAAACTGTGTCATTACGCTACGAGTAACTCCATAAAGCCAGGATCAGTTTGCAACCAGACTCCTTATCGGGGCTCCACGTAATGATATGATTAAAGGCTTCAAGGAGCGAATTTCCGCCATCCAGGAATATCTCCTGGCATATTAAAAGTGCTCCTGGGGTGCTGATAAGCTGTTTTTATAATGAGGTTTTAAAACTGAGTGAGGTGTTGATAAGTTTCAGCGATTTGTTGCAAGTTACTTTTGATATTTTCTTTTTAGTATGCGTGATTAGTTAGATTTAGGCTTCAGTGTAAAAGATATGACTAAGGGTCCATTCGACCAACCTCATTTCGATACTAAATATTTAGAAAAGCGCTGTCATTGTACACAAATTTGACGTTCTACCATAGATTTTTTTATGTTATAGGTGGCAGACGAGCCGACGGATCACCTGATGGTAAGCGATTACCGCCGCCCATGGACACCTGCAACACCAGTGTGTCACAAGTGCGCTGAAAGCAGGCACGTAAAGGTAAGCCTTTTAACCCCCCTTCCCCTGGAATGGGCCTCCGGTAACCTCACTCACGCAGCCAAACACAGCGCATGCACTGCTTCACGCCGGTTTTCTGTGAGGATGTGGTATTATTCCGGTCGAGCCGGCCCCATTCATGCCGAAGCGTGGCTCTCCCACTGTTAAAAGATAGGTCGAATCGGGCCTAACTGTAAGGGTCATTATCATCATCATATTGTGTGTATAGTGGTAACTACAACGAATTGGCTGCTGCCGGACCTTTGCAATCCTTAGACAGGGGAATCAGACCAACCAGATTAACCACTTAACCTTATTATGTGGAGACCTTTTGTTCAACACAGGCACTGAAACTACATCAGGTTTCTCAAAATAAGGCTGTCAGACCTCAACAGTACCAGAGGGCTTACAATGATACCGACCCTTAACGAATCAGAATATACCTGCCGCATCAAACAGACAGACGCACCGTATTTGAAAGGAACGGAGATAAAGACTTGGCCGTACCTAAATGGTTTCTTTGTAGGTCTTCTGTACCTAGGATTACGTAACATTTAAGCCACCATTGTGTAGAGATATATGATTTTCAATATTCATAGTGCCCCGCTCCTCATTTCGTTTCGGGACATTAGTTCTACTTTATACCAATAGATGGCGCTAGGTATCGATTACAACGCGCTAGCGTTTCGTGTTTTCGGATTACCTATCGGATTTTCCTTTTCAAAAATAGTATAGGTAACTATTTTGTTTAGTGCAACGCTATGCGGCGTGTTGGTGGCGGTGTGCGCGGCGTGCTGGCGGCGATCGCCGAGCATGGACAAGCCGGATGACGTCACCTGCGCAGGAGTGTACACCGTCAGCGGCGACGCGATGCTCACTCAAGTAAGTGCCACTTTTTATTAGCTAGAGGCGACAAATGAGCGGTAAACCTGATGGTAAGTTATCAATGCCAGCCATGAACATCTGCGAAGTCAGAGAGATCGCTAATGCGTTGGATTACCATATATTGCTAACTTTATAGGACAGGGAGAGTCATCATATGACTGAATAGAGGATTTTGCAGTTATCATGTCAATGGAAAATACCTATCTTAAATTTTTATATGGATTAGTAGGTGTTTTTCAATTCAAAGATTTGATGAGTCTGGAAAATACCAGTAAATACAATATTATGTGTAATCGGATTTTCGAATACGGCGGCTAATCTCAATGATTGGCCAGAACTTTTGTATTATTATAGTCCGCGAGTGTGAGCGCACACTCTTGCAATGTCTTCCCATATTTTTTAAAGGCAGCATTAATTATTATGTGGCATATGCACTCTGTTTGTAGGTCTAAGTTAATTATAAATTACTAACATAGGGTAAGACATTGTTACTAACACAAATAGACTAAGTTGTCTGAAATAAATAAATAATAATAATAATTAAGTTTTTAAGGTACCACAAGTGTTGATTAAATACATACGAGTACAGTAGATTCATAAATATTTAAGACTCGACTCTTGAGAGTCTCTGTTGGTTCAGAATCAGATCTCTCTCTAGAAACGTTTTCTTCTAAAGTTCGCGCCACCAAAGAAGTCCCGTGATTGGCGCTTCTTCTTCTGTCTTCTGTCACGTCAACTTTGAATGTTTGAGCTTTGTTGATAAAGACAGAAGGAATCTCAGATTTTAGTTCCGTATTTTTCCGCAGGATTTCTCTTATCAGATTTTTGATATTCATAAGCGATTCGGTCTGGAACTGAATAAAATTTAGCCAAAATTAAACCTATACCACCTTATTACAAATCGCGATCCTAAGTTATTACCGTACTGCTCAAGTCATCCCGTTCCAACACGCAATGTTAAAAAGGGCTGGCACGAGTTCGGTTTCGGGACTATCCTTAGTTCGCGAGTTGTAATATGGGGGATAGATTTCAGATGTAGGTAATTGTTAATACAGCTTCTTTTTACTGGGGCAAAGCCAAAAAGGAAGGCTTATAATTTTTTCGTTAAATAGAAACGCGCTAGCCAATTTCAAAAAAGTTTCTGCAATAAGAATACAAATCTATTTATTCCCTGCATCCCTAGCATGCGTCCTTAATACATGTGACGTAAAGGTCAAGGTTGAACAAATGCCTTTCGATGTCCCCGGAATTACATTTCCAGCTATTTCTGACAACACGTGCTGTTTGTAAGCGTTAATTATTATCTAGTCGTTTCCGACGAATAGCCGATAATGCAATGATAATATGAAATACGGAGTGGATCGGTGGAATTATGTGATCTGCTGTGTATTGCGACAAAATATTATAGAATAAAACAATATTTGACAAGTGGCCCGCCCTCATGTCATATTGGGACTTACATTTTATACTGAATGTATTAATTTCAAACTCAATGTCCTTTTTTGTTACAATATATTTCACAACATCACAGTACATTGATCTGACTCCGAGATAGGTAGCTCAAGCACCTGTGTGTTACGGATATCAGAATCAACAGTGGAATATACTTAATTGCACAAAATAAAACACAACTTTAAAATCTAGGCATTACAGAAACTTAATTGCACAATTTGGGCGGTCTTATCGCTGGAAGCGATTTCTACCAGACAACCTTCACGCAAAGGACATTTGATAGTAGAGGAGGGGTAGGTGGTGCAATATTGAAAAAGGAAAATAAAAGTGAAATGTATATATATATTAAAATATTTATAATGCTAATAAATAAATAAACACAATATTATATACTAATAAATAAATATGTTATGCTTGGATAAAATAATATAAAGGACTAGACATACATTCATATAAATTAGGATCTTAGACGGACCATCGACTACTACCGATGACTGGACCTGTAAAGACTTTAAGGGAGTGCTATTTATTTATTTAAGAGGTGAGTTTTGACTCGGGCTTTAAAAATGGTTAATGATGGAGACTGTCTTATTAATAGGGGTAGGGAGTTCCATAGACGGATGGACTGGACAGTGAAGGACTGGGTATATAAATGAGAGGAGTGGGAGGGAGTCATAAGGCGGAGATGTTTGGAAGAACGCATATGACCCTGGATGGGCTGCAAAAATTGGAAACGCTCCCGGAGATAAGGTGGTGATTTTGGGTTGAATAGTATTCTATATAAGAAGAGAAGAATGTGGAAGTCACGACGAAGACGAATAGGGAGCCATTGGAGTACTTATAATACTTGTCTTTTGTAAATACATACTTATAATACATAGAAAACACCCAGACCAATACAAACACACATGTTTATGCACACAAATGTTTGTACTGTGCGGGGATCGAACCCGCAACCCTTGTATCAGAGGCAGCGTTCACTACCACTGTTCCAATCGGGTCGTCTGTATTAGTTTGTAATTGTACCAAAAGATAGCGCTGGGTGTCATATACACCGCGCAAGTGCTTCGCCTTTTTGTTAACCTCTTTAGAAATAGTAACCTGCATGCCTGATTTGACTATTCGATTCCTCCCACCTATTCGTGGGTCGATCGACCTCTGATCGACAAATGTATGAAATCTCAAAATTCGACTTCAATGTCAAGTGGTCGAGAATAGGCCTTCTAATGTTAAACGAATGTTGCCGCTGATACACCCGCAATACCAGTGGTCACCAGTGCGCTGCTAACTTTAGACTGTCTTTCTTCTCTAATTGAGCCAAAGACCGAGCGAAGTAGAGGACCACTTCACATGGTCTTTCGCATCTAATAATAATGGTGAGGTTATTGGCTCACTTCCCATCTCTAACTACGACATCAAGCCGAATCTTTTAAGGTTTGTCCATTCTACCGGAATCCGGTGGAGGCATGGTCACACATTTGCTATCTGGTTTCTGTGGGCCAACGCCGTATACGAGAAATCGTTTCTCTTTCAACTGAAAGTTGTCTGCTATAAAAAAAACATTTATTTCATGACACATGGTCCATATAAAATGGTAGGTACTGTCTGCAAAAACAGTCATATGTCGTTCTTACATGAATATCTCCACCTGCAGTCCCACGATTCACTGACCTGCACCTATCACTCTCACAGATCTATCTGTACTTACTATGAAAACGATAAATAATTAAGCCTGTAGTAGGCAATGTTGTTTTATCTGCGGTGAATGTTACCTCCTGTGGCAGCTGCATTAGCGAGAATATCTCGATCCCAAGACTTATCCTTATATTATGATATGTCGCAGGGCTACTGCAGCTGCCACAGTATTACATATAACATAACATGTAGATTTTTTTTTTCTTTCATATTATGCATGTCGTGGCAGCCTGTAATTAAGGCGTCACTTTAGCACCTACATAGTACTAGAGTATGAGTCAAGTTACTTAAGTGATGTTTTGTTGGCTGTCCTTAATAAATAAATCAATAAATAAATCACGTGCAAGTCAGTGAACCGCCGGAATACAGCAGCATCATCCTATCCGCAATCATCCTCAGGGTCTCATTGCTGTTCTCCTAATCCTGCGCACTAGTGACAAAATCTTTTTGCGCATTATAGCATTATGTCTCGGACGTGAAGGCTGCTACGTACGTCCGAGGCTCTGAGCAGAGCCTGTTATATCAGTTTTCAAGTGTGAACACATAATAATAATATCCTCCAACCGATTACGGTTACGGCGGCCAGTCTCAACGATTGGCTACATACGCAGGATATATTAAAGTGCTTAAGTGTGGGCGCAAACACAAGTGCACTCTCTTTTCCCTTACCCAAAACTGCCAACTTCCGGACTCCGGGCTGACACTAAGAAATTCTTAACGAAAACTTAGGTACAAATTTTTGGCACGACCTGGGGATCGAACCCGGGACCTCTTGCGCAGCTGTCGCTTTAAAGTGCGACCCACTAACCACTAAATTGGATCTATTAACGCTTTGCGCGAGCAGTTCGAGCCACTTGAGCTGTGAGAGCGGTGTGACGGCTGGGACAGCGCGATAAACTTAATAACATAAGGAACCTGTGGTGTTGTGAGTTTACAACGATATTTTTAGGCAAGAATATTACGTTAGACTGGCGATGATGACGAGCTATGGTAGCTTAGTGGATGAGAACGCGCCTCCCATACGAGTGGTCGTAGTTCGATCCTAGCATGCAGCTCTAGATTTTTCATCATGTGCCTGTTTCTATCATTAGCTCAGCGGTGAGGGAAATCATCCAGAGGAAACCTGCACGTTTCTTATAGTTTCTGAAACGCATAACGTTAACTATAATGTATGAAGACGGGAATTAACACGATATTTATTATGTGAAACAACATTGTGTACTCACATATTTGGCTCGACGTTTCGGCTACGTTACGGCTGCTGTAACGTAGCCGAAATGCAACGTAAAAAACTAAAAACACTTTGCATAACATTACGTTTCTGAAACGTTTATCACGTATATTTATCTTAGATATTTATAAGCAAACATTGACTGGTTTTGAAGTCTACTATTAAGAAATAGGTGAACTAACTTATTTGTATCACCGTAATCATAATTTGTGGATGCCCACCTTTGTATTCGCCTTAGGTTTTGTAATAAACAACTACAAATTCATAGCTGGCACATACAAAATACTCACTACAAAGCATTTAAACATTATTGTGTTTTTATACGATATTAATACGGTTGCAATAAAAGTATATTCAATCATTTTCGCTTTTATCGATATCTCAATCTCGATAGGTATATCGAATAGATCCCATCCCTTAACATCTCGACTGTTTGTACATTTCACTAACATCGTTCTCGAGTTGAATCAAAGGATTTGGATGCACAGTTCGCACATCTAACCATGATCAGAAATGATACCTGGAGACACGTCCTCTTTGATGCTAGATATGTCAATAATCTCGGCGAATAAGGATTTTGAATGTGGAAGTAATTGGATTTACATAAATGCAACTGTATCTTGTTTAATACAGTAATAGGATAATATCTTCGCGCCTTCGTGGATGACGCGAACTATACTCGATAAATGCTAGTGATGTGCTGTACAAAGCACAAAACCCTCCATTTTTTCTCTCGGTGTCGTCTACATAGTTCGCCTTATGACTCGAGAGTCTTGTAAAGTGGACTCCTTTTTCCGCACTTAGACTCCCATTTGGTCCATTGTGCGTGGCCTCGGGAGTATTTTTCAGAGCTTTAAAAAATCTCGTTCGATCTTGAGGATTCTCAGGGCCAGTCTTTTTCTGCGCTCTAGTTATGATGGGCTGCTGCTGCTGATGAATGACTATCACTGGCGGATCATCTGATGGTAAGCGATTGCCGCCCATGGACACCCGCGACACCATTGGAGTCACAAGTGCGATGCCAACCTTTAACCCCCTTTTCCCCCGGATTGGGCCTCCGGTACCCTCACTCACGCAGCGAAACACAGCACAGTGCTAATTACCGCCGCCCATAGACTCCTGCAACACAAGAGGGGTCACAAGTGTGCCAGCCTTTTTAAAAGGAAAACGCTTATTTCTTGAAGGTCCGCGTCCTTTAAACCCTGGAGCCTTAGCGCGAAGAAACGATGAAGAAACACAGCGCGTGTGAAAAGGGAACTCCGAATTTGTCGCAACGCACACTGCGAAATTTCACGATTCTAGCTCCACACTTAATTAAAAATAAAAAGTATCTAAATAATCATAATTATATAATAATATTAAGCGTAGATAGCCACTTATTGATATTTTATGAAGATTTTTAGTGTAGCAACTTTAGGTTTAATACGGCAACTCGTCAAACTTCGATAATTTTTCTCAATACCCTGAAAAACATTGTATTTGATGTGGTTTATCAGAAGTTGTGGGAATAAACTGTACTAAATACTTATTCGTTGTTTGTTGTTGGACTGTCTGAAATTCATTAAGGTAAATATTGAATTCATTTTGTTGTTAAATTGCCAGATTTTCTCTATAGTTTAAGAACACTATTTAATTAATATTCACGCAGAGTTTACAAAAATCTTCATAAAATATCAATAAGTGGTTATCTACGCTTAATATTATTATATCATCATCAGCCCATTTAAGTCCCCACTGCTGGGCCACGGGCCTCCCTCAATCACATGAGGGGTAATTGCCATACTCACCACGCTTGGCAGACGGGTTGGCGAGGGTTTTGATGTAAATGCAGAGTTTTCCTTCTCTGGGTGCTGATGATCATGCTAGCAGCTTTACCTTAGTCGCCTTTTACGACACCTCGGTAAGAGTGAGGGCGGCCTTTTATACTCTGCCGGGACCACACGGCGTATATTATTATATAAATTATGTTTATTTAGATACTTTTAATTTTTTAATTAAGTTGAGCTAGAATCGTGAAATTTCGCAGTGTGCAACGTCCGGTTCTCGCTAAGGTCCTTGGGCTCTTAGAACTTCCTACTTCGGCTTACTTCCCCCACCTAGATCTACCTTGGCATACACTCTTGAGAGTACCTCCAGTGGCAATATTACCACTGCTATTACTCACTTACAAAGTAGTTGGAAGCAAGACTAGCAAGTTATCGCCCGCTAATCGACGGACGGTTGGCCACATAAAGTTAAATGAGTAGATTTATAGTTGGTTTAGTGGAGCCAGATTTAACACCTTACGTCACAAAGTAACCTTGTGCTTTTGATGGGCGATTTAGGGTCGTGTGGCGTCCAGTAACGCCATTAACCGAGTGTTACGATAAAATGAACGTCGAGATTGACCTTTTAGGGTGGAGTTCATCGTCTTTTAAAGCAGCTGTTTAACAACATTTGACATTATATGAAATATTGTTAAATCTTTTTTTTATACTTCAGATAGGGGGAAGACGAACAGACGAATCACCTGATGGTAAACGATTACAGCCCCTATGGATACAAAGGAATACGCGCTTTTCTTGAGGTGTTTTTAAATGTCGGTGAACTCAACTCTAAGTCGGTAGATGATTGCAGTTTAGATTTGTTAATGTAAAGAGAAATGTTAATTCATCTTTCGTGTTTTAAATGTATTGCTGTAAACTTGTAATCTGTTTTGAAATTCATTGCCCTTAAGCGATTGACGCGGCAGAGTTTAGACATTTTTATGATGCTCTGATTCGGATAGACTTGTTTTTTTTTTAATAAAAGTGTACCCAGATCTTAAGGTGACGGGTAGGACACACTAGCGACGCCAATCGATTTTAATTTTTTGCTACTAAACCGGATCTATTTTAAACAAATTCGGGGTTAGAACCTCTCGGCAAACACTTATACTAATTATTAAATAACCATGCGCAAATGTTGGGTCCGTTTTTGTACGCGAAAAATTGATTACCGCCTAAAGCGGCCACTTTTAGCGTGAATATAAATCTGTTGGTGGCGTTAGTTATGTCGATACGACACCTTAACACGGATAGCTGGTAACGTATAGCAGCTAACAAGGAGGACATTAACTTCATATAGCATGCAATAATTTCGACCAAGCTTTTTTGGCGTTTGAAAAAGGTATCATGCTACGAGATGCTACGAAATAGGTATCATAGCCGTGTGGTCCCCGGCAGAGTAGAATAGACCACCCTCACTCTTACCGAGGTGTCGTAAAAGGCGACTAAGGTAAAACTGGCATGATCATCAGCACCCAGAGAAGGAAAACTCTGCATTTATATCAAAACCCTCGCCAACCCGTCTGCCAAGCGTGGTGAGTATGGCAATTACCCCTCATGTGATTGAAGGAGGCCCGTGCCCCAGCAGTGGGGACTTAAATGGGCTGACGATGATGATCATGCTACGATATACTTGTTATCGTGGCACGATGACTATTTTATGATAGGAGGCAGACGAGCAGACGTATCACCTGATGGTAAGTGACCATCAGGTGATACGTCAGGTGATACGATGGTGATGGTAATCACTTACCATCATCTTATATAGTCATCATGACTTGCATTTTGTATCAAAATAAAAGCAAATACATGGGGTAAAAGTCGCGTCTACTACACCATCCTATGCGAAACGAGCGGTGTCTTGGGTACTCTTTGAACATTATCTGAGTTACGCGTATATTCTAACTAGGGCAGTAGCCGGCTAACGAGTCTTAGCTCTTTTAATTCCGTAGTTAACTCACCTCGACGCTTCGATACAGCTCATTAAGATTAATCTGGTTCGCTTTAACTAATTAGGTGTCCACTACAGCGTCAGTGCTGCTAGGAGCGTACAACGAAACCGTCCCTAATGTACGAGAATATACTTTTCGCATCCAAACAACAGAGACGCACTGCGCATGTGGAAGTGGACGGGTAGAAAGATTCGGTTGTGAGTTCTGTTTCGTTGATTGTGTAATGAAATTCGATAATCTTTACAGAGTAGGATTATAAATATTGGAGCAATGATAAAAGATTAGATTCGATAGATTCCACGGTAAAATACACATAAACAACTTTCTACAACTGGTTTTGGTGCTAAAAGGAGATCGGGTTACCACTCTTATGTCGTAGAAATACCGGCAATTCGTACCAAACGGTTCAAATGTACATTCATGTTGCTTACGGCTAAGAAATGGAACTCTCTGCCGGAAGATGTGTTCCCTGAACGATATGATCTGAACTTATTCAAGAAAAGAGTGAATAGGCTTCACTAAGAAGACTCAAGCTTGCGCGTTTACCGCAAAAAAGTCACCCTTTGTCGTATCACCTCACTTCGACACAACACCCCTAACTCTTTCTGACAGAGTTGGAATTCTCGGAGTCGAAATATCTGACAGAGTTGAGTTCCGCGGCCATCTAGAGGAAAAAGTTAAATTGGCTTCCAAGAAGCTCGGCGTGCTCAATAGGTCGAGGAGGTATTTCATGCCGGGGCATCTCTTGCAGCTCTATAAGGCGCAGGTGCGGCCTCACATGGAATACTGCTCTCACCTCTGGGCTGGAGCTCCCAAATATCAGCTTCTTCCTCTGGATGGTATCCAGCGAAGGGCGGTCAGAACTGTCGACGACCAGGCAATTTCCGACACACTTGATCCTCTGTCATTGCGTAGAGATGTAGCATCACTGTGCATCTTCTATCGCATTTACAATGGGGAATGTTCCGAGGAGCTGTTCGGCCTTATTCCAGCTGCAATTTTTCACCACCGCACATCACGTCAGAACGCGAAATACCATCCACATCACCTGGATGGATTTATATCGACTACAGTGCGTTTCTCACGTCATTTCCTACCACGCACTGTAAAACTGTGGAACCAGCTGTCATCCGTGGTGTTTCCGAGCAGATACTACTTGGTGACCTTCAAGAAAAGGGTGTACTCCTTTCTTGAGAGCCGGCAACGCATATGTGATACCTCAGGTGTTGCAGATGTCCATGGGCGGCGGTGATCACTTTCCATCAGGTGTGCCGTCTGCTCGTTTGTCCGCTATAATGTAAAAAAAAAAAAAAAAAAAAATGATCCATCCTCGGCCTCATCATCACTTACCATCAAGTGAGATTGTGTCCAAATGTCTGGCTATTCCATTATATATATAAAAAAATACAACTTTTCGTATAGGGGCAATATTGATACCAAAGGGTCAGGTGATTTGTAACCATGTCTGTCTGCCTACAATAAGAATAAGATTGCCAGTCACAGGGGAATGACAGCAGACATTAGCAGCAATAAATAATGCGGCAGACAAATTACAGAAATAACCTAGTTTGAGCATAGGTCATAGCTCAGAGGTAGAATATATATCGAAAGAATCCTTGATATAGTAGAATACCGTCCTTGTTATCTACAACTTAGGTTGTTACATACAACTCGACATGGTCTCCCTTAAGAAAGTAAAGAAAGTGATAGCGTAAATAAAGTGGAGAATATACTCGTTACATAATTAAAGCGAAGGGCTTACTATTAAATCCAGCTTCGATACAGCTCATTACGCCTAATCCGATTGGCTTTTATCTAATTAGAGCGCTTGTGTATCCAGCTACTTACTGAAATAAGCTAAAGAGGAATTACAGACGAGCGACAGGCGAGCTAGCGACCGTCTGCGACAGAGCGGCGGCGAATAACTAATGAGTATTCAAGAGGAGACTACGATGAACCACATCTAAAGATGTAATCAATGCATGTCGCTCTTGCCTCTCTCTATGCAATGGAATCTGTTAGATGGCAGGATTTAAAAAATACGGCACGTACAAAAAAAATAATGCCGTCAAAGTATTTTTTTATGTGACAGTGGAGTCACAAGTGCGCTTTCCTCCGGATTGAGCCTCCGGTACCCACACTCCTTTTTAGATTAGACCTTACGACGAACGCCATATAACACATTTTTCAGAGGCTTGATGTTTTTTTGTCTGAATGTGAAAATTGACTGACTCGCCTAAATAACACTAGCAACCACAATTGTTTGTTTGCGAGTTTTATTTCATGGCCGAAACGCAATAGCTGGCAGCTATAAAAGTGCAGAGAAGAATCTAAAATAAGAAAAACCTGACTCGACTGCTCTAACAAAAATCGGTTGTAATTGTTTTGAATTAGGTGTCGGATGTCGCCTAGCTGATTGCCGTTTGTCGCTCGTCTGTAAACCCCTAACAGCTGCAATGTTGGGAAAACTTGGCGAATTGAGCTTGTATTTCGCAGCACGGTTTACCACGACCCTTTCAGCATTTCCCGGTTGTGAAAGTCATAAAATGTATATTTCACAATATTCCTTAAATGATTTTATAGGAAGTCGAGAAATAAGCTTATCTCATCAAAAACATATATGTATATGACATTATAAGCCAAATTCAATATAGGCCAGTCCTGAAATTTATTTATAGCATAAATATTTTAAAGCAACTGAAAGTATAGATACATTTACTTTATTGCACAAAATATACAACTCAAGCATTACGGGATAATTTCCATCTATAACATACAGGGTGTATCTGTGAACATTTACATCTCTACACGCACGTGTTCTATCAACTATTCTGAACAACATTTGTTCTACGAGTTTTCGAAATTCGTCGCGTGACCGACTTAGTATGAAAAGTTGATTTTTATTTGCGAATTTTCAAAAGTCATAGAACAAATAATGTTCAGAATGGTTAGTAGAACACGTGGTTAAAGGAATGTAAATGTCCATAGATACACCCAGTATAATATCCTCCTCCAACCGATTGCGGTTACGGCGGCCAATTTCAACGCATTAGCCACGTACGCAGGACATATTATTATAGTGCACAAGTGTGTGCGCAAACACAAGTGCACTCTCTATTACCTTACCCTCTTATTATTCCGATGGGATACCAGTGTGACACGACCGGAGAGGGATCGGGCGCAGGACCAACGGCTTAACATGCTTTCCGAGGCACGGGGGTACAAGACCGCCAATTTCGAGACTCCGGGCTGATACTAAGAATTTCTTAATGAAAACTTAGGTAGACATGTTTCGTACGACCCGGGGACCTCTTGCGCAGCCGTCGCTTAGTGTGACCACTACGCCACCGAGGCAGTCGAGAACATTAAAATAAAATATTGAAGCCTAAACCCTGACTTGGCTAGTTCTCATAAAACTGGCTGGCGTTAATTTTTCCCTTTGCTCGAGATTAAATAGACTACAACAGCCTTCAGGACAGTTTTTTTCTCGCTTGACACGCTGAAGTTCTTTCAAGGCGCTGTAATTAGGCCGATTAGCTGGGCTAACTGGAGTCAGGAATAAATGGTTGCTTTACTTAACTACTTACTCGCCGTTAACATACTATTAACAATAACTCGACCTTTCTACTAATATGATATATAAATTCTCTTTATTGCACAAAAGGTTTCAGAACTTAAGGCGAAGGGTATCACTCACTAGCGACGCCAATCTATTTTAATTTCCGCTACTAAACCAGACAAAAATTATTTTTAAAAATTATGGAGCTCCAGTCTCTGGGCAAATTGTTGGTCTGTTTTGTACTCGAAAATTGGATTCACAATAAAAGTGGCTATTTTTGGCGGTTAACCAAATTTTGAGTGCAGATGCAAACCAAAAAGGTATTTAATAATTATAGTTATAAGTATAAGATTAAATAAATAGATGATTAAAGATAGATCCGGTTTAATAATTTAAAAAAATAAATTTAATTTAAATAATTATAATTTCATAACGTTTTATAATAGTACTATTTTTATAACGCATAGTTGGTCTAGTGGTTTAAGTGTCGGACCATCATCTCGGGGTCCTGGGTTCAATTCCCGGGTCAAGCAAAAAGTATGTTTGGAATTTTTCGAACATTGCTCGGGTTTGTGATCATCAATCCGCATTAGGCAAGCGTGGTGATTAAGCCTAATCCCATCATAGTAGCGATAACTTGATGGAGGCCTTTGCCCTGCAGTGGGACAGTATATAGGCTGATACTTGACTATACTTACACACACAATCACACAAATATAAATGTCACTAACTAAATTATTTAATTTACCCAAGTAAGATTAGTTAAAGATTTTTTATTTTTTTTTCCTTTAAATTGGTTTGACAGGTGTTGGCTTTATTAAAAGACTGTTTTTTATAAGCATAGAGTAAAATGTTTATAAGTTTGACGTAACTGTGAGTGTGTGTCAGTCCGTGGCATCGTAGCTCCCGAACGGATGAACCGATTTAAATTTTGTTGTTGTTTGAAAGGTGAATGGATTGGGAGTGTTCGCAGCTATGTTAGATCGAAATTAATCCAAGATGGCCGCCGCCACAAAATGTCGGATTAACATATTGTATGACAACCCTTTGACTGACTTCGACTGTTGACTACCTACTTATTCTTAATAAGTTACTTGACATTGACGAACTATCTTCGGGTAGAGCCATTATAAAAATAAAAAACTAATATTCATGTTATTACCTGACCATGTGAAAAAGTACAGTCTAATGAAGTGTATAAAATACGTGTGCGTATTTTTTAATTTAAAAGCTTTATACTTTATTCTACCAAATATGAAAATCTGATTTATAGTGTTAATTTAGTTTAAACACTCATGGGAACTGTCCCATAAGTGTTTAAACTAAATTAACACTATAAATCCAAAATTTTAATACCCAGTTAACAAAACGAACTTTAACTGACTGCAGTTAAAGTTCGTTTTGTTAACTGGGTATTCAAATTTTGCGGTGAACAGTACAGCTGGTTAATGTTTAACTTAACCATTACTGCCCATTTTCGGAACTGTCCGTTATCTAAATTTTGGTGAACTCCGCCCTTTGAATTTGTACTGGTGCTCTAATGGAAGTGATTTGTCAGAATACAAGTCGTGATTATGTACAACATTGCTTCAGCTTATGTTTCAAAATCAGTATTGGCGATCACGAGTCGAACCTGAACGCGTGGCTGGAGTGCCGCTAGTCTCTCGGGAGTAGTATACTAAGTAAGTTGCCAGGAATTTAATCAGAACTAAAGTATCGGTTTGTACCTTGGGTTGTAAAGTAGTAGTGATGTGATTTGAGAGTGATTTCACCACTTCGAGACATTTTGCAATTTCACTCATTTGTGAATCACTTACCCCGTCCCACTACTCCAATATTTAATTATTATTTATTATAGTAGTCATTGTTTTTGTATGCTTATGGTCTCCTGCTAATAATCAGTGACTCAACAGCTTCAGCGGTCAATCTCAACTAACTAACTAGGTTGGCGCAGCGACCCAAAGTGAGCCTTGGCCTCCGATAATTAGAGTCGTGGTCCTACGCCACCTCCTGCCAGTCATCCGCCAGAAGTGTACGCAAATCCTTTTCGACCTCGTCTCTCCATCGGTACCTTGGACGGCCAACTGACCTTCGACCATTTGGCCGTCCCAGTTACGCTCTTTTTAGTCTCTCTCTCTTTTACGCTCTCGAGGTGGCCGAGCCAGCGAAGTCGATGTGCTTTAGTTTCGCCGATGATATTAGGCTCGCCCACCTGGTCTTGTAGCTCCCAATTCTTTCTCCTTCTCCAGGTTCCATCCAGTGTTTGTGTAGATCCCAGTTTCTTCCTCCAGATCTTTCGTTCAGCCAAAAGGAGCTTGGTATCTTTTTAAGCGTTAGTGTCCAGGCTTCACAGCCGTACATTAAGATTGGGCGTATTACTGTTTTGTAAATACGAATTTTTGTCCGTTTGCTGAGAAGCCTGGACACCAGGACCTTGTGTAATGCTGCACTATTATCATCATCTGCCCATTTAAGTCCCCACTGCGGGGGCACGGGCCTCCCTCAATCACATGAGGGGTAAATGCCATACTCACCACGCTTGGCAGACGGGTTGGCGAGGGTTTTGATATTAATGCAGAGTTTTCCTTCTCTGGGTGCTGATGATCATGCCAGCAGCTTTACCTTAGTCGCCTTTTACGACACCTCGGTAAGAGTGAGGATGGCCTATTCTACTCTGCCGGGACCACACGGCAAATTGTGCTGCACTATAACGGAGTGAATTTTGAATCCTTGTGTCTATTTCTTGCTCCCTGGTGTTAGTATCCGTTATAATGCAGCCTACATATTTAAATCTGTCTACGCTCTTGTATGAGACCTCTCCAACTTTTAGGTTTTGCCTCGAGACACGATCACGAATCGCATCACTATAAATATAGGATTTATTTCTTAACTTATTTATTTTGCATGTCACATGGTAGTTTGTAATCTGGGTTGTCCTTGTCATGTTGGTTTAGTACCGTTTGAATTTTGTTAGACTCTGAATTATTTATCATTGCGGTTCTTTGTACAATCACACTGAGATTGCTTTCTTTGTGCGCTTTAAAGTAAAGGAAGTAAACTAGGGAGGCAAATGGCGAAACGAGGTTTTATGTTCATTTCAATTCAAATTCGCATATCAGTAGTGTAATTGTCGTAGTAGGTATCCTTTTATGTGAAAATGATGACGTTTGTTTATTAAATCATATATATTGATGAGTAATAAGTAATATAAACTTTCAAATCACGGCTTTTATAATAAAACTCAAAAAAAAGAAACTCAAATAATTCTTTATTTGCATAGGCTTGTACACAGCACTTACAAATCGTCATACATTTGAATGACTTAAAACTATTTATAAGTACTTATGTATAATTTACATGTTAATACATATATATGTTGATACATAAAATATACTAAAGAAATAAATAAACATAATGCGATTCTACCACCGGCTCGGAAAGTTGTTTCTGATCGAGAAGATCCGGCAAGAAACTCGCCAGTTACTCTTTTTAATCGCCAAACTTTCATACAATGTTGTGTCATCATCATACCAAGCCATACAGTTTAATTGTTCCACAAAATAAAATAAAGGAAATAATAATAAAATAAATATTATGAGGTAAACCGAAGCAGACCAGTCCCAAAGGTGGCACCTGTTCACAAGTATGACGTATGTGTCAGCCATCATTTCACTCAACCATATTAGAGGGAATGTAATGACCCGCCACATAGCGCCACCACCTCAGAGACATTTGAGTGAGCATGACTACTATATATGTGGCAGACCTTAATCCTCAAATATTTTGGCGACTCACTGTCCAGGGACATGTGGGAGGCAAGAGGTAGCGTGGGCGCTCCTCAACGTGTTGGACAGGCCCCATTAGGGCTGCAACACAAACATCCATTGTCCAAAACTCCCGAGACGCTGTAGAAGCGCAACAAGTGTAGACGCATCAGCACACGAAAATATTACATCGTCATCGACGACCACTCTGTTAAGAGTGAACGACTAAGGGCCGATTTCACCGTCGAAATTGAACGCGATCAACGCTTAAACGCGATCAGTGCGAGCGAAAACAAAGGAACGGAACTCGGTTTAGCGCGTAGACCGAGTTCAAGTGAATTGATCGCGTTCAATTTCAACGGTAAAACGGCCCTAAGGAGAAGGCGGTCTGCCTTCTCCTAAGGGCAAACATTATGCAAACATACTATGAGTTACACGAAACTTTTAAAGAAATCAATCTAGCTAGAGACAATCCGGGCCCAATCCGGGGGAAAGAGGGTTTTTAAGGTAGGCACTTGTGACTCTACTGGTGTCGCGCGTGTCCATGGGCGGCGGTAATTGCTTACCATCTGGTGATACGTCAGCCACTTAACACATAAAAAAGATGTAGGACAAAATATTATCAAAAAATTTGAAAACATATTTGTACAAACTTTGATACAAGATAAATCGCTTTATTCTTTCTGTTTTTTCCGTTATTGGCAAGATTAGGAATCTGATTACAGAGGGCGCTAGGGCTGCGGTTTCCGCTTCGGGATTGTAGTTCCGGCGACAGCCGATTGGAGTACTTCGGTCTCTAGATTGTTGCTGTGTTTGTATTGCTGGTTTTATTTTTAAATACAAGAAATAGGTAAACTACTAATATAGTTTTTATTTAAATGCAACAAACGTTTATTCAATAGATGCAATTGGATGCTCTGAAACTTAATGTATATCTTCTCTACTTATTTCTATTCCTCGGCCATACGCTTCAATGATTAAATGGGACAAGCAATTTCGGGCTGATGCAGTAGCATAGTAGGGCCTCCGCCTCGCCAGAGACATCGGACCTAGGCCGCCGCACATCGGCCCAATCACAAAAGCCAGTACTAACCGCAGACGCAACCAGTACCGTACGTACAAGTACTAAATCATGTTTTCCCACAAGATTGAATGTAAACTGAATTTCCTCCCCGTCAGGCGGTAATTCGAAATAAATAAAGCGCTTTTCGCTCGATTATTTCGTTTACAACATTCGAATAAGGAAATCGTTTTACGTGATTTATCGTATTCTGTTGTGTACATACATTTTGTCCATTCGTCGCCCGAAGCATTGCTGTATGACAATAGCGGTATTGCCAAGGGAATTTATATCGTATCACTACACAAATATATGTACGAAACGTCCTAACTTATTTATAGGAAAATCATTCACCAGACAACACACAAATTGTACATAAATTGTTTTATGGGTTTGATGATAGTTCGCGCTCGTTCGTATTAGATTAATGTTTTGTGATTTTCAAAATGGAGTTTTTAGGTGCAAGTTTCTACACTTCAATACTGTTATGTCCTAATTAATTTTATTCTTCAAATACATATATTGAAAATCATCTAACGTTACTAGACCACAATTAAGCCATTAGAAGAAGAATGTGTAAGCGATGCGTGTGAAAGCTGGAATTAGCTAGTTGTTACATAATACAATTTATATATTGCCGGCGGAAAGCAGCGCCTGCGCTGTGTTTCGCCGTGTGAGTGAGGTTGCCGGAGGCCCAATGGGGGGGAAGGGAAAAGGTTGGCAGCGCACTTGTGACTCCACTGGTGTTGCGGGTGTCCATGGGCGGCGGAATTGCTTACAATCAGGTGATCCGTCTGCTCGTCTGCCACCTCTCATATTAATTTTTTTTATTAAAATAGATGTATCGTCAGGACAGTTAATGTGGGGGAGAAAAGTTATTAATGATAAAAGCGTCAATTCTGGCAAGTAAATAATTTTTAAGATTTTTTTTGCATCACAAATACAATAATATCTGATCTCTATTTAATATAAACCTTAAAATATAACCTTGAATCAAAATAAAATTATAGTACGGTGACTTTTGCGCCGTGTGATCCCGGCAGAGTGCGCCGTGTGATCCCGGCAGAGTAGAATAGGCCACCTTCACTCTTACCGAGGTGTCGTAAAAGGCGACTAAGGTAAACCTGCTGGCATGATCATCAGCACCCAGAGAAGGAAAATTCTGCATTTATATCAAAACCCTCGCCAACTCGTCTGCCAAGCGTGGTGAGTATGGCAATTACCGCTCATGTGATTGAAGGAGGCCCGTGCCCCAACAATGGGGACTTAAATGGGCTGACGATGATGACGGTGACTTTTTGCTTATTAAAGGAGTTATACATCTTATTGTGGCCATAAAAAACTTAAATTTCATAGGTAAAGACCTATTATTATTATTGTAATAATGATACCCTCCGGTTACGGCTACGGCGGCCAATCTCAACGATCAGCCACGTACTTACCCTCATATTCCGATAGGGCACTACTGTGATACAACCGGAGAATGATCAGGCGCAGGATCAACAGTTTAACGTGCTTTCCGAGGCACGACCGCCAACTTCCAGACTCCGGGCTGCCACTAAGTATTTCTTACCGAAAACTTAGGTACAAATTTTTCACCCAACTCGGGGATCGAACCCAGGACCTCTTGCACAGCCGTCGCTTTTAAGTGCAACCCACTAACCACTGCGCCTCCGAGACAGTCATTATTCTAATAGTAAAGTACTGCTTAATAGCTTCTTTTTATTAATTTTTCAAGTTTTTAAATAGTACTCCTTAGGTATACTAATCCGAATCTAATTTCAAGAAATCTCATACTTTTGAATAATTTCACTGTAAGCCTTCTGTATCATACAGAAATTTAAAAGGGATACTATTCAAATCAACTGTTTTTTTTTCGATTTCTATTGCTGCCATAGGAAAAGTGGTTCAGAAATTATAAGTAAACCATGTTAAAACTTTGCTGGTAAGGTAAACTCGGCAAAGACCGGCATAGTTTATTAAAAAATAACAAATTGATTTATTTTGTTTATTCTATAACAGCTAAGCTTTTTTTGCAACAAGGAGATTATATGTTAAGCTGGTCGTTATATAAATAATTCAAAATGAGTAGAACCACCAGTAAATAAAATGGCGACTGTTTTTATAAATATAGTGCAAGTAGACGGATTTGGCTCTCATCTCGGACAAGACCGTCTAGTAGTAATTTTACCTAGTTAGCGATAGTTTGCGTAGTTGTAGATAGTGTGTGTGAGTACCAGTATCTGTCAGGACTTAATTTGTGGACCCTAATACCATGAAATAACGTTGGAATTGCTTATTTTGTTAGACGCAGCATTTGTCGGGTAAAACCGGCATACTTCGCACTTTCAGGGGTAGAAAACATATTACCTGCAATAATAACTAAAATGTTTTTTTAATAATTTATTTCGTAATAAGAACAATTTAGGTCTTAATTAAAGTTGATCTACCCGCTTTTGGCCTGAAGTTTTTTTTTTTCAGATTTTCTATTTCTATATCCGTAGTTTTCGCCATTAACACATACATTACAAAATACTGAAATAAAAAACATTTTGCAAACGGAGAAAACGTTATTTTAATTATTTCGCAGATTTATGCAAGTGCATAGATCTGCGAAATAATTGAGTTTAACACTTTCCACATTTTTTTCGTATGCACGTGTCACACTCCGGAACCAAGTTGCTAAACGAACTAAATTTAAGTATTTATTTTTCTCCGCTTCTCCGCGAGATCTAGAACGAATTAGTTGTTCCGATGACGGTATTGCCATATTCGTGATTCTGCTTATTTCGTTGTAATTCTCGTTGTACGATCTTACCCGATAGACGGTCTTCGCCGAGTTGACCTTAATAAATATTCAATCTGTATAATTTTCATATCAAATTGTCATCTGTACATATTCATACTTTGTTATTCAGCAGTTAACCCAGCAAACCGTTCAGTCTCAATATATCTATGCCATGAGTTGAATAATTAAAAATGTAACATTGGCGCCCGCCGTGGTGGTGTGGTCAGCGATCAAAATTGAGTAAATATTAATGCGATTGAATTTAATCCGTCATCAAATATCGCTCAGTCACTGGTGGGGAAGTTGAGTGCGTGCGTTGCCTGCGTGACCTCATTCGTCCAATCGCATAAGGTTCGGTCGGTTGGTACTAATACCGACGTGATGTGAGACGCAGTGACTGATGGCTTGTCCACTGGCTTACTTACACAAAAATAAAATTCATTATTCATACGGCCCAGATGATTGGGCGCAGGCAGTCACTTGAGAAGTAGACGTCTTAACATGGTGACCTACCGAGGATTTGAAAATACAGTTACAATGTTTTTGTTGCATTTAACGTGTAGGTTCGCTTTTTATTGGGTGAAATTACTTACTTTATTGGTCCTGCTGACGATCACCTTTATTCTGGTTATTCTCACAACTTGGAGTGCACCTCCATAATGTAATGATAACTACACAATACTCATCGGTATATATCTATAAGTCGAAACCATTTTGACAGCTCATCAATGAAAAGCTCTAACCATTGTACGGATTGCTCTGAAATTCGGCACACATTTACCTTTCCTTCCACAACTCACCCACTAAAGGGGTTGAAATATTTTGTGAAGCATTACCCAAAATTAAAATTATCAAATTTGCGGGCTTTTCTCGCAAAATCAATATAAAATAAGAAAGACGTTGCATCAGGAGCCCGTTTCGATTACACGAATATTCACGTTAAGTGGGAAAGGCAATAGCCGCGGCCGTCACCCGTCACGTCGATGCAAACAATTGGGGTCACGCGCGCCGTGACGGACCAGCTTCACGCAATGCCACGCGCTCACGGTGACACGCCAACTGTAACGTACGAGACGTATTGAAGTTATTAATAGACTCCATCGATGTCATTGTTCACAAAAAAAAGACCAACTCCCACCAAGTTGGGCGCCAATTTTTATTTATTTATTTATTGTTTTTCAAAATCTACAGCTCTTAAGCATATATCGACTATATACTTCATTTTTTATATCGACTACCACGTTGGGTGCCATTTCGAATATGGAATACCAATTTGAGCGCAATTGGTGGGTTTTTATTGTTTTCCTGATAAATTGTTAATTAAATACCTGTGTACCTGTGTGGTGTTTTACTGTGTACTGTCATTATTTAAATGTTTAATGTTATTGTTATACACTGAATAAATATTTTTCTTTCTTTCTTTCTAAATAATAGAAAAGTTTTTTTATTGAGCCTTAACGGAGATAAGAATGAATTGCAGAAGGTGGAGGTGCGCTTCTGCTGGAATTCGGATTAAGCTACAATTTACATTTGGGTTGGGATGGCACCTCTGAATGAACGAGAAAGCAGTTGGAGTTAAGATAAGCAATCTGTAAATACTGATTATTTAGATTATAATATAAACATACCCAGTGCCGAAATAAAATTAGTCAGTAAAATTTATTGACGGGTTCAACCGAGTTACGGACAAGACCAGAAGTTTTGCACCTGAGAAGTTAGATAACTGTAGTTAAGTCCATAGCGTATTCCAAGTTGACTACCGCAGGTAGTGGCGATGCGGCATTTTCTGATGAAACATTCAACATGAAATAAACTAGTTTACTACTATTTTTCCAGAAATGTTTAGTGGTATTATTCTGAGGTACTAATATAAAGGTCACACTCCACCAGACGGAACAGCCCATGGACCCTTCATCATCATCATCATTTCAGCCAATAGACGACCAATACTGGACATAGGCCTCCCCCAATGTTCTCGGTCCTGTGCCGCCCGCATCCAATGGATTCCCGCAACCTTTACTAGATCGTCGGTCCACCTTATGGGGGGCCTGCCACGGCTGCGACTTCCTGTACGTGGCCTCCACTCGAGGACCTTTCCGGCCCAACGGCCATCTGTTCTCCTTGCTATGTGCCCTGCCCATTGCCACTTGAGACATGCAATCCTTAGGGCAATATCTGTGACCTTAGTTCTCCTGCAGATCTCATCATTTCTGAAACGATCACGTAGAGGGACTCCGAGCATAGCCCTCTCCATTGCTCTCTGGGTGACTTTGAGCCTCCTCAATCGGCACATTGTAAGCGGCCACGTTTCGGTTCCGTATGTCATTACTGGCAACACATACGCATTAAAGACTTTTGTCTTGAGACACTGCGGTAGATGGGCCGAAAAATGCTGCGTAGCTTCCCGCCCAGCCGAGTTGGATTCGTCGATCGACCTTTTTCTGGAAGTCCGAGGTAGATGTACTCGTCCACGACTTCCAGTGTAGAGCTTCCAACTTACAAGTACAAGAGTGGGTACGACATGAGAAGTCGACATAATTTTCGTCTTTTCCATGTTCATTTTCAGACCCACTTGGACCCTTGCAAGATTTGGAACACTCCGAAGTTATAAGTGCTTTGTATTTCCCTAAAAAGCGCATAGCGTTAACCAAGCATGTTGACCACGAACGGATTTTATCTGTCGTGGTAACAGTGATAAGACGATAAGATTTGGTCTTAAAAAGATAATCTTAAGTACACTACCAACAGATGCTAACTACGATAAGAGATAAATAAAATCAATATGAAAACGACCTACAGTTCTCCTCCCCAAGGATTATTACAATACAAATTAGTTCATTGCAAGTCTGATGACTATTTTTTCCTTGTATATAAAAAAAACATACTTACTTACTTACTCCACTGGATCAGTGACCCGAAACGAGTCTCGGCCTCCGAAACAAGAGAACGCCACTGGTCGATTCTGCACTTCTTGTCGCCAGTCACCGGCCTGAAGTTCTCGCAGTTCATTTTTGACGACGTCTTTCCAGCAATACCTAGGCAGGCCTACCGGGCGTCGGCCCATCGGTCGGCTCTGGTATGCTTTCCGGCAAAATTCTGGGTCCAGTAAAATTACAAGACGATGGCTGTAGGATACGCACAAATGTCGAAATAGAGAAGATTGTAGACACGCCTTACATCATCGGCGAAGACCAAAGCGCATCGTCTTCGCTGGCTTGGCCACCTCGAGATGGACGAGCATCGTCTCGTGAAGAAAAAAACATACTTGTATGCATAAATTTCTTTCTGAGTATAAGAGTTGGTGTCGTCTCATGGTAACCGCGCTGCTCATGGCGCAGGTATCCGTCAATAATACGTTGCAGTAGTTGGAACAGCTGACTTGATTGAGACTGCCCTGCACGAGCTCTTACACTACTTACCTAATTATAAGCAAAAAGTAGTGTTGGATCGACCGAAGTGGCGATCTCTGGTTTCAGAGGCCAAGACTTTCTTCGGGTCACTTAGCCAAATGAGTAATTAAGTTAACATGCTAAATTTGGACTCAAACGAAATCCAGCAAATGTAATATTTCCATTACCTCTTTCAAAAGATATCTTTAGTCACTCAAAGCGACTGTCCCGTTATACGAATCCCGGATTTATTAACCCGTACTAGAGCGTGCTATACTTTGTCATTACGCGCGCCATTAAGATTTCATAGCGCGCGCAGTACCGAAGATTTCCCAAGCCAACAATAATAATTTGAGCTCATCCCGGTCCCGCGGGCGGGGCCATTTGTCGACCGCGCTGATAAAAATCGCATTACTCGTAATTGCTGATGCGGCTGATGGGTGAGTATTGAATGCTGAGTGCTGACTGCTGGTAGCTTTACGTACCTAGTATATTCGCTGAGGAAATGTGCTGTTAAGCCCGCGCGTTTTAAACCGCTCTTGGGGCTTCTGAGGTAGTTAAGGTGACGGGTAGGGCACACTAGCGACGCCAATCGATTTTAATTTTTAGCTACTAAACCGGATCTCATCATCATCATCATCAGCCCATCGCAGTCCACTGCTGGACGTAGGCCTCTCCAATTGTTCGCCACTGTGATCTATCAATGGCTTCTCGCATCCAGCTCTTGCCAGCCATCCTGCGCAGATCGTCCTCCCACCTAGCCAGAGGGCGCCTACATTACGTTTGCCAAGACGCGGTCTCCACTCCAGAACTCGTTTACCCCATCGGTTGTCGGTTCTGCGGCTAATATGGCCAGCCCACTGCCACTTAAGCTTGCTAATCCGGTGAGCAATGTCGATAACTTTGGTTCTCTGCCGGATCACCTCATTTCGGATTCGAAACCGGATCTATTTTAAACAATTTCGGGGTTACAACCTCTCGGCCAACACTTATACTATTTATTAAATAACCATGCACATGTCGAATTCTCATGTCGTACCCACTCTTGTACTTGTAAGTTGGAAGCTCTACACTGGAAGTTGTGGACGAGTACATCTACCTCGGACAAAAAGTCCAGCTTGGTAAATCCAACTTCCAGAAAGAGGTCGATCGACGAATCCAACTCGGCTGGGCAGCGTCTTAAGACAAAAGTCTTTAATGCGTGTGTGTGCCAGTAATGACATACGGAACCGAAACGCGGCCCGCTTAGGTATAATGTGCCGATTGAGGAGGCTCAAAGTCACCCAGAGAGCAATGGAGAGGGCTATGCTCGGAGTCCCTCTACGTGATCGTTTCAGAAATGATGAGATCCGCAGGAGAACTAAAGTCACAGACATATCCCAAAGGATTGCATGTCTCAAGTGGGTTGGGTCCGTTTTTGTACGCGAAAAATTTATTCACGCCAAAAGTGGCCGCCTTTGGCGTGAATCAATTTTTCGCGTACAGATGTTGGGTCCGCATTTGTGCATGGTTTTTAATAAATAGTATAAGTGTTTGCCGAGAGGTCGCACGACTAACGTGGTGCGAAGAGACGCGTTTGCCACTGCGCGGGTGACAAGCGCAGCTCTCGACAAGACTAAGAATCCAACATAGGACTCATCTCATCTTAGCGTCTTATTCCATCTTAGTTTGCGTCCAAAGTATAATAAGATATAGGTGGCAGACGAGCCGACGGATCACCTGATTGTAATCGATTACCGCTGCCCATGACCTGCACCCAGTGGGACACAAGTGCGCTCCTTACCTTTTAACCCCCCTTCCCCTGGATTGCGCCTCCGGTACCCTCACTCACGCAGTGAAATACAGCGCATGCACTGCTTCATGTAAGGTTTTCTGTAAGGACGTTGTATTACTTCGGTAGAACCGGAGTAATACAACATCCTTACAGAAAACCGGCAAGTCCATTCCTGCCCTATTACCATGTTATCTGGGGTCGGCATAATGTGTCTTCTTCTTCCATACATCCCTGTTATTCATTCGTCTCCAAATTGTCCACTTCTTTTTCCAACAGTCTTTTAAATAAGTAAGTAAGTATCAGCCTATATACTGTCCCACTGCTGTAGGGCAAAGGCCTCCATTATAGAAATCAAGTCATCGCTACTATAATGGGATTAAGCTGGACCCTCGCCTAATGCAGATTGGTGATCACGACCCCGAGCTATGTTAGGAAAATTCGAAACGTACTTGACTCGACCCGAGAACCCAACCCAAGACCCCGAGATTACGGCCCGGTACTTTAACCACTAGACCCACGGGGCGTAAATAAGTTCATCATCATCATCAGCCCATTTAAGTCCCCACTGCTGGGGCACGGGCCTCCCTCAATCACATGAGGGGTAATTGCCATACTCACCACGCTTGGCAGACGGGTTGGCGAGGGTTTTGATATAAATGCAGAGTTTTCCTTCTCTGGGTGCTGATGATCATGCCAGCAGCTTTACCTTAGTCGCCTTTTACGACATCTCGGTAAGAGTGAGGGTGGCCTATTCTACTCTGCCGGGACCACACGGCGATAAATAAGTTACTTGAAATTAAATGTAACAGTGTTTATATAACAAGTTCAGGCATAAGCAGCGGGCGCCATCCAGGCCGGTTTAGCCGCAGAACTAGTAACTCTGAAGCAGCTACAACGGCCATTGTTAATCTGCTACGTGTTTATTTGCTCCTCAAATGAATTAGGGTTGTGCAAAACTTAAAGGTCATTAACCTTGAGAAAGCTATGCTTCAGCATGTATTGACCGGATCAATCGAATAGATAGTAGCATTTAATTAGGTAGGGAATTACAGAAGGCCGGCGTGTAGCAACGCTTGTGCTGTTATCTCTCCATGGCAACGTGTTGTTTACCGTCAGAAATTAATTCTTACAACCTACATATTAATTTGTTATTTTAACAATATCTAATATATAAAATTCTCGTGTCACAGTTTTCGTTGCCATACTCCTCCGAAACGGCTTGACCGATTTTGATGAAATTTTTTGTGCTTATCCGGTATCTATGAGAATCGGCCAACATCTATTTTTCATCCCCCTAAATGTTAGGGGTAGTCCACCCCTAAATTTTTATTTTTATTTTTTAGACAAAATTTTTAATTTCTCTTTTTTTATGATACAACATACAAAAATACATACAATCCTCAATTTTCACCCTTCTACGATCAACCCTTTTATTTATATGGCAAAACAACGTTTGCCGGGTCAGCTAGTATTTTTATAAAATTGTAACCTGAGAATATCAGGTTACAAACCTATTATGTCAAATAAGTATATTATTGTAAAATTTCATAAAAATCCATTCAGTAGTTTTTGCATAAAATATCAACAAATATCCTAACAACAAATACCTACATCCTAAAAAAAATTCACGTTTATAATATTAGTAGGAATCGAGGAAAAGGGAAAAGGTTGGCCGCATACTTGGGATACCGATGGTGTTGCGGTGTCTCTGTCTGCTCATCTGCCACTTATCACATAAAGCATATCTAAAGGAGTGACTCTTAATCACATAAAAAAAATAGTAAGTGGTTGACAGCCCTATACCACCACCACCGCACCCCTGTACCTGCCAACCGACACCCTTTCACTTCATCGTCTATGTCTATTCATTTTGGAAATGCTAATATTTATTGTTCGTTTAACAGACACTTCAACATACTCTAATTTTGCGAGTCTTTCCGTAGCTTCCGTTTTTGATTTTATTAAAGTAACCTTAAGGAAGTAGGTAACTAAAAAATTGTTCATAGGTAAGTAAGTAGTATAAGTTGATCCTTTTGCTCGTCTGCCACGTTAGGTATTGTTCATACAAATTAATACATTATCTTAATGCACTAAGGCCCGATTTGACCAATCATAATGATTAGCAAGAAAGACAGCGCTATTCCATATATTAGGACCGGATTGAGGGTCGATTAGACTAATCTTTATCCGATACTAAATATATCGTATAGCGCTGTCATTCTATACAAATCTGACGGTATAACATAGATTTATCCACGGGTAAAGATTAGTCAAATCGGGCCTACGATTGGTCGAATGACAGCGGTAACGCTGTCCATCTGACACTAAATCTGTGGTAGATATAGACCTGCCACCGATTTAGTATCGGATCGAATCAGGACTAAGAAACTTAATAAAGCACTTGTGTTACGGATATACATAGAGTTATTACAAATAGAATACTTAAATACGTATTACTATAATACACCCAGAACAAACTGTCATCATCATCATCATCATCATCAGCCCATTTAAGTCCCTACTGCTGGGGCACGGGCCTCACTCAATCACATGAGGGGTAATTGCCATACTCACCACGCTTGGCAGACGGGTTGGCGAGGGTTTTGATATAAATGCAGAGTTTTCCTTCTCTGGGTGCTGATGATCATACCACTAGCTTTACCTTAGTAGCCTTTTACGACACCTCGGCAACAGTGAGGGTGGCCTATTCTACTCTGCCGGGGACCACACGGCTGTAGTATATTACAAACTGTCATAATGATCATTAAACCACACTGAAATTAACAAACTTACAGCATAACAGACCAAATTCTTCTGTATAAGTAGGTATATCATAATTATGTAGGAATGTTATTTCCAATATTCGTCCCTGATACTCCAGGAGTACCTATAAGTGACTATTATCCTTAGTTATCATCTTGTATTTATGTTTTGGGTATTCGGCGTAACTTATACCTAATCTCTGTTGCATAAATAATGTAATCTGCTGAGAAGGTGTTACTTGATGTCTATTCAATAGGTTCGGCTATTAGCTGCGATATTGATGACTCTGGGTGCATCCACATCTGTTGAATGTGCAGCCATTTGCACAGCACGCGAGCCGCTTGCGTGCTACCTGCGCGCGAGCGGCGCACGATACTCAAATATTGCACATTCGCGGCGCGCTAATGAGATGTGGAAAAATCCTAGAGCTGTGGTAAACGAGTAGAAAAGAAATGACGATTTAGGGTCGAGTTTTAATATGAGTTGTCCCCTAACCCAAGACAGCCATACGTCATGTTACTACAATCTGTCAAATTTCCTCAATTGATACTGAACCAAACGTGTTTGACATTAAGATGAGAATTAATTGAAGTAATTTGACAGTTTAGTTTACTTTGATGTTTATATGTCTATTGATGTGATGTTGGCTGTACGTATCTTTCTGCCTAAAGGGAAAACATCGTTTGCCTAAATCTATTATGTTAGAGTAGTATATCATACTTGAGAATCACTTTGTAACAAATGCTCTTACGATTGGTCGACGATGTTCGTGTCGACGGAATGATCCCGGCAAGTTCATCATCAGCCCATTTAAGTCCCCACTTTTTAAGTCCACACACGGGGCACAGGCCTCCCTCAATCACATGAGGGGTAATTGCCATACTCACCACGCTTGGCAGACAGGTTGGCGAGGGTTTTGATATAAATGCAGAGTTTTCCTTCTCTGGGTGCTGATGATCATGCCAGCAGCTTTACCTTAGTCGCCTTTTACGACACCTCGGTAAGAGTGAGGGTGGCCTATTCTACTCTGCCGGGAACCACACGGCGGTTCAACCCACATAATATTATCATCATCCCCTTAGTTAGTTCTGCTGAAATACAGAATGCTGAGTATATTGAAAGACTCTTACTTAATTTTTATTCATCCACTACATACATCCCAGCGACAGTTGCAATATTATCCGACCTACAGTCACGTGGTCTACCCACAGGACATCGCCCCATAATCTATCTATACTATTTATAAAGGTATATCCTACAAACAGCGGCAACGCTTATAGGTAATCCGAAAACACGAAACGCTTGCGCAATATAATTGACACATGCGCCATCTGTCGGTTTAAAGTGGAATTAATGTCCCGAAACGAAGTGAGGGCGGGCCACTAGTCAACAGATAAAACGGATTTACCAAGCGCTTCCGTTGCAGAAAAATGTCTAGAGCCTGACTAAAGTGGCTGATCTATCTTTAAAGCACTCGGATCTGAAGCCTGAAGCGCCGCTGAAATGTAGCCGCTAACGATTGCCATTAAGCTGTCAACTATTCTATCGTCAAATGCCACTGGGATTCCGTTAGCTAGGGATGCACCGCGCACCGGTCCACTGGGACGTTAGAGCGCAAGCAGACGATTCGACGAGTTTCGATGCACGAGGCTAATCGATTTAACTGGCAGTAAAAGTAGAAGCTTTTATTCTTAAGAAATGGGTTTTGATGCATTTTTTTCGGTCGGAGAGCCACGCTTCGGCATGAACGGGCAGGCTCGACCGAAGTGATACCACGGCCTCACAGAAAACCGACGTAAAGCAGCACTGTGTTTCGCTGAGTGAGTGATGGCACCGGAGGCCCAATCTGGTGTCGCGGGTGTCTATGGGCGGCGGCAATCGCTTACCAACCAAAATAAACTGTGTGACTATCACCGAATAATTAGAATTTACTTTGAGTGCCGGCAGCTCAGCCGGCACTCAAAGTAAATTCTACTCTAACATTTTATTTTTCATTCATAAAGTTGACTTTGAAAGGGATAGTATAGTATGCATATATTTTTGAACATACTTTTGGGTATTCAATCAGGGCTAATTCTAATATGTAGTTTTAGTCCTCTCTAAAATGTATCTAATATCATGGACTAATTATATTAGTCCATGTTAATACCTATAGTTTGTTAAGTCACTAGAGGGGAAAAATATGACAAATGTGTCCATTTGCCTTCGATTCTGATAGATTTCGACAGTAGGCAATCGATGAATGAATGACCGTGAATGAACTGACCGAAAAAATATACAGACAGGAGGGCGTTGCACTTCAAATTTTCTGTAGAAAAGGGTCAAACACGGTGTCAAGGATGTCAAACTTTCTAAGAAAACAATTAAATTCAAATGTTTGCCATCGGCCAGCGACAGCTTTGCAGGCAACGCGGAGTGATATTGATAGTAGTCGCAGTAAAAGATTTGTTTGAACCGAATACGAAACTATGGTTACGTTTACGGCCGAAACTGCCGAAAGGGAAAAATCAAATAGTGCGCATCCCTAGCGCTTCATGGCAGGGCACAACTTAAACCTTTTAACTTGCACCCACTCAGGACAAATGTGCTTCGTATAGAACTAAAAAGTACTGCATACAAATAGAAGATGCAGGATTGGAATTAGCTTTTAGTATGAGTTTTGGCAGTTTTGCTTTGTGTCTGTCAGCCTCTTTTTTGCATGGAACTAGAGAACGGAATGTGCTATTTTCGGAAAAAAACGTCACAAATCCCCTTATTAGAAATCGGGAACTAAGGAAAGTTCCAGAACAAAAATCAGGCTAGCTCTTTTTAACATTGCGTGTTGGAACGGGATGACATAAGTTTCGGTAATAACTTTAGATCGAGATTTATAATAAGGTGGAAAGTGTAAAATAGATCCAACCGGCCCTGACGCAGATTCTATACGGGTGCGGTTGAGAAAGTAAGTCGCCCAGGAGCTCAATTCTCAGGATTTTCGATATGAAAAACTAAAAAACTATGTTTTAGTGATATATCACTACAATACAGTCAATTTAGGTAACTTTGAATTACCTTACCTAGTAACTTTGAATAAAACTGGTTTAAAGATTTTTTATTTTATTCCTTGGAATTCCTATACAATTTAAAACGGTACCTAAAGGTCGATCCATTCAACGTAGATACCGTCTTAATTGTATAGGAATTCCAAGGAATAAAATAAAAAATCTTTTAACCAGTTTTATTCAAAGTTACAAGGTAATTCAAAGTTACCCAAATTGACTGTATAGTTTTTTTAAACTATATTTTAGTGATATATCACTACAATATAGTTTTTTTGTATCAGGTGACATCTGCCATGTTTTTCGACGTCGTATACCTTGACATATACGTCAATAAATGTCACGAGCACGAGAATTGGGCTCCAAGCACGTCACCCCAGTACTAAAGGCTTCGCACGGTTTTTCAAGTATGACTTTCTACTTAGACAATTTAATTGTCTAAGAAAAGGCACATTCTGTTTAGGGTGCATTTCTTTGCTTTAATTTCCGTAAATAAAAAAAAAAGTTTTACGCGGTAATTTGGTTCATATACTGTGTACTAATTCCACGATCGAATTTAAATTTTCTTTACGCTGGCAGCTACCTCGCCCAGTGAAGTTCCATCTCCATCCTGTGGGGTAATGCTGCCAGCATTTTGGGGACACACTGCCACAGGGACCTACTTTGTTTCCATTTTTCTTGTTACTTACTTTTAGCTTTAGGTCTCAGTTTGTTTTAATTTTCTTAAGTAATTCCTCATTTGTTCATTTTTTCTTTAAGGTGACGGGTAAGGCACAATCGATTTTAATTTTTAGCTACTAAACCGGATCTATTTTAAACGATTTCGGGGTTACAACCTCTCGGCCAACACTTATACTATTTATTAAATAACTATGCAAAAATGTTGAGTCCAACGCGTACGCGAAAAAATATTCACGCAAAACGCGGCCACGTGAATAAATTTTTCGCGTACAAGAACTGACCCAACATTTGTGCATGGTTACTTAATAAATAGTATAAGTGTTTGCCGAGAGGTTGTAACCCCGAAATTATTTACTATAGATCCGGTTTAGTAGCTAAAAATTAAAATCGATTGGCGTCGCTAGTGTGCCCTACCCGTCACCTTAAGCTCGGGTCAGGATCTGATACTACAAATTGGGAAGTGCAAATCACTTAAATAAAATTAAAAAATAGGGAATTAAAAGCATGAACAAGACAGACAAAAATTTAAAATTCGTATACATTTTGACATTTTGCATCTATCAAAATGTATGGAAACTTAACATTGACGTCCGTTTACATAAAATCAGAGTACAGAAAGATTAGCGATGTGGCGAGTCTGTCTATGGTCGATGCAAATATTGGAATAAATGCTGATCAGTTCAAGTGAAATGATCTAATAAAAAAAGTTTAAAGTATTTACACTGCAACGCGCAATGTGAATGTTCTTTTTCAGCAATATAGGTAGCCGCCGCACTTTACCTGTTTATATAACGTTTTGAGAAAACCCTTACAAACCACTCCCAGTTTGATAGTTTTCGTACCTTAAAAACAGCACCTACTCGTAGCTACACTTTTTACACTCAACAACGTCAGAGCTAACCGTTTATGATGACGTAACGGTTTACGTCCATTTTCCTCGAGCATCCATATTTGATGTCCTTGTTCACTACAAGCAGTAGAACTAAAAATATCAGTCAGTTAAATTTAAAAGCTAATGATAAAACCGTGTCCAGCCCAGCAGTCTATCACGGAATCAGTTTTAATGGGTGCCCGTCGACTTGCTTATCGACTAGCTGCTAAAAATGAAAAACCAATCAGGGGGAAAGGGAGTTTCGAGGTTAGCAGCACACTTGTGACTCCACTGGACACATCATAGTGTCACTAAACATCAGGAGATCCATCACATAAAAAAGCAGACTTATCGCTTGTGTCTCTCTCGTTTAAACTTTCGCAAAACAACTCACACGCACGCAGAAGTGCAAAAAGCGAGTGCAGAAATAAGAAAGCTGTGACATAGGCCTCTCCCAATGTTCTCCACACAGATAGGTCCTGTGCCTCCCGAATCCAATGGATTTCCGCGACCTTCACCAGATCGTCGGTCCACCTTGTGGGGGGGCCTGCCACGGCTGCGACTTCCTGTACGTGGCCTCCATTCGAGGACTTTTCCGCCCGAACGGCCGTCTGTTCTCCTCGCTATGTCCTGCCCTTTGCCACTTGAGGCATGCAATCCTTTGGGCTATGTCTGTGACCTTAGTTCTCCTGCGGATCTCATCATTTCTGATACGATCACGCAGGGAGCATAGCCCTCTAAATTGCTCTCTGGGTGACTTTAAGCCTCCTTAATCGGCACATTGTATGCGGCCATGTTTCGGTTCCGTATGTCATCACTGGCAACACTATGTGCCCTGCCCATTGCCACTTGAGGCATGCAATCCTTTGGGCTATGTCTGTGACCTTAGTTCTCCTGCGGAGCTCATCATTTCATTCATAAAGTACTAATTATTAAACAATTTCCTTTTTATAATGCAATTCGCAGTGATATTAAATAGTTCAAAATGTGATTAGCGACGGTAAACACACATTTTAACAGGCATTCAGGCGAGTTTCCCAATCCATAGCCCAAGCGCAAGTTAAATGGCTTGTCAAGACCGTCAGCCACTGGAAACTAGAAAATGTGACCACGCTAGCTTACCAATGATTCAACTTAATCATAACTAAACGAATTGCAGTGAGAGAACTCTATTTGCTAATTTAATGTTGAGGTTTTTTGTATGTGTCATCTCATTATTACTTATCATTAGTAATATTATTGCCATTTCTAGTGAAGTTTTAAGGATTTTTAGATATAACGGCCGCACTCAGAGACGTCATTCAAGCTAAGGTTCATTAACTTTATTACCGGTAGTCTTTATGCGTATCAAAATAAGTGTCAATACTTTTTCCTAAGTAGCCAACTAAGTAAATCAACGACTCTTGGGAGGGGCAGTTAGACTCTTTTCCTTTAAAATGTTTAATTTGTACATTAATTTCACGGTTGGGCGTGAAGTCAGCTACGTCAGTCGTCAGTCATTACGCCATCAAAATGTAGGTTTGACCGGCTCGACAGCACATTTAATAATAATAATAATAATTCGTTTATTTCAGGCAACAAGATACATTCAAAAATATTTCATTGGCCCATATAATAAATACCTTAAAGTCTAACATACATACATAATAAAATAAAATATACATTCATTTTATAAATACTGCGTGCGACGCGTAGAGTCAGCTGGTAGCCGTCCTTGAAACTTCCGCGGAATGGGTTGATACTCTCACCACAAACGAGCTAAAGTTCACTTTGTGGCGAGACTACAACCGTTCGACCCTCAGCGTCCAGTTGGACTTCTTTCGCACGTAGTCTAAGACTCCCTCGACCTTCGTAGACCAGTGTAGGCGGGACACGTACAGCTGCGTAGTGTGCGTCTCTGGCTGTAACGAGCTTTCCGTTTTTATCGGAGCAGTGCCTCGGTGGTTACGGCTGGCGGGCTTCTTCCTCTTCGCCACTTTAATAAAGCCCTCATCATTGCACTTATTCTTCGGTGGACACAATGTTGGTGTCACCTTCGGTTTCTTCCCTTTTGGTTGTTGATGCCGAGGTGATGAGGCCGCAACCGCAGCATAAGCACGGGTCGGGGGCTCCGTGCCAACCGCTGATGTCGGCTCCACGGCGGGGCGTGCGGCGGTGGAGCGGGCGGCGGGGCGCGGTGCGTTGCACTCAGCAACAGCTGACTGCGAGTCAAAACTGCTGACCGATGCGTTTTGCGCTCCGCGTCGAGTGTTGACGTTGAGGGATTTAGTATTGACCCTGGCTCATACGCCATATATCGTGGATTTGATTCGCACTCTGGACAAACATTCATGGTATGAACACTTATGTTTTCCCAGTGCCAGACCCTAATTTCATTTAGTATATCTGCGGTTCCTTCGTTGATTCTGACGTCTAAACACAAATGCTTAAGCTAATTACTTTTAGGGCAGATCGATGTGTCCTTTTATAAGATAGATGATATGCGATTGGCGTCGCCCATTGATCTCAAAATCAGTGGAGTTACAAGTACACTGCCAAATTGCCAACTTTTGCTTTTTTCCCCGAGTTAGGTTTCCAATACCGTCACTGTTTCGGCGATCCACAATGCAGACGTCTGTTTTTGGTCGGTTTCCTTTGACACCGTGGTATTTTTCGAGGTCGAACCGGTTCTCCCACCGAAAACAGTGTCTGACTGCATAATGCAGTTATTTTCTCACGGTACTTCCTACACTGTGGCTAAACCGGCCGCCTAGCTCCCCACCAATTATCGCAAATGCGGATTTTATTTCGTACCCTCGCTCGTTAAATCCGATGAGTGGATAGTCCCTAGAGCTTGTTTTGATCTAGGTCTCTAATATCGACTGGCGTTATTTAGGTCATAAATTGTTATTTATATCCGTGTTAGACGTAGAATATTGATTTGGAAAATAAATAATTTATGTATTTGGTATATTTTGTTTATTTAAGATAATAAATAAATTAATGCGCCAGATAATTCATACCAATTAGTTAGGCACAATCTAGGGAATTGACTGTACCTACAGGGAATTACTGTACTTATAAGTACTAGCTGACGATAGCCGGGGACAACTCCGCGTACAACCAGACCGCCGAGTCAATTTAGAAAAGTTCGTTTCCTCAATTGAACGGATCAGGAGCTCAATTCTCGGGTTGTGACATTTCAAAAACATGGCGGATATCACTTGAAAATCATACAAAAAGACTATGTTTTAGTGATATATGTCGTATGAAAAGAAATGTCACGAGCCCAAGAATTGGGCTCCAGGAATCGAATCGGGGACCTTCTACGCTTAGATAGATAGATAGATAGATACACTTTATTGCACAAAATTTACAGATCTTAGCTTAAGTTATTATACTAAAACAATGTAGGCGGTCTTATCGCTAATAGCGATCTCTTCCAGACAACCTCAGGGTAGAGGAAAAGTATAGCGAATTAAGAAAAGGGGTAAGGCAGTGCAAGTCAGAAAAAGAGAGAGAAAAAAAAAAGACATTGTATAAATACGAGTATGGTACAACACCATAGCCATTGTAACTTCGAAATTTATGAGTTGTGCGCCCACCTTCATATTTACCAATGAATTGAAGCACGCGAGTAAATTCTTAACTCCATTGTTTAACGCATTTTAACCTAAACTCCTTGATCCAGACTTTCAGTGTGAGCAGCGTTCCTGGGCTGGTTAGACCCCAGGATGCGGCCCTTAACACAATTAGCGCAGCCGGCAGGGCATGCATCAAGGACTTTGCGGGGCAGGATCATGCATTGCCTGCATGATCAATCAACCGAAAAAACCTTCCAGTTTGTCCAAAAAAATTTAAAATATGGAGCTGGAAAATACGTCTTATATGACTAGTAGGTAGGGTCATTTTACGTAAAATAATGCTTTTTAAATTATGCCGTGTGGTCCCCGGCAGAGTAGAATAGGCCACCCTCACTCTTACCGAGGTGTCGTAAAAGGCGACTAAGGTAAAGCTGCTGGCATGATCATCAGCACCCAGAGAAGGAAAACTCTGCATTTATATCTAAACCCTCGCCGACCCGTCTGCCAATCATGGTGAGTATGGCAATTACCCCTCATGTGATTGAGGGAGGCCCGTGTGATAAAATTAGAGAAAAACACTGTTGAAGATTGAAATGTTTACTTGTCAACAAGATGAAAGGAAGGAAGAAGTGACAATAGAAAAGTAAAAGTCTAGATACAAAATAGTAAATGGAATATCAATTAAACTAATAGAAATATAGCCAGTACCTATTTAACATAGAGGCTACATTACAACACCAGCCCTTAATTGAGATTCCATAGTTGACTAAATAACCTAACTATGTCAAGTTGCACAACCCTAAACCGACAGTACATTTGGAATGCGCAACCCTACCTAACGGCTTTGTCAGCATATCGGCACACATGTCACTAGTTGGTACATATTCAATTAAAATAGTGCCTTCAGCGACTTTTTCCCTTATGAAGTGAAAACGGGTATCGATATGCTTAGTCCTGTTGTGATGAATAGGATTAAGTACAATCTTATGTGCACTCTGACTGTCATTGTGCACGGTAACCGGAGTCAGAGAGGTGCCACTTACCTCCTGAATCAACCTCTGTAAGAAGGTGGCTTCCTTAGCCGCTGAAGTTAGGGCCATATACTCTGCTTCCGTTGATGACAATGCAACGGTGGGCTGTTTTTTTCGATTCCCAGCTAATTGCTCCACCGGATAAGCTGAAATAGAAACCCGTATAGGACTTTCTGTCAGTGGGATCATTTGCCCAATCACTGTCTGCATACCCAGTCAGACTGAAATCTGGAACCCTCTTGTAAGTTATGCAGTAATCTACTGTTCCTTTCAGGTACTGCAACACCCTTTTGCAGGCCAACCCAGTGTTGTTTATCAAACTTTGCAAGAAATTGGCTAAGATAGCTAGTTGCATAGGCAATGTCAGGGCGAGTATTCACAGATATAAACATTAAACTACCAATGAGTGATTGATATGGATACGGATGCAACTCACCGCTCTTATTTGGTTCCAACTTCACCTTTTGTAAGGGAGTAGGGGCAGATTTACAGTCCTGCCATATTAAACTTCTTAAGAACATTTAAAATGAACGTTTTTTGATTAATTTTTACACAGTTCTTTGTTTTGGAAACATTTAAACCAAGATAATAGTTTAAAAGTCCCAAATCCTTAATACCAAAATATTTTTTGCAAATCACATTGACAGCGTCTGCCAATTTGTCATCTTTATGACAAACAATTATGTCGTCAACATAAACTGCCAGTATGACAAGTTCCTTTCCAAATAGTTTGGTATAAATACATGGTTCTGAAGGAGCCCGTTTAAAAACCTAACGCAGAAAGAGTTTCATTTAGCTTTGTGTTCCAAAGCACGAGGCGCTTGTTTCAGCCCGTACAAAGCTTTCTTGAGTAGGCAAACTTTATTCTGTTGGCTTGGTTTCTCAAAACCTTGCGGTTGTACCATATATACATCCTCCTCCAATTCTCCGTTTAGGAACGCTGTGTCCCACGTCTAAATGTCGCATCTTGAGGCCTAATTTTGCTGCAAGTGCAAACATCATACGTAACGAAGAATTGCGAATTACTGGCGCAAAGGTTTCTGTATAATCCACACCAGCGGTTGGCTATAGCCTTTGGCTACTAGCCGGGCTTTATATTTCGCAACTGCACCTTCTGCATCCTTCTTTACCTTATATACCCACTTGCATGGTATTATCTTTTGACATCAGGTTTATCAACCAAAATCCATGTTTATTATTATGAGGGATCTATATTCATCTCTCATAGCACCCATCCATTTGTCTCTATCTTCTGATTGAATAGCTTGATTGAAGGTTCAGGCTCATCAAAAACTATAGCTTGCTGACACAAAACCTTTATCTTTCGCTAATCGATTCCTTAAGGGATACCTTCCTTGGAAAGTAGGTTCATCAGTAGAACCTGTTCTTCGAGAATATCCTCTCATCGTGGGGAATTTCTTCATCAGAAATAGGGTCTTCTGGATCAGGATCGATTTGTGCAACTTCTACGTTCACCTTAGTAGAAGTGCCAGAGCTACCAGCAATGGGAATTTTGAACTTCCGCTTCATTCCTGTTTGAGAATACCATCACTGCAGGGGGATCAACAGAAAACTGGCCTGCAGGATTATCACCTTTCAAATCAGAGAAAGCATCTTCGAAGAACACAACATCCCTAGCTTTTAAGAGTCTTCTCGGATAGCTCGCATCTCGGAAGTATAATTACCTGGATCTTCCGAATATCCAACAAAAGTGTACTGTTTAGCCTTCACATCCAACTTTTTTCCTTTGACAATCTGGAATGTGTACTAGTGCTCTACAGCCAAACACTCGTAAGTGACTCAAATCGGGTTTTGAGCCGAACCATATCTCATAAGGAGTAAGGGCGATCTAGAGCTCTATGCGGGGGATCGATTCTTCAGGTACGTTGCCACTTCTATAGCATCCTGCCAATTAGGCTTTGCTAAGAAAACCACCAGCTAACATACACCGCGCTTTTTCCACAATCGTTCTATTTGAACGCTCCGATACTCCATTTGTTGCGGACTGTGTGGAACTGTGGTTTGATGCACAATACCATTAGAACGTAAATAACTAGAGAACTGTTCATTAACATACTCTGTTCCGCAGTCTGTTCTTAATGCCTTAATTTTAGCTCCTGTTTGGCGCTCGACTAAAGAGACTGAAAAGCGATATAATTTTGCTTTTACTTCCGTCTTAGAAGCCAAGAAATAAACAAAAGTAAGTCGAGAAAAGTCATCAATGAAGAATAAACGCATATTTCTTACCTTGAAATGAATTTTCCGACATAGGTTCCACAAATATCGCTGTGGATCAATTCCAATAACGAAATTTGTTACTCTTAGGCTTATCCACACTTACCGTGAAGGGTTTTCTTGCTTGTTTCCCTTCAACACATGGTATACATGGCTCCGTTATCCACTGCTGAGTAATCCATTCCAACTGCACGTCCATTCCTTAGGAGATTCATGTCAAACCCTGCAAAGATGACCTAACCGCTTGTTGCCACAGCTGAAATTGAGACGGACGGTTAGTGCGTACATCAACACCCTGAACTTGAGAATCTGCAAGAATGACAGTCAGAATTCACATCAAGAGCTACATTTTTGTTAATATTAACATCTAATGTATAAAGCCCGCCATGTACTGAACCGTGTAAAACAGGATTACCTTTATAAGAGAAATAATCTCTATCAAAAAAATTACAGCCAGTATTATCAAAAAGTACACATAAACCTTTATCGACTGCTTTCTTAACCGAAATTAAATTAGTGTTCAATTTAGGTACAAGTACAACTTCACTAATCTTGTCGATACTACTATTAGTACTGATTGAAACTGTTCCGATTCCCACGGAATCTATCGCTTCTCCGCTAGCGACGGTCCACCTTCCCAGAATGCAGCGGTTTGAGTTCTGTCAGCCAAATCAGACCTTGAAGTCATATGAGAAGTAGCTCCAGAGTCGATGTACCACGTATCTTTATTACCATTTACTCCCAAGGCAGTTATTGATGTTGAATCATGCTTATTCTTCAACTTATTGGGGCAATTGTATTTAGTATGACCCTCGTACGTGACAATCAAAACATACAACCTCACCTTCTTCTTCTTCGTCTTGGTACTATGTTGAATAATTTGACCTTTCTTCGAACGCAACGCAGACTCACAATCATAAGGCTTGGTTTTCGACATCTCATTCAACAGTTTTGGCCTTTACCATGACCGTGGTAACCTCAACATTACAATTTTCTAAAGCCATGACCAAGGGATCGAAGTTATGCGTTTAGACCTCCCAATAGTATCGCAGCAAAGAAGAATCCTCGATTTTCTTACCAATATCAGCGAGATCTTGAGCGGTACTTATAACGGCATTTATATACTCTTCGATAGTATTAAAACTCTTCAAGACAATATCGGTAAAGCTTACGTTCTAAGCTAACCTTCTGCCCATGCCCTTATCTTCATAGGCGTTTTTGCAACGACGTCCAAGCGGCCTTAGCACTCTCCGCACTCCTCACATGAGTGATGGCTCCTCCATCTAAAGTCATGCAGATTTTGGCTAGTGCTAATTCATCCTTACGCTTTCTCGTTGACTCTGGGGTTTCATCTCCATCAGGATAACCCACAACAGCTTCCCACAGCTGCTCATGCAGTAAGTAAATCGCATCTTAAACTTCCATGCACTGTAGCCTTCCCGTCCGGAAAGCATACGGATCGCTCCCATTCCCATTGCATTGCTGCTTGTGCCTGGGGACACTCTATCCCCGCTACCTTGCATTTTGCACAATGACGTAGCACAATTTTTTTTTTGAGATTCGACGAACTATATTTTCGTGAAAATCATAGTACAATAACACAGCTAATATTATACTTATCAGCTAGCTCGCTTGTAAAGCTTCGTGCTGATAACGTGATAAAATTAGAGAAAAACACTGTTTGAAGATTGAAATGTTTACTTGTCAACAAGATGAAAGGAAGGAAGAAGTGACAATAGAAAAGTAAAAGTCTAGATACAAAATAGTAAATGGAATATCAATTAAACTAATAGAAATATAGCCAGTACCTATTTAACATAGAGGCTACATTACAACACCGTGCCCCAGCAGTGGGGATTTAAATGGGCTGATGATGATGAAATTATGGAGCCTTGAATTCAGCTCGTTTGTATGATCTACGTACCCACAGATAGACACACAGAGACTTGAAAACTGTTATAAGTTTTACGTTTGTTTATGTGTCTGTCCCGTCACTTTTTCATCGGGAGTTAAAAAATACGCTATAGGCGGTTAGATACTTTTAAAGTTAGAGTGAATAGGATACTTTTGGGTAAGTTCGCTCCATTGTAGGTTTCTTATCAGCTCTCTCTAGAGTTTAGTGTGAAGCCAAGAAAACTCATCGTCAATAAAAAAAAGTCGGACTGCGTCAGCGTGCGTGATTTTTACGTATAACTTCAGATATATTAGTAATTACACTGGATAAATTTAAGTCTTAAAACCTGCCTAATGAATAAAGGTTACTATGTGTACAAGACTATTTAAATGATAAGGATTCTTGGTTATGTTAATCAATTAGTCTTTTGAGTTGTTATCATAGTAGTCTGTTAACTTTGATAATTGTATTTTTTTTTCTCTTGTCAATTGAAATTCTGTAACATCATCAATATTTGAAAAGAGTAACGAAAAAAAAAATATTACTCTAATTTATCACATCATCGACTCGATAAGAAGAATGCACTAGTAAATGGCAAAATCCAATATTCTAACCTACCTCTCTTGATCCGGGTTCTCAGGCCGCTGGAGCGCATTCCTTGGTTAACTAACCAAGGCCCCAGGGTGCCCTTCCAGCAATTAGGCAGAGTATGCGTCGAGAGTACCCGCAGGGTTGAATCCGATTCCACTCCAATTTAACAGAAGTCGAGGCTGACCAAAGCACTTGTTGCTACTATCGATAACACTTATTTTACCTTTAAACCTAAAATCCATATTTTTAGTTACGTTCAGTTTCCGTTGTCTATGAGGAACTGTAATTTGGGATGAACATACATTACGTCACGCCAACAATACAATTTTAGAAAAAAAAATGTTTGGCAATTTTTTTTATTTTTTCAAATAAGACTTGATCAACTTATATAGAGGCCTCCTTTTTATGGTTCCGTAGCCAAATGGCAAAAAACGGAACCCTTGTAGATTCGTCATGTCAGTCTGTCTGTCTGTCTGTCTGTCTGTCTGTCTGTCTGTCTGTCTGTCTGTCTGTCTGTCTGTCTGTCTGTCCGTCTGTCCGTCCGTCCGTCCGTATGTCACAGCCACTAGGCAGCTATGGCTTACGATAGCACAAATACTCTTTTTTAAAAAGGCCGGCAACACATTAGCGATCTCTCCGATTTCGCGGATGTTCATGGGCGCGGCGATGATTACTTTCCATTAGGTGACTCGCTTGCTCGTTTGTCCGTCGCTAGCATAAAAAAAAGACCACTTAAGTAAATACTTATATTTACTCATAAGTAAAAATCTTATATTTACTCATAAGAAAAAAAAAAATTTTAGGAATTAAAAATGCCATTCGAGCGACCCTAATAAATAGGAGTACACTTAGCGACACTAATTTATCCTAGCAATAATATTGCTAAGACAGTATTCCCTTAAATTAAAAATTTTATTGATACAAAGATATTTGAAATTAAGTTAAAAATCGATTAAACATTTCTATTGTGTGGCTTTAGAATACTTTTTATATATAATAGTTCTACCATGTACTCCGTGACCATGGCGCTTGCAACAGTGCCGAAAGATCGGAAACTCAAAAATAAGATAGGTGATAGAAATCCCGTAAATAACTATCCTAATGAGACCATGATAGTTTAAAACAATACCTAATATCGATGTGTGGCTCGCTGTCCGTAAAATATTTTCCACGTCAATGCCAAGCATTTTTTTTCAAATATAGTTTCGTCGGTTAAAAGTTTTATCTAATTCCTCTGTCTTTAAACGTTAGGCATCTTTTTACATAGTTTATAAATCACAAGGAAAATTTACAGACGTCAGCTGCAATGATTACAAATAATAACAAAGGATAAAAAATAATAACCCCAATTACATACACATAAAATCAAATTCGTACAGTAATTCACGAAGTTTATGCTAGTCACGTACAAAGTATGTAAATTATGCTTAATGACGTCATCGTCATCGTCATATGTCAAGAAGTAAGGAACAATATTATTATAGGTGGTGGCGCTATGTGGCGGGTCATTGCATTCCCTCTAATATGGTTGAGTGAAATGATGGCTGACACATTCGTCATACCTGGGAATTTTATTTTGTGTTACAATTAAACTGTATGGCTTGGTATGATGATGACACAACAATGTATGAAAGTTTGGCGATTAAAAAGAGTAACTGGCGAGTTTCTTCCCGGATCTTCTCGACCAGAAACAACTTTCCGAGCCGGTGGTAGAATCGCATTGTTAATTTATTTTTTTAGTATATTTAATGTATCAACGTATGTTTTAACATGTAAATTGTACATAAGTACTTATAAATAGATTTTTTTAATTCTAATGAAATTCCACGGACACTGTTTCCGTGCCTTTATTGTGCTCGTTTTTTTTAAGTGTTACAAATTATTTTTGAAATTTTCTCCGCGATAAAATTAAACTAAATTAAATTACAATAACAATTTTAAGTTTAGGCAGTCAGGCATGGTTAATGTTAATAAGATGTATAAAATGTACTGTCATTATTATTTTTTTTTTTTGGGTAAGGGGTTTGGTGATTTTATGTAGTTAAGGACCTCAGAGGGGGGTTCAGGGGTATGATAGTAATTTATCTTTTATTTGCAAGCTTGTCCCTAACCGCGTCATCGCCCCGGCGGATCGCCATTTTGAGGTTGTACTCGGTTATTTTTTCGATGGTAGCCTTCGATGCCATGGATATTGGCTGTGGCGTCGTTAGTGGCGTTATCTGTATATATAAATAGATTTACGTGACCAACTTTGAACGAAAAGTTTTTTTTTTCGTGAATTTCCTAGTCAAAGAACACATTGTTCAGAACGAATGGTGGTCCACGTGGCGAAAGGGATGTACATGTTCAGAGATACGCCCTGTATTTTGAGAGAAATGATTAGAATAAGTTTTAATATTATTTTATTTTCGCAGTTTGATGATCACTTTAACTTACCATAACGTAGTGAAGTTGATCTTAGACAGTCTTAGTTCTTTATTTGAGCATCTGAAACAAAACATAAAATTGGTTAGATTCTATACGATGAAAAATCTGTTTTTAAAACAAACTTCTTTGTAGGTAATTTGCTTTGTTTAAACGCATTCCACGGCGAACATCAGTGTACAGTAAAACCAATGCTGGTTTATGTTACACTGATTATGGCATAAGAATATCTACCTGTGTAAATTTAATATGTAACTTACGTTAAAAATGGCTTAGAGAGATAGATAAATACTCTTTATTGCACTACATACAAAACTTAAACGCTAGGTATACATAGATATAATGTACAATTTAGGCGGTCTTATCGCTGGGAGCGATCTCTAACAGACAACCTTCAAGTAAAGGACATTAGATAGTAAAGGGGTTTATTATTTTATAAAAGTTTATTAAACTTCGGAATATTTTGCAAGTATTTTAAAATCACGAATTTATGCGACTGTTTCTAACAAAAGAGCTTATACGAAACAACTTGGCACAATCGATAAAACTAGCGCCGCCAATGGATTCAGGTTTACCTATCGATTGTGGCAGTTATGTATGATTTCAAAAAAGTAAATTTTTAATACTTGAAGGAAAGAAATATATCTTGTTTTGTGACACATAACAATATTTTTTTACACCAGACGAAGAAACTATTATTTAAGTTTGTCTCAAAAAACTGTTAATCCTCGTATTTTCTTTATGTGCTAAAAGTCCTATGTTCTTTTTTATAAACCTACTACTAATTAGAGACCTTCAAGAGAAGAGCGTTTTCCTTTTTGAAAATACCGGCAACACATTAGGGATCTCTCTGATTTCGCGGATGTTCATGGGCGGCGTTGATTACTTTACATCAGGTGGCACGCTTGCTCTTATGTCGCCTTAGATATAAAAAAATATAATAATCGCTACAGTGTTATCTTCTTTTTTGTTTCGCTGGTGAAATGCGGTCCTTCCAAAGTGCAATGGAAGGACCATGCCTCATGCATACCCGGTCGTTGGGGGCCAGCGTGAATAATGTGGGGCTCTCCGTCTGGAAATGGAGCCCACCCATTAGCTGAGTGAGGGCCATTTATACTAGACGTCATAACACATCATAATATTCATTTGGCACTGTCTGGACATGATTGAATATAGTTTTGTATTTTTTTTCCTTTTGTTTTATTTTTATGTATTTTTAATTGTTTTATGTTATGTTTGTTGTTTGTGCCAAATTGTGTTCTGTTTATAATTGCTATATGTTCTGTGTTGTGATGTCTATAGTAATAAATACTTTCTTTCTTTCTTTAAAACACCAGCGGCACATCCTAATTACCATATTTAGGGACATCATGAGATTTCACCTACTTTGACTAAGGCTTCTGGGCAGACCTCAGAGATGTCTCTCAGCAAACCTAGGGACATTACACGCCGCGACGGTGCGCTTGAACCTTTCAGAATGTTACATAAATTTTGGTTTGATTTATATTTATCCTGGCTAATGATTCGTATATATTCCCACTCGACCCTATTGTCTTAGGCTTGCATGTAGGGCTGCAAACTATACTGTCTTAAACAGTTTTGTACTGTTTTACACTAAATTAAACTTAATATTGTTAAACAAAAATAAATTATACATAATACTGTTTTCAGCATCAAAATCCAGACACATTACTACGTGTTATACTTAGCGAGAAGCTTTAAAAAATATGCAATTTAAAACAATAAATAAATAAATAAAATACTGTTTGTTTTTTCTAAAATACTGTTTAATAAGAGAATTGATTCTTTTTCAGAGAATTTGTGACGTGTGGGAATTTTTAACGTTTTCTTTTTATTTTTAATCGTCTGATTGTTATCGCGCAATATATTTTAAATCTCTATATATAAAATCCGTCATTTGCTGTAAGCTTCACGCAATTATATTCTATAATTTAGTTTTAAGAGCTGTGGATTTTGAATAAATGATAAATAAAAATAAAATAATCTGCATAGACCTGAATATACTTTATTTTTTGTAAAATATGTTGGCAACCCTACTTGCATGGCCCACGGAGTTATGGCAGAAATATTATTTGAGTAGTGGAATTAATGTTGATATGCTAGACTGGTAGAAGGGCTAAGTTTAATTTGCAAGGGCGACTGAGAGACCAAAAAAACCTGTTTTGTATTAACAACCAATACACCATTTGATGACGACCCGTTAGGAACAGTGGTAGTGAACGCTGCCTTTGGTCCAGGGGTTGCGGGTTCGATCCCCGCACAGTACAAACATTTGTGTGCATGAACATGTCTGTTTCTATTGGTCTGGGTGTTTCCCTTGTATTATAAGTATGTATTTACAAAAGAAAAGTATTATATGTATCATCGTCAATCCATTATATGTATATAATTTGTAATTCCACTGTTGATTCTGATATCTGAAACATAGGTGCTTGAGCTACCTATCTCGGAGCCAGATGTATGTGATGTTGTGAAATATATTTTTTTTATTATTTATCTTCAAAGTTTAAGTAAAAGCAAGAAAGAGAAACAATCAATAGTCACATTTAGTCCACCGCGTCATTTTCATAGAAACGGTCTCATTTGTACAAATAATAATAATATCCTCCAAACGATTGCGGCTACGGCGCCCAGTCTCAACGATCAGCCACGAACACAGGATATATTATAGTGCTCAAGTGTGTGCGCAAACACAAGTGCACTCTCTATTCCCTTACCCTCATATTCCGATGGGACACCAGCGTGACGCGACCTGAGAGGGATTGGGCGCAGGACGAACGGCTTAATGTGCTTTCCGAGGCAATGCAAGTCTCCCCTAATGCACGCCACTGCAAAGTCACCGTACTATAATTTAATTAGAGTAAGAAGTTGCTTTTCTTTAAATGTACCTCTCAGTGTTATGTCATAAAACATCTGATAAATAATTGTAATACACATTTTTGTAACACGAATGTACGGTTTCATTAGCCCAGTTGACCCCAAAATTATGCCATAAGTGAACTGAGGATACACATTACCAAAATAATACGGATAAAATAATTTTTGGGTTACCTATAAGCGTTGCCGCTGTCTCTAGTAGTAGGATTTACTTCTTTATAAATAATTTAGATTAGATACTAGCTACTCCGTTACATTATCTTGAAAAAAAAAAAAATGCAGTACCCAAAATCTGATAGCAGGTTTGTCCATAGGCACAGACGGATATGCCGGGCCCGCCGCCGGCCTACGAGACGGTCGTGGACATGGGCGCCGACGGACCTCCTCATCATAAGGACTGCCTCGCCTTACAGGTAATGGATTCAAGAGTATTATGACATTCATATGAAAGAATGGGGGCCAAACTTTGAGTAGAGAATCAGATGGTCAACGCATAGACTTTTTTTATTTTTTATTGGTTAATTACATGTAGGTCCGGGCCTTTGTTTGCTAGTTACAGAGTTTGTGTGCTTGCTTTTACTATGTTTTCTTGCTACCTTAATAATACCGCCACTAGTCTAAGCTTAAGTACAAATACAAATACAAAAATCTTTATTTGCACCAATACACAATTTACATAAAATGTATGAAACCCTGGCCGCCAAACTAGTATAAACTGTGACACTGGCTTCCAGCCAGAGTCTTCCTAAAATGATTGACAATTTTATTAGTACAACGTAATAATAATACATACAACCTGTGCGGATAAAGAATGGGATCAGAACCCCACGAGTGCGAGTATAGACGCAAATAGTGTGCAAGCGAGAAGTGAATAGATGCGCCGCCATTTCTGATCCCATTCTTTATCCGAACAAGTTGTAGTTATATCCACATTTTTGAAAAGAAAAATTAAAGCGAGCTGAAATTATACAATTATGTAATAATCTTAGAGAAAAAAAAAGCATTTCATTACTTTATGTTCATGCGATTAAGTGAGAGTGAGTGTGGCAGTGTTTGTGTGTGAGAGTGTATGTGGGTGGTGTATGTGGGTGAGTGTGTGTATGTGTATGTGTGATGTTGTAGTTAGCAGATCGGCTTTAGGTACGACTCAATTGTTCAATTAATCGACTCAAGTGCTAGTTTTGTTTGTTTGAGGAGAGGAACGCATAGACTTAGAATGGCCGCTCAAATTCTATTGGCCAATGCGAATGAAAAATCTGCTAGTTAGCGTTACGTAGACGTGAATCTGTTGATTTTATGACGTGTCATGTCAATATGAACACTTAAGAGTCCGCGCTACCAAATAGGTCCCGTGAAAAGCGCGCCTCTGTTGCCAGCAATGAGCAGTTTTCCAGTAGGTATTTTCAGGTGGTTTCTAAAAGCAACACCAGATGACGCTACTCTCACTATCAATTAAAAGTTCCTTTTTTGTCTATGATACTTATGAAATACCAACAATAAATTTGATAAACCAACCATCATCATGACATTTACGGTCCCGCCATATTTAACTTTATTTTACCCATAAGAAAATGGAGATAAAAAGTAAACAAGTAAAATACATATTTTACTTAGTTTAGAAAAGTTTAGTTTTGAATCACTCTCCGTCATTTAAAATGTACATAGCACTAAAAATACACATTAACTGCGAAGTATTAAGATATTTAATGTAAAAAACCTAAAACAATTTTCCCATAAATTAGGGTCCACATGAAATATCATACCACACCTAACATTTACAGGGACTGATTGCGCCATCTAGCGAATCACTGGGAAATTTATAAATACCTACTGGAAAACTGCTCATTCAAGTTTGAATTTTATGGCCATAGACACAAAGAATAATTTTAGTTCCGTGATGTACCGCGGGACTTCTTTCGTGGCGTGGACACTATATAAGAAACAGCCAATGACAAAGATGTTGGACCTCCAGTCCCGGATTAAGTTGGGGCCTGTAGCAAAATCTGTCACGGAGTTTGGCCGAGTGACTTCTGTATTCCTAAATTATGATTTTGTATTGAAATTACTACTAACGTAAAATGTAGAGTCGTTTATAATGAAACGTTGTAACCACAAAAGCTTCATCTTCCGCTGCAATGGCGTCTGTTCAGAGTTGTCACTCCCATTCTTATGTCATAAATGAGTTTGCGTCACGTCCTTTGAGGATAAATGGGTTTGCCGGCGCCGACTGAAAAATAGCTCTTCATTTGACGTTCTGTTGCCCGTTGATTACAAGTTTAAAATTGGAATGTCTGCGAGTAAATGCGGGGACACGACCACTTAGTTTTTGTCAGTGACTTTATTCTATTCTTGCAATCTAAGAATGCTGGCAACACAAGCTAGTGTACAGTTGGCTCCAAAAAAGCAGTAAAATATTGCTCGATATTTTGTAACTATAACATAACGAAGGCAAAATTACTTCTTCATTTATTTTCTAGGCCATAGATCTACGATTTTGGGGGGGCAGTTTGATTGTGACGTATATCCCTTAGCGCGAAGACGTCCCTTAACGAGCGAGAAATAACCAAAGAAATAAGACACAGCGCGTGCAAAAGGGTCATTTCACTTAGTACTTTATTCCTTAGTACGGGAAAAATAGTTCAGCGGTTTTCGTTAGATGGGGCTTGTAAAAAGCAGATGTAGCTTTAAAAAGCAATCAAGAAGATGGTTCTACGTTGTTTCGATAGATGTCACTATGCATTTTTGCAACGACTATGTAGAATGTGGCTGTTCTACATAGTCGTTGAGTATTAGTCGGTTTCCTCTAGATGGCGCTAGCATTGGCTAGTCGACTGATGCCTCTATCTCAGTATATACATACAAGTTACTCTATGAATTCCGGTCGTTACGTCCGGTTCGCGCTTATTGGAGGCTCGTGGCAAAATACGGATCAATTCAGAAGAAACCTATGTCCAGCAGTAGGCGTCTCTGTCAGCTGAACTGATGATGATGAAACACACTTGGTATATTTCCAGGACCGAGAACCAGACTCCACCGGAGCTTGTCCACAATGCCTGCCTCCAGACCGAGGCGACAGCGGTCTGCCGACATACGAGGCCGCCGTGCTTCTACGGGACACCAAGTTATAATACACATCGAGGACATATAATACACATAGAGGACACTGTTATAAAATAGACAGGCACAGATCGGCTGCCTACAGCGTAGCTACGCACAGTAGACACGATACGATATACCTAGCGCGTAGGTAGGTCAACGATATAAATGTAAGCTGCAGCCGATCTGTCTATAAATTTTGTGACATTGTTGTGCTAATTAGCCAGGTAAAGTCTAAGTACTCATACTAAAAAGTATCTCAACTTTAGGAGCAGTTTTAAAAACAGGTGCTGGGGGTGTGTATGGGCGGCGGCAATCGCTTACCATTAGGTGATCCTTCTTCTCGACCGCCATCAATCACATAAAAAAGATTATGATATCCCTTTCTAAGTCAATTATATGATGGAGATAACAACATGTCAATCGTATTATTCCTTTTTAAAAGGCCGGCGGTGCTTGTGACTCCTTTGGTGTTACAGGTGTAATCGCTTCCCATCTGGGGGAGTTAGTGTAGGGCCCGATGTAAGCGGACTAACGCCTGGGAAGGAACGTGTAGTCAGAGTTCATTAACTAGTACACATGTATCCTTACCACTCTGGCGAAGAAGGGAGCGCCGTCGGGGGTTTAGTCGAGAGGCCTCCGGCTTCACCGGGGAGAGCCCGACATATCCCGTGCACCCCCCGGTGGACGGGTATGCATAAGGACACGTCGGCCCACTGCACTACAGGACGGACGCATATCCCCCACGCAAAAAAAAAAGAAAAAGGGGTAATCGCTTGCCATCAGGTGATACGCCTGCTCGTCTGGCTCTTATTACTTAAACAATGTTAGAAGAGCAGTTAAAGTTAAGCATTTGAGAGGCGTATATAGTTACGTTGTATGTATAATGTAAAATACTTCGGGTTTTACACGGATGTGGTCGCTACATTTGATTTAATAAAAATAATATTCGTATCTGGACTTATTGATTCAAATAGGTAAAGTCCACTTTGTACTGATTACGTATTATATTTAAAGATGGCAAATAAACTCACGGTTTATCTGATAAAAGATGTTATCGAATCCTACAGAGCCTGGTTGATCGTTAAAATACCGCACGTTCAGAGCGAGACTGTTACTTTTGCAACATAAGCTTTTTTTTATTAGAATAGTTATTTACGAGATTTCTACCATGTACCTACCTTATTTTTGAGTTATCGATATTTCGGAGTAACTGACTCCGTGACCATGCGCTTGCAACAGTGCCGAAATATAGGAAACTGAAAAATAAGGTATATGGTAGAAATCTCGTAAATAACTATTCTAATGTTAGTCAGCATGAAAGTTTAAAATAAGCCTTTTACTCAAAAGATTTTGAAAATTTTAGTTTATACTGAATCACGCCAAAGCCATAACGATACCTGACCCTCACTCAAGACGAAACCACTTCGGCACCAAATGTAAGGGTTTTTTTTATGTAGCTAAGTATACCCCGTTATTTTTTTAACACCTGGTTACCTAACTTCCCGAGGGCTTACTAATGAAATCAATTTTTCCCCAAGGAACATAAGGTCTAAACTCAAAAAAATATTACCTTCTCATACAAAACTGATCGGCTGATTGATGTGAATTATTTGGGGATTTTTTTAAAGATTGGTGATTACAAGCCTGAGCTATGTTTTCAACTAGTATAAATATAATAATTATAATATATAAATATTGGTTTGTATTAGATAATGATAATAATAATAGTACAGGAGTAATTCCCAAATATCTCTCCCAGTGTATCCGTCTACTTGGTCTCCCCGAAAATTCTTATATTACTGTGCAGAAGGCGGCCATCCTCAACACATGTCGCAAAGTCCGCGGATTCCTACAGGACGACTGCAATTTTAACTTAAATTCAGCGTAAAAAAGGACTAGTTACTTGGCCTTGGTGCCCGTTGCTAGTCTCTATAGTACCAGCTACAAGCTGAGAACAGAAATAAAAAGAAAAAAAATATATAATTATTATAATTAATACCTTAATAATAATAGCCTCCAACCGATTTCGGCTAAGGCTGAGTTGAACTGTACGAGTGGCTCGTACACGGCCAATCTATTCCCTTGCCCTCATATTCCGATGGGACACCAGTGTGACACGACCGGAGGGATCGGGCGCGGGACCAACGGCTTAACATGCTTTCCAAGGCACGGGGGTACAAGACCGCCAACTTTCAGATTCCGGACTGACAGTAAGAATTTCTTAACAGAAAAGTTCAGGTACAAATTTTGGCCCGACCCGGGGATCGAACCCTGGCCCAAGCGCAGCCGTCGCTACTACTCACTACGCCAACGAGGCAGTCATATAAGACAGATAAATATCTTATTGAATTGCACACCAAAATCCGAATTCCCATCGACACTATAAGATGGAAAACCGGCTAATTGCGAGCCTTCGGACACGAAGGGTTCTGTACCATTATATTATTAGAACATTTCCCGCTGTACTAACCTTGGTTTGTAGGACTGTTGTGTGGCATTGGCAGTCCAACTTAATTTAAATAAATTAATAATTATCTTATTCAATTATCCTCCCACGTGATCCTATACATATTAAAGCCCTTTATTATCTCTTCTTTGTTTATGCTGTCCCACTATTGAAGCTTTCTTTTCTTTTTCTTGTTACATTTACGTCATCTCTTTCATAGAGATATCATCACTTGATACCCGGTACAAAACTTTGACAATGGCTTTCATTAGTCTAGCCTGTCATTAACCTTACAAGTATGGTGGGTGGATTATAAGGGAATGATATAATATACAGTATTTCACTTATCAATTAAAATAGGGTATTCCATTCCTACATTGTACAGTCTTTACGGTAGATTTTTTAAATTTCTAACTTCACCCGACCGGTGATCGAACCAGATACCTTCCGCGACTGAGCTCAACAATTTAGCTACTGCGCCATCTAGGTCATCATTTTTTTTATGTGATAGGTGGGAGACGAGCAGACGGATCACCTGATGGTAAGGAATTGCCACCGCCCATGGACACACGCGACACCAGTGGTGTCACAATTTAAACCCCCTTTCTGGGCCACCAGAAGCCTCACTCACGCAGCGAGGCTGGTTTTCTGTGAGGCCGTGGTATCACATCATTCAATATTCATAGTTTAGTGTGCTGTGATAGAAGCAAGCGTGTTTCAGGTGTGGGCGTCGATCGATTACCATCAGGTGATCCGTCTGCTCGCCTGCCCTGATCTAATAAAAAAAAATGTCACATGACACTGCATTGCGTTACACTCCGTGTAGTGAGGGACGAGCCGATAATGCAATCCTCGCGTCCGAAATTGCACACCAAAATCCGGATTTCCATCGACACTATAAGATGGAAAAACCGGTCAATTGCGAGCCTGGCTCGGACACGAAGGGTTGTGTACCATTATATTATTAAAACATTTGCCGCTGTACTAACCTTTGTTTGTAGGACTGTTGTGTGGCATTGGCAGTCCTCCTTAATTTAATTAAGTTAATAATTAAATTGAAATAAAATTATAACAATTTAATTATTTATCTTCAAGTGATTAAATAACTAAATATTACGAGTATCTCGTCTCCACATGTTACTGTTATTAATATTTACCAAAAAATCAATAAGTACATAATTAATGTACTTGAAAAATTATGGCGCGTTAAATCCGGTTTGTGTTATAATTGCAACGTGAATTTAAGCTATTCGTACAAAAATCTCACAAAATATGACTTTTGAATTATAAAAGTGTAGGAATATTTAATATACTTTTTCTTTTTTAGTATTTGTTGTTATAGCAGCAAAAGAAGTATGTACAGTCAACATAAAAAGTAGCTTAACACTTTAGTACCATGTAAAAGTAACTGTTCGGCCTATTAGAGTAAGTTTCTCCTTAGAAACAGCATTTAGCAATTAGCATTTTTTACGCACCAAGGGGTGCGTAAAAAATGCTTCTATGAAATGGCACTAAAGTGTTAAGCTACTTTTGATGCTGACCGTACATCATTCGTTACATTTCAATTGTTTCATTGTCCTGGAGCCCAATTCTCGTGCTCGTGATATTTATTCTCATACGACAAATATCACTTAAACACGTTTTTTTTTGTATGGTTTTCAGGTGATATCCGCCATGTTTTCAAAATATCACGAGCCCGAGAATTGGGGTCCAGCATTCACGGTTTATGAGTTTAGAGCCTGGTGATAGACAGGCACAGCGAATCGTTCATTGGGATCTCAAGGGACCAAGGATTTTGTACCATTTATAGAGGCTTTTCATTTATCCAGTTTTCTAATTAGACAGGCTTAAAATTTAGTTGACTAATTCACGAGGGCCACACTCGTAGAGGTCGAAATGTACCGTTACATATTTGTACAAAAATGTGTCACAGTTGAGCTACTGAGTCCCAATTATAGAGGCAAACATAGAAAAAATCCTAGAAATAAAATCTCATTTAACTAACTAGGTTGGTGCTGCAACCCATAGTGAGTCTTGGCCTCCAATAATAAGAGTCTCCATCTCGGTCGGTCTTGCGCCACTTCCTGCCAGTCATCCACCAAGAGTGCGCGCAAATCCTTATCGACCTCATCTTTTCTTTGGACGACCGACTGGCCTTCGCCCATTAGGACGTCCCAGGTACGCTTTCTTTACTGCACGATCTTCTCCTATTATTTAGAGGTCGCCGAGCCAGCGAAAATCTCATTAAACCAGTACAAAAAGTCCCATTAACAGAGGTAATTCGATGAAAAAGTGCCGGAACCTCATTGCAGTAATCAAATAGGTAATAGAGGTTTCTCACTTATCCGAGTCCCACTTAACCAGGTTTCACTGTAATAGGGTTTTACCCTTTAGGTGGGGAACCTTGAAATCGGGACGGGCCTCTCAACAAGGCATGTATGCCCGATATGTATGCGGCGCGTACTCTCGATGTACCGATCTAGCATGATGTATGGTCGGAGTTGCTGACAGCGGATAAGGCTTAGGCCGGGCCGTGTTTTTACCAAAATCCGCAAGTCGTCCGTGAGGAGTTTTCAGAAGCATATCCTGTTGTGTGCTATCGTGATAGGTATTTGTTTGCGAAAATGTAAATCCTCTTTTCATCAGGTGGACGCTGATTCTCTTTTGTCATTTCTGCCATAACATGAAAATATCGTATACAACCTGTGCGGATAAAGAATGGGATCAGAAATGGCGGCCAATCTCATTTGCGTCTATACTCGCACTCGTGGGGTGCGAGTATAGACGCAAATAGTGTGCGAGCGAGAAGTAAATAGATGCGCCGCCATTTCTGATCCCATTCTTTATCCGCACAGGTTGTAAGTTTTGTTGACCACAAATACTAGATCTAAAGTTAATTTTAAAAAGTTAACATACCTTACCCACTTGCACCCCATGATGAATATAGCGTGTGAAAAATCCGCTAAATGGAGTAAACTATAGGATTAACGTCCATCTATGCGACCACGATCAGAAGGCACTTCAGTGACATTGAAAGGGGGGCGTTGTACAACATTTTTTCTATGGGAAAATGTTAAAACCGCATTAGTTCTCAATACTCAATATTTTATTGCTTTCCATAATTTGTAATTGGTTGGACTGAATGTATATGCTAGGATTAAAATCATGGACTCTGATGGGCACAACACAATTTAGGAGAGGGTTTCTACTTTTGCCACGTGCTAAATACCAGTGGGACTATACTTTGAACTCGATATGTCACAATGTCAATTTGATGAATGAAACAACCAATACTGTTGAAGTTGGACCTCAGTCTAACATTATTGGACAATACTGTATATAGATAGCGATAGCTGTATTCTGGCGGTAGGACTAATCACTCCGCATGAGCTGATGCAATTCATAGGTTTTAAATTAGTTTCTAGTGGTTTTTAGTGAACAAATTTGGTGTTTATTTGTGCCGCAAAGAAAACCTTGTAATAATAATCGACGATTTAACACTGCTATTATGTGTCGAGTGAGTTGTCACGTGACAAATTCCTTGAACCTAAGAGTCTTAAAACCCGCGATTGGGTTTAGAGTGGTATCGGCAGAATCCGTAGGTCGATAAAACACCGGCGTTTTATTGAGTGTCTGTGACTTTGACTAACTTCGACTGTTGACTACCCACTTATTCTCAATAAGTTACTTGACACAAGCAAGATATCTTCGGGTAGACCCACATTATAAAAAAAAAGCGCATAGCCCCCATTTCAGAAGCATCCGAAATAAACAATAGTAAAAGTAGCATAACGTGTACAAATAAAATACCATTTGGAGCTTAGAGTCGACATAAAAGAGGTTGGCACTGCACTTGTGACTACTGGTATTGCATGGTGTCTATGGGCGGCGGCAATCACAAACCATCAGGTGATCTGTTTGCTAGTCTGACATCAATCACATAAAAAATCGATTCTGCAACTAAGCGTTTTGACCTTATTTTCGGGGACAGAAAATCACAAAACTCTCGAATATAATTTGGGCCCTAAGAGATTCAGAGCGCGTCTAAGTCTTAAAGGTGCTAAGGATCTCAAAGTTCCAACATGGCTGAATATGATCGGAGGACTTTTTACCCGTAGACAAAGGGAAACCCGGAGATTCCACTTGAACCCGGATCTGCGTCCGGATGCTCTTATCCGGAGAGCAAAACCTCGCAACGGGCTGGGAACTATCAAATTTCCATTTTGTCGTGTATATCAAAACTGCGGAGTATTTTTTGTAGGCCAGTGCGCTGCGTACGGGCAGGCAAAAAGTTCAGACCATTTCGGCACGTAGATTGAAAAGCTTGTAATGTCAGTTAGCCTTTATAATAATGATATAATGAAATAGAATAGGTATTTAGGTACCTATGAATTTGTTAATATGTTTTGAATCCCTTGGGAGTATCGAAATATACGCCGTCATTTTTTATCGTTTATATCCCAAAAACCTTATAATAGGTATCGTGAATAAAGTCCATTTAGTATTAACATACTAATCAATAATATAAGCGAAAAAAAATCTGCTGTTCCCAGTGAGGTATAGTAAAATAACAGTTCAATGGCTTTTCCCTTTGATTATATAATCAAAGGCTGTTCCATACAAAATAGAACATTTTATTTAGTTTTTTTTTTAAGTAAACTTAGAGGTTTCATTTTTAACAACTTCAATAGTAATTTTAATACGATATCTTTACGCGTTTCAAAATAAATAGTGTTCTTGACACACGGACAGACGGACAACAACGTGATCTGATAAACCCATATCCGCTCATTCCCTTTGAGGTATGGAAAAAAATGGCCGCCTAGTCTGGGACAACATCCGCATGGTAAGTAGTCGCACGCGGGTCGAAATCCGCTTCTCAGAAAAACGCACTAATGCTGTTTAGGGGTTTCCCTTCATGCGGCTTTTGGCCCACGTGCGGACTCGAAAGGCATGTTCCTCAACCAATTTGAACGTCATTAAAATGTAGAAATATGTGTTATAATCTAAATAAATAAGTAATTTAATCAAAATATAAGTGAGATTAAAAATAATTTAAATAAATACACATGTTCATTATACTAAGGCATGTTCAGAGAGGTCTTATGACTAGTTTAAGATAATAAGAAGGATTTAAATGTTTTATGTTTACAGTGTTTCTCTAATTTCTTAATAGATAATGGAAAATATTGCTTTCAACAATTTGTATGTAAATCCTAACTTTGTGGTAAAATGCAAAGTAACTATACATAATTTAATCGAGGTTGCAATGATTTTTCTCCTTTATTGTTATACATTCTCATTTTTAATTTAATGTAAAATAAAATTATGGTGACGCATCGACGAAACTAGCACCGCCAATTTTGTATTAATTGTTGCGATCACTTATGAGACATTTAAAAAAAAGTACAACGGTGAATCCATAAAGAAAACTATTATGATTTTTTGAGATGTACTTGTGTAATATTATCTACGTACTAGTAACCATAATTCTTATTATTGCCTAAAGTTGCCACTTTTACAAAAATATGGTTACTTGTAATATGAAATTATGACATAATTTTGTCTCAAAAAAATCTTAATACTTTCCTTTATTGGATCACCGTTGTATTTTTTTTAAATGTCTCATAATCGCCACAATTTATCACTGTTGTATTTTTTTTAAATGTCTCATAATCGCCACAATTATATTAATTTATTGGTGCCGCTAGTTTCGTCGATGCGTCACTTTAATCCGAAAGTAAACGTTGTATATGAATTTTAACCCACAGGTTATTTATTACAGGTATTTAATTTGTAGGTTATAAAAATGAGCAATATTGAGTTTTTGACAGAAATGAATACTGGACTTAGTAGAAACTATAAAGTATAATTTAACGATTGTTATAGAATTAATATGTAAATTATGAATATTCAAATAAACGAGTATAAAACAATTAGATGCTGTGATAGGTTTAGATTATTGCGAAATTAAGTAATTACTTTGACATTATTTTGGCAATGTAACCGAAATGTACGAGTTATCATTGCCTACGTACATATTATAATATGTTCATAATTATAGTAGGCAAGTTTTAAATTTATAACTTATCTTATTTTTCTATCTTTCTTATCAATTAAATTGTTTAATCACCCGTTTTTGCAATCAATGACAGATGTACTTATAGTTGACAGCATGACAGGATATCTACCTAAATCTGTTTTTTTTATTTACTTTAACGTAAGCCTTAACTTTTGCGTGGGAAAGCTCAAAATGCATTTGAGTATTTTTTAACAGATTATCTGATCTTCTGTTGACAGTAATCTCACTTGTACCAGTCATACATAATTTTACATACAAACGATACATTTATTCGTAATGTTTATATTTTCACAAAAATTGTATCCAATTCATATTTATTCCAAGTAATTATTCCTATTTGGATTTATATATTATAAGTCACAATTTTCTTTAATTTTACACCTATGCTTATGTATAAATACATATTTGTAAACTTAATATTATGAAATAAAATGTGTACAGCATTTCACAATATTGTTACTTTATTTCCTTATTAAAATGTCACCATTTTGTTTTCTTCTAATACAGGGCCACGAAGCATGGGCGTAGGTAACTTTTTTTTATATATATTAAATGAGTTTGCACTTGACCTCATCTCACCTGATGGAAAGTGACAATAAGGGTCTAAGATGTAGCGTGCTTACCCAGAAGAAGCCTATTCACTCTCGACTTAAAGACACCCAAATTGTAGCTCTCTGGGAATACAGAAGCCGGCAAGTTGTTCCATTCCTTAGCAGTTCGTGCCAAGAACAAAAAGGGAAACACTTAGTACGAGTTGGTGGAACTTCCTCAGTGTAAGGGTGGATTCATGTCGTCTTCCGCAATGTCCGGTGGTAGAAAGGAGAAGGTGGTATCAGGTCGTGAAACTCATTCGAACACTCTCCAAAATGTATCCTATAAAAAACCGATAGACAGGCCACTCTACGTCGGTGAGCGAGGCTTTGGGATTTACCCTCCACTAATTCTGCGTCACTAATAACTTAACTTCAATATTATGTTTTTTTTTAATTATTACAGAAATTATAAGAGTGAAATTTTTGTCGGTAGTTCTAAAATCAACTTAGCCATCCGATTTCCACATAAATATCAAACAGACATGGTTCACAATACAATTTAGGGTACCTATCTAACAGAGCGACTAAGGTAAAGCTGCTTGCATGATCATCAGCACCCAGAGAAGGACAACTCTGCATTTATATCAAAACCCTCGCTAACCCGTCTGCCAAGCGTGGTGAGTATGGCAATTACCCCTCATGTGATTGAGGGAGGCCCGTGCCCCAGCCGTGGGGACTTAAATGGGCTGACGATGACGATGACGATGAAGTGTATTATGGAATTTAATGTATCTAATGTTAAGGAAAAACAATGTATCACATCATAATGTATCATATGGGCTCTGTAATTTTTTTATTGCCTGAAATAAACGATTATTATTATGGCTTTATATATTAGGGCTTTACCTATGAAATATAAAAATACAACTTCTAAGAAAATCGCCATACCAAACACAGGTATAGCGATTTTCTTAGAAGTTGTATTTTTCATACTAACTTTTTTTAAATTATAAAAAAAATAAGTCTTTTTTTCTTCAATATTACAAACACGAGAAAGATAGCGAACGATATTGTTCATCAAAAAACCACGACCACTGAATACTAAGAAAAATCTCCATTTACAAATGGTTATTGTTCTTGACAAGTGCACTGTAGTAGAAAAAGTTACCATCGGTCTCAGTTCAATATACTAATGCGTTCGATACCGAAACTGCGGTCAACATCAATCAGTCTATGGATGCACAATTAGTGACGCGCTAAGTCATATTTACTGACTCGAATCGTTACAATTTTACGGGAACACCCGTTGTTCTTTTCAGAGTAAAGTATCAGCCTATATACTCTCCCACTGCAGGGCAAAATTCGAAACATACTTTTCGCACGACCCTCGAGTATGCTTCTAATTTTTCTTTTCAGAGTATTACCAGCCAAATCGATCGGTCATTGCTATATGATAGTATAGATTAGTACCTACACGTCAATTATTTTGGAGTAATGTATGTAGGTTTTGATAACACAAGTCACGTCAGGGCCCTTGGTACACATAGGCACAGTTTACACATACTTTTTGCTACTTTAGAATGAGCAATTTTTTTGTGGGGAACGGAATATTTTTTGCTAGCACAATGGATAAAAAGTCCTTTTTAGTGATCTCTAGGCGCTAGTTTACTGTGCCTTACGATGGTTAACGCCGGGTAACTTTTACCTAGGCATACTTTTTGCTACTTCAGAATGAGCAATTTTTTGTGGACGACGGGAAATTTTTTGATAGCACAATGGATCAAAAGTCCTTTTTAGTGATCTCTAGGCGCTAGCTTACTGTGCCTTACGATGTTACCGCCGGGTAACCGAATAAGGCACAGTAAGCAAGTACCTTCGCGCAGACAGGCGACTGTGCGAATACCATTGGAAAGGTCTTATTCGTGTGAGTCATTTTGCCTGGAAGGCCTAAATGATTATTTGTTTGGAGTTGAACCAAAAACGGAAACCGGAATCGTGGTCAAAACGCATTGGCCATTGTCTGATTTCACCACGACAGAGGGCCTATTTTCACTCACAGCACAGCACTCGACATTGAAATCGAATTTAGAGATTTTATACATTCGTCCATTCAAATCTCTGACTCGACTTCAAAATCGAGCGTACGAGAATTTCTGTCGACATTCTGTTTTTCGACTCACGTGACTCAAGCAAAATGTGCATCACATCACTACGCACATTTTTTTCATTCGAAACTGCAGGATTAATGAATACGGAACCTTGTCAGACGAGACTCAACTCTAAAGCACTGTAATAGAAAACATGAAAAAAGGTAGAAGTGCAATGAGAAATGGCTATCGTTGAGCATTTCATTTTATTGATGTAAACATGGAGGATTTTATGCAAATGGTTCAGAATGCACCGCGGAGCATAGCGTGGGCCGTGAATCAATATAAGTGCATTTTGATTGAAAATAAGTGTTGTATGAAAACGTTGTAAATAAAAATGTTAACGGAACTAACGAAGCGTGTCGTAGAAGCTTTTTGGTTTGCGTTTTTTCGATACTTTTTATCACAAATGGAAACAAAAAAAATATACGAGTATCTATGGTGTATTATAGGAAGTTGCGCATACGTTCGCACCTACTCTACGCTTAGATAAAATCACGTTTTAATCTAAGATATTACCTTATTATGCCGTAGCAGCAAATGCTGAACTTGGGACCTGATTGACCACACACACTCACACCTCTGTTTGTACATCTACTACTTACCTATCTTCCTTGTATTCATGTCGTGTTATATTGTATGCCTATTGTATCGTACTTAGTTTATATTACTGAAACTTGTTCTACTTATGTTCTATAATGTTATTTCTGTTCTGTGAATGTTTTGATGGTCAATAAAGGTTTTTTCTTTCTTATATCTTTTGCGTAGGAAGTGTTGGACTGGTCTGATGGCGCATTTGTGGGTTTGTTTTTTTTTCCCACCCTTAACCAACATTCGTGTGATAAACACTCAAGCTACTGTTACACTTGCTCATTTGTAGCATGATTTTTAAGAATGTTGTCACTCTTAAAAAGCATGCTTAAAAAGCATAATAAATAGGCATGCTCATATTTGTAGTAACAGTACGTTTATTGTTCAGTGTCTGCAAGTAATATATTTTTATAAGAATTATAAATGGAATTCCTCTGTGGTCTGATACCTATCCGTAACACAAGTGTTTAAGCTACTAGAAAGAAATCAAGTCAGTGTATGAATGTATTATTGATAATCGATGTCAAAGTCAATCGGCAATATTAGTCATATATTTCAACTTTTTGCTTGAAATATGTTTCCCGTATACATTTTAATAGGACTTCGTACCAGGTAAAGATAAAGATATTTATTTACGAAAACATGTGTAAGGACATATTAATACGAAGCATAACATGTGTTGGAGATATTTAGAGTTTCAACATGTTTTGCCAATATTTGGCGTGTGAAATTTAAATTAAAAAAACAGATATTTTTATTATTATACATTTTTGAAATGAATTTTACATCATCATCATCAGCCCATTTAAGTCCCCACTGCTGGGGCACGGGCCTCCCTTAATCACATGAGGGGTAATTGCCATACTCACCACGCCTGGCAGACGGGTTGGTGAGGGTTTTGATATGAATGCAGAGTTTTCCTTCTCTGGGTGCTGATGATTATGCCAGCAGCTTTACCTTAATATTAGCTTTACTAATATTTTTAGTTGGGTAATTAGAAATGTCAATAGAATTTAAATTACACTGCATACATCCATAGGATTCCGTCAAAATTTATCATGAAAAAAATCATCTATACTTCAGTAACATTACCTCACAAAGATTTTTTTTTCTTAATATACTTTTACTTAATAATTTTAAGTTTGGGGGAAGTAGATCCTTGGAGCCATGCATAAAATACTTTTGTTCATTAAAGCAGTTTTTGGGGGCGATTTCCGACATCTACTCACATCACGTAAAGATTCATTCAAGTGTCGAAGTAGGTCAGAAAAGACTGTGTCGCCGGCGCCGGATATCGATATGCAAAAACAGCGGGACAGTACGTATTTGGTATTCAAGGGGCTAAGTGGGAAGTTTGTGCCAGTCCGACAGCGGGTTCTATTATGTATTACCAGGCCGTTGGCGCACATTAATAAACCGTCAATCGATGGTGTGGTAACCATTTCAAAATTTCTAGGATTTTATTTACTAGGCAAATTATTTCTCTTTTTGTTAGCCTCAGGGCCCAGCGTGAGGTCCCCTGGAGCCCGCGAGGGAGGTCTAGAGTACAAAATAGATAGACAAAGAACCTGGCTGTTTATATCGCGTGCTCAACAGGCTACGCACACACACGCGCTTACATTGATATCGATGTGGTTCGGCATGAAACAGACAGACTATACAGAACGTGCATTTGGCACATTGCACTATATTACTAGCGTAGTTACTATCTGTGCGGGTAAAGAATGGGATCAGAAATGGCGGCGATCTATTCACTTCTCGCTCGCACACTACAAATAGTGTCGCAAACGTCTATACTCGCACTTGTAGGGTGCGAGTATAGACGCAAATAGTGAGCGAGCGGGAAGTGAATAGATGCGCCGCCATTTCTGATCCCATTCTTTAACCGCACAGGTTGTACAACTTACTGATTTGGTACCATCTTATAACATACCGCTTTAGTTAATATCGAGCGTAGCGCAGACGTCGCCACAAAAGAAGACCGTGGGAGAGCCACGCTTCGGCATGAATGGGCCGGCTTGACTGGAGTTATACCACGGCCTCACAGAAAACCGGCGTGAAGCAGCACTGTGCTGTGTTTCGCTGCGAGAGTGAGGGTACTAGAGGCCCAATCCGGGGGAAGAGGGGGTTTAAAGGTTGGCAGCACGCTTGTGACTCCACTGGCTGGTGTCTATGGGCGGCGGCAATTGCTTATCATCAGGTGATCTGTCTGTTCGTCTGCCACCGATCACATAAAAAAAAATTACCTGCGGCATATAACACAGTGCTGTTATTTAATTTTAGATTCCTTGCGGTTAAAGACATAAAGTAAAACTCAAATTTGAATGTAGATATCGACTAGAGCGCGTTTATCTAGGGACTTCTTTGGTGGAGCGGACTCTAGGTCTAGAAATAGAAGAATGCACTCGAGCAGCCAATATCTATCGAATCGCACGTCACCCTATTCGTGTTAGCATTCTTGACGTGTTCCCAGACTATTTTAGAGTGGAGTATGCGTGAAACCAGTCTTTTGTTGGCTGAAACGCCGAAACTCCCTACAACCTCTTGAGTAGACTCGGGCAAAACAGTTCACTTAACTGAAAAGAATGAAGCAACCGCTTTTTTGCTTACAAACGGCATCAGACATTTATCTGATCTAGTACAGGACATTCATCATCATTTCGTTCACTTTAATGATAGATAAGTCCGTCTTCCTGTGCGGTCAGCATCAAAAGCAGCTTAACACTTTAGTACCATGTCGAAGTAACATTTTTTATGAATCCTTTGGAAACTGCCTATAATAGGCAGAACAGTTACTTTGACATGGTACTAAAGTGTTCAAGCGAAGAGCTTTGTGGGCGGGCAGTGTCGTTTATCTTTCTAAAACCCAGAGCCTCGTCTTTATAACTAACCCGAGCTAAAAGTACATGTGGTATAAAAACGAGTACAATCACGATTTTTTTTTAAAGAGACACATAACCGTAGTCGCGAGATGAGGGTATAGCCGAGACATAGAGGGTAGTGCATATTTTATGCTTGAGAATCAATCTAACCACTTTGAGAGTTACTTAAAATATGTTATGTCATTTATACCTATTTATAAGAATTATTAAATTGAATTTTATTATAAACTAGCTGACCCGACAGACTTCGTCCTGTCAAAATAAATTGTAATGTGGCAACAAATATGAACTTTATATAATAGCAATAAAACTCTAATTGATTCTACGTTTTGGTTAGAAAACGTTTGTATGTGAAAAAGAAAAGAGCTGTTTTTAGGGTTTTCCCGACAATTATTCGATTTTTTCTCGCCGTAAGAACCATCCTTGGACTTCAACGAACATTTAAAAAAAGAATTGGCCAAATTGGTCCAGGCGTTGTTGAGTTATGCACTTACCAACACATTTTGCGATTCATTTTTATATTATAGATAATCTATATATTATTAGTATGTATGTATTGTTTATTATTATTTATGTTATGTAAAATTATTTATATATAAGTATGTATATTCCTCCCATTTTCAATTTCATTTGTTAAACTGTTTCCTTTATTATGAATAGGTACGTCATTTCTTTCCTCTATCCAAACGTTGCTTGGAAGAAAGCGCTACAAGCGATAAGACCGCCTTATTGTACTGTCTGTTGTTGTTGTATCATACTTGTATTTTGTTTTGTGCAATAAAGAATATCTATCTATACGTTGTCTCTATCTATGCTTAAATATGTTAATACATCTATCGCACCCATCAGGACGCGATACACAAACAGCTTCATAGTTACAATTAAGAAGCGTTTGAGTATTCGGGGGTTAGAAACTAAGTGAGTGAAACGAACTGATTCATTCGAAATGGAACATATCATTTCATAAGTCTAGCCGAATGAGGATGTTTGTGCGCGTTTAACTTGAGACCTCTAAGCTCTGGAGCAGTGCTTATTTATGTCGTTTGAACATTTAGTGAAACGAAATGTTTCAGTACAAATTGAACTAATAATTGAGGCAATACACTAGTCTCGCCGAGATGAGGGTGTTTCCGGGCGGTTAACTTGAGACCTCGAAAGCAGTGCATATTTTTGTCGTTCGCTCCCAAACTTTGTGAATAAATCCAGTTTAACGAACTTACTCACACTTGGAAAGAAGTTGAAGGAGAAAATTCTGCATACGAAGTAATTAAAAATGGAATATTATAGGTTAAAGGATTTACCTACGCGTATTTAGATTTTGTTTGCTTCCTAAAATTATATCTCAGTAGGTAAAATGTAACATTTTATAGTTACGAGGTAGCAAAAAGGTTAATGGCACGATAGGTATAGTTAATGCTGTAGAGCTTTTTAATAACTCACGTAATAGTGAATGGACCCATGACATATAGGTCATAGGTCATAGTCAGCCCATTTATGCCCCCACTTCTGGGGCACGGGCCTCCCTCAATCACATGAGGGGTAATTGCCATACTCACCACGCTTGGCAGACGGGTTGGCGAGGGTTTTGATATAAATGCAGAGTTTTCCTTCTCTAGGTGCTGATGATCATGCCAGCAGCTTTACCTTAGTCGCCTTTTACGACACCTCGGTAAGAGTGAGGGTGGCCTATTCTACTCTGCCGGGAACCACACGGCCATGACATATAATAATAATAAATTCCTTTTCAATATTGCACCACCTACCCCTCCTCTACTATCAAATGTCCTTTGCCTGAAGGTTGTCTGGTAGAAATCGCTTCCAGCGATAAGACCGCCGAAATTGTACAATTAAGTTTCTGTAATGCCTAGATTTTAAAGTTGTGTTTTTTTTGTGCAATAAAGTAAGTATATCTATCTATCTATCTAATATCCTCCAACCGATTACGGGTACGGCGGCCAATCTCAACGATCAGCCATGTACGCAGGATATATTATGGTGCTCAAGTGTGTGCGCAAACACAAGTGCACTCTCTATTCCCTTATCCTCATATTCCGATGGCACAGTACTATGACAAGACCGGATAGGGTTCGAGCGCAGGAACAACAGCTTAACGTGCTTTCTGAGGCACGGGGGTACAAGACCGCCCCCCTGACATAGTAGTGAAGCAAAAGTGAATTTAATTGTATAATCCCTTTATCGTTTAGATCCAGATTTTACATGAAGTTTTTAAGTTGGAAAACTAACCAAAAAATAGTTAATTTATTTTAATCATATTTTTTTAAATAAAATTCGCGACTGTTCCGATTTGTGCACGGTAATAGTATGTTTGTAAGTAATACATATAGATATGTGTTAAAAATATGTCCGTATACCAGCCTAGTTCGAAAGCTCCAGGCATCACCATTTAATTCACACGCTTCTATACGTTTTCCCATTAAAATGAAACCAGATTTTTCAATGTTTGTCTCGACATCTGGCATTTTGCTCGTAGCTCTACCATCGAAGGAAGTGTTTCCGCTATATTTTGAATTATCGATAACTGATCGGTGACTGCATCGATGGTGCAGTGGGTAGTGAGTCGGATTATGCACTTAGGAAGGCCAAATGTACCTGAGTTCTTCTGTCGGAAAATTCTTCGTGTCAGCCCGAAGTATGAAAGTTAGCGGTCTTGTAACTTGAAAAGAATGCACAAAATAACTGAACCGCTTGCAATGGCTGATTTTTGATCATTAACATTAATGACTAGAGAGGTAAGTACTACGATGATTTTTGTGTTATCAATACTACTACTTTTTCTTGAGTTTGACTGAATATTGGCCATCAGATCTTTGAATCGTGGTGGTGGTGGTGGTGGTGGTGGCGAAGGTCAGACTCCAAAGCGACAGCTTTGGACGCAACCGGGAATTACACGGTAAGATGAAGATGAAGAGAAGAGATCTTTGAATCGTGGCTTATACAATCGGCAGCAAACCTAAAAGGTTCGGCGGTTTGACTGAGCTATGACTTTTTCGCCTTCCAATTCTGTGTTCCAGCCATTTCAGCTTTCTCATCATGATAGTGTAGAGAAGGTGATATTGTGGTTTTCTTAGGATGTGACGAAGATATGCGACTTATAACACATTCTACCATAATAACTGCTATCGATAGCCAAACTATCGATATTCCGGCAACGCTATTCCTGAGTTATTTAGAGCAGGAAGACGTTTCGTATTACCACAGTGACGGTGCAGAAAGAGTTTATTATATCTCCCGCAGGTGGCGCTGACCGTCGCAGAAGAGACGGGGCTACTTCTTTATTTAATGGTGACGTTGACGATGTGAACGCCGTGGTAGCACATCAGTTAAGGGGCCGGCGAGCAACAAATTACCATCCAAATACCAAAAGAATTTGCAATTTGAGGATATCTCGACGTTTCATTGTTGATATTCGGATAAAGGAATTAATTATCTATGTCTGTTAAAACACTATCTTAAAAATATTTGACCCACTCAAAATATAGGTATGCATACATTTCTACATATTTACATACCTATTTGTTATATATTAAAAACGCAATTAATCATTATGTAAATTTAACAGAGACACAGCTTGTATTGTCAATGTTTTAAAGAAAATCAAAATATAATCAAGTTTCATTCATCATTTTTGGTATTCGCAAATGCACACAATTTTCTTTCTAATTTCAAACAGCCATCTTGCTGTTTCTACTCGCACGTAGGGGTCGCGGGTGGCGCAACAGTAATAGCGAGATGTCCGAGGAACGGCAAAGCTTTCGAATTGAATTTCCTGATACGAATGTCCTCCAAACCGATATTTCGGTCATGGCGGCCAATCTCAGAGATTGTCCATCGACGCAGGACATATTATAGTACAAGTGTTTTGCGCAGACACAAGTGCACTCCCTTACACTCATATTCCTTATCCCTTATCGAATTGAATTTAAACTGACCTCCGCAGGAGTCTTAAAATAGAACGCCGTCTGACTAGATCTATACTATATCTAAGCCGCACACATACGTGCGCGTGTGCAGTGATCTCGGCGTAGTTAGGCGTGAGACAGAGAGAGAGTGACAGTAGTAGTCTTGGTAGTAGTAGTATCACCCTGTACACTATCCTGCTGCAGGGTAAAGGCTTCCATCATAGAAATCAAGTTATCGCTACTATGATGGGATGGGGCTTCTACTTAAGACCAGCGTGGGGGTGTCCTTTAGACACGGATTGGTGATCACAAACCCGAGCAATGTTCGAAAAATTCGTTACATACTTTTTGCTCGACCCCGGGAATCGAACCCAGGACCCCGAGATCTTGGCCAGAGAGATCATAGAGAGTGACAGACTGCAGGCTAATTCCGCCTATGGTCCTGCCCAGTCCTTCCTACTAAATATACGAATACGGACAGTAGTGTTGCCGAATAAACGATCGATTATTTTCACCCTAGACAATTTAATAATCAATTGTACGATCAATAGATAGATACTATCGATTAAATCTATTTTTATTTTTGGTACATATACACGATTCTAATCGTTTAAATTGACGATACTATCGATTAAATCGATACTGGAATTAAACCGATACTATCCATAATCATAATTTATATGTATCATGCCATAATGGCATCTTAGACAACTTCTGTATAAATGACGATTATATCTATAAACAATTGCAGATTGATCGATACAATCGATAGTATCGAATAAATTCCAGTATCGTGTCGATAGTATCGTAATTTAAACGATCGACGAAACGATCGACGAAAATCGATTATTCGATAATAATCAATGTCAAATGTCTTTGACATTAAGGTGAGAAGAAGAAAGGATACTTTATCTTGTAGCAGTCCGTACCCCTTCATTTTTCCTTCTATTAGTATCACTTGGTCTAAACATGATGCAAATTATTAAATTGTGGTGAAATTGAGTTTTTTCGGATATCCGATATTTTTCGATTATGGTTCCTGAACATCCCTAGATAAAATGTAAGGATCTGCGATCGAGTACTTGAAAGATGGTAGGAGATAAATGCTGATGACACAACAACTATAATTGTTTTTCTATTCCGCGGAACCCTAAAACACGCCATAACCAAAACAACTTAACCTTATCACTTCTTAAAAGGCAACTTCCTCCGTGACAATGTGAGTGTATCTTAGTGTATCTAACGCGATATGCCATGTACGGTCAGCGACAAAAAGTCTTGCAAACTTCTGTCTTTTTGTCACAGTATATTTTAATATAAATGTTTGGGTTAAATTACTTTAAAAAATATATCTTTTTAGGGTAATAACAATTTAATTGATATTTTCACTGTAGTCAAATTCTCTATTAAGGAGGCGACAAATGTATGAAGAGTTCGTTGACCTACGCGCTAGGCAGTACATTATATCGTGTCTCTCCCGCACACTTCCGTATGTCTCTGTCTCATGCCGAACCACGTCGAGATCACTGGATGCGCGCATATACATTATGTGTGCGTTGCCTGTTGAGCACGCGTTGTAGACTGTCAGTATTCTGTGTCTAATTATTTTGTGACGCTACACTACTTTGGGAGCTGATTATACTTTGTGCTGACTGTACCAGTGTGCGGGAGTGGGAGGAAACGTAAAGAACTAGGTTACGACTCCTAGGTATGCTTGTGTCACGGGCTCAAAGGCACTCGGGAAGCGAAGCTCTTCGAGAGGGATTGGCCCTCCGACTAGTTCACTCTGTGCAAAAATAATACAAAGGTAAGGTTCAGGAAGGGGGTATTTTACTCGATGAGAAAAAAATAAAAATGTACGGTCAGTCACACATGAAGGTATACAAATGTGACGATTTTTCCTGCTTACGTAAGACCAGACTGGCTGACTAATTTTGTTGGTTGTTTTGTATTTGGTTAAAACATTTCCTGTAAAACGGTAAATTGATAAAACGACCCGTTTGAAACAGTAGTAGTGAACGCTGCCACTGGTGCAAGCGTCGCGGGTTCGATTCCCCCACAGTACACACATTTGTATGCATGAACATGTCTATTTGTATTGGTACATACTTTATAATACATAGAAAACAACCATTTCTATTTTAAGTGTATACATATTTACAAAAGAAAAGTACTATATATACTTACATATATTTGTAATCCCACTGTTGATTCTGATGTTATATTAGTTTTTAGGCTAAATATTCCAGGCTAAAATTATTTGTTTTTTTTTACTGTTTCATGCCTACTCCTAAGCTATTTGTAGAAACTTTTAATTGGCCATCATCAGTAACATGTAGTAATATATCTGCATGTTTGAAAGTCTAAATAACAATTGTATATACCTAGCTGTAAGATTTCGTGAACTGTAAAAAAAGAAAAAAAAATGTCCGTAACACAGGTACTTGAGCTACCTATCTCGGAGACAGATCAATGTGTGTGGTGTTTTTTTATATTTAATATATATTAATAATTATTAATAAATATTTAATATTATCTATTCATTTATAAAATGAAAACAATTAATGTTCGAATAAATATTTTTAGCAAACTGTTCGCAAAAAACAAAACACGAAACGCACACCTGACCAGCCGATATGTGATAATCCGATGCTTAATTATCTAAATGTTCAAAACAAATTGTTTTGCAATTCGTTATCCACTAATACGGTAATTAATTCAATTTCATGTACAGTCAGCATCAAAAGTAGCTGAACACTTTAGTACCATGTCGAAGTAACATTTTCACGAACCCCTTAGAATCTGCCTATAGTAGACAGAACAGTTATTTTGACATGGCACTTAAGTGTTAAGCTACTTTTGATGCTGACCGTACCTACATACAATGAGTTTTGTAATTTACAGATGTGTGTGTAAACACATCTGTCAAAACTTCATTTAAGTATTTTACCACGTATTTACATGTATCACTTAGAAAGAAAAGAAAGAAAGAAACATTTTATTGACCATCACAATAAATAATTTAACAATGAACATTCATTAGATAACATAGGTAAGGTAACATTGACACATTAAAACTACAAAAGTGAGTACGAGAACAGACGATAGGTAGGTAAATACACAGTTATATAATGAAAGTAACATGTTTTGTGCAAATAAATAAATGAATGATGATTAATGAATATGAAAATATTCTAAATAAGTAGGCGTGTGTGAAGTGTGAGGTCAATCAGGTCCTGGCCTCAGCACTTACAACGTTAACTACTTTTATTTTTTTAAGGTGACGGGTAGGACACACCAGCGACGCCAATCGATTTAAATTTTTAACTACTAAACCGGATCTATTATAAACAATTTCGGGGTTACAACCTCTCTGCAAACACTTATACTATTTATTAAATAACGATACAAAAATGTTGGGTCTAACGCGTACGCGAAAAATTGATTCACGCCAAAAGCGGCCACTTTTGGAGTCAATCAATTTTTCGCGTACAAAAACGGACCCAACATTTGCGCATGGTTATTTAATAAATAGTATAAGTGTTTGCCGAGAGGTTGTAACACCGCATTGTTTAATATAGATCCGGTTTAGTAGCTAAAAATTAAAATCGATTGGGGTCGCTAGTGTGCCCCACCTGTCACCTTAAAGTAAACAGATTTTGACACTGTTTATAATATTAATAGATTTAAAGAATATTAAAAGTTAGGGTGTTGCATAATCACACTTTATGCATCAGCCAATTCAAAGCCGGTCACAATGGCAACTAAGATTTGTGAATCGTGAAAGTTGGTTCTTTTCGTGAAAGTTGGTTGGTTCTTTTTCGGCCACTGGTTGTGACCAGTGGCCGAAAAAGAACCAACTTTCTTGCTACCAACCATACCATACCAACTAACCATAGATCTTTTCTTTCTAGCGTTATTGACATCTTTTTTTGTGTATTGTATGGTTCTGCTGATATTATGTAAATGGGTTAAGTTAAAGTTATCAGCCTATATACTGTCCCATTACAGGGCCAAGGCCTCCATCATAGAAATCAAGTCATCGCTACTATGATGGGGTTAGACCCAAGTGGGTATTAATTGAAAAATTATTTCATTCATAAGGCAGCAAGTTTTAGTTAATAAAGACATGATTACTTCAAAGTTTATCCCAATTCTTCAAAAATTAAATTCATATTAAATGTTTTTTAAAAACTAGTCATCGTCTGAAAAGCAAGTGAACATCCTTAGAACCTTCAACATAAATAAACGAAATAACGACGACTAATTTCTTTATTTTTTCACTTTAATTTTCGTGATTCGAAACGGATGATTCTAAAAAACAAATGAACATTAAGAAAAAATGTCAACTGCTTTTATGTTAGTTAGCTTGGACTGCCTCGGTGGCGCTGCAGTTAGTGGGTCGCACTTTAAAGCGACGGCGCAAGAGGTCCCGGGTTCGATCCCGGGTCGGGCAAAAATTTGTACCTAAGTTTTCGGTAAGGTATCCCTTAGTGGCAGCCCAGAGTCTGGAAGTTGGCGGTCTTGTACCCCCATGCCCCGGAAAGCACGTTAAGCCGTTGGTCCTGCGCCCAATACCTCTCTGGTCGTGTCACAGTAGTGTCCCATTGGAATATGAGGGTAAGGGAATAGAGAGTGCACTTGTGTTTGCGCACACACTTGAGCACTGTAATATATGCTATGTTACGTGGCTGATCGTTGAGATTGGCCGCCGTAGCCGTAATCAGTTGGAGGATATTATTATTATTATAGTTAGCTTATAGTGTGCATTTGTTTTTCTAGCATCTACATGTATTTTTTTTTGTTTATTTTATAAGAAACGCAAATGCACACACTCCTGCGTTTCTATGTTAATTGATTTTTCTGATGCTCATGATGTTTTTAAGACGTTCTTGTTTTTTCTTTATTTTAATTGCTAAAAAAAACGAGTTAAGTATTCTTATGGCAACTAGTTTTCCCGATGTTCAATTGCTTTCAGACGTTCACTGGTATTTTTAAACATTACTCGATAAGAAAAAAGTGCTCAAAACTTTCTCATGTTAATTGGTTTCTCCGATGTTCACTTGTTTTGTCATTTACTAGTTCTTTTTTTTTTCATTTTACTTGATAATGTCCATGTATTTTTCCAGCATCTACCTTAATTTGTTTTAAACTTTAGTTGTTTATTTTTCACTTGTAATTTTATGTAATTTTTGTTATTTCAAAGATAATAAGATAAATTAAAGACCCAATAAATCTGCCCAAAGGGGACTCAACAAAATCTCGCACGTGTTTTAATAACCCTTCATCATCATCAGCCCATTTAAGTCCCCACTGCTGGGGCACGGGCCTCCCTCAATCACATGAGGGGTAATTGCCATACTCACCACGCTTGGCAGACGGGTTGGCGAGGGTTTTGATATAAATGCAGGGTTTTCCTTCTCTGGGTGCTGATGATCATGCCAGCAGCTTCACCTTAGTCGCCTTTTACGACACCCTACCCTAATAATAACCCTTATTAGATTTAAATTTTAACATACTATTATTCAATACAAGAGTAAAGCACATTTCCCTGTCCACACTAATCTCGGTTCTATTATAGTGAAGTATTTACCAAATATTGGTTGGTCAATGGGCAAATAATTAATATTGTGTGCCTACTTAGTAATAGTGGGCGCCCGCATGGCGTCACACTTTGTGGCGGCGCCACAATTGTATCGGGTTACATCGCTACCACGATATCGGTTACTGCACCAATATACCACTATTACAATAACAAGCAAACAATGCCAGTAAGGCAGCCATTTATTTTGTTGAAGACTGGCCCGAAGCCGACTAATATGATGACTTCCATTGCTACCACGACCGGCATAGTATTTCAAGAAGTATTAGGTATAGCTTTTTGAAATCAAAGTCAAAGCAACAATACAATCACTGCTACTCAGTCATTAAATTCTTGTCCACATCTTGCTGAGTCCCTGCTGAAAGAATGTGTGGAAAAGTGTCAAGCTACTTTTTGCTTTAGCCATGTTACTGACCATATAATTATAAAAGCATTTAAGGACCTTAAGTTAAAAAAACTGAGGACCTATGGGGTATTTCAACAGAAATTTTAAAATCTATTATATCTACTATTGCCCCACATTTAGCTATTATATTTAACAAATGCGATACGGGTCACTTTCCAAATTTAATGAAATTTAGTAAAATTGTACCACTGCATAAGTCAGGGGACAAAAATGACCTGTCAAATTTTAGACCAATATCTATATTACCAGCAGTGAGTAAGATCTTTGAAAAAATAATATTCACTCAATTAGCAGCTCACTTCAAACACAAAACCCATACGTGTGGGGTATTTTTTCTCCCATTTTACCAAATGTGTGTCATGACCGCAACTACTCTGTTAAGAGTGATACCGACATAGAAGACTGACATAGAGGTAGGGCTGCCCGCCTGCAGTATTTGTAAAAAAGGAATACTTATACCTGGTTAAAAATACAACAAGAAGATTTGATCCAATGCAATTTTTTTTTATATTCTGGCGATTCTAGTAGGCGGTAAGAATCTATTAGTTTCCATTCCATGATCTTGACTCCTTAAAAATAAGATTTACCACAAAAAAGAGACCGCCTTCAAAAACCACTAACTAATAAGTGTTAAATAATATTGTTAACACTTCATACACTTCAGAAGTACTCGATAAAATATGTTACCGAGCTCGGCGCCCAATAGTATGAAGTGATTTTGTATTTTTCGTACAATTTTTTTTTGTTGCTTTTTAGTCTTTTTTTAGTCAGCATCTTTTTTTTACAATGTAGCGGACAAACGAGCTACGGTAAGGAATTAATTACTTACCATCAGGTGAGCCGTACCTGATGGTAAGTGATTAGCTCCTTACCGTCGCTTATGGACATATGTATGCAATAAATGGGGCATCACAGATGCGTTGCCGACTCTTAAGAGAGGAATAAGCTCTTTTCTTGAATATCACCAGGTCGCCCTGCTTTGAAACAGGCGTTTATTCTACTGCAAACTGGACTGCACTGTGGCTGCGATCGAGTGCGATACGGCAATCTATTCATTCTGTCATCGACAAATTAATTAACCTCGTTCATGATGAACTATTATATTGTAATTATTGTTCTCTAATCTATTTTTGAATAAAGCCACGATGATATTTTGTTTAATCGGATGGAATACTATTGTTAGAATTAAACGAGGCCTAAAGTTTGATTTATTTCTTTGTTATACTTAGGTAACATAACATAACCTCTTGGTTGTCTTAAACATACTATAAGAAAGAGAGATTTATGTAAGTGTATCAGTAAATCGACTGCCTCGATGGCGTAGTGGGTTGTACTTGCAAGCGACGGCTGCGCTTGGGGTCCCGGGTTCAATCTTCTGTATCTGAATTTTTCTGTTGAGAAATTCACAGTGACAGCCTGAAGTCTGGAAGCTGCTGTTTCTTGTGCCCCCGTAAATCGTTAGTATCGAATTTATTAGGTATATGTTCGGTTTTCACAATTTGTAAAATACGTACGTAAAGTACCTACCTACCTAGCTTAAGAAATGTCATTCTACATGTATTAGATATGAAGAGTAAGTGGTTACATGATTACAAATTCCACCCAAACTTTTTAGGGCTAATTCATTAAAATTGTATAAAAACTTGAATGATGTGGGCTGAGCTCTCTTTTAATTTTCAGTACAACGGAATAAAAGCAGAAATAACCAGCTATTTCCGGAACAAGCACGCCACTTGGACATACCGGCCAAGCGGGGAAAAGCGCAGCCTTTTTTGCCTATCTTCGCGTCAACCGGCAATGTCGTTAGTTGCCCTCTCCTCGGCGCCTGAGGGCCCTCGCTGGACCGAGGCACTCCCAGCCCATACTGGCAAATGCAAAATTTGATAACGGTTTCTCGGATTTCTTTTTATGGTATGGTAAGGTTGGATGTAGCTTATGCACCTTAGCGTCATCACATCATTATGTCAGCGGGATTTTCCCTTTGCGCCCCACCCGGGTATGCTTGAATACCTATAAAACGCGGCAAACTATAAAAAAATCTCTTTTTTTTTTTCTGCTAGATCTTTAAATATTTTTAATGTTTATGGGTAAATCATTACTTCACTTACAAGTCAAACTGCAAATTTTGAGAGCTAGAATATAAATGAATAGAGATAGTACCTACACCCTATGTGTTTCCTTTTTTTACTAAGATTTGCATGTTGAGCAATAGTCACCTTAATCTCAGGGCGCCGTAGCTTTGAGCCCGGGGTTACACTGTTTTGCAATAAAACTATCTAAGTATCTGCATATTTTCGGTTTAATCCAGCAGTATGTATATAAATATGTACGTGATAATATCTGTGACGTGGTCATACTTACTATGTAGTGGTTCTCTGTGTTTTCCTCGTAGTTTTCATCGCTTGATTATCTGAAACAAAAATGGAAACATTTAGGAGGCCGAAGCGAAGAAGTAATTTTTTAAATGAAAATTTATTTAACTAAGAGAATCGTTACTTTACCTAATAAATATTCTTTTTAAATATTTTTGCATGTTAAACAGACTTGACGTTATCTTCCAGCCTTGAAAACGGTTTGTAACTGAAGCTTAGGCTAACGCCTAGAGATAATTAGTCCATTCTAACACCCACATAACAAATATCATTGAAACGTAATGGTATTTTTTTCAAATCTACCCAATAAATGTGGTAAATTTAATCATAATTATGTGGCGAAGTCGTCAAAATTCCATGGGAATAAAGCAAAAATGTTATTTTACCCAAGGGGGTCTTAGCAGCACAATGGACAACATTTCAAATTTTTAACATGTCCATATTGTTTTTTTATATGAAAGTAGACATAAAATGAACAGACCCATATTTTTTCTTTTTTCAAAATTTGTCCATTTTCATGCATAAAATAATTATTGAAATTCTTTTTATTCTAAATAGACGTAAGCGCCAAATGACGTCATCGGACGGCTGAATCAGCGATATTCCTTTGCTTATCATTGTTTTGATAAAAAAAAGGTACTACTGCCAAAGGTAAATAATACTAGTGTCAACATTGTCAACGTCATTCATACATTCAACGTTGACAAGTTGTCTTTTTTTTTGACAGTTACATGTCATGAGTTTGGCATTACGTAAATTTAAAACTATAATGTGCTAAGCAAAGAAATATTTTACATTCTGCCGTCCGATGACGTCATCTTACGTTTTTTAGTTTTTAATTTTTTTCTCAGTAAATAAGCAATATAAAAAATGAATAAATATATATTCGAGCAGCGGAAAAGAAAACAAAGAATTGGTATTTTTTGTTTTAGAGCTTAGCAATTTTGAAATGTTGTCCATTAATGACAAGGAATTGTATATACTTTACTGTAACAGAATAAGCACCAAATTGGGCATGGAAAATTTTCAAAAGACGCCATTGAAAGAAAGTAAAAAATAACACCTTAAATGTGCTATTTTATTGTACTGTTCATTAACTGAAATTATAATAAAGCTTGATAGATGGTTAAAATATTCCCCCTGCTAAATTAATGACGACGTTTTTTCTTATGGTGGTGGGATGTTTAATGGACTGATTAACATTTTCACGCTTTTTAAGTAATTTTTAGAGTTATTGAATATTAATAGAAGCCAATTTCTCAGTCTATTTCATTATGCATACTTAGATGGCAGAGCTGAATCCAATTAAACTAAGGTCTAAAATATAGGACATACCTACATACATTTGCAGTTATAGATATAGTGTACAATTTTATATTGCATCCATAAAGTACACAGATGACAAATATTTGACAAAAGAACCTCTAACCGTAATAACACAACCATTGCCACACAAGCCTGGCATTGTAATATGAGATCAAACAGGTTTTTATATTTTGATTCTGCTATTTATGCTTATAAATATTGTAGTGGTGTCTATAAAATGCAAGTTAAACTTTTATGTTTTTTTTTCTATGTATTTGTTTTTGGAATTCCTAACAGATGTTCTAATTAATTTAATGAAAAGGCCAGCGAATTTCCATCGCGATCCAGCGGGGTAATGCTGCCAGCATTTTGGGGACACTGCCACGGGGACCTACTTTGTTTTAACTTTCCTTTTTATTTACTTTTAGTTTAATTTTATTTCTTAGTTATTGTCTTAATTTTCTTGTGTTTGTTTATTGAATGAAAAGTGAAGTTCTTTTTTATATTTTGGCTCTACCCGAAGATATTTTGCCCTTACGGTTGTCTAAGTATTTTGCCTATGTCAAGTAAATTATTGAGGGTAAGTGGGTTGCCAACAGTCAAAGTCAAACACGCAATAAAACGCCGGTGTTTTGCGCTTTATAGACCTACGGATTCTGCCAACAGTGGTATTGGCAGAATCTGTAAACACAATCGCGGGTTTAAGACTATTAGGCCCAAGCAACTTGTCCGTTACAACTCACTCGACACACAATAACGATACAAATCAACTACTCCTATTATTAAAATTACTTCGCGGCACTTCACTGCACAAATATCTAAACACCAAATTTGTTCAGTAAAAACCACTAGATACTAATTTAAAACCTTTAAATTCTGCCAGATGAGTGTTTGACTCTTACCGCCAGAATCCAAAAAGTAGAGTAAGTTTTTGAAAAATCTGGTGTTACTGGCATTGCCTTTTGACGTAACAGAAATTAAAAATAAAACTACCTTAACAGTGTATGCCACCGTAACCAGGAAAAGTACTAGGTTACATTCTTCACTTAAGTCGACGCGGTAAGGTTCAAATTTGTAGCAATATTTGTGACCCTAAGCTACGTCTTGCATAGGCCTTGCTTAGGTAGTCGGGCATACTTGAGACGCCTAAGCAAAATATGTATCGTGTAACCGATGCAAGTGCGCCGTAAAGTGGCCTCAAGAATTCCTGCCGCTGAGCTTTGGGGGTGGCCAAGTTAGACATACTTCACAGGATTATTTTTAGGTCTTCTTCTGTTTTTTAGGTACGTGCCCTTTTTATGTGATAGTTGGCAGACAAACTGACGGATCACCTGGTGGTAAGCGATTGCCGCCGCCCATGCACACCCGCGACACCAGACACAAGCGCGCTGCCCACCAAACACAGCACAGTGCTGCTTTACGCCGGTTTTCTGTGAGGCCGTGGGATCACTCAAACTTGTAGCAATATTTGTGACTCTTAGCTACGTCTTGCATAGGCCTTGCTTGAGTAGTCGGGCATACTTGAGACGCCTAAGCAAAATATGTGATGTGTAACCGGTGCCAATGCGCCGTAAAGTGGCCTCAAGAATTCCTGCCGCTGAGCTTTGGGGGTGGCCAAGTTAGACATAATTCACAGGATTATTTTGAAACACCGACCGTGGGAGAGACACGCTTCGGCGTGAATGAGTCGGCTCGACCGGAGTGATACCACAACCTCACAGAAAACTGACATGAAGCAGCAATGTGCTGTGTTATCGTTGGATAAAAATTGGCGAATCGGCCCAAGGGATTACTTGTCGAATGTTTGTAATCTCTAACTGACTTAAATGTCAAGCGCTTGAGAATAGACCTCTGCTTACAGAGCTCGTCACTCATGCGTCATTTCCTATTAAATTACTACTGTATGATAAGATAATAAATCCTCAACCGATTCGGCTAAGTCGGTGCAGTTCAACCGATCCGACCACGTACGCAGGATATATTATAGTGGCTTCAGTTGGTTGTGCGCAAACAAAAAGTGCCTCTATATTCCTATGTACCTTCGTATTCCGATGGGACACTACCGTGACACGACCGATGAAGATAGAAGGAGCGATGGTAAATCAATGAGATGACGAACGGCCGCCTTCACGCAGGTGCATGCACCAATTGGTTTTTTAAAAATCTATGTGCGTATTTCTTCCATTACATCTGCTCGGCGGTGAGGGAAAACATCATAAGGAAAAACCTGCACGTTTCGCGAAAAAGTTTCTGAAACGTGTAACCATGATTCAGTTGGTCTGGTTCCCCTGTTAAAGGGTTGCGAAAGTCAGACGGCAGTCACTTCATTGTAATTACCAGACCCCCCCCCCCCCCCCCCCCCCAATCCCGAATCATGGTCTAAGCGTACCCTGGGTTACGGGTAAGAATACTACTGTGACACGACCGGAGAGATATCGGGCGCAGGACCAACAGCGTAACGTGCTTACCGAGCCACGGGGGTACAAGACCGCCAACTTCCAGACTCCGGGCTGCAACTAAGAATGAAGAAAACTTAGGTACAAATATTTGGTACAATAACCCGGGATCTCTTGCGCAGCCGTCGCTTTAAAGTGCGACCCACTAACCACTGCGCCAGAGAGGCAGTCAAAGGGGTTCTCGATTGAACATTATTACTCAAGGTTACATACTTGAAGCCGTGTGGTCCCCGGCAGAGTAGAATAGGCCACCCTCACTCTTACCGAGGTGTCGTAAAAGGCGACTAAGGTAAAGTTGCTGGCATGATCATCAGCACCCAGAGAAGGAAAACTCTGTATTTATATCAAAACCCTCGCCAACCCGTCTGCCAAGCGTGGTGAGTATGGCAATTACCCCTCATGTGATTGAGGGAGGCCCGTGCCCCAGCAGTGGGGACTTAAATGGGCTGACGTTGACGTTGTCGTTGACATACTTGACTATGGGTACTTAAAGTGCCTCTGGTCCTAAGACTTCCCATTCAATGGTCACCCCTAGCAGGAGTTCATGCGCTTACGGCGACTGGATTCTATCGGAATTACGTAGATTAAGCATTTTAACGAGGTTTCCTTGTTATTTTCAGTTTTCAGGTGCGCTGCAAGCTACGGGATAAAATCAATTATACTTTATTTAGTTCATTATTTTGTGGTAAAAAGGGATGATTGAAGTTTATTACATGTTCTAAACAATCTTAAATAGCTTTTGTATTTATGTACTCCTTCTCGCAAGGGGGTGGGTCAGATACCGACTCTGGGCCACGGACATAAAAAAAAATATTTTTAGGTCTTCTTCTGTTTTTAGGTACGTGCCCTTTTTTACGTGATAGATGGCAGACGAACTGACGGATCACCTGATGGTAAGCGATTGCCGCCGCCCATGCACACCCGCGACACCAGACAAAAGCGCGCTGCCCACCAAACACAGCACAGTGCTGCTTTACGCCGGTTTTCTGTGAGGCCGTGGGATCACTCCGGTCGAGCCAGCCCATTCATGCCGAAGGGTGGCTCTCCGACGGTTCCTGAACCAACACCTATGTTTGTTGTGTGACTGGGTTTAAAAAATGGTAATATAAGTTTATTAGTAACAGGCACTTGATTTTGATACTCAGATGGAAAGTGCTTTTACACTTTTTTTATGTGATAGGTGGCAGACGAGCAGACGGATCAGACCCGCGACCCCATGGAGACCCGCGACACCAGTGGACGACACGTCTACGTAATCATGCTACGCCACTGCCTCTATCTCTCGATTGGGCCACCGGTACTCACTCACTCCTCAGAAAAGGAGCGCAGACGCTGCTTTACGCCGGTTTTCTTTGATGCCGTGGTATAACTCCGGGCGGTCTGGTCCATTTATGCCGAAGCAAGTCTCTCAGTGGTTCAGAACGCGCCTTCCATAAAGGAAACATGGTTCGAATCTGAGCACGCAATTTTTTTTATATGATAGGTGGCCGATGACCACGGATCACCTGATGGTAAGCGATTACCGCCGCCCATGGACACACGCGACACCAGTTGAGTCACAAGTAGGGCACTTGAAACATTTAAACCCCCCTTTCCCTCGGATTAGGCCTCCGGTACCCTCACTCACGCAGCTGTGCACACATCTGGAATTTTCAGATCTATCCAGAACAGTAACTCAGGACGCAATCGGGAATTACACTCCAGGATGATGTGTGTTGTGGCGGTTATGAACACATCATCAAATCAGTCCACATCCACCCACTGCTGAGGAGTATAGCCCTCTCCTTTATCACGACACTCCCTTCGGTTCCCTGCCAGCCTAGGCTTATCCATTTCCCTACTGCCGTAACAATGTCGTATGAACACATATATCAGACAATACACAATCCGGAGGAGTGTGCACCTATGAGTACCTATGTCACACGAATAAATAAGAGGAACATTTGCCTATGTCCTCCGTTTAGAACATAGAGTAACTTATATATACTGGGATAGAGGCATCAGTCGGCCAGTGCTAGCGCCATCTAGAGGAAAACGACGAATACTCAACGGCTATGTAGTAGGCCACCTTCTAGAACCAGTCAGGGAGACGATTAAATAAAAAAACAGAAATCATTTAATTTTTTTTGCTACTAAAAAAATCCCGATACCTTCTAGATCTCTGGTATAGTATAGCTATCAATTATCAATACTAACTTTAAATTCTTCTGACGCCACTTCCTAACTCGCGTAGTAAAACTATGGAATCAGCTACCAACGATGGTGTTTCCGTACAGATACGACCTGGTGATCTTCAAGAAAAGAGCTTATTCCTCCCTTAAGATCCGGCAATACTCTGTGATGCCCCGTGTGTCGCAGATGTCTATGGGCGGCGGTAATTCACTTACCATCAGGTGAGCCGTCTGCTCGTTTGTCTGCCATAATGTAAAATAAAATATATGCTAATATGGGCAGGCGGCTTGAGGTCATTGTTTCGGAAACACGCTTTACTAGCGCGATGTAAAAATACAGTGACATCTATCGAAACAACGCCGAACCAGCTGCTTGATTGCTTTTTAAAGCTACATCTGTTTTTTACAAGCTCCATGTAACGAAAACCGCTGAACTATTTTTCCCATACTCAGGAAAAAAGTACTAGGAGCCGCACGTTCTCATCCACTGAGCGACCATCTCGCTTGTGTGTGTGTGTGTCGATCATATCGCGAGGTAATCGCCACGCAGTGCGCACGCGCACCTGTAACAACTATTATTTTGCCCCGATACACACGAACAAACAACTTGTTTACGCCTGCCAGCGTGAAGGCCTTAGGGATTTAATTTTCAAATTGTTTATTAATATAGTGTTTACGTCTCGCAAAAACATGATAGCTTTCGTAAGTTTAAGACGAAGGGTAGGGCGCACTAGCGATGCCATTTGATTTTAATTTTTAGCTAATAAACCAGATCTATTTCTAACAATTTACAGATGTAGAGTCTCTGGGATAACACTTATATTATTTATTTAATGACCATGCACAAATGTTTGGTATAGTTTTGTACTCGAAAAATCGATTCGAGTGGCCGCTTTTGGCGGTAAACCAAATTTCGAATGCAAAATCAGACCAAAAAGTTGAAGTATTAAATAAATAGATAAGGTGTTAGTCATGAGGCTGGAGCGGAATTATTAATGTAGCTAACAATTTAAATCAATTGGCGACGCTAGTGCGCCTAACCAGTCACCTTATTAAGGTGAATGTAAATTTACTTTATGTCCATGGAATAAGTTTTCCATTTCGTTTCCTTGATTTTTTTTATAATGTCGTAGAATATTGGCTCTCCTCAGCCTGAGCAAGAGAAGAGCCCACGTTTCAATTACAACGGAAGCTATGTCAGGCATCACCTCCGTTGGGACTGCCATACTAGCCCGCGAGATGCTCTTTTACGCTTCGTTTGAAAGAATCCATATTGTAACCGTTTTTGATTGTTACGTTGAAGATAAAATTTTTGCGTGTTTCGAGCGTGGTAACATTAGAGACTGGCGCCTTTCCACGGTAGTTTTTTGTACTAGGTAATAATCTCAGAGTATTATACATAGCAAGGTATAGAGCGTGTGTCTGACACACGATCCCGCTCTGTTGTACCGATCGTATGCAGATATGTTATAAGTAGGTTAGGATTGATCAAGCTATGGTATAGCGCTGATTGACGTGTAAATTACACTCGATGAATGGTGCAACAGTTCATACTCTGTGAGGCGCGCTCTATGCTTGCGCGCGCTTGATTTTTTAAACTCTAAGGTAAAAATGAAACATTAAAAAAAATACAGACTAGTCGAGACCGGGCTTGCCTGTTTTACATAACATACAAGTCCTATGGTTGACACGTTTCTATAGATCTGGTTTCCAGTAGACCTGGTGAACCTCGTCACAAGTTGGCATTAAATCAGAGCTCTAACGAACTGTTCCTAAGATTTGCAGCAAGGAAATCGTAAATATAATTAAAAGTTTCCTCAATCTGTGAGGAAATGGTCCCGAGCACCGGGTGGCGCGGGAAGGAAATTATCGCAGGGGGAAACGGTACGACATCAAAATTAGTACAAACATACTAGCGATAGCGAAGGATATATGATTTATGGGACACATTTATCAATGGACATATTAGGCATCCTCAATGGATAAGAACGCGTCTTCCATGCGTGAGGTTGTAGCTTCAAATGCGAGCATGCATCTCTATAGATTCTGTAGCGACATATACTTGAGTCGTCTATCCGAAAGTCAGATCAGGGTCTTTAACCAGTGCGTTTTACCAGTAATGACATACGGTGCCGAAACGTGGACAATGACTGCGGGTCTGATCCACGAGTTTAAGATAGCTTAGCCGGTGATGGAGCGTGCTATGCTCAGAGTTTCTCTGGTGGATAAAAATATTCGTCAGAGAATTAAAGTCATAGACATTGCACGCGATATGTCTCTAAATGTGCTGATGAAGAATGGAGTCGACACATACTGGGGTGGAGTGCAACGCAGTGTGGCCCCCGCAGTGGCGCAGTGGGCCGTGTGGTCCCCGGCAGAGTAGAATAGGCCACGCTCTTTCTTACCGAGGTGTCGTAAAAGGCGACTAAGGTCAAGCTACTGGCATTATCATCAGCACCCAGAGAAGGAAAACTCTGCATTTATATCAAAACCCTCGCCAACCCGTCTGCCAAGCGTGGTGAGCATGGCAATTACCCCTCATGTGATTGAGGGAGGCCCGTGCCCCAGCAGTGGGGACTTAAATGGGCCGACGATGACGATTTATTTATTTATTTATTTACGATGACGATGATGATGTGCAACGCAGAGCTGGATGCAGACTGCTCAGAACCAGGTTGGTTGGCGCTCTTTGGGGGAGGCTTACGTTCAGCAGTGGACGGCGATAGGCTGATTAATTGATCTCTAGATTCGATGTGAGTATTTCTAATATTAGCCGTTCCATACAAATTTTTAGTGTTTAATTTAATAGGACCTTTTTATGCAAATGAGCTGATACGCCTGCTCGTCTGCCACCTATCACATAAAAAATTACTTCTTGTTTTATTAATACATGCCTTGACACAATGAATAGTATCGTGTCTCTCGTCTAGACAGACGAGAGACTGGCAGATACCTGTCAGTTTCATCTCAGCGTGCAATTCCTGGTTGAGTCCAAAGCTCGGTCGCTGTGGAGCCCGGGGTACGCTTAGACTTGAATATCAATAGTCTGCCTCACGCCGAATCACGCTTTATGTCACTGGAAGCATGTTTATGTGCCTAGCCAGTTTATCTGTCTATCTACGGAGTGTATCTGTGAACATTTACATCCCTTTAACTACGTGGTCTAACAATTAGTCCAAACAACATTTGTTTTAAGACTTTTCGGAATTCGTTGAATTTTTTTCGACTCTCATACAAAGTGACCCAATTCTCGTGCTCGTGACATTTATTATTATACAACATATTATATCACTAAAACATAGTTTTTTGTATGGACCACGAGCACGAGAATTGGGCTCCATGGTCACTTGGCTTGTATGAAAAGTTGTTTTTTTTCGTTTCAATAGTCATGAAACAAATGTTGTTTAGGTTGATTGATAGAACACGACGTTAAAGGGTTGTAAATGTTCATAGATACACCCTATAATTTGTGGCAATGTGTAGATATCTGCTTACTATACATTTTACAACAATATTGCATAAAATACAAGGGTTTAGCGTTAAATGGCTAGATCCCCTAACTTCAAGCCTGAGCGCTGCATAGAGGGCGCGCCGATCAATTTATCGCACAGATTATGTAAGATCCCGCTGAGTTAGAGGTTCGTTTAGGCAAAGATAACAAGGGAGTGAAGCCTGGGACTTATTGACTAGCTTTCTACTTCTTTTACAAACCTGTGGCACAAACGATACTAAACCCTCAAAAATATAATATTAAAATTATTAATTATGTGGACTAAACTGACAGATGCTAATGTCAAGTGGAATTATACGCAAATACAAAGAGGACGGCAATTAATTTGTCTAATTTTACGTAAAAAGGTCCGAATAAATAAAATTGCCATGGGCCAACTTTCCTGTCAATATTTCTAAGCCACCCAACTAAAGGTTTACTTCAGCTTAACGGTGACGTCTACTGTGGATGTCAAGCGGGACCAAAGGTAAGCCTTTGGACGCGCTTAGGAAGTATGGGGATATAGGTTCGTGATACATGGCTCTGAAGTGTAAGGCCCTGTCTAAGATTTGAGGTCTGATGCCAGTCGCAACTTCATTATATCTAGGGGACCGTCCATCTGTGACATTTTTACCCCTTCTACCCCCTGGTGATTTAAGGAGAGGCTTTACAACATCCCCCTGCCCCTAACGTGTATTTTTTTACATACTAATATTTTATAATCTCTACATGAAAAACAGATTCTAGAAAATTGGTACTGGTCACTGGTATACACAAATTAATACAGGTAGAGACAAGAAAAATTGCAGGTGGTCTCTGTTCGGGTTGCGCAATTTTGTAGTTTCGGTAGTAAAAACCAACTTTCGGTTTCGAAAATAAATTACGCACGCGTGATGTCTCCTCAAATCTGTGTGAAGCCAAGAGCAAACCAATCTATCATCTATCCTCTATACTATATTATTTATACAGAAAGAGGTTACGTTACTGTCTTCTTCGCACTTTGTGCGGTTCGGGCTTTGGGGTAAACCCTTTACCCGGGCGTCATCTCATGCCCGTCTCGGCATTGTCCACGTTCCTCCTGGATGGGAGGCCTCCCGACATGGCGCGGCTGGGGTGGTCTTCGACCTTCATAAGGCGTGTCTGAGTATGCTCTTTTACTGACTGGTAGTGGCAGACACAAAGAGGTAAATCCTACACCACGATGCAACACTATCACCATCTATTGGTATAAAATGTAACTAATGTCCCGAAACGAAGTAAGAGCGACCATCATAATTAAAAGGACCATCATTAAAATTACCTATAAGATATCGTCCGTCACATTCGAGTCAAAGTGCCGAAAGAGTTAAACAATACATATTTTACGACTACCATTTATATGGCATAACGAATGCTTTCGTGCGGCTGATAACCGAGTTACATCCTCGAGTGTTTTATTATGACTTATAAAATAATATAATACCTAAATTGTATATGACTGAGTTAATTTAACGGTATTGAGAGAATTTTACACGCCGAAAAATCAGATATTAACTTCCGTTGCTTCGGCAAATATGAAAGTACGCATTTCGCATATTGTCAAGGTAGACAATAGATCATAATGCCTATATTTAAATAATAGGATGTATTCACAATTGTCCTATGCCGTGTTATTTTGCGAGAAAAAACTATTGTTTCCGTGCACGAGACCGAAGTATTGCATAAGCAGATTTCCCGCCATTGTCTTGTGTTTTGTCCGAAATTTCGGAGCTATTGTCCGTATGCCGGCGCACTGGTATAGAAAATTGCCAATAAACATCTAGACTAGTGTTGTTACTTTTGGAACTTTAAAACGGGACAGAAAAATTAAACCTTTTTTGCAAATCTTAATATGCTGATGAATCTCAACCTATACTTAGCCCTTTGATCTTTCCTGGTTCAATGCAGAAGCCTCTTGAGACCACAAAATATAATCCCTTCGGCCGTGTATGATACCAGAGTTTGGTAACCAGTATCATACAAAGAAAAAATTATCGTCGTAGGATACTGGTAGGTATCCAAGTGATAGGATTTATTACTTTTCTGATACCCTTTATCATGTTTGGTAACCAGTATACAGTAAGGAATATAACATTCTTCCTATGAAACCAACTCGGCAAAACCGTGTTAAGGTGACGGGTGGGGCACACTAGCAACGACTATCGATTTTAATGTTTAGCTACTAAACCGGATCTATTTTAAACAATTTCGGGATTACAATCTCTAGGCCACTTTTAGCGTGAATCAATTTTTCGAGTACAAATGTTGGTTCCGCATTTGTGCATGGTTATTTAATAAAGTATAAGTTATTATTATTAGTATAAGTTTTTGCCGAGAGGTTGCAACCCCGAAATAGTTTAAAAAAGATTCGGTTTAGTAGCTAACAATTTAAATCGAACGCGCGCCGCTAGTGTGCCCTACCCGTCACCTTAATAAGAGCATTAATTATTACGCGCTAGGAACCTTTCACTGACTTAAATTAAATGAAATTCTGAAAATGAAGGTTTTGTCCTACTTATTTGTTGTACCTATTAATACCTCAGATTATTATTGACTTGTCCACACATAAGTTTAAATTGTATATAAAAAACTGTTTAATGAAGAAAGGCTATTATAAAATAGACGATTTTTTGAATGACAATAATTTAGGGACATATTGGTAACACAAAAATTGTACTATATTTTAAGTTAATGGTGACCTTTTGTAAAAAAATAATATTTAAAGAGTAACTGCTGAGTTTTTTGCTGGTGTCTTCTTGGCAGAAAACTACATTTCGAACCAGTGTTAAACATGTTGACATTCATAAGTGTTCTGTATGGACCTAAATTGAATAAACAATTTTCATTTTCATTCATTATTTTTTGGAAGTTTTCCCGTAGGGAATTCATTTATAAGCGTAACTAATCAATTTCTTTAAAATAAACTTTATGTTTCAAAATAACATCATAAATCAGAGAAATCATCATGGAATGGTGATAGATAATAAAGATAAAAAACTAGTTTATTTTTTTTAATTTTTACGACCCGTTTGGATCAGTGGTACCTAGTGCACGCTGCCTCTGGTGCCAGGGTTGAGAGTTTGATCCCCGCACAGTACAAACATTTGAGTGTATGAAAATGTCTGTTTGTATTGGCGTTTTCTATGTATTTACATGTCAATCCTCTGTTGGTTCTGATATCCGTAACATAATGCTTGAGCTACATATCTCGGAGTCAGATCAATGTAACTATGTGATATTGTGAAATATTTATTTAAGTATCAGGACTATGCGAGTTACCTACCTACCGAACAACGTATTATGTACTCTAATGACTTGTAAGCGGGACAGTCCACTTTAATTGGACGTTAATCGGGTAATGCCTTGTGCTCGGCACAAGGTGCGCCTCAGGGGTGCACGGTGACGTCACTGCAGTGACTACGTCTACATGCCCTCTTTAATGGGTGGTTTGTCTAATTGGGACAGTCCGTAGTAAGTGACAGCACTAGGTGAGCTAGTTTCGGACGTATGCTGGGTAATGCCTTATGCTCACCGCGAGGTGCGCCTCTGGGTGTAGTAGGTACAGCTGCAGTGAATATGACTAAATGCCATCTCTATTGAGTGGATTGTGTTATAATCGGGAACTGTACTGAAAATACACTGACATTGTTAAGTGACAGACGACGCGAGCTATTTTCGGACGTTCGCCGAGGAATGCCTTGTGCTCGCCGCGAGTTTCGCCTCGGGGGTGCACGGCGACGTCACTGCAGTATTTACATCTACAAACCCTCTCTAGTGAGTGGTTTGTCAAATAGGGACAGTCCATAGTAGGTGACAGCACTAGGCGTGCTAGTTTCGGACGTTCGCCGTGTAATACCTTGTGCACGCCAAGAGGTGCGCCTCAGGGCCTAGGTACGGCGACGTTGCCGCAGTGCCTACGTCTGCTGGACTATTTGGGGATCGGACGATAGGATTAGGAATCTACTTTCTAAGCTATCACAGGTTTCGTGGGTCAGTACTTCAAGAATGAATAAAAAAAAGTAAAAAAACTAAAACCCAACTACGACAAAAAACGACGCTAAAAAAGTATAAAACAAGATTTTCAGAATACTGAACTGAACAAAGTTGCTAATGTAGATGCAAGTAAATGAACACTTTACCAAGATGCCTTCGTTGTCAATTTACAATAATGTCTTTTTTTTACATTATAGCGGACAAACGAGCAGACGGCACACCTGATGGAAAGTGATCACCGCCGCCCATGGACATCTGCAACACCTGAGGTATCACATATGCGTTGCCGGCTCTTAAGAAAGGAGTACACCCTTTACTTGAAGGTCACCAAGTCGTATCTGTTCGGAAACACCACGGATGACAGTTGGTCATACAATACTATTCTGAAGTATGGAATATTCACTATGTAGAGATAAATTTTCATGTTTGGAAATCCGCAGTCACACGTTGTCAAAGTGCTACGGTAGGTAGGTAGGTATACTTTTGTAACGTGAGACTACGCCTACGAATTCTGATAAGTACATACATACATACATAGCCTGTCAAAATCATAACCCTCTTTTTGCTTTGCTGTAGTCGGGTAAAAAGTGCATAACACTGAAAACTAATTTCCATTACAAAATTGATACAAATCCATGTTTTAGAGATGGTTTTGACAAATAGTCAGCTACTATAAACACTAAAAAAATCGTGAGGAAACTGAAACATTTCGGATAGTTTCCGAAATTCCTTGTCTTAGGCATTTACCATTACCTATTTATGAATGTAAATTAAATTTAGATTATGTACCTACCTAGTGATCACGACTGTCTCGGTGGCACAGTGGTTAGCGTCCACAGTGGTTAGGGTCCCGAGTTCGTTACCCGGGTCGGGCCAAAATTTGTACCTGGGTTTTTCTGTTAAGAAATTCTCAGTGTTAGCCCGGAGTCTGGAAGTTGGCGGACTTGTACCCCCGTGGCTCGGAAAGCACGTTAAAAATTTGGTCCTGCGCCTAATTCCTTTTCGGTCGTGTCACACTGGTGTCCCATCGAAATAAGAGGGTACGGGAATAGAGAGTGCACTCGTGTCTGCGCAAATACTTGTGCACTATAATATGTCCTACGTCGATGGCTGATGGCTGAGATTGGCCGCCATGACCGAAATATCGGTTTTGAGGAAATTATTATGTAGTGTATGTGTTGGCGTGTTTGTATTGCAAATTTTTAGGTATTGGGTAGGTAAGACACGACTCACGTCCAAAAAATTTAACTCCTAAGAATAAAATAAACCCTACAAAAAAGTAACATAACATTCGATTTTTCTGATCAAATAAAAATGTAGTTTTAAAGAAACCTTTATTAAGTTGTGTTTCATGTTAATAAACCCTTCCCTCATTTTGTCATTACATTTCCATAGCACCAATAGATTTCCAACGAATTCATGAGCAAATCTAGTCATAAATAAAGTGCTCTAACATAAATGGCGAGTCTGCCACCGCATCCATCCACCGCCACTCCAGGCCATTCGTAAATCGGGCAGAGCTCAAGAGCCATCGCCGTGAATTTTTAAAAAGTTCTAAATAATACGAAAAAAATATAAGCACCATTCAATTCCCGCCATTCAGTAGTCCACGGTCGTAGATCTTTTGATATTTTTTTTTTATTTTGTCAAGAGCATTTTAACAATAATTTGGTTTGTGAATTCTTATGAATTACTAACGAATAATGCCTGTTCGTGGCCTGTTTATCAGTTTTAAATGTTTCTACGATAAGGACAAATAGTAAAGTAAATTACGTACATCGTTTAATTGTTGGAAACATTAACTATGTATTGTTATAACAATGAAATACTTCCCAGCCGGCGCAATATAATATTTTATTATTATTGTCACAAATACCTACATAAATTATGTTAAGTTTGTCAAAAGAATTTATTACTTGCTGACAGCGTTAGCCGGGTACTGTTAATTATTTGCGCATGTTATTATCATCATCATCATCGTCATTGTCAGCCCATTTATGTCCCTACTGCTGGGGCACGGGCCTCCCTCAAATGCATGAGGGGTAATTGCCATACTCACCACGCTTGGCAAACGGATTAGCGAGGGTTTTGATATAAATAGTTTTCCTTCTCTGGGTGCCGATGATCATGCCAGCAGCTTTATCTTAGTCGCCTTTTACGACACCTCGGTAAGAGTGAGGGTGGCCTATTCTACTCTGCCGGGGACCACACGGCGGGTGTTATTATGTACGACCACATGTTATTATCAACAAAAGGAAAATAATGGGCAGAAGGACATTTTTTTTTAATTCTCACAACATCTCATACGTTGACCTGATTCCGTACTAAGTATAAGCACTATGAATATGCCTGCCTAAATAAAATTAATGTTATTTACTTATCATGATTCATGATCAAATTAAACTACTGCAGTTGCTAAACAGGAAATGTAACCATCGTAAAACGATGTCACGGAGTTCACGCAGTTGGCCGTCTGTTAATTTGCCATTAAAAGTTGAAGCCCCGCCGTTTAGCGGGTTAACTCCTCTCGGCTGATTCGTTAAGCTAGAACGCTAATTAGGATCAATGTTTGATTGCTCAAACCACTACTTACATTGATGTAACCGTTAATACCACTGAGCAAGTAATACTTACTAAAGGATGCTAGATACTAAGGAGCTATTTAAAAAAGTCTGCGCAATAGCAAAAGCTAATTATTTAAAAGATAAAATTAAAAATTCAAATAATAAAATCAAAGCCACTTGAAATATGATTAATAAAGAGACTTGTAAAAATACTACTCAAGACCTCAAGTACTCTTTGAAAATTGATAATAAACAACTCAACGAGGACGTAGAAATAGCAAAGGCATTTGAATCTTTCTTGTTGATTTACCAATGCCTAAATTTAAAACGCATGTTAAAAATTATTTAATGGCAAAAGCCTATTATACAGTTAATGATTACTTAAATGACAAGAATTTGTGAAAATGATAAACTGTTCGCCTACACCCATGATACAGTACTTAAAAAAATTTTGGTGATTAAAAGAGAAACTGGCGAGTTTCTTGCCGGATCTTCTCGTCAGAATCAACTTTCCGATTCCGGTGGTAGAATCACATTATATTTATTAATTTCTTAGTATATTTTTTGCATCGACATAGGTATATGTTTAATTACATGTATAATATACATAGCTATAATTTATATTTTTTCATGTATGACGATTTGTAAGAGCTGTATATAAGCCTATGCAAATAAAGTACTTTTGAATTTTGATGTTTTGACCGAAAATTATATTGACTTTTTTTTGGGCCTAATCCCGCTCACGGTGACGGCCACACGTGTGATTCCGTCAATGTCAAGAATTATATTGACGTGGGTCTTGTAGGTGTCGTTTTTTTAAGAGAAATGCCTTTGCCGACGACAAGTCCTTTTTACACACACACAAACTACAGATTACGAGTCCGCAACGGTTATGCGAAATACACTTGGTCGATGAACGCTTGGTCGAATGAATGACTTGCCGAACAACTATTGGTCGATTGATCGCAAAAGCGAAAATCTTTTTGCCGAAGTATTAATGGTCGACGAACGATTGACCGAATGAAATTTTTACTTCATTTGCCTTCTAATTAATGGAATAAATTCAATTTGTAAACATCCATTTGCTATGAGTGATTGCTCATACTTATCCATACTATATACTATATACTATCCATACTAATCCATACTAATATTATAAATGCGAAAGTAACTCTGTCTGTCTGTCTGTCTGTCTGCTACTCTTTCACGCCAAAACTACTCAACGGATTTAAATGAAATTTGGTATACAGATAATCTAGACCCTGAGAAAGCACATAGGCTACTTTTTATTGCGAAAAGGGGGTTGTAAGGGGTTGAAAGGGGGGTAAAAAGTTACTTTTCCACGCGGACGGAGTCGCGGGCGGCCGCTAGTTATTTATATATAGAAAAAATAAAACACAATAGAAATGTTAAAAAAGATTTTACTTTGATTGCTCATTTACTAAATACTCACTACAGGATATCCAGTCGCACAGTAATATTTTTTTTTAATAATAAGGACCTGATGACTACTGGGCCGACATTCAGCAAAATGTGGGTCTTATAGCCAACTTGTAAGTTGTCACCTACTCCAAGTGCCTATCTCGCCGAAGAATCACAATTTCTGTCGGGTGCAGATCTGGAGCGAGATATAACGTCGACAGGCGACATCTTTTGCTACTCCGACTTGCCGAAACTATTTCACTTATAACTAAGTAGAAACTTACATTTACTCTTTAAACACCAAAGAGAGAAAAGAACCGGCACACGAGCAGAAAACAATGTATAAAAAAAATTATCCCTTCGCAAGACAATTCAATTGGCCGTGTGGTCCCCGGCAGAGCAGAATAGGCCACCCTCACTCTTACCGAGGTGTCGTAAAAGGCGACTAAAGTAAAGCTGCTGGCATGATCATCAGCACCCAGAGAAGGAAAACTCAGCATTTATATATAAACCCTCGCCAACCCGTCTGCCAAGAATGGTGGCGAGTATGGCAATTACCCCTCATATGATTGAGGTAGGCCCGTGCCCCAGCAGTGGGGACTTAAATGGGCTGATGATGATGTTGATGATGAAGACAATTCAAATTAGCTAATCTCTTATACCTATTGACGACCCGTTTAGCGCAGTGGTTTGTGCGCCGGTTGAGATTCAAGAGTCGCGGGTTCAATTTCCGCACCAGCACAAATGTTTGTTGATGAAAAAGATATTTATGTTGGGTCTGGGTGTTAGTGGTACCTTCGTGGTTCCTGGTTTCCATAGTACAAGGGAAACCCTTAGTTTGGGACCAGGACAATGTATGTGATGTTGTCTCAATTTATTTATTTTATGGGGGCATTACCTATCTATTCAATACTTAGCATTTATTTAGCGAAAGCAAATTTCTTAGTGGAAAGAGAACCTACCCAATGCGTGCAGAGGACTTTTTGCGTGCACTCGACAAAGAAGAATCGAATTAGAGATTTTTATACATTCGTCGATATAAATGATGAATGCACGAGAATAGGCCCTTTGGTTTCCTCGCGATATTTTACTAACTAATCTAATCGACACCTGCAGCTCGATTCGATTCACGTACACATAATTGCAATTATATGGATTACACGATACGTTATCATTTACATAAAGATTAGATTTTAAATACTAATTTTGTAGGAATTACAACAATATATTTTCAAATCAACATCATCATTTCAGCTAATAGACGTCCACTGCTGGACATAGGCCTTCCTCAATGTTCTCCACACAGATTGGTCCTGCGCCGCCCGCATCCAATGGATTCCCGCAACCTTCACCAGATCGTCGGTCCACCTTGAGGGGGGCCTGTCACGGCTGCGACATCCTCTACGTGACCTTTCCTCCCCAACGGCCGTCTGTTTTCCTTCCTATGTGCCCTGCCCTTTGCCACTTGAGGCATGCAATCCTTTGGGCTATGTCTGTGACCTTAGTTCTCCTGCGGATCTTATCATTTCTGATACGATCACGCAGGGAGACTCCAAGCACAGCCCTCTCCATTGCTCTCTGGGTGACTTTGAACCTCCTTAATCGGCACATTGTAAGCGGCCACGTTTCGGTTCCGTATGTCATCACTGGCAACACACACTCATTAAAGACTTTCGTCTTGAGACACTGCGGTATTTTCAAATAAAACAACGCTTATGAGAAGGTTATCGTTATTGGAACTCCGTCATAGACGATCCCAAGTCCGGTTGCGAAATTAGGAGGGCTGGCTAGTGAACGGCGTACGTACCCCCATCACCAACAGGCAAAAGACAGCCGTAAAATACGCAAACGCCGAGCAGTAGGCGGCGGTGATATAACTTACTCGACCATGAAGGTTCCGGAAGCCATGGTGACTAAATACCACCTAAACACCCCAACGTTTAAGGAAATGGGAACCCACTACGATTACACTCCCAAGAGAACTCCATGATTTTTCATCAACGACAAAAATGACGGAATTAAACGGAGTCACGATCCTCAGCGGTGATGGACCGACTGAAGAGAGAAAGAGACAAAAGGGCTTGAAGGAAAATCTCTTTCACTTCGCTTTGCTGTATTTTTGCATGGATCTTTGCGTGAAAGATACACTTAAGAGCGAGTCCTAAATCGTCTCAACTTAACTGCCGAGTATTTGAATAATGTGGACGCGGTGAGTGCTGTGGCCCTTAAGTGTTTTAATGCGCTTGTAGGAATATGCATATTCGTATTTACATACCACAACAAAAAGATAATTAATAAGCTCACGTTGGAGGGCTTTGTGTTCTTGCAGGAACATGTGGATAATAAGCTCGGATATTCAAATTAATTATCACACACAGTCAGAGTACATACAAATTTTTGATGCTCGCAGTTTGTAAAAAGTTAACCTTATTTTAATGGTAGTTGCACAAATATTAAGGAAAAACGTCGATAATTATTTGATCAATCAATGTGATAATTATCTTCATATATTTGTAGAGCGATTCATGGTTGTAAGAGCATATCCTACTAGCATACTGCTAAATCATTAGAATTGTCATCAGCCCTCCGTAGACGATTACAGACCGACCAAGATCAGTAGGCACTTCAGTAATATTGACATTGGGGCGCTGTACAATATATTTTATATGGGAAATGTCAAAAGCACTGACACTATTGTAAAGGAAACAGCGTTAGTTCCGACTTTTGCCACGTACCAAATAACCGTGAACGGACTGTATGTGTGATTTACCAGAATACCGTGAACTATAACCAAGTTAAAGTAAAAAGTAGAAAATGTCTTACACATTAAAAAAACAAAAATACCGTGTGTCGCAGATGTCCATGGGCGGCGGTAATTCACTTACCATCAGATGAGCCGTCTGCTCGTTTGTCTGCCATATTGTAGAAAAAAAAGACATTACCTTACACACTTTCGACATTGGCAGAGTTATATAAGTGTTCGCCTTGGGCAACACAGTAGCAGCCATAATTAAAAAAAAAACCTTTGACTTCAGACCCTGGGTAGTACATATCCAATTCCCCATCGATCAATATTATTGGTATTTGTCGAGTTATAATTAATTTCTCGTTTTTATTAATATATTTATTAATATATTAATATATAAAAAGGCTTAATAGAACTTGTACCTACGTACTGATGTAAAACGAAAAATATAAAAAACCATACAAATCCACTACCCTAAGTATGTAAGTGTTCAGTTTGAAACCGGCTTCTAATTACATAACACAACTTAATCATACTTATAAACAAATTATTAAGTTTGCAGTCGTCGCGAAACGCGAGGAAAGTGGCTAATTTCCGTAATGAGGATATAGTGTGACGCATGCCGCACTTTACCTGCAGCCCGCTCGCTCGCTTAGCTTAGCTTTACCTCTGTTTGTTTAAAAAATTAAAAGAAAACTTTATGCGAAAGTTTTTGGTCTCCTCGGCAACATGGGATAATTTCAACCTCTTTGGATAGGGGAACGGGGATTTCTTCGCACTGGTATATTTTTTATTGTGTTTATTTTTTTTATGAATCTTCATAATTCCTTCGCAAAGCTTTTCTTGTGCTGTCGTTGGAGACTATTGACTGCAGATTTTAACCCCCGACGAAAAAACGACGAGGCGTTATAAGTTTGACGTGTCAGTGCTTGCGCGCGCGCGTGTGTGTGTGTGTGTGTGTGTGCGTGTGCGTGCGTGTGCGTGCGTGTCCGTGCGTGCGCGTGCGTGCGCGTGCGTGCGCGTGCGTGCGTGCGCGTGCGTGTGCGTGTGCGTGTGCGTGTGCGTGTGCGTGTGCGTGTGCGTGTGCGTGTGCGTGTGCGTGTGTGTGAAATAATAAATTATATTTGAGTGGGGTACCTATTGAAAGCGGGAACTGACTTGTACTTGTAGGTACTTAAAATAAAAATTTAAGAGACTCTTTAAAAAGAGAAAAATAAAAAAATATTAAAAATTTGAAAAACCTCAATAAAATTTTAAAAACTCCAAAATAAATTGAAACTGCTGTTAAATGCTTTATATTTTGGACTTTTTTAATTTTTGTCAGGGGTTTTTTTTGTTAGCTGCAGTCATAGCCATATTCAAATTGAATTGTGATAAAAGGAATCCCACCTAATGCTAAATACTATAATTTTATTTCCTCACTATTCGCCCACCCTCACATTGCGTATCAGGACATTAGTTCCACTTTATACCAGTAGATGGCGCCCGGTATCGATTACATCGCGCAAGCGTTTTTGGATTACCTTTAAGAGTTTCCGCTGTCTGTTGGATTAATCTATTTATTTAAGTAGTATAGAAGAAAACTGAAGCGGTTGATTTGATCAAGATTTGAGACATAAACCACCTTATTATAAATCGCGATCTAAAGTTATTACCGTACTAAACAACACGCAACATTTAAAAGGGACTGGCACGAGTTTTGTTCCGGGACTATCCTTAGTTCCATGGGTAATAAGGGAGAAAGGGACATAATAGACTCGTTTTATTATCACGACTACGTAGCCTAGATAATGCCTGTGTATAGGCTCATTGATTGATTGTGTAATTAAGTTCGAATAGTCTTATTATCTTGAGATTGATGGCTGGCTTTTGCGAACTGATAAGCCATACAAATAAAAACAATGTAGTTTCACTACAATGTAGGTAGGTACTGTCATAGACTAATTATTAATCTATGGTACCTACTATACACTTGTGGGGTTATTTCTTAGGTACAACCTGTGCGGATAAAGAATGGGATCAGAAATGGCGGCGCATCTATCCACTTCTCGCTCGCTGACTATTTGCGTCTATACTCGCACCCCACGAGTGCGAGTATAGACGCAAATAGTAGATGCGCCGCCATTTCTGATCCCATTCTTTATCCGCACAGGTTGTAATAGAAAAGTTTAGTGTGACGTATATTACCTAGAATATAATTTGCATTTTGAATTACATATTCGAAATTCAAATTAATCACCACGCTTGCCTAATGCGGATTGGTGATCAGAAACTCGAGCTATGTTTGAAAAATTCGAAACATACATTTTGCTTGACCACGGATTCGAGCCCAAGACCCCGAGATCACGGCCCGGTACTTAGACCACTAAACCAACAGGGTGTCCAACAAGATAATAATAGTCACTTAAAATGCCGGTGTTTAGTGTTTTATTAAGCTGCTGATTTTTTCGGGATCACTACGTAAATCTAACCATATTTTTCCATCTATTCATCTATAACACGCACGAAGTTGTCTTCAGCTTACATGCAATATATTCTAAAAAATGGACATTCAATTAGCCATACATACAGAGCCATCTGGAATGACGGTTTGTAACAATGTAAGCTCTGAAGCTTTCAGAAGTTTGGTTCCCGAGCACGATCTGGTTCCCTACATACATTTCGCGGAGCCAAACATAGAGGGCGCTGTACGATAAAATAATATCACAGTTTTGTTTTATTACTTCGTGGTTCAAGCAATATAAAATACATTATTAGTTTTGAACAAAAAAAGTGTCATACAAAACGTTCTCGGTTGTAATAAAATATCTGTAAGATGGCGTAACGTAGGCGTTTCGTGTAGTTTATCAAAACAATGAGTAAGATTGTTCTGTAATTACAACTGGGTTAAAATTCAACCATCAAAGCATAATATGGGCCCTATTTACTTCAGTTATGTGATATGTCGCTTAGGTAATCGCTATGAATAGAATTGATATTTTCTTTAAACAATATTTACTAAATAGGTAATTGATTGAAGAAGTGATCGTGACGTAAGTCTAACAACAGAAAGACAGGTTTTCCTAATCTGTGAAATTTCTTCCACGTTATCCTAAACATTAAGTTCTTTCATAAAGTTTTTTCGGCTGCTACTGTGTTGCCCATTGGAAACACTGATGTAACTCTGCCAATGTCGAGTGATTAAAGAGACACGTTTTTAATTACAAATCGACCGGAGATTTCTTAAAATAGTGGTGGGCCTAAGAAACTAGGCTTGATATCGTGTAAGAGATGACAGGCGTCTCATTAGCCTCACCCCCACCCAATGGGGGATGCATTCATATGAAATAATTCCAAAGCGACATTTTGTCATCTATCTGGAATGACATGCTAAAATCTGCTAGATGGTGTACTTATAGGACTTAGGTTAGGACATATACAATGTAATTGGTTATTTTTAAATGTGATCTGTCAAAATGTCCAAGTCGCGTTTTCCCAAGCGACAGCTCGCGTCCCAAAAATCCCCCCACCCTTGGGCTACCCCATTGTGATGGTTATGAGCCCGGGCTGGAAGCCCTGGCTGGTATCAGAGCTCTGAAATTTCAGCTGACGTATTTGTTTGGATTGTCTGACTCGGCTAACGGCAGACCTTAACACTCAATTTATATTTTAATTCCCGGCACCTAGACATACAATACATAGGTAATTCTTACACAACGTGGATGAAGATAGAGATAAATCTTTATTTATTATTATAAAAAGAAAAATCTTCCTTTACCTATTGCCTCTGCAAAATTACGAAGATAACATTTCAAGGTCTTTGTCAATACAAGAGCTAGTATGTCTCTAAAGAAACAGGCTGATAAGGTCCAAGGCTACTCGCTCAGCCGCCTGCATTATCTCGACGGGTAATTGGTATGCGCTGCTAATCAGCAGTTCAACTCACTGACAGTTATTTTCTTTTGATAATGTGGAACATTCAATCTTCACGTTAAAATTTACACTACAGCCCATTATCTCCCCACTTTTGGGAAATAGGCCTACGTTAAGTAGATACGAATACCACATCTCATTCATTGACCTGATTTCGTACTAAGTATCTAAAGCATTTGTTTGTCCAGTTTGGGGATCGAATCCATGACCCTTGGACGAGGCAGGGTCAATACCAAACGCGCCATCGGGTCAGTTCGGCTTTTGCAACATTGTACATGAAAATATTTGTGGTGGGTCATCAACTTAGTAACATCACAGTCTTTGGTAATTAGATAAAAATTCAGGAACTTAGGTAGGCGTAGAAGCATTTTGTTATATGTACCTACACAGATGTAACTAGTCATACATTTTGAAGAGAAATACGAGGGGACAAATACGTACCAACTTCATCTCGATTCCGTAATAATGACCACATGCCGGTAATTAGCAGTTTTATGTCTTAATTGCCGACAATTGAGATGAAGCAGGCAAGGCCTCGACACAAGTATGTATTATCTTCTTCATTTTTACCTAAGCAAATTATATTTGAAATTAATGGACACATTCTCTACTTCTCTCTTCTTATATAGAGCATTATATTAATCTATCGATAGAAGTAGTAGGTACCTAAGCTTTCTAATAGGTACGACCACCCGCACATTGCGCTACGCACACGTAAACGTTACCTTTTTTTAACAGACGCTAAACTTTAATGTTAAAGCAAAGATTGTTGTACTTTCGGTGTTTCCTTATCGGGTGAAGACATCAGATAACTAACTCGGGGGTTGCCAAACTGTACGCGTTTATACTTGGGTATATTTCTGTGCGTCCTGTGAAAAGTGGTACAAGTCGACTTATATCGAATTTGATTTTCTTCTTGCTCCTTAAATATACCTCTATTTTTCTGTCTGATCAGACATGCAAAAAATCCTCAATTTTTCCATCTGATCAGACAGAATAATAGAGGATTTTTTGTGATGAGGTAGCTAGCAAGAAGAAAATCAAATTCGATATAAGTCGACTTGTTCCACTTTTCACAGAACGCACAGATTTGTATCCGGTACAGAGTTGTAGCATACAAAAAGGTTCAGAACAAGATTTAACCATGAATATATCCCACAAGTAAGTTACTCAAGCTTAATTTAGAAATTGAACTCTCTTATCACAATCGTTAAAATCAGTTCAGAAAATTAAATGCATACGCGAGGCCGCGCGCTAGATTCCTGTAAAGAGAGTCCAGCGGTGTATGGCTGTATGATGTAATCGGTTAATAAATAAACCCACGCCCTCGGCGTATTCATGGCAACAAAAAGGCACCACGCGAGCTGCACACAATGCCGTCAGACAGAACGCAAGCGCAGCATTGCTGCTACCAAGCCAGGTTCCGAAGCTAATGGGTAAAAAACGGAACCCTATTCGTTTGTACACCCGTGTTTTTCTTGGACACTAGAAACATCAGTGGAGACTCAAGTGAGCTTGGGCTTCCGATACTTTCACTAATTGAGCGAAACACTGCACAGTCGCTCCTTCACGCCGGTTATTTGTGAGGTCGCGGTCGTAGTATCACTCCGGTTGAGCCGGCTCATTCATGCCAAAGCGTGGCCCTCCCACGTATACCTCTTACTTAGACTCCAGCCAAAGAGGCTTGTCGCATTAAAGTTACACTTTCGGCCAGGCACGAGACATAGTAACCCTCCTGTGAAATATCGGATATGACTGGGTCCTCCGCGGCGACTTCCCCCATGGCATGAGTGTTATCTGCTATGCAGATGACACTCTTGTCACTTTCGTGGGGGAAACTTTCAGCGACGCCGCTCTTCTCGCAGAGAGCGGCGGGGACCTGGTCGTGTATAGGATGCGCCTCCTCGGGCTGGTGAAGAAGTGAAGGTGGCACTGCAGAAGACCGAGGCCCTCTTCTTCCCCCGGCTTCGGCAGGGTCCTCCCTCCGGCGCTCATATCTGCATTGGAGGGACCCAGGTTGAAGTCAAGGCCGAGGAGCGTTATCTTGGGCTCTTGAAGGCAGCAAACGCGCTATCGTGGTTGCTGCCCAATTTAGGGGGGGACCAGGCTCCAAATGCCGGCGTCTTTACGCTGGCATTCTGCGGCCAATAGCGCTATACGGGGCGTCAGTCTGGTCAGACTCCCTCGCAAGACGGGAAAATATTCCCCTCTTGCGGAGGCCTCAGCGGGCGATAGCGCTGCGGGTCGCTCGAGCCTACCGAACGGTAGGTTTCGACGCGGCCTGTGTGCTCGCTGAGAACATCTTCATACATTTTCAGAGAATTATGTAACATTTGGCATGCCCAATTTTGACATTTATACATCAGGAGGACAAATCCTAATTACAAAAAATACATCATCATCATCATCATTTCAGCCAATAGACGTCCACTGCTGGACATAGGCCTCCCCCAATGTTCTCCACACAGATCGGTCCTGTGCCGCCCGCATCCAATGGATTCCCGCGATCTTCACCAGATCGTCGGTCCACCTTGTGGTGGGCCTGCCACGGCTGCGACTTCCTGTGCGTGGCCTCCACTCCAGGACCTTTCTGCCCCAACGGCCGTCTGTTCTCCTCGCTATGTGCCCTGCCCATTGCCACTTGAGGCATGCAATCCTTTGGGCTATGTATGTAACCTTAGTTCTCCTGCGGATCTCATCATTTCTGAAACGATCACGCAGGGAGACTCCGAGCATAGCTCTCTCCATTGCTCTCTGGGTGACTTTGAGCCTTCTTAATCGGCACATTGTAAGCGGCCACGTTTCGGTTCCGTATGTCATCACTGGCAACACACACGCATTGAAGACTTTCGTCTTGAGACACTGCGGTAGGTGGGCCGAAAATATGCTGCGTAGCTTCCCGAACGCTGCCCAGCCGAGTTGGATTCGTCGATCGACCTCTTTCTGGAAGTTGGACTTACCAAGCTGGACTTTTTGTCCGAGGTAGATGTACTCGTCTACAACTTCCAGTGTAGAGCTTCCAACCTTCACAAGAGTGGGTACGACATGGGAATTCGACATGATTTTCGTCTTGTCCATGTTCATTTTCAGACCCACTTGTTGGGAGACTCTACTGAGGTCGTCAAGCATTGTGCCTAGGTCTTCCAAGGTCTCAGCCATGACTACGATATCATCAGCGAATCGAAGGTGCGTCATGTACTCACCATTTACATTGATGCCAAGTCCATCCCAGTCCAGAAGTTTAAACACGTCCTCCAACAGAGTGGTGAACAGTTTCGGCGATATAACGTCACCCTGTCTCACACCTCGCCGGAGAGGAATGGGTTTTGATTCCTGGTCCTGAAGACGGACTGACATTGTGGCGTTTCCGTACAATGACTGCAACACTTGTATGTATCGGTAGTCTATTCGGCACCTTTGAAGAGACTGTAGCACGGCCCAGGGGGTCTAATTTGAAGTTAACTTTGAGACTCAACCAAACGTATTTGACGACGTTTCCTAATTTGAAGTGAACATTGCGTCGGTTGAACTCAACCGAAACTCTTTTGACACATCTCGCCTCAAACCCTAATTTGAAGACACCAATGCTCAACCAAAATATCGTATTTGACATTTCTTGTCTCGCGTCTTTATGTCAAAATTCACGATAGCTCGAAAGGTGTTTTGGTTCGGTTGAATGGATTTATGGTGTATTAAAAAAGGATCTTTATGTCTTTGTAAATAAGGTCCAATGACTTACATATCAATAAAGATTAGTTTAAAGCGGAGTTTCTTGGTATAAAATGTTAAAATTGCTATACCTATATAGATGATTATGAATACATAGAGTACTTAGGTACTTTTAATGCTAAATCAAAGTTTTAATTTATGAATCCCAGTACTTACGTTTAAATATGTAAATTAATTTACATTAAGTGCCTATTTACCTACTTACTGAGAATTTTTGTAGATTTATGCCAGTGAGAATATGTATAGTATAGTTCAATGATTTATGCAGATTTAAGTAAGTAAGTATACTAAGTACCTACCTAGTGGTGTAGGCTTCTTATAGATAAACTAGATTCACTAAGTAATTAGTCTTTTTCTGCGACTAAGTACATTGTATTCTTCAAACTTAATCTTATCACTTCAAAAGTTTGAAACTTTTGATGGTTTAATTAGGTATTATTTATATAGGCTTTTGACTCAATTAGGTATTAATCCACCAAAGTACAAAGTGAAATACATTTTGAGGGTTTTAACCATTTGCAAGCCTCAATTATGTATTACAAGAGGCAATAATTTTGCCTAAGTTCCTACTTTGTCTACATTACAAGTATACGTAATAAGTTTTCTCTTTCCTTAAAAAGTAGGTATACCTACCTACTTACCTTTGTGTTAGGTTCCTACACAACTATTTAAGTACCTAGTTATCTACTTATAAATTTTACAATTTTGGGGTAATTTTGGATATCCATTAAAGATTACACAGTACCAACCAGTTAAACTTATGTTTAACTGGTTTAATACATTTGCTCCACTATTAGTTAGTGAATTTCAATATATCCCATAGAATATTTCACAACATCACATAAGTACATTGATCTGACTCCGAGATAGGTAGCTCCAGCACCCGTGTTACGGATATCATAGTCCACAGTGGGATTACAAATATATACATATAATACTTTTCTTTTGTAAGAACATACTAATACATAGAAAACACCCAGACCAATACAAACAGACATATACATGCACACAAATGTTTGTACTGTATGGGGATCGAACCAGCAACCCTTGAACCAAAGCCATCGTTCACTACCACTATTCCAAAAGCCCTGTTAACACTCATGCGATTAACATACTAATTAACAGGAGAGCAGTACGTAAGGAATGAAAAAAACAACAAAGTACATGTGATGGAATCATTTATTAAAATAAATAATAAAAGATACAATAATGTTATCCTATTTTAAGAAGAAACTATGTACACACACATATTTTGTATTCTTTCTGTGCAATAAAGGATGTCTATCTATCTATCTTCACACACCCACTTAGTATTAATTAATAACCTTTAACTATTTACAAATAAAACAACGCCCCATTGTCTAATGGTTTAAGACGGTTCTGACGATGGCCCTGTGGCCATGATCTCGGGGTCATGGGTTCGATTCCCGGGTCGAGCAAAGGTATGTTTTGAATTTTCCGAACATAGTTCGGCTTTGTGATCACTAATCCGCATTTGGCAAGAGTGATGATTAAGCCTAATCCCATCATAGTAGCGATGACTTGATTTCTATGATGGGGGTCTTAGCCCTTCAAAGGGAATAATTAAGCTGATACTTTACTTTATTTACATAATAAATGATGACTGAATGATGCTTGTCCATAGGTACTTATCAGTTGAATTATAACAAACTATTTTCAGCAAATAATTAACTTCGTTTAGCAACGAAGCCCGGAGTACTGGAACTGGGTATGTTTCTTCTAGCGGAGATCTGTGCAATGCTGGTAGATATTCTGCAATAATCATAAAGGAGTTTTCAATAAAATAAATAAATACCTAATAATAAAAGTATTTTTATTGCTCTCTCATACAAAAAACTGTTGGTAGGTACATAGGTATTTCGATTACAATCATACTTATTAAGTAAATAAAAACAAGCTATTTAATTTTAGATTGGAAATAATGTAAAAAATAAACTCAAATGCATATTTCTACCAACGAGCTCCATATGCACTTAAGATTACTTGAATAAGTTTCTGTAACATGTAACCATGATTAATTTGGTGTGGTTCCCCCGGTCTAAGGGTTGTTAAGGTCAGACGGCAGTCCCTTCATAGTAATTGCCAGACTCGCCAAATCCTCGATCATGGCTCACGGTACACTGGCCTCCAAAATCATGGTTCTGGACCACCAACCAAGAATAACACTGCAAGGATTTGACAACCCATTTGGAACGGTAGTGAATGCTGCCTTTGTTCCAACCCGCAACGGATTCAATCCCCGCACAGTACAAACATTTGTGTGCATGAACATGTCTGTTTGTATTGGTCTGGGTGTTTTCTATGTATTATTAGTATGTATTTATTAAAGAAAAGTATTATATGCATATATTTGTAATCCCACTGTTGATTCTGATATCCGTAACACAGGTGCTTGAGGTACCTATCTCGGAGTCAGACCAATGTATGTGATGTTGTGAAATATTTATTTATAAGGATTACACTTTTGTATACATGTTTCAAACAATTATATTATCTTTATCTTAATGTTTTTTCTTTCAGTAAGGAAATTAGTTATAGCACAGATATTATAGTTTCTATACAGTTAAATAACTTTTTGTTATTTTGATTACCTCCGGTGAGATGTTCACTTTTTTCAACTCATTCTCCAACAGTCATTCTAGCTCAGCTTTCTATTACAGTTTGGTCCAATGGAGAACTTTGATGTCTTGTTTACTGAAATATTTAATTACAAATGGTTAAATTATAGAAATGATGTTTCAAAGTTGTTCTTTCTAAAGTGTAAATTGGAATAGTCATCATCATCAGCCCATTTAAGTCCCCACTGCTGGGGCACGGGCCTTCCTCAGTCACATGAGGGGTAATTGCCATATTCACCACGCTTGGCAGACGGGTTGGCGAGGGTTTTGATATAAATGCAGAGTTTTCCATGTCTGGGTGCTGATGATCATGCCAGCAGCTTTACCTTATTGGCCTTTTACGACACCTCGGTAAGAGTGAGGATGGCCTATTCTACTCCGTGGCCGAATGGTCCCCGGCAGAGTAAAATTAATAACAAATAAACTTATTTAGGTAGGATTATGCGACTAACCTAACTTATACTTGATTTTACTTAAGAAAGTAGAGTCTTTAGATAACTACAGAACTTGTATATAAGCATAATACTAATGTACATACGCTTTCAAACAATTTTACATTATTTTAAATTATGTATTGAGATTGCATATTTATCGTACGTACATACTTATGTCAATAATTTACAAGTTTTTTTCTAATGTTTCACAGATGGCCACAGATAACTATATGGGCTATGATGTAGAAAAATAGCAAGCTGTCAGATTTTTAAAAATATTTTAACATTTTAATGTTTTTATTATTTAAAATCTTTCTTTCAAACACATTAAATAATAGTCCTTTAATTTAAAAAGTCAAATATCTTTTATTCTTTAAAAAAAATATTGTTAATTATAAATAAAATCAATTCAATTGGTTTTATTTGATGTGGGTCTTTCGGCGACACTATCATCGCGAATATCATTCATTCACGAGAGTCTATGGTCGGATCCGTACGAAAGTGTCCCATACGATGGTATTTCAAATTGCCAAACTAAACTACAATTGATTGACTGTCGGCTCGATCGAACGATCGTACGTGGTAACTTGAAATTAGACCCCCAGGGGGTCTAATTTGAAGTTAACTTTGAGACTCAACCAAACGTATTTGACGACGTTTCCTAATTTGAAGTGAACATTGCGTCGGTTGAACTCAACCGAAACTCTTTTGACACATCTCGCCTCAAACCCTAATTTGAAGACGCCAATGCTCAACCAAAATATCGAATTTGACATTTCTTGTCTCGCGTCTTTATGTCAAAATTCACGATAGCTCGAAAGGTGTTTTGGTTCGGTTGAATGGATTTATGGTGTATTAAAAAAGGATCTTTATGTCTTTGTAAATAAGGTCCAATGACGTACATATCAATAAAGATTAGTTTAAAGCGGAGTTTCTTGGTATAAAATGTAAAAATTGCGATACCTATATAGATGATTATGAATACATAGAGTACTTAGGTACTTTTAATGCTTAATCAAAGGTTTCATGTATGAATCTCAGTACTTACGTTTAAATATGTAAATTAATTTACATTAAGTGCCTATTTACCTACTTACTGAGATTTTTTGTAGATTTATGCCAGTGAGAATATGTATGGTATAGTTCAATGATTTATGCAGATTTAAGTAAGTAAGTATACTAAGTACCTACCTAGTGGTGTAGGCTTCTTATAGATAAACTAGATTCACTAAGTAATTAGTCTTTTTCTGCGACTAAGTACATTGTATTCTTCAAACTTAATCTTAACAGTTCAAAAGTTTGAAACTTTTGATGGTTTAATTAGGTATTATTTATATAGGCTTTTGATTCAATTAGGTATTAATCCACCAAAGTACAAAGTGAAATACATTTTGAGGGTTTTAACCATTTGCAAGCCTCAATTATGTATTACAAGAGGCAATAATTTTGCCTAAGTTCCTACTTTGTCTACATTACAAGTATACGTAATAAGTTTTCTCTTTCCTTAAAAAGTAGGTATGCCTACCTACTTACCTTTGTGTTAGGTTCCTACATAAGTATTTAAGTACCTAGTTATCTACTTATAAATTTTACAATTTTGGGGTAATTTTGGATATCCATTAAAGATTACACAGTACCAACCAGTTAAACTTATGTTTAACTGGTTTAATACATTTGCTCCACTATTAGTTAGTGAATTTCAATATATCCCATAGAATATTTCACAACATCACATATGTACATTGATCTGACTCCGAGATAGGTAGCTCAAGCACCCGTGTTACGGATATTATAGTCCACAGTGGGATTACAAATATATACATATAATACTTTTCTTTTGTAAAAACATACTAATACATAGAAAACACCCAGACCAATACAAACAGACATGTACATGCACACAAATGTTTGTACTGTATGGGGATCGAACCAGCAACCCTTGAACCAAAGCCATCGTTCACTACCACTGTTCCAAAAGCCCTGTTAACACTCATGCGATTAACATACTAATTAACAGGAGAGCAGTACATAAGGAATGAAAAAAACAACAAAGTACATGTGATGGAATCATTTATTAAAATAAATAATAAAAGATACAATAATGTTATCCTATTTTAAGAAGAAACTATGTACACACACATATTTTGTATTCTTTCTGTGCAATAAAGGATGTCTATCTATCCATCTTCACACACCCACTTAGTATTAATTAATAACCTTTAACTATTTACAAATAAAACAACGCCCCATTGTCTAATGGTTTAAGACGGTTCTGACGATGGCCCTGTGGCCATGATCTCGGGGTCATGGGTTCGATTCCCGGGTCGAGCAAAGTTTTGAATTTTCCGAACATAGTTCGGGTTTGTGATCACTAATCCGCATTTGGCAAGAGTGATGATTAAGCCTAATCCCATCATAGTAGCGATGACTTGATTTCTATGATGGGGGTCTTAGCCCTACAAAGGGAATAATTAAGCTGATACTTTACTTTATTTACATAATAAATGATGACTGAATGATGCTTGTCCATAGGTACTTATCAGTTGAATTATAACAAACTATTTTCAGCAAATAATTAACTTCGTTTAGCAATGAAACCCGGAGTGCCGGAACTGGGTATGTTTCTTCTAGCGGAGATCTGTGCAATGCTGGTAGATATTCTGCAATAATCATAAAGGAGTTTTAAATAAAATAAATAAATACCTAATAATAAAAGTATTTTTATTGCTCTCTCATACAAAAAACTGTTGGTAGGTACATAGGTATTTCGATTACAATCATACTTATTAAGTAAATAAAAACAAGCTATTTAATTTTAAAATGGAAATAATGTAAAAAATAAACTCAAATGCATATTTCTACCAACGAGCTCCATATGCACTTAAGATTACTTGAATAAGTTTCTGTAACATGTAACCATGATTAATTTGGTGTGGTTCCCCCGTTTATGGGTTGTTAAGGTCAGACGGCAGTCCCTTCATAGTAATTGCCAGACTTGCCAAATCCTCGATCATGGCTCACGGTACACTGGCCTCCAAAATCATGGTTCTGGACCACCAACCAAGAATAACACTGCAAGGATTTGACAACCCATTTGGAACGGTAGTGAATGCTGCCTTTGTTCCAAGGGTTGCGGGTTCAATCCCCGCACAGTACAAACATTTGTGTGCATGAACATGTCTGTTTGTATTGGTCTGGGTGTTTTCTATGTATTATTAGTATGTATTTATTAAAGAAAAGTATTATATGCATATATTTGTAATCCCACTGTTGATTCTGATATCCGTAACACAGGTGCTTGAGGTACCTATCTTGGAGTCAGACCAACGTATGTGATGTTGTGAAATATTTATTTATAAGGATTACACCTTTGTATACATGTTTCAAACAATTATATTATCTTTATCTTAATGTTTTTTCTTTCAGTAAGGAAATTAGTTATAGCACAGATATTATAGATTCAGTTAAATAACTTTTTGTTATTTTGATTACCTCCGGTGAGATGTTCACTTTTTTCAACTCATTCTCCAACAGTCATTCTAGCTCAGCTTTCTATTACAGTTTGGTCCAATGGAGAACTTTGATGTCTTGTTTACTGAAATATTTAATTACAAATGGTTAAATTATAGAAATGATGTTTCAAAGTTGTTCTTTCTAAAGTGTAAATTGGAATAGTCATCATCATCAGCCCATTTAAGTCCCCACTGCTGGGGCACGGGCCTTCCTCAATCACATGAGGGGTAATTGCCATACTCACCACGCTTGGCAGACGGGTTGGCGAGGGTTTTGATATAAATGCAGAGTTTTCCATGTCTGGGTGCTGATGATCATGCCAGCAGCTTTACCTTATTGGCCTTTTACGACACCTCGGTAAGAGTGAGGATGGCCTATTCTACTCCGTGGCCGAGTGGTCCCCGGCAGAGTAAATTTAAAAGGCGAAAGTTTGTTTGGATGGATGTATGGATGTTTGTTCCTCTTTCACGCAAAAACTACTAAACGGATTTTAATGAAACTTTACAGTAATGTAGCTTATAGATCAGAATAACACATAGCCTATAATTTATAAAGATATTGTGTGAACGCAGACGAAGTCGCGGGCAAAAGCTAGTAACAAATAAACTTATTTAGGTAGGATTATGCGACTAACCTAACTTATACTTGATTTTACTTAAGAAAGTAGAGTCTTTAGATAACTATAGAACTTGTATATAAGCATAATACTAATGTACATACGCTTTCAAACAATTTTACAATATTTTAAATTATGTATTGAGATTGCATATTTATCGTACGTACATACTTATGTCAATAATTTACAAGTTTTTTTCTGTTTCACAGATGGCCACAGATAACTATATGGGCTATGATGTAGAAAAATAGCAAGCTGTCAGATTTTTAAAAATATTTTAACATTTTAATGTTTTTATTATTTAAAATCATTCTTTCAAACACATTAAACAATAGTCCTTTAATTTAAAAAATCAAATATCTTTTATTCGTTAAAAAAAATATTGTTAATTATAAATAAAATCAATTCAATTGGTTTTATTTGATGTGGGTCTTTCGGCGACACTATCATCGCGAATATCATTCATTCACGAGAGTCTATGGTCGGATCCGTACGAAAGTGTCCCATACGATGGTATTTCAAATTGCCAAACTAAACTACAATTGATTGACTGTCGGCTCGATCGAACGATCGTACGTGGTAACTTGAAATTAGACCCCCAGGTCTCGACAGAGTCGAAGGCTTTCTCATAGTCCACAAACGCTAAGCATAATGGCAGGTTATACTCTTCGGTCTTCTGTATAACCTGCCGCAGCGTATGTATGTGGTCTATAGTGCTAAAGCCTTTTCGAAATCCGGCTTGTTCGGGAGGCTGGAAGTCGTCGAACCTGCGTGCGAGACGAATCGTCATAACTCTCGAAAACAGCTTATATATGTGGCTCAGCAGCGTGATAGGCCTGTAATTCTTCAATTGGGATTTGTCACCCTTTTTGAAGAAAAGCCTCACCACGCCAGAGTGCCACGCTTTGGGTGTCTTTCCCTCAGTGATGATGGAGTTGAAAAGCCTCTGAAGGGCTTTCAGGACAGGTCGTCCACCTGCTTTCAGAAGCTCCGCTGTGACTCCATCATCACCCGGTGCCTTACCGTTCTTAAGCTGTTTGAGAGCTATGCTAATCTCGTATAGGCTGACGTCCGGGATATCTTCGGTGTAGTGCCGGGTTAATTTGGCTCTGCGCTCAACGGCCTGAATGACAGGTGTGCATGATGTCGCGTAAAGCTGTCCATAAAAGTTTTCAATCTCATCCAAAAGTTCTGGGCGTGACGTGACGATTCTGCCATCCTCTGTTTTCAGCTTGGTCAGCAAGCTCTCTCCAATAGCCAGGTCTCTGGCGAACACTTTGGAGCCTTTGTTCCGCTCTATAGCCTCTTTAATACGTTCCGTATTAAATCGGCGTATGTCCCGGGTCAGGCACTTGGAGATGCGCTTGCTGAGCTGCCGTCGTTGACGAGCTTCATCAGAGGTTTGCAGAACCATTTTCCGCCTTTCCTCCATTAACTTTAGAGTTCGCTCCGAGATTTTACTGGCTTTTTTCGTACGGCTAGGTCTGAAGACCTTTGCACCCGCCGTAAGAACAGCTTTCACGAGCCTGTCATTATATATGTCCACGTCTGAGCAGCTCTCTAGGCAATCGAAGCGATTTTCCAGCTCGAGTTGAAAGCTCTCGGGGTTTTGAATCTGGATGGCTACAGGGCGGAGCGTAGATTTTATCAGTCGATACCTTTCGGATGTAACGTGTAGATTCAAAGTGCCTCTTACCATTCGGTGATCACTTCCAGTGTTCACCGAATTGATCACTGAGACATCATTGAATATCCGGGTCTTGGTAGACATGATGAAGTCAATCTCATTTTTTGTAGCGCCATCCGGACTTTCCCAGGTCCACTTACGATGCAGCCTTTTTTTAAAGAAGGAGTTCATCATGTAGAGTCCCTCCCTCTCCATATACTCGGCTAGCATTCGACCTCGGTGGTTCCGGATTCCAGATCCAAATTGCCCCACTTTCGACTCCTCATCGCCCTTTTTGCCTAGACTTGCGTTGAAATCTCCCATGACAACAGTGTAGTGAGTATTGGAAGTATGTATTGCCCGAGAGATATCCTCATACATTACTTCCACTTCCTCGTCGGGGTGTGTCGAGGTCGGGGCGTAAACCTGTATTACCTTTAACGAATACCGTTTGGTAATTCTGAGTGTAAGGTACGCCACCCTATTCGACACACTTCCGATTTGTACAATGTTGTTCACGAGGGACTTGTGGACAATAAACCCGACTCCACCTTTGGACAGTTCTTCGCCCTCCCGGAAATAAAGCAGATTCTCGGATTTAAGGATCATCGTATCCTCGCCCTGTCGTCGGACTTCGGATAATCCTACAATACTCCAGCGAATTCTGCTTAATTCTTCCTCTAGTTCCAGCAGCTTCTCTTCGGTCCGCAGTGTGCGTGTGTTGTACGTTGCCAGGGCCAAGGTTGTTTGACGGTAGGTATTTGCCACCCGGGGATTCTTGGCACCCCTGGTCCCGGCGCCTCGCCCGCTTCCGTCATCGCCGGCTCGGCCTCCGGTACCACCGGGCACTTGGGGCCTTTTGTTGATTTTAGAAATCATAGGGGGGGTTTGGGCCTACACCCACCACGCTGGCCCAGTGCGGGTTGGTGGGGAACGCCAGAGCCTCGTCTGTTGTGCAGCAGGGTGCGCCACGTGCAGGTGAGGTCGACTTAGGCCCCGTTGGATATTGGGCGGGACCCCTTACACCCCTGACACAAAAAATATAGCAAAATATTATTTATTTCCCCGGCACTTTCATATTTGGACCAAAAATATATGAAAGTCCGAGGATCTCCTTTGGTACCTATTACCAAAGAATGGACTTAGCATTGATGGATAGGTATAATGGAGCCAGATATAATACAACACCGCTTGATAGTAAGTGATAAGAATATTAACCTATTTAGGTACATATTTGAATTGGTTTAACAAGTTGTAAAACGTTCATAATTTTTTTATCTATATTCATGTCATAATCTTAAAATCAAAAGTAAACACATTTTGACATGCTTTATTATAATATAGATAGCTTAAAAGAAAATTAAAAAGTTAGGGTGTTGCACAATGACAATATTAGGATAAAGTTATCATCATCATTTATACAGTCAATAAAGTTACGAATTGACACTATAAAATACTGCGATACCAAAAAGCACCCTACAAAATGCACGCGCAATGTTCGTCGCACAGGACAGTAGTTGACTTTTTTTATTTATTTTTGTAATCAAAAGACCTCTTAATGATAGAAACATCCTTGAAAGAATTACTTGATTCACATTTTAACTGACAAACCTGACATATCACAACTTTGAAATCACATTATTTTGGGAAAATCCAAAACGCTCCATACAAATGCATTTCATTAGAATTTTGTATGGTAGCTATATCAAATGTTTCGTTTATGTCAATAGTTGGTGCAAACTGTATGGGTTATTCAATGGTATAATTACTTTTTAATAATTTCATACCTTTAAAATGGACTTGCCCATGAATCTTTGAATGACCATAAAACCGGCTAGACGTTATAATTTTAATTGAGATTTTTTGCTATTGGCACATAATTACCTATATTTTGATAAAATATTTATATTTTGTAAAATCTCGAGTTTAGTCACATACCCTATTGAAATATTTACCTTTCGTCGATTTACTGCTTTGAGAAATTGACACTATAAAATACCTGCGACACCTAAAGCACCTTACAACATGCGCGCGCAATGTTCGTCGCAAAGGTAATTAAAATGTTTACCTTTCGTCTATTCGATTACTGCTTTGAGAACTGCCATTTCTTCGTAATCATAATTCTATGTTCGTAAATAATTTTTGTTTGCCAAAAATGTCTGAATTTGAGAGTGATTTTGAGAATTTGGCTTCACCGAAAATCTCAGAAAGAGCATCATTATTATATTACAGTTTGTGATAGTCATTAAAGAGATTACTATAATTCGCCGATGTGTTATTGAGAATAAGTAGGTAGTCACCAGTCGAAGTCAGTCAAAGTCACAGTCACGGTGTTTTACGTTTTATCGACCTGCGTATTCAGCGGATATCACTCTAAATCAATCGCCGGTTTTAAGACTATTAGACCCAAGTAAGTTGTCACGCCAACCCGTCTGCCAAGCGTGGTGAGTATGGCAATTACCCCTCATGTGATTGAGGGAGGCCCGTGCCCCAGCAGTGGGGACTTAAATGGGCTGATGATGATGAAGTTGTCACGAGATAACACACCCGACACAATAGCAGTGTTAAAAACGATACAATCCAAAGATTATTATTATTAGGATCACTTTGGGGCACTTCACCGCACAAATAAACACCAAATGTGTACACTAAAAACAACTATAACTAAGTTAAAACCTTTGATTTTATCAGCCCATGCGGCTTGTTTTAGGCCTACCCGCCGAATCCTCTGATTTTTAATTCGGCGAACTAGTCTGACACGTGTCAATGTGTCATTCGCATACATTTTTGCTACTTTTACAGATGCAAAGTGTCAAAATGTATGCGGACTTGACGTTTGCTGCTGTCAGTTTAGTTCGCCGAATTAAAAATCAGAGTTTAGGTATGCTTGTCAAAAGTGTTTCCCTATGATTTCTTATTAGATACAGTAGTGTATGAGACTGCACATAGCTACCTGGCCTAGGTATTAAAACTCTCGAGAATTCTAATGAAAAAACTCGCCACGGCTCGCGCGTGTTTTAATAACCCTCATGTGACCGTCACATAATTACTGTTATCATGCCTTGATTAATTGAGTTAATCTAAGTATCATGCACATAGAAGCGAATTAATTTTTAGGTCGAATCTTTTACTCGTAACGTAATGCTAAATCTTTTATATATGGAACACAATTTGTTCTTTGAATCTTCAAAGATCTTAGCTTTCTTTTTACTACCGCTTTACGTTAATTATCATCATTTGGTACAGAAATGTTCATTCATTTAAATTCATAATCTCGCAGGACATCATCATAACCAACATTTGGAATACCCGTATAACGACGGAGAATATACCTGTCGCATCCAAACAAAGGAGACACAACGCGTGTGAAAAGGAGGGTAACACTGATACGGTCATACCGACAGGTTCGTTGTAGGCCACCTGGATGCGTGTAGCACATGAACAAATAAGGGAGATCGAAATGGCGACCATTTGGAGAAGCCTATATCCAGCAGTGGACTGTAATGCAACTGGCTGTAATGGGCTGGTACGTAAACTACTATACCAAAAGGGCGTATCAACGCCTTTGCCCTGCAGTGGGACAGTTTATAGGCTGATTAAAAAAAAACAAAAGGGCGTTTGAAGGTATATTTCCTAAATACAGAGATGCGTGTGCGGATATAAACCTACAGCTTCCCGAATAAAGGGCTCAAGTTATCCACTGAGTTACGTCTACTTTACACTGCGTCAGCAATTTTAATTAGTTCATATCTTGCGTCATCGATTGCGAATAAGTCTGAATGATTCATCTTTAAACCACTCGTAATCATTAATCCAAATAGCAATCGTAGTGTGCAAAAGATACTGTAGTACAGTCAGTCTAGTACACTAATAAGTATACAACCTCATTCTAATGTGAACCTTATTGTTTCACCTTAAGAGTCGAGGTGTTAACATTTCATTGCAGGCGAGTAGTTAGAGCCAACTACCAATATTGTGATAGGGCCATGGAGGATTATATTTAAATTATATATGGAACACAATTTGTTCTTTGAATCTTCAAAGATCTTAGCTTTCTTTTTACTACCTCTTTACGTTAATTATCATCATTTGGTACAGAAATGTTCATTCATTTAAATTCATAATCTCGCAGGACATCATCATAACCAACATTTGGAATACCCGTATAACGACGGAGAATATACCTGTCGCATCCAAACAAAGGAGACACAACGCGTGTGAAAAGGAGGGTAACACTGATACGGTCATACCGACAGGTTCGTTGTAGGCCACCTGGATGCGTGTAGCACATGAACAAATAAGGGAGATCGAAATGGCGACCATTTGGAGAAGCCTATATCCAGCAGTGGACTGTAATGCAACTGGCTGTAATGGGCTGGTACGTAAACTACTATACCAAAAGGGCGTATCAACGCCTTTGCCCTGCAGTGGGACAGTTTATAGGCTGCAGTGGCGAAGAGTCCATACAACCCGATTCCCGTCGGCTTCCCTTACGAAAAATCGAATCTATGGGCCAACGATATTTTTATCTGTTAAATTCACTTAGTGTCACACTTACATAGTTCAAATAGTTTGAATTATAGACTTAACGCCTACAAAATTTGATGAGCAACGCAAATAATGCAGGTGGCAAGCCGGTAAAATACCGAGTTACTTCTTCATACTACAAATTCTCATACTGAGCATCTGTACTTTTCATTTATGTGTATAGATCGTCATGTTCCGTCTCGTTTTAGCACGTGCAAATTTACTAAGAAATAACTCGATGCCTATCGGCTTGTTATAGAGATAGGATAATTAGCAACGCACAGGTGCAAGCGAGAAAGAAGAAAAATTATAATGATTCCGAATTAAGAATGAATGTAGCACGGTATTAAATCATGACAGGAGCGTACTATATTTTTATTTCCCTTGCTTTTTAGTTTTTATTTAATGGCGGATAATGCTAATTGTAAACAACTTGTTGCTTTCGTTTTGTCGAATTTTATTTGTTTTGGTGTTGAATTGTGGTGAATTGGATTAATTTTTGTATTGTGTGTTGTGCTGAAGTCATCTTAATGTCGGTCGTCGGTTAAAAATGTCATTAATACTGATATATGGTTGTCGCACAGATTATTTGCTATCGAACAAGACTTCGTTCTCTAAGTTTTGAAAACAAAACACATGTAGTAAAATTAGGCCGCGCCAATCAAAATATTTTTTTTCGACTTTAACATATGACCGTGGGATAGCCACGCATCGGCATGAATGGGCCGTTCGATCGTAGTGGTACCACGACCTCACAGAAAACCGGCGTGAAGCAGCACTGTACTGTGTTTCGCTGCGTGAGTGGGGGTACCGGAGGTCCAAGTCGGGGGAAAGTGGGGTTTAAAGGTTGGCAGCGCACTTGTGACTCCAATGATGTCACGGGTATCCATGGGCATGCTGAGCATTTTGGTAAGTTATATTCCGGCTTCCCTTTTGAAAATATTCACCCTTCGCCACTGATAGGCTGATTAAAAAAAAACAAAAGGGCGTTTGAAGGTATATTTCCTAAATACAGAGATGCGTGTGCGGATATAAACCTACAGCTTCCCGAATAAAGGGCTCAAGTTATCCACTGAGTTACGTCTACTTTACACTGCGTCAGCAATTTTAATTAGTTCATATCTTGCGTCATCGATTGCGAATAAGTCTGAATGATTCATCTTTAAACCACTCGTAATCATTAATCCAAATAGCAATCGTAGTGTGCAAAAGATACTGTAGTACAGTCAGTCTAGTACACTAATAAGTATACAACCTCATTCTAATGTGAACCTTATTGTTTCACCTTAAGAGTCGAGGTGTTAACATTTCATTGCAGGCGAGTAGTTAGAGCCAACTACCAATATTGTGATAGGGCCATGGAGGATTATATTTAAATTTATTGTATTTGCTAGCTGTGTGTACGTACTATAATGTATTATAATTAGTATAATGTTCAATATTCACGCTCAGTAGCGTTAATTTTTTCAAGAACATAGTTGAACATGTACAAGTTAATTGGTTTTGATAATGTAAAATATTACTTACCTATCTTATTATTATTGAAATCGAAAACGGGTAGGAGACTATATAATTACATATCTATACATGATCAGTGAAAATTACTGTTTAGCTATACGGTTTTTGAGATAGGTTTTTCAAATTAATTCGTTTGATATGCTATGAGCACTTATTACCGTTCATAAATTTGTCAGAGTAATATCTGTTGCACAGAAAATTATGTTTAAATGTGAGATCAGAAAGTTCAGATTTGCTTACGTAGCAACATTGATTCCTTTGATGTAAAGAAAATTTAAAGAAGGTTGGTAGATCTTTTTAAATCGGTATGTTGGTATAACTGATTCTACTATTTTGGTACAGAACTCTAAAAATCCTTTCAGGAGGTTCTATGATACGATACACCGAAATTTATTACAATTAGCCTGTACACCGCAGAACAACTGGGTAACTTTAGACTCGAGGTACTCTCTATTATATTAGGCTAACTTACTATTACTTCAAAAGAAGAGCGTACTCCTTTATAAAAAGGCCGGCAACACATTAGCGATCTCTCTGATATCTCGGATGTTCAGTGCTGCATTGATTACTTTCCATCAGGTGACCCGCTTGCTCGTTTGTCGCCTCTAGCATAAAAAGAACACAATAGTGTTACCAGTGACTAGACGGACTTCCTACAGGAATACAATGAAGCGATCTGATTTACGTTATTTGGGCATATCGCGATGGCACAAAGGCTATTATGGCAGCGATTAAGCTTCGGAACGAATGGATTAGAGGTCAAATTATTGGACGTTATAGTGTCGGGGACAGTTAGGGCGCTTCAACTCGGCTACAGAGCAGTTGTCATAGGTTAGTGCCCTTGGCAAGAATAATAACAGTTCTTTAAGGTGACGTGTAGGGCACACTAGCGACGCCAATGCAAGTAACCGGATACCGGATAAACCGGAACTATTTTAGACAATTTCGGGTTTACAACCTCTCGGCAGACACTTATATTATTAATTAAATAACCATGCACAAATGTTGGGTCCGTTTTTGTACGCGAAAAATTGATTCACGCCAAAAGCGGCCACTTTTGGCGGTAATCCACAATTCGAGTGCAAAAGCAGACTAAACAGTTAACTTTAAGTATTCAATAAATATTATAAGTGTTTGCCGAGAGGTTGTAACCCCGAAATTGTCTACAATAGATCCGGTTTAGCAGCTAAAAATTAAAATCGATTGGCGTCGCTGGTGTGCCCTACCCGTCACCTTAGACGACCATTTAATTTCCCATAGAATCGGTACAACACTACATTGTAACGACCAAAGCATCCAGTTACATTACGACCAAACATATCAATCGAAACGCGGCGGGTAACATCAACAAAATAGGTTGGCGTGTGAAGCAGGAAGCTAGTCGCTTCGCGGTATCGCTCGCTGGGGAGATAGCGCTTCCTGAGTTCTCTGCGTTTTTCACGTCCGCAGTCAATGTACAGGAATGATCCCCACGGTCGTACGCTGGTACGGCCATGTCCTACGAAAACCGGACAGTTACGTGGAAATCAACAGTCTGGCCATGCCGCCACCGCCGGGTATCGATAGAAGAGTTAGACCCAAAGGTAGGCTTGACTTCGTAAATGATGATATTCGTGTCAATAAACTAATCAGTAGGGATACACAACCGTGCGCAGTGGAGGAGTCGAAGTAGGAAAGCGGACCCCGTGCTCTAAAGCGACTGGGACGGGAGCGACTGGGACTTGGGACGCAACCGGGACAACGCGCTAAGATGCGCTTCCTAAAAGTAACAATTAGTAATTCATAATAAGTTCATCTCAAAAAATTGCTAATACTTTCCTTATGTAAAGTATTTGTAGGTCACTTTAAAAAAAAACACTTTGCAACCAATATAAATCACTTGGCGGCGCTAGTATCGTCGCGAGTCTCAGAATTTTCTAGTTACTTCTAAAAAGATACTGACGCTAGAAAGACAGAGATCACAGTCCTATGAGCTACATTACCCATAATTAAATTTATTAATTCGAGGTATAAGGCTATCAGATTACTACTATCAGGCAAATTTTTTTTTAGTCACTATTCGTTAATCAGTAATCATCACACTACAGGAAAATAATCTATTTGCCTTTTTTCGAAGAAATTATACACTTATTATTTATGTGTAACTCCTTACTAAGTTATTTTGCACCTCAGAAAAGAAGATTGAATATCAGTTCTGAGCAGGAGCCCAATTCTCGTGCTCGTGATATTTTGAAAACATGACGGATATCACCTAAAAACCAAACAAAAAAACTATGTTTTAGTGATATATGTTGTATGGAATCGAATGTCACGATCACGAGAATTGGGCTCCATGACTACTGACAGTAAAAATCTGATAGCCTTATAGTTATAGCTCAGGAATTGATAAATAGATTTGTTTCCTATTGATATTTTTACATCTACCAATTCAATATCAAACTCTATAAAGTGGTAAGCTATTAAATTATTGAATTCTCAAATAATGGCAATTTGTTTTTACTACCTCATAAACTTTATCGCGAGACTATAACCTGGCGTAAATTAGTCTAGAAACATTAAATCTAGCCTTGTTATAAGTAATTTACCTGCACTCTTTAGAATTAGGAACTGATAAAATTGTACATAATTCTACAATCTTCAACTTTGTCTAGGGTATTGCAAAAATGACTGCTCAGACCTTTTACTCAATGTCAAAACGAATGTTTTGACATTCTGAGTAAAAGATACATAAATTAAAAACTATGTAAGTGATTTATTTATTTTTTTAATTGTTCATTCATTGCTAGATTTGGTCATAAACTCAGTTCAAACATTACCATACCTCACTAGCGAAACAACAACAATAAACTTTTTTATTTTTTAACTTAAACTTACCCCTAACAGCAATACCTGCCTAGAATGATTGATGTTTTCCCTGTAGGAATAGGATGTTTACCAGAGGTACCTACAAATTTAGTTGAATAAAGGACAATGTATCATTGTAATGGTAAAAAAATATTTAAATTGGTTGTGTTGTTTTTAGTTATATATATTTGTACCTCGAATGTTAAAACAATCATTTTTGTAATATCCCTAGATAAAGTTGAGGTGTGTATATTTTTAATGAAAAATCATACACCATAATACTAACTATACATAAGTGACTTATTGTTCGTACCAGCGACTCCATGGTACAGTCAGGAATAGATACAGTAAAGGTCAATCAGCAAAAAATGAGTTGTTTACTGAAAAGGAACTTCGGAGAACCCTGAGAATAATTATTTCTATAGTGAAAACAAGATATGTAAACAAGTATTAAAATATTTTTTCTTAAATTAAAGAGTAAAAAAAAAAACAAAATGGAGAGAACTGTTTAAATAATATATTTATGATGAAGGAGCTAAATTAGGGATTATCAACTGACAAATTATTAAAATTTTGTAATATTTAGTATTTTTTTCAGCTAGTCTGTCTAATAATCTGTTTAAGTAGATGATACATTATCCATACTTTATAATACCTTTGTTCATTGTGACTTCTACTCTACATATACTCATACACAAATGCTTAAAAGCAACTCACTTTGAGGTCATTATGAAAGTCTGTGAAAAAGGTTGTGAATGAGGGGACACATTTGATTGTTAATGCATAATACATTACTTTTTACCGTCTCTTGGGTATCAATGTGTCACCTCTCTGTTGTTATATCCTGTAATAAACGGCTTTATTATTAAAAAAACATATGTATGTACCTAGGACTATAATATAGATTATTACAAGAGCCGGCAATTTGTAGATACATAAAATTCTCATATACAAGGGGCAGGGGCCCTTACTTAATGCCTAACTGCATTCTCTACAAGTCAACCATTAGGCGAAACAGAAAATGTTATAATTTCACATTTTGGCAGCATAATGTGAAATTATTATATAAACATTAAACATGGAAGGCAAAATAAGCGATAATATGAAGACCTTTTAAAAATACCTACTTACACATAATTAAATAGGTACATAGATATAATTATGTACATACAATCCAACTTTCTTACTCTTATAGACAATGTTGTAGGTAGGTAGACTTACCTATACTTTTAAATTAACCAAGTTGTGTAATAAATATTAAACTTTGTCAAGAATTTCATACCTACTTAGTACCTATATTGTTAACATGAATGGTACATATTGGATCATATTTTGTGTAGGTATTCTAGGAAGATTCTGTGACATATTCTTAACAAGCTATTGAGTGCCATGCTCGGTGAAATCATATGGTAATAAAAATAGATTTATGTCATGTTTTGGTTATAAGTAATAAAAGTGTTAGACGTGAAGACGGAAACTACTTTAATCATAATAATTTATCTTGGTCTTTGAGAACACATTGGCTTTTTACTACAAACCTAATTGTAAATAAAATAATGGAAAGATAAACAAATTTCATGTATTATGGAGAAATGTGGTAACAAAATGATCTTGATAAACATTCATTTTAATATTTGTTTTCGTACCGTGTGTATAATTATTGTGCTGTGTGTGTTAGATTAAATAGAATTGATACTGTTTTACTTATCGCATTATACAATAAAAGTTTATTCTTAACTTATTTCTTTTTAATGTACATATTATTATGGTCTACCTACTACATACAATTCAGTTAGAAGTTTTGGATCATCAATACACCAGAATAATGTAGGATTTTTTGTCTCATTGTTAGTAAAACTGGTGATGGGGTATATTGGTAAATAGCATATTTAACCAGAGCATCTACAGGATCTTGGGTTCTCAGGGAAGGATAGGATTCTGAAAAAGAAGATGGAAAACAAGATAGTTTAGGAATAGTGTTAAGGATTATAGATTCATTCAGAGTTTGTATAAATTGTAAACGTAAATATGATAGACAACAGATAACGCAATGTTACGACATCCATTGTGAGGAATTATTAATGATATTTGCAAATATTTAAGGAGATACATAAGCAAGTACTCACCACGAAACTATGCAGACGAGAATCCGTTTATCCAATTCCAACAGGGCAAAAACCATGTACAAAACACCTACACAAATCACTGCATTAACCAACGCTGAACTGGATTCGTAATATCAAAACTTACAAAAACTATTTGATCAAAACAAAAATCCACTGTCGCGTTGCGATAACGATTGATGTCAGCTTAGTATCACACAGCTTCCGTCACTACTGCGCTTTTGCGCCTTCTATCCAGCTTATCAGTCACTCCAGTCATTTAATAAATAAAAGAAACAAAATAAAATCACTGAATCTATCAAAACAACAATGTATCTCTAATTTGACACTTCTTGACAGAAACGGGATAACCTCACTACAAAGAAAAATCGTTCACGATTTTAAAGTGAAAGTTTGAATGTTTTTAAAATGTCAAAGTTCGAAACTAAATTAATCAACACTACACTGTATGTAAATAAACTTTTATTTGATAAACCTGAAATCGCGAAAAAAACAATATAAATATGCACATCTAAAAGCCCTTTTTCCCGGGAGAATCGGGTATGAATGATGAAAGAGCAAGCGAGACGGCGACACAACCGCTCCGTACCAAGCGGCGACGGCGACGGGTTGACTGCTCGTTCGCAAAAAAAAGAAGCGACAGAGAGGGACAGATAAATCAAACGAACGAACGAGTGAACGACGCTGTTCATCGCCGGTTTTTTTTGTATCTAGGCACCAGTAGATATATCTAGGTTCCGTACATTACAATACATAGGTACCAAGACTGTTTGTGGCGTATTAAAGAAGACAAGAAGATGCCTACTGAATAAAAAAAACATTTAATTACTTACGACTTTTGATATTTGAATTACTAAGGAGCGTAGGAAATAAGTGTTATTTTTGAGATGTTTGTATAAATGAAACAGGCTATAGAACTTTTGATAAGCGTTCAATACTTACATTGAGTTTTGATACCTTTCTTTGGATAATTTATGTAAGTAAGAGGCATTTCTTAAAGGGCAGATGTTGCAAGGTTTTCATACCCTGGTAAATTATTTGTGTCTAAACATTTGGAGCCTATGGGTCCCCTAAGAGGTAAGGCTTTCCACCAGCCAGGGCTCAGATTGTACCACTTTCCCCTTGTCCTCGCTGACTACACTAAGGTAACGGGTAGGGCACACTGGCGACGTCAATCGATTTTATTTAAGCTACTAAACCGGATCCATTTTAAACAATTTCGGGGTTACACTCTCTTGGCAAACACTTATACTAATTATTAAATAACCATGCACAAATGTTGGGTCCATTTTTGTACGCGAAAAATTAATTCACGCCAAAAGCGGTCACTTTTGGCGGTTATCCCAAAATTCGAGAGCAAAAGCAGTCCAAAAAGTAATAAGTTAGTTAAAATAAATAGTATAAGGTATTTGCCGAGAGATTGTAACTCCGAAATTGTTTAAAATAGATCCGGTATAGTAGCTATAAGTTAAAATCGATTGGTGTTGCTAGTGTGTTCAAAATTTTTACCTAAGTTGTTTGTCACTCAAGTTACATATTAGTTATGTCACTCCCTGACGGCGCCCTATCCTCATTGCGTGTGTCACAATGGTGTGCATCGAAATGTGAGGCTAAGGTTTTATTTAGAAATCCAGTGTACTTATTTTACCAGTGTACTTATACTTAGCGGCAACGCTTATATGTAATCCCACCGTAATCCGAAAACATGAAACGCTTACCCGATGTAATCGACACCTAGCGCCGTCTATTGGTATAAAGTGGAACTAATATCCCGACACGGGTCCGAAATAATCATCCAGTCAATGTAGTAATAAACTTAATAAGGAGGTGAAAATAATAACGCTATTGAGATTAAAAAAATAAGATCTTTCAGAGGGTAGGCCTTTGGAAATCCGACATCAAAATCTCTTTTCAAGACTTATATATAAATAAATAAATAATCAATATTTGTCAATAAAATCTTATTCATAAGGTCATTTATAATCGACTCAATTGGGATGAGTGGACTAATTAACACTAATAATGTGAATTATAATTAAATTTTTCAACGTCTAATATTTGCAGCGAGCTTGGCAGCGTATACCTATTGAGAAAATACATTTCAGGCCAATCCAAAATAGACGGATGTCGTAACATGTGTGAGAAGTTTAATTAAGTACCTACCGGGTATAAATAGGAAGGGATAGGAATTTAGGTTTCAGAATTCTGAAATGATAAAGGCCAAAGATTTAGTATGAATAAAGGATTCACGTTTCAAGACCATTTTGGAGATAATTTATGAGGAAATAGGTTCTGATTGATCGACAACGTAACTGTTCTAAGTATTTAAAAGGACGTGGAAAATCTGGAATTCATGCGATATAGGTACTACTACTTATATACCTACTCAGAATAGATATACAACCCGTGCGGATAAAGAATGGGATCAGAAATGGCGGCGCATCTATTCACTTCTCGCTCGCACACTATTTGCGTCTATACTCGCACCCCACGAGTGCGAGTATAGACGCAAATAGTGTGCGAGCGAGAAGTGAATAGATGCGCCGCCATTTCTGATCCCATTCTTTATCCGCACGGGTTGTACATAGTTACTTGCTTACCTCAAGTTCATAAATGGCACTAAGACTTAATAACGAAAGTTTAATCTCATTTTCAAAAAACTTAGAATTACAACTTTCTTTAGGTTGCTTGTATTTATTTATAGAGAATAACATTATGGAGTAAATAATGTCCTTATAAATTTCATCTCGTGTTCAGGCGGGACTCGCACCCACACCTTCCACAATCCGGGTGAATGCTCTACCAATTAAACCACTGAACGCGTTAGTAAGCTGACGAAATTTGGAAGTGCTGGATTCGACATGAGCTGTAGATAGTCTCATCAAAATGGAAATCTCATGGAAATATTATTACAAACATTTGACCACCAGTTAAGATGAGACTGCTAAATCAATAGTTGATATTTTTTACAGCAATCTTCAAAAATTTCAAAGTGTTGTTAAAGTGTTGTCGATATGAAAGTTTAAGTGTGTTATTTACTTAAGAATAAATTGCAAAAGATTGGTATAAAAATATCAACTATTGATTTAGCAATTTCATCTTAACTGGTGGTCAAATATTTGTATTAATATTTCCACTGTATATTGTAAATATTCCTACAATATTGATGAGACTATCGACAGCTCATGTCGAATCAAGCACTGACAAATTACGTCGGCTTACTAAAGCGTTCAGTGGTTTAATTGGTTGAACCCACACCTGGGTATTCACCCGGATTGTGGAAGGTGTGGGTTCGAGTCCCGCCTGAACACGAGATGAATTTTTTAGTGTGTTATTTACTTAAGGATAAATTGCAAAAGATTGCTATAAAAACTATTAACATTATGGAGGTCACCTTGCTACATGTAAGAAGTAAGGTGGTGTTTTGTACTCTACCCCTAAAAATACCCAACAATTATGATGTCCATGTCAATCACGCTGGTCTGAGCAGGTTTACATGAACGTGTCATGGCGTCATGATGATGCAGCTTCTGTCAAGGTGGAGAGTGCCGGATGTGGTACATTACCGCATAACAAACAACAAAACGCTTCCATATCAAGCACCAAGCGATAGCGAATATCTAAACACATCAGGAGCCCAATTCTCGGGCTCGTGACACTAAAACATAGTTTTTTTGTATGAATTTCATGTGACAATCGCCATGTTTTCAAAATATCATTTATTATCATACGAAATATGTGATATATTTCGTAAAGCATAGTTTTTTTGTATGGCTTTCGGGTGATATCCGCCATGTTTTTGCACGAGAATTAGATCCCTGGACCCCAATCCTCGTGCTCGTGATATTTATTTTCATACGACATATGTCACTAAAACATAGTTTTTTATATGGTTTTTATGTGATATCCACCATGTTTTTATAATATCACGAGCACAAGAATTGGGCTCCTGGTCTGATATGGTGATCCCCGCCTAGCCTATGTATCTAAATGCTGTTCCCCTCACCGTCGTCTGCTGGGCGAGCCACTCCCCAGAAGTAAACAAGCTCTCGTACACTGACTGAAAAGATCCTGTTTAATGGGCCCCCTTTACGGCAGACCGGAAACACATTGGCAGAAATAGGTAGGTATTCTAAATGTTCATGCCACTGGGTACAGGCAGATTGCTGAGTTCGAGCAATTCCTGCACTACTCGACCCCCACGAACTTCACCCGCTAACTTGGGGGACCTGACGCGGGTGTGATTCCCAGTACGTGGCTACGAGGACTCAAGGACTTTTCCTATCCAAAGGCCGTCTCGTAATGTGCCTGCCCATTGCCACGTAAGGCTTGCAGTTTTATACTATACTAGTGGCCCACCCTCACTTCGTTTCTGAAAGTAATTTTGTTAATAGTTACAATCTAAAGTAATAGATGGCGCTGGGTGTTGATTGCATCGCGCTAGTGTTTCAGCCTTTTCGGTTTGTATATAATATTTGTCGATGTCTGTAGAATTTATCCCTTTATGAAATAGTTACCTTATATTACTTTATTACCTTATTTGATTCTACACAGAAATATGTCAATAATGTCAAAAACTGGGTCAGCGGTTCAACATAAAAAAATGTAGGTTACAATTTGTATCGGATCGGTGTGTAATATTTTTAGTTGTTAGTGATTGCTTATTAAATGGCGGTTGTGCATGATTAGGATTGGCACGGTCCACCAAGCGAGAAAATGGCGTGGAAATGAATGTGAAACGGATTATCGAAGCCCGTTTTAATTATGCATCGAGAGTCGGCATCAATAATTTCTAATGTACATACTCGAATTGCTTATCAAATGTGAGGAAATTGAAAGTGATTATACTGGCTTATGTATTGTTGTTGTGACATGCATATTAACATGACTACCTCGTTTGTTGATTAAAGCTATATTCTGTAGTACCTATAGGTAAAATGCACGGGAAGTCTGATTTGCCTGATAGACAATATTGACAGACTGGCGTAGTATGGGCCATCTCAACCGGAATGATACCATGGCCTGACAGAAAACCGGCGTGAAGCAGCACGCTGTGTTTCGCTGCGTGAGTGACGGTGCCGGAGGTCCAATCCAGGTGAAGGTTTGAGGGTGTCCACGGGCGGCGGCAATCGCTTACCATCAGGTGATCCGTCTGTTCGTCTGCCACCTATGACATTAAAAAAGTATGTACAGACAGCCTCACATGAAGTTACCAGAATCTGCTTTAATTGATTTTGAACCTAACGGGCGAGAATCTATTGAAGAAAATTGATAGATTTATACATTGTTGAATGGCTGTCCGTATACAAATACCCAACCGAATAATATGACGACCCGTTTTGAACAGTGGTAGTAAACGCTACCTTTGGCACAAGGGTTGTGGGTTCAATCCCCGCACAGTACACACAGTTGTGTGCATGAACATGTCTGTTTGTATAGGTCTAGGTGTTTTCTATGTATTTAATGTATGTATTTACAAAGGAAAAGTATTATATGTATTCATTTGTAATCCCACTGTTGATTCCTGATGTCCTTAACACAGTTGCTCGAGCTACCTATCTCGGAGTCAGATCAATGTATGTGATGTTGTGAAATATTTATAAGAAATAAATTGGTACTCTCATAGCTACCGTACTCAAAATTTTCAGTAAAAATATTTAGAAGAAAATAGACGTTTTGTAAAGTTAAATCAGCCAGATTGATGAATTTAAAAATAAAAATGCAAAATATTTTCCGAATGTTTGTATTATTTTCGGTTCGGTCACTTAACTATTCGTACCTAATTAAATATCTTTGAGGTTATTGTATTGGTCCCATTATTTATGAAAGTTAATATAAGTTATTACAGATATTTCTGCATCGCCCAATGGTTGACTGGTAGAGAATGCTGTATAGCATTAAGTGCGCCAATTGTACTTTATTATCTTGTGCAATAAAGAACAAATAAATAAATAGTTGTGTTGACAAAAGTAATAGATAGTTTTATTTAGGATAACATTTATTTTAAATTTAACGCTGCTCTGCCTTACTTGGTTACCTTTTAAGGTGACGGGTAGGGCACACTAGCGACGCCATTTGATTGAAATTGTTAGCATCTAAAGCGGATATCTTTTTAACAATTTCGAAGTTCGAGCACCTCGAAAAGAACTTATACTATTTATTCAATACTTGTAATTAACTTTTTGGTCTGCTTCCTACTCGAAATATGAATTACCAAAAACGACCACTTATGGTGTTAATCCAAATTTCGAGTGCAAAATCAGATCAAAAAGTTAATTATAAGTATATTAAATAAATAGTATATTTTCTTTCCGAGAGGCTCGAACTTCGAAACAGTTAAACAGAAATCTGGTTCAGTTGCTTTCAATTTAAATCGATTGGCGTCGCTAGTTGGGGCCACCCATCGCCTTAAAAGCGTGCCGTAAATGCGATGCAGCAACTCAATGCTTATAAATAAAGATGTCACTATTTGTCCACTATCACATCCATGGGCTTAACTTTTAACTTTACTGCCAGAGCGGCGCTAGACTCGATTTGTTGTTTCACATACGTCACTGTTCCTCGCTCGTCTGTTTCTTTCGCAGCTTTTTTTTCCTTGTCTCCTGGGGCTAATACTGGCAACGAAGGATCCGTCTGCAAAACAACAATGCAGTTAAAGTTGGACAGGAAAAACAAGTTGAAATTGCAAAATATGTCACGGGTAACACCATAGATACTGTGACAGGAAGGAGGGTTATTAAAGTTATAAAATTGTATGACATTTTTTTTATGTGATAATAGGTGGCAGGTAAGCAGACTGATAACCTGATGTTAAGCGAGTGCCGCCGCCCATGGATATCTACAACACCAGTGGAGTCACAAATGTGCTGCCAACTTTTAAGCCGCCCTTTCCCCGGATTGGGCCTCCAGTACTCACTCTCACGCAGCAAAACACAACATACACACACACACACACACACACACACACACACACATGATGACACAGAACGTTCTAGTTGAGGCAAAATGTCAAATTTGTAAGATTATGACCATAATTTTGTAATCATCATCATCATCATCAGCAACCCACACTCGTCCACTGCTGGACATAAGTCTCCCCTAATGCACGCCACTGCTCCCGATTTTCGGCCACTCTCATCCAGCCCACACCAGCCAGCCTTCGAATGTCATCATCCCATCTTGTCGCAGGGCGTCCTACACTACGCTTACCGAGTCGCGGTGTCCACTCAAGGACTTTACGGCTCCAACGGCTGTCAGTTCTGCGGCTAATATGACCAGCCCACTGCCAGTTCAGTTTGCTAATTCGGTGGGCTATGTCGGTGACTCTGGTTCTCTGTCGGATTACATCATTTCTGATGCGGTCCTTCAGAGATACTCCGAGCATAGCCCTTTCCATAGCTCTTTGAGCGACTTTGAACCAGTGGACTAGTCCAGCCGTGAGTGTCCACGTCTCGGCACCGTAAGTCATGACCGGAAGACTTTCGACTTAAGACTTTGAGGGATGGGTGACGAGAAGACTTGACGAAGTTTACCAAATGCTGCCCAGCCTAGCTGAATTTTTGTAATAGATCAAAGTTATTTGCAATAATTTTTTATTTAAGTATTTAAAACACAGTTTTCTATAAGGTCGTCGAGCCAGCCGTGGCTCTCCACGGTGATACACAGACATACCGGCTCCAACTGCCTCCAATGCTGTATCGACTCTGCCAGCCGGTCGCCGAAACCTGGCGCGAAGCACTCAGGGTCAACGGCTACGAAGCAGTGCCCCACGTCTGCTGGACCGCCTGTGCCACTGTGCGACCATGACCGCACGTGGTGTCCGTATTTTGAGCCTATAGAAATAAAGTGAATAATAATAAAACGTTAAAAATCTGTAAAGATTTTATAATTCCTATTTAGAGAAGTTAAGTTACAATAGTTGAGTTTTATAAATAACTAGTAGCCCACCCTCACTTTGTTTCGGGGCATTAGTTCCATTTTGTGCTAATAGATGGCGCTAGGTGTCGATTATAACGCGTAAGCGTTTCCTGTTTTTGGATTACCTATAAGCGTTGCCGCTGTCTGTCAGTAGGATTTACCATCTCATAAACAGTATAGATTAATAGATAAGTTAAATAATAGGTTCGATTTTCTAATCACTAAGACATTTATCCATAATGTCTATTTATTCTGTGTCTTAAAGCCGCATTTTAAATTTCAATGAAATAAAAAAACGGTTTTCTCATTCATTTCTTTCATATCCTTTTCTGTCAATTTCAATCATTCATTCAGATAATAAAATTTTAAGCCGTCATTTGAGGGTTAGAGTCCGCGCTACGAAAGCTATCCCGCGGAAAAACATGGAACTAAAATTTGATAATCCTTGTGTCTATAACGACAAGGCTCAAATTGAAATGTCGACGTGGAACTTCTTTGGTGGCGCCAACTTTAAATTAACTTTGAAATAAATGACTCTTGTTGAAAGAAAATGAATGGTATGTACCTATTTTATTTCAAATTTATAAATAAAATTCACTACCTACATGGCTTCGAATACGTGTGAGTCTTCCCCTTCCCTCCTTCTCCTATCAGTATAGGTGTCATATTCTGTATTTGGCTTTTAATTAGGTACCTACCTGCTGATATGCCGCAGAAAAGTTCAACCATGGCAGACAATCCGTATCCTTTGTACCCCGACGTCTGTTCCCCTCCACCCAGCGGCATCAAACAGGCTGTGTTGAACGCCTGAAAATATTTCAAGTTTCGTTTTAGATAAAGATTGAACGCATTAAAGAGAGGAGTTAGGCTGTTACTAGCTTTGAAATGAAGTTTATTGTATATATAAATTTAGGTACATAATTAGCAGATGCATTTGCTTTAGCGGAAAAACCAGCTAAATTTTACCTTTTCAGGTGTATATACATTTGAAATAATACAATTTACGCAGGAATAATACTATGTCAACAAAATTAAATTAAAATATCTAACTTACATTTACAACATTACAAATTGATAATAATATTTATGTCAACAAAATTTTATAAAAATTAATATTCTTGTGCTCTAGAAATCCTTGACACTGTAATAACAATTTTCCAATAGCCATGCCTTAATACGTTTTTTGAACATGTTTACATTCATGTCGGTCTCTTTAAAGTAATCCGGTAACTTGTTATATATATCGACACACATTATAAAAGACAGGAGCTTTGGCGACAGGAGGCCCCCATGACCATCCCTCTGGTTACTAGACAGATGAGATTTCGGCTAAAGGTCTGGCCGTCTAGCTATTCGTTTTGACTCGTTTTGTAAATCGATGAACGCTCGCACAAACACGCACAAAATAATGATTTGTTTTCACATTCTCAGTTTTTAAATATTGGTCGTCACCTGGTAGCTTACTCGGCAGACATAATGTTCCATTTTTTGAGTACTTACAGACGACAACGATCAACTAATTGATCGATGCCATCGATTCAATAAGCACTCGATTAATCTTGATTATCATCGACCTCGGACAATTCGATCAATAATTTCTATCACAATGATCGCTCAGTACTTAGTAGAGTGGATCGGTTGTGGTCGATGTGAAGGGTATACCCCCCTAGCGACACCAATTGATTTAAATTGTTAGCTACTGAACCGGATCTATTTTAAACAATTTCAAAAGGGGAGTCACTAAACAAACATACATACTATTTGTTTGATAACTGTGCACTACATTTTGATCTGTTTTTGCACTCGAAATTTGGATTAACGCCATAAGTGGACGTTTTTGGCGGTAATTCAAATTTCGAGTATAAAAGCACACCCAAAAGTTAAGTACAAGTATTAAATAAATAGTATAAGTGTTTGCCGAGAGATTGTAGTGTAAATAGATCCGGTTTAGTAGCTAAAGATTAAAATCGATTCGCGTCGCTAGTGTGCCCTACCCGTCACCTTAATCAACATTGATCGAGTTGCTTTTTTTGAGAGCCATCTTTCGGCATGAATGGGCCGGCTCGACCGGAGTGATACCAGGGCCTCACGGAACGGCTGTGCTGTTTCGCTGCGTGTGTGTGGGTACCGGAAATCCAATCCGGGGGAAAGGGGTTTAACAAGTTGCCAACGCAACGTTGATTGATTCCACTGGTGTTGCGAATGTCCATGGATGACGTCAATCGCTTACCATCAGTTAAACCGTCTGATCGTCTGCTATCTATTCACATTAAAAAAAAACTGGCTAAACCTTTATAAATAAATTTCACAACATCACATACATAGGTATTGATCTGACTCTGAGATAGGTAGTACAAGCACCTGTGTTACGGATACATTATAATACTTTTCTTTTGTAAATACATACATTAATACATAGAAGACACCCAGATCAATACAAAAATACATGTTTATGCACACAAATGTTTGTACCGAGCGGGGATCGAACCCGCAACTCATGCACCAGAGGCAGCATTCACTACCACTGATCCAAACGGGTCGTCATTATATCATTGATCGTTTGGTCTAGTAACCACAACTCAACAGTCTTACTGACCAAATCAGCATCAGTGGTCTCCTTCCCGTCAGGGCCCTGCGCCCACCCATGAGGTATGGGCTCTCCTTTCCGCCGCTGCATTTCTATCTGCAACGAAACAAAATTGTAAGTGACTATCTAAGTAATAGATGGTCATATTGACTGAACCTACCTAAGTGTGTATTAATTCACTACATAGGTAGGTAGTTAGGTAACATGATAGCGCGTAGGTTCTCGAACGAATTCTTCGAGCAAAAGAGAGTCACAGCCACGCTACTTAGAGGCGTACGGTACCTCGCTCTATTCGTGCAGTCTATGGGCTGACTTACTTACTTACCTACTCCGATGGGTCAGCGACCCAAAATGAGTCTTGGCCTCCGATACGAGATGCCGCCATTTTTCTCGATCTTGTGCAGCTTCACGTCCAATCTCCTGCTTCCATATCTTGCAGGTCCGCGTTCACTACATCCCGCCAGCGATAGCGTGGACGCCCAACTGGCCGCCGGCCAGTAGGTTGTCCGAGATATGCCTTCTTAGCGCCGCGATCTGATGCCATTCTCTCGATGTGACCGAGCGATGGCTCGGGAAAAGCACATAGAATCCGATGGGATTCTATGTGCTTTTGTTTCTCCTAGTATGTTGGGTTCTGCCCTCAGTTCTTCTACTTCAGCATTTTTCAGAATCCTCCAACTGCCACCCGCTTCTTGTCTAGGACCAAACATTTTATGGAGGATTTTACGTTCGGTGACCAGGAGTTTGTTTACTCCTTTAAGTGTCAGTGTCCAAGCCTCACATCCATACATTAGTATAGGTCTTATGATGGTCTTGTAAATAGTGATCTTCGTCCTCAGACTTAGAAGCTTGGACACCAACACCTTATGAAGCACAGCACTACACCTCAAGGCATTCTGAGTCCGAGTCTCAATTTCGTCGATACGGGTGCCAGTGTCGGTGACCGTACAACCCAAATATTTGAACTTTGCCACTCCTTTAAACAAAGTACCACCAACTCTTGACAAAAACTCACACGCACGTGAAAAATCGCAGGTCTTGCGGTTTTTCACGCGTGTTTTTTTAGCGCCGCATATGAAGGTACTCTGTTTTCTCATGGCTGATGGGATGACTACACGGCGAAAACCCATTGAGGTAAATCAATGCAAAAACCTACAGCGCTCTTCGCGTCCTATTCAAAAACGCCTTTAGAGCGGTGATGGGGATGCCCCAATTCTGCAGCGCCTCAGGTATGTTCGCAGAAGCACGCGTTGACTGCTTTCACACCACTATGCGTAAAAGAGCTACATCCTTAGTAAGCAGGTTGTGGGCCATTTTTTTTCCCGGGGGAAACCATCATGGCCGTCACCTTGTAGGGAACAAGCTTAAGTGGTGTGTGGGACTCAAACCCTAACCTACTAAAACCCTTTTGGTGTCCATCTGTCGCCCTAACTAAAACCCTTTTGGTGTCCATCTGTCGCGGTCAGATTCCCCACAGCCGGGACTAGACCGTACCGCTAATCGCGCTCGCCGTTTCACCCCTATCTGGCGCAATACAGCCCATCAACGCTGTACGACCTACCAGGACACCCACTAATGTCGTCCCCCGCGGATTCGTATGCTGAGCAAGCCACTCCCCAGCAGTAGATACGCTCACGTACAAGTGGTCCCGGGTTCGATCCCCGAGTCGGGCTAAAATTTTGTAAGACTTCCTCAGTTTTCGGTAAGACATCCTTACTGCCAGCCCGAAGAGTGAAAGTCGGCGGTCATGTACCTCCGTGCCATGGAAAGCACGTCAAGCCGTTGGTCCAGCGCCCAATCCCTCTCCGGTCGTGTCACGCTGGTGTCCTATCTGAAAATGGGTGTAAGGGAATAGAGTGTGCATTTGTGTTTGCGCACACACTGAACACTATAATATATCCTGCGTACGTGGCTATCGTTAAGACTGGCCGCCGTAGCCGTAATCTGTTGGAGGATATTATTACGCCCCAGAGAGTTGCGCGCCTTATCAGCCAACCAGTTGGTTTGGGCCCGGTTGGACGACTGCTCAGGGCGCCGAACAATTTATTGTCAAGTAGACTAGGGTTCAAACCGGCATCGCGCAGAACTGACTGGTGAACGATTTCTGGAGAGTGGAGATCGCGTCTCGACGTTTTAAGCAAGATGGGGCAGGAGCTGGATGGAGCCAAAGATCGATCGGAGTGGAGAACATTTGGAGAGGTTAATGTCTAGGAGTGGACTGCATCAGGCTGATGATTATGATGATCATGCTTGCGTACCCGGGCTTTTAACCACTTACCAAACTGGCCCAGTATACGAAGAACTACTTAGGTAGGGAGCTGTTTAAGGGGATTATTGTCGACAAAATCGGACCGGGTCTGGTACCCCGACCTTGTGTCGTCGGGGGCGAACTTCGCGAAGCTGCGCGAGTTCGCGCACGGCTGGCACCGTAGGAGATGCGACCTGGACTGCCCGGCGCCAGTGGGCGCCTCACGTAATGCGACGTCTGCAGCCCCAGAAGGGGGAGAAACGCAAAATTATTAGGGACAAGGAATGACATAAATAACTTGTAGGGAGTCAAGCATTGTGGCGCAGTCGAGTGCAATATGCCTACCCACACGCAATATCCGCGCAGATCTCCCCAGATTTGGCCAGTATAACTATAGTGTTGGTAGGTATGGCCATGGGAAGGTAGGCTAACTGGGAATGATATGTTTTGAGATTTAGACTTACTTTTCCAACAGCTACGGAGGTTGTAGCCATGTCCAAATAGAAGGACTCGCCTTGCGATGCTGGCGCCACCACTGCAATCGGATTTGTGCCCAGGGCTGACTGTAAAAAGTTAAACATCTAGGTAAGTCTTTCAATATATCGAATTATAACATTAAATACTTTTTGTCACGAAATAACGAAAACGGGATGGCAGTTACACAGCCTTAAGGTGACGGGTAGGGCACACTAGCGACGCCAATCGATTTCAATTTTTAACTATTGGCGTCGCTAGTTTGCCCTACCCGTCACCTTAATAAAATGTATATTAGGTAAACACTGGGGATTTGTTAATATATTATTTCTACCATTATTGAAATCGGACAGGTTATATTCTTTATCGAAGCGCCGACGTATCACAAAGTACATAAGCATCGTTTACTGGTATTCTACAATGGCTTAGTAATTTTTAGGTGTTAACGTCACCTGTTTACTTCTTGTAGGGGCGAGCAGTGGCGATGTGTTCGTGAAGGCCATGCCCAGGAGGCCTTTGTCTGCTGCCTTCTGTGCCCACCAGCCCGCCATTCCGTTGTGATTAGAGCCTGGAATGTAATCGAGTAAAAAGTCAATAAGTGTTTTTGTTGTTGATGAAATTCATCCGGACTATTAACTTATTCTATGATGATAAGTGATAACAGACATTATGATAATATGATACAATAGGTAAGGCAATATTAATCCGGTCTCATTATTTGTAGAAAAGATATTCAATAAAACTCTTTGGTCCTTTGTCAAGCATTAATTAACTGGCTGTACTGTCAAAAAAAATTAAAACTTTGAAGACAAAAGAAACATTTAGATGTCAAAATTTTCTTTTTTACTTTGCATACGGCGTCTTATTAATATTTTTTGAGATAAAACTGCCAGTATGTATGTTTTGAATCTGAACTTTTATCACGGTAGTAAAACTTTTTTTTTGTAAAGAAAATAAAAAACGAATATTGTTTTTAAAACACGAAAATTTTTTTTTGGAATATAAACCTTAACTCTAAAAATACCTATTTCCACCATTGAACTATTATTACTAACGTATGTACTTATAACTCACTGATTTGCACACCAAAAATACTAATTGTATTGATGTGCAATCAGTATTTTTTGGTGTGCAACAAGGTGAGGTTAGGTTAGAAATTTGTAACGTTAAAATTTCCTTGTACTAAAGAGGTTTTGATCTCGAGGATTTTGTCCAGTTAAGTTCGACCTACCTTTAACGGTCACCCATCCGACGCCCGTGTTCTTCGCCTTGTTGATTGCCACGTCCATGGCGAAGTGGCTGGCTGTCGCGCCGAGGGTGTTGTTGGCGTCCACCCACGCGGTGGACGCGCTCTCCTTCAGGATCTTGGGTTCGTTGTTGGGTTGACACGACCCGCTTAGGATATCGTTTATGTACATTTCTGGAAAATTCAAAATAAATACTCAGATCATTATGAGGTAAGTCATCATCGTCAGCCCATTTAAGTCTCCACTGCTGGGGCACGGCACGGGCCTCCCTCAATCACATGAAGGGTAATTGCTATACTCACCACGCTTGGCAGACGGGTTGGCGAGGGTTTTGATATAAATGCAGAGTTTTCCTTCTCTGGGTGCTGATGATCATGCCAGCAGCTTTACCTTAGTCGCCTTTTACGACACCTCGGTAAGAGTGAGGTTGGCCTATTCTACTCTGCCGGGGACCACACATGAGGTAAGTAGTAAAAAGTAAAGCATCAGCCTATATACTGTCCCACTGCAGGGCAAAATCCTTCATCATAGAAATCAGGTTATCGCCACTATGATGGGATCAGGCTTAATCACCACGCTTGTCAAATGCGGTTTGGTGATCACAGAGCCGAGCTAAGTTTGAAGAATTCGAAACTTAATTTTTAGGAATTGAACCCAGGTCCCCGACATCACGGCCCGATACTTGAACCACTAGGTCAACAGGGCGTTAGGTAAGTAGGTACCCAGTGTTTTATTAGTCTGGCATCCAGTTTATATACAAAAATAAATCAGCAGTTTATTTTTGTATGAAACTGGATGGGGACTTTTATCTTGCGTAAAATATGATCCTTAATAAGTACCTCTAAGAATTAGTAAATACTTATTATAATCTTAATATCAATTGAAGAATTTTTCTAACCAAGCAATGTAAACTGGACATCTTTCTTTGAACTGAACAAGCGTCTTCTAAGTAAACACGTATCATCCTAGACCATGATGACGCCTTCCATCAGGTGCGACTGTGGTATAAACGTTAGCCTAATAGATTGCATAAAAAAATTGTCCGTGGCACACTCAGAGTCGTTGTTTAACTTAGTTGGCTACTTAAGAAAAAATATTGACCCTTATTTTGATACGCATAAAAACTACCGATACTAAAGTTAATGAACATTAGCTTAAGTGACGTCTCTGGTGCGGCCGTAAGTCGTTTTCATATAGCCAAGTCATTAAAATTATCACTAAAGAACATACCTCTCCTTTCATATTTATGGGCCTCTGAAGTTAGTATGCTTGTATGAAAATTAGGTCCTGAGTCGATTTGGTTGCTCGCGACTGTACATTACCTAGTAGGAATAGTTTGATTTCTACTATTACTAGTTTGGTACTAATGGAAACATAAATTTTTCCCCAAAGAATATAAAGTCCTCAACAAAAAAATTTCCCAAGAAATATAAAGGGTTTAATCTCAGAAAGATAGATCCTTCTTAGGTATAATAATAAGTAAGTGAACAATCAGCCAATCAAATGCATCATTTATTTATTGATGTACAAAACAGCCAATAGGAATAACATGCTATATATGTATTTATGACTTAGGAGCTAGATTGAAACCCTTACAAATGTAGGTACACACTTTGCAGAAATCCTTTTAGCAGACAATATTTCACAGTGACTATAATAATAAGTAAAAAAATAAATTAATAATAGTAATTTACAACATCGTTTATTTTAATGGATTGTTTGTTGTCACAATTAACTTAATGGACAACATTTCATATTTTTAACATGTCCATATTGTTTTTTTATATGAAAATAGACATAAAATGAATGGACCCATATTTCTTCTTTTTTCAAAATTTGTCCATTTTCATGCATAAAATAATTATTAAAATTCTTTATATTCTAAATAGACGTAAGCGCCAAATGATGTCATCGGACGGCTGAATACAGCAATATTCCTTTGCTTATCATTGTTTTAATAAAAAAAAGGTACTACTGTCAAAGGTAAATAATACTAGGTAAATAATAGGTAAATAACATTGTCAACGTCATTCATACATTCAACGTTGACAAGTTGTCTTTTTTTTGACAGTTGCATGTCATGGGTTTGGCATTTCGTAAATTTAAAACTATAATGTGCTAAGCAAAGAAATATTTTACATTCTGCCGTCCGATGACGTCATCTTACGTTTTTTAGTTTTTAATTTTTTTCTCAGTAAATAAGCAATATAAAAAATTAATAAATATATTCTCGCATCGGAAAAGTAAATAAAGAAATGGTATTTTTTGTTTCAGAGCTTAGCAATTTTGAAATGTTGTCCATTGTCTCGGTTCCCGGTCAAGTCAATTTACTATATAATTACTGTGACTAAGTTTTACAGCACAAAAATTAAGATGAATATCCTTGAGAACCTGAGGTGGTAACTTAAATATTGGGGTCGTATTTTCAGAGGACAAGTTTAGCCTGCAACCCCGCTGCCTTCGCTGCTGCTCCTACCGCCTACATCAAGTCGAGCACTATGACATGTCGTAGTCTAAAAATATCAAGATGCGTCAACCTATATGTCGGCTTTTTTTTAAAATTTATTGCAAAGAACCAACAAACAAGTTTACAATAGGCTTAAGCTAATACAAGAATAATTGACTTAATTAATAATTGCAAACCCAACAGCGATGGTTAGTTAACAAAAAGTTAAAATAGGAATACGTGTGAAGTGCGTGCGTGTGATGTTTGACAGGAAATAAATAAGTAAGCGTGGAGCATATTTGTGTGCACTTGATGGAGAGTGTAACTAAGTAGGTTTGTAGTGAATGTGTGTGACTTACTCGGTTTGTACATGCACTTTCTATGGGACCAGTGACCATTGACAGTGTATGCAATGCTTGTACAGTATCCAGCTCCGCCGCCTTTGCTGCTCATGTAACCTACCAAGCCTGTTGAGCTCGTGGCTGGGGTGCCCCATCCTTTCGGTCAGTATGAGTAGATCGGCCTGCTGCTTCGCCGTCTTCGCTGCTGTCCCCATCGCCCTGAGGCACTCAGTCATGAACCAGAGACATCTGCTATCGCTACTTTGCGTGTGTAATATCAGTCTCATGTAACCTACTAAGCCTGTTGAGCCCGTGGCTGGGGTGCCCCACTCTGTCGGCCTGTATGAGCAGCTCGACCTGCTGCTTCGCCGCCTTCGATGCTGCCCCTCCCGCCTTCAGGCACTCCGTCATGAAGCAGAGACATCTGCTGTCGCTACCTTGCACAGTCTAACGCTGTCTCATGTAACCTACCAAGCCTGTTGAGTCCGTGGCTGGGGTGCAATATCCTGTCGGCCTCTATGAGCAGATCGGCCTGCGGCTCCGCCGCCTTCGTTCCTGTCCCTGCCGCCTTTAGGCACTCCTTCATGAAGCAGAGACATCTATTATCGCTACTTTGCGAGTGTAATATTAGTCTCATGCAACCTACCAAGCCTGTTGAGCCCGTGGCTGGGGTGCCCCATCCTGTCGGCCTGTATGAGCAGCTCGGCCTGCTGCTCCGCCGCCTTCGATGCTGCCCCTCCCACCTTCAGGCACTCCGTCATGAAGCAGAGACATCTGCTGTCGCTACCTTGCACAGTCTAACGCTGTCTCATGTAACCTACCAAGCCTGTTGAGCCCGTGGCTGGGGTGCAATATCCTGTCGGCCTCTATGAGCAGATCGGCCTGCTGCTCCGCCGCCTTCTTTCCTGTCCCTGCCGCCTTTAGGCACTCCTTCATGAAGCAGAGACATCTGCTGTCGCTACTTTGCGAGTGTAATATTAGTTGCATACAACCTACCAAGCCTGTTGAGCCCGTGGCTGGGGTGCCCCATCCTGTCGGCCTGTATGAGCAGCTCGGCCTGCTGCTCCGCCGCCTTCGTTGCTGTCCCCACAGCCCTCAGGCACTCAGTCATGAAACGGAGGGCGTCTGCTGTCGCTACCTTCCCCATGGTGGTGTTATCTGAAGAAGTTTTAATAAAAATATATGTAAGTAGTCCTCAAAATAAACAAATTGGGCTTGTCCAGGTTGATTGCTAGTTCATTTCTGCATATTATTTATAGACCTTATTACATAAGAGCAATGAACTACAAATTGTGTGTAAAACGCATCATCTAGACAAGCACATAAATCACATCCGATGTAACGTTTTAAAATACACTTTTTTTGGAACTGGCTGGCTCTTGTACGGAGAGCCACACATCCTGGTGTGGTAGCATATTTTTTTATCGTGACACAGTATAATGGCTCTCCTCAGCCTCAGCCTTATTAAATAACTATGGTCCGTTTTTGTACTCGAAAAACTGATTCACGCTAAAACTGGCCGCTTTTGGCGGTAATCAATTTTTCGCGTACAAAAACGGACCTAGCATTTGTGCATGGTAATTTAATAAATAGTATAAGTGTTTGCCTGGAGGTTGTAGCCCCGAAATTGTTTAAAATAGATCCGGTTTAGTAGCTAAAAATGAAAAACGATTGGCGTCGCTAGTGTGCCCCACCCGTCACCTTAACGGCTGGTGGGATAGGAGGAATCTGTCAAATTTCTCAAGCTTGAAATTTAATTTATTGAACCCAGCGTGTTTAAAGAAGAAATTTGTATGTTATTTTTTGTTTTGAGTTTTTTTGAATATGTACTCATTGACTCATATTAATACCATACTGCTGTTTGGCTGTCCATACGTGTCCGGCCCGTAGTACCTAATTTTTAGTGCTATGCTAAGCTAACACTATATTAGGCGTGTTGGTAATGCCCCAGGTTTAAAATAGGTAAATAAAAATATGTAGTTTAGTGTGAAATAGTGAATTATCTTATATACTCGAAACTGGACTTTCAAGACCAAAAAAATTACGACAGATACCTACGTCTATCAATGTCACTTATGTCATTATCAAATCAAGTTTTCAGGTTTTGCCAACCTTTTTGTTATATGCTTCTTGGTATAGGCTGGCACAATTCATGATAAGGATTTTCTCAAAAAGAGAACCTTAATTACATATAAACTTTATTTTTAACTCAAATTGAATTACCCATGAACACCCCGGAAAGTGTAGCATATTATTAAGACAGTATGGAAAAGTTAAATAAAACTATTTTTTGCTTAATTGTTTTCATTCATCTTCACCATCACCATTGTCTGTCACCATACTACGACTACGGAATCTCAGTCGGTCACTTGTATAATAAAGTTTTCCACCACTCCAGTAATTAATTCGTCCAGTATTGCATGTTTTAGATTTTAGACGTTATTAAACGAAATAACTCGTAAGGAAAATTGTCAAGTGATATTTTGACAAAGTGGGTAGTCAACAGTCGAAGTCAGTCATAGTCTCAGTCACTCAATAAAACGGAGGCTTTTTATTGACCTACGGATTCTGCCGAGACTACTCTTAACGAAATCGCAGGTTTTAAGACTCTCTTAGGTCCTAGCAAGTTGTTCACGTGACAACACACAATAGCAATGTTAAAAACGATGTAATTCAAAGATTCCCCTTACTGCACGAAACAACATGTAAGTTCAAATATTGTACCAAATGTTATTAACACCTAAAATGACACAATCTCAATACATACCAGCTTTTCTATCAAACATTACGGATGATTATAAGTTTTTATTAAGGTAGAGCACACTAGCGACGCCATTTTATTTTAATTGTTAGCATTTAAACCGGATATCTTTTAAACAATTAAGAAGTTCGAGCATCTCAAAAAGAACTTATACTATTTATTCAATACTTATAAATAACTTGGCCCGTCGCTTTAAAGCGTCTTGTTTGTATTCATGTAAAAATAAGTCAATAAAATTACTTCATTAAATTCATCATCATCATCATCATCAGCCCATTTAAGTCCCCACTGCTGGGGCACGGGCCTCCCTCAATCACATGAGGGGTAATTGCCATACTCACCACGCTTGGCAGACGGGTTGGCGAGGGTTTTGATATAAATGCAGAGTTTTCCTTCTCTGGGTGCTGATGATCATGTCAGCAGCTTTACCTTAGTCGCCTTTTACGACACCTCGGTAAGAGTGAGGGTGGCCTATTCTACTCTGCCGGGGACCACACGGCCTTCTTTAAATTATAGAATTAAAATTACCAATAAATAAATTATTTCAGCATATGTTTTTAGAAAATAGGTATATATATATAGAAAATATTATATGATCATTTTATTGCAGTGGCAACATTGTAGTAGCTTTTTTGGACTTGAATACCTGTTTTGGGTATAAATCAAACAAGGAGTTAAGTAGCCAACTAGATTGTTATTTAGTCACGTTACAAATAAAAAATGTTTGCATCTAAAGGTTATGGTTCCGGACAACCGATCAAATTTGATAATCTTAATTTTTCTTTTAAGGGTAGCCCTAACTATAGTTCTTCCGCTTTATCTTGATATCGGTGACAGCAGGACAGAGTTATACGTGAGTCACATGTTAGAAAGAAACTAAACGTGAAAAATGTATAGATTTTGACATCTGTCATCTCTATCATGTTAAAGCGAAAGGAGTATAGCGACACCAATCGATTTAAATTGTTAACCGGATCTATTTCAGAGCGGAAGTCCCTAAGCAAACATTTATATTATTTATTTAATAATTGTGCACTACTTTTTGATTTGTTTTTTTACTCGAAATAAGTGTTTTTGTATCGAATAAGAGTTTTCCGAGAGGCTGCAGCTTCAAAATTGTTAAAAATATATCCGGTTTAGTTGCTAACAATATAAATCAATTGGCCGTCGCTAGTGTGCCCTACCCGTCACCTTAAAGCGCGCGTTTTCTAGTTTCCATGGTGTTTCCTCAATCGATCTTTCTCTCTCTCTTTCTAGCTCTCATCTTAGCGTGTAATTCTCAGTTGCGTCCAAAGCTGTCGCTCTGGAGCCTGGGGTAAGCTTGGACCATGATTCTTGATTTGGGGAGTCTGGTATTACAATGAAGTGACTGCAAAACTTCACAACCCTTTAACAGGGGAACCTGACCAACTGAATCATGGTTTCAGAATCTATCTGAAACGTGCTGGTTTCCTCACGATGTTTTCCCTCGCCGGCGATGATGGTAGAAATACGCACATAAATTTGAAAAATCGAGACGTGCATGCTCGGATTCGAACCACGACCTCCCTTATGGAAGGCACGTTTTGAACCACTGAGCTACCATACCATACTACGTATTGAACCAAATGTGTATGACATTAAAGGTAAGAGTGTAATGAAGAATTTTTATAGATTTGTCAACTATAGCGTGTGGCCGTTCCGTACCTACACCTACTTAAGATAATATAAAAAATACAATGTTATTGATTAATGATAACCTCCGCCACCTTTTGCTTTTCAAGTCGGTTAAAAATAAATACTTATTAAGATAATAAGAACGTAGTGACTGAACTACTTAGATAACTTAGATAAGTATTAGGTGCCTATTTTATCTAACAGTTTAGTAACTTACCTAAATAAAAATAATTTAATAAATAAATAAGTAGGTAAATAATAAGCGAAACTTTAACTTCATTTCCGATTAAGTATTATAAATAAAATTTGACTATTTTTCGTTTTATTTTAGTTGTCACAATAGGGTAATTGACTATGCTCGAGATTTTACGAAATATAAATATTTTATCAAAATATAGGTAAATATGTGCAATAATTAAAAGTAATAATTAAAAAATAGCAAAAATTCTCAATTAAAAATATAACGTCTAGCTGGTTTTATTGTCATGCAAATATTCATGGGCAAGTCCGATTTAAAAGTATGAAATTATTAAAAAGTGATTATACCATTGAATAACCCATACTATTTGCACCAACTATTATAATTAGAACCATTGACATATAAACGATACATTAGATTAATAGCTACCATACAAAATTCAAATGAAATGCATACAAAATACTTGTTTGTGACGTCACATCTCAGTAGCCATTTGTATGGAGCGTTTTGGGTTTGACCAAAATAATGTGATTTTAAAGTTGTGATATCTCAGGTAGTTCAAATGGGAATCAAGTATTCTTTCAACGAGGTTCATTATCATTGAGAGGTCTTTTGATTACAAAAATAAAAAAAAATAGTCAAATACCGTATTAAGACCCTTTTCACTCGTAATAAAATTTATTTTCGTTCGCCGGTGGCATGTAAACAAACTATTCTATTCACGTGTAGTAGTATCGTCTAGCGACCTTCAGACTACACGACAGGAAACATATAATGTGGCATAATATGTTACGATACGATACGATTTAGCTTCGTAAGTAAGTTGTAGGTATGATGTGCAATGTGCATCATTATATCTGAACCACTGAGATTACTCGTATAGGATAAGTCAAAAAATATCTTATCAATATGGTATCTTGTGACATATCACAAACTAAGTAGAAGATACTTGACATATCATTGGTAACCAAAATAGCCATCACTTTGTTTGACAACAAATAAAACGAAACACTTTTGAAGCCAAAAAACTTTAGTAGTGACGAAGACAGTGGTCTTTGTCACTTCTAAAGTTTATTTGCTTTAACCTTCGACAAGGCTTTAACAAAGAATTATTCATAATAACAGATAATATTTAGGTATGTAAATTCATCATGGTCTCTGTCGCTGATTTATTGAAAATCGCAATGTATTTGAGTCAGGGCCACTCATTTTAATTTTAAATCAACAGAAATCAATATGTTTTTTGTTTTAGAACTAAAACTGGCAGTTATAAAAATAAAAAACTTACCAAAGCTGTATCAAATTCACTTTCTTTATTTGATAAAATTCGAATTTCAAATTAGTTTTATGAATAAATCGCCTATTGACGGACGTGTGACGTAATCCCGCGACGCGCGGCCTCGTTCGCGGTCAGTAGCTAACTGCCGGTTACAGATAATTCGCCGGCAAGGCAACTCAAGTAGTATTATTTCATGTATTAATATGTATTATAGGTAAATAATTAATGAGTGGCCGATTACACGACTGATTGTAAGACAGTTGGCAACCCGAACTGATTGTCACTTTAGTTGGAAAAACGGCTATGAAATTATGACTGAAGTTGATAATTATTTAAAAAATATCTCATTTATAATTTTTAGCTTCCATTGAACTCCATGGCAGCTACTTTCGTCGATTTACTTTTTCAGTTATTAAACAACATAATGGACGCCCCTCAGATCTATAACCACACTGCCTACGCTATTAGGGGCGTCCGTCATGGCGTAGCGGTTAGAACGCAGTGGTCGACGCCACTCGCGGATTCAATTTGTGTCGATGAAACAGTTATTTTTGCAGTCTAGTAGAGTCTTGCTTTTCTTAGTTGTTCCTGATTTCCTTATAAAAGAGGAAAACCTCAGTTACGAGTTTTGACCGTGGGAAAGCAACGCTTCGGCATGAATAAGCCGGCTCGACCGGAGTGATTCCACGGCCTCATAGAAAACCGGCGTGAAGCAACACTGTGCTGTGTTTCTCTGTGTCACGGTACCAGAGGCCCAATAGAAGGGTAAGGGGGGTTTAAAGGTTGGCAGCGCACTTGTAACTCCACTGGTGTCGCAGGTGTCCATAGGCGGAGAAAATCGCTTATTATCAGGTGATCCGTCTGATCGTCTGCCACCTATCACATAAAAAAATTCCCACTGACCAGAAACGTGTTGTCCTTATTTACTAATTTATTTTAAAATGCATGGCCCTGTTAGGCCTGATTCGAAAAATATTTATCCGTGGATAAAATATACGGTATAACGTCAGATTTGTAGAGAATGACATCGCTATACCATCGAATCGGGCCATAGTTAAGTTTTAGGGTCGATTCCATACCCGAAGAATTATATGAAAACAATCAATAATACTTATGACAGATGTAGGTCTAAAAATTTGATGTCTCAAAATGACGTGTTTAGTGAATGATTAACGAAAGAGGGCAATCATAGAATTGTACCTAAGCAAGTGGTCGATTCCGTTGAAGTCGCTTTGCTTTTAGTTCATTAAGGTGACGGGTAGGGCACACTGGCGACGTCAATAGATTTTAATTTTTAGTTACTAAACCGGATCTATTTTAAATAATTTCGGTGTTCCACCACCCGTCAAAACCACTCGTCAAACACTTATACTATTTATTAAATAACTATACACAAATGTTGGGTCCAATGCGTACGCGAAAAATTGATTCACAGCAAAAGTTGCCGCTTGAAACAATTTTTCGCTCGTTTAGTAGCAAAAAATTAAAATCGATAGGCGTCGCTAGTGTGCCCTACCCGTCACCTTAAGGGCAAGTCTCGGCATTTGTTCGTAAACAAGGACTTGCACTAAGGTCAATAGGTCTATTTAATTGCAAGGACCCTTCCTTGCAATTAAACAGACCGCTAGTCGCAGCTGTTCCATTTTTAGGGTTCCCCGCCACATAAGGAAAATATGGAAACCCTTACTTAGAAGAACACTTGTGGTCCGTTTGTCTGTGTCTATTTTGTATGTTGACAAAACACTTCTGCCCACTAATGCATAAGGTATTAAGCTGACAGGTTTTTTTATACTACGTCCCTGGCAAACAAGCGTGTGGCTCGCCTGATGGTGAGCGATTTTACCGCTTCGTACGTTTTCAACTTCAGAGGACCTGCATATGCGCTGCCGACCCCTTAAAAACATTAGCACTCCTTTTTGAAGAACTTCACGCTGTTTTCCCCCGGGAAAACCTCTGATGGCAGCTAATGAGCTGCCATCAAAGGTTCTCCCGGGGCTCCAGAACGCTCCGGCTGTAGAATGCCACAGCCGGAGCGTTCGCGGAACTGACAGGTACCTGTAAAAATACTCCTAAGTTAGCAACCTAATCTCAAGTTTAAAAAATGCGTTCGCTAGGCAAACCTACAGAGTAGGTACTTCCAGTTCTCGTAGAATTAAGTCACTAAGTACATAAGTATCTACTTTGATGGGAATTTAGAAATTTACTTAAAAACTTAGGGGCAGAAAATTTCTACGACATACTGATAAAAAGTTTTACAAAATGTATGGTTGGTGTCATGCTTACCACACCTACCTACATATGAGTTTTTTCATGCTAGACAAAGAGAGAGGACAAATGAGCGAGTGATATCACAGAGACCGCTGATGCGATGCCGGCTTTTTAGAAAGCAGTATCTCATCCCTTGAAGGTCCCTGAAACTGATCCTTGAACATTACATTTTTATTTCTATAAGGTGGAATAGAACCCTCAGACACAAATCCGACTCGCGCTTGACTGGTTTTTATTTTATGATTCTGTATTAACTGCTTTTTTGTTTACTTTTTAATTAGGTACATATTTACACATCTTGACTCTTTGTCAACTGTTATTGAATTTTTTTTATCATCTAATGCAGCGGGTTGCATTAAGATAATAAAAATTAATTTATAATCGTTACCCATATGTACTAATGCTCTAATAATAATATAGGTGGTAGAATAGTACTACGCGTATACCAGAAAAAACATCATCATCATAGAGTAACTTATGATGATCAGCTTTTTTCAGTCCACTCAAAACTCTGCTGGACTGCTGGAGTCCTCTCAAAATGTTGGCCACTCGGATCGATTTTAGACTGCGCATGCAGCCAGATCCGGCCGGTCCGGTCATACTGTTGGTCAAGTGGTTTAAGTACCGGGCCGTGATCTCGGGGTCCTGGGTTCGATTCCTGGGTCGAGCGTAAAGTTTGTTTCTTATTTTTCGAACATAGCTCGGGTTTGTGATCATCACCAATCTGCATTTGGCAAGCGTGGTGATTAAGCCTAATCCCATCATAGTAGCGATGACTTGATTTCTATGATGGAGGCCTTTGCCCTGCAGTGGGACAGTTTATAGGCTGATACTCTAATGCAGCCAGATCATGCGCAGATCGTCACTCCATCTGGTCTGATGGCGTTCAACATTACTTTTACCGTGACGAGGTCTCCACTCCAGAACTCGAAATAACACATTGTCATATTTTTATCTCAAGTATACACAGAAAGTCTGCTCTAGCTCTAGAAGAGGTCATTACAGTTATAGCAGCAAATCATATCGTGTCTCCCCCCAAGCACTGTCGCAAGTAAGTCTCTCATCTACTCCGAAACACGCCGAGAACACTGTACGCGCGCGTACCTTGGCCGTGGCTATGTGTGTGTGCGTATCCTGTTCTGTTTAGCGCGCGATGTAAGCTGCCGGCTTTCTGTGTCTATTTATTTAGTACTCTAGTGTGTAATGATGACGATAAACAATCATCTCACAATGATACCATTTATTACTTTGCATTTTATCCAATAGCTACTTACGTAACTTGTTGTTTAAACAAAATATTTGTAATGATAAGTTGATAGTGTTCTATTTAAAATAATGTTACATTGAATCTCTCTACAGTGTATATTTATCCTTCTTTTGAGATAGTTATACTCTGTAATAAACAGGGATTTAGTGAATAGTGTCGTTTTAAAAAGTAGTATTTAGTGTACTTTTAGGCCGTGGGACATACCTACCTAGGTAAGTGTAGTGTAAAGGGCCTTGAGCATTCATCATCGAAGTTAGAGATTTGCATGGATGATAGAGGCGGAAAAGTGTGTCACCTGATGGAAAGTAATCAACGCCGCCCATGAACATCCGCGAAATCAGAGATATCGGTAATGTGTTGCCGGCCTTTTTAAAAAAGAGTACGCTCTTCTCTTGAAGGTCCCTAAGTTGTAGCAGTCTGGAAGTGCTCCTGCAGCCAAACCGTTCCAGAGAACTGAGGTACCTATGAATGTATGAAAACTCTAAATTCGATTTCAATGTCGAGTGCATCAGGATTGCCCCTTTAGTATGCGCACTTGTAAAATAGCTCACTTTATACTAAAAATTATTACTGCGTTATCCAAACTTATTTATCGCAGCCAGTAACATTAATATATATCTATATTTGGGGAGGCATTTGTATGTGTGTGTTAGCAGAGCAGGGGATCGATCGCCAATCGAAGGTAGAATTAATAAAGTCGTCGATGATCAAAAAGTTTCAACAAGAATTATCAATTGGTCGAAGTCAACTTATCGCTTCTGCTATCCATCGACGCCCAAGAACACAATTACTCCAAGGAGATCGACGCCCTCAACTAACGATCGATCGATTGGTCTGGTAACACCTTATCGCGAACCGGACATTACGACCGGTGCTCCTCTCCTTTTCACGCGTACCTACTGTGTTTCTCCTTTGTTAAAATGCGACAGGTATACTCTCGTTCCTTATACGGGACATCTTCGCGCTAACTCTGTTAATCAGAGAATTACGTTAGGTACCTACACAATACTGTCTAGACCACTATTCCTGGACACTAGAAAGGTAAGAGGTATCCAGTAACACTTTCCCTAGCGGTTGACAATTGATACGTCCTTATATACAGGTTGGAGAAAAGTATGAGCCCTTGATTGAAAATGTGTGCTAAATTTGATCATAATCGCATCTGAAAGCGTCTATAGCTGAAGTCTAGGATGTGACTTTCAAGATTATTTTATAAACCAAAATTACTTTGTCTTATTTTTATCTTACCCGTTTTTTTAATCTATAGGCTAACGCTTGACTACCATCGCAGTTCTGATAGAAAGCCACGATAAAGTTAAGTTACGTATTCGACAGAAGATGGCTGTTCATTCTTATTAATCCTTGCTTCTAAGAATCATCCTGTATCACAGAGTTAGTCTTATCCATGTCACATATAAAACCGCATCAACTTTCTTCTCTTCAGTTGATTCCACACCGTCAAGATGCCCGAAGTGAGAGTAGAAGAGGCCCAAAGGTTCATGGAAGACAGTTTGAAGGCAGCTGGAGTACCAGAACCTGAGGCGCGGAGTCACGCGGCGCTGCTGCTGCACGCTGACCTCACGGGGCACTTCAGCCATGGGATGAATCGACTTAGTAAGTGTCTTCATAATTGTAGATTTGACCTTGCACCAGGTGCATGGAAGACAGTTCGAAGGCAGTTGAAGTACTAAAGGCTGAAGCGCGGAGCCATGCGGCACTTCTGCTGCACGCTGATCTCAAGGGGCACCTCAGCCACGGGATGAATCGACTTAGTAAGTGCTAACATGATTGTAGATTTGAACCTAGCACCAGGTGAATGGAATAAAAATTGGAGGCAGTTGGAGTACCAGAGGCGGGAGCTCGGAGCCATGCTGCACTGCTGCTGCACGCTGACCTCTCGGGGCACTTCAGCTATGCATCCCATGGACTTAGTAAGTGTCCTTCCATCGCCCATGATCGTCCATGATCTTTATCATCAGAAGCTTCTCGTGGTCCTCTGATGGACATTGTCTACTCCTAATGTTTGCCATTTTGATGAATCCTCAGCTTCTCATATCGAGATCCTACTAGCTACATGGTCTTCAGTGGTATCCAAAGCAGCTGTTTCGGTGCCCAGGGTACGCTTGCATTTTTTTTAAAATTTTCACGAACACAGGTTGACCTCCGCAACCCTTCAGCAGGGAAACCAGATCAACTGGACCATAATTTCACGTTCAGAATAATTATCTCAACGATTGAGAATCTATCCGAAACGTGCAGGTTTCCTCACGCGAGTTCCGTTTTGCTTGTAGGCTCTCAAGTTCAATCTATAATTGTAGATAGAGAAGTAAGTAAGTATAGTACCATAGACTAATTATATATGGTCCATGGTAGTACTTACTAAGGTCAAAGACATAGCGCCGGTGAGGAAAGAAAAGTCCTTGAGTGGAAGCCGCGTAGGTATAGGAGGTCGAAGCCGTGGCAGGCCCCCAACAAGGTGGACCGACGATCTGGTGAAGGTCGCGGGAATCCCTTGGATGCGGGCGGCACAGGACCGATCTGTGTGGAGATCATTGGACAAAGCCTATTTGCTGGACATAGGCCTTTTCCAGTGGACGTTTATTGGGTGAAATAATGAAGTAGTACTTACCTAATGAGAAAGTATGTATGGCAGCTCTGAAAAAAAAAATGTTATGGGATGATAAAGTAGCGTTTTTAGAACATGTCATATTTTTTCTTCTCTAAATTCCAGTATTCTACATAAACGACATCCAGAACGGCTCAACAGTAGCTCAAGCCAAACCTGTCATTCTTAAGGAGTCAGCAGGCACAGCCTGGGTGGACGGCGCCAACGCCCTGGGTGCGACAGTGGGGGAGTTCTGCATGGACCTTGCCATCAAGAAGGCGAGGGTGTCGGGAGTTGGCGTGGTTTCTGCTAAAGGTAAGTGCACAATTTATACTCGTACTACCACTCTAATTGATCCTTAAATAGCCACGGTCTGAGAAGTCACGTTAAGGTGACGGTTAGGGAACACTAGCGATGCCAACCGATTTTAATTTTTAGCTACTAAACCGGATCTATTTTAAACAATTTCGGGGTTACAACCTCTCGGCAAACATTTATACTATTCATTAAATAACCATGCACAAATGCGGAATCAACACTTGTACGTGAAAAATTTATTTACGCTAAAAGTGGCTGCTTTTTTTCGCGTACAGAAACGGACCCAACATTTGTGCAAGGTTATTTAATAAATAGTGGTTTGTCAAGAGGTTGTAACCCCAAAATTGTTTAAAATAGATCCGGTTGAGTAGCTAGCAATTAAAAACGAATGGTGTCGCTAGTTAGGCTACCCGTCGCGTCCGCCTTAAAGCTTGGGTGGACGGTGCCATGCCAATGTATGGGAGCCACGGACGGGTCGGTTTTTCCCCATGTAAAATGTAGCCTATCTTAGAAATAACTTTAATTTTTATTGGTGAAAGATTTTTTCAAAATTAATCCAAATTAATTAGTACTTTTTGAGATTATTGTTTGTCTAAAAATACAAATCCTTCTTCTTCATTATACGATTAACTTCTTAAGGCGACGGGTAACCCTAACTAGCGACACCATTCGTTTTTAATTGTTAGCTACTAAACCGGATCTATTTTAAACAATTTAGGGGTTACAACCTCTCGGCAAACACTTATACTATTTATTAAAGAACCATTTATGTACGCGAACAATTGATTACCGCCAAAAGCGGCCACTTTTAGCGTGAATCAATTTTTCGCGTATAAATGTTGAGTCCGCATTTGTATACGGTTACTTAATAAATAGTATAAGCGTTTACCGAGAGGTTGTAACCCCGATATTGTTTAAAATAGATCCGGTTTAGTAGCTATAAATTAAAATCGAGTGGCGTCGCTAGTGTGCCCTACCCGTCACCTTAACTACTTTTGCTATGACCGTGGCGGAATTCAAAAGACTATTTGACTGCAGGAAGCAACCACTTCGGCATGGCTGGCTACTGGGCTCGGAAGGCGCAGCAACAGGGCTTCATAGGACTTGCCTTCACCAACTCATCCCCTATTATGGTGCCTACAAGAGCTAAACAGGTAAGAAAAGAACAAAAAGAAGGAAACTTATTTACGTAGCACAACTCAACACGTAATATTAAAAATGAATAAAAACAATAAAGTTACAATAATATCCTCCAATCGATTACGGCTACGGCGGCCAATCTCAACGATCAGCTACGAACGCAGGATATTTTATAGTGCTCAAGTGTGTGCGCAAACACAAGTGCACTCTCTATTCCCTTACACTCATAATGTTAGGGGTTAAAGTATGAAATTGTCGATTTGTATGGAGATTTTCTGAAAAACTGCTTTTCTTAAAGTATCAGCCTATAAACTGTCCCAATGCAGGGCAAAGGCCTCCATCAAAGAAATCAAGTCATCGCTACTATGATGGGATTAGGCTTAATCACCACGCTTGCCAAATGCAGATTGGTGATCACAAACCCGAGCTATGTTCGAAAAATTCGAAACATACTTTTCGCTTGACCCGGGAATCGAACCCAGGACCCCGAGATTACGGCCCGGTACTTAAACCACTAGACCAACAGGGCGTTTGTTTTTCTTATAAGTACTAAAAATTTTTTAATATTTAAAGTAGATATTTATGCTACTGTTTCATAATTTAACTGTGCTTTGATGGACGACGTTTAGGTAAATTTAGAATAAGGTTTTCAGAAAAAGCATTGTTTTTTTAGAATTTTACTAATGATGAAAACGTCACTGCTGCCTAACAACAAAAGAGTAATACTCACAACCTGTGCGGATAAAGAATGGGATCAGAAATGGCGGCGCATTTATTCACTTCTCGCTCACACACCCACGAGTGCGAGTATAGACGCAAATAGTGTGCGAGCGAGAAGTGAATAGATGCGCTGCCATTTCTGATCCCATTCTTTATCCGCACAGGTTATATTCATGATTTTTTTATCTGCATCAAGAATATCCGATCTGATCACATTTACACACCTTAGAAATATGGTCTTTAATCAAAATAAAAATAAACTACGACAACTTTCTGTTTACTTTACGAATTATTAATCTTGTGGCCGTGTGGTCCCCGGCAGAGTAGAATAGGCCACCCACACTCTTACCGAGATGTCGTAAAAGGCGACTAAGGTAAAGCTGCTGGCATGATCATCAGCACCCAGAGAAGGAAAACTCTGCATTTATATCAAAACCCTCGACAACCCGTCTGCCAAGCGTGGTGAGTATGGCAATTACCCCTCATGTGATTGAGGGAGGCCCGTGCCCCAGCAGTGGGGACTTAAATGGGCTGATGATGATGATGATGATTAATCTTGTTGTGTCTAGAAAAAAACCGGCCAAGTGCGAGTCGGACTAAGATATAAAATGGAACGTAAATTGCGGTTTACGGTTAATAACGTATCTATTATAAAACTCCTTACTAAATCTAGTTCAAACCAATTTTCTATGATAGTTTTCATGGTAATGTATATCACTATTTATTTTAGATTTATAATTTATTTATTTATTTTTATAAAACTTTTATTATATAAGTTAGAGGGTTTTCACATTTTACCACTTTAGGAGTGTCTCTTGCGCAAAGTATTAAGTTTAGAAAAATATACGAAAAACCTCAACATCATTTTAATGACCTATCCATAGATAGTACACGTATGGATTTGATGAAAAATTTTTTTTTGAGTTGTAGCTCTAAGTGTGGGAACCCACAAAAAAAAACTTTTTTTTTCTATTAATGCGGTTAACAAAATACATCTATTTACCAAATTTCAATAGTACCTATAGTTCTTATAGTTTTGGAAAAAAGTGCCTGTGACATACGGACGGACGGACGGACAGACCGACAAACATAAAGAGTCCATAAGGGTTTCGTTTTTTTTCCATTAGGCTACGGAACCCTAAAAAAACGGCAATTAATACTTTAACCCCTATTAGCACTGAGTATTTAATTAGACACCTACTAAAACAATACAGATACAGAATACATTAAATTAGATTGGATGGAAATCATAATATTTGTATCACCATTATATGTTACCGAGCGAACTCAAGCAACGCAGCATATTTTCGGCAGATCTACCGCAGCGTCTCAATACGAAAGTCTTTAATGCGTGTGCCAGTGATGACATACGGAACCGAAACGTGGCCGCTTACAATGTGCCGATTAAGGAGGCTCAAAGTCACCCAGAGAGCAATGGCTCTCCATTGCTCTCTGGGTGACTTTGAGCCTCCTCTATGCTCGGAGTCTCCCTGCGTGATCGTATCAGAAATGATGAGATCCGTAGGAGAACTAAGGTCACAGACGTAGCCCAAGGGATTGCATGCCTCAAGTGGCAATGGGCAGGGCACATAGCGAGGAGAACAGACGGCCGTTGGGGCGGAAAGGTCCTCGAGTGGAGGCCACGTACAGGAAGTCGCAGCCGTGGCAGGCCTCCTACAAGGTGGACCGACGATCTGGTGAAGATCGCGGGAATCCATTGGATGCGGGAGGCACAGGACCGATATGTGTGAAGAACATTGGGGGAGGCCGATGTCCAGCAGTGGACGTCTATTGGCTGAAATGATGATGATGAAGCGAACTCACCTTTGTCTTATTTCAGGGGGCTTTGGGTACAAACCCTATAGCATTATTTGCTCCTGCCACCGATGGTGATTCCTTGGGAGTAGATATGGCTACCACAGCTGTAGCGATGGGAAAGGTATACCTAGGATGTTTTTTTGCATGTAACTATTCGTGATAATGATGCATCCCTTTTTTATGTGATAAGTGGCAGTTGAGCAGACGGATCACCTGATGGTAAGCGACTGCCGCCGCCCATGGACACTCACGACACCAGTGGAGTCACAAGTGCGCTGCCAACCTTTAAACCCCCCTTTCCCCCTGATCTGGCCTCGGGTACCCTCACTCACGCAGCGAAACACAGCACAGTACTGTTTCACGCCGGTTTTCTGTGAGGCCGTGGTATCACTCCGGTTGTGCCGGCCCATTCATGCCGAAGCGTGGCTCTCCTACGGTCCCTACCTCACCTTGCCTACCTACTATGTTACTACCTCATCTTAGTCTCAGTTGCGTTCAAAGCTGTCGCTCTGGAGCCGTGGTAGGCTTGGACCATGATTCTTGGTTTGGGGAGTCTGGTAAATAGGTATAATGAAGCGATTGCCGTCTGACCTTCGCAACCCTTTACCAGGGGAACCTGACCAACTGAATCCAGGTTACACTTTTTTATGAGAAAGGAGGCAGACGAGCAAGCGAGTCACCTGATGGTAAGTGATCAACGCCGCCCACGAACATCAGCCACACCAGAAGGAGTGGGGATGCTTTCAGAACTATCCGAAACGTGCAGGTTTCCTCACGATGTTTTCCCTTACCGCCGAGCCAATGGTAGAAACATTTATATATTTTTAAGTATATTTTTATGTATAGATAGATATACTTTATTGCGCAAAATACACAACTTAAGTACTAGGCATTACAGACATTTTGTGTACAATTTCGGCGGTCTTATCGCTAAAAGCGATTTCTACCAGACAACCTTCGGGTAAAGGACATTTAATAGTAGAGAAGGGGTAGGTGATGCAATATTCAATGAGGAAAAAAAATAATAGAGATAAACTGTAAATGTTAAAATATAACTTATAACCCTAATACGTAAATAAAATACAATATTATATGCATATGTAATGTATTAACATGTAAATCATACTTAAGTACTTATAGTAAAGTACTTATCAGCCTATATACTGTCCCATTGCAGGACTCATCCTCTATCATAGAAATCAAGTCATCGCTACTATGATGGGATTAGGCTTAATCACCACGCTTGCCAAATGCGGATTGGTGATCACAATCCAGAGCTATGTTCGAAAATTTCGGAACATAAATAAAATAAATAAATATTTTACAACATCACATACATTGATCTGACTCCGAGATAGGTAGCTGAAGCACCTGTGTTACGGATATCAGAATCAACAGTGGGATTACTAATATATACATATAATAATTTTCTTTTGTAAATAAATACTTATAATACATAGGTAACACCCAGACCAATACAAACAGACACGTTCATGCACACAAATGTTTGTACTGTGCGGGGATCGAACCCGCAACCATTGGACCAATGGCAGCGTACACTACCACTGTTCCAAACGGGTCGTCTACACGTGTAAACATACGAGTACATATGTAGTCTCGACCCGGGAATCGAACCCGGGACTCCGACATCACGGCCTGGTACTTAAACCACTAGATCAACAACGGGGTGACAATAAGTACCTGCTTACTTACTTATAAATAGTTTTAAATTACTCAAATGTATGACGTTTTCTTAAGGTGACGGGTAGGGCACACTAGCGATGCCGATCGATTTTAATTTTAAGCTACTAAACCGGATCTATTTTCAACAAATTCGGGGTTACAACCTCTCGGCAAACACTTATTTATTAAATAACCATGCACAAATGTTGGGTCCGTTTTTGTACGCGAAAAATGGATTCACGCCAAAAGCGGCCGCTTCTGGCGGTAATTCAAATTTCCGCAGCAAGCAGACCCAAAAGTTAAGTTTAAGTATTTAATAAATAGTATAAGTGTTTGCCTTGGCAATGGATTGTAACCCCGTTACAATTGGCATCGCTAGTGGGTCCTACCCGTCACCTTAAGTGCTGTGTACAAGCGTATGCAAATAAAGAATTATTTGATTTTGATTTTGAAATATGCCCATAGATTTGAAAAAACCAGGGGGCATGCTTGGATTCGAACCCGAATCCCCTGTATGGAAAGCTCGGTCTGAACAAGTGATTTACCTACTATGTTACTGACATATACTCTTTATTTTAGATAGAGGTCCAAATACATAAAGAAGAACCAATACCTAACGGGTGGGCATATGGACCTGATGGCCATCCAACTACAAATGCACAATTAGTAAGTGAAATTTTAATTTTTACTCGACTACGCCGAAGCGAGGGTTATGATTTTGAGCTGTATGTATGTATTGTTGTTCATCTGTTCCCTCATAACTTCTAAACTAGTTGGCATAGTCTAGTCAACGTCATATCAAGTTACGCCCCTGCAGGGGTAAAATAGCACTTGTGCCCCAGACATAAGGACGACCCAAAGGTCAACAAGGGTAACTCGACGTGACGCTGTGTGTAGTTAGGTATGTTCATCCTATCTCTGCAGTCTAATCTGACAGCTTAATTGAATGCAAGGTTTATTATGCGTCGGCGCATGTGTTGCCATTATGATGTTAGAACCTTAATAATATCCTCCAACCGATTACGGCTACAGCGGCCAATCTCAACTGTCCAATTTATCCAATCTACTCATGATTTAATATCAATTGAATTTGAATATATTGTCTTATGTAGCCTGAAGCACAGAATAAATGAAGCGGGTGTAGGTTTTTTAACTATTATATAACGCCTTACATCAACAGCATGCAAATTCCAACTTAAACATGAGATGTCGATGCTTTTGCAGGCGCTTTCTGTAGTAACATTTCAGACTCAACTGGACCAATAACTCAAACCTAACTAGTTTTTTTATTACAGGCATTCGAGACTGGTCGTCTGATGCCACTAGGAGGCAGCGAGGAAACCAGCGGGTACAAGGGCTACGCTCTCTCCGCGGCTTTTGAAACTCTCTGCGGGGGACTTTCTGGTAAATCATTTTATCAGCTTTACATTTATAATAATAATATTGTTAGCGAGCGGGGGAGATGGGTAAAAATAGCAATAAAATAATAAAATATAGAAATAAAATATATTTACGTACCGTTTGCACCAAAACAAATAAATGACTTTGCAACTATGCTCTACAACTTTGCTTGGCCAAAAGCCCGCAATTTTGTTAGCGTACCCCAAAATGGGAGAATATATTTATATATTTCAAACATTATATTTCATAACATCTCATACATTGATCTGAATCTGAGATAGGTAGCTCAAGCACCTGTGTTACGGATGTCAGATACAAATATATACATTTAATACTTTTCTTTTATAAATACATTTCTTACGTACCTATAATACATAGAAAACACCCAGATCAATACAAAACAGACATATTCATGCACACAAATGTTTATACTGATGTGCGGAGATCGAACCTACAACCCTTACACCAGAGCGCTGCCTCTGGGTTCATTACCACTGATCCAAAGGGGTCGTCATTTATATTATGTTTCTTCATATAATATGTTATATGTGCGTATCTAGAACAGGTACCTTGGACTCCGAAGCAAAGGTGTTGGCCCCAACTGAAAATGAATCGTTAACAAAAAAAATCTTACCTATCGCGAAGATAAATAAGTCGCCTAAACTTTTTATAGTATAAATTACCATAATGAGATTAGAGCCATTAAATGTGAGATCACATAATAAGTAGGTGGATAGTAAAAAACTGATAAATAATAAATTCACAAAAATCTAACAGCAAAAAGGAGGAATGAATTATGTTTCCCCCTCCCTCGTATTCGAAGCAAAGATAATAAACAAAGGACAGTTCAAAGGGGACGGAGAAAAACAAACCAGCACGAAATTGTTTTGCCGGCTTTAGAATTTGGAATTTGCGATGAATCGAGCACTTAGGTACCACATGGGTACCACTGGGTCATATGACCACAGATACGACTCCACTACATACGTAGTTAAAAACTTTAGATCTGCCTGCTGCCTCGGTGGTGCAGTGGTTGGTGAATTGCATTTTAAAGCGACGGCTGCGCAAGAGGTCCTGGGTCGAGCCAAAATTCGGTAAGAAATTATTAGTGGCAGCCCGGAGTCTGGAACTCGGCGGTCATGTACCCCCGGGCTTCGGAAAGAAAGAAAGAAAGAAGAAATCTTTATTTGGAACCTTTGTCTAAGTTTGGAACCAATAATTACGCAAAATCGCATCAATTATTTTTAGTTTTTACAGAACATAATATAAACTGTTAAGCCGTTGGTGCTGCGCCTAATCCCTCTCCGGTCGTGTCTCGCTCGAGAGTGTACTTGTATTTGCGCACACACTTGAGCATTATAATATATCAAGCGTTCGTGGCTGATCATTGAAATTAGCTGCCGCGATGCCGTAATCGTAATCGGTAGGAGAATGTTATTATTAACTTTAGGTCCTAACTCTACGCGTACGTGAAAAATTGATTCACGCCAAAAGCGGCCACTTTTGGCGTGATTAAATTTTTTTCGTACAAAAACGGACCCAACATTTGTGCATTGTTTGTTATTTAATTAATAGTATAAGGGTTTGCCGTGAGGTCGTAACCCCGAAATTGTTTAAAATAGATCCGGTTTAGTAGCTAAAAATTAAAATCGATTGGCGTCGCTTGTGTGCCCTACCCGTCAGTATCGTGAACTCGGATGTGCTGAACACAATTTATCGATAAATAATATGTATTTACACCTATACATAATCTCGCGAGTTATGTACAACATCACTTTTTTACAATTTTTCGTTGACTTGATATAAACAATGTCGAATAATCTACAGGTACAGAGAGCCCCAGAGACTTTTCCATTTAAGTAGTAGGTAGGTATGTATAAAACCTTTTATGCGGCAATAAATAAAATCCACATTGGTAGGTTATGTACTTACCAACCTTTCCCATCGCGTGTAGAAAATAATACTCCTTTAGACTTGACAAGGTCGTATGTAATGAATGGTGCATACCTAACCTACCTACTAAGGGGCGTGCGCAGGAGTGTCTACTAGACTTTCCGCACTAATCATAGCGAGAAATATCTATCCATATCGGCTTGATATGTTAATTTTTTTTTAACTTATGCACCTTACGCAAGTGGGTCGTCACCTTTTGTCGCCCTTGTGTAGATGACTTATCCATGGTGCTGGACTATCTACTTGATGAGACCTTCTGAGTTCGATGAGTGCTCGTCTCGCTAGGCAACCACGAACTTTCAACCTCTCAGAGACTACAGCGGGGGTGATGAGCTTGTAATGTGGCACTTCCTTGTACAGTCAACTCCAAAAATATGTATACACTCTAGGACGTTGTCACAATATATAATATAAGAATGTAGACGTCTACTTTCTTATAGGTAAGTATTGTGACAAGGTCCTAAAGTGTATACATATTTTTGGAGTTGATTGTACCTACAGCTTGTCATATGTGGGCTTGTCGAACAACACCTGGTTGTTCATTTTGTCGCGAACTTTTCCTTTGGACCAGTACTTCTTCTTGGGTTTATGTGGTGCATTTCGTTGGCTGATCTCTATATTTCCGGGAAACTTCAAAATTTTTCTTTTCGAATTTAGAGAAGGACAGACGAGAATAGATTCCCAAAGACTTGTTGGTCGGATACTCGGATATGAAGAAGGCCGGAGGCCTACACTGTAACACGAAAAAGTAAAACTATTTGTCTCTACACTTATCAATAATTACAATGCCGTTGTCAAGCGATGCGGCAAAACACTTATTGAAAAAAAATGTTTGAAGAAGACATTTATGACCATATTTAATTCTTGTATAAGTTTAGTGTTTATCGAACGAACTGTCTTTTTTAAGAAGTTACAAATTTTGAATACCGCGAATGTAAAATATTGGCGGTCCAGAGGTGCTACGTGGTGCAAATCAGGTTTTATCACAAATAAACAAGTAGTGGTATTTCAAATAAAAGTTAAAAACACAGTGTATTTTGGTATGATTTTGGTTTCGTTTTGAAATGGATACTTTTCAAACGTACGATGTTTTCAGTTAATTAATAATACTTACTACTACGCTGGCTCAGGCGATCCAAAGCGGGGTCTTGGCCTCCCGACGTGAAAGTTTCGCCATTTCCAATCGGTGCACGTTGAGTGCTTTGAGGTCCTTGGCGACTTCGTCCCTTAAGGCGAAAGTTTGTTTGGATGGATGTATGGATGGATGTTTGTTCCTCTTTCACGCAAAAACGACTAAACGATTTTAATGCAACTTTACAGTAATGTAGCTTATAAGATCATTATCCACATGGCTTAATTTATAAGATATTGTGTTACGCAGAACGAAGTCCGCGGGCAAAAGCTAGTTAATAATAAATTGAAAAAATGTAGGACGTTTGAGATGGTCTGAAAACGCATCGTTGTGACTTATTAGGTAATGTTGGCGATTGCTTTTAAAATAAAATCAAGTTCAAAATTTTTGAAGGCTTTTTTTTATGCTTTTTAGTGTCTCATTTTTAAGGGAGGACCGCTTATATATTAAGTACTATATTTCTGTGTTACCCTAAATCGGCATTAACGAGAGCCCTAATTAAACCTGAATTCTTTTATCTAATAAAATATTTTATGAATAATCGGACGCGTCAATATTCGTAATGGTTCTTGTTTTTCCAGTCCGTTAAAACGAGGTTCTACAGCTTCTTAGAGTGTAATTCCATTCCTGGTTGCGTCCAATGCTGTCACTCCGGAGCCCAGGGGTACACTTGGACCAGATTCAGGATTTGGGGAGTCTGGTAATTATATGCTGACCGGAATGGCGCAATTGGTAGTGACCCTGCCTCTTACGCCACAGGTCGTGGTTCGATCCCCACCCTGGACAACATTCGTGCGATAACACTTGCTGTTTTGTTCAGTGTCTGGGTGTAATATATGTATTTAAGTATATATTTGTGTTCCTCTGTTGTCTGATATCTGTAACACAAGTGCTTACGCTACTTAGTACGGAATCAGGTCAACGTATGAGATGTTGTGAGAATTATTATTATTATTATTATTAATGACGACTGCCGTCTGACCTTCGCAACCCTTTACCATGAGGGAACCTGACACTGAATCCCGTTTACCTTTTTTATGAGAAAGGAGGCAGACGAGCAAGCGAGTCACCTGATGGTAAGTGATCAACGCCGCCCACGAACATCAGCCACACCAGAAGGAGTGGGGATGCTTTCAGAACTATCCGAAACGTGCAGGTTTCCTCACGATGTTTTCCCTTACCGCCGAGCCAATGGTAGAAACATTTATATATTTTTAAGTATATTTTTATGTATAGATAGATATACTTTATTGCGCAAAATACACAACTTAAGTACTAGGCATTACAGACATTTTGTGTACAATTTCGGCGGTCTTATCGCTAAAAGCGATTTCTACCAGACAACCTTCGGGTAAAGGACATTTAATAGTAGAGAAGGGGTAGGTGATGCAATATTCAATGAGGAAAAAAAATAATAGAGATAAACTGTAAATGTTAAAATATAACTTATAACCCTAATACGTAAATAAAATACAATATTATATGCATATGTAATGTATTAACATGTAAATCATACTTAAGTACTTATAGTAAAGTACTTATCAGCCTATATACTGTCCCATTGCAGGACTCATCCTCTATCATAGAAATCAAGTCATCGCTACTATGATGGGATTAGGCTTAATCACCACGCTTGCCAAATGCGGATTGGTGATCACAATCCAGAGCTATGTTCGAAAATTTCGGAACATAAATAAAATAAATAAATATTTTACAACATCACATACATTGATCTGACTCCGAGATAGGTAGCTGAAGCACCTGTGTTACGGATATCAGAATCAACAGTGGGATTACTAATATATACATATAATAATTTTCTTTTGTAAATAAATACTTATAATACATAGGTAACACCCAGACCAATACAAACAGACACGTTCATGCACACAAATGTTTGTACTGTGCGGGGATCGAACCCGCAACCATTGGACCAATGGCAGCGTACACTACCACTGTTCCAAACGGGTCGTCTACACGTGTAAACATACGAGTACATATGTAGTCTCGACCCGGGAATCGAACCCGGGACTCCGACATCACGGCCTGGTACTTAAACCACTAGATCAACAACGGGGTGACAATAAGTACCTGCTTACTTACTTATAAATAGTTTTAAATTACTCAAATGTATGACGTTTTCTTAAGGTGACGGGTAGGGCACACTAGCGATGCCGATCGATTTTAATTTTAAGCTACTAAACCGGATCTATTTTCAACAAATTCGGGGTTACAACCTCTCGGCAAACACTTATTTATTAAATAACCATGCACAAATGTTGGGTCCGTTTTTGTACGCGAAAAATGGATTCACGCCAAAAGCGGCCGCTTCTGGCGGTAATTCAAATTTCCGCAGCAAGCAGACCCAAAAGTTAAGTTTAAGTATTTAATAAATAGTATAAGTGTTTGCCTTGGCAATGGATTGTAACCCCGTTACAATTGGCATCGCTAGTGGGTCCTACCCGTCACCTTAAGTGCTGTGTACAAGCGTATGCAAATAAAGAATTATTTGATTTTGATTTTGAAATATGCCCATAGATTTGAAAAAACCAGGGGGCATGCTTGGATTCGAACCCGAATCCCCTGTATGGAAAGCTCGGTCTGAACAAGTGATTTACCTACTATGTTACTGACATATACTCTTTATTTTAGATAGAGGTCCAAATACATAAAGAAGAACCAATACCTAACGGGTGGGCATATGGGCCTGATGGCCATCCAACTACAAATGCACAATTAGTAAGTGAAATTTTAATTTTTACTCGACTACGCCGAAGCGAGGGTTATGATTTTGAGCTGTATGTATGTATTGTTGTTCATCTGTTCCCTCATAACTTCTAAACTAGTTGTCATAGTCTAGTCAGCGTCAGATCAAGTTACCCCCCTACGGTGGAAAAATAGCATTTGTGCCCCAGACATAAGGACGACCCAAAGGTCAACAAGGGTAACTCGACGTGACGCTGTGTGTAGTTAGGTATGTTCATCCTATCTCTGCAGTCTAATCTGACAGCTTAATTGAATGCAAGGTTTATTATGCGTCGGCGCATGTGTTGCCATTATGATGTTAGAAACTTAATAATATCCTCCAACCGATTGCGGCTACGGCGGCCAATCTCAACTGTCCAATTTATCCAATCTACTCATGATTTAATATCAATTGAATTTGAATGTATTGTCTTATGTAGCCTGAAGCACAGAATAAATGAAGCGGGTGTAGGTTTTTTAACTATTATATAACGCCTTACATCAACAGCATGCAAATTCCAACTTAAACATAAGATGTCGATGCTTTTGCAGGCGCTTTCTGTAGTAACATTTCAGACTCAACTGGACCAATAACTCAAACCTAACTAGTTTTTTTATTACAGGCATTCGAGACTGGTCGTCTGATGCCACTAGGAGGCAGCGAGGAAACTAGCGGGTACAAGGGCTACGCTCTCTCCGCGGCTTTTGAAACTCTCTGCGGGGGACTTTCTGGTAAATCATTTTATCAGCTTTACATTTATAATAATAATATTGTTAGCGAGCGGGGGAGATGGGTAAAAATAGCAATAAAATAATAAAATATAGAAATAAAATATATTTACGTACCGTTTGCACCAAAACAAATAAATGACTTTGCAACACACCTTTGCTTGGCCAAAAGCCCGCAATTTTGTTAGCGTACCCCAAAATGGGAGAATATATTTATATATTTCAAACATTATATTTCATAACATCTCATACATTGATCTGAATCTGAGATAGGTAGCTCAAGCACCTGTGTTACCTACGGATGTCAGATACAAATATATACATTAAATACTTTTCTTTTATAAATACATTTCTTAGGTATAATATATAGAAACACCCAGATCAATACAAAACAGACATATTCATGCACACAAATGTTTATACTGATGTGCGGAGATCGAACCTACAACCCTTACACCAGAGCGCTGCCTCTGGGTTCATTACCACTGATCCAAAGGGGTCGTCATTTATATTATGTATCTTCATATAATATGTTATATGTGCGTATCTAGAACAGGTACCTTGGACTCCGAAGCAAAGGCGTTGGCCTCAACCGGGAATGAATCGTTAACAAAAAATATCTTACCTATCGCGAAGATAAATAAGTCGCCTTAACTTTTTAAAGTATAAATTACCATAATGAGATTAGAGCCATTAAATGTGAGATCACATAATAAGTAGGTGGATAGTAAAAAACTGATAAATAATAAATTCACAAAAATCTAACAGCAAAAAGGAGGAATGAATTATGTGTCCCCCTCCCTCGTATTCAAAGCAAAGATAATAAACAAAGGACAGTTCAAAGGGGACGGAGAAAAAAAAACCAGCACGAAATTGTTTTGCCGGCTTTAGAATTTGGAATTTGCGATGAATCGAGCACTTAGGTACCACATGGGTACCACTGGGTCATATGACCACAGATACGACTCCACTACATACGTAGTTAAAAACTTTAGATCTGCCTGCTGCCTCGGTGGTGCAGTGGTTAGTGAATTGCACTTTAAAGCGATGGCTGCGCAAGAGGTCCGGGGTCGAGCCAAAAAATTGTATCTAAGTTTTCGGTAAGAAATTATTAGTGGCCGGAGTCTGGAAGTCGGCGGTCATGTACCCCCGTGCTTCGGAAAGAAAGAAGAAATATTTTATTTCTCGTACAAAAACGGACCCAACATTTGTGCATTGTTATTTAATTCATAGTATAAGGGTTTGCCGTGAGGTCGTAACCCCGAAATTGTTTAAAATAGATCCGGTTTAGTAGCTAAAAATTAAAATCGATTGGCGTCGCTTGTGTGCCCTACCCGTCAGTATCGTGAACTCGGATGTGCTGAACACAATTTATCGATAAATAATATATATGTATTTACATCTATACATAATCTCGCGAGTTATGTACAACATCACATTTTACAATTTTTCGTTGACTTGATATAAACAATGTCGAATAATCTACAGGTACAGAGAGCCCCAGAGACTTTTCCATTTAAGTAGTAGGTAGGTATGTATAAAACCTTTTATGCGGCAATAAATAAAATCCACATTGGTAGGTTATGTACTTACCAACCTTTCCCATCGCGTGTAGAAAATAATACTCCTTTAGACTTGACAAGGTCGTATGTAATCAATGGTGCATACCTACCTACCTACTAAGGGGCGTGCGCAGGAGTGTCTACTAGACTTTCCGCACTAATCATAGCGAGAAATATCTATCCATATCGGCTTGATATGTTAATTTTTTTTTAACTTATGCACCTTACGCAAGTGGGTCGTCACCTTTTGTCGCCCTTGTGTAGATGACTTATCCATGGTGCTGGACTATCTACTTGATGAGACCTTATTCTCTGAGTTCGATGAGTGCTCGTCTCGTCGACTCGATGAGTCACTTTCAACCTCTCAGAGACTACAACGGGGGTGACGAGCTTGTAATGTGGCACTTCCTTGTACAGTCAACTCCAAAAATATGTATACACTTTAGGACGTTGTCACAATATATAATATAAGAAAGTAGACCTCTACTTTCTTATAGGTAAGTATTGTGACAAGGTCCTAAAGTGTTTACATATTTTTGGAGTTGATTGTACCTACAGCTTGTCATATGTGGGCTTGTCGAACAACACCTGGTTGTTCATTTTGTCGCGAACTTTTCCTTTGGACCAGTACTTCTTCTTGGGTTTATGTGTTGCATTTCGTTGGCTGATCTCTATATTTTCGGGAAACTTCTAAATTTTTCTTTACGAATTTAGAGAAGGACAGACGAGAATAGATTCCCAAAGACTTGTTGGTCGGATACTCGGATATGAAGAAGGCCGGAGGCCTCCACTGTAACACGAAAAAGTAAAAATAAACTATTTGTCTCTACACTTATCAATAATTACAATGCCGTTGTCAAGTGATGCGGCAAAACACTTATTTACAAAAAAAATGTTTGAAGAAGACATTTATGACCATATTTATTTCTTGTATAAGTTTAGTGTTTATCGAACGAAGTGTCTTTTTTAAGAAGTTACAAATTTTGAATACCGCGAATGTAAAATATTGGCGGTCCAGAAGTGCTACGTGGTGCAAATCAGGTTTTATCACAAATAAAGAAGTAGAGGTATTTCAAATAAAAGTCAAAATACACTGGTATTTTGGAATGATTTTGGTTTCGTTTTTGAATGGATACTTTTCAAACGTACGATGTTTTCAGTTAATTAATAATACTTACTTACTTACTTACTTACGTTGAGTGCTTTGAGGTCCTTGGCGACTTCGTCCCTCCAGCGGTATCACGGACGACCCACTGGACGTCGCCCCATTGGTCGTCCCAGATAGGCTAATCCTTACTAATATTATAAAGGCGAAAGTTTGTTTGGATGGATGTATGGATGGATGTTTGTTCCTCTTTCACGCAAAAACTACTAAATCGGATTTTAATGAAACTTTACAGTAATGTAGCTTATAGATCAGAATAACACATAGGCTATAATTTATAAAGATATTGTGTGACGCAGACGAAGTCGCGGGCAAAAGCTAGTTAATAATAAATTGAAAAAATGTAGGACGTTTGAGATGGTCTGAAAACGCATCGTTGTGACTTATTAGGTAATGTTGGCGATTGCTTTTAAAATAAAATCAACGTTCAAAATTTTTGAAGGCTTTTTTTTATGCTTTTTAGTGTCTCATTTTTCGACCGCTTATATATTAAGTACTATATTTCGGTGTGCCCCTAAATCGGCATTAACGAGAGCCCTAATTAAACCTGAATTCTTTTATCTAATAAAATATTTTATGAATAATCGGGACGCGTCAATAATTCGTAAGGGTTCTTGTTTTTCCCAGTCCGTTAAAACGAGGTTCTACAGCTTCTTAGCGTGTAATTCCATTCCTGGTTGCGTCCAATGCTGTCGCTCTGGAGCCCAGGGGTACACTTGGACCAGATTCAGGATTTGGGGAGTCTGGTAATTATAATGACTGACCGGATGGCGCAATTGGTAGTGACCCTGCCTCTTACGCCAAAGGTCGTGGGTTCGATCCCCACCCTGGACAAACATTCGTGCGATAAACACTTGTGTTTGTTCAGTGTCTGGGTGTAATATATGTATTTAAGTATATATTTGTGTTCCTCTGTTGTCTGATATCTGTAACACAAGTGCTTACGCTACTTAGTACGGAATCAGGTCAACGTATGAGATGTTGTGAGAATTATTATTATATTATTATTATTAATGACGACTGCCGTCTGACCTTCGCAACCCTCTGATAGGAGAACCAGACCAACTAAATCATAGTTACATGTGGTACAAATTATCCGAAACGTGTGGGTTTCCTCACCATACTGGTAGAAATACGCACATTTTTGACCGTGAGAGACCCACGCTTCAGCATGATTGGGCTGGCTCTACCGGAGTGATACCACGGCCTTACAGAAATCCGGCGTGAAGCAGCACTGTGCTGTGTTTTGCTGTGTGAGTGAGGGTAACGGAGGCCCAATCCGGGAAAAGGGGGGTTTAAAGGTTGGCAGCGCACTTGTGACTGTACTGGTGTCGCGGGTATCAATCGCTTACAGCTTATCAGGCGATCCGTCTGCTCGTCTGCCACCTTACGCAAAAAAAAAGAAAAATCTAGAAATGCATGCTCGAATTAGAACCACGACCCCCCGTATGGAAGGCGCATTCTGAACCTCTGAGCTACTATCGTTCCACCTGGTTCTACAGCATTTACCCTTTTTTCCCTGCAGGAGCCAACTGTTCGTACCAGATCCGCTCCTGGACGAAGCAGGGCACGGGCACCTCCGCCGACCTGGGCCAGTGCTTCATGGCCATCGACCCGGGATGCTTCGCCCCCGGCTTCGCAGAACGGATATCCGGCTGCTTGAGACATTGGAGGGACTTGGAACCGGTAAGAATCTAAAGTTTATTTACCTATAAATCGTACATTTCGGCCCGAGCAACTGGCAAGCGCCCGGTGGGGACGCCCAAGGTATCGCTAGATTGACCAGGTCGAAAAAGATCTTGCCCACCTACCACGGCCGAACTGGCGACAGGTGGCCGAAATCAGACCGGAATGGCGAAATCTCATGTCGAGGCCAAGATCCACTTAGGTTCCCTGAGCCCAGCATAGTACCTAGTAGTAAGATTGTACAGACAGAAGTCAAAAGTCAAAAGCACATCAGACTTATACACTTTGACCATGAGACCGACCTTATTTCCGGGGCATAAGCTTTATTATCGTACTGCAAGTGTATACCGTGATGTGCTCAACCGTACATTAGTTTCAACATTGAGATCTTTTATCTTTTTTTTTATAGGTAGGCAGACGAACAGACAGATCACCTGATGGTAAGCAATTGCCGCCGCCCATGGACACCCGCGACACCAGTGGAGTCACAAGTGCGCTGCCAACCTTTGAACCCCCCTATCCCCCGGATTGGGCCTCCGGTACCCTCACTCACGCAGCGAAACAGAGCACAGTGCTGCTTCACGCCTATCTTCGGCTTCAGAAGCAGAAGTTTTTAAAGGATTTTTTTAGATTTTAGTGCTGCATTATTTTAACTATGTATAAACGTGAGTTTTCGAGTTGATCAACCTTGCCAATAGAGCTATAATCACTAGGCACCTACATGAGGGCTCTAACATTAAAACAGTTAAAAATAAAGGCCAAGTCAAACCAAAAAGCGGCACGGCCATATTCTTTTCTCGAAGTGGTTCGACCTCCTATTACTTCGTTGTGAATAAGAGAAGCCTATAAGAATATTTCAGTAGGTTTTTTTTTATTTTATGCTTTTTAATGATATAGGGGCCAGACGAGCAGACGTAGGTACCTATAACCTGATGGTAAGTGATTACCGTCGCCATGGAAACCTGCCACCAATTATTTGGTAACCAATTATTGGTTAAGGTGACGGGTAGGGCACACTAGCGACGCCAATCGATTTTAATTTTTAGCTACTAAACCGGATCTATTTTAAAAATCGGGGTTACAACCTCTCGGCAAACACTTATACTATTTATTAAATAACCATGCACAAATGCGAACCCAACATTTGTACGCGAAAAATTGATTCACGCTAAAAGTGGCCGCTTTTGGCGGTAATTAATTTACACAAACGGACGTACGTACAAAAACGGACCCAACATTTGTGCATGGTATTAAATAACCATGCACAAATGGTATAAGTGTTTGCCGAGAGGTTTTAACCCCGAAATAGTTTAAAATAGACCGGTTTAGTAGCTAACAATGAAAAACGAATGATGTCGCTAGTTAGGGCTACCCGTCGCCTTAAATGACATAGGTGCACAATCATACTTACCTACACCAAATGCTCCCACAACAAATGTCTTTTTTGTCTATCAGGTGGACCCATCATTGCCAGTCCTGGCTCCTGGGGACAAGGAACGCGCCCAGATGGAACGAACGCAGAAGAAAGGAACAATTTCATACGCACGGAACATGATCGACGAGTACGCCGAGCTCGCCGAGAGGCTAGGCGTAAGGCCTATACAAGTTGTAGCATAATAAAGACATTAAAATATCTTTTATAATAATAATAATATAATAGATTCTGACATCATAACAACATAATACTTTTCCTCTACAACTTTGCTTGGTCAAAAGCCCGCAATTTTGTTAGCGTACCCCAAAATGGGAGAATCGTCGATGAGCAACCCAAACTCGTCCACTGCTGGACATAGGTCTCCCCTAATGGGAGAATATATTTATATATTTCAAACATAATAATAATTCTCACATCTCATACGTTGACCTGATTCCGTACTAAGTAGCTTATTTTTTTTATGCTAGATGCGGACAAACGAGCAAGCGAGTCACCTGATGGAAAGTAATCATCGCCGCCCATGAACATCTGTGAAATCAGAGAGATCGCTAATCGCTTAAGCACTTTTAATGAGCGTGTTTTAGCTAATTCAATCAAAAATACAATGTCACCTCTGTCAGTTGTTGACATTTTACCAACATTAATTAGGCTTACCACCCAAATGCACAATAAGCTGACAACCCGAATTGGATTTGTCATATTGTAAGTTAGCTTTATTGTTGTGGCACTCAAAGAGATAGCGATTTGACCTTTTAGACCAGTGGCCGGCCGTGTGTAACTATTGTCCAAGTGACAGGCCAAATTACATAGTTGATATTTTTTATAGCAATATTTTGCAATTTATTCGTAAGTAAATAACACACTCATTTATTATTTATTTATTTATGTATGTAGGATTGGTGATCGGTAGATGCATGGTAAGGAACGTGTAAGATATCGATATTTGAATTATAGAATGACGTGCGAGAGTGAGATAGACGACGCATGGCCGACGACTGGGGAAGGCGAAGGACGTAGTAGACGATTATAATAAAAGTAGAACTATTCCCGAAACCAGTGGTGTATTATTTATTCTGTCCCACATGTATTTATTATTTAACTTACAAATTTGGTTTACAAATTATACTTGTCCTGCAAAACTGTTTACACAGTTTGTCTGCAGGATCGGTAGAGTCTTAGCACAATATGGTATATAATTCTAAACCAAATCAAGAAAATACTTTCTTAGTTTGTAACTAAACTTAAAAAGTTCATCTCGTGTTCAGGCGGGACACGACAGCTCATGTCGAATCAAGCACTTACAAATTTCGTCGACTTAGTAACGCGTTCAGTGGTCTAATTGGTAGAACATTCACCCGGATTGTGGAAGGTGTGGGTCCCGCCTGAACACAAGATGAAATTTTTAAGTGTGTTATTTACTTAAGGTCAAATTATCTAGCTTTTCTGTTGAAATCAGCGCCCCATGGCGCATTTACATTCATTGTTAACGAAGTGTTTAAGTGTAATTTATCACCATAACAGTATTAATTAGAGCTGCAAGCAGAGAAAACACATAAGTAGGTAATAGCCTAACCTAAAGTGCAATAATTACTTAGGTATACCTTATGTGTCTAAATAAAATCAAATGTTTCTATGAACGGATTGTAATGGGTGGTAAGGAGGTGACGACAATATCAACAATTTCATGTTTTATAGAACCATCTCGACCAGCTGTCAATTCTCTAATTATTATGTACCTATTGATAAATTGCCTATTTAAATTTACAGCACATACTCAATCAGACAGAATTTGCAGAAATAAGGATACGATACGATCGTATCATATCGTAAGCACAAAAAACGATAATCGAGTCAATTTTTGATGTAGGTACCTAGTTACCTATTGACTTAGTTAGTCAAATAAGAGGGTACGGGAATAGGGAGTGCACTTCTGTCTGCGCAAATACTTGTGCACTATATTGTCCTGCGTCGATGGCTGCTCGCTGAGATTGGCCGCCATGACCGAGATATCGGTTTGGAGGACATTATATTATTATTAGTTAGTCAAAAACTTTTAAGTAAGTACCTATGGCTACGAAGAATAACGCGTATCTACAGTCAGCAACACATCAAGTTTACCCCAAATGTGCAAAAATAGCACTTCTGTGTCAGACATAAGGACTGTCCTAAGTCCAAAAAGAGTGACTCCGCGTGTTAACGTGTATATGATTAGACTTTTAAGTAGGTATAATAAACACTTTATAACCGCGCAGAAATGTTTTGCTAATTTGTTAGACTGTTGTTTACCTAAGATACAAATTTAAAACGATTTACATAATGCCATATGCGATGTAACATAACATCACGTAAATCAGGCTGTTGATGTTCCAAATAAAATAAACATCAAGGTCATCATCATCATCATCATCGTCAGCCCATTTAAGTCCCCACTGCTGGGGCACGGGCCTCCCTCAATGACATGAGGGGTAATTGCCATACTCACCACGCTTGGCAGACGGGTTGGCGAGGGTTTTGATATAAATGCAGAGATTATAAAATAGACGATTTTTTGAATGACAATAATTTAGGGACATATTAGTAACACAAAAATTGTACTATATTTTAAGTTAATGGTGACATTTTGTAAAACATTTCTTTTTTAAAAGAGTAACTGCTGAGTTTCTTGCTGGTGTCTTCTTGGCAGAAAACTACATTCCGAACCAGTGGTAAACATGTTGACATTCATAAGTGTTCTGTATGGACCTAAATTGAATAAACAATTTTCATTTCATTTCATTTCATTTCACATATTATATACGAATAATTGTATTGTAACTTTTAAGGCGAATTAGACACTGAACTAAGGATAGTCCCCGAACAAAATTCGCGCCAGCCCCTTTCAATATTGTGTTGAAACGGGATAACATGAGTTTTAGTACGGTAATAACTTTAGACTGCGATTTATAATTACGTGGAGAGCATCCAGCAAAAAATATTTTGGTCAAGTGTAAGCTAAAAATGTGTGACACACCGTTAAACATAGGTAGGAGTGTGTTACTGTTAAGATTTTTGAAAAAGATACAACAATGTGACCTCGTTTATTTAATAACACTTCAAACAGTAGCACAAGGCATACTTGACAATCATCCACTTTGTCGCGGACTAACAGTAGGTCAAATACACATAGACGAAAATACAGCGTCCCAGTGTCCTAGTATTTTGAATAAACACAAAATTTTAAGTTCTATGATCCCGATAACACAAGTGTTCAAGCTCCTCATTTCGGGATCAGGTCGATGTGTCATATTCATATTTCTTTATTTGCATATCACATGGTATAAAGGTCTTACTAAATAACATGAACATGTGTGTTATAATGTCTCATATTATGTTCTACATTTTATTTTATTTTATTACAAAAACCACAGCTCTTAGTGCTATTTACAAGTTATATGAACTAAATTAAATTTAACCTACAGGCAATAATGGTTTTACATTTTGTATGTTATATTTTATTTATCGGCAATCAAAAAAAAATCTAAAAATGAAAAGTGTGTGTGTGTGTGTTTTTACCCGACTACGGCGAAGCCAATAGGAGGTTTATGATTTTGACCTGTATGTATGTATGGTTGTTCATCTGTTCCCTCATAACTGCTAAACTAGTTATCATATTCTAGCAAATCGTTAGAAGCGTCTTGATTGTCTTCTGGTTATAGGCAACATGAAGTCAACGAAATTGACTACAGCGCTCTTTAGGGGACTTAGAGTAAGGAACTAAAAGAAATTTTCTTTCTTTCTCTGGAACCATACCTACCGCCTGTTAGGTACAAAGAGTTACACAATTAACTGCACACTAATGCAGTTTTAAGTGTAGGTAAACACGATCTAGTAGACCTGGTTCCTCTATCTAAGGGTAGTGAAGTTTATAGATAGCGGTGGTTTTATTTTTGGTTTTAAACTTAGGTATCTACTTTGGATTTCGAAGTCACGGTACTTCTCAGAGCGTCAGTTGTGTTGTGTCCATAGGATAATCACACTAAGATGATGATGGAATGTTGCTTCCAGGCAGTCATACGTCTTACGAAATAAGGTTTACCTACCACGGACCACTAAAATGTAGGTGATAATTTTCAAAATTATGTCAGCCCCTTTTGATTTTATTCGTAATAAACATCAAACCTAAAAAATTACTTCACAATTTTGTTTCTTTTTTTTTGGGCTTAGTCCCGCTCACGGTGATGGCCGCATATGTGATTCCGCCAATGTCAAGTGTTTAGAGAGACACGTTTTAATTAGATATTGACCGGTTCCGATCCATGTTGAGGTCTTCTTTTTTGTTAGGGCCAGCATCTAAAAGAAATAAAAAGTAGTACAATGTGTCTATATGTCATATAGACAATACAGTTTTTTCTTTATTACCATGATATTACGAAAACACGTCATTTACCACACTACGGTAAAGATGTCATGACATATACTTCGTGCCACTGGTTTTTATTTATTTATTGAACAAAAAGTTCATAATCTTAACATAAAAGCATCTCTGCGGCCTTGTCCCGTTCATTGACCCTGCTGTAGTTATCACATTTTGCATTATATGAGCGCGTATAACCGTTCAGTATGATCATCAATATTCAATTAACCTATCGCAGTCCACTGTAGGAGTTTTATTGGTCTATCCATCATACCGTCGGCGATGACCATGCATCCATGATGGATGGCAGGTGTAAGTTATCTGTAGGAAATAACATGGTACGGCAGTGGCGCCACTAGAGACAGCTGTTCTCAAAGTGTAACTAGTTTCAAAGGATCTGACAATTTTTGTCTAAGCAAAGGATAATGTTTTCTGATAAAGAGTTAATGTTGAAAGATGAATATAAAATAAAGGCTTATCATGTTTCGCCATTCAGGCATCCAAATATAAAAGTGATTTTGTTATTTTACTCAGTCGGTAAAAAAAAAAAAAATTACTAAAATATTATGTCGTGACCGATACTTAAATTATTACATGTCAACATATAAAAATAATGGATTATTAAGTAGCTAATTTTGTCAAATAATGAAATAAGTATAATAAACTATTAAAAATAGAGGAAGAAGGAGAGAAAGAAAAGTGATTGTCTAAATATACCACTGGATTTTTAAAATCTGATAACAAACATGCACATTTCGGATAGCGACTTACTTTGGAACCAAATCTGTACTCTTGCTGGATTTTCTTACCGGTCTGTTCCAATTTCGGTACCTCGGGTCTCTTGTACAGGGCGACGGTGCTATGATAGGGACGTTAAGCATCGAATCAACTCAGCATGGATGAAATGGCGACAGGTCACGGTCCTGTATGGATCAGAATGTTGGGCCGTTAAGAAGACGGATAAAAGACGATTGCATGCGACAGAGATGAGATTGTTAAGATCGATGTGTGGCGTGACGAGAATAGACAAGATAAAGAAGTATATTAGAGGAAGTATGAAAGTGGTCCCCATCATTGATAAATTAAAGCAAATCGTCTTTCCTGGTATGGCCATGTAATGAGAAGAGGGGAAGAACATGTAACCAAAAAATGATGACTTTAAATCTAAGTGGGTGGAGTAACAGAGGACGGCCGAAAAAGACATGGATGGATTGTGTGAAGAATGACATGATGGGAAAGGGTTGGATGATTCGATGAGGAATGACAGGGACGTATGGAAAAGCAAAATATAGTGCGCCGACCCCAGATAACCTGGGAAAAGGGCAGGAGGATGATGACTTACTTACCTACTTCTAACCATGGATAGTCAATTCAAAACTGCTGAAATCCCAAGGTTTCTGAACGATTTACATGATTCAGTTGACTTGGTTCGTTGCTTCGTTGTAAGAAGTAGTTCGTAGTAAGACAGCAATTATCGCTTCGTTGTAAATCAGACTTTCTAAATCAAGGATAATGGTCCAGATATACTCTGGGTTGCGAAGCGACGGCTTTGGACGTTGCCGAAAATGATACTGAGATGATGATGACCAGTAGGTAAACTGAAGCTTCAACGTAGCGGAACTATTTTTTTTTTTTTATGACATAGTAGGCAGACCTGAAGGAAAGCGATTGCCGCCGCCCATGGAAACCCGCAGCACCAGTGGAGTCACAAGTGCGCTGTCAACCTTTGAACTCCCCTTCCTCCCTGGATTGGGCCTCCGGTACCCCATTTTTAAACGGTTTTATGTGAGGCCGTGGTATCACTCCGGTCGAGCCGGCCCATTCATGCCGAAGCGTGGCTCACCCACGGATCAATGTGATACCTACTTAGATGACAGATTGGCGAGCTGGTAAGTGAGTCACAAGTCCACTGCTAACCTTTAGGATTGGGCCTCTGTTACCCTCACTCAGCGAAGTAATGACCTGACCTCTTTACGGTCCTATTTAGTTACTATCGTGGTTAATTAATATCATTAATCGAAACCTAATGCACAGCATACGGGCACTAATTGCGACGAATAATGTACACCTGTTTATTTATTGCAAATGATAGCATTAACTCCATCGGTAATTACATGCATTTATCATGCATTCATGATACAATATTGATAGCAAACCATAAGGCGAGCCGTCTGCTCGTTTGTCTGCCATATTGTATAAAAAGCAGTAGTTAAGCACATGTATGCGCTGCTTCATGCGGGTTTTCTGTGACACTGTTCACCGGTCGAGCCAAAACTTGAGAATCACTGACCAAAATAACTCGATGTCAGCCTGCGTTGGCGCCGAGTAGTTTATGTACACCGCAATGGACAACATTTCATATTTTTAACATGTCCATATTGTTTTTTTATATGAAAATAGACATAAAATGAACGGACCCATATTTTTTCTTTTTTCAAAATTTGTCCATTTTCATGCATAAAATAATTATTAAAATTCTTTATATTCTAAATAGACGTAAGCGCCAAATGACGTCATCGGACGGCTGAATACAGCGATATTCCTTTGCTTATCATTGTTTTAATAAAAAAAAGGTACTACTGTCAAAGGTAAATAACGTTGACCATGTTGACACTAGTAAGTGTCAACATTGTCAACGTCATTCATTCATTCAACGTTGACAAGTTGTCTTTTTTTTTACAGTTGCATGTCATGGGTTTGGCATTTCGTAAATTTAAAACTATAATGTGCTAAGCAAAGAAATATTTTACATTCTGCCGTCCGATGACGTCATCTTACGTTTTTTAGTTTTTAATTTTTTTCTCAGTAAATAAGCAATATAAAAAATTAATAAATATATATTCGCGCAGCGGAAAAGTAAATAAAGAAATGGTATTTTTTGTTTCAGAGCTTAGCAATTTTGAAATGTTGTCCATTCTTTTATCGTTTACATCCCGAAAACCTCAATAGGTATCGTGAATAAAATCTATTTAGCACGTTAGATCAACAATATCAGCTGGTTCATACATTATTGCCGGGTGTTTTTTTTATGTGATAGGTGGCAGACGAGCAGACGGATCACCTGATGCTAAGCAATGGACACCCGCTACACCAGTGGAGTCACAAGTGCGCTGCCAAACTTTAAACCCCCTTTCCCCCGGATTGGGCCTCCAGTACCCTCTCTACGGAGGGAAACACAGCACAGTGCTGCTTCACGCCGGTTTTCTTTGAGGCCGTGGTATCACACTCCGGTCGAGCTGGCCCTATTCATGTCCGAATGCGTGGCTCTCCCACGATCAAAGTCACGGATATTCTAATTTTGTATGGAACAGCAGATTTTTTTTCGTTAAATAGCTTATCTAACATGCTAAATGGACTTTATTCACAATACCTAGAGCCCAATTCTCGGGCTCGTGACATTTTAAAAACATGGCGGATATCACCTGAAAACCATACAAAAAACTAATGTTTTAGTGATATATCGCTTCCCGGCAAGAAAAGTGTCACAACACATGTTAGGTACGAAATGACATTATCACAGCATTAGATTGCACGTGTTTCATTTGTTCGGCTGTAAAAGTGTCGTAATTATGTTGCGCCTGGTTACCGCTAGATGGCACTAAGTACTCTTTTTCACGGAGCCGTTTTGCTCCGGTCGCCGGCGTGAACAGTGTCACATTTGTGTTAATACAGAGTGGACGTTTGCGGTATCGCCAAAAAAGAGTTTTATCCTGTGATGTGACTCTTTATCGGTAAGTTTTACATTGAAATATTAGATTTATTACGAAAAAGGTGACACAATCTATGTCGTGACTGTATTATTGACGAAAAAACATTGTTAATATCGTTTTAACCTGTGATGAGACTCTTTACCGGTAAGTTTTACATTTAAATATTAGATTGATTACAAAAAAGGCGACACAATCTGTGTTGTGACTGTATTTTTGACGAAAAAGCATTGTAAATATTGCCACAGTATACAAAAAAACCAACACAACATGTTCCCCCAATCCGAGGGATACCCCGGATTGGGCCTCCGGTACCCTCACTCACGCAGCGAAACTCAGCACAGTGCTGCTTCACGCCGGTTTTCTGTGAGGCCGTGGTATCACTCCGATCGAGCCGGCCTATTCAAGCCGAAGCTTGGCTCTCCCACGGTAATTTTATCATTTAAAATAATTTGAATTCAGAATTTAGTACTTTACTGTTGTTTAGTGTCAAAACAAAACAAAACAATAAGAAGGTACATAGTACTTGTTTCTTACTGAATTCAAATAATAATCTGATAAATTTAAAAACAAATGGATGCTTTTCTTTGTATTCGAAAATCCGACAGTTGTTATTATAGAGATATTAATGAAGCAGATGATCAGTTCTGTGTTTTAATAATACCTACTGGATTGTTTTTCAGGATCAACATGAATAATAGTAGTCGAGCAACATTTATGATACAACTGGCTAGCGATGTAAAAATAAGCAGAACGACACTGAAGATCAGAATATTATGGATACTCAATATGGCACAAGTCCAAGCATTGTTGCAACCTTTTTGTACAGAAGAAAATCCAACATCAGATTTCAAAATATATTCCACAGCGCAAAAGGTCCATATCTTCTGACTCCTCTTCATCAAGTTCCTCGTCAAGCAGTAGTAGCAGCAGCAGTAGTACTAGTAGCATTATTAGTAGTGGCAGCATCACCATCAGCAGCAGCGATGCCATTTCTAAGTCTAAGTCACGTGAAAGTCACTGTAGATCTAATGACGTAGTATCTTTGCCATGCAACCAAGAAAGTAACGTACCTAACAATAATATCCCCGAGCTGGTTACAAGTCCCGTACGTAAACCTAGCAAAAAACGTACACCTTGTATGGAAGAATGGCTGTCAAATAAAGCGAAAATATTGCGAGAAAGTGTATGGAAAAACATACACTTCTCGTTCTAAGTCACAGAAAATAATGCCTGAGAGGGGCTTGAAACCTCCGTGCGGTGAAAAATGCTAATTAAAATGTACTGAAAATATTAATTATGATAAAAGAACTGAAATATTTAATAGATATTGGCAATTAGGAGACCTGGCTTTAGGTTTAGATAATAATTTATATTCTTCAGCCATTCTTCCATACAAGATGTATGTTTTTTGCTAGGTTTACGTACGGGACTTGTAACCAGCTCGGGGATATTATTGTTAGGTACGTTACTTTCTTGGTTGCATGGCAAAGATACTACGTCATTAGATCTACAGTGACTTTCACGTGATTTAGACTTAGAAATGGCATCGCTGCTGCTGATGGTGTTGCTGCCACTACTAATACTGCTACCGGTACTACTGCTGCTGCTACTACTGCTTGACGAGGAACTTGATGAAGAGGAATCAGAAGATATGGACCTTTTGCGCTGTGGAATATTTTTAGAAGTAGAAGGAGTCACTGCTAAATTATCTGTTGCACTAATATTAACGTAAGGTTCGGATTCATTATTCTCTTTCGATAATCTTTGTGAATTCCGTTCTACAAGCTTTCTTTTAGTCGGCTGGCCAACACTACTGTCCGAGGACGAACTCTTATATTAAATTACTATCTTATAATTAATTGTATATTATTTTTGAAACTACAGATATTTCAATCGAGAAAAGAGTCATAAACTTCACCTAATTAAGAATTTCTTAAAAGTTACTTTAAAAAAAAAACTATTTTGTTATTACATTTTGCGCCCATTAATTACCAAGTAAATAAGCTATTCACAAATGAAATTTCATCAATCTGACAATTATAGTTTTCTAATTATTGACATATAAATGAACAAAAAAACATAAAATGTATATTTTCTCGAAACCTCTATTTTGGTATTATGACACTTTTCTTGCCGGGAGGCGATATGTCGTATGAAAATAAATGTCACGAGCACGAGAATTGGGCTCCTATTATGAGGTTTTCGGTATGTCAACGATAAAAAATAGCGGTGTACCTATTCGAGTAATATGTAGTAGCCAGCGGAGTTCCGTTATAGAGCGCTTAGCATACAAAGGATATTTACAGACTTTATTCACGCCTTCGACATTCTTGCTCACTTTCTCTAGACATCGTAAAAGTTTACGAGTTCTTAATTGTCTAGTTAGCATAGATGTTTAGACAATTTATTGAACAGTTTGGGATTCTAAGACCTTGAATTTCTAAAATTAGAAATGTGTGCTTAAAAATAGATGTGCTTGAAGATCTTTGTGATGATGATTTCTCTGTGATATTCTCGTATTTTTCTTATTTGCTCAATAAAATCACAGCTTCAATCCTAAATATGTGCTGGTGATCTTAACTAACTATTAATTACCTACCTACCTGTTACAGTAGACTATTTTTAAAAGGCAAAAGAACCCGTGTCAGTCGGTGTCATATTTCATTTCTAATTAATGAATACGACTCTCCATCTGCCACGAGTATTTGCGTTTCGTATAGTCGTACTCTTTGATTTAAAATGTAGGTTAAAAGTTGAAAAAAAAACAGCTTTACTTAAGAAAAACAATAAGATGTCAGTGTTTTTATAATTAGTATAATGGCGACTTATATTTTTTTCGAGCGCTACTGTCTGTTAATTAAATGTTTCGACCTTATTGTCAGATCCTTCTTTTTGGTCATTATTGAACATTTACTGGCTGATATAATGTAAATGAAAAAAAAAGAAATCGCCTTAAAGTTTGAGGAGAAAACATTTAATGGTGGCTTGATTTTTTGGATGCATGTGAAAATTAACGAATTGTATTACCAAATACCAACAAAAACCTTATTAATAAAAAGTAGGAATGTACAGGAGGGTTTAGGAGTCCGCACGAGTTGGCCTGGCTGGTTCCTGTGTTTTAGGTGGCGAGGTCAGCGGTCGTTTCATTGTAATTACTAGACAACTTTATCAAAGTCATTTATGTATTAAGTTAGACTAGAGAGAAAAACCTTAAGGAAAAAATCTTTATATAATCAAAGGAAAAAATTAACCATGAATACCATTGGGACCCGACAACTTTCTGCGACATTGACATTCAAAGTAGACAAAGACACAGTAATAAGTTGGTAGGAAAATTAGGGTCTTTACAAGTGTAATTTCATATTTTACTCATCTCTGGCATTAATAAGCAGATAGCTCACAATTATTTTCATGATAATTTTGCGCAAAGAATGCGTGCCATTACAAGATTACCTTTTTAAATTGGAAGATCACGTTCGCCATTATAAGTAGTTTATGGTTTTTTTTGGCCTTTTTGCAGAATACTTGAATGCTTCTTTGGCCTTTTGAAAGGGTCTCGATGTGGATAAACAGGTAACTCGTTAATGATTTAACCAGATTTTGGTATGTTGCTTAAACAACTACTTTTTTGTAGCAAGGTTAGGTCCTAAAATTCTGTTAATATTTTGGGTCAAAGATTTTTTGTACACCGGCATCTCTTTTACGGCTCACTGATATGAAAAAAATAAGAGGATTTTGATGCATTTTATTTTATTTATAGAAAAAAAACAAAGGAGGTGACCAAAAATGTGTAGGGCCCTTTTCACACTCATGGTGCTGTTATTATGCATAGTACTTTTTTTTTACTGCCTCGGTGGCGCAATGGTTAGTGGGTCGCACTTTAAAGCGAAGGTTGCGCCTGGGGTCCTGGGTTCGCTCCCAGGGTCGGGCCAAAATTTGTTTTTTTTTTTTTTTTTTTTTTTTATTTATTTTGGCACAAACAGTCATTACAGTAACAATTAGGTAAATAATTATTTATACATATTTTAACAGACAACGAGTGCCGAAACATACATTAATTTTATAATTAAATTAAAGTGTGCTTGTTACATGTACTACCTACAATAGTTGGTTCTTACAGATGTTCTAGCACGAAATACAGAAAACAATAAAATCATAACTAATAGTGTACAAGAATACTTTAAGGAATTGAAACTAAAACTAAAAGAAGTAAGATACATCCCATCACCAAACCCCAAGATATGCATATCTTCCCTCAGTGTATGAGGGAAAACATTTGTACCTGAGTTCTTCTGTTAAGAAATTCTCAGTGTTAGCCCGGAGTCTGGAAGTTGGCGGTCTTGTACCCCCGTGCCTCGGAAAGTGCGTTAAGCCATAGCTCCTGCGCCTAATCCCTCTTTGGGCGTGTCACACTAGTGTCCCATGGAAATAAGAGGGTACAGAAATAGAGAGTGCGCTTGTGTCTGCGCAAATAATTGTGCACTATAATATGTCCTGCGTCGATATCGGTTTGGAGGACATTATTATTAGTACTTTTTCCAACAAAAGTAGGTAACTTTTGTGGGTAAGATTCTGTAATTGAAAATCGTTACTAGAACAAATTCTCGTGCGACCAAAGCCATAATTTTGGAGCCCAGGTTATACTTTTACCATGATCCAGGTTTGGGAAGTCTAGTAATTAGGTGCAATTGAGACTGGAGGGTTCGAATCCGATCATGCACCTATGAATATTGCAAACCTATAGCCATGGCTATGCGGAAAAGATCGTGAGGAGGCCTGCACATTTCGGATAGTATCTTCATCATCATCATCACCAGCCCATTTAAGTCCCCACTGCTGGGGCACGGGCCTCCCTCAATCACATGAGGGGTAATTGCCATACTCACCACGCTTGGCAGACGGGTTGGCGAGGGTTTTGATATAAATGCAGAGTTTTCCTTCTCTGGGTGCTGATGATCATGCCAGCAGCTTTACCTTAGTCGCCTTTTACGACACCTCGGTAAGAGTGAGGGTGGCTTATTCTACTCTGCCGGGGACCACACGACCACACGGATAGTATCTTAAACGTGTTTTTTTATGGGATAGGTGACAGACGAGCAGACGGATCACCTGATGGTAAGCAATTGCCGCCGCCCTTGGACACCCGCGACACCAGTGGAGTCACAAGTGTGCTTTAACCAACCTTTAAAACCTAATTTCCCCTTGTGCCTCCAGTACCCTTACTCACGAAGCGAAACACAGCACAGTGCTGCTTCACGCCGGTTTTGTTTGTGGTTTCTGTGTTTCAGCTAGTCTGGTTTTTAAAGGATCGGGAAGGCCAGAGTGCAGTCGCTTCATTGTCCATCAGACTCCCCAAATCCTAAAGTTCTAGCCGTACCCTGGGCTTCAAAGCTTCAGCTTTTGATGCAACCGGGAACTAACCCTAAGATGAGGAGGACAATTAAATCAGAATTGAAAACAGTAAGCAGTATATACTATCAGCTGTTTGAAGTACTAGCACGTGTTATACTTATTAATTTGCAATTTTGTGCATCGTTGCATTACAAAATGTGTATTAATTAAATGCATTGAGCTCTAGTCTCAGTATACCGTGTAATTATTCCAACTTCGCCTTCGTTTTGGTGTTAGCATCAACAACACAAATTCCTGATTTAGTTATCTAATATTGTTATCATGATGATGTGATTCAACTTACCTACTTAATTAAATGAATCAGCAATCGCTTACAATCAGGTGATCTGTCTGCTCGTTTGCCACCAATCACATAAAAAAAAATACGTCAATGACATTACATACTTACTTTTTGTTGTGTTCAACATACGTTCAGCAAAAAGTGGCTTTGTCATGATTGAAAACATTTCCCGTGTGACTAAAATATGGTTTTATAAAAAAGTACCTATATTAGCAAAACAAACACAATATTAGATACTTCTCTCTCGAACTTTTGTTTTTATGTCATATGTGGCAGATGAGCAGGCGGATCATCTGATGGACGCCGGTGGAGTCACAAGTGCGCCTTTAATCCCACCCTACCTCCGCAGTGGGCCTCCGATACCCTCACTCACGAAGCGAAACACAGCACAGTGCTGCTTCATTCCGGTTTTCTCTGAGGCTATCACTCCGGTAGAGCCGGCCCATTGATGCCGAAGCGTGGCTTTCCCACGGTCGTGCCAGCCTGGAGAATGGAATGAGTTAACTTCAGAGGTTTTCCTCTGATGAGGGACTACAGCATGAGGTTCTACAAAAAAGTAGTGTTAAGTTTTTAACTTTCAAGGTAATAAATACGTAAGTATAGGTACGCGTAAAAATGCCGCCCGCATCCAATGGATTCCCGCGATCTTCACCAGATCGTCGGTCCACCTTGTGGGGGGCCTGCCACGGCTGCGACCTCATGTACGTGGCCTCCACTCGAGGACCTTTCCGCCTTAACGGCCGTGTGTTCACCTCACTATGTGCCCTTCCCATTTCCACTTGAGGCATGCAATCCTTTATGCTATTTCTGTGATCTTAGTTCTCCTGCGGATCTCATCATTTCTGATACGATCACGCAGGGAGACTCCGAGCATAGCCCTCTCCATTGCTCTCTGGGTGACTTTGAGCCTCCTTAATCGGGACATTGTAAGTGGCCATATTCCGGTTCCGTATGTCATCACTGGCAACACACACGCATTGAAGACTTTCGTCTTGAGACACTGCGGTAGATGGGCTGAAAATATGCTGCGTAGCTTCAAGAAGCCGAGTTGCCGCCAGCCGAGTTGGATTCGTCGATCGACCTCTTTCTGCAAGTTGGACTTACCAAGCTGGATTCTTTGTCCGAGGTAGATTTACTCGTCTACAACTTCCAGTGTAGAGCTTCCAACCTTTACAAGAGGTAGGTACGACATTGGACCAACGTACCTACCATCTAAAATTGTGCAAATAAATATATTTAATTTAATTTCATTTTTTATCACAGGTCAGATTGTAGATAACATGTTAAAATAACATGTTATTTTTAACGTGCAATCAATTAGGGACTAGGGTACTTCAAGGACGAGAACAAAATACTTCATTAGGTTTATTTTACTTCATTAGGACGGGTCGGAAACAGGACGGGTCGTCTTTTTACGTTATATTTTTGTTTTTTATGTTATATTTAGAATTTTAATAAGTTGAGGGTACTTAGAGTTTTTGCTTCACTTCCATCATCGACCGATGATGAGATCGCACTCCTCCCAAATCGTGTTTGCCTGATTGGACTTGATAATAATACATATTGCTTATTTAATATACTACAATATACAACATCTCATACATGGACCAGAAACAGCAGCGGAATTACAAATAAAATGCTCAATTACACTTAGACCACTATAGGTACGAGCCCAATTTTGTCCATCACACAAACGTTTGGGCAGGCTGGGGATCGAACCCACGACAGGCAAAGGACTACAAATGCGCCATCGGGTTAATCAACGGAATATTCTCTGTTGTCGAGAGAAATAATCAATTTTTCAGGATTATGTCATTTTTCTCAGAAGAAATAAAAAAATAAAATATTGGATATTGACAATACATAATAATTAAATTTTAAAACAGTTTCCATAACATTAAGAATATAAATAAAATTACCTATTTACAGTATCTGTAAAAATATAAATATTATTAAAAAAAGATGATGGATGAGATGAAAAATATTTACAAAAGAGTGTAGCCCCGCTACTCATCGTGCCCAGAATGCTGGCGGCGTTACCTCTTTGAATTGCCAACTCTATGCGTTGGCCGAGGTAGCTGCCAGAATAGTAGCAGATAACTCGCGGAAAAGCAAGTTGGATATTAGGTAAGTACGTTTCAGTTTCATTTCAGTTTTTTTAGGGAGGGTCGGGAGGACTACAAAAAGCAGGCCATTTCCCGACCATCTGGCAACCCTAACCAGATTTACGAGATAGTCCTTTGAGAAACAAATAAATAAGTACTGTGGTCATTTCTCTGTGATTCCTCTTTTAAAAATTACATAATCCAAATGCAAATAATGCGCTTCATTGTTTTCCTCGAACCGGTCTGCGGAGAAAGGGATTGCGTTACGAGTGCAATGCATTCAGTGCAGTTTGTCGACTTTCTCTCAAGATACCTTGGCAGCAATCCAGGAGACCTTTGATTTGGAAAATTAGATAAAGGAAAGCACACTACTAATGAAACTCTGCAATACATTTGTCTGTCACCAGAATCATGTATCTCATGATGCTATAAAATAAATAAACTCATATAAGGATAATTCCCGAGATTACAGCCTGGGTTCGCTTCTCGGGTCGAGCGAAAAGTATGTCTCGAATTTTTCGAACATAGCTCGGGTTTGTGATCACCAATCCGTATTTGGCAAGCGTGGTGATTAAGCCTAATCCCATCATAGTAGCGATGACTTGATTGCTATGATGGATGCCTTTGCCCTGCAGTGGGCCAGTTTATAGGCTGATACTTTACTTTACTTTTTATAAGGATAATTAACCCCGATGGTCTAGTGGTTTAAGTACTGGGCCGTGATCTCGGGGTCCTGGGTTGGATTCTCGGGTCGAGCAAAGGTATGTTCCGAATTTTTCGATTATAGCACGGGTTTGTGATCACCAATCCGCATTAGGCAATCCCTTCTTAGTAGCGATGGAGGGGTCTTTACCCTGCAGTGGGACAGTAAATAGGCTGATAACTTTATATTACTTTTTTTTTAATACCCGATTCGCCCGAAGATGTTTAAATTGTATAAAGATCGTTTAGTACATAACGATGTATCGATAATGGAACAAGACTCTTCAGACGCGGGTTCAACTCCCACTTGGCCGGATTTTTAACCTCCAACAAAAAACCCAATCTCTTTAGAAATGTAGGTAAACGAATTAAGTATGATTAAGTAGCTTTTGTTATTACCTAATTATATTAGAGCAAAATTATTTTGTCGCGTAACAAGCAGTGAGTTAATACGGTAGTTAGTAATTGACTGCCTCGTTGGCGCAGTGCGTCGCACTTTAAAGCGACGGCTGCGCTTGGAGAATGGCGTCCCGGGTTCGATCCTCGGGTCGGGCCAAAATTTGTACCTGAGTTTTCTGTTAAGAAATTCTTAGTGTCTGCTCGGAGTTTGGAAGTTGGCGGTCTTGTACTCCCGTGCCTCGGAAAGCACGTTATGCACTTGTATTTGCGCACACACTTGAGCACTATAATATATCCTGCGTACGACTGCCTCGATGGCGCAGCGGTTAGTGTTTCGCACTTTAAAGCGACGGCTGCGCAAGGGGTCGGGTCAAATATTTGTACCTAAGTTATCGGTAAGAAATTCTTAGTGTCAGCCCCGAGTCTAAAAGTCGGCGGTCAGGTACCCCCGTGCCTCGGAAAGCACGTTAAGGCGTTGGTCCTGCGCCTAATCCCTCTTCGGTCGTGTCACACTGGTGTCCCATCGGAATACGAGGGCAAGGGAATAGATAGTGTACTTGTATTTGCGCATACACTTGAGCACTATAATACATCCTGCGTAAGTGGTTGATTGTTGAGCTTGGCCGCCTTATCGGAAATCGGTTGGAAGATATTATTTTTTAATAATAATTCAATGGTAACAAGCAATAGTGGCCGTGTGGTCCCCGGCAGAGTAGAATAGGCCGCCCTCTTTCTTACCGAGGTGTCGTAAAAGGCGACCAAGGTAAAGCTGCTGGCATGATCATCAGCACCCAGAGAAGGAAAACTCTGCATTTATATCAAAACCCTCGCCAACCCGTCTGCCAAGCGTGGTGAGTATGGCAATTACCTCTCATCTGATTAAGAGAGGCCCGTGCCCCCGCAGTGGGGACTTAAATGGGCTGACGATGATGATGATGATGAAGCAATAGCGACGGTCTACAAGAGATTGAATCTGTTTGTATTTATATATGTAGACCCATGCCAGAATTCCTGCCAAAAAGTTTTTTTTTCAGGGAGAAACTTTTGCATGATTAATTGACGTCCCTTAAGGTAACGGGTAGGGCACACTAGCGACGCCAATCGATTTTCATTTTTAGCTATTAAACCCTAGCCTACCCTATATTTTTAGCTATCTATTTAAAACAATTTCGGGGTTAGATACAACCTCTCAGCAAACACTCATACTATTTATTAATTAACCATGCACAAATGTTGGGTCCGTGCACAAATGCGAAAAATTGATTCACACCAAAAGTGGCAATTTTTCGCGTACATGAACGGACGAAACATTTCTGCATGGTTATTGAATAAATAGTATAAGTGTTTGCCGTGATATTGTAACCCCGAAATTGTTTAAACGAGATCCGGTTTAGTAGCTAAAAATTTTAATCGATTGGTGTCGCTAGTGTGCCCTACCCGTCACCTTAACTAAGATGGCAATTAGAAACGCTTTACATTACCACAATATTTTGTGACAGCACTCGGCAATGTTACACTGTTAATGTCCAGAAGTATGTGACACCCGTTGTCTTCCACCCACAAGCGTAACCAAGGCCTATAGTTGAACTGGCCACGATAATTACCTTATATCAAAGGCTCGACTCGACCATTCGACTACAAAACAGAAAAGGTACAGAAAGCCAACTACATATAAAGAGAGCGCAAGTAACGCACATGCAGATTGTACCTGTCATTATCATCTTTATTCATCACTGCTGGATATAGGTACTTGCCAGTTCTTGCCGTCACTGCATCTGATCTGAGGGAATTCTACACCACGGTTCCCGACACTCCAGAACTCGTGTACCCCAGTGGTTGTCAGTTCAGTGACTTAAATCTCCAGCCCTTTGCTTCAGCTTGCTGAATTTATGCCAACCTTTGTCGATGACTTTGGTGTTCAAACGGATCACCTAGTTTCGGATTCGATCGGATTTATTTTTTGTAACCCTATTTTTCTTCCTGTTATTTAATATATTTCCCTCCATTTCATTTTCAACAGCAGTGAGCAGATAGGTAGATTAAATTAACTCTAACAAACTTAGGGACCTTCAAGAGAAGATCGTACCTACTTACTCTTTTTTAAAAAGGCCGGCAACAAATTAGCGATCTCTCTGATTTCGCGGATGTTTATGGGCGGCGTTGATTAGGTACTTTCCATCAGGTGACTTGCTTGCTCGTTTGTCCGGCTCTAGCATTAAAAAAAACATAACATCTGACTTATCTTAGTAGGCCTCATCGTCGCTTTCCAATAGGTGGTAATTTCCATTAAAAAAGAATAGATCGAATGCTACTCGAATACCACGATATTCGTTGTGTATAAACCATAGAGTAAGGTAATAAATACTTGGTATAAACCAAAAAGTTAAGAACCATAGTGCGACCTCCGAGCGGTCAAAAAGTGAAGTCAACTCAAAAGATTGACATCTGTACCTTTCTGCTCTGTGAGTCATCCAATAACGCGCTTCGTGAGTCGGCCAATAACGCGCTAGCGTCTATCGCGTTACTCCACTCTGCCAATCACAATACGCGACGTAAACTTGCGGCCTGCGCCGTCATTAGTGCATTAAAGACTCAGTATGCGTCATGCACGCCACGCGTTAGACGTCACGTCACGTTACGCTAGACAAAATTGGTTATTTACGTTGTTATTGTTAAAGAAATCAGGCGTAAAGATCTGTATTTGGTTACTGACCGCTTGATTTACCAAAGGTCACAAAGTGAAGTGTCCCTCTGCGATCAATATTGTTTTGTTCCATGCAATAAGCTATGGAACCGAACGGTCAGTGGTGGTCCAACGATAATATACTTCAATTGCTAGAGTTGTACAAGCAAGAACCTTGCCTCTGGGATCCACGGACAAGGGATTACAAAAACAGAAGCGCTCACGTTCGCGCTTGGCAAAGGATTATGAAAAGGCTGCCGTTCAAAACGACGTTGGATGAGGCGAAGAAGAAAAAGAACTCTTTGATGGGGTATTACAGAATACATTTGAACAGATACAAGAACACGTTGGCGATGACGGGAAGCGTTTATAAGACCACTTGGTTTGCGTTTGAATTTATGCATAGCTTTTTGAAGCCTATCTATGGTCCAAAGAAAAAGAAGAAAATGGTAAGAATTTAATTCTTTTTTTCCGATAAATTGAAAGAAAATTAGCAATTACCATAAATTAAACATTTAAGTAGTTTATTTATAAACATACACAAGTACGTCTATCTGTGCTGGAAATGGAATCGAACAGATAACATTTGCGTAGCGCACGCCAAGAAAGATCTTAGGGTCAACATCATCAATTTAAATATATTAAATGAAAAAAATATGTTTATACCTTCCGTTCATTATTGAATAACAATGTAACATTATAAAATATATTTTTTCATTATTCTACTTCAATGAAATGAAAGATCTGACTGGAGCCTGGAGAAATTACGTTGCTAAAATTGATTAATATGATTACGGTTTAAAAAATGTCTAAGTTTTTTACTTACACAGGTATCAGCCTCGACATAGGTAATTAACTTTGGAATTTATATGATTTCGTTAGTGATTATTAGGTAATAATTATAAAACCTAATTAAATAATAATTAGAAAGTACAGTCAAAGAACGAAAAGGTTCGTCAGTTTTCAAATTGATTCGTTTGATATGCTATGAGCACTTATTACCTTTCGTAAATCTGTCAGAGTAATTCCTGTTGCACAGAAAATTATGATTAACTGTTAGATCAGAAAGTTCAGATTTGCTTGTAGCAACATTGAATCCTTTTGATGTAAAGAAGATTTAAAGAAGGTTGGCAGATCTTTTTAAAACGGTATGTTGGTATAACTGATTCTTGCCGCGCAAGCGAAATTTAACCTTTAAGTGACGGGTAGGGTACACTAGCGACGCCAATCGATTTTAATTTTTTAGCTTCTAAACCGGATCTATTTTAAACAATTTCGGGGTTACAATCTCTCGGCAAACACTTATAAAAATTTTTAAATAACCTAAACAATGAACAAATGTTGGCTCCGTTTTTGTACGCAAAAAATTATTCACGCCAAAGTGGCCACTTTTGGCGGTAATCCAAAATTCGAGTGCAAAAGCAGCCCACTTAGTTAACTATAAGTATTAAATAAATAGTATAGGTGTTTGCCGAGACATTGTAACTCCGAATCGTTTAAAATAGATCCGGTTTAGTAAGCTTAAAATTAAAATCTAATGGCGTCGCTAGTGTACCCTACCCGTCACCTTGACGAACCTTTTTATTCTCTGTATCGTACAAAAAGTTTTCCAGTTCTATTTTACATTAGATAGATAAACAGAAAAATACAAAATAAAAAAAATACAAATTAGAAGAAAAATACATAACTTTTTTATTCGTAGTAGTTTTTATACTAAGTTCATCTATTTCTAGATTCCCAATTTCGTGGTCGATTCTGGAGAATTAGTCGAAATAAAATCCGAACCCAGGAGCGGTTCAGAAGCGAGTGAGAATCCAGAAGAAATATCCATTGACGATTTCAAAGAAGAATATCCTATAGAAATAAATGAAGATAGCCCGGGGATCAAATCTATTCTCTATCCCGAAGTGAATGTAAATGAAGCAGAATCGTTACAGACTGGCATAGAAGTAAATGATCAGATGGTGAATAGAATAGAAAAAACAGAAACATCTAGAGGAAATCATCATATTAGTATGTCATCTTACCCAGTTCAGTCCAAAGCTGTCACTTTGGAGCCTGGGGCACCCTTGGATCATGATATAGGAATTAGAAATTCTGGTAATCCTACTAAAGAAAATATATCCACCAATTCTGAATGTGATTGCCTAAAGAAGGAAACGAAAAACAGAGATGAGCGAAATAGAATGGATGAGTATGATCATTTTGGATTCATGATGGCATCGAAAATAAGAAAAATTAGGGGGACTCCAGAAAGAGAAATACTGATGAACTCCATACAAAATTTAGTTTTTGAAACCTATATGAAGTGCCGCAAAAGAAAGGAAAGAACTCAGGATATATAGTGTATTTAAAATTTAAATGAACATTGACAAGTGCCTATTTCTAGTTATGAACATTATTGTGATAAATAAAAACTGACTTTGAGAAACAAGAAATCCAAAGTAAGGCAGCCACTAATCAAATTTTATAAACATTTCTTCAAGATGTGCATTATCATTCATAATCATTTCAGCCAATAGACGTCCACTGCTGGAGATAGGCCTCCCCCAATGTTCTCCACACAGATCGGTCCTGTGCCGCTCGCATCCAATGGATTCCCGCGATCTTCACCAGATCGAAGTGGTTCGATCCACCTTGTGAGGGGGCTTGCCACGGCTGCGACTTCCTGTACGTGGCCTCCACTCGAGGACCTTTTCGCCCCAACGGCCGTCTGTTCTCCTCGCTATGTGCCTTGCCCATTGTCACTTAAGGCATGCAATCATTTGCATATTTATGATATGCATATTTAATTTTATATCATATTTTATTTTATATTTATGACCTTGGTGCACGCAGTGGCGGCATTTATTACACCCGGTTTCCACGAAAGACCAGCGTCGAGGGGTTCCACCGAGCACCTCGGCATCATGCTGAGTGGAAGCCCTTTTAGTGCTTGATTTGTTTAAATTCTTTTTTTATTCTTGTTATATGATTTGTAACCTATAAAAGCACTGAATAAATCTTTTTATTCTTATTCTTAAAAATGCTAAATATAAAAATCGTATGTACTATAACTAAATCAATTTATTTTAAACCAAGTCGATTGAAGAAGCTTGACAGATTTGATTATAGTGATGTGTGGCTGTCCGTACCTACATTTGTGTATTATTATTATTCCTGCCCTCGAATAAAAAAGACACTATTTACCGATTCTTGTTTCAATTTCATCATTATTTGACCTATTTGTAAAAACCCAACGTGCCGTACCTACTGGCGAGCCTCGGTAATCCGTGGGGCAGGACGCGGTGCCAGAATTCGTCCGTTGAGCCCGTGTCTTGCCCCGGAGCCTGCACCGGCACAAGTCAGGGTGGTTTTAGTGGGTATGCCTCTAGACGGTCTGATTAAGGTGACGGGTAGGGCACACTAGCGACGCCAATCGTTGAAAAAATACCGGTCGCATCCAAATAAATAATACTTACATCGCGTGTAAAAGCCACAGAAAACCGGTGTGAAGCAGCACTGTGCTGTGTTTCGCTGCGTATTGAGTGTACTGGAGGCCCAATCAGGGGGAAAGGGGGGTTTGAAGGTTGGCAGCGTACTTGTGACTCCACTGGTGTCGCGGGTGTCCATTGGCGGCGGCAATCGCTCACCATCAGGTGATCAGTGTGATCAGGTGATGGATAAAAATTCAGTCGTTAATTGCAGTTCGTTCCTATCAGTGAAGACCTGTTATTAGCTTTAAGACATTCATTGTAATTGCTACTGTATTAAGTCAGCTGTTGGTCTTCCGAATAAAATAAAATAAAATACATGGTCTGTAACTATTAAAATGTATTTTTGTCTTGATATTATTGATGTTATCTCGTGCGAAAAGGGTAAAGTTTAAAATAGACTTGTTACTTACATATTGATAAAAAAATATCATAAATAAACCATGTAGCGTATTTGAAAATTCCGATTTGCATAACGTTATGGCTTTGTTATGGGATAGAGGTGTAAACATCATGGCTGCTACGTGACAGCCAACCCGCACGTAAAACTGATCAACTTAGTTAATTAGAAATTCAGATTATTTTTACAATGAGTCAAGAGTACGTAAATACCTATATTACATGGAGTTCATACAAAAGCTCGCTCCGTTGTTTGCGAACTTTTGCTCCTAACACAAGACCTTCCAAGGATTCTTCAAACGAATCAGGGAGTATTTGTGGACTGTTTAGCGTAGATGTTAAAGCGGGCTCGTTGGGTTCGATACCCGCATGAGAATCTGCAGTGTCTGGTGAAGAGGCCATTTAAGTTGAGTAATGTAATAAATTAGCTGGATACTTAGTGTGTACTTTGGTAAATCTTATCTTTGAGAGTATATGGCGATATTTTGCGTTACCTTTATTTAGTTCTCATCTTAAAGCCCTAAGGGTCCTAAGCCCTAAGCCCTGCTATTTTATTTGGTATGATAGAAACGGCCACTATAGTGAAACGCGAAAAATTGATTCACGCCAAAAGCGGCCACTTTTGGCGTGAATTTTTCGCGTACGCGTTGGATTCAACATTTTTGCATGGTTATTTCATAAATAGTATAAATGATTGACATAAATGCAGAGTTTTCCTTGTCTGGGTGCTGATGATCATGCCAGCAGCTTTACCTTAGTCGCCTTTTACGACACCTCGGTAAAAACCCTCGCCAACCCGTCTGCCAAGCGTGGTGAGTATGGCAATTACCCCTCATGTGATTGAGGGAGGCCCGTGCCCCAGCAGTGGGGACTTAAATGGGCTAATGATGTTGATGTTGATAAGTGATTGCCGAGAGGTTGTAACCCCTAAATTGTTTAAAATAGATCCGGTTTAGTAGCTTAAATTTAAAATCGATTGGGTTGGCTAGTGTGCCCTACCCGTCATCTTAAATCAATTGGCGTCACTAGTGAACGTGACCCTTCGCCTTAACAAATAATATCTACTCGTAAGTAAAAATAAATTCGCTGCATGTAACACACCATTAGTTGCACCTTCAAACCGATGACGGCTAACTTATGCAAGCTGCCAACACTGTAATTTGAAAATAGTCGAGGGCAGAGCCAGCCGAGCCAATTTCTAAGGAAAAGGAACTTGTCAGAGAGGCGTAACGACGATTATTTCGCCGCCTGCTTTCTCTTTAAGAGCTAAAATCTGCTCTTTGGTTTAGTGGTGTGCGGGTAAGCAGGTCTTAATGATTGATTGGAATAATTTTGAGATGATTATTTCCAATTTGATTTCTCCACCATCACAAAAAATGATTTTCAAACAACGAAACTTTAAAGCAACGGATGTGCGGGTCCTGGAATCCATTCCCGGGGCTGACTAACGTCTCATCTCAGCGTGTAATTCTTTCTGTTCGGTGTAATATGACCGAACACGTGACATTTTTACTCGTGCGCAATCGTTTGCGATCGATTACGTTATAATTAAATTTTAGTGCAAATCACGGAACGATCGCGACCGGATGCGCTCACAACATTATAACATTTTAACATAAGTTTGTAGAACTTTGAATATAGTTTTAACAAAATAAACATATTTTTATCGAACGCTAAACGATCACGAACTCTACACTTTCCATCCAAAGTGCTCGCTTTAGAGTTCGGGTACTCAGGGTACCTACCTATATTTAAAACATGTTCGAGAATTTGGTGAGTCTGGTAAAACTACAATGAGGCAAGCACTGGGAAACCAGACCAACAGAATACCTAAATATCTGAGTTTTCGCAAATGAAATTCCCTATGTCTGCCCGGAATCTACAATTTGGCAGTCTTGTACCCTCATGCTTCAAAAAGTACCTACAGAAAACCCGTGGTCCTTCGCCCGGGTTCCTTGCCCGTCGTGACAACTGTAGTCCTAATAATAATATCCTCCAACCGATTACGGCTACGGCGGCCACTCTCAACGATCATCCGCGTACGCAGGATATATTACAGTGCTCAAGTGTGTGCGCAAACACAAATGCACTCTCTATTCCCTTACCCTGATATTCCGATGGGACACCAGCGTGACACGACCAGAGAAGGATTGGGCCCAGGACCAACGGCTTAACGTTTCGAGACCGCCATCTCCTAGACTCCGGGCTGACACTAAGAATTTGCTACCGAAAACTTAGGTACAAATTTTTGGCCCGACCCGGCGATCGAACCCGGTACCACTTGCGCCGTTGCTTTAGAGTGCGATCTACTACCCATTTCGCCACCGAGGCAGTCAAACTGTTGTCCTATTGAAATAGTAAAAGATGGAGAGTACACTTGTGTCTGCAGTGTACATAGGTAACTTAATATTGTATTTGCCTGATTGATGGGATTGGCCATAGCTGATACACCGGTGGGAGTCATACCTAATTAGAATAAATTAATTAGTCACTATGAGCACCATCGCACATCACTACATTAGATAACTGGCAGGCGTCGCTAATTGCGTAAGGTTCGCAAATATGGCGGAAGCCAGCGGTCACACTTGGAAAAGTCCGTCACTGTTCATGTTTCGTGGATCAGGTTGGAAGACTAGCACTTGCACGCGGTGATGTCTGCGGTTGGATTTTTTATAGAAAGTACTTTTTGTATGCGATAGATGGCCGACGAGCAGACGGAACTTGATGGTAAGCGATTGCCGCCGCCCATGGACACCCGCAACCTGTGGATTCGCAACATAGAGTAGAACCTGTGCGGATAAAGAATGGGATCAGAAATGGCGGCGCATATATTCACTTCTCGCTCGCACACTATTTGCGTCTATACTCGCACTCGTGGGTGTGCGAGCGAGAAGTGAATAGATGCGCCGCCATTTCTGATCCCATTCTTTATCATTTTTGTAAATTTATCAATTTCGGACGTCACACGGCAGATTTATAAATTAACGGAAATCTATTCGTAATATTTTATATGTTTCGACCAATCACAGAAACTTTTTTAAAATACGTATATCAAAATAGCACACTGCTTTCTGATTGGTCAATGTTCATAGTGGCAATGCCAATCAGATCGCGCGTAGCGTTTCGATATTGCTTACTTATTGTTTTACGAGTGAGTTCAGTAAGTTTATCTATGTACGAAAATGTGAACGTTAAATAATACAATTTATCTCCCGTTTAGAATCCTACGAAAGTTTATAAACTTCCTAGTAAATTGATAAACTTACGGATCTTGTTATTTTCCAGTGACATATACAAATAATACTTTTTTTTTGTAAATACATACTTATAATCAATGATCGGAGTAGGTACACAGTAAAACACCGAAAAGGCACATACTCAGCATGTGTCGGGGTGTCGCGCCACCCCGACGCTGGTATTCTGTATTCTATGGGTACAGAAAGAGCACTGCTATAAAAATAAATACAATAAACTAGCGTTGGTGTTATTATACATAGAATCATCATTATAATAGTATTTTATATACGTGTGTTCATGCTTGTCTATGTGTATGTTTGTGTGTGTGTGTGTGTGTGTGTGTGTGTGTGTGTGTGTGTGTGTGTGTGTGTGTGTGTGTGTGTATGTGTGTGTGTGTGTGTGTGTACGAGTGTGTGTGTTTGTGTGTCTGACAAAGGACACACTTAGCTAAAATGCAGTTATGTGTGTATTAAAGCTTCTATCAATATTTGTCTCCTTTGATTTAGTAGGTTTAAGGTGACGGGTAAGGCACACTAGCGACGCCAATCGATTTTAATTTTTAGCTACTAAACCGGATCTATTTTAAACAACTTCGGGTTACAAACTCTTATAGTTGTTGTTAAATAACCATGCACAAATGTATGTGTAAAGCGGCCACTTTTGGCGTGAATCAATATCTCGCGTACAAAAACGGACCCAACATTTGTGCTTGGTTATTTAATAAATAGTATAAGTGTTTGCCGAGAGGTTGTAACCCGAAGTTGTTTAAAATAGATATGGTTTAGTAGCTAAAAATTAAAATCTATTGGCGTTGCTACCTAGTATGCTCTATGCGTCACCTTGAGTTGTTACTGCGATGCCGTCACGCGCATTCCTCAATACTGGCAAAGGCTAAATCAGTGGTTTGCTCGTCGAGTAAACAATTCACTGAGCCATTTCCATTGCGCACCACTGCACATTGCTGCACAAGCACTGCATGCCTCATTATAAGCTCTTCTGGTTATTTTGGACTTAGGTTTTGCTGCTCTGAATGTGTGCTTTTTGATGTGAATAATCGGTTTATCTACCTATTTTGAACCTCGACGCAAAAACGACGGGTGTTATAAGTTGGACGTGTCTGTGTGTCTGTGTGTCTATGGCATCGTAGCTCTCGATCAAATAAACCGATTTTGTTTCTTTTTTTTTTGAAAGATGAATAAGGGGGAGTGTTCTTAGCTATGTTGGATAAAAATCGATCCAAGATGGCCTCCGTCACAAAGATATGGATAGTATGTTTTAACAGTCTCCCACAATATGGGTATCATATAAAAAGGCTTGAGTAGCAGAATATATTTATTGTGACAAATTTTAAATCCAAGATGGCCGCCGTCGGGGGTTTTTATAATTTTCAATTTATATCTAGCCATCATGTAATAAAATAATAAAGGTAGGTAAGCTGTACCCATAGAGTAACATGAAAGCTGTACCAACCTACATAGCTCTGTTACAAAACAGCGATTTCTTTATAGTCTTCCCGTCCCTTAATGACGTAATCTCCGATGTGGTTTTAGTATTATTTTTTATGTGATAGGTTGCAGACGTGCAGACGGATCACCAGATGGTAAGCGATTGCTGTCGCCCACAGACACGCACGACAGCAGTAGACTCACAAGTGCGCTGCTAACCCATCAACCCCCCTTTCCACTGGATTGGGCCTCCCGTACCCTCACTCACGTAGCGAAACATAGCACAGTGCTGCTTCACACCGGTTTTCTGTGCGGCCGTGGTATCACTCCGGTCGAGCCGGCCCATTCATGCCGAAGTATGGCTGTCCGACGGTCGTTTTCTGTGAGACTGTGGTATTACTCCGGTCGAGCCGGCCCATACATGTCGAAGCGTGTCTCTCCCACGGTCAGCAGCTTATTAAGTTTGCACAGCAATAAGTAACCACCGGCACTCATCGGAACATTCTTTGCTACGACTTATCTATTAGTTACTGTGATTAGGTTCCTTTTGATGACACACCGAATTTCTAAGATTTCCTTGATACATTGCATCAGACTCACAGGTAACTACCGTTGTAGTTTTCCAAATACCTCGTCAGTGTGTCTGATATGTAGGCAATAAAAATAGCTCGGGCAAGATGCTCCGCCTCCACCGTCGTGATCTGCAATTATCAGCGGATATCCAGCCATGCATGGCTTGCGTTGCTTCAGGCGAAATGGTCTAGTTAGTAGAGCAAATTAAGTTGTGATAGACTGAGTACCTACGTATGCCATGGCACCACCGCCGGGTCCCGGCAGAAGGGGTAGACCTAAAATAAATCTACGAAAAATAAACCACTTTCAAAAACCACGAACTGAAAAGTGTAAAAATTTTAACACTTTATATACTTCAAATAACATTTTATAACAGAACACTCGAGAAAAGGTATTACCGAAGTCGAAGGCGAAACTAACCCTACCGTGATGGACAACACGACAAAAAACATTTTCCCAAATGAAATATACTATTTCTTGATTAGACTCATAGAAATTTAAGAACAATAATTTCAGAATTTTTACACAGATTAAAGAAAAAAAATAAAATGTAAAAGTCCTCCTGTGACGTCATCACTCGTCATGACAAATTAATAAGACTTTGCTCACGTTGATTTCGCCACGAAAAAAAAACATTGACATTTGACAGTAAGTAACTTATAAGTTACCTTTTTTATTGGACATATAGCACCGACATCACAATACGTTGAGCCTTAGGATTACGTCACTTCCGGCATATTAGTTATTAATTTAAAAATAAATATTTTAATAAAAACACACATTTAATGCTAACTAAAAAATAAAGGTCATCTTTTTTAGGGTTCCGTAGCCAAATGGAAAAAAACGGACCCTTATAGATTCGTCATGTCTGCCCGTCTGTCCGTCAGTCCGTCCGTCCGTATGTCACAGCCACTTTTCTCCGAAACTATAAGAACTATACTATTGAAATTTGGTAAATAAATATATTTTGTTAACCGCATTACAATTTGCACAAATATTGGAAAAAAAAAATTGGGCGGGTCTCCATACTTGAAACTGAAACACAAAATGTTTTTTTCATCAAACCTATACGTGTGGGGGTTATCTATGAATAGGTCTTTAAAAATGGTGTTGAGGTTTTAATATATTTTTTTAAACACAATACTTTGCGCAAAGTGGTAAATTGTGGGTCCCCCCCCCCCCCTCTAACTTCTATAATAAATGAATTATAAAACTAAAAAAAAATATATGATGTACATAATCATGAAAACTAACAACGAAAATTGGTTTGGACTAGATCTAGTAAGTAGTTTTTTTAATACGTTATAAACCGTAATTTACCTTCGATATATCTTACTTGGTGCTACTTCATGGGCGAGTCCGACTCGCACTTGGCCGGTTTTTTTCTTTCTTTATTCGAAAAGCGTATAAAAATGCTAATACATTTTTTTGTCGTATTGTCCATTGGACCCCTGTCTCCAGACAATTGTTACAACTTAATAAGCAAAAACTCCGTTTAGTGAAGTGCTCTAACGGGGCATGGCAGTTTTAACATATATCTCTTCAATATAGGTGTTACAGACAGCCCTCTATGCAGAGCATGTATGGAGAAGGAAGAAACAGCCGCTCATGTACTTTTAGAGTGCAAAGGGGTGGCCAGCAACCGTGCACTACCGAAATCTTCAGCAAGACCAAGGCGCTGTTAGGTTTCCTTGAAGAACTCGGCTAGTTAAAGTGACACCGGCCAACTTCACCCTCCGCACACGAAATGGGCACAACTGCTGCCTGATTGCGGAAAAGCCTGCACGAAGAAGAAGAAGATCGCGCAAGTAAAGCATATTTCCAAAACAATGACCTCAAGCCGCCGGCTTGAGGCCACATTAGTAATTTTAAAATGTATGGGAAATAAACCAGAGATCTAGAAGGTATTGGGAATTTTGATAAATAGCAAATATGGTCGATCTGAATGCGATACGTTCGAAAACTTTTTATAATTAAATTTTACCCTTTCGATGAAGGATATTACTATAAGCATTGTTGTCAATTGTTTCGGTTTAGTGTCACACTATATAGTTTCGTGGCTGCACCGGCGAATTTGTAATAGAAGTATATGTGTAAGATGTTTGTTTTCATTTTCTGTGTCCAGTGTTGTACCTGTTGTGTCAAAAGTTTGTGTATGTATGTTTGTATAGAATATGTTTGTATTGTAAGTATGTGGAACCATCACATCCAGTCCCCAAGTTGCACCTCTGTTCTTCTTTTGTCCCTATTTGGCTTCACCCTTGCGGGTTGTATAATGGAGGCGAAAAGGAAAAGAGGCGCAACGACGTCTTAGATTAGCCGCTGAAAACCAGCGTCGGCGCTGGCTATATTCGGCCAGTGTCGACAAAAACTGAGCGGTCACCTATTTGACACTTTCTTTTTTTCATTTAAATTTTGGATCTGTTTTTGGTTTTGTTATTATCTGTATGTTCTTTTTACTGACTGTGTCAAATAAAGATTTATTTATTCATTCATTCAAACAAAAATATTTCTGATATTTTATTTAATCGTCTCCCTGACTGATTCTTGAAGGTGGCCGTCATAGCCGCTGAGTAATGGTCGTTTTCCTCTAGCCGACTGATGCCTCTATCTCACTTAGTATATTTAAGTTACTCTATGGCTCTCGTATATCTCACGTGGTCAAAACCAAACTGTTATTGTCTGTGTGAGTTGGAGCGAATGAATGAATAAATGTATACCACAGATCATATCTGTGATACATTATACTACAGTATCCAAAAAAAGACACACAGCGCGTGTGAAAGGGAGAGGAACTCCGATTCGCTCGTAACGTCAGGTTCACGTTTAACCTTTTTTGTTTGTAAACAAGTACAAGAGCAACTGAGCAACGCTTCAGCATGAATGGGTCGATTCGACCAAAACGATACCATGACCTCACAGAAAGCATCCTGGGCACAGCTTTCACCAAGTGAGTCAAGATACCGGAGGCGCCATTTTGGGGAAGGAGTAAAAGTTGGCAGCGCATTTGTGACTCCACGAAAATCATCGTTTACTATCAAGTGACCTGTCTGCTCGTCTGCCATCTATCATATAAAAATAATCTATAAAAATACCAGAGGTCCACCAGCCTAGTACTGAGCACCAGCCTAGTACTGAGCACCAGCCTAGTTCTTAAATTCTGTCTGCTATATGCTTTGTCTAAAAATATGTCCTATGAATAAGTTACACCTATGTTCGTTCGACTTTAAGAAGATTTTATCGCCATACTATTTCAACTTGATGATTTATTGCAATTTACGACTCATAATGCACCACTGTATGCACCAGTGCATCGTTGCATAACTGCCCTTATGATGTAATGTATAAGATTATATACAATTTTGAGCTGGTCGCCAGACTAGATATAAATGCAGGCATCCATAGTTCCTAGGCACCAATAAAATTACATAGGGTTTTGTTTAGTAATGGGTCTCGAGTTATACAATGGTGGACAAATGAATGCATTATGCAGGTATAGCCTTAGATTACAGCTTTATGACTCCATAGACACGTCAAATGAATCGCATCTTGGCCGGTTTGTATATATATATTTCTTAAGTGAAGCAAACGTATATGGGCTAACGTACGTAAACGTCCTATAGGCTGCGGTAATCGCTTATCATCAGGCGAGCCGCACGCTTGTTTGCCACCGACGTAGTATATAAAAAAAAGGTACAAGTACCTACCTATTTTTGCTATTGTTTTTTTTTTGAGGTAATAGGTGGTAAACGAGTAGACGGATCACTTTATGGTAAATGATTGCACCTGCAAAACTAGTGAAATCACAAGTGCGCTGCCAACCTTTATTAAACCTCATGCAGCGAATTACAGCACAGACGCTGCCTCACGCCGGTTTTCTGTGAGGCGGTGGTATCACTCCTGTCGGGCCGCCCCAAACATGCCGAAGCGTGGCGCTCTCAAGGTCAATTGGTATAGTTCTGTAACCATAAATATAGAGCATGATCTATCACTTCGAGGACTTAGGTATAATTTCTTTGTCAAACATGTTTCGGTATCGGAAAAGTTTAATTTTACCAAGTGGAATGTCCATAAACCACCAATTACAAAGTAACTGGAAATATTTGAACTCAATGTCGGTAAAACCAAACGATATTTTGATTAACATCAGATATGATCAATGTAAAGGGTAAATGTTCTACTAATTACTCAGTTAGTTGAATTAAACAAAATGTTTAACGCTCGGGAATACCTAGTTAGGTGTTATTCGCATTTAAGCATTTATTAAAGTGCAAATAAAAAATAAATTATTAAATGATATGATCTGTGGTATACATTTATTAAAGTTTCTTTCTTGGTACAAACTGCTAAGGAATGGAACAACTTGCTGGCTTCTGTATTCCCAGAGATCTACAATTTGAGTGAATAGCACTTCTTCTGGGTAATCACGCTACATCTTAGACCTTATTGTCACTTTCCATCGGGTGAAATGAGGTCAAGTGCAAACCCATATAATATTTTAAAAAAATGAACAGGTTTAGGGCAGCCACATTTCGGCACGAATGGGCCGGCGTGATACCACCGTGTCTTGGAAATAAATATCGGGCTCGTGACATTTATCATCATACGACATATATCAACAAAACATGGCGGAGATCGTATGAAGACGTTATTGCTTATTCTCGCAATGTCGAATGATGACATATGTCACATTTTTTCGTGCGACACGTTTCATATGGTCTTGACCATACGATATGAAGTATCACGGTGATTTTGGTGATATTTCTCCAATTCAACGTGACGTTTGAATCGTTTCGCGTTTTGTTCTTTATTGACGTTGGGTAGTTCAAATCACATAACAAGTTCAAATTAACTGTACAAACTAAGAAGATGATTGGTTCTCTGTGTGAACGATTGTTTAGCTAAGAATTTTAAATTTTCTTTTCACCAACAAATTTTCACCTGTATAACCTACATACCTTTAAATATTCGTCATTAAGCCTTTTTATCTCAGTAATAAAATCAGTGTAAAGAAAATTCTTTATTTCATTTTTTCTTTTAACGCGTTTTTTTGCCACAGTTGCCATCTCTTTTTGCCACATACTTAAAAGAAATCTTTTAGCTTTCGGTCGGTGTAACGTAATTACAATTTCATAAAATCTATTTTCTTTTTCGTCTTTTTTTATCGTATTTTAAAGCAATTATGTTAATTATGATGTTATACAAACATAAAATTGACTGTTGATATAAAAAGTCTAGAAAATGTTGAATTAATACTTAAACAATAAACATTAAGATTTCTCGATTGTATATTAGTGTCAATCAACAAAATGGAACGTATTAGCGGAAATGATATGGGCCACATTTTCTATGGAAGTGACTTTTACTGTCGCATGGGCATGAGAATAAAGTTTTGTGACATTTGTGACATTATCGTACGACATTGGAAAAGTGACATTACAGAAACTACGACATTTTATCGCACATCGCGAGCATTGGGGTCCTGGACCCCAATTCTGGGGATTTCCATATGAAAAAAACATGGCGGATATCACCTGAAAACAATACAAAAAAACTATGTTTTGGTGATATATATCGTATGAAAACAAATATCACGAGCACGAGAATTGGGCTCCTGGACTCTTGCTGTTTTCGCGGTGATTACTATTGCGACATTGCGCTGTAAGATGTCACCGAATAAAGGTGAAATCTCCTGAGGTCCAGTCCTTTTCAGGATAGGCCTGCTACCCCGGCTTCCTCTGATGCGGCTAGCCCAGGGTAGGCCCATCAAACCCAACGTTCTTTCGGCGAGACTTCTGGACTTCGACTCTACCTCGGAAACGACTGCTATTTACGACACGGCAATTGAGGCGTCAGCCCAGATGGCAGACAACGACTGTATAAGCAAAAGGACAACTAGAGGGTCAAAAATGCCACTCTACTTTTTTCGTTGCTAACGATATAAATAAATATTGAGGTAGGTACAGGTACACACATGAGGTCGGGCTGCTTTCTGCATACATTAATATTAGCAACATCTTCATAATTTATGAGGATGAATAAGTAGGTAAGTAACCTTTGAGGAATTTTTAAAGAGACAAAGCAAAGAAGCGAAAGTTGGTGATGCGAAAATTCCTGAATTAATTTGACTGTTCTTTTAAGTAGAGAAATTCTGAGATTAATTAGTAAGTGGGTATGAGCGGAATTTATTTATTTTATTTTCACTTCGGATTACGAACAGTTTGGTTCCAAAGTAGATGTACAAAAAGTTAAACATTGGACTGCTATAACAGGTAGGTTAAATAACGTTACGAAAAATATCTGATAGGTAATTAACATTTGGTTCAATCATCATCATCATCATCAGCCCATTTAAGTCCCCACTGCTGGGGCACGGGCCTCCCTCAATCACATGAGGGGTAATTGCCATACTCACCACGCTTGGCAGACGGGTTGGCGAGGGTTTTGATATAAATGCAGAGTTTTCCTTCTCTAGGTGCTGATGATCATGCCAGCAGCTTTACCTTAGTCGCCTTTTACGACACCTCGGTAAGAGTGAGGGTGGCCTATTCTACTCTGCCGGGAACCACACGGCCAATATCGATTGGAAAAAATTGAAGCTATGGTAGCTCAGTGGATAAGAACACGCATTCCATGCGGAGGGGTCAAGGGTCGAATCCCAGCATGCACCATTTTTTCAAATCTGTGCATATTCCTACCATTAGCTCGGCAGTGAGGGAAAACATTATGTGGAATCCTGCACTTTTCGAATAGTTTCTGAAACGTGTAACTAGGATATAGTGGGTCCGCCAGACGGCAGTCGCTTCATTGTAATTACCGGATTCCCCAAATCCCGAATTATGGTACAAGCGTACACCAGGCTCCTAGCTTTAAGATGAAGAAATGGATCGATTGGAAAAAAATTGAAAGATTCTATACACACATGTGTAGACATGTGGTCGCCGTGTGGTCCCCGGCAGAGTAGAATAGGCCACCCTCACTCTTACCGAGGTGTCGTAAAAGGCGACTAAGGTAAAGCTGCTGGCATGATCATCAGCACCCAGAGAAGGAAAACTCTGCATTTATATCAAAACCCTCGCCAACCCGTCTGCCAAGCGTGGTGAGTATGGCAATTACCCCTCATGTGATTGAGGGAGGCCCGTACCCCAGCAGTGGGGACTTAAATGGGCTGATGATGATGATGTATAGACAATTGTAACGCAAAAATGCTCTAAAAATTTTTTTACTCTAAATATTAAGAAACAAAATGGATGATTTCAACCTGTTCATGATTAACAAGAAGCAACATTGCATACTCGTAATGGGGAAAAACAAATTATACGGGTTGTTATAATTTTACGTGTTCACAATACAATTAACGATCCAAACAACAATCAAATGACGTGATTTACCGAACAGCTACCAGACTTGATTAAATTAAATTAAAATTTTATGTTATTTGCCAATAAGTAATAATCACAGGTTACCTAAGTACTTAATTAATTTTGTCATTAGTGACACATTATAGGTACAATAACTTTTACAAAGTCTGAAACGCTAGAAGCAATAAATGACTATGGATTTTTAAACGTGAAAATATTTTTATTTAGTAGAGCCACAGTATAACAATCTTATCTTATCTGTTAGGGGTCATTTTCATGGGGCACGTCGACCCTACCTAAGGGATCTTTTGTACCTCCCCTATCTTTTGCGCTCTTACTCACGAAAGATTCGTTTCATCAGCGTCACGATGTCTTTCGGATTGAAGTGCCTGTAGTCTCCTGGTTTAGGATAAGCGTTACCTAGAAGACACATTCTGCCTCTGGCTAGTGAGTCGCATTCACATTAAAGATGTTCTATGGTTTCCGTCTCCTCCTTGCATGCTCTGCAGTCGCTGTTCGATGTCATTTTCATCTTCATCAGCATTTTGTTCGTTGCATAATGCCCTGTTAACGCTCCTATGAGATATTTTTTCCATATCTTTGTATTGTCTCCTATGAAGGCCTTTGAATGTTTCATTCCTGGTATTTTCTTCCATTCCTTAGTTTGCTCTTCGTATATATATTGCCGGAAGGCCATACTGATGGTGCAGCTCGATAGTCCAACAAAAGGTTCCGGTCCAATGTATTTTGCTTTAGAACTCTTTCTTGCTAGCTCATCTGCCTTTTCGTTTCCTGTGTAGCCCTCGTGACCCGGTATCCACAATAGCCTTACCTTGTTGATAACAAGAACTAAGGAATGTTCTTGTAATACTAATGTAGAGCGGTAAAGATATTAACAAAAAATGTTGTGTAGTAAGCAAATATCCGTGGGAGAGCCACGCTTCGGCATGAATGGACCGGCTCGACCGGAGTGATACCACGGCCTAAAAGAAAACCGGCGTGAAGCAGCACTGTGCTTTGTTTCGCTGCGTGAGTGAGGGTAGGTACCGGAAGACCAATCCAGGGGAAAGGGGGGTTTAAAGGATGGCAGAGCACTTGGGACTCACGCCCTGTGGCTAGGGGCGTTTAAGAATACTGCCAAGGTTTTCCCGGCCTGTCGTAAGAGGCGACTAAACGGGCTTTCGGAGTACGTGAGCAGCATACGACTCCGCGGGGGACGTCATTACTGGGTGTCCTGGTAAGTCGTACAGCGTTGAAGGGCGAGCGCGATTAGCGGTACGGTCTAGTCCCGGCTGTGGGGTTTCCGACCGCGATTGCGCGGAGATGGACACCCCAGAGGTTTTAGTTAGGGTTTGAGTCCCACACACCACCTTGTTCCCTACATGTAGCAAGGTGACGGCCATGACGTTTACCCTGGGAAAAAAAAAGCTCTTGTGACTCCACTGGTGTCGCGGGTGTCCATGGGCAGCGGTAATAGCTTACCATCGGTGATCCGTCTACTCGTCTGCCAACTATGACATAAAAAAATATTTGCATCAACAGTAACCATGTGCTCTCGCTGATATTTTAGCTACTGCGGTCAATTACAATGATTTTTTTTGGTTAAAAGGGTAACGCTTGACCACAATCGCACCTGATGGAAAGCGAAAATGCCTGTTCACTATTGCCTTAAAGATTATAGTGGTCAGGAAAAACAGACTTCGGCAGGGAGTTTCGTTCCTTAGCCGTCATTAAACAAGTGCTTACGCAGGAAATTAGCGTGCACAACCATTGATCCGGCCGTGTGGTCCCCGGCAGAGTAGAATAGGTCACCCTCACTCTCACCGAGGTGTCGTAAAAGGCGACTAAGGTAAAGCTGCTGGCATGATCATCAGCACCCAGAGAAGGAAAGCTCTGCATTTATATCAAAACCCTCGCCAACCCGTCTGCTAAGTATGGGGAGTATGGCAATTACCCCTCATGTGATTGCGGGAGGCCCGTGCCCTAGCAGTGGGGACTTAAATGATGATAATGATGATGATGAACCATTGATGCACGACGAGTGCACTCACCAGACAGCGGTTTGCGTACACTACCTATCAGCAAACCCAGATATTTAATAATTCCATCCTCACCATCTCGATGGATGGCGGTCTAATAGTGTTCGTTTTTCACGGAACTTTCTACCACGTACCTCAGTTCTGTGGAACAGTTTACCTATGGGAGTATTTCCCGACGGCTACGACTTAGGGACCTTCAAGAGAAGAGCGTATTCCTTTTTTAAAAGGCCGGCAACGCATTAGCGATCACTCTGATTTCGCGGATGTTAATGGGCGGCGATGATTGCTTTCTATCAGGTGACTCGCTTGCTCTTTTGTCGCCTCTAGCATAAAAAAAAATTTCAATACTTCACCTCTGCCACAAGGTTGTCTGGAAGATATTGCAATTAGAAATAAGACTGCAATAAAAAGTAGGTATCAATAATAGTAGTATCCCATGACCAGCTCCCATGACCATCAAATTACGGGCATTTACTATGAGCTGATATACCGATTGAAAGTAGTTTAAGAAACTATTTCGAGTGGCTACAAAATTGCCCCGGGAAAATATGATAGCTATGTCAAAGAAACTGCTCGTATCTATATATATTAACTTATATCCTTCGCATCCTATAACACCCACAATGCATAAACTACTAATCCATTGTTCACTTATTATAAAAAAACCGGCCAAGTGCGAGTCGGACTCGCCCATGAAGGGTTCCGTAGCAGCAAGTAAGATATATGGAAGGTAAATTGCGATTTACGGTTTATAACGTATTAAAAAAATACTACTCACTATATCTAGTTCAAACCAATTTTCTTTGTTTGTTTTCATGATCATGTACAACATAGATTTTTTTAGTTTTATAATTCATTTATAATAGAAGTTAGAGGGGGGGAGGACACACAATTTACCACTTTGGGAGCGTCTCTTGCGCAAAGTACTGTGTTTAGAAAAAATGATGTTTAAAACCTAACATCATTTTTAAGACCTATTCATAGATACCCCACACGTATAGGTTTGATAAAAAAAAATTGAGTTTCAGTAATGCGGTGCGGGTACGCCGTGTGGTCCCCGGCTGAGTAGAATAGGCCACCCCCACTCTTACCGAGGTGTCGTAAAAGGCGACTAAGGTAAAGCTGCTGGCATGATCATCAGCACCCAGAGAAGGAAAACTCTGCATTTATATCAAAAACCTCGCCAACCCGTCTGCCAAGCGTGGTGAGTACGGCAACTACCCTTCATGTAATTAAGGAAGGCCCGTGCCCCATCAGTGGTGACTTAAATGGGCTGATGATGATGAATGCGGTTAACAAAATACATCTATTTACCACGTTTAAATAGTATAGTTCTTATAGTTTCGGAGAAAAGTGGCCGTGACATACGGACGAACGGACGGAGAGACGGACAAACGGACAGACATGACGAATCTATAAGGGTTCCGTTTTTTTGCCATTTGGCTACAGAACCCTAAAAATGCCCTGTTACCGATCGGACAGCTCTCCGAAGAAGCCGTAGAAGCGCGAAACAAACATTTTCGGTCTTATCGGCAAGATTTTGCACTTAAATTTACTAGAGAAAGCTGCAATAGAGACATATTTAACCGTCTTCTTTTGAGTTCGGACCCATTGATTAGCTGTAGGAGAAAAATAAAAAAAGAAGACTGACTTCTTTCCTTCATAAAACGGTAGAAATATTGTTGCCTGCTGATCCGAACCGTGCAGATTGCTCTTCAGTAAGTCACGAAGAAAATTTGGTTCTAGATGTGTGTCTGATCATTATATTATTTAAAAAAAAACATATTTATCTATAATAACCGTTCTTTTTGTAAATAAATACAATTGTTTTCTTTGTTTTTACATAATTAATTAGTTAGAATACATTAAACTACAGAAATAATTTTGGCCGTCCAGATGTTCAAAATACCCCTATGTGCGTCGTCCCGAGCGGGCGCAATAAGGTTGGAGTAGAGTTCAACTTTTAGATTCTGGACGAGCTGATGATACTTAGAATATTTGAACGCAAAAACACTTAGTCCCACCCGAAGACATTGTATTTACTTGAAAATAAATTGCAAAAAAAACATATTAATTAAGCAATTTCATCTTAACTGGTGGTAAAATATATATGTAACAATATTTCTACTGGATATTTGTAGATACATACAAATATGTACATAACCATCGGCTCACGGCAAAGCAAAAAGCTTACAAAATTCGTCGACATAACAAGGGCTCCGGTACCTAGCTTAGTCGGTAAAGCAGTTGCCCGGTTAGCAAAAGATCGTGGGTTCGTGTCCCACTCGAAGACTGTCGAAAAGTTTTTAAGTGCATTATGTACTTAAAAATACTAAGGCACCTGAGCATTACTCTAATGATCATAAGTACGCGATCCCTTATTCCCAAAAAAACTCTCTCCCTCATAGATAATAGAGATATTATGTAGAAGCATTGTTGGCGACCAGCATCGATATGATACTTTTTGGTCAATATTTCCAAATTTTAGTGATTTGCTTTTTATACATTTTTGTTTATATATGGCTTTTTTTCTCCTGTCATTCTGTCAATAAATTTCATCGATTCTACACGCGAATTCGTTTCAATGGTGTAAATATCCTTTCGGAAGTCCTCCTAAGCATGAGCCTGTTGTTACCCAACTTATCTAAGATAAAACTTTTTTCCATCGCCCCAGTAAGGCGGTAGATTGCTTAAAAATCAGTGTTACAAATCTGTTTACAGACGAAAACAATTAGATACTTATCTAAATGACTGCGAAGTCTCGAAGTGATACAAAAGACATTTGTCGTAAGACTTCATCTACATTCTATAACCGGTTACAGTAATACTCAGTCTATCTGTTCCGAATGGTTACCCACGCACAATGGGATGACCTGGGCAGCCGCACAGTGTAGAGGTTATGCCAGTGAACACCGGATTAATAAGCAGAAAATAGTCTTGGAATGACAAATGCCACCGCGCCGGCGCGAAAAACACATACCCCCTTTCAAAACGTGGTCTAAGAAAAGTTCCGGAACTAAACTCATGCCCGCCCCTTTTAACAACGCGTATTGGAACGGGGCGGCTTGATCGTTAGTACTGTAATAACTTTAGGTCACGATTCATAATAAGGTGGACGGAGAGTAGCAATGCAACCGCAATCCTTAAGTTGCTTCTCTGGTAAAAGTTGACGTGGCTGTTGTCACATATCACCTTGGATTTCTCGATCCTGCCCGTCCCCTTTTACAGTCCAGAGTAAAAGGAAGGGAGAGTACTGAACAAAAAAAGGAGACTTGATACTAAGCTCCCCGGCCTCACGGGAAATCATTTGGATGGGGATCAAGATTTTACCTTTTTTGTTACCATCGAACAGCATCCTTATACATGACCATCGATGACCCCCGAAAGGGGGTTTTTACTGCCTAGATGTCGCAGTGGGTAGTGGGTCGCACTTTAAGGCGACGGCTGCGCTTGGGGTCCCGGGTTCTATACCCGGGTCGGGCCAACAATTGTACCTGAGTTTTTCTCTCAAGAAATTCTCAGTGTCAGCCCGGAGTCGGGAAGTTGGCGGTCTTACCACGAAGGCTTATGTCAGCCTTATACTGTGACTCTATTAAAAAAACATTTGCGACGCCTTAGTGGAGAGGATTGAAATTTACCGGCCCGAAGCCTTTTACTCGATACTCGGGCCGAGCGGGTTGCCCGGAGTTAGCTTGCCATTAACTTCACTGTTCTGCATTCGATTGTGATCATGTTTTCCATAAGCAAATGTAAATGTAACCTACGTAACTCTAGTTCTATTTTGATTGTGATTTTGATGAGGTGACGTAAACTATGCATTATCTCCCAATTAGCTGGCGACGGAAGCCATTGCAAAACGCTTTGTGTCAAACTATGCGTTTTATTTTAATTGTGCAATAATTTAGACATAAACAATAGGTATAGTTTATTACAAAAGGTGGGATTTACATTAAAAAGGGTCTGTGCAATGCAGTTGGAAAGTAGGATTTAAAACATTATGTCAATCAAACAAAATATGGTCCTTATGTGTTAGATTTATCAATGTTGAAATAGGCCTTACATAGACAGTTAGCAGAAAAAATAAAATATTTTATTACTTATTCAATTTAAGTCCATACAGAATACTTTAATGTCAACATGTTTACAACTGACTGGTTCGTAATGTTGTTTTCTGCCGAGAATATTTTATTTCTATCCATTTTAACATTCTTTTTTCAGTTAGAACTCCGTTACTATCACATCATATCGTTGTACGAATAGATCAAGTGTATGTATAATAAAAAGTATTTTTAAAATATTTTGTAAAAAAAGTAAATTAAAGTATCATCCTGTATACTGTCACACTGCAGGGCAAAGGCCTCCATCATAGAAATAAAGTCATCGCTACTATGATGGGATTAGGCTTAATCACCACGCTTGCCAAATGCGAGCTATGTTCGAAAAAATCAAAGCATACTTTATGATCAACCCGGGAATCAAACCCAGGACCCCGAGATCACGGCCTGGTACTTAACCCACTAAACCAACAGGGCGTCGTTTTATATTTTGAATGTAACAAAATCATTTCGTTTTCTATTTTTCAATAATATGATTTTTTTTTCTCGAAATTAACACTGTCAATCAATTAAATGACCATTTTGGTTATTTCCTAAGTTTATACAGAAACAGAAACAGAAACATTATTTATTTGCTTAATACACAATTTGATACAAAGATGTTGTAAAAAGTATCATGGACACGGTATCCAGCCTGCCAGCAGGCGCGCAAATAGATTAAGTATAATGTAATTAACAAAACTTATAACTAGGTACTTAATTGTTTTCAAATATTATTTCTTAAATTAATATATGTATGCCTCTAAGGTCTATGCATTTGAATACTAGTTCGTGATATAAATTATGCATGCATTTAGTAGTATGTATAATGTTTTATAACTTCCCTGTTCACGCTGATTTCAACCGATACGTGTCTGTGCATTTATTTCTTCCTGTTGTGTCTAAGGTGTCACACAACAGGACACAACATCCATATAGGTACACATTTTGCCTTGAATGGATGGAGTGATTTGATATTAAAAGTACTCTCACTATAAAAGGCTCATTACAGTGGTTCTTTTTTAGATGCCTCACCACGATCTGAAATGCCCATGTATACCGTGTAGACCAGAAAAATGTAGGTACATATCATAATATGTAAAAATTAATGTAAAAAATAAGTTTTCACTCAACCACAGAAAAAAAGGTGATAGTGTTGAGCCACTGTCAGTCATTTCTCATAAAAAAAAAACAATTGCACAATCAGATGTAATAGTTCTTTGTATCAAAAAGGCAAATGAGCGAGCGTGTCACCTGATGGTAGATGACCACCGCCCATAAACATCAGAAAGAATGCCTTGCCGGCCTTACAAGAAAATGTCGGCTGGTTCCTTAAAGATTTGAAAGTGAAACCAGTTTCGTTATTTTTAGAATAGTTTCCGACTTTTAAAAAGTTAAAAATAGTTTTCTGTCCTATTTCTGGAATTTAAACATTTCTAACGGTACACCCTCAATGATATGCCCTTAGCGAAAGAAAGCGCAAAAGGTACTTCAACTTATAGCGCATGACCTCACGCACGGGCGCATACCACGACGAGCGCGCGAGCGACGCGGGCGCACGCGCACAGCGCGACACAACACGCGAAGAGTGTACGAGGAATCCGCGAAAAAATATGGGACGCGAACTTTACGAGCTTTTTTGTAAAAATAAATTGTAGAGAAAATTTTGTGCTCGTTTTTTTTTATGAGTGCAGATGGACATTGGAAACTTCTACAAATCAAAAGAAAAAACAAAGTGAAAAATATAAAAAAAAAACTTTTTTTACATTTTAGTGTTTTTTTATTTTGTTTAAAGTAGACTGGAAGAAAAATAATTTACGATGCGTGTCTTAGTGATTCTTTGTGTTTGTGCTTGCGTCGCGTACGGACAAGATGAGCGCATGTCGCGAATGCCTAAGTACGACGAACGATATGACTATTTGGACGTTGACGCTTTGTTCAATAGTAAAAGACTAGTGCGGAACTATGTTGATTGTCTTATCAGTGCGCAGCGGTGCACGCCGGAGGGAAAACAGTTAAAAAGTAAGTTCAAAAAGCTTTTTCAGCAAAAATATTGTCTCTTTTTCTTTAGCGCGTGTTTTTTTTTGTATGTATTGTGAAAAAAGAAAACACAACTGGGTAATTTTTCAATTCACGATTGTTTACTTATAGGCTAGAAGTAAACAATAAGTTAAAGGTATTCCCTATAAGCTATAGGGAATATATACATAATATAATCTAATCTTAGTTCAGACTGCACAATTTTTTCAGATGATAAATTCGTGTATTATTATCAAGGTCGGTGCAGATGATGAACCGTGAAGATGAATAATTTAAGTTATAAATTTTCTTTTTTTTTATGGTGTTATCCCGCGCACGGTGATTCCGCCAATGTCAAGTGTATAAGAAAAACACCGGACCGGTATTTTTGCCAAATGCTCGATCTATATTGAGTTCTTCTCCAAGGTTAAAAAACGCCATAAATCTACAACAAACAAAAGTGGCACATGTAAACAGCACAGACGACAGGACACAATAACACAGAAGCACAGCGATAAAAGACGAAAACATAACACAAGAAAATAATTATAATTTTAAATCATATAATATACTTATATATTTACATAAAAATAAATTTTATTACTTTGATTCGTGAAAAAATATAAGAGAATTTTTCACTTTTACATTTTTGGACGTCTAAAATATATAACGAATTACTTATATAGACACTAATTTTCACCTTGGCTCAATATAAAATTAATCACAACAATCTATTCACGCCTAAGTAACATTTATACAACACAACCTCAATTGAATGGTATAATAACCTAATGATAGAGTAGAACGGTGAATTCACATGACATACATTTGTGTACATAATAAGTACAGCACAATGTACCACTAGCCGTAACTTATACAATAGTTCATTTGGATTCTTATAGTGAAAACGGAATCAGGAAACAAACCATTTTTGTTTTCGGCATTGACTTTGTATGCAAGATGCATGCCAAGTGATGCCAAATAATAAAATTAAGTATGGAGGGCAATTCTCGGACATTCCACAGAAAGTCGAATTTAGAATAAAAGTTAATGATGAAGATGACCCTGTTAAATTTATATCTATACTATTTATAAAGTGGCAAATCCTACTAACAGCGGCCACACTTTTAGGTAATCAGAAAACACAAAACGCTTGCGCGATGTAATCGACACCTAGCGCCATCTATTGGTAGAAAGTAGAACTAATGTTGCAAAGCTAAGTGAGGGCGGGCAACTAGACTAGTTATACAATATAAAGACTGGGTATATCGGCATATTTACATTCCTTTAACCACCTCTTCTACCACCCCTTTTGAACAACATAATTTGTTCTATGAGTTTTATAAATTCTAATATATATTTTCTAACTACATACCATGTCGGCCACGTGACTTTTCAAAAGTCTTGGAAGAAACGTTGTTCAGAATTATTAGTAGAAGCCATTTTTTTTTTGTTTCCCGGGAGAAATGCATTACGCAGACCCTGCCGCCGGGGGGCGACAGGGTACTGTGGGACTGACCCTCCGGGCCGCTTCTTCTAACAAGAAGCGACCTGAGGGCATACCCACTAAAACTCCCGGGGCCCAACCACCCGTGGGTATGGAATGGAGTCACGGGAACTGCGCGAGGCTATTTCCCGCAACCCCACTCCTCATTAATAGAAGCCATGGTTTAAGGGATGTAAGCGGATGCCCCATTATTATAATGACATGATTATAATCACAGCCATTGGTGTCACAGAAGAATAAACCTAAAATATGGAATGAAATGGTGACGGGTAGGGCACAATAGCGACGCCAATCGATTTTAATTTTTGGCTACTAAACCGGATCTATTTTAAACAATTTCGGGGTTACAAACTCTCGGCAAACACTTATACTATTTATTAAATAACCATGCAAAATTGATTACAGCCCAAAGCGGCCACTGGTTGGCGTGAATCAAGTTTTCGCGTACTAAACGTACCCAACATTTGGGCATGATTATTTAATAAATAGTATAAGTGTTTGCCGAGAGTTTGTAATCCCGAAATTGTTTAAAATAGATCCGGTTTAGTAGCTAAACATAAAAATCGATTGGCGTCGCTAGTGTGCCCTACCTGTCACCTTAACTGCTAAACCTTTTGCTTATTGTTAAATAAAGGTCAAGTGACATCTGTCCTTCTAATTAAGCTATATTTTACGGACTATAGTGCGTTGCGCCTCGACCCTCGTGGGGCATCACGCCAAATGTTTACCGAAACACCCGTTTATAAATTTTGACGCTTAGCACTTGATCTGCATCGATATTCTCAACCGTGACATTCTAAAAATTATGATTTTTGTCAATGTCGCATTCGGCATAATGTCGACGGCGTTAGAATAACCCCTGCTATCTTTATTGCGATCGTTGATATTTTTGAGCCACAAACTGCATCTGATGCGAATGCATAAATGTATTCTTAAAGAGGTTCGCCTTGAAGTTATGCATTTTAATAGCAGGGTTAATACATAATTGCTGGTCTTCGAAATAATGTATAAAGATTTATAAACAAAGGAAGATAAGAGCAATAAGTTGGAACATAATTTTATCTCCTCTAATTAGACATAGGTAACTATATATTTCAAATTTTATACACATCAAAGTATACAAAACTGTCCTTCTTCAATCGATTCCGAACTTAATGTCAAACACGTTCGGTTCAATATCAATTGACGTTTTTTTAAAGTGATAAGTGGCAGACGATCAGACCGATCACCTAATGGTAAAGAAATTGCCGCCGCCCATGGACACCCGCGACACAGGTGCAGACACAAGTGCGCTGCCAACCTTTAAACCCCCTTCCTCCGGATTGAGCCTCCGGTACCCTCTTTCGCGCAGCGAGACTGCACAATGCTGCTTCACGCCGGTTTTCTGTAAGGCCGTGGTATCACTACGGTCGAGCCGGCCCATTCATGCCGAAGCGTGTCGTCAACAATTTTGACAAATTGTAGTAATCTAATGTGTGGTTAACTGTGCCTAGTCTTTTAAATTGGACGATAATGTTAAAATAAATATCCATACATTTACTTACCATATGTACCTATGGAAGCTGAAGTACCTATTTATATAAATCTATTACTTAAGTTGTGTATTTTGTGCAATAAAGTATATCTATCTATCTATATATTTTTTAATAAAGTCGCACCTTATCATCATACATGTTTGGATGGTTCAACATCAATAAGAAAATTGTACTCCAGTCTTTAAGAAATTAACAGGCGTGTCTTGTCTTTGACAAATTTGGATATACTAAATTGGACCAAATTTATTCATCCATCAAAATAAAATTAGAAAATTGAGAGATTTCTAATTTCATTAGTTAATTAACAAAGTCTTTAAGTGAGTATGTATGTTCCTTATCTTCCAAAAATTCCAGATAAAAACTACAGTAGTCGGTTCTGTCTGTCTTGACCTATAGCAAAAATTGGAACCAACAGGAATGTTATTCCCTGATCATCTCAGCGTGTCATTCCTAGTTGCGTCCAAAGATCCCTTTACCGAAGGTTTAACCCAAATAACCAGAAGAATAATTATCTAAATAATTAATAAACTATCAGACACGTGCAGGAGCCCAATTCTCGTGCTCGTGATATTTATTTTCATACGACATATATCACCAAAACACAGTTTTATTGTATGGTTTTCAGGTGATATCCGCCATGTTTTCAAAATATCACAAGCACGAGAATTGGGCTCCAGGTTTGCCGCGATATTTTCCCTCACAGCTGAGCGATTAAATATAAATTTGAAAAATCCGAAGGTGCATGCTCGGACTCAAACCTACGACCTCCTTCGTGCAGAAGGCGCATTTTCTTTATCAATGCCCCTTATTAATATTATCTATATATATCGTTCAGGAGGGGTGAATAGTCCAGATAAAGTCAGAAACCACCATTTTAGTAACCCTAGCAGATAAGCTTACTGAAATCCGTCTCAGATGGCACTGTGTAATGTGACAAGACGCGGAGCATTTCGAGAAACACTCAATTTGCTTGTCGGAGAAAAAGGAGTTAGAGGGAACTCCCCTACTACCTAGTGGACCAGCATGACAAAGCTTATAACGGATAAAGGTAGTTCTTTATCCCTCTTTTTAGGGGATGGCAAAATCTGGGTTTCATCATGGGGGCAGGGCAGGGGGAGGGAGGTTCAAGGAAGAAAATAGGCCAAAAACAACACCGCTTGTCAGCTAAATCTAGGGTTTCATTTCCTGACAGGAAGGGGGCAAGGAAGAAAGAGGGCGGTAAATTAGTCTTCGCCCCGAGTGACCCAACAACTCAGGCCTAAAATTTTGCGGCACCAGGTCAGGTGCCGCAAAATCAGGGGAGCAGACCCTATACGTAAAGTGTGAAAGGGCAAAGATGAAGAAGAAGAAAACAGTAGCAGATATCGGTCAAAACACGCACATCCATAGATACCCAGTAATCACACATATCTAGTTTTCAATAATTTGTAAAAAAGTGAGAACTAATTTGTACTAATTTTGCAATGCCGTAACGTGTGGATTATTACGCCTGTTACTTAATGTGACCTTTAGGTAATACTAGCTCCGAACCGCTCACTAGCCACAATTTCCTGTGTTCTTGTCCTAGCTACCGTATCAATTGATATAGTCGTTAACTTCTGCGATTAGCATACAAAATTATAGCTACTACAAGTTATTATAACTTAAGGTGACGAGTAGGGCCACACTAGCGACGCCAATCGATTTTAATTTTTAAGCTACTAAGCAGGATCTAATTTAAACAATGTGGGAGTTAACATCTCTCGGCAAACAGCTTTACTATTTATTTAATACTTATAGTTAACTGTTTGGACTGTTCTGCACTCGAATTTTGGATTAGCACCAAAAGTGGCCGCTTTTGGCGTGAATCAATTTTACAAAAACGGACCCAACATTTGTGCATGGTTAATTTAATAAATAGTATAAGTGTTTGCCGGTTGTAACCCCGAAATTGTTTAAAATGGATTCGGTTTAGTAACTCAAAATTAAAATCGATTGGCGTCGCTAGTGTGCCCTACCCGTCACCTTAATAAATAGTATAAGTGTTGCCGACAGGTTGTAACCCCGAAATTGTTTAAAATGGATCCGGTTTCATAGCTCAAAATTAAAATCGATTGGCGTCGCTAGTGTGCCCTACCCGTCACCCTAAGTATCTTTATGTACTTAAATGTAACCACAGATACAATAAGGATAGATTGGATAATTGGGTATCTGTTGAATAGTGTAGCTGCATGTATTGGAGCTGATTGCTAGTTCAACAGCTTTAAGAAGGTCATAAGAAAAAAAATCCTACACACTTTTTTATTATTATAAAGCTAAGGTGACCGCAGTTACCTTTTAGAGAAGGCACGCGAGCAGATGGTATGATTTATTGTAATAAGTCTACCACATATACCTACTGGGTTATTCTGAAACCTCTAGCTAAAAATATTTTACCTGTCCGAACCAGGTTATTTGGCACGTGGCAAAAGTCGGAACTAACGCTGTTTCCAGTCAGTGCTTTTGACATTTCCCTTATTTTTTTTTTAAATTATTATGGCTCTACCCGAAGATAATTCGCCAATGTCAAGTAACTTATTGAGAATAATTGAGAGTAGGTAGTCAACAGTCGAAGTCAGTCAAAGTCACAGTCACTCAATAAAACGCTGGTGTTTTACGTTTTATCGACCTACGGATTCAGCGGATATCACTCTAAAAGCAATCGCAGGTTTTAAGACTCTATTTGGTCCAAGCAAGTTGTCACGAGACAACTCACTCGACACACAATAGCAGTGTTAAAAACGATACAATCCAACAATTCTTATTATTAGGATCACTTTGCGGCACTTCACTGCACAAATAAACACCAAATTTGAACACTAAAAACCACTAGACACTAATTTAAAACCTTTGAATTGCATCAGCCCATGCGGCTTGTTTTAGCCCTACCCGCTGAATCGACATTTTCCTTAGAAAAATGTTGTACAACGCCCTCCTGTCAACGTTACTGGAGTGCCTTTTGATCGTGGTCGCGCTGTACATCCGTGAAATAGTAGCATTACGGTCACAGCTTCTAGACAAATATATTGATAGATAGATACTCTTTATTGCAAAATATTTTACAGAACGTAATGCTTATGGTAACTGGTAATTACAATTTCCCGTCTCTTCCAGACAACCAACAACAGAAAATATGTTAGGGTTTGTAAAGTTAGTGTAGGACGCCCGGCGACTCAATGGACCGCAGATTTCAGAAAGATTTCTGGTGTGAGGAATTGGATGTAGACTGCTTAGGACTGGATTTGATTCACCCTTTAATAATAAATAAAAATATTTTACAACGTCACATATATTCATCAGACTACGAGATAGGTAGCTCAAGCACCTGTGTTACGGATATCAGAATCGACAGTAAGATTACAAATATATACATATAATACTTTTCTTTCGTAAATACATACTTATAATACATAGAAAACACCCAGACCAATACAAACAGACGTGTTCATGCACACAAAGATTTGTATTGTGCGGGGATCGAACCCGCAACCCTTGGACTAAAGACAGCGTTCACAATATTTTACAGAAACTGTCTTTGGTGGTATAGGTACTGGATCATTCTAAATCATCATTTCAGCCATTAGACGTCCACTGCTGGACATAGGCCTCCCCCAATGTTCTTCACACAGATCGGTCCTGTGCCGCCCGCATCCAATGGATTCCCGCGATCTTCACCAGATCGTCGGTCCACCTTGTGGGGGGCCTGCCACGGCTGCGACTTCCTGTGCGTGGCCTCCACTCCAGGACCTTTCTGCCCCAATGGCCGTCTGTTCTCCTCGCTATGTGCCCTGCCCATTGCCACTTGAGGCATGCAATCCTTTGGGCTATGTCTGTAACCTTAGTTCTCCTCCGGATCTCATCATTTCTGATACGATCACGCAGGGAGACTCATAGCTCGAGCATAGCTCTCTCCATTGCTCTCTGGGTGACTTTGAGCCTCCTTAATCGGCACATTGTAAGCGGCCACGTTTCGGTTCCGTATGTCATCACTGGCAACACACACGCATTGAAGACTTTCGTCTTGAGACACTGCGGTAGGTGGGCCGAAAATATGCTGCGTAGCTTCCCGAACGCTGCCCAGCCGAGTTGGATTCGTCGATCGACCTCTTTCTGGAAGTTGGACTTACCAAGCTGGACTTTTTGTCCGAGGTAGATGTACTCGTCTACAACTTCCAATGCAGAGCTTCCAACCTTCACAAGAGTGGGTACGACATGGGAATTCGACATGATACTCATTCTGAAAACTTTACCTAAATTTTTGGTTCAACTGATTTTATTATTTCAAAGAAATAAAAAAATAAGTAAGAATCATGTTTTATTTCATTGTGTCATCATGTTTCTTTGAGTAAGTAGTTCAGTGCCATTGGATTTATCAAAATTTTATCTTTTTAGCTAGAGGTTTAAGAGTAACCCAGTATTCTGTGGTCTACCTTGTCTGATGGCAAACATTTAATGTTTCTGCTAATTCAAATTATATATTTGCTACCTAGTCATGTTAAAAATTAAGAAATATGTAGATATAGTTACGATAAGCTAATTCAGTTGATGCCTTACATTGGATTGATTGTCTTGGCCGTGAACGTAAACCATGAACTTATTAAGTGAATGTTATCTTGACGCATCTCAAAAAATCGTTCAAATGTTGTTAGTAAATCTGTTTATAATGTAGTAATTATTATATAATTTGCTACTTAATGTTGTTGCTACAAGAGATAAAAAATTTACTACTTATGGTAGTATTATTAATCATTATTTATTAACACAGTATTAATATGTTGATTAATTATTTTATTACTGACCGGTAACAGAGTTTGTAGTTTCTATAGACATAGGATATAGCCATATATATTTTTATGTGATAAGTGGCAGACGAGTAGACGGATCACCTGATGGTAAGCAATTGCCGCCGCCCATGGACATCCGCGACACCAGTGGAGTCACAAGTACGCTGCCAACCTTTAAGTTTAGTCTATGGAAGTTTCATACAAAAACTAACAGAGTAGGTATTCTGCAACAGATTTTGGAATGACCTAGACTATTAATATTTTGAGCTTTCATTTTAAGTTTATGTAGCTTCAGTTTACAGTTATTGTTTTCCTCATTTACAAATAAATACCTAATAAGAAAACGATTTTTTACCCGACTACCGCGAAGCAAAAAGGAGAGTTATGATTTTGACCTGTATGTATGTATGTATGGTTGTTCATCTGTTACCTCATAAACTACCTCACTTGTAAACTAGTCATCATATTTGAACAAATGAGGTGTCATTAGAAGCGTCTTGATTGTCTTCTGGTTATAGGCGCCATGAGGCCACGTTAAATTGACTACAGCGCCCTCTAGGGGATTCAGAATAATGAACTAAAAAAAATTGCTTGACGGTACCGTGTGGGGTATCAAATGTAAGAGCTTTTTTTGCTCATTTCAAATATGTAATTTTAATATTTAAGTGTTATCTCTCGTGTTATGTTTCGTACTTTTTAGAGCGTTTTTTTTGGTAATCGCGTTTTAGTTTTTAAGTTTTATTAAGAATCTGATCTCATTCCTAAAGTAGGTATTCCACTATGTGACACCGCTACCTGCATTCTTCGGGATTCTTAACATTCTTAAGAAGTGAACAAGTTTTATTACTTTATTTCCATAATTTTTACTTCTTTTATACACACAAGAAAGTTCATTACAGAGAGAATAATTTCAAATACCGTATTAAGGTGACAGGTAGGCCACACTAGCGACGCCGATTGATTTTAATTTTTATCTACTAAACCGGATCTATCAAACAATTTCGGGGTTACAACTTCTCGGCAAACACTTATACTATTTATTTCCGGTTTAGTAGATAGATAAATAGATAGATACTCTTTATTGCACAACACACAAAACTTAAAAGCTAGGTATACAGAGATACAATGTACAATTTAGGCGGTCTTATCGCTGGGAGCGATCTCTACCAGACAACCTTGAGGTAAAGGACATTAGATAGTAGCTAAAAATTAAAATCGATTGGCGTCGCTAGTGCCCTACCCGTCACCTTAAGGTGGCTTCACACTAGCAACAGTAGTGTACTGGTACAATAATAACTAGTAAATGTGTTATGGTGGTGTGTTTAGGTGTAGGTAAGTACCTACGCGAACTGGATGGAGATAAAAATATCTAAGTATCTGACAACGATTCCCCTTCTTGTTTCCAATTAGAACACCTTAGACCAAAGCAACTAAAAATCATCATCGTCTTCGTCAGCCCATTTAAGACCCCAGTGCTGGGGCACGGGCCTCCCTCAATCACATGAGGGGTAATTGCCATACTCACCACGCTTGGCAGACGGGTAGGCGAGGGTGTTGATATAAATGCAGAGTTTTCCTTCTCTGGGTGCAGATGATCATGCCAGCAGCTTTACCTTAGTCGCCTTTTACGACACCTCGGTAAGAGTGAGGGTGGCCTATTCTACTCTGCTGGGACCACACGGCGTTCTATTTGTGATCAATTTAAATGTATTGTATTTAATTGTACTTTGTTTTCATAGTTAGTTTAATTATTTACGTAAATAAATAATATTACAAATTTTACGTCAATGCTCACTCTCAATTAAATGATTTAATAGCGGACGGAAAATTTTAACCTTCCTGTTTGTATTTGATATCAAACTTGTTCTATTTAAAATATTATGTTGCTTCTTACTATAATTTATTATTGGCGAAATAAAAGTCTAATTTATAAGATCATTGGGAAAAAAATACAATTTATTTAAACTTACATTTGAATGACTTGTTTTTTAGTTTTTTAGATTTTCGCGTTGCATTATAACTACAATATATCAATACGGGGTTTAACACGATATTTATTATGTGCACTCACATATTTGGCTCGAGCGGAGTCCGCTCGTGACCACGGCTGCTGTAACGTAGCCGAAACGTCGAGCCAAATATGTGAGTGCACATAATAAATATCGTGTTAAACCCCGTATAGTTATATTGTAGTGACTTGTTTTTGTAAGGATGGCTCCTTCATACAATCAATTGGTTTACATACCTATTCGTTGTATGGAAACAGGTTTAAACAGTTTTGTAATTTTGCATATTTGATTTTTATTACGTGGTGAATCCTGACGTGTAATGGATAAACATGTGTGAGACAGACCGAATGGCGCAATTGGTAGTGACCCTGCCCTGACCTGTTTGTTCGGTGTCTGGGTGTAATATATGTATTTAAGTATATATTTGTGTTCCTCTGTTGTCTGATATCTGTAACACAAGTGCTTAAGCTACTTAGTACGGAATCAGGTCAATGTATGAGATGTTGTGATATATATAAACATGTGTTTATAATTTCGAATAAGTATTTTTTAGATTTTCACATAGTGCTGTTACAAAAGGACAGGAATCATCGCAACGATATTTTTAACGACAAAAAGTTATGTCTTATAGACTTCTTGATGCTGCACCATCAGTTTGCTTGTGACCACGGCTGCGGCGGCGGCTGTAACATAGCCGACACGTCATATCGTAGGTAGGTACTTAATAATGTACTTAAAAAACATCTTCGTGTTAATCTTCAAAGCTTAAGATGGAAAGTCGTAAAGAAGCGGCATTTGTTTACAATTTCGCCGGTCGCATTCCTGCTGCGCTGACACAGATGGACGTAAGGTCGCCGTTACGCATGCGCGTCACGCTCCGTGATCATTGATCGCCGTAGGGCTACCACTTCGATCCACGACGCCGCGAAGCGTCGTAGATCCTGTCTACTATAATTTATAACATGACAATACTTATTTGATAGTTTTTTTTTTTTAATAAATATTTCACAACATCACATACATTGATCTGACTCCGAGATAGGTAGCTCAAGCACCTGTGTTACGGATATCAGAATCAACAGTGGGATTACAAATAGATACATATAATACTTTCTTTTGTAAATACATATAATACATAGAAAACACCTAGACCAATACAAACAGACATGTTCATGCACACAAATGTTTGTAGGTACTGTGCGGGGATCGAACCCGCAACCCTTGGACCAAAGACCGCGTTCACTACCACTGTTCCAAACGGGTTGTCAATTTATAGAACAATAGAAGATACACTTAAAAAAAAGCCTAACCTAAAAGTAAGTAAAAATAAAATATTTAGATCCCTGTGTCAGTATCCCAAAAATGCTGGCAGCACTACCCCGCTGGATTGGCTTAACGTTTTTTGTATACAAATTTAAGGAATCCTGGCTTCCCAACTAGATATATTCATTAACGAGATTTTTACCATGTAAGTACCTTATTTTTGAGTTTCCGATATTTCGGTCAAGCGCCACGTTCAGGGAATAACTTTGCGGGTAAGTTATTCTATTACCATTCTAATGTTAGTGATCATGAAAGTTTAAAACAATATTTAGATAAATTTATATCATCTCGGCGCATTCCATGCCCAATTGAGTCCAAAGCTGTCGATATGGAAGAAGTATACGTATATACCATGTTTACTTTACATCATATTTTTTTTTTACATTTACATGTCAGAATTACATTTATAAAAAGTCTTTGCAACAACTCATAATAAAGTACTGGCTAAACTGGTTTAGTAACTTCTAATTTGTAATATATCGACAAAACGAGCAAAAAAATGACCAGGGACCAGTGATAAATATTAAAAGTGAATTACCATTTATTGCCTTTCAATGGTATAAAAATAACATAATTTCTTTTTAGATTAAATTAGCAAACTGAAACCATCTTATTGTAAATCGAATCTAAAGTTATTAACGTAGTTATTATCGTAGTTCCAACACGCAATGTTAAAAGGGACTGGCACGAATTTTGTTCCGGGACTATCCTTAGTTCACGGTAATAAGGGGAAAGAGGTTGAACTGAAATTTGAAGAGTAATGATAAATTAATAAAAACTAGCAGACGCTTCCTACGCAAGGCATTGAACGCCAATCATTAGCTATCAACCTAGGTTGAAACTAGGACATACCTTACAATACTACGAATGACAAGTTGTCGAAGGTTATCAATCAATCTACAGTATGTCCATCAGAGGCGGATTTGAAGATTCTTATTCATAACAGGACATTTTCGTTGTTGGTCCTTTGGATCATGGTTTAATACTACGCCGTACGTACAGAAACGTAATCAATAACTATGTAGAGGAAGACCGTCATAGCCAGATCAAATCAATTATTACATCATGGATTTTACATTAATATTATTATAAGCCTGTACTGTCCCACTGGAGGGCAAAGGCCTCCTTACCCACCTTCCAACGTTTTCGGTCACGAGCCACAGTCGTCCAATCCTTTAGGTGGGCATCGAATTCGTCCCTCCATCGTTTTCTCGGGCTCCCGCGTAGTCTCTTCTTATTTTCGGTTTTACATTATAGATGTTAAAATTAATTAATATCACCATGGACCTTGCTAGGGCACTACAATAGGTAACAATATTATCAAAATAGTTATTCATTAAAATTAATTTCGATAATATTAATGATTTGAATCAATTGCAACGAAAATCATAAATAAATCAAAATATAAATTTAAAATTAAAAATAATTCTACATAAGGAAAATAGCTTATACTATAATAATTTTGTTTTGAATACGCTAAATAATAATACACATATTATTAAAAATAAAATAATAATTATGTTATCAAAATGAAAATCATTTTTACTTATTGTACTGTATGTTATTGTTGTATCATACTTGTATTTTGTTTTTGTGCAATAAATAATATTTATCTATCTATCTATCATTTTGTGTATTCAAAAGATGTCCTGCCTGTTATAAATGCTATTTTCCAATTAAAAATCTTCAATTTTGTAACAAAATGCTATCTAATAACATTTGGTAATAAGAAGACAATTGAATCCAACAAACAGACAGCCACACATCAGGTTAATACAATCTAAATAATACTAATTGATATTGAATCAAATGTGTTTGACATAAAGTTGTGAATCGATTGAAGAAATTTGACAGTTATGTATACTTCGATGTGTGGCTGTACGAACAACGCGGAAGAAGGACAAATTACCAGGATAACTTTAGAATTACGAAACTGAAATATTAATTAGCGTATATTTTCTGTTTTATGTAACTAAACGGTTTTTTATGTAACTGACTTGTTATAGAATCGTGACTGACCTTCCTCGGTGTCTAGTCCGTGGCCCATTAGATGTTGAATAAGAGCATGCACGGTCACACACTGTTTGTGAAATGCGCGCACAGGTGCGCACGCGCAGATAAGAGCTGCACTTAAGGTGACGGGTAGGGCACACTACCGACGCTAATCGATTTTAATTTTAGCTACTATACCGGATCTATTTTGAACAATTTCGGAGCTACAACCTCTCGGAAAACATTTATACTATTTATTAAGGGGACGGGTAGGGCACACTAGCGACGCCAATCGATTTTAATTTTTAGCAACTAAACCAGACCTATTTTAAACAATTTCGGGGCTACAACCTCTCGGAAAACACTTATACTATTTATTAAGGGGACGGGTAGGGCACACTAGCGACGCCAATCGATTTTAATTTTTAGCTACTAAACCGGATCTATTTAAACAATTTTGGGGTTACAACCTCTCGGCACACATTTATACTAATTATTAAATAACCATGCACAAATGTTGGGTCCGTTTTTGTACGTGATAAATTGATTCACGTTAAAATAACCGACTACCAAAAAACACGATCTAAAAAGTACAAAACAAGAAAATTGTCTCTGCTGAAATTATTATGCCGTATAGATAGATAAACAGATAGATACTCTTTATTGCACAACATACAAAACTTAAAAGCTAGGTATACAGAGATACAATGTACAATTTAGGCGGTCTTATCGCTGGGAGCGATCTCTACCAGACAACCTTCACACAAGCCGTATGCCACATTGATTTTATTTTATTATTATAATGAATTTGTTTTGCTATAATCTGTTTTGATATAGCTATAATCCTTTTGCTTTGCCGTAGTCGGGTAAAAAGTGGCCGCTTTTGGCGGTGGGATCATACGATACGTACGTAAAGGAACTCGTCGATATCAATGTCGGCTAGAGCTGACCTTCTGTATTTATATTGTACTACAGTAGGGGCTAGTGTTGCTTATCGATAGTCCACTATCGATAATAAAAGTAAAATCAATAGTATCGACATACAGGTAGGTCTACTACTCCAAGGCTGGATTCGACCAATCCTATTTCAATACTAAATATATGGTATGGCGCTGCCATTCTATACAATCATGACGTTGGTACAAATACAAACATAAATCAATAAAATATTTCACAACATCACATACATTGATCTGACTCCGAGATAGGTAGCTCAAGCACCTGTGTTACATACATATAATACTTTTCTTTTGTAAATACATACTTATAATACGTACAAACACCCAGACCAATACAAACAGACATGTTCATACACACAAAAGTTTGTACTGTGCGGGGATCGAACCCGCAACCCTTGGACCAAAGGCAGCGTTTACTACCACTGTTCCAAACGGGTCGTCAAAAACAAATACAAATTATTTATTTGCAAAATATGGGTAGGTATAAAAGCTGCTAAGTTTTGTACAATGGTTCGCCATATCTGGCCAAAGACGGCATGCAAAATTGGGCCAATGTTTATTATTATGGAATTAGTAAATTAAATTGGTATAACGTAACATAGATTGTCCACGCATAAAGAATGGTCGAATCGGGCCTAAGCATCGTAGTAAATTTACAGGTTAGATAATTATGTCTTTTATTGTCAACAGCGTAAAAAATCCACTTCGGTCACGGTTATTGTACTGGAGACTTAAACAAGAGGTTTTTTGTGGATAAAATAAATGGGAAAAGACAAGGAGGCCGTTCATCTTTTGGTTGGTCAGATCAAACTTTACCAACTTCTAAGACAAGCCCATAATATAGCACAGGTATAAGGCTTTGTCATCATCTATGTAAAGGGTTTCAAAAAAGTCACGATCTTCATGAATAAAGAATACGATGAAGAAGAACATTTGATATGATGCATACGAAATACCTGTGCCAATGGATTTCCTCGATCTTCACCACATCGTCGGTCCATCTTGTAGGGTGCCTGCCACGATTTGTGTGGAGTACATTGGGGGAGGCCTAGGTCCAGCAGTGGACGTCTAATGGCTGAAATGATGATGATGATACGAAATACTGTAAAAATCATCGACAAAATGTTGTACATAGACTAACATTGGCTAGCCTGTGCTAGCGCCATCTGGAGGAAGACGACCAATACACAAAGGCTATAGTACGGCCTCCTTCGAGAATCAGTCAGGGAGACGATAAAATATCAGTTATAATTTTATTTGATATAATTACAAAACTCCCAATAATACCTTTAGATCTCTGGTTTTTTTCCACACCTTAACAAACTAAGTAGAAGATATGCATACTTTATAAAAATTGCTAGTAGTGGGCAGGCGGCTTGAGGTCATTGTTTCGGGAACACGCTTTACTAGCGCGATGTTAAAATGCATAGTGACATCTACCAAAACTACGCCGAACTATCTGCTTGATTGCTTTTTACAAGCTCCATCGAAACGAAAACCGCTGAACATTTTTCCCATTCTAAGGAAAAAAGTACTAAGGGAAATGACCCTGATGTTGTAACACAGTAAAAGTTATTGTCGGCGCGTTCCAAAACGCAGTAACACAAGCTCTACTCGCAACTAAAAAAATATGTCGTAAGAAAGTCACCAGCATCACCTTTTGGTCGAGAGAAGGTGCTATAACTTATCGAGAGAGCGGTCTGAGCTCGTGAGTAACAGTGTAATTGACTGCCTCGGTGGCGCAATGGTTAGTGGGTCGTACTTTAAAGCGACGGTTGCGCATGGGATCCCGGGTTCGATCCCCAGGTCGAGCCAAAATTTGTACCTGAGTTTTTCTGTTAAGAAATTCTCAGTGTTAGCCCGGAGTCTGGAAGTTGGCGGTCTTGTACCCCCGTGCCTCGGAAAGCACGTTAAGCCGTTGCGCCTAGTCCCTCTTCGGTCGTGTCATACTAGTGTACCATCGAAATAAGAGGGTACGGGAATAGAGAGTGCTACTTGTGTCTGCGCAAATACTTGTGCACTATAATATGTCCTGCGTCGACGGCTGATCGCTGAGTTTGGCCGCCATGACCGAAATATCGGTTTGGAGGACATTATTATTAATTATATTAAATTTGGTTGAAAAACATATGACACGCACGGGTCAGGCTTAAACGTCTTAAAATTACAACCCTATTACATCGATTTTCGCAATGCTAAGTAAAATCAATGATCAGTTTCCACTATTCGTTCCATCAAATTTATAATTGTTATTTTAAAGTATTTTGCGTTTCACTATTAACTCGGTTTGCAATCACTTACTTTGGAATTGGTCACAGTCTTTCAGAGAGGTTTGAAATGTAAGTAAATCTCGGACGGCAAAAGAATATTAATATATTCGTATCTACAGCATTCTCAGTTCTATTTCAGAATGTTCCACCGTTGCAATAAGAAAACCAGTTCAATTTTTCAATATTAACACGGAAAAGAGCCGTTAAACTTGTCCGAAGCGACGTTACAAAAACTAATCCAATTTGAAAAGATTTTCAAATGTATTCATGAGTTTTTGTCGTCAGACGTTACAAAAATATTTCCTTATACGAGTAATATAGACGCATAACGATAACCGTTACAAAAAACGCCTTATTTTTCTTTTAAAAGATTGTTGAGTCGGCGCTCAGCCAAACTTTTTTTTATTTTCTTTTTATCTTAGAATAAATCTATGGTTAAGTACTTACGCTGTCATTATATCTTTGTTTTTAGAAGGTATTTTAAAATTCAAATATAAGCATATTTGATTCGACCTTAACTTGGAATTTAGTATTAAGGGTTTTCTGTGGGTGAAGCGATAATAAACATCACGTGCTTGGTGGCTGTTATGGGCATGACTGTCAGGGGGCTTATGTTGCCAATACCAGCATTTCCGGTATTTAGAAATTATTATTCTTTTTTTACTTGAGGCGGCACAGAGCAAGCGAGGTGGTAAGTGGTCATCGCCGCCCAAGAACGTTATAAAAAAAACAGACACAACATCACTTATCTACCTACATTATATTGGTCAATCTTGGCCAAGCTGAGGTACTTTGCTACTATGAAAACCAGGAACAACGGAGGTACCACAAACATTGAAGATGTTTGAGATTAAAAAAGTTACTTCTCCTTTTAGGAAGGGCAGGTACGCTTGTCTCTGAAGGTCCCTAAGTAATCAGGAACCGTCAGGACCTTCTTCCAGCCATACAGTTCCACAAAACATAGGTCCCGAAAATTTTAGTTGCGCAAAGAGTGAGGAGCGCTCATAACCCTATCTGCTAATACATTCCTAGGTTAGTTCGTGAGTGAACTATTTGTGACAAGTGGACAAAGAGTGATTCACACCTTGAGCCGTTATCCATTTGAGCCAAATCTGGAGTAAGGTTAGCAACCTCGCGTTAGTTGTTCGACCCGGGGGACGATTCTGTCGCATTCGACATCAAGTCGCGTCCTGATTTTGTAGAAGTTAAATGGAAAATACTCTCTATTGTGACATCTAAGTAACATTTATTCGATTTGATTTTTGACAATATTTAAAGTAACTTCGGGCTCCGAACAACAGCTTGGGGCGCAACCGAGAATAAACGCTAAAATTAAATAATGATGACTTTAGAAAACCGTGAACCACCGTATGGAAGGCGTGTTCTTATCCACTGAGCTACCATCGCTCACTCGAAAATACTCTCTATTGTGACATCTTCATCGTCATCATGGTCAGCCTATTTAAGTCCCCACTGCTGGGGCACGGGCCTCCCTCAATCACATGAGGGGTATTTGCCATACGCACCACGCTTGGCAGACGGGTTGGCAAGGGTTTTGATATAAATGCAGAGTTTTCCTTCTCTGGGTGCTGATGATCATGCCAGCAGCTTTACCTTAGTCGCCTTTTACGACACCTCGGTAAGAGTGAGGGTGGCCTATTCTACTCTGCCGGGGACCACACGGCATCTTGTGACATCTAAATAACATTTGTTCGATGTGTATTTGACAACGTCCAAAGTGACTTCGGGCTCCGAATAACAGCTGGAATGCAACGCAAACGATGATGACGAATTTTGACTTGATATCGAAGGAGCAAGAATTGTCCCCCTTATATGCAATGTTGTCCTCATATTTTAGTTTTATGTCTGATTGTATGCAGGATAAACTCTAAACTGAGTTTATTTTTAGTCGAAGTTCAGAAAGATAAATAAAATAAAAAGAGTTAACATATGCGAGCTTCGAGCACACGACAGGGTCTTCCTTCACATGCAAGGGACGAAGTGAAACGCAATTTATTACGGGTCTTAGAATCGTATAATGATGAGAATAATCGCCTGGTAATTTATTGCTTTAAATATTATAGTTAGGATGTGTAAATATGTAAATACGCCAGAGAATTTACACTCACAAGGTTGACCGGACGATCTGGTGAAGGTTGTGAGAATTCATTGGATGCATGCGGCACAGGACCGATCTGTGTGGAGAACATTGGGGGTGGCCTATAGTTCCAAACCGCATTAGTCATCATCATCAGCAACCCACACTCGTCCACTGCTGGACATAGGTCTCCCCTAATGCACGCCACTTCTCCCGATTTTCGGCCACTCTCATCCAGCCCACACCAGCCAGCCTTCGAATGTCATCATCCCATCTTGTCGCAGGGCGTCCTACACTACGCTTACCGAGTCGCGGTCTCCACTCAAGGACTTTACGGCCCCAACGGCTGTCAGTTCTGCGGCTAATATGACCAGCCCACTGCCACTTCAGTTTGTTAATTCGGTGGGCTATGTCGGTGACTATGGTTCTCTGTCGGATTACATCATTTCTGATGCGGTCCTTCAGAGATACTCCGAGCATAGCCCTTTCCATAGCTCTTTGAGCGACTTTGAACCGGTGGACTAGTCCAGCCGTGAGTGTCCACGTCTCGGCACCGTAAGTCATGACCGGAAGGACGCACTGGTCGAAGACTTTCGACTTAAGACTTTGAGGGATGGGTGACGAGAAGACTTGACGAAGTTTACCAAATGCTGCCCAGCCTAGCTGAATTCTTCTATTGGCTTCTCTCTCGAAGTTGTTTCTGCCTAATTACCTACAACCGCATTAGTACCTACTTACAAAGGTAATTTATCCTGCATTCGTAATTAGTACTAATATACTCTTAGTAAATGATATAGAGCATATACCAACACTGCCAGCAGATAAATTATAAAAATACGTGTTATAAATTGGCCCATCCGAATAATCAAACCTTAGAGTTAAATCTTACTGCGCTATAAATGTCCAAGGTCGTAAAGATTCCCGTTGCAAAATGTTGAACATTTGACATTTTATTAAACTCCACGCTTAATAGAAGCAATATTCTTAATAAAGTATACCTATCTTTTTTTTTTCAATTTACCATGTTGGCATTACAGCTGGACAGGAAATCATTTGCATTAACATCGTCCATAGACCGGCCCGTTTTGAGTTCTTTGTTGCAAATGCGTAGTATGAATGCAGCACACATTTATCTACGCGTAGAGCCTGTGTGAATCTTATTTACATTGGATTAGTGTCAGATTAATGGCTTCCCTATACTTACTCGCTCCAGCTTGCTCCTATATTCAAAGATCAGCTCAAAAGATTTTCTGTAATTAAAAGTCCTTCCGTCCATTGAAATTAACTTAGATTCAGAAACAAAAAAAAAATTACATTCAGCGTTCTTAGTTCTTCTTCTTCTTCTTATTTTATTTGTGGCAATCAACTTCTCGACTGAGAATTACTCCTGCCATTATCATGTTTTAGATTTTAGGCATTATTAAGCGGGACAACCGAAGATAATTCGCCAATGTCAAGTAACTTATTGAGAACAAGTAGGTAGTCAACAGTCGAAGTCAGTCAAAGTCACAGTCACTCAATAAAACGCCGGTGTTTTGCGTTTTATCGACCTACGGATTCAGCGGATATCACTCTAAAAGCAACCGCGGGTTTTAAGACTCTATTAGGTCCAAGCAAGTTGTCACGAGACAACGCACTCGACACACAATAGCAGTGTTAAAAACGATACAATCCAACGATTCTTATTACCTATTAGGATCACTTGCGGCTTCACTGCACAAATAAACACCAAACTTGCATACTAAAAACCACTAGACACTAATTTAAAACCTTTGAATTGCATCAGCCCACGCGGCTTCTTTTAGCCCTACCCGCCGAATCTTGTTAGTTCTTTTTACGTGACATTTGAATTTTTAGGTATACCTATATATATTTTAGGGCGGCCATAACGATCTAAAAAGATATAACATACATATTGAACACACAAAGTTGATTACCCACTTACATACATACATATCTATGTATGCATAGACTGCTAAAATTATTTCCCTACCTTTTTGGATTTGCCGTTGTTGGGTAAAAAGTTATAAAATACATACATATTGAGTACCCACTTACTTATTCTCAATAAGTTACTTACTTGACATTGGCAAAACATCTTAAAATATTATATTTAAAAAAATGTTTGTAGGTACATACATGCCGTTGTGTGACAGTCACGTGGACAAGCTTTTAAATTTTGCGATATAGATATGAGGCGTCTTTGCTTAATTGAATCCGGTTTTTATCAAATTGGCTGTGAATTTAACAAAATTCAACTGTTCTCTTTATATTTTTCTAACTTGACAATCTCACAAATAGGGTAGGTAAGTACCATATATTTTTTAAATCTCATATATTTGTTATTAGACTCAGATATTTTAACAACATTGAAATACATAAATAAGACGAGGTCATAGCCAAGTCAGATTGCCTAAAAGCAAAAGCACTAGCAATTACAAACAGATTACACTAAAATAGAAGATGCTAACGAAATACCTGGCAATTCTAACCCAGCCTTGAACTCTTGCAATAAATATTCTACGTGTTAAAATAATTGCGTGTTAATTGGTAACTGTGTTGGTAATCCCTTAATTAAACCTTAACCGGTTCCATATTGGATTAAGCCAATAACGTCGAATTTTTATGCAATTAAAATTACACTGGATTCAAAATTTGGCAGATTGGTAGACCTGATTCCCAGACTCGTTGGAGAATATGTAGTTATTATTGATTTCTGTATGATTTTCACATAGCATGGGTGACAGATGTCAAAATCCATACCTTGGTCGGCGCACGTGCACGGCGTCGTCTGCTACGCCCGGCTTGTGAATCTTCGGATACCCTCTCATTTTCGTTATTTAATCTGTCACTAAATAAAATGTCAGATAAGTCACTCCAACACACTACACTCACATCACAGTATCCGGATTGGAAGTAATTTGAAGCTTCAAATCGCGAGGTTTACATTTTGTCAATCACTGGATTCCACGCCGATGATAATTTGAATTCGTCCTCCAGATTTTAATTCGTATTTATTGTAGTTTTTTAACCGTCTTACCAAATTCTGGATCAAGATGCAAGCATACCTTGTACTCCGAAGCTTCGGGTTTGGACGCCACCGGAATTGTCATGCTGAGTTAATAGTGACCATTTGTCAAAATTTTACTTCAGCCCTGTCTGAGGCTCATCAATCAGGTATATTACATAAGTAAATTTCTGGTCATAGCCCTCTGCCAACCGGCTTGCCTCCCATTCATTTTCCTTCCGCATCTGGTCACTCCAGTTATTGAGAGCACTTATCATAAATAACTAGATAGATCACCCGAGCGATTTACTTATATCATACTCGTAAATAAACAGTAATGAGAGACGTGGTTACCTTAACTCAAGCTGTACTTAGTAAGGTAATGAAAATTATAGGGGGATGTGCAGTAATGTATTGACTCAAAGTCAAAGGAGATCCTCGGACTTTCATACATTTTTGGTCCAATCATAAAAGTGACTTGTGACTCCACTGGTGTCGCGGGTGTCCATGGGCGGCAGTAATCGCTTACCATCAGGTGATCCGTCTGCTCGTCTACCACCTATCAGACAAAAAAAAGTGCCGGCCAAAAAGAATTTGCTATATTCCGTTAGGAGGTCTTGTTTTTTTTATGGACTTATCCGCGCACGGTTACAGGCCGCGCGTGTGATTCCGCCAATGTCAAGTAAATTATTGAGAGTAGGTGAGTCGAAGTCGACTTCGACAGTCAGTCAAAGTCACAATTACTCAATCAATCGCTTAGCGACCTACGGTTCACTAAAAACCACTAGATACTAATGTACCTAAAACCTTTGAAGTGCATCAGCCCACGCGGAGTGTTTGACTCCTACATCCAGAATCCCTAGGAGGACTTGTCCCCCTGACGTTTAAATGTCAAGATTTGGCATATCAAAAAATATTTTTATTACTTAGTTCACTGAAAATGTATGAAGATTTTTGAACTCAATTACTATTAATTTGATGATCAATTCTAGACATAAATACCCAATGGGTCAAGTCCTACAGAATACCGCAAAAAAAACTGCCCGGCACTTGGACCAAAAAGAGGATGTCCTCTATCTTACTAAGTTCAAATGGATGGCACCAAATAGCACCACCGTCTATGTGGACTAACAAAACTTTTTATTGACTACTAAGATCAAATTAATAGCACCAGATAGCACCATCATCGATGCGCACGTACCCTATTAAGTACGGTCCTATTACGTACTCCTTTTTTATCTTTTTGGTTGTAGGTAGGTAGGTATAAAATTGTTAACCGATTTACCCTGTAGATATGTATCTCGGACTTAAGCTTGAGTACATCATCAGATCTTGCCTACATAACAATAACATGAGCGCTCATTTCAGATAAAGCCAATCAATTATTTCTATCAATAGTGATTTCTTGAATAATAAATTATAGTAGATGAAATTATATATTATATTTAAATTTTAAAAATATATATTATAGAATATTTATAATTAGAATAATAGTTATTGTATTAATTATGTCTGTTTGTTATGTCTGTTAGAAAACACCCAGTTTTCTATGTATTGTAAGTATGTATTCTCATTTACATATTCGATTACAAATTAAATTACAAATATCTAAACTAATACAATTAAATAAAGTCCATAGGTGTTAGTATCAATATTACCTTACAAACTATGTTAGAACATGTTTCTAGTCCCCTAAATAAATTAAATTAAATTAAATTTATTCCCCCCCGTAAGCCCCCAAACCAAAAGATCCCATCGATATCCAGCCTATGCACCAGGAACGAACTGGAGCGTGAGTCACCAGTCAGAAAGTATGTTGTGAAATATTTATTTGTTTCATTCTACGATCTTAAACAAACCAAACGTGATTAATAAATCGTTACTAAATTATGTAACCAAGACAAAATCTGCATTATACGTAACCTCAGAACAAAGTGGAAGGATTTAGAAGGCCTGGCACCGGTTAGCCTTTGGAGCGACTGTTCTCCGACTGGATGCTATATCTGGCAGTGCCCTTCATACTGGCGGATCTTTGGCATTATTGCAGGACCTACTGAGCAGATATTTTATTTTTGTTATAGGAATTTATTCTTAAGTAAATAACGCACTTAAACAAATGAAAATTATATATTTTTTTCATTTTAAATAAATAAACATCACATAAGTACATTGATTTGACTCCGAGATAGGTAGCTCAAGCACCTGTGTTACGGATATCAGAATCAACAGTGGGATTACAAATATATACGTATAATACTATCTTTTGTAAATACATACTTATAATACATAGGGAACACCCAGACCAATACAAACAGACATGTTCCTGCACACAAATGTTTGTACTGTGCGGGGATCGAACCCGCAACCCTTGAACCAAAGGCAGCGTTCACTACCTCTGTTCCAAACGGGTCGTCGTATTTTATCATATTAGACAACTCGTTTGGAACAGTGGCAGTGAACGCTGCCTTTGGTCCAAGGGTTGCGGGTTCGATCCCAGCGCATTGTGAATGAATGAACATGTCTGTTTGTGTTGGTCTAGGTGTTTTCTTTGTATTATAAGTATATATTTACAAAAATAAAGTATTATATGTATATAGTTGCAATCCCACTTTTGATTCTGATATCCGTAACACAGGTGTTTGAGCTACCCATCTCGGAGTATATTAAGGGATATTGTGAAATATTGTGAAAAATATAATTTAGAAGATGTATACCGCTGGCTTATGGCAAATCAAGCACTTCCAAAATTTAAAAAAACGAATTTATTCATTTAATTGGCAGAATAGCCACCCGGAACGAGGAAGGCGTGTGGATTCAAATCCCGTCTGAAGACGCGATGAAAATTTTAAGTGCTTTATTTTAATATTCTACTTAGCGGTTTATTTCTACGTCTCTAGATATGGATTCTTTCTAGTTTACTAGAGTTTACTCTATGTCAGCAACTAGTTGTCAAACTTAAAGTTTTTTAAATGGTTGGCGGGGCACACCTGTACTATCTAACTCCTCTGGTGTCGCAGATGTCCATGGGTAACGGTAATTGCTTATCATCAGGCGATCCGTCTGCTCGTCTGCCTCCTAACTCATAAAAAAAAACTTGTGGACCAAAAAAGAATTTATGATGAAATCTTTATTTGCACCGTCTTTTTTTTATGCGACGGATACCTATTGTCGTTTGTTTGTTTGTTTACGGCTTCACTTTAGGCCTTCTAAAATGCGACATCCCCTGTGAATCGAGAACGAACGAATTTTGGGGCGTGATCCTTTATTTATTTCAAACATCATGAACAAAAGTAAAGTATCATAATACTGTCTCACTGCAGGGCAAAGGCCTCCATCATAGAAATCAAGTCATTGCTACTATATGATGGGATTAGGCTTAATCACCACGCTTGCTTAATGCGGATTGGTGATCACAATCTCGAGCTATCGAAAAATTCGAAACATACCTTTGCTCGACCTGAGAATCGAACCCAGGACCCCGAGATCACGGCCCGGTTCTTAAACCACTAGACTAACGGGACATGCCCGTTGGTCTAGTCTCATGAACATGATACCAGGTAAATGTGACATGGAATAGTCACAAAATGTGTCCTAATCATAGAGTAAGGTAATAATAGTCCGGATATAGTTCTAATACTTCTGGTTCAATCAACTTTAGGATAATGTATTGGCATAGTACAAAGAAAAATGTACCATATCATGTACCACAATTTTGCCAAATTTCCTCAATTGATAATGAACCAAACGTGTTTGACATTGAGTTGAGATTTGATTGAATAAATCTAACAGTTTTGTTTCATTTCATTTGTAACTGTATGTACGTACTTGTCAGACACACAAAGAACTCTAGAGATCCTAATAAAAGACCTAACAAAAACTTTTATAGATCAACTATAATAATTTAAGTGTTTGTTTTGTTTATATTCTCTTTACAGGTAGTGGGAATTAATTAGTTTTAATACATAATAATACGCCATTAAGATTTTTGGAGAGATAACCTTATGTATGTTGTTGCAAGTTTCGTCTTTTGAGAACGTTGAGTTAAAAATAAATAAATAGAAGTCAATCAATAAAGTAGTTCATTTTTGAATTCGCAAAAAAAACTGAAGAGCCTGTCGAATTTTTATTATATTTTAGATTCGGCGCTGGAGGTTTTAAATTTGGATTTATTAATTAGGCCAAAACCATAAACAAGACCACAAATAAAAAACAGAAAGTATCGGACAAACAAAACTCATACAGATTAGGCATACTGAAAAAAACTAAGGAAGGTCAGGCAAAGAGACTAACGTGGTACAGTCGAACATCAGGTTACCACAATCTGTCAAATTTCCTCAATTGATAATGAACCAAACATGTTTGACGTTAAGTTGAGAGTCGATTGAAGAAATTTACCGTTTGTTTTACTTTGATGTATGGCTGTTCGTCTTACTCTCTTTTATTTAGGATCAGTAACGCACAGCGACTTCTTCGATCTCAGAAGTTACCTTAATGTTCTTGCCCGTTATGACTTAGGACTTACCTCCAACTCACTACCTACGTGTCAACGTGGACGATTCCGGAGAGGGGGGAATGGTGGGCTATGGGAGTGGCCCTAGGCCTCGTTTTTCGGCGAGGCCCGTTTTTGAAGAGGCCGTGCTGGCGAGCCTCTCGTCCTTCGAGGGTGGATCGCGGACTTGGCTTCGTACCCGTTACCGTAGCCCACCCCACACGGACGTAGCAGGAAATGCCCCGGTGGTTTTTAGTGGGTAGGCCCCTGGGAGCACCCCAAGGGAGAGCCCCACACTACCCGGCCGTCTCCCAGCGGTCGGGTGTGCTTAAGGCGGCATTTTCCACCGGGCCAACAAAAAAAAAAAAAAAGGACTTACCTCCAAAAGAAGAGCCAAGCTCTTTTCTAAAAGGCCGGCAACGGATCAGCGACGTCTCTGATCTCGCAGATGCTCTTGGACGGCGGATTATTATTTACTTATGTAACCCGCTTGCTCATTTGTCGCCTCTAGCATAAAAAAAACGAACAAAAGTCCCACTTGTCACGCTAAAAAGGTTACTGGACCAGATGACTATAAGCAGGAAACATCTTTGACACCAACGAGACATTAATAATCTTAATATGTAAGTACCTACCCACCTATTTAAATGTCAATTGAATTGATACGTATATTATTGAAATCGAAACGGCACTTTAAAACAAGCAACCATTTCGTAGGATACAAGCTGTGTCCTTTCCACTGACCATAAACTATATAGAGGCCATTGTAAAAAAAAGTGTAAAAAACCAAGGAGGTTGCTACTGCCGGCATCTTACAAACATGTTTGATTGATTATTTGCATCGAACAACTTCAGCTGAATTAGATGCCTAATATTAAAAGTAGGTAGGTATAATTTTATGTAGATGGCTAACTCGATTACAAATCAAACCGGCCGCGATGCATCACGATTGAATCATAGACAATACCATAATGATCGGTCACCAAGAACACCACGCTTTGTGCATTTCAATTTCCCTTGTTGTTAATAAATAATATAGGTGACGATTAAGGTCCCGTAGAAAAAGGTATAATAAACATGAGACAAAGAAGACCGAAGATTATGTTAGACAGACTTTTACTTCTTAAGGGATGAAGACGCTCGCCAATATCAGGTGAGAAGTGGGTGAGTGGTACTTTCTCAACCGTGAAAGTTCGTCAGTCACAGTGACTAATTAAAATTCGATGTTTAGCGTTTAAGGGCCGATTTCACCGTTGAAATTGAACGCGATCAATTCACTAGAACTCGGTTTAAGCGCTAAACTGAGTTCCGTTCCTTTGTTTTCGCTCGCATTGATCGCGTTTAAGCGTTGATCGCGTTCAATTTCGACGGTGAAATCGCCCCTTAGTCTGTTTAAGGTGGTTGAAGTCACTGTTAATGAAAAAAACCGGTTTGACATATAAGTCTAAAGCAAGATGTTCGCGTGACAACTCACGCGAGACACAAGCGAAGTTAAAACTATAAAATATTATTATATCACTTTGTTGCAGCTCTTTATTATACAAATAAACGCCTAATTAATATCTAAACTGAAACCACTAAATAGGTAGGTACAGTAGAACGCCGATTATCCGAATTAATTGCGGCCGGGATCGACTCGGATAGGTAATCGAATATAGACTGGCAATAAAGTGAATGAAGAAAGCCCTTAAGCTTTCTTCATAAACGTTCAATAAACCTTTATTAGTTAAAACGGTGTTATAGAGCAGTTTTTTTATGTGATAAGTGGCAAGCGAGCGGACGATCACATGATGCTTTTGACATTTGAAAAAAAAAAAAACTTTCGGAAAAAAATGAAAACTGCTTTTTAACTCCTTTTAGTAAACAAAGGTTTATCAAACATTTATGATTTAGGACTGTTCACCACCTTTAAATGACGGTAATCACACTATAACCGTGCTTGCTATTATTGCTTACATGGATAAAGCGTGATTACCGTTGTTTGAAAAGTTGGTGAGCTCAGCCCTAAGACCCTAAAAAGTTACACGGTTTTCCAATAATAAACAGGAATCAATAATGAACAACAATTCCATCTCGATCAGAGTGAGCTGCATGTTGCAACTCACTTTGATCGAGATGCAACTTGCAACCCCATCAGGAGCCCATTCTCGGGATTGTCGATTATGCCAAGAAAAACATGGCGGATATCACCTGAAAACCATACAAAAAAACTAAGTTTTAGTGATTATGTCGTATGATAATAAATGTCACGAGCCCGAGAATTGGGCTCCTCGCCTTTTCCAAACGCCAGAAGACCTGTAATTATTGAAAAATTACTTAGTTTTAATTTTTTATAGGTATTATACTCTTAAGACCGATTCGGATAATTGGAAATTCGGATAATCGGCGCTCGGATAATCCGCGTTCTACTGTATCTACGCCGTATGGTCCCCGGAAGAGTAGAATAGGCCACCCTCATTCTTACCGAGGTGTCGTAAAAGGCGACTAAGGTAAAGCTGCTGGCATGATCATCAGCACCCAGAGAATGAAAACTCTGCATTTATATCTAAACCCTCGCCAACCCGTCTGCCAAGCGTGGTGAGTATGACAATTACCCCTCATGTGATTGAGGGAGGCCCGTGCCCCAGCAGACGATGGACTGTATCTACTAGTTAATTTAAAGTAGCCGACTAGTCTAATAATACAAAAGTTTCTGAACTAAGCACGAGTATTATCTAGGATCTAAAATGAGTAAACAATAGAAGCAATTAAATAACGCTCCTTCTATTTATCATGCCAATCTTATGATTCAAAGTATTTACGTATTTGAATTGTAGGAAAATAATGTTCTGCGAAGATGATGCTGTGACAAAGTTTATTCCTCTTTTGGTATGTTGATCGTTTGTAAGAAGTAGATTTATTAATGTTACACGTATTTAACACATTTTATTGTAAATTAGCGAATGTTTGACGTCAATGTCGTGTGATAATAATATCCTCTAACCGATTACGGCTACGGCAGCCAATCTCAATGATCAGCCAAGTACGCAGGATATATTATAGAGTGCTTAAGTGCGTGCGCAAACACAATACGTTTTATTACAAAATCTCCGAAATCACAAATTTTGAGTTACATCTTTTTTTAGTAAGCGAGCGATATCATAAATAAGGTTTATAAATAGGCAATAATTACGCATACAAATCGCATATCGATCACTGCTTGCGGTTTGCATTACCGCATCCATGTTGTGTCGCAACCGAAGCGTACGCGATAACCGGTGCTACCAAGGGCTTGTGCATTGGCCTTTATTATTGTTTACTTACACTTCATCAAATTTAGAGCTTCCGCTTTTGTTAGCGTAAACAATGTTGGAGACGACACAGTGACAAAAGGTTCTTGTAAGGGTTCCGTAGCCAAATGGCCAAAAAAGGAACCCTTATAGATTCGTCATATCTGTCTGTCCGTCCATCCGTATGTCACAGCCACTTTTTCCAAAGCTATCAGGTCTTGAAAAATAATGTTGAGGTTTTTAATAAAAAAAAATCTAAACTTAATACTTTGCGCCAGAGACGCTCCCAAAGTGGTAAAATGTGTGTCGTCCCCCCACCACCTACCTGCTTAAGAAAATTGTGACATGAATGGCGTGAGCAAAATAAGGAAGAAAAATTGAAAATCCTTATTTATTTTAAATGTATTGATTTCTTAATTTAGTTATAATCAATAAAAAACTGATGGCAGCGCCACTGATCCGTAAAAAAGCGACCAGTAACCCTCAAAATTACAGGGAAGTGACGCCAAATAGATCTTGATTAGTTACACATTTAGAATGATACCCTCAACAACTGTGGTATGATCTTGTAATTAATTACATTATTAATTCTGAATTCTTCAACTTCCAAATTGCAGTTGCGAATTCTCCTAATTAGCCAACAAAGAATACATAGGAAACACGTCCTATGCTCGGCGGCCGTGGCCCCATGGAATGCCACTTAGCGACTACAGAACAGGCTCGAAGGGCTTTCGAGTTCAAGTATGTAATTCGACTTAAGGCGATGGGTGGCCCTAACTAGCGACACCAATCGATTTAAATTGATAGCAACTAAACCGGATATCGTTTTAACAATTTCGAAGTTGGAGTCAATATGTAATTAACTTTTTGATCTGTTTTTGCACTCGAGATTTGGATTAACGCCATAAGTGGCCGTTTTTGGCGGTAATTCATATTTCGAGTAGGAAACAGACCAAAAAGTATTGAATAAATAGCATAAGTTCTTTTTGAGGTGCTCGAACCTCGAAATTGTTAAAAAGATATCCGGTCTAGATACTAACAATTTAAATCAAATCTTGTCGCTAGTGTGCCCTACCCGTAATAGCCGCTACCCTTAAGGTAAAAACGCGACGACACTAACGCCGCCAAGTGATTACATTTTTTGTGGCGAATAGGTTTTTTTAAAGTACTTTAATGTTTTTTTTTGTATAGCAATTTTTTGCAATTTATTCTTAATAAGCAGGTAAATAGGTGATGCATTTACAATTTTTCCGACAAATTCTTCGGGTGGGACTCGAACACACGATCATTTGCTAATCGGGCAACTGCTTTACCGACTAAGCTATCGGAGACCTTGGTAAGTCGACGAATTTTGTCGAGTCCCATCCGAAGACTGTCAAAAAATTTTCAAGTGCATAATTTACTTACTATAATGAATACTTTAAGGAAAGTATTAACAATTTTTGGACACGAACTGAAAAATCACTACTTTTAGCAATTACGGAAATTATTGTTACCTGTAGGAAGAAATGATTGCATATCTATGCTGAAAGTATTAGTTAATACTTTCCTTTAAGTATTTATTGAATTACATTTTTAAAAAACGTCTCTTAATCACCACAATCAATATATGTGGCAATTCTAGTTTCGTCGCGGTGTCGCCTTAATCAGTGTCGCAAATAACAAAGTAAGCCCGTTAAATTAATCACTATTTATCATTACAACTTTAACTGCTAGTCAATTTGAGCAAATAATCGACAACACAACTTATATTTTGTGATTGGACGGTAATTGGACCTCAGAGATCCAAAAAAAGTCTCGTCATAATACACGAAAAAGACCAGTTTGAGTAGTGTTGCGAAACAAACTCACTCAAGTTGCGAGTGACTCAACTGAAGACTCTGGCACAAATTCTACAGTGGGAGAGCCAAGCTACGGCATGAATGGGCCGGCTCGACCGGAGTGATACTACGGCCTCACAGAAAACCAGCGTGAAGCGGCACTGTGCTGTGTTTCGCTGCGTGAGTGAGGGTACCGGAGGCCCAATCCGGGGGAAAGGGGGGGTTGAAAGGTTTGGCAGCACACTTGTGACTCCACTGGTGTCGCAGGTGTCCATGGGCGGCGGCGGTTGCTTACCATAAGGTGATCCGTCTGTTCGTCTGCCTACCTATTACATAAAAAAAAATAGACACATAACTGATATCAATAATATATCCTCCAACCAATTTCAGCTAAGCCAGCCACTTACGCAGGATATATTATAGGTAGTGTGTGCTCAAACACAAGTGCACTCTCTATTTCCTTGCCCTTATACTCCGATGGGACACCAGTGTGAGACGACCGGAGAGGGATAGGGCGAAGGACCAACGGCTTAACGTGCTTTCCGAGGCACGGGGGTACAAGATCGCCAACTTCGACTCCGGGCTGACACAGAATACTCAAGGTACAAATTTCGGCCCGACCCGGGGTTGAACCGGCCATTGATTGATTGAACTAACATTGATATTGAACAGTTCGTTGACGTCGATTATCGAGCAAAAGTATGTTTCGAATTTTTCGAACATAGCTCGGGTTTGTGATTACCAATCCGCATTTGGCAAGTGTGGTGATTAAGCTTAATCCTATCGTAGTAGCGATGACTTGATTTGTATGATGGAGGCCTTACCCTGCAGTGGGACAGTAAATAGGCTGATGCTTTACTTTTTTTACATGGTGATACAGCCGAAGACGTACTCCACGATATTCCCCGTGACATACATGACGAACCATACCGACATCTCTGTGTACTCGCATTTATGTGTGCATAGCCTATTTAGCACGCCATGTGGAAAGCCAGCTTTCTATGTCCAATGGCGAATTTACTATTTGCCGCCCCTCTGACCGCTACAATTCAATATCCCAGCCAAGTTCACAATAACAATTATGTAAATAAACTATGGTAATGTTTTGAGGCTCGTCCTTTTTTTTACATTATGGCATACAAACGAACAAATGGCTCACCTGATGATAAGTGACTACCGCCGCCCATGGACATATGTGACAAACGGGGCATCACAGATGCGTTGCCGGCTCTTAAGATTAGGAAGGAATAAGCTCTTTTCTTGAAGATCACCAGGTCGTATCTGTTCGGAAACACCATAGTTGTTCCTCCCATGATACCTACACTTTTTTTTTTCAGAAATAAATCTTCCAAATTTTCCGCCCCCTAAAATCTGCTGCCCCCTAAAATCGGTCGCCCCCTAAAATCTGCTGCCCTAGGCTCCAGCCTACTTATTTATTTTTCAAAATCTACAGCTCTTAAATTATACTATTTAAAATTTATGTAGTACTTACCGCCAATAACAGATTTTAAATACATTAACAACCAGCCAAGGGGCAGCAAAAAAAGGGAAAAAAAAGAAAAAAACCAATTTGACACTTGTGTACAGACAGCCACACATCAGGCTACCATAATCCGTCAAAATTCCTCAATTGATATTGAATCGAAAGGGTTTGACATTAGGGTGAGAATCGAATGAAGAACGTTGCAAAGACTATTCCGCATACCTTGATATGTGGCTGTACGTACCTATTGGTAAATAAAATAAAATAAAATAGTTTATTGAACAACTTTAACATATGACAGAATGGGTTACAATATATTTTGGTTCTTAACTTAATAGGTAAAGTTGTGGCGAAAAGCGCGTCATATGCACTGGTTGCCATGATTTCTACACTAGGCTAGGCCTGTCACGTAGATAATCATTTAACACCGGTTACCACTTTACGATATGCGACTTATGTCAACTACAGACGAATGCCAAATAGTATTTATTTTGAAATAGTATTTAACTGTGATTCTAATTTTAACGTGCTACGCATATAACAAATGCATAATAATATCTATTACATAGGAAAGGACCTTGAGATGAACCTTTGAGAGGGTTTGTGCATGGGAGTATGTGTGTGTGTGAATGTATGTGTGTGCGCCTGTCTTGTGTGTTTGGGCATTTCAGTAATTGAATTGTATCCGCCAATCCGCCATCGTCTATTTCTGTCTATTCCGTGGCTTGAGTTGTTATTCTCGTGAGTATCTTGTACTTAGTTTGTGTTCTCGTGCTCTCGACATGAAGTTGAAATATCATGTTCTCCAAATGTCACTGTAAAGAGTTCATGTAATTTGAGGAAATCTTGGTTGAAGATTGAGGACCAACTTATAGCTACGATGTCGTATTTTAGCTCATTAGAATGGCTTCAAACAATATGTGGTCATATTGTAATGGAGTTGGTTTAATGAGGGTTTTCGCGTGTGAAATTCCGCAGGATGGAGTACTATAGGAGTGCGGTCCATATACAATGTGATTGGTTATTTTTAATCATGATCTGTCAAAATGTCAATTTGACAAACTAAATAACCAATGCCTTTGATGTTGTACCTCAGTCCAACAGTACGCCATCTAGCGGATTTTTCACGAGCAAAAACCCTCATTTGTTTTATTTTAAGCACGTTTGACACAGCTAATCTGTGTCGAATACCTTCTTACGTGGATATCTTGCTTTGTGCTAGATAGAGGTCACATTTAAAAAAAAATTAAGTAATAATAGTATTTTAAATAGGTATGACTTGAGGGGCTAAAGTTGACTAGAGTAGCATCTCTACAATTGTCCCTAATTCTTAAGTATTATTGACTGTTTATTACTTATGTAGAGTAGCGTCTCTACAATTGTCCCTAATTCTTAAGTATTATTGACTGTTTATTACTTATGTAGAGTAGCATCTCTACAATTGGCCCTAATTCTTAAGTATTATTGACTGTTTATTACTTATGTAGAGTAGCATCTCTACAATTGTCCCTAATTCTTAAGTATTATTGACTATTCATTACTTATGTAGAGTAGCATCTCTACAATTGTCCCTAATTCTTAAGTATTATTGACTATTCATTACTTATGTAGAGTAGCATCTCTACAATTGTCCCTAATTCTTAAGTATTATTGACTATTCATTACTTATGTAGAGTAGCATCTCTACAATTGTCCCTAATTCTTAAGTATTATTGACTATTCATTACTTATGTAGAGTAGCGTCTCTACAATTGTCCCTAATTCTTAAGTATTATTGACTGTTTATTACTTATGTAGAATAGCGTCCCTACAATTGTCCCTAATTCTTAAGTATTATTGACTGTTTATTACTTATGTAGAGTAGCGTCTCTACAATTGTCCCTAATTCTTAAGTATTATTGACTGTTTATTACTTATGTAGAGTAGCATCTCTACAATTGTCCCTAATTCTTATGTATTATTGACTGTTTATTACTTATGTAGAGTAGCATCTCTACAATTGTCCCTAATTCTTAAGTATTATTGACTATTCATTACTTATGTAGAGTAGCATCTCTACAATTGTCCCTAATTCTTATGTATTATTGACTGTTTATTACTTATGTAGAGTAGTATCTCTACAATTGTCCCTAATTCTTAAGTATTATTGACTATTCATTACTTATGTAGAGTAGCATCTCTACAATTGTCCCTAATTCTTAAGTATTATTGACTGTTTATTACTTATGTAGAGTAGCGTCTCTACAATTGTCCCTAATTCTTATGTATTATTGACTGTTTATTACTTATGTAGAGTAGCATCTCTACAATTGTCCCTAATTCTTAAGTATTATGACTGCCTCGGTGGCGCAGTGGTTAGTAGGTCGCACTTCAAAGCGACGGCTGCGCTCTTGAAGTCCCGAGTTCGATCCTCGGCCAAAAATTTGTACCGAAGTTTTCGGTAAGAAATTCTTAATGGCAGCCCGGAGTTTGGAAGTTGGCGGTCTTGTACCCCCGTGCCTCGGAAAGCACGTTAAGCCGTTGGTCCTGCACCCGGTTCCTCTCTGGTCGTATCACAGTAGTGTCCCGTCGGAATATGAGGGTAAGGGAGTAAAGAGTGCACTTGTGTTTGCGCACATACATGTGCACTATAATATATCCTGCGTACGTGGCTGATCGTTGAGGTTGGCCACCGTAGCCGTAATCGGTTGGAGGATATTATTATAAACTTACTTTAAAAGTACTATTTATTGGGGACTAGGGTTATGTTTACTAATTTCAAGCTTTCAAATTTGTTTATTTTTCTCAACATTTATTTTAGAAGGGTGATGATGACATTCTAGATTAGACTAGACCTGTTTTGAAATGGAATATTTTTCTATTTATAAATATAACTATAAATAATACACTCACATCAATAAATTATTTATGTTTTTTCGCGGAAAAACAACCTTCAGGACCGGTATTACTGGTCTGGTAGTCACAGCTTTAATGTGTTCACGTAATTTTAATGAATACATTCAATGACGTAGGTATCTAGATCTGTTTATTAATTTCACAAGGGTACTTGTATTATAATATTTGTGACAAGTGTATTTATATGACCGGATGGCGCAATTGGTAGTGACCCTGCCTCTTACGCCAAATCCTGGACAAACATTCGTGCGATGAACACTTGTGTTTGTTCAGTGTCTGGGTGTAATATATGTATTTAAGTATATATTTGTGTTCTTCTGTTGTCTGATATCTGTAACACAAGTGCTTAAGCTACTTAGTACGGAATCAGGTCAACGTATGAGATGTTGTGAGAATTATTATAACCATAGTTAATTTAACCAAATAGCTACGGATAAAAAATCGGCCCTAAGATTTTCATTCCAAGATAACGATACTCGGTTCTACGGTAGAAGACATGGCCAGCTCGCTATAACAGCTGCACTAAATAGTTAAGATAATGTGTAGTTACGTCTGTGTTCAGTAATTATGCATCCTTAATTGCACTCGAGTGTGCAGCAAAGAATGTCGCTCGACCATTTGCGGAAGGAAAAACTATGCATTTAGGATTGCTCTTATGAAATAAGGATTAGGTGCAATTGTGGTTAAATACTACTATTATATTAATTGTTTTAATTTCCAATCAATTAGTTAAGATTGACATTTTAAAATTTATAACTTTTTATTTTTTCGTAATGACTTCTAGCATTTCTTGCACATAGTTAATTCTGCCAATGTCAAGTAAAAAAGTAACGGTAGCTTTTATTGCACGAAAAATAAAAATAAAAATAAAAATAACCTAAGACATTAATAAAATTGATGTGTGGTCCCGGCAGAGTAGAATAGGCCACCCTCACTCTTACCGAGGTGTCGTAAAAGGCGACTAAGGTAAAGCTGCTGGCATGATCATCAGCACCCAGAGAAGGAAAACTCTGCATTTATATCAAAACCCTCGCCAACCCGTCTGCCAAACGTGGTGAGTATGGCAATTACCCCTCATGTGATTGAGGGAGGCCCTTGCCCCAGCAGTGGGGACTTAAATGGGCTGATGATGATGACGATGATGATTAATAAAATTCGTGGTTTTTTTTAACTTTACAAGTAACAATCTACAAAAGTGTTAAGTTTAACTGTTCATGTAGAAGTATGATACATAAACAAACATAATATTTTCTAATAATCAGTACATTAATATTCTTAAGTGATCTAAAAGCTTGTCGCGGCCGAGGTCTATGCGTTAAGGTGACGGGTAGTGCACACTAGCGACGCCAATCGATTTTAATTTTTTGCTACTAAGCCGGATCTATTTTAAACAATTACGGAGTTATAACCTCTCGGCAAACACTTATACTATTTATTAAATAACCACGCGCAAGTGTCGGGTCGGGTACTGGTATGGAATATCCTAGTTTGGAATATCCTAGTTTGAGACTTGATTATTATGATAAATATAGCTGCTCAAATTAATCCATAACTTAACATAAAAAATGTTTCGTGTATTTGCAGGTCATTTGCATAGGTTATGTATATCAACCTTGAATTTTTTATCATTATTTTGCTGCAGAGAACTGCAGGTAGTTTAGGCACAGGTACCTGTATAATTCTCCAAATTTGAGTTTGAAAATATCAAACGATTTTTAGGTCGTAAATTACATCCGAAATAAGAAATCAAAAGCAACGATGAATGCAACATGGTCCATTTATGCACTTAACTTACGACATCGTTAATTAATAACAGGATAACTATTTCATCGTCAGCCCATTTAAGTCCCCACTGCTGGGGCACGGGCCTCCCTCAATCACATGAGGGGTAGTTGCCATACTCACCACGCTTGGCAGACGGGTTGGCGAGGGTTTTTATATAAATGCAGAGTTTTACTTCTCTGGGTGCTGATAATCATGCCAGCAGCTTTACCTTAGTCGCCTTTTACGACACCTCGGTAAGAGTGAGGGTGGCCTATTCTACTCTGCCGGGGACTACACGGCTCACTATAACGGTATACTATATATAACTATTACGGATAACTATTTACTGATAACTATTTACTGATTTACTACTTTATTATAATAACCAACTACGTAGTTCATACGCATATGAATGCACTTATACTTTGTAAGTGAAAATGCATTACGCCTGGTCTTTTTTTTGGTCAATAGGCTTGACTACAATCTTTAAAAGTGGGAGAGCCACGCTTCGGCATGAATGGGGTGGCTCGACCGGAGTAATACCACGTCCTTACAGTAAACCGGCGTGAAGCAGTGCATACGCTGTGTTTCGCTGTGTGAGTGAGGGTACCGGAGTCCCAATCCAGGGGAAGGGGGGTTAAAAGGTAAGCAGTGCACTCGTGACACCACTGGTGTTGCAGGCGTCCTTGGGCGGCGGTAATCGCTTACCATCAGGTGATCCGTCTGCTCGTCTGTCACCTATATCATAAAAAAAAAGAAAAAACAATCGCACCTGATGGAAAGCGGCGATGAGGTCTAGAATGATACGCGTTTGCCTAAAAGATGCCTGTTCACTCTTGCCTTTAAGATGTCCAGATTATAATGGTCAGGAACGGCAGAGAGTTCCATTCCTTAGACCTCCACATTATAAATGTGGTAGTGAATCGCTTCGTCTATTATTATCTTTCATACTCTTCGTGTACAATACAATAACTCGTTTACCTGAGATTGCACTTATATTTGCGCAAACACTTGAACACTAAAATATCCTGCGTACGTGGCTAATGAATCGGTTGGAGGATATTATAGATCACCTAGTGTGCCGAGTCGTGTGGACAACCCAGATCCTATTCCTAAAAAGGTTGCCACCGTTTCAAGAAGCTTGAGCCAAGGACGCCGAGCCGAATGAGGCACCCCAGGGAAGTCCAGTACCTACCTACCTAGATACTATTTTTAAAAGATATAAGAGACAAGACGTAGCATCTTCCAAAACACGAGCTAATTTTAATCCATCAATATCATGTATGGCAATCACTGGCCATAAATAAAGTTCAGGCATTTAACATTTTATAATAAAAAATAAATTATGAAATGAATAATGAATACAACACTCACAAAATGCCGCAAAAAGGAATAATCGTAGGTTTTACTGGCTTTACCATATGTGTATTGGACTGCAAAAAAAACCATAAAACATTTATTTATTGTTTTGAAACAGCTCAAATAACGACTTCCTCGATTTCTTTTAACGTAGGTTAAAAGCTAATAATATTTTGGGCAAAAAATGCGCATCGCAATTATAATCTTCCAAAAAGGAACACAATGTTTTCGTAGCATTGAGCCGATTTTTGGCTTCAAATTATTTATTTTGACACTAGCAATAAATTTATTAAAGGCAATAAAACAAATTAAGATTTGGCAAAATAAACAAGCTCGTGAAGATTTTCGGCCCTTTAAATTCCTACCGCAATTTATACCATTCAATATTTTATTGTGAACATGAGAGTAACTTGTATTGGTTTAAAATTATTTGCTTCATTAAATAAATAATGAATTTTATACTTCTCAATATGGAGTTTAAGCACTTTATCTTCATTTACCAATGTCACTGTGGATGCATGATGCATACAAAAGTGGATTTTTACTTTATTCCATTTCTTTGATATTTTCATCAGAGAAAATAAGGATGAAATATGAATTTTTTGGTGTAGCAAATTTAGTAAAGTAAATAATGCACTTAAAACTTTTTCGACAGTCGGGTGGGACACGAACCCACGATCTTTTGCTAACCGGGCAACTGCTTTACTACCGGAGACCTTGGTATGATGACGAATTTTGTAAGTGCTTTGTGCTTCGCCGTGAGCCGACGATACTTTCATCAATATTTTCTATGTAGGTACCTATAACGAAGTCCCACCCGAGGACTGAATTATTTACACAAGGATGAAAAACAAACATTTTTTTAAAACTTTCAATGAGGCGATTTTTGCGATTGTCATTCCATCCTCATCATCTCGATGGATGGCGGTCTAATACTGTGCGTTTTTCCCGGAACTTTCTACCACGTACTCAGTTCTGTGGAACGGTTTGGCTGCAGGAGTATTTCCAGACGGCTACGACTTAGGGACGTTCAAGAGAAGAGCGTACTCTTTTTTAAAAGGCCGGCAACACATTAGCGATCTCTCTGATTTCTCGGATGTTTATGGGCGGCGATGATCACTTTCCATCCGGTGACTCGCTTGCTCGTTTGCCCGCCTCTAGCATAAGAGGAAAGTCTGGATGAGAAAGTGTTAAATGTTTAAATGTAGCTGTGCCAAAATTAAAACTGTTTTGTATCTCACCTCAGCCTAGATAGACTTACAATGAGCGTCGTATTAGTTATTCGTCTAATCTAAATTCACAAATTAATTACCACCTACAACCTGCAAACCTACCTTTTTTTAATCGTCTAAGGCTCGATTTGACCAATCTTCATTCGTCTATAAAATTATGGTATAACGTCAGATTTGTATGGAATGACAGCGCTATACCATAGACTTAGTCTCGGATTACGATTAGTTGAATCCAGCCTTAGGTCCGATTCGACCAATCTTTATCCGTGGATAAAGATTGGTCGAATCGGACCTAGAATATATGTGCCTTGGATAAATCTTTGGGCCCTATACCGTCAGATTTGTATAGAATGACACCGTAGATTTAGTTTCGGATGTAATTGGTCCCGGCCGTTAGAAACTTTCACGCACGAGGGCATTATCCTGATAATAAAAAATCAATTTTTCTCCAAGGGAATTAGGGTCCTGATTTCAACGAAATACCTTCCTATACAAATTTCATCAGACATCTGGTCACTTTTATAAGGGAAAAAGATTTTATCTTTTTAACTGAAATTAAAGTGCTGTCCTTAAAAATCGAACTATACTCACTTACGTTCTTAATTTCCAGGAATATTACCTGAAGCCCTACGGACGAAGTGTGCGCGTTGCACCGAGCGGCAAAAGAAAACCGCTGTGAAAGTCATCAAGCGGCTGAAGTACGAGTTCCCCGAGGAGTGGGCCAAGCTGTCATCGCGCTGGGACCCCACGGGTGACTTTACTCGCTACTTCGAGGAGTTCCTGGCTAAGGAACACTTCAACACTATTTCGGGCTCAGGTGAGACTATCACATGTATAAGAGACAGAATCAAGCTGTGAAGGTGATCAAGCGGCTGAAGAACGAGTTCCCCCAAGAGTGGGCCAAGCTGTCCTCGCGCCGGGACCCCACAGGCGACTTCACTCGCTACTTCGAGGAGTTCCTGGCTAAGAAACACTTCAACACTATTTCTGACTCAGGTGAGACTATCATATGTATAAGAGACAGATTTAAGCGGTGATATTCAACCAGCTGAAGAACAAGTTCTCCGAAGAGTGGGCCAAGCTGTCCTCGCGCTGGGACCCTACGGGCGACTTCACTCGCTACTTTGAGGAGTTCGTGGCTAACTACTATTTCTGGCTCAGGTGAGATTTTATTGTAATAAGCAGAAGAATCGAGAAGAGAAGGAGCAGAACTTTTTGTTATTCGAAGTTTTGGGGAGCGTTCGTTGCAGAGTGGTGAGCAGGACTTATAAGAGTCGACCAAGTTCTTCTCCCATTGCGACAATCATAGAAAAATGGCACTTTGACATTATTATAGTCTTAGCATAGCTTAAATTCAACATTTTCTTCATCTAAAGCCTGTCAGCGGCTGCATATTAATTATTTTGACGGATTTAGCAAAACAAAAAAAAATACTCCAAAGTTCGCCGGGTTCAGCTTAACTAAAAGAAATACATCAAAGATCATTTACATTTGATGTAGTTCCTAAATGAGTAGTTCAAAATAGTGTAGGTAATGGTTCAATTGATCAGTCCGTTTCTGCTACTCTTTCTTTCTTCACCCAGGTAGTTCACTAGCTCATCTACAAAGAAGAATACTTAGATAGATTGTGTCAATCGAGCTAAAAGAGATCTTCAGTTGCGCGACTGCTATGTTCATTCTAGGACGCTGATAGGTCTGAACCCAACAAGCTAGCTGCTTGATTATTCAATTAAACTATTGTTTCAAGCATGGTGATTAAGCCTAATCCCATCATAGTAGCGATAACTTGACTTCTATGATGGAGGCCTTTGCCCTGCAGTGGGACTTTATATAGGCTAAAACTTGATTGTTTCATGTGAACTTAATAAACTACAGTTAAATACTAAAACGCCCTGTTGGTCTAGTGGTTTAAGTACCGGGCCGTGATCTCAGGGATCCTGGGTTCGATTCCCGGGTCGAGTGAAAAGTATGTTTCGAATTTTTCGGATATAGCTCGGGTTTGTGATCACCAATCCGCATTTGGCAAGCGTGGTGATTAAGCCTAATCCCATCATAGTAACGAAAACTTGATTTCTATGATGGAGGCCTTTGCCCTGCAGTGGGACAGTTTACAGCTGATTAAAAAAAATAAACTACTAAACTAGATGAGTGATACAATTCTATAGATTCAAAAGAACAGCATGATTTTTTCGTCCAGTGAACTATTTTGCCCAAGTCTACTCCGCTAATCGAAGGTCTCAAATGAACGCAAAAAGCTGTTTTGTTTATTTTTTCAAGAGCACGACATCAGTAATGTATGATTCAACGGCGACACATGCATAATACATCGTCGAGATAATTGCTTGACTAATGACTATTGTCAGGTTTTTTCTAAGGACTTCGTTTTCGTCTGCGTCTGCATTGTGCGCGGCCTTTCTTTTCTTCCGACTGTTTGGCCTTGCGAAGTGCTACTTTGTTTTTAAGTGTGGCTTGTAAAATGAAACAAGTGGCCATTATCATTAAGATGTACTGGACAAAGTGCAAAATCTGCTCAACTATTAGTAACCATTATGGAAGTCTCATATTGGTTTTATGAACCCGGCATTACGTAAGCAGTTGCATCAATATAAATAGTAAGTAAAGTATCAGCTTATAAACAGTACCTACCACTGCATAGCAAAGGCCTCCATCATAGAAATCAAGCCATCGCTACTAGGATAGGATTAGGCTTAATCACCACGTTTAACTTGCCTAAATTTTATTTTTAAGACAAAGGCACGAGTTAAAAGAAAACAGACATGTGTTTGTACCTACTGTGCGGGGATCGAACGCGCAACCCTTAAAAAATTAAAATCCACAAAAATGAGGCTTATATTTTTTTATTGACTATAGACTTACGCTTGACCACAACCACACTAAAATTATGTACTTGATAGGTACCTACTACTAGCTGATTTTTGGTGTCGTTTAATCCTCCGATCTGGAGCCCGAAGTATGCTTGACCCATGATTCAGGATTTACAGGTTTCTTCACGATGTTTTCCCTCACCGCCGAGATAATCGACCGTTTGCTGTCGTTTAATAAATGGGTTAATTCACATCGATCATCCAGTATATTACTAGGGCATTCAGCAGATGCGAGTTAAGGTGAAGGGGAGGGCACACTAGCGACGCCAAACCCCGAAATTGTTTAAAATAGATCCAGTTTAGTAGCTAAAAATTAAAATCGATTGGCATCACCAGTGTGCCCTACCCGTCACCTTAAAGCGACGGGCCCTTACTAGCGACACCAATCGATTTAAATTGTTAGCTATTAATTTGTTAGCTACTTAACTATTCCCAGAGTACCCCGGGCTCCAGAGTAGCCCGGGGTACGCTGGTGAATGAAGCGACTGCTACTAAATAAAAGCTTTTAATTACAAATTTACCTTTTCAGCCGGAAATAACGAGGTGGCCGGTCCGTCGCCTCTCCCACCGATCCCGCAAGTGCCACCACGGCTGCCGGTGGTACCTGTCACGCAGCCGCCTCCGCCGCCCAGCACGCCGCCCCCGCCGCCGCCTACCACCACAGCTGGGGGACCTGTCATCCTGAACAGGTAAGTCTGATAAGTGGAGCTCGTACTCCTAGATAATAGGGTACTTATTATAGTGGCACACCGCGAACTAGGCTGGCAAATTTTTCAAACTATGGACACAAACAATTGATTTGGACGTGTAGTCTTGATCTAGTTCAGATCTTCCTAAACCTATACCACCTTATTATAAATCGTGATCTAAAGTTATTCAAAATCAAAATCAATCAAAATCAAATAATTCTTTATTTGCATAGGCTTGTACACAGCACTTACAAATCGTCATTCATTTGAATGATTTAAAGCTATTTATAAGTAATTATGTAATAATTTACATGTTAATACATATATATGTTGATACATAAAATATACTAAAAAAAAGTAAATAAACATAATGCGATTCTACCACCGGCTCGGAAAGTTGTTTCTGGTCGAGAAGATCCGGCAAGAAACTCGCCAGTTACTCTTTTTAATCGCCAACTTTTTTACAATGGTTTATTATCCTCATACCAAGTCATACAGTCTAATGCAACACAAAATAGAATGAAGCAAATTAAAAGCTAAATATGAGGTAAACCGAAGCGGACCAGTCCCCAAAGGTGGCACCTGTTCACAAGTATGACGTATGTGTCAGCCATCATTTCACTCAACCATTTTAGAGGGAATGTAATGACCCGCCACATAACGCCACCACCTCAGAGACATTTGAGTGAGCATGACTACTATACCCTACTATTACCCTACTAAAGCTCATATCATCCCGTTCCAACACGCAATGTAAAAAAGGGGTGGTACGAATTTAGTTCCGGGACTATCCTTAGTTCGCGATTTGTAATAAGAGGGATTTTGTATACCTTCTGCCCATATTTTGAAGTAAATTATTTATTTAGTGCTCCTCATTTTCGTATCTACTTAAAAAGCACCACCTTTCCTGAGTGACATATCCCCCCTTTAAACCTGCAGTGTCCAAAAGGTGTGTTATCATCACCCACTTGGGGAAAGAAGATTCTAAGTTGGTATTGCGAGTCTCCGAGGGACTCTGTTCATTGTAATTGTTGGAATTTACTGATAATATAAGTAAGTACAGTCAGGGTCTCTCCCTCATGACCTATTTTCAAACGAAAATAGCTTGCACGTAAAAAAAGGGCGTGTCAACAAAAGACAATGTCAGCTGCAAGCTATTTTTGCTCTTAAGGTGACAGGTAGGCACAGGTAGGCTAAAAGCGGACACTTTTAGCGTGAATCAATTTTGCGCGTACGCGTTGGACCCAAAATTTTTTCATGGTTATTTAATAAATAGTATAAGTTTTTGTTGAGAGGTTGTAACCCCGAAATTATTTGAAATAGGGTGTATTTGTTTAGTAGCTAAAAATTAAAATCGATTAGCGTTGCTAGTGTGCCATACCTGTCACCTTAAGGTGGTCTACCGGGAAAGAACTCGATAGTACTTATAAATTAGTGTAGCTTATTTATAAATACATTCAAAATGTTGCTACCTTACAGATGAAGGGCAACCTACTCAGTTATTAACTGGTCATAAATAATGCATATCATAATGATAAGGACTAATCAAAATGCAAGAAAAAACAAGGAACACAAAGTGATGCACCAAATGCTAATTTTACTCGGTATTTATTACATAGTTAGGTATACTTAGTTTATAGGTACCTAAGTATTCTAATCTTCACATTATATCTTTTTGTTGCATTAGTTATAGCTCTGCAATGGAATACAACATAATTTCTGTGCATCCTGTGAAAAGTGGTACAAGTCGACTTGTATCGAATTTGATTTTCTTCTTGCTACTTCATCGAAAGAAAATCCTCCATTTTTCCGTCTGATCAGACAGAATAATACAAGATTTTTAGTGATGCAGTATCAAGAAAAAAAACCGAATTCGATATAAGTCGACTTGACCACTTTTCACAGGACACACAGAATTAGTTCACTGAATACATCTTTTAATTAAATTTAGTTTATATAAATCCGAAGGAGGTAACAATATATTTGTTCATATAATTTAAAATATACAGTTTTGTTTATTTTTTACGAGATTATATTCCACCTGCCCGTGGGAATTTATATAAGGATAATTAAATGAATTTCAATTAAATAATTCATTTTTATTTGCATGTAATTGTGTTTATATTAAGTTGTCGTGATAAAATAAAGTAGGTACCTTACTATATATACGATTCTCACCTTAATCTCAAAAACATTTAAGTTCAATTTAAAATCAATGAGGAAATTAGGTGAATAGGAGAATCCAGGTAGGTTGGGCAGCATTTGGAAAACTACGTCGTGTCTTCGTATCGTCGATACCACAGTGCCTAAAGACGAAAGTCTTCAATCAGTGCGTCCTACCTGTCATGACATACGGAGCCGAAACGTGGACACTTACGGTACGGCTGGTCCACAAGTTAAAGGTCGCTCAGCGGGCTATGGAACGAGCAATGCTCGGCGTCTCTCTCCGAGATCGAATCCGAAATGAGGTGATCCGGCAGAGAACCAAAGTTATCGACATTGCTCACCGGATTAAGTGCGGCAAGCTTAAGTGGCAGTGGGCTGGCCATATTAGCCGCAGAACCGACAACCGATGGGGTAAAGGAGTGGAGACCGCGTCTTGGCAAACGTAATGTAGGGCGCCCTCTGGCTAGGTGGGGGGACGATCTGCGCAGGATGGCTGGCAAGAGCTGGATGCGAGAAGCCATGAATAGATCACAGTGGCGAACAATTGGAGAGGCCTACGTCCAGCAGTGGACTGCGATAGGCTGATGATGTGATGATGTGAGGAAATTAGACATATTATAGTACAGTAACACTACATTTAGTTGGCTGTAGGTATACCTACAGGCAACTAACCTATCAGCTTTAATACCTACTTTAGTGTTTCTCGGCATATAAATTGCAAATTAAGTCATAAGTACATACAAATTGTTTAGTTAAAGTTATGATGATGTAAGTTTTATTTAAAATCTACAAGAATACTTTATCCTAGAAGGGTTGATGCAAAATTCCCTTGGAGTGGCGAACTTTATTTTACTTCGTTCGTATTAAGGCGACAGGTAGTCTTCCTTACGGCTGATACGACCAATCCCGCTGTCCACCCTCTGCTGGTCCACCCCGGGTGGACAGTGAAACAATTGTTTAGAAAATTCCCTCTGTCCACCCCCTCTCTCAACCGAGAAGGGTGGACAACGGGATTGGTTTAAATACTCGTTTCGATATCCACTAACTAGCGACACCAATCAATTTAAATTACTAGCTATTAATCCGGATCTATTTTAAGCCATTTCGGAGCGGGGGAGTCTCTAAGCAAACATTTATACTACTTATTTAATAATTGTGCACTACTTTTTGATCTGTTTTTGCGCTCGAAATTTGGATTAACGCCATAAGTGGCTTTTTTTGGCCAAAGCAGACCCAAAAGTTAAGTATAAGTATTAAATAAATAGTATAAGTGTTTTCCGAGATGATAAAAATTGATAAAAAGGTATCAGTTTTAGTTGCTAACAACTTAAATCCCTAGTGTGTCCTACCCGTCACCTTCACCAAAAAGTCCACCTTCTCTTTCTGCTGAATGGCAAGACCTCACCACCCTCGAGTGTGAGTGTAATTTCGCTGTAGTTATATAAAATAGGAAATAATGGAACCTATCTCAAGTTACAATATTGTCTGGCCACTTAATTCGCAAGTGAGTTATTGTGACCGCGACGGCCGCGGCCGGTTACCCGAAACCGTGTTTCTGGCCGAAAACCGATTACCGACACGAAACGCCGTATTGCACGCTAATGCTGCCGAATGCATAATACAGTGATGAAACTTTGCACGTGGATTATTGGTGGTTTTATCGTAGAACCACATGGTTTTCTTTATGTGTCTTAAAGCCAATTTAACCTATTGTAATCCAATACTGAATCTATGGTAAGCGCTGTCATTTTATACAAATCTGACGATACAATATTATCCACGGATTGGAATTTTCTCCATGGATAAACGAGTGCGCGCTTTAAACGGAATGTGCCATTTTCGCAAAAAAAGTCACAGAGCGTGAAAGAGATCCAATTGGCCCTGAGGCAGCTTCAAATGCATCTTTATACGGGTGCGGTAGAGAAAGAAAGTCCCCCGGCACGTCACTCCAGTACTAACGTTACTAACATTTGGCTGACAACACACGGTAATACAAATAATATTATTATTTTTCTTGCAATATATGATGTATATTTATAAAATAGGTCATTTCACCCTTGTTAGTTATTAAATTATAGATAGATACACTTTATTGCACAAAATTTACAGATCTTAGCCTAAGTTATTATACTAAAACAATGTATCGCTAATAGCGATCTCTTCCAGACAACCTCAGGGTAGAGGAAAAGCGAATTAAGAAAAGGGGTAAGGCAGTGCAAGTCATAAAAAGAGAACAAAAAGACATTGTATAAATACGAGTATGGTATATAGGTGCATACATACATTATATTAAATAAATATATACTAGCTATAAATACTAATACATACTAGTACATAACAAAACAAATTAACATACATACTAACAGTTTATTGGATTGATAGATACGTAACCAGGGAAATAGGAGACAATGAAAGGAACTACAAAGGCTTAGAAAGATAAGAAATGATCTTTAACTCGGGACTTGAAAATAGAGAGGGATTCGGATTGCCGGATGGATAGGGGTATGTTGTTCCAGAGGCGGGTGGATTGGACAGTGAAGGATTGTGAGTAGCAGATTGAATGATTTTTTCGAAAATTAATAAGTTATTAATAGAAATTTTAAAATAATTAGTAAATAAATAGGTAATATAAAATGCCCATGAAAAGTTTAGTTCGAGTGTTGGTCATGGAAATGTTATAGTAAGTGAGTTGAGTGTGAGGGTATGTGTGTGTGAGTAATGAATGATTTGCTAACCTAACCTCTTTGCACACCAAAATATACTAATTGCACATCAAAATTATACTTTGATGTGCAATTATTATTTTTGTTATGCAAATAGATATTTTAGAAGGGTGGTTTAACTAGTGTCGCGAGTGTCCATGGGCGGCGGCAATCGCTTACCATCAGGTGATCCGTCTGTTCGTCTGCCACAGATCACATAAAAAAATACTACCATTTAAAAAAGTACGAGTACATATTAAATCCCCAAGGTTTATAAGGAGTATAATTGTACTTATTATTTCATACGTACAAATACAAATAATTTATTTGTAAAATATAGGTGGTATTACAGATGTTTTTGAAGAGTATTGTGTCACTAAGCCTTGTCTTTCACGGACGTACAAATTATAAATTTCAAGACTACATTAATCAGTCAGGCAGTTCATAATAATTAAATTCATAACAGCGCAAAATGTCAAAATTAAGTAATAACAATAATACCTACAAATGTCAATAATAATAATAATAATTCTCACAACATCTCATACATTGACCTGATGCCGTACTAAGTAGCTTAGGCACTTTTGTTACAGATATCACAACAGAGGAACACAAATATATACTTAAATACATATTTACACCCAGACACTGAACAAACACAAGTGTTCATTGCACGAATGTTTGTCCAGTGTGGGGATCGAACCCACGACCTTTGGCGTAAGAGGCAGGGTCACTACCAATTGCGCCATCCGGTCAGTCCGGTCAATAATAATCGAAATGCACATTAAATAAATAAAGTATTTTATAACAGGTCAAAATAAATCTCTCAACTATACACATAGGTATATGTCAAATCTCTTGCTTTTGATTCTAAATACTCATTAACGGAGTAAAATTCATTTGCAACTAGATAGTTAAATAAATATTCTTTTCTTAAATATTGCAAAGATATACATAGACCCTTATTACCCACGGTTAAGCCATAACTTTTTTTTCTCTGAAGAAGAAATATAGCATGATGACGATGAGAAAAAACTAAGCACAGATAATCTCAAACATAATAACAAGATACCTGATGAAATAGGTAGGTAAGTAGGTAATAAGTACACTGTAAGTAATATGTAGTTACGACTTAAAGATAAGCTGTTAATTCATATCACTTATTATCATTGTCTTTACATGATGTAGTAAAAAGAGGTTTACCTTCAATGGAATTAACTATCTAGTTTTCATCGTCAGCCGATTTAAGGCCCCACTGCTATGGCACGGGCCTCCCTCAATCACATGAGGGGTAGTTGCCATACTCACCACGCTTGGTAGACGGGTTGGCGAGGGTTTTGATATAAATGCAGAGTTTTCCTTCTCTGGGTGCTGATGATCATGCCAGCAGCTTTACCTTAGTCGCCTTTTACGACACCTCGGTAAAAGTGAGGGTGGCCTATTCTACTCAGACGAGGACCACACGGCGTTTCTATCTAGTTTTAGTAATAGTTTAATGAGAAGATATGAGGTATTTGACTTTCCTCTTAGGTGGTTATTTAGTGATGAAGTATTCATTTAGAACGCCCTGTTTGGTCTAGTGGTTTAAGTACCGGGCCGTGATCTTAGGGTCCTGGGATCAATTCCTGGGTCTAGCGAAAAGTATGTTTCGAATTTTTCGGACATAGCTCGGGTTTGTGATCACCAATCCGCATTTGGCAAGCGTGGTGATTTAGCCTAATCCCATCACAGCTTGATTTCTATGATGGAGTCATTTACCCTGCAGTGGGACAGTTTATAGGCTGATTAATAAAAAAACATTTAGGACTGCCTCATTGGCGCAGTGGGTAGTACGTTGCTCTTTAAAGCGACGGCTGCGCTTAGATTCGGTTCGATTCCTGAGTTGGGCCAAACTTTGTAACCGAGTTTTTCTGTTAAGAATTTCTCAGTGTCAGCCCGGAGTCTATGAGTTGGCAGGCGTGCCTCGGAAAGCAAGTTAAGGTGACGGGTAGGGCACACTAGCGACGCCATTCGATTTTAATTTTTAGCTACCGGATCTATTTTAAACAATATTGGGGAAACAACCTCTTACACACTATACTATTTATTAAATAACCATGCAAAAATGTTGGGTCCAACGCGTACGCGAAAAATTTATCCACGCCAAAAGCGGCCACTTTTGGCGTGAATATATTTTTCGCGTACAAAAACGGACCCAACATTTGTTAAATGTCGTCGAAATTGTTTAAAATAGATCCGGTTTAGTAGCTAAAAATAAAATCGATTGGCGTCGCTAGTGTGCCCTACCCGTCACCTTAAGCCGTTGATCCTGCGCCCGATCCCTCTCCTGTCGTGTCACACTGATGTCCCATCGTATTATGAGCCCTTCAATTGTTTTTGGTCGACGTTTGGACGGGACGTCGATATGGTGCTGAGTCCGGGTAAAAGATGGCATATCTACCTCTCTATATACACTATCAATGCTAACAAACGACCTTTCACATGAACATATTGATACTTTGATAGCCGCACGCAACGGTGGGAACGCGCGCCATTGTCTCTGCGTTTGCGCAACCGACACGCGCTAATTGGAGTTTTGCTCGATTTTTCGTAGAATTGTCAGTTTTATGCCCATCGGTTGAAGGTGGAAGAAAAAGCAGTTTCTTGACATCCGGAAAACAATGTGAGGATTATCTACTAGCGTGCGCTAGTCGTTTGGAATGCCTATTAATTGTGTACCGAGATTTATTCTTAAGTTTTTTCTCACTTTTTTTTCAGCGTGTAAGATAGTACATAAGTAATAGTAGTAAGTAGTCTAAACAAATGTTTTTCTCGATAAGTGCTATGTACGCCGTTATTTTGATGCATATCAGAACTGTAACTTTATTAATATGTGGCCTGTGATTGTAACAATATGTATCATGTGGCTGTACTAAATAAATAAATAAATAGAGCGAAAGTTGACAAAAATTCAAAGTTTGGTCAGCATCAAAAGTAACTTAACACTTTAGTACCATGTCAAAGTAACTGTTCCGCCTATTATAATCACTTTCTAGGGGTACGTAAAAAATGATACTTCGACATGGTACTAAAGTGTTAAGCTACTTTTGATGCTGACCGTACATAAATCAGTAACATCTTGTTTTATAACGAGTCAGACAAAATGACACAGATAGGTACGCTGTAATCTATACTATTTATAAAAAGCTTAATCTAGCTTAATCCTACAGACAGCTGCAACGCTTATAGGTTATCCGAAAACACGAAAGGCTTGCGCGATGTTGTCGACACCTAGCACCATCTATCGATATAAAGTGGAACCAATGTTACGAAACAAAGTGAGGGCGGACCACTTATCTAGAAATATAGCTAAAGTACTTTCACGGATTATTGACACTTACCTATTTTAATACGCATATTGGCTCCATAAATAAGTTAATGAACATTTAGCTGTAGATAGATGTAGGATGGAAACCCAGAATATATATTACTTCATACTATGTACTACAAAAAAATAATGTTACATTGTGTTGTTGCCTTTATTTCTAATACAATTCTAAAATTAAACATAAAATCATTCTTACTTACATCATCTCAATCACAGCCAGATGAGTGAAGAACGCACGGATGCAATCACTTTGACAGAAACGTCATGTGGAACGATAACAAACCGATGCCGAGGAAAAAACCGGAGAAAAAGCAAAAATATATATTTTCACAAGAAAACATGGAATTTACAACAGCAGGATTAATTGATACCGGCAGCGAGGTTAACCTGATAACAGACGAGGTTTACGAGAAAATCGGATCACCGAAATACGAAATGTGTAACTTATCGTTGAGTGGATTAGGACAGTCGGAACACATAGATATCTCACATTAAGAGAAATAGACTCATTAATTTTAATTAAAGCTTAAACTTGTTGACTTAAAGACATCCTTACTAATATTATAAAGGCGAAAGTTTGTTTGGATGGATGTATGGATGTTTGTTCCTCTTTCACGCAAAAACTACTAAACGGATTTTAATGAAACTTTACAGTAATGTAGCTTATAGATCAGAATAACACATAGGCTATAATTTATAAAGATATTGTGTGAACGCAGACGAAGTCGCGGGCAAAAGCTAGTTATTAATAAAACTATGCGTAATCTATTCCTTTCTTTGCATTTACTCTCCCAATTATTATAATTTTGAACTGAGCAAAAAATATCTCGTTTACCACCTTAAAAAGAAAGAATTATTTCGGAAAAAATACTAAAACACCAAAAATACTATTGTTTTTGCTTTGATTTGTAGATTATTATGGAAATAATACCTACCCTCTTAAAAATCATAAAACATAAGGAAGCATAATATCAAGAACTAGATTTTGGATTTTTACACTTAATTGTTCTTAACAATTATTATTCTCTCAAAGATCATTTTGATTCGACCTCCGTCTCAGAGTGGCCAAAATGTATTCACTATTTTTACTAATGATTACAGCTACAGCAATTTTAAATACAGGATGTATCGACAGCGATAGCATTTTGTTTTATTTATTGTAGTCATTTTTGGAAATGACAAAAAATATTGAAATATTTAACGTCAAAGTTAGTCTGCTTAATTTCCCCTTCCATCCACTTTGGTGCTCTACGTGGTGTAGTGTGGGTTATGCACGCCTCCTCTCAGTACCCAAGATACTGAACAGGGAAGGGGGCATTCCTCCATCGTTACCAAAAAAAAAGTTAGATTTTAAGCGATCATCCAAAAGTTTAAAAAACAGCGATGACAGATAAATGAATAGGAACGTGCTCCTTTTAGAATATTTGAATCTGGGATACTTCTGGATTTTACAAATACATGTATATTTTTATATCATTGCCTCGGCGGTTTGGAAAACATCATGAGAAACCTACATGTTTCATGATAAGTTTCTGAAACATGTAAATGATTCATTTGGTCGGGTTCCCCTGATCATTTCAGCCAATACACGTTCACTGCTGGACATAGGCCTGCCCCAATGTTCTCCACACAGATCGGTTCTGTGCCGCTCGTATCCAAAGGATCAATCAATATCAATCAATATATTTTATTGCGTGCTACATTGGGTACATTGGGTATCTTAAATAATAAATGTACGTACATAAGATGTTATTAATACAATGTAGCGCCCTGTAAGGGCATAGCAATGTTTATCAGTCATACTTCACATTATAACTACATATTATTATCTTGAATGCTAAATTTTGCTTATTACTAGGATTTAAAGAAATATAAATATTATTGCACTATTTGTTCCTTATTTGTAGATTATACATTAAATTTTCCATAAATTATTAGTGAGAGTAGGTAACATACAATATATAATTTACATTAATTATTACGAATAAAATTATAGACTTTGAAATTACATTTATTATCTAAATTTAATATTTATGAACTTGTATTATCATCAAAAAATTCTTTTACGCTATAATAACTTTTTGAAATCAAGAACTGTTTTAGCTGATTCTCAAAACTTGTATTTTTTTCTGTATTTTTAATTTTATTAGGGACATGGTTATATATTTTTATCAACATTGAATGTGGGGCAGATGAATATATTTTTAATTTGGTAAATGGTACCTTCAGTTTATTTTCATATCTATTGTTACGTCTAACAGTTTTTATGGGAGAGTAAAGGTTTATGTTCTTTCTGACGAATTTACTGGCTTCGAGTATATACAGGCAGGATAAAGTCAGTATTCTAAGTTTTATAAAATGAGGTTTGCAAGAATCAGTTTGTTTTATATTAGCTATTATTCTAATACACTTCTTTTGGAGGACAAATATTTCTTTGGTAACACTACAGTTTCCCCAAAGTATGATTCCGTAGGAAAGGCGTGAATGGGCATACGCGTAATATGCTGAGAGAGCCGTTTTTATATTTGTAACCCGTTTCAAACGACCTAGGGCGTATATGAAAGAAGACAATCTACCAGACAATTTCTCGATGTGGGGTTTCCAGGTGACATGCGTATCTATCTCAATGCCCAGCATAGTGGTTGATTTTACAGTTTCTATTTTATTTGATTTATATGTATAATTGATATCTAAAGCTATTTTCTGGTAGGGTTTAAATTGGATTAATTTTGTTTTGTTTAGATTTAGTTGTAAGTTGTTTTGGTTAAGCCAGTCTGTAATGGAATCTAATAATAAGTCTAAGTCTTTTTTTATGGATTCAATATTTGTGCAGGATAAAATTATTGAGATGTCATCTGCAAAGGATACGCTGTCGAAGGGAAACGACTGCGGCAAATCATTTACGTATACTAAAAACAGTATACAGCCCAGTACACTTCCCTGAGGAATAGAGCCGGTTACGGGAGTCAAATCTGATCTAACAAATTCAATATGTTTGGTGAGAAAATTTGCATATTCTATTTCTACATACTGAGAACGGTTAGAAAGATAAGACTTAAACCAATCAAAAGCTATGCCTCTTATTCCAAGTCCATAGAGTTTGTCCAAGAGGATTTTGTAGTCAACTCTATCGTAAGCCTTGCTCATGTCGAGAAGCAAACCAACCGCATATTCTTTATTATTTATAGCATTTAGAACCTTTTGCATATATTGATAGATTGCTAGTATAGTGTTCCTATTTTTACGAAAACCATATTGTGTAACGGGGAGAACATTGTACTTTTCCAGGAAAGAGATGAGCCGTTTTGACATAGCTGATTCTAATATTTTTGCTGATGTAGGGAGTAAAGCTATGGGGCGGTAATTGCTAGTTTCAGATTTGTCACCCTTCTTATGGATTGGCTTGACTAATGATGTTTTCAAGGAATCGGGGAAGCAACCATCTAAGAAGGATTGATTGATCAGCAAAGTGTACGGGAGGGCCAGTTCTTCAGCACACGCTCTTACTAACCGAGGTGGAATTTCGTCTATCCCAAAGCTACTCTTGTTTTTGAGGTTTTTAATTAAGTTAAGCGTTTCTTGTAAGTCAACTGGTTGTAAATAGAGGGAATTATGTATTGTGTTTGAACACATATTGTTAGGTCTACTATTGCATGATTTATTTTGGGTATTGCTTATTTCAGTGAAATATTTATTGAAACAATTGGCAATTATTTTTGGGCATTTTTGTAGCGATTGATTGTGCTTTAGAACGATGTTTTGTTTTGATATTCTATATTTCCGGTTGGTTGTATTATTTATAATTTGCCACATGGCTAAAGCCATGTGGGTTTACTCATCAAATAAAAGTAAACTTTTATTTGATGAGTTTGTGTATTTGTGTGTATTTATTATCTTTTTTGACATAAGAAAAGCTTTTCTTAGCGTTTTAGTATATGATTTGTAATAATTATGTAGTATTTTACTTTTTGTTTGAGTTGCCAATAATTTTAATAATCTTTTGTTTCTGCATGATTTTTTAAGTCCTGGAGTAAGATACGGTTTAGTGGGTTTAGTATGTATTTTGGAGCAGATTTTAGGCATATATTTATTCTGTAATTTTTTAATAAGTGTATTAAATATTTCATAATTGTCATTTAAACTATTTGTAGGTTTTAATACCTCAATCCAATGTATAGTCTTAAGTTCGTTTTTGAAGTTATTCATATTTGTATCATTTAGCTTTCTTTTATTTATTGAAAACTGTTGAGCAGTTTGTATAGACGTGGGTGTGGAAAAAATAATTCCTTTATGATCAGAAAAGCCAAATTCTTGTATACATACTTCTTGGCTATTTATCTTGTAGTTAACAAAGAGAAGATCTATGCATGTTGAGCTACTTGGTGTGACCCTTGTTGGTTTTGTGACCGTTTGATAGAAATTATATGTTAGCATTAGATTTTTCAAGTTATTTTTTAATGTAGTGTTTGTCATAAAATTTACGTTAAAGTCTCCCCCTATTTGAACGAATTTGGTTTTATCTTTCTGTGATATTAGTTTTAACAAGTATTCTAAGCGATCGAATAACAATTCTACGTTTTTCTTTGGATTTGGCCAGTATATGTTTACAATTAATAGATTTTGACAGATTACTTCTACAGCACAAATTTCAAAAATATATTCTACAGCTAATATTTCTATATCAATTCTTGTTTTAATATCTATGTTTTCTTTAGTAAGTATGCATACTCCTCCGCCTTCAGCTTCTTTTCTGGTTTCACGACAGAAAGAGGATGCTAATTGGTATCCAGGTAAGTTGAACAGTTCAAGTTTCTCTTTATTTAGCCAAGTTTCACTCAAACAAATTGTACATATATCTTCATTTGCCTCCGTAAAGTCTTCAAGTAAGTGCGTTTTGTTGTTTACACTCTGCATGTTTTGGTAAAGAATCCTAAAGTTATTCTCGAAAGGGATGGTTTTTCTTGTTTTTCAAATGGATTGTTTTGTGCAAGACTTCGTTATGGTTTGTATTTATACTAGATGCATTATTAGTTGAATTTTCTTGACTTGCTGTACATGGTTTCGGACTATTTGTATTTGTTTCTCCGTGGGTTAAGTAATCCTTTGATTCTCTCCCATTTATAATCAATTTATTATTTCTTATAATAGCGTGTTGGCCGTTTTTTCTCGCGCTAATCATTGCTTTTTTCAATTCACGCCTCTCTCGTAGGGCTGAATCATTAAGATATTCAGTAACTGCCAAGCCATTTTCTCTAAAATAAGTTTAATTTTGAAGGACAACGGTCAACCTTCGGTCAACCTTGTCCCCACAAGGTTGACCGACGATCTGGTGAAGGCCTGCCTCGGCTGCGAATTCCTGTACGTGACCTTCACTCTAGGTCCATTCCGCTCCAACAGCCGTCTATTCTCCTCGCTATGTGCCCTGCCCATTGCCACTTGAGGCATGCAATCCTGTGGGCTATGTCTGTTACCTTAGTTCTGCTGTGGATCTCATCATTTCTGATACGATCACGCAAGGAATCAATCAAGCATACCCCGAGCTCCAAAGCGACAGTTTGGTCGCAAACTGGAATAACACGCTGATGATGACGATGATCTAAAAGTTAAATAAAACAATTTCTTTCATCAAGATGCAACAGTTAATGATGAGCCTGTCGAACTATGTTTTAGATTATTGCATGTTCATTACGTGAAAAAATTGCCTGTCATGACCCAAGCAATCCTTAGATAGATGATCACATCCAACTATAGGCTATAACTAGGTATTGTAGTTGGATTTCTCAAGAGCAAAATATTCTCTCAGGCCAGGTTTCACAAGCTATATGCTTCTCCATACACGACGAGTACAATGGAATCCCATAGATCACAGTCATTATATTGACCTACTAGGGTATATTCATTTATAGATTACACTTAAAATATACATTGTAATAGTTGATATTTTTATAGTAATCTTTTGCAATATATTCTTAACTAAGGATCGACAGCTCATGTCGAATCAAGCACTTACAAATTTTGTCTGCTCAATAACGCGTTTAGTGGTCTAATTGGTAGTACATCCATCCGTATTGTGGAAGGTGGGGGTTCGAGTCCCGCCTGAACACGAGATGAAATTTTTAAGTTGCTAGATGACTCATTATTAGGCCAGAGGACAATTGGCTAATACCTACTTGTCGAATCGAAATAATTTTTATTTTTCCTTTAATTGTAAGGGTAAATTGCTGATGATAGCTCAGTGGATAAGAACGCGCCTTCTTTATACCTTTATACCATGCACTGTCGTAGTTGGATGTGTTCTGCCATTAGATAGATAGATAGATATAATTTATTGCACAAAATACACAACTTAAGTACTAGGCATTACAGAAATTTTGTGTACAATTTCGGCGGTCTTATCGCTGAAAGCGATTTCTACCAGACAACCTTTGGGTGAAGGACATTTAATAGTAAAGAAGGGGTAGGTGGTGCAATATTCAATAAGGAAAAAAAAAGAAACTAAATGTTAAATTATAACTTATAACCCTAATACATAAATAAAATACAATATTATAAAGTAATAAATAAGTTATGCTCAAATAAAATAGACTATATACATACACATAATATTGTGAGATTGATATCAGAAAAAGACAAAAGAAAATAATAATATGATAATCAAATGGATCTAAGATGGACCATCGACTGCCGATAACAGGACGATTGTAGAAAAGTTAATGGGATGAGAAAGAGTGAAGAAGAGGGTGTTGAAGTTGCAAAAAGTGAGTGTTGACTTGGGCTTTAAAAATGGGCAATGATTAAGACTGTCTTATGGATAGGGGTAAGGAGTTCCATAACCGGATGGACTGGACGGTAAAGGACTGGGTATAGAAATGAGAGGAGTGAGGGGGAGTCTTCAGGCGAAGATGTTTAGACGACCGCATATGGCCCTGGATGTGTTGCAAAGCTCGGCGGTGAGGCAAAACATCGTGAGGAAACCTGCATTTTACACTAAGATGAACAGAAGGGTTAATTTGGTTAACTGTTAAGAGAAAAATTATATTCATATTGTTACATAATGTTACAAAAGGTGGTATTGAACAATGGGTCGTGGTGAACTCGAAATGAGTCAATCAATAAAGTGTTTATCGATCTTTTATTTATTTATTTATTTATTGAGTAATGCATCATGTACAATGTCAACAGATCTTTAAATGTAATGGTAAGTAGATACATGTACCCTGTTAGGGTGTAGCAAGATTAACAGTATACTAGTTTCGTCATTTGTGATAAGCTTAATAGATAACAGTGATTACGCAATTTAATACATTAACAATTGTTTCATGCAAATATCATGTTCTCTGGGTATAAACTGTCAAATCTTTAAAATAAGTATAGTGTCATAGGGAGTAATTGGATTAGATACATTTTAAATTCATTGTAAATATTTCAATCATTAAAAATCTATGGATTCTGCAGACGAATTTCATCTAAATATTTTAAAAATTGTTCACGTGACGACTCACTTGACACTAGCACCCACTAAGAACACATTTTTTGCATAAATTCAGTACCTATTGATTGATTAGATTATCAAAATAATTTCGTATTCGTACCTAAAATATCGAACTCAAAAATAGCAGGTCTTACCGTTATATCGTTACTTGAATCAACATCGAATGGCACTTGACTCTAAAACCAATTACAATTTTCAAAAAATATGATCAGGAATTTATATGAGGGCATTGACTTATTCGACTTTCATTGCAGGGTCAACCGGTACCAAAAATAAACTCAATAGTACATAATGTCGTGATTAAGAGCTTTCGATTTAATGATTTGTATAAAAACCACTTTACAGTTAATTCTTTATTAGCCAAATTTTCGACTACTTACTTAATTGGATGAATATTGAATTTTGATTGATTGAATTGATTCTAGGTATGCAAAAAAGTGTAGAGTTTTTGCTATGGTTTTGAAAAACTAGCAACAGCCCGCACACAGCAAGATAGACATTGACAAATTGAATTAAGTAAATAAAATAATTTATTTACTTAGGTACTGGTTCTATATTGGATAATTATTGGGTAATGTGTAAAAATACAAATAAGTACTTATAGGTAGCGGGAGTTCAATACGCGAACTATCTATTTAATCAATAACGTTGGGGGTCCAAAAATATCTAACAGTTTCATTAAGTTTGTTTTTCATTGTTTAGAAGATCGTTTTTCCCTGGCCGGGGATGCAGTAGGTCGACCTACGCATACCCGCCGCCGGAGGGCGGACGAGTTATGTGGGATCTAGATGCTTTAACATATACTGAATACGCTCCATGCGGCTCACCCTCATCCCCACAGCGGGGAAATGACATCAGTTGCTTGAATGAAAGGATTCACACGGTCTTTACTTTCAACTGAGGAGGTGGCGCAATGTAGAAGGTTCCCTCTAATATGGTGAAGTGAAATGATGTCTGACACATACGTCATACTTGTCAACAGGTGCCACCTTGGTCTGGGAATGGTCTGATTCGGTTTACCTCATATTAAGCTTTTTATATGCCAAGTCATACAGTCTACTGCAATACAAAATATATGTATTGCAGTAGACTGTATGACTTGGTAGGAGGATAATAAAAAAGATGATTTTGACGATAAAGTTGTTAGCTATTCTAAAAATAAATAAATAATAAACCATTGTATAAAACATTGGTGATTAAAAAGACTAACTGGCGAGTTTCTTGCTGGATCTTCTCGACCAGAAACAACTTTCCGAGCCGGTGGTAGAATCGCATTATGTTTATTTATTTCTTAGTATATTTTATATATTGGCATATATATGTAACTTAATGAAAATAATTATTATACTTACAAATAGTTACAAAAGTACTGTGTTCAGGCCTATGCAAATAAAGAATTTTTTGACTTTGATCTTTGATAACTCAGAAAAGGAGACGAATAGTTTCATACTCGCTTCTTCAGAGAAAACTTAGATTATTTATCACCTAAGTATATAATAGCTGTAGAGTTTACTGGTCCATTTCTCTTACTTATACCGACGCAACGACGGCCCAAATACACGACAATAGGAGAGCTACCCTTCCTTCGGCATGGAGGGGTCGAGTGAGCGAGGGTACCGGAGGACTAATCCGGGAGGAAGAGAAGAAGAAGCGCACTTGTGACTCTATTGGTGTTTTTTTAAATCTTCTATTTTTCAAAGATAGCGTTGTCTCAATTCCAGGTTCGGAGAGGACGGGGAGACGATGATGGGCAGCCCATCAGCTGCAGGCTTCACGCCATCCACCAGCCCGCGGCCAGCCGTCTCGTCCACCACGTACAGGCCGCCACCACCGCCTCCGCCACCAAGGTAACCACCATACCACTGTCACTGTCTGAGAACAGACAACGATCTTTTGCCGCGTAGATATTGAAAAGGCGAGAAAGGCGCTGTAAAGTCGGCCTATGGTTATTTGGCTCGTGGAAAAAATCGGAACTAATGCTGTTTTGACATTTTCGCAGAAAAAAAACTTTCTTCAACGCCCTCCTGTCAATGTCACAGAAGTGCCTTCTGATCGTAGTCGCACTGTAAATGCGACAATGGGATAATCCCCACGCGATAGTTCGCGTGTGAAAAAACCAATACTTGACGTACTGTTGACTGATGTTCAACTTCAACAGCATTGGTTAATTCGTTGGTCAAATTATCATTTTAACATGTTTAACAAAAAATAACCAATCACCTTGAAGATGGATTAATATTCCTCCTTTAGTATACCATAGTGGATTTTTTACACGCGATAGTCCCCCTTGAGGACAGGGGTGTTGTGCCTATTCCAAATTTTATGTAGAGGAATGTCATTCACCGTGCTGCTACTGCGACACGTGCTATCTAACAAGATTGCATTCTCCATCAATGATTATGTACTTAGATTAATATTTTGATTTAATCTAAGACTGATTATGATGATGATGAAATTTTCTTAAACACTTTCTTAGGCGACGCCAAATAATAAAAAAAAAATAATAAGTTTATTGAAAAACATTAGCATACATATTTAACAAAATTGTTTTCTTATCTATAGGTTAGAACATGCTAAGGTTGTAGGTATCGACGGCGTTCTCTTAAAAACTTTACAGAGATCTCTACACTAGGCTAGGCCTGTACTGTAGACAATCTTTAATCACGGGTTACCAGAATAATTAATTAAGGACGCGACTTACGTCTAACAAGAATGAGTTTTAATTTTGAAGGTACATAAACCAAATCATTAAAGTTAGATATACATATTATAAAATAAAATATGAAATTGGACTACGTTTCTATTTTGTGTGTGTGTGTGTGTGAATGATCCTTGTCACACTATACAGGTAACTGTGCCTTGAAAAGTGCCTTTGAAATGCTAACGGTATAGAAAACTAAAAAGATTGAGGTTGATAGTTGACCATATTCAGACCAGTATGAATATGGTGACCCCAGGGTCATAGTCCTAGATTGACCATTAAGTACAGACATTGTGCTTACCTGTACTATTCTTAGTCCAAACGGTACACATTCCATGTAAGTATGAATGTATTCTGTTCTTAATTATGTACGGACTCTACTTACGTCGGGTTACTGCAGTATCATCATCATCATCAGCCCATTTAAGTCCCCACTGCTGGGGCACGGGCCTCCCTCAATCACATGAGGGGTAATTGCCATACTCACCACGCTTGGCAGACGGGTTGGCGAGGGTTTTGATATAAATGCAGAGTTTTCCTTCTCTGGGTGCTGATGATCATGCCAGCAGCTTTACCTTAGTCGCCTTTTACGACACCTCGGTAAGAGTGAGGGTGGCCTATTCTACTCTGCCGGGGACCACACGACTAACTGCAGTATGTTCTCACCTTATCGTCTAGTATATTTGATTTAACACCAATGAATCGTTGAAAATGTTTTAGATCTGTTCATTAGAACCGCAGATGAAGATACCTAATATCGCGTCATAGCAACTTAATGCGTCTTACGTAATCCTGAAAGAAATGAGACACTTTATAACATAAGCACCCGTGCATAGCACATTCAGTTTTCCGACTGACTTTTGCAAACAGCCACAGATCAAGTTGAAATTGATGTACAGTGCAAACTCAATTAGAAGGCACTTCAGTGACAATAAGAGTGGGGGCGTAAAACAATTTTTTTGCTTTGGGAAAATGTCAAAACAGCATTATTGCCGACGTGTGTCACGTGTGCGAAATAACCGTGGGCCGCATCATGCCTTATTATGCCTTACATCACCCTTATTTGTTTAATCTGTGATTTTAACCCAAGGCGTGATAGTCTGTCCTATGAATGTCCAGGAGCCCAATTCTCGGGACGTGATATTTAGTCATCATACGATATATATCACCAAAACACAGTTTTTTTGTATGTTTTTCAGGTGAAATCCGGACATGTTTTTTTCATATCGAAATCCTCAGAATTGGGGTCCTGGCCTTTAAGGAGACATCTCATTTCGTCTTAATCTTTGTAGGTTTATATAGCGTCATTGATTTATTTTCCCGCACTTATCTAGGCATCCAGAAAGCACATAGCTTAGTAATTTTAGAAGTGTGCCTTCCAAAGTTAGTAGTAGTAGTGTAACTTATTTATTAAACGTGGGTTTTATGGATGTAACTACATGTAAAAAAAACTGAGATAATAGAATCATTTAATAATTGTAACTGGTTATCATGGTAACATCCATAAACAGTCGAGCAATTTTTTGGAACTTTTTTGTAAACGAAACTTGATTTTTTTATTCTTTAGCTCTCAAAATCATTATTTATTAACCCCTTATCGGTAAAAAATATTAATAAAAATTAATTAAACCATTTATACACACATTTTTTCGGGCACCAGAGTTCCAAAAAAATTGCAAACTTACCTACCTACTTTAATAAAAAAAAATTCAATAAGCAATAAATCATGAACAGGGTTACTTTTTAAATCTCAACACATAAGTAATGTTACGAGATATTATATTTTCATTTATCCATACCTGCTACTAAGTACTTATATATAATAATTTCTAGATTAAGATGTCTAAGATTTATGGAAACGTACTTGATTTAAAAATCACTCATGTTTTAATCATCAGGTCATGGAGATATAAAGTCGAGAAGACAATCTTCTTCGGCTTTATTATTACAGAAACGACTTATTATTTCTAAAAAGGTATAATTGCATCATTTTCTAGTACGTTTGTGAATGTTCCGTCTGTGTTAAAGGTGGTAAGAAATAAGTATATTATGCCTCAATTGTGTCTTTATATATTGTAACCCTAATCATGATACAATTACTTTGTTAAATTTATTTTAGCAAAATTGGGAGAGTTAAGATTTTGTTCCAATTTTGTCTTTATTTTTATTTATGTAATTAAGTTGAATTTAGTGTATACAAATCGAATGCTTGCATGTTTGACATTACATACATTTATATCATATCATTATTTACATTACTTCGTATTACTCTCCCTTTAATTATAAGAAAGATTGGGTTTACTTTTCTAAAGTAAACAAAATCTATTCTTGCTATATTTACTTACTGCGCATGCTTACTTACCTACTTACTTAACTAAATCCCTACTCAACTCTTACTCTTACTGACATCTTGACATTTACAGCTTTGCTGCCACAAACTTGACCTTCCCATGATCCGCGGAACGCGGGGGGCAGAGTGCGCTTGACCAATCGAAAAAGTTTATTTTCTCTTTGGGCCAATCAGCGGGGGGAGGAGTGTGCTTGACCAATCGAAAAGATATCTTTGGAGCTCGCGCAGTTCGCACGGTTCTAGAAGTGAATGTCATTATTTTGGTCTGGTGTAGACTATAAACTTTTTGGATTGGTCGAGCGCATTCCGCACCCCCGCATCCCAGAAACCATGGGAAGGTCGACTTTGTGGTTGTAGAGCTATAATGAGAGATACTACAGAGAACCATAAGGGTTAGATACCCAAACACAAGGTTAACTATGGATTGCGGTAAAGTTTTTCACAGATTTTAGTAACCCTTACGTTTAGTTGTCTGTTCCTATCTCTCATACAAGAAACATTACAGTCATCATTCACTTATTCATTCAGCGGTGTTCTTTCTACATCATTCTATGTACTTATTTTAGTCTTTGGTATCTTATCTATAATGAGAATCATAGTACCTAGGTACAATGAAGTGCGTCGATTGTACAAACTATAACGTATTGATGTTATGATTGGCATACACTTCATACATTTTAAGTCAAAAATCATATCAATAAAAGTACTCGATTTTGTTTTTAATACTAAATTTTTTTACGCTGTCTCTCACTCTCGCGTAAAACGCTGTAAAATGTTATCAGATATTTTTATTGTTTATTTTATCAACCCCAAACAGTTAAAAAATATATACGTATCTAAAGTTAACAGTGAATAGAATAAATTCGTAACAAACAAAATCTCTAAAAAAGGTATGTGGACAATCAGGTTCCGACCTCAGTGTTTGCTGTTACGGCTTCCAATACGTTGCCGCAGCAGCACTGGTATTCTGACTGAACCTGTTCTAGTGACCTCACAAAAATAATGTAGGGGTATTTTTTATGTGATAGGTGGACGACGAGCAGATGGATCGATGGTAAGCGATTGTCGCCGCCCAAGGACCCCCGCGACACCAGTGTAGTCACAGTGCGTAGTGTAGTGCGCTGTACACCTTTAAACTCCCCTTTCCCCGGATTGGGCCTCCAGTACCCCTCACTCACGAAAGCGAAACACAGCACAGTGCTGCTTCACGCTGGTTTTCTGTAAGGCCGTGGTGTCACTTCGGTCGAGCCGGCCCATTCATGCCGAAGCGTGGCACTTCCTCGGTCATATAATGTCATAAAATATAAAATATATCACTGTCACTAATCGACACACACGTCGCACGTAACACGGGTGCTTGAACTACCTATCATGGAGTCAGATCAATACCAATTATATGTAATGTAGTGTAAAAAAAAATCATAATTACTTATTATAATATGCCTCCGTAACTATTAAAGTTAACTACTTTTGTAATTCTTTATTTAATTAAAAACATGTAGTTAACAACTTGATAACTTGTATTTAAACAACAATTACATGCATTATTCCATAATGATAATTGCGGTAAATTAAAAGTAAGTACGTATTCACCAACAATACGATTTAAAATCAAGTCAAATAGCATTAAGGTGACGGGTAAGGGACACTAGTGACGCCAATCGATTTTAAGTTCTAGCTACTAAACCGGATCTATTTTAAACAATTTCGGTTACAATCTCTCGGCAAACACCTATACTATTTATTTAATACCTACTTATAGTTAACTGTTTGGTCGAATTTGGATTACCGCCAAAAGTGGCAGCTTTTGGCGTGAATCAATTTTTCGGACCCAACATTTGTGCCTGGTTATTTAATAAATAGTATAAGTGTTTGCCGAGAGATTGTAACCGAAATTGTTTAATTATTGAACCGGTTTAGTAGCTAAAAATTAAAATCGATTGGCGTCGCTAGTGTGCCCTACCCGTCGCCTTAAATAGCTTCAGGCTTAATGTCAAGACTAGGAATGTGATTTATAATACAACACAAAACACCTGCTGATATAATTGAGTTGATAACAAAAACATCACGCGTAGATATAGGGTACCTACTTAGTAGGTATATATAAGTTACAAATAAAAAAACTGGTTTAAATTTATATTTGAAGTAGTTATTATAATATTTAGTTAGTAGGTGTAATAGCATGGTGGCGAGCGCCTTCCTATTTCTTGAGATGAAAAAAAATGGCTAAAGGACATTCTCTTTTTTAGTCCAATTGCCGGTCAGTATTTTTTGTAGTACTTGCCCCTGAGTATTTATTATATAAATAGAAATAGGTTTATTTGGCACCAAAAATACAGATAACAAAATATAGATCTATACATTACTTATTAATTTAATCCTAATCTAGGTATCTAAATTCTAAGTGGCGCCAAAAAGGTCCCCGCTCAGCTATTTGTCGAGACACAGAGCCTCGACGCTGATATTCTGCAGATACTTAACAAAATACATATTTCACATACAAGTTACTTACAACAGAAACAGAGATCGCTTCAAAATGCACCATACATCATGTTTAAATCTAATACTCTTACAAATTTAATATTTGTATATATATTGAGTTAAAGTATGTATTAAGTATAGACAAATTAAAAATTAATTTCGAATATTATGAAGGCGGCATAATATAGGTATATGTTATTTATACGAGTAGTAGGTAATTTTGTAATAAAGATGTGTAGGTATGTATGTGATAAATAGATGAATTTTAGTAATTTATTTGTTTTATGTTATTATGTCTGGCACCAAAGATGTGAGGTCATTATCCTTGGTTTTATATTAGTTTTTTTAGATTTTGCGTTGCATTATAACTATAATGTATCAAGACGGGAATTAACACGATATTTATTTTGTGAAACAACATTGTGTACTCACATATTTTGCTCAACGTTTCGGCTATATTACAGCAGCCGTGGCCACGAGCGGACGAGTGGAGCGAGTTGTTTCACATAATAAATATCGTGTTAATTCCCGTCTTGGTACATTATAATTAGTTCAAAAATCAACATCTTCATACATTTTCCGTGAATTAAATATCTTTTTTTTTGTTGTGCCTTATTTGGATATTTGAACATCAGGGGGAGAAGCCTTAAGGTGACGGGTAGGGCACACTAGCGACGCTAATTGATTTAATTTTTAGCTACTAAACCGGATTTGTTTTGAACAATTACGGGGTTACAACCTCTCGGCAAACACTTATCTATTTGGGTCCGTCTTTGTACGCGAAAAATTGATTCACGCCAAAAGTGGCCGCTTTTGGCGTGTATCAATTTTTCGCGTTTGCGTTGAACCCAACATTTTTGCATGGTTATTTAATAAATAGTATAAGTGTTTGCCGAGAGGTTGTAACCCCGAAATTGTTTAAAATAGATCCGGTTTAGTAGCTAGAAATTAAAATCGTTTGGCGTCGCTAGTGTGCCCTACCCGTCACCTTAACAGAATAAGAAACTAGCCTATACCTTCCTAAAAGGCCGGCAACGCATCTCCACTCCCCCTGGTGTGGCTGATGTCCATGGGCGGCGGTGATCGCTTACCATCAGGTGACTCGCTTGCTCGTTTGCCTCCCTTTCTCATAAAAATAAATACAGCAACCTTTTTCTTGCCGGCACTTTCATTCTTGGACCAAAAATATATGAAAGCCTGAGGATCTCCTTTGCGTTAGGTATTAGGTAGTTATGTAATAAACGCGATCGACACGAATTTTATAATATTGATTCTAAGACTTTCTATTAGAACCACTTTGCCACTTGAGTCACTAATTGGTTAAAAATAGAAATGTTAACAGTATAAGACGGTTTCGTGTTTATATTATTCAGAAAAACTCGTTTTTAGCAAACGAAATCAAAAATGTTTGGAATGCTAGTTATGCGTGATGGTGGTAGGCGTTAATGTCTGCGACACAGTTCTGAACAAGGTCTATAAAAAATCACACCCTCAGTAAAATACGAAAAATTAAAATTTTAGATAGGTGATGTTAAATCAAAATAGTATCGGCTATAATCCAATGATAAAATATTATCTAACAACAATTTTGAGTTAAGTAAATACACACGCATATGAACACGAGAAGTTTCATTTAAGTGCGTTATATACTTACATAAGAATAAATTATCTTAAAAAATATCAACAATTTTGAGTTAGGTCGTAGTGCAAAATATAGCTTTATTAGAATGATATCTAGCTATTGATGTCACAGAAAAATTATCTTTATGTCAATAGTAATCAAATTATATTTGAATAAAACTTGAAAATGATAAACTTTTTTTTATGGTGTTATCCCGCGCACGGTTACGGCCGCACGTGTGATTCCGCCAATGTCAAGTGTATAAAGAGACATGATAAACCATTGAAATAAACGTCAACTGAAATCTGTCATTATAATCAAAGCATTATTTTACCATGAATTTAATTTACAGGCTACTTATATTACAGGCATTATTAAACACTATTTCTCTGAAAACTTATGTTTTTATTCCAAACTAGCTGACCCGACAGACTTCGTCCTGTAAAAAAAATTGTAATGTGGCAACAAATATGAACTTTATGTAATAGTAATAAAACTTAAATTGATTCTACGTTTTAGTTAGAAAACGTTTGTATGTGAAAAAGAAATGAGCTGTTTTTAGGGTTTTCCCGACAATTATTCGATTTTCTCTCGCCGTAAGAACCATCCTTGGACTTCAACGAATATTTTAAAAAAAGAATTGGCCAAATTGGTCCAGGCGTTGTTGAGTTATGCGCTTACCAACACATTTTGCGATTCATTTTTATATTATAGATTAAATAAATATACGAATTTACTAAACGAGCGAGTTCGTTGTGATTTATACACCGTTATTGTTTCATCGTTTACATTCCGAAAACCTCAAAATAGGTATCGTGAATAAAGTCCATTTGGCATGTCAGATGTACCTACAAAATAAACAAAAATACATACAATGATTTATATTACAGTCGGCAACCATTCTTTTGGTAGAAATCCTGTACAAAACAACCTTATTTGTTTGCGGTTTTTAAATGTCATGTAAAAACGGGTTTAGTTTTTAGCTAAATTCTTAATTTTTTATTTTATTATTTTCCTAGTCCGTGCACTTTGTTTTAATTGAAGATCCATTCGTGGAAGTGACTTTTTATACACGACGCCATCAATATACCAATAATTTATAATGTGTGATATCAATAAAGCTTACATAAAAAGTTGCATCACTGACGCTATGTAGAGACTTTAGTTAACCACCACAGTACCTACTTAAACTCTGATTTCTTTAATTACGTGGACTAAACTGACAGATGCCAATGTGTATGTATGTTTGCCATCGACATAGTATCGATAAGGTATCTATAAGGTTGAGGCCTCTGTGGCGCAGTGGTTAGTAGGTCGCACTTTAAAGAAACGGCTGCGCACGAGGTCCCATGTTCGATTCCCGGATCAAACCAAAAATTTGTACCTTAGTAAGTAATAGTAAGAAATTCTTAGTGGCAGCCCGGAGTCTGGAAGTTGGCGGTCTTGTACCCCCGTGCCTCGGAAAGCCCGTTAAGCCGTTGGTCCTGCGCCCAATCCCTCTCTGGTCGTGTCACAGTAGTGTCCCATCGGAATATGAGGGTAAGGAAATAAAGAGTGCACTTGTGTTTGCGCACACACTTGAGCACTATAATAAATCGTGCGTACGTGGCTGGTTGAGGTATATATTTTTATGCTAGAGGCGGACAAACGAGCAAGCGAGTCAACTGATGGAAAGTAATCATCGCCGCCCATGAACATCCGTGAAATCAGAGAGATCGCTAATGTGTTGCCGACCTTTTTAAAAAAAGAGTACGCTCTTCTCTTGAAGGTCGCTAAGTCGTAGCCGTTCTGAAATACTCCTGCCGAACCCTTCCAATAATTTGGATTAAAATTGTATTACAAAATATTATTATTAATTTAAATATGTTATATTTATTCATACGGCACTACAAAACCAAACAATATACTCTCACACAAACCTTTACAACGAGTACAAGACTACAAAGTATACTCACTCCCAAAAAACTCTTACCACAACAGCATGCATCGAATTCCGCTTGTAGTCTATGGCATGCCTTATATCGTTTGTTTTTGGTCCTGGTAGCAGGAGCTCGTTGATTCGCTACTTGCATCGGTTGTTGCATGAGTGCATTGCAGGGCAGCAGTACCAGCGGTTATCCTTGCGGTCAGTAAGTTGGACTACTTAGCACCTTAGTTGTACTACACAACACACTCAGATAAATGACCAGGAGATAAGAAGTCTTGGACAGATCTTGGTTCCTTAAAGTCAACCTTTAACTTACGGCGACACCGCGACATTACTAACGCCTGCCAAGTGATTTATATTGGCGAATCAATACAAATCATTTGCGGTGTCACGTTAAGGTGACGGGTAGGGCACACTAGCGACGCCAATAGATTTTAATTTTTAGCTACTAAACCGGATCTATTTTAAACAATTTCGGTTTTTGTCCATTTTTGTACGTGAAAAATTGATTCACGCCAAAAGTGGCCGCTATTGACGTGATTCAATTTGTCGCGTACGCTTTGGACCCAACATTTGTGCATGCTTATTTAATAAATAGTATAAGTGTTTGCCGAGAGGTCGTTTAGTAGCTAAAAATTAAAATCGATTGGCGTTGCTAGTGTGCCCTACCTTAATAACAAAAAACGGGGCAAGCTAAATAAAACCGTTTTAAAATATACCTGAGACTTAATAATTGATTAAATGATTTCAGTTCGGGCATAAAAATTACAAAAAATAAATGTGTAAAGTATAAAGTTTATTATGTAACTTTTTTATTTACTAACGGGTTTTTATTTGGAAAAAAATACAGTTATAAAATGTAAAATATCTTTTTTTTTTATTTAGTCTGCAGAGTTCCACTGCTGGGCAAAGACCTCCCCTATGTCTCTTATTAGCCACAATCATTAAAATATCTTTAAAAATAAATAAAATAAGTACCTATAGGTCCCTACTTCTGACGCGTTGATGTCTTTTACTAAACCGACTCTTGCGCCGACCTACTGCTGCGAAATTCGCAACCAAAAAGTTTCATAAACATCTAGTTTCTTTAGAAATTGGTATTTTAAGTAATATTATACCTCGTTTTCAGCTGTAAATTGACGTAAACTAGATTACATGCTTATTAACTTAACTATTGTCACGTAATTTATAAATTTTGGAAAGTTAAATCATTTTCTTTTTTCATGTTTTCCAATTGATTTCATTCTTAACTGACATCACTTATTTCCGGACTCTTTGTGTATTTAATTGGATCTGTAACACAAAATTTTGACTATAGATATTTCTGGTTGGTTTTGGTATCATCTAGATCAAGCTTACCTAACAATTTAGCACTCATTTTTATTTCAGAAGATTTTTTGTATAAATTTAATTGAAGATTTTTGTCCTAAACGGTTCATTGTAAAATACGTTGAGCATACTATGTTACTTTACATATGCAGCTGCAACTCTATTTCTGTTTACAATAATAATATGTAAATTAATAAAACCCTTTATTTTATCTTTGTAAGTAATTTTTCTTTTAACCATTCCAGGCCGACTCAAATGACGTCCGACTCGGGTTCGACGAGGTATCCTCTAAGGCCGAATGACCTGCCCCGGCCTTTCACCACCACCATCACGTTCATCGACCAGATCGGCTACAAGATCATCAGAACCACGGAGCTCGTCACCGACATACTCAAGAACACCGTCCGAGCTGTGGTGGGCCGGTAGAGGGCGCTCGAGATGTCCTAGGATACGCAATGTTGCAAGATTACTAGAGGAATACGTAATAGTTGGTAAAGTGGCCCCCCCATTCAAATACAAGACTCAAAAACCGAATGGGCTCCTTATTCATTTGTTTGTTAATTGTTGACTTTAGCAAGCGCGTACTGGTGACATAACGTAGTTATTACATTCTCTTTGCTGATGACTTTTGTCAGCGTGACTGTCACAACCTCCATAGAACTGGAAAACGCACGTTTTACAATCCGATCGCTGTTATTTGGCACGGGGCAAAAGCCGGAACTAAGGCTGTTTTGACATTTTCGCATAGAAAAACCTTTTACAACGTCCCCCTGCCAATGTCACTGCTGCCTTCTGATTGTGGTCGCAATGTAAACGGAATGTGCCATTTTCATCACAAACGTCTCAGTGTGTGAAAGAGATCCAACCGGCCCTGACGCACCTTTAATGCATCCCTATACGGGTGCGGTAGAGAAAGAACGTCGCCCAGCACGTCACTCCAGTACAACCTAACGGCTTCGCGCGGTTTTTCAAGTATGGCTTTCTATAAAAAGACTTAGTCTGATAAGGGTGCTGGGTGATATGTATATGCTTTTTATCAGCGGTGGTTAGCTGACAAGCACGTAACTAAACGTCCGAAGGATTGAATAGACCTGCGTGCTCCTTGCATGTGAAGATAGTGACGAAACAGTCACGCTGGAAAAGTCACCAGCGCACGCAAGCACGCGCAATTGTATTTGACATAAAGTACACCGAAAATAGAGATAGAAATTCCCATTCGCTTGCTCTTGATGGGCGTGTGGATGTATCAAGAGAAAAAAACATTTTGGGTATCAATCAGGAAATTCTGTTTCATACAAAGTTCAGCTTTGTTTAGATAACAGATAAAACATAAATTCCTTTATAAAATGTACAATATAACATAAGGATCAATTAGCTGACCTCTACATTGTCTGCTCAACTACACTTAAAAGAACGATTATACTCCTTTCGCTTGATCATGATATCGGTGACAGCAGGACAGAGTTATACGTGAGTCACACGTTAGAAAGAGACCATCGTAAAAAAATATAGATTTTGACATCTGTCATCCATATCATGCTAAAGCGAAAGGAGTATAGTTATTCCAGTGTTTCTTAACTTTTGGTCCGAAGAGCCTAGAGCCTTGGTAGGTGAGGTTCATAGCAAAGAGAAAAGGTAGTCCTTGAGAATGTATTTGATTTCCTATACAGATCCATGATGAACTGGTGAAGGTTACGCTGATGATAACTGACTACCTACTTACATAATCTAAATAAACTTTTTTAACTAATAAGAAAATGCGAGTTGCGAGATTTGTAATAATCTGCAGATAGGAAACTTCTTGCAACTACTTATTGCCATAACTAATTATTCACCACGCATTTTGTCTTAATGGTACTGTTAGGTAGGTACCTTTAATAAGATTGGCAACATTGCGCCTTGTAGGATGAAGTAGTCAGAGCCAGTGGATATTTATTAAAACCTCATATTTTGTGCGTCTCGTGCATTATATTGAACTTTGAGATTAATAAATAGTACAAGCACATCAAACTACCCAATTAACCAGGGAGCCCAATTTTTAAGCAAACGTTACGACCGAATCGGAGTGTACCTCTCTTTCACACGCTCTATGTGTCTCCTTTGTTGGATACGACAGGTATATTCTTGTTCATTACGGGACGGCTTTAAATGAAGCCACCTAGTAATCAAGATTATCGTCTTTAAAACAATCCTCATAAATGCCGATGGAAGGCGTTGACGTCATGGGTAGCTTGATGTGCAGGCAACTGTACAATAAGTCCTAGTGGTTGAGTTCCACCGATTGTCCATTTAAGTTTTGTCGGAAATAAAAAAACATGTAAAATTGAGGCCAAACTGTAAGTCTCTTCGAATTCAATTAAAAACTAGATCTCTATTATTCTATAAGTGAAGTGTCCGAAAAGTCATACTTTATTATTTTTTTATTTCGAAATTCCTTAAGGTGACAGGTAGGGCACACTAGCGATGCCAATCGATTTTAATTTTTAGCTACTAAACCGGATCTATTTTAAATAATTTCGAGGTTACAACCTCTGGGTTAACACTTATACTATTTATTAAATAACCATGCACAAATGTTGGGTTCGTTTTTGTACGAAAAAATTGACTCACGCCAAAAGTGGCCGCATATGGCGGTAATTCAAATTTCGAGTACAAAAGCAGACCCAAAAGTTAAGTATAAGTATTTAATAAATAGTATAAGTGTTTGCCGAGAGATTTTAACCCCGAAATTGTTTAAAATAGATCCGGTTTAGTAGCTAAAAATTAAAATCGATTGGCGTCGCTAGTGTGCCCTACCCGTCACCTTAAGTTAAGACTGTCCCACTAGAGATGAGCGAAGATGTCTTGCGAGGAATGTGTTTTTTAAGAGCCAATAGCATCGCTTCAATAGGAGAAGCTGGATAAATGAAGCGATTCTATTGGCTGTTGAAAGCACCTGCCTCGCTACATGTCCTCGCTGATCTCTGGTGGAAACGCAGCCTAATGAACTCTTATCGCCTTATTTAGTAAGTTTAAAGTGGTTAGTTGACAAAATCGGAAAGTCAGTGTTTGTTTTGATTTTTCAATTATCATTTATTTCATATTTCCTTGTTAGATGTTTAGGTAATTTATAATCGCTACCTATTTTTTATTTTACGCAAATGTGTGTAAGAAAGCGATCCTTATAATAGACTTCATTTCGATTGTAAGTCAGCCATGACAATGAACAATTTTAATTATAAGAAATATACTTAACACTTGTTTTATTACATCGCATTCGATTTAAGTATGAAAGCATGCAACTGAATATATTTCGGACCAATTAAGTCCTGTCCCCCTAATTATAAAATGTGATCTAAGAAAAGTTCCGTTACCTCGTTCTAGACGCGTGTTGGAACGGGATAGCATGAGATTTATTACGGTTATAACTTCAGATCGCGTTTTACAATAAGGTGGTGTGGATTTAAAGTATGATACCTACCTAGACAGACATTAAACAGAGGCTATCGTTAACTGTGCAATTACGAATCCTCAAATATTTTGGCCACGTTGTTCGCAACGAACACTCCATGGAGAGACTTATTGTCCAGGGACAGGTGGAAGGCAAGTGGTCGCGCGGTCGCTCATCGACGCGTTGAACAGACCTCATTAGGGCTGTAACACAGGCGTCCATTGTCCAAAACTCCCGAGACGTTGTGGACCGGAACAAGTGGAGACACATTGCGCGAGCCGCATCAGCACACGAAAATGCTACATCGTCAACCACAACTAAGGAGAGAGACCTACCTAGACTGTAAAAACCATCAACCACCTTTTGTCTTCACCGTGATCCGGGTAGGTATTTTATATAAAATGACTGTAATTCACTCGTCTGAATTTACTTAAGGCGACGTGGGCGGTAGGGCACACTAGAGAAGTCAATTGATTTAACTTTTTAGTCATTAAGCTGGATCTATTTTTAACAACATCGGGGCTCCAGCCTCCCGGCAAGCACAAAAACTACTTATTTAATGATTGAGCACTACTTATTGGTCTGGTTTTGTACTCAAAAAATGGATTAACGCCAAATATGACGTGAATCTATTTTTCGAGTGCAAAAACCGATCAAAAAGTTGAGTATATGTATTAAATAAATAGGTAGTGTAAGTGCTTTCCGAGTGCTTTCTTTCAAAATATAAAAAAGAGATCCAGTTTAGTTATTAACAATTTAAATCAATTAGCGTCGCTAGTGTGCCCTACCCGTCGCCTTAAGGTGACGGGTAGGGCACACTAGCCACGCCAATCAATTTTAACTTTTAGCTACTAAACCGGATCTATTTTTAACAATTTCGAGGTTACAACCTACAATAAAATAAAAAATCTTTAAACCAGTTTTATTCAAAGTTACAAAGTAATTCATAATTACCCAAATTGACTGTAATCATTTTGTTTAAATTCAGAACCAATATGTATCTGTTATAAATTTATATATTTCAATCGATAATTTATGTGTAAACAATCACAATTCTAAAATATTCTTATGATAATAATATTCAATTGAATAAGGCTTCATCAATATTAAATTTTATTGGATATAATTATGTATTAAGATAATAATAATTAGCCATTATTGTACCTACTTCCAATGACATGACTCGGTAGGTATATGTGGTACGCCACGTGTAGGTACTCTCAGCGCTTAAGCTGAAAATCAGTGTTTTGCACTCCGACTGTGTCTCTGAACAAAAACTCCACTGAGCTTTGGCCCACTTGCACTGCTGCTGCACACATGCAGAAAATTTAGGAAAGGGTTTCTCTCTTTATTTTACAGGGTATTTTTATTTCAATGTTTAAAATGTTGTATATACATGTGTGTCCTTTGATACAATAAATTAATTTATCTATCTATGTACAGTAGTAAAATTGCGGAAATTCCAACCCGCATTGGAGTCAGTGAACCACTCACTCTAGTTATCGCCAAACCATAATAAGTAGGTGATCAGGTAGGTACCGATCTGCTGCACAAAATACTTTTTATATTTCAATAACCCTTAGATGATATCGGTGGTGTGAAAATGACACAGATGCGTTGCCGGCTCTTAAGGGAGGAATAAGCTCTTTTCTTGAAGGTCACCAGGTCGTATCTGTTCGGAAACACCATCCTTCGTAGCTGATTCCATAGTTTTACTACGCGCGGTAGGAAGTGGCATGAGAATCTCACTGTAGTGGAATAAAACCCAATGAAATACTGCATAATAATAATAATCATTTATTTCAGAAAACAAGGTTCCATATATTAATAACATTTATGTGATAGGTGGCAGTGGACCAGACGGATCACCTGATGGTAAGCGATTGCCTCCGCCCATAGACACCCGCGACACCAGGTGGAGTCACAAGTGCGATGCCTACCTTTAAACCCCCTTTCCCCCTGGATCTGGCTTCCGGTACCCTCACTCACGCAGCGAAACACAGCACAGTGCTGCTTCACGCCGGTTTTCTGTGAGACCGTGGTATCACTCCGGTCGAGCCGGCCCATTAATGCCGAAGCGTGGCTCCCCCACGGTCAAGGATAATGACGATTGGTGATCATCACATTGATCACATACCCGAGCTAACTATGTTCGAAAAATTCGAATCATACAATTAGCTCGACCCGGGGGAATCGAAACCCCCCGAGATCTAAACCACTAGACCAGCAGGGCGATACTAATTACCTATCACCCAGCCGAACCTAGGACTCTGCTAACACAAACCGGTCCCAACCACTGGACCGACTTTCCAAACTAGTCTGGCAAAAAGTGAAAGTGAGTTTGTCACTCGATCCACCCCAGTTACGACAAAATACTTAATTGAACAATACGCAGCCATTCACCTCGATCGGCGAACGTGTTTGAATAATCTTATCTGGTTATGTCATTTATAAATTGAATCTGGCTTCGGGTTGTGCAACTTACGCAAGTGAAGCTGACCAAAACAATTGACATTGGCGGAAGCACGCATGCGGCCCGCGGCAAAATTTGATACCTATTCCTTGTGTCTTTATCATCAAAGCTCAAACTTTAATGTTGACGTGGGAGAGCCACACTTCAGCATGAAAACCGGTGTGAAGCAGCACTGTGCTGTGTTTCGCTGCGCGAGTGAGGGAACCGGAGGCCCAATCCGGGGGAAAGAGAGGGGTTTTCTAAAGGTTAGCAACTTGTGACACCACTGGTGTCGCGGGTTACCATCAGGTGATCCGTCTGCTAGTCTGCCACCTATCACATAAAAAAAACAGCAGATGTCATCCATCATAGCATCCAATAGCATCATAGCATAGACTTAGGGAAGAGGATCCCACAAACCAATAAGTGAACAACTTTAGGATGCCACTGTGGATGACCGCTGTGCGCTGCAAACTGCAAAGAGAAACTGAATAATAAGTAGGTAGTATAGCTGTCTGAAAAGGGTTGGTAGGTTTTTTTTTAAAAACGATAATATAGTTTATATCAGTTTCTAAATATTTTTTTTACGATTCCATTGATGACCCCTTCTAGTAATTGCAAATAGCAACTGTAACTGTAGGAGCCACTCTTCCTTAACAAACATTTTCAATTTTAAACTTTTATGAAAAGATAACTACTTACATAATATTTAATAACAAAAGGAAAACGATGTTGTGTGTATTTGTGTGTGTGTGTAATCACCGCTGCCCATCAACATCCGATCAGACGAGTCGCTGATGCGTTGGCGGCCTTTTAGAAAGGAGTGGGTACGTTCGTCCCTTGAACGTCTCCATAAGTCGCTGCGAAAGTCAGACCTAATACCAGAATTGCCAGGTCCAGGATACAGTATATCCAGGATCATGTTAGCGTAACGTAGGTACATCTAGAATATTTTTTAGAGCTAGAACGAAGTTTTAGAACAAAATTAATAAAGGAGACTTATCGCTAACACCTACAAAAACAAAATAGCAAAAACCCATTATTTGAAGTTTTACCATAATATGTTGTGTGGATCATTTTATTGACGAATTTTCCTGTTTTGATTATTATAAATCAAATACCGTGTTTAACTTTGCCAAACCGTTAGTTACCTAACGTGCACTTAAAATGTTCATTAACTTAATTATGGAAAGTCTTTATGCGTATTGAAATAGGTGTTAATATTTTTTCTTAAGTAACCATTAAAGTCGTCGTTAACTAACCAGTAAATTTAACGTCTCTGAGTGCGGCAGTAAGAATTTCCTGTCATATTTTTGGTCCGACCCGGGGATCGAACCCAGGACCTCTTGCGCAGCCGTCACTTCAAAGAGCAACCCACTCACCACTGCGCTACCGAGGCAGTCCTGCCTAGTATGTTATTTTATGTAATGTATGTTAACTATGACTATTTTACAGCAGTAAACAAATGGCGGAAGGTATTTACTTTAAAAAATAAATAAACCTGTTTATTTTTGGCAAAATAATTGACCCACTTCCTACATCAACTGAAATCGAACCACAAAAACCAATCGGCACAAGGATGTTGGAAAAAAACTGTCGCGGTTTTACCTTAATAATAATTGCGCCACTATTTATGATGATAACTGACTCAGAGATAATTTCTGGGACTGGGGGATTTTATGGAATTATTTTACATGTTTTAAGGTAAAGCTGTCCTGTGTTCTACTTAAAGAATTTTAGTACATCAGAATAGTTCATTGAAGTCCTGATATAGAAGCTTTTTGTTAGGGACTTAGTTATATTTTGATCTTATAAGATACAGTACTTTCTGATACAATTTGTATAAAGGCCTGAGAGGATTACATACCTCGTATCTATCCAAAATGAAACCAGAATTTTATTATTGCATCATAAAACCATAATTATCTACTCACACATTATCTTATTGTAGTTAAGAGGTTGACCTCCACGGTCACTTGAAGATTAAATAAAACATGATAAAAACTCACAAAGATGTTTTTACAACATTTATTTAATATATTTTTAAATATTTGTCTTGTTATATTATCACATTTATTACATTCATATATTTTTCATCACAATACAGACACAGTATTCAATACATTTTCACTTCTAAGTATATGAGATTTGTTCCCTTATTGTCTGATAAATACTTATTACTTAAACATTAAAAGCATATTAGTGGTTTCCAAAATGCTTTTATAAACAATAATTTAATTATTGTGCAATAAGTACAACGGAAATCCAAATATATATCACACAATTTCAAATATAGGTACATTTTATATTAATGCAACTTGGATATCTAAGATTTGAATAGTGGCTACATAAAGGCCATTCTCCCTTGTACATTATTATATCTAAAAACCACTTATTAATCATTTTTAAGGAGGAATGAGCTAAATCAAATTTGAGCATTAGGCACTCCAATAATTACATAACAATTAAAGATTTGATGCATTTAGTTTTAAATGTATTACTTAATAATTAAATTAACCAACAAGCTGAAATACCTACAACTCAAATATTATATTTTGGCAAGATCTATTGAACAATCAGATTAGTAACATTGTCCTTTGTAACAAGTTCAACCAGACTTCCGCTCGGTGGACGTTCTGTCCCCTTCATCCACTTATCGAACAGCTGGGCTACAAAGTTCAGCGGTGTCCAAGTACCGAAGTCAGCTTTTGGCATCCATTTTCTATTCATTTCAGTGTCCAAAGTTATAGGTAGAATAGCTACTGCTAATGAGTTCTCAGGGAGTCCAGAATCCTTGGCCCCAAGAGACTTAGTGAGTTGATGTACAGCTGCCTTGGCGAGACCGTACCCGATCATGCCAGGTGTTCCTTCGAGAGCAGCTTTAGCGCCGGTCAAGGCGACTATACCTCCAGGGGATAAGTACTTTGACGCAACAGTAGCGGCAATGGTCGAGCTCCACACGGACTGCCGCCACATGAGGTCGGCCTGCTTGCTGAGGTCCTTGGCGGCGTTTCCGCCTGCCCAGCCGCCGGCAACGCAAATCACAGCGTTCACTTTCTCACCTTGCAGCGCTGTGGCGAGTTCGTTCACCACATGTTCCTCTTGCTGGACCCACGAGGCATCCTTTGGCACAGTGATATTCACATCCGCGCTCTCGTTCGCGTTCAAATCGATGCTCGCGACCCAAAAGTTTGCCGACTTGAAATAGTTAACGCACGAAGCCCCGAGCGCCCCGCGCCCTCCGTAAACGACGACTCTTCCGCTGGCCATTATCACGTCTTGCTACTGTCGCTTTTCAGAGCTAACTGGCGATTGTTGGGCCTACTAGCGAAGGCGATTGGCACTGGACGCAAACACGTTATCTTTTGCGGTAACCTCGACAATCACTTTTTGCTCCGCGCAAAGACACAAAACGCAGCTCGTTGAGGCTAAAATCCGAAGAGTACAGAGACTATTGTCCCACGGAACGTAATTAATTTGATAATGAGTTTCTTATACACAATCGTGTAGTTATTTGCAAAACGCGATTTATTGATCCGCAAATCTGCTGCAACAAGTCGGTCAATGACACTTCTCTGACATGATGACATAGAAACTGACATGTGACTGACATTAGTTGCGTTTCGTTACAGCAACAGTTTATTCTCGATTTAAGATGTTGGGATTTTTGATTTTTTTTTCAAATGATTAAATCCAGCTTATTAATTACACAAGTCAACAAGAAAACACGACCTGAATAAAAATATGATAAATATGAACAATAATAAATATGATAGCTTAATATGCTGAATCTAGATCTGTTATTAGAATTTTCATATCACGTCAAGTTATTAAGTTACAGAGGGTTGAAAATCTGAAAAGTGGCACTTAGTGTTTTTTTGGGATTTATTTAAATATGTATCAATTGGGATGTAACAAATTTCAATAGATATTTTGAATATAAAAACCCCAAATTATGACATGCTTTTTAATTTATAATTTTACCTGATTTCCCTGCAACGCTACAGCCAATTAAGCTAACTTATGTTTTTTCCATTACAAGAATTACCTAAGTGATGATTTGTATGCGCTATAAGTACACGGATGTTGATATAAATATTACTCATATATAGATTAAAGACTACAAAATAAATCTTATTGATATATATAATTGAGAAAATGAGCTTTACTGATATGCCGAAAACATGTTTTTAAAGTGCTTGTACTTGTTTTGAAATTGCCAGTGAAAAAGAACCTAAAACCAAATTTTGAGATATTTGACTCTCTATAAATCAAATACTAGACGAGGTATCAAAATTTTGAAAACAGATTCATTATCAGAGAGTGCAATTTAGTAAAATTATGGACCTGTTATATGTTACGAAAAAAATTTGTTGACTAGTGTTATCATTATCTTACTCTATGAGTAAAACATAGAGCAAGGTAATTATTATACTCTGGAGTAAAAGTATAAGCCAGAGTATTAAGAGATAAGTACCTATTGGATTAGAGTCCGCACCACGAAGAAATCCCGTGAAAAGCGCGCTTGAATCGCCATCAACATTCTTTGAGGATATATACTCAAAGTCAACATTCAAATTTGAGCTAATATGGTCATAAACGCAAGGAATCTATTTACCACAGAATACCTACCTTATATAATCTGAGTGAGACTACTTCCTTAAGACTTAGGGACCTTTAAGAGATGAGCGTAGGTACTCTTTTTTTCAAAAGGCCGGCAACACGTTAGCGATCTCTCTGATTTCGCTAATATTCATGGGCATGAAAAATTACTTTCCATCAGGCAGTCGCACTGTCGCATTGCACAGTGAATTGTTTAGTGCTGTACATCGACCGTCGACCGTACCTAGTTATGTACGGACAGCCACACATCAAGTCGAACAATAATGTTTATGTTCATGACATCAAAGGTGACGGGTAGGGCACACAAGCGAAGCTAATCGATTTCAATTTTTAGCTACTAAACCGGATCTATTTTAAACAATTTCGGGGTTACAACCTTTCGGCATACACTCTATTTATTAAATAACCATGCGCGTATATACGTTGGGTCCGTTTTTGTACGCGAAAAATTGACGCACGCCAAAAGTGGCCGCTTTTGGCGGTAATTCACATTTCGAGTGCAAAAGCAAACCCAAAAGTTTAGTGTAAGTATTTAATAAACATTATAAGTGTTTGCCGACAGGTTGTAATCCCGAAATTGTTTACAATAGATCTGGTTTAGTAGCTAAAAATTAAAATCGATTGGCGTCGCTAGTTGACCCTACCCGTCGCCTTAAGTGATTCCCCGTGACTTCATGGCACGGCCATTGAAGTAATGGGCACGGCTGACCTACGTAACTTAGTTATTTGCTGTCATTATGTAGGCTAATCTGGGGCCTAGATTTACCTACATAATTATGGGCTGAATGGGCTAGCCTAGAGCGGCAGAATAAGGCGGCAAAATCCGGCGGCTCTGCTTTCGAATCGTTGACAGTGTGCGATGCAAGAATCTTTACGCAACTTACTTACATTCGTTTTCTTTCTAGGCGCTAGACTTGAGCCTCTACACTATCGAAATCGCCAAATTAAATCAAAGGTCTCGACTAAGTTGGGTAGTAGTTACTAGTAATGTCTCTAAATCCTCGCAAGCGCAAAGGGTGAGGTGTAATTTTGTTCAAAGTAAAGAACTTGGGCGTTTCATGAACATGAACGAAAGTCATTCAGGAACCCCCTCACTGCATAATAATTTGATTCAGCGTGAGAAAGTTTTCGAAACTCACACGAAGGCCCTTGGTCCACTGATCTCTAAACTCTCACCTGATCTCATTGTAACCTTATAAAATATACCTATTCGATCTGTAAAATAACTACATAGATATAATTTAATAAATAATATTAGTCAATACAACATGTGCGGATAAAGAATGGGATCAGAAATGGCGGCGTATCTCGCACCCGGGGTGCGAGTATAGACGCAAATAGTGTGAGAGCGAGAAGTGAATAGATACGCCGCCATTTCTGATCCCATTCTTTATCCGCACAGGTAGTACATAATTCGATGTAATTATAAGTATTTTGTTAATTTTAGATTTAAAATGTAATATTTTAGGACTACAGAATTTTGTCATACCAACACCATTTGCGCGCCTGCTGGGAGGCTGAATACCGTGACTCTGATAGGTACTTTTTATACCATCTATGTATCAAATGTGTATTATGCAAATAAATAATGTTTCTGTTTCTGGTTACACCTAACTTAATTATTAGTATGTGCGGATACTTTGTGCAAGTGGGTAAATATATCTAATGGGTAAAATAAAACAAAAGAGCTGTGTTATTATTTATTATTATTCACTTATATTAATCAGATTATGTACCTAGAATAATAGGCATAAAATACCTCAATGAATAATACAATCCCTACCTAGTCTAATATCGATTACTTATTCAGAAAGAATTCAAACAATAATATCATTTGCAAGAATAAAAAACCTTTAGCTTTTAGTTTTACTATAATCTTTCTTCTTTAACTAACCAGCTTTTTTGTCATTAAAATGGAAGGTTGATAAAGGTGATCATCATAAACACAATCATGAAATTCAATAAAAAATATATTATCAATGTAAGTAAATTTTCCTTAGACATAGTATTAATGCATAATAAGGACACAAAACAAAATAGTGAGATGGAAAGCTACCTACTTTTAAGGAGCACCACTTTGAGACAGAGCCTATGGTCTAGGTAGGATAACACTAATACAAAATGTAATGATGACCAAATAATAAATTATCTTACGAGTATAGTTGTTAAGGGTACCCACTTTGTAATACTAAATTATAATTAAGTATTACTGTTACTAAAGTATATTTAATTATTACTGTTTTAAATCATTACTCATGTAAGTGACTTTACAGTTTTTAATGGGAAATAAATTATCTTTAAACCTTAAGGGTAAACAGTTCTCTTAATTCATGTTAATTAGAAAGTGATTAAGTAACTACTACTAGAGATTCTTATTTAGGCAGAGCTAGCTACCTGAGCATAAAAAGTACTATCTACCTGTAGGTAAGTAGATAAGTAGGTACTTTTGATGCTAACTGATAGGTACCATGCAATTGGCTAAAAAACTAAATACAAAAAAAACAAGTAATATAAGTAATATAAAAGTACAAAATAATAAAAAATAACCTAAGGTACGTACGTATCTGTCAAAGGTAAACTGTCAAATTTCTTGATTTGATTCTCACCTTAATATCAAACATGTTCGGTTCAATATCAATTGGCGATTTTTGACAGATTGTAGTAATCTGGTGTGTGTGTCTGTGTGTACAATAAGACAATGTAATCCGCCTCGGCAGGTGATTTGATTCTTGTCAGAGATGCAATGACCTAAATTGGACCTACCTACTCTGAGTAAAAAAATCCGCAAACGAATGTAAACTTTATTTCTGAGATTCAAACTCATCATCATCATCCTCATTTCAGCCAATAGACGTCCACTGCTGGATATAGGTCTCCCCCAATGACCACTTACTAACCATAGGGGGGTTTGGGCCTACGCCCACCACGCTGGCCCAGTGCGGGTTGGTGGGGAACGCCATAGCATCTTCTGTTGTGCTGCAGGGTGTGCCACATGCAGGTGAGGTTGACTTAGGCCCCGTTAGATGTTGGGCGGGACCCCTTACACCCCTCTAGAGATAGAGAGAGATTCTAACTGATAAACTTCAAACAAATAAGAAATTTTAACATTTTATTATAAGATTCGATCCATATCTACTAGGTATGTAGTCTTCGGAGACGGTATCAATCGTACTTTATTCCCATAAGTTGAAAAATTCCCAAGCATAATTTTGAAAACTGCGTAACCTTAAAAGGAATTTGAACTTTTGAAAATGAAAACAAGACTTGTTCATTGACTAGGATTTAGTACCTTCATCATGAGTATCTAATTTACTGCCTTGGTGGCGCAGTGACATGTCTAGTTAGTGGGTCGAATATTTAGGTCGTCTATGTAGTACATACTATGTACCATCGATACGAAGAAAAGGGAATAGAGAGAGCCCTTGTTTTTATGCGCAAACAAGTGTGTGTGTACACTTATGCATTATAATTTATAATACATTCTGTATACGCGGCTGATCATTTAGATCGGCCGAATCGGTAGAAGGAATTAATTATTACTACCTAAAAAGACAACATTTTTTTAGTTGGAAAAGTTTTTTTGGCATCGGTCTATGAAAACTCGTCGCTCTATTATATGCGACAAGTCGGTGAAAATGATCAGTCCAACAATAAAAGTAGGGAGGAACGATCATACTCGTAAGCCAGAAATATTAGAAACAGCCATGGCAATGGCTGCCGTCTGAATATCCATCGTGTACAGCACGCTGATGACGACATTGAGGCTGATGCTCAGCAACTTGAACGCCACGGTCGTGTCGTTAAGGATCTCTGCCCTGCGTATGTAATCGAGTTGGGTGTTGATGTTGATGCTGCCCAGGGCGACTGCCACTATGGCCGAGACCACCTAAATAAAAAAGAAAAAAACAAAAATAAACAAAAGAAAAAAAACAAAATGTAAAAAAACAAAATGTAAGTAGCAAAAAAAGAAAAAAACAAAGTGCTAATTTTTTCGAAAGGTATCTTCTTAATTTTATAGAACTTTAAATACTTTTGGAGACGACTAGGTACCTACCCACGAACTGGTTATTAATCTAATAAGAGATCGAATGAAAAATGTTGTATTAAAAATTAAATAACTAATAAGTACAATAAGTACTTTAAATAATACTTAGAAAATAGAAAATAAAACATTTCCACCTTATTCTAAATCACGATCTAAAGTTATTACCGTACTAAATGTCATGTCATCTCGTTCCAGTAAGCAATGTTAAAAGGGGCTCGCACGAATTTTGTTCCTAAGTTCGCGATTTGTAATAAGGGGATTTAATTTTATATTTAGTCTTAAATAATCACCTACCTATGTAGATTATTTTATTAGGTACATACTGGCACATATCTGTGATGGCACGATATGCCTACGCAGTTTTAATATCTACTACAGGGTTATTCTGACACCCCGATTTGCCAGTATCGGGGCGACTCTCTCAAAGAAACATGGGTCGAAATCATTTTAACAAGTCTCCTGGTGGATTTAGTATTTGAGATTAATTATTTTAAATTATTTATCATCTTTCTTTTATTCTATATAAGGAGCCCCATAGCCAATATTACTATGAGCTAGAAACCAAACGACCCAAAAAACATTTTCATCGATGTGGGTGATGGCAGCTGAGCATGACCTGTGTTGTGCCTATGGTCCTGACATGTCTTAGGCGGCTTTGTAGTGGTTTCAGAATAACCCTGTGCTTACACTTTCTTAATATCCATAACTCCTTCATTTCACGACTTAGACTGCATAACAAACCAATCATAAAAGTTAGAAGTGACATTTTTGAGCCAATCTTTTTCGGAGAGCGCGGGGTCCAGGCCAAAAGTCATTTTAATGACGTCACAGAAGACCACGCCCGTCATGAGGCCTACAGACGTGTGGTACAACCAGCTAGAGATCTTCTTTTGTGACTCGCTGGTGTCGGTGTTCAAGAATGTCATGATGATCGCCAGGACTCCCGCGCTCGCCTGGACAAAAGATGATCATGAATATAGTTACAAATTCTTTTTATCAACGGTTTTTACATTTTTTAGATCGAACAAAGTTCACACGACGATATTGAGAGAACTACTTAGGCACGGTCAGTATCAATAGTAGCTTAACACTTTGGACCATGTCGAAGTAATATTTTTACGTACCCCTAAGAAACTGAATATAATAGGCAGAACAGTAACTTTGACATGGTACTAAAGTGTTAAGCTACTTTTGATGCTGACCATACAACCAAAGCAATTTATGACAACGCTCACCAATTGTGTTTTTTTGAATGAAGACATCTGAAGAGATTAGTTAAACTTAGGTAACGTTTTTTTTTCTTTTTCTCTTTTAAGTAAGTTAACTAATTAAAAAAAAGCTATTCAGAATCAATCATCATGTCTGCTTATTTTAGCATTACATTAGAAATCAAGCAAGTCAAGGCAATTTCAGTTATCTATGTACTGAGTGAAACAGTAAATTGTAAGTACTCATAGCTATTTTGTTACGCAACATTGAAGATCGTAGGTGGTTAGCATGAATCTAGAGGTCTGAAAAATGTATCCTCATTATTTTAATTGTTCTAATTAGATGTTGTTAATAATACCCCTGGCGCTGAAGTGACCAAAGCAAAGGTAATTGTCATTGATTACCGGCATGCGATGGCGTTAGTGATTAACTATTAGTACCTATTGTGTGTTAAAATAGTAGTAGAACATACATAGTACAATACATATACAGGGTGTATCTGTGAATATTTCATCATCATCATCATCATCGTCAGCCCATTTAAGTCCCCACTGCTGGGACACGGGCCTCCCTCAATCACATGAGGGGTAATAGCCATACTCACCACGCTTGGCAGACGGGTTGGCGAGGGTTTAGATATAAATGCAGAGTTTCCTTCTCTGGGTGCTGATGATCATGCCAGCAGCTTTACCTTAGTCGCCTTTTACGACACCTCGGTAAGAGTGAGGGTGGCCTATTCTACTCTGCCGGGACCACACGGCAAAATAGTAGTAGAACATAATAATAATAATAACATAGTACAATACATATACAGGGTGTATCTGTGAACATTTACAATCCCTTTAATCATGTGTTCTACTAACCATTATGAACAAACATTTGTTCTATCACTTTTGGAAATTCGCATGAAAAAATTTCAACTTTTCATACAAAGTCGGTCACGTGACTTGGTCATTTTGTATGGGGAGTCGAAAACAATTTTCGACTGAATTTCGAAAAGTCATAGAACAAAATATTGCTCAGAATGGTTGGTAGAACACGTGGTTAAAGGGATGTAAATGTTCACAGATACACCCTGTATAGTACATAGTACATGCATAATAGTTATGTAATAGGGTTCTTCCCGTTTAATTATATTAAGTAATTAATAGAGTGAAAGAGCCAGGCTTCGGCATGAATGGGCCGGCTCGACTGGAGTGATACCACGGCTTCAAAGAAAACCGGCGTGAAGCAGCACTGTGCTGTGTTTCGCGGCGCGTGTGAGGGTACCGGAGGCCCAATTCGGGGGAAAGGGGGAATTAAAGGTTGGCAGCGCACTTGTGACTACACTGGTGTCACGAGTGTCCATGGGCGGCGGCAATCGCTTACCATCAGGTGATCCGTCTGCTCGTCAGCCACCTATCACATAATAAATAAATAGTGTCACGTGTTCATGTAATTCCTTGTGACTAGCAAACAAATAAATAATCAAATCGTGGCTAAAAGTGTGACGGGAGATCGTAGTACGAATCCATGGACGCACCTTCAGATTTTTCAAATCTACTGTTAAATAGAGCCCGACAAAGCCCTGGTAATCAATAATATATTTGGAATTATGTCTCTTTGTTACTTACTTAGTATACATATCTCCTTATGTAGCTAGTATCTTAGCTACATAAGGAGATATGAATACTTAGCTCTGTATGTACAAGTGTACCTATATACATACAGGGTGTATCTGTAAACATTTACATCCCTTTAACCACGTGTTCTACTAACCATTATGAACAACATTTAATGTTCTATCGCTTTGGAAATTCGCATGAAAAAAAAATCAACTTTTCATACACGACAACTTTTCATGACGACCCGTTTGGGAACAGTGGGTAGTGAACGCTGCCTTTGGTCCAAGGGTTGCAGTATGGGGAGTCGAAAACAATTTTCGACGAATTTCGAAACGTCATAGAACAAAATATTGCTCAGAATGGTTGGTAGAACACGTGGTTAAAGGGATGTTAATGTTCACAGATACATCCTGTATAGTACATAGTACATGCATAATAGTTATGTAATAGGGTTCTTCCCGTTTAATTATATTAAGTAATTAATAGAGTGAAAGAGCCAGACTTCGGCATGAATGGGCCGGCTCGACTGGAGTGATACCATGGCTTCAAAGAAAACCGGCGTGAAGCAGCACTGTGCTGTGTTTCGCGGCGCGAGTGAGGGTACCGGAGGCCCAATTCGGGGGAAAGGGGGATTTAAAAGTAGGCAGCGCACTTGTGACTGCACTGGTGTCACGAGTGTCCATGGGCGGCGGCAATCGCTTACCATCAGGTGATCCGTCTGCTCGTCAGCCACCTATCACATAATAAATAAATAGTGTCACGTGTTCATTTAATTCCTTGTGACTAGCAAACAAATAAATAATCAAATCGTGGCTAAAAGTGTGACGGGAGATCGTAGTACGAATCCATGGACGCACCTTCAGATTTTTCAAATCTACTGTTAAATAGAGCCTGACAAAGCCCTGGTAATCAATAATATATTTGGAATTATGTCTCTTTGTTACTTACTAAGATACATAAGGAGATATGAATACTTAGCTCTGTATGTACAAGTGTACCTATATACATACATACAGGGTGTATCTGTAAACATTTACATCCCTTTAACCACGTGTTCTACTAACCATTATGAACAACATTTAATGTTCTATCGCTTTGGAAATTCGCATGAAAAAAAAACAACTTTTCATACACGACAACTTTTCATGACGACCCGTTTGGAACAGTGGTAGTGAACGCTGCCTTTGGTCCAAGGGTTGCAGGTTCGATCGCCGCACAGTACAAACATTTGTGTGCATGAACATGTCTGTTTGTATTGGTATACGTATAATACATAGGAAACATCCTATGTATTATACGTATGTATTTACAAAAGAAAAGTATTATATGTATTTATTTGTAATCCCACTGTTGTTTCTGATATCCGTAACACAGGGTGCTTGAGCTACCTATCTCGGATTCAGATCAATGTAATGTTGTGAAATATTTATTTATTTATACAAAGTCGGTCACGTGACTTGGTCATTGTGTATGGGGAGTAAAAAAAATATTCGATGAATTTCGAAAAGTTGTTCAGAATGGTCACGGTGGACGCCCTGTTGGTCTATTGGTTTAAGTACCGGGCCGTGATCTCGGGGTCCTGGGTTCGATTCCTGGGTCGAGCAAAAAGTGTGTTACGAATTTTTCGAACATAGCTCGGGTTTGTGATCACCAATCCGTATTAGGCAAGCGCGGTGACTAAGTCTAATCCCATCATAATAGCGATGACTTGATTTCTACGATGGAGGCCTTTGCCCTGCAGTGGGACAATTATAGGCTGATACTTTACTTTACTTTTTTCAGAATGGTTGGTAGAACACGTGGCTAAAGGGATGTAAATGTTCACAGATACACCCTGTATACATACATATGGGGTAGGCGTCTAATTTAAAAGTTCCTACTTACAATATTCTTAAAGACGTCACGTAGGTACATTTTGGCTTATTAATCAATTATTTACAAATTTAAATTTATTATCCTTTAAAGTTTATTTAGATCAGCCTTTGATAAACTAATTGTTATTACCTGTATCTACATAGGTATATTATAATATAATCTATCCTATTTATAATTTAGTAATACATTTTTCATGTTGTGGGGATATCAGAGTACCTGGGTACTCTGACCCCACATCATGATTATCATTACAATTGAGTGTTTTTGACTTTGTGCTTGGTAAGTCTTAATATTGCGTTTGGTGGGTATATTACATTTTACGATGCAGTAACGTTGCCAGCTCTCAAGTATTCATTATTTATGTATCTCAATCGTTCCAATATCAAAGGGCTGTTCGAATATTCAATTCCAAACGCGGAAATAACGATGTTGATAACCGAAATGACGAAAATGAAAATGACAATGACGTCATTGAGAATGACTGCCGAGGGCTGGTCTGCGTGGTCATTCAGGTCCATTCCGCCAATGACGACGAATAGCAGCCCGACCATTAGCTAAAACAATTAAGGACAAATTTTGAATGACTCGAATATGTTACATACCCCATGCTGCCAGTACCCACCTAGGTAAGAAATTTGTTAAAGTTACCTTAACTAGAGCAATGCGACTAAACTATCGTTTATTATTCACGATAGTTCACAAGTAGTCTATAATTTTGTCCGTAGTACGTTATTGAACCAATCAAAAAATTTCATGTGACATTATCAAAAGAACGACGTTACAAAGGTTTTTCTAATGGTAACTACTAAGGTAGGCAGATACATCATCATCGTCATCCCATTTAAGTCCCCACTGCTGGGGCACGGGCCTCCCTCAATCACATGAGGGGTAATTGCCATACTCACCACGCTTGGCAGACGGGTTGGCGAGGGTTTAGATATAAATGCAGAGTTTTCCTTCTGTGGGTGCTGATGATCATGCCAGCAGCTTTACCTTAGTCGCCTTTTACGACACCTCGGTAAGAGTGAGGGTGGCCTATTCTACTCTGCCGGGGACCACACGGCCACACACATGATACATGCACCCACACAATAGAGAGGCAAATTTAACGTACAGAAAACTAGAACTAGAAATTATGAATTGAGGAAATTTGACTGTACCTCTGAACATGTGGACCTTACATTATCAAGAAATTTAGAGAAAAAACAAGAACTCAGTCCCTCCAAGTATGTCTGAATCGACGAAATCACATTTTCAATTATAATCTAATTCTAAGTATCTCGCCAGCGAGGAGTCGAAGGCGGACACCATAACGTTGAGGACAGTGACAACGAACGCCGCAGCCGTCGTGAGGTAGTTGATGCTCAGCGCCGAGTCCCGGTGCTGGGGCTCGTGGAAGCGGCAGTCGCGGAGCAGGTTCAGCGACAGGAGGATCAGCCCCATCGCCACCTTCGTCATAAGGCCCAGATCAGCTGACTCATGTAGATGAGATCATCAGCCCCATTCTCTGCTGGACATAGACCTCTCCAATATTCGCCCGTTAGATAGATCCTCATCGTCATCATCATCATCGTCAGCCCATTTAAGTCCCCACTGCTGGGGCACGGGCCTCCCTCAATCTCATGAGGGGTAATTGCCATACTCACCACGCTTGGCAGACGGGTTGGCGAGGGCATACGGGATAGATCCTCAGCTACTCGCATTCAGCTCCTGCCAGCTATCTTGCACAAATTGTCATCCAACGCGGGTTACGTCGAGCTCTTCACCAAACTACTGGGGCGCTGGAGTTTAGGTATACCGCCTAAGCCCCAGTGCCAGAGAGGGTAGGGGACATGAGGACGGGTTCAAGAATCATACTTAACGTCCCTCCCCAGGCGGAAGGCCCTGTTAAGAAGGCTTACCTACTTACACAGCGGGCCTAACACAAATCGTCATCCACCTAACCTAAGGGCGTCTTACACTATGGAAGATTTACCGAGACGCGGTCTCCACTCCAAAACTCGTTTACCCAAATGGCCAGGTAGATCAGCTGACCACTTTCCTATACCTAGTCCCACGTGACAGAGCTTTATCGATTAAATTACATCGCATCTCTTGCTCCACACTTTTAATATTATCCTGGGCAAGCTCACCACAATGCATATTCAGCACTTTGGTTTCTTCGTCGTCGTCTTGCTTTGAGTAAATAGATAGTAGATTTATTTACCTTGGCAACCTTCTACGGCGTTACCTACCTTCACATGTAGGTAATGAGAATTTTCCTTGTAGGTAATTATGTCCTTTGTTTTCCTAAATTTTCTATAAACAATCAATGACAAGGTTGACCATGAAAGCTTTTCCGTATTAAATAAAATATGGAAAGGCTATAGAAGATACATAGCGGAGGTCTCTTGGATATCAAAAGCGAGAATTTAAATAGATGGAGGGTCGAAACTGGCGTCCAACCATCAGAACGGAAAGAGGACACTCAAAGGAGAATGAAAGCTATGAGTGAGATAAGCCTTGGTTCTGATGAGATACCTGTAGAACTCATACTAGCAGATTCTGAAACACATCTGCTGGGTTTCCTACAGGTCAACCTGCACCTCATCTGCAGTAAGTATCTACCTACAAAGAGATGAATGTGAGAACCACCGTGCTTGGACCCGCCTTCAGGACATACTTAAGCTAGGAGGTGTTAGCGGGGACGTGTTCTATGTATGAGAGCTGAGAAACCTGCAGATCCTCACACCTGATGGAAATGAGGACAACCAGCAGCGTGTAAAAGTCGTGCTTGAGTCCAATTTGCAGAACGTACTTCAGCTGGGTAGTGTTACAGATCCTCACCTGCAGAACAATGGAGATGGATATGAGGACAACCAGCAGCGTGTAGAAATCGTGCTTGGGGCCGACCTGCAGGACATACTTAAGCTGGGACGCGTTGGAGGTCAGCAGGGCGATAGTCCAGCATGCCCTGAGCCACAGTCTTCTTCGTCGCATACTTGTTCGCGTCCAGAGTTTTGACCTGGAAAAAGAATTATTAAATTTTGTAGCAACTTATTTGGATGGTTGCTTAACTATCTGGGACTGGACGGCGATTGTGAGCGCCGCCGCGAGACAGAGGGATATGCTAGTCGAAGAGGCGCTTTAAGAAGAATTTATTGATCTGAATTTAACTACCACTATGATCTCAGTTTTAGTAGGGTCATAGGGTAAGGCTCCTTTAAAGCATCCCGAGCTTCGAATCGCCAGCTAGGAACCCAACCGATATTTAATTTTTAACAATAAAAACATGAACGCAACAATAAACACTGCACGGACCGTAGATACACACACGGAAAGCACCTACAAAGTTGTAATTTATTAAGAGAAAACATCACATTTTACAATGCATCACAGTTCTACACAAATTAAGATACCACAGACGGTAGACACCATTAAACACACATCTAACACAAATGTCTGTTTTGTGAACAAACATTTGTGCTGCTAGAAATCGAACCCGCGAGTGCCCGGGCCCTAAATGCGTGTTAACCGGCGCTTAAACGGGTCGTCCCAATATTAAAACTAGCAATTAAGACATACATTTTTTAATTTTTTTATAATTTTTTTTCAAAAATTAGTGAACTGAAATAATAGTTAGTATATATGTATATACATACTTATTTCTAAAATAAATATCAATATCAAAATAACATTCATTCATTTATTACTTCGTTTGATTCATTCATTTCATTTTTTACTTCGTTTGATTTTTGAGATTCAGATTTTTCTTTCAATTGTTCAACTTCCGATTTTTCTTTCAATTTTTCAGCTGCAGATTTTTCTTTCAATTTTTCAACTTCCGATTTTTCTTTCAATATTTCAACTTTACCAGCATCAGATCCGGTAGTAAAAGTAATCTTTTCCACTGTTACAGTCACTGGACCACTGTCGTCACTTTTCTCCACAATTTGGCCCGACATTTTTCACACACAACTTTTCTCAACAGAACAATGTCGAATTGTCCACTAGGTCGCGTGTAAGAATACACTGACACTGTCGGGAAACTCAAGGAAGCATCGATTCTTTGGTCCAAGGGCATAATGCGTTTAATAATTGCAGATGTAAGTAACATAGATGTCTATCTACTTAGTAACGTCGATGTTGCGAAAGGCAGAGTACCTAACATCGATATATACTCTGTCAAATCTGCGTGCGTATTTATACGAATGTCGCCTGATCACTTTTTCAACCAACCAGACAATTATTCCCGTCACTTAAGGTCCAAACTGAAAATCAGCGCTGCAGCGGTTTCAAGCAGTCGCAGGACATGCTGAGGTTGGACCTTGTTGACCACTTGATTATGTTCATAATGTTTCATGCAACAGGCCACCTACTTATTGTATGTTTGTGGTCAATAATATGTTTTCATCATCGTCAGCCCATTTAAGTCCCCACTGCTGGGGCACGGGCTTCCCTCAATCACAATGAGGGTAATTGCCATACTCACCACGCTTGGCAGACGAGTTGGCGAGGGTTTTGATATAAATGCAGAGTTTTCCTTCTCTGGGTGCTGATGATCATGCCAGCAGCTTTACCTTAGTCGCCTTTTACGACACCTCGGTAAGAGTGAGGGTGGCCTATTCTACTCTGCCGGGACCACACGGCCTATATACTCTGTCAAATTGGCGTGCGCATTTATACGAATGTCGCCTGATCACTTTTTCAACCAACCAGACAATTATTCCCGTCACTTAAGGTCCAAACTGAAAATCAGCGCTGCAGCGGTTTCAAGCAGTCGCAGGACATGCTGAGGTTGGATCTTGTTGACCACTTGATTATGTTCATAATGTTTCATGCAACAGGCCACCTACTTATTATTTGTTCCTTTCTGTCTTATTGTTAACATCTTGTTGTATCTAATTGTATTCGTGTTTGTGGTCAATAAATGTTTTACTTACTTATTTCTATCAAACAATCAGCAGAGGTCAGGGAAAACATGGTGTGGCGATGGCAACACGTTTCGAATAATAATAAATAAATATTTCACAACATCACATACATTGATCTGACTCCGAGATAGGTAGCTCAAGCACCTGTGTTACGGATATCAGAATCAACAGCGTAATCACAAATATATACATATAATACTTTTCTTTTGTAAATACATACTTATAATATATAGATAACGCCCAGACAAACACAAACAGATATGTTCATGCACACAAATGTTTGTACTGTGCGGGGATCGAACCCGCAACCCTTGCACCGGAGGCAGCGTTCACTACCACTGTTCCAAACGGGTCGTCAAATAGTTCGAATAGTTTATAAAATTGTGGAATAATGATACATGATCAATTTAGTTGATCTAGAGTGCTTCCCCCGTAAGGTCAGATGGCTTTGGACATAACTTGGATCTTTCCCAGTTGCGTTGCGTATGCTGAAACGATAGTGAGACTATTAGTCGTTCTCATGGAAAAGATTCATTTTTAAACGTCGTTTTAACCTCTGTGAAGTAAATTAGTGTTACTTTTCTCCATTTTTGTTCATTACATTTTTTTTGAAAAAAATTGGCGTTTTTTGTTTCAAATATTGAAACCTGTAGCATCCAAACAAAGGAGACGCACAGCGCGTGTTTTAACACGCGAGAGGAAAACTCCGATTCAGTCGTAACGTCTGCTTCAAATTATTCTCTATGGTCTATAACACAGTTTTAGCTAAAGCTTATTGAACGTCTATGAATGAAACCCTTAGTTTTAATTTAGTGTCACTCTCTCCATGGCTGTACCATGACCATCACCTAATGTCATCTGTTATTTTGGGATCAAAGGGTGTGTTAGCCGACTCATCGTCATCGATCATTAAACACACCCTAATGATAACGAACTAACTCACGACACACTGACACAGTTTGACAGCTACGATATGTCGCGACGTAGCAAAATGAGTCTGCTTGGACGAAAAAATCCTTTTGTAAAGGAATATTTTTCCAGCTTTTATTGAGATGGACTAATTATACAGTGTGAGTCTTCATAAAGTGCATAGATCAAAATCAGACAAACTACACCCCATTTTATCGACGGAAAAAAAAAATTAAAAAAAAAATTGTATTTTTTATGATTTAAAAAAAAATTTACTCTATTTAAATAAATCGTCATAATTTTTAAACTAAGTGTGTTATCGCAATGGAATAATTTTATGATGGTGTCTAATAACAAGCCGTACCCATAAAGCAAAAATGTCCAAAAAAACTAACCCTAATGTATAATTAAGTGAAACTTGAAAAAAATCTGTATTTTTTTTTTCATTATTTTTGCATTTATTTTACAACTTCAAATATTTTTATTTTATTTTTTCCGTCGATAAAATGGGGTAAAGTTTCCTTAATTTTGATACTTGCACTTTATGAAGACTCACACTGTATAATTAACCTAATCACTATCTAAAATGGTAACGTTTTATTGAAAAGTAGGTATCGTACATATCCCATCCTTAAAAAGCGAAATGAAAACTCGTCAATAGCCATGCTAGTTAGGTACATACACGCTATCACGGAAAGAATCACTTTGATTCTCATTTAAACTACCTTAGATATCACAACTTTAACATCACATTAATTTTGGGCAAACCCAAAAAACGCTCCATACAAATGGCTACTAAGATGTGACGTCACACGACGTATTTTGTATGCATTTCATTTTGAATTTTGTATGGTAGCTATATCAATGTTTTTCGTTATGTCATGGTTCCATTATAATAGTTGGTGCAAATTGTATGGATTATTCATGGTATAATATTTTTTTTAATATTTCATACTTTTTAAAATGGACTTGCCCATGAATCTTTGAATGACGCATAAAAACCGGCTAGACGTTATATTTTTAATTGAGAAGTTTTTTGTCCATCTGGCACATATTGACCTGATATTTTGATAAAATATTGATATTTGTAAAATCTTGAGCTAGTCATATACCTGAAAACGCGATCAATTCACTTGAAAACTAACTCTCGGTTTACCTACGCTCTAAACTTAGTTCCGTTCCTTTGTTTTTTCAAACTAATCCTCATCTTCTTAGGGTGTTATATCCCCGTTGCGACCAAAACTGTCGCTTAGGAGCCCGGGGTACGCTTGGACAATGATCCAGGATTTGGGGAGTCTGGTAATTACAATGAAGCGACTGCCGTCTTTCTTTCGCAACAGGGAAACCAGACCAATTGAAGACGTTTCAGAAACTATCCGAAACGTGTTTCCTTGCGATGTTCACCCGTACCGCCGAGCGAATGGAGGAGAAATACGCATATTGTGGTAAGGTAAGTCACGTCCACATACGTGATACCTTACTACATAGATACCGAAGGCATCTCACTCCTTAGCACGTATTAGTTAGTATATAAGCTGTAGAGTAATTAATAAATAGGTTGATACCACACCGAACACTCGTCTCATTATTATGTATAAGTGGATCATCCCCATCACGACGTAGCGGCGACACATTACCACATGGCGACCGTGACGTAGAAGAGCGTGCTGCTGGACGAAGTCCATGTAAGTCCTACAAATTATATTTCTACAAGGACCACAAAGACCCTGAAGGGTTAGTCCGCAAGTTATTCTAAAGAAGATATTGATGGCCGAGCTACCTACAGTTTTTCGACGTTATTGAAAATATCAAGCAATCGTGTTGAAGTGATACAGAAGTCAAATATGAAGAATCTTCATTATATTTATTCCATGTTAATTTAAAGTGCAAGTTAAACAATTTGGTAAGAACGCTGTTGCAGTAATTAGGTATAGCATTGACTTTGAAAATTTCGCTTACGATTTTGTTTATTTTCGCTGACTGGTTTGTTATGTAATTTTGTAACAATTTTCTTATTTATGTTGTATTTATTAATTTAATTTTTAGTAAAGTTTTTTTTACAATATGAGTAAATTCGAATTAGAAAGCGCGATTTTGTTGCTACCTAGAATAATAGACAGAAATGATATAAAACACTTAATATGTAAAATTGAATTTTACAGTAGTATTATCGATGATAATTCACAAAAAAATTTAATTGATTTTGTGTTAAAAATTACATTGTCCGAATTCTCAAAACTTTATCTAGATTCAAGTTATGATGATGTAGAGACTTTAATCAGTGACATTAGAAAATATCTTGTACCTAAGAAATGCCCATATTCCATTCAAAATAAATTATTTAATTGTAAACAAGGTAGTAGATCTGTAGAAATATTTGGTTATGAAATAGACAAATTATTGTATGAGTTGACGGATAGTCAAGCGGAAAATGATGAACAAAAATCAAGAATACTACTTCCAATTAATGAGAAACTCGCCATAAGATGTTTTATTAGAGGTTTAAATAGTACTCGAACAAGCATTATTGTGGAGTGTAGGCAAGTCGAATTTTTAAGAGATGCAATTCTAGTAGCTTTAGAAGCAGAGGCCACATTTTCAAACAGAAGGGAAAATAAGTTTGAGAAATGTTATTTTGTTAGGTCGAATAAGCCGCGTGATGGTTATTGTAAATACTGTAATAATGAAATAGCAATTAATACACGTACAATGAGTGTTAAACGTGATACGTTTGATTATTATCGCGATGCGCGTAGTTCTCAAGTTTTGCTTGGTCAGCAATCATGTGCTCGAGGTGACACAGCTTGTTCATATACCCGTAATAAAGTCTAATTATAGTCTTAATGACGAGTGTTTAGATGATTTAAAGTTAGACGATTTTTTTGTAGAACCAAGCCATTATTATGATAAAAAGATTTATAAAGGTGAGGACAAAAATGCGCAAGTGGATATTGTGAACCCGTTTAGGAAACGGAAGAAACAACGCAAGTTGAATAGTTTTGACATTAATGCGGTTAATATTGATATTCCTGCAAAGAAAGCAGATGTAAAGGCTTATCGTTACGTAGACGTTAGTTTTAACGATTCTTTTAAGTGCGATTATGATAAATATGCTCATGTTGAGTCTAATAATAAGTTATGTGTCTATATACCATTGAAATGTACTATGTATTTAAATGATACGTCGGTATCAGATGAAAAACGATTAGCTAATGATGTAGAAACATTTTGTAACGATTTACGAGTAAAAGCATTAATTGTAAATGAAAAGGATGTAAAAAGGGTTAATAAATTAATAGATAAATATAATATTACATTACCCAAGTTAATCGTTCACAGTATGTTGAAAAAGAAAACCAATAATGTATTGAATATGATTACAACTAATAATATTAAAAGAGTTAATAACAAATACGTATTATATGACAATAAATCAGTCATAAATCGGAAACATAGTTTTAAAGATGTATTATTTAAAGAGAGATATGACCAACGAGCTGTAGGTATAGATTAAAATGTTTGTATTGTTTATTTATAAGTATGTTAATTGTATGGACCCAAAATACGAGTCTATGTAGATATTATATTATATTGTTCTTAGTTACTTTCATAATTGTAATTAGAAGTTTTAAGTTAGGGACCTTCTTTTCAGGGGAAGGACGCCTAACGTTTCAGGGGAGGTGTGGTAAGGTAAGTCTACACTACATAGATACCGAAGGCATCTCACTCCTTAGCACGTATTAGTTAGTATATAAGCTGTAGAGTAATTAATAAATAGGTTGATACCACACCGAACACTCGTCTCATTATTATGTATAAGTGGATCATCCCCATCACGACGTAGCGACGACACATTACCACAATATAATAGATTTGAAAAATTCAGAGGTGCATGCTCGGACTCGAACCCCCGCATGGAAGGCGCGTTTCTGGTTTACTGAGCTACCATCGCTACACCTACGTAGGAATCATGATAAGATAATGGCTGAACCGATTATGATACCTAATCTTGAATGTTTTGGATAGTCGGGTCTTTTTAACATGTCAGAAACCAAAAAAATCATGGTGGTACGAAATTCTTCAGGAGCAACATGCACAAAATAAATATAAACGGTGAGCCGAGTACCGGAGGTTTTTTTTTAATAATACAAATAAATAAATTTATGTCAACAAGTCAATAGTATGTTACGGGATACGGGAGGTAAGGGAGTTTAAAGGTTGACTCGCGCTCGGGCAGTTCCACATCAATCAATCTCCTTCCTAATGTTAAGCCTTTTGTGTGCAAACGCACGCAACCGTCGAAAACCTCCTACTCCACTGGTGTAGCGGGTGTCCAAGGGCGGTGGCAACAGGTTATCCGTCTTCTCGTCTGCCACCTTTTATAAAAAAAGGAATACTAACTTGAGCAGCGGCCGCTTCCACGTTCACAGTCGGGGTATCACTGCCAACACTGCGCTTGTCCTTACTTTCGTCCGCCATTTTGCTTACACAAGACTACACAATACAAAGCCGAATTACTTGTTCTTGCTCACTGTATCGCGCACAAGAATACACTGACTGTTGGAAAACTAAATAAAGGAAGCCCCGTTTCCTTAACTCAAGGGCGAAGTGCGTTAATGATTGCAGATATCTCCATACTTAAAATCATGTTAGTTACCTCGTGGCACCGTTGACAAAAGCAGATTTATTTTATGTGATAGGTGGCAGACGAGCAGACGGATCACCTGATGGTAAGCGATTGCCGACACCCGTGACACCAGTGGAGTCACAAGAGCGCTGCCAACCTTTACTCCCCGCTTTCCCTGGGATTAGCCCTCCGGCACCCTCACTCACGCAGCGAGACACAGTACAGTGCTGCTTCACGCCGGTTTTCTGGGAGGCCGTGGTATCGCTCTGGCCGAGACGGCCCATTCATGCCGAAGCGTTGCTCTCCCACGGTCAAAAAGGAAGACGGAAGATATTCAAGCAGATACTTAAGGCGAGCCCAAACTAGCGACACCAATCGATTTAAATTGTTAGCTACTAACCGGCTCTATTTTATACAATTCATCATCATCATCATCAGCCCATTTAAGTCCCCACTGCTGGGGCACGGGCCTCCCTCAATCACATGAGGGGTAATTGCCATACTTACCACGCTTGGCAGACGGGTTGACGAGGGTTTTGATATAAATGCAGAGTTTTCCTTCTCTGGGTGCTGATGATCATGCCAGCAGCTTTACCTTAGTCGCCTTTAACGACACCTCGGTAAGAGTGAGGGTGGCCTATTCTACTCTGCCGGGGACCACACGGCTTTTATACAATTACTATTTATTTAATAATTGTACACTATTTTTGGATCTGTTTTTGCTTGGATTAACGCCATAAGTTGCTTTCCATCAGGTGACTCACTTGCTCGTTTGTCGCCATAAAAAAAGTGGCCGTTTTTGGCAGTTATTCAAATTTCGAATACAAAAGCAGTGGACCGCGAAGGTTTGTCCAGGTTGTGGCTTGGGGATCGAAAACACAACCTTTGTCGTAAAGGTCGGGTGCCCACAGTGACCGTGGGAGAGCCACGCTTCGGCATGAACGGGCCGGCTCGACCGGAGTGATACCACGGCCTGACAGAAAACCGGCGTGAAGCAGTACTGTGCTGTGTTTCGCTGCGTGGGTATCGGATGCCCAATCCGGAGGAAATGGGGGTTATCGCTTACCATCAGGTGATCCGTCTAGTCGTCTGCCACCTATCACATAAAAAAGGTCACGTTACATGACGTGATGTGATATTCTTTTTCTGTCATGACTTACTTCCTCACCTACCTAATTCCTCAGAATCCTATTCCCTCCTCATTCCTCAGAATCCTATTCACAATCCTTTACTGTTCAATCCATTCGTCTCTGGAACTCCTTACCCCTTCCAATCAGGAAATCACAATCCCTTCCTATATTCAAGTCCCGTGTCAAAATGCACTTCCTATCTCTATAAATAGGTACACTGTTTTTTCCTTGTCTCTTCTTCCCTTTGTAATGTGGTCTGCTCTCTGGTCATTTTGAATTTTTGTTATAAATTATCTATGTATATATTATTGGGTATGTTGGATTGTTTATTATTATTTATGTAATGTAATAATATTAATAATATAAAATAATGTATATTTCTGCCATTCTCAATTTCATTTTTTTAAACTACTTTGCACTGCCTTCCCTTATTACGAATACGATATTTCTTTCCTCTACCCAAAGGTTGTCTGGAAGAAATCGCTACAAGCGATAAGACCGCCTTATTGTACTGTCTGTTGCTTTTGTATCAAGCTTGTTTTTTGTTTTTGTGCAATAAAGAATATCTATCTATCTATCTATCTAATTTTTTTGACAGGCCCGATGGCGAATTTGGTAGTGACCCTGCCTCATACGCCAAAGGTCGTGGGTTCGATCCCCTCTCGGGATAAACATTCGTGTAATTAACAGTTCTGTTTGTTCAGTGTCTGTGTATATAAGTATTTAAGACTGCCTCGGTGGCGCAATGGTAGGTGGGTCGCACTTTAAAGCGTCGGTTGCGCCTGGGGTCCCGGGTTCGATCCCCGGGTCGGGCCAAAATTTGTACCTGGTGTTGTGGCTGGTCTTGTACCCCCGTGCCTCGGAAAGCACGTTAAGCCGTAGTTCCTGCGTCTAATCCCTCTTCGGTCGTGTCAAACTAGTGTCACATCGAAATAAGAGGGTACGGAAATAGAGAGTGCACCTGTGTCTGCGCAAATACTTGTGCACTATAATATGTCCTGCGTCGATGGCTTATTATTATTATTATAAACCATTATTATTATTTCCCCTGTTGTCTGATATCCGTACCACAAGTGCTTAAGGTGACGGGTAGGGCACACTAGCGACGCCAATCGATTTTAATTTTTAGCTACTAAACCGGATCTATTTTAAACAATTTCGGAGTTACAACCTCTCGGCAATCATGTACACTATTTATTAAATAACCATGCACAAATGTTGGGGCCAACGCTACAAAAACGGACCCAAAATTTGTGCATGGTTATTCATTAAATAGTAAAAGTGTTTGCCGAGAGGTTGTAATCTCGAAATTGTTTAAAATAGCTTCGGTTTAGTAGCTAAAAATTAAAATCGATTGGCATCGCTAGTGTGCCCTACCCGTCACCTTAAATGCGTTTTGGTCAGTATATTATTTTTAATAACTTAAATAATTTAATTTTAAAAGAATAGGCTGTTTAAGTTAACAGTTTAAACAGGTTTTATTAAATAACTTCAGGAAAGGTATCTTCAGAAGGGTCAATGTACCCTACATAAGTATAAACATTACGTCATGTTCCCTACACAAAGCTCTTTGTGAGTTATTTGTGAAGAGGTAGGTACCTTTCCCTAATAATTGCGCTCATGATGTTGAGGATGAATAGCAACCGTCGAGATTGGTAGGCACCCCAGGCGTTAGGCATGGAAATTAGGTGTAAGGTTTTGATGTTTGTCAAATTCTCATTTATTTTTTTACATTATACCGGACAAACGAGCAGACGGCACACCTGATGGAAAGTGATCACCGCCGCCCATGGACATCTGCAATCACTTGAGGTATCACATATGCGTTGCCGGCTCTTAAGAAAGGAATAAACCCTTTTCTTGAAGGTCACCAGGTCGTATCTGTTCGGAAACACCACGGATGACAGCCGGTTCCACAGTTTTACTGTGCGTGGTAGGAAATGACGTGAGAAACGCACTGTAGTCGATATAAATCCATCCAGGTGATGTAGATGGAATTTTGCGTTCTGACGTGATGTGCGGTGGTGAAAAATCTCATAAAGCGATGCCCAGCTGGCGCATAAAGAGCTAATAGTTACCATAGAGTAACATAAATACTGGGTAAGTTACTGAATAATAAATCACTCTAAAATCCTTACGCTTAGGTACCTACTTTTAAATCGTAATTTTATGTCATCAATTATATGAATGATCAACGACCCTATTGTTAGTTGTAGTTGTAGCTGTAGAAATAATAAAACTGAGTAGAGGACATGTTAGGGCACTCACTCGGACCCTCACAGGGCACTGCAAATTAAACAAGCACCTGCACAACATGGGCCTTTCAGATACCAAAATCTGCAGGTTCTGTCGCGAGGACGAGGAAACGATTATCCACGTCCTCGGCGAGTGCATAGCGCTGCACCGCTGCAGAAGCCGGCACATGGGAGCACACATGATCTCAGCTGACGAGTTCAAGAGCTCCCCCATCAGCTCCATTCTCGGGTTTATCCTGGAACTGGAGCTACATGAGGTGCTGTAATAGGTTACGGGGCTGCCACAATAGATCATCTACTGGTCGCAGTGGCTATGAAACGCAGGGCTCACCCCATTTCTATCAAATAATAATGTAATTGTTATTGTTTGTATTTTTAGTACAATTTATATCACTTCTCAAATGAATATTAACTTCTGCCAAACATACCCCATTTCGAAGTCCCATGGGTAGAATCGATGCCATTTCGATATGACAGTCCAATTAGAACTTCGTCTTGAAAAACTTCATAAGCTCATATTTTCCTCGCAAATTGAAACTTTTTTTAACATGAATTCACAACACACTGCTGCACTGTTTCGATGATCCGACCACAACCACAAATGGTAAAATCGATTTGGTTACCTGACAACGGAGGTAACACAACAGCCGATTCAATATCCGCTATAGACCTATAAAAAAATCTATAGGGTATTCTAGGTCACGAACAGTATCAATGGGCATTGTTAACATATACAGGGTTACTGTTTATTTTAGTAGTTATAAAAATAAAATTAACTGTTATAAATGAGCCAGACCAACCTCGCAGCTTACACACACACACACACACACACACGACAATAATAATCTAGCACATTCCCTGTTGATCACAGATCATCGACTGTGGGAGAGCCACGCTTGGGCATGAATGGATCGGCTCGACCGCAGTGATATCACGGCCTCACAGAAAATCGGCGTGAAGCAGGACTGTGCTATATTTTGCTACGTGATTGAAGGTGCCGGAGGCCCAATCCGGGGGAAAGGGGGGTTTGAACGTTGGCAGCGCACTTGTGACTCCACTGGTGCGACGGCAATTGCTTACCATGCGGTGATCCGTCTGCTCGTCTGTCACCTATGACATAAAAAAAATCGAGTCAATTTAGAACAGTTGGTTTTCTAAATTGACCCGACCGGGAATCGAACCCGAAACCTTCTGCTCACGGACACAACACCAGCCAGCCACTGCGCCATCGAGGTTTTAGTGAACTAAAGAAGCTGCTGATGCATTATATAATCCTTTGCACTACCAACTAACCAACCAACTAACTAACTAACCAACGCATGCATAGAGATGATGAGGATGGAATGACAATCGCTTGCGAGTGGTTCGATGTAAGAATTCGGCTGCAGGGAGTAGATCAAACAGTTCTTCAGAGCACTCCCCATGATAGATGCTGGGCGATCCCCGTGATAGATGGAATGTCCATGGGCGGCGGTAATCACTTACCATCAGGTGAGCCGTCTGCTCGTTTGTCTGCAATAATGTAAAAACAAACCAGCTTTTATCGTTAAAATGTACTCTTCCTTACGAACTCATTAGATAGAGTAGGTCAAATATTAAATTAAAGTAGGACAGGTTAATGAGTTTGACAACTAGGTTTTCCTTTGTAGATACTAATTACCTATGCTTCGTTAATAAAATAACCAATTTAATTACTAAGTAGGTACTTACGTAGATACATTGAAATTCCACACACTCATGATTTGGATCAGCTTGACAATGATCTGTGTGTGTGAAGCTCTGTGAATCCCATGATGATCCCATGTTTGCTCAATAATTACTCTCTCTCTCTCTTAGGTCAGTCATATGTGGTTAGAATCATATAGGTAAATTAGTCAAGACTAGTATTATAATATCGTGGTCAAGTGTATAAAAAAAACGTATTATGGAAGGCTACAATACATAATCAACAGCAGTCTTTTTTTAGGCATTTAATAAAAACGATGCATTTAACATAACCAATTTATATTAAATACCATCAATTGATTTATTTCATAAATTCCTGCAAACAATCAAGAAGTTTTTAAAAATCCGCGCTCAAAAGTTCTACTATTATCGCTAAATATTCAAAACTTATTTTACATCTAAAACAAGATAAATCAGGATAAATGGGAAATTAAGTCATAATTATTTCTAAATCTCCGAAATATGAACAGTTATCAAAGCTGGTTTTAATATCGATCAAAAATAGCAAAAACTTTCTCGAAATGAAACAGTGCATGCAGCGCCCGCCCATTTCGCTCCGTCGTTCATCCTTCCTTCCGTACTGTCAAAAATGTTAATGTTTCCATTCTTCTCTCTTTCTACAGCTTGTATTGTTTGCGTAAATACAAACAAAAAATGTTATTCTTTGTATAATAGCTTAGTTTTTGAAGGTTAAAGTGAAGCAACGTATATTTTATTGTGTGTTTAATTTCGTTTAAAATACTATGTGCAAAATCGTTTGAATCGTGAAGTGAAGTTTCTTGTTGGTTTTCGGAGTCTGGAGAAAGCATACGATTTTACCAGATGCTGCCTTCTATGCCAGTCTTGTTTAGCCCGTGATAGTCAGGATGCATTTGGGAATAAAATTGAACCCAGCACGAGCTTTTTTAACCAAAATAAATTCATAAAACCCGCAATTAATCCTGAGGTATGTCGAAATGGAAGTGCCCGATTTTTACATAATTCTCCTCGAATGTCTTTTGTTTTGCCTTGAAAAATATTAGCTCATATCTGTATTAACGAGATTATTAATAAATTGATACGAGATCAGTCACTAATGGCAGGTTTTTTAGTAATTTTCTAATGGGTAATGCAGATTGCCTGTCGCCATTTTATTATCGTAAATAGCCCGACGTAATTTTTGTTTTAATTTCAGCCCCCTCCTCAGAAATTTGTAGAACCTCTAATCCCTGTAAAACCTACTACGAAAGAGACAAAACCGAAAGGAGCTGTTAAGAAGAAAGAAGAACCGCCTAAATTTGATAACAATGCTTTAGAAACAGGTATGGCACTTAATCACAATCAGTATGTAAGGAGAGTTCCTATGTCATTTTTTATGTATCATTTAAGTCAGATGTTTTTATAAAATTTAGTATGAAGCCTATTAAGGCACCTAGGTGTTTATTGAAAGGACAGGGCACAAAATGTTGATTAAGTTAAAAATAATTTATACTACATTAATTTTATCCACAGACAAAATACACCTTTTAAAACATGTATTGCTGAGGTGTGACTCATACCAGATTTGTGCCATAAATTCCTTAAATACCTATATTATCTGTGATGTAAAGATGAAATACATTTCTAATGAATTAATTTATTTTTCATTTCAGCTTTAGTTAGATCCTACTACAACAAAGTACAAACACGGTTTTCTTCCAACCCGTCTGTGCCTAATAATAAATTTATCCAGTTTCAAAACCTACTCAAAACATTTGACCCTTCAAAAGATACCCCTGTAGAACTTTACAAAAAGATTGAAGAATTATTTGGTGAAGAGCATAAGGATATTATAGAGGACTTTTTATTGTTTTTAAACCGAGGCCAAGCAGCCAAAGTGGGCCGATTCATGGATCACTTTATGCTGGTCCAGATAACCAGCTTCATTGAGCTACTTCAGGTAAGTATTATCATCATATTTGTTGAATTATTTGGTAAATAATCCAACAATTATTATTTATTTAGTTTATATTGACAAAACTGTATATTATCTTTAAGGCAAATTAGTGGCCCAAATAGGTATATATTTTTGGTGTAATGTCATGCAAAAAATTCATCTGTTATAAATATCAAAATACTTAGGAATGAATGTATGTGCATAGCTGCTTTTCGTTTATCTGTTTGCATTATTTATTCAGTGCAGACTTGATACATTCATGTCTGAGAACTAATTTAATAATTTTAGCTTTGTAGTTTTTTTAGTTTAACTTATTCTATCATTGAATTCTGCTCTGAATTTACAAAACGGAAGTAAATGCTACCTTATCAGTGACTCTTAAGTTGACCTGGTTTCCTTATTGATCCACATCAGTTGGTAACTATTTGTCTAGAGCATTCTAATTTAATCCATGACCTACTTACTGTAACCTAAAATTTCAGAGTGCTTTCTACCGCAAACCAACGGTCTTGAGGAAGATCCTCCGGGCCATCACAACTGGTATCAACAGTGGGAGCTGTGAAGAGATGAAGACCCGTGTTCTGCCGCACCTACGATCAAATCCACGTCTCAGTCAGATGTTCAAGTCATTGTTTCCTGATGAACGTCCACCAGACAGGTAATTTTTTTTTTTATATGAGAGGTGGCAGACGAGCAGACGGATCACCTGATGGTAAGTAATTCCGTCGCCCATAGGACACCCGCAACACCAGTGGAGTCACAAGTGCCAACCTTTGCCAAATTGTAATGGAAACTTGCTAAGATAAATGTGACACAGTTTCTTTATAAAGAGATATTTTTATTCTCACCTTATCTGTATAAATATGCCAGAATAATTATTACAGACGGAAGATCTTAAAATATCTTAGGGGTGCATAAAAATATTCGCCTTCATTTTGATAGCAAAAAGCAAGCACATAGATTTTTCAAATATATGTGCTTAAGGTGACGGGTAGGGCACACTAGCGACGCCAATCGATTTTAATTTTTAGCTACTAAACCGGATGTATTTCAAACAATTTCAGGGTTACAACCTCTTCGCAAACACTCATACTATTTATTAATTAACCATGCACAAATGTTGGGTCCGTTTTTGTACGCGAAAAATTGATTCACCCTAAATATATATAGATAAAAGTGTGCCCTACCCGTCACCTTAATTTTCTACTATTCACAAAACATCGTGAGGAATCCTTAACGTTCGGTTAGTTTCTGAAATATGTAAAAAAATTTCAGTTGGTCTGGTTCCCCTGTCTAATGTTTGCGAAGGTCAGACGGTAGGCGCTTCATTGTAATTACCAGAAAAATTCTGGATCACAACCCAAGCGTACCCCGGACTCCAAAGTGATGATATTAGACCCCAACAGGACTGAGATGATTTTAGATTTAGAGATATTAAAATATCTGTGGTTGATTTAATCTCCTCTACAAGTTGACAATCAGGTCTACATATGAATCACCACAAGCTGTCCACCTGCAGATGTGGATAGAAATATTGGCCTATTTTTGATAACCCTTTGGTCTGTTGCAAAAATCCGACAACAATCGGATTTGAAGCGACTGCTCTGCAGACGCTACCTACAACTTACCCTACGCGCAAATTACCCTGTCTAAAGTCGTTTCAAAGATATATTTTATATGAAAAAAAAATGTTCAGAATCTAGAAATATACTGAATTCAATTGTTCAAATCATTTATATTTGCATCATTTAACTGGTCTCTATGGATTATATAAGAGAAAAAGACAATTTCTGCTTTGTTCTGCCCATTACATTCCGATCAAAGAGTAGTATTATATACTGGATTCCGATCACGGTTAATTGGCACTTGGCAAAAGTCTGAAATAATACTGTTTTGACATTTTCGATATAAAAAAAAAATATGACGCCCCCCGCCAATGTCGCTGAAGTGCCTTCTGATCTTGCTCGGTCTGTAGCAGGGCCATTCTGTCTATGATTCTGCCTGTAGTTTTATTGTACAGTGGCGGACAGGTCAAGCTATACAAAATTGTGTGTAACAATATAAGGTTTATAATCGAATGAAGAAATTTGACAGTTTTGTATAGCTTGATGTGTCCGCCACTGTACCAGCATTTTATAGATACTACAACATCTCTGATTGGGCCACGTAAGACACTATAGATGCGCACGCAGCGCATCTCTATTCTGTCGATGTCCGTATTCTGATACCTACTTAAGAATATCTTTTCGAATGTTTCTAGGATATCGTAAAAGTCTCTCCTCGCCTTAGCGTGTAATTCCCAGTTGCGTCCAAAACTATCACTTCGGAGTCCGGGGTACGCTTGGACCATGAACTACCACCGCATCAGGATATCGTTATAGTATCGTTAGTTTTTGTGAAGAATGAGAATAACATTTCTGACCTTGATCGGTTTTCGTCTAACATATGTGGTTGTCTGTTTTTTTTAGGATTTTAAGTTGCCTTGTTATAAATTGTATGCCTGGCTCGGGTAAGATTCTTATGCTTTTATTAAAAAACATTGGTCAAACAGTAACACTTGAAATACATAAGATTTGACGGGTAGGGCACACTAGCGACGCCAATCGATTTTAATTTTCAGCTACTAAACCGGATCTATTTTAAACCATTTCAGGGTTACAATCTCTCGGCAAACATAAGATTTTTTTTTATATGAGAGGTGGCAGACGAGCAGACGTATCACCTGATGGTAAGCAATTCCGCCGCCCATGGACACCCGCAACACCAGTGGAGTCACAAGTGCAGCTGCCAACCTTTTCCCCATTGGGCCTCCGGTAACCTCACTCACACGGCGAAACACAGCGAAGGCGCTGCTTCACGCCGGTCTTCTGATTCTGATTTATTAAATAACCATGCACAAATGTTGGGTCCGTTTTTGTACGCGAAAAATGGCCGCTATTGGCGTGAATCAATTTTTCGCGTACGCGTTCACGTGATTGCCGAGAGGTTGTAACCCCGAAATTGTTTAAAATAGATCCGGTTTATTAGCTAAAAACTAAAATCGATTGGCATCGCTAGTGTGCCCTAACCGTCACCTTAACTGCTTGATTGGTCGAATAGCATTTATTCTAGTCGGAAAGCCACGTTTCGGCATGAATAGGTCGGCTCGACCGGAGTGATATCACAGCCTCACAGAAAACCTGCGTAGAAGCAGTGCCTCCGCTGTTTCTCCGAGTGAGTGAGGGTGCCGAAAGCCGCATCGGGGGGAAAGGGGTTATAAAATTGACAGCGCGCTTGTTGACTTTAATTTAGTTATTTTATTTATTCAAGTAACATGACTCATTAATAATAATAATAATAATGATTCTCACAACATCTCATACGTTGACCTGATTCCGTACTAAGTAGCTTAAGCACTTGTGTTACAGATATCGGACAACAGAGAAACACAAATATATATTTAAATACATACATATATTACACCCAGACACCGAACAAACACAAGTGTCATGACATTATATGTTAGTTATAAAGGGCTTATCCTATATTAGTAGTACATGGTTATAAAAATTAAATTCATTAAGTTAAGTTCATTAGTTATATGCACAACTCCCGCAGACGTTGTGCAGCAGTAATTTATATAGCGGCAGTCCAGCCTGCCCGCTATCATAGTCAGGATGCTGTTGGGGCTGCCCCGCAACCTGCGCACCAGGGAGGCGCATCGCTTCTGCATAGTCGCATAGAAGCAGTCTACTCGCGCTTAGGGGTGTCCACTTTGAAAAAACATCGATGTTTTTATCGATTCGATACATCAAAACTTTACCTCCATGTCTATCGATGTTTTGTAAACATCGAGTACTTTTCTAAAGTATATTGTAAAGCTAAAGTCATGTCAAAAATGTCTCTCATAACAGGTCATCTTTTCAGAACGTTTGTATTTGAAGATTATGAAAAGACCTTAATCCTATTATTACAGTTTAGATTTTCATCTTTCATAAAATAATAGATCACATTTCCTTCGTAACCTGTGTATACAGATTATTGTAACATTTTTTTTATAATATGGCAGACAAACGAGCAGACGGCTCATCTGATGGTAAGTGAATTACTGCCGCCCATGGACATAAACTGGTTATCATTGATTCGATAAAAACATCGATAGGCACATCGAGTATAACGATAGCTTTACAAAACATTGGATCGATTCGATGTATCGCATTGTAAGCATCGATGTTTTCAATACATCGATGTATATCGAATATTCCTACTCGCGCTTCTGCAAACATCCCCGATGCGCTGCAGTATCTGGGCAACCCCATCAGCACCCTGAACGCATTATTATATTGGACCCTCAGAGCATGATATGCGGCACGCGAACAATTAGCCCACAGGTTGCACGTGGAAAAACTTGTGCAGTAGGTTCTGAAAAGAGTAACCTTTACTTTGACAGCGCACATTGAAACTTGCAAGGTGCGTACGCGCCTACCACAAAAAATAAAACTTTTACTGATAGATAGCCTCATCATCACTGTACGACTTGTAAACTAATCCTTAAGAAACAGCAAATTATACAACCTGTGCGGATAAAGAATGGGATCAGAAATGGCGGCGCATCTTTTCACTTCTCGCTCGCACACTATTTGCGTCTATACTCGCACTCGTGGGGTGGGAGTATAGACGCAAATAGTGTGCGAGCGAGAAGTGAAAAGATGCGCCGCCATTTCTGATCCCATTCTTTATCCGCACAGGTTGTACGCTGTTTCTTTCCACCCAAGCTACAAGCGGTAAAACCACCATATTATAGATACTTAATGTTGTTGATGTATCATTAATATTTGGTTTCTGTGCAATAAATAATATCTATCTATCCTTTTTGCAGTGTGTACGAAACAGGCGCAGACACCATCCACGAGAGCTTCCTGACGGCCGACAAGGGCTACGACGTCTGGGAGTTCCAAGAAGAGGGAGACAACAAGAAGAAAATTGATGCCACTGAAGGATTGGACACTATGGTAAGTCCAAATAACTCTTAAGGGTCAAGAAAAAATGAGGACAGAATGTGGATTTTTTGCGGAGTGTGCCCAAAGATCACAATGTGTATACAATTAAATATATTGGCGTTCCTCTGCGGAAAAAATTATCTTTGGAGACTTAGATGAAATCAAAATAGCGGAAGATAGGTGACTCGTCTCAACCGCGTGGACGCTCAAATTAGGTCCCCGTCGCCTAATTGCACGCAGTCGAAAATTCGCGAGGCTGGCAAGTGGTCGTGTCACACAAAAATATAATTCAATTGTTTTAAGTGGGATAAAGGCTACCTTGTTAATGCCTTCGTGCGCTTTTACGCGTTGTACAAATTATTCAAAAAGAAATAACAAATCTCATGGAATCACATTTCACCACAGAAGAAAAGTTTTAATTACTCATGATATTTCTAAAATCATTAATTTTTGGTCATCATTTTGCAGAGCGAGATAAAAATATACGATATATTAATGTGTGACGAGTTAAGTCCTTGTGACAGGACTCAGCTCTGAAGAGTAGCTGCGCGTAGTACGCTTGACTCACTCACGCTTATGTAAAAAAATAGGTTTGTCTCTGTCTTCCAACATCGTACAACTTTAAACCAATGTGTCATAGAGCTGTGAGTATGTGTGCATGTAGTTGTGCATCAGGCCCGTTTTCAGTTGTCTAATTGAAGGAACAACGTGCCGTATCTTCCGCTATTTTGTATTATTCTAAATTTAGAGCTTGCGCAGTCACACGGATCTAGCTGCAACCATTATTTTTATTGGTCTGGGACGACGACGGTCGACATCCGACTTATTGATTGACCCAATTTCCGGGAAAACCTTCCCTTAGACACGACTGAAAAAAGGTTCATATTTCTTGACACTGAAAACCTACATATGTACAACCCGTGCGGATAAAGAATGCGATCAGAAATGGCGGCGCATCTGTTCACTTCTCGCTCGCACACTATTTGCGTCTATACTCGCACCCCACGAGTGCGAGTAAAGACGCAAATAGTGTGCGAGCGAGAAGTGAATAGATGCGCCGCCATTTCTGATCCCATTCTTTATCCGCACGGGTTGTAAACATGTTTAAAAAAAATAAAGTTATCTTAAACATACACTTTGCCCTGCGATGTCACTACCTATTTATAATTTACGTGCATTGCGAATTTTAGGTGTCCTTGCCTGATCGCCAGTGCCAACTTTTGCCGACCTTGTAAAATGTCAATGAATTATTTTCACCCACTTATAATTAGTTAATAAAGCCGTGAAAATAAATGACCGGCGCCACTGCCGCTTACGTTATATGGTATGATAGATAACCCCACCATTGGTATGGTATGGCATGGGAACTCAATTAGTTCCTCAAACATTAGTTGACTTTCTTGTCGCATATCAGATGAGCATAGAAAGAGAGATAGAAGAGTGATAAATCGCTCTCCTCATATTACGGTGTAATTCCCGGTTGCGTCCAAAGCTGTCCGCTTACGCTTGAACCATGATTCAGGATTTAAGGAGTCTGGTAATTACAATGAAGCGACTGCCGTCTGACCAGACCAACTCATTTTAACTGACCAGACCAACTGAATCATAGTTACACAGTTTATCCACGTGACAGTTCATTTCGAGAAAGTAGTCAACTGATTATTTTTTTGGATTTAATCCCAAAAATAGAAGCATTTCCTAATCATTATACTGGACACCTTATTTAATAGGTACAATATTGTAATTTACTAAAACCTAAAAACATTTCAAAAATATTTTTACTTCAGACAACAAAACAAGGTTATGTAAAACGAAACGTCACTGAACGAATGATTGAATGATTCGATCAATTTTTACACTATCCTGCGGTACTAAGTGTTCCATGGTTAGTCGAGAATTTGAATTAACGCTATTTCGTAATAATCATTATAGTTTAGGATTAAAGCCGGCATCAGAGTAGTTTTTTGTAATAAGATGATATTGCCTATTTTAAGACTAAATGAGCTGCATGCACTAGAATTTTATTTTATTTTTTATTTTTCAGTATCTCCACGGCCGAGTGTTCCTGCAGCACGGGCGGCTGCTCCGCTCGGCGAGCGTCACGTACCCCTACAGCAAGGAGCCCTACCGGTCGCACGCGCGCCGCCTCGCGCCCGTGCACTGCCATCTCTCCCCGCCCGACTCCGAGGACGAAAGGGCCTCCCCCAAAAGAACCAGGAACACCTCCAAAAAACCCCCCATTAAACCCAAGAAGCCGCTCAAATCTCCCACCAAAAATGTCAAAGACGTCAATGATAATACTAAAATGAAAGATTGCGTCGCCACTGCACTGAGCAGCCCGAAAACAACGAAAAAAACGCAGAAGAAAACCTGCAAGGAGAGAAAGGAAGATAAACCTGATACGCAGAAGAGGGAGAGGAAAGATAGCAAAACGTCGACTTGCCAGAAAAAAGAGGAAGGCTCTAAACCTAAACAGGCGAAAATACAGGCACCAGTGACTCCGGTGCCTATTATTAAACCTGAATTGAAAAGTAATAGTTGGACGAGAGATGAGGACAAAACCATGTTGCAAGTGCTGAAGGTGGAAGCTGATTCTGAGCTAGTGTTTGGCAGAGTTCGGGAGCTGCTGCCGCACCGCACAGCGACGGAGATCAAGGAGAGGTTCTGCCACGTCATGACTTTATTGCAGCAGATGGCGGTCGGCGAAGTCACGTAGTTGTAAACAAGAGCGTTAGCATATAAGTGAAAAGTATTTATAATTTTGTAAAAATAAAAGTTATTTTTTACTTCAGGATGATAAATCTTTTATTATATAAATATGTAGCTTGATTAGGGATGACAACTGTTAGTGTTACAGAATTATCTTTAGGTCTATAGTAATAAAAATCTATGGAATTAAACTTGCACTTAAAATGATAAACCTTTGAAATAGAGGTCAAGTGACAGCTTTCATTCTAATCAGAGAGTAACTTATATGATTCTAATCAAGCCATATATTTTTTTCATGTTATAAATGTCAGAAGAGCAAGCAGACGGATCACCTGAAGATAAGCGATGGCCGCCGCCCATTAATACCCGCAATATCAGTACTACTGAAGGCACAAGTGTGCTGCCAACCTTTTAATAACTCCCCTGCCTCTCGATTAGAACTCGGTCGTGGCGGCTTATTCATGCTGTAGCGTAGCTCTCCCCCGAAGAAATAGCTACTCGCTTTGGTTAAAATATGGAGCGAGTCGTGTTTTTTGTAAGTATGTAGGTACCTAAATTGTAAAACGAAACGTATAATGTCATTATTTTGACACAGTTAATTTGTCATATGTGGTTTTGTAACAATTTGTTTTTGACGCGTTTTATTCATTGATTTTAAATTTAATCACCATGTTCAGATTAAGCGACAACTATTATCAGCGAAAATGCTACCTGAAGCAAAACGAGGTCCCGACGCAGAGCGTGATGAAAAACAAAATGTCTCCGCCTCTTGCCAATGTTTACTTCAAGTCCATGATCCCCAAGCTAAAGGTTCTGGCGGGGCTGGAGCCGCCCATGAAGGGAGGGGGCAGTGATTGGTACGTCCCCCCAGAAGATCTCCTTCAAGGAAGAGCGGCCATGAGACCCGAGAAAAATGAACACCTGAAAAAACTAGGGTTCAATGGAATCAGCTATTTCGGAGAGAAAATCATGGAATATCACCATAAAAGCATGAAAGAAGAAAAGTTAAAAGCGCTCCTCGAGAGCGATCAAACTTGGAAACATAATATCTATACTTCCTGCCGGCAACAATGGGAGGACACCTCAAAAGAGTCAGCAAAGAAAAACACTGAAAAGATTCAAAGTGCTTTCCAAGAATTTACAACTCTCTACACGACTTCCATTAATAAAATAGAAACGCTTATGTTCGACGCCACCGTTGAAGAAATCAAAAGAATCAGAGAAGATGCTTTCCAGAAAATGACGCTACAATATCAAACATTTTTGAAGCAACAAGCAACAATGTTATACGATAGATATACAGAAAAACTGAACACGGAAAAGGCCAGGTTAAAAGCTAAGTTTATTGAAAAGCTGACTCTCACGAGAACCAACATAGGCGCACAACTACACGACATAAACGTCGAGAAACATGTCGCCATAGAGAAGCTAAGAAAATTGCTGCAGTGTCAAAACTTGGCTTGTCAAGTATACGTTGCCTTGAAAGAGCGAGAAGTGTGCGACAAAGAAATCGAACTATCCAAACATGAACACGAGAAAAAAGCAAAAGCTTTGAAGGAAACAATCGCCATGAAAGATTTTGAAATCAGACTCGCAAAGGAGAAAGAAAGGAAGCGTCAAGAATTCAACAAAATATGGCAGAAAAAAGTATGCGAAGTTGTGAAAAAATTCCAAATGTTCGTATCATATTGCCTAAACTCATTACCAGATCACGCAGAGTTCTTCCTAAATATGGAGAAATTAATGATGTTACAGTTGGACGCAACGTTGAAGAATCCCAGTGCCGAAAGCATAATCATTACTGATGAAGATTCGTTCCATACGCCAATTCCCCGCCCCCACCCTTTCTTTCTCTTTTGCGACAAAGGTTACAAGCCACTCTTGAATCAGGATCTTTGCCCAAAAAATTGCACATCTAGCGCCTCCCATCTTCCCGTAATAGTGGTGAACAAGAGATGCATATACGCTGCTTGTGACAACTTTGAAATTTTTCCGATAAAATAAAACAATACATTCACGGTCGTCGCGGAGACGATAAAGATTTTGTAGACGACCACGACTACACCTATAATATCCCTGTGACTCATACTGAATCGAAACAGATATTAGAGTTGAAGTTGGAAAGTTCTATTATGCAAATTTTGCAGGAGGAACATCCAAACCTAAAAGAAGTGCAAACTGAATGCTGTATTTGCAAGATACCTCATTGCTTCTGTAGTAGGCTCCAAGCTGCGAAAATGCCGTCGGATATAAAAGTGGAACCGTTCAAAGAGGATTCAGTTCACTCGTTTTCGTCGGGGAACAAGTTGGAAACGAGAAAATCGGAATTGGTTCATGAGCGAGAGCCAAAGATCGAAAGCTATATAGATTACGTTGAATCGAAGAAATGCAAATGTGCAAGGACCGCTAAAAAAAATTTGCGAGAGCACTTGCCACCGTACATGAGGAATATGTCGATATTTGACGAGCCAGCTTTGCCACACTACGAGCCTTGTTCTGTGGCAACTTTGAAGACATTGGTTAGGAAGGCGCAACGAAAACACACTCCTCCGATACCTGATATAGTGCCATCACGAACTAAAGAAATCGCTACACAGTACTCCGACCAGGAATTCGATATGTTGTGCACATGCTTCTCTATGGACGAAATTGAACGCTTATTCAAAGAGATACTTGTGGCTAATAAGCCAATCGATGATCTACAACGTCAGAGTTCTAGCAGAGAATTTAATAAAGAAGCAAGTTCGTTTGCCACCGAGAGAGCGTTGTCGCTGAGGCAGCTTCTGGCTGAGGCGCCGCAACTGGAGGAAATATTCAAGAAGCCGGACTGTGATTTTAATCATACTAAAAATAAGTAATAATTACCCAGCTATATGTTCACTAACATAAAATATAAATTCTTGAAATAAATTTTCTCCCTTCCTAAGTTTGAGGCTACCAACATGAGTTACCAACCTTCTCGAGGATTCATCTCCGCCAGGGCACATATATTATGCCAGGGTAACATAATAATAATTCTCACAACATCTCATACGTTGACCTGATTCCATACTAAGTAGCTTAAGCACTTGTGTTACAGATATCAGACAACAGAGGAACACAAATATATACTTAAATACATATATTACACCCAGACACTGAACAAACACAAGTGTTCATCGCACGAATGTTTGTCCAGGGTGGGGATCGAACCCACGACCTTTGGCGTAAGAAGCAGGGTCACTACCAATTGCGCCATCCGGTCAGTCAAAAGAATATAGTACGACTATTACTGCTCTTGTTCATCCGTATTTGTCCCTCGTGGAAGTTGGTTGATGCAGTTGTAAACAGTATTTTCATGGACTTAAGTTCCCAGTCTTCGCACACCTTCATCAATGAACAGTGAGATGAGGTATTGAGATCGTAAAAAACCGTCGGTTCTGCGATATTAATGCCTTCAATAATTTGGACTGTAACCCAAAAACATCGGCTATCTGAGGGCCTACAACGAAACCTTTTCATAACCCTATACGATGCGTACGATATAACTACGAGTATAAACGAGGCACAGCGCGTGTGGTAGGGACAAGGTTAAAAAGTCCGATCTTGCATTCTGTTTCGTTGTAAGCCCTTAGAGACAGAAGAAAACACTAGAGCCCAACTCTCGGAATCTTCGATATGAAAAAACATGTTTTGCGATATAACATAATCGTATGATGACAAAATATTACGTCACGAGAATTTGGGCCCTATTTTGTCTTCAGTCAAAACTACTTGATCTGTATTATTGGGGTTAAAATTCAGGTATCAGAAATAAAAAAGCAAGTTAGTCTATAAAACTGTTTTATTAAAAAATCACTGCGATTGTGTAATGTCGGCGAGATGCGTCGCACCTTGCCGAGCGTCGCTTACGCACAGGATCTGGCGAACAGTTAACAATACTCTAAATCATATGATCTTGCTACCCGCCGGGCGGGCGATACATTCACAAACATTATTTGATTACAACTAAACGTAAGCGAATCGGAACATAAACAAATGCTATCGTATAGATTGGATTACAAAATAAATACATTTACAATCGGTGAAAATTTACCCAGAATTACGCGGCGCAGTTTTACTTGCGCCTATAAACATTACATATACATTTATAAGAGATTGTTTCAACACGTGAACCTAGCGACATCGCGTCCTATCGTACGCCCACTCTGTTACACCCACTCGGATACTAAGACCGATTAAATTCTTAATTAGTAATGTCAGTCCTAGACTGGACACCGCTCCCCGCCGACCCGCCCGCTGCCCCAAGCCTGGTGCAACCTCGGTAACTAACCTGAGTGTAGTTCTGTTAGGGGTGGATTTATTTGAGACAAGGAAATAAAAATAAGTAAGAAAAACGGGGTACATTTTAAACTTTTTTAACTTTAACTACCACCGCCCGTACTCTGAACCGGAACGAGGGTCAAAAAATCAGTCGTGACATCAGTCTAACCCTACGCGTGTAAATAGATTCGAAATTCATTCCAATCGCTCCTCGTCCCGGCGCCCTGATGTGAGCAGAGGGGCTAACACGAACTTTTCCAAAGATTCGTAGCGTATGCGTGTCGTAAGCAATTTGTATGAATAAGTGAAGAGCTCCCTCTATCGTACGCAAACATAACTAATATTTGAACGCCTGACAGGACGTGAGCGTGCGGCTAGCGCCCGTCAACGCTGACGTATCCAATTTTTGACGTTTGGTTTCGTGGCTAACTAGACGAAAGTGCTTTGGATTCTAGCGGCAGAACTAAAAGACTCCGCGGCAGGCAGATGAATTCAAAGGTTTAAAATTAATTTCTAGTGTTTTTCACGAACAAATTTGATATTTATTTGTGTAATAATAAGAATAGTTGAATTGTATCGTTTTTAACACTGCTATTGTATGTAGAGTGAGTTGTCAAGTGACAATTTGCTTGGACCATAGTCTTAAAACCCGCGATTATGTTTAGCGTTATCTGCAGAATCCGTAGGTCGATAAAAACGTAAAACACCGGCGTTTTTATTGAGTGTCTATGACTTCGAATGTTGACAATAAGTTACTTGTCATTGGCAAGATATTTTCGGGTAGAGGCATGTTATAAAAAAAATGTCAACGAAGGTGCTTTGCACTGAGTACAATAGTCTCTGGCCAATACCGCTGTACCGCGCCTTAGGTATGCAAGGGGAAGCGGGGTGCGGACAGGAAAGATCATGGACTCATAAGAGATTCATACTGTTGATAGATGATAAGATAAAGTACGATCAATCTTTGGATATTATCTCATTATCGTCTAATATAGAACGTTTCAGAACAGGATCCCAATTCTCGTGCTCGTAATATTTTAAAAACATGGCGGATAACACCTGAAAACCATATAAAAAAACTATGTTTAAGTGATTTATGTCATGTCGCATGAAAAGAAATCCTTACTAATATTATAAAGGCGAAAGTTTGTTTGGATGGATGTATGGATGTTTGTTCCTCTTTCACGCAAAAACTACTAAACGGATTTTAATGAAACTTTACAGTAATGTAGCTTATAGATCAGAATAACACATAGGCTATAATTTATAAAGATATTGTGTGAACGCAGACGAAGTCGCGGGCAAAAGCTAGTGTTTATATATTTCTTTTCATACGACATATATCATTACAGTTTTTTTGTATGGTTTTCAGGTGATATCCGCCATAATTTCAAAATATCACGAGTACGAGAATTGGGCTCCAGACGGCAGACTGATAAACCAACGCAGCGGTTGCTCTGCCCCCCACCTCCCCGCGCATACATAAGTCGCGGTACAGCGGTGTTGGCCAGACTATATAATATAGCTCATTTGCTTAGCTCCGTAACACGGCACGACACGTCAAAACGTTAAAAATCCTTCGAATACTCGTGCTAGCCGTTCAGAATCCACTCGTGCGTAGATGCGTGAAGTAATACTGGTGAGTGGTGAGGTTGTAAGGCGGGGCGCGACGGGGCGTGCGCGTCTAGCTGTAGAGGTCGTCGTCGCCGGCCTCCTCCTGGAAGGTGGGCTGGTCGCCGCCCGACGTGCCCGTGCCGCCCGCCGCGCCGCCGCTCGCCGGGAACCTGCCGAGCGGTACGCCATGTGATAACTGGACCGTGTGCTCCCGGCAGAGTAGAATAGGCCACCCTCACTCTTACCGAGGTGTCGTAAAAGGCGACTAAGGTAAAGCTGCTGGCATGATCATCAGCACCCAGAGAAGGAAAACTCTGCATTTATATCTAAACCCTCGCCAACCCGTCTGCCAAGCGTGGTGAGTATGGCAATTACCCCTCATGTGACGGAGGGAGGCCCGTGCCCCAGCATTGGGGACTTAAATGGGCTGACGACGATGACGATGAACTAGCAGACGAGCAGACGCAACACCAGTGGAGCCACAAGTGCGCTGCCAACCTTTCCCCCGGATTGGGCCTCCGGTAAACGCACTCACGCAGCGAAACACAGCACAGTGCTGCTTCACGCCGGTTTTCTGCGAGGTCGTGGTGTCACTTTGGTCATACACCTGCGATACCAGTATCGCAGGTGTCCATGGGCGGCGGCAATCGCTTACCATCAGGTGATTCGTCTGCTCGTCATCGTCGTCTAATTATCACAAAAAAAAAAAAACATATGAGGTGTTCCGAATGTGTGTTATATAAGCGCAATGGACAACATTTCAAAATTGCTAAGCTCTGAAACAAAAAATACCAATTCTTTGTTTACTTTTCCGCTGCTCGAATATATATTTATTCAGTTTTTATATTGCTTATTTACTGAGAAAAAAATTAAAAACTAAAAAACGTAAGATGACGTCATCGGACGGCAGAATGTAATATATTTATTTGCTTAGCACATTATAGTTTTAAATTTACGAAATGCCAAACCCATGACATGTAACTGTCAAAAAAAAAGACAAATTGTCAACGTTGAATGTATGAATGACGTTGAGAATGTTGACACTAGTATTATTTACCTTTGACAGTAGTACCTTTTTTTTATTAAAACAATGATAAGCAAAGGAATATCGCTGTATTCAGCCGTCCGATGACGTCATTTGGCGCTTACGTCTATTTAGAATAAAAAGAATTTCAATAATTATTTTAAGCAGGAAAATGGACAAATTTTGAAAAAAGAAAAAATATGGGTCTGTTCATTTTATGTCTATTTTCATATAAAAAAACAATATGGACATGTTAAAAATATGAAATGTTGTCCATTATGTGCTGTAAGCTGTAAACAGTGTTGTAAAGCCAGCGCGGGACTTGTAGCAGAATCGGTCATCGGACCCTTGGTTTGCTGAGGGTACCAGGCGGAGGTCAAATCAGGGGAAGAGAAGTTAAAAGGTTGGCAGTACACGTGGTAATCCCCCTGGTGGACACTATAGACCCATGGACATAGGCGGTAGCAATCGCTTAACATCAGATGATAAGTCTACTCATCCGCCATATATCACATTAAAAAAAAGAGATCAGTCATTCAATTTAGTTCATTGAAGGTGAGATAGTAAAAGTCAAAAAGAAGTCTAGCTATCTAAAAAGGTGGATTAGTCTTTTGAAAGTCTTCATCGCTGCTGTTACGGGTGTCTATAGACGGCGACAATCGTTCACCATCTTACCATCAGCTGATAAACGCATTGGCCGTTTAGGTTCAGTATGTTCAATTCCCAAAATGTTAAAATGTTGCAAAACGTTAATCTCCCATAATGCTCACTGTAACATTTAGGTTTCTCTATTGTTTTTCTTTATTTTGATTATATATGTCACAGCTGTTGACTGACCGAATGGCACAATTGGTAGTGACCCTGCCTCTTACGCCAAAGGTCGTGGGTTCGATCCCCACCCTGGACAAACACTCGTGCGATGAATACTTGTGTTTGTTCGGTGTCTGGGTGTAATATATGTATTTAAGTATATATTTGTGTTCCTCTGTTGTCTGATATCTGTAACACAAGTGCTTAAGCTACTTAGTAAGGAATCAGGTCAACGTATGAGATGTTGTGAGACTTATTATTATTATTACAGCTAGCACGTGTTTTTTTGTCCATCATATAATTTTATTTCATACAGCGTTTTTTTTTATGGGGACTAGACTACATAATATTTAAAAAAAAACACGTGCTAGCTGTGACACATATGTAATTAAAATACAGAAAAACAATAGGTTTCTCTATTGTTTTTCTGTAACATTTAAGGTTTCTTTATTGTTTCGGGATATGTACATTTTGGGATATGGACATTTGAGATTTTAACATTTTGGGACTTGGACATATTGGGATTTAACATTTTGGGAATAGAACGTTTTGCGATGTGAGCATTATGGGACATTAACGTTTTGCACCATGTTAACATTTTGGGAATTGAACATTCTGAACCTAAACGCCTCCGTTTTGAGCCGTTTGAGCGTTTGAGCGTGATTGAGCTAATCACATAAACCCGTCCGTACCTGAAGTTGGTGCCGAACCCGCGGCTCTGCTGCAGCGTCTGCGCGAACATCTCGTACTTGCGGATGTCGTTGTCGGACACGGAGCGCCGCGCGAACTTCATCGCCTCCTCGAAGTGCGCGCGGCTGATCTCCGGCACCGGGTCCTCCTCGTCCATCTGGAAGGTAGTCACAATCAATATGAATGATCATACGACGTCCTATAAATGGACAACATTTCATTTTTTAACATGTCCATATTGTTTTTTTATATGAAAATACACATAAAATGAACGTACCCATATTTTTTCTTTTTTCAAAATTTATCCATTTTCATGCATAAAATAATTATTAAAATTCTTTATATTCTAAATAGACGTAAGCGCCAAATGACGTCATCGGACGGCTGAATCAGCGATATTCCTTTGCTTATCATTGTTTTAATAAAAAAAAGGTACTACTGTCAAAGGTAAATAGTACTAGTGTCAACATTGTCAACGTCATTCATACATTCAACGTTGACAAGTTGTCTTTTTTTTGACAGTTGCATGTCATGGGTTTGGCATTTCGTAAATTTAAAACTATAATGTGCTAAGCAAAGAAATATTTTACATTCTGCCGTCCGATGACGTCATCTTACGTTTTTTAGTTTTATTTTTTTTTCTCAGTAAATAAGCAATATAAAAAATTAATAAATATATATTCGCGCAACGGAAAAGTAAATAAAGAAATGGTATTTTTTGTTTCAGAGCTTAGCAATTTTGAAATGTTGTCCATTAGCCGGACTTCGTACTAAGTTACCGTGAGAGAGCCACGCTTCGAATGAACCGGTTCAATCGGAGTCAAACCACGACCTCACAGAAAACCAACGCGAAGCATTGTCTCTGCTGTATTTCGCGTGAGTCCGGTTACCTGAGACCCACTCTGGGGGAAAGGGTAGTTCAAAAGTAGGTAACGCACTAGTAACTTCACTGGTGATTCGGGTGTCCACGGGCGGCGGCAATCACTTACCATCAGGTGATCCGTCAGTTCGTCTGCCACCTATCAAATAAAAAAAATAATCAATCGTCGATTGATTATTATCGACGATTACGATAATAATCAATTCGTTCATATGACATCTCAAAAACTAGCCGGATTTCGTACTAAGGCCCGATTAGACAAATCTTTATCCAATACTAAATTTATGGTATAGTACTGTTATTCTTAATCAATCGTCGATTGATTATTATCGACGATTACGATAATAATCAATTCGTTCATATGACATCTCAAAAACTAGCCGGATTTCGTACTAAGGCCCGATTAGACAAATCTTTATCCAATACTAAATTTATGGTATAGTACTGTTATTCTGTACTGTTTGTTTGTTTTGGTCTGGGTGATTTTTCTATGTATTATAAGTATGTATTTAGAAAAGAAAGTACCTATTTAATGTATTGTGAGCTACCAAACAAATGTGATATCATACCATAGACTAATTCACAGACTTGTCGAATCGGTATTTTAGCTTTGTTGCGGATATCAGACAACAGAGGAATTACACATATTAATAAATACCGAACCAGCTTATAGTAAACTATGCCTATGTGTACAGGCGAATAACCGAAACATTAGTGGACAGTGGAGACAAGTGCACCATCAAACTTTTGTACTTACTCTGGATGGGTAGAGGAAAATCGTAAGTGAATAATCCGGTAAATGGTGTACTATAGGATCCATCTACGAGGTTATTTCTGAATGTGATATGTCAATTTGACAAACGAAACATCGAATGTCAACACAGAAGAAGATCGGCTCTTGCTGAAATTGATATCGGAAAGTCAATGGATATCAGCATCTTAGCTTTGCTTATTTCTTCTTCTGACGGGGAGGAAACACTTGCGCGATGCAATCGACGTCCAGCGTCATCTATGAGCGCAGCTTGGAACTAATGGCTCTCACTTCGTTTCGGACTAGAGGGTCTAATTTAAGGCAGACATTACAACCGAATTAGAGTCTCCGTCTCTTTCAGACGCGCTGTGCCTCTTTTGTTTGGATACGACGGGTATATTATCGTTCGTTAAGGAACGGCTATAAATTAAGCCATCAGGGCCAATAGTAAACGAGATAAGTTTAAAAACTAAAACCCGACTACCAAAAATTCACGCTCTAAAAAGTACAAAACAAGAAAATGGTCTCTGCTGAAATTATTATGGCGTATCGCCGTGGCATACGCCACATTGATTTTATTTTATTATTATAATGAATCTGTTTTGCTACAGTAGCTGGCATACGACCACGGCAATACGGCATAATAATTTCAGCAGAGACATTCTTGTTTCTTACGTTTTAGAGCGTGTTTTTATGGTAGTTGGGTTTAAGTTTTTAAACTTATCTTTTATTTAACATATTTTTAGTTATGTAAATAAAATTACATATTTGAAATGTGCTGAAAAGCTCACATTTGATACCCCACACGGTACTGTCAAGCAAAATATTGTTTTTAGTTTGTTTTTTTTTATGCTTGAGGCGGACAAACGAGCCTACGAGTCACCTGATGTAAAGTAATCAACACCGCCCATGAACCTTAATCTAAGTATCCTAGAGGGCGCTGTCGTCAATTTAACGTGACGTCATGTCGCCTATAACCAGAAGACAATCAAGACGCTTCTAACGACACCTCATTTATAACTACTCTCGCGAGCAAAAGTTTGGAATCACTTACTTGAAATTGGTTTCGCGCGATCTTGCTTAGTAAATAAATTTTTAGTTTTAAAAATGACATCATTTTAAAGGTTCAACTGTCCACTTTAAATTGATACCAAATTCATTCAAATGGAGACAGTAGTTGTGGAGCTATCCCGGATTAAGCGAAGGAGTAACTAAAAAGACGTGTTTCAATTGTTTGATACGTCTCGAGTTGCGACCTATTGACCCCTATAAAAGCACCTGTTATCGCTTTTATAGGGGTCAATAGGTAGGTGTAAAAATATTTACTAAGCAAGATCGCGCGAAAATAATTTCAAGTAAGTGATTCCAAACTTTTGCTCGCGAGTGTAGTTCAGAAGTTATGAGGGAACAGATCAACAACCATACAAACATACAATATAGATACATACAGGTCAAAATCATAACCCTCCTGTTTGATTCGCCGTAGTCGGGTAAGTGGAGCAGTAAAGGTGGTGTACTCACGTCCATGACGGCCTGCGCGGGCTGCTGGGTGCGCGCGCGCTCGCGCGTGATCTCGGCCTCGATGGCCTGGCGGATGGCCAGCTTGCACGCGCGCTGGCAGATCTCCGTCAGGTCCGCGCCCGAGAAGCCCTGCGTCACCTGCAGGCACACGCCGCATTACAGCTGGGAACGACCGACGTAGCTCGCAGACGTAGCCCCAAGAATAGCACGTCTTAAGGCATCGTGCATCATCATCATCATTCATCATCAGCCCATTTAAGTCCCCACTGCTGGGGCACGGGCCTCCCTCAATCACATGAGGGGTAATTGCCATACTCACCACGCTTGGCAGACGGGTTGGCGAGGGTTTAGATATAAATGCAGAGTTTTCCTTCTCTGGGTGCTGATGATCATGCCAGCAGCTTTACCTTAGTCGCCTTTTACGACACCTCGGTAAGAGTGAGGGTGGCCTATTCTACTCTGCCGGGGACCACACGGCATCGTTCACACCAAACTTATTGTCTGCCGTTGACTGTGAGTATTCTCACTGTCTGCCCCAATGTGAACGTCGATTCAATTTGTAGTACGCGTTCTCACCAAGCCGATAATACGCTATAGCGTACGCGGCGCGCTATTCGGAAACTGCTTCCGCGCAGCCAATCCGCGTCCGCCGCGCATAGACGCGTAGTAAAATAATCGGCCACTGGGGGTCGGCGACAACGGACGACGTAAAAACGTATAGTCAGTTTCGGTGTGAACGACAAGTTCAATTTATATGGAAATGTAATAAACTGCGTAACGCGCGCTCACAGTCAGCGGCCGACAATACGTTTGGTCTGAACGATGCCTAAATGACAATGAGCAGAGGACATTGTGATTAGAAAAAAGTTCCTCGATAGGAGGGCGCGTACAGGGGGTCACAGCCGTGGCATTGTGACAATTTATTTGGCACTGGCTATTATAGTACTAAGAGCGGAGTTCATGAAGTTATCAAGATACGGTAATCGCACTTTAACTGTGCTTTAACAGCGAGTGACGGTTAGTAATGTTCACCACAATAAAAGCGAACTACAGTTCATTAGACTACTTTTTCACATGGTCAGATAATAACGTCAAGACGCTGTCACTGTCAACTCTGAGAGTCATAGAGTAACTTATAAATACTGACATGGAGGCATTTGGTGTGAATCATTTTTTCGCGTGCAAAAACGGACCCAACATATGTGCTTGGTTATTTGATAAATAGTATAAAGTGTTTGCCTAGAGGCTGTAACTTCGAAATTGTTTAAAATAGATCCGGTTTAGTAGTATTAATTAAAATCGATTGGCGTCGCTAGTGTTCCCTACCCGTCACCTTAACGTATCTTAACTGAGAGCTCTCCTGCAGTGGCTTGCCGACTGATGCCTCCATCTCAGTATATATTATCGATGGCTTAGTTCACAATTGTACTAACTACAGATTTGTAAATTTTGCAGGAGAGCATTTTTTAGTTTTTTAAAGTTTGAAAGTGGACAGGTCGAAAGCAAAGTCATATAATATAAAACAATATGAGTCTATTCATTGCAGTGATTCTTTAATTTTAACATACCCCAATATTGTTATATTAGTACAAGCAAAACTTACAAATCTGTAGTTAGTACAATTGTGAACTAAGCCATCGATATATAAGTTACTCTATGACTCTCAGAGTTGACAGTGACAGCTGCTTGATGTTATTACCTGACCATGTGAAAAAGTAATCTAATGAACTGTATGAAATACGAGTGCGTATTTTTCAATTTAAAAGCATTATAATGCCTTTGGTTTATTCTACCAAATATAGATGACACCAAAAATCGTGTTAGAAAATATGAAAATCTGACTTCCCGTTTTAGTTCAGTTCAAATATTCATAGAACAGTCAATACGTTAAAGTTCGTTTTGTTACTGGTTTTCCAATTGTTGTGGTAAACGCTAAGACTGGTTAATGTTTAATTTTTTTTTATTTACTGTTCAGACTGAAATAATCCATAAGTTACAATACAACATCTGCCAAACAGTGACACAGTTTATCGGCAGAGCTCTCGTGCCCGTTTTCGTAACTGTCCGTTATTTTTTGCATGGTAAGATTGATATCATGGATTGATTGCATGGATGGGACGGAAAACCAAAAATTAATAATCCCAAAAAGGTACATGAATGGTGGTGCGCGCGACATAGCACCTCGCCGTCGCGCACGCTTGTTTGCCCATCTTGAAGGAGTACATACACGCCGCGGATGTAATGGCCCCACCTCTAGGGCAATTACTTTACTCAATGCTATTCATCAGATCCCGGAGGCTGATGAACTTACACAAAAGGCATACCTTTTGAGTAAATATATAAATGTATTATTCAATCAATGTATGAAATGTGTGAATTTAGTGTTATTATTATAATTAATGTATATTTTAGAAATATTATGCCTTTCATTATTCAGTGTAAGTTTTGGTCTTAAAACTATAGAGTGTACTGTAAACTTGAATAAAATAAATAAATCTAGATTAGTGAACTCCGCCCTAAGTGCTGCAAATGTAGGTTCACCTTAGCGATGTAGGAGAGGTCGACGTCCTTGGCGATGGGCGACTTGCGCAGGTTGGCGCGCAGGATGGCCTCGCGCGACTTCTCGTCGGGCAGCGGGATGTAGATGAGCTGGTCCAGGCGCCCGGGCCGCAGGATGGCCGGGTCGATGATGTCGGGCCGGTTCGTGGCGCCTGTGACAGTAACATGTCGTATTAGATTACATACATCTTTTAGACAAACGCTTAACATCCTACACCTCAACGACGTTATATCAGATGTGATTGTGGTCAATAATGCTTGACTATTGTCTATTAATCATAATTAAAACAAAAAAAAGTTTAAATCCGAGCATAAACCTCTCATTTTTATTAATTTATGTTTCTATCATTAAGGGCTGGTCCAAACTACCATATTCCGATAATATTGTCCGCTGTCATTCTATACAAATTTGACGTTATACCATAGATTTATCCACAGATAAAGATTGGTCGGATCCAGCCTAAATATCTCAGAAGTGAATAATAGTAGGGGAGCCCGCCGTGCTAAATCTGGATTTACTCGAGCGTCATTGAGACTTATTGAGTGCAAAGCTTAGATGATAAGAAGAAAAAAATGTCATATGATATATACCTTTTCATCGGTGGGGGGAGCAACTATAGATTTTCAAAAATGTAAAAAAAAACTGTTGCATGGACATACTCGAGCGTGTCAGATATTGATAGAATCTATGTTTAACGTTTTTTCAAACATGTACGTATGTTAATCTGATAGTTTTCATGATGGGGTGGTCGTACGTAAGGGTTGAAAATTGAAAAAAATAATAATAATCGAGCGCGTCAGATTTTTGAAGGGAATGTTAAGTGAACTTAAAAAAAGCTATTATGTAATAATCTGACGATTCAGATGTGACGCAAGCTCACGGCCATTATTAGAATGTGCAAAAAAAATTGTCATCTTGAACTACTCAAGCGCGTCAGATTAAGATATATATGGTTCATCTTAATGCCCTGGACGTAATATCTCATAATCTGACGATTACCTGGAGGGATACGCCTAATCTGACAATAAAAAAATTTTTTTTTTCATTTTTCTAAATCATGAAACTTAATTAATTGAAAAGCTCAAGAAATAGCATGCAAATTAAAAAGTGTGAATTTTTTTTAGAACAATACTTGTATTTACAACAAAATAATTATAAAAAATTAAGTTTTTGATGATATACTTTATTTAATGAAGTTTCTATCGAAAGTTCGAGATTATTATATGTCGCTCGAGATTTTCGAACAACCGGTTTGCTCCGACGATATTCTAAAATATTTATACATTTTTGTAATGTTTCCAATGTAAATTTAATTGTTTTTTGTAAAGTTATTTCACTACAAAATACACACTGCACATTAATATCACTCATAGTTAATATTTATGAACTTTAATTCACATAACATGTATTAAAATCATGAAATAAACAAAAACGTTGGTAACACGTTGTAAACTACAAGTCGTGAACGCGTCTCTGTGATCAGTTGTCATGGCAACAGAAACCAGAGTGGAGTAGGGACGGAACGAGAGCAATAGATAGAGGAAAAGTGAGAGAGGAATAGAAACGCGGAGAGGGAAATACAGGCATCGCGTAGTTGCACGAATAAAACTTTATTAATTAATTTTTATTACTTCGGCTTGTGGAAATCGTCAGATTATATATTTCTCATAAATCTTGATCTATTCCCTACAAAATAAAAAAAAATTAACCACGCTCGAGAATGTCGAGATGACGTTTTTTTTTTTCAACTTTGTAGCCCTCCCCCTTCTTTACGTCACCCTTAAATTGTCAGATTAGAGGAATATAGATGTTTTAGCATATAACTAACTCCCCCTACCTTAATCTGACGCGCCCGAAAATTTCAAATAAACAATTTTTTTTTTACTAATCTGATCCTTTATCCTTTACGGGCGTCCTTATAAATGAGGCTCATATCTGGTGGAAGTAAGTAGCCGGGTACCAGGTATCCTACTGTATATTAATCTGCCGCGCTTTAGTAAATCCCGAAATCCCCTCTTGGGCTCCCCTACTATAATGACAATACACCGTTAACCGTTAAGGTTTTTGGGATGTAAACGATAAAAAAAGACGTGTATATTATTTCTCCTCAGCCTGATGGTAAGCAAGAGAGCCCACGATGCAATTACAACGGACGCGAAGTCAAGGCATCCCTTTCGTTAGGTCTGCTATACTGGCCCGCGAGATGCTTCTTCACGCTCCGTTTTAAAGGAGTGGAGAAGGACTTATATGGCCTTTCTAAGACTTGGTTTGCTTTTTGTGAAACGCAGTCGCTACATTTCGAGACAATAGTGTCAATCTGTACCAATAGATGGCACGGGGCGTCGATTATATCGCAACAGACTTTAGTTTTTTCGGTTTAACTTATTATAAAAGCTTCATCATTTCAGCCAATAGACGTCCACTGCAGGACACAGGCATCCCCCAATGTTCTCCACACAGATCGGTGCCTCCCGCATCCAATGGATTCCCGCGATCTTCACCAGATCGTCGGTCCACCTTGTAGGAGGCCTGCCACGGCTGCGATTTCCTGTACGTGGCCTCCACTCGAGGACCTTTCTGCCCCAACGGCCGTCCGAGGTAGATGTACTCGTCTACAACTTCCAGTGTAAAGTTTTCAAACTTTACTAGAGTGGGTACGACATGGGAATTCGACATAATTTTCGTCTTGACCATGTTCATTTTCAGACCCACATGTTGGGGACTCTATTGAGGTCGTCGAGCATTTTGCCTAAGTCTTCCAAGGTCTCAGCCATGACTACGATATCATCAGCGAATCGAAGGTGCGTCATGTACTCGCCATTTATATTGATGCCAAGTCCATCCCAGTCCAGAAGTTTAAATACGTCCTCCAACAGAGTGGTGAACAGTTTCGGCGATATAACGTCGCCCTGTCTCACACCTCACCGGAGAGGTATGGGTTTTGATTCCTGGTCCTTCAGGACGGACTGACATTATGGCGTTTTTGTACAATGACTGCAACACTTGTATGTATCGGTAGTGTATTCGGCACCTTTGGAAAAGCTTATAATAATTTAAACCGAATAGACGAATATGAAGCCATAAAAATTTACTTTTTAATAGATTAGTGGCCCGCCGTTACTTCGTTTCAGGGCATTAGTTCCAATTTATACCAATAGATAACGCTAGATGTCGTTTACATCGCGCAAGCGTTTTGTGATAGGTAATCACTCATTGACTGTCTGTAGGAATTACTTTTTTATAAATTGTATAGATTAGTAATAGATGGCGCTAGGTGTGGATTATAACGCGCAAATGTTTAGTTTTTTCGGATTACTTACAAGCGTTGCCGCTGTCTGGATCATCATCGTCAGCCCATTTTAGTCCCCACTGCTGGGGCACGGGCCTCCCTCAATCACATGAGGGTGAATTGCCATACTCACCACGCTTGGTAGACGGGTTGGCGAGGGTTTTGATACAAATGCAGAGTTTTCCTTCTCTGGTTGCTGATGATCATGCCAGCAGATTTACCTTAGTCGCCTTTTACGACACCTCGGTATGAGTGAGGGTGGCCTATTCTACTCTGCCGGGGACCACACGGCTGTCTGGATAGTTAGTACAGATGAAAAATGAAAATGAAAAATATTTATTCTGTTCAGATACACATGTACATTACTGCGGTCGGTGCGGTTACATTTGGTAAATTCAAAAACTACAGATTCATAAAGGCAGTTATCCTGGACTCCACACTAGGATTCCCAGTGTCGTGGAGGCCAGTCTTCCCATATAAATTATTGCCATATTATATTTTGTGTTATGGTGCATGTAAATGTATTGTATATCTTTGTTTGTAGTGTATTTATTTATTATTTTGTTTAATTTTAGTATTATATTGCTTATGATGATAACGAATAGATAGATATTCTTTATTGCACAGAAACATGATACAGTACACACAACGAAAACAGACAGTACAACAAGGCGGCGGATAGGGATGAGTGCCGCTGGATACTGACCGATGATGAAGACGTTCTTCTTGGCGCCCATGCCGTCCATCTCGGTGAGGATCTGGTTGATGACGCGGTCGGCGGCGCCGCCGGCGTCGGACACGGAGCCGCCGCGCGACTTGGCGATGGAGTCCAGCTCGTCGAAGAACAGCACGCACGGCGACGCCGACCGCGCCTGCGCACAGTAACTTACACTATAAGCAGGGTTTGAAGTGATAATTATCATTGATAATTATCTTTGTAAATTATCAAGATAATTATCAAGATAAATATTGGTTGATAAATATCTTGATAAGTATAATCGAAAATATTTGCCATTTGTTATTCAGATACAGAAAACCCCCGTCCAGTTAACGCAGTTGAGGTTGATGAAGATGATATTCCACTCATCAATTTATTTTAATTAAATAAGTACAAGTATTATCGTTGTAAAAGTATTATCTAATTAGTTGATTAACTGCTCGTATTTTGGTTTGCAAGTTATTATACACGAAATTATAAAAATAAAAAAATAAAAGTTGACCTTGATTGTAAAATGTCTCTAATTTATTTAAATCACTTGATTCTAACGTAAAATATTGATATGTAATATCAGTTAAAAAAGGATTACTAGGCTTATATCTGTTTGATAATTATCGGATAATTATCTGATAATTATCTTGATAATTATCTCGATAATTATCAAAGGACATATTTATCTTGATAATTTCAAACCGTGACTATAAGGCACTCGGCAGTAGTGGGAACTAATGTAAGTAAGTTCTTGTATATGGAAAACAACGTTACAGAAATGATCTACAAATTTGTAACATAACATATCACTTGATCCTACCTTTTCAGGCATAAACACATTATGGTTTTACTCAGTTATAAACCATTACCAAATTTGGTTTTTTTTAATATTTTATAACTTAAATATTCCTGGACACTATAAAAGCATATGTCTGGTAAATTATAAATTTTTGTACACATACATACATTGATCTAACTCCGAGATAGGTAGCTCAAGCACCTGTGTTACGGATATCAGAATCAACAGTGGGATTACCAATATATCCATATAATACTTTTCTTTTGTAAATACATACTTATAATATAGGAAACACCCAGACCAATACAAACAAACATGTTCATGCACACAAATGTTTGTACTGTGCGGGGATCGAACCCGCAACCCTTGGACCAGAGGCAGCGTTCACTACCACTGTTCCAAACGGGTCGTCAACACATAAAATAGGTTTTTTTTTTTTTTTACTGTTGATAGGTAAGCGTTTGACCATATTTCACCTGATGGTAAGTGATAATATGGTCTAAGATGTAGTACGATTACCTAGAAGATACCTATTCACTCGCGCTTTGAAAACCCCCAAATTGTAGCCTCTAGGGAACACCTCTTCAGGCAACTGATTCCACGCACTGTTTCGCAGTACGAATAAGGAAGCAGGATTCAAACCTCTTTGTGCGGACTTTTGGTATTTCTACCATGTACCGGTGTCGATTGAGGGTCTGCCTGGGGGAGTAGTGGAAGAACGGAGATGCTCCAATGGCATTGTACAGTTCCGTGGCGCACTCAGGTGTTTTTGGATAAAGACAAAGGCCTCACAAATTTATTTTTGTAAATAGGTAGATCGTAAATTTCAATTAGATATTTGACATTTTTGGGCAAACAAATTTTGCAGGTGCACAAATAAACACCAATCGAAGATATAAAGACAAGGTAATAAAATTAATTTATGTTTTCCAAAAATGGGTCAACAGGAGTCTCTCTGTTTTAAACCAAAATAGGCTTGAATACATTTTTAAAGTATTAAAATCGGCTGCTGGTTATGATATCCGTAACACAGGTGCTCGAGCTACCTGTCTCAAAGTCAGATTAATGTATGTGACGTTGGGAAATATTATTATAATATCCATCCATACCTTGTCGAAGATGTCTCGCACGTTGGCCTCGGACTCGCCGAACCACATGGTGAGCAGCTCGGGGCCTTTCACTGAGATGAAGTTGGCCTGGCATTCGTTGGCGATCGCCTTGGCCAGGAGAGTTTTACCTGCAAAACGAAGATGTTATTACTGTTGCCTATTGATAGTTTATTCATAAGAGGTAGATATGACATTTTTTTTGAGCAGCAATTAAAATTCCGCCGAAACCCTTATTCTCCGACATTCATTACGATTCTAGCTAATAGTTGGTGTTGAAATAGGTATAAAGATCTTAACAGTTGAATGTTATTGAATTCCCACGGATCGGGGAAGACACTCTTTCAGCACAAGACATGATGAAATGAATTTTTAAGGTATATTCATTAATTCTCTACAGAGATAATGATGCTTTGGAGGTCGCGCAGTCGCACGGTTATCTTAAGGTGACGGGTAGGGCACACTAGCGACGCCAATCGATTTTAATTTTTAGCTAGTAAACCGGATTTATTTTAAACAATTTCGGGGTTACAATCTCTCGGCAAACACTTATACTATTTATTAAATACTTACCTTTTGGGTCGCCAAAAGCGGCCACTATTGTCGTGAATCAATTATTCGCGTACAAAAACGGACCCAACATTTGTGCATGGTTATTTAATAAATAGTGTAAGTGTTTGCCGAGAGATTGTAACCCCGAAATTGTTTAAAATTGATCCGGTTTAGTAGCTAAAAATTAAAATCGATTGGCGTCGCTAGTGTGCCCTATCCGTCGCCTTAAGTTTAGCTCTCGATTTTTCAAGCGCATTTCGTCCCCCGCTGATTGGCCCAAAAAGAAAAGAAACTTTTTCGTTTTTCGTCAAACGCACTCCGCTCCCACGCGTCCCGCAGGACAATGGAAAGGTCTACTTTGTAGCTGGTAAAGCTATAGTCCCATTTTTTTGTAGTGCATCAGTAGGGGTCAATTACCTTTTGTACAAGTTTATTTAAGCACAGAATGTAGGTTATGGGAGTCTTCACGTCCGTGAAATAGCAGAGAAACTGCAGGAGAGTCGCCTAGGGCCATGTCCAGCGAAAACCACACAGCTACGTGGGAAACAAATGTCTGGTCATGCAACCACCACAGGGCCCCGGCAGAAGGGGTAGACCTAGAAAGGTGTGGCTTGCCGTCGTAAGGGATGACATGCGTGCCAATAAATTGACCACATTGGATGCACAAGATCGTGCGAAGTGGAAGAATAAAAGCCTTTGGCACGCATACAGGAGTGGCTCACCGCACAGAGTTCATCTATTGGAGAAGGTGAATGACCTCTCCTGCTAGTCCATTTGGCACATAGACTATAGGTTACGCGAGTTATATTTACCGCATCCAGGCGGGCCGTAGGGCGAGGGCTGCAGCAGTGCCCCGGTGGGAGGGTGTCAACTTTGTATGCAAGTTTACTTGGCACAGCATACAGGAGTGGCTCACGCACAGAGTTCATCTATTGGAGATGGTGAATGACCTCTCCAGCTAGTCCATTTGGCACATAGTATAGGTTACGCGAGTTATATTTACCGCATCCAGGCGGGCCGTAGGGCGATGGCTGCAGCAGTGCCTCGGTGGGAGGCTGTCAACTTTGTATGCAAGTTTACTTGGCACAGCATACAGGAGTGGCTCACCGCACAGAGTTCATCGATTGGAGATGGTGAATGACCTCTCTTGCTAGTCCATTTGGCGCATAGTATAGGTTACTCGAGTTATATTTACCGCATCCAGGCGGGCCGTAGGGCGAGGGGCTGCAGCAGTGCCCCGGGGGGAGGGTGTCAACTTTGTATGCAAGTTTACTTGGCACAGCATACAGGAGTGGCTCACCACACAGGGTTCATCTATTGGAGAAGGTGAATGACCTCTCCTGCTAGTCCATTGGCACATAGTATATAGGTTTACGCGAGTATATTTTACCGGCATCCAGGCGGGCCGTAGGGCGAGGGCTGCAGTAGTGCCCCGGTGGGAGGGTGTCAACTTTGTATGCAAGTTTACTTGGCACATCATACAGGAGCGGCTCACCGCACAGAGTTCATCTATTGGAGATGGTGAATGACCTCTCCTGCTAGTCCATTTGGCACATAGTATGGTTACGCGAGTTATATTTACCGCATCCAGGCGGGCCGTAGAACAGCACGCCGCGCGAGGGCTGCATGCCGAACTTGAGGAACTTGTCGGGGTGCTCCACGGGGTACTGCACCAGCTCCTGCAGCTCGCGCTTCACGTTCTGCAGGCCGCCGATGTCCGTCCACGTCACGTTCGGCACCTCCACCACCGTCTCGCGCAGCGCCGACGGGGACGACTTCGTCATCGCGTACTGGCACACAATACATACTAATTATTTAATTCAATATTTACTATATAATACCAGCTACATGCTGAGAACAGAAATAAAAAGATAGTAATAATAATAATATTGATGACCCGTTTGGAACAGTGGTAGTGAACGCTGCCTTTGGTCCAAGGGTTGCGGCTTCGATCCCCGCACAGTACAAACATTTGTGTACGCAGAATATATTATTGTGCTCAAGTGTATGCGTAAACACAAGCGCACTCTCTATTCCGTTACCCTCATATTCCGATGGGAGACTACTGTGACACGACCGGAGAGGAATCGGGCGCAGGATCAACGGCTTAACGTGCTTTCCGAGGCAAGAGGGTACAAAACCGCCAACTTCCAGATTCCGGGCTGCCACTAAGAATTTCTTACCGAAAACTAAGATACAAATTTTTGGCCCGACCCGGGGATCGAACCCGGGACCTCTTGCGAAGCCCTCGCTTTAAAGTGCGACCCACTAACCACTGCGCCACCGAGGCAGTCAATATCAAATAATAAGTTAAACCCGTATGTACCATGTAAACAACAAAAACACCGGGCAGGAGAGCGGCACCGCACGCTCCAGCTACCTCAGCAGCATCTAAGCGCGAGAGGCAACCGACTAAATATTTTTTATTTATTTATTTAATATTGCACAATGTACATATGACACTTACAAAGATAGGTTCTTAGGGCTATGTATGTACATGACCCTGTTAAGTAGGGTATTGCAACATAATTAAAATAATCTTAAAACTATCTTAATCTTAACTTAATAATTACGTATTACCAGGCAGCGGTGCGCAGCCCGTCGGCGAACAACTCGGCTGAATCGCGAAGTGAACCACGCCTGCATGAGAGCGTCCTACACCGCGTCCACGGCGGGCACTCACCCGGAAGTTGTCCATGGACACGGCGAGCGAGTTGAGCACCTCGGCGTCGATCTGGTCGTCCTCGAGGTCGATGAGGTCCATCTTCTCGCGGATCTGCTGCAGCGCCGCCTCCGAGCACAGCGACGCCAGGTCCGCGCCCACGTGCCCGTGCGACTCCGCCGCGATCTACAATTATATAACCATTTATCAATGGACAACATTTCAAAATTGCTAAGCTCTGAAACTAAAAATACCAATTCTTTGTTTACTTTTCTCCTGCTCGAATATATATTTATTAATTTTTTATATTGCTTATTCACTGAGAAAAAAATTAAAAACTAAAAAACGTAAGATGACGTCATCGGACGGCAGAATGTAAAATATTTCTTTGCTTAGCACATTATAGTTTTAAATTTACGTAATGCCAAACTCATGACATGTAACTATCAAAAAAAAAGACAACTTGTCAACGTTGAATGTATGAATGACGTTGACAATGTTGACACTAGTATTCTTTACCTTTGACAGTAGGACCTTTTTTTTATTAAAACAATGATAAGCAAAGGAATATCGCTGTATTCAGCCGTCCGATGACGTCATTTGGCGCTTACGTCTATTTAGAATAAAAAGAATTTCAATAATTATTTTATGCATGAAAATGGACAAATTTTGAAAAAAGAAAAAATATGGGTCCGTTCATTTTATGTCTACTTTCATATAAAAAAACAATATGGACATGTTAAAAATATGAAATGTTGTCCATTGTTATTTTAACATTGTAATCTACACTATTTACAACACAGCGGCAACATCATCATCATCATTTCAGCCAATAGACGTCCACTGCTGGACATAGGCCTCCCCCAATGTTCTCCACACCAGATCAGTCCTGTGCCGCCCGCATCCAATGGATTCCCGCAACCTTCACCAGATCGTCGGTCCACCTAGCGGGGGGCCTGCCACGGCTGCGACCTCCATTCGAGGACCTTTCCGCCCCAACGGTCGTCTGTTCTCACATCGTCTGTTCTGACATGCAATCCTTTAGGCTATATCTGAGACCCCGAGCATAGCCCTCTCCATCGCCAATCGGCACATTGTAAGCGGCCACGATTCGGTTCCGTACGACAGCGGCAACTCTTATAGGTAAATCCGAAAACACAAAACGTTATCGACACCTAGCGCCATCTATTGTTATAGAGTGTAACGAATATAGCCGAAACGAAGTGAGGGCGGGCCACTACTATTTATTAATCTAGATTAAAAAATAAAAATGTAGGTATGATTCTAGATAGCCCAATGGATAAGAACGCGCCTTTTATGCAGTTGTCTATAAGAAATCGCTAATAGCGATAAAACAGTCTTATTTTACTATTGACATTGTGGCCAATAATCCGCAAGATGGCGTACTATAGGCCTGAGTTATATATCAAATTGTCATTTTACCAATAAATCAGCCAATGATGTTGAAGTTGGACCTCGGTTCTCAAGCACGCCATCTAGCGGATATTTCACACGCGATAGCCCCCATTTCAATGCAATACACGTCAAATTACATTAATGATTTGATCTGTAATTTATTGCTTCGCCTCATTTTACTATTATCACTGTAGTTTATTGTTGTTTTATATTGTGTAATAATATTTGTCTAAAAACGATTTATTCTGAAGTAATATTGCACTTTCAAATTTTTTTTAATGATACGTTAAGGATTACTTAGCATTGGAACATAGGACCTACAAAAAAAAAACATTTGAAATCAGGTGATATAGATGTCAAAGCCAAGCTGTTATAACATAAAAAATGTGAAGAGAAGCACGAAGAAACGAAACTCAAACTCAAAAGCAGTTTGCCTAATAATGCACTTATAATAGTAAATCATATAAAAATTTCCTCACCTGCTCCAGATCAACATCATCTCCCAGCTTCATGTTCTTGGTGTGAATGCGCAGAATCTCCAGGCGGCCGGTGGCATCGGGAATGCCGATGTCGATCTCGCGGTCGAAGCGGCCGAAGCGACGCAGCGCCGGGTCGATCGAGTTCGGCCGGTTGGTCGCCGCCATCACTATCACGTGGGACGACTTCTTCATGCCTAAGGAAGTGGAAGTGGCTCGGGAAAGTTAGGTGACGTCATAAGGGGAACCTCAAAAAAACACAAAGCTAATTTTGATTCAGGATTGTTCCTTATTACCTCAAATGTATGGTCTCAAAAGTCGCCACACGCAGGGTGTCTGCGTTTTTTTAAATTCCCTATTAAATGAGACTAGTATCATTCTTATCAAAAGTTAATTTTTGATTCTGGGTCATCAACAGGTAGGGAAAAACATTAAATGCCAAAATTTCTACAGATTACTTGATTTTCTGAAAAAAATCTTAAGGGTATTCAAATAACGTTTTTTATGTGATCTGAAGTCGAACAGATTAGGCGTTGACCAGTATAAGTGACTAATGTAACAGTTTTTTTTTAATTATATAAATATTGGAAGATTGCAACTGCCTCTTACGGTCTAGCTATAGGGCGTCTTTTTATTCCTAGTTGCCATGAAGGCAGTAATTTAGTCCATTTTCCTAACTTCTGTTTAGGTGCCTCACCCTTCACCACTTTTTTTTGTAATAGGTGGTAGACAAGCAGATGGATCACCTAATGGTAAGCGATCTTACTTAAGCTTGCTCGATCTCAGGTGTATAATACCAGCTTTGGACACCACCAGGAATAAACGCTAATACACTCTAAAATAAAACGACGATTGTGGATCGGAATTAGTATCTAAGCTTAGTTTAAAAAAAAGCTAGTTAGTGTAAAAGCTTTTCGGTACGAAATATATTAATAAAACCTTAAGTGAAAAAACCACTCACCATCCATAAGAGTCAAAAGCTGCGACACAATACGGCGCTCCACTTCTCCATGGGTCTTCTCTCTCTTTGGCGCGATGGCGTCCAACTCATCGATGAAGATGATGGCCGGCGAATTCTTGTCAGCCTCCTCGAAAGCCTTGCGGAGGTTGGACTCCGACTCGCCGGCCAATTTCGACATGATCTCAGGTCCGTTGATCAGGAAGAAGAAAGCACCTAGGTGGAAAAGGTTTTGTTAATTTTTTCAATACATCACACTAGTAATTTTAAGATTTTAATGCTCCATTTACGTTGCGACTTTTTTCAGTGATACTAATTCGATTCAGTCTCGAGCAGCATTGATACAGTCGAAACTAATAGAAATAATAGGCGACAGATGCAGTTTGTGTTTTACTAAATTTCTTTACCAGTACCCTTACCATGAGTTTAAAAAACAGTTCTCGCTATCGAAAACTATCGCTTTGTCCCTTTCATTATGGTGCATGTGAAAGAGACGGAGCAATCGTTTTGGATAGCGAGGATAGTATTTCAAACTCCTGGTAAGGCATCTGATTGTGCAAAAACTCGCATGGTGCACCATTACTAGGCAGGAGCTATAAAATAAATAGATACAGAAGGAATCTGACATTGATGACCTATACGCTAGGCAGTTATGATATCGTGTTTCTCCCGCACAAGTTCTGTATAATTTGTCTTTCTCACACCAACCAGAGGGCCTAATTTAAAGCAGACGTTACGACCGAATCGGAGGTTCCCTCACTTTCACCCGCGCTTTGTGTCTCCTTTGTTTGGATGCGGGTATATTCTCGTTAGTTACGGGGCAGATTTAAATTAGGCCACCAGGCTGAGATCACACACAATACTCTCGCATGTATTGTGTGCGTAGCTTGTTTAGAACGCTATGTAGGTAGCCGCCATTCTGTGTCTATACAGAATGGAAAAACCATAGAGTAACTTATGAAAAAACATTGGCCAGCTGGAGGGAACCTACCTTAAATCCATGTCAGCTCACGGAATCTGATGATTGATGAGATGAGACGAGCAGACGGATCATCCGATGGTAAGCGATTACTGCCGCCCATGGACCCGCCACACCAGTGGAGTCACAAATGCGCTGCCAACCTTTAAATCCCTTTTTTCCCCGGATTGGGCCTCCGGTATCCCTTACGCAGCGAAACACAGCATAGTGGTGCTTCACGCACTTCAGTGCAATCTTACCAGTCTCATTAGCCACGGCGCGGGCGATGAGCGTCTTGCCGGTGCCGGGCGGGCCGTACATGAGGATCCCGCGCGGCGGCTTCACGCCGATCGCCTTGAACAGCGACGGGTGCCGCAGCGGCAGCTCCACCATCTCCTTGATCTGCGCCAGCTGCTTGCGGCAGCCGCCGATGTCGTCGTAGCCCACGGCGTTCAGGGCCTCCTCCTCTTCCTATTTAAGTTTCAAAATAAGTTTGAACTTACATAAAACACTGGTTGAGTGTGAGAAGAAATGACTTCATTCTTCTTATACTTGGAAACAAAAAAAAAAGAAAAAAAAAGTCTGTCCAACTATACTTGTTACTTCATCGTCATCATCGTCAGCCCATTTAAGTCCCCACTGCTGGGGCACGGGCCTCCCTCAATCACATGAGGGGTAATTGCCATACTCACCACGCTTGGCAGACGGGTTGGCGAGGGTTTTGATATAAATGCAGAGTTTTCCTTCTCTGGGTGCTGATGATCATGCCAGCAGCTTTACCTTAGTCGCCTTTTACGACACCTCGGTAAGAGTGAGGGTGGCCTATTCTACTCTGCCGGGCACCACACGGCCTTACCTATTATATTGTTATTACCTTACTTGTTACTTACCTATTATAGTACTTGCTTATTTGACAGCACTTTTTTTTTCTTGACTCCATTATTATACAGGGATACATGATACAAGGGATGACTTTTTCCATTTCCAAAACAAGCTTACAGTTTCATAATCGAAATCCTGGTTCCTCTATTTAAGGGATGCCAAGGTTAGACGGCAGTTGCTTTTTAGTAATTACCAGACTTCCTGAATCATGGATCAAGCATGGCCAGCTTTGGATACAACTGGGTAGTACATGCTGACATGAAATAAGCCTTACCTCTCGCTAATAGGTTCACATTCACAATGTATTACAGTCTCCGAAGCCACAGTTACTTCATAATAATTATCAGACTTCATGAATTTCTGTTTTGGACACAACTGGGTCATGCAGTTTTTTTTTAAATAAAAGATATGAGATGTGAATTACCTCTCGCTTAATAGGTTCTCCCTCGCAATGTATGACAGTGTCAGGAGCAACAATGCAGTATGGTGAGGGGTCCGTCTCCACGACCTTGAACTCGACGGCGCGCATGCCCCCGCGCACCATGAAGGTGTCGTCGCGATGGATCGGCCGGTATGCCTCCATGAAGTACGGCTTCAGGTATACTTCGAATAAGTTTCTGGTGGAAATTATTAATCCGTAAGCTATTGTCTAAAATTTTTATTTACTAGATGAGTTACAAATTCATATAAAAGTTTAGGTAAAAACTTTTATATGAATTTGTAACTTGTTATTTGTTAAAAACAGCATTTAATCATGGGGTTTTTTGTAAAATAAGATTTTGAAATGTAGGTTGTAAATGAAGACTGTGAAATCATGCTTGAGATTAACTAGAATTAAGGTTTACTGCAATTCTTCATTACATTTTTATGAGGCTGCAGAGATAATTAGGCTATAGATTCAGTGAAAAACATCAATTGCGTAAGATTTGGCAATAAGTTGGTGGAATTTTACATGAGGATTCTAGAATATGACTTAGAATACAAAGACTTAGAAAAAAAGAAACTGGCTTCTGGAAGCTGAGCTAGTAGCTGCTACCGACATGTTTTTGCTACCAGTAGTGTTATATCACCGTGGTTGAGTCATCTAGCCACACAATTTCATTTTGCGAAACCAATAGATCTATAAACTAAGAAACCACAACTTACCCAGTCAAACCTTCGACAGAATCATCAATGGGAAGTATGTGCACGCGCTTGCCATACTTGACCGCCGGGCAGGGAGCTATAGACACCACATCGGACAACCTCACTCTGAGATTGTTTCGCACCACCCGGTTCATACGGATCTTCTCATCGGGGCAGTTCTCATCTGAGAGCACAATGCACACCGTCTCCTTGCGCCGCTTGCCTTTAAGGAGAACTGTGTCACCTCTGAACAATTGTAGCTGCTCCATTTTGGCCTGTGTACAAAGACGACTTCATTATACAGGTGTCATCACTGACATATTTACAAAGTGTGAGTATATGTGGAAATAAAAAAAAAAGCTTTATTTAGAAAAATCCATAACAATTAATACCAAAGAATATAATGGTAAATCCAATACTTTTTACAAAATGTGAATTAGAAAACAGTGTTTTTTTTACAAAATGTGTAATTTATGTACAACCTGTGCGGATAAAGAATGGGATCAGAAATGGCGGCGCATCTATTCACTTCTCGCTCGCACACTATTTGCGTCTATACTCGCACCCCACGAGTGAGAGTATAGACGCAAATATGTGTGCGAGCGAGAAGTGAATAGATGCGCCGCCATTTCTGATCCCATTCTTTATCCGCACCGGTTGTACTGCAGTTTAAATCTACTGTGAACATTTATCAGCCTTAGATGATTATCTCACAAACAATATAAAGTTTCTAATCAGATTAAATGTACCTACATTTAACATACCTATGTCTGAAGCAGTATTACACAAACATACTTAATTAAGTAAAATTGACAAAATTTAAGAAAATGTTAATCCTAATTCTTGGTCCATGCAATAAAGAGTAACTTTGAACAAATGTTACTTCAAGCATAAACAAAGACTGACTCTGGGAACAAGTAGATTAGGATGAGGGTATTCCCGTAACAATATTTTCAACAAAGTATGACACATAAAAAATAAGCATTATTATGATAGTTACACAAGAGTAAGTTTTTTTTGCATTTTTTTAATGAAAAGGATAAATACAAATGCCTGCTTCATTAAATCATTGTCTTCAACAGATATGTAAGTTATGCATACAGAAATGTAGATAAAAAACTTTGTCAGTTTGCTGCAACATTTTTAGGTTAGAGTGACTGTCATTATTTGATGTGGTAGCTTTGTGTTAGTTTGTTTTGCTGCCAATATTTCAATTATACTCTCTATTTACACTGCTATTTTAACTATTGATGAGTTGTAAGTTTCACGATTAGAAAAATAGATGAAATATCATTCATAAGATTCACAATCACAAAATTTATGTAAATAATTCAAGTTGTAATAACTCAAATATCTCTTTACATATCAAACACAAAGGTAATGAAACAATAGTAATATTGCAACAATTATTCTGAACTTAGAAACTTAATAATTAAGGAAAAAATATTTTAGTTGGATTCAAATTAGCGTCATTGCAGATGATTTTGCTCAAGGTGAGAGGGGGCAATGGCCCTTTAGCTGACCTGTGATAAGGCGACGACGGAGTTGTCGTCGCTCACCGCCTCCTCCACGATCAGCCTGTTGGGCCTATCCTTGCGGCGCAGGATCGCGGTCGAGAGATCATCAGGGCTGCACGAAAACCAAACATTATATAAAACTGATGCCTTCTCCACAAACACCGCTGCCACCTTAAACTACCACTCAGTTTACACGAATACAACCGTATATAGTTGATTCAAAAAGGAAATTCAGTAAACTATAGAAATACTAGTCGGTTTCAGTAACTCGGACATGATGACAAGCCAATTTTTCGAACATTAGTTTACAATGTAGTACCACGAATCATCGCGAAACACCTTATCAAACGGTATCCCAACACTTTAACACAGGATATTATGAACTTACCTTTTATTATCTGCCATTTTTATTAAAAATTATAATTACAATCCGTGAATTTACAATTTTTTGAAACGCCGAATGAACAATCACTTTAGTTCACCACTTCGTGCGTGACGTTGCCGTATTTCATTTGTTCATCGATGTCAACGGTGTTGCCAGTAAAATAAGTATGTCTATGGCAAATCAGTCTGTTGTCTTTTTCATTCCGGTATTTACCGGTTTTTGTAAATAAATTCCAAAATTCAGGACATGAGAATACCTTTCTTGAAATTAAAAAATAATATCGGTATACTCTATGGATTCTGAAAAAGCGGGAAAACAAAACTTTTACATACCATGTTTGTTTTGTTTTGAGTTTGAGTTTAGCGTGGTTTTGCTTTCTGTGCTCTCTCTCTATCATATAAATACTTAGCTAATAAAAATAGGAAGGAAATTGCACAAACTAAGAAGAAGATAATGGAAAAAGGTAGGTATCTAGTAAAATACCTAAGTACTCTTCATTTTTCATTCATTCCTTAATAAAGGATGTTATTTTAAAGTTCCTTTAGCAACAATCGACAAACAAATATTAATAATATGAGTCCTTGCTTATGGAAAATATTTACTTACTACCTATTTTTATTTTATAAGCACGGTTTATAAGTTAAGTAAGTACTATTATAGTGAGCCTGTTTGTAAGTGCTTTCTTTTTTAGACTATTTTAATAGTTAAGTACCTAGACATTATGCTTTGGAGCGAAGAGTCGAAGATATAAATGCAATACTTACATATGTAGGGATAACAAAGATTATAAAAATCTTACCAGCGTGTGGTTGTCTGTACCCCATAGGTACTTTTCTCGTACAGGGAGCCCCTAACTATTTCGTGGGGGCTCGTGAGTGACCAATATGAGTAAACCAATAAATATGTACTACATGTGCGGATAAAGAATGGGATCAGAAATGGCGGCGCATCTATTCACTTCTCGGCCGCACACTATTTGCGTCTATACTTGCACTCGTGGGTACTGACTGCCAAAAAAAATTCTTCGTTCCCTTCCCTCACCCTGTCGCATCAGTTCGGTTTCGCAATTTTGTGAGCTAAACGCGTTCTCAGTTTTTCCGTGGTTTTGAACCTTTCGTTATTTTGTCATTTGTTATTGTTTGTTGTTATAGTTTATTGTTAATTTGTATGTTAAATAATTGTTTTGTTAGTTATTTATTGATTATAGATAGTGTTTTAAGATATAGTTACAATACGATATAGATATAGTTAAGATATACGTATTACAATCTTTTATTTTAAGATACTAATTTTAAAAGTTATGAATTGCATATAGAATAGTACATGAAATTAATGTAATTAAATTACAACTGTATAAATCATAAACTGTTCTAACGCAATCTATATTTAATAGGTACTATTATTATAAAGCTGAAGAGTTTGTTTGAACGCGATGAACTCAGGATCTACTGGACCAATTTCAAAAAATATTTCACCATAGGAAAGGTACTTTAGGTAGTCATAGGCTATGTATGTACCACGGGCGAACCCGGGGCGGACCGCTAGTAAATATTTATTTACTTGAGACTCCAAAATAATAAAACCTATGAAACATACTCGTACATAAATAGTATTTTAATTAATAACATTTATTTATTTATTAAAAAAAAACAGTTTCAACGGTAAGGATATTTTATACTGAAAAAGTCAGTTATAAGTTTTCAAACCGTTGATGCTGACGGTACCGGCTCTATGCGCCGCCATTTCTAATCCCATTCTTTATCCGCACGAATAGTAGGTGCCTATACAACGCAATGTGGCGGCGTTCGCTGGATTGCGACAAAAATAAGAATGTTAAGGGGGAGTGAATAAAACAAAGCAATTTGATTTTTATGAGGATCTTAAATAGTTTATTTGAGATTATATCAATAAAATAATATTTAACTACCTTTATTTTTCTTTTTATTTTGTTTCTTCATCCTGATATATTCCCAAATTGCCTTCTTCAATTTTCTTTCTAATTCTTTTGGATTAGTTCTAGCTATCTTAGTTACAGTGTAGATTATTACATTCAGCATCTTACTAGTTTCATCGTCAATATACATCTTTTCTCCTTTACCGTAACTTCGCAATTCTGCGATATATTTGTTTAACTCTATGACCTCTTTCAGGTTGAAAATATCGTTCATATTGTCTAAAAACTGTTTTCTGAAAACAAATTCATCATTCAAGTCCTCTCTATATTCTTTTAATTCGTTTTTAATATCAGGACGATACATTCTTGATAAACGTCTTAGTGTTTTAGCTAGTATATGTGCATAAGCGTAGGGGAATTGCCTGAGATGACGATTGAGGAGTCTACAATATCTGTCCAGCTTGTCCTCGGGAAAATCATTGATCAGTAGGTCCAACAATGATCCCACAAATTTTGTAAATGTTCCTCCACCTCGAATCACGGTATCAAGAGTAATACTTACACCTTCAGTAGGAAATATATTTAGAGCCAACAGAAAGCAAACGTAAAAACTCAAGTACATTTTTTTTGTTTAATAGAACATTTTCCAATGAAGCAATCGTAAAAATATAATTTCACGCTTTGAGCTTAACAAGCTTAAAGAATTTATCTTATCGATCATTTTTATTGCCTTTCATATACTCTATGTATGCCGATTCCAATTTTTGTTTAATATCATCACGGACTGCCTCATTCTGCTTGTTGAATCTTTTTTTAAATATGAAATCTTTAAAGATACTCCGAGTTTGTTCCTCGATGTCTTTAGAAAATCCATGGCCAAACCTCTTTACTTCATAGACGTAGTCTTCCAACTTGAGATCATCATAGGCGGAGAAAATAGCATTCGCTGCAATGAAGAAGTCATTCATCTTTGGTTGCCCATTAGATATAATTTTCAGAAAATTTGCCGCTTCAAACTTTAGGAAACTATCTTTTCGATTTGTTTCATGACGAATATGATCTGCTATGTTTTCAATTATCTCTCTCATCAGGAATCCGGACCCTAAATTGCGAATGCTTTTGCTTAGCACTCGAAGGTAGCTTCTGACATTCTTTTCCTCTTCGAAATTTTGCATAATGGTATTACAAATGTTCATCAATAAGTCGTAAAAGGGGCCACGTGGAATTACTTTTGGTTTAGGACGCGTCGTGGATCTTTTGGTTCTTCTGGGAGTAGGTTGTGTTTCGTCTGAATACTGTTGACACCCACCTGACCCACTGACGTCTAACCTGCATCTTAATATAGTTTTGTTCTCCATTTCTAATTCATCCTCGACTTCCAATCCATCTTCATAACTTCCTTCAGCCACTAGATGAAGAATTCCTGTCACCACGATGTAGGAGATCAGGTACATTGCGCTTTATGTTAATAACTGAATGTTTTATGGTATCGTCGCCCACGCGCCAACGGTGTTCATAGTTTATGCCGATAACTCATTTCTAGTAGTACCTACTCATGTTGATGGTGACTTTTATTTGTAAATGTTAATTTCAACACTTGTTTTGTATTTCTGGTTTCTGTTGCCGAAGAATAGCCGTAAGCGTTTCATAATCTGTCAAATAAAAAAACTATTTAGAATCCAGTAGGTACTTACAGAAAATATAAAGGGTAAGATTAAAAAAAAAACTTCTTTGGGTCCGGGGTATTTTTTTTTTACTAATTTTATCAAAGAAATAAGAGTATCTTACCTGCCATAGTGACAGCGTGACAAATGCCGCTAACAATGAGTTATTGGTGATAATCACTATGCAACCAAATAGCATAGCGTCAAAAGTGCCCAAACTCCATTCTTCGCCCCACCTAAAAAATAGAAAATGGCTATGTACAAAGAAGTTTAATTGCGATTTCTCAAAAAAAATCTCTAATGCCTGGCCCGATAGCGTATTCGGTAATGGCCTTGCCTTATAAAATTTGTGGGTTCTATCACATAATAGATACTTTTTTATATATTATTATTTATATGTTCACAGACAAATAAACATCAGAGGATACAAAACAAATACAGAAATAAAAATTTAAAATGAAAGGCGCGAAAACTATGAATACATAGTACAGTTGCCGCGTGGACGTTTTTAAAACATTCAAATCCTGACATTGAACGTAATGTACCCGATCTCCATCTACATCGTTGCGACAGGAATTCTTCATAAAGTAGCTGAAGGAAGTTATGAAGATGGATTGGAAATCAAGGATGGATTAGAAATAGAGGATGGATTAGAAATAGAGGATGGATTAGAAATAGATGATGGATTAGAAATAGGGAATAAAACTTTATCAAGATGCAGATTAGACGACAGTGGGTCAGGTGGATGTCCAAGATATTCAGACGAAACAGAACAACCTACTACGAGAAGAACCAGACGACCCACAAATAGTACACCTAAACCCAAAGTCATCCCACGAGGTCCCTTCTACGACTTCTTGATGAACATCTGCCATGTCATTATGCACAGATTAAGAGAGAGGAAAATCACAAGTTACTTTGAAGTGTTAGGCAAAAGCCTTCGCGGTTTAGGATCTGGTTTCTTCATGAAACTTTTTATTAGAAAGATTGCAAAGCGTATTCTCCATTTGTCAAGCAGAAGAGGAAATTTCCTAAAAACTGAAGCGGAGAAATTTCTGAAAATCATATCTAGTGGAAAGCCAATGGTCAATGAATTTTTCTTTGCGGCGAATGCAATTTTTTCCGTCTATGATGATTTCAAGTTGGATGACTACATATATCTATTAAAGAGGTTTGGGCAAGGGTTTTCTCGACACTTTCAGGAGGAAACACGAAATGTTTTCAGACAGTTAATTTTTGGTAAAATATTCAACAAACAGAAAGATTCAGTTCGTGATGATATCATACAAAAATTGAACTCTGCATATCTAGAGCATACGAATGCCTTATAATTGCTGTTATTATGTATATATATGTTATGAATCAGATCGTAATCATTTATTTCCCAGTCCTTACCCCAAAGTAAGTAGCGTAAGCAACTGTTTTGTCTAATTTATTTGTTACTAGTGACCCGCCATCACTTCGTTTCGGGATATTAGTTCCACTTTAAACCAATAGATGGCGCTAGGTTTCGATTACATCGCGCAAGCGTTTCGTGTGATACCCCACCCCACCTCAGGCCCCTACACCTCCGCATCCCCCTCCGGATGTATTGGTAGCGTTCGTTGACGAGTGGTCACAATAAAAAAATCTTTGATTTAGTTCGACTTCCTTCCACTACCACGCTCTGAGGTCCAAGGCTAAACTTCATGACTTTGAGAGCTATAGTCTGCCAGCGGTGGTGTTTCCGAACAGATACCAAGCGTAACTTATATATACTAAGATAGAGGCATCAGTCAGCTAGTCAGTGCTAGCGCCATCTAGAGGAAAACGACCAACACTTAACGGCTATGTAGGACGGCCACATTCCAGAATTTAATTATTTTTAATTAATTATCAGAAATAATTTTGTTTCCTATATTATGACGAAATTTCTAATACCTCCTACATCCCTGGTTTATTTCCCATTATTTTTAAAATTGCTATTGTGGGCAGACGGCTTAGGGTCGTTGTTTCGGAAAACACTCTTTACTAGCACGAAGGAAAAAATGAAGTCTGCTTAATTTCTGTTTAAAGCTACATCTGCTTTTTACAAGCTCCATCTAACGAAAACCGCTGAACTATTTTCCCAAAATACTAAAAAAAGTACTAAGTAAAATGACCCTGACAGATAGAGATCATATGACAGATACGACCAGGTAATCTTTAAGAAAAGAGCTTCCTTCCTTAAGACTGTTGAGCCTGTCTAAAGTATATTATCATACCATGTGACAGCCATGCATGAAGGAGTTCCATCATCAGAGTCGTACAGTAGGACGCTGGTGGTCCCCGACTCTCTTTCCGTCAGCTCGATGTCCAGTAGCCGCTCCAGAAGGGTCCTCTCGCTAGCCACCCAGTTAAGGCCATCTAAAGCCTGGAATATACCACGCGGGTCTTGGTAAATGATACACTGATAGGCGACTTCAATCAACAGTCAAAAGCAGTATACTGCTGAACGTAAGCCCACAGTGCGTAGACCTCCCAAAGAGCGCCAATCATGTCGATTCTGGGCAATTTGCAGTTTATTTACCTACCCATACTACTATATCATTCGTCAGTCTATATCGTGCTGAAGAGCGTCCCACAACACGCTTTCCATATTGTATTATGGGATACCGTAACCGTGGGAGAGCTAGGCTTCGACATGAATGGGCCGACTCGACCGGAGTAATACCACGGCCTAACAGAAAACGGTAAAGTGCGTAAAGCAGCACTGTTGTGTTTCGCTTTATAGGGAGGTTGTGACTACACTGGTGTCGCGGGTCTCTATTGGCGATGGCAATCGCTTACCATCAGGTGATCCGTCTGCTGGCCTGCCACCTACAACATAAAAATAAGTATAGATAGATAGATAGATATTCTTTATTGTACAAAATAAAATACAAGCATGATACAACATTAAGTATGCAACTTTTCGTGGTGAAAACAACAAATCAAAGCTCATCTATAAATAATCTGTTGAGACGCTCTTGAGATTAAGACTTTCGTTCAAATAGTTACTTTTGTTTTGTGTACAAAACCGTCTTTTGTTTAACTTACTCTTTCAAAGAAGGCACCCAAAAGTCGAGTCAGGATAGCTCGTCTTGCGTCAATATTACCTAAATCATCTGAAAATGTTTGAAAATGGAAAAGGACTTTACACTGGGTACAGATATTACAATATTCATATAGGTATGGTAATGTACTTCCAAGGCAATTCAGGGATCGTAAAAAATAAGCTACGCCTAACTAACTCTATAGATTAGACTCAAAAGAGAGAAAGAAACATACCGACTCCTGGTGACGATAACTGTTTGTAGACGACTCTGTAAAAATAAATAAATAGGATAAATAATAAATATTTCACAACATCAGATACATTGATTTGACTCCGAGATAGATAGCTCAAGCCCCTGTGTTACGGACATCAGAACCAACCGCGGTATATATACATTAAATACTTTTCTTTTGTAAATACATACTCATAATAAGTACACAGAAAATACTCAGACCAATACAAACAGACATGTTCATGCACACAAATGTTTGTACTGTGCGGGGATTGAACCCGCAATCCTTGCACCAGAGGCACCGTTTACTACCACTGATCCAAACGGGAATAGACAATTACGAGTAAGTATGTTAAGGTGACGGGTAGGGCACACTAGCGACGCCTATCTATTTTCATTTTTAGCCACTAAACTTTAATCTTTAAATATTTCACAACATCACATACATTGATCTGACTCCGAGATAGGTTGCTCAAGCACCTGTGTTACGGACAGTGTTGTAAACTGGATCTATTATAAACAATTTCGGGGTTACAACCTCTCGGCAAACCCTTATACTATTTATTAAATGACCATAAAAAAATGTTGGGTCCAACGCGTACGCGAAAAATTGATTCCCGAGAGGTTGTAACCCCGAAATTGTTTATAATAGATCCGGTTTAGTAGCTAAAAATCAAAACCGATTGGCGTCGCTAGTGTGCCCTACCCGTCACCTTAAATTGAAATAAATACGGTTTACACAAATTACCTTAGCGGTGCAGCCATGACAATACGACACATGGCGAGAGGCCCAGCCATCAACCGGAGGTCTTTGCAATCGTCATTTCTGTAAAGACAAAAGCGTAATTGGTGACCTCCGACAAATTTCATATTATTATCTTTTTTTTTCTTTTCTATTATTAGCTTTCTTTTATTCGGGGAATCGGGGCAAACACTCGTCCGACAGGTAAAATTGAAAATTGGTCTGAGTTATGCCGATTCGACCAACCTTTCCGATGCTAAATCTATGGTATAGCGCTGTCATTCTATACAAATTTGACGTTATACCGTAGATTTATCCACGGATAAAAATTGGTCGAATCGGGGTTTAGTGGTGTGGCTACATATATAGTGATCCGTTGTGGTTTGGTACCTAACTACCCCACCACAGAATATAGGTATACTTGCATCGACTTATCTTTTACAATTTTACTGTAGTCATTAACAGATATTTTTTTTATACTTCGTCGGTGGCAAACAAGGGTACGACTCGCCTGATGGTAAGCGATTACCGCAACCTAGGGACGTTTACAACTCCAGAGGACCTCTTTAAAAAGGACCAATCAAAAACCTTTTTTGAAGAACCTCATTCTGTACCTATTCCCCCGGGAAAACCTGTGATGGCAGCTCAGTCCACAACCGGAGCGTTCGCGGGAGAAAATTCCTCTGGAACCGTACTGAGCGTGACCATTTCGGTTCTAATATGTAAGGGTGAACGCTCTGACGACGCGTCGGTGGGCGGTGCGGTGGTAAAATACGGATGTTGGCATTAAGTCGAGTAGGTCCTCTGAGCACAAACCATTGTATAAGGCGTTTAGCGGTAGAACACACATAGAGAGGCAAATTCTCTCCTAAGACTTAAGGGTTCAATACCACATGTGAATTTGAGATCATCGACTATTCGCACAGCGCGTCTTTGAACCGAGTCAAAGGGATCAAGCTGGTACGCAGGTATTTTTTTCATTTGATATGCTTTTTTATTTCCCAAATAAGCCTACTAAGATTATTTTTATGGCACAGTATTACAACAATCTAGATTGTACTACAATTACTTAAGCCTATGTACTTAGGTCCTACCTGTTATAAAAGATTGACCATGAGAAGCAGGCAATAGACATTCCAGCCCGCCTATCTTCACAAAGATTTCGTTCTTACCTCCCATGCACATAATGAGCATAATACTCCTCTTGGAAGACCAGTAGCGACAAGCCAGCTCCACTGCATACACTCGGAAGAATAGATGACGGGGCTCCGGCCGTTTTGTCCAGGGCCCACCGCAGTCCAAGCAGCAGGACGTAGGCAGACGTCCAGGCTATGGTAGCTATAGCCCAACGGTAACCTTGGCTCTCTGGAAAGTAGCTTTGCCAAGAGGTCATGAGCTGTCGAAAAAAAGGTTCTTTTAAAACATAGACAGAATGTCTTCGTCATGAATGGCCTGGTTCTACTGGAGTCTACCACTGCCTCACGGAAAACCGACACGAGTGAGTAAGGGCACCGGAGGCCCGACCGGGAACATAAGGGGAGTTTAAAAGTTGGCAACGCACTTGTAACTCCACTAGTGTAGCGGGTGTCCAACGATCGATTTATTACGATTGCATTTCATTCATTTGTAAGCTATACGGCAATACGGCATAATAATCTCTGCTGAAATTATTATGCCGTATTGCCGTGGTCGTATGCCACCTACTGTAACAAAACAGATTCATTATAATAATAAAATAAAATCAATGTGGCATACGACCACGGCATTACGGCATAATAATTTCAGGAGAGACAATTTTATTGTTTCGTCCTTTTTAGAGCGTGTTTTTTTTTGGTAGTTGGGTTTTAGTTTTTAAACTATATTTTTATTTATGTTATTTGAAAACATACCTGCAAAATAAGTAAAGATACAGTGACAGTATAGCTAGGAGGAACTCTCCTCTGTGTTTGCAGTCTACTCCATTCTCGAGCTAGCGTCACTGCCCTCCAATTGTTATCCTCATTAGCCATTGATGGATCTAAAAATTAAAGATAAGATACAAGATAAAACAATCTTTACTCAATGCAGTCCATACAGAACACTTATGAATGTCAAAATAGGTACACATATTATCATCTACCGCTAGTTCGGAATGTCGGATTTCTACTGAGAAGACACCAGCAAGAAACTCAGTAGTTACTCTTTTCATATATTGATGATGTTACAGAGTTTCAATTGAGAAGAGAAAAAAAGACAATTAACAAAGTTATACATAACAACTCTCAAGACTTAACGATTAACATGACCAAGAATCCTTAGTAATCATTAGAACATTATAAATAATACTTGATTGTGTATCCTATGTATAAATAGGTAAGTGATGCTTATATAACATTAAATGCATACCTTTTACTGGCGAGTTATATTCTGACCAGTCCAAGAAAAAAATATCACTACAACACTGCTTCCAATTTACCCACGCTACTTTGATGACCTGAAATCATTAATCATTGTTATACTTAGTTAACCGTGGTACTTAGTTGGCCGTGTGGTCCCGGCAGAGTAGAATAGGCCACCCTCACTCTTACCGAGGTGTCGTAAGAGGCGACTAAGGTAAAGCTGCTGGCATGATCATCAGCACCCAGAGAAGGAAAACTGCATTTAGTTCAAAACCCTCGCCAACCCGTCTGCCAAGCCTGATGAGTATGGCAATTACCCCTCATGTGATTGAGGGAGGCCCGTGCCCCAGCAGTGGGGACTTAAATGGGCTGATGATGATACTTAGTTAACACAAAGACTCGCGGCTGACGGTAGAATATTTCATTCATGAATAGGTAATAAATGAAACTCAAGCCCCCTTATTTCAAATCGTTTAAGGAAAGTCCCGGAACTAAACTCGTGCCTGCCCCTTTGAACATTTCGTATTGGAATTGGCTTTGTCCAAGAGAGTCTGCAAATGAGTCTCCAAAATAAGAAAATATTCATCTTCTCAGATGGCGTTAACATCCTCTGAACTTGACTCATTAGCGAGTGTGCCCTACTCCTAAACCAGCTTGGCAATGCCAACATTGTAGAGCTGATTTGCGTACCAGGACACTGTAATATCAGAGGCAACGAAGTCGCTGACGTGCTAGCAAAGGCCGGGGCAGAGAGCACACTACTTGGACCGGACCCAATAACCAACCAATTTTTATAATTCCCTCTGTCTTTTGTGTGTGTTTAAAAAAAAAGCTCGAATTTGTCATGTACCAATATAATTGTATATGTGCCACATAGTCCACACATCTTTCAATATAATTTATACGTGTATATACTTATAGCTATTTATTTACTTATACAATCACTCGCAACCAGGTCCCACCAAAATACCAGCGCTGCTGCGGGACCGCAGATAGTGCCGTAGCAGCAAATACTGAGGTCGGGACCTGATTGACCACACACAATCACACCACCTCTTCTTATATCGCCTCTTCTCTTTGTATCTGTATCGTGTCGTCTTATGCCTATTGTACATATTTACTTTTCCTGTGTTGTGATGGTCAATAAATGTATTTTCTTTCTTTCTTTCTCTTCTTGAATAAGTGGCGTTCTAGCCTGCATGGTCAGGTTCGAGCTAAAAGAATGGAAGCATAAGCAAAGCACTGAATTTTGGAAAAGACTACCTCGACTAGAACAGTCCAAGGCGTTGATTCAGGCGTTCGACCAGAAATGAGCTGTAGATATAATAAAACTGAGTAGAGGACATGTTAGGGCACTCATTCGGACCCTCACAGGGTACAGCAAATTAAACAAGCACCTGCACAACATGGTCCTTTCAGATACCAAAATTTGCAGGTTGTGTCGCGAGGACGAGGAAACGATTATCCACGTCCTAGGCGAATGCATAGCGCTGCATCACTGCAGAAGCGGGCAGCTGGGAGCACACATGATCTTGGCAGACGAGATCAAAAGCTACATGAGGTGCTGTAATAAGTTGTAGGGCTGCCACAATAGATCATCTACTGGGCGCAGTGGCTATGAGACGCAATGCTCACCCATTTTTTTTCAAATAATAAATAGCAGATTCGTCGCAGTCGGTGTCATACTTCATTCTTAATGAATGAATGAAATTTTTTACCGTCTGTCGCGAATCGTGCGTCTAAAAGTTTTTTCGTTTTTTTTTAAGTTTTTTACAGTATCATCATCAGGGCGGCATACTAAGACTATGGTCATTGATCATTGATGAACTATGTATGATGAATCACATTACTTCTTTTTCCGCTTCTTTAAGAAGAAGAGGAAAAAGAAGTATATAGAAGTATAGTAAGAAAGAAGCATCGATAAGTTGTGTAAATTCTGATACCAGTGGGCCTACAACGAAAAGGGATTCACAACCGAATCCTTATCCCCGTTCTTATCACACTCGCTGTACGTCTCTTTTGTTTGGATGCGACAAGTAGGTATATATCTACTCGTTCTTAATGGAACGGTTTCGTTCTAGCCCTCAGGGACGGAGTTTCACCGATCTCGATGTGTGTGTACCTACTATCAAACAAGGACTTAATTTTTCTGAAAAATTTGATGATCTAAAAACTGGGACCACTTCGATACATATTAAAATGTACAATGACCACAAATCAGATTACCTCAAAACAGTTAAATTCCTTAATAGAAATTGAACCAAAAGTGTTGGAAATTAAGATGAGAATCGACTAAAGAAATTTGACGAATTTGTATATATTGATGTGTGGCTTATAGTACGTCGGCTACAAAAGAATGTATACCTTAGTATAGGTGCCTTGTCATAATATCACACCTTCCGTGTAAGGAAGTAGTAGTCAGAAAGCTGGCTATATGACAAGGTGTTTCATCTTTTGCACCGGATTATTTATACTCACTAATCACGCCGAAGGTTACTTGGACTGCTACAACGCACACCGAAATTGCACTAACCAATGGCCATAGCAAAATTAAAGAGTATTTATCTATCTACGCACCTTCAAAGAGACAGCAGAAATCACGAACGCCCTGATGATACGTTCTTCCGCCCGTGATAAGGGCAACGTCATACCAAGTGTGCCAGCCTCTGCCGCCAACGCGTGAAGCGTTGAAAACCACGCCGCCTAAGTAGGATAATTAAACATTATGGTGCTATAGGAGAGACCCCCCCCCCCCCTACCGTAGCATTCATCATCATCAGCCTATCGCAGTCCACTGCTGGACGTAGGCCTCTCCAATTGTTCGCCACTGTGATCTATCCATGGCTTCTCGCATCCAGCCCTTGCCAGCCATCCTGCGCAGATCGTCCCCCCACCTAGCCAGAGGGCGCCCTACATTACGTTTGCCAAGACGCGGTCTCCACTCTAGAACACGTTTACCCCATCGGTTGTCGGTTCTGCGGCTAATATGGCCAGCCCACTGCCACTTAAGTTTGCTAATTCGTAGCATTACGAGGGGCCAACCGGAGCCTCACGAAGGTACCATACCATCATCATCATCTAAGCATTTTGTCCCTTTTGCGTGCCAAGCTGTCGCTCCGGACCCCGGGGTCCGGTTCACGAGTTTTTTTTTATATGAACTATCAACCTTTAGGCTGCTTTCCACTAGAGATAAGCGAGGCTATGTTGCGAGGAATGTGTTTTTAAGAGTCGATAGAATCGCTGTATTGCCTTGAAGCTATTCTATCGGCTCCTACGAATACATTCCTCGCTCATCTCTGGTGGAAACGCAGCCTTAAACTACCCTTCCCACATAATAACTAGTTATTAAATTTCACCCCGTTCGTGCGTATCCACAAAATAGCATTTCTATAAATCAAAAACAACAATAAGTGTTATTTATCCTGAACAATAAGTAATAAATGATTTATTTGCAAAGGGTGTGCGAACTTTTGAAATTAACAATCGTTTTACAATATTAAATTCATTATGTTCGACCAATTTAAACTGTCTACAGTCCCTGGGGAAATTAAATAGCTGTGAATAAATTATAAAGTGGCTTTGAAAAGAGGTTTGCGCAATCTCCTTAAGCGCTATGCCTTGTTCTTGTTGAAAACTGTGTGGTTTTACCAGGATCTACTTATTGTATCTACTTAGTTATCTTATATCTAAAGTACCTTTATATCTATCAATGTATGTGATGTTGTGAAATTAAATATTTCACAACATCACATACATTGATAGATATAAAGGTATTTTATTTATTTATTTATGTTACAAAGTGTTCTGCATATTTTACCAATAAAAAAATTAAAATAAATATTGTTAGTAGGTATATAAGCTACATACTCTATTGTTTTGTTTTTGGTTCTCTTATTTTATTAGTTTTAAGTTTTACTTACTTAGTAGGTTTTTAACTCAATGTATAAGCATACTTAGATATTGCAATGCCTTTTTTTTTTGTTGTTCCAGGAGAAATGCGTTACGCATACCCATCCGTCTGTAAACAGATGGGTTATGTCGGACTCTCCTCTGGCGACGGCTTTTCCTAACGAGAAGCCGGCCAGAGGCATACCGACTAAAACTCCTGGGACTCTCCCTCATCTGTCCATGGGTGGGCGAGTGACATGGGGCCAAAGCTCGGAGCCTTTCACCACGTCACCCCCCGGACAGGGACGCCCGCCTACACGGCGGGCCCGGCGCTTCTCCCCCCGGGGTCGGGGGGAGGGATGGGGACAGCCGAGAGAGTCGTGCCGTCCCCACCAGGCGCCAGAGGGTCAGCCTCTCGCTCGCGCTCCGCCGCCTCCTTCGCCTCCATCACATGCTCGCAATATGCGGCAAAGGCCTTCCAGGCATCCTCACTCGCTAATATAGCTCTCGCTAAGATATTGCAATGCCTGTAAAAGGTGGTTAAGTAGTAAAGCAGCATTATTTATTGTAACACCCCATTGTAACACTTAACTGGCAATAAATCTATTTGAAATTTGAAATTTGAACCAACGTTAAGAGCGCTTGAGCGGTCCGCGAGCAACGCCTATGATTTTGATTAGTTTCGATGAACTTAAGATTCGTAACTAGTGTCGAGAAAATGATTTGTGATAATTTTTTGTACACTTTTTTGGGCTTGTTTTTGTAACTTTAATTACGAATTTGCTACTCGCTCTAACATACACACGATAGCTCCAAATAATATAAAGAATATTTTGTTTGTTTGAACTCACAAAGAAATACAGATCTTAGGGCTGATTTGACCAATCTTTATCCGTGGATAAATTTAGAGTATTATAACGTCAGATTTGTATAGAATGACAGCGCTATACCAAAGATTTAGTATCGGGATAAGGTTGGTTGATTCGCCCTTCAGTTGATAAGTATATGCACCTTGAATAGAGCTAATCCATCGTTTCTAGAATTCATATTAGTTTATTATACTCACAAAATAGAGAGCATCAGAGATTGCCCCAGCCATCAGCGGCACTAGCGAAAAATGCAGACCTCTTCGCCTCACTTCCCCCCTCCACTGTACCACTGCGTAGAGGGATAAAAGGGAGCCTAGGACTCCGCCCCATATCTGAAAGAAACATTTAAATAGTTAATAATAAATATAGACGCTTCGACTGGAGCCGGCTCGACCCGAGTGATACCACGGCCTTGTGCGTGAAGCAGCAATGTGCTTTTTTTCGTTGCGTGAGTGAGGGTATAAGAGGCCCAATCCGGAAAAGGGTGGTTTAAAGGTTGGTAGCGCACTTGTGACTCTAGTGGTGTCGCGGGTGTCCATGGGCGGCGGCAATCGCTTACCATCAGGTGATCTGTCTGCTTGTCTGCCACCTATCAAATAAAAAAGTACCATCTATACATACAGTCATAATTATTTATTTTAATATGTGTACTTATTTAGGCATTCATAAGAATTCTGCATGGACCTAACTTAAGTACCGGACCGTGATCTCAGGGTCCTGGGTTCGATTCCCGGGCCGATCGAAAAGTATGTTTCAAATTTTTCGGACAAAGCTCGGGTTTGTGATCACCAATCCACATTTGGCAAGCGTGGGGATTAAGCCTAATCCCATCATAGTAGCGATAATTTGATTTCTATGATGGAGGCCTTTGCCCTGCAGTGGGACAGTTTATCATCATCAGCCCATTGAAGTCCCCACTGCTGGGGCACGGGCCTCTCTCAATCACATGAGGGGTAATTGCCATACTCACCACGCTTGGCAGACCGGTTGGCGAGGGTTTTGATATAAATCCAGAGTTTTCCTTCTGATGATCATGCCAGCAGCTTTACCTTAGTCGCCTTTTACGACACCTCGGTAAGAGTGAGGGTGGCCTATTCTACTCTGCCGGGGACCACACGGCCAAGGTTGGGGGGGCGGGACCTTCCGGTTTCTTCGCGTCTAATTTCCATGGGCTCAAAAATATTGTCCAAATTAGAATTTCAAATTGAAATAAGAACACGTAAAGATACCTACCCTTCTTTCAATTTAAACTTCTTCTGATTTCAATATTAACTTCTAATTTGAAAAATGGTTTTGAGTCCACGGAAATCTGACGCGAAGAAACTGAAAGGTTAAAATTTCGGAAAATCACCGTCATAATACGAGATGCCATAGCAAAAAAAACAACTAACTATATTTACAAACCTCCAATCCTCTAAAGATCCCAGCGCTGGGCATCTCTTGGCGGACGCTCAGCGTCGTGGTGACGGTCTGCGAGAGCGATGACTTCGTCTCGTACTGCACCTCTGCTTCTAGGTGTAAGCGAAGGGAACCAGCAAGTAGTTTGTCTCTCTCGATTCTGGAATTATGTGGATGGTTTTACTTTCAGTGCATTATAAGGTCACTCTTAATTTTAACGTAAATAATAATAAATAAATATTTCACAACATCACATACATTGATCTGGCTCAGAGATCTCAAGCATCTGTGTTACAGATATCAGAACCAACAGCGGAATTTCATATGTATACATAAGGGGAAAGTACGTGACCCTACGTACGTGGGGACCATTCGTACATGATGAATAACAGAAAAACTAAGCGGTGCACGAATACGCCTTTGCTTGTAAGCATAGACAATCCGGCCTACATCTTGCTAGCGGAGTGTCGCCCCAGGCGCGCCACGGTGTATCGGCTGACAATAATACTTTTCTTTTGTAAATACATACTTATAATACATAGAAAACACCCAGACTAATACAAATAGACACAGACATGTTCATGCACACAAATGTTTGCTTGTGTGCATAGACAAACCGGCCTACATCTTGCTAGCGGAGTGTCGCCCCAGGCGCGCCACGGTGTATTGGCTGACAATTATACTTTTCTTTTGTAAATACATACTTATACTCGTAATACATAGAAAACACCCAGACTAATACAAACAGACATGTTCATGCACACAAATGTTTGTACTGTGCGGGGATCGAACCCGCAACCCTTGGATCAAAGGCAGCGTTCATTAACACTGTTCCAATCGGGTCGTCATCAACATCTTCCCGCCCAGTTGTTAACTCCCATTTGCGTCCAAAGCTGTCGCTTCGGAGCCCTGGGTTCGCTTGGAACATGCCCAGGAGTGACAGTTCTGGACGCAACCGGGAATGACACGCCAGGACGATGATTAATTAAATAATTTCATGATATAATTTACTTCAGACGCGAAATTCATTTAGGTACACCGTAATTTGGTATCGTTTAAATTATTTTTATTTTCGCTTATTTTGTTAATTTAACATGCTAAATGAACATCATTCACGATACCTATTATGAGGTTTCCGGGATGTAAACGATAAAAAATAACGGTGTATGTATAATAGTTTAATAATACTTGGCGTTATGAAGCTACGTCGTAGATGGTTACGTCACGAGTGCTACGGCGTAGCATAGGATACTAGGGAGCGATGGGCTTTGACGGCTGCGCTATTGCGCTACGAGAAACGTAATGGATACGCGCTACGAAGTAGTTAAGGTACCGACTTACTATACCTACCCTAAGGCAACGTACCCGTCGACACACACTAGAGACGCCAATTGATTTTAATAGTTAGCTACCAAAACAAACATATTTAAAAAAAATACGGGGCTTCAATCTCTCGACAAACACTTATACTCTTTATTTAATAACAATGCCCAAATGTTGGGTCTGCTTTGGTACTAGAAAAATTTATACACGCCAAAAGTGGCCGCTTTTGGCGGTAATTCAAAATTAGAGTGCAAAACCAGATTAAATAGCTAACTATAACTATTAAATAAATAGTATTAGGTGTTTACCGAAAGACTGAATGAAGCCCTCAAAATTGTTTCAAATAGATCTGGTTGAATAGCTAACAATTAAAATCAATTGGCGTCGCAAGTGGGGTATACCCTTCACCTTAACAGCAAGTTAAGTTGTTGACTTTTTCCACATTATTCTAAGTCCCGATCTAAAGTTATTACCGTACTAAATGTCATGTCATCTCGTTCCAGCAAGCAATGTTAAAAGGGGCTCGCACGAATTTTGTTATGTAACTATCCTGTGGCTGGTGAACAATAATAAAATTTCAATATAATTATTCGTTAATGTAGCTTCAAGTCAAAATTTTAGAGTTTCAGCCAATCACGTTATTATGGACAATGTAAAGCTTTCAGAGAATTCAGGAGTAATAGATAAAAACATATTTTAGGTGTTTAAATAGTTAGATCGATCACAAAATAACAAGCTCAACCATTTTTTAATATGTAGATTGCATTACAAAACAGCTTACCGCACTCGAATTATCATTGTCCGAAGGTAGACCGTGCTTGTTACATTCGTTACTAAAGGAACGAAATTATTGATGAAAAAATATCTCTTAAAATTATTCGACATCCAGGCACCTCTCTGAAATTGAGAAAAGTTTTGTTTCATGATTAAGAACACAGGGTCATGACCCCGAGAGGTTATGGACTTATGCAGGGAGCAAGTAAGGAAAAAGATATCTTTACTTATTTGTTTTTGTGCGATGTTAAAAACACAAAAGCCTTCGTATATGGATGTGTTGGGGGCCTTAGCGCGAACCGGACGCGGACGTTATGACCGAATCAGAGGTCCCACTCTTTGACACCCGCTTTGTTTGGATGCGACAGGTATATTATTGTTCGTTACGGGACGTCTTCACTCTAAGGCCCTAGGTTCTGTTACGCGGCATCCGGCGGATGTCTTTTTAAAAAAATGAAACACCAAAGTTCCTAACACCGAATTTATTCCCGAACCGAATTCACTACATGAAATTTAGGGAAACCTCACTTTTCTTTTTAGGGATTCACGGACACGGATGACTTGCAACTGATTGCGGATGGTAGGCAACTGGCAACGGATTACTGGCAACTGGCTTGACCGCATGGCGGCAATGGACAACATTTCAAAATTGCTAAGCTCTGAAACAAAAAATACCATTTCTTTATTTACTTTTCCGCTGCGCGAATATATATTTATTAATTTTTTATATTGCTTATTTACTGAGAAAAAAATTAAAAACTAAAAAACGTAAGATGACGTCATCGGACGGCAGAATGTAAAATATTTCTTTGCTTAGCACATTATAGTTTTAAATTTACGTAATGCCAAACCCATGACATGTAACTATCAAAAAAAAAAGACAACTTGTCAACGTTGAATGTATGAATGACGTTGACAATGTTGACACTAGTATTATTTACCTTTGACAGTAGTACTTTTTTTTTATTAAAACAATGATAAGCAAAGGAATATCGCTGTATTCAGCCGTCCGATGACGTCATTTGGCGCTTACGTCTATTTAGAATAAAAAGAATTTCAATAATTATTTTATGCATGAAAATGGACAAATTTTGAAAAAAGAAAAAATATGGGTCTGTTCATTTTATATCTACTTTCATATAAAAAAACAATATGGACATGTTAAAAATATGAAATGTTGTCCATTGGTTTTATTAAAAGACAAAATGTTTAGCTAAGCAATTGCTAGGAACTAATATCGGATATAACCGTTCGAATACAAGCATACAGCTTTGGATTTTTCAAATCTACGAGTATGTGCATTTTTCTAATTAGTCAAACTGCAGAGAGGGAAAACGTTGTGAGGAAACTTGCACGTTTAGGATAATATCTCTGATACGTGCAATATCTGATTTACACGCGCTGTGTTTCTCCTTTGTTTCTATGCAAAAGGTTCTACGAGAAGTTTTCGGTTAGGTTCAAATCCAAGCTTACAGTTATGGATTTTTAAATGTACGAGTACTTGCATGTGCATTTACTAAAAATGAGAGTGCAGAGACGGTTAGATTCGAACCATACAAATTTTTAAGTGTGTTATTTACCTAAGAATAAATTGCAAAAGATGCTACAAAAATATCAACTATTGATTTAGCAGTCTCATCTAAACTGGTGGTCAAATATTTTTGATAATATTTCCACTGGATTTTGTAAATGTACATACAATATTGATGAGACTATCGACAGCTACATTGTTACTAAAGTTTGGCGATTAAAAACAGTAACTGGCGAGTTTCTTGCCGGATCTTCTCGACCAGAAACAACTTTCCGAGCCGGTGGTAGAATCGCATTATGTTTATTTATTTCTTTAGTATATTTTATTTATCAACATATATATGTATTAACATGTAAATTATATATAAGTACTTATAAATAGTTTTAAGTCATTCAAATGTATGACGATGTAAGTGATGTGTACAAGCCTATGCCTATATAATAAAGAATTATTTGAGTTTGAGTTTGACTGGTCCACAGCAGCCCAGGACCGGGAAAGATGGAAAAAGGGTAGGGAGGCATTTGCCCTGCAGTGGGACACTATGGGCTCATAATAAATAATAATATATCCTCCAACCGATTACGGCTACGGCGGCCAATCTCAACGATCAGCCACGTACGCAGGATATATTATAGTGCTCAAGTGTGTGCGCAAACACAAGTGCACTCTCTATTCCCTTGCCCTCATAATCCGATGGGACACTAATGTGATACGACCGGAGAGGGATCGGGCGCAGGACTAACAGCTTAACATGCTTTCCGAGGCACGGGGGTACAAGACCGCCAACTGCCAGACTCCGGGCTCCGACTAAGAATTTCTTGCCGAAAACTTAGGTACAAATGTTTGGCCCGACCCGGGGATCGATCCCTGGACCTCTTGCGCAGTCGTCGCTTTAAAGTGCGACCCTCTTACCACTGCGCCACCGAGGCAGTCAATAATAAAATGTAGACTGTCTAGAAGACATCTTACCTGAACGTAATATCCGGTTGGTGCACGCACTAAAAGTGGCAGCGGTTTTAATACTCCGTCCACATCTAGATAGGGGCTGAATGTGCTGTTACGGTCCATAGTGATCCATTCTGTTATATTTATGTCGCAATTATAGCTGCAAATAAAAATATACACTTTACCAACATCTTTAGATGACGGGTAGGGCTTACTAGCGACGCCAGTCGATTTTAAATTTTAGCTACTATTTTAAACATTTCGGGGTTACAACCTCTCGGCAAACACTTATACTATTTATTAAATAACCATGCACAAATGTTGTGTCCGTTTTTGTACGCTATAAATTGCGTTGGCGTGAATCAATTTTTCGCTTACGCGTTGGACCCAACATTTTTGCATGGTTATTTAATAAATAGTAATAAGTGTTTGCCGCGACTCGGTAAGCGTAGTGTAGGACTCCTACGACAAGATGGGATGATGACATTCGAAGGCTGGCTGGTGTGGGCTGGATGAGAGTGGCCGAAAATCGGGAGCAGTGGCGTGCATTAGGGGAGACCTATGTCCAGCAGTGGACGAGTATGGGTTGCTGATGATGATAAGTATTTGCCGAGAGGTTGTAACCCCGAAATTGTTTAAAATAGATCCGGTTTAGTAGCTAAAAATTACAATCGATTGGCGTCGCTAGTGTGCCCTACCCGTCACCTTAACATATTTTACAATAAGTGGTTTCGAGCGCAAATTAAAGAATCGGTACCCTAAGTACCTATTCTTTACTTAGGTAGAAAAAGATTTTGTTTGCTTGAAGTTAAGTTTGTGCCCAAAAATTTAAACTCAATTTTCTCAGACAATGGCGCCAGTTTTACTTAGGCAACGAAGCATTCTTACTAAGATAAATACAATGCCACGTTATAGGATGAATCTCTTTAATTCCTAGAAATTGTTGCATTTGACTGAGTGCTTATAAACTGGAATAGAGCCAGATTAGTATAATATTATAAGAGAATTTTAAGAGAGTGCATGTGCTGTGTTTCGCTGCGTGAGTGAGGGTACCGGAAGCCCAATCCAGGGGAAGGGGGGTTAAAAGTTAGGCAGCGCACTTGCGACACTTCTGGTGTTGCCGGTGTCCATGGGTGGCGGTAATCGCTTACCATTAGGTGATCCGTCGGCTCGTCTGCCACCTATATCATAAAAAAAAGAGAAACTAATAATAAACTAACAATAATCCGACCGTAGGAGAGTCACGCTTCGGTTTATTCCCGTTGTCCACCCTAGTCCACCCCGGGTGGACAGTGAAACAATTGTTTAAAAAATTCCCTCTGTCCACCCCCTCTTTCAACCAAGAAGGGGTGGACAGCGGGAACATTTAAGTACTCGTTTCGATGTCCACCCGTGGTGGACGAGCAGAGGGTGGACAGCGGAAATAAACCCACGCTTCGGCATGAATGGGCCGGCTCGACTGCAGTGATACCACGGCCCCACAGAAAACTGGCGTGAAGCAGTACTGTGCTGTGTTTCGCTGCGTGAGTGTGGGTACTGGAGGCCCAATCCGGGGAAAAGGGGGTTTAAAATTTGGTAGCGCACTAGTAACTCCACTGGTGTTGCAGGTGTCCATAGGCGGCTGCAATCTGACGATCCGTTTAGCGCAGTGGTTCGAGCGCTGATTGAGACGCAAGGATCGCTGGTTCGATTCCCGCACCAACACAATTAATGCTTGTCGATGAAACAGACATTTGAGCTGGGTCTGGTTGTTTGTGGCAACTTCGTTGTTTTTGGTTTCCATAGTACAAACGAAAACCTTAGTTTTGGACCAGGACAATATTATATGATGTTGTGTCAATTTTTTCAAATTTAATCCGTTCCAACAGTTGTACCGTCTGTTTTTTGCCAAATATCACATAAAAAAGCTACTTACGAGAAGTCGGTGCCAACTTTAATCTCGATTGGTAGCGAGCATCGGTACGGTCGCTCGTTTTTAGATTCAAGCACATTGAACCCTCCATTAGACGTGTAAACTGCCACAGCTAACGGCAACCACTCCTGCCGAAAATACATTTTTTTTATTGCTTATATAGGCAGACGAGCTTGCGGCCCATTTGATGGTAAACGGTAACCGCCGCTCAAAGATATCAACAATGCCGGAGCACAGTCATGCCGCTGCCTACCGTGAGAGAGGACCTCTTTTCAAACCTCGTTTAAAAAGGACATGTCATATCGATCAGGGAACACCGCGGCTGGAAGCTCATTGCAGAGTTTGCACGAGCGTGGGAAAAAGGAGCGCTAGAAACGAAGCGTTCTGGAAGGGATTGGTAGTATTGGTGAAGTTTGCCGCAGCGTCTAGTTGTGCGATTGTAAAATGGTGACCCTGGTTTGCTCCACAGAGCACTCTCCATGGAAGAGCCTATAGCCATAATCACTTCCCGACTCCAACGACTCCAATTTGTCCGTGAGATCGGGATCCCCGACAATCCGGACAGCTCTTCTCTGCAAGGCGTCAAACGGGTCAAGCTGATACGTTAAAATGTAATGTATAAAATATGCCAAGTAAACGTTCATTTCAACAGCTTATAAATTTCTTTAATAGGCCTGACCTCCCCTGTGATGGGATCCTCGAATTGGATTGAAAGAAAGAAAGAAAAATGTATTATTTTGGACATCACAATACTACATACGAGTACCAAATCAGTTACAAAAGAACAAACAAAGAAAAGGAAAACCAAATAATAAGGGTACAATTAACCAGGCAATGCATATATATTATGTGTTGTGACCTCCAACATAAATGGCCCCCACTCAGCCTATGTCATGACCCTGAAAAAGATCATGATGCTGATTTTAAGTAGGGCCAGCTGAGTGAGTGCCACGGACGTCAGCCTTGTGTCTTGTGATTGATACTCGAATGGGAATTATTATAGGTCCTAATCAATACCACCGCGACGACTTATACGTAGCATGATAAACGGGAACCAGTAAAAATAAATTTAGAATACCTACTTGATTAAATTGGTCTAGCTTAGGATTAAATGCTCATATACGAGTATATCTATGTATTACAGACGTGTATAAATGCCCTGATGGAAAGCGACAATGAGGTCTAGGATAGGATAGGATGCTTCCCATCAGGCCAAGATGAACTATGATATTAAGCAATGCCAATTAAAAAAAGCAGAAATACATCACAACAAGTTTGTATCTTGCAATTTCAGAAAAAAAATTATCTACTTAAATTAAAATGTAACTGCCGACTCAGAAAAGGTTTATATTTAATTAAGGTGATTGAATCAATTTTTCTAATAGATAACTTACTATAAAAATACTCGTAGATTCAAAGTTATTTAAGATCAAAGCAATTTACGACACACATCACTTCGGTCTAGTCTTGATAGTATATTAAAAGTAGGTACTATGTGGTCTTGATACCTTTTCTCGAGTATACTGTTATAAATGTTATTTAAAGTGTATGAAGTGTTAAAAATGTTATTTTATACTTTTTGGTTCCTGGTTTTTGAAGACGGGTTTTTTTACCCGCATCATTAGATAAATAATAAATTTGTTTAACAAATGAGATGTCTTAGCCAGAAAATCTATGGAATATTTGTTATCTATGGACCCCAAGAGAGTAATATCTCGTAAAGGCTGAACATGTTTAGGGCTTGCTGCAGTCGCGTAATAAATACCACTTACAGCCAACTAGGGATTCGTGGTAAGAATTTATTTTGCATATTTATCAGGTGAGGAGGGCCGCTCAACGTAAGACCTCGTAATCATAAATTACCTATCTTAGAGAATACAGATTATATTTTTCCAGCAAAAGATTTTTTGAGCCCATTAACGATAGAATTGGTGTAACACTGTGATCGATGATTTGGAAATATCTTCTTCTTAGTAGACCCACAAGGGTCTAACTAAAGCAGGGTTTTTTAAAACTTTTTTCAGTCCACCCTTACAATTTAAACAATTTCCCGGACCCCTGTCGAAAAGGTAATATTTTGGAAATGAAAAAAACACGCACCCGACTACGACGATGCATCGTCAAATTACACAATTTCCTGACGAATATGATTACAGACTGACAAAATATGGACCCCTGATACACATGCTACGGACCCCTAAGGTATCCGTAGAATCTGCACCCAATTTTGATGAATTAATTATGATGGGAATTAACACGATGTTTAACGTAGCGTAAAATATGTGACTTCAAATTTGTACTTCAAATACCAAATATTACGCCCTGTTGGTCCAGTGGTTTAAGTACCGGGCCGGGATCTCGGGGTCCTGGGTTCGATTCCCGGGTCGAGCGAAAAGTATGTTTCGAATTTTTCGAACATAGCTCGGGTTTGTGATCAACAATCAAATGCGGATTGTTGATCGCAAGCGTGGTGATTAATTCTAATCCCATCATAGTAGCGATAACTTGATTTCTATGATTGAGGCCTTTGCCCGGCAGTGGGACAGTAAAGGCTGATACTTTTTACAAACATTGCGTTAAATCTTGTCTTAATTAATATTAACCCCGAAGTAGAGTAAAACTAACCAGAGTATTTTTTTTATTCAGTAAATGTTACAACCACAGACTCTGGATCCGTGCCTTTTTTTCTAGTTTATAATAAAAATAAGATAAATTGCTATAATTACTTCGCGTATGTTATAGTCGGTAGGTATGTGCTCTTAAAAATATATGTATGTTTCTAAAATGTGTGTATTTTGGTATGTGTGTTATGCTGTGTATTGTGTTGTGTTTTGTATTATTATTACGGCAAGTTTTTTTTCTTGAGTAGAAGAGTAAAAGGCCTCTATTATTACTTTACTTTAACCAGAGTATTAACCTTACTCTATGAGTAAAACTAGCTGGATTCAGTGGGTAGATAAATAATGTTACCTTTCCTCGAGGTAGAATAAATTCACCAGGTTTTAAGTCACTAGAATACGGTGTGATCAAAAGTTCTGGCAGACCTGGAAAAACCATTTTTTTTATTAATAAGTGTCCTTTACCTAAAGGTTGTCTTTTAAGTTTTCATACTGTTTTTGTATGTGATAGGCGGCAGATGATCAGACGGATCGCCTGCTGGGAAGCTATTGCCGCCGTCCGTAGACACCCGCGACACCAGTGGGGTCACAAGTGAGCTGCTAACCTTTAAACCCCCCATTTCCTCGGATTGGACCTCCGGTGCCCTCACTCATGCAGTGAAAAACAGCACAGTGCTTCTTCACGCCAGTTTTCTGTGAGGCTTTGGTATCCGGTCAAGCCGGCCCATTCATGTGTGTGAGTGCAATAATGTATATTCAATATATGTATGCAGTGCCACAAACAGAGCAAGATGGAGAAGTCTCGCAAAAGCCGCTACCCAACATACAGACAATCCATAATCACGACCACTCCGTCAGGAGTGTACGACTGAGATAAAGAAATGTATATAATTCATTAATTCATTCATTTATATTCCCAGTATACTTTATCTGATGGAAAACCATTTTTTAATTAACCGTGGGATAACCACGCTTCAGCATGAATGGGCCGGATTGGCCGGAGTGATACCACGGCCTCACAGAAAAGCGTGAAGCAGCCCTGTGCTGTGTTTCGCTGCGTGAGTGAGGGTTCCGGATGCCCAATCCGGGTGAAAGGGGCTTTAAAGATTGGCAGCGCACTTGCGAGTCCACTGGTGTGGCGGGTGTCCATGGGCGGCGGTAATCGCTTACCGTCAGGTCGGCTTCTATCGTCCCGTCGTCTGCCACCTATCACATAAAAAAAAGGTATAAAAATATCAAATCTCTTGGAAGATAAATAAAGTCTAACCTAAAGGTATAAAATCTCTTATACCTTTAGGTGGAGCCACTTTAGGCTGAACCCAAAGTCTGCAGGGACCAGCGAGGTCTGTTGAATAAAAGCTCCTGACACACGCACTTGCTAAGTGCCGACAAGCAATAAGATCGCCTTTCTGAAACATAGATAAATAAAATAATTGAGACAACATCACATTGTCCTGCTCTCATAATAAGATTTTTCCCTTTACTAAGGATATTAACGTATCAAAAAAGTCAAAAGTCAAAAGATTCTTTATTTGCATAGGCATTTAAACAGCACTTACAAATCGTCATACATTTAAGTTATTTAAGACTATTCATAAGTACTTATGTATAATTTACATGTTAATACATAAACATAATGCGATTCTACCACCGGCTCAGAAAGTTGTTTCTGGTCGAGAAGATCCAGCAAGAAACTCGACAGTTAAATACTCTTTTTAATCGCCAACTTTTTATACAATGGTTTATTATCCTCATACCAAGTCATACAGTCAGCCAATTCTCCTTCGAAAAGTGCACGTGGTTTGACACTGAGCTAACCTCACTTATTTTTATGTAATAGGTGGCAGATGAGCAGACGGATCACCTGATGGTGAGCGATTGCTTCACGGCGGTTTTCTGTGAGGCCGTGGTATCACTCCAGTCGAGCCGGCCAATTCATGCCCAAGCGTGGCTCTCCCGCGGTAAATAGAACACAAATATTCACCAGAAACAACGAAGGCACCACAAACATACATTACATTATGATGCTTTACTTAGTTGCGAGATGGTAGCTCAGTGGATAAGAACACGTACACCTCTGGATTTTTAAAATCTATGTGCATATTTCTACCATTAGCTCGGTGGTGTAGGAAAACATCGTGAAGAAACACGCACTTCTCGGATAGCTTCTCAAAATTGTAGATACCTACAATATTTCAGCTTTCCGTAGCCATTGGCAGAGACTTGTTATTGGCACTGTTTTACTCTAATTGTATCTTAATACTTTCAGCGGAGAACGTCTTAAGACGTAATTTATTTTAATTAATAGCTGGCACAACGTATTATCACGTCGAAATAAATTATACAAATACACGCGAAACGTATTATGACGCCCGCCGCCTGTACTAAAATCTATGAGCTACGTCATTGCGCCGCATCGCATCGAATTTACAAATCTCTAGCGCCACGACGTACATTTTTTTACCCTCACTGTCAACGGGGCACACACACATGTAAATTTATTCACCTACACATATACATAACGTCAAGATACGTCTCGCAATTACCAGAAAGTTATAGGAGTACGTATATTGTATCGTGTCTCTCGCACATGTCTGTCTCTGTCATTACTGCCGAAATTTGCTGAGATTACTGTAAGCGCGCGCAGTCAGGCACTTGTGCACTAGGCTCGCACGCTTGTTTCGCAGAAGTCTATGAGTGAGTAAAATAATTTTACTGTAGGATTTAGCTTATTGCTCCAGTTCTTTTAACTGCCAAAAAAACAAAAAAAAAGTGCTAAAAAATTAAACTTAATGTACAACAATGGACAAGAAATCGGTTAGTTAGGTTGCCTCACCGTGCACAAATACTCGTGTTTAACAATCTCCATCAACGCTGATGGATGCAGCTTGTTATCCTCATACTTCGGCCTCGCGGCCAGGAACCGCTGCGGCACGCACGCGCCGCTCACGGGCACGTCGCCGCGCGCGCACGCGCAACTAGCACAGCGCACGCACGCGTTGCCCTGCGCCCGGAAGCCGCGCGCGCAACGCACGCAAACCACCTCCTTGGTGGGCGAGCCGTCCAAGTTTTGTGTAACTGTTGGATAATTTAAATAAATAACGCTAATTGATTGAAATTGTTATATTAATTCATAAGTTCGAGCTGCAGCCTCTCGGAAAACACTTATTTATATTACTACTTATTTAATTCTTATACTTAACTTTTGGGCCTGCTTTTATAATCGAAATTTGAATTACCGCCAAAAACTGCCACTTTTGGCTTTAATCCTAATTTCAAGTGCAAAAGCAGATCAAAAAGTACTGCAGAATTAATAAATAAATAGTATAAATGTTTGCTTAGAGACTCCCGCTCCGAAATTGTTTAAAATAGATCCGGTTTAGTAACTTACAATTTAAATCGATTGGTGTCGCTTGTTAGGCTTACCCGTCGCCTTAATGCCTATGAATAGAATCCAGAACGGTTACAACTTAGGGTCCTTATAGATAAGAACGTACTCCTTTCTAAAAAATGCGACCTCTCTAATCTCGCAAATATCCTCGGGCGGTGATTAACTACTTACCATCAAGGTGACCCTCGTGTGATGCGTCTAGCATACTAATAAAAAATATTTCGTTCTTAAGCCTAAATAGCTTAAGAACGAAATATCCGTGCCACCACTAAGCAGGTACGTCGTGACGCCTAAACTGAACATCAACTATCACAACCACATGGTGGGCATCTAATTGAGATGCCATGTAGTCTCAATTAGGTGCCCACTCCCAATCCATGATCAAAACAATAACACGTCTATTTTTGGATAAGCCATATGTTTTGACATGAGGAAATTTGTTTTACCCTGAATAACCTTATTCATCAAAATCGGGGTAGTTTAGGCATAATCTTGAAACATACAAACATATTTACATACTTAACATTTTACTACATACACATACATTTTAATACATACACAGACTGCTAAAATCATAACCCTTCCTTTTTGAAATTCGCCGTAGTCGGGTAAAAATATATTTCTCTATCAATATAAGTGAGTCAGCGTACTTCAATAAAAGTATAAATAAACTAGTAAACACGCAGTTTTATTACAAAAGTCTTCATTCAAACTTCGATTCCGCGCAACTACCCCTTAGGAGACGAAAGTTCAAAAATCACTTTTCTATTTAAAACCCGTGCCCAAACATCAACTTTAAGTTTCTTGCTTTACTAATTAGCAAATACTGCATTTAACCCTCTATTTCACGTTGAAGTGAATTTCTTTTTATTTCAAATCATACGTATACAAATTTACTATCCTAATATCAAAGATGACGGATTTCCATACAAACTTCAAACCCTCTTTTCACCCCTTTAAGGGTTAAATTCCAAAAATGTTAAAACAACTAGTTCTTGGTTTAATATAAGGAGAACAAATAGCGAATTTCAAGATTTTACTTCAAAATGGAAAAAACCCTATACTACATTTCGCGCCTATTTTACCCCTTTTAAGAATGATTTCCAAAAAAAATTGAATTTTTATTAAAAATCATTAGTCTCAATACATTTTTTTATATTCCTATCATCAAAGATGGCGGACTTTCATAAAAATGTTTAACCCCCCTTTTTAACCCTTTAAGGGTTGAATTTTCAAAAATCCCTTCTTAGCGCTCACCTTCACTATTAAAGGAACCCCCTTTCCAAATTTCAAGTTTCTAGAGTAAGTAGTTTCGGCTGTGCGTGCATTCCTAGTCACTTAATAACTTTTTTTTGTCATATAGGTGGCAGACGAGCCGAAGGATCGCCTGATGGTAAGCGATTACCGCCACCCATGGACACCTGCAACACCAGTGGTGTCACAAGTGCGCTTCTCACCTTTTAACCCCCCTTCCCCTGGGCCTCTGATACTCTCACTCATGCAGCGAAACACAGCGCATGCACTGCTTCACGACGGTTTTCTGTGAGGACGTGGTCTATTACTCCGGTCGAGCCGGCCCATTCATGCCGAAGCGTGACTCTCCCACTGTTAAACTGTTAAACTTAATACCACTGTTAAACTTAATAGTAGTCACTCAGGTTCTCCTTTTATATATATAGATAGATTACATGCAATGATCGGACTAGGCAGAGCTATTTTAGGTACTTGCGTTTTTTTTTAAATAATATGGACATGCCTCGAATCCCGGGAATACCGGCATTAAAGATAAATTTTATAATATTAACAGTTATTTTCGTTTATATATATACGAGCATTAATATCAGCCTTACGAACTTATTCATAAAAAATTTGTGATACCATGTTAATTAAAAAAGTTCTATTTGTTCTTTCGAAATTCAAGATACGTATGTTAGATTGAAAGGAATAAAGTGTAACTAAATATGGTGGTATCGAACGTTTACGGATAAGCCCTTTCATGATTAAAAGGCGTTAAATATTTCACTCTAAAATAAAACTGTATTTATTTTTATACCGGGATCATAGTCAGAATCCCGGGGCATTTCCATATTAACATCTATGTTTGCGGTCAATAAACCCAAATAGCTCTACTTACTCCGATCTATTATAATGAGGCAGCAATTTATTACTAAGCCCCTGGAACATGATTTAGACGTAACGTAGAATATCTACATAAACGGATGCAGAGGTTGAAACTCTTAAGATGACGGGTAGGGCACACTATCGACGCCAATCGATTTAATTTTTAGTTACTAAACCGGATCTATTTTAAACTATTTCGGGGTTACAACCAGTTATGCTATTTATTAAATAACCATGCACAAATGTTGGATCCGTTTTTGTCCGCGAAAAATTGATTACCGCCAAAAGGAGCCACTTTTAGCGCGAAACAGTTTTTCGTACGTCGTGCGTGCAAATGTTGGGTCCGCATTTGTGTATGGTTATTTAATAAATAGTATAAATGTTTGCCGAGATTTTGTTTAAAATAGATTCGGTTTAGTAGCTATCAATTAAAATCGATTGGCGTCGCTAATGTGCCCTACCCGTCACTTTAAGAGATTGTCTTACACTCGCGGAATTGGCCTCATAATTTGCCTTTATTGGTCGTAAGTCGATACGCAAAAATAAAGTACCGGGAAAGATTTATCGCTGAACTTCCGATTAGAAAGAACTTAAAAGAAGGTTATACCAATTCATATAGGTACAAACATCAAATATATGAATTGATATTACGGTGTATATTTCAGCAGAAATATACACCGTAGCTCGGCACGCACGATAAGGATTATCTCCAAGACCTACCGTTATCTCTGTCACGTACGCTATGTCTATGATCTGACCACGTATGGGATACGATATGACGTCAGTCATCGCTAGTATATAAGCCTTGGAGATGGTCATCATGTCATTTGCACTATCAATAATAAACCAGTTACGTATACAAGACCTGGTCCATCATTTCTTTCGGGCCACCAGCTGCCTCCCAGCGGACTGGTGGCCTACCATCTATATCTTACGGTACCCGTCATCATCGTCATCGTCAGCCCATTTAAGTCCCCACTGCTGGGGCACGGGCCTCCCTCAATCACATGAGGGGTAATTGCCATACTCACCACGCTTGGCAGACGGGTTGGCGAGGGTTTAGATATAAATGCAGAGTTTTCCTTTTCTTGGTGCTGATGATCATGCCAGCAGCTTGGCGCAGTAGGTATTGGGTCGCACTTTAAAGCGATAGCTGAGCTTGGGGTCTCGGGTTCAATCCCCGGGTCGGGCCAAAATTTGCACCTGATTTTTTCTGTTAAGAAATTCTCAGTGTCGGAGTCTGTAAGTTTGGCGGTCTTGTACCCCCGTGCCTCGAAAAGCACGCTAAGCCGCTGGTTCTGCACCCGATCCCTACACTTGTATTATACCTCGGAATATGAGGGCTAGGGAATAGAGACTGCACTTGTGTTTGCGCACACACTTGTGCACTATAATATATCCTGCGTAAGTCACTGATAGATATGAGATTGGCCGCCTTAGCCGAATTCGGTTGGAGGATATTATTATTATTGGGATCTATTAATACGTTTGCTTTCATAACAAATTTAATAAGCATTTCCGATACATCTTGAACCATTTCAACCTTACTATTACTTGCATGTCATTTGCCTGCACATATAGTTACTGACGCTTACCGGAGATGTGGTCGCTGGGTCACTTGAGGCACACCACGCGCCCGGAGACGGGGCTCTGGCACTTGCGCTGGATGCAAGCGGCGCCGTCCGCAGATACCGCCTCCGCCGGGCTGCAAGCCTTGCATCGTCTCACATGTAGCCACTGCCGCTTACCGGAGATATAGTCGCTAGGGCACTTGCGGCACACCACGCGCCCGGAGCCGGGGCTTTGGCACTTGCGCTGGACGCAAGCGGCGCCGTCCGCAGATACCGCCTCCGTCGCGCTGCAAGGCTTGCACCGTGCTGGTCCCGCCGGCACAGAGTGTGCTTCGCACACACATGAGAAACCTATGCAATAAGTAATGGTATTGACCTAAATAACATACCAGCAGTCAATAAAATAATATTCATACGTTCTAATTGGTATTTGTGCGTCTGGAACCGCAAGCACCTGAACTTAAATATTTCTCTCCTTCTTTTTAATTTTATGTTATTTCAGCTTGCCTTAAAGAAAAAAGAAATGCTGCAAGCGTTTACCTATTGGTAAGTATAAAATTAATGCTTTAACTTTATATAAGTAACGTAAATTATTATTAAAAATTATAAAACAATAGAATTTGTTTCTTCTATAAACATAATTCATGTTAAATCCGTTAACACTCAAAGCCACACTACGCGATTTTTCCGCCACGAATAGACGCGACGCTATAAGATATACCTATATACATATTTTATATAAACGTCTCTTGTAGAGATGGGTACTTATATGCCGGGGTATTATAAATCCAACAATATATGGCATTATATGCCAAGGTATAAACATATTAAGGCGACGGGTAGGGCACACTAGCGACGCCAATCGATTTAAATTTTTAGCTACTTAACCGGATCTATTTTAAACGATTTCGGGGTTACAACCTCTGGACAAACACTTATACTATTTATTAAATAACTATGCACAAACTTTGGGTCCGTTTTTGTACGCGAAAAATTGATTCACGCTAAAAGTTACCGCTTTTGGCGGTAATCAATTTTTCGCGTACGCGTTGGATCCAACATTTGTACATGGTTATTTAATAAATAGTATAAGTGCTTTTCGAGAGGTTGTAACCCCGAAATTGCTAAAAATAGATTCGGTTTAGTAGCTAAATATTTAAAATCGATTGGCGTCGCTAGTGTGCCCTACTCGTCACCTTAAGTCGCGGCGGAGGAACCTCTTCTACTATACCACCTTATTTTATATTAACAATAAATACTGTAAGGCTAGTTCATATACTTACTTGAATATGAACATTTTTTTCTAAGAAACTAATATGGCGAAATACTAAAAAAAACATCTTAAAAGTGATCAGCTTAATGCAATTTGTATGGGGACGTGTTTTTTTTTTCATGCTTCACCTCAAAAAATAGAAAGAAACATATAAGGACGTATAAGTTACTCTATGGCCCTAACAAAGACATAACTGATTTGTTATCATTGCGTAATCAGCTTGTAAGCGAATTGTAATTACAGTTAAATTAACTTACCATCTGCAGATACGACCATGGAGACATTAGCAGGGCACGCCTGGCACGTCATCAGGCCAGGGTCGAAATACTCCGTCCTGTTACATGACGGCATCACAAAACTCTCTACAAAGTTTATGGCTATTAAGTAAACTAGAGTTACTTTCAACATTTTAGACGAAAAACTTATGCCTTCTCTTGCTTTTTAAATTCTAAACCTGCATGTAGAAAGACTTTGTAAAAGTCTTTCTACTGAATATTTTTACCACTCATAATATAAAACCGTAGTATATATATTTAAAAAACAAAAGAACTATGTACAATATTCACTTTGACGTTGTATATTAAAATTTTATGTGTACGTTAATAGTTGCGTTGCTAGGTTACTAACAAGCCAAAAGGGGTGCAAGATATGGCGGTAACTTTTGAAATACTGTCGCTAAGACTATCGCCATTAATATTATAGGTAGGTAGGTACCAGTGTTGCCAGGTCTAGCCCTGACAAAATCGTCGAATAATTGGCGCAAAGTAGCCTAAATTCGCCTAATCCTATTTTTCTCTATAGTAGCCTAAAATCGCCTTCAAAGGAGATTTCAGGATGAAAGGAGTTATTTTTAATCTGTGACCCGATTAAAGGAGCAATTTTTTAAATCTTTTGTACAGACAGCAACACATCAGGTACCTACAATCTGTCAAAATTCCTCAATTGATAATGAAACAAACGTGTTTAACATTAAGGTGAGAGTTGATTGAAGAAATTTATTCGTTTTGTTTACTTTGGATGTGTGGCTGTACGTGCAAAGTCAATACATTATCGTCTTTATATCAACCAATTAAAGTATGTTTTTGAATGTTCCGAATATTTAGCTTGACTTGTGTCAAAATCTGCGTTTCATTATACGCATTTTTATATTGATTACGTAAAAGCCTAAACAATTGCCTTTTTTTTTTCAAAGTAGCCTAACTGGCGACCAGTCGCTGAACGCCATTTTTGGTCGCCCCGACACCCCTTGGAGTAGCCTAAACGACGAAAAATCGCCTGACATGGTCAACTGGTAGGTACTGTTTTAGAAATTTTATAAGTTACACCAATGTACCTGCGCAGAAGTATTGTTTCGAAAACAGCGGCAAAATCTTAACCAATCACAACGCTCCATTTACGCGCGCCAAAAATTACAATTTCTTATTGGTTGATGCGTCAGCACCACGTTGAGTGCGAGTGTGTTCAAGAGAGAGATAGCTTTCCTGTCTGGATTTATTGTATTTACACTTAACAGACCGCAAGTTAAAAGTTATTTTAACTGCTTTCGCAATCGTAATCAATGGGATTTGACTTGCTCTTTGCGTAGACGAATTTTGCCGATGTAATTTATAAACGTGGTACACCTGTACTCTATTAACTTGGAAGTCTTCGTTTTGAAGTGTGTAAAAATAATTTGTTTAATAAATACGCACCTATAGTTACATACAAATATTTATATAAATTATGTAGGTATTTACTTATATAGGTAAGTCATTTTAACAGGAATTGAATGTCTACCCAACGAATAATAGAATGCTCGGCTAATAATTTTAGTATGTAAGTAGTTTTAATCACATTAATTGATCTATAATAAACCTAACCTACTTAAGCTAAACCACAACAAAATTATTTGTAAAGAGATAATTTAGTTACTTAAGTATTAGAAATCACATATTCTAATAATGCAAACTATTAACAAATGGGTACGGCCAGCATCAAACGTAGCTTAATACTTTAGTACCATCAAAGTAACTGTTCTGCCTATTCTATTCAGTTTCTAAGGGGACGTAAAAAATGTTACTTCGACATGGTACTAAAGTGTTAAGCTACTTTTGATGCTGACCGTACCACATGCATTAACAATAAGTCGCCAGTGTAGTATCTACACATAAATTATTTGTATTATGTGTGGGCTTGCACCTACCTATATATTTCGATTTATCACTGTTATCGTTACTTTAAAAATACTCTCCTCCATTTAAAAATGCATCTATCAAATTCTCACTAAAAGGTTTTGAATCAAATTTTAAAACAAAGGATGATTTATGACTGTTCTTTACTAGCTGTGAAGGCGTTAAACTGGTTTATTGTCCACCAGGCCACTGTACATCATTAACCCGAAAGATCCCAGCTAAATCTGACGTCATTAAGGGAATTGTTTTACCCTTTCTAAAGGGAGCCCCTTCGGAAATATGAACATCTGGTATCAATTGATTGCGATCTACTATTGTGTAACGCCAGCTTTATTATCAAAAATAAATTTGAAATACGAAGATAATTTCGACACTAAGGAACGAATTTTACACTGTGCGGTGAAAATTGCTAATAAGGAGTTCGATTACAGATCGCAAACCGCAATTTTGTCCAAAGATGTGGATGAAAAGTTTGTAAACAGATTTGTGCAGTATTACGAAGGATCTGTTGTCATAGAGACTAAAAGAGATCCTTTTCCACCAAAACAAGTGGTTATAATAGTAGAGTCCATCCATTCATTTGTTAAGATTTTAACGAAACTCAAGCCTGATCTCCGAGGGAAAACTCTGCTCAGCGCCGGAGCCAACTTTTTAATATTAATCCTCTCTAATGCGAAACGAATAGAGCGAATTACCAGCTTTCTCTGGAGCTACTACGTTTTAAACGTCATCATAATAGTAAACGATAAGACAAATACCATAGCACTGTATACCTACTTCCCCTACAAGGATCATTTGCACTGTCAAAACACGCAGCCAACTCTGATAAGTTACTGCGACGATAAACATTTACGACGAGACATTTACCCCGATAAAATGCAAAACATGCGAGGATGTCCGCTCTATGTTTCCACTAATAAATTATATCATCCGAATACGGAGCAGAAGATCCCATTACAAATAATAAAAAAGGCAATTTTGCGGCTACTTAGGGATATCATGAATTTCACACCAATAATATCTACGAGGGATTACGTCAGCATCGACTCAGACCGAGCTAAGAATTGGTCAGATTATCTTAATGATGTAATCACGGGTGCGACTAATATCTCCCTTAGTATCATTCCTCTTGGTTATGACAGGATGGGGCTCCTGGACTACTCGATTCCTTATTTTAGGGTTCGACTGGCGTGGCTAGCCCCCCCAATTGAACCAGGGCCGGTTTGGTGGCGACTTTTGTTCCCGCTAAATGGATATTTATGGGTGTTTCTTATGTCCGTATCCTTCTTTGTTAATTCGCTTCCCTTCATTTCAAAAATAAAACCTGTGAGGAAATTCTGTCGGAGACACTTCAAGAAATTCGATAAATTGCAAGGAGTTGCGTTTCGGTCGTGGGGCATTTTTATGGGGCAGCCGATCCGTGTGGCACCTGTGAGGTTTAGAGACTTCTACATCGTGACCCTGTGGCTGTGGTTCACGTTTGTCATCAGGAGTGCTTACCAAAGCGTGCTCATAGTCGCGCTCAAAACTGACGAGACGACGGGAAACTTCGTAGATTTGAAAGAAGCTGTCGATCACGGATACAGGTTTGGAGGACGCGCTGGGATTCTGACGCATTTTGAACACGACCCGTTGATTAGAGAAGGTTTTGAAGTGATTCCTGAGGAGAGCTTCGAAGATGTATTCAAGGATGTCATTGACAATAAAGTGCGGTTTGTTTTGGCTACTTCGCTGGAGTATGCTTGGGCATATTGTGTGGCTCAGGGTAGAGCAGAAGACATCTGCGGTCATATACTTCCAGATTCCATAATGACGGTTCCGTTGGTGGTGTGGATGAAGAGTCAATCTGCTTTCGTGAGGCCCTTAGCGGTGTGGTTGCCTCGGCTGATAGAGGCGGGGTTGCTGGAGAAGCCTCCACCTCAGGAGGTGGTTCTGACCCCGGCTTTCGTAGGCCTCCGTCAAGTTAAGTCATCCGACCCTTCAGCTTTGACGATGGAGCAAACTGCTAGCTGTTTGCTATGCCTGTTCCTGGGTATTCTAATATCAACTATTGTGTTTGTAGTTGAGATAGTGAGGTATAAAATGGGGAAACGTCCACATAATCGTGAAATTGAATTCATGAATTAAAACATTCTGTTTTTTATTAAGTTTGATATCTTCTACCTACTCATTTTTCCTTTAGCTTACCAAAATCATGGTTTAAACCGAGAGTAACACGATGACTTAGTATGAAACTTCTAAATTTCAGCCCCTAAATTTTTTAGCGAAAATTGGGTTTACCTATGTCACATTTCACAATTAGTCATTTGCAGTTTTTTTTGATGTTGTGTATTTGGGAGAAATAAAACAAAAATTTCGACGTAAAATATATATTCCCATTTATTTATCTCCAAAAGGAAAAGCTGTTCTTATCGTTAGTTAATTGACAAAAACAAACAAAGACACGTAATTACCTAAATTTTCTGATCTAAGAACATTGATACATTATTTCATATGAAGCAACGATTGACAACATTCATATAAAAATAGGTAATGTAAAAATATTTTCTCACTACTCATACAGTAATTCATAACTACATTTTGAAAACATTTAAAATTGTTAATTACTTATAATTTATTGAAAATTAACAATATAACCTTATCTTATATCGTTTAGGTACCTACCTACCTATATCTTACATTATACATAGTAGGTAAGTCGTTAACATAATTGGCACTTTCATATCATTAAACATACTTACAACTACTTATGTTCATTTTCAGATAGTTTTTCAATGATATTATTTATGCATAATACACACAAAAAGTCAGCGGTAGCTATCGCGTATTTATAGGACTGAGGTCCATATACAATGTGATTGGTTATTTTTAAAGGTGATCTGTCAAAATGCCAATTTGACAAACTGCGCTGTGTTTCGCTGTGTGAGTGAGGTTACCGGAGGCCCAATGGGGGGGAAGGAGAAAAGGTTGGCAGCGCATTTGTGACTAACCTCTCATATATATAAAAAAAAAACATATAATGCGGTTGATGTTGGACCTCAGTCCAACAGTACGCCATCTAGCTGATTTTTCACACGCTATAGCCCCAATTGATGAAGTGCATAAATAACATGACATATGTTTTTGTAACAAAAAGGTTGGTAAGTAATTTTTCACCCTCCATAATAAATAGTAGGGCCAAAATACAATACAATTATCTACCTGATAACAAAAACAACACAGACATACATGTAAATGTTCATAGATACATCCTGTATTTTCTTTTCGAACTGTTTATCCTACAAGAAACACTAACTTATATAACTGTTCAGTTAAGTTAAGCAAGTTTGAAAGAGTCAGCCCCCACTCAGCTAACTCCTGCCACGTGTAAAATTATGTAGAACTTAGTTTATTGTCTCAAGGTGAAGGAAAACGTAATGTCGAGTGCATTATAAGAGACCGTCACATTATTGTCACCACATTAACCGGTTTCATGTATGCAGCTTTCATTCAGTACCAATGGGGCAAGGAGTTCATAACATATTCATTCGTACATTCTGTCTTAATTTTATAACCTTCTTACACTTCAACCTGTTATTATTTGTACGTATATTGTATAAACAAATTGTCATTGTTAAAAATAAACAAATTCTAACAAAACTTAGGTGTTACACTCGTTTGGCACCGGCTGACCTACAATGAGGTCTGACAGTGGAGGATGGCGCACTGCACGCCGGTGCGCCTTCTAGGGGTAGGAGTGTATGTAAATATTGCACATCTCTGAGGCGGTCTTCCTTTTATAGGTTAGGTTAGGGGTGGAGTAGCACATGGGTGGAGGTTGGCCGCAGGCGAGGTTTGACGGACTGATGAGTCACCGTGGACCTCGTCTATTATATCAACAGCGGCGGGTGTCGGAGGGTTTTAGTGGGTTCTAGGTGTTACACTCGTTTGTCTCGTGTAAGTAATCATAGTTTGGTTTTTTCCGGTTTTATTCATTGTCGATACAAGCACAATTCAAAAAAGCTTAAATGCAATTTTATTTTTATTAAAAAAATAATATAAAATTTTCTATGAATAAGTAAAACGACAGGGCAAAATATTTTTTCCACCCTGGGTGTACATGATATATAAATTACAGATTTTAGATAGGTTCTTTATTTTGTGCAAATAGGTCATTACTTATTGAATACTAGCGGCCCGCCCTCAATTCGTTTCGGGACATTTAGGACATCACTGGTGTCGCGGGTGTCCATGGGCGGCGGCAATCGCTTACCATCACGTGATCCGTGTGCTCGTCTGCCACCTATCACATAAAAAAACACATTTGAAACCTCTGAAATTATCAGTGTTTCTCTACATGTATTAATTCTCACAACATCTCATACATTCACCTGATTCCGTACTAAGTAGCTTAAGCACTTGTGTTACAGATATCAGACAACAGAGGAACACAAAACGTCAGTGAAGTTCTAACACCACGTAGGTCATTTTTTGGCGGTTTTGACATTTTAATGCCATTCGCTAGAGAACCGATAGAGCGTCATTTCCCCTAATCAGAATCGAGATAAGACCAATAAAAACCTTTATGATTACGAAAAAGTAACAGCACGGAAGTCATAAAATGACCTACGCTTTGAGATGACCACGTAAGTCACAATTTAGTGTTGAATTTTTTTACTAAATTGCTGGTGGCGGTTATAATATTTTGATGCCATTCGTTAGACACTTGGAAGACGGATCGTTTTTATAAATCAGAATTAAGTTGTGGCCATCAAAAACCTTTTAAATTTTGAAAAGGTAACAGAACGGAAGTCAACAATTGAATATAATGGAAATAGCACGTAAGTCTCCGATAATTTTTTGGCTTACCTGAAAAGTTGCTTAAAATGACTTACGTGGTGTTAGAACTTCACTGACGAAATATATACTTAAATACATATATTACACCCAGACACTGAACAAACACAAGTGTTCATCGCACGAATGTTTGCCCAGGGTGGGGATCGAACCCACGACCTATGGCGTAAGAGGCAGGGTCACTACCAATTGCCCAACCGGTCAGTCCTTTATCCCGTATTATATTACTTTTTTTTATGTTACGTAAGACAAGCATTTGACCTCAACCCTAACTGATGTTAGGAGAAGATTAGGTCTAAGGTGGACATGCTTGCCCGTGAAAACTTTTGCCTTAAAGAGGCCCAAGTTGTATTGTTCAGGAAATACATCGGCGAGTGAGTTCCTCTCCTTGGCACCTTCCTCTTGAATTACTCAATCTAACAAACAAAATCCGTTGCATTAAAGATCCGTTGCGTAGTTTTAAAGATCTAAGCATACAAAGGGGTAGACAGCGAAAGCGACTCTGTTTTTATACTTTGTAGTGAACCGGCCTTGATTTTAGTTCGTGTAGCTTGACGCGCCAGCACGCGCCGACAAAATGTAAATCTAATGGCGTAATACGAGCCGGCACATTATGACCAGCCCATTAACTAGTTCACGTTTAATTTGAGCTGCGTAACGGGACGGCAGACATCACCAGAGGATACGAATAAAGGAGTTTTACACGTGTGTACAAGTAGGATACTAGACACAGATCGAACTTTCTACCACGTATCTTAGTTCAGTGGATACGGTTTGGCTGCTGGAGCATTTCCCGACGGCTGCGACTTAGGGACCTTCAAGAGAAGAGCGTACTCTTTTTCAAAAGCTGGCAACACATTAGCGATCTCTCTGATTTCGCAGATGTTTATGGGCGGCGTTGATTACTTTCCATCAGGTGACCTGTTTGCTCGTGTGTCGCCACTGGCATAAATAAAAAAAGTTGAGGTAGGCTAGGCCAAGGCTCTGCAAGATATTAACGTACTTAGCACCAAGCTTTACATTTTAATATGTCATGTGTATCAAAATATACCATTAACCGGCACAATATTAATATGGTATGCCTCGAAATTAAATGGAACAAAAGAAGCAACACTTATAAAAATTAAAAAAATATAACTGAGACCTATGGCTTGCAATGAATAAAGAGGAGAAAACCTAAGGCCTCTAGCAGGCACATGGCGCGATTCAGGAACACACGCTGTCTGCGCAGTAGGTAAATACCGATTTTTGCGTATGTGTAGATTCAAACGCATAAATAAGTAGGAGAGACAATGTCAGATTGAGCTTTTTAACACTGCTACGAGTATTGTGTGTCGAGTGAGTTGTCACGGACAACTTGCTTGGACCTAATAGAATAAGAATAAGAATAATTTATAATAGAGTCTTAAGCCTGCAATGGACAACATTTCATATTTTTAACATATCCATATTGTTTTTTTATATGAAAATAGACATAAAATCACAGACCCATATTTTTTCTTTTTTCAAAATTTGTGCATTTTCATGCACAAAATAATTATTGAAATTCTTTATATTTCTAAATAGACGTAAGCGCCAAATGACGTCATCGGACGGCTGAATACAGCGATATTCCTTTGCTTATCATTTTTTTAATAAAAAAAGGTACTACTATCAAAGGTAAAGAATACTATGTCAACACTGTCAACGTCATTCATTCATTCAACGTTGACAAGTTGTCTTTTTTTTTGACAGTTACATGTCATGGGTTTGGCATTACGTAAATTTAAAACTATAATGTGCTAAGCAAAGAAATATTTTACATTCTGCCGTCCGATGACGTCATCTTACGTTTTTTAGTTTTTAATTTTTTTCTCAGTAAATAAGCAATATAAAAAATGAATAAATATATATTCGAGCAGCGGAAAAGTAAACAAAGAATTGGTATTTTTTGTTTCAGAGCTTAGCAATTTTGAAATGTTGTCCATTGCGCCAACCGGTCAGTCCTTTATCCCGTATTATATTACTTTTTTTTTGTTCGTCAAACAAGCATTTGACCTCAACCCTAACTGATGTTAGGAAAGATTAGGTCTAAGGTGGACATGCTTGCCCGTGAAAAGCCTATTCACTCTTGCCTTAAAAAGGCCCAAGTTGTATTGTTTCAGGAAATACATCGGCGAGTGAGTTCCTCTCCTTGGCACCTTCCTCAATCTAACAAACAAAATCCGTTGCATTAAAGATCCGTTGCGTAGTTTTAAAGATCTAAGCATACAAAGGGATAGACAGCGAAAGCGACTCTGTTTTTTACTTTGTAGTGAACCGGCCTTGATTTTAGTTCGTGTAGCCTGACGCGCCAGCACGCGCCGACAAAATGTAAATCCATGGCGTAATACGAGCCGGCACATTATCACCAGCCCATTAACTAGTTCACGTTTAATTTGAGCTGCGTAACGGGACGGCAGACATCACCAGAGGATACGATAAAGGAGTTTTACACGTGTGTACAAGTAGGATACTAGACACAGATCGAACTTCTACCACGTATCTTAGTTCAGTGGATAACGGTTTGGCTGCTGGAGTATTTCCCGACGGCTGCGACTTAGGGACCTTCAAAAGAAGAGCGTACTCTTTTTCAAAAGGGCAGGCAACACATTAGCGATCTATCTGATTTCGCAGATGTTTATGGGCGGCGTTGATTACTTTCAACAGGTGACCTGTTTGCTCGTTTGTAGGCTCTGGCATAAATAAAAAAAAGTTGAGGTAGGACCTAACCTGAGGTAGGTTAGGTCTTTACTAAACTTTTTTTTATTTATGCCAGAGGCCTACCAAGGCTCTGCAAGATATTAACGCACTTAGCACCAAGTCTACATTTTAATATGTCATATGTATTAAATATACCATTCACCGGCACAACATTCACATGCTATGTCTGGAAATGAAATCGAACAAAGAAAGCGACACTTACAAAAATTTAAAAGTAACTACCTACAGCTTGCAATGAATAAGAGGAGTAACCCAAGGCCTCTAGCAGGCACATGGCGCGATTCAGGAACACACGCTGTCTGCGCAGTAGGTAAATACCGATTTTGCGTTTGTGTAGATTCAAACGCATAATAAGTAGAGAGACAATGTCAGATTGAGCTTTTTAACACTGCTACGAGTATTGTGTGTCGAGTGAGTTGTCACGGACAACTTGCTTGGACCTAATAGAATAAGAATAAGAATAATTTATAATAGAGTCTTAAAGACAAACAAAATGCAATGACAACATTTCATATTTTTAACATATCCATATTGTTTTTTTATATGAAAATAGACATAAAATCACAGACCCATATTTTTTCTTTTTTCAAAATTTGTGCATTTTCATGCACAAAATAATTATTGAAATTCTTTATATTCTAAATAGACGTAAGCGCCAAATGACGTCATCGGACGGCTGAATACAGCGATATTCCTTTGCTTATCATTTTTTTAATAAAAAAAGGTACTACTATCAAAGGTAAAGAATACTATGTCAACACTGTCAACGTCATTCATTCATTCAACGTTGACAAGTTGTCTTTTTTTTTGACAGTTGCATGTCATTGTTTGGCATTTCGTAATTTAAAAACTATAATGTGCTAAGCATAGAAATATTTTACTTTCTGCCGTCCGATGACGTCCATCTTACGTTTTTTAGTTTTTAATTTTTTTCTCAGTAAATAAGCAATATAAAAAATTAATAAATATAAATTCGAGCAGCGGAAAAGTAAACAAGAATTGGTATTTTTTGTTTCAGAGCTTAGCAATTTTGAAATGTTGTCCATTGCGCCAACCGGTCAGTCCTTTATCCCGTATTGATATTTTTAAAAAAAAAACCCCTTTTTTTTTGTTACGTCAAACAAGCATTTGACCTCAACCCTAACTGATGTTAGGAGAAGATTAGGTCTAAGGTGGACATGCTTGCCCGTGAAAAGCCTATTCACTCTTGCCTTAAAAAGGCCCAAGTTGTATGTTCAGGAAATACATCGGCGAGTGAGTTCCTCTCCTTGGCACCTTCCTCAATCTAACAAACAAAATCCGTTGCATTAAAGATCCGTTGCGTAGTTTTAAAGATCTAAGCATACAAAGGGATAGACAGCGAAAGCGACTCTGTTTTTTACTTTGTAGTGAACCGGCCTTGATTTTAGTTCGTGTAGCCTGACGCGCCAGCACGCGCCGACAAAATGTAAATCCAATGGCGTAATACGAGCCGGCACATTATCACCAGCCCATTAACTAGTTCACGTTTAATTTGAGCTGCGTAACGGGACGGCAGACATCACCAAAACGATACGAATAAAGGAGTTTTACACGTGTGTACAAGTAGGATACTAGACACAGATCGAACTTCTACCACGTATCTTAGTTCAGTGGATAACGGTTTGGCTGCTGGAGTATTTCCGACGGCTGCGACTTAGGGACCTTCAAAAGAAGAGCGTACTCTTTTTCAAAAAGGCAGGCAACACATTAGCGATCTATCTGATTTCGCAGATGTTTATGGGCGGCGTTGATTACTTTCAACAGGTGACCTGTTTGCTCGTTTGTAGGCTCTGCATAAATAAAAAAAAAGTTGAGGTAGGACCTAACCTGAGGTAGGTTAGGTCTTTACTAAACTTTTTTTTATTTATGCCAGAGGCCTACCAAGGCTCTGCAAGATATTACGCACTTAGCACCAAGTCTACATTTTAATATGTCATATGTATTAAAAATATACCATTCACCGGCACAACATTCACATGCTATGTCTGGAAATGAAAAATCGAACAAAAGAAGCGACACTTACAAAAATTTAAAAGTAACTACCTACAGCTTGCAATGAATAAAGAGGAGTAACCCAAGGCCTCTAGCAGGCACATGGCGCGATTCAGGAACACACGCTGTCTGCGCAGTAGGTAAATACCGATTTTGCGTTTGTGTAGATTCAAACGCATAATAAGTAGAGAGACAATGTCAGATTGAGCTTTTTAACACTGCTACGAGTATTGTGTGTCGAGTGAGTTGTCACGGACAACTTGCTTGGACCTAATAGAATAAGAATAAGAATAATTTATAATAGAGTCTTAAGCCTGCAATGGACAACATTTCAAATTTTTAACATGTCCATATTGTTTTTTTATATGAAAGTAGACAAAAAATGAACAGACCCATATTTTTTCTTTTTTCAAAATTTGTCCATTTTCATGCATAAAATAATTATTGAAATTCTTTTTATTCTAAATAGACGTAAGCGCCAAATGACGTCATCGGACGGCTGAATACAGCGATATTCCTTTGCTTATCATTGTTTTAATAAAAAAAGGTACTACTGTCAAAGGTAAATAATACTAGTGTCAACATTGTCAACGTCAGTCATACATTCAACGTTGACAAGTTGTCTTTTTTTTTGACAGTTACATGTCATGGGTTTGGCATTACGTAAATTTAAAACTATAATGTGCTAAGCAAAGAAATATTTTACATTCTGCCGTCCGATGACGTCATCTTACGTTTTTTAGTTTTTAATTTTTTTCTCAGTAAATAAGCAATATAAAAAATTAATAAATATAAATTCGAGCAGCGGAAAAGTAAACAAAGAATTGGTATTTTTTGTTTCAGAGCTTAGCAATTTTGAAATGTTGTCCATTGCGCCAACCGGTCAGTCCTTTATCCCGTATTATATTACTTTTTTTTTGTTACGTCAAACAAGCATTTGACCTCAACCCTAACTGATGTTAGGAGAAGATTAGGTCTAAGGTGGACATGCTTGCCCGTGAAAAGCCTATTCACTCTTGCCTTAAAAAGGCCCAAGTTGTATTGTTCAGGAAATACATCGGCGAGTGAGTTCCTCTCCTTGGCACCTTCCTCAATCTAACAAACAAAATCCGTTGCATTAAAGATCCGTTGCGTAGTTTTAAAGATCTAAGCATACAAAGGGATAGACAGCGAAAGCGACTCTGTTTTTTACTTTGTAGTGAACCGGCCTTGATTTTAGTTCGTGTAGCCTGACGCGCCAGCACGCGCCGACAAAATGTAAATCCAATGGCGTAATACGAGCCGGCACATTATCACCAGCCCATTAACTAGTTCACGTTTAATTTGAGCTGCGTAACGGGACGGCAGACATCACCAGACGATACGAATAAAGGAGTTTTACACGTGTGTACAAGTAGGATACTAGACACAGATCGAACTTTCTACCACGTATCTTAGTTCAGTGGATACGGTTTGGCTGCTGGAGTATTTCCCGACGGCTGCGACTTAGGGACCTTCAAAAGAAGAGCGTACTCTTTTTCAAAAAGGCAGGCAACACATTAGCGATCTATCTGATTTCGCAGATGTTTATGGGCGGCGTTGATTACTTTCCAACAGGTGACCTGTTTGCTCGTTTGTAGGCTCTGGCATAAATAAAAAAAAGTTGAGGTAGGACCTAACCTGAGGTAGGTTAGGTCTTTACTAAACTTTTTTTTATTTATGCCAGAGGCCTACCAAGGCTCTGCAAGATATTAACGCACTTAGCACCAAGTTCTACATTTTAATATGTCATATGTATTAAAATATACCATTCACCGGCACAACATTCACATGCTATGTCTGGAAATGAAATCGAACAAAGAAAGCGACACTTACAAAAATTTAAAAAGTAACTACCTACAGCTTGCAATGAATAAAGAGGAGTAACCCAAGGCCTCTAGCAGGCACATGGCGCGATTCAGGAACACACGCTGTCTGCGCAGTAGGTAAATACCGATTTTTGCGTTTGTGTAGATTCAAACGCATAATAAGTAAGAGAGACAATGTCAGATTGAGCTTTTTAACACTGCTACGAGTATTGTGTGTCGAGTGAGTTGTCACGGACAACTTGCTTGGACCTAATAGAATAAGAATAAGAAATAATTTATAATAGAGTCTTAAAGCCTGCAATGGACAACATTTCATATTTTTAACATATCCATATTGTTTTTTTATATGAAAATAGACATAAAATCAACAGACCCATATTTTTTCTTTTTTCAAAATTTGTGCATTTTCATGCACAAAATAATTATTGAAATTCTTTATATTCTAAATAGACGTAAGCGCCAAATGACGTCATCGGACGGCTGAATACAGCGATATTCCTTTGCTTATCATTTTTTTAATAAAAAAAGGTACTACTATCAAAGGTAAAGAATACTAGTGTCAACACTGTCAACGTCATTCATTCATTCAACGTTGACAAGTTGTCTTTTTTTTGACAGTTGCATGTCATTGGTTTGGCATTTCGTAAATTTAAAACTATAATGTGCTAAGCATAGAAATATTTTACTTTCTGCCGTCCGATGACGTCATCTTACGTTTTTTAGTTTTTAAGTTTTTTCTCAGTAAATAAGCAATATAAAAAATGAATAAATATATATTCGAGCAGCGGAAAAGTAAATAAAGAATTGGTATTTTTTGTTTCAGAGCTTAGCAATTTTGAAATGTTGTCCATTGCGTTTAGAGTGATATGTCGATAAAACGTAAAACACCTTTTCTTGAGTGACTGTGACTTTGACTAACTTCGGCTGACTACGACTGTTGACTACCCACTGATTCTCAATAACTTGACATTGGCAAGATATCTTTGGTTAAAGCCATAATATAAAAAAAGAAAAAAACGCATTGTTGGACAACCCAACGCAGAACTCAGCCGCTACTTCAGTGGTCGTTTTCTGTGGGGCCTCACTTCGGCCGATTAACTGATTGATTGGCGTCAATACAGGGTGTATCTGTGGACATTTACATCCCTTTAACCACGTCTTCCACCAACCATTCTGAGCAACATTTGTTCTACGACTTTTCGAACTTCGGTACAAAATGACCAAGTCACGTGACCGACTTAGTATGAAAAGTTGAAATTTTTTATGCGAATTTCCAAAAGTCATGGAACAAATGTTGTTCATAATGGGTGATAGAACACGTGATTAAAGGGATGTAAATGTTCACAGATATACGTGTATGCACCAGACTAAATAGTGACATTTTTGACATTCAAAACGAAACAGAGTCATTGAAGTAAAAGTAAGTAACACTACTAAGCTTTACTTCAACTTATCATCGCCACGGCACATGCTGAGCGGAAGACTATGTGACAATTTATTTTAATCGTAAGTTAGAATATGTAATTTCTGTTTTGTGTAAAATATAAACGATTTTTGTTTATTTGTTTCTAAGCATTTAGCGTGGGCGGGTCGACGACGAGCTGCGGGTAGGCGTGCGCCAGCGGCGGCAGCGCGGGGAACAGGATGGGGTACTGCGGCGGCGGCGGCGGCGCGCGCGCGGCCGGCTCCGAGCACTGCAGCAGCCAGTGCGTCAGCATGCGCCCGCGCCCCTTCAGCTCCACCTATACCCAACATTTCTTACATTACACTTACAACCCGTGCGGATAAAGAATGGTATCAGAAATGGCGGCGCATCTATTCACCCCACGAGTGCGAGTATAGACGCAAATAGTGTGCGAGCGAGAAGTGAATAGATGCGCCGCCATTTCTGATTCCATTCTTTATCCGCACGGGGTGTAACTATATTTTATTACAATCTGTTACAATATATTACAATCTGTTACAATATGTTACAACCTGTTACAATCTGTTACAATCTATTACAATCTGTTACAATCTGATACAATATGTTACAATATGTTACAATCTGTTACAATCTGTTACGGTCTGTTACAATCTGTTACAATCTGTTACAATCTTTTACAATCCATTACAATTTGTTACAATCTATTACAATCTGTTGCAATTTGTTACTGCGAATGAATATACTTTTATTACGCTCAAAACAGTGTGAAAACTTAAAACTAGGTATTAGAGGATCTCCTCTACTACCTAGTACAGCGAATTAGTTATATTAGTAAAAGAGTCAGGGCAAAAATATTGTTATGTAACTGATTCTTGGTAGTCAGCAGCAGAAGTTTTTATAGTTACCTATATTTTCCAGTTTGTAGCTCTTATTCCGAGGTTCATAAGAGTGAACGGCAGCTGTACAATGAATAATTATCGTATCTTACCTCACCGCGCCGCTCGACGCCGAAAGTGCCCCACTGCTCTAGCAGCGCACGCGTACTCTCGCTCAGGTGGATGCGGAGCGCTACACACAAGGCATGAAACAGTTAGCATAAGAACTCAGACTAAATTGGCAGATGCAAATGCCAATGCGATTAAAAAGAGTAACTGGCGAGTTTCTTGCCGGATCTTCTCGACCAGAAACAACTTTCCGAGCCGGTGTGGTAGAATCGCATTATGTTTATTTATTTCTTTAGTATATTTTATGTATCAACATATATATGTATTAACATGTAAATTATACATAAGTACTTATAAATAGTTTTAAGTCATTCAAATATATGACGATTTGTAAGTGCTGTGTACAAGCCTATGCAAATAAAGAATTATTTGAATTGAATTGAATCAAGTTAATATCATCGACAATATCCACCAAAGATACGGGAGAAATTTCACCTACGTTGCCCAGAAGACTCCATGCGGCTGGCTGTGTTGACTGTGTCTCCAAAAAGGCAGTAGTGTGGCATCTTCACGCCAACCACTCCCGCGCACACGGGGCCAGAGTGGACTCCCACTCGCACCTGGTTAGATATGTACTTCTTTATCACTTATCTATTAACAACTTATTTTGACAAACGTGATATCCTCCAACAAATCGATTTCGGCTAAGGCGGTCAATCTCAACAATCAGGATATATTATAGTGCTCAAGTTTGTACGTAAACACAAGTACGCTCACTATTCAACATCATCATCATCATTTCAGCCAATAGACGTCCACTGCTGCCTCCCCCAATGTTCTCCACACAGATCGGTCCTGTGCCGCCCGCATCCAATGGATTCCCGCGATCAAGAGATCGTCGGTCCACCTTGTGGGGGGCTTGTCACTGCTGCGACTTCCTGTACGTGGCCTCCATTCAAGGACCTTTCCGCCCCAACGGCCGTCTGTTCTCCTCGCTATGTGTCCTGCCCATTGCCAATTGAGGCATGCAATCTTTTGGGCTATGTCTGTGACCTTACTTATCCTGCGGATCTCATCATTTTTGATACGATCACGCAGGGAGACCCCGAGCACTCACTATTCCCTGCCCTCATAATCCGATGGGACACCAGCGTGACACGACCGGAGAGGGATCGGGAGTAAGACCAACGGCTTAACGTGCTTTCCATGGCACGGGAGTACAAGACCGCCAACTTCCAGACTCTGGGCTGACACAGAGAATTTCTTAACAGAAAAACTCAGGTACAAAATTTTGGCCCGACCCGGGGATCGAACCCGGGATCCCAAGAGCATGCCGTCACTTTAAAGTGCAACGCACTACCCACTGCGCCAACGAGGCAATCAAATCTAAACATGTACCAGTTTACTGATACACCCAATATCAGCTGTGTATGTTTACCTCAAGACGGTGCGTAGGCCGGTGCCTGACGACGAAGCTCCGGACTGCTTCAACGATGGCGAGCGCCATGAGGCAAATCTCCCGCGCGTGCAGGTCGCCGTTGCGCTCCGGCAGACCTGACACCACCATGTACGCATCGCCAATGGTCTCCACCTGACATTATATTACCTAAGTATATTTTCTAAACTAAGGATTCGAGGTCAATGTTAGCTATGAATAAGTACGAGAGCTTTCCAAAAAGGAGATAAACCGTTCGATCATGAACGCACAACTCTCACCTTTTCAAATCTATTCCGTGCGTCTTTCTAGCACCAACTCAGTCAGGAAAGCCGTATACCTTGGATATTCCAAAACTGTTTGTACAAATGTCCCTTCTCTATATTTCCGTGGACTGTATTTCTGGTTCCGTTTCTTTAGTTTGACGAGACAAATTATAGGTACCTACTAATCTTGTTTGAAATAAAACAAATATTAATTTTCCATGCGTTTTTACACAGATACAATTTGAAAATTAACAATTGACTGTCGAAATTCGAACAGAAAAAGTTTTATTCTTTCTTTTATATACGGCATTGAGGTATTAAACCTCATTACATTAGTAATGAGGTTTAATACCTCATTGCCGTGACCACTGTGGATATCTTTAAATATTGAGATAATGAGTGAGAAATGAACAATTTGTGACCGACTTACTGACCTTATAAACATCATAGGAGCCAATGATCCTATCAAAGGTACTGTACAAGTCGTTGAGCAGGTCCACGACCTGTATAGGCGTGGAGGCGGCGCATAGCTCGGTGAAGCCCACGATGTCACTGAAGTACACTGTCACGCACTCGAAGCTCTCGGGCTGGACCATCTCACCGGCCATCAGCTGTTGGGCTACAGGTCTGGATAGAAAATATGATGCCATACTGTTAACACCATTCAAGAGATAATTAAGATTCCTATTAGACTTAATGGTCATTTATCCTCGATATGTCACTACGTCACAGCTGACCTCAAGGACCATAACATAGAGAGGGATCGTAGGGCGTTGGCGGTCAGGTGTAATATGCAGGCCCGCAGATTTTCTCGCTGCAGTAATCAAGTTAAAATCACTCTGTTAAAAGCTTATTGCAAAAACTTATACTCAACATGTCCGATATAACAACGTTTTAGAGAGGCAGAATCATGGTGAATTGTCTCAGTTACTCTCCTACACCTGGGGAGGAAAGGAGGGGCATCGAGGAAATCAAGAATAAGCCAAGCTGGGCTATGGCCGCCGTGGCAGCTGCTGTCAGTGGATGAGTATAAGGATCACGGAGCATGAGGAGGTAACGAAGTGTCTGGGTGGGTATCATGTCTGGACTCTCCAGAATATCCATCCAGAAAGATATACCTACTATTTTACCTACCTGGGAAGTACTTGATACAGCAGTTCTTCTGAGCGTCTCTTCTCCAAAGATAACTGTTCAGTTTTCTCCTCGACCAGCGACTCCAAATTGTTGGCATACTGCTCCATACGTCTTAGCAAGTCATCCATTAGGTTGTCGCAATATCCCCTTTAAATAATAAGTAGCCTATCAGTACAGAAGACAAAGAAATTAAATAAAAGAAAAACTGTATGTTGTGTTGCCTTCTATCATTCTAAATTTAAAAAAATATCATATTATTTTTTGTCTCATTTTGGTTCATAGAAATTATCAAAAAGTTTTGTCTTCTTTTTCAGTGTTCCACGGTTCTACACAACATCTTAAGCTTTTTCATCACGTGCGTACACCTGCTACTTAGGGTTGCCACTAGGTCGGGATTTGGCGGGATTCTCTCGACTTTTTGTGCGTGCGAAAACAACTTCGATGTTTCCTGGAAAAATTGTACTTTTGAATTGAAAATTGTCTTTCGCTTATCTGTCATCTTCCGATAAAAGTACTTACATTTCGAAAAATGGTGAATACCCCGACAATATGATGATTCTATCTGGCAACGGTACCCTACTGCTACTGCTGATAGTCTACTCACCTTATACAATTGGCATTGATGGTATCAAATGAGGGTCTATCATCGGATGCCTCGGTCCAGCACCTCGCGGCTTTTTCAGGATGTGCGTTGCTACTAGGTCGGAATTTGGCGGGATTCTCTCGACTTTTTTTTTTCGAAAATTTGTACTTTTGAATTGAAAATTGTCTTTCGATTATCTGATACCTATCTCCCTACAAAAGTACTGATATCCCGACAATATGATGATTCGATCTCACAACGGTATCCTACTGCTACTCCTGCTAGAATACTCACTTGATATAATTGGCATTGATGGTATCAAATGAGGGTCTATCATCAGGTGCCTCGGTCCAGCACCTCGCAGCCAGCTCCAGCAGCTCGCCGGCCGCGCCGCCGCCCCCGCCCCCAGCCGCGCCCACCTCGCTCACGCACACCGCGGGCCGGAACGGCGGCGACTCTCGCGCACACACGCGCGCCACTATTTCTATAGAGAGAGAGACAAATCAATGTCAAAAACTGAATGGTGAACCTAAAAGCTGAATATTGCTAGAACACGAACGAAATTAGGTTGCTAAAACTCGAACGACATACCACCTTATTACAAAACACCATCTTGTGTTACTTATTAATCACCGTACTAAAGCTCATGTAGTGGTATAGTTATTATATGTATATATTTGTAATCCCACTGTTGATTCTGATATCCGTAACACAGGTGCTTGAGCTACCTATCTCGGAGTCAGATCAATGTACCTATGTGATGTTGTGAAATATTTACTTATTTATAGTATATAGTTAGGACCGTGGGAGAGCCACGCTTCAACATGAATGGGCTGGCTCGACCGGAGTGATACCACGGCCTCACAGAAAACCGGCGTGAAGCAGCATTGTGCTGCGAGTGTGAGGGTACCGGAGGCCCAATCCGGGGGAAAGGGGGGTTTAAAGATTGACAGCGCACTTGTGACTCTACTGGTGTCGCGCGTGTCCAGGGCGGCGGCAATCGCTTACCATCAGGCGATCCGTTTATTCGACTGCCACCTATCACATAAAAAAAATAGTATCAGCCTACCTACCTAGTATGTTAGCAAGGCCCATTATAGAAATCAAGTTATCGCTACCATGATGGGATTTAGCTTAATCACCAGGCTTGGCTAATGCGGATTGGTGATCACAAACCCGAGCAATGCTCGACCCGGGAATCGAGCCCAAGATCCCGAGATCACAACCCGGTACTTAAGCCACTAGACGAACAGGGTGTTTACGACCCCGAAGGGGCGATGTCTGTGGTGTTCTGCCCAAGCGTGAAAGGTCACAGGTTCGATACCCGATCGGGACTTATTACGAAACTTGGGTCTGGATGTTTTTCGCCAGGAAATGTCCCAGTTTGAGACTAGCTAAGTGATTATCTGGGAAACAAATGTACCTTTATTAGACAATGAAGGTGTGTAGTGGTGGAAAGGGCCTGCTCTCAGAACTATTTCCTCCAGGATGATACCGAAGCTGTAGACGTCGCCTTTGAGAGAAGCCGCTGCTCCAGGGTACACGCTGCCCGCCACCAGCTCTGGTGCCGTCCACAGCAATTCTAAGCAACAGCAACAGCTTTAGATTTTTGGCCACATTTTTTTTAATATACTACAAATTCTGCGGACACTAGTTCCGTGCCTTTTTTGTGCTTATTTTATTTTTAAAGGGTTACTTACATAATTTTAAAAATTTGCTCCGCGATAAAATTTAAATTAAATGAATTTTTAAATTTGGTCTACATTTAAAATGTACACCAAATTTAAAATTTCTATTCATAACTCCTAGTCTAAGATTTGAATGAAATTAATTAAATATTAGGAATAACATTTACGCAACATTTAAAAAAAAAGTACCTAAAGTATCCGCCTATAAAATGTCCCACTGCAGGGCAAAGGCCACCATCATAGAAATCAAGCTACCGCTACTATGATAAGATTAGGCTTGCCTAATGCTAATCGCTGAACTGGAAGAGACGTGGCATCAACATCAATGGCGAATACATCTCTCACCTGCGATTTGCAGACGACATCGTCATAATGGCAGAAACGCTGCAGGACCTACAACAGATGCTGAATGACCTGGCTGACTTTTCTAAATGCATCGGCCTACGGATGAACTTGGACAAAACCAAGGTCGTGTTCAATGAACATGTTTTACTGGAACCGATTGCAATTCACGGTGCCGTCCTCGAAGCTGTTCAAAACTACGTATACCTCGGGCAGACTTTGCAATTCAACTTCGATGATGAGGTGAATAGGAGAATCCAGATAGGTTGGGCAGCATTTGGAAAACTACGTCGTGTCTTCAAACCGTCGAAACAAACCAACCATTAAAGACTTTCGTCTTTAGGCACTGGCCTAAAGACGAAAGTCTTTAATCAGTGCGTCCTACCCGTCATGACATCCGACTCCATAGCCGAAACGTGGACACTTACGGTACGGCTGGTCCACAAGTTAAAGGTCGCTCAGCGGGCTATGGAACGAGCAATACTCGTGCAATACTCTCGTGCGAGAAGCCATGGATAGATCACAGTGGCGAACAATTGGAGAGGCCTACGTCCAGCAGTGGACTGCGACAGGCTGATGATGATGATGATGAATGCTAATCGTAATTGGGGATCACAAACCCTATGTTCGAAAAATTCGAAATATACTTTTCGCTCGACCCGAGAATCGAACCCAGGACCCCGAGATCACGGTCCGGTACTTAAACCACTAGACCAACAGGGCGTTACATTTATTTTATTTTATATCAAACATAATTTAAAAAATCCTGTTTGGCTATGATTGTTTATGCTAACTCACGCGTGATTCATTTATTTAGAGTTGAAACAGTGCACAGTCCATCCAGTTCGTCTGATTCCTTTGTCCGAGGGTTGAGGAGGTCAGAGGGCAGTCGCATCATTGTAATTAGCAGACTTCCAATATTTTATATCATGGTCCAAGCGTACTCCGGTATCCGAAGCGACAGTTTACACGTAGAGATGAAGAGGATACGAGTACAGTGAACATTTTTTTAATACGTTTATTCGTTACTCGTATTTTAAAATGGTTTTCTGATCATATTACTATTATATAATTATAGGTGTAAGGCACCTAATGCTAGACGATTTTCAGTATGATTATATGTATGTCATGAAATCATCAGCCTAATCAAAATGTTATTATCTGGGTCATGTCATAAGTAGGTTTGTTTAGTTAGTTTACATTATTTACTTTCGCGTAAGATTAGGTGATTTGTAATTTATTGATAGAATATTTGTAATTGAAATATTATGTTTGTTTATTGTTGATTTATTTAAGAATTACTTGTTAATTAAGCTTATTGTGTTTGCCTGAGATACAGGGTTTCTTCGTGCCACCAGTGCGGCGCTGCGGAGGACTCGGCGCGCCACACTTTGGTGGTGTGCCCGTCCTTCGACCAACAGCGGTCCGCGCTGGTCGCGGAGGTCGGACATGACCTCTCGTTGTCCAGCATAGTTGTAGCTATGCTGGATAGGGAGAGTGCGTGGTCGGCCTTCGCCCACTTCTGTGAGGAAGTGGTGGCGCAGAAGGAGGCGGCGGAGCGGGAGCGCGAGTCTAACCCCCTCGCAGGCCCGCTTCGAGCAAGGAGAGGACGAGTTCGGCGGAGAACTCTCCGTCCTCTCCGTGGAGGTGGCCAGCCGGCAACAGGGACGGGGGTCCCTGTGCCGGCACTGCCATTGGCACCTCCACCGCTCGTTGGGGATGGCTCAGCTCTTTCGGCTGTCCCCAACCCCCCTCCTCCTAGTCTGAGGAGGGGCGTGGCCGCACACCCCGTGTAGGGGCCTGTGGGGGAGTGGGGTTGCGGGGAATAGCCTAGTGCAGTTCCCGTGACCCCATTCTATACCCACGGGTGGTTGAGCCCCGGGAGTTTTAGTGGGTATGCCCTCAGGCCGCTTCTTGTTAGAAGAAGCGGCCCGGAGGGTGAGTCCCACAGTACCCTGTCGCCCCCCGGCGGCAGGGTCTGCGTAATGCATTTCTCCCGGGAAAACAAAAAAAAAAAAAAAAAAAAGATACAGGGTTTCCCTAGTTCAGGCACCAAAACTTAAAATTGCTCACTAAATATAAGTAGATCCAGTCCGCTCGTGACCACGGCTGCTGTAACGTAGCCGAAATGTCGAGCCAAATATGTGAGTACACAATGTGGTTTCACATAATAAATATCGTGTTAATCCCCGTATTGATACATTATAGTTATAATGCAACGCGAAAATCTAAAAAACTATTTAAGTAATAATTTGTTCATATGATATTTCAATCAAGTTAAAGTTAAGTTATTTGCCAAAAGATACCACGGCCTCACAGAAAACCGGCGTCTAGAAGCACTGAGCTGTGATTCGCGTGATTCGGTGAGTGAGGCTACCGGAGGCCCAATCCGGGGGAAAGGGGGGTTTAAAGGTTGGCGGCGCACTTGTGACTCAACTGGTATCGCGGGTGTCTATTGGCGGCGGGAATCGCTTACCATCAGGCGATCCGTCTGCTCGTCTGCTACCTATCACATAAAAAAAAGGAATAGGTAGCCATGGTAGATAACTCAATACTCAATTCTTCATTGCTTCCATAGTGTACATAACAGATGGTGAAGTATAACAAAGCGAACACTAAAGACCCAGTTAGGGCACTGCAATATGAGAGGGAACAACATTTTATCTAAAATTATTATGATATAACCCGGCTAGTATGGTATTGTAATATTTAATTAAAATAATATGTAAGTTAGTTTGTAAATATGAGCATGTATGTAAGATAAGTAAGTTTAACACAAATATAGAGTTACCTAGGTTACAGATTGGCTATTGTCAATATGCGTTGTTAGCTTGTGAGAAAATTTAATTAGGAGGATCCACACCGGACGATCCAAAGCGCTCCGATGCGTGAAGTGTAGACATGCCGCGTACGATCCGTTTGCTTTAGGTTTTCTTCCCCGCACAAAGGGGCTTCGGTCGCTTGGCGCGCGCGGTCTGGAAGGTTGTGATTTTGATCGCGTGATCCGCCATCGTTGCACGTTTGACTCCATAGCCAAATATTCAACTGATTCAGCATGGATCGGCAGAGGCGCGTTGGAACAGCCAGTCAGGATCGCAAAAGATTGTTGTTGGAACGATCTACGGCTCCACGCATCACGATCTTGGATCGTGATTCGCGGGATCGCCGATCCATTCTGGATCGTCTAGTATGAATTCGCCTATTGAACAGTCACCAAATCTTACAATCTAACAATGCTAAAAGTACTTCCTATAAAATGTATGCCGTGGCCCTTCAACAAGTTCTATATTCAACAACAAAATTAAACTTGTTATTTGTTTACTTTTAACCTTCTCGTAACTAACATGATTCAAGATATAAATGAAATCAATCAATCATACAGTCTGCTAAGTTGGAGAACTCATACAAGTGATACCGACTATGTAATGTATTAACTACGTATACCTATAGGCGAAGCGGTTTTTATAGCCTTTTGACCTTTCCGACTTGTTCGTGATACATGAAACCATAAGCGCGTACCTCAGTTCTGTGGAACGGTTTACCTACAGGAGTATTTTCCGACGGCTACGACTTAGGGACCTTCAAGAGAATAGCGTACTACTTTTTAAAAGGGTTGGCAACACATTAGCGATCTCTCTGATTTCGTGGGTGTTTATGGGCGGCGAAGATTACTTTCCATCAGGTGACTCGCTTGCTTGTTTGTCGCCTCTAGCATAAAAAAAAATGTCCACCCTTCCTTATGGTTTCATGTAGGTATTCTATGCAACAAACAAGTCTGGCCTGGTGATTGCTCGGTGGCGTAGTTGATAGTGGGTCACACTATAAAGCGACGGCTGCGCAAGAGTTCTCGGGTTCGATCCCCGGATCCGGGCAAAAAAATTGTGACAAAAATATTTTCGGTAAGAAATTCTTAGTATCAGCCCGGAGTCTGGATGTTGGCGGTCTTGTACCCCCGTGGCTCGGATAGCACCTGCGGCGTTGGTCCTGCGCAAAATCCCTCTCCGGTCGTGTCACGCTGGTGTCCCATCGGAATATGAGGGTAAGGGAATAGAGAGTGCACTTGTGTTTGCGCACACACTTGAGCACTATAATATAACCTACGTGCTTGGTTGATCGTTGAGATTGGCCGCCGTACCCGTAATCGGTTGGAGGATATTCTTATTAGTTGGGCCGATTTTTCATATTATTTCAGACGGACTTTTTATAGGACGTGTGCGTTGCGCTATTAAAAACAGTACTACGTTCTATTTTTCTCCAACAAAAATTCGGTCGTGGGAGTGTTGATTATTCATATTTTTAAGTTGCCCTTAAAAATATGAATAATCAACATAATTATTGTTCCAATGTATTAATTAACCTAAGTAAACAAAAAATAGAGATTTTACCAACAAACCAAAAAAACCATCCATGTGTTCTATAATGGCCGAAATTTCGGCTAAAGCGCTCAACGATCAGCCAAGTACACAGGACTTATTCTGCACAGGTGCAATATGTGCACTCACATCAGTGCACAATTTTTCCTTACACTCATATCATATTCGGTGTGTTGGGCTCACATGACCGGAGAGGATAATTACCTACAGGTATATAAGTATACACTTAGAGTAAGATTAGGTCACTGATCTCAAAGCAATACCTTATCTATTATATGTACGTGTATAAGTATATATTTTTATTTATTTATCTACATCACACCGTCACACTCGCTCGCAAACAGGTCCCGCCAGAATACCAACGCTGCTTCGGCAATGCAGATATTGTAGTAGCAGCTAATGCTGAGGTCAGGACCTGGTTGACCACACACTATCCACATCTCTTGGTCCCTCTTCTGTGTGAAATTTATGTTGTTTTAAACCGTGTACCAACTGTATATGTTTGTTTCCTGTGTATTGTTATGGTCAATAAATGTATTTTCTTTCTTTCTTTCTTTCTTACTCGAACCCTCGCACATATCCTTTACCTCAAACACGTCTGCGTATTACACGTCTAAATAGTCTCAATCAGTATGCATTAAAATTAATTACCTACTATCTAATAAGAGTAGGTTCATCGTCCACAGCCTTTAGGAATCTGGTTCAGGTTATGAAACTAGGCCTGGGGAGTGGACGGATATCTTGAGCACAAATCGGCCATCCGATGAGACAGTACATACCACATACCTCGTACTGAGAATTTACGTCATATTTTTCGAAAACGTTCCTCCATCCCTGGCAGGTATACTTGCTTTTATATATATAGTGTATCATCCGTTCATGAAGAAATTAATCTATCTGTTGCTTGCACCTAAAGCGGTGAGGATATAGTCTTAATTTTAAGCACGAAGCGACTGTCGATGAGACAGTAGACCTACTTACTTTAAGCCTTAGGGCAACGTCTCAGCTTATGTGGATTAGGCCAATAAATGACACAAATCCTGTAAAATAATATACTGGCGATCACACAGAAACAGAAAAAGTTATAGTTTTATTGTAATAAAACTATAACCCTAGGCTAAATTGGGTCCACACTTTGGGCGCCAATTTAAACAAGGCTTAGTCTAATTTGGCGCCCAGCGTAGGGCCCTGCTTTTTTTGTTTCTGTTTTTTCATGTGTGTTCGCTAATATATTATTATAAAACGTCTCTTATGGATGTTTTTTTATAAAACACCTACTATAACTACTTCAAATTGCGAAACAGCCTTGGGGCAGAATTTTTTACGCTACATTCCTACATTACCTTAAATTCAAATGCAGTGGCCACTGCAACCAGGGGTAGTTAGATTCATTCAATAATTACTGTAATAGTAGGTGTCGTCCTTTATCAGATCTGTGGGCGTGCAGAGCGCAGTGAGTCCGTAGTCGGAGATCTTCAGCACGAAGCGGCCGTCGATGAGGCAGTTGGAGGAGCGCAGTTTGCCGTGCGCGCCCACGCCGCCGTGGAGATAGCACATACCCTGGATAATGATAGGTGAGTTAGAGCTGTCAATGTAATAAACAGAAAGAAAAAGATTAATTTACAAAAATCTATCCAAGCAGATCCTCAGATTTTCACATATTTTTGTCCAAATATGATATTGCCGGACAAAAAAATATTCTGAATTCTGTTAGGGTTCGTCCAATTGTCAAAATTGGGCAAAAATTTATTTGTTAGTTCACTGAAAATGTATGAAGATGTTGATTTTTGAACTCAAATAAAAACCAAGGATAATGACCCTACAGCTTTGGTTCAAGTGCTACAGAATACTGCAAATTTTACTGGCCGGCACATGGACCACAAAAGAGGATGTCCTTTCCTCAATTGATATGATTGATGTGTGACTATCCGTACTCACAAATAAACCTTGTAGTTCTACTTTCAAAGCCTTTTTTAATAGTGACACCGTATAAATATTCCCTCGGCTCAGCCGAGACGACTTTGAGGAAACGTTAAATACAACCCTTTGCTTTTATGCTTAGAAGAACATTGATTGATTGCTGTTATAATAAATAACGTTTTTACTTAAACATATATTTTGTGAAGCGACAACCCTTGATGACGTGTCAGTGATCATTATGTAAAGGTGATCGGATCACGGTAATTAACGTTATTAGATAGAGGTGAGTGATTGCGGGTAACTTAATATGAATTAATTAGTGCTATGATGCGGTGGTGAGATCGTATGTCGTGTTCCTTCCTTTTAACAGTATCGATAAGAAGAATGGAGATACAATTAGTATTATGTTTCCCGCAATTAATTAATAAAAGGCAAATTTCAGACGTTAACCTAGGTAAGGTACCATTGAGAGTCGCACCTTGTCTTAGCGCACAGAGTTTTTTTTTTATGTGATAGGTGGCAGACGTAAATTTTTAGTTGTGCTAGAGGCGTCAAACGAGCAAGCAAGTCACCTGATGGAAAGTAATCAACGCCACCCATGAACATCCGCGAAATCAGGGAGATCGCTAATGTGTTGCCGGCTTTTTTAAAAAAGAGTACGCTTCTTCTCTTGAAGTAAGTTAGTCGTTGGGAAATACTCCTGCAGCCAAAATTTAGAAAAGTTTGCTTACCAAATTGGACCCGAGAGGGATTTGAACCTGAGACACATCCTTGGGTACACACAAAACCACAGCCACTGCGCCATCGAAGTTATCGATCCATCACATTGTGGAATTGAATTAACATACTCGTAACTTTGTCCTAACACTTATTATTAGATGACCCGTTTAGCGCAGTGGTTTCAGCGCCGGTTGAGACGTGGGTTCGATTCCCGAACCTATACAAATGTTTGATGATAAAACCTATACCAACACAAGTTGGGTCTGAGTGATTTTATTGATTCCTTCGTTTTTCCTGGTTTCTATATTGCAAGGGAGCTTAGTTTGGGACCAGGGCCAATGTATGTGATATTGTCTCAATTTATATTTATTATGAGCCCATAATGTCCCATCGCTACAAGGCAAAAACCTCCTTACCCTTTTTTCTCCTCCTCCGATCCTGAGTCACAAAAGACCAATCTATTAGAAACGAGTCGAGGCCATCACATCTCGCATGTGTCGTACACGTCATTTCCTACCGTGCACAGTAAAACTGTGGAAGAATTCTGGCGGTAGGACTTTCAAACGTTTTAAATTAGTTCCTATAATTTTCAGTGAACAAATTTGGTTTATATGTGCAGTGAAGTGCCGCGAAGTGATCCTAATAATAAAAAAAGTTGAATTATATAGTTTTTAACACTGCTGCTAACAACTTGCTTGGACGTAATAGGGACAGTCTTAAAACCCGCGATTGTGTTTAGAGTGGTGTCGGCAGAATCCGTAGGTCGATAAATCGCAAAAAAACGGCATTTTATTCAGTGACTGTGACTTTGACTATTGACTATTTTCAATAAGTTACTTGACATTGGAAAGATATTTTACGGTAGAGCCATATTATAAAAAAAAAACTGTGGAACCAGCTGTTATCGGTGATGATTTCGAAGAGATACGACCTGATGACCTTCAAGAATTAAAGCGATAATGCAATTAAACTAATATATTACCACAGAATAAATAGATATTACTTATAAACAGACAGATATATATATATATATATATATATATATATATATATATATATATATATATATATATATATATATATATATATATATATATATATATATATATATACTTTATATATTACAGAACATATGGCTATGAAATCTGAATAATATTAAAAAACAATTTTACACATAATAATTAATCAATACTTAATTAATAACCTTTTTCTTTTTGATCAATGGTGTTCCTCCTCTCCATTTTTGTTGTGCTCGACAGGGTTCACAGTGATCTATTGTGTATACCTATGTTTAAGATCTTATAATGTACACTGTGAAATGCAAATAAAATATTGAGTATAAGAAAAGGGTTTAGATATTCCGTCCTAAAGAACCGGCAATGCATGTGTGATAACCTCGGGTGTTTCAGTTGTCCCGGTGGTGAACACTCACCATCAGGAGTCGTAATGTAAAAAAGAAATGTCCCACACATACCTGCACAATATCGTGCACCAATGAGGTCCTGAAATTCCAGTCAAGCTGCAGCTCTTCGTTGGCCAGCACGTCTTTGAGCGATCCCTTGGGGCAGTACTCCGTCAGCACGAACACAAGCGGGCAGTCGACGCACGCGCCGATGAACCGCGCTGTGTTCTCGTGCGACACGTTGCGTGCCTTTGATAGGGAAAAAATAATGTTATTGCTAGCGGAACATAATCGGTGGCATACAGTATCAAATCGGAGAAAACCGGCGTGATGCCGAGTGAGTGAAGGTATCGGAGGACCAATCGTGGGAAATAGATTTAAAAGGTTGGCACCATACTTGTGACTCCACTGAGTCTGCTGCATCTGTCTGGGTCACGGCTGCACTGTCTACAGTTGCTGGGTGTAAGTACGGTACAGAGAATAAAAAGGTTCGTCGCCTTAAGGTAAATTTTCGCTTGCACGGCAAGAATCACTTATACCAACATACCATTTTAAAAAGATCTGCCAACATTCTTTAAATTTTCGTTACATCAAAAGGAATTAATGTTGATACAAGCAAATCTGAACTTTTTGATCTAACAATTAAGCATAATTTTCTGTGCAAGAGGTGTTACTCTGACAAATTTACGAAAGGTAATAAGTGCTCATAGCATTTCAAACGAATCAATTTGAAAACTAACGAACCCTTTCGTTCTTTGACTGTACACGGGTGGCGGCAGTTTTTTACCTACCATCGGATCCGTTTGCTCGTCTGGCACCTAACATAAAAAATAGAAACCTTTCTCGTCCGGTTTTGATAACTTACCTCGAGATACTTTACCTGTTTGATCTCATACAGGAGCTTTTTATTCAGATCCAGTTTCTTCCTATGTATCTTCTTGACTGCGACGCGGTTCCCCTTGTACAGGCCCACGGTGAAGGCAGACAGATTCAGCGAGGGAGGGCTGACTCCGGACGCCACGCCATTGCTGCCTCGGGAGCTCCAGCCAAGGGACAGCTGTTTGCATACAGGGTGTATCAGTAAACAGTTACATCTTTTTAAACACGTAAGTAATCTTGAAATAAGTGCGAACCACTCTTGTCTGAAAAGAAGCCGGATTTGACCGTGGGAGAGCCACGCTTCAGCATGAATGGGCCGGCTCGACCGGTGTGATTCTACGGCCTCACAGAATACCGACGTGAAGCAGCACTGTGCTGTTTGCGCTGCTTGAGTGAAGGTACCGAAGGCCCAATCCGGGGGAAAGGGTTTAAAGGTTGGCAGCGCACTTGTGACTCCACTGGTGTCGAGAGTGTCTATGGGCGGCGGAAATCACTTCTCATCAAGTGATCCGTCTGCTCGTCTGCTACCTATCACATATAATCACGAATAATTTTGATACGAATTGCATAAAATTTTTTCAGACCCAACTTATTTTCATGTCTTCTACCCGATTATTTTAAATTATATAGTACATAATTACTTTTTTGAAGCAGGAAAACTGTGTTTGTATGAAAATAAAGGGGAGCCCAAGTTGTGGTGCCAGTAAATGCTGAATAGATTGTTTTAAACATTATAGCTGATAAAAGAGTAGAAGGCACACATGGAACCTTGATCACCGCCACTTATTCCATGTTAATAATACCCTCATCTTTTTCCATGTTAAACAAAAGTGCACTCTCTATTTGCTTACACTCATATTCCGATGGGACACCAGCGTGACACGACTGGGGAGAGATTGGGCAACGGCTTAACATACTTTCCGAGGCACGGGGGTAAAAGACCGCCAACTTCCTTCCTTAAAGGCTGACACTAAGAATTTCTTACCGAACACTTAAGTACATTTTTTTGGCTCGACCCAGGGATCGAACCCGGGACCGCTTGCGCAGCCGTCGCTGTAAAGTGACTGCCTCAGTGGCGGAGTAGTTATTCCATGTTAGATAAATCCTGAATCATCATCATCATCTCAGCGGGACAAAAAAGCGCAGGCGCTGCTACACACTGGTTTTCTGTGAAACCGTATTATCAACCTGGTAGACCGGACCATTCATGTCGAAGCGTGGCTCTACCGCGGTAGTTTTTATTTATGTATACTTGAGTCAAATATTCTTCATCTTAGCGTGTAATTCCCGGTTGCGTCCAAAGCTGTCGCTTTGGAGCCCAGGGCCGTGAAAATAAATGACCGGCGCCACTGCCGCTTACGTTATATGGTATGATAGATACCCCCATTGGTATGGTATGGCATGGGAACTCAATTTGTTCCTCAAACATTAGTTGACTTTCTTGTCGCATATCAGATGAGCAAAGAAAGAGAGACAGAAGAGTGATAAATTGCTCTCCTCATATTACCGTGTAATTCCCGGTTGCGTCCAAAGCTGTCCGCTTACGCTTATACCATGATTCAGGATTGGGGGAGTCTGGTAATTCCAATGAAGCGACTGCCGTCTGACCTTCGCAATCCTTTAACAGGGGAACCAGACCAACTGAATCATGGTTACATGTTTCAGAATTTTTTTCTGAACGTGCAGGTTTCCTCACGATGTTTTCCCTCACCGCCGAGCTGATGATAATGGTAGAAATACGCACATAGATTTGAAAAAACCTTTGGTACATGCTCGGATTTGAACCTCGACCACTTGCGTGGAGGCGCGTTCGTATCTATTGAGCTACCATCGCATAGTTGAGTCAAATATTCTCGCAAAAAGATCATAATCTTTTACATCTTCCACATCATACTTAGCTCACTCGCATAATTTTAGAAGGAGCCGTTAAGGGCCAGTGACTCGAAACTGAAAGGACATGGCGCGGTCAGTTCTCGGGACAATGATCCGGTTCCCTTGTCAGAAGGGCATACAAACTAAAAAGTTATGAGGAATTTATGACTTAAGCACAATAGCAGAGACCGTGGACCCTGCGTACGGTCAGTCATAATGTTGTTTTATGAACATACATTGTCCTAGAACATAGTGTATTCTTTAACAAACATTTGTTTATTTTTTGCATATAAAATAATATACTTTTTTATTTACAATATATTAAGTAGCCTATAAACTGTCCCACTGCAAGGCAAATGTCTCCATCATAGAATTCAAGTCTTCGCTATGATGGGATTAGGTTTAATCACCACGCTTGACTATTGCGGATTGGTGATAAAAAACCCGAGCTATGTTCGAAGAACTCAAAACTTACTTTTTACTCGACTCGAGAATCGAACCCAGAAACCCGAGATCTTGGCCCAATACTTAAATCAATAGACCAACAGGGCGTCTAATTTACAATATGATTTAATTCATAATAAATGATTTAATATGACAGTTAACGGGTTCAAAATGGTCAGTATGTTTAAAAGGAATAACTGTTATTCTCGAGTCAAATACTCGTGGTAGTCTGCGTCATTCATTCATACTGAATGAATGAATGAATGAAATGCTCTGCCGTCTACCACGATGCTTTGCGTTTAGTATGAGACATCCCTGCTGAAAGACGAATAGATAAAATTAGTATAGAGTAGACTAAGATATTTATTTATAAACGTTCAATAAACATTTGTTAGCTAAAATGGTGTTATAGAGTAGTTTTGACGTTTGAAACAAAATGTTTTCATAAAAAATTTCGAAAAAAGAATAAAAACTGCTTTATACTAACATTGTTTTAGTCATTAAAAATTTAACAAACATTTATGAATTCTTATTCATAAATGTTGAGTATTATTTAAGGTAACGGGTAAGGCACACTAGCGACGCCAATCGATTTTAATTTTTAGCTACTAAACCGAATCTATTTTAAACAATTTCGGTGTTACAACCTCTCGGCAAACACTCATACTACTTATTAAATAACTATGCACAAATGTTGGGTCCAACGCGTACGCGAAAAATTAAAATCGATTTGCGTCGCTAGTGTGCCCTACCCGTCACCTTAAGTTACTTATATATTTTTATTTGCAACGCTATAGAGCTATTGGCGAGACCAATGACTGATTGAAAGAGCTATATCAACTTTCACACCGAATATTAATCACAGGGTAGACACGGCAGGTTCGTTATTTCCGATTCACAACATACATCGAGAATTGCATCTATTTCCCGAGCCAATCGAGTTTAATTGGCGAATGGCGAAACAAACAGCCGTGCTACCATCGCCACAATCAATTTACCCAATTAAGTAATTAACGACACTGCTTTTAATTAATTAAACTTGTTGATAGTTTCGTGTGACACGACATCCAAAGTCAAGTCAGGTAAAATATTAACTTGAATCGGACAACTGAAATATAAAAATAAATAAATGCGCCAGACTGATTTTCCTGTTCCATGAGTGCTAAGACACAGTAAGGTACCTGCAACCTTTAAAACCTTTAGGATGGCCTGTCCTATTTTATTTTTTCACTTTAAGATTTGTTTCCTGCATTAAAGTGACCAGGACCCCAATTTTCGTGCTCGTGATATTTATTTTCATACGACATATATCACTAAAACGTAGTTTTTTTGTATGGTTTTCAGGTGATATCCGCCATGTTTTCTAATTATCACGAGCCCGAGAATTGGGCTCCAGATTTTCCGCTGTGTTCAAATGACACGGGCAGAAGATCTAGATAATTTTTTTAAGGTGATTTTTTTATTCTTATTTAATTAATTATTAGTACTGAGGTTGGCGAATGAAGCTGAAATGGTCGCCCTCCTTAAGAAAATGGAAAAGATTAGCAAGGAACTGGGTCTTAATATCTCTGATTTCGCAGATGTTCATGGGCGGCGATGATTACTTTCCATCAGCTGACTCGCTTGCTCATTTGTCCGCCTCTAGCATAAAAAAAAAAAGAAACCACTCTAAGACCAAAGTTATGGCAGTGGACCGGAACAACTCACTCCACATCACAAGTGATCTAGCTCTGGAAAAAGTGGACTTTGCTTACTTGGGAGCCACTATCAGTAACACAGGCTAGTGTGAAAAGAAGGTCAGGAGAGGCATTGGCATGGCCAAAAACGCAATGGCCCAGCTGCAGCGAATATGGAATGATCGTAACATATCTCGAATGACTAAGATGAAACAAGTGAACACTCTGGTCTTCTCTATCTTTAGTTACGCCGCGGAAATGTGGACGCTAAAGAAAGCTTTTTGAAATTTATAAAGCTTTGAAATGTGGTGTTGGCAAAGGATGCTCCAAATCCCATGGACTGCTTTCCGTACAAACGAATCCATCCACCGAGAACTCCACATTAAAACCAGGCTGTCCACCACTTGCCCGGAAAGAGGGACATAATCTGAAACAGCTGATGGTCACCGGTAAGGTGGATGGAAGGAGTATGGTATGGCATGGGAACTCAATTTGTTCCTCAAACATTAGTTGACTTTCTTGTCGCATATCAGATGAGCAAAGAAAGAGAGACAGAAGAGTGATAAATTGCTCTCCTCATATTACCGTGTAATTCCCGGTTGCGTCCAAAGCTGTCCGCTTACGCTTATACCATGATTCAGGATTGGGGGAGTCTGGTAATTCCAATGAAGCGACTGCCGTCTGACCTTCGCAATCCTTTAACAGGGGAACCAGACCAACTGAATCATGGTTACATGTTTCAGAATTTTTTTCTGAACGTGCAGGTTTCCTCACGATGTTTTCCCTCACCGCCGAGCTGATGATAATGGTAGAAATACGCACATAGATTTGAAAAAACCTTTGGTACATGCTCGGATTTGAACCTCGACCACTTGCGTGGAGGCGCGTTCGTATCTATTGAGCTACCATCGCATAGTTGAGTCAAATATTCTCGCAAAAAGATCATAATCTTTTACATCTTCCACATCATACTTAGCTCACTCGCATAATTTTAGAAGGAGCCGTTAAGGGCCAGTGACTCGAAACTGAAAGGACATGGCGCGGTCAGTTCTCGGGACAATGATCCGGTTCCCTTGTCAGAAGGGCATACAAACTAAAAAGTTATGAGGAATTTATGACTTAAGCACAATAGCAGAGACCGTGGACCCTGCGTACGGTCAGTCATAATGTTGTTTTATGAACATACATTGTCCTAGAACATAGTGTATTCTTTAACAAACATTTGTTTATTTTTTGCATATAAAATAATATACTTTTTTATTTACAATATATTAAGTAGCCTATAAACTGTCCCACTGCAAGGCAAATGTCTCCATCATAGAATTCAAGTCTTCGCTATGATGGGATTAGGTTTAATCACCACGCTTGACTATTGCGGATTGGTGATAAAAAACCCGAGCTATGTTCGAAGAACTCAAAACTTACTTTTTACTCGACTCGAGAATCGAACCCAGAAACCCGAGATCTTGGCCCAATACTTAAATCAATAGACCAACAGGGCGTCTAATTTACAATATGATTTAATTCATAATAAATGATTTAATATGACAGTTAACGGGTTCAAAATGGTCAGTATGTTTAAAAGGAATAACTGTTATTCTCGAGTCAAATACTCGTGGTAGTCTGCGTCATTCATTCATACTGAATGAATGAATGAATGAAATGCTCTGCCGTCTACCACGATGCTTTGCGTTTAGTATGAGACATCCCTGCTGAAAGACGAATAGATAAAATTAGTATAGAGTAGACTAAGATATTTATTTATAAACGTTCAATAAACATTTGTTAGCTAAAATGGTGTTATAGAGTAGTTTTGACGTTTGAAACAAAATGTTTTCATAAAAAATTTCGAAAAAAGAATAAAAACTGCTTTATACTAACATTGTTTTAGTCATTAAAAATTTAACAAACATTTATGAATTCTTATTCATAAATGTTGAGTATTATTTAAGGTAACGGGTAAGGCACACTAGCGACGCCAATCGATTTTAATTTTTAGCTACTAAACCGAATCTATTTTAAACAATTTCGGTGTTACAACCTCTCGGCAAACACTCATACTACTTATTAAATAACTATGCACAAATGTTGGGTCCAACGCGTACGCGAAAAATTAAAATCGATTTGCGTCGCTAGTGTGCCCTACCCGTCACCTTAAGTTACTTATATATTTTTATTTGCAACGCTATAGAGCTATTGGCGAGACCAATGACTGATTGAAAGAGCTATATCAACTTTCACACCGAATATTAATCACAGGGTAGACACGGCAGGTTCGTTATTTCCGATTCACAACATACATCGAGAATTGCATCTATTTCCCGAGCCAATCGAGTTTAATTGGCGAATGGCGAAACAAACAGCCGTGCTACCATCGCCACAATCAATTTACCCAATTAAGTAATTAACGACACTGCTTTTAATTAATTAAACTTGTTGATAGTTTCGTGTGACACGACATCCAAAGTCAAGTCAGGTAAAATATTAACTTGAATCGGACAACTGAAATATAAAAATAAATAAATGCGCCAGACTGATTTTCCTGTTCCATGAGTGCTAAGACACAGTAAGGTACCTGCAACCTTTAAAACCTTTAGGATGGCCTGTCCTATTTTATTTTTTCACTTTAAGATTTGTTTCCTGCATTAAAGTGACCAGGACCCCAATTTTCGTGCTCGTGATATTTATTTTCATACGACATATATCACTAAAACGTAGTTTTTTTGTATGGTTTTCAGGTGATATCCGCCATGTTTTCTAATTATCACGAGCCCGAGAATTGGGCTCCAGATTTTCCGCTGTGTTCAAATGACACGGGCAGAAGATCTAGATAATTTTTTTAAGGTGATTTTTTTATTCTTATTTAATTAATTATTAGTACTGAGGTTGGCGAATGAAGCTGAAATGGTCGCCCTCCTTAAGAAAATGGAAAAGATTAGCAAGGAACTGGGTCTTAATATCTCTGATTTCGCAGATGTTCATGGGCGGCGATGATTACTTTCCATCAGCTGACTCGCTTGCTCATTTGTCCGCCTCTAGCATAAAAAAAAAAAGAAACCACTCTAAGACCAAAGTTATGGCAGTGGACCGGAACAACTCACTCCACATCACAAGTGATCTAGCTCTGGAAAAAGTGGACTTTGCTTACTTGGGAGCCACTATCAGTAACACAGGCTAGTGTGAAAAGAAGGTCAGGAGAGGCATTGGCATGGCCAAAAACGCAATGGCCCAGCTGCAGCGAATATGGAATGATCGTAACATATCTCGAATGACTAAGATGAAACAAGTGAACACTCTGGTCTTCTCTATCTTTAGTTACGCCGCGGAAATGTGGACGCTAAAGAAAGCTTTTTGAAATTTATAAAGCTTTGAAATGTGGTGTTGGCAAAGGATGCTCCAAATCCCATGGACTGCTTTCCGTACAAACGAATCCATCCACCGAGAACTCCACATTAAAACCAGGCTGTCCACCACTTGCCCGGAAAGAGGGACATAATCTGAAACAGCTGATGGTCACCGGTAAGGTGGATGGAAGGAGACCCAGAGGTCGTAGCCCTATCAGATGGTCGGACCAAATACGTTCGACGCTGGACACCAAGCTGTATGACGCCCTCCACATTGCAAAAGACAGACATAGATGGAGGTCTATTATAAAGAGCAAACTGGCCGCCCACGGGAGGAATCACGACCCTCAGTAATGAGGAAAACGACTAGAGGAGTAGGAATTATTGGTAATCATGGTAACTTGTTGACTTACAGTCGTCAACAAGCTTCATCACGAAATAATACTAACATTGTCGAATAAAATAAATATTATTACTTTTTTTAATATACTGGCAATTAATTATCCAGGGAGAAAACAGGAATGTACGTGTATTGCAGAACGGCTCTACCTACTAGTTTCATTACCCACCTCCACCAGCACCTCCTTCAGTCTCACTCGGCACACCATGTTGTTGGACTGGTGTCACACTGATCAGTGGACACAGAACATTAACCTTCAGCACTTCGTTGATGCTGTGCAGCGCCTGGCTGGCGCCGAGCCCCGTGCCCACCTTCACCAGCACTTCCTCCGGCCTCACTCGCCACGCCATGTTGTTTAGCTGGCGTCACACTAATCAGTGGACACAGAACATTAACCTTCAGTACTTCGTTGATGTTGTGCAGCGCCGGGCTGGCGCCGAGCCCCGTGCCCACCTCCACCAGCACTTCCTTCGGCCTAACTCGCCACGCCATGTTGTTTAGCTGGCGTCACACTGATCAGTTGACACAGAACATTAACCTTCAGTACTTCGTTGATGCTGTGCAGCGCCGGGCTGGCACCAAGTCCTGTGCCCACCTCCACCAGCACCTCCTTCAGTCTCACTCGCCACACCATGTTGTTGGACTGGTGTCACACTGATCAGTGGACACAGAACATTAACCTTCAGTACTTCGTTGATGCTGTGCAGCGCCGAGCTGGCGCCGAGCCCCGTGCCCACCTCCACCAGCACCTCCTCCGGCCTCACTCGCCACACCATGTTGTTGGACTGGTGTCACACTGATCAGTGGACACAGAACATTAACCTTCAGCACTTCGTTGATGCTGTGCAGCGCCGGGCTGGCGCCGAGCCCCGTGCCCACCTCCACCAGCACCTCCTCCGGCCTCACTCGCCACACCATGTTGTTGGACTGGTGTCACACTGATCAGTGGACACAGAACATTAACCTTCAGCACTTCGTTGATGCTGTGCAGCGCCTGGCTGGCGCCGAGCCCCGTGCCCACCTTCACCAGCACTTCCTCCGGCCTCACTCGCCACGCCATGTTGTTTAGCTGGCGTCACACTAATCAGTGGACACAGAACATTAACCTTCAGTACTTCGTTGATGCTGTGCAGCGCCGGGCTGGTGCCGAGCCCCGTGCCCACCTCCACCAGCACCTCCTCCGGCCTCACTCGCCACGCCATGTTGTTGGGCTGGCGTGACACTGATCAGTGGACACAGAATATTAACCTTCAGTACTTCGTTGATGCTGTGCAGCGCCGGGCTGGCACCAAGTCCCGTGCCCACCTCCACCAGCACCTCCTCCGGCCTCACTCGCCACGCCATGTTGTTGGACTGGTGTCACACTGATCAGTGGACACAGAACATTAACCTTCAGCACTTCGTTGATGCTGTGCAGCGCCGGGCTGGCGCCGATCCCCGTGCCCACCTCCACCAGCACTTCCTCCGGCCTCACTCGCCACGCCATGTTGTTGGGCTGGCGTGACACTGATGAGTGGACACAGAATATTAACCTTCAGTACTTCGTTGATGCTGTGCAGCGCCGGGCTGGCACCAAGTCCCGTGCCCACCTCCACCAGCACCTCCTCCGGCCTCACTCGCCACGCCATGTTGTTCAGCTCTGCGTCAATACGCGCCTGTCTGTCGGGGAGTTATAGATACTAGTTAATTGCCTTTACACGCACATCTTGAAACATGAATATTTAAATATCCAGTTGGTATGTGTAAAGTATGCCAAAATCGGTCATTCGTAGTCTCTTCAGTCTTTCTGCAAATTTAAAATCTTTATCAAATTAAAACTTTACTCTTAAACTCATTTCGTGGCTGACTGACCTTAATTTAATTAAAAAGACAATAAAATTAAGACCACCATCCCCACTGACAAGAATAAAAATGGTAGTATCCTTTTGTCTTAACACAGAAGGCCGTCAGTATCTAATGAGATAAAGACTAAACTTTAGATGGCTTAATTAATTTAGGAAAGTTTACTACAAAGAAAACAGTTGCATAGTTCGTTAGATGCCGCTTTCGGAGGGGGCGGTGACTTTATAATAAAATTGAACGTAGTTACCACAGTATAAAAATGGCTAGCAGCAAATCAAGACTTTTAAGGTGACGGGTAGGGCACACTAGCGACGCCAATCGATTTTAATTTTTTTGCTACTAAACCGGGCTTTTTTGCTTTTAAACTATTTCGGGGTTACAACCTCTCGGCAAACACTTAGAAGCTGAAAATTAAAATCGATTGGCGTCGCCAGTGTGCCCTTCCCGTCACCTTAACGAGCGGGCTCGGGTGGTCTATTAAAATACTAGTGGCCCACCCTCACTTAGTTTCGGGACTTCATTTTTTAAAACCCGGTCTTATTTACCACCAAGATCACCCGTATTCACTTTGCCTCAGCGAAGTCATATACCTAAAAAACAAACAAAATATAAAAATTTAAATCAAAGTCAAAAAATACAAATAAGAACATAAAATAAGATAAAACCACGGACTTGAAATAGTAAATTAGAATCGATCGTTCATCAATGTTTGTCAGATTTAAAAATTAGGGAAATTTATATGGCAACTCTCAAATCAGGCGGCCACATTTGTGCTTCACTCATGATTAGAAGATGTTCCGTCCGTCTTTTTTTTACGTCCGTGGATAAAACATAAAAAAATATTAAAAATAGGTACCTACCAACACAAAAACCAAAAATTGTCTAAAATAGATATCTGGACAGTACCTACAGAGTGTTACGATGTCCAACTGTTACAAATACAAACAAGGGAGGCTCTCAGGGGATGACAAATAGGGTAAAGCGATTCGCGCTGTAAATAGTAACCGTAAAGTATAATACTACTACGGAAAGAGCCTTGGCGCAAATATTTGCCCCAGGAGCCCCATAAAGATGTGCCGCCCAGAGCCACACAATACCTAGCCAAATATTTGGGCCATTCTATTTTTCACATGCAGTGTAAAATTGCCACATACATCATTCTAGAATATGTAGTGAGGACCTTATATTTTTCAGCTCTCACTAAGTATCGGTGAGGAAACCTGCACGTTTCGGATAGTTTCTGACACGTGTAACCATGATTCAGATGGTCTGGTTCCCCTGTTAAAGGCTTGCGAAGGTCAGACGGCAGTCGCTTCATTGCAATTAAATAAATAAATAAATATTTCACAACATCACATACATTGATCTGACTCCGAGATAGGTAGCTCAAGCACCTGTGTTACGGATATCAGAATCAACAGTGGGATTACAAATGTATACATATAATATACTTTTCTTTTGTAAATACATACTTATAAAACATAGGAAACACCCAGACCAATACAAACATGTTCATACACACAAATGTTTGTACTGTGCGGGGATCGAACCCGCAACCCTTATCAGACTCCTCAAACCCTGACTCATGGTTTAAGCGTACCCTGGACTTTTATTTATTTATTTAAATAGGTACACAGACAGATGTTATGTACTTAATGTTAACTTAAATTTATAGTATCTAGGCGGTAATCCTTAATAGTGCACACAAAAAAAAAGAAAAAAGAAAGTGTTCCCGGTTGCTTTTGGATGGAACCGGGAACTGCACGTTGAAATTTAGCCTAAGGTCCGATCCAACCAATCTTAATCCGAGAATAAATCTATGGTATAACGTCAGATGTGTATGATACGCCAGCGTTATACCATAAACTAATTCTCGGATAGTTTGGTCGAATAGGAACTTAGTACCCTAAACAAGTGTCTAAAGTTATTTTTAAATTACCGTTTTTAACCATTTGTTAACTGTACTAAAATCCTAGGACTAGTACTACTAGTAGGTACTTACTTGTACGCCACGCAGGCGGCTGTCACGGCGAAACTTAGAAATATCGCCAGCCCGATGAAACAGTAAATGATTACAGTCTGAGCCTCTGAGCAGCGTGAAACAACAATTAATACGATTTCATCGTCGCTAATGAGATCCAATTGTGGTAACTCTGGAGTTACAATCTTAACTTTCAGCGCTTAATTAAAAAAGCTCTAGAACTCATTGCATTGTTGTTAATGTAACATTAATTGCGAGATCTTACACAACATAAGCTAAAATACGGAGTAAGCGTCGGAAGGTCATTTATTTCTTTAGCTTAAACTTTTCGTTGTAGGTACACAACGAAAAGTTATGTTTTAACATTATGTTTTATAGATATTTTGAGGAGCAAAACTATTAGGTGGCCTTTGGGTTTGATAGAATTTGTATCAGAGGTTATATGAATATCCATTTGCTCTAGTGGCTCGTAATTCCGTAAGTGTTTCGAGTTTTCAGATTACCTATAAGCCTAGTTCCTATTAAATAGTAAAGATATACCAAGTATCTACTACCTAGGCTGTGATAAAGACAAAGATAAACTTTTTTTTTGTATTTCGGATGAACTCGTTAGTCGTCTTAAATACATCTTATCTAGTATTTTATTGGATATAAGCATTTATACTAGCATGGACTAACTATATAATTAGTCCATGATACTAGTCAGTTTGTCATTCATATACTTACCTAATTCTTTATGATCAATTAACAAAAAGCCATGGTGAACACTGTAGAACGTTTTTTTTTTTAAATAATACTGCTTTATTTTCAAGAAGGTCACTTTTATATGTATTCACACGCGTGTTGCGCGGATATCAAGGGCCAACTGACTCCACAAAGTACTTCCCGTTGACCCACTGTCTCATACATCTTCTCTTTGACCACGCGCTGGTCCACTGTCTAAGCCACTGTCTCATACATACACACTGTGTTCTGTAGAATTTGATACCACTAGTAGAATGTACCATCACTTTCGTAAATTTCGTATTCAAGCAATAAATCTGAGCATAACTGTGATATATGGAGCGTAACAGAATAATGTGGGGTTTTCAAACTCTATAGTTTTGGTTTATGATCTCATATGAACACCCGATATACTCATTTATTGTTATCTGGGATTCTGGCGGTAGGAGTCCAAACACTCCGTGTGGGCTGATGGAATTCAGCGAGTGGGAGACGCCTGAGGATTCAGGATCTGGTAGGTACATAGATATAGTAGGTAGAAGGTCCTAGTTTTAGTCTAGATAATTATGAAAATAGACATAGAATGTATGACATTGTGACAAAGTATCTTACAAATCCAACATTATTTGTTTGATCCAATAAACAACTTCTGTTAGGTGTCCTAGTATTCATCTCGTGTCTAATATAATAAACTATAAAGAGTTCGTATTGTCATAGAAAATGTGATAAAATGGATACAGTTTAATGGAATCGATATTGTTAATGTAGAGAAGAGACTCGTCACAAAATCAACTTGTTATGGACCTAGCGGTGCGCATCGTGAGAACCATTCTACTGAGAAGTGCAGAATCCACGCTTCATTACAGCTTAGCCAGCATCTATTAAATTGAAATTGATAGTAGCTTAGACTAATTGAATGAATTTTAATAATGACCAAAGGATTGCATGTCTCAAGTGGCAATGGGCAGGGCACATAGCGAGGAGAACTGACGGCCGTTGGGGCGGAAAGGTCCTCGAGTGGAGGCCAAGGACAGGAAGTCGCAGACGTGACAGGCCACACACAGGCCCCCACAAGGTGTACCGACGATCTGGTGAAGGTCGCGGGAATCCATTGGATGCGGGCGGCACAGGACCTATCTGTGTAGAGAACATTTGAGGAGGTCTATGTCGAGCAGTGGACGTCTATTGGCTGAAATGATGATGGATTCTTTCCTTTAAATACCGTAATAAATTAAGTGAAAATATCAATCATATCTAAAATGTAAACAGTGGCTTTCCGGGGCAAAAAATAACAAAAAATAGGCCGCCCTAATTCAAAGACTCCATTGCAAAACAACACAGTAAATTATGATATTCAGGCAAGTATAACCATTAGCATTTATCATTACAATCGATTGTGCACAATAAACAGGTTTGTCATTCAGCGGCCAGGTTGTGACCATTTCATTAATTCGCCCAACTGTGCTAATTTGAATACGCAACCGTTCAAACATTTCTCTTCTACCCTGTTGAGTTCACTAGGCGGGGTGTATTCCTACTAGTGATGTACAAAACTTGAGGAATCATCTTTAACTATAACAAGTTGTAGAAGGGAACCTACGTTACTAACCACACACACGCACACGCACGCACGCACGCACGCACGCACGCACGAACGCACGCACGCACGCACGCACGCACGCACGCACGCACGCACGCACGCACGCACACACACACACACACACACACACACACACACTATTATATTTACTTATATACATTGCCCCTATGCTTATATTTACATTATCTATATTAACCTAAATTTATTTACATAAATAACAAAACTTTATAATAAATTAAATTACAATAAGGAACAACACTAAATACATATTTACAATACAATACAAACATAATACACAAAAATAAAAGCATCAATAAATCATAATCATTAACGTTGTTTACATATCGTCCGTCATTGCATTCACTAAGCGGGCGCAGTGGAACCGCGCCGCGGACCGGTCGGCCGACCCGATCCTTTTGTTCAACGCTGCGCGCGCAATGCGCGTGCGCAGGGATCGGCCGGTCTTCCCTTCCAATCAGTCGGTCTCCACCCACAACGCGAATGATTACGCATGATCGCGCGCCGACTACCTAGCTTGTTTACTTATGCGTTTAAGCTTTCTATTCTTCTGTATTCCTTACGTACTCTCTTCTGTGTGTTAATCTTTCACTCCTGCTAAAATAGTAGAACTGCTGTGCTATTAACTTTATTGCTTGCGAACTGTATGTGGCAATAGAAACATTCAGTGTGTGATGCCGTTTTATTTACCTAACCCCACATACGGAACCTCATCACCACGCATCACAACAAGATACCTACCACCGCACCACTCCATCTACAAAGTAAAGGCATGAACCCAGAGTCTGTGGACTGAAATTTGCTCAATAGAAAAACACCTCGAGGAGTAGAGTTCTACTTTTGAAGCCGTGAGTTCTCTCGGTTCGAGTCTTTAAAATAAATCTTAAAATTTATTTATTTAATTAATTATTTTACTTACGCAATTATAGACAGTAAAAATGAAATTTGAAAGAACAGGAGCGAGCAGAACGGGAAAGATCAATAAAAGCTCAAGCTTATGTAAGACTTTATTTGGGCGTAATTTAACCACTTTTTTAAGAATAAGAAATCATTTATTGACCACAACACATGATTACGTACTAAACTAAATAAGGACAAAACATGCCAGCAAGGCACAACAACCGCTAGGCAGCCGCTGCAGCGCTAATTTTCAGGCTGTACCTTTAAGCGACGCCTCATAATAAAACATGCAAACAAAAAAAAAATCTGACAATTAATATTCTTAGAAAACGGAACGATACAAAGTAAATCTATATGTGAATATATGAATCCATCATTATTTACTAGACTTGTGTTCGTTTGTTTTCAAATACCGTTCCAAATTTATGAAGAAAGTCACATTAAAAGCTAACACTCGGCAAAATGAGTAACTACATTTACCATTATCCAGAATAAAAATGCTAAATCGCAGTCCTTACTATATGGCCGTTAAAGTTTTTGATAAACTTCCCCTGGCACTGCGATCAGGAACTAAACCACTAAAATTTAACAACCTGCTTAAAGATTTTCTAATAAAAAATACATTTTACTCGGTTGATGAATATATGTCAAGAAAAAACTGTTCATCAAGTACTTGTTGGTTGGCGAATAATCTTATTATACGATAGAATTGTAAAATCTAGCTTAATTAAATTTAAATGTAAATATTTTGCCATACCCTTGCAGGGTGCATGTCCTGGACTTTTATCTGTTTCACAACACCTGTAAACCATATGCTTGCAATAAAAAATTCGAACTTTGAACTTTGAATGACAAAACGCATACAGAACCAAAAAAAAAAAATACAAAATGAAAATAAAGCGGTATTCTGTAAATAAAAAATAAATAAACAAAAAACATATGCCCCCACAAATACAAAAATTACAAATAACGACAGTAGCGCCATCATTATCTTTCCTGTTCACGTTTTTATTGACAGACCCTCCAGTGACGGTAGCGCCATCTGTGCCACTGAAAAATTATCATCTTTAAAAAAAAATGTGAAAAAAAAACACTATCTATCTTGGTTGGTGATTTTATACCTGCATGCAAACATTTTTATACCTGCATGATAGTGATTGTAAATAATTATTACTAGTTATTATAAGTGTCTAATTACATAGTATGTGGTGATGACCACATGTGGCCCACGCCTTGCCACGTAAGCAAAATATAACCTTCCGAGTTTCTTAATACCTATGACACTGCCTATGAACTAATCACGATTTTAAATGAGAATGCAGTAGATCGCAAAAAAAATACTACTTAGAGCGATAAATAAGACTCGAGCCCTGATGTCGAGTGAGCTTAAAACGGCTCAAGCTCTGGAAAAGACTCCTGAGTCGTCGAGATTCATACTCTTACAATTGGGGCGAGCCCTGTAAACAAAACCGAAATCTAACCAAATTCTTCTGAGAGCTCAAGCCTTGCACATCACTTCGTACACTCCTACCTCACTCCGCGTTACACAACGATCATTTTGTTGTGTAATTGGGTATACATTTAGTAATACCAACCTACCTATTATGGATAGTTCTCGCTAACGATGGTATGAGAGAGATTTGGGACCCTTCGATCGGGAGCTGCTCATACATTATGGTGTAACTTTGAACTTTTCATACCTCTGTGTTAAAATTGGCTACAAAACCACTAGCGTTATCTTTGAGCAGCTTCCAAAATTGACAACTATTTGAGTTATCTAAAGTCTAAGTCTATTGGCCTGACTACGGCTTTTTTGGGTTCCGTAGCCAAATGGCAAAAAACGGAACCCATATAGATTCGTCACGTCTGTCCGTCTATCCGTCCATCTGTATGTCACAGCCACTTTTTTCCGAAACTATAAGAACTATACTATTGAAACTTGGTGAATACGAGTAGATGTATTTTGTTAACCGCATTACGATTTTTATACAAAAATTGCAAATAAGCCAACATTTTTGGGGGGTCCCTATACTTTGAACTGAAACTCAAACATTTTTTAAATCAAACCCATATATGTAGGGTATTTATGAATAGGTTAAAAATTATGTTGATGTTTCTAATATCATTTTTTTCCAAACTTAATACTTTGCGCAAGAGCCGCTCCCAAAGTGGTAAAATGTGTCCCCCCCCCCTCTAACTTTTATAATAAAAGAATTATGAAACTCAAAAATAAAATATGATATACATTACCATCAAAACTAAATTGATTTGAACTAGATTTAGTAAGTAGTTTTTTTTTATTACGTTATAAACCGTAAACCGCAATTTACCTTCCATATATCTTACTTACTTATCTTACTGCTACGGAACCCTTCGTGGGCGAGTCCGACTCGCACTTGGCCGGTTTTTTTTCTTGTTACGGCATTTGACTTGAATCAAAGCTGATTTTAAGTAAGTCTAAAATGGGCATGCTTGCCCGTGAAAAGCCTATTCACTCTTGCCTTAAAGACGCCTAAGTAATCTGCCATCAGTCTAGCTGCAACTATCTCCAAATAATAAGCTTCCTTCATCATACAGCTCGACCGGATTGATAAAACGCGGCCTCACAGAAAACCGGCGTGAAGCAGCACTGTGCTGTGTTTCGCTGCGTGAGTGAGGGAGGCTTAATCCAAGGGAAAGAGGGGTTGTGTTAAAGGTTGGCAGCGCACTTGTGACTCCACTGGTGTCGTGGGTGTCAATGGACGGCGGTGATCGCTTACCATCAGGCGATCCGCCTGCTCGTCTGCCGTCTATTACATAAAAAATACACTGCCGCCGTCATCCTCGTAAGTATTTATACAGGGTGTAGCTGTGGACACTTACATCCCTTTAACCACGTGTTCTACCAACCATTTTGAGCAACATTTGTTTTACGACTTTTCGAAATTCGTCGAAATTTTTTAACACTACCGATACAAAGTGGGCGCCAAGTCACGTGACCGACTTTGTATGAAAAGTTGAAATTTTTTTATGCGAATTTTCAAAAGTCATAGAACAAATGTTGTTCGTACTGGTTGATTCAACACATGGTTAAATGGATGTAAATGTTCACAGGCATCCTGTATTCCACCTTATTCGTTCCGCAAGTGGTAATGCCTTTCGGTTGACACCATAAAGTAAGTTAATATACACTGGTTGAGACCTAACGAAATCACCGCTGAAAAGACAAAAGCAGATATTAAGGTGAGGGATATACCCCACTAGCGACGCCAATTGATTTTAATTGTTAGCTACTAAACCAGATCTATTTTAAACAACTTTTGTCTCTCAATAAACACCTATACTATTTATTTAATAGTTATAGTTAACTATTTGATCTGGCTTTGCACTCGACCACTTTTGGCGTGAATTATTTTTTTAAGTACAAAAACAGACCCAACATTTGGTAATAATTATTAAATAATAGTATAAGTTTTTCCCGGGACACTGAAAGCCCCGTAATTATTTAAAATATATTTGTTTTGGTAGCTAACAATTAAAATCAATTGGCGTCGCTATTGTGACCTACCAGCTTTAACGCTCGCTCTAACATCTCCATCAACTGAAAAGGCAACAATCTTTGGTACCTTACCTCCTTGGCACATAGGGTCGTTGCCTAGGAAACCGCACCGAGGTGTGTCGGGTGGTGGACCTCTTCGCCCACCAGGCCAATGGATGGCCTTTCCTGCCACCGGCTTGTAGCTCCCGTTCAGGCCATGGTAAAATGCCACCACCTAGACAAAGTTTCGAAAAAAGATCCAAAAATGTTTTTGTCATGCCTTACAACTTTTTAATGCCTCGAAATACCCCCATGTATGTACCGCGATGTTTGTTAGTTTTCGTGAAAAAAGTTGTGTTGTAGTAGTTGTTATGTAGTATGTCAACTGACGGCCAGACAAGAGTAAAAAAAATATTGTTACTTTTTTTAAGATTTTTCGCGATATTCTTATTATACTTGGCTCATGAAAAATAATCATAATAATAAAAAAAACTAAACTTTCTGGCCGTAAATTTTCATACTACATAAAAAAAATTCTCGATAACTTCCAAAAATCGCGAAACTTACATGGGGTCTTCCAGACGAGCCTCGTTTTGAAGCATCTAAAAAAACTTTTGGACCACTAAAAATGAGCCATCCTGTATAAGCAATGATCGGAAGAGGTAGAGCTATTTTTGGTACTTACGATTTTTCCAAATAATATGGACATGCCTGGAATCCCGGGATTAAAGATATACTTTATACTATTAACAGTTATTTTCGTTTATACATTCATCATTGTCGTCAGCCCATTTAAGTCCCCACTGCTGGGGCACGGGCCTCCCTCAATCACATGAGGGGTCATTGCCATACTCACCACGCTTGGCAGACGGGTTGGCGAGGGTTTTGATATAAATGCAGAGTTTTCCTTCTCTGGGTGCTGATGATCATGCCAGCAGCTTTACCTTAGTCGCCTTTTACGACACCTTGGTAAGAGTGAGGGTGGCCTATTCTACTCTGCCGGGCACCACACGGCCAATTCTACTCTGCCGGGCACTATTATTATTATACATTATATACGAGCATTAACATCAGCCTTACGAACTTATTCATAAACGCTTTGTGATACCATGTTAATTAAAAAACTTTTATTCGTTCTATCGAAGTTCAAGATACATACGTTATATAGAAAGGAACAAACTGTAAGTAAATATGGTTGTATCGAACGTTTATGGATAAGCCCTTTCATGACTAAAATGCGATAAATACTTATTTCACTCTAAAATAATTATTTATTTATTTTAATCCCGGGATCATAGTCAGAATCCCGAGGCATGTCCATATTAACATCTATGTTTGGGGTCAATTAACCCAAATAGCTCTACTTACTCCGATTATTGTGTATAAGGTAATATTAGTCTGATTATGACATCAAACGGGAAAAATACCTGCGGAAAATCAGTTCCTAATTATATTTAGTATATGTTGGATAGTGAAACCAAACGCACTGTATTATGGCAATAATACAAAAATTCGTATGCTTTATCTGTGGCAACACTGACTGTCTCTTCCTCCTTGTCACCAAGATGGCCTAAGCATATTGTGTAGGCCTTACACTACTTTATTTAAATCCCAATAAGTGTCTTTGTATTTAACATGTAATGTTTAGAATAAAGACATGCTGATGCATTTATCTGTAATGTAGCCTTGCCTTTTTATTCCACCGCCACATACCCTGCACACTCTGAGCTTTATCAATAGTTTTTTTTAATGTTAGATGCGGACAAACGAGCACGCGAGTCACCTGATTTAAAGTTATCAAAGCCGCTCATGAACATCCGCGAAATCAGAGAGATCGCTAATTTGATGCCGGCCTTTTTAAAAAAAGTACGCCTGCAGCCAAACCGTTCAACAGGACTGAGGTACGTGGTAGAAAGTTCCGCGAGAAACGCAGAGTATTAGACCGACATCCATCGAGATGATGAGGATGGAACATCTGTGGGATGGAATGACAATCGCTTGCGAGTTGTTCGATGTAATAGTATATAATTATGTCCGTAAAAATAATAAAGACAATTATTATATTGTTTTTATTATTTTAAAGGTAGTATATTTATAACTATACATTTCGTGTCGGTGGCATCTATATTATATCAATCATCGGTACAATTAACCTCGTCTCCAGCGGCCGTCCTTCAGTTCTCCTCAACTGGGCCTACTTAATTATTCATCTCGTTCACAGACCATTCACATTTCTCACAGACATTGCGCTGGATTGGAAACTTTTATAGGTGGTACTCAGGAGTACCTGATGGCTGATTCTCATTGCGATAATGGACGGTTCTTAAAGAATGCATTAGTAATTGCCCGTTTAAACGTCATTAGGCCACGCTACGTTTTAAATACATTTAAAATAAAATTTTGTTTTTCTATTAGACATTACAAAAAAAAAGAAATTATTTGTTTAGTGCAATAGGGCTGGAAAGATTTTTTTTACGTTAAGAAATGTCAAAAATACTGTCATGAAGACAACATTAGCACAAATAAATAATTAATGGCGTGTACATTTAAAGGCGAGTTAAAAAAAGCGGTTATATTTACCCGACTATGGCGAAGCACCCTTCTTTTTGCTTCGCCATAGTCGGGTTAGGTTTTATTCAAAAACATTTTTTGAATAAACAACAAATTATATAATATTTAGATAAAAATATTAAATAACAAACTGCCCAGTTTCAAATGGGCATCAATCAAAAATATCTCCAGACGTCATGGCAAATATTTTTTACCACTTATTTTAGGTCTAGTTGGCGTTTGTATAAAGTGTTATTTTCTATGTAACTAACCATATGGTTACTTTGAAAAATTAGGTAAACGTGAAAAACTTGGAAATTTTCCCATATATTAGGGAGCACAGGATATATCATCCAACACCTGAAATATATAGAGACTGCTTACACCATCTAGCGAGTAACTTCAAAGTTAATAAATAATAAATTTACTCTGAAGTTACTCGCTAGATGGTGTAAGCAGTCGCTACACTGGCGGATTGATAGCGTTTTCAAAGCGGCGATTCGCCGGCGTGTTTCTGCATAACCATCACCAAAAAAAAACAATCGCGTTCAGACTTATCTCCACGGCAAATCCGTCGCGCATTCGATGCGCATCCGCGGCGTGAACGCTGCGCAGCCGCGATATGGTCGCTGCGTCGTCGCTCCGCATTGAAAACGCTCGCAATCCGCCAGTGCAGGAACTCCCTTAGGACTGCTAAGTACCTACGAAACTTACCTCAAACTTCCCAGTGACAGGATCGAGGTCCAGTATAGCGTAGTCGGCATCTCGGTCGCCCACGGAGTCTATGCGGACGTGCCCGGTTATTCCTGCACAAATTGTACTATTTATCCAACACGACAAACTGCAGTTGCGGTCAACAGCCTTGATTTTTTTACAAGAATAATACAGCATTGGTTACAACTATGGTAACTCCGAGGATAGATGATGTGCCTTCCGAACTGGGGACAGGTCTGCTTCGATTTACCTCATATTTCTCTTTTAATTTGCTTCATTCTATTTTGAGTTGCATTAGACTGTATGACTTGGCATGAGAATAATAAACCATTGTATAAGAAGTTGGCGATTAAAAAGAGTGACTGGCGAGTTTCTTGCCGGATCTTCTCGACCAGAAACAACTTTCCGAGCCGTAGAATCGCATTATGTTTATTTATTTCTTAGTATATTTTATGTGTCGGCATATATGTAACTACATGTAAATTATTATTACACTTATAACCAGTTTCAAATGATGTTAATGTATGACGATTTGTAAGTGCTGCACAAGCCTATGCAATTATAAAGTATCTTCTGACATTGACTTTGAATGGGAGGTCGTAGTCTCGAAATCCACACGCCAGTCTTTTTTCGGAAATCGCCACTATACTTGGAATGATGTCGTCCTTCACATTTACCATAACGCTGTTACTATTCTAGAACTTGTTTAACCCACAATTGTTAGTTCTACAACTGATATAGCCAGCCCATTGACACTTCGCTCCGCTTGCTAAATCCGGTGGGCTATGCATGGAACTTGAAGACGCGCGTCATTTTCGGAAAAAAGTCACAAAGTGTGAATAAGATCCAGCCGGCCCTGACGCAGATTCTATACGGGTGCGGTAGAGAAAGAATATAGCCCAGCACATCACCCCAATCAATTTGCGCGGTTTTTTCAAGTATGGCTTTCTATGAAAAGGCGATATCGGGGTTGATCCCGCAGCCAAACGGCAAGCATAGTAATTTCCACAGAATGTTCAGTGATTTTAAACTTTTTGATGTGATAGGTAAGCGATTGCCGCCGTCCATGGACAGAACAAACCAGTGGAGTTACAAGTGTACTGCCAACCGTTAAAACTCCCTTTCTCCTAATTTCTCTTAATTTATTGATTTTATACTTACGGATCGGCTTATCCGTCAGTTTCCACGTTCCGGTGGCACTGTATGGTGACAAATTAGTAGGAGCTCACCGGTGAAGTCGCGACCCCACATGCGACGCGTGATGCTGCGGCCGTCGCGGAGGTCCGCGCCTTCCGTCAGCGTCTCGTTCAGCGCCATGCCCAGCAGGTACACGCCGTCGTAGAACGCGCCGATGAAGAAGTTCACCTAACGTAAATAAATCAATTTTAAAACAAACAATTCTGTGTGTAAAGATACTACTCACACACTACACATCTTAGACAATTTAATGTCTAAGCTACACACACACACACATACACACACTCACACACACACACACACACACATACTCACACACACACACACACACACACACACACACACACACACACACACACACACACTCACACACACATACACACACACACACATACACGCACACGCACACACACACACACACACACACACACACACACACACACACATACACACACACACACACACATACACTCACATACACTCACACACACACATACACTACACTCACACACACACGCACACTCACACACGATAAAAAAATAACGATTTACATACACACACGCACACATACACACACATGTTTACCATTTTTCTTAATTAAAAAAAAACACAAGATATATGGCAAGAGTGAGAAGTCCCGACTCAAGTATTTTTTATTTTCTGGGGTGTCTCAATTACTGAAGTATTACTAGACAACGAAAAATAAATATATTTTTACCTAGTATCAGAAACATCTAGGTTTAACAACTGCTTTAATTAAGGGCGAAAACTTCGTTGCGGAAGTTAAGTATTTACTTATAGTTACTCGATTTGATAGTTATAGATACTAAACAATAATTCAATCAACCTGTATTACGTCATGTGTTGTACTCGTACCTACATGTGGCATTACATACTATCCAAAACCTATTTTTTGTCCGAACATTACAATATTTAAAAATATGAGCTGTAACAGGCAGACCCCTACCATCTTATTATAAATCGCGATCTAAATTTACTACCGTACTAAAGCTCAAGTAATTCCATTCCAACACGCAATGTTAAAAGGAGCTGGGACGAATTTTGTTTCGGGACTAGTTTGCGATTTGTAATAAGGGGGCGAATGTACTCATCTGTATCTGTATCAAAAGTCATCTGGCTGTATCAAAAGTTCGAAAGAAACAAAAAAAAATTGTGGTTCCATCCTTCTATTAGAGACTAAAATAAATAACATAAATTAAATTGTGGCAATCGGTGTTTCATAGCGATAAAATACGTATATACTTTATCGACCTGTTTGGAACGGTGGTAGTGAACGCTGCGTTTGGTCCAAAGGTTGCGGGTTCGATCCCCGCACAGTACAAACATTTTGAACACATGTTCATAATGTTTGTACTGTGCGGTGCATTGGTCTGGGTGTTTTCTATGTATTATAAGTATGTATTTACAAAATACGACACACGATTACTCCGATACAGATTAACAATCTAGGCTACGGCTTAGGGATAGACATCTAGAAACACAATTAATTAGTTACTAAGCAATCGCCAGTCACGGTCGTTCAAATTGTTTGCTCCTGCGTCCCCACGATAACGACACTTGATTTGGTTTATTCTATTCTATTTATGTCTCCAACCCTTTTCTGGACTATTAGTTTTAGCAAAGAAAAGTAGGGCTAAACTTGCCTGTTTATGGAAGCAAACATATTTTAAAAACTTTTTTTGAAACAGTTGAGATGTTTCGTCCAAAGACTCAATTAAGAGCATAGACTAATTAGGCTATGATTACGAGTAAGTACTTGCCTTACAAATGCTAATTTAATTAAAAATAATTATGTTATTTTCTGAAACTGGATTATATTGTTTATGGTCATTTTGGTATTTTATTTTATTTATTTATTTATTCTTTGGGAAACAAACAATTACATAAAACTTAAAATAATTAGAAAATAATAAAAACATTAATCAGTGAAGTTTCCACATAAAAAATATAACACAATCGTATTAACATGCCAAAAAAAAAAAAGAATGAATTAATTTACAATAATATATGTCAAAAATATAATTACAAATATATGTCAAAAATTATAAGATTAAAATACAATACAAAAGTCATCTAGTCTAAATTAAAATTAAAAATGAACATTGCACTGATGTTAAATTTTTTGGCTGTCAGTTCTTCTATACAAGTAACCTGTAGGAGGTACCTACTGCTGACTCTCGGATTAATATATGTATGAATGTAGAGTCAGCTGCAAAAAGATGTAGTACCTTGTGATAATATTTTCTACCTTCCGTAAATAAAGTAGAAGTCAGATAACTAAGCTATTGTGACCTTAGGCTTCGAGCTAGTGTTTTAGTTGGTAGGCTCCTGGGATTCTCCCAGGGGAAAGCCCAACAATACCCGTCGGTCTCCCAGCCGGCGGGCATAAGGCGCCGCCTAAAGGCGACGGGTAGCCCTAACTAGCGACACCATTCGTTTTTAATTGTTAGCTACTAAACTGGATCTATTTTAAACAATTTCGGGGTTACAACCTCTCGGCAAACACTAATACTATTTATTAAATACCCATGCACAAATGTTGCGTCCGTTTTTGTACGCGAAAAATTGATTACCGCCAAAAGCGGCCACTTTTAGCGTGAATCATGTTGGGTCTGAATTTATACATGGTATTTAATAAATAGTATAAGTGTTTGCCGAGAGGTTGTAACCCCGTAATTGTTTAAAATAGGTTTGGTTTAGTAGCTAAAAATTAAAATCGATTGGCGTCGCTAGTGTGCCCTACCCGTCACCTTAAAGGCAGCAACGTCAGCCCATTACACTCCGGGCCAGCGGCATTTCACCTAGGTGAAAAAAAAAAGAAAAAAGCTATCGTGACCCACCTACTGCTTGTCCTTGGCGAGCCGTGGGACTGTGATTAATAAAAAAGTGCTTCCTAATAGAAGAAATATGTAGTATCTACCAATGTAGGGAAGTGATAGAAGAAGGTAAGCTAAGTATCGACTGAGGATTCAAATAAATAATAGAATCATTCAGACATCATCATTTATTCACATGACAAATTACAAAACAATTAAACATTGTCTCGTTAGCACATAACGTAACACCTGAGAAAACAGAAAGGACTGACAAAACCATTACATTCATAAGAATAAAAGGTTTTCAAAAAGCAATTAATCAGCAATGTTATAAGCAAAGATGTCAGCAAGATGGGACAGGCCCGGTGACAGGAACTTTGTTTAGTTAAAATCCGTAGATATCCAGGTCCACCCTGATAAACAAATTTACGACGGACCATTTTGGATGCTTTCAGAGTATCAGACCAATAGATTGGTCGCCCATCAATAGTTTTTAAATATTTATCACACTGGACCATCTGGTGTCGATCGATGGTAGAATGCGTTAGTCAACGGTCCATTGATTTTCAAGAACGCAACATTCTCTACCTCATTCAAGTATTTTTTAAATTATTCAGAATATGGCAACATACCTTAAATCCCCCTTAAGATAAACATACTAAGTTACACATACACATTTAGCTCATCGAAATAAATATTTTTTGTTTTTTTATGTAACAGGTGGCAGTCGAGCCGATCGAGACGGATAGCCTTATGGTAAGCTATTTATTTAATTTTTGTCACACAACCTTTGAGTTCAGTAAAAAGAATAGTGCGTGCGATAGTTTAGGTAAGTTAATAACATAAATGGGCATAACCCTGAAAGATAGGGTTACACCCAGGGCCCATCACTCGGTCCTCAATCCGGCTCTGCACCTCGGGGTTGATGTTGGCACTTGAGAGCTCTCCGGTCTCCGAAGACAATTCCCATCGAATCCAAAAGGGATTCTCTTATCTCGGATTTGTATTGTACCCCAAAATGTCCCTTACTTTTTCCTCTAGCCTACGTTTAGTTAATTGATTCTGTTTAATTCTAGGGTTTAATTAATTAGTGATGTTGCTTACTTAACCTAAGTAAATTAAGTATGTATTCATCTATGTTCATAATTCCATTTTTTTTTAAATATGACTCTACCTTCTCTTATCGCCTCGTTGATCTGGTGGTTTAAGTACCATGCCGTGATCTCGGGGTCCTGGGTTCGATTTCGGGGTCGAGCAAAGGTATGTTTCGAATTTTTGAACATAGCTCGAGATTGTGATCACCAATCCGCATTAGGCAAGTGTGGTGATTAGGCCTAATCCCATCATAGCAGCGATGACTCGATTTCTATGATTTAAATTATATTGCCTTTGCCCTGCAGTGGGACACTATATATGCTGATACTTTCCTTTTACCCAAATACTTTGGTAGTCAAAGCATATCAAACTTACAGTCACTCAATTAAACGCCGGTATTTAACGGATTCTGAATTCTGAACGAATAACATTGTTATAATCGGAACTCTACATAATGCTATTTTCTTAGGAACAGATACATAAGTTTACGACACACTGTCACTGTAATCATTTTGTATAAGAATGAATATTGTAATTACCATATTATTTGAAAAGAGTAACTACTGAGTTTCTTGCTGATTCTTCTCGGTAGAAATTGACATTCCGAATCAGCGGTAGATTAAATAATATTTGACATTCATAAATGTTCTGTATGGACTTAAATTGAATAAAGACATTTTTGATTTTTTTTTTTACCTTGTCAATGATATTTTTCTTCCAAACCAGCCTTGTCTTAAGAGCGCTTTTACAAATCAGTGGTGCCACCAATTGATTTTTATAAGTTGGTTAAAAGAGGCCACTCAAAACATAAATAAAACTCAATCTTGAGTCCCAATCATTAAATTGTGATATAAATGGCGTGTTCAAAAAAAAGCTTTAAAAATCACAAACACTTTTTATGTAAATTGTCTCAAACAATTTTCATTTCATGTCTTAATTACATTATTACTATTACAATCAATAAAAATCCATATGCGGCGCCACTGATCGCCAAAATAACAAAAAGTGAAGTAATCCTAGGGTACTTCCGCCACAAGGACAAATGGCATGCTGCTTTATAATTATTCCTGGATTATCATAAAAACGGCTTCACCTCAGGGCTTATTGCAACGTTATATTCCAAGCCGTAACTTTCTCCCACGAACTTGTCTTCGTATTTTGCAGTGTTTACTGCAAAACTGTCTGATATAATAAGGTCGGTATCTTCCCGCGGAGTTATGTCCGAATTATGAGCTTGTTATCCAACCTTGGAGAATGTATTGCAACCGGTTCGCCTGTTCAAGCATAGATTGCATCGTTTGAGGCTGATTGGACTTAGAGAGGAAGCAAACGCTGTCCTTCGTATTAATGAGATTAGGCTAAGCCATTCTGTTGTGTAGGTCGAGAAAGGGTGCCTAATTTTATGAGGCCGGGAAGATTGCCTAACTTCCGATGTGTTGCGGCTCATTTGACGATTTGTAGCCTAAAACTATTTAGTTGTTAAAGAAGTTACGTACCTTTTTTACGTCTGATTCCTCGTAGAATATTATGTTGCGGATTTTTTTTATGATATTGGGGGCAGACGAGTAGACGTATCACCAGATGGTAAGCGATTACCGCTGCCCATGGACACCTGCCACGTCACAGGTGTGCTGCCGGCCTTTTTAAAAGGGTATAGGTTTCGCTTACGAATAATTAAATAATCAGATTATCCGTTAGTTTCGAATAGTTTCGGTTACGAATATAAATAGGCAATCTAGGTAATATTATTTATATATCATACTAGAGGGGCAATTCTCGTGCACTCGACATTGAAGTCTAATTTAAAGATTTCATACATTCTCGATAAGTTGCAGCGAAGTGCTATCCGTATTGTTGGAGATTATGAGGTGACGAAGTCTCTAGAACCTCTTCAGCTACGTAGAGACATTGCCAGTCTAAGTGTTCTCTACCGCCTAATGGGGATAATGGGGAATGCTCTAATGAGTTTTTTCAACTTATCCCATGCTCCCCTTTCGACTTCCGAACAACACGTGCTGGACAGCGTTGCCATCCGCATACCATCTAGACAATGGCGGCGCGCACCAAGAGGTTTGGCTCCTCGTTCCTGCCCCGACCCATCATCCTTTATACAATCCGGGGTGTTTTAGGCGGGGCGTGAAGCGGCATCTCAGCAGGCCATCAGGGTGAGGATGGCAGACTCAATGGGTACTTTGTTAGTTCTTTTGTGCCTGTCAACCTCATATTTGGATTTCACGGCCGCTTACCTTCAGGCGGAGTGAGGTCATCCTGATTGGCCTTTCTATAAAATTCGTCCATACAAATCTGTAACTTGACTTAAATGTCGAGTGCTCTAGAAAAGGCCCACAGCGCCGACCGATGGGCCCAGTTGGCCGACTTAGGTTTCGCTGGACAGACGTCGTTGAGACTGTTATGCGAGAACTTTTGGTCAATGACTCTCAAGAAGTAGTATAGGTTCGACTAAAGTGGCGCTCTCTTGTTTCGTAGGCCAAGGCTCGGTTCGGGTCGTTGAGCCAGCGGAGTAAGTATGTGTATTATAGACTGCTCTATAAGGTGAACCGAAAAAGCAAAACTCTGGCGCGATGTGATCGACATCCAGCGGCATCACTAATAACATATAAACAAATAATGCAAGAGACCCGCGCACTGAATAACTCGTGCATTACTCTGGCGTTATCCGATATCATCCGATATTTTTTATATTGGAATCATTTATGGTTATTTATACAATGTAACATTTTTAGTATGCACACACACACACACACACACACACACACACACACACACACACACACGACAAAATTGTAATAACTTTTATATCTCATATTAGCAAAATGTGGTGAGAGCGGGATAACCCCAACATAAGTATTATTACTTACTGGGGAATCTCATAACATGTAATTGTAAATTTTGAGAAATGAAAGTACTTTTATTTTATTTTTATTTATTTATTCATATTGTACTTCTATCTAAATTATTATGTAAAAAGTCAATCATTAGTTGTCGTGTCTTAGAGACCTTAGGCCTTTACACTTGTGTTTTGTGTAAGACATCAAGCAAAATTAAAAAAACCTTTCAACGCAGCTATATTTCTTTTTAAAAATAAAGGGATGTTTCAACATGCTAACCTTAAATCCTTAATTAAGGTAGTTTCTCTCCAGGGCTCAATGTTTTTTTCCACCCTGTATATGGTACTTACTACAGCTAAAAATGGTGATACTTCTGCTAAATAAGGGTACTGCTGCCAAACCACTTACCTCTTCTCCATCGGAGAACGTATAGTTGTAGTGCATTTTGGCCCTGGCCTTCACAGCATCAGCGAAGTCGTCGAAGCGGTCTCCAGTCGGCAGCTTCAGGGACACCCTGAGGAGCGCTTCGTAGGCTGCGCGGGCGGCGGCGTCCCGGTCGTCCCCTGCTGCCCAGCCGGTCTCACCCCAATACCCACCCTGAATTATTCAATGAAACTGTAAATATTCGCGAATACACAAACTTATAAGCTTAACCAAACCGTCCTATAACGAACGAGAATTTAGCCGACGCATCGAAACAAAAGAGATTTTATAAATTCATTTATATTAAATGAATATTTTACAACATCACATACGTTGATTTGACTTCGAGATAGGTAGCTCAAGCACCTGTGTTACGGATATCAGAAGTCACAGAATTAGTCGCCTTTTACGACACCTCGGTAAGAGTGAGGGTGGCCTATTCTACTCTGCCGGGGACCACACGGCGTCATTTAATATAATTTATAATTATTATAATAATATTATAAATTATTATTATATTATAATAATTATTATAAATTTATAATATTAATAATTATAATTAATATAATTTGCATATCTTCAAAAAAAGAGCGTATTTCTTTTTAAAAGGCTGGCAGCGCACTTGTGACTCTTCTGTCCATGTGGTAATCACTTTCCACCAGGTGATCCGTCTGCTCTTCTGCCTCCTAACTCATTAAAAAAAGACTATAAGTTTGAATTCAAATCGAAATAGGCTACGGCGGTCACTAAAAGTAATTACTTATTGTTTTCAATCACAATTAAACTAAGTTGCGTAAGTTTATAAGTCAAATTTAGTTTGCAAAATCATTGGAGCTTCGAAGTAATCCGTGTAGTAACAACTTGCGACTTTCAAGACCTTTTCACTTAATCAGAAATTAATGACTTGGACTGAGTAATCTTAGAAGGTATCTCCAGTAATCTGACTTAAGCCTTTACCGTCTTTCCTTCGAAGATAACTCTTCAGCTGGAACCAGTTACCTATCGGAACTTTATAGTGTCAACATATTTATCTATTTACATACTCTGAACACTTTTATTTGATTCCATGAAGGAATCATACAAAAATTGAATTGAATATTAAAAAATCCCCGACAAAAACTAATGGGATATTCGTCAATTTCTGACGGCGGCCATCTTGGATTTGAAATTTGTCACAATAAATATATTCTGCTGCTCAAGGCCTTTTTATGATACCCATATAGGGAGTTGGGTTAAAACATACAATCCATATCTTTGTGATGGCGGCCATCTTGGATCGATTTTTATCCAACATAGCTAAGAACACTCCCCCCTTATTCATCTTTCAAACAAAAATATACAAAATCGGGAGCTACGATATAATATACTCTATGGCTACGATTAAATAGACAGACACACAGACACGTCAAACTTATAACACCCCGTCGTTTTTGCGTCGGGGGTTAAAAAGAGTACTTAAATAAAGAATAAATAGATTCATACAACTTCCATACAATTGGACGTGTGCCATGAGTAGCTTAAGTTACTAAAATTGTGTTAAGGATCAAACACCAGAGGAATTACAAATATAATGCATAAATTACACCCAGACACTGAACATACACTAGTGTCCATCACACGATGTTTGTCCAGGGTTTGTCTACCAAATGCGCCGTCTTGTTATATAACTGATGTTATTTGCAACAAAAAAAAAATCTACGATAAAAAATCCGCCTTCAAATCAGATGGAGGCTCTTAATATTGGAGGCTAAGACTCATTAAGGGTCGCTGCGCCAACCTAGTTAGTTCATTAGTCACACGGGAAAGTGTATCTTTTATATGAATTTTCTTTGTTTGTATTATGTTTGTGATTTGTTAACTCAATAAAATATACTCTATAATATTTCTAAGACGTTATTGAACGGGATAATAAAGTTATGAGGTCATACACACGTCAAGTTGGCAAGCCTGCGGCGGGCAGCGCGACACTTTGACACTTCGCACCGATATATCGGAATACCAGCTGACTTTATGCTCAAGAAGCTAACTCGAACTAAGGTCACAAATTGACGTTGATAATAAATACCTAACTGTATGTGATTAGATGCTTTCTCATTTTACAGCAATAATAGTGTATAAAATGTATGTGTACCTTCTATTAGTTCGGCGGCATATCAAAATCATTTCGAGCTAGATTTAAATATTTAGTGGAAACTTTTTTTTATCTTACCAGAGATGGTTGTGCCATGAATGGTGTGTGCAAAATAAGCTTGAAAATCACAAATCATTTTTTATTTTAATGTCTTGATAATTTTTACACTGGGAATTTTAACAGAAACATGTATACAAATTTTCGCCCACATTGTATTTTTATTTTAGCAATTCCTTGAAATGTATTCTTAAATAAATAAGTGGAAGTCGTGGGTTAGGTTTCCCCCAAAAATGTTTTAAGTTCGTCATTATTAAATTTTCGCCCCACCCAAGAATCGAACGAACTCCAAGCGCAAGCGCTTGCAAAGAGAGTCAAAAATGTATAACGTTATAAGAAAACGAAGGTATATAGTTTGTGGCACGTTTTTGCCTCAAACTAAACAAGAGCCAAAACAACACTCATAAGCGAATAATTAAAAATTAAATTTAATTATTGTAAATATGTAGTTACAGTTCATTTCTTTTTATTATTTTTTTCCTTATTCAATACAGCGCCACCTATGTACCCCTACTATTCAATTAAATGTCCTTTACCCGAAGGTTGTCTGGTAGGAATTTCTTTCAGTGATAAGAACGCTGAAATTATACACGAAATTTCTGTAATGTCTAGTACTAAAGTTGTGTATTTTGTGCGATAAAGAATATCTATCTATCTAGGGTAGGTATTTTGACTGACTGGTCGGCCTTTGTTTTGACTGGTCGGATAACGCATTTGGTAGTGACCACACTTCATACGCCAAAGATCGTGGGTTCGATCCCCACCCTCAACAAATATTCGTTTGATGAGCACTTGTTTGCACAGTGTCTGGGCGTAATAAAAGTATTTAAGTATTATTTGTAATAAATTCCTCTGTTGTCTGTTATCCGTAACACAATATCTTAAGCTTTAGTACGGAATTGGGTTATTGTATTAAATTATTTAAAAAAAAAGATCTCACCTGGAATATTTCGACATCGAGAAATGCCCAGTCGCCGCGCGTCATCCCGAGCGAGTGGGCGGCGAGCAGGAACTCTCGCACCAGAGGGCCTCTGACGCTTAGAATTACCACTGAGGGGAAATTTACTGCATTGTACATCACACGTTATTATATCTGGTTACGGTGGCATTGCTGTTGTAGGTAAATGGGCATTTGAAATTATAGATAGATAGATAGATATTCTTTATGGCACAAAAATAAAATACAAGCATGATACAACAGCAACAGACAGTACAATAAGGCGGTCTTATCGCTTGTAGCGATTTATTCTAGACAACTTTTGGGTAGAGGAAAGAAATATCGTAGGTATTCGTAATAAGGGAAGGCATTGCAAAGTAATTTAACAAATGAAATTGAGAATGGCAGATATATACATTATTTTATATATTAATATTATTACATTACATAAATAATAATAAACAATACATACATACCCAATAATATATACATAGATAATTTATAACAAAAATTCAATAAAAATATTTCTTATAGATAGGTATAAATGACCAGAAAGCAGACCACATAAAAAGGGAAGAAGAGACAAGGAAAAAACAGTGTACCTATTTATAGAGATAGGAAGTGAGTTTTGACACGGGACTTGAATATAGGAAGCGATTGTGATTTCCTGATTGGAAGGGGTAAGGAGTTCCAGAGACGAATGGATTGAACAGTAAAGGAAGTAAATTTTATAGAGCGTCCCACGGCCATGCCACATGGAAGGCAAGTACCTTTAATATTGTAGAAGGAACATTTTACTGAAAGAAGACATTATTTTCATTTCAAAAACAATCTAAACTGCAGTCATAGATTTTTAAATAACTTCACGGTTGAACCGGGAATCGAACCCGCTACAAGAGAAAAAAATTACCCTGTAGCTTTATCTTTGATTTTTTTTTGAATTTATATTTGAATTTTGAATATGAATAAGGATTATTTTTTGCTAAATAACAAACTATCAGAAATACAAGGACGACCATGAATTTTAAGATTTGTAATACAAAATAAAGGACCCCGAGATCGCAGCCCGGTACTTAAACCACTAGACCAATAGGGCGATAGGTAACAGGGATTTAAATAATTAAATAATATTGTTAATCATGTAATAAATTCTAATTGACATTTTGTGATGATTTGATTTTTGTGATGACACAATAAGTTTGTTAGTTATTTGGCAGGGTTTGAAGAGGAAAGGGAGCCTCAAATTTTAAAAAGGTCTTTTTAGTGTCTCATTTCATTTCTGCGAAAAAAACTGCCTTCAAAAACCACGAACTTAAAATTATAAAATAATATTTTTATCACTTTATTCACTTCCAGTAACATTTTATAACAGTACACTCGAGAAAAGTTTTACCGAAGTCAGCGCCCAATTGCTATCTTGTAATTTAATGCAACATTCAATCATTCAACAGAGATTTTTAGTAGAAATATTTTTTTCAAACTCAACAGAAACGAAACACGTTACGTGTATAACCTATTTCGTGAAAATGGCGCTTCCATTTAAACCGCCAACCTAATAGGTAGTTCCATGCTATTATGTGACTGCCCGTCACTTCACTGGCTGGATGTTTTATGTTCGAGCGTCGCATTGTTCCACTTAATGCAGTTGTTGCCTAGTTTAGTTCTGCGGTGTGACAGCTTAATTGAATTGGGAGCGTGTTTTTTATTTGCTACAACATAAGCATTTGACCTCAAACACATCAGGAGCCCAATTCTCGGGATTTCGATATGAAAAAAACATGGCGGATATCACTCGAAAACCATACAAAAAAACTATTTTTCAGTGATATAAGTCGTACGATAATAAATGTCACGAGCACGAGAATTGGGCTCCAGATGTTAAGTTGAGGTCTAAAAGATAGCCTATAGGCATAAATAAATATAAACATATAAATAAGCCTGCTATACCTCTGGCATACATGCTGACGTCACGTAGTAAGGACTCGCAGGATTCTCGCTCATTACCATCCAGTTCCCGCACAGCCTTTAGTATCCCCTTCTTCCGAAGACCCCACTCGAGGCTCTTACCTGTTGGATTATATTTATTTATTTTCTTTATATTTACAAATCCTTAGTAAATCCGTTACAATCCGTAGTTAAGTTAAGTAGACGACCCGATTGGAACAGTGGTAGTGCACGCTGCCTCTGATACAAGGGTTGCGGGTTCGATCCCCGCACAGTACAAACATTTGTGTGCATGAACATGTTTGTTTGTATTGGTCTGGGTGTTTGCTATGTATTATAAGTATGTATTTACAAAAGAAAAGTATTATATGTATATATTTGTAATCCCACTGTTGATTCTGATATCCGTATCACAGGTGCTTGAGCTACCTATCTCGGAGTTAGATCAATGTATGTGATGTTGTGAAATATTTATTTATTAATAGTTTTTTTTTAAACCTAATCGATAGAGTTCTAGAACATATTTTTACAATAAACGACAAGCTGACCTGAACCTGAAGAAGACCTGTTGGGTTATAGAATAATAAAAGTGCATGTTATAACAATAATAATAATATCCTCCAACCGATTACGGCTAAGGCGTCCAATCTCAGCGATCAGCCACGTACGCAGGATATATTATAGTGCTCAAGTATGTGCCCAAACACAAGTGCACTCTCTATTCCCTTACACTCATATTCCAATGGGACACTACTGTGACAGGGATTGGGCGCAGGACCAACGGCTTAATGAGCTTTCCGAGGCACGGGGGTACAAGACCGCCAACTTCCAGACTCCCTGCTGCCACTAAGAATATCTTACCGAAAACTTAGGTACAAATTTTTGGCCCGACCCGGGGGTCGAACCCGGGACCTCTTGCGCAGCCGTCGCTATAAAGTGCGACCCACTAACCACTGCGCCACCGAGGCAGTTATATAAACAATTTAAATGGGACATTCGGTCTACAAAGTCAAAGCTCTCTTCCTTTAATCTAGTTTACGTTTTCTTCTTCCTTATTGGGCATTTTACATTTACTTACCAGTACCCCAACAGTTAAACTTGTATCAGGCGGCACTTAACTACCAGTGTGACAAGCGAGTCTTTTTTTAATGTGATAGGTGGCAGACGAACAGACAGATCGCCTGATGGTAAGCGATTGCCGCCGCCCATTGACACCCGCGACAGCAATGGAGTCATAAGTACGCTTCCAACCTTTAACCGCCATTTCCCCCTTATTGGGCCTCTGGTACCCTCACTCACGCAGCGAAACACAGCACAGTGCTGCTTCACGCAGGTTTTCTGTGAGGCCGTGGTATAACTCCGGTCAAGCCCATTCATGCCGAAGCGTGGCTCTCCCACGGTCAGAATCACATGCGAGGAGTTGCTCCTCTATGGGATATTGATTAGTAGCAGAAATGTGACTGCGCCAGGTATCCCGGATTAGACTCCCACGCGGACCAAAACTTTTACCTGAACAACTATTTTTGTAGGGAAAAGGTTATTCCACGTGGAGTCACCTCTACTGTAAAAATTGTCACCCTTAGTCATAGGCACCCTTTAAACCCCCCTTTCCCCCCGATTGGGCTCCGGTACCCTCACTCACGCAGCGAAACACTGCAGCACCACTGTGCTGCACTGTGCTTCTTCACGCCGGTTTTCTTTATATATTCTGTGCGGCAGGCGCCACTGGCAGTACGACATCCGTGTCAGCGTCGGTACTTGCATACGTCGTGATGCTTATAGCAACACTTACCAACAGTAAGAGAGAACAAGTCCGACTTGTCCAGCAGGAGAGCGACGTGCGCCCAGCCGAAGCGCTCGAACACGCTCGTGAACACGTGGGAGGCGGTAGGGTGCGCCCAGCCGAAGCGCTCGAACACGCTCGTGAACACGTGCGGTAGGCGGCACTGGCAGTACGACATCCGTGTCAGCGTCGGTACTTGCATACGTCGTGATGCTTATAGCAACACTTACCAACAGTAAGAGAGAACAAGTCCGACTTGTCCAGCAGGAGAGCGACGTGTGCCCAACCGAAGCGCTCGAACACGCTCGTGAACACGTGCGGTAGGCGGCACTGGCAGTACGACATCCGTGTCAGCGTCGGTACTTGCATACGTCGTGATGCTTATAGCAACACTTACCAACAGTAAGAGAGAACAAGTCCGACTTGTCCAGCAGGAGAGCAACGTGTGCCCAACCGAAGCGCTCGAACACGCTCGTGAACACGTGCGGTAGGCGGCACTGGCAGTACGACATCCGTGTCAGCATCGGTACTTGCATACGTCGTGATGCTTATAGCAACACTTACCAACAGTAAGAGAGAACAAGTCCGACTTGTCCAGCAGGAGAGCAACGTGTGCCCAACCGAAGCGCTCGAACACGCTCGTGAACACGTGCGGTAGGCGGCACTGGCAGTACGACATCCGTGTCAGCGTCGGTACTTGCATACGTCGTGATGCTTATAGCAACACTTACCAACAGTAAGAGAGAACAAGTCCGACTTGTCCAGCAGGAGAGCGACGTGCGCCCAGCCGAAACGCTCGAACACGCTCGTGAACACGTGCGGCAGGCGGCACTGGCAGTACGACATCCGCGTCAGTGTCGGGTATTTGCCTTTGTCGTTGAATAGAGTTGTAGGCTATGGAAAAAAAAAAAACTTAAAAGGAGATAATTCATGTTATTCACTTACAACCATGGGAAAGTAACATGTTTGCAAAGTAAAAGTTTAGGCCAAAATCGCTTTGTACCATTGTTCTTTTGCCTTCCATGCAGGCATTTTTTTTGTTCCTATTTTAATAGTTATAGGGCCGTGTGGTCCCCGGCAGAGTAGAATAGGCCACCCTCACTCTTACCGAGGTGTCATAAAAGGCGACTAAGGTAAAGCTGCTGGCATGATCATCAGCATCCAGAGAAGGAAAACTCTGCATTTATATCAAAACCCTCGCCAACTCGTCTGCCAAGCGTGGTGAGTATGACAATTACCCCTTATGTGATTGAGGGAGGCCCGTGCCCCAGCAGTGGGGACTTAAATGGGCTGATGATGATTTGCCGCTCTCTCACGCGATGACGCGTGGTGTACTCAAGTTATTTCACAAACAATTAATTAAAAAATCATGGTTTATACGTTCAGGTTCATTAAGTACCTTGATTCCTTTTCGTAGATTTCTCAGTCGATGCATGCGACTGACTACGCTCGCAGGGGCGGCCAATTCGCCTTCTGATGGGGGCTGGAACAAAACATAATTTATCAATAATCCGAATCTAAACTAAGCACAAAATGTCCATGACCTTGGATATCCAAAAGAAAAGAAGTTTACGATTACGTAGAGTCTGTCAACCGACCTTATCATAATACTACAACTTCCGTATAAGAAATGACTAATCAAATAGCTATTAATGACAAGGTACTAAAGCGTTTATATTACAGTCATCCTTTGTACCCATTCTATCTCTATTATTTTACATCTTTTTACAGCCATCTTTTGTACCCATTCCATCTCGATATGTACTACCATGGACTACATTGGTACAGGATAAGGACGGGTAATGCCGGTCACCTAAGGAAAATAAACTACACAAGATTATTTTATTCAATATTGCGAACGTTGTACGAGAAAGTTACTCACGATAGATTTACTGTGGGAGAGCCACGCTTCGGCATGAATGGGCTTGCTCGACCGGAGTGTTACCACGGCCTCACAGAAAACCGGCATGAAGCAGCACTGTGCTGTTTCGCTGCGTAAGTGATGGTACCGGAGCTGCGGAGGCCCAATCCGGGGGAAGGGGGTTTAAAGGTTGGCAGCGTACTTGTGACTCTACTGGCGTCACGGGAGTCTATGGGCGGCGGCAATCGCTTATTTATCAGGCGATACGTCTGCTCGTCTGCCACCTATCACATAAAAAAAACTTATGTATATTTTTTTGTCATTTTACAGAGGTAGTTAGTTAGTACAACACAAGATTATTTTATTCAATATTATGAACGTTGTACGAGAAAGCTACTCACGATGGATATGAAATTTCTGAAACAAAACAATACAGGGGTCGATAAATTTTTATCACCCCTAAATCCGTGGCACCTAGCTTGACGCACGTAATCTCGTCAGGACGGTTTAATAACTTATTGTTTACTTTATCAATATACATTTTCGGCTCAATTTAAGGGAAACTTCCAAAATCTCAAATAAAATCACGACCCGTTTAGCGCAGTGCCGGTTGAGACCCAGGGTTACAGGATCGATTCCCGCACCAGCACACTTGTTCAATATTCAATATCTTTATTTCATTTGTTAGTACGAGTATATTTTATGTGTCGACGTATATGTGTAATTTTACATGTATATTATACTTACAAATAAATAGTTATAATTTCTAATGTATGACGATTTGAAAGTGCTGTATGTATACAAGCCTATGCAAATAAAGATATTATGAATCTTGATTTTTTTTTTGAATATTGCTTTCTCATACGTTGAACCAAGATCTTTGTTAAAAGTATTTTAAGCTACAATTTGGGCTGTGTGGTCCCCGGCAGAGTAGAATAGGCCACCCTCACTCTTACCGAGGTGTCGTAAAAGGCGACTAAGGTAAAGCTGCTGGCATGATCATCAGCACCCAGAGAAGGAAAACTCTGCATTTATATAAAAATCCTCGCCAAGCGAGGTGAGTATGGCAATTACCCCTCATGTGATTGAGGGAGGCCCGTGCCCCAGCAGTGGGGACTTAAATGGGCTGACGATGAAGTTACAATTTGGGCATTGCAAACATTTTGGAGAGAGTTGTTTGTTGATGAAACAGATATCTGTGTTGGGCCTGGGTGGTTCTAGTCTCTTTAGTACAAGAGAAAACCTTAGATTGTTATCAGGACAATGTACGTGATGTTGTCTCTATCTATTTTAAATTTAAGTTGACTTTCTTACGTCTATGTAATCAAATACCATCGGGCCAATCACAATAAAAAAACCTACTCATCTTAACGTATACTTCACGGTTGCTGTCGCTATGGAGCCGCTTGGACCATGATTCAGGATATGTGGAGTCTGCTAATTAAATTATACTATGAAGGAAGCGACTGCCGTCTGACCTTCGCAACTCTATACTACCAACTCTATAACCGGGGGAACCAGTTCCCCTGTTATAGATTTGGGACCAATTGTACCATGGTAAGACGTTTCAAAAACTATACAAAACGTGCAGGTTTTCTCACGATTTTTGCCTCACCGCCGAGCTAATGGTAGAAATAATATAGATTTGAATCCAGAGGAGATAATCCAGAGGTGCATGCTTGGATTCAAACCACGTCCGTATGGAAGCAGCGTTCTGAACCACTGAGCCACTACCGATCTCATCGTCACAATGAACAACAACAAGAAAAAACATTTTGCTCTCTCTCTTTCCCACTAACGCTAAAAAGCACTCCGAGAGAACAATCCCGCGGCGGTCTTAAAGTTATTTTTCCACTAAAGTGTTAAGTATATAGATGTTTGGTCAAGGGTACAAACAAATCAATCTGAAAGCTCAGCGACGCTCGAACTTGGCATTGACGGGAATGCGATTGGATCGCTAGGTAATGGGCCGAATCGATTGTCTACACACCGCTTTATTTCAGTTTCTCAAACTTAAGGCCAAAGCCCCCCTGGTAAAGCTTCAAAGGCCCGCGAGACATGCCTATCTCTCAATAAAGTAAAAGCCAATTATTTCAAAAACCTACGTAGTTATAGATTCGTAATCCAAAGAATAGGTGCCTCATGATTTGTTTCTGAGTCACACATAAAAATCCACAGGTCACGCTTCGGCGTGAATGACCGGAGTGATACCACGGCCTCACAGAAAACCGGCGTGAAGCAGCATTGTGCTGGGTTTCGCTGCGTGAGTGAGGGTACCGGAGGCCCAATCCGGGGAAAGGGACGTTTAAAAGTTGGCAGCGCACTTGTGACTCCACTGGTGTCGCGGGTGTCCATGGGCAGCGGTAAACGCTTACCATAAGGTGATCCATCTGCTCGTCTGCTACCTATCACATAAAAAAATACATATTTCAATCAATGTATGAGAAAGAGGTCAATATATTATATTGTTGTAAGAATTTGTTCAATTTATTTTAATATTTACATAGGTAAAACTTAAACATAGGGTTATGTTATCTGTGATTGTATTAAATAAATGTTACTATAAAGACGTGTCTAAAGAAGGTTTTGAAATTACTTTAGTACTAGAACGAACCTAAGGGCCTACTAAACTAAACAGAGCAAACAACTCTGGCTCTGATCGACAGGTCAGTCACCAAGACCTTAATGACAGGATTCTCCAACAGGTTCACGCTACATCTAGGGTGAACATGTGCGTCCTAACGTTATCACGCGGACAGCTAAATATCCTCACTAGAACCATTACTGGTCACTGCAGGCTGCACAAACACGAGACTGTCCTCCAGCGCGGCATGCAAACCCGGATATTAATGCAATAATGCATGCAGACCGTCAAAAAGAGGAAGATTGAATACCTCGGCGTGTTGAGACACGATAGGTACAGTCTACTCCAACTTTCTACTCCAACAAATTTTATGGGAAGAGGCGTCCTGGACGTAGAAAAACATCGTGGTTGCGATACATGCGGGAGTGGACCGGGATTACCAGCGTGGAAGAACTTTTCCGTCTAGCAAAAGATAAGGAGAAGTTTAAGAAACTGGCTGCCAACCTTTAAGATTAAAGAGGCACCACAGGAAGAAGAAGAACAAACGCGGCTCTAGAACAAGGCTGACCGGAGACTCCACCTGCAGATTCTGTAAGGCAGAGGTCGAGACACCGATGCACGTCCTTTGTCAATGCGATGCCCTTGGGCACCCAAGAAGCCGCACCCTGGGCAGCTACCACATCTGCCCGGAGGATGTTACGGCTATCGCTCCCAAGGCCATCATACGGTTTATGCTGACCGTGGGCCACGGAGACGATCTATAAGTGGGAGCGGAGGTCACAATAGATCAAACGCTCCCCAGAACTTCGAATAACACTCATAACAATTAAGATAAAAGATAAAAAACATTTGTTTGTTCAACACATTGCACACACATAAACTGGCGAAATGTAAACCAATGTAAAAACAACACAAAAAACAAAGAAAAAAAAAGAAGCACCTACAAGTTTAAACAATTCGGCCGGGCAATAGATACATTGTGTCCATGTGTATCGCGGTACGTAAAAAAAGGAGCTCACTCAGCTAAAGCCACAACTTAAGGAAGAGGTAGGTAACTCCCTGTAAACCATGGCGCTGGTATTATGTGATCAAAATTATTATTATGCGGTCAATTCGCGGTTGGTACTAATATTCGGTCTTGAATTCCGTTTCATTGGAAGCCCTCTGATGCGTTTTTTTACACACATTACAAACAAGTAAAGCTAGCCAACCGACTTCAATCATCATTATCTTGGCGTTTTGTCCAGGTTGGGGACGCAACCCGGACAAAAACATTTTACCTAAATCGAGAGCTCGACCCCTCCCAGCGAACCCCTACGGGTTCTCAAGCCCTACTTTGGAATACCTTGTACCGCTTTATCTGATAGGCAGGTAGGCTACACGTGTCGCCATCATGGGTGTTTACGCGCAATTTTCACAGTAATCTCTATAAGCTTTGTACCAAAGCCTACATACAAATGTAGACCTAGTCTTTACTCGCGTATAGTAAGAAAACACAATATCAAAATACCAACCTTGACAAGTCTTCTTTGGAGTAAACAATGATTGATATATGGTACCTAAAAAGTAAAGAATCAGCCTATATACTGTCCCACTGCAGGGCAATCCATCCCATCCAGGCCTCCATCATAGAAATCAAGTTATCGGTACTATGATGGGATTAGGCTAAATCACTACGCTTGCCTAATGCGGATTATTCACAAACCCGAGCAATGTTTGAAAAATTCGAAACATACTTTTTGCTCGACCCGGAATCGAACCTGGACCCCGAGATCATGGTAGCTACTTACTAATAATTATATCCTAGATTTTTAACATTATATTTAATTTAATGATTGAAAGAGATTATTGTAAACTTTTAAGAAATAAATGTCCCTATTTTGACATTCGTAAATGTTATGTATGGTTAAATGTTAGCTATAATAAAAAAAAACAATTAAATAAAATAAAAAACATATATTACCAAGTCCAGTAGGTACGTCAGCATCAACAGCAGCTTAACACCTTAGTACCATGTCAAAGTAAACGTTCTGCCTATTATAGTCAGTTTCTAAGGGGTGCCTACAAAATGTTACTTCGACATGGTACTAATGTGTTAAGCTACTTTTGATGCTGATCGTACAAGCAATGAACGCATCTTATTTAGACGAATTGAACGACCCTTATCCTATCTAAATTCATCTCGTGTTTTCTTTTCAAATTGATCTATAATTTTCCTCATTAGATGCTTAGTTGCAAGACAATACATTATGTATGTTTGTAAGTATGTGTAGAGATTTTCCTTGGGCAGATGTTAAGCTCGGACTTAATGAGTCAGTCGTATCTTTTCTGCCCAATTGTTTTTACGAGCTCACTAATCCTCTATTAAGCCCTTAATCAGTGAATCAAGTGGATGTGAATACCGTTTAAGAGGTCCTTAGGGTTCACGCGCGTGATAGATTATCCTCGATGTCGTTAAAACATATACTAGTATAAATCTGTCAGTTGCATGCACATAATAATGAGCTTACGACATTGAACGCATAAATTCCTTAGCAGCTTAGACATAATGCATGTCGTGACCGTGGGAGAGCCACGCTTCGGCATGAATGGACCGGCTGGACGGGAGTAGCCTCACAGAAAACCAGCGTGAAGCAGTACTGTACTGTGTTTCGCTGCTTGAGTGAGAGTACCAGAGGCCCAATCCGGGGGAAAGGGGAGTTTAAATTTTGGAAGCGCTCTTGTTACTTTCACTGGTATCGCGGGTGACCGTGGGCGGCTTACCATCAGGTGATATGTCTGCTCGTCTGCCACCTATCATACTTACCTACCTACTCTAAAAAAAACCCCGGATCGGGCCAAAAATTTGTACCTAAGTTTTCGGTAATTTCTTAGTGGCAGACCGGAGTCTGGAAGTCGGCGGTATTGTACCCCCGTGCCTCGGAAAGCACTATAGCCGTTGGTCCTGCGCCCAATCCTTCTCTAGTCGTGTCACAGTAGTGTCCCATCGGAATATGAGGGTAAGGGAGAGTGCACTTGTGTTTGAGCACACACTTGAGCACTATAATATATCCTGCGTGCGTGGCTGATCGTTGAGATCGGCCGCCGTAGCCGTAATCGGTTGGAGGATATCATACATTATGGCTCTCCTTTAAAAGAAATATGAGCCAAGTGCAAATCGCATCAAGGTTTTAGAAACAAACTCACTGTAAATATTATATTAGAGCGGCGTGTCGACGATTATTTTTAACCCCCGACGAAAAATCGACGTGGTGTTATAAGTTTAATGTGTGTGTGTGGCATCATAGCTCTCAAAGGAAAGATTTTGATTTTGATTTTTTTGTTTGAAAGTTGAATTGATCGGGAATGTTCTAAACTATATTAGATAAAGAGTCTTTTTAATAAGCGCAAAAAAAAAATTAAAAATTTAAACCCGACCGCTCCTTTCATCATCATCATCAGCCCATTTAAGTCCCCACTGCTGGGGCACGGGCCTCTCTCAATAACATGAGGGGTAATTGCCATACTCACCACGCTTGGCAGACGGGTTGGCGAGGGTTTTGATATAAATGCAGAGTTTTCCATCTCTGGGTGCTGATGATCATGCCAGCATCTTTACCTTAGTCGCCTATTACGACACCTCGGTAAGAGTGAGGGTGGCCTATTCTACTCTGCCGGGGACCACACGGCTACGCTCCTTACCTACCTATAAAATGTGTGCTTTAACAAAACGTTATGCATATTAATGTAATATTCAATATTAGATAGGATAACAGACCATTATGACGTGCAGGGCTTTGACAACATGCTCACCCGAAACAAAAATCCACACCTGCGCGGGCACAGCCTTAAGCTGGCAAAAACGAGGTCAAACAACAACCCGCATAAACACTTCTTTAGCAACCGAGTGGTCAAGCTGTGGAACAAGTTACCACAAGAAGTAGTCTCAGCCGAAAACACAAATATATTTTAGAATAGACTAGACAACTACTTACAAAATGGAAAATAAGATATACTTGTAATGTAACTGGATACAGGCAATAATCAGTTCCTGAACTGCCTGCCTGAATAATTAATAATAATATTCAGAGCGGCCGCCCACTCCAAAAATGGTCATACGTAGGACAGCCAACAGGAGTTTTAGTTTATTTATGGACTTTTTAAAAGTTTTCAAAAATTTTAATCGACTTCAAAAAAAGGAGGAGGTTCTCAATTCGACATATATATTTTTTTGTTTTTTTTGTTTGTTCGCCGATTACTTTGCCATTTGTGTACTGATTTAGATGATTATTTTTTAGTTGGAAAGTGGATAGTCTCGTTTATTTATTCTTACAAAATCCACAGCTCTTAAATATAATAATTACAGTAACTAAACATATTTTTCTTACAGCCAATAACGGACTTACATTTTATCAACATAACTTTTGTGAACGGTCTATAGCAAACATCACGATATAAACAATATAATCATAACAACAACAAAATAAATTCCTTAATAAAAATAGCTGCATGCAGTGTGTGAGCATGTGTTTGTGTGTGTGTGTAGGATGATAGGATCCTGGAAAAATTGAGAGGAACCCTCAAATTTTAAAGGCACACGTAATGTTTTTGTATCTGTTTTGAAAACTGCACCAATACCTATTTACGCCGGATTGTATTAATTTTGTGGCTCTGCTGATGATGGAAGGTCAACTCCTCAACGGTAAGGAGTTAAAAGATAAATCTTTCATATTGTACTCACAATTATTACAATGGGCTGCCAAAAAATGAGACACATAAACGCTTAAAAAAGTTTTCTGTGAAAAAAAAACCGCCTTCTAAAACCACGAACTAAAAAGTGTTAAATATTTTTTTAACACTTTATACACTTAAAATATAGACTGTGACTTAAAATAACATTTTATAACAGTACACTCGAGAAAAGTGTACTGACTTCGGAAACCCACGGGAGCAATCTAGTGATTAATAACGAAGTTTAGATAATATTTAATCACTTTGCCCGATAGAGCTGGGCATTATTCATAATATGCCCTGCCAGAATACCAGGGCTGCCGCGGCATTTCTGTCGGTGTCATGGCAGCACCATGCTGAGGCCAGGACCTGATTGACCTCACACTTCACACACGCCTATTTATTTAGAATATTTTCAATATATAACTGTTTATTTACGTAGGTAAATACCGTCTGTTCTTGTACTCACCTTTGCCTGTAGTTTTAATGTGTCAATGTTTATTGTGATGGTGAATAAAATGTTTCTTTCTTTCTATTTATTAATAACTTGGTCCACAACATAGGAAGATACAGTATTTGGTAAGTTCTTTATATTGTTAATACTTTAGTAATTATAAGGCCAATCCTTTTAATAATAATTATATATACTTCGTCCTTAATTCTTATCCTTTTTTTGGATAATTGAAACAACTAATAGGTATCTAAGTTCAAAGGTAAGTTAGTCCATTATTCTTCCGAAGTAATTTAATTAAAATCTCCGTCCGTTTTTAGTTACGTGCGGTGTATATCAAAAAGTTAATCAGAACTGCCAGAAACTTATTCCAATAGCAAACAGAAGAACCTTACCTACTATACATAAGGCTCATTTTACCTATACCTCTATGTTCAATGTGGTCATATGGTGTGGTGTTGCCGACTTAGCAGGCTACATACAACTTACCTACCTAAATCTATGGGTTTTGATACATATTTCTGTCTATGAGAAACAATTGCTTGAAACTGTTTATACGTTGTGGTGCAAAGTAAAAAGTGTGTTTTCTTTTAAGAAACTAGGGACATTAAGGAGTTTTTTTTTTACTATAGATTTTAAGGTCTTATATTTTTCAAATTTTTATTTTTAATTTAGATACATGTTCTTTTTTCATTTACATCATCTTGTTATTTCTACAAAAATAATAAACTAATGTGATTAAATTAATGGGTACACGCTCTTTTGTAAATATTTTTCATCTCATCCATGATCACATGTAAGTAATATTCCTCTTTTTGTTTATTTTAGGAAAAGGTAGAAAGGTAAGGTAGGTTAGGTAAGGTTTTAGTAAAAAGGTACTTTATCTTTATATATTATAATTACATAATCGAGTAAGTTACGAAATAGAGTTTAAAGTATTTAATGCCCACCCCTGTATGGAGCGTGTGCCGTTCCTAGAAACCAATAATGCCGGGGTATAGAGTCCGCGCCATGGAAATCAAAATCAAAATATCTTCATTCAATTTATGTCCATATTTTACTTTTGAATGTCAAATATTGTGTTTTTTTTTAATAATGGCTCTGCGTCTTGGATACAACTTGCCAATGTCAAGTGATTAAAGAGACACGTTTCTTTTCTTATTGAAATTGGACTTTAATTGACAAATATTTTGTAATCTACCGCTGATTCGGAATGTCAATTTCTACCAAGAAGAATCGGCGAGATACTCTGTTACTCTTTTCAAATAATATCTTAATTAAAATTTTCATTTTTAATATAACACAATTTCTTCAATGGAAGAAGACACGGAACTAAAATTAATAGATTCCTTGTGTCTATGAGAATAAAGCTGAAATTGGAATGGTAATGGCGAATCAGCGCACTTTTCACGGGACTCTTTCGTGGCGCGTACTAGAGTAGAGTGCCAACCGTGAAAGAAGAACTCTTTTCAAACCTCGTTTAAAAAAGGACATGTCATAGCGATCAGGAAATATCGGCTGGAAGCTTATTCCAGGGAAATATGAGCGCTGTAAGCGTAGCGTTCTGAAAGAAATTGGTTCCAGATAGTATTCTTTCCTTTTAATTATGCGCTTGCCCACCCCTGACTAAACATTGCAATTAGTTAATGAACACTGGATAGGCACGTCCTTAAAACTGGGACCTTGAAAGTCCCCGGCCATTTCTCCCCTTAATTAATTCGTAAGACACGCCAACTGCAGATTTGTATCCACTTGACCTTAAAGGTTCAGACATTGAAAGCTCCACGCAACGAATTCAAACTAATGATTCAATAGTTTAAATTAAGCACCGATTTGTGTAAATGATGATACTTTAATAGTTATAGTATACAGCAGTGAGACACAAGTGCGCTTCTAACCTTTTAAACCCCACTTTTCCTGGATTAGGACTCTGGTACTCTCACTCACGCAAGCGACACACTGGTTTCCTGTGAGCCGGAGGTATCCTTCATGCCAAAGCATGGCTCTCCCACAGATTACGTTCAATTAGCAGCAAAGCTAATTGAACTGACACGTGTCTGGGCAGGGATGTAGGGGCTTACGAATGACTCAGTGTATCTTACGAGGTAGCACTTAATAGGGATGCGCCAGAATAAAATGATTTATCTATTTAGTGGCCCGCTCTCGCTTCATTTCGGAACATTAGTTTCACTTTACATCAATAGATGGCGCTAGGTGTAGTTAGGTGCAAGCATTTCGTGTTTTCGAATTATCTATAAGCGTTGCCGCTGTCTGATGGATTTACTTAGAAATAAATTGAATAGCCTGTACGGTAATAATAATATCGTCCACCCATTTTGGCTAAGGCGGCCAATCTCAACGATCAGCCACTCAGGCAGGATATATTATATTGCTCAAGTGTGTACGCAAACACAAGAGCACTCTCTAATCCCTTGCCCTCATATTCCGACGCGAAACCAGTGTGCCACGACCGGTGAGGCATCGGGCGCAGGACCAACGGCTTAACGTGCTTTCCGATGAGGGTACAAGACCGCTAACTTCCAGACTAGGGGCTGACACTGAGAATTTCTGAACAGAAAAACTCAGGTACAAATTTTGACCTGGCCCAGGGATTGAACCCGGGAACCCAAGCGCAGCCGTCGCCTCAATACCCACTGCCCTCGTTGGGGCAACGGTACGGTATTATTGTGCGAAAGGACTCGTAGCAGACGGTAGAAGTATTTGATTCATTAATAATGAATGATACAGTATAGGATAGCTGTTGTATGCGGTTCGTAGGGACGTCTACGAAACGTTCGTAGCGGACCGCACGAGATGACACGATGCTACGAATAATTTAGTGCTACGAGTACCATCTGCTACGACATTAGTCAGTGCTACGATGTTCTGCTATTCACATGCTACGAAAAGTATTTTCTACTACAAGACTGCAATGAAAATGTTACGTAGGCTAAATTATTTTATAATGATTGAACGCTTTGAAACTTGAAATTGAAGTTACTTTTAGAACTATAAATCAAAATTGCCTCATGTTGTTTGTCGTAGAGAATTGTAGGCAAAGCCACAGTCAAAAAAATAGATAAAGCAAACGGTTTCTTTTTTTTCAGTTCTTGCAGACCTTCAAGAAACGAGCCTATACCTTCCTAAAATGCCGGCAACGCATCTCCACTCCCTCTGGTGTGGCTGATGTCCATGTGTGGCGGTGATCACTTACCATCAGGTGACTCGCTTGCTTGTTTGCCTCCCTTTCTCATAAGAAAAAAGAAAGTAGCACCATTTGCTTATAAAACCTAGCTTATAATTTAAGCTAGGTTTTATAAGCAAATGGTTCTTTGTTCTAATGACCAAATACACATTTGAAAAGGTTGGCAGCGTACTTGTTATGACTTGCACTGGTGTTGAAGGTGTACGTACCATCATCACATCACATAGAACCGTGGGAGAGCCACGCTTCGGCATGACTGGGCCGGCTCGACCGGAGTGATACCACGGCCGCACAGAAAATCGACGTGAAGCAGCATTGTGCTGTTTTTCGCTGCGTGAGTGAGGGTACCGGAGGCCCAATACAGCGGAAAGGGGGGTTTAAAAGTTTGCAGCACACTTGTGACTCCGCTGGTGTCGCGGGGGTCCATGGGCAGCGGCAATCGCTTACCATCTGGTGATCTGTCAGCTCGCCTGCCACCTATCACATAAAAAAATAATAAACAAAGACTAATAATGAACGAGCATGTCCAGTCCACAACTTTAGGAAACCTCTGAAGGGGTAGTCCTATTTTTACTTCTACCCACATCCACATAAAATATTTATCAGCTTGACTTGGTATGTGATGTTTTATAGACCTGGACACTTCAATCAAATACTGGTCACATAGCGGAAAATGACGTTGAAACCTCTAAAACAAGATGAAGCTAGGTAATGTTTATGATGATCAAGTATATACGGCGCACGTGCGCGACGTGACGGGAAATGAAATGTATCACTGGCCCAATCCGGGGGCGAGGGGGTTTAAAGATTAGCAGAGCACTTGTGTCTCCACTCCACGGCGGCAATCACTTGCCATCAGGTGATCCATCTGCTCGTGTGCCACCTATCACATAAAAACATATAAGTACAAGTAGGATTGCCAAGCGTCCAGATTGAGCCAGTAGTGATCAGGTTATTTGGAAGAAAGAGAATATTAAGTAGCTCAGTGGCTCAATGATGATCGGTTTGGAACAGTGGTAGTGAACGCTGCCTCTGGTGCAAGGGTTGCGGGTTCGATCCCCGCACAGTGCAAACATTTGTGTACATGAACATATCTGTTTGTATTGGTCTGAGTGTTATCTATGTATTATAAGTATGTATTTACAAAAGAAAAGTATTATATGTATATATTTGTAATCCCACTGTTGATTCTGATATCCGTAACACAGGTGCTTGAGCTACCTATCTCGGAGTCAGATCAATGTATGTGATGTTGTGAAATATTTCTATTTATTTATTATTTATTTAGTGGACAAAACCGCAGGTTCGAAATCCAAGCATGCGCCTCTGGCTTTTTAAAACTACATAGTTTTATGCACATGCATATTGAAAAGTCTACATCACGGTGAGTGCTCTAAAGAGCTTTTCTCCCTCATCCCAACTGCCCTATACCGTCACAGAACTACACGCGCCGGACAACGCTGTCACCGCTTCACAGTGGAAAACATTCCATCACGGATTAAAAAAAAACCTATTTCTGCCGCGCCATCAAGAAATGGAACTCGTTGCCGGCGTTGAAGAAGCATCTCGCGGGCCAGTATAGCGGTGCGAACGGAGATGATGCCCGGAGATCGCGTCCGTTGTAATTGCAACTTGGGCTATTCTCTTGCTTACCATCAGACTGAGGAGAGCCAATATACTGAGACTATAAAAAAAAGTGAAGTGGGACAGAACTCGTGCGTGGATTACAATATGTATAGTTTCAATGTTGATAAAAAGTACAAGAGCTTTTTCTCGAATTTCGTCCAATCCACAAAAATAATATTGCTTTTTCAAATTGGTTTGAACTTTAAACAGTACTAAAAATCGAGGCAAATATCAAACTTTCTGCTTCCGGCGTTCCATCAAAAGTTAACTTTATAGAATACATAAAAGTTAAATAATATGTTTAGAAGTAGGTATTGCAAGCACACCCGGTCATTACGCGGTCATTGACCCCTGGCAGTATCTGAAATCGAGTTTGACCGGGAACCGATCGGAACTTTGTTCTTACATATGTACGTACAGCCACACATTAAAGTATACAAAACTGTCAAATTTCTTCAGTCGATTCTCACCTTAATGTCAAACACATCAATTGTGGAATTTCGACAGATTGTAACAACCTGATGTGTGGCTGTCTGTACCCTATAACGATAATAGGCGGTATCCTAAGTCTCTGGTATTGAGTTACTTACGTAATACATACATAGCCTACAACCTATTACCTTCATACCTATATAAGTACCCCCTACTACCCTAAAACCACGCACCAAACTCACACATAAACTCAGTATGACACGCATACTTGTATATTGTCGCACTTACAACCGCTTAATTATTACATATTATTTTGTATTATTTAAAATTTATTGCATTAAGTATTAACGTCTATACGACGTAAAGTATATACCACATAATTCATGTCCTGAAATTATAAAAACCATTTACATAATTACTTTTTATTTCAATATTTTTTCTCGAAAGTTGTAGGAAAATAAAAACGACGTGGTAGTATAATATACATATTTATAGGGTATTTAAGGGCAGTCACTTAGCCACAGCTTAGCTACATAAACCCACAGGATTTGACACCCACGAGACGGCTCTGCCTAATGTGGGAGTCAAAGGATTTATATGTATATTTTCGGTTAATGTGTTTTATTGGATAATAAACTTTTTTATTATAATTATTTTATTGTAGTCTACAACCATACAGGGTGTATCTGTGGTCATTTACATCGCTTTAACTGTTCTACCAACCATTCTGAGCAACATTTGCTCTACGACATTTCGAAATTTATCGGAAATGTTTTCGACTCCACATACAAAATGACCAAGTCAATTGACCGACTCTGTATGAAAAGTTGAATTTTTTTTATGCAAATATCCAAAAGTCATAAAACAAATGTTGTTCATAATGGTTGTTGAAGACGTGGTTAAATATCCCTTTAATACATCTGTGATCATTTACATCCGTAAATGTTCACAGATACATCCTGTATACCACTGCCAACTGCCAATAATAATTTTTACAAGGGATGCTACCTGCGTCGACACTCTGGCACCGTCTCATCTTCCCGGGACTACGAGGAGTGCCGGACGCTGCAGAGAGACTGAAAGCTACAAAGTATAGGCATCTATCTGGTGCCTACCACTTTGTAGCTTGCGGTGTTGAAACACTGGGCCCGTGGGGTTCCGACGCTCTCTTTTTTTTTTTTTTGTTCCGTGACTTAGCTAAGCCAAAAGCTGGCAGCTACCTCGCCCAGCGAAATTCCATCGCGATCCAGCGGGGTAATGCGGCCAGCATTTTGGGGACATTGCCACGGGGACCTACTTTGTTTTAACTTTCCTTTTTATTTACTTTTAGTTTAATTTTATTTCTTAGTTATATTGTCTTAATTTTCTTGTGTTTTTGTTCTTTTGTTCAATAAATATTTTCCCCTTTGTACAAGTACTGTCATCTGATGTATCTTTGTTTTGTATCGTGATATTCAATTCAATCCAAATAGTTTATTGCATGTCACATTACATCCAGATGTTACATAAAATAAATTGATAAGAGCAAACATGTGACGCCCTGTAAGCACAGCAACTTAATACATGATAATACTCAAATATAGACTGTTATTTTTTATCGCTTTCATATATTCTATTTTATATGGAACAGCTGATTTTTTTTCGCTTAATTTGTTGATCTATCGTGCTAAATGGACTTCACTCACGATACCTGCTATGTGGTTTTTTGGGATGTAAACAATGAAAAAATTACGGTGTATTTCACAAACACAACTATTATATTGGCAAAATTCATTGTTTACAATTAGGTATACATTTTTTTAAACATATAAATTATTTGATAAATGTTCTATAACCAATAATATCAAAATTATGTACCCAATAATATTTTAATAAACCGAACAATTAATATATCGGTTATAATAAAAAGAAGGAAACATTAAAAAAGTTATTGAATTGTTTTTGGCACTAAAGAATTCCTGTAAATTGTAGTAACATTTACTTGATAGAAATGTGAGAACATGTAACCAAAAGAGTGATGACTGTAAATATAAGTGGGTGGAGGAAGAGAGGACGACCAAAAAAGGGATGGATGGATTGTGTGAAGAATGAGATGATGGGAAAGGGTTGGATGATTCGATGACGAATGACAGGGACGTATGGAAAAGGAAGACATACTGCGCCGACCCCAGATAACCTCGGAACAGGGCAGGAGGATAATGATAATTTACTTGATAGGAATGTTTTCAGACTATTATTGAATACCTCAAAAATTACTGAGTTCTACTGATACCTATAATATTTAGATCTAGATATAGTGTTATAAAATTTTATCTTTACAATCGTCGGTAAAAATGAAAATCTCGTTAAAATACAAGTTTGTTTGCTCAAGGTACCAATGTGCCGTTACAATATTAGTTTATCATCAAGTCTGCTACGCCAGAAATTTTAAATAGAAAATGTAACTGAAACGGTGGCCATTTTTGTAGCAATATCAATTTACTGAAGTTCAGAGAACTCTCACAAATTGCTAGAAGAGGGCTCTGTCGCTACGTGTAAATATCAATTTGAGAAAAGTTATCGCTACAGTTTATCGCTGAAACAGTTTTAATGCTTGTTGATAGATGTAACTCTATTCGCAGGCTTACTTATATACTTTATACTTTAGAAAAAAAGCAACCAATCATAGTTATTAGATGGAGGCATTCCCTTTTTTTTACATGATAGGTGGCAGACGAGCAGATGGATCACCTGATGGTAAGCGATTGCCAGTGAAGTCACAAGAGCCGGCCCATTCATGCCAACGCGAGTCTCTCCCACTGTCCCTTTCACGTCCCGTTTTCTTACATTTTAAAGAAACGAATTATTATTATACGAAAAGGTATGCTAATTGAGCTAGAAGGATATACATAGTTAAGGATTTATAGATCTTCTTTTGAATAAAATCACTAACATTAGAATAGTATACAACGAGTAAGCTACCTTACCCGAAAATGAAGTGTATGGTAACAATCCCTTTATAAACTATTAATGACCCGCCCTCACTTCGTTTCGGTATATTAGTTGCACTTTACACCAATAGATGGCGCTAGGTGTTGATTAAACCGCGAAACATTTTGTGTTTTTCGGATTACTCATAATGGACAACATTTCATATTTTTAACATGTCCATATTGTTTTTTTATATGAAAGTAGACATAAAATGAACAGACCCATATTTTTTCTTTTTTCAAAATTTGTCCATTTTCATGCATAAAATAATTATTGAAATTCTTTTTATTCTAAATAGACGTAAGCGCCAAATGACGTCATCAGACGGCTGAATACAGCGATATTCCTTTGCTTATCATTGTTTTAATGAAAAAAAAGGTACTACTGTCAAAGGTCAATAATACTAGTGTCAACATTGTCAACGTCATTCATACATTCAACGTTGACAAGTTGTCTTTTTTTTTGACAGTTACATGTTATGAGTTTGGCATTACGTAAATTTAAAACTATAATGTGCTAAGCAAAGAAATATTTTACATTCTGCCGTCCGATGACGTCATCTTACGTTTTTTAGTTTTTAATTTTTTTCTCAGTAAATAAGCAATATAAAAAATTAATAAATATATATTCGCGCAGCGGAAAAGTAAATAAAGAAATGGTATTTTTTGTTTCAGAGCTTAGCAATTTTGAAATGTTGTCCATTGTTACCGTTGTCTGTAGAATTTACCTCTTTATAAATAGTATAGAAGATTATCGGTCTGTCTTAAAAACTGGTAGATGATGACCAACCTGATCTCCCATGCCAGTGATAATAGGAGTGTTCCAATAGGCCGCCAGGCGGGCGACAGGCTCCAAGGCGAAGGCGCAGGCCGGGCCCACGAAGGCGATGACGTCATTCTTAAAGTGCATGTCTGCCGCCAGCCCGGGTGCGACGGCTCCGGAACAGGATGGATAGCTGAAGAAAAAAGACAGATGAAAAAAAATAAAAGTGAAAGTTTTACCGCAATACAGCACCTATCAAAAAATTCCATTCTTTCTGGGCGGGAACAAGAAAGCGCCTTCGAAGAGGTAGCAGTTCTAATCCGAGCACGCACCTATGGATTTTTCAAATCCATGTACGTATTTGTACCATTTTTTTTATAGTGACACAGTATATTGGCTCTCCTCATCCTGATGGTAAGCAGGAGAAGAGGACTCGTTGCAATTACTACGGAAGCGATCTCAGGCATTGTGGGACTGCCATACTGGCCTGCGAGATGCTTCTTCACGCTTCGTTTAAAGGAATATTGTAGGAAGGAGGAAATACATGCGCCGGCAACGAGTTTCATTACTTGATGATGCGAAATAATTGTGAGGAAACCTGCACGGTTCGGATAGTTTCTAAATCGACTAAGTATGATTCATTTGGTCTGGCGGAGGTCAGGCGGCAGTAAATTCCATTTAATTACCAGACCCCCTAAATCATGAATTATGGTCTATACTTAAGCGGTCAGCATCAAAAGTAGCTTAACACATTAGTACTATGACAAAGTAACATTTTTAACGTACCACTTAGAAACTGTCTATAATAGGCAGAACAGTTACTTTGACATGGTACAAAAGTGTTAAGCTACTTTTGATGCTGACCGTACCCCGGACTGAATCAAAAGTGATAGCAGCCGGGATTTTTTTAATGAGATAGGTGGCAGACGAGCAGAAGGATCACCTGATGGTAAGCGATCGCCGCCGCCCATTGACACCCGCGACACCAGTGGAGTCACTAGTGCGCTGCCAAGGGCCTCCGGTACCCTCACTTACGCAGCGAAACACAGCACAGTGCTGCTTCACGCCGATTTTCTGTGTGGTATCACTCCGGTCGAGCCGGCCCATTCATGCCGAAGCGTGACTCTCCCACGATCAGAAATACATGCGAGGAGTTGCTTCTCTGTGGGATGGTGATCAGTAGCAGAAGTGTGACTGCGCCAGAGATCCCGGATTAGATTCCCAGCCGGACCAAAACGTTTACCTGAACAACTATTTTTGTAGAGAAAATGTTATTTACTTAGGTTATTCCTCTTCTACCTCTACTGTAAAAATTGTCCATCGTCTGAATATCAATTCAATTGATTAGTTAGAGTGCGCCCAGACATTTATAGCTACGAGTTTAGAGCTCATAACATGATATTTCAAACGTACAGTGGCGGACACATCAAGCTATACAAAACTGTCAAATTTCTTCATTCGATTATAAACCTTATATTGTTACACATTGAGTTCGAAATCGATTGAGGAAATTTGACAGTTTTGTATAGCGGTACCCTCACTCACGCAGCGAAACACTGCACAGTGCTGCTTCACGCCGCTTTTCTGTGAGGCCGTGGTATCACTCCGTTCGAGCCGGGCCATTCATGCCGAAGCGCGGCTCTCCCACGGCCAACTTTTGAGTTTTTATAGAGATTATAAATCTTGCTGTGTCTAGGAAAAAAAGGGCAATTCTATACTTGAACCCCTATTATTTACAAGGTCAACACTGACAACCCGTTACTTTTGTTTTTTTTTTTTTTTTTTTTTTTACTGTAGATAGGTAAGCGTTTGACCATATTTCACCTGATGGTAAGAGATAATATGGTCTAAGATGTAGCACGATTACCTAGAAGATACCTATTCACTGTTTGTAAATAAATATTGGGATTTTTCCAAAAAAGTGCGTGTTTCGAAACCTTTTTCTTAGATAGTTGATATTTTTATAGCAATCTTTTGCAATTTATTCTTACGTAAATAACACACTAAAAAATTTCATTTCGTGTTCAGGCGGGAATTTTTCCTCGATTTGTTCTAAATAGCCTTTTAGTGGCACACCACTAAATACTCTGGTTTGAGCGTCGGTTTAGACGCAAGGGTCGCGGTTTCGATTGCCGCACAAATGTTGGTTCATGAAACAGATATTTGTGTTGGGTGTAGGTATATAATCTGTGAGTCTAGTAGGTACCTTCGTTGTTTCTGGTTTCTATAGTACTAGGGAAAACCTTCGTTTGGGACCAGGACAATAATGTATTGTACGTGATCTTGTCTCTATTTATTTATTACTAGTAACCCACCCTCACTTCGTTTCGGGGCATTAGTTGTAAAATGTACCAATAGTCGTTTACATCACGCAAGTGTTTCGCTTTTTCGGTTTACCCAGGGCGGCATCCTAGGCATGGATTTACCTACATGCCAACTCGTTCTCTAAAGAATTTACCTCTTTATAAATGTATAGTTGGCATACGATACGTCGCCATCTGTAAGGGATGAGGCCAACGGCTACGCCAAAAGATATAAAGAGAGACTAAAAGATCACAGCAATATATTAGCCAAAGACCTGTCATTGGACCAAGAAAATGTAAAGAGGCTTAAAAGATGGCATATCCTAGACTTTGACAACCGAAAGTGAAGGTTTATGATGCATAATCATACTTTACGGAGACATTAAATGGAATTAATTCAACCTAATCCATCCCAGAGAATATTTGATCATCGAAGAAGAATGCTAAGGTGAAATAGAAGAAAAAAAATGTCTAGATTTTAAAATTTGTACCCAAGTTTACAGTAAGAAATTCTTAGTGTCAGCCCGGAGTCTGGAATTCGGCGGTTAGGTACCCCCGTGCTTCGGAAAGCCGTTGGTCCTACATCCAATCCCTTTCCGGTCGTGTCACGCAGGTGTCCCATCGGAATATAAGTAAGGGAATAGCAAGTGCACTTGTGTTTGCGCACACACTTGAGCACTATAATATATCCTGATCGTTGAGATTGGCCGGTGTAGCCGTAATCGGTTGAAGGATATTATTCTATGTTAAATGACGAGTAGAATACATGTTTAGTGTATAGGTAGGTACGCCGATACACTACTGTGCCGATACACCCTGTTTAATCCGATTAGGAACTGAAGACATCTGCACACATCTGGCGAACTGGAATTAGATTACAATTGACGCATAATTAATCAATGGTAATTCGATTCTGTCTAAAGGAAGGATTCCGCAAATGGAATCATGATTGCATCGGCATTGCAAGGCTCCACTTGTCTGGGAACTGATTCCTCCGGATCTAAGCGAGTAATTCCCAGTTGCGTCCAATGCTGTCGCTTCGGAGTAGACGTGTGTAACTCTTTACTAAATGACTCAGTGATCCGACACAGCCAAATGATACACTGTTCCGAATATCTAATGTTCGCTCCGAATGTATAATTGGACTCAAATGAATCTCGAGTCCAAGTGAACCGAATGATCTGAATGATCCGATAAGCCGAATGATAAGAGTGAGCTGAATGATCCGAATGAGCGGAATGATCCAATGAACTGAGTGATCGGAATCTTTTAATATAAGTTTATTGTAATAATAAAGACTATAAATAAATAAACATCACATACATTGATCTGACTCCGAGATAGGTAGCTCAAGCACCTGTGTTACGGATATCAGAATCAACAGCGGAAATGAAATGAAATTATATTTATTTCTTAAAATATGGTAGCATTAAGATGTTACATAAAGCATAAATTCTGCATATTCTGCCACTAGTGTAGAAATTACTAAGTACTTAGTTATACATAGTTTAAAGATACATTGCTTAAAATCTTAATAAATTCAATTTAATTGGTAATCAATTCATAATTAAATTAAATTAATATTTTTAATCAAAACACAAGATATAAAGAGAAGGAATTACAAAAACATACATATATAATACTTTTCTTTTGTAAATACATACTTATAAAACATACAAACACCCAGACCAATACAAACAGACAATATTCATACACACAAATGTTTATACTGTGCGGGGATCGAACCCGCAACCCTTGGACCAAAGGCAGCGTTCACTACCACTGTTCCAAACGGGTCGTCAAATGAGTTGAATGATCCGAGTGAGCTGAATGATCTGAATGAGCAGAATGAATCATGCATCTATCTGAGAGTCGATGTTCCAAATGAAGCGTTACACTGTTCCGCATCTCGGCACTGATCCAGATGCAAATGTTCCAATCTTTTGAAACATCCGTTTTTGCCAGGTCTACTTCGGATTAGTCTAGTATCAATAGTTCGGTCGTCAGTTGAAACAACAAAACACAGGAGGGCTTGGACCACGATCCTGGATGCGGGAAATCAGGTAATTACAATGAAGCGACTACCATCTAACCTTCGCAACCCTTAGACAGGGTAACCAGACCAAGTGACCAATCACAGTTAATACGTTCAGAATCAATAACTTCAAATACTGTATCCACAATTTTAAGAAACTATCCAAGAAGTCCTCGCGATAATTTCCGCCGATCTAATGGTAAAAATATGCCCATAGATTTGAAAAATCCAGAGGTGGCACTGGATCCGAACCATGACTCCTCATATGGAAGGCGCGTTCTTATCCACTTAGTCACTTTTTCTCTACAGAGATCTAGGAGCTGAGTATGTAGGCTTCTTCACTGAAGCAGTTTATCGGGATAGGCCTCGTACAACAACCACAGTATGAAGATAACCAGTAGCGACACAAGACGATTTAACAAGCCCAGTTCCGGTGGTATGGCAAATGGAACTTTAGCACTAAATAATTGAGCCCAAAATATCGGCTATGTGGGAACATCGCAAGCTAACAAGGCTGCACACATCACCACCCGCGCATGTATAGTACCTTAGGTCCTGAGTTAACTTTGACCGGTGAGGACAACGGACAAAAGATATAATATAAAAATATAAACAGTTATAATTACTTATAATTAAGGGGGCTGTATATGAATGAAACTTTATATAAGTAAAGCACGTTTACCACCGTTTATTGTTGTATGAAACCTTTACTCAAAGTATGAAACAAATCACTTTAATTAAACCAAATAAATACTAACTCACCGGCAGAGGTCGTAATATTTATTATAATTGGCACACTTATTTTGGATAAAACTAATTTAATACTTAAACCTTAGGTACGTCAATGCCTCTAAAAATAAATAAATAACAATAATTTCAGCTAATAAACGTCCACTGCTGAACATAGGCCTCCCCCAATGATCTCCACGACACAGATCGGTCGTGTGCCGCCCGCATTCAAGGGATTCCCGTGACCTACACCAGACCGTAGGTCCGCCTTGTGGGGCGCCTGCCACGGCTTCGACCTCGTATACACGGCCTCCACTCGAGGACCTTTCTTCCCAATAAGTAACTCAGAATTTAATATAAACCACCAAATACCAAAAGAGGAATCTCGGCGTGTTTCACCGTAAATGACTGAGACAGACGTGCGGGGAAGACAGAATAGGATATATTGCCTATAGGTCAATGAACTTCGATATCAATGTCAGCTAGAGCCGAGAGTCGTGGCGAATCAAGCACTTACAAAATTCGTTGCCTTAGTAACGCTTTCAGTAGTTTATTTGGTAGAATAGCCATCAGAACGTGGAAAACGTGGGCTTTAATCCCGCCTGAATATAAAAAGAAATTTTAAAGTGCGTTATTTACTTAGAAATAAATCGCAAAAACTGTTATAACTTCTATATTATTTTGTCCTTTAAGTCCCTCTTTCCCCCGGATTGGGCCTCCGGTACCCTGACTCACGCACAGTTCTGCTTCACGACGGTTTCTTGTGACGCCGTGGTATCGCTCCGGTCGAGCCGGCCCATTCATGCTGAAGCTTAGCTCTCCCACGGTTGGTTGGTCCACCTGATCTGTAGCGTACCCTGGGTTCTAATGCGACAACTTTGGACGGAACTGGAAATTACGCGCTAAGATGAGAAGGGGAGGGTACCCTTGACATACCAACTACTCTCGACCCTTGACAGCTCGAGTAGATTGCCAAGTTCCTGTCTTTATTCATACTGTGGAGAACGTACGTACAAATAAATCGAGTGTGATTGCCTGCATCTGCGTGCAGGGTTACCCGATTACCTCGCAGTCCACGGGGCTGATTACATGATGCCATTTATAATCAAGAGCGGATCCAGCTTTGGCGCCTCTTGATGGCAAGAGTGAATAGGCATCTTTTAGGCAATCGCGTATTATCCTCTTAGACCTCATCCTCGCTTTCCATCAGGTGCGATTGTAGTTAAGCGTTAGCCTATAGTAAAAAAAAGATTTATCAGACTGGGGAATATTTTTCATATATTTCTCGTATGTATGTGTTCGTAGAAGTAGAATTGACTTACAAGTATTGAAAGGTTACTTTAAAGTAAGTATACCTAAATACTGTTATTTTAAATTGCAATAACCACCTTGTAATGTGAATCATATTTTTGAGCCCTAAATGTATCAGTTCTCCGCGAAATATCCTTGGGTACATTCAATCATTATTATTTTAAACAAATTATTGTTCTTAATAAAAAAGAAGATTCAATAATTTGTGATTCATTTTTAAATTAAATTTTTAAATTTGTCACCGCCGAACAGAAAAAAAGAATAGTAGAATGTTACATTCTTAGTTACTCTAGCCGGTGTTTTGTAAAGAAAAAATAATAGAAGGCGTTTTACTTTGCTTTATAAAATTCTATGACATTTTTTCATCAACACAATCCGCCTTAAAAATACCAGCGGTAAATGATTTTTAACAACTTTAAAAAATCAAGAGGTCCCATCGATGTTAGACTGTATATATTTTTTTTATAATTTTTTTCCCAACTTTGACAAATATTTAAGATGCCGCCGATTTTATAAGCCACTTTATAGCAGATCTACTTGTTCACACTTGTTGGAGTCGCTTATGGAGTAAGGTGGAAAGAGTAGCTTTAGGTACTTGACGTAATAGTAACCGTTGTTCAATAAATCATATCTACAGACTGTTTCCTCGCTGTATAGAATAGGCGGAATATTTTTTTCCTGAATATTTATGGCCAGTAGCTACGAGAATTAAAATTTCTCTGTTTGCATTTTTTTACGAAATTAAAAGAGATAAAAACGTTCAAAACCTAAAAAAATATTAAATCTTTTTTTTAGTATTAGGACTTTCTGTAGGCAAACATCCAGAACGAAATTGACTGGATTAGATAAAAAGTAGTCGCTCGCCCTCACTTTGTTTCGGGACATAAATAACATCAGAATCGGCAAAGTTTCATACTAACTTTGCATCCCCATTTTACTTAGGGGGTGATTTCATAAAAATCCTTTTTTAGTCTCCCCTACGCAACCTTAAAGGACCCCTGTGTCTTTTTTTATATGATCAGTGGCAGACGAGCAGACGGATCACCTGATGGTAAACAAGTGCGCTGTCAACCTTTCCCCCGGATTGGGCCTCCGGTACCCTCACTTACGCAGCGAAACAGCACAGTGCTGCTTCACGGTAAACGAAAATCGACCCGAGAAAGGTAAAAAGAATAATAAATGTTCGTACACACCTGCCTTGCACCTTCTGCAGCCTAATCCGGTGGTGACTGAGGAACCGTTCGTTGACCTTGTCCAGAGCCAGGTCCACGGCGGGCCCGCAGCGCTCCAGGTCGAACGGGGAGTCAAGATGGGACGCCATCAGTACCCCCACTTTATACACCGTGAAGGGGGTGCAAGCAACTAGCCGTACCACCAGACACCACCATAAAACCGCCACCATGATTGCCTCCTTCGTTCGTTCGTTCCTTTTTTGATTTTTGGTAAAGCGCTCACTTTTATTTGTATTGTTTTTTTTATTTGTCTTTTTACTAATGATTATTATTATTAGCCAGTACTGTCTCACTGCAAACTGCTCTTATCTTTCAACCTTTTCGGTCAGGATAAGCAAATTTTAAAAAATTAATTTCTTTATGATTATTAATTTGAACTAAATTATATTAGTGATATGAAAAAGAGTTGTTAGTTCCGTACTATTCCTATATGTATTTTAATGAGTAATATATTGTTCCTTTATGAAGTTTTTTTCTGTTGATCTTAGCAAAGTGAAATAAAACCAAATCGAAAAAAAAGGTTTTATTCTAAAACTTACTTTACTAATTTTTTTATTACAAATGTTGTACATTTAATTTCATGTCACAATTCAATAAAAACAAAAATCTTCACATGAAATTACGAGCTTCAACTCGTAAAGACAGATTCGCGCGTAAAACCGGTACGCGACCGGGCGTCCATTCGGTGCCGCGCCGACACCATACTGGCCGAAGTAGCCGGTAACTGTGAGGTTCGAGATTTCACCCAGACCATAGTAAATACATCTACTTGGCGGGGTTCCAGACAGTGCAACAGGTCAAGCAGCTTTCCAGTATTGTTTGGCGCGATTATCCAGGCTCGTTTTTTTAATCTGTAGTCGGTAATAAACGACGGAAAGCGGTGCTACGTAATGCTACGAATTTCGTAGCACGTGAACTGCCCGACACAACTTTTACTAGAATGTGGTTGAATTAGATTTTTTTATGAAGAGGAATGAAAAAGCATTTAGGTAAGTTAATATTTTTATTGGTAACAAACACGGACACATTTTTTATTACAGAACTATTTGATAAAACATCTAGATAAATAGATAATACGTGGTGGCGCTAAAAAGTCAAACACCACCATTTGGCGGGGGATGCTGGTTCTGCGAGACGATAGCCAGCGTGGCGGTTAAAATAATGAAAGAAGTGGACTGTATTTTAGCGGGGGACCTAGTTTACCTAAAAATACAGCCCACAGACGAAAGAAAATTATCTGCCGATAGACAAAGGATAAGACGAGGTGTACTGGGAATGCAATGAGACTAACCTGCATGAACTCCTCCAGCAGCGTCTACCTTCCACGGCAGATGTGATCTCCCGCCGGCGGGCTTTTTAATTACACACAACACTTATACAACGTTCAGTTATAAGAAAAAAATAGATTGGCGAGGCCTGGACGAAGAGACACGTACGTCACGGGCCGGTGAATATCGGTGACTGGCGTTCACACGCAGTGCTCATTGCAAGGATAGGATGAGGGTAGATGGGTTTTAATTCTATCGGCAGAAAAGTAAAACTACCCTAACTGGGACTAATAAAACGAAATCCACCATCCCCCCGGCCTTGAAGTTACCCTTCAAAACAAGAGAAAACTATTGCCAATAAACTAAATAAACTATTGACAATAGCGCGGAGAGCACATAAAGTGTGTAACCATTATGGTTATAACTAGCGGGATATATAAAATAGCGAAATAATTACTAGCGGGAAAAGCGAGAAGTAAGAAATAGCGGGGCGTTAAAACTAGAGGAACAAACCACAATGGCTTGCTTGAATACTAAAATTAGTAAAAATAGCGGGAATATAAAAATAACCTAATCCTAACTTAACTCTGTCTATAGAGACAACTAAAGAAGATTGACTCTCATTGAGTCGGAAGCGGACATAACCGCATGACAGGGCGCTTGTAAACGCCTGTTTTAGTTTTTATCTCCGCAACGCGAGTTACTCCATCCTTGCCAAGATACAGTCTTGTGACAATCCCCAATGGCCACTGTAAGGGTGGAGCGTTATCTACATTTAATAACACGATCGTACCAAGTTGGATTGGATTTGAAGGCGTATTCCATTTTTCCCGCATTTGCAAATTATGTAAATACTCCGATTTAAATCGCTTCCAATACGACTGGACAAGCGAATCCATCAATGAAAAACGAGACAAGAGGTTCGTTCGTTGCTCAGTTACATCTACAGCGGGTAAACATTCTAGCGGTGCGGTGGATAAAAAATGCGAAGGTGTTAAAGCGAGAGGCTCTGATGGATCAGAGCTCAAAATATAAAGAGGGCGACTGTTAAGCACGGCCTCGATCTGAGTTAAAACAGTAGACATTTCCTCAAAGGTGAGGATCTGGTTCCCGATTATGCGAAAGAGAAGGGACTTGCAACTTTTAATGTTTCCTTCCCAAATACCTCCAAAGTGACTCGCCGTGGGAGGATTCATTCTCCACGTGATGCGGTGCTTCGCGAGTTCATTACTAAAGGTTTTATAATAATCGTCAGATTTTAGTAACTCGTGAAGTTCTTTAAAATAAGCTTTAGAAGCAACAAAATTCGTGCCGTTGTCGCTATATAAGAACGTACAAGGGCCACGACGCGATAGAAATCGCTTAAAAGCGTCAATGAATGAAGTTGCGGTTAAACTAGAAACAAGTTCGAGATGAACGGCTTTAGTTACTAAACATATAAACAAGCATAGGTAGGCTTTAACACTACGTATCCCGCGCTTGCGAAAAGGAGTTACGTAAAGCGGACCAGCGTAGTCAACACCTGTATGCAAGAACGCCTTGCACTGCTCTAACCTACACTTTGGCAAATCAGCCATTGGCGGGAAACTAGATTTTGGATTTAGTTTAAAACAATTATTGCATTTATGGATACGCTGTCGAATGACGCGCCTAGCGGAAATAATCCAAAATTTAGATTTTAAAATTGCGGTTAACAATTGCGGTCCAGCGTGACAGTTATCACGATGGTAGGAATCAATTAACAATTCGACAAAACGTCCCTGTCTTGGTAACAGTATTGGATGTTTTGAGCAATAATCGAGTGTTGAGTTCGATAAGCGACCTCCAACACGTAAAATCCCGTCGCGCAAAAACGGGAACAATTTTTGTAATTTAGCGGAACATAGTTGGCCTTTGGAAATATTTTTTATATCCTCCGAAAAGTAAGCGGATTGCACGACACGAATTAATTCTAACTCGGCTGCATTTAAATCACTAGCGGTGATTATATTATTTGGCGGTAATTTTTTAATAAAACGGAGCACGTAGACCGTGGCTCGCAGAAGTTTGATCCAGGTGGAACATTTAGATACGAGTTTTAATAGCGGATTTTGGGATTCTAAATCTTTATTACTTTTAGCGACATGAGAAACAGTTTTTTCTTCAGGCAAAGATAATTTGTTAGGTACAAATTTTTGGATGGGCCAATTATCTATAGGCAAAGAAAGCCAATAAGGTCCTTTAAACCATAAGTCATGATTAATTAATTGCGATGGAATAAGTCCTCGGGACACACAGTCTGCGGGGTTCTGTGTACCAGGAATGTGATACAAATCATCAGGGGAAACATTCGCCTGAATCTGCGAAATGCGGTTGGCAACATAAATGTCGAACCTATGTGGTGAGGCAACCGACCAACATAAGGCGACTTCTGAGTCTGAAAACGCGAAAATTTTATTTAATTTGTGTCTATTTGACAAGGTCTCGTAGACAATTTTAAGTAGGCGAGAAAGTAAAAGAATTCCGTTGAGTTCCAAGCGAGCTAGAGTAATTTTAGGTTTAGCGGAAGCAACTCGAGATTTAGAACATAATAGCGTGACAATAGGGGGCATAATACCATTCACGACGTGCAAATAGATAACACAGCCGTATGCGGATTCACTGGCATCTGAGAAGCCAATCAAAGAAACGACGGAACCGGTTTCTATACCTACATGGCGCGGAAAAGTAATGCGGGAAATTTGAGGTAGCTCAAATAAATATTGTTGCCATAAATTAATAATGCGGGAGGGGGGAACATCGTCCCAATCGAGATTGAGAAGCCAAAGCTCTTTTATCAATAATTTAGCGAAAAGAATAATAGGTCCGACGAGTCCTAGAACGTCGTACAGACGTGCGGTGGCGGATAAAATAGCGCGTTTAGTACAAACAAATTGCGGAGAAGTAATATCAAAAATGAAATTATCTTGTGCGGGTAACCAGCGCAAACCTAAGATTTTAAAAGTGGTTTCGTCATCGAATGAAATAAATTCAGGTTGCCGGTGCGATTCTGGTATGTGTTCCAGAAGTTGAGAAGAGTTAGAAGTCCACTTGACTAGGTCAAAACCACCAGTTTTAAAGAGTTGGATTAGCTCGTGTGCTGTCTTAACTGCATCATCGAGAGAAGAAGCAGAAGACGCCAAGTCGTCCATATAGATGTCTCGTTCAAGAACTGAGGCCGCGTTTGGAAAATTATGACGTTCGTCACTCGCTAACTGACGTAGCGTGCGGAGTGCCAAAAACGGAGAGGATCTGAGGCCAAAAGTGACCCGAGTGAATTCTAACACTTCGAGCGGTTCATCTTTAGCGAAACGGTATAAAATGCGTTGATATTTGCGGTGCGGAGAATTAGTGTAGATACACAAATACATTTGTTTGACATCTGCGAAAAACGCAATACGAAAGATGCGGACATTCAAGAGAATGTGAAAAATATCAGCCTGTAGGTTGCATCCAGAATGCAAAATATCATTTAGTGACAGCCCGGTATCAGTCTTGGCGCTGCCATCCAGGACAGGCCGTACCTTGGTGGTCGACTTGTCCTCGCGAACTACAGGATGGTGCGGGAGATAAAATCCTGGGGAGTGACATTCCTCAGGTGCGGTGCGAGTAAGAATACCTTTATCTAGGTAATCACGAAAAATCTCATCATATTTTAATTTTAAAGAGGGACTATTAGCGAACTTCTTTTCGAGAAGTAAAAAGCGTTTTTTAGCGGTAATATAAGAATTGCCTAATTTTTGGGGGTCATCTTTAAAAGGGAGATCAACAGAGTAACTGCCATCTTTATTACGAACAGTCGTAGAAGTAAAAATATCTTCGCACTGCTGGTCGTCAGGACTTAAAAACTTGCGGGAGGGCAGTTCCTCGACCGCCCAAAATTTCTCGACAATCTCGTTTAGCGGGTCAGAAGTAAAAGCACACAGTGTGCGAGTAGCGGGATGCGGAGAAACAATAGGTGCGTCACCCATAATTAGGTAACCTAAGGTCGTTTCAAAGGCGGAGGGCATATTACCAGTTGAGTTTTTAATTTTGTCAAAAAGTAAAATTTCACAATATAGTTTTACACCTAAAAGAATATCTATCGGTCCAGGTTGTAAAAAATCATCATCAGCGAGTGGTAAAGTATTTATAAAATGCATAGCGGAGGTATCGACTCGTGCGTCGGGCAGCTGTGACGTAATGCGATCAACAATCATGGGAGTTATTGAATATTCGCACTTATTATCATGGCGCGATGAAAACCTGAGCGCGGTGATACCTATTATTTTTTGCGAAGCTCCTCCAATGCCTTGAACTTCCGAATAGCGGTTTTGTTTACTTATTGGAAGCGATAAGCGCTTGCAACAGTTTGCGGTAATGTAATCACTCTGAGATCCTGGATCTACCAGACATCTCAAGTAGTGAATTTTATTAAAGCGATCTACAACTTTAACTTTAGCGGTTCCTAATAAAGTCGTCGTTTGAGTACAATCGGCGCGAGCGCAAGATAAGGTGCCATCTGCGCGATCGTAAGACACGGTACATACCGATGCATTTTTCTCAAGCGATTGCGGGAGCGAGATAGCGGTAGCGGGGGCGTGAGTCACATCAGACTCGGCGCCACTAGCTCGACCGCCCAACATAGGGTTGGCCGGCACGTCATGAGCGATAGCGGATATAATGGCGGGGTCAGTCACCACTGCTGCACCAATATTACAATTATTTATAGATTTAGCGGGAGCGGGGATATTGAAATGCAATAATGAGTGGTGCCGCATAGAACAGTGAGAACAAGAATGTTTAGAGGTACAATTAAATAATTTGTGCCTAACGCTTAAGCAGTTGTTACAATAAAAGGGATTCTTTTTAATAAAATTATAGCGATCATGCGGAGTCAATTTCATAAAAGAAGGACACGAGTACAGATGTTCGTGCTGTTTGTTACCGCACAAGGCGCACTTGCTGTCGCGGGCGCTTGTGGCAGTGGGACCACACCCTAAGTCCGTGTTTACAAAAGATTTGGTAAATGGCGTAGGGTTGTGCTTTGCGGGTTGTTTAGGTTGCGAAAAATTACTAAGCGGTTTATTTATAGTAGACACAGATCGAGATAAAACTTTACTTTGTTCCTTAATGAATTCTATTAAATTATGATAAGTAGGGATTTTTACTTTGCGGTATGTGATTTCAAATAATTTAATTGTTTCTGAGTCTAATTTTTGAATAGCTAAATGCAAAAATATAAAGTCTGTTAAGTCGCTTAGCTTGAGTTGCTTAAGGGCTTCGACAGAGGAATTGAATTTATTAATAAATGAATCTAGTCCAGTGGAGCTAGTGTTAGATAGCGGTTTAAAATGTAACAACTGGTTAAGGTATGCACATGCGAGAGAGCGAGGATCGTCATATTTTTGTACGAGGGCGTCCCAAATAATACTATAATTTTCTGCGGTGGGAGCCAACCCTGCGCATACGCACGAAGCCTGCCCGGTTAGTTTGCTAACCAAGTAGAATACCTTCTCACTATCAGTTAGCGAAGCGTTATCATGAATCATACTTTTGAATTGTTGATAAAATAGGGGCCAATGTTTGACATCCCCATTGAAAGACATAAGATCAATAGGTGGAAGGCGAGGCTTAGCATTCGAAGGAGATTGCGGTGCGGTTAAGTTGCGATGTTGTGAATTAGTTTTCTCATAATCGAGTAAAATTTGTTTGATAAAACAGTACATTTCTTCAAATGAAGTCCAAGACTCATATTCCACATCCGAATCGGGATGTAATTGTAAATTCAAGATATTATATGAATCTAAGATGTCCTGATAATCATTGCGTAATTTGTCTATGTTAGATGCGGATGCACAAAAGTTTTTATAAAGATTAGGGTTTTGTTCAACCTTTTGTGCGAGATCAAAAATGTTTTCTAAGCGTTTAAAAATGACATCGCGTTTCACAATATAAATAGTAAGTTGATTCTTATTAGTATCAACATTCTCCTCGAAGAAAGCATCACTTCCTTTCCTTTTAGGTTTCACCATTTTGGATTAGGTAAAAAGAATGCGGATGCAAGTATGATTTTATGATATGAAATATGGCGGTATATTAGCGGTATATAAAAAATATTAGCGGCGTATAGAAACGCGTTAAATAATTAGCGGGAAAAAACACGGATGGTTTTTCATATAAATTGCGGGTAAAATATAAAATAGCGGGAAAAAACACGGATGGTTTTTTTGTAGAAAGTTGCGGGATTTGAACTTGAAATAGCGGGTTCGACAAAATGGCGGATGAGTACCGATTCACCAAAAGAGAGAAAATAATAAACTAGCGAGGTGAAATAATAAAAAATTATAGCGGGTAGCGACGCTGAGAAAGTGCGAAGTTAGGCAAACTAGGGAGCCGATCGCTGCCGATGTTAACCGACCGACGAACGAACTACCTAATAGAATATGGCGGCGTAAGGATACGAATCCAAAATGAAGTCCTCACGTGGTACGATTTTTGGAAATAACGAAACGATGCCTAGTATTATGCAGATGCGGTGCGGAAATAAAAATAAAACTAAATAAATAGCTGTCGGTGCGGGGAAATATAAAAAGAAACGACAACTATTTAATCTGCGCAATACAATGACCGAGCACGTTATGACCATGCGGTTACGTAATCGAAAAGTATGATAGAAAGGGGCGATTTTAGCGGAATATTAGCGGAAAAGGGATCAAAATGATCCGGGAGAAGTGACCAAAAAAAAAGGATGGTGGCGCTAAAAAGTCAAACACCACCATTTGGCGGGGGATGCTGGTTCTGCGAGACGATAGCCAGCGTGGCGGTTAAAATAATGAGAGAAGTGGACTGTATTTTAGCGGGGGACCTAGTTTACCTAAAAATACAGCCCACAGACGAAAGAAAATTATCTGCCGATAGACAAAGGATAAGACGAGGTGTACTGGGAATGCAATGAGACTTACCTGCATGAACTCCTCCAGCAGCGTCTACCTTCCACGGCAGATGTGATCTCCCGCCGGCGGGCTTTTTAATTACACACAACACTTATACAACGTTCAGTTATAAGAAAAAAATAGATTGGCGAGGCCTGGACGAAGAGACACGTACGTCACGGGCCGGTGAATATCGGTGACTGGCGTTCACACGCAGTGCTCATTGCAAGGATAGGATGAGGGTAGATGGGTTTTAATTCTATCGGCAGAAAAGTAAAACTACCCTAACTGGGACTAATAAAACGAAATCCACCAATACGTTTATTTTTACTGCTACATATACACACATTAAAACAAATGACATACATGCAAGCAAGAACACTGGCATTATATGGTAGGCATTAAATTAACAAAAATAGAAAAAACAATAAACTGTTAATCTGTTGAACTCCGTCCCCCTTATTACAAATCGCGAACTAAGGATAGTCCCAGAAAAAAAATCGTGCTAGCCCCTTTTTACCCGACTACGGCAAAGCAAGAGGAGGGTTATGATTTTGACAGGCTATGTATGTATGTATGTATGTATGTTCATCTGTTTCCACGTAACTTCGAAACTAGTTATCATATTTGAACTAATGAGATGAGGTGTCGTTAGAAGCGCCTTGGTTGTCTTCTGGTTATAGGCAACATGACGTCACGCTAAATTTATTACAGCGCCCTCTAGGGGACTTAGAGTAAGGAACTAAAAAAAAATGTTGCTTGACGGTACCGTGTGGGGTATCAAATGAAAGAAATTTTTTAGCACATTTCAAATATATAATTATATTTACATAACTTAAAATATGTTAAATAAAAATAAAGTTTAAAAACTAAAACCCGACTACCAAAAAACAAAATCTAAAAAGTACAAAACAAGAAAATTGTCTCTGCTGAAATGATTATGCCGTATCGCCGTGGTCGTATGCCACCTACTGTAGCAAAACAGATTCATTATAATAATAAAATAAAAAAATGAACAGTACAAATACCAATTTTCACGACTCTAGCATTCAATATGACGAATCTCCCATGCGACGCTTCTACCACCATTTTACCCCTTTGGAGGTTGAAGAAAAAAAATGCTGAAATCACTTTTTTTAAACTTGTATGATGACTTATTTTAAACTTGTATGATACATATTTCATGACTCTAACTTTAAAAATAACTAATCTTCCATACAATGTTTCTACCCCATTTTACCCCTTTAGGGGTTGAATTAAAAAAAAACTGAATCAGGTCAATTTTAATTTTTTATCAAAAAATATAATCCGAATTTTTAAAATTCTAACATCAAAACTGACAGACTTTCATACTAACCTTAACCCCCCATTTCACCCCTTTTTATTGCGCGCCTACATAATAAACACTATCCATGTTCCAATTTTCATGATTTTCGGTCCAGTAGTTTCGGCTGTGCGTTGATAGATCAGTCAGTCGATCAGTCAGTCACCCGCTGAGGCGTTACCTCTTTATTAATAGTATAGATAGATAGAAGATGTGCACACTGTGAGGTAAAATATGGCAAAACAATACATAAATTGTACTTTTACCACCTCATTTGAAAATAAAATTATTTATGATTTGATTTTTTACTTATCGTATTTTTGGAAATAGGCTTAGGTGTTACATAAACTCACTGCGACGAGTATTATAAAATTACACACTGAAGCATGGGCACAAGCTCCGAAGGAAAACCAGTAATGCTCTGAGCAACATTATTAACCGAGGCATTTATGACGGTAAATAAGTGTTGGCTTTACGGGAGAAATCTTATAAAATTTTATGTGTCGCATTTTGTGCACAAGCCATAATGGCGGAATTACAATCTCGTAATGTCGCCAAATCCCTTAAAGTTCACTGTTTTATGGGAATACCGCAAATACGATGTTGGGAGACCGGGTGAAGTAGAAAAAGAAGTAAAAACGTAAGAAGTCACATAAACCACACAATGATACACTTAAAAAATATGCCCTAAAGTTAGGGTTGCTATACATCTCCTATATACGGGACATGTCCCGTATTTGATCAGCCTGTCCTCCCTCTCACGTTGTAAATAAGACCGGGGGATCAGGGATGTAGCTAGAGCCCAATTGAAGGTTACAGCAGGTAGGGATGCCTCTCGGGGGAGGTCGTGGTCGTCCAAGGCTTTGCCGGATACCCATAACCTTTCCCCAATTGGGCGATGAGGGAACGACGCTGTGTTTTTTAGTCGGTATGTCTCTGGGCGCATACCTAGAGGAGCCCGACATATCCCCAGATGGCCCCCGCTATCTCGGGTATGCATAAGGCAAGCATTTTTCACAGCGACAAAAAAAAAGGTAGGGATGCCTCTATTGACGTGATGGGGAAGTGTCCCCCGGCGGCTCACCTTATAATCTACAGGGGGACATCGTGAATTTTTAGGCAGGACGTAGTGATTTTAATGAAGCGCATTGCCCACGATGCCCAGCCTAGTTACGACCCTAGCCGGCGCCAACCGCTTACCATCAGGTGATCCGTCTGTGTCTTCCCTATAAACAAAAAAGTACATTATGACATCAAGTGTTGTAGGTTCGTGTAATGTTTACCTTGGGAGAGCCACGCTACCGATAGGCGATATCACGGCCTCACAGAAAACCGGCGTGAAGCAGCATTGTGCTGTGTTTCACTGCGTAAGTGAGGGCACCGGAGGCCCAATCCGGGGGAAAGGGGGGTTTAAAGGTCGGCAACTCACTTGCGACTTCGCTGGTGTCGGGGGTGTCCATGGGCGGCGGCAATCGCTTACCGCTCAGTTGATCCGTCTGCTCGTCTGCCACCTATCACATAAAAAAAATGTAACGCTAGTACTTAGGTACTCAGATAAGGTGAGAGCAGATTATTACCTTACTCTATGGTAATCCATATAGTAAGGTAATAATCTGCTCTGAATGAGATTCGAAGAAGAAATTTCACAGATTGTAGGAACGCGTGGTAGTGTCTAAGATAAAGACAGCCACACATCAAGTTCCCACACTCTGTCAAACCTCAATTGGTAATGATCCAAAAGTGTTTGACAACCGAATAAAGTACACATTGATTGCGGTTTTGTCTCTTTACGTAGGTCTGTACAGTCGGTAGATAGGGGCATCCAAGGCTGTCATATATTAAGATGACTGTAGGGTACACTAGCGACGCCAATCGGTCTTAATTTTTAGCTACTAAACCGGATCTATTTTAAACAATTTCGAGGTTACAACCTCTTGGCAAACACTTATACTATTTATTAAATAACCATGCACAAATGTTGGGTCCGTGCACAAAAGCGAAAAATTTATTCACGCTAAAAGTGGCCGCTTTTGGTGTGAATCAATTTTTCCCTTACAAAAACGGACCCAACATTTGTGCATGGACATATAAAAAATAGTAAGTAAGAGGTTGTAACCCCGAAATTGTGTAAAATAGATCCGGTTTAGTACATAAAAATTAATACCGATTGGCGTCGCTAGTGTGCCCTACCCGTCACCTTAAGATACAATACAACCAATGTGGTCAATAACATTGATACAGCTGAAGTGGTCAAATTATGGAGTGCTCCCAATTTGTCCAAATATATCGATACACCGTGCCGTCAAATACATAGATACTCGTACTCATTAGCCGCCATTATTATAGCGATAGGCAAAGTGTTATTCAAGCAGTAAAAAGTTCTCAAACAGTTTCACATTCATCAATATAATAGGTAATATTTATTGTAACGCTAAACTTTTTCAGTGAACTTTGTTGAAATATTACCAATCTTACATATTTCTTAAAGCTGATAATTAGTGTATGTGTGTTTGGTACTTTGCTACTTCTAAAATAAAATCGCCGGACGAATTTGAATGTAATTTGGTTATAAAATAACATAAGCTACCTTTATCTCGATCCACGAGAATAATGTCGTCTCATTGACACCTCCATATAAACAAATAATTTCCTTTACTTCTGACGAATGAAATGTTAGGTAAACTATAAGTATATGAGCGCCTCAGGTGTATCGATATTTTTTACCACTTTGACTGTATCTATTTGACAGTCTTAGATGTCGCTATCTAATTTCTTCCGACGGTACCTACTGACTTTTCCAAGCTTTCATTAACATAGTTACATCATCTATTACCATAAGGGTGCCTTTCCACCAAAGATGTGATGAGTTACGTTGCTATGGATGCGTTGCACCACCGGGTCCCGGCAGAAGGGGTACCTACACCTAAAAAGGTGTGGTTTGACAGCGTAAGGGATGACATGCGTGCCAATAAAATGACCACAAATGCACAAGATCGCTCGAAATAGAGGAATAAAAACACTTTGTTGCGTGTCACCCTATTAGTATTAGTCGGTTATCTGCTAATTCACTAACCGAGTGAATCGGAACGTACGCGGTTTCCCTAAACCGCCGCATCGACAGTAGCGACACAGTGAGCGAGAGTTCTGACTGAGCCCGCGTTCGCGTCGAGACGGCACGGTATTTTATTTGTTTTACGGCACAACACGTTAGTTTGTAACTATAAAACTTATGTAAAAGTGTGGACGAACCGAATACACGTATTTGTAACTGTTATCCGAACTTTCTACTTCCTACGAACCCTCATGTGGCGATTGCCCACCGCCACAACTTCTTGGGACGCAATCGGAACACAATGCTAAGATGATGATGATGATGGATGCGACTGATATCCACCAATCATGTCCACTGGTCCACATTGCATATCATAACACAACCACACCACAATCATATTCATGGGCCACATAGCATGCAACCACTGCTACGCTATGTGGACCAATGTAGGTACATGATTGGGAGAAAGGTTCAACTAAGCTATGACTTTTGTATGTTAAGTTGCGAGTCCTGGATGCGAGCTATAAATGCGTTCTACTGTATTTACCGACTCTTCAAATCCTGAATCATAGTCTAAGCGTTCCACGGGCTAAAGAGCGACAGCTTTGGACGCAACCGGGAACTCACAGCACATCTTCCTCGCACAGCTACATAGCTTAATATTGGTAGACACGGTCACATTGTTTCATAGCGTAGCTTTCACATTTTCATAGTATAGCTGCATAGCACATCTCTGGTGGAAAAAACACCATAAAATCTAGCAGTCCAGCAGTACTAAAATGTTTGATTGACCGACTGTCTCTGTCACGCGGAAGATTCATCAAACGAAACATAAAGACAGCGGGTAGCGGAAGAGTTTACGACCGTCAAGCCTCGCCCGTTAAGCACGTAATGGCGCGTGAGCGTTCCAACTATCAACACGTTGACCCCCCCCCCCCCCCCCTCGACATTACGACTGAGACAGATCGGTCAGTTTTATAAATCTAACACATGTTCAACCTTATTGCTAAGAAACAACGTTGAAAATTCCTTAAGAGCATTTTGGACGGGTTAATATGTTGGCGTCTTCTAGTTTTTGCTAATAGCATAATCATATAAATAATGGCCACTTAAGACCACTATAATTTTATTACTTTGGTTATAGTACATCCCGTCATTTGTTGTCATAAAAAAACAAATATGGCCGCCGCCGTACTCTATTCGGTCCATCTGCTGGACAAGGTAAGTAAAGACTTACGTTATGTGATTTGTTATAGGCTACAAACTTATCAAACTATAGGAAATGGTGACAAAGTAAACAACATTTCGAAACATGACATTTATTCAACAAAATCTCTACACACTGCTTACATTTTCTGCATAAAATATAATTGTTACAAATATGAAAAGGTACGATTTGGTGTTATAAATTATTTCACATAACAAAATAGGTAGTACATATTTATAAATATATTGACCCAAAACAAATAATCACAACAATCTTCAACATATAAAATTTTGTACATAAAAACGCGTAATATTGTTTATGTATTATTGTTCAAATCGCCTACAGGGTAATAATAATAATATACTCTCTTAATAACCTTCTAATCTATGGAATATAATAATTAAACGTTAAAATATTATAAATAGGTACATATCGTAAGCGTCAATCCGAACAAGTACTGACTACGGGCTCTGAACAACTATATACCTAATGAGTGCGCGTGCGCAGAACTGGAATATATTACTTTCAAAATAACGTCATTCGTTAGGGTTGTTAAAACATCTGTTAATACCAATACAAAGCCTAAATATCATTCTAATGTAATACAAATGAACAACATTCTATACTTTACTAATTCTACTAAACACTACGCAGGCTCAGGTGCTATCGGTATCTCAATTGATCCCATTACTTCTCTTTCAAATCAGTTGACAAAGAAAGAGAAGGCACGAGGTCATACGTAAGCTCACCCAGCCTCTTTCACTATGCAACTTAGGCCATTTTATCTATAACTTGGTCACAGAACTCATTTCAACTCATCTCTAGTAAACAACGAGGATTGGTTCCGAATAACACTAATACTAGGTACACACAATGTAATCCACATACCGCACAGATGTCGCTAGCAAAACGAAACGATAACGGGAAATGTCAACTTACACAATGATAAACTTATTGTCAACCTTACGCCTCTAATAAATACAGTAGTTAATACGATGGCCACTAGATAGTATATAAAATGTCTACAAGCTTACTTCACCACTCTACATCTTAAACAAGAGTTTTATTGGAGAATGGGCTCCTGGAGCCCGATTCTCGTGCTCGTGACATTTATTATCATACGACATATTATATCACTAAAAATAGTTTTTATATATGGATTTCATGTGACATCCGCCATGTTTTTTCATATCGAAAATCCCGAGAAATGGGCTCCTGGAGCCCGATTCTCGTGCTCGTGACATTTATTATCATACGACATATTATATCACTAAAAATAGTTTTTATATATGGATTTCATGTGACATCCGCCATGTTTTTTCATATCGAAAATCCCGAGAATGGGCTCCTGGAGCCCGATTCTCGTGCTCGTGACATTTATTATCATACGACATATTATATCACTAAAAATAGTTTTTATATATGGATTTCATGTGACATCCGCCATGTTTTTTCATATCGAAAATCCCGAGAAATGGGCTCCTGGAGCCCGATTCTCGTGCTCGTGACATTTATTATCATACGACATATTATATCACTAAAAATAGTTTTTATATATGGATTTCATGTGACATCCGCCATGTTTTTTCATATCGAAAATCCCGAGAAATGGGCTCCTGGAGCCCGATTCTCGTGCTCGTGACATTTATTATCATACGACATATTATATCACTAAAAATAGTTTTTATATATGGATTTCATGTGACATCCGCCATGTTTTTTCATATCGAAAATCCCGAGAAATGGGCTCCTGGAGCCCGATTCTCGTGCTCGTGACATTTATTATCATACGACATATTATATCACTAAAAATAGTTTTTATATATGGATTTCATGTGACATCCGCCATGTTTTTTCATATCGAAAATCCCGAGAAATGGGCTCCTGGAGCCCGATTCTCGTGCTCGTGACATTTATTATCATACGACATATTATATCACTAAAAATAGTTTTTATATATGGATTTCATGTGACATCCGCCATGTTTTTTCATATCGAAAATCCCGAGAATGGGCTCCTGGAGCCCGATTCTCGTGCTCGTGACATTTATTATCATACGACATATTATATCACTAAAAATAGTTTTTATATATGGATTTCATGTGACATCCGCCATGTTTTTTCATATCGAAAATCCCGAGAATGGGCTCCTGGAGCCCGATTCTCGTGCTCGTGACATTTATTATCATACGACATATTATATCACTAAAAATAGTTTTTATATATGGATTTCATGTGACATCCGCCATGTTTTTTCATATCGAAAATCCCGAGAATGGGCTCCTGGAGCCCGATTCTCGTGCTCGTGACATTTATTATCATACGACATATTATATCACTAAAAATAGTTTTTATATATGGATTTCATGTGACATCCGCCATGTTTTTTCATATCGAAAATCCCGAGAAATGGGCTCCTGGAGCCCGATTCTCGTGCTCGTGACATTTATTATCATACGACATATTATATCACTAAAAATAGTTTTTATATATGGATTTCATGTGACATCCGCCATGTTTTTTCATATCGAAAATCCCGAGAAATGGGCTCCTGGAGCCCGATTCTCGTGCTCAGTACCGTCACGTTTTCAAAATACCACAAGCACGAGAATTGGGCTCCAGGTGCATATTTTTAGTAGATTAAGTCACTGAATAAAAGAGTGATGAACTGGCTCACTTCACTAGAAGTAACTATTAATGAATGCTAAAGAATTTACCGTTTCGTTCTTCTAGTCAGATCTCACATACAAGATTAAGACGAACACCTACAACTTTACAAAATAATGACTAGATTAAGAACCTATCGGTGATACAGTTACACTCTTAGTTAATTAGTAAAATCAGATAAGACTCTGTGTCAGGGAGACATCCATATCGATCTCACTTCAAAATACTGCATACTGTAATCATAGGCCGTCCGCTTCGTGACGCGGGCGTCCGCGATTATACTCTTAAATATTATTTGAATAAAAACTCATTTTAAAATGTCAACGTAAAAGGGATATTGCGTTATTAAGGTGGCGCATCGAAGTAACTAGCGCCCCAGTAGATTTGTATTAATTATGGCGATTGTGAGACATTTTTTAAAAAAGTACAAGGTTGAATCCATAATGAAAAATATTAAGATTGTTTTTAAAAGTACTTGTGTAATTTTATCTTTGTAAAATGGAGTCAGGGCAAGGCATTGGTTTGGGATGCGACCTGCGCGGACACATTGGCTCCTTCCCATCTCCACGCCACTTCACGGGGCGCGGGTGCAACAGCTGCTTCGGCGGAGACCCGTAAAAAAACAAATACTCCGCCTTAGACACCTGTTACCGATTCGCTCTGTTCGGCGTGGAAACCTTGGGACCGTGGGGCCCGAGGCCCACAAGTTTTTCCGCGAGCTGTCTGCCCGGCTACTCGACATTTCAGGTGACAGTAATGCTGGCAGCTACCTCAGCCAACGCATTGGGTTGGCTTCAAAGAGGTAACGCCGCCAGCATTCTGGACACGATGGGTAGCGGGGCAGACTACATTATTTTGTGATACAATCACAAAATTCAACTCATCCACCATCTTGTTGATAGTAGGTATTCCTTCTTTTTGTTTTTTTAGCATACTGTAAACAGGTACTTTTTTTTCTTATTATGTCAATGCTGTTAATATATATAAATAAAAAGTTAATCTTTGTAAAATAATTAAATAAAATAAAAATCATTTATTGTCTCTTATTAACAAAAATACGAGGTTAACATTATGCAATAAGTAGTAAGGAAAAACAGTACATTCACAATACCTAATTTGGCAGGACGAAAAGACAAAGGGATAAAGTTCAGCTCATTCTGCCTCGAGGAAAACCACTCGATCAGCGCTGGTTTTTAACTTCTCCCGACTCTCTAAAGCAAGTACAAGTGACCAAAAGTTATTATTGCCCAAACTGGCCTATTTTAGCAATTCCAATAAAAATGCTTACTTGTAGGAAGAAACTATGATATAATTTTGTCTCTATAAAATCTGAATACTTCATGCATTCACCGTTGTACTTTTTCAAAAAATGTCTCATAATTGTTAGAATTAATACGAATCTATTGGAGGCGCTAGTTTCGTCGATGCGACCTTAAGGGCCGTTTCATCCAATGTGAATCCAATACTTACCTATACTCCTTTCGCTTTAGCATGATATGGGTGACAGATGTCAAAATTTATACATTTTTCACGTTTACTCTCTTTCTAACGTGGGACTCACGTATAACTCTGTCCTGCTGTCACCGATATCATGTTAAAGCGAAAGGAGTATAGTCCTTTCGCTGATTTGATTTTAGATTTGTATAGAATGACATCGCTATTATATATTACCATAGATTTATCCACGGATACAGAATGATCAAATCGGGCCTAAGTTGATACTTAGACCCGAAAGAATACGATGGTTAGTGTCAACTACAACAATGTATATTTGTTACTATAAAATACTGGTTCCACTGGTTTGGCATATTTGTAACTCATCCGCTGTTTACTCGTATACTAGAGAGCCTACAACGAAACGAAATTCACGACCTAGTAAATATGTAAATATGTTTAATACATGTCACTGGATGGCCCCACTGCGCTCGCCAATAATTGCGCATGCGTTCCCAACCGGGGTCGAAGACCGCCCCAACTGCGCAGTGTCGGGAGGCCTCCTCTCCCAGAGGAGCAAGTTAACCCCGCCACAAAAGGCGCGAGATGCAGCCCGGGTAATGAGTCTACCCCGACACCCGAACCGCACCAAGTGCGAAGATGACAAATAATTGCGCATGCAGTTTTAAACTACACTCTCTTCTCCTGTTGCGATTGTGCGTGCCTATTGTATTTTTACACAATAAATATTTTTATTAATTTTACGTTAGGAGTTTACGTTTTATAGTATAGACCCTCTGTATCCTTTTTTTACGACCGAATCTTTGTCTCCGTTCCTTTTCTCACGCGCCGTGCGTCACTTTTGTTTGAATGCAACAGGTTTATTCTTATTTGTTACGGGTCGGTTTCGTTATAGGCACTCTGGGCTATCTATATACACAAACGTTAAACAGCGAATGTTCTCTCACATTTCCAATTACTTATTCAAAAGTTATGCTAGTATTTTGTCCCATTAAAATTAGTGGCAAATTTTACGAAGAATAAAATTATTATCATATTATTATATATTTGATAGCAATAAAAACATTTAAAAAAAACGGGGACTTTAGCTCGTAAAACATCCGCTAGCTGGCTACTATAGGACAGAGTTTATCAAAATTTCTTACAATGTAGGTGATTGATAATTTTTGACAGGATATGGCCAAAATGTTAACATTGAAAACAGAAGTTTTCCTTCGTAAAATTTAAACTAAACAACCGTTTGCAACCGTAAGTCGGACCTCATTCCAATATTAAGAACGCCATCTAGCGGATTTTTACACGCACAAGCCCCTAGAGATGCAGATGCAATATCGCATAATATTCACGCCATATTTCGCGCACTTAAAGTGAGTGATGTCTGCGATATAAACGTCTCTAAAATGGTCTAATATTTTACTTAAAAATGTAAATTAGGTCTAAATTAGGTTTTTATCTCCGGTTAAAAGTAGGCGTTAAACGCCGTCAACGGCAAAGCTCAGGTTCCTTAAAAATACTCTTTAAAGGATAAATACCCTAGTTTGACACTGTCTTATTGCGCTGGGCGTGTACTCTTTATATGATACCCAACGGTTTCAATTTTATATTGATTTTGCGGACGAATACTTCGGATCGCTTAAGAAAAACAATAATAGAATACCAAACAACAACTTATACAATATTTAAGTACGGATTCTTTATTACGATTACTACTTACTTATTGCGATTGATAATTTATTAATCGATATTCCCTGGCCCAGTATTTAAGAAAGGATCTTTTAATTTTCCATACGACTTATAGCTCTTTAAGGTGACGCATCGATGTAACTAGCGCCGCCCACAGATTTGTAATTATTGTAATGATTATGAGACATTTTTTAAAAAAGTACAACGGTGAATCCTTAAAGGAATGTATTAGGACTTTTTGAGATGTACAGTGGCGGACAGTTCAAGCTATACAAAACTGTCAAATTTCCTCAATCGATTTCGAACTCAATGTGTAACAATATAAGGTTTATAATCGAATGAAGAAATTTGACAGTTTTGTATAGCTTGATGTGTCCGCCACTGTATTTGTGTAATATTATCTTCGTACAAGTAACCGTAATTCTTATTATGGCCTAATGTGGTCACTTTTAGCAATAATAATGTATGGTTACTTGCAGAAAAAATTATGACCTAATTTTGTCTCAAATTATTCTAAATAATTTCCTCTATGGATTCACCGTTATACTTTCCTTAAAAATGTCTCATTATCGCCACAATTAATACGACTACTGTAGATACCTAATAGGATAATTGAAACTGTTAATCTTCCAAATAATAAATAAATACAAATATGTTGACGATGCTAATTACGTCCATGCGTCACCTTAACGTGTTTTACCAACCATTCCGAACCACATTTCTTCTACGACTTTTGGAAACTTGTCGAAATATTTTTCGACTTCCCATACAAAATGACCAGTTACTTGAAGGACAGTGTATGAAAAGTTGATATATTTCATACGAATTTTCAAAAGTCATAGAGCACTAGACGTGTGTAACTTTTTACTGTCTCAGCCAAAGGGGACACTGTTCCGAATCTCTAACATTCGCTCTGAATGTATCATTCGACTCAAATGGATCTCGTGGTCAATCGGAACGCGGTAGTAATCTCGCTCACAGATACGGATGATCCGAATGATTCGAGTGAGCCGAATGAGCTGAATGATCCAAGTGAGCCGAATGAGCTAAATGATCTAAGTGAGCCGAATGATCCGAATGAGCGGAATGATCCAAGTGAGCCGAATGATCCGAATGAGCGGAATGATCCGAGTGAGCCGAATGATCCGAATGAGCGGAATGATCCGAGTGAGCCGAATGAGCGGAAGAGTCGATGTTCCAAAAGATGCGTTTCACTTTTCCTTATTTGCACTGATCCAGATGCAAATGTCCAGTCTTGTGAAAGAGACGCTTTTGCCAGGTCTATAGAACACCACCATACTAACTGATAGATAGTGACGATGATGGTATCGATTGTAGTATTTTAGAACATGTAGTAATGCAAATACTACATGGAACTTTCTGCCTCGTACGACAAAACTATGGAATGAACTATCGCTAAAGAGCGTATTACTTTATAAAAGGTCGGCAGCGCACTTGTGACTCCTCTGATGTTGCAGGTGTCCATGGGCGGCGGTAATCGCTTACGATCAGGTGATCCGTCTGCTCGTCTGCCAATAAAAAAAATATCATTTTTCATAATAACTCAGCGGCGCCCTCTGGACAGGATTTCATAATTTCGTATGAAACCTTTCGGCGACAAAAGAAAGGTCACCGGTCTGGGCAGATAACTAAATAAGCTGATTAGATAACTCTTTTAGTAATAGGGCCGCGTACAAATAATACGATACGTCCCGCCTACACAGATATCTTACTGTGATAAAACTCAGAAAAAAAAAACACTTTTTTCGCTTGAATGTATTTCCTAACCATTACTTATTCCCGATGGGATAAAACTGGGATGGGTTTACGGGGGTAACAAATTAATCTACTGAAAAAATACAGATATCAAAGAGGGTAAAATCAGTTATCCTCATGGGTCACAAGAGTAAGATTTAAAAAAAAAATTGCGAACGACTGATTTAAACGAAGTATTCGCCCGCAAAGTGTAACGAAATGACCACTCCACCGTACACTACACTAAAATTTGTGCGTATCGACCTAACATTATACACATCACACATCTCAAACCCACGACACTAAGGTACCAATACATACACCGAATAATACGCTAGTCATATAAATATACTCCTTTACTCTATATACTTATTGCTGTCTCTGTCACACAGATTAAACGAAGAGCTCGATATATCTCACTTACATTACTTAATTGTACTTCAAGGTTAATAACAGCAATATAAATAAACACCAACTCGAATGCTTGGTAACTTATTTGAATTATTACACTTTGGCTATCGAATCTGAACGTATGGCATATCAATATACATCTACATGGAAATAATCTGTACAGGTCCTCTATACGTGATCCACTGACGATACATACGTAACACTACAATACTACACATCTGTGTGTATGCTAAACATTTAAATACTAAAGTAAACAGTAATCAATGGTTCAACACATAGCGTAATTCGTTTTAAACAATTTCTATATTAATTTATTGCTTTTTAGGGTTTCATATCGCGGAAGACATGCTCGAAGCCTTTCGTGAGGCCTGGTCGCGTTTCCCATCCTGAGACTACTAAACTTCGTGGGTTGTATTTCAGTAAAATTACATAAAAAATATAGCAATGGATTCTTACCACATAAATAGAGAAAATAACAATTTTTTGAACGTTTTACACAGGTCATATTCTGTTCTTTCTCTATTCATGTGTTCTTACATAATACGGCCATCGCAACAATGAATTAAAATCTTGCAGCGTTTGGCCCTTGGGTTGTATAAATAATGGTCAATATAATTTGCTTGGAATCAACTTATATACATATAAATGTGTATAATTAACTATATTTTTTATTACACCTTAAGTTGCTTGGGAAAAATAGTATAAGAAATGTTGTATAGGATTTAAGTACATAGTTAAAATTATTTTTAAACTAACACATTGCTATAGGATTATATGGTTATTAGAATAAATAACATAAGACAACAGTCCAAGTTATTTATAAAAATATAGGCCCAAAACATACACCCAGACAATTAAATTAGGAATATAATTATCTTTAAATGGATATTAAGATCGAGTAGCTTGTAGAGGACCGAGATATACCACAATAAAGTATAAACCGTGCTTTTTAAACCGTCTTACTCCCTTATCGAGGGCATTATACTGATGATAACAAACATTTTTCCCCAAGGAACATAGGGTAAAATCTCAAAAAAATGCCTCCCACTACATTTTTTTTTATTGCGAATAATAGGCAGACGAGCCTGCGGCCCATCTGATGGTAAATGGTAACCGCCGCTCATAGACATCAACTAATGCCGGAACACAGTCATGCCGCTGCCTACCGTGAAATTTGCACAAATCAGCTGATTACTTTTGTATGGGAAGGTGATATTTTTTTCTGATATAAGACCCTATGTTCCTAGGGAGAAAATGTTTGTTTTCATTAGTATAATGCTCTCGATAAGGGAAGTAAGACGGTTAAAAAAGCACGGTGTATAAAGGTTATTAAATGCATTAAAAAGCAATGTTGTTTCGTCTGCCTAGGTCAATAGTCTGTAAGCATTAACCAACACAAGTGCAGTATCTACTACAAAAATGTTCATATTAATTAGAGAAGCCATTCAGGCCCCTATGAGCATTTTTACATATCATGTTATGTTCTAAATATGCGGGCAGAAACGAATACTATTGGTGCCTATCGCAAATGATAAACCCATTTCACCATCAATGGATACTTCGCACGTAAATATACGTTGTTTTTTTTTATTATAACAAGCCTAAAACATTATCAGCAGTTGTACTATCGTAGATAGTACACTAATGTTGGCAATTAAAATACACATTGTATGATAAAATATTTACGAAACTTCTGCACCGCGTTTGGATTAAATAGACATAACATAGTAAATTCAAAACATCAATTTGAGGTAGAAGAAGGAAGGATCTGCCATTCTAATATGGCTCAACTTAAGTTTTACACTAGTTTAAAAATATTGGACTCACATGCCAACTTTTATAAATTCTTTACGTTTATGGTTGCCGAAAGATATCTGAAATACCGAAAAAAAAATATTTTTTACTTTTGTTAATCTTTAATATGTGATTTAATTTTAGTCGTCGTTAACGACAATCACACGGAAATTAAACCCTGTTAATTATTCATCATTGTCAAAAGTGTTTCACTCTAGTGAACTGTCATGTAATCTTGCAAGATTAATGAAGTGCATTACCTACTTTTTATCAGAAAGTTGTTTTTTGTTTCAATTCCACTGATAAAGTTTTAAAATGTTGCGGCGACTTTGTAGTCTAAGAATAGGTAATATGTATATAGAAAGACACAGTGTTATAGTTCTTTCGGCTAATTTAGATTTCCCAACATAGCAAGGACGCAGAGAGCAGGCGACGATGGAGCGAGACTGCGTGTCTAAGCTTCCACGCCGAGTTCATTTCATACGTAGATGTAGATAAACGAGACAATAAGGATATTGACTTGACACCATTCGAAAAAAAAAGTCAAGTAAGTAATACGTCAAACTCGGTTTTTTTTTCATGGTTAATAATTACGTTTTTTTTTTAATATTCTGTAATAAAGGTTTAATTTAGTTTCGACTTTGAAGAAAGAATAATGTTGTAGATTTATCGCAACTTTAGGACAACAATGACGCAAGTACAAAGATCACTGATTTTGTTTTACTAACAAACTCTTTTAGAATTTGATATTGATACAGAAGTCAATATTATTGTTATACTTTACAACATAAGATGTTGTTCAACCAATCAAACAGATTTACATTTCCTAACGTAGGCCTCCCTAAAGAACGCCAACCGGGTTTTGAGCAGTCTGTATCCAGCTTATATCATTGTAATTCTAAAGCTGTTATCCAAATAGGGTATTTGACTAAGCTCGAGATTTTACAAAATATAAATATTTTATCAAAATATAGGTAAATATGTGCGAATAGCAAAAATTCTCAATTAAAAATATAACGTCTAGCCGGTTTTATGGTCATTCAAAGATTCATGGGCAAGTCCATTTTCAAAGTATGAAATTTTTTTAAAATAATTATACCATTGAAAAACCCATATAATTTACACCAACTATTATAATGGAACCATTGACATAAACGAAACATTTGATATAGCTACCATACAAAATTGAAATGAAATGCATACAAAATACTGTCGTGTGACGTCACATCTCTGTAGCCATTTGTATGGAGCGTTTTGGGTTTGCCCAAAATAATGTGATTTTAAAGTTATGATATCTCAGGTAGTTTAAATGAGAATCAAGTAATTCTTTCAACGATGTTTTTATCATTGAGAGGTCTTTTGATTACACAAATGAAAAAAAAAATAGTCAAATACCGTATTCTAATAAAAACACAGTTTAGATCGCTGAGCCATTGGAGTATGAAATTTGGACTCCTTTTTCCGCACTTAGACTCTCTTTCGGTCTGTTGTGTAGTAAGTATCATGTCAATATCCCTATTGTGAAACCTTACGCGTCCTGCACGTGGGCGTGTCGGGCGTGGCTGTGGCGCTAGGGCGAGGCGTGGTGGCGGCGCCGGCGCCGGAACACGAGCGCGAAGATGCTGCGCAGGCGCCGCCAGCGCCGCCGCCCGCCGCCCGTCGAGATGCCCGTGCCCATCAGCGACGACTGCCGACAATCACACGCACAACCTTAAACAATGCTTTTGGGGCTGCTGTAGCGCAGTGTGTCAGGCATGTTCGCCGATAATATCAAAATAAAAATCCAGTGGATACCTTCACATATTGGATAGGGTATTTGACTAAGCTCGAGATTTTACAAAATATAAATATTTTATCAAAATATAGGTAAATATGTGCGAATAGCAAAAATTCTCAATTAAAAATATAACGTCTAGCCGGTTTTATGGTCATTCAAAGATTCATGGGCAAGTCCATTTTCAAAGTATGAAATTTTTTAAAAATAATTATACCATTGAAAAACCCATATAATTTACACCAACTATTATAATGGAACCATTGACATAAACGAAACATTTGATATAGCTACCATACAAAATTGAAATGAAATGCATACAAAATACTGTCGTGTGACGTCACATCTCTGTAGCCATTTGTATGGAGCGTTTTGGGTTTGCCCAAAATAATGTGATTTTAAAGTTATGATATCTCAGGTAGTTTAAATGAGAATCAAGTAATTCTTTCAACGATGTTTTTATCATTGAGAGGTCTTTTGATTACACAAATGAAAAAAAAATAGTCAAATACCGTATTCTAATAAAAACACAGTTTAGATCGCTGAGCCATTGGAGTATGAAATTTGGACTCCTTTTTCCGCACTTAGACTCTCTTTCGGTCTGTTGTGTAGTAAGTATCATGTCAATATCCCTATTGTGAAACCTTACGCGTCCTGCACGTGGGCGTGTCGGGCGTGGCTGTGGCGCTAGGGCGAGGCGTGGTGGCGGCGCCGGCGCCGGAACACGAGCGCGAAGATGCTGCGCAGGCGCCGCCAGCGCCGCCGCCCGCCGCCCGTCGAGATGCCCGTGCCCATCAGCGACGACTGCCGACAATCACACGCACAACCTTAAACAATGCTTTTGGGGCTGCCTGTAGCGCAGTGTGTCAGGCATGTTCGCCGATAATATCAAAATAAAAATCCAGTGGATACCTTCACATATTGGATAGGGTATTTGACTAAGCTCGAGATTTTACAAAATATAAATATTTTATCAAAATATAGGTAAATATGTGCGAATAGCAAAAATTCTCAATTAAAAATATAACGTCTAGCCGGTTTTATGGTCATTCAAAGATTCATGGGCAAGTCCATTTTCAAAGTATGAAATTTATTAAAAATAATTATACCATTGAAAAACCCATATAATTTACACCAACTATTATAATGGAACCATTGACATAAACGAAACATTTGACATAGCTACCATACAAAATTCAAATGAAATGCATACAAAATACTGTCGTGTGACGTCACATCTCTGTAGCCATTTGTATGGAGCGTTTTGGGTTTGCCCAAAATAATGTGATTTTAAAGTTATGATATCTCAGGTAGTTTAAATGAGAATCAAGTAATTCTTTCAACGATGTTTTTATCATTGAGAGGTCTTTTGATTACACAAATGAAAAAAAAATAGTCAAATACCGTATTGTCTGGTAATGAGGAGGCCGATCGTTTGGCAAGGTTAGCAGCCATCGAGGGTGTAAATGTCGCTGTAATCCCATATCATGCTGAAACATTACCAAAATATAAAGCCAAAGTCTATAGCATCTGGAAAGAGTATTTTGACGAACGTTCTCGAGAGAAAGGTGTGTGGTATAAGACTATACAATGTCGACCTCCTCAGACACCATGGTTTGTAGAATCCAGTATGACACGTAAATATATTGTTATTGCGCTGAGGCTAAGATCTGGACACATGTCACTTAATAAATTTGGACATTTAATGCGAAAAGTTGATACGCCTAACTGCGATACATGTGGACGTGTTGAAGATGTCCATCATTTATTGATAGAATGCTCTCGGTACCAGCAAAAGAGACAGGATCTGGTAGCAAAAATAGAATTGAACTTTTCTGATATTGGCATGTTCCACCAGATCTTGGCCGATCCAACGTCAGATCGTGCAAGGTTTCTGCTGGATTTTGCAATAGACTGCATCAAAACAAGAGGCTGAGAAGCCACTTGTCTCATTTATACTAGTTATTAATTGTTATTGAATACTACTTGTAAACTAATGTATTGCCCTATAGGACTGACATGTCCTTTTGTATAAAAGTCCTTAAATAAAGAAAAAAAAAATGTTCGCCGAGGCACGTACAGTTCTACCAATTTTATAAGTTACACCAATGTACCTGCGCAGAAGTCTTATTTTATTCTCTAAACAGCGATATACATTATGTTAGCACGTAATGTATATGGCTTGTAAAGGCTCAGTTTCTGTGGTTGATATTGATAACACATATACTCGATATACCGCATTACATACAGATAGTTCCCACATCTCACATTGACTAACATACTGAATTACAATAGGGAGATTGCCACACTGTTGGAATAAAATACGGTATATGACTATTTTATTTTTAATTTTAGCAATCAAAAGACCTCTCAATGATAGAAACATTGTTGAAAGAATCACTTGATTCTCATTTAAACTACCTGAGTTTTCTCAACTTTAAAATCACATTATTTTGGGCAAACCCAAAACGCTACACTACTACTAACGGCTAGATGTTATATTTTTAATTGAAAATTTTTGCCATTTGCACAAATTGACCTATATTTTGATAAAATATTTATATTTTGTAAAATTTTGAGCTTAGTCATATACCCTATTTAATACTTTTTAGAGACATAGGAGGTACACATTGGACTTTCTGAAAAATAATATCCCCCAACCGATTACGGCTACGGCGGTCAAACTCAACGATCAGCCACGTACGCAAGATATATTATAGTGCTCAAGTGTGTGCGCAAACACAAGTGCACTCTCTATTCCCTTAAGCTCATATTCCCTGGGACTCTAGCGTGCAGCGTGACATTAAGCAGCGCCTGCGCTGTGTTTCGCCGTATGAGTGAGTGTAATGGAGTCCCAATCGGGAATGTGATAGTCATGGCAGCGCACTTTTGAGTGAATCCACTGGTGTGCCGGGTGTCCATGGGAGGCGGTAATCTTACCACCCGATCATCCATTTGCTCGACAGCCAAATATCACAAAAAAAAAGAAAACTTTGGCATAAGCCAAACGAAGCCGCAGGTAAAAGCTAGCCGCGGTTTCGTTCGCGTTAGAAAAAGACAAAAAGTAGCCTATCCCACTCTCCACCACTTAAAATATCTCGTCAGTCCGTAGCTTCGTTTTGTTGTGAAAGACGGACAGACAGACAGACACACACTTTTACACATATAATATTCAGTATGGATGATATTGATAGAATACAGAAGAGTTAACCTGTCTCTGTCTCTCTAGGCGGCGTATTTCGCGGACCAGCGCGTGGAACGCGTCATCGACGAAGTGCCTCAGCGCGGCCGAAGTCTCGAAGAACGGGCACCCCAGCTGAGTGGCCAGGGCTTTGCCTTCTTCTGTGCTTACCTGGATACAAAGGAAAAAATATATTTTACATTTATTGGTCTAGGTATAGGTAGCTAAGTAGATAAGAATTCGAATCAGATTTTTTTTTTTTGGTTACTAGGCTAACGCTTAACCACAATCGCACCTGATGGAAATCGACGATGAGGTCTATGATGATACACGTGTAGGATTGGTGATCGGTAGCTGCATGATATGGAACGTGTAAGAGATCGATATTTGAATTATACAATAACGTGCGAGAGTGAGATGAACGACGAATGGCCGACAACTGTGAAAGGCGTAAAGATGTAGTAAAGACGATTATATTATAGAAACTCTTATTCCCGAAAACTGGGTATATTATTTGTTCTGTCCCACACGCGTTTGCCTAAAAGATGCCTGTTCACTCTTGCCTTAAAGATGATTCGATAATGAGGATTAGAATTTCTAATCCAAGCATACATCTCTTTTTCAAATCTATGTGCGTATTTCTACCTACATTAGCTGCATTATTTACCATTACCATTAGAGGGAAAACATCGTGAGGAAACCAGTACGTTTCGTATAATCTCTGAATGCGTAACCATGATTCCACCTTGTAGGAGGCCTGCCACGGCTGAGACTTCCTGTACGTGGCCTCCAATCGAGGACCTTTCCGCCCCAACGGCCGTCTGTGTCCGTACGGCACAGGACCGATCTGTGTGGAGAACATTTGGGGAGGCCTATGTCCAGCAGTGGACGTCTATTGGCTAAAATTATGATGATGATGATGAACCATGATTCAGTTGGTCTGGTTCCCGTGTAAAAGGAAGGTGTGTAAGGGGTTGCGAAGGTCAGACGGCAGTCGCTTCAATGCAATTACTAGACTCTCTAAATCCTGAATCATGGTCTTAGCGTACTGTGGGCTTCAAAGCGACAGCTTTGAGGCCCAGGGTGCGATGCCAGAGTAGGTCTTAGAACTAACTTGGAGCAGAGTAAAGCGCGAAACTCAAGACCGCATGGAATGGTGACGCACTGTGGACGCCCTCTGCTCCATTAGGGGCATAAGACATTAAGTCATATATATCGGGGACCAGGACCACTTGCGCAGCCGTCGCTTTAAAGTGCAACCTTCTAGCCACTAGGCCTGCGCCTGATTCCTCTTCAGTTGTGAAACTGGTGTCCCATCGAAATATGAGGGAACAGAGAGTGCACTTACGTCTCAAACTTGTGCACTATAATATATGCTGTATGTTGATCGCTGAGATCGGCTGCCAAATCGGTCAGAGGATATTACATGATTCAGTCTAATATGCTTCAAGTGGCAATGGACAGGGCACATAGCGAGGAGAACAGACGGCTGTTGGGGCGGAGAGGTCCTCGAGTGGAGGCGACGAACAGGAAGTCGCAGCCGTCTCAAGCCCCCCACAAGGTGGACCGACGATCTGGTGACGGTTGCGGGCATTCATTGGATGCGAGCGGCAAAGGATCGATCTCTGTGGAGATCATAATGTCCAGCAGTGGATGTCTATTGGCTGAAATAATTATGAGTCTAATATAACTTACTTGTCTAAACCGTGGTGCTAGATCCAGCTTATTCCCCACAAGGACCAGCGGCAGCCTCTCGGTGGGGCGCGCCTGCGCCAGTAGCCGACGGTACTCGGCCGCCGCCCGGAACGAGCGCCGGTCCGTCACCGAGTAGCACAACACGAAACCTTCGCCGCACCGCATGTACTGTTCCCGCATGGCTGTGAACTCCACCTGTCGCACAGAAAACAGTTATTGTGGCGTGTAGCAACGGTTACGGTGTTTCGCCAGGTGAGAGTACTGGAGGCCCATTAGGGGTGAATGGGAAAAGGTTGACAGCGAAATTGTCTCTACTGGTGTTTTATTGGTGGTGGCACTTTTAAGGGTGCGCCCACCGGCGTGACGCAGCACTGTGCTGTGTTTGGCTGCGCGAGTGAGGGTATCGAAGGCCCAATCCGGGGGAAGAGGGTTTTAAAGGTTGGCAGCACACTTGTGACTCTACTGGTGTCGCGGATGTCCATGGGCGGCGGCAATCGCTTACCATCATCCAGTGATCCGTCTGCTAATCTGCCACCTATGACATAAAAGAGAAAAACTAAAAAAACTTATTTAGAATCTTTATGAAACACTTTTAAGGATGTTATAAAATGTAAGTTTCATATGCAGCAGTTCTCAACAAAATTGAGAAATTATTTAAAAAAAAAATTACATTATTATAATAGGGTATATGACTAAGCTCAAGATTTTAGAAAATATAAATATTTTATCAAAATATAGGTAAATATGTGCCAATAGCAAAAATTCTCAATTAAAAATATAACGTCTAGCCGGTTTTATGGTCATTCAAAGATTCATGGGCAAGTCCATTTTAAAAGTATGAAATTATTAACAAATAATTATACCATTGAATAATCCATACAATTTGCACCAACTATTATAATAGAACCATTGACATAAACGAAACATTTGATATAGCTACCATACAAAATTCAAATGAAATGCATACAAAATACTGTCGTGTGACGTCACATCTTAGTAGCCATTTGTATGAAGCGTTTTGGGTTTGCCCAAAATAATGTGATTTGAAAGTTGTGATATCTCAGGTAGTTTAAATGAGAATCAAGTGATTCTTTCAACGATGTTTCTATCATTGAGAGGTCTTTTGATTGCAAAAATAAAAAAAAAATAGTCATATACCGTATTAATTGAATACCGGTGATTAATTCATAATCAGGTAAACCATTCTAAAAAACTATCAATGACAAAAATACTAAATGAAAAACTTTATTACCTGGCCTGCTGTATCCAATATGTCTAACAAAGCTGGCTCTCCGTCAATCACTGCTTGTTGCTGATAAGAGTCCTCTGCAACCAACAAGCGGTTTTCAACATCTTCAAACATCAACTTCTTATAAATATTAGGAACTAATAGGTACTATAGAACACATATTCTAATCACAATAGGATCTTGCCATTCTGCTTCTCTGGTGCATGTGGTATACCAGATACAATAGGATTCCTTTTAAAATTAAGTGGAAGATTTCATGTTATTTAATACAAACTTTTTTTAGAAAAACTTTTCATAATACTTGTTTATTTTAAGAAGAATTTTTGATTCAAAATATCTGTATTCAATTTAAATCCATACAGAACATTTATGAAACATAACTTATACATATCTCTCGTCTAAATGTCTTAAAAATCTAAATTTCCCCCTCTATAGTTGGGGAGGAATGGAAAGGGGTCCAGTTTTACCCTATCCATATTAGTGCTCAACCTTAGGTTTTGTTCAAAATTCCCTTTGTGCACATGCCCCTTAATTTCCCCGCCACTAGAAAAACAAAATTGCCAGTACCTAGGTCTGGAAATTAGCACTTAAATCGAACTCATCATTTCAATATCCTCAACTTCGTAGTCTTACTTTAAATAATATTTGGCAAACAGATGAGTCTAACAACAAGTATTTTGGAAAAGGTGTATGTATGTACAGTGGCAGATACTGAGACTTGTAAGTAAACATAAACATAGGCTGTTAACACCATATGTTATAAACACCAATTGTTACAAGAAATAAGAAACTAAAGGTAACAGCTGTGCAAATACCAATGGTGGGGTCATGGTAGTCCAAGAAGCTGTGACTGACGAACTGCAGCGTGACCGCGGACTTGCCGACGCCGCCGTCGCCCAGCACCACGATTTTGTAGACGCGGAGGCCGCGCGACGTGCCCGCAGCCTCGCCCGCCATACCGCCGCATGCCGCCGCCTCCGAGCCAGAGTCTCGCCCGCGCCCGCCCTCACTCGCCCACCGCCATCGCCCACCACACACCACTAACACCACTTTGCCAGATTTAGAGAACAAGGCACACAAATAACAACACTTCTCATTTATCGACGCGCATTTTGTTAATATACAACAACAAATAAATTATCTTCAATAAAAAATCGACAGCTGATTGAAGGCAATTGACATTTTGATTTTTTGTTTTGCTATGTTGGCTGAGAGAAAGGAGTACTCAAGGAATGCATTCAAATAATTTAAAATTCTTACCAATTTCAAGGTTAGCGGCATTATACATTTTGATTCCTAAGTAATTCAAAGATGCTGTGCTTTTAAGTTGTTTCCTTTAAAATTCAATGAAGGGTTCAATGCAGATTTTCTGGCTCAAAACTATTTAGCAAGTTTTGAATTTATATACAAAACATTTATTTGCAGTAGGAACGCGTAGGTAAATTTCTTAAAGGTGGTAGTCCTTACTAATGTCAACAATTTTTTTGACATTTCGAAAACAATCAATCGTCCTCGTCCTGCATTTTTATTTACCATTTTTTCTAATTACTTGTAAATAGTTTTCAATATGGCCCATATACAATTTGTAGATGATTTAGTACGTGAATACTTACTGTACAGAGGGTTTAACTCTACAGTGAAAGCATTTGACACAGATTTAAAGGCGGATAAAGACAAAGGTTTTAGAGTGGACAAGATAATTGAACAGATTTTACATTATATCAACGTTTCTGATCTAAATGGCTTAAAAGAATATTGGTCTCATCTCGATAGCTTAGTTTTTTCTAAATTGGAGATACACGTGCAGCCTGGTTAGTCCATAACTTCCATTGTACCAAGACACCTGTTTTGATTCCTGTTTCGAGCAATATAGTGTTTAAAAGCTTTAAGTAATAAAACGGTTATCATTTACAGCTGTGCGAAAGTTGGAATATAGTTTATATAAGTTATACTTGGTGGTAGCAGCACAAAGTACAGGAGGCGTTCGGAACGAGAAAGTTGCAGAATTCCTTGCTAAAATGATGCCAGAACTGCAAGGGCAGAACGAGTGGAGGGACTGGTTCAGTGAGTATAAAATTTACAAAAGTATCAGTATCAGGATTTTCAAGGAATTTTCATATTAATATAAACAGATCAGAGGCTAACAAATGTTTAAGTTTCACTGCTTTTGTAATCATTTTAATGTAAATTGATGTTCAATTTTTAGTTAGATATTTTACTTCACTGAAGAAACTGATTTCTTCAAAACATGCTGATTTCTTTAAAACTAGTATAATCTCATATGGCAGCATATGCAAGTATAATAATATTATTTCAAGAAATAATAACAATGAAATGCAATTTGTTTGTTATAAGTAATTTTAACTTGCAGTAGTTGCTTACCAACAGGCGAGCCGCCCGCTGGTACGCCACAAATATGCTATAAAAATTTTGATTTTGGTTTAAAATTGGTATGGGCTCTCCTTATGTTTACCATCAGGCAAAGGTGAGCCAATATACTGTGCCACTATAAATAATTAAAAATAAAATTTAATAGTTACCTATTTACTTGTTTTCAGTGTTACCTTATGTCCAAAAGCCAGAAGAGAACTCCTCATTCAGCCTATACTTCACACGTGCGTGGCAAGACAGCGTGCTGGTTTCCCTGCACAACCTGCTTGCAACTGTGTTCCAGTGCATGCCGCAGCCCACACTCACCAGCTACGAAAGTGACGCGGCCCTTGTCAAGAGGTTGCAGGATGAGTTGGCAGCTTTGAGGGGAAAGGTAAAAAGGGACAAAATTGATTAAGATTTTAGGTCCACCTATGGAAGTGATGCATATTGCTGGCTGACATACTTTTTAGGGTTAATCCCCAACTCAATACTCATGGCTGGACATGCTGTGCCCAAAATACACATTCAAGTGTGAGACATGCATGTGTATGTCTTACACTTGAATGTGTATTTTATAAAAAGGCGAAAATATGTGATTTCACAGTAAACCGGCGTGAAGTAGCACTGTGCTGTGTTTCACTGCGCAAGTGAGGGTACTAGCAGGGTTTGAAGTGATAATTATCATTGATAATTATCTTTGATAATTATCAAGATAAATATTGGTTGATAAATATCTTGATAAGTATAATCGAAAATATTTGCCATTTGTTATTCAGATACAGAAAACCCCCGTCCAGTTAACGCAGTTGAGGTTGATGAAGATGATATTCCACTCATCAATTTATTTTAATTAAATAAGTACAAGTATTATCGTTGTAAAAGTATTATATAATTAGTTGATTAACTGCTCGTATTTTGGTTTGCAAGTTATTATACACGAAATTATAAAAATAAAAAAATAAAAGTTGACCTTGATTGTAAAATGTCTCTAATTTATTTAAATCACTTGATTCTAACGTAAAATATTGATATGTAATATCAGTTAAAAAAGGATTACTAGGCTTATATCTGTTTGATAATTATCGGATAATTATCTGATAATTATCTTGATAATTATCTCGATAATTATCAATCTTGATAATTTCAAACCTTGCTAGAGACCCAATCCGGGGGAAAGGGGGTTTAAAGGTTGGCAGCACACATGTGACTCCACTGGTGTCGCGGGTGTCCATGGGCGGCGCCAGTCGCTTGATTGATAAACCTTGCAGTTGCTGCAATTCTTATTTTCTACTTGGGTTGGAGAGTAAAATTTATTATCAACTTTATTTGTTGTATCTATACATCTAAACTTGTTTTGCTCTATACTTGAGCTAATTTAAACACTATGATTTTGATTGATCTGTTGGCAGACACAACAGGGCAACGAGAAGACTTCGCCAATCGGACACCAATCCCGTCTCGCGCAGTACTCCGAGCACAGCACCCGCCTCAGCGGCCCCCTTCCCCTCGTCGACGACTTTTGCGCCGTGCCCTCGGAACAGCTAGAGAGCGGCGCGAGAGAAGCCAAAGGTGATTTTGTAATTTTTTAAAGTACCTCATTTTTGTGGAATGGTTCAGCTGTAATATTTCCTGAATGTTTTGATTGAATGAATTTTACGAGACAAGCTTACTCTTCTTAATGATAAAGGTAGATATTTCTTAATCTGATTCTCAATTCAATTTTTGTTTTATTTTATTAAATAAATAGTTCACAACGTCACATACAAGCTCGAGTAATAATAATAACAGCCTTGGTTTGACGAGTTAAGCGCCCTTCACAAAAGATACCAGCAGAATACCAGCCCCATGGGTATTTCTAGCTGTCTATACTTAACAAATTATTTCTTATTATTATAGGCCTTCGAGGACTCCTGCGGCAGATGGGAGGCAGCCCCGTCATGGGGCGGCGGAGCGGCCGCTCGCAAAGCCAAAACTGATAGTAAATGTAGTTAGGTTAAGTTAAATAATTTTGTAAATATTTGCATTCCAGAAAGTGTTAAATGATCTGTTTAATAGTTGTTTTAAAGTAAAATCGTGGTTTTATGCTGAGTTTTATTTAGCTTGATAAATTCACATAGGCCATACCCATCACCCATACTCATTAATCGAATTTAGCTTACAATGCATTGTACCTACATACCAGACTATTACCAAAACATATTTGTTCCAGTAAATATAATTTATTCCCGCTGTCCGCCCCCTTTTTTAAACGAGAAGGGGTGGACAACGGGATTTTTTAAATAGTCATTTCGATGTCCACCCAGGGTGGTCTAGCAGAGAGTAGACAGCAGGAATAAACGTAAATATTCGTATTAGTGCGACAAGCGACAATGTAACCCGTGCCCCATGTTCACCAGCGCTCAAACAACTGCTCCTATAGATCCTCTTACTGGTTTGTGCTACTTGCTAGTGTACTTTCTACCTTATTTCAAAAACATTTAGTGTTTATAGACCATATTAACCATGAAGAATGATAATGAGAAGATAATAAACAATGAAATTAAGTTTTTTTCTGACAGCCACATTTTGACACCAGCTGCCATTATCACCGCATGTTTACCTTCTTTTAGGATCAAAATTTTCACACTTCGTTTTACGAAAAGTGTTGATTTAGTCTCCAAATTCCTGTAGCAAAACAATCCACGATGAGTCACGCGTACGTCGCCGACGCAATGAACAAATCCACTCGCCGGATCCGGAAGTGGTACCAGGACAACCTGCTCACGGTGCTGCAGGCGAAGAAAGAGCGGCAAGTTCGCGAGGTGGACGCCTCCATAGCTCTCGCTCATGAACTTATACGGGTATTTTGCCTTTTTACCTTTTATTTGGAACCAAACCAAATAAGGGCGTAGGTACGCACAGCCACACTCCAAAGTATATCTACAAAGCTGACATTATTTTTCAATCGATTCTCACCTTAATGTCACACACGTTCGGTTCAATATCAATTGAGGAATTTTGACAAATTGTAATAAGTAACCTGATTTGTTTGTGGGTGTCTGTACCTACGCTGAAAAATTGGTGAGTGCACGTATAACTTGTTCTCTTATTGATCAATGGCACGCATGTGTCAGTAACGGAAGTAGGATCTACTAAATATTTGAATCCATTACATTTCTGTACAAGACCTGCTTATATTTCTTACCGCAAACTTAGGTACCTACAAAATTTTGGCCCGAGCCCGGGACCTCTTGCGCAGCCGTCGCTTTAAAGTGCGACCCACTAACTACTGCGCCACCGAGACAGTCAAGTCAAGTGTATTAATTAATAGGTATTGAACGAGCCAAGAGCAAATCCAATACCGGTGCCGATCCACCCGCTGGTGCCGGCGAAGGACGACGCAATGATGAAGCCCATCGAGCCGGAGGTGGAGCGCCTGCTGTACGGCACAGAAAAGGGTGCCGGGGAGGTCTACCTTAAAGCTAGGAACAAGAAAGCCCCAGAGGACAAGTCAGTATGATACTGTCCATATTTTAAACCAGAGTGGTGGTGGGACCATTTTAAAAAGGTGGTCTTGCCGTGAACCATTTGAATGCAATGCAGAATTGTTCCGCGTGCGGTGTGTTTGCTCGTTCTCAATTTATTATGAGATGCGAGTGTATCATTGGCACGTTATTATTTTTTCTTACTAACAATGGTTACAGACTTTCGTAGCAATAAAGCCCAATACGGTCCAATATCGCCTGTGGCTACTCGTTGTCCTAGGTGAGCGACGGGACGAGACACGTCTCGAGGTGACGTAATGAGATCGATGAAAACTTCACTTGACATTAGTACTCATGTCCAGGAGCCCAATTCTCGTGCTCGTGACATTTATTTTCATACGACATGTATCACCAAAACATAGTTTTTTTGTATGGTTTTCAGGTGATATCCGCCGTGTTTTCAAACTATCACGAGCACGAGAATTGGGCTCCATGTGTTTTTCTATATACGAATCGATAAGAATCCGGATTTTCCTAAAACCTCAACACCCACCCTCAGGTACTACTTTCGCGTAACAACGAGCTGGGACTACGGCTGGCAACAGAAGCAGTCGAGGCAGCGCGCGCGTGACGTCAACCGCGGCCGCTGCGCCATCCTGCGCGACACCTTCTACCGCAGGAACAACCTCGCGCCCGACCCCCGCCACTACTCGCAGCCGGCGGGCGGGGAGATATCTATTTGCAGCGAGTATTCTTGCAACTCCACGTAGAATGAATATAGTGAACCTTTTGGAAACTAAGAAAAATAATTTCTCAGATGGAAGAAAAAGTATAGATCTGTCTGTTCAACCGCGGCCGCTACGCCATCTTGCGCGATACCTACCGCAAGAGCAACCTCACGTCCGACCCGCGGCACTACTCGCAGCCGGCGGGCGGGGAGATATCTATTTGCAGCGAGTATTCTTGCAACTCCACCTAGAACGATACTGAACCTATTGGAAAAGAAGCAAAATAAATAATTTCCCAGATGAAAGAAAAAATATAGATTTGTCTGTTCAACCGAGCGGCCAATACGCCATCTTGTGCGACACCTACCGCAAGAACAACCTCGCGTCCGACCCGCGCCACTAATCGCAGCCCGCGGGTGGGGAGACATCTATTTGCATCGAGTATTCTTGCAACTCCACGTAGAAATAGTGAACCTTTGTGAAGTTTTGGAAAGGATGAAAAATAATTTCTGAGATGAAAGAAAAAATATAGATCTGTCTGTTCAACCGCGGCCGCTACGCCATCTTGCGCAATACCTACCGCATGAACAACCTCGCGCCCGACCCGCGACACTACTCGCAGCCGGCGGGCGGGGAGATATCTATTTGCAGCGAGTATTCTTGCAACTCCACCTAGAACGATACTGAACCTATTGGAAAAGAAGAAAAATAAATAATTTCCCAGATGAAAGAAAAATATAGATTTGTCTGTTCAACCGCGCGGCCAATACGCCATCTTGTGCGACACCTACCGCAAGAACAACCTCGCGTCCGACCCGCGCCACTAATCGCAGCCCGCGGGTGGGGAGATATCTATTTGCATCGAGTATTCTTGCAACTCCACGTAGAATGATTATAGTGAACCTTTTGGAAAGGAAGAAAAATAATTTCTGAGATGAAAGAAAAAATATAGATCTGTCTGTTCAACCGCGGCCGCTACGCCATCTTGCGCAATACCTACCGCATGAACAACCTCGAGCCCGACCCGCGCCACTATTCGCAGCCCGCGGGCGAGGAGATACCTATCTATACCTATAGCAGCGAGTATTCTTGCCACTCCACATAGAATGATTATAGTGAACCTTTTGGAAAAGAAGGAAAATCAATAATTTCCCAGATAAAAGAAAAAATATAGATTTGTCTGTTCAACCGCGTCTTATACGCCATCTTGCGCGACACCTATCGCAAAAACACTCAACCACCGAACCTACTTGCAGCTTGCCGACAGGGATCTGTCTCTAGCGTGAAACTGTAGCGTCATTGCAACTTCACGTAAAACGATGATAAAATGGACTATTTTAAGTGATGAGAGGAAAAAATGTTAATCGCGACCGCTGCGCCATCTTGTGTGACACATTCTACCGCAAGAGCAACCTAGCGTCCGACCCGCGCCATTACTCGCCGCCTGCGGGCGGGGAGATATCTATTTGCAGAGTGTATTTTTGCAACCCCACGTAGAATGATTATAGTGTACCTTTTGGAAAAGAAGAAAAATAAATAATTTCCCAGATGAAAGAAAAAATATATATTTTTAATCTATCTTGGAGTGAAATCAATGTATATGATGTTGTGAAATATTTATTTATTATTATTATTATATTTGTCTGTTCAACCGCGGCTTATACGCTATCTTGCGCGACACCTAACGCAAGAACACTCTCTCTCAACCACCGAATCTACTTGCAGCTCGCCAGCAGGGATCTGAAGCGTGATTGCAATTCACGTAAATCGGCGATAAAGAGACTATTCGAAATGATAAACTACTACGTCATCTTCGCACTTGGTGCGGTTCGGGTTTCGGGGTAAACTCTTTACCCGGGCTGCATCTCGCGCCATATCTAGGCGCGGTGTTTTCGCTCCTCTGGGAGAGGAGGCCTCCCGACATTGCGCTGTTAGGGCGGTCTTCGACCCCTTTTGGGGCCTGCCTGCGACTCTAACGCGCTAATCTGTCAGGGAGGGGGGAAAGGGGTAGTCGCTGTGTTCAGTCTCGAGGGAGATGTACTCAGCGAGTTCTTTTGCTGTAGATTATTTTATTTTTTTTGGGTGCAGTTTTTTTTTTTTTAATTATTTCTGGTGTAGTTTGTACATCTCCCTCAGTCGGTCTCTCAGCCCGTCAAGCCATTGCTGGCCGTCGTCTTCCGTTTCCTGCTGGGCCGGCAGGATTCGGAGTCGTGGTCGGGGGCAAGGGCGAGGGCGGGGGATGCGGGGGTGTAGGGGCCTGAGGTGGGGTAGGGGGGCCTGTAGTGTGCCGTTGTATGCCAAGTATGTGTGGTGGCAGTGATGGTAACGGTGATAGAGGTGGTAGGTGTCGTGGAGGCGGTGAGCCGCCGTCTAGTGGAGGTGGGGTCAGCGGAGCTTGCAGTTCATCTCCCTCGTCGTCGCTAGGGAGTAGTAGCGCTCGCGACGTGTGTTTGAATGCGCCCTTATGGGCGGCTTTACGTCGCTGGAGGGGAGCGAAATCCTGGAGGTGCCTGTGGGGGCCGTTGTCGGCCCGGTCGAACATGCGACGCGTTAGCCTTACCACAAACTCCTCCAGGGATGGCATCTCCAGGTCCGCGGCTATGGTCGCGTTGCGAACGTAGCGCCCCGCTCCTGTAACGACGCGGAGGGAGATGTTCTGCTGTGCCTGCAGTCGGTTCCGCTGTTGTGTACTGCACAGGTTGTACCAAGCTGGGGTGGCGTATGTCAACCTTGTACGTATGTACGTTTTGTATATACGTACTTTGGTTGCTAGAGGCAGCGCGGGTGATGTTAACGAAATGATAAAGGAAAAAATAGTTAATCGCGACCGCTGCGCCATCTTGTGTGACACATTCTACCGCAAGAACATGTACCACGCGCCTGACCCGCACCACTAGTCGCAGCCCGCGGGCGGGGAGACATGTTGTCTGCAGCGAGTATTCTTGCAACTTCACGTAGAACGATACTGAACCTATTGGAAAAGAAGAAAAATAAAGAATTGCCCAGATGAAAGAAAAAATTAAGATTTTCTCTTTTCAACCGCGGACGCTGAGCCATCCTGCGCGACACCTACCGCAAGAACAACCTCGCGCCCGACCAACGCAACTACGCGCAGCCTGCCAGCTTGGTGCCTATCTCAAGCATTCTTACTTCGCGTAAGACGATGATAGATAATGAAACTACTGAAAAAGATTTGTGATAGATAAAACAAATAATTGCCAATAAATGAAAAGAGTAACAACATAAAATAATCTACCGAATAGGTACCAAGGTCCCTCTTAAAAATCAGGCATCTGTCTCTTGAATACCTAGACTTTCCTGGAAGACTGTCGACGTAAAGTCCATCTCAAAATAAAAGATGCATGTAAAATGTTTATCGTAAACGTATGTCTGCGATAAACTCAGAATAGTCAAATAGCAAGTTGATGAAATTTTGTTTGGAAAGTAAAGGTTTCCAAACAACATCAAATATAACTCACCTACAGAATAAAGCCTATAACATATAACGACGATGATGTGGCAATACCTCCTATCTAACAAATTAACTGACATTAATAATCAACCTTAACACCAATGACATAAGGAAGTAATTTTCTTGAAAAATCTTGTTAGATAGGAGGTATTGGCGCATCATCGTCGATAAGTGTTTTGGTACTAAAAAAATTAAAGACATGTTATAGCAAAAAACATATACTTTATAATTTTATTATTTACAATAGTTCAACTTTTATTTACATATTAACAACAGCAAGTGTACCCCTAACCATAAGGCCACATCTAACTGTTTTCGTGGAAATTATTTAAAATAAAAATGTATACAGAACTATAACTGCTTCGATTTTGTCCGGTGCTTCAACAGATGAATGTCGGCTTACAGGGGAAGCAGGAATTTCCTAAACTACATATAAAAATAATATGAACATGGAAAGTTGTAACAATTGTTGCGACTTAAATTAACTCGATTCATCCATTGAAACACCCTAATCATAGTGTGATTGACAATTACTCAAATGCTACATTAAAATTAATTAACCAGCAACAACATTCGCACATTCCTAACAAGTTTCTACGAAAATAATTATAATTATAAAATTAATAATAAATATGAGACGTTTTTGTTCTTTCTCAAGTTCATATTTGACACATTATGTACAATTATTATCAGTCCTTATAATTCTGTGGAACATTACTAATCAAAATTCGTCTACCATTTATTGTATGTATTGTGCAAAATAAGACATTATTATGCTCTCTCTCCTTTGGCGCCATGTCTTACCTTACCATATCCTAAGCGAGTGCGACACGCGCACGTCGGGAAGGCGTCCTATACATATATACAGTTACGTAGACGGCAATGCAAGTAGCTATGTAGTGCATTACTGAACAAACTTGAGAATAAATATCCACATGCAACAGTTATTAAGATAAATTAAATTAAAATTCGAATTTAGATTGAAACCAATTTGTATGATTTTTTAAAGTGAACTGTGAATAACAAAAAATATTAACATTGCGCACAATTTTTTTTTCTATTTAACTAGTTGGAAGAAATATTGCTCTAATATGTGATGATGATGATCATTAAATGAGATCACTTATAAAGATAGTAAAAAAATAATATTTGAAAGCTTGCTTTACATTTTTTTTAATATTACAATTTTAATTAATAATTTTAAGCAAGCTGTAAGTAACAGACAGGCAGTACAAGTCAACTAAAAAGATTTCAATCATAAAATGTTTCCAAAACAGAAACGAATCTGTGAAGGAACTTAACCGAATTCACATTGTTCTGATACACTGATAACGTTACTGTACCGAATCCATGCAGAAAATTGTCAAGTAGCAGAATGAAATTAGATTTTTGGAATTGTATTTCAAATCGGAGCTGATCGGACATTATAAAATTGGTACTTAACAAGAAGTAATGACTGAATGAATGATAACTAAGACATGAATTAGTACACCTGTCATGGAATACCACAGAATAATGTGAACCCGGCGTTTTAAATTATATCTTATAATTTGATATTAAAGTAATGCAATCTGTAAACTATGCACAAATAAATAATAAATCAATGTATTTTTACTAAAATTAAACAGCTTATCTGAATAATGACTCGCTATGCCAGACGCTACCGGTCTGATATGATTTTATTGTCATAATATTCACTATAATCAACTAATCGACACCTCAAATCAACATGAATGGAAATGGAAGGGGTGCTTCATTACGTCGAATTGTTCACTCCTCACCCGGAAACGAGGGGACATAGCCAAGTCGAACTAAACGGTATCTTATTATAAATCATCAAATACTCATACATACAATTATTACGACAAATCAAACATTTTATCGTCACATTTAAGATCAATTTTAGTCTACGAAAATTTTGAATACTTAAAATTTGTAACCAAATAATACTATAGGAATAGGCTCACGCAGACGTGTCCCCCCGATTCATCATTAAAGGCAACCTTTGAAGTAACAATCATACACGATTCATACACAATTTACAAGTTTCCGATATTTCAGATCATGAAACACATTACAAAGTTACACCCACACTATCACTAGTCAATGTCAGTTAAGTCACTGGCGTGGAATATCACTTGTCTGGTAATGTCTTTTAGATTAGGCCAATAGCAGCGTATTGTACTTGTGCACTGGTGAGCTCCACTGTGGCTGCGATGTAAGTACTCCACACTAACGTATTAACTTACTGGCTACATGTTAAGGCTGCTTGTTCGGTTCCGTAGCGCCGTCATTTTATTTTCATTGTGATGAATTTAAGTCATTTAAATAAAAAAATATCGAATCGAATACCTAGGTCACGTACTTACACATGAGAAGTACAAGTTGCTTCAACTCATCATCATGGGTAAAATAGAGGGAAGGCGACGGAAGAAGGAAAAAATCGTGGCTGCGCAATAAAAGGGAGTGGACAGGTATAGTGGAACGGCTGTTTCGTCTAGCAATGAACAGAGGATTTTGGAAAGCTGACAGCCAACCTTCAGAACTGAAGAGGCACTCAAAGATGAAGAAATAAAAAATATTTTTGTAGGGCACCAGAAAAGTATTAGTGATTTTTGAAAACCTATTTTGTACATAATGCAAAAGTGGTGACTTTTAACAACAGTCACGATCTTGATATTCATATAGAGCTAATCTACACAAGATAGATCTTACAAATATTGAAATTACTTCCTTAAGTACACTACGAAGATATTTTATCTTTAGCTGCCGCACTCACAGAAGTCAAATTAACTTTAATTGGTACTTAAGAAAAAATATTGATACTTATTTCAATACGCATAAAGACTTTCCATAATTAAGTAAGTGAACATTTAGCTTAATTGATGTCTCTAAGTGCGGCAGTAAATGTCTCATATTCATCACAATAAAAAAAATCAAATGGCGCCATTACTTGACTGAGCCATAGCTCTTAGCAGACTATTACCCTCTATTTACAAATCATGAATTAAGGATAGTCCCGGAACAAAATTCATCCCCTTTTAGTACGGTAATAACTTTAGATCGCGATTTATAATAAGGTGGTTATAATCACACGATATTAATATAAAGGTGAGTCCAGACCTTTACACATTACTGAAATACGAGCGAGCAAACAATTCCTTTCGCGAAACTCGAGCAGCTTGGAACTTTGGAACTGTATCGGTAACCAGTAAACCTCGAAATACGTCTTCTACTTGTTAATTTTCGTAACAAGCCCAAAAAAAAACTCCCTGAACAAAATGACCGACGGAATTGCTTTGTATAACAACACGGACATATTTATAATAAAAATATATTCGGACAATAAGGTTTTCTAAACAACTGTATAATAATAATTTAAACGTTGTTTACCGATACACTCTGTAAAGTGGTTCGTGGTCACATCCACAGGTCTCGAAAAGTCCAAGTGATTTTTTTATGCACGAGCACTGGGTAAGCGTTCCTCGCGTGCGTACTGTATGTTAAGGTTTAGACACAGCTTAAGATTAGCGTTAATAAATCCGTCAAGTGGCGTATGGTGAAATTGCAAGGTATATAACTAAGAGACGTGCTGGCGCTTTAAACGGAATGAGAGAGATATATTACCCACCACAAGGCAGCTCCATATAGGTGCGATAAATAAATAAATCAACCCGCACGTTATGTTGTAGTGACGACTCAGAGCAGTTAATCAACTTTGGCTTTCCTTGACAGTGGTGAATTTTCAAGGAAATCCATTCTTCATAAACCGCGCGTAACCGGCTGAACCTATATGACGTGGTGGTAGTTTTCTTTCTTTATCACACTACTATTATAGGCCGCGTTCCGAGATACGCTCTGAGCGCTGTCAGCACTCACAACGCCAACAGCCGTTCAGATTTAGTTTTCGTGCTTAGAGCGTTGATAGCGATATTTCAATTCGTAACGATCTGTTGGCGCGCTAACAGCGATTACGACGTTTTTCAAACGGATAGTTCGCCAAAGATTAAATTATTATATTATTTTTGTCTGTCATATCTATTACTTAAGTAATTAAATTGCTTTTATAAAAGAAAAACGTTTATTTGAGGTAATAACACAACAAAACACTATTTTTGAATTGTCACTTTTGACAGCACTTACCTCTATATTCTATATTCTCTTTATTGTCTCTGAGCCTGAGCACTGTAATTGCAAGATGGCGCCGATAATGACGTCATGTATGACTTCAAGAAATCGTTTATGGACGCGCATACGTCAAAACGGAACGACTGTTAGCGCGCTCACAGCGCTTAGGGCGTATCTCGGAAAGCGGCCATAGAGATGCATTTATTAACATCCCTTGTAGCGAGTGAGATGTCACTGACAATAGCGCATGTTAACGCCAGCGCATCTTCTGGCTCCATGCATACTAAATAAACAACCAATGACGTGAAAGTACTCCTTCACGTCACGTTTGTAGATTGTATTTCTGTTATAGATAGATATACCATGTACGACACTATAAAATAGTAGGTAATATTGTAAACTCGATAGTTACGAGTAAGCCTTAGTGGTTTTTTAATTACTATCTTACCCAATGTTTATTGCTCGTGTAATTAATAAATAAATGAAAAAAAAAACGTCAATATTACACCGTCTAATGGATTTGTCATATGCATGAGCTTCATTAAATAAAAATATGTCGGATTACATAATCGCTGTTCTAACAAACGCCTAGCAGTAATTGCAAAAATTGAGAACAAAGATAGCAGTTATTGGCGAATCACTGTTAACTGTAGCAGTTATTTCACTTGATTACATCCTGTTACTATTTCCTGAACCAGAGTGGTAGTTAAAGTTCAGAACCTCAAGAATAAAAATTATTGTTCCATTTCAAAATTGAGCGGCATTCGTTGCTTTCCGTATAAAGGAGTTTAAGAAACATGTCCTTTTTCTTGTTAACACCTCCAATCTACTACCCTGGGTACATCTATGTAAAACAATGTCCACCTTATTAGAATACGCGATCTTAAGTTATTATCGTACTAAAGCTAATGCCATCCCGTTCCAAAACGAAAGTAAAAGGTGCTGGAACTAGTTTTGTTCCGGAACTATTCTTTGATCGTGTTTTGTAATAAGGGGGTGAGTGTGACTCAACTGCTTAGAATTAAAATTTTGTGTTTATATTGGAGTTCTGCAGCTAGAAGTAGAGTTAAGTAGCATGGTTCACTAGGAATATTTGTACATCGAAAGAGGCGGTCCATTCAGTTTCACTCACCATTAACATTATCAACTCTGACCATGGGTCGGTCAGCCCAGTGTCACCGTAGCGAGTCTCAGTCTAAATTTCGATCACTTCGTACACTAAAGTGTTTCTAAGTCCACCAGTAAGTTCTCACTTTCGCGTCGCCATTTTGCGCACGTTGCATGACGCACTGATAAGTCCCTTGCGCAGAAAATATGGCTCATTTACATTATCATTACATTTAGCAGTGAATATTTTACAATAAATTAACTTAAGATCGCTTTAAACAAACAATAGGTTTACAGCTGCAGCTTGTAAATAATAGACGTAATATTGAACACTACTTTTAAAGCAATGGGGGTCACCAAATGAAAGATCCGCTAGATGGCGTTAGGTAGATGCAATGTTGTTATTTTGACAAGTCACGTCAAAAAATTTGACAACATTGATCTTCTTTTTGATGAACCTCACATCTGCGTAACGCCATTTAGCGGATTATTCATTCGCGGTGGTTCTCATTGGTAAAATCAAATCTTTAATCAAGATAATGAGCCAACAATTGGTTAAGATTCAAAAATTAACGATACATGTAAATGAGCCAGATACCCGTCGTCGAAGATGTCACGAATATGGAGTGTGGTGCAGGAAACCTAGCCGTAGAACGTGACGCGACGCGGGAGGCTGGGACTCGATCCCTTCCCGTATTGGCAACTCGGGGCAGAGGTCTGACGAGCTCACTGCCGGAATCCGGACGACGGTATCCTGGAGTTGCTACATCTAATCAATCAGCGAGGCTGGGCCGCTAGGAGTATTAACGCAGTTGGGTCACTCTCCGTCTTATCCTCAGCCTAACACGTACCGGACGTACGTCGACGTACGAGACGACACGAGGGGCGACAGCCAGTCTCCGGGTTAACCTGCACCTGGTGGGTTCGTGGCCGTACTCTCCTAGGGCGCGGTAGGTACCAGATTCATCAGCCAGCCCCGCTCACCACAACTTCGAGTCACTTCTCGTTTCACCCTCAGTCGAAGACGTATTGTCCGCACGCAGACGACCCGAGCGGCGACAACTCAGCTTCTTGGCTTTATCTTCGCAGGCCCGTGTCTGCCTGCACCCGATGGCTGTCCCCCCTAATGTGTGGGGGGTGACAGATTCATCAGCAAGCCTCATCCGCGACAACTCCATTATTGATTCGCTCCCCGTGTCATCTTAAGACGTATCATCCATACGTGACGACCCGAGTTTTGATAACCAAGCTTCCGAACGTTGCCTTCACAGGCCTCTTGTCAACCTGCACCTGGTGGGATGGCTGTCTTCTCCTACTCCATGATTGAGTCGCTCCCCGTCTCATCCCAAGACGTATCATCCGAACGTGACGACCCGAGCAGCGACTATTAAGCTTAACTCCATGATTGAGTCGCTCCCCGTCTCATCCATACGTAACGACCCGTGTTCCGAAAACCAAGCGTCCGAACGTTGTCTTGACAGATCCTTGTCAACCTGCACCTGGTGGGATAGCTATCTCCATCTACTCCATGATTGGGTCGCTTCCCGTCTCATCCCTAAGACGTATCATCCGTACGTGACGACCCGAGTTGCGACAACGAAGCGTCCGAACGTTGTCTCCATGGCCCCTGTCAACCTGCATCTGGTGGGATGGCTGTCTCCTACTACCCCATGATTGAGTCGCTCCCCGTCTCTTCTTACGACGTATCATCCGTACGTGACGACCCAAGCAGCGACTATTAAGCTTAACTCCATGATTGAGTCGCTTCCCGTCTCATCCCTAAGACGTATCATCCGTACGTTACGACCCGAGTTGCGACAATCAAGCGTCCGAACGTTGTCTCCATGGCCCCTGTCAACCTGCATCTGGTGGGATGGCTGTCTCCTACTACCCCATGATTGAGTCGCTCCCCGTCTCTTCTTACGACGTATCATCCGTACGTTACGACCCGAGTTGCGAAAACCAAGCGTCCGAACGTTGTCTTCACAGGCCTCCTGTCAACCTGCACCTGGTGGGATAGCTATCTCCTCCTACTCCATGATTGAGTCGCTCCCCGTCTCGTCCTAAGACGTATCATCCGAACGTGACGACCCGAGCAGCGACTATTAAGCGTAACTCCATGATTGAGTCGCTCCCCGTCTCATCCATACGTAACGACCCGAGTTTCGAAAACCAAGCGTCCGAACGTTGTCTTGACAGGTCCTTGTCAACCTGCACCTGGTGGGATAGCTATCTCCTCCTACTCCATGATCGAGTCGCTCCCCGTCTCGTCCGGGCGTGAGGAGCTAAGCTGTAGAGTCGGGGCGCCTAGGGCGCTATGGGCGGCGCGGGCGCGGGCGCGGGCAGCGCGGGCGGCGCGCCCTGCGTCCAGTGCACGAGCGCGTGCTGCGGCAGCTGCGTGGCCTGGAAGTGGTCCTTCAGCAGCGCCTTCGAGAAGTTGCAGTGCATCTGGTACGCCTCGTTCTCGCGCTCCGTGTCGCCCGCCAGCCGGTACAGGTCTGACGACAAATAAACCAGTAAATGTCTTATTTACTCTATTAAATCTAAGCGCGTTACTTATTTAATTATAGTAGATTTATAGTTTTTTAAACAAATACGGAGCCGAAACGTGCACACTTACGGTACGGCTAGTCCACAAGTTAAAGGTCGCTCAGCGGGCTATGGAACGAGCAATGCTCGCCGTCTCTCTCCGAGATCGAATACGAAATGAGGTGATCCGGCAGAGAACCAAAGTCATCGACATTGCTCACCGAATTAGCAAGCTTAAGTGGCAGTGGGCTGGCCATATTAGCCGCAGAACCGACAACTGATGGGGTAAACGAGTTCTAGAGTGGCGACCGCGTCTTGGCAAACGTAACGTAGGACGCCCTCTGGCTAGGTGGGGGGACGATCTGCGCAGGATGGCTGGCAAGAGCTGGATGCGAGAAGCCATGGATAGATCACGGTGGCGAACAATTGGAGAGGCCTACGTCCAGCAGTGGACTGCGATAGGCTGACGATGAAACAAAATTCTACATTTTTTCTTTTTCACATGAACAGTCATTTTCTTTTTCTAAGTGGATGGTGACAAGTCAAAAAGCTCTTCAATCATCAAATGAACGAATGAGATGATGTCTTTCTTACATTCATTCGTGAGTGTGGACATCTTTCTGAATGATGATTGATAGTTAGCATAGACAACGTGACTAAATTTTTTTTCCAGAGGATTCAGAGCCATGTTTGTTAACTTCGTAGGCTAACAATTTCACCTAAACTCAGATTTCTTTTAGACTAAACTGACAGATCTCAATGTGTCATCCCCATACATTTTTCCTACTTATGACAGATTCAAAATGTCAAAATGTTGACATTTTCATCTGTCAGTTTAGTCCACATAATTAAAAATCAAAGTTTATAGGAAAGTTACCATTAGATTAAAAGATGCCTATTCACTTTTTCCTTGAAGATTTCTACATTATAGTAGTCAGAAAAAACAGACCTCAGCAAGGAATTCCATTCCTGAGCTATCCAAGTATCTTACAGATAACTCTAACTAAACATCTATCATTTAAACATTTGTGTGCATGAACATGTCTGTTTGTATTGGTCTGGGTGTTTTCTACGTATTATAAGTAAATATTTCCAAAAAAAAAAGTATTATATGTATATATTTGTAATCCCACTCTGATATCCGTAACACAGGTGCTTGAGCTACCTATCTCGGAGTCAGATCAACGTATGTTGTGAAATATTTATTTATAACTTTGACCATGGGAGAGCCAAGGCATGAATTGGCCGGCTCAACCGAAGTGATACCACGGCTTCACGAAAACCGGCGTGAATCAGCACTGTGCTGTTTCGCTGCGTGAGTAAGGGTACCGGAGGCCCAACCCGGGGGAAAAGGGGGTTTAAAGGTTGGCAGCGCACTTGTGACTCCACTGGCGTCGCGGGTGTCTATGGGCAGCGGCAATCGCTTACCATCTGCTCGTCTGCCACCTCTCAACTTAAAAAAAGAGACTCACCCTTGAGTATGGCGGAGGCCCAGAGCTGCACATGCACGTCGGGTATCTTGGAGGCCAGCTGCATGGCGGGCGTGACCATGTTCATGCTCTCGCGCGAGTTGTTGATGGAGAGGAAGATGTGCCCCAGCAGCACCAGCGAGCACGACGTCAGCCGGTTCAGGTCCTCGGCGTTGGCCATCTTCAGCGTCTCGCGGAGGTACCGCCTGCAACACAATATTGATACATTCAAATTGTCCGTAACTTTATATATATTGATTAATCAGACAGGAGCCCAATTCTTGTGACGTGATATTTTGTCCTCATACGATATACAGGTTGGAAAAAAAAAATTTGCCCCAGGCGAAACTACCTTAAATCTTTAAGTTAGAATGTGTTATACTTGAAGGAAACATTCCTTTATTTTAAAAATACATAAAACTGCATTAAACTTTTTTTTTAACTTTACTTGTATCGCCCGGGAATTAAACCAGAAAATATTTAAAAAAATAGGCTATTTTATTCCACTAATTGATAGTCAATTATTAAAGATACTTTTTCCCAAAAAATTTTAGATCTGTAATTCGTATTTCGTGTATTATATCCATAATACCGAATAACGCCACCGTGGACCGTGGGAAAGCCGCGCTTCGGCATGATTAGGTCGACTCGACCGAAGTGATACCACGGCCACACAGAAAACCGGCGTGAAGTAGCACTGTGCCGTGTTTCGCTGCGTTAGTGAGGGTCCCGGAGGCCAAATCCGGTCGAAAGGGGCCCCCCCTTTTGCCCGGGGGGTTTAAAGGTTGGCAGCGCATTTGACTCCACTGGTGTCGCGGGTGTCCATGGGCGGCGGCAATCACTATCCATCAGAAAATCCATCTGCTCATCTGTCACTAAACACGTAACAAAAAAAAGAAACACCGCCGAAACGGCGGAAGCTGTAAGGTATTATGAGTAATACTGACTTGGCTTCGTTATACCGCGCCTGGAAGAAGGCCTGCAGCCCCAGCACGTAGTACGACGCCGCGCGCAGCCCGTGCGCGTACGCCGGCAGCGCCTCCGGCCGGACCTGGCGGAAACATACTGCTACAACTATGTGCCCCATGCGAGCGGAAAATGAACTTATTACTAAAGGGTAAGGTTCAAATTCCGTTGCGTACGTCACATTAGCACAACAGGGAGCAAAGAATCAATCATCATTCAAGTTTGAGCTTTATGTTTGTAGACATCAGGGAATCATTTTTTTAATATCGTGATTTGTAGCTATAATTACGTTCGTTATTGTCCGAGCGTTTGATCGTGAATGTAATGGAAGGTTCTAGAACAATCTACACTCGCGAGCAACCAAATTGCCAATTTTCTGTAAATTAAGATTTAGCAAGTTGTTTGTTTTCCTTCATGCAATGTTATGGGATGCGAAAATAAACCACAATTTCCTTTTTTTAAGAGTACAGCACGTTTCTATAATCTGTAAAAATAATTAATTGAAATTTGAACACTTTTGAAATCGATTTACAATAAATTTATCACTAAGGCACAGATACTTTCTGCGCGAATATTTTAGAAGCTGTTATCTCAAAAATTTCTAAACTTTCTAGATTTGCCTGGAGAACTCACCGCTGTAAATGCCCGTATAAATAGCGTGAAGAGCTATGAGCGTAGAGGTGTGTAATTATTAACTGAAACGACTTAGTGATCGGACTCGGCCAAATGGGACACTGTTCCGAATCTCAAATGTTCGCTCCGAATGTATCATTCGACTCAAATGGATCTCGTCGTGAATAGTAATCTCGCTCACTGATACGGATGAGCCGAATTATCCGAATGAGCTGAATGACCGAGTGAGCCGAATGAGCGGCATGATCCAAGTGAGCCGAAAGAGCGAACGAGTCGATGTTCCCAATGATGCGTTTCACTGTTCCGCATCTTTGTACTGATCCAGATGCAAATCTTCCAATCTTTTGAAAGATACGCTTTCGTCAGGTCTAGTGAAGTGTGAGTTCACAAGTCGGTTCTTTATTTATGATGATTGTTTCCGATGATAAGGATCAGTTTAAAATACATACTTGTTCCATAAGTTGTGCCAAATCATTGTCTCTTCTGCCTCGTAAGTATACAATAGCTAAGTTTAGTTTCGCAAACATCCATAGATCTCTTTCTTGTGACATCTGAAAACGAAAACATGAAATTATTAAAACAGGGTCAATCTTTTTTTTCATACCGCGTGGGTTGTCTAATTAGAATGAAAGATTTCAAACTCCGGCGTCATGCATAACTACTAAATTAAGAAGAAGATACAACGTATCAGAAAGGAATGTCCCATAGAACTCCACAAGACTACCTTTCAGAAAGACGGAAGGGAGTCAGCATTGATTTTTGACATATTGAATGATTGCGGAGTGGCCAAAAAGCTGCTCTACTAGTTATTCATTATTCGAAATTCTGGGGAGCGTTCGTTGCCGAATGGTCACTACGACCATATATATATTTTTTAATATAATATTTTCACAATATATTAGATCTATTGTACCTCCGCTCCCACTAATAGATCATCTCCGAGGCCCACGGTCAGCATAAACTATATAATAGACTTGAGAGCGATAGCTTTAACATCCTCCGGGCAGATGTGGTAGTTGCCCAGGGTACAACCCCTTGGGTGCCCGAGGGCATCGCATTGAGAAAAGACGTGCATTGGTGTCTCGTGCTCTGCTTTACAGAATCTACAGGTGGGGTCTCCGGTCTTCCCGGTTCTAGAGCGGTGTTTGTTCAGCCTGCAGTGACCAGTCATGGTTTTTGTGAGAATACTCAGCTGTCCGGGAGATAGCGTTAGGGCCTCTAGCGTGAACTTGTTGGAGAATCCTGTCATTAAGGTCTTGGCATTTACATTAACATATTGAATTTTTGACATATTCAATTATTGGAGAGTGGCCAAAACGCAGTTCGTTCATTCAATGAACGAATGATAAGTAATACTAGTTATGGTTAGGTATAAAGATACATAACGGATACAATGCAGACCAACACTACGTCATCGTCATCGTACATACGATTTTTCACAAGCGACAGCCCCCACAAACGCTAACAAAACGCTACTTAGATGAAGGAGAAGAAGTGAAGGTACCCGAGGTTCAGCGGAAAGGGAGTTTGAACTTGTGACTCCACTAGTATTTCGGGTGTTTATAGGCGGATGTACTCGCTTACCGATCGTTCCGGCTGCTCGCCTATCGTATAAAAAAATCCTTGGACCTATGTCCAGTAGCGTGGGTCTCTAGGCAGTAGACGGATACAGACTGTTGATAAAGATCGCACTTACATGTATAGCGGTGAGGAACTGCGCCTCGGCCGCCTCCATGCAGTTCATCGACATGGCGTATAGCCCGAGCAGGCAGTGCAGCTGGGGAGTGTGAGCCGCCGCGCTGCAAGCTGAGGGATGATGAAATGAATCAAAGATAACACATACAACATCTCATACGCGGACATGATTCCGTATTATGTAGCTTAAGCTTTACCGCTACAAAGTCGACTTTCCCTTTCGATGGTCCGCGGGACGCGGGGGTAGGGGGAGGGGGATCTGGAATGTGTGCTTGACCAAATTTATTTCCTCTTTGGGCCATTCAGCAGGGGGTGGAGTCTCTTCCGTCTTCTTTCTCTTTGGAGTTTGCGCAGTCGCACGATTATAGTTTTCAATTGGTCAAGCGCAATACGATCCCCCGCGTCCCGCGGACCATGTCACCATGGTAAAGTCGACTTTATAGCGGCAAAGACATAGTTTTCACAAAATGTTGTGCCACGGCTAATATTCAACGGCGTGAAGGCTGTCAATGTCACTTGACACTTGCTGGTGGGCCAGAGCTGTCACTCAACGGTGTGGCGTAGTACCGTCACTCTCCGAGTGGGGCAGTGCTGTCACTAACCTGTAGGGCAGGACTGTAACTCCCCGGTGGGGCAGGGCTGTCCAGGGCCGGCCACGAGGCGGCACAGCGCGTATCCCGTGTATCCCGCGTGTATCACGGGTGACTCACCGGTGGGCGCGGCGTGCAGCAGATGCGCGGCGCGCGCTATCTCGTGCAGCGCATGCGCCTTGCCGCCGGCCACGAGGCGGCACAGCGCGGCGTGCTCCACCAGCGCCATGCGCAGGCGCCACGCCAGCGTCGCGCTCGAGCGCGCCGTCACGCCGCGGTTGTCCACCGTGCCGCTCGCTGACGAAACAACAACATCATCACATAACATTTTAATGTACGGACGTAGATAAGCTTGTTAGAAAGCGATGTTAGCTCAATGGATACGAACGCGCCTTCCACCCAGGTGGCCGAGGTTCAAATCCGAGCATGCACCAATGGTATTTTTTTTTCGAATCTATGTGCGTATTCCTATCATTACCACCTGCTCGGCGGTGAGGGAAAACATCGTAAGGAAACCTGCACGTTTCGGAAAAAGTTTCTGAAACGTGGAACCATGATTCATTTGATCTGGTTCCCCTGTTAAAGGGTTGCGAAGGTCAGACGGCAGTCGTTTCATTGTAATTACCAGATCCCCCCAATCCTGAATCATGGTCTCAACGTACCCTGGGCTCCAAATCGACAACTTTGGACGCAACCGGGAATTACGCGCTGAGATGAAGAAGCAGAAGAAGAAGGACGTAAATAAGCTTGGACTCTGACACACGAAAAAACTTGGAACATTACTCATGGCAAGAAAAGTCCTTCGCAAAATGTTTGGTCGTAAATAAAAAGCGGATAGCTTGGAGGATTCTGCAAAATCCTGAAATAGAAGAACTGATGGCAATTCCTAACATATTAAAAGAGATTAAGGCAAATAAACTACGATGGCTCTGCCACTTCGAAATAAAGGTATCAAATCTGGGCGCCAAAAAGATACGAATTATGTGTCTCGCTCGGACAAAACGTACCGGCCGGACTAGTCGTCGGCCAGTTGGTATAATGGTGGGATGTAATGACGACTAAAGACGAGTGTTCTCTTTTCGGCCTTTTTGGCCCTATAGTCGGAACTTTTGGGAAAAAGGTTCGCCAAGTATCAGTGACTTCTATAATCTGGCAGATCAAGCAATGGTAACCCACTCGTTTGCCGCTTGTACGACATTAGCACCACAATGCTAATGCGAGGATGACGACGCCCCATAGACACAGAGATGCTTTTTTTGTGTACGTGAGGTTTATCGATAACAATAGGTCTAAAATAGTGTAATTTGAACGCATTTCGTACTATTTATAGGCGTCTGCACATCCCAATAACAAAATTTATGGCACCAACTGCCACGAGCATTTGCGTTAAATATGTAAAACAGTTTAGCAGGTTGGCTCACCCGTCAGCTTGTCGATCTGCGCGAGCGCCTTCTCGGTGTACTTGTGCGCCTTGTCCATGTAGCCGGCCTGCGCCGAGTGCATCACCGTCACCAGGTACACCAGCACGTACAGCTGCTGCCGCGACAGCCACACGAACGACTCGCCCGCCGCGCTGCCGCATACGGCTGGACCACACACGATCAATACTAGAGTCCGCGCCACTAAAGCTTTACCGCTACGAGTTTGCGCCACCAAAGAAGTCCCGAGAAAATTGCCCTTGAGTCGCTATCAACATTCAAGTTTGAGCTTTATGATCATAGATACAAGGAATCTCAAATTTTAGTTGCGTGTTTATTCGCGGGTCTTCTTTCGGAGCGCAACACCCATGGTCCGCAGGACGCGGGGGGCCAGGGTGTGCGTGACTAATCGATAGTTTATTTTCTCCTTGGTTCAATCAGCGGTGGGCAGAGTGTACCAATCGAAAGGTAATAACCATGCGTTTGCCCCGAAGAGAACTTTTTCGATGAGTCAAGCACACTTCGTCCGTTCCCGCTGATTGGACCAAAAAGAAAAGAAACTTATTCGATTGTTCAAGCGCACTCCGCCCCCCTAGTACTGTCACAATCTAGTACCATCCAACATTAACAGATGGCGCTAAACGGAGGTAATGAAATCCAATTTAGTTATAGAAACTTTCTAACCATAACATCATGTAAATCAGGCTGTTGGTGACGTTGGTGCTCCAAATAAAACTAAATTAAATTCATTTGCTGATATTGACTGAAAAATTGCATTGACTTCATACATCTTCATTATGGAATAATGGAATAGTTCTCATTAAAAGGGGAGACCATTCGCCGAATCCCGTGGAGTGTAGATCATGATTTGTCATATTCTTACTTGGCATGCAAACTTTGATCGAATTTTTGATAGGTTGCATGCATGGATCGTATGAAAAACTCGATCTCGTATGGAACAGATAAATTAGCGCCATCTCTTGTTGGTTCAATGTAATTTGGAACGACAACAATATCATTTAATCTCGCTAGCTCTATCCTAGCTGTGAGTATTTTAGGATATGTGCGATCGCGGAAATTCCCGGTATACCACTTTTCGACCAGTATTAATGCAATGCAATAAGGTCGAAAAGTGGTACACTTGGAACTTCCGCGATGGTACCATATTTTGAATGTATACAATATCTTTACAGACAATAAAATATACTCACCGTCATCATCAGGCCACGTGGGTGCCATTATGGTTTGAATGCTTTGCTGAAGCTGCTTCAGGCAAGGCTTCACGCTCTTCACTTGTCCCGCCATTAAATAATGACATACCTGACAAAAATATATTTTACATAGTTATTTGCTTCTCTCTATCAGATATCTCTTCTGACAATTTTAGAGTGAGAGAATCTATGTCTAAAGGATAAATTATCAGAAAAGAATGACAAGTGACGCGGTAAAACAATTTTCCTAAGGAAAAATATATATTAGCCATGACACCAACCCATGAATGAGGTCAGCATCAGACAAAAGCCTGCTAATGTAACTTAATAGCTCTATTGTTAGAGATTAGACAATGAGAGGTAGCTTAGTAAGGTAGGGGTAGCTTATTCATTATTAGTACTGATAGAAGAATTACAAAAAAAGCAGATTAATAAAAAGGATTTTTTTCGTTTATTAGTTGAATGACTGCTGAAATCTGCATTTTTTTTTTATGTGATAGGTGGCCTTTTTTTCATTTCAGTTATTTATTACTTATACCAAGGCTAAAGCTTTGTTAATATTCAGTTATCATTCAATCATTACTTCTTAAAAAGACATAGTTGAATTGATAACCTCCACCTTTTGGGTTTTAGAGTCAGTTAACAATAGAATACATTTCTGACAACGGTTGAGTGAGATGAATGGTATACCCACAACATAGTTGCTGATTTGATATAACCTGATATTCATCTGAACTCTACAAGAAATATGTGATGCAAGGAACATTGATGAAAAGACAAACATTACTTATATTATTTCAAGTTTAAAATAAAACTAAAAATAAGCAAGGTAGATGGTACCAGACCACGCGGTAGATCACCTATGCGATGAACCGACCAGATAGTCTGCTGTTGGCGGCCCATTGCATGAGTGCACCAAACTGACGACCAAGAGGACGAAATGGCGAGAGATCGTCAGAAGAATAACTGCCAGGAATATGACTACGTGACGGCCACGACCGCTCTGTCGAGAGCGTAACGATTGAGAAGAAGAAGAGAAAATAAAACTATAAGAAATGCAGTTCTTTTAGAGGTCTTCATTTTTAAATTATTATTAGTCTAACAATATTATTAAAACTGGCAATCACTGAACACACAAGTAGGTATATTATAAAATAAGCTGTAATTTATTCTATGCAGTTAAGTTAAATAACTTGTAAAATACTTTTATAGAATTGTAATGTGGAATGGGCCCAAGTGGCATGTAGCAGGTGCTAGTCTTTTTCTCTCTTATTTAAGATATTGTCTGTGGAGTAGTCCCATCCTCTCAAGGTGCTATTCAGACTTCCAAAATATTTATATCCTGAGATTTAAATAATTGAACTCACCTGAAGGACAAGGAAGAAAACCTTGAGATATTCCTTTTGGTGGGGGCTGCCAGCCCATGAGTCTACCAAGTGTCCTGCTTGGTTTAGTAATGGTAACACTTCTTGGATTTTTTTGTCTATTAACAGCAACTATAAAAAGAAAAGATACAGATTTAATTTATAGTATTTTCAAATGAATCCTGAAACATTGACATGCATTTTAGATACTTAGTAACTGTAATTTTGGATGGTGTTTAACAAATTAAGAATTGTGTCACAGATGTTAGGACTCTTCCAACTTAAACGCTAAACAATCCACAGCATGACTGCATAAATATAAATCCCAACAAATATCACAATTTATACATCATAAGTTATGGGTTACCAATATAAATAAAAACTCAGAATAACAACATAAAGTTTTGCCTTGAAAGAATAAAATGCATAAATTGAATACAATTTTTTTTTAATTCTATTTTTAGTTTAGGGACTTTAACCTTGTATTATGTCAGTCCCATTATAATCTAAACATTATTAATACAATTTAAGAGATATAGTTAACTACGTTACATGATACTGCAATGTAAAACATTAATTAGAAGTATTTTTATAGCTTAAATCTTTCTTGTAGATTTCCAAGGTTTAATATAAGTAATCTTTTAATTTTTAGTATCATTTTTCATTCACCTTATACCTATGTATCCTGTATTAACCACAATATGGTATTTGACAATTTTTTTTTATTTTTGTAATCAAAAGTAAATCTGGTATAATTATTTTTTGATAATTTCATACTTTTAAAATGGACTTGCCCATGAATCTTTGAATGACTATAAAAACGGCTAGATGTTATATTTTTCATTGAGAATTTTGTTATTTGCACATATTTACCTATATTTTGATAAAATATTTATATTTTGTAAAATCTCGAGCTTAGTCAAAAACCCTATTGTATGAGAGATTCTTGTATTTTCAAACTCATAAATGTATCCAAAAGTATGTTTAGCTCCTTTGAATTATGTACAGTCAAAACCACTCACCATTACCCTACTGAGTAAAAATAGTACTCGGGTATATGCAGCATTAGATATCTGTGCATAGTCCACTCCCACACCAAGTAAACTGCTGGCCACTTCATATTCCCGCTCTGTTGCATGAATTTGCTAAAATAATTATAATAAAAATTTAGTTCTTAAATCTTTAAACATAATATAAAAAGCTTGTCAATATGAAACACTCCTAAAAAAATTACTGTTTTTTTTTAACGCAGGATTAACACTCAAATTGACATCAATTGGTCGATCCAGTGAAGATAGACAAGATAAAATAACCATGTAAACAAAACAATTATTTTCTATAATGGTCTAGACTGACTTCATTAAGATATATTGATTGGTTCATTATGCTTAAGGAGATGAATAAAATTTTAACAACATTTATATTCAACCTAGACAGACTGATTGCAACCAATAAAAAACTAACTTAGACAAATCACCCGCACTAATTTATGCAACAATTATGTTTAAAGATGTTAAATTACTATAATAATACAGCTACTATGTTTGTTATGATAAACAAGGGATACTCACTGCTAACTGGAATATTAGCCTACAGTGCCAGTAGACACTGTGTTGTGACAACTCAATTGCTTTCCGTAGAATGGGTTTGGAGTGTGTTGGCTGGCCTGTCTGCTCAAATAGCTCAGCCAGTACACTAGCTGCCTCGAACTTCACATCATCGAACCCATTGATGGTCTGGGACATGCACCACTGCAACCAAAACACCATACTGACCCATTTCAAAATCATTGTTTACATTCTACGACACTTTCTTTTTACACGACCCAAGACAACTGCATTATTGGCAAGGGTCGCGAGGGAAGATTCTCTTGCTCACATCACTGTAAATTACACAAATAAACAGAAAAAAACTTACACTCTGCTCTAAATGCGTCCTCGCTAACTCGATGTTTTTAGTGTGTGTCAGAAGTATATTACCGAGTTGTAAATGAGTTCTGGCCTCCACTCTTTGAGGTGGTTTGAAATTAAACACGGCTTGTAGGCATTGAATACAACTTTTTATGTCAGGAGGATTTGATGTACGGAAATGTTCTGCTAAACCAAGTAAAGAAATATACCAAGCGTCCTGCGTTGACGCCATTTTGACATTTCTGATTGGAGGGAACGATGTTGCAAGGTGTGTCTTCGAAATTTGTACTTTGTTATGAGTTAATGAATATTATTTTTTTAGTAGAAAATAATAAATAATAGGAGTATAATATAACCCCTAATATTATTAGGGTTATCTCATAGATTATAATAATAATAGTTTTAGTTGTCTTTTATTTTTGTTTTGTTTCAAATTTGCAATATGGAGTAAAATAAACGAGAAAAAAAATTGGCAAAGGTACGAGAACACTACTCTCTTATTTTTTTTCACTCATCCAACTTCTAGATCTAATAAAAAATTACATCACTTTTTATACGTTTTTTTTAGCCAAACTAATATTTTTATTTCATTTTTAAAAAATCCGATGAAATCGATATTTAATCGGTAAATATTACATTGCATTGCAAGGAATGAACATGCAACTTATGCAACACTATTCATGATTTTTCTAAAAGTTGGCAGAGATGCAATTGTTTCCACAGGTTATATTAAAACTATTGTATGTTTTTTGTACGTACCTATAGCTTTGAATAGGAGCGATTGGGAGAGATCAAATGCAAATGGTAATTATTTTGCCTGTATTACAATACTGTAGAGTTCACACCACTCTGTCACTACAACATTCAAATTTGAGCATTGTTACTTTTGACACAAGGAATATCAAAATTTAGTTCCAAGTTTTGCCGCGGGACTTTTTTTGTGGCGCGGAATTTTGCAATTAGAGGCAAAATTATAATGATATTATGCCTTGACATTTTCTACGATTTGATAAATACCTGCAATGTTTACTAACATATTTATATTATTATGTAATAATACTCTTGGTATTCGCGTAGCGCCCAGCCCACTTCCTAATTCAGGTTCTCAAACTTTCGGGCTGGACTTCATTGGTCATGCAAGGAGATCCAGGAGGGATCCTGATCTGCCTGTCCGTATACCTTTGAGAATTTAAAGCTGTAGGTATATCTATAGGTATATCCCGCGATTTTTTTGAGATAAGTATAAAATGGCCAGACGGGTCAGTCAGTCAGGGGTGTTTCAGATAGGTCTCATTGTATATCATTTGAAACAAAAACATTGAACCCTGTGTATATAATCATGTGTTAAATCCGGGGCGGTTTTGTTGTAAGTTCTCCTCAAGATTTTGCGCTAGGTTGGGACAAAACAAACACTAGCCATCAGCAATGTTCTCAGATAGGCATCAAATCCATTGTGGTATATCAATGATCAAACTAGGCTATTATTACCTACCTTGTTTTATGTGTTTCACTGATGGGTTCATCATATTCAAATATCTATGCATCAAATCCACAATCCTCATTGAAGAGCGCAATGCAGCAATTTCTGTATCAAGTGGCTTAGAAAGAACCAGAGGACTAATTTAAAGCAGACGTTACGAACGACCGAATCGGGGTTAACCTCTCTTTCACGCAAGCTGTGTCTCCTTTGTTTGGATGCGACAGTTATATTCTCGTTCGTTACGGGACGGCTTTAAATTAACCCACCATTGCGAAGTCGAGAATATACCTATCTCATAGACATGCGCGAAATGTATCTTTGAGATGAGAAGAGAGATATAATATCTTTTCGACCTGCGAATATATATCACTCTTTTATATCTTCAACTCATTTCGCTTAATGAACGAGAGGTGTGATTCATACTTCATCAATCAGTGAGTGAGTGATTTGAACTCTGATATCTTCAATTCATTTTGCTCACTGTCCGGAACTGACATTATAATTCTACTTATCATTAATTTTAATATCGGATTTTTCAGTCCAAATCGTATAGAAAATCTTTAGCTGAAAGCTCGCAATAAAAACGGCTCTTCCACTCACTCAGCATATCTCACTCCTTTGCCTGCAATTCATTCTTCATATTTTCAACTACAACTCAGTCATTTCTAAATCATATTTTGCATTCCGCGAGCTAAATGAGTTGAAGATATAAGAAGTCTAAATCACTCACTTAATGACTGATGAAGTAAGATCTGAACCAAATCATACGTATCGTTCAGTGAGTAAAATGAGTTGAAGATATATTTGAGATGTAAGTGAGTTGAAGAGATATATATCTTTATATCACTTACTCGTGAATTACACAAGTCTAATCTGGCATCTAAACAAAGGTGACACGCAGAGCGCGTGTGAAAGAGGGAAACTCAGATTCGGTTATAACGTTGGTTCGTTGTAGAGGCACCTTCCGCTTGACACCCTAAACACCCTGTATGTTTTTTTCATAATCCACTGGAGCACAAAATTGGAAATGACACCAAATCATCATTAAATATTAAGCATATTTGAACTAGCCGGGGTCTTGCGATCTTGATGTACACATTTTTTGCGTTTGATTGAAATATGTACCAATGGATAACTTTGAGAGCTGCTCAAACAAATAATACCGGTCTCAATCATACAAACTTAGAAAGCGGTGGTTGCATGATTTTTGAGTTAGTGTTGTCGAACTGTGTTATCGCCAGGAGCCCAATTCTCGTGCTCGTGACATTTATTTTCATACGACATATATCACTGAAACATAGTTTTTTTGTATGGTTTTCAAGTGATATCCGCCATGTTCTCAAAATATCACAAGCTCGAGAATTGGGCTCCAGGGCCGTGGCAAGGGCTGCATCGCCTGTGGTTATTGTCTGGTTCCGAGCTATCGACAGAACGTCAACTATCTAATCGTCAACACAATTTTCAGCAGGAGACATGTGGTTAAAGGGATGTAAATGTTCACAGATACTCCCTGTATAAAAAATATATTATAAAGATATACATTTTTGTTAACTTTACTCGGGGTCGTGACATTTATTTCCATACGACATATATCACTAAAACATAGTTTTTTTGTATGGTTTTCGGGTGATATCCGCCATGTTCTCAAAATATCACAAGCACGAGAATTGGGCTCCAATTCTCGTGCTCGTGACATTTATTTTCATACGACATATATGTATCACTAGAACATAGTTTTTTTTGTATGGTTTTCAGGATCCCAATTCTCGGGTTCGTGATATTTTGAAAACATGGCGGATATCACCTGAAAATCATACAAAAAAAACTGTTTTAGTGATTTATGTTGTAAGAAAATAAATGTCACGAGCCCGAGAATTGGGGTGCTGGTGATATCCGCAATGTTTTCAAAATATTACGAGCCCGAGAATTGGGCCCCAGCCATGTTTTCAAAATATCACGAGCACGAGAACCGAGCTCTAGATCACTAAATTAAAAGGAGTATTGAGTCTGTATCTGGGGTATAAATTAAAATAAGACCACAAATTAAGTCAAATCTATAGATCTTTATTCATCAATGGTCAATGCACCACTGTTTATGTCATTTATGAGGTCATGTGGGGGCCTGCCATCAATGGTGCATCCAACTGACTGCGCTGTACCGAGGATTTCCTTGACGGAGCCAGAGAGGTAGCGTGCCATCGATCTTGGCCTCATGATCTTGGCGATACCAATAACATCCTCAAGAGTAATGTTGCCATTGTGTTTAACTGAAAGCAAAATATTAAGATTAACATTTTCGTTACATACATTTTTAGGGGACTATCACAAAGAGTAACGGACTTTTTTTGGATCAAATTTCTATTTTACTGAGCCATGGGAGTAAGTAAGACTACCTGTATTGTACTTCTCTCATCTAACCATAATAATGATATAATTTTGATAGCTGCTGTTGAGGGGTGATATGAAATGCTTATTGCTTTGGAACAGCCAGCTTAATCATATTGTCTAGTAAATATTGTACAGAAAGGTTTGTAGATTTCTTTTTGATTAAAAACCTATCAATGAGGTTTGACTGGCAGACCATTTAAAAATTAATGTGCCTATAAAAATACATGGTGGATAAAAATAGGGTTTTACTTGATTTATTTACTTTATAGCAGATTTTAAAAACAATACTCACTGTTCTTCTGCTTCTTGCGGTCACGCGGTGGCTCTTTTAGGGCTCTGATAATGAGAGCGGCAGCTGAAGGCACTACAGAGATTTGGGCTTGTCTGTTCTGTACAATGAGTTGCACTGTGATCTTCAGACCCTTCCAGTCGCTGGTCGCCTTGGCAATATCGTCACCAACCTTTTTGGGAGACTGTAGCAGAAAAAAATTTTAGAATACTGTTTGGTTCGTATTTAAATGGAGAAGTATACTCACATGTGATTGATCACATTCTCCATGGCTCACAATTAAAAGCAATTCTGAAATGATTAGTGTTAATGGCCCTTTTGCATTAACACTGTTTTTAACAAAATATTTAAATGAAAATGCCTTTTGTAAAGTCTTCTCAGGAAGTAAAAAATCTCGATTCGTTTTATTAGTTAATGCAAATGGGGATTATGTGGCAGGATAAAAGAACTAGACCCTTAATAAGATAAATAATACAATACATATAATAATTAATATGAATGCAAGGATTTTAAAAAATTGATACAATACTCTTAACCTATAAACTTGGCAGTCACATGGCCTGGTCCGCGACTCCTTATTGGACATTCGGAGTAGCCGCGACAGGGAAAGGATCCTGAGTCACGGGTTCCTTCCATCCGCCACCCGGAAGGACGCGCCTGGTAGGGAGCCACCCCCCAAGATCATACATCACCAGGAGTAGGCGATTTAACGTTACTATGATAATAGCAATGCAACCGTCTCGAGTTACATTACAAAATCAAGTAATGTCAAAACGCCTCACATGAAAAAGAACTATGATGATCGAAATCATAGTTGGTGAGACTACCAAGTTACAAGAGGTTGAGTTTATATTACCTACTTAAAACACTTACCAGACCGAGGGGACCGATTTTAGGAGCCAGAGATGATGTGGCACCAACTTCTCCTCCAACGCATCTCAGGTTTACTGTGAAACAAAACACGAAATCTTGCAAAAACTCACTTTTAAACGCGAACACTTACAACTTGATTTCTTGGCAGATTTAGATTCTTACCGACTTTAATTTCATTAGGATCAAACTTAGGCGGCATTGTGGCGGTTAGTTATTGTATTAAGCTAGTGATAAATATTAAATTTACACCGATTAATACGGATTTAAAAGCGAGCTGCTTTCACACGTTCATTAAACGTTGATTGCTCGCCGGAAAAAGACTTCTGGCAAATTGTCAGTTTGACAAGGTTTGACGTGGGTTTGACCATAGATAATACATATAAACTGGGTTTCTCTTTCTTCTTCTTATTTTTATGTGTGGCAATTCACTCCTCATTGGTGTCTTGTTGACAGCACTGTCCACACTGAGAATTACTGATGGCATTGGGCTCAAAAGGGCTAGAACCCAGAGCCGTAAAAACATATTAACAAAAAAAAAATAACTGATGGCATTGTCATGTTTTGGTTGTACGGTCGATCATTGAAGCGTCAGGCGAGAGGAAGGTTTTAGGATGGGTAGAGAGCAGTGTTGCCAAGTCAGTGGATTTTCCACTAAAACTGGTGGTTTGGTCTCTGCTTTTAGTGGAGAAATATTGCTTCTAGTGGCTAGTAGATTGGTCTAGTGAAATTTATGAATTTATTAAAATATAGTTGTAGTACTAGCACGACGACTATAAAGTCGACTCACAATTTTTAAACATATTTTTACATCGTTCTTGGAGTGTAATTTTCTCGTACAGCCTACCAATGCGCTGTATACCGTCCTCAATAATATTTTTCAAATTGTTTTTAAAAAGATAATTTCCAAACTTTATGGGGTGTAAAGTGGAGCCATCTGTAGGAGTATTTTCTTTGAATTGAACATGCACAACATATGGTCCAGCATCCTGTTCTGTGTAATGTTTCCCTGAAGATGTTTGTATTACGAGACACCATATTGGTATCATTTAATTGTGGGACAGGGCTAGGACTAGGGACAGGACTGGGTGTTTGAAGAGCCTGGAACTTATATGTATTATCTATGCCTGGAACATATTATTAAAAGTACTTGACCGTTATTCGAAGCTTATAATGAGATAGGCACTTCCGTTTCCCGTAGTTTTTAGTCAATTTTTACTTCTTTATGACGTATTTCCGCTGGCTCAACTGGCAGTGGCGCCACTTGTCAATATAAAACGAGTGGGGCGCCATTTTTTCCTCATTGGCGTTTTGATTCCCGTAGAAGAAGGTTGTGCCTACGCACAGCAAATCGCTAAAATTCAGACGCTACGTTATTATAAATTTAAGCTAAGCTCAGTTTCTTCAAAAATTTTAACGAAAAAGTGAGTGAGTGAAAGAAAATTCCATAACTGATTTGGAACGGAACAAAAGTGAGTACTTTCTTACTTTCATGATTTCCCAAAATGAAATAACTGTTTACAGTTGTAAAATAATCTATTTGAATTTAATATTGATAACGTTTTGGTGATTACATAGACCGACTAGAGGTTATTTGTAAATATGAAATAATAATAAATGAAAATGTACTGAAATGTGATTTTAGATGTATAAATGTTTTTACATGAAAAATTAAATAGAATATTGAAGAAACTGCCGATTCTGGTTAGTTATTTATAATTTAACGGCTTTACCGTTCTAAAAATACTAGGAAAAGTATAACATTTTATAAAAATTCAGAATGAGTGAAGTGAATCCTCCTGAACCTCCTTTTGTGGAGGAAGAGCCTGTGGCTGGCCCTAGTGGGGTGCAGCGCAAGCGCAGCCGTAGTCCGAGCAGCAGCAGCTCTTCGAGTGACTCTAGCTCGAGTTCGTCTTCCCCGAGTCCTAAGCGAAAACGATCGCGCCGTCGCCGCCATAAGAGGAGCAAAAAACGACACTCGATGCAACAACTTCACAAGGAAATCAGTGAGTTACGCAATTTAATTTCACAACCCCATGTTTATCCAAATGACATGAATTATGATAATGTCTCTGTTTGTTCGAGGGTCAGTGGCGATCTCTATGTAGAAATAGACGATCCTAATAACCAAGAGCCAGATACTAATCAAACATTACAATCTGACTTCACTTTTGAAATTGGAACCAAACTAAAGGAACCCTCTGTTCCCCATACCCCTCAAAATTTCCTGACTAAATTAAACGATGTGCAACATTTTGGCTGCAAGGACTGGTCTGAAGTGAGGTATGCGGATACCCAAAAGCTTTACAACCACACTCCTGGGTTTGTGGATCTAGATTCAAATGACGAAATCAAACACTATGATACTTTGACACATTTAGCCAAAGCTGATAAAGCGTATGCAGCTATCACCTTTTGCATATTAAAACAAAAACAGTATTTGCAAGACAACATTCGAAATTTATTAATGTGGGCTAAATCTGAGAATAACTTTAATGGTTTAAATGAAAAAATACAAGATCTGTTCCTGACTGGTGATTTTCATAAGTCTTCAACAGATCTTTTACAATTGGTATGTGGCCATAGATCAGAAATTATACGAGTTAGGAGGGATGCAATCCTCAAACATGTCAAAGATCCTGTAGTCAAAACAGCTCTTAACAAAATACCTCCATCGAATACTCATATTTTTGAATCAGAGGCCTTTTCCTCTGCATTAGAAAAGGCAGGTGGGGTTCGTAAAGCTTTTTGGCCCCTTAAAGCTGATCAGTCCAAAAAGATCCCAAATAAGATAAATTATGAGACCTCTCGGGGAACAGGCACTAAAAAGTTTATGGGTCCGTCGAGCGGAGCCCAAATACCATATCACATGTCAAGTTTAAATAAACCGACATATATACCACTCTCGAGGGGTGGATACCACAATACTGGCTACGATATTTACACAAATAATATTGGTGACAGCACGAGGGGGTCATTTCAATACCGAGGCTCGAGGCCTCGCGGTTCGCAGAGAGGGGGGAGAGGAAGAGCGGCTTCCGCTCAGGCTCCCAGAGGCCAGTCCAAACGGTATGAACAATGACTCGAGGTCATTCCAAGCCGGAATTCTGGCTCATTATTACGAACAGTGGAAAGAAATGGGAGCTCCAGAAGTAATCCTAAAAATGATAAAGGGCTACCGAATTCCGTTTATCCAAAAACCTCCTCTGTCCGTCCCCAATGTAAAACATCCGTATCACACTCACGTGTCAAAGGAAATGACTCCTATAATTCAAAAAATGAAAGAGCAAGGCATTTTAAACCCAGCTCATTGGACGCCCAGTTTCGTTTCACCACTGTTTCTGGTACCCAAGACCGACGGGTCACTTCGCCCAATATTCAACTTAAAGGCTTTGAACGAGTTTGTGAAGAGCGAACATTTTCGTCTCATAAACATGTCACAGATCCCAAACTTTCTTCAAAAACAAGACTGGATGTGCAAAATAGACTTGAGTCAAGCTTATTTTCACCTCAAAATTGCAAAGGTTCACAGGCGATTTCTCAGACTCATTTACGACCAGGAACTACTGGAAATCACTTGCCTTCCATTCGGTCTAAGCACTGCTCCCAAAACATTTTCTATCCTGACCAATTGGGTCGCTCAAACCTTGCGTCAGAGGAACGTACGAATCCTCGTTTATTTAGACGATTTTTTAATTGCACATCAGGACCCAGTTGTTCTTCACAAACACGTTCAAATGACTCTGGACACTCTTCAGACTCTCGGCTGGTGCGTCAACTTAGAAAAGTCCATAACAGTTCCGCAAAAGACCCTAACATACTTAGGTATTCAATGGAACACGTGGGACAATCTAAAGTCGTTGCCAGCAGACAAAATAAGCACTATAATCAAAAAGATCAGTCAAATTTCAAGTCTGAAAAAAGTAACCTTAAAAGAAGTTCAAAGTCTCGTAGGCTTATTGAACTTCGCGAGTTTTGTCATACCTCGAGGTCGATTACACCATCGTCACTTGCTGAGGTTTATGAACACCTTGTTAATGAAGCCCACCAAAAAATGTATTCTACCAGAAACGGTTCAAGCAGAACTAGAATGGTGGATTCGAAGCTGTCACCTCTCAACAGTGCTACATGTGCCTCCTCCAACCCACTTCCTCACGACCGATGCCTCGGATCTAGCTTGGGGAGCTCAGTTAGACAACATCCCCATGAGCGGATGTTGGTCACAAAAAGAACAACGTCTGCATTGCAACCAAAAAGAAATGCTAGCCATCTTACATGTCATACAAACATGTGCTCAATCTCTGAGTCGCAGCTCAGTTCTAATGCAGTGCGACAACAAGACTGTAGTGGCTTATCTAAGGAAGGAGGGGGGGACCAAATCCAAAGCCTTATTGGAAATAACTCGTCAGTTATTGACACTGATAGATCAGCTTCAGATTTCGTTCACAATCCACTACATCCCGGGCAGATACAACAATCATGCCGATCACCTATCGAGATACCGACTTCCTCCGGAGTGGCATCTGTTACCGGGGTGCTTAGAGAAAATATTTCGCAAATGGGGAACTCCCATGATAGACCTCTTTGCCTCCAAAACAGCCCATGTCGTCAACAATTATGTGTCCCTGGATCTGACCGACCCAGATGCATTATTCCACGATGCGTTCAGCGTAACGTGGAATTATCCTCTGGTATGGTTGTTCCCACCACCATTCCTAGTGCCCAAAGTGCTTTCGCATCTCAATCAATCGACAGGAGTCTTCCTTGTAGTAGTGCCTCGCTGGCAGAAGGTGTTCTGGCGAGCGGATCTCAAAGCGAGAGCTCTCGAAGCCCCATTTGTCCTGAGGGATCTGAACAAGAACCTAATCGACACCTCGACAGGTCTCCCTCCCCCGAATCTGGACGAACTAACGCTAGAGGTATGGAAATGTGGGGGTGGACTGAGGAGATAAATGACTGGAGTGAGAGACAAATATCGTTGCTCAAAAATTCTTGGAGGCCATCTACACTAAAGACATACAAAATAGCATGGAATAGGTGGCTATGTTGGACAAAATCTCATAATATTGATTTTAAAAAACCCACGGGGTCGCAGCTTGCTCAATTTTTAGCCGATTTGCATATTATTCATAAACTGTCATATAACACAGTTCTTTTGCATAAATCGGTTGTGTCTACACTTTGTAACGCGAACACTTCGAGTCTACTAAGCTCTCATGTGTTAGTTAAGCATGTCTTAAAATCAATTTCGTTACAAAATATAAAGAAAACTAAGCCGCCTATTTGGGACATTAACAATCTAGTTAATTATTTGTCTACCTATTCCATTGATACAAGTAATATTTATCAGGTCTCACGTCATACAGCTATCCTATTACTTTTGTGTTCAGGTCGCCGCATCCACGATTTAACTTTGCTCAGAGTAGACCCTGAACATTGTGTAAAGTCCCAAAATAGCATCATTTTTTGGCCGGAATTTGGATCAAAAACTGATAATAGTGACTACAGACAGTCTGGTTGGAGGTTGATGACGAACAACGATGATTTGCAATTAAACCCTATTTTTTGGATTAACACTATGATTCCTCTGTTAAATTGTCGTCGAAAAGCCGCTAATTCATTTAAATTGTTTATGACTATCAGGGGTACTCCTAAACCAGCATCAAGAACCGTGATAGCAGGCTGGATCAAGCATTTGTTCAAGGATGCAAACATTCAGTTCAGTCCTGGAAGCGTGAGGTCGGCAGTGGCTTCAAAAAATTGGCTAAATTATCCACTAGATGAGGTCCTTGCACGAGGAAATTGGCGTTCCGCCAATACGTTCCAAAGGTTTTATAGACGCGAAATAAGATCAGCTGATGAAACATTAATAACGCAACTATTTAATCCTGTTGATTAATTTAAGTACTTGCATACATGTGAACAAATTAAGAAAAATTGAAATAGTCATAATATAATTGAAGTAAAAATAAATGTAACAAATAAAGCAAAATTGAAATAAAATCATAATATAATAAATGTAAAAATCAATTGTAATAGGTATAAGAGTTAATTCATTAAGAGAAAATATTATAAAATACTTAAGCACTGGTTGTGTTAAGTGTTGCTTACTATTGTTTACCTTATCTTTATAATAAGGAACTTTGATTTGTTACTTTTAATTAAGTAAGTATAATTTGTAATGGACTTTATATCAAATTTATTATTTTCAATAAATAATTGGGTCACATTGGCGTACATTATTTGCCGTGGCTCACCAGACGAAAACAAACACCTCTCATTATAAGCTTCGAATAACGGTCAAGTACTTTTAATAGCAGCGTTTTCCCTGAAAGAAAACGCATATTAAAATACTTACCTTATTCGAAGCTTACTTTATAACTCTGCCTGGTGACTCTAAAAGCCAATCAGGAAAAAATGGCGCCCCACTCGTTTTATATTGACAAGTGGCGCCACTGCCAGTTGAGCCAGCGGAAATACGTCATAAAGAAGTAAAAATTGACTAAAAACTACGGGAAACGGAAGTGCCTATCTCATTATAAGCTTCGAATAAGGTAAGTATTTTAATATGCGTTTTCTTTCAGGGAAAACGCTGCTATTATTAAGCGAAATGGGCCTGGAAATCGACTTGAATTTTCCTTTAAATGAAGGTTTTGTGATGGCTTTCTATCTCTTTTTTATCATTATCCTTATCATTTTCCTTCTTTTTCAAAAAAAGCAGATTTGTGAGAGGAAATAAAAGAATCGGCTTCCAATAGTTGGAGTAAAGGATTAAAGATTGGAGGGGGGTCTGGATCGGGAGGTTCAATGTCCATGTTGGACCAACTAAAGTAAAATATTTAAAAACTTACCAATGTACCAAGAATACACTCACAAAATATACAAATAATTAAGTATTTACAATAATTACAGTGAGATTTACTATAAAATAAATGAAAACTAAGACCGCCCTTTTCAACTTCCCGCCAAAGGTCAAACTGGGTTTGACAATGGCAAATACATGAGCTATAATAGTAAGGCTACTACGCTATGCTAGAGGCGGACAAACGAGCAAGCGAGTCACTTGATAAAAAGTAGATTACTTTCGCCGTCCGTGAATATCAGCGAAATCAGTTAACATCCGCGCTATCAATGTAAAAAAACAATTTTATAGTAATTAATAATTAAATAAATTGATGGATTTACTATACTCATGTAGTCATCCAAAGAGTACAGTAATATAACTGGGTGGTCACCCTTAGTCATTGGATCATCCCACGTCAGACAGAACCATGACAGAACACTGGCTTATTTTTAATAATTTGTGTTGCCCCGCCAAAAAAATATACACTGTAAGTGACAAAGAGCAACAAATACTAGTAAAAAAAAACAATGACAAATAAAAAAGCCCTAACTGAAGTGAAGTTGTTGTTGAATGTTGTCAAAATTTAGTCAATTGAACTGAGGTGTTTCGTTTCTGTGATTTTCTGAGAGGCTTTTCCTCTTTATTGGATAATTTACTTCGGTTTTTAGTGCTGATTTCATCACCCAACATAGTGATATATCAACATGGCAAATGATGAGGCAATATTGAGACAGTATCTAGCAAAATATAAGCATCGTGATTATACGTCTCGAGAAGTGATAAATTTGATTCAAGTTTACAAAAGCTTGACTTATCGCTTGGAAGCTTTCGTTTTCAACAATGGTACGAGAAAAGACTTGCTCAACCTCGAAGGAACCATCCCAGTAAACTATAAAGGCGCCTTCTACAACATTCCAGTCTCTATTTGGCTTATGGATACTCACCCTCAAAACGCCCCTTTGTGTTTTGTCAAACCTACAGCAGATATGTCGATTAAAGTATCCAGGTATGTGGACAGTAATGGGAAAGTGTACTTGCCTTATTTGCATGAGTGGAGTCCTAATGGTTACACATTGCATACTCTTATCCAGTGTATGGTCACAGCTTTTGGAGAGTTACCCCCTGTGTATTCCAAACCACGCACGGAAGCGAGGCCGCCGTACCCCGTAAGCTCGTTTATGCCACAGCCATCAGGATATCCTTATCCTCAGCAGGTAACCCCTCAACCTGGTTACCCAACTGCTACACCATATCCAACCACTTCAAACTTACCATACCCCAACTTTGGTACACCCTATCCAGGTTCAATCAACTCTAATGGCGCAGCATATCCACCTGCTGCTACTTCCACTCCTTATCCACCTGTGAGTAACTATGGAGCTGACCCTAATGCAACTGGAGGCACAATCACTGAGGAACACATCAAAGCCTCACTACTCTCAGCTGTTGTTGATAAAATGAAAAGGAGACTCAATGAGCAGTCACAACAATCTCAAGCTGAACTTGAAACTTTACGTCGTACACAGCAGGAGTTGAGGGAGGGTAAAACGAGGCTAGAAGATATCTTAGGCAGATTGGAGAGAGAGAGGTCAGAATTAGATAAGAATGTAGTAATTCTGCAGGAAAAGGAGAAGGAATTGCAAGCAGCAGTAGAACGTTTGGCTGAGCAGGAGGGCATAGATGTGGATGAGGCTGTGGTTACCACTGCTCCTTTGTACTCTCAGCTTCTTAATGCTTTTGCTGAAGAAGCCACTTTAGAGGATGCTATTTATTACATGGGTGAGGCACTGCGCAAGGAGGTTATTGATTTGGACACATTTTTGAAACAAGTGCGTACCTTGGCACGCAGGCAGTTTACACTACGAGCCCTGATGCACAAGTGCAGGCAAAAGGCACAGCTAGCTTGCTAGGGATAATCCTAGGATGGGTTTTATAAATTAATTATGTCATCATTCTGTGTTCTGCTACAGAATGTGATAATAATATGTTATCAATTTATAGCATGTAATTTGAACATGTATGTAATAAATATGTTAACAATTTTTATTTAAATATTTATTCAATATGTATCTCATAATTGTATGGTGTTTCATTTGTTCATGTTAAATATTATGCTTAACTGCATTGGATCTGCATTTTATCTGGTCTTTCTATCCATTGTATAGGATAAATGTTTAGACTATTCAGATGCAGGGTTTATTTATCAAATTATTTAAGTACTATTTTATGGTAAATTAAGTAAAGGCAACAGGATTCAACCACTGGTTGCTCCTATAATATTATTTATAGAGTATTGACCTCTAGCTAAATATTATAATCTCTTGTTAAATCCTGTGTTGCACCAGAAATTATAAATTGGGACTGGGCTGCTCACAACTGCAGCATGCCAGATACCCTTGGCCCTAGAACAGCCCCAGAATAGGAACTGAAAAATCAAAAGCAACCACATGGTAAACCAAGACAATCACAGGATGAGCTTCAGCCCTGACTGGACTCATCATGGTCAATCAAAATTGTAAAATATGGAGAAAAAGTAAAGAGGCTTTTGCCTTGCATTGGAAAACAGGTATGCTTTTAATAATTGTTATTATTACTTATTATTGTGCTTGTGAATAAATATTAGCAAATATTTAATTCCCTTGATTTTTGAATTCTATTCCTTTAGTCTGTTATTATGGCCATTCTTACATGAAAAGGCACACACATACTCATTTTTCTTTAGAATTAGGTGATAGACAATAAGATCACATTACCATGAAACTGTTTCATAAAAAGTAAGAGGAATCCTATTTGCAATCTCTGGTTATTGAACATTAAGTGCCATTTGCAGGCAGCAAGACAATGTGATTAAATAATATTATTGTGTATGCTGTTATCATAGTAGTTTTAGTGTAAATTAGTGTTGTATTATTGACTGCACACTGTATTGCTTGGGTATGTATAGTATACCATACCTACCACATCTTTAATAAGTATGTTTAGACTGAGCGCAAAAAGTATTGAAAATGTTTACTATTTTGGATAGTTTTTTGATTTTGTTATAATATATTATTGCATCAGATGAATATACATACTGCTTTTGGCTATAAAATAAGACAATATTCTTGGGGTATTAAAATGGGTTTCAAAAATATTTTTCATTATAGAATTTAAGTTATTTTTGCAATATCTAGTTAGTAGCTATGATTTGTAAATTTTATACTGCAAAGAATCAGCTTTTATCATAATATTGTAAATAGAATAAGTTTTACTTTGCATTATGTCAGTCAAGTCAAGTGGCTGATAAACTTTGTCACAATAAATATGAAAATGTATCTTGAGTGTTTCATTAATGTGTCTAAGAACAGTTTAAATGTAGGCAGTAGAAATCGGGACACAGAAATGCTCTATCATGATAACAATCGCAGTAGGCGAGTTAGAAGGTTTGCAGCATAAACCTTTGTTCTTCAACTTGATTTCTTTATGCGATTGGTGACGACGAGCATACGGATCACCTGGTAGTAAGCGATTGCCGCCGCCCATGGGTGTCCACAACACCAGTGAGTCACAAGTGCGCCACCCTTTCCCCCGGATTGGGCCTCCGGTACCCTCACTCACGCAGCGAAACTCATGCTGATGATGATTTATTGAGCTTGATGCGCAGTTTTGGCACATTGCGGTATAAACTATTTACTTAAATGTTTTGGCAATCATACGTTTGCGAATCGTCGGTTGTAGAAACTTCCTCTGCTTGGCTACTGAAGAATTTTATACTATGATAGGGTAGGGTAAGTCCTTTTTGCTGTTTATTAACGAGATAAGATAATGCATACTCATAGTTAAAGAACAATATTGTAATCAAATGCATTAGTAAATATTTCGTAATCTCATATTGACTTGAGTATTAGATAATGCATTTTTATACTGAACAGATGTTCAGTATAAAAATGGTAAGCAGGAATCAAAGAGCTTGTCCAGATGACTCGTTTTGCACGCAATTTGTACCAATTGTAAATTAAATAAAACACGTTATCTGGACAAGCTCTCAGGGAATATGAAAATAAACATTAAATGTAGTCAAGCCACGTTTTAATCAAATATAAAATTTAAGCAGCAAGCTTAGTAAATAAATAACGCTGTTCTGAATTTGTTGGGAATGACGAGTTGTGCATAAATTGGGCTATTTCTTTTCTTCCTTCTTCTTTCCCTTCTTGGCTGCAGCCGCGGCCTCCAAGTCAATGGGCGCGGGCTTCACAAATGGTATGAGCTCTTGGTATTGTTCTGGCATCCAAGGTTTCAATGCCTCAGGTACCTATAGAAAAAAAGAAACACGTTATTAAACATTGTAAAATGCGATATCTAACGTTTCTCACGAGGTCATCAACAAGAGCGACCTAACATAGGTATGACGTCACTGCCCCACTTTGTTGAGTAGAGTCAATACGAAATAACTAGACACAAAGTCGGCTATCATTGATTTCGAAGAGTTCGTTATTGTTATAGGAGTAGGTATAGCGTATCGTCTCTCTCCCATACGTCTGTATCTGTCTTTCGGTCCGAAACACGCTGAGATTACTATATGTGTGCGTAGTCTGTCACTCGCGATGTAGGTGTAGGCAGCCGGCGTTCTGGGTCTATGATTCAGTCTTTAGTATGTCATCCCACTACTTACTTAAGAAAACCCTGTCAATATCGGTATATTAACACTAACAAAGTATTATGTTATCATTCATAAACCCATTAATATAAATCTAAAGATATGAACTTCAGAATGTTATCAATAACATTGAGCAATATACTAAATATTGTGATAGTGCGCTTCTAATCACAGTGCCAGTGGATCGTAGGGTAAAGGTAGGTTTCCAATTAGGGAACGTTAGGTAAAGAAGAACAAGTATTACGTAAGCAGATTTATAACAGTTATATATAACCCCCCCCACCCCCCCCCCCCTCCCCCCTGTCAGCAACCCAAGCTCTTACCCGCTTCCCCCAAGCTTACGTAAACAATTTTCGATTTTTTGTCACAGCTCGGCAACCCTACTAACCGTATGCATTTATTTGTAGGTAATTCCCCGAAAATACGTTTCGCTTTCAAGCAAACAGAATGTGACGGTTTGCCATTTGTGTTAAAAAGAAAATAATTTTCGATGACGTAATCATTATCTAGACTCCCCTACCCCCCATGTCATTCAAAATAAGCAAAGATAAAGCCCCCCGCTATGGGGGGCCATAGTGCTTACATAATAATTGAACGGCCCCTTAGTACTGACACTGCTGGATGTCAGCATCCATAATTTTGAGAAAGTAGCCGAGACATGCATGTTTCCCCAAGATATTTTCCCTGACTACCGCGCCAATGGTAGAAATATGCACATTTATTATGTTATAAATAGGATGTAGGATTTATTGGTTTAGTTTGTAATGTTTAACGTGTTTAGTTTATAATATATAGATACCTAGCTTTATATAATAATTAGATAGTTACACTATCGCATTAGGCTAAGCCCTGTAAAGATAGCGTAAGAAGAGAAATAAATAAATAAATAAATAAATAAAATTTTGATTTGAAAAATCCAGAGGTGCATGTTCGGATTCGAACCATGTGGGAGCTCCACGCTTCGGCATTAATGTGTCGGCTCGGCCGGATTGTTATCACGACCTCATACAAAACCGACATGAAACAGCGTTTCGCTACGTGAGTGCGGTTACCGGATTCCCAATCCGGGGAACGGGGAGTTTAAGGGTTGGCAGCGTCGTCCGTGACGCGCGTGCGCCGCTCGCTGTGCGATATTTAGCCCCGTTTTAGAGTAATACAGAAGGGCAAACTCTGACGAAAGCCTCATAGAAAACCGGCGTGAGGCAGCACTGTGCTGTTTTCCGCTGCGTGAGTCAGGGTGACCAGAGGCCTAATCCGGGGAAAAGGGGGATTTAAAGGTTAGCAGCGCACTTGTGACTTCACTGGCGTTGCGAGTGTCCAAGGGCGGCGGCAATCGCTTACAAACAAGTGATTTGTCTGGCCCTCTGCCACCTATCTTATGAGATAAGACGACGAAAACGACTTTCCTTGGAAGGCGCGTTCTCATCCACTTTTTTTATGATATAGGGAGCAGATGATCACCTGATGGTAAGTGTTTACAGCTGTCCATGGGACACCTGTAACGTCAAAGTAGCTACCGAACCGAACAGAGCCACCACCATTAATTATTAATTTTGCTTTTTTTTATGTAATTATGTGTTTCAACTTGAACGTGAATAAATTCTCACAAGATCTCATACATTGACCTGATTCCGTACTAAGTAGCTTAAGCACTTGTGTTACAGATATCAGACAACAGAGGAACACATATACTTAAATACATATATTACACCCATCTACCATCGCTCCTCCTCAGCCACCTGTCACATAAACATGGTTCAGTCACCTTGATGCCCTCCTCGGTCTGGTTGACCTCGAGCAGCGCGCAGATGACCCGCGTGGTGGCGCACATCGTCGCGTTGAGCATGTGCACGTACTCCGTGGCCGCGTTCATCTTCTTCGTCTGTCCGTACCTGCGAATAAATATTAATTACAGTGGCGTAGCTAGGCCCACGTTGCCCACGGCCTTGCGCTCAAGGGAGCGTCGCGAGGAACCGTGACCCTACTAAAATGTTTGCTTACGAGGCGCCTCTGAAGGCGAGGAAGTATGTGCGGCTCTATAATTATCTACACCCCCAAAGTTATGTTCAAAGGCTCAGGAGGACGGTTTCAGGAATTACATTGTGGAATTAAACTGTACGGAGAAAAGTTTAGTAACTTAGGCAGAAGACTTTCTGACATCCTGATTGACCAACTCAAGGAACTCCTCCAGCTTTTATCATCTTACCTAACAAGGAGCCTCCTAGCTTGGTACTCCAGACAGTTGCTGCAGGACACCAGCTCCCTGAAGGCGGCGGAGCCCGGGAACCAGGCCTCCAGGTCCAGTTTCTTCGCCGCGGCGTGGTTGAGCGCGCCGGAGACGATGTTGACCACCCGGTACGGGATGCCGAGGGTTTGGCAGAACTCCTCGGCGTTCGCTATCATCTCGTCCATCATCTTCCAGGAGGCGTCGTCGTGGGGGGACGTCAGCACGAATTGTTCTACCTGGTGAAAGAGGTATCAAGTATGTTCATGTGCACGCGAAGTCTTAGAGTCAGAGAGAAGGATAACAGCTCCCGAAAATCGGGATGAATTAAATAAATGTATTTAACCGTGGGAGCGTCTTCAGCTTGAATGGGGCCTGACAGAAAACTGGCGTAAAGTAACGCCTATGCTGTTTTTCGCCGAGCGAGTGAGGGTATTGGAGGCCCAATCCGGGCGGGGGGAGCTTGAAAGTTGGCAGCGCACTTGTGACTTCACTGGTGTTACGAGTGGCCATGGGTGGCGGCAATCGCTTACCATTTCGCTAATCAATCTGTTCGTTTGAACTTCATAGCATGTGAAGGCGCTTGGTTGTCAAGATCGGTCATACAATTTTTTCTTAGTCATTCATGACGTCATAGATAGATACTAGTGATTATGAGTTATATCGTGCAATAGGTGATTCACAATTTATCAGCATTCAACCAATGTATAATCAAAACAAACATACTTTATCAGACAAACATCTTGTATAATTTATTAAAATGCTACTTTATTAATTACACAATTAATAAATTAAAATAAAAACAATAACAAGGTAGCCTTCACTTTCCATAGATTTTCATCATCATCTTCATCTTAGCGTTTAAATCCGGATCAGGTCGCTTCGGAGCCTAGATTCCCATAAATTTGGAACATATTATTATGTAAGAATCAGCATTTTTTTGGTGATTTCTGATTCCACAATGGTCCCGAATGCTGTTGTGGTCAACTAACCTTTTCAAACTGATGCACCCTGAAGATGCCGCGCGTGTCTCGACCGTGGGAACCTACTTCTTGTCGGAAACACGTGGACAGACCGGCGTACCTGCGAATATACGAGTACAACACACTTAGACAATAGCTCCATCATCCATGCGTGATGTGGAATTTTTCACATAGATAGATGATGTCAGGGTCATAGAAATATTATGCTCTTTATTTCAATAGAAGTAGGATTCACCCCTTGCTTTAACGTGAATACAATAGGCAAAAAGAATAGTAGGGCTAAACATTTTATGTTAAGTACCTACTAACAATTGGTTCTCACCGACTGAAAAAACACGTTACATATAATGAAATGAAATGAAATGAAATGAAAATTGTTTATTCAATTTAGGTCCATACAGAACACTTATGAATGTCAACATGTTTACCACTGGTTCGGAATGTAGTTTTCTGCCAAGAAGACACCAGCAAGAAACTCAGCAGTTACTCTTTTAAAAAAAAAAAAATGTTTTACAAAATGTCGCCATTAAATTAAAATATAGTACAATTTTTTGTGTTACTAATATGTCCCTAAATTATTGTCATTCAAAAAATCGTCTATTTTATAATAGCCTTTCTTCATTAAACAGTTTTTTATATACAATTTAAACTTATGTGTGGGCAAGTCAATAATAATCTGAGGTAACTTATTAAACATTTTTATGCTCAATCCTATAAATGAACTACCAACCTTATGGAGCCTGATATTTGGAACGGCCAGTCTGTGCTTATTTCTGGTGTTAAGGCTGTGACAGTCGGACTTCTTCGAGAACAGATGGAGATTCTTATGAACGTACATAAGGCAATCAAGGATGTATTGAGAAGCCACGGTAAGTATGTCGATTTCTTTAAACAAATCTCTAAGGGAGTCGCGCGATCTAAGGCCATAAATGGCGCGGATGGCTCTCTTCTGTAATACGAAGATAGTCCGTATATCAGCAGCTGATCCCCATAGTAATAGACCATATGACATGATGCTATGAAAGTAGCTGAAATAAACCAGCCTCGCCGTTTCAACATCAGTTAGTTGTCTTATCTTTCTAACTGCATATGCAGCAGAACTAAGTCTACCTGCCAGGACATCAATATGGGGACCCCATTGCAGCTTAGAATCTAATGTGATTCCTAGAAATACTGTTAAATTTACAAGCGCAAGATGCTCATTATTGATGGTTATATTTGTATTAACCTGCCTCACATTTGGCATTGTGAATTTAACACATTTAGTCTTTTTGGCATTAAGTAGTAAATTATTAGTTGTAAACCAATATACCACTTGTGAGAGTGCATCGTTTACGTCGTCGAATACTTGCTTAAGCCTATCAACTCTAAAAATCAGAGAAGTGTCATCGGCAAACAATACAGTCTCACATAGGTCTTTTGTAAAGTGAGGAAGGTCATTAATATAAATTAAAAAAAGTAGGGGTCCCAATATGGAGCCCTGCGGCACTCCCATGAGTAGAGGGGCGCCAGTAGAATTTATTCCATTAACACTCATAGACATGCGAGAATAGCATTTGGGCATAACTAGTGTGTGCGCCCTATTAGTCTAGTGGTTCAAGTACCAGGCCATGATCTCAGTGTCCTGGGTTCGATCCCCGCGCTGAAAGTATGTTTCGAATTTTTCGGACATAGCTCGGGTTTGTGATCACCAATCGGCATTTGGCAAGCGTGCGCATGGTGATTGCGCCTAATCTTATCATAGTAGCGGTAACTTGATTTCTATGATAGAGGCCTTTGACCTGCAGTGTGCAGTGGGCAGTTTATAGGCTGATACTTTACTAGTGTGTGCATGAATAATTTTCGCTATGTTGTCACCCGTTCCTCTACTTTTGCTATTAGTTTTTGGACAAGTATTTCGTTAAAGCATGTGTTCTTAGAACTGTGTGTAATATTTAAAGGACTCTAACTATGAGTAAGTGAGTTAATTTGTATAGAGTCTGGGTAGGAAACTTCTTTTGATAAATATTTTACCTAATAGGCAATGAAGATTCCGGCAGCCACTCGTCCCTGTGGTACGCCGCGATGGGTTGTTCCGAAGTGGCGATCAGGTATTTTTCCTCAATGGCAGAGTCGCCTTTGTTTTCGGAGCCTTTGCCCACCACCTTGTACAGTTCTTCGTCGAATTGAGCTAGCTGAGCTACTTCTTGCATGACCTGTTAAAAAACAAAATAAATGTTAAAACTGCAGGAAACGTATATAAGTTTAACCTTTATGGCACACAGCAGTTAGGGCGGGTGTCCGCCTTATATTCAAAAGGGACTGGCGGGGTTGAAACTCTATAAGTATCCACTATGCAACATTTCCTGTGTCCAATTCGCGATGTTGCTTACGTCACATACATTCCCCTGGTCCCAAATTAAAGTGTGTACAAGGGAACACACTTTAATTTGGGACCAGGTATAGAGAGAACACACTTTAATTTGGGACCACCTGTATAGAAACCAGAAACAACGAAGGTACCACGAACACCCAGACCCAACACAACTCTCTTTGATCAACAAACATTTGTTTTGGTGCAGGTATCGAACTCACGACTCTTGCGTTATCGCGCTCAAACCAGAATACAACTCCACCTCTTTTCTCATGAAGAACGGCGTGTAAAGGGGTGTGTATCCCTTCTTCAGCAATATCCTGAGAGATAGCTGTACTAGTGCTTGCTCTAGGAACACTGCAGGTCCCTTCATGTAATACCCCCGTCCGCCTGCGACTGCGGCGCCTCTCTCACCATCCATGCCTAGAAATTAAACAATACAGTTAAATTAAATGAAGAATACGTTTTTTAGATTTTCACGTTGCATTATAACTATAATGTATCAATACGGGGATTAACACGATATTTATTATGTGGTCAGTGGTCAGTCCGCTCGTGACCACGGCTGCTGTAACGTAGCCGAAACGTCGGGAAAAATATGTGAGTACACAATGTTGTTTCACATAATAAATATCGTGTTAATCCCCGTATTGATACATTAAAATTAAATGTAGAAATTACAACAAGGCATATAATTGTTAACTTTTCACTTGTATTTTAATTGATTTATTATTTACACAAGTGGTTTTGTAGCTACAGAAACAATTATTAACTTAAATTAGTAACTTCAAAAAAGAACAAACTACTTACATTAATTATTCAATTAAGTAGAATGGTATTAAATTGCCATATTGACTATGACTTTTTATCATCAAAACTATGAAAGGGGATTCTGGAGATAGGACTAAAACACTCTGTGTGGGCTGAGTGGTTTTTAGTGAACAATTTGGTGTTTATTTGTGCAGTTCACTGCACTTCAGTGCCGCGAAATGATTAATAATAAAAATTGTTGAATTGTATCATTTATATAATAACGTTATTGTGTATCAAGTGAGTTGTGACGTGACAACTTTCTTGGACCGAATAGTCTTAAAACCCACATTGGTGTTTAGAGTGGTCTCAGCAGAATCCGTAGGCCGATATAACACAAAACACCAGCGTTTTATTGAGTGACTGTGACTGTTGACTACCCATTTATTCTCAATAAGTTACTTTACTTCGCAAAATAGCTTCAGGTAGTCATATTATTAAAACATAACTATGAAAGGTAACATAAATTAAAAATCCAAAAAATATATATGTGTTCTTTACAGACCTAAATTCTATATATATTTCTGCTTCTATTTCTAAACACTTTTCAACTTTGGGGGCTTGTCATCATACCAAACTTTTTCAACCTTTTGTTGTCAACAGCACACTTTTAGTTTCAGTAAACTTTCACAGCACTCCAGTAAAGAATTCAGTAGGCATAGGTAGGTATATTAGAGGCCTTGATTAATGTGTAACTGACATACATAACTGTAACTGTCCTATTGATATCCTTAAGGTTGGAAACCCTCATAACCAACCCAAAGAAAAAACATAAATAATTATCGTTTATTAATAATTATCGTGCCTAACTTTTCTTTTGTAATTAATCATCACGGTACAATTGAAAATGTAATGTAATGTGTGCCACAGAACACCGGTTGAAAAGGCCTGCATCATGCTATATCTGTTTATGACAAGTATATGTAAAAGACATCATATTATTTGACCAGCTTAGAAAGTCTAATTAATTAATTCTATAAAAATAGTAATTAATTAAACTTTAACTTACCATCAATCATACAAATCAGATCAACATGAGAGTATTTGCTCTTCACAGTGCAGTCACCATGAGTCCTCTCTACAAGGTTGTGATCTTCATCATCATCCACTGGCACCGAGGAGTGAAGGTGATTACCAACTTCTCTCAATGCGTTGGAACGGGCCTTCTCAGCGGCTAGGAGTCCCTGTTCATTCTTTGTGATGGCTTCATCAATCAAGACTCGCACCTGGAAATTAGAATATATTTAATATATAATTGTTTCCTTACAATAAAGAAAATAAAATAATATATTTATTTAATCACTGATATGTAAAAACTAGCATAGATATATATGAATAGAAAACTAACAATACTTAATGTGTACTAAGAATCTACACATTTTATTTATAATTATAAAATCCTTAAAACATAAGTAAATAGGGTATTTGACTAAGCTCGAGATTTTACAAAATATAAATAATTTATCAAAATATAGGTAAAAATGTGCCAATAGCAAAAAATCTCAATCAAAAATATAACATCCAGCCGGTTTTAAGGTCATTCAAAGATTCATGGGCTAGTCCATTTTAAAAGTATGAAATTATTAAAAAATAATTATACCATTGAATAACCCATACAATTTGCACCAACTATTATAATAGAACCATTGAAATAAACGAAACATTTGATATAGCTACCATACAAAATTCAAATGAAATACATACAAAATACTTGCGTGTGACGTCACATCTTTGTAGCCATTTGTATGGAGCTTTTAAGGTTTGCCCAAAATAATGTGATTGTAAAGCTGTGATATCTCAGGTAGTTTAAATGAGAATCAAGTGATTCTTTCAACGATGTTTCTATCATTGAGAGGTCTTTTGATTACAAAAATAAATAAAAAATAGTCAAATACCGTATTAGTACAGTAAAATGAGTGGGTAATTGAACTATATGTTTTATTCAAACCTAGTCATATAACCGCAGGATCATTAAAACAATTTTCATTTGATATTAATACTTTATTGTTATGTTGACTTTTTAAATAACTTTAGGTAATTATTAAACTAATCAATCAACAACGAAAACTAGCTCATTATGGATAGATTGGTTAACGTTGTATATTTTACCTTTTTAATTTGATTGACCGTCAAAGGCTTCAGCTGATCTCCCGTAAGTTCACTCAGGTTACCGGCGACTTCCTGTGGCACCGGGTCGTCCTCCGGCCCCACGGGCTCCTTGCTCTTCATCTTGAGACCGATCTCTTTGCTGCACACATTCTTCAGCTTGTTCAGGTTATCAGCTTCGTGGCGCAGTCGCCTCCAAAGCAAGTCTTGCTCTACAACAGTGTCCACGAGAGCGACATCCTTGTATCGTTTGCGCTGGTTCTCGCGAATTTTGTCGGGGTCCCCGTCTTTGTCAGCCCGGAATAAGTCTAAGTCGAGAACCATGGTGCTTTTGAGTGAAAGTGGCTGACGAAACTAGTGAGAAATAAAAATGTGGAACGTAGCAACTTTTCTTCCAGCTGCATGCGGCAAAGACTGCGTTCGAAAACCACGATAAAATAAAGTATTTATTTATAATAATTATTTCAATAAACTATAAACCGTTCATAAATATTGGCAAATAATTGGATTGACACTTTACAAACAAATTTCAGATTTTTAGTTCAATAACGAAAAGAGCCTGTATGAGATTTTTTTAAGAACATTTTATTACGATTATTTTTTTTGTCTTTGAATTAAAATTTAGTCAGGTATTCGAACGTTTACATTTTGACATTGACGTTGACAGTTGACATCTTCCGTGACAGCACAAACTACTATGATAGTGTCCGAAACAGACAATGCCCCATTTTTTTTTATTCGAAGTTCTAGGGAGCGTTCGTTGCCGAGTGGTCACTGCGACCATATTTGATATATTGTGTACCTCCGCTCCCACTTAGAGATCGTGTCCGAGGCCCACGGTCATCATAAACCGTATAATGGCCCTCCAGGGAGCGATAGCCTTAACATCCTCCGGGCAGATGTGGTAGCTGCCCAGCGTTCGGCTTCTTGGGTGACCGAGCGCATCGCATTGACAGAGAACGAGCATCGGTGTCCTCTGCCTTACAGAATCTGCAGGTGGGGTCTCCGTTCAGCCCGGTTCTGGTGCCGTGTTTGTTCAGCCTGCAGTGACCAGTAATGGTTCTTGTGAGGATTCTCAGCTGTCCTCGAGATAGCGCTAAGGCCTCTAGCGTGTACTTGCAGGAGAATCCTGTCACCCTTTTTTGAAACTCGTTTATGAGTGCAGTTATACATATAATCCAAAATTATGATACAGTTTTTCTCAGAAATATTGGTAAGATCTTCTGTTGTCTTTAACAAAGTGGAGAAATTTTGTAGCTGATTGTTCAATACTTAATATCTTTATTGCATCTATCGGTCACATAATTAGTTGGTTTATAATAAATGTAGGTATCACTATAGACCCGGGAGGCCACTGCAATATGGGAGAGGACACTTATTACTAAATTAGGATTTAGTTCTGTATTTCTATAAAAAAATCAAAATAGTTAACAATTATCTCTCATTGCACGCGGGCCACTGATAAAGGCCTGGCGAGCCACATGCGGCCCGCGGGCCGCAGGTTGAGTATAACTGCTATAAACTGTCCCACTGCGGGGCAAAGGCCTCCATCATAGAAATCAAGTCATCGCTACTGTGATGGGATCGCGATCGCCCCCATATGCATATTATTGAATTTTTAAATCTTTGTTTCTTTTATTTATTTATTTAGGTTCACCAACAGCATTATTTTGTTTTATATAAGTGACCTTTTCGTTATGACTGGAGACCATCGCATCGCATTTTATGTTGGAGGAAATCCCAATTTTGTCCTTTCAAGAACTTTTCAAAGTATTTTTTGAAATAGTTTTATGATAATGGCAATTTAAGTTTTTTATGTGAGATGAGGTAGGCAACATTATTTTTATCTGTCAAACGAATGATTTGTCGGTCCCTTTCTTCAACTCGTCTTGTTTCAAATTTCGTAATTAATTTGTATACTATGTGGCTTTTGTTTGATACTAGCTGAGAAAAAATAATCTATAAAAGGCTACCAACAAATTGTAAGTACAAATCAGGTCCTTAACTTCATTTTTAAAACATAAAACTGTGCTTCAACATGGCTTGTTTACACGTCCTCAGAGCCGTGTTTCCCGATCTATTTACAAAGGGGAGGATTCGTAGAGATAAAAACATTGATCGTTACTTTGGGAGAAATCTATAAGCTAAAGTATCATGAGAATATTCGATTCCTAATTGCAATAATCATGTGACGGCTTGCATTGGCAATATACCAACATATTGCCGATATCTTGTTTTATTCGACTGTTATTGTAACATTTATTAACCCAGATGCTCAGACGTAGAAATGCAGCCCCTTTTCCGTATATTACGTAGATGTAACGTTATTCGTGTAAGTTTTAACGAATTGATTGTTTTTAGGCGATGTTAAGATGATTCCTTTGAAAGATAATCAGGATGTGGCGTCTTTCCTCGTCACGAAGCACTCATGGAAGGGCAAGTATAAGAGGGTGTTCTCTGTGGGGACCCATGGGATCACCACATACAACCCAGACCGCCTGGAGGTGACCAACAAGTGGTTGTACTCTGATGTGATAACAGTGGCCTCGGCGAAGCATTCCAATTCTGCTGCCAATCATGACTTTACTCTGGTTATGAAGAAAGAGAAGAAAGTGGACAGCATGAAGTTCTCCTCTGAACACAAGTGCCTTATACTAACAGAGGCATTCAAATACAGGCACCTTTTTGCAGAGAAGCCAAAAGATATTTTCGTAAGTGTTTGATAACTTTTTTTTGTTAGTAAATGTTATGTATGTTAGTACATTACAATTAAAGTTGTAAATGTATCAAGGAAAAGTAAATAACTGCAGTTAGGTTCAGTAAACAAAAATGTCATACTTTGAAATTTGAGACATGTTACTACATCCCTATTTTGTTTTTTGAGATTTATAATATAAAATGAAGCTGCTCTGCAACAGACTGATGATGATGATAGATCATTTCATAATTTTCAGTCAATTCTCACCTTAATGTCAAACACACTTTTTATTGCACATAAGATTGCAGATCTCAATCAGTATAGTAATATTATAATAATAAGCAGCTTGTGGCGAGTGATAAAGTTCAAATGAAGCTAAAAGATAGTAATTAAAACACTTATTAAATTTATTTTGGTTTTTTAGAGGTTCCAAGCTTACAAACATCACTGGAGTGGAACTCGCCTACCAGTTGTCCTGGAGGTGGGCCCCTGTGCTCTGGATCAGCTCGACCCTTCTACACACACTCTGTTGGCTAGTTACCCATACTGTGATATCCAGGGTATCTTACAAGTGAGGGATGTCCCTGGAGGGTTTGTGTTGGCCGTCGGGGGCTACAGTAGACTGCACCTGTTCTCGAATGCAATGGAACACCAGATGATAATAAATAAGATGTTGGAGATGTCCAGTTTGACTTTGAGCACAAGTATCAAAGTGCTGTCCACAATGATCACTTTGGGAGATTATCATGATCAAAGATTTGGAAAGTACAGGTAAGTTGCACAATGATATCCCTCTTTTCAATCCTGAACTGGACTGAAGAAAATAAATCCCACCAGATTTTGAATCTGTATCTATCATGACACTAGCAAAAACCATTAAATTTTTCAACCTTATGTCCAGTTCAGGGATATAGATAAAGTTTGGAAGCCTCCCCTGTTTATTGACAGGTAAAATAAAACAATATAGAATAAGGACAAAGATAATAGAAACAATAAAACCCTTATTTGTTGCTGCTCATAGATATAGTATAACTAATTATATTTTTTATGCTACAAAGTTGCCATGTACTTACTCCAAAAGTCTAGACTGACACATTACGACATATTGGCTTTTTAAATTATCTACACTCATTTGACCAAATTAAAAGGACAACATGGCTCATTTTTAATTGAAATGTGGAAAACTAGTGTCATTGTCCATTTTCATCAAGCCATTAATGACTCATGTAACCTTGTCTGCTTATCTTGCTTCTAGCTGACACATAAACATTAAACATGTGTATTAAATGAATGATATGCTGATTTTATAAATGGTTAATTTAGTAGGTACCATATGTCCAGCTCTGTAAATTAATATATTCAATAGTAGAATAAGAATTCCCTCTTGCATGCACTCACTGCCGAGCTAAAAATCCATAGATGTGCGCTCAGAATCAATCTAGGACCTCCTGTTCAGAAGTCGCACATGCTACCCTGCGTAGGAACCGCACTTAGTACAATCGCACTGGATGTCGTAGGAAAGAACTTGTGCTTGCTCTTAAAAAGCTTATACAATACAATATTTAGATGACCTTGGTTAGATTTAGCCTCTCTAATTAGAGTGTCAGTAAGATTTAGGCTCTCTAATTAGAGTGTTAGTAAGATTTAGGCTTTCTAATTAGAATTGAACTTCCCTGAATCCTGGGTCATGGTCCAAGAGTACCCTAGACTCTGAAGAGACAGCTTGTAAAGTGGACTCCCTTTTACTCTCTTTCGGTTCTTTGCGTGATAGCGACAGCTTTGGACGCAACTGAAAATTACACATTAAGATGAAGAGTTAGCCTGTCAAATAAGCCTATTTATTGTGTGGTATAATAAGACTTATTGATGATTGTTACCGTGGGGAGGTGGACTAAATCTTTTTTTTATTCAGTGGAGATCAGCATCAGACGTCGCTAAGCGAGTTCATGGTGCATAAGGTGAACCCCGCGCGGCACATGGAGCCGATGCGCCGCACCATGTGCCTCTCCGACACTTGCATACTCGAGAGGGACCCACAGACTTATTCGGTAAGAACATGCTTGATATTTACTGAAAAATTTCGGCCACATCATCACTTACCTTCAGAGGGGCTAGCACTACGCGCGTCTTATCACACACGCGGGCTATCCACGACCATGTGTACCTACATTGCACCTAGCCACTGAACACTTCTTTATTAAGACAAATATTTTATGGCAATTTAATTTCTATTTCAGGTGGTATGCCTACGCCCACTATGCGACGTGTTTGCCTTAGTGAGAGACCCTGAACATCCACAGAAATTCTCTATTGAATACCTCAATGGACAGACTCGTACATATCTAGCTGGTGAAAGGTAAACTATCAATTTCAAATAATTCATTAAATCACTAAAGATGAGGGGAAGGAGTAGGGGTCTTAAAATTCAATTCAATGTGAAATAATTTATATTTCAATGAGTATGCACGCATAAGGTCGTGACCGCATTAGGACTAAATATGAAAAAGAAAATTATGGATAGATCAGAAGGAGCAAGTTGGAAAATGAGAATTATATCTTATTGTTTTTAAAGTCTTCATATTGTTATGCTAAAGGACACATGCAGACATTGATATTCTTTAAAAAATATATGCATCTATGTCCTTCGACGCAAATAAATTGATTATCTATCTTAAAATTGTTCTTTAGAGATGCGTTGCTGGCGTCCCTGCTGGACGGCGTGCGGTCGGCCGGGCAGCGCGACGTGCACGTGCGCTCGTCGCCCACGTCGCGCGGCTACCGGCTCGGCCCGCTGCACCAGTCCGTCGACGAGGAGACAGAGTCCAACCACCTCAGGTAACCTACTTACTCCGCTTGCTCAGTGTAACAGTGCCAGCAGAGTGACTCCCTAATTTGGGCTATCCCATACCAGTTATAGATCTGTAGCCTAAGCAGGTCCTTTCACACTTCAACCCGCCAGTCATACTAGCAGTCTCAAATGTGATCAAATCCAGTTGTAACAAAGTAAAATTTTAATTATAATTACTTTATTCCTTTTCTGTCGCTTTGGCCCCAAACTAACGTTATTTCTTGATCTATGAAAACCGGAAACAACGAAGGTACCACAAACAAACATCCTGACCCAACACAAATACTTATCTGTATCACTGAAGATACGTATTTTGTAAATAGTTTTCATTAATCATGAATCATTATAAAATATAAGGATTATTGAATCTGTCAAAAACGCTTCATTCAGCAATATAGCGTAGAATCGAGTGACGTCAAACTTTTGTAAACAAGTAGGAAATTCGATAGCACACGATAGAACACGGTGGCTTCAAGTCTGTCACTTGATTTGCCTACAAAAGGCTGACGTTACAGTAATGAAAGCCAATCAAAACCGTTAATGGTCACGTGGTTCCAAGCACAAAACAAATTAATATAACATATTTTGTTTTGAAAAAATTCGATATTTTTTATGTGTTTTATTGTTAATTCCTTTTTGAAGCTATAAACTACGCGGATTATTATAAATAAATCTTTATTTTTCATACTATCAAATATCATCAGGTCCATTAGTGGACCCTGGGCTCCGAAGCGACAGTTGGGGACGCAACGCTAAAATGAAGATAATTCTGATCCTTTGGCAGATTATTCCAAAACCCAGTAGGCATGTGCCGGGCGGAGGTGATCGAGCGGTTCAACGCGAACGTCGGCTACAGCGGGCTGAACTACTCCGTCAGCCAAGACGTAAGGTTCTTCAGTAGGGTTCTAATCGAATGTGATATCGATTGATCGCTTACGCTTTAAAAATCGAAATTAAAATCTTTTTAATTAACGCCCGAATACTCTTTACAATAAGTGTTGTTCAAACATGTTTTTTTATCTCTATAAACTGAAAGTCAAAAAGTGTTTTGAATATTCGGAGGTTAGTGTGTAAAGCGTGTGTGATTGTCGAAAATACATTTTCCAAAACGGGCCTAGAACTGTTGATGCTCTGACCGCTCTTGTGCTATCTTCTTAACCGGTGTGATTGACTTGAATTTAACTTAGATTTAAGATACATATTGGATTTATCACTTACCACTTGTATCGTTTTTATTCAAAATCGTGTTAGCAAATATAGCTCCTTATTTGTTTTCGTACCGGATAAGATGATTGGCTCACGCTATTACTAATGATAGAAAAACTAACTTTTTAATACTTACATTTATTCATGCTATATTAATTGAATGATTTTGCCATTAGTTAGTGGTGTAAATAGATGAGTTTTTGATTGGATTTGTAGTTAGATATTGGAATCGATGAAAAATATAAAGAATTTCTGAAATTTTAGCTTTATTTGAATATGATTCCATTCCACTAGGTTCTAATACTTCGCAGAATTGATTCGGTTACATATCTAAACCAGTCATATCAAATGTAATTTCAGACCTATTTTTACAATAAATTAGAAACATTTTTGCAAACACCCAAGCCAGCAGAAAGTAGACCCGATGGATACGATAATTCGCATGACGTTGTCAAAACTGTTAAGAAATGAATCGTACATACATGACATTTTTTACTGGACTGCATCAGATAAGCTAAGGTCCATACTGGCTTCAGCTGGTGGTGGTGTACAGAAAGACACACAGCCACACATCAATATACACAAGTCTGTTATTCAATCGAGTTTCGCCTTGTCAAACACGGGTTCAATATCAATTGAAGTTCGACAGATTGTAGTAACCTTATGTGTGGTTGTCTGTACATTCTAATAAGTTTGTTTGAGATGACTGGTTATGAATATTCAGAAAATCAACTAATAAATGACCATAAAATTCTTTTTTTTTTAATTTTTGCATCTCTAATTTGCTTCTGCATTCTCCACTTTTTTGCATTTATATTTTGTTGCCCTCTTGAATCGTAAACGTTGTGTTGTATGCCTATAGGCTCGTCCCCTGTTGTGGCTGTTTCTTACGTGGGATCTCGTAAGTCCCTGATAATATTATTTTCTATCCACACTTCGTATATTTAGTATGGTCTTACGGACTGCTATTTTCACAGAATAATAAAAATCGTTAATCTCTTTTGAATATCTATGAACTCGAATTCTAAAGCCCATAGTGTCAATCAGGACACTGATTTTTAATATAATTTGGATTGTTTTTTTTTCATGCAAGCCAAACTATTTATTTTCTTGAATTCATTTTGGACATTTTATACTTAAAGGAAATGCTCACGCATGTATGCATGATGTCAGTCATTGAAGTTTTATTTTCTCATTAAAATGTAGGTGCTTTTTTTAAATTTAAATACAGTATTTGCTTGAATTTTTCATATTTGTATATTTTTATTGTTCTGTGTAGTTGTCATTCAACATTAGACGTTATAGCATGTAGGTATGGGGTCTCATCTGAATCACCTTTTGTAAATATCATGATTGGCCTGACATATTCACCGCTCACTCTACACAACCATAAGTTGTTGCTAATTAATTTTGTTGATTGATGTAAATAATGTATCTCTCAGTTTAAATATTTTACTCTTTCAAGGCTAAATGATTTTATGACTAGTGAATGTATCTTAATTAATATTGATTTATGAATATAAGAAGGGATTGAAAAGCTTTAATGCCCTTTATTTATCTCCTGTATAACAACAATAAATATTTGGTGGAGGATAGTCACATTTATTGCGATTAATCGCAGCTTCCAAATGTATTAATGAATATACTTTTATTGCACTCAAAATAAAGTATGAAGACTTATATCCAAGTATTACAGGATATGTACAACAAAGGCGGTCTTAAATTAATGCCTTATTAAATTAATTATGCCTTAAATGTTTTTAAGGAGAGTGAGGAGCTTCCAAGAGGCAATTAAGGAGTTATTGGCATGTGGCCTGTAAATATCCCAACATCCAGTCAGATTCCTTCGCTTAGTTGCCAAGCTAAAATGCACTCTATTACCGATTACGTTTGCCCCAACAGCGGCTGTTCGCGGAGAATAAGGAGAAGCTGATCACCGGAGCCCTGACGGCGCTCGTGGCCAGTTCCACCTCCGGGGGGACCCTGCCGCCGAGGGAGCTGGAAGCGCAGTTCCATGCCTTACGTCGTTTGTGTGCAAGCAAAGTGGGGTTTGCAGCGTTCACTGCGCTGCCGGGGTAAGTTTTACATCTTTTTTATCAAAAAAGAATAAGGAACGTAAGAACTCTTTTCTGGGGCAGTTCGTCGATTGGGATCATATCGCTAGAGCTCCATTCCTTATGTTGTCTATGTCCAAGCAAAGTGGGGTGGGGTTCGGGTGTGCTGAAAAGTGATATGAATAAAAAGAAGAGAGTGATAAAAAAATGAAACAGGGACAGAGAGAGAGAAAGAAACTTGAAATAGGGAATCAAAAAGAAATCACATGGCGTGGGAAACCAAATATCACTCAAATGGTTTAGTGACAAATGAAGCTCAAAAACCTTTCTATTCTAATGCATGAATTGTCTCCCCCACCATGCCATAACACTATGGAGCTGGTTAAGAGTCCATTCATATCAATGGATTTGTTAGTCAACGTTTCATGGAACGGTATGCGTCGATCAAAGGTCTCAGCAAATCATGGATTACAAATATATCGATTAAACGAAACTTCTCGCATTTTTTTACATTGCCATTGTATCTCAGGTTCCGAGAATGGATTGGCACAGCTGTAGTCCAAGCTCTCCGCCGCGGCTCCCCGGCCTGTTCCCACGCGGCGCTGGACGCGGTGTGTGCGCTCATGCAGCCCATGCACCAGGAGCCCGACCTGCGCCAGGAGCAGCTCAACAAGGCCAGCATGCTGTCCTCCGCCAGCTTCCTCGAGGGCTTGCTCACCATGTGGGCGGATCACGTGGTGAGTGACTGCTGCAGGTCATGCAGCATGCACCAGGAGCCCGGCCTGCGCCAGGAGCAGCTCAACAAGGCCAGCATGCTGTCCTCCGCCAGCTTCCTCGAGGGCTTGCTCACCATGTGGGCGGATCACGTGGTGAGTGACCGCTGCAGGTCATGCAACATGCACCAGGAGCCTGGCCTGCGCCAGGAGCAGCTCAACAAGGCCAGCATGCTGTCCTCCGCCAGCTTCATCAAGGGCTTTCTCACCATGTGGGCGCGTCACGTGGTGAGTGACAGCTACAGGTCATGCAGAATGCACCAGGAGCTCGACCTGCGCCAGGAGCAGCAAGACCTCTGTCAAAAAAAAAAGAATTTATAAATTCTTGTTTGGCTCTATTTATTCAGGAACTTTCTGTATTGGTCGATTCTAGTGACGTCATCACATGCCTTCTGCCATAATATGTGACCTCTGAAACTTTGCTACGCGTTTTTGTCACAACAAATGTAAAGTGCGACTACGATTAGTAAAATTATTAGACAGCGGACCGATCTTTAAAAGGAAATAGGATTAGGTCCGACTTTTGACGAGTGTCAAATAACCGTAAAGTAACTTTATTCTGTATTGATTATATAATTTTCTTTGGCAGACTTCAGGCAGCGGCGCGCTGGTGGTGGCGGCCATGCTGGACTTCCTCACGTTCGCGCTGTGCGTGCCGTACAGCGAGACCACGGACGGGAAGCAGTTCGACCAGCTGCTGGAGATGGTCGCCAACAAGGGACGCATTCTCTTCAAGCTGTTCGAGGTATAAAGGCTACCTAATTAAGGCCCTTGATTATATGATTGTCACATCTGTATAATGCCAACCGTCTTATGCTCTACGTTCGTACCTTTCGAAAGAGGCGAACTTTGTCTGTCTAGTGGTCCTCATGTTTGCACTTTTCTGAGGATTTCTTATCAGCTTATAAATGAAAAATCAGATCATCACAGAACTACAGTCATATTAATAAGAAACGCGTCATATGTTTCACTTAAATTTATCCAACATAAGCTAAGCAACATTAGACGCGTGACATGTTGCATGTTGTGGCAATGCGAAACTTTGGCACCGTCATTAATATGTCTATTGTATTTTGCGTCATGTTGGCAATCCCACGCAATCATATTGGCACGTCATTCGAAGTTGTGTAACGTTGCCATACTTGTTGAGCGCGGCAAATGTTGCCTTATAAGATACTAATCTATCTTATTTTTACTTCCAGCACCAATCAATGGCCATCGTCAAAGGAGCTGGCCTGGTCATGCGAGCACTGATAGAAGAGGGGGGAGGAACCGTAGGGTCGCGCATGCAAGCCCTGGCGCTGGCCGAAGCGGCGCTGCCCCGGCATCTGTCCACAGCCCTGTACGCGCCGGCGAGGCTCCATCACCGCCACTTGGCGAGGCACCTGGTGGCACTATGGCTGGTGGAACACGCTCCAGCCCATAGTCTACTGACTAGGCTTGTGGTGAGTGTTTGTGAGTGTGGGCAGAAGCGGCCCTGCCCAGGCATCTGTCGACGGCCCTCAACGCGCCGGCGAGGCTCCATCACCGACACTTGGCGAGGCACCTGGTGGCACTATGGCTGGTGGAACACGCTCCAGCCCATAGTCTACTGACTAGGCTTGTGGTGAGTGTTTGTGAGTGGGCAGAAGCGGCCCTGCCCTGGCATCTGTCGACGGCCCTGTACGCGCCGGCGAGGCTCCTTAAAAATGAGCCAACTTTCTTACGCAATATGACCGGGAAACTGTCGACCCATGCGTGCGCGAACATGCTAGAGACGCTGCAGTAGCAACAAGCCCCAGCAAATGGCAATATAGGTGGGTTACGTGCCTAACTGAAGTTGACTTAACTAATAACCGGTGGTTCTGATTGTCAATAAATTCTCCAGCCGTCAGGTCTACTAGCATTCCTCGAGTCGGCAGAGGCGCCGCCCGCAGCGGCGCTGGAAGCGGAGCGTATAGAGGAGCGAGACAACCTGCAGCTCGCGCAGGCCACGGCCAACAAGCCTCGCGCCGCGCACTGGGAGGCGCTGGAGAGGCAGGTCAAGTACGTCGAGAAGCACATTGAGGTGAGATTTTACTTCTATTTATTTCTTTCTAGTCAGTTTTCAAACCCTGATGACAGCATACATTGGTCGATAAGTTGGTCTTTTAAGCCCGAACTCAGGCGTACCCACTCCATTCCGGCCCTGTGAGATAACGATCGATGAAATTCTTTACAGCTAATGGTAATGAAAATGTAGTTGGTAATGAAATTGGGGACAAAGATTAATGAGAAAAATATTGCTGGTAATGAAAAAAACCAAGTTAACATGCACATGTTTAATATTAAATACAATAAATCCAGAGAGGAATGCTATCTCTCTCTTCGCCGCACTCGTACCGAACATGGCGCTGACGCCTCAACCAATAAGAAATTGTAATTTTTGGCGCGTGTAAATGAAGTGTTGTGATTGGTTAAGATTTTGCCGTAGTGTTCGAAAATAAGACTTCTGCGCAGGTACATTGGTGTAACTTATAAAATTGGTAATACTGTAGGTACTGTAATCATCATCATCATCATCAGCAACCCACACTCGTCCACTGCTGGACATAGGTCTCCCCTAATGCACGCCACTGCTCCCGATTTTCGGCCACTCTCATCCAGCCCACACCAGCCAGCCTTCGAATGTCATCATCCCATCTTGTCACAGGGCGTCCTACACTACGCTTACCGAGTCGCGGTCTCCACTCAAAGACTTTACGGCTCCAACGGCTGTCAGTTCTGCGGCTAATATGACTAACCCACTGCTACTTCAGTTTGCTAATTCGGTGGGCTATGTCGGTGACTCTGGTTCTCTGTCGGATTACATCATTTCTGATGCGGTCCTTCAGAGATACTCCGAGCATAGCCCTTTCCATAGCTCTCTGAGCGACTTTGAACCGGTGGACTAGTCCAGCCGTGAGTGTCCACGTCTCGGCACCGTAAGTCATGACCGGAAGGACGCGCTGGTCGAAGACTTTCGACTTAAACTTTGAGGGATGGGGGGACGAGAAGACTTGACGAAGTTTACCAAATGCTGGCAAGCCTAGATGAATTCTTCTATTGGTTTATCTTTCGAAGTTGTTTCTGCCTAATTGGAGCGTTTGTCCTAGATAGACATATTCCTGAACAACTTCGAGAGGTCCTCCATTAACAGCGACCGGATCAACGAGCTCGTTGAACATGACCTTGGTTTTATCAGATGCCAGAGATCAATACAAATTGTCCGTTCCACCTCAGAGGCTGAAATTATTTTCAAGTAATGCTCCATGTGCCGCCATTAAAATTTATAATAGGCTTCCTCCGGTTGTAAGAGCGCTAAATGTGAATAAACTCAAAATAATTTTGACAAATTGGCTCTTGCAAAAATGTTTTTATTCAGTTAAAGAATACTTGGACTTGAAAATGTATGATGTATTTGGATAAATTAATTGTATTGACCATAGAGACGACGAAAGAGAAATGTATAGTTAATCTAATTTTAATTTAAAAATTGTAATTTATCAATGGAATTGTATTTTAATAATAATCGAAATTAATTAATAACATTTATTGTACGAATATTTCTACGCCAGCAATGGCAGAGTATGCTGTACTGAGATTAATATTAAGAACAATGTAACCATATTCTAAGAAATAAAGGATTTGAATTGAATTTGAATTGAATTGAATTGAATATCCAAGTTCATCCGAAGACCGATGTGTTTGGAAGGCTCAGCCAGGCGGCTCACCGTGTGTGTACTGTAATCATCATCATCATCATCAGCCCATTTAAGTCCCCACTGCTGGGGCACGGGCCTCCCTCAATCACATGAGGGGTAATTGCCATACTCACCACGCTTGGCAGACGGGTTGGCGAGGGTTTTGATGTAAATGCAGAGTTTTCCTTCTCTGGGTGCTGATGATCATGCCAGCAGCTTTACCTTAGTCGCCTTTTACGACACCTCGGTAAGAGTGAGGGTGGCCTATTCTACTCTGCCGGGACCACACGGCGACTGTAATACTGTGTGTTTTTTCCAGCACTATGCAGCGCTAGCGCTGCAGCACTGGGCGCAGCGCACCGGGCGCGGCGCGGCGACGGCTGCGACGGCTCCGGGGCGGGAGGCGCGGGAGCGCCCCGTCGTACTGCGCCGGCGCAGGGAAAGACTCAAGTCTACCTCCAACTGGCCGCTATTCTACTATCAGTTCCACAGAGACCATGCGCTGCCTAATCTAATTTGGAATCATACGGTAAGTCTTACTTTCATGGACCATTTTACCAGTTTTATACGCTTATCGAATAAAAAAAAAAGATGACCCACATTTTTTAGTATGTTAATGTGTCATAATATTGAAATATATATTTTTTTAATATTTATTAATATATTTGCCGGAAGTGACGTAGTCCTGAGGCTCAACGTATTGTGATAAGAATAAGAATAAGAATAAGAATTCATTTATTTGCTTTTGAGTAGGGTATACAGAAGATGACAAAGATATATTATATAGACCGCCCATTCAGCCGTCAATAACAGCATGCAAATACAATTATTATAATTTACGACTAAGACTTATAGTATGCGCCTGACATTATAAGTTACTTAATGCCAATGTCATTGTTTGACGTTTGGTTTTTGGATGACCTTTTTTTAAAATCTACGTTAGCAAAAACGTTATTAATTTGTCATGCCGAGTGATGACGTCACAGGAGGATTTTTAATTTTTTTTTATTATATTGTTCATAAATATCTGTTTAAAAATTCTGAAATTATTTTTCTTAAATTTCTATGAGTCTAGTCTGAGCTTTATACTACCAGTTCCATAGGGACAATGCGTTGCCTAATCTAATTTGCAATCATATGGTAGGTCATACTTTCCGCCAGTTACAAGTACTGATTCTTCAATAGCATAACGCAGCTCTAGTAATGGGCCCAACGTGCTGGGGTTGGGGAACGTAGGAGCGACACATCGTGCTTCCACACCGAAGGTAAAGGCTCAAATCTACCGCCAACTGGCCTCTATTCTACTACTGGTTCCTTATACACCATGCGCTGCCTATTTATATATGAAAAATACGATATGTGTTACTTTAATACGGATGTTTCCCTTTTATCAACTGGCGGCCCCAGGTCGGCTGCCAAGGAATGAATACACAGTTATCATCCTCTTGCCCTTTTCTCCGGTTATCTGGGGTCGGCGCAGTATGTCCTCCTTTTCCATACGTCGCTGTCATTCTTCATCGAATAATCCACCCCTTATCCCATTATGTCATTCTTCACACAATTCATCTATCTTTTTTTCGGCCGTCTTTTGTTCCTATGCCCACTTACATTTACACTAAATGAATACATAGTACCTTTACATAATAGCTAGGTAGATACTATCTGACTTCTACTTTCCTACCAGGATTCGGATTATGGACAGTATTATTGTGACAAGGTACTAAATTTTTTTGCAGCTGGCTGTAAGCTCTTTTGATCGTGCCAGCGAAGTCGATTTATATTGCATACTTTGATCTATCATTAGTACCATTACTAATGGTAGGACATTCACCCGGATTGTGGAAGGTGTGGTTATTTACTTAAGAATGAATTGCAAAAGATTGCTTTAAAAATATCTTAGTAGTCTCATCTTAACTGGTGGTCAAATATTTGTAATAATATCTCCACTGGATATTGTAAATATACCTACAATATTGATGAGACTATCGACAGCTCATGTCGAATCAAGCACTTACAAATTTCTTCGGCTTGGTAACACGTTCAGTGGTCTAATTGGTAGGACATTCACCCGGATTGTGGAAGGTGTGGGTTTGAGTCCCGCCTGAACACGAGATGAAATTTGATCTATAATTCCCTGAAATATGGGCGTCTTATTATGTGTTTTGTATCATTCATTATTTATTTCCCATAGACGCGAGAGGAGCTCCGCAACGCGTTAGGACAGTGAACTCCGCGCGTTCATGTGCGACCGGGACGCGGCGGGCGGAGCCCTGACCTCGTGGAACCACACGGAGATGGAGGTCCACTACCAGTGCCTACAGAACGAAGTGAAGATCGGAGACTACTACCTCAGGATCCTGCTGGAGCAGCGAGGACAGCGACGACAGCCCCATTCGCAAGTCGTAAGTACGTCCAGGGTGACATCGCGTTCAATGATACTGGTTCGCTTATAAATGTTCGTAACACACCGCTATAAATACGATGACTAACATTATTTAAGAAAAGTACTACATGTAGTGGGATACCCTTGATTCACCCCCGATAAGAGATGATGTGATATAAATATTGTGAGTGACAAACTCGTTAGAAATAAGCTAAGTTAAGAATAAGAAGCTTAGCTGTACGTTTCCCGCTTACACTAGTCTACGAAGGTCCGAGGGAGTCGTAGATTACGTGCGAAAGAAGTCCAACTGGACGCTTAGGGTCGAATGTTTGGAGTCTCGCCCAAAAGTGAACTTCAGCACCTGGCGACCTTTATTAAGGAGGACTTCTGGCCGCAGGGAGTCGTCTTTCGGAAGTTTCGAGGACGGCTACCAGCTGACTCTACATGCCGCACGTTAGTGAAATGTTAAAAAAAATAAGTTAATTTTATTATTTATGTACGTTATACTGTAAGGCATTTATGATATGGGCCAACAATTTCTTTAATGTATCTTGTTGCCTGAAATAAATGAATTATTATTATAATTATTAGGAATGGAACTCCTTGCCAACGTTTCGGATAGTTTCTCAAACTATGGATATCCACACACACGACTATTTTTCCGGACCACTACAATCTTGACATCTTTAAGGCAAGAGTGAACAGCCATCTTCTAGGAAAACGCGTTACATCCTCACGTCAGTCAGTAACTGTAGGTATTACAATTTGCGGGTGACATTGCAACATAATATTATGTACAACAACAGTTTACCCACATTGGGTATGCAATACTTATTAATTACAACTTACAAATCGTCACTTTCCATCAGGTGAGATTGTGGTCAAGCGTTGGCCTGTAGTTCTTAAATAAACTGTCATTCTATTACACGATTATTCATTTTGAAATAAAGCAGTTGCTACTTGTATTGTTTTCTTATTTTAAAAGAATTTGATTCGATCCAATCCAACCAATAGCCCCTATCGCGTGTGAAAATTCGCTAGATGGCGTCCTTCTATGTCGCCATACGGTGAATTGGCGGAACTAATACAAAGTAGAACTAAATAAGTGTCCGTGGTTTTGACATGACCCTGAAGTGCCTTCTGTTCGTAGTCGCACTGTAAAAAGTGATTGGTTATTTTTGATGTGTCAAAATGTCAACGAACTAACCAATCACTGCTGTAGAGGTAAACCAACAGTCATATAGCGGATTTTTCGCGATAGCCCCTATTAAATACACTCGCGAGCGAAAGTTTGGTATCGAGACCTAATTTTCATACAAACATACTCAGTTCAGAGGCCTGAAATAATTAAATGTATCATTGTTGTAGTATGTAATACTTATAATGTTAATTGATGTCAGAATGTTAGGTAAAGCGTTGTAACTTAGTGCTATAATATAACATTTAGATTTCCTGAAAAATAGGAAAATGTCTTCTGTTTTTCTTTCTCCTTACAAGATAGTATAGGATGCGATAAACCACTATATTTCTCAATTATCTGAGAAATCGCCATGATTCTGGGCTTAGTTAAAATTATTTTTTAATATCCAAAATTTTCGAGATATTTACATTAAAATGATTACTACAGCACAGATAAATTTAATAATTGTTGACTTCTGAACTGCGCAACTTGTGTGATGAATAGGTATTGATTTCGAACTTTTGCTCGCGAGTGTACATTTAAAAATCTCGTAGTTCTATATGGTGGATTGAACACGGAATCCTGAACTATAGAGATAGATATGTTATTTGTCTCTTAGATGATTTAAATTTTTCAGGTACGAGTTCTTCAACGACCTGTACCACCGGTTCCTGTCGACGCCGAAGGTGGAGATGAAGTGCATGTGCCTGCAGGCCATGAGCATCGTGTACGGCCGCTACTACGAAGACATCGGGCCCTTCGCGGACACCAAGTATATTGTACAAATGTTAGATAGGGTGAGTCACGTAAGCCTCCACAAAAGCTCTTTTGACACGTTTTTGCCAGGTGTAGTTGGTGCTCACCAACAACACCTGGCAAAAAAGTATCTTTTAAAAGATTGGAACATTTGCATCTGGATCAGTGCAGAGATGCGGAACAGTGAAACGCTTCATTTGAAACATTCGACTCTCAGATAGATCCGTGATTCATTCCGCTCTTTCGGGTCATTCGGCTCACTCGGATCATTCAGCTCTTTCGGATCATTCGGCTCATCAGATCATTCCGCTCATTCGGCTCACTCGGATCATTCGGATCATTCGGCTCATCAGATCATTCCGCTCATTCGGCTCACTCGGATCATTCAGCTCAGTCGGATCATTCGGCTCATCGGATCATTCAGTCGTTTCATTTGACGACCCGATTGGAACAGTGGTAGTGAACGCTGCCTCTGATACAAGGGTTGCGGGTTCGATCCCCGCACAGTACAAACATTTGTGTGCATGAACATGTTTGTTTGTATTGGTCTGGGTGTTTGCTATGTATTATAAGTATGTATTTACAAAAGAAAAGTATTATATGTATATATTTGTAATCCCACTGTTGATTCTGATATCCGTAACACAGGTGCTTGAGCTACCTATCTCGGAGTCAGATCAATGTATGTGATGTTGTGAAATATTTATTTATTTATATTTATTTATTATTTGGGCTCGAGATCCATTTAAGTCGAATGATACATTCGGAGCGAACATTAGAGATTCGGGACAGTGTATCATTTAGCTCAGTCGGATCACTGAGTCGTTTCAGTTAAGAGTTACACACGTCTAGCACCAACAATCCCGGCCATACTACGGCTGAAGTTGATTTTTTTGAAACAACGTGAGCAAAATCTTTATTAGTTTTTCATGCCGAGTGATGACGTCACAGGAGGATTTTTACATTTTATATTTTTTCTCCATAAATATCAGTTTGAAAATTCTGAAATTATTTTTCTTCAATTTCTATGACTGTAATCTAGAAAGAGTATTTTTCATTTCGAAAAATGATTTTTGTCGTATTGTCCAATACACGCTAAGATGAAGAACACTTTATTTACCTACTTGTACTTATCCAGGATACATAACTTGCATCTTATTTTCAATTTTTTTTTGTTTCACAGACATGCGACAGAATGGAACGGGATAGACTAGTACAATTTGTCGCAAAACTAATACTTCATAGAAGAAATGTCAGCGAAATATTAGAATGGAATGGCATTAGGTAAGTTGTTCTGTGGTATTGATGTTAATTTCTTATTAAAAAGTTACCTTAATTGATACTCTCATTGAGTCAGCAGACATGGACCCCAATTCTCGTGCTCGTGATATTTATTTTCATACGACATATATCACTAAAACATAGTTTTTTTGTATAGTTTTCAGGTGATATCCGCCATGTTTTTAAAATATCACGAGCACGAGAATTGGGCTCATGGGCTGCGCAAAATCCTGACATCTGGCGACAATGGACAACATTTCATATTTTTAACATGTCCATATTGTTTTTTTATATGAAAGTAGACATAAAATGAACAGACCCATATTTTTTCTTTTTTCAAAATTTGTCCATTTTCATGCATAAAATAATTATTGAAATTCTTTTTATTCTAAATAGACGTAAGCGCCAAATGACGTCATCGGACGGCTGAATACAGCGATATTCCTTTGCTTATCATTGTTTTAATAAAAAAAAGGTACTACTGTCAAAGGTAAATAATACTAGTGTCAACATTGTCAACGTCATTCATACATTCAACGTTGACAAGTTGTCTTTTTTTTGACAGTTACATGTCATGGGTTTGGCATTACGTAATTTTAAAACTATAATGTGCTAAGCAAAGAAATATTTTACATTCTTGCCGATGACGTCATCTTACGTTTTTTAGTTTTTAATTTTTTTCTCAGTAAATAAGCAATATAAAAAAATTATAAATATATATTCGAGCAGCGGAAAAGTAAACAAAGAATTGGTATTTTTTGTTTCAGAGCTTAGCAATTTTGAAATGTTGTCCATTGGTCGCTGACAAATTTGAAAAGTAAAGGGTCGCGATCCTCAACACTTGAGGGACCGACTAAGAAAGTAGAATTGATACTGATACTCATAGCAATATAAGTGGTTTTCTAGTGATGCGGATTTCTGTCCTCATGCGGTCTGGCTGGATTTAATTATTTCACACATTTTTTTTCTATTAAGCGGATTACACGCACGCGAAACTCTGATTTGCACACACGCGTCATTTCATGAAGCTACTAATAATTGTTTTACTGTAGGTAGTATCTCCCAATGTTCCCAGGATACTAGTGGACCTGATGACTTTGGCGCACCTGCACACGTCCCGCGCGACGGTGCCGGCGCAGAGCAACGTCATCGAGGGCCCGGCGCAGGCCGGCGGCTCCGACACCGAGTGGTACTACAACCTCGAGCAGGCTGACAAGCTCACGCGCTGCGGGCCCGTCAGCTTCCAGCAGGTAACGGCATCGTCATTAGCCTGTAGCGGTCCACTGCTGGACCTCTCCGATCGATCTATGACTACTTGCATCCAGCTCCTGCCAACTTGCACAAATCGTCAGCCCATCTGGCCAGAGCTGCTTTCCGCTAGCCAAAAAACCTCAGCCCAACTTCCCAAAATTACGCTAAAATTCCCAAACACCTCACCCAAAAATTCCCAATAACTTTCCTTAAAAATAATAACCTCACCCCAACTTCCCAAAACTACGCTAAAATTCCCAAACACCTCACCCAAAAATTCCCAATAACTTTCCTTAAAAATAATAACCTCACCCCAACTTCCCAAAACTACGCTAAAATTCCCAAACACCTCACCTAAAAAATTCCATTAAAACCCTAAAAACCATACTTTGCCTGAAAGCCTTCTTTTCCAAACCACCCAAAATTATAAAAACCCTTTATCCCAAAACTGTGCGCGTGCGCACCCCGTATACAATTGATGAAAAATTTTATAGCATAACAAAGGCCTGGATCACCACGTCCGGGGTACCAGCAGCCTTCTCCCAGGAGAAGGCACAAAAAAAAAAACAATGCCTCATCTCAGGAAACAATAATGTGAATCAGAAACGATGTAGCTTAATCTTAAACTCAACAACAAAAGTACCGCAACAGATCATTAGCCCTATTTTGTTAAGGAACTCGCTTTTTTTGTGCCCGAGGGGAAACCATCAAAGTTGTATCCTTGTCACATCTAGTGAATGAGATGGTGTGTGAGACTTAAAATGTTTCCACACCAAACTCGTGCTTCTCACGTTTCCATGTGTTGTGAAGCCGCCTATAGCCACTGTTGAGCGTAGGCCTTCCCCAAAGTGGAGCCCTACCTTCAGTAGGCTTTGCAGAAGTAAAAATTCATCAAATTCAATGGGAACCATCGATAATGAAAAATCCTCTAGATGACATTACTACTGAACTGAGGTCCATGCAGAGTACGCGCCACGAAAGAAGTCCCGCGGAAAAACTCGGAACTAAAATTTGAGATTCTTTGTGTCTATGATCGTAAAGCTGAAAGTTGAATGTTGATGGCGGCTCAAGAGCAATTTTCACGGGACTTCTTTGGTGGCGCGAACTTTACAAGGTGATTGGATATTTTTGAATGTGATATATCAAAATGTCAAGTTTACGAACAAAACACGTGAAGTTCAAGATGAACCTCAGTCCAACAGTACGCCATCTAGCGGAGTTTTCCTACACGATAGCCCCATTTAATAAAGAATCATGGTCTTTCTATTTAAAATCAATAACATTAACGCAATAACATTTTTGTCTACAGCTAAAAGAGTTATACAAATCGGGTCAGATCAACAACAAGACAAAATGCTGGGCGAACAGCATGGAGGGCTGGCGGGCGGTGGGCGGAGTGCCGCAGCTCAAGTGGACGCTCGCGGCGCGCGGCACCCCGGTGCTGGACGAGAGCGCGCTAGCCGCCACCATACTGGACTTGCTCATCACTTGCGCGCGGTACTATCCGAGTCGGTGAGTGTACAACACAAGTCTTTACAAATATTGTCTTGGATACTCATCATCATCATCATCAGCCCATTTAAGTCCCCACTGCTGGGGCACGGGCCTCCCTCAATCACATGAGGGGTAATTGCCATACTCACCACGCTTGGCAGACGGGTTGGCGAGGGTTTTGATGAAAATGCAGAGTTTTCCTTCTCTGGCTGCTGCTGATGCTGATGATCATGCCAGCAGCTTTACCTTAGTCGCCTTTTACGACACCTCGGCAAGAGTATCGTAAAAGGCGTTATAGTATCCAAGACCAACTTGAATTTGGCGTTATAGTATCCAAGACCACCCGGTCTTGGATACTATAACGCCAAATTCAAGCCAAATTTCTGAAAACTATCTTAGGGTATTCATTTATTTATAAGAAGCCCTAAAAAAATACTTTTCTGTTTTTATTTTAGATATTGTAATAAAAAAAACGATAAAGAAAATGCAATATTCAAATATGCCGCAAAAACGCGTCTTTTAGCAATATGGCGGCCAGTGACTTAGGTTGTCCATAAATAAACATTGAGCTTGTTGGTGTTTCAGTGTTTCTTTCAAACTTTTTTTTTGTTTATTTCTTCTTATGAAGGAAAGGCAATCAACCATAGGCAGTAGACTTACGCGTAATCTACGTGACGGGCCGTTTTTAGTCACGTGACTCCTGTTTCTAAAAATAATAATTTTAGAAGACGAATTTTGATGAAATAATGCAATATTTTTATCTCGCGTTATTACAAATCGCTCCACAAAAAATATATTAACACTGATGTTATAAAAGAAATGTATATTTTTATCACTGTCAAATAGCCTATTGTGATATCTCTGGGAGCTTTCATGCTAACTGAAATGAAAGGATTTTTATTTCGAAAAGAGAAGGTACAGCGAACTGTCTTTAGTCTGCCTACATAAAATCCTGAAATTTTATAACGAGTGATGATATCAAGGATAGTTTCAGGGAAAAGACCAAGGGGCCAACACATGGTCCAAATACATAACAGAACAACTGTTACCGCTAACCATTGCAGCGTACCGAACCACAGATTGCAACGCAACTGATGGAGGAATTGATGAACCGTTTGACCTACAGCGGAATAACAATACTCAGCTAAGGAAGCGACCAAGAAGACCGAGCTCGCTTTTTACTTCACATTGAACTCGAGTTCAGAAGAAGCATACGATGGAGCAAGCTTACCCAGAAGCAGTCTATTTACTTAAGCTATAATAAATTGGGATTATGCCTATTCTCGTTGTTTTGCAGAGACGAAGAGGACGCGGTGATCAGGCCGCTTCCGAAGGTAAAGCGGGTGCTGTCGGAGCCCGCCTGTTTGGCGCACGTGGTGCAGCTGCTGCTGACCTTTGACCCTATACTGGTGGAGAAGGTTAGTCGTTTGCATGTTTGATGTGTCATTAAGGGCTAAGCCCCTAAGGAGCTTATAGGAGCTTCACAGGAATTTCGTGAGTTCTTTATTAACCCCCCCTCTTTAAAGCTAGAGAGATTTCGTTAGTGTTGCGTAACTCATTTCAAATATGAACTACTATACTGTGGAAGTTCCACCAGCTCGTAGTAAGCGTTTCGCTTCTTCTTTCTTGGTACGAACTGCTAAGGAATGGAACAACTTGCCGGCTTCTGTATTCCCAGAGAGCTACAAATTTTAGTCGAGAGTGAATAGGCTTCTTCTGGGTAAGCACGCTGCATCTTAGACCTAATTGTCTCTTTCCATCAGGTGAAATGAGGTCAAGTGCAAACCCATTTAATATATAAATATATACAGGAAGATTTTTTAATCACTATCCAAAATTTTTTTGGGCATTAGGTATCGTTAATAGAACCCATTTCTGCAAAAAAAAATGTAGGTCATATTTTTACAATAAAATCATTTTCCCGATCCAATTATCAATTAAGCGTGGTAACCATTTCTATCGTAAAACATAATGTAAACATTGAGTACGCAAAGCGGCAATATCAATGGGCGACACGGGACACCTCACACCTGCGCGTGCGGTGCGGAGGTGGGAAGGGCCGCGGGGGAGAGCGGCGAGGTGGCGGCGAGCGGCGACAAATCAAAGACAAAGCACTAATTCGGCACAAACAAGCACAAAGGTCACGCAGACCGCAGTCGCCCGCGCATTCCCGGCGAAAGAGTGTCATCTCGTGCGAATTGCGATCCCGCGATGTACTCAAACCGCGAGTATTATGAAATGGTGCGAAGTTACTTTTTAAGGAGCGAGAGTTTGCACAAAGCTCAAAGCCTTCCTCGCCTTCGCAAACCAGGGTGTAGTGAACCCTTCGGTTCCGAACCGTGCTACCATTCTGGCTGCCACCCAAAGGCTGTTAGATCATGGCCAGTTCACCACTCCTTCACATGTAGTTACAAGGGCGTGGGAGGCAAAGACTGCCAGTAGAAATCGAGGTGACTTTTTTTTGTGGGGTGAAGTGAAAAGACCCGTGTATGTGGAAGAGGCCCAAAGCCTAGACGCATTAAAACTGCAAATCATACGTGCATTTGATGAAGTGAGACACTGTAGTGCTTAACAAATTAAAAGACAATGTGCAAAAACGTGCGAGACTCTGTTTAGAAAGAAATGGTTTGCATTTTGAACAGTTATTAAAATACACTTAGTTTATTAGGATTTTGATTGGATTTTGTTTTATTGTAGGTAAGTAATTTGAATTAATTTTTGAAAAGTTGATTCAAATTTTTTAAATACGCCTTATTGCAAAAAGTACTAACTACCTACCTACTCAATAAACTTTATAAAATAAGAGTAAATAAATACCTACCTAGCTAATTTAAATGTTAATAAGTATGACTGTGAAATTTTATTCACGTCTTTTGCAATCTGACGGTCCTAAGCCCGTTAAAGTATGAAGGAAAAATTTGCAACTTATGGATGTTATGAATGAAGTTGGTGGGGCGGGCGGCGCGGGCGGCGGCGGGCGGCGCCTGAGCGCGACGCGCGGTGAACAATTATATCAGTATTTTTCGGATAACTTTGAAATACCATATCTCAATATTTTAGTACTGGATGACACTAAAAGAAAAAATACGTATATAATAATTTTAGCAGCCGATCATCATATTAAATTTTGGATAGTGATTAAAAATTCACCCTGTATATATATATATATATAAAACTTAGAAATTATGGACGTTAAAGTGGAAAGCGAGTACAATCTTATCCCAAATTTTGTCTTCGGCACAAAATTACCCAATGATTGGTAAAGGTCGCTTCATTGTAAATACGTGTGACGGGAGTTTAAAGGTTTGCAGCACACTTATGACTCCACTGTTGTTGCGGGTATTCATGGAGGGCGGCAATCGCTTACCAGGTATTCAGTCTGCTCATCTGCCTATTATTATTATTTGATAGAAATGGGGTGAGCCCTGCGTCTCATAGCCACTGCGACCAATAGATGATCTATTGTGGCAGCCCCGTAACCTATTACAGCACCTCATGCAGCCCCAGTTCCAGGATAAACCCGAGAATGGAGCTGATGGGGGAGCTCTTGATCTCGTCAGCCGAGATCATGTGTGCTCCCAGGTGCCGGCTTCTGCAGCGGTGCAGCGCCATGCACTCGCCGAGGACGTGGATAATCGTTTCCTCGTCCTCGCGACAGAACCTGCAGATTTTGGTATCTGTAAGGCCCATGTTGTGCAGGTGCTTGTTTAATTTGCAGTGCCCTGTGAGGGTCCGAGTGAGTGCCCTAACATGTCCTCTACTCAGTTTTGTTATCTCTACAGCTCGTCTCTGATCGAACGCCTGTATCAACGCCTTAGACTGTTCTAGTCGAGGTAGTCTTTTCCAATATTCAGTGCTTTGCTTATGCTCCCACTCTTTTAACTCGAACCTGACCATGCAGGCTGGAACGCCACTTATTGGTTCCGGTCCGAGTAGTGGGCTCTCTGCCCCGGCCTTTGCTAGCACGTCAGCGACCTCGTTGCCTCTGATATTACAGTGTCCCGGTACCCAAATCAGATTTACGATGTTGGCATTGCCAAGCTGGTTTAGGAGCAGGACACACTCGCTAGTGAGTTTGGAGTCAAGTTCACAGGATGTTAACGCCTTGAGGGCAGCTTGACTATCTGAGAAGATGAATATCTTCTTATTCTGGAGATTCATTTGTAGACTCTCTTGGACACAGCCAATTATTGCGAAGACTTCCGCTTGGTACACCGTGGTATAGCGACCCAGGTTGGCGAATTTGCGTATTCCGCAGCGATCATTACAAAATCCCGCCCCGGATATGCCCTGCTTCCTGGAGCCATCCGTATACCAAACGATGTCATTCTGCTTAACATTTCCGGGAGTTCCAGCCTCCCAGTCTTGTCTACTCGGTAACAAGACTGTAAAACCGCTTATCGAAGCGGTGTTCACGGACCATGGAGTCAGAGGGCATATCCATGACCGGACTTTTCATTAGTTCGTTGTAGAGGTTTCTCATGACCCTAGATTGCCATCTCGTCCTCCCTCTGATTTTCGCTCTCGTGATAGCCATCCTCGCTTCCATCTGCACGTGAATGTGCAGAGGTGGAATGTTCAGGAGGGCATCCAGTGCTGCAGAGGGAGAGGACGAAAGCGCGCCGGTGGCTATAAGGCAGGCTGTTCTTTGAACTTTGCTGAGGTTCTCTACGCAGTTAAGTTGGTGCGTCTTCTTATACCACACACAGCAGCCATAAGTGACGATCGGCCTCACTATGGTTTTATAAATCCAGAGTGCGGCCATGGGCCGTAGCCCCCATTTTAGCCCCACCAACCTACTGCTTGCCCCCATCGCAATTTTTGCCTTTCTAGTGATGTAGTCGAGATGCTTGTTCCATGTTAGTTTTTGGTCTAAAAAGACTCCGAGATATTTGACCTCGTTGGACAAGCATAGCTTCGTACCAAGAAGTGTTGGGGCGTGGAGCGCTTCTAGTTTCCTTCTTTTGGTAAACGGGATTAAGACCGTCTTACGTGCATTGACTGTTAGCACGTGTCTCGTGCACCAGTTTTCTACTATTCGTAGGGCCCTTTGCATAAGATTGGAAATGGTGCTAGGGCATTTTCCTATGACCATTATTACTATGTCATCTGCGTAACCCTGAGTCAGAAATCTGGCTTCATTGAGCTCGCAGATGAGACTGTCAACAACCAATGACCATTGAAGGGGTGATAGGACTCCGCCCTGTGGACATCCTCTGGTCACTCTATAATGAAGGGTTTTGTTCATCAACGTTGTTGTTGCAGTCCGATTTTGTAGCATGGATCCCATCCATCTGGTGGTGGTGTCGTCGATTCCACGATTCACCATGCTACGTGTTATAACATCGAAGTTGGTGTTGTCAAACGCCCCTTCGATATCGAGAAAGGCACAGAGTGCAATTTCTTTGTCTTCTATGGCTTTCTCAATTCTGTCCACCAGGTCAATAAGTGCCGTTTCCGTGGACTTGCCTGTTTGGTAGGCATGTTGTCTTGCACTCAGGGGTTTTTCAACGAGGTATGTTGCCCTGATGTGACTGTTCAACACCTTTTCCATCGTTTTTAATAGGAATGAGGTGAGACTTATCGGTCTGTAGGACTTGGGCTGCGATTTGTCTTTGTCCCCTCCCTTGGGAATGTAAGTGACCTTCGCCCGAGTCCACGCTGATGGCAGATAACTCCAAGCAAAGCTTGCACGGTATAGTTTTATCAGCGTAGAGATGATGATATCTTCGCCCCGCTGCAACAAAGCCGGGAAGATACCATCGACCCCACCAGATTTATAAGGCTTGAAACTCCTAATTGCCCAACTTATCTGCTGGGGACGAAAAATAACGGAAGCTCTCCTCCAGTCTTCATTCCTCGGTCTCCTTTCCGGAGACTTACTGACCTGGAGTTCTCTTTCGTTATTAATGTACACGGATTCCGGAAAGTGCGTTTGAGCAAGCAGTCTCAGTGTTTCCTCCGGAGATTCTGTGAAAGATCCATCCGCTTTCCTTAGCAGGCCTAGATGGGATTCAGGTGTCTTGGATAGTATTTTATGGATCCTGGCAGCTTGGGCAGTGTCTTTGATGGACCCGCAGAATTTTTGCCAGGATCTTCTTTTTGCTTTCCTGAGCTCCCTATTGAAACGTGTTAACGCCTTCCTGTAAGCATCCCAGTTCTTGTCTTTTTTTGCCTTGTTAAATAAGGCACGGGTCCTTTGCCTCAGATGCTCCAGGTTTTTGTTCCACCAAGGCGCGTTCCTGTTGCTCTTAGTGGTCTTAAGAGGACAATTTTCTAGATACGCATTCATTAGGCTTTTGCCTAAGTCCTCTGCTGCGGCTTCCACTTGGTCCACAGTTTTGATGTATTTAAAATCTCCAAGGTATAACCTAAGGGAGTTCCTAAAGCCCTCCCAGTCTGTTCCCTTGGGGTCACGGTAGGTGTTCGGTTCCTTTGTTCCCGAGCATAGTATGTCGTACCTAATGTGGGTGTGGTCGGACATGGACGGCTCATCTGAGACGTGCCAATTGGTCACTCGGTGTGCGAGATTACCTGAACACCAAGTTATGTCTAGTACTTCCTGCCTAGAACGTGTGGTAAAGGTTGGTTTGCTACCCACGTTAAGAACAAATTGATTATTAGTGAGCAAGTAGTCAAACAGTAACTCACCTCTGGCGTTCGTGTTGGAGCTGCCCCATGATGTGTGGTGGGAGTTGCAGTCGGTACCCACCAGCAGCTGGGTTTCTCTCTCCAGACAGTATTCCATTACCGGCGTCACCTTGTTCACCGGATCCTGGTCCTCACCGGGAAGGTACATGGAGCTGACTATGAATGTCTCCCCACCTTTCCCCCCGGGTAGGTCTATATACGCTGCAACAGCATCATCTGTACACAGAGAAGGGATCGGGAGGTAATTTATGCCTCTCTTGAAGAGCATGCATGCTCTTGGCCTCACTCCGCAGGTGTTACTTAATATCTTACCTGCCGAGTTTAGCCCCATTACTGTGGTTTTATTCACCCACGGTTCTTGGATCAAGGCGATGTCCAGGTCCCCAGAGAGGAATCTTTGGCAAAGGGCAGCTGAGGCTGCCTTTGAGTGCTGGAGGTTTACTTGTATCACCTTAATCATTATGTTGTTGGGTTTGGGGATTGGGAAGGGAAGGGTTGGGAGAAAGTTTCTAAATTAGGAGGGAAGGGATAGGAGGATATTTGTGTAGGTGGGTTGTGTCTGTTTCTTACGGGGAAGGGGGGGGGGGGGGGGATGAATTGTTTTTGTTGAGCAGGTTGCTTGCGGCTTTCCTGCTGGAGTGCTCCTGTGCTAGGGTCGGTAGATTTACCGGCCTTCGCACAGCGCCTCTCTTGCCGCGTCCCCCTGCTGGTCGTGTTCGACCACCACGACCACGACCTCTGCTGTCTAGGGCAGATGGTTGGCAGGTAGTGGTGCTCCTGCCTCTCGATGGTCCTGCAACACGACTGTTGCCCCTCGAGACTCCATACGTCCCCCGGACGGGTGGAGGTGTGTTGCTGCTGGAGTCGGCTCCAGTTGCTCCTCCTGAGGGTTCCGTACCCGAGACCAAGTTGGAGGTACTTGGACGCGCCTCGACGCTTGCCCCCTCCTTCTTGTCCCCGGATACTTTGCCCCCTTTGACCCTTATGTGTATGAGGCCAAAGTCAAGGTAGAGGCGCCCCTCGCGCTGAAGAATAGTCTCCAAGGCCGCCTCGTCGAAGGAAAAGGTCACTGTTTGACCTTTTGCTTCGGGCTTCCGGTTGACTACCCTCCAACTCGAGAGGTCTAACCCTTTATTTTGTTTTGCCAACCTCCGCAGGATGGTATCTGCGTCGTGCTTGGCTTCCTGTATCCAGGCCGTGCCATACCTGGGCTTGGGCATATCCTCTTCGTTTACAACGGAGAGATTAGCTCCATCCCAGGGTTTAATGTTGGGCAGTTTGCGGATGAGCCACTCCTTCGAGTTCTCATCTGCGCACGCCAAAAGGATGCCACCCGAGCGCGGTTTGCATCCAATAAAGCTGGGGCCGTCACCGTCATCTGAGGTGTCGATACACTTCAAGATAGCACCTTGAAGTATTTAGACCCTCTCCTGGTCCATTTTTCCCAGGGCGTCTTTGATGCCACACGTGACGGACCCAGCAACCTCCTTAAAGGTAGGCTTCGAGGTGGAAGGCTCGCCAAGCTTCGGTGCCTTGGTAGGATTGCCTTGATTTGAGGTTGACGAGGTATTGAGAGGGCGCTTAGTCGCCCGCTCCCTCGTTTCCCCCTCCTCTTGGGTCCTCTGCTTAGCCTTTTCACTCATGCGCAGTTCTAGCGCCTGCTCGAAGGTCATACCCTTCGCTACGAGCCGATAGATTTGCTTCCTATCAGCTCCAGAGAGCTTAACCCTGGGTTTACTCTCTGGCCCCTTGGTCGACGAGTCCCTTTGGTGCGTTGCACCCAGAGGGGTCGACTCCGCGTTAGAAGTACCCGGTCCATCAGTCCCAGGTGCTTCGGCAGTGATAGTATGCTCCTCAGTATCGCTACCAAAGAGCATAGCCTCAGAGGTACCTGGTACCTCTTCGGTAGAATTTAGATGGTCGTCTATAATGTCAAGAATATCCATATAGTTCCCACGAGAAGCTAGGGAAGTAAAGGTCCACCCCTGCAGAGCCCCGCTTGCAGGGGTAAGGCTAAATAGACCTCGATTTCGCCTGGTTTCGAGGCCCCTCCGTTCTCGACCGAACATCCCTTCGGCCATGCATCTATCGGCACGGGTCGGATGACACCTTAGATTGGGGTTTTTTAGAGTCGAGGTTAACTCCTCCAGGACATGAGGGGAAGGATAAGGTGAGTTAGGGTGGTTCGAGGATGAGGTGGGGAGCATGGGTTTGAGGTTGTCAGGAATGCTCCTAGCCTGGGATTGGGTTTTGGAGCAGCCATCTATTGTCCGGGGTCAACGTGACACCCTCTCCCGTCCTCAAGCAAAGAGGTGGGTATGGGGGAGGGCGAGCTATCCGCAACCTGCTCACCTGCTCGGTCGCATCAGATGACAACTGCGCATGTCACATACACTGTCAATGGTCACTGGTCCCATAGAAAGTGCATGCACAAACCGAGCATCTGCCTATTACAAAAAAATCAATTCTGGATAATGGTCTACTAAGCATACCCGTGGTAGGGCCACGCTTCGGCACGAATGGATCGGCGCGACCGTAGTGATACCACGGTTTCACAGAAAACCGGCGTGAAGCAGCACTGTGCTGTGTTTCGCTGCGTGAGTGAGGGTAACGGAGGCCCAATTCGGGGGAAAGGGAGGTTTAAAGGTTGGAAGCGCATTTGTGACTTCACTGATGTTGCGGGTGTCCATGGGGGGCAGCAATCACTTACCATCAGGTGATTCGTCAGCTCGTCTGCCACCTATCACATTAAATAAAACTCAATTCTGGATAATGGACCAAGCATACCCCGGGCTCTGAGGCGATGGCTTTGTAGGACGCGTTGAGATAATGATGTGATTGCAGGTGGCGACCCTTCTGTACGAAGTGATGCAGGACAACCCGGAGATCTCGAAGCTGTACCTGACCGGCGTGTTCTACTTCATGCTGCTGTACACGGGCTCCAACCTGCTGCCCATCGCGAGGTTCCTCAGACTCACGCACATGAAGCAGGCCTTCCGCGCCGATCAGGTAGCTATTATATACTCTGTACTAGTATAGAGCTAGAGTTATTGAATACTATAGAAAATTGGAATATTTATTTAAAGCTGCTTCTTTGGTCTAGTGGATATTTTACTGTTGTCACGGAAAGATATGAAATAAGTTAAATATAGTTGCATATTGGCTTAAAATAATAATACAAACCGTGTTTTTATGACAATTTTTTTTGTTTTTTTTTTGTAAATATAGATTTGAGTTTTTTTTATCAATGGATACTAGAACCCAAACGCTAAAGTTGAGAATCGTATGCAGTCACATTTCAATACTTTTGTTATTGTGTTGTCAGTATCGCCATACAGTTTGTACAGTCGACTCCAAAAATATGTATACACTTTAGGACGTTGTCACAATATATAATATAAGAAAGTAGACCTCTACTTTCTTATAGGTAAGTATTGTGACAAGGTCCTAAAGTGTATACATATTTTTGGAGTTGACTGTACATTGTTTATTAAAATAAGACGTCACAGCCGCAAGTGTCACATGAACCGTTATTACAAGTTTTTGTTGCGAGTTTTAAAGTCTTATTGCCCCACTCAGAGTCGTTGATTAACTTAGTTAGCTACTTAAGAAAAAATATTGACACCTATTTTGAATCGCATAAATACTACCGATACTAAAGTTAATGAACATTAGCTTAAATGACGTCTCTGCCTGTCTGTTTTGCCCTACATAAGTATTACTTTCCAAAACTTGTCTAATAGCCAAATTATCCAACTAATTGCTCGTAGAAATATTATAATATCTGCTGATGTTTATTAAAAAGTTGTTTTCAGACAAATTCAGACATAATGCAACGATCGATATTGGGTCAATTACTACCGGAAGCGATGGTCTGCTATCTAGAGAACCACGGCTCAGAGAAGTTCGCGCAGATCTTCCTCGGCGAATGGGATACACCTGAAGCCATCTGGAACTCGGAAATGAGGTATGTTACGATAACAAATCACATGAAAACAATTAGATGTTAGATAAAAATATGAAGTAGAAAATATCATATACATTAAGCTGACTCCATCCCCATAGTAAAGAGTTTAAGAATTTGTATCTAATCTTTCTATTATTTTATTTAATAAATTTTGGGAAAACTTACAGCTAAATATGATATACTCACAAAAATATACACTGAGGCTCCAATTACCTGTTTTCACTGATAAGTCACTGGGTAAAAGGAAATAAAGTAGGTAATATATACAAACACAAAGCAATTCAAAGTCTCTGCCGTCCTTGCCAACACAGATCTATCATCATATCATTTATATAATGGCGAAGACGGTGTTGAGTTGTATACTACCATCACACATTGTAAAACATAGGGCTTAAGTCGTGTGTGAATAATCTGCTAGATTCCGCGCCACCAAAGAAGCGCTTCAGTCCCCAGTTCATGTCGCTTTTTTTTAACAGTATTGCCTGTTTCGTTCGGCGATAAAGATCTAAATATGAGGATGAGGCGCCTACCTAATGTCCGTGGCAACGGCACTATATTATTCTGGGTACTCACCTAGGAGGGGCAGCAGCAGGGAAACACTACATACTTGTTCACAACTTTATATTATATATAAGCACCCTATTCCTTCATATCAAAACACACAAAGTAAAAATATAAATATCGAAAGGAACAAGGTAAATACAAATATAAAATACTTTAAAAAAAAAATTGTAAAAGAGGTCTTTCGCCAACACACCTTATAGAGTCTGAACCACCTATCCTTTGATAGGGTCACCGTCAGCATTCAAACTTGAGCTTTTTTTATTGTTTTTATTATAAAGGTGGCAGACGAGCAGACGGATCACCTGATGGTAAGCGATTACCGCCGCCCATGGACGCCTGCAACACCAGTGGTGTCACAAGTGCGCTGCTTACCTTTTAACCCCCCCTTCCCCTGGATTGGGCCTCCGGTACCCTCACTCACGCAGCGAAACACAGCGCATGCACTGCTTCACGCCGGTTTTCTGTGAGGACGTGGTATTACTCCGGTCGAGCCGGCCCATTCATGCCTCAAGCATCATCGCCATCATGCCGAAGCGTGGCTCTCCCACTGTTAATTGAGTAATCTGCTTTCTAAAGAATCTTAAATTTTTGTTGCGTGTTTGCCGCCGGACCTCTTTCGTGGCCCAGACTCTAGATGCACTTCAATCCTATATTGAATCTAGATGTATCCATCTAGAAGATTTTCTATTCACAATGGCCACACAGTCGCCATTAAGGTTAGGCGTAAGCTGAGACGCAGGCGACCCAGGTCCACACAGCGCAAAGCAGAGCAGATTTTGTGAAGTATGGAAGGTCATTGAACTACGTACGCTGCGGCGCAGGCACAGAATTCTGCGCGACGCGTGCACCTCGTGACGTGTAGATACACTTTTCTTGTAATGACAGAACATTTAATCGAATTAGTTGTGAACCCTACCCCTTCTCTACTATCAAATGTCCTTTACCCGAAGGTTGTCTGGTAGAAATCGCTTTCAGCGATAAGACCGCCGAAATTGTACACAAAATTTCTGTAATGGCCTAGTACTTGCCAACCCGTCTGCCGAGCGTGGTGAGTATGGCAATTACCCCTCATGTGATTGAGGGAGGCCCGTGCCCCAGCAGTAGGGACTTAAATGGGCTGATGATGATAATGATTAAAAAAAGACTGAACTCATTTTGTTCGTCAAGCGTCTATTCCTTGTACTAGCTAGGATGCGAATGTCAGTTGCTTTGCAGCATGCGCAGGAGGCATATGTATGCCTCGACTGCCTGAGGCTAGGCGTATGCTGAGACGCAGGCAATGCAGCACAGTGCAAGGCAGGGTAGTTGAGGCAGACATGTGCCCCCTCCGCATGCTGCCACGCAACATGAATTCGTAAATTACAACACTTTGTATATTATTGTTAAAAAACACGTCACGATTCTGTGCCGATACTACAACGAGGATCACGAGAGCAGGATAGACACAAATGTCTGCGTAGCATGTGCCGTACGTATACTCAATACTCAATATTTTATTTGCATTTCACAGTGTACATTATAAGATCTTAAACATAGGTATACACAATAGATCACTGTGAACCCTGTCGGGCACAACAAAAATGGAGAGGAGGAACACCATTGATCAAAAAGAAAAGATTATTAATTAAGTATTGATTAATTATTATGTGTTAAATTGTTTTTTAATATTATTCAGTTTTCATAGCCATATGTTCCATACGTAGCCATACGTAGTTCAATGACGTTACATACTTCACAAAATCTGCTCTGTTCTGCGCTGTGTGGACCTGCGTCGTCATGCGTCTCAGCATACGCCTAACCTTAATGTTGTATGTTCCAGACGCATCCTCATAATGAAAGTGGCGGCGCACATCGGCGAGTTCACGCCGCGGCTGCGCGCGCACGTGGCGGCGCGCTACCCCTACCTGGCCGTGCCCGCCGTGCGCTACCCGCACCTCGAGCGCGAGCTGTTCTGCAACATGTTCTACCTTGCGCCACCTGTGCGACACCGCGCGCTTCCCCGACTGGCCCATACCCGACCCGGTAACTGATACCAGATACCACAAGCTTTCGCGTGCCAAAGTCAAAGTCAAGAAATACAGTTATTTAAGTAAATGTACTTACGTGGAGTTAACAAATTAACAATAAATACTAAATAAAATTGCAAAATTACCAAGTTATTCTCATACATACATTGGATAACGGTAATACATTTTGTTCCACATAAGTCTTTATTCGCAAATTACAAGTCACAAAATAATAAATTACTAGGTTATGTAGGTAATTTAAAAAAAACAAACATACATTTGCTACTAATTGCCAGTGAGCAAGCAAACCAAATCCCCAGCGCAAGATTGCAACTACGTGTACAAAGGTACAACCTGTGCGGATAAAGAATGGGATCAGAAATGGCGGCGCATCTATTCACTTCTCGCTCGCACACTATTTGCGTCTATACTCGCACCTCTACTCGCACTCGTGAGGTGCGAGTATAGACGCAAATAGTGTGCGAGCGAGAAGTGAATAGTTGCGCCGCCATTTCTGATCCCATTCTTTATCCGCACAGGTTGTAGTTGCTATCGGCGAGGTTCGTGAAAGCAATCGGATGGGATACAAATGATTATAGTTTTTTTATTGTACATATTTAAGTAGTTTTTAAAGGTATTCAATGTATAAATTATTAAATGATGTTGATAAATATAATTAAACTAAATTCAATTATGTTAAATTATTACATTATGAAATTTAACTCAATTATTAAATTATCAAATCCAATAAAACAAATATAATACTATTTTGTAAATAGTTAAATTCAATCAAAAATGTATATTTCTTAAATAATAATAATTCTCACAACATCTCATACGTTGACCTGATTCCGTACTAAGTAGCTTAAGCACTTGTGTTACAGATATCAGACAACAGAGGAACACAAATATATACTTAAATAAATATAATTATTATATGTGATTGGTTTTTGTGTTCAGAGAGTACTATACAACTTATCAATTATAAATAAAACGCTAAGATGATGATGATCTCCTGAGACAAATCATCATTAATAATGGAAATATAGGTTTGTTTGTACCGTAAAAATGTGACATCACATGTCACGTACAAATCAACCGACACCGTCAAAGTTGGACCTTAACTCGCTCACATAACGCCATCTATCAGATTTTTTCTCAGTAAGATCCATCATTACCACTAGATTTTTTTTCTTAGGTTGGCCTCCTAAAAGATGTGCTGGAAGCGTGGCGACGAGAGGTGGAGAAGAAGCCCCCGTCGATGACGGCGAGCGAGGCGTACTCTGTGTTGGGCCTGAGCGGTAACCAACACGACGAGGCCGCCGTTCGCAAGGCCTACTACAGGTTGGCGCAACAGTACCATCCGGACAAGAACCCAGAAGGCCGGGTGAGTGATAGCGTGGAGAGGCCCCTGGCCAGATCGGACCGATAAGTTCATGTGATGTTTGTGGTACCATTTCATCCAGAATATCAGGTGTTTAGTAAGTATAGGTGTGTCATCATCATCATCAGCCCATTCAAGTCCCCACTGCTGGGGCACGGGCCTCCATCAATCACATGAGAGGGTAATTACCATACCCACCACGCCCAACCCGTCTGCCGGTTGGCGAGGGTTTTGATATAAATGCAGAGTTTATTCCGTGGCTTCCCAATTTATCCTCGACTGCATTATGTATGTACGTAAGAACTTGCACACTTTTCCAAAAAAGTCCGATAGTCATAGTCATAACACTAGAAATAAACATAGGCTTGCCGTCCCGGTTCTCAGACTACATAAAATCGGTAATTCATTTGTTGGCTTAAGTATTAAGATATTTAATAAGATACCACAAAATGTCATTAACCTATCACTGGATAAGTTTAAGTCTCATATCAAAACCTGCCTAATGAAGAAAGGTTACTATAGTGTACAAGACTATTTAAATGATAAGGATTCTTGGTCATGTTAATTGATTAATATTTTGAGTTGTTATTCATAGTAGTCTATTAACCTTCATAATTGTATTTTTTTTCTCTTCTCAATTGAAACTCTGTAACAACATCAATATTTGAAAAGAGTAACTACTGAGTTTCTTGCTGGTGTCTTCTCAGTAGAAATCGACATTCCGAACCAGCGGTAGATATTATGTACCTATTTTGACATTCATAAGTGTTCTGTGTGGACCTAAATTGAATAAAGAATTTTTTATTTATTTATTTATTTAGTTTTCCTTCTCTGGGTGCTGATGATCTTGCCTGCAGCTTTACCTTAATCGCCTTTTACGACACCTCGGTAAGAGTGAGAGTGGCCTATTCTACTCTGCCGGGGACCACACGGCAAGTACTAAATAAAATTCCAAAATTACCAAGTTTATTCTCATACATACATTGGATAACGGTAATACATTTTGTTCCACATAAGTCTTTATTCGCAAATTACAAGTCACAAAATAATAAATTACTTACTAGGTTATGGTAAGCGTAAGTAAAAAAAAACAAACATCAATTTGCTACTAATTGCAGTGAGCAAGCAAACCAAATCCCCAGCGGCAGATTGCAACTACGTGCTACAAAGGTTACAACCTGTGCGGATGAAAGACTGGGATAGAAAATGGCGGCCGCATCGATTCACTTCTCGCTCGCACACTATTGGCGGCTATACTGCACCTCTACTCGCACTCGTGAGGGTGCGAGTATAGACGCAAATAGTGTGCGAGCGAGAAGTGAATAGATGCGCCGCCATTCTGATCCCATTCTTATCCGCACAGGGTGTAGTTGCTATCGGCGAGTTCGTGAAAGCAATCGGATGGGATACAAATGATTATAGTTTTTTTTATTGTACATATTTAAGTAGTTTTTAAAGGTATTCAATGATACATTATTAAATGATGTTGATAAAGATAACTAAACTAATTCAATTATGGTCAATATTGACATGATGAAGTTCAACTCAATTATTAAATTATCAAATCCAATAATACAAATAAAATACAATTTTGTTAATTGTTAAATTCAATCAAAAATGTATATTTCTTATATAATAATAATTCTCACAACATCTCATACGTTGACCTGATTCCGTACTAAGTAGCTTAAGCACTTGTGTTACAGATATCAGACGACAGAGGAACACAAATATATACTTAAATTAAATATAATTATTATATGTGATTGGTTTTTGTGTTCAGAGAGTACTATACAACTTATCAATTGTAAATAAAACGCTAAGATGATGATCTCCTGAGACAAATCATCATTAATAATGGAAATAAAGGTTGTTTGTAACCGTAAAAAATGTGACAATCACATGACACGTACAAATCAACCGACACCGTCCAAAGTGGAAACCTAATACGCTCACATAACCGCCATCTATCAGATTTTCTCTCAGTAAGATCCATCATTACCACTAGGTTTTTTTCTTAGGTTGGCCTCTAAAAGATGTGCTGGAAGCGTGGGCGACCGAAGGGGAGAAGAAGCCCCCGTCGATGACGGCGAGCGAGGCGTACTCTGTGTTGGGCCTGAGCGGTACACCAACACGACGAGGCCGCCGTTCGCAAAGGCTACTAAAGGTGGGCGCAACAGTACCATCCGGACAAGAATCCCGAAGCGGGTGAGTGATAGCGTGGAGAGGCCCCTGGCCAGATCGAACCGATAAGTTCATGTGATGTTTTGGCTACAATTTCATCCAGAAGATCAGTGTTTTAGTAAGTATAGGTGTGTCATCATCATCATCAGCCCATTTAAGTCAGTCAATTGCCATACTCACCACGCTTGGCAGACGGGTTGGCGAGGGTTTTGATATAAATGCAGAGTTTTCCTTCTCTGGGTGCTGATGATCATGCCAGCAGCTTTACCTTAATCGCCTTTTACGACACTTCGGTAAAAGTGAGGGTGGCCTATTCTACTCTGCCGGGGACCACACCGCGTTTTTTTAATAGTCTGGATGATTTGTGTCATACGAACAAGGTTCACAACTAATTCGATTTAATGTCGCGACTTAAATGTCGAGAATAGGCCCTCTGGTTATGAACAATAGATACTATTGATATGACGTCAACGGTCGGTAGACTATCGATCAGCGAGATGAATAGGCGTAACGAGTGAGTGGGACGAGTAGTTTTATCGCGATTCGTTATAGATTGACTGTTAATGTAAACGGTTTTCTCGTCAGGACCGCTTCGAAGCGGTGAACCAAGCGTACGAGTTCCTCTGCAGCCGCAACGTTTGGACGGGCGACGGGCCCAACGCCAACAACATCGTGCTTATACTGCGCACGCAGACTATTCTCTTCAGGAGGTACTCGGATGGTGAGTAACTGGATAAATTAGTGTCATTCTCTGATATTTTTTTCCAAACTCAGAATAGTCTTCAACTAAAACTCCTGGGACCTCCCTCATCTGTCCCATGGGTGGGCCGGAGTGACTGGGGCCAAAGCTCGAGCCTTTCACCACGTCACATCTTAGAAAAAACTGAGTTAACATTTATCAACTAGACGAAAATCGTAAAGATACTTCATCAACAATCTTTAACCTCAATGTTTTTTTTATATAATTGTAAACGGATTTTACATTCGCATTAGCTCCCGTTGTTAAGATTTTCGCAAATCCGTGAATTCGTTAGACGGTGTATTGTATGGTATGACGTGACTTTTTTTCAATACGGAATATATCCTCTTTAGATGAGAGTAATGTTGTTGATGGCAAATGAAAATATTTGATAAATTAATTAGTGTTAATTACTGTTTCAAAGTCACACTATAAAATGCTTGTGTTTATTTATTTATTTACATTCGACATACTAGGATTTACATTTCTTATGACGTTAAAATCATTATGGTAGCAACGAATTCATTTATTGGTCCACACAGATATAAATTAAGTAGTAATAATGTAAGCAGATAGCATTATATAAAAGCATACCTATTAACAGTTTATTACTTATAGAAACTTTGTAACCATAACTTCATGTACATTAAGCTGTTGGTGTTCCAAATAAAATAAAAAATATTCAGGAAAACGAAAGATGGTTTAAACCACTATTTAGCTTATAATTTAGATCTAGGGATTGTTTCGGAAACCGTCGCAGTCGTAACGAATTGGCAGTGCATTCTTTTCAATGTGATGATTTTTTTCATTTTTAATATTTATTACTTATACAAATAATTACAAAATTTTAATAAGGCTTGGTACAATCATAAGCATTTAAAGCTTTACCGTGTACCGGTGTCGTCGACAGATGTTTATTATCTAACTAATACATTGACTTATTCTACTATATATCTAAAGAATAACCTCCCAGGCACAATACCAGCGCTGCACCTAAGCAAATACTCGTAGGTATAATATTAAAGATAAGAATAAGACTCGGCCGAACGACGAGTACCTGCTCCTGCGCCGCTTGTATTACGTCATCTAAACCTGTTTTCTGACATGACAGCATCTAAACTCTAAATGACAGCATCTAAACCTGTATTCTATATCATTTAACAGTCCTAGCCCCGTACAAGTACGCCGGCTACCCGCAACTCCTGCGCACCGCCCGCGCCTGGATGCCGGAGGGCCGAGCCTGTTCGGCAGAGCGACCGCCCGCCCTGCCTGCCGCCGGCCGTGTGAGCTTGCGACACAGGGCCCCCTGTGCCCTGCTCCGGCGCTCAAACGCCGAGGAGCTGAGGAGGGAGGGCGGCCTGCAGGTGGGGTACATAGACAGATGGAGTCCGCGCCCGAAGGAAGGCCCGCGGAAAAACACGGAACTAAAATTTGAGATTTCTTAGTTGATATTTTATAGCAATCTTTTGCGATTTATTCTTAAGTAAATAACACACTTAAAAATAAATAATAAATCGCAAAAGATTGCTATAAAATATCAACTATTGCTTAAGCAGTCTCATCTTAACTGGTGGTCAAATATTTGTAATAATATTTCCACTGGATATTGTAAATATACCTACAATATTGATGAGACTATCGACAGCTCATGTCGAATCAAGCACTTACAAATTTCGTCGACTTAGTAACGCGTTCAGTGGTATAATTGGTAGTACATTCACCCGGATTGTGGAAGGTGTGGGTTCGAGTCCCGCCTGAACACGAGATGAAATTTTTAAGTGTGTTATTTACTTGAGATTTCTTGTGTCTATGAGCATAAAGCTCAAATTTGAATGTTGATGGCGACTCATGCACGGTTTTCTAGGTATTTCTTTAGTGATGCGGACACTAGATACCCTTTCCCGTAGGGGAACAAAAATTGATTACCGCTAAAAGCGGCCACTTTTAGCGTGAAACAATTTTTCGTGTACAAAAACGGACCCAACATTTGTGCATGGTTATTTAATAAATTGCCGAGAGGTTGTAGCCCCGAAATTCTTTAAAATAGATCCGGTTTAGTAGCTAAAATTAAAATCGATTGGCGTCGCTAGTGAGCCCTTCCCGTCACCTTAAAGCGAGGGGTAGCCCTAACTAGCGACACCAAGTCTATTTTAAACTCTCTAAGCAAACATTTATACTATTTATTTAATAATTATGCACTACTTTTTGATCTGTTTTTGCACACGAAATTTGAATTAATGCCATAAGTAGCCGTTTTTGGCGGTAATTCAAAATTCGAGTACAAAAGCAGACCCAAAAGTTAAGCACACGTATTAAACAAATAGTATAACGTGTTTTCCGAGAGGCTGAAGCTTCGAAATTGTTAAAGAGAAGGTTTAGTTGCTAACAATTTAAATCACTTGGCGTCGCTTGTGTGCCCTACCCGTCACCTTAAGTAGGAGCACGTACATATCCACTGAGCTACCTATTACTCTATAACTACTCTTTTATGCCGTGTGATCCCGGTAGAGTAGAATAGGCCACCCTCACTCTTACCGAGGTGTCGTAAAAGGCGACTAAGGTAAAGCTGCTGGCATGATCATCAGCACCCAGAGAAGGAAAACTCTGCATTTATATCAAAACCCTCGCCAACCCGTCTGCCAAGCGTGGTGAGTATGGCAATTACCCCTCATGTGATTGAGGGAGGCCCGTGCCCCAGCAGTGGGGACTTAAATGGGCTGACGATGACGATGACGATGACTCTTTGATGCTTTGTTGGTTGTCTAAATAAATAAATATGATTGTTACCCAGGTCCTCCACGAGGCGATGTCGCGCTGCGTGCCCGTGCTGGCGGAGTGCACGAAGCCCGGCGACATCAGCGCGGCGGTGTGCGCGCACTGCGCGCGCTGCTTCGCCGTGGCCGCCGGCTTCGAGGCCTGCCGCCAGGTCTGCGCCGACATGCCGCAGCTGTGCCACGACCTGGTGCCGCTGCTGAGGAGGCCGGTGAGTCGTCAACATCGTCAACATTTCAGCCTAGTGTAGTGTGTGACTCACCTCGCCCTCAAGGCAGGTAATTAACAGAAGCTGCCACGAGTGCGGCGCCGCTGAGGACACGGCACATCACATCCTCGTGGAGTGCCAGAGTTGGACGGCTCAGGGCAGCGCGTTTGCTGCGAAGGTGGGAGGGAGCCCCTCGCTCCCCAGCATAGCTTGGACTATGCTTGATACGAGGAGTCTTGGATCGCCTTCGCGTCCTTCTGCGAGGATGTAATGTCGCAGAAGAGGCAGATGAGTGACTGCGAGAGGAGGACCCTTGTGCCGTATCTGTTATATAAGGCTGCACTATCTGTGGATTAAACTTGCATACAAACGGAAGTATTATTTATAACCCTAGTCACTGGGTATAACCCTCATGCAGACGCTCGAAGAAGGGCAAGGAGAGGAAGGAGGCGACGAACAAATGCTCGTCTACCTCCTATGCGTGGGAGAAGCCAGTCGGCATTGCACAGGCACCACCCACAGCCCGGTGGGCACGGCTCGGCGTCCTTCTCCAGCTCGTCTGGGGGAGGTGGTGTCGAGCTCGTGTTATAAGCGGGCCTCCACCTGGGAAGGGACATGAAGAGAGGCTTCTGAGCCGGTGTGCTTGTCCGGTCCTCTCCCCACTCAAGCAATGAAGGAGCGTCGCAGGTGGTTTTGGTGGGTATGCCTCTGGACAGCTCCTCGTCAGGAGAAGCTCGCCAGACGGAGAGCTCCACATAACCCGTCCTCCCCCTGATAGACGAGTATGCATAAAGATGTCGGCCCATTGTACAAGGGGCCGGCAGCATTTCTCCTGTGACAACAAAAAAAAGTAATTAATAGCAATGGTGATATGTTACTTTTGTTGTTGTTTATTGCATTTAATGATTTCGATAAAAAATTAGTCCGATCGCGTAATATTATGGAAATTGTTTGTGTTATAGAAAAATGAGATTTAGAATATTAAAATTAATGAATTATCTATAGTTTTTATTTAATCGGAATGTGATTCTTTACATTATGATTAGAGGTAATATTATTATTGTTTTGGATTGCATTGTAAAACTTTCAGACAAATATTCTATTAGCCTAAATTTTTGGTTTAGTCATCATTTATTACTAATTTAGACACCTACTACTGGACATAGGTTCTTCAAACTGCTCGGTCCTGTAACTTGGTGAAAACTGCGGTTGGACTTGATGAAAATTGTGGTTGAACTTGGTGAAAATCGTGGAAACATCTTAGGTGCCCGCATCCAAGGGATATCAATTTTCACCAAGTCGTGGTTTGCCTTGTGGGGGCTGCGCGGAGACTGTTTGGATGCGATAGGTATATTTTCGTTCGTACCGGAACGTGCTTTACAATATTGTGCTATTTTAATAAATTATCAATAAAAAAGTACTGATTCAGTCGTTTTGGTAAATCGTAACCTTATATATACCATAACCAAATTTATAACGTGTGTTTTATTCTGTTTCCCTCAGCACTTAGGCGACACAGCATGCGCAGGAGCCGAGGCGGTGGCGGCGCTAGCGAGCGAAGCCACGTGCCGAGCGCAACTTGCGCGCGCGGGAGCGTTACACGCGTTGCTGCCGGCTGTACTGCAGTACGACTACACGCTCACAGAGTCCGGTGTGGAGGCAGACGCGGCGGCTAACAAGCAGGTAATCATCAAGAGCTTTATTCATAAATGTTTAAAATTATTATTACGTTATTTAGTTAATTTTCCAAAAATGAATGAAAACTGCTTTATAACACCGTTTTAGCTAACAAAGGTTTAAAACCATTTATGAATAAGACATTAAAATCAAGTATCCAGAATATCATCATCGTAATCATGTCACTTTTGCGATCTAGTCGCGTCATTGTTGCGTCCAACGCCGTTGCTTCGGAGCCCGTGGTTCGCTTGGACCATTGGATTTGGTAGATCTAGTAATTACAATGAAGCGATTGCTATCTTTTCTATCGTAACTCTTGGATAGGGGAACCAGATCAGCTAGATCCCGGTAACATGTTCAGAATCATCATCTCAACAATTTTAGGTAGCCTCAGTTTGAGTAACTGTCCGAATCGTGAATGTTTCCTTACGATATTTTCCTTCACCTGAGAGCTAATGGAAGAAACACGCACGTAGATTCGAAAAAATTCAGAGGTGCGTATTGCGCTTCGTACCTATAACCTTGCCGACCAACTTCCTTCTTATTTTTGAACAATTGATTTCAGGAAGTGGCGAACCAGCTAGCGAAGAAGTGCGTAGTAGCCCTGGCGGCTATGTACGGGCCGTACGAGCCGGTCACACCCGCCGACGCGCGGATACAGGACGCGCTGCACGCGCTGCTCACGCCCTACCTGTGCAGGCGCCTGGCGGAGCCTGACCAGCATGAGGTGAGTGGCAAACCAGCTAGCGAGGCAGCGGATACAGGACGCGCTGCACGCGCTGCTCACGCCCTACCTGTGCAGGCGCCTGGCGGAGCCTGACCAGCATGAGGTGAGTGGCAAACCAGCTAGCGAGGCAGCGGATACAGGACGCGCTGCACGCGCTGCTCACGCCCTACCTGTGCAGGCGCCTGGCGGAGCCTGACCAGCATGAGGTGAGTGGCAAACCAGCTAGCGAGGCAGCGGATACAGGACGCGCTGCACGCGCTGCTCACGCCCTACCTGTGCAGGCGCCTGGCGGAGCCTGACCAGCATGAGGTGAGTGGCAAACCAGCTAGCGAGGCAGCGGATACAGGACGCGCTGCACGCGCTGCTCACGCCCTACCTGTGCAGGCGCCTGGCGGAGCCTGACCAGCATGAGGTGAGTGGCAAACCAGCTAGCGAGGCAGCGGATACAGGACGCGCTGCACGCGCTGCTCACGCCCTACCTGTGCAGGCGCCTGGCGGAGCCTGACCAGCATGAGGTGAGTGGCAAACCAGCTAGCGAGGCAGCGGATACAGGACGCGCTGCACGCGCTGCTCACGCCCTACCTGTGCAGGCGCCTGGCGGAGCCTGACCAGCATGAGGTGAGTGGCAAACCAGCTAGCGAGGCAGCGGATACAGGACGCGCTGCACGCGCTGCTCACGCCCTACCTGTGCAGGCGCCTGGCGGAGCCTGACCAGCATGAGGTGAGTGGCAAACCAGCTAGCGAGGCAGCGGATACAGGACGCGCTGCACGCGCTGCTCACGCCCTACCTGTGCAGGCGCCTGGCGGAGCCTGACCAGCATGAGGTGAGTGGCAAACCAGCTAGCGAGGCAGCGGATACAGGACGCGCTGCACGCGCTGCTCACGCCCTACCTGTGCAGGCGCCTGGCGGAGCCTGACCAGCATGAGGTGAGTGGCAAACCAGCTAGCGAGGCAGCGGATACAGGACGCGCTGCACGCGCTGCTCACGCCCTACCTGTGCAGGCGCCTGGCGGAGCCTGACCAGCATGAGGTGAGTGGCAAACCAGCTAGCGAGGCAGCGGATACAGGACGCGCTGCACGCGCTGCTCACGCCCTACCTGTGCAGGCGCCTGGCGGAGCCTGACCAGCATGAGGTGAGTGGCAAACCAGCTAGCGAGGCAGCGGATACAGGACGCGCTGCACGCGCTGCTCACGCCCTACCTGTGCAGGCGCCTGGCGGAGCCTGACCAGCATGAGGTGAGTGGCAAACCAGCTAGCGAGGCAGCGGATACAGGACGCGCTGCACGCGCTGCTCACGCCCTACCTGTGCAGGCGCCTGGCGGAGCCTGACCAGCATGAGGTGAGTGGCAAACCAGCTAGCGAGGCAGCGGATACAGGACGCGCTGCACGCGCTGCTCACGCCCTACCTGTGCAGGCGCCTGGCGGAGCCTGACCAGCATGAGGTGAGTGGCAAACCAGCTAGCGAGGCAGCGGATACAGGACGCGCTGCACGCGCTGCTCACGCCCTACCTGTGCAGGCGCCTGGCGGAGCCTGACCAGCATGAGGTGAGTGGCAAACCAGCTAGCGAGGCAGCGGATACAGGACGCGCTGCACGCGCTGCTCACGCCCTACCTGTGCAGGCGCCTGGCGGAGCCTGACCAGCATGAGGTGAGTGGCAAACCAGCTAGCGAGGCAGCGGATACAGGACGCGCTGCACGCGCTGCTCACGCCCTACCTGTGCAGGCGCCTGGCGGAGCCTGACCAGCATGAGGTGAGTGGCAAACCAGCTAGCGAGGCAGCGGATACAGGACGCGCTGCACGCGCTGCTCACGCCCTACCTGTGCAGGCGCCTGGCGGAGCCTGACCAGCATGAGGTGAGTGGCAAACCAGCTAGCGAGGCAGTGCATGGTAGCCCTAGCGGCGACGTATGCAGGTACAGGACGCACTGCACGCGCTGTTTACGGCCTATTTGTGCAAGCGACTGGCGGAGCCTGATGAGGTTTACACACACCTTTTTAACTTAGATTACATTTGACACTTTCCTTAAAGATATCATTAGTTTTAATATTTGTAGTTTTTTTATTACTCTGACGGCTCAAAGACCCAAAGTGTATACTAGCCCTCGATATAAGACTCCTGCACTCGTCCCGGTGATTCGGGCTTTTACGTCAGACGCTTCCTTGCAGCGCATGCTTGTACAAAATCATGCCTGCAATATGTGCCTATTTCATCCTTTTGACGTGGCCAAGCTTGGAGTCTGTTTTATTGAGCCATCGTTTTTATTTCCAGCTCCTAAAAACTCTCACGTCGAACTGGCGTACGCCGTACCTCGTGTGGGACAACAGCACGCGCGCGGAGTTGCGCGACATGCTGCGTAACACGCGCCTTAGTGACGATGAAGAGGCGCCTTTATTGGAACCATTCGCGTACTCGGCGCACGAGGGGCTGCTGTGCGTCGGAGGAGTTTATCTGCACATTTACAACGACCAGCCAGAATTCACTGTGGAGGTGAGTACTTTATCACAACTACGCGACCTGCTGCGCTATACGCGCCATCATCATTTCAGCCAATAGACGTCCACTGCTGGACATAGGCCTCCCCCAATGTTCTCCACACAGATCGGTCCTGTGCCTCCCGCATCCAATGGATTCCCGCGATCTTCACCAGATCGTCGGTCCACCTTGTACGCGCCATAGTGATGATGAAAACGCACCGTTTGTTGGAACCATTCGTGTATTCTGAGCACGAGTGGCTGCTGTGCGTTGGAGGAGTTTACTTACACATACAACGACCAAGCCAGACTTCACTGTGGAGGTGAGTACTGCTTCAGTGACAAAATCCGAGGGCAGGGCACGAGGGGAGAGAAGATAGTTGAGGATTTGACGAAAACTTAAGATCAACAGTCACTGTTGGGGCCAGTGCCCTTTTCTGTATAGATGGTGGGAGAAAAGGGATATCTGTCCTTTATGGATTGAAACTGCAGCGGACTGTAAAATTTGGTGTACTCAATCAGAATTTGAAAGTCGTACAAATCGCGCCCGACAGTGATTCCGTATGATGATGTGTGACGTGCGCGGAAGCAAGCTGCGTTGTTAGACCCGGCGGCGCCCGCCGTGAGTCCTAGGCTGTCGATCGGCTGTCGCTCGGCTGTCGTCGTTGTTGTTCGGCGATGGTACACTGGTGGGAACAGGACGGAGCGCCGCGGCAACGGCGTCGTCTTGACCAGTCACATCAGCATCTTGCAGTTAGTGGATTGCGACATTCTTTAGAGTGCTCAACGTACGATAAAATTCAGTTCGAGTCAGCCATCTTGCGCGATACGGCCTGAGGGCGATCAACATAATAAAACTAGAGTCAATATGATCATCGGGCACAGCGTCTATTTAAGATGATTGTTGAAGCGGTAGTGGGTTCATGCGTAACGGCATCTCCATTTGCTGTAATGCCAGCTCCATGGGAATTTCGCCACAACAATCGCAATCGAAGTATTTCAAAATGTCTGTAAAATAACTGCGTAAAAGTGCTATGTGCGTTACTCTTTATGAGATAAGGTTGTAATTACCTTGCTTAGTAATTACCATTTGCGATAACGAGCTTTCGCCTCCTTTGCGTATACCAAAGTCAGTCAAGTTAATTTGATGTTCTGTTTCTACAGAATCCTCAGCAGTTCATCCTGGACCTACTCAAGTTCATCCAGGAACAGATCCTGCTAAGCATGACTCCCGACAGAGTGGAACACATCACGCTAGCTCTCAGCGCTATTGCCAATTGTATTATAAAGAATCCAGGTACGTTTTTATTAACTATTATGAGAACTTTCTCTGCTTTTTGTCTATAAATAAAAAATGTGATTTCAACTGATCGTATGTATACAAATAAAACTTTGGAAGGTAGAAGTTTCTACTAAGAATGTGATGAGGTAATGCTATCACTCTTATAGTGCTTCAAATAAGATTGATTATGGTGACTTCGTAACTTTTTTTTGTGTTGCCGGGGAATGCTGCTAGCCCGGCTTAGTATTGCACTAGGCCAACGAACTTACTTATACTCTGGCTCAGCGATCCAAATTGGGTCTTGTGTTCCAACGTAAAAGTTCGCCATTTTATTCGGTCCTGTGGCAATTCCATTCAATGGCACACGATTAGTGCTTTGAGGGCCAATGAATATATTGTCTCCATTTCAAATTATTCTTACCAAAATTTTTCAAGTCTAATCTGGGGCATTTTTTGTCTATAGACCGAATCCAAAGTCAGTTCGTTGGTAATGCTGCTAGTTCTGAGTTAGACCTTAGTTCCAGGTTTTTTAGGTTTAGATCAGATTTACACAATATCCTAAAATCTCAATAGATTTTAGGACTGCCTACTGTATTTTCTTGTTCCTTTAAATTTTATTAATTCCTCTTTCGGGCGAGTGAATGAATAGAAAAATTTTCCACATTAAGTATTTTTTTATGCTCGCGGGGGAAGAAATATTGATTTATAATGCAATAATAGATTATGTATGAATTTGGGTTGATTTTTCCACTTTTTTTTGTGTTAAAAAATCGAATATGTATTTGGAAAAGTCAGCCCTTATTTCGTGACTATTTCAGATTTGCAGATTTTTTGCTCTTACAAGCGTAACATAAATAAAAATGTACAATTATAATAAGCGCATATTTACACTTGCTTCTTCTAAATGATGGTCTTTAACATATTTAAATGAGATTTGATGCTAGTATATTATATAGTATCGCTTCGCATGCCGTGGAACCTATAATTAAGTCACCACTAAGAATTTAATTACCTACTGCGTTAGTCTTAAGAATGTTGTAGTGTATGCCTCGTTGGTTGTCTAAATCCTTACTTCCTTACTAATATTATAAAGGCGAAAGTTTGTTTGGATGGATGTATGGATGGATGTTTGTTCCTCTTTCACGCAAAAACTACTAAACGGATTTTAATGAAACTTTACAGTAATGTAGCTTATAGATCAGAATAACACATAGGCTATAATTTATAAAGATATCTATAAGACCTTGCTTTTATTCGAATTACACGCAGACGAAGTCGCGGGCAAAAGCTAGTAAATAAATAAATTGCGCTCAGGCGTGGAGATTCAGTGCATCGGTCAGTTCGGCCTGATCTTCGGCCTGCTCTCCGCGAGGTCTCAGCCGCGCCTGCAGGCCTCCGCGCTGAGAGCCGTCCGCGCCGCCGCCGGCAGCCGCGAGTGCGTGGAGGATGTAGCTGCCAGCGGAGTGCTCGGCCACCTCGTCGCCTTGCTGCCCGCGGCGGGGCTGGCGAGGGCCGGCGGCGGCGCGGCGCCCGATGTGCAGGATGTGCTGGCCGCGCTGGCCGCCTTGCTGGCCAATACTGCGCTAGTGAAGGAAGCTGTAGCTAAAGGTACGTACGAACACTCGAAAACAATGACAAATGACGACAGAATATGGCGGCGGCGGCGCTGGCTGACTTTTTTTTTCGAGCATAGACAAACAGGTGTGGCGCCAACTACACAAAACTAAGACAAAAAAATAAGGGAAAAATCTGGAAAAAATGGATTCAAAACTTTCATTTTCATAATCAATGCTGAAATGAAATATTGTCTTTTGGCATATACTGATATGAGTACTTTTCACCGATACCTACTCGATACTTAATTTCAAAGTATCGATACTAAAAGTACTTGGTATCGGAGAAAAGTATCGAGTTTGTACTTGTATTTACTCGTATCGTTTTATCCCTAATCACCTAGTCCGAGACACACAGAGATTAAAGAATGTCCAGCCTAAGACTAAGTTCTCAGGCCATCTAATAACCTTAATGGCTACGTCAGGTCTGGCGAGAATGCCAGGTGTTTATGGGGCGACAAATGTGCAAGATGTTCTTACTGCCTTGGCTGCCCCACCTACACACCCACACAACTAAACGCAGATACATAAATATAATCATTGGACATCTAACATTTGATTTTATTATTTGTTTATATTTTCTGATATTTTTATTTGTTATTATTCTTTTTTTGAATTATTATTTGACATTTTTACTGTGACATTTTATTATTTATATATTTTCAGACATTTTTTTTATTTCTTTTTTTATTTAGGACATTTTTATTTTCGACGTTTTATAAATTCAATGGAATTAAATTAATTAAATATAAATATTTATTATGATTACTTGCGTTCTTAGACAATTTCTTGCATTATAAAAAAAAGTAGGCTAGGGGCGTCGTGGCCGCTATTGTACAACTCGAACGGCTGCGGAATGTGCAAGCCGCCAGGAAAATGTAACGCCGCTGACTAAAAAAAAACTTAGTTATAAGAGAAAAAAAAGAAAAAAATAAGACACAAACTGCGCATAAGGAACAGCACAGAGAGCAGCAGCGGGCCCCAGAGCAGGGTAGGCTGAAGTCAACTACCCTGTGATGACGGGTGCACCTACAAAAAAAACTGTCTTGGCTGCGCTGTTGAAAATACTGTGATTTTTTTATGGCAGACGAGCAGACGGATCACCTAATGGTAAGCGATTGCCGCCGCCCATGGACCCGCGAGTGGAGTCACAAGTATTATTTATTGGTATACCATAAAAAAAATATTTGTCCCGACAGGCCACATCGGGAAAAAATGCAAAAAAAGTGAAACCTTTCTGATTTTTTTGTAACTTTTGATAATTTTTAGTTTGATCTTGTATATTCCTCTCCTTAATCAATATATCACTTACCGAGTGCAATGTTGTACGTTTGCAGGTGCTGTGATATATTTATTAGATCTGTTCTGCAATAGTAAACTGCCGGAGACGCGGGAGACGGCCGTCGAACTGCTCGCGCGCATGATGGCCGACAAACTGCACGGGCCCAAGGTAACTGATATCACTTTTTGTTTAGCGTTATTGATGTAATATAGGATTGATGTGATACCACGGCCTTCACAGAAAGCCGGCGCGAAGCAGCGTCTATGGTGTGTTTCGTTGAGTGAGTGAGAACACTGGCCCAATCCGGGGAAATGGGGGTTTTATTAAAGGTTTGTAGCGTCCTTCTGATTCCACAGATGTTGCATGTGTCCATTGGTGGCGGCACTTGATTACCACCTGATGATACGTCTTCCTATCTAATATAAAGGCAGCTCAACCCCATCTTAGAATGTTTGAAGCAGCACTTTTTAATATTGAAATTAGAAAAAAAAATTGTTAGTGTTTATTGACGTCTCGGATTGACGACCTGTTTGGAACAGTGGTAGTGAACGTGCCTTTGGTCCAAGGGTTGTGGGTTCGATTCCCGCACAGTACAAACATTTGTGTGCATGAACATGTCTGTTTGTATTGGTCTGGGTTTTTCCTAGGTATTATAAGTATGTATTTACAAAAGAAAAGTATTATATGTATATATTTGTAATTCCACTGTTGATTCTGATATCTGTAACATTTTGGATCGAAGAGCTACGCTACGCTTTTAGACGCTAGTTCGATCTTCGATTATATTAGTACAGTGATTTTTGATCAATTGTGCTGCTTTTAAAACGAGGACCAAGTACGTTTCTTTTAGAACACCAAACAAGAACTCTAGCTTTCTGCCTAAAAAATGGCACAATGAAAATGGTCTTAAGGGGGGGGGGGGGGGTGTGCTTAAAAATGGTAATGAATTAGGATTTTTTCGGAGTCCTGCCGCCATTGTGAAAATGGACGGCCCGTGATCTTTATTATAATACATAATAATACATTTAGACAAAATCACATACCTACTTTGTCCTGGTCCCAAACTACTGTGTTATACCTTGTACTATTGAAATTAGGAACAATGAAGGTACCATAAACACTTACACCCGACATAAATCTGTTTCATCAATAAACATTTGTTTTGAATTGAACTCGCAACCATTGCGTCACAACTGAACCCCAATTCTCGGCCTCGCGACATTTTGAAAACATGGCGGATATCACCTGAAAACCATACAAAAAAACTGTGTTTTAGTGAAATATGTGTGTGTGTGATTGACCGGATGGCGCAATTGGTAGCGACCCTGCCTCTTACGCCAAAGGTCGTGGGTTCGAATCCCACCCTGGACAAACATTCGTGCGATAAACACTTGTGTTTGTTCAGTGTCTGGGTGTAATATATGTATTTAAGTATATATTTGTGTTCCTCTGTTATCTGATATCTGTAACACAAGTGCTTAAGCTACTTAGTACGGAATCAGGTCAACGTATGAGATGTTGTGAGAATTATTATATGTCGTATGAAAATAAATATCACGAGCGCGAGAATTGGGCTCCTGGTGTCCAAGCCACTGCGCTAAACGGGTCGCCTTTATAATTAGAATGCAATGTATACGGCAGGTGCGCCTGATAATCTCGCGGTACGTGCCGGGCGTGTTCGCGGAGGCCATGCGCGAGGGCGGCGCGGGCGCGGCCGTGCACATGTTCGACGCGCCGCACGAGCACCCCGAGCTCGTGTGGGGCGACGACACCCGGCGCGGCGTGGCCCAGCACCTAGCTGAACTCCGGGACAGGTAAACAATAGTCATATCCACCAGTCGATTCGGCTACGGCGGCCAATCTCAACGATCAATGTAACCAGGATATATCATAGCGCTCATATTATTTAAGCGCAAATACAAGTCGCGGTACGTGCATATTCGACGCGCCGCACGAGCACCCCGAGCTCGTGTGGGGCGACGACACCCGGCGCGGCGTGGCCCAGCACCTAGCTGAACTCCGGGACAGGTAAACAATAGTCATATCCACCAGTCGATTCGGCTACGGCGGCCAATCTCAACGATCAATGTAACCAGGATATATCATAGCGCTCATATTATTTAAGCGCAAATACAAGTCGCGGTACGTGAATATTCGACGCGCCGCACGAGCACCCCGAGCTCGTGTGGGGCGACGACACCCGGCGCGGCGTGGCCCAGCACCTAGCTGAACTCCGGGACAGGTAAACAATAGCAATATCCACCAGTCCGATTCAGACTACGGCGGCCAATCTCAACGATCAGCCATGTAACCAGGATATATCATAGCGCTCATATTATTTAAGCGCAAATACAAGTCGCGGTACGTGAATATTCGACGCGCCGCACGAGCACCCCGAGCTCGTGTGGGGCGACGACACCAGGCGCGGCGTGGCCCAGTACCTAGCTGAACTCCGGGACAGGTAAACAATAGCAATATCCACCAGTCGATTCAGATACGGCGGCCAATCTCAACGATCAGCCATGTAACCAGGATATATCATAGCGCTCATATTATTTAAGCGCAAATACAAGTCGCGGTACGTGAATATTCGACGCGCCGCACGAGCACCCCGAGCTCGTGTGGGGCGACGACACCAGGCGCGGCGTGGCCCAGCACCTGGCTGAACTCCGGGACAGGTAAACAATAGCAATATCCACCAGTCGATTCAGATACGGCGGCCAATCTCAACGATCAGCCATGTAACCACGATATATCATAGCGCTCATATTATTTAAGCGCAAATACAAGTCGCGGTACGTGCATATTCGACGCGCCGCACGAGCACCCCGAGCTCGTGTGGGGCGACGACACCCGGCGCGGCGTGGCCCAGCACCTAGCTGAACTCCGGGACAGGTGAACAATAGCAATATCCACCAGTCGATTCGGCTACGGCGGCCAATCTCAACGATCAGCCATGTAACCACGATATATCATAGCGCTCATATTATTTAAGCGCAAATACAAGTCGCGGTACGTGCATATTCGACGCGCCGCACGAGCACCCCGAGCTCGTGTGGGGCGACGACACCAAGCGCGGCGTGGCCCAGCACCTAGCTGAACTCCGGGACAGGTAAACAATAGCAATATCCACCAGTCGATTCGGCTACGGCGGCAAATCTCAACGATCAGCCATGTAACCAGGATATATCATAGCGCTCATATTCATCATCATCATCATCAGCCCATTTAAGTCCCCACTGCTGGGGCACGGGCCTCCCTCAATCACATGATGGGTAATTGCCATACTCACCACGCTTGGCAGACGGGTGGGCGAGGGTTTTGAACTAAATGCAGAGTTTTCCTTCTCTGGGTGCTGATGATCATGCCAGCAGCTTTACCTTAGTCGCCTTTTACGACACCTCGGTAAGAGTGAGGGTTGCCTATTCTACTCATAGCGCTCATATTATTTAAGCGCAAATACAAGTCGTGGTACGTGCAAATTCGACGCGCCGCACGAGCACCCCGAGCTCGTGTGGGGCGACGACACCAGGCGCGGCGTGGCCCAGCACCTGGCTGAACTCCGGGACAGGTAAACAATAGCAATATCCACCAGTCGATTCAGATACGGCGGCCAATCTCAACGATCAGCCATGTAACCAGGATATATCATAGCGCTCATATTATTTAAGCGCAAATACAAGTCGCGGTACGTGCATATTCGACGCGCCGCACGAGCACCCCGAGCTCGTGTGGGGCGACGACACCAGGCGCGGCGTGGCCCAGCACCTAGCTGAACTCCGGGACAGGTAAACAATAGCAATATCCACCGGCCGATCGGACTACGGCGGCCAATCTCAACGATCAGCCATGTAACCAGGATATATCATAGCGCTCATATTATTTAAGCGCAAATACAAGTCGCGGTACGTGCATATTCGACGCGCCGCACGAGCACCCCGAGCTCGTGTGGGGCGACGACACAAGCGCGGCGTGGCCCAGCACCTAGCTGAACTCCGGGACAGGTAAACAATAGCAATATCCACCAGTCGATTCGGCTACGGCGGCAAATCTCAACGATCAGCCATGTAACCAGGATATATCATAGCGCTCATATTCATCATCATCATCATCAGCCCATTTAAGTCCCCACTGCTGGGCCACGGGCCTCCCTCAATCACATGATGGGTAATTGCCATACTCACACGCTTGGCAGACGGGTGGGCGAGGGTTTTGAACTAAATGCAGAGTTTTCCTTCTCTGGGTGCTGATGATCATGCCAGCAGCTTACCTTAGTCGCCTTCTTTACGACACCTCGGTAAGAGTGAGGGTTGCCTATTCTACTCATAGCGCTCATATTATTTAAGCGCAAATACAAGTCGCTGGTACGTGTATATTAGACGCGCCGCACGAGCACCCCGAGCTCGTGTGGGGCGACGACACCAGGCGCGGCGTGGCCCAGCACCTAGCTGAACTCCGGGACAGGTAAACAATAGTCATATCCACCAGTCGATTTGGCTACGGCGGCCAATCTCAACGATCAGCCATGTAACCAGGATATATCACAGCGCTCATATTATTTAAGCGCAAATACAAGTCGCGGTACGTGCATATTCGACGCGTCGCACGAGCACCCCGAGCTCGTGTGGGGCGACGACACCCGGCGCGGCGTGGCCCAGCACCTAGCTGAACTCCGGGACAGGTAAACAATAGCAATATCCACCGGCCGATCGGACTACGGCGGCCAATCCCAACGATCAGTCATTTAACCAGGATATATCATAGCGCTCATATTATTTAAGCGCAAACACAAGTGCACTCTTTACTCCCTTATCCTCATATTTCGGTGGGACACCGTAATGACACGACGGAAGAGGGAGCAGGCACAGAAATATAGGCTTAACATGCTTTTTGAGGCACGGGGGTACAAGATCGCCAACTTTCAGACTTCGGGCTGACAAAGAATTTCTAAACAGAAAAACTCGGGTACCAATTTTGGCCCGACCCGGGCATCGAACCCCGGATCCCAAGCGCAGCCGTCGCTTTAAAGTGCTACCCACCACCCTTTGCGCCATCAAGGCAGTCCAGGCAAAGGTGAGAATAACCCAGCGACACGTGACTAGATTTGGATTTGGATAGATTTGTCTACGTCACGCGTTAGGTGCGGCTGATGGTCTCGCGTGGGTGGCGACGATACGAGACGTAGCGTCGCGTAGCATCAACCCGACCTCTGGAACAGGTAAGAGTGACCTAGCTACACATGCCTAGATGTGATGACGTCAGGTGCATCTGATATTCTCGCGGTACGTGTATGTTCCACGCGAGCACCCCGAGTTCGTGTGGAGCGACGACACGAGGCGCAGCGTCGCACAGCATCTAGCTGACCTTATGGACAGGTAAGCGAGCTTGCAGACGAGTGACGAGTGACAGGCCATCCCCAGGCGACCGTTGGAACCATGGCTCTGAATCCTCTTGAAAAGAAATTAGTCACATTGTCTATGCTATCATCTTTCAGGTACATGTTCAGAATCTCGAATGAATGTATGAAAGCCATCATCTCATTGGTTCATTTCATGATTGAGGAGCTTTTTGACTTGTCACTAGGGGTGTCCACTTTGAAAAAACATCAATATTTTTATCGATTCAATACATCAAAACTGTACATTCATGTCTTTCGATGTATCGGATGAAAACATCGGGTACTTTTTCTAAAGTATATTGCAAAGCTAAAGTCATGTCAAAAAAAGCGTGTCAAAACAGGTCATCATTTCAAAGTGAAAATGTTTGTATTTGAAGGTTATGAAAAAAAGCTAAATCCAGTACCTTATTATATTTTAGATTTTAATTTTTCATAAAATAATAGATCTAACTTCCTTCGTTGTCTCTGTGAATCTGTGTATACTACAACCGCCCCCTACCCCACCCCCATTCACTGTTTCGGTGGCGTAGTGGTTATTGGGTCGCACTATAAAGCGACGGCTGCGCAATAAGTCAATAATTTTGTTTTTAAGTCTCTTGAGTTCTTATTGAGTTCTTAAGTCTCTTTGATCGCCGTAAACGATTGTCCTTCTTTTTTAGCTAAAATAAACTTCAAAAGCAAATTCCGCCTCCCAGTTCGCCTCCAACGTGTATTTCAAACATTCGTACCACCTATTCTACGACAAAAATATACTTACACAGAAATGTTTTCTTTCCCGATCAATTCACTTATACAATAAAGAATTTCTGAATTACGATCTTTTTAATTGCTCCTTGTATAGTATTAAAAGATCAATTTTTAAAATTTATTTTAGTAAATATTCCTAATGCAACCTGATTTTTATAACCTGTGAGTTATGCATATGACTATCGCATTTCTTCTCTTTGTTCTATAAGACATAAAGCTAAGATTACTTATATATGTATCCGTTTATCTCTCTCTTTTCACTTATATATATGTATAATATATACTTACTAAAATGTTTGTTTGCTGAACTGTGGGATGTACACGTTTTCCCTCGTACACTGAGGGAAGATAGGCATTTCTTGGGGTTTGGTAATGGGTTTGGTATTTTACTAAACTTCTTTTAGTTTTAGTTTAAATTCCCTAAAGTATTTTTGTACACTATTCGTTTTGATTTTATTGTTTTCCATATTTCGTACTAGTACATTTGTAAGAACCAACTATTGTAGGTAGTTCATGTAACAAGCATACTTTAATTTAATGTTAAAATAAATATATGTTTCGGCACTCGTTGTCTGTTAAAAATATGTATTAATAATTATTTAATTAATTGTTACTGTAATGACTGTTTGTGCCAAAAAATAAAAAAAATGATTTGGAAGAGTTTGGAAGTCGTCGGTAATGTACCCCCGTGCCTCGGAAAGCACGTTAAGCCGTTGATCCTGCACCCGACTTCTTTCAGGTCGTGTCAGACTGGTGTCCCATCGGAATATGAGGGCAAGGGAATAGCGAGTGCACTTGTGATTGCGCATTCACTTGAGCACTATAATATATCCTCCATACGTGGCTGATCGTGGATATTGGCCGCCATAACCGTAATAGTCAAGTTTATGTAAATGATATTTAAAACTAATATTAATATGTTTTTACATATAAGGTTTTTTTTTTTCAAAATAATGGCTTTGTATACATATCCTCCAACATGTATACAAAGCCATTATTTTGAAAAAAAAACCTTATATGTAAAAACATATTAATATTAGTTTTAAATATCATTTACATAAACTTGAGTATTTTGACATAAACCGGTTATCATCGATTCAATGTTTATGAAAAAACAATGATACATTGAGTATAACGATAGCTTTTCAAAAAATCGGAATCCATTCGATGTATCGCATTGTAAACATCGATGTTTTCAATACATCGATGTATGTGGAATATCCCTACTTGTCACCACCATTCATTCACTCAGAAAAACAAATGGCAGTTATGTCAAGAAGAAAATTTTATAGAATTGTGTTAAAAACATTGTAAATTAAGTGCAAATATACGTTGTGGACATTTGTTATTACGTTAAAGAAAACTAAACAATGTGCAGAAGCGTAAATATATTTATAATATGTTCTAAGTTCGCTCAATGAAATTCTTGGTAGGTAACAATATTTTTCACCTATCGAAGATTGTGGCCCCAAGAAGATGTTACAAGGATTTGCATGCTTGCACTGCAGCACAGCGCGGCACACGCAGTCCTGGATTTCCCGTTATAGACCGCAGTCTATAATCCGCAGCCTAGTCTAAATTACTATTTCTAAGGGATGTATATGAGGCAATGAAAGTGAATTCTATTGTTTTGTGATGTTTTGATATTAAATCGTGTTATAAGTAGCTTGTATTTATTTTTGTTGTTAAATGGCGTCATAAAAATCTGAATATTTTATTTGGATTAATCTGGTCATTGCTAATCATTCGTTCATTGAATGAACGAACTGCTGTATGACAATTCATTCAAATCTGTCAAAATCAATGCTGATTCCGTTCAGTCGTTCTAAAATGGTCTGGTGGAGCACTATGGGACATTCCTGTCTGATACGTAGTATCTTCTACTTAGTTTGTGGTTGGAACGCATGAATGACCGGGTCACAAATAAATACGCTTTCGAGCCAGTGCAGTCCAGGCCGCAATTCTTTCCTTTCTGCAAGAGCCAAAGGTTAACTGGTTCCTCTGGGCATTAAGTTCACATATGTATCGTTTTGTGCAATAAAGTTATAAATATTTATGCGAGCAATGAACCCCTGCGGTAGTTTAGTGTAGGGAATTTGAAAGTCAAGTTTCAATGAGGGTTTTCGCATGTGAAAAATCCGCTAGATGGAGTACTATAGGAGTGAGGTCCATATACAATGCGATTGGTTATTTTTAAACGTGACCTGTCAAAATGTCAATTTGACAAACTAAACAACCAATGCGGTTGATGTTGGACCTCAGTCCAACAGTACGCCATCTAGCGGATTTTTCACACGCGAAAACCCTCATTCTAACAACATGGCCTTGAATCGACCTGGCATCAAATATCACCATATTCTATCAATCATATTTAACATAAATATCCGATTCTTTGGAACTTTAAAACTCTGCTCTATCTAATTGTATCATCATTATTTTTGTCATAATCATATCATCACTCAGCATGTCATTCCTGTTTGCGTCCAAAGATATAATTTCTGAGTTGTATCACCTTGCTTAGCTTCTAAGGAAGGTCCCTGTGGGAACCACACAAACTAAAACAGCGTAAAATATTGATAAGCCCGCTTAGTTTTAATATCAAAAGTAACTTTGTGGTGAGATAATATATAAATTATTAAATTATATCTATCATCCGCAGGCACCAAACGAGTCAAGTCCGCGACGCGAACGCGGTGTTCGAAGACCGGGAGACGTTGGAGCGCGCGTCGGCGGGCGAGGAGGCGTGGGCGCCGCCCGGCGAGGTGGTGGTGGGCGGCGTCTACCTCAAGCTGTACCTGCAGAACCCGCACTGGAACCTCAGGAGCCCCAAGAGGTTCCTGCAGGAGCTGCTCACTGAGACTCTTAGTACGCTGCCCAAGGATTCTTCCGAGGTAAATTATTTTTTTAGTTTTTGCATCGATTTTTATATTGCCTCATCATCCTTGAAATATGCTTTTGATTTTGAGGTTTCCAGTTTGTGGATATTCAAGCCCAAAGGGCATTTCGTTAGCGGCAGATGTGACCAGGTTAATCGCATTTCAGTTGAGTGTTTCTTTTGGTAATGTCCGTAATTTTTGTTCAGGCAGGAGCACAATGTAACGTTTATGTCTTGTATTGTAGAAAATGCATTATTACTCATTATAAATTTATATGCTATCGAAAGATTTCTCAATCACAAAACTATGATATTTAAAAACTTTTTGAGATTTTAAATTCACATTATTTGTCTTGACCAAAAACGCTTCACACATTTATTTATGTTTTTTCCGTCCAATTTTCGATGATCGGTCGTACAGAACGAAACACGAACTATTTTTTGATTATATATATTGCACATATTAATAATTTCTATCATAACATCAAACAATTTAATATACTTACATAATTGTGGGAGAAGTGTAATGAGTTATTTATTTAAAAATAATCCTCCAACCGATTACGGCTACGGCGGCCAATCTCAACGATCATCCACGTACGCAGGATATATTATAGTGCTCAAGTGTGCAAAAACACAAGTGCACTTTCTATCCCCTCCTATTCCGATAGGACTCTACTGTGACACGACCGGAGAGGAATCGGATGCAGGCCAACAGCTTAACGTGCTTTCCGAGGCACGGGGGTACAATACCGCCAACTTCCAGAATCTAGACTGCCACTAAGAATTTCTTACCGAAAATTTAGGTAATCATGTCCTCCAAACCGATATTTCGGTAATGGCGGCCAATCTCAGAGATCGGCCATCGATGTGTTTGCATTGTCATTGACATTATAGTGTACAAGTGTTTGCGCAGACACAATTTCACTATCTATTCCCTTAACCTCATATTTCGATGGGACATCACTGTGACACGACCGAAGAGGGATCAGGCGCAGGACCAACGGCTTAACGTGCTTTCCGAGGTACGGGTCCAAGACCGTCAACTTCCAGACTCCGGGCTGACATTGAGAGTTTCTTAACAGAAACACTCAGGTAAAAATCTTGGCCCGACCCGGGGATGGAACCCGAGACCCCAAGCGCCCCATCCCGGGAGCCGTCGCTTTAAAGTGCGACCCGCTAACCACTGCGCCACCGAGGCAGTCACATAGGTCATCATCATCATCATCATCAGCCCATTTAAGTCTCCACTGCTGGGGCACGGGCCTCCCAATCACATGAGGGGTAATTGCCATACTCACCACGCTTGGCAGACGGGTTGCGAGGGTTTAGATATAAATGCAGAATTTTCCTTCTCTGGGTGCTGATGATCATGCCAGCAGCTTTCCCTTAGTCGCCTTTTACGACACCTCGGTAAGAGTGAGGGTGGCCTATTCTACTCTGCCGGGACCACACGGCGTAACATTTGGAATAGGGAAGCCGAGGGTCGGTATGTGCAGCGGCGCTAGCGGCACTCGTGCGGGCGAAGCCGCACCTCGGCGAGGCGTGCGCGTCGCTGGGCGAGTTACCGCGCTTGGCGCGCCTGTTGCCCACGTGCCCCGCGCGCGCCGTGCCCGTACTCGCCGCGCTTGCGCACACGCAGGTATAATAATAATAATTCTAACAACATCTCATACGTTGACCTGACTCCGTACTGGACATCTGCGTCACAGATACGTTGCCGGCTCTTAAGGAAGGAATAAGCTCTTTTCTTGAAGATCACCAGGTCGTATTTGTTCGGAAATACCATCGTTGGTAACTGATTCTATAGTTTTACTACACGTGGTAGGAAGTAGTATTTTTGCTGACAATGGGGTTCAAAACTTTTTTATGTGATAAGTGGCAGACGAGCAGACCGATCGCTTGATGGTAAGCGATTGCCGCCGCCCATAGACACCCGCGACACCAGTGGAGTCATACCAGTGCGTTGCCAACCTTTAAACCCCCCTTTTACCCGATTTGGGCCTCCGGTACTCCCACTCACGCAGCGAAACACAGCTCAGTGCTGCTTCACGCCGGTTTTCTGTGAGGCTGTGGTATCACTCCGGTTGAGCCGGCCCATTCATGCCGAAGCGTGACTCTCCCACGGAAAAAAAGGATTTAAGGAGGGTTAAATCTCACAAAAAAATCTACTTACGTAAAAGTTATACGGCCCATAGACGTCTCCAATGTTCGCCATTCCGATTGATCATTGGCTACTCGCATCCGATCCAACTCCTGCCAACCATACTGCGCAAATCGTCTCCATCTGGTCATGGACGACTCATACTACTTGATTACTTTCCATCAGGTGACTCGCTTGCGCGTTTGTCGCCTCAAGCATAAAAAAAATACGTTTACCGAGATGCGGTTTCAGATATTTTTTATCCATTATTGAAGAAATGCTGAAACTGACAAATTGAAGTGGGGATAGGCGGTTCAGGTTTCTCGAATGGACTCCAAATGATGGACTAGAATCGTCACCCAATGACTCCCTGAAGAAAGCCCACAGAGAGGCAGACCTAGAAATCGCTTTTTGGCATTTTAACAACTTTGCCTTAGATTGGTTATCATCGTCATCGTCATCGTCAACCCATTTAAGTCCCCACTGCTGGGGCACGGGCCTCCTTCAATCACATGAGGGGTAATTGCCATACTCACCACGCTTGGCAGACGGGTTGGCGAGGGTTTTGATATAAATGTTTCTTTGAGTTTTCCTTCTCTGGGTGCTGATGATCATGCCTGCAGCTTTACCTTAGTCGCCTTTTACGACACCTCGGTAAGAGTGAGGGTGGCCTATTCTATTCTGTCGGGGAACACGTTAGGGGGCAGATTGGTTATAGATGACGATAAATAAAGATCAATGGAGTGACCCGGGCTAAGCTTTTGCTTAGCAGTGTGACAATCTTCCTCATCTTAGCGTGTAGTTCCCGGTTGTGTTCAAAGTTATCGCTTTGGAGCCCAGGGTACACTTGCACCGTTATTCAGGATTTGGGAAGTCTGGTAATTACAATGAAGGTACTGCCGTCTAACCCTAAAGGTTAAAACAAGGGAACCAGACCAATTGCATCGTGGTAACACGTTTGAAGCTCAGCAGTGTGACAATATAGCCTAGTTATAAAAAAATTTGCATATGCTCAATGGTGGACGAAAGAATACTGATGAAGATGAAGAAGAAGAAGAAAAAAAAGATGATGAAATGGTTTATTTGTTTATTTATATATTCCAATACAGAATGTGTTAAAAATTAACCAACATCTAAAATTGAAATGTTACAACAATTACAAGAAAACACAGCATGAGTACAGTTTTACCAGTTTTATAAGTTACACCAATGTACCTGCGCAGAAGTATTCTTTTCGAAAACTGCGGCTAAATCTTAACCAATCACAACGCTTCATTTACGAGCGTCAAAAATATTTTTTTTTTATTGGTTGATGCGTCAGCGCCATTTTCGGTGCGAGTGCGATTAAGAGAGATAGCATTTATCTCTGGATTTATTGTATTTAATCTTAACGTAACGCAATAAAGTCTGTATTTCAACTGCTTTCGCAATCGTAATCAATCGGATTTAACTTGCTCTTCTGCGTAGACGAATTTTGCCGATGTAACTTATAAACGTGGTACACCTGTACGTAAATGAAAATTAATTCCGGACGGATGATAACCGATTGTGAATGTATGTATGTGTTTTTTTGTTGGTTAGTCGTGCGTGGCGGCGCTGGCGCAGACGGACGTGATGGCGGGGCTGAAGGCGGCGATCAAGTCGTGCGGCGACGTGGTGGGCTGCGCCTGCGACGCGCTCGCCGCCATGTTCGCCGGCCCCGCCAACACCGACCGCCTCGTGCTCCAGGTACTGCCCGCTCACTCGCTCGCTCACTTATTCCGATGTTCTCTCTCAATAAACAGAAAACCGGCCAAGTGCGTGTCGGACTTACGCACAAAGGGTTCCGTATTATTGAAGAATCCATATTTAAAATAACACTAAGTTTTATTCTTAATATGTTCAAGTAATAACGAAATAATTAGTTCAAGTAACAACGAATTTATTATATTATTTAGATTATAAAGAAATGAATATCAAATCTTAAAACTTTTATTAGGTTGACGTTTTATTCCCAGCTGCGGCGATGATGATTACTTACCATAAGGTGTCCCGCTTGCTTGTTTGTCGCCTCTATCTTAAAAAACCTGGTCTACCGCTTAAAGGAAATGTGTAGTAACTAAATGTCTGACTAATGTCTAAATGACTCAAGGTCATATTTATCTTTTTTCATATGTAGATTGACAGCATTTTTTGTTGACTACGTAGTTCAAATTTAATTCAATTTCAATTTGTTTATTCAGAAAATAATTAAACATAAAATAACAATGTAAACCTAATTACAATAAGATCAGAAATAAATACTAATGAATTGCATCAAAATTCAAAATGAATTGCATCAGTGCCGCCCGCATCCAATGGATTCCCGCAACCTTTACCAGATCGTCCGTCCACCTTGTGGGGGGCCCTATAGGGGGGAAAACCCAATAAAAAAACCCTAATAAGGGTAACCGGTTCCGGTCCCTGCTGGTGTGGTTGATGTGGGTGGGTGGCGGCGATCACTTGCCATCAGGTGATTGTAATGTGCTGTTGAGTTAGGCAATAGAGACGGAGCTGATCGCGGAGCTGCTGCTGCTGCTGGAGACGCGGCTGGAGGGGCAGGCGGCGGCGCAGCTGGTGAGCGCGCTGAAGGCCATGGCGCGCAACGCCGCGCACGGCGAGCGCGTGCGCGCGCTGCTGGCCGCCAGCCGCGTGTGGGCGCAGTACGCCGCGCAGCGCCACGACCTGTTCATCTCCAGCGCGCCGCACCACCACTCCATCGCAGGTCAGCCGCCTTATTTATATCTTGTCGCTGGGGTTTGCCGTGTGCTCCCCGGCAGAGTAGAATAGGCCACCCTCAATCTTACCGAGGTGTCGTAAAAGGCGACTAAGGTAAAGCTGCTGGCATGATCATCAGCACCCTGAGAAGGAAAACTCTGCATTTATATCAAAACCCTCGCCAACCCGTCTGCCAAGCGTGGTGAGTATGGCAATTATCCCTCATGTGATTGAGGGAGGCCCGTGCCCCAGCAGTGGGGATTTAAATGGGCTGATGATGAAAATGGGCTGATGATGATGGGGTTTGCCGCCGGCCCGTGTGCAATGGCCGACGTCGCCGCCTTTCGGGCGGCGCCTTATGCCTGCTGGGGAGCAGGAGGCATGCCGGGCTCTCTTCTGACGGGGGCTTCTCCCGGCCAGAGGCATACCGATCAAACCCCAGCGGTTTTCCCTCATCGCCCTTAAGCGGGAAAGGTCATGGGTTCAGACGGGCGGACCCTCACACCACGACCCTGCCAGGCGGTTTCTCCCCCGGCCAACTGGTAGAGAATCCGGGAAGACTGAGCCGCCCCTATCGAACTGCTGAGGGAGCCCGTGCAATGCCAGCGCTGGTGACCCCCACCAAGCGCCATCGGCCTCCCTCTGATTGCAGATCAGCCTAAATATACAACTATAGCCTAGTTTAACTTTATAGGTTTTAGATTTAAAGTTCTTTATTATCACTTAAGACAAGTAGACACTTACGTGATAACATATTTAACAAAAGAAAAACACTTGATGTCCGTTGTTTGCAATATATACTAGTTACTTGTGAGTATAAATGATATAAATACCGTCGCAACCTTTTTTATAGGGGAACCAGAGCCACTGATGATTGCACGTTCCAGTAACTATCCGACGTGCAGGCTTCCTCACGATGTTTTCCCTCGCCGCCGAGCTAATGGTAGAAATATGCACATGGATTTGAAAAATCCAGAGGAGCATGCTCGGATTCTAACCACGACCCCCACATAGAGGGCGTGAACCTCTGTGAATCCTTTGAAGTGGCAGGTGTCCATGGGCGGCGGTTATCGCTTACCATCAGGTGATACGTCTGCTCGTCTGCCCCCTATATCATAAAACACACTGAGCTACCATCGTTCTATATCTAGAGGCTAGGTCTTTCTGAAACACTATATTCTGCTTTCGGAAACACTGCGTCCAGTCTTCCAGTCTTCTTCTTCATCATCGATCCCATAGTGCCTAAGACAAAAGTATACAACCAGTGCGTCCTACCCGTAATGACATACGGAGTCGAAACGTATACACCAACAGCTGGTGCACAAGTTTAAAGTGACTCAACGGGCTATTGAAAGAGTTATGCTCGGCGTTTCTCTGCTCGTACGAATCCGACAGAAAACCAAAATCATCGACATAGCTTACCATACATAGGATTGGCAAATTAATGTGGCAGTGGGCTGGGCATATTAGCCGCAGAACTGACAACCGCTGGGGTAAACCAGTTTTAGAGTGGAGACCGCGTCTCAGTAAACGTAGTGTATTTTTTTTTTATATGAGAGGTGGCAGACGAGCAGACGGATCACCTGATGGTAAGCAATTCCGCCGCCCATGGACACCCGCAACACCAATGGAGTCACAAGTGCGCTACCGACCTTTTCCCCTTACCCTCATTGGGCCTCCGGTAACCTCACTCACACGGCGAAACACAGCGCAGGCGCTGCTTTACGCCGGTCCTCTGTGAGGCAGTGGTATCACTCCGGTTGAGCCGGCCCATTCATGCCTAAGCGTGGCTCTCCCACATTTAATGTAGAGCGCCCTCAGGCCAGATGGAACGACGATCTACGCAGGATGACTGGCTGACGATGCGAAAGATCGATCGGAGTGGCGAACGTTAGAAGCGGTTTATGTCCAGCAGTGAACTGCAACAGGATTATGAATGATCAGATACCTACCCATATTATATTTTTCTTCAATGACAATTTATGCATAAAATAATTATTAAAATTCTTTATATTCTAAATAGACGTAAGCGCCAAATGACGTCATCGGACGGCTGAATACAGCGATATTCCTTTGCTTATCATTGTTTTAATAAAAAAAAGGTACTACTGTCAAAGGTAAATAATACTAGTGTCAACATTGTCAACGTCATTCATTCATTCAACGTTGACAAGTTGTCTTTTTTTTTGACAGTTGCATGTCATGGGTTTGGCATTTCGTAAATTTAAAACTATAATGTGCTAGGCAAAGAAATATTTTACATTATGCCATCCGATGACGTCATCTTACGTTTTTTAGTTTTTAATTTTTTTCTCAGTAAATAAGCAATATAAAAAATTAATAAATATATATTCGCGCAGCGGAAAAGTAAATAAAGAAATGGTATTTTTTGTTTCAGAGCTTAGCAATTTTGAAATGTTGTCCATTCTTTTTGGTTCCAGGCGTGCCTCACACGGCCGGGTACCTGACGGCGCCGCCGTCCAACATCCCCGCGCAGCCGCCGCCCATCGACTGACCGGCCGCGTCCCACACACTCGGCCACTCATCGCGTTACTACTGCGCCACCATTTATATCATCTTGTTAATTGGACTAGTTACAACCACTCATTTAAATACGAAAACAGGGGGGGGGGGGGGGGGCACCGCGAATGAAGCATCTGCTAGGTAATAGGAATTACGTGGATGCGAAGTCCATTACACATATTTTTTTTCTTGTTATGGCGTCTATCGTATTTCGATTTAACTTTGCCAATGTCGATTGATTAAAGAGACAATATGTTCGAAAACGAGATTGTCCGTTGTTTTAAGCTTTTCATTTTTTATTTTCTGACGTGACGTGTCAAAATGACAAGGTTACGTATGAAATGATGATTGAGGTTGGACCCCTACGTAAGGCAGTTGGCACACCTGCGGCGAAAGCTTGAAACTAGAGACGAGTTGGCGAGGATCGAGAAAGCGAGTGTAGTTCCGTTAGATTTCTCGCTCGCTGTATCGGGTGTGCGAGTGCGACGGGCGCACTGTACGAAAATGACAACTAGTTGATCCCAAAGCGAGCATCTCTGAGCAATATTATCTGTGACATCTCTTGTCAAACTTGACAAGGTAATGGAGCGAGTCCTCGCAGTGGGAACAGTCGTTGTTGATGAACGATTAATATATGCATCTCTTTTATTTAAACACAGTTATGACACGGACGGATATGTCTTGTACGTTTCTTGCGGTGGCGGTGGGAAAACTGCCTGACGCCATCTAGCAGGAGGTTCATTTGCTGCGGCCTTCATTGGGAGTGGTATAGTTCAAAGTAAGCTCCAACTTTTTTGTATTCTTCTATAGCGAAATTTATTCTGAAAAAATTTAATTTTCACTTTTATTTTATTTGTTTTCTTGAATCGGTAATGATGTCGCGATAAAATATAGTACCAATAAAAACACTCGTGAAGCACCACTGTCGTTTCTTCATTCGTCTCAATCTTGCCATAAAAAAAACATCAAACTACGTATAGACGCAGTTTTATATCGCACCGTGTCGTTTGATCCTTGCGCACGAGTAACATGGCCTAATTAAAAAATTCAACCTGTAGCTCTATGAGTCTAATATGTGTTATATGACATGTTTCGTGTTATTAAATTTTATTAATCATGGAATCCGCAACGAATTTATCTGAAATATGTGAGGAATGGAGCTAACTGTTATCGCATAAGTGTGGCTGTGACCGTGCATCCAAGCGAGGTCTCGCTCGATACATAATCGTGATACTCCTTTTACGTTCGATTCTATTTTAGTTTGGCATATTTTAGATGTCTCGAAGATGAAATTTTAGAGATAAATATTCCATTTTAGAATTAAATGAGTAGAATATTATAATTTAACTCTCTTATTTCTCATTATTTTAAATATAAGGAACGATTGCACGTTATTTTAAAGTAATTAAAATTTAAATTGTATTATTCTTACATAATTTAAGTATTCGGGCATTTAGATTGAAAGTATGAGTTATAATATTGGTATCATGTTTAGTTTGCCTCGCTTGTAGAAACAATCTTAATATTTTAAAGTGTAATTTTTATAAATCAAATTAAAAAAATATATTTTACAATTTATTTTTAACAATTCATGTATGTATTCCAAAAAACATGTTTATGCGATATAAAGAGGTCTGATGTTATTCAGTGTGTAAATAAATATTTAGTGTGATACTGATTATAAACGAACACCAGTTGATTGTTGATTTAGCCATATCATAAATGATAAGCCGGTAGGGTTAAGGTGGGAATACATTATGAATCGCTCTTATGTTTTGCTCATTTGAGTACGTCCTGTGTGTATTTAAATATTAACTAAATATGGGAATGTGCAAGGTCTTGGTTGTTGTGTGTTCTACGTATTGTAATCCTAGATTGCATAGTGTCTGCTATCATGAGGAGTCAACCGAGAGCACTCCGGCGCATGCCACAAGTCAATGAACACACACAGCCATAGAATGGATGGTCTGAAGGCACCACGTGATGATGTTAACGAATGATGTAATAATGGATATTTTTGTATTTAGCACTAAGTTATATTATTATAAAATGTATAAAAAATAATATAATATGATTTATTTGAAAAAATGTTTTATTTCAGAACTTATAAAAACTTAAAATAACTTAATACTAAATTCTATAGAAAAAAAAGTAGGTACACATAAAATGTCATGGTTCAAATTACCTTAATTAATTTACCTATTACCCTGTTTGTAGGATATAATAATAATAGTATCCTCCAAGTGATTTCGGCTAAGGCTGCCAATCTCAACGATCAGCCACTTACGCAGGATATATTATAGTGCACAAGTGTGTGCGCAAACACAAGTGCACTCTCTATTCCCTTGCCCTCGACACCGGTGTGACACGACCGGAGAGGGATCGGGCGCTGGACCAACGGCTTAACGTGCTTTCCGAGGCACGGGGGTACAAGACCGCCAACTTCCCGGCTCCGGGCTGACACTGAGAATTTCTTAACAGAATAACTCAGCTACAAATTTTGGCCCGACCCGGGGATTGAACCCGGAACTCCAAGCGCAGCCGTCGCTTAAAAGTGCGACGCACTACCCACTGCGCAACCAAGGCAGTCAGGCAATATTAGACTAAATACTTACAAAGGTAATATCGCATACTACTTACTATATACATAACAATAATTATCACAATAATTACAATACACAGCCATGCGTGCGTAGGCACTAGGACATACTCGCACTTAGAGCGGTTTCCTGTCGTGCGGATTTTAGCCTGCGTGCGGCCATTTTTTTTTTCAATAGACTAATAATTAACAGACAGAAAACCGCACGTAAATCCGCAAGACAGTAATACCGCCCTTAGTGCGACGTTTCATATTTGTACTTTCAAACAATTCCTAAGTTTAATAGTTTCTATCATCGATATAAAATATATTATATCGATGGTTTCCATAGAAAGTTAACGCCCTGTTAGTCTAGTGGTTCGATTCCCGGGTCGAGCGAAAAGTATGTTTCGAATTTTTTGAACAAGGTGATTAAGCCTAATCCCGCCATAGTAGCGATGACTTGATTTCTATGATTAAGGCCTTTGCCCTGCCATGGGACAGTTTATAGGTTGATACTTTACTTCTTTTTCCATAGAAAAGTTCAATGATTTACGGATATAAATGACCGGCTGACATTAACATCGTTCGATATCCATCCAAATAATAAAAAGCAAGTTAATTAGGGTTCAAAACCATAAAATACACTCCATCTGTTGTTACTTTTCAATTTAAATGGACAATTATTTACATAATACTTTATTTTTGCTTATAATAAGTAAATGACACTACACGAACTATTGATGCTAGAAAAATTGCAATTTGGTCTCTCAATATGGATGGTAATTGCTTACCATCAGGTGATCCGTCGGCTCGTCTGTCACCTATATCATAAAAAAAGTACGAGTATAAGTATGTTGCTCGCATGTTTATATACTTTACAGGATGTATTTACTGCAATTACTTTAATTTTAGGTATGCATACACTACACATGTATTTTTGTTGACGACCCGATTGGAACAGTGGTAGTGAACGCTGCCTCTGATATAAGGGTTGCGGGTTCGATCCCCGCACAGTAAAAACATTTGTGTGCATGAACATGTTTGTTTGTATTGGTCTGGGTGTTTGCTATGTATTATAAGTATGTATTTACAAAAGAAAAGTATTATATGTATACATTTGTAATCCCACTGTTGATTCTGATATCCGTAACACAGGTGCTTGATACCTATCTCGGAGTCAGGTCAATGTATGTGATGTTGTGAAATATTTATTTATTTACTTTATCATTCAGGTACCAAAACCTTCCTATGATGACAAGATTGAAATTTACCACCTTTTGCCACAAAAAAATACGAGTATAAAAAAACCCTTACATAATGTTAGGAAAAGTAACTACAGCTTATTTCAAATGCTTATAAGGACGAAGTTTATCTATTCTAGACTAGAGCTCATAAGAATGCTTATTTAATATTTATGTAATATATCTTATAATATTTACTAGTAAGGTAACGCGGTGTACGGGCTTTTACATTCTACTAAGGAGAAATTAATTTGATAGCTATCATCGACTTATTCTCATAATTATTATCTCGACAGGGTTTTTTTAATTAACTATATAGGCCAACGCTTGACCACATTCACACCTCATGGTAAGTGACGATGAGGTCTAGGATGCCACATTCGCCTTGAAGATGCCTGTTCACTCTTGCCTTTAAGTTGTCCAGATTGTAGTAGTCCGGAAAAAACAGACGTGTGTGTGTGTGTCCACAGTTTGAGAAACCATCCGAAACGTAGGCACAGGTTTTCTCACGATATTTTCGGCCAAGCTAGTGGTAGAAATACGCACATATATTCGAAAAATGTAATGGTGCGTGCTAAGACAACCTCTTTTAGTACACGTTATACATCCACTGAGATTCAGTTATGAACATGAAAATATCGTTTATTCAAGAAACACTGTTTGTTACATAGCAATATTTGATCTGTTCTCACGTAAGGTCGTCGCCCTGTGTTGTGAGAGGAGGCTTAAATCACAACACCTTTTATAACATCGTAGATAATTGACGAGTAAAATAATAACATAGGTAAATAAGTACCGTCACTTGAGTGATACGACGTCGAATCCCATCGTGATGGACCACATTCGCATAGTAGACTATTCCAAGGTACAGAAACCTGAGAGTCATGAGACGGACTGGGCCTTCAGCGGGCTGGCGGGCGGCGAGGAGTAGTGGTTACTTTGCGCGGTACGACTGCGCCGAGGCCGCGAGTACGACTCCCCGCGGGACCAGCCCAACTTGTCCCTGGAGAAGAAATTAGCAATTTTATTTACCCACGTAAAAGTCGATAAAATTCTTGATGTATTACGTGGAGTATTTTTGAAGATATCGTCACGAGTTTATTTAGAATGATCAAAATAACCGATAGTAAGGATTATGGTTTTGAAAGTGAGTGAGTGGTGGCACCCTAGTTTTCCAGTTTGCGGTAGATGTTATAAGGATCAAATTTATTCTCCTAATTTGAAAAAATAAATGTTCATATTTTTTCGGTATTAAACATCTGCCATTGTGATAGTCCTCGACCGAAATTCCCGCAGGTCAGCTAGTACTTGCTTTTGCCAGCGAAAGTTCGTCCGATCAACCTAAATACTTTGTAATTTAATTTTATTTGGAACACCAACAGCATAATTTACATAATATATATGGTTACAAAGTTTCTATAACTAATAAACTATTAATAGGTATTATATGGATAGAAATGATGTAGGTAAACCATGCTATACAATGCAAAATTTAACTACAAATTTTACTACATCTGCTCGTCTGCCATATATCTCATAAAAAAATGTAACTACCACTTCAATGCAAAAAAAAAGAAAGAAAAAGAAAAATTACGCTACAAAATTACGTTCTTGAAGCACATTTGGAGTGGGGGCCGAAAAACTCTGAAGCCAGTAGTTAAGATATTGTTTTAGGAGTAGTCTGGAATAATTCTAGCTCACTGTAATTTTTATTTATATAACAACTAGCATGTTGCGTGGTTCGCCAGTCACCTGAGGATGAGGTAGTCGTGCGCGCGTGCAGTACGCCACGTACCTGAGGATCATGCGCACGTAGTGCGTGGCGGAGAGGCTGGGCGGCGGGTCGGCGGCGTCCAGCGCGAGCGCCAGGTAGTCGCTGGCGCAGGCGCGGTGCAGCAGCTCGTCCAGCCGCGCGTGCAGCTCCGGGAACGTGGGCCGCGCGCGCGGCGCCGAGCGCCAGCACGACAGCATCACCTCGTACCTGGACAGACAAGCTCTCCCAATCTCTGCCGTGACAAGACCAGCGTATTCGTTCGTTAATCAGTGACTCGTCTGATCTTGCAGAAGTTCATCAACGGCGGTGATCAATTACCATTAACTGATCCGATAGCTGTCTCAGTGTAATGTATGCACGATACCGCCGCGTCTGCGCGCCGGACGGGAGAATAAACGGACTGAATTGTAAGACGGACGGTTGTGTCTCTGGCGCTCGCGCCGAACATTCTCCCACTTTCGGTGTCTCCCAAATACATATCACTCGGCATAATAAGAATTCGGAAAAAAGCTAGTATCACAAATGCGAAAGTCAAAGATCAAGAAGATATTACTAGATATGACTTCATACACTCGTAAACCAGAGGGGAGGACGATGGAGGTACTCTCGCATACTTTAAACGACGACTACAAACTGCTGCGACAGCAACCACTAGGTATAATGAAATTGTTCTTAGGTACACACGAGGTCCTCAAGCAAAGGGAGCTTAATGTTCTGTCGGGAATCTCAGTTTCTACGTTTAACTACGCTACTAAGTTTGTTGATATACGTACAGCGGCTTGGAGCAGTTGGCGGGTCTTGGCATGCGGTACCCGGCGCGCAGCAGGCGTGGCAGGACGCGCGGGTGGCACTCCAGGCGTACGGGCTACCGCCCACGCTCGCCACCTCCCACATCACCACGCCGAACGACCAACTGCCGAATACAATGAAGGTAAATTGAGTGGAAGAATTCGGGAGAGAAGAAAAATCACATGATCAGAATAGAAGCTTGTCGTAGCATGACAAATGTGTAACGTGATTACGTGACAATTCCACAAAATGTGATCACAATCGTCAAGGTTTGAATGGGTCAAATATCTTCAGTGTGACGTAATTTATGGGTGAATGAGGACTATGCTATAAATGTAGCGAAACTTACACATCACTCTGAGAAGTATAAATCCTCTGTGTAAGAGATTCCAAAGCCATCCATTTCATGGGCATCTTCCCGTTCCCCGTCTGCTTGTATTGGTTCTCTTCGTACACGTCTCGTGATAGACCGAAGTCTGCAATCTTGAGAGTCCTGTCACTTGTGACTAACACATTCCTGGCTGCCAAGTCTCTGTGGACCAATCTGTTGGACGCTAGGAACTCCATGCCCATTGCTATTTGTCTACAGAAAGATAGGAGGTCTCTTGCAGTGAGATCCGTATCGCAAATACCCTGGAGGTCATATAGCTTGTTCACCACTAGTTTGGAATGTTCTCCATGCGGCTTGCATTTGAATAAGTCGTTGCGATAGTCTGTTGTTTCTATGTTGTTGTTGTAGTATTTTGCGTTGCGCTTTGAAACCATCACGTCCCAGGAACACCTAGAATAATGTCCTTATGTAGCTATTAGTGGACCTTTTTGTTCTTTGGTAAACTTCAGTCTTAATGGATTGAAATTCTAATCAAATAATTAGGCTAAACAAAAGATGAATTTGAAAATAAGATTCCTTCCTATGGATCTCCATAGGAAGATCTATCTAGAAGCACATATCCGCTGTCTGCTATAGATAGGAACTATAGTTCGGAGGTGAAATAATGAGTGAAGGGAATGGTTTTTTATTTCGCGAGTAGTGGATCTTGTCCAGGGCTGGAATGTCCGTGATTGACCTGCAGCATCTGAGCCGGTACTGCAGTACTTGGTTACAATAATTTGCTGACGACCGCTGCAGAAGCCCACCTTTCTCACGATTTGCAGGAGCACGCTTATGTTTTTCATTATTATTATTGTCAGGGAGGTGGTATACTGATGACGTATACCATGATAGTGTAAAACATTCTTTGCCTTGTTTTGAACATTTGACACACTATCTGTCCCTACTCCATTACAGAACTTCGAATTGAGTAAAAGGGTTAACCAGCTTGAATTACTTGCAAATCATTTAGATTAGCAATCAAAATGTAAAAAATAGCCAATATTTGAACTTCTGATACAAAAAATAAGTCCTTTGGGAAGTATTTTAGGTCCAATCTTATTTGTGGCTGACAAACCTCAGGAAGCTGAGCAGGTCGCCGCGGCTGCAGTACTCGGCCACGATGAAGGGGCGGCGGCCGCTACAGCAGCCCACCAGGCTCACGATGTGCGGATGCGCCCCTACGCTCTTCATCAGCTCCATCTCTGATCGGAATGACCGAATCTCGTCCACCGTTGGGAAATCTACCGGTAAAATATTTTAGTTTTTAGTTTATTGTGAATGCCTGTAGTGAGTGGCACTTCAGCATGCAGTGTTTGCCTTTATAATATTGTACATTCAGTAACTTGTCAAATGTAATACCTAAATTATATAAATGTATTAGTGTACAATTGTTGGTAGACCAATAAGTAAATAACTAAAGCGTACTCCGAGGAGCCCTGAGACTACGTTCATCTACGTTAGTCAATATCATGATTCTGAAAATTCAAATCTGGGCTAACTAAATATTCTCTAGGTCAGAGATTCGGTATGTCATTAGGTCATGAAGGTTTGATAGGAGATCCCTTTAAGCATCTTCACAAGGACTTCCTCCCAGCGAGCGCCTGGGTGATGACCCTCCTCACAAATCAGAGGGCGACTCGTCCAACCACATCATACAGACAGCGTCTCGGACCGCAGCTCATATCTGTTCTCTGCGCCTGGCGCCTCCAGGTCCCCCAGTTCTGATCAAACGTCTTTGGGACAGCTTCATAAGAGCAAACGAAATGAGTTCAGGAGTTACCAACCTTTAAGCATCTTCACAGCGACCTCCTTCCCAGCCGGCGCCAAAGTGCCCCTCCTCACGACCCCGAAGGCGCCTTCTCCGACGACCTCATGCAGCAGGAGCCTCTCGGCCCGCAGCTCCCAGCTGTCCTCCGCGCCCGAAACCTCCAGGTCTCCCCCCTCGCAGTCGCACTCCTCCTTTGGCGGCTTTTCCTTCCGGCTCCTGCTTGGGTACACTGTTGTCAGTCGGTCAGTGCTATAATACTTATGTTTTATTTATAGCTTTGGTATATTAAGTCTGACGAAATAGTTATCATTTTCTTATTCTATCTAGATTTATTCAAAGGAAGCTTCATTGAGGGAGGTGGTGGGTATTTCACCAAAAGTGAAAACGTTCGACTGTTCTCTTTTAAATGTTATTCATATGTTTCAATATTGATATATTTTGGCTACATAATTATAGAAATGTCACAAATACGAACTTTGAGGTGTGACAAACCACTTTTCAATTTCAGGAGACGAATCTTCGGTCTGTGACGATTAAAAAGGAAGCAGCTGCTAAAATCACAAAGCTACTGTTTCACGCGCAAAAGATTCTCTCCACGGACTATGGGTAAGTTTACAAGACTTACTAATTGAATAGGGTCGCATATGCACGCGTCCAGGGGTAGTCTCCATGCCCTACGATGAACAATGTACATTAAGACTCCGCTTACCGGGCAGTAGACGTGGCCGGGCTTGGCGTGGCGGCGGCGGCGCCACAGCAGCGCGAGCGCGGCCAGCAGCGCGCCCGCGCAGCCCAGCGCGCCCCACGCGCCGCCCAGCGCCCCGCCCAGCGAGCCCCAGCGAGCGCTCTCCACTGAGATCATACCCTGATATTCAATTACTTCCTCGTGTTACAACTTAACTAGGTAGGTAAGTAATAATAAGAAAGCATTTAATGACCACAACATATGTTTACATACAGAACGAAATATGAACAAAACATTCAAAAGTTGCCGCCAACAAGGTTTAGTCTCAGCATGTACTACAACAACCGCTAGGCAGCCGCAGCAGCGCTAATTTCAGGCTGTAATTTTGTTTCGTTTTCTGTTAATATTAATATTAACAGAAAACGAAACTATGCGGTAAAAGGTAAGTAATGTGGTGCAAGTATTTTCACAAATAAAAGCACTTTCTTAACATTTAAAATTGGTATCTTTTTTATCACCTTCTTTTCGACCGTTTTAGAGTGGATGTCCTTTAAACTTTTATTTAATAATTCTCAGTTTTGCGCACTCTAATCCAATCGCGTGTAAAATATCCGCTAGATGGCGTGCCTGTGAACTGAGGTCCAAGTTTAACCTCATTGGCTGATTTGTTCGCTAATTGACAATTGGATTTAACACGTCTAAAAATACCCAATCACCTTGTAGATGGACCTCAGGCTTATAGTAGGTACGCCATCTAGCGGATATTTCACACGCGATAGCTCCCATTAAAGTTTAATGGGTATAGGTACCTAATAGTAAATAGGTAAACTGACTATGCCGCGAATAGTGAAGAATTAAGTTTTGAGCTCAGTTTTCTAGTTTTTGCAAATGACAATCAGTATACAACAGACTTACACCGTGACTTTTTGAATACCCGTAAAATATCTTGAGGGCATTATCAAACATTCTTCAACAACAAAGCACCCACTCACACAAAAGCGGTGAAGCAATTTGTACGAAAAGTGTTTCAAAAAAGAAATGTTTGTTTTCATTAGTATAATGCCCTTAAGATATTTTTCGGGTAAGTATTCAAAAAGTCACGGTCTAGGTATAACATGAATAACAGGGTAAGAAAAATATCACCTACCTGTAGTAGTAATTGAATAAGCAAGACAGGCAATCAAATAAGAATATATTTACCAGGAAAGATGGCTCTGTTGCTGGTCCATACTGTTCTGTCGTTCAGCACGGATCCGATCGCCACCACGTAGATGCCGCTGCCGTCCACGTCAGCGAATATCGCCTCCGTCTTATACTAGGACAAAACAAATACTTATTTTGAAAACGAAAACCTCATACAAAACAGAATAAAATTCCTAATTTAAAACAGACGTTACGTCCGAATCGGAGTTTCCCTCTCTTTCACACGCGCTGTGTGTTTCCTTTGTTTAGATGCGACAGGCAGGTCGCATTCGTCGGTACATTCTCGTTCGTTACGGGAAAGCTTTAAATTAAGCCACCAGGTCCACACGAAAGTGTGGATGGGTATCAGCACAAACGTGTGGATTTGTTTACCACGTTGACAGGTTTATTTGCTGTTTGTTTCGCTATAATCCAATGTGAGGTCCATCCAGTCCACGATTAAGCTTAGGGATCTTAGTCCCAATCTAAAAAGTGCCACACAATAGGCCAACTGGCTGGATGCAGTGATACTGGTCTCAATAGGACCTGGAGCACAATTTTCGGGACGTGACGTATATGAAAATCTCTCATTGACTTCGATTCGATTCTCTTGCACGAGAATTTGGTGCCTGCAATCCCGCTTAAAAAATATATACTTATTTAAGAGAAAACTTACCCCTGGCAGTTGTATGCTCCTTGTGACATTCTCAGACATGAGTGTGACGTTGTAGGACAGGGGCTCGTGATGGAGCGCCCACGTGACGAGCACATCCCAGCCGGCCGCTCCCGGCATTGCCTCCATCGATATGTTTTGAGCCATTTCGTATTCTGTCAGACCAAAATTCATTCCTGATTTCATGTGACATGACATGCCAAATAAATAAATAAATAAAGTTTAAAGTGCATATTACGAGTAAACGGTTTTTTTTTAAATCAACTCTGTGATTTCAAAAATTCTTGTCTTCGAAGGACGATCGGGCTAAAATGGCCCCGTTTTATGAGTTTTTAAACTTGCTTTAATAAATCATGAAAGTTAAAGTTACGTAATTGTTCACTATTTATGATTTCTATTAAAGTTACGAATCTGATTAAGTATTTTATGCATAAAATGTATACTTACTCAGGAAAAATCATTTTAGAATGTCGAATAGGAAATTCGACAAAAGTTTATAATTCAAAAACTACTTACAAATAATCTTGGAATTTAGATGGGGTGTTACGGGCACTCTATCCATGGATTTCCGTTTGACATTATAAAAGATTTATACCTACTATATCCTATTCAAAGATCCATTTATAATCTGGTCTAAAGGTAGGGTCATTATAATACTTAGTATGTTTGATTTTGGAAAATCACCTGTTAATATTTTATAACTTCTTACGTAAAATTATTGAAATATTATACAACTAGACTCGGCATGAATGGGCCGACTCGACCGGACTGATACCACCTCACAGAAAACCGGCCAGAAGCAGCAGTGTGTTTCGCTGCGTGAGTGAGGGTACCGGAGGCCCTATCCGGGGGAAAGGGTGTTTAAAGTTTGGCAGCGCACTTGTGACTCCATTGATGTCGCGGGTGTCCATGGGCGTCGGCAATCGCTTACCATCAGACGATCCGTCTGCTCGTCTGCCACCAATCTCATAAAAAAAGCTACTTGATGGGTATAAAACGTACCGATGCATGCGTTCAACTCATTACAATCTGGTGTGCGGTATTTGTAGCGTGTGAGGCCATATTTCCCGGAAAGACGAAGTTCGCACGACGCCCCTAAAGGCAGCTCAGGTACCTCCCGGCTGTGGCTTCGGTGACGTTCTTTGGGCTAAAACGATATCGAAAATTAGCACCCTGCAAATGTTCCTACTAACGATGCGAAGTAGTAAAGTTTTTGAACTTACCCATATTTTGACGTTTGTAATTTTTCCGTTACAGTGATGCACAAAATCAAAGCAAACATCTTCATCTGAAATGAAATTATTATTATTTAGCGTTGGCAATGCACACGTCTTTTCAAAAGAGGAATGGTAAGACCACTCGTGATCTGCAAATAGAAACGAAGGTTTTTTTCCCAGGGGAAACCATCATGGCCGTCACCTTATCACATGTAGGGAACAAGATGGTGTGTGAGACCCCTCACTGTCGGAAACCCCATAGCTGGAACTGTACCGTACCGCTATTCGCGCTCGCCGCGCTACCCCTTCTCTGGTGTTTGACGTACCAGGATATCTGTGTCAACCTGGGCGGTTACTGGTAACACGGAGTTGTATGCTGAGCAATCCACCCCCCAGTAGTGATTATGCTCTCATTTCTATACCCAGTCCTTTACCGTCCAGTCCATCCGTTTGTGGAACTCCTTACCCCTATCCATAAGACAGTCTCAATCATTGCCCATTTTCAAATATTGCACCCCCTACCCCTTCTCTACTATCAAATGTCCTTTACCCGAAGGTTGTCTGGTAGAAATCGCTTTCAGCGATAAGACCACCGAAATTGTACACAAAATTTCTGTAATGCCTAGTACTTAAGTTGTGTATTTTGTGCAATAAAGTATATCTATCTATCTATCTATCTATCTATCTATCTATCTATCTATGCTCACGTACTCCGAAGCCCCGATTAGTCGCCTCTTACCATTAGAATACTGCCAAGAGTATTGTAAACGCCCCTATCTACAGGGAATATGTGTGCAAGTTTATTCTAACTTACCATCAAAAGACTTCCAAGTGAAGAAAGCATTGACAGCCGAACTTCCATTCACAACTTCATGATCCAGCTGAATCTTTACGTCATAGTTCCTCTGCCTCTTTTCTCCGGTCAGGTTCCACGGTCGGATGTCCGGCCCCCGCCGCCAAGGCGAGTGGGTCCCGTCCATGGACAACAAGGTTGTCCAAGTTGTGTAGTGACCAGGTACTTGGAATTGCAGGTTACTTGATCCCTTCCTAGTATTCTCCAAAAGGTCGTAGGGTAGCTGGAAATGTACGGACTATTGTATAGTTACCATGTGCATTTCAGTTATTAACCGTTTTCTGAATCACTTTACATATCTAGTTCTATGCTATGAATACCGGAATCTATACTAGGAAAACACAGAAAACCGGCGTGAAGCTGTGCATGCGCTGTGTTTCACTGCGTGAGTGAGGGTACCGGAGGCCCAATCCAGGGGAGTTAAAAGGTAAGCAGCGCACACACCACTGGTGTTGCAGGTGTCCATGGGCGGCGGTAATCGCTTACCATCAGGTGATCCGTCGGCTCGTCTGCCACCTAAATAATAAAAAAAAAATTATGAGACTTAAAATTATTGGATTTGTAAGTCACAGCGAAAAAAATTATGAGCTATCAGTATAGGCAGGAAGTTATGGGAAACCAGTATCTAAATGCGGGCGGAAAACTGTGTTGTGGTGTAGTAAGTTTATGTTATAGGTACATCGCTATCACGAAACCTAACACTACTTTTTCGAATAGTTGCTATAACTCGCGTGGGTCTCTACCACCTCGCTACTTATTAAATCTGTGGTTTCTACCTTTGTTCCTTTGGTAACTCTAGTACCTATGCAATCTAGGATACTTACATAACTTAGCGTGATGTTATGTGGAGTGAGCACCAGCAGTGTCATCGCCCTGGGATCCTGCACTGGCTCAATGTTGTACACCACATTTGACTGGTACTGGCACTTTAGATGCACCTTCGGTGCTTCGGTCTTTTGTTCCGATTCTTTAAAATAAGTAAAGCAAAATATTATTATACTGATGTTAAACCGCAAAAACTTAATAAATTCCAGTTTTTCGATATCTTTAAAAAAGGAAATAATCAAGCAATTATATTGATTACTAAGATATAAAATAAATACTAAAGCATTTTGTAATTTATGGACTTACTAATAAAGTTTTCTGCACATTTTGGAAGCGTAAAAGTCGAGGTCTGAAACAATGAAATTTTATTTGCATGCTTTTTTTAAACAACCTTATGTATAGTCACACAAATTCGCTGACGCTTGCACACAAATTCTGCTGGGCGAAGTTTCCTGTAGATACATCATTCGATGCAATCCTATCCTGATATTGTAAAATCTATTTTCAGAGAAAACGTAAATCGGAAGTTAGCATCTAATTATAGAATCCTAGAGTCTACTTTGGTATAATCGAAACCGAAAGCTATCCTCGTAAGTGACCTGTTGTTTTCGGAGAGGAGGCAGGCGGCCCCACGCGGCAGATTGAATCATGTGCACATAGGGTGTTTGTCAACATGCACGGAAATAAGTGTTATTATGATCCTATAATAAGAGTTCACACATTTCTATAAATACTTTGAAAAAGTATACTTAAGAGTAGGTAGGAAAAGGCACGGCACATTTGCGCCTTACCTACCTGCCGACGCGATGAGAGACGGAGAGCAGTCTTACGAACTGTGTTTCATTGACTGGGACTGGTTTTAGAGGTAACCCTAGGAACTGCCCTATGTTTTGTGTAATTTTGATTTTTTGCTAGCTATATTTTGAATAACGCACTATTGGTCTAGTGGTTTAAGTAACGGACCGAACGGATCCGAGTCCGGGGTTCGACCTAGGTCTAGCGAAAAATAAGTTTCGATTGTTTCGAACATAGCTCGGGTTTGTGATCACTAATCCGCATTTGGCGAGCGAGGTGATTAAGCCTATTCTCATCATAGTAGCGATAACTTGATTATATGATGGAGGCCTTTGCCCTGCAGTGGGCCAGTTTATATGCTGTTTTTTTTTGCTGGCTATATTTTAGATATGACCGTTATTACCTAAATTTAATTCAGATTTTTTATTTTTTTTACCATAGTCATCAAGACATGAGGTGAAGGCCAAAGGGCTTCACTGAAGTGAGTTGTGTAACAAAGAAGTTAATAACGTTATAAAATTATAATCTAGAGTATTTTATTACACATTCTTCCATGAGAGGCAATTTTCGGATTATCTTTATACAGTGAACGGTAAGCCATGCTTAACAAGTCGTGTATTGAACCAGTGGGTGGCGGATATGATAAACAGGTGACAACGTATTATTTATTCTCAGATAAAATTCTCCGAGAATAACTTTAACTAGGGTTGCTACGTTTTACTATAACAGGAAAGCCGACGATTTTCCCAAATGTTGCATTGGCCCAACATTTGGAAAAAAAGACGAATCCTCCAAGGCGACCAAATCGAAAGAGTAAATTACCTTAATAATTATTAATAAATTATCTATATTAATTGGATTATACTACATCAATTAACTACATATGCTCGTGAAGTGAAAGCCAAAACATGGTTATTAATATATAAAACAAATGTCTAAGTTGGAAATGCCTTAGAAACTCTAGTTCCTAAGCACAAACCATCTATCTTAATTTGGGCGGACATGTCCACTTTTATTCGGACCTTTTAGACAACCCTAAATACATCACATGCCTATTTAAAAGTTCAATTCCTGGAAATGATTGTGATTAAAAATATTTATCGCACTGTCATCGACCGGACCTTTGCGCCGGTGACACGCTAGCGTCGCTGGTTGATGTGCACCAACACAAATAAATAAAAAATCGCTAGTGTGATATTAGGGAATTCTCTATAGGTGTTACTAGTGGCCCACCCTCACTAGGTTTCAGGACATCAGTTCCAATTTTTACCAATAGATGTCGCTAGATGTCGATTACATCGCGCAGGAGTTCCATGTTTTCGGATACCTACTATAAGCGTTGCCGCTGTCTGTAGTATTAAGGTGACGGGTAGGGCACACTAGCGACGCCAATTGATTTAAATTGTTAGTAAATAAACTTTCTAAGAATTTCGAAGCTGCAGCCTCTCGGAAAATACTTAGGTATTTAGAAGGTAGGGACGTGCTTTTAGGCTTTATTAATTAATATTCTTACTGTTAGTGCACCTATAGTTTAATTTATGAAAAAAAAAACAGTTCTATAAAGGTCTGGCTGTTGATGTGTGGCTGTCTTTAATTAAGAAGTGATTATTAAAAATGAATCATTAAGAACAGACGATAGGTAGGCGCACTGTATGACCCGGCAAGCAGATAAATCATCTCTGAATTCGGACTGGAACATATTTGTTTTAGAACAAAACATAGGTTCCAGGCCTCATCGGAAACTTACTGTGTAGTTGTTTGTCTGTTAGTCATTATCATATTCTTTATTTTTGTTATGCAGTTTGGTTCATTCGAATAGAATAAAGCGCGCGTATGAAGTAGCGGCACAGATTATCTAATACAGGATGTATCTGTGAACATTTACATCTCTTTAACCACGTGTTCTATCAACCATTCTGAACAACGTTTGTTCTATGACTTTTGGAAATTCGCATAAAAAAATTTCAACTTATCATACGAAGTCAGTCACGTGACTTGGTCATTTTGTATGGGGAGTCGAAAAAATTTTCGAAAAGTCGTACAACAAATGTTGCTCAGAATGGTTGGTAGAACACGTGGTTATAGGGATGTAAATGTTTAAGTATATTCATCTCATCATCATCATCATCATTTCAGCCAATAGACGTCCACTGCTGGACATAGGCCTCCCCCAATGTTTTCCACACAGATCGGTCCTATGCCGCCCGCATCCAATGGATTCCCGCGATCTTCACCGGATCGTCAGTCCACCTTGTGGGGGGCCTGCCACGGCTGCGACTTTCTGTACGTGGCCTCCACTCGAGGACCTTTCCGCCCCAACGGCCATCTGTTCTCGCTATGTGTCCTGCCCATTGCCACTTGAGGCAAGCAATCCTTTGGGCTATGTCTGTAACCTTAGTTCTCCTGCGGATCTCATCATTTCTGATACGATCACGCAGGGATACTCCGAGCTTCGCCCTCTCCATTGCTCTCTGGGTGGCTTAAACCCATCTACCTTATTATAAATCGTGATCTAAAATGATTAAAGTAGTAAAACTCATGTCATCCCGTTCCAACACGCAATGTTAATAGGGGCTGGCACGAAGTTTGTTCCGGGACTATGCTTAGTTCGCGATTTGTAATAAGGGGAAAGATGTTTTTTTGTTAGGGTTAGACATGCCGAAAAAACATTTTTTCATTGGATATACATATCCTAAACTGATATAGTACCCACTTAGGTAATAAAAGTTTATGTACTAAAGAAGGACTTACCTAATAACATAAAAAGTACTTAGGTATTACGAAATTCTAATATCCCAAAGAAAGTACTACAACTATGTACAACCTACTCCGCTGGCTCAGCGACCCAAATAGTCTTGGCCTCCGAAACAAGAGATCGCCACTTCAGTCGATCCTGCGCCACTTCTTGCCAGTTATCGACCAGGAGCAGAAAAAAAAGAGAGCCTTACCTTTGTCCTTTACCTGAAAGATGTCTGGTAGAGATCGCTCCCAGCGATAGGTAAGACCGCCTAAATTGTACATTGTATCTCTGTATAACTAGCTTTTAAGTTTTGTATGTTGTGCAATAAAGAGTATCTATCTTATAAAAGTGGCTACTAAAAATTTAAATCGAGATGATTGTTACATGAATGGCGTGTGCAACATAAGCTTGAAAAAGCACAAATCCTTTTTATTTAAATGCTTCATTTGATAAATGTAATTGATAAATGTTTCATTTACTGTCTTAATTTCGTTACAATCAATAAAAACTGGTGGCGACGCCACTGATCAGTCATAAATGAAAAACAAAAACTTTTAGTATTGATAGAAGATTGGTGTAATAAAATAAACATTTTTCATTTTTATTTTGTTCCAAATGATGACGCTGTACCTATCCTCAATATTCGGCATTATGGTTAAGATACACCACCACGACAGACGAGTGTAAGACCTAAGGTTTCTTAGAGAATAATATAATCATGTTCTTTTGTTAGTTATTACCTATATGTAACGGTTGTGAAAATAAACCTTAAGTAGGTACTGTTGATTCCTACTACTTAAATTCAAAATCGGCAAAAAACATTTTAAGTACTTAATAGAAGTTAGGTTAAGTTAGGTAATATTGTTGGAGATAAACGGTCACATGACTTGGTCATTTTGTATGGAGAGTCGAACATTTTTTCGATGAATTACGAGAAGTCGTTGAACAAATGTTGTTCAGATTGGTTGGTAGAACACGTGGTTAAAGGGACGTAAATGTTCATGATACATCCTGTATGTACCTATACTATGTATTTTTTAAATTATAGTCAAAGTATTTGGTTTACTTTTGTAATCGTAATTTTAACTTGTCCCACTGCAGGGCATAAGCCTCCATCATAGAAATCAAGTTATGGCTACTATGATGGGAATAGGCTTAGATAATCACCACGCCTTGCCAAATGCGGATTAGTGATCTTTCATTCTTTTCGCTCGGGAAAACAATATTACCTTAGTATGATAAAATTCCAAGTCGTAGCAAATATCCGTAGCCAGCGACGTTACGAGATTTTCATCAGCGTCTAATTTTTCCTGTGAAAAACTCGGGTTCTCACTGGGCCGCAAAGACGCGCCGCGCACATTTTTCAAAAAACTTAATAACACTATTATGTACAAAACCTTCCTGTATTTAGAAGTCATTGTTATTTATTCAAATAAAAGTTTGATTTTAAATTGTCTGCACTGCTCCACATTCGCGCACTTTTACTTTTTTGTTTTTATAGCGTGGGTGGTTTTTTTAAGTCCTAAAGAAATAATTTCCTCCATTTTTATTTGTAAATAAAACAGTAAGGAAATATGAATGCATCGATTCCAGAAAAAGTTCAATTCCAAATATAAATATTGCACCCAAAAAAGCCGTGGAAGATTCTTGAAAATTAAAAAAAATCTAATTTCTTATTTTCTTCGCCGCGGGAAAATCGGTTTCCGCGTGGTTGGTTCGCTGGATGAGCGTCAGCCGTGGTCACCGCGCGTGCCGCTCGACCAAAACTGGGGCGCCGCGAAGCGCCACCGAGCTTTATGACGGCTCAATTCCGTGTTCAGTTTGTGTCGGAAAATGCATCGATGAAGGGGCCAAATATTTTTGCACATTTACATTTTCGAGTTGTCAGTAAAAAAAAGAATAAAACTGAAATTAGGATGTTTAAGGAATGCCAATAAATTGCTAGATACAATGAAGTACGTAGGTAGGCTTTTCTTTCTCGTTTGGAACCGCCACACATCAAATAGATACACCTGTTATGTGTCCTATATTCTGTGATATGTCGTAGGTATTTGTTTATAAGTATACCTAAGCCTCATGGTGCCTCCTCCTGCCAACATATTCTAGAAAATCAATACCATATCGATGTACAAATTAAAAATACCTAGTTCTCACATATTTATTTGAGTTACTTAGGTATTCTTTTTTTTAATGACAAGCAAGATTAATGCAAATATATAACAGTACCTAATAGTACTTAGATACTAAAAAGTTTTTAAGCCGACCCAGTAGGTAGGTACAGGTATAATGCGGCAATAGTCAAATTTCATGAGGAATTGACAGGTCATGCAGGCCATACTTACCATATTGTCTCAATTGCCATACCATGGGGTTTACATACCACTATGGCAACATTATTTTCAAGACTTTATTATCAGACTAGGTATTATTATCTTTACTCTATGTGACAAACTCTTCTTAGGCCTGTCAGTCGGTAGACTTACTTAGAAAAAAGAAGAAAAAAGAAACACTTTATTAAGGAAGTACCTAAACTGGTCACAGAATCGTCATCGCTCCAGGCTTACCCAACTATTGATCAATGTTTCATCACGATTACGAAATTCTGGCAATTTAATATTGGAGATTCTCTTCATTCGATCAAATATTCTTGTAGCAAAGAGGATAGAGAAAATAAAATGGCGCTGTTCTTAAGTAACAGACAACTGCACGGTGAGTTACATTTTGTCCTTAAATGATTTTGGACCAAATATGTTTTATATGAGTTAAAGAGTCTTTAAAGGGCTACCGGAGAGGGATCGTGCGTAGTACGCGCACGATTCCTCTCCGGTCTAGTCACACTGGTGTCCCATCGGAATAAGACGTCAAGAGTATAGAGAGTGGATCAGCATCAGCAGTCGTTTCATTGTAATTACTAGACTCCCAAAATCCTGCATCATGGTCCAAGCGCACCCCAGGCTCCAGAGCAACAGCTATGGACGCAACAGGGTATTACACGTTACGATGAGGAAGGAAGGTGTTTCTTATGATGAGAACCGAATGAAGAATATTGGTTGCACCCAGCGCATGGCCGATAATCATAGAACGATAAAATAACGTTATACAAATACCGGGTGTGATTTATTGACTGACTTTCACTGCCTTCGACCAAATATAACATACGAGTTCACACTATTTAAAGTTTTTTTTTAAAGTTGGCTTAAAACTCGCATGCCATTGTGAATTCACCACCATGTCAATGAAATATAATTTTTCGAAAATCCTTCCTTTCTTCTGGTTAATTTTTCCGTCTGCGAAAACGAATCGCCGATATATGAATCACCTCGCAATAATTTCCAATTAACGCGTCACATTGATAGAATTCGGTCCGGTGCGCGGTGGCTCGAGCGAGAATGCTAATTAGGCCCTACCAGATGGCATGCAATCTACTAAAAAACTTACCTAGTTTATTTCCAAAAAAGAAAAATGTTAGGTGTAACGATCAAAAACAATTTACTGACCACTATATAAATAGATTAATAAAATCAAATATGCGTCAGGTCTTGCGTTTCTACTAGACTATTTCATGAGAAGAAATTCCAAACATTGTTATATTAACAAAACAAAAAGAATGTTTTACATTATGACATTACGCACCTATTAGTTTTTTACCTCTAAAAAATAAAAAATATTTTAGCGTAACTTGTTAAGTTTAATATAATATACAGGGTGTTTCGTGTAGGGTTTCAAGCGGAAGGCCATGGATAGAGGAGCCTTTGGTGTACCCGATTTTTTTATTGTTCAGGAGTTGTCAACATTTTTTCGAATTTTGGAGAATCTCCACCTCAACAGCGTAAAAACTTTCTGGAAAAAATAACGATATTACCTACTTTTTTGACTTATCCTTCTTGCAAGTTAATCTTCATTAGTGTACCTTTTATTCATAAAAAAACAGATTAAAAACTTTAGTAAAAATCACGAAAATCTTAGTCTAATAAGTTATAAGATGTAACGACTGTACCCAATATTGAATCGAATGTGTTGTTTACTACTCGTATATAATGGTATAATAACGAGTAACCTCTGCATCCGACTCTCTTGTACAGGTTGGAAGCTCTACACTGTAAGTTGTGGATGAGTACATCTACCTCGGACAAAAAGTCAAGCTTGGTAAATCCAACTTCCAGAAAGAGGTCGATCGACGAATCCAACTCGGCTGGGCAGCGTTCGGGAAGCTACGCAACATATTTTTGGCTCATCTACCGCAGTGTCTTAAGACAAAAGTCTTTAATGCGTGTGTGTTGCCAGGTGACATGCTATGCATGCATGCATGCATGAGTGGGCTATGCTCGGAGTCTCTTTGCGTGATAGTATCAGAAATGATGAGATCCGCAGGAATACTAAGGTCACAGACATAGCCCAAAGGATTGCATGTCTCAAGTGGCAATGGGCAGGGCACATAGCGAGGAGAACCGACGGCCGTTGGGGCTGAAAGGGCTTCCACTCGAGGACCTATTCCTGTACGTAGGACCTACCTACGTACAGGAAGTCGCAGCCGTGGTAGGCCCCCCACAAGGTAGACCGACGATCTGGTGAAGATTGCGGGAATCCATTGGATGCGGGCGGCACAGGACCGATCTGTGTGGGAGGCCTATGTCCAGCAGTGGACGTCTATTGGCTGAAATGATGATGACGATGAGACCTCTGCATCTTACAACCTGTGCGGATAAAGAATGGGATCAGAAATGGCGGCGAATCTATTCACTTCTCGCTCGCACACGATTTGCGTCTATACTCGCACTCGTGGGGTAACTCTCACCTTTCTTATGTAAGTACCTAGGTACCTAATAAGAATTTACGTAGGTAATTTATTTTCTAGAGCCCAATTCATACGTGAACAAATAAAAAACAACAGTGGCACCTAATATTCACCCTTGTCGTTTGTTTAACAAATTGCTCTCGAATTGTCGAAAAACACAATTTAAATTGTAAAACGTTCCAAATATGCTGCACCCAGCACAGGATTATCATATTTCTGGCCGTCGCGCTGAAGGGCTGGCGGCAGTGAACTTGTTGATACCGAGGTCAGTCGGAGTACCTGGGGCCTTGCCTGGCCCGACTGCCTAAGTTTTTGGTAGAGTCCACTCCAAAGAAGTCCCGATAAAAGCGCGCTTGAGTTGCCAATGTCGCCATCAACATTCAAATGTAGGTTTTAGAATAACAATAATTTTATTTGCATAAAGTATGGTACATGTAGTTATAAAATTATTATACAGATCTCATATTTTGGCAAACTTGGCATACTAAATTTTGACTTATTTAGGTATTGACAAATGGCAAATATTAAAAGAAACTAAAAACAGAAATTAACTTAAGAAATAACACAAAATAAATATGTAGCGATAACAATAAAAACAATGTTTTCTATCTCTATTTATCCTTTGAGTACTTTAATTTTTTTTTCTAAGGAGTAAAAGATGTTATCTTTCAGCCCTCTAAACATCATCATCATCATCTTACCGTTTTGTCCCGGTTGCGTCCCAAGCTGTCGCTCTGGAGCCCAAGGTCCGCTTTCCAGCTTCGCACGATCTTGTACATCCAATGTACCTACAACCTGTGCGCATAAAGAATGGGATCAGAAATGGCGGCGCATCTATTCACTTCTCGCTCTCACACTATTTGCGTCTATACTCGTACTCGTGGGTGTGCGAGCGAGAAGTGAATAGATGCGCCGCCATTTCTGATCCCATTCTTTATCCGCACAGGTTGTAGTCAAATTATTGGCACGAATGTCATCTCTTACGACGTCAAACCACACCTGTTTGGTCTACCCCTTCTGCCGGGGCCCGGTGGTGGTTGCATGGCCAGACATTTGTTTCCTACGTAGCTGTCTGGTTTTCGCAGCACATGGCCTTTAAGCCATCTAAACAATCTTCGCTTAAATATAAGTAATACAGTTTGGAAGCAATTTCAAGTCTTTGGGCAAAGAATTATACCTATATTTTGATGCAGATTGCATCGCATTGCCGAATGGAATGGCTAATAATAGATAATATGCTGATAGATGCAAGCGAGTATCTTCTTCTTAGTTTGTGGATACAAGGAATCTCAAATTTTAGTTCTGGGTTTACCACGGAACTTCTTTCGTGGCGCGAACTCTAAGAAATTCTTACGAATAGATGTCAGCTCGGAGTGTGGAAGTTAGCGGTCTTGTACCCCCGTGCCTCAGAAAGCACGTTAAGCCGTTGAACCTGCGTCTGATGCCTCTCCGGTCGTGTCATACTGGTTTCCCATCGGAATATGAGGATAAGGGAAAAGTGAGTGCACTTGTGTTTGCCCACACAATTGAGCACTTATATCCTTCGTAGGTACGTGGCTCATAGTTGAAATTGGCCAACCTGTAGCCGTGATCGTATTGATATCTATTATTATACCTTATGGGCCTTAGCGCGAACTGGAATCGCAGCTTTCTTCTTCCTTTCATGTGACAGGTATATTCTTCGCGCTAAGGCTCCTGCGCTTGCGCGTTGCTAAGTGGTGCAGTCGTCGTAGAAGTGGTGCAGCCTTGTAAGAGAGCTTGTTCGGTCCACTAGCGCTTGAATAAAAGTTTTCGTGATACCATATAGCCAGGTATTCGCGAGCTGCAAGCCGGCGAATGATCAGGGACCAGCGGAAAAATCAAAGACTTGGATATAGAAAAATTTGGTAGTGGGTAGGTATAGTCAGCTTCGAAAATATCTTATCTTAGTTCAAACCTAGAATAAATATCTGAAAATTGGAAAAAACTCACTTTTAGCACAATATGTACCTTAGGGTGTATTTTCATTTGTTGTCATTTGGTCTCGAACAAGAAATGTAATAAGACCGCCGAAATTGTACACAAAATTTCTGTAATGCTTAGTACTTAAGTTGTGTATTATGTGCAATATATCTCTATCTATCTAATGGCGTATTCTAGCATACAGTTGTCTATTGTCAAATGCTCAGATATTTTTGGTAGGTTTGAAGACTCAGATATTTTTGAAGCTGATTGTACCTACTACTGCGTCACCATATCTTTTTTGCGGACCTCGAGACACGCGCAATGTGACCCGGCGCCTCGCCAGGTGTGAAGGGGACCTCGGTTCGACGCTCCACATCAGACAAACTTCCGGAAAATAGACAGATAAAAATAAATTAGGTAAATAATGAACTAGAACATTTTACCACGTGTTCAGGCAGGATTTGAACAGACATCTTCCACGTTCCGGGGATGAAATTTTTAAGTGGGGAATTAAGTGAGTTCTTCAAAAAAGGAGTGTTAAGGTTTTTAAGGAGTTGCAAACGTCCATTGGCTGCGGTAATCGCTTACCATCAGGCGAGCCGCTCGCTTGTATGCCACCGACGTAGTATTTTAAAAAAAATTGCTACTGAAAAATTGCTTCTATGTCTCGTGGTCCCCGCCCTGCAATGTTCCCCTCCTGGGACCACGAGTAATTCCCAATCATTATTTAAAAAAATGACAGGGCGACGTTATATCGCCGAAACTGTTTACCACTTTGTTGGAGGACCTGTTTTAACTTCTGGACTGGGATGGACTTGGCATCAATATAAATTGCGAGTACATGACGCACCTTCAATTCGCAGATGACTATCGTAGTCATGGCTGAGATCTTGGAAGACTTAGGCACAATGCTCGACGACCTCAGTAGAATCTCCCAACAAGTGGAAACGAAAATTATGTCAAATTCTCATGTCGTACCCACTCTTTTACAGGTTGGAAGAAGTCTCCAAGAGAGCAATGGAGAGGGCTATGCTCGGAGTCTCTTTGCGTGATCGTATCAGAAATGATGAGATCCGCAGGAGAACTATGGTCACAGGCATAGCCCATAGGATTTCATGTCTCAAGTGGCAATGGGCAGGGCACATAGCGAGGAGAACCGACAGCCGTTGGGGCGGAAAGGTCCTAGAGTGGAGACCACCTTCAGGAAGTCGCAGTCGTGGCAGGCCCCCCACAAGGCAGGCCCCCCACAAGGCGGACCGACGATCTGGTGAAGGCTGCGGGAATCCATTGGTTGCGGGCGGCACAGGACCGATCTGTGTGGAGAACATTGGGGGAGGCCTATGTCCAGTAGTGGACGTCTATTGGCTGAAATGATAATGATGATTTAAAAAAAGACGATGCAAGAAAAAAAATTGTACTCAACGCAGGGACTCCTGGCGGACGGTGTAAATTAAATATTTCACTGCATCACATACATTGATCTGACTCCGAGATACGAGTAGATAGCTCAAGCACCTGTGTTCGGATATCAGAACCAATAGCGGGATTACAAATTTATACATATAATATCTACATTTCTTTTGTAAATAAATACTTGACGACCCGTTTGGAACAGTGGTAGTGAACGCTTTGGATCCAATGGTTGCGGGTTCGATCCCCGCACAGTACAAACATTTGTGTACATGAACATGTCTGTTTGTTGTTTTCTATGTATTATAAGTTATTTCCTCACAGTATAATATTTTTATTTTGATTATAGACCATATTTTCTAAGGTATGTAATGTGCAGATCAGATAATAATATTATATTCTTGATGCAGAAAAAAATCGTGAAAATGACACTATTTCTTAGGTAGTAAAACTTTTAAAATAAACTATGCTTTTAAATGTACCTAAACGTTGTCCATTAAAGTGCACTTAAATGAGGAACAGTACCATAAATATTTACTTTTGAAATTAAAAAAAAAATGTATAGGAAACACAGCTTTTCAAAAAATCTCCGTACAAATCGGCAATTTCATTCTGTTAGTGCGGGAATCGCACCCGCAACTCTTGCGTCTCAACCAGCCCTCATCAAACCACTGCGCTGAACGGGTCCTCAAATAACATAATAATAAAGTCAAAACAGAATGGATAAATAAATTGATATCGCATGCACCAGTTTTAAATGTTAGATACGGTCATAGCTGACGATCTGTTTTTACAAAAGGTCGTATATGCAATTTTGCGAAATGCAAAAGGTTAATTTGTTGCGTTATACAAAACAGACAAAAAATTTAATGTCACACATTCTTAGCGTGAGTACGAGGGCATTTTGGACAGAGGTGCTTACCTGTTACTGGGAATAATAGTAAACGGCTGCGTGCAAAACGAGAAATTTTTTGAATATAAATAGCGAATGGCAGGGAATGACCTTTGTTTTGTAATTTTTATTTAGTGATATTGAATGGCATTATTATTGCTAGCGTTTTATGTAGATGTTCTATATGTTCTATGTTTTTAGCATTTTTAGAATGACCACTTGATGTAGGGTCCCTCAACGGGCTGCTACCTGCTAGCTGCTACCTGTCCTTGTCCTGGCGTCTCTGGGCAACGGCGGGTAGTAATCGGCATGGCCGCCCATTGCTACCCGACGGTTAACAGCTGCACACACACACGGGAGGGCTCCTGGAGTCGTTCTGTCGACCCTCAGTTGAGCCCCCCCGGGGCCTAGAACCGGCCTCACCTCACGGTTTGGGGCATCGGAAACCCCTCTCCGGTGGCCTCTTTGTTCAGGGTCCGGGGCCCTGTCCGGCGTCATACTAGGCGTGATAGCATTTTAACGTGTCCTGGATGGAGAACCTTCGAGCTCAGTGGCCGTAAGGCCCTGTATATGAGGTCCGGCGTTGGGTCGTCTAACCAGGATGGCTCAATGTCGGCCAATTTTGCCAATTTCCCCGGCTCCGCATCCAGCGGAGTTGGGTTTTGCGGCGTTTTCGTTCTGAAGCCTGTCGGTTTTAATTCTCCAACCCACTCTGCACTGCACCCAGCAGTGTATGGGTGGGGAAGAGTACCCACAGTCCTCCTCTCGATGGTTATCACTTGGTACGAACGGATCCCTCCTAGCTTCGCCCATGGACATATTTCTGAACGTACGTAGGTGTTGTGTTGCTCTAAGTGGTTTATACATAGATACTTGATTTCAGTATATCTACCTACCTAGCTAATACCATGGACTAAGTAATTAATCTATGCTGATACTAAACACCCGAATATTTATCTACTGAATGGTTTCGTAACTTTAAGACGTGCTCAAAAAAGGCTTGTTATCTTTGTTATCTATACGTTCATGAGGCAACGTTCTTGAGGTCGTACGGGAGATTTAATAATAAAGGTGACTTCAAAATCGACAGCAACAAAGTACGTTTGACAGCTGTCAAAATTAAAAGTTGGCTTTGTGTATTCGTGATAAAAGTTTCAGTTCTTTAAGCTAAATTAAATGTCCGGCACGTTAGGTTAGAGATGGCCATGGTATAATAATATACTTCGGAGATGGCCATCATTATGATAGATGTGTTAGGTATCGTCTTCTAACAAGTAACGACTGAAGGATGCCTGGACGCGCCGGCGCACGAAAAATGCTCACAAAAAACAGATCGTTTTGAAATTATAATGCCGCGACCGCTTCGACCCCGTATAACTAGCCCGATTTTTTTCAATCTCGCTCGGAGAAGAGTTCTACGATAAAGTGCCTGCCTGATTGTTGTTTTATATTATTACTCTTAATTATTATAATAAATAATAAATAAATAAATAAATAAATATTTCACAACATCACATACATTGATCTGACTCCGAGATAGGTAGCTCAAGCACCTGTGTTACGGATATCAGAATCAACAGTGGGATTACAAATATATACATATAATACTTTTCTTTTGTAAATACATACTTATAATACATAGCAAACACCCAGACCAATACAAACAAACATGTTCATGCACACAAATGTTTGTACTGTGCGTTTGTATTATATACCTACTTTCCTAGTCTGAGAATGAAAAATGGAAAATTTTATAACTAGATTCTAGTTAGGTAGCCACATATTGTAAGGCCAGATTAGACAAACTACATACCTAATGAATGGTATGGTAAGTACAAGTTAGCATCAGTATTTTGTCATGCGATGACAACAAAACAGATTTTTTTAGTCTGGGGGCGGAAAGAAGTAAAAACACGATCAAAGCGATGTAAAATATCTTGAGGATACCGATGGGTGCCTTGAAGGGCAATAGTACTCGTAGCTCAATGGATAAGAACGGGAGGGATCCGAACCTTCGAGGTTCGGATACGACCATGCACCACTGGACTTTTCAAATACCGTGTGTGGCTACTATAAGGGGCCATCCATTAATCACCTGAGGTACAAAAGGGGGATGGGGGGAGGTCCAGTAAAAATGACTAGGGGGAAAGGGTGGTCTCAGGCGATCAGGGGGGATCAGCGCCAAATCCCTGGGCGATTGCCCCAACCCCTAAGGCCGCTACTTAGTGCCACTGCCTGTCCCCTTGTCTAAGGGTTGCAGTCGTTTTACTGTCGTTACCTAATATACCAAATGCTGGATTCTAGTCCTAGCGAATCCCGGGCTTCCGAAGCGATGGCGATGGGTGCAACAAGGACTGGTGCTGAGATGAGATCCATGGGTGCCTAGAATGGAGTATTCGAGCAATACTCGTTTGGCAGTCAAATGGGCGGATTCAACGCATACATGATTAATGCCGTTTACCCTGAGAAGCACTGAAAATTCGTTCCGTCTGGCCTTTGTTTTTACCTAAACACTTGTTGAAGATTTTTGAGTTTGTAATGTTTCTCGCCATTTCATTGGAACCAAAAATATATGAAAGTGCGGTGATCTCCTTTACTCGTAGTAACACCAGTGTGACAAACTGTCCGACATGTCCTACTCAGACCTTAAACAATAAAATTGAATACTTAATCCTATAATTATCATCAATTGATCAAAGACTTAAGTACTCTTACTAATACACATTTCAGTCTCCATTTCAAAATTGTCAATGGTGATTTTATAAGATGGTCGGTACGGTAAACGGGTCACATGATGGTAATGTAATGTGATCACCGCTGTTTTTTTTATGTGATAGGTGGCAGATGAACAGACACATCACCTGATGGTAACCAATTGCCGCCGCCCATGGACACCCGCGACACCAGTGGAGTTACAAGTGCGCTGTCAACCTTTAAACCCGCCTTTCCCCCGAATTGGGCCTCCAGGTACCCTCACTCACGCAGCGAAACACAGCACAGTTCTTAGTCTTCATCTTAACGTGTATTTTCCTGTTGCGTTCGAAGCTGTCGCTCTGGAGCCTTGCGTACCTACGTTTGAACATGATGAAGACCTGAATATAAACATCGCAAGGTGTTAGGAGAAATAAACAGTCTTTCAAGCCGAATGTATGGGCATCATTTTGGCAGCAAAGGCTAGCCTTTGCTAGCCTAGGCTAAGGCTAAGGATTATAACGAGAAGGGTCACTTAACCACAATATTAGAATCCTCTCAGACAGCAAATCAGTACAACATGCCCTCGGTAGCTTTAGTTTAAGTACATAATCGTAGTAGCATATACTCACAGCTTGACGTTTCGACCGCGGTTACAACGGTCGTGAAGCGAACTCGAGGTGTACGGCGTCGTCATGCTACGCACGGCTTGTGAATCTTCGGATACCCTCTCATTTTTGTTATTTACACAGCCACTAAATCAAATGTCAGTGAGGTCACGCCGACACACTACACTCACAGTATCCGGGTTGGAAGTAATTTGAAGCGGCAAATAGCGAGGTTTTACATTTGTCAATCAATCACTGGATTCCACGCCGATGATAATTTAAACCCGTCCTCCCGATTGAAATTCTGATACTTTATCTCAATCGCTTCACGTAGGTACTACTCTCGTGTGGTAATGACGATCAGTGGAGAGGATTTTAGGGACTTGGAACTCTATCCAATGATTAACACCGCTTTCCAGCAGATGATTCTGCTACAGCCGACTTGTTAATATGCGACAGCGATGTGTTCTTTGACACGTTCAGCGATTGTGCGCTTTGTTTGTCCGATGTATGAAATACCACAGCTGCAATCAATTTTATATACACCCAGAGCAGAAGCGGTATATTATCCTTCGGCGACCGCAGACGCTTAGATATTTGGCATAACGGAGTATATACAGTCTTTATGGAGAGGTTTCTCAGTACTGTTTCAATTTTATCCGTCACGCCTTTAATGTAGGGAAGAAAAGCTGCCTGTCGACTAACCTCTGGACACTTCTCTCTTCCACCTTGCCTTCTTGATCGTTGCGACATCTTGTATCCATTTCGTTTTAGTACCTCCTGAACATGAGCAAGCTCAGACTGCAAGTGTTCAGGGTCACAAAAATTATGAGCTCTGTAAGATAACGAAGTCATCACGGATTGAAGATGTCGAGGATGGTGATGTGAGGAAGCATGTAGATACCTGTCTGTATGTGTAGGTTTGCGGTAAACTGAGTGACTTAATGTACCGTCATCTTTGACTTTGATTTGCATATTTAAGAACGCCAACGATCAATTACTTTCCATTTCGTAGGTGAACTTTACTTTCGCGTGGATTGAATTCAGATGTGATTATATTGCTCGACCTCCTGCTGACCTCCATTAATAATACAAAATATATCATCAACATACCATCTCCTCCACAGTTTCACAGTTTGGGGTCCATTAAATGTAAATAACAAAAATGAGAGGGTATCCGAAGATTGACTAAGCCGGGAGTAGCAGCAGACGACGCCGTGCACCTCCAGTCCGCTTGTGACCACGACCGTTGTAACGCGGTCGAAACGTCAAGCTGTGAGTATATGCTACTACGAGTATGTACTTACATATAAAAATAACCGCGTTTTGTCCCGTGTACATATATTATTTGTATAATGCAACGCGGAAGTTTAAAATCTTATAAGAAGACCATGATACTTGATTTGAAGTGTCTGGTAATTACAATGAAGCGACTGACATCTGTCCTTCGCAACCTAAAGGGTTGCGAAGGACAGACAGGGGAACCAGACCAACTGAATCATGGTTACACGTTTCAGAAACTATCCGAAAAGTGCAGGCTTCCTCACGATGTTTTCCCTCACCGCCGAGCTCATGGTAGAAATATGCACATAGATTTGAAAAATCCAGAGGTACATGCTGGGATCTGAACCCGGTCCCCCGCATGGAAGGCGCTTTCTGAACCACTGAGCTACTATAGCTTTCTTGAAGGTCCTTAGTACCATCAGGAAATGTTTGGAACTACCAATATGTTATTGCTAGTACCAGCCGTGGACCGTAAATTAATCAGCATCAAGTACCGAATATCTTAAAATTAGCTTTCCATCAGGTGCGATTGTGGTCTAGCCTACTGGCCAAAAAAAATATGAACGACATTTCGGTAGAGTGTAAGTCCACTCCTAATTACAGACAAATTGTCTGAGACATGTGTGGCTGTCTGTACCTATCTGATCGGTTTTTTTATGTGATAGATGGCAGACGAGCAGACGGATCACCTGATGGTAAGCGATTGCCGCCGCCCATGGACATCTGTGACAACAGAGGAATCACAAGTGCGCTGCCAACCTTCAAACTTTAATTTCCCCGGATTGGGCCTCCTACCCTCTCTGACGCAGTGAAACACAGCACAGTCGGTTTTCTGTGAGGTATCACTCCGGTCGCGCCGGTCCATTCATGCCAAAGCGTGGCTCTCCTTCGGTTAAATGATCTGTCGTACCGTTGAACTATTAAATTCCTCGTAAATTACAATTAGGCAATGCAATTTAAGTAATTAATCTATTGCGACTATTTTAATATCACCTATCCTTCTTGCGAAAGGAATGCGGAAAACGAACAGGAAGTGTTGACATTATTTATTAGAATTCATACAAGAATTCTAATAAATAATGTCAAAATACCTAATTCTGATGAAACTTATTGCATGAGTGGAGTGGGTTGTTTCTTGTGTAGATTATATCCGCTTTTCAGTAGGGTATTTGACTAAGCTCGAGGTTTTACAAAATATAAATATTTTATCAAAATATAGGTAAATATGTGCGAATAGCGAAAATTCTCAATTAAAATATAACGTCTAGCCGGTTTTATGGTCATTCAAAGATTCATGGGCAAGTCCATTTTAAAAGTATGAAATTGTTAAAAAATAATTATCACTTACCATTGAATAATCCATACAATTTGAACAACTATTATAATAGAACCATTGACATAAACGAAACATCTGTTAATAATACTACCATACAAAATTCAAATGAAATGCATACAAAATACTTAGGTGTGACGTCACATCTCAGTAGCCATTTGTAAGGCGCGTTTTGGGTTTTAAAGTGATTTTAAAGTTGTGATATCTTTCAACGATGTTTCTTTCATTGAGAGGTCTTTTGATTACAAATATTTAAAAAAATGTCGAATACCGTATTGTCGTTTATAGGCACGGACCTAAAAACGTTTTCTACTTCCGTATCTACAGGTAAGTTAAAATGCATATCTATTTACTTTCCAAAAGAACACTCGTGTTGCTCTAAGTCAACATACCTTTGAAGATTACCACTATTAGACAAGGACATACTTAGGTACTGGGCTGATACGACAGAGAACAATTCGATTTCAATTTATTTATTTGTCGTATCAATATTTTTTATTATTTTCCCAGTGGGTAATTTATGATCGTCCCATTAAATTCGAATTCTTTTGAGTTCGAGAGCCAGACTGAGGTCTTCGTCCTTACGCCGACGATCCTTTTATGCGTCGGCACGTAGGCAGGGTAGATATCCTGGATAAAAAAGATCAATTTATTGGTTCAAAAATCTCATTAGGGTCGAGGACCTCGCCGTAGTTCCGTAATTGTGCGACTTTTTTAGTTTTTTTTGCTCTAATCAGAGGGCACCGATCGGCGTTTACCTTGGCATGTTGTACACAACCTTCGGTCGTGTTTCGTCATGTCAGGTCGACGAACTTTAATGGTTGGTTAATGACGTTATTATTTGCAATTTATAATTGAACAAGGATATATGGCGCGTCCTGCCAGGTGTGACGCGTCGCGCGGGAATGTAGGTAGTCAATTTTTTTTGCAGATATCGCACTGACGACATTTTTCACAATGGGTTCGTCGAATCGGAATCCAGTTTAATAGATTTATAGGTACATACCTACCTACCGACTGAATTCAATACATACCTACACATCTGAATGAATTCAATACATACAATCACATGAAAATTAACATCATATGGACCATAGGCGTGTGTGTAGCCGAGGTTTGTACTCTTGGTATTTGCAAAAAAAAACTATATCTACTATTCAGGACCAAGCAAGATTTAGTAAGTTGTCTTAGAACAATTGTAGAATGAGGCAGTAGGAATTTGTAATATACATATATTATACTTACCTCCTTAGGTAGATAGATACTTTTTATTTATTAAAAATACCGTCCTTATTGTCTGGTCCCCTATTTGAAAATTTGTTAAATTGTAGGTACCATGCCGTTTTTGTTATCCATTTCCAATACGGCCCCTTCGCACAAATCGCTCTAGTTGAAATTCACATCCAGGAATACTTGCTTACAATGTAACCGTGTCAAGTAGAACAGCGACAAATCCCGACGTTTCCGTTACGTTTTCACCTATTTCGGCCCCTCATAAATAAATCCGAAATTCAAGATTAAGTAAATATCGCCAGCATAGTCACGTTTCTATTCAACGCAAATACTGCGCAGGCAAATAAGATACAATGTAGGTACATACTTACATAAGTAAAATTAAATTACTTAATTGAAAATTCTTTATTGGCCCTGTGGCAGGTAATGATTGATTGTAAGTATAGTTTGGCGCCAAAATTCAGAGCAAAAAACGTCCGACCGGCCGTGACTCCGCCCGGCGTCGAAAACAAGAAGTAAAGGAACAGATCAACTAATTACCGAATGCTAGAGCAATTCCTCAAATTAACATTATTCAATAAAAACTGTTGTTGTTAAATTTTTCTATCAAAATAATTATTTTGAATGTATCACTTTTAAGTATTTTGATAAGTATAAAATATCATCATCATCATCAGCCCATTTAAGTCCCCACTGCTGGGGCACGGGCCTCCAGGGTAATTGCCATACTCACCACGCTTGGCAGACGGGTTGGCGAGGGTTTTGATATAAATGCAGAGTTTTCCCTTTCTGGGTGCTGATGAGCATGCCAGCAGCTTTACCAGTCGCCTTTTACGACACCTCGGTAAGAGCGAGGGTGGCCTATTCTACTCTGCCGGGGACCACACGGCCCGTACGGCCACACGTATAAAATATATTTGATATTTTTTAACCCCAACGACCAGAACTCTAAGTACTTATTTACTTCTTAAATTTTATCTTATCATAGACTTATCATAGATTACAACCCTTTAAGGTGACGGGTAGGGCACAGTAGCGACGCCAATTGATTTTAATTTTTAGCTACTAAACCGAGTCTACTTTAAACAATTTCGGGGTTACAACTTCTCGGCAAACACTTATACTATTTATTAAATAACCATGCACAAATTTCGGGTCCGTTCATAAACGCGAAAAATTTATTACCGCCAAAAGTGGCCACTTTTAGCGTGAATCAATTTTTCGCGTACAACAACCTCACGATGTTCGCTTTCACCGCCGTGCTAATGGTAGAAAAACGCACATAGATTTGAAAAATCCAGTAACACTGTTGATTTAATTAGAAATTCTGTTAAATAAATTCAACTTTTCATACAAAGTCGGTCACTTATTGACATTGTTCAATTTGTATGTGATGTCGAAAAAAAAATTTGACCAATTTTGAAGAGACAGAACAAACGTTGTTCAGAATGGTTGGTAGAAAGTCAAGGCGGTCGGGTGTTAGGGGGCGCCGAGAACCGTTCGCGAACTTTGCGACTTATAGATCCTTCACTGTAGCGCTCCGCACGGAATGGAGGAGTCGAAGTAGCAAAGCGGACCCCGTTCCGAAGCGACAGCTTGGGACCCAAGAGGGACAAAACGCTAAGATGATGACGACGGAGTTTAGTTTTAGAACATGTTTACAACACGCGCGAACAAAATGGAATAGGTTGGTACAACCTATTCCATTTTGTTTGCGCGTGTTGATAAAAGAGAGCGTCAGATTATTGATTGCACCCGGGCGCTAAATGGGCTATAGCCGCTCCTGGTAGAAGTGACGGTTAAGAGATGTTTACCGAATACCGATACTTCCTGTGGGGTCGTGTGGTCCCCGGCAGAGTAGAATAGGCCACCCTCACTCTTACCGAGGTGTCGTAAAAGGCGACTAAGGTAAAGCTGCTGGCATGATCATCAGCACCCAGAGAAGGAAAACTCTGCATTTATATCAAATCCCTCGCCAACCCGTCTGCCAAGCGTGGTGAGTATGGCAATTACCCCTCATGTGATTGAGGGAGGCCCGTGCCCCAGCAGTGGGAACTTAAATGGGCTGATGATGATCCTTCCTGTACTTCTGATACACTACAACTATTCTACATGTATAAATAACGACTACTAAGTATTGAGAAAAGACACATTAGGGCTATTACAATCTGTAGAACTTCTTCATATTGTTCTTTCAAAGTGAGAATTGGACCTAACGTGCGGCTGTCTACTACCAATCTTAACATTGAAAGCTCCATCTGTCGCAGTGATTTAGAGTAGAGAGAGTCGAAATACGACTCACGAGTAGGGTGTTTGATTCTTCATTTTCCCTCTCTTGAGTCGGTCCCTCATGTCTGAGGATCGTGATCAGCATCTTGTCTGTATCTGGAGCGGATGATCTGCCTCCACCGGCTTCTGTCTAGCGCATCTCTTACTACTGCGCAGAATTTGGAGGACGACCAATCTTTTAACTGGTCCACCTTGTTGGTGAACGACCGCGCGCATCTTCTGCCTTCGGTGTTCCCAAACACAATCAGTTTTTCTAGATTTCCTCCTCGCATTGTGTGACCGAAATATGTATGTGCGCGTTTTTGGCATATCGTGGACAGTCTAGCCTTAATTTGGACCTGGGTCAGGATTGATAGGTACCTACATTCGTGCGTTTCTCATTCATTCCCGGCATTAAAACATAGGGGTTCCAATAAAGGTCAATTGAGAAATATAAATTTAATAATATTATTACCTGTTTTAGCATTTTTATTTAATGCTTAATGCATTAAAGTAAACGAACAGATATAAACTCCCAATAAAATTAGTAGCTGTCGATTCTTGGATTTACATACTTCTTGTCGCCAGTCAGTATTCCAGATTCTATTTGTCGATCGCGCTCCTTACGCATCGCCTGTACACACAATGTGTAAATAATACATACAATATCTAAGTAATTAAAATTATACTTAAGGTGACGGGTAGGGCACACTAGCGACGCCAACCGATTTAAATTTTTAGCTACTAAACCGGATCTATTACATACCGGTACCGGTATGTAACACTTATACTATTTATTAAATAACCATGCAAAAATGCGGACCCAACACTTGCACGCGAAAAATTGATTCACGCTAAAAGTGGCCGCTTTTGGCGGTCATCAAATTTTCGCTTACAAAAAAGGATTCAAAATTTGTGCAAATAACCATTATTTAATAAATAGTATAAGTGTTTGCCGAGAGGTTGTAACCTAGAAAAAGTTTTAAATAGATCCAGTTTAGTAGCTAACATTTAAAAAAGAAAGGTGTCGCTAGTTAGGGCTACTCGTCGCCTTAAGTAAGTAGGTAAGTAACGGTTTCATGTAAGGAACAGTGGGCCTACAAACAACGAAACATTACCGTAACTAACGAGAATATACCTGTCGCATTCAAACAAAAGAGACGCTCAGCGTGTGCGAAAGCCGTCCCTTTCTAAAGGTTCGGTCGTGAATTTCGCTTCGTCGTAGGCCCTCTGATTGTACAAAATTGTACGAAAACGCCACAATGTCGGTCCGTCTTCAGGACCAGGAATCATAACCCATACCTCTCCAGCGAGGTGTGACGTTATATCGCCGAAACTATTCACCACTTTGTTGGAGGACGTGTTGAAGATAAATATATAGAGGTCAATGAATATTTATAATTTCTGAGGACTGGGATGGATTTGGCATCGATATTGTAGTTACGGCTGAGACCTTGGAAAACTTGGGCACAAAGCTCGACGACCTTAGTAGAATCTCCCAACATGTGGGTCTGAAAACGAACATGGAAAAGACGAAAATTATATCGAATTCTCATGTCGTACCCACTCTTGTACAGGTTGGAAGCTCTACACTGAAAGTTGTGGACGAGTACATCTACCTCGGACAAAAAGTCCAGCTTGGTAAATCCAACTTCCAGAAAGAGGTCAATCGACGAATCCAACTCGGCTGGGCAGAGTTCGGGAAGTAGATAAGCAGCATATTTTCGGCCCATCTACCGCAGTGTCTCAAGACAAAAAGTCTTTAATGCGTGTGTGTTGCCATTTATGACATGTTAAACGTGGCCGCTTACAATGTGCCGATTGTGGAGGCTCAAAGTCACCCAGAGAGCAATGGAGAGGGCTATGCTCGGTCGGCTAGTCTCTCTGGGTGATCGTATCAGAAATGATGAGATCCGCATTTCTATAAATATAGATCTTATCTATTTATATGTATAAGTAGTTAAGATCTATACTCATTTATTTCATTTGAAAGCATATTACAGTGATGGACTATGTTTTGGTCTTCTGTGAATTGGCGCCTATAAAATTGCAAAGGCAATAGGTGCCATGAATACAACATCGAACAAGATATTAGTAAAGGCACGATCTTTGGGTCGAAGACCAGAGGGCCTATTCTCGACCACTCAACTTTAAAGTCGAATGTAAGGTGATCCGAAAGCTCATCTGGCACCTATTACATAAAAAAGGTGATACAGCGCGCGTGATTGGGCCGCGATAAAGATTCGGGCAGGATTTCCATTTCTTTGTAGACAATCAGGAGTTCACTCAAAATTACATTTTTCTTTAATAGCAGTGGGTACTTACTGCAAACCTCTTGAACTGTTTCATTAAAGTGTGGCACTCCTTGAAATCCTCAATTAGGCTCTGGCACTTCTTTATTCCGCGGTCCAGCCCGTAAGCCTCAATGCAGTCCATCATTTCCATTTCCTGCCGGGCGCAGCGGCCGAGAAGCTGATGAGACACTAATCCGCCAGTGATGTCTGTCAAGGGACTGCGTAGGAATGGCGAAATGTTATGAGTCATTTCGCGCCAAATTTCTTAGATGATTTATTGAATTACATACAATGCAAATGAGTGTGACAAAGCTGTTTTGGCATAACAGTGACATTGACAGGAATTCTTATATTGGCAGGAGTCATGAAATGTTTTTATTTTGGTTTGTTATATTTATTTTCCAGCCAGCATTACTTGTAATCAGGTTCCGCTCTTTTGAGATTCTTTAAACTTACACTGAGTTATGGATTTGTTGTTCTTTAAATTAATGTCTATTTTTTCCATTGTCCACATCTACCGCAGTGTCTCAACACGAAAGTCTTCAATGCCTGTGTGTTGCCAGTGATGACATACGGAACCGAAACGTGGCCGCTTACAATGAACCGATTAAGGAGGCTCAATGTCACCCAGAGAGCAATGGAGAGGGCTATGCTCGGAGTCCCTTTGCGTGATCGTATCAGAAATGATGAGATCCGCAGGAGAACTAAGGTCACAGACAAAGCCCAAAGGATTGCCTGCCTCGAGTGGCAATGGGCAGGGCACATACCGAGAAGAACAGGTGGGCGTTGAGGCGGAAAGGTCCTGGAGTGGATGCCACGTACAGGATGTCGCAGCCGTGGCAGGCCCCCAACAAGATGGACCGACGATTTGGTGAAGATCGCGGGAATCCATGGATGCGGGCGGCACAGGACCAATCTGTGTGGAGAATATGAACATGCCTATGTCCAGTTGTGGACATCTATTGGCTGAAATGATGAATGTCTATTTTTTGTGTTAGTTGCTATGTAGTCATCTTTAGAAAAGGGGATAAAAGATTGTATGAAAGTCAGCCATCTTTGATGTTAGGCTTAGACAATTTAACACGGGAAGTGGCATGTGGACGATTTCCCCTCTGTATCTGTATTCGTATCTGTCGCTGAGCAGAACTCATCAAATAGGTTGTTGTGCAGTTTTTACTTGCGAACGACAATCAAAAAATCTAATTTATTTTTCTTATCACGCATAAGTATTTTTTAAATAAAATAAACGTTATTTCATAGAATAATAACATTTTTCATCTACATATTTTGCGACAGAAAAAACCCCAAAAGACAATATGCGAAATCGTGGTACGTTGACACGATCTTTCACGATCTTGATTAACTGTATTAGAAGGAGGTGAAATAGAAATTGAAAGAAAAGAGACAGAATGAAAAGATACTGGTCGTTGTGAGAAGCATTGAAGATTAAATACAAGAAACAACAATAAAAGTTATCCCGGCTCATTTGCTATTGGTTATTGAAGAGTTACTTCGGTTTCCCTAAGATTTCATCATCAGATCCTGACATGGTGACAGGCAGGAGTATATTCTATCAAACAAAAAAATATTTTGAAAATTTTCTACACACAGCTTTAGATGCATATTACATTTTTACTAGAATAAATAGCTAACATTTTATAGGTATACTTACTTTATTGCACAAAATAGTCAACTTAAAAAAATAGGCATAATAGAAACTTAAATGTACTTAAATGGCTGAATAACTGTTTCAACAATCCAACCATTTTACCATCTTGGTGATACCCCAGACCACTAGGCTACCATGGTATTATAGATAAGATAAGATAAAAATGTATTTATTGCACAGAAAAAATAACCACAGTTACATACATAAGATTAAAATTTAAGTGCACTACACATATTATGCCACAAACATTGAACAGGAGCCTCCAAACTAGGCAATGCCTGTATCTTGGACGGCCAGAAATCATTTAATATATTAAATTATAACTTTTCTAGTACTTATCTGCATTTGAGCAAGTGAATCTTCAATGTTCGTAAACAAACATCATCATTTAAATTCATTACTTATTCATATCTAGACCATCACTAAACTTCCCTTCCCCCCGCAGATTTTGGCAGAATTTTTCAAAACTAAATCTGTGCTTTACCACGTCCCATGTTAAATTGTCTAAGATGTTAGGAATGTGAAAACGCCGGTAGTGGAATACTGTCTGGAGAGAGAAACCCAGCTGCTGGTGGGTACCGACTGCAACTCCCACCACACATCATGGGGCAGCTCCAACACGAACGCTAGAGGTGAGTTACTGTTTGACTACTTGCTCACTAATAATCAATTTGTTCTTAACGTGGGTAGCAAACCAACCTTTACCACACGTTCTAGGCAGGAAGTACTAGACATAACTTGGTGTTCAGGTAATCTCGCACACCGAGTGACCAATTGGCACGTCTCAGATGAGCCGTCCATGTCCGACCACACCCACATTAGGTACGACATACTATGCTCGGGAACAAAGGAACCGAACACCTACCGTGACCCGAAGGGAACAGACTGGGAGGGCTTTAGGAACTCCCTTAGGTTATACCTTGGAGATTTTAAATACATCAAAACTGTGGACCAAGTGGAAGCCGCAGCAGATGACTTAGGCAAGAGCCTAATGAATGCGTATCTAGAAAATTGTCCTCTTAAGACCACTAAGAGCAACAGAAACACGCCTTGGTGGAACAAAAACCTGGAGCATCTGAGGCAAAAGGCCCGTGCCTTATTTAACAAGGCAAAAAAAGACAAGAACTGGGATGCTTACAGGAAGGCGTTAACACGTTTCAATAGGGAGCTCAGGAAAGCAAAAAGAAGATCCTGGCAAAAATTCTGCGGGTCAATCAAGGACACTGCCCAAGCTGCCAGGATCCACAAAATACTATCCAAGACACCTGAATCCCATCTAGGCCTGCTAAGGAAAGCGGATGGATCTTTCACAGAATCTCCGGAGGAAACACTGAGACTGCTTGCTCAAACGCACTTTCCGGAATCCGTGTACATTAATAACGAAAGAGAACTCCAGGTCAGTAAGTCTCCGGACAGGAGACCGAGGAATGAAGACTGGAGGAGAGCTTCCGTTATTTTTCGTCCCCAGCAGATAATTTGGGCCATTAGGAGTTTCAAGCCTTATAAATCTGGTGGGGTCGATGGTGTCTTCCCGGCTTTGTTGCAGCGGGGCGAAGATATCATCATCTCTACGCTGATAAAACTATACCGTGCAAGCTTTGCTTGGAGTTATCTGCCATCAGCGTGGACTCGGGCGAGGGTCACTTACATTCCCAAGGGAGGGGACAAAGACAAATCGCAGCCCAAGTCCTACAGACCGATAAGTCTCACCTCATTCCTACTAAAAACGATGGAAAAGGTGTTGAACAGTCACATCAGGGCAACATACCTCGTTGAAAAACCCCTGAGTGCAAGACAACATGCCTACCAAACAGGCAAGTCCACGGAAACGGCACTTATTGACCTGGTGGACAGAATTGAGAAAGCCATAGAAGACAAAGAAATTGCACTCTGTGCCATTCTCGACATCGAAGGGGCGTTTGACAACACCAACTTCGATGTTATAACACGTAGCATGGTGAATCGTGGAATCGACGACACCACCACCAGATGGATGGGATCCATGCTACAAAATCGGACTGCAACAACAACGTTGATGAATAAAACCCTACATTATAGAGTGACCAGAGGATGTCCACAGGGCGGAGTCCTATCACCCCTTCAATGGTCATTGGTTGTTGACAGTCTCATCTGCGAGCTCAATGAGGCCAGATTTCTGACTCAGGGTTACGCAGATGACATAGTAATAATGGTCATAGGAAAATGCCCTAGCACCATTTCCAATCTTATGCAAAGGGCCCTACGATTAGTAGAAAACTGGTGCACGAGACACGTGCTAACAGTCAATGCACGTAAGACGGTCTTAATCCCGTTTACCAAAAGAAGGAAACTAGAGGCGCTACACACCCCAACACTTCTTGGTACGAAGCTATGCTTGTCCAACGAGGTCAAATATCTCGGAGTCTTTTTAGACCAAAAACTAACATGGAACAAGCATCTCGACTACATCACTAGAAAGGCAAAAATTGCGATGGGGGCAAGCAGTAGGTTGGTGGGGCTAAAATGGGGGCTACGGCCCATGGCCGCACTCTGGATTTATAAAACCATAGTGAGGCCGATCGTCACTTATGGCTGCTGTGTGTGGTATAAGAAGACGCACCAACTTAACTGCGTAGAGAACCTCAGCAAAGTTCAAAGAACTGCCTGCCTTATAGCCACTGGCGCGCTTTCGTCCTCTCCCTCTGCAGCACTGGATGCCCTCCTGAACATTCCACCTCTGCACATTCACGTGCAGATGGAAGCGAGGATGGCTATCACGAGAGCGAAAATCAGAGGGAGGACGAGATGGCATTCTAGGGTCATGAGAAACCTCTACAATGAACTAATGAAAATTCCGGTCATGGATATGCCCTCTGACTCCATGGTCCGTGAACACCGCTTCGATAAGCGGTTTACAGTCTTGTTACCAAGTAGACAAGACTGGGAGGCTGGAACTCCCGGAAATGTTAAGCAGAATGACATCGTTTGGTATACAGATGGCTCCAGGAAGCAGGGCATATCCGGGGCGGGATTTTGTAATGATCGCTGCGGAATACGCAAATTCGCCAACCTGGGTCGCTATACCACAGTGTACCAAGCGGAAGTCTTCGCAATAATTGGCTGTGTCCAAGAGAGTCTACAAATGAATCTCCAGAATAAGAAGATATTCATCTTCTCAGATAGTCAAGCTGCCCTCAAGGCATTAACATCCTGTGAACTTGACTCCAAACTCACTAGCGAGTGTGTCCTGTTCCTAAACCAGCTTGGCAATGCCAACATTGTAAATCTGATTTGGGTACCGGGACACTGCAATATCAGAGGCAACGAAGTCGCTGACGTGCTAGCAAAGGCCGGGGCAGAGAGCCCACTACTCGGACCGGAACCAATAAGTGGCGTTCCAGCATGCATGTCAGGTTCGAGTTAAAAGAGTGGGAGAAAAAACAAAGCACTGAATTCTGGAAAAGACTACCTCGACTAGAACAGTCTAAGGCGTTGATACAGGCGTTCGATCAGAAACGAGCTGTAGAAATAACAAAACTGCGTAGAGGACATGTTAGGGCACTCACTCGGACCCTCACAGGGCACTGCAAATTAAATAAGCACCTGCACAACATGGGCCTTACAGATACCAAAATCTGCAGGTTCTGTCGCGAGGACGAGGAAACGATTATCCACGTCCTCGGCGAGTGCATAGCGCTGCACCGCTGCAGAAGCCGGCACCTGGGAGCACCACACATGATCTCAGCTGACGAGATCAAGAGCTCCCCCATCAGCTCCATTCTCGGGTTTATCCTGGAACTGGAGCTACATGAGGTGCTGTAATAGGTTACGGGGCTGCCACAATAGATCATCTACTGGTCGCAGTGGCTATGAGACGCAGGGCTCACCCCATTTCTATCAAATAATAAAAAATAGGAATGTGAAAATTTGTATTGAGACTAATAATTTAAAACAAAATGTTAAGTAAATGTGTACATTATTAACTCTTTATTTTATTGCCTTAAATATTGAAACAATCTATTCACAAATAAATGATCTACAAAGGGATTTAGAAACTGTCGATTCTTGGGCTTAGGTACTTGTTGTCTCCCTTCAGCTTTCCCTCAGCTATTTGCTTGTCTCTTTCATTTCTCATAGCCTAGAAATTATAAAACCTTATTAAAAAACTCGTCACAGTTCCCTGTAGTTTGGGATGTGGGATTATAAAAGAGATTTAGCATATAAACATTTTAAAAATATTCTCATTTCACTTCACTCTAACAAGAAGATATTGTTTCAGCAGGTCATCTGATGGTATCTACAAGGGATCTCTGCATTTTAAGTGCAACTACAACAACCCATAAAAAGTTTCATTATACCCGGGGGCATAACGCTGTATCAATGACATATGGCCCCCATGATACCAGCAACAATCGAGCAAGCGAGTCACCTGAGGGAAAGTAATCAACGCCACCCATGAACATTGCAAAAACAGACAGATCGCTAATGTGTTGCAAGCCTTTGTTGGTTGGTTTTTAGTTAGTTTGATTATACTAATAAGATCTACTTTTAAGGTAATGTTGGACAATTAATAAGAAGTAATCACAGGATCTATACAACTAGTTTGTATAGTATTTTTACCAATAAAAAGCTACAACATTCCTAGTGACTAAATTATGTGGCAAGTAAATTTGCAGGTAGCCACTAGTATAAGATAAAGCTCTACTTACTATGAATCTCTTGAATTGCTTGGTCATCGTCTGGCATTCATGGAAGTCGTCGAACAGATGGGCACACTTGTCGCGGCCCCTGTCTAATCCGTATACCTCCAGGCATTCCATGTAGCGGCTCTCCTCCTTCTGGCATTTGCCCAGCAACTGGTGGGAGACCAACCCACCAGTGACATCTGTCACTGGAGTTCGGAGGAACGGGGAGATGGACATTTTTCACTCTGGAAACAAACCATTTAAATGAAAAGAAAACGCGAAGAGGTTATAAAATTACGTAAACAATTACATTCTGATAGCTTTTGTTTTTGGTAGGAAGTCGTAACTCATTATTCACAATGAAAATAATTAAAACAAGTGACTAAAATGTTATTTCTTAGGATCTTACCTCGATGAATCTAAATTTTATTAAATTGAAAACAATTCGATTTTTAATTTTGACAGCTATTTGACAGAACTTGAGTCACAGACCAAAAAATTGAGTGACTGAAAGAGAATGCGACATTTGTGACAGCAAACTGCCAGTGGCGTTTCGTTCCTTTTTCGTTCGTAGAATATTATAAAACCGTGGACTGACGATTTTTCCATTTATATTTTTGTAAGCATTATTCTAATACATAAATGATAATTAGAAAGCAAGTTTACCTATTTCACAAAATTATTTGATTTATCACCATGAAAACACCAAAAACTTACTTCATTACAATTTAATTCATTCACATTAGTAAGAAATGTCAACAAAATCAGCTGGTTGGTTGGTTGTTGTATTTTTTTTTTGTCTGCTTTGCTTTGCTGAACAATAAGATCCTCTTATTATTTTAAGATTTAATTAGATTAAAATGGAGCAGTGGTTAACGGAAGGGTTGTCTCGAATCCTAGACTTTGAAGTGCCGGAAGATTTAATACGGTGTGTAGTATTACTTTCATTATACCTACTTCTAAAGAAGTTTTCAGAACTTTAATTTGTTTTCCTTACTTTACAGCTATGTCTTATCCATCGAAAATGTAGCAGATTTGAATGAGTATTTGAAAACGCTACTGGACTTCGATAATCCCCAGCACAAGAACTTCGTGCAAGAGTTGATGAAAAGAAAATTTCCTTCTAAAGGTTAGTTTCATTATTATTGCACAATATGCTAACAAGAAACTAATATGTATCTGTTAGGGGCCTTTTTCATGGGGCACGTCGACTCTTAGGGATCTTTTGTACCTCAAACTAATATGTAACAGCTTTATTAATTTATATTACTTGTGAAAGTACAATAATAGGAATGAATATGGAAAGGGTGTAGTTTTGTAGTCAAGGCGTGCCCAAATTACCCATTTTCTTATAGTGATTATAGTTGAGCTAAGCCTCATTTGCCGTTTCTAAATCTTAGATTCATAGAGAGGTGACCTACTTAAATATCAAATATCAAATAATTTATTCGCTATAAACAGGGTGGTTACATAAAGTAGGTGTTAAACAGAAAATATTATCGTACTTATGCCTATTTAGCCTTATTTTAAGACATGCGAATAGTTAATCATAGTGATTAATAATTTAAGAAATATAAATTACCAGTTTAAACTAATGTCAAAACTATATACAAACAGACTATTTTTCTTAATACTAGAGAATGTGTAGGCATTGGAATTTTATGTATCGATTACAGTTAGGATTTTTTACTGTTATAAGTAAGAACAGTAAGAAACTCATCAACTGAATAAAACGACTGTTCTAATAACCAATGACGCAAAAAAGTTTTAAATTTATTAGTAGGGAGCATTTTTATTCTCTCAGGGATTTTATTAAATATCTTAATGCACATGCTATAACAATTTTTTTAAAAACGAGTTGTGTTGGGGGCGATATTGACAGCTAAATTGTTTGCGTGCCTAAGACTTCTTTCAGTTTTGTTCTTGGCTAGTAGGAAAAAGTCTTTATTTTGGATAACAAAGTTACATATTTCCAGTATGTAGAGGCATGGTAGGGGGAGTATGTTTAATGCTTTGAAGTAAGGCCTACAGGATATGTCTGGTTTAATGTTACATATGGAGCGTATACATCTTTTTTGTGCAATGAAAACTGATTGCATATCTGTGCCATTTCCCCAGATAAGTAAACCGTACCGTAAAACAGATTCGACATATGCGAAATATGCTGTAAGTGCAGTATTTATGCTAGCTACTTTAGTCAGTTTGTACAACGCGAATGAGAACCTGTTTATTTTTGTACTTACCTTTTCTATGTGTTCTTTCCAATTGAGTTTTTCGTTAATGATCAGACCCAAGAACGTAGCGTTATTTGCGCTTTTAATAATTTGTCCGTCTAAGTCTATCTTATTTGGTGTTTTTTTAAATTGTTGAAATTCATTAGTTGTGTTTTGTTTATATTTAGTTTAAGATTATTTTTATTTAACGAATTTATAATTATCTTTAGTGTATTGAGGATATCTATTTCGTGTTGTTGTGGAGTGGATGTTTTATTTGTGGTAACTATTATTGAAACATCGTCAGCAAACAGTATTGTCTTGTGAATTATAGTTTCAGGTAAGTCGTTTATATACAAGAGAAATAGTAGAGGCCCTAATATGCTACCTTGAGGAACACCGTAACAATTTTTTTGAAGATCGGATCTAAAGGTTTGAATAGTGGGCTTGGTGCCTATTTTGCTTAGCTGGTTTATTTCGACATATTGCGATCTAGATTCTAAGTATGACTTTATCCAGTTTTGTGCGGGTCCTCTGATACCATTTTGATCTAGTTTGTTAAAGAAGCTGTTTAATTGGTCATGCATGACCCTTTCAAATATCTTAGAAAATACTGATAAAAGAGTGATGGGCCGGTAATTTCCCATATCTGTAGTGTCGCCTTTTTTGTGTAGTGGTTTAACGACGGATGTTTTAAGTTTTTGAGGAAATTGACCAGATTCTAGGGAGTAATTTATTAGATATGTAAGTATGGGGCTAATTTGTTCTTTACATAATTTTAATATTTCTGTCGATATTGAATCAAACCCTTCAGATCGGGTATTGTTTAGGCTACTTATTAATTTGATTACATAATTTTGATTAACTGGGTTTAAAAATATGGTATTGGGCAAAAATGTATTACATGTATTTTCTTTTTTACTATTTGGGGTATTAGTAAGAGATATAAAGTATTTATTAAATGCTGAAGCAATACTTACTGGACATTTTATTTCTATATCATTATTTATTATTTCATTTATGTATTTTTTACCCCGTATACATGTCGTTTCATTTTTAATAACTGCCCATGTAGCTCTTCCTACATTTTTACTTTTAATAATGTATTTTTTATTACAAACTATAGCGAGACAGCGCCCTCTATCGCGCCCTAAGCGCAATGCCTTGCTGCCGGTTAGGTACCGCTAGCACTTATTTTCTGCCATGTTAGTTCCGTAAACGCCCGCAGGGCAATACTGGTTTGATTGGTACGGGAGTTCCTCTCCCCCCACACCTACCTCACTCTCTCGCTAACCAACCGCGTCCATGTTAAGTTGTTGCTCCGATATAAATAATTATTATCTTGTGTTAATTTGAGACAATATACGAAAATATATCTCCATAAAGTGTTTTGGCTACCTACCAACCAACCCTCACAGTACTAACACTACCCACACCCAAAGTAGCTACGCTATAAGTGATCGCCCAACGTGTGTTAGTGAGTGGTGTGGACGCGAAGGTCTGCCGCCATTTTGGGTTTGGAAAACCGAATTATTAGGAAAATGCCAAGAACCAGGAGCCGAAGTTCGTTGCCGAGGGAGGCAAACCTCAATGAAACTATTATTCCGGCCGAAATTAACGCCGAGGAGTTGGTCAATGAAGACGCCGCGACTGAAACAGCAACCGAAGGTGCCACGGGAAGCAGCGCGGGCGCGTCCATCTTAATGACTCGGGAGCATTTCGCCGCACTGATGGGACAGTTGCAGCAATCACAAGCAGAATTTTGTCAAATTCTATTACAAGAAGTACGATCATCTACACCAGTAATGCATCAGGTACAAACGGAGCCGTCGCTTACTATGAGGAGTACGAGCTGTCCGACAGACAGGGCCGCCGCCCCGGTTGGTGCTAATTTTATTACTTGTAGTGCAAGGTTTAGTGGCTCGCAGAACGAGTCTGTCGAGAATTTTATCGATGCAGTCGAAATTTTTAAAACTGCCGCCAACGTTTCCGACGAAAACGCACTGAGAGGACTTTCATTATTATTATCACATTCCGCCGCAACTTGGTGGCAAGGTATAAAACAATATACGAAAACATGGAGCGAAGCAATAGATCGCCTGAGGAGCGCATTTGGGGAACGAAGAGCACCGTTTCAAATATATAAAGAATTATATAGTATGCAGCAAGGAAAGTTAAACACAGAGTTATTTGTCGCACAAGTACGCGCTTTATTTGCTAAATTACCAGAAAACGACATCTCACAGAAGGTACAATTGGATATGACGTTTGGGTTGTTAGACGTCCGTATAAGAAAAAGAATAGAAAGGGACACATTGTCTTGTTTTGAAGATCTTATAAGGAAGGCTCGAAGCATAGAAGATGCGATGCAGGAGCGCTTGCAGTCGCCGGGTGCACAGTCGCGTGGGCCATTCTCCGCGCAGTTTCGTGGGTCGTCCGCAGTGCCACCGCCGGGCCAGTCTGCCGCGCCACCGCCGATGCGGGTATCGCAGCCGCAAGGTTCGTCGCACTGGGTGCCGCCGTCGGGTGGGCCATTGCCGCCACCGCCGCCACAGTCGCGTACGTCGCAGTCATATGGACCGCCGCCGCCGAGGTCGCGTGCGCCGCCGCTGGGTGGGTCGCCGCATTTGCCGCCACCGCCGCATCATGGATCCCTGAAAACAGACAAAAAGGAAAGTAAAAATTTGTATTGTTATGGCTGTGGTGAAATAGGAATAATAAGAGCAAGATGTCCAAATTGTAGTAGTTATAAGTACAATAAGTTTTATGCGTGTGAGACCACCAATGTTAATATGCAGGGGGAGTCAACTGTATGTAACAATAGGGGTTACACTAATGGTAATAAGAGACCAATATTAAATATCGAAATATTAGGTGGGAAAGGTATTGCATTAGTGGATTCAGCCGCTAAAGGCTGTGTAGCTAGCCAATCAATGTATAATTTTTTAATAAAAAGTGGTCAATGTTTTGATAAGCAAATTAGAGATGTGAAGCTTGCAGATGGTTTATCTAGGAAAATGGAGGTTTTAGTTACCTCAGTGAATGTGAAAATGTTACATAAAATAATTGAAACTGAATTTATTGTTTTTCCAGATGCTTGTAACAATCAATCTTTATTAGGGATAGATTTTTTGAACAAAGCCAAATTAGTTTTTGATTTTGGTAAATCATTATGGTACTTTTCGGACACGAAGCACCGGAAGTACAGGTTGTTTTATGAGGATTTAGAACAAGGTTATAATGAGGTACAGTCAACACCAAAAAACTGTGATAATGATAGTATGTCACTTAATGATTTAATAAACTCTTTCAGTGATGTGTTCCGAGAGACTGGTGAAGCCACGCAGTATGCAGAGCATTTCATTGATACCGGCGAACACGCGCCAGTTGCTGTTCCGCCGTACCGCATGACACCAGCGCGCGCAGAGGTTATGCAGCGCGAGGTAGAGAAGATGCTTGCTGAGGATATCATTGAGGAGTGTGAGTCAGCATGGTCAGCACCAGCACTATTAGTGCCTAAACGTGATGGAAGTTTTCGTTTTTGCGTCGATTACCGTAAGTTGAACAGTATTACTAAAACAGATACTTATCCAATGCCGAAGATTGATGAGCTGTTACAAAGGACAAAACAGGGTTGTGTTATGAGTACTTTAGACTTAAAATCTGGGTACTGGCAAGTTGCCGTTAACCGGGATAAAGATAAGACTGCCTTCTCGACACCGTCAGGCACTTATCGCTTCAAACGCATGCCATTTGGGTTAAAGAATGGACCAGCTACATTTCAGCGTTTAATTGATCGTCTTTGCTCATGCCCGAAGTTGCAGAATATTACTATTTTAGCTTTTTGGATGATCTTTGCATAATATCGGCTGATATGGAATGCCACATAAAGGATTTGCACGCTGTATTTGAAAGACTGCACGAATGTAAATTAAGGGTGAATCGGGATAAGTGTGTTTTTGCACGAGACACTGTCAAATATTTAGGTCACGTGATATCTAAAGATGGTATATCACCTGATGAAGAAAAAGTGAAAGCTGTATTAGATATGAAGAAGCCGTCATCACTTAAACATCTAAGAACCTTCTTACAGACTGCTTCTTGGTTTAGGAAGTTTATACCTGGATTTTCTAAAATTTCAGAACCACTGTCAAAGTTGACTAGGAAACATGAGCCATGGAGATGGGAGACAGAGCAAGATCAAGCCTTCGAGGAGCTAAAAAGGTTGCTGACGTCACCACCCATCCTCATCCAACCTGACTACACCAAACCGTTTGTGCTCAGAACTGATGCCAGTAACTACGCTCTGGGTGCAGTACTTCTACAAGGAGAAGGTAATGATGAAAGGCCTATTGAATATGCGAGCCGATTGCTCAATCAAGCAGAAAGAAATTATTCAACAACAGAGAGGGAAGCCTTAGCCATAGTCTGGGCTGTGGAACGTTTTCGTTCTTATATTGATGGTCATAAGGTTGTCGTAGGTACCGACCACCAGCCGTTGAAGTGGCTAATGACTGTAAAATCACCATCAGGCAGATTGGTAAGATGGGCACTGAAATTACAAGCATTTGATTTGCATTATGAGTATACACCAGGGAAGGTAAATATAATAGCAGATACCCTGAGCCGTCCCAACTGCGATGAGAACTCCGCAGATGCATGTGGGATATGTTCAGTAACGATTGACTTACCTGCGAAGAGACCCTCCGAGTTAAGATCAGGTCAGCTGGCAGACCCTGAACTTGCTAAGATAATTAAGAATCTGGAAAGTGAAGAGGAAATTGATGTTCATCGTTGGACGGGAAGAGGTTATATTATGGAGCAAGGAGTGCTCTATCGCTATAATCCGGATGCGGATACAGAAGAACCGCAATTAGTTATACCTGTGGATCAAAGAGAAGAAGTATTAAAAGAATGTCATGACTCTCCTCTGGCAGGTCACCAAGGGATCGAGAGGACATATCAAAGAGTTGCTCAAAAGTTTTATTTTCCAGGGATGCGTCGTGCCATTGTCGAGTATGTCAGAACGTGTACATCGTGTCAGCGCTACAAGGCTGCCAACGACAAGCCACCAGGGTTGTTGCAGACGCCGATCCTGAATCAGAGAAATGAGGTTATTGCTATAGATTTATTCGGACCCTTACCTCCAGGTGATAAGGATGAAAAATGGATTTTATTGGTCGAGGACACCGCAACTAGATGGGTCGAGTTATATCCGCTTCGAGAAGCGACAGCTGAGGCGTGCGCGCGTACACTCATAGAGGAATATTTTCTACGTTTTGGTCTACCGCGTCGCATTATTTCAGATAATGGTGTACAATTTATTTCAGCTGTAATGCAACAGTGTATGTTCGTGTTAGATGTGAAGCAGGAATTGTTACCGCTGTATCATCCTGAGGGGAACCCTGCGGAAAGAAAGAATAGAGATTTAAAAGTACAGTTATCACAATTAGTAGGTAATAAACATAATTCTTGGCCTATATACTTACCGTCTATACGTTTTTCGTTAAATTCTGCACGTTGTCAAACTACAGGAGTTTCGCCAGCGTACTTGATGTTTGCCAGAGAGCTGAGATCGCCTTTAGAAGTAAGAAATGATCCTCGTTTGGTTTTGGAGAAAGAAAATTTCGTTCCACAGATAACACCATACCTAAAACGTTTTCTCAATACGCTAGCTGCAGTTCGCGAGAAGGTCGAAAGTCAGCAGGATAAAAGAAAGGACTATGGTGATCAGTCACGTCGCGTAGGACAAAGTTTTGTTGCAGGTGACTTGGTATTATTGAATTCGCATGTACTTAGCAACAAAGGAAAGGACCTGACATCGAAGTTCGTACCAAAAAGAGATGGACCATACGTGGTTACTAAAAAGGTAAGCCCTACAACTTATATCATAGCACCCGCACAGGACTCCAGTAGGTACTTAGGGAAGTATCACATTAAACAGTTAACACCTTACCTGGGTCGCGATACGACCCTACCTCAACCTGTAGTTCCGGTGCGGAAACGTGGCCGTCCCCGTCGTAACTTAAATGAGAATAAATGTAATAATGTGTCAGATAGGGAGGAATGTATGTACTCGCCTAATCTTTATGTAACCGATGTAAATTACAATTCAAATGTGGATTTAAATGATAAATGCAATAATGTGTCTGATAGGGAGGAATGTATGTACTCGCCTAATCTTTATGTAACGAATAGAAATTACAATTCTAATGTGGATTCAAATAATGAATGTCATAATGTGTCTAACCAAAGTAGTGTTTCTGTAAATGTTTGTAACAATGATAATGTATGGCCAGCGAATGAGCGAGGACGCTTTCATCCTCTGGAGGGGGAGTATATAGCGAGACAGCGCCCTCTATCGCGCCCTAAGCGCAATGCCTTGCTGCCGGTTAGGTACCGCTAGCACTTATTTTCTGCCATGTTAGTTCCGTAAACGCCCGCAGGGCAATACTGGTTTGATTGGTACGGGAGTTCCTCTCCCCCCACACCTACCTCACTCTCTCGCTAACCAACCGCGTCCATGTTAAGTTGTTGCTCCGATATAAATAATTATTATCTTGTGTTAATTTGAGACAATATACGAAAATATATCTCCATAAAGTGTTTTGGCTACCTACCAACCAACCCTCACAGTACTAACACTACCCACACCCAAAGTAGCTACGCTATAAAACTAGATTAAAGTGAATAATCGATATGTACTCCAAACAAACGTGAATCGAATACTATAATAATGGAAAAGAAATTATTAGTACTTTTATTTGGAGAAATGTCAATCAAAATTATTGGAAAGAAAGAGGAAAGTAGGTAACCATCCTAGATATCGATCCGCGGTCAGTTTATTTCATTGAAATCAAAAAGCCTATATTGTGTGCCATAGATTTTATTTCTTTTTACAAAGTTATTATTAATGTGTTTATATTTTTAAACAAGAGAATAATATGTTTTATGTTAATCAGAATGTGACTTTTCTTTTATGGATGAATATTACTACACAATTAACATTGAATTCGTTTGATTATTTGGGGTACAACAATACACCAAATAAACGAATCGGTTGACATACACAACATTGTACCAACATTCAATTCTCCAGAAAAGTAAATGTTTAAATAAGTATAACAGAGAAATTAAACCGTGAAGACTTTTTTGTCTTTATTGTTGTAATAAATAAATGCAAACATAATTTTAAAAAGTTAAGTTATTGTGCTTTTTTAACATAGAAAGATTCATCTATTCAATGACTGTTGTTACAAGGTTACATTGTCGAATTTTGTTGAAGTGTCATATGTGGCCTTTTATATTGGCCCTATAGGCGAGGCGGAGGATGGTTGTCAATAACTCTAAGAAAAGTAAATTGTTGTAGGCTATACTACTGTAAAATCTAATCTAGCAACTCTTGCAAGTATGACTGGTCCAGTTCTGTGTTTGAAATATTTAGACTCGGATGTTCTTTGATCTAATTAGGTACTACAGCAAACACAATAGAAAGTCATTAGATGTGTTTGATGCTTAACGTATATGGGACCACCAGATTTTGAACTTTGTGCACATGTGATAAGGTTGAAAACCAATGAAATAAATGATGTCTATTTGCCTGGTTAAGGGTTGAATGGATTATTGGCCTTACAACTTTTAATTTGTTTGTAAAGGCAATTATTTGTTTTTCAGTCAACTCTTTACCCAAACAACAGAAGAAAAAAATATCAAAAGGCAAACAGAAGCAGCAGGAATTTGTGAGTGTGGAGCCCCCACCCGTGGAGAAGATTGAAATTGAGCCCTCAAATAGTAAGAAGAAAACCAAGTTTGTGAACCTCTACTCTCAAGAGGGGAAAAATGCGCAAATAGTTTTACTTAAAGGTAAATAAAGTTTTTGTAACATTGACCATCAATATCAATTTCATTATTATTAAAAAAAAAAGTAATACCTAAGTAATCTAAGAGGAATCTAATTGGAATGTTATTGGAATTAAGGCCACAAAAAATATTTTTTAAAAGAGAAGTAGAATCAGAAAAAGGAAAAAATCAAATCACAGACAAAAATTAGGTTAGTGGAATTTTTAATTTCAGGACGTCACCATTGTGATTGCCAAGCCTCTAAGCACGAGCTCATCAATAACTGCTTGCAGTGTGGACGTGTGGTCTGCAAGCAGGAGGGGTCCGGGCCTTGTCTATTCTGTGGCAACCTGGTAAGTGCGTTGCATGACAGGACTTCATCAAAAAATTCAATTTATATGAAGTTAATTATTAACTTCACATAAATTAACTTAATACAGTACAATAATTTGATATTTCACATAAATGCGCTTTTAAGTTATTACTGTACTAAAGCTCATGCCCTCCCATTTCAAAACTAAGGGCACAAATTTTAATCTGGAACTTTTCTCAATCGCATTTTGTAATAAAGGGTTTATGGGATCGGTCTGTTTAATAATAACTCTATGGTAATAATATAAAACAAAAAACTTTCGAAAAACCAAATAGGTTTGTACACCAGACGAGCAAAGGGAGCTGAATGCAAAGACCAAAGCCAGCGCCAAGCTGATGGAAACCTTGATGGAAAGGAACCGGCCCAAGGGGTGGGAGGCAGCTGTGTCGCACCGTAACAGGCTTTTGGAGTATGATCGCACCAGGTAAAGACTTAAAGTATGAGTACCTAAAAGTAAGATAAATTAATTCATTTTTTTTATTGATTGTGTGCCCCATATTCGAGCCACCGTTTGTGGAACACTGATGCGCAAATATAGCATACTTTTAGGAAAGCACATACTTCGCCCCATGAAGCTAGGGACCTCAGTCCTAAATATTAATACACGTTCAGAAAAATGGTTGGTTCAGGGTTTGGGACTGATATGTAGCACTGCTCACAATAGACCAAATTGGTTGCAGTGATATTATCTGATAGGACCTGTTGAACCTCCCGTTTAAAACATGTATACCTACATTTAAAAAAAAATCGTGAAAGAAGAACGTGGCGTGCGTGTCACGCGTTTTCATTAATGGTACGATATATAATCATAATAAGCAAGAACATCCAAGAAATTCGTAACGTGCCCACACACGCAATACTTTGTAAACTTTTAATTCCAAGTAAGAAAGTGAGAGAGAAGATAGCTGAAAACCAGCTGTCATCCGTGGTGTTTCCGAACAGATACGACCTGGTGACCTTCAAGAAAAGAGTTTGTTCCTTTCTTAAGAGCCGGCAACGCATAAGTGATGCAGTTGTCCATGGGCGGCGGTGATCACTTTCCATCAGGTGCGCCGTCTGCTCGTTTCTCCGCTATAATGTAAAAAAAAAACCAGTTATTTTCACAACTCTTTTTTTCACACAAATGGCCTACGATACGCATACACTGCGATTATTTGCAAAGTTTTTTTAATGTGATAGGTTGCAGACGACCAGACGGATTACCTGATGGTAAGCGATTGCCGCCGCCCATGGACACCCGCGACACCAGTGGAGTCACAAGTGCGTTGCCTTTAAACCCCCCTTTTCCCCGGATTGGGCCTCTGGTACCCTCACTCACGCAGCGGAACACTGCACAGTGCTGCTTCACGCCGGTTTTCTATGAGGCTTGCGTCAGAGTTTGCTCTTCTGTATTACTCTAAAACGGGGCTAAATATCGCACAGCGAGCGGCGCACGCGCGTCACTGACGACGACAGTGACTACTTCAGCGCGGGCAGTGTGTGGCTCAACCCTGCCGAGAAGGACAAGCTAGAGAAGTACCAGCAGTCCTTGCACGAGAAGAAGCACGCCTCCAGGCTCACAAAGAAGATGACCTTCGACTTTGCTGGTAAGAAAAAAAAACTTTTTTTTGTTCAAAAGGCAGACGTGATGGAAAGTGATTCCCGCTGCCCATGGACACTCAACGCAACGCCAGTGGAGTCCCAAGTGCACTACAAACCTTTGATCTCCACTTCGTTTTCGATTGGGTCTCTGGTCCCTGTAAATGTCGTATATGGTCAGCGCCTGCGCTAGGCGTTGTTTTATGCCGGTTTCCTGTCTGCCCGTGGTATCACTCCGGAGCCGGCTCATTCATGCCGAAGCATGGCTCTCCCTCACACATATTCATCTCAGCGTGTAATTCCGATTTGCGACGAAACTAAGACAGCGGGCTGTCTTTGTTTTTATTTTACCGTAATGTTACCAGATAGTGATTTAAAATTTCCCCGATCAAAATGAAATTTTAGAAGTACGTTATTTTTTCTTACGATATATTTCCCGTAAATTGGGGAAAATGACATATGGGAACACTAAGCGTATTTATGACGTCACAAATACGCTTCTAATTCAAAATGTTTGAAAATTAAATAAAAAATAACTACTTGCTATTTCACACAAATATTCATATTAGTTAGTTAAAATAGTAAAAGGCATTGGAAAAAGATATTAAAACCTTCATCATCATCAGCCCATTTAAGTCCCCACTGCTGGGGCACGGGCCTCCCTCAATCACATGAGGGGTAATTGCCATACTCACCACGCTTGGCAGACGGGTTGGCGAGGGTTTTGATATAAATGCAGAGTTTTCCTTCTCTGGGTGCTGATGATCATGCCAGCAGCTTTACCTTAGTCGCCTTTTACGACACCTCGGTAAGAGTGAGGGTGGCATATTCTACTCTGCCGGGATCACACGGCACCTACACCTATTAAAACCTTACTTACATTTTTTTCCCATAGCCCATTTAAATCGACTGGTGTCGCTAGTTAGGGCTACCCGTCGCCTTAAATACTACTAAGTTATAAGTTGAAACGCTGAAATTGAAGAGCTAGTAGCCGAACCCAACATAATAGGCGAGACAAAGTCAGCTAGATTACGATGGCTCGACCTCGTTGAGAGAATGGAGTCGGATCGAGCTGTGAAGAGAGTGTACCTGGGTCGATTATCCGGGAAGCGCACAGTAGGGCGCCCTAGACTAGATATCGCTGGATAGACCAGGTCGAGACTCTCACTGCACTGCAACCAGCAGTGTATGTGCGGGGAGGGGTGCAGTCCTCATCTCGGTGGTGCTTGCACTGCAGCCAGCAGTGTGGGTGCCACCCGGGAGGTTAAGCGGGAGAGAGGCCGAGCTGGCGAGCCTCTTCGCCCTGACCTGGCGACGGATGAAGCCTCCATTGCAGTCCTCACCCCGGTCTAAGTGTTTCCTGGGCGAGGGATGGAAACGTCTCAGTGTTTTTATTGGGTATGCCTCCGGACGGTCTCTGATTAGCAGAGACCCAACCCCGAGGAGATCCCCTCTCAGCGTGCATAAGATGAATTTTCTCTGTGTCATCAAAATTAAAAAAAAGGTCGAGAAGAGCTCGGTCACCTATATAGTCCGGATTGGCGACAGGTGGCTGAGAACAAAACAGAATGGCGAATTCTCGTGTCGGAAGCCAAGATCCACTTCGGGTCGCTGTGCCAGCGTAGTAAGTAAGAAAGTAATAACTAATATTATTAACTCCATAATCTAGGTCGCCAAATAGTGGAAGACAACACCATAGACTACGAGGTGGATGAAGACAAGCTGAGAGAGTTGAGCGGCGGCGGCGCGCGGCCCGCCAGCCAGTTCCTCAACCAGGACTTCATCGGCTCCGGAGCTGCAGACCGGGACGTCGCGCCCGGCGTCAACGCTAATCTTTTGCAGGTACATTACACTCGGAAGTAAACTTACTTTATAAATCCTTTTTTATTGCTATCGTAAAGGACGTTATAAAAGGAACCCTTGTGCAAAATTTCAAGTTACGGCCCTGCATTGATAGATCAGTCATTAAGCTTATATAGATTTGGATTCTTGGTTTGTATATTTTTCCGATCGAAGATTTCCTAAGGGACATAGACCAAAATCTAAAGAAATGCTTTTCCGGGTCGCGTTTAGTTGATGCGTGATGAATCGTCGTGCATATTTAATTTCCAGTGTTGCTAACTTAGCCCTAAAATAAATAAATAAATATTTCACAACGTCACATACATTGATCTGACTCCGAGATAGGTAGCTCAAGCACCTGTGTTACGGATATCAGAATCAACAGTGGGATTACAAATATATACATATAATACTTTTCTTTTGTAAATACATACTTGTAATACAAAGAAACACCCAGACCAAAACAAACAGACATGTTCATGCACACAAATGTTATATGTAAAAGGGCTAAATCTAGTCATTTTTATGCTTATTCAGCCCTTAAAATGACGATTCAACCCCTAGCCCAATTTCTAGCCCCAAAGCGATTATCTAATTTGTATTTAGCAGAGCTGTCCCTTATGAAATACCTAGACAGGGCTCAGTCACAACCATCAACGTCGTCAGCACAAACTGAGAGTAAAACCATAGTCAGGCAGAGTATTATTTTACCTTACCTTACTCTATGGAGTCAGGTAAAAATAGTTGAAGTAAAACGTTGTGTGGCGACAAATCATCTGATGAGGACTTAGCTTTTGAGCTGTTTTTTTATTAAGTGTGTTTTATTCTTCAAGTTTCTATAAAAAATAATTAACAACACTTTTTAGACTCTATTTTGAAAATATTGTCAAAAGCTAGCCCTTTTCAACCGACTTCAAAAAAAAAAGGAGGAAAAAAGGAGTTCTCAATTCGATCCATATGTTTTTTTTCTATGTTTGTTACGCGATAACTCCGCCAATTATGAACCGATTTGAACAAATCTTTTTTCGGCGTATAGGTAATACCTCAAGGGTCGTCCCATTTAAATTTAATATAAAAAAATAACCCCCAAGGGTAGAAAATTGAGGATGAACTTTTTTATACGCAATATCTCCGCCGATTATGTACCAATTTGAACGATTATTTTTTTGTTGAATATGTATTATTTTAATTATTAGTTTTTTTGTTTTCACGCATTTGAAGTAGGTTTTATTATTGAGACTCCAATTAGCCCGAACACACACTGAATTGCTGTGTTTTGTCAGTTTGACTCGTCGGTGCAAGGGCCGGAGTACGCGGGGTACGCGGGGGCGGCGCGCGCGCCGCGCGTGCAGGACGCCGAGCTGCAGGAGATGGGCGACGCGGGCCGCTGCCTGTCCATGCACCAGCCCTGGGCCTCGCTGCTCGTCGAGGGGATCAAAATGTACGTGTCAACATTATTAACATGAACCAATAGTTGATATTTTATAGCAATATTTTGCGATTTATTCTTAAGTAAATAACACACTTAAAAATTTCATCTCGTGTTCAGGCGGGACTCGAACCCACACCTTCCACAATCCGGGTGAATGTACTACCAATTATACCACTGAACGCGTTACTAAGTCGACGAAATTTGTAAGTGCTTGATTCGACATAAAATATCAACTATTGATTTAGCAGTCTCATCTTAACTGGTGGTCAAATATTTGTAATAATATTTCCACTGGATATTGTAAATATACCTACAATATTGATGAGACTATCGACAGCTCATGTCGAATCAAGCACTTACAAATTTCGTCGACTTAGTAACGCGTTCAGTGGTATAATTGGTAGTACATTCAACACGGATTGTGGAAGGTGTGGGTTCGAGTCCGCCCTGAACACGACCAATTTAGTGCAATAAAGAATATCTATATATCTATCTAACATGAAGCATCTCGCGGGCCAGTATGACAGTGCTAACGGAAGCGATGCCTTGACATTGCGTCCATTATAATTGCAACGTGGACGATGGATGGCGGTCTAATATTTTGCGTTTCTCGCGGAACGTTCTACCACGTACCTCAGTTCTGCGGAGCGGTTTGGCTGCAGAAGTATTTCCGGACGGCTACGACTTAGGGACCTTCAAGAGAAGAGCGTACTCTTTTTTAAAAAGGTCGGCAACACCGATCTCTCTGATTTCGCGGATGTTCATGGGCGGCGTTGATTACTTTCCATCAGGTGACTGCTTGCTCGTTGGTCCGCCTCTAGCATAAAAAAAACGTGGGCTCTTCTTTTGCTCACCATCAAGCTTAGGAGAGCCAATATACTGTGTCAATATAAAAAAAATAATAATTCGGGAATCACAACTTGTCATGTCACCGAAATTGTGGAGTGATACCACAGAAAACCGGCGTGAAGCAGCACTGTGCTGTGTTTCGCTTCGTGAGTGAGGGTACCGGAGGCCCAATCTGGGGGAAAGAGGGGATTAAATGTTGGCAGCGCACTTGTAACTCGTGTGGCTCGTCTGCCACCAATGTCATAAAAAAATGTAATCGGCCGACTTTTTGTAGTACCGATAATAAGCATTGGGTATGTCATCGCATCATCCTTATGTGCTTCAATCACATCAAGTCCTAGATTTAGGATTTTATGTTCACTTATTTTGTTGATCTAATAGATCGAATAGTCTTTATTCACGATACCTATTATTTGGTTTTCGGGATGTAAACGGGATGATACAAAAATCTGTGTATGTAGACACATAAAATCATGTGTATGCGTCTAAGGTATATAATGTGATTTAAAGAATTTTCTCCTCCACTGCCACTAGGTCTCCTTCCACTGATTTCTATCCCACGCCTTCATAATCCAGTCACTGCTAACAAGTGGCAAGAACGTTTCTAATCGCGGACGTAAGATCCACCAGAGACCCAGAGAGCGATAGCTTCTAGACTAGAATAACGCTGATGCATAAGCACTATGATCCCATAGTTCGTTCATGATGATTGTTATTCTTCATGAGAGGGGTCATTGATATAAAAGATGTCAAAAAACCGCTCAGACAGCGACAGCACCCCACTCCCCCCACCGAAGTGGAGGGCGAACGATCATCGAGGGCTAACGGTGAGCCACCGCTGCCCGCCTCACGCTCAGGGCGCCGCGCCACGCCTCATCAACGCGGCTGGTTGGACCTCACGTAGTGTGAAAGTCTAGCGAAGAGCTTACTATAGAAATGATCCTATGAAGTAAGGTCTTGCCGGTGCTACTCGCCGGCCGGAGGGTCATTAAACGGAAAAAAACTTTGCTTGTGCGATGCAAATGGGGATAGTGGCATCTGTTGGCAATTTCAGAAATTAAAGCGACGTGACACTTGGTTTGCTTTATGCGCGTGCGCCGCGTCATCGCACACGTAGTAATTGTGTTGTTTAAGGATGGGCACACACGGTCATTATTTTCCTACAACTAAGAGCTTCATGAGTGTTAGGCAAATTTGACCGTGTGTGGCGAATGGTGACGCGTGAGTTTTAACTTACGCCGAGCCTGAAAATTTGGTATGGCGTTGTGCCAACTGATTGCGTTTAGGTTATGGTCACGCCGCGTCAGTTCGCTGGCTGTGTGCGTGATTTAGCGTGTTTTTTTTGTGTACAGTTTCCATTTTAATTCTTTATAACTCATTTCCCGATGCTAAGAAACAAAAAAGTACAATTTGTTAGATAACGATTACCGATTATTAGGACATTATTGCGATATAGAAAGCTTTAAGGAGGTTTAATACATCCGAGTAATTGTATTTTCATTGTAAATAGTATAATAATAGCCCAGCCGATTGAAAACTAAAGGAAGTAAATTATTTTATTTATGTAATAATGACGGTGTATGCCCACCCTAATGTGTGTGCTGGGGATAGTGGCATCTGTTGGAAGGTTTGGGAACTACGGCGTATTGTGCTATCGATCCCGATCCTCGTTATTTTAATTCAGTGCTTTGCCGATACATTTGGCGCAATGGTTCAACGCACCATTTTCGGTGTTTGTATGTTCTTGTAAGGGGTTAATTTCCCAAACCTGCACATTTAAATCACCTAATCAATTTCAATGAAACAAGAATAAGAAGCATAATACACTCTTTTGCAAAAAAACGGGCGGTTTTGATTTTTTTCTTTCCTGGAAACAATATGGTTACACAAAAGGATTTAAGTCTCCTTAATATATTACTGGCCGGTCGTAAATGTGTCGTGATGCCAAAAATGTACATTCGAAATTCAAATTTTTGACTGATGTTATTTTAAAAAGAATACAAATTTTTTGTACAATTTCTGGCGGGAATTAACGAAAGTTGTTGTTGTCTATGAATAAGTTTTAAGATATTTATATTGGTTTCGATGAATTAGCTGCTTTTATAGACATTTAAAATTATTGTTTTTAATGCTTAGTGGTCTGGATGATGACCGATAAAATTAATTGTAAGAGCCAGCAAAATTATTGCGCTGCTTGAAGAGGGCTGTAGCCAATGTTTTGTGGCTCAAAGGCTAAATGTAAGTCGTTCAACAGTCTAAATAATCTGGCAGCGCTATCAAAAGACGGGTTCCATCATTTCATCTCATGAAGAAAGCCATCCATTGGACCAAGATATGATTGTTTTCTGGTGAGTCAAGGTTTGAGAAATCGCAAATCTTCGTATGTGGACCTCAAGAACAATTTCAAAGACGTAAGAAATGTGCAATTCAGTCTATGGACGGTCAGGAGGAGGTTTCTCGCTGCCGACTACGACTACGGCTACGACTTAGGGACCTAGAGAAGAGCGTACTACTTTTTAAAAAGGCCGGCAATGCATTAGCGATCTCTCTGATTTCGCGGATGTTAATGGGCGGCGATGATTGCTTTCCATCAGGTGACTCGCTTGCTCGTTTGTCGCCTTTAGCATAAAAAAAAAACTTACTCAGTCGTCCCAAATTACTCCGTGAGCACCGTGTTGCCAGACTTCACTTTGCTCAAAATTGTGTATCATTAACTCAATTAAAACCAGGATATCAGTTTATGGTAAAGATCGACGTCGGCGAGTGCTGCGGAGACCAGGGCAGCGTTATGCAGAGGTCTGCTTTGAAGAAATAACGTCTTACGGTGGGGGGTCTGTTATGTTTTGGGCTGGAATAAACTCTTTAGATCGTACAGAGTTAGTGTTTATCGAAAATGGCACATTAAGGTGACGGGTAGGACACACTAGCGACGCCAATCGATTTTAATTTTTAGCTACTAAACCGGATTTACTTTAAACAATTTCGGGGTTACAATTTCTCGGCAAACACTTATACTATTTAATAAATAACCATGCACAAATGTTGGGTCCGTTTTTGTACACGAAAAATTGATTCACGCCAAAAGCGGCCACTTTTGGCGGTAATCCAAAATTCGTGTGCAAAAGCAGACCAAAAAGTTAACTATAAGTATTAAATAAATAGTGTAGGTGTTTGCCGAGAGATTGTAACCCCGGAATTGTTTAAAATAGATCCGGTTTAGTAGCTTAAAATTAAAATTGACGTCGTTAGTGTGCCCAACCCGTCACATTAAATGCACATCGCTATGTGACGGAAATTCTTTCACCTTATTATAATCCACATAAGATGTCCTTGGCGAAATTTTTAATGGATGATAACGCTCGTGCCCACCGATCAGGTGATGTAGGCGCTTACATGATGGAGGTCGGAATCCGTCGTTTGGATTGGCCAGTTCGAAGTCCCGACCCTATCCTATTGAGCATGTTTGGGACCTTCTTAAGCGACGAGTGAGATCAGTGGAGTCGGTTCCGAAACCATAACAGAGCTAATGAATGCGATCACGGCGGAGTAGGGGTATAAGGGGCCCAGGAGAATGCAAGCTGTGATTTCAGCAAGAGAGGGTCACACACCATATTAACCTATTCAATGTTTTATAGTCAAATTTTTGATTTTTTGACGATAAATTTTAGTTAATGTTTATTTTATTTTTATTGACATAAATGAATTTATTTAATGTATATGAATGTAATATTTAATGCTATTTTATCTATTTCAACCAATATGTAATCGAACCTTTTTCACAAGTGCCTTGAAAAGGTAATTTGTAACATGGCTCTGTCATCTGCCTTTTTTACTATGCGTATTGTATTATGTACAGTGAATATGAAATTTGTTTTTTACAATTAAAATTATTTTTTAATATTTTACTTACAGAGCAGGTTAACTACCCCTTCGTTGATGTTTACATTTTTCTTACCAATCCAGTCAAAAAGTTACGCTAGATTTCACAAAACGATTCCTTGGTGATTAGTGTACGAAACCATGAATCACTAAACAACGTAGGTATCATTACATAATGATAACTACAAAATTGGTTATTTGTTTAGGTGCCGTTTTTTGCATAGGAGTGTGTTGAAAAAGTTATTACACGTTTAATGAATACATTACTGACATGTGTCTAAAAAAAAAATTTAAATAAGTACAATTTTTTTATTTTAATATTTGTTTTAACTATATAAATAAATACCTAATTGTAATTTTGACTTGAAAGGCGTCATCTTCTCACCTAAATTGCTATGCCCATCAGGGTCCTAAATTGTGTCTAAATCTTTATTAACTATCTATGTATGTACATTTTGGAATGCAATAAAAATTGAATTGAATAAAAATATATTATCACAGCTGTTTTCGGAAATGGCGTTAATTAAAGATGAACATAATTTGTTACAAAACAGTTTGCTAATGATAAAGTTTTAATGACGAACAGTAAAGTCTCTAATAAACACAAAAAATATTTGCAATATAAGTTCACACAATGATTTGATTACAGTCGCGTTTATAGGTAAACCATTCCGGACAAACAAACCTTGGGTGGGCTCAATGCCAATGAACTCGATGACGTCACAAACACGTTGCGTGGAGACGATAATACAATCACCATGTGTGCGATGAACGCGGCGCATGCGCATAAAGCAAGCGTCGCTTTAATTTCCGAAACTGCCAACAGATGCCACTATTCCCATTTGCATCGCACAAGCAAAATTTTTTTCCGTTTCATGACCCTCCGGTCGGCGAGTAACGCCGGCAAGACCTTACTTCATAGGATCATTTCTATAGTAAGCTCTTCGCTAGACTTTCACACTACGTGAGGTCCAACCAGCCGCGTTGATGAGGCGTGGCGCGGCGCCCTGAGCGTGAGGCGGGCAGCGGTGGCTCACCGTTAGCCCTCGATGATCGTTCGCCCTCTACTTCGGTGGAGGGAGTGGGGCGCTGTCGCTGTCTGAGCGGTTTTTTGACATCTTTTATACCAATGAAGTCTCTGAAGAAGAATTGCCATCTTCATAAATAACTTCTGATCCACATCATTGTTCTCGCACGCGATATCTCCCATTCCAATTCCTTTCTGATTTATTTCAATCTTAATGGTTGTGTATGTTATTTGAGCTTTTTCAAGGTTTGTATCTCGTAACCTCCCACTTTTACGTATACTGTTGTTACCCACAAAAGAGTCGCGTTCTGATCTACTGAGCTACCATTGCCCAATTTATAATATTTATTTTTACAAAATCCATAGATAAATAAAATAATTTGGTATGGTATGTCAATGCTACCCCTATTATTTTATTAATTTTGCATCAGTAGAGATACGAACGCATTAGACTATAATAAAGATTGTATGCGAATGTGATATCTACACTGTTTTATTTAACTGGTTATTTGTATTTCACATCCTGAGGGTTGATTTTTTTGCCTCCAACCAACCTTCTTGCTACTCAACCATAGTTTTTTTTCTTTCTAGCGTTATTGACATATTTTTTTTGTTAATTGTATGATTCTGCTAATCTTATTTAAGTAAGTACTAATTGGAAAATCAATTAAATTTTCAGCTTAAAGGTCCAAAAAAATCTGCCTAAAGGAGACACTCTTCTTGTTAGTTGTGAACTGAGAATAAAAATTTCTCTTACGTAACCATATTCATCAAATAATTCTTTGTAGGCAACTAGTTGCAAGAAAACTCTATCGTCCTTATCAACTGGTTGAGAATGTTATTTATTTATTGATAAAGATTTACCAACATCATATCAGTTTGCACATACAATACCAGTACAAGGATGCCTTAACTAAAAGATATTCATATTATAGGTAAATACAAGCATCAGCATCAATCTTGGTTGCGAATGTGGCTGTTTTGATCCATGGTTACCATGGATATATTATAGTGCTCAAGCGTGTGCGCAAACACAAGTGCACTCTATTACATTACCCTCATATTGGGATGGGACACTACTGTACAAAAGTACTGTACTGTTACAAAAAATTGTACCTAAGTTTTCGGTAAGAAATTCTTAGTGGCAGCCCGGAGTCATGAAGTTGGCGGTCTTGTACCCCCTTGCCTCGGAAAGCACATTAAGTCGTCAGTCCTGCGCCCAATTCCTCTCTGGTCGTGTCAAATTAACTATAGTTAGAACCTCTGCGGATAAAGAATGGGATCAGAAATGGCGGCGCATCTATTCACTTCTCGCTCGCACACTATTTGCGTCTATACTCGCACTCGTGGGGTGCGAGGTTAGACGCAAATAGTGTGCGAGCGAGAAGTGAATAGATGCGCCGCCATTTCTGCTCCCATTCATTATCCGCACAGGTTGTAATTGTCTAACCAATAGTTAAAGTGACAACGTCAATGTGACGTTGTTAAGTTAGAGTGGCGATATTTGACTACATTGGTTATTTTTTTAAACCATTAGTTCAGTTTGAATACGGATTTAAAAAATCTGCCCGTAGTAATCTAATGTCCAATGTCAGTGTCATGTTCCCATGTTTGGACTTTTCTATTGCAACTTGCTAAAGTGGTTGTGTGGTCGCAGGCACGAAGGGCGCACGTGGTACTCGAGCCACCGCGGGCGCCTGTGGATCGCGTCCACGGTGAAGCCGCCCGACCAGGACATCGTCCGCGCGCTCGAGAACCAGTACCGCGTCCTCTATCCAGGTAACTCAATGTTTTTGACTCCACGATTTAGGGAGAGCCACGTTTCGGCATGAATGGGCCGGCTCGACCGGAGTAATACCACACGGCCTTAAAGAGAACCGGCTTCGTGAGTGAGGGTACCGGAGTCCATATCCGGGGAAAGGGGGGTTAAAAGGTTGGCAGCGCACTTGTGATTCCAATGGTGTCGCGGGTGTCCATGGGCGGCGGGAATCGCATACCATCAGGTGATCCGTCTGCTCGTCTGCCACCTATCACATAAAAAAATCCAAGTGTTACTAAGCAACATCCGAATTAGTTCATCATAAGTTTCGATACATCCGAAGTTATTATTTGATATAAGTGTTTGCTGTCGTGTTAATCCTACTGTATCGCGTCGGTATGAATGGGCCGGCCCGACTAGAGTTATCACTCTTGCCAGTGGTATTCTTCGTGGCATCCCACGGCCTTAAAGAAAACCGGCGTAAAGCAGAGGGTGCGCTGTGTTTCGCCGATTTTCTAACAGTACACCATCTAGCGGATTTGTGTAAAGTAGGTTATTTAAAGAACATGCTCTTTTTTGGTCCAAGTGGCGGCCAGAATTTTTTTTTGTTGTATTCTGGAGGACTTGTCCCCCTGAGTATTTATTACTGTGGCACCAAAGCTGAAGGGGCATTACAAGTACTTGGTTTTATTTGAGTTCAAAAATCAACATCATACATTAACTATCCGTCCATTCAGTATCTGAAGGTGAATAGGACAGTTCTACTTCGTCATTAAAAGTCAGACGAAACTTAACCGATATTTTAAGCATCGAGAATATTTTCTTTAGAAATCTAATCGACTTTTTGTTTGATTTTTAATTTTAATCAACATTTTATCTATGAATTTGAACTATCTAAATATGGAATACAATATGTAAATATTCTTAGCGGTGCACACGCAATAAATCACAAATAATTAAATAATACGCATCTTATTCATATGAAAAATAACAATACCTACTCGCATGACGTGTTGGAACCACTTTCGTAATTTAGATAAATTACTAGTTCTAGGTCCTTAATGCAATGTATGCGAACATATTTTGCACGAGACAATAACTGTGATTCGATGATAAGATGGTTGCCATACCGATTACTGCTCTAAGGTGACGGGTAGGGCGGACACACTAGCGACGCCAATCGATTTTAATTTTTAGCTACTAAACGGTATCTATATTCAACGATTTCGGGGTTACAACTTCTAGGCAAAGTGCATGGTTATTTAGTAAATAGTATAATAGTTTGCCTAGTGGTTGTAACCCCGAAATTGTTTTATATAGATCCGGTTTAGTAGCTAAAAATTTAAATAGATTGGCCTCGCTAGTGTGCCCTACCCGTCACCTTAATGCGATTGTTTTCGCAATCCCTATGAGCAAAAATTCCGAGCATTATTAGCGCATTATGCAATGCATAAGATATTTTTTACACACTTCATTGGTAGTAACTATTTTAAGTTTTTGTTCAGATTAATTGAGAAAGATTATATTACATTCATAGATAGATAGATACTCTTTATTGCACAATATACAAAACTTAAAAGCTAGGTATACAGAGATACAATTTGATCATACTTGTTATTTTGGAAGAATATGAACATAAAAAAGTTAATAGTTTTTACAAGTTAAAAAAAATATTTGTGTTTGAACTGTCCTATTCACCTACAGATATTGTATGGACTATTTCAAAAACATTTTTTTCGTCATGCTAAACCTGGACATTTTAGCATCTCTGATGATGAAATCCTAATAGAATACAGAAACATTTTTGGCCGGCACTTTCATATTTAGACCAAAAATATATGAAAGTCCGAGGATTTCCTTTGCCATAATATTAACATACACACAATAAATAAATAAATACTTTACAATGTCATATGATGTGTCTCCGAGATAGGTAGGTTGCTCAAGCACCTGTGTTATGGGTATCAGAACCAATAGCGATTACATATAATACTTCTCTTTTGTAAATACCTACATACACATACACACATGCGCACACACACTACTTCACTAACGCGCTTACAGCCATAACTTAAATTTTAGTATTTTTGATTACATTTCGATTTTTTTTTGAAGTTTACATTCAGTTTGTCACTTTAGTCTTAGTTTAGACAATAAGCCATAGCCATCATATGATTTGACACCCACGAGACAGGCTCTGCCTAGTGTGGGAGTTAAAGAACTTTTTTTTCTTTATTAAATTATATTCGTTAATGTGTGTTTTTGGTTAATAAATGTTTTTCACGTTTTTTTCACATAGAAACACCCAGACATACTCATACATAAAAATGTTTGTACTGTGCGGGGATCGAACCCGCAACCCTTGCACCAGAGGCAGCATTCACTACCACTGATCCAAACGGGTCGTCAAATCAATATAATTTATATAACTTACGAACTCTGGTGCATCTGTTTTCAGAGAAGCAGCTGCAGTTCCCGTCGTTCTACCCAACTGGCTGCCTCCTGGGCTGCGTCACGGTTGATGACTGCCTCCCTCAAGAGGAGTACGTGAAAAAGTGTGTACTTTTATTTATTTATTATTCAGCTTACAAGTATGCTTACAGACTACTCCAAAGCGCACACAAGATATATTAAAAAAAAAAGAAAAGAAAAGGAAAAAAAAAACATTAATTACATTAAATATTCAAATCAATCAATCAGAGAGTCAATACAACATATATTGAAAAAAAAAAACATAGAATGAGTCAATAACACAACAGTAGAATACCAAATAATTCTCACAACATCTCATACGTTGACCTGATTCCGTACTAAGTAGCTTACGCACTTGTGTTACAGATATCAGACAACAGAGGAACACAAATATATACTTAAATACATATATTACACCCAGACACTGAACAAACACAAGTTTCATCGCACGAATGTTTGTCCAGGGTGGGGATCGAACCCACGACCTTTGGCGTAAGAGGCAGGGTCACTACCAATTGCGCCATCCGGTCAGTCGAAATTATATACATTAATGTTAAGAAAGTGTCAAATAGGTTCAATAATAATAATCTAAAACAAAAAACCAAACGTCAATATTTAAATACCCAGTTATTGCTGGTAGCGGTAGCTATTGTCCAAGTGTGTCAGAAATTTTCAAAGCAGACCACTCCAGCAGTCGGCATACAAGTCAATCATCGTGCTGAGTAGATCCCCTATCAGACGTAACGCGTCGTTAGTGGGCGCGTGAGCTGCTCGCTCCGTGCGTGCGTCATGTTGCAGATACCTTGGTACAACCCGTGCGGATAAAGAATGCGTCTATACTCGCACTCGTGGGGTGCGAGTATAGACGCAAATAGTGTGCGAGCGAGAAGTGAATAGATGCGCCGCCATTTCTGATCCCATTCTTTATCCGCACGGGTTGTACTAACAGAAAGGCCCGCTCCAACACTACTTACTGATTACTAATTTATTACACTTCAAGTCACGGTTATAAAGTGCCTTTTCCTATTTTTTGTTCACGTGATATTTTTGTCTCATAAATCGATGAACGCCAGGCTGCATTCACGAAAAAAATATTTTTATCAATGTGCCTAATACAATTTTTACGTATGGTTGTACCTGAATGAGTCTGGGGGTACTAAACACTAAAGCTACTGTTACACGTGCTCATTTGTAGCATACTTAAAAAGTATGCTAAATATGATGCTTAATGACCTGTCCACATTTGCTATTAATAAGCATGCTATTAGCCATCAATTAGCATGCTTAAAAATAAGCAAACCTACACACAGGTCTACACATGCTAAAGCACTCGGCCACATCCCCCTTCCACCCGCACTGCAGGTAGCATGCTCAAAAATCGACCGCCGTGCGATTTTTGAGCATGCTTAAAATTAGCATGCTCTTATTAGTAGCACGTCTGTCCGCACATGCTACTAAGTAGCACTTGCTCAAAAGTAGCATGTTTTAAGCATGCGTAAGTACTTTTACGGTACATTGAATGCCCTTTGAAGATCGGTATCCATTTTCTTACGGATGTGTTTTTGAGTTCTTATTTCAATTATCACATGTCTTCATTTCGTTAACTTTAAAATTGGAATAATGTATTCCTCCTATATTAAAAAATTAATTCGGTCTCAGGTACCCAGATGGCGAGAGCGACAGTCCCTACGTGTTCATATGCTCCAACCCCGTCAGTCTGCGGCTGCGGTTTCCGATCAAGGGCCAGCATAAGATTTGTAAGTAACACCAATATCACAAAGTTAAATAACTATGCGTTACGTTTTACTTATCAAATTATTTTTGATTACTCTGAACAAGGGCAACTAAACACCGAACATTTTTTTATATTTATATTTAAAGTTAATTAATCCGTATCATCATCATATCAGCCCACATCCACCCATTGTTTAGTACAGGCCTCTTCTTTATCCCGCCATTCCCTTCGGTCCCTTGCCAGCCTTATTCATTGTTTCCCCACTGCCTTCACAATATCAATCCGTATACATACTTGAAAACATTTGTTATTCACACAATACTTATATAGAACTTACTTCTTTTTCTCATAAAGGTGCGAACAGCCGCACAGTTAGATTCATGTGGCCTGTCGGATTTCCTCAATTCAGGTAATACTGCTCTTAACAGTAGTGTATGGCATCATATTAGGAGTCGGTTGAGGAAATTTGACAGTCTTAGGTGGGCTGGCGTGTGGCTGTCCGTACCTCGGTCGGCAAAGCAAAGCTGCATGTCGATTTATAGTTCTTGTTTATTCTGTTTTCTTTATGTAGTATACCACGAAAGTATAGTTATTCATTCACTCATTTATTCATTCACTTATTCCATATTTCGGAACGGGAATAATTTCCCAACATATCGCACTACCTACATCCAACTATTTTTTTTCATTTGCTCTAATTGGACATCTGGTTCTGTGGTGTTGACCATATTGTACTGTACTTATGATTTTAGTTTGCATTTAATCTTTTTAATATTATCACGTACTTGTATGAATTTAATTTGTACGAATATCTAATTATGCAAGCTCTGAAACTCTGTAATTGGCTTAAGAATCGTTAATAAAATAAGCTGTTGAGTTTCTCAATAAATAAATAAATAAAAAAAATCAATCAAGGAATTAAGTGATTTTGTGACGATAGGCCCGCTATAGCAGTTACCTCCGCCTGATTTTACGACAAAATCCCGTTCGACTGTTTAACCGTTCATAGCTGTTGATTGAATCTACCTACGAGCTGTTGGAATCTTTCTAGCCCTACAAGTACAGGTGGCAGTGATCGCCAATACACATAAAAAGTAAAGTATCAGCCTATATCAGTATATAATGGGACAGTTCCCACTGCAGGGCAAAGGCCTCCATCATAGAAATGAAGTCATCGCTACTATGATGGGATTAGGCTTAATCAACACACTTGCTAAATGCGGATTGGTGATCACATACCTGAGCTAAGTTCGACAAATTCAAAACATACTTACCCGGGAATCGAACCCAGGACCTCGAAATCACGACCCGGTACTTAAACCACTAGACCAACGGGGCAATACACATATTTGAAGTTAAATTATTGTTTTCAGATTCCCTGGATAAGACCATCCACCATGCTGCCATGAAGTGCATACAGAAGACGAGCAAAATGCAGGCGGAGGAGGCCAATGCTGGTTAATATGACTACGTTCACTTCTTTCTTAATTAAATTTTGACGAAGTATTATTAAGGTGACACCGCGACGTTACTAGCGCCGCCTAATAATTGCTAAAAGTGGCCAAATTATTTTTACTTGTAGAAGAAATTATTACTAAGGTGGATCGCAAAAAATTGTCAATACTTTCCTTAAAGAATTTCATTGCTCACTTTTTAAAAAAAGTGTCTTATTCGCCACAAATAATATAAATCACTAGGCGGCGCTAGGATCGTCGCGGTGTCATCTTAAGATGACCTCCATAATTTTACAAATGAATAATCATAGATGGCGTTATTTAGGCGTACGGTCAGAACGCCATGTTGTTTTGTTTGACATGAAAATTTTGCATTGCATTTTATATCCTAGTTACCAAGGAACTCCCGTGGCAAAACACAGAACTAACATTTTTGATTCCTTGTGTCTTCAATGTTTATAAACCTCAAATTTGAATGTTGACTATCAAGGGATTTCTTCGATGACGCGGACCTCACGCTAACAAATCGCCATCTATCAGATTTTTCATTCTTAAAATGATGATCATTGCAGCGGAATGGCAACGATTTGAATGAAAATAAGTGTCTCTTTCCTGTAAATTTTAATTTATCTTACTTTGAAGAATAAAGCAAATTATTTTGTTACGAAAGTCGTTTATTTACACAGTTAACAACTAAAGTTTAACATAAATATTTCAATAAATCCACATTCACTCTCACTCACACAAGCAATCTCGCGGGACTACTGCCGCCTTATTACAAAACGTGATATAAGTTCCGGATTTAAACTCGTTCCAACTCCTTTTAACATTGCATGCTGCAACAGGACGGCATGAGCTTTAGTACTGTTATAACTCAAAACCGCGTTTTGTAATAAGGTGACTAGTGATGCGAAGGTTTCTGTCAACAGTGCGACAAGTTTGTTCTGGCCGATAGACGACATCGACTGGGGGGCGTTGTACTGCAACTTTTATAAAAAAATGTCAAAAATTGTATCACTAATATGACACTTCCTAAGAAATGCATCAGTTCCAATTTTTGCCAACGGCTAAAACAAACTGTCGCGCTATAATTACACGGAGTTATGACACCAAATACATCTGACATTCTTATAAAATGTTGCCTTTGGGTGGTCACATTTACATTGGTCGTAAGTTACCGCATGCGCACGTGTGGAACGAAGATAAGCGGCGAACTTTTGGGATAACGACCGACTTATCGACCAATATAAATACCCCTTTACATTTAATAACTTAAGACGATTCGAGTACTGCCACAATGGTATCGCTTTTAACTCCGTGGTGAATCTTCGCACTCCAATTACAAAATTATCATAATTACGATTAAAACCATCTCCACACACTTATATCACTTCACAATATGCATCTTATACTAACAATGAGCACCAAAGTGTAAAACGTTTATAAAAAGTTATATATATATAGTATCATTGATATTGTATTAGAAAGAGATTCCACTGGAAATATTGCTTAGTGATTGGAGTGGACCACAATCAATACTGCTAGTGCGATATTTACCTCTATTACGGCGCATTTACATTGGTCGTTGGTAACCTTCTGCGAGACGTGAGCATTGCAATGCCACTGATGAAACGGAAGGAACGAGGAGACCCATATTCGGAGTACCGACCGACTTAGCGACCAATGTAAATGTCCCCTAAATATATTATCAATGATAATAAGTCAAACGCGAACAGTGGTATACTAAAGAAATCTACAAAGCCTTACAGCCTCATTGTTAAATAAATTAATTAAAGAATAGGTAATTCATTGTGTTAATCTAATCATTATTTGTATACATGTGTTTATTTCAGTCAAGATCTGTGGTTTCAAATGCGTACGATATGGTAAGGAGGTGTTAGTTAACATAACAATTATACTTTGTTGTGCAATAGAAAACATTTGGAATTTCTTAAAATAAATAGAACTGATTACGATTTAGCCGAAAACGGCTACAATTTAAATAAGGTATACATTATTCGAATCGCAAAGAGTGAACGCATCTTTCCATCTCTTAGAATAATTTTTGAAGGTTACCTAAACGCTGAACCCTTTTTTGTTTTGTTATTTTGAGGATAATGCCCTATAATTTGATCGAGCTTTTTGACGTAATGTGGAATAGTAAGAATAATTTGTTACAATCCCCAGTATTCCTTGGTTTGTAAAGTTAACATTACCTTGGTTTTCATTTGTTCTCCATTACAAAAATTAAAGTCTATCTAGTACAATATATAACTAAGATGAAGTTTAATTACTTTGGCAGTTGAAAGGATTTGGTTTCGCAAACTTATCTAACTAGGAACGTTACGATTCCTTCTTTTGGTTCAGTTGAGGGAAGAAAGCTTCTATGGGCAGGATGGGGTCGTCTGTAGCTATTGTGAAGTAGTTCGGTATCCGCCTGCTGTTCGACGATACGGTCTTGAACATTCCGGGGGTGTTATAGTCTTTGCTCGCCGCGAGAGTCAAATCTGATACTCGTTTGGAGTGTTCAAACAAATGTTCTATGTGGTGATCGTGATGCTTCTTATCAGCTATCTTCATGATGGCGCTCTCTGACCTGGTCCTCTCCGAAGTGATATCGTTCTTGTGATCATAGTGTACAGTCGTCTCCGTCACTGATATGTCTTGCACAGATTCTCCTAACTCGGAATCGCTAAGCTTCTTCCTCAAAGGCCTTTTATTGTGCGGTGTAGTGGGACTCGTGGTCTCAGGAGTCTCCTCCGTGGGCTTTGGCCTACGGACCCCGTTCCTTATTCTAGAAGATATCTTCTGCGTTGTCGGTTCAGGGTTGTCTACTGTCGTTTGCCTCTGCCTTCCAGAATGTCTAATCGAGTGGATCTCCTTCTCTGTTTCTTCGTTCAATTCACCGTTTGCTACCTTATGGCGGGGGTCCTTTGGTGTGAATTTTTTCCTTTCTGTAGTAGTTTCACTTTCTCCGTTATTTTCAGTTGTAGTTTTTCGAAGAGGGAACCTAAGTTTGGGCGTGGACTCTGTGGATCTTTCAGTGGTGCTCGTGGTCGAACTCAATCGGTTTCTGTAATCTTTGACACTGAATCTCGTTCTGTTGTACTTGTTCCTCAATCTAGGCCTTTGAACTTTGCCAATGTTCCCAGATGATGTTGTATCTGAGTTTCTATTGGTGGTCGTTGAGTCCGTTACTTCGGTGTTTCCGAAGAACGCAGTTGTAGTTTCTAATTTAGCTTCTATTGGTTTTACGTCTTTGTGGAAAGCGAATGATTTCGCAGCCTCAGCAGTAGCCTTGAGAGAATCTGTCAGACTAACCGAAACGTCACTGGTTGGCGTATCTTTCTCGTCTTGCTTATGAGTGTAGTCTGGGACATCTACTGGTGCCGTTAGTTTCGGGAACGGACGCGTTGCTATTTTCATTATCGAAGAATCTTTATTGCTGTCGTACTCTCTGGCTGATTGTGTAGTTGTTTCGATTTTATCAGTGACAGTTGTTAATGGACGACGAACGAGCTTCTTCTTGATAATAGTAGGAGCTGTTGGCGAGATTGTTGGTACAGCACTAGTGGTTAAATCTGTTGTGACGCTGGGAGTGGTCAGGTTAGGATTTTGTTTCAATTTTGCTGGTCTGATTCTAGGTTTTACAGTGTGAAACTCTTCAGATGACGTAGTCTGTGGAAGATCTGTTGTAGACGTGTAGTACTTACGTGTGCTGGTGCCATCTTTGTTGATGTTAGCTAGTGGTGGGCGGCGCCTCCTGTTCTTATTCCGCTTCCTGATCTTATCTTTATCTATGGTGGTTGGTTCAGTTGTAGTAGGCCTCTTGAAATGTTGTGTCGGAGGAAGCGTAGGCAATGGCGTCAGCGTTACGTCATCAAGAGTATCTTTATTTAAATTGTAAGTGGAAACTTCTGGCTGAGTAGTAATTCTGGACGATTCCGTTGGTTTTTTCGTTCGTTTCGATGTGGTATAGTCATCATACGCAGGTGTTGATACCTTGTAGTAGTAATCCTTCAGTTTGTGCTTGCCGATCGGTTCGAAGTCGTCGCCAAGAGGCCGCCTACTTTGGGATTCGACTTCGCTGTCGTAGCCCAAAGAGTTTTCATAGCCTTTCTCGGCTTCGGTCACAATGGCGTATTCTTCGGGTAGATCGGCAACTGGTGTCGTGGTGTGCTTGCTGAACCCTGTGTCGGGGTACAATTGTTTGGTGACCGTTTCTTCGGTCGTCTTCGGATTACTGTCGTAAGATGGGTGGTTCCAACCCCCGATGGACTGTGTGATGACATCTTCAGCATCGGTAGTTTCAATCACTTCGTAAGTAGGCCTGCTTTTTGGTGGAGTTGCGAACTGGTGTGTTGCCTGGTTGACGCCGGCTGCGATGCTGTCGTGGTGGATCTTTTGTTTCTTCTTGTGATTATAGCTCTGGTTCGGCTGGTCGTAGTAGTTTTGTACTTGAGCGGTTTGTTGGGGTGGGAAGCTGTAGTCGAATTGATTGCTAGCGAGCGTCGTGGCCTGTATGGGGTTGTAGGTAGTTACAGCGAGTTTGTTGTAGTTGTTCTGGTAGTGTTTAATGAAGGGGTCTTGTGGGCTTGCCTTGAACGAGCCCTTGTTTGCATTGGGGTCGATCTTTACGGGGCTAGCAAGTTTTGAAGCTTGTGTTGGAACGGTCTTGTAATCTGAAAATGTGGATCCGAATGGAATGTGATTAGCCGTGGTCTGCAGCTTAGGGGTGGTGGTAGCAAAGATGGTGGGCGTGGTTTTGAAGGTCGGCGTGTAGCTGAACGAGTTGAAGATGGTCTGTTTGGTGGGTTGAGGTGCTAAATACGTGGTTTTGCTGGGGAACACTGGTTCTCTTCCTTTGACTGCCTGTAAGCCAAACGAGCCAAATGTACCTGGAAAACAAAGATTTATGTGAATTATTCTTCCAATACATTTATGATATTTCCTGGACTTATGTTTTAATGTGCTTAGTTTATTGCCTCGAAAAATTACGTCGCTAATATCTTAGGGAAATGACAAAGATACCGTAGACCCATGCGATGATTAAAACTAACTCACGCGAACACTGTTACTGACGTCAGCGAAGCATAAGATTGAGTCGAGGTCCAAGCCATATTTTTTTTAGTATAGAGATCACAACCCTCAGTAGAAAGAAGGAATATAAAAGGAGGAGTTTCATTACATTGAGTGCTACTTGTGTCAGTGATTTGCAAGCCAATATGTTAAGTCAGTTACCTATAATGCTCGGTGGAAAAACAGCGTCCTGGTAGGTGTAGTGTGAGTATGGGTTGACTTGAAGAGGAGCCTTCTGTGTGCCCAGCGCCTGTTGCTGCTGCGCCGTCTTAACTGTCTGTTGCTGCGCCGTCTTCACGGACTGCTGCTGCGAGTTCTTCACCTGGTGCGGGCTGACCTGCTGCGGAGCTGTCTCGCTGTCCGGCAGCTTGAACACTTCCTGGCTTAAACGTCTCTATACCCGAATACCCGTGCTTGTTATCAGGCCTCGCGTAATCCTTCAACTGGCTTTGCAAACTCGACTGGTTTACTCGTCTGGTACTGCCCGAATTGTAATGGTTGGACGTTGCCCAACTGCTGGAAAACGGAGTTCTGTAAAGAGCCCTTGATTTTGCCTGAATATTTGAAGACCGGGCGGGCTTGGTAGGGGTTCTGAGGGTTTCTTATCAAGACGCTCTCGACGGGGTAGTTCTGCACGTATTTGTAGGATAGGTTGTTGTAGAAGGGGTTGTGGTAGGAGTTGATGGGGTGATTGGCGGGGGGCGCGGGTTGGGCGGTGTTGACGGTGCGCAGGGTGGTGGGGCGGTAGGACTGCGCGATGGAGGTGATCTTGGAGGCGTCGCGGGCGACGAGCGGGCGCGACGAGGACTGGTATAGATCCAACGGGATTGGAAGCTTGTACGCGGGGGAGTGGAGCGGCGCGGTGCCGTACGACCCCGCGTACACGAGGCCCCCTGAACCAATCACAGGTCGCCATCCGCCTTTTGAAACTGGTATTGTCTGGAATAGGAGAAATAATATTTATGAGATTTTATTTGATTTAGTTGTGCACTTGTAACATATAGAACAAATCTGGTTTACCCGATGGTAAGAATGTGACGTCACATATTCTCTAAAAGATAATCTCTGTAAGAATTTTACACTGTGAAAGGCGTAAAATTGTGCTAATCTTTAAAACGTCAAAATATCAGATCCGTTGACCATATTTAAGGGACAATTGACAATGTACCGGATCGGGAATTGAAATGCAACTTTTTTATTTAGAATGGACAACATTTCAAAATTGCTAAGCTCTGAAACAAAAAATACCAATTCTTTGTTTACTTTTCCGCTGCTCGAATATATATTTATTCATTTTTTATATTGCTTATTTACTGAGAAAAAAATTAAAAACTAAAAAACGTAAGATGACGTCATCGGACGGCAGAGTGTAAAATATTTCTTTGCTTAGCACATTATAGTTTTCATCATCATCATCAGCAACCCACACTCGTCCACTGCTGGACATAGGTCTCCCCTAATGCACGCCACTTCTCCAGATTTTCGGCCACTCTCATCCAGCCCACACCAGCCAGCCTTCGAATGTCATCATCCCATCTTGTCGCAGGGCGTCCTACACTACGCTTACCGAGTCGCGGTCTCCACTCAAGGACTTTACGGCCCCAACGGCTATCAGTTCTGCGGCTAATATGACCAGCCCACTGCCACTTCAGTTTGCTAATTCGGTGGGCTATGTCGGTGACTCTGGTTCTCTGTCGGATTACATCATTTCTGATGCGGTCCTTCAGAGATACTCCGAGCATAGCCCTTTCCATAGCTCTTTGAGCGACTTTGAACCGGTGGACTAGTCCAGCCGTGAGTGTCCACGTCTCGGCACCGTAAGTCATGACCGGAAGGACGCACTGGTCGAAGACTTTCGACTTAAGACTTTGAGGGATGGGTGACGAGAAGACTTGACGAAGTTTACCAAATGCTGAAAGCTGAGAAGACTTGACGAAGTTTACCAAATTATAGTTTTAAATTTACGTAATGCCAAACTCATGACATGTAACTGTCAAAAAAAAAGACAACTTGTCAACGTGGAATGTATGAATGACGTTGACAATGTTGACACTAGTATTATTTACCTTTGACAGTAGTACCTTTTTTTTATTAAAACAATGATAAGCAAAGGAATATCGCTGTATTCAGCCGTCCGATGACGTCATTTGGCGCTTACGTCTATTTAGAATAAAAAGAATTTCAATAATTATTTAATGCATGAAAATGGACAAATTTTGAAAAAAGAAAAAATATGGGTCTGTTCATTTTGTCTACTTTCATATAAAAAAACAATATGGACATGTTAAAAATTTGAAATGTTGTCCATTGGTTTGTGTTGGTTTAACTGCAGCAATATTTGCTGACGGTTAAGGTCCCAGAAAAGAATGTTCTCCTTTCTAAAGGCCGGCCGTGCATCAGCGACCTCTCTGATGTTCATGAGCGGCGGTGATACTTGCCATCAGGTGACCCGCTTGCTCGTCTGTGGCCTTAAGCATAAAAAAAAACTTACTGCCTGGGTGGGCATGGAGCGGCGGTGGTGTCGCGCCGCGCTGGTACTCAGCAGCAGCAGCTGCAGACTCGCAGCCACCAGCCATACTCGTGCCCCTGGAGATAACGAGAAACATCCATATTAGTTATACCGTGTTTTCATTATCAATTTAACCGTGGGAGAGCCACGTTTCGGCATGAATGGGCCGGCTCGACCGGAGTGATACCACGGCCTCACAGAAAACCGGCGTTAAGCAGCCCTGTGCTGTGTTTCGCTGCGTGAGTGAGGGTGTAGTATCAGCCTATAAACTGTCCCACTGCAGGGCAAAGGCCTCCATCAAAAGAAATCAAGTTATCGCTACTATGATGGGATTAGGCTTAATCACCACGCTTGCCAAATGCGGATTGGTGATCACAAACCCGAGCTATGTTTGGAAAATTTGAAACATACTTTTCGCTCGACCCATCCCATCAATCATTTTCAATCGAACCCAGGACCCCGAGATCACGGCCCGGTACTTAACCCACTAGACCACCAGGGCGTTGAGTGAGGGTACCGGAGGCCAATCCGGGGAAAGGGGCAATGGAGTCGCTGGTGTCTATGGGCGGCGTCTCGCTTACCATTAGGCGATCCGTCTGCTCGTCTGCCACCTATAATATAAAACAAAAAGTTATACATAGCTACTCGTAATAGGTCTCTTTGGCTGAAGCATCGATCAACAAGGAAATGTGCGTAATGCTGTCTTCTTAGAAAATACTGCCTTTTTTTGGGCGTGGGAGGGCCATTCTTTGGCATAAATGGACCGTCTCATCCGGAGTGATACCACGGCATCACAGAATACCGGCATGTAGCAGCTCATACGCGGTACCAAGCAAGGGGGTTCCGAAACCCCAAACCTACCTCCCCATCATCCCGGAAAGGGGAGTTAAAAGGCTGGCAGCGCACTGTGACTAGTGGTGTTACGGGTTTACTTAGGCGGCGGAGATTGCTTACCGTCAGGTGATTCCGTAGCTCGTAGCTTCTGAAGCTGAAGCATCGATGTAATGTAATATTAATAATAATAATTCTCACAACATCTCATACGTTGACCTGATTCCGTACTAAGTAGCTTAAGCACTTGTGTTACAGATATCAGACAACAGAGGAACACAAATATATACTTAAATACATATATTACACCTAGATACCGAACAAATACAAGTGTTCATCGCACGAATGTTTGTCCATGGTGGGGATCGAACCCACGACCTTTGGCGTAAGAGGCAGGGTCACTACCAATTGCGCCATCCGGTCAGTCAATTGTGCTATTAAAATTTCAGTAGGGATAGTCGGCTGACATCGATTTAAATTAAAATTTATTTCTGAAACAATTATGTTACTTATGTTCTGAAATTAGCACATTTCGTCGCTAATCTAGCTAACTGACGTAACTGACTTTAGTAGGGCAAGCTATTTACAGTTTAAAGTTACCTATGATTGATAAAGATTAAGGTAAAAGATAAAAAAATCTTTATTCAATTTAGGTCCACACAGAACACTTATGAATGTCAAAATAGGTTATAATACATAATATCTACCGCTGGTTCGGAATGTCGATTTCTACTGAGAAGACACCAGCAAGAAACTAAATAGTTACTCTTTTCAAATATTAATGATGTTACAGAGTTTCAATCGAGAAAAAAAAATACAATTATGAAAGTCAATAGACTACTATGAATAACAACTCAAAATATTAATCAATTAACTTGACCAAGAATCCTTATCATTTAAATAGTCTTGTACACTATAGTAACCCTTCTTCATTAGGCAGGTTTTAATATGAGACTTAAACTTATCCAGTGATAGGTTAATGACATTTTGTGGTAGCTGATTAAATATCTTAATACTTAAGCCAACAAACGAATTACCGATTTTATGAAGTCTGAGGAATTGAGGGAATGAAGTCGGTTAAGTCCAAAATGTCAAATACGTCAGTCATTCTGATTAGCGACGATTTGTATTACAATTAAGCGGTGGTTTTAATGACGCCGAGTGTAGTTTATTTTAATCTAGATCTTTTTTGGCAGTTGCTTTGATAATGTGTACTATCAGACCTAGAAAAACAGCTATTCTTCACCTAATTGCCAATTAGCCTTAAATAGTGACACGAATAAAATCGCACGTGATAAATAGTCTTAACTGAAAAAATGTTGTGTTGAGATAAAACGTCTTAAAGTTGCGTTTAAGGTGACGGGTAGGGCACACTAGCGACGCCAATCGATTTTAATTTGTAGCTACTAAACGGGCTCTATTTTAAACAATTTCGGGGTTACAATTTCTCGGCAAACACTTATACTATTTATTAAATAACCATGCAAAAATGTTGGGTCCGTTTTTGTACGCGAAAAATTGATTCACGCCAAAAGTGGCCGCTTTTGGCGGTAATTCACATTTCGAGTACAAAAGCAGACCCAAAAGTTAAGTATAAGTATTTAATAAATAGTATAAGTAGTTTGCCGAGAGGTTGTAACCCCGAAATTGTTTAAAATAGATCCGGCTTAGTAGCTAAAAATTTAAATCGATTGGCGTCGCTAGTGTGCCCTACCCGTCACCTTAATACGGTTTAAACTCTCAAAACAACATTTTTTTAAATTTAACAATGCAAAGTTGATTGTCATGTGCAAAAATGTCCTATCCTGTAATTTTGATAAGTAGCCTCTGTTATTTCGAATAATCAACACATTATCCTATCAACTTTCCCAATTTTATGCCATCAAATTTTCAACTCGATGTCCGTTAACAGTGTCACACTTTCCACGTCTCCGATTATTACTAGGGGCCTTAAAGGAAACCGTCCCGTTACGAACGAAAATATACCTGTCGCATTCGCATCCGTAGCACACCTTAAGGTGTTAGCAGAATGAAAGAGACAGCGTCATTGCTAATTCTAAGTGCTAGATGAAGCAATTTTGATAAGGTCATGTCCTGCGAAAACCGGACAGCTTTGTGGGAAACAAATGCCTGGCCATCCCGGCCCGGCAGAAGGGTTAGACCTAAAAAGTTGTGGTTTGACATCGTAAAGGATGATATACGTGTTAATGAATTGACCAATAGCGATGCACAAGACCGCGCGAAGTTTAAAAGAGGACCCAGAGCTCCGAAGCGAAAGATGAAGAAAGCTAAGATGATGATGAGAAGAAGCAATTTCGCTAGTATTTATAGGCTTAACGTGCTTTCCAAGGCACGGGCGTACAAGACCGCCAACTTCCAGACTCTAACACTGAGATTTTTTTTTATGATATAGGTGGCAGACGAGCCGACGGAATACCTGATGGTAAGCGATTAACAGAAAAATTCAGGTATAAATTTTGGCTCGACCCGGGGTTGGAACCAGAGAGCCTAATTTCAAGCAGACGTTACGACCGAATCGGAGTATCCCTCTCTTTCACACGCGCTGTAGGTCTCCTCTGTTTGGACGCGACAGGTATATTCTCGTTCGTTACGAGACGACTTTAAATTAAGCCACTAGGGACCCCAAGCGCAGCCGTCACTCTTAAAGTGCGAGGCACCACCCGCTGCGCCAACGAGGCAGTCAGATGATAATAGCAGTATTGTCAGCCGAGCGTTCAGTGGCGTAGGTGTACTAACGAAGCGTCAAACAAAATAGACGCACGCACCGCGCGTGTGAAAGAGATAGGAGCAAAGATAGTTGTGAATTCCGTTTCGTTGTAACCCCTCTGGTTGTGGACAAAAAGTCTTTACAAAACTTACAATTGAGTAAATTATCCGTCATTATGGGGTCACTTAATTCTTTAGAAAGCAATAAAGGCTTTGCGGTAAGTTGGTCGGCCGATAGAAGCTAAATGATAGATTTTGTACGTTAGTGAAAAGGTTGTATTTGTAATAAAAATTTGTAATATTACAAATCAAACGCTTCTTTTTTTTAAGTATTAAGTGGCAGACAAGTAGACGGATTACCTTATGGTAAACGATTGCTATAGCGCATGGACATTCGCAACACCAGTTGAGTCACAACCAACCTTTAAAAGCCTTCAGTGCCCTCACTCAGCGAAACACAGCCCCTAAATATTGCGATTATTCCAGACTAATTTCCATGGCTGATGAAATATCTTCCAAATCAGAATTTGGCTAAAAATGTAAACCTTTTATGCAGGCACTATTTTATGATTGAAAATGAATAAATCTGCCATTACATCTGTATACTTAGTTGGCCGTGTGGTCCCCGGCAGAGTAGAATAGGCCACCCTCACTCTTACCGAGGTGTCGTAAAAGGCGACTAAGGTAAAGCTGCTGGCATGATCATCAGCATCCAGAGAAGGAAAACTCTGCATTTATATGAAAACCCTCGCCAACCCGTCTGCCAAGCGTGGTGAGTATGGCAATTACCCCTCATGTGATTGAGGGAGGCCGAGCCCCAGCAGTGGGGACTTAAATGGGCTGATGATGATGATGAAGACTTAGTTAACATTTTCTTCAAGAAAAACATAACGGAACATCTTCCGTTAATACGTTGTTGTTTCATACCTACTTATTTTTTTGTTTTTAAGCAATAAAGAATATCTTTCTGTCTATCTTTCCCGATTTGTATCGTAACACAAATATCGAAGTTCCGATATCGGAAGCGTTTCCGATCAAAGCGTGGGAACTCTACCAGTCGGTCGGCCTCAGCCGGTTCTGCTCTACATGCGCCGGCGCAACCTGCTCTCTACGCGGAAAGGGAGAGCCCTTTCTTTACTTTCCTTGTGATTCTATTAATTGAAATTTAATATTTAAGTATATTTATATGAACGTCATAAAAGGGGATAAAATTCTGTATTAATTCCTAAACATTATTTACTTTATAGCTATATCTGAATGTTTATAATATAAAAGGACACAGGGTTCATTCGTACAATAGGGCTACCACAAACTCTTAAATCTAAGTAGGACTGTCTTTCGAAATTGTTATCACGCTTGTGTAAACTACGACTCCTACAAATCGCGAACTGAGGATAGTCCCGAAACAAAATTCGTACCAGCACCTTTCAACATTGCGTGTTAGAACGGGATGACATGAGTTTTAGTACGGTAATAACTTTAGATCGTGATTTATAATAAAATGACAATGGTTTAAATTTTAAGCGCATTTCTCAATTTTCAGCTAATGAATGGACAACATTTCAAAATTGCTAAGCTATAAAACAAAAAATACCAATTCTTTATTTACTTTTCCGCTACTCGAATATATATTTATTTATTTTTTATATTGCTTATTTACTGAGAAAAAAATTAAAAACTAAAAAACGTAAGACGTCATCGGACGGCAGAATGTAAAATATTTCTTTGCTTAGCACATTTTATAGTTTTAAATTTACGAAATGCCAAACTTATGACATGCAACTGTTAAAAAAAAGACAACTTGTCAACGTTGAATGAATGAGTGACGTTGACAATGTTGACACTAGTATTATTTTCCTTTGACAGAAGTACCTTTTTTTATTAAAACAATGATAAGCAAAGGAATATCGCTGTATTCAGCCGTCCGATGACGTCATTTGGCGCTTACGTCTATTTAGAACATAAAGAATTTCAATAATTATTTTATACATGAAAATGGCCAAATTTTGAAATTGGTTTGTTCATTTTATGACTATTTTCATATAAAAAAACAATATGAACATGTTAAAAATATAAAATGTTGTCCATTGGGTTCTAAGATGGGACCAACTAAGAATGTAAAAAAAAATGAAAATCAAAGGGGTACCTCGTGACATCAAATTACAAAAGAGGATATGTTTTGCAAATGTGACTTTTGTTTTGATAAGGACGCGGGAGGGATCTAACTAAAATCTTAAGACGATATTTACTAACTAACTAGGTGGGCGTCCATGGGCGGCGGAATTGCTTACCATCAGGTGATCCGTCTGCTCGTCTGCCACCTCTCATTAAAAAAAAAAAGGTAGGTGCTGCGACCCAAAGTGAGCCGTGGCCTCCGATTATTAAGAGTCTCCATATATCGCCTCCGATTATTAAGAGTACGAGTAGGTCCTACGCAACCTCGTGCCAGTCATGATGGATTACTATTGAAATCATTTGTGACGAGTTCTTGACCAAAAATGATAGGATCAGGAATAAGATACGATAGTAGCATGAGTTTAGCCTCATAATCATGCATTGGTCATTGTTACCGAGCGTTGTCCAGATTAGCATTACAATTGCGAAGTCAAATTCTACGCACTAGAATTTGCATGTAGAAAGTGACTTAACACGATTTAATAAATAAATCTAAGTAAAACGCGTTACGTGACTGCGAGTCGGTGTGAAGCATTTTCCAGTAGACGTTTCAACGTTTTAGCGACACGTGCAAAAGTTTAATAATGTTTGGCACGTTATGTTCTACGACTATGCCACGGCAAGTTAATGGAAAAAACCCAAAATATGTTGGAAAAAATTGTTTAAAATATTTTAATATAATGTTTTCTTTATCATCATCATAATATTTGACGACCCGTTTGGAACAGTGGTAGTAAACGCTGCCTTTGGTCCAAGGGTTGCGGGTTCGATCCAGGCAGAGTACAAACATTTGTGTGTACTTATGAACATATCTGATTGTATTGGTCTGGAAGTTGTTGAATCTGATATCCGTAACACAGGTGCTTGAGCTACCTATCTCGGAGTCAGATCAATGTATGTGATGTTTTGAAATATTATTATTATTTTTTAGCTAAGAGACGCTCATTGCTGGACCATAAGCATCCTTAGGATGTCTAAACTAAACGTTCCTGAGTTTGAGGGCCTAAAATGACCTAATAATTATCACTGTCCATCCTTTTCACACGCGCTGTGCGTCTTTTTGTTTGGGAGCGACAGTTATTATAAACTTTTCTTTTTTAGGGTTCCGTGTACCCAAAGACCCTATTACTATGACTTCGCTGGCTCACCGTCCGTTCGTCTGTCCTTTTGACTGTTACCAGGAGCCGCGATATCTAAACAATAAAAATAAAATAGATATTTATTTCACCCAATGGCTGACGGACGATGACAAAGAGGCAGACCTAAGAAGAGATAGAATGATGCTCTCAAGAATTTTGCACCTAATTGTCATCAAATGACAGTAAAAAGGGATAAATGGAGGAACTCCGGAGAGGTTTTCGCTCAGCAGTGAGACAATTTGGGCTAAGTAAATGTATTTATTTATGGAAGGCGCGGGCGTGGGCGTGCGTCGCCGGTGCAGTTAAAACGGGTGCGCTAAGGGTGTCGGAAAGGTGAGGCACGGTAGAACACAGTGGCATGTTTTTGGGGCAGTTTTATATTAGACTTAACATAAAGATTGTTCTTTATTTCCTATATTAAAAATTACTCTGTGCTGCTAACTACGTGCATGGCGCAGGCAAGGAAGCGGCGGAGCGCCGGCGTCCGCGCTTCGACCGCACCCCGCCTCGTCGTCATCCGTACGTCGCCCGTTCTCACCGCTAATATACATTTTGTATGAGATACATTGAAACGGCGCCACGCCCGCGCCGTGCCTGTGCCTCACCTCCGCCCGATGCTTCTTGTATTTGTCCTGGGGCGAAGGCTCCCAAGCAAAAACCTAAATATTTTGTCTATTGGGTACGGAACCCTTCATGCGTAAGTCCGACTCGTACTTGACCGGTTATTCAAATATAGAAATACATATTTTGTATAACTGCCTTGATTGTCTATTTTGCCCAAGGGACAATCGAGTGGACAAGTGGAAAAGCGTAGAAAGGCCGCGTAATTGCGCGCATACGCAACGCATGGCGTCGGCGCGCGCGTCACTTTCTACCGCGCGCTGGGACGTGCTTTTCACGCGTCTGCGTACGCGCAGGGTTTCCGATAGGAAGTTGAGGTAGTGCACCTGTACGTGCTCTATGGCTAGGGGCCCTATTGGAGAGTGGTTAAGACGAGTGAATACGTTACTGAGCGTCCTGATAGGTCGTACACCATAAATGGACTGCATTACTTTAAGCATGGACTAATTATATAATAGTCCATGTTTCAAGTAAGGATAAAACGGCGAGGGCGATTAGCGGTACGGTCCAGTTTCTGACCCCAGGGGTTGGTAGGGCTAGAATCCCCCACACCACTGTGTTTCCTACTTATAACAAAGTGTACGCCATGATGGTTTCCTTTAGGGAAAAAAGGTCCAGCGGGGCGACGTGGAGGTTAAAACGGACAACCAGTCGTTGACCCATTTTGAAACTTTTCAATTGTACAGTTCTATGCTATTTTGCACGGAGAGACAGGAATTATCATTAGATAGTCATCCCAAACATTACCCTGTTCCCAACATGTACAGAAAAAAATGTTTTCTTCTCATTCGTAAGTCTCGTTCGTCGCCAAGGAGTGAATCGTCCTTTCTGCGTCTGTTTTCCGCATTGAACTCTACCTCATCATTATCATCAGCCTGTATTTTGATCCCACCGCAGGGTATAGGCCTCCTCCTGTGCTCGCCACTCGCAACGGCCCTTTTTTTTGGTAACGCAGAGAGAATGCCGCCGGCTCAGAAGGAACCGACGTCGGCGCCGCCTTATGCACACCTGGCAGCTGGGAGTCGGCCGGGTAGTGTGGGGCTCTCTCCTGAGGTGCTCCTAGGGGCATACCCACTAAACTCTCTGCGACAGTTTCCATCCCTCGTCCGGTAGAAACTCTCAGAGCGGGAACGCGGGCTATAGGACGAACCTTTTTAAAAATTCGCAACGGTCCTGTGCCAGCCTCGTCCAGGTCTTACCCACCGCCCTGTCTATGGCGTCAGTCCATCTGGTTAATGGTTAATGGCCAAGGCAAGGAAAAATACCTTTTCCCTTGCCTTGGCCACCAGTGTGTCATGGATTGGCTCTATCTACCGTCACCTCGACGAGCCAGATGCCCTGCCCACTGCTATTTGAGTGACATCACATTCCCAATATCCACGACCTGAGTTCGTAGTCTTATCTCTGTATTGTCCTTCCTCTACCTACTGCCTCCAATTTTTTAAAGATAGTGTAAAAATGCTGCTTCTGGGTAAAATCTCAACTCTAGAATTAAGTGTAAAGCCATGGCCAGCAGTGTGATTTTGGCGGCTAAATAATAATAGTTACTGGTAGGTAGGTAGTGACTGGTAGGGCACACTAGCGACGCTAATCGATTTTAATTTTTAGCTACTAAACGGGATCTATTTTAAACAATTTCAGGATTACAATCTCTCGGCAAACACTTATACTATTTATTAAATAACCATGCACAAATGTTGGGTCCGTTTATGTAAGCTAAAAATTGATTCACGCCAAGAGTGGCCGCTTGGCGGTGGCGGTAAATCAAATTTCGGGTAGAAAAGCAGACCCAAAAGTTAAGTATAAGTATTTAATAAATAGTATAAGTGTCTGCTCTCGGCAAACATTGTAATTGTAAATTGTAACCCCGAAAGTGTTAAAATAGATCTGGTTTAGTAGCTAAAAATTAAAATCGATTGGCATCGCTAGGGTGCCCTACCCGTCACCTTAATACATTTTACGGGTGTATGGCAGCCCTACTCTACCGGACGGCGGACAGTATAGTTCTCATAAATAATTATATGAGTCATGTACCTACGATGTCAGTCACGTTTAGAGTTTGTGTATCACGTAGTGCCTCGCACTTGCCTTGTCATTGCTGTGGTGTTGGGAAATACTGACCACACACAACGACCCGCCTGACGTAGGTACCTTTTGCTATAGCGAAGCGAAATTTTGTTGGTAGTTTTTCGTAAGGTATGCTAGACGCGATAAACGGAGCAAGCGAGTCATTTGATGGTAATTAACAGGACGGAGATCAGAGAGGTCGGTAATGCGATGCCAGCCTTTCTATAGATAGGTATGACTGCCTTGTTAGCGCAGCTCTTTATAGCGACGGCTGCGCTTCGGGGTCCCGGGTTCGATCCCCGGGTCGGGCCAAAATATGGCCCTGAGTTTTTCTGTTATGAAATTCTCAGTGTCAGCCCGTAGTATGGAAGTGGGCGGTCTAGTACCCCCGTGCCTCGGAAAGCACGTCAAACCGTTGGACCTGCGCCCGATCCCTCTCCGGTCGTGTCCCATCGGAATATGAGAGCAAAGGAATAGCACTTGAGCACTATAATATATAAAATTACAAGACGATGGCTGGAGGATACGCACAAATGTCGAAATAGAGAAGATTGTAAACACGCCTAACATCATCGGCGAGACCAAGGCGCATCGTCTTCGCTGGCTTGGTCACCTCGAGAGACTGGACGAGCATCGTCTCGTGAAGAAAGCATACCAGAGCCGACCGATGGCCAGACGCCCGGTAGGCCGGCCTAGGTATCGCTGGAAGGACGTCGTCGAGAATGATCTGCGAGAACTTCAGGCCGGTGACTGGCGACAAGAAGTGTAGGATCGATCAAAGTGGCGTTCTCTTGTTTCGGAGGCCAAGACTCGCTTCGGGTCGCTGAGCCAGTGGAGTAAGTAAGCAAGTACTAAAATATATCCTGCGTAAGTGGCTGATCGTTGAGATTGGCTTCCTTAGCCGAAGTCAGTTGGAGGATATTATTATAGAAAGGACTCCTGAATTCCTAAGGCATACTGCTGCAGTCGAACCATAATTAGTGAGGTAAGTTTAATTAGTAAGTTTAGTTTAATTTCTCCTACTGCGTCTTATAAAAGTAAAATAAAACGACCACGACTTGATATCGCTCTGTGCCTAAGGTTTTTATGTCATACACGTTCTATGTATCTGTAGACTGCCTCGGTGGCGCAGTGGTGAGTGGGTCGCACTTTAAAGCGACGGCTGCGCAATAGGTCCCGAATTCGATCCCTGGGTCGGATCAAACATTTGTTCCTAAATTTTCGGCAAGAAATTCTTCTGTCTGGAAGTTGGCGGTCTTGTACCCCCGTGCCTCGGAATCTACTGAGCTACCATCGCTACCAAATGCACTATGGGCCTATTTGAAATAAATCTATCGCTCTCATTTATAGATGCTCTTACCATGAAGACAGTTCCGTTCGACACGCTATGAAGACACCCGACTTGTTACAAAGACATTAGGTTGTTAGGATATAAGTACCTACTTCTATTTGTGCTTTGCTATTGTTGATCTAGGAAGTAAGCCATTGTGTATGTGCGGGTGCGCAGAACGGAGTGCGCTCAGATACTACAGGAAATCATTTAATAGAACACCAACCCCAATAGGTGATTTTAAAACAAGATATCAACTATAATAATGGCTTTGGACCACGATATTTCTACAGATGTATTCGTGCGCCAATCTCTTTCCAAATGGACTCTGCGTGGTTAGATCATGATCCAGCATTTGGCAAGGCCGGTGATCCACTCAAAAATTTTACTAAAATTATAAGCGCCGAAGTCTAAATGATAATGAAAAAAAAAATCTCTTTTTATTGTAATTGTAATTATTTATAATAAAGTGACTTATCATAATAGGGCTTGGAGCCCTCTTTTAAGCTATTGAACTTGTGTCAGGTGGCTCCATTTATTCCTAATATCTTTGCTTATTCTCTACATGAGTTTGTGAGAATGTACCTTTGTAAGGATGTTTGTTGCTCCTCCACGCAAAAACTACTGAATGGATTTTTTTGTTAATTCACAATGATATAGCTTACATATCACAATAGCACATAAGTTACAGTTCATACGCGGGTGATGCCGCGAGACGCAGATAGTTTTTTTTTTCATTTATTTTAACATATTACAATAACAGTATTTAAATTAAGAGTGTCATAAAAACCTTGCTGGTTTGTCCTTGACACGGTTACACATGAGTGTCGCTTATTTAACTAAATAAAAATAATAAAGTATAACATAACTTATTTCTAATACATTGTTATCTAGAGTTATAATTTATAATAGTAAGTCGTTAATCGCATAAATATTATTCACTGCAATAGGGTTGTTGCATACAAAAGACATCAACGCGTCACTTACAAATCGCTCACTCAGTTTCTGACATTTTCCTTCGATTCTGGTTTGAGAAAAACGTCGGGAAGATAAAACATCAAACTACTACCTGTGCGGATAAAAAATGGGATCAGAAATGGCGGCGCATCTATTCACTTCTCGCTCGCACACTATTTGCGTCTATACTCGCACTCGTGGGGTGCCATTTCTGATCCCATTCTTTATCCGCCGCCATTTCTGATCCCATTCTTTATCCGCACAGGTTGTATATCCACTGCTGTGACTCCGGTCTATTCCCGCGTAGAAGGTTGATGCCGTTTGGACAATTCTGCACTGGTGTGTTAGCTACAACTACTAAATCACGCACTCTGCGATTAGATGATCTTACTATTTACTTATTTTATCAACATCATTCCAGCCAATACATGCCTCCCCCAATGTTCTCTACACAGATCGGTCCTGTGCCGCCCGCATACAAATTTATATAGATGTTATTATATCTATTTTGGTGGACATATTTTGTGGTACCGTTAATAAAATTGTAATAATACCTATTAAAACAGTGCTTAAGCCACATATTCTTGAATCAAGTCGATTCTCTTGATGTAGTTTGTAGAGTCAGATGAACCATAAGACAATTTGGCACCTTCAAGGCATAAAAAGTAAATTAAATTCAATATACAATTTAAAATTCAAATGATACATTTACCCGCGATAAATAACGTAGCCCAGTAAACAGTTTAGCACCATTCGCAGCGCGGCGCAGGCGCATGATCAGCGGCTATTAGTCAAACTGCAAAAAGTTTCCATTCAGCTCCGTGGAGGAGTAACGGTCAATGATTTCCATTTTACTGTTGTTAATTAGCGATAAATGTTCTTGGGGTTGAGTCTTCAAGCAACCGCTCTCTGGCAATGACATTTTTCTAACTTCTCCTTTTGTTTTGAATTAAAATTTTTGTATTAAAATGGTATGTAGTATAAAAAAAATTAAAAAAGAAAAAAAAATGTTTATTCGGTTCATAATGTTACAGGGTGAAATAAAAACTATTGTGACGTTCTCAGACTGATAACTGTGTTGCAGTGAGAGCAACCCACCTCATTTCTTAAGATCAACATTTATGCTTAACTAATAATTAGTATGTTGCGGTATCTTTGAGCATCACGGGTCTTTTTCGTGTTGCTTTAATGTGCCTACTTTAATTTAAGCTTTGCAATCTATAAAATTATTAATTTACCCGAAACACTCCCAATGCAGGACAAACGCCTCTCTCAAGATTATCTTAAATTATCAATCCTGCATCCAAGGGTTTAGATCCTTGGAGATCCCAGGAATCTCTTGGATGGAGGAGAAGATTCTGGTTCCACTCGTTCAAATAAGTTCATGTTGTATACGGACAAAAATTGACTTCTCTATCGGCTAAAGATTTCCCTGAACACGTGATTTAGACTTATTTAATTTAGATAAACCTCGACTCGTCCATTCTTTATATACATATTATCTGATAAATCTACTGCTAAATAAACGCTCTTATAAACCGATGTCATTGTACCTAATACAGCTGAAGCATGTCGTGCACCAACAGCTAATCTGAATTGTCAATTAAAAAATATTTGAGAGGCATTTGTTCGGCGACGTTCGATCGCTATACACTCGCCATTCGCCATTAGCGACGACAATTACCGCCAGAATCTGTTAATTATAGCTTGTGGTCGTATTTCAGAGGGTTAGCTGCGACCACCACGTAACGCGTGGTCACGGCTGGCCTCCGCTGACGACCGTACCACGTTTCACTCCAGATATTCGCTTCGAGAAAACATCAACCGCCACATTTTTATGCTCTCATCTCGCTTGAGAAACTACACACGATGCTAGTTCCACAAGTAAAATTGCATTCTGCACACTTGAAAATAAAAGTGCTTTTCCTATGTGTACCGGCTCGGTAACAACACCCACGTAGTCTAGGTTTCGAACACGAGACTCCTGATTAAATGTAAATATAATTGATTGTTGGTTCGTTCTGCATAGTCTAACGGTAGGCATAGTGTAGATCGCGCATTTGCTGTAAAGCAAACTGTAATTTCTATGAGAATTTGCTGTAAAAAGTGTAATGTTACACTGTACCTTTCCGACTTTTTGTATTGACAAGAATTTGTACTTCAATACTTAAGCAAACATTTTATGAAGATTTCATTGTAACTTTATCGTGATGCTAAAATTCAAGTAACTTCTACATTTTGAAGTGAATTTCCTGTAAATTAAGTTGATTTCTGTTCACATAATTACAGGAACTTTAAATACATCCAAATTGCGTGAAATTGCTTTATATTGATCAGCATTTTTAAGTTTTCTATTTTTCCAGTATGATGTCGTGTCTCAGCACAATCACATATTTAAGTTAATGTTTCTTTAGCTAAACAAGGAGAAACTGTACCGAAATTTTACATTTGCATAAAAAAACAATAAGTTCTTTAATGTAATATTAATTAATATTGTTAATGTAACTTAGTAAGCCTTTGGTATCTCTTCAGCTAAGTTAATAATCTATATAGGTACTGTTCTAAAACCATATCGCCATTATTGTTTTATCAACATAGATATAACATACATTTACATATGAGATGAAACTCGGTTGGTGCATGCACTGTTTATGGGACCAGTGACCATTGATAGTGTATGCGACCTGCGCAGTTGTCATCTGATGCGACCGAGCGGGTGAGCAGGTTGCGGATAGCTCGCCCTCCCCCACTCCCACCTCTTTTCATGAGGACGGGAGAGGGTGTCACGTTGACCCCGGACAATAGATGGCTGCTCCAAAACCCAATCCCAGGCTAGGAGCATTCCCGTTAACCTCAATCCCATGCTCCCCTCCCCATCCCTCCCAATCATCCCCACCCTAATCACCGCATCCCTCCCCTCTTTTCCTGGAGGAGGAAACCTCGTCTCCAAAAACCCCAATCCAAGGTGTCATCCGATCCGTGCCGATGGATGCATGGCCGAGGGGATGCTCGGTCGCGAACGGAGGGGCCTCGAAACCAGGCGAAATCGAGGTCTATTTAGCCTTACCCCTGCAAGCGGTGCTCTGCAGGGGTGGACCTTTACTTCCCTAGCTTCTTGTGGGAACTATATGGATATTGTAGACATAATAGACGACCATTTAAATTCTATCGAAGAGGTACTAGGTACCTCCGAGGCTATGCTCCTTGGCAGCGATACTGAGGAGCATACGAACACTGCCGGAGCACCTGGGACTGAGGGACCAGGTACTTCCAATGCAGAGTCGACCCCTCTGGGCGCAAAGCACCAAAGGGACACGTCGACCAAGGGGCCAGAGAGTAAACCCAGGGTTAAGCTCTCTGGAGCTGATAGAAAACTAATATATCGGCTTGTAGCGAAGGGTATGACCTTCGAGCAGGCGCTAGAACTGCGCATGAGTGAAAAGGCCAAGCAGAGGACCCGAGAGGAGGGGGAAACGAGGGAGCGGGCGTCAAAGCGCCCTCTCAATACCTCGTCTACCTCGAATCAAGGTAATCCCACCAAGGCACCGACACTTGGCGAGCCTTCCACCTCGAAGCCTACCTTTAAGGAGGTTACTGGGTCCGTCACGTGCGGCATCATAGACGCCCTGGGTAAAATTGACCAGGGGAGGGTCGAAATGCTCCAAGGTGCTATCTTGGAGTGTATTGACACCTCAGACGATGGTGACGGCCCCAGCTTTATTGAATGCAAACCGCGCTCGGGTGGCATCCTTAACAAAACACATAACCCCCCCCTTCGTAAAGAAACAGACACAACCTAGGCACCTATATATAATCCTATCCCATCCATCCGTCTTAGCTAAATTCCCTAACCCTTCCCCTCCCAGTCCCCCAAAACAACACAATGATTAAGGCGATACAAGTAAACCTCCAGCACTCAAAGGCAGCCACAGCTGCCCTTTGCCAAAGATTCCTCTCTGAGGACCTGGACATCGCCTTGATCCAAGAACCGTGGGTGAACAAAACCACGGTAATGGGGCTAAACTCGGCAGGTAAGATATTAAGTAACTCCTGCGGAGTGAGGCCAAGAGCATGCATGCTCTTCAAGAGAGATATAAATTACCTCCCGATCCCTTCGCTGTGTACAGACGATGCTGTTGCAGCGTATATAGACCTCCCCGGGGGGAAAGGTGCAGAGACACTCATAGTCAGCTCCATGTACCTACCCGGAGAGGACCAGGATCCGGTGAACAAGGTGACACCGGTAGTGGAATATTGTCTGGAGAGAGAAACCCAGCTGCTGGTGGGTACCGACAGCAACTCCCACCACACATCATGGGGCAGCTCCGACACGAACGCAAGAGGTGAGTCCTTGTTTGACTACTTGCTCACCAACAATCAATTTGTTCTTAACGTGGGTAGCAAACCAACCTTTACCACACGTTCTAGGCAGGAAGTACTAGATATAACATGGTGTTCAGGTAATCTCGCACACCGAGTAACCAATTGGCACGTCTCAGATGAGCCGTCCTTGTCCGACCACACCCATATTAGGTACGACATACTATGCTCGGGAACAAAGGAACCGAACACGTACCGAGACCCCAAGGGAACAGACTGGGAGGGCTTTAGGAACTCCCTTAGGTTATACCTTGGAGATTTTAAATACATTAAAACTGTGGACCAAGTGGAAGCCGCAGCAGAGGACTTAGGCAGAAGCCTAATGAAAGCGTATCTAGAAAATTGTCCTCTTAAGACCACTAAGAGCAATAGGAACGCGCCTTGGTGGAACAAAAACCTGGAGCATCTGAGGCAAAAGGCCCGTGCCTTATTTAATCAGGCAAAAAAAGACAAGAACTGGGATGCTTACAGGAAGGCGCTAACACGCTTCAATAGGGAGCTCAGGAAAGCAAAAAGGAGATCCTGGCAAAAATTTTGCGGGTCCATCAAAGACACTGCCCAAGCTGCCAGGATCCACAAAATATTAGCCAAGACACCTGAATCCCATCTAGGCCTGCTAAGGAAAGCGGACGGATCTTTCACGGAATCCCCGGAGGAAACACTGAGACTGCTTGCTCAAACGCACTTTCCGGAATCCGTGTACATTAATAACGAAAGAGAACTCCAGGACAGTAAGTCTCCGGACAGGAGACCGCGGAATGAAGACTGGAGGAGAGCTTCCGTTATTTTTCGTCCCCATCAGATAAGTTGGGCCATTAGGAGCTTCAAGCCTTATAAATCTGGTGGGGTCGATGGTATTTTCCCGGCTATATTGCAACGGGGCGAAGATATCATCATCTCAACGCTGATAAAACTTTACCGTGCAAGCTTTGCTTGGAGTTATCTGCCATCAGCGTGGACTCGGGCGAGGGTCACTTACATCCCCAAGGGAGGGGACAAAGACAAATCACAGCCCAAGTCCTACAGACCGATAAGTCTCACCTCATTCCTACTAAAAACGATGGAAAAGGTGTTAAACAGTCACATCAGGGCAACATACCTCGTTGAAAAACCCCTGAGTGCAAGACAACATGCCTACCAAACAGGCAAGTCCACGGAAACGGCACTTATTGATCTGGTGGACAGAATTGAGAAAGCCATAGAAGACAAAGAAATTGCACTCTGTGCCTTTCTCGACATCGAAGGGGCTTTTGACAACACCAACTTCGATGTTATAACACGTAGCATGGTGAATCGTGGAATCGACGATACCACCACCAGATGGATGGGATCCATGCTACAAAATCGAACTGCAACAACAACGTTGATGAATAAAACTCTTCATTATAGAGTGACCAGAGGGTGTCCACAGGGCGGAGTCCTATCACCCCTTCAATGGTCATTGGTTGTTGACAGTCTCATCTGTGAGCTCAATGAAGCCAGATTCCTGACTCAGGGTTACGCAGATGACATAGTAATAATGGTCATAGGAAAATGTCCTAGCACCATTTCCAGTCTTATGCAAAGGGCCCTACGAATAGTAGAAAACTGGTGCACAAGACACGTGCTAACAGTCAACGCACGGAAGACGGTCTTAATCCCGTTTACCAAAAGAAGGAAACTAGAGGCGCTTCACGCCCCAACACTTCTTGGTACGAAGCTATGCTTGTCCAACGAGGTCAAATATCTCGGAGTCTTTCTAGACCAAAAACTAACATGGAACAAGCATCTCGACTACATTACTAGAAAGGCAAAAATAGCGATGGGGGCAAGCAGTAGGTTGGTGGGGCTAAAATGGGGGCTACGGCCCAAGGCCGCACTCTGGATTTATAAAACCATAGTGAGGCCGATCGTCACTTATGGCTGCTGTGTGTGGTATAAGAAGACGCACCAACTCAACTGCGTGGAGAACCTCAGCAAAGTTCAAAGAACAGCCTGCCTTATAGCCACTGGCGCTCTTTCGTCCTCTCCCTCTGCAGCACTGGATGCCCTCCTGAACATTCCACCTCTGCACATTCACGTGCAGATGGAAGCGAGGATGGCCATTACGAGAGCAAAAATCAGAGGAAGGACGAGATGGCAATCTAGGGTCATAGGTAACCTCTACAATGAACTAATGAAAATTCCGGTCATGGATATGCCCTCTGACTCCATGATCCGTGAATACCGCTTCGATAAGCGGTTTACAGTCTTGTTACCTAGTAGACAAGACTGGGAGGCTGGAACTCCCGGAAATGTTAACCAGAATGACATCGTTTGGTATACGGATGGTTCCAGGAGGCAAGGCGTATCCGGGGCGGGATTTTGTAATGATCGCTTCAGAATACGCAAATTCGCCAACCTGGGTCGCTATACCACAGTGTACCAAGCAGAAGTCTTCGCAATAATTGGCTGTGTCCAAGAGAGTCTGCAAATGAATCTCCAGAATAAGAAGATATTCATCTTCTCAGATAGTCAAGCTGCCCTCAAGGCGTTAACATCCTGTGAACTTGACTCCAAACTCACTAGCGAGTGTGTCCTGCTCCTAAACCAGCTTGGCAATGCCAACATCGTAAATCTGATTTGGGTACCGGGACACTGCAATATCAGAGGCAACGAAGTCGCTGACGTGCTAGCAAAGGCCGGGGCAGAGAGCCCACTACTCGGACCGGAACCAATAAGTGGCGTTCCAGCCTGCATGGTCAGGTTCGAGTTAAAAGAGTGGGAGCATAAGCAAAGCACTGAATATTGGAAAAGACTACCTCGACTAGAACAGTCTAAGGCGTTGATACAGGCGTTCGATCAGAGACGAGCTGTAGAAATAATAAAACTGAGCAGAGGACATGTTAGGGCACTCACTCGGACCCTCACAGGGCACTGCAAATTAAATAAGCACCTGCACAACATGGGCCTTTCAGATACCAAAATCTGCAGGTTCTGTCGCGAGGACGAGGAAACGATTATCCACGTCCTCGGCGAGTGCATAGCGCTGCACCGGTGCAGAAGCCGGCACCTGGGAGCACACATGATCTCAGCAGACGAGATCAAAAGCTCCCCCATCAGCTCCATTCTCGGGTTTATCCTGGAACTGGAGCTACATGAGGTGCTGTAATAGGTTACGGGGCTGCCACAATAGATCATCTACTGGTCGCAGTGGCTATGAGACGCAGGGCTCACCCCATTTCTAACAAATAATAATAAAATGAGATGAAATCCACACACGGGATCGTCCATTGGGTTGCCATTCCAATAACATAGATATTTTTGTTCTTATTTATTGCATATTACTTAAAGAAATAATAATAAGTGGTTTCCAAGTTAATTAAGTACCCCCCATCCTAGGGCGCGGCGTAAGAATTTTTCTGTAGCCGCCTGTATTCAAAATGAAAACACTTCTTTTTTTTTAATCAGCCTATAAACTGTCCCATTGTACCTAAGGCAAAGGCCTCCATCATAGAAATCAAGTTATCGCTACTATGATGGGATTAGGCTTAATCACCACGCTTACCAAATGCGGATTGGTGATCACAAACCCGAGCTAAGTACGAAAAATTCGAAACATACTTTTCGCTCGACCCGGGAATCCTGAGATCACGGCCCGGTACTTAAACCACTAGACCAACAGGGCGTTCACACTTCTGGAAACTGAATTTCTGCAGAATGGCAACATTTTCCTATTGAAATATTTTCTTAACAATCAAACATTGGTTAAAACCTATCGACAAGTAAGCTTCAAATACGAAGATAAACAAAATTATGGCTGCATAACACCTAACACCTACTTAATAACATTACTTAAGCGTGAAATAAGAAAGTTTAGCATATCCTAAGACTGGTTGTCGTCAGGAAACGGTGGCAAATAAGATAATGACCAAAGTGGCTACCGGAACTGATTGGCCAGCCAGCATGGCGCAGGTCTCCAACACTTCCCATAAATTAAGTCATTTTACCGAGCCAGTTTCTACGTGGCTCAAATTGAAAGTGAAATTTCCATGCTGCTTAAAATACTGGGCCGTTAACTTTTGTTTTTTATGAAATAGGGTCAGACGTGCAGAGGGTACCTCACCTCATGGTGAGTGATTAACGCCACCAATAAAAATATACCTACAACTCCAGAGGAGTTTTGACCGTGGGAGAGCCACGCTTCGGCATGAATAGGCCGATACCACGGCCTCACAGAAAACCGGCGTGAAGTAGCATTGTGCTGTGTTTCGCTGCGTGAGTGAGGGTACTGGAGGCCCAACCCGGGGGAAAGGGGGGTATAAAGGTCGGCAGCGCACTTATGACTCCACTGGTGTCGAGGGTGTCCATTGGCGGCGGCAATCACTTCCCATCAGGTGATATCCGTCTGTTCGTCTGCCACCTATCACTTAAAAAAAAAGTCACAAGAGCGCTGCCAGTCTTTTAAAATGGAGTAAGTACCCTCTTTTCTTGCAGGTCGTGTCGGTCCTGAAACACCGCAGGATATAATTCATTCCATAGTTGGCCCTAAAGTAATCTTCGTCGTGGCATTGAGGTATCTAACTCCTATAAACCTATGTTCTCCTGGTATTGATAATTTAATCTTTGAAAAAAAAATATAAAGCTAGTCAATCTCTCAAGTGACTTAATAAAATGTGGATAAATTGATTGATAATAAAATTATTACTTTTTATCCTTTCCGTGATGCTAGTAATTATATCTATGTATTTAATAATGTGTAAGTATGTATGTTTATAGTCTTCATATTATTACTTAAAATACCTTCCATATATATACATATTTTAAATATGTATAAGTAGTTATTAATATTTATTATTTTGCCGTGAGGTCCCCGGTAGAGTAGAATAGGCCACCCTCACTCTTACCGAGGTGTCGTAAAAGGCGAGTAAGGTAAAGCTGCTGGCATGATCATCAGCACCCAGAGAAGGAAAACTCTGCATTTATATCAAATCCCTCGCCAACCCATCTGCCAAGCGTGGTGAGTATGGCAGTTACCCCTCATGTGATTGAGGGAGGCCCGTGCCCCAGCAGTGGGGGCTTAAATGGGCTGATGGTGATGATGATGATGATGATGAATATTTATGTTAATAAGATATTATGCCGCCACAAATTTTCTGCTTCGCCCAATGGTTGACTGTTAGATAATGCTTCAAGGCATTAAATCCGCCAATTGTACTTTTTTTTTACTTCATGGAATAAATAATAAATAAAATAAATAATCAGTCAATCCATTTCATAAGACAAATCGAATTCTGGCGGGAATTTTATCGCAGTTGATTAAAGTATACTATAAAACCAATTTATTTACAGTAGACTTAAATCACCAAGGTTCTTTAAGTACCTGGTGATTTAGTCTATTAATTTAGTCAACTTAAATCACCCAGGTGATTTAAGTGGAACAATTCGGTCGTATGTACGAGGTAGAAAGTTTCTTGTAAATTTGTGTGTTAAAGAACTTTAAGGCGACGGGTAGGGCACACTAGCGACGCCAAACATTATTACTACTAAACCGGATATTAGCTACTAAACCGGATCTAATTTAAACAATTACGGGGTTACATCCTATTTATTAAATAACCATGCATAAATGTTGGGTCCGTTTGTGCCAAAAGTGGGCGCTTTTGGCGTGAATCAATTTTTCGCGTACGCGTTGGACCCAACATTTCGTTGGACCCAACATTTGTGCATGGTTATTTAATAAATGGTATAAGTGTTTGCCTCGAGGTTGTAACCCCAAAATTGTTTGAAATTGATGCGGCTTAGTAGCTAAACATTAAAATCGGTTGGCGTCGCTAGTGTGCCCTACCATACCTCCGACTAACCATAGACAACTTAGTACCGCAGGTCAAAATTGATCGAATCATTCCACAAACTAAGTAGAAGATAGAATTATTCAGTGACATTTCATTTTACATAACATTATTTTGTTGTCTGAAGTAAAAATTGTTTAGAATCATAGAAGTCTTGTTATTATACTATGTTTAGAATTGTTTTTAAGCAACAATAAATTAAAATATTGACCTAAGTAAGGTTTCCAAGCAATATGCATAGGAATTGCATATATTATTATTTTTGTACTCATTTTAAACTAGTTTGTGAAACTAAGGGTCCGGGTGGTTTAACTTAAGTATTATAGTTGATATACTAAATAACGTTAAACTTAGTTTTGTAGTAATGTTTATTCTTGTTTTTCAGTTATTCCCAGTATTAATCACACTACTTATTTTAAACCACGTTTTGTAATAAGAGGGTTTAAGTTCTAACCCCAGATTTTTTAAGAGAGAAAAAAAGAGAATTATTTCTGTTATGTTTCAAAATCATGACGACATTCCCTTAGCGTAACTATAAGTGCGCCTTGATAATTAGGTAAGATAAAACAGACTGATTATTTATCTATTCTCGGATAAATTGTAACATTATGTTGACGCCACTACCATTTGTTATAGTGAACTAGAGCGGTTATAACAATTAAAGGTTTACAAATAATTGGTACTATTTCACCAGCAACTCTACATTTGTTACGCAGTATAGAAATATGGACACTCTTGGGTTATTCGAGTATGATTGCATTCTAATTGTCTATGGTATGTATGGTAGCTGCTTGCATGGTATATTCGTGTTGAGCGCGCGTTTGGTAACCAGTCCATAATCCAGATCGTCCAAACCATACAATGTTCAGATGACTGCCTCGTTGGCGCAGTGGATAGTGGGTCCCGGGTTCAACCTCATTAAACATTTGCAATTTAAGTTATCGGTAAGAAATGTTGAATATGAGCCTGGACTCTGGAAGTTGGCGGTATTGTACCCCCGTGCCTCGGAAAGCACGTTAAGCCGTTGGCTCTGCACCTGGTATCCCATCGGAATACGAGGATAAGGGAATAGAGAGTGCACTTGTGTTTGTGCACACACTTGAGCACTGTAATATATCCTGCGTACGTGGCTGATGGTTACGATCGGCTGTTACACCGTAGCCGTAGTCGGTTAGAGGATATTACCCTCACCACCGAGCTACATATAATCCAATGTGCAATATGATATTTCCACATTAATTATGAAAAAAATGTGGAAGTATTTTTAAGAGATATCTGGATGCGGATTCTTACTATACTGTCTACAGAATGTGATTTCGTCTTCAGATTGTGTGTGTGTGTATGTATTGATGGAAATATATCATAATAGAAAACATTAAATAAAGAAAAAAATACGCTACCATTAAGACGTTGCTATATTTAAAGGGATAAAATTAAAATGAACATAATCTTTGCCCCTTCTTAGAATAGCCCATATGACAAACTTCATGCATTTGATTCAATATCAAATAAGGAAATTTAAAACGTGTGGTTGTTGTACCCCTGTCACATTTTTATAAAACTATTGCAGAAACATTATATAAAAGTTAAAATAGCTAATAAAAGTGGTGATTTAGCTATTGGGAAACTAAACATTGTTCTCAATAGTGTTTTGTAATAAAGAAACGTTCGTGCGTAGAAAGAATTTGACTGGACAGTTGTGAATTACAATAAAAGATTATTGGATCGTAACAATAATCAAAATGGTGTTTATAAATGGTTTTTCTGTGGTATTGAATATTTGACCTGTTCTCCATTTTGCCATTTTGAATTTTAGTGAATTTTAAATTTACTTTTAACCAAAAATATTATCCACGAATTTACGCAATAGAGACAGGGACTAGAGTATTCTAATCCTGCTACTAAAGTAGTAAACACAGTTTACATAAAAAAAAGGTGAAAACATCGTTGTTTTTTCATGTTTTAATACTGAAGCTCCGTAATAGGTACCATTACTGTTAGATCCACAATATACGTGAAAAATTAAAAGAAAAGCAATAATAAATTTCGATCATTTATATCTCTCACAGTAATAAGGCCTTTGTTGTACATCTCCTGTAATAATTTACCTAGTTTTAATGAATGAATGAATGAATGAATATACTTTTATTGCACTCAAAATAAAGTATGAAAACTTAAAAACTAGATATTACAAGATGTGTACAACGAAGGCGGCCTTATCACTATGAGCGATCACTTCCAGGCAACCTTTGGATAAAGGACACTGATGAAGGTGTAGGGCGGTGCAATCTTAAATATTTATATACTTACACAGAAAGTTTAATTTTTGTATCAAGTGTACAATATAAGTGTATTCATGTATTAATTCGTATTTTTTTTATTTACTGCTCGTTCGGTCGACTAAGAGGCAGTTTGGTCAATATTGAATCTATCACGGCCTAAGATTTGAATTTCACAGGCACGCACCTCTCGGTATAATCTGGCACTTCCCGCAAGTAGGGCGTGAATATGATCTGTGGGCGTGAAACTCTCTACCCCGAGAGCTCATTTGGTCTTTACCACAAAGAAAAGAAATAGAAAATCCAACTGTGATAATTTAAGCTTGTTATATTTTACGGCGTGGAATCAACTGGTATTATTATAATTTTTAATAATTGTTGTACTGAGGTGAGGTGCACGCTCAGAGTAGGACCAACGATCTTCTGTAAAAAGGCGGACTTCTTATACCTATCCACTGAGCTACTTTAGATTTTGAACTGTCAATGAATGTGGAATGGCTCTTAATGATTGTAGAGATCTAATGTAACAATTCTATGTTATAACTTATGGGGGCTGTATACGTTTATAATTATTTTTCATATTTTCATACAAACTCTAACAGATGATTTTTTACGTCATCATCATCATTTCAGCCAATAGACGTCCACATGCTGGACATAGGCCTCCCCCAATGTTCTCCACACAGATCGGTACTGTGCCGCCTGCGATCTTCATCAGATCGTCCACCTTGTGGGGGGCCTGCCACGGCTGCGAATTTCTGTACGTGGCCTCCACTCGAGGACCTTTCCGCCCCGGTCATCTGTTCTCCTCGCTATATGCCCTGCCCATTGCCACTTGAGGCATGCAATCTTTTGAGCTATGTCAGTGACCTTAGTTCTGATTTTTACTTGGAATGGATTAATTAGACTTAGAATGGACTAATATGTGATTTTGTATTATTTGGATAATGCGTATATATTTTTTTACATTAGACTGCAATATCAGGCTATCGATATTTTGGACCCTGTTATACCCGTTATATAATAGTAGCTCAGTATATTGAGCTCTCCTCACCCTGATGGTAAGCAAGAAAAGAGCCCACGTTGCAATTACAACGGACGCGATGTCAAGGCATCACCTCCGTTCGGACTGCCAAGCTGGCCCGCGAGATGCTTCTTCACGCCTCGTTTGTAGGAAACCCTATTGTATATCTATATGAGTATAGGATTTTTATGTGATAGGTGGCAGACGAGCAGACGGATCAACTGATGGTAAACGATTGCCGTCGCCTATGGATACCCGCAACACCCAGTGGAATCACTAGTGCGCTGCCGACCTTTAAACACCTCTTTCGTCAGGACTGGGATATGATACATGCGATAATATGATAACACCTAGACACTTTAAATATCTTCTCAAGTTCATTGACCCCAACTTCACACGGCAATCTATTCGATTAAACCGCGGTGTTTTGTCAATGTCGTAAAATCACTTTCATTGGCTCCACAAAAACATGACCGATGCAACCATTAGTGAGAATTTGCTTTGTTAGCGAGTAACCAGTGTTTTGTGGTCGTAAAAGTTGCATTGTGCAAACACGGGCAGAAGCTGCATAGTTGTATGAAGCACAGAATAGATAATTGATGGGTACGGGCCACGTAATATCTTGAACGATGTCATTTGCTTTAAGATTACCTTCCTTGTATTTTGTAGTGTCAGACATAATATAATGTACGATGTAAGTGTGAGTGAAGGAGTTTTTTTAAGAACAAATAATAAATAAATAAATCATAAATAAAATAGCCAATAAAAGTGGTGATTTAGGTATTGGAAAAATAAACATTGTTCTCAATAGTGTTTCGTAATAAAGGAACATTGTTAAATTAAGTTGTTTCGGCATTGTTGATGTCTTTGAGCGACGGTTACCGTTTACCATCAGATTGCACCGCAAGGTCGTCTACCTATTTTAAGCAATAAAAAAATATTCACAACATCACATACATTGATCTGACTCCGAGATAGGTAGGAAACACGCAGAAAAATACAAACAGACATTTTCATGCACACAAAAGTTTGTACTGTGCGGGGATCGAACCCGCAACCCATTGCCAGAGGCAGCGTTCACTACCATTAGTCCAAACAGGCCGTCCGTTTAGATAAAAAGTTTATTGAATTTTGTCTATCAATAATTTATCGTTTTTAAAATCAAACTTTAATCAACAGTCTTATTAAATTTAACTTAAAATCATTTACCTATTGCAAGTCACATTACATAATAACAGATCTCGTCTGGTCGTGAAGAGTCAGAGAGACGTTATTTTATATTGTAATATTAATTTACAAAGAAAAACTATAGGTACATAATATTATTTTAAACATTAGAAACATAAGATTTTCAATCGGGAGGACGGGTTCAAATGGTCATCGCCGTGGAATCCAGTGATTAATAAATGTAAACCTCGCTGTGAGTGTAGTGTGTCGGAGTGACTTCACTGACATTTTATTTAGTGACAGTGTAAATATCGAAAATCAGAGGGTATCCGCAGACGACGCCGTGCACCTCCAGTCCGCTTGTGACCACGGCCGTTGTAACGCGGTCGAAATGTCAAGCTGTATTATTATGTGCTCATCAAACACAATCGCGTGTAGTCCAGTTTTATCTATTATAGGTATAGTGACCCGCCCTCACTTCGTTTCGGGACATTAGTTCCACTTAATACCAATAGATGGCGCTAGGTGTCGATTACCTCGCGCAAGCGTTTCGTGTTTTCGAAGTACCTATAAGAGTTTCCGCTGTGTATAGAATTTACCTCTTTATAAATTGTTTAGAATAGATAAAATGTCTTGCAGTTTAGGTACTGAATTTCAGTAATTTTGACACCCCACTTAAGTTAAGGGTTAAAATTAGACCACTTTTTTATGGTAAACAAACAAACCATTGGGTCACCTGTGGCAAGTGATCACCCCCGCCCATTATCACCCGCTACACCAAAAGAAATAAAGATACGTGGCCATTTTAGCTTCCTAAATGAAAATCCAATGTTGTATTCCGTAGGAACTTTTATTTTCATGGAATTTATTTACTTGGAACATCATTGGGTAGGTATAATATTTCGTATCCTTACTTTCTCCTGATGGGACCTACAATGGCTGCTGCTAACAATAACACAAGCAGCAGGCCTTCACGTTTTTCCTGGCCACGTAACAACACAATCTATGCAAGAGTGCAGGCTGCATAATGCAACTTTTTGTCAGTTACACAATGGCATATTCATTTATTCGCGTAATTTCTCCTATGTCCGGTAATACCATGTAATACTAACTTCTTGCATCGATCACCAATGAGTATTATTTTCTACGTTTTTGTACATAGTATCGTTACAGGATTCTGCTACATAATTGAACGTAAAAAATGGCTTCTTTAGGTCAGCCAACGAAACATTTGGAAAATTTCATTCCAAATTTAAAATCAGCAAACCGTCTGTGTCTTTTTTGCTTGTTACATTATGTACAGTTGAGCCAAAATAATAAGCCACATTTTGACGTTTTCTCTCATAGAGAGGTGACCTACTAGAAAATTCGATTAAAGTGAATAATCGATATGTACTTCAAACAAACGTAAATCGAATAAAATAATAATGGAAAAGAAGTTATTAGTACTTTTATTTGGAGAAATGTGAATCGAAATTACTGAAAAGAAAGAAGATAGTAGGTACCGATCACTAGAAAATAAACTGGCCGCGGATCAATATCTGGGATCGATTTCTACGAAATCAAAGCGCTTATATCGTGTGCTTTTCTGCTTACGAAGTTATAAATGTATTTATATTTTAAAACAACAAAATGATACGTTTTACTTAATCAGATTGTAGCTTTATGGTTGAAAATTCCTACACGAGTAAACATTGTATTCGTTCGATTATTTTAGGAACATTCGCTAGAGCTTAAGAAGAAAATGGGTTGACAGATATAACATTGTACCAACGTCCAATTTTCTAGAAAAGTATATTTTTAATAAGTTTATAAATAGTTATCTTTTTTGTCTTTTATGCAATAAATAAATGCCAATATAATTTTAAAAAGTTAAGAAATTGTGCTATTCTAACATTGAAAGATTGATAAATTCAATGCCCGTTGTTACAAGGTTACGTTGTCGAATTTTGATGAAGTGTCAAATGTGGCCTTTTATTTTGGCCCAACTATAGTTTATAATGTAACAAGGAAAAAAGGCAAGGACCAAGAGTCTGTGGTATGTAATTAAACCAAATAAAAAAATGTCTTCCACAGATTGTCAATTTAGTGTCAAAAAGATACATCCGAGCTCCCAAACAACGGATTTGGACGCCACTGGGAATTACACGCTAAGATGAGAAGATAGATAGATACTCTTTGTTGCACAAAATTTTACAGAACTTAACTCTATGGTCATTGGTATATCGGCGGTCTTATCGCTAGTAGCGATTTTTCCAGACAGAGGGTAAAGGAAAAGTACAACGCATTGAAACGGGGGGTTGAGGACATAATATTTAATATCAAATTGAGGTGTTTTTACAATTTGTGACAACTGATATGCTGTTAACTCTCATGACGTACATTAATCCCCTTATTACAAATAGCGTACTAAGGATAGTCCCGGATCAAAATTCATTTCAGCCCCTTTTAACACTGCGTGTTGGAACGGGATGACATGAGCTTTAGTACAGTAATAACTTTTGATTGCGATTTATAATAAGGTGGAATAAGTTCAAAGTCTAACCAAAAAGTTATGTTAATAAGGTAAGTATTCAATTTTCTAGATCTGCAAAACGATATTATAATCAACGTTTCATGACTCTACGTAATACGTAGTGCATGTTCCAGTAGCAATCATTGCTAGACGTTGATGCTATGATAACTTTCATAGATTAGCTTCTTGAAAATTAGATTTATAAGATCTGCAACTGAATGGAAATCGTGCTCAGGTCAATGTCCCTACTGGTGAACAATAACGAACATACGTAGAGCACACTGGCGACGCCAATCGGTTTTAATTTTTTGCTACTAAACCGGATCGATTTTAAACCATTTCGGGGTGACAACCTCTCGGCAAACACTTATACTATTTATTAAATAACCATGCACAAATGTTGGGTCCAACGCGTACGCGAAAAATTTATTACCGCCAAAAGCGGCCACTTTTAGCTTGAATAATTTTTTCGCGTACAAAAACGGACCCAAAATTTGCGCACGGCTATTTAATAAATAAAATAAGTGTTTGCCGAGAGGTTGTAACCCCGAAATTGTTTAAAATAGATCCGCTTTAGTAGCTACAAATTAAAATCGATTGGCGTCGCTTATCCGTCACCTTAAGTTAAGGACATAAGGTAATTTCCCTCCAGGGCCGATTTTTTTTTCATGTTCAGATAGTCAGAGGTAACATACATTTTTATTTTGCAAAATGTAATCTGATTTGTATTACGTATTGAATCATGATTTTATAATAACGTAGAATATATTATAAAATTGCCCAGTTATGCTGACTGTAAAGATGAAAGTTCTGTTAACAAATTATTCCTAATTAGTATTAAGGGATCAAAGTTACAGTCTTAAGTGCGATAAATCATCAATAGATTGTATCCATAGACATGAATAGCAACAATTTTGCCAGTCATTGCCTCATGATTGCAAGTCATTTGATTTGCTAATACTTTCTCCTTCAATAGTAAAACTATAATTTGCAATAATCCTTTTGTAAATCAAATATAAATGGTGTTTTAGGTAATCATTCTTAGCAAATAAATCAATGAATGTCCGTTGTGCCCGTTGAGGTATAAGATATGAAAATAATACGAAGGTACTTATTTTAAACCTAGGCGGATATAGCCATGGCTGAATAGCTAGGATTGTCTCTAAAATTAAAAGATGGGGCTTTAATTCCATGTTTAGATATCGATGCATAAAACATTTTTTTGAACACCACTAGTTTTTCTGGTTTTTTTGAGGGGACTGTGAATATATCCCTAAACGCTTTGGATTGGAATCCCCAAGGGAAACGCAAACGTGGCCCTCCCAAACAAACTTAGTGACGTACTGTAGCAGACGAGGTGAAGAACAGCTGCAGGACTTGGAGTGAGGTCAAACACGAAGTGCAAGACCGAACGCGATGGATGACCACTGTGGACGCCCTGTGCCACAGCTCGAGGGAGAGGATAAATATACAAGTAAGTCAACTGGTTTTTCATTGAAGAAAAAGGTCGTAGGGAAGTCTGCATGTAGAACGAGGGAATCTGAAGCTTGAAAAACAAGAAAAAGTAAAAAAAAATAGAAAATCTTTAAAAAAATACACCGGCTACTACATTAGTCGGTTTCGTAATGAGTGCGACTCCTGCCCATGACCTTCGCATCCCAATGTGTCGTACCGAGCACTTTCCATGCCGACGTGACAACACTATCCGATGAGCACTTTCGCTTCACCAAGCACCAAGGCACCAATCAATTCTTTCCGGATTAGGCGAAAAGGTGAATGGTGTTCCCACAATGTTTTATTTGGGTGTCTGAGTATTATCCGCTATAAAAAGAGTAAAGCTTTTATATTAATTTTGAAATATATGTATATAAAGATACTGAGATTTACCGAGCCTCTAGTAATAGACTAAAACATTCATTGTACGCACACTCACATAGAATTACATCGACCGTGCTGCCAACTGGTGTCATTTATTTGAACTTTATTAGTCCTGTTAGTCAATACAACACCCTCTGCCCAGACTAACACATGACGATTACGACAACTCTGCCAAGAGGGTGCCAAAATATTTGGCACCCTCTTGGCAGAGTTAAGTTACTACAAGTTACTGCACGTGCCCTATACCCGAGACAATTTATAAAAGCTCGTTTTGTGTACTGACTCGACTGAACATCGAATTCCACGCTTTGGCTCATTCCACTTAGCTACTGGTAGGTACATCGAAGTAGTCGTCTACTTGAGATTTGGCATAATATACCAGCAATATAATATTAACTCACAAAATTATATAATGTTTATAATATAATAATAATTATGAGTATTCAGGTAGAGATCGTCTAAGCTGAAATGACGCGCCCCACGTCCGCATTTACGCACACGCTAAAATTTGAATTATGGAATTAAAATTTTATTCAATTATTTGGTCGTAACAGAACGATCTTGCAAGCACAAACTAAAAAGGAGATCGCAGACCATATGTGAACCATTTATACTGCATTGATATCCCTGCGGAGTGGGAGGGGACTCGCTGCTGAACGTCAGTCTTGGAGAAGAACGGTGTCGGAGGGTTTAGCCAAGCATGACGAAGCCTGGCTGAATCAAGTTGCGGCAAAGCGTGCAAATCGCCGTGCCCAAAACTGTAACAGTGCTCAACTAACCTGTTGCAAATGCGCATATGCGGTCGGAAGGTTTATTCCCGCATAGGGCTTTACAGCCACGAGCGCAGCTGTAAGATCGCGAGATGCTGCTTTAACATCTGTCACAGATGAACAAGTCTATGTATGTATGTGTGTATTTATACTTTTGCTGGTTAGACTCAAACGTAGGAGCACGCATCGTTCGATTTCAAAAGCAGTATATCTCCAAAAACTAGTTAAATAGAGCCACTAATTAAATAGTGGGGCGCGTCATTTCGCTTAGACAATCTCTATAATGCTAACTGCTAATGTCGTCGCACGTCATCATCACACTACCTACTAACTAATTAGATTATCACACAAACAGAAACACGTTTTAGGGAGATGTCACACTGGCGGATTGCAAGAGTTTTCAAAGCGAAGCGTCTCTGCATTCACGTCGCATTCACGTCGCGGATAAGCGACTAATTCGCCGTAGAGATGAGTCTGAACGCCATTGTTTTTTTGTGGTAGCCACGCAGAAACACACCGGCGAATGCGTTGCGCTTTCGCGGCGTGAACGCTGCGCGGCCGCGACGTGGTCGTTGCGTGGCCGCTTCGCTTTGAAAACGCCTGCAATCCGCCAGTGTGGCATCTCCCTTACATAATCGACAACACTAGTTGCCCAACACGTCCGATTTTAGCCCTACACTTCGTAAATAAGGCTAGTACTCACTTTTCCCGGCGAAAGTTAATTAGTGGCCTAAAAAGGAGTGCTTCGGTCATTTAGCAGCGATTAACATCGCCAGCTTGCGTTTGCGCAGCAGACGGCCTCAACGGAAAACGAACGCGTTTTTTTAGATTTTTTAATGAAATTGAGCTTAAAGAGTCTTTGATATCGTCTAAAGCGGGGACTAAATTTCTATCTATGTCATCGGAATGGAGGTTATTGCGTGTGATTTTTTTTTAATTTTTTAAACCGTAAACCGTAAAACCCGCTAGATGGCGTACTGTACCTATAATGTGATCATGGAACTATAAAAAGCGTGCTTCAAACGGAATGTGCCATTTTCCCAAAAAACGTCACAGAGTGTGAAAGAAATGCAACATGCCCTGACGTAGCTCTAATGCATCTCTATACGGGTGCGGTAGAGAAAGTACTCAATACTCAATATCTTTATTGCGACCATAGTGTACAGTTAGGTGATATAAGTTAACAAATAGCAACCACTATAGACCCTGTAAGGGCACTGCAATATGAAAGAACGGCACCCAGCAGGTCATCCTGGTACTAACGGCTTCGCGCGGTTTATCAATTATGGCTTTCGATGAAAGGGTTCAGTCTGTTTAGGGTGCACGTCTGTGAATGTGATTCGTTATTTTGACGGATAATACATCTATATAATATAGATTAAAATGTCTTGTTGTACTGTACCTACTGTATCTCTGTTTAGTGTGACCAATAAATAAATATGTAGAACTCTATAGTCCGCGCCACCAAAAAAGTCCCGTGAAAAGCGTGCTTCAGTCGCCATTCAAATTACCTAATGGGTATATTAGGTGTTATGTTATCATACATATCTACATGTATGAAAGGTAAACTCATAAAGATTCATTTGCAAAATAGAAAAGATGAAAAAGCCTTTTCGTTTTTTTCTGTAAAGATTTTAAGCTGTTGAAGTAGGGAATTTCCCAAAATTCCTAAAAAATCCCTACTCGAAAAACAAAAAAATATCGTGGTACATATTACATCTTCTAACAAGTCATTAAACTATAATGCATATTTAGCCTTTATTTCTGACGAGTCTGGTCTTAATATACAAGGGGATGTTTCGGATACCCCAAGGGGTGGTCTTTCCATGGACATCCTATAAAAACACCCTGCATATCGCTATGTAGAAAGAAACCTTAGGTAATCCTCAACTAAAATACTGAAATTTCCAACGTTTATTGAACTAATTGGATAATAGGGATATCGTAACCCGCGTGTCTGTCCGTCTATGTAATCTAACGGTTCAATTCATCCATGATGTACGCACTTAAATATCACGCCATTTCTTACGATTTTATTTAAAAAAAACGACTTTGCTTGCTAATATGAGGTTACTTTACACGCAGAGCATGGCGAAAGAACTATAACTATGTAATGATCTTCTAACAAGTTCATTAAACTATAATGCATAATATTAGTCCTTTATTTCTGACGAGTCTAGGTCTTAATTTAGAGCAATGGTAGCTCAGTGGATAAGAACGCGCCTTCCATGTGAGGGGTCGTGGTTCGAAAGCGAGCATGCACCTCTGAACTTTTCAAATCTTTGTGCGTATTTCTACTAAGCTTTAGTTCGGCGGTGAGGCAAAACATCGTGAGGAAACCTGCACGTTTCGGATAGTTTCTGAAACGTGTAGTCATGACTCAGTTGGTCTGATTCCCTTGTCAAAGGGGTTGCGAATGTCAGACGGCAGTCGCTTCATTGTAATTACTAGCCTTCCCAAATCCCTCAATCATGGTTTAAGAGTACCCCGGGCTCCAAAGCGACAGCTTTGGACGCAACCGGAGTATGAGTATAGGCTTCTTCTTTATCACGCCTTCCTTCGGTCTTATCCATTGTTTCCTGTGGAATACCATGAGATAATTCTTAATTTTCCCAAAACTGAATTATATCACACACCATGACTACAGTTTAACAAAAGCTAAGGAAAGCTCTTGTTAAACTATGTCATTACAATTACATTAGATTTTGGTTGGTTTTGGCATTTTATTGTCAATAGAATACTTGTTGATATTTGTCCAGTGGAAATATTATTACAAATATTTTATCACCGTTAAGATGAGACTGCTAAATCAATATTCTGGATATTGTAAATGTTCCCTACAATATTGATGAGACTATCGACAGCTCATGTCGAATCAAGCACTACAAATCGTAGGCTTAGTAAAGCGTTACGTGGTCTAAATTGGTAGAACAGCCACCCGGATTGTGGAAGATGTGGGTTCGAGTCCCGCCTGAACACAATATGGCATTTTTGAGTGTGTTATTTACATAAGAATAAAAAAATAAGTTTACATATAATAAGTTTTTTTTATTTTAATTAAAAAACCGATCACTTAGCACTGTGTTGAGTGTTGACAAAGTATTCTTATCGGACTGAATTAAATGATTATTTTTATTTCATTATGTAATGTCAGCCTTATAAATTTACTCACAGTAATAGAAAAACCCCAAAAGATCCGATCTAATTTGTAAAGTTTGCAGAACAATAAAAGTGAAACTGAATAATCGATCACGCCCTGCTTTCTACTCTTTTTATAAAAACAACGTTTTATAAACATCGAGGCTTTTTGTTTCCCTCGTACTAGTTTCATTACAAAACATTCCTATAATCTAACCTGCTTATTGTTACGAGAAATAAGAATGAAGGCCTTTTGACACTTCTACATAACGCCCCGACTATTACCTACAGACCGACCAAAATCAGATGGCACTTCAGTTACATTGACATGGGGGCTCTGTAAAATATTTTTTCTGTGGAAAAATGCACAAGCACCGACACGTCATGTAAAGAAAACAGCGTTAGTTCCGACTTTTGACACGTGCCAAAATACCGTGATCGGTCTTTAAGGTGACGGGTAGGGCACACAAGCGACGCCAATTGATTTTAATTTTTAGCTACTAAACCAGATCTATTTTAAACAAAACGGACCCAACATTTATGCATGGTTATTCAATAAATAGTATAAGTGTTTGCCGAGAGGTTTTTACCCCGAAATTGTTTAAAATAGATCCGGTTTAGCAGCTATAAATTAAAATCTATTGGCGTCGCTTGTGTGCCCTACCCGTCACCTTAAACGGATATCATTTATTGCGAGTAGGTAGGTACACGGGTAGAGTGATGGTAGCTCAGTGGATCAGTGGAAGAAAGCGCCTTTAGTACGGGGATCGGAGATCGCGCCTCTGGATTTTTCAAATCTATGTGCATATCTCTACCATTAGCTCGGCGGTGAAGGAAAATATCGCGAGGAAACCTGCACGTCTCGGATAAATTTCTCAAAATTGTGAATACCTACAATATTTAAAATAATTATTTTGAATGTTTAACCGTGATCCATTTGGTCTAGTTTCCCTATCTAAGGGTTGCGAAGGTCAGACGTCAGTCGCTTCATTGTAATTTACCGACTTTCCGAATCCTGCCTCAGGTCCAAGCGTATCTACCTACCCCGGGCTTCGAAGCAGCTTTGGTTCGCAAATGGGAATTACACGCTAAGATGATGAGGAGGTTTAATTACGGGTACACGGTATCCGATTTCTCCGAAACATTTTGTCCCAGTTAAAAGGAACACTTTAGATAAACAAGATTCTAAGTAGGAAAGTGCTCTCTAGGAAGATAACTGATCTTGTGTTCCAATAACAAACCGGCTTCAATGCAGCAGGTTAATTCATAATTCTACTGACATAGATCGTCTTTACACGGGGACGGGAGCTATTATATTAACGGAACATAATATAATATTATGCTTTACACTTCAACACTCTCTTCACTCTTCCTCATGCCCATTAACTTTTCTACAATCGTCCTGTTATCGGCAGCCTGTAGTCGATGGTCCATCTTAGATCCATTTGATTATCATATTATTACTATTTTTGTCCTTTTCTGATATCAATCTCATAATATTATGTGTATGTATGTAGTCTATTATCTTATTTTATTTAAGCATAACTTATTTATTAGTTTATAATATTGTATTTTATTTATGTATTGGGGTTATAAGTTCTATTTTAACATTTACAGTTTTTCCCTTCTTTTTTTCCTTATTGAATACTGCACCACTTACCCCTTCTCTACTATTAAATGTCCTTTACCCGAAGGTTGTCTGGTAGAAATCGCTTTCAGCGATAAGACCGCCGAAATTGTACACAAAATTTCTGTAATGCCTAGTAACTTAAGTTGTGTATTTTGTGCAATAAAGTATATCTCTATCTATCAATCTATCTACGATTGAAGACCCCTTTAGCGCATTTGGTTTGAGCACCGGTTTCTTCTTCACCGGAGCTTTTTCTTTAGCCTATTTCAACTACTTGAGTGTAGGCTTCCTTTAGCATTTTCTAGCATTGAGTTTTTTTCATCCAGTTTTGCTACAAAAGGTCTTCCTTGGGGGCGTTTATTTTCCCCAAGGTTTTCACTGAAGAAGACACTTGCAACAAGAGGTTTCATTGCAAGCGACATTTCCTGCCCACCTCTTCTTTAAGTGTGTTACATATCGCTGCGTTACATCTATTACTTTGCTTTGCTCTCGTCATCGTCATCATCATCATTAAAATTTCAGCCAATAGACGCCCACAGCTGCACATAGACCTCTTCCAATGTTCTCTACACAGATCGGCCCTGTGCCGCGTGACCGTGGCCGCGGGTACGTGACTTCCACTCGAGGACCCGTTCGCCCCAAAGGCCTGTATGTTCTCCTCACTATATACCTCTGCCCATTGCCACTTGAAGGCATGAAATTCTTTGGGCTATGTCTGTATTTACAAATACAAATACTTTATTTGCAAAATATGGGTAGATATATGGGTAAAATCTGTTAAGTTTTTTTACAATGCCAATGGTTCGCCATTATATGCGACATGCAAAATTGGGCAAATGTTTATTATTATGGAATTAGCTAATAAAATTTAATTGATTACGTTACATTATATAAGTACTTAAGTACTTACGAAGCAACTCAAAAAAATAATAATTAAAAGATATCAATCAATATTTTGTAAATATTTTTAACGCACTTAAAACACCTGCCACTTTATTCTAAATCGCGATCTAAAGTTATTACCGTACTAAAACTCATGTCATCCTGTTCCAACACGCAATGTTGAAACGGGCGGGCAAGAATTTTGTTTCGGGTCTATAATAAGGAGGCAGAACACGAGATTAAATGTTTATGAGCGTTATAAATTAAAAAACCCAGGTATTGATTAGATTTTGAAAAAAAAAAGTAAGTAAAACTTTATGCATTATAAATTCTTGAGTATCGCGGATAGTATCTCATTTCAAATACTATAATAGTAGCAGAAGTTAATGTCATTCGGACATTAAAATGGTATATTAATTGCGGATAAAATATTGACGCCGTGTGGTCTCCCGGCAGAGTAGAATGGGCCACCCTCACTCTTACCGTATTTTACTTATAAATACTCGTCGTTCTATTAAACAAAACAGTAGATACATAAACGCTTAAGATTTGATGTTAGCTCAATGGATACGAACGCGCCTTCCACGCAGATGGTCGAGGTTCGAGTCCGAGCATGCACCAATGGTTTTTTTTTCAAATCTATGTGCGTATTTCTACCATTACCATCTGCTCGGCGGTGAGGGAAAACATCGTGAGGAAACCTGCACGTTTCTGAAACGTGTTACCATGATTCAGTTGGTCTGGTTCCCCTGTTAAAGGGTTGCGAAGGAGCGACGGCAGTCGCTTTATTGTAATTACCAGACCCCCCAATCCTGAAACCTGGTCTAGGCGTACCCCGGGCTCCAAAGCGATAGCTTTGAACTCAATCGGGAATTACACGCTAAGATGAAGAAGACTTAAACGCTTGAGATATGAGTTAAACAAAAGACTTCCTATCTACGTAACCAGAAAGAAACAATTTGAATAATGTAGCGGAAAAAATTGTCTCCACTTTCTGAAGATAGGTGTATTATATTAGATACTTTTTTCCTACATGATCCCAGCATTTAGACTGCTGCCAATCTACCTACATAATGGTGTCAATATTTAGCCACCATGTTTTTCTATTAATTTTTAATAAGTATTTTCACCTATTGTAAACGCAAAGTCTCGCAGCAGACGGTAGGTAGGGTATATATTTTTTATGTGATAGGTGGCATATGAGCAGATGGATCACCTGATGGTAAGCGATTGCCGCCGCCCATAGACACGCGCGACACCAATTGCTCTGCCAACCTCTAAACCACCCAGGATTCATTGAATACCTTATAATGAATGATTTTTATGCCAGTTAAGTGGTTCAAAATTGTCAGTAGGTTTAAAGGGATAAGTAATACTCGAGCCAAATACTGGTGATAATTGTTGTCATATTTAATTAATAATTAATGAATGAAACTCTCTTCCAGTACATATAGTGGACTTGGTTCCACCATATTACTTTTTTCGATGGAACCTACTAGTGGTACTAGTCTACTTAAATATTTTGCTATTCATGTTCAATACAAAAGCAACCAATCAAAGATTATAAAATGATGTAATAGGTACGAAAATCGAATGGAATGACAATCGCTTGAGTGTGGTTCAATGTAAGAATTCAGCTGCAGCTGCAGTAGATCAAACAGTTCCTCAGAAGCACTCCCCTTGATAAATGCGGTACTTATAGAATGTTGTAGGAAGCTATATCCCGCCGCAATGCTAGAGGATCGAGCCGACTAGAGAGAGCCGAAGTCGGCGGTTTGGCTCTCTCGTAAGCAGTCAAAAGGAAGAAATCTTCATCGCCACTAGTTACAATTTTCCCACACAGCATTATAGGAACTGGGAAAACAAACATCGCAGGTTATCGTAAAAGCAATAATTTCAACATCAGCTTTCCATCCTGTATTGAGTATAGTTAATCACCTTTTCCTAGGTCACTCGCTCCGAAGCCACAATTACCGCTCCCCTGGACCCGTAACATAGATAAGTGCATCAATAATCAGCTCGTGTTGAATATGTGATGTTGATCTCGGCGCCCGCGCAAGAACGCCGTTTCTGGGACGCATCACTTGCTGCGTGTGGGCAATTTCTTTTTAATGAAATTTTTCAATTGTTCATACGATTTGCAGTGTGACATGCAGCTTTGTACTCGAAAATGTCTAGGATATTACCTAGGTACTTACTTATCTATTATCAATATTTAATTTTTTCTTTTCTCAAAGACCCCTAAAGTTTCTATATTTCATCTAAAATTGAGTTAAGTGTGTTTTTATGTGTGTGGTGAGAATCGGTTGAAGATTATTGATAAATATTTAGGTAGTTAAGTGATCAAACGCGTCATTTTCCAACAAAGAAGGATGAATCTGTCATTTGTCCAGCAAATTACACATTCTAGCAGAGAAACAGGTAATCTAAGCTCCTGCATAGATTTTCCAAATTCAGCCCCTAAAGGCGGCAAACGGAGGTTCTAATTTTAACACCATTGAAGACGTGGGCATAAGCTAGGTAGGTATTGAAGCCCACAGGGCCGATTCTCGTGCATGGCGACGAGTAGGGCACACTAGCGACGCCAATCGATTTCAATTTCGAGCAACTAAACCGCATCTATTTTAAACAATTTCGGGATTACAACCTCTCGGCAAACACTTATACTATTTATTAAATAACCATGCACAAATTTTGGGTTCAACGCGTACACGAAAAATTGATTCAAGCCAAAAGCGGCCACTTTTGGCGTGAATAAATTTTTCGCATACAAAAACGGACCCAACATAATCCATTCTATTTGCCTATAATTATATACCTAATGAATACATATTAATTAACAATACTTATAAATTAACAATCTAGTAAATGTTATTTATTTCAGAACGAAGTGATGCTTATGACAGCTTGAATGAGAAGGAACATACTAATGACGGGTTTATCATTTGATCTTATTATTACCATCTATCGTTCTTCTTTTTATGCATGCTGCTGTTGACTTTCACACTTGTTTAATAATGAGTTTAAAGTAGAAGTACATAGATAAAAGAGTTTCTTTATTTTTGTAGCTTCTGATAATTATTTAAAACATATGTACGTATTTGTGTCATTGCTTCTGATTTTCATAGTAAACGAGAGAAAACCACCAGCAGTGTGTGTTATCTCCGATTATTCCCCGTCACCGAATTTTCATCGGATCAGAGCCAGACTTTAAACTACGTACCTATGTTATAGTGTCGTTATATATATTTTTTTCTAAATTTCTTCTGTGTTACACACAAAAGTTCTAATCTCGAATTTTCTAATTTACTGCCACAGTCTTCCTTACCTTCTTGTCGATTTTACGGACTTTCTAAATTATGACTTATTTAAGCCGAAGATTGCAGACAAGGTATCTAATCTAGAAAGCCAAATTCGTGTGCCGCATTTTTTAAATTAAAACATTTTTTTTATTTATTTGTATGGTCCTTATTGAACATTACATACACATTTTTTTAACATCGATTTACTGGAAGATAAATGTAAACCAATGTAGCAAGCATTAAGGCTCTGATGCAGAAACGACCATAAAATCGAACTTTTTTCTTTGTAGTGACACAGTATATTGGCTCTCCTCAGCGTGATGATGATGGTAAGATATTACCGGTACATACTCGTATTTTTATGTTAAGAATTCTATTTGAGCTTAAAATTGTCATCAAACCTTAAGATCGTTTTGCAACTGAGCCAGGAATTTAGAATACTCAATTAAAAAATCACCGCAATAAAAGATAACTTACCACGCATTTTCGCACTAAAAACAGTCCGCATAGTTAGTAATCACAAGTCAGTAGCACATCACTGCACAACACAGACGCGTCCTCGTTGCAGCGCGCGCAGCTGGCGGGCGACTGCGGCGCGAGCTGTGCGCCAGCGCAGCCGAAACCGCGCTAGGGGTAGTGGTGCGACGCTTATGTCATTAATTTTCGGTATTGAAACTTTCTCTGTATCCTCACTGGTTGGTATGTGTACTGTTATAGTAAGTAAGTTTTATTAGATATTAACTTAAAATAATACTGTATACTGCCCTGCTACGACAATAGAAGGAGCCGTAGCAATCAAAAGGGAGGGATAATGGTTACATATTCAAGATCATTATCTAAACAATTGTGCATATCTAATGTTTATGAAACTATTAGATTACTTAGTACACATTTCTCCACGATGTTTCTCTTACGCCTACTGTCATAAATACGCACATACCTAAAATTAAAAAATACAGAGTCTACGCGTAAAATCTACGACCTCCCCATCTATGCTACCACCATTGTCGATCCAAAAGATGTTTAAATACACCGTTTTGAAGTTTTCTTTTTCTTTAGGTTCGGAGAGATTTTGGGCATTGAAGGTAGGTATGTAGGTAATTTGTAGTTTTCATACGAGACTCTATGTTTTCATTCCCACGACTCAGCATATTATATAGATATATATATATATATTATTGCACAAAATTCACACAAATTAAATACAATATTATAAACTAATAAATAAGTTATAAAATATAATTAAAATTAATAATAGACAACATACGTACACATAATATTTTGAGATTGATATTAGAAAAAGAAAAAATATATTATGATAATCAAATGGAGGGCCGTGTGGTCCCCGGCAGAGTAGAATAGGCCACCCTCACTCTTACCGAGATGTCGTAAAAGGCGACTAAGGTAAAGCTGCTGGCATGATCATCTGCACCCAGAGAAGGAAAACTCTGCATTTAAGTATATCAAAACCCTCGCCAACCCGTCTGCCAAGCGTGGTGAGTATGGCAACTACCCCTCATGTGATTGAGGGAGGCCCGTGCCCCAGCAGTGGGGACTTAAATGGGCTGATGATGATGATGATGAATCAAATGGATCTAAGATGGACCATCGACTACAGCTGCCGATAACAGGACGTATAGAAAACTTAATGGGATGAGGAAGAGTGAAGAGGATGTTGAAGTTGCAAAGGGTGAGTTTTAACTGGGGCTTTAAAATGGGCAATGATTGAGACCGTCTTATTGATAGGGGTAAGAAGTTCCATAAACGGATGGACAAGACGGTAAAGGACTGGGTATAGAAATAAGAGGAGTGAGGGGGAGACTTTAGGCGGAGATGTTTGGACATATTGTATGGTTAGTGACAATAAGTATTATGTACCTACATAGGTAAAATTTGCAATATGCTTGGCTGCTGCGGGGCATTTCTAAACCCTTACTATTACTGACAATGAAATTGTGGGCGTGTTTTCATGTAAAAATTGCATACTATAACCTAATTTCATAGTATAGTAAACCATGGTCTATACATCGTTTTAAATTTTTAAGTGTGCCACTAAATACCATCTATCTTTACTGTGCTCAATCTTCTTAAGTATGCCACTAAATACCATCTATGTTTACTGTGCTCAATATTTTTAAGTATGCCACTAAATACCATCTATCTTTACTGTGCTCAATCTTTTTAAGTATGTTACTAAATACCATCTATCATTTACTGTGCTCAATTTTTTAAGTGTGCCACTAAATACCATCTATCTTTACTGTGCTCAATCTTTTTATGTAGAGACGTTATCAATAATATCCAGCATACGTTTTATTTTGTATTTTTTTATGTAATAGGTAGGTAGACGAACAGACAGATCACCTGATGGTAAGCAATTGCCGCCGCCTATGGTCACCCGCGACACCAGTGGAGTCACAAGTGCGCTGCTAACCTTTAAACCCCCCCTATCCCCCGGATTGGGCCTCCGGTACCCTCACTCACGCAGCGAAACACAGCACACTGCTGCTTCACGCGGTTTTCTGTGAGGCCGTGGTATCACTCCAGTCGAGCCGGCCCATTCATACCGTAGCTTGGCTCTCCCACGGTAAAACTCCCACTGCTATTTCGTGCTTATCATTTTATTAAAAATAAATATAGAAAGTAAAACGTGTAATTATACTATTAAGTATTCTATTTTGTAGCAACCATTATCCATTCGATTATTTCATGTGGGGATTATGTAATGCTATTGTCATAACATTTAATTTAAGTTTATGTAACTGTAGACGGCGCGTGCGCGTCGTGACGAGAGACATAAACCTTTAGGGCTCGGTTTGGTGATCATTATGACTTGGCAGCTACGATAAGGGATGTGAACGTAACAATTACTAAATACATAAACTGGATTTTCAAAGTTAATGATGTTGGTAGACATACATACTCATATTATTTCTTTAGAATTCCGTTCTAGAATAGTAATAAAGCCTTTGCATAAATGTAATATTTTAATACTGAAATGAAGTTAGGGCGGGCCATAAAGTAATTACATACAGTCACGCCATTTTCCCTGAGTGGTAGCACAGAATAAATAATAGAACTAGGCGTTGTCATTAGTACAGTACTTACTTTCAAAAGTATGTACATGTTACTATAGAACTTTCTTCGAAAGTAGTCCTAATGTAATTTGTTTCCTTCGCATTGCAGTGTAACAAAATAATCTAGGGTAAATTTGAAACTGCTAGGTAGCTCCAGACCGACACATGTGTTGGGAAGGGTGTGCTTTCGTCACCACTGTGACTGACATTCAGCAAGGATGTGATCACACTTGATCAGCCGTGTCCTCCACCGCGCCGCGAATACAATACGATCGAAAAATATGGTCAAATGTATCAGATTTAAATCTGCATCAATAGTTTTGGTTCTATCTAGCAGTCATTTTCAGTAGGGGGCCATCGAAACCTAAACTCTAAGGTGGGCCAATAGATGTATCCAGAAGTGTATATAAAAAGCTGATCGGGCAACTGCTTTACCGACTAAGCTACCGGAGACATTGCTACCTCGACGAATCTTTTGCAATTTATTCTTAAGTAAATAATACTATACCCAAAAAATACATATTAATATATAGCAGTTTCATCCTAACTGGTGGTAAAATATTTGTAACAATATTTCCACTGGATATTTGTAGGTACATACGAATATTGATGAAACTATGGGTGAAGCAAAAAGCACTTACAAAATTCGTCGACATAGCAATGTCTCCGGTAGCTTAATCGGTAAAGCAGTTGCCTGGTTAGTAAAAGATCGTGGGTTCGAGTCCCACCCGAAGACTGTTGAAACATTTTTAAGTGCATTATTTACTTAATTGCAAAACATTGCTATACCCAAAAAAAATCATATATAAAAAGCTTTGTTTCCTTAAATAAAAAAGTAAATAAATTTGAGTTCTGCCGACAAATTGAATTTGTTTCCGCTGGGAAGATGATGACTTAGAGCTATAACTGTCCACAGAGCGTAGCTTCATAGATGCGTATTCGTTATGGAAGCATACACTACCTACTGTACGCTTGCGTATAACGAATAAATACGCGTCCATGACGCTACGCTCCGTAGACAGTAGCTCTTAGTCTTATAATATCTGTGTCTTAGTTAAGGTGACGGGTAGGGCACACTAGCGACGCCAATCGATTTTAAGTTTTAGCTACTAAACCGGATCTATTTTAAACATTTTCGGGGTTACAACCTCTCGGCAAACACTTATACTATTTATTAAATAACCATGAAAAAATGTTCGGTCCGTTTTGTACGCGAAAAGTTGATTCACGCCAAAAGTGGCCGCTATTGGCGGGATCAAATTTTCGCGTACAAAAACGGACCGAACATTTTTTCATGGTTATTTAATAAATAGTATAAGTGTTTGCCGAGAGGTTGTAACCCCGAAAATGTTTAAAATAGATCCGGTTTAGTAGCTAAAACTTAAAATCGATTGGCGTCGCTAGTGTGCCCTACTCGTCACCTTAACTCTCATAGGTATTCGGGCAACTCTAGGGCCTAGGGCAAGCAAGCATAGAGCATATTAGGTACCCACCTCCAGCAACATATCACTTTTATTACTTGAGACATGTTAGCGGAACTTATGTTTCTTGTTCGTAGAAATGATTCAAATTGCTTTTCAACGTTACCAATCAAATTATCGTTCAACACACTTAATACATTTCTAAAAATAGTGTGAAAACACTTGGTTATTTTTTTTATTAAGGTTAAGTAAAATAGTGTTTTGTAATCTTTGTAACTTTTTATTGAGTAAAGCCGTGGGTTTCACTTACTGACTTCATTATTGTATGGAAACATGCGAGATTCGTAACCAATACAAATGGAGCAGCTGAACTTGCGTCATCTTTGGTGTAATATTTTCTACAAATCAATTTACATAGTTGCGAGGAATACTGTAACATTATATAATCTTGCGCTTTATTTGACCTGGTAACAAAAACCCAGTTCCGACTTGCAGTCCGATAATATCATCTTCGTAACATCCTAGTGAGTACTTAAAAGAATTTTAATAGAACAGTAAGTAGTTAAAAGTACTACTAGCCATTGGTTATTTTTTTATTAAGGTTAAGTAAAATAGTGTTTTGTAATCTTTGTAACTTTTTATTGAGTAAAGCCGTGGGTTTCACTTACTGACTTCATTATTGTATGGAAACATGCGAGATTCGTAACCAATACAAATGGAGCAGCTGAACTTGCGTCATCTTTGGTGTAATATTTTCTACAAATCAATTTACATAGTTGCGAGGAATACTGATACATTTATATCTTGCGCTTTATTTGACTTTAAAAACCCGGAGTCCGACTTCAGTCCCGATAATATCATCTTCGTAACATCCCTAGTGAAAACTACCACTATTTTCTTACTCGAAAGTAAGTAATAAAAGTACTTATAAGCCATATGGTTATTTTAAATAAAAGTAATATTAGCCTATACACTGTCCCACTGCAGGGCAAAGGCCTCCATCGTAGAAATCAAGTTATCGCTACTATGATGAGATTAGGCTTAATCACCACGCTTGCCATATGCGGATTGGTGATCACAAACCCGAGCTATGTTCGAAAAATTCAGATCCGATCCCGAGAATCCCGAGATCACGGCCCGGTACTTAAACCACTAGACCCGCTATACTCAACCTGCGGCCCGCGGGCCGCATGTGGCCCGCCGGGCCTTTATCACTGGCCCGAATGCAATTAGAGATGATTATTAACTATTTTGATTTTTTTATAGAAATACAGAACAATCGGCTACAAAATTTCTCCACTATGTTAAAGACAACAGATGATCTTCTACAATGTATCAATACGGGGTTTAACGCGATATTTATTATGTGCACTCACATATTTGGCTCGACGTTTCGGCTACGTTACAGCAGCCGTGGTCACGAGCGGACTGGCGGAGCACGGCCCCAGCAGACGACGCCGTGCTCCGCCAGTCCGCTCGCGAAAATCTAAAAAACTATTTAACAGATGATCTTACCAATATTTCTGAGAAAAATGTATTATAATTTTGGATTATATGTATAACTAAACTCATAAACGAGTTTCAAAATAGGTTTCAGGATCCATGGCATCTAGAAACAACTATTGGTGAAACACAGCGCAGTGCTGCTTCACGTCGGTTTTCTGTGAGGCCGTGGTATCACTTCGGTCGGGCGGGCACATTTATGCTGGAGCGTGGCTCTCCCACGGTAATTTTTGCTTGCGACCCGCGAAACCATGACTAAAACGTGTTTTTGGCCCGTATATAAAAAAGATTGAGTACCAATGCACTAGACCAACAGGGCGTTATTTTAAATAGTCACCATATTACTAGGTAGGTACTTATACTTAGTACCCGCAAAAAGGAAACGTAACATTGAAATTCATCTCCAATTTTCATACACCACCAACAAACGATTCAAAAATATAAATGACTGATTGCCCATAGCGAGTCCCGTCTCCCATATCAACGAGCGGTTTCCATGGCTTCTGCATCAATATTTAAATTTAATATCTATTGTTCACTTTCCATACGATTCCAATGCAAGGCAGGCGCGGGCGCATATGGGCCCGAGCAAAATAATTTCTCTCGTCCTTTGGAAAGTGCAAGGAAAGTCGTTCCGGCATATTTTGGGCGTCCAATAAAATAGAAAGTCTATTAATTACTGCATATTATGTGTACTGCATGATATTGTTACTTTGTTATGCTTTGTAATAATGATATGACAGTTTTTATGGGCTATTATGTCTTTAGCTGGATCGCATTGCATGGGCTTGATGCTTAGGCGTAACAACTACTATTTTGTGTTACAACTATGTACCTACCTTAGCTATTTATTGTTAGACTATCACTGGATATCGCTCACTGGAGCGATGATAGCTCAGTGGTTCAGAATGCACCTTCAATACGGGGGGACCGGGTTCTTAACCGAGCATACACCTCTAGGTTTTCTATATCTATGTGGATATTTCTACCATTAGCTCGGCGGTGAGGCAAAACATTGAGAGGAAACCTGCACGTTTCGGATAGTTTCTGAAACGTTTAACCACGATTCAGTTGGTCTGGTTGCGAAGGTCAGACGGCAGTCGCTTCATTGTAATTAACAGACTCATTTAAATCCAGAATCATGGTCTAAGCGTACCTTGGGCTCCAGAGCGACAGCTTTGGACGCAACTGGGAATCACACGCTAAGATGAGGAGGATACTGTCCAGTGAATCATTTTCATAGGATTTATTGTTTTATTTGATCTAAGTCCACAATCAATAGAAATTTAAGTAAGTTGGTAGGTAATGCATAGGTATATGTAAGAAGTACCTATAATTATGTACGTCAGCTAAACCATGTTTTTTCATTATTAAATCATTGAGTTCACTTCAATTGATTCTGACTGATGACTGATTCATTAATCAAAATGGTTTTCTTATTAAACCAACATTTTAATAATTAGCAATTCCCACCTCTTGAAATATTTCATTTACAATTACTAAAGTCTTCTGTCTCGCTTCTGCCATTTCCTCCTCCACTTTCAGATTCTTCTTCAGTCGTAACAACGTTTTCACAATCATACTCTCTTTTGAGAGATGTCTTCTTTTCTCCCCTTGGCTCTTCTTTATTGTAATCTTGAGTAGAGTGAGCCAGTTTTGAGTGAATGTAAGGAATTCTACAGTAGCTTTTTGTGTGAGATTGAATTGTATGAGGGTGTGTGTCCAGGGCTGAGAGGTGAGGGTGGCCACCAAGCGTGGGTCGTTCTTTGAAACGATGGCATATTTAAATATGGATGAAAGGGTCTTCCATCCAGCTACAGATTGGCTCTCTGAATCCTGTAAAATTATTTGTTGGGTTGTAAACATGAACTGAAAACAACATCTTAACAAATCCTTATTAAAAAGAGGAGTGTCACAGAATAATTAGCTAGCAGGTTCCATGTTTGCGCATGCATTTTTTTAGATTTATATTGTATTTTAGACGGCTAATTCTGCTGTGGGGTCACGCCAATGTTTATTGTATTGTATATTGTATTTTATTAGAGACAACAAACAGTTATACCTACATTAAAAGCTTAGGACAAGATACATTACAATTACATGATAATTAAATGCATAATCAACAACGTTATCCACAAGTTAATTATAAACAACAAGTGTTAGGTTACCCTTTAAAAGTCGCTAAAAAAGGTTTCAAAATATTATGTGAAAAAAAAAAAGATAGAAAATTTATGTTTTAAGAGCATCTATGGCTAGTTTCCTGAAAACACCAGGGCTCATAGAAAAATCTAGTTCATTAAAATGAGTGTTAAATATACTTGACAAACGAATAAGAGGGGCCCGTTCGCCGGCGCACGTTCTTCACTTTTCGGTGAAGAACGTGCGGCAAACTCGTCTGTTAGAATAATTGCTAGGCACTGTGAATTGGATCTGATTAAAAATATCGATACAGTCAATCTTTCCTCTGAGTATATTATATAGAAACATAATCGAGAGAAGAAGACGCCGAGACTCAAGATTCAATAGGTTGTATTTTACCAGTAAATGATCGTAGGGAAGACGCGAGCGGCGGCAACAATAATTGATTTTTTTTAGAAATTTGCGCTGAACTCTTTCGATAATACCGTTGTATTTTTTACCGTTGTATTGTTTACTCGGGTCATCCGAGAGATGTTACTAACCGTGACAGTCCTCAAATTTAATTATTTTTTATTGAGAAAGGGAGGCAAACGAACAAGCGAACCACCTGATGGTAAGTGATCACAGCCGCCCATAGACATCAGCCACACCAGAGGAGTGGAGATGCGTTGCCGGCCTTTTAGAAAGGTATAGGCTCGTTTCTTGAAGATCTCAATGTCGTACCGGTTCGGAAATACCGCTGCGGGAAGTTGATTCCACAATGAGGAGGTGCGTGGCAAAAAATGACGTATAAAGCACACGGTGGTGGACTTCCATCCATCCAGATGGTACAGGTGGAATCCACCATATTTGACATAGGAATCTTACATTATATAGGTACGTGAGGGCTATTTAAAGAAAGTGGTAAATTTTATAACATTCTGATGTTAAAGATAAATAGGTATATGAAAGAATAGAATATGAAAGTACCAAACTCACAGTCTAGGAACTACTTACCCTGCAGCAAAGCATTAACTGAATCCGAAACATGAGAGCCCGCAACGCGTTGCACTGCTGCATGACCGGAGGTTCCACGTCCAGCTCCAGACCGAGAACCAGCGGTGTATTGGCGCCAGAGTTGAGCACCGTGTACACGAGTTGGAGTAAGCAGACTCCTCGTTCACTCATGCTGTCTTGGCGGAGAGATTTTATGATGGATTGCGTTTGAATTTGAAGAATCGACTTCGGCTGGAATTTAGGGGAAGTAATTCATTTTTTAATTAAAGTACAACAAAACTGACAAAATTCTTCAGTCGTTTCTCACCTTAATGTCAAACACGTTCGGTTGAATATCAATTGAGGAATTTTGACAGATTGTAGCAACCTGATATGTGGCTGTCTGTACTATCTTTGCGTAAAAGAAGTACTAAGTTACGTGGATGCAATAGATAGCTTAGATACCAGCGTTTCTCAACTTTTTTCTGGTCTGCTGACCCCTATAATATCGAGCATAATTTTAAGAGCCTTAATAAAAAAAAAGGAATAAAATTATTTTCAGATGAGATCCCCTCATGCTGGCGCATGCTCGCCATGCTAAGCTAATGTTTAGATATAGATAAAGACAGCGTACTTTCAGACACGGTTTAAGAAACATTAGTCTAATCAATGCGATAGTAACGAGATGTTGAACCTGATAATTGTTCCTTGTGAAGAAATGCACGATGTATGAGAGCAGTTGGAGCGCCGCACACGCCACGGCCTCGTCCGCGCTGTAGCCAGCCGCAGCCACGGAGCTCAGGAATCCCGCTCGGTTCGTGTATGTCAGCAAAACTACATGTAAACATTTATACTTATCGGTGGTAGTAGGTAGGTAATCGGAAAAAGTACCACTGCAAATGACTCTTTTATTTCCCAGAGCAAATTGTCATGCCCGTCACCTTGCTACATGTAGGGAATAAGGTGGTTTATGGGGCTCTAACCCTAGCCAAAACCCCTGCGTTGTCCATCTCCGCGCAATCGCGGTCGGAAAGCCCATACCTGGGGTTAGACCGTATCGCTAATCGCGCTCGTCGCTTCACCTCTACCTGGCGACATGCAGTCTTTCATCGCTATACGGCCAACCAGGACACCCGGTAACTTCTTCCATCGCGGAGACTATGTATGCTGAGCAAGCAGTGGCTATTTGTGAGGAGTGCCCCAGCAGTGGGTACGCTCACTTACTCCGAAGGCCCGTTTAGTCGCCTCTTACCACAGGCTGGGAATACTTTGAAAAGAAAAAGAAAAGAAAAGAAAAAGTTTATTGAAAAACAACATCAGACATCAGCATACATATTTAACAAAATTGTTTTCTTATCTATAGGTTAGAACATGCTAAGGTTGTAGGTATCGACTGGCGTTATCTTAAAAACTTTACAGAGATCTCTACACTAGGCTAGGCCTGTACTGTAGGCAATCTTTAATCACGGGTTACCAGAATAATTTATTATGGCCGCGACTTACGTCTTACAACAATGAGTTTAAATTTTGAAGGTACATAAACTAAATCATTAAAGTTAGTTGTACATATTATAAAACAAAATATGAAATTGGACGACGTTTCTATTTTGTGTGTGTGTGTGTATGTGCGTGTTCAGTGCGTATGTTAACGTGCTTATTGCGATTTAAAAACAATAAGTTCCAGTTTACCTATATAAATTTAATTCATTATCCAAATATAATGTTATGTTAATTTGGCAGTTCTTAAACACCTCTAGCCACAGGGCACATGAAAATAGCTCTGACAAACCAGAGGGCTGACAGCGAAACGGTCCCATAACGAATGAGAATATGTATACCTGTCGTATTCAAACAAAAGAGATGCACAGCGTGTGTGAAAGGGTCAAGGATAAAGATGCGATGTAGAACCTCAAGTTGGAACGGTAGGATAGCTGAATAGTTGAACAGTCGTGTGACTATGAGTCCTTATATATTGTTTGAGTTTGTGCTTTGATTTTAATAGATGTAATTTACCTACATATCAATACATAATAATAATTAGAGAATTATTGACAGCTGGTCGAGATGCTTCTTAAAAGACATGAAATTGTTGATATTGGCGTCACCTTCTTACTAGCATTACATTACAATTCATTCATAGAAACATTTGATCTTATTTAGACACATTATTTACCTATGGCTAAGTAAGTAGGTAGGTAGGTAATGTAATTATTGCACTTTAGCTTAGGTACCTACTTATGTGTTTTCTATGCTTGCAACTCTAATAATACCTACTGATATGGTGATAAATTACATTTAAACACTTCGATAATAATGAATGTAAATGCGCCATGGGGCGCTGATTTCAACAGAAAAGCTACCTGTCATTTGTACATGCATTCGCGACATAATTTCACCTGTCACTTGGACAATAGTTATACACGGCCACCGGCCCAAAGGGTCAAATCGATCTCTTTGAGTGCCACAACAATAAAACTAACTTACAACATGACAATTCCAATTTCGGGTTGTCAGCTTATTGTGCATAAGGGTGGTAAGCCTAATTAATGTTGGTAAAATGCCAACATATACTTAATTATGTGCTGGAATGATCTTCATCTTCTGCCTAGTTGGTATACTTAGATCGTGGATCCAGGATTAAGCAAGCCTAGTAATTACATGAAAGCGACTCTACTCTCCTCTGATCTTCAAGCCTTGACAAACCAGTAAGGCACTACTTTATATAAATAGGTACTCACAGCTCTACATAGGTACTTACCTCTGTTATCATTGTTAGTATTTGCCAGCCCAAGAAGATACAAGCTCAGTTTCAAGCAAGCGTGTTCGTAGCTGAACTTGGTCTCGAGATCATCGCCAGAGTGTTCCAAGTTCTTAGAGAAGATGGTGGTTACTAGCACCGCTGTTTTCAGGCAAACTGCCTCGTCTAATTCTTTTGGCACTATTGTCGTTGCTAGTTCAAGAAGGTGACAGATGCTTGGGTCTGAAATAGATAGGATAGTTTCGTTCCTTCAAATACTTTTATTTATTGTTTCGATTATTTTTTACGGAAATATCTTCATAGATGTTTAAAATCGGAAGAATCGGTTGTTTGCTGAATGGTTTCCGTGGGACAGTCACGTGTCGGCGTGAATGGGCTGGCTCGATCGGATTAATACCACAGCCTCACAGTAAACGTGTGTGAAGCAAAACTTGAGTGAGGATGAGGAAGGGAGTGATTGTTATGTTGGCTGATGCCGCAATTGCCTTGATCCTTTTCACGTTTTGCAATGTTGACGCTGTCGTGTTGATATCCAGCTCGGCAAGTTCACGAGCGGTACAGAATTCAAACAGTTTATTGAAGGTTACTTCTTTACCGTCTTCTTGCAACAGGTCTGGCCACTTCTGTCTTAAGTCTACCTCGAGGGCGGGGTAGTTTAGGCCTGTAGCGAACCGGTCTCTTAGTTGGAACTCTAGGTTTTCGCCTTTATAGCCGCAGCCTCTACTGATTTCTTTGAGTCTGTTGGCAAACTGTTCCATTGACTCCCCCGCCTCCCTGGTGCAATTCCAGAACTCAATCAGGGCTTTGTATCTTGTCTTTTTTGTTCTGTGCAGGTCTAGTAGTTTGGTTTTGATTTGTTCATATGTCTTTGTTTCGAAATCCGGTGTCAGAGCTACATTGACGTCGTGGTACGTCTCCGGCGTCAGACAGGCTATTAGTAGGTCTTTCTTAAACGGCTCTGAGTCGCTCCAGATGCGACATTTTGCCTCAAAGTAATCTATAAATTTATCGACTGTAGTGGTAGTGGGGTCAAATTTGTCCCCTTTAAACTGGTTCGCTACATTGTGCTTACGTGCTGTTGCAGCGGCGTCGTTTGGTTCCTTAGGCTTTCCAACGTCTCTACGTGACTGTTGTTGTTCCACCAGTAGTTGCAGTAGTTGTGTAATTTGTACCTGGGTGTTTTGTTGTGTCTCCAGGAATTGTGCGAACTGTTCTTTGTTCATTTTTTGTCCTCGTCGCCAGATATTATAGCTTGGAATTCATAAAGGAAAACGCAACATTAGTTTAGACGTATATTTATGTGTTCAGCAAACAACGTGACTAAACAACTCTGGTTACCCTGGTGACCAATATCATAGGCGCCGATGTTGTCTATGCAAGTAGTGTAGCATTCGCCCCCATCCACTCTAAACGGCCCTACATGTCCTCTATGAGCCGACGCGAGGGGTGTATAGCTCGTCCACTTCGTCTAGATCCCACTTCTGACACCAACGGCGTTTCTGAGATGGCCGGTGTTGGTGAACGTTCGACAGCTGCCGGTGAGCAGGTCGTGGGGGCGGCTACGGCCGCCGTCGATGCGTCAGTTTCTGGATCAGTGCTGACATCATTTGCAGTGGCCTCCCCGACATATGCAGAATCGCGCACGGCGCAGAACAAAATAGAAGCAATTACTAACGCACCGGCACCTAAGGACGTAAAGGAACTCCGCTCGTTTCTGGGACTTGTCAATTTTTATGAACGTTTCTCAGCAAACCTGCATAGCGTTTGCGCTGACTTACATTCCCTCACCGGGAAATCTAAAAAATGGCAGTGGACAGAAAAGGAAAACCGAGCATTTGAAAAAACCAAGCGCCTCGTAGCTCTCTCTAAACCCTTGATTGCCCTGGACGAAGAACGCCCACTGTTCCTCGCATGTGATGCCTCTGAGAAAGGCGTGGGTGCAGTGTTATTCCACAAACACGGCGACCAGGAACAACCCATCGCGTTCGCGTCACGGAAACTGAGCCCGGCTGAAAGTAAATATTCTGTTATTGACAGAGAAGCCCTAGCAATATTTTTCGGCATCCAAAAATTCGACCAATTTCTGCGCGGCATTAAATTTACCTTAATAACGGATCATAAGCCGTTGTTACATCTCTTAGGACCCAAGCGGAACCTTCCTAAAATAGCGAATAACCGTTTAGTGAGATGGGCGTTATTGATTGGCGCATATGACTATGACATCGTTTATAGAAAAGGAATTTTAAATGTCATGGCAGACTTTTGCTCTAGAATGCCCAATCCAATCGAATTGCCATCCCCCCGGAATTAGCGGTACATAAGATTAATGTTGCTACTCATAATGAAATGCTTAAAGACCTACCCCTGAGTGAGAATAGCCTAAAGCTAGCTACGAAGCATGACCCAGTCCTTAAACAAATACGGGTATTTGTCCGATCCGGTTGGAATGAAAACAATGAGTTGTCACAGGGGATCAGACCATATTTCCGGAAACGTCACGAGTTATCGCTAGAAGACAAAATTTTAATGTGGCAAGGCAGAATCGTTATCCCCGAGAAGTTACGAGAGCCTATTTTAAAATACTTACATGCAGGTCACCCAGGTTCATCGGCGATGCGTGCCTTGGCAAGGTTTTACGTCTGGTGGCCCAACCTAGATGAAGACATCGACATCTTTGTTAAACGCTGCCACAACTGCCAGGAACACAGACCGCACAACGCAGAGCTACCGGTTTTCAGCTGGTCTATTCCTGATAAGGTTTGGGAACGTATTCATTTAGACTTTGCAGGACCGTTTGAAGGGAAGTACTGGCTGGTTCTTTGCGATGCCCTGTCCAAATGGATTGAAGTGAGGCCTATGAACAAAATAACCACTCCTAAGCTGTGCGAGGTCTTAGACGAAATTTTTACAACATTCGGTCTACCCCACATCATAGTATCCGACAATGGACCGCAATTTACATCAAAAGACTTCGAAACATATTGCATCACCCATGGAATACTGCATATCACTTCGTCTCCCTACCACCCAAGGAGCAATGGCTTAGCAGAGCGCCTTGTTCGCACATTCAAAACCAGAATGCGAGCAAGCAGAGGAGATTCTTTGAATGTAGAGAAGCGGTTCCAAAATTTCCTGTTCACCTATCGGAATACCCCGCATAACACAACCGGCAAGTCACCCGCCCAAATGATGTTTGGCAGACAACTTAATTGCGTGCTCGATAATATCCGTCCGGACCTTAAGAGGCAATTACGTTTTAAACAAGTTAAAGCAAATATCGCAGCCGAAGCGGGTGCTCCAAGTTTTGTCGCAGGGCAAAACGTATATACCCGAACGCAGAATGACGATCGCTGGGAACCGGCAGTGATCACACGTAGAACTAACGTGTTTTCGTATGAAGTACGCACAGAGGATGGTGTGGTGAAAAGACGTCACGCGGATCACCTACGGCCGCGAATTGTACCAGAGTTCCCACCAGCTGCGATATCGACACCCAGTGCCAGGGATTCTGCATATGTCGGGGAGGCCACTGCAAATGATGTCAGCACTGATCCAGAAACTGACGCATCGACGGCGGCCGTATCCGCTCCCACGGCCTGCTCACCGGCTGCTGTCGAACGTTCACCAACACCGGCCATCTCAGAAACGCCGTTGGTACCAGTAGTGGGACCTAGACGAAGTGGACGAGCTATACACCCCTCGCGTCGGCTCATAGAGGACATGTAGGGCCGTTTAGAGTGGATGGGGGCGAATGCTACACTACTTGCATAGACAACATCGGCGCCTATGGTATTGGTCACCAGGGTAACCAGAGTTGTTTTTGTCACGTTGTTTGCTGGACACTTAAATATACGTCTAAACTAATGTTGCGTTTTCCTTTATGAATTCCAAGCTATAATAGTGATGATACTGGATGCCTAATTCGGAGGAATGTGGAAAGGGTTGGAGGCATACTTGTGACTTTACTGGTATTGTGGGCGTCCGTGGGCAGCGACAATCGCTAACCATCAGGTGATTCGTCTACGTACTCTAGGTACTGTTCTCGGGTTCGATCCCCGGGTCGGGCCAAATATTTGTACCTACGTTTACGGTAAAAAAAATGTTTTCGGTAAGAAACTTAGTGTCAGCCCGGAGTCTGGAAGTTAGCGGTCGTGTACCCCCGTGCCTTGGAAAGCTTTTAAGCCGTGGGTCCTGCGCCCAATCCCTCTCCGGTCGTGTCACGCTGATGTCCCATCGGAATATGAGGGTAAGGGAATAGAGAGTGCGCTTGTGTTTGCGCGCACACTTGAGCACTATAATATATTCTGCGTACGTAGCTGATCATAGGTAGGATATTATTAATTATTATTACGAACAGAATTGCTAAAAGAGATAGGACCTAAGTTAGTCCTACCTACAGTAAAGTGTTCAGGTAGGTACTTTTTACCAACCTATCTCGTTCTCATAATCTATGAGCGTCTTGGACAGCGCATTAGGCAGCATTGCCCACACCATTCCAGCGAGTTCCTGCCTTTCTTCATCAGAGCTGTCTTCCACACAAGAGTGCAGTGCCTGCGTACAGTTCGCCGCAACAGTTTCGCTCTTGTTGCAAACTAGAATAGTCAGAAGCAGTTCCCATACTGCTGGGATGGTTGTCACCTCGGACGGTATGGAGTCTTCGATTTGGAGCCACTGGGTTAGCTAAAATATATTGGTAAAGCATCTGTCGCGATATTTTAGCCAGTAAAAAATGGGGGACTTGGCTGGGGGAGGGCCATCAGCATAATCATCATTTCAGCCAATAGACGTGCACTGCTGGCCATAGGCCTCCTCCAATGTTCTTCACAAAGATTGGTTCTGTGCCGCCCGCATCCACTGGTATCCCGCGATCTTCACCAGATCGTCGATCTTCCTTGTGGGCCACGGCGGTTGGGGGAGGGCATTAGGCAGTTATAGAGTGGTAGAAAACGTTAGAAAGTGTATTCAAGAAGAAGAAGACTATAATAAGCCCTCTTAGTTACTGATTATCTTCCCCATTATTGTAATCATCATCAGGCTGGAAGTACCTACTGCTTTCTTTTGATTTTAGTAATACCATCGGCCCAACGTGAAACTGGACAACCAGCATAGTAAAGTATCAGCCTATACATATACTGTCCCACTGCAGGGCAAAGGCCTCCATCATAGAAATCAAGTTATCACTACTATAATAGGATTAGGCTTAATCACCACGCTTGGCAAATGCGGATTGGTGGTCATAAACCCGAGCTAAGTTCGAAAAATTATAAACATACTTTTTGCCCGACCTGGGAATCGAACCCAGGACACAGAATAAATATACACACACTAGAAAAAAAGGGCGTTACTAGACCAACGGCGTTAACCATGATGACGACCAGCATATCGTCTACCGGTTTTAGGGCACCATTCGGTAAGGAGTTTACTCCATCTATCATCACCTCACCTATCTTACCATTTTCTAGATTTAGAAGATAAATAAAGTTAACTATTTTTTGTTGGCTTACGTAAGAAAGGATTTTTCAACAGCATGAGCTTACAGCCACTCAGTTTGGAATAGAAATCTTGACCCTGAAGAAACCTCGGTATTTACCACGTGTATCCTGACATAGTTGGGGATCCGTTGCGAAGTGAAGGCCCATAGCAAGACCGCTGGGTTGTGGGTATAATATACAGAAGGGTCAGGTTGAAGCATGGTTACCAGCCGGTCTGTTGCTTTCTCCAAGTACACTCGTTCTTCTAACGACTTTAGGGACCCGTTGGATATCGTGGACATCTGGTAACAGATATATCCTGTCTAATAACTTCGCCAAAGGCTACAGCTGTTCGAAAGACTGTTTCAATACTCAATATTTTATTTGCATATCACAGTGTTACAGATGAATGTGAAGGCACGAATCTGCCGTGTAGGAATTCAGATGACAGAAGAGTGACAAGAGATCCTATGGTGTCAACGTAGGTACATCAGCTTACCATTAGCTTGGCGGAGAGAAGAACATACTGCCTGAACGTCTGGAATAGTTCCTCAAACGTGTAAGCAAGTTTGGATTCCTTGTCTAATGGATTCAAAAGCCAGACGGCAATCCTTTCGTTGTGATTAACAGACTCAGCAAATCTTGGACCCCAATTCTCGTGCTCGCGATATTTATTTTTCATATCACATTCTGTATGGTTTTCAGGTGATATCCGCCATGTTTTCAAAATATCACGAGCACGGGAATTGGGGTCCTGGAACATGGTATAAGTGTAAACCGGGTTTCGAAGCTTTTGTTTAACTGGAAATTTCACCCCAAGTTGATTTATGTGATAGGTGGCAGACGAGCAAACCAATCGGATGACTTACTGCAAAAACAAGCCACAAAGCTTTGATAATGTAGGAAGGTGGGCGGAACTGCGCGGGCAGTCGCAGCACGTGCTCCACGAGGTGGGGCAGCAGGCTCGCCGTCGCTTCTTCAGGGCTAGTGGACAATCAGAACAGAAGGCATCATCATCGTTCTCCTCAAGACTTTTTTGTGTGGAGGTGGTGGTGAGACAGGCACCGGATGCCTCGATTGCCGCCGCTCATGGACACCCGTAACACCAGTGGAGTCACAAATGCGCTACAAAGCTTTGAGCTCTATTTATAGTAGGGTTAGATCCTGTCTTCCTGACCTACCTAATTATAATTAATATAATTCATTTCTGAATAAAAGAAAAAAATAATTAAAATACTTCTCTGAGGACTGGCAGTAGAAGTATATGTAGATGAGCAGGCTATAGGGCTGGCCATTCTGAAGCTGTAACCCTATGCACTGCGGCGTCTCGATGCCGCGTTGCAGCTCGACTAGACCCATCTGGAACAGAACTTTGTAATAAGGGGAGGCCACAAAATCAGATCAATTAATCGCGGTTTACTGCTGAATCTAGTTCTCTCCCAAAGAGCCTCAAACATCCCTGTCCTGCCAGTTCCAGTTATCTTTCTCCAATCGTCACGATGGACGTTTTTCAATTAGAGTGGTTTGGATTCAAGTGTTATCCCCTCTATACTCTACGGGAACGATTCAGTTCAGTTTAGTCAGTTAGTCAGGTACATGGTAAAAGAGCCGAACTCTCTGAAACTTATAATGAAATTTGATATACCTACCTAACCTGGCGAGATAAAATACATATAATTATATTATAAGTGACTGAAGTGTAGGATGATGGAATCCCACGCCCGGCAGTGGTGGAACACAGGCTGTTGGTTGATAGATTTATTTTATACCTTTAGTTTAAAACAAATTCCATGGCCACTAACACTACTTGACGACTCATTTGGCAAAGTGATATTTTTCCTTTTATTTTATTTATCGTTTATCAGATAAGTGCCTACTTTATGAATTATTACCTGTATGTCCCTCGCATAGGTATCTTCACCGAAATCGGTCTCTTCCACGATCAGGTATTTTTCCGATAGGACTGTCAGCATTTCTCCTAAAATTAGCGTGCTCACTTTCCGCACGGCCAAGTCGTTCCTGTATGAGGTAATAATAACTGTCAATAGGTATTGAATAGTATAATAATATAATACTTAGCATTTGACATATATGGTCTGTAGTCCAGAACATGAGTTATACGAGGTAAAAATTATGGTATCCGGAAGCGACTTATCGATAAAGCGAAAAAGTTTACGAGGTCCGATTAGCGGGCGATTAATTTTTGAGTCTTTTTTATTAGCAATGTCTTAGTAATTAGTAATTGATTTTAGAGCTACAAAACTTTTGCATTTGCTACAAAATTGACGTGTTGCCTGCTGGCAATGACTTCCAGGATTCCTACTTTGAAGCTACCCTGGACTCAGTGTAAATAATGAAGCCACTTTTCTTGGTGCCTCGGCAAACTTAAATGACGCACTGCACTGCATGGCAGAGTGGTAGAAAAACGTTAGAAAGAGTATTCAAGAAGAAAGAGACTATTATAAGCTCTCTTTGTTATTGATTGTCTTCCCCATCATTGTTTTCATCATCAGGCTTGAAGTACCTACTGCTTTCTTTTGTGACAAGGTACCCGGTCCTCAGCTGTTCATCCATGTTGTCCTCCTCTCTATTTAGTAATACCATCGGCCCAACGTGAAACTGGACGAGCAGCATAGTAAAGTATCAGCCTACATACTGTCCCACTGGAGGGCAAAGGCCTCCATCGTAGAAATAAAGTTATCACTTCTATGATGGCATTAGGCTTAATCTCCAAGCTTGCCAAATACGGATTGGTGGTCACAAACTCGAGCTAAGTTTGAAAAACTCGGAACATACTTTTTGCCCGACCTGGGAATCGAACCCAGGACCCCGAGATCACGGCCCGGTACTAAAATCCACTAGACAAAAAGGGCGTTACTGACCGAACGGCGTTAACGGCCATGTTGACGACCAGCATATTGTCTACCGGTTTTAAGGCACCATTCCGTAAGGAGTTTACTCCATTTATCATCACCTCACCTATCTTACCATTTTCTAGATTTAGAAGATAAATAAAGTTAACTATTTTTTGCTGGCTTACGTAAGAAAGGATTTTTCAACAGCATGAGCTTACAGCCACTCAGTTTGGAATAGAAATCTTGACCCTGAAGAAACCTCGGTATTTACCACGTGTATCCTGACATAGTTGGGGATCCGTTGCGAAGTGAAGGCCCATAGCAAGACCGCTGGGTTGTGGGTATAATATACAGAAGGGTCAGGTTGAAGCATGGTTACCAGCCGGTCTGTTGCTTTCTCCAAGTACACTCGTTCTTCTAACGACTTTAGGGACCCGTTGGATATCGTGGACATCTGGTAACAGATATATCCTGTCTAATAACTTCGCCAAAGGCTACAGCTGTTCGAAAGACTGTTTCAATACTCAATATTTTATTTGCATATCACAGTGTTACAGATGAATGTGAAGGCACGAATCTGCCGTGTAGGAATTCAGATGACAGAAGAGTGACAAGAGATCCTATGGTGTCAACGTAGGTACATCAGCTTACCATTAGCTTGGCGGAGAGAAGAACATACTGCCTGAACGTCTGGAATAGTTCCTCAAACGTGTAAGCAAGTTTGGATTCCTTGTCTAATGGATTCAAAAGCCAGACGGCAATCCTTTCGTTGTGATTAACAGACTCAGCAAATCTTGGACCCCAATTCTCGTGCTCGCGATATTTATTTTTCATATCACATTCTGTATGGTTTTCAGGTGATATCCGCCATGTTTTCAAAATATCACGAGCACGGGAATTGGGGTCCTGGAACATGGTATAAGTGTAAACCGGGTTTCGAAGCTTTTGTTTAACTGGAAATTTCACCCCAAGTTGATTTATGTGATAGGTGGCAGACGAGCAAACCAATCGGATGACTTACTGCAAAAACAAGCCACAAAGCTTTGATAATGTAGGAAGGTGGGCGGAACTGCGCGGGCAGTCGCAGCACGTGCTCCACGAGGTGGGGCAGCAGGCTCGCCGTCGCTTCTTCAGGGCTAGTGGACAATCAGAACAGAAGGCATCATCATCGTTCTCCTCAAGACTTTTTTGTGTGGAGGTGGTGGTGAGACAGGCACCGGATGCCTCGATTGCCGCCGCTCATGGACACCCGTAACACCAGTGGAGTCACAAATGCGCTACAAAGCTTTGAGCTCTATTTATAGTAGGGTTAGATCCTGTCTTCCTGACCTACCTAATTATAATTAATATAATTCATTTCTGAATAAAAGAAAAAAATAATTAAAATACTTCTCTGAGGACTGGCAGTAGAAGTATATGTAGATGAGCAGGCTATAGGGCTGGCCATTCTGAAGCTGTAACCCTATGCACTGCGGCGTCTCGATGCCGCGTTGCAGCTCGACTAGACCCATCTGGAACAGAACTTTGTAATAAGGGGAGGCCACAAAATCAGATCAATTAATCGCGGTTTACTGCTGAATCTAGTTCTCTCCCAAAGAGCCTCAAACATCCCTGTCCTGCCAGTTCCAGTTATCTTTCTCCAATCGTCACGATGGACGTTTTTCAATTAGAGTGGTTTGGATTCAAGTGTTATCCCCTCTATACTCTACGGGAACGATTCAGTTCAGTTTAGTCAGTTAGTCAGGTACATGGTAAAAGAGCCGAACTCTCTGAAACTTATAATGAAATTTGATATACCTACCTAACCTGGCGAGATAAAATACATATAATTATATTATAAGTGACTGAAGTGTAGGATGATGGAATCCCACGCCCGGCAGTGGTGGAACACAGGCTGTTGGTTGATAGATTTATTTTATACCTTTAGTTTAAAACAAATTCCATGGCCACTAACACTACTTGACGACTCATTTGGCAAAGTGATATTTTTCCTTTTATTTTATTTATCGTTTATCAGATAAGTGCCTACTTTATGAATTATTACCTGTATGTCCCTCGCATAGGTATCTTCACCGAAATCGGTCTCTTCCACGATCAGGTATTTTTCCGATAGGACTGTCAGCATTTCTCCTAAAATTAGCGTGCTCACTTTCCGCACGGCCAAGTCGTTCCTGTATGAGGTAATAATAACTGTCAATAGGTATTGAATAGTATAATAATATAATAGTTATTATTTGACATATATGGTCTGTAGTCCAGAACATGAGTTATACGAGGTAAAAATTATGGTATCCGGAAGCGACTTATCGATAAAGCGAAAAAGTTTACGAGGTCCGATTAGCGGGCGATTACTTTTTGAGTCTTTTTTATTAGCAATGTCTTAGTAATTAGTAATTGATTTTAGAGCTACAAATTTTTTTGCATTTGCTACATAATTGACGTGTTGCCTGCTGGCAATGACTTCCAGGATTCCTACTTTGAAGCTACCCTGGACTCAGTGTAAATAATGAAGCCACTTTTCTTGGTGCCTCGGCAAACTTAAATGACGCACTGCACTGCATGGCAGAGTGGTAGAAAAACGTTAGAAAGAGTATTCAAGAAGAAGGAGACTATTATAAGCTCTCTTTGTTATTGATTATTTTCCCCATCATTGTTTTCATCATCAGGCTTGAAGTACCTACTGCTTTCTTTTGTGACAAGGTACCAGGTCCTCAGCTGCTCATCCATGTTGTCCTCCTCTCTATTTAGTAATACCATCGGCCCAACGTGTAACTGGACGAGCAGCATAGTAAAGTATCAGCCTACATACTGTCCCACTTGAGGGCAAAGGCCTCCATCATAGAAATAAAGTTATCACTTCTATGATGGGATTAGGCTTAATCACCAAGCTTGCCAAATACGGATTGGTGGTCACAAACTCGAGCTAAGTTTGAAAAACTCGGAACATACTTTTTGCCCGACCTGGGAATCGAACCCAGGACCCCGAGATCACGGCCGGGTACTAAAACCCACTAGACAAAAAGTGCGTTACTGACCAACGGCGTTAACGGCCATGATGACGACCAGCATATCGTCTACTGGTTTTAGGGCACCATTCGGTAAGGAAGTTTACTCTATCTATCATCACTTGCGCCTTTTTCTTATCATTTTCTAGATTTAGAAGATAATTAAAATAAGTTATGTAACTAAACGTATTTCTATTGTCTTATATACCTACTATGAAGCTACCCTGGACTCTGTGTAAATAATGAAGCCACTTTTCATTGGTGCCTCGGAAATCTTAAATGACGCACTGCAGTGCATGGCAGCCCCAGCAGCTGATTATAATCCGACTATAGTCGGATCGATTTGAAATGTCGTGCAGTGCTCCTCTGTATGATCCTAATGTCTTATAGGTTTTATTAATACCTCTCAATCTGTGTGTGAGGGAGCATCGTCAAATAGTTCTTGGAGAACAGCATGTCACAGAAGTCGGCCAGAGCATCGCGACTCACGCTCTCGCGGAAGAAGCTCAAGAGAAACTTGAGAAACACGCTGTATTCCTCCGTTGTTATTTGGGACAGGTTTTCCTAGATAGAATATCGGAAAAGTTTTGATAAATGACTATCATCTCGTTCGTTTGAAGTTAGAAAAAGCCTCCAGAGGTCCAGATACCTCCTAGAGTCCACGCCACGAAAGAAAACCGCGCCGCGGCCAAACACGGAACTAAACTTTTTAATTCGTTCCCCCTTATTAATTACTTTGGTAGTTTTGGGTAGTTTTGGGACTATCCTTAGTTATATTACCCCTAATTATAACTAAGGATAGTCCCAAAACAAAATTTGTGCGAGCCCTTTTTAACATTGCGTGTTAGAACGGGATGACATGAACTTTAGTACGGAAATAACTTTAGATCGCGATTTATAATAAGGTGGCTTGTGTTTATAGACATAAAGCTCAAATTTTAATGTAAATGGCAACTGAAGCGCTCTTTTCACGGGACTTCTTTGGTGGCGCGGACTCTAGGTGCAAGTTTCTATCTACTGAGCTACCATTGGTCATACAGCGAAGACACGTCCGTCTCGGCCCGTGTTCACCTGTATAAAGTTACGAGTGCCATCAAAATCATGGAGAACCATAAGCCTAGCGTACCTAAAATAGGTTACCAGAGTTTCATTCGTCGAAATGTCACAGAAAACCGGCGTGAAGCAGAGTCTACGCTGATTTTCAATTAGTGAATAAGAGGAGACCGGAGGAATTCGGGAGAAGAGGAAAAGGTTGACAGCGTATTTCTGACTTTACTGGTGTTGCGGGTGTCGGTCCACAAGCGGCGACAATCACTTACCATCAGGTAATCCGTCTGTTCCTCTAACACTTATCACTTTAAAAAAACGTTCCACTCGTAAGAGAGTTGCCACACCGGCGGATTGCTCGCTCGCAATTCGCCAGTGTGGCAACTCCCTAACTATATCATGGTTACTAAGTGTCGTATTACCTTCGTAAACACAACAAGTTCCGAAACTATGTGCTGGACACATTTCTTCATTTCCTGAGCGCTGTCTCGTAGTAAGTTCACCTCATGTTCATCGGCTAGGATAGTCTGCACGAAGTCTACTTTTGGCTTTTCGCAGTTTAGGCATTTTGATAGTCTAAAAATAAATAATATAAAAAGAAATACTCTAACTAAACAACCCAAATTCTACTTGACAACGCCCATTATTGCTTAATATTTTATCATTCAACTCAGATTTTTCGCTGGTTTCGACATCCTATGATAGCACAATGCTTTACCCTATTTATTGGTGGGTTGGTATTATTTTTATTGTGTCTTTATATATTTATTTATTTATTTGTTATAATACAGTAGGACTAGGAGGTACATAGTAGGGAATTAAAATAAACAAGTAAGTAAGTAGGTAAAATTTCTTCCGGAACATATTTCTTGTAAACTTTGTAGGTAGGTACACGATGTTATGACGAAATCTGTTCACGGAGCCTTATAGGTGTGATACCTACTTTCACATTATTTTGTACTTTCAAAAGGTTGGTAAGTTAATCTAGGTAAGAGTTTCGTTTCGTCAAATAAAGTTTTCAGTATTCTTACCTCAAAACATCAGCCCCCAACTGACATATGACGACGTATGCCATTCCAGACACCCCTCTATCTCCCACCAGCATCGCATGATTCAATGCTCCCATGAGCAATACCAGCCAGTTTCTCAAGACCTCCGCTAAAGCTGTCGCTGTATGCCCGCGCAGTGCTAAGTTATCTGGCTGGTAAGAGACTAGGGCGTGGAGAACTAGAGCGCTGGCTATGACATTGGTGGGGTTCGTGTTGACCCGGGGTGCTAGAGCGTTCAGGCAAGCGAGGAGTTGCTCAGCGCTATAAGCGCTTTGGTGGGACAGGGCTGGTGTGGTTTCATGAGTGCTAATCCTGTGAGAAATTGTTTATAGAATTATTTATCGAAATGGCTAATGACGACTAATGCCACTGGTCTCCCACCAGCATCGTATGTAGCAACCCCTATTTAAGTAACCAGCCAGTTTCTCCAGACCTCCGCTAAAGCTGCCGCTGTATGCCCGTGCAGGGCTAAGTTATCTGGCTGGTAAGAGACTAGGGCGTGAAAAACTAGAGCGCCGGCTATGACGCTGTTGGGGTTCGAGTAGAACCGGGGCGCTAGAACGTTTTAGCAAGCGAAGAGTTGCTCAGCGCTGTAAGCGCTTTTGTGGGACTAGGCTGGAATTTATTTATTTAATTAAGGAAAACAAAACAGATTACAACCATTGAAATTAAACATTTGCTATTCATGATGGAATTGTACTAGATAGTAAGCCTAAATATGTTTTCACGGCAATTACTTTGTGGTTTAGCTAAATTAAATTAAAATACAATAATTCTTATTATCCTCAATACAATACAGTGATGATTGTCCGTAACCGGACTAAGTTAGGGCTGAAGATGTCTAGACAGTGGCGTAGCGTGCCTTGTAGGGGCCCCGTATAAAAATGTTTGGAGGCCCTTATATGGGGGTAAAAAAAATTTACAAAAAAAACAAAATGTAAAAAGATTATTTTTTTCGTAACATAATTTAATCATTTTACAAATAAAAAATGTTGACCTTTTGAACGCACGCTTAAGGCGGGAAAAAGTAATTGCTTTATAGAATTTTGTCATTTGAAAAAAAAAATGAGAAAGTTTTTTTTTTCCTTACACATTTTGGGGGCCCTCGAGGCCCGGGGCCCCGTAGATACGGCGGTACCTACGCCCCTGTGTCTAGATCACGTTGTTGAGAGCATTGCTTATATACATTGTTGAGAGCATTGTTATAGATACTGGTGTGGAATCGTGAGTGCTAATCCTTTGAGACATTGTTCAATAAATATTTATTAGGTAATCGATTTGTACTGGCTCGTCTTTGAAATGTTGATTGACATACACCAAACAAATAATTAATGTACACGGGACTAAACGCAATTATTTGTATAATGCAACGCGAAAGTTTAAAATCTTATATTTATCACACATAAGTATGGTGTGATAAATTATACAATTTTATCACTCCATACCTTTGTGCAATTATAGGGATATCATAAGCAGTCATGTCACTTCAATTATAATCTGAGGGTGGTCCGCAGCAGACTCAATGTTTCCCACTAAAAACTAAAATTTTCCGTGACAAACAAAACTGTCCTACCTATACATATTATGGTCACTGATTAATTCTTTAACATTTAGTAGGTACCTAAGTACCATTAACTATACTACGTTAAGTGAATTCAAAAATAAAAGACGACAAGACAATAAGGTACTTCTACGGTAGTTGGACCGGATTTAAACTAAAACTCTTAAGACCAAATTGGAGAAGGTGATAAAATATATTAATAGGCATACCCATCCAGTAAATCACAGAGAAAGTGCAGGCACAAGTCTACGGCGGCGTGGGAGCCGCTGCCCGCGTAGTGCGCCAACGCCCTCAGGGTCGCGGACATGGCGTGCGACCCGTGCTCCTCCGCGAAGAACCGCCGCTCGCGCCACAGTAGACGTATGCATGATAATATTGATCTGTTAGCAGACGAGCATATAAACCCATGTCAAAAAATACAACATTCTTTAACTGTTTTTCAGTACAGAGTGCCCAATGCGCTGTAGAACGAATCATATTTTTCGTTAAACTTAATGTTTCACTAGGCCATATTTACCTAAAAAGAGAGAAGTCCAAATTTGACGTGGCTTCGCAAAGAAAAACTGTGATATCATTGTCCAGTAAGTATTCTACCATACGAGATCTTTCCTTTGAATTCTTGTTGTATCTGCTTATAACTTCTATCAAGTATCCGCAAGCTTTATTTTGCGCCTCCGTATGACGGGAGGTTAATAACCTTTTTATGTCGGATAAGGCATTTTGTTTTCCACTTGGATTGTATGTTCTATTAAAATTAGAATTTACTAGGCTATACATTTTTCCAGTACAAAAAGTTGAAACAAACCAAAAAAGTCTTCGTAAATTCGTGCTTCGCGCCATATTAGTTGACTTTTTTATGCTTGTAAAAGTGTGACTAAGACATAATTGGCCTTTGTAGCCTTTGCTTTGAGTTGATAATCTTTCTTAGCCTTTTGCGTTCCATTAAACATAGAGTAAGATAATAACATATTTGAGAAATAATGATAATATATAGATTTGAAAGTATTATTATTTTAATTAATCGAAATGGAGAAAATTACGATAATTATTTTTCCACGATTTTTCATACTCTATTATCTTCTTGCTTAGTCTGTGCTCTATTTATTTCAGCTGTCATTCACATCTGATTGCTGTTGTGGTCGATCGTCGAAGATTCTTTTTATTATTTTGCCTTTATTCTTTACCCTGGTAAATTGCTGATCGTTCATACGGAAAGCTAATAACACATTTCAATAGAACCAAAATGGTAAGTAACGCTAAGAGACACTTTTTATTGTGAAATTCGGGGTTGTTGTTCATCATGTTTGGGGACCTTGATGATGGCAGCCTTTCTACCTGTGAATATGAACACTTTGTCCACAGTCAGTAATGGAATTCTTGAAGGACCTGCCGTCGTATGACGAACACAACTTTACTTTATTCAACACCGATCATGGAATCAGAAATTGTTCGAAAAGACCGTCGATATATCTCCAAACTAAGGAAATACCTTCTGAACAAAGTTGAGTATATTGTTTTACTATTGGATTATTCAATGATCTATCTTGTTACAAATTCGTTAAAAAAATGTGTATTGTATGTATAATAGAAATTTGGTAACTGCTAGTTGGTACAATTTGCAATAATTACGTTTTTGTTTTCCAGTAATTGTCACGGAAAAAACAAACATCCTATTAAGATATTTACATCAGCAATGGGAGAAGAAGGTATGACATAATATGAAAAATAACAATGTTTATCTAGCAACTACAGTTTAACCATAGAATTTGATTTTTCATACAATGAGGACAAATAATTATGTAGATATATTTATTACACAACAAAGCTATATACATGTACTAAGCTCCTAAATTCAATCTTTCCAGAACAACAGCTCTCCAAAGAAACGTGATCAGAGCCACATTGAACAGAACGGAGATGACAGCAGGCCACGCAAGAGGCCTTGTCTAAACTCACCACTCAACTGAAAACTCATGCATCACAGTGATTGTGCTTCAGTTATAGACTCTACAGTGTACGGCGTTTTTATATCAACATTTTTACATCCAACTGTACATTGATTTTGTATGATGGTATCAGAGATATTTTGGAATCTGAAGTGCCATTTCCGGATGATAAATCTTCACATGTTCAATTCTATATTGTAAAAGTGACATGTAATTAATTTGGAGTCATGACTGTATAAGTAACATTGGTTACTTTAGCATGCAGATACTATTAAAATGCTCTCATTCCATATTTAGCAAGCTTCATTGTACTTTTTTTGGCTTATAATTTAGTAATTCTATCTTTAAGCACCTGATAGTATAAAAAAGTAAGTTTATAATTATTATGAAAGTGTCGCAGATATTTTAAATCAATTTTAAAATGTGTTCAGTAATTTAAGTGCTTATAAATCACAGGGTGCATTTCCATTATTATGTGATCCCTTGCAAATATTGTTAATAAATTCACTTTTAAACTGTTAAAAATAGAAGCAAAATTTTTTTGGTTATTTTCTCTGGAAATAATGGGGTTTTGTTAGATTTTAATTATTATATTAAAACATTTAGCTGCTTATATTCACATTTGAAGTATTATTTATTAAACAAGTAGGCATATTTATTATAAATACCTCTATATTTCTTAAATTACCCTATGGCATTATGCAACTCAAATAAAAATTGAGCCAGTAGTTTAATATAGTTTTATATTGCATGGCTTTAGAACTATAATAGGATGTCTTTGAGATTGTTGGTCTTCTAATGAATTTACTCACAATTTTGTATGTAGCCTTTTGCAGATTTTAGCACCACTCCATTATTTCCTTTACAACTTGAATAATAGTATGACTGTGGTGAAAGTGCATTTTTAAAAATGGAAAAATCATATGACATTTTTTCAATATTTTCATAGTCAAATTTTAAATGAGTTTCCTTGTTATCCACATCAGTGTAACATTAGATTACAATATTTTATCAATAAAGTAATAACTTTATATTCTGTTTTTAATATGAAACACACTATACTTTGTAGGTACCTGTACCTAGAGCCCAATTCTCGTGCTCGTGACATTTATTATCATACAACATATATCACTAAAACACAGTTTTTTGTATGGTTTTCAGGTGATATCCGCCATGTTTTCAAGATATCACGAGCCCGAGAATTGGGCTCCTAGCATTATATCTGTGCCTATACCATGACAACTATCTCAGCAATTTTCAATTCTACGCATGCATGGTCCATCATAAGAAATATCTGTTTCTGGTACATAACCAGAGCTGTTGACTCTACTGACAATCACAATTTGGTTTGACTACATACTACCTACTATTATTTGTCTAATTTTCATCACTTTTTACTAACTCAATAGGTGATTCTAGGTGGTCTGTACTGTATCTAAGTAATTTTAAACTAACCTAATGTGGGATTGTTTGTACCCAATGATTACATTCTTCTAGGATTTTTTATTAACTCCAAGAGTACATTTTGCTAAACAGAAACATAGCCAAAAGGTGAGGTAGGTACCTATAAAAATATGTGTACACTTTAGTATGTTGTCATTACTACTACCTGTATGACTTCCACTTATTACATGGATCAAGGTACTTACTAGTAATTCATTCTTTTGGCAGCCAACTGTACATACCCAAATGGCAAGTTATCTACACAAATAAATAAAACAACAAATTGACTGAAAAATAACTTTATTCTAATTATTCTTATCTCACAATTTGCAGAGAATGTCCACAAGCTGTAAACAAAAGTTAGGTTTAGAGTACCTAATGGAATTGTTCTTAATTTTATAGTGATATCTTACCTAAAATATAACACCAATAGTCACTAGGTTAAGTTCTCTAAAAGCTTTCATAATTCAAATTCCATGATAAAACTATTCAACTGGTTGCTATCATGCAAACAGTAGTAATATGACAAACTAAAGTAGGAGAAATGCAGAGAACCCTCAAATCATACAATATAGTATTCTTTTAAAAATAATAAGGATTTATCCAGCTTAGAAGTCATAATTAAAAAAGTATCCGTAAAACATCTGAGGTTTAAACTTTTCTAATCTTTAGCGGGCACTTCAATAACTCGTGGCTTATCAATGATGCGTGCGGTACGGTTGCCCTTCTCTACTATTCCAATGATCCAGGCTTGGTAGCCCTCCTGCTTTTCGATATCTTTGCAGTATGCAGCAGCTTGCTCACGAGGCAGGCAGATCAAGAGCCCACCAGAAGTTTCAGGTGCATGGCCTTGAAGCAGTTGGAACATATTGCCACATGCTTTCGCAACTGCTGCCATTTTGGCTATCACAGGCAGGTTGTGAATTACAAAAGACACTTCATTCTTTTGATGAGAAGCTAAGTTTTGGGCGTGACCAAGTAAACCAAATCCTGTAACGTCTGTTGAACCATGGGCATTGTATTTATGCATCAACCGGGCAGCAATGCGGTTCAAGCGGCTCATTGAGTCCATAGCACGATGGTATGCTTTTCTCACATCCTCTTCAGAGACAACTAGTTTAATGCGGTTCCAACGCTCTGGCTGGTCTAACCATTGGTGGGCATTTACGGCTACTTGGGTGCCAAGGGGTTTCGTCAGAACCAAAACGTCGCCCATGACAGCGTTGTCAGGAACAATGTACTCATTTGGCTGGCAAATTGTGGTCGCAACCCCTCCAATAGTGCACCAGGGGTTGATTACAGTCTGACCTCCTGTGACAGAGGTACCGGCTTCTAGAGCAGAGTCCTTGAACCCTCTCATAATGAGAGGGATAACCACGTCGCGTTCTTTTTCTGTCATCTTTGTAGAAACGCCGAGCAGCATCAACATATTGTCGCACTCGGTCACTCCCATCGCGTATAAGTCGCTCAGTACGTTAGCACACGCGATTTTGCCCATCATGTAAGGGTCGTCAACTAAGGGGTAGAAGAAATCAGTAGTTTGCACCAAGCATAAGCCTCCATGTCTCAGCGGCGTCACCGAACAATCCAAACCGATCCCGATGCGCGGGATCGCGACATGCATGAATTGATCCTGGTCCTGCTGGGAGTAGTCCTGCTGCAACGACTCCACCAGTTTCCCCAGCACATCTTGAGGTACCTTGCAGCTTCTTCCTTTTAGATCAGCAAAGCGTGTCAGACGAAAACTCGCTTCTAAGTCGTGGGCTACCGGGTCGAATGGCCGACGCAACGCTAAGGCATTAGGGTTACCGGCCATTTCTAATTGAGCCGCAGCTAATGAATCCTGCGCTACACTAGACTGATACGACATATTACACAATAACAAAACAATATTATGGTTTGCGTGGAGGTATATCTGACTAAAATATTGAAACCGTACACGCCGCCAAGTGACGCTTGCAAAATGGCGTCTCCTTTACAAAGAGAATATGGTAGCTAAAAGTACATTAATATCAGATACTGTGATTGGCCAATATTAATAGTAAACAATATTTAACGGCCTCTGATTGGTTCGTTAAGGAGAAACGTCAAATGAGTTTTATGAAAACGAACTGAATCAAAAATGACAACGTTTCGTATTACGTACTTAAATTCCTGTAAACAAAATCGGTGACATTTCAATCCTTTCTGTACAAAGGATTCATTTTATAGTTAAAATTTATTTTAGTAAATAATTGCTCTGTTTTTCTTGTAAGTAAATTCTAATATATAAATAAATATCTATACAGGTTTAAAGTATTGCGTAATTAATCAATTTATTTGTGAAACAAAACGTTTAAAAAATGCTTCAGCGGTTGACATTTCCAAAACAATAACTCAATTTCTGATTGGTTTATATATCTTGACATTTAAGCGCAACCAATTACAACATTTCAGATAGATTGTTGATTGGTTAAATCTTCCGCATACCAATCCGCAATTGTACCAAATGTGGAATGCGGAATTTAAAAAGTGGCAGATTTTTTTGAATAATTTACGGCAGTTAAGTTGAAAATGCTTTTTGGAATATTTTTCTATTTCGTAACGTGATTCAGAGTGAATTTCTATGTGATTTTACAACTATTGTCTTAGCTAGTTACAATGATCTCATAGTGCTCAATAAGATGGCTTTATATAATATGAAAAAGGTGGAAAACGAAGTCGGGTACCCTTGTTATGTTGAGTGAGTAATCCAAACTTTCACCCTTCGTGAAGTAGTTTTTATTTAAAAAGTTTTAATCTTAAATGATTTTGCAGCGAAACAACGGGAAAGCAACAATATGACCATCCACAGTTTCAGAAGATCATGCAATCATTAGAAGAATATGATGGAATAAAGTATAGTGTTTACAGAGTAGCATTCAAGATTTGTGTTTTACAAAAACATTTGCGCGGTAAGTTGTGTAAATAAAATACTTATTACTTTTCGATGGAATCTAAATTCTAAGTTTACCTTCCTATTGTTATTCTTTGGCAGAAAATAGTGAACTTCTGCAATATAATTAGGTACTTATTATTTGTTTGTGACTAAACATGTTAATTTAATCATTCTCAATATTTTCCAGTTCCTCCTCTACGCATTAGTTCAGGAGTGTTTGCACGTCACCAGCTCAGTTTGTCTGAGAGTAGTTTGTCCCTGGACACAGCTGAGCTAGAGGCTGTACTTGCTGATATCTACTTTGCTGCGGAGAAGGAAGGGCTGTTCACTGGAGATGTTGACTTGACTGTGGATTTGTTAATCAATTTACTTCTCAATGTTTTTGACAAGTAAGTTTTTTTAGGTAGTGTAACACAAAGTATGATATATTATAAAGTAATCCCTTTGAGTATCAAAATTGCAAGCCAATTTCATGAATGTAGATCAAGTTTAGAAACTATTGTTTTGATAAGCTGTTTAGTGCAGTGGTTTGCATTGCACATCATGATCATGGGTATGATACCCACACCAATACGTGGTTGTTTGTGGTGCCTTATTTGTTTCTGATTTTCTTAGTACAAGGTTAGTTTGGAACCAAGACATTGGAAGCTTCTTACTATACATTGATTTCAGAGAAAGAAAAGAACCTATAAGAGTATTAGCTGCCAAAACCCTTCTAATAATTTTAAGTGAAGAGCCTGCTTCGGATAAGTGGGCTGCTCTAGCGAATTGCTGTGCTGATCACAATGGTTGCGTGTCTCCTCGACGGTTAGCTGCACTCTTGACGCATGTGACTGCCCTGCCAACTTACTTGGGTTGTCCCCATGAGGTACTACAAGCTGATGTTGATGCTTGTTTTGACAAGGTGAGATTTCGATAAGATAATTTTAAATCTATTCTCAAACTTAGTAACTTGCCTTAATTCAGTATGTTGACCATTGGAGAGCCAAGCTTTGGCATGAATGGGCCGATTCGACCCGAGTGATACCACGGCCTCACAGAAACCGGCGTGAAGCAGCTGTGTCGTACTTCTTTACGTGAGTGAGGGTACCGAAGGTCCGATCCAGGGGTAGGGGTTTAAAGTTTGGCAGCGCACTTATGACTCCACTGGTGTCGGGGGTGTCCATGGGCGGCGGCAATCGCTACCATCATGTGATCCGTCTGTTCGTCTGCCACCTATGACACAAAAAAAAGTACAATTAATTTTCTAGATTTTTTAAAATTATCATCAATATACCTTCATCGAATGCTTGCGAAAGAGTTCTCTCACAGATACTTGGTTGCCTTTGCTGTCTTAAAAATACTAAGACTTATTTGGACGATCCCTTTCTTGTGTTGAATCCCTCACCTAAAAGTTACCGTTTTTTTTAGCTTAATAAGTAAATTAAAAATGGTTGTAAATTATACAGAGTGCCGGTATGTTAGGCGTGAGTGCTCGCAGCGTAGCAGAGTGGGGTTCCCAGCACTGTGTGAGCGCGCGCTGGCTGGGCGTGTTGCCGCGAGTTCGCGCCAGCAGAAACTGCGCCAACGTCAGTGCTAGCTGCGGCCTCTGTGCGCAGCCGCTGATACAGGTAAGGAATTAGATAGTTTATTGCACAATCGAACCAAACTTAATGCTATGATCATAGTATAATAAAATCTCGGCGGCAGACAACTTTGGGGTACAGGAAAAGTAGATAGATAGATACTCTTTATTGCACAACATACAAAATTTTAAAGCTAGGTAAATAGAGATGCAATGTAAAATTTCGGCGGTCTAATATCTGGGAGTGATATCTACTAGACAACCTTCAGGTAAAGTATATTCAATGTACAGCGAAAAGGGGTAAGGGACATCACGTACAACGGACCGAAAGAGAGTCTAAGTGCGGAAAAGGGAGTCCACATTACAAGGGGTAAGGGCCGCCCCCTTACCCTTTTTCGATGTTATTATTTGATAGAAATGGGGTGAGCCCTGCGTCTCATAGCCACTGCGACCAGTAGATGATCTATTGTGGCAGCCCCGTAACCTATTACAGCACCTCATGTAGCTCCAGTTCCAGGATAAACCCGAGAATGGAGCTGATGGGGGAGCTCTTGATCTCGTCAGCCGAGATCATGTGTGCTCCCAGGTGCCGGCTTCTGCAGCGGTGCAGCGCTATGCACTCGCCGAGGACGTGGATAATCGTTTCCTCGTCCTCGCGACAGAACCTGCAGATTTTGGTATCTGTAAGGCCCATGTTGTGCAGGTGCTTATTTAATTTGCAGTGCCCTGTGAGGGTCCGAGTGAGTGCCCTAACATGTCCTCTACTCAGTTTTGTTATTTCTACAGCTCGTTTCTGATCGAACGCCTGTATCAACGCCTTAGACTGTTCTAGTCGAGGTAATCTTTTCCAGAATTCAGTGCTTTGTTTTTTCTCCCACTCTTTTAACTCGAACCTGACCATGCATGCTGGAACGCCACTTATTGGTTCCGGTCCGAGTAGTGGGCTCTCTGCCCCGGCCTTTGCTAGCACGTCAGCGACTTCGTTGCCTCTGATATTGCAGTGTCCCGGTACCCAAATCAGATTTACAATGTTGGCATTGCCAAGCTGGTTTAGGAGCAGGACACACTCGCTAGTGAGTTTGGAGTCAAGTTCACAGGATGTTAACGCCTTGAGGGCAGCTTGACTATCTGAGAAGATGAATATCTTCTTATTCTGGAGATTCATTTGTAGACTCTCTTGGACACAGCCAATTATTGCGAAGACTTCCGCTTGGTACACTGTGGTATAGCGACCCAGGTTGGCGAATTTGCGTATTCCGCAGCGATCATTACAAAATCCCGCCCCAGATATGCCCTGCTTCCTGGAGCCATCTGTATACCAAACGATGTCATTCTGCTTAACATTTCCGGGAGTTCCAGCCTCCCAGTCTTGTCTACTTGGTAACAAGACTGTAAACCGCTTATCGAAGCGGTGTTCACGGACCATGGAGTCAGAGGGCATATCCATGACCGGAATTTTCATTAGTTCATTGTAGAGGCCTCTCATGACCCTAGAATGCCATCTCGTCCTCCCTCTGATTTTCGCTCTCGTGATAGCCATCCTCGCTTCCATCTGCACGTGAATGTGCAGAGGTGGAATGTTCAGGAGGGCATCCAGTGCTGCAGAGGGAGAGGACGAAAGCGCGCCAGTGGCTATAAGGCAGGCAGTTCTTTGAACTTTGCTGAGGTTCTCTACGCAGTTAAGTTGGTGCGTCTTCTCATACCACACACAGCAGCCATAAGTGACGATCGGCCTCACTATGGTTTTATAAATCCAGAGTGCGGCCATGGGCCGTAGCCCCCATTTTAGCCCCACCAACCTACTGCTTGCCCCCATCGCAATTTTTGCCTTTCTAGTGATGTAGTCGAGATGCTTGTTCCATGTTAGTTTTTGGTCTAAAAAGACTCCGAGATATTTGACCTCGTTGGACAAGCATAGCTTCGTACCAAGAAGTGTTGGGGTGTGTAGCGCCTCTAGTTTCCTTCTTTTGGTAAACGGGATTAAGACCGTCTTACGTGCATTGACTGTTAGCACGTGTCTCGTGCACCAGTTTTCTACTATTCGTAGGGCCCTTTGCATAAGATTGGAAATGGTGCTAGGGCATTTTCCTATGACCATTATTACTATGTCATCTGCGTAACCCTGAGTCAGAAATCTGGCTTCATTGAGCTCGCAGATGAGACTGTCAACAACCAATGACCATTGAAGGGGTGATAGGACTCCGCCCTGTGGACATCCTCTGGTCACTCTATAATGTAGGGTTTTATTCATCAACGTTGTTGTTGCAGTCCGATTTTGTAGCATGGATCCCATCCATCTGGTGGTGGTGTCGTCGATTCCACGATTCACCATACTACGTGTTATAACATCGAAGTTGGTGTTGTCAAACGCCCCTTCGATGTCAAGAAAGGCACAGAGTGCAATTTCTTTGTCTTCTATGGCTTTCTCAATTCTGTCCACCAGGTCAATAAGTGCCGTTTCCGTGGACTTGCCTGTTGGTAGGCATGTTGTCTTGCACTCAGGGGTTTTTCAACGAGGTATGTTGCCCTGATGTGACTGTTCAACACCTTTTCCATCGTTTTTAGTAGGAATGAGGTGAGACTTATCGGTCTGTAGGACTTGGGCTGCGATTTGTCTTTGTCCCCTCCCTTGGGAATGTAAGTGACCCTCGCCCGAGTCCACGCTGATGGCAGATAACTCCAAGCAAAGCTTGCACGGTATAATTTTATCAGCGTAGAGATGATGATATCTTCGCCCCGCTGCAACAAAGCCGGGAAGATACCATCGACCCCACCAGATTTGTACGGCTTGAAACTCCTAATGGCCCAAATTATCTGCTGGGGACGAAAAATAACGGAAGCTCTCCTCCAGTCTTCATTCCTCGGTCTCCTGTCCGGAGATTTACTGACCTGGAGTTCTCTTTCGTTATTAATGTACACGGATTCCGGAAAGTGCGTTTGAGCAAGCAGTCTCAGTGTTTCCTCCGGAGATTCTGTGAAAGATCCATCCGCTTTCCTTAGCAGGCCTAGATGGGATTCAGGTGTCTTGGATAGTATTTTGTGGATCCTGGCAGCTTGGGCAGTGTCCTTGATTGACCCGCAGAATTTTTGCCAGGATCTTCTTTTTGCTTTCCTGAGCTCCCTATTGAAACGTGTTAACGCCTTCCTGTAAGCATCCCAGTTCTTGTCTTTTTTTGCCTTGTTAAATAAGGCACGGGCCTTTTGCCTCAGATGCTCCAGGTTTTTGTTCCACCAAGGCGTGTTTCTGTTGCTCTTAGTGGTCTTGAGAGGACAATTTTCTAGATACGCATTCATTAGGCTCTTGCCTAAGTCCTCTGCTGCGGCTTCCACTTGGTCCACAGTTTTGATGTATTTAAAATCTCCAAGGTATAACCTAAGGGAGTTCCTAAAGCCCTCCCAGTCTGTTCCCTTGGGGTCACGGTAGGTGTTCGGTTCCTTTGTTCCCGAGCATAGTATGTCGTACCTAATGTGGGTGTGATCGGACATGGACGGCTCATCTGAGACGTGCCAATTGGTCACTCGGTGTGCGAGATTACCTGAACACCAAGTTATGTCTAGTACTTCCTGCCTAGAACGTGTGGTAAAGGTTGGTTTACTACCCACGTTAAGAACAAATTGATTATTAGTGAGCAAGTAGTCAAACAGTAACTCACCTCTAGCGTTCGTGTTGGAGCTGCCCCATGATGTGTGGTGGGAGTTGCAGTCGGTACCCACCAGCAGCTGGGTTTCTCTCTCCAGACAGTATTCCACTACCGGCGTCACCTTGTTCACCGGATCCTAGTCCTCACCGGGTAGGTACATGGAGCTGACTATGAATGTCTCCCCACCTTTCCCCCCGGGTAGGTCTATATGCGCTGCAACAGCATCATCTGTAAACAGAGAAGGGATCGGGAGGTAATTTATGCCTCTCTTGAAGAGCATGCATGCTCTTGGCCTTGCTCCGCAGGTGTTACTTAAAATCTTACCTGCCGAGTTTAGCCCCATTACTGTGGTTTTATTCACCCACGGTTCTTGGATCAAGGCGATGTCCAGGTCCTCAGAGAGGAATCTTTGGCAAAGGGCAGCTGAGGCTGCCTTTGAGTGCTGGAGGTTTACTTGTATCACCTTAATCATTATGTTGTTGGGTTTGGGGATTGGGAAGGGAAGGGTTGGGAGAAAGTTTCTAAATTCGGAGGGAAGGGATAGGAGGATCTTTTTCGATGTAGAGATTGTTCCAATTTTTCACAATTTGAAAAAGTTGGCTGTGTTTGATGCAGATCGCTCAAGACCTGGTTGTTTGACACTCTTTGAGGGAGACCTACGTTCAGCAGTGGATAGCGATAGGATGATTGTTGGTCCAACATCGTCTTACGCGCGGCAGAAGCGGTCCTCCCGCTTCCGCCGTAAGACGATGTTGTCCCAACAACGATTGACTGATGAAATCAAGAAAATATACTTATTATTAATTTGAAATCATATTTATTATCATTTCAGGTTCTAAAATTCAAATGCTTGAAGTGCACCAACATTTATTTCTGTGAAAAATGTTATTTGTATGACAAAGATCTGACGGTCGTGAGCGGACATAAAAAAGCGCACGTTGTACACGAAGTTTTGGATGGTGAGGTGAGACATTGCTATTTCAATCATTCAATATTATCTTATTGGTAATTTTATCAAACGTTGACCCGCTTATTACATTAGATTGGGTATAAAGATTTGGTCAAGAATACCTATGGTATTTGACAATTTTTTTTTATTTTTGTAATCCAAAGTGAGAGGTCTCTCAATGATAGAAACATTGTTGAAAGAATTACTTGATTCTCATTTAAACTAACTGAGATATCACAACTTTATTTTTTAATAATTTCATACTTTTAAAATGGATTTGCATTGAATCTTTGAATGACCATAAAACCACCTAAATGTTATATTTTTAATTGAGAATTTTTGCTATTGGCACATATTTACCTATGTTTTGATATAATATTTACATTTTGTAAAATCTCGAGCTTAGTCAAATACCCTATTCAGTTTCGCTGTAGGTCTTCTGCTCAGTGTAGTAGTATCAGCCTATACTGTCCCACTGCAGGGCAAAGGCCACCGTCATAGAAATTAAGTTATTTCCTACTATGATGGTATTAGGCTTAATCACCATGCTTGCCAAATGCAGATTGGTGATCACAAACCCAAGCAATTTTCGAATAATTCGAAACATACTTTTTGCTCGACCCGGGAATCAAAACCAGGACCACGATATCATGGCCCGGTACTTAAAACACGACACCAACAGGGCGCTTATGGTCAATCATATACTAATTTTCGAATTTTTGGTCTTCAGATAAAACCAGCAGAATGCTTAAGCTTCATGCGAGGTATGAAACGGTTCTTCTTCTGCACGCGGACGAAAAAGAAGAAGATGAAAAAAAAGAGCACTAAGAAGAGTGTGGATAAGGTCGAGAATCACGGGACTGTGAGGCGAAAGAAGGAAGGCAAACCTGCTATGTTCACTTCTACTGTGGGAAAAGCGTCAGGAAACGGAGTGAATAACCCTACCACAGTTTTGCAAGATATTATTAATAATTTGGAGGCGAATAACTGGTAAGTCTAGTTTATATAGAAAAAACGGTTATATTATATTTACAGACACTTTTCTATCAGTTATAAATACGTTCTTAAATCGGATGGTTTAAAAAAAATATTTATATTTCTTTTTTTTTATCAAGTGGGGGTCCAGGTGACCCCCTGTCCTGACTATGGAAAGGAATAAACAAACATAAACATCCGCGAAATCAGAGGGATCGCTAATTTTATATGGGGTATGCTTGGATCATGATCCAGAATTTGACAAGTCTCGCATTGGGGATGAAAAATCCACTGCTACAGCACAGGTCCATCTACAAGGTGATTGGTTACTTTTAAACATGAAATGTCAAAATGACAATTTGACGAACGAAACAACGAATGCTGTTGAAGTTGGACCTTAGTCTAACAGTGCGCCATCTAGTCTTTTCACACGCGATAAAAATGAAATGACAGGCCAAAGACAGACTGGAATGGCGAATTCTCCGAAGAAATGAAATAGGGGATTTCATTCAAACGGTTGCCGTTTTACTTTTTCGTAACCCTTAGGGAATTAGGGAATTTGCCTCCGGGTACGTCCCCGTGAATTCGCTTACGCGGGTTGCCCGTGTATTTGTGTGCTCATAGTTTAATATTTTTCAGTGCTCTTCAGGAGTTGGTGACGCACTTGGAAGGCGTGTCCAAAGATCCTGAAGAAAATGGTCTTAAAACAAAAGTGAATACGCATAGGGCTCAAATTTCTACGCAAATCAATCGATTGAAAATTTTAAAGGTATGTATTGAAAAGAGATCTTTGTCACTGAAATAAAATAAATTTGAGATGTTAAAATAAATTCCAATGGGGGCTGTCGCGTGTAAATACCGCTAGATGGCGTACTATATGATTGAGATCTATTTAGAGTCGAGGCTACGAAGGAAGTCCTTCGGCACAACACGGAATTATAATTCCTCATGGGAAGCGCGCTTTTCACGGGGCTTCTTTGGCGGCGCGGACTCACTTTAGGTCCGTGACTTTATTTGCTTGTTTTACATAATTGCAAATAGTAATATTTTTTGCTCCACGAAAAAAACATTTCTTGTTAGGCTTTAGGGCGAGTTTAATAGGGTATACGACTAAGTTCAAGATTTTACAAAATATAAATATTTTGTCAAAATATAGGTCAATATGTGCCAATGGCAAACATTCTCAATTAAAAATATAACGTCTAGCCGGTTTTATGGTCATTCAAAGATTCATGGGCAAGTCCATTTTAAAAGTATGAAATTATTAAAAAATAATTATACCACTGAATAACCCATACAATTTGCACCAATTATTATAATAGAACCATTGACATAAACGAAACATTTGTAATAGCTACCATACAAAATTCAAATGAAATGCATACAAAATACTTAAGTGTGACGTCACATCTAAGTAGCCATTTGTATGGAGCGTTTTGGGTTTGCCCAAAATAATGTGATTTTAAAGCTGTGATATCTCAGGTAGTTTAAATGAGAATCAAGTGATTCACGTCATTCAACGACGTTTCTATCATTGAGAGGTCTTTTGATTGCAAAATTAAAAAAAAAAGTAGTCGTATACCGTATTGTACATTACATAACTACTCACTTATCGTCTCCGTCACTTAACCAAGTTGGACCTTAGACATGCAGTACGCCACCTAGTGGATTTTTAACGCGAAACCCTCGAAAGAAACAACGAAAAAACGCAAAAGTTATGTGACTAGCTGTAAAAAATCGTGAAATTTTTGTGTCGTCATTTATGTATGACTCCTTTACTAAAATTCGTTACAGGAAAACCTCTCATCCACCATACCACCGAAGACGCAAGAACCCCAAAAACCAGACAAAGCCGAGCGGCCTCAAGCGTTCGACCTCTTCAGCCCCATCCCCGTCGTGGACGAGAAGCAGTCCAAAGTGACGGACAGCTTAAAGAAGCCCAGGGTCTTGAGCCTGGACTCTGGCAACTTCTCCGTGGCGTCGAAGCAGACGGAACTGCTGGCCGTGTCCGGGGACGCGCTCAGGCCGGTCGTGCTGCACGCCGCCTGCGACACCGTGTCCACGGTGTCTATGAGCGATGTCAGCCATTGGTATAATGGTGAGTTCATCTGACCATAGGCATATTCACTCGTGGAGTTGGGGTCGGTTTCTATGTACATATAAAACAACTATAAGTATATTCGACGACCTGTTTGGAACAGTGGTAGTGAACGCTGCCATTGGTCCAAGGGTTGCGGGTTCGATCCCCGCACAGTACAAACATTTGTGTGCATGAACATGTCTGTTTGTATTGGTCTGGTTGTTTCTCGTAATTATAAGTATTTATTTACAAAGAAAAGTAGTATATGTATATATTTGTAATCCCACTGTTGATTCTGATATCCGTATAACACAGGTGCTGAGCTACCTATCTCGGAGTCAGATCAATGTATGTGATGTTGTGAAATATTTATTTATATTTATTTATTTAAGTATTAAATAAATAGTGTACAACCTGTGCGGATAAAGAATGGGATCAGAAATGGCGCCGCATCTATTCACTTCTCGCTCGCACACTATTTGCGTCTATACTCGCACTCGTGGGGTGCGAGTATAGTGTTCCCAAATTCCCTAAGTGTTTGACGAAAGTTTGTAACCCCGAAACTGTGTAAAATAGATCCGGTTTAGTAGCTAAAAATTAAAATAGATAGGCGTCGCTGGTATGCCATACCCGTCACCTTAAGGTGCTACATTGTCGAAACTGGCGCTAGTTTCGCCAATGTATCACCTTAAGGTGACGGGTCAGCCGATTTAAATTGATTGTGGCGATTAGGAGACATTATTTATAAAGGATATTCACTATGTAGAGATAAAATTTCATGTTTGGAAATCCGCAGTCACACGTTTTCAAAGGGTAGTATATTTAACGTGTGACTACGCCTTTCCAAACATGAAATTTTATCTAGTGAATATTGCATAAATTGCCAACGAAGGCTTGTTTTATACTTTTTCAGCGACGTTTTTGTCGTAGTTGGGTTTTAGTTTTTTTACTTTTATTTTATTTGTACTATTTTGGTGTCCAAGTGCTAGTAATATATATATTCAAAATGTACAAGTCAAGCGCTTTCAAATGATACCAAACACGGCATATTTATCATAACTTTATTTTTTTACTCTGTATGTTTTGTCCGCTAGAGGGCGCCACATTAGATTTTGTGAAACTTCATATAGCCTATAACCAGCGGACGATCAAGACGCTTATAATGATATGTCATTTGTCGAATTCTGATAAGTAGTTAAGAAGTTACGTGGAAACAGATGAACATACATACATACATACATACATACAATCTTAAATACTTGGAGGAATGTATTAACGGTTTTTTGAGAGAAACTTATGAAATGATTTCTTCCTACAAGTAACAATAATCTATATAATTGCTAAAAGTGGCCACTTTTAGCAATAATGCAGATTATTGTTATTTGTCGCGTGTAAAAATTGGTTTTGCGTCTCAAAACATTGATTATTCTCTCCTCCAAGTAATTAAAATAGTACTTTTTTAAATAATCTTTCATAATCGCCTCAATCAATATAAATCTACTGGCGGCGCTGGTGTCACCGATGTATAAATTCTCAATTCAGAAACCGGCCCTTAGACTTACTGTGTGGCTCATTTACCTCCCAAATAGGTAGGTAGATCGCGAAGCCTAACGGCAAAACACCTTACTCCTTTTTAAAAAGGCCGACAACACATTAGCGATCTCTCTCATTTCACGGTTGTTCATGGGCGGCGTTGATTACTTTCTATCAGGTAACTCGCTTACTCGTTCGCATCTAGCATAAAAAAAAAACCTCCCCACTGAAGACTAGGAGGTTTAGTGGACAGGACCACAAAATACCATATAATGCTTAGCGCGTAGGTCAACGAACTCTTCGTTTAAAAACATTTGAGTCAGGAAGAGGGAGTTGATACTTTACTTTTATTTGGTTTAGGCTTAGTCCACACTATTATTACCTTATTCTAGGCTTCGTCAGTCACCATGTTTGCCTTATACGGAATTTTTTCTCGAACCGGATATCAAACCCAGGACCTTTAGATCACAGCTCGGTACTTAATTTTGACTTGACCGTGGGACAGCTACGCTTCGGCATGAATGGGCCGGCTCGACAGGAGTGACTACCACGGACCTCACAGAAAACCGGCATGAGGCATCACTGTGCCGTGTTTCGCTGCGTGAGTGAGGGTACCGGAGGCCCAATCCGGAGGGAAGGGGAGTTTAAAGGTTGGCAGCGCACTTGTGACTCCACTGGTGTTGCAGGTGTCCATGGACGGCGGCAATCGCTTACCATCAGGTGATCTGTCTGCTCGTCTGACACCTGAAAATAAAACTTAAACCACCATAAATAAAACTAACTTTTTTTTACCTTACAGAACATGAGTCTCTAGCTAACAGACAGGCCAACCTAGCCAAGCCGGTGGAGCCGAACAACCAGTCCATATCGGCCACGGAGCGGAAGTACGCGGCGGACATCCGCAGCGTGGCCACCAGCAATGACAAGATGAAGGAGCTCAACGCCGACCTGGACACGGTGCTGGATCGGCTGCAGCAGATATTGAGCAACAATTTTGCGATGGACGGTGAGTATCTGCCAAAACGCCAAGCAAATTTAATGAAGAAAAATCGACATAGTCAAACAGTTTGGAGATACGCAGTTTTAAAGTTATTAAAATCATTGACAATGGACAACATTTCATATTTTTAACATGTCCATATTGTTTTTTTTATATGAAAATAGACATAAAATGAACAGACCCATATTTTTTCTTTTTTCAAAATTTGTCCATTTTCATGCATAAAATAATTATTGAAATTCCTTGTATTCTAAATAGACGTAAGCGCCAAATGACGTCATCGGACGGCTGAATACAGCGATATTCCCTTGCTTATCATTGTTTTAAGGTACTACTGATAATAATGCAGAGTTTTCCTTCTCTGGGTGCTGATGATCATGCCAGCAGCTTTACCTTAGTCGCCTTTTACGACACCTCGGTAAGAGTGAGGGTGGCCTATTCTACTCTGCCGGGGACCACACGGCCCCCGGCCGGCCACGGTTTGGAGATACGCAGTTTTAAAGTTATTAAAATCATTGACAATTGATTATTTGACAATTTTTGGAAAGAAATTTTTAAAATGTGCCTAGGTTTATTTTAGACCTCTTACAATAATTTCTTTTTTCTAAAATATGTTATTTAGTAAGAAAAAAATTGTGTCATTTATAACTTAAAAATTAGCGCCGAAAACAGACATGACGTCATACGATGCTCAATCATGGTCGCTTTTGGTTTTTCGTATCTACAGATAAAACCACTCTTAACAGCATTTACAAAAATAAAATTTACAATTATTTTCATGCACAGGTTTGTTTTATTATTTTTAACCTCTAAGTGTCCATAGTTTATATCTTTCTTCTTAGTCAAATAGCCAATAGTGATAACCTAACTAAAGAGTAGGCTAAAAACTCGGTGAACGGCCTAAGATAAATTACTGTTTTTTAATTCTATAGAGTGGCGTTACCTTGTAATAAACGTTATTTAGTCAAACAATACGCCATCTAGCGGATCTTTCCTTCGTGATGTCACCCCATGACGGGGATAGTTGACCGAAAAAGCACAATCAAAAGAAAATAAAGAGGTATAATATGATTTTTCATTTCCAGACTCATGTTTCGACAACACGCAGCTTCGCGAGACAGCGAACGAGATGGAAGGGCTGCTTGGCACCCTGATTCGAGGAGTGGAGCAGCGGGCTACTCTCAACGCCACGAAGGGTTTGGTATAAAGTTCTTCCCATACGAGCCTCGTTTGTTGCATATTGTTAATCTTGAAGAATATCACAAGCTCATCGGCCACTGCAAGTCTACTTACCCCATCAAGGTAAAAACCACATTTTACGAAAAGTAGACGGCTTAACAAAAGTTAGAAAAAAAAATGTATGTCTCTCTGCTCTTCAAGAATAAAATATGGTGAGAAGGACAGCACCAAAAACTTGGTAATCTTATGTATGAGAAATTAAATATATTTTATAAGTAGACATGCAGCGGCTCCATACCAATAGGTGTTTATCTATTATAGTCCGTAAAATATAGCTTCGTAAAAAGGGCAGCGATAGGTGTAAATGATCTTTAGATCAATACTAATAAAAATCTATTGAATGATACATGGTAAAATGATAAACCTTATGTCCATAGGAATAAAGGTTAAATGATATCTGTCATTTTACTGAAGCTATATTTTACGGACTATAGTTTCTACTACTAGCTGTCAAAAAAATGTCAGCTTTTACGTTTGTTCCCAGGATTGCTGTATATTTTATGAAAATTAATGTTGCCTATTATATCAATGAATTACGTTACTTATTTAATGAGGCTTTACAAAATTACGCTTTTTCTTATAGATTTGTAGTGCCCATGTAATTTACTCCTCTATACTATTTTCATACGCGCAAAGGACCGAAAGGGAGTCTAAGTACGGAAAAGGGAGTCCACTTAACATTACTAGTCTGTACTCGTACTGTTCTTAATTTTAAGAGCTGCTTAAACATGTGGTCTCTGTCATAAAGTTGACTACAAAGAGTCAATAGTTTGAGTATTTTTGGGGTTATTTTGAGAATGGACACTCTGCAATTTACAATACGTCAATGAAGTCTTGAAAACATGTCGCCACTGTCGCTTCCGATATAGTGTATTAGGTAGCGGCATTGGCATTGGAACCCCGTTAAGTTCCTCGAACAATAGAAGGGTATTATACCTATTCGTGAACTAATTTAATTCAACCCCGAGTTTTGTAGTGAACCAGTAAATATGTTTATTTAAATTGTATAATGTTCAAAATGCCTTAAAACCTATATAATTTTTAAGATTTTCCATTTTCGGAAACACTAGCAACCATGCTGTTGCGGGGCGTGACGTCACTCGGATAGTAAACACGCATCGACAAGCATAAATAAAATTTACGGATGTGACGTCACTCCGTTAGTAACTATGTATGGTGAATGGCCTTTTTTTAGACATGAAAATAAAATTTACGGACCTTTATCGTTTACTTTTTTTGATAATACCCTATTGTCACGACTTGCTTGACGCATTATATTTGTATAAGGATCTTGGTACCTTGCCTCGCTTGTTACTTTACTATTACATAATTCGAACGCAAATGCAGCGCTTACCCATACTTGAAGTATGGGAGAGCTCTGCATTCAGCTCCAGTGTGAATTGTCTTTGTATAAAATGCTCAATGTTCAAACTAACAATACTCTACATATCTGTAATATTCTAGAATATGGATTTTATAGTAGGGAAAAATGAAAATGTGAGGATGATAAAGAAAACGTGATGAGTGATGATAACATTGTTTTCTTATGTTTTTTGTTAACGTATTTGCACATGGTTGTGATTGGGGATTTAACTTTTCGGTGATTTTTTTTTTTAAATAGAGCATTAAAATATTTTTAAGAACGATAAAATAGATTTTGTATTGTTTATTGGTGATTTCGATGGCTGTTTTTCAATCTTCAGAAAAAGTAACGGTTTGATTTTAGAACTACAAAATATTATGTTGATAATATAAGCACATATTATGTAGTGCTACGTATTTTTTCTGCAGATCGAAAAATCTACTGTTTGAAGTTGTGTCTTTAAAATGAATGAATGTGCCGTCCCACTGAACCTGGTGCTTTATAAAACGACATTAAGACTAATTTTGAAATATAGTTCGTAAGCTTAGTCCATCCCACCATTGGGTAACAAATAGATCTGATTAGGAAAAATGGAAAACTCAATTAGAAAAATAACATGCCATATATTTTATAAAATTTACATAATTATATTGCCGCGTTCATATTAAATATAAAAATACATTATAAATTAGACGTTAAGTAATTATATCATTCATGGATTTGATAACTACTCTAAAGTTAATAAATTGCTGTATTTCATTTTTGTGCGTGTAATAAATTTAAATGTAGAAAGTAATAAAATAGAGCAATCTATTTCGTGTCTTTAATTATGTTAAGCGTATGATTATATCTCTAATATCTCTCTATGAACACTGTGAGTGATAGATAAATTGTAAAAAAATAAAACATGTAAAAAACTAATACAAACTTATAACGTAAAGTTTTTACAAAATATAACGAATGTTTTAATTAAAATGTATATAAAAAAGCAATTTGATTGCTTATGCACAACCACTCTCAAAATATATTTTGAATTATGTTCAACATTCATATCCATTATACAAATGACATAGAATGTAACAATATTAGTATAATTTAAAAATAAATGATTATAATTACCTTACTGGACGGGTTTTAATTAATCTACACTACAGTAATGATTAATATCTACATTTGGGTATATTTCGTTTCATAATACATTATCAACGAATATTTAGATACAACCTCACGTCTCAACAACATAACTTTGAATTTATTTCCTTTATTGGTTAGCTAAGCTATTGGCAGTAGAACTACTGCACTCATAAGAAATATATTAAATTTTCCTCTGAAATATATTCAAAAGCAAAATGCTGGAATTTGATTATATGCTCGTGTCAATTTAACTAGAAAGACTTATTGTTAAAGATATTTAACATTATTAAATGGACATTTTCATTGGTCTATAGAAAGAGCGGAGATGCCCTCCGCTCTTCCTGGTACCACCCGTGCGGGCCTTGTGGCGTGTGTTTCGCGCGTCCCTGCAATGAAAATGCCCCAAACCCCCCTTTAATCGTCCAAACAAATAGCTTTTCTTTGCTAAAATCAGAATGGAGCCTCTTAGGGAATTGCCAGACTGGCAAATTGCGACGCAGCGAACACGCCGCGGCTGCGCAACGGATTAGCCGGCGATTTTCTGCGTGGCCGCCTCAAAAAAACAATGGCGTTCAGCCTTATCTGCGCGGCGAAACCGTCGCGTATCCGATGCGCATCCGCGGCGTGAACGCTGCGCAGCTGCGACGTGTTCGCTGCTTCGTCCCTCCGCTTTAACGCTCGCATTCCGCCAGTGTAGCAACTCCCTTACTCTTAACGCTGCGTTCTAAACATCATGCATAAAATTAATAGAAACGCAGACTGCATATAAACATGTATGCGATGTATAAAGTCAACGCCCATTTCGTTCTCACAAATCGGTCCGAACAACTATGAACCTTGTTGGGATGTAGCAAGGTTCAGTTTCTCTTGCTGCTGTTGATGAGGTACTTGCAGCAGTGCGTGAGGAGGTGCTTCTCCTTCTCGGTGGAGCCGTTCTGGTGGATCGCCGTGGGCCCTCCGCGCTCGCGGGTGTAGATGTCCAGCCCGTACTGGCCTAGAATGGAATTAATAAAAAAAACTTGTTATGTAAGTGTACACATTTCGTTCAGCAAAAAGAGAACCACCCGACGTGATTATAGGGACTAGGAGCGTCATCATATGCAATATCGTATCATCATATCATTGATTATGCGGTTTTTTCTCTGATCATCAACCCTACCTTCTTCAGGGAATGTGATGTAGAAAGAGACGATGTCGTCAGAGACGTTCTGCTGCACGTATTTGGAGAGCCGCTTCTCGTCGACTCCGTTCTTGTGCAGTGTTGCCATGAAGTCTGCCAGGGGGCGCGACATGCGGAACTGGATCTCGAGCTCTCTGCCTGCGAATACTAGCGCCTCCTGAAACATAACCAGAATTGTTTATAGGTATAATATCCGGAATCAGAGGCGTCTTTACCTATGGTGCAGGGGGTGCGGTGCGCCGAGAGCTGCTCGCGACAAGAGCCTCCACTGTAATCCAATATACCCATGACCTTCGGCTTGACACCCTCAATGAAATACCCTGTATAAACGTGGTGGGTGCGTCCTGCGCAGCTTTATTATTATTATTTGATAGAAATGGGGTGAGCCCTGCGTCTCATAGCCACTGCGACCAGTAGATGATCTATTGTGGCAGCCCCGTAACCTATTACAGCACCTCATGTAGCTCCAGTTCCGGGATAAACCCGAGAATGGAGCTGATGGGGGAGCTCTTGATCTCGTCAGCTGAGATCATGTGTGCTCCCAGGTCGGCTGCAGCGGTGCAGCGCTATGCACTCGCCGAGGACGTGGATAATCGTTTCCTCGTTCTCGCGACAGAACCTGCAGATTTTGGTATCGCGCAGCTTGCTGCGTGTTTTAAGCACCAACTATTCCATTTTGTTCGCGCATTTTATACAAAATGGAGCCAAATATTAATTGCACCCGGGCGCTACATGGGCAAGAGCCGCCTCTGTCCAGAACGTGTAGGTTTCCGACTCCGGTTCATGGTAGAAATATGCTCGTACATTTGAAAAATCCAGAGGTCCATGCTCAATTGAGCTCCATCGGCATGGCTCCATGAAATCGCTCACACTATATTTGTTCTATCTATTCTCCAATACCTTAGCTTAAAACTTAGTTTTGACTGTGGTAGAGCCACGCTTCGGCATGAATGGGATGCCTCGACCGGAGTGATACCACGGCCTCATAGAAAACCGGCGTGAAGAGCAATGTGCTATGTTTCGCTGCGTGAGTGAGGGTACCGGAATACCAATCTGGGGGAAAGGGAGATTTAAAGGTTGCCAGCGCTCATGTGACTCGACTAGTGTCGGGTGTCTATCGGCGGCAGCAATCACTTTCCATCAGGTGATCCGTCTGCTCATCTGTCACATATCACATAAAAAAAATAGCTGATCTGGTTCTCTGTCTAGGGTTGTGAAGGGCAGACAGCAGTCCCTTCATTGTAGGCAATAAATAGACGTACCATAGTTATGCTTCAAGCGGTCCGGGCCCTGAAGCTACGACTTTGGACTCAACCGGGAAAACGCTGAGATGATGATTATATGGCTTAAATAAGCTACCAAGGCCAAGCTGAGACTGCGTGAGTTTTAATATTATCTTTGGTTCCAAACAGTGTGAAATTTTTCACAATTAATATATTCTGCTACTCAAGCCCTTTTATATGATACCCATACTGTGGGAGTTGTGTTAAAACATAAAATCCAAATCTTTGTGACGGCGACCATCTTGGATAGATTTTTATCCAACATAGCTAAGAACAGAACCTTATTCATCTTTCAAACAAAAAAAAAATCAAAATCGGTTCATTTGTTCGGGAGCTACGATGCCATAGACAGACACACACACACACACACACACACACACACACACACACGCACGCACGCAAGATGTTTTCGGTAAGAAATTCTTAGTGTCAGCCCGGAGTCTGGAAGTTGGCGGTCTTGTACCCCCGTGCTTCGGAAAGCACGCTAAGCCGTTGGTCCTGCGCCCGATCCCTCTCCGGTCGTGTCACCCTGGTGTCCCATCGGAATATGAGGGTAAGGGAATAGAGAGTGCACTTGTGTTTACGCACACACTTGAGCACTATAATATATCTTGCGTACGTGGCTGATCGTTGAGATTAGCCGCCGTAGCCGTAATCGGTTGGATGATACTATACCTGGTGAGTGATGGGAACCAAGCCGAAGAGCCTGGTTGCCTTAGTGGGACCCCATTCGCCGCTCGCGCAGTCTGGAAGGGGGACCATAACCGTCTGCAACTCCGCGCAGCAAATCTGAAGAAACCGAAACTGTGATTAGGATGAGTAAAGTTAACTACAAGAATCCATTGAAATCTCTTGCATGAAGGGGACAGAAAATATTTTTTCTTTCGGACAGTGTTTTTTTATTGTGATTCATCAAATTAAGAAGTCATTCACATTGATCAATATATTTAGTATCTTATCACATTCACATTTTTAAGATCTGGATGCCCATTCTCGACATGAAGTCCAGTAAATTTCTCCTTACCTTGAATTTGCAGACACTCTTGAACTTCATAGGTTCCCCGGTGAGGTACTCTCTCGGCGTGACCGCGTTGGCGAAGATGTCCAGAAGGAAAGCCCCGCTGCAGGGCGCGTGGACCCTGAACGACACTACGTTGCCCACCACAGACTGGAAAACAAGAAAAAAGGTTCATCCTGTATATGGATAGAATCATTAGCAGGACGTATTAGGGCCCAGTCAAGGTTGTTTATTGGACTTCTGTCTTCTGTTCTTCGTAGCCCGATATAATTTTGAGGATGGATGCTTGACCACTGAAATTTTATTTCTGTCTAATTAATACGAATCTACCCTTTGCTCTAAGCATCTGAATAATACGCAAAAACTATAATCTGCAATTAAGGAGCAATAGATTAGCTTCTAATTTTTGTCAATGGTAATCATCAGCCTTTCGCAGTTTACTCATAGACATAGCTTCTCCAATTGTTCACCACTTGATCGGTCTTACATTTCTCACTCCCAGAGGCTTTAGCGTGAACCGGATATTACGACCGAATCAGAGTTTTTTTTGTCATAGGTGACACACGAGCAGACCTCCGATATCCTCACTCACGCAGCGAAACACAGCACAATGCTGCTTCACGTCGGTTTTATGTGAGGCCGTGGTATCACTCCGGTCGAGACGGCACATTCATGCCGAAGCGTAGCTCTCCCACGGTCAGTTCTCATGGTCATATTCTTGTTCGTTACGGAAAATCTTCTCGATAAGACCCCAGCTCCTGCCAGCAATCTTGGAACTAAACAGGAAAGACGTTCCGTTTGGTCTCTGGCCCAAGGGTTGCGGGGTCGATCCCCGTACAGTACAAACATTTGTTGCATTGGTCTGGGTGTTTTCTATGTATTATAAGTATGTATTACAAAAGTATTATATTTGTAATCCCACTGTTGATTCTGATATCCGTAACACAGGTGCTTGAGCTACCTATCTCGGAGTCAGATCAATGTATGTGATGTTGTGAAATATTTATTTATTTAAGATACACTACCTGCATGACGAATCTCTTGAGACTGACGCCGTCGAAGCCGTCGCCCTCTGTGTCGTAGAACTTGAGGTTGTAGTGGAAGATCAGGGAGCTCTGCATGTGTGCCGGCATGGCTATGCGCATAGTCGCCGCACCTGATGAAGGATAGGTCAATAAGACAAAGTTGTCCATATTTGAAGTAATTTTTCGAATGCGAGCTGAAACTGGGAAATTGAGAATTGCTTTTGTAGAGGATTTCCCTAATGTCGTAAGGGCCTGCAAAAAGTTCAGTGCCTTTTCGCCGGGGAAGAGAGATTGGCTTCCCATTCCTAAATGCTTCCTTGGTGGTTTCAATGGCTTTCATGGGTATATCGATGTCTATAGACTGCAGGAGGTTTTTGTGCAGATTGGCTAGCAGGAAACATTATTTTTGTACTTTCATTGCGATGGTTTTTGTATCCCATTTCCGTTTAGCTTTAGGTGTTCCAAGTTTCATGTATCTACTTACATGAGGATTGGGTATATTTTTTTTAATCTGTCGATCGCTATTATTTTATTTAAAACTTTATTGCACAAAACGATACAATAGGCAAACTTAATGCCCAAAGGCATTCCCTACTAGTCAACCTTTGAGTCATGCAGAAAGGACAATGTTGCAGCTAATATACATTTAATTCAAACTTTTCTTTCAGACACTATTGATTCTCCCTCAAAAAAGTGTCTATTTTAGGACATCTAGTTTCTCTGATACGACTAAATAAATATACCTACTACTCCAGTGGAGACAGGATCCACAACCGTTTTCCCTTACCCGACTTTATCAAAAGACCTATGTATACTACTTACCAGTGGAGTCGGTATACATAACCGCCTTGGTGTTCGGGTCGCTGAAGTACAGTCCGTAGCGGAAGAACAGCGAGCGGACGAAGGGCAGCTCCTCGAAGTCGTGCAGGGTGATTGGCGTCTTTAGCAGCTGCCAGTCCGACTGTAGCGGGAAGAACTCGTAGATGAACTCCCGAGGGTCCGTCAGGAAATAGTGGTCGTCGTATTCGTATCTGGAAAACAAAGTTTTTGATTTTTTACCAAGCCGTCATAAGGTTTTCGTACTTCGTCTTCAATATAGGGAAGCTAATGCTAACTGCATTGCACCTTTTCTCAGAGGAATGAACATTCACATAAAACATGCTCAATGCTTTAAACTCCTTATGTAAGCACCGAAAAGCGGTGTTTCTATTTACGTACATATGAACATGTCCTTAGATTCTAACATTTAGCTTTTTCTAGTAATTTTAACGTTATGTAGTATTTGTTACACCCGGTATCAGCGTTTTAAAATTCTTGTTTTGATTTCTCACACGGTTTCTAAAACATACTCCAGCGGTCGTTCTTCCTTGCTTACTACGTTTTAAAGTGTTATTTGGAGCACTAATCATTTATCTTTTGGAAGATTTCGCTAAACTACCTAGATCATTCATAAAAAGTATCTAATATCCCTTCGTGTTTGATTCCACCATCGCCAGATTTGGCATGAGAGCTTTTCAAGGAAATCAATTAGGTAAGTTAGGTACCTACAGTTTTACCAATTTTATAAGTTACACCAATGTACCTGCGCAAAAGTCTTATTTTCGAGAACTGCGGCAAAATCTTAACCAACCACAACGCTCCATTTACGCGCGCCAAAAATTACAATTTCTTATTGGTTGATACGTCAGCGTCATGTTCGGTCCGAGTGCGGTTATGAGAGAGATAGCATTCCTCTCTGGATTAATTGTATTTAATCTTAACGTAACACAATAAAGTCTGTATTTCATCTGCTTTCGCAAATCGTAATCAATCGGATTTAACTTGCTCTTCTACGTAGACGAAGTATGCCGATGTAACTTATAAACGTGGTACAGCTGTACTGAATATTTTGGGTATCGCAATTTTATGCAATGTATTCTTAAGTAAATAATGCACTTAAAAAAATTCGACAGTCTTCGGGTGGTGCTTCGAACCCACGATCTTTTGCTAACCGGGCAACTGCTTTACCGACTCGTCGGCTTCACGACGAAGTAAAAAGGCACTTACAAAATTCGTCGACATAACGAGGTCTCCGGTAGCGTAGTCGGTAAAGCAGTTTTGCCTGATTAGCAAAAGATCGTGGGTTCGAGTTCCCACCCGAAGACTGTCGAATAATTTTTAAGTGCATTATTTACTTACACACAGACAGACTCACCAAATTCCTGAATCATTGTCCAAGCGTAGCCCCGGGCTCCAAAGCGATAGCTTTGGTTAGACGCTACGGGGACTAACATGCTGAGATGATAAGGACTTTTTCATGAAACTGTAGGTGAGTACTTACCTCAAGCTATCACTCTTCCCGCGGTTGCCCGGCTTCGGCGCGTCCTTAGCATTGACGAGGTGCCTCGCGCCCCAGTTGCACTGCACGAACCGCCACGCACCAGCCACGAACACCGCGTTCCAGGAGTTGCGGAACCGGTTGTCCTCGAAGCGCACTCCGGGCTGGTAGCCCGCTGACTTGCTGTAGCCCTTGATCACCACGCAGTGGAGGCCTGCGTAGCTGCACAAATATGGTAGTATAGTAAATTCTCGGATCGAAAGCGATGGCTTTAAAGTGGAATTGAAGCTGGAGACTTAGCTAGGCGCGGTAATGGCAGATGGAGTAAAGTCCTGACCGAATGATGTCCTAGAATCGGCAGACGAAATCCAGGTTATCCAGTGTCACGATGGGTCGAAGACATCACCAAAATCGTGGGGATTACATGGATCCGAGCAGCTCAGGAACGGGTACATTTTTTTATGCTAGAGGCGGAAAACGAGCAAGCGAGTCACCTGATGGAGAGTGATCAACGCCGCCCATGAACATCCGTGAAATCAGAGAGATCGCTAATGTGTTGCCGACCTTTTTAAAAAAGAGTACATTGGCGTAAGGGAAAGGAAGCCTATACTCAGCATTACTACTGGGCTGATGATGATGATAGTAAATTAGGTACTGATGAATGTTTATATATATTAAGGTGTTTGTACATGATCGCGGACGGTAATTCACCTTTTGAAGTTCCAGTTCTTCAGATAACTGTCTTAATGGTAGGTATGTGGTCATTTAGCCGTGGGTATCGGGATCAGGTAGACTCTCTAATATCTAGTATAGGTGTTATACTATTTGACTCAATGAAGCGCGAAAAGTAGCACGTATGTGGGTTTAATCGCCCAGAAAAAACGTCAATCTGTAACAACTCTGACTAATTTACCTAGACGACATTTTTTATAATAAGTAGTAAGTAGCATATTTCTATTCTTACATGGTTCTATTGCTAATGTTCATTTGGAAGAGAGATTGTCTCCGGAAGGGTTTGTACTACTCCAACTCGTTCATAGCCAATTTTCGGGTGGTAGTGACCACAATCTTTTTGAGGGCTATCCATCGCTGTAGAAAGGGATAGGGGTGACGGGAAAAGGCCTCGTAGACGCAGACCAATACGTTGGTTTGACCAAATTCGCACTGCACTCGACTCTACGGTACATAACGCGCTACAAACCGCCGGAGTCAGAAAGTCAGCACTGAGGAATACGAGGAGGAGAAAGGGATATTCTATGATAATTTGTGGTCACGAATCCTTACCTGCACAATCTCTTAAAAAGTACGTGGTAACTCTCAGTCCCGTGCTTGATGCCCCTGAGGAGGCCGAGCGGTGAGTCGCCCCTCAGGTTGTCGTCAAACTGGATGTTATTTAGGTTCTTGACTGTGATCCAACGGAAGATGGTGCGCGCCTTCTCCACGTCGGTCGCGCACCGACCCACCAGCTGCCGGACTAGATCTGTGAATGTTTTTTGGTCTTCTTGTGCTACCTGAAAGGAGATATTAAAAGGTGTTATAATAGGCATTTGACAATGACTAAAAATGTTTCCTCCATGCGGGAGATGGTGGTTCTAATTCAAACATGCACCTCTGCCACCTTATTATAAATCGTGATCTAAAGTTATTACCGTACTAAAGCGCATGTCATCCCGTTCCAACACGCAATGTTAAAAGGGGCTGGCGCGAATTTTGTTCCAGGACTATCCATAGTTCGCGATTTGTAATAAGGGGGCTGGAGTTTTCAAATCTATGTGCATATTTCTACCTAGGCGATGAAAGAAAACATGGTGAGGAAAACCAGCACGTCTCGGATAGTTTCTCAAAATTGTGGATACCTACAGTATTTGAGATAATGATTCTGTACGTGTAACCGTGATGCAGTTGGTCAGGTTCCTCAGTCTAAGGGTTGCGAAGGTCAGACGGCAGTCGCTTCATTGTATTTACCAGACTTCCCGAATCCTGGATCATGGTCCCAGCGTACCCAGGGCTCCGAAGCGACAGCTTTGGACTCAACTGGGAATTACACGCTAACATGAGGAGAAGGAATAAGAATTTGTAATCTCCAATGGAAACCAGTTGTATGCGAAGAACGCAAGACTTTGAGTGAAGGTGATGCAAACGATAAGCTCACCCAAAGCGATGGAAGACTACTGCTGACACCCTCTGCCCCAACTTGGGGACATCAAGCAAGTCATACCTAATAGATAGATAGATAGATAGATAGATAGATACTCTTTATTGCACAACATACAAAACTTAAAAGCTAGGTATACAGAGATACAATGTACAATTTAGGCGGTCTTATCGCTGGGAGCGATCTCTACCAGACAACCTTCAGGTAAAGGACATTAGATAGAAGAGGGGAGGGTGGTGCAATCCTTTTGATTTTGAATATTGATTAAGTAAATTTATAGTATAAATACATATATCTAGATAATAAATAAACACGTTATCATACACTAATATATACGAATGTTAACTTACTATAATACAATATAACCTACACAAATTATATAAAATTATTACTAATAGGTATGATACTTGGGACTAAATGGGAGGTTGAATATTATACGATACGACCTTTTGAATTTCTTAAATCTATGGAGCGTTTTGGGAAGGTCTAAGTGTTTTATGCGGTTATTTAATTCTAATATCTGGGAGAGTAGGTAATTCATGCTTGCCAAGTCATCCTTCACCGATATTTCTATTAATAAGAAGTCATTTTGATTACAATGAATTATTGTATTTTAGTTCTTTAACACCAGAACCCATTTTGCTTGTTTGCCTATTGTATGTGAACTGTTTAGCTGTAGAAACTTTGTTGTTATATGTGTTGGAAATGTAATGTAATTTTTCTGATCAGTATGTATGTATCCCATGAAAAAACAATAAACATCATTACAAAGCATCATGCCCATTATTATTGAGGTTTTATACTACTACGAATTATTCCATCTTGGGCTGCACTTATCATGATGGATCAGATGGCAATCACTTTCCACCTTATTAACACATCTAAAGTTATTTTAGTTATCCCGTTAAAAGGGGCTAACACGAGTATTGTTCCGGGACTATCCTTAGTTCGCGATTTGTAATAATGGGGTTTAAGTTTGTTATAAATTATTCTGTGTGCATATCAAATTGGGTACAAGATCAAATTGGTACTTAGAAAATGGGACCAGAACTCGTGCTGTTGACTTATAGTCTGCTTTTCCTAATAGACCAAGCTCTAAAGTGCATATTATTGAACAGGAACCATCATGAAAATCAAGTTGGAATCATTCATTAAGTACTTATTACTTCGATAACTGATTTAGACCCGTTAGACGCAGTGCAGTGCAGTCCGCGATCCATAATATGTTCACTGTGGGAAACCATACCGCATGATGGATGGATGCAGCTCAATAATTACTTTGTAATCACTAATTATTACAGCGGTAAAGATTATCGGTTACTCTTCCTTGGACTTGCAGCAATTAAATATAATGGTTCGATGCTTAACGGGTCCGATTTGTTTAAAAGGGATCTTGTAAGAGATTTGTTTGGAAAGGTATGCACTTATAGGAGAGACTACATAAGGAAACTAGGTACATAGATCATTAAAAGCTTTAATTGAGAGATCAACTTACTTGGAATTACTGTTAGAACATGAGATTATTCTGGTAAGGTAGTGTTTCTGTGCTTCAACCTACTATTTCTGTTTATTGTTTTCCTTTCAACCTTTTTGGTCTTCTTCTTTCTTTCAGCAAGAAGGCTAAGTTTGCGATCGGACTTATCGACGCTTGAATATTTCCTATATTGACTAAGCCTCAATTTTGGCCAAATTGGGTTAAATGTTTTATATTTACTAGACGTATTAATTTCTTTAACAAAGAGGTTGTGTTTTTTAAATAGATATAATAATAATATTCTCACAACATCTCATACGTTGACCTGATTCCGTACTAAGTAGCTTAAGCACTTGTGTTACAGATATCAGACAACAGAGGAACACAAATATATACTAAAATACATATATTACACCCAGACACCGAACAAACACAAGTGTTCATCGCACGAATGTTTGTCCAGGGTGGGGATCGAACCCACGACCTTTGGCGTAAGAGGCAGGGTCACTACCAATTGCGCCAGCCGGTTTTCAACACTAACTTACCGCACATTTTTGTAGGTTGTGTAGCGTGATATGCACTTACGGACGGACCACCCTAAAATACCTTGTACCATGTTTTAGGGTAATCCGTCCGTCCCCCACAACCCCGTGGTACCCCACATGGCTTACCGAAATAGCAATTTTGTCGACATCAGCGAATTCTGTCGGGTCGGTGTATATGTGGAACTTGGAGACGAGCGGCGGCTGCGGCGGCGGTGCGCGCGCCGGGTAGGGCGGCGCCTCCTCCCCGTCCAGGTACAGGGACGAGGCCGCCATGTACTCCGAGCGGCGCTCCTGTATGAGCTCCATCATTTCGTGGCTCTGCTTCTCCACCAAGGCTGCTGTTGCTGCCCTGAAAGTGTCATGGTATTGATTTTATTAATGAATATTTATTTGGTTTTTAATTATGTTTTAAGCATGTTATCTCATCAGTTTTTTTTTATAGTGACACAGTATATTGGCTCTCTTCAGCCTGATGGTAAGCAAGAGAAGAGCTACGTTGCAATTACAAAGAAAGTCAGGCATCACCTCCGTTGGGACTGCCATACTGACCCACGAGATGCTTCTTTACGATTTTTATATTTATGTCTGTACATTTTTATATTTTCTCGTTTATTTGTGTTATAGGTGCTTAATGTAAATGTTAACTTGTGTGTTAATATGTTGTGAAGTCCAAATTAATAAATATATTTTCTTTCTTTCAGTAGTTTTATGATTTAGTATTTTATAAGTAAGGAACCATTGAAATTGGATTTTTATTATTGATGGACAAACTAAAATATAGCTATTTTGTGAAGTTACTTGTGAAGAAGGCTACGATGCAGCGAGCTTATCCAGAATCATACTTTCCCATCCTAACTTTAATTTTTTTTCTAGTATTCGTGTCGCAAGGTAGATGTCGTCTCTTATAAAAATACTTAGCTGTTTTTGCATCCACAATAACTGTTCAATTGTTGGCAGATAAAGGAGAAAGTCGTAAAATCTTACAAAACATGTCGACTCACACATTTGACCACGTGATAACAATCGAAACTTCACATCATCATAATAACTTGATGGTCCATAAACATTTTGTTACTTGACGAGATGAACCTGCGACCCGCGCTGTAATATTATAAGCCATTCAACCATCGTAATTCTCAAGTGTGTGTCAAATGTTGTCGGAAAGCGATGACTTTGTCACTTTTCTGTTATCAAAATAAACGAAGGTAGAAAGTAACGAAAGTGGGTGCTAGTAAATACATACTAATATAATTTTTGTTAAGACATAGGTATACAGGATTTTTTCATGCGTAGGTAATATAAATATATAAATATTTCACAACATCACATACATTGATCTGACTCCGAGATAGGTAGCTCAAGCACCTGTGTTACGGATATCAGAATCAACAGTGGGATTACAAATATATACATATAATACTTTTCTTTTGTAAATACATACTTACAATACATAGAAAACACCCAGACCAATACAAACAGACATGTATATAAATATTTCACAACATCACATACATTGATCTGACTCCGAGATAGGTAGCTCAAGCACCTGTGTTACGGATATCAGAATCAACAGTGGGATTACAAATATATACATATAATACTTTTCTTTTGTAAATACATTACTTACAATACATAGAAAACACCCAGACCAATACAAACAGACATATATGTTCATGCACACAAATGTTTGTACTGTGCGGGGATCGAACCCGAAACCCTTGGACCAAAGGCAGCGTTCACTACCACTGTTCCGAACTGGGTCGTCATACGTAGGTAGCTACCGAAGGCTTAATTCAAAATTAGGTTTCAAATAGCATATTTAGCCACTTTTCGCGATCTTCTGCAGTTTCAAGCCAGTCTCCCGTTTTATGTTTGGTTCAAATCAAAAATTTTTTTTTAAGCCAGAGGTGGCAGACGAGCAGACGGACCTCCTGATGGTTAGCCATTGCCGCCGCCCACGGATACCCGCAAAACCAGTGGAGTCAAAAGTGCGATGCCAACCTTTACCTCCACTCACTCGGCGAAACAGCACAGACGCTGATTCACACCGGATTACTGTGAGGCCTTGGTCCAGGTCAAGTCGACCCATTCATGCCGAAGCGTGGCTCTTCAAGAACATTTATGAATGTCCAATATGTAGATAATCTATTTATTTCTACCGAGAAGATTTTAATTTAGTAGATCATCATCATCATCATCAGCCCATTTAAGTCCCCACTGCTGGGGCACGGGCCTCCCTCAATCACATGAGGGGTGATTGCCATACTCACCACGCTTGGCAGACGGGTTGGCGAGGGTTTTGATATAAATGCAGAGTTTTCCTTCTCTGGGTGCTGATGATCATGCCAGCAGCTTTACCTTAGTCGCCTTTTACGACACCTCGGTAAGAGTGAGGGTGGCCTATTCTACTCTGCCGGGGACCACACGGCCAATTTAGTAGATAGATACTGTTAATTTCCTGATTAGTCACTAACCTTTCATGTTCCAACATCTTCCTCGTGAGGCTCTCCTTCTTCTTATCTCTCCTAAGCGTCATGTTCTTCTCCAGGTCATCCCTCTCCTGCTGGTGCCGCAGCGTCAGCGCCCCGATCTCCGCGTCCGGCCGTCTCTTTTTCACCTGCATCTCTTGTTGGAACCGGCTGGTTAATCTTTCTAGTTCTCTTTCCCATTCGTTCTGCAAAAGAATGAAATGATTTTTGTAAGTGATCAACTGTTATTTTACTTCCTTTCATCGTAATTATTATCTCTGCCAGTTAGTAGTAAAGTTTGAGCCTATATACTGTCCCACTGCAGGGCAAAGGCCTTCATCATAGAAATCAAGTCATCGCTAGTATGATGGGTTTCATCATCATCGTCAGCCCATTTAAGTCCCCACTGCTGGGGCACGGACCTCCCTCCATCACATGAGGGGTAATTGCTATACTCACCACGCTTGGCAGACGGGTTGGCGAGGGTCGATGGCCGTGTGGTCCCCGGCAGAGTAGAATTAGGCCGTGTGGTCCCCGGCAAGAGTAGAATAGGCCATCCTCACTCTTACCGAGGTGTCGTAAAAGGCGACTAAGGTAAAAACTTGCTGGTATGATCATCAGCACCCAGAGAAGGAGAACTCTGCATTTATATCAAATGATGGGTTTAGTTAGGGTTAATCACCACGCTTGCCTAATGCGGATTGGTGATAACAATCCTGAGCTATGTTCGAAAATACCTTAGCTCGACCCGGGCATTGATCCCAGAACCCCGAAATCACGGTCTGGTACTTAAACCACCGTGGCGACCTAGAAGAACGTGCCAGTTAGAAGATTTTTGCAAATTTTGCAAAACATCATTTTGGCAGGTAGATCTACAGCTTCATTATAATATGCAAATAGAATAAGTCACTTATATATATATGACTTGACAATATTTTACCTGTATTTCTTCACGTATTCTTCTGTTCTCTTCTTCGCGGTGTTTGGAGAATTTTCTGTACAAGTCGTCTTCTTCTTGCCGATGCTTCATCTCCAGTTTTGTTTGTTCATCTCGATCCTGAGAAAGACATTTTAAGTTAGTTAGGTAATGCTTGTAATTTTTATTTCTTCTATGTGCCTACCTCTATAGGTATTTTAAGCTTGTTTGTGCTATGGAGGTCTCTCCAATGATCATGAATGTTGGCTGAGCTCAGATTTGTCCGTTTTATTACTATTACGTTCTCTTTATGATTTATTTATTAGCCTTCTTTCAAAGTTTCAATTACTAGTTAAGGCGTAGGTATATTGGATTTTTTTAACGTTTTTCATACCAATCGACAAATATTATGTAGTACTCGTACGAGTAAATGATAAACGTTGCTTGCCTCCTACTCTCTTATTTGATCGTTGCATCGATTCTGAATCTTAAATATTTTATTGGAATTAATTGACATTTAAATTTGATGTCAAGGATGGGATTTGAGACATTCCGCCTACTCCCATTTATTAGAGAGTTCGTTTATTTCGTCCAGATTACGAGATATTCGACTCTGTATGGATTTATTGTATTTGCATCATTTGATATTATTAACTGCCTACTTACAGGCCTTTTAACTTATCGTACTTTCAAGCTTGAAATTATCTACTTAATATTTACAATATTTTGACGAATTAGTGCGATCAGCATCAAAAGTAGCTTAATACTTTAGTACCATGTCGAAGTAACATTTTTAACGAACCCCTTGTAAACTGCCTATAATAGGCAAAACAGTTAATTTGACATGTAAAGTGCTAAGCCACTTTTGATGCTGCCCGTACCTACAACTATAATACATTCGAAAGTTAACATAGAAATAAGTCTGGACAGCATAAGTATTAAAATGCAAGTGGATCTTTATTATCTAAGCGTCTTGTCGCGATTGTGCCCGAAGCTGTCTTTTCGGAGCGCGGGGTTCGCTTCAAGGTACTTAGTTATTGTACACAAAGAGAAAAATACACAACATTACATTTTACTAAGTGGCTAGATGATAAGCAGATATTAAGCGTTGATAATGGCTACAGAAAAGATCTACTTAGTCACTGGAAAGCACTGACGGCAGCAATATCTGAGTGGGTAAATAAGTGGTCATTATAAAATGAAGTCGATTGGGACCATCCAATGTTGTAACATGTGAGAAGCTTTGGATACGGTTAACAAGGACTGATGTTATTGAGAACAAACTCGGAGATCTTTAAAACTTTACTTTGCAGGGTGGGACATTGGGCCCAGGAGGGAAACTACCTTAAATCCTTAAGTTAGCATGTTTCACTTAAAGAAAACATTCCTTTATTTATAAAAAGAAATAAAACTTCATTCAAGGTTTTTTTTTAATTTTGCTTGTATTGCCCATTAATCGAACCAGAAAAAAAATTGAAATTGGCATTTTTTTATGTGTTAGGTGGCAGACGAGCAGACGGATCACCTGATGGTAAGCGATTTCCTCCTGCCCATGGACACACGCGACACCAGTGGAGTCACAAGTGCGCTGCCAACCTTTAAACCTCCCTTTTCCCTGGATTGGGCCTCCGTTACCCTCACTCACGCAGCGAAACACAGCACAGTGCTGCTTCACGCGGGTTTTCTGTGAGGCCGTGGTGTCACTCCGATCGAGCCAGTCCATTCATGCCAAAGCGTGGCTCTTGTACGGTTATTTTATTCTACTAATCGATAGAGTTACTAATAAGGATAATCTATCTCCCAGAAACCATAATACCAATGGCTAAATGTTTTTCACACCCTGTAGATATGTACCAATAAACTCCTATCTAAGAAACTTTATAGTTGAGAATTTTATAGCAATATTTTGTAATTTATTCTTAAGTAAATAACACACTTAAAAAATTTCATCTCGTGTCACCTTTGGTGAGACTTTCGACAGCTCATGTCGAATCAAGCAGTAATAAACTTTATATCCTGTGAATAAAATATTCATAGCGCTTTGCATGTTGAAAGTTATAGTGAAATACGCTATTTGGAGTGTGAAATTTTGTAACGAATAAAATGAACAGGTTGCAAAACTCATCAGATTAAATATTTAACACTAGAACGTGATAGTTTAGTCTTTGTGCATAGCGTAATAAATTGTTAGTTAGTCATTTTATTCCACATTTATACTCACTTTTTTGTTGCTTCTAGGTTAATTAGATAGTTTTCGGAACGGCTTTGGAATTAGATAATATCATTATCACCGTTATGTTTCTTCGTTAGGTATATCAGCTTACCTACTAGTTTTACTAGGATACAATATTAAAGAATTAGTTGAAAATTATGTTGTAACAAATTTATTACAACTAATATAAAATTTTACGTTAGCTACATTTTTAAACGGAAATAATTGAAAATATAGTTTTTATTGTTCCTCATCTTAACATTCTTTCATTGATTGACTTTGATAATATCTAAGTAATGTCGTTTAATTACTGTTTAGTAATTATATCCATCAAACTTATACTTAGCAATGCTGTGTTCGCCTGTAGTTCGCTTGTAAGAATAAATTAAAAGTCAGTACCTATTACTGACATCTAATTTATTCTAAAAAGCTGTTATAATTATTTTTGTATGATGTGCTGTTGGTGAAGCTAAACAAGTAATTAAATATTGGCCCTATAGAATCAATCCCGCCCCACAGGCTTTGTGTCCCACAGGGATATATTTTTGTACTTTTACAATATTATTCCTTCTATAAATATTAGTTATTATGCATTACTTTGCATTTAAGTAGCTGCCACGACTAAACTAAACAGTGAATATGTCAAAGTTTCAGTTTCACACTTGCCATGATGTCATGTCAAACAATACAGAACAATTAGCTAATCTGTCACACGTGTTAGGAAGGAAAGTGTCGCCACCTCGCGGCTGGGTCGAGGAAAGTGAAACGATTGGGCTTCGCTGTGTCGTTCACCTGCGCGAACGCCGGCCGGGGCCCCGTGATGAATCCGATTAGATATCAGCTCTGTCTTGCTGCCTATTGTTTGTTTAACAGTCCACGTGGTGCCTCGAACAATTCTAGTTTGATTTAGAAAAATGTTTTCGTACTCAGAACAAATACTGTGTTTACTATGACAATGAATGAAAAAGTTAGAATGAGGACGGATAAAATATTCGAATGCGTTCAGACATGTTAAAAGTACGACGACATAAAACTTCAAGGTCTCCTTGTTTCATGCTACGCGATGTTATGTGTTGGTAACTTCAACACTAAGTGGGTCATGTCGTGTTACAATGATTGAATATCTATTCAAAGCCGACATCACCAAACTAAGAAGTAAGATGGTTGAATAGCAGTCACTGCCATTTATCTGGTGCATAACATAATATGTAATGACGCAACCCGTTAACTCCGGGCCGATGATACATCGTAAATATTGCATAAAAGCCATCGACACAATGGTAACACATTATCATTTTCATACATAATGAGTGTTTTTATCAACGCGAGGGTCGAGCCGCGTAAAGAATTTGTTTTTGTGCGACTTAATCGTATAGATAACGGTATACACTACAGTCAGTGGCGCGGTAGCGAGTCGCCGACCGGTCGTGTTTCGCTTCGTAATTTATATCGCAATAATGCTCAAACTCGTTAGAGGCGTGCGGCGTCTGACCGCGCAATGCCGGCACCACAGCCAGGCCACCGCGGTCGGCAGCGAGCCCAACAGGACTGACCCTTTCTACCTAGAGAATAAAGCCAAAATGGATTTACTAGTCGAAGAGCTCAGACAGAAAACTAGCGAGACTATCAAAGGTGGCCCAGAAGATGCGGTCAAAAGGCACACGGGGAAGGGCAAACTGCTCGTCAGAGACAGGATTAACCGGTTGGTTGATGAGGGCACCGACGTATTAGAATTGAGCACGCTTGCCGCCACCGATCTGTACAAGGGTCAGGTGCCGAGCGCCGGCATCGTCACCGCGATCGGCAAGGTTCACGGCCGCGATTGTATGATCGTGGCTAATGACGCAACCGTCAAAGGAGGAACATACTTTCCTGTTACAGTGAAGAAACACTTGCGAGCGCAAGCCATTGCACAAGAATGCCGGCTTCCTTGCATTTATCTTGTGGACTCCGGCGGTGCTCACTTGCCAGATCAAGCGGATGTGTTTCCTGATAAGGAGCACTTCGGGCGGATCTTCTACAATCAGGCTAATATGTCGGCGGAAGGAATTCCGCAGATCTCAGTCGTCATGGGTTCCTGTACTGCGGGCGGAGCGTACATCCCTAGTATGTCCGATGAGAGTATCATAATAAAAAACCAAGGAACCATTTTCTTGGCCGGTCCTCCTCTAGTTCAAAGCTGCTACTGGTGAATCCGTTTCAGCTGAAGATCTAGGTGGAGCAGACCTCCATTGTCGTCCAATCTGGAGTGACTGATCACTACGCCCAAGATGACGAACACGCCTTGCATTTGGCTAGAAACGTTGTTTCCAATTTAAACTGGAATAACTGACCAAAGGACTAGAATTTACTCATCAAAAGTTGACGAGCCAGTACACGACATAGACGATCTACATGGCATTGTGGGTGCGAATATACAAAGACCGTTTGACATACGCGAGGTCGTGGCAAGAGTGGTCGATGGAAGTAGGTTCCACGAGTTCAAGCAACTCTACGGCGAGACCTTAGTGTGTGGATTTGCATCGGTTTATGGGCACCCCGTCGGCATCATCGGGAACAATGGAGTGTTGCAATCGGAGGCGGCTCTTAAGGGATCTCATTTTATTCAGTTGTGTGCAGCGAGGAAAATTCCTCTGGTGTTTCTCCAGAATATAACTGGTTTCATGGTTGGGAAAGACGCGGAGGCCGGAGGTATTGCCAAGAATGGTGCGAAGATGGTAACAGCGGTGAGCTGCTTCAAAGGTCCAAAGATAACTGTTATTGTTGGAGGTAGTTTTGGAGCCGGTAACTATGGTATGTGTGGGCGGGCATACTCTCCTAGTTTCCTGTACATGTGGCCCAATTCTAGGATATCCGTCATGGGTGGTCCTCAGGCTGCAACTGTTTTATCTTTGATAGCAAAGGAGAAGGCGCAAAGGGAGGGTAAGCCTTGGACTGATGAAGATGAGATGAGAGTAAGAGCTCCTTTGGAAACGCAATTTGAGAAGGAAGGTGTGCCATATTACAGTACAGCGAGGTTGTGGGACGATGGAATCATTGCACCAAAGGACACAAGGAAGGTTTTAGGGCTTAGTTTGTCTGCAGCACTGAATGCACCGTTTAGAGACAGCAAGATTCGGAGTGTTCAGAATGTGATGTGATAAAACTGCGGAGGTGTGTTTAGTGTTACGTGTGATATTGACCTTAAATTTTATTCGTTGCTATTTATCTTATCAGTTTATGATACGTGCTGTTGCTAATTGTAAATCTCTGAGCGGTTTATGAAAATTCTGCTTTTTTATTTGTTGCTTTATTAAAGAAGCTACAAACATTATGTATCTACGAGTATCTAATGTTATCAATGACGCATTCCATATAATTTGGTTTCAAGATAAGCGAAAAATAGAATGATTATGATGTTACAACTCTGATTTTGCTCATAAACATTAATCTTTTCATGTAACTGTTTATCATTTCAATGTGCTCTTTTCTGGTGACCGTCGATAAGTATTAATAAAAAGTCAAATAAATTTACTTTAATACGAATAACTTTTTATAAGGAAAGCGTTAAGTCATTTCATTTTTAAACTTTTTTTTTATATTTTTGTAATTGTAACGTTTTTACGAATTGTTAATTGTTATTTAAATAAATTATGTCGTTGCTGTGTGTGTTATCTATGTGTATATTTTTTAAATGCCCCAAATGAATCTCTATAAATCTTTATAGATACGTCAGCTTTTCCTTAAATTCGGAAAATATGTCGTGTGTATCAAAGATGACACATGTGGCAATGAACGTTTCAAGCCACTACAGCTAGTTCAACCAACGGTGAATAAAAATATCGTGAGAATAGGAACATGTTCGCTTGTTTCTACGTAACTTTGGTATTGTAGCCCAGTCCCCGATAGATCGCGATGGAAATTCCAATATGTACTTTTACTGATTATGCAAACATTTGTTGACCCGAGTTTTGTGAGCAGAGTTCAAGTTGAACACAGGATACCACTCACTTATGGTTCTCGTCGGTGCAAGGTCACTTGGACTGGCGCGTCTCTTCGGCGCTAGATCCTGTCTGCTATTTTAATTTATTAGACATTCCTTTGTGGTCTGACTTCTGTAACAGGAGTGCTTGAAGGTAATTATTCGATTTTCGTGGATTGTTACGAAAGTTTGATAAAATCACTCGGCTGGCCCAACTAAAAATCAGCGTTTTGACATTTTTCAGGGCCATGACATAGGCTGAGTGAGGACCATTTTGTTGGAAGTCTCAACACACAATATACATATATGCGCTGCCTGGTTATTTGTACCCTTATAATTTTGATTTTGAGCAGACCACTTACACGCTTACACTTACACTCTTACCGAGGTGTCGTAAAAGGCGACTAAGGTAAAGCTGCTGGCATGATCACCAGCACCCAGAGAAGGAAAACTCTGCATTTATATCTAAACCCTCGCCAACCCGTCTGCCAAGCGTGATGAGTATGGCAATTACCCCTCATGTGATTGAGGGAGGCCCGTGCCCCAGCAGTGGGGACATAAATGGGCTGACGATGATGATGATGATGGATTATGCCACTTACACGCACCAGATGTTATAATAGCCGTTTTATTTAAACAAGTTATTTATCAAAGCGTGTTGCATTTAAAATTTACGATTTGTAAAGTAATGTACCTAACTATAAAATGGAATGATTTATTATATTACTAATAAATATAATTAGGTGTCCCAGTTTTTGCTGTTGCAGAATGATCAGGCCAATTTAGAAGAAATTTATTGCAGTCTGAGATGTTCGTTTGTGAAATAGTTTTTATTTTAGATACTACTTGGTGGCTTCGAAGTAGCAAAAACATTCCATAAGTTTTTTCAGTTCGAATTTTAGTCTACAAGAAAGGCTTTTACCTAAGTGACAGACCCAAAGGAGTACTGGAGTGGAGAGCGCATCTCAGTAAATGGTATGTAGGACATCTTCAAGCCAGATGGAGTTTGCGCAAGATGATCGGATGAGGGCTGGGGAGCTGGATTCTAGTTGCCAAAAATCGATCGGCGAACTTTCGGAGAGGTCCAAGTCCAGCAGTGAATAGCAACAGGCTGATGATGGTGAGAAGAAAGGTTCAGTAGTTGATATTTTTTAAAGCAATCTTTTTTCAATTTATTCTTAAGGTGACGGGTAGGGCACACTAGCGACGCCAATCGATTTTAATTTTTGGCTACTAACCCCGATCTATTTTAAACAATTTCGGGGTTACAACCTCTAGGCAAACACTTATACTATTTATTAAATAACCATGCCAAAATGCAGGGTCCAACGCATACGTCAATTTTTCGCGTACAAAAACAGACTCAACATTTGTGCATGATTATTTAATAAATAGTTATAATTGTTTGCCTAGAGGTTGTAACCCTGAAATTGTTTAAAATAGATCCGGTTTAGGCTAAAAATTAAAATCGATTGGCGTCGCTAGTGTGCCCTACCCGTCACCTTAAGTAATTTATGTTGTTTGTGTTATTTTCTTAAGAATAAATTGCAAAAGATTGCTATAAAAAATATCAACTATTGATTTAGCAGTCTCATCTTAACTGGTGGTCAAATATTTGTAATAATATTTCCACTGGTTATTGTAAATATCCCTACAATATTGATGAGACTATCGACAGCTCATGTCGAATCAAGCACTTACAATTTTCGTCGGCTTAGTAACGCGTTCAATGGTCTAATTGGTAGAACATCCACCCGGATTGTGGAGGTGTGGGTTCGAGTCCCGCCTGAACACGAGATGAAATTTTAAGTGTGTTATTTACTTAAGAAAGATTCAGGTTCATCTGATTGAAATTCTTACATAGGTACATCTCTTTTTAACCTCCGACGAGGAAACAACGGGGTGTTATAAGTTTAAAGTATCTGTGTGTGTGTACTCTTTATTCTTCCGTAAAACTCGATGACCGTAGGTACTCTTTTTTAAAAAAGACCGGCAGCACATTGGCGATCTCTCTGACTTCGCGGATGTTCATGGGCGACGTTGATTACTTTACATCTCGTTTGTCGCCTCTAGCATAAAAAAATCGTAGCTCCGGAAAGGATGAACCGATTTTGATTTTGTTTTTTTTTTATTTGAAAGGTGTTAATAAAATGTAGCCGTGTGGTCCCCGGCAGAGTAGAATAGGCCACCCTCACTCTTACCGAGGTGTCGTAAAAGGCGACTAAGGTAAAGCTGCTGGCATGATCATCAGCACCCAGAGAAGGAAAACTCTGCATTTATATCAAAACCCTCGCCAACCCGTCTGCCAAGCGTGGTGAGTATGGCAATTACCCCTCATGTGATTGAGGGAGGCCCGTGCCCCAGCAGTGGCGGACTTAAATGGGCTGACGATGAATAAAATGTACCTAAAACATAGATCTTAGATTTTAATGTAGGCGCGGTTGGAATCCCCATTTTCACATTCGCCCAAGAACCAGTTTGCCTTTTGACAATTTGATCGACGCCATTACACTTGACTTTTTTAATCGTTGACATACTTATTAAATTCGCCAACCAAATACCTCTATCTAATTCCACGTTTCTGTTCGGTTCTATGAAAACCTTGAAGCACACTCTCAAGCTGATGATGAAAACTTAAGATTTCTATATAAGATAATAACAAGTCATTAATATTAAACAGCTATAAAATAAAATTAAAGAAAAAAAAACCTTTTTAAAAACAAGTTTTTATTATTTGTTTATAAAATGAACTAAAAAGTTAAAAATAAATTAACTCTAAAAAGAAATATAACACTTTGTAACTTGATTGTAACCTTTAACGACAAATAAGCGTCTTCGTCTAGGACAAAATAATTCCATATTTAACAAATTTATTTAATTTTAACACTAAAACTTTTCACCATACATAATTATTCAATCTCATCCCCCTCTTTATCATAGTCCCCATTTATAAATGAAAGCGTGTTAAATTGTGATAGCTTGAGGAAAATGTTGTGTTATATTAAATGTAACACGCTTTTATTTATAAATGGAGACTATGATAAAGAGGGGGGATGAGATTGAATAATTATGTATGGTGAAAAGTTTTAGTGTTAAAATTAAATAAATTTGTTAAATATGGAATTATTTTGTCGTAGACGAAGACGCTTATTTGTCGTTAAAGGTTACAATCAAGTTACAAAGTGTTATATTTCTTTTTAGAGTTAATTTATTTTTAACTTTTTAGTTCATTTTATAAACAAATAATAAAAGCTTGTTTTTAAAAAGGTTTTTTTTTCTTTAATTTTATTTTTAACTTTTTAGTACCTCTATTTTTTTTCTTCTCTCTTGTGTACGTATTCTGTCGATATCTTGTCTAATTATGCGTTGTTCTAGAGATTCGTTTTTCCTTCTCTCTTGTGTATTTATTCTATTGATATCTTGCCTATTTTGACTGCCTCGGTGGCGTAGTGGTTAGTGGGTCGCACTTTAAAGCGACGGCTGTGCATGAGGTCCCGGGTTCGATCCCCGGGTCAGGCCAAAAATTTGTACCTAAGTTTTCGGTAAGAAATTCTTAGTGTCAGCCCGGAGTCTGGAAGTTGGCGGTCTTGTACCCCCGTGCCTCGGAAAGCACGCTAAGCCGTTGGTCCTGCGCCCGATCCCTCTCCGGTCGTGTCACCCTGGTGTCCCATCGGAATATTAGGGGAAGGGAATAGAGAGTGCACTTGAGTTTGCGCACACACTTGAGCACTATAATATATCCTGCGTACGTGGCCGATCGTTGAGATTGGCCGCCGTAGCCGTAATCGGTTGGAGGATATTATTTATTATCTTGACTATATGTGCGTTGTTCTAGAGATTCGTTTTTCTGTCTCTCTTGTGTATGTATTCTGTCGGTATTTTGCCTATGTGTGCGTTGTTCTAACGATTCGTTTTCTCTATGTTTAGCAGTCATCATCATCATCATCATCATCAGCCTATCGCAGTCCACTGCTGGACGTAGGCCTCTCCAATTGTTCGCTACTGTGACCTATCCATGGCTTCTCGCATCCAGCTCTTGCCAGCCACCCTGCGCAGATCGTCCCCCCACCTAGCCAGAGGGCGCCCTACATTACGTTTGCCAAGACGCGGTCTCCACTCTAGAACTCGTTTACCCCATCGGTTGTCGGTTCTGCGGCTAATATGGCCAGCCCACTGCCACTTAAGCTTGCTAATCCGGTGAGCAATGTCGATGACTTTGGTTCTCTGCCGGATCACCTCATTTCGGATTCAACCTCGGAGAGAGACGTCGAGCATTGCTCGTTCCATAGACCACTGAGCGACCTTTAACTTGTGGACCAGCCGTACCGTAAGTGTCCACGTTTCGGCTCCGTATGTCATGACGGGTGGGACGGACTAATTGAAGACTTTCGTCTTTAGGCACTGTGGTATCGACGAAGACACGACGTAGTTTTCCAAATGCTGCCCAACCTAACTGGATTCTCCTATTCACCTCATCCTCGAAGTTGTTTTTACCCAATTGCAAAGTCTGCCCGAGGTATACGTATTTTTGAACAGCTTCGAGGACAGCACCGTGAATTGCAATCAGTTCCGGTAGAACATGTTCATTGAACATGACCTTGGTTTTGTACAAGTTCATCCGTAGGCCGATGCATTTAGAAGAGTCAGCCAGGTCATTCAGCATCTGTTGTAGGTCCTGCAGCGTTTCTGCCATTATGACTATGTCGTCTGCAAATCGCAGGTGAGAGATGTATTCCCCATTGATGTTGATGCTACGTCTCTTCCAGTTCAGCGTCTTGAAGATGACATCCCCTTGTCTCACTCCTCGATGCAGTGGTATAGGACTTGTTTGCTGATTCTGTACTTGGACGGACATAGTAGCGGCATCATACAGATATCTCATCACCTGGACATATCGCCAATCGACTTGGCATCGCTGCAGGGACTCCAGAACAGACCAGATTTCAACCGAGTCAAAGGCTTTCTCATAATCCACAAATGTTTAGCAGTAGCTAAACTTAGTTTTTCTAAGCGTTGCCGCTTGTGGACATCGCTTTCTTTAGCAATCTTCTCCTGTCTCTTCAATTTCGCCTTCTCTAAACGTCGTTTTCTTTGTGTAGTTGTTTCTGTTTTCTTCATGTTATTCCCACGAGTATAAGACAAATAACGGTCCATCCCCCAGAGGTCCGTTGTAGAGGGATAAGGGCTGCAATACAACAGGGTTCGCCCTGGTACCCTGAGGCGCAACGTTAGCGGCAAGACATGTTTATACACCCTCATACAATTCAGCCCTCGGCACGTGCTCACCTTGGCATTGGGTCATCCATCCAATCAATCATATATAATTAATATGGGACGAAAGCAAGAGACTCGTCAAGACGAATCAAACGAGACCAAACGCGATGGGGTTGCGTCGTTTAAATACGGAGTTCTTATGGCCACCTTCAGGCTCCAACATCAGACCCTGGTTACCATATAGTATCAAAGTACTCGTCAAGACTAATCCAATGAGCCCAAACCCGATGGGGTTGCGTCGTTTAATTACGGAGTTCCTATGGCCACCTTCCAACTCCAACATCAGACCCTGGTTACCATATAGTGTCAAAGTACTCGTCAAGACTAATCCAGTGAGCTCAAACTCGATAGTGTTGCATCGTTTAATTACGGAGTTCCTATGGCCACCTTCCGGCTCCATCATCAGACCCTGGTTACCATATAGTATCAAAGTACTCGTCAAGACTAATCCAGTGAGCTCAAACTCGATAGTGTTGCATCGTTTAATTACGGAGTTCCTATGGCCACCTTCCGGCTCCATCATCAGACCCTGGTTACCATATAGTATCAAAGTACTCGTCAAGACTAATCAAATGAGCCCAAACTCGATGGGGTTGCGTCGTTTAATTACGGAGTTCCTATGGCCACCTTCCAACTCCAGCATCAGACCCTGGTTACCATATAGTATCAAAGTACTCGTCAAGACGAATCAAACGAGACCAAACTCGATGGGGTTGCGTCGTTTAATTACGGAGTTCTTATGGCCACCTTCCGGCTCCAACATCAGACCCTGGTTACCATATAGTATCAAAGTACTCGTCAAGACTAATCCAATGAGCCCAAACTCGATGGGGTTGAGTCGTTTAATTACGGAGTTCCTATGGCCACCTTCCAACTCCAACATCAGACCCTGGTTACCATATAGTGTCAAAGTACTCGTCAAGACTAATCCAGTGAGCTCAAACTCGATAGTGTTGCATCGTTTAATTATGGAGTTCCTATGGCCACCTTCCGGCTCCATCATCAGACCCTGGTTACCATATAGTGTCAAAGTACTTGTCAAGACGAATTTAATGAGCCCAAACTCGATAGGGTTGCATCATTTAATTACGGAGTTCCTATGGCCACCTTCCAGCTCCATCATCAGATCGGCTCTCTGTCACAATAACATTGCATTGTCATCCGATTTATACATGCATTCTAAATTTCAGCTCAATCGGAAACCGGGAAGTGGATCAAATTTAAGTTGCAAGATTTGATTACAGAACGACAGACAACGGGACAGGTGAAACTAAATAAAAGCTTGTAAATAAAGATCTATTGGCACGCAAATAGTTTTCTTATCGGTAATATCAATTAGAGGAAGAATTATGGGCGTTTATTACCTTTTAAGATTCTATGAATAAAGAGTTTTGTAAGTACCATGTAGATACGAGCAGTATATTTACTCTATGGGTACGAAAGAAAATAAGAAAGGCACATTAAACCTGAGGAAGACCGAACCGAAAGATTTTTAGATTTTCGCGTTGCATTATAACTATAATGTATCAATACGGGGATTAACACGATATTTATTATGTGAAACAACATTGTGTACTCATTGTGTGTATTATCATACCAGGATAGTACGTGAAGCGATTGAGATCAAGAAGTATAAGACTTTCAATCGGGAGGATGCATTTAAAATATCATCGACATGGAATCCAGTAATTAACAAGTGCAAACCCCGTGCTAGGCCGTTACTAACGCAAACAAACACCGATACTGTTAGTGTAGTGTGTCGGAGTAGCTTCACTGACAATTAATCTAGTGGCGAATTAATATCAAAAAATGTGAGGGTGTCCGAAGATTCACAGCTCGGCCCCAGCAGACGGACGCCGTGCTCCGCTAGTCCGCTCGTGACCACGGCTGCTGTAACGTAGCCGAAACGTTGAGCCAAATATGTGAGTACACAATGTTGTTTCACATAATAAATATCGTGTTATTCCCCGTACCGAACCGATATATCTAACACTTATCAAAGGACTCAGGTTTGGTAGCAAACCTGGTGTTATCAAACTAGAATTCTGAACTTTCTGATAATAATTTTAAAAATAAAAGTTGAAGGTAGTCAGCCAAATGCATAAGAATAAATAATATTTTAAAGTTTAAAAGGTCAAACAAAATATAAGATCACCACAGTTTTTGAGCATAGATATCAATTTTGTCAAAAGTCACTTCCTTGTTATGTTTTCAAATGGATCATCAAATAAATAAATAACTACTATATCAAGAAAAGAAAAATAAATATCAGGCACCATCATGATCACATACTGATGATACAATCACACTGTGTTTTAACTGTGCATATAGGTACTTAAGAGTACATGAGCTTATTTGAGCCTCCTTTAGATTGCAATAACTATAGGCCAACAAGAGTTTCAACAATTACTTTGACATGGGGAAGTTTTACTGGTTACTGTCAAACTTATTCTTTAAAAACCTCAAAATAATATTGAAAGAGAAATAACAGAATATTTCAATTATAAAAATAATAAGGTTAGGTATGTATAGATATAAACACTCCTACGTATTTATATATATTATATTACTGTGATGCTTTTATACATATAATAGGTATAGATCAGAATAATAAAACATTACTTTAAGTTAAGGTGACGGGTAGGGCCCACTAGCGACGCCAATCGATTTTAATTTTTAGCTACTAAACCGGATCTAATTTAAATAATTTCCTGATTACAACCTCTCAGTAAACACTTTTACTATTTATTAAATACCCAAGCATAAATGCCGACCCAAAATTTGTATGCGAAAAATTTATTCACGCTAAAAGTGGCCGTTTTTGGCGGTAATCAATTTTTCGCGTACAAAAAGGGACCCAACATTTGTGCATGATTATTTAATAAATAGTATAAGTGTTTGCCGAGAGGTTGTAACCCCGAAATTATTTAAAATAGATCCGGTTTAGTAGCTAACAATTAAGAACGAATGTTATCGCTAGTTAGGCTACCCGTCGCCTTAAGTCCATTTCACGTTCATATATTATGCTATGCCCAAAAGGCTAACATTGTAAAGGAAACTTTGTATAACATCTTATTAACCCCCGACGCAAAAACGACGGGGTGTTAATTTACATTCATGAATGCAATAAACTACAACCTGTGCGGATAAAGAATGGGATCAGAAATGGCGGCGCATCTATTCACTTCTCGCTCGCACACTATTTGCGCGAGTATAGGCACCCCACGAGTGCGAGTATAGACGCAAATAGGTGTGCGAGCGAGAAGTGAATAGATGCGCCGCCATTTCTGATCTCATTCTTTGTCCGCACAGGTTGTATTTGAGTTTGAGTTTGACTTTAAAAGGGCTACTGAACTCATTAGTTCTAAATCATTTTATAAATAGGTGTGTTCGTTTGTTTATTTATGTTTGTGCTTTGATAGGTGGCTGACGAGCAGACGGAATTGTGTGGTGATATGTACTTACTTACCTACCTCCTGTATATTTTTCTTAGAGGAATATCACTCATTCATTACATTAGTGTCACTTCCTAGAAGAGAGTATAAGGAGCTCAATTCTTGGGTTTGTGATATTTTGAAAATATGGCGTATATTACCTGAAAACCAGGAGCCCAATTCTCGGGCTCGTGGTATTTCTTTTCATACGACATATATCACTAAAACATAGTTTTTTTGTATGGTTTTCAGGTGATATCCGCCATGTTTTTTTCATATCGAAATCCCGAGAATTGGGCTCCATACAAAAAACTATGTTTTAGTGATATATGTCGTATGAAAATCAATCTCACGAGCATGAGAATTGGGCTCTATTAAATTGGGTATATTAAATTTCGTCGTCCGCTTGACGTTCTTGTTTACCGGTAGAATACCTAATAAAAAAAGTGATATCCTTCAAGCATACTTAGGTACCGTTTTCACGAGTCACTGTTTTTATTGTCCGTATAAAATAATACACATAATCAAAATCAGGCCATCTCAGATCGGCAATTAACTCTGTTAATAGACTGCGCGTTTTCTTGCTAAGAATTCAGTTAGAAAAACGGAGGCGGGTAGCGTGGCGGTGGAGGAAAGCGTGCCGCGCATGGACATGGCACGTGTATTGTCTTCTATGCATAATTACCGACATGATCGATCTCATGTTGTGACGCCGCTGTGACCACTCTAGTGGTTCTCAAGTTGCAGTGCGACCAGGATTAGAAGGCACTTCAGTGACATGGACAGGGGGGCATTGTACAACATTTTTTCTATGGGGAAATGCCGAAAACGCCTTAATTCCGACTTTTGCCACGTGCCAAAAGAAAGAAAGAAAGAAAGAAAAATATTTATTCAGTGTATAACAATAATATTAAACATTTAAAATAATGACGGTACACAGTAAAACACCGAAAAGGCACATACTCGGCATGTGTCGGGGTGTCGCGCCACCCCGACGCTGGTATTCTGTATGTACCCATAGAAAGAGCACTGCTATAAAAATAAATACAATAAACTAGCGTTGGTGTTATTATACATAGAATTATCATTATAATTGTATTTTATATACGTGTGTTCATGCTCGTCTATGTGTATGTTTGTGTGGGTGTGTGTGTGTGTGTGTGTGTGTGTGTGTGTGTGTGTGTGTGTGTGTGTGTGTGTGTGTGTGTGTACGAGTGTGTGTGTTTGTGTGTCTGAAAAATTTAATATAAAAGCTGTACTACTTAATTTTTGAAGATTTAAAATATACTTTTTGTAATTAATTCGGAACGTATTCAATGTCTGACACGTTTTTAGAGGTCCAAAAAATCGTAGGGCAATTGTATTCTCGAGTCATTCCCAGTATAAGTAAGGTCACGGACCTAGGTGCGTCGGTGGGGCGTAGTGGTTAGTGGTTTGCAGTTTAAAGCGACGACTGCGCTTAGGGTCCTGGGTTCGATCCCCGAGTCGGGCCAAAAATTTGTACCTAACTTTTCGGTAAGAAATTCTTAATGACAGCTCGGAGTCTGGAAGTCGGCGGTCTGGAAGCACGTTAAACCGTTGGTCCTGCGCCCAATACCTCTCTGGTCGTGTCACGTGGTGTCCCATCGGAATATGAGTGTGAGGGAATAAGGAGTGTATTTGTGTTTGCGCACACACTTGAGACCTATAATATATCCTGCGTTAATGGCTGATTGTTGAAATTGGCCGCCGTAGCCGTAATCGGTTGGAGAATATTATTATTATTATTTAAGGCCAGAGAATCTGCCGCATAACCACCGACAAACAAAAACACTATACAAGCTGAAGCGATTTTTGCTTTTAGGTGGTCATGCGCGAAATACCTCGATAGTACCTACTCTGCCCATTCGAGTCAGCACACTTGCGAGGCAATTAACACAGAAAACCGGCGTAAAGCAGTGGTTGAGGGTCCCGGAGGGTCTGGATGCCCAATTCGGGGGGAAGGGAAAAAGGTTTTTTTCCAAGTTCGGATCAGAAATAAACCTTGTGTTTTCAATAATGGGTATATAGTATGCTTCTGTAGTGTGTTGTTATTTGGTTGCTCCTGCTAAAGGATACAGGCAGCGCACCTGTGACTTCATTGGTGGCCCGTGTCTGCTCGTAGATAATTCTGAACTTTGGGAATAAGTATTCCCAAAGTGCAAGGCACATTGCGAGGAGATCGGATAGGCCGATAGGACAGAAAGGTGCTTGAGTGAATTGGAGGTCAAATCCGTGGCAGACCCCCCACGAGGTGGACCGACGATCTGGTGAAGGTCGCAGGAATCCATTGAATGCGGGCGGCACAGGACCGAACTGTGTGGAAATCATTGAGGAGGCCTATATCTAGCAGTGGACGTTTATTGACTAAAATGATAATGATGACGATTTCCAAAGTTATACAAGCATCTCACTTCCGCACTTGTGTTAGCTGTAGCTACAATTCCAAGTCCAGAGTCTAACTTTCTTCATGATTCGGTACATTTTTTTTATGTCACTATGAAAAGTGGACACATCACTAGTATGGTCAATATGAACACGTTATTATAGGTATTGTCTACTTCGTAGTGATAATATTCTCTTTGTAATTACCCGCTTCGTGCTCGATCGGGTGTCATGTTTGCTTCCTATCGTGTGCGAGGTAGTCATTATATGAAACAGCTACTTGGATGGTATCTTCTTCATTTTTTTTACAAACTGCTGAACTATGATACATGCGAGTAGGAATAGCATATTTGATCTGTGAGCATGCAATCAAAATTGTTATTGTTGGATTTCAACCTTCCTAATCAAATAATTTCCCAGCATACTATTATTTAAACGCCCTGTTGGTGTAAGTGGTTTAAGTGCCGGGTCGTGATCTCGGGGTCCTGGGTTCGATTCCCAGGTCGAGCGAAAAGTATGTTTCGAATTTTTCGACCATAGCTCGGGTTAGCTCGGGACAGTAGCGATAACTTGATTTCTATGATGGAGGCCTTTGCCCTGCAGTGGGACAGTTTACAGGCTAATACTTTACTTTACTTTACACTACTATTTTATTATAGCAATATTTTAGTTGCTTAAACAGCATATTTGTAAAACTTCAAAACAAGAATCCGATTTGTTGCATCATTTTCATATCGAGTTTCGCCAAACTCATATAGTTTGGGAAAACACAGATATTATTTATCTGAATCGAAATTCTTAAGTTACATATAAGGACATGACAAAATCGCATAGGATTAATAAATCTACAAATCTGTGTCAAATATTTTTGCTATAGCAATTTGGGTGGAGTTATCGTTATTTTATTCACCACGGAACTTAATAATTTCTGAATCGAGAAGATTACCTAACTAGACTGATTTATGTAGCATGTTACTAATACATGATTAATTTTCCTAAATATTTTAGTGACCTAAGATGTCCATTGTCCGTAGGGACGTGAGATTCACGAAAATCCTAATGTAATATCTGATAGATTACCAATAATCATCGTTTATACCACTAGAAGCTACTTAACAATTCCTACCAAGACTGGCAAAATAGTTTTTTGATTTTTGATTTTGAACTCTAATTTTTCATTCGCACAACATCTCATACGTTGACCTGATTCCGTACTAATTAGCTTAAGCACTTGTATTACAGATATCAGATAACAGAGGATCACAAATATAATACTTAAATACATATATTACAACCAGACACTGAACAAACACAAGTGTTCATCGCACGAATGTTTGTCCCGGGTGGGCAGTTTAATATGATATAGAATATAATATGGAAAGGTCCATGTGGATATACCTACTCACAATAGATAGATAGATATTCGTTATTGCACAAAAAAAAACAAAATAGAAGTATGATACAACAACAACAGACAGTACAATAAGGCGGTCTTATCGCACAATATTTGAGATAATGATTTTGATCGTGTAAACGTTATCTAGTTAGTCTGGTTCCCCTGTTCAAGGGTTGCGAAGGTCAGACGGCAGTCGCTTTAACTATAATTACCAAACTTATCGAATTCTGGATCATGATCCAAGCGCACCCCGGGGTCCGAAGCAACAGCTTTGGATGCATTTATAATCCTTAAAGGAGATCCTGGTTGCAGCTAAAACAAAGTACCAACACCGTCCTGACCTGTCGGATGCTAAGCCTTCCAAGTTTTTATCATTCATTCATCATTCATCATTGTCAGCCCATTTAAGTCCCCACTGCTGGGGCATGGGCCTCCCTCAATCACATGAGGGGTAATTGCCGTACTCACCACGCTTGGCAGACGGGTTGGCGAGGGTTTTGATATAAATGCAGAGTTTTCCTTCTCTGGGTGCTGATGATCATGCCAGCAGCTTCACCTTAGTCGCCTTTTACGACACCTCGGTAAGACTGAGGGTGGCCTATTCTACTCTGCCGGGGACCACACAGTTTTTATCATTATCTATCTACAAAGCAAAGCGAAAATATTTATGAACGTGACGTAGATTCTCTTACTTTTCTGTCACTATGACCCTTGGGTCGGTATTGGTACTTTGATGAACCAATACCGACCCAAGGGTCACCCAAGGGTGATCCTTCACCATCAAAGTACCAACACCGTACCTTCCTGTCTTACATCATATCCATATTTGCCAAGTTACGAACCTAAGCTCCTTGCGTGATCGTATCAGAAATGATGAGATCCGCAGGAGGACAAAGGTCACAGACATAGCCCAAAGAATTGCATGCCTTAAGTGGCAATGGGCAGAGCACATAGCGAGGAGAACAGACAGCCATTGGGGCGGGAAGGTCCTCGAGTGGAGGCCACGTACAGGAAGTCGCAGCCGTGGCAGGACCCCCCACAAGGTAAACCAACGATCTGGTGAAGGTCGCGGAAATCCATTGGATGCGGGCGGCACAGGACTGATCTGTGTAGAGAACATTGGGGGAGGCTTATGTCCAGCAATGAAACTCTATTGGCTGAAATGATGAACCTAAGCAGTAACTCTTTAAGGTTTATAATCTCTAAAGACATTCACAGACTCTAATTATCCCTCATCTAAATCATGCGGGATAGAACCGGGCTTCTTCGCATCTTTATAAGTAGGAAAACAGTAACAAAACGCCGTCGGATCCACGTTAGATTGATATTTATGTGCGCTGTGCAATTGAAGCCGGTCTTCTAATTATTCTCGTGCTGCACGTGTACAAAGATAGCCACTTGGAATCGGAGACAGATTACTGACGTTCACCTAGAAGACAAATTCTGCCTTGAAGGAATTAAAGATAGATTGCCATTATTTAATGTTAACGATCGAAGTTAAAAAGGACATCTTGCTTTTTTAAAATCGCCCCCGGGTATTTGTCACGTGGTAAAAGTTGGAACTAATGCTGTTTTGACATTTTCTCATAGAAAAAATGTTGTACAACGCCCCCTTGTCAATATCATTGAAGTGCCTTCTGATCGTGGTCGCACTGTATAGTTTGTCCTCGGCCAATCAAGAATGAGTTCCTAAAGTCAGTTAAATTTATTATTAAATGTAGGAGAGCCACGCTTAGGCATGATACCACTGCCTCACAGAAGACCGGCGTGAAGCAGCGCCTGCGCTGTGTTTCGCCGTGTGAGTGAGGTTACCGGAGGCCCAATGGGGGGGAAAGGGAAAAGGTTGGCAGCGCACTTGTGACTCCACTGGTGTTGCGGGTGTCCATGGGCGGCGGAATTGCTTACCATCAGATGATCCGTCTGCTCGTCTGACAATTCTCATTTAAAAAATATGTTACCGAATTCATTTTTTTTTTTTTTTTTTTATGCTACCAAGACTTCGGACCCCGGGGTGCGCTTGGATCATGATCCAGAATTCGATAAGTTTGGTAATTATAGTTAAAGCGACTGCCGTCTGACCTTCGCAACCCTTGAACAGGGGAACCAGACTAACTAGATAACGTTTACACGATCAAAATCATTATCTCAAATATTGTGCGATAAGACCGCCTTATTGTACTGTCTGTTGTTGTTGTATCATACTTCTATTTTGTTTTTTTTTGTGCAATAACGAATATCTATCTATCTATTGTGAGTAGGTATATCCACATGGACCTTTCCATATTATATTCTATATCATATTAAACTGCCCACCCGGGACAAACATTCGTGCGATGAACACTTGTGTTTGTTCAGTGTCTGGTTGTAATATATGTATTTAAGTATTATATTTGTGATCCTCTGTTATCTGATATCTGTAATACAAGTGCTTAAGCTAATTAGTACGGAATCAGGTCAACGTATGAGATGTTGTGCGAATGAAAAATTAGAGTTCAAAATCAAAAATCAAAAAACTATTTTGCCAGTCTTGGTAGGAATTCATTTATGAGACAAACCAGAAGTTTGAAATAATATCCTATAGGTACCTAACGTATTTACAAAAGAAAAGTATCAAATGTATATATTTGTAATTCGGCTGTTGGTTCTGATATCCGTAACACAGGTGCCTGGGCTACCTATTTCGGAGTCGGATGTATGTGAGGTTGTGAAATATTTTTTTATTTATTTATACCTTCATAATTGATGTATTTTCCTCTGTAAAGCGCGTTTTTTAATGAGGCTGTGTGAGATGATATTATGATACCTCATTACGAAAAGGGCTGGAACGAGTGGTAGTGCGTAACTGTTCTTAGATCGGGTTTTGGGGCAAAGGTTAAAATGACCCAGGGGACCATACCGACTGTGCTGTAGTTATATCAAAGTAGAACTATTTTGAGAACTTATTTGGGTCGTTCTTCTTTTTTATCGACAATGAGCCAAACTTACACATCAACATTTAACTTTTATATAACAGATTACAATTGATAAATAATATATCCTAAATATTCGTTAATGTTATCTTTTAGGCAAACGCGTATCATCCTAGACCTCATCGTCGCTTTCTTTTCGATTGTGCGATTGTGGTCAAGCGTTGGCTTATTGACCAAAAAAAAAAAAAAAAAAATGTACTATTTTACAGATGGACTATTACATGATCTAAAATTTAATTGATAAAGAATACTTTTTGATTAAAATGGACACCTCCGTCACGTCCCCCGAAATTAGTGCCATTTACACCTCTGTCACGCTTTATATATTTTTTACATTGTTAAATCATGCTAAAGTACCTACGAGGTGATAAAACAATGTCATTATTTCATGTTAAATTAAGAATATCTTGATGGTGTAACGTATATTTTTTTATATAATTAATTACTTGATAAGTCACTGAGGACGGGCTTATTGTCGTAAAAAAAGAAGAACGACCCATTTAGCTACCAGGAAGGTCCACTACAAAATCCTTGTATATTTACGTAGCTCAGTTATTTTGTTAATAGATAGATAGATAGATATACTTTATTGCACAAAAAAACCACAACTTAAAAAACTAGGCATTACAGAAACTTAATTGTACAATTTTGGCAGTCTTATTGCTGGAAGCAATTTCTACCAGACAACCTTCAGGCAAATGACATTTGATAGTAGAGGAGCGGTAGGTAGGTGGTTGATCAAAAAGTTCAATCAATGAGTAAGTAGGTCAGTGATAAAGGACCGTGGGGAGGCACGCTTCGGCATGAATGGGCCGGCTCGACCGGAGTGATACCACGGCCTCACAGAAAACCGGCGTAAAGCAGCATTGTGTTGTATTTCGCTGCGTGAGTGAGGGTACCGGCCCAATCCGGGGGAAAGGGGAGTTTAAAGGTTGGCAGCGTACTTGTGACTCCACTGGTGTCGCAGGTGACCATGGGTGGCGGCAATCGCTTACCATCAGGTGATCCGTCTGCTCGTCTGCCTACCTATCACATAAAAAAAAGTAATAAATAAATTTCACAACATCACATACACTGATCTGACTCCGATATAGGTAGCTCAAGCACCTGAGTAACGGATATCAGAATCAAAAGTGGGATTACAAATGTATACATATAATACTTTTCATTTGTAAATATATACTTATAATACATAGTAAACACCCAGACCAATACAAACAGACATGTTCATGCACACAAATGTTTGTACTGTGCGGGGATCTAACCCGCAACCCTAGCACCAGAGGCACCGTTCACTACCACTGTTCCAGACGGGTCGTCGTATTAAATAAATAAATTACTTTTTACACTCAATAATAACAAACGAATAAAATAACGTTTGTATGTTTCTCTTCTCAAAGGTGTAAGTACTCTTGCTGGCACATAAGAAAAGAAGAAAACAATAACCAATAGCAGCGCTCCGACGCTTCCCGCGTAATCTAACTTTTTAATTATTTTCTTTTTAATCGCGAGCATGGCGATGATGTGGCGGAGTAAAGCCTACCGCCGCGTTCGTTGACTCGCCCGTGATTGAGAGAAAGTTGTTAATTAAGAGCGGGTGATTGGCGATTGTGTAACGCAGGGCTGTCGAAGGAAGGTTTAGGGCCAAAATGGGTGCACCTCAGCATTCCTAGAAGTCAGCAAGTACAGACATCTACCTGCTTGCACATTGCGGTATTTCAAATTTCTTTACCTTGAAATTACTGATTTTGTAACGCCACGCATACCAACACATAACCGTGTCTGACCTTCTCGTTCAACAAGGATTAAGTTTTAATTCCAAATCCAGTCGTGATTACTACAATTTTGATCTAATTCAAGGTTATTTTATATAACCTAAATCTGTCAGTTAATTGTGGGTAGCTAGAAGTCAGACGGCCGCACTCAGAGATGTCATTAAAGTTAAATGTTCATTAACTTTAGTATCGGTAGTCTTTATGCGTATCAAAATAAGGGTCAGTACTTATTCTTAAGTAGACAACTAAGTTAATCAACGACTCTGAGTGTGGGAGAGGGACTCTTTTTCTTGTTAGGACTTTGACAACCTGCAAATTTGTTAAAAGTGGTATCTACAGAATCTTTAGAACATTTTTACGCTAACTTGACTGCCGATTATCCACTTTTTCCATGTTCACATTGGCAAACTACTTGCCCGCACAAAAAGGTAGGTAATCGATATTAGGAAAAAATTGAGAAATGTCAAAAACACCGCTGCACCTTCAATAACACGAAAGAAAATCCACGGCACATGGAACTAGAAGATTCCTTGAACAAAAAGCTCAAATTGGAAGGTTGATGGCGACTGGAGCGCTTTTCACTGGACTTCTATAGTGGCGCGGACTCTAGGTGCATCGGATTTTAGCAATCAGCTGAATAACTCCTTGCGTCCCTTTGCAACGTTTACGCGTGCACAGCCCTAGCATAATAGAACGTAACAGATCGAACATGTGGCTGAACAGGGAAATACCTTTGGTATGGATACCTAAATGACGCAATTCTCGCTTATTCGGCTCAAGTTTCGATGAGGTAATGGTAACCGAGCTACAGGCTAACACGAGGGTCCACAATCATGCAAGATGGTGACGAAATCTTAGTATTTGATTAGATAAATACGTTAGGTACTAAGTTTCTATCGTTATAGATCTTGCTGTCTTAGAATTCTTACGGGTATAATAATAATATCCTCCAACCGGCGGCCAATCTCAATGATTAGCCACGTACGTAGGATATACTATAGTGTTCAAGTGTGTGCGCAAACACTAGTGCACTCTCTATTCCCTTATATATATATATATATATATATATATATATATATATATATATATATATATATATATATATATATATATATATATATATATATATAACTTTAGATAACTTAGGTACAAATTTTGGCCCGACCCGGGACCTCTTGCTCACCCGTCGTTTTAAAGTGCGACTGCGCCACCGAGGCAGTCAGAGGCAGACTTTGTTATACTGTGATCCTAGCGTGTCATTCCCAGTCACGTTCAAAGCTGTCGCTTCGGGAGATCTAGGCTTGGACCATGATCCAGAATTTGGGAGTTCTGTTCGTACCTAATTTGTATGAAGCGACTGTCGTCTGATCTTCGCACGCAACACTTAGAAAGGGGAACCAGACCAACTGAAGCATGGTTACACGTTCACAATAATTTCTGAAACGTGTAGGTTTCCGTGGGAAAGCCACGCTCCGGCATGAAAGGCCGGCAACACATTAGCGATCTCTCCGATTTCGCGGACGTTCATGGGCGGCGATGATTACTTTCCATCAAGTGACTCGCTTGCTCGATTGTCCGCCTATAGCATAAAAAAATGAATGGGCCGGCTCGACCGGAGAGATACCACTTCCTCACAGTAAACCGGCGTGAAGCAGCACCGTGCTTTGTTTCGCTGCGTGAGTGAGGATACCGGAGGCCCAATCCGGGGGAAAGGAGGGTTTTAAAATTGACAGTGCACTTGTGACTTCAATGGTGTCACGGGTTTCCATGGGCGGCGGCAATCGCTTACCATCAGGTGAGCCGTCTGCCACATTGACATAAAAAAATGTTTTCACTCACTGCCGAGCGGTATGCATCAAAGTTCTGTGACTTTGTTGCATGTTCTAAATAAATAAATCAAGTGGTAAAGAGAAGTTTCTCATTGTGTGAAACACAGTGAATGTGTTATTAAATGTAAGTTAAAGGCGAAATGTTTTATGTAAGAAGACAACCCTTTTAGCGCAGAGGTAGAGATAACCATGGGAGTCACGTTTGGCCTAAATGGGCCAGTCGCTGTTAATGGAGTACCTCCCGAAGTTGTTCAGGAATATGTATATCTACAAACGCTCCAATTAGGCAGAAACAACTTCGAGAGAGACGCCAATAGAAGAATTCAGCTAGGCTGGGCAGCATTTGGTAAACTTCGTCAAGTCTTCTCCTTCCTCAAAATCTTAAGTCGAAAGTCTTCGACCAGTGCGTCCTTCCGGTCATGACTTACGGTGCCGAGACGTGTACACTCACGGCTGGACTAGTCCACCGGTTCAAAGTCGCTGAAAGAGCTATGGAAAGGGCTATGAATAGAATAGAAGAATAGAATAACTTTATTGCTATAAATGCTCGGAGTATCTCTGAAGGACCGCATCAGAAATGATGTAATCCGACAGAGAACCAGAATCACCGACATAGCCCACCGAATTAGCAAACTGATGTGGCAGTGGGCTGGTCATATTAGCCGCAGAACTGACAGCGGTTGGAGCCGTAAAGTCCTTGAGTGGAGACCGCGACTCGGTAAGCGTAGTGTTGAACGCCCTGCGATAAGATGGGATGATGACATTCGAAGGCTGATTGGTGTGGGCTGGATGAGAGTGGCCGAAAATCGGGAGCAGTGGCGTGCATGTCCTATGTCCAGTAGTGGAAGATTGTGGGTTGCTGATGATGGGCCAGTTTTATCGGGGTGTTACATGGCCTCACAGAAAACCGGTTTGAAGCTTCGCCTGCATTGTCTTTCGCCGAATGGGTCAGGATAAAAATTGATCCTTAAGGTATGTCTGCAAGACGTTTTAAAAATCACCATGTGGTGATGGCCTACCCTTTGTTAGTAAAACTTGGCTGCATTTTGAATGATACTAACCTTTCATCCATGTAAATAGGCGTCACGTCGAGTTACCCTTGTTAACCTTTGGACCGTCCTTATGTCTGGGGCACAAGTGCTATTTTTCCCCTGCAGGGGGGTAACTTGATCTGACGCTGACTTACAGTCCAGTCAGTTGAAAAAGATATATAGACTACACATGAAGTCCCTACCTTGTCATCATACCGCATCTGATTTCACCTTTCTCATACGAAAGGTATAGTTGACAAAGTACTTAGTTAATACTACATCTTTTTGCAACTGAGTGTACACTTGTACAAGTAGCCGCCAGCATTCTTAAATTGCGAGAACTATACTCATACAAGTGGTAGGTACATTTATAGAGCGGTGAACAACTGTGCAAACGACTCGTTACAAAGCGCTTTCTTAGTGGAATTTCCGTTCCAACGCAGCAATAAGATACGTAGCATACGAACAATTGACTGAAATAACCTCGTATGAAATACAACTAGTTTATTTACTATTAGGCCCGCCCTCACTTCGATTCCGAAAATGTATTAGTCCCAAACGGTAGTAATAGATGGCGCTGGGTGTGTTTCGCATCGCGCGTTTTTTTAGTTTACTAAAGGTAAACTAGCCTTGTCGTTGTTAATAGAGTATAGCTCTTTATTAATTGTATAGAAGAAAATGAAATAGATTTATTATTATTTTTATAGAATTTAGAAAGAAAATAATCATCAGGAAATATTGCCGGGGCTAAATCATTTGCTTCCTTTTTAAAAAAAAATACCTAGACTATATTCTTAATATACAAAAAGTTATGTGGTATATTCTTAATATACAAAAAGACCTAAATATATAAAAGGCATCTTTTAGCCAAACGTGAATCATCCTAGACCTCATCGTCGCTTTCCATCAGGTGCGATTGTGGTCAGGCGTTAGCCTATTGACCAAAAATAAATGTCTATTTTTACTTCCCTGATCGCTATGACATGTCCTTTTTTTAACGAAGTTTAAAAATAGTTCTTCTTTCAGGGTAGGCAGCGGCATGACTGTGCTCCGGCATTGTTGATGTCTATGAGCGGCGGTTACCGGTTACTATCAGATGGGCCGCAAGCTCGTCTGCCTATTTAAAGCAATAAAAAATGCGATACCAACAGCATAATAATCTAATCTATGAACAAATGACCCAGTATTTGCCTTTTTAGAGCATTTCCAAAAGCAAGCAGGCCTTGTGGCCGGTAGCGGGTCCGTAATAGGTATTTTATGGCGTTTTCAAGGTTGCGCTTACGCAGAGTTTGATAGAGTGACGTCATGGTGAATAGGGCTGTCAGGATTTCCGGAATGAGTTCATTTCAGTTTAATGAAATATTTTTATGAGTATAATAAGTAAGTAAAATGGCAGGTAGCTGCTGTGAAACTGAATATTGTTATTATAATAATAATATTATATCATCAACTGGAGTTGTACCTAAAACCCTTGAAAGAAGCCTGGATACTTTGAAAATTCACCACAACATATTATATCTCATCCAGAAAGTTGCAATATTGAACATATGCCGTATCACCCGAAAATTCCTATCAACCTCTCGAATTACAACCATTTAACACAATCGTCATAAAATGTATATACGTATGTTTATTACATATTTATTTAATTACATATCTGATTCCCCACAACATCATTTAACGCTTGGTACAATACCCGCGTGAAAATGTAAACCCTCAGAAATGAGAGACAAATAAACATTAAAAATAACAATAATAATCATAATAAATTAATTTTAATTCTCGTCAACAAATAAGATTTAAATATTACTGTTTTTATGCTAAAAGCAACGAACGAGCAACTACAGTGAAAAAATATGCCTTTACCAGTTTTTGATAACATACCTATTGATTTTTATAGGTGGCAGACAAGCAGACGGATCGTCTGATGGTAAGCGATTGCTGCCGCCCATAGACACCCGCGACACCAGTGGTGTCACGTAAGTGCGCGGCCAACCTTTAAAACCTCCTTTCCCCCGGATTAGGCCTCCGATGCCCTCACTCACGCAGCGAAACACAGCACAGTACTGCAGCTTTTAGATCTAATTTTGTTCCCTAAAGCGCAACACCTGGCCACGTTGACTTAAGTTGATATCATGATGTCTCGGTTCCCAAGATGACATCCTTGACATATTTTATTGTTAAGTTAGCAAGAAAACATATAAGTATATTAATGTAAGAAAAGTATTTTTTGTGCGCGGAGAACTATAACTATTAGTAAGCAAACAAGCTAGGTAACTACTGGCAAACAAAGGCACGGGCCTAGAGACTGTGGTAAGTATGTAATTAACCAATAAAAATGACATCCTTAACTACTTACCTTTAGATCGGTGGTTCTTGGATTCGGCGGGTAGGCCTAAACAAGCAGCGTAGGCTGATGCAATTCAAAGGTTTTAAATTAGTGTCTAGTGGCTTTTAGTGTACAAATTTGGTGTTTATTTGAGTAGTGAAGTGGCGCAAAGTGATCCTAATAATAAGAATCGTTGGATTGTATCGTTTTTAACACTACTATTGTGTGTCGATGAGTTGTCTCGTGACGACTTGCTTGGACTTAATAGGTCTATAAACCCGTGATTGCTTTAAGATTGATATCCGCTGAATCCGTAGGTCGATAAAACGTTAAATGTCGGCGTTTTATTGAATGATTGTGACTTTGACTGACTTTGACTGACTTCGACTGTTGATTACCTACTTATTCTCAATAAGTTACTTGACATTGGCATATGTCCATTCCATGAGCCACATTAAAAGAAAAAAAAATGTATAAAAGCATTTTTTGTGCGTGGAGAACCGTAACTATAAAGCAAGCAAACAAACTATGTTAATTACTAGCAAACAAAGGCACGGGGTCTCAAGTCTGCGGTATAATTAACCAATAAAAATGATGATATCCTTAACTACGTACCTTTAGATCAGCGGTTCTTAACCGGTGGTCCACAAAACCCCGTGAAACACTGTGAAGCGAATAAAGTGATCCGTGGAGCAATTTCAAATTGATTAGACGTCGACCAAACTCAACGAACGCGGTGCGAATTTGGACTAGGTCAAAAATATGTATAGGTTGGTACACTTTAGTACATTGTCACAATACAATATTGGTATATTCCATGTAAGAAAGTAGAAATTAGAGTTAGCTAGTTATTACAACCTACTAAAATGTTCATGTTTCTTTTAGAAATGGCAAAAAGTATCGTCCAAAAGATTAGAACCATTGCATTTGGATCAGTGTAGAGATGCGGAGCAGTTAAAGCCTTCATCTGCTTCATTTGGAACATCGACTCTCAGATAGTTAATTAATTGATTTTGTGTATGTGTAATGAATAATCTATCCCCTCCCGCTGTGCCATGTAATGTACCTTTTCCCCGCGTAATACATGGAAAGATGGAATCCCGAACAGCCCACAGCTGACTCTTTGGCTCTGAATTCGGATCATTCTGCTCATTCGGTTCATTCGGTTCACTCCGATTATTCAGCTCATTCGGATCACTCGGCTCACTCGGATCATTCAGCTCATTCGAATCATTCGTTTCACTCGGACTCTAGATCCATTTGAGTCGAATGTTACATTCGGAGCGAACATTAGAGATTCGGAACAGTGTATAATTTGGCTTAGTCGGATCACTGAGTGGTTTCAGTAAATAGTTACACACGTCTAATTTTTTGGCAACCGATCGTACATAGGATGGTCCGCGGCTAGATCTTTCATGCCTTAAGTTCATGCCAATAAGGTTAAAACCACTGCTTTAGACGGAGCTATGTAGGTAGACGATGATGCAGAAAATCGATAAGCAGGAAAACCCCATTGCGAATAAGTTTGACACTTTGTCGCCATTTTACACGCCAGATAAGAAAACCTACTTCCATCGACAATACCGTTTCCTCATACGATACAACAAGAGTCATTCACTTCGTTAGATAAGGTAAGTTTCAATTTACGAATACGACAGTTTACGCTCTGCCTAGATAGTCGTACCTTCTATTTCAAATATAGCCTTTATATTTGTGAACCTGTTTGTAGTGCCTCGTAATCAGTAAACTTAAGGTGAATGACCCATATGAGGTACATTTTGCTTTCGTAAAGGTGTTAGGTCTTTTCTTACTATATGTCAGTAACTTTTATTGAAATCTAAGAACGCTTATGGCACACACACAAGTTCGTGTACATACAAGCACATTGCGATCAACAGTGATTTAAAAAAGTAAAGTATCAGCCTTTATACTATCCTACTGCAGAACAAAGGCCTCTATCATATAAATCAAGTTATCGCTACGATTCTATGATGAGATTTGGCTTAATCACCACGCCTCGTCAAAGGTGGATTCGTGATCACAAAACCGAGCTATGTTCGATATTCGAAACATATTCTCATTTATTTTATTGCATATCACATGGCATGTAGTCATCGTCAGCCCATTTAAGTCCCCACTGCTGGGGCACGGGCCTCCCTCAATCACATGAGGGGTAATTGCCATACTCACCACGCTTGGCAGAGGGGTGGCGAGGGTTTTGATATAAATGCAGAGTTTTCCTTCTCTGGGTGCTGATGATCATGCCAGCAGCTTTACCTTAGTCGCCTTTTACGACACCTCGGTGATAGTGAGGGTGGCCTATTTTACTCTGCCGGCGACCACACGGCATGTCATGTAGATCTTAATAATTATGATGTTTTTTTACAATGTTTTTATTATTGTTTGTTACCAGGACCCAGGACTCCGAGATCACGGCGCGCGGTATTTAGACCACAATACCATAAAAAAATGTTGTGTTCTTGGACAGCTTTGGATTTACAGTAGGCTTTAAAGAGTGTAAATTTAACCTGTTTTGTACTGCTTGCAAATCACTACTGATATTTGATTAGAACAACTCAGGTACTAGATCCTACATAAAAATAAAACCTCGAATCCCAAGCGCAGCTCTTGTTTAGTGCAACCGACTAGCTAATGCACTACCAAGGCAATTTTATAATACGACAACAAAACCGCGTGGTGTCTTCGACGCTTCCGTCGCAGTTATATAAGCAGCCAAAGGAACTAGCCTTACATCCGTTCACAGAATCGTCTTGGTACATACGTAATTTCCACGGCTGGTAACACCACGGTGTTGCCATGCTATGAGCTAATTACCGGCCACATGCTAATGGCGTAGGAAGCCGCGCTCAGCCGAAACGGACCGCTCAATACGGTACGGTATAGTCTATGTAATTGGTTACAGAGACTAAGGAGTTCGTGGTAAACGACGAGACTTTTATAGTTCAAAAACTGGCCTGTAGGGCTAACATGCGCACCACGAGATATTTTTGTCTACACTCGTATTCGCTAGTTGCTTCTCGCTCACCAGACTGAGCGATGAGCGGGATAGAAGGATGCGCTCGCACGGACGAGAGTAGACAACATTTTGGCGCGGAGCGCATGTATGAAAACGAGATATTTGTCTTCGTAGACTAGCGAGGACGAGAAGCAACTAGCGAATACGAGTGTAGACAAAATTATCTCGTGGTGCGCATGTTAGCCCTACTGGGCCGATAAGGCTCGACAAATAGTTCAGGCATAAAAAGATTCAGAAAATCATGAATTAATCTAAATGAATATTATAATGATAAATTTACAAAAAAAAAAAATTAAAAATAGCAATAAAATATATTACACAATGCAAAATAAAAATATCCAATATAGGCCGTTACATGACCATCCTACAAATAAATCTTATTGTATCTAAATATTAACGCCATGCACTTTACAGAGAGTCACATGTATACTTCCTTTATAAAAGGAAAATAAAGTATCAGCCTATATACTGTCCCACTGCAGGGAAAAGGCCTATATCATAGAAATCAAGTCATCGCTACTATGGCGGGGTTAGGCTTAATCACCACGCTTGCCTAATGCGGATTGGTGATCACAATCCCGACCTATGTTTGAAAAATTCGAAACATACCTTTGCTCGACCCGGGAATGGAACCCAGGACGCCGAGATCACGGCCTGCTACTAAAACCACCAGAACAACGGGGTAATACTCCCTTTATACTTAAAAATATTTATTTAAGTAATATGAATTGCAATAAATTATTTGAATTGAATTATTAGGAGAGTGCAGCCCCCTTACAAATCATTCTATAGATGACAATGCGTTGTCGTAGATGGATACAACAAGCCATTTTCATTCGAAAAATGTTACAGTGAGATAAAAAGATGTAACTCAACCACGAGGCACTTTATGCTTATCTATATGGGTCCCAAACGATGGTCAGATAATAGCAGAAGAACTAAATATACCTGTTAGTGAAACACTAGCTATTAGTGAAGCTATAGAACGGGGCCGATGGAGACAACTGACGGAATTAAACGGAGTCCCGATTCTCAGCAGCGAGGGACCGACTGAAGAGAAAGAGAGACAGAGAGATAGAGATACATGGGTGCGGTAGAGAAGGAAAACCATCGTGTAGGTACACGGATTTGCGCGGTATATAAAGTAGGTGTTTAGGCTTTCCTTGACCACGCTCTGTCTAGTTAGGTTTCATGTCTATACTTTGACTGCTTCGATGGTGCAGTGGGTAGTAGATTACACTTAGCGACGGCTTCGCATGGGGTCCCGGGTTTGATCCCCGGGTCGGGGATGATTCAGCCAAAAGTTTTATAATAAAATTTATAAAAGTTTTTTAAGTTTGATGAGAAATCCTCCTCACAGAATCCTATCAACCGACGTGAAGCAGCACTGTGTTGCGTTTCGCTGCGTCAGTGAGAGGCCCAGTCTGGGGGAAAGGGGGGTTTAAAGGGTGTCCATGGGCTACGGCAATCGCGTAAGCGATCCGTCTGCCACCTATCACAAAAAAGTAAGTTGGTAAGTTGGCAGTTTTGTACCTCGTAAAACACTCCTGTGTCTGATGATACCCCTCTTCGCTTCGGATGTCACTTTGGTTAACATTGTAATCTGAGTAAGAAAATAGAAGAGTATTTGCTCACACAACGAGCATAAATATCCGGCGCACGTGTATTCCTATTATACCTTCCACTGGTTATATTTGTACTGCGCATAAGAATCATCGTGTGGGGTATGTATTAGTATAAAATTCCCAAGAATAATTATGATCGAACAGGTGATTTATCGCTTCTTTTCTTAGCATTACGACCGCTACCTACAATGTTGTAAATTGCCTAATATCGGCCGTCCCACAGCGTTCCCACACTCACTCAAAACGCCATAAAGACGGAATAATGGTAAACATAGCTAAGGTTTCTGTATATCTAATGACCCGTAGGTTGATAATAGGAATGCTGGTTTGAATCAATACGGTTACCGAGCAGAACAGAGCTGACTAGAGCCGAAAATGATTTTTATTCATAAAAAAACAACTCATCAAGTAATTGTAATCTAATTACTCGTAGGTGCTGTATAAGCTGCAAACGTAAGCTAGAAAATATGGTGACATTGAGATGATTTTTGATCCCTGGGAGCCAAATTCTTGGGACGTGATATTATCGAACTTGACGACCCGATTGGAACAGTGGTAGTGAACGCTGCCTCTGATACAAGGGTTGCGGGTTCGATCCCCGCACAGTACAAACATTTGTGTGCATGAACATGTTTGTTTGTATTGGTCTGGGTGTTTGCTATGTATTATAAGTATGTATTTACAAAAAGAAAAGTATTATATGTATATATTTGTAATCCCACTGTTGATTCTGATATCCGTTACACAGGTGCTTGAGCTACCTATCTCGGAGTCAGATCAATGTATGTGATGTTGTGAAATATTTATTTATTTATTTATTTATAAGGCCAAAAATACACAATACAGGAAGTCGCAGCCGTGGCAGGCCCCCCGAGCTGGACCGAAGATCTGGTAAAGGTCGCAGAAATCCATTGGATACGGGTAGTCCAGGACTGATCTTTGTAGAGAACTTTTGGGGAGGCCTATGTCCAGCAGTAGACGTCTACTGGCTGAAATAATGAAGGACAAATGTGCCACGGTCTCCACTCAAGGACCCGCCTCGTCCAACGGTCTCTGCTAATCCAAGCTGCCAGGCTCCAATTCCCCTTGGCTATCTCAACGACGACGTCCTTTAGGCCCGTTGCTCGGCGAGCCCATTTATTCGACCAATGCAAGCGATATGGACTGACGACTTCAAGGAACACGCGAGCGTAAAATGGACGACCAAGGCGTCTAACCGCTACGCATGGATTAGATGTAAGAGGTCTATATCCAAAAGTTACCACTTACCATCAGGTGAGATTGTAGCCGAATGTCTGGCTTTTCTAATAAAATAAAAAATAAGTGGAACACCCTATTGGTATATTGGTTTAAGTACCGGGCCGTGATCTCGAGGTCCTGGGTTCGATTCCCAGCTCGAGCAAAAAGTATGATTCGAATATTTTCGAACAATGCTCGGGTTTGTGATCACCAATTAGGCAAGCGTGATGATTAAGCCTAATCCAATCATAGTAGCGATGACTTGATTTCTATGATGGAGGCCTTTGCCCTGCAGTGGGACAGTATATTATATAGGCTAATACTTTACTTTTAATAAATAAGTGGATCAGTAATGGCTGAAGATGATGATGAAGGACAAATTTGACTTCTTTGTCGAGTGCACGAGAGTAGGCCCTCTTATACCTGTTGTGTTTTAGATTGAAGAATTGGAATCATGGATGGCACTAGAAAATTATCATCTGCCTAGTAAAATGAAATTGATTTCATAAAAGTAGGTAGTTTTTATTAAATAACATTTTTTTTTAATTATGGCTGCTATAACTCTGCCAATGTCGAGCGATTAAAGACACGTTTTTAATGAGAAATTGACCGGTGTAAGGATTTTAATTGAGGGTTACGACACCTAAAACAAAACAATAAAACGTATACATAGAAACAAACACATATACAGCACAACATTATGAGGGAGATTCGGTTATTAAATAACAAAATGAATAGGCTTCGTCAATTGTCAACCCACTGACAACCTACGTAGAGTTTTCCCAAATCAATTTTACTTTTTATTTGTGATGGTGTGTCAATGAATTTGACATTTGGCAGTTCGATTGGCCCCGTCATCATTTTGACCGTGGAAGAGACGCTTCGTCATGAATGGGCCGACTGGACCGGAGAGATACCACGGCCTTACAGAAAACCGGCGTACCGGAGGCCCAATCCGGGGAAATGGGGGGTTTGAAGGTTGGCAGTGCACTTGTAACTCCACTGGTGTCGCGGGTGTCCATGGGCGGCGGCAATCGCTTACCATCAGGTGACCCGTCTGCTCGTCTGCCACCTATCACATGGAACTAGAAAACGCGCACTTTCGGAAAAACGTCACAGAGTGTTAAAGAGATTCAACTTACCCTACGCAGCTTTAATGTGTCTCTATACGAGAGCGGTAGAGAAAGAACGTCGCCCCAGTGGGTGATTCTCCGAAATTTGAACTTACGGCTTCTTCGTGTCTGATTTCCATAGGCTCAAAAATATTGTTCAAATTAGAATTTTAAATTGAAATAAGAACACATAGAGATACCCACCCTTCTTTCAATTTAAACTTCTTCTGATTTCAATATAACTTCTAATTTGAACAATACTTTTGAGCACATGGAAATCAGACGTGAAGAAACCGGAATTTCGGATAATCACCCTACTTAAGTCTGCTCGCAGTTTTTCAAGTAGGTATGGCTTTCTATGAAAAGGCACAGTCTGTTTAGGGTGCATGTCTATGCCTGCGTGTAAACCTGCGTGCGGTCTAGCGGTTAAGTTTTCCTAATAGTAAAGGAGACGGTCTCCTTTTCTTTGAAAGTCTACATTAAATTCATAAAAATATTGTGATATTAACATATTGAACTCGTGTCAGTTCAAAATAAATTCTAAGTCTAGCCAACTTTTCATGATATAGTATCATCCTATAAACTGTCCCACTGCAGATTCGGATAATCACCCTACTTAAGTCTGCTCGCAGTTTTTCAAGTATGGCTTTCTATGAAAAGGCACAGTCTGTTTAGGGTGCATGTCTATGGGCCCCATACGAATGGCAAATTGGTAGACGAGCCAGTTGCCCGTCCGATATGAGATTTTCTCAATCGAAAATCTCCAAATGCAAATTTGGGACGCTGGAAATTGAACCTCAAGCTCACCAGCCACTGCACCACCGGAGCAGCTAGTTCGTTATTTATTTATTTATTTATAAGATCACCAGCAAAATTTACATAAGTACATGATACAATAATAACACCAGAAAATGTATAAATCAATCTAAACGAAATCTTATTTATAGGTGACAACGGGATGCAATATTGACAACAGTAACAGTAGGTAGTGTTGAAGAATGAATTAAATATTACTAAAATCGATTTTACTACAAAGAGAGATAGATAGATAGATAGATATATATTCTTTATTGCATAAAAATAAAATACAAGCATGATACAACAGCAACAGACAATACAATAAGGTGGTCTTATCGCTTGTAGCGATTTCTTCCAGACAACCTAGAGGTGTTTTTGACACCTTTTGGGGAGAACTAGTTTTTTAAATTTAACTAAAGAACCACAACTTATATCGACATCAGTATTTTTAGATTTTATGTTATACTGGCGAATCATTCTGTTTAAGGGGGAAAAATTACCAACATTTGATTTGAGCTCCAAATAAGTTATACCGAGATGCTCGCGGCAACCTCTTTGGGACATTAATATTTACTTTAGACATCAGGGCAATCCAAGACCCCACTTACCAGTTTGGATAAAAAAACCGTAGCCGTGTGGTCCCCGGCAGAGTAGAATAGGCCACCCTCACTCTTACCGAGGTGTCGTAAAAGGCGACTAAGGTAAAGCTGCTGGCATGATCATCAGCACCCAGAGAAGGAAAACTCTGCATTTATATCAAAACCCTCGCCAACCCGTCTGCCAAGCGTGGTGAGTATGGCAATTACCCCTCATGTGATTGAGGGAGGCCCGTGCCCCAGCAGTGGGGACTTAAATGGGCTGACGATGACGACGATGACGATAGAAAAACGTGGTCCAACATTTCTCTGCGATCCTTCAGAGAGTCCAGTTTAAAGTGTCGCAGTCGCAGTTATTGCAAGTAGTAGTTCAGATTAGTACTAGATCAAGTTTTAAAAGTTACGCGTTTTCCTACAAAAATGCGGATGTTTAGTGCCCACTTATGTATGTACACTTTTCCCTCTGGGCCACACGTCTTTGCCATAATTGGAGCGGCTGCTTATAAAAATGCGACAAGGAAGTTGGGAAAGCGCCTAGCCGTTGTTGGGTAACCAAGTGGTCTGAGCACCATGCCTCTTGTGATTTTGTAACCTGTGCCGGGTACTAAGATCAGTTTTTCAAAGGAGGTGTCCCATAATAGGCCAGGATATTGTACACACAGCCACACAGAAGATTACTACAATCTGTCAACATTCCTTAATTTATATTGAACCGAACGTGTTTGATATAAAGGTGAGAATCGACTGTAGAAAGACAGTATTGTATACCTACATCGATGTGCGGACAGCCGCACATCAATGTAGGTATACAATACTGTACGTACAGACGCACAGTATTAAAAAAAAAAGGAAAAACTACTGATGTTACGAAAAATACAAAAAACAACACGATATACCACTAGGTATAAATTTCAAAACGATTGAATACTTATTATTCCGAATCAAGCATACAATATGGCGCCAGAAGAAAAAAAAACATGAACTGGAAATTACAATTTTGTCATATTTCTAAAGACGGTAGAATGTTTTTTTATGTGATAGTGGCAGACGAGCAGACGGATCACCTGATGGTAAGCGATTGCCACCGTCTATGCACACGCGCAACATCAGTAGAGTCACAAGTGCGCTGCCGACCTTTCAGCCCCCCTTTCCCCCGGATTGGGCCTCCGGTACCCCCCCTCACGCAGCGAAACACAGCACTATGCAATTAGAATAGAAAAGTTAACTAAAGTTAATAAAAAACAGCTAAGTATTATGCCTTTGAACCAAACAAAACACTAAATTTATGCTTTAAACCCGGGGTTGACGGGTTGCCATTGAAGCAATATATATAAACAAGTCTACTTGGCCCACAGACTTGGCCACAGATAGGATAATAGCAAGTCGGCGCAGTCAAAGCGAGGAGCAGGTCGCGAATCCCTAGTCAGGAAGTGCCGGCCGGCCCGTCGTAAATCACCACTAGCGACCGATGGGTGAATCACTCGACTAATAGATAAACCGAAAAATCGGCTTATCTATTAGTCGACCCACGAACCAAAAACATGGTGCTTATAATATTCATCGTCATCGTTAGCCCATTTAAGTCCCCACTGCTGGGGCAGGGGCCTCCCTCAATCACATGAGGAGTAATTGCCATACTCACCACGCTTGGCAGACGGGTTGGCGAGAGTTTTGATATAAATGCAGAGTTTGCCTTCTCTGGGTGCTGATGATCATGCCAGCAGCTTTACCTTAGTCGCCTTTTACGACACCTCGGTAAGAGTGAGGGTGGCCTATTCTACTCTTCCGGGGACCACACGGCTTATAATATTCCGATGACTTTATTCTTGGACTCAGTATTTAGTCTACTTCGGTGGCGTAGTGGTTAGTTGGTCGCACTTTAAAGCAACGGCTGCGCAATAGGTCCCGGGTGCGATCCCCGGGTCGGGACAATAATTTGTGCCTAAGCTTTCGGTAAGAAATTTTTAGTGGCAGCCCTGAGTCTGAAAGTTGGCGGTCTTGTACCCCGTGCCTCGGAAAGCACGTTAAGCTGTTGGTCCTGCGCCTGATCCCTCTCCGGTCGTGTCACAGTATTGTCCCATCGGAATATGAGGGTAAGGGAATAGATAATGCACCTGTGTTTGCGCACACACTTGAGCACTATCATATATCCTGTGTACGTGGCTGATCGTATATATTGGCAGTAGCCGAACTCGGTTGGAGGATATTATTCATATTATATTATTTACAGTACTTTCCACCTCCTGCCACAAGAGGTGGGTATAAAAATCCCGCCATACGGACTTTGTCAAGTCAATCCAGCTGAGAAGTATTTTCGTGTGATGCGGCCTGTATTTAAATTATAGCTATCTAAAGGGTGTAAATAATATCATAGAGGAATTCAATATGACACCGGTGGAAGAAATCACTATGCCTATGATTTATGATTGACAGGTAGGTATATTTGAAATGCATATGGAATTAATAGCATCACTTCATCTATTTCGCGTCGATACTTTTTACCCGACTACGGCGAAGCAAAAAGGAGGGTTATGATTTTGACCTGTATGTATGTATGTATGGTTGTTCATCTGTTCCCTCATAATTTATAAAATAGTTATATTTGAACAAATGAGCTGTCGTTAGAAGCGCCTTGATTGTCTTCTGGTTATAGGCGACATGAAGTCACGTTAAATTGACTACTAGGGGACTTAGAGTAGAGAACTAAAAAAAATGTTTTGCTTGATGGTACCGTGTGGGGTATGGAATGAAAGAGCTTTTTAGCACATTTCAAATAATATGTAATTTTATTTATAGAACTATAAATATGATTAAAAAAAAATAAGTTTAAAAACTAAAACTCGACTACCAAAAAACACGCCCTAAAAATTACGAAACAAGAATATTGTATCTGCTGAAATTATTATGCCGTATTGCCGTGGTCGTATGCCACCTACTGTAGCAAAACAGATTCATTATAATAATAAAATAAAATCAATGTGGCTAAAATCATTGTTCAGCAGATACAATTTTCTTGAATCGTAATTTTTAGAGCGTGTTTCTTTTGGTAGACGGGTTTTAGTTCTTGAACTAAATTTTTATACTATATGTAGGTACAAGTTGAGCGGCGGGTGCCATTATTGTATCTACTTATGAGTAAATAGCCGAGCCTGGTCTGTTTCTACTCACTATTTTACTTGTTCATTGTAATTAACAAATTGTCCAAACCCTGAATAGGTAGATTCTTAGTAATAATAAGTCTTAGTGTACGCTTTGGAGTCCGGGAATTACACGTTAAGCGGATTCACCACGGTCCGCTCCGCTCGTGACCACGGCTGCTGTAACGTAGCCGAAACGTCGAGCAAAATATCTGAGTTCACAATGTTGTATCACATAATAACTATCGTGTTAATTCCCGTCTTGATAAATTATAGTTTTTTTTGTGGCTTAGAGAAGCCTGCTGGTCCCCCAGGCATGGACACCCGGGACTGAGTCTGCTATTTTTGTTGTTTACTGTTTTATTGTTTAGGGGTGGGATACTTTAATTTTATTTTCTATTTGTTAATAACTGGCTTTGTATACTCTTTATAGTTATAATGCAACGCGAAAATCTAAAAACTAATTACACGCTAAGATGTGGAGGAGCAAATAGCCGAGCGATTCCAGAATGGAGAGCAGACATAAACAATGCACCGGGCGCGCGGGCGCAGCGCACTTGCCGTGGGAACTGCGCTTGCGCCACCCGCCTCCGCTCCTGCCTGCTCGAGGAAGGCTCGTCAGGTTTTAGATGAGGATCTAGTTGCGCTACATAGATAAGTAGATACGAGCTATACAAAATCTTTTGTCCTGGCTGATAGATTTACAGCTTTTAACCGTGGGAGACAGCTTCGGCATGAACGGACCGGCTCGAACGGATTGATACCATAGCCTCACAGAAATTGGCGTAAACCAGTATCTGTACTATTTCGCCGATCCAGTGAGGGTACCGCAGGCCCAATCCGGGAGAGGGGGAGTTTAAAGGTTTCACAGCGTATTTGGAACTGGGTGTTGCGTGTCCATGGACGGGGATTGCTTACCATCGGGTGACCTTAACCCTTGATCGCGGATTCTTTTAAGCTTGTGTTATTGAATGTTTGCTGCCGTTATTGGGCAAAAATAGACAAAAAACTTTGTTTAGTATAAATATGTAAGTAGGTAGGTACTGCTGTTGTACTTGTTGTATATATTTAAATAATTATTTTATTCTAGTTTTAGTATCTGTTAAGGTGACGGGTAGGGCACACTGTCGCTAGTGTGATGGATCTCGCCACTCGCCAATGGATTTTAATTTTTAAATACTAAACTGAATCTATTTTAAACAATTTCGGGGTTTCAACCTCTCGGAAACACTTATACTATTTATTAAATAACCATGCGAGAATGTTGGGTGTTAAATTTATTTTTCGCGAAAAAAACGGACCCAATATTTGTGCATGGTTATTTAATAAATAGTAAAAGTGTTTTCCGAGAGGTTGTAACCCCGAAATCGTTTAAAATAGATCCAGATTAGTAGCTAAAATTAAAATGGATTGGCGTCGCTAGTGTGCCCTACCCGTCATCCTTAATAGAAATACATTATCTGTGAAACTTTTATAAAATATAAAGCTACTTGTTTAGAGCCAAGGTACATACACTTGGATATTGATTTAAACAAAATATTGTTGCTCTTTGAGTAGTTATCTTACGTAGAGATTTTTGTGTCATGTCTTATAATTCATCTGAATTAATCAAAATCAAAGCGCGTTGTTTGATAGGTACTATAACGGCATTTTGGGACAACTTCTGCTCTGGACATTCCACTTTACGTTCAGTGAAAAACCATCCTTCCTCTCTTAATATTTAGCACGATTATTGCGTACAATTATAACACGAGAAATAGTTTATTATCATTTTAATTTGGCAGATTATGTGTAACTTCCCTCAGACGCGTTCAAACAATGCATGTTTAGTGCACGGTAGTATGCGAAGCTAAGTTCAATACCCTTCGTAAGTAGGTACGTGGTACTCAATCTTTGAAATATAGGTACCTAACATCCTAAAAAGTGGTTGATTAAATAAATACTTTACTAAATATAGCATGTAAGATCAACAAAATAAGCGAAAAAAATATCATCAACAAAATTACATACAAAATTGAATCCACCCGGCGATAATGTATCGAACTGAAGATTTTTTTTTTCGCTTATTTTGTTGATCTAACATGCTAAATAGACTTCATTTACGATACCTATATGAGGTTTTCGGGATGTAAACAATAAAAAAAAAGTGTATAATTATTAAATTACACGAATCATGAAATTTCTAACTTTTTCTCAATAGCTTCATGTCTGGGAATATGCTGTGTTGCCCCCGACTACCGTCATTTGGTACTTAAAGTTGTCCTTAGTTGTTCACTCAAGACAGAGAGGTTGGGGTTGACGATGTTGAATTTAAGTGTGCTGATGCGGCTCGCGCCATGTGTCTTCACTGGTAATTAAAGTACCTACCTGCGTGATCGTATCAGAAATGATGAGATCAGCAGGAGAACTAAGGTCACAGACATAGCCCAAAGGATTGCAAGCCTCAAGTGACAATGGGCCGGGCACATAGCGAAGAGAACAGACGGCTGTTGGGGCGGAAAGGACCACGAGTGGAGGCCATGTACAGGAAGTCGCAGCCGTGGCAGGCCCCCCACAAGGTGGACCGACGATCTGGTGAAGATCGCGGGAATCCATTGGATGCGGGCGGCACAGGACCGATCTGAGTGGAGAACATTGGGTGAGGCCTATGTACAGCAGTGGACGTCTGTTGGCTGAAATGATGATGATGATGATGATTCCCTAGAATGCACTAATTGTTTAAGAACAGATGATCATTTCGTTCTAATGTAATATCAGTCTAATGAAAGCCACTAAAATAAAGTTATTAAAATACCTATTTAGAAAAACACTCTGAATTATAATTTTTAAAATCAATATTTTTATGATGTTAAAATAAGTAAATTTTTAAAGGACGCGTTATTTACGCAAACGCACTTGGCTGACATTTTACGTACAATTTTTCTGTGGGATTTCTTTAAACCCGAAATTATACATTGTATAATATTACGGTACCGGTCCGTGGGAAGAGCCGGGTTCCGAGCCAAAGGTCACCAGGTCATCACTTCATTACCGTTTTGTTGTTCAACTAATGGATTTTTTAATTATACAGTATCATAATGAATGGTTCCGGAAGGTTTTTGCCTGGGATTGATTAAAAACCTGTTGTCTTATCTACGAGCACTCGTCAGTTCATTTTAGACTGGGACAATGTAAGATTCTCACAGAAATGGACAGGACTATTATTAAACTACTGTTGTTGATGGCAATAAAAATAACTGGTTTCAAATAGTGTTTAATCCGCATTCAAGAGACAAGTAAAGCAAAGTCAATAAATAAATCAAAACATATATATTATATCAAAAATAGTAAGAAACTATAAATCATAAAAAGGGCTTTATTCATAAACGTTCAATAAACCTTTGTTAGCTAGAACGGTATTATAGTGCGTCTTATAAGTAGTTTTGACATTTGGAACAAAACGTTTTCATACAAAAATTTCGAAAACTGTTTAATAATAATAATTCTCACAACATCTCATACGTTGACCTGAGTCCGTACTAAGTAGCTTAAGCACTTTTGTTACAGATATCAGATAACAGAGGAACACAAATATATACTTAAATACATATATTACACCCAGACACCGAACAAACACAAGTGTTCATCGCACGAATGTTTGTCCAGGGTGGGGATCGAACCCACGACCTTTGGCGTAAGAGGCAGGGTCACTACCAATTGCGCCATCCGGTCAGTTTGATTACACGATTTTAGTTAGAAAAGGTTTGACAAGCATTTATGAATAAGAACCAAACAGTATACACAAAAGGAGGCTGATCCAATCGTCGGTCACTAAAATACGAGTATATCCTTTGCAACTGTAGTTTATAGGATATGTACGAGTAATTACTGGCTTATGGGACACTTATCCATCAGAAGTATTAGTAGTAACAACTACCAACTTCATTTAGTAATCGAAGTTATACATTTTGTAGTTCAAATCCACCTCTCAGTCACAACAGTATTTATTTTATGTGATAGGTGGCAGACGAGTAGACGGACCTGATGGTAAGCGATTGCCAAGAGCACCCGCGACACCAGTGGTGAATCCACTGGTGTCACTCCATACTCAACAAGTGCGCTGCCAAACTTTAAACACCCTTTCCCCGGATTGGGCCTCCACGCATGGAAGGTACCCTCCGGTACCGTCTCTCACGCATGGAAACACACCGTGGTATCACTCCGGTCAATCCTCCCACGGTTGAAAGATAAGATAAGATATTAGATGCATATAGCTAGTTAATATTCATTAATAGGAATATGAATTAAAAGACTATTAATTTCTGCTAATCCAAACTTGTAGTAACAATTTGGTAATCTATGTTGCTGAATTTCTCTACGAATGCGACTTTGTAAACTTTAAAAAAAATGTAGGCAATGTAGCTGGTATTTCGACCATTAGCTGCGGCGGTCAGAGAAAACATCTTAAGGAAACCTGCATGTTTCGGATAGTTTCTGAAACGTGTAATCATGATTCATTTGGTCTGGTTCCCCTGTTAAAGGGTTGGAAGGGTCAGACTGCAATAGCTTCACTAATACAATACAGTTACAGTTCAGACTCCCCAAATCTGAATCATGGTCTAATAGTACCTGGCCTACAAAGTGATAGTTTTGGACTCATCCAGGAAGTACACGCTAAGATGAGGAGTCTAAGTCCCAAATCATGGTCTATGTGTACCCTAGGATTCAAAGCGACAGCTTTGGACGTAACCGGGAATTCTTCTTCTTCTCATTTTATTTATGGCAATCCACTTCTCGACTGAGAATTACTGCTGCCATTATCATGTTTTAGATTTTAGGCGATATTAAGCGGGACCACTCGTCAGTAAAAAAATCAAGTGATATTTTGACAAAGTGCGCAGTCACTTAGTAGTAGACTTTGACTTTTGACTACGTCACTCAATAAAATAGGTCTTTAGTGTTTTCTCGACCTACGCATTCTGCCGAGACTTCTACGGATTCTAACGAAATCGCAAGTTTTAAGACCCTATTAGGCCCAAGCGAGTTGTTCACGTGACAACTGACTCGACACACAATAACAGTGTTAAAAACGATACAATTCTACGATTCTTATATTAATATCACTTTGCGGCACTACACTGCACAAAACAATACCAAACGTGTACACTAGAAACCACTAAATACTAATTTAAAACCTTTGATTTGCATTAGCCTATACGACTTGTTCTAGTAGGTACCCTCCGCAGAATCCAACCGGGGATTCCAGGCTAAGATGAATAGAGTAACTGGTATTCCTCAATCACACTAATCAGACACGTTCCTTTCCACTCAATAACACCTCGAGAGAAAAGGGTTACATCAAAGTGCGGTTATACAACAAAGGCTCTCATTGTGGCGCGTCTTCCTCGCGATAAGTCCCAACAATGACGGCTATCGCGCCTGAGATCCGCGCTTGCGCAAGTCCACGAGAAATTGTAGGATCGAGGAGTCAATCAAAAAAAAACTTCATTTGCATAGGCTTGTACAGCACTTACAGATCATCATTCGGTCAGATATTTCTGTAAGCAGGTTTTTTGAATAAGTCCTTTTTATGTACCGACGAGCGATGGTAGCTTAGTGGATAAGAACGCGCCTTCCATGCGGGGGGTCGTGATTCGAATCCGAGCATGCACCTCTAGATTTTTCAAATCTATGTGCGTATTTTTAGCATAAGCTTCGGATAGTTTCTAAAACGTGTAATCATGACTCAGTTGGTCTGGTTGGCAGTCGCTTCCTTCTAATTACTAGAGAGAGCCCCCAAATCCTGAATCATGATCTAAGCTTACCCTGGGTTCCAGAGCGACAACTTAGGATGCAACCGGGAACTACACGGTAAGATGAGGAGGAGGGTGGGATACGAACAGACGGATCACTTAATGATAAGCATTGCCACCGCCCATGGGCGAGTGCAACACTAAAGGCGTCACAAGTCCGTTACCTACCCTTCCATCGAGTTGGGCCTCCGATACTCTCAATCACTCGGAAAACATAGCGCAGGCACTGCTTCACCCCGCTTTTCTGTGATGCTGCTATCGGACAACTTCGGGATAAGAAAGAAGAAAGAAAAAAAATACAGTTATTGACCGTCAAAACACAGAAAAAATAAATACAGTAGACATAACACAACACGACACAGATACCTACAAAGAGAAGAGGAGAGGCGATAAGAGAAGAGATGGTGTGGTTGTGTGTGGTCAATCAGGTCCCGAACTCAGCATTTCTACGGCATTATTTGCAGTGCCACAGCAGCGCTGGTATTCTGGTAGGACTTGGTTGCGAGTGAGTGTGTAGGTAAATAACTAGAAGTATTTACACGTATAATACACATTACGTATAAAGATGTGTAGACTATGTGGCAGATATACAATATAGATTAAATGGTTAAAACATCGAGAAAAACCTTTAGGTACGTTTCGGACATCCTATGGTTACCCACAATGACTTTGAACGTGTCACCATGATCCAGTGTGTATGGTTCCCTTGTCTAAGGATTTCGAAGACAGAGGTCGATGCATTGATATAATAATAATAATATTTCACAACATCACATACATTGATCCGACTCCGAGATAGGTAGCTCAAGCACCTGTGTTACGGATATCAGAATCAACAGTGGGATTACAAATATATACATATACTTTTCTTTTGTAAATACATACTTATAATACAAAGAAACACCCAGACCAATACAAACAGACATGTTCATACAAAGAAATGTTTGTACTGTGCGGGGATCGAACCCGCAACCCTTGGGCCAAAGGCAGCGTTCACTACCACTGTTCCAAACGGGTCGTCAAGATATATCTTACGAAATCCTAGACCACGGCTCAATCTTTCCTCGGGCTCCAAAGCTTTGGCTTTGGACGCAATTTATCTCAATCTATAAGCCTATCCCCGTCCACTCCTGACCATAGGCCTCCCCCAAAGAGCGCCAACCAACCCAGTCCTGAGCAGTCATCCAGCTCACACCAGCCAATCTCAAATCGTCAGTCCATCGACCCGCAGGACGTCCGACACTACGTTGCCCAACATTTACCTACGCTTACAAATTATCTGATACTGACCTAATGAGGAATCTATTGAACTACGTTACACCATCAAGTTTGTCAAATATTTACCAGTTTAGCTAAGCGTATATCGCATTTCCTTGTCCAAATAGCCAGTCGTTTCTTCGACCACTTTTATGTCATCGTTTAGTAAAAGGCGATGTGGTTACTCAACGCCTAAACCGTTAGCACTTCTCGTACGTGTGGTTTTCGTAGTGCCACTTTTTCTATCTATAATATATAAAGAAACCTTTTTAATTAAAAAAAAAATTTTACCTGCGACAGAAAAGATACATTTTTTGGGTGAGAGGTATGTGTCTGTTTATGCATACCTTTATATTAATCAATATTACCTACTAGCGCCGATTCGATCTATGGTATAACGTCTGATTTGAATAAAATGGGAGAGCCACTCTTCGGCTCGGGCCGGCTAACCGGAGTGATACCACGGCCTCACAGAAAACCAGCGTGAAGCAGGACTGTGCTGTTTCTGCGTGAGTGAGGGTACCGGAGGCCAATCCCCCTATCGTCATCTACATATTAGATAGATACTACTCTAGTACTTATTATAGGGAAAGTCTTTTTTGTGACTACAATAATTTGTTTAATTCAAATAAGAACGTAGCTTAGGTACAGTGAACCAAAAAAATCTATTCACAAGGATCCGTAATCCTTATTCAGCTGCAGATCGACGTTTGTTTTAGGGGTGAATTTTTTGTTAGAATAATCCAGCCAATTGCTGAACAAGGTCAGCAACCAAGTTAGAGAACAGTATAGTTTAATAAATAAACGTAGTTTCGTTAAAGTTCATCAAAAACTTCGACACATTATTAAATTAAATATTGACTTCTAACTGTAAAAGTATAGTATCAGCCTATAAACTATCCCACTGCAGGGCAAAGGCCTCCATCATAGAAATCAAGTCATCGCTACTATGATGGGATTAGGCTTAGTAGGAATACGCTTGCTAAATGCGGATTGGTCATCACAAACCCCGAGCTATGTTCGAAAAATTCGAAATCGAACCCAGGACCCCGAGATCACGGCCCGGTACTTAAACCATAAGACCAACAGGGCGTCCGGGACTGTAACAGTGATAGGAGCTAAATTGGTTTGTTATTATTGAGTGAGCGGAGGTTGTAAGCCGGCACCACTGCGTGGGCGCAAGGCCGCGCAGAGGTCGGCATTATGCGCTGCAACTGCATTTATTAATGCACCAATTAATTAAGCGACTTTTGGAGTTACTTCCGTGCTAGTTTTCTGTCTTGATCTATGTTTTGTCTGGTATAGTCACGTGCACTAATGAATATATTATTATGAACCTTATTGTCCTGGCATAAGACTCGTGGTGGTTACATTTTATTGCAAGCGACTGTACGTATACAGGGGTGTTGTTTTTTTATGATCTCCCACGTGCGTCTGTCACACTTCCCACGTCCACATCATTCTGTCCAAACAGCCCGTTCCTAAGGCATTTTAAAAGCCTATTGTACCTTTCCAACTGCAGGGTATGACTTCCCTGACGCTGGCATTGCACAGGCACCACCCACTGATCGGTAGGGACAGCTCAGCGCTCCTGGCTGTCCCTACCACCCCCAGCCCGGCTGGGGAAGGCAGAGTCGGACCCGCTCTTACAGAGCGGGCCTGCGTCTGGGGAGGAACATGAAAAGAGGCTGCTAAGCCGGTTTCTCAGGAGAAGCGCTCGCCAGGCGGAGAGCCCCACATAACCCGTCTGTCCCCCGGTGGACGGGTATGCATAAGGAGATCAGCCCATTGCACATAGGGCTGGCGGCATTTCCCCTGCGCCAATAAAAAACTGACTGACTTGTCTACTCTTTCACCAAATTTTGCAGTTTTGAGCTATTGTGGTCCAGTTGACGTTATAGGAATCGAGGTCATCCCCCGTACGCTATGTCAGCAGATCTGACCACGTATGTGAAACGATATGACGTCAGTCATGTCTAGTGTATAAGCCTTATTATCAATAATAAACCAGTTACGTATACAAGACCTAATGCATAATTTCTTCCGGGCCACCAACTGCCTCTCTGCGGACTGGTGGCCTACCAACTATATCATACGGTCCCCGGTATACTTACCTTCATAATTGGTTAGTGGGTCGCACTTTAAAGCGACGGCTCCGTCAGAGGTCCCGGGTTGGATTTTTGCCCTGGGTAGCGCCAAAAATTTTTACCTAAGTTTTCGGTAAGAAATTCTTAGTGTCCCTTAGTGTACGCCCATGCCTCGGCAAGCACGTAAACCAACGGGTCCTGCGCCCAATCCCTCTCTGGTCTGGTGGACGTGACATGTCACGTCCCATCGGAATATGAGGATAAGGGAATAACCATGCACAAATGTTGGGTCCGTAAAAGTGGCCGCTTTTGGCGGTAATCAATTTTTAGCGTACACATTTAACCCAACATTTGTGCATGGCTATTTAATAAATAGTACAAGTTTTTGCCGAAAGGTCGTAACCCTGAAATTGTTTAAAATAGATCCGATTTAGTAGCTAAAAATAAAAGCGATTGGCGTCGCTAGTGTGCCCTACCCGTCACCTTAAGACTAAATATTACAGGATTATTTATCTACCTATGGCATGATTTAAAAATCTACTAAAGATATACACGTCCATTGGCGTATGTAATATGCAGTTTAATATCGCAACCGCAAGCGTATAACAACTTGAACTATCTTACATCTAAATTGATCGGTGATAAGCGACGTTGTAGTTATTAAGGAAACAGCCGACCGGCAGATACGTTTAACCGAGGAAGTTATGCAGTTAACTTTCCATTGGTTCTTTGAAAGTTCTGGACTGTGACCGGATTTCTCTATTGGGAGGTACAGAAAGGATGATTCGTGAGCAGGGGCGACTCTAGCGCGAAAAACGCCCGGGTGCAATCAATTTTTTTTTTCTTAAGCGGGCGGCTATGCAGGTCTTATTCAGATCAGTATCACTGCGACCAGTTTGATCTATTGTGATCGCCACTGTGCTACATACTGATATGTACTGTTGGGACTGATCCCAAACCCTACACTTTTCAGAAAGTGTATTAGTTGTTTGGGACTGCGATCCCTAGCTTCATTGGGGCTCAAATTTGCCGTGTCATTCACTGAGTGACTTTTTGGTGATCAAATACATTAAGCAATTATATTTTTACCGACTTCAAAAAAGGAGAGAGGAGGAGGACTACTTCGGTCACACCTTTTCTCGAGTGTTATAAAATGTATTGTGAAGTGTACGAAGAGTTAAAAACATTATTTTACACTTTTTAGTTCGTGGTTTTTGAAGGCGGTTTTTTTCGTAGATTTTTTTTTACGAACAACGTCTCCCTTGGGACCTATATAGGTTTCAAGTCAATGGAATTAAATGCTGATATTTTTACTTTTTTCTTAATTATGACTAGAACACCATGTTAAAATGCACTGATAAAAAGATTTCCTGTATAAACAATGAATGAAAATGAAAATTGTTTATTCAATTTAGGTCCATACAGAACACTCACGAATGTCGACATGTTTACCACTGGTTCGGAATGTAATTTTCTGCCAAGAAGATACCAGCAAGATACTCAGCAGCTTTTTAAAAAAAAAGTTTTACAAAATGTCACCATTAACTTAAAAATAAGGTACAATTTTTGTGTAACTAATATGTCCCTAAATTATTGTCATTCTAAAAATCGTCTATTTTAATAGCCTTTCCGTATTAAACAGTTCTTTATATACAATTTAATCTTTACTGTTTAACCGAGGAAGTTATGCAGCCGATTCCTAACTTTCCACTGGTTGGTCGAAAGTTCTGGACTGGGTCCGGATTTCACTAGCGTTAGGTGCCAAGGAGCGGAATTGAAAGGACGGACTATAGGGTTGTCCAAAACTAAATAGAATTTTGGTCAGAGTCGAAAGCATTTTTATCCACCCGCACTTTTAAAGCGATCACGATAGACTTGACAAATACATCGCACCCCCAGTGGAAAAAAAGAGGTCTTACTTAATCTATCGTAGTGTACCGGTTAGGAAGAAGAATCCACTAACTTGAAAAACAATCTGAAACGTGCAAGTTTCCTCACGATGTTTAACTCATTGCTGAGCTAGTGGCAAAGGAAAGCGTAGAATTATCTCCTAAATTCATTCGCTTATATATCTAGCCGTTTAATGTTTAACCCTAGGCTGACCTGCTAAATGCGCCGAGGTATATACGAGGCGCATACCGCGATGTTTTATTCAGAGCGCAAAGGTGTGTCTGACTGACGTCAACTGTGCAATGTGACATCGTAGGTGCATACTCTGTGCACCACGATGTCACCACATCCTTGGACTAAAATTACTTGGCCTTGCTTGTGCATTTTAATGAGCTAGTAGACTTAGTGTACGATCCCCTAAATACATATATTATACCTACTATGTGGTTTTTGGGAACAGAAAGCTTCGTTAGCGTTGGAAAGGAAATTTTGTGTGTCTTCATACCTTGCATTGGGCTACTAAAATAAGAGAGACGAGCTTCAATCTTGTGAGTAGAGATAAGCATGTTTGAATAAATAAAATATACCGTGGGAGAGCCACGCTTCGGCATGAATAGACCGGCTCGACCGGTATGAAACCACGGCCTCACAGAAAACCGGCGCGGATGTGAAGCAGCACTGTGCTGTGTTTCGCTGCGTGAGTGAGGGTACTGGAGGCCCAATCCAGGGGAAAGGGGGTTTTAAGGTTAGCAGCGCAATTGTGACTCCACTGGTGTCGCGGGTGTAAATGGGTGGCCGTAGTCGCTTACCATCAGGTGATCCGTCTGCTCGTCTGCCACCTATCACATTAAAAAATTGAATGTTGTGGCTATGGGATGCACTGTTTACCCTATTTTTCAGAATTGACTTAACGGCTGCGATTAGGGTTTGAGTCAATCCGTTTTCTGTAAATAAATTCTCAGTGTCATCGCGAAATGTGGAGGTTGTCGGTCGCGTACCCCGTAAGTCGGAAAGCACTTTAAGCCGTCGGTCCTGCTCTCGGCTTCAGTCGTGTCGCCATCATACTAAAGCATATAATAAAATGTATTTCAAAAGGGTGTACATTGTTGGAAATATGAAGAGGAGAAAAGATACAGCAGATCCAAAAATGTGTTAGATCATACAAACAAATTATTATTCAGAGAACGAAGACCAAATTCAAACTACCTACAACATAACTCGCCCAGTGGTCGTAGGGTGATTCCGTCACAACGTCTATACTAGGCGAATGCCCATCCCAGGCTCTGGCTATGTAAGTCTCGCACTGTCTCAATTCGTTCTCGCCTTATACGATGCGCACGAGCAACTTATTGCCTTCACTTCGTCACTATCGGCTAGATAATTTTGTTTCGCTTTAAAAGGGATTTGGAATATAACTGCTTGTTCTTCAAAGTGCTTACGAATTTTGCAATAGTTTTGTAACTTCTCCAGTCAAATTATGTATTACTAGAGGCACGTCCTCACTTCGTTTCGGAACATTAGTTCCACTAAAAAGCAATAGATGGCGCTAAGTGTCGATTACATCGCGTTTCGTGTTTTCAGATTACTTATAAGCATTGCAGCTTTCTGTTTGATTTATCTGTTTATAATATTTTTACTTTTGTTACAATTAAATTCAACAACTACAAGACCACTTTTGAAAATCTTACACTTGCTGGCTTACCCTTTTCAATTCACAATACTTTTCCTCAACACCGAGGTTGTCTGTAAGAGATCGCTATTAGCGATAGAATCGCCTACGTTGAATTAGGATAATTAATACCATAGACTCAGTAAAATTTGTGCAATAAAACGTATCTATCTTTTTTATGTAATATTTTCAAAACACCGATGACTCAAATAATAACATAAATATGTACAACCTGTGCGGATAAAGAATGGGATCAGAAATGGCGGCGCATCTATTCACTTCTCGCTCGCACACTATTTGCGTCTATACTCGCACCCTAGACGCAAATAGTGTGCGAGCGAGAAGTGAATAGATGCGCCGCCATTTCTGATCCCATTCTTTATCCGCACAGGTTGTATATACTTAGGAACGTCCAAAAATACCTATTACATAAAGGATTACGAAACAAGTCTAGGAATTTGATGTGAAAGTTAAAAAATAGATCAGCTGGATTCTTGTCACGATTGCAATAAAATAAATGTGTGTTATTGTGTTACTGTATTTTAAATGTATTTAAATAACACGCCTAATACCTGCTCATTATTGCGAATTAATGCAAAGTTCGTTAGCTCATAATATCGTTTAATGAGTCAATAATATATTAGCGAGCACACGACTTGAAAGCTAATGTATATTAATGGAACTACACACTTAAATCGAAATTAGTTTGTTTCCATACTTATCGAATATTATACATGTTACGTAACAGCACAAATATAAAAGATCTACCTACTTCCAGCGCAGCTCGCGTGAATATAAATAAATGGATATATTTTACTCCATAATAATAAATTAACATCAAATACAGAAATAATGCAGTACATAGCGAATCGTAAATTGGCACATTTAAAATAAAATTTGCTAGTTTTTGAAAGTATGAGTGCGACTAAACTAAATAAGTAAAGTATCAGCCTATGTATTCTCCCACTGCAGGGCAAAGGCCTCCATCATAGAAATCAAGTTATCATATACTATGATGGGAGTAGGCTTAATCAGCACGCTTTCCAAATGCGGATTGGTGATTGCAAACTCGAGCTAAGTTCGAAAAATTCGAAACATACTTCGAACGCAGGATCTCGAGATCACGGCCCAGTATTTAAATCACTAGACCAACTGGGCGTTTTGATAAATAACAAAAAAATGTGCAAATTCCATTTTTTTAGTTTGTAAGAAGCGTTATTACCTAAAGTATAACACCAATAATGCGCTATTTTCTTGTTCAACTCTATCTATTTTCGCCAGCCATGCATTGGGTTGCGTGTCAAATATTTGATTGCGGAGCTTCTTGCCCCATATGTGATTGTAATGAGATAATTACGTTGTTCTCGGTATCGGTTTCTTTAATTACAGAGTAGCCACAGATGAGATGGACCGTTTATTGGTTATACTTGTACGTACAGTCAGCGCCTAAAGTATGTTACAGTCCGATCACGGTTATTTGGCACGTGGCAATAATCGGAACTAACGCTGGTTAATTTACAAGAGTGTCAGGGCTTTTAATATCTCGCATTGAAAAAATATTGTAATATTGTACAGCGCCCCCATGTCAATGTCACTTAAGTACCTTCTGATCTTGGTCGGTCTGTAGCTACTTCAGTGGTCATATACTTAATGTAATCAAAGAAACTAATTTGTCTGGCACTGGATCATATTTTATGGCGCTTTAACTGTACACTTTTATGGCACGTTTAAAATCAATCTTTAACTCAATATAACATTAAACTTCGTCTGAATGTCAAGATATTTTAACTAGTTTGGACGATTAGCGCTGACTGTTGCAGTACCTGATTACGTACTCTGTGGTTATACTTTTAAAATAGATTGGGGTTTTCACTATGATATTTTTTGTGGCATATTCTTTTTTACAATTGAAATCGAATAATAAGCTAAGATGTTACGCACGTTTTTCATGTTAGTGCGGCGGTCATCACCTTTTACTCTTCCCCTCCTATTGGGCCTCCGGTACCCTCACTCGATGAAACAGCGCAGAGGCTGCTTCACGCCGGTACCTAATGTAGCTATTATAGTTTTATCTCACAGTGCTTAACTCATACAATGGTAGACATATAAGAGTGCCTTTATACCGTTAGCAAGATTACGGACAAACCATCATTCTTATTTGTAGATTGTGGTCTATATTCTACTCCTAATAACACTATAAAAAAATAATAACCAAAGGTGTTTAATATGGAGATGAGTAAAGAGGATAAATAATAACAATGAATAATACATAGACAAAATAATTTCGTTCTGATTTCGCTTCTTTTTATTACAGATGCCACGCGATGTCCGGTAGGGTTGTCTGCTTTACATGCTTTTTCGGAATAAAACAAAAACTGATATTTTACAAGGTTTATCGGTGAACATTTATATCTCTTTAACCATGTGTTCTGCCAACTATTTTGAACATATGTTCTACGAATTTTTTTGACTCGCCATACAAAATTACCAAGTGATTGACTTTATATGATCAATTTTTAAGACCAATACATACCAAAAAGCGCAATAATACTGGAACCACTACGCAATTTGCTAAGAAAGAATGAAAAATTCATTTGGTCTGATGAATGTCTAAAATCGTTTCAAATGATAAAAAGCCTCCTATTCTCTCAATCCGTGCTGGAAATTTTTGACCCGAAGACACCAATTAATATCTATGCTTCAATAGAAGATGCTGGATCCATTTAAAAGCAGATACAACCGGATGGAAAAGAAAAACCAGCTTACTTTTCGAAAAAAGTAACTGGAGCTCAAAGTAAGAAAAAGCAATTTACTTGGAATGTTTAGCTATCAAATCTAAAAGTCATATACTAAATGTTCCTCAAAATGGTTATTAGAACACGTGGTAAAAGGGATGTAAATGTTCACAGATACACCCTGTATAGTTTGGAACTTTTATCATAAAGTAAAATAGGGTTTCAAAATATTATGTCCCAAAACAAAATGAGAGCCACTAGTGGCTTATAAATTGCTTCTGTCATAGCGTAAAAAGGCACCTTCAAGATCCAGCCTGGGAGACGGTAGAATGAGATCCTACTTTGGTTTGTTATCTTAAGTTGGTCGGCTTGAGGTTATACTTTACTAACGCGATGTAAAAATACATAGTGATATCTACCGAAACAATGCCTAACTGTCAGGTTCTTTCCTTGAAACAGAAGTATGCAGAAAGCAGAAGCACCTTAGTTGCAACCCTACGCGTGCGCCGGCGCATTCCTCGCGCACACGCCATCTGTTCTACTCCGCGAAACAGGAATGCGATCTGCTGATATTGACTATTATGTACCATCACTTAGTTACACCGCTTTAGGTAATTATGAAGACGCTGGTGTGAGTGCCGATGTATCAAGATTGGTTGACTTTAAGTTACTTCCTCTAAATGATCAAGCTTAGTCAACTTCCTAGAAACGTGAGAATTGTAGGTTTTATCACGCAGTTATCCTTTACAGCCGAGTTAGCGGTATACATATGCACAACATATATATGACTGCCTCGGTGGCGCAGTGGTTAGTGGGTCGCACTTTATAACGAGGGCTACGCTCTTGCGTAGCGTCCCGGGTTTCATCCCCGGGTCGGGCCAAAAATTGTACCTAAGTTTTCGGTAAGAAATACTTAGTGGCAGCCCGGAGTCTGGAAGTTGGCGGTCTTGTACCTCCGTGCCTCGGAAAGCACGTTAAGCCGTTGGTCCGGCGCCGAATCCCTCTTCCGGTCATGTCACGCTGGTGTTCCATCGGAATATGAGGGCAAGGGAATAGAGAGTGTACTTGTGTTTACGCACACACTTGAGCACTAATTACTATATTCTGCGTAAGTGGCTGATCGTTGAGATTGGCCGCGTTAGTCGTAATCGGTTGGACACATATATTAGGACGATGGAATCGGCAGTTACTAGAGTGGCGTAGTCTCACATTAGGTAGTGTGGACCCTGCAGCTCGATGAATTGAGAAAGATAAAGGGTTTTCGAAATATGGAGGGTGTAAGTAGGATGCAGTTTGAAGGGAGGGAAAATATCGTGAGAAAACCTGAAAGTTGCGGATAGTATCTGAAACGTGTAACCATGATTCAGTTGGTCAATAGTTATTTATGGGATTTCTACCATGTACCTTATTTTTGAGTTTCCGATATTTCGGCACTGTTGCAAGCGCCATGGTCACGGAGTAACATATGATTCAGTTGGTCTGGTTCCCCTGTTAAAGGGTTGCGAGGTCAGACGGCAGTCGCTTCATTATAATAAGCTGATCTTCCAAATCTTGAATCATGGTAAGCGACAGCTTTGGATGCAACCGGAAATGACATGCTAAGACGAGTGATACTAACATGACGCTCCCTGGTTTTTTTTATGTGATAGTTGGTAGACAAGCAGACGGGTCACCTGATGATAAGCGATTGTCACCATCCATGGACATCTTGCGGGTGTCCGTTGGCGGTGGCTATTTGAGTCACAAGTCGCTAGCAAGCTTTAAACCCCTTTTCCCCCGGTTTCGGCTTCCAGTACCCTCACTCACGGAGCAAAACACAGTAAAGACAGACACTGCTTCACGCCGGGATTTCTGTGAGGCCCTGTCACTCCAGCGATATGGCAAAAGCTGTACTGTTGGACCAACCTGTCTGAAATGCTGGATCCACCCTTGTGCTGACTCAAGACTGAGACGTTAGCGCTCCTTGGGGAAGCCTATGTTCAGCAGTGCTTATCCAATGGATTGCTGCCACCGCTCTACCATTATATGCTCAATATGTATAAAAAACTGTCACGAACATCTTTAATAGTATAGTATAATAAAGTACACTTACACAATCTACTTAATTACTATTTCATAAATTTAGAACTTAGCCAAATGTATACATTATTTTGTTACAATGCATATTTTGACAGAACTGAATAGAACAGAATATAGCAGATAATTAGGAACTCTTATCTCCCGTGGTAGTTTTAAACTGTGTTACGGCAAGGTAATAAAAAAAAAGCTCTCGTCCCATGCCTGAACATCTCCCATTACTTGCAATCCTTATACTTTTTAATATTATATATAATTTGAATTCACAGTAATAATAAATTAATAATAATTAATAAAAGTGAATCACTTATTCACTTATAATATATGTATACATAAACTATTTAACACGAACCCAGGACTGTAGCTAGAGTTGAATTGAAGATAGGGCCGCATTGGTATGGCCTATTTTTAAGGTAGGGCATTGCCCCACAATGACTTTCCCCACCCCTAGTTACGGCCCCGCACGTACCAATTCCTAATACCTATTCGTAATTGGGTAAAGAACCAAACCCCGATACATTTTCGTCTCGTAACTCGATCACTTCTCTAATGGGTGTTTCACAAGTGTTTTTTCTAACCATATTTTTTGATTGCGAAGTTTGCGATAAATTGTGTAAAGCTGTGGTTTGATCGGGTTTCGGGAAATGATAGAGTATGCTGAAATTTGAAACACGTAGTGCTTTTTTCGCTTGTGTTACGGTTAGGAATTTAGTCACAGTCGTTATCTTTTAAAATAAAAAATATAATTTGGTGTGTCCAAACAGAGTAATCATTTATGTATGTACAAAGAAATTTTATCGTTTGGAAAGATTGTATCAATTGGCAGAAAAAAAAAAATTTTTAAAATTATTTTTGGGTTCGTTTCCCGTGATTGCATTGGCAAGCACAATAAAAAAATTGAATGCATTTTTTTCTTTTTATAAATAAAGTGATGTTTCTTTTAGGTAAAAAATGATAATTAAGGATTTCTTGTCTTTAGATGTCCTCTTTGTGCTTTGTTTTCTAAAGTTGTCCGGCATTGTAACAATTTTTCAACGCCGGATCCATAATATATTTTTTTCGGAAAATAAAAAAACAGCAAAACTGTCGTAATTTTGTTTGACCCTGTAAAAGACATCAACGCGCGACATTGCATAAATACATCTTTAGAAAATGGATGGTCGTTGGTTCGATCCCCACCGTGGCCTCACATTTCCAAAAACATATACTTTACTGTACAATACTTTACCATGGCCATGAAGAAGGCTATGATCGGAGTCTCCCTGCGTGATCGTATAAGAAATGATGAGATCCGCAGGAGAACTAATATCACAGACATAGCCCAAAGGATTGCATGCCTCAAGTGGCAATGGGCAGGGAACATAGCGAGGAGAACCGACGGCCGGTGGGGCGGAAAGGTCCTCGAGTGGAGGCCACGTACAGGTAGTCGCAGCCGTGGCAGGCCTCCTACAAGGTGGACTGACGATCTGGTGAGAATCCATAGGATGCGGGCGGCACAGAACCGATCTGTGTGGAGAACATTGAGGGAGGCCTATGTCCAGCAGTGGACGTCTATTGGCTGAAATGATGATGATGATGATGACTATACTTTACGGTTCACCTTGTGGTAAGCAATTACTCATGGACAAGCAACACCATTGGAGTCGCGTTCTGCCACTGTTTTTTTATGTTACAGGCGGCAGACGAGCAGGCGGATCACCTGACGGTAAGCGATTGCCGCCGTCCATGGACACCAGTGGAGTCCCAAGTGCGCTGCCAGCCTTTGAACCCCCCTTTCCCCCGGATCGGGCCTGAGTGAGGGTACCGTCACTCACGCAGCGAAACCGGTTTTCTGTGAGGCCGTGGTATCACTTCGGTCGAGCCGGCCCATTCATGCCGAAGCGTACTATAATCAAAATAATTCTGTATTGCGTATGCAAAACAGGTGTCTATTTTGAAAGAATATTATACGATATATATTTTTTAGCACAATGTAGTTGTAAAATCTTGATTGTGAGCTCTCATTTGAATGGCACTTACTAATTTCCCAACCAATTATAATGGAATGCAACGTTCCGTTTTACGCGCTCGCTTGTCAACCTGATAGATTAATTTGATAAGTCCAACTTAACAGGTACATGGGTATTTATCAATTACAGCTTCACGGTGGTCGTCCGACCCTTGGCCCTAGATCTGAGATCAACTAGTGATGTGACGTGACATTCTCTAAGAAAAATCGATAATATTTTTAGTTGACTATAAGGATAACGCTTGCCCTTAATCTCAACTGATGGAGAGTGACAATAAGATGATAAGATATTACGCATTTGCGTAAGATACCTATTCCTATTAGCTGTCAATATTATAAAATCGAATCGTAGAATAATGTTTTATAAGTATAATAATAGAAGTAATTAAATTACAAAAAAACTAATGTTATTAAATTACAATTGATTGAATACTCATCATCTTCAGCCATTACTGATCCACTTAGGGATAAAGGCTTCTCCCATTTTGTTCCATGCGTAGCGGTTAGACGCCTTGGTCATCCATTTTACGCCCGCGTGATTGAATACCTACTAAGTATTTTTTGCGTACAAAAACGAACCCAACATTTGTGCACGGTTATTTAATAAATAGTATAAGTGTTTGCCGAGAGGTTGTAACCCCGAAATGGTTTAAAATATATTCGGTTTAGTAGTTAAAAATTAAAATCGATTGGCGTCGGTAGTGTGCCCTACCCGTCACCTTAAACGATTACTCATAGACGAACAACACCAGTGGAGTCGCGTTCTGCCTCCGTTAAAAAATAATTAAAATAATATTGACGGGGCCTTCAAAAGAATTCAACTGACCGGATGGCGCAATTGGTAGTGACCCTGCCTCTTACGCAATAGGTCGTGGGATCGATCCCCACCCTGGATAAACATTCGTGCGATGAACACTTGTGTTTGTTCAGTATCTGGGTGTAATATATGTATTTAAGTATATATTTGTGTTCCTCTGTTGTCTGATATCTATAACACAAGTGCTTAAGCTACTTAGTACGGAATCAGGTCAACGTATGAGATGTGAGAATTATTATTATTATTAATTATAACTTTTTTATCGATATCTTTTTACATCTCTACCTAGAGCCAAGTTTCATCGCCTGCCAGCCGGGGCAGCGAACAAATCGCCGTCTTTAACTTGGACACCGTTATTTCGTGTTAATAATTTGTAAGCATTAACGATTTACACTTGGCTCGCCGCCAGGGCCTTTCCTGTGCGATTATTTTTGAAGTGACTAACTAGGTAAGGAAGATGGTTACAGTCAGCATCAAAATTAACCTAGCTTTCAAACCTATTAAAAATATGTAGACAAAAGTCAACTCAGCCAGTATAGTATATGCAAGTATAGTATATCAGTATATGCCAAGGTGCATTTTCATGTTGTTCAATAATTTTTGTATGGGAAGATGATTAGAATGATCTATAGTGTACGACCCGATTGGAACAGTGGTAGTGAACGCTGCCTCTGATACAAGGGTTGCGGGTTCGATCCCCGCACAGTACAAACATTTGTGTGCATGAACATGTTTGTTTGTTTTAAACTTTCATGGTCACTAACATTAGAATAGTTATTTACGGGATTGCTACCATGTCGTACCTTATTTTTGAGTATCCGATATTTCGGCGCTGTTGCAAGCGCCATGGTCACGGAGTAACTGAAGATTCTGCGGGTAAGATGTTATTGGCAGACATATCGGTCTACCCTCCTTCTTAGTCTTTTACTGCGTTCACCTCCGGTACCACTGTTTCCTAACTCACTATTTATTCGCACCTGTTCTCGACACACAACACTCACAGTATCTGCCCGCGAAACGACACTTTGTTTAGTTTTTACGGTTCCTACACTTACAAATCACTGGATTCCAGACATTTGACAATTTAAACCCATCCTCACGATTGAAATTTTTGAATTTCCGGATTTCAATCGCTTCCCTGACCAGTCTCGGTATGTAGTGGCGTTCTGTCGAAATTATCTGAGGGTTATAAAACTCAATCCAGTGATTTGGACCTGATTCCAACAAATGTTCTGCAATTGCTGATTTCTGCTTGTCATTGTTTTTGACCGCTTTTATGTGTTCTTTTAGTCGGCATGATATGGTGCGTTTAGTATGGCCAATGTATGAACTACCACAGGTACAGTCAATTTTATAGACACCAGGCTTTTCGAGCGGAAAGCTGTCTTTGGGCATTCGCAGGTATTGTGCCACTTTTTTAAGAGGAGTGAAGACAGTTTTTATAGAGTATTTATTTAGCACGTTGGAGATCTTGTCTGTCACACCTTTAATGTAGGGCAAAAATACCGGCTGTCTATCTACCCTGTCTTTATGTTGCTTAATTGTGTGTCTTGGTGGAAGATGCCCTTTATATCCGTTGTTCTGTAGGACTCCCCGAATATGATCCAGCTCCTGATCTAGGTGTTCATCATCGCAGAGATCATAAGCTCGGTTCGTCAATGCAGTCACTACAGAATTCAGATGTCTCGGGTGATGATGAGACATGGCACTTAAATAGCGGTCAGTGTGTGTGACTTTCCTGTACACTGAATGGCCCAGTGATCCGTCATTCCGCACACATATTTTGACATCAAGAAACGCTAAACTCCTGTCTTCTTCCGTCTCAGAGGTGAATCTCATTTTCGCGTGGATGCCATTTAAATTGGCCAGATGGGACTCCACATCAAAACAAAACAAAATAAGGTACGACATGGTAGCAATCCCGTAAATAACTATTCTAATGTTTGTTTGTATTGGTCTGGGTGTTTGCTATGTATTACAAGTATGTATTTACAAAAGAAAAGTATTATATGTATATATTTTTGTAATCCCACTGTTGATTCTGATATCCGTAACACAGGTGCTTGAGCTACCTAACTCGGAGTCAGATCAATGTATATGATGTTGTAAAATATTTATTTATAGTGATAGTTAGATTTTAATGCCTATTTAGTTTAACGTACGAGTAATCGATACCTATAAATATATTAGACAGATAAATAGCTTGAAAGCGTTTGACTAACCTAAGGTACATGTGTCGTTTATGATGATGTCTTGCCAGCTGATTTCGGCTACGGCAATCACTTTATGTTATAATCAGTCCGCCTTATTATGAATCGTGATCTAAAGTTATTACAGTAGTACTTTAGTGCTAAAGCTCTTAGAATAGAATAGAATAGAATAGTTCTCGCAACATCTCATACGTTGACCTGATTCCGTACTAAGTAGCTTAAGCACTTGTGTTACAGATATCAGACAACAGAGGAACACAAATATATACTTAAATACATATATTACACCCAGACACCGAACAAACACAAGTGTTCATCGCACGAATGTTTGTCCAGGGTGGGGATCGAACCCACGACCTTTGGCGTAAGAGACAGGGTCACTACCAATTGCGCCATCCGGTCAGTCCTATCCGGTAGCTCATATCATCCCGTTCCAACACCAAGTATTAAAAGGAGCTAGCACGAGTTCTGTTCCGGGACTATCCTTAGTTTACAACTTTTGTAATAATTGGGAGTAGGTTTATATTGAGGACTAAGTTAATTCTACCGGAGTGCTTTCCAGTGACTAATGTAGTCAATATACACAAAATAAGCGAAAAAATATCTGCTGTTCCATACAAAGTAGAATATCCACTCCGCAATAATGTATGGAATAGCTGTTTTTTTTTCGCCTAATTTGTTGATTTAAAAATATGCTAGAAGAACTTTATTTACGATACCTATTACGAGATTTTCGGAATGTAAACGTCAAAAAGTAACGGTGTATTAAACGTGAAACGTGGGCCATAGATTATAAGCTTATAAGCTTCCACTTACCAAGTAACAGTCTATGGGCTTCTCCCGCGGCCGATGGTACGCCTTCTGCAGCTCTGTCTGCTTGAGCGCATGCGCAATGTGCAGTGCGCTCGCGTCGAAGCGCCCGTACTGGTAGTCCGGGGTGTCACGCGAGAGCTCCCGCGCGGGCGACGCGTGCACGCTGCCGCCGTTTGTAGCGCGTGTTGGGGATACTGTGGGAGAAGAAACATTATTAAATCAATATAAAGATACTAGCAAGACAATGACGCTAGTAAACTATTTATATTAATAATAATCAATACACTTAACCTGCCTGCCTGGCCGTGTGGTCCCCGGCAGAGTAGAATAGGCCACTCTCACTCTTACCGAGGTGTCGTAAAAGGCGACTAAGGTAATGCTGCTGGCATGATCATCAGCACCCAGAGAAGGAAAACTCTGCATTTATATCAAAACCCTCGCCAACCCGTCTGCCAAGCGTGGGGAGTATGCCAATTACCCCTCACGTGACTGAGGGAGGCCCGTGCCCCAGCAGTGGGGACTTAAATGGGTTGATGATGATGATGATGATGATGACACTTAACCTACCATAGTATACATACATGATGATACATAAAGCTGCTATTTTAAATACTTGTAAGATTGTAAGGAACTTCCTCCAAATAGATGATGATACCCCATCAAATTCACGAGGTGTTAACCAGGCAAACATATTCCCTCATTCACAGCCTTACGTCCCACAAACACGCTCAATCACACAGCTACACAGATCATCACAATCAGATTCGTAGTGTAGGAATTGTACTTGGCCTAGGGCCGTACATTTCTGAAAAGCCAGCAACTAGCTGTGATACTCAGCGTCATCATCATCATCATCATCATCATCATCATCAGCCCATTCAAGTCCCCACTGCTGGGGCACGGGCCTCCCTCAATCACATGAGGGGTATTTGCCATACTCACCACGCTTGGCAGACGGGTTGGCGAGGTTTTTGATATAAATGCAGAGTTTTTCTTCTCTGGGTGCTGATGATCATGCCAGCAGCTTTACCTTAGTCGCCTTTTACGACACCTCGGTAAGAGTGAGGGTGGCCTATTCTACTCTGCCGGGGACCACACGGCCTTGTCTCACGTGATACTCAGCGTATAAAGAACATAATAATAGAAACTAGTAATAATAATAATAAAACGCGGCCGCTTACAATGAGCCGCTCAAGAAGGCTCAAAGTCACCTAGAGAGCAATGGAAAGGGCTATGCTCGGAGTCTTCTTGCGTGATCGTACCAGGAATGATTAGATCCGCAGAGGTACCGAGGTCAAAGACATAGCTCAAAGAATTGCATGCTTCAAGTGGCAATGGGCAGGGCACATTGCGAGGAGATCAGACGGCCGGTGGGGCAGAAAGGTCCGCGAGTGGAGGCCGCGAATGGCCGTACGCCGTGGCAGGCCCCTCACAAAGTGGACCAACGATCTGGTGAAGGTCGCAGGAATCCCTTCGATGCGGGCGGCACGGGACCGATCTGTGTGGAGATCATTGGGGGAGACCTATGTCCAGCAGTGGACGTTTATTGGTTGAAATGATGAATAATAATAATAAATTCATCAAATATCTCATACATTGACCCGATTCCGTACTAAGTAGTTAAGCACTTGTGTCACGGATATCAGACAACAGAGTAATTACAAATATATACTGAAATATATATCTTACACCCAGACACTGAACAAACACAAGTGCTGAACACGCGAATGTTTGTCCAGGGTGGGGATCGAGCCCATGACCTTTGGCGTATGAGGCAGGGTCACTACCAAATGCCCCGTCCGGTCAGTCTATCAAGTCACTATTAATATACTATACCAATTGTTTATTTGTTAAACATGGGTAAGTAGACATAAAAAGCTACATAATACAAATAAATTTTCCAAAAATAATGATCCATAACAGTGGGTCCCACACTAAAACACATCCTGTATCACCCGGAATACGATACAAATACCAGGAGAGCGTCGTTTACATTGCTTTACTAAAATTTATCTATTTAAATAACTATACTTATTACAAAATATTTATATTATTATGTGCTGTCCTGTCAGGAGTGTAATCAAGGTTGTGAGATTACGTTTGTGTTTGTGTGTGTTCCCAAGCTACCAAGTTTTGAACATTGCTTCGCCATATTTGGCCATGTAGAGCATGCAAAATTGGGTGAAACTATCAGGACATGATATACAAACTTTTGATTTCCTATTAAGATAGAATCAAGTCATCATATATACACTATTAAGTCATTGTCAATATTATGACACTATCACAACAATATTAATAATAATATCCTTCAACGGATTACGGCTACGGCAGCCAATCTCAACGATCAGCCACTATATGCAGGATATATTATAGTGTATTATAGGGCATACTTTGACACGGCTGTAGAGGGATCGGATGCAGTACCAACAGCTTAACTTGCTTTCAAACATAATTATAGACAATATTAATTAAGTCTGTAAAATCATACAACAGGCAATACAGTAGCCGGATTCTTACTATATTTTTAAAAACTATTATAAAATCATCTTTTAAACACTTTTCACAGTAGATTGTTCCTACCCTCACCTTCACTATCATAACCCCATCTTCGCTCGACATTACTTGTATGTCGTAACATAAAGAAGATATGACGGCTTGCGTTATCTTGCATGAATCGAATGATAATACTCTCAATTAAAGTACATTTATATGACCAAGTATCTGCTACATACCTAGTCTGTGGTATGACCATACTCGCAGTCCTTGAATGGAAGGTGCGAACATAAAATATGTAACGTAATACTTTTAAGTACCTACCTACATGGTTAGATGCTTAGATATGCTTAGATGTTAGATATTAAATTAGTATCTTCAGTTGAACAGAAGATTAATTTTTGAATACGCCATTTGCACTGAGAAAAACAAGTCAGGTTTGATATGAAAAAGCATAAGTATTTCATTGAAATATCTTTTTGTATTTTCTCAATAAAATTTGTAAAAAATGTCTTATGAATTGCATAATGCGCTAATCGGAATTTTTTCTCATAGGGATTGACACAAACAATCGCAATAAATCAGTAATCAGTATGGCAACCATCTTACCATCGAATCACGATTATTGTCTCGTGCAAAATATGTCCGCCTAGATTGCATTAGGGACCAAGAACTAGTAATTGCTTTTGTTGACGAAGGTGGTTCTGACAAGTCAAGCGAGTGTATTTTATTTTATTTTATTTAAGACAACAAATAATTACACACATGTAACACTATAAGTTATGTATACTAGGTGTAGTTATTTTCAGATGAATAACATGCATATTTTTTAATTATTTGTGATTTATTGCGTGTGTACCACTAAGAACATTTACACATTGTATTCCATATCCAGATAGTTCAAATTCAAAGATAAAATGTCGATTAAAATTAAAAATTAAACAAATAAAAAGTCGATTAGATTTCTAAGGAAAATATTCTCGATTCTTAAAAATATCGCTTAGGTTTAAAAGGAGCGTCTCACTTTTAATGTCAAAATAGAACTGTCCTATTCACCTTCAGATACTGAATGGACTATAGGAAGCCTTTTTTAGAGGAAACATTTTTGTATATACATATATCTGTCTTTGTCTCTTGCTCTCTGGCCGTTTGCTGTCAATGGCTTAGCGGTGGTTATTATTTTGTTAATTTCTTAATACATGTTATTTTAGTAATTTTTTTGTTCATTCAGTCCATTCCCGTAGCTCATATTTAGGTTCATATCCGGCTCGAAGGACCAAAATGTGAGTTACGGGAATAGGACTGAATGAAAAAAGATTGATTAAAAAACATATATTGACAAATAACCACCGCTAAGCCATTGACAGCAAACAGACAGAGAGCAAAAGACAAGGACATGATATATACAAAAATGTTTCTTCTAAAAAGGCTTCCTAGCCAGCCTGTAGTCGACAAATGGCGAAAGTGTAAAAAAGATAAAAAGAGGTTTGACCAAATTGGAAGCCAAAATTATAAACTCACTCATTTTACAATATAATATTTCAAGCTCATTATACGACAATCTTTACATTATTTTCTACTTTGACAACCAATAAAATGTTAGTTTCCTCCTCTAAACACATAATATCAAGTAAATGATTACATTAATACGCCCTCAGCAGTATTATGTCTAATGCGGTATTCTGCATCGTTTGCCATTAATTATGGCTAAATTAACATATTATAATCTCAAGGTAAGCTACTAAGCCTGCATCGGAATTGCCTTAGGGCATAGCCACATACTGATTATGACAGGCACGGGATTTAGAGGAAAGATCAAGAAGAAATCTGAGCTTCTAATAATAGGTACCTACAGACAGCCCTTGGGTAGTTCTCAATTGGGTAATCTGTAAAATTTTCTCGACTGATTATGAATCAAAAGTAAGGTACACAATTATAAGTAACATCAAGAAGTAAAACCGGCCAAGTGCGAGTCGGACTCGCCCATTAAGGGTTCTGTAGCAACAAATAAGATATATAGAAAGTAAATAGCGCTACTTACTAGATCTAGCTCAAACCAATTTTCGTTGTTAGTTTTCATGGTAAAAATCGAAATGCGGTTAACAAAATACATATATTTGCCAAGTTTCAATAGTATAGTTGTGGTATAGTTTTTATAGTTTCGGAAAAAGAGGCTGTGACATCCTACGGACGGACAGACGGACGTACAGACGGACAGACAGACAGACATGACGAATCTTTAAGGGTTCCGTTTTTTGCCATTTGGCTACGGAACCCTTAAAAACAGTTTCTAATGTACATTGGTACATTAGAAACTGTTTATTAACTAAATATATTTTTAACACAGGATTATAAACGAAAGTATGCCGATTTAGCTATTTTATAACTTGAAGGCATTTGAATAAGTTATGTGATGTTCTGACGAAAATTTGAGGAGTTTAAATTATATTATTGATTTTCCAAACAACAAGGAAGATATTTATGAATTTGGTAATCCCAAACGACGACAACGCATAACCTCATATAATATGCAGGGATCAAGGGTTCCGTAATTTTTATCCACTTACAAATTTAAATCAGTACGGACAACAGTATATCCGCTTACTAACTACAAATTTTATTATCAGTTGAAGAAATTTGCCATAATTATTATGTCAAATTCTTGTTCAATATGGAAGGAAAGGGGATGTACAGACTGACCAAGATCAGAAGGCACTTCAGTGACATTGATAGGGGGCGTTGAAAAACATTTTTTCTATGAGTTAATGTCAAAACAGCATTAATTCCGACTTTTGCCACGTGCCAAATAACCGTGATCGGACTGTACTAACTAAACATAGAAATCTATTTTTACAATAATCTCAACTATCGATCAAGTACTTAACTTGTGTTTGCACACACACTCGTGCACTAAGTATACAAAGAGTGTGTGCACTCTTCATCATCATCATCGTCAGCCCATTTAAGTCCCCACTGCTGGGGCATGGGCCTCCCTCAATCACATGAGGGGTAGTTGCCATACTCACCACGCTTGGCAGACGGGTTGGCGAAGGTGCACTCTATTCACTTATTTTCCGATGGGACACTTATGTGACATTGTAGCTACTTATAGCAGGAACAGACAGGGGCGCCTTTACGTATAGTGCAGGGGGTGCGGTCCACCCGGGCGCCGGGTGTTAGGGGGCGCCGAGAGCCGCTCGCGACAAGAGTCTCCACTCTATAATCCAATTTATCCATGACTTTCGGCTTGACACCCTCAATGAACTACCCTGTATCAACGTGCTGGGTGCATACTGCGCAGCTTACTGCGTGTTTTAAGGTGAGGGGAGGGCACACTAGTGACGCCAATCGATTTTAATTCTTAGCAACTAAACCGGATCTATTTTAAACAATTTCGGGGTTACAATCTCTCGGCAAACACCTATAATATTTATTTAATACTAATAGTTAACTGTTTGGTCTGCTTTTGCACTCGAATTTTGGATTACGGCCAAAAGTGGCCGCTTTTGGCGTGAATAAATTTATCGCGTACAAAAACGGACCCAACATGTAACCCCAAAATTGTTCAAAATAGATCCGGTTTAGTAGCTAAAAATTAAAATCGATTGGCGTCGCGAGTGTGCCCTTATTTATTATTTGTTAGAAATGGGGTGATCCCTGCGTCTCATAGCCACTGCGACCAGTAGATGATCTATTGTGGCAGCCCCATAACCTATTACAGCACCTCATGTAGCTCCAGTTCCAGGATAAGCCCGAGAATGGAGCTGATGGGGGAGCTTTGTTGAGTGAGTGTGCCCTACCCTACCCATCACCTTAAGCACCAAACTATTCCATTTTGTTCGCGCAATTTTGATACAAAATGGAACCAAATATTAATTGCATCCGGGCGCTACATAGAGCCGCCTCTGGCAACAGAGTCAACCAAGCACGGACCCCCAAAAGCAACAATAACAAACATTGAATTAGCATAACCGCTCAATTTAACAACACATTTGACTTAATACTCACCGATTCAAACGGCCCTAATCTAATAATACGAACATACCATTCAACAAGAACCGTTTATTGAAAACTAAACCTAAATTATTGACAGTTATGGTCGGTTTCCGGTGGTATGGTGCAGAATGGTGTCAGTGACCAGCGACCATAAGTAACACACTATTTCACTAGGTAAACTAACCATTCGGTTTGGGAGGTGATCTGTTGAAAACTGTTTGGTTGCTAAATAAGTGTTTTTACACTGTCTATTAGTCGTTGTAATGTGGAAATCCCCATTTTTAAGGTTCCGTAGCCAAATGGCAAAAATCAGAAACCCTATCATAGATTCATCATGTCTGTTCCCCTGTCCGTCCATCCGTATGTCACAGCCACTTTTTTCCGAAACTATAAGAACTATACTATTGAAACTTGGTGAATAGATGTATTTTGTTAACCGCATTACGATTTTCACACAAAAATACGAAAAAAAAACATTTTTTTTAGGGACCCCCCAAAAAAAATTGTGTCTGGTATATACGGATAGGTCCCAAAGTGGTAAAATGTTCCGTTTTTCTGTGAAGCCATGATATTACTCCGGTCGACCAATTAATGTCGAAGCGTGGCTCTCTCAAAGTAAACTTCACATAAATTCACATAAATATTTACTAACAATATTTAATTCAGTCCCTCGAATCGCTTCTCAGAAATTCCGAAATTGTACATACACAACATTTCTGTAATGCCTTGTACAGTCAACAGCAGAAGTAGCGGCACATATTTTATAGTTTGTAATTCTTATTCAAAAGAGCAAAAGAGTCATTAGCTGCAAAAAGTGTGCATCAACTTTCGTTGTTGACTGTACTTAAGTTGTGTATTTTGTGCAATAAAATAATATCTATATATCTCACTGGCATCGTGCCCAGGAAACTAGACATCACATAATGAATTCTGCCAATGTCGAATAATTAACGTGTGAGTCAAGTTTTTACTGGAATATGTTTTAGCTAATAATACTCAAGATTAAAAACCTCATAAAACCGTTGACAGTTGAGATTTTAACCAGTTTATTTTAATAATCTAACGAAAAAAAAAATTATGCGTGAAATTGTGAACTGTACGAGTAGTTTAAGAGCACAATTTATTGGCAGATTACAATCTGGCCTATCATATATTTCCTCATTTAGTAAGTTTTGCTCAATCGTCCTTTCAAATAAATGGAGTAGGAGGTTGGTACATTATGCAGAATTAATATTCCAATGGAGTAGGTATCAGCATGTATGAGTGTTTTCAATTGGTGCAACGCAATCACCTTATTTGGACATGTGAACTGGTAAGTGGTGTTACTTAACCTACTCTGATAGAGTAAGATTTTACTGTAGGTACAGTATATAAATAACATTTAAGAGCCATTTTACAGTTCTAAGGGGATACCAACAGATTTTTAGTGATTGTAATGAAATTTGAATGGACAACATTTCATATTTTTAACATGTCCATATTGTTTTTTTATATGAAAATAGACATAAAATGAACAGACCCTTATTTTTCCTTTGCCATTTTCATACATATAATAATTATTGAAATTCTTTATATTCTAAAAAGACGTAAGCGCCCAATGACGTCATCGGACGGCTGAATACAGCGATATTCCTTTGCATATCATTGTTTTAATAAAAAAGGTACTACTGTCAAAGGTAAATAATACTAGTGTCAACATTGTCAACGTCACTCATTCATTCAACGTTGACAAGTTTTTGACAGTTGCATGTCATAAGTTTGACATTTCGTAAATTTAAACCTATAATGTGCTAAGCAAAGAAATATTTTACATTCTGTCGTCCGATGACGTCATCTTACGTTTTTTATTTTTTAATTTTTTTCTCAGAAAATAAGCAATATAAAAAAATATATATATATATATTCGAGCAGCGGAAAAGTAAATAGAGAATTGGTATTTTTTTGTTTTACAGCTTAGCAATTTTGAAATGTTGTTCATTGGTGAGAGAACCAAGCTTCGGTATGAATGGGCCGGCTCGACCGGAGTGATACCACGGACTCACAGAGAACCGGCGTGAAGCAGCGCTGTGTTGTGTTTCGCTGCGTGATTGAGGGTACCGGAGGCCCAATAAGGGGGAAAGGGGGTTTAAAAGTTAGCAGAACACTTGTGACTCCACGTCGTGTCGCGGGTGTCCATAGGCGGCTGCAATCGCTTACCATCAGGGGCATCAGGTGATCATTCTACTCTTCTGCCACCTATCACATTAAAAAAATTAAGACAGTAAACGAAACATTTATCAAGACATTTAAATTAAAAAAGAATTTGTGAATTTTTAAGCAGAATTTGCACACGCCATTCATGTCACAATCATCTCTAGCAAGATTAAAAAAAATTGTCACTTAAAATTACTGAACCATAAAGTACGTAATCCACTTGGTTAAAAACTATATTCATACGCTGTAGTACAGTTTCCTCGATACAGAACAGCAGTATAGAAATCGAATGCCAGTCCACTCCCTAATTTTTATGTGATAAGGGGCCTGATCACTGGCAACACACACGCATTCAAGACTTTTGTCGTGAGACACTGCGGTAGGTGGGTCGAAAAATGTGCAATGCAAATAAATAAATAATAAACAAAACACATACAAAAAAAACCGGCCAAGTGCGAGTCGGACTCGCGCACCGAGGGTTCCGTACAAATGACCCGCCCCGCGCCCCGCGTGCCTCCCGTGCCACCAGCGTCCCATCAAACTTCGCCAGTAAAAACAATACAAGCAAGTATCCCAACAATAAGAAATATAATAATGTCATTGAATTTAATTATAAGTATAACACTTTAAGCAGTTAGGACGCATTTAGATTATACAGCTACATTCACCATAACATCGGGATTGAATGATGATGAGTGAGGTCGTCTTTGCCGTTTGAAAAATGTTGCCCTCCCCATACATAGTATAATAACTCGCGGTCATTGCTGTAACTACAATTATGCTTACAATCACAAATTTTTTGGTGGTATAACTACTTAAAATTTAAGCTTTTCGGAATTTTTCTGTTATCTGTGCTGTAAGCTATTGCTTCTTAACAAATTTCGAGATTCTATGTCAACGGGAAGTGGTCTTTAGGTTTTAATTCCCTTGCGTGTAGTTGGGAGTTTCAAAATATGCGGTATCAATGGTTGTACTTTTGCGTTTTGCGTTTTTGCGTAGACTTAGATTTTTTTTTTTCACGGGTTAAAGGCAATTAGATCTAAGTATTTGATATGAATTTCAACTTGATAGCTCTACGCGTTCATGAGGAAAAAAGGAATAAGTTTATATTTATTAAAAAATATATATTTTGTAATGTAACTAAAAATTTAAGGTTTTCGGAATTTTTCCTTTATGTGTGCTATAAAACGTTGCTTCATACCAAATTTCAAGATTCTAGGTCGACTGGAAGTACCCTTTAGGTTTTGATTCCCTTGCGAGTTTCAAAATATGCAGCTTAAATTGCTGTTTCTTTTGATTGCGTTGACATAGAAGTTTGATTTTGTTACAGCTTAAAGGTATTATAGACTTGAGTATTTGGTATGAATTTCAATTTAATACCTCTACGCGTTTATGAGGAAATGGGTAGTAAGTTTAAAATTATTAAAAAAATATATATTATGTGATGTAACTAAAAATTTATGGTTTTCGTAATTTTTCCTTTATCTATGCTATAAGACGTTGCTTTGTACCAAATTTCAAGATTCTGAGTTCACGGGAAGCACCCTGTAGGTTTTGATTCCCTTGCAAGTGTCGAAAATTTGCGGCATAAACGGCTGTATCTTTTGATTGCGTTGACTTAGAAGTTTGATTTTTTCACAGCTTCAAGGGACAGTAGACCTGAGTAATTGATATAAATTTCAGCTTCATACCTCTACGCGTTCCTGAGAAAAAGGGTCTTGACAGACGGACGGACAGACGGACAACAAAGTGATCCTTTAAGGGTTCCGTTTTTTCCTTTTGAGGTACGGAACCCTAAAAATGCCAGAGTCTGATTAAAGATTGCAGCTTTGAAAAAAAATACAAAAACATTACGTGTGCCTTTAAAATTTGAGGGTTTCCCTTAATTTTTTCAGGATCCCATCATCAGATCCTGATAGACATCCTTATCATAGTACCATTCTGGAACTATCTACTTTCGAACTAAAAAAAGAATCATCTTAATCGGTTCATAAATGGCCAAGTAATCGGCGAACAAAAAAAATTAAGAGTCGAATTGAGAACCTCCTCTTAAAAAGCAGGTTAAAAAGCAGGTTTTTTCTACAGTATTACACTGGGCGACCCAGTCATGTCAAAGCGTGGCTCACCCACAGTGAACTCAATGTATACTTATAAGGTTTCCAAATCTATTCAAATTGTTATTGATCTTGTTCTAGTGTTCTTGAAATTTTACGATTGGACAATTGGCATGGAGGTGGTCAAATCCACTTTTACTGACAAAGCGTATGTACTTTATTCAGTATTTTGCAATTTCCCCTACCTTATTCAGTATTCGCGCTGCCTTCATCGTGATGACGGGTTGAGGGATCACAATCGTCTGAATTGCAGCCAATTTCTCCTTGTATTGAGTAATTCTGTGTTTGCATTGAGTTTGAAATGGTCTGGTTGCGACTACAGGCTACTAGAACCACAATCATGTCCACTTTTGGGGCTACAAAATTATGAATCGTCTTATGCACATTTCAGGTTATGAGACAGTGTTAATATGTAGCTAGCTCGACATAATACTAACCAACATCTGATACTAAACAATATTTAATTTTGTTCTACGACTGTTCGTTAAAAAAATGTTTGACTCCCCACACAAAATTACCAAGTCACGTGACCAACTTTGTATGAAAAGTAAAAAGAATTATGCGTATTTCGAAACGTCATAGAACAAAATATGTTGTTCAGAATGTTTGGTAGAAAATAAATAATAATATAAAATATTTCAAAATATCACATATATTGATCTGACTCCGAGATAGGTAGCTCAAGCACCTGTCACCTGTGTTATATCAGAACCAACAGCGGAATTAAAAATATATTCAATACTTTTCTTTTATAAAAATATACTTACCTATACTATTTATGTGTGTGGTTCCCGGCAGGGTAGAATAGGCCACCCTCACTCTTACCGAGGTGTCGTAAAAGGCGACTTAGGTAAAGCTGCTGGCATGACCATCAGCACCCAGAGAAGGAAAACTCTGCATTTATATTAAAACCCTCGCCAACCCGTCTTCCAAGCGTGGTGAGTATGGCAATTACCCCTCATGTGTTTGAGGGAGGCCCGTGCCCCAGCAGTGGGGACTTAAATGGGCTGACGATGATGATACTATTTATAAAGAGGTAACTCATACAGACAGCGGCATCGTTTAGGTGATCCGAGAACTTGCTTGCGCGATGTAATTGGCACCTAGAGCCATCTATTGGCATAAAGTGGAACTTATATCTGGATACAGAGTGAGGACGGGCCACTATATAGCATTCGCTGTGGTCTGTTGTCATTTTTATGCACATGCGAACAAAACTCCTTGATTTGCGCTTCGAAACTCTACGTTATCGTTTACGATGCCTAACTTTTTTTTTTCATTGTGAAGTCATTCTTATGTATGCTTCATCTACCTAGTAAGAATATATCAGATTTTATTAAGAACCTATCTTTTTCTTTCTGTTAGGAGTCCTCAAATGTATTCTAGTTTGTTTGAAGTTTTACTATGTAGTTTTAGATAATATTTATGACCTGACAAATAGTCTACAATTTTGATTATTTCATTGTCAAATTCATTAGGATATATTTATTTTCTTCTTTTTAAATGCCCAATCGTAAAACAAGCAATAAATATCTAACGACTAAACGGTTTTTACACCCAAATATATATTTTTTTATTATTCTTGATGTCATTCAACCTATTTCATTTTTATTAACACAAGCTGATGATTCTATTCATTCATTATATACAAACTGACATAAGGTTAATTTGCAAAGATCTTCCCGAAGATGGTTTGTTTTTTTAAAGTAGGTATTTAACTTCCTGAGTGGCAATATTCTTCTATTCAATATCGAGAGGTCTACTCGTTATATGAGTTGCAACAACAAAGGAGTCACAAGTGTCCCGTGGGCATTTTGAACACTCTCGTCTGCCACGAGTCTTTGCGTTTAGTATAACATTCATCATCATCATTGCCTCATCTTAAGTCAGCTGCATCTAATATCGTTACATAAACCGTATCATAAAGAACGCCATGATCTAACGCCATGCCAAGCTTTAGGTCAGTGGGCTGCAGCCGGTGGAATGTGGCCGGCAGTTTTGCAACAAGTTCCCCCCTCTCGCTCCAGCGTGACCTCTCGCTCGACCCACCGATGTTGCCCGAGAGAATTGAAACGAGTGTTAGAGTTGGAATCGATGATTCAATCGATATTGTTTGACCCGCATGTTTACAATTTTTTAAACACTTGGAATCGATTTCGACAGTTACTTGAACACTCGAACCAAACTAAAACCGACCAGTTACACGATAATTCGGTTTACTGTCGGTAGCGTGCTGAAGGTCGCACTTTGTTATTATAACGGCTGTTCTAGAGGTACCGAGATCGATTCCTGGGTTGGACCATTTGAAATGAAATGTCATTATTTATTCGGCAAACTTTTGTTGCCTCTACTATAATCCTGAATAGGTACAGTTAGTATCAAAATTATCTAAGCGTTGAATTCTACCCAAAATATCTAAGTATTTGACAAAAACACTTTTGGAACAATACCTTCATTTGTTCTCGGACAACAAATGATAATGCTCCTTGGCGTGTTAGTACTTGCTTTTTTGTCAAATGCTCAGATATTTTTGGATGCCAAGATCATTTTGACGCTGTAGGTACCTACTTACTCAAATAATAATTTCGTGTTTCACTACGACTGACCTGGTATACCTACGGATATATGCAAGAAAATACAGTCAAAGAAATAAGTTTTGACCGGCATTTCGTTTGACGTTTCTCAATTTTTGCTGACCGGTGACTTACTAAAAACTTCGATTAAAGTGAATAATCGATATGTACAAACAAACGTGAATCGAATACTTTAAAAATGGAAAAGAAGTTTTAGTACTTTTTTTGGAGACATGTGAATAAAAAAATGCCAAGAAAGAGGATACCTAGTGGTTCTCGATCCGCGGTCACACAGTTTATTTCTTTTTCTCCGAAATCAGCGCTTAAATTGTGTGACATACATTGTTTTTCTTTTTACCAAGTTATCAATGCATTTATATTTTTAAACAAGGGGTAATACGTTTTATTTTAATCAGAATGTGGCTTTTCATTTATGGAATATTCACCTACACGATTAACTTGTATTCGGTCGATTATTTGGGAAACATCCCTAGAGCTTAAAAAGAAAATGCGTTGACCGATACAAATTGTACCAACGTTCAATTCTCTAGAAAAGTAAGTTTTTAATAAGTTTAACAAAGAAAGTAAATCGTGAAATTATCTTTTTTGCCTTCATTGTAATAAATAAGTGGAAACATAATTTAAAAAAGTTAAGAAATTGTGCTTTTTTAACATAGGAAGATTGATAAATTCAATGACCGTTGTTACAAGGTTAAATTGTCGAATTTTGTTGGCTCTTCTCTTGCTTACTATCATACTATCAGGCTGAGGGAAGCCAATTTACTGTGATACTATAAAAAAAAAAGAAAAAAAGGTGTCAAGGTGACCTATTATTTTGGCCCATTATAGGTCTCGGTCTCTAATCTAATCTAAATCTCGTAAAACAAGACAAGTCGGGGTATTACAGTATTGAGTGTATTTTCTTAAATATTTTTGCCACCATAACTATAATAATTTCCACGAGCATTTTCCTCCTCTGGCATTCGTATATCACGAATCGCGATCAGCTAAACACGGCTAGCGAACGAGGAATGCCGTCTCACTTCCGAAGAAGGCACCAGTTATACACGCCCAGTGATTATCTAGCCGCAAAACTTATTGCAAATAAGTACTTAAGGTGACGGGTAGGGCACACTAGCGACGCCAATCGATTTTAATTTTTAGCTACTAAACCGGATGTATTTATATTATTTATTAAATAGCCATGCACAAATGATGGGTCTGTTTTTGTCCGTGAAAAATTGATTCACGCCAAAAGTGGCCGCTTTTGGCGTGAATCAATTTTTCGCATACGCGTTGGACTTACACTTTTTAGTTCGTGGTTTTTGAAGGCGGTTCTTTTTCACATATTTTTTTATTATGCTAGAGGCGGAGAAACGAGCAAGCGAGTCACCCGATGGAAAGTAATCAATGTCACCCATGAACAGCTGCGAAATCAGAGAGATCGCTAATGTGTTGCCGGCCTTTTTAAGAAAGAGTACGCTCATCTCTTGAAGGTCCCTAAGTCGTAGCCGTCGGGAAATATTCCTGCAGCCAAACCATTCCACAGAACTGAGGTACGTGGAAGAAAGTTCCGCGAGAACGCACGCACAGTATTGGACCGCCATCCATCGAGATGATGGGGTTGGAATGACAATCGCTTGCGAGTGGTTCGATGTAAGAATTCAGCTACCGGCAGTAGATTAAACAGTTCCTCAGAGCATTCCCATTATAGATGCGGTATAGAATGCTGAGGGAAGCTATATCCCGCCGCAGTGCTAGAGGATCAAGTCGACTAGAGAGAGTCAAGTCACCAAAAATTCTACCCTAACCTACCAACTTCTTCCGTTTGACCGCGTACAACACGCGGTCAAACGGAAGAAGTTGGTACTGAGGTGCACCAGACCAGAGATGGGAGCAGTACTCCATATGGGATCGAACTTGTGCCTTATAGAGTTGTAACTAATGTAATCCTGGTCGTCAAGTATCACGGTGAGCCGATGATATTACTAAAATTGGAGGGTCTACACATGGACTGGAGCAACTCAGCTTCGGTTAGGTAGGGGCAAAAGATAAAATTTAAATATTTTATTCAATTTAGGTCCATACAGAACGATGTTTACCACAGATTCTGAATGTAGTTTTCTGCCGAGAAGACACCAGCAAGAAACTCAAAAACTTCACCAGTAATAAGAAAAAAGTACAATTTTTGTGTTACTAATATGTCCCTACATTATTGTCATTGAAAATCGTCTTATATAAAAATTAATTAAACACTTTTTTATATACGATTTTAATGTATGTGTGGACAAGACAATGATATTCTGAGGTAACTTATCAAATTTTTATGCTCAATTCTTTAAACAAACTGCCGACCTTATGGAGCCTGATTTGAAACGGCAAACCTGTGCTTATTTCTGAACTCAGCAGTGCGAACTTCCAGGCTGATGATGCCAATAAAATATCGCTTCAATCCTTATTTGGGGTTTTGATAGATACTCATACAATTTTACGTGATTTTCTCCGCGATCTTATCGATAAAATCTTGGCGTGTCACCCCGTGCCTTCTTCGGAAGTGTGACGACATTCCAGCTCGTTATTAATGTCGTCGATCGTAGCGTGATAGATGGCCCCGGGGCTAGGGTTGCTAGGTATTTAGACAAAGTGACCGGACGAACCTTTAGCACAGTGGTTTGTAAGCCGGTTGGGGACGCAAGATTCGTATACCGCACCAACGCAAATGTTTGTAGATGAAATAGATATTGTGTTGGGTATGGGTGTTTGTAGTATCTTCGTTGTTCTTGATTTATATAGTATAATGGAAAAACTTAGTTTGGGACCAGGGAAATTAATGTAATGTTGTCATTTTATTTATTTATTAAAGCCGGATATATACTTACCCGAAATGTATTTTATATTTTGAGAACTGCTGAAAATGTGAATGACATTACAAAGTTTATTTCAAAGGTAAATCTGTAAATAATTAAGTGTGTTATTTACTTAAGAATTGATTCCAAAAGATTGCTATGATATCAACTATTGTATAGCATAATCTTTGAGCATCTTCATAAGTTGAAAATCATTGAAGTACTTTTGGGCCAAACAGAATGGATAATAATGTAATCAGGTCATCGTATGATGTAGTAAGATGTTGTATGAATTTATTTATTATTTAATTACCCAATTTTTCGGCTTTGTCGATACATCTGTCTGACTATTCCCACCTGGCAACCCTAACTGGGACTATACGGCGAGAGACTAACGGGGCTTTGACAAATCGTAATAGCGGGGGACGTGAGCTCTTGGAGTATACTTGTAATTCCCTTTTTTCCGTCCGAAGCAATATTAAGTTATAGTGCAAGGAATATTTCTGGTCATGTGTTTAGCGGTCTTGGGACTATGATCAGCGTGAGAACCTAAGAGGGCTTTGACGGATATATATAGTCGGGGACGCGAGCTTTTAGTGTGAATTTAACTTTGAAATCTTGAGAATATTTTAATTTAGTGGCGGTAATATTCTTTGTTTTTATAAACTTTTTTTTGGTCTCCCTGGGAAAATGCTTTACGCATACCCGTCCACCAGGGGGTGGACGGGTTATGTTGGAATCACCTCTGGCGAGGGCTTCTCCTAACAAGAAGCCGGCCAGAGGCATACCTAAGACAACTGCGAACGGGGCTGAGAGCAAGTCGTAATCAGCTGAACATACTGCCGATATCGCTAGCGCGGCAGTAGGAAAACCTTAGTTTGGGACCTGGACAATGTATGTAATAGTGTCTCAATTTTATATTACTAGTGGCCCGCCCTCGCTTCGCTTCGGTAATTTAATCTGTAAACCAAAACACTTAGAAATTGTATTTTTCTATACGAACTTGATTTGCAATTAACAAATTCTGGCAGGTAAGTAGGTAGGTATTAAACGGAGACTAAAAATGAAACTAAAAGTACTGAAACGCCTTTCATTTGTTTTGCATATATTTTTATGACTGATGAGCTTTAAATATGACGAATCTTCAATACGATGTTTAAACCCCATTTCACATACAATTTTATGCTAAATAATTTATATCAAAAGATCAATATTTGTACGTGACTCTAGTTTTAAAAATAACGACACTTCTATACGGCGATGGAACCTCCGTCACCCTTTCAGGGTTGAATAAAAAAGTGCTAAAAATGTGCTGTATGAATGTCCTAATTCTAATTTTCATAAACTCGAGCATCAAATATGGCGAATCTTCTATACGACTTTAGGAGTTGAGGAAAAAAATGATAAATATTTTAATTCATATAAAACCCCCTTTATATAAATGTTCATGACTCTAGGTTTAAACCCCGTTTACTCTTTTTAGGGGGTTGACTCATACACTCGGATAAATCGATATCTAAGCAAGTTTTCTGTTTTTGAAAAAGTTACTTAACTGCTCGTTACATAAATATATGTAATAATTTTACGAAAACAAATAGCTTGTTGCTATAACATCATAATAATAACACATTGCCGGTAGCAAAATTTAAATGGCTGATTCTTATATTTTTTTGCGCGATTACGAAATTTCCAAACAGAGCAAAAAGTTTTGGTTATTTAATTGGAAAAAATCAAATGTGTTGTAGCACGCAACGAAATATCATTTGTCTAAGCGATTCAACATGGCATTATTATTAGACACGAGCCAAGGACGCTCATATATATATCATGTATTATACTTCTACTTATTTATTCACCTACACAGTCACTCGCAACCAGGGTCCCACCAGAATATCTGCGTTGCTGCGGTATTGCAGATAAAGCCGTAACAGCAAATGCTCAATAGGGCTAACATGCGCACCACGAGATAATTTTGTCTACACTCGTATTCGCTAGTTGCTTCTCGCTCACCAGACTGAGCGATGAGCGGGATAGAAGGATGCGCTCGCACGGACGAGAGTAGACAACATTTTGGCGCGGAGCACATGTATGAAATTTGACAGCTTAAAACGAGATATTTGTCGTCGTAGACTAGCGAGGACGACAAATATCTCGTTTTAGCAACTAGCGAATACGAGTGTAGACAAAATTATCTCGTGGTGCGCATGTTAGCCCTACAGGTCGGGTCTCGAGTCTCGATTACTCGACAATGAAGTCGAATTCAGAGATTTTATACATTCCTCCATATAAATCTCAAACTCGACTTCAATGTGGAGTGCTCTAGAATAGGCCCTCTGATTACACACAACTAAACCATACTTTCTCGTATCACCTCTCTTCTTTGTATTTATGTTATGTTATTCCTACTGTACTAGTTTTCTGTACTAGTGTTGTGAAAACTTTCATTTGTTTCTTTCATAGATGCGACGAACAAAATACTGACGTGGATTTACAAATAAATAAATATTGCGACTTATTCATTGTGACTCACTAGCCAGAGGCAGAATGTGTCTTCTAGGTAACGCTTATCCTAAACCATGATGTTTTTCGGATTGAAGTGCCTATAGTCTTCTGACTATAGGCACTTAAATCCGAAAAACATCGTGACGCTGATGAAGTCAATCTTTCGTAAATAGGAGTGCAAAGGCTAGGGGAGGTACAAAATTAGTAATAAATAAATTCTTAAGAAAATTATCGTACGACAATACTGAAAATTTACTTGTAGTTTGTAAATAAAAGTTTAGTTTAGTTTTTACTTCAAAATGTAATATTTATTTGCTCATAAGAAATTTAAAATTGTTAATTAATTGTAAGAAATTAGTAAACCTTTTACCTTTATTTGTTTAGCCTGAAACACAGGTTTTAACCTAGTTTAGGCAATGAATAACCCTGATATTGTAATTTATTAAGTTTTAATGTAATGTAATGTGCCCTTATTTACTGAATAAACAATTAAACAATTAATATATCCCTTAGGGTCAACGTGCCCCATAAAAATAGCCGCTGACAGATAAAATAAGAACCCCGGGTTCCAAAGCGGCAGCTTGGAACTCAACCGGAACAAAACGCTAATATGATAAAGAAGAGTGTCGCTTATGAGATGAATCGGGTCGCTGACTCAGCGTAGTAAGGTAGCTTTTCGGCAAATACTCACGTTCGTTGTCATGGCTGTTCCTGGCGAGGCCTCGGATCTGTTCGTTGACGTAGTTGTTGCTCTTGGGCACGTTGAGCGCGCTGCGGATGCCCACCGAGGAGTTGTCCAGGTGGCCCGGCCCGATCTTGGGTACGTGGCTGGAGCAGTACACCTCTTTGTCTTCTGTCCAGTGCTGGTTGTTGTAGTATGTCTGTGGACAAATTTTCTTTAGTTTAAAATTATGGGCCTATATTTTTGGTTTTGTAAAGTTAAAAATCTGTTATAATATCTCTTGCCGTAAGAAATTATCTTTAGATACATATATCTTCCTAATATAACGCCAGTTTGCTTCTAAACATCTTAATCAAACTTAGTTAACTAAGAGAAGATTATCAAGCTTTTGACATTAGGTATTTTTAATGTGATAGGTGGCAGACGAGCAGATGGATCACCTGATGGTATTAGGCGATTGCCGTCGCTCATGGACACCAATAATGGAGTCACTAGCGATGCCAATCTCACCTTCCCCTTCCCCCTGGATAAGTTCTCCGGTTCCCTCATCTTAGAAAAAAATACAATAGCTGCATCCATTTCCATGGATTGTTAGACCCCCCCCCCCCATCTTAGCTCGTAATTCCCAGTTACGTCCAAAGCTGTCGCTTCGGAACCTGGGGTACATTTGAACCATGATCCAGGCTTCGGGAAGTCTGGTAGGTAATTACAATGAAGCGACTGCCGTCTGATCTTCGCAACTTCTAGACAGGGGAACCAGACCAACTGGATTAGATCCAACCAGCAGATCTACAAAACCTTTTGCGATACCTACTATCATTTTCTCGAGTGTAGGCCACGTACAGGAAGTCGCAGCCGTGGCAGGCCCCCCACAAGGTGGACCGACAATCTGGTGAAAATCGCGGGAATCCATTGGATGCGGGCGGCACAGGACCGATCTGTGTAGAGAACATTGGGGGAGGCCTATGTCCAGCAGTGGACGCCTATTGGCTGAAATGATGACTATCATTTTTAGAAACTGTTCATGTTATACAAGTTCCTAGTTCCTAATGTATTGTCCTATAGGACTAACATGTACTTTTGTATGAAAGTCTTTAAATAAAGAGAAAAAAAAGTTCCTAGTTTGAATTTCCGATGCGAGGGTCCGCCCCTCAGCTCCACACACACAGACAGACAGACAGACATCAGCGCGGTCGGAAACTTCTTTTTTTTCACAGTATCATCATCATCAGCCCATTTAAGTCCCCACTGCTGGGGCACGGGCCTCCTCAATACATGAGGGGTAATTGCCACACCCACCACGCTTGGCAGACGGGTGGGCGAGGGTTTTGATATAAATGCAGAGTTTTCCTTCTCTGGGTGCTGATGATCATGCCAGTAGCTTTACCTTAGTCGCCTTTTACGACACCTCGGTAAGAGTGAGGGTGGCCTATTCTACTCTGCCGGGGACCACACGGCAAGTAAGGTAATTTTCACAGTATAATGTAATTCAATTCAAAGCAAGTAAATTCATCATCAACTATCCGGCCTTTTCCTCATACAACCAGCATCTTATTTAATTCTCACTAAACCGGCTAAGTTACTCAAGACATAAAATAAAGCTTGTACAAATTAGAATTGTTTACAACCAAGCAACAATTTTGAGTACTAAATAAGGCAGACAAAGCAGTCTGTGGTGACCTTCGTTTTATTTGGCGACTACAATGCACTTATCGAATCGCTGGTCATTGTAGCCTAGTGACACGAATCAAAACTTTTGTAAGTCGAAATATTTTATTCACTAGTCTGCGTCGGTGGCGCAGTGGTCGTACTTTAAAGCAACGGCTGTGCTTGGGGTCAAAATTTGTGTTTCTGTTAAGGGCGACGGGTAGGGCACACTAGCGACGCCAATCGATTTTAGTTTATAGCTACTAAACCGGATCTATTTTAAACAATATCGGGGTTGCAACCTCTCGGCAAACACATATACTATTTATTAAATAACCATGCAAAAATGTTGGATCCAACGCGTCCGCGAAAAATTGATTTAAGCTAAAAGTGGCCACTTTTAGCGGTAATCGATTTTTCGCGTACAAAAACGGACCCAACATAACCGAGAGGTTGTAACCCCGAAATTGTTTAAAATAGATCCGGTTTAGTAGCTAAAAATTAAAATCGATTGGTGTCGCTAGTGTGTCCTACCTGTCACCTTAAGAAATTCTCAGATGTCGTCTGGAAGTTGGCGGGGGTCGTTGGCGGGGGTGCACCCCGTGCCTCGGAAAGCACGTTAAGCCGTTGGTCCAGCACCAGATCCCTCTACGGTCGTGTCACAGTGGTGTCCCATCGAAATATGAGGGTAAGGGAATAGAGAGTGCACTTGTGTCTGCGCAAACAATTGTGCACTATAATATGTCCTGCGTCGATGGCCGATGTCTGAGATTGGCCGCCATGACCGAAATATCGGTTTGGAGGACATTATGACAAGTCTTAGACAGTCGTTTTCAATAGATAGGTCAATCTAGAAAAATATATTATATGTATATGTTTGTAATCCCACTGTTGATTCTGATATCCGTAATATAGTCCAAAAGTGGTACACTAGGGACTCCCGCGGTCGTACAAGAGATGACGGTCGGAAGTTAGTTTATTACATGCTTTTCAATTCAACATAAGAAGGAGGAGATATATATGTGTGACAAATGTTAATATTTAAAAAAAAATATATACTGACATACATACGAGAGTAGGTATCACGAAATATATTTCTGTATCTTCTATCTTATTTTTTAAATTGTATTTAAGGTGATGCATCGACGAAACTAGCACCACCAATAGATATATATTAATTTTGGTCATAATGGGAAACTTTTTACAAAAGTACAACAAATAAAGTGAATTCATAAAGAAAAGTATTAAGAACTTTTTGAGATGTACTTGTATAATATTATCAGCGTACAAATAACCATAATTGTTATTATTTATTGGGTGAAGTGGCAAACTTTTAGCAATTATAAAAAATATGGTTACTTGTAGGAAGAAGTTACGACAAAATTTTGTCTCATAAAATCATAATACTACTTATCTTTTATAGATTCACCGCTGTATTTTTTTTAATGTCTCATAACCGCCTCAATTAATACATAACTATTGGTGGCGCCAGTTTCTGAAACTAATCGAAGCTAACTAACAGCTTCGTTTGTTTTTTATTTATTATTGTGATTCTAATACCCATAATATAACATTATGTAATGTCTAAGCTATTTACGTACGAGTGAGCTCTAAAAATGTGATTAAATCATTTTGTTTGAGTATCCTTGGGCGACGGTAATCGCTCACCATAAAATAATAAATATAAATAAATATTTCACAACATCACAAACATTGATTTGACTCCGAGATAGGTAGCTCGAGCACCTGTGTTACGGATATCAGAATCAACAGTGGGATTACAAATATATACATATAATACTTTTCTTTTGTAAATACATACTTATAATACATAGGAAACACCCAGACCAATACAAACAGACATGTTCATGCACACAAAATGTTTGTATTGTGCGGGGATCGAACCCGCAACCCTTGGATCACAGGCTGCGTTCACTACCACTGTTCCAAATGGGTCATCAAAAAAAAAAAACATAGTAGTTATTTTTTAATTGTTTCCATCCCGAAAACCTCACAATATGTAGATTATGAATAAAGTCAATTTAGTACCTATGTTATATCAACAATATAAGCGAAATAAAAATCAAACAATTGTGCGCATGAACATGTATGTTTGTATTGGTCTGGGAGTTTTCTATGTATTATAAGTATGTATTTACAAAAAAAAATTGTATATTTGTGATTCCGCTGTTGAATCTGATATCCATAACACACCTGTGTTACGGATAGCAGATTCAAGCACCTGCTTGAGCTACCTATATCGGTATCAGATCAATGTACATATGTGATGTTAAATAAAGCTAGGTGCTTGAATCTGATATCCGTAACACACCTGTGTTACGGATATCAGATTCAAGCACCTGCTTGAGCTACCTATATCGGTATCAGATCAATGTACATATGTGATGTTGTGAAATATTTAAAAAATAGCCGTTCCATGCATTATTGCCGGGCGGGTATTCTATTTTGTATGGAACACCTGATTTTTTTTTTCGCTTATTTTGTTAATCTAAATGCTAAACGGACTTTATTCACGATACCTTTTATGAGGTTTTCGGGATATAAACGATAAAAAATTACAGTGTATATTTATGTAGGTTGAGAAATGGGCTATATTACAAAGTTTGTATTCTGTTTCATGGTGCACCGGCATGTTTCTCATACTATTGCGCACACGCATTCCCACCAATTGTAACGTTTGATTTGACAAGGGCTTTTTCTACTTTCTTTTACGGTTATTTTACTGTCGTATAATTTTACTCTATTCAATGTTGGGAAGAAAAGATAATTCACTTTTTATGTGTCCCATAAATGTAAAATGTTTTAGTCATTTTCTGCGTTTGTATTTTAAATGATTTTTGGGTTCCGTAGGCAACGAGGAAGCCCTGATAGTTTCGCTATGTCCGTTCGTCCATCTGCAGCTTGGCTTAGATACTCTTATAGTCGAACCAAACTAATAAGCCACATTTGACGTGTCTTAATGTTAGCTTCACAGAGAGGTAACCTACTGAAAATTTCGAATAAAGTGAATAATCCATATGCATTTCGAACAAACTTGAATCAAGTACTATAGTAATGGTAAATAAGCTATAAGTACTCTTATTTGAAGAAATGTGAATCAAAATTATTGACAAGAAAGAGGAAAGTTGGTACTGATTCTAGATATCGATCCTCTTTCAGAATATTTCTGTTAGTTCGAAATCAAAGCGCTTATATTGCGTGTCATATTGTCTTTTCTTTTTACAAAGTAATTAATGTATTTATATTTTGAAACAAATAATAAAACGGATTATTTTAGTCAAAATGTGGCTTTTCATTTATGGATAAATATTCCTACACGATTAACATTGGGTTCGTTTGATTATTTGGAGAACATCACCAGAGCTTAAAAAGAAAATGGGTTAACACACACAACATTGTACCAACGTTTTAAATTCTCTAGAAAAGTATTTTTTTAATAAATTTACAAATAGTTTAATAATAATAATAATAGTTTATTTCAGGCAAAAAAAATAATTACAGAGCCCATATGATACATTATGATGTGATACATTGCTTTGCCTTAACATTAGATACATTCAATTCCATAATACAATACATACTAATAGTAATATAATAAATAATAAATAGTAGTAATAATAGTAGTTACATAATTATAGTTTAACAGAGAAAGTAAGTAAATTGTGAAATTATAATTTTTGTCTTTATTGAAGTAAATAAACGCAAACATAATTTTAAAAAGTTAAGAAATTGTTTTTTTTAACATAAAACGATGGAAAAATTCAATGACCGTTGTTACAAGGTTACGTTGTTGAATAATCGAATTTTGTTGAAGTGTCAAATGTGGCCTGTTATTTTGGCCCAACTATAGTACTAGCAAGCAAAATCTTGAATCATGGTCTAAGCGACTATTCTTATTTCTTAGTCTAAGCGCACCCCAGGTTCTAATTAGATAGCTTTGTACGCAACCGGGAACTACACGCTAAGATGAGCAGGAGTACTCCTTAGTACTCATTAGCTGAGAGATTGCGATTTCCTATCAGGGTTCATGTTTAATCTAAATAAATCAATCAACACCATTGTCATCAAGTAGGTACAACATCATTGCATTAAACGTTTGATAAATTGAATTGTTGAGCTGTAAATTGGCATGGACAATATGACAAAAATCATTTTATTAAATGAAAAATACTATTTCTAGATAAGACTCATATAAATTTTTAAGAAAAATAATTTCAGAATTTTTAAACAGACATTTATAGAGAAAAACAATGTAAATAACCTTCTATGACGATATCACTCGGCATGATAAATTAATGACGCTTTTGCTCACGTTGATTAAAAAAAAGAAAAATCTCTAATCATAAAATGACAAGACACAATTATGACAGTGACGGTAAGTAACTTCACCTAAACTTTTTATTGGACATTATAGCAAAGATATCACAATACGTTGAGCCTCAGGACTACAACACTTCTGGCATATTAATTAATAATTATTAGTTTTAATTATAAATATTTTAATAAAAACATACATTTAATGATAACTAAAGAATATGTGTCATCTTTTTTCTCTTTATTCGAAAAGCGTATAAAAATGCTAATATTTTTTTGTCGTATTGTCCAACAAAGTTATGAGTAGTTTTTTTTGGGGAACCTATTTCCCATACTCGTAAAGTCGTATATAGGACAGAGTACGAGTAGGTCAAAGAATAGGTATAGCAATATTGTAATTATTATAAGTATTACGGCGTTATTATTTTTAATGTCACTTTGCTTCGTAGATATAACATGATCCTAGCTACGTATGTAAATACCTGAACAATTAAACCTTTGATCTTGAAGTCAATGCAAAATGCATAAGGGCTATTTATTATAAGCCTTGTTTTCCCACACAGTAATAAGATACTTGTAAAAATAAAATAAAAAATACAGTAGTTCCTATAGTTCGTAAAATACGCCGTTATTTTTCGATCGTTTACATTCCGAAAACATCATAATAGGTATGGAGAATAAAGTCCAATGTTAGATCAACCAAATAAGTGAATAAAATCAGGTGTTCCATACAAAAATAGACAATTTCGGGATTACAACCTCTCGGTAAACACTTATAGTATTTATTAAATAACAATGCACAAATTTTGGGTCCGTTTTGTACGCGAAAAATTGATTCACGCTAAAAGTGGCCGCTTTTGGCGGTAATCAATTTTTCGCGTACGAGTTGGACCCAACATTTGTGCATGGTTATTTATTAAATAGTATAAGTGTTTGCCGAGAGGTTGTAACCCCCAAATTGTTTAAAATAGATCCGATTTAGTAGCTAAAATTAAAATCGATTGGCGTCGCTAGTGTGCCCTACCCGTCACCTTAATATTGATTTAACTACAAAGACTACATACATATTTAATAATAAGTATATCGACCAAATATACACATAAAATATAAAATATGCCATATGTATTTAGAAAATCTTCCACTTTGATAAATTAATTATTTTACATATTTGTGGGATGGGGTTCCAAATAAAGCCAGGGATTTGTATTCAAGTATTCTATATTAACAATTAATCTTCTTAGCTATGAACGTCTTTCATCGTCATCCGCCATTCGTCTTCTATCTCACTCTCGCACGTCATTCTAATTCAAATATCGACCTCTTACACGTTCCTTGCCATGCATCTACCGATCACCAATCCCACATATTTCCTTTATCGACGGGGCAAAGAAAAAAGTAGTCGTCGACACAATTATAATAAAGGTAATCATAAAAAAATTATACATAATGACTTAAACTGAACAATAATAAAGCCATTACTGCATTATACTCTAGTCGTTATTGTAGTGAACCCACAATCGTCGAAATTAAACACCACTTAGCATCGCCCGGGGGCACTCACTTACTTACTTGAGATCCACTGTCAAAAAACACAATACTAAAGCATGTCCATTTTTTATTGACCCCTCTATCTATGACTTTCTATGTTCCTACTAGAAAGAAGTGGTTCAAAATTGTATGGAGGCTCGGCTAGGGTCTTGTACAATTGTCCAAAAAGCCATTACCTACAAAACTTTGTCACTATACAATTTCTTTATAATGGCTTCGTTTTCTGATATAAACTAAAAAATCAATAAAAGTATACCAATACAAAACAGTAAAAACCATCATAACGGGCACGACATTTTATTGGTAGCGTCTGTTAGCTATCAGTTTTGACAATAAAATCATATTGCTTATGACAGAGTGACATTTGACATCGGTTCTCAGTTCATGCCGCTTTCTCTCTGACGCCATATTGTAAATTGTTTTCAGAATGTTCCACGCATTAGATTATTTTTTTATGTTCAATGATATTTTTGTGTTTTCCCCAAAACCTTCCTTCCTTTCTATAATATGGATTCCTGCAAACGATGCGTGAAGAAGCATCTCGCGGGCTAATATGGCAGTCCCAACGGAGGTGATGCCTTGACATTGCTTCCGTTATAATTGCAACGTGAGCTCTTGCTTACCATCAGGCTGAGGAGAGCCAGTATACTGTGTTACTATAAAAAAAGTCCGTCTATTTTCCTTGATTTTTTGAAATGCTGTCCAATTTGCTAGCCAGTTCTGAGACATCTCCGTTGTGAATACTGTTGGGATCACGTTAAGTTGGTTCGTCAACAAACGAGTTAACGAAATAATGTGATTATGATATGGTCGGTTAATCGTGACTTCACGTAATTTGTGATAATTCGATAGTTGGAGGAAGTAAATGTGGAGGGGTGAAAATATCCGCTTTTTAATGTTAGAAAGTGGACACACATATACAGTGGACACAGACCCCATTATTATAAAATGCGATTTAAGAATAGTTCTCTAAATAAACTCGTGCTAACCCTTTTTAACATTGCGTGGTGGAACGAGATGGCATGAACTTAATACGGTAATAACTTTAGATCGCAATTTGTAATAAGGGGGATAGATTTTACAATTAGTTACAATATTAAATAGCATTAGGTACCTACAAATTAAAATAACAACGAACTAGCCATATGAAATCAAATCAAGCTTTTTTACAGTTAACTTTATAGGTGGTTCGCCCTCATTTCGTTTTGGGACATTTGTTCCACTTTATACCAACCAATAGATGGCGCTAGGTATTGATTACATCGCGCAATCGTTTCGTGTTTTCGGATTACCTATAAGCGTGTTAAATTGTCTAAGCTTATAAGCCGTGCCGCTGTCTGTAGGGTTTACCTCATTTCCTCTTTATAAATGGTATAGATTAATAAAAACTGGACCGATTTGCCAAATATTTTTTTGCCTTGTTATAAATACGGTTCAATTAAAACATTCACTTAGAACCATTAGTTTCTAGAATAGCTAATTCAATATAATATACATTAAAAGATTCCGACTGAACCATCAAAACTGTAAGGCACTTAGCAGACATAGATACTATAGATATATATAGGTATAGCTAAAAACTTAAATATTTTGCAATTTGATTCAGTTTTCTTGGTAGACCAACTGCATTTATTAAAAAACTTAGTAGTCCCCAAGATGAGTAAGGGCAGGCCAATTTTTTTCCAATTTATTTAAGTAAGGTCTTCTTTTCATAACTTTAGGTGACGGGTAGGGCACACTAGCGACGCCAATTGATTTTAATTGTTAGCTACCACAACAAATCTATTTTAAATAATTTCGGGGCTCCAGTCTCTTACTCCAGTCACTTATACTATTTATTTAATAACCACGTCCAAATGTGGGGCCTGCTTTAGTACTAAAAAATGATTCACGCCAAAAGTCGCCGCTTTTGGCGGTAATCCAAAATTAGAGTGCAAAAGCAGATCAATTAGCTAACTATAAGTATTAAATAAATAGTATAGGTGTTCACCGAGAGACTGAAGTCCCGAAGTTGTTTAAAATAAATCTGGTTTAGTCGCTAACAATTAAAATCAATAGGCGTCGCTAGTGGAGTATACCACCTTAAGTAGATGTGCAGTGGCCGCCATAACAAAACTGTTTACTGATACACCCTGCATAAAATTAGTTCAACTGAGACCCATTCCAATCAGAGTGTAAACAATCAGGTCTCTATACAGAGTCCCGTTAATGTCCCACAGTGCACATAGCTTCATTATCTGCAGTATGCGATTTAATTATTGACTAAACAAAGTACTGTGAGTCATACATGGTCATACAGATGTGTATCTTATTGTGAATCATTTCTATTTAACTTTTAATATTGTATTTGGAAAAACATATGTTTTTTTTTCTTTTACTTAATACCTACGTCACATGTAATTAATATAATTTATTGGTTTTAATAGGTGAGTTAAGAGCCGTGTGGTCCCCGGCAGAGTAGAATAGGCCACCCTCACTCTTACCGAGGTGTCGTAAAAGGCGACTATGGTAAAGCTGCTAGCATGATCATCAGCACCCAGAGAAGGAAAACTCTGCATTTATATCAAAACCCTCGCCAACCCGTCTGCCAAGCGTGGTGAGTATGGCAATTACCCCTCATGTGATTGAGGGAGGCCCGTGCCCCAGCAGTGGGGACTTAAATATGCTGATGATGATGTCACATGTAATTAATATAATTTATTGGTTTTAATAGGTGAGTAATATAAACGAGGGAAGTTGTCTTTGTAAGGACACGATGAAGTCAGTCATATTAGTAAATTAAAAACTTTGCTGCACTTTCATTCCTATACCCCTTTTAGCTATTTCAAACAAGCTAACAGCTCTAGCTAAGCTGCAACTAAATATTCAGTTGAATATTGCGACTTTCCCTGTGACATGTTGGCGAAATATTTGCACGGTGTAACTGATAACCAGCGACATCTTTTGGTATGATTTGGAACTACCACAGATAAGAACCGGCTCGCTGAAACCACCCGAAGCGAAATGAAGCGAAGTGAGGGCAAGCCACTAGTCTTATCTTAAAAAATACTTAATCAAACAGGTCACAATGTTACTGACACTTATTTTAGATTAGAAAAGTAATTTGAAGGACACCAGCATTCTAAAAAAGGACAGTCTTTTTTAAAATCGTTAGCTTTTATTGCTCAACTTTTTATCAAATCCGTATTTCTGTTAGGAGAATGTTAAGGCCAAACTGACGTAACTTTCATCGCCTACGTAGACAAAAGGTGCTCCAATTTACAACAAGAAGACATGATTATGCGACAGACAAGGCAAACTGCTGCCTACTGGTTGTAGAGCAACACAAACATAGCTGTTCTTTAACATGTTGTAATAAGGTCGCAATTTGCGTGGCGTTTGAAATTGTTAATCGAAAAGGTATTGTTGAAACGTTTCATTCACAAACCGTAGGATTGGTCAATTCATGAATCTCCTATCAATTTGCATATTAAAAGGCTGATGAATTTGAACTCTTTACATAGTTTGGGGCATAGGTAATAAATTGTTTATAGGTATTAGGTAAGTTACTTATTTTTTTAATGTGATAGATGGCAGACGAGCAGACGGAGCACCTGATAGTAAGCGATTGCCGCCGCCCATAGACACACGTGACACCAGTGGAGTCATAAGTGCGCTGCCAACCTTTGAACCCCATTTTTTGGCGGATAAGGCAATGTCACTTCAAAATGCGCCATTGGGCCTGTCAAGCGCTAACGGAATCATCGCAGTTATCACAAATAGGTAATCATAGACAGGTTATTGAACCTATAACCATGGGAGAGAGGGACAAAGAGACTACTAAATGCGTTACCAGGCTAGCCTACTACTTAGGAATTTTGTTCCTTATCTTGAACAGGTTATTCAACCTATAAGCATGGGAGAGAGGGACAAAGAGACTACTGAATGCATTACCAGACCAGCCTACTACTTAGGAATTTTGTTTCTTATCTTGAACAGGTTATTTAACCTACAACCATGGGAGAGAGGGGCAAAGAGACTACTAAATGCGTTACCAGACGAGCCTACTACTTAGGAATTTTGTTCCTTATCTTGAACAGGTTATTGAACCTATAACCATGGGAGAGAGGGACAAAGAGACTACTAAATGCGTTACCAGACCAGCCTACTACTTAGGAATTTTGTTCCTTATCTTGAACAGGTTATTTAACCTATTATAACGATGGGAGAGAGGGACAAAGAGACTACTAAATGCGTTACCAGACCAGCCTACTACTTAGGAATTTTGTTCCTGATCTTGAACAGGTTATTTAACCTATAACCATGGGAGAGAGGGACAAAAAGACTACTAAATGCGTTACCAGACCAGCCTACTACTTAGGAATTTTGTTTCTTATCTATGACTGCCAAAACGTTACCATAGCCAAAGTTTTTGTGTCTAAATAGGCAAACGAGCTTGCTCATTTTATGTTATTAGATAAATGGTCAACCGCTGTTCATAAATATCAACAATAAGGAAAATGTCGAGGCAATAGTGAAATAGGTTTTTTATGTAACAAAAATATTAAAATCTATTAAAATACCAATTATTTAAGGCAAGATTAAACAGGCATCTTCTAGGCAAACGCGTTACATCCTAGACCTCATCGACGTATTGGTTTACGACTAACAATTTACTTCTTAACTCAAAGAAAACTAAATGTGTAAAATTCACCATGCCAAATGTAAGGCAGGGTGATACTAGTATTAAGATGAACAATGAATCTATTCAAATCATGAATTCCTCAGTTTTTCTCGGTATAACTATAGATGCAAATTGCATTGGAGTCCCCATATTGCTGCCTTGGCAGGAAGACTAAGTTCCGCTGCATATGCAGTAAGAAAAAATAGACGTCTGACTGATATCGAAACGCAAGACTGGTCTATTTCAGCTATTTCCACAGTGTGATGTCATATGGTCTACTGTTGTGGGGGTCTGCTGCTGACATACAAACTAGTTTTGTATTACAGAAAAGGGCCATCCGCGCTATATACAGCCTTAGATCATGTGACTCAAATATTTAAAGAAATAAATATTTTTACCGTAGCTTCCCACTTAAACTACGTTGCACTGCCTTCCCTTATTACGAATACGATATTTCATTCCTCTACCCAAAGGTTGTCTGGAAGAAATCACTACAAGCGATAAGACCGCCTTATGTCTGTCTGTTGCTGTTGTTGTATCATGCTTGTATTTTATTTTTGTGCAATAAAGAATATTTATCCATCTTCCCAATTTATCCTCGACTGCATTATGTATGTACGTAAGAACTTGCACACTTTTCCAAAAAAGTCCGATAGTCATAGTCTTAATACCAGAAATAAACATAGGCTTGCCGTCCCGGTCCTCAGCCTTCATAAAATCAGTAATTCATTTGTTGGCTTAAGTATTATTTTAATAAGCTACTACAAAATGTCATTAACCTATCACTGGATAAGTTTAAGTCTCTTATTAAAACCTTCCTAATGAAGAAAGGTTACTATAGTGCACAAGACTATTTAAATGATAAGGATTCTTGGTCGTGTTAATTGATTTATATTTTGAGTTGTTATTCATAGTAGTCTATTAACTTTCATAATTGTATTTTTTTTTTCTCTTCTCAATTAAAACTATGTAACTTCATCAATATTTGAAAAGAGTAACTACTGAGTTTCTCGCTGGTGTCTTCTCAATAGAAATCGACATTCCGAACCAGCGGTAAATATTATGTACCTATTTTGACATTCATAAGTGTTCTGTGTGGACCTGAATTGAATAAATAATGTTTTCTCTTTTATCATTATCAGGTGAGATTTTGGGCAAGCGTTGGTCTATAGTTCGTAGTTATAATAAATAATAAATAAATATTTCACAACATCACATACATTGATCCGACTCCGAGATAGGTAGCTCAAGCACCTGTGTTACGGATATCAGAATCAACAGTGGGATTACAAATATATACATTTAATACTTTTCTTTTGTAAATACATACTTATAATACATAGATAACACCCAGACCAATACAAACAAACATGTTCATGCACACAAATTTTGTACTGTGCGGGGATCGAACCCGCAACCCTTGTATCAGAGGCAGCGTTCACTACCACCTGTTCCAAATGGGTCGTCTACTAGTTAAAAAGATTCTGTATCGGGAGTCGGACTTTTACCTCTGATTTTTAAACATAATCACACGCAAAACGAAAACAAACAAGCTAGCTATAATGGCTACATTTAAAGAATCTCAGCAGCATTGTTGGTATTATATTATATCTTCGTCGGGAGTTGTCTGGGCGGCCTTGTGCCATCCTCATGACCTTTGCATTTGCTCGACCTTGCCATTTCTTATCTAGCTATTTATATCACGTTAGGGTTGCCAACCCTAATCGATCTATACAATATACAGGGTGTATCGGTATTTGTATACATCGGTATGGTATACAAATACCGATACACTACTACCCAACCGATACTTGGGTTCATCCTTCTAAACTCTTATTTTATCCGTTATTTGGAACAACTATTTACCAAAAAAAAAAATGGATTTCTTTTTGTCATGGAGAGCTAAACATTTTCCCGCAATCTCAACTGTTGGTTAATATAGCTGTGATATTTTTGTTAAAATTCGAATATTTACACAACGTTACCATCAGGCGATCCGTCTGCTCGTCTGCCAAATATCACATAAAAACCTTAAATAATTTTTTTGTAAAACATTTTTCGCAAAAAAATTTCGTAAAATTCAATAAACTCCTCGTAGAATGAATAGGAAAATTGCCAGCGAAAAGTTAGTGCATCGTGCGGCTGATTGCATCGTAGTATGTTTCGAATAGTTTTGCTTTTGGTACTAGGTCTAGGCAGACACGATATAAGTTTGATGTGGGTGTCTATGGCATCGTAACTCCGGACGGAGGAACTGATTTTTTTAAAGGTGAATTAGTCGGGAGTATTCTTAGCTGTTTGATACAAATTAATCCAAGATGGTTGCCGCCACAATATTTCGGATTAATATATTTTGTCACAACTCCCTCAACAAAGGTATCAAATAAAAGGGCTTGAGTACTAGAACTGAATTGATGTTATGCAGTGCATTCTACGTGTTGCGAGTATCTGACGGCAATCGCTTACCTATCACATTAAAATATCAACTTTGTATTAATTGGTTTTCAAATAAAGAAATGCAGGTAACAAAACTTATTCCCCCCCTCCCCCCAGCTTGACTGGGGGAGGCAGTGTCGGGCCCGCAGTGTTAGTGGGCGCCTGGGGAAGGACGTGAAGTAAGGTTCTTTATCCCGTACTCATGTCCCCTCCCCACTCTGGCGATGAGGGAGCGTCGCTGGGGTTTAGTCGGTATGCCTCTGGCCGGCTTCTCGCTAGGAGAAGCCTCCGCCAGAGGAGAGCCCGACATAACCCGCCTGCGCCCTGGCAGGAGGGTATGCATAAGGAAGAATTCCCCAGCGTCAAAAAAAAAAGTAACAAACCTTCAAAGTGAGCTTGGTCCCACAGACGGCGCACTTGAAACATCCACTATGAAAGAACGTGAAGTCCTTCAGCGGCCCCACCCGGTCCACCTGGTACACTATCTCATTGCACCTGAAGCAGGTGCTCTCGTAGAAGTTCGGCCTGTACATTGTCACAGCTCACTGTCTCACTGTCACGTCATAGCTTCGCTCACTGTCACTGGCACTTTCACGACACTGTTAGTTTGACACTAATGGGACAAGATTCGTTGGTGATCGGATTCTGGAATTAAAGTGATATGTCAGATAATAAAATTGACGTTTTTTTAGAGTTTCGTGCACAAAGGGTAAAACGGGACCACATTATAAGACTCTGCTGTCTGTCCTTCTGTCTGTTACCAGGCTGTATGTACCTATCTCATGAACCGTAATAATTATCAAATTAAAATAAAACAAATGATATAGGTACCTATTTCTGTTGCCGCTATAACAACAAATATTAAAAACGTGGGGATTTGGTTATTTTTCTGTCTAAATTAGTTATGTCATGGTACTGATAACAGGTTACACGTAAAAATATGTAGAATATTTGTTTTTTACTTATTTTAAAATAAAAAAATCAATTATACAACTATCTAACACAATTCTTGTGTCGTTTATTGGGCGATTTTAATAACGGCAATAATAAGATGTTTTTGAAATATTCCCAGAATATTTAGTTAATTATTGAATCGTAAATGCCTCCATTACAAAATTCCCATACAAACAGGTTTAATGTTAAATTAGAGGGAATGGCACGGAACCCTTTGTGCGCGAGTCCGGCTCGCTCTTGTCCGGTATTTTATTTTTTGTTAGCGTGTTATGAAATTAGTTATTTTAGGTACATATGCTATTTTGATGATAGACATAACGCCGTACTTTGAGCTCACTATATTAAGCTTTGGTTAAACCATGAGATTTAATAATTCTGCTGTCGTGTAAACTTCGATTAAGAATCACGCCAGTGTATCAAAAAAACCGCTAAATATTCCCAAAAGCAGTCGTTTACCCCAACTGACCGGTACCCAAACAAGAGGGTTGTAAGACACCCCATTCGATCAATACAGGTGCGGCCGTAGTGAGGTGACTTGCCCACTGCAATATAGGAGCATTCTAAGGCACTGACTGGATACGAAAATATGGCTTAAACTGCTAATAATAAGATTCAACATTTTCGGACAGTGGAATCCCAAGCGAACAGTTTGGACGCAACTACATAGAAATACCTAAGATATCTAAGAGTCAAAACATATCAAGGAAAACAAAGGTCTCCAAAACTATTCAAACTAAGTACAAGTTTTTGACCGTGGGAGAGCCACGCTTCGGCATGAATGGGCCGGCTAAACCGGAGTGATACCACGGCCTCACAGAAAACCGGCGTGAAGCAGTATTGTGCTGTGTTTCGCTGCGTGAGTGAGGGGAGTTTAAGGGTAACATATAAATAACGTTATATGTTTGTTTCAATGTACTCGTAGTTATAATGTCTAAGTTTTATGTTATAAAGTAAAAAAAAAAAACGATTTTTTTATGTGATAAGTGACAGACGAGTAGACGGATCACCTGATGATAAGCGATTGCCGCCGCCCATGGACACCCGCGACACCAGTGGAGTAACAAGCGCGCTGCCGACCTTTAAGCAAGGGGGTCCCCCGGATCGGGCCTCCGGTCACTCACGCAGCGAAACACAGCATAATGCTACTTCACGCCGGTTTTCTGTGAGGCCGATATGACCTGTTTGCTATCTCATCAACACAAAAATGGCCGCGATAGCCAGTGCATTAGTTTTTCCTCGCATGCGCAAGCAGATTGCAGAGCACCGTTAATCTGCAACACAATGCCAGACTAGATCTGTTCGATTCCCTGTGTAGTGCATTATTAACTAAGCAACAACGCTTTGCTTGCGTGCGCCCGCGCCTCGGGCGAGGAGTATGGGACAAGTCAAAGAAGATTTACTGTATTAGTAGTTGTTAAAATATTTTTTACCCAGAGATGCCCGAATAGCCTTGGTGTTCCCTACATTAAAAAATTCTCTGAGGTTTGAGCCTTGACACCAAGCCTCCCTGATACCTTAGCTCTGTTTGAAATGGTGAATCATTGGAACTAAAATATTTTCATTTGGCCAGTTTTAGATAAAGCCCTATAGTAATTACCCTACTGGACCAACTTTGAAAATTCTTTTACCAGTACGTACCTACGTTACGTACTTCTGTTCTGGAGTATCATAGGCTATAATTAATTTCTTGGCCGTGTGGCCCCCGGCAGAGTAGAATAGGCCACCCGCACTCTTACCGAGGTGTCGTAAAAGGCGACTAAGGTAAAGCTGCTGGCATGATCATCAGCACCCAGAGAAGGAAAACTCTGCATTTATATCAAAACCCTCGCCAACCCGTCTGCCAAGCGTGGTGAGTATGACAATTACCCCTCACGTGATTGAGGGAGGCCCGTGCCCCAGCAGTGGGGACTTAAATGGACTGATGATGATGATGATGATGAATTAATTTCTTAAAAAAAACGCATAGGCCACAACATGGGCTAGGCTAGTACATCAGATTTTTTCTGGTGTGATCGATGATTGAATTCAAAAACTTACTAGCTTGGTGATATTGTTAGATGGCTGGATTATCTTATAATGTCTGATAGTCCTGGCCACGGATTGTCTAAGAAGAGAGGTACCTCCTTTAAAATGATTATATTTTCTATTAAAATCAAAATCGAACGCCTATTCGACAAATACGTTGTTTTTCTCTTATTCTGTTGTTATCTAAAGGATACCCTTTATTCATGATACTATTATGAGGATCCAGAGCGATGTTTTAAGCGCCTTCCATGTAGGGGGTTGTGGTTCGAATCCGAGCATGTACCTCTGGATTTTTCAAATCGATGTGCATATATCTACCATTAGCTCGACGGGAGGGAAAACATCTTGAGGAAACCTGCACATTTCGGATAATTTCTGAAACGTGTAACCTTGATTCGGTTGGTCTGTCCCCTGTTAAGACAGCAGTAGCTTCAATTTATTTATTTATCTCAGTACACTTGAAGCTTACATAATGGATCCAAAATGCAACAAGTTTAAATTATAACAAGAATTATCATCATCATCAGCCCATTTAAGTCCCCAGTGCTGGGGCACGGGCCTCCCTCATTCACGCGAGGGGTAATTGCCATACTCACCACGCTTGGCAGACGGGTTGGCGAGGGTTTTGATATAAATGCAGAGTTTTCCTTCTCTAGGTGCTGATGATCATGCCCGCAGCTTTACCTTAGTCGCCTTTTACGACACCTCGGTAAGAGTGAGGGTGGCCTATTCTACTCTGCCAGGCACCACACGGCCAAGAACAAGAATGAATTTATAGAATACCAATATAAATTACATTTTTTTAAAAATGTAATTACCAGACTCCCCAAATCCTAAATCATTTTCTAAGCGTAACCAGGGCTCCAAAGTGACAGCTTTGGATGCAACCGGGAATTACTCGCCAAGATGAAGATTATGAGGATGTCAGTATAACGACTAAGATTTCATGTAATAACCAAGTAAGCTTGGACCACCGGCATCGAAGCAAGTATAGGAACGTGCCGATATAATGGCTGCTCATGAGATGTTTGTTACGCGGTCCACAATTCCACATTCCAAAGCCCGCTCACATTTCGCCAACTGCCATTTAGCAACATTTATTGGTCTATTTTTAAATATAAATTGTACTTATCTATCTAAAATTTAAGACACGCGCTTAAGTACAGTGGCATGCTCCCCAGAAGGCCCGACAATCTGGTGAAGGTCGCAGGACTCTCTTGAATAAGGGCGGCACAGGACCGATCTGAGTGAAAAACATGGGAGGAAGCCAATGTTCAGCAGTGGGTGTCTATTGGCTGAAATGATGATGATGTCTTAGGTATATTGGAGTAGTTGCCACGTAAGAAAATCCACTAATATCACCTTGCAGCACTATTGACTGGCGATTTGACGAAGATGGCTGGTGTGAGTTGGATGCAGACTGCTCAGGACCGGGTTGGTTTGCGTTCTTTTGGGCCTAAGTTCAACAGTGGACGGCAATATGCGAGAAAAACGAATTAAAAAGTGACTATGATCTTTTGTGTACTTGTTAAGTCCGAGGTCAGTTGGTAAAATCATCCACCCTTTAAATTCGTATCCCACCTGAAGATGCGAAATAATTTTTATTATACACTAGTGGCCCGCCCTCACCTAGTTTCGTGACATTAGTTCCACTTTATACCAATAGATGGCGCTAGGTGTCGATTGCATCACGCACGCGTTTCGTGTTTTCGGGTTAGTACATATAAGCGTTGCCGCTGTACGAATTTACCTCTTTATAAATAGTATGGATATTACGGGGGATACCTACAATGAAATGGATGGTAAAATCGGTCATCTACGCTATACCTACGTGCCGTGCTTTTACAACATTTGTCTAAACTTTGAATAGTGACAGGCAAAAAAAGTTGTGAATTCTTGACTAATATAAACCAGCCAATCTTAAATATTTACAGCCTCAGATTGAAAGTTAAGATATTATAACCACATCTATCACCCATCAGCTAGACGTTTGCGTGTCAATCGAGTATATTTCATCCACTGGAAAAGTGTAAATTAAATCGGTCATAAGAATTATTCCGTCAATTTACGATGATAAATCAGTTTTTGCATGTGTAGAAATCGAATGGGTTCACTGAATGAACTCTTGGATGTATGAATGAACACAATAGCTAGTGCGTAATCGTGTACCTACTATCTAGTGTTGTATTTCTCTCGTACTAACAAAGGTACAGTCAACAGCAAACGTTGATGCACAGCTAATGACTCTAATGTTCCTCGGGATAAGAACTACAAACTGCGTAATTAGTGCAAATACTTCTGCTGTTGACTGTACTCGTAGTATGAAGATAATAGCAAGATATAGGGTGACGATGCTCGCTGCTCTGGTGGTCTTTTCAGCGGAAAATTCAAATTCGGGATATAAACGATAAAAAAATTAACGGTGTATAATTTAACGAATGCTTTGAATTTTCCGCTGAAAAGACCACCAGAGCAGCGTTTTTAAAATTAAGATAATATGTAGATTGCGTCAGTATCTACAAAAAATCTTGTCTTTTCTACGCAAACTTATAAACGTCACACAAATATTATCACAAAATACTATCTATTAAATGTTAGTATAACTTTTGAAGTAAAAATAAATTAAAAACTGTTAATTACAGTTTAATATACTAGCATATACTTTGGTGTGAGAACACTCTATAATAACAAGTAAATTTAGCGGAACTAAATAATTAGTTAATATAATGTAGTAATAGAATTGACAGGCGTCCCACTCGTAAAAGGAGATAGTGATTAAAGAAAGAAAAGGTATAGAGGAAAAAAAAGTACAGCAGGCATAAAAGCGAAAACTGGTATGAAAGAAAAAGAAGACTAGATTACCTGAATCCCCACTGGAGGAACATGAAAAAATTGAATGTACAAAAACTCGATATTTATTTCCGACTTTTACTAAAATCATATTTAGTTGACTGATAATATGCGGACACAGTTACTCAAGCAATTAACATAGGTAACAAAAATAGAAAACGTAAAATGAAGTGAGAGGTCACTAGTTCCAATCAAAATTATACATGACATCATACGTAGTAAATTAAGCCCAATAAAAATACGGAAAAGGTGTTTATTATTTATCGATGAAAATTTAAGTAGTGATGTGCCGCACCTCGATTTTTATCATTCACAGTATTTTTTGGAACTCGACTGATAAAAAAAAAGTTATAAGTATATAAATGCAAGCCTTCTCCACCCACTGCTAAAATGTCCTCTCGTTTTCTCATCCACTCAAAGCCAGCATATTTTTTCAACAAGTGGCTGGACGCCCTTTGCTAGTCTTGCCTAGCCGTTGTATTAAAAACTAGGAATGTATTGCGCTTTAGCAATACTAAAAAAAACTGTTTATGATATTATAGACGCCGAAAGTCATTTAAAATTGAAATATGATTTTGAACTTTTAGTTCAACGGTTTACGTGCAGATTTTGTACATGTTGGTTCTCAATTCTCATTGACACATTCGATTCATTCGGATACTCGAGAAAAGGGGGTGTGCGGTGTACACTTCTCTCTATTTATTTATTTACTTGGTAAGATTATCTCTATGGTAAGATAGAGTTCCTTTGATTTTTTTTCGAGCTCACTCGAACATTCAACAGTTTATTTTTACTTGGTTCTCAAGCACATATTGTCACTAGTCGTTTCGAGATGCGTCACTAACTTCGATGTTAGAGAGATCAAAACTAACAATAAGTGTATAAAACTAATTTACATAAGAAGAAACTTCTGGGGATGGTTATGATCAATTTGGCACGTTTTAAAAGGCATTTTATGATTGTTGACTCATTTGGAAGGTTGCGGAAGCGCTTAGGTAGTTATTCCACTGCCAACGAATGGCGATATTTCGAAGTACGAAATAAATCTGTCTTCCTATTAAACCAGAGGGGTCAAACGTGCATAGTAATTTTTATTTATACACATATAGGTTTTCAGCCCTCATCATCATTGTCTGATTAGACTTTTAATGGAAAAAACTTTACAAATCAAAATTACGTACTCCCATAGTTGAGGGTTTTGCAGTTTTCGCCCTTTAAGACTAAAAATATCCGGCGCTAGACTTAAAACAAATTAAAGAATAAGTATTAAACAAGAAACTCCCACCAGATCAAAGATATTCGAACATGTACACACATTTTTACATACCTACATTGTGATTGGACCGGACACAATAATGTATGGCTCTGGGCTATACTTTCTTTGATTTTTCTTGTCGAGTGCCGACAAGTGAAGGAGAAAAAAAAGGTTCATAGCTAGTCGCTTCCACTCCAGTATGGTAGAACACCTACTTAAAGACAAAAGACGGAGTAGATAATATCGAAAGTGTTATTTAACTCGTGGGTGCTAAAGTTGATTTTGTTTTTGGAGGTGATGCGAATGAAGTGGGAACTTGTAGGTGATCATTTTGGTCAGTATTGGTCAATAGTCTATGGGCAAATTATGTCGGGGCGTGGGCAAAGTGTGGGCAGAGCAGGGCTGATCGAATCTACTTTTACTCGGGTTTGGTGCGGCTAACTTATTGGTTTAAGCCAACATGAGGTACGTTATTAGCACTTAAGACACACCTAGAATAATTAACGAGTTCTGTTCTGTTAATTTATTCGTAAACAGTAGGAAACCGAACCTATCAACGCTCATTATAAAGGTTCACTGTTAAGAAGCATAAAAATTTTAAGCATAAAATAAGTTAGCATAATGTAATATGTATATATTTGTAATCCCACTATTGATTCTGATATCCGTAACACAGGTGCTCGAGCTACCTATCTCTATATCAATGTATGCGATGTTGTGAAATATTTATTAATTATTTATTTAATTACTACTAATGATAATTTCGCATAATACTAATAAGCACCACAGTTTTTAGCATAAATTTTTTAGCATAAATGCACTAAGCATAAACATCATTAAGCATAAAATAATTAACCATAAGTCATAAAAAGGCGGCTTACGGGTGGCTCAAGGGCCACCCCGCCGCACCTAAACCTACTTTTACTCTATATAATATAGGAAATACTTACTTTTTTATTTTTCAGATTCAAACAACCTAATACATTAATGCCTAAGAAAATTGTGCCAAAAAAATTATGCATAAATGCATTATGATAAATAATAATTATGCCACATTACATATTATGCTAAATAAATTATGCCAATTTAATTATGCCAATCTATTTTAGGACTAAACACATTATTCCAATTAAAGGGATCCCCATTATAAATACTTATATCTACTATTAGCAGTTTGACATAGTATCTAGTATTGAAATTGGTACCTGTACTTTGTGTCTTCAGTACTTCAGTGACAAGTTATCAAATTATTTTACATCATCTCAGCCCACTTTCACTACTTAGGCTGCGTTTCCACAGAAGTGGAGCTTCGCGGGTTTGAGCGGAGACTTAAAAAATTGACCAATCACATTGCTCAAAATAGATGAGATGTGTATATAAGCCTTTTCTTTATTTTTCCACTCCTTTCAATCATCAGTAAGGATGTCACTTATCCACTGTGTCCTCGACACTGTTTGCAATAAATCATTAGACCAATAGGCAAGTGGTCTGCTCTCAAAACTATATCATAATCGAGACTTTCATTCTATGTACAAGTATTTCGGTCCCCATCTCTTGATTCTAGTTTTCCTGCAGATTTCTTCTTCAGAGAAAATTGAAACTCCGCACTAAAGCATTCTTGCATTCTTGAAGTGACGGGTGAATTTACCTAGTAAACCGGATCTATTTTAAACAATTTCGGGATTACAATCTCTCTCTCTTATCATCATCATCATCATCATCATCAGCCCATTTAAGTCCCCACTGCTGGGGCACGGGCCTCTCTCAATCACATGAGGGGTAATTGCCATACTCACCACGCTTGGCAGACGGGTTGGCGAGGGTTTAGATATAAATGCAGAGTTTTCCTTCTCTGGGTGCTGATGATCATGCCAGCAGATTTACCTAAGTCGCCTTTTACGACACCTCAGTAAGAGTGAGGGTGGCCTATTCTACTCTGCCGGGGACCACTCTCTCTTATACTATTTATTAAATAACCATCCACAAACGCGAAAAATTGATTCACGCCAAAAGTGGCCGCTTTCGGCGTGAATCAATTTTTCGCGTACAAAAACGGACCCAGCATTTGTGCATGGTTATTTAATAAATAGTATAAGGGTTTGCCGAGAGATTGTAATCCCGGAATTGTTTGGAATAGATCCGGTTTAGTAGCTAAAAATTAAAATCGATTGTCGTCGCTAGTGTGCCCTACCTACCCGTCACCTGAAAGTATAAACTACAAATTTCATGACGATCAATTTGGGAGTCATCATTGTCTACAGCGTTGATCTAATCATGTAAGTAAAATCGAGGGGATTTTACTTATTTTGTCGTACCACTAGTTACATTGCACTAGTACCTATGTATATTTAGAAAAGTTAGTAGGTAAAACTTCTGGCAATGTCTCAAAATTACCAAATGAAACATAATCTTTGGATTTAACAGAGGAACAGGTGACTACTGCATTCGTTTTATTAGATTTTGAAACAGAGCATGAACTTCAACGGTCGCGTTGTATAACTGTATTTGTTTTCTCTTTTTATGTTAAATGATTATGTCTATTATCATTAGAGTTATTATCTAAGAGAATTATCTCTTAGATAATAACGGGGAAGATGTCTATTTAGTCAATGCTGGTAGACTGTGGTCTATCTATATTCAGACTTTGTTGCTCTAATATATAGTCAAAAAGTCTTCCACCACATTTATATCGATCTATCTGATCCTAGTACAATTGAATAATAATAATTTCGTTTATTTCTACCATAGTAAAAAAAATAGAAAAGTACACAATATTACAAGGAATGCTGGCATGCAAAAAAATATGTATATAGAATACAGTACATATACAGTATACTGAAATTACACAGTAAGTGACGACAGATTACTATGGGGGGCTAATACCTCAATTAGGATATTCCTATATCTTGCACATTTAAAAAATAGCATATTAAATAATATTAGAGATATTAAAAAGATGAGTTTCAAAACATTGCAACTGTAACTTGTTGTCGAGAAAAATGTTGTTGATAGCATTATTTAGATAGTGAAAGATATTTCAAATTCATCCGGGCCAGTCTATATACCAAATTACAACTTTATAAAAGCGAATGACTTATACGACATCATCAAAACCCATTTCGGCTCCGCTCCACATTCGCCGGTCCCATTGTCTGTTCGCACTTTCTCAATGGCATCTCGACGAACATTCCGATCGCTTGCACAACCGATTTGCGTGTGTACCTGTCGCACGCGCACCTCGTAGCTCTTCGCCTTTGCCTTCGCGGCCTATTTGTACCTTTGATTTACTAGCTAGTAGTCTAACTGTAGGATTTATGATTCTATCTTCATTGTTTTTCTTATTATGAATCAGGATTGAATCATTGCCATCTATCGTCAATTTATTTGGTCTGGTAGCTCTTAAACTATCTGGGCTTTATTCATAAACTTTCATATAGCTTTGTTAGCTAAAACGGTGTCATATCAATTTGTAGTTTTGTCGTTGGTAACAAAAAAAATACATTTTCCAAAAAAGAATAAAAACTGCTTTATAACACCGTTTTAGTTAACATACGTTTAAATGGACGTTTATGATAATACCCTATATCTAAAATATTGCCGGTGGGCTACTTAATTCTTCACTACCTATTGGTTTTACTAAGGTACCTACAGCAAATTGTCCCTTTATGAGATACTTATTCTAATAGATTATGCCTAATATCTTTAAAAATGATATCTGGATAAAGTATATACTTTACAACTTTAACTTTACAAAATTTCAATGCTTATCTGTATTCTATTCTCTATAAAAAAAGCGAAATATTTTTGATGGGAACTAAAAAAAGCAGATCTGGAAAAGACCGCTATACACCAGAGCGATTGCATCTCTTTTGTATTGTACTGTTAGGTGTGAACTGGTTCAGTCTGGTGTTCAAGTAAAGTTTAATTTTAAATTTAATATCTACCTTTTGAATAATTAAAGTAAAGTAAACATATTGGTTATATAATCTTATACTCCGCCTTAGACACCTGTTACCGATTTGCTCCGTTCGGCGTGGAAACCTTGGGACCGTGGGGGCCCGAGGCCCACAAGCTTTTCCGCGAGTTGTCTGCCCGGCTACTCGACATTTCAGGTGACAGTAATGCTGGCAGCTATCTCGGCCAACGCATTGGGTTGGCCATTCAAAGAGGTAACGCTGCCAGCATTCTGGGCACGATGAGTAGTGGGGCAGATTTTTCATCTCATCTCTTGTAAATAGCCTATTCCTCTTTTTGTTTATTTTTAGCATTCTGTAAATAGGTACTTTTTTATGTTCCGTATTATACCATGTATCTGTTTTTGGCAACTAAGAAATGAATAAATAAAGGAAGTAAGAGATATGTCATCTAATCTTGATATTTTGTAGTATATCAATCAGTATAAAATAATGTGTCATCCATGTATGAGAAACCTAAAAATAGGTTATCATCGCAAAAATTACAAATTTCATTATTAATGATCATAAAGAACCCGTTTATTTATCCGTAAGTTTGACTAATACACAATTTGTTCGCCATTCATTTATTGTTTATATTATTTGGTACAATGTATAGGGCGTTTCATGGCATTTGATTGTAACCGCTGGCCATATCCAATTGAACCTATTTTAAGGTTTTAACGCCCACAGTACAAGTTTATATTTACTCTTTTGTTTTAGCTTTTTACTAGGTATTTAGGGATTGTTTCAGTTGGTCAAGGATGCAAACATTTAGGTAGTTTTAATTATTTTCAATATTTAACTTTAACTCAAACTTTGATTGGGAGTTTGATGTTTATTTAGTATTTTAATGTACCTATTTATTACATTAATTGACTATGGTCTTATTAATGATGGTCGTTTTGATAACTTTTTAATGCCCTCAAATAGGATCGTTAGTTTTTAAATGATAGAACGTTGTTTAGATTGCGTGATATTTGATTTACCTTGAAAAAAAATTCGATTTATTATTTTTATGTCAATTTATTCCGCATTCTTAAAGGTTTTTAATTAATTGATTCGATAAGTAAAGAATTTGCATTTTAACCTTTAAGCAAGGTTCCGCAAGTCGTACTCTAGCGGTAAGTGTGCGCAAAAATTACTTTTGAATTTTGGTGTCTTTGTAAAATATCTAAATAAGAAGAGTTTAGGTTTTAAAGAATAAGGAACAAGTGTTAAACATGAAAAAGTCTCTAATATAACGTTTCTTTAATTATACATTATAATAATATCTTTGTTTATAGTAGAACCAGTCTATTAAAAACATAAAAATAGTTTAATTGAACACACATAAAGCTTTTAAGTAATCGTTTCTGATGTTGCTCCAACGGAATGTAAAATATGTTACACAACCTCAAAACTTGACCTACGTTCGAGTAAAACCTTTTTGGTTTTCCTCCATTCAAGCCTTGCCAACAAAACTGCGATGTTTGACTTTCAAACCTCTTACGTGCCTGCGAATTGCAACCTCAAAAACTTTTTTCTAACGTAATCTGTGGAGGGAACTGTATTAACATTTCCATGAAGAGCCCATCCGATCTCACAGCACACAATACCACTACACACGCGCTAACGGGGTTTCCACCCGTAACGGTAAACCGTACACTTTTCAAATTTGAAAATCGAACGCGAACGAATCTTGTCTTTTCTTTTTTAATTTGTAATTAGTGGTCACAGAACACCTGTTAGGTCATTAGAGGGAACGTGTGGACGCGCGGCGCTCGCAGGGGCCGGCTCAGTACTGCCCGCGATTGTTTACGGTCGAGTCGCGTCGACTCGGCAAAGAACGTACAAACAGATGTCTGTGAAGCGTTCACTTTTATAGATAGTGGCTAGAGGCTTCTGAGAGACTTAAACTTTGTTGTCATTGTTTTGTACAAAGTAACACCTAGAATTTTGTTTTATTTATTTGCCCTTATTAATTTTATAGCTGCTCTTATACCTTATTAGGTACTTTACTTGCTGATACTTTACAGCGATTCTACCGACTACGCACATTACAAAGCCAAAAGACCGAAACCATCATTTGAATGTTAGTAAGCCACCAATAAGAGAGTGTTAGGAGCTTTTGTGGGAACACTCGCGGCTCTCCTTTCATAATATTACGACCATGGTATCCCATGCAAGCGGAAATAAAGCTTGTCTATAGTGGATACGGTCTGTATTCCATTCCACATTTACGTCGCATACGCACGATCCAGATCCAGAACCAGAGCGCGGCAAATACTGGGTTGCACAGGAACTCGTCGGAAAATTTAAGAACTTTCTAGTTTTTCCTGGAGGGCTCGCGCCTGTTGAGTGCGTCTCAAAATAGCGGAATGTCTGGTCTCGTGAGACGGTTCTGATTTGAAAAACGAACGAGTAGTGAGCAAGCGAATTATCTGAAAAGTAATTGGGAGGTTTAAAATGTAAATAAATGTGTACATTTGTCTAATCGTGTCTCGTTAGTAAAATTGATTGTCATTATTTTACTGGCGTTTTCTTAAATTGACTTACCCAGCACGCGTTAATATCAATACAAATATACATAATAATAAAATATTAATAAACTAGTAGTCCGCTCTCACTTCGTTTCGGATCTTTATTAGTTTTATATTAGTACTAATAGATGGCGCTGGGTGTCAATTGCATTGCGCAAGTGTTTTTTCTTTTCGGTTGACCTATGTAAGGCATTTAATTGTCTGCAGTAATTACTCCTTTATAAATAGTAAAGATAAATACTCTATGGGCTCTACTTAAAACTCTGTCCAATCTGCGTACTCACTTAGTCTATGCCTGCGCCGGCGCACGAGCTCCGTCCGCGGCCGCGCCGGCGCACATCGGGCATTCCGGACGAGAACCGCTGGAGAAAGTAAACTCTACCAGTGTACACCGCCCCAACAGTTACTTGACCACCCTATTTTAATACACGTAAGGTCCAAAATATTCCGGCATGTGGCAAAGGCCAGGAAAAAGGTTTAACTGGATTTTTTATGTTTTTTTTTTTGGTTTGAAACTGGACCCGGGAACATACTGGGGTCTATTTTGTACGTAGCACGTGCCTTAAAACAAAACTGTTTTTGTGACCTTTTCAATAACAAGCAAACGATCAAGGGAAGTGGGAGAAAAGCAGATGGATCACCTGATGGTAAGCGATTGCCGCGACACCAGTGAAGTCACAACTGCGCTGCACACCTTTTCCCATTCCCCCGAATGGCCTCCGGTACACTCACTCTGCGAAACACAGCGCAGCCGCAGCTCATGGTTTTCTGTGACGACTTGGAGAATAGTATAGAGAAATAAGATGCGGAAAAAATATTTTTGAGGAATGGATGCGGATGAGGACGAGGAAGGGAACGAAAAAAAAACCAGCCAAGTGCGAGTCTGACTCCCGCACCGAGGGTTCCGCCGTACAAACGTAGCGGTTTCAAAATATGTGGTTTGATTATAGGTTGGTACCTCACAACATCTCATACATCTCATACGTTGACCTAATTCCGTACTAAGTAGCTTAAGCACTTGTGTTACAGATATACGACAACAGAGGAACACAAATATATACTTAAATACATATATTACACCCAGACACCGAACAAACACAAGTGTTCATCGCACGAATGTTTGTCCAGGGTGGGGATCGAACCCACGACCTTTGGCGTAAGAGGCAGGGTCACTACCAATTGCGCCATCCGGTCAGTCAACCTACCTCAGCGTTTTGAATTTTTGCGTTGATTTAGAATTTTTCAGAGTTTAGAGGAATTTTTTTTTAATAATTATTTCACAACATTACATTGATCTGACTCCGATATAGGTAGCTCAAGCACCTGTGTTACGGATATCAGAATCAACAGCGGGATTACAAAATATACATTTAATGCTTTTCTTTTGTAAATACATACTTATAATATATAGAAAACAGACCCAAACTAATACAAACATACATGTTCATGCACACAAATGTTTGTTCATGTGAGCAAATTATATCTCACGTTGTCACAATGGTACATACAGCGTCAGGTCGAGTTACCATTTCTTTATCATATAGGGGGCTTTATCATAAAATATGCTGCCAGCTTTTTTAAAAAGGACCAATTGTTGCGATACATTAATTTTATTTTATTTTATTTAAAGCTCCACATGACGCCATGTGTACACGAACTTATGAGACAGTGTGATCAGAACGCGTTTGTTTTTATACATTTTAAGTAAGTAAGTAATTATCTTAAATACATTAGCTCCAACATATTCTTTCGATAAGTCGATGTCATTCATAATTTAAATTTTACAATTCATAATTATCTAGATTAAAAAATTATATACATAATTATTAATCAACACTTATCTTTTTTTATTAAATGTCAAATTTAATTCATACACTATGTCAAAATATATAATCATAAAATTACGTTCAATGTCAAAATTAAATTTAATTTGTCAATATTTAATTAAGCGAGAATCAGAGGTGTGTTTATTTACGTTAGTTTTACTATGCTCCCTTCACTAGAGAGGGACACTAAATCTAGACTGGCTATTCCTTTTACCGTTCACTGACTTCAAGGACACTATTTAAGCTAAAACCAAACGTTTTTGTCACTCCAAAATAATGTTTCGTGACATCTCTGAAAATGCTGACAACTATGTATTTTACCCAGCGAATTTCTATCGCGAATGTTTTAATGTCATAGGTGGCAGACGTGCAGACGGATCACTTGATGGTAAGCGATTGCTGCCGCCTGTGGACACCCGAAACATTAGTGGAGTTAAAAGTGTGCTGCCAACCTTTAAACTCCCCTTTCCCCCCGGACAGTACAGTGCTGCTTCACGCCGGTTTTCTGTGAGTAATTTTCATTCATTTCATTCATTCATATTTACTTTCTACAAGTATCCATAATTTTTGTGATTGCTGAAATTGGCCACAATAATAGATAAGAATTATGGTTACTTACAGGAAGATAATATTACACATCATCATCATCATCATATCAGCCCACATCCACCCACTGCTGAGTATAGGCCTCTTCTTTATCACGCCATTCCCTTCGGTCCCTTGCCAGCCTTATCCATTGTTTCCCCACTGCATCACAAAATCGTCGGACCATCGTGCAGGTGGTCTACCCACAAGACGTCGTCCCATTCTTGGCTGCCATTCGGTAAGCTTTATAGTCCACCTATTATCTTTGCGCCTTGCCAGGTGTCCTGCCCATCTCCACTTTAGCACACACACTCGCGTGCCAACGTCTACTACCCTGGTTCTCTTTCGAATTTTATCATTTGGTACTCGGTCTCGTAAAGAAAGACCGAGCATGGAACGCTCCATGGCACGTTGCGCCACCTTTAACTTGTGCATAGTTTCTTTAGTCAGCGTCCATGTCTCGGCCCCATATGTGAGCGTTGGGAGGACACATTGGTTAAATACCTTTGTCTTAAGGCACTGCGGGATTTTAGATTTAAAAAGGTAGCATAACTTCCCGAAAGCAGCCCTTCCCAGCTGGATCCTCCTCGATATTACACAAGTACATCTAAAAAAAAACTTAATACTTTATGGATGCACCGTGGCACTTTTTACCCGACTACGGAGAAGACAAAAGGAGGGTTATGATTTTTACCTGTATGTAGGTATGGTTGTTCATCCAATCCCCTTATAACTTCTAAACTAGTTATCATACTTAAACAAATGAGGTGTCGTTAGAAGCGTCTTGATTGTCTTCTGGTTATAGGCGACATGACGTCACGTTAAATTGACTACAGCGCTCTCTACGGGACTTAGAGTAAGGAACTAAAAAAACTTTTGCTTGACGGCACCGTGTGGGGTATCAAATGTAAGAGCTTTTTAAGATCATTTCAAATATGTTTTTTTAATGTCTCATTATCCCCACAACTAATGCAAATCGGCGCTAGTTTCGTCGATGTCACCTTAACGAAATCTTGGTTTTTAGGTAAGAATATTAAGCCCATGAAGATGTCTACGTGACAACAACTGACCCGTCACACAATAGCAGCGTTTAAAACGTCACGATTCAATGATTATCACTTGGCGGCACTTCTTTCACAAAAAGACACCAAAGTGCACTAAAACCACTAAATTTTAATTAAAAACCTTTGAATTGCATCAGCCGACGTTACGTTCGATTACTCTCGATAGAATCCGCAGTGTTTTATCTTTTCCGTGTCAAATTGTATAATCGGGACATCTTTAAGGCAAGAGTGAAAGGGTATATTTTTAACCCCCGACGCTAAAACGACGCCGAGGTGTTATAAGTGTGACGTGTCTGTGTATGTGTGTGTGTGTGTGTGTGTGTGTCTGTCTATGGCAACGTAGCTTCTAAACAAATGCACTGATTTTGTTTTTGTGTTTGAAAGAAGAATAAGGGGGAGTGTTCTTAGCTATGTTGGATAAAAATCATTCCAAGATGGCCGCCGTCACAAAGATATGGATTGTATGTTTTAAACACAACTCCCACAATATGAGTATCATGTAAAAGGGCTTGAGTAGCAGAATACATTTATGGTGACAAGTTTCAAATCCAAGATGGCCGTTGTCGGGGGTTTTAATGATACATACGCGTTTGCCTGAAAATTAATTTTCAATTTAATTTTTAGGCAAACGCGTATTTATCATCCTAGACCTCATCGTAGCTTTCCATTAGGTGCAATTGTGGTCAAGCGTTAGCCTATTGATAAAAAAAATTAGGGCCGATTCGACCAATCTTATTCCGATACTGCGTCTATAATAATAATATCATTCAACTGATTTCGGCTAAGGCGGCAAATTTCAACGATCAGCCACTTACGTAGGAAATATAGTGCTCAAGTGTGTGCGCAAACACAAGTGCACTCTTTATTCCCTTGCCTCATATTCCAATGGGACACCAGTGTGATACGACCAGAGAGGGATCGGCCCAGTACGAACGGCTTAAGGTGACGGGTAGGGCACACAAGCGACGCCAATCGATTTTAATTTTTAGCTACTAAACTGGGTCTATCTTAAAAATTTCGGGGTTACAATCTCTCGGCAAACACTTATACTATTTATTAAATAGCCATGCACAAATGTTGGGTCCGTTTTTGTACGCGAAAAATTGATTCACGCCAAAAGCGGCCACTTTTCGCGTGAATCAATTTTTCACGTTTGTGCACGGACTTAAAATTTGTGCAACGATATTTAATAAATAGTCTAAGTGTTTGCCGAGAGATTGTAAGCTCGGAATTGTTTAAAATAGATCCGGTTTAGTATCTAAACATTAAAATCAATTGGCGTCGCTAGTGTGCCCTACCCTCACCTTAACATGCTTTCTGAGGCACGGGGGTACAAGACCGCCAACTTCCAGACTCCGGGCTGACACTGAGAATTTCTTAACAGACAAACTCAGGCACAGATTTTGGAGGATCGAACCCGGGACCCTAAGCGGGAGCCGTGGCTTTAAAGTGCGATGGACTACCCACTGTGCCAACGAGGTAGTTTAAATAGTAGCAGACTAAATCTATAATACAGAGTGTATCTGTGAACATTTAGATCCATTTAACCACGTGTTCTACTAACCATTATGTACATTTGTTCTATCACTTTTGGAAATTCGCATGAAAAACTTTCATTTTTTCATACAAAGTCGGTCACGTGACTTGATCATTTTGTATGGGGAGTCGAAAAAATGATCGCTGAATTTCGAAAAGTCGTTGAACAAATGTTGTTCAGAATGGTTGGTAGAACACGTGGTTAAAGGGATGTAAATATTCACAGATAAATTCTGTATAGCGCTGTCAATCTATACACATTTGACGATATACTATAGATTTATCCACGGATAAAGATTGCTCGATTTGGGCCTTATTTGCTTCCGCTAGTCGCTCTATGCAAAAGACATCAACGAGCTTTAACCCAAACAACTATTTATATTCGAAATGTATCAATACAAAAAAATATGAAAACATATTTAGATATATTTATATCTATTTTTAGGAAATGAAATAATATAATAAAATGTAGAGTCAATACATTAAATTTTTTATCAAAATATGTATTATTAGTTGGATACACTTGAAGTTTTGTTTTGCAAAAACATTTTTTTTACCCCTCCGGCTACATTTTGATTGAGTAACATTAAAATTAACAACAATAAATGTAATGATTATGCATTGTTTTTTTGTGAAATAGTTTTTTGGGTTGGACTGATGTTTAGGTAGTTTACCAAAGCAAGATCATGGATGTGGATATTTGCTCTCAGTCAAATATCAGGCTCTATCATTAAACATGGATTTAGGTACAAGTTGAGGGTTTTCGTATAGTCAGTTCATTAATGAAATCTTAAGGCTTTTTTATGTATACCTGTGATTGATTTTTGTGTACAAGTTGGGTGTAATTAGATTCAATTGACAACATTAAGTTGGTAAAATTATATCGATTTCATTATTAAAATATGAAATTATAGATAGAGTTAAAAATATTAGGTACGTTTTTTTTTATCATTTTAATTTTTCATTCGAACAATAATTATTTTAAAAGCAGCTCATTCTCAAACGATGTAAGAACCAGTACCCAGGGAGGGTCCCAGAAAATATAACTGAATATCTGAAACCGGGAGGGAGACAAAGGAGCTATATCACGTGTATTTGTTTTCTATTTTGACTGATCTTTCCGAATCCATCTGTAATTTTTGATAATTTTTCATGTGTTTTCGTAATCATTTTCTAGTAAGTAGGTATTTGATTTGAATAAAAAAGTAGAGGTTATCTTAAACGGCTTAGTATGTAGAAAAAATACACGTGATCCTAGAGGGGGGGATGGAGTGGTAGGAAAACATCTCACCAAATATCACCAAAACCAATATCAATATGGGGAGGTCCACGAGCGATGGTAGCTCACTGGTCCGAAACGCGCCTTGCATGCGGGTCGTAGTTTGAATTCGAGCATGCACCTCTAGATTTTTCAAACCTATGTGCGTATTTTCTACCATCAGCGCTGAGGAAAAACATCGTGAGGAAACCTGCACTTTTCGGATAGTTTCTGAAACGTGTAACCATGATTTAGTTGGTCTATTTCCCCTGTTAAAGGGTTGCGAAGGTCAGACAGCATTCGCTTCATTGTAATTACTAGACAGAAAAAAATTAAAAACTAAATATATAACTTTTAGTATACGAAAAAATTTGCAGCCAGATCAAAATTTTGCCCTCAAAGCACATTCTCTCGGTTGTGATAACTTTAACAATCGTCAATGTCCTATTTTAACTTCGACTAATAGCATTAAATATCTCGGCATAGAAATTGATAAAAATTTAAACTAGCATCAACACTTTACAAATCTAAAAACTTAAATTCGTAAGCTTACGCATATTTTTAAAAGAATAAGAAATTTAAAAGATGATAAAACTAATAAAATGTTATACTTAACATTGTGCCAGTCAATAACCTCTTTTGGTCTTTCGGCTTGGGGTGCAGCTCGAAAATGCGCCCTTTTGAAAATTGAAAGAGCTCAAAGACTTATTATAAAAGTTATTAATTTCAAACCCTACAGATATCCCACTACAACGTTATACAAGGAATTTGGTGTATTAAGTGTTCGACAGGTTTTCATTAAAAGCATAGTTCTTAGGCAACATTCATGCATGAAACGGACCAACACATCAGCCAGACGAACACATGAAGTCTATGACGTTCCTTCTTGTAAGACCAGTTTTGCACAATGTTTCTCGTATTATCTAGCACCTATGCTGTATAATCGTCTATGCAAAAGCAAACCTTTGAAAGACTTATCAAGACATGTTTGTAAAAAGACCCTGGATGAGATTCTGAGAAATTTAGATTATGAATAGACTGAACTAATAATAAAAGTGTGTAAGTAAATAATAGTACATAATAGAATTAATTCGTTATATAACTGGTCAACATTTATAACTTTTATTTTATTTAACCTTCATTGCGAATGCATTATACCCAATATGCGACAATATATACTTCATTCAATGGTTTATGTATACATCTATTATAAGTGAATAAGTGATAGACTTTTATTAATTATTATTTATTTATTATTACTGTGAATTGTGTGTGTGTGTGAATTATATATAATATTAAAAAGTATAATGATTGCAAGTAATGGGAGATGTTCAGGCATGGGACGAGAGCTTTATCACCTTGCCGTAACACAGTTTAAAACTAGCACGGGAGGTAAGAGTTCCTAATTATCTGCTATATTCTGTTCTATTAAGTTGTGTCAAAATAAGGATTGTAACAAAATAATGTATACATTTGGCTAAGTTCTAAATTTATGAAATAGTAATTAAGTAGATTGTGTAAGTTATTATTTTTTTGGGAAAAAAAATATACAATTTAAAATAGAAATCTTCAAATCCTGTATCATGGTCCAAGCGCACCCCGGTCTCCAGAGCGACAGCTTTGGACGCAACCGGGAATCACACGCTAAGATGAGCGGGAGGAAGGGGAGGTCAAAAAAATTGCTAAAAACATCACGTGAGTAATGAACGGCCCCTAATCTGTACCTATTTAGTTAAGTCGTGTCAATTTTTAATTAATTTTTCACATTTATTTATTTAGAACGAGTTACATAAGACAAATAGGTAAAGGTAAATAATTCAATGACAGTAGGTACAACAGAAACTATCGGTGGTTTTACGGTGCAGCCCCGGATTCGACATTCATGTGCATCCCACATTTTCCGTCCATTCCATTTCCATCCGGGTTCCGAATAAAGCCAGGGATTCCTGAATACGTATTTGTATATTTATAATTAATCTTCTTACAGCTGCGTCTTTTACTTGTCGTCCGCCATTCGTCTTCTATCTCACTCCCGCACGTCGTTCTAATTCAAACATCGATCTTTTACACGCCATGCATCTACTCACACATTCATTCGCGAACATAATAGGTAACTTGGACCCATCACGTACAATGGACCGAAAGAGAGTCTAAGTCTACCGCCTCTATAAGGGGGAATGCTCTGATGAGTTATTTCAAATTATTCCATCCTCCCCTTTCCTCTTCCGAACAACACGTGCTGGACAGCGTTGCCATCCGCATACCATCCAGACAATGGCGGCGCGCACCAAGAGGTTTTGCTCCTCGTTCCTGCCCCGAGCCATCAAGACATGGAATGCCCTCCCAGCTCATGTGTTTCCTCCTTCATACAATCCGGGGTCTTTTAGGCGGGGCGTGAAACGGCATCTCAGCAGGCCATTAGGGTGAGGATGGCAGACACAATGGGTACTTTGTCAGTTCTTCTGTGCCTGTCAGCCTCATTTTTGGATATCACGGCCGCTTACCATCAGGCGGAGTGAGGTCATCCTGATTGGCCTTTCTATAAAGTATAAGTGCTGAAAAGGGAGGCCACATTACATTACATTACATAGGTAACTTGGACTAGGAATATCGCGCGCGAGCCCGACTATGGAAAACAAGATAATATTTTGTGGGTTCGAACAACTTGCATTGAAATGTATAGGTCACACATGAACCGGAGCTTATCTACGCTTCCGGCTCTGACCAAGGAAGTATGAAAAAACTCTAACTCACGGCGACACGTGAAATTACCCTTTTTGGACTTTGGACCGTCTTTATATTTCAGACGCAAGTGCTATTTATGCTCTTCGGACGGGTAATTTGACGTGTCGCTAACTGTAGACACAAGAAAACGTCTTGTCTGCAGACTGTATGGAATTCTTTTCGCAAATGAGGTAGGTATGTGATATAAAACACAAAGTATACAATTTGGAAATCATTTTATTAATTTCACCCTTTATAATTTTTCTTATCAGTTTAGTTTTGCATAAATTAATCAAACACGTTGATACAACGTGCCACCTCGACTAGCACCGATATCTACTTACAAGCTAAAATTAAAAACCTATAAATAACTTTAATATTATTATACAACAAGTTAATTTTAAAATACCTATGTTTACCTATATACAGGATTACTTTTGAGACAGTGCGCAAATTGAATAATAAATGTGTACCTACCTATAACCATACGGTTGATTGTTTTGATGTACAGTTAGTTGGGGATTCGCGTCACAAAATATAGAGACAGCACGCGCCGGCTGCCTACATGCGCGCTACAGTGATCTCGGCGTAGTTCAGCGTGAGACAGAGAAAGACTACTAGGAACGTCTACGGGAGAGACACGATACGATAATTATGTTGGTAAGTGATTTCCGCCTCCCATAAACAGGAGGAAGGCGTTCCAGTACAACAGCAGTGGAGTCAAAAGTGCGGTCTTTTTATGTGGTAGGTGGCAGACGAGCATACGGATCAACTCATGGTAAGCGATTGCCGCCACCCATGGACACCCGCGACACCAGTGGAGTCACAAGTACGCTGCCAACCGTTACCCTCACTCACGCAGCGAACAAAGCACAGTGCTGTTTCACGCGGGTTGTCTGTGAGGCTGTGGCACTCCGGTTTAGCCGGCCCATTCATGCCGAAGCGTGGCTTTCCCACCGTCAAAACTGTCTTTTAACTCCTAAGTAAGTCTTTTAAGCTTAGATGTATAAATAAATAAACAAATAAAATGTTTAGTGCGTAGGTTAACGAACTCTTCGACATCGATATTAGCAGCCGTCTTTCTGTGTCTACTTATTTTGTGCCCATGTTCTTCCCTTTTGAAACGTTCAAATAGTTTAGGGGTAACCGGGGTGGAGTCCGCGTATCGGCGAACATATTGGAGAACGTCCTCAGACCAGATGTAGTGAAGACTTGTACAAGATGGCTGGCAGGAGCTGGAAGCCAGTAACCAAAGATCGATTGGACTGACGATCATTTGGAGAGGCCTATGTCCAGCTGTGGACTGCAACAGGCTGATGATCTTCCCTTTCGAAGAGATCACGCTGACAGAGTCTCATGATGGTTGACCATGGCGATGTCGTGCTGGTATACTGATGAGTGCTTTTTATTCTTCTGAACCAGGTCCGTGCCCCAGGTCCACTGGAAACAAAAAGAAAGCTTATTTACATTGATGATTTCAAGAACAATAAACAGTCATCACACTTCTTTATGTTGAAGAAATTCCTAATTATACCCTACCTACATATATAAATGTTATCAAATGGCTAGTAAATTTCACAAAAAAAATAACAATGTAAATTAACGCAACTTCGTAACAATAGAATAATTAAATTATAACCAGTAAATGCGGGAGAGCCAAGCTTCGACATGGGTTGGCTCGACCGGAATGATACCACGACCTCACAGAAAACTATCGTGAATACAGCACATGCGCTGTGTTTCGCAGAGTGAGTTTTGAAGTGAAGTAGTGAAGTTTAATGTTTGTCAGCGCACTAAACTTGTCTCTTCACTGTTGTTGCAGCAGTCGTATTTGAGCGGCGGAAGTTGCTTCCCATCAGGTGATCAATTCCTCGTCTGCAACGCACTTAGATTTGAGACACCCCGAGGCGCTTGAGTACATCCGAACCGATGACCTTCCGTTGGGAGGGCGCACGATCTCATCGACTGAGATACCGACGCTCAGACTAACAAATTAATTTAAAAGAATGATAAAGACTCATTCGGCACCCACATGGTCGCGATAACGAATGAGTGTCAATGACTGCTGTGACTCAATGATACTTAGACACGTAACTTTATCATTCGTTTCAGTGCCAAAGATTTCTTTTGGTAATATTCTGAAATAATAATAATGATTATGTTGCTAAATTTTTTTTTTTATTAATTCATTTATATCGTTGCCACACTGAACGTATGCATACACAGAAACGTAGATAGTGGGGGTGACGCGCAGTAAACCAGCTCAGCATGAGCACGCCCAACTTTACTGCATGGAGACCACGCACTCCTCCAGGAACAGCTGTAACTAACTCACCACAATAACCGCCACGACCAAGCCCAGCGTGTACAACCTGGGGAGACCATGCGCTGATCCGGGTAAATAGCTGTAGCTATCTGTAGCTATCTCACTACAATAACCGCCACGACCAAGCCTAACGTGCACAACGTGTTTAGACCATGCTCTGATCCAGGCTCAGGTGTAACTAACTCACCACAACAACTACCACTACCGAGCCCAGCGTGTACCCGGCGAAGACGCCGCTCCAGCGGTGCTTGTACACCCGGGACAGCGTGGTGAACCAGTTCGGCGTGGGCTCCTCCAGGTACAGCTGTATGCCACTCACCACAACAACCGCCATGATGGATCCCAGCATAATATGTACCCAGCGAAGACGTCGCTCCAGCGGTGCTTGTAGTCTGACACTCGGGACAGCGCCGTGAACCAACTTAGCATGGACTTTCAAGTACAGCTGGAAGTAACTCACCACGATAACCGCCACGACCGAGCCCAACGTGTACCCGGCGAGGACGTCGCTTCAGTGGTGTTTGAGGTCCGACATCTGAGATAACGCCGTGAACCAACTCAGCATGGACTTGCAGGTACAGCTGGAAGTGACTCACCACGATAACCGCCATGACGGAGCCCAGCGTGAAACCGGTGAGGACGTCACTCCAGCAGTGTATGTACCCGTGTGCTTGACACCTGGGTCAGCGCAGTGAACCAGCTCGGCATGGACTTCTCCAGGTACAGCTGTATGCAACTCACCACAATAACCGCCACGACGGAGCCCAGCGTGTACCCGGCGAGGACGTCGCTCCAGTGGTGCTTGTAGTCCGACACCCGGGACAGGGCAGTGAACCAGCTCAGCATGAGCGCGCCAAACTGCAGCGTGTGGCGAAGCACGCGGGTGCCGCGCCAGATCATGCGCTTCTCCAGGTACAGCTGGAAAGAAGGTTATTTAACATTAGTAAGAACAGAAGCATAAGGAAATTAAGACAATAACTGACAAATACAAATAAGCTAAAAGTAAATAAAAAGAAGTTAAATCAAAGTAGGTCCCTGTGGCATTACCCCGCTGGATTACGATGGAAATTCGCTGGCGAGGTAGCTGCCAGCCTTTGGCTCTCCCGTGACTTCGACTAGACGCTTAGCTAAGTCACGGAAGAAAGAAAGCCCAAAATTAAATCACATTTCCTGAACCTTTGAGACCACTGTTCCCACTTCCACTCCCCATCTCTTCCGGTCCTTTGATTAAAATCATTCGTCTGCTTTGAGATTCATTGTTATTATTGTAGTTGCAATATTTATCTATATAATCATTTATATTATGTATGTATTAGTGTATTCATATTTTATTTATGTATTTATAAGTATATAAACTTTCTGTGTAAGTATACAAATTTCAGACTGCACCACCCTACACCTTCAACAAGGATACATATCCTGTAATCCTTACTAATATTACAAAGGCGAAAGTTTGTTTGGATGGATGTATGGATGGATGTTTGTTCCTCTTTCACGCAAAAACTACTAAACGGATTTTAATGAAACTTTACAGTAATGTAGCTTATAGACCAGAATAACACATAGGCTGTAATTTATAAAGATATTGTGTGAACGCAGACGAAGTCGCGGGAAAAAGCTAGTATCTACATAGTTTTTAAGTTCTCATACTTTATTTTAAGAGCAATAAAAGTATATTCATTTATTCATTCACTCATTCATTAGTTAGTTCGTTTAGCATTTTTTTACGTTCTAGTTACGTTTTTTTCAGAATGATGCCTAAGTATCGAGTACCAACCTACTTCAATTACCTAAGTATGTTTAATATAAACCTACGAGTATGAATATACTCGTAGAAGGGGGAATCCCCTTTTTCAATTTTGAATATTGGCTCTACTTTGAGGAATCACTTCCTGCAATTAACTTGATAAGATTGACGCTGATTCGGATTTATTATCATGATCTAATATTTTTACTAGGAAATTAAATAAAGGCTGAAAGAGGTAGTGGATAGAAAATGAAAAAATATTTTAAAGGCACCAGTGGAATACACCATCAAATTTAACTTGAACGATATAGCGTGAGCTACCACATGTGACTACATTAATATTATTATTATTACTGTAGGAAAACCGCTACAGGTAAAATTATATATTATACAATTTTTCTACTTATGTATACTTAGACATTTGTAGAAGATTTATAACCAGCAAATGTTGCAATAAAATTGTGTCTTTGTTTGTTGTAAGATTTCCTGTTAGGCTTAGACAGTGTTAAGGTGACGGGTAGGACACACTTGCGACGCCTATCAATTTTAATTTTTTGCTACTAAACCGGATCTATTTTAAACAATTTCAGGATTGCTACCTCTCGGCAAACACTTATACTATTTATTAAATAACTATGCACAAATCCGGACCCAACATTTGTGCGCGAAAAATTGATTCACACTAAATGTGGCCGCTTTTGGCGGTAATCAATTTTTCGCGTACAAAAACGGACCCAACATTTGTGCATGGTTATTTAATAAATAGTATAAGTGTTTGCCGAGAGGTTGTAACCCCGAAATCGTTTAAAATAGATCCGGTTTCGAAGCTAATAATTAAAAACTAATGGTGTCTCTAGTTAGGGCTACCCGTCGCCTTAAATTGTCTAAGCTGTTAGGTATTCTAAATAATATTTCTTCGGCGACGGAAAAAACGCTGACTATAAAGTATTTTGCTATGATTGACGTAAAGTTATATTCACACCTTAAAATTTTCAACGAGTGATTATTTCTAAAACACTATTGAATTGCACCACCCTCCCCTCTTCTAGCTAATAATAATAATATCCTCCAACTGATTTCCGCTGAGGCGGCCAAGTTTAATGATCATCCTCTTACGCAGGGTATATTATGTGTGTGCGTAAACACAAGTGCATTATCTATTCCCTTGCCCTCATATTCCGATGGGACACTAGTGTGACACGACCGGAGAGGGATCGGGAGCAGGATCCATGGCAAGCACGGGGCTACAACAACAAGATCTCCAATTTCCCCAGACCCACTGCGTTAACGAGGCAGTTCTATCTAATGTCCTTTACTTGAAGGTTATAACACCGCCTAAAATGTATATCTGCAATAAAGAGTGTCTCATCATCATTATCATCATCAGCCCATTTAAGTCCCCACTGCTGGGGCACGGGCCTCCCTCATTCACATGAGGGGTAATTGCCATACTCACCACGCTTGGCAGACGGGTTGGCGAGGGTTTAGATATAAATGCAGAGTTTTCCTTCTCTGAGTGCTGATGATCATGCCAGCAGATTTACCTTAGTCGCCTTTTACGACACCTCGGTAAGAGTGAGGGTGGCCTATTCTACTCTGCCGGGGACCACACGGCCACGACAAAGAGTGTCTGTCTATCTATTATAATAATGTACTTACAGCCAAATAAGTCATGGTGTACGCAGACCAGGCGGAGTGTCCGCTGAGGAAGGACATCCTCATGTCCTTGAACCTGTCAGTCTGCAGCCCGGTGCAGGTGTAATCTGTGGACTGGATGTACCGGTTCTGCCACTCGCTGGAGCTACAGTCCACTGACGGCTGGCACACCTGGAAGAAGAGTACGGTTTTGTTAGAAAAGAAAGAAAGAAAATACATTAATTAATTTAGACACCACAACACAATCGCAAGTATGAAAATTTAAATCGTTGTTAAAACTTTACGCCTTCATGGTCTGGGCATCCACAACATAACTACGTAAGTACTCATTGAGTTAATGGAAAATAAAACTTTGTTTAAACACAGATCTAAAATAAGCTGGAAAATAATGATTGCCATGGCTCATCTTGGAAGAAAAGTGGTGGTTACAAGAACAGCAAATATAAATTGGGTAATTCTAGGTTGGCGCAGCGACCCATAGTGAGTCTTGGCCTCCGATAATGAGAGCCTCCATCTTGGTCGGTCTGGCGCCACTTCCTGCCAGTCATCCACCAAGAGTCCGCGCAAATCCTTATCGACCTCATCTTTCCAGAGGTATCTTGGACGGCCGACTGGCCTTCGCCAATTAGGACGTCCCAGGTACGCTTTCTGTACTGCACGATCTTCTCCCATAAATTGGTTATTTTCTTATATATTTTTATGGGATTAGTTAATAATATAATAATAATAATTCTCACAACATCTCATACGTTGACCTGATTCCGTACTAAGTAGCTTAAGCACTTGTGTTACAGATATCAGACAACAGAGGAACACAAATATATACTTAAATACGTATATTACACCCAGACACCGAACAAACACAAGTGTTCATCGCACGAATGTTTGTCCAGGGTGGGGATCGAACCCACGACCTTTGGCGTAAGAGGCAGGGTCACTAACAATTGCGCCATCCGGTCAGTTATTAATACAGTTTATGTATCTAGAGAACTAGCCTTCTATCAGACCGTCATCACTTATCTAACAAAATGCTTATTTGTCATTTTATAAATGAAAATTGTAACATACGACACGAGCACAAAAGCACATTAAAGTCGTCGTCATTTTTACAGAGTCATTTATGTTGCCACAAAACTAATATACACTTACATCAAAGAAATGTGGTCTCGGCCTTCCAATTGTGCTCTTTGCAATGTTGGTGGTGAGTTCCGTGAAGCACAAACCCAGGGCGAAGCACGTTAGGGCGCAGTAGAACCCGCGCACCCAGGCCGGGATGGTCATTCCTAGGCACCGCTCGTCATTCTGCTCCTTGCGCAGTAAGGTCCATTCGCAGACGAAGAACTGGAAAGAAAGGTATTTCTTTAAAGCTCGTGTTCGTTTAACTGACGTGGCGCGCCTTTGACTTTCAAGGATGTCCTTTTTTTCTACTCCTGACGAGAAGCTGTCCAAAGGCATACCTATCAAAACCACCTGCGGGACTCCCTCATCGCCTGAGTGGGGAGGGGACAAGCACACCAGCTCAGAAGCCTCTCTTCATGTCACTCCCCAGGCGGAGGCCCGCTTATAACACGGGCTGGTGCCTGGTGGCTGGGGGCTTATGGAGAGAATTCAAGGATTTCCTGGGGGCTTGTTTTCGTGTACTCGACAAAGAAGTCGAATTAGAGATTTTCATGCATTCGTCCATATAAATTTCGAAGTCGATATCTATATCGAGTGCACGAGAAAATGCCCTGTGGGTGCCTGTTCTCGTGTGATCGATATTTATTTATAATTCGATATTTATACAATTTTGAAGTCTGCTGTTAATCGATTTCATTGTCGAGTGTATGAGAATAGGCTCCCTGATTGTTTCTATCTCATTGGTCAGTTGCGGGGTTTTATTTCGAAATCGGACCTAAAAATTGTAGATATTGAAGAATCGGGTTTTACACATATGTACCAAGTGACCCGAAATAATTGCTCTATAGTATTTATGAACAGAGAAGTATCTGTTCTATCTCGTGTCACCCAGCAAATTAAGGTCAACTGTAGTGTAGGTGAATTTCTAACAGATGGCGTTCATGAAATTTCATCCTGTGTATAATTAGTCTCATATAAATCCATGATCGAATCGGGCCTAACGAGACATACCTTACTTAGGTATAGGCTTAGACTTACCTTACTAGGTCAATGAGAATCATTAATTACTTATGTACAGTCTTGATCGAGGATAACTGCAAATGCTCACGAGACTATTTTTCCCTTCGAGCAAGAGTTTTAAGGTAAAACCTGGTTTGTTTTTAGAAAATTCAAATTCCAAGGCATCCTTAAAATATTTACATATTGGTGTAACCATCCCATGCCTCGGAAAGCATGTTAAGCCGTTGGTCCTGCGCCTGTTCCCTCTCCGATTGTGTCACACTGGTGTCCCATCGGAATATGAGAGCAAAGGAATAGAGAGTGCACTTGTGTTTGAGAACACACTTACTATATCCTGCGTAAGAGGATGATCGTTGAGATTGGCCGCCTTAGACATCGGTTGGAGGATATTATAGTGGTGTAACCACTTAACGACTCACTGTTCGAATTCACTGTTGTGTTAAAACATTTAGGTAGTGGAAAAAAATCTGGTCACCATCATAATAATGTTGGTGCAGTCCATTGGTGGACATAGGGCTCCAAAACAAACTGACCGTACAAATCTAAGTTATACAAAGTAGGTTAGGTTTCATGGAGAAATTGTGAAGATAAAAAAAACACCTAAATAGGTGTGGCTTGACCTCCTAAGGGATGCCATGTGCTAATAAACAGACCAATTGGGATGCACAAGACCATGTGAAGTAGAGGATTCGAAGTTGGAAAGCGGACCCTGAGCTCCAAATCAAGAGCTTGGAACGCAATGTGCACAAAATGCTTAAATAATGATGATGCATCTATTGGGAGGATTTCAATGATGACAAGCTTTAATCGGAGGAATCAAGAAACTTTTGTAACGTCACATTTAACAACCTTATACGCATTAGAATACCTACCGGAGTAGGTATATTGCACTTTCAAAGATCGGTACTAGCAATAACACCGTCGATATTGTATTTACCAGGGTGACCATAGCTCTAAGTTCTATAAAATTTTGTGCAATAAAGAGTATCTATAATATGTACACCGTTATTTTTTTATCGTTTACATCCCAAAAACCACATAATACGTGTGGTGAATAAAGACCATTTAGCATGTTAGATCAACAAAATAAGCAAAAAAAAATCTGCTGTTCCATACAACATTTATTTTCCACCCGGCGATAATGTATGGAACAGCTGATTTCTTTTTTGCTTATTTCGTTGATCTCACATGCTAAATGGACTTAATGGTGTATGGGAAAAAAATAAATAGGTTCTAATCCGAAAACCGTATCGAGTATTTCATAGCATGTGTTAATAAAAAAACTAATATTTAAAACCACTGGATCAAGGATATTTTCAATAAAATAGCGTTGACTTTCATTTGACCTTAGATACGCTAGCTATTCAGATAGGTTGTATTCAAAAGACTACATTTAGGTGACTACAATGTCTCAGAGACTTATTCACCCAGACCAAATAACAGATGGCGCTAGGTGACAACTATGTCTCAATGACTTGTTCACCCGGACCAAGTAACAGATGGCGCTAGTTTGACGTTTATTTACAGGGTGACACCAAAACTAAGACAGTGGACTCTCTTTATTTTGTGTTAATATGTTTTTACGGCTCTGGTCTTTATTTTGTTTTACGGTAATGTTACTAGATAATGATTTAAAATTACCCTGATCAAAAGATATTTTTAGAAGTTTGTTATTTTTCTTACGATATATTTCCCGTGAATTGGGGAAAAACACATGGGAACACTAAGCATATTTATGACGTCACAAATACGTTTCAAATTCAAAATGTTTGAAAATTAATTAAAAAATAACTACCTGCTATTTTACAAAAATATTCAAATTAGTTACTTAAAATAGTAAAAGGCATTAGAAAAAAATATTAAAAGCATACTTAAAAAATTTTTTCCATAGCCCATTCACGATACCAATAATTAAGTTTTCGGGATGTAAACGATAAAAAAATAACGGTGTAATATATAACTATCTATTGTCCATACATTGACTTACATGACTGACCGGATGGCGCAATTGGTAGTGACTCTGCCTCTTACGCCAAAGGTCGTGGGTTTGATCCCCACCCTGGACAAACATTCGTGCGATGAACACTTGTGTTTGTTCGGTGTCTGGGTGTAATATATGTATTTAAGTATATATTTGTGTTCCTCTGTTGTCTGATATCTGTAACACAAGTGCTTAAGCTACTTAGTACGGAATCAGGTCAACCTATGAGATGTTGTGAGAATTTAGATTTAGATTTACATTGGCCGTTTAATACGATGCTAATATTTGTGTCAGCATTTAATTAAGTTCCTACCCACGCTATTAGATTTGTTCCTTTGTGTCTCTTGTGACCAACAATTGATAATGGCCGGAACTTCATGAGACGTCTTGAATTGACTCAATTACGAATACGAGATGGCTCGGCTCGTGGCGCATGCGTTGTGGCAGTGGCCACACATCTCGTATAAAGGTTTTTATACTTTTGTATAATAAATAGATTGCTTTTTTATGTGATAGGTGGCAAATGAGCAGACAGATCACCTGATTACCAGATGGTAAGCGGTTGCTGCCGCCCATGGACACTCGCGACACTAGTGGAGTTACAAATGCGCTTCGAACCTTTAAACCCCCCTCTTCCCCGGATTAGCCCTCCGGTACCCTCACTGTGCTGCTTCAAACACAGCACAGTGCTGCTTCACGCCGGTTTTCTGTGAGGTTACAATCTTCTAAATCTTTTGACGCTTGGAGAGCCACGCTTCGGCATGAATGGGTCGGCTCGACCGGAGTGATACTACGACCAGAAACCCGGCGTGAAGTAGCAGCGTGCTGTGTTTCGCTGCGCGAGTAAGGATACCGGAGGCTCAATCCGAGGGAAGGGGGGGTTTAAAGGATGGCAGCGCATTTGTGACTCCACTGGTGTCGCAGGTGTCCATTGGTAGCGGCAATCTCTTAATATCAGGTGATCCGTCTACTTGTCTGCCACCTATGACATGAAAAAAAAATTATCGGAGCAGCTCGAAAAAAAAAAGTGAGTGACTCTCCAGTGAAAACTTACTGGCTGAAACTCTAGCGGCTTTCTCTCTCTGTACATCTTATCGCCTTGATTGCTTCCGTTCAGCCAAAATTTGCAAAAATCAAGTTCATTTATCAATTTCGTTAAAGCTTTTGATAGGGACAACATAAAAAGTAGGTCATTTAAATGTGCCAAAGAAATCATAAATGATTTTTAAGATAAAGAGGTTATGCTTTTTAATTACACAAGATTGGTGTTATGAATGCTCTATCAGGTCAATTTAGAGATAAAGCCAATTGTTGTGTATCGTATTTCTACCACTTGCTCGGCCGTAAGGGAAAGCGAACCTGAGGATACCTACGAGTTTGATTGTCACACAATTAAAATTGAGTTTTACTACATAAATGTAGTAAATCTCAACCGATATAGATGCTCTGGTCTACCAAAGTCTCCACTGGTGCCGCGGGTGTCTATGGACGGCGGCAATCGCTTACCATCAGGTGATCCGTCTGCTCGTCTGCCACATATCATAAAAAAGAAACTACTAATCAAACAGTATCTAATCTGATCTGACTACAGTATGCCACAGATTATATAACAGTTGAAAATTGTGCCCTTACCCTTACCAAGAGTTCTGGAGTCCTGCAGTACAGGCTCATGGCCTAGTTCAGCCTCCAGCTCTCTCGCAATCTAAACTGTGTTAACTAGTACATGGGAATAAAACCTTGATAATGCTGTGCCTCACTAAAACATACTTACTGCGATAACTGGTAGCGCCAACCCCACGATCCTAAGCATAGGCACCGTGACTGTGTCATCTTTGTATGGGAACATGAGGGTCTCGTCTCCACAGAAGAACCCCCTCTCGAAGGGGTGCCAGAAGAAGTTTGTCGCCAGTATGCAGACTACCACTGGAAAATAGAAAAAGAATGCGAAATGAACAAAGTGTGCGGCAGGCCGAGATATAGCAGCCTACTACAATAAGTCAAAAGACATCCTCATTTTAGGTCCAAGGGCCAGCCAGAATTTTTTTTTGCTGTTGTTCAAGTCAATATAAAAACGTTAGTGTAATTTAGTTTATCCGTGTTCCAAGAGATGGCGCTGTGCCAAATTATATCATCGGGGCTAAACGTGAATAGCCCTGATATAATTATAAATTTTAATAAATATATTTGTGACCTATGTGAGGAACCTAAGTAGTCATGCTCATTCTAATGTCTCTGACTTAGATTTAATTAATTTAAGGTCTCTGAGGTGGCCCGACACATAGGCGGGTCAATGCATTCCCTCTAATTTGATTGAGTGAAATGATGGCTGACGCATACGTCGTACTTGTGAATATGTGCCCTCAACACATGAACAACTTTACGAGCTGGTGGTAGACTCGCATTATGTTTGTTTATTTTTTTAGTATATTTTGTTTCATTAGTGCTTAAATATAAATAGTTTTAAATTACTTAAATTTATGACGATTAGTATGTGCTGTATACAAGCCTATGCAAATAAATATGTTTTTGGTTTTGATTTTGAGATAAATTTTGCATTAGGTCTACCGCAGACGTCCTGTTTATTAAAAAATTGATAATTGTGCATATTTTCTTTCTTCTTTTTTTCTTTATACGGGTCGGATTAGATCATTCTTCTCCGTCTATAGTTCCCAGAAAATATGACAAGCTACAGTGCGACTACGATCAGAATGCTCTTCAGTGACGTTGACAGGGGGGCGTTGTACAACATTTTTCTATGCGAGAATGTCGAAACAGCATTAGTTCCGACTTATACCACGTGCCAAATAACTGCCAACTATAAATAGTGAAAAATAATTAAGTTCATTTTGCAAACTAAATAACATGGTCACAGATATTATAATACATGGTGCATGCTGGATGACGTAAGATAGTTTTCATGGAATACCGGTCTGACAATGATTTTCCACGCTCATGGTGCAATTATGGCCTATTTAGCGTAACGAACGGTATTCTCAATAATTCTCATGCATTTGTGGCCATTTGCATCGAGTGTGCACTGCACTTACATAAGTGTACTTAATTCTTTTTTATCTTTTATGTGATAGGTGGCAGACTGATGGTGAGGGATTGCCGCCGCGCATGGACATCCTTGACTCCAGTGGAGTCACAAGTGCGCTATCAACCATTTAGCCCCCCTTTGCCCCCTTTGTTATGAAGGAGAGGTTCTAATCCGAGCAATTTGAAAGAAAGAAAATATTTATTATTATAGACATCACAACACAGAACTTATAGCAGTTGTAAACAGAACACAATTTGACACAAACAGAAAACAAAACATAAAACAATTAAAAATACATATAAATAAAAACTAAAAGGAAAAAAACAAAAATATATTCAATCATGTCCAGACAGTGCCAAATGAATATTATGGTGTGTTATGACGTCTAGTATACTTAAATGGCCCTCACTCAGCTTATGTCACAGCCTAGACAAAGGCCATGACGCTGGTCTTCAGTGAGACCAGCTGAATGAGTGCCACGGACGATTTTCTAGTGTATTTTGTGTACCTAACGTGTGTGTAATGTGGGTATATAATACTTAGGTAGGTACATTTGCGCGTTCATTACCTGACTAGTTTCTCAAAACAATAAATATTATGATTCTGAACATATCAACCACGATTCAGTTGGTCTGGTTTCCTTGTTTAAAGGTTGCGAAGGTCAGAGGCCAGTTGCTTCATTCATATCCTGGATCGTGGTCCAAGCGTAACCCCGGCGCCAAAGCCGGTAGATACCGTGGGAGAGCCACGCTTCGGCTTGAATGGGCGGACTCGACGTAGTGTTACCATAGAAAACAGGCGTGAAGCAGCATTGTGCTGTGTTTCGCTGCGTGAGTGAGGGTACCGGAGGCATAATCCGGGGGAAAAGGGGGGTTTCCAGATTGGCAGCGCACTTGTGACTCCACTAGTGTCGCTACCCATGGACACCCGTCCATGGGTAGCGGCAATCGCTTACCATCAGGTGATCCTTATGGTCCTCTGCCACCTATCACAAAAAAGAAGGACCGTGGAGGAAAGCGCTCTGTGGCTTATACTGATCGGATTCTTCAACGAACTGAGTGCGGCGGAGCGGTTCGTTCAAATTCAAGTCGTGGCGAGCGTCGTCGTTCTTCGGACATATTATCATCTCTGTCGCACCACCCGCGACCCTTGCGTGCGAGTAGATACAGTGAGATGGCTGTTTGTTTGTAAGACAATTGTGTGCATTTGCGAATACCAAAAATGATAAGTGAAACTTGATTATATTTTGGTTTCCTGTAAGACGTTGTGTAACTAGACAATACTAGCTGTGTCCCTGTTAAAATTTCATAATGAATTATTTAGATTTTAATAGACTCGTAAATCAAATAGTTTATTAAAAAACTTTAACAAATGACAGAATGGGTTACAATATATTTTGGTTCTTATCGTAATAGGTAAAGTTGTGGCGCGTCATATGGACAGGTTACCATGATTTATACACTAGGCTAGGCCTGTGACGTAGATAATCATTTAAGGTGACGGGTAGAGCACACTAGCGACGCCAATCGATTTTAATTTTAAGATACTAAACCGGATCTATTTTAAACAATTTCGGGATTACACTCTCTCGGCAAACACTTATACTATTTATTAAATAATCTTGCACCAATGTTGGGTCCAACGCGTACGCGAAAAATTGAATCACTTATTTAATAAATAGCGACTGACCGGATGGCGCAATTGGTAGTGACCCTGCCTCTTACGCCAAAGGTCGTGGGTTCGATCCCCACCCTGGACAAACATACGTGTGATGAACACTTGTGTTTGTTCAGTGTCTGAGTGTAATATATGTATTTAAGTATATATTTGTATTCCTCTGTTGTCTGATATCTGTAACACAAGTACTTAAGCTACTTAGTCAACGTATCAGGTCAACGTATGAGATGTTGTGAGAATTATTATTGTTATTATAAATAGTATAAGTGTTTGCCGAGAGGTTGTAACAACGAAATTGTTTAAGATAGATCCGGTTTAGTAGCTAAAAATTAAAATCGATGTGCCCTACCCGTCACCTTAACACCGGTTATCACTTTACAACCCGTGCGGATAAAGAATGGGATCAGAAATGGCGCCGCATCTATTCATATCTCGTTCGCACCCACGAGTGCGAGTATAGACGCAAATAGTGTGCGAGCGAGAAGTGAATAGATGCGCCGCCATTTCTGATCCCATTCTTTATCCACATAGGTTGTACTTACGTTATGCGACTTATGTCAACTACAGACGATTGCCAAATAGTATTTATTTTCATTATTATTGTAATTTGAACGTGCTAAGAAAATAATTATGTGGCATAGGAAATACTTCCGTAATCCGAGTAACAGCAATTAAATGTCGAGATATTCATACCTTGCTAATTATTTTGATATTACGTTTGTGTGGGAAATATGTTGTTCGCCGGCCCCTTAAGTTAAAACTAGCCTGATGGCGCATTTGATAGTAACAGCCCTCAAACCTTTTATTCTAGTCACAAGCGGATGTTAGTGCGTACTTCAAAAACATAGAATTCAAAGCAATGGAGTTTCTCATAACATGGCTAGATTTGGTTTACGTTTGCTCATGATAACATAATGTTATGTGTTTTGTAGGTCTATTTCCTAATGTTCATCGATAAACATTGACATACGTCGATTTTTCACGGGGACCTCACGTGTCCGTGGCAGATGCAGAGCGGATACCTTTATAAGTGCTGCATTGAGAAATATGTACTATTTTGCTTTGTAATTTTTACTTTTGGTACTTAAATAAATAATTTCAAATTCAATTTCATCATCATCATCATCATCAGCCCATTTATGTCCCCACTGCTGGGGCACGGGCCTCCCTCAATCACATGAGGGGTAATTGCCGTACTCACCACGCTTGGCAGACGGGTTGGCGAGGGTTTTGATGTAAATGCAGAGTTTTAGTACTTCTCTGGTGATGATCTGGTGATGATCATGCCAGCAGCTTTACCTTATTAGCCTTTTACGACACCTCGGTAAGAGTGAGGGTGGTGGTAAATTCAATTTAAATTTTTCAAATCGATAGATAGATAGATATACTTTATTGCACAAAAAACACAACTTAAACAAACTGGGCATCACAGAAACTTAAATGCATAATTTCGGCGGTCTTATCGCTGGAAGCGATTTCTACCAGACAACCTTCAGGCAAGGGACATTTGATAGTAGAGGAGGGGTAGGTTGCGAATTTCTACCATTAGCTCTCGGCGGTGAGGGAAAAAAAATTGAATAAATAAAAGGCCTATCTATAAAGAATAATAACGTTTACGTGTATTTCAAGATTCTGATGTCAATTTTGAAGTAATATTATATTCGAGGCCGTGTGGTCCCCGGCAGAGTAGAATAGGCCACCCTCACTCTTACCGAGGTGTCGTACAAGGCGACTAAGGTAAAGCTGCTGGCATGATCATCAGCACCCAGAGAAGGAAAACTCTGCATTTATATTTAAACCCTCGCCAACCCGTCTGCCAAGCGTGGTGAGTATGGCAACTACCCCTCATGTGATTGAGGGAGGCCCGTGCCCCAGCAGTTGGGACTTAAATGGGCTGATGATGATGATATTCGAGGACGACCACGAAAGTTACATCTTGAAGAATCACCCGGCACCAATCATTATTAATTACCATAGGTAGTAAATTCAGAAGTATGACATGTAGAGTACACAATGTATGTCAAAGACACGTGGATTTAAATAGAAAAGTCTGATAGCCATCTACATAACACGTTTGTTCATTAAGGTGACCGGTAGAGCACACTAGCGACGTCAATTGATTTAAATTGTTAGCAACTAAACCTGGCGAGTTTCTTGCCGGATCTTCTCGACCAGAAACAACTTTCCGAGCCGGTGGTAGAATCGCATTATGTTTATTTACTATTTTTAGTATATTTTATGTATCAACATATATATGTATTAACATGTAAATTATTACATAAGTACTTATAAATAGTTTTAAATCATTCAAGTGTATGACGATTTGTAAGTGCTGTGTACAAGCCTATGCAAATAAAGAATTATTTGATTTTGATTGATTTTGATCCTAACTAAACTAAGCCTTACACTCGAGCCAAAACTCAAAATTCATTCATAATGAATGTAATACTCAAACGTCTGCCGCAATTTTTTGCGCTTCCAAAAAAAATTAGGCAGCACACCTCATAATTATAATAATAGCATAATTTATTTGCATTATTTTTGCTCTTTGGTCTAGGTTTAACCTTTGATTGGCTTTGAATTGTAACCGGATTGTCCAGTCTTAGACACGAAATTGTCTGCCTTGACAACCGCGACGATACTAGCGCCGTGACGAATAAGATATTTTTTTTAATGTAAGCAATTAATACTAGTAATAATATCCCATCTACAAGTAAAAATACTGTAGGAAGTAGTTATTTGTATAACTTCGTCTCAAAAAATTGTTAATACTTTCCTAAAAGTATTCATTGCCTACTTTTTTTAAAATGTTTCTTATCGTCACATTCAATATAAATCACTAGGCGCCGCTAGTATCGCGCGGTGAAGTCAATATATGGCGCACTCTTGTATCAAAATAGAATAGTTTGGTGCTTAAAACACGCAGTAAGCTGTGCAGTGCAACCGATGGGGTAAACGGGTTCTGGAGTGGAGACCGCGTTTTTGAAAACGTAATGTAGGGCGCCCTCTGGCTAGGTGGGGGGACGATCTGAGCAGGATGGCTGGCAAGAGCTGGATGCGAGAAGCCATGGATAGATCACAGTGGCGAAAAATTGGAGAGGCCTACGTCCAGCAGTGGACTGCGATAGGCTGATGAAGATGATGAAGCTGTGCAGTACGTACCCACCACTTTTATACAGGCTATTTCATTTAGGGTGTCAAGCCGAAGACCATGGATAAATTGGATTACCGTGGAGGCTCTTGTCGCAAGTAAAGAAGCCCCTGGTTGCACATCAAAATCACAGTTTTATGTAGGTACAGTTAGTATTTTTGGTGTGCAAATAGGTAACTTTTAAAGGGTTGGTTTATAATATTCCATTAAGAACGGCCACACAGAAAACCAGTGTGAAGCAGCACTGTGCTGTGTTTCGCTGCGTGAGTGAGTGAGTGGGTTAAAAGGTTGGCTGCGCACTTGTGACTCCACTGGTGTCGTAGGTGTCAATGGGCGGCGGCAATCGCTTAACATTAGGTGATCCGTCTGCTCGTCTGCTACCTATAAGATAAAAAAAAGAACATCGGTGTAAACAATCAAATTCACGGCTGACCCTAAATGCATGCACTACCTCTCAGTCAGGGTAAATAATATACAAACTTACGTCCACATATCAACAGGCCATCCACCACCACCTTCCTCAGGACATATAAGGACGCCTCGTCTTTCGACATGTCTGTCTCGTCTTCTGGTCTTCTAGTCTTCTTTTACCGTCTACTAGTCTTTTGGTCTACTAGTGATATCGTTTTAATAAAATTTAGTTTTTGCTTCGTCTACTATAACTGTCCGATTCTTCGTTGTTTGGCTTATATTTTGTACTTGTTTTGATTTTAATTAAGGCGTCTGTTAGTATATCCGTCTGTTTGTCTGCCCGCTCGCGTTGGAGCGGCGCGCGCGCAACTCTGTGATGCAATGTGGAACCGCGGTGCTTTATGTATGGCTGGCTATCGAGAGGTTCCGTAGAGCAGTGATTTATGGATATGGCAAATATATTTTATCCGTTTGATTTACCAACATCAGAGCTATGGTAGCTCAGTGGATTAGATAGCGCTTTCCACGCGGGGGGTCGTGATTTGAATCTGTGCATGCACCTATGGATATTTCAAATCTATGTGTGTATTTCTACCATTCGCTCGGCGGTGAGTGAGTTATGTAAAACTGTGGGATAGAAAAATAAATAGGTGGATCCGGAGATTTAATGCAGTCAGACATAAAGCACCGAGTAGCAAAGATGAAGTGACAGTGAGCTCACATATAGTTATCTGTGCTAAACAATAACAGGCTCATGGTGCAAATTGACCCTGGGGTGGAGATCATCGGGTCAGAAGACTACCATGATGTAGCACAGCTGGTGGTGATGGGTACATATTGGATCCATGTTATCTTAAAAACATTTGCATAGAGAAGCTTGGATGAGGATCGTGAGCTCATTAATTTAAATCCGTGGATTTTTAAAATTTGTTTGCATAAATATATACCACACCCTCGGCGGCGAGGGAAAAAATCGTGAGGAAACCTATGATACTCACGATTGTCGAAAAAATGATTTTATACATGAAACCTACTATCGAATTGGTGTATGGTCTACTAAGAGTTGCAAAGACAGACTGCAGTCGCTTTATTGTAAATATAAAATAAAATAATGTTTATTGGCTTTAATATTAAGTCTCCAACTAGTACATTCAGTATCCCCTTTTAAGTCTGTATAGAATTAACCTGTGTCGGGGAGATGCCGCTCTTTCTTCTAACTTATTACCATTAACTTAATTATTACTGGCAAAAATGATTTGCTTTTATTGATTTATTTGACGACCCGCTTGGATCAGTGGTAGTGAACGCTGCCTCTGGTGCAAGGGTTGCGGGTTCGTTCCCCGCACAGTTAAAACATGAACAGTTATGTGCATGAACATATCTGTTTGTATTGGCCTGGGTGTTTTCTATGAATTTTAAGAATGTATTTACCAAAGAAAAGTATTAAATGTAATTCCGCTGTTGGTTCTCACATCCGTAAGACAGGTGCTTGAGCTACCTATCTCGGAGTCAGATCAACGTATGTGATGTTCTGAAATATTTATATCTATTTTATTTATTTATATTGTTAATACCTATGTCATAAGTGTTCTGTATGGGGCTAAATTGAATAATAATAATAATAATAATTCTCACAATATCTCATAGGTTGACCTGATTCCGTACTAAGTAGCTAAAGCACTTGTGTTACAGATATCAGACAACTAAAATAAACTAATTATTTATTTATTGAGGACAACCAACAAATCATACACCGAATAACCGTAAAAAAAAACCTTACATTAAAATATATGCTAAGTGTAGATTCAGTTACAGGCTGCCACGACTTGCGAATGTGATTATCTCAATTGAATATATATATATATGTATACAAGCATGCATACACACCTGTACACATGCATGCATATACACAATTTTAGTTTTGCTGTTGCAGAAAACTCAATGTTAGCCTTTTAAATTTAGAAAACTGTTCGAATGGATATCCACATCTGTTGAGCTCTTGTGAAACTCATTATACTGTCGCTGAAGCCTGTTCATGATAGAATGGTGGCCTAGAATGCTCTTAGATCCATTTTTTATATTATAAACTATTTTAATTTTTTATGGATGTAGGTCCAAGTGCAAGTACCTCGGGCTCGGAATCGACGAAACTGTGAATGACGCGCTGATATAATGCTAACGAAAATTACCGCCTCCTTTCAATCAACAATTTTCCTACATCCACACCGCTCGATCACCCGCCAGCAAATAGATTACAAGTGTAAAGTAGTAAACGATCGTAGAGTAAGCGATAACTCGCTACAAATATATCTAATCACCACGAAAATGCAGCGTGGAAGGTAGGTGTGCTTAGGATGGCTTCAGTACAAGGTTCTATTAATAAATTGATCATATTAACTAAACAGACTATTACAGAACTGATGTTAAGGCTCGTATTCGTGTCCAAGTGGCGTGAGTTCGATTCCGATGGGATGTTGTTTGATATTCCAATGAATGTAACATGTATGTAACTAACACAATAAATGATTTAATTGATTTATTTACGAGTACCTACTTATCTATTTATTAAAATTGTTGTAGGTGCAGTGTTAACTCTATTTCGCGAACTTCTATGATATATTCAAATGGTACCTATTCATTGACTGCCTCGGTGGCGTAGCGGTTAGTGGGTAGATGGTAGACTGTAGAGAGTGCACTTGTGTTTGCGCACACACTTCTATGTCCGACTGTAGGTATGTTTTTTTTATTATTATTTTTATGTATGTTCACCGATTTCTCCGCCAATTGTTGACCGCTTTGCACAATTCTTTTTTTTATTTGAAAGAACACACTTCCAAGTTGGTCTCATTTTCCAATGTCAGGATCTGATGAAATGAATAAAAAGCATGAAAAAAATATTTCTGCGAAAAAAAAACCGCCTTCAAAAACCACGAACTAAAAAGTGTAAAATAACATTTTTTACACTTCAAATAACATTATATAACAGTACACTCGAGAAATGGTATCAACAGGGATTAGGCGCCGACTTCAATAACACCTATTGTCATAAAATGTATGAAGTGTAAAAAATGTTATTTTACACATTTTAGTTCGTGGTTTTTGAAGGCGGTTTTTTTCCTTTAGATTTTCATGGCACATAACTAACATTGGAATAGTTATTTACGAGATTTCTGCTATGTACCTCATTTGAGTATCCGATATTTCGGCGGTTACTTCGTGACCTTGGCGCTAGCAACAGAGCCGAAATATCTGGAACTCAAGAATAAGGTATATGATAGAAATCTCAAAAGTATATTTTTCACTCACACTACGTTACTTAATTTTGGTAAAAGCACCACTTAAGCACCTAGATACGAGTAGGGAGTAAATCATATGTACTGGTATTAGGATATACGGGACAACAAAAATTTTCGGTTCTTAAATTCTTCATGAAAAAATGCTACTATTCGACACCTTAAAAATCGTTAATGAAAGATAAAAATTTATAGACATCACAACACAAGGCATATAAAACACAACACCAACACAATGCAAGACAAACACATTACAGAAACGATTTTAAAGATTTGGGTAACTTTTTTTCACTAAAAATTACTTTTATACGAGACTTCTTTTTTGGCTGTCTCTACAGTCTTGAAGGCTGGCCGCTAGTTTCTTGAACTTCTCTCTATCTTTTGCGAGACGGAAGAGTTGGTTCTTCCACGCTGGTGATCCTGGTCCACTCCCGTATGTTTCAAAGATTTTTCCTACGTCCAGGACGTCTCTTCTCATCAAATATCTACGTAATGCACTTAGACTAAATGTATATTATTATTGAACAAAAGAAGAAACACTTAATAACACTAAAACAGAAACTGAGACTTGAAGCTAAGCTAAAAGTAAGTAAAACGAAAAATGTAATCAAAGCCTGTGGCAGTGTCCCCAAAATGCATTTACAAATGAAATGCGCAAGCCAGCCTTCGGCTCTCCCGTGACTTCGACTAAACGCTTAGCTAAGTCATGGAAGAAAGAAAGAGCGTCGGAACCCCACGGGTCCAGTGTTTCAACACCAAAAGCTACAAAGTGGCCTAACACTTCCGGTACCTATACCGGATAGATGCCTATACTTATTAGCTTTCAGTCTGTCTGTCACGTCGGCCGCAGCTCCAGCACTCCTTGTAGTCCCGGGAAGATGAGATGGTGCCAAAGAGTCGACTCAGGTAGGCATCCCACACGAGAGCACGTCCCATCTTCCAAGGCATTTAGGGTAGTTTCCCTCCAGGCCCCAATTTTTTTTTCACCGTGTATTGTCTGTTGGTCTAGTGGTTTACATCCTGTTGGTCTAGTGGTTTAAGTACCGGGCCGTAATCTCAGGGTCCTGGGTTCGATTCCCGGATCGAGCGCAAAGTATGTATCGAATTTTTAGGACATAGCTCGGGTTTGTGATCACCAATCCGCATTTGGCAAGCGTGGTGGTTAAGCCTAATCCCATCATAGTAGTGATAACTTGATTTCTATGATGTAGGCCTTTGCCCTGCAGTGGGACAGTTTATAGGCTGATTAAAAAAAAAATTTCTGACTGTCTCCCAGCTCTGTAAATCAATAACTGTAATCAATGACTAGCTGAAATCTGAATAAATAAGAACCTAAATAAAATAATTGCGCCAGATACATTCCAAGTGATCATCTAGACTCAAAAGGCATCACCCGTAAGTACTATTCTGTAGGTCTTCCAGATAAATAAAATTCTTCGATCTGTGATTAGATTTAGATGACGAAGCCACTCTAGAAAAAATCGTTTTGTAATTTGGATTGATTAATCTAAGCATGTTATGATTCTTCGTAAGTGTGTAGCAGGCCTATCACCGACCAATAGATATGAGTGTGTGGCACCACGCCCCCCTCACGCGCCTATCACTTGCTCCCTGACTGACGGAACGGAGACCCAGCTATCATATCACACGGATATATGTCACAGCTGTTCCTAGTCTACAAGTGTTGCGTTTGATAAAACTAATTCGGTTTTGTGATGAAATATACTTACTAGAATTATTGTAGCCACCCACAAGTAATCTGCTAGAAATGTGTTGAATTAAGAATAATAATATGTATGTATCCTTGATTTCTAAAATATAATGAATAGTAATTTTATTTAAACAACTTGCCGGCTTCTGTATTTCCAGAGAACTACAATTCGGGTGTCTTTAAGTCGAAAGTGGCTTCTTTTGGGTAAGCACGCTACATCTTAGACCTTATTGTCACTTTCCATCAGGTGAGATGAGGTCAAGTGCAAACCCATTTTATATATAAAAAAAAACCTATAGATATATGAGATATTTACACACTGGTACCTAATCCCAGTAGAACACAATTGAAACTCTGTATTCTGTAAATCAACCTGTAACATTCGTTTCATAAATAAAGAATTTTGTATTTGTAAGAAAAGTTGCTCATACAATAAAAATGTCCGCATTACCATCGGGTGGGCGTAAGTTCGATTCCTCGAAGCCTCTTCTAAAATTCACTTCATGTGTTCTGTTAGCTCTATTAAGCTTGGTGGCAACCAAAGACCATATCAGCCGCAGAACTGACAACCTATGGCCTATGAACCTCATTAAAGAAACCGGCTAAGTGCGAGTTGGACTCGCCCCTCACGGGTTCCGTAGCAGCAAGTAAGATATATATATGGAAAGTAAATTGTGGTTTACGGTTTATAACGTATTTACACAAAACTACTTACTAGATCTAGTTCAGACCAATTTCCGTTGTTAGTTTTCATGGCAATGTTTATCATAATACTATTTGTTTTATTTTTTTTTACTTATATAATTCTTTTATTATACAAGTTAAAGAGGGGTAGGGACACATTTTACCACTTTGGGAGCGTCTCTTGCGCAAAGTATTAAGTTTAAATTAAAATTATATTAGAGTATCAGTTCTAAGTATGGGGACCCCCCAACATTTTTTAATTTTCCTATTTTTGTGTAAAAATCGTAAAGCAGTTAACTAAATTCATATATTTACTAAGTTTCAATTATATAGTTCTTATAGTTTCGGAAAAAAGTGGCTGTGACATAGAGACGGACGGACAGACGGACAGACATGATGAATCTATATCGTCTCCCCATCTAGCCAGAGGGCGCCCTACATTACGTTTGCCAAGACGCGGGCTCCACTCTAGAACTCGTTTACCCCCTCGGTTGTCGGTTCTGCGACTAATATGGCCAGCCCACTGCCAATTAAGCTTGCTAATCCGATGAGCAATGTCGATGACTTTAGTTCTCTGCAGGATCACCTCATTTCGGATTCGATCTCGGAGAGAGACGCCGAGCATTGCTCGTATACTGATCTCCTTGGTAACAATATTTCAGATACCAGTTACACATATCGTAAATTAGAGCTTCCCTAAAATATAGATATATCTGTATCCTGTATACATCCAGGTGTCCACATATCAGGCAAGTCTGTCCTTATTATAGGACAAATTAAAAACACTCCATGCAAACAGCTACTGTTAGGTAGTATAAAGTTATTTTAAAACTTATTATTAATATCACTGATTGTTTGTGTATCATTAACAATAATTCGATCTTTAAAGATCGTTTCTTCTAATTATTGTTAGTGATACACAAACAATCAATGACATTAATAATAAGTGTTAAATTAACTTTGTTATTCTTCGTTCGCTTCGTTGGGCTTAGTTGGAGCCGTAAAGTCCTTGAGTGGAGACCGCGACTCGGTAAGCATAGTGTAGGACGCCCTGCGACAAAATGGGATGATGACATTCGAAGGCTGGCTGGTGTGGGCTGGATGAGAGTGGAAAATCGGGAGCAGTGGCGTGCATTAGGGGAGACCTATGTCCAGCAGTGGACGAGTGTGGGTTGCTGATGATGATGAAAATAACTTTATACGCACTAGGCACAGAATTTATAATATTATACTACAAAGTTAAAATATAAACAGTTGTAGTTTGAGCGAGTGAAGCAAAACATCAAAACATAGTTAAAAGTCATTGACGTCGTTTGTCCGAAGATGAATATCATGCGATTGAGATAGGAGTAGGCAGTTTGTAAACTAATGTGGCTGCAATGAAGATATTATTAAAGTAAACACTTCCTTGTCAAACTACGAGTATCTTGATCTAAACATGTAAATTATTACATAAGTACTTATAAATAGTTTTAAATCATTCAAATGTATGACGATTTGTAAGTGCTGTGTACAAGCCTATGCAAATAAAGAATTATTTGATTGATTATTTGATTGATTGATTGATAAATTTGGCTCTATCCTCCTATAAGTATGGCTTTCAGCTCCCAGGACTGTTATGATTTAGCTTATATTATATTACATGTTCATCATCATCATCAGCAACCTACACTCGTCCACTGCTGGATATAGGTCTCCCCTAATGCACGCCACTGCTCCCGATTTTCGGCCACTCTCATCCAGCTCACACCAGCCAGCCTTCGAATGTCATCATCCCATCTTGTCGCAGGGCGTCCCACACTACGCTTACCGAGTCGCGGTCTCCACTCAAGGACTTTACGGCTCCAACGGCTGTCAGTTCTGCGGCTAATATGACCAGCCCACTGCCACTTTAGTTTGCTAATTCGGTGGGCTATGTCGGTGACTCTGGTTCTCTGTCGGATTACATCATTTCTGATGCGGTCCTTCAGAGATACTCCGAGCATAGCCCTTTCCATAGCTCTTTGGGCGACTTTGAACCGGTGGACTAGTCCAGCCGTGAGTGTCCACGTCTCGGCACCGTAAGTCATGACCGGAAGGACGCACTGGTCGAAGACTTTCGACTTAAGACTTTGAGGGATATTACATGTTGTTTAATATTAATTCTAGGATTTTATAGGTATTTTTACTTATTTTTATATGATTACAATTGTATTTTGTAAATAACAATGTTTAAAAGTACTCAACTTGATATTCTAGCTGGCGCGCGGCGCGCAATTTTTCTAGGTAGGGTGGGAAAACCTACTTTAGCGTTTGTTACGATTTTTAGAATGAAAAATGTTGTTTCACAATAAGAATACGATTGTGTAAGTACGCACGTACTACGTGGTCATATCACAGTGTAGGCATGCGTAGGTCATTTTACGACTTCCGTTCTGTTACTTTTACGAAATTTTAAAGGTTTTTATTGGGCGTATCTTGATTCTGATTGGACAAAACGACGCGTCTTTTGATTCTCCAGGGAATGGCATCAAAATGTTAAAATCACCAAAATAATGACTTACGTGGTGTTAGAACTTCAACGACGATTGGCAAGATATCTTCGGGTAGAGTCACTTTATAAAAAAAAACGATGGAATTAGGGAGCGCAGTGCGTTTTTTTCTGTGTGGCAGACGAGCAGACGGATCACCTGATGGTAATCGATTACCGCCGCAAATGGACACCAGTGGACTCACAAGTGCGCTGCCAACCTTGAACCTCTCTTTACCCTGGATTTTACTTCCGGTACCCTCACTCACCCAGCGAAACACAGCACAGTGCTGCTGGTTTTCTTTGAGGCCGTGGTATCACTCCGGTCGAGCCGGCCCATTCATGCCGAAGCGTTACATTCCCACGTTTCGTTCGGCGTTCGACCAATCCATAAAGTTTATATTCTGTTTTGGCCAAACATTACTCGTACCTACATTACGAATATTGTACATATGCATCGAAACTCCTACACTGTTTTACTGGAATTTGCCCTATAAACATTTCCTTGTATAAGTGATAGCTGGACTTTGGAGTTTGTCATACTTACCCGTTATTTCTCAGTGCATCTTCAAAACAAGTATAAGCATGCATCTTCTAGGCAAACGTGAGTACCCAACACGTGCTAAATAGATAAAGTTCGAATTATACTTCTAAATATAGATAGATAGATAAGAGAAAATGGCCTATTAATCCATACAAATTATTATAAAAGTGAAAATGTGTATGTCGATCCGTTTGTCCGTCTTTACTAGCTTAAGGGCTCTTTCATCATCTCTGAGTAAAGTTTCAAGTAGGCTACTCGTCAAGAAAGTGAGCAGTATTTTGTTTTTTCGAATTTCACCATCTCTGAGTAACGATAATCAATGGCTAAAGTGGCATGTAACTTACTTGTAGCTTCGAATATTGAGTAAAATATTTAATTCACGATTATGCCTAGATGCCTAAGTTTTCTATAGGAAATTCTGAGCGTCAGCCCGGAGTCTGGAAGTAGGCGGTATTGTACCCCCATGCTTTGGAAAGCACGTTAAGCCGTTGGCGTCCAATCCCTCTTCGGATTTCTTTATTGGCCACAGAACACAAATTATTACATTGGAATATGAGGGTAAAGTAATAGAGAGTGCCCTTGTGTTTGCGCACTCACTTGAGCACTATAAATATTATTCAATACAAAAGATCTAGAACTCGAGTTTTTAATGTCCGTGTTGATTATTTTTTAGAACTTGATGATCAAGTTTTTTTTGCAAGATTTCGCTTATCCAAATACAATGCATGCAGTGAACCACGCGTAATTTAATGTAGTAATTACTTTTTCTTGAATTTGAGGAATCAAGCAGTTTCATCAAAAATACGCCTGCAATAATAAACATACGAGAAGGAAAATACCGATTTGGTTTTTGACGTAAATAAATAGCGCCATTTTAACGTCGCTGTAAGAATTGAGTGAACTAAACAATATGAATGAATGATTAAAGCAAGTCAATCTTTTAACCGTTGAGTAGCTAATCGGAACTTCATTTTCGTATGTGAAATTGAGAAAACTTACTTTTTACTTTTAATTACTGAGTAGTGTTAATCGGGAAGTAACTAATTAGAACTTTACTCAGAGATGGTAAAAGAAGCCCTAAGACTTTCATTGTAATTGCTACTGTATTGCGACAGGTAGGATCTTCCGAATAAAACAAAAACTTTGTACCAAAGTCAATCTAAGACTGAGCAAATCGTCGTAGAGCCTAATCCATAGATTGGCATCATCAAAATCTATGAATGATATTCCCAGTTAGCGTAACGTCCAAAGCCTTCGCTTTGGAGCTTGGCGTGCGCTTTGACTATTAACCAGGATTTGGTGAATCTGGTAATTACATTTTTTTTAAGTGATAGGTGGCTGACGAGCAGACGGATCGGCTGATGGTAAGCGATTGCCCCCTCCGATAGACACCCGCGACACCAGTGGAGTCACAATGAAGCGAATGCCATCTGAAATTCGCAACCCTTACACAGGGAACCAGGCTAACTGAAATATTAATAAGTATTGATGTTTCGGAAACTATTTGAAACGCCCAGGCTTCTTCGTAATGTTTTCCCTCACTTCCGAGCAAAATTGAAAATCTACGCGAAATTCGCTTGCGTGTAGTCCGACGTAAAATTCAGCTGCAAGAGTAGATGAAGCAGTTTGTCAGAGCATTCTCGTGGTAAATGACTATAAAGAATTTTGTTGGAGGCTATATCGCGCCTCCGTGGGTGAGGCCCTGGGTCCTTTGGACCGGAGTGCTGGTGAGAGGCCGTGCTGGCGTGCCTCCTTGCCCTGAACGGTTCGCGGCGGGATCCCTCGAGGTCATAGGCCCCGTGTTCCGTTCGGAATTTTTCGGGCAATTTACCCTGCAGTGGGACATGACAGGCTAACAATAATAATAATAATTTTTATTTATTTTAAATATATTCTTTCACTTTTTACCGCGTTTTCTTTCGTATAGGCCTAAACGCTTTGAGAAAGCAAACGTCAGAAGAGCAAAAAACGTCAAAGAAATAAAAATCCTTTTCTATTCTATAAAGGGCGAAGAGGTCTGACCTCGACACCCAGTTCTTAAATCTTTTTTAGCTTTGTCTTACAGTTTTCCACCTAACTGTATGTCTGCTTCCAGGTGTCCACCCAGTCTCCAACACGCGAATGCGGATTAGGTATTGATTGATTGAGAAACTAAAAATAAAAAAATATTTGAGATTATACAAAGGACAATGTACTCTTGTCTTATATTTAGATTGTTATTTTTAACTGGTGACATAAAAACTTGAATGACGAGAACGACCTCCGTTATCTAGCTTCAGAGTGACGAACTGTTGTTTCAGTTGCAGAACAACAATGCTATGAAAATTGATAACAACTAGACTTAGGTTAGGTTACGAACATGTATCTTCTTCGTAATTTTGTATTCGTAATTGCATCACCCTAATAAATAAATACCTACGTACAGAGAGCCGCATATCAGTGTATAGGTATGTACAAATCAGTCACTTGGTTAAACATTTTCACATGCGTACTTATGTGATTTCATTCGGACTAGCGGCCATCTTTTTTAAGAATGTTTCCATGTATTTGTTTATTTTGTTGTAACACCGCGTGCATTTTTTGAAAAAAGAAACATACAATCTCCTGTTCGAAAACGGACAAGAGCCTTCTTCTCCTGTACAAGCGAAGAGCGTAGGTACTCTATTTTTAAAAAGCCGGCAACACCTTAGCGACCTCTCTGATTTCGCGGATGTTCGTGGGCGGCGTTGATTACTTTCCATCAGGTGAGGTAGAAAAACGAGCGTTCTATCTACTAAGCTACCATCACTCTCTATTTACAAACAAAGATATGGAACACATGGTGAAAGTACAAAGTACAGAAGGCATCGCTTGATCTCATTAGCTAAGGTCTCTGGGCATTGAAATAAAACGTGATGTTTACAAAATACCTGATTAATAGCTAATTAATTACGAGTAGGTACCTACATCTCCTGCATCTCGGGGTGAAAGTGTGATAGGTGACTTTTATTGGTTATCATTCTTTATATCGATGGGTAGGTATGGAACTAGAAGTCAGCGGAATGTGCCACTCTCGGAAAAACGTCACAGAGTGTGAAAGAGATCTAACAGGCCCTGACGCAGATTCTATATGGGTGCGTTAGAGAAAGAACGTCACCCAGCGCGTCAACTCACTACTAACGGCTTCGCGCAGTTTTTCAAGTATAGCTTTCTATGAAAAGGTAGGGCGTATGTCTATGTGGGTAGGACACCTACTTTCGTCACATTAAATGTCACATGATTATGCGTTGATTTAGAATTTTTCACAGTTTATAGGCAATTAGACTTAAGAAGTGTTTGATATGCATTTCAACTTTAATATCTCTATGCGTTCATGTGGAAAAGGGTAGGTAGTAAGTTTATAATTATTAAAAAAAAAATTTATGTCATGTAAGCAAAAATAATATTTTGATATTTTATGTAACTTCAAATTTATCCTTTTCGCAATCTCCCCTTTATCTGTACTATTTAACGTTGCTTCGTGCTGAATTTCAAGATTCTGAGTTCACGGGAAGTACACTGTAGGTTTTGATTCCCTAGCGTGTGACGGAAATTCGTCTAAGGTGTTGGTATAAACATCGCTATCTTTTGCTCGCGTTAAATTAGAAGTTTGATTTTTTCACAGTTTAAACAGGCAGTAGATCTAGGTATTTGTTATAAATTTCAATTTGATAACTTTATTCGTTCGTGAGGAATAAGGTAGTAAATTTCATTTTATTAAAATATTTTTATTATATTATATAAGTAGAAAAATGTGATTTTCGCAATTTTTCCTATATTTGCATTATATGACAATGCTTCATGCCAAATTTCAAGATTCTGAGTTTACAAGAAGTACCCCGTAGGTTTTGATTCCTTTGCGAGTGTCGAAAATTTGTTGAAAATATCGACATATCGGCTGAATATTTTGATTGCCTTGGCTTAGATGTTTGATATGTTTACAGCTTATAGGGACAATAGACCTGAGTATTTCATGTGCATTTCAGCTTGACACGTTCACGCGTTCTTGAGATAAAGGGTCTTGACAGACAGACAGACGGACAACAAAGTGATCCTATAAGGGTTCCGTTTTTTTTTTTGGTACGGAACCCTAAGAAAGTAAAAATTAAGAAAGTAAGAATTATAATCAAAGAATGTAGGTTATATAATGCAGCCTGTATATATTTATAATAACATGTGGACAAACAGTGGACACGCGCATAGCAAGAAGATAATATGACGTGTAGTTCAAAGGCCACATGGAAATTCTCTCACAACGTGTTCCCAAAAGGGTCACCAACGTTTCAGAGATAAGATTGACTGGCCCGATTTCGCAATTGGTAATAGGATAAATTTTAAGGATCCTGGCTTTGATTCCTACTCTGGACCAACTATTATTAAAATATATACTATGTGGGGTCCAAAAAGAACCATTGTTTTGCTTGTAATTTTTATGGCTGGTAATAAAAATCAGATTTATAGAAAAATATTCTGTAATACTTTTAAATACTTTAGTTTACATCACAACAGGTCACACACACACACAATCTAAGAGTGCATACAAAATAAAATAATCATCTATCTGGAATGCGGTTTCATTTATATCACAAATCATTTATTTCCGTGTTTCGTGTACTTATTTGACTAGTTTTCATAGCATTCCTATTTCGATTGTCAATTTTTTAAAAGCATATCTCTTAAAATTATGTAGGTAGGTCACAATGGCGGCCAGTGCCGCGCCTGATCACCTTTAGAGCCATAATTTCCACAATTCACTCATGGAATAGCCATAACTGAGTTGCCACACTGGCGGAATGCGAGAGTTTTCAAAGTAGACGACGACGCAGCGAACACGTCGCGGCTGCGCAGAAAAACGCCGGCGAATCCGTTGCGCATTCACGACGAATCCGTTACGTATCCGCGGCGTGAACCAGGGTCATTATTTCACTTAGTACTTTGTTCCTTAGTATGGGAAAAATAGGTCTGCGCTTTTCGTTAGATGGAGTTTGTAAAAAGCAGATGTAGCTTCAAAAAGGAAAGGGTTCGGTGTTATTCCGGTAGATGTCACTATGCATTTTTACATCGCGCAAATAAAACATGTTTCCGAAACAATTACCTTAAACCGCCGGCCTACACTAGTAATTTTGGAAAAGTACTATATATGCCCCAGGCACAACATGGATTGGGAATTCTATTATTTAGCAAATCACTGATTTGTCTCGAATATAGCAGTTGGGTATTGGTCGTTTTCCACTAGATGGCGCTAGCACTGGCTAGTCGACTGATGTCTCTATTTCAGTATATATAAGTTACTCTATGGCGTGAATGCTGCGCAGCCGCGACGTGTTAGCTACGTCGTCGCCCCGCTTTGAAATCGCGCGCAATCCGCCAGTGTGGCAACTCACTAACAAAAGAACGTTAAAGATTTTATCGTGAAGAAAGCCGCTGTAACCGCCTGAGTACATACCTAATTGTGTGTTTTACTCATAATTATAGATACATATAAATTAAACGAAATAAATTAAAAACATTTTTTATCAGCTAAGTAGGTATACATATCTTTTAAGAAAATACACCGTGCTTATTTAGTCGAGTTACAATTTATTCCGAGGGCTTATTTAGATAGGTGCTTTTATTATTAGTCATAACTAATACGTTATTAATTAGGTACTTACTGAAAGCAATCAGTTTTTCGAAAGAACATAGGTTGATATCTCATAAAGAAAGAACATTTTCTTATATTATGATAGAAACCAAAATACATAAGATTATTTTTATGTGTCTCTTATGTACCTTTTGAAAATGATTCTGTTGTGTTTTTCGACTCCCGGATGCGTTCGCCATCGCTTCGGAGGTAGGGCTACGCAGGATTTTATGTGACTGGAAAAGTTAGTTAATCGACTAAAAAAGCACCATAACCCTCACACAATATTTATTTTCTTAACGATTGACGAAGAAAAGCCTTATAACAAGGCTAACTAAACTAGTTCAGGCGCTTGTTAAATTAAGAAAATATTTGGGAAAGACCTTAAATTTTTTTTTGACACACTGCACGAATTAGCCAAGTTCTTCTGACATCACTATATCTATCATTTACAAAAAATACGATCAAGCCTCACAGTCATGGTTTCATCCTATTTTAATATGTCTCAGTTGCAGATTTTTTTAACCCCCTTATTACAAATCGCGAACTAAGGATAGTCCCGGAACAAAACTCGTGCTAGCACGTTTTTACGTTGTTGGAACGGGATTACATGAGCTTTAGTACGAAAATAACTTAACTTCACAATTTGTAACAAGGTGGTTAATGTTTGGAGAAGACTAATCGTCAATGTTCTGAAAATTTGTATCTACCTACCAATACCTACTGTAAGGATCTCTGGGTGACCACTGCCACGTATATAGGTAGGTACTTAATCGAGTAAACATGGAAAATATTACTTTATACCAAAAGCAGAACAAAGATATGTTGAAAAAAATTGCTCATATTGAAGGAAATGTAGGGGTGGAAAGAAACGCAAATATAACTTGGTATTTATATTGGTTTACCAAGTTTTTTGTGCAGTTTATGTATCTAGAAAACTAAACCTTATTATACTACTAATTTTAGGTCTACTTTTCGTATAAAATGGTATTTTCTACTAACTCGATGAGACAAGTAGACTTGAAAACATAGTAACACAGACCATATAACCGATTCTACATGGGCGCATCTGCAACTGGGTGTGATTCCCGTCATCAGCATCAATATTATCTACTTTTGGCTATCGACTGGTTCTTTCGTTCGGTGGCAGCTGGATGAGGGCCAGATCCTCGCTGAGTCATCGGCCGAGCGTCGCGCGGGGCAGCTGGTTGGTCGGCAGCGGCGGGTCCTGCCAGGACCCGGGGAGACCGTACTTCTTTGGCTTGAGGATGAAGATGAACTGGAAACAGATAATTTGATTGACTCGCCTTTTTTGGTGCCGTCCCCTTGTCACATGCGGGGAACAAGTTTGGACGTGGGACCCCAACGAAAACCTCTAGGGTATCCATCTTAGCACAATGGGGGATATCGCGTGCGGAAAATCCGTAAGATGGCGTACTATAAGTTGAAGTTGGACCTCGGTTCACAGGCACAAGATATTTCACACGTGACAGCACCCATTGCGGTCGGCTGTAGGGTAACTGGGACTAGACCGTACCGCTAATCGCGGCCTTCTATTCTCAAAAGAGGAGTCCAGACACCAGTAATCCATTGGATAGGCATTAATTATCTCAATGAAAAATGAAATTCATTATCAGTACCGTAAAACTGTCCACATAGAAGACCTTTGAAATGAATCCTGTCAGGACCCGACAGGGTGTGTGGTCATTTGGTATTTGGTACGCAGTAACGAACAGTTCGTTACCACGTACCAGACGCAGTCTAATACACACTTCGCTACCGCGCATCACACGTATTTTAACCGACTTAAAAAAAAAGTGGTTCTCAATTCGACATGTATATATATATTTTTTATGTTTGTTCGCCGATAACTTTTCCATTTATGAACCGATTTAGATGATTCTTTTTTAGTTGGAAAGTAGATAGTCCCGGATTGGTACCATGATCAGGATATCAGGATCTGATGATGGGATCATGGAAAAAATTAGGGGAACTTTAAAATTTTATAGGGACACGTAATGTTTTTGTATCATTTTTCACTTTTTATTTCGTGGTTTATGAAGGCGGTTTTTTTTTCGCAGAAAATTTTTAATGCCTGTCCAATTAATTAGTGTGTATGAGGAAAATAATCAAAAATTTCCAGTAGAAGCCTCATGTAACTGTTTCTTATAAGAAGATAAACAGTTAGTACTTGATAGAACTAAACAAGACACCCCACGAGAAAAGAGCTCTCGCTAGCCCCCCCACAGCGAACCTAACAGCAACATCACTTTAGTGCAGTAAGCTACAAGTGATAAGACTCTTTAGCTAATACCCACCACAATAGCGGCATATAGCCCTCCTATAGCGAACCCTACAGCAACATCACTCCAGTGGTGCTTATGCTCCACGACCCTGGACAGCCCCACGTACCAAGCGCCGAGCAGCGCGCTGAACTGAGCTACGTGCCTGGCCAACTTCGATCCTCGCCATTTGCCCTTCACCTGGATGTAGAACTGGAATGAAAAGTACGTTTTGTTATGCTAGAGAGAAGCGAGTTAGCGGGTAAGTAATCACCAGCGCTATTCATTTGTGAAATCAGAAGAGTCGCTGATGCCTTGACGACCCAAGAATCCAGACAGACGGCCTAAGATCAAGTGGAGTGAATTAAAAGTTCGTCCCTTTCTGATACCAAATCCCAATTGAAGGCCCGAGATCAAGAGACCTTTAAAGTTCGCCCTTTTCTCATATCAATTAGTTAAGGTGACGGGTAGGGCACACTAGCGACGCCAATCGATTTTAATTGTTAGCTACTAAACCGGATCTATTTTATACAATTGCGGGATTACAAACTCTCGGCAAACACTCAAAATATTTATTAAATAACAATGCACAAATGCGGGCTCAATATTTGTACGCGAAAAATTGATTCACGCTAAAAGTGGCCGCTTTTGCCAGTAATAAATTTTTCGCATTCAAAAAGGGACCCAACATTTGTGCATGGTTAATTAATAAATAGTATAAGTGTGTCCCGAGAGGTTGTAACCTCGAAATTGTAACTTAAAATAGATCCGGTTTAGTAGCTAACAATTAAAAACGAATGGTGTCGCTTGTTAGGGCTACCCGTCGCCTTAATTGGTAGGGACAAAAGCAATTTTTTGGTAAGTATGTTTTTCGTTGTATTTTTAGTAATATGTGTAACGTTTTATTCTATATTCTTGACCAAGAAAATTATACCATTATTGATTGATTGGATATACTAACATAGTTTTAAGCACCAAAATGTTACCAACGATTTGTATGGATTTATTTATCTGCAATAAATGCTTACTAATACTAATTGCACATTTTGTTCATTTGAAACCGTCTTCATTAAAAGTTTTAATTTTAATGTATCAATACGGGGATTAACACGATATTTATTATGTGAAACAACATTGTGTACTCACATATTGTCACGAGCAGAGCGGTCCGCTCGTGACCACGGCTGCTGTAACGTAGCCGAAACGTCGAGCCAAATATGTAAGTACACAATGTTGTTTCACATAATAAATATCGTGTTAATCCCCGTATTGATACATTATAGATAGATAGATAGATAGATACACTTTATTGCACAAAATTTACAGATCTTAGCCTAAGTTATTATACTAAAACAATGTAGGCGGTCTTATCGCTAATAGCGATCTCTTCCAGACAACCTCAGGGTAGAGGAAAAGTATAGCGAATTTAGAAAAGGGGTAAGGCAGTGCAAGTCAGAAAAAGAGAGAAAAAAAAAGACATTGTATAAATACGAGTATGGTATATACATACATACATTATATTAAATAAATATATACTAGCTATAAATACTAATACATACTAGTACATTACAAAACAAATAAACATACATACTAACAGTTTATTGGATTGATAGATACGTAACCAGGGAAATAGGAGACAATGAAAGGAAATACAAAGGCTTAGAAAGATAAGAAATGATCTTTAACTCGGGACTTGAAAATAGAGAGGGATTCGGATTGCCGGATGGATAGGGGTATGTTGTTCCAGAGGCGGGTGGATTGGACAGTGAAGGATTGTGAGTAGGAGTGAGTGGAGTGGAGTGGGAATGCGAGATGGAGTTTGCGGGATGATCGCATCTCACTCATGATGATAGTTATAATGCAACGCGAAAATCTAAAAAGTTTTAATTTACCAGATATCTGAGGCATTTTCCTTTTAAAACAAAAGGTTTTTCAAATGACAAGATTTAAGACCACGTCGTGTCGTGTTGTTTTTATCTAACAAAAGTGTCTATAAATAGCCACAAAGACAATCGTAAAGTGCTTGCATAATGGAGACAATGATCAAATACTCTTTGATTCTTGCTGACGTTTCTCACATTTTCTATGCGTTGACATCTCAACAATGAGGATTGAACTTCTACTTGGCTGTATCTAGGTGTACCATGGTTACGTATGACAGGTTTTTGTATTGACTTGATTGTTATGCAAATTCTGGGAAGGGATTGTAGTAAAGAAACATGCTAAAAATATGGACAAATTCTGCAAGTTAAATTACTTTACGATGTACATGATGAAACTAGAGTGAGTGCTGGGAAATGACAAGCGCCAACCAACCCGGTCCTGAGCAGTCTGCAAGCTCACACCAGCCATCTTTCTCGAATCGTCAGAAGCCTGCCCACGTGGCGATTACAAGCAAAATCCCCCCAAAAAAAGAATAGCAGTAGATACGTACAATGAAGAAAATGGCAGTGTACATGGCGAAACTAGAGTGAGCACTGGGGAAGGACAGACGCATGTCCAGCAGCTGGCTGTCGGTGCTGTTCCTGGAGCAGCTATAGTCCACGATGTAACCCAACTGGTTCAGGTCGGACAGGTTGGGTACTGGTCGACATACCTGATATAAAAAAAATTGTGTGAAATTTTTCAAGGTGAGTCATAACTTTTTTTATGTGATAAGTGGCACACGAGCAGACGGATCACCTGATGGTAAGCGATTACCGCCACCCATGGACACAAGTGAGCCGCTACCCTTTAAACTCCCCTTTCCCCGGATTGGGCCTCGTACCCTGACTCACGCAGCGAAACACAGCACAGTGCTGCTTCACGTCGGTTTTTTGTGTGGCAGTGGTATCACTCCGGTCGAGCCGGCCCATTCATGCCGAAGTGTGGCTCTCCCACGGTCAAAACTACACTCAATACGCCTGTTCATTTGGGAATAACTGAATTTGACGACCCGATTGGAACAGTGGTAGTGAACGCTACCTCTGATGCAAGGGTTGCGGGTTCGATCCCCGCACAGTACAAACATTTGTGTGCATGAACATGTTTGTTTGTATTGGTCTGGGTGTTTGTATGTATTATAAGTATGTATTTACAAAAGAAAAGTATTATATGTATATATTTGTAATCCCACTGTTGATTCTGATATCCGTAACACAGGTGCTTGAGCTACATATCTCGTAGTCAGATCAATGTTATTTATTTAACTCCCCTAATGTATTTTAATGACTTCCGCAGTGATTTAGTGACTACCCCTCAGTGTGTTTTAGTGTCTTCCCCCCATTTGGGGTGATACCACTTGGATGATACAATACAAGGTTTTCAATGATCCCTTGGGATCATACTAGTGGGAGCACAATGGAACCCTTGTCAAAATTCAAAATTCAAAAGTGCTTTATTTGCATAGGCTTATATACAGCTCTTACAAATCGTCATACATGAAAAATATAAATTATAGCTATGTATATTATACATGTTATTAAACATATATGTCGATACAAAAAATATACTAAGAAATGAATAAATATAATGTGATTCTACCACCGGAATCGGAAAGTTGATTCTGACGAGAAGATCCGGCAAGAAACTCGCCAGTTACTCTTTTTAATCACCAAATTTTTTTTAAGTACAGTGTCATGGGTGTAGGCGAACAGTTTATCATTTCCACAAATTCTTGTCATTTAAGTAATCATTAACTGTATAATAGGCTTTTCCCATTAAATAATTTTTAACATGTGTTTTAAATTTGGGCATTGGTAAATCAACAAGATTTTGTGGTAACTTATTAAATATTTTAACACTCATTCCTACGAATGAATTACCAATCTTATGAAGTCTGAGATGTGAAACAGCAAGCTTGTGTTTATTTCTAGTATTTAGGTTATGGTTGTCGGATTTTCGAGGGAAGTTTTCTAAATTTTTATAAACATACATAATACAGTCAAAGATGTACTGTGATGCTAATGTTAAAATGTTAATTTCTTTGAACAAGTTTCTAAGCGAGTCTCGTGGTCTAAGTCCGTATATGGCCCTGACAGCTCGTTTCTGTAGCACAAAAATAGCTTGAATATCAGCCGCAGAGCCCCATAACAGCAGACCATAAGACATAACGCTATGGAAATAACTGAAATACACAAGTCTGGCTGCTTCAATATCGGTCAGATGTCTTATTTTTTTGACTGCATATGCAGCCGAACTAAGTCTCCCTGCCAGGGCTGCAATATGAGAACCCCACTGTAATTTTGAGTCTAACGTGACGCCTAGAAATACTGTAGAATTAATTACTTCAACATTTTGACTATTCATATTAATCCTAGTGCTGACCTGTCTTACGTTGGGCAATGTAAATTTGACACATTTAGTTTTTTTAGCATTGAGAAGTAAATTATTTACAGTAAACCAATGTAGCACTTGAGTGAGAGCATTATTTACATCGTCAAAGTTATCTTTATGTCTATTAGTTTTGAAAATCAAAGAAGTATCATCTGCAAATAATACTATGTCACACAAGTTTTTAGTAAAGTAAGGTAGGTCATTTACATATATAATAAACAGTAAGGGCCCCAATATCGAGCCCTGGGGCACTCCCATCTGTAAAAGGGCGCCAGAAGAGTTAGTTCCATTAACATTGACTTTTTGAATTCTATCACTTAGGTATGACCGTACTAAGCTCAGAGAGCTATCTGTGAGGCCGTAATGCTGTAGCTTCATTAATAATGTTTGGTGATTAACGCAGTCGAATGCTTTGGATAGGTCACAAAATATACCTACAGCATCTTGCTTATTTTGCCATGCATCAAAAATGTGCTTGATGAGTGCAACTCCCGCATCAGTAGTAGATTTGCCTTTAGTAAATCCAAATTGTTTATTATGCAATAATTTGTTTAGATTAAAATGACCCAATAATTGATGGAATATAACTTTTTCATATATTTTACTAAGGGCAGGTAAAATGGATATTGGTCTGTAATTAGATGGGTCACTTCTATCACCTGATTTGAAAAGTGGTAGAACTTTGCTATATTTCATCAGATTTGGAAATTGACCAATATCTACGCATTCATTAAATATTACAGCTAAATATGGGGCAATGATTTTTATTATATTTTTTAATATTTCTACTGATATTCCCCACAAATCTTCAGTTTTCTTTACGCTGATCTCTTTAAAAGTTTTAAGTATAGTTTCCGGGTTGATGTGATGGAAACTAAAAGAAGTCAGGCACTCGTCCACACTCGATTGAAGAAGACAATTAGCAAGCTGAGGACTAGAATTTAAGTTACTAGTGGTAATAAGAGGTATATTAGCAAAGAAAGATTCAAATGCCTTTGCTATTTCTACGTCCTCGTTGAGTTGTTTATTATCAATTTTCAAAGAGTACTTGAGGTCTTGAGTAGTATTTTTACAAGTCTCTTTATTAATCATATTCCAAGTGGCTTTGATTTTATTATTTGAATTTTTAATTTTATCTTTTAAATAATTAGCTTTTGCTATTGCGCAGACTTTTTTAAATAGCTTGGAATAGTTTCTAACATGTTCAGTTAGTGTAGGATCATTGGAGTTAGCTTTAATGTCATATAATTCAAATAAAGTGCGCCTGCTTTTGAAGATGCCTTTAGTAGCCCAATCGCTAAATATTGTTTTAGTATTGTCTACTTTGACTTTTTTCTTAGTAAAAATTACTTCAAACTCCTTTTCAATAACATTAAACAAAGTATTGTATAGTTCATCAATATTAGCATACTTACTTACTTGCATCAGGGAAACGTTGTTTTCAACATTTTCCTTAAATTTTTCCACACGACTAGTGGTGATTGGCCTATAGACAAAAGAAGAGGAAGCAGTTGCATGACGGTGTTCAAAAACAGCTATCTGTCCTGTATGGTCTGAATTTATAAAATTTATTATTGATTTTTTAATTGCCTTACAATTACAGAAAATATTATCAATACAAGTAGCTGATGTGGGGGTAATGCGTGTAGGGTCATTAAACAGATGGCGTAAATCAAAAGATTTAAATAGATTAAGAAGCATACCCGAGCTTTGACTGTGTTCTAAGATGTTAATATTGAAATCCCCACATACAATTACTTGCTTGTTGCAATTAGTTGCTTTTCTCAGCACCTCCTCCATGGCAGACTCAAAGTTATTGTAGTTACCAGAGGGAGGTCTGTATACACAAATAATGATAAACCGTTCAATCTCTACACAAGATAGTTCAATAGTTCGTTCAGTTGAAAGTGCGACTATGTCTTTGCGCTCCTTTGCTTTTAATGAATTATGTAATAATATAAGTGACCCACCCCTAATGGCCGACTTTCTTGTGAACGCACTTATGACTTTATAATTATCAATATTAATAATAAGTTCATGTTGCCTCAACCAGTGTTCAGTTACACAGAGGACATGTATATTCATTTTATTTAAAAAAATAAATCCCAGGAACTGTAATTACGGTGTGTCAAGTAGTGAGTCAGGACGTCGTAGAACAAACTGTGAGAATCTGTATGTAGAACACGTGGTGAAGGGAGTAATGTCTCACAATTGGCAAATCTCAGTATGTTTTGAGGTTATTATGAAAGCAGACTTTCAAAACGTATCACTTGCAGTGGTTACGGAAGGACAGTTAAATTTCGAAGTGCGTAAAGGCGATAAGGAAAGCTGCTGGCATGATCATCAGCACCAGATAAGGAAAACTCTGCATTTATATCAAAACCTCGCCAAGTCTGCCAAAGCTGTGTGAGCATGGCAATTACCCCTCATGTGATTGAGGGAGGCCCGTGCCCCAGCAGTGGGGACTTAAATGGGCCGATGATGATCACTTGGCTACCTAACGAACGTGACACTACCTAAAAAGACAGCACTGTTTACGATTATCACCATCGGCTAATACAGTCTTGTCACATTTGTAAATATTATATCACACTGTGTAAATCTATAACATTCCTTTTACGGATTCTGTTGTGTTCTGACACGCGTTCTCGCCACTGATCCTATGTGTTATCGCGATATCTTTGGCTTCGCATAGATAGAATCAGTGGCGAAGCTAGCAGGGTGCAGTTAGCGTATTTTAAATTTCAATTCCATTCTCAAGAAGAAGAAGCGAAGGAAGACTAAGTGACAGAAATGTCAATCTTAAATTCACACTAGCCAGTTAGATTGCGCGCACTGAACCTATGACCAACGCATATACCATGGTATCATCATGAACACAAGCAGCTTGTCCCACATATAACTCACATCATAGAAGTGGGGCCTCAGTCTCCCTATAACATATTTGCTAGTGTTAGACGTCAGCTGCTGGCAGCCGGCGCCGAAGGTGAACACTCCCACAGTGACGTAGGTCTCCCACACCCAGCCCGGGATCAGGGAGCCTCCCAGGAACTTCTCGCCGATGCCAGACCCTCGCTTGTCTCGGAGAAGCTCTGTTATTAGAACCTGGAATTTGAAATTTTCATTGGGTTCTACTTTCTTCACAAGACGTTTAAATAAAATGTGTGCAGTGTAGATAGCTCCATCGTAAAGAAAATTATTGAGAAACCGAAATCCCTTTTTTATGTTATAGTTGGCAGACGAGCAGACGGATCACCTGATGGTAAGCGATTTCCGCCGCCCATGGACACCTTTGAACCTTATTTTCCCCCAGATTGGGCTTCCAGTACCCTCAATCAGGCAGCGAACACACAACAGTTACACTGCTTCACGTGAGGCCGTGGCATCACTTCGTTCGAGCCGGCTCATTCATGCTGAAGCGAGGCATATGTGAAATTCTGAACGTGGAACCAATAAATTAGTGGCTTCAGTCCCTTAGCCCTCTAAGGGAAGCTTCTGAGCTTCCCTCAGAGAGCAGAAGACAGTGTCATTATTGTAATTACCAGACTCGTCAAATCCTGGATCATGGTCCAAGTGTACCTTAGGCTTCGAAGCGACAAACCATCCGGCCACAATGGCAACTAAGATTCAAAACCAGTTGCCGAAGAAGAACTAACATTCATGCTACTCAACCAGTTGGCAAAGACGATAGATTTTTCTTTTTTCGCAACTAGTTCCCTACAAATAATTATTTTATGAAATGATTACGTGAGAGGCATTTAAATTCTCAGTTCACAACAAACAAGAAGAGCGTGTGTTTGTGATGCGTTGTGTGTGTGATTTTTTGGGAATTTAAGTTGACAAATCTGTAAACCAAATTTTACTTAAAAAGACAAGCGAAGAAAAACTAGTAAAGTTTAAAACCAGTTAATGTAGACACTAGCAAAATAGATAGACGTTGGGAACACAAGTTAACATAATTATCATATATTTAGTTGTTTTTCTTATCAAATAAAATTAAAAAAAGAACAAGTAAACGTCTATAATGTATCAATACGGGGATGTGCTGTAACGTAGCCGAAACGTCGAGCCAAATATGTGAGTACACAATGTTGTTTCACATAATGAATATCGTGTTAATCCCCGTACTGATACATTATAGTTATAATGCAACGCGAAAATCTAAAAAACTAAGTAAACGTCTGAAAAACAAGTGAACATTCGGAGAAACCAGTTAACATAAGCCTTTTGTGTCTTATCAAGTAAAGTCACGGTAGATAAAATAATAGAGTTAATACATAGGTGCCATTATATGTAGTAGACTGTAAATAGAAAAATTGGTTAAATAATACCGCCTTGTGGAACGCCCACTCTTTACGTACTAAAAATCTAATAATATACGAAATGATGAAAACAGTTAAATGTCATTGGATTTATCGCTTATGATGTAGCGCCATGCGGCATGGCATGGCGTACTAAGATCATGATGGTATCGAATCTTACCGTGACAACTATAAAGGCAAAACCCACGCCAGCCAGCACCGCTTCAGAGATGGTCTGCTCCTTGAATGGTAGGCGGATGCTCTCGTCATCTATAAAGTAGCCTCTCTCGTATGGTTTGCCCCATAGCAACAGGGCGAGGAGAGGGAAGCCAACTGGAATGGATAAAAACTTAGTTATGTTAAATACATATTAAACTAGACATCTCTACTATATACTAGTGTCTCAAGACAAAAGTCTTTAATGCGTGTGTGTTTCCAGTAATGACATACGGAACCGAAACGTGGGTGCTTAAAATGTCCGATTAAGGTGGCTCAAAGTCACTCAGAGAGCAATGGAGAGGGCTATGCTTGGAGTCTCCTAGTGTTATCGTATCAGAAATGACGAGATCCGCAGAAGACCTAAGGTCACAGACAGCCCAAAGAGTTGCATGCCTCAATTGGCGATGGCCAGGACAAAAAGTGAGGAGAAGAGACGGCCGTTGGGGCGGAAAAGTCCTCGAGTGGGCCTGCCAGGGCTGCGACCTCCTGTAGGTGGCCTCTTCTACAGGAGGTCGCAGCCCTGGCAGGCCCTCCACGAGGTGGAGCGACGATCTTCACCAGATCGTCGCTCCACCTTGTCGCGGGAATCCATTGGAAGCGGACGGCACAGGACCGATCTGTGTGGAGAACATTGGGGGAGGCCTATGTCCAGCAGTGGACGTCTATTTGATGAAATGATGTTGATGAAATGTTAAGTAGTAGACACCTAGGCCTATTGTTGTATTCTACTGATTGAAAATTGAGTGTGAATCTTAGTGAGTGGAAAAAAAGGTCTATTGAGAAAGAAATAGATGGACTTATTGAACAATAACATGAAGTGGATCGTTCGGTGACGGTTGATAAGGACAATGGTCTTCCATACGTCCTGTTTCTTAGAAGATATACTTTTTTTGTTGTTGTCCCATGGGAAATGAACAACGCATACCCGTCGAGGCGGACGGGTTATGTCGGACTCCCCCCGCATTGCGGTGGAGGTTTACCGACTAAAGCCCTTAGACACCCTCTCATGGTCCGTAGTGGGGGAATCTTGTTTAGTGGGCACGAAGCCAGGTGCAAGGCCCGCCTAGACGACTTAGAAGATATACTGCACCGACCCTAGATAATCTGGGACCTCGTTGCCAAACGGAATGCAACGAATGGTTTTGGGAAACCTTTTTGATTTGTAAGCCCCTGTCAATGCCATTCGGAAAGAATAAACTTATGGCCCTGAAGGTTGTGTAAATGCCAAGAATATGTAATTGACATTTTTGGCGGACAATTTGTTTGGGTTATGATTGTGTTGGCATTTCAATAATGCTTGCAAAGTAGTGTACGTACCTTACTTTCTTACGACTTGGAAAATGTTTTCTGTATATTGACGGTTACGGACCTTTAAAATAGTAAATACATAGCCTTAAAACGTTAAATTGACACAGAGACGAACAAGGAAAGCGTGAAATGAAACCAAGTATTCGATTTTCTTCTAAGCTTGAGTAGTTTTCCTCATCTGACAAGGTTAAGGCAGTTTTTTAACATTTCATTAGTTAGCATTTTATTCAAGGCAATGTCTTCAAAATAAAACTGAAGGCCTTATTGCTTATAAAAAGTCCTTACTCTATTAACGAATTTTTAAATGTGACCTAAATAAAATCATTGTTTAGTATTATGAACGATAAGTTATTTTTAATAATAACTGTTGATTCTCATTTATGACCATGAATTTTATATGGACATTATTTTAATTTTATTCATTTTATTTTGATTGAGACTTAATTTTTTGAATTTTTATTAGATTTTCTTGCATTGTTATTTCTATTATTGCACTTATTTCAAACACAATGTAAATTGTTTAAGAATGATAAATAAAAAAAATAGTAGCAACAGACAGACACGCAAAATAGTGACGATAGTTTGATGTTTTTAATCTGCTATAGGTAGTCCCGGAACTGTCAATAGCGCGGTCCAAAATTATTACGCCGACGTTAAGTAAAAAAAAATCTGAATAAAAATAGATTCAGTAATAATAAGTCTTCTAGATAGCCACATCTTACTACACTCGCGAGCAACCAAATCGATTCAGGACCTAATTTTCATTCAAACATGCTAAGTTCAGAGGTCTATAAATATGATAGTGTATGTGCTTTAGCGACCATTCAAAATTACTACCACTAAAACTACTTCCGTACTTAGATATAATAAGCCACCAGAAACATGCCAATTTTCTGAAAATTAGGATTGAGCAAGTTGTTTGTCTTCCTCAGTGCAATATTATGGGATGCGAAAATCAACCACAATTTCTTAGTTTTTTTTAAAGAAATCGGCACGTTTCTTTAATCTGTTATGATAATTAATTAAAATTTGGACACTTTTGAGGTCGATTTACAATAAAATTATCACTAAAGCACAGATACTTTCATATTTATCGAAACTAGTATGTTTGTATGAAAATTAGGTCTAGAGTCGATTGTTTGCTCGCGACTGTATATCTTTCAAATTTCTTTATCCGATTCTTACTTTCTGGAGCTACTGGGCTAGAGGATCCGCACAAATGCTGAGATAGAAGAGATTGTGAACAACACCCAACATCATCGGCGAGACCAAGGTACCGTCTTCGCTGGCTTGGCCATCTCGAGCGGTTGGACGAAGATCGTCTCGTGAAAAAAACATACCAGGGCCGACACGTGGGCTGACGCCCACTTGGGCGACCTAGGTATCGCTAGAAGGACGTCATCAAGACTGATGAGCGCGAGCTCCAGGTCAGTAACTGACAAGAAGTACCTAGTGCAGGATCGACCAAAGTGGCGATCTCTTGTTTCGGAGGCCAATACTCTATTTGAAATATTTGCGGGTGACCGCTGAGCCAGCGGTAACCCGCAAATATTTCAAGTAAATAAGTAAGTAAGATTCTCACATTAGGGCCAAATGTCTGACTATTCTAATAAAAAAAAAAAACATCTTTATGGTGAGAATCGTATGAAGCACGTGAACCCAATATGTGGCTGTCCAGACATAGGCTTATGAATAAATAATTTCTCTTCTCTCTTTTCTTCAGCAGCATATGTTTGCCCACTGCAGAGCATATGCCTCTCCACTTTCTTCTGTCGTCGGTTTTCCTGGACCATGGTACACCAGCTTGAGCCTTGATGTCATCGGACCATCTGGCAGTTTGTCCGCCAACACTCCTCTTTCCGTCCCTTGGTCTCCATTCAAGGACATACTTGCTCCACCTTTCATCACTCCTTCTGCACACATGACCGGCCCACGCCCATTTTAGTCTTGCGGCTCGGTACCCTACGTCTATCACCTTTGTGCGTTCCCTGATGCACTCTGTATCGTAAGGATATCCCGAGCATGATACGTTCTATATAGTTATATATAGCTCTCTGTGCAACTTTAAGTTTATTTTTATTTATTTATTTATTCTTTGGGAAACAAATAATTACATAAAACTTAAAATAATTAAAAATTAATAAAAACATAAATCAGTGAAGTTTACACATAAAAAATATAACACAAACGTATTAACATGCCAAAAAAAAAAGAAAATAATGAATTAATTTACAATAATATATATCAAAAATATAATTACAAATATATGTCAAAAATTATAAGATTAAAATACTAGTAATGAAAAGTCATCTAGTCTAATTAAAATAAAAATTGATACATGAAAAAAAAAATAGAAATAAATTATAAATTATAATAACAATAGAAAAAAAAACAAAACTAGTATTTAATGTCTCTGTGCCGAGTACAGCAGATCCCTCGCTTGTTTCTTGTATGTCAGAAGTTTGCGTATCAGTGTAAAAATAATTAAGTGCGTATAAATAATTTATTAGTCTTTGTTTCTTTTTCCTTGAGTAATCTGTAGGACATCACAACTTTAGAGATTTTAAAGATACACAATATACAATACAACACCAGTTAGGTATAATGTAGTTTCGTTGGTACGTATGTAACTACATTATATTATTGAAAACATCCGATGATGCATTTGGTAACTAGTACCTCAGCTCCAAGGGGCTTGAGTTCTTGCCACTTGCAATCGGAAAATCAAATCTTTGTGTCCATGACAATTACGACACATTCGTTTGTTCAGTGTTTGGGTTCTCTAAATACCTACGTACGGGAAGCATCACTTTGGGTCATCCATCCATACCTATCCATTTTTTTTTTTGACCGACTAGGTCAACTTAATGTCAAAACCAATTTGGCTCAATATCAACTCATAATACCTATTTATGCAAAAAAGCATTGAGGAATATTTTTACGATTTAAAAAAAACTAATCTTAGTGATAACAGCTTTGTTAAAGCCTTAGTCATCCACGTGTACTGAATTCTAGTAAAAGTATTTATGATTAATGACCTCTCGATAAAGTGACTGATTAATTTTAATAATACTTTATGACTTAAGGTCATACATACCTACTCTTTACAATGGTATATCACTTTTAGAAACAGTGGTAGATTAGGTAACATGTCCTGTATTAGGTATTTGACACTATAATTGTTCTGTATACCTTAAAAAACCTGTCAACCTTTAAAACCCCCCCTTTCCCCCGGATTGGGCCTCCGGTACCCTCACTTACGCAACGAAACACAGCAGCACAGTGCTGCTTTACGCCGGTTTTCTGTGAGGCCGTGGTATCGCTCCGGTCGAGCCGGCCCATTCATGCCGGAGCGTGGCTCTCCCACGGATTTTTTGTCCTGCATGAATATGTGATTGTATATGGTCAGACTGAGTGAGGTTGAATAACCTTTTCTGTTGTGAACTTGTTATTATGAATCACCACAGATACCCTGCCTCAAGGCGCGTTAACCTGTATGTCACGTTTGATAATAATGTTAAGGTGAAGGGTATACTAGTATACTAGCGACTCCAATTGATTTTAATTGTTAGCTACTAAACCAGATTATATACTATTTTAAACAACTTGAGGGCTTCAGTTTTTTAGTAAACACCTATACCTACTATTTATTTAATAGTTATAGTTAGCTATTTGATCTGTTTTTGCACTCGAATTTTGAATTATTGCCAAAAGCGGCCACTTTTGGCGTTAAGAATTTCTTTTAGTACAAAAACAGACCATTTGGGTATGGTTATTAAATAAATAGTATAAAGTGTTTGCCGAGAGACTGAAGCCCCGTAATAATTTAAAATAGATTTGTTTTGGTAGCTCACAATTAAAATCAATTGGTGTCGCTAGTGTGCCCTACCCGTCGCTTTAAAGATACTTAACAGTTAGACAAATGGTCCGATCCGAAGGCGCAGGTGCGACAGGGTGTTTTGGACGAAGGATTAAGTTTAGGTACCTATATGTAAGTAAGTATATTCAATTCAATTCAATTCGTTTATTGCATGTCACATTACAAAACAATTACATAGGTGGAATAAGTAAAAACGTATTCATGCGACTCCCTGCAAGGGCATAGCAAATATAGATATAAATATATAGGTATATAGGTATGAGGGGTGTCATACAAAAAAGGACTTACTATTTATTGCTCTTTTCAAGATAACATTAGTTTCATGCGTGTTCTTCAGCAAGACATTCTTGTCAAACTAACAGTTTTAACGACGTCAATTCATCATTTTCTGGTCCAAATTATCATCGAGAAATCCAAACAGTCGCCATTGGACACATTTATTTTATGTGATAGGTGGCAGACGAGCAGATGAATCACCTGATGGAAAGCAATTGCCGCCGCCCATGGACACCCGCAAAACCAGTGGAGTCACAAGTGCACTGCCAACCTTTAAACCCCCCTTTCCCTGGATTGGATGGGCCTCCGGTACCCCACACACGCAGCGAAACAGCACAGTGCTGCTTCATGCCGGTTTTCTATGCGGCCGTGGTATCACCGGTCGAGCCGGCCCATTCATGCCGAAGCGTGGCTCTCCCACGGATACAATTAATTTAACCGAATAACTGTTAACAAATATAGCTTTTTACTTTTTAACATGAAACTTCAATCAAACGACGAAACTACCCGCAAATATTTCAACCTTCTCAAACAATACTTGAATATGAAATATGAACATGGTAACAAAACGCATAAACCGCTATCTTTCATTCAAAAAACTTTCAAAGGACACACGTCCGCTGTAAAAGCGTATATGTGTCATACAAAACGTATCATTAACATTTTAACAATCAATACACTTACCGACACATAACACGATTAAATCGAGCACAATCTTCCAAATTAGTTTATCCACGGCCATTTCACGCTATCATCACACAAAATCACAAAAAACAAACAATTGTGTTCCCTTCCCGCACACAACACCGAACACCTGGACACCGAGGCCGCGAATGTCTGATAATAACAGTGTTAGTCACAATGCAAATATCGCACAATCACGCACAGATAAGTATTTTATCATTTTGGTTTCGCACTTGAAATATTTATTATATCAATTCCAAGTTAATTAGACAACAGAACGACTTAACTTCACAATGTTGTCACCTAAAATGACTACCCACCGCACTGTTGGTGATGGTGATAACATCGATATGAATGGGGGCTTTTTGCCGTGTCCTTGTCGGTCACAAGACGTCGGAAAGAGAGGGAATTTGGCAAATGCTTTGGGTTCTTTGACTGTAACGTTGCAGTAACACTAACCGCTATGTGAAAAGAAGTTACTGCGACATGGTGGTTAAATATGATTTTAATTACAAAGCGCCATCTATTGTGTACTTTACGCAACTTGTTGTATCTTGACTAATCTTGAGATGCGTAGGAATAACAATTTACTAAAATAATCCACAAATTATTTATATGTAGGTGTAGGCCAAACAACGTGCTGCCATGAATAAACGGCAATTCAATACATTGAATCGCAGAAATCTATCTGCGGAACCTTGTATCATCTCTGCAAATTGATGCACACAGATAACGTAAGATGGCGCTACTAGTATGACATTTTATAAAGGTTTGACTCCACTAGATATTGTTATAAAGTGTTGTGTACGTACAGCCACACATCAAACTATACAAAATTGTCAAATTTCTTCAGTCGATACTCAACCTAATGTCAAACACGTTCAGTTCAATATTATGGCGACGGGTAGGACACACTAACACATTTTATTCAATCTTCTCCATTCTATTCAATTTTAGGTAGAACTGAAGTCCAGTTGTGCCCGCCAATCTTTGCGATGTCGTATCTTCATCTCAATTGTAGCCTTCCGATAGGTCTGATCTATTTTAAACAATTTCGCTCCAGTCTCTCGGTAAACACTTATAGTATTTATTTAATAGCCATGCACAATTTATACGTGTTAATATATAGTATAAGTGTTTGCCGAGAGGCTGTAATCCCGAAATTATTCAAAATAGATCCGGTTTAGTAGCTAAAAATTAAAATCGATGGGCGTAGCTAGTGTGCCCTACCCGTCACCTTAACTTGTAGCCCGCTGTCACTTCGTTTCAGGACATTAGTTACACTTTATACCAATAGATGGTGCTAGGTGTCGATTACATTGCGCAAGCGTTTTGTGTTTTCGGATTACCCATAAGCGTGGCCGTTGTCTGTCTATAGGATTTACCTCTTTATAAATAGAATAGCAAACACTCTATGTTGGCAGAATTATCAAAGTGTTAGCCGCGTAGGCAACACAGCAGCAGCCATATAATAAATAATATAATAATAAATATTTATTTTCACAACAACACATACATTGATCGGACTCCGAGATAGGTAGCTCAAGCTAATTAAGTAATATAAAATTATTAGTAACTTAATTTAAAAATTAAATTCTCGTTTAGTAAAACCAACTTATTAAAAATATGTGTTCGGTTTACCCAAACTCCCACGTTTAGTAAAATATCAGCCTATATACCTACTGTCATCGCTAATATGACGGGATTATGAAAGGCTGGTATTATAATGTAATACATTTAGGAAAAAGATAAATAATGAAAAGGAATAAAACGATAAATAAAATCACCTTAAATCAGACCAGTATTTATTATGCTTTCAATACTTTAACCACGTTATAAATAAGTGTAAATAAATATAGTTGCCATAGTTCTACTTAATACAAGGCAGTGCATTGTAAGCCATAAGACTATAACTCTTAAACCAAATGTTTGACTGATAGTTACTCTCCATTACTTATAAACATAGAAAACGACTTGTGCAAGAAGAGATGTAAGATAATTATTAAAATGTATATACAGTCAGCCACACATCATTGTATACAAAACTGTCAAACTATCGATTCTCACCTTATTGTCAAACACATTCCCCCTTATTACAAATCGCGAACTAAGGATAGTCCCGGAACAAAATTTGTGCCAGCTCCTTTTAACATTGCTTGTTGGAATGGGATGGCATGAGCCTTATTACGGCAACAACTTTAGATCGCGATTTATAATAAGTTGGATTCAGTTTAGTGTTGGGAAACTATCGATAGTTTCCCTATCGATAGTATTGCTATTGTTCAAAACTATCGATAGTAAAATTTGATCAATACCTACTATTGATAGTGGCAAAACTATCGATAGTCAGCTATGTTTCGATAGTATTGCTACCTGATTAAATGTGTCCGATACTATGAATAGTATCAGACTATTGATTTTACTTTCACTATCGATAGTTTATGGATAGACTACCGAGAGTAATAATAATAATAATAATTTTCACAACATCTCATACGTTCACCTGATTCCGTACTAAGTAGCTTAAGCACTTGTGTTACAGATATCAGACAACAGAGGAACACAAATATATACTTAAATACATATAATACACCCAGACACTGAACAAACCCAAGTGGACTATCGATAAGCAACACTAATTCGTTTCAATATCATATGAGAAATTTTGAGAGATTGTAGTAACCAGATGTATGACTGTTTGTACATTGAAAAAAAAATGCATGTATATATTATATGCCATGCGTTTGTTGAAATAAATTTCATCATAAATCAGACTAGTTACCATTGTATCATACTTTCATCGTTCTTGTTGTGAGAATCGAGCGTAACCATATAAACCAGTGGTTCGTAAGCCTTAAACAATAACTTATTGACAGATACACATTATTACTTAAAAACAAATCAAACACCAAGGACTATGGAAAAAGAGACATCTGAATATTAAACTTTGATAAAATTACAAACGGTACAAAATCGTTTTATTGACGATTGAAAACAAGATTGACAAACAAATTCATTGATTTCAAGCACAAGTTTTTAAATAAATTAAAATTCAAAACCACTTCAACACCTTTTCGTTCGATTGTTTATCTTAAATCAGATTTTTGCAAACTGCAGGGCAAAGGCCTCCATCATAGAAATCAAGTTATCGCTCTATGATGGGATTAGGCTTAATCACCACGCTTGCCAAATGCGGATTGGTGATCACTAACCCGAGCTATGTCCGAAAAATTCGAAACATATGTTTCGCTCGACCCGGGCATCGATCCCAGGACCCTGAAATCACGGCCCGGTACTTAAACCACTAGACCAACAGGGCGTAAAATAAGAATTAAAAATACTTATTTTTTATTTTGTCTTACCATCCTTATTTGATTTATTTTTGTTGTGTGCGATCAAAAAAGTCATTTACTAAAACTAATTGCGGCAAATAATTTATTCCAATTTCCTGTAAATAAGTAAAATTTCAAACTTTTTCTATCGACAATTACACATATTGTTGATAGGAGCTGTAGGCACTTTACTGTGTAAATAATTGTTGTATTCAAATTACTTAAAAAGTTATAAGCCAATCAGTTTCATGACCTCGATTATTATCTGCACAGCAAAGGTAAAAAGATAAGATTAAAACTGGAAAGTATGTAGCCTTACAGGTAAAGAAAAACATAACTTTCCACTTTTTAACAAGAATAGCCATCACTCGTCACAATTCAATAAAAGTTTTTTTTTCGATACTTTACAATAAAAAAAAGTATATTTAAAAGAAGCATTTTAAAAACTAGACACGTAATGTGTCGTTTACGAGTAAAAATTTAATCTAATACTATATGTTACATTTAACTAGCACCTATAAAATCGACATTAAGACTGAGGACTAAGGTTTATAATTTGACATCATGCATTCATTCAATATTTAAATCAACTGTGCAAAGCGCAATATTATTCCAGGACTATATAGCAATGATATCAAAATATAGACCTTAATTTTACGCAATAATGGTATAATGCAATATTCTCTTTTTATTAAAATTCTATATCACAGTATAAAATACATTCTCCCGTAGTCTTTGAGACTCCGAAAGTCTAAACTTTAGACAAAATAAATAAAACAAATGAGCGATACAGACTTTCTGGCAGAACTGAACGTGTAAATGCATTTGGGAAAATTCGCAAATGTTTCTGTACTTTCTGTTAGAGAATAACGAAATATGGTCTAACTTACTTAATTTAGTAATATAATTGTACTTCATTTACTTTAATTAAAAACTAAAATGATTTTTTTTTAAAAATGACATAGAAGAAATATTTTTATATATTATATATAGTCATAAATAAAAATGGAAAAAAGCTAAAATAAATAAATTAAGTAGTGCAAAGTGTAAGAAATAATACAGATAGATTTATATCTAAAGCTTTAAACTTAACAGAAGATAATATGCAAAAGCAACGGTAATTGTACTATAACTAGTTAAATTAAATAGCTGCATAATGAACTTCATTTGCACCAACATTACTAGACATTATTCATTCAAATTCCTAAGTGTTAATCTATCCAACATTGTAATTTCTTAACGAATCGATTTAGATCTACATGTTTACACATAAATTATCTAGCTGCAGATCTTTATAAAATATATAAGAATTATTATGACCGCGCATGACAGTTCATAATGGGAAAATTGTTCCTAATATCAAAAACTCTTAATTATTGTTGTTTATTTTGCTGTTGCAGTAGGAACAATACTTGTGTTAGTAATAATACTACTAATACCCGAAAAGATTTTCTACTAGTAAACGTTTTCATGCGACATTAAGATTGCACTATTCAGTAACATTCTATATCTATGTATAAGAATGTAATGTATAGAATATAATAACTATTGGATTGCTATAAAAAGTGTGATGAAAAGTAATAACATCAACGATTTCAAGTTAATATCATTTATACGTACGTTATAACTACGCTATTCCTAATTCACAACAATTGAATGAAACGTCTTAATATAACATCGCTCGCCATATTTTTTTACAAAATTATAATTATATGATTGTACAAAAAATATCTTTATGAGGCCCCGAAAAGCCCACTTTGCTAATGTAATTTATATTAATTCTGAAAAAAAAAATAACACTCAGGCAACTTAATACCTTGTTATTTTTTACCTTTCCATTTGACGATATCCTGGTGGTAGATCAAACATATTTAGCAAATGAATAGCCAAGATATTGATGATAGCTATACATATATCTTAGGTGCGATCACATTAAGGGTCGTATTCTGTTACAATTCCTCAAGCATGAATTCCGTCTAGATGGCACCAATCTAGTTTAGCCTTCCATTCTCCTAATTTTGTATGGTACTGAATTTGTTACATTCTGTTTATTCTAGAATGAGATTTATACTAAGACATATTTTAAATTACAAATCCTACGCAAATATATAATCTAAATGGTAATGCTTGCATGTAATGCCTGGTAGGTTATAAACTCTCTCTCTCTCTATGTATTATGGTTTTAGCTGATATTTCATGGAGCGATTTCAAGTCTATTGTTATATTTTCTAACACACTACCAATTAACGAAATCACTTTAAAACTATCCAGTGTCATCAGCAGGCTTACAAAGCTTTTGCTCTTGCAAGCTTGGGAAGCTGTTGTTTGTGTCTATATACTCGTGCGATATCCAAGATATCGTGACGTTAGGCGACTCCTGTCAGGGCTCGTCCTCGCTAGCGGACTGCGAGCTGGTGGGGCTCGGATGTCAGACTTGCACCCGCGTCGCTGCGCGGGAGTTGCCATTGGTGGCGTGGAGCTCGGACTCGTGGTGGTTCAAGTTTTGACGAATTCGCGGCGTCTTGCGCAGGTTTGAGACGAAGAGGAACTGAAAGTTTATAGAGTAAAGTATTAGCGAGTGAGCCTTGTCTGGTTGAGTTTTAGCGATCCCTTCGCGCGATCACTTTTGTATATCTACATACATCATAATTTCAGCCTAATAGACGTCCACTGCTGGACATAGGCCTCCCCCAATGTTCTCCACACAGATCGGTCCTGTGCCGCCCGCATCCCATGGATTCCCGCGATCTTCACCAGATCGTCGGTCCACCTTGTGGGGGGCCTGCCACGGCTGCGACTTCCTGTACGTGGCCTCCACTCGAGGACCTTTTCTCCCTACCGGCCGTCTGTTCTCCTCGCTATGTGCCTTGCCCATTGCCACTTGAGGCATGCAATCCTTTGGGCTATGTCTGTGACCTTAGTTCTCCTATATACATACAAGTCGGTATACGCAGCGCATTTGTCAATCGGTATTTTTTTTAATGTATTTTAAAAAAAATACCTAAAATTTTAGTAAGCATCAAAAAACCAGATTTCAGTTTTTGTAAATGCTTAGAGCATCTTAAACATTAAGAAATAAGAATAGTTCATCAGTTAGGTAATCTAGTTTTTACATTATTTGAATTTAATTTCACAAAATATAAATTAAATAAATTTACAAACACGATATTCTTACGATTCCAGGACGTACCGTTATATTGACAATTAATCTTTAATTTCCTTTATTTATTGTACATTGCACATTTATTTCAAATACATACATAGAAGTTCAAATATGTAATATACTACAACATAATATAGAAATGATTAAGTATGCCTTTATCCATTTTAATGCGATGCAAAGCAATTTATGTTGAAAATTAATTTCAAACTCAATGTTTTTTTCTGTTACAATATGGAGCATTAAAACGATTATACACGCGATTATACATGTAATCAAAACAATGTTTATTTTTAATTATTTATTAGAGCAAGAAATTTGATTGGGTATACTTCTTCAAGCGTACATATGAATATTGCATGACATTACTCGTATTTGAGGTAGAAATTAGAACATTTATAATTAAAATTTGAGATAGTGAATTAATCAAAATTGCGAAGTGACATTCCAAGTATCATCCTACTGTCCCACTGCAGGGCAAAGGCCTCCATCATAGAAATGAAGACATCTCTACTATGATGGGATTTAGTCTTAATCACCACGCTTGCCAAATGCGGATTGGTGATCACAAACCCGAGCTATACTACGAAAAATTCATTCAAACCATAGACCAGCAGGGTGTCGTGACATTCAAACTAAGTGGAAATATATACATGACAGACGAGAGGACGGAACTCCTAATGGTAAACCTGCGCCGCTCATGGACACCAGAGTGAAATCACAAGTGTGCTGCCAACCTTTATTTCCCCCTTTCCATCACCACCATCGTTTGCCATCAGGTGATCCGTCTGCACGAGCTCGTCTGCCACCTAACACGAAAAAAAAAACGATGTACAAAAATATACTGACCACTACAATAGCGAAGAGCATCCCGATACTGAACCCAGCGAGCACGTCGCTCCAATGGTGCTTGTAGTCGGAGACCCTGGTCATCACGGTGTACCACGCCATGAGGATCAGCACCAGCTGTATGGTGTGCTTCATCAGCTTCGACCCGTCCCACGTGAACCGCTTCTGTATGTACATCTGAAAACATAAAGAGATGTTGATTTAAGAGTCGAATCTTTTGAATGCATATGCTATATAGTTCGTCGCCAAATGTTCGACGAGGTATACAGGCCTTAAAGTTGAAATAACAGTTAATAATTCACACAACATCTCATACGCTTGACCTGCTTCAGTAATAATATCATATTTTATTTTATATTTATATTTACGACGTTGGTGCGTGCAGTGGCGGCATTTATTACACCCTGTATCCACGGAAGACCAGCGTCGAGGTGTTCCACCGAGCACCTCGGCATCATGCTGAGTGGAAGCCCTTTTAGTGCTTGATTTGTTTAAATTGTGTTTTTTTATTCTTGTTATATGATTTGTAACCTGTATAAGCACTGAATAAATCTTTTTATTCTATTCTATTCTTAAGCAGGTCATCGTTGATTATATTATAATAATATCCTCCAACCGAATACGGCTACGGCGGCCAATCTCAACGATCAGCCACGTACGCAGGATATAAATTATAGTGCTCTAGTGTGTGCGCAAACACACGTGCACTCTCTATTCCCTTACCCTCATAATCCGATGGGACACCAGCGTGACAGCGGAATAGGCGCAAGACCAACGGCTTAACGTGATTTTCGAAGCACGGGGGTACAAGACCGCCAACTTCCAGACTCTGGGCTGACACTAAGAATTTCTTAGCGAAAAGTTAGGTACACATTTTTGTCCCGACCCGGGGATCGAACCCGGGACTTCTTGCGCTCGCTTTATAGTGCAACCCACTATACATATAACCACTACGCCACCGAGGCAGTCAAGTGAGTAGCTTAAGCACTTGTGTTACGGATATCAGATAACAGAGGAATTTCGAATAAAAGTAATACTATATAATAAAATATAACACATAAACAAACTGCGACCTTTGCCGTATGAGGCAGAGTTACTGCCAAATGCGCCATTCGGCCAGTCGTTTTATATAGGGGCGGCGGCAGTTGCTTACCACCAGGTGATCCGTCTGCTCGTCTGCCACACAGGTATCAGATAAAAAAGTTCTTACTATTTTTTTTCCGTTGGTGAGTCATGCTTCTGCTTAGCACCGAAGCAACCCCTGCGAAGTGTTTCGTCTAGTGAATAAGGGTTAGTAACCACATGAATCAATTATTTATTCATGTATTAGTAACGGAAGCCCAGTCGAGGGAAAGGGGAATTAAAAGCTTGACAGAGTAGGTACTTATGACGTCACTGATGTTGCGGGCGGAGGCGGCCATCGCATACCATCAGATGATCCGTTCGCCAATAGACAAGAATGGAGGAAAGCGGCGAGCGTGATAAGCGGTACGGTCCAGTCTTGGCGCCTATGGGGTTTCCGACTGTGATTTTTTTGTTTATGTGATAGGTGGCAGACGAGCAGACAGATAACCTGATTGTAAGCGATTGCCGCCGCCCATGGACACCTTTAAACTATTTATTCCCCCCGATTGGGCCTCCGGTACCCTGAGCACGAAACACAGCACCATGCTGCTTCACGCCGGTTTTCTGTGAGGCCGTGGTTTCACTGCTTTCATTGATGCCGAGGCGTGGCTCTCCCACGGTTAGCTATAGTTACACGGTTCCGTATAAGTAGTTAGTTTGATTGCGCTGTTATGGACACCCCAGGGGTTTTGATTGGGGTTAGAGTCCCACATACTGCCTTGTTCTCCATACATGACAAGGTGACTGACCTTGGAGAAATAAAGGCACTCGAGGATAATAAAAGCGACAAATTAGACAGTGTTAGATAGCACTCACCGCGAAATAAATCATGGTATAAGCGGAGAACGAAGAATGTCCGCTCGGAAATGAGAGCCTCATCTCCTTGAGGAGTTTCTTGTCTCCGTTGAGACACTCGAACACTTCTATGTACCGCCACCGGTTCTCTACGGCAGTGCAGTCAATGTTCGGTTTGCATATCTGGAACAATGCGCAGATCGTTTGGTCATACGAGATTTAGTAAACTTTGATTGAACATGCGACCCGTGGGTCGACGCCCAGTTGGCCGACCTAGGTATCGCTGGAAGGACGTCGTCGAGACAGATCTGCGCAAGCTCCTGGTCAATAACTGGCAAGAAGTGGTCTTGTTTCGGAGGCCAAGTACTCTATTTTGGGTCGCTGAGCCATTGGAGTAGTAGTTGATTGAAAATAAAAAAACTTTTCAGAAACGTTTCATACATCGTCATCATTATTTCACTACGACGGCCACTACTGGACATAGGCTTTCCCTCATGTTCTCCACACAGATCGGTCCTGTGCCGCCCGCATCCAATGTATACCCGCGATCTTCATCAGATCGTTGGCTCGACCTTGTGGGGTGCCTGCCACGGCTGCGGCCTCCTGTACGTGTTTGTATTTACTTATTCACAACTAAATTATCACTATGTCATTACTAACTATACTATAGGTACAACACTATACTATAGATCCTGTCACGTTGGTGTCCCATCGGAATATGAGGGTAAGGGAATAGAGAGTGCACTTGTGTTTGCGCACACACTTGAGAACTATAATATATCCTGCGTACGTGGCTGATCGTTGAGATTGGCCGCCGTAGCCGTAATCGGTCGGAGGATATTATATTTACTATAGGTACCTTTTTTTTTTTTTTTTTTTTTTTTGGTTTCGCAGGGGGAATGCCGCCGGCTCAAGAGATGAGCCGACTACCTTATGCATACCAGACCACCGGGGGGTGGCCGGGTTATGTGGGGCTCTCCTTTGGCGGGGGGCTTCTCCCAAGGAGAAGCCAGGCAAAGGCATACCCACTAAACCCCCTGCTCGGCGTCTCCTCCCCCTCCTCACCCTTCGGAGCGCGCTTGCGAGGGGATCTCGCTCTCGCTCGCGCTCCGCCGCCTCCTTCGCTAACCATGACGTGCTCGCAGAAGGCAGCGAAGGCCTTCCAGGCCCCATCGCTCGCTAGTATAGATCTCGTTATACTAGGGAGGGAGAGGTCCCTGGCCGACCGCCGCTACCAGCGCCTGACGCTGCGGGTCCCACGGCACACACTCCGCAAGGGTGTGGTGTGCCGTGTCCTCCGCAGCGCCGCACTCATGGCAGGAAGGCGCCTCCTCCCGTTGTATTTTGTGCAGATAATAACCGAAGCACCCATGTCCGGTCATTATCTGCACCATACGGAAGGAGACGGAGCCGTGGTGACGCTCAAGCCAATGGTCTAGGACCGGGGCGAGCGCGTCGAGGGTTCTCCGGCCGTAACGGGCAAGGCCGAGGTTCTCGGACCATCGCCTCAGGAGGCACTTCCGTGCCTCCTTCCTTACGGCCTCCCGCTCGACGGGGCAGAAGCGGTTTCCTTCTGCCCTCCTGTCCACCGTTATACTTATAGACGGCGGACAGCACCACAGCTTCTGACTCCCATGGGGGGGTCTCAGCGAGCACACAGGCGGCGTCGAAACCTACCGTTCGGTAGGCTCGAGCGACCCGCAGCGCTATCGCCCGCTGAGGCCTCCGCAAGAGGGGAATATTTTCCCGTCTTGCGAGGGAGTCGGACCAGACTGGCGCCCCGTAGAGCGCCATTGACCGCAGAATGCCGGCATAAAGACGCCGGCACCTGGAGCCTGGTCCCCCCAGGTTGGCAGCAGCCACGACAGCGCGTTTGCTGCCTTCAAGAGCCGTGGTAGCATCCCGGTGAATTGCGGGCCAAAATGCCACCACGGGTCTAGTGTCAGGCCAAGATAGCGCATCTCGGCCTTGACTTCAACCTGGGTCCCTCCAATGCAGATATGCCGCGCCGGAGGGAGGACGCTGCCGAGGCCGTGGGAAGAAGAGAGCCTCGGTCTTCTCCAGTGCCACCTCGAGGCCGAGGAGGCGCATCCTCTCCACGACTAGGTCCCCGCCGCTCTCTGCGAGAAGAGCGGCTTCGCTGAAAGTTTCCCCCATGAAAGTGACAAGAGTGTCATCTGCATAGCAGATAACACTCATGCCATGGGGGAGGTCACCGCGGAGGACCCAGTCATATCCGATATTCCACAGGAGTGGTCCAAGGACCGACCCCTGCGGAACACCGGTCTCAACCGGCTGGCGCTGGAGTTCCCATTTTTATTAGTAAAGACTACCTCCCTGTTTGTGAGGTAGTCTTTAATAAGGCGGATCAAGTATTGAGGCACTCGGAAATAAGCGAGTGCCTCAATAATGACGGAGTGGGGCAGGGTGTTGAAGGCGTTTCGAATATCGAAACTTACTGCCAACACCCCTTTCCTCTCCGCAGCCGCCTCTCGGGTAATGCCCCGCAGGCGGGTCAGGGCGTCGATCGTCGACCGCCCCGACCTGAAGCCGTACTGGGTCTCTGACAAGTCGGGCCCAATCTCCGTCATGTGCTCAACGAGGCGGGAAGACACCACTTTCTCCATCATCTTCCCTACCTCGTCCAGCAGTACAATCGGCCTATAGGCCGACGGACTGTCCGTTGGCCGACCCGCCTTATGAATCAGCACCAGTTGGCCCTGCTTCCATATTTTTGGGAACCTCCCGACTCTTAGGCAGCGGTCGAAGAGGTCCCGAAAACGCCTTTCCATCTCCCCGATGGCTATCGCAACCACCTTAGCTGGAATGCCATCGGGGCCAGGGGCGGTCTTCTTGGCACGAAGACGTATTTCTGCCGCTCCAAATTCCTCCGTGGAGATGGGTGGGATCTCGTCGGGGGGAAGGGAAACACCCCTTCAGGGGGGGGCATTCTTGGAGGGTCGAAATCGGTGCGGAGCGGAAAGAGTGTCCGTACCACCCTCCCCAGGAGCTCTGGTTGGAGGGTCTCAGACACTGGGGGGCCAATGGGGCGCAGCTTATTGCGGGCTGCTTTATATGGCCGCCCCCAGGGGTCCCGGTCGAGACCTTCTAGCATTTCTTGACGCGCTGCGTCCTTGGCCTGGCTAATTGCTACCTTAAAAGACCGCCTAGCCTCTCTATAGGCTTCATATAAGCGGTCCTCATTGGCCAGGTCCCTCCTCCGTCGTCGTCTGCTCCTGGTAAACGCCCTCCGAGCGGCATTGCAGGCTATCCGGAGTCCTGCGAGTTCTTCTGACCACCAATAGATGGCGTGTCGGGGTCCTGGGCGGCGGGACCGAGGCATGCTAGCATCGCATACCTCGGTCAGGGCGCTCCTCAGAGTAGACGCGGCAGCATCCACGTCTTCCTCTTCCAGGTTCGGATAAAAAAAATCCTGGAAGAAGGCCGCCTCCTTGGCCTTGTCCCTGTCTAGGCGGGAGAGAGCCCAACGTGGGAACAAAGATGGTCGATCAGCCGTCCCCTGAGACCCCTGCGCGCTCCGGACCTCGAACCGTATGTAACGGTGGTCCGAAAGTGTTTTCGCGGAGATCCACTCTCCAGCCTTCCGTGCGCGCGGCTAGTGCAGGGGTGGCGAAAGTTAAGTCCACCACTGAACCACCCTGCATCCGCACGCATGTTTGGGTCGAGCCCTGGTTGAGTAGTGTGAGACCACTTACCACTGCCCATTCTCTCAAGGTTCGCCCACGGAGGTCTTCTGCCGGGTTCCCCCACGCCATGGACTTGGCGTTGAAGTCGATGGGGCGTGGCGCTAAACGGCCTAAAGCCGCGCCGAGGGAGTTCAGGAAGCTTTCGAACTCCCCGATACGGGCGGTTCGGGGAGAAGTATACCCCCCCCACGGCCAGGTCATCCCAGGCTACGACGATGTATCCCACGCCCCTCTCTATAAGAGAAAGGGGGGAAGAAAGGGAGGATGGTCGCCGTAAGATGGCAACTTGTCCGTCCCTATCACCGAACCAATTGTCAGGGACAAAATACGGTTCGGCGACTACCGCCACGTCAACCTGCCACTCAGCCAGCACCTGGAACATAAGATCCTGAGCTGAGCGGCAGTGGTTGAGGTTCCCTTGGAGGAAGGTGCGATGTCTGGCCGAAGCCATCATTCAGACATCGTACCCCCCTCCATTGAGGCCTCCGTTGTGGCTGCCGTGAAAATTTCGGCGGCTGCAGAAGCAGCCGGACACTTGACGGCTGGCAGCTGCTCTCCTTTCTAATCTTTCTATAGGTACCTACAACAAACGTAAGTATTTTTGGCGCTTTTTGATCGATATTAATAGTATAGGCAAATTGTAAATAAATATAATGTTACTGAACTTTTCGTGCGTGAGTCCGACTCGCACTTGGCTGATTTTTAACATTTCATATAACACTTCAATGATAGATAAGCAAGTCTCGTTTGTATGTAATAAGTACCTATCTTAGTTTCGCCTTTTATACACGATTTGGCAACATTTGCACCGCGATTTAAATTAAATCTTTAAATAGACATAAGAAATCTAACCAGGGATTTCCTAGGTACAAGGATTAACGAGGTTATCGAGTAATTTTATAGCATGAAAGTTCCAATGGGTATTTCCTTTCCGATAGGCATGGCGAATTTACTTATCTAATGTAAACATTGGGTATCGAGGCCAATGGGTCGTGCTGGCCATAACAATGAATCATGTGGCCTACGGAACACAGGTGTAATTTACCAATCTATTGTAATATTTAAAGTTTAAGACATTTATTTCTCTAAAAGAATAAAGATTCACTTATAAGAGAAATACAAAGGAAAACTTAAATATAGGTAGTGTGCGGTAACATTTTACGGTACGGTAATAATAAAATTTGTAGTTTATACTAATCTTATGATAATTTAAAAATTAAAAAATAAAAAAGGAAGTTAAGAAGGTACGAAGCTACGAAAGGTATAGTGGGTACAAAGGAAACAATCATGTGTACAAAACATTCAATCCTTAAGAATTACTTGTGTAAAGATAATATTGCATAAGTACATCTATTAATAGTTCACTCAAAATCTTAATACTTTCTTTATTGATTCGCCGTAGTACATTTTTTTTAAATATTCTATTATATCGCCACAATCCACACAAATATATTTTCGGCGCTAGTTTCGTCGATGCGTCATCTTAAACAATAAAACAATCTTTGGCATTTCTTTTGGTTTTAGCACAGTGCACATTGTTAACATAGCCAGAGTCATTCTTTTAGAGACCTAACACGCGGTCACAAAATATCAAACATACGACGTTATACCTATGTATTCACGAAAAAAACCGGCCAAGTGCGAGTCGGACTCGCGCACCGAGGGTTCCATACAAACCTGCAAGGCTTACGAAGTTCGTTCATTACGACAATCAAGTCATAACTATGGTATTTTTATTGCAAAATGAAATTCATAACATTACAATGGGGAAAGATGGAGGAGCATAAATTTAAGACAAAGATCTCTTTATCGTTTAAGTAATCCTTTATTTTATATTAACACATATCATTTATCTATAATATAACTGAAACACTTATACTAGCCTTGCAGCAGACTTGCGAAAGTTCTTTTATTAAAGTTATTTATTTACTAAGTTTTTTAGTCACTATTTAGAAATCTGGTTCAAAAATATTAATTAAGTATTAAATTTGAACCAGACCTGTAAATGGTGACTGAAAAAGGTATGAATAGTACCACATTGAACATTGAAGTTCGAAAAAACGTTATCAATAGTTGTACAACTTCGTGTAGTGCTACTGTTTATTAACGGAAACATGTTTATGGATGAAAATATGTGGAAATTCCATTTTGGGGATTCATTCTAAAATCTATATTGAAGTCTCCCACAACAATCAGACTAAAATTTTAAGCTTTTCGGAATTTTTCTGTTACCTGTGCTGTAAGCTATTGCTTCTTACCAAATTTCGAGATTCTATGTCAACGGGAAGTGGTCTTTAGGTTTTAATTCCCTTGCGTGTAGTTGCGAGTTTCAAAATATGCGGTATCAATGGTTGTACTTTTGCGTTTTGCGTTTTGCGTTTTTGCGTTGACTTAGAAATTTTTTTTTCACGTGTTAAAGGCAATTAGATCTAAGTATTTGATATGAATTTCAACTTGATAGCTCTACGCGTTCATGAGGAAAAAAGTAATGAGTTTATATTTATTAAAAAATATATATTTTGTAATGTAACTAAAAATTTAAGGTTTTCGGAATTTTTCCTTTATGTGTGCTATAAAACGTTGCTTCATGCCAAATTTCAAGATTCTAGGTCGACTGGAAGTACCCTTTAGGTTTTGATTCCCTTGCGAGTACTTGCGAGTTTCAAAATATGCAGCTTAAATTGCTGTTTCTTTTGATTGCGTTGACATAGAAGTTTGATTTTGTTACAGCTTAAAGGTATCATAGACCTGAGTATCTCGTATGAATTTCAATTTAATACCTCTACGCGTTTATGAGGAAATGGGTAGTAAGTTTAAAATTATTAAAAAAATATATATTATGTGATGTAACTAAAAATTTATGGTTTTTGTAATTTTTCCTTTATCTATGCTATAAGACGTTGCTTCGTACCAAATTTCAAGATTCTGAGTTCACGGGAAGGGATCCTGTAGGTTTTGATTCCCTTGCAAGTGTCGAAAACTTGCGGCATAAACGGCTGTATCTTTTGATTGCGTTGGCTTAGAAGTTTGATTTTTTCACAGCTTCAAGGGGCAGTAGATTTGAGTAATTGATATAAATTTCAGCTTCATACCTCCACGCGTTCCTGAGAAAAAGGGTCTTGACAGACGGACGGACGGACGGACAGACGGACGGACAGACGGACAACAAAGTGATCCTATAAGGATTCCGTTTTATCCTTTTGAGGTACGGAACCCTAAAAATTCGCACGCGCGGATTCAGTAGCGGGTCCGCGCCCGCGCGTTCTACGTAGACAGGACATTAGGGGGCAACCAAAGTTATAAAATTTTACGAATAATAAATTAATATCAATGATAAGCCGAACTATCTAAATTTAGAAGTGCTTTTGTACCCTCATCTTAGCTCGTGATTCCTGTGAGTTATCGCTCTGAAGGCTGGGATACGCTTGGACCATGATTCAGGATTTGGGGAGTATAGTAATTACAATGAAGCGACTGCCGTCTGACCTTCAAAACCCGAGGGGACCAGATCAACTAAATCATGGTTACACGTTTCGGAAACTATCCGAAACGTGCAGGTTTCCTCACTGTGTTTTCTCTCACCAACGAGCTAATGAAAGAAATACTTAAATAGATTAGAAAAATCCAGAGGTTAGCTACCACCGCTCCTTAGAAGTGCTTTTGTATGTCTGTTTAACTATCCATAGACAATAGCAGTATAATTACTTAATCACTGACTCAATTGCTTGTAATAAAAATCCATATAGTGTCTTAAAGACTGTTTCCTTTAAAAACGTTAACAATACTTCTCATAACTGCATCGCCACATGCAAATGTTCCCATGAAGAAACTGTCTTCGCTTAACGCACGCCAGTTGTCTTTAAGGGGGCGTACACCCTAGAAAGAAATGATATTAAATTTGCGCTTTTTTACCCGCATGTTTGGGTAATAGACGGAAACTTATTACCCTCTTATTACAAATCCAGATCTACGTAAAGTTCCGGAATTAAACTCGTTCCAGCCCTTACCAATATACGTGTCGGAACAAGATGGCATAAGCATTAGGACGGTAATAACTTTAGATCGCGAAGATGCTAAAGTTTAATAGTTCGCAAGGTTTCACGTTTTGTTTAACCTACTCATAAAAACTTTAACAAGTAATAATAATAAAACCTATCAGGGTACCTATCCATCTTCCTCCTCCTTGTGTCGATGACCTCAATGCTGAGGGTCGTGACGTAGCACTCTTTCCAGGATTTTCTTTCGCCAGCTTGACATGTCTTCAGCGGCGTGAATAGCATCGCACACTGAGGTGTTTAGCGGTGAAGTGAGGTGAGAGAGATGGTACTGATCTGGTCTGACCATCGCGTTGAGCTTCTTCCTCTCGGTCTATTCGTATTCGGATATTCGTCTTAAAATATTTTTTACATTACATTCATCATCATCATCATCATCATCATCAGCCTATCGCAGTCCACTGCTGGACGTAAGCCACTCCAGTTGTTCACCACTGTGATCTATCCATGGTTTCTCGCATCCAGCTCTTGCCAGCCATCCTGCGCAGATCTTCCTCCCACCTAGCCAGAGGGCGCCCTAATTACCAAAATTTGCCAAGTCGCGGTCTCCACTCCAGAACTCGTTTACCCCATCGGTTGTCGGTTCTGCGGCTAATATGGCCAGCCCGCTGACACTAAAGCTTGCTAATCCGGTGAGCAATGTCGATAACTTTGGTTCTCTGCCGGATCCCCTCATTTCGGATTCGATCTCGGAGAGAGATGCCGAGCATTGCTCGTTCCATAGCCCGCTGAGCGACCTTTAACTTTAATTACATAATTTTAATTACATTACATTCACCGTGGTCATATATATATATGGACCACAGTATTTATTTTTCAACACAATATCTCCCTTGATTCAAATGTATACGTGCACGAGTGTGCGCCCCCTTACACGAAGCCAATTATCCATAAAAGCCGACTGCAAATTGTCGGCCAATTAATATTTTTTCGCTTAAAAACAATCATTTGACTGATGGCTCGGATGGACTCGTTCTGTCTGAACGTTGTAAACTACTGCTCTCCTTTGCATATTCAATTAAGTTTCACTTTTAAATGAATCTTGTAGACTGGAATAACAGTGCAAGTTCAGACAGTGATACGACATCAGTATCTTCAAAGGTCACCTTTGAGGTATAGATCGAGGGGCTAATGCGTGAGAGCAAAGTCGCTTAATGGTAGAAAATACCAGACGCGGAGTCGAATTTATTATAAGACTTCCCAAATCCTGAATCAATAGTATATGATGGTGACGATAGTACCGAGACTATAGATTACATCGATTTTTATATTTGGTCGATATGATCGATTATCGATCAGTCATAATAAATGACTAATTATACCATCTTAGACATCTCCTGTATGAATGACGATTATATCTAGAATTAATTGCAGATTCATCGATAGTATCGGCTTAATTCCAATCGATTTAATCGACAGTATCGTCAATTTAAACGATTTTAATAGATTATATCGACCAAATCGATTTAATCGATAGTACAATAGATTATTAGACTATTTAGGCCCCATTTGCATAATCGATTAATAATCGACGCACAATCGATTATCCGTTTCGATTATCGCACGCTAAGATGAGATGGAGACCGGACGCGGAGTCTACCATCTACTTGTAACATATTTAGTGATGGAAGAGAGTCTCAACGTGGTACCAACGCTCACTCAAAGTTACAAATAGATTTTGTTATAAGACCTACATCACCGATCGATCTATGCGAGAACTGCCTAAGGTTGCAGACGTACGGAGAATATTTTGCAATCAAACTCTGCGTTTTCTTTTCAGCCCCCCAACATCGGCGATGATGGAGAACAGCGCAGGGTTTATTGTCTATGGCCAGCTTCTCAGCAGGAGAAGTCCCCATCGTAAGAGAGCCCCACATAACCAGACCTTGCCTAGTTAGTCGGGTATGAATAAGTTATATCGGCCCATTACATCCTGGACCTGCGGAATTGCCTCTTCGAAATCAGAAATTAAAAAGATTGAATAGTGAATTTTATGCCAACAATTGGATTGTCGGAGAATCCACCATTCCAGCCCTAGTCAAGGGTGGTTGTCGCCGCGCGGATGCCCGTGTTTACTGAACCAGCGCACTGCGCATATTAAAGAGAAAGATTTGCTTATTGGGCACATAATACAAATTTAAACACGAGTGACATAAATACACAAATAGGAAAAATTCTATAGCCATCAGTGCCCAACCTCAGCGTTTGAAAATCAGCGCTGCAGCGGCTTCGGCCACTGCAGCGCTGATTTTCAGGCGCAGCCTTGAGCAACGTACAGTGCACACAAACATACAACAGGAAGAAAAACAAAACAAAAAAAGATGCGGTAATAACACACGATTTTGGTAACCTTACTTTTCGGACACATACAAAAGGTTCTCCGCTCCTAATTGTAAGCCTCCACACCCTGATCATACAATGTCACCATTCATTCCCTTTACAAAGGCAATTGCAGTTGCAAAAGTCCAATTTAAAGATCAGTACTGTTGCACAAACAGCGAACCGGTCACGAGCAGCGTCTGGTATTAAAATTTTATTAGTGGCTTATAATTTTGTTTACAATCTCGATAACTCGTAATTGCACGGTGTGCGTTTTTTCTTTGCCTTTATAAGGCGACGTCAATCAACTCGTCAAGATGTGGCGCCCTTTTAAAGGAGGTTTACACTTAATTGTGGTGAAGCCGACTGTAGGTAAAGTTTGTTCAATCGACCAATGATAGTGGTATCAGCCTATATACTGTCCCTCAGTAGGCTTTTGTCCTACTATCTATGTAAATTATGTAATAAATAACACAGTCCTAATACTAGAATAAGGTAGAGTTTGAAGGCTGGTTCGAAGGCTGTTTCCGAACACAGGCTTTTCAACTTAAATGGAGACTCCATCCACTAACTACGTAATTCAAACTTTGTTAACGAAAATAAATATTTTTATTTTATATTATTATTTATTACTGAGGGACAGTATAAAGGGTTCATAATACAAATCAAGTTATTGCTACTATGATGGGATTAGGCTTAATTACCACGCTTTCCTAAGGCGGATTGGTGATTACAAACCCGAGCAATATTCCAAAAATTCGAAACATACTTTTGTGCTCGACCCAGGAATCGAAACCAGGAACCCGAGATCATGGAACGGTACTTAAACCACTAGAAGGCGTTGTAGAACTACAGAACGTACCAATGATAATTCGATACTAAATCTGTGGTATAACGCTGTCATTATATACAGATTAGACGTGATACCATTTTATCTGCGGATAAACATTGGCCGAATCGGGCCTAAGAAAGATTAAGGTTAGTCTATATTTCCAAATTCTGAAATACAGAAAGTCATCACACCATACTTGGGTTACTAATCAATCTGTAAATATTGAACCAAATGATTCACATTATGTTTCGGGTTCTTTGAAGAATTACGACTCATTTGGATACTCATTCAACCCAACGTGTGACTGTCAATACAAAATAAGGTCGTTCGACAACGAAAAAATATTATGAACCTGAAAAATTATAAAAAGAGCCTACCTGAGCATACTTTGCTCTGAAACGGAATGTCGAAATAGTTGAAGATTTTTTTACTTCAGCAAACGGGAAATATTATTAGAAGTGATGGCGACGAATGTCGCAAAGGATACATTGATATATTCACGATCTTTATTCGAATATGAGGTCCTAAAAAGACAAGTTTCTCAATAAACTAGACGTAAATTAAGTCTTAGTCCTTATGAGTAATCGATTGAGAACTTAAAATACCAACATAAGATTCAATTACACTCTAATCACCATACTAGAATCTTAGAATCTAGAATCTTAAACATTTCCTCCTAGGCTAGGCTGATTTAATTTAAAACGTATAAATCGTAAGATTTAAGACCGAGACTTAGTAAATGTAAACAGGTTTAATACCATTGCTCCTTTAAGCTGCTAATTAGGTTTAATGTGTTGTTTGTTTATACGTAAATGTTATTGACTTTAAGTATATTCTTCCTACGCTTTGCGTTTCCAGAAAAAACAGGTATATCACAAACAGAATGCTTTATTTATTTCTTCTTTTGGAAGTTTCGAGGACGGCTACCAGCTGACTCTACGCGCCGCACGTAGTAATTAGAAAAAAAAGTGTATTTTATTTGTTATGTATGTTAGACTGTAAGGTATTTATTATATGGGCCAATAAAATATTTTTGAATGTATCTTGATGCCTGAAATAAACGAATTGTTATTATTATACATCCCAAATCACAATTTTTATTTCAATAAAAAGTATGTAAACATCGTTGCATCTATACTATTCATAAAGAGGAAAATCCTAAAGTCCGAAATCCGAATACACGAAACGCTTCCGCGATGTATTTGACACCCAGCGCCATCTATTGGTATAAACTCAAACTAATGTCCCGAGACGAAGTAAGGGCGGACCACTAGTAATTTAAAAATCTCCCTCGTTAGTAGGTACGAGCTTACCGCATTAGATTACTAAATATTTCAAAATACTGGCTTTTTACCTAAAATTGAAGTCATGTAAGACAAAAGCACCTTTGATCACCATACCTTGAAGAAAGTAGCATGGCTCTAATTACTTTCGAAGGCCGCAAAACAGAAAGCAGTCGAGAATATTGAAGGGGCCTATGCTAAACCAGAAAAAACTTATGGTAAAAAGGTTCCCAAAACGGAGTAACATACTACTTAAATATATATGTTTAACGATATACTAAAAACTCAATAAGTCATCATCATCAGCCTTTAAGTCCCCACTGCTGGGGCACGGGCCTCCCTCAATCACATGAGGGGTAATTGCCATACTCACCACGCTTGGCAGACGGGTTGGCGAGGGTTTTGAACTAAATGCAGAGTTTTCCTTCTCTGGATGCTGATGATTATGCCAGCAGCTTTACCTTAACTCAATAAGTAGGATACTTCATTACTAAGCAAGTATGCACCCAAGCAAAAAAAAACTATTTATAATTTACCGTAAATGGTAGGCAGCACCTTAAACGCTTGCGTTTCGTCGAAGTGACCCGTTTCAACGAGGTGCATATGCGGTAAAGTATTTATTTTTGCGTTTCGCATACTAAAACGATTCCGTAATTTAGTGATTATGGAAACGAGACGCGGGGCGGTACGAGGTAAGTACCGACTGCGCCGTAGGGCGGGAGCCTTAAAGGCAGGGTTGGCACTGATAGGGTTAAGTACTTTTGATGTCAATTTTTTTTTATGTGATAGCTAGCAGACGAGCAGACGGATCACCTGATAGTAAGCGAATACCTCCACCCATGGACAGCCGCAACATCAGTGAAGTCACAAGTATGCTGTCAACCTTTACGGGACTACAGGTAGCCCAAACTCCGGAGGGCGCTCATATCGGTCACTTTCGGAGGAGTCGCATCTGCGGTCCAACTCGCAAGGGTGTTTGTTTGTGGTTTAACCATACATTTGTTCCAGCTTTTCAGCTAAATAAACCCATCATCGGGGTTTTATTCAGCGAGAACGACCCATGAGCTCGGTATTAGTACAACAGTATTCATAAGGCATGGATAAATAATCATTACAAGTATTTAATTTCAAATTATTAAATAGTCCGCTGTAACAACCCTAACAAATGTGTGCGCACGAGTGTCGAAAACTTGAAACGTGAACGCATAATTTATCGCCTTATAGAGCCTGATCATGAATAGCATTTAAAAGAACTTTTGCATTTAGTATAGTACTACTATGAAGCACCTTTATATTTACGACATCTTTCCTCAACCCTTCAGCAAATTCAAGTGATCAATTTTAAACTCATCTGGATTTTAAATGCACAAAAACTCGTAAAACAGAACTAGTGTGAAAGTGGTAGCCAGCCTACAGTTATCACCGATATCGGCAAAGACGTAGCCATGAAAATGTTAATCTGAAACATTACGCGCGGATATTTATGCGCAGGAGTTCTCGTTATTCGGTGCGCGTAGCTTTCGCTTTCGACTAACCACTGACATTATACTCTTAGCAAGGGTGTCTATGGTTCTTTAGAAAGGACAAACATTCACTTTTGTTTGATGTCTGCTCTTGAGGTGTTATAATAATTTGAAATACATCTTTGTTTTTCTTTGCTAGATGCGAAAAACGAGCAAGCGGGTCACCTGATGGTAGTAATCACCGCTGCCTATGGACATCTGCGAGGTTAGAGAAATCGCTGATGCTTTGTCAGTTGTCGGCCTTTAAGAAAGGAGTATGCTTTTCTCTTGTAGGTCCCTAAGTTTGTAGCCGGCCGAAAATACTGCTGCAGCCAAGCCATTCCATAAAACTTTGTACCACACCACGTGAGGTAAAGTTCCACGAGAAACGCACAGTACAGGACTGACATTCATTTAGATGATGGCGATGTTTTATCAACAGATGGATGAGCGCCATCTTATACTTATATACAATTTCTGCATCACGCATGTATACTTGTAAAGTCTGTAGAAAATAAAAGTATAATGAGTATACCCTATAGAGGATATACCTATCTGTGAACATTGGCATTCCTTTAACCACATGTTCTACCAACTATGCTGAACAACGATTTCTGAATTTGAGTTATAGAAATTACTTTCTTAGATTCGCATAAAAAAAATCTACTTTGCATACTCGGTTACAAGACTTGGTCATTTTATATAGGGAGTCGAAAAAAATTTCGACTTGTTTCGAAAAGTCATAGAACAAAACATTGTTCAGAATAATAAAAAAAAATCCTGAAATATCCTCAAAAGTGGGTCAAAACATGGTATTTCTACACGGTGCGAATTAACCACTTACGATCTGATCATTACCTTTGCCGAACGGTTGTCGCTGAATAAATTTATACGTCGTTAAATTAGAATTTACGATCTTGCAATCGGTAATTTATTAGTTTCTTAATAAAAATTACAAAATGGCGCTGCTTTTTACCGACTTCAAACGGAGGAGGTTCTATGTTCGACTGAATAATATATTATTTTTAGCATTATTTTTATGTATGTTCACCGATTTCTCCGCCAATAATTATTATTTGCGCAATTATTTTTTGTTTGAAAGAACATACTTCCAAGTTGGTCTCATTTCCATAATGTCTGAGAAATCGAGGCAGCCTTCAACTTTTATAGGCACATGAAATGTTTATCGAAACATGAGACTAAACTAATGTAAAAAAATTACGAAAAAAAACCGCCTTGTAATACAACATTCAATTATTCAACAGGGATTAGGCGCCGACTTCGGTAACATCTTTTCTCGAGTGCACTGTTATAAAATGTTATTTGAAGTGTTTGAAATGGTAAAAAAATATTTTACACTTTTTAAGGTTCGTGGTTTTTGAAGGCGGTTTTTTTTCGTAGAATTTTTCGCACGAGTGTTCTAGAATATCAGAACAGGGAGAGACAGCGAGATATCGTGAAGCGATCTACACCAGTCAACTACAAAGTCTGTACGTCTGTACGGAGTGACATCACGACTTCACAGAAAACCGGCGTAAAGTACAATGTTTCCCCGGGTGAGTGACGATACCAGATGCCTTGTCCGGGGATAAAAGAGAGTTTTAACGGTTACCAGTGCACTTTATTACTCCACTGGTATTACGGGTATACCTGGGCGTTGGCAAACGCTAACCACCAAGTGATCTAACAAATAAAAAAGTTAAACTAGAAAATACTACATTTAACCTTGACAATGGACAATACAACAAAAAAAATGCATTTTATACGCTTTTCGAATAAAGAACGAGAAAAAAGATCACCCATATTTTTTAGCTATAATTAAATGTGTGTTTTTATTAAATTATTTATATTTTAAATTATTAATTAATATGGCGGAAGTGACATAGTCCTGAGGCCCAAAGTATTATGATGTCGGTGCTATATTTCCAATAAAAAAAGTTTAGGTTACTTAAAGTTACTTTTTGTCACAGTCATTATTTTGTCTTGTCATTTTATGATCAGCGATTTTACCTTTTTTTTTTGATTCGGCGGGTAGGGCTAAAACAACCCGCATGGGCTGATGCAATTCAAAGGTTTTAAATTAGTGTCTAGTGGTTTTTAGAGTACAAATTTGGTGTTTATTTGTGCAGTGAAGTGCCGCAAAGTGATCCAAATAATAAGAATCGTTTGATTGTATCGTTTTTACCACTGCTATTGTGTGTCGAGTACGTTGTCTCGTGACAACTTGCTTGGACATAATAGAGTCTTAAAGCCCGCGATTGCTTTTAGAGTGATATCCGCTGAATTCGTAGGTCGAGAAATCATAAAACAACGGCGTTTTATTGAGTGACTGTGACTTTTACTGACTTCGACTGTTGACTACCTACTTGCTCTCAATAAGTTATTGACATTGGCGAATTATCTTCGAGTAGAGCCATAATAAAAAAAACTTTCTTTTAAATCAACGTGAGCAAAAGCGTCATCAATTTGTCATGCCAAGTGATTACGTCACATGAGGATTTTTACATTTTATTTTTTTCTCCTTAAATATCTGTTTAAAAATACTCAAATTATTTTTCTTATGTCCATTCTGATAATAGTTTCAAAAAATTTCATCATCATCTTAAAAACCTCTCCCTTCTATTGTTTTGAACAGGCTCCGGAATTTTTATTCTGACAATGGGTAGGGGCTTATGTTAAGGAATCCGTAGGTAATACCATTTTACAATTCAAATGTCTTTATGCAAATATTTATAACGCAACTGAAGATTTCCATAGTTTAAACAACATCAACATACTCTTAAAACTCATATGTATGCCAGTTAGTACTTTGTTATGTGCATAATATAGTGATAAAATTAACTCAGATACTATTTAACTCAAAGAGTCAAGTACATTTGTAATATGTGGTACTTCTAGAATGGAAAATCTGATAAACCTATTTACGCAGCTCTCATTGTCAACTTGATGTACCTACCTAAGTATTACTGGTATTAGATGATAAACTTATGTCAATTTGAATCCTGCAGGGTTTACCAAGATTATCAAGGCCACATCTATTTTAATACAAGTAACTAGGCATCTTCTTACTCATTTTTAAAAGTCCTGGAACAATCTATCTAATGTCGCAAATGTTTATGGGCGGTGTTTACTTACTATCAGATGACCCCCGCTTGCTCGTTTGTCGCCTCTAGCATAAATGAAATGTACTGAGTTGGGTAGGTTTTTTTTTTATATGAGTGGTGGCAGACGACCAGACGGATCACCTGACCCATGGACAACACCAGTGGAGTCACAAGTGCGCTGCCAACCTTTTCCCCTTACCCCCATTGGGCCTCCGGTAACCTCACTCACACGGCGAAACACAGCGCAGGCGCTGCTTCACGCCGGTCTTCTGTGAGGCAGTGGTATCACTCCGGTCGAGCCGGCCCATCCTATTTAAATACGAATAAAATTACTTCATTATCAAAGGGCATAATAAAGTGAAACCTTAAGGTGACGGGTAAGGCACACTAGCAAGGTCAATCGATTTAAAGTTTTATCTACTAAACCGGATCTATTTTAAACAATTTCGGGGTTACAACCTCTCGGCAAAAACTTATACTATTTACTAAAATTGTTTAAAATAGACCCGGTTTAGTAGCTTAAAATTAAAATCGATTGGCGTCGCTAGTGTGCCCTACCCGTCACCTTAATGACCAGGCTTGAAATTACTTCGAAGCTCTAAAAATTATCTCCCACTTACTTATTTACTGACGACAGAACAAACTGCATTTAAATTCAAGATCTGATTAGCATCAGTCCATTCCAATTGTTGTACCGCACCCAGACATTGCAAGACTGCAACAAAACTGGGCACTATTTAGTACTCTGCGCAGTGCACCAAAATCATGAATTCGAAGAAAACCTCATTCCATTATAGCAGGGCGCATTGTGAGCGATATCGTGACGATCACGAACCTCAATTACGGGAAGCTAAGGGTCTAAGCAGATAACTTCTCGAGTGATACTGGAGATTGTACTTTCCCAGTACCTACCAGTTACCCATGAAGATAATTATTGAACTTTGAATTGAATAGGCTTGTGTCCTATTTTTTTCTCTTGTTGGTAACATAAGAACCCCTCAAAAGTGAAAACATCGATGAAAGAATGGATTTGTTAGCTTGGAAACTCTTCGAGATAGGACAATTTGAAAATCAATTAAAATAGACTTTCCCAAAACGCTCCATACAGCATTCACATAAACAGCGACGCGAGGCATGACGTGAGCCCTCACTAGTTTGTGCGCATCGCGAGATAGCTTTGTTCGATAGCTTTAATATGAAAAGAGCGTTTATGAAAATGGTTTCTTAACAAAAGTTGCTATAAATTGAATAAGCTATCGATTGCTATATAAACATTTAGTAAATTTAAGACTTAAAATTTACTTGACTATCATTGCCTTTGAGGGCTCTTAATAAAAATAATACATAAGGTTTTAAGCTGAAATTTTGTACATAGCTCCTTTTGACCGTAATTTCTCAATGATATTTAAAAATCTGCCAATCTCTGAACCATGAATGTATCCATGGCATGGGAAACCTACAACGAAGATCAGAGAGCAGTCACTTTATTGTATTACCAGATTAATCAAATCATTTCTTGATACCTGTACTTCTCTTTTGCCCCCAAGATTGTCTGGAGGAGATCAGTATAAGATCAACCGGAGTGATACCACGGCCTCACAAAAAACCAGCGTGAAGCAGCATTGTGCTGTGTTTCGCTGCGTGAGTGAGGACACCGGAGAGGCCCAATCAGTTTAAAGGTGAAAAAGTGCGCTGCCAGCACTTGTGACTCCACTGGTGTCGCGGGTGTCCATGGGCGGCGGCAATCACTTACCATCAGGTGATCCGTTTGCTCATCTGCCACCTATCACATAAAAAAAGCGTAAATATGACAATATAAGTTATATTACCTTTTAGTACAATAAAGAGTAAGTATATACGAGTATATAAAGATGTTTATTTGGTGTGGTTGGTACCTGGTTATAGTATAAGAACAGATAAATAAGAGCGACCGCGTCGCGTTCTGACTATTGGTATCTCCACAGTTAAGGAAAACTATACGTCAAAACAGGCGACTCCTAAAGTCATACTTACTATCTAAACTTCAAAAAATTCTAGTGTCTCTCAGGCACAAATTTTGAGATCACAGCGCCAAAAGAAATACTTTCCCTTACTAGTTTTCTTGCTTTGTATCTATTTCATAATTTATCAAACAAGCCATGGTACTGCCCTTATTTCCTCTAAGGCTCGCGTTTGGACGGTCGTGTGTTTTGACATGCGCGGGCGTGCGCGGGAGTTGATTGGTCATTGGTCACGACGCCTCCGCGCACCGATTGAATATAATCGGCCAATTGTTTCGAATAGGCGTTTAATCGAGCATCGATTCGGGATAATTTTAGTGATCTTTCACTAAAATTATCCCGAATAATGTTTTCAAAGTAGATGTTATGTTTTTAAATTTTATGTATCTCGTGAATTTTTTGACAAATCTTATATTCTTCGCACAAAGTGCAAGTTGGTTAACCTTATATACTTAATCATCATTATATACTTTATCATTCATCTGGCTTAGTTGCATCCAAAACCAAAGGTATGTTACCCGGGGTATGCTAGGACCATGGTCCAGGATTTGAGTAGTCTTTTTTTATGTGATAGATGGCAGACGAGCAGACGAATCACATGATGGTAAGCAATTGCCGCCGCCCATGGACAGCCGCAACACCAGTGGAGTCACAAGTGCGCTGCCAACCTTTAAACCCACTTTTCCCCGCGGAATGGGCCTCCGGTCCCCCCTTACTCATGAAGCGAAACACAGCATGGTGCTTGGTGCAGCGATTGCCGCCGCCCATGGACACCCATGGGCGGCGGCAATCGCTTACCATCAGGTGATACGTCTGCTCGTCTGCCACCAATCACATTTTAATAATAATTAACACTGACCTGAGGTGGATTCAAACTCTGACACCACGGCTTAAAAGCTCACACGAGAAAAAGACCTCCTTATGCAGAAGTTGATCATCTCATTACCGCCTGCCAGATTTTCAATTCGTTTGGAGTAGGCGCAGATGATCTCTCCGTTCACACTAGTAGGTCTTAAGTCTCATCCATCTGATTTTCTTAGGTACATTCATCATTAGCAACTCACACTCGTCCACTGCTGACATAGGTCTTCCCTAATTCATGCCATTGCTCCCGATTTTCGGCCATTCTCATCCAGCCCACACCAGCCAGCCTTCGAATGTCATCATCCCAACTTGTCGCGGGGCATCCAACACTACGCTTACCGAGTCGCGGTCTCCACTCAAGGACTTTGCGGCTTCAACGGCTGTCAGTTCTGCGGCTAATGTGACCAGCCCACATTCAACATTCTTAAATTCAAGAAGTACACAAATATAAAGGAAGAAAGAAAATCACGGAAGAAATAAAACGCTTCAAGTTATAACATTAAAGTTCGCAAATATGACATCACCCTTTGCAGTAGCAAACACGATCTCCGTATTCTACTTTAATATCCAAGCTAAAGTGTCTCGATCTTATATTACATTGACATCCAGAACTTTAGTACCTAATATAAATGAGAGTTGACAGCTAATAATATCAAACAAGAATTCTGCATTACAAGGCTACATGCCTCCACTCGGCACTCCAATATCTTAACTCGGTAATCTTAGATAGAAATTGCCTTCATTTCATACTTAGAATGTCCTACGGTCAGGGTTGGACCATTCACAGTAATAATAAAATTCCCCGGGCGATATTGCCGCTACGGCCGATATGTTAACGATCTACAGTGCACAAGCGTGTGTACAAAGAAAGGAGCATCACTACACTACGTGCTTATTTTGTACCCAAACACATTTTTTTATGTGTCAGGCAGGAGGAATCCGAGCAGACGGAGTATCAAAAATTTGCGGCGCCATGAACACCCGCAACACAAGTGCGCTGCTGGCTTTTTAAAAAGGAGTGTAGGTAATCTTTTTTGAAGGTTTTTCTTTATTTTATTTATAGAATCCTAAACTATTGGTTGACTTGTGACTGATGGTACCGCGATTTTCAGTCTTTGTATTACCGGCGGATTAATTCACAAGAATAGGATACGAGAGTATACCTTGGTGAAATCTGCCACCTAAGGTTTGCAGTTTTGGAAATTCTAGGGAGCAAATCTTAATGCCAGCCCTATCTCTCCGATCTAAACATACCACTTCTATGTTATATGTTGTACGGATCTCATATTGTGACCGATGGGGTCGCGATCCCCTATCTTCGGACTCGTGGCAAATCAATTCACCATGACCATTCCGATTTATACTGAGATAGGCTTTCACAGCTAAATCTTATTTTGTTTATTTTGCAAGACCTTAGACTTCGCCGCTTAGATTTATGATTATAATTTATCTAGATTGTGTAGAAGTCACTTTTCATGGTAAGCCCGCGGATAAGGCCGGTTATAGGAAGTCTTTATCAGGGAGAACTCCGTGGCATTATTATCATTATGGCACCACTATTCCTCTATCTCGATGGTTAGCCGTAAATTTCCAATTCACTTTTCCAATGTGATGATGAAACGCTTACTCCTTAAGGCGATTAGGTGATCACCATCATCAGCAACCTTCACTCGTCCACTGCTGGACATAGGTCTCCCCTAATGCACGCCACTGCTCCCGATTTTCGGCCACTCTCATCCAGCCCACATCAGCCAGCCTTCGAATGTCATCATCCCATCTTGTCGCAGGGCGTCCTACACTACGCTTACCGAGTCGCGGTCTCCACTCAAGGACTTTACGGCTCCAACGGCTGCCAGTTCTGCGGCTAATATGACCAGCCCACTGCCACTTCAGTTTGCTAATTCGGTGGGCTATGTCGGTGACTCTGATTCTCTGTCGGATTACATCATTTTTGATGCGGTCCTTCAAAGATACTCCGAGCATAGCCCTTTCCATAGCTCTTTGAGCGATTTTGAACCGGTGATTAGGTGATACTCATGTCAAATAGTTCGGTATACGAGTATTACAAGTTCAGCAAATATGGAGGAGATGGAGATCACACAAGTGTAGTTACTTTGGATTCCCTTGCCCTCATATTTCGATGGAACAGTGGACTGACACGACCAATCAGGCGTAGAACCATTGGCTTAACGTGCTCTGCAGAGGCACAGGGACACATGATCGCCAACTCCCAGACTTCGGGGCTGACTCTGAGAATTTCTGAAAAGAAAAACTTCAGACCCGGGTCTAAGCGTACCACCGAAGCAGTCATCAAAAATATAAGTAGCAAAAAGAACGACCGCAAGCTTACGTAAAATATTAATTTCATCTTAGTTTCTATGCTTGTTGTGTTTTATTTGTAAACTTATATTCTCGTCGACTGTACACGTTTTTCACGTCTGATTCTACGTCTATCTCTCCACAAGGCTCGCAGCAAAATCCATCCAGAGATAACTAATAACAGCATTAAACGCCAGCGCAAAGAGCATTCAAGCAAATAAACAATGAGAACAAGACAAATTCTCATTTGCGGACAAGCTCTTCGGACTGTGAAAATATTGTGGCGTTTAAGATCCGCTGTGACGCCTTAATGCAGCCACAGGCGGTAAATGTAGTGCTGGGGGACTATCGGAGATATCGATTGACATTTTAAGTCGCATTGTTTTCAATAAAGTAAAAAACAAAGGGAACAATACACTTTACCATTTGTACACACATCAGACATCATATGACTAGTTAGTCACGACAACTTTAGATGCAACTGGGAGTGTAACGCTTTTTTTTTATATGAGTGGTGGCAGACGAACAGACGGATCACCTGATGTCAAGCAATTCCGCCGCCCATGGACACCCGCAACACCAGTGGAGTCACAAGTGCGCTGCCAACCTTTTCCCCTTCCCCCCCATTGGGCCTCCGGTAACCTCACTCACACGGCGAAACACAGCGCAGGCGCTGCTTCACGCCGGTCTTCTGTGAGGCAGTGGTATCACTCCGGTCGAGCCGGCCCATTCATGCCTAAGCGTTGCTCTCCCACATTGATCCCACGCTGAGATGAAATGAAATGTGACACATCACTCACAGTCAAAGTCCTAATGTTTCAAGATGATTTCGGCCGTTGTGCGTTGTGACGGAGTGTTGACTCCGTTACAAGGACAACGCTACTAGAGGCCTACATGACGTCTTCATGCGTGCAGGATATGTCAGGATAGGCTCTAGTCTAGGTTGAAAGCGCCGCAATCACAGACGTTGCACTTTGAAAAGTGCAACAACATCTGTGATCTGTGATAAAGCCGCACCACATCTGTTGTCTTTACAGCGGTCAATCGATCTTCACAGACTGATTGATTTTGATTGATTGTTTCCGTCCTGACCTAGATTGACGATTTACTGTCGAACTCGGTAGGTTGTAACACCGAGTTCAACGGTAAATCATGACCTTCCGGCGGATGGTACACATAAGTTCTACGCTGCAGATTTAAGACGATCATATAAGATTTTCTTGCTGGAATGGACTTTCCTAAAAGCGACTATTCATTTCGTCCGCTCATGGTATTGCTGTTTCTAGAATGGTATCGATATAAAAATACCAGTACCCCATCCCTACAAGTACTGATGTTATAGAACCAGTTTCCGATGCTAGCGAGATAAATGCAATTATCGAAATGATAATATCCAAGTGAAACGGATAGTTAAGATACAATCATGCGTCTAGTCATTTATTATCGTACAAATGAATTGAAAACCATTGATGCGAATGTTACGGCGGTGATGGTTATCATAATGGTAGTCGACTTTACACATATAATGTGAATACGATTATGAGAACTTGTCGCGACTGGATTACGTGAATTAACTATAGTATAAACTACTATAGTATCTATAGTATACTACTATAGTATATACTACTATAGTATATACTACTATAGTATATATGGCAATCGTCAGACGGCAGTCGCTTTGTTGTAATTACCAGACTTCCCGAATCCCTAAGATTCCCGGCTTTGAAGCAACAAGGAAAATTAAATGGGGTCGTTTTGAAGGCCAAGACTTATTTTTGAGTCACTGATTCATTGGAGTGTGATTTTAAATAGGACTAGATCGAGATAAAGAATAATAATGTCAATACCTCCGGTTAAGATACTGAAAACAACAAGAATATTAATAGCCTCGCGCGTAAAATAAGAAGATCCATAAAATTCATCAGCATCAATGTGCAAACATGGATGGATCTGACGGCTGGTAGTTCACAACTGTGCAGTTCTCGAGAAACTTTCTGCCTCGCACAACAAAACTTTGGAAGCCACCCGTTCTTGAAACCTTCAAGAAAAGAGCGTATTCCCTTTTTTAAAAGGCAGACAGCCCACTTGTGACGTCCAGTGGCAGTACCAGTGATGTCACCATCAGGTGAACCACCCGCTCCTCTGCGTCCTCTCATAATAAAAGAAATCGAATTCCGAATGAAACTACTAAATTGTTTATGATAGGAACACATCGTGGCTTAATAGATATCATCGTATCTCTGACGCAAATCGAACAATGGATGAGAAGTTTGAATGGATGATAACGACGAACATGGTACTGAATGGGAAGAGGATATTGCCACAGAACCAATTGGCTTGGGGTCTTAACAAGGTGTGTGAGTGTATTAATGAGAGAGTGTGAAATTGATCTTGTAAATTCATGAACTTAGGTACTTAGGTAGGCATAATCAGAAATCAGTGGTGCAAAATTATCTTTTATTTTCTTGTTGATAGAAAACTATTCAACAACGTTTATGGAGTGAACTGAGCTTGACAGAGGACCTTACTCTTATCGCTACTACCAGCAGAAAATCTAGATCATTTTAATCCGTGTTTTAGGGCCGATTCGACCAACCTTATTCCGATAGTAAATCTATGGTATAGCGCTGTCATTCTATACAAATCTAACGGTATACCATAGATTTACCCACGGATAAAGATTGCTCGAATCCAGCCTTAATCTGAAGATTGAATAACTCGGGCCTAATAAACCTATAACAATTTTATCACCATAATGTTATTAGAATAGCAATAGCAAGACAAAATAAATGTTATGATCACTATTCATATGTACTCGTATATCTAGTAATAGAAGTTTGATATAATTCAGTTCTTATAAATTATGAATTATTGAAATAAAAGGTAGACTTAATGACTTTTCAGTAATAGCTATAAAGTTTAACTTTTATGTAATTAAACAAAGGGAAGGCTGTTTAAATACAATTTTAATACAATATACATACAGTCATCGTCAGCCCATTTAAGTCCCCATTGCTGGGGCACGTGCCTCCCTCAATCACATGAGGGGTAATTGCCATACTCACCACGCTTGGCAGACGGGTTGGCGAGGGTTTTGATATAAATGCAGAGTTTTCCTTCTCTGGGTGCTGATGATCATGCCAGTAGCATTACCTTAGTCGCCTTTTACGACACCTCGGTAAGAGTGAGGGTGGCCTATTCTATTCTATTTCTAATATACATACATATGAACTTATACAACATGAAGTTACAATAAACAACTTTAAGTGATGTTAATAACATGAATTCAAATTAAAACAACGTTCCATATGCCGTCATAGTTTTGCATGTTTATTCAATTTACCTATTCAAAAGGAATTTGTACACAAGCCATGTCTCAAATTTAGCAGTAGGGAAACGTGCAAGAATTGAAAACAATGCCACCATTAAGAAATAACTAAGAGTACTTCTAACCGAGCAAAAACATTTACAATCGTTGAATACTACGTTATTCCATGGCTAGTCTGCAACATCCTGTTAGTGGTTTAAATAATTTATTTTGGGAATACTAATATGTTTTTAATGTGATACGTGGCAGAGGAGCAGACGAATCAACCGTCTCGGTAAGCGATTTTTAATTATACAGACTAAACTGATCTAAGCAAATGTTAACCAGGCAACTAGACATCATTTTTAATTGGTTTTCAACCTTATCTCGTCTGCTACAAAGTTCAAAAACTGGTGGTCTCGTATAGGTTAACTGCCTGGTTAAAAGTTAAGGTCGTATACATTTTGACATTAGCATCTGTCAAAATGTACGGTAACTAGATATTTGCATCGTCAGTTTAGTCTGCATAATTAAATTAAGTAAGCCTCAGGTATTTGTTAAGTAGTTATATTAGTAAGCCAGTATATGTGCTCTTTGTCAGAGTCTTCTGATAAGTCAGAGATGCCGAGCAACTCATTCATCGACCACTGTACCAACAGAGGAACTGTTCTATAATTGAAGAAAAAAAAACCTATATACTATACATATAAGAGCCAAATAGGCAACTGCAAGTAGTTACCGCAAAGAGATTGCGAAAGCGCATCCAATCTGTTTGAAATTACATCCGTTATTTGCTTAGATTAAACCAATTTTGATTTAATCTCACGGTCATTCAGGTTATTTGAAGGTTTCGATGCGAATGAATAAAAAACCTGTGTTAGCACAGTCCAGCCACTTTCAAGAAGTTCCAATGATCTGTCTCCTGGGATTTCCACATCAAGTTATTACAGAATTTGTGCAGGGGAGACACGATATTTTCTACCTAGCACGTAGGTCAACGAACTCTTTGACATCAATGTCAGTTATAGTCGACCTTCCGTGTCTAGACACGGAAGGTATATGGAACGAACATGATACTAAATAATATGATAATAATAATAATAATATTTGACAACATCACATACATTGATTCGACTCCGAGATTACCTATCTCGGATATATGTGAGTACACAATGTTGATTCACATAATAAATATCGTATTAATCCCCGTATTGATACATTATTGTGAGGAAACCTGCATGTTTCGGATAGTTTCCCAAAATTGTGATTACATACAATACATACTTATTCGATAAAATGCTTCTTTTTTTTTTAAATAAATATTAAAATATTTCACATCACATACATTGATCTGACTGCGAGATTGGTAGCTCAAGCACCTGTGTTATGGATAACAGAATCAACAGTGGGATTACAAATATATACATAAAATACTTTTCTTTTGTAAATACATACTTGTAATATATAGAAAACACCCAGACCAATACAAACAGACATGTTCATGCACACAAATGTCGTGTACAGTGCGGGGATCGAACCCGCAACCCTTGCACCAGAGGCAGCGCTCACTACCACTGTTCCAAACGGGTCGTCGAAATGGGACTACATGAATATGGTATTATGTTCTTCCATATACATCGCTGAGAGATACCAAGCATAGCCCTTGGTTCTATCGATAGATCTTCGCTGACAGAAACCAAAACACTTAAACTAAATGTGACCATCGCATCATTCGCATCTGATGAAAATGAGAGTCAATGTTTATTCAGTAAACATTATGCAAGGCTGAAGGTGTTTGAACGCAAAATTTGCATCCTAAGTCCGTTGCCTAGACGTGTTTGCTCGGCCGAGCACATGAATGGTTAGCTAAACACGAAGAGCCTTTCCGCTAGGCAAATATTTACTGAGGGCGCACTCCTCAAAGGACAGAAATAAATCCTCCCTTAGGAGTTAAAAAACGAAACTGTGACTTTTTTCTATTTGGCTCACAAACGGAATGTAACGTTCACATTACATCGTAGCTTTAAATTAACACATTTATACGTTCATTTTAATAACAGTGAATAGTGTGAACATAAGAAATACTTAGGAGAGAATACAAAAAATATATTTAACTACTAAATAAACTACCCAACCACGGCAAGCTTTAAAACGGCCTTCGCCGAGGCCACAGAACCATGAAAAAATATCAAAAGAGGTTCTAATATGATTGTAACTGTTAGTCAACCTATACAATGGTGAATGCTGACCAGATACTGTCCTGCAGTATGTTGGTACAAACGCTTTTCTGTTAAAAAGACGGCTAATGGATCGTGGAACTGAGATAGATATATGTCTTAAGGTGACGGGTAGGGCCACACTAGCGACGTCAATTAATTTAAATTGTTAGCAACTAAACCGGATATCTTTTTAATAATTTCGAAGCTGCGATCTCTCGGAAAACACTTAAACTATTTCATCATCATCAGCCCATTTAAGTCCCCACTGCTGGGGCACGGGCCTCCCTCAATTACATGAGGGGTAATTGCCATACTCACCACGCTTGGCAGACGGGTTGGCGAGGGTTTTGATATAAATATAAATGCCGAGTTTTCCTTCTCTGGGTGCTGATGATCATGCTAGCAGCTTTACCTTAGTCGCCTTTTACGACACCTCGGTAAGAGTGAGGGTGGCCTATTCCACTCTGCCGGGGACCACACGGCCAAATTAAACTATTTATTTAATACTTTTACTTAACTTTTGAGTCTTCTTTTGTACTCGAAATTTGAATTACCTATGAGCACTAATGGCGTTAATCCAAATTTCGAGTGCAAAAACAGATCAAATATTAAATAAATAGTATAAATAGTGCACAATTATTTAATAAATAGTATAAATGTCTATTCGAACTCAGAATTTGTTTAAAATAGATCCGGTTTAGTAGCTAACAATTTAAATCGATTTGTGTCGCTAGTGGGGTATACCCTTCACCTTAATACTTCCGGACAGCTGATGAAACCATGAATAGTTTTATATAAAAACATAGATATCAGGTGACATCCGTCATTATTGTAAAAATAAAAAGATCAGACGCTATTTTATGAATTACTGATCTAATAAAGCATTTGTTGGTAACCCTGCCTCATGATCCAAAGGAGGCTGTTGAGATTCGTTGTCTGGACAATCAAGCGTGTGTTGTAGTTAGTACACATCAACAAAACTGACAAATTTCTTCAGTCGATTCTCACCTGAATGTCAAACACGTTCCGGTCCAATATCTACTGAGGATTTTTGACAGATTGTTATTACCTGATATGCGGCTGTCTGTACCTACAAGTATTTGCATTGTTTCTGTGCCTGAACGCCTAGAGGCGACAAACGAGCAAGCGAGTCACCTAATGGAAAGAAATCATTACCGCCCATTATCATCCTGCGGGTGAGCAGGTTGCGGATAGCTCGCCCTCCCCCATACCCACCTCTTTGCTTGAGGACGGGAGAGGGTGTCACGTTGACCCCGGACAATAGATGGCTGCTCCGAAACCCAATCCCAGGCTAGGAGCATTCCTGACAACCTCAAACCCATGCTCCCCGCCTCATCCTCGAACCACCCTAACTCACCTTATCCTTCCCCTCATGTCCTGGAGGAGTTAACCTCGACTCTAAAAAACCCCAATCTAAGGTGTCATCCGACCCGTGCCGATAGATGCATGGCCGAAGGGATGTTCGGTCGAGAACGGAGGGGCCTCGAAACCAGGCGAAATCGAGGTCTATTTAGCCTTACCCCTGCAAGCGGGGCTCTGCAGGGGTGGACCTTTACTTCCCTAGCTTCTCGTGGGAACTATATGGATATTATTGACATTATAGACAACCATTTAAATTCTACCGAAGAGGTACCAGGTACCTCTGAGGCTATGCTCTTTGGTAGCGATACTGAGGAGCATACTATCACTGCCGAAGCACCTGGGACTGATGGACCGGGTACTTCTAACGCGGAGTCGACCCCTCTGGGTGCAACGCACCAAAGGGACTCGTCGACCAAGGGGCCAGAGAGTAAACCCAGGGTTAAGCTCTCTGGAGCTGATAGGAAGCAAATCTATCGGCTCGTAGCGAAGGGTATGAACTTCGAGCAGGCGCTAGAACTGCGCATGAGTGAGAAGGCTAAGCAGAGGACCCAAGAGGAGGGGGAAACGAGGGAGCGGGCGACTAAGCGCCCTCTCAATACCTCGTCTACCTCGAATCAAGGCAATCCTACCAAGGCACAGAAGCTTGGCGAGCCTTCCACCTCGAAGCCTACTTTTAAGGAGGTTGCTGGGTCCGTCACGTGTGGCATCATAGACGCCCTGGGAAAAATGGACCAGGAGAGGGTCGAAATGCTTCAAGAGGCTATCTTGAAGTGTATTGACACCTCAGATGATGGGGACGGTCCCAGCTTTATTGGATGCAAACCGCGCTCGGGTGGCATCCTTTTGGCGTGCGCAGATGAGGACTCGAAGGAGTGGCTCATCCGCAAACTGCCCAACATTAAACCCTGGGATGGGGCTAATCTCTCCGCTGTAAGCGAAGAGGATATGCCCAAGCCTAGGTATGGTACGGCCTGGATACAGGAAGCCAAACACGACGCAGGTACCATCCTGCGGAGGTTGGCAAAACAAAACAAAGGTTTAGACCTCTCGAGTTGGAGGGTAGTCAACCGGAAGCCCGAAGCAAAAGGTCAAACAGTGACCTTTTCCTTCGACGAGGCGGCCTTGGAGACTATTCTTCAACGCGAGGGGCGTCTCTACCTTGACTTTGGCCTTATCCAGATAAGGGTCAAAGGGGGCAAGGTATCCGGGGACAAGAAGGAGGGGGCAAGCGTCGAGGCTCGTCCAAGTACCTCCAACTTGGTCTCGGGTACGGAACCCTCAAGAGGAGCAACTGGAGCCGACTCCAGCAGCACCACACCTCCACCCGTCCGGGGGACGCATGGAGTCTCGAGGGGCAACAGTCGTGTTGCAGGACCCTCGAGAGGCAGGAGCACCAATACCTGCCAACCATCTGCCCTAGACAGCAGAGGTCGTGGTCGTGGTGGTCGAACACGACCAGCAGGGGGACGCGGCAAGAGAGGCGCTGTGCGAAGGCCGGTAAATCTACCGACCCTAGCACAGGAGCACTCCAGCAGGAAAGCCGCAAGCAACCTGCTCAACAAAAACAAATAATCCCCCCCCCCCCCCCTCCCCGTAAGAAACAGACACAACCCACCTACACAAATATCCTCCTATCCCTTCCCTCCGAATTTAGAAACTTTCTCCCAACCCTTCCCTTCCCAATCCCCAAACCCAACAACATAATGATTAAGGTGATACAAGTAAACCTCCAGCACTCAAAGGCAGCCTCAGCTGCCCTTTGCCAAAGATTCCTCTCTGAGGACCTGGACATCGCCTTGATCCAAGAACCGTGGGTGAATAAAACCACAGTAATGGGGCTAAACTCGGCAGGTAAGATTTTAAGTAGCACCTGCGGAGCAAGGCCAAGAGCATGCATGCTCTTCAAGAGAGGCATAAATTACCTCCCGATCCCTTCTCTGTGTACAGATGATGCTGTTGCAGCGCATATAGACCTACCCGGGGGGAAAGGTGGGGAGACATTCATAGTCAGCTCCATGTACCTACCCGGTGAGGACCAGGATCCGGTGAACAAGGTGACGCCGGTAGTGGAATACTGTCTGGAGAGAGAAACCCAGCTGCTGGTGGGTACCGACTGCAACTCCCACCACACATCATGGGGCAGCTCCAACACGAACGCTAGAGGTGAGTTACTGTTTGACTACTTGCTCACTAATAATCAATTTGTTCTTAACGTGGGTAGTAAACCAACCTTTACCACACGTTCTAGGCAGGAAGTACTAGACATAACTTGGTGTTCAGGTAATCTCGCACACCGAGTGACCAATTGGCACGTCTCAGATGAGCCGTCCATGTCCGATCACACCCACATTAGGTACGACATACTATGCTCGGGAACAAAGGAACCGAACACCTACCGTGACCCCAAGGGAACAGACTGGGAGGGCTTTAGGAACTCCCTTAGGTTATACCTTGGAGATTTTAAATACATCAAAACTGTGGACCAAGTGGAAGCCGCAGCAGAGGACTTAGGCAAGAGCCTAATGAATGCGTATCTAGAAAATTGTCCTCTCAAGACCACTAAGAGCAACAGAAACACGCCTTGGTGGAACAAAAACCTGGAGCATCTGAGGCAAAAGGCCCGTGCCTTATTTAACAAGGCAAAAAAAGACAAGAACTGGGATGCTTACAGGAAGGCGTTAACACGTTTCAATAGGGAGCTCAGGAAAGCAAAAAGAAGATCCTGGCAAAAATTCTGCGGGTCAATCAAGGACACTGCCCAAGCTGCCAGGATCCACAAAATACTATCCAAGACACCTGAATCCCATCTAGGCCTGCTAAGGAAAGCGGATGGATCTTTCACAGAATCTCCGGAGGAAACACTGAGACTGCTTGCTCAAACGCACTTTCCGGAATCCGTGTACATTAATAACGAAAGAGAACTCCAGGTCAGTAAATCTCCGGACAGGAGACCGAGGAATGAAGACTGGAGGAGAGCTTCCGTTATTTTTCGTCCCCAGCAGATAATTTGGGCCATTAGGAGTTTCAAGCCGTACAAATCTGGTGGGGTCGATGGTATCTTCCCGGCTTTGTTGCAGCGGGGCGAAGATATCATCATCTCTACGCTGATAAAATTATACCGTGCAAGCTTTGCTTGGAGTTATCTGCCATCAGCGTGGACTCGGGCGAGGGTCACTTACATTCCCAAGGGAGGGGACAAAGACAAATCGCAGCCCAAGTCCTACAGACCGATAAGTCTCACCTCATTCCTACTAAAAACGATGGAAAAGGTGTTGAACAGTCACATCAGGGCAACATACCTCGTTGAAAAACCCCTGAGTGCAAGACAACATGCCTACCAAACAGGCAAGTCCACGGAAACGGCACTTATTGACCTGGTGGACAGAATTGAGAAAGCCATAGAAGACAAAGAAATTGCACTCTGTGCCTTTCTTGACATCGAAGGGGCGTTTGACAACACCAACTTCGATGTTATAACACGTAGTATGGTGAATCGTGGAATCGACGACACCACCACCAGATGGATGGGATCCATGCTACAAATCGGACTGCAACAACAACGTTGATGAATAAAACCCTACATTATAGAGTGACCAGAGGATGTCCACAGGGCGGAGTCCTATCACCCCTTCAATGGTCATTGGTTGTTGACAGTCTCATCTGCGAGCTCAATGAAGCCAGATTTCTGACTCAGGGTTACGCAGATGACATAGTAATAATGGTCATAGGAAAATGCCCTAGCACCATTTCCAATCTTATGCAAAGGGCCCTACGAATAGTAGAAAACTGGTGCACGAGACACGTGCTAACAGTCAATGCACGTAAGACGGTCTTAATCCCGTTTACCAAAAGAAGGAAACTAGAGGCGCTACACACCCCAACACTTCTTGGTACGAAGCTATGCTTGTCCAACGAGGTCAAATATCTCGGAGTCTTTTTAGACCAAAAACTAACATGGAACAAGCATCTCGACTACATCACTAGAAAGGCAAAAATTGCGATGGGGGCAAGCAGTAGGTTGGTGGGGCTAAAATGGGGGCTACGGCCCATGGCCGCACTCTGGATTTATAAAACCATAGTGAGGCCGATCGTCACTTATGGCTGCTGTGTGTGGTATAAGAAGACGCACCAACTTAACTGCGTAGAGAACCTCAGCAAAGTTCAAAGAACTGCCTGCCTTATAGCCACTGGCGCGCTTTCGTCCTCTCCCTCTGCAGCACTGGATGCCCTCCTGAACATTCCACCTCTGCACATTCACGTGCAGATGGAAGCGAGGATGGCTATCACGAGAGCGAAAATCAGAGGGAGGACGAGATGGCATTCTAAGGTCATGAGAGGCCTCTACAATGAACTAATGAAAATTCCGGTCATGGATATGCCCTCTGACTCCATGGTCCGTGAACACCGCTTCGATAAGCGGTTTACAGTCTTGTTACCAAGTAGACAAGACTGGGAGGCTGGAACTCCCGGAAATGTTAAGCAGAATGACATCGTTTGGTATACAGATGGCTCCAGGAAGCAGGGCATATCTGGGGCGGGATTTTGTAATGATCGCTGCGGAATACGCAAATTCGCCAACCTGGGTCGCTATACCACAGTGTACCAAGCGGAAGTCTTCGCAATAATTGGCTGTGTCCAAGAGAGTCTACAAATGAATCTCCAGAATAAGAAGATATTCATCTTCTCAGATAGTCAAGCTGCCCTCAAGGCGTTAACATCCTGTGAACTTGACTCCAAACTCACTAGAGAGTGTGTCCTGCTCCTAAACCAGCTTGGCAATGCCAACATTGTAAATCTGATTTGGGTACCGGGACACTGCAATATCAGAGGCAACGAAGTCGCTGACGTGCTAGCAAAGGCCGGGGCAGAGAGCCCACTACTCGGACCGGAACCAATAAGTGGCGTTCCAGCATGCATGGTCAGGTTCGAGTTAAAAGAGTGGGAGAAAAAACAAAGCACTGAATTCTGGAAAAGATTACCTCGACTAGAACAGTCTAAGGCGTTGATACAGGCGTTCGATCAGAAACGAGCTGTAGAAATAACAAAACTGAGTAGAGGACATGTTAGGGCACTCACTCGGACCCTCACAGGGCACTGCAAATTAAATAAGCACCTGCACAACATGGGCCTTACAGATACCAAAATCTGCAGGTTCTGTCGCGAGGACGAGGAAACGATTATCCACGTCCTCGGCGAGTGCATAGCGCTGCACCGCTGCAGAAGCCGGCACCTGGGAGCACACATGATCTCGGCTGACGAGATCAAGAGCTCCCCCATCAGCTCCATTCTCGGGTTTATCCTGGAACTGGAGCTACATGAGGTGCTGTAATAGGTTACGGGGCTGCCACAATAGATCATCTACTGGTCGCAGTGGCTGTGAGACGCGGGGCTCACCCCATTTCTATCAAATAAAAAATTATCATCCACGGAATCAGAGAGATCGCTAATGCGTTGTCGGCCTTTTTAAAAAGGAGTACACTCTTCTCTTGAAGGTCTCTAAGTCGTAGCCGTCGGGAAATACTCCCATACTCATCATATAAATAAATAAATATTTCACAACATCACATACATTGATCTGACTCCGAGATAGGTAGCTCAAGCACCTGTGTTACGGATATCAGAATCAACAGCGGAATTACAAATATATACATATAATACGTTTCTTTTGTAAATACATACATATAATACATACTGTTGGCGACTGGCTGAGTTGCAACCTTATTTTTATAAGTAATTTTCTGGATTTTGACGTGCTATGTCTTCAAAAAAAAACTGTCTACTAATTGTTTTTTGTTTTGTTTTTTTTTGTTTTTTTAAATAAATATTTCACAACATCACATACATTGATCTGACTCCGAGATAGGTAGCTCAAGCACCTGTGTTACGGATATCAGAATCAAAAGTGGGATTACAAATATATAAATATTGTGTCACATTAACATCGCTTTGTATATATTTATCTCCAAATTATATAAAATTTACTATTTAAATCGTGCTTTTATCATTCTCCAGTTAGTATACAGTCCACTAGCATCACCACAAACACCCAGACCAATACAAACAGACATGTTCATACACACAAATGTTTGTACTGTGCGGGGATCGAACCCGCAACCCTTGGACCAAAGGCAGAGTTCACTACCACTGTTCCAAACGGGTCGTCAATATAATATTCCATATTTGTGATATATTGTTATAAATTGTACATTATTTAGTAAACGGCAATTCGTTTCTGGCTCTGGTGGTGGCAACCATGTCAACTCGTCACACGCAATTAGTGCCTTGGTGTAAACCAATGGCTCTCTTAGATGCGAGTGCTAAATATGCAATAGTTTTGAATTAAGTAATAACCAGCGCACATTTACTTATTGTTTTATAGACTAATTGTAAAACAAACGTAAATAGATAGATATACTTTATTGCCAAAAAGAAAAACAACTTAAAAAAACTAGGCATTACAGAAACTTAATTGTATAATTTCGGCGGTCTTATCGCTGGAACCGATTTCTACCAGACAACCTTCAGACAAAGGACATTTAATAGTAGAGGAGGGGTAGGTAAAGTCTGCCGTTTCTTCTTCTTCTTTAGCCTCTTTTAACTATTTTAGGGTAGGCTTCCTTCAGAATTTCCCATTCCTTCAGTCTTCCTCCACTTCCTCCAGTTTGAGCCAGCCACTCTTTTCACGTCGTCCCTCCAGCGCATCTGAGGTCTTCCTTCAGGGCGTTTATTTCCCCACGGCTTCCACTCGAGAAGACGCTTACACCGTGATGCCTCATTGCGGGCGACACGTCCTGCCCACCTCCACTTTAAGTGCGCCAATCTTTCTGTTATATCTGTGACTTTCGTTACATCTGTGTCTGCCGTTTAATCTTTACAATCTAATATACTTAAATATAATGTAAGTTAGAGCTTCATTTGTATGGATAAATTAATATCAAAAATTCTGATGATCTTAAATAAATTGGAAATGTAACACAAAAGCACAGTAAATCGTGCATGTGATATCAATTCATTAAACTGGTCATTCCATGTGACTAAATTGAAATTGACATCCTTCGGTGGCCACTAGTGTTGTTTGTCTTGAAAACTCTCGTCTTGCAAGACTTCGATATGAACAAGACTAAGTCTGTATTTAACAATATTAGACAAAATCATACCATGATCGACGCAGAAAGGTATCGGAAATTTGGAATCCACTAATTGAATGAGGGCTTTTGCAAATGCATTAACAGCGCATCGTTAATCTTGTCTTGACACTTGTTTGGGAAATCGCTCATTCCATTTGTCCGTGGGAAAACCACGCTTCGGCATGAAAGAACCCGCTCGACCGGATTGATACCACAGGCCTCACAGAAAATCGGCCTGAAGCACCATCTGCGTTGCGTTTCGCCGAGTGAGTGCTCTCACTCACTACCAGACGGGAGATGGAAAAGTTAAAGGGTTGGTAGTGCACTGGTGACAGTTTGTATGTATTGTCTATGATTCCGCGGGTGTATTTGGGTGGCGGCAATCCCTTACTATTTACATTATGCCCACAAAAATACCAAACTGTGTTCACTAGTTATTGTACCAAACATGCTCTTTGTACTATTGTACTATAATGCATGATGAATTTATTTTGAGACTAATGTTGAATTTATTTTTGATTTAAACATTTTGTAATTTAGTTTTTAATAAGTATGAAAATGTAATTGGAAACAGTATCTACTGTTTCCAATACAACTTTTACCGTTCTTTGTAACCTGTATAGTATGTATGTATGTGTCACAATTTCTCTTGGAAATCGTCCACAGTTCCTCACAGGACAGGCTTAATGTAATAGTTGTAAAAATGTGTATTGGTAATAAAGAATTTTACTCACTTTTTTACTTTACTTACCTTACCATCATGTGAGCCGTCTGCCTATCAGCCACGTCCACATCTTCCTCATCTTAGAGTATCTTTCCCGGTTGCGTGTAGCCCGGTGTACGCATAGACTACGAATCAGGATTTGGGAAGTCTGGTAATTACAATTGCTTATCTGCCTCGCATCACATTAAATAGTGACTTCGAGACTTTTGTTTTCAATTCAATTCCACCATTCATTGGAGCGAGCAGCTCTAGTAATCAGTAATCACGCACGACTCAATTGTCGATTTTAAAAAGGTTCAACACTGCAATTCCATCACTCAATTGGAGGAAGCAGCTGTTAAGTCTTTTGTTTCGTTGTATTAAACTCTTTGTCTTAATTCAACGCACGTATTGAATATCAGACTCTTTATATGCGACGCGACGCACCTTATGGGTATCAAGTTTTATAAGGGTATGTAGTACAGACATTGCTGATTCAGAATCTTTACTCTAAACATGTGTGGTAACTAATCTAGATCAAATTTAGAGAGATAAAACTGCTAAATTAATTGATATTTATACCACGGTATAACAAGAGCTTAATGAAAGCACTTGTTATAATGTATTTATACTCAACTCATATCGTTACTGCAAGGTACCTATTTTTTTAATAAACAGTGTTACAACGTACAACTTTATGCATTAGAAGTGTTGATATTTACTAACTCAATGATAATATTATTACAAACGTTGTCTACCAAATTCTTAAGTAGGGGTTTAAAAACATTGATGTGTGACCAGTTGCAAAATGATGACAAAAAAACAAGATTTGTCTTTACTATTAATGAAGAAGTCACAAGACAGTCAGGGCACGCAATGCTGGCGCGATGTTATCGACACCTAGCGCCATCTATTGGTATAAAGTGGAACGAATGTCCCAAAACGAAGTGAGGTGGTGAAGATGGCCACTAGTCGTTTATAAAACACAAACTGTATCAAATTTTGCTGCATAATCTATGAGTAAGTAGGCATAGATATTATTTTAGACAAAATTTATTAGAATATTCTCAGTGTTACGAGTAACTATTTGAACCAAAACAACAATGCAGGCGACCCCTGCTATACCTACCGATTATAATTATTGTGCCACGCGAGTTGGTCCAACCCCTCTTAAAACTACAAAAAACATACAAAGAATTTGGCTAAGAAGGATGTACGCTTTTTATCATACCTGCACTATTTCCATCCTTTATAATGGTTGTATCTTCATCTATAAAAATTGTGCCTTCAAATAAAAAAAAGAGATCCAGTCGACCGAACCGAACAATACGCAAACAATGCGACAATATTTGAATCTTGTGAAAAAATCCAACAAAACATGACAATTTCACCTTGAGCCTGCTAATCCTGTACCTACCGTGACACTCTTGTACAATGGGAGCAAAAGAGACAGACGTAAGCTTTGAGCCCATTCATGTGCACAGCCGTATTGTTAATGTTACCCATAACTATTATATTTAGATCTCTGTCCAACTTGGAAGCAGAATACGACTGGAGATCCAATTGGAATGGTTATTGATGCAGTTTAAACTAGGGGTGATATTCAACAAATCAAGGAATTATAGCTCCACAGAACCACTTTTGTATTTCACTACCAACGTTGATGCGTCATAACTTTTAATTAAAATGGAGCAATACATCGTCGCAACTGTCGAAATCGAAATAAGAGGGAGGGAGAAAGACGCATTTCATTCAATTGTTATTGGCGTGTAATCGATTGTGTGAAGCGGAATGAATAAGGGAAATCAATAAATTATTTCTGATGATAATGAAAATGTTACGCGTATAAAATGTTAATGGGCAAGCGACTGTCAGAGATGTTAGCAACGTCTATGGTGATTTATAAAGAATGAATGCATTTTACAGCCAATTTAGGGAGCCCCCATACACAAAACGATCTGACGTCTACATTGGTTAATTACAGTGCTCAGAATAAAATGGTTCTGTATCAGACCGATAACATTGACGGATGAAAGCGTTTTAAATCTTTCACAACATTATCCACCAAAAAAAAACTTATGTGTGTAATTGAAGTGATTTTGTTACATAAACAGAAAATAATAAAGGTTTAGATTTGTAAAGAATCAATCGTCATAATTTCTTCAGATTTATCAAAACATATCTTTGAATATATATGAGTCCCTTTTACTTATCGTTAGAAAGTGATTTATACGTAAGATCGGGTAAGTTAATCATTTTAGTAATGGTATTACATAATAATATGTTATAGTAAGCTCTCATCCGTATTACTGGTTTTAACTGCTGAACTAGCAAGAGAGCTATAACTTTTACTGAGATTTTACGGTTCCTAGCATAGTTGCTACTGATTTATTTTAATAGGGAAATTTACTGGTTTCGAGAAATAATGTTTCTCGGAATCAAACTGAAATTATGGCCTTTAAGAGATTGAACATTACGAGAGATTATTAGATGAGTCACAACTTTTGCTTCTTCTTATGGAATATAAACTAGAATTCAGTCTCCATAATTGGGAGAAGATAGAAGAAATAGAAGATTTTTTCTTTAGGTACCTATCTATATTAAGCGATGCATGGTAGTGCATTGTTTTTGTTATATATAAAATGGGTTTGCACTTGACCTCATCTCACCTGATGGTCCTGATGTTTCTGAACGCGCCTTTCATACGGGGCGTCGTGGTTTTAATCCGAGCATGCACCTCTAGATTTTTCAAATCTATGTGCGTATTTCTACCATTAGATTGCCGGTGAGTGAAAACATCGTGAGGAAACCTGCACGTTTCGGTCAGTTACTGAAACGTGTAACCATTATTCAGTAGGTCTGGTTCCCCTTAAAAGGGTTGCGAAGGTCAGTCAGGCTGTCGCTTCATTGTACCTAATACCAGACTCCCCATATCCAAGCGTACCCCGGGCTCCAGAGCGACAGCTTTGGACGCAATCGAGAATTACACGCAAAGATGAGGAGGAGCTTGTAAAGCATTTATTATGAAGTAAAAAAAATACAATTGGCGGACTTAAATGTCTTACATCATTCTCTACCAGTCAACCAATGGGCGAAGCAGAAAATTTGTGGCGGCATAATATGATATTCATAACATGCTACATGTGAGATAAGATATCATATTTTTGGGCACAGAATAAAAATGAAATATCTATCATTTGACAAAAGGTGTTATGATATATTAATACACATACTCTTCAAACGAATGATGAAGTACAAATCACAGTTATTGGGATACAAAAATCTTACTGATTTATCGATATTGAGCCAAATGCATTTTAAAGTGAGAATCGTTCAATTTGTAGTAGCCCAAGTATTGTTTTCAGTACAGTATTGTTCGTACAATTGTGTTAATACCGGCCATTATATCACTTATACAACATTTTGACTCTTTATTTAAATAGCATGATGCAAGTAATTTATACAGTTTTCAAATTAGACACAGTTAAATGTCCACGAAAATAAAATAAACTAATAAAGCGACAATTTCATGTTATAATTAAATTTAATTTATGCTTATGAAGAAAGATACCATCACACGTCTCACTTTTAAGTTAATTTATGGTTCACAAACCTTTTTAGATCACCAGAATAAGTATAAACGCTTTAATTATATTTCCCATTAATAGACAACGGTGACACTTTAAAACCCATAACAACATCTCCATAAAACCGGGAAGCTTTTGAGGATAATAAAGAGAAATTGTCTCAACTTAACGACAATAACTTTTTTACGAGTCACTGCACTAAATAGGTTCATTGACACGAGGATATTGAATGTTTTGTAAACTGTCTTTGTAAATGGATAGGCTGTGGCTTCTATGAAAACATGCGGATAAGAGAAAATATCACATATACGAACTAATAACTTAACACTAGTCTAGGCTACTTAGGTACTTTGAGGTCAATCAAGTAACCTAAGCCGTGTAGTCCCCGGCAGAGTAGAATAGGCCACCCTCACTCTTACCGAGGTGTCGTAAAAGGACAACTAAGGTAAAGCTGCTGGCATGATCATCAGCACCCAGAGAAGGAAAACTATGCATTTATATCAAAACCCTCGGCCAACCCGTCTGCCAAGCGTGGTGAGTATGGCAATTACCCCTCATGTGATTGAGGGAGGCCCGTGCCCCAGCAGTGGGGACTTAAATGGGCTGAAGTAACCTAAGAACAGCCAAAGCAAGACAATCTAACTGAAAAAGAATACTCCTCGGTTGCGTACAAAGCGCTTTTCCTCTTCTTTCGTGATGCACACTGTCCAGGAGTGGCCCTTCATTCGTTTGTTTACCTAGACTATGATCAATGAAGCTAGAGTGAAAATACAGCATCTGGGTAAGCTCGCTCCATAGTAGGCTTCCTCTCAACTCTTAGGTTCCAAATAAAACCAAGAAATAGTTATGATTGTGATGAGAAATATGAAGATAGAAAATTCTTAATAAGCAATAAATATTTGCCGTGTGGTGCCCGGCTGAGTAGAATAGGCCACCCTCACTCTTACCGAGGTGTCGTAAAAGGCGACTAAGGTAAAGCTGCTGGCATGATCATCAGCACCCAGAGAAGGAAAACTCTGCATTTATATCAAAACCCTCGCCAACCCGTCTGCCAAGCGTTGTGAGTATGGCAATTACCCCTCATGTGATTGAGGGAGGCCCGTGCCCCAGCAGTGGGGACTTAAATGGGCTGACGATGACGACGATGAATAAATTATACTGCATTATAGAAAACAATGGCAAACTTGAAAAAATAATAGTACCAAAGTGTAATGGTGGAAAAGTCCTTAGCGGTACGAAAATTATAGTTGTTGTATAAATAATTGGACCTTGGCGATACTATTGATTTAAAAAAAGAGAAGTATTAAGTGGAAGGCATTATATAATATTATTATTAGTATTGCACTTTTATAGGGCCGATAGCATCGAAAATGTTTAATTGCATCGTCTAATTTTCGGTATAACATATCACTATTTTTGGTAGTCTAATTTCATGTCATCCATTCGTGTTATCCTATATTCGTGTATGTCCACTACAGCAACAACTATACATACATTAAGTTATATGCTAATAACACTAAAGTACAACACTAGCAAAGTGACATTACGCTTAGACCACCCACGACTTAATGTTCAAAATATATTGAGACATACTGTAAGAATAATAAACACTGTAGGGAAATGTGAAGAAGGGGATAATTAAATAATAAATATGCGCCAACAGCAACTCGAGAGACCATTTCACATTCCTAAGCTCACTTTCTTAGATCTTGTAGGTATTAAAATTTTAGAATTTACTTGACACCGATGTTGACTTATGGTCCAAGTAGATAATCAACTCTCTCGATGACTTGGGTAGAGATATATACCTAAATATGATGCCTCGGTGATAGGGATATGTACCTAAACTTTTAGGTAAAAGAGCGGTCTAAAAGTCAGCGATATAGTACCGCCATACCTCAAAAATGCACGTTAATACATTGATTCTGCACCCGACCCATCAAGCCATTCTGGTGTCCAAGTGAGGATAGCCGAAATATTAGCTTGACTATATTATTATTAAGTAGGTAAACTGTGAATAAAGTTTCCAATTTCCAGTTATCACAAACCAATTTTCAATTAAGTATCCAATTTGGATTACAAAATCTGTACTAAGAAAAAAACTGTCGCCCATTCCTTTTCAATTCGATTCAATTTCAAACGCATGTTACACAACAAACCCAATTAACATTGGGATATGGTCCAAGTAATAGATTTCAGAAGTATTACTGATCAACCTTGAATATGACGATGATTTTTTTTGGTTAAGTTTTTATATCTGCAACTATTATTGGCATTGGCAGACATACATAATATTACCCATTGAGAGAAGTCGGAGAACAAGATGACAGATAGAAATAAAAAAATATATATCCGCTTACTCTTATGACTTGCCGATCTACAACATCGAGATGAAGTTCGAATCGTCACTATTCTGATAGCGCTAATTGGTCGTTTGAACGCGCCGCTAATGCGAGAATGCTATAAAATAACATCTATGTATGTATGCGGCATTAGATCAATGACCTTAAGGCCAATTACGCGCTATCAGCCAGCCGTACTGAAGCTGCAACAGAGCGGCTAGCAACACGTCTACTTGACTAAAACTTCTTTAAAAGGTCAGCCTTAGTCATCAAATATATTCCAGAGGTTCCTGTGGTAGGTATAAATAAGAAGACTGTTGTGGTGACATAAGAAATAAGCGGATGTCTCCAGACTAATTCATCGACAATGGAGTCGATATCTACGTATTATGGTGGAGTGGACATAAGGAAATGCAGTGTAGGACGGCGCAATGGCTTTTGAAAGTTGGAGCTACAGATTACGGCGGTACAGGACCGGTATGGTTGGCACTCTTTCGAACGATGAAGATCGTTTGATTAATGGAACATAATTGTAATTGGAAAAGTACTCCAACATCTTCGATGATGATGATGAATTTCCTGATCATTACGTAAGGAAAACAACAACCGAAATGGAAAGCGCAAATTAAATGCAGCCGAATTTAAGACGAGATTTCCCACTGGGTCAATACTTAAATACCTACAAATAATAATGGTACACGTAAACTTACTAGGTAATTTAATTAGTGGGTATGAAACCGGAAGCACTCCGAATGGGAAAGACCGCACACAGCGCTATGTTGCGACTAGCCGGTAGTGCGTAAGAGCCCTAATATCACTCAAGTTCACTAGGCCTCTTGCCGATAAACATTTATTTGATAATGATGATGTAATAAATAGGGCATCTTTCGAGTTTGTTGATAATATTTAAAGCGCGATTAAAATGGACCGTGCTGGTTGTAGTACAATCAACAAAAAATAAAATTAAAAAAAAATAAACATATTAATAATAAATGGAGAATAATAAATGTTATAGTAACAGTAACAATAAACAGTTGTTGTGTATGGGAATTTACATTTCTATTAATAGATAGTAGTGCAATAATACGGGCTAACAACATAATGTCAATAGTATGCGCCTTAAGTATATAAGCTAGTTTTCAAACCTTAACTTAAACAAACAAAAGGATTTTACGGTCAACAACACCTGTTATCACAAACTCAACCGATTTTCACCTTTAAACCAAACCCATATAGTTTAATATCAATTGAGTACAGTTTGAGATTCATACACATTGTCAGCTGACCTAATTGACAATGAAATACATTTTTTGTAATATTTTCTTGTCTATGTAACTTATATTACATACGTAAAATATAAGAGATTAAATTCATCGATTTCAAATAATCGTATCAACTGATCAAAACATCGCTAATACCAGTTATTGAACAGACAAACGTGACATTTGACATGTGCTCCGAATAAAAATAAAGATTACATGACGTGTGAAACGAACCGCGGTTCATGGCCACTGCGATAAGGTGCAAAGCAACACATCAAATTAATAACAACGATAACTGTGAAGATATAAATTTAGTACTTAGGATGGATACAAATATGAGGAATATTTGATACATAGTTTAAAAGAACTGAACATATGTTTGCACTACCAACGAAGTGCGGCTTTCATCGTCTGTCTGGCTATTAGCCATCTTCATACTACCGTACTAAGACTATTCTATAATATAATAGATATTGAACTTTATTAAACCCAAGAAGTATACAAAATCAATATTTATAAATATTAATTTTGTATCTATTTAAAGGTCAAGGCTGAGACCGATAATGAGCGACAGTTACTTAACAGTATACTTTCTTTAGTATACATCTATTTATCTAGTATCTATCGGGAAATCTAGTGAAAGTTTAAAAAAAATGTCGATAAACTAGTAAACAAGATAAAAACATAAAATTAAAATTGGGTCCATAGGGTAGTTACATTAGAAAAAAAATTGGTATCTTGTCACAAAACTTTTCCTTTCGCATAAAAAAGTAGAAATTTGATAGATTTAGACTCGTGCTATGACAAGGTACTATCAATCTTTTTGGAGTCGACAGTGCTATGTAAATGTGTTTGCAGTATTGCACCCCTTTTAATACACTCGTCAATTGAGTAAAAAAAGTAGCTAGAAGTTGAAATGAAGTAAAACTTGCTCACAACAAGTTAAATTCACATTTCGATGCAGAATCATAAATCTCTTAACACGCCCAATAAATCAATCAAGCCAAAACAATTTGTACAGCAGTCGTCCTAAAATACCCTCGTAATAAACTAAAAGAGGAAGATACAATATCACTTACCGGCCGCGTTTGCCCGCACGTCATTTGTCAGAAATAAAGATCCGAGACCAGATCCGGAGAAAAGGTTTTGTTACAAAACTTTGCATAAAATAAATAAGGAGTGGTGCTATTTGATGTTCGGTATTTTAAAGTGATAATGAGTCCGCGAAAATATCAACCTCTTTTTTTCACAAAATTATTTTGTGCGACAATTTCATTGTGATGCCTCCTAAATTGTCTTTAAGTATGATCATAAGCATGCTGTCTTATTATACAAACACATCTTTTAAAATACATTTTAAATAAAATGAACGGAGAATATTTTGTAGGAGAGCGAAAATACTTAAATAATAATTTACAAAGTATGAGTGTTTTTAAAACTAGAATAATGTAAATCGTCTAGAACTTTACAAGAAAAACTATATTCGGTAAGAATGGAATTAGACCTTTGTTCAAAACAACATCAAAATGGTGTAAAAAACCATTATGGCAGTTGCAAAATGGATTTTTAAATTAATAGATATCCAAACTCGGGCAGACATAAATAACATTGCAATATTTTTTCTAAAATAACAAAAGCATACAAAGAACCAGCGCCTACTCATATTTTTGCTAATCATTCATGTTTGATGTAAAGAATGTGACTGATGGCTCGGCGATGACACAACGATTTAATTTCAACATGTCTTGTCTCGTAAATATAATCATACAAAGAAATGTATACAAAACACGCAAGAGTGATCTTATTGAAAGTATTATAAATGTTGGTGAATGTGACAAAAGCCTTTATATAAAATTCACGACCAGAATACATTTTAAAAGTAAGCGAGCAAATAAGTATTAAATCCACATTGATAATACAGTTTCTTTTGTATTGGAAACAAAAAAAAAGTATACTTATAGCTACTAGTATACGCACGATTTGACGAAGGGACAATGCGTACGTGACATGATATCAAAAATATTTCTGAATAGCATCATATGGGGTTTTTATCACGATGACAACTTCAAATGCCTTAACCCATACCAAGAAAACTTTACAATAGGGTAATAGACAAAAAGAAATACTCATTTAAACATCAAATGTAAAGGAGCAATGATTGGATAGAATAGATTTTGTTTGGTCACATGACACAAGGGTACAATTTTAAATTCTATACTTTTCCTTATGCATATTTCAACTGTAAGTGGTCAAGTAAACCTATCGATTGCTAAAATAAGCGTCAACTGAATACAAAAACATGGAGGTAACCTTTGAAAGCGTTAACTGTCTTTTTGCGCAGACATTGCGTCGTCACGCTCAACCGATCAAGCGTGTTGAGCCGCGTACACACCCCTGCTTTAATCTTTTACGCTAATATGTTTGTATAGTCTGATTCACGATAAACAAAAAGGCAATTTGTAGTATGTAGGTAGGACACGGTCGATGCCCTCTAAATTATCAGAATGTTTCACATAGATGAAGCTTGAACAAGCCCATTGAGTAAAGGGATTTATGTATGTAAGTAATTATTCGTTACTAGTCATACGTTGAGTTTGAGATCTATTCAGTACAACAATAATTTCAAATATTTACAGCTACCTCTAATATCCAAGTAATAAAACTTTAATAAACAAATATTTGGATGGTAACAGAAAACATGTCATAGTAGAAAAATTAGAGATTTTTGTATTAGCAAAATTCAAATTTTATGAAGGATAAATCTTAAAAATATCAAGATAGCAAACTAAAGTAAAACAAGAACAACCATCCAATCTTTCGTCTCTTTCCAGTTTTACTGACAAAAAGTAGCAAAGTAACGGTCAGAAAGGAAACAGTTAGTTAAAAATAATAAAAAAACCGCAACAAGATCCATATGTCGACGCCGGCGTTGATCCAATAAGTCAAAATTACAAGACGCCGGGCGGCGGAGCGTGGCCCCTTGCATTATTTATACCGGCTGCATCTAGAGATGCAAATGTGTTAATTAAAAACGTCGATGTTCATCGAATTTGAATATTAAAATGTCGATAAGCAAAACAAGGCAATATTGTTTAATATCCATGAACATACATAATAATAAATGTATGCATCTCGTTGCAGGGTAAAGGTCTTCCTAGTAGGAGGTGGAAGAAGAGTAGGAAATTCCTACTCTTCGTCCACCTCATTATGTCCTGAGCTAATACAAATTACGTTTATCAGACTTTTTTGAAGATAGATTTTTAATTTAAACAAAATATGTAAAAAGAAAATTTAGAAAATATTAAAATGGCGACTATTCCTTTTTTCTTAATTTTGTTTTCTTTTTAAATGTAGAAGTATCGATTGTATTTAAGTTTTGTTTTATGAACATTAACCATTAAGACTAACACAGACACTTTACTAAAAGCAATGCTAAGCCACAATACGAGAAAATAAACCAATGTATAATTATGAAATATCGATATTTAAAATTCTTTTCACCTCTAGTCCCGTCTACTTAAACGGAGCACGCTACGGGACCGAGTCGCAACTTTAAATGGGTGACTCTGTAAACAGCATCAGAAGACAAACGGTGACATTGTCTCTTCCACTTGAAATACATCCAGACCCATTCGAAAGGCAAAGAAAACAGATCCATCTATTTCCAGAAATACAAGAAAAGTACCTACTGGTTGATGGTAAAGTCACTTTATTGCATGAATTAGTAAGAAGTTTTTAAATAGCAGGACACAATTCTTAAAAAATATTTACGGTACATAAGGCCCGATTCAACCAATCTTTATCGATGGATAAATCTTATGGTATAACGTCAGATTTGTATAGAATGACAGCGCCATAGATTTAGTATCGGACTAAGATTTGTCGAATTGGACCTAAATCAAATAAAATTATACTTGAAGGCGGATCGATCATTAATTGAAAAACTATAATCTAATTAAGTACTTCAATCGTTTCTATCTTCTAAACAACGCAATATATTCTATTGAATTGCCACAGAAGACAACATAACATTTAGACAATCGAAATGCTGGATCTTGGAATGTCCACGACTGCAATAAATATAAGATCTAAATATATGAATACGTATATAACATAGCCGCTTAACATTTTCATACGGACCTAGTGTAGCTAAGTGGATAAATGCAAAAACTACTGCATACAGTTTGTCATATATTCATTTATCTCATCGACTGTCACGAATATTTTTGTATAGTTGTAGCACATAATGAATTACAGTTTCATTATTAACAAAAATATGTAAGAATGTTTTAGTTTATTTATTACACCTACTTCAATTTATAGCAAGTTACCTGTTTCTGGCCTTGTTGTTATCTTTATTGTAACGGACACTGTTTCTTAGTTGAATCATTTAATTTCTTATATAAACGTGTCGGATATTTAAAATATGATAGACATTATATTGTTTTATCACTGGTGGTATGTTCAAACAATGTAAAGATAAGTAGGCGCACGTTATTTACTTTATAGAATAGATTTTGTTTATATCTGTCAGAGTTTTGAGATATCATATTTTACTTGTAAGTTTTTAAGATCATAATAGTACCTACAAAGATTTCCTCGTAGAAGTACCTACTAATTTTTATTCGTCTGGTTTTTAACAACTTGTAAATAGATCAATACGCTAGTTAATCTATTTTCATTTAAGGGTTTTAGTTTAAGAAATCAGTTATTTGTAATTGTCTAATTCTAAAAGCATACTTTAAGTTTTGCGCTGCGTATAATTAGCATGGATATTTTCTAACCTTATTCATGCTTAAGACTTGGGGACTCACTTTTGCATCTTTTTGTTTCCAAATATAGACCAATGCAATCCGAGACAAACCACCCAGACGGTAAAACGTCACTTAAGAAAACATAGGCAGGAACAGATTTAGATGTCGCGGCTAAAACGTTGAAACAGTTAACTAATTATTTTGAATTTTCTGAAAGTTTATAGTCAAGTAGAGTACTGCTAGGAGACTAATAAATCAATCAATTTATTAGAGACGGACGTAAAGTCATGCTGCTATTTCTGCGAGCTATGTTTTACTACCACGGCTCCACAACGTAGAGAAATACCAAGTTATATGGAATAACAGTAGCTAATCTAATCTATCGAGGTGAAGCCTGCACCTGGATACTAAGCAATGTTTGTTGAGTATTATGAACTCGTGTCGCGATCAATCTGACAAGTCCAGTGGCCGTTTAGAATTCGTCTCATATCTTATGAATTGTGTTCAACGCCTTTTTTATTTGTTTTTTTTTTACTAACTTTAATTTAACTAGTTTCGTTTTGTCGGCACATAATTAAGTTTTTGTCCCAATTTTAGCTAGCCTGATTGAATTTTGCATTTATTATGCGTAAATAATTCAATACGATTACGAAGCTTACTTACGAATTACACATGAAATATAAGTTTTCGAGTCAGAAGTACAGAACAATTTCGGTAGTCATTTTGCAATACACCATTAAATATATTTGCTCTGCAGCTTAGTTTAAGGTTTAAAGTTGGACGCCAAAACGAAGTCTGAGAATCCAGCGTGCGGTTTCCGAAGCACATTTCTTGTCTTCTTGATTGATGGTTCCGACTCGATGCACGCCGTTTAGACACGATTGGGATTCGATTTGCTTTTGTTAGAAGCAGACGATTTGATTTAACTGTATCTACAGCTCGCGCGCGAGTTGGATGCGCTACTCTCTAATCTACTTTACTGTTTATATAAAGGTTAATTCTATAGATATCGACAAACCTTATATACACACCAAAAACTTGCACGATATAATCAACGCCCAGCGTCATCTATTAGTAGGTACGGTTTTAAACTAATGTGCCGAACCGTGAGTGCGGGCCACTAGTAGTTTGTGAGTGATATTTTTGTGTCTATGTATAAATAAGGTATTGTTACTTGACTACCGATCGTCGGTTAGTCTCCCATCAGTCTTTTTTATGCCTAGAAAATGTCACACTTATCTAATCAAACGTTAAGAGTACTAACACATTCTAACCATGAATGTAATGTAGGTAAGCCATTTGTGAAATCGTGCGCAAGTATGACGAAGCTGTAGTAATAGAGCCACTCAAGTGGATCCAATTAGACAAGTGCTGAGGTTAATAGAATTATGCCTGACCGAGGAAATACAGGACATCTTTCATTCTCGGAGTATATGTCGAAAAATACTCTATCAGAGTGTTTTGCCTGTCCGGAGCGGCAACGCGTCGCAGGGTATTTTTCATTCTCGCACTAATTCTGTTAAAATAGTCCACAGAGGAGAAAAGCTTCTCATATAAGGTGACGGATAGGGCACACTAGCGACGCCAATCGATTTTAATTTTTAGCTACTAAACCGGATCTATTTTAAACAATTTCAGGGTTACAACCTCTCGGAAAACACTAATACTATTTATTAAATAAGCATGTAAAAATGTCGGGTCCATTTTTGTACGTGAAAAATTGATTGACGCTAAAAGTGGCCGCTTTTGGCGTGAATCAATTTTTCGCGTACAAAACCAGTATATTATCTATCTATCTTTTGTTCACTCCTTATTTTTTTGACTGTAATTATTCTATGACTGTGGGAGAGCCACTGTTCGGCATGATTGGGCCGGCTCGACTGGAGTGATACCACGGCCTCACAGAAAATCGGCGTGAAGCAGCACTGAGGCCCAATGGGGGTTTAAAGGTTGGCAGCGCACTTGTGACTCCACTGGTGTCGTGGGTGTCCATGGGCGACGGCAATCACTTACCATCAGGTGATCCATCTGCTCGTCTATCATCTATCACATTATCAAATGCAGCCCATTATCAAGCGACAAACGTTTTCACAATCATTTCACGAACATAATGTAAGTCTACTTGATAAACGAAATAGTACAAATGCACATATAAAAACGGGTAATGTTTATATGCATCTTCCGGTGCTTTCTTAAGTGATCTGCCCTCTCTGTTGGTGGTCCAAAGTTCCTGAACCATCTTATTCGCAGATGTTCTTTATGTACTTATTTATCTCGATCATTCCACTTTAATGGTTTGATAAGATAGCGAGTACACCATTAGGGAGTTTGTTTTGAATCGTTTTATAGTAAATTTATAGCTGATTAATCTTAAACTAGCTTTAACTTTAAGGAATGTCTGAACGCCTATTAATTGTCCAGACACTGCATCTTTCTTTTAATATCAGTATTCAATATGACATCAGATGCATAATTTACTGTAGTACAAGATAAAGTAACATTGATGATCTTTACTACTTTCAGAATGTAGTCAATAGCAAAGTGGATGGACCAAGATACAACCCAAACTGCAATACATATTATAAATCATATTTTATTAAAACTAGGTTAGAAAATTGAAACCCGATCCGATGCAGTAACATTAAAATAGTTAAACACACATAGTAAGTATCAGCGCCTATATACTGTCCCACTGCAGGGCAAAGGCCTCTGTGGCGGACAAAAAGGGAGACACCGATAAGGGGGTAAAATACTTATTATCATAATTAAAACATAGAAAAATACAGAAAATGTATATGTTATCGGCCGAAACGTCAGAAGAAGAAGAAACGTCAAAGAAATACTTTGCTATTTATAAGGGCGCCTAAGCGGCAAGGAGGTCTGTCCTCGACAGCCTCCATCATAGAAATCAAGTCATCGCTACTAATGTTGGGATTAGGCTTAATCACCACGCTTGCCTAATGCGGATTGGTGATCATAAACCCGAGCTATGTTCGAAAAATTCGAAACATACATTTTGCTCGATCCGGGAATCGGACCCAGGACCCCGTGATCACGGCCCGGTACTTAAACCACTAGACCAACAGGGCGTCGACACAAATAGTACGCACATAATATGTGTAAAGAACCTCATACAAAATATCTACACTTGTGCACACATGTTATTTCAATGAGGTCCTTTTAGCAAGGATTTTTCAGTAAAAACTATGCTTGTAGTAATGTAATTAGTATAAAAATCATCACAAATAGAAACCTATTTAAAGACCTGGTTAATATTACCTATTTTACTATGAATATGGATGAAAATACTTCTTTTTTAGTCTAAATTAATTTTAATTAGTGAAACAATGCCTATCGGTACAAAAAATCTACACTTGTGCACACATGTTATTTCAATGAGGTTCTTTTAGCAAGGATTTTTCATTAAAAACGATTCTTGTAGCAATGTAATTAGAATCAAAATCATCACAAATAAAAACCTATCTAAAGACCTGATTAATATAACCTATTTTACTATGAACAGGGACGAAAATACTTCTTTTTTAGTCTAAATTAATTTTAATTAGTCAAACAATGGTTACCGGTTAAAACTACGATGGCGGGATGAGTTATTTTCGTTCGAGTGTCTAACAAGATTTTATCTTAAAATTAGAAGGGACAGGGCAATGTATAAAATAACTAACAGTAAGGTACAGCAGCTTGAATCTTGTAAACTAAAATATAGTACAACTCCTTGGAATAAGAGAACGTTGTGTTGCAGACGCGATTATACTAATAGGTCTTCATTAGAAAATAACAACAAACATGACGGAATAAAAAAAAATCTGCGAAAAAAAAACCGCCTTCAAAAACCACAAACAAATATGTATTTTGTTGCATTTGTAAGGCAGGCAGGTGCCTAAATACCTTCCTTTTGACATTAATAAAAAACCATTTTTTACCTTTATAAAATGTTTGTCAAAAAAACACATTGGTGATGAAAAACTTTTTTTTTAAATGTAGATAGGTAAGCGTTTGACCATTTTTCACCTGATGGTAAGTGATAATATGGTCTAAGATGTAGCACGATTACCTAGAAGATACCTATTTGCTCGCGATTTGAAAACCCCCAAAAAGAAGTGTGTTTGCAGAGTTCAGATTGTGGTACGATTTTTAGTATACGAACCGAACCTTACTTTACTGTTTCTCTATTTACTATAATAATGGTGCTACACCGTTGCTGCCGTATATTTCTATTAGGGATTTTATCTTATATCTCGCGGTAGACCATACTTTATACTTGTCTCGTTAGGATGTATCTTAATCTAAGGTTTAATCTATTTTAAACTCTACTAAAACGAGACTTATTTTTATTTATTAATTTTAATGCTATCATTGGCACACGTTAAAATAAATTATTAAAATATATCCGTCATAAATACTCATCATTGTCATCTTAGCGTTTTGTCCCGGTTGCGTCCCAAGCTGTCGCTTCGGAGCCCGAGATCCCCTGTCCTACTTCGACTCCTCCACTTCGCAAGGTCTTGTGCATCCCTAGTGGTCAGTTTATTGGCACGCATGTCTAAAAATGAGACACCATCTGGCACACATTTTTTTGGAACTTGTTGATTAACTCTTGTATTATTAAGTACAACGTGTGGTTCTAATTACAATCATAGCGAGTCAAATAGCTCGTTACCCTAGATTATATCATAAAAAAAACATAACCAAGCTGGCTGATACACATGCGAGAGATTTACGGGATAGCTTCTAATTACAAGAAAGTATGCCAATTAAGAGTGAGATAATAATCATTCGTAAAAAAAAAACAATTTAACGAAATCGTAAGATGACTGACACCGATGTAAAAGAATTACAGGATGGATACAATTATGTCTTAAACAACTGGGTTAGTTATTAGTTCAATCAACGGCCTAGTCTCTTTACCAAACAGCGCCACAACTAGCGACCTGAATGAAATTTAGTCATTTAACATTTGATCAAACAGCTAGGGAAAAGACTTGGATCGATGGCTTTTAAATACTCGCCTAGTTGAATAACTAGTTTAAATTAAATTTCCCTTTTAGCACCTTGAAACTCACAAAATTGTCAATATGGCTTCTGCAACGTGATCCGTTTTGTACGCGAAAAATTGATTCATCATCAATTTTTCGAGTACGTGTTGGACCCAACATTTGTGCATGAATATTTAATAAATAGTATAAATGTTTGCCGATACGTTGTAACCTCGAAATTGTTTAAAGTAGATCCGGTTAGGTAGCTAAAAATTAAAATCGATTGGCATCGCTAGTGTGCCCTACCCGTCACCTTAAGCTAATTAGCTACATACAACAGATAGATGCTATTATTAAGAAAGTATACTAATTAAAAATATACAATTAGTGTATTCGCAATGTATCTGATGACAGCTCACGTAAACGTATCAGCTGCGCAAGAGCATGCATTAACATCATGGCGAGCCCGATTAATTGCTGCTAACCGCGGCAATCAGATCATGATATTGTGGAGTTTTATGGCTTTTCATCGTGGTGGCATGTGAAAGTTTTCCGTCTCGAGTGGCGGGTTTTGAATTTCTAGTTTTTTTTTAAGATTTTTCACCCGCATACTTAAGATTATCTCAATTATAAAAACCTAACTTTCCGCTCGAAACGTTTATCATCATCTTGGCGTTTTGTCTCGGTTGGGTCCCAAGCTGAAAAGCGTTGTCTGCGTGAAATAAACGAAGTATTAAGGGTCCGCTCGTGACCACGGCTGCTGTAACGTAGCCGAAACGTCAAGCCAAATATGTGAGTTCACAATGTTGTATTGACGACCCGTTTGGAACAGTGGTAGTGAACGCTGTCTTTGGTCCAAGGGTTGCGGGTTCGATCCCCGCACAATACAAACATTTGTGTGCATGAACATGTCTGTTTGTATTGGTCTGGGTGTTTCCTATGTATTATAAGTATGTATTTACAAAAAAAAAGTAGTATCACATAATAAATATCGTGTTAATTCCCGTCTTGATACATTATAGTTATTTAGGGCCGATTCAACCAGTCTTACATCGTCAGCCCATTGAAGTCCCCACTGCTGGGGCACGAGCCTCCCTCAATCACATGAGGGGTAATTGCCATACTCACCACGCTTGGCAGACGGGTTGGCGAGGGTTTTGATTAAATGCAGAGTTTTCCTTCTCTGGGTGCTGATGATCATGCCAGCAGATTTACCTTAGTCGCCTTTTACGACACCTCGGTAAGATTGAGGGTGGCCTATTCTACTCTGCCGGGGACCACACGGCTGTCTTAATCCGATACTAAATCTATGGTATAGCAATGTCATTCTATACAAATCTGACGTTATTGCCAATATACTGTGTCACTATAAAAATATACACACCTTTATTTTTTTATCGTTTGCATCCAGAAAACCTCTAATACGTATTGTGAATAAAGTTCATTTAGCATGTTAGATCAAGAAAATAAGCGAAAAAAAATCATCTGTTCCATACATTATTGTCGGGTTGATATTCTATTTTGTATGGAACAGCAGATTTTTATTTTCGCTTATTTTGTTGATCTAACGTGCTAAATGGACTTTATTAACGATACTTATTAAGAGGTTTTAGGAAGTAAAAGATACAAAATAACGGTGTATATACATATGGGCCTAAAGTAAAATGTAGCTAATTTTACTCAAAGACAACAACAAAACGCTAACATGTGTAATTTAAATTACATGCATTTGTAATACAAATAAAAAGCATCACATGAGCATGACAAACAAAGTAAACAATCACTGTAAGAGACAATCAGCAGTCAAGTGGGACTTAACAAGTTGTTAAGAGATTACAAGTGCTATACCACAGTGTTAAGATAACCAGTGTGATACATGTGGGATAATTCAACGGATACCATCTAATTGGTCTGGATCCCTGTCTAAGGATTGCGAATGTCAGACTAAGATGAAGAATTCAACGGCTACCATCGGTTGTCACGGAAACGAAAACTTAACAGGTTATCATCCTTCACGGAGGGAGGGCATCGCACGGGCATGATGCTGATGATTAGTGCCCATGTCGGCCTCCCCACAGGTCATACGAGTTGTTGCAGAAGAGCAAGAAAGACTGGCACACCGGGGAGGTTTTACTGAGTATGCCAATGGGCACCATTCCCATATGGAGGGCTTCAGATACTCGGGCGGGTCTCCCGGCCCGCGGAGATGCCTAAAGTTGGCCTTGCATTGCATACCCCGCAAGGTCATGCATTTATCCCCGAGTGAGCAAAAAAATAAAAATGTTATCATCCTTTCTTAGTGGATATTCGTCGATTGCGTTCAAATCGCTTTTCCTCCTCTTGGTGATACCCAGTGCTAAGGAGTGGAACGCCATTCCAGCCTCTGTTTTTTTTCGATGACTACAACCCTAATGCAAAGGTCGGTTTGAGTCAGAGGTCCGCTTTGGCTTTCCAGAATTTGGCAAGTATACTGACTATAATGAACGGACTACCATCTGACCTTCGCATCCCTCATGGAAACCAGACCACCACATCATCTTAGCGTGCAATTACGGCTGCACGCTTGGACCATGATTCAGGATTTGGGGAGTCTGGTAATTCCAACGAAGCGACTGCCGTATGACCTTCGCAACTCTTCAACAGGATAACTAGACCAGCAAAATCATGGTTATACGTTTCAAAAGCTTTTCCTATGTAGTTTTCCCTCAGCGCCGAGCTAATGGTTGAAATATGCACATATATTTGAAAACTCCAGAGGTGCAAGTTAGGGTTTGGACCACGACGGCTACCATCGCTCTATATACTGGCCATATTCACACTGTGTATGTTCAATGTATGCCACATTTACACAGCCTCTAATTATATGCGTATATCATTAAGAAAACAATAATATGTTAGACAAGGTGAGAGCGTCACGAGAGCTAATTTGCCTATATGACACGTGGGAACAAAATTCATTGTAGGTATTGTACATAGTAGTAAGATAGCTGATTAAATTGTGAGATAGTGAAATCATAAGACGCGTAGAAGATGTGCTAGCCTCAATTCTACGAAACAAGCGAGATAAGTCTCTTTAATTTCAGCAAGAACCAATATAAAGGATTTTTATAAATATCAATTTCGTAAATGAACTTGAAAAGCCATCTCGACCCAAGAATCGAGAAAAGTGTTAGGTATTCTTTGAGAATTTTGAAAATTTATTCTCCTAATGACATGTTAAAAAGTATCCCCAATACGCTGGCCATATCCCGCTGGATCGTGATAATAAATTGGTAAAGTAGCTGCGAGGTACTTAATTTCAAATATATAGGTATTGCAACATTAAGAGGCCACAATAAAATATTTAAAAACATTCGAATCATTACTATGCCTTATTATTTTCTTAAAATGTATCTAGATTAGATTTAGATTATGGAGGTGTCTGGTAAGTGAATGCATACTTATTTTAGAGTCAATTGTCAATTTAACAAGGGGCTTCTACATGTGTATATTCCAAAATTAACGTGTTCCTTTGCACTAGTAGTGAGATACAAAAACTGTACTTACACTGAAGAAGTGGGGCCTCAGCCTTCCAATAGTGTACTTGGCGACATCCGTGGTGAGCTGCTGACAGGCGCAGCCGAAGAGGAACACGCCAACCACCCTGTACACCTCCCATACCCAGGGCGGCAGATCCATCCCGAGGACGGTGCGGGGACGCCCCTTGTAGTCTCTTAACCTGATCCATTCTGTTAGGGACATCTGTGAACAAAAAATAATGTGTTTTAGTAAGTGCTTCTTTTCTGGGGCTCCTAGGAACAGAAAGAAAATTTATGCTTCTAGGAACAGAATGAAAAGGAGTATAACACTTTTATTAAACTTTAGATCTTCCTAACTTTGGATAAAGATTTGTTTATTGGCCACAGAAGACAATTTGAACCATGACACAGATACACAAATGGGACAAATTCTGTAGCCAACAAGGCGCAACCTCAGCATTTTAGATTATCAGAGTCATTGTTGGCAAAAGATCAAAAGGCCGGTCACCAACAAACCGGTTTGGTCTAACCAAATAAAAGGAGCTACAATCCCACCAAAGTTCTGCGAGGTGAAGGCTACTTCCGATCGGAATCAATGGAGAAAGCTTGTTTGGATAATAAGTTCCAGTAATTACGATCCTCAGTAATGAAAAACCGACTAGAAGGAGATCTTATTAATGTGTTAGTTTACTCTAAAAAAGGAATTCGGGGTTTATATGTGAAAAGAAGGCCGTACGCTTTACCTATGTGGGACTTGTGGGTGAATTTTTTTTTTGACAAAATATGACAAAGGAATGTAGCGCATAATATCTGCAATCTTTGCCTTGGATAATATGTATATTTTACTTATACAGATCATCTGAAATCGCATAAAGGAAGATCTTAAATAAGTATTATGAAGGTTGATACGCCTCTGATTTTGGCAATTTAAATTCAACAAGGTTTTCAAGATAATCCTAAAACGTGAGGACGTTCTTTCGTTTGTGATGCACATTATACTGCACTTTTATTTCGTTTCCAAACACTGCAATGCTTAATGCATTGCATAATTGCTGGCTGCACATAATTTGCAGACATTACTTACATACATTTAGGCCTGAATCGAAAAATTGTATTTAATTTGTATAAAATAACAGCGCTTTTCCATAGACTTAGTATCGGATTAAGATTGATCGAAGCAGCATACAAAACAAGAACTAGTAGCTCAGTGGGTCAGAACGTTCCTTCCATACGCGAGGGTCGTGGTTCAAATCCTAGCCTACATTAGCTCGGCGGTGAGGGAAAATATCGTGAGGATGTATGTTTCGGATAGTTTCTGAAACCTGTAACCATGATTCAGTTGGTCTGGTTCCCTTGTAAAGTGAAGCTTAGACGACGGCAGTTCATCATCATCATCATTTCAGCCAATAGACGTCCACTGCTGGACATAGGCCTCCCCCAATGTTCTCCACACAGATCGGTCCTGTGCCGCCGAACATCCAATGGATTTCCGCGATCTTCACCAGATCGTCGGTCCACCTTGTGGGGGGCCTGCCACGGCTGCGACTTCCTGTACATGGCCTCCACTCGAGGACCTTTCCGCCCAACGACCGTCTGTTCTCCTCGCAGTGCTGTCAAGTGCTGTTAAAATATAATCGTATATTTTGTAGTAAAACTTTAATTGGTATTAGGCCTACTCTTAACAATTGAATAGACTATAAAGACAGTCATATTTACTTCGTTCATTAAGTTTATATAGCTCTTAATTTCAAGTAATAGCTATAAAATAATTATAGCCCGGGTCTTTTGATAACAAGCGTTTCTGACAATTATTGGTTAGACAATAATATTTGTGAGAATATTTGTGAAAATATTTTTTTTCGAATAGCCAGACATTTGGCCACAATTTAACCTAAGTGATGATGCAGCCGAGGGTGGATCATGTCTGTGTAGTAATTAGCCTATTCATTCTTTTCCGTGGGAGAGCCACGGCCTCACAGAAAACCGGCGTGAAGCAGCACTGTGCTGTGTCTCGCTGCGTGAGTGAGGGTACCGGAGGCCCAAACCGGGGGAAAGGGGGGTTTAAAGGTTGTCAGCGCCCTTGTAGCGTCTGGCGTCGCGGGTGTCTATTACCATCAGGCGATCCGTGTGCTCGTCTGTCACCAATCACATAAAAAAATATGAAATTATGGTGAAATTAACAATGGCTTTTGCAAGTACAACCGTGAATTTGTCATTCAGGAAACGAACCCTAGTTCGGATTTAATTGATGCAGTAAATCAGGGACACGAGACATATTGTATCTATTGTGTGGGACGTTGTTGACAAAGTGTTTGAATTATGTTGATTTAAAGCTACAAATAAACATAATTCTCTATAGAGAGTAAGTAGACAGTGTAAATTTAGCTGGCGTTAAATGTAGGTCCATAAGTTATACTGGATTGTGGTCGGTTTGTCTCTCTCTGTTTCGCTCTCTATAACATACAATTTTCTTTTATTAGGTACTTCTATCTTTTATATTTTCTCATTTTTAGCTGTGATTGGACGGCTGCGGACGTCAGATCTAACTTACAAAGGCAAAAAGAGCTCCTTTGACTTTCATTAATTTTTGGTCCAAATATAAAAGTGCCGGTCAATAAAAAAAATGCTATATGCGCTTAGGACTTGTCTATCTGATGTTCAAATGTCAATAGATATAATGTCATAAAAATAATGTTTTTGTTAGTTAATCCACTGTAAAATGTTAGTAGATGTTGATTATTAATCTCAAATAAAACCAAACCTTACAGTATAGTAATAAATACCTACTCAGGTGGAAAAGTCCTACAGAATACCGCAAAAATGTTTCAGACCGCGGTTGCACTTGGACCAAAAAATTGGATATTCTTTGCGTCCTGCGATTGCAGACTGTGGCTGCGGCGCGCCGCACCTTGCGCGGTAGGTTTAAAAACATCTTAAGGATGATAATTATATTACCTATATGAAAATTTAAATATTTGTTGGTACCTACGTAAGTCACACTATAGTACCTACATGCTCTGTTTTTTTTCCCATGCTAAAAAAAAAAAAAAAAAAATACCGCAAAAATGTTTCTGACCGCGGCGGCACATGGACCAAAAACTTGGATATTCTTTGTGTCCTGCGATTGCAGACTGTTGGCTGCGGCGCGCCGCACCTTGCGCGGTAGGTTTAAAAACATCTTAAGGATGATAATTATATTACCTATAAGAAAATTTAAATATTTTTAAAATATTAGGTACCTACGTAAGTCACACTATAGTATCTACATGCTATATTTTTTTCCCACGCTAACACTACCGAATGTCACCTAGTCACCCACCTAACACCAAACATGTACATAATGATTATTACCATGATTTATTCCTGTTACCATTACCATATTACTAGTGTTACCATAGCTCGGCCGTGTGAGGAATTTCCTCCGTGTGTGCCCTTCTTGTGGCGTTATTAACACCCCATTAGTAACAATTTACACGAAACGTGTGATTTGTGACTCATGGGGCCTTTCTATGGTTTATTTTTCTGTTTACACGCGTTACTCTTTCTGGTAAAGATGTAATGTGTGCTGTTCACAGATCAAAGATAAAACATATTTTAATTTGTGTGATCTGTGTTGTGGTATGAGATAGTGTTTTTTATAGATTTAGCTCAATAATTTTGAAGAGGAAAATAAGTAGTTTATATAAGTTTTAAGGTACATTTCACCATCAGACTGCAGCCGTATATTGTGACCGCAGACTGCAAATTCGATCAAAGAGCTGGGTCATTCTTAGAGATATAATTTCGGGGAACTCCTGAAACTCAATATTCCTCTGAAATTTACATGAGAATCTTAAAATTTAACGATTATAATAAAGGCCTCTTCTATACATTAAAAATAACTTTTCGATTCTGATGACAATTGCGAAGGAAAATTATATTTGAGAACAGCCACGGCAATGAGGTCTCTAAGAATGACCCAGTTTTAGTTTGACATTTGCAACCTTTGGGTCGCAGTCTGCAGCAGCAGTCGGATTCGGTAAAAGATATTTTTATGTGATAGGCGGCAGACGAGCAGACTGATCACCTGATGGTAAGCGATTGCCGCCGCCCGCCCATAGACACCCGACACCAGTGGAGCCCAAGGCGCGCTGCCAACATTTAAGCCCCCCTTTCTCCCGGAACCCTCACTCACGCAGCGAAACATAGCAAAGTGCTGCTTCACGCCACACACGCACACACACAGCAAAGTGTGCTTGACATTTCAGTAATTTGAATCGAGAATGGATTAGTCTCAATCCATTATCAGCCTGTGTCCGTCCAATGCCGAACGCAGGGTTTCTTGTGGTGAATGTCAGTTCTACAGTAGACGTGGCCAGCCCACTGCCACTTTAGCGTGCTAATATGGACAATACGAAAAAAAAATATTTTACCATTTTTATATGCTTTTCGAATAAAGAAAGAAAAAAAAGATGAACCGTATTTTTTAGTTTTCATTAAATATGTGTTATTATTTAATAAATAAAATAATAAAATATAGATAAAAATCCAGGAAGTGACGTTGTCCAAAGACTCCACGTAGGTGATGTCTTTGCAATACATTAAAAAAAGTTGACTCTTTCTGACATTATTCACTACTGTCATTGTCAGCCATTATCTTTTTTCTTAACTATAAGCATTAAATAAATAGTATAGGTGTTTGCCAAGAGGTTCTAACCCCGAAATTGTTTAAAATAGATCCGGTTTAGTAGCTAAAAATTAAAATCGATAGGCGTCGCTAGTGTGCCCTACCCATCAACGTTAGCAAAGGCGTCATTAATTTGTCATGCCGAGCTGTGACGTCACACGGGGATATTTACATTTTATTTAATTTCTCCTTGAATACCTTTTTTAAAAAATCTGAAACAATTTTTCATAAAATCCTATAAGGCTAATCTAGAAAAATGTACTCTTCATTTTGAAAAAAAAAAATGTCGTGTTGTCCATCCTTCGGCTTATATCAAAGACTTTTGTTCTTTGACGTACGCAATAATTATTTATCGTTTTTGTAATCTTTACAAACTATCACTTGACGTATGTATGAATCAGTTATTTATCATTTACAATATAAATCATAATACCAAATGACTCACTTACAAAATTATACCTCCAACTTATCAAGTACATAAGATAAAATATTTTTCACGATTGAATTAGAAGAAAGTTAAGGTTTCTTTACCAGGTAATTCAGTTCATATTTTAATAGTCAATATTTACGTAGGTATATGTATATATTGGAGTTTCAGGTGTAGATTTTTTTATAAAACTGTTTATGAATTATTTAGCTTTATATATTATAGATAAGAGATTCTGGCGGTAGGACTAAAACACTCCGCGTGTGCTGATGCAAGTCAAAGGTTTTAAATTAGCCTTTAGTGGTTTTCAGTGAACAAATTTGGTGTTTATGTGTGCAGTGAAGTGCCGCGAAGTGATCGTAATAATAAGAATCGTTGATTTGTATCGTTTTTAACACTGCTATTGTGTGTCGATCGATCGGTAGAATCCGAAGGTCGATAAAACTTAAAACACCTCCGTTTTATTGAGTGACTATCTGCCGCACTCAGAGTCGTTGATTAACTTAGTTGGCTACTTAAGAAAAAATATTGACACTTATTTTGATAAGCATAAAGACTACCGATACTAAAGTTACTGAACATTAGCTTAAATGACGTCTCTGAGTGCGGCCGTATGACTTTGACTGACTTCGACAGTTGACTACTCACTTATATCAATAAGTTACTTACTTGATATTGGCAAGATATCTTCGGGTAGACCCATATTATAAAAAAAAACATAGGTACCTTGATTGGTCCTTTTTTTATGTAAATGTTGTGTGCTTATAGGCCATTGCCACCAGGTAATAAGCACCACGCCAATAGCACACACCTTCAATTACCATTACATAAACGAACATGCTTCACCATAATAACTATTTATTACTTTCGTTCGACGACACCAATCATAGGCCACTTTCCAAATAATTACTGTTTATGCAAATTATTAACTATAATTCGCTACTACAATTATAAATTAATTACCGTGGCACATAGTGATGCTATTGAGATTCGAGTAAATCGGTAAAAGTGTTATACGAGTGGAAAAATATACGAGTCTAGTTCACTTGGTAGAGTCCTTTTAGCCATGTGTGCTGGGATACCTAAGAAAGTATGTATCCAGATTTGTCAAATACATGCATGCAGATGCAGTTTAGTTGTAACGTTCTCGCTAATAATATGCTAATGTCCCCTGGCGAACTTGCGTGATCTGCTAGAGGATAGCCAACATTTAATACCCCAAGGCAAAGACATAATTATTTTTACGAGATATATTTGTTCCCCGTGGACACAATGCTGGTAACGTCTATGTATATATACGAATAAGCCGAGTATTCATGGCATTGATTAACATTCTAATAAAATCTTGTAACTTATCGAATGAATTCAATATCATTCAGCAATATCCCTGGTTGCGTCGACACCGTCCCTTTCGAGCCCAGTGTTTGGACACTTGTACATTTAGTAATTCCTCTCGAATGAACTGAGTAACAAAACCGTTTCAAGTCGCATCACCAATGATTTGTCTCATTCACATGCAAATCAGAGAATTGCATAAACTCGTTTGAATCAACGACCCGACGGTTTTTGCTTGAATGCCTCGGAACCAATGGACCAGCCGACCATACTGACAGGTAACAGACACGCTTTCTTTAACTACCCTACAATCTACTGTCTTGCAGCTTGCTTTGCTTCGTCGGCACATTGGTAACGAGCAGCTAATGAACTTCCGCAAAAAATGAGAATGCTAGGTACAAATCTTTGTACAACGAGACATTAATGCTTAATTTTTACGATAGTAAATTATGCACTCTTCTTTTTTTATACAAATCAGGGAAAGATTACTTATATATGCAAATGCCGATAGATACTACGGACTTTTTAACTAGCCTACTGTCGAGTACAGACTCCTTGAGGTCTAGTTTAGATTTATATTTTTTAATTATCTTGACAGAAGTTGTCATTGCTCTTTTGTTCCTGTCTTATTAAACAATTTTGCTTGGAAAATGTACTAATTTGGTTTGTATTTTTTATTTATTTATTTTAATATATTCTTTCACTTATTTTTATAGCGCGTTTTCTTTTGTCTGCCACACCTACTAAGTATCCCACTCCTGTTAGGCAAAGTACAAAGTAGGTACTCCCCAAGTTCCATTATTATTGAGTTCTATTTAACGCTTCATTTGAGGATTATCTAGGGCAATTTAGCTATTTAGATTGTCACTCTACCTTTTTATTGAGTATTTTTGATAAGATACAGAATAAGTATTAAATTCATATTCATTATACACTTTTTTCACCTTATTATAGATCGCGGGCTTAAGTTATTACCTTACTAAAGCTCAAGCCCCAAGCTCAAGTCCCGGTCCAATACACATTGTTAAAAGGGGTAGGCAAAAGTTTAGTTCCGGAACTTTTCTTAGACCGCGTTTTGAAATACCTAAGGGGGAACGGCTTTACCAAAAATAATCAAAAAGCAAAAGTTACGTTCTAACTTAGATCCTACCCCATCAAATACAACTATTATGTGGCGCCGTTCTCTACCACTGATCATTGAATAACCATCATTTGCAAGCAAAACAACTTAATTTACATCTGTAGTAATTATAACCATTAACATAATGAAATAATTAACCGCATACGTACATATAGTTATGTGGAAGCAGCTAAACATAGCTTCAGGGTTGACACAGAGAAGGAAGCAAGGGTAAGGACGAGTATGCAAAACAAGAATGGTGTATTTCCGTCTGGAGATAGTGCATAGTTATCTGGGGGATAATTTATTTATATTGCTACCATAGTGTTAGTGTAGCCAGTGGCTCGACATATATCATCATCATCAGCATATGATTTCCTGTTGTTTAAAGCTGTAGCTCCGAAGCCCAATATACACTTGAACCGTGATCCAAAAGTACCTAATTTAAAACAGACGTTACGACCGAATCGGAACTTCCCTCTCTTTCACACGCGCTGTGTCTCCTTTGTTTGTTTGCGACGGGTATATTCTCGTTCGTTACGGGATAGCTTTGAATTAAGCCACCAGGATTTGAGAAGTATGGTATTTACAATGACCTTCGCATCCCTTTAACATGAAAACCAGACAAAGTATCGCAAAAATGTAAATTTCGTCACGGATGATTTCTTTCACCCCCGGGTTGTTGGTAGAAATATGCACATTGATTTGAAAAATCCAATCGAGAGTGAAAAGTATCGCAAACAGTCAGCGCCGTCCCGTACAATAAGCTATTAAAGTAAGTTGAAATCTTATAAAATTAGATTAAGCCAATGAATAAGTGCTGCGGTTCAGGCCATAGCCAAAAGCTGAGTGAATAGGGGACAACGGCCGGGACAACACCATCGTAGTTGATATACCGAGCCGCAGGAGGACCAGTGGCTCGGGGATCCCCCCTGTCCCGTTTTGAGCCAAATCTCAGGATTCTTCAATGAATTTGGAAAAAAATCTCAGGACTTCTTAAGTTTCATATGGTTCGCAGGAGGACGAGTGGCTCGGGGATCCCCCCCTGTCCCGTTTTGAGCCAAATCTCAGGATAACTCATTGAATTTGGAAAAATATCTCAGGACTTCTTAAGTTCCATATGGTCACCCTACACCGGAGCAGGTCTCGTCGAAACGTCTTACTTATATCAAGGCACTGGCTATCTTTGTACTATGATAGTACTATCTGACGGACAAATTATTTATGTTGCTACTGGGAAATAAGATTAGAATAGCCAGGAATTGTAGAATAACTAAGCTAGGACAATTTGCCTTGGAGACAACAACGACACAAGCGACACTGGGGCCAGCTGTTTATTTCTAAGACAAGATTTTGCCTTTGACGGTCTCGAGCGACAGGGGCTTTTCCCTTTGACGGTCTAGGGCGACAAGGGTTACTAGAAGCACTTGTAGGCAGCGGTTGTACTTAAGTTCATTTTAGGCACAAAATTTATATAATGGAGAGGGCTATGCTCGAAGTCTCCCTGCGTGATTGTATCAGAAATGATGAGATCCGCAGGAGAACTAAGGTCACAGACATAGCCCAAAGGATTGCATGCCTCAAGTGGCAATGGGCAGGGCACATAGCGAGGAAAACAGACGGCCGTTGGGGCGGAAAGGTTCTCGAGTGGAGGCCATGTACAGGAAGTCGCAGCCGTGGCAGGCCCCCCACAAGCTGGACAGACGATCTGGTGAAGATCGCGGGAAACCATTGGATGCGGGCGGCACGGGACCGATCTGTGTGGAGAACATTGGGGGAGGCATAGGCCTTCCCAATGTTCTCTACATATAGGTCCAGCAGTGGACGGCTGTTGGCTGAAATGATGAATAATATAATATACAAGTTTTTGGTGAGATTTGTCATGGAATGTAGCATTTTTTTTACTTGCTGATTGTCACATGTAATAAATCAAGGTAAAATGGCTTATCGATGTTACACATTTACAACGCTAATTAGCGCATTGATTTATATACGCATATTCCAGCCTCTAGATTAGGCAACACTAATTACCTATTATGTTTATTTATTAATTATGTTTCGGAAAACATATATGACATTACAATAAAACCAATCGATTAATCGCTTGCAGAAATATTAGAGCATTAAATGTTAATCAGGATTTTTTTTAAATACAATTGTTTTATGATTAACACCATCACATCTCATCAGCAACCCACACTCGTCCACTGCTGGACATAGGTCTCCCCTAATGCACGCCACTGCTCCCGATTTTCGGCCACTCTCATCCAGCACACACCAGCCAGCCTTCGAATGTCTTCATCCCATCTTGTCGCAGGGCGTCCTACACTACGCTTACCGAGTCGCGGTCTGCACTCAAGGACTTTACGGCTCCAACGGCTGTCAGTTCTGCGGCTAATATGACCAGCCCACTGCCACTTCAGTTTGCTAATTCGGTTGGCTATGTCGGTGACTCTAGTTCTCTGTCGGATTACATCATTTCTGATGCGGTCCTTCAGAGATACTCCGAGCATAGCCCTTTCCATAGCTCTTTGAGCGACTTTGAACCGGTGGACTAGTCCAGCCGTGAGTGTCCACGTCTCGGCACCGTAAGTCATGACCACCATGATTAACACCATACTCGTATAGTAAACAAAATATTATATTGGTGAAGCTTAGATTCCCGCGCTTCTTTCTTTAATTTAGCCAGCAGACAGAAATGCATAAATGGAAGTCGTTTCACCACCAAGCTTAAATACAGCTTAATAAACCGTGGGAGAGGCACGCTTCGGCATGAATGTGCCGGCTCGACCGGAGTACCGGATACTACGCCTTTACAGAAAACCGGCGTGAAACGGTATTTTGTTCCAATACCAACTGAGGAATTTTGGATTTGGATACCAGAGGCCCAATCCAGGGGAAAGGGGGATTTAATGGTTGGCAGTGCACTTGTCACTCCACTGTTTTTGCGTGTGTTCATGGGCGGTGGCAATCGCTTACTCAATCGGTGATCCGTCTACTCGTCTGCCACCACATAAATAAAAATACCCTTAAATTAAGTTTTATAAAACACATGGGCAATCAAAGGGCAAGCAACTCGTAAGAATTTCCGACTTTAAGACCCATAAAATTCACCTATTAATAAAATAGGAGAAAAACGAAAATCCTGTGAAAACTACATACATCAGCTTTCAAACAATTTCGAAACGTGGAGTATTGTATTTAAAGTTTGAATTGCAGTAAACACAAGTTTGTCTCAGTCGCATCTACAACCTTTTACCCTTTAAGAAGGACGTTACTTTGGGATTAAAGTATTAGTTTCTTAAACGATTTCCCTCGTAAACTGACGTAACTGTCTACATTCCTTTGCAAGACGTGGTTCTGAAATCTCTAGAATAAATACGCAGCTTATGATCTTACTAGTGTAGCCCTTTTCAGAATTGGTCTTGTAAGAGTTAGCGAGTCAACTGATTGTATGTAAAAGATCATCTTCGTGCACACATGTGAAAGACGTAATAGATTCTTTTTTTTTTTTCAGTTTTTCCGTCCTATCAACCAACCTACATGATTGTGTTGGTTTTAAAGATCAATTAAGATGTGGAGGTGCGAGTAGCCGAAAAGCTTAGGGTGGTGGATCGCCAACTATTTTGTTGGTGAGGATAGAATTCCAGTTTACGGCAAGTGTTGCGACTTGCGATACAACTCGTAAAACCAGCAATGGCAGATGCGGTAGACGATGCAAAAAGACAAGGTATCCGCAGAGCAAAAGAATCTATGCGATTAGAGGGAGTCTCATCTCTGATTGTTCTAGTTTTTATTACTTTACTTCTATATCCACTTACTTAACTCACTCGCAGATCCCACCAGAATACCAGCGCTGCGCGGCACCGCAGATGATGCCGTTGCAGCATGAGGTCGGGACCTGATTGACCACACACACTCACACCTCTAACTTGTATTTGCTATCTTCTCTGTATCCATGCCGTTGTCATGTGTGCCTATTGTATTACGATACTGTAAACTTGTTTGCTGTTCTCATCTGTTCTATCGTAATTTCTCTCTGTGTTGTGAATGTTGTGATGGTCTATGAATGTTTTTGCTTTCCTAGTTGCTTAACGTTAAACGCCGTACAAAGGAAGATCTACGAATCTATGAGTAACTATGTTTTGTTTTGAGTAATATAAATCATCGTCATCATCATCAGCCCATTTAAGTCCCCACTGCTGGGGCACGGGCCTCCCTCAATCACAAGAGGGGTAATTGCCATACTCACCACGCTTGGCAGACGGGTTGGCCAGGGTTTTGATATAAATGCAGAGTTTTCCTTCTCTGGGTGCTGATGATCATGCCAGCAGCTTTACCTTAGTCGCCTTTTACGACACCTCGGTAAGAGTGAGGGTGGCCTATTCTACTCTGCCGGGGACCACACGGCCCTACACATATACACACACATACACGGGAGTAATATAAATAATATTTATTTATCTCGTCACCTTGATCTCGTCTAGTCTTGTTCTAAGATGGGCAACACTACGTGCTTACGAAACGTTTGAAGTAAATCTTCATCTTAATTCGCTTTACAGCTGCCAGTGTGGAAACGCGTGCGCATTGTTTTGACGCGAACGACTCGTAGGGCAGAGGTGTTTGCATTGTAATCCTTTGAAGATACACTATCTATTTCGGGCATTCATATGCAACAGATGGCGATTCTAGGCCGATATTTAGGGTCTATTTCTAAAAATTATGCAATTCAAATTGAAAAAAAAATAATGCTCAGGTCAGGAGGACTGCACGTGAGCCCATGTTTTTTTATTTATGTGATAGGTGATAGACGTGGAGACGGATTACCTGATGGTAAACGATTGCCGCCGCCCTTGGACACCCGCGACACCAGTGGAGTCACAAGTGCGCTGCCAATCTTTAAACTCCCCTTACCCCCGGATTCGGCCTCTGGTACCCTCACTCACGCAGCGAAACACAGCACAGTGATGCTTCTCGCCGGTTTTCTGTGAGGTCGTGGTATCACTCCGGTCGAGCCGGCCTATTCATGTCGAAGCGTGGCTCTCCCATTGTCAAACATGTTACATTCCACGTTACATGTTGCCATACAGGCCATGTTACATAAGATGATCAATTCCTTTCTAATAGATACAACTCGATTTTCCGAATATGTATTTGATTACTTACTGAAAGTGTTTTAGCCGTAAACTAGATTATACCTAAACAGACGCTAAATACCCAGTAACTATGATGACATAGTACATCCGTTACGTAGCCGCTATCTTATCTCGCACATCCCTACTAACCCTGGAAATAGACGCATCCGCGGAAGCCACCGTGTCATTGCCACATAGTGATGTAACTAGGCAATTTTGCCATTTGAGTCATTTTCAAATTTCACTTCAGTTGGACTCACTCGAGTTACTAAAAATAAACTACAAGTGCTTTGAACACCAATGAAGATGAAAAGCAAATAGTAAAGAATTATAAAGTTAGAAATTTCTGAAGAAAGGATTTTTGAAGATCTATTTTTTCCAGTCCTAAAGAGATAAGTCATTCTTATCGATGTTATCATTACCGTGGCAATCCATAACTCCAATATCTCTCCTAAATTACATTAGAATCTTAAAATATATTAGTATATCTTAAAACGTAGTTAGCAGAACAACCCGAGCAAGATGGTGAGGTGAATATTTGGTTTTACCAACATAATAGATATATCGATATTCTTTATTGCAAAAAAGCAAAATACAAGTATGATACAACAACAAGAGACAGTACAATAAGGCGGTCTTAGCGTTTGTAGCGATTAATCAACTTGATAAGTTGATAATAATCACACATAATAATATCATTTCTGAAATTAATAATATTAAACTGATCTAAGGAATAGTTGATATTTTTATAGCAATCTTTTACAATTTATTCTTAAGTAAATAACACACTTAAAAAATTCATCTCGTGTTCAGGTGGGACTCGAACCTTGAACTCGAACGCGTTCAGTGGTCTAATTGGTAAAACATTCACCCGGATTGTGGAAGGTGTGGGTTCGAGTCCCGCCTGAACACGAGATCAACTTTTTAAGTGATCTACGGTAGGCTACAAAAATGTTAATCGAAATTTTGGGCGTTTAAGGCTGACTTAGGCTAAGAGGAAGGCGTGAAAATTGTTTTTCGTGGAACAAGGTTTTCAGATGATTTCTACTGAAGTATAAAATTAGACTTCATTCGCATCACTAGTGAATTCTAAAAATAGACACGGCACATGCGGGCTGGTTTTTAGATTCAATTGCCAATTTTGTTCGCGAGGTTTTTGGTATTTTTAAACTTCAAAAACGTTAGTGGAATTTTTATACACTTTAATTGACTGTTGTTAAGGTGACGGGTAGGGCACATTAGCGACGACAATCGATTTTAATTTTTAGCAACTAAACCGGTTCTATTTTAAACAATTTAGGGGTTACAACCTCTCGGCAAACACTTATACTATTTATTAAATAACCATGCACAAATTTGGTTGGGTCCGTTTTTGTACGCGAAAAATTTATTCACGCTAAATGTGGATGATTGTACAGACAGTCCACACATCTGGTTACAGCAATCAGTCTATCTTCAATTGATATTGAACCAAAACCATTTAAAATGCTTGTAAGTGTCGATTGAAGAATAAATTTGACAGATTTAGATACTTCAACGCGTGGTTGTCTTTACTAGTTATTTATCCGTATCTTCATTCTTTTAATGCCGAACTTAACTATATTTAGTACAAAGACTCCTGCCAGCATAGACGGCGTCATATTTCATTCATTAATAATGGATGATATTTGTCTAGCGTTTTTTGGTGTACCTATTCCCCCATATCTAAATTTACTACTCTTTCAACCTCTGACTTCCACAGATAGTCATAATTACTTCGCACATACTAAGATTCTAATATGATAGCATAGACGCTGTTTATGGGCCATTCAGGTTAATTGACATTGTAGTAGCCTTATGGAGTGCGATTAAAGAGTAGAGTAGAGTTGACTATCGCCACTAATGTCATGAAATTTATTTTTACTGAACGTCTCGGTGGCGTAGAGATTAGTGGGTCGCACTATAAAGCGACGGCTGCGCAAGACGTCGCGGGTTCGATCCCCCGGTCGGGCAGAAAATTTGTACTTATGTTTTCGGTAAGAATTCTTAGTGTCAGCCCGGAGTCGGGAAGTCTGCGGTCTTGTACTCCCGTGCCTCGGAAAGCACGTTAAGCCGTTGGTCCTGCGCCTAATCCCTTTCCGGTCGTGTCACTCTGGTGACCAATCAGAATATGAGGGTAAGGGAATAGAGAGTGCACTTGTGTTTGCGCACACACTTGAGCACTATAATATATCCTGCGTACATGGCTGATCGTTACGATCGGCCGCCGTAGCCGTAATCGGTTGGAGGATATTTTAATATTTATTTATTTGTCATTAATCTCCTCCGACGAAAAGTGACGATAATGCTGAATGGGGTAAAGCGTAGTCCACCAGGAAGCCTCACTGACTGACGCACTGATTGAAACTGATTGGATTTAAAAGTGTAAAAGAAACTAACTAAAATCACTCTGTGTTATAACAATCCTCATGTTAGCGTGTAATTCCCGGTTGCGTCCAAAGCTGTCGCATTGGACTCCGGGGTACGCTTAGACCATGATTCAGGATTTGGGAAGTCTGACAATTACATTGAAGCGACTGCCGTCTGACCTTCGCAACCCTTTTGACCGGAGAACCACACCATCGGATGAATGCAGATTGGTGATCACAAGAACCAGATAATCGAATCCAGGGCCCCGAGATCACGGCCCGGTACTTAAACCGCTAGACCAATAGGGCGTTAAGAGTAAGTAATTTTGTAAAAGGCTTACTTACTTGTTTGTATTGGTCTGGGTGTTTTCTATGTATTATGAGTATGTATTTACAAAAGAAAAGTATTATATGTATAGGTATATTTGTAATCCCACTGTTGATTCTGATATCTGTAACACAGGTGCTTGAGCTACCTATCTCGGAGTCAGATCAATGTATGTGATGTTGTGAAACATTTATTTATTATTTATTACTTATGGATAGCGCTAGTTAGTTCTTTACTGCTACCTAACAACTAACGATAGACCCAGGTTAAGCTTAATGTAAGACTCGGTAATTTAACGCCCTTTAATCTTAGCTACAACAAGCTGTGATATCTAAAGCTGTTAGCGTAAAGAAGAAAGTGCGAAGGTGCTGATAGTTGAATAAAATTAGATAAACAACTCATAAGTGCATGAAATATTACAGGGATTGTTGGTAGATATTGGTAGACATTCTTAGTGAATACAGATAATTTTAAAACAAATACCTACTCATAGCTAGCACTAGTCACCAAATAATATAAATAAAAGAAACAAAACTGTTATAGGTCTCATTATAGCTCAACGTGTTGTATCCTGTTTTTTTTGTATGTGATAGGTTGCAGACGAGCAGACGGTGATCCGTCTGTTGATGATGATGGTACCTAAGCGATTGCCGCGGCCCATCACGGCAACGATGGTAGCGGATTGTTGCGTCCAAAGTTGTCGCTTCGGAGCCCGGGGTTAATTTGAACCATGACTTAGAATTCTGGAAGTCAGGTTTTTAAAATGAAGCTGTCTGGCATCTGTATTCGTAACCCTCATGCAGGGAAACCACACTAACTGTGATCTCTACCTAGATTAAAATTATTAGTAGCCATTTTTTACAACGCGTCGTAAACTATTTGGAATAAGGATTTTTGTTCTAAGTGTAATTTAATTAGTGCGAAAATCCTAAAAACATCGTAAGGAAACCTGCACGTACCGGATAGTTTCTGAAACGTGTAACCATTATTTAGTCGGTTCCCCTGTAAAGAGTTGCGAGGATTTGACCTTGGCAACCCATTACAAGGGGAACCGGCAGTCGCTTCATTGTAATTCATATTCAAACCAGACTCCCCAAATCCTGAATCATGGTCCGAGCGTACCCCGGGCTCCAGAGAGACAGCTTTGAACGCAAACGGGAATTTCACGCTAAGATAAAGAAGAAGTGTAATAATATTAGGGTGAAAATCGCGTTACCTAAAAAAAGGTCATTATGACTTTATGCATTGGAAATGTAAGAAACTATTGGAGCTCGCTGCAATCATCAATCATACGGTCAAATACATAATATATTTCTATATTTACCCAAGTAATTTGACGTATGGTAAGATACGCGTACTTTATGCTAGGGATGTGTTTTATATTAAGGTGACGGGTAGGGCACACTAGCGACGCCAATCAATTTTAATTTTTGCCGCCGCCCATAGACACCCGGGACACCAGTGGAGTCACAAGTCCACGCTAAGTGCATGCTTAGATATATAAAACCATGCAACGATTTTAGATAGAATAGATAAATATTCTTTATTGCACAAAACAAAATACAAGTATGATACAACAACAACAGACAGTATAATAAGGCGGTCTTTGTCTTCCAGACAAACTTTGGGTAGAGGAAAGAAATAACGTATTCGTAATAGATTAATTTAAGAGGAAGGTTTATTATTATATTAGGTACTTAGATTTAAATCAAAATAACGTAAGATAGGTGACTCGCCTCTACCGCGTGGACCGCTTAAATTAGGTCCCCATCACTGATTGCACGCAGTCGCAAATTGGCGAGTCTGACAAGCAGTCGTGTCACACAAAAATACTCTTTTAAGTTGTATTATAATAATAAAACATGCATAATATTGCACCCATGCGAATCCGGAGCAGGCAGTAAAGTATTAATATGTAAAAAAGAGAATATTTAAAATAAGCAAAGCAATCAAAATGTAATATGAATTAGTACACAATAACTGTCATTAACGAAGCTTAATACGTCCGATCACTATTATTTGGCACGTTTCACGCTTCGGCATTAATGGGCCGGCTGGACTGGAGTGATACCACGGCCTCACAGAAAACCGGCGTGAAGCATTATTGTGCTGTGTTTCGCTGCGTGAGTGAGGGTAAGGCCCAATCCAGGGGGAAAACCGGGTTTAAAGGTTGGCAGCGCACTTGTGACTCCACTGGTGTTGCGGGTGTCCATGGGCGGTGGAAATCGCTTACCATCAGGTGATCCGTCTGGTCGTCTGCCACCTATCACATAAAAAAACGTGGCAAAAATCGGAACAAATGCTTAATTAATTTAAAATAGATCCGGTTTAGTAGCTAAAACTAAAAATCGATTGGCGTCGCTAGTGTGCCCTACCCGTTACCTTAACAATCAATTATCATTTTTCAGATGAGTATTATAAATAATAATCATTGTAATTTCTAAAAAAACTTTCTTACCTATTTCATAAATAATAATCGAGCGATGGTAGTTAAGTGGTTCAGATCAGATCCTGGATCGAATCCGAGCATGCATCTCTGGATTTTTCAAATGTATATGCATATTTCTACCATTATCTCGGCGGTGAGAGAAAACATCGTGAAGAAACCTGCACATTTCGGATAGTTTCTGAATCCTGTAACTATGATTCAGTTGGTATGGTTCCCCTATTAAAGGGTAGCGAAGGTCAAACGGCAGTCGCTTCATTGTACTTAAATTTTCAGACTCCCCAAATCCTGAATCATGGTCGCCTAGCATACCCCGGGGTTCCAGAGCGATAGCTTTGGACACAACCGCTAATTACACGCTCAAATGAAGGGGGTCGAATAATCGACGAAATGTGTTGGGTGTGCTGGAGTTTAACGTTCGTGATAGTGACAATCTATGAAAAGAGGGAGAAAACCAATAGAGAAAAAAACTGTTTTTGTAAGAAAAATACTATTAAAATAAATATTTTATATATTATATTTTCACATCCCTACTTCACTTGTACGGAGTCGGTACAAGTTATGACGCTAATTGAGGATAGCCTCCGAGATTGTTTATTATTAATACCAAGTCTATATGATTTATTGGTTCTTGCCACCTGAGTTGCTTTTAATATTTTAATATTAAACCTATATTTTATGATGGTCAATTACTATGTTATTAACTTTTACTACTACTACGGATATTAATATGTAAACAGTACAGTCGCGCGTGAATCTAAATTGACAGAGTGGCACCTAGGGAGGTGCCCCTCTGTCAACTTAGGGATCAGGGACGCGTGTAACGAATGAATATAAGAACGAATAATATAAATAAAGACCTTATATCTTACTTAGGGGCCGAGGTTTAGGACTAACACCCCCCCCCCCCCCCCCCCCCCCTCCCTATTCGCAACATCACGTATATTTTTAGAACCTATAAAGAATTTTTAAAATTTTAAAATATAGGTAATTAAATACAGGTATAAACAATAATTTTCTTTTATTCTGAAATTAAGGACCATGATAAAAATGTCTACTAGGGTGACTAGGTTGCGAGTTCTTCAGAGTGTAATCATAAGAAAACGTTTGACGAAACAATAAATACACGTGATATCTTACTACACCCCCCCTCCCCCTTGTGTTATATTCGTGATTTTTATCAACCCCCTCCCCCCCCCCCCTTCTAGCCTCACGTGATTAATGGACAACCCCTTATGGGGCGTCTACTTCAGCAGCGGAATCGCTCAAACGGCGCAATTACGCAGGCTTAAGCAACACTTGCTTATTTGAGCTGTTTGGAGTTGAGACCCTCCGACCGTGGGGACCGGGAGCCCACCACCTATCCCGTGAGCTAGCTAGCCCAGAGGCTGGTTGACGCTACGAGTGACAGGAGAGCTAGCGTATTTCTGGGCCGACGTATAAGTTTGGCCATTCAGAATTGCTATGTCCCATGGTTTGGCATATAACGTCCGAAAATGCCAGGTCATGGTGTTTGGGGAAAAATGCGGACCTAACTTGTTGCCGAGCGTGTACCTTAATGGTTGTGCGTTAGCCTAACTAACCATTAAGGTACAAGTCTCCTGGGGCAGCGATTTGGGTATATATTATTTTGCGTAATGTACGTACAACCTGTGCGGATAAAGAATGGGATCAGAAATGGCGGCGCATCTATTCACTTCTCGCTCGCACACTATTTCCGTCTATACTCGCACTCGTGGGTGTGCGAGCGAGAAGTGAATAGATGCGCCGCCATTTCTGATCCCATTCTTTATCCGCACAAGTTGTACCCAATCTTTGTTACTTAATCTAGTCACTTATGAATTTGAAAGCCGTATTAGTTACACCACTTATACCTCAAAAATGGTCTAAGTTTACTCTGAGGAACCAGGAATTAGACGCTAAGATTAAGATTTTTTACGGAAATACTGAAGGCAAACGAAAACTAAAACTAAAACTCATAAGGCAAACGAACCCTCTTATGAGGATAGGCTGACCTATTTCAGAATTAATTGTTTGAAGGATCGTAGGTTCTTAATTAGATTTAATGGTATTACACAAAATAGTCAAAGGCACTATAGACTGTTCCTCCCAGTTGCAATTGATCCAGATTAACGTACCAACTAAGGGCCGGTTCACCGCTTATATTGAACGAGATCAATTCACTTGAAATCGGTTTACGCGCTAAACTGAGTTCCGTTCCATTGTCTTCGCTTGCATTGATCGCGTTTTAGAGTTGATCGCGTTCAATTTCAACGGTGAAATCGGCTCTAGGTCAACGCGGATCGGAAGATACGTGCCTTTCTTTGTTAAGGGTAGCAGAACCAATGTGAGTCACCACGCCACCAGGCACAAACTACAGCGTCAATACAATAAGCTCCATGAAGCGTGTGAAATAGATTCGCAAATAAGCCTCAAAAATTCAGGCGTCAGGAGCAGCACACCCTCGGATGCAGTACTGGACGCCTGAACAACCTATTCGTTAGTGAACACGTCACAATTTATAGATATAATTAAAATGTATAAAGTTTTGTTTATTTTTAACGCACTATTAGTCCACATTTCATGCTGTAGCAACCTTTAAGTAAGGTGACATTTAGCTTTAAGATTATGTTTGTCTATGTTCTTTTTTGCTTGTAACAGTATTTATAATGTTGGTTGTCCTAATAAAATAAAATTTATTGAAGAATGTAGGAAGATTAATTAAATTATTTTTCAAATATTATGTCAAATTTGCATTAAATGCATATTTGCATATTTAGACGAGTTTATGACACCAGCGCCTATTTATTCTAGGATCAAGAGAGATCAAGAATTATTAAAATTGCATTAAGTGCATATTTAGACGACCCAAGGTAAATATATTTGGTCCTTACAAGATAAGACTTATACATTTAACAGACAGAACTCATTTTCTTAGAATTCAGATAAAAAATATACAAAAATACAATTAAACATTCTTATCAGTGAATGTGTTTTTCCTCAAACCGAATTTATTTGAAGTCGATAAGAAATTCTTTTTAAAAAACATATTAGTATAAACTTTGTATGAGATCATACGTTGTTCACTGATTATTATCAACATTCTAATACCTATATCTGTCTTTCTTTTTGTATGTGACTATAAGTTTATAGTCACACACTTGAAACAGTGAATTATTACCAAACGCTAACTTGGTAGGTGTGGAAATGGTTTTACAATGTAGCCAAAACAAAAATAACTAGAGGTAGGTAACTACGAGTACAACCAGCAGAAATCAGAGCATTCCCTATAAGAGGTAATATATCTAATTACTAGAAGATATTATTACTTAGTAAATTATTAACTAACCCATTATTTTTAAAGCTAGAGTGAATAGGCTACTTTCTTTTGGGTAAGCTCGCTCCATCGTAGGTTTCTTCTCTACTTTAGAGTTCAGTGTGAAGCCAAGAACAAACCCATCATCAATAAAAAAAAAACTAGCGCAGCTTTATTCGCATGGAATTCCGTTTGCCACCTAAAAGCCTATGACACTTCCATCCTTACTTCAAAAAAACGGACAAACAAACAGACACATGCACGCTCACACTTTCCTATTTATAATATTAGTAAGGATAACTCGCAGAGGTGGCGATAATGGAGCGATAGCGATTTAATAATATATACTCCAGCCGATTTCCACTAAGGCGGCCAATCTCAACGATCAGCCACTTACTCAGGATATATTATAGTGCTCAAGTGTGTGCGCAAACACAAGTGTAGGTACTCTCTATTCCCTTGCCCTCATATTGCGATGGGACACCAGTGTGACACGACCGAAGGGGGATCGGGCGCAGGACCAACACAAGCCACGCCGCCATCTTCCTGACTCCGGGCCGACACTGAAAATTTCTTGACCGAAAAACTCAAGTACTAATTACTTAATATTATTATTAGGTATCTGGCGCAACTTATCGTTGTGGGCAAGGTAGAGGGAAAGAGACTAAAAGGAAGGAATCCAAGACGATGGATAGACCTGTCAGAAAGCGCAGAAATGCGCGCAATCCCCAATAAACGCAGCGCTCCACCACGCAGAAGACCGCAACAGGTAGAAGAAATTTTTCAGCAGACTTCATGAAAATTACGATCCTCAACAATGAGAGACCGGCTGAGGAGGATGGATTACTTACGTAATTATACTGAACATGCACCTAAGTAAAATTTGCAATATTTACTACAAACACGAGGATAAACTATACAAGCCAACGCATCTACGAGAACAATCAATTACGATACGGAAATATTTCCTGGGTAACAGCCAAGTGTATGGACGGTCAAGGTGAGCTATTAACAATACATTCACCTAACCGCATTACATTTTGCTTTCATTCATTAGGTATGCTTTTGGTGACCAATAACTTTAAATGTAATTATGACAATTAAATCTAAATGTATGAGTGAAAGCCGACTGACTGGCTAATCTATCAACACAGGCCCTAAGCTATAAAGGTTAAAATCTTGGAATTTTGCACAGAGATTCCTTTTATAGCGTACGGGAGCACTAAGAATTGATATTTCTAAAACTTCTAAGGGGGAACAGGGTTCAAAGTTAGTTTGAAACGTAGCCAATGTTCGGGCGTCGTTGCCATCTTCCAAAAAAAAATGTTTAGACACTTCACGTCATTGTGTAAAATGAAGTCTCAAAACGAAGTGAAGGCGGGCAACTAGTATCTTAATAATAAGTAAGCAATCAGATCACCTGATCACTTCCGTCAAAGGTTTTCGTATTTGGAAACGCAGATATCTTTCGTAAATTTTCATAAATCATCATAACTCATAATATATATATTTTCAATTTTTTTTGCAAAATTTGCATTTAATAATTCAAAAAGTCGGAATTCAAAGTTGTCTTCTATCTTCATTCTCTGTAATTGGATATGGATGAAATTATCGTGGGTAAGATTACCATAATATAGCCGTTTGCTAATCTCATAGAAACCATCGACATCATTTACGGTGACATTTTCTTTTTAAATGACCATGACCACCATGAAAGCGTGTCCATGATTACTCCGATGTCACTAAACATAGCGGAACAAAATTGCACACTATCATGTACCTATGACAATCTACTTAATTAGGTACTTACTTGAAATTGAATACAGCTCAGTATACACTTACAGCTCTCTAAGGCCGTTTTGTATACATTGACTTGCGTTAAACGCTGGCTAGTAGGTATTAACACTTTGTCAACTTCTAACCGCCGAACAAGTAGGTAAGTAGGCATGTACAGTCCGCTGCATAAAGATGGAAACACTTTAGTACCTTGTCGTCATAGCTATCTAATTGACTATTTTACACGGACATAGTATTGTGAGAGCAATAGTTGAGCAGTGGATAAGAAGCGCCTAACCAAGGAGGGGAGTCATATGGTCAGATGCACATTATAAATAATAATAAGTATTATTTCTTCAAAAATAACTTAATTAGGTACCTATTTCATACATAATAATCGACATCTAATAATCGAGCGATGGTAACTCAGTGGTTCAGAACTCACCTTCCATACGGAGGGTCTTGGTTCGAATCCGAGCATGCACCTATGGATTTTCCAAATCTATGTGCGTATTTATACCATTAGTTCGGTAGTGAAGGAAACGTTGTGGGGCAATCTGCACGTCTCGGATAGGTTCTGAAACATGTAACCACGATTCAGTTGGTCTGGTTCCCCTGTTAAAGGGTTGCGAAGGTAAGACGGTAGTCGCTTTATTTTAATTACCAGACTCCCCAAATTCTGAATGATGGTCTTAGCGTACACTGGGCAAAGCTGTCGCTATGGACGCAATCAGGAATTACACGCTAAGATGAATTATGATATTGTGACTATAAATCTTTTGCAGCCAATTGGACTAATTTCGAAATCAAAACCGTAATTGTGGTCAAAATTACCACAGATGCGGTTGATGTTATTCAATAATCCTACGTGATTGCGCACCACTGCAAGGAATTTCCGTTTTTAGGACATGGCCTTAGGCCACGCATGATCAATATCACACTTTGAATAGAAAAGCTTAAGTTTCCACAGACTATTGTAAGAGTTTGTAATTCTATGCAATAATATCCTTAGTGTTAGAGCAATGGTGGCTCAGTGGATACGAACACGCTTTCCATGCGGGAGGTCAAATCCGAGTATGTACCTCTGGATTTTTCTCATATCTACGAGTATATGGCATCTGGGTATTTTTACTATTCCAGTGAGGGTAGACATCACGAGGAAACCTTGCACGTTTCGTATAGTTTCCGAAAGGAACGAGTAACCTCAGTTGGTCTGGTTCCCTTGTTAAAGGGTTGCGAAGGTCAGACGGCAGTCGCTTCATTGTAATTGGCGGACTCCCCAAATCCTAAATCATGTAGTCGAAGCGTACCTCGGGCTCCAAAGCGAGAGCATTGGACGCAACCGGGATTTACACGATGTGATAACATAAGATGAATACACGGCGTCACGTCGAATTACCCTTGTTGACCTTTGGACCGTCCTTATGTCTGGGGAACAAGTGCTATTTTTCCACTGCAGGGAGGTATCTTGATCTGACGCTGAGTGAACATGATAAGCGCTATACATATGGCCGGGTAGCAGTGGCTGGTGTGTAAGTGTATAGACGCCGAATATATGTAACTTCTTATAGTCATAGTCAATTATTCACCCAATTTGTAAATATGTTACATATTAAGTATGTATTATCATACATTTTAGAGCAGTTGTTAATGATAGATTACAAACTAACCTTTTCAAGGCATTAGTGAAGATCTTAAAATTAATGAGTTAATTTATAAACTAAAATCTATAAATAAATATAAAAAAGTTGCATGAAAAGAATATTATTAAAATTTTAATCTATTACATTTTAAAAGAAATAAAAAGAAAACAAAAAAAATATATATAGTTTACCTCTTGGAAATGCAAATAGTTAAAATATTGATTATACTGCATTTTGAAATGCAAATTCTGGGACACTGGTGTCCCATCGAATTATGAGGGCAAGGGAATAGAGAGTGCACTTGTGTTTGCGCACACACTTGAGCATTATTTTTTAATTCATGTTTGAATTTGTGTTCTGTGGCCAATAAAGAAATCTTTATCATTTTATCTTTTACTATGATATATCCTGCGAAAGTGTCTGATCGTTGAGATTGGCCACTTTAGCCGAAATCGGTTGAAGGATACTATGTAAGACCCAAAGGTTAGCTGGTAGGGAATGAATGTTTTATATTAATATAGGCAGCCGGCGTTCGATGTAGTTTGTGCTACCACAGTTTTTTACTAAAACGTCCCGCCTATTTCAATCTGATTGACTTCAGTGAAACAAAAAAAAACAATTTACGACTCACTAATCCACGGCGTTAAATGTTATAGATTCGATAAGGGAACCGGTGGGATCCTAACACATGGTGCGGTGATATCTGTGATCAAATTAGAAGGTGATTGGTTGCGACGGCGCATATCGATACGGCCGGACCTTTTGAATCAGCCGTCGAGATTTAACGAAACGATATGTCGGTGGTATAATTTATGGTCCTTTGGCTAGCGTAGTAACGTTAGTCAACGCTGATTACGCTGAGGCGCATTTTTGAGAAGTAGAGATTTAGATTTTTATAGATTCAGTTCTTGGATAGGGCCCATGAAAAGGTGCAGGGTGCAACTAATCTATACAGTTAAAACTACTTATATTATAAGACGACCCTTGGAACGTCAAAACGATAGTTATTGTACCTACTAAAGATTACATTACATTATGAAGACCGTTTGCCACAGTTTTTGATTAGTATATGGATATCTTTATAGGCAGACGAGCAGACGTATTTAAGTATCTCCTAATTTTTTTTATATTTTTTTTATTGCTTATAGTAGGTAGCGAGCTATCGTGAAACGTAAACGGTAAACGGTAACCGCCGCTCATAGACATCAACAATGCCGGAGCACAGTCATGCCGCTGCCTACCGTGAGAGAAGAACTCTTTTCAAACCTCGTTTAAAAAAGGACATGTCATAGCGATCAGGGAACACCGCGGCCTCACCGCGGGATCAGGGAACAATTGATGGGAAGATTGCCGTCGGTGCGGCGCCGGTGGACATCCGCAACACTAGCAGAATCACAAGTGCATTATCTGTCAGCTCTTTGAAAAGGAATACGCTCTTCTCTTGTTCTTCCGGTGTAAAATGCCGCCTGCCTGATGTGCAATGGGTAGAAGTCGGCGCCAGTGGGCGGCGCACTTATGCACACCCGACCGCCGGGAGATGATCGGGTAGTTCCCAGCTACGTCTGTGTGGGGTGGGCTACGATGACGGGTACGAAACCAGGTTCGTGGCCCACCCTCGAAGGACGAGAGGCTAAGGTACAGTCCCTCCACCAGCCCATGGTCCTTCCTACCGTCTCGGCATACGGACCGAATCTTGGGAGACGCTCACCAGGTACTTGCTAAGGGCTCTTTCTCCGGTGCGATTCTTCACTCCCTACAAAATCTGTGTCTGTGTCCCATCTCAATGTCACTTCTCCCCAAATGGGGCGTGAAACACCACAACACAAGCGACTCGCGCTCGGGCAGTTCCACATCAATCAATCTCCTTCCTAATATTAAGCCTTTTGTGTGCAAACGCACGCAACCGTCGAAAACCTTCTGCAGAGTTGACCATCTCTTGATGGTATACTGGTCCTATCTCGTTTCTGTTCCAGTCATTCAGCATCTGTTGCCGCTCTTCTTCATACAGCTGACATTCCCACAGCACATGGTCCCGAGTTTCATCAGCTTCTCCACAGGGACATACAGGTGACTCACAGAGAGTCATCGCGTGCAGTCTGCTGTTAAAACTCCCATGTCCTGTAAATATTTGTGACACAGCGTAGTCTGGTTCCACCCAACCGGCCGATAATCTCATTTCTACGTCTGGGAAAAACTGCGACAACTCTCTTCCTTTGTCGCTGGTCGACCAGCGCTCCTGCCATTGGGCAACAACATCTCCGAATATTCTACGTTTAAGTGCCGTCTGCTCCTTGTCTGTGGCTTCCTTTGGGCACTCCTGGGCGAATCGTCCCACACGAACGACTTCTAAGTCGGCCGGCAACACCGCAGCTAGCACGGGCAGCGCTGATGTGCTAACAGACCTATAAGCCTTCGTGAGCAGAATCATTGCAGGCCGCTGGGTGCGCAGCAAAGCTCGCTTCACCACGAAGATGCTTGCCCGGTGCCACCAAACTGCCGCAGCGTAAGTAAGACTTGCAACATAGGTCCCTGAATACAGGACCTTAAGTGCTTTGTACCGCACGCCCCAGGTCGATGACGATATTCTCGACATCTTCCCGAAGCAGTTACTAGCCCGCTGGCCGATAAAGTTCGCATGCTGCAAGAAGGAGCACCCTTGGTCAATCACCACCCCAAGTAACTTTGCCATGCTCACGTGCGCGATCGATTTATTGTCCATACGTATCGTTGGGGGGCGCTTGAATTTGCCTTTCAAGGTAAGCGTCTGCGACTTAGCGGCTGAGAAAGTCAGACGGTTCCGATGCCCCCATTCGGACACCGCCTGGAGCATATATTGTGCATCTCGCTCTATTTTAGCTCTGGTTGGTGCTTCGATCGCGATCGTGATATCATCCGCATAGGCTGTCATGCTGACGCCCTCGGGCATCGGTAACCTAAGGATGTCATCGAGCAGAAGATTCCATAAAGTAGGCCCTAACACCGAACCTAGGGGGCAGCCCATTGTAGACCTCTTCCACACCACCTGTCGACCCATGAATAAACCCACTCGCCGGTCTGTGAAGTAACTCACTAAGATTTTGTAAATATTTGGTGGACATCCACCTTGTTTCACTTTGAGCAGGACCATGGGCCACCAGGCGTTGTCGAAGGCCCCTGAAATATCCAAGAATATAAGCTGGCAATAGTTTTTGGAGGTATTCGTAACTCGGTCCATAATTGCGTTAATCGCCGTAACCGTCGACTTTCCACACCTAAAACCAGGCTAGCTTGCACGGCCTCTCACAAGACGGGCCTCGCCAAACACAAAAGGCCATAATTCACCACTTACCCTCTTCGAATGCGTCCACGTTGCCAGATTGCGCACCTAACCATTACAGACTAACATGTACCTACAGAGAACGCCTGTAACGCAGCCTGCAGGGGCTTCGTTATACTACATAACTACTCATAAAGAAAGTTACCTTTGGTGTTAACTATAGAGCTTCGTTTTCCGTTTGCTATAGAGCTTGTATATCATTTTATGATTATGTCTTGTATTAGCATCACTCTTATATGTGTTATTTTATGCTCCTTGTACATTTTTATCTGTAAATAAATTTAAAGTTATTGTTGTAAATATTTAGATTGTCTATCTGACATTGTCCGACAGCTGACGTTGTCTAACTGTTTTTATTTTTCTATCGAATTGTCTATTCAAATTTAACTATGGAGTTTAGCTATGTTTCGAGAATATTCTATATTGTATGAATTTTAAAATTTAAATGTTGTAGAATAGAATGCGCATGGGCAATATAAAAGGACGCACATGGGCAGGATCACCAGTCTTACCACCAGCTCTGAAGAAGCTCAGAACCTCAAGCTATAACAGTGCCAGTATACGTTTACCCGTAGAGTAACGGTGCCGGGGCACGGAAAGGTGTTGCCTCCCTGCACCTACGCGCGTCTACCATCACTCGTGCGCGTATCCGCGTCGCGCCTACCCGCGGCCGGCTTGCGGCGTGCGCGTATCTGCGTCTCGCGCCCCATTTGCTGCCTCCTGCGCTCGGCGGAGCCCTACCGCCCGCCTCTTGCGACGCTGGATCCTACCGGCGCGCTGCCTGTGCTCACCCTGTATTACCGTCCCTACCACGGTTGCCCACTTTGAACTTCTTACCTTGTATATATATTTAGTGTAGTGTACCGGTGTAAATAGCTAGTTTTAAGTTAGTTTTAAGTTAGATTTAAGACTTTAGGACGAGCCATCTTTGTACATATCGCTTATAATTATAGCCCTCTTCCCTCTATTCCTTGTCTTTTCTTCTTCCCCCTATCTTTTAGCTCCGTAACCCTCCGTTACGTGACAGTTTGGCGCCCAACTCTATAGAATCCCTCCCTGTTCTCAAAATTCTAAAATAAACTTGCACAAGTTTCTGTATATAACATACCTTTTGGCTCCCTATTAGACGTCTCTTACTTCTTAGATATTTCTTTCCCTATTCTTCCTCTATTTTTCTCACTAAAATAAAGTAAATAAAATAAAAACTATTGTAAATATTTTATTGCTTTAAAATTACAAATATCTTAGAAATGGCTCGTCTTATAAACTTTAATTTACTTAATAAGGCGGAACTTGAATACGAACTTATAATTAGGAACGAAACTCCTGCGGATAATCTTGTATCGCTTAGAAAACAAATTGTTTTATTGCTTCGTAATTTTCCTACGGAGGACATTATTGATTCTCCCGTTCCTCTGAGTGACGATTTGTCACAAGCTTCTTCTACAATCTTATATTTATCTTCGATGTTGGACCGATACGAATCGGGTAATCTGAAATTATTTAAGAAAATTGAAACTTATATAAATCACTTATTTTATCGACTTGACAGAATTGACACTGATGTAAGTGACAGCGACTCAAACCTTATAGAACTCTATGACGACTTAAAAAAGAAGTTTACTCTTTTGACTGAACGTTTTGACGCTTTTTCAAAACCAGCTGAGACTTCACAGGTACAAACCTCTTTGGACTCACCCTTGCCGATTTCTCAACCTAACTGTATGCCACCTTTTCATAATTTTCTCTTACCAAATTATCTAAATGAGCTAAAAAAAATTACTTTTGATGGGACAACTTGTCCTAGAGCTTTTCTATCGAAAATTGATGAATTTTTACTTACGAACAAACTTGATAAGCAAATACTTATAAGCTCGGCCTTCAACATTTTTGAGGACGATGCTTCTTATTGGTTTAAATTCCAACTAAGTCGTGACCCTTCGTTAACTTGGGATCGCGTTTCCGAGTTGTTAATTAAGGACTTTGGCCATTCTGATTATGACCATAAACTACTGCAGGCAATAAAATCTCGTACTCAGGGTAAATCTGAGTCTATTATGGTTTATATTCCGAAAATGTTTGAAATGTTTTCGAGACTAAGCGAGAAATTACCTGAGCAGGAGAAACTGCAAATACTTCTACGTAACATCCGTCCTTGTTATACTTCTTTTGTTGCTCTTAATAAAGTTGATTCTATTGGCTCTTTAATTTCTGTATGTCAACAATTTGAGCGCTGTATTGACCGCGACAATAATTTTAAAGAACCTGAAATGAATACTCTTATTCCTGAATTATCCTATAAACCTAAACACGATTCTACACTTTTACCGAACACTAAACCTAATGTTACACATACTTTTCACTCTAAACATTCTTTCACTCCTAATTATGATTCTCATAAATCTAATAACTTTAAGCCTTTTCGTACGAACTTTTCTTCGCAGAATAAAAATTCTGCACATGCGATATCTGAAAATGCTCCCAAGTTTCAGGCGCATTTGTTTTGCGTTCGATGTCGAATAAATGGTCATTCTTTGAATTCTTGCACTAAACCAAGATTCTTAGTCTGTTTTAAATGTGGTTTGAAAGACTTTAGAGCTTCGGATTGCCCGAAATGTAAAGCTGACAAGCCTCAACCTTCTTCATCCTCTAACTCAAAAAACTAACATATGACTTGGTTAAACGAAAAGAAAATTTTGATGTTGATGACTGGCATAATTGGTTAAAAATAATTAAGAACTTTTTCGCAAGTTATGGAACTTCTTCGGTTTATTACGACAACGAAAGAGATTTTAACCGTCCTTTTATTAACGTTTCTATTTCTAAATGTTGAGTTTACGGCGTTACTTGATAGCGGTAGTTCAATGACTATTTTAGGTAATAACTCGCACTTTAAAATTTTGGAACTGGGCTTTTCGTTATCCAAGTCTGATTATATTACGGTTAGCACTGCTAGTAAGCATCGTGTTAAATCTTTAGGATTTTTTATTCTTCCTTTTACCTTTAACGACCAAACTAGACTTATTAAAACATATGTTATTCCTGAAATATACCCGTCTTTGATACTTGGTGTTGACTTTTGGAGGGAATTTAATTTGGTTCCCAAACTTTTATCGTGTGCCTTTTCTCTTAATAAACCATCCCACTTTAACAACTCTGTGGAGAAACAAATCCTACCTTACGAAAATCTTACTTCTGAAGAAAAGGTTATCGCTGATGATATTATTTCGCGTTTTAAGCAAATTTCCTTTGAAGCTAAGGGTGAACTTGGTCGTACTGATCTGGTTAGCCATCGTATCGATACTGGAGATACGCTGCCTATTAAACAACGTTGTTATAGACTCTCTCCCGAGAAACAAAAAGCTCTAATTGCTGAGGTGGATAAAATGATTGAGTGGAAGGTCATTGAGAAATGTGAAAGCCCTTGGTTGTCTCCGGTTCTTATTACGCCTAAAAAGAATGGCGAATGGCGATTTTGTGTCGATAGTAGAAAACTCAACTCAGTTACTCGTAGGGATGCCTATAGTCTTCCTTTTATCAATGAAATACTTGACCATCTCAAAAACGCTAAATTTTTATCGAGTATCGATATCGCTAAAGCTTTCTGGGAGATTCCTTTACATGTAGACGATCGGGATAAGACCGCCTTTTATGTCCCCGGTAGAGGAATGTACAGATTCACTGTTATGCCCTTTGGTTTAACTAATGCACCTGCTACACAGCAGAGGTTAATGGATATCTTATTCACTCCTGAATTTGACAACAAAGTGTTCTGTTATCTTGATGACATTATTATCATAGGCTCCTCGTTCCAAGAACACATAGGACTTCTAATTAAAGTGCTTGAAAAATTAACTTACGCTAAACTTACCATTAACTTTGAAAAAAGTCATTTTTTTAAGAAAGAATTAAAGTACCTTGGATATGTTGTTGACGATAATGGTTTACGAGCTGATCCTAGCAAAATTCAAGCTATTATGGACTTTCCTGTACCTACTTCACGCAAAGAAGTGCGTAAATTTCTGGGTACGTGTAGTTGGTTTCGTAGGTTCATTCCTAATTTCAGTACTATAGCTGCACCTCTTAATAAATTAACATCATCTGCTAAAACTTCTCCGAAATTTTCTTGGAGTTCTGAGGCTAACTCTTCCTTTCTGAAACTAAAAGAATATCTTGTAACTACCCCAATTCTTGCTTGCCCTGATTTTGATCAACCGTTTTCTGTGCATTGTGATGCATCTAACACTGGCATTGGAGCCATGCTTACTCAAACGGTTAACGACAAAGAAGTTGTTATAGCCTACATGAGCAAATCACTTAACAAAAATGAAAGAAACTACTCTACTACTGAAAGAGAAACTCTAGCTGTTATCATTGCCTTAGAACATTGGCGGTGCTATCTTGACAATGGCAAACCGTTTACTGTATACACTGATCATGCCGCATTAAAGTGGTTTTTGAATTTAACAAATCCTTCTGGTAGACTCGCTCGTTGGTCACTTCGCCTTTCTTGCTTTAATTTCACGCTGAAACATAAAAGAGGAAAGGATAATATTGTCCCTGATCTACTTTCTCGTTCTAAAAGCGAGGACAGTCATATTATCGCTCCTTTATCTTCGAATGAAGCCACGTCTTTAGACTTAGAGCGCTATAATAAAATCTTTCGTAATTGTTTAACTGATCCTCAAAGTCATCCTAACTATACGATTAAGGATAATAAACTATTTCGTTGCACTAATACTCCTTATTCTTTAACAGACGATTTCATCTGGAAAGAAGTCCCTATCCCTTCTGAAAGAGAATCTTTGATAAGAAATGCTCATGGTTCCGCTACAGATCCGCATTTGGGCGTATTTAAAACATACAAAAAAATATCATTGTTATATTACTGGTCTGGCATGTTTAAAGATATAGCTAAATTTATTTCCAATTGCGAAACTTGTTTGGCTTATAAACACTCTAACCACTCGCCTTACGGTCCTATGGGAAAACCCAAAATTTGTTCTAGACCTTTTCAATGCATTTCTTTGGACTTAATAGGTCCATTGCCAATGACTAGGCGACGTAACCAGTACATTCTCGTTGTAAATTGTCTATTCACCAAATATACACTTATTTTTCCTTTGAAACGAGCTATAACTACTAGTATTATACATTACTTAGAGAATTCCGTGTTCTTAGTTCATGGAGTACCTCAAACAATTATTATGGATAACGGTCCACAATTTCAATCGCATGAATTCCATAATTTCCTTGGACGTTATAGAATTCCGCATATATCTTACACTCCTCACTATTGTCCTCAGGTCAATACTACAGAACGCTACAATAAAACAATTATTACCGCACTAGCTTCACTGGTCGGTGAAGACCATAGGTCTTGGGACCTTCACCTATCTAAGATTCAGTTTGCAATGAATAACTCTGTAAATGAAGTAACTGGATTTACTCCTGCATTTTTAGTATTTGGTCGTGAACTCATTACTTGTGGTTCTATTTATTCTCAGGGTTACGACTTAGAAGAAATTACCTTTTTACCTCGTGATTTATATGCTAGAAATATTGGCCTTCTATCGTCAATTTTTGATAGAGTTCAGGTTGCACTGCACATATCTCATGTAAAGAATTCTAACCGTTACAATTTAAGGCACTCTTTTAAAGAATTCAATGTTGGAGATATAGTGTGGCGTAAAAACTACTCTTTAAGCAATGCTGGTGCATATTTTAGCGCAAAATTAGCACCTAAATATGTTAAATGCAAAGTCGTTGAGAAATTGTCACCTCTTGTATACATTCTTGAGGACTGCAACGGTTGCCGCGGTAAATGGCATGTAAAAGACTTTAAGAAATGACTACCTTACTGTTTGACTTTACTAGTATTATATGTATTTATTTGCACACACATTGGACTGATTTTTGGCTACTTCAGTCTGATATTTTTTATATATACTTAGCGACTAATCTCGTCTCTCTTTACTTATAGGATTCTCTCTTATAGTACCTACTTACTTGCTTAACGTTTTCTTTTAAAAGGCGCTTCTTGACCTTTTAATTCTAAACTTTAGGGCTCTCTTTTGCCTTATCTACTTACTACTTAGCGCTTCTTTGACTACAGAGGCGTTTCTTTTAAAGGTAAATTCAACCTTTAAAATTTGTGTCCTTTGATAGGGAATACCTGAGAGAGACTAGATTGTCGGCTATGGTCATCGACACTAATGGGTTTTAAGAAACGGAGCGGCTGACAACTCCCTAAATAAGCCTAAAGTCATTCTTATAGGGTACTTCCTATGGAGTTTGCGTCATTGATAGTGAACCCTACTCCTCTTTGTGATTGGTTCGTATGTTAGAGTGATTGTTAGAGTGACTGGATTTGAATTGTTTTTGGATTGTGGAATGGTATGTTTAAGTGAAGGTTGACTGGTTAGACTGATAGTAAGGATAGTATTCTCTTAACCTTATAATCAAAATTTTCTCTGAGTCGAAAATTTTTCTGGGGTCGTGGGAGAAATGTAACGCAGCCTGCAGGGGCTTCGTTATACTACATAACTACTCATAAAGAAAGTTACCTTTGGTGTTAACTATAGAGCTTCGTTTTCCGTTTGCTATAGAGCTTGTATATCATTTTATGATTATGTCTTGTATTAGCATCACTCTTATATGTGTTATTTTTATGCTCCTTGTACATTTTTATCTGTAAATAAATTTAAAGTTATTGTTGTAAATATTTAGATTGTCTATCTGACATTGTCCGACAGCTGACGTTGTCTAACTGTTTTTATTTTTCTATCGAATTGTCTATTCAAATTTAACTATGGAGTTTAGCTATGTTTCGAGAATATTCTATATTGTATGAATTTTAAAATTTAAATGTTGTAGAATAGAATGCGCATGGGCAATATAAAAGGACGCACATGGGCAGGATCACCAGTCTTACCACCAGCTCTGAAGAAGCTCAGAACCTCAAGCTATAACAGTGCCAGTATACGTTTACCCGTAGAGTAACGGTGCCGGGGCACGAAAGGTGTTGCCTCCCTGCACCTACGCGCGTCCTACCATTCACTTCGTGCGCGTATCCGCGTCGCGCCTACCCGCGGCCGGCTTGCGGCGTGCGCGTATCTGCGTCGCGCGCCCCATTTGCTGCCTCCTGCGCTCGGCGGAGCCCTACCGCCCGCCTCTTGCGACGCTGGATCCTACCGGCGCGCTGCCTGTGCTCACCCTGAGTTACCGTCCCTACCACGGTTGCCCATTTTGAACTCTTACCTTGTATATATATTTAGTGTAGTGTACCGGTGTAAATAGCTAGTTTTAAGTTAGTTTTAAGGTTAGGATTTAAGACTTTAGGACGAGCCATCTTTGTACATATCGCTTATAATTATAGCCCTCTTCCCTCTATTCTTGTCTTTTCTTCTTCCCCCTACCTTTTAGCTCCGTAACCCTCCGTTACGTGACACGCCCTAGTTACAAATTGATTTGAAACAGCTAACGCATTTGGATATTTATTAATCTAATCTGAATACTAACAGACCAAGCAAGAAACATAGAATCAATATAATCTACTACGTGTGTAAAGATTTACAACCTAGACCTAGGTAACTTACAGTATTCCAAACGCATTCAATATGCTATGTCTTTCCACTGCTACTTACCTATAAGCACTATTTGTAGAAAATTCTATACATAACCATAATACATACGCATACTTAACCTGAAAAGACGTAATACTTGCGGGATGTAACCGACACCTAACGCCATCTATTGGTTTCTAATATCAAAATTAAGCCCCGAAACGAAGTACGGGCAGGCAAATCAAGACAAAAATCTTAAATAATCCAACCATGACCGTCATATACCTTTATCAGCAATAAGTGGTGAAAAACATATGGTCACATTTGGACTCAACACACAAATATTATCTTAAGGCTTTGAACACAAACAGCCGATAACTAGAGGCGAAGAGTTAGAAAACAGATAAATAGATCTTGTAATTCTGACCTTACATTAACTTTCTGTATTTTTGAAGAGATTCCTGTCATCCTAAGAAGTTTTAAAATTTCTCACTTATGAATTATAAGAACCCTATTTACTGCATTGCTAGTAACACTCTAGCATTCTTACTAGCTCATCTAGAGGTGTTAACTTTAAATTAAATCTCCTAATTTAATTAACAAACATTATATTATTCTTATTATTATTTAACATTTTATAAACTCTTTAACGCAATGCAATAAAAAGTTATCGTCTTAAAAACCCACATTTGATACACAAATGGACATACTCGGAAACAGTTCAAAGCACTCTGTAATAGGGAAGAGGCTTAGCTCTGATGTATTAACAAACAATTCTAACTTGATAACGTTAATAATAATAAAATTGTAGTGAACATAACAGATATCAACCAGACTAAAGTCAGCGACTGAATACAAGTGAAGACAGTTGAGCTGTTCCAGTTAGTTGGGTTTCAATAAGCGCCCTTTTTAAACAGTTGAGTAAACAAACTACTATTTCGAAGACATGTATTTATAATCATGTTATTTTCTTCGATCATTATGTTTTAGATCGTTCTTATAAGATATTATTAGAACAAAATTCATGGATTCTTTTAGCAGCATAGTTGGGTTTAATTATTCTTACTGACCATTTAAAAAATGTAGCAAATCAAATTGTTCAGTCCCAAAAAACTTATTTTTATTTTTCTAGCAGCTCATCATCATCTTAGCGTTTCGTCCCGGTTGCGTCCCAAGCTGTCACTTCGGAGCCTGTGTCACTTAATAAATCTCGGGTGCTGCAGATGTCCATGGGTGGCAGTGACCATTCACCATTAGGTGTGCCGTCTGATCGTGTGTCCACTATAATGTTTAAAAAAAATCCCGTATCGTTTAGTCATATAATATCCCGATCCTACTACGTTCTCTACAATAAATATATCGAACCACAAAATATGAACCAAACTTTTTAGTAATATGTCCCTTATGATAGATAATAATTATGATGATTAAAATAAATATATCACTTACCGTAACGATAGGTAGACCGAGGCCAATGATGTAGAGCATAATATTGGTGACAGTGGAGTCCTTGTACTGGGTGCTTGAGCGATTCATCGTCGCAGAAGAAGCCCCGTTTATACGGCTCACCCCATAGGTAGAATGCGAGGATCAGGATACCAACTGTAACAAAGTAATAACATAAAATAAATATGGTACATCATATTCATAAAGATCGCCTTGATCCAAAAACAAGTGGCTATTATACGTTAGCACCTGTGTTATGTATATAAGAATAAAATAAGGCACCACTAATGCATGTACATATTAAAATTAATATTATAAATGAATCTTGCAAAATGGCAGCTTGCAAATGTTATAAGATCGACTAGGAGAAATGCCTTAGAAACCAGCCAAAACTGGTAAACTTTGGCGATCAATAAGAAGCAGTAGAAGAAATTCAAGGAGGCCACCAGTCTCTGCGCAAACACAAGTCTATGTATCACAAGAAAATCTATGGTGAAACACAAATCGAATCCACATTGGAATACGTATACCTACGAATCAACACTCGTCTAGGGACTACTTTTTAAGAATAATCGTTTTAACCATCGCATTGCAGCAAAACACATTACTAAAACTAGTTATTCCGGATAAAAATTTGGCAATCATTATTGACAAAGATTACGAGAATTTCATTAAGAACGATGGTCGTAACGACGCATCTTAAATACTCAATTTCAGTTAAAAAAAACCTATCCCCATAAGACAAATTACAATAACAGCATCGTTTCAATAAATCAAACCCGCAATTAACTTCTTGGGATCATTAAAATGGACCATTAGAAACACGGATAGTGAAGACAAAACTTGTGGAATTTAAATTGGGACTATTGAGTGTAACCAACCCCATTGAGAAGACCAAATTAACTATTGTTTCACGGATTGTTTCTTGTCCAAACACATCGAGGGATAGACAAAAAACAGCAGGTAGGGGAAGGACGAAGATGTAAATAATACGGAATCGATAGAATTTTTTTCGTAATCTATCCCCTTGCGCATATAGGCATTTCGGGCGGACATTGCAGTGCCAAGCCAAGTTCGAATTTTCACAAGCCTCGATTAGGAGGAAGATTAGTGATAAAAATAAATAAATATTTCACAATATCACATACATTGATCTGACTCCGAGATAGGTAGCTCAAGCACCTGTGTTCAATATATCAGAAACAACAAAGGAATTACATATACATACATTAAATACTTTTCCCTTCTAATAATATCCCTCAGCCTATGTTGCGGTTTAAGAATTGAAATGGGCTAGTTCGCAGGACAATTAACATGTTTGTTAATAAACGTTCCTCTAAAAATCATCTAACTAAAACAGTGTTATGAGTTTTAACATTTGAAACAAAAAAAAACATAAATAATGAACGAAAAAATAATAGAAACTGCTTTATTACACCGTTTTAACTAGCAAAGGTGTAACATATATTTAGGAATAAGACCCATAATGTTTATAGTCCTGCTATCTAGTGCCTAACACGAAATCTTCAAATGTGAATACGCCTTTCTAAATTTCCCCTGTTTGATCGTTGTTTTTGCAAACAATAGCATATTACTGGAAGCACTAACTGCACTTAACAGTTGTGGTGTGAAGAAAAGCATTAGAATTCTATAAACTATCTTGAAATGTCTTATTGCCAGTTGGTACCACTTACCAATAACAAGACAGGCATTTGATAGGTTCATAAATAAATGGCAATTAAATAATTTCAATCACAACTTTGATAATTGTTCAATTAACGAATAGTAAAGTGTGACCGAGCGGTATCAAGAACGTTTATATGCGTAATGATTTAAGGTGGTTTTACGTACGGCCCTATTTGATCTATTATAATCAGTTTACGTAGAAAATAATATCATTTTTACGTAAACATATTTAGATTTGTTCTAATTGAAAAATAAGGGTGTATAATACTTGTTACCAATGTATACAAAGTTTAACGAAATTAATGTTTCTCTACTTTAAGTATAAGAAAATTTTTAATTTGATTAGTAGAAAACCTACTTGATTAGCGAAAACTAATCAAGTATGTCTTGTTTTTGGGATCGTTAGAGCATTACCTACGTAAGCAGTTTTCTGCATTTTTTCTAAATATAAATAAAAAAAAAACAGTGTAAGTAAAAAGGTACATAATATTAAAATTCATTAAATCAATTTCATTTTCAAGCTGAATAATAGCCACTAGACACATCCAGTAAGTCGATCTGGTGCAGCATGGAACCTTTTGTCATGGATCATGGTAAAAATAACAAACAGAGTGGTTTACGATGCACCATTATCGAGTTACGAGCGCTCCTGCGCCTGAGTGCCTCCTAGGGTTGCCAGATTAAAAAGCCGCAAGAATAACAGTATTAAGTTATAATGAGCAGGATAATACTTCAATACTCAATTCTTTATTACACCCATAATTAGGTACAGACAGATGGTAAATTATTAAATAAAGTGATCACCTAATTGATTTACTTTGTAAGGGAAGGCGATTTTAAGATTGCATCCTAAGTACTAAAATACCATTTAAGTGCCCCCGACCCAGTGCACGACAGAAGCATACGTATCATATACCTCTTTGTCGTACTAATTACGCTAAAAATAGTTTTACTGTGAGAACAACCAGTGCATATAATAAGAGTTTCATTCACATAGACATATTCCACGAGAAGCTGGCGAAGTACCGCCGTCTTCTTAGATCAATGCACGAGTAATGTAGGCTTTACCATGGTGTTTCAAAATTTTTAAGTATATACCTACCCAGTATTATATTGTTTTATCTTTAGTTTTACCGAATTAGGTGTCTGTCTTACCAAAATAGTATTGTGTACAACTTAACTTTGGAAACTGTGAAGGCTAATGTAATATCTATTATAACTTAGTTTAATAATGAAATATATAAAAAGATGTATGTTTCCTTAAATAAAATAAATAAATAAATAAAAATAAATAAGTTCCTTTGGGATTTTTTTTCATTTGTATGATACCCTCGAGAAGTTTCTCAGGTAATAAAATCACGGTGTACCCTGTTCCTTTCGAGCGAGTGCGAACTTCCATTTCACATTAAAACGAGATTGCAGTGACGACAACCCTACCAGCTTTAACCACGGATTGGAATAGTGCTTTTATAGTAATTACACTATTGTGATTGAGATGCAATTTCGACGTCAATCGGGCAGGTCAGTGTAGGCAGGTGTGTAGGGTCGGGACGTCGAGGGGTTATTAAAAGATGCCTTTCAAAATATTGAGTGGTTTTGACGTTAACTGCTCAGATTTGAAGAAGATAATTTAGTAAGATTTTTTTTCGTAATCTATCCTCTTGCGCATATACATTGGGGTTGCAGTACCAAGCCAAGTTCGACATTAGATTTTGCATTTATGAGGGTTCTCTATATTATCAAGTGTTTTTGCATCTTTCAAGAAGCAATAACTTATTGTGCCTCAGAAGGACTTAAGTCCTGACCAATGTTGATGGGACTTTGAATTTTGAATCAAACACTTTGATTAGTCCTAAAGTACCAATTGTAACATTTCAAAGAAGAAAAAAAATATAGCTTTTACTTTCAATTCCTTGCTTAAAAAACCAAACAGTAAATTCAACTGCAATGCAGTCAATTGATAGAAAGTACAAACTACGTAGCTACACGTTTTACTCATTTCACTTTTATGGTGACATCCTCGTAAAAAGTTAAGTGGTGTGGGATACAAAGGACATCTGTTCGTTCTTACCCCTTTACTCTAGCTAGGGCAACACCTGTTCATCGTAACGAAGTTGTACATACACTTGGTATAATTTATCGAATTATTGTAATTATTGTGACTTGGCTTTTGCACTTCTTTTAGTGTTTTTATTACCACCCTAATACTAAATAAGGGAAGCACGTCTTCGTGGAAGGCGCGACTGGATTGGAGTGGATTGGAGTAGATAATGTACTCTCGCCCAAGAGTCTGAGCTATGACAGATATTGGGGAGAACAGTTCGTCGATTTGCCATTATCCTGACTGCCTGACTAGATAGCCAGGAGAGCTGACATAGCGCGGACGTAAGTGAGACCTATTTTTGATTTATTCGTATGACTAAGCATCGTGACGAGCGCACGATTTCTACTGATTTTCCTTCGGCATTCGAAATTCCGCATTTTTGTCATCATTCGCCTGAAACGGGTGACCCCACCCACTTGTTAGTCAAGTGACAAAAAGAGAAAACGGTAGAAGCGACGTCAAAATAATTGTCAATAGCAACAAATATAAACAAAATATTTTAAATTTCAAAACTTTGATTCGACTGATTTTGACAGTTGACAAAATGTGACATTCATAGTTTTTAACCTCACACAAACGACTTCGTTTGCGTGAGGTTAAGTTGTTTAACGCACCGTTTAAGCAAACTTTAGTTTCTGTTAACTAGAACACCTGTGTCGGCTCTATGTCCTACTCGCTATCTTTACACTGCATGTTTTAGTATCACAAAGTCTCACAACTCACGCTAACTTTGAGAAGTGAGAATTAGTACATTACGTATTGCTGCGAAAAGTCACAAGCTATATTCTATCTATGCTATATTCAGCCGAATTAGAAAAGATATGTAACCAAGGTGTACCTATAATTGATTTCAATAGAAAATAAAGTATAGATACATTTTATGAGACAGTCTGAAATTTTGAAAACATGGATAAGCAAGGTATACCTACAGTGGATTTCAATAGGCCATTTCAGGAAGATAACTTAAATTTTATGTGACAGTCTACAATCTCCACGAACGAAGTGATCGAAAGCTAAATTTATTATATGTAATGTTCTTCTCTATGACCCATGCTTCGACTTTAGGAACTTTCATTTCGTCAATAGGATCATACGCAAGGCTATCCATCAGAAAGTCATATATTCTTACATGATTGGTATGGCTATTGAAACTGTTAAAAAAAAGTTTTAGATAAAATTAGCCATATTCATAATTGGTATTTCTTGTATGAAACTAATTTAACGGGTAAAAAACTGTGGTGTTTTTTTCTTTCTTCCTTTTTCATTAGATGTCGCCAGAGCGGTCGGCGCCACGTTAAGGCGTCTTTGTTGGTGTTAGAGGCGAACACAGCTTTCCTCACGATCTCTCGCCATCTGTTTACAGACTGTCTGGCACAATCTGACACGGGGTTTCCTATTGCGGATTTCACTTCCTTCCTGGATCAATATATAAACACATAGGTACATTTACTGGATTACAAAAAACCTTCGTTCTTTGCATACGACGATCTAATAGACACAAACAATTGACCATACATGCCAATATCTTTTTATGGAAATGCACTCAGTTCCGAGGCAGACTACAGATGCCAATATTCTTTCTACGGATTTAATAGGCTATCTAGATGAAACCTTCATTCCATTCCTACATACTGGAGTGTATTAAGCTTATGGTCACTTCCTAACTTGATGGCATAATTAATACGATATCGGTTTACTTCAGTATGATATGGAGACATGAATTTTAAACATGTATGCCGACGTACCAAGGAAAGCTCTTGAGATATGGTGCTACCAACGCATGCTCCGCATTAGTAGGGTACATAAAATCCGTAACGAGACTGTCCTCCAGCGCGTCAGGCAAACCCGGAAATTGATGCAGACCGTCAAATAGAGGAAGAATGAAAACCTCGACCACCAGTCTACACGTCGGCGTCCTGGACGTAGGGAAAATAAGTGCGCTGCCAACCTTTAAACCCCCCTTTCCCCCGGATCGGGCCTCCGGTACCCTCACTCACGCAGCGAAACACAGCACAGTGCTGCTTCACGCCGGCTTTTTGTGAGTCCGTGGTATCACTCCGTTCGAGCCGGCCCATTCATGCCGAAACGTGGCACTCCCAAGGTCTAAACTTAATATCCACGCCATTGACGAACGTGCCCTTTTCATATTCGGCAAAGCGGAACTTAGTGAAATTTGAGGGTCGCGGGGCAGATAGTTCCGCGAATGACGCGATAACTATATTTTCATGTATATCAAATAGGTATCAAATCATTTATTGCAAGTCACATTACATAATAAAGATTTTTAGTGTAAAGGGAGTATACATGTGACGCCCTGTAATATATTTTATTGCTATTTTTCATTTTCTATGTAATCATTATAATATTCATTTAGATTGTAATATATTTATTTTAATAACATTTCTTTTAGTCTTCAATGATCGCATAGGTTCATAAGGCATGGTCTGTCACGAAAGTCTTTTTACGACAGACACAGGTGTGGCCCAAGCATTAGTGGAAACACATTAAGGCCGGCCCTTCAAATGATATGCCTTGTGTGGATTATAAATAAACCTTGAGTAATGATGGGGCGTTAATCATTTTATTGTTCGTGGGTATTATGACCCGACCCAAACGCACCCTTTCTTGCAGGTTTCTTAATTACTATACATAGGAATTATGATGAACTTTATACGTTTACTATTTTCAACTGGCCCGATAGCGAATTTGGTGATCCTATCTCATATGCCAAAGGTCGTGTGTTCGGTTGTGGTTTCGGTTCACACTCCGGAGAAACATTCGTTTGACGAACACTTTTGTTTGTCCAGTGTCTGGATGCACTATTTGTAAGGAATCAGGACAACGTATGAGATGTACCTACCCATTTCTTAAAATGAAAACCTCCTGTGTCTAGGTATTATAAAAAAACAAACACACAACAGAAAACTCAAGCCATAATAATTTTAAGAGACTAGTTACAGGTAAGCTAGATTTTGGATTTAACCAATCAACATAATAATAAATTTCATTGTAGATGACTTATTGAATGTGACAATTAGCTTAAGTAAGTAATTAAATATGCAGCGTCATCTCTACCTTAAATGTATCTTTTGCAGTGCCTTACACGGCCCACAATCTAGATCTTACAACACAAAACCTGTACCTATTTAACATTGTGGAGCAAATAAAGTATTGAGTTTTGAGTAACATTTGTGTTAAAAATCAAAGTAAACATATTAACTTGACAAAATTAATGAATGTCAATACCATTAAGGTGACGGGTAGGGCACACTAGCGAAGCCAATCGATTTTAATTTTTAGCTACTAAACCGGATCTATTTTAAACCACATCGGGATTACAATCTCTCGGCAAACACTTTATGCTATTTATTAAATAACCATGCACAAATGTTGGGTCCAACGCGTACGCGAAAAATTGATTCACGCTGAAAGAGCCCACTTTTGCCGTGAATCAAATTTTCGCGTACAAAAACGAACCCATGATTTGTGCATGGTTATTTAATAAAAAGTATAAGTGTTTGCCGAGTGGTTGTAACCCCGAATTTTTTAAAATAGATCCGATTTCGTTGCTAAAAATTATAATCGATTGGCGTCGCTAGTGTGCCCTACGCGTCACCTTAAGTCATAGCACTAAACAAACAATCTAACTTATTGACTTTTCAAATGAGAGCAAGTGGACAGGTTTCCTTCGGTCTATGAACTTTGCACAGATCAGCATCTTAAAAATTCTGTTGATAAATCAATTTATTATAATGTGGATAAGTAGGTACCTAACTGTGTTCGTTTTCGTTCTACGTTAGACGTGTGTAACTCTTTACTGAAACGACTCAATGATCCGACTCAGCCAAATGATACACTGTTCCGAATCTCTAATGTCCGCTCCGAATACATCATTCGACTCAAATGGATCTCGTGGTCAATCGGTACTCGGTAGTAATACGAATATGAATGATACAAATCACTGATACGAATGATCCGAGTGAACCGAATGAGCTGAATGATCCGAATGAGCTGAATGATCCGAGTGAGCCGAAGGATCCGAATGAGCGGAATGATCCCAGTGAGCGGAATGATCTGAGTGAGCCGAATGATCCGAATGAGCGGAAGTTCCAAATGATTTAAATGAAGCGTTTCACTGTACCGCATCTTTGCACCGATCCAGATGCAAATGTTCCAATCTCTTGAAAGATACGTTTTAGCCAGGTCTGTTCTACGTTCTTCCGCAAATTGGTTTTTTAAAAACAAGGAAACTTTTGACTTTTATTTAGCTTGATGATGAAATGCTCTTCACCCGGATTAATCAACTTGAGTTGTAAATCTAAATCCTCATCTATCCTTATCTTAGCGATGGCGATCCGATACCTACTGTGCGTTTTTCAGATAACTTCCTACCACGCACGTATAACGGTTTGACTGCACGTATTCGCTGACGGTAAGACTTAGAGACCTTCAAGATAAGTCGAGCTTAATTACTCTTTTCTGAGAGGCTGGCAACGCATCAGCGAATATTTTGACCTCAAAAATGTTAATGGGCGGCGGTGATCACTCTCTATCAGGTGACTACGTTTGACATCACTAGACTTGTATTTATAATATCTGTGCATTTATTATTAAAAACGATAACATTTAACAAATTATAAATTACTGTAATATGGCGCTAGCAGTTCAGGCTGGCTCAAAGGTATCTACAGTTACTCTGTTTAATCAATAATGCTTTTACTCTTTTATCGGCTAATGATTATTTTACAGCCAACAACATCAAGCTATCACCCAAAACGGTATCCACTACCGTATCTATTTACACTACTTATCAATACTAACCAAAGAACTCCACTCCACATGGTGATCCATGGCTATTAACAAAGTATAAAGGTAAATAAATGGTTATATCGTGAACATTCAGCGTTTTATAGTAGTTTATGTTACCGTCACATAGGTAATGATGGTTATTAAAAACCTAGTTATGTGCAGTCTCGTAAACTATTTTATATACACTCATAAATGTTAGTAATCTTTAAAGTAATAAATCATAGGGAATATTTTTAACAATAAGCGAAAGCTGACTGAGTGACTGATCTATGAACGCAGGATAGGTCCCGCGTATAGTTTTTTTTTTTAGATTCATACTCTTTACTGCACAACATACAAAACTTAAAAGCTAGGTATACAGAGATACATTGTACAATTTAGGCGGTCTTATCGCTGGGAGCGATCTCTACCAGACAGCCTTCAGTCAAAGGACATTAGATAGAAGAGGGGAGGGTGGTTCAATCCTTTTGATATTCAACAACCTTATAGTGTAGACACTATAAGGGTTAGAAACTTGAAATTTTGAACATGGGTTATTTTTACAGCGTAGGGGAGCATTAAGAAAAGATTTTTGTAAATTCACCCCCTAAGGGGGTAAAATAGGAGTTCAAAAATAGTCTACGTTCCTCGACGAATTATTTCAAAAGCCAAAGAAAAAAATCGTTTTGACACTTCATGTCACTGTGCAAGATGAAGTCCCGAAAAGTAATGAGGGCGAGCCACTAGTATTTAATAATTTACCTAAATAAAGTTACACAGCACATCATCATCAGCTTATTATTTCCGGTTGGAATCAAAGGCGACTTCTTTGAGATTGAGTTTGCTAATCACAAAGAAGCGACTGCCGTCTGACCTTCGCAACCCTTCGACGGGGAAATCAGACCAACTGAATAATGAAATAATAACAATTAATCAAAAGATCACGGTTACACATAAGTATGTATTTACAAAAGGAAAGTATTAGCTATATATGTTTGTAATCTCACTGTTGATTCTGATATCCGTAACACAGGTGCTTGAGCTACCAATCTCGCAGTCAGATCAATGTATGTGATGTGAAATATTTAAATATTTATTTAAAAAGAAAATCATTTTCTCAAATAAGTAATTGTATGTATCTGCAATTTTGGGAAACTATCCGAAAGATGCAGGTTTCCTCACAATGTTAAAATTGGTAGAAATTAGGCATTGTCTTCATAGACCGAATATAATATTACGACTTGTGGTAAAATGGTAACAATAAATGTCTGACGTCGTAAATAACAATCAGCATAATACACTACTACTAATTTAGCTTTGACTGAGACATCCCCGTTCTGTGAGAAATGAGCTTTCCTCTTGCAGAATTAACATTCTATTTTCACGTAACATTTATGAGCACTAAATAACAACGGTATTTTAATTTAGAAATAATTATGAACTATAAGTTACCCAATAGCGAAAGATGGTAACTTAAGACATCATAACACATTTCATACGGACGCGCGCACGCGCGCGCAGGTATAGCCGACAAATTTTCTGGTTAGGCGATAATCGCTTGCACGCGCAGTGCGGGGACCGAAGCGAATGTTAGCGCCCACGCTTAGCGCAGTGCAAGCGATTTTGCCGGCTAACTGGGACACCCGAAACGTTCGCTGACCGTACGGTGGACACGAGCGTCCTACACTACGACATCAGCCTAGAACACGATGTCTGTCTCGACACGACATCAGGAGTCATTAGACTAGAGAGAGAGAGAGAGAGAGAGAGTGCTATAACAAAAAAAAACAATATCCCGCTGTGGATTCAAACAAGTATCACTGTGGTGGTATACCAGTCATAAATAGTCCATAGATATGGCGTGACTATGATTCACTCACCACACGCGGTCGCTAAGTGGGTCACCAACCTCAGTTGCATAATCAAAGATATCAGATAACATGAGGTGTGGCTAGTTAAGAGTCAGTTCACACTGTGAATCTAAAAGTTGGCAAAAGATGCGACAGACTGGTCAGTACTTCCACAGTTCAGACATAGCGTGTCTATGATTCACCACACGGATTCACACGCGGTCGCCTCTAAGTGGGTTAATGACCTCAGTTGCATAATCAAAGATAACAGATAAAGCGAGGTGTAGTTAAGAGCCGGTGCACACTGCGCGAGTATTTATCATTTCAGCCGATAGATGCTCACTACTCCCCTAATGCTGTGCCGCCCACATCCAGGGAATTCCCGCGACCTTAACAAGATAGTCGGCTTACTTTGTGTGGGGACGAAATCGTCTCATAACCAAAGAGAATATACCTGTTGTATTTTTGGCGACGGCTACAATCATCCTTTTTTATATTATCTATGTCTTTTATATTTCCTTTACTTTAGATACTTTTATATTGTCTATTATTATAAACAGTTGCCTATGGTTGGTATCCCAACTAGCAAAACGTTCTTATAAAATTATGTTTTTAAGTTCTAAACCCTTATTCTTGTTGTAAAAGAGCATTAATTATGCTAATGTTTCTTATAATGACACATTATTAGAAGATTAAGCTAATATTACCTATATTATTTTTATTTGGTTGGGTAAAGGTTAATAAGTTCAATTAATACGGCTGCAATAATAATTCAAAACGCATTCACCTTATAGAGGCTGGTTACATTGCTTTTTAGCCTAACATATTTAAAGTCACATAAAGGTATTTAATAAGGTCAATTATTCTTATTAAAGTAATGCACAAGGTAACTTTGATGCTTTTTGACTTAAAAGAGGATTTGACAAGACCTCTTTACAACAAACGAATTATTTCATTTATATGACCTGAATAAGGCTTAAAGCAATCCATATTCCACAAACATTAATTATAAGGGTAATTTTCTCCATGTGGTTATATTAAAAGGCTTAACATAACCAACGATAAACCTCGGTTTGTAATAATTTTTATTCTAGTCTTCTGTTATCCCTACTGTTAAACCTAGGTTTTTATTTTAAATCATGTTTTGTAATAAGAGAGTACGGGGACAAGATTTTGCTAGATACGTTTTTACTCGTGTAAAAGGAACTACTACATTCTTATTGACTCCTTATTGACGATGTGGGAATCGTATTGTCCTTATAATTGCTCTATTGGTAAAAAGACTGAAAAATTAAATATAATAACGGCATAAATTCAATGGCGCGTTGTTGCTAAAACACACAGCGTGCAATATTTTAACATGGATTTTAATTCCCATGCTTATTACGCTCATAAATCAGGTAAAACTATGTTACATAAAACAATAACATAATTATCGTTCACTTTTCAATATGGTTTTTGATTTCCTTTCTTCGCGAAGACACAATTCCAATAAAAAAAAACTTATTGTTGAATAATTTCAGATGGGACACTGCTTACGGATTTTTTAAAGGTTTTTATTTGCCACAATTAGTTTCACTCTTTTGTATCGGATCTTAATAAAACACGTGTAAGGGCCATCGCTCTTATTATAGCTTTCCATAAGTTTCGTGTAAGTTGAATGGCTTCTTAAGAGGGCTTTTTTGCCATTACATGTTTATTTGCCTTGTGGTTTGTCATAATATAACACGTATAAGGAATAAAAGCGGACAACAAAGCCACTACAAGGGGAGTTTAATGTTATTGATCTTATAAATTGTGCCCAAATCCACTCTTATTAGTGATAATGCGGCTTTTATAAGAATATTATTTTTTGGTCATATAGACCACTACAAGATCAATTTTTGTTAGTTGGGATATATGTGTGAGAAAAATAAGTGTAAAAAGTGGTTTTATTTAATTGGCGTTCTTTAGGGACCTTAAGATAGGGACACAAGGCGTGAACAATTACATAAAATAGTGCGCACAAATAGGACGGGTATAAAGTTTCGTTCGTGAATTCCGTTTCGGACCATTTGTTTTTCAATAAATTGAGACATCATCACAAACTAAGATTTTTCCCTTATACTATATAAACCAGAGACAACGAAGGTCCCACAAACAACCGGACCCACCTCAAATATCTGTTTCATTATCAAATATTTGTGCTGGTGCGGGAATCGAACCCGCGACCCTTGCGTCTCAACCGGCGCTCTTAATCACTGCGCTAATCGGGTCGTAAAAGCGTAATGAAGCGACTACCGTCTGACTTTAGCCACCCTTTCACATGGAAACTAGACCAACTGAATCATGGTTACACGTTTCAGAAATGTGAAGGTTTCTTCGCGATGTTTTCCTTCACCGAAGGTAGAAATTCGCAAATGGATTTGAAAAATCCAAAAGTGCATGCTCGGTTTCTAACCACGACCCCTCGGAAGGAAGGCGCGTTCTTATCCACCAATCCACATGTACAAAAGTATGTATTTACAAAAGAAAAGTATTATATGTATATATTTGTAATCCCACTGTTGATTCTGATATCCGTAACACAGCTGCTTGAGCTGCCAATCTCGGAGTCAGATCAATGTATGTGATGTTGTGAAATATTTATTATATTTATAAAAAAAAAACGCTCACCAGTGTGCACCTGTACTAACAGTCGCGTAATGTACACTTACATGGCGCTTAGTGCAGTGGGTGCTGTCAAATTACATCGCAACCTCAGTATTTGTCATTCAGTTAAGTGTTGCGGAACTATCGATAGTTTCCATATAGTACTAGCTGACCCGGCAAACGTTGTTTTGCCATATAAATAAAAGGGTTGATCGTAGAAGGGTGAAAATTGAGGATTGTATGTATTTTTGTATGTTGTATCATAAAAAAAGAGAAATTAAAAATTTTGTCTAAAAAATAAAAATAAAAATTTAGGGGTGGACTACCCCTAACATTTAGGGGGATGAAAAATAGATGTTGGCCGATTCTCATAGATACCGGATAAGCACAAAAAATTTCATCAAAATCGGTCAAGCCGTTTCGGAGGAGTATGGCAACGAAAACTGTGACACGAGAATTTTATATATTAGAAAAACCTTGAAAATCATTCAAACTATCGAAAGTATTGCTATTGGTCCAAACTATCAATACTATCGATAGTAAAATTTGACCAATTGATAACGCCAATACTATCGACGCTACTGTCGACTGCCAAAAAAATAAGACACTAAAAAGTGTGAAATAATATTTTTATCACTTTATACTTTTCAAACCAACATCCAGAAAGAGGTCGATCGAAGAATCCAACTCGGCTGATCAGCGTTCGGGACGCTACGCAGCATATTTTCGGCCCATCTACCGCAGTGTCTCAAGACGAAAGTCTTCAATGCGTGTGTGTTGCCAGTGATGACATACGGAACCGAAACGTGGCCGCTTACAACGTGCCGATTTAGGAGGCTCAAAGTCACCCAGAGAGAAATGGAGAGGGCTATGCTAGGAGTCTCCGTGCGTGATCGTATCAGAAATGATGAGATACGCAGGAGAACTAGGGTCACAGACATAGCCCAAAGGATTGCATGCCTCATGTGGCAATGGGCAGGGCACATAGTGAGTAGAACAGACGGCCGTTGGGGCACTCGAGTGGAGGCCACGTACAGGAAGTCGCAGCCGTGGCAGGCCCCTCGCAAGGTGGGCCGACGATCTGGTGAAGATCGCGGGAATCCATTGGATGCGGTCGGCACAGGACCGATCTGTGTGGACAACATTAGGGGAGGTCTATGTCCAGCAGTGGACGTCTATCGGCTGAAATGATGATGATACAATTCAAATAATAAGCCAACGACGAAAGACATTATATCGCACAAGTGTGCGCGCAGACACAAGTACACTCTATTTACTCCTATTGCATAATGAACGTAATATTTTATACTGTGTGTCGTTAACACACAAACTAATGTTATCGCATCGTAGCGTACTGCGTGTGCGTATGGCGCATGTGACGTGTCGTAGACCGATTGCTCTATTAATGTCATTGAGAGACTTTGCGAGCGACGCGTGCGCAAGCTCAACTGTAACTGAATTGAAGATTGATACGATTTTAATTGCTGAAGTGGTTTGAAGTAAGTATGTAGTTCATTTTAAATTGATAAAGTGTGGAAGTTTGGCTGCAGTGGTACCTACCAATGATCATTTTATGTGGTATGTGGCAGTCGATTAAATGAATCATCTGATGGTAAGCGATTCCCGTCGCCCATGGACACCCGTACCACTAGTGGAGTCAGAAGTGCGCTGCCAACCTTTAGACCCCCCTTTCTGCGGATTGGGCCTCCGGTACCCTCATTCACAAAGCGAAACACAGCAGAGACGATGTTTCACGCCGGTATTCTGTGAAGCCGTGGTATCACTCCGGTCGAGCCGGCAAATTCATACCGAAGCGTGACTCTCCCACGGTTTATTCTACCTATTTTTGATGGTTACGACTTACGGACCTTCTAGAGATAAGCGTACTACGCTTTCACTCTTCTCTAAATAGGTCGGCACTACATCAGACTTCGATCTCCGGCAGAAAGGTGATCACTTAACATAAGGTTTCTTTTCTTATACTACGTCGGTGGTAAACAAGCATGCGGCTCGCCTGATGGTAAGCGATTACCGCAGCCTATGGACGTCTGCAACTCCAGAGGGTCTTTATATGTACCGGCCGACCCCTTAAAAACCTTAACGCTCCTTTTTTGAAGAACTACTATTTGACGACTTCAGCATAATAAATTACCTGATATAAAAATACCAGGTTTTCAAATTGTAAAACTCCATATTACAGTCGAACCAATACAAAAGCGTATACAGTGATACAAAGTTCGTTTGAGATTGCCAATTTGTAAAAAGCATATTTCCAGGTCGCGGGAATCCATTGGATGCAGGCGGCGCGGCGCAGGGCCGATCTATGTGGAGAACATTGGGGGAGGCCTATGTCCAGCAGTGAGCGTCTATTGGCTCAAATGATGATGATATTTCCAGGTACACAGTATATATTTTCAAGATCACAAATATACTTGAGATTCGACTTAATTGCACATAATATAAGCAGGGTTATACGATGGTAGCTCAATGGATACGAACGCGCCTTCCACGCAGGTGACCGAGTATGTTTTTTTCAAATCTATGTGCGTATTTCTACCATTACCATCTGCTCGGCGATGAGGGAAAATATCATGAGGAAACCTGCACGTTTCGGAAAAAGTTTCTGAAACGTGTAACCATAATTCAGTTGGTCTGGTTCCCCTGTTAAAGGGTTGCCAAGGTCAGACGGCAGTCGCTTCATTGTAATTACCAGACCACACCAGTCCTGAATCATGGTCTAAGAGTACCCTGGGCTCCAAAGCGACAACTTTGGACACAACCGGGAATTACACGCTAAGATGAAGAAGAAGAGATAAGCAGGGTTATAACTATAGCTGAAGGTAATAAGTCTAAGATATGTCCGGCTTCTACATTAGCACAGCAGTATTCATTAATTAAGTACTATTTCATAATTTGTAACACTAGCATTAGCATCATTAGCTTAGACAATATTAGTAGGTATCAACACAAACGTTAAAGTATCTAAATTTATCGATGATACTCGTAGAGTTTTCAATAATGGGAATTGACATATTCATGTGCACTTGTATATCTTCTTATCTTATCTGTTAGGGGTCATTTTCATGGGGCACGTCGACCCTAAGGGATCTTTTGTACCTCCCCTATCTTTTGCGCTCCTACTCACGAAAGATTCGTTTCATCAGCGTCACGATGTCTTTCGGATTGAAGTGCCTGTAGTCTCCTGGTTTAGGATGTATATACATTAAAGCTTATTTATTAAAATTCGTTTGTTTTTCTACCCCATTACATACATTATTTTATCATCCAAGATCCTATTTGTTACGAGAAAACCTAATTAACATCCACTAATAGCAAGATATATATCTTTAATCACAACAAGACATAGAATAGCATTAAGACTGTCTTAGAAATTTAAGGAACTTTTAGACACAAAATCCAAATTTTGTTACGCGGAGCACTGTAACTATTTAACACGATAAAAAACTAACACAAAAAAGGCGCAGACCAAGAGTCAGCGGAAAAATTGTTTTCATTAAAAAAAAATCACAACAAGATGTCCGATCACAGTTACAACTTATATTGGGCTCGTTATAAAAACGGCTATTTTCGGCCAAGAAAAATAAAGTGATGTTAATAGCTCGGGACGGTAGCGTTTAAAAATAAAGTAGACATGTGTTTCAATTGATATTAGATCCAGTCCGTACAAAAATAAACACTAGAACTTAGATGAATTGTAAACTTTACAACGTACGAGTTTAGATGTTACTAATAAAACTGTATAAGAACTGTCTGGACATAAATCTTTTAACATTACACTTGAGTTCGGTTACCAGGGATGCCTCTTCTTATATAGTTTTTTTAAATTTTCGCGTTGCATTATAACTATAATTAATCAAGACGGGAATTAACACGATATTTATTATGTGATACAACATTGTGTACTCACTTATTTTACTCGACGTTTCGGCTACGTTACAGCAGCCGTGGTCACGAGCGGACTCTGAGCGTGTCTGAGTGGTGAGTACACAATGTTGTATCACATAATAAATATCGTGTTAATTCCCGTCTTAATAAATTATATCCCTCTTCTTAATTTCAAAAATAGCTAATTGTAAAAAGTATCTTTCATAAAGTTAACTAGGAAATGCATGACAAAACGTTGATACTTTGTCATACAAAAGTCAAGTCATAAGTACATTCAACTGACAAAAAGGCATATAAGAGCATAAGAAGTGAGATATAAATGTCTGAATTTCTTTATATCAAGAGCCCAATTCTCGTGCTCGTGATATTCATTTTCATACGACATATATCACTAAAACATAGTTTTTTTGTATGGTTTTCTTGCGATATCCGCCATGTTTTTTCATATCGACAATCCCGAGAATTGGGCTCCATAAGATGAATTGAGGAATGATATAATGCTACCCCCACATTATGTGCCTACACTATACATCACAGTTGACAGGTTCAAAGTGTTTCTTAAAAATCTCAATGACGGATTCATAAAATGAAGAACAAAAGCTAAATGCATTTTTATTGTTCCTCGAAACAAAAATCATACGCGTAAGAAAATAAATAAGTACCGATAAACTCAATTTCAACAAGCACAATTAAACAGGAAGTCACAAAACTTCTTCAAAGAAAGTTTAAAAAGAGAACAGCAAATAAACAAATATAAATTAACTCCTTGTAATTTATGGTCGCATTCGCTGTACAAACAATTTTATGCGTTTGCGATTGATTTCTTTGCGGCGGTCCTTTTGAACCGGATGAATAAATATATATCAGACTGCATCAAGTGTATAATGACACGATCCTAATGCAAGTTGCTTAAGCATTAGTGTTATGAATAAGGGAATCATCAAACGTACCAAAAATGGTATACTTAAATAGATGTGATAGCTCCAAGGCACTATTACAGGGTAATACCGTGAAAAGAATCGGTGGAATGGTAATGAATGATCGAACAGTAACAAAGGTAGATTCGATAATCATTTTAGCAATCTTAACTCAACTCAATGCAACATCCAGTTTTGGTCAATTGCTAATGATGATAAAAATAAAAAATAACATGGAACCCAAATACGTATTTGATTTAAACGATACGTAAAAAGCTGTTTAGAAGCATATCAATTTGAAATAAGAGAACCATCGATGGGACGTCATAAAATGTAGTATATAGCATAGTATAGAAATAATGTATGTAGTTTAAACAGTCATGATAACAATTTTTATTTAGATGCACAGAGATCTTCGAAATTTGAACCGAAAGAATGACATTATACCGATCAAATTACTTCTAAAATCACGTTCATTCACCGCATAAAATACTTTATAACAAACGCTTAAGATCGTAAATAGAATAATGTAGAACAATGTGATGTTATTTTAAGGATTGATGATGATATTATGTTAATATTTCACTCGTAGGTTTTGCCAAACGTAGGTCAACAAACTCTGAATGGTTGGACGAAAAAGAACGGCCTATTCAGTGGATCAACCGGTTCGAAGGATGTCTCTGGACCGTAACGTGCATTTACTAAGAGTTATTTGTGCTCGGACATTTCTTGCAAATCTTGTTTTTGCTCCACTGATAGTGAAAGAAGGAAAACTGGAAGTTGTCGGGAACTATGTTAGATTCTTTACCATAATTTACATGGTGACTCAGAGAGATTGTTAAACTGGATTTACTTGTTATAAGTGTTGTTTGTTTTCTATTTACTTTTCTATTCTTTTAAGGTATTATGAAAGTGTTAAACACGTCTCGTACTTAGTTACGGAGACTCAATATGGAGAATAACGTTGCCTATAATGTAGTAAAAGTCGTTAGAAATTTAGATTAGTAAGTGAAAATCTAAGGAACCAAGCAGTCATAAATAACAACGACACATTTGCATAATAAGAGAACGACTTTTCTAGACTTCTTTTAAAGAGAGATTTGCTTAATAAAGAGAGACATAATAAGGATAAAAAACTACAAAATTTAATCTGCAACAGTCAGTAATTTACACGGACCAAAGGATAACTTTTATTGTATCAATAAGATTGATTAGGCAACCCGATTTCAATGTAATTCGGCCATTATTTGTTTGGATTTATCTATTGAAACTGACTACCACTCCGCCGCACTAGTACTGAGGTATCTCCAGTTAGTACTATACAACAAACATAACCTACTTTAACTCTACAGCTCTTCAAATAAAGGGCATTGAAAAAACATTTGATGACAAAAATTATGCGCGCGCATGCATATGAGGAACGAACTATTTGACTATTTACAAACTACTGTCGTGAAGTCGTTCACTTGAGAACACAAAGTCACTTGAACAAATAGTCACATATCAAATACAGGTGGTGTCGCACTGGGAGACCATGGCAGGACAGTCAAGGGTATATTTTATCAAGCATTCTACAACAAACAAATACTTGGCCCTTGACCTCTTGTGTGCGCGTGCACGTCGATCATAGTCGACCGGGGTTGATCGGACAAGTGACTAGCGCACTGCAGCGCACTTAGTTTCATCTTTTTTTTCATTTGGACAACAGTGCTTATCCTGTTAAATGACAGAAGGGGTATTGTCCTTCCAATAGAGAAATGGCAAATAGACGTGTGTGACTCTTTACTGAAACTACTCAGTGATCCGACTCCGCCTAATAATACACTGTTTCGAATCTCTAATGTTCTCTCCAAATGTATCATTCAACTTAAATGGATATCGAGTCCGAGTGAACCGAATGAACTGAATGAATCACGGATCTATCTGTTCGCATTCGTTGTCGATGTTCCAAATTAAGCGTTTCACTGTTCCGCATCTCTGCACTGATCTTCAGATGCAAATGTTCCAATCTTTTGAAAGATACGTATTTGCCAGGCTTAATGGACGTGTCTCTATGTGATGCTACCTAAGAATATTTTAATTTTTATAGTACCTACGGAACAAGCTTTGCCTTAAATTTAAGACATTAGTTATAATTTACAAGTTTACAAGGATATCTTAGTTCAGGCAAACTAACATATTTTGTACTCAGGTATTATATTTGTTTCGTACGTATGTTTTGTTTCATTTAAAATAAGTTAATGTAATAAACATTTTATTTACATTTTTTTAAATCCCTTGAAAAAAAGACCTCAAAATGACCACTTCTGAAGTCCCTTCCATTACTTAAAACAAACCTCAAATTCCAAATAGAAAGTAGTCCCTTTGCGTGTCCCAGCGGAATAAACTCCTCAGTCAGATACGCCACACGATCAACTAAGTAACTAATGGACCGACCAGTCATTCTAATCTCTTGACAAAAGTATTCCTAATGCGTATCAGCTGATTTCATTACGGCGGCTGTAGGACCACGGATTTTAATTTTAATCTTAATTAGGATTCCGGCTAGTTCAACGACTTTTTGTTGAGGCAATGCCTTTTACTTTGTTGACATTTCGATTAAAATACGATTGTGAATGTAATATTGTCTTTCATCGATGTTGTGATATGGTCTGGTGGGTAGACTCGGCCTGAGCGCAACGTGTTGGCTAATGCAATTGAAAGGTGTCAAATTAATAAATACATTGTAGTTTTTAGCGCTGTATTATGTAGAAGTGTATTAACATATTAAGACGAAATAATACCAGCCGCTCTTCCATACAAACGATTCCCCGTGGATAATACTTAACGATTAAACAATTGTATTTTAGACGCCTGCATAGTGTCAAATATTTTAAATTCTACTTACTTACTTCGCTGGCTTAGCGACCCGAAGAGGATCATGGCCTCCGACACGACAATTCGCCATTATGTTTTGTTCTTAGCCACCTGTCGCTAATCCTGCCTTTGCAGGTGACCGAGATCTTTTTCGACTTGGTCTATTCAATTTTAAATTTTTACTTATTGCTGTTTTATGAACAATAATTTAACTGAATAAAATTTAAAATATTTCGGTCACATTTCAAAACTGAATACACCACATCTGCCATACAGAAACAATTTACGAGGACTTTGACCCTCAATTTGCAAGTGCTCTGTGACCAGGCATGTTACCGAAAATCGGCTTTATTACCACCAGTTAGACACAACACCTCACAATTGCTGCCTCCGGTTACACGAATGAATGTGCATTAAGGCATGACCATACTCATTCACACGGTAATACGGTATCGGCAGATATCAAACATTAATAAGAAAACGCATAATATATCACCTGTAAATTAACCTACATCACGTTAAATCGTAAGGGCATAGAGCGAATTCATACAAACCAACAGAAAGTGGGCCTGTTCACATGACAATACGTTTGACATTTTTAAAACTACTGAATAGCAAGTTTATATCTACTTATCGTGACATGCATGTATGCATTGCAAGATTCCACTCAATTTTGTTAATAGAATGCGATGTAGTGCGATAGAAAAATAAGCTGAAGACGGATCAAAGTTCCCCGAAAGATGACCCAAAGCGACGGCTTCGGACGCAACTCTAAATTGATGACGGAATAACGTTAAGTGGCTTTGGGTGTAGGTTAGGTTAGTAGTTCTGTCACAAATGTAGTCTACAAAAATATTTAAAATCTGGTCAAAACATAAATCCTTCATTTTCATACATGTATATAATTATTCGAAATTGAATAATTATCGAAGAATCGCAGGCGTATAAGTGCAGAGCTGGCCTAATTCGTATTCCATAATACATGTTGTGCGCACGCGCACAAATAAAAACAACCGTCGCTGCATGAATGGACGCGCTGTTTCCAACTTGGTTATTATTAGCTATCGGTATAGCAATAGGAATAAGAATAAATCCGACTGAAGAAAAAAAAGTAAACATCTAAGGAGAAATAAAAGAATCACCTCCGAAAATAAAACTGTCATTATGGAATACCTTTAACAAGAATCACATTATAGTTTTATGTCTCTAAAATCTATATTTTTATTATTAAATGTCACATTTTTCATTCGATTTTATTATCAAATGAAAATAAAAAGCTTATCGAGAAACTAAAAACTAATACTAATGTGACACTGAGAACTACCAGGACAACATGATGATATAATAATTAAATCTAAAATACTCATTTGCATAAAAATGAAAATAAAAAAAAACTGCAATGTCACAAAGACAAGATTATTTGAATATAAATTGTTAAACATTATTCTAATATGCCACGAGAATATTCTCAAATTGCTTATTTATGTTATAAACATTGGAGAACTCAACTTCTTAAAATAGCTACACTTGACTCAGTACTGAAACCAACCCAAAAGGATTAAATACGAATAATTCAACGTTTAATACTGTTTTTAAATAAATAAGACGTCTTTAAAATCCACAGTTTCAACATAACCAGTGCTTCAATATGTATTTTTTTACTAATTGTGGTAATTAATATACATATTTATACAATAAAACTCTCACTCGAGTAAGCTATTTTTTATTCTTTGATAACTAAGTGAATATGAATGTATCCAGAACTGCAATCTAATTTGAGTCTTAAGTGACTTCCAGCAATATTTGTGATTGTATTTGTGAAGTACCTCTACAGAATCAGAGTGGTATGTTTAAATGACTAACATTCACCGAATTAACATTAGTGATCTTAAATCTGTAATGTGACATATGTTATAAACTTATGTTTACGAAAAAATAATTTTATTGATTGACTCTTAAGTAACAAGATCTGTAAATATTGCGCAGAACGCTTCCAGTAATGAACTACAAGTTCTGTCATGCTACTGGCTATCTTCACACTATGAAACAACTGTGTAGGAGGAGATATTTTAAGTAAAGAGTCACGTTCATAATTTTATAAACGCTCACAACGTTGTTTGGAAAATATACTTTACAAATAAAAAAATATGATCTTCTCATATCGGTTTTTTCTCTTTGTAAGAATTATAAATATAGAAAAAGTTAGCTGTGAAAACTCACAGCTAACTTTTTCTGACGTAAAATAACTCCTGAACGAAGGTGGTAAAAACCCCCAATATAGTAGTACTAGAATATACCTACATTTTAAGGGAACTTTCTAGTGTAGGTAATATGTATTCGGATACCCATAATTAGAAATAAAATATATGTACTATTTCACCAAATCGCAACGAAGTAAGCTAATCAATAAAAGGAAATTAGGAATACTTATAATAGAATTTATTTTGAATTTTTTTTTGACGGTTCGTTTGGAACTACTCACTATATCTAGTTCAACCAATTTTCGTTGTTAGTTTTCATGATTATGTACATCATATATATTTTTTAGTTTTATAATTCATTTATTATATAAGTTAGAGGGAGCGACTCTTGCACAAAGCATTGTTTAGAAAAAAGTTGTGTTAAAAACCTCAACATCATTTTTGAAGACCTATCCATAGATACCTTACACGTATAGGTTTGATAAAAAAAAATTTAGTTTCAGTTTTAAGTATGGAGACTCCCCCATTTTTTTATTATTTCCAATTTTTGTGTAAAAATCGTAATGTGGTTAACAAAATACATCTATTTACCAAGTTTCAATAGTATAGTTCTTATACTTTCGGAGAAAAGTGGCTGTGACATACGGACGGACGGACGGACGGACGGACAGACGGACAGACGGACAGACGGACAGACGGACAGACGGACAGACGGACAGACGGACAGACGGACAGACGGACAGACGGACAGACGGACAGACGGACAGACGGACAGACGGACGGACGGACGGACGGACTGACGGACGGACGGATGGACGGACGGACGGACGGACAGACGGACAGACGGACAGACGGACAGACGGACAGACGGACAGACGGACAGACGGACAGACGGACAGACGGACAGACGGACAGACGGACAGACGGACAGACGGACAGACGGACAGACGGACAGACGGACAGACGGACAGACGGACAGACGGACAGACGGACAGACGGACAGACGGACAGACGGACAGAACGGACAGACGGACAGACGGACAGACGGACAGACGGACAGACGGACAGACGGACAGACGGACAGACGGACAGACGGACAGACGGACAGACGGACAGAAGGACAGACGGACAGACGGACAGACGGACAGACGGACAGACGGACAGACGGACAGACAGACGGGCATACGGCTACGGAACCCTAAAAACGTAACAGCGTGGCGCAATACAAACGCATCAAATGCTATCATTAGTTCACCCACAACGTTCCAAGTCGAAATATATTAAATTGATAATAACGCACCATACATTACCATCGGAACACGTAATGGTGTCAACCATTGCTTATTGGTCGGTTAGACCATCGCGCAATGACCTCAGGCGGGTTAAGAAGATTATATGTGGACATAAATATATCACTTAACTTTTATTTCAAAGAATTTTCAAACCCGAAATAGGTTAAATTGATAGTAACGCACCGTGCATTACCAGCATCATCGAGTTATGCCCGTCACAGACCATGGCGCAATGACCTTGAATGGGTTAAGAAGTTCCATGTGGTCGTAAAAATATCACTCAGCTTTTCTTCCCAGTGTGTCATTTATTATATGAATAAATTACGTAGGTGGTTTCATTTCAGATATCACAAAAAAAGGAACATTTATTAAATTGTAAAAAGCTTTCCCGCCAAACATGGACGAACAAAGTGATGAGCACCCATGATTCATGATGATGGTTATTTAACAGGGGAACTTCCATCTGACGTTCGCAACCCCTTTTTGCGAATGTCAGATGGAAGTCGCTTCATTATAAGACTCCCCAAACCCTGAATTATCGTCTAAGCGTAGCTTGGTCTCTAAAGCGACAGCTTTGGACGACGCGACTGGGAATTATACGCTAAAATGAAGATGAAGACAGACGAATAAAAGTGATACTTTTTTTATTTGATAGGTTGCCAGACGAGCAGACGGATCAGCTGATAGCAAGCGATTGCCGCCGCCCATGGACACCCGCGACGCCAGTGGAGTCACAAGTCCGCTGCCAACCTTTAAACCCCCCTTTCCCCCGGATTAGGCCTCTGGTACTCTCACTTACCACCCTCACTTTTCCCGAGGTGTCGTAAAAGGCGACTAAGGTAAAGCTGCTGGCATGATCATCAGCACCCAGAGAAGGAAAACTGCATTGATATCAAAACCCTTGCCAACCCGTCTGCCAAGCGTGGTGAGTATGGCAATTACCCCTCATGTGATTGAGGGAGGCCCGCGCCCCAGCAGTGGCGACTTAAATGGGCTGACGATGACAATGATGACTCTCACTCACGCAGCAAAACACAGCACAATACTACTACGTACAGCACAGCACTATACTGTTTAAAACTACAATACTATACAATACTGCTTAAAAAATTAAAGTGTTTCATAGTGATTATAAAAATAGAAATGGTAATACATTTTTTTTTATTTAATATACGTTTATAGAGAGAAAAAAAATGTATGAGAAACCAAACTATAAATAGAGTTGTACGCATTCAAAAATTAACAATCATGCACACTCTTTATATGCAAACAAATTCACTTCGCAGCACCATATCGCCCGCAACGGCAATGTTCCACTTGACACCATGAGCGTATAGAAACAAATACATGAAAATTAAACGCCAACGCTCCGGGAGCCGGCATCGACTCGTGCGCATCATGCGAGCTCTTTAACATAAATTACAATGATAATGCACCAGCGACAACGCTTTGGATAGCTTCTATGAGCATTCGTGTTGTCTTCGAGTCTTCGTTAAGACTGATGATTAGTGTGTTCGAAATTGTGAATAATAAAAAGATAAAATAAAAACTTCTTTTTTGCTTAAAGTCAATTACTTATTGGTCCAGAGGCAATGAAAATACTTGCAGGAGTGTCAAGTAATTTAAACTTTGTTTAGAAACAGGAACTTTGTACTTGAGTAAGAAGATTTGCTAATTCCACCATTGAATGTTTTCAAGATACTGCAAGAGTAAACATTAAGAAACATCTTAAGGCGACGGGGAGACCTAACTAGCGACACCAATCGATTTAAATTGTTAACTACTAAACCGGAGCTATTTTGAACAATTTCAAAGCGGGAGTGTCTAAGCAAAATGTATAATATTTATTTAATAATAGCGCACTACTTTTTAATCTGTTTTTGCAATCTAAATTTGGATTAAGACCCAAAAGTTAAGTATAAGTATTCAATAAATAGTATAAGTGTTTTCCGAAGGGCTGCAGCTTCGAAATTGTTAAAAAGATATCCCGTTTAGTAGCTAACAATTTAAATCAATTGGCGTCGCTAGTGTGCCCTACCCGTCACCTTAAATTAATCTTTCGAAATTATGAAATTGAGTACGTATACATTATGAAAGATCGTTAAACTTTAATAACTAAAATGCTTATCATGAAATAAGACTCGCTTTAATAACATAACCACAATTTAAGACAGGATATAATTTTAAGTATAACATAAATTCTGAATGAGCGACATTTACATTTGCTAAATATATACTTTTGGATTAACAAAGATAGAAAAGGTATTATTAGCATTTAGAAAGTTTAAATTAGTAACTGAACCAACCCTGTTGGACCCATTTCAAAAGTAATTTCCTATTGGACATACATAAACCGTCCGCACTTCGTACCTAATCACCCGGTTACGATTAAGAATATAAATTTTAGATAGAAATGATAATCAGGAACTGAGAAATTAACGAAACCGTATAGTGCAGGATATACCTAATCACTATGAATTTCTCTTCACAATATTTTATTTTACAACATAATCGCTCAGAAAATAGAGATAAACGGAAGTCCATAATGAAATCACATTTGTTTCTGCTACTCTTATTGTATCTTCCTACTAGTAAAAAATCATAACGCGCTGAACTAATCACTATGTCAAATAGTGTTCCTTAAAAGTATGTTGTAAGAAATTGAAGTCATTGCGGAACGCCTCAACAAGGAAAAACGTATCAATAATTAACTGGTTAAAAATATAAAGAAAAAATAAAAGCATTTCTCAATAAAGGCAAACGCACTAAACAAGCGATTAATCAAACAGCGGGCAACAATTGAAGCTGTCGACTGATGAGATAATTACAGCAGGAACATCAATTTTCACTGCTGCACTTGTTTCAAGTGTTGATGTATATGTCTTACTAAATGCATTGTACGCTTTTTAGGAACTGATGCCAAAGGATCCTGGACTTCACCGCTCATTGATTTTAGTACTGTATAATTTTACCGCATAAAGTCTGACAACTCCCGCTAACTAACGGTGATTTGCAGAAAGCGTCATTTAAGTTAATCCTCCAATGATTCTACTGTGTGACTTTTTAATATAACAGACAAGGACAGTTCCATACTTAATGAAGGAATTACTTTAATTACGCTTTCTGCAACTCACTGTAAATGTTTAATTAAAAATTGCGATTTTAGAGAATAAACGGAGAAAATATATAGATAGATAGATACACTTTATTGCACAAAGATTACAGACCTTAGTCATAAGTTGCAAGAAAACTCATCAAGTAGTGTGAGGTCCGAGACGTGCGGGCAGGAGTACTTATAAAGGTTAAAATATAATCTTGAGTTAGTTTCTACACAATTATATATAACCTAAATAAAGCCTACTCAGCCTAAAGGGTTTTGTAGTAAGTTCCATTACCTAGACATGAGCTTGCGTTGAAAGTCATTAATCTAACTCAGAGCTGGATGCCAGCGATCTATTTATCAAAATGCATTGCAGGCTTGCTTTGCGAGTCAACTTTAATAGCTTTACTTTATGTTCCAGGAAATGAGAGGTCGAGATATGTTAAATATAATCTCACTAGAACCAGGTTATGTTCATCATAGTACTACTAAGGATAATGGTAAATCTTGAATATTACGACGATCAGGTTATGAAAAAGATGTCTCAACTAGGACCCAATCACAAGCAATATCACAAAAATAAATAGGAAAGGAATTCCTACATATATTAAATCAAGATCCAAGATCCTTTATAGAATTACAAGCTGTGGGATAACACCTTTTGCCTAATGAACCTAACATGAATGCAACGGAAACACATGTGAAAGAAGATAATACGTTAAGAACTGAAGACAACAGAAAAAATAGAACGCTCTTAAATAATAGCATTTACGCAAAGGAATCTCGAGTCGACCATAAATTCCATTGAGCATTATACAGTACATGTAATTCAACGTTTCCATTCACACCATAATAAAAACCATCGTAAATCTTCCCCTAGCTTTATACTCCGATTATGGCTAGTTGTTAAAAGACGACATTAAAGGGAGTGCAGTATCCAAATTGTATCCGGGTTGAGAGAAAGTAAGATCTTTATATGCTTATATAGGTATAATATAATATAATGTAAAATGTTATTGATGCATATCATGCATCAATAACATTTTACATTATACTTTATAAAAATAGTCGTCTCATTAAAACAATTTTAAACATTAATGCTAGTAGAACAGTTTGGATAGTAAAATAAAAATACCAGCTTTGTTTCAGCCATAAACCAGGTTTCCAACAATTTTAATGTAGTACATAAAACTACAAAAACTAACAATGATTTCAAAGGCGTTGTAAATAAGAATAGATGTTCTGCTCAGTCAGGTATGTAACGTGCAGAAATAATTAAAATAGGTCAGCAACATATTTCAGACAAAAATACTTTACAGTCAGATGAACTAAGTTCCAGTTAAATTGTTGAATTGTAATAATGTCTTCAAGGAAGTCAGTACGATATTTCTGTAAGTAGGTTTACGGCAAACACGAGAACCGTTGTAACACGATATCAAAAGTTTGAATGTAAAACTATAAGTTCCTGCATTGTGACAATAAATTATGAACTTCTCGTGATTCTTCCATAACTGTCAGAATCAGGAGAGATTCCAGACATTTATCAGTCAAGATTAAGTTTTAGGGTCTTTCATAAATGTTTGTTAAACCTTTCTTAACTAAAACGGCTATAAAGCAGCTTTCATTCTTTTATCGAAAATTTTGTATGAACATTTTTTGTTTCAAACGTCAAAATTGCTCCATATCACGTTTTCAGCTACAAAGGTTTATTTAACGTTGATGTATAAAGTCCCTAGTCTTTCTTTACAGAAAAATAGTGCTGTTATCTCTCTCTCTAATTTAAGAGCGATGGTCTTGACGGTGGAGTATGAGGAAGGGAAAGTGGAATGAAAGAGAGGAAGACCAAGAAGAAATTAAGTCTAAGGTCTAAGCAAAAAGCTTACTGAGTCAATTAAGCCGGCAGAGTCGAGAGAGGAATGGAGTGTTCCTATGAGCGTTCAACCCTAAGTTTGAGTTGATGTATTGTTTCCATGAAAGATGAATTAAACAATCAACTGGATATAACTGAGACTTACGATGAGAGATACTGTTTCCTAAGACAAATAGCGAGGTAGACGTTCCGCAACTAGTTATTAGCAGAGCGTATCAAATAGTATTTGTAAACAAACGGTTTAACGCGCAGAATAGAGCTAACTGGCGCCACTGGTGTTTATGTTTCTCTTACTTCTAATATTCTTGCTTTTAATTTGAGTTATAAGACCAAAGAAAAAAAGCTCTTCAGTGTTTAAAATCGCAATGTCAAAAAATTTCAAGCCACTTTTATAACTCTCATAAATTTGGTACTCGTGCAGGACTAAATTTACTAAATTGAGTACAATACGAAGGGATGTGTCACAATCCATAAAAATCAAAAGTGCGGCGCTAGTGAACCGCACAAGTGCTCTTAAGATGACGGGTAGGGCATACTAGCGACGCCAATCGATTTTAATATTTAGCTACTAAGCCGGATCTATTTTAAACAATTTCGGGGTTGCAACCTCCCGGCAAATACTTATACTACTTATTTATTAAATAACCATGCACAAATGTTGGGTCCGTTTTTGTACGCGAAAAATTGATTCAAGCCAAAAGTTGGACCGTTGGACCCAACATTTTTTAATATAGTATAAGTGTTTGCCGAGAGGTTGTGACCTCCCGAATTTGTTGAAAATAGATCCGGTTTAGAAGCTAAAAATTAAAATCGATTGGCGTCGCTAGTGTGCTCTACCCGTCACCTTAATGACAAACGTATGCTCGCAATGGGAATGACATTGACATTGGCCGTTCAATCAGACCGCACGTTAATGACTCATTATTATTTAACATGCGCCGGCGCCCGTCCGATAACTAGTTACAAGCATGTTACGCATTCCATATTTTCTTTTTTGGTAAAGAATTGGGTGACGTTAATAAAAATCGACAGGTCTTATTTCAATTGAAGAAACAAATGTGCCTCAACAGATATTACTGTATTTATTTCCAATAAGAGCCATTTGGGAAACGCTGCCATCTTTTAGGTGACTGAGTCTGAGACCAACTTTATCTTTACGTTTCAATATTGTAATTTTATTTCAATTCGTCGCTGTTGGTTCTTTATTAGTTTTATAACATTAATATAAAAGCTTATTTTAAATTCAATTCTTTTGTTCCTCAATATATTTTATACAATTTCATACAGTCTTTATTATTAACTTTATGAAATCGATTTTAAATATATATTTATTACATAGACCTTCAACAATTTGTTATTATTTCTAAATTCATATAATGATTGCTTTCAACTGATCGACAGCTTCGATTTTTGTATTTACCTCCTTAAAATTCTATTATGTGATCGATCACAGATTAGAGTTTCTCCGGATTAGAGTTGGTTTGGTGTCTAATTCACTTACCTATCTCAATATCAGGTCTATCCTATTCAATATTCTCGTCTGTGTATTTTATTTGTCTGTAGTGGGCGGAGGTGGCGTAGGCCTACCCACGTCGGCTGTAACATTAATTAGCCAGATATCGTCAGTACCTATTGTTGCAATTGAATTTCCTCTTACGGCGACGGTTAAAACAGATAAATCACCGAGACGATATGATAAGAATACTTGCATGTAGAAAATAGCTGGTGCAAATGTGGAATGTTTTGCATTGTTTGTTTTCTCATATTACCGCTAGTTTTAACCTAAAACGTTAAGGTTAAATCATTCCAAAATATTAAAGATGAAACAGCATTGTACATACTTAAGACATTTGGCATGTACCTATAGGTATAAATAGTTTGGAAAAGATGAATGGTCCTCAGAATTAACTTCAGAGTTCGGTTCTTCGTCTCTGAGATTATCAAAAATGAATTTATATTTGCTCTTCAATTTACCCTCTTTATCATTGTCAACGCAAATTAATTCTGCTACCCCGACAGCAATAAAAGATCGCAGAGGCGAATTAATGCTCATTCATTTATATTGCAGATTAAAAACCATATCTCATTCGAAGGCGGCATCGCAAATTTAAGATCATACTTTATAATTGCTCATTCATAACTCTTTCTTCTTTATCTCGGGTTTAAAGGATTTCAAAGTGCATGTTGCATTGTAAAGATACGATCGCGATTCAAACGTGGGTGTAGCATTAAGAAATCATAAATCTTCTATGGGCATTAATTATTTTTCATCTGAGAAAGGACAGGCGGGTTTGAATTTTATTTCATTAGACAGTGCGATAGCGTTTGATGTTGATTTATGGATCTTGATTAAAACCCTCGGGTCATTAAAACAATTGAAGTGAGGCGTTTTGTCTTTTTAATGTTACGTTACAAACACTGGTACTTTCAAGGCGTGATCTTTAGAAACATTTAAGTTGATTACGTTAGTAGTTTTACTTTTTCTTCTTTTACTTCTTCTACTTCTTGACTTGCAATACTTATGTATTGCGTAAGATACGCTCATATATCAACCAAATTTGGTTCAATTTAGTATACAATCATATTATTAATATGAGTGTCATTTATTATCGCTCCCTACAAAGTAAATTGCTCCAGTTGTATCAGTTACCTAGTAATATGAACTAACTATAAATGACGATTGAAACGCAATCGTGAAACCAATCCCTAAACTCAGCAAGTTAATCGTAATAGTTTTTTAAAATTATCTTTAACCTTTATATATTTATGAGTGTGTTGAAGAAGAGTGGCCTCTTCTGGCACAGGTGCTCCTTGCACTTAATAGAAGGAGCCAACCCTTGCTTATTTTTGTTAAAATTAATATCAAAATAATATTTGTTCTATACTAATGTGGCGCCATCTGTAAACCTAGAAACAGTTATTTACATGTCTTGTCTATGCATTTAAAAAAATAAAAAGTTAGTCTTTGAACAACCTCCCGGCGTGTTTTATTAGGTTATGGGCCCAGTCCCAAATTTTCCAAAGAAATTAAAGTTATCGTGTTATTTATTATCCTAAAAGTGCATTATGTCGACGTCCGGTTATCTAGTCAATGTGCCGAAACTAAAAGGTCGCGAAAATTACGATGATTGGGCATTTGCAACAAGTAATTTTTTGCTGCTCGAAGGAATTGACTTGGATAATCTACCAGCGGAAATAAGTGAAACCGAGATGAAAAAAGCCAAAGCGAAACTCGTGATGACTATCGACTCTTCATTATACGCGCATATCAAGAGTGAGACCACAGTGCAAGGTGTATGGACTAAGTTGAAACAATTGTTCGATGACACAGGTTATCAACGGAAAATCAGTTTGCTTCGAACGTTAATTTCAATCCGCCTTGAAACCTGTGAATCGATGACAAGCTACGTATCTCAAATAGTTGAAACGGCGCAGAAACTGAAGGGGACAGGTTTTGAAATCACAGATGAGTGGATTGGGTCGCTACTTTTGGCGGGACTTTCTGACAAGTATTCACCCATGATAATGGCAATCGAGCATTCCGGAATCGCCATTAGCGCTGACGTCATCAAGACAAAATTGCTCGATATGTCTGTGGAGGTTGGCACTACTGAAAAAGATTCTGCATTTTGGTCAAAACAGCGGTGGAAAAGTGGTAACACTAACCGCGGTGTCAAATCGCAAACGTCAACATCATACAGTGACAGTGCAAGTTTAAACCATAGTAAACAAATAAAATGCTATAATTGCAAGAAAATAGGACATTATAAAAACAAATGTCCCGAACTAAAAACAAAGAAAACATTAAATGCTTTTAGTGCTGCATTTTTCAACGGACAATATAGTACAGAAGATTGGTACGTCGATTCAGGTGCAAGCGCACACATGACGGCAAGTCGACATTGTTTACTGGCACATAGACCCGTGCATGACAACAAAGAAATAGTAGTTGCAAATCAAATGACTGTGCCTGTTGTAAGTGTTGGTGAAACACAGATAACAACAAATGTAAATGGTTCTCAGTATGATGTGATTGTGAAGAATGTTTTGTACATACCGAAGCTCACAACAAACTTATTATCAGTAAGCAAATTAATAGCAAATGGCAACAAAGTAACATTTAAAAAGGATGTTTGTTTGATACATAATCAAGTAAATGAGCTTATAGGAGTGGCAAACTTAACAAATGGTGTGTACAAGCTACAAATTCAAAGATCAGAGAGTGTGTTATCAGCCATGACATTGTGGCATAGAAGGCTAGGACATGTCAATAGTAAGTCCTTAGAAAAGATGAAAGAAGGTGCCGTGGAAGGTGTTACCTTTGACAAGAAAGCTGATATTCGGATCCAGAACTGTGAAGTGTGCTGTGAGGGCAAACAGGCTCGTTTCCCTTTCCCATCTGCCAATCATAGAAGTGACAAACTGCTAGAAGTAGTACACTCAGATTTATGCGGGCCTATGGAGACCAAATCGATTGGTCAAGCAAAGTATTTTCTTCTGTTCGTGGATGATGCCAGCAGAATGACTTATGTCTATTTCTTGAAGGAGAAAAACCAGGTATTTCAGCATTTCAAAGTTTTTCGAGTTTTGGTGGAGAATCAAACGGGAAACAAGATAAAGGTTTTGAGAACCGATAATGGAGGTGAGTTTTGTTCAGGAGAGATGGAACAATTATTGAAAGAAACAGGAATCATTCACCAGAAGACTAATCCTCACACTCCACAACAGAATGGACTCTCAGAAAGGTTCAACAGAACAGTAGTTGAGCGGGCTAGATGTTTAATGTTTGAATCAGATCTCAACAAAAGTTTTTGGGGTGAGGCAGTGAATACTGCAGTATATATAATGAATAGAACTCCAGTCGCCAGTCTAGGCATGATGACACCATTTGAGAAGTGGACAGGCAGGAAGCCAGATTTAAGCCATGTAAGAATATTTGGTAGTGAAGTAATGGTGCATATTCCCAAAGTGCAAAGACAGAAATGGGATAAGAAGGCTGACAAATCAATTCTAGTCGGTTATCAGGATAATGTAAAAGGGTACAGACTATACAACCCCAAAACTAGGAAAATCACTACGAGCAGAGATGTCATTATAATAGAGAAACCTCAGGACACAGCTCAGGTAGTAGTAAATAGTGAAGAAAAAACATCAGAATTATTAGAGGAAGATGAAAACTCACAGAATGAGATAAGTGTGTCAGAAAATTCACCTGAAGATGCTAACGATCCTACATATATCTATGAATCATCAAGTCCCCACGAAGATTCATATCAATCAGTCTATGAAAGTGATAATGAATCAACCTTAGAATCCATTTTAGAAGAAAATGATCAATACTTACAAGATCTTGGTAAGCGCAAGAGAAAACCAGTAGAAAGATTCGGCTTTTCGAATCTCTGCATTGTAGATGAGCTGGAATCATGTGGTGAAGAACTGAGTTATGAAAAAGCAATAAATGGACCGGAGAAAGAACTGTGGGAACAGGCGATGAAAGAAGAACTAAAGGCTTTTGAAGATAATCAAGCATGGGAATTTGTTGACAGAAAAGAAGCAGATAGAATAGTGCAATGTAAGTGGGTTTTTAAAAAAAAGTTTGAAAGTGATAATAAAGTGCGTTATAGAGCTAGGCTGGTGGCTAAAGGTTTTACACAAAAAGAAGGTTTGGACTACACCGAGACATACTCACCAGTGCTTCGTTACTCTACATTGAGATTGTTATTCGCATTAAGTGTGAAACTTAATTTTAATATTACTCACCTTGATGTCATTACAGCTTTCCTGAATGGTTATCTGAATGAAGATGTATACATGCATGCTCCTCCTAATTTAGATTGCAAAGAAAATTGTGTGCTTAAACTAAAACGTGCAATTTATGGGTTAAAACAATCGGCCAGAGCTTGGAATGTAAGAATAAATGATTGTTTATTAAAGTCCAACTTTATTAGGTCAAATTTGGAACCATGTTTATACATAAAAAGGTGTGAAAAGAAGCTGATTATAATAGCAATTTTTGTAGACGATTTTTTCATATTCTCAAATTGTCAAGATATGGTAAATGAGATTAAGAGTGAACTAATGCAAAAATTTAAGATTAAAGACTTGGGGCAGTTAAAACAATGTTTAGGCATTAGAGTTCAAATGTATAAAAATGGTTGCATTTCATTAGATCAAAAACATTTTGTGGATCATTTATTAAATAAATTTAATATGACAAATTGTAATGGTGCCAATACTCCCATTGAGAATAATTTAAAGCTAGAGAAAAGTGTTGAAGTTTGTAAACAATATCCATTTCAACAATTAATAGGAAGTTTAATGTATTTGAGTGTCCTAACTCGCCCAGATATATCTTATAGTGTCAGTTTTTTGAGCCAATTTAATAATTGTTATTCTCTCATACATTGGAAACATGCAAAACGAATTTTAAGATATTTAAGCAAAACTAGTTCTTATGGGCTTATGTTTACTAAAGATGATTGTAACTTAGAGGGTTTTGTTGATGCAGACTGGGCCTCAAATACTTTAGACAGGAAATCTTATACAGGTTTTTTCTTTAAGCTTTCTGGCTCTGTTATCTCATATGAATGTAAAAAACAGCAGACTACCGCTTTGTCCAGTACAGAGGCTGAATATATGGCGATAACTGAGGCTTGTAAAGAAGCTATATACTTAAAAAATTTGTTAAATGAGATTGAGGATTTTTGTAATTATACAATAATCTTGTATAATGATAATCAGGGTGCTCAGAAGTTGACAGAAAATACATTGTTTCATAAAAGAACAAAACACATAGATGTGCGTCACCATTTTATTAGAGAAGCAGTCGCTAACAAACATGTAAAGATAGTTTATCTGCCAACATCCGAAATGCCTGCAGACCTGCTGACAAAGGGCTTGAGTAGTGTTAAACATAACTATTTTATTAAAAAGCTAGGTATGCATATTATTGTGTGATGTATAATAAATATTTGTATGTTAAAATGCATAATAGTATATAAGAATGTCTAAGTATGTAGCTACTGAATTGTTTGAGATACATAACTGTTTATTCTTTTTTTACTGTTATTAATGGTTTAGATTATTTTGATAAGAGGAGGTGTTAAAATTAATATCAAAATAATATTTGTTCTATACTAATGTGGCGCCATCTGTAAACCTAGAAACAGTTATTTACATGTCTTGTCTATGCATTTAAAAAAAATAAAAAGTTAGTCTTTGAACAACCTCCCGGCGTGTTTTATTAATTTTATGTATGGGTTATGATGAAATAAATTATTTCTGTATTTGTATTTTTTTAATAGTTTTTAATCAAACACATTTGTATGTGTTCTTGTATGTATGCATTTGTATGTATTTCTAATTTGTATTAAAGCCTCGGAAATAACCCAGCCGAGTAGTGAACGTGTTAATCGCTTCAATTTAATCTATGAAATGAACATAGGTTTTGCTAATCTAAATTGCTAGTTGGAACTTGGCAAGTCCGGAGATAACTGTGTATTTAGAATTGGAACTTCCCTTTAATTTACATTACGTTGATTGCAATTTCAAATATATTTTGACATCCTATCTGTGGAAACGTTTGTAATTACAATTAAGGACATAGTAACAGTAGAACTTCCTTGTCTGGCAATTTGGCCAATAGAAAGTTGTTAACAGGAATTAAGCATATTGTAAGTATAAATATTCAGTGACAAAATTTCTTTCTAAAAATCATTTCTCATAGTTAACATTACATTGGCATCAAAATTATTTGTTAGGATATACCTACATTGATATTTATACGTATTAATATCTAGGGAGATAATGTAACTTTATGTTGGTACAATTCGTTGAATTAGTATACAAACAGTACCTCCGTGTTATGTATACTGGTCTGTTATCCAATTTACACCAAGTTTGTACCTACCTATCATACACTTTTTTTATATTAGAGCAGCAGAGTCCCAGACTTGCAGAAGTGCGCAGGCAAAGACCTCCCTCAAGTCTCTCCATTCCTCCCTATCCAATGCTCTTACTTGCCATTCTTGGACATATCTATTAAAATCGTCACACCATCTTTTTTTGGGCCAGCCGCGTAGTCGACATCCATCGGTCGGTTGCCACTGGGAAACGACAATCGTCCATATTTCACGGTGTATCTGCATACACGGCCCGCCCACTCCCACTTTAGCTTCGCAGTTTTTCGACCCACATCCATGATTCCCGTCTTGGATATGCGAGCATATGTCAGAGTTGCGCACTCTATCTGATATTTTGATCCCTAGAATGCTACGCTCCATAGCTCTTTGGCAAATCCTGAGTTTGAACTTCTGATTTTCCGTCAACGACTAGGTTTGTGCACCGTAAATAAGATAAAATGCAGACGTCGATGACATACTCTTAAATTCTTGAAAACCTTATCGATACAATCAAGTTCACAATTGTTACTCTTAATGATTAGCTTACCAATGAATGAACTGTTTATTTTCTATACTTCCATTCCATAAATTTCCTGATGTTTTGAAGGCAACGCGCTTCTCAATTGGGGTAAAAAAACACAAAAGTTCTGTCACAAATGGCGCGTCCAGATTCTGCATTGATTTTTTTTTTATTTATTTATAGGCGCATTACCACAATCGAACTGATAAAAAGCTTCGATGTATGTTACGCGTTTGCCTAGAAGATGCCTGTTAGATGATGCCCTTAAAGATATCCAGATTATAATGATCAGGAAACACAGTCGTCGGTAATGAATTCAATACCCGTTAACGACGCCTTCGGGTACTCGTTTATTGTTTTTGTTTTGAGTCTTTCTAAAGTCCAGAGCGTCCTATACTACGGTCACACAGCCGATGTTTTCCACTCCACCACATTTTTGCTCCTACGATTTTCGGTTCCAGCAACGCATCATCATCATCTAAGCGATTTAGTCCTGGTGCTTCCAAAGCTGTCGCTTTGGAGCCCGGGGTACTCTTGGACCAAGATCCAGCATTTGGGGAGTCTAGCAATTACAATGAAGCGACTGTCGTTTGACCAACCGATTTGCATCATGCCAATACATTTCAGAATTATCCGAATCCTGTAGGTTTCCTTACGATGTTTTCTCTCACCAAGCTAATTGAGCAACGAGAGAATTATGCACTAAGATTTGTTCATAGTTGGATGCACCAACGCAGTTTCGACCTCCCTTTAAGAAGGTGCATTTTCTTTTCTACCGCTACCATCGCTTCCAGCAAGCATCAATTCAATCCAATTGGCCACGTCATGCACCTCAACATCCTCAGTTACTGCATCAATTGTGCACAATTAGAGCGGATGCAATAATTTCAGAGCTTCCTCCTAGCAACCGGTCAATAGGAGGTATAAGAGCAATTCAGCGTCGAGAATCGTTGCGAAAAGTGCCCTAACAATAGGCTGAGGTTGTTGCTGTTTCGGTGGATTGCGCCTAGTGTAACCATGTCTTAAGATTTTATACATGATGTATAGTTTTTTAAATCTTCAAAACTACGTAACGAATTTTGAAATGGTAATTCAAGAGGAAGTTTTATGTGTATAAATGGGTGATTCTTCAAAATTAGACCTTCCGCTTTCTTCGCGTCTGATTTCCATGGGCTCAAAAATATTGTTCAAATTATAATTTTAAATTGAAATAAGAACACGTAAAGACACCTTTCACCCTTCTTTTAATTTAAATTTCAGTATAAACTTCTAATTAAAACAATATTTTTGAGCCCATGGAAATCAGACGCGATGTAACCCGAAGGTCAAATTTCGGAGAATCACCCAAATACATGCATGATATTCCATATTTCCACCCGTTCGAAGCTGGGGCAGGTCGCAGTTTTTATATTTAAAAAAAAAACATTTATTTTTCTTTATCCGACGATTCAATCATCAACGTTTCATCTAAAATCGCTAGTTTCAAGTATGCATTTGATGAATTTTGTATTGCAGAATTATCAAGTAAATAATATAAAAAAAAACTGTAAATAGATTTTCACATTAAAATTAGTTTCAAGATCCAATAATTTCTTGTAAATTTTCATAAAACAGGGTTGGCAACACCGAACACCCCTAACGCGTTATGAAGCTTGTTTAGAGCCCGATGCTTTGCCATATTTTTATTTTTAGTTCCATTTGCGTTTTGTTTTACTACATGAGAACAGGAACACGGGTCGACGACATTACATCGAAGCGTAGCAAGCAATTGTGGTAGCAGTAAATTAAGTTCTGGCGATCGTAAATTTCATATGACGATATAGGTAGTTCTTGCATGTTTTAACTAAAATGAAGTGCCGTTTGTAACAAAAAAAATAATAATACGTAAATGATCAATCATCATCACCAATCAATTACCATCAGGGTACCTATGAACTTACTCAATAACCTCCGTTTCCCATAAAAAAAAAACCGGTCGAGTGCGGGTCGGACTTACACATGGGTTCCAGCAGCAAGTAAGATATTACTTGATTGTAAAACATTTGAGTTGACTAAATGGAAGGTAAATTGCGGTTTACAGTTTAACAAATAAAAAAAAACTACTTACTAGATCTAGTTCAAACCAATTAACCAGATTTTATTATTGTTTCAATTAAATTAAGATAGCTCTAACTACCTGTAATACAAGACTCTCTTAGTACAGGTAAATAACAAGTCTGTATTTATATAACTATGAGTGACCATCTGGAAAATTAACTCTTATATGATTAATAAAGTTTTATTTATTTTAATTTTCGTTGTTCCTTTTCATGGTAATGTATATCATACTTTTATTAGGTTTATATTTCTTTTATTATAGAATTTCGAGGGGGAGGGACACACACCCCCCTCGAACTTCTATAACCCCTTTGACAGCGTCTCATGCGCAAAGTATTATATAATAGTTAAGTTTAGAAAAAAAATATATTAGAAACCTCAACATCTTTTTTAAAGACGTATCCATAGATACCCCACACGTATTGGTTTGATGAAAAAATAAATATAGTTTCAGTTCTAAGCATGGGAAACCCCCAAAATTTTTTTTCTTATTTTGGTGTAAAAATTGTAATGCGGTTAACAAAATACATCTATTTACCAGGTTTCAATAGTGTAATTAAAGAGTTTTTGTAAGCTTTAAAAGATCTTCGGATCAAAAAGTGTATGTGAAATTATAATGTAAGTGTGCTACTATTTTTATTAATGTAATAATAGGGTACCTGTACTCGAAATTTATATTTAACAAAGAATTTTAAAAAGTAAAAAAAAAGTAATAATGTAATTCTTATAGTTTCGGAATAAAGTGACATACGGACGGACAGACAGACAGACATGTCGAATCTATAAGGGTTCCGTTTTTTGCCATTTGGCTATTGAACCCTAAAAACAACACATGTCACATCTTGTGTTGTTTTTCTTATTTTACAGTCGAGCGTTAGTTATTCGCATTATGCATACACACGAACTTGTTTCTAGCCGTCAGTATTCCAAGATTATAAGAAGTATAACGTAATAGGCGATAAGTAAAAAACTTTATACTATCTTTTACACGGCTGGTTCTAGTATATGAAAATTGCTAATATGCTAATCTCATCGTCATCAAGATTTCTTTTTATGTGATAGGTGGCAGACGAGCAGACGGATCACCTAATGGTGGTTGCCGCCGCGCATGGACACCAGCGACACCAGTGGAGTCTCAAGTGCGCTGCCAACCTAGGGCCTTTGGTACCCACTCACGCAGCGAAACAGCACAGTGCTGCTTCACGCTGGTTTTCTGTGAGGCCGTGGCATCACTTCGGTCGAGCCGGCCCATTCATGCCATATGCAGTCGAATTGAAAATTGATTAATTGTCTAGGTCAGTTCTGCTGACAGTTCTCATCTCATCGTCAGATTGCCAGTTGCGTCAAAAACTGTCCCTTCGGATCTCGCGGTACCTATGACCATGATTCAGGATTTGGAGAGTCTGGTAACTCCAATTTAGCGACTGTCGTTAGACCTTCGCAACGTTATAACAAAGAAACCATACCAACTGAATCCCATTTACAAGTTTCAGAAACTATCCGAAAGTGTGCACGTTTCCTCACCGCTGAACTAATTGTAGAAATGCACTCATAGATTTGAAAAATCCAGAGCTGCGTGCTAGGATTTAAAACTACGACTGTATTGTAAGGTCTATTTCTATCAGCTGAGCTTCCATTGCTCCTTATCATTTCAGTACCTGGTGGGTAATTGACACTCGTCATCCGTGAGCACTACATATACCTACCTACCTTATTTTCTTCACACCGCTTTCCTACTCTTGTGGTCATCATTTTATCACTTGTATCCCACACATACTTGATTAAAAGCGGCAGCGGACGTTTAACAGCCGCCTAGCCACAGTAAACGACGCTGTATGTACCAGGAATGTGGACAGTTCAATGCAGTTTAATAAAATGGCCAGTTTTCGTAAGTGCTAGGAGCAATACATGCTCGCGGTATAGGTTAGTTTATCGCCATTATGGTTAGAGGGGCAGAACTGTTGGCGATTTAGACTAAGGATATTCGCGTTAAGATAGTCGAGGTCTGTTAGACATTGAGTCTCCGCCACCAAAGAAGAACCGTGACAAGTCTACCCCATCAACATGCAAATTTTAACACAAGGAATTGAAGAAATCCAAAATTTTAGTTTTGTGTTTTTCCGCGAGACTTCTTGGTGATGCGGACTCTAACAACAACAAAGTTAAAAGTCATTGTTGAGCTTAAGCTGTAAGACGTAAAGTCCCTAATTGATAAAGGAAATTTTTGATAGATGGCCATTCATGTAGGATACCGATTACCGATCAATAGTCTCAATTAAGCATCATTTACATGATAATGTAAGATGCATATCAAAAAATGTTAAAGCGATTGCCGCCTAAACTTTTAGGCAGTAGTCTGGTAATAACACCAGAACTAACTCACAAGCTGGCTCTTATAGAAATCGAGGAGCACAAATGCTTGCGCGATGTAAAAATGCACAGTGACATCTACCGAGCGCCACCAACAATTGATTACTTGTTGCATTGACGGCCCATCACTGGCAATGCTGGTTTTCTTTCTGTAAGACCGTTTAGTGCGGTTGTTGCAAGAGTAATACCAAGTGTAAACAAATACATTGAGACAAGACCTAATACTTTCCTATTCGCGTTTTAGTCCTACATTTGGTCAATATCTGAATGCCCTGAATTGCTGAATGAATGTGCCCATCAACAGTTTCATTCTGTTATTATGAGCATTCATTTATTAGAACACTAGCTTTTGCCCGCGACTTCGTCTGCGTGTAATTCGAATAAAAGCAAGGTCTTATAGATATCTTTATAAATTATAGCCTATGTGTTATTCTGATCTATAAGCTACATTACTGTAAAGTTTCATTAAAATCCGTTTAGTAGTTTTTGCGTGAAAGAGGAACAAACATCCATCCATACATCCATCCAAACAAACTTTCGCCTTTATAATATTAGTAAGGATGTTTTCAGTGCATCAGAATACATTTTACACTGGTCCTTCCCGGTCACCATACAGTGGATCTTACTTACAGAACCCCTTAGGACAGTTTGAAACTGACACCAGGACATAACAGCCCACACAAAGAAATGAAGCTCACCGTGCGTGAGCGTTTATTCGCAGTCTCTGACATCCAATTGAAATCAATCAGTACATACTCGTATTTGCAACCAGGAAATTGCAGCGAAGCAAATGTGTTTACACCCACTTTCTTTACGCCCAAAGGCATAATGTGGTTAAGGGCGAAACCACAATAGGCAAACGCATAATAAGGCTCTTTAAAGTTCAAATTATTACTTAAGGTGACGTGTAGGGCACACTAGCGACGCCAATCGATTTTAATTTTTAGCTACTAAACCGGATCGCGATTTTTGTACGCGAAAAATTGATTCAAATTCAAAAACTTTTCAAATAACCATGCCAGCCAAAAGTGGCCGCTTTTGGCTGGCATGGTTATTTAATAAATAGTATAAGTGTTTGCCGAGAGGTTGTAACCCCGAAATTGTTTAAAATAGGTCCGGTTTAGTAGCTAAAAATTAAAATCGATTGGCGTCGCTAGTGTGCCTACCCGTCAGCTTAAAGGAAATTGCACATTGTATTCAACATCATGTAGGTAATTTCAAGTTCTCAAAAAGTCAAGTTTGTAAAGGAGGAAAGTTTGTCTATAGAGCCTGCTTCGGCATGAATGGGGGCTAACCGGAGTAATACTACGGCATCGCAGAAAACCAGCATAAAGCAGGGCTAGTACTGTTTCGACGAGTGAGTGAATTTACCGGAGGCCCTATTCGGGGAGAAGGTTGGCAGCGCACTTGTGATTTCACCGGTGTCTATGGACGACGGCAATCGCTTACCACCAGGTGATCAGTCTGCTCGTCTGCCATTTATCACATAAAAAGACTATCTATTGGATATCTTAAGATCTATTTCTATCTATGTGCTATATGAATGAGGGTCGGTTTGTTAATGCCATCTGAAAATAAGGTCATCACCGAAAATTGCACATTGCACATCATAAAATCCTCATTTTTTAGGGTTCCGTAGCCAAAATGGCAAAAACGGAACCCTTATAGTTTCGTCATGTCCGTCTGTCCGTCTGTCCGTCTGTCCGTCTGTCACAGCCGATTTACTCGGAAACTATAAGTACTACAGTGATGAAATTTGATGGGAATATGTGTTGTATGAACCGCTACAAAAATATGACACTAAATAGTAAAAAAAAGAATTGGGGGTGGGGCCCCCCATACATGTAACTGAGGGATGAAATTTTTTTTTTCGATGTACATACCCGTGTGGGGTATCAATGGAAAGGTCTTTTAAAATGATATAAAGTTTTCTAAAAAACATTTTTCTTAAAGTGAACGGTTTTTGAGATATCAGCTCTCAAAGTCGTAAAAAGTATGTCCCCCCCCCCTCTATTTTTATAACTACGGGGTATAAAATTCTAAAAAAAATAGAGGTGATGCATGCTAATTAACTCTTTAAACGATTTTTGGTTTGATCAAAGTATCTCTTATAGTTTTTGAGATAGGTTGATTTAACTGTAATTTTGGACTTTGCTGCTACGGAACCCTTTGTGCGCGAGCCCGACTCGCACTTGGCCGGTTTTTAATGTAACAAGCTGATAATCATCCTCATTTCAGTTAATATACGTCCACTGCTGGACTTAATCCTCCCCCAATAATCACGTAGATCGGTTCTGCGCCGCCCGCATCCAAGGTATTCCCGCGACCTTCACCAGATCGTCGGTCCACTTTGTGGGGGACCTGACACGGCTCCTATACAGTACGACTACGATCAGAAGGCACTTCGGTGACATGTACAGGAGGGCGTTGTACAATATTTTTTCTGTGGGAAAATGTCCAAACCACTGACACTTGTAAACAAAACAGCATCAGCAACAGTTCGAATTTTGTCATGTGCGAAGAAATCGTAGGGCGACTATACGCAAGTAATATACTTCTTTTGATGTTACGACAGACAAGCATTTGACCTCACCTAATGTTAAGTGAAGATCTTCTTTTTTTTATTTTTTATAATAATAATTCTAACAACATCTCATAGGTTGACCTGATTCCGTACTAAGTAGCTTAAGCACTTGTGTTACAGATATCAGACAACAGAGAAACACAAATATATACCTAAATACATACATTACACCCAGACACTGAACAAACACAAGTGTTCATCGCACGAATGTTTGTCCAAGGTGGGGATCGAAACCACGACCTTTGGGGTAAGAGGCAGGGTCACTACCGATTGCGCCATCCGGTCAGTCAGAGTCAAGATGAGGGCTCCTATTTTCGTGCTCGTGACATTTATTTTCATACGACATATATCACTAAAACATAGTTTTTTTTTGTATGGTTTTCAGGTGATATCCGCCATGTTTTTTTTTCAAATCGAAATCCCGAGAATGAATGGGCTCGAGGTCATAATGTGTTTATAATTATTTACATATCTGGTAAGGTAGTAACATTTTTTCGTCTGACCCCCAGCGGTGCCCCAACAATGTTTACTGCACAAAGTTGCAACACGCATGTTACTTCCTTTAAACAGCCATAAAACGTGAAAGTCGCATTCTAACAAATGTTATTCTTATCGAGGCCCAGGTTGTAATAATATAATACAACCGCTGTATAATAAAACAATGGTGTAGTAACAAAATGATTAGGTGTTACTCCTTTTATTGCCCCAAAGAGAAAGGAGTTTGCATTCGTCTTACTCGAAACTCAATAATAACCCAGCCAGACATTAGACCTGGCAAAAACCTATCTTTCAAAAGATTGTAACATTTGCATCTGAATCAGTGCAGAGATGCGGAACAGTGAAACGCTTCATATGGAATATCGACTCTCAGATAGATCATTCGGATCATTCGGGTCACTCGAACTCGAGATCCATTTTTGTCGAATGATACATTTGGAGCGAACATAAAGAGATTCGGAACAGTGTATCATTTGGCTGAGTCGGATCACTGAGTAGTTTCAGTGAAGATTAGACATCTACCAGACATTTTATTTCCCTGAGAGCGATCGTAGCTTAGTAGAAAGGTCGTGAGCAAGCAATTTTGGAATTATGAAATCGATGTGCGTATTTCTTACCATTAAATAAACATCTTCGAATAGTGTTTCGAACTAGAGCCTTATATTATTTTTTTAAGCGGTCGGCAATGCAGGTCCTTTTCAGAACATTATCACTGCGACCAGTTTGATCTATTGTAATCGCCACTGTGCTACATATCAGTCCCAAACCCTACACTTTTCAGGAAGTGTATTAGTTGTTTGGGACTGAGATCCCTAGCTTCATTGGGACTCAAGAAGTGCTTTCCCAAATGTAAGCTACGTTTGGGCATCAGTGGTCCGCATTCAGTGATTATGTGTATAAGGGTTTCATCCGCCTCGTTACAATTCTGCAGATTCTAGTGTCACTCAGTCAGTTATACGCCTTACTATAAGTCAAATAATAACAAATTACACCTGAACGTAGACGAATAATCCGATTAAATATTTACATAGGTACATACATAAGAAATATAATACTTGTAACACGTACGTTGTTTTAGTGCCATAAACTGCGAAATGAGAGCATGACGTGCCTTGATAATGTTACTGGGCTGTGAAACGGCCGTAAATAGTAAAATAGTTATACCTATAAATAGGGAAACAATTGGGAAGCAAATTGATGACGGTTTGAAAGGTGAACAGAGTCTTGATCAGGACTTCATCATCATCATCAGCCCATTTAAGTCCCCACTGCTGGGACACGGGCCTCCCTCAATCACATGAGGTAATTGCCATACTCACCACGCTTGGCAGACGGGTTGGCGAGGGTTTTGATATAAATGCAGAGTTTTCCTTCTCTGGGTGCTGATGATCATGCCAGCAGCTTTAACTTAGTCGCCTTTTACGACACCTCGGTAAGAGTGAGGGTGGCCTATTCTACTCTGCCGGGGACCACACGGCATGATCAGGACTTGACTTATTCTAAACTGAATAGTTTCCGAGAGAGACGAACCGAACATAGGTTGCTCTGCCCCAAACGTGTGGGTTTAATGATTTTTTATTTTGAGTTTCAGTCCCATTCTATGTAAGAGGCACCCAAAAATTTAAATTCTTTTATTAAATATTTTGTGTGAAAATCTGAATGCGGTTTACAATATATTTCATTTCATTATTTCATTATCGTTTATTGGTCACCATAAATACACCATGATAATCTGATAAAATAGTACATATGGCTCTTAAAATAGTTTCGGAGAAAAATCTATGAGGGTTCCGTTTTTTTTTCACTTATCTACCTACGGAACCCTAAAAACGAAATGAACTGCGACAAGTAACATGCAACCGGTGCACCCGATTGTGCATCGAACATATCGTATACTATTTCTTTGATACCCTCAACTCGATCACGTTACACGTTTCTAATCGGGTAATAAGATGCTTTTGTTCTACCTGCTACTTTCTTATTTAATTAAATTTCATAATATCACGTTTCTCAAAAGGCGTTGAGATTGTGATTTGACCTATTTTACGAGAGCCTCAAAATGTTGCTTATGGAACTTCTTTAGCTTTTTCTCATCGTGCATAAGTGAAAATTTAGTTTCGAAATATGAGGTTACTAACTAGTAATAAAACCTAGGCATAGGCATTATTCTGTAGCATAGCAAGTATCATCTTAAAAATACCAAGTGGGTAAGAAGGGATTCCGGTTTTGAAGTACGTTACAGACAATAACTTCTCCATATATGTTGAACAAGGAGGGGGATAGAATGCAGCCTTGTCGCACTCCTCTTTATGTTTCGAACACATTAGAACAATCGGTGCCGATTCTAACAAAAGATCGGTTTTCAATATATAAGTGTTAGAACCATCATCATGATCATGATATGCTGAGGTGCTCCCATCCGATTTACTAACGCCTACGTATTATAATCTGTGCTAACGCGCAATTGGTTGATATCTGGGTTTCCCGCGTCGAGCTAAAGTATGTTTAGAATGTTTCGTATATAGCTCGGGTATAGACCCGATGATGATCACATGATCACCAATCTGATCTTTAGTTGATATTTTATTGCAATCTTTTGCAATTTATTCTTAAGTAAATAACACACTTAAAAATTTCATCTCGTGTTCAGGCGGGACTCGAACCCACACCTGGTTCTACCAATTAGACCACTGAACGCGTTACTAAGCCGACGAAATTTGTAAGTGCTTGATTTGACATAAGCTGTCGATAGTCTTATCAATATTGTAGGTATATTTACGGATATTGTAAATATACCTACAATACTGATAAGTGGAAATATTATTACAAATATTTGACCACCAGTTAAGATGAGAGTGCTAAATCAATAGTTGATATTTTTGGAGCAATCTTTTGCAATTTATTTTTAATTAAATAACACACTTAAAAATTTCATCTCGTGTTGTATCTGATCTTTTCGAATAACTCTAATAAGATAATACCGCCTTATTGTACTTAGCAACTAAACCGGATCTTTTTTACAATTTTGAACCTGCAGCCTCTCGGAAAACACTTCTACTATTTATTTAATGCTTATACTTAACTTTTACGTCTGAGTTTTTTTTTTCGAAATTTGAATTACCGCCAAAAACGGCAACTTCTGGCGTTAGTCCAAATTTCAAGTGCAAAAGCAGATCAAAAAGTATTGCTGAATAATTACTGTTGTGTTGTACCATACCTGTATTTTATTTCTATGAATATCTATCTGTCTTTTAACTCTATTAGAAAGTACTTACTTTCGAGTGAGAAGAGTAAAATAAAGTCCTATCTTCACTTCAGGAAGATGGCAATTTAACCGTTACTCAAACAACAGCGGTAAAAGCTAAAAGAAACGTAACACACGAGACCGTCATCACGAGATACGGTCCTTATCTGATTATTTTACAACGCACATCCCGTAGATATCATCGGAACACAGATGGAGATAGGTGGTAAATATTGGTGTAAGTACACGTGGAAACTCTATGGTACATGTATGATTATAAACTTTCGCGTTGCATTAAATATATAATAATGTTCACGGGACAAAACACGAATATTTTTATAAGTAAATTTTATTTTATTTTATTCGGAAGACCAACATCTTTTTTTTCTTCTTTCTTTTTGGTTTCGCAGGGGAATGCCGCCGGCTCAAGAGATGAGCCGACTACCTTATGCATACCAGACCACCGGGGGGCGGCCGGGTTATGTGGGGCTCTCTTTTGGCGGGGGGCTTCTCCCAAAGAGAAGCCAGGCAAAGGCATACCCACTAAACCACTGCGGTTCTCCCTCATCGCCCATATTAGGGAATATCATGGTAATACAGCCGAAGCCTCCCTCCACGATATTCTCCGGCGGATGTCCGCCTATACGGCGGACTAGGCGGTTCCTCCCCGGACGTGCCGGGAGAGGGGATAGAGACAGCCGGGAGAACTGATCCGTCCCTATCGGGCAGCAAAGGGAACCTTTGCAATGCTGGTGCTGGTGCCCTCGTACCACGCACCAGCGGGCTCCCTCCGCGGAGATAGACCAACATCTGTCATAATACAGTGATACGTTTTATATATACTAGTAATACCTCCATCTTACCTCAGTAGCCGCGCACCTAATGGTAAGAGATTGCCACCGCTCATTGACACCCGTAACAGCTGTGGGAGTCACAAGAGCGCTGCTTATCTTTTCCTCTTCCCCCAGAATCAGTCTCCTGTTCCCTAATCACTCAGCGTAACAAAGCGTTGGGACTATTTCACGGCGGAAAATTATGTGAGGCAGTTTATTTACTCTGGTCGAGATTACCCATTCATGTCCACTGAAATTAATATTGTCATTCTACCAGGCTTTCCTAAGTAGTCTTTAGGAACATTGCTGGTAGGGCAGCACTCATTCAGTTGCTGACTTAAGCAGCAGTGTTGCTAAAGTCAGCAACGCAAAGAGTGGCATGGAGTCCTACACTTGTATAACCGCGGTTTTCACCCCAAATGCTTATCAGTTCAACGGGAGCCGTGGCCAGCCCACTGTCATTTCAACATTTTGTATGCGCTTCACACCACGCTTCAATTTCCATACAAAACAGCAATCGCAACCAAAAGCTTTGTGCTTATAGATCCAAGTTAAAAGTCGACTTAGGCGACATACTTGCACATTCATTTTATGGTGCGTTTTACTACGCGCATCCCGTAGATTTATCATGTGCACCATGACAGCTGCGATAATAAGCAAATATTGGTGCAAGTGAGGTGGGAACTCAAAGGAACCGCGGAACTGTAGGACCAAAGAACATGTGCTATGTCATACACGCGTGACAAGCTAGAATCATGAAGTGCCTATTTATATCCTAATCCTTAGTCGATCACTCTGCTCGTGGTTGACGGTGATGCATTTTCATTTGCTGAAGCGGCCTCGCCCCTAGTGTCACCAGTTCTCCAGTTGCTTGGTTTGTGTTGCAGCCCTAATAAGGTCTGTTCAACGCGTAGGTGACGATGACGATGAAACAATATCTAGGTCATTTTATTAGAAAAAAATACACGTGACTAAAATAATACCTATGCCTAATTAAAGTTAAGATTACATGTTAGCTCATGACATACACGACTTTATTTTATGATGAATTAGTAGTCGCCCGCGGCATCGCCAGCGCGTAATTCGGTTTTGTATACACAAAGAAAGGCTACTTTCAAAATTCAATTCAATTCAAAAAATGATTTATTCAAAAAAAAGGTTTTACATTTTCTCCATGCACAACATTTTTAAGGTACTAGTCTTGTTGTTAACAATGCACTTGGTGTGTACAAACCGAATTACTTTTTTTATGTGATAGGTGGCAGACGAGCAGACGGATCACATGGTGGTAAGCGATTGCCTGCGCCCATAGACACCCGCGACACCAGTGGAGTCACAACCTTTAACCCCCCTTTTCCCGGATTGGGCCCCCGGTACCACGCACAATGCTGCTTCACGCCGGTTTTCTGTGAGGCCGTGGTATCACTTCGGTCGAGCCGGCCAATGCATGCCGAAGCGTGGCTCTCCCACGGTCCCTCCCTTCAACTATCTCCACTTCAAAATCACGTCATTCCGTCAGTCCTTTTTGCCGTAAAAGACGGACAAACCGACAGACAGACACATTCACATTTATTATATGATCATGGATTCCGTATGTTAAATGTTTTCTATGTTAGGGCGGTTCCCGCAAAGGTACATCTGCTTGTTCTGGATATTGGACGATTTGTGAATTAACTACCTACATAAAATTTGTTAATTTCTCATGTAAGTGACTGTAAGGTTTTTAATTTATTTATTTTATTATTAAGAAACTCAACAGCTTATTTGTAACAAACATACACAAAAAAAATCACACCTCGTAACACACTTAGCCAGTAGTTAATGGGAAATAAATGTTCTTGAAACCTAAATATTCGGTCAATCAATAGACACATTTATGTAAATATCATCGTTCTATCAACATTTGTCTCAACGAGACAAGTTAGATATTTACTCAGTCCATACAATGCTGACATTTCAAGTTGAGTCCATAATTTGCATTTCAAATGCGGGCACTTGCACAATCAGATTGAACTAGTTTCTATTAACTTTACTATTATGCTAACCTAACAAAAAAATCACCGAATACACCGACTACCGCATCAAGCATCGCATATTTACAATTTAGGGAAGCCGTAAAAATACCGTACAGTCAGACATGTTGTGTCTGCCAAAAACGAATCCTTGCCAGTACCTACCCAGTTATCGCTAATGTGTTGATGAAGTATGTATTTTAACCGTGGGAGAGCCACGCTTCGGCATGAATGGGCCACGGCCTCACAGAAAAGCGCCACTGTGCTGTGTTTCGCTGCGTGGGGTACCGGAGGCCAAATCCGGGGGAAAGGGGGGGTTTAAAGGTTGCCAGCGCATTTGTTACTCCACTGGTGTCACGGGTGTCCATTGGCGGCGGCAATTGCTTAACATCAGGTGATCCGTCTACTCGTCTACCACCTATCACATAAAAAAATGTAGGACGATGGTTCCTAAACTTTAATTTGACGAAAATATTGTCAGTTTTTTTTATTTTATGAAACCGCACATTGAACGATTGGAGCAATAACATAACGTACGACTTCTGAGCCAGGACTGAACTGTATAATAACCTAGGACTTTCCGAATGCGGTCCAAGATAACCTGGACAAACTGTACTAAGCATGCTACAACAACTTTGGACGTTCTATTTTTTTTGTCTATTCCCATAGCAGCATAGACTCTTCTTTCGCTCTTTCTTTTCTTACTACTTCTCAAAAAACCCTTGGTTCCGTCCGCAGAATACAGTTTAGAAACCGCTGTTATACAGCATGTCCCAAAGATAACGTGAGTGTTCGGTCGCTACTCACCAGGCCCACTTAAGAACAGTAAGGCTTAAAGTGCAGTCAACTTCAAGATAATGGGCTATACTGTGGTGAGAAACTTGCGACAGAAAAAAAATAATACGCAAAGCCGATAAATTAAATGCAATACCTGATTGGTACCATTAAGGCGTGTTGTAATATGGTTAATTAATTAATTAATAATTGACATACAAGAGATGTGGGTTAAGTACCGGGCCGTGATCTCAGGTTCCTGGGTTCGATTCCCGGGTCGAGCGAAAAGTATGTTTCGAATTTTTCGGACATAGCTCGGGTTTGTGATCACCAACCCGCATTTGGCAAGCGTGGTGTATCCCGATCCGATCATAGTAGCGATAACTTTATTTCTATGATGGAGGCCTTTGCCCTGCAGTGGGACAGTTTATAGGCTGATTAAAAAAAAATACAAGAGATAAGTAAATTCAAATGAAGTTAAGAACAATACAAAGTCTAGGTCTGTTTTTCCGGACCACTACAATCTAGACATCTTTAAGGCAACAGTGAACAGGCATTTTCTAGGCGAACGCGTAATAGTCACTTTCCATCACGTGAGATTATGGTCAAGCATTGGCCTTATTAAAAAAAGTCGGATTAAATAGGCTACTGGAAGCATTTTACATTTTTTGTATAAAAGGTGGTAAAATTATGAAATAATTGAAGGAAAGGTAAGTTCTGAATTTAAGTCTTATCATTTTCTTAATAAAAACGATTTTACGACTGCAAGTATTACGCTAATTAGTTAATTTATTTACGTTCTAAAATGAAGTCTTGTCTTAGGAAAAATTAAAGACAAAAAAACCGAACATCTCCTATATTTTTGATCAAACAGCGGTGATGTATGAAATATGATTTATCTCAAATTATCACGTGCTGATTTAATGTTGTAAATACAGTAAGCTAAGCAGAATGCATCATTAGTTGCACGCGATGCAACAAATGCAACACGATACACACAACAAAGAGCAAATCATGTTAAAATGCTATACTATTGTTCTGTTCACGGTGCCCAAAAACCAGAGGGTACCAAAACAAAAATTGGCACCACAATGACAGTTTTGGAAAAAAGAAAGATACTGGCAAAAACATTATCACTTTTTTGAGAAAGTTGGACTTGATACAAAGTCACTTTGTAAAGAGTGTGCAATGCGGAAATAGCTTGGTCCGAAAGCAGGTTTATTTACACATCTGTAAAGGTAAAAAAAAAGATTGGAAGATTTATTGCTAGGAGGACCACTTGCTTTGCTGATAAGATGAAAGCAAGATAAAAAGACATTGGTGCATAAAGTCCAGATTAGATGCTTACCACCCACATCATAGGATAATAAACTTGTGTACGCCAAAGACAGAATCAAAACTGCTTCTTTAGATTCAGCTCATGTTAAAGGAATCCATAAAAATTAAACACTATCAACAAAATACCCCTGCGGCCGCGTGGTCCGACTGCTTTGTCCGATCAATCGGACGACGCGGACTAATTTTTCCGCTTGGTCCGATCAATCGGACGACGCGGACTAATTTTTCCGCTTGGTCCGATCAATCGGACGACGCGGACTTATTTTTCCGCTTGGTCCGATCAATCGGACGACGATAAAATACTAGTAGTTTTAATTGATTGAGACATTTTGCACATACATTCAAATGCTACAAACGCTATAACTAACTAAAAAGGTTATCTATCAGTATCAAAGATGGTGATGGAACTTTTCACAGTTGCCCGCTGCCATTCCAGCAATTGTACACTATACATGCTGATTTTGGTTCTTCAATGCAGTTTATAAACGTCGTCCCAGTCATTTACGTTTTAATGTCGAACCGAAGAACAGAAACCTATGAAATATTGCTGAATATGATTAAATCTCAAATACCAGGCTTTGATCCAAATGAGTTCATGACAGATTATGAGGCAGCCGCGATTAGGGCAATAAAAACAACTTTTCCGTAGGCAAAAACAAAAGGTTGCTTCTACCATTACGCTAGGGCACTATGGAGACAAGCTCAGAAGTTTAAAGTTACAACAGCACAAAGCCAAAAAAGGGTTGTGGCTCTCGCTACTGTGTTACCTTTCTTACATTCATCCTTGATAAGAGATGGTTGGGCATACATATTGGATGACATGCCAGATGATCATAAAGGTATGGAAAATTTTGTTGGATACATGGAGCGTCAATGGTTGAAGAGTGACGAGTTTATAGCCCAGTGGTCCATCTTTGGAGAACTCATACGAACAACCAATTGTCTTGAAGGGTGGCACAAGAAAATAAACGAGTTGGTTGGAAGAAGAGTTCCAAATTTGGTTAATCTTCTTCGTATACTAAAGAAGGATTCTGACTTTTATTTAATCAAAATGAAAGGTGGAATCTTAGAGAAAAGAAAAATTGAAGTTGTTAGACGTGACGAGTTCATATTAAAAACCAACTTGATGCTTACAGACTTTGATATTGATGTTGGTTTCTTTTTAGAGCGATTGGCGAGGAAGGGCTCGCTTTTTAAAAAATAATTGTGATGATAAATACTAGTTTTTGTAATGGAATAAGCCATTATATTCATTATTAATTGTTATTAAATAAAAACAACATTGGTGTTTAAACTTTCTCATCTTTCATTATAAATGTGTGCATCTGCCCGTTTCTTAAATCGAACCAACAGGAAAAAAAACTGTCCGCGTCGTCCGACCAGTACACTCGGAATCTTCAATCGGACCAAGCGGAAAAATTAGTCCGCGTCGTCCGATTGATCGGACAAAGCAGTCGGACCACGCGGCCGCAGGGCAAAATACTTACATCAAAGATTGTTCTATAAGTGTTGGCGACGGCCACAACCAACCTTTTTACCTATTTTGTTTAAAACGTTTACTTTTTTATATTCTTATATTTCGTTGTCTTTTTGACGTTTATTGTAAAAAGCCAAGGAATAAAATGGGTGTGATGAAATATGTTTTCACTCGGACGAATCCGCCGTCCGTTTTAATAAGATTTAAGTTATATTTAATTGTATAGGACCTACTTTGTGTATCTAAATTGGGCAAAGAACTGTCTCACTGCGAATTTAATCCCACACCGTATTCATTGTCCCTCTCAAAGCAATTGTCCCCCGCAAATAACGGAACTGAAAATCGTATATGACAGTATATTTATTAAAATTACTTGCAACGACAAGATGACATTTTATTTTTTAAGCTCTGCGACGGCAAGATGACATTTTATTTTTTAAATCTCCCGCTGGCATCCTGCCATCAGCCGCAGCCTCTTTAGCGGATACGGTTAATCTGACAGGTCGGAGCGCGTCGGATGTTTTGACAGCGGCACAATTACCTGCCACTTTGTTTGGCGGCTGGCTGTACCCACTGTTCACATCCTGCGTACTCGTACCCAACCGAGGACCGGTTGGATCCTGAGTGACATGAACTCTCTGATTCTTTAAGTTTTATTGCCAAGATTTAAACTGGCTGCCCCGTTAACTTTTTAACATTATTTAATTTCCTGCAATTGGGGATAGCGATAAGTAATTCTACATAGCTATGCCATCGTCTCATCTATTGGATACGGTAAAGTTGAAAAGTAACCCACATCTCCAAACAAAGACATTACTACTTCTTCCGATGGTGGTAAATAAGTAAGACAATACAGTAAGTAAATTACATGCAGTCCTGATCCAGACAAAGGAAACTAAACGTATAAGTAGTAAAGTATTAAATAACCTCGATTAACCGGACTAATTGTTGTCCTTTGGCGTCCGGATAATCGAAAATCCGGATAATCGAATGTATGAAGAAAATGCGTTTTTTGCATAATGCACATCTCGTATGCGTTTATTAAAAGCAACAAATACATATCAAAGAAAACCAATATTTATTAAGAAATGGATCTAACATTCCGCACAATTTATTGATTGGTTATTCATTTGGTAATCATGAAATAAAAAGTTTAATTTGGCTAAAAATATTTGGTAATTGTCGTTTGGCGTAAACCACTTTTTCTGTTAATTTTGGCTTTATCACGAATTCATTTCAGTTTTGAAAAAACAAACAGAAAGTGATACCTACAAGTGATACCTTCGTGAGAGTCACTTTATGTTTGTTTTTCAAACCTATTTGAGAGCTGTTTCCAGGGCACGAAGTGCTTCATCATGAGATGGTTTTGCATCGTTCTCCACATCTAGACCTTCTTCAGTTTCATCTTCTTCCGATTCCTGCTGTTCATATTTATATCTAACATTAGCTAACATTGTTCAACATTAGCTCATTATGTTGGCAGTACCGAAACGTTCATGTTAGAATAAATTCGTAGCTGTTGGCAGTTCGGTGAATCGCGAGTCCGTATAACTGAAGGCCGGATAATCGAGGTTCTACTGTATGTTCAAATTGTATAATAAATGTGTCAGAGAATTTACAAAGATCATCATCATAGGATGACTGAAGAGAAACGACGCTCAAACATAGTTACAGCAAAGTACAGACTATTTTTATTAAGTCAATGTGAGCAGTTATCTAAATTTAAGTATTTTCATGCACTTATTATCATGATACAGTTGTTACTATGTAATTATCTCCCTCTGCCGCCAAACAACAAAACAAGATGCAAAAACATTTACGCTACCTCGCCTCTACAAAAACTACTCAAGTAACAACTGAAAATAAAATAAGTACCTACCAATAACATATAATTACGTGAGAACGATAGGTTCTTAACTTCACACAGCAGAGCCCTTAGGTACGATGAAATGCCTCATGACTAAAACGGGAAGCTTTTATGGGAACTAACAGAAGAAACTACCGGATCTTTGTAAGATATGGCGTATCCATAACTCATAGAACTACGACAAAGTTGGAGACAGTCGAGAAGAAATGTACGCATAACATATGAAAATAATTTTGAGCGATGTTATAGAGATTTCGGCACGTAACTATTACAATCCAAACTTGCTTTAAACGAAAATTAATACTACTACGTTTCCGTAACTGACTGGTAGATTTGTGCAGGTGAAATCTGATCCAAAACTTCTATACGTGATGAGGATAATTTATAAGACCATAACTTTACGATCGAAAGTTGGTAATTTATTGAAGAAGCGGTAACTGAGATTTGAGCAAGCTATCATGTTAGGACGCAAGCTGTAAGTAACCATTTGATTACTTTAGAGTAACCTTTAGACTATAGAGAGGTCGATTTGTGTTGAAATTCAATGTTTTTTCCTAATAATTTTCCGCTATTACTATTCCAACGACCGTTACTTTATTTGATAGATAATCTTTAAAAGACAATGTATATGTAAGGATTTAAAAGTACAAAACTACTGAAAGGAAACTCCAATACTGCTCTTGGTACAAAAGGCGATAAACTTTGCCAGCTCTGTTCTCGAACCGCATTAAATACAAGCCAGCGATTTATGCGTTGACCGTGGCGAGAGCCAAGGCCAGCACCCCGTGGCTTTAGCACTGTCTCGGATATTTACGTCAGAAACTATCATCAGAACATTGGATAACCTTTTTAAGAACTATAATTTACATTTAGGTCAAACTTAATCATTTTTGTCGAATAGTTTCCGTTCGAGCTTATCACGCGATGCAAAATGTTATAGTTGAAATGTAAGTTAAACAGTTAATAAATGTCTATTTTAGTGACTTCGATTCTATTAAACAATCACTCGTCGTATGTTTAATATATAAATTATAATATCCTAAACTTATCCTTAACTTTTCTAAGACCGGATTCGACCAATCTTAAATTTAAATTTATTGGCTAACGTCAGATTTATACGATATGACAGCGCTATACCATAGATAGGCTTTCGCATAAAGTTTGGTTGAATCGGGCCTTAATGCATTAAGTTTAAATGATAAGTTAAAATACCTACCCACCCATTAGGAAAATTAGCGGCTACCTAGCGGCTACCTACACCGAAATCTGATCATCAAAAAACTTGAACCAAAAAACGTAGGTAGTCTACCTACACAAAAGTTATGAGATCACAATCTAGTATTAGAATGGGATATTAGTACGTTTGCTGAACTACTTCAAATCGTAAACTTTACAAAGTTTTAATATAAATGAAGTGTGAAGTGGTATCGGAATATACATCAATATGAATCATAAAATAATTCGCAAGGTTAATAGAATATCTAGATGTCTTAATACAAGATCAGTGGAGATAAGTGGTTCTCAGTAAAGAGACAGTTTGCTTCGCAGAATCAGGAAGAAAAAATGTGGCATATTAAAGCAATTTGAGAGCAAGCGTGGGGTTTCCTATTATGAAAAGATTGTCACAATCTTATCGAGTCTGGCGCCATAGAACAATGTTATACTTTGTTATGCTACGGCAGTTTAGAGATAACCGGAACCGCAGCGATGAAAAAACTTAGATCTTTAAGCTTTATCGTCACTTACTATCAAGTGACATGACGCCAGGTGGTTCCGAACACCACAATGAAACCACTGGCTCAATATCGCGAGCTTCAAGCTAAAGGGACGTAGGAATTATTGCTTATAATATGCATCTTCCCTTGAAGTCGTCACTTTCAGTACACATCAACCTCAGTCAACATTCATCAGAGGCCATAATGTCACCTCCAAAATACCAAACCAAGATAGAAGGTAATATATTGTCATATTTTACGATATAACATATAAAAATTACATTTCTATACATTTACGCAGTTCATTTCGTCTTCAGCACAGAGTCCTCAGCACGTAGGCTTCAGCAATGCCCTGAAGCAGTCCATCTGCTTGAATCTTGAAACTTGCAACCCAACAATAGAATGTCAATTTCCAAGTACCGATATGAATGCGAGGGGCATGAATGGCACACTTCAGCTGCATCAATGAGGCTCTGTGTGCATGGGAACTCTCAGTGCATGCGCGCAGTATTTAGGGTTACCAGTCGTATGTACAGGTCCACCCACAGTGGCCCCTTTTTGTGCCGAAATGGAGGAAGCCGCAGAACCGATAACAACCAGCTGTTTAATTGCTATGTTGGGGTAAATGAGTTGTAGAGTGGAGACCGCGTCTCTGTAAAGGTAGCGTAGGAAGCCCTCAGGCTAGATTGAGTGACGATTTGCGCAAGAAGGCTCGCAGTGAGGTGGATTAATCGGAGTTGCGAATATTTGGAGAGGCCTATGTCCACCGGTGGACTGCAACAGGCTGTAATGTAATGTAAATGTAATGTAATGTGGACTCCCTTTTCCGCACTTAGACTAAACAGGCTGATGACAATGGAAGGTGATTGTAGACACATCTAACATCATCGACGAGACCTAAGCGCACCGGTTCGCTGGTTTGGCTACCTCGAGATTAGAAAAAGATTGTCTCGTGAAAAAAGCATATCAGAGGCGACCGGTGATTCTCCCGAGGTTAAATTAAGCATTTATTTGTGTTAAAAACCTACTTTAGTTACTTACTTAAGGGTTGGATTGATGGGATGTTGACATTTTATTTAAATTAAATATTATTTGCAGTGACAACCCTAGCAGTGTTACACGATGCGTTAATGCATGAGTGTAAACTTTGTTAGTATCAGCTTTGGGTATTGACATCTGCTTTTAAGTATCGCTTAGGCAATTTGAAAACTAACGGTTGCATCAGTTGGGTTACCCAACTAAATGCTAGCCCATTTCTTAAAAACAAAATAATTTTAGCAAGAATCAGCTAAGCTATGACTAAACACGTCTAGTACGTGTTTAGTCATAGCTTAGCTGATTCTTGCTAAAATGATTAAAAAAGATAAAAACCTCAATACATCTTCAGGTGGTCCTAAAGTTACTTAGCTAATAAGAAAAAATATATATAAAGCTTTAACATACTGAAATAACAGCTGAAACTATAACATAGTGCAAGGTAATGTAAATACTACCTATAAATATTAAAAGCTATATAAGATGTCCTGTTTCCACTCATGGACACTTGTGCGTTAAAATCATCATCTGGGCATATAAGCCTTCAAAGGTTGTTCTTTGAATAGCAACAGCCTGAGGTCTGTTCATTCCACGACAACAACTTGTTTGGATCAGTGGTTGTGAATGCTGCCTCTGGTGCAAGGTTTGCAGGTTTGATCCCCGCACAGTACACACATTTGTGTACATGAACATATCTGTTCTGTCTGTTTTCTATGTTATAAGTATGTATTTTTTTTTCATCATGCACAAAGGACCGAAAGAGAGTCTAGGTGCGGAAAAAGGAGTCCACTTTACATTAGAAGTATGTATTTACAAAAGAAATGTATTATTATGTATAAATTTGTGATTCCACTGTTGGTTCTTATATTTGTAACACAGATGCTTGAACTACCTATGTCAGAGTCAGATCAATGTATTGTGATGTGAAATATTTATTTATTTAATATTCCATTTGAATGTAGATTTTGGACTTTTCTAATAAGTAGGTACCTCATTTAAAACGGATTTATTAGATTAAAAAACAATTTTAGTATTAATGCTATGAGAAAAAAGAATAAGAAAACTTTGTGATAATTGCTATGTTTAAGATGGCATTAAAGAATTTTAAATGATTTAATAATATATATATGGTTTAATACAATATAGGCAGGTATTGAAATAATGAATGAGTTAAATACGAGGGAATATTTCAATTTAAGCGATTTGATTGCCCAATATAAAAACACCATTCATAATATTAATTTTAAAGTCCTAAGTTAGTTTTCGTTGTCTATGTTATGAGTTGTCATTTTCATAAATATGAATGTTACGTTATTCATTCTAATTAATAGTTGACAGGTGTTTCGTAAATATCTCAGTAACTAAGTAGGTACCAATATTATCTTGAATCCAATTAGGAAATGACTACAATTAAAACTTAATTTGTAATTTGAGGTTGTACCTACTATTACAGTTAGAGAAAATTTTAACTGTAATAGTAGGTACAAATACACACACGCAATGATAGTAAGTTGTAAAGTAATATTCTATACATGGTTCTTTAACCCACATTTCAAAATGTATCACAAAAGATCTGTACAGTAAAGTAACTAACTAAACAAAGCCAATATTCATTTGCAAAATCCCCTCAGAAAAAAGCATGGTCAATAGGTATTTTGTGTTGACATGCATTACAATTTTATAAAACTAAAAAATGCTCGAGTCACCTACAAAAACAAATAGAATTCTGTACGTTGGTTGGGAATATAAGTTTGTACAATTATTTTCAGTTTAAAATAAACAAATTCTGTCGAACTACAATCGGCCAAATAGATTTTTTAAAATAACAACTTACCGCAAAATAGAAGAACAAAATCCGTAACGACTTTTCGAATAATCAACGCAGATTCACGGTCACACTTAAATGCATTGCTGCGAGAGTTTGTTTTGCGATCGTTTCTTTCCATTTTCTTTACTGTAAACCCGCGAACAAAACACTTTTCACGATAACACCGATGTTACGAAATAATGAATGTCAGCGAGACTTTGAACAACAGCACACGTCAAACGCGGAGCGCATGCGCGCGCAGACTGATTTGAAATCAGCGTGGCGTTTACGAAGCTCCCCTAGATTACAATAATCAACAAGCGCGCTCTTAAAAAAGTAATGTTATTATTTCGTTGTTTATATAAAATTGTCGTTTAATCTAGATAAGGTAATAAAACAATTGATATGCCCTTATTTTTTCTAAAATTGATTGTTTTCTTTTTAGGGTTTCGTACAAAAAGAGTAAAAACGGAACCCAATCATTAAGACCACTGAGTAACTTTTTTTACACCAAGTTTTTCACTTATCGAAGGACATTTACTTAAGTACAGTGGCGGACACAACAACATCACAAAACGTCATATGGAGCCCAATTCTCGTGCTCGTGATATTTATTTTCATACGACATATATCACAAAAACATAGTTTTTTTGTATGGTTTTTAGGTGATATCCGCCATGTTTTCAAAATATCACGAGCACGAGAATTGGGCTCCAGCTGAGTGCTGAGTGTCTTTTGTCTCCAGAGGCTCTCGTTACCTAGAGAAAGTTAAAATTATTTAAGGTGGGCTCCCATAGTTATAGTGCCAGGATTCACCTTTTTGAACCAAAGGCATCCATTTTAAAAAAAAAAAAATTTGCATACCGACAAGTTAGGTGAAGCATGAATGTTCTCAACATCTGTATATAACCATGTTTCAAGCATAAGTTACGTAAGTTAAGGTGACGTGTAGGGCACACTAGCGACGCCAATTGATTTAAATTGTTAGCAACTAAACCGGATATCTTTTTAACAAATTCGAAGCTGTAACCTCTTGAAAAACATTTATACTATTTATTAACTTTTGGATGTGCTTTTGTACTCGAATTTAGAATTACCGCCTAAAATGGCCACTTAAGGCGTTAATCCTAATTTAGAATGCAAAAACAGAACTTAGGTAGTGCACAATTATGAAATAAATAGTATAAATGTTTGCTTAGAGATTCCCGCTCCGAAATTGTATAAAATAGATCCGGTTTAGTAGCCAACAATTTAAATCGATTGGCGTCGCTAGTATGCCCTACACTTCACCTTAAGGCGACGGGTAGCCCTAACTAGCGACACCAATCATTTTAAATTGTTAGCTACTAAACCGGATCTATTTTAAACAATTTCGGGGTTAAAGCTCCGGCAAACACTTACCACTATTATTAAATAACTATGCACAAATGTTGGGCGTTAGTACGGAAATTGATTAAGGGTCGTCACCTAATAAATTTTTCCGGTCCTACCCGTCGGTAGGGCACACTAGCGACGCAATTGATTTTAATTTTTAGTACTACCCGATTTATTATACAATTTTCGGTTTACAACTTTCGGCAAAAAACTGATACTATTTTTAAATACCATGCACAAATGTTGGGTCCGTTTAGGACGCAAAAAAATGATACGCCAAAAAAGCGGCCATTTTGGCGGTTGCAATTTTTCGCATACGCGTTGGACCCAACATTTGTGCATGGTATTTAATAAATAGTATACTGTTTGCCGGAGAGTTGTAACCCCGAGATGGTTTAAAGAGATCCGGTTTAGTAGATAAAAATTGAAATCGATTGGCATCGCTAGTGTGCCCTACCCGTCACCTTAATGCCAAAAGTGGCCGCTTTTAGGCGTGCATCAATGTTTCGCGTACGCCTTGGGCCCTCGGATTCATGATAGGTACGGAACCCGGCGCGAGACCGACTCGCACTTGGTCGGTTTTTTTTTATATTGCGAGAAATGCGCACAAATTTATCTTTTATTTCTCAGTTTAGTACGAAATTTATTAAAATACTTAAATTATTACATTCGATGAAATTATTAATCATCATTATTAACTCGGAAAAATATTAATTGGCTAGTCCCTAATATGTGATTTTTTGTCGATAAGTAGATATACGATTCCGGAAAGAGGAAAAAAAATCAGAACACCCTGGTTAAAAAGGACCCATTATAAACATTTTTTTACACTTACTAAGGCGTAAAGAATGCCGCTCGTCGGTCGATCCTTTCAGTCTATTCGACGATCAGTATCGGTAGCCCAAGTCACTTATTGAAATTGTATTGACGGCTGACGCACCCTTCTTGTGTGATAGAAGTCAATCGCGGTGACCCTTTCCTTTATTATCGTTATTTAATTTTCTCAATATTTTACTATCAAACGAAAATTAGAGGTCCATACATTCAGGTACACACAGCGACACGTGAAGTTACCCTTTTTAGACGTTCATATGTCTAAACAATATGTAAGTACTCAGTGTTAAAACATCACAACACTTTCTTTTGGACTTCCCGCAATTCCGGATTAAAAACGGAAAAAGCTGATATACGCGTACAGCGCCATCTCTTAACTATCAGCAAAACTAAATAAGTTACATAATTATATAGCACAGCTCTGTGCTGATTCTAAGCGACATCTATTTTCATCCCTACAAACAAATTACTGCGTCAGCGACATCTATTAGGTGCTTCCTTAAAGATTTTAGTTTACAAACTCTTTACTAGATGGCAGGGTAATATTACGAAGAGATTCTAAAACACTGTCATAGATGTCGCTACAAACACTTTTGGTCACGAGTTTTGATGGACGAAAACAGATGGCGCTGAAATACTTCCTAAAACGCTAAAAAGGTCAAAACCGAAAAAATAATTCAGAACCGGTGTTTTTTACCTGATCACAGATCATCACATCTTTGCTCTGGAAGGAATGCCGCCCTCAGCAATGCCTGAGCACACCTTTAGATTTTTGTTCTTATATTCTGACGTTTTTGTCCATTTGCGCTTTAATTCTTAGTTATATGAATTCAAAACAATGGAGAATGCAACTAGGTTGCTAGTGTTCCCTTAAGGTGACGGGTTGGGAACACTAGCAACGCCAATCGATTTTAATTTTTAGCTACTAAACCGGATCTATTTTAAACAACCTCAAAGCAAACACTTTAATTTTTGTGGGCGGAGAACCATAATTACAAACGGTGCCAGGTAGGGCACACTAGTGACGCCAATCGATTTTAATTTTTAGCTACTAAACCGGAACTATTTTAAACAATTTCGGAGTTACAATCTCTCGTCAAACACTTATACTATTTATTATACAACCATGCTCAATGTTGGGTCCGTTTTTGTACGTGAAAAATTGATTCACGCCAAAAGTGGCTCTTTTGGCGTGAATCAATTTTTCGCGTACGCGTTAAGCTACTTTTGATGCTGACCGTACCGGCTTTCCCACTTTTTCCAATATTGGGTGTAAATAAACAGTTTGGTAGATAGATTACCTAAGTGTTAAAAGCCCTTTTACGGATCAGTGGCGCTGCCACCAATTTTTATTGATTGTAACAAAATTAAGACAGTAAATGAAAAATTTGTCAAGACATTTGAAATTTTAAAAAAAGTGTTTTTTTTTTCAAGATTTTTTTACTTACGCCATACTTGTCACAAATTGTCCACTAAACATTTTAATCTAGTTAAAGATTAATGTACCTCACCCATCACAATCATTCCTAGTAGGAGCCATGGACAATGAAGGCCACTTTTTTTTAAATCTAGCTAGAGATTTTTGTGATACCTAAAAACGGCGAGTGCAATATTAAAAAAATGTCTTAATAAATTTTTCATTTATTGTAATCATTTCGTTAAAATAAAAAAAAACGAGTGGCAGCGCCAGTGATCCGTAAAAGGGCTTTTAAAATAAAAACGTTGTAGGTTTGTACTCCCCGACTCGCTTTCCTCATAAAACCGTGGGAGAGCCTCGCTTTGGCATGAATGAGCCGGATCGACCGGGGTGCTACAGCGGCCTCACAGAAAACGGGCGTGAAGCAACACTGTGTTGTGTTTCGCTGCGTGAGTGAGGGTACCGGAGGCCCAATACGGGGGAAAGGGGGTTCAATGGTTGGCAGCGCACTTGTGACTCCACTCGTGTCGCGGGTTTCCATGGGCGGCGGCAATCGCTTACCATCAGTTGATCCAGCTACCGTATCACATAAAGTTTTAACTTTTTAGGGTTCCATGCCCAAAGGGTAAAAAACACAGGACTCTCTTTGAACGGTTTGTCTGTCAGAAACAGCACTAAACGCGACGTTATAAAACAAGTACCTCCATACTAATAATATCCTCCAACCTATTACGGCTAAACCGGCGACCAATCTCAACGATCAGCCAGGTACGCAGGATATATTACAGTGCTCAATTGTGTGCGCAAACACAAGTGCAGTCTCTATTCCCTTACCCTCATATTCCAATCGGACACCAGGCGTGACACAACCGGAGAGGGATTGGGCGCAAGACCAACGACTTAACGTGCTTTCCTAGGCACGGGGGTACAAGACCGCCGACTTCCAGACTCCGGGCTGACACTAAGAATTTCTTACCGAAAACTTAGGTACAAATTTTTGGCCGAACCCGGGACCTCTTGCGAAACCGTTAAGTGCGACCCACTTACCACTGCGCCACCCTGGCAGTCAAACACTAATATTACAAATGTGAAAGTACACTACACGCCATAAACTAGGATTCCACCCGTACCATCTGGATGGGTGGAGGTCCACCACCGTGCGCTTTACACGTAATTTTTTGCCACGCACCTCCTCATTGTGAAATCAACTTCCCGCAGCGGTATTTTCGAACCGGTACGACATTGCGAGCTTCAAGAAACGAGCCTATACCTTCCTAAAAGGCCGGCAACGCATCTCCACTCCCTCTGGTATGTCCCCACTATCTCCATGGGCGGCGGTGATCACTTACCATCAGGTGACTCGCTTGCTCGTTTGCCTCCCTTTCTCATAAAAAAAAGTGTGTGACCGTTTGTCCATCTTTCACGGCAAAACGGAGCGACGGATGGACGTGATTTTTAAGTAGAGATAGAAGGGATGGAGGGTGACATAAGCTACTTTTGCGGCAAACCGAATTCCACGCGCGTGAAGCCGCGGGCGACTGCTTGTATTATACCTGAAGTCGAGCCAAGCTAATAAGCCACATTTGACGTTTCTAAATTTTAGCTTCATAGAGAGGTGACCTACAAAAAAACTTCGATTAAAGTGAATAATCGATATGCACTTCAAACAAACGTGAATCGAATACTATAATAATGAAAAAGAAGTTATTATTACTTTTATTTGGAGAAATGTGAATCAAAATTATTAAAAAGAAAAAGAAAAGTAGGTACCGATCCTATACTATATCGATCCAGTCAGTTTATTACTTTTTCTTCAAAAGCAAAGCGCTTATTTTGTGTGCCATACATTTTTTTTTCTTTTTACAAAATTATTAACGTATTTATATTTTTAAACAAGATAATAATACGTTTTATTTTAATCAGAATCTTGCTTTTCATTTATGTTTGAATATTCCTACACGAATAACATTGTATTCGTTCGCTTATTTGGGGTACATCTCTAGACCTTAAAAAGAAAATGGGTTGACACTGTACCAACGTTAAATACTCTATAAAAGTATTTTTTAATAAGTTTAGGGGAAGTACGTCCAAAATGACATATATGGACAAAACGACACATTGTTAATTAAAAACTGTCTAAAAATAGTCAATAAAGTTAGGACAGTAGGTAGATAGATAGATAGATAGATACTCTTTATTGCACAACATATACAAAACTTAAAAGCTAGGTATACAGAGATACAATGTACAATTTAGGCGGTCTTATCGCTGGGAGCGATCTCTACCAGACAACCTTCAGGTAAAGGACATTAGATAGAAGAGGGAAGGGTGGTGCAATCCTTTTGATTTTGAATATTGATTAAGTAAATGAATGAATGAATGAATATACTTTTATTGCACTCAAAATAAAGTATGAAAACTTAAAACTAGATATTACAGGATGTGTACAACGAAGGCGGCCTTATCACTATGAGCGATCTCTTCCAGGCAACCTTTATAAAACCTTTGTAAATTTATAGTATAAATACATATATCTAGATAATAAATAAATAAATAAACACGTTATCATACACTAATATATACGAATGTTAACTTACTATAATACAATATAACCTACACAAATTATATAAAATTATATAAAATATACTACTATAAGGTTATAATAGAGAAGATATATTTTGTAGTTTAACAGAGAAAGTAAATCGTGGAACTGTTTTCTATATCGAAATAAATAAATGCAAACAAAATTTTAAAAAATTAAGAAATTGTGTTTTTTTAACAAAGAAATATTGATAAATTCAATGACCGATGATACAAGGTTACGTTGTCGAATTTCGCTGAAATGTCAAATGTGGCCTTTTATTTTGGCCCAGCTATACTTAGTTAACGACGACTGACGCTTTGACCGTGCTACAATGTCAGTAACAGGCTGTTCTGTTTTTGTTTAAAATGGTACAGGTAATGTTAAGAGTGCGGCGGACCGCGTTCAAATTCAATTCGCGGCGAGCTTCGCCGTTCTTCGGACATGTCGCCATCTCTGTCGCGCCCTTTCCATGCGAATCAAAACAGAAAGATAGCTGTTTGAAATTAGTAAGAAAATTGTGTGCATTTCTGAATACCAAAAACGCTTGAAAAATATATTTCTGCGAAAAAAACCCGCCTTCAAAAACCACGAACTAAAAAAATGAGAATTAAAACCCCCGACGGCGGCCATCTTGGATTTGAAATTTGTTACAATAAATATATTCTCCCTTCCACCCCCGCCAAATAATTAAAAAAACCAAATGTGAGTACAGTATTGAAAGAGTTATCCTTTAACTCCTTACCGTTGGACCTTTCATCATCAGTAGAGCTACAAAATTAATACAATCAGTCGTAAATACTGGTGCAGTTTTGAAAAAAGATACAAAAACATTACGTGTGCCTTTAAAATTTGAGGGTTCTCATTTTTTAGCCCCTCTCCCTTCCCCCTTCCAACCCCGCCAAACAACTAATCGTGAGTACAGTATTGAAAGAGTTATCCTTTAAATCATTACCGTTGAGGAGTTGAGCCTTTCATCATCAGCATGAGCCACAAAATTAATACAATAATACAAATAAGCACAGTCGTAAATACTGGTGCACTTTTGAAAAAAGATACAAAAACCTGTCTTTAAAATTTGAGGGTTCTCATTTTTTGGCAGCAACAGTTTTGAAAAAAGATACAAATACATTACGTGTCCCTTTCGAATTTGAGGGTTCCCCTCAATTTTTCCAGCATCCCATCAGATCCTGATATCGTTTTTTATGTTTAATCGCCGATCAATTTGCAATTTATGAACCGATTTAGATGTATTTTTTTTAGTTAGAAAGTAGATAGTCCCGGACTGGTAATAAATAGCACAGATGTAATAGGGACACGTAATGTTTTTGTATCTTTTTCCAAAACTGCATCAGTATTTACGACTGACAGTATTAATTTTGTGGCTCTGCTGATGATGGAAGGTCAACTCCTCAACGCTAAGGAGTTAAAGGATAACTCTTTCAATACTGTGCTCACATTTGGTTTTTTTAATTATTTGACGAGGGTGGAAAAATTGGGACTCTAAAAAGCTTAAAAAATAATTCTTCTAAAAAAAAAAACCGCCCTCAAAAACCACGAACTAAAAAGTGTAAAATAATATTTTTAACACTTCAAATAACATTTTATAACAGTACACTCGAGAAAAGGTTTTACAGAAGTCGGCGCCTAATCCCTGTTGAATAATTGAATGTTGTATTAAATTACAAGATAGTATTGGGCGACGACTTCGGTAACACCTTTTTTCGAGTGTACTGTTATGAAATGTTATTTGAAAGAAAGAAAGAAAATACATTTATTTGAAGTATATAAAGTCTTAAAAATATTATTTTACACTTTTTAGTTCGTGCTGTTTGAAGGCGGTTTTTTTGAAGTCGGTAAAAAATGATGAATGGATAACGTGATTATATTTTGATTTTCTGTAAGACATTGTGTAACTAGACAATAAAATAGCTATGTCTCTGTTACATTTTAATAATGAATAAGTAATTGAGTTTTATTTAATGTCTAATTTTATTTCTCACTTATTGTCTTAATTTTCTTGTGTTTTTGTTCTTTCTTCAATAAATAATAAAATTGAGTTTTTAATATAAAACAAATAGGCAGAAATGAGGTCGTTAACGTCGAAATATTTACGAAATGTAATCGCATTTATTTTTAAGTGGGCAAATATTTTAAGAGCAATTTCCTTAATCCGATTAACAGCAATGCAATGTCGAGATATCCTCAAATTGTAAATTATTTTAGTATTACTTTCGTATAGGAAATACGTTGTTCGTCGGACTCTTCGCGCGTGAGGCCGACTCGCACTTGGGCGGTTTTTTAAGGAGACGGGTAAGACACACTAGCGACTTTTAATTTATAGCTACTAAACCGGATCTATATCATTCAATTTCGGGGTTACAACCTCTCAGCAAACACTTACATCATCATCATCATCATCATCAGCCCATTTAACTCCCCACTGCTGGGGCACGGGCCTCCCTCAATCACATGAGGGGTAATTGCCATACTCACCACGCTTGGCAGACGGGTTGGCGAGGGTTTTGATATAAATGCAGAGTTTTCCTTCTCTGGGTGCTGATGATCATGCCAGCAGCTTTACCTTAGTCGCCTTTTACGACACCTCGGTTAGAGTGAGGGTGGCCTATTCTACTCTGCCGGGGACCACACGGCAAACACTTACACTATTTCATAAATTTCAACCTCTTGGCAAACACTTATATTATTTATTAAATAACCATGCACAAATGTTGGGTCCGTGCACAAACGTGAAAAATGTATTTGGCGTGAATCAATTTTTTGCGTACAATGACGAACCCAAAATTTGTGCATGGTTATTTAATAAATAATATAAGTGTTTGCCAAGAGGTTGAATCCCCGAAATTGTTTAAAATAGATCTTGTTTAGTAGCTAAAAAATTAAATCGATAAGCGTCGCTAGTGTGCCTTACCCGTCACCCTAAGATTATCCGCATTTTTCTCACGGGCCTTGCTTTCATAGCTAATGGCATCAGCGTTTTTTAAGATGATATCTAGCGCCAAATTCTTACTTTCTTTCTACATCACAGTTAAAAATAAAACTTTGACATAATTTAATATTTGGTAGAGGAGACTGCGTTTGCGGAGTTCAACATGCAGTTTTAGCAGAGTAGATATATACGCTTAACGTATTTATTTACTGTGGTATTAGTCTGATATGGCATGTACTTTAATTAATGTAGGTATTTAAATTAATTTCGACGACCCGTTTGGAACAGTGGTAGTTAACGCTGCCTTTGGTCCAAGGGTTGCGGGTTCGATCCCCGCACAGTACAAACATTTGTGTGCATGAACATGTCTGTTTGTATTGCCATACTCACCACGCTTGGCAGACGGGTTGGCGAGGGTTTTGATATAAATGCAGAGTTTTCCTCCTCTAGGTGCTGATGATCATGCCAGCAGCTTTACCTTAGTCGCCTTTTACGACACCTCGGTAAGAGTGAGGGTGGCCTATTCTACTCTGCCGGGGACCACACGGCGTTGGTCTGGGTGTTTCCTATTTATTATATGTATTTACAAAAAAAAAGTATTACATGTATATATTTGTAATCCCACTGTTGATTCTGATATCCGTAACACAGGTGCTTGAGCTACCTATCTCGGAGTCAGATCAATGTATGTGATGTTGTGAAATATTTATTTATTTATTTATAATGTTTACTTATACGTGTCTTCGTACGTAAAAGGTTTGAATCCCCGGTATATAGGTACCTTAGGGGATAATATTATAAAATAAAAAAAATAACTATTTTATGTCTGCAGAAGGTGCTATTTTTTTAAATAGCTATTAGATTATTGTGATCCGTCTTCTATTCTGCCACCTATATGACATAAAAAATTACATCCTATTTCTTCCTCTTAAAGATTAAAATATATTAAAATACACACTTTACTTTGGCTAGAGATATTGCAAATATGATCCTTTTAACATTCCAAGTATAAATATATATAACTCAAAAATGTAACCGCTAGTAACAAAAATAAATCGACTACATAATTTCAACATCGCCTTCACCATTACAATGATACATTATCCTCTACTAAGAAAATCGAAAACGTTTATTCCTACGGGAAAACATCAATCATTAATGGCGGGGGTATGTTTCAGGGCCTTGAAATTATATTGTTATCTCGTTAGCGAGTTGATCACCGACGTATACATTCTATGATGGAGGCCTTTGCCCTGCAGCGGGACAGTATATAGGCTGATACTTTACTTTGATGATTTACGTGATACAATATATTTGAGAATTGACCCAAGTCGTAAAAAAATCTTTTTCGGGTTCCGTACCTACCTCAAAAGGAAAAAACGGAATCCTTATAGGATCACTTTGTTGTCAGTCTGTCTGTCTGTCAAGACCCTTTGTCTCAAGAACGCGCAGACGTATCAAGCTGAAATTCACAAAAAATGCTCAAGTCTATTGTCCCTTTAAGCTGTGAAAAAATCAAATTCCTAAGCCAAGCCAATCAAAAGATACAGCCGATTATGTCGATATTTTCAACAAATTTTCGACACTCGCAAAGGAATCAAAACCTACAGGGTACTTCCCGTAAACTGAGAATCTTGAAATTTGGCATGAACCATTGTCATATAGTGCAAATATAGGAAAAAAATCATTTTTTTAGTTATATAATATAATAAAAATAATTAGACGAATTTCCGTCACACGCTAGGGAATCAAAACCTACAGGGTACTTCCCGTGAACTCAGAATCTTGAAATTCGGCACGAAGCAACGTTAAATAGTACAGATAAAGGGGAAATTGCGAAAAGGATAAATTAGAAGTTAGATAAAATATCAAAATATTATTTTTGCTTACATGACATAAAATATTTTTTTAATAATTATAAACTTACTACCTACCCTTTTCCACATGAACGCGTAGAGATATTAAAGTTGAAGTTCATATCAAACTTCTTAAGTCTAATTGGGTGTTTGTATGTAGGTATTATAAGTATGTATTTACAAAAGAAAAATATTATATGTATATATTTGTAATTCCGCTGTTGATTCTGATATCCGTAACACAGGTGCTTGAGCTACCTATCTCGGAGTCAGATCAATGTATGTGATGTTGTGAAATAATTATAAAAAAAAAATGCCTCTAAACTCTGAAAAATTCAAAATCAACGCAAAAATTCAAAACGCTGAGGCAGGTACCAACCTATAATCAAACCGCATATTTTGAAACCACTACGTTTGTACGGCGAGTCAGACTCGCACTTGGCTGTTTTTTTTTTCGTTCCCTTCCTCGTCCTCATCCGCATCCATTCCTTATAAATATTTTTTCCGCATCTTATTTCTCTATACTATTCTCTTTTTTTATAAATCAATTTATTCATTCGTAAACATAGGTATAGATAAAAATAGATGCCACATACAGAATCAAGACTACAATGTGTAACTGAGACTTGGTATCAATACGAAAACTAGCATGCGTTAAGTTCACAGATACTATTTATATAGGTTAGAAATAAAGTTGGTCCAAGTACACTACCTTGGGGTACGCCGTAGGTACCTAATGGGGAGATCGCAACTAAAGTGTTCGTCAATTTATACTCTTTCATATCGGTCTGAAAGATAAATCTTTAAAGAGTGCCAATTGTTTGTCTCGTAGGTACACCCAATCCAAAAAATGAACTATGACCTTTCTTCCCCTGTACCTACCCTTCTGTTCCATGCGTAGCGGTTAGACGCCTTGGTCATCCATTTTAATATAATTCCCGGTTGCGTTCAAATCTGTCACTTTGTAGCCCAGGGTAAACTTAGACCATGATTCAGGATTTGGCGCGTCTGGTAATTTATTTTTTATTTTAAAGATAGCAGACGAGCAGACGGATGCACTTGCGATTGCCGCCGCCCATGGACACCCGCGGCACCAGTGGAATCACAAGTGCGCTGCCAACATTTAAAGCCCCCCTTCCCCGTATTGTGGTTCCTGTACCCTCACTCACACAACATATTATAGTGCACAAGTGTTGGCGCAGGTACAACTAACTAGGTAACTAGGTTGGCGCAGCGACCCAAAAAAGTCTTGTCGTCCGATAATAAGAGCCTTCATCTCATCACCTCATCGGTAGATCTTGCGCCACTGTCCCCAGTCAGCTACTAAGAGTCCGCGCAAATCCTTATCGACCTCATCTTTCCAGCAGTATCTTGCGCAGGCACAAGAGCACTCTCTATTCCCTTACCCTCATATTTCTATGGGACACCAGTGTGACACGACCGAAGAGGGATCAGACGCAGGACCAACGGCTTAACGTGCTTTCCGAGGCACGGGGGTACAAGACCGCCAACTTCCAGACTCCAGGCTGACACTGAGAATTTCTTAACAGAAAAACTTATGTACAAATTTTCGACCGGCCCAGGTATCTAACCCGGGGCCCTAAACGCAGCCGTCGCTTTAAAATGAAACGCACTACCCAATGGGCCAACGACGCATCCATAGTAACATAGCGTAGCACTCTTTTCTTGAAAAGGGTCCCTTTCCACCAAAAGAGTGCTACGCTGTGTTGCTAAAGGGCACACCTTCACTCACTAAGATTCCTCCGCTACTCGCACGCCACGGAGCTACAGCAGTAATAACCCTTAAAACATCGCGAGAACATCTCGCATAACATCAAAAAGAACGCAGCACTCTACGCAACAATCGGCGAAAATCCGAAGCTACAACAAACAGCCACAAAATTCCTTCATTACAGCGAACAATGTCTACAGACGGCTACATACAAATAACTCGGAGCGTCCAATTTAAATAACAGGCTCGCAAAGCTGAAAAACAACCCGTAACCGAAGTTGGGAATAAATTAGCGAGGGCCGCTAAGACCCCCCCTTCCCCAGTGTGTACATTGTGCAAAATATTATTTGCCTTGCCAGACAATAATAGGATCTAATGCTCCGCCCTGACATGTTAGCTTTGGGGGGCCCCGCCCAGCGCTGCCTCCCTCCCGATTGGCCAATCGAGTCTCCCCTCTTTGTCTGCCGAACTCTCCATCCCGCTCCCCCATGTAGCTTTTTCCTCAACGCCCGTGGGGCAAATGTTTGGGTAGGCTACATATACGCCGGTTTTCTACAGATCTGCTCTGGTATTGTCAACGGGTATCGTCTGTATATTTTTTGCGCAATTTTTATTTGAAGACGTTTACCTGAATGGAGTGGCAGGATTCGTTTTATGAGATTTTTTTCAATAACTACGTAACGAGTCGTTTCGGATTAAAGGATCGGTTCGCACATGTCTCGTAAACAAATTGCCTTTGATACGGCCTGATCTTTTTATTACATTTTGCTTTGAGTACGGTATCTTTATGAATCTCGTGAGAACGTGGATTTTATGACTGTTTATTTAAATTGAGCAGTAAGTGTTATTTTGGTGTAGCTTTGACTTTTTTAAAGATACACCTAGATACGAGGTAGATACCTACATCCAGGTTAATTTTTACAAAATATGTTATAAGTAGACTTAAAGACAGCAATCAAAGTAACTACTGAAATAAATTACAGAAGGACGACGCTATTTTTAATTTAGATATTAATGAGCAGGTAGGTTAATAGTTAGTCTTATGCTTTAAATGAAGATAAAAATACAAAAACTGAAATTGCCTAAGCTAAGTTAGGTCAAACAAAGGAAGAACTTAATACAATAGCAAAAAAACCGATCGTAAAAAGCAACCGTCCAAAATAAATACCGCAACAAAGTTGAATCGATAAGCACCGAGCGGACTAATAATTATTAGTCGACGGCCTGAAATTCATGCACAAAGCTCCGACCCGCAGTAATAATAACGACAATTGTTGTGTTAACTGGAACGTAAACGCGGGAAGGGGCGGCGCGCCCCGGGGCGGGGCCTCGGCGCCGGAGGCCCTCAGCCCGCCGCGGCACTCAGTACGCTTCGAGACGCGGGCCGCTGAGCAGCTCTGACATGTGACGGTACAGCATGGAAGATTGTGATCTCGCCCAATACCGCGACATGATCATCGAGGGCGACCTACCGCTTGACCTCCGCCCGCCACCGCGCCTTTACCTACCGCACTACCTCCGCGACGAAAGCACCGAGTACCCCCAGGACGACACCTACGTGTCCGTCGACGAGGACACGCCTGAGGCACCCCAGCCCTCCAGCGACTCCGAGCGGTTCGACGCCTCCAGCCCGAGCGACAACAAATCCAGCTCGCCCAAAAAATCAAAACAGAAGTCCTCATCGCAACTCATCAAACCACCTTACTCCTACATCGCGCTGATCACCATGGCGATATTACAATCTCCACACAAAAAGTTAACGCTAAGTGGCATCTGTGAATTCATCATGACCAGGTTTCCGTACTACAGAGAAAAGTTCCCCGCTTGGCAGAACTCCATTAGGCACAATTTAAGTTTGAATGACTGCTTCATCAAAATTCCTCGGGAGCCAGGGAATCCGGGAAAGGGGAATTATTGGACGCTAGATCCGTTGGCAGAGGATATGTTTGATAATGGGAGTTTTCTGAGAAGGAGAAAGAGGTATAAGAGGCCGGCGCCGTCGTTGCAGCATGCTCACGCTATGGTGGCGATGTTGGCGAGGGAGGCCTACGCGCCGTTGCTGCCTCTTCCTTGTTACCTGCCGCCGGCGCCGCTGCTGTCGCTACCGCGGCCGCCGCCGGCGGCTTTGCGCCCCGTCCCGCTCCCGCCACGAGTAGCAGAAACCACAGAGCCTAGAGGAAAGAGATCCCGCAACGGTTTCTCCATTGAATCCATAATCGGATCCCAGGAGGCTCCAGTAACTTCGGAGCCCAGGAGAAGTGCCTTTTCGCCTTTGCACCAGGGCATCGGGCCGCCGGACGATTGGGCGAGATGAATGTACCTGAACGGGTGTTTCGCTAGTCCATCCCCGTTCTGAAAGTCCGAACGGACAGATGCCGAGCCCTCGCCATGTGACTGAAGTGTTAGAATGTTTGAGACGTGTTTCAGTGACGTTGTAAGACATTGATGTATAAATTTTTGCCAAAACTCACGGGTATCAAAGCTTCAACCAAATATTAAATAGTGTTAGCATAATTATTGACCAAGCCATTGTACAGTTAATTAAGAATTTGGTTATTTTAACGGCTGAATGTAAGTACTGATGTTTCATTCGTTTGCTGCATGTTTGCATTGTTTTTCTGTTATTAAAATTGGAAAGAATGTCGTCCGTATATTAAAATTAAATTTCGAAAGTATTGTGCCAAAAAAATCGCTACTTTTTATATAAAAACAATTTATATATCACGTATTTACCTATTATTTGCATTATAAAGCTTTAATATTGTTTTTGTTACCGTTTTTAATAAAAAGTAACGATACAATTAAGGTATCTAGTCATTTTATGTACAAAATAGTTGTATGTACCTAATCATAAGATTTTCTTGTATATATTAGCATATACTAGATTTTTGTAATTCTAAGTAGCGATAACTGCAATAATTTATTAGTGTAGATAAATAATCTTATTCTAGGGAACAAAATAATGCATTTAAACAACAAGCCAACTTTGCGAGGAATAGGTCCTAACTTACCTTACCTATTCGTTTTATTAATTTAAAAAAAAATCCTTTAAACTTCAGGATCTTATCCAAAAATAAATTTGAATGTATCTAAACCGTATGATTGTAGTCTATTTTTGTGTAATAACTTATTTTAAGCGATAAATATAAAAATATTATCAAATCGAACATGCTAGTTTTTATTCCGTTATTTACGAGTGAATTCCAATTTGCTTTTAGGTATATTGTAAAATTGAGAAAATTTCTAAATAAGTAGTTTCAATTTATCTATTTTCATGGTTTATAGAGTCAAAATATGTTGCCTTCCTAGGCTAATCTCGTTTTTAAGGTTCCGTAGTCCACGGGTTCCTCGTGATTTGTACTTAAATAGATATAGTTTTGCCATTTGCTCTTGGAGTATGATCTAGGATTTGGCAAGTCTTGTAACTATATGTAATGAAGATATTGTGTCAATCTATGCGACCCTCATGCAAGATAGGTAACCACAACTCGGAGAAAGTATTGAAGTGGTTCAGGTTTAGAATACTTGATTTCTACCATACTACCTACTACATACCTACTAATGTTGGTGACCATGAAAGTTTTATAAAATATATTGGTTCAGGTTTTCTCTCAATTTCGTGCTTTTTCATGCATTTAACCAATATAATAGAGAAAAGTACTTTAAAAATAATTAGATTAAAAAAAAATGTCTAAGAAGTTTTTGTTCATGGATAAATTGATTAGAAGTACACTCTGTCTTTTTAGAAAGTTTCACATTTCTTTATAGAAATTTAGCAGTGGTTGGCTGCAGTTAGAATAGGTAGTCAGTTGCAAAAATATGTTCAGCACCAAATGGTGGCCGTCTCTATCTGCTACCGACGGCCGACGGATTCGAGTTTAAGACAGGAATCCGATGAGAAGGACGCGTCGCAAAGGAAAGGACATTTCTACTAAATTTCACATTTAAAAATAACACAGAAATCTGTCAATGTATTTAATGCGAAAAATAATACGCGCGGTAACGTTAAATAAAAGTTGCCTCTTAAGAATATATGACTTAAGCATACAGGGTGTATAGGCAAATATTTCTACCATTAGCTCGGCAGTGAGACCTGCACGTCTCGGATAGTTTTCTTGACCACTACAATCTGGACCTCTTTAAGGCGCGTATCATCCTAGACCTCATCGTCGCTTTCCATCAGGTGCGATTGTGGCCAAGCGGCATGACTGTGCTCCGGCATTGTTGATGTCTATGAGCGGCGGTTACCGTTTACCATCAGATGGGCCGCAAGCTCGTCTACCTACTATAAGCAATAAAAAAAAAAGCGTTAGCCTATTAAACAAAAAAAAAGTTTCTTGTATTTGTGGATACTTACGATATTTGAGATTCTAAACGTGTAGTCGTGGTAAGATTCCCCTGTCTAAGGATTGCGAAGGTCAGACGCTTCATAGTAATTACCAGACTTTCCGAATCCTGGATCATGGTTCAAGTGTTCTTTGTACCCAGGGCTTCGAAGCGACAGCTTTAGACGCAACTGAGAACATGTCTGAACACGCTAATATGAGGACTGAGGGTGAGGCGTGTAGGCAACAAGTAATGTTTTTTTAAACACTTATTCTATTTTTTTATACCTAATTCGTAATTTTTTATTTTATTTTTTATAGATAGATAGATAGATACACTTTATTGCACAATATTTACAGATCTTAGTCTAAGTTATTATACTAAAAGAATGTAGGCGGTCTTATCGCGAATAGCGATCTCTTCCAGACAACCTCAGGGTAGAGGAAAAGTATAGCGAATTAAGAAAAGGGATCATACAAAGTCGTATGTTAAAATCGTCGCTATTACCGTTCATACCTATATAACTACCATTTATAAAATTTACGGACAAAAAAATAAAGAACCTACCTCCTCAACATAGCGAGTAATTTCCATTTTTTTTTATTATTAAAAGGGTTTGCACTTGACCTCATCTCACCTATTGGAACGTGACAATAAGGTCTAAGATGTAGCGTGCTTACCCAGAAGAAGCCTATTCACTCTCGACTTAAGGTGTCGGGTAGGGCACACTAGCGACGCTAATCGATTTTAATTTTTAGCTACTAAACCGGATCTATTTTAAACAATTTTGGGGTTACAACCTCTCGGCAAACACTTATATTATTTATTAAACAAGCATGCATAAATGTTGGGTCCAAGGCATACGCGAAAAATTTATTCACGCCAAAAGCGGCCACTTTTGGCGTGATTCAATTTTTCGCATACAAAAACGTACCTAACATTTGTGCATGGTTATTTAATAAATAGTATAAGTGTTGTCAAGAGGTTGTAACCCCGAAATTGTTTAAAATAGATCCAGTTTAGTAGCTTAAAATTAAAATCGATTTTCGTCGCTAGTGTGCCATACCCGTCACTTTAAAGACACCCAAATTGTAGCTCTCTGGGAAAGCTGCCGCTCTAAAGCCCGGGGTACGCTTGGACCATGATTCAGTATTTGGAGAGTCTGCTAATTACGTGAAGCGACTCTTTACACGGGACCAGGCCGAGTGAATCATGGTTACACGTTTCAGAAACAATTCGAATCGTGCAGGTTTCCTCGCGATGTTTTCCCTCACCACCGAGCCAATGGTAGAAATAAAGAAAATACCTAATAGTACTTCAACTATCAGGATACATACAAGAGCCTTTTGCAGTTGTGGTTAGAACTTCACAATTACCTAGTTAGTGGAGGCTGAATTGAGTGGTGTCGAAGTCATTTCTTCCGTTACAAATGCTTTCCTATCTTCCGATTATTGATTTTAAATATATTTTGCTATCGCCAGCTATTTTCCAAAAATTGGCTTTGTGTGTTTGTACAGTCGCCTGCAATCAAATGTTAGCTCATGGACTTTGCAGGAGATTGTATACTTGTTAGTGCACGTGACTGTACTCACCTATGATGTCACAATTGACTTCAGTCACATTTAGGAATTTTAAATTTGCTTAAAATAATGATAACTATTGAATGTTATCATTATTTTAATTTGTGTCTTTACACAGATGGCTCTCGGTCACCTTCTACTAATTAAAATAATATTATTCTTTATTTATTCAACAATTTCGATACGCCTAAAATGACTTTCATATATTACATTAATATGATGTTTTGGTCGGTGTTTACACAGTATATATATTAGGTCTTTACATATTAAATTGCCGTTTTGTATGGCGATTTTCATAGTAGTTGTATTTTTCACACTAACCTTTTTTAAATTTGTTAAGTAACTATTAAGGTGACGGGTAGGGCACACTAGCCAATCGATTTTAATTTTTAGCTACTAAACCGCATCTATTTCAAACAACTTCGGGGTTACAATCTCTACAAGCGAAGGAGGCACACATTATACCACTTTGGGAGCGTCGAAAAAATATATATTAGAAACCTCATTTTTAAAGACCTATCCATGATACCCCACACGTATGGGTTTGATGAAAAAAAATATTTGAGTTTTATTTGTATGTAACAATCAAGTTTGAATAGTTCTTATATCTTCGGGAAAAAGTGGCTGTGACATACGGACGGACGGACAGACGGACAGACAGACAGACATGACGAATCTATAAGGGCCATTTGGCTACGGAACTCTAAAAAAGGTCATTTTAATTTTTTTTTTGCATCACAAATACAATAATAATCTGATCTCTATTTAATATAAACCTTCAAATATAGAATTAAATCAAAATAAAATTACAGTATAGTGACTTTTGTTTCTAGAAAAAAAAAGTGAAAATGTGAGAGCGGAACTTTACAATAAAATGGTACCCTGTCACAATCGTTTTTTTTTAAATTATTTAATAAAATATGCCTTTATTAGATAATAGGTACTTATTGCTACAGGCATTTAGTCTGCAGCCTGACACCATATTCTAAAACTCAGTTAAACTATTAGCCCAATTCTTGTGCTCGTTACATTTTGAAAACATGGCGGATATCAAATGAAAACCATACGAAAAAAAACTTTGTTTTCGTGATATACCTATGTCGTATGAAAATAAATGTCACGAGCACGAGAATTGGGCTTTATGTGACATATCTCCAAACCATAAAGAGTACGTAAGTAGATAGGTACATAACTTTTAAACCTAGATACTTACCTAGTTTAAAGACTTAGACTAAGCCTCCTTAAACCGAGCTCAAAGACTAACATCGTGTGCGGTGGACGAAGGAAAACAAACGGACAGGTGAGGCGGGCTTAGCTTATCTGCGAATGACGTCACGCGCCGCGGTGGTCGTAGAGCGTGAGTGTGGGCTGGTGGGAAAGTTGGGAGAGAGATTTTGGACGTCAAAATAGAAATAGGGTGGTGTTAAAGGTCTTTGGTATGTAGGATTTGAGATTCAGGTTATTGGTTTGATGCTTAACTTAAAATAGCGTTCGAGTAAGTAGGTCCTTTAGGGAGATGCCACACTGACGGATTGCAAGCGTTTTCAAAGCGGAGCGGCCAAGCAGCGACCACATCGGGACCGCACAGCGTTCACGCCGCGGATGCGCAAGGAATTCGCTAGCGTTTCTACGTGGCCGCCACAAAAAAAAATGGCGTTCAGATCTTTTTTTTATAGAGGCTCAGTATATGACTCACCTGCCAGCCTCTGCAGAACAATTAAAAACTCATGGAAGGATCCATGAGTATAATATGTTACAGTAATAAGTTTTTTTTTCTTCCACGTATGCTGTGTTTGCCTATAAGTGATTATGGCAATAATGTACACACCAGTGTATGTTTTTAATGTGAAGTATCGTTGTAGGTACATAAACGTTGGTGAACCTTATTAAATAAATAAATACTGTCTCTCATCAGCCTGATGATAATTTCAAGTTCAGCCTTATCTCCACGGCGAATCAGACGCGCATCCGTGAATGCAGCCATCTTCGCCGCGCACACCCGGCGTGTTCGTTGCGTCGTCGCTCCGCTTTGAAAATACTCGCAATCCGCCAGTGTGGCATCTCCCTAAATCTTGATCTTATTTTTTATGGCTCAATCATGTCATTGGTTAAGACACAATACCTATTATTATAATTTATTCTGAACATGTAACTTAAGAAAAAAAACTTACCTGATGTGTTTATTTTTAGTTGTCCTTGTTTCTCCTGGCTTAGATTTCTGAAGGTCAGACAGGTAGCTGCTATACTCAGGGGCGGGTTTAGCCAAAGAAGTGCCCGGGCGAAACCAATAACCTGGCGCCCTCTTGTTTCAAAATGCGAGAACAAAATTGAATATTTACGACATGTGCGACTTCCTATGGGTAGTCGCTCCTAAATCCTGGATCATGGTCGTAGCCGTAAATGATACCATGGGCAGAGCCATGATGGGGCAGGGAGGGGCGCTTGCCCCACCCTAGTTCTGACCTATAAGGCACCTAATTAGACTTCAAGACGACATCAAGACTCAAGCTGGAGCGGCGTCCAGAAAGACGGACGCACGAATGTGATAGTGGAGAGAAATTGGAGAGGCTTATGCTCTGCAGTGGGTAAATACATGTTGCTCAAGAAGAAGAAGAGATGAGATATTTAATTAATTTTATTACCTACTATAGTCTGTTGTTTCTCTAGTTTCAAAGTGCGAGAACTAAATTGAATACTTACGGCATGTTCGACTACCTATGGGCAGTCGCTTCATTGTAATTATCAGACATCCTGTATCATGGTCCAAGGGTACCCGGGGTTTCAGCATTGGACGCAACTAGGAATCACAAGCTAAGATGATGAGAATGATCAGTACTCGCGCCGGCTTCTTGCTGAGCGTTACAGTGGAGGCTCTATGTGTAGCTCTTAGCGCCCTCTAACTTCCGGCGGCCGGGTGCACTGCACCCCCTGCACTATAGGTAAAGACGCCCCTGGCTATACTTATCAGATTTCCTCAATCCTGGATCATGGTCCATGCGTACCCGGGCTCCGAAGCGACATGGCTTGTACGCAACTGGTGACACGTCAGATAATGAATATAGAGAAACGTACAGGACGACCACGATCAGAAGGCACTTCAGTGACAATGAGAGGGTGCTGTAAGACGTTTTTTCTATGCGGAAATGTCAAAACAACATTAGTTCCGACTTTTGCCACGTGCCAAATGACCGTGATCGGACTGTACGAGTAGTATTGTTTTTTTTTAATATTTTTTTTTTAAAAGAATATAAGCAGAAGTTCTGAGAAAAGACTACCTGGACTTCAAAAATAGACTACTTTTTCAAGTTTTTTCTAACTTGTTAACTAAATAGTTGTTTTTTTTAAGTTTTTAAAGTTCCGACTTTTGCCACGTACCAAATAACCGTCACAATAAACCGGACTGTAATGACATAAAAGAGGTCAATGATTTAGAACAAAAAAAACATTACATACAAAGCCCCTGATTTACGACCACAGTCACTTATCAAAACAAGTAATTTTAGATTGCACAATGAGAAAAAATGTCACTTAACTGAGCACACAACAAAAGAAGATAAATAGAAACTAACCCAAAATTTGTGTTTGGGAAGACAAACTTTAGTAAGCACTTTATTTGGTTAGAGATGAACTCGTACACTCACAGAGAAAAGGAGATAAAGTCAATGTACAGATAACCACACCTTGAGCTACCTCAGTTCAGGAATAAAAAACGCCTTGTTGATCTAGTGATTTAAGTACCAGGCCGTGATCTCGAGGCCCTGAGTTCGATTCCCGGATCAAGCGAAAAGTATGTTTTGAATTTTTCGAAAATAACTGGGGTTTGTGATCCAATCCGCATTTGGCAAGCGTGGTGATTAAGCCTAATCCCATCATAGTAGCGATAAATTGATTTCTATTTTTTTTATGTGATAGTTGGCAGGCGAGCAGACTGATCACTATGATGGCATTTGCCCTGCAGTGGGACAATTTATAGGCTGATACTTAACTTTTTTACTTTTTAATAGGAATGTTGAAAACGTCTAATTTTTTTTAATAAACTGACAATTTAAGGTAAAATAGTAATTACCAGGCTCCCTAAATCCTAAATCATAGTCTAAGCGTTCCCTGGATTGTTGGCGCTTTGGACACAACCGGGAATTGAGGTACGGTCAGCATCAAAAGTAGCTTAACACTTTAGTACCATGTCAAAGTAACTGTTCTGCCTTTTATATAAGTTTCCTAGGGGTTCGTAAAAAAATACTTCGACATGGCACTAAAGTGTTAAGCTACTTTTGATGCTGACCGTACTTTACATTATTACCTTACTCTATGGCTATTCGAAGTAGGGAATAATACTTTTTGAAAGTAGGTATTTATTTTTCACATACAACTACAGTGCGACCACGATCAGAAGGCACTTCAGTGACATTAACAGGGGGCGTTCTAAAACTTTTTTTCTATGCAAAAATGTCTAACAGCATTGGTTCCGACTTTTGCCACGTGCCAAATGACCGTGATCGGATTGTACTAGTAGTATTGTTTTTTATTATATATTTTTTGTAAAAGACAATAAGCAGAAGTTCTGAGAAAAGACTCCCTGGACTTCAAAAATTGACAGCTTTTTTCAAGGTTTTTTTAAAGTTGGCAAAAATAACTGATGCGGTTATTTGAGTCTAAGGGATGATATTTTACCCGTAAGTATATTTTTATGTGTTTTCGTTCAATCAATATTTATTTTCATGTGATAGGTGGCAGACGAGCAGACGGATCACCTGACTGTAAGCGATTGCCGCCGCCCATGGACACCCGCGACACGAGTCACAAGTACTCTGCCAACCTTTAATCCCCCATTCTCCCTAATTGGGCCTCCGATACCCTCACTCACTCGATAATCAGACGATGTGAATTTCGTGTGCCATTTCATTTCTATGAACACTATACTCCGTAATTTTTTATCGTTTAGGTACCTACTTCCCGAAAACCTTAGAATAAGTATAATTTTTTAAAGAAGACATGCTAAATGGACTTTATTAAGCCATTATGGGGTTTTTAGGATTGAAATGATGAAAAAATTACACGTATAAAACTGTTTTTCGATCTTTCCTTTTTTTTCCACCTCAAAAAAGGAGGAGGTTCTATGTTCGACTGTATGTGTGTGTTTTTATGTATGTTCAACGATTTCGCCGCAAATTATTGACTGCTTTGCAGAATATTTTTTTATTTGAAAGAGCATACTCCTAAATTGGTCCCATTGTCACCATGTCAGGATCTGATGATGGGATCCCAGAAAATCGAGGGCAACCCCCAAATTTGATAGGCACATCTAATGTTTTTGTATTTTTGTTTCAAAGCTGCACAAATATTTACACCTAATTGTAATTGCCGAAAAATGTGACTGTTGAAGGCGGTTTTTTTTTTCGTTGATTTTTTTTTGTAGCAAAATACTTTTGAGGTTGACTATACGCACGCAATGAGTGTAATTTATGCCAGATAAACACAAGTGCTCTCGTGTTAAAAACATTGTAACATGTCAGCGGATTTGTTTGATTGCTCACGACGAAGTTACGTTTTCAAGCGGAATTTTGTAATAGAAAACTGATGGAAAAATATGGCAATTTTTTTTTCAATGTATTTTTACTACTTGTTTTTTGACCTTTAGTATGATAATCTTAGATTGTAATTCTCAGTCGCGTGCAAAGCTGTCACTCTGGAGCCCAGGGTGATTCTTCATTTGCGGAGTCTAGTAATTACAATGAAGAGACTGCCGTCTTACCTTCGCTACCCATTAACACGTTTCAGAATAATTCTTGAAATAGTTAAATAGGTAACTAACGCAATCCGTGGAAACTTTCGGTAGAATTCTATTTTATTCAGGATCAATTTTCATCTTCGTTATGGGAATGGGAGGTTGGAAAAATGAAGAAAAAATATGTTGGTACTAGGCAAGTACCAACATAATTTTTCAGTCTACAATGATTATAGGTACAGTTAGATACACATTAAGGTTACTATAATCTGTTAAGGCGACGGGTAGCCCTAACTAGCGACACCATTCGTTTTTAATTGTCAGCTACTAAACCGGATCTATTTTAAACAATTTCTGGGCTACAACGTCCCGGCAAACTCTTATACTATTTATCAAATAACCATGCACAAATGTTGGGTCCGTTTTTGTACGCGAAAAATTGATGACCGCCATAAGTAACCGCTATTGGCGTGAATCAATTTTTCGCGTACGCGTTGGACCTAACATTTTTGCATGGTTATTTAACAAATAGAATAAGTGTTTGGCGAGGGGTTGCAACCCCGAAGTTGTTTAAAATAGATCCGGTTTTGAAGCTAAAAATTAAAATCGATGGCGTCGCTAGTGTGCCCTACCCGTCACCTTAAACCTCTATTAATATTGAACCCAGTATGATCAACATCATCATCATTATCCTATGATTTTTTTGTCCCGATTGCGTCCCAAGCTGTTACTTTGTAGCTCGAGTCCGCTTTCCTGCTTCGACTCCTCCTTGTGCTTTCATTGTGGTCAATTTATTGACACGCATATCATACTTCACAATGTGAAGCCACATCTTTTTGCTGGGCGATGGTAACATGGACAGACATTTGTTTCCTACATAGCTGTCCGGTTTTCGCAGGACACCAATGTAGGTGGCTCCCCAGCAGATGTGTTTCACATTAACTGTATAAGCATGTATGATAGATTCGGATATTAGCATCGTACATGATAAATAAAATTAAAAATTTTACACTGAATTTATTATAGCTCAGAAACATTGAAAAATATTCTTTCTTCTTCTTCTGTCTTTAAATAAAATGTAAGTACGTCGATGATATGAGCCAATATTGCGCCAAATGAGCGATATATTTTATAACATTTAACCCAAGAAAATAACTCACAAATTCCAGGCAAATACGAGAAAAGTAGAACAGCATTTGTGTTATCGCTCAAAGAAGATCCTAGTTACGAAAAAAACTCAAAAGATACCCAAAGCCAACATACCTACATGACGAGTTTATTGACAGACGATTGTGCAATGTAGAATAAACATTTGTAACTGACTGTAAGCGTTATCTCAGATGAAGAATTTTTGAAGTACAAAACTATAGCTATTTTCATACCTAGTCTGATGTCATATGGTCTACTACTGTGGGGATCCGGTGCTGACTTACAAGCCATCTTCATTTTGCAGAAGAGGGCCATCCGTGCCATCTACGGTCTTAGATCACGTGACTCACTCAGAGAAGTATTCAAGGAAATCAATATTTTAACCGTATCATCTCAATACATTTTTGATTGTATTATGTTTGTACGCAAGAACTTGCACCTTTACTCGCAAAAATCTGATTTTCATAGCTTTAACACGCGAAATAAACATAGGCTTGCTGTCCCAAATCTAAGACTTCATAAAATTGGAAGTTCATTTGTAGGATTGAGCATTAGAATGTTTAATAAGTTACCTCAAAATATTATTGATTTACCGGTACATAAGTTTAAGTTGCATGTAAAAAACTGCCTAATGCAGAAAGGCTACTATAAAGTAGAGGATTATTTGAATGATAAGGATTCCTGGACATGTTGATCTCTTCGCCTGTCCTCTAATGTATAATTCATTTCATAATTTTTCATTGACGATTTATCTAAACGATATTGATTATAAGCATTGTATATCATACTGTCACTGTAATCATAATTTGTTTAAGAATGAAAATTGTAATTACCATAATATTTGACATTCATAAATGTTCTTTATTGAATAAAGACATTTTTGATTTTGAATGTATAAAAATTGATTTATATGATTATTCAATAATTGACAAGATGCTAACCACCTACTATTGTACACCTCGTCCTGCAGTTTATTAGTCGGGATTAAGTAACTACTACTCTTTGTGACCTATGAGGGGAACCTAAGTAGTCATGCTCACTCAAATGTCTCTGAGGTGGTGGCGTTATGTGGCGGGTCATTACATTCCCTCTAATATGGTTGAGTGAAATGATGGCTGACACGTACGTCATACTTGTGAACAGGTGCCACCTTTGGGGACTGGTCTGCTTCGGTTTACCTCATAATATTTATTTTATTATTATTTCCTTTATTTTATTTTGTGTAACAATTAAACTGTATGGCTTGGTATAAAGATGGCACAAAATTGTATGAAAGTTTGGCGATTAAAAAGAGTAACTGGCGAGTTTCTTGCCGGATCTTCTCGACTAGAAACAACTTTCCGAGCCGGTGGTAGAATCGCATTATGTTTATTTATTTCTTTAGTATATTTTATGTATCAACATATATATGTATTAACATGTAAATTATACATAAGTACTTATAAATAGTTTTAAGTCATTAAAATGTATGACGATTTGTAAGTGCTGTATACAAGCCTATGCAAATAAAGAATTATTTGATTGATTGATATAAAATTCTTCAAAAGAATTTCACACACTTGGTTCAATATCAATAGACAATTGGCTAGATCAATTAGTCCATAATCATAGTAACTTGATGGCTTTCTATCTTTAGTAAGTAAGTAAGTATCAGCCTATAAACTGTCCCACTGCAGGGCAAAGGTCTCCATCAAAGAAGTCAAGTCATCGCTACTATTATGGGATTAGGCTTAATCACCACGCTTGCCTAAGACGGATTGGTGATCACAAACCCAAGCAATGTTCGAAAAAATCGAAACATACTTTTTTCTCGACCTCGATCTTGACCTCGACCTCGTTCTCTACCTATAGGTAGCTATAAATTAATATCAGATTGAAAGTGTAACCAGAGCGATGGTAGCTTAATGGATACGAACGCGCCTTCCAGGCAGGTGGTCGAGGTTCGAATCCGAGCATGCATGGTTTTTTCAAATCTATGTGCGTATTTCTACCATTACCAGATGGTAATGGTAGAAAACCTCATGATGTTTTCCCTCACCGCCGAGCAGATGCTCGGCGGTGAGGGAAAACATCATGAGGAAACCTGCACGTTTCGGAAAAAGTTTCTGAAAACGTGTAGTAACCATGATTCAGTTGGTCTGGTTCCCTTGTTAAAGGATTGCGAAGGTCAGACGGCAGGCGCTTCATTGTAATTACCAGACCCCCCCCCCCTATTCCTGAATCATGTCTAAGCGTACCCTGGGCTCCAAAGCGACAGCTTTGGACGCAACCGGGAATTACACGCTAAGATGAAGAAGAAGAAGAAAGTGTAACCATGATCCACGTGGTCAGGCTCCCCTAAGCTGTGTATTTTAAAGTCATCCGCAGACCCGCAGTCGCTCATTGCAATATCACAGTATAACAAGACCTTATAAGAAAAGCGCTTGTTATACTGTGGTAAAAATATCCTCCAACCGGTTTCGAACGATCAGCCGCAGTACGCAGGATATATTATAATGCTCAAGTGTGAGCGCAAACACTGGTGCACTCTCTATTCCCTTGCCCCCATATTCCGATGGGACGCCAGTGTGACACGACCAGAGAGGGATCCGGCGCAAGACCAACGGGTTTTAACGTGCTTTCCTAGGCACGGGGGTACAACACCAGATTTTTTAATAGAAAAACTTAGGTACAACTTTTGGCCCGACCCGGGGATCGAACCCAAGACCCCAAGCGCAGCCATCGCTTTAAAGTGCGACGCACTACCCACTGCGCCAACGAGGCAGTCTGTGGTAACATTATATAAATCATGCGTTGCTGAATCATGCGCAAGCGCACCCCAGGCTGTAAAACCACAGCTTATGAATGTGCCCGTGAATGACATCATGGGCAGAGCCACGGTGGGGCAGGAGCGCTTGCCCCACCTTGGCTCTGACCTGTAAGGCACCTAATTAGATTACAAGACCACTTCAGGTCTCAAGCTGGAGCGGCGTGGTCCAGGAAGACCGACGACTGAAGTGTAGAGAAATTGGAGAGGCTTATGCTCTGCAGTGGGTAAATACATGCTGCTGAAGAAGAAGAAATGAGATATTGAAATATTTTTATTACCTACTAGTGGCCTACCAGTGTACCTCACTTCGTTTCGAGACATTAGTTCCACTTAGCAATAGATGGCGCTAGGTGTCGATTACACCGCGCAAGAGTTTTGTGTTTTCAGATTACCTATAAGCGTTGCCGCTGTCTGTTGCATTTACCTCTTTATAAATTGTATAGATTACATAACTGATTAGAAATGGTACTACTTGTCGCCAGTCACCGGCCTGAAGTTCTCGCAGATCATTCTCGACGACGTCCTTCCAGCGATACCTAGGCCGGCCTACCGGGCGTCGGCCCATCGGTCGGCTCTGGTATGCTTTCTTGACGAGACGATGCTCGTCCAGTCTCTCGAGGTGACCAAGCCAGCGAAGACGATGCGCCTTGGTCTCGCCGATGATGTTAGGCGTGCCTACAATCTTCTCTATTTCGACATCGATAGGATCGATAGGATAGGATCGATCAAAGTGGCGTTCTCTTGTTTCGGAGGATAAAACTCGCTTCGAGTCGTTGAGCCAGTGGTGTAAGTAAGTAAGTAAGTATTAGAAATGGTACAAGGCCGGACGAACACGTTTGTTATTAGACCTCGATCCAACATTCCGGTACCTGCATATTTGCACAGTACAATCAGATCAATCAGCTGTTACACATTGAATGACTGGCAAACACACAGAAGGACATTGTGATCTTGTTTGTGTAAATGTTGCCGTTAGTAGGAGGTTATTATTCCTTATAATTATTAACACATAATATGTATAATTTACAAGCTTTTCCCCGCAGCTTTGCACGCGTTAGAAAGGGACAAAAAGCGGCCCATGTCACTAAAAATCAAATTCAATCCGTAGCTCCGTTTTGTCGTAAAAGACGGACAAACAGACACACACAAGTTTATGATGGAAATATGGATGCCCTACCGATATATCAGCTATGGCGCCGAATCTCAATCAGTCAAATGCAAGAGATATTTGTGCCTGAGTGAGATATAAGTGTATGCGCAAACGCAAATGCACTCTCTATTTCCTATCATTATTTTGATGTGGCACACCAGTGGGACACTACCGGAGAGGGATAGAGGCAGTAGCGTAGCGTAGTAAACTTAGACGTGGGCGAACCGGATCGAGAGGGGGGTAGATAAATGTAGAGTCACGTATTTCATCGCACTCGGAGGGGTCTCGCAAGCAAAAACGTTAGTAGGGTCACGGTCCCTCGCGAGGCTCCCTCGAGCAGGAGGCCGTGGGCGATAGCCCACGTCTCATACGCCTAGCTACACCGCTGGATAGAGGGCGCAGGAACCAGGACTGTAGCTAGAGCTGAATTGAAGGTGCTTTACCTTCAATTCAGCTATAGCCCCACAACGCCCCTCCCTACTAGCTATGGCTCTGGCAAGAACATGATTCAACTACTTATATTAAGAAGGTAGGTTAGTGTTTACCAGAAAATAAATAAATTGTGACGTTTTTTAAATAAATAAATAAAAATAAAATTCATTTATTTCAACCATGGTCATATTATCATCACATTCATATTTTATATTTGTTTATTCATTTAATTTAAAAATAAAAATAATTTATTTCCGAGCCACAAGAGAAGGATTGAGATTTTGAAGAAGAATTGTGAGAATAGTTACCTACTTACGGGATTTATACGATGTACCTTATTTTTGAGTTTGAATAACTATACTAATGTTAATGACCATGAAAGTTAAAAACAATATAGAATTGTGAGAATCTATGAAAATCTATTGTTTGAAACTTTCATCTCACTAACATTAGAATAGTAATTTATAACACTTCTGCCATGGCGCTCGCAATAGCGTCCGACTCAAGAATAAGGTTAAGCATGGCAGAAATCTCAAAAATTATTCTAATTTAATCTCTGAAAATCTGTTGTTGAGACAAAAAAAATTAAGTAAATATAGACACCATGCTAGGTAACGACAATCTGACAACACAATCTGTCAAATTTATTTATTTCACTAACTTTATCTATCTTTACAGAGTAATCACCTAATGCGATAGAATAAAATACAATTTTCTATACCATAGAGAAGGCAGAGTAGAATAGGCAATATTGTAGGTATTACAATTTTTAGAAATTTTTAGTGTAGGTTTTCTCACTATACTTTGCCTCACCACCGAAAAAAATCACATTAGAAGATTTGAAAAATCTAAGATCTCAATATAAAGCCTTCGATCACTAAGATCGAAGGCTTTATATTGAAAGCCGAAAGGCTTCCAATCAGAAACGATATGTGGGTTTTTGATAGTAAAACACGTAGATATTATCAATAGACGATATAATCTACACTTTCCAACACTTCATTCATCCTAACGTATTACACAATGTTTTTTGAGAATACAGTTGAAAAACAACAATCATACCGTTTCGAACGACGTATATTTTGAACTTCATTACCAGTAGGTATAAGAGAAAACTACGAGTGATACCAGTTTACAACAATTATTATTAAAATTGCCTATCTATGGCCGTGTGGTCCCCGGCAGAGTAGAATAGGCCACCCTCACTCTTACCAAGGTGTCGTAAAAGGCGACTAAGGTAAAGCTGCTGGCATGATCATCAGCACCCAGAGAAGGAAAACTCTGCATTTATATCAAAACCCTCGCCTACCCGTCTGCCAAACGTGGTGAGTATGGCAATTACCCCTCATGTGATTGAGGGAGACCCGTGCCCCAGCAGTGGGGACTTAAACTGGGCTGATGATGATTATTAAAATTTGAAATAATTTACTGAAACAGGAATTACCTATAAGATAAATATGATACCTGTGTATGAATTGATGACGACCCGTTTGGACCAATAGTAGTGAACGCTGCCTTTGGTCCAAGGGTTGCAGGTTCGATCCCCGTACAGTACAAACATTTGTGTGCATGAACATGTCTGTTTGTATTGGTCTGGGTGTTTGTATGTATTATAAGTGTATATTTACAAAAGAAAAGTATTATATGTATATATTTGTAATTCCGCTGTTGATTCTGATATCCGTAACACAGGTGCTTGAGCTATCTATCTCGGAGTCAGATCAATGTATGTGATGTTGTGAAATATTTATTTATAATTGATTTAATTATAATATACATATTTAAACATTGTTTCCTATTCCATATACAATATTCGGATATTTAAGTAGCACTTATCATATAATATGATCAAAATGATTTGACAAAAACGGTTATTACAGCTGATATTGAAAATGCTATAACCTCACCCTTTCGCTATAACATTCAGAAAATAAACATCCACAATTAGCCATATCACATCTGATAGGTTATCTTCAATTCGCAGTCTGTTCTAAGCCTGTTATTATAGCATCGCAACAAAGTTGTCTATCTAAATTATATTATGTTAGCAATGGATTCTAGATCAAATATTAATGTTGTACATAGAGGAGAAATTATTGTACGTTATCTATGAAAGTATTTGCGCGTACGTGTTTGGTAATGATAATTATGTTATTGTTAAATACATAATTGTTTTTAAATAAACATGTGACTGTCATGAAATGTTTGAGTATTCTAATTTTGTAAGTCATACCTGTGATAGTGGGAATAATATTTGATTTGTAGCGGAATATTTTGAAGTTATTTTAAGTATACTTCAATCCGGCTATGATTAATCTTATTTTAAATGCGCACCTACTGCCCGAGATAGTTTTTCGGCTGCTGTGACACAAATAATTTTTAATCATTCATCCATAATCATTTATTGCATAATGTAGTTTACAAAAAGGTTTTACAAGAATACCAGGATCTCACATTACATTACATTATACTGCAAGGGCACAGCAATTTTTTATTTATTTATATTATGCCCAGTACAACTACAAAGAACTCTTAACTTTTAAATTTATTTTTTAACTTACCTACCGGAGGAGGCAAGGGTTTCTTTTTTTATTTATTTTACCATATTACAATAACAGTATTCAAATTAAGAGTGTCATAAAAACCTTGCCGGTTTGTCCTTGACACGGTTACACTTGTCTAGTGTAACCGAGTCACTTATTTAACTAAATAAAAATAATGAAGTATAACATAACTTATTTCTAATACATTATTATCTAGGCGATTAGAGGTATTCTTGTATATTGTAGAAAATGTTTGTGAAAGCAGAAATTCTTTTGTTTTATTTTGAAATGTTACCTGAATTTCTATATTTTTCAAGTTTAGAGGAAGTTTATTAAAGATTATAATTGACATGTGGTATATGACCGTGTGGTCCCCGGCAGAGTATGAATAGGCCACCCTCACTCTTACTGAGGTGTCGTAAATGGCGACTAAGGTAAAGCTGCTGGCATGATCATCAGCACCCAGAGAAGGAAAACTCTGCATTTATATCAAAACCCTCGCCAACCCGTCTGCCAAGCGTGGTGAGTATGGCAATTACCCCTCATGTGATTGAGGAGGCCCGTGCCCCAGCAGTGGGGACTTAAATGGTCAGATGATGATGATGATGATATGACCTGAACGGAGTGCACTTTGAGTACTAGTTTATTCTCGCGCCTTCGGCTATGTGATCTTGAATGGAAATTCTTTATTTGTTTATACTGGTTTAAATTATTTTTCACTAAACAAAATTGTTTAAATAAGTGAAGAGGTTTAGTGAATTAATATTTATTAAATTATCTTAATGGGTACCAAGATTGTAATTTTATGGTAAATAAAGATTAATTAACTGAACACACGACACACCATATTATTAAAAATATTCAGAACAGACAACAAACAAATTAATAAATAACTAATTCATTACATAAAGTAATAAATAATGCTAAGTGTGTTATATATTTAAGAATAAATTGCATAATGACGTTTGGCTTTTTCAATATATATTTACAAATAACAACAAACGAAACATTATGTAATTTTCTTATTATCTGTAATTTTCACATATGCATAAGTCTTTACTTTTTTAAGTAATAGATAATATTCCTAATTCATGTAAACATTTGACGACCCGTTTGGATCAGTGGTAAGGTGGTAGTGTACGCTGTACGGCAGGGTTCGACCCCGCTCATTCCAAACATTTGTGTGCATGAACATGTCTGTGTGTATTGGTCTGGGTGTTTTCTATGTATTTATGTATTCCGCTGTTGGTGCTCTGGTGTTGAACTACCTATCTCGGAGTCAGTTCAATGTATGTGATACTGTGAAATGTTTATTATTATTTATTTAATAGAAATCCCCGTTACTCGTGGTAGAGCCATGTTTCGGCGTGAATAGGCCGGCTCGCTCGGAGTGATACTACAGCCTCAAGAAAACCAGAGTAAAGCAGCACCTGAGTGGCATTCACCGAAGTGAGTCGTTAGAGTGAGGGTACCGGAGTTTAATCAATGAGGGATAGGGAGTTTCAAGATAGGTAGCTTACTTGTGACTCCATTTATGCGCACACATTCATGCGTTGCTGCGACTATTCGCGGATCACGACATTCCCTAAAAGGACTTGTAAAATACTTCCGAAAAAAGTTTCGCAATACTTGAAATTCAACAATAGGGATTAAAACTAATGATCCATATCGATTTCAACATCCATAACGCTAGATTTAACAATAAAAAACGCTGTCAAAATCTTGCCACTATTGAGTAAGTACTTATTGACTATTTATTCTGTCAGTCGATGCTTCGGACACAAAGATTATTGGACACAAAGATATTACTCCTTCGGAAGTTGTCACAGAATCTGGCAGGAGCATAATAGCACTAGTGTAGTCCGCACAATTGAATTTGCCGCCAGAAATTATGCGCATTGGTTGGCTCTAACAATCGTTTTTAAATCGCAAAGTGGATGTAGAGTAAAAATTGCAGAAGGGTCTTGGAAGTGTTTAGCGGTCTATTTCCTACCTAATTGGGATCTAACCACCGCGGTAATGCAGTGGCTATAATGCGTAAAATGTAGCTAGACTAGAAAGACCGCTTTGGTGTTACAGAAAAATGATCTTTAGGTTAGGTTTAGGTAGCAATAAAAATCTATGGAATGAAAGTTGGTGAAAATGATAAACTTTATGCCAGTGACAGCTGTCATTCTAATCTAGCTATATTTTATGGAGTATAGTGGGTCGCACTTTAATGTGATAGCTGCGCTAGGACGTTCGATTCCCGGGTCAGGCCACAAGTTGCACCTCAGTTTTTTCTGTCAACAATTGGTGTCAGCTCGAAGTCTAAAATTCAACACTGTACCTCGGGAATGCACGTAAACCGTTGGTCCGATGTCCGATCCCTTTCTCTGTACCTATCTGCGTCACACTGTTGTTCCATCGAAAAGTGCGGGTTAAGGAACAGAGTGCGCTTGTGTCTGAGTACACACTTGTGCACTTTAATTAGTACCGCGTTCTTTGCTGATCGCTGATATTGGCTACTGTACATAACTGTACATAACTGTAATCATAACTGCATAACGTTTTTTAAAAGTATTCGTTTTTTTACATTATACCGGACAAACGAGCAGACGGCACACCTGATGGTAAGTGATTATTATTGATTTATAAATAACCTTATTAGCTAGAGAGTTTTAGTTGTTAATTGATTCAAATTAAATATTATTAGTTTGAACAGGTGTGCTTCGCATCACAGCTAAAACGTGTTATTATAGTACCTATTCTAAAACGTGCATAAGATACGATAAAAATGTTTTGATACAGCATTTACGTCAGACCTAAAATCAAGTTGAGTAATTTGAAGAATGAAGGTAAGCGCTTGAATAATAATCGTAAAAATTGCAACTAAATGTCAGAGAAAACTAGATATTTTTCGTCTGTTATTATACAACAAAGTAAATGTTTGCATTAGGATTTACTTCGTTTTGTCTCATATTTTGTAAGTTTTATATTTATCACATGAGAAGTTATCAAGTCGAAAAGATAATATCTGATAACTAATTTTGGAATTACGAGCTTACCTTTTAGATTTCAGAAGTTAATTATGTTTTTTTTAATTTTCAGGTTTGTTTCCATTATTTAGGTATTTTATAATAGACACATTACCTATGTCTTCTAACGTCCTACCTATGTCTTACTACTGATAGCAAGACCGGTCGTTTCAACGAGAACCGCTCCGGTGGCCTTGACTAAAGATTTTAATGTACTTCCACAATGGTTCCATATCATTTAGATACTGGCAGTCATCAAATGTGCATTTCTCATGAAACTTTCTGCCTTGTACGCCAAAACTATAGAATTAACTATCCCATACAGTTGTAATCTTCAAGAAAAGAGCGCACTTGGGACTCCTATGGTGATGCAAGTGTCCTAGTGGTGGTGGTAATCGTTTAACACCAGGTGATCCTTTTATTAGCCTGCCCCCTATCTTGTAAAACAAAACATTCATTTTCTGAAAAATAGTGTGGTCATTTAACATTTTGAAAAGAAAATAAATTATTTGGAGTACATAAAACTTAAATGCTTATAAAATGGCCGCCACTCAGCATTGTGTCAATGCTTTGAAAACAGTGACGTCACGAAACAGTGTAACCAGATTTCTGAACACATTATACAATTTCGAGTGGAGGCCACGTACAGGAAATCGCAGCCGTGGTAGGCCCCCCACAAGGTGGACCGATGATATGATGAAGGTCGCGGGAATCCATTGGATGCGGGCGGCACAGGACCGATTTGTGTGGAGAAAATTGGGGGAGGCCTATGTCCAGCAGTGGACCTTTATTGGCTGAAATGATGATGATGATGAGACAATTTCAAAATGATGACCCGTCTACATCGCCTAAGCTTTGGCTATTACCGCCCGCTGCGCGCCCCTACACTTTCCATACTCACGCAACTCGTGCGCAATGTAGCATCTCATATTATGACGGGTGCGCCGAGGGCCCTCGAACACATGCGTCCGGGTTCGACTCTTATTGAGTTTGTTCGAGATGTTTTTGTCATGTTTCTGGGGGTTTAGTTTAAGTGAGTTTTAATTGTTGGCGGCTTTTTGTTACGAATGTGTCAGTTTGACATTTATTTGAATGTGAAGTGTTTGGGATTGTTGCGAATCTGTCGTCGTATGGGTTTTTACTTATGTAGATTTTTTCGAATTGTGCTTGAGTGGACCTACTGTCGAAAGTTGGTTAAGCACTTGAATACATGTAATTTTATAAATGTACAGTAGAACCTCGATTAACTGGACTAATTGTTGTCATTAGGCGTCCGGATAATCGAAAATCCGGATAATCGAATGTATGAAATAAAGTTGTTGATTAAGAGTACCGGTACCTAATCCGGGGAAAGGGGGGTTTAAACTGGTGACTCCACCGCTCCTCCATCGCTTACCATCAAGTGATCCGTCTGCTCGTCTGCCACCTATCACATAATAAAGTGCTGTGTATACAAGCCTATTCAAATAAAGAATTCTCTGATTTCGTATGCAATAGAAAGTTTTTAAATTTTTATTGCCTTTTTTCATGACCGACCTTTTTATATCGTTTTTTAGATTTTCGCGTTGCATTATAACTATAATGTATCAATACGGGTATTAACACGATATTTATTATGTGAAACAACATTGTGTACTCACATATTTGGCTCGACGTTTCGGCTACGTTACAGCAGCCGTGGTCACGAGCGGACTAAATGTTGTTTCACATAATAAATATCGTGTTAATCCCCGTATTGATACATTATACCGACCTTTTTCTCAACCAATTCATAATTTCATTAAGCCAAATTATTTTTGTGGCGGTGTAAATCTGTAGAATTATTGTTAGTAGTTAGTAAAGCCAGGCGTCCAACAAGAACCGAATACACCAAGAAGGTATTACGACCCGAATCGAACTAGAGGGCCCTCAAATTGTTTTCGGAAAGTCCGCCTGAGGGATGTTTATTAGATTCACAAAGGGACAAGGGCCTATCCCTTCCTTATATAACAATATGTACATCTGTCCGGTAAGATTTCGTTTAGAGGAATTTGCGATAACGCACTCTGTTTACTTGTCGGAGGTAGTTACATAAGTCTAAGATACACACCTCATCTTTGTCTAGGGATATTGCAAAATTGACCATTCTGGCTTTCTGAGTATAAATATATATGACTCAAAAACTATGTAACCGTACCTATTCAAAAAAAAAATTCACGTTTGCAATAATAAATAATAAATAAATAAATATTTCACAACATCACATACATTGATCTGACTCCGAGATATGTAGCTCAAGCACCTGTGTTACGAATATCAGAATCAACAGTGGGATTACAAATATATACATATAATACTTTTCTTTTGTAAATACATACTTATAATACATAGATAACGCCCAGACCAATACAAACAGATATGTTCATGCACACAAATGTTTGTACTGTGCGGGGATCGAACCCGCAACCCTTGCACCAGAGGCAGCGTTCACTACCACTGTTCCAAACGGGTCGTCAATCATACATTGTCATCTATTCTCAAGTTTTAAGACTCTATTAGGTCCAAGCAAATTGTCGTGACAACTGACTGGACACACACCAGCAGTGTTAAATACGATACAATTCAACGGTTCTTATTATCAAGATCACTTCGCGACACATCACTGTACAAATAAACACCAAATTTGTTCACCAGAAACCACTAGATACCTACTAATTTAAAACCTTTGAATCGCATCAGCCCACGCAGAATGTTTGACTCCTACCGCCAGAATTCTAATTCTAGATAGTGTAACCACATTCGTTGACATTTACTTGTTTTCGACTTTTACAGCTCGTTACACCATATGGCAGTAACCCTGTATAAGCGCCTTAAAATTCAAACTATGCTCAAACTATTCCTCATACGAAGACACCCTACACGAAATTAAGAGTCCCAGTGACAATTTATTCGAATTAAACGTATCTCGCTTACCCCTTGTCATGTTTTGCTATGCGTCTGCGCCTCTCACCTCAAAACCCACCTTAACACAACCCTATAAAGTTCATTATACTCCCAGCAAATCCTTACAATGGAAGTGCGTTTGATCGCAGTATTATCTTGAATAGTGCTTCTCATTGAAGCCACGTTGACAAATTGTTGAGAATAGTGGGCCTTATCGCCGGGGGATAGGGTTAGTTTTGCGGACAATGCCGCCGCGGGGGTCGAAAAAATCCAGCTCTCGACGCGACGCCCCGGGTAGTAAGCTATGATCTGTTACTGCGCTCTGTTGCGGGGGAACTGGGAAATTGAACTTTTTTGATGATGGTGGGATTTTATTGATTACTAATTTTGATAGCGTATTTTTACATACCTTGGTATTTCAGAGAGCAATGGAGAGGGCTATGCTCGGAGTCACAGACATAGCCCAAAGGATTGCATGCCTCAAGTGGCAATGGGCAGGGCACATAGCGAGGAGAACAGACGGCCGTTGGGGCGGAAAGGTCTTCGAGTGGAGGCCACGTACACGAAGTCGCAGCCGTGGCAGGCCCCCACAAGGTGGACCGACGATCTGGTGAAGATCGCGGGAATCCATTGGATGCGGGCGGCACAGGACCAATCTGTGTGGAGAACATTGGGGGAGGCCTACGTCCAGCAGTGAACGTCTATTGGCTGAAATGATGATGGTATTTCGAATGGATAACTGGCGGTGAGACTCCGATCAGCAGATCAAACGCCGCAAATGGATCGGCCGCACGCTCCAAAGGGAACCGGACCACATACCGAGGCAAGCCCTAGACTGGAACCCCCAAGGAAAACGGCAAACGTGGCCGCCCTAAGCAATCCTGGTGGCGGACTATCACTGCAGAAGCGAAGACCTTAGGACTAACGTGGAGTGAAGTAAAGCGCGAAGCCCTTTGCCATCTAGGGGACATAGGACATTAAGCCAAGTATTTTGAGAACGTTAGACATTCATTTGTGGAAATTGTTATTTAGATATTTAACAAGTGGCGTAAAAGTGTTTTATGTGTTATGGGGTAGAAAATCTAAACAGAAATCAGTTCATTTTTTAATTGGATAATCATCAATATAAAAATCATGACAAAATGAATGAACATTGCATAGATTGCACTCACTTAATAGATCAATTGACATCGATGTGTTGACAGGTCAAACTAATACAGACACGAACGCAGACAATTTGTAAAACAGGCTGTAGAGGTTTATCCGCTTGCTCGTTTGCCCTCATTGCCTAAAAAATGGAACACAAATATTGGATATCAATGTGCAAATGAGTTTTCAATTCGATTTACAAAATTCATCCAAAAATTACGCGTGGCTACGTGAAGGGATGAATCAATTCCGTTGCGGCCTGAATAAAAGTTTACCCAAATACGAAGACAAACTTAAACGTTTTAATATCCTATCGCTCCAGGCTCGTCGTTCGTACCATGACATAGTAAATCTCTTTAAAATTATACACTCCTATATAGATTCCCCGAGTCTCCTGTAGATATATTTAATGACAACCTGCCAAGTTTCAAACGGGCAGCAATAAAAAATATCTCCAAAAGTGTATAATTTAGACCAATATAGCCGCACGTTACTTGTAATATTATTAATTGTTATTTTAAGATCTCAGGTTTGTTTTTTTTTAAATAGTAGACATTTTTATTTAGTCTCATTGCTTTTGATGTCATGATGTGTACACATGATTTTGGGATAATGTCTGGACTAAAAATATTTAATTTGTTAATTTTGATGCTTTTTTGATGTTATTCTGTTTTGTGTGCCAATAAATAAATAAAATCAATTAGTAAGTTTCATCATTCATTTCGTTAATATTAACTAAATATACTAAAATGAATAAAAATGTAGTCTATTCCCACATTGTTTTTATTTCCAGCCACACTTACTATAACCTTATCGCCACACTTTAACCGCAACACAGATTAGAGCCCATGAATAGGAGTAATGAAATAAATATTTCGCCGGTGGGGCAGATTCGATAACGCCCGGTTGCACACTGCACACGGTAACCTAAGACACGCACCGTCCTTAATTCTTACGTCGTAAGGTTGAAATTCGCACTTGTTTCTGTGCCCTGCCATTTCACAAAATGTCTGATTGTTAGAGTGTAAGCACCGTGCAAGATTTCTGCTAAGTGATGTTGGGCGGAAATAAACTACTGGGATTTTTTGGACAATGCCAGCCGGTTATTAGTGTTTTATATGAGGTTTAATTGGGTATAACATACAGGGAATGTCGGTAAACAGTAACGACTTTTTAACATTTTTTTTAATTTGGTGTGATCAATTCGTATAAAATCGTTTATGTTTTTTTTTTCTTTTCATACAATATCTAACTTACGGCTTTCTTGTAAAAATAAGACGTTTTCCCGTTGTAAAAGACATTCGAGATATTGTAGCATTATTTTATGTTTGTTTTTGTAATTAAGTAGTCGAGTAGTTTTTGAGTGAACTGGTTACATAGGTACAAAGAAACAAATCCTTCCTCTTTATTTAATAGATTAGTTCATTAGAAGAGCCTAATATTTATAACAGAAAAAGAAAAATATTACGTTTTAAAACATACAAGATATGTAGGTATAATAAAAACAAATATTTTTTTATCATCGTAGGTCGTGGCTTCCTCTACGTGCTACGAGAGCTTCTACGAATGCTACGGACCTTGTAGCATGCTACGAGTTTTATTGGATAAAACAATCCGCTTCGAGAAGATTGCCGCCGTCCATGGACACGCGCAACACCAGCGGAGTCACTGACAAAGTGAGCTGCCAACATTTAAACCTCCCTCTTCTATTTTAAGTTCAAATCTTGAAGGTTTGTAAGCGCTGTTGTTATATAAAAAGATGGTGTATAAGTCAGTAGTGGAAAAACTATTGGTTTATTATGAATTACAGAGCAGGAGGGTAAATTACACCTTCAGGAGGTTAATGGGGCTGGCCTGGCGCTGCAGCGCGCCGGGCATGTTCACGGCGGCACGAGTATACTGTTCCTTTGCCTCGATGCGGAAGTGCGATGCGTCGCTCGTGCGCAGGGTCAGGCAGGGCTTGCTCCAAATCCCTTCTGAAGGGGCGATTCTACGAAATTTGACCTTCTGGTTTCGACGCGTCTGATTCCCATTGGCTCAAAAATATAATTCAAACTAGAATTTTAAATTGAAATAAAAGTACAGACACCTACCCCTCTTTCAATTTAAACCTCTTCTAATTTCAATATAAACTTCTAATTTGAACAATTATTTTGAGCCCATAGAAATCAGACGTGAAGAAATCGGAAGGTAAAATTTCGGAGAATCACCCGAAGATGATTTCACACTGAGTGGACTGTGTCTACCAGCTGCACCTTGGCGCATTGCATGCGAAATAGATTACTAAAACCTAGGATTAAGATGTTGCTACAAAAAATATGAGTTATTGACTTGATTGTCATTCTCCAAAATCCATGACAAACAGATTTAGCTCCAATAATTCTAAATCCTTTATTAAATCCTCCCAGCATGTTCCTTCCCACGACGTTTCTTGCTGCACATTCCCTCGGCAAACACTTCCATCGCTTAACTGTTGACTTTCCCGACTAAATACTACAAATGAGATTGGAATGAGCACCCTGGGCATAAGGCCAGGGCCAGGGTTGCTAGGTCAAACAGTAAAAAAATTACGGACGTGGTACAGGGTGACCATTTATTTATTTAAATTAGGTGGTATTTGTTTATTATTTATTTTTTTATAAATAAAATGATAATACTAAATACTAATTAAATTACAAGAATTGAGATAAATTAGGATTTCGAAATTCGCGGGCCAGTATGGCGGTGCCAACGGAGGTGATGCCTAGTTGCTATTGTAACTTGGGCTCTTCTCTTGCTTACCATCAGGCTGAGAAGAGCCAATATACTGAGCCTCTGTAAAAAAAGATTAAAATAAATGAACTTATGATTCAACTGGATTATGATTAAATAGTGCTTGTTACTGTCAAAATGAGAATCTTAATGGCAACAAGGATATTTCGTCCCTGAATATATAGGAAATAGCTTTTTTGTATCGGGTTTATATAGAGGGATTTAGGGTCAAATATTACCTTTTATAAAGATGTAGTTTTAACAAACTATCGCATGACTTATACGTACGTAAGGACGTAAAGGAAAAGCACTTGCGCGATACAATTGACACCCAGCGCCATCTATTATATCAATAAAGTTCCGAAATCAAGTGAGGGCGAACTACTAGTAAAATTTTAAATTGTTTCATCATTTATTTCTCACAATTTTTTTAAGGAGCGAAAGGTAGCTCAGTGGATAAGAACGCGCCATCTTTACGGGAGGTGTAGGTAGTATGCTTCATCAAATCTATGTGCTTATTTATACCATTAGCTCCGCGGTGAGGGAAAACATCGTGAGGAAACCTGCACGTTTCGGATTGTAGGTATCTTAAACGTGTAACCGAGGTGTAGTTGATTTTGATCCCCTGATATAGGGTTGAGAAGGTTTGGCGGCAGTTGCTTCATTAGATATAAGTACTAGACTCCTCAATTTCTGGATCGTGGTCTGAGCGTACTCCGGGATCCGATGCGACGGCTTGCGTGAAGTACCCGCTGACATGAGCATACAATATAACCTCTTTTTGATCGTGGGAGAGCCGCGCTTCAGCATGAATGGGCCAGCTCGACAGCGTGTTACCACGGCCTACACAGATTATAGCCGGCTTGAATCAGCACTGTGTCGTGTTACGCTGCGAGAGTGAAGATACCGAAGGCCCAATACAGGGGAAACGGGGTTTAAAGGTTGGCAGCGCAATTGTGACTCCCCTGGTCTCGCGGGTGTCCATGGGCAGCGGCAATCGCTAACCATCAGGTGATCCGTCTGCTCGTCTGCCACCTATCACATAAAAAAATCTGTTTGGTATTTTTGTTACTGAAATTCAATAATCTGGTAACCCTTAACGCACGACTCACATTTGGGGGCACTTTTAATAATAGGGGCTCAACACTTGGGGTTACTTTAATGCCCAGTATTAAACTTGTCAATTTTGTGGACGGTCATAAAATAAAATTAATCGACGGTGACGTTATGGTAAATATTTAATCTAGTTCCGCTTTACTAAACTGCTGAGTTTAAACGGTGTAAGGCAGTAAATAGGTGTAAGGTGTTTGTATTGGTCTGGGTGTTTAGGTTTAATAGGTTTAAAGAACATTTATTAAAGATAAAGATAAAAAAAATCTTTATTCAATTTAGGTCCATACAGAACACTTATGAATGTCAATATAGGTACATATATTATCATCTACCGCTGGTTCGGAATGTCGATTTCTACTGAGAAGACACCAGCAAGAAACTCAGTAGTTACCCTTTTCAAATATAGATGATGTTACAGAGTTTCAATTGTGAAGAAAAAAAATACAACTGTCTAAGTTAACAGACTACTTACTATGAATCATCGTCAGCCCATTTAAGTCCCCACTGCTGGGACACGGGCCTCCCTCAATCACATGAGGGGTAATTGCCATACTCACCACGCTTGGCAGACGGGTTGGTGAGGGTTTTGATATAAATGCAGAGTTTTCCTTCTCTGGGTGCTGATGATCATGCCAGCAGCTTTACCTTAGTCGCCTTTTACGACACCTCAGTAAGAGTGAGGGTGGCCTATTCTACTCTGCCGGGGACCACACGGCACATTCGGACTACTATGAATAACAACTCACAAGACTAATCGATTCACATGACCAAGAATCCTTATCATTTAAATACTCTTGTACACTATAGTAACCTTTCTTCATTAGGCAGGTTTTAATATGAGGCTTAAACTTAACCAATGGTAGGTTAATGACATTTTATGGCATGGCAAAGACATTTTAATGACATTAAAAACCTTACAGTCACTTACATGAGAAATTAAAAAAAAATAGGTAATTCACAAATCGTCCAATAGCCAGAACAAGCAACCTTTACGGGCACCGCCCTAACATAGAACTTACGTGAACTTTGTTGTACATACGTAATAATAGTGTTTTCAATGTATTAAAAGTATGTATTTACAAAAGAAGTGAATTATATGAATATATTTTTATTAATTCCACTGTTGATTTTGAAATCCGTAACAGGTGCTTGAGCTAGGTACCTATCTCGGATTCAGATCATTGAATGTGATGATGTACAATATATTTATTTACTTGTTTAAACTCAAGAGGCCAAAGTTGTATATCTACATAAAATGTGTAGTTTTTTTATGTAATAGGTAGGCAGACGAACAGACGGATCACCTGATGGTAAGCAATTGCCGCCGCCCATGGACACCCACGACAACAAGTGCGCAAGTTAAAAGTAATCAATACTTCTATTTATGTAATCGATTTATAATAACTGTAGAATACGGTCAAAACCTGGATAATAAACTTATGAAAAAGTAAAGTTAAGAAAACATTATGTAAAATATAGCTTTCAAAATATTTTTCTTCCATTGTTTCCTTTTTCTATATTATTTTTCTGTAATTCCTTTTATAACCAAAAGAGTACGTACCAAAACTGACCTCAGAACACAATTATCACTGGCAGCTTTAGCCCAAAAAATTAAATGCCGCTATTTAAGTATTTAAAAATGATTATATGACATTAAATTTTCCTCTAAATTATGGCTGTATGCATAAAATTCTTGACCGAAGAGTTTTTATTCCAGCAGTTTTCTTTAAAATTGAAGTCAGTCAACATTATTATGGATTCTTACCCTTGATTCTTACTGACATTATAACATCATCTTTTTAATATGTGGGTTAATCACATAATGACATACGGTGTAGAGTGCAAAGGCAAAAGTTACTCCCTCTAAGTAGATTTATTATATTTTTACTTTGGTTCTATTTCTACGCCCGATACGAGATTTTTCACTTACCTACCCATAGATGACAAATACATTTAATGAAGTCATTCGATATGTAAGTTAATTCTGATACTTAAAAAATACTTCAATTCAGAACCTCCATCTTTTTTGAAGCCTATAAAAGCGTTCAGTCACAGTGTTAATATAGACAGTGGCTCGAAATGTACTCCTACGAGTCAATAGTTAGAGGTATCTACAGAGATAGATATTCAGACGGGGGACGATTCAGTCGCTATGCATTTTGCATCTGTCAAAATGGGTCAAAATTTTATGGAAATAAAACATTGGCATCTCTCAGTCTAGTCCAAGTAATTAAAAATATTTAGAGTTTAAAACACTACTGCACTCATAGGCGTTAATTTAGCTAAATGATTATTAACTTAATTTTGGTAAGTCTTTATGTGTATTGAGCTAAGTATCTGAAAAATCTAATCTATATAATAGGCTAGGACAATGGCCAGACTTCCAACACGTCTACCCTCACCCGCTGTCCGTGGCTCTCGTAATCTTAGTGGTGCGAACGAGACAGTTAATGTCTTTGTGAGTGAGAGGGAATGATTAAACCACAGATCAGATACATTGTCTGATCTTTGGAATGTCCATACACTACAGTATCAATATTTTTTCTTAAATAACCATTAAAGTTAATTAAGGTCTCTGAGCCAGGCAGTAAAGTCGTGATGTCTATCGCAGCACGGTTACCCGTGCTCAGTGTATTATAAAACATAAGTTTCTACTTAAATCGTTAGTTGAAATATTTTTTTTATTGCATAAATAATCAAAATATAGGGTACATCTATGAACATTCTCCCAACCATTCTGAACAACATTTGTTCGACGACTTTTCACAATTCATCGATTTTTTATTCGACTCCCCATATAAAATGACCAAGTCACGTGGCCGACTTTGTATGAAAAGTTGATTTTTTTTTCATACGAATTTCCATAAGTGATAGAACAAATGTTGTACATAATGGTTAGTAGAACACGTGGTTAAAGGTATGTAAATGTTCACAGATACATAATAAGCAAACTATGACTAAACGCCGTTGAACCAATCGGCAACTACTGGCTATATTAGTACTATAGTCCAGCTGTTCGAATTTCCTCTCCATAGACAATAAAAGTGAGATTAATGCTCAAACTCGAAGTTGCGCTTTTAGACCCCATAAAACATTCAGAAGGGGCGCTGTTTGTAGTTCCGCTTAGGCAGATGGGCGCTCCCAGGAGCGGGCAAACACGGGGCACATGTTTATAGTTTTAGTCCATTTTGCAGTGGGCTTAGAGTGAAGGATGTGGAGGAATAAAGTCTTAGGTAAATACATAACGCCCTGTTGGTCTAGTGGTTTATGTACCGAGTCGTGATCTCGGGGTCCTGGGTTCGATTCCCGGGCCGAGCGAAAAGTATGTTTCGAATTGTTCGAACATAGTTCGGGTTTGTGATCACCAATCCGCATTGGCAAGCGTGGTGATTAAGCCTAATCCCATCATAGTAGCGATGACTTGATTTCTATGGAGGCCTTTGCCCTGCAGTGGGACAGTTTATAGGCTCTTAATAGTTAGCAAAAGAATGCTTGGAATAGTACAGTACCTTGTAAGATAGGTAAATTCAATTGTATTTTTTTTAAATTATGATAGGTGGCAGACGAGCAGACGGATCCCCTGATGGTAAGCAATTGCCGCCGCCAATATACAACCGCGACACCAGTGGAGTCACAAGTGCGCTGCCAACCTTTAGACCCCCCTTTCTCCCGGATTGGGCCTCCGGTACCCTCATTCACGCTGCGAAACACAGCACAGTGCTGCTTCACGCCGGTTTTCTGTGAGACCGTTGACACAATAAATATTTTTCTTTTTATTTATCTAATCTTTCCGCATGACTTAATTGCTTATATGTATATAAATAACATATTATATGTAGTATTTTTTTCCTATGTATTTTACTTTTTTGTTTATAGCTATATAATATATTTATTTAAATATATTTATATATATAAGTATGTATATAATGTAGTTATTTAATATTAGTGTTTTTTTTTCCTTACTAGTAACTTAAAATTTTCCTTTCGCTGCACCACTGCACTTTCTGCATGACCCAAAGGTTGACTGGTTGAGAATGCTTCTTGGCATTAAGTTCGCCTTATTGTATCAAAATTTGTGCAAAAAAGTTTTAAATAAATTAATAAATATTTTTATTCTTCATTTTTACGAGTTTACGTTCAACACTGGGCCCTCTGAATCCTATTCACTGCGTTAACACCTGCACTGACCGTTTTCTGTTTCCAATGAAATAATTGGTAGGTACCTAGTTACAGCTTATTATTATTGGCACGGTAGAGTGGTCAAGTCGCCGGGTCTCTGCTCGCTACTCAACGGAAGCACCTCCAAAACATCGATGATGTGTAGAGCGTTCAACGAACTCCAAGTAGTAACCATCGAAATAGTGCGGAATAACAATACAACTATCGCACTATTCTCCACTCAGCTAGATGTCACGGAGTTCGAACTAGGTGTCGATGATTAGCGAAGTAGACAAACCAATAGTTATAAGTGTGGATGCGATGGTTCTAGGCTGCCAAAGGGTGTTCCACAGTGGACTACCTCATAGCGTCATGAGCTTGTGATTTACGAGAGCACAGGCCAAAACCCAGATTTTCTTATGTCACAGGCTGATGAAATGAATCTAAATAGTCATCAATAAAATGGTATTTAAAATATTATAGCTAAACACAATTCTTGTAAATGTAAGTAGCAATAAAGTAGTAATTCAGAGGGAGGCCTTTTACACCTCTACTCAAGAAAAAAGAAACTTACCGTAATAATAATACAAAACACCACACAATACACAGCAAAACACACATACCAAAATACACACATTTAAATTTAGAAATAGAGCACATACCTAACTACTATAACATACGCGGAGCAATTATAGCAATTCATCTTACAAGACTAGCAACCCAGAGTCTGTGGTTGTAACATTCACTCAATGAAATAAAAAAAAAATAAGTACCTCATCATAATCGTCATCGTCAGCTCATTTAAGTCCCCACTGCTGGGGCACGGGCCTACCTCAATCACATGAGGGGTAAATGCCATACTCACCACGCTTGGCAGACGGGTTGGCGAGGGTTTTGATATAAATGCAGAGTTTTCCTTCTATGGGTGCTGATGATCATGCCAGCAGCTTTACCTTACCTTTAGCAGAACCTACAATCCTTTAATTGGAAACAGAAAACGGTCGCTTAGTGTTAACGCAGTAAAGGTAAAACTTGTGCTATTTTCATAACCATACATACGTTGGTTATATTTATATTACCCATCTAATACCTACATCGCACACATTTTATGTACGTGACTACGTGTATGTATGGAGTTCTGTGCAGAAACACCGCGGCTGGCATAATCTCACTTGCGACGCTCAAAGGGTGCTTCAAAACGTGTCATCAGACTGAAAAGCACTATTTTCGTACGAAGCTAGTCGGGCCGGGAAGAATTGGTAGTGGAGGAAAAGCAAAATTTTCTAACTAAGCCAAACCTCCCGCGGGAGAGCCACGCTTCGGCATGAATGGTCCACGGCCAACCTTTAAATCCCCCTTTCTCCCGTATGGGCTTCAGGTACCCTCACTCACGCAACGAAACACAGCACAGTGCTGCTCCACGCCGGTTTTCTGTGAGGCTGTAGTATCACTCCGGTTCAGCTGGCCCATTCATGCTGAAGCGTGGCTCTCCCACGGTCAATGTAGGTATTATGTTCCGAAAATTATTTACATTGAAACAAGTAACGAAATCGTACGAAATTTTGCAATAAGTACCTATTGTTAATTTTAGCTTAGCGTTTTACAAATCTACTTGATTCTGTCTAGGCTGTATTATGTCTAAAGCAAGTTGTCCACGGACAATTCTATCAACCCACACTCAATTACCACTGTTAAAAACAATTCCTCTTCTTAAAGTCCGACTAGCGAAGGTTTGCCGTCATTCTAGCATATCTTTCTCGGTCTCTAGCGAGGCGAAACATCTCGGCGGCGCTCGCGATCCCCGTCCTCTCCCGAATGGTACGCAGCCATCATATTTTCCTCCAACCCACACACCCCTCGCCAGCTACTTTCCGCATCATAATAAAACAATGCAATGCTTATATTAATACGTATTATCCTATGACATTATAGGCTGATTATTATGATATTCTTTGCGACACTTCACTGCTGAAGAAATTGGAGTATTTTTAACATAATTTATTTACCTACTTCCTTTGTCAGTGATTAATTAATTAAATAAAGTAAATTTTCTATGCATTTATTCTGACAAAGTAATATTTTCCCACATCTCCCGTAACATAACTGCCTTGCCAACCTTCACGGGCGCTAGATCCGGTTTATTTGCGCGTATATTGTGTGGACACAATACTCGAGCAGATCATGTCGCCGACTGTACCGTCCTGTTTGCTTCTATACTAATATCGACTGCGGTGCGACTGTACGTACTAAGTTTAGATATCTTATAATATAAGGTGCAGTGTGTTGTAGTAGATGTTATAAATATCCAAACAACATCTGTTTCAGTTTATTTCTTATAAACTAATAGATACTTAAAGGCTAGTTCCACATGCTTAAAGAAAAAAATGAACCTACTTAAGTACTATAATTCGAATTAAATTAACTACATCTATACCTACGTACGATAATTTTATCTACTTAAACTACTGTGACCTAGCCGACGCAGAAGGTCGGTAACAATTCAATCGGTCAAACTTTAATCGATTCTCTCAGCTTGTAGTAAAAAAAAAATATATGTGTGTGTGAGACTTCTCTGCGAGAAGTCCTGATCAATGACTGACAAGAAGTAGGCAGTATGCAAGGTCGACCAAAGTGACGCTCTCTTGTTTCGGAAGCAAGACTCGGTTCAGATCGCTGAGACAGCGGATTAAGTATGTGTGTATCTATACGAGTGCGCATGCATGTTTGCGTGTGAGTAAAACGGGACCCATCAGTGTGTTATAAAGCTCAATCTAACTCCATATCTCAATCTGAACACCCCTAATCGCAAACACGACACAAATTGAACGCCAATTATCGCCACACCATCTCAATATTACATCACCCCGCCTCGGCCACGTGCCGCCATCCTATATTGCTTTTTTATTTGCCTAAACATCCCTTCAAAAGTTGTCAACTTGTTTCTTTGTCAAGATCCCAATGAACATTTTCACTCGCTTCCCAAGAACTACACAGCAAATTCATTTTTATTTTTCTCCACATAAAGGCGAAAGGGTTGTTATTTCGGGTGTGAAGTTAAGTTGGCATAGCAGTTGTTCGTAGTTTGCTCATCGGATATTAGTTGCGTTGAAGTGGAGTATTTGGATATGCTCAGGATTCGTTCCCATAGAATGGTATTAGTCGAGATTTTGTTGTTTTTCCATTTCACAGTCGGCTGTGTGTGCTTAGTTTTAAAGGAAATCTGGCTTAGTTTAAAAGTGGAGGGGTTTTTAAGTGTGAAAGGATATTACACACTATGGTTTTTTGATATTGATTTACATAATAAATTAATCATCACTGTCAGGGAACCATTGAAATAGTTTAAATAAGTAAGGCTATGTATTTTAAAAATAAATAAGTAATAGGGGTTAAAGTACAAAATGGCCGTTTTTTCGAGACACAAAGTAAATAATTCCTATAAAAACCTAAAAAATTATTGTGGTATATTTTATTTTTATTAAAGACCTTATTTCTAAGGTGTGCAATGCGCATATCAGATGAAATTGTACTTTTAATGCAGAGAAAAAATATCTTGAAAGTAAGACAGTATTGACGCTTCAGAATTCATATTTTTTTTAAATAAACATTTTTTTTTGTGAAAGCCTATTTTGAATATACATAAATATTGTCCATTAATGCACAGTTAAATATGAAACAGTACCATTAATATTACTTTGAAAATTAACAATATGTTAGTATGGAGCTTTCACAAATAAAGTTTAAAATTATTTTTTATATGAGCACGATACTAAAACACTAGATCGCTCTACGCGATGAAATTTCATGCACCCTGCTAGCTAGCACACAACCACACTGAAAAAATAGTATACTACAAATTATAATCCTTTTATACTGCAAAAAATATCTTAACTTTATTTGAAGCTCGAAGTCGCTCCTACCCTCCGTTGCACAAAGGAAGCATGTGATTTTTTAATCCCCGAAGAAAAGAGCAAAAACAAAAGAGGGAGTCAGCCTTTTAAGATGGACATTCTTCATTAGAAAAGTGCGCGGCCGAGGAATGTCGCCATTCTCCGAGTAACGCTCTCAACGGCCGAGGCTTAATGAAATACCGTTTTGATGAACTCCGTAAAATGCTTTTTTTTAGAAAAAAAATCCGCGCGATTGTCTCTGGCCGCGGCGCGGATAAAAGGTGATTTTTGGATTAAAAGCGGGTTGGAGGGAATGAATGTTTTAGTAATGCGAAGTGTGGGGTTCCCTTTTATTGTATTTGTAGGATATATTTCGACGACCCGTTTGGATTAGTGGTAGTGAACGCGGCCTCTGGTGCAAGGGTTGCGGGTTCGATTTCCGCACAGTACAAACATTTGTGTGCATCAACATGTCTGTTTGTATTGGTCTGGGTATTTTTTTATGTATTATAAGTACGTATTTACAAAAGAAAATTATAAAAATGTAAGTATATAGGTAAGTCCGCTTTTGGTTCTGAAATCCGTAACCCAGGTTGCTTGAGCTACCTATCTCGGAGTCAGGTCAATGTTTGTGATGTTGTGAAATATTTATATAATTAATTTATAATTATTATTTCTATATACTGCATTTAATTTAGGTGAATTTTAGAAATTGTCGACAAACTAATTGATTATATAAGTATATCCACATCGAAGAACAAACCTTGCCTTACTTTTTAGTGCCCTTACAAACTTGTGATATATATTGTTTAAACAATATATACACAAGGTGGACCGACGACCTGGTGAAGGTTGCACGGAACCGATCTGTATGGAGAAAATTGGGGGAAGCTTATGTCCTGCCCATTTCCATTTGAGGCATGCAATCCTTTGGGCTATGTCTGTGACCTAAGTCTGTCTCCGGCGGATCTCATAATCTCTGGTACGATTACGCAAGGAGACCTTGAGCATAACCCTCTCCATTGCTCTCTGGGTGACATTGTAAGCGGTCACGTTTCGGTTCCTTATGTCAGCACTGGTAACACACACGTATTGAATGGTTGGTTTTTTTATCGGTTGCTGTTAATTATTTATCACCTATTGTGGTGCTTTCCCACACGGTGAGGCCGTGTGGTCCCCGGCAGAGTAGAATAGGCCACCCTCACTCTTACCGAGGTGTCGTAAAAGGCGACTAAGGTAAAGCTCCAGAGAAGGAAAACTCTGCGTTTATATCAAAACCCTCGCCAACCCGTCTGCCAAGCGTGGTGAGTATGGCAATTACCCCTCATGTGATTGAGGGAGGTCCGTACCCCAGCAGTGGGGACTTAAATGGGCTGATGATGATGATGCTTTGGTGCTTTATGAATGCAATGAAGGTTTAAGTATTAGCAGTCTACCCTTCCTTCCCTGTGATGTAGGTCTCTCTACCGTTTGTTCAGCTTTTGCGGTGAATGACCCTGGTCCATGCAGTCTACCCTTCCTTCCCTGTGATGTAGGTCTCTCTACCGTTTGTTCAGCTTTTGCGGTGAATGACCCTGGTCCATTTGAGGCCAAAGAAGTCAAGATCATCCCTCCAACCATCTTCGGACGAATGCGCGAACACTTGCTATGGCTATTCTAGCCCAAAGGGTACCTACCTCTGGCATGAGGTAGACGACCCCAATTCCGATTCAGTTAAGCGCTTTTTTTGGTTTATTGTCTTCAAGTTTCTAATATTTACTTGAGGTAAGTATAACTGTTAGATATTGGTAGATTTGAAAAACTTTAATTGTAGATAAGATAGTATCCAGAATAATGTCCACGAATCTCCTAAGTACGAACTTTCTGTGACATAACCGCTGTAAGTGGTGGATAGATGAGAATATGTAACATTACCAAAAATCACTTACCTATGCGATAGTAACGCCCTTTTTATCTAGTGGTTTAAGTACCAGGCTGTGATCTCTCCTGGGTTCAATTCCCGGGTCGAGCGAAAAGTGTGTTTCGATTTTTTCAAACATAGATCGAGTTTGTGATCATAAATCCGCATTTTGGCAAACGTCGCCTAATCCCATCATAGTAGCGATGACTTGCTTTCTATGATGGAGGCCTTTACTTTGCAGTGGGTCGATCGTGGGTGATAGTCAATGTAGAAGTCATATAGCAGTCATTTAACAGTGGGAGAGCCATGCTCGACCGGAGTAATACCACGTCCTCACAAAAAACCAGCGTGAAGCAGTGCATGCGCTGTGTTTCGCTGCGTAAGTGAGGGTACCGGAGGCCCAATCCAGTGGAAGGGGGGTTAAAAGGTAAACAGCGCACTTGTAACACCACTGGTGTTGTAGGTGTCCATGGGCGGCGGTAATCGCTTACCATCAGGTGATCCGTCGGCTCGTCTGCCACTTATATCATAAAAAAATATATATAGTGATGCGAAACGAGTACTTTTATTAATAACCAAGTAATTACTCCTCGGCCCCCCATCCAGAAACGCGTGGCAGTGCGAACGGCACACAGGCCTGCGGCGGTCGCGCTCCCGCGATATAATACCTATGGGACACGGGACAGACAAACAAACATGTCGAATGGGTTCCGTGATGCCTATTTGCACATCACTAATCTGCGATTTAACACGGTGAAGCGGAGAAGAAGGGTTTGCAAAATCAAACTTTTTAGGTAACTAACAAAATTATCGTCCTCAATAAACATTTAATAACTTTTTTTTGTGATAGTTTGCAGACGAGCAGATGGGTCTCCTGATGGTAATGGCGGTTGCTGCCGCCCATGGACACCCGCGACACCAGGAGGCCTATTTTTGATTTACTCGTTCATACGCATCTTAGCATCGTGACGAGCGCACGATTTCTACTGATTTTCTTTCGACATAAGAAATTCCGCATTTTTTAATCATTTGTCTGCAACTAGTGACCCCACCCACTCGTTGGTCGAGTGACTTAAAGCGAGCGGTAGAAACAACGTCTAAATAGTTGTCAAAAGCAACAAGCAAAAATAAAATGTTATAAATTTCAAAACTTTGATTTGACTGATTTTGACAGGTGACGTGCATAGTTTTTTGTGACAAAAAAACTAAGATTTTCATATTTTTTCCGTTCCGTTTGCAATGCGAAAGTTATCGGTTTTTATAAAATTCTGCATGGAAGGGTTAGAATGTCAATTTACCGTATTATATTGGCAACATCGAAATCAAATGATTCAAAAATAAGTAAAATCGGCTTCATGCGACTTAGAAGGCGAACGAAGACGACGCTAAGTCATACGAGTGAATCAGAAATAGAGCTCCTGTGGAGTCACTATTGATCTCGAAAATATCCAATATACTTGAGGATATTGTCTAGATAGCATGCTCATTCGTTACTTGATAGGATTTACTTTACTTGATCAAAAAAAGTCCAAAAAGAGCTCGTGCAAAAGTCTAAAACTAATTTATTAGCACTAAAATAATTAATTTTCCACATAATTTTTATACAGAAATATGTTTCTTCGAATTTTACAAATAACCTGTTAAATGATTCTTCTATTACAAAAAACAATTGAGTGTCATTTTTAGACCCTCGCGGGATTTTGAAAGTGGTTGTGTCCTGTTCTCGCAAGACTAGATAGACAGAGATGGTTTTTTATGGTGATGTCTGGTTTTAAGTTTGATATTTTGATAGTTATCTACTAACTCTTTGTATTATTGCACAAGAGGTAACACAAAACAAACCAGTCTATTATTGCCTTACTCTGTGAGACAAGCTCGGTGTTCATATTGCTACTATCCTCTCTTCCAGGCAACCGTGGGATGGAGAAAAAGTACAGCGAACCGAAACAGCATGGCAGTGCAAGTCAGCTATAGCAGTGGCATAGTAGCAAGAAAATAAACAATTTAATAACTTATACTTTGAAGTCCATTTGTACCCGATATTGAAAATGTATTCATTTAAACGTTAAATCCTGTGTTACTTAATCCCGTACCATTTAAATTAACACCACATTAAATAATTGCACGTCTTGCACGTACCTTAAATTGACGCGGGTTAGCTAATTTTATCCTACGCTATTGCCAAAATAACGCAAAATTTGATAGATAATTTGTAATCATCTGGCTGAAAAGACAGGAAGCCAAGTTATTTATAAAAACATCATGCTTGTTTGACAGACTGCATATTATGCCATAGTTATCTCTCGTGGTATACTCCAATGACTAATTGGTATAGTCCGATCACGGTTATTAGGCCAGGTGGCAAAATTCGGAACTAATGCTCTTGTAAATTTTTTGCATTGAAAAACTTTTTACAGCACCCCCTGCCAATGTCACCGAAGTGCCTACTGATTTTGGTCAACCTGTATTTTCTTTGATTTTGTCCAATAAACTTTTGCCATTTCTTTGGATAGCCTGAATCTCCTCAAAATGTCTTTATCTCGACATGATTCGAAACGATGTTACCTCACTCATATATAGTGATCTGTGTTACCTCACTTCGATTCGTCTATTAAAGGAATCTGTCTCTAGGTATTCTACAATCGCCTCATCGTCATCAGAAAATAAATTATTCATATTAAAATCCCACACGTAGGTAAATCAGATAGTAATACCTAACTTAGTCAGCTGAGATAATTCGCCGAAATGCCTGATTAGATATTTATATTTTTAAGATGGTATTAAGTATAAATTCGATATGCCGTAAGACAGTTATAATATTTAGGAACGTGTTAACCAATACTTCGAGAACGAGATTATAGTGTTTAATCCTATCAGGATTTGGACCACGCAATTGGACCTAAGAAAACCATATTATTCCAATTCATCAAGCAGGGTTTTTCCGCCCATTTAGGTTCTGATATGTCAATTATAATTAGATAAATACTTGAATGAATGAATACTGCATTTATTTCGACACACATATATAAGACAGGAGAGAAACAGAGGTTTTATACACAAAATTTTGACATAGGTAACAATACACAAAACAAAACAGTTACAATAATTACATGCAAGAAAATGCGTGTGCCGAAACAGGCGCCCGCTCAGCATAATGTCGTGACGTGCCAATAAATTAATGTACTTAAAATTAGGTTTAATTCGAGAATGTTTCTAAAAGCAAAATAAAGATGAAGACTTTACCAAGCGATTGGTAAAGTCTTCAATCTTTATTTGACATAAACTTACATTGAATATTACACAGTAAAAAAGCTTGTAACAATTATCAATAACACTCGAATAAGGTGTTTACAAACATACCCAAAAATTAGTCTAGTGTGAAACAACACGTTCACACTTTGATGTCCCCCGCGGCACGCGGCGCTAACTTATTGCCCACGCGCAGATTGAATGTATCACACCACTCGATTGGGATATTAAAGGGGGGCGCGAATTAGGGGGCGTGGGGGAAATAATTGAAAGATGGAATGAATCAATAAACATGAGAACAAACCAGTTTTCCCTTTTTTACTTGAGGACGTCAGGATATTTTTTTTTTTATGAAATAGGGGGCAAACGAGCAAACGGATCACCTTACCATCAGGTGATCTGTTTGCCACTGGTTATGGCGATTACCACTGCCCAAGGACACCTGTAACACCAAACGAATCAAGCAGGTCTTTGAAAAGGGATATGCTTTTTTCTCGAAAAATTGAAGGTCGTATTGGTTTTTTTTTCTGAAACTTAATGTCGAGATCTGATCTCTCGTCATTGGATCACCTGGTCACTGACTATAAATTATAATTTAGAGTGGTCGCTTATTTGGAGGAAATTTTTAAATATTTTTTAATTGTTCAATTTATTTATTGATTTGTCTTTTATTTTATTTTACGTTTCTTTGTTGTTTTTTATTATGCCTATACTCGAAACTGGAAGTTCAAGACCAAAAACTCTACGACAGATACGTCACTGTCTAATCTCTCAATGTCACTTATGTCATTGTCAAATCAAGTTTTCAGGTTTTGTCAACCTTTTTGTTATATGCTTCTTTTCTTAGTATAGGCTGGCACAATTCTTGATAATGATTTTCTCAAAAAAAACTAAATTACAAACTTTATTTTAAACTCCACTAAAAATGATAGTTATTTTTTGTAAAGAACTTAAACAAATTGAAATACCCATGAACACCCACGAAAGTGTGGCATAGACAGTAAGGAAAAGTTAGTAAAACGATTTTTTATATGTTGTTTTTATTTATCTTTATCTTCACCATCACTAATTTCAGAATCTCTGACTACGGAATCTGAGTCGGAATCCAGTTATTAATTCGTCCAGTTTTGCACATGTTTTCGATTTTAGGCATTATTAAGCGAAATCAGTCGTAAGGAAAATTGTTAAGGGGTACTTTAACAAAGTGGGTAGTCGAAGTCAGTCAGTCTCAGTCACTCAATAAAACGGGGCCGTTTAGCGTTTTATCAACTTACGGATTCTGTCGAGAGTACTCTTAATGAACTCTAAACAAATGTTTAAAACGATGTACTAAATTCAAAGATTCTCATATAAATATCACTTTGCGGCACCTCACTGCACGAAACAACAACATGTACCTAAGTTCAAATGTTGTACCAAATGTTATTAACTCCTGAAGTGACACAAGCTCAATACCAGCTTTTCTACCTCTAAGGTTACGGATGATTAAGTTTTTATTAAAGCGTCTTGTACTTATGTAAAAATAAGTCAATAAAATTACTTCTTTAAATAATAGAATGAAAATTACCAATAAATAAATTTTGTTATCGTATGTTTTTAGAAAAAAGATAGGTAAATACTATTGTGCAATCATTTTATTGCAGTGGCAACGTTGTAGTAGCTTTTATGGTCTTGAATTCCAGTTTCGGGTATAGTAATTTTGATTTAATCTAAGCCTAGTAAAGAATTCATTCCTTCGTTCATTGATTTTTACGTTCGTTCGTTCATTCATTAATAACCTTGCCAGTGTCAAAGTACTTAAATCAATTTCACAAATAGAGGAAAAAAGCCGAATATTTTTTTTGCGTTGACTCAAATGTTTGATTTCTCTATTAGGCTTGCCCGCTTTCATACGTTTCTGAGTAAAAGAGTCTTGATAGACAGACAGCCAGATTGTCAACTTCAAAAAGGCTTTCGAGCGATATATGCAGGCGCTATGCTAGGTGTATGTAATGATAATTAAATTTAGTTACTTACTGACAGATGACTATTAATACACCATAGGTACCGAATATTTGTAACAATAAGCTTTTTTCAAACCAAGGGTAAAACAAACGACTGATTACGGTAACCAACTATTAATTATTATCAGTAGGCAAATATTAAAGTCTCATGGAAATAGTTATTATAAATCACACACGGCTACTTAAAGTCTAAAGTTTTGTTGTTTAGCCTAAAGCACTGCCGTGCTAAACAACAAAACAAAGTAATTTATAAATGATTTTCTAGTCTTCCGCGCTGTGACTAGCAAAAGTGTCAAAACCGATGATACACAAATAACACGCATCCGTTCTTTGTATTGATATAAAATACTCTTTGGGCACAAACTAAGGAGGGGAAGTTTACAAGACGTATTGCCTACATAACATCTCATGATCCGAACACAATATTGTAAAACTTCCAAAATTTAAATTAAACAAGTACCCTCTTATTCCAAAACGTGGTTTAAAATAAGTAGTGGGATTAAGACTGGGAAAAGCTGAAGAACTAGAGTAAACATTATTACAAAACTAAGTTTAACGTTATTTAGTATATCAACTATAACGCTTAAGTTAAATCACCCGGATCCCTAGTTTAAGATGAGTACCAAAATAATAACCTCAAAATATCGATTCAGTAACCATGACCACTTATCCCTGTGACAGTTCATTCCGTTTAAACCAAAGTTATTTGTGAAAAAGAAATTAATTTATTTTTTGGATGAAATCCCAAAAATATAAGCAAATCCTATGCATATTACTTGGAAACCTTACTTAGGTCAATATTTTAATTTACTATTGCTTAAAAACAATTCTAAAATATTTTTTCTTCACACAACAAAATAAGGTTATGTAAAATGAAATGTCACTGAACGAATGATTGAATGATTCAATAAATTTTGACAATATCCAGCGGTACTAAGTGGTCTAAGGTTAGTTGAGGATTTGTAATAAAAATTTTAGAACTATCATTATTTCGTAATAATCATGAACTTGCTAGTTTAGGAATAAAACCGGTACCAGAGCAATTTTTTGTAATAAGAGGGAAAGTCCGCAAAAATATTTCGTCATAATAGCGAGCTGCATCAAAGTGTTATTTTCTATTAATAATTGCACAATGTCCCAGCGTTAACTCGTTAAGCGACGGCAAATGAGGCGCCGCGCGCGTAATAAGTGTTAACTCTCGAAATATGAATATTATTCATCCTCTAGTTTTAAATCGTGTTCAGACTGGGGTACTTCTGTTGGTGTTACAGTTCTTGTATACGCGACGTTAGTACTCCGTTTTTAAGGATGTAAGTTGGTACTAGATAATCTATACCATTTATAACAATAAAAATTGAAAATTTATAAAACCCCCAAAACAACTAAATTTCTTTCATTTAATACCTATATTGAGGCAGTTGGAACAACAAATAGGTTAATCGTCATTTTCTGACGGCGGCCATCTTGGATTTGAAATTTTTTACAATTTATATATTCTGCTACTCAAGCCCTTTGATATGATACCCATATTGTGGGAGTTGTGTTAAAACATAAAATCCAAATCTTTGTGACGGCGCCCATCTTGGATCGATTTTTATACAACATAGCTAAGAACACTCCCTCCTTATTCATCTTTCAAACAAAAAAAAACAAAATCAAAATCGGTTCATTTGTCCGGGAGCTACGATGCCATAGACAGACACACAGACACACACACACACACTATTAGTATTCAAAGTTTGATTTCAGTTTTGTACTTAGAACAATAAAATGTTATTAAAAAAAAACACTCCTACTTAGACACCAGTTATGGACAGCGGTGATCTCTACCAGACAGCCTTCAGGTAAAGGATATTAGATAGAAGACGGGAGGGTGGTGCAATCCTTTTGATTTTCAACATTGATTAAGTAAATTTATAGTATAAATACATGTATCTAGATAATAAATAAAACGTTATCAAACACAGATATATACGAATGTTACCTAACTAAAATACAATATAACCTACACAAATTATATTACTACTTATAGATACGTTATTAGGTTAGAGAAGATACATTTTATATCTACAATATTTGGATGGATCTGGGAGAGATAATATACAATAATTACTGTTTTCTTGCTAAGTAAACAATGTCGCCACTAGTCTAAGCTAATACTAAGCTGTGATCATAAGTGGTCAAGCAATAGATACACAATAGATCACTGTGAACCCTGTCAGGCACAACAAAAATAGAGAGAAGGAACACCATTGTTAAAAAAAATATATCTGTTTATACATCATCATCATCGTCATCGTCAGCCCATTTAAGTCCCCAATGCTGGGGCACGGGCCTCCCTCAATCACATGAGGGGTTTATACATAATATCTATTTATTCTGTGGTAATATATTAGTTTATTTGCATTATCGATTTGGTTTGTAATAATTATTCCTTTAATTCTATTTAATATTTTTATCATTTAAATATTCTTTTATTATATATTTTTTTAATAATATACTTTTGAGATCTTTTAAAAAGTTCTTATCATGTTTTATGTTTTTTAGATAATCCGGTAACTTATTGTACAATTTTATTGACATTGATAATGGGCTCGAAGAGTGGTTTTTAATATTTGAATTTGGTAGTGCTAATTTATTTCAGAGGCGGAGTTGATGTTTTGTAATATTGTTATCTCGTTTAGTGAATAGGGTGGGGTATTTGCGAACAAATTTACACATTTCGTAGACAAGTAACTACATTGTAGGTACTTGTTAATTTTCGTCGCGATTAGCCCCGGTATATGAATTTTAGTATAACGCTTAAGTCGCTCAGTATGAACACTCCCAATGAAAATGGATCCGGGATTCCTTCTGGTTTTTAATTGAAATATTTATAATTGCGTCGCGGCCCGTATCGCGCTGAAGCTCATGAAAAATGGAATGCCCGTAAAGCAATTATTGTTTTTACGCCGCTTCCCGTTCGGGGGGAATTTGAGGACGTTTCCAGGAGATGCCGCCACTGTGTTCCAGTAGGAGTTTGGAGATATTTAGGAGTCGTTGGCTTTTATCATCTCCCACGTAAAACCAATAAATATGGAGTTTTTAGGGTTCCGTAGCCAAATGGCAAAAAACGGAACCCTTATAGATTCGTCATGTCTGTCCGTCCGTCCGTATGTCACAGCCACTTTTTTCTGAAACTACAAAAACTATACTATTGAAACTTGGTAAACAGATGTATTTTGTTAACCGCATTACGATTTTTACACAAAAAAAGAAAAAATAATTTTGGGGGGTATACATAGAAATGAAATTCTCAATTTTTTTTCATCAAAACCATACGTGTGGGGTATCTATGGATGGATAGGTCTTTAAAAATGATGTTGAGGTTTCTATTTTTTTTCTTTACTTAATACTTTGCCCAAGAGATGCTCCCAAAGTGCTCAAATGTGTGTGTCCCCCTCTAACTTCTATAATAAAAGAAATATAAAACTAAAAAAAATATATGATATACATTACCATGAAAACTATTCAGGACAATTGGTTTGAACTAGATATATTACCTAAGTATTTTTGTTAATACGTTATAAACCGTAAACCGCAATTTACCTTTCATTCGGTTAACTCAATTGTTTTGCAATTAAGTAATATCTTACTTGCTGCTACGGAACCCTTAATGGGCGAGTCCGACTCGCACTTGGCCGATTTTTTAAAGTTCTACTAGTCTAGGATGTCTGTTAGTTTGTTCTTACATACATGATACCTACGTATTCATCTCTCGTCTCTAAGCCTATGAACAAGATAGCTTCTCGTCATACCATACAAAGGCATCGATATACAGGGTGGAAAAAAACATTGGGCCCTGGAGGGAAACTACCATTAAATCCTTAATTTAGAACGTTTTACTTAAGGCGACGGGTACTAGCGACACCTATCGATTTTAATTGATATCTACTAAACCGGATCTATTTTATAACTAATTTTGGAGCGGCAGTCTCTACGGAAACATTTATACTATTTATTTAATAATTGTGCACTACTTTTTGATCTTTTTTTGCACTCGAAATTTTGATTAACGTAATACGTGGCCGTTTTTGGCGGTAATTCTAATATCGAGTACAAAAACAGACCAAAAAGTTAAGTATTAAATAAAGTGTTTTCCGAGAGGCTGCACCTTCGAAGTTGTTAAAACGATATCCGATTTAGTCGCTAACAATTTAAATAAATTGGCATCGCTAGCGTGTTTTACCCGTCACCTTAAGGAAAATATTTCAGTTAATTTGAAAAAGAAGCAAAACTAAAATGAATACTTTTATTTATTTATTTTTAATTATGCTTGTATCACCCGGGTATCGAACCGGATTTTTTTACAATTACATTTAGCTAATTGCGCGTATCATCCTAGACTTCATCGTCGCTTTCAGCGTTAGTCTTTTGACTAAAAAAAATCCACTAATTGATAGAATCATCTTAGGTCTTATTACTCGTATTTTGAATGAAATATCCATAAAACATTAAATTCAGTTTTATTTCTTTTTAACAATAAAATAATATTGCCTTTAAATAAAACATCCTAACATAAGGATTTAAGGTGGTTTCCCCCCAGGGCCCAATAAGTAGTACTTTTCCGACCCGATTGGAACAGTGTTCGATCCCCGCACAGTACAAACATTTGTGTGCATGAACATGTTTGTTTCTATTGGTCTGGGTGTTTGCTATGTATTATAAGTATGTATTTACAAAAGAAAAGTATTATATGTATATATTTGTTATCCCACTGTTGATTCTGGTATCCGTAACGCAGGTGCTTGAGCTACCTATCTCGGAGTCAGATCAATGTATGTGATGTTGTGAAATATTTATTTACTATTTATTTCCATTATGTAGGTATATTTGTATCGATGCTTATAGGTAAGTGTGTTAAGTTATACCTACCTATGCTTTCACTGTCCAATGCTTTATAAATTAGTAAAATATTCGAAACAATGTTCAGTTAACAGAATAAATTATCGGCGCCGAACACGGCGTCCATTCCGGCCAGTTAAATATGCATCCGACGCTCTTTATGCACTTCTGATGTGCATCAGAAGAGTACTTAATATTGATAAATGAAATTGTATTTGTGACATTTCAAATTAAGAAGGATAGGAACTGGTTTTGTAATCAAAGAGACTAGTTACTACTAGAAATTACTTTTAGAAACGATTTGTACGGACAGCCACAAATTTGTTAAATTTCTATAATCGATTCTAGATCGATTAGATCCGAATTAGGCTTGTGTACTAAGTCAGAGATTGGCAGATTTTTTAAATAGCATTGAGAAATAACGGTCAAAAGATCTATGTACAAAATTTCAGCTTGAAAACTTATGTATTATTTTTGTTATGAGCAAAGGCTAAGATAGGCAAGTAAAATTAAAGTCTTAAATTTACGAAATATTTATACAGCAATCGATATCTTATTCAATTTATAGCAACTTTTGTTAAGAGACCATTTTCATAAACGCACTATTTCATATAGCTATCGAACAAAGCTATCTCGCGATGCGCACAAAATAGTCAGGGCCTGACGTCACGCCTCGCGTCGCTGTTTGCATGGAGCGTTTTGGGAAAGTCTATTTTAAGTGATTTTCAAATTGAAGGGTTTCAACTAACAAATCCATTCTTTTACCAATGTTTTAAGATAAGATAAGATAATTGTTTATTAGGCACCTTAAATTAACTTAAGTTTTAACTTTTGAGGGGTTCTTATGTTACCAACAAGAGAAAAAAATAGGACACAAGCCTACTAGGTGTTACACTCCTGTGTCGCTGGGGTTCTGGTGACCTGTAATACGGGTTTTTACCAAAAACCTATCTCAGGCGTCATTTCTCCGCACACAAGCATTACACTAAGACCTACAATGTAAAATAGTTAAGACCTTCTTTTGTTAACCTACCTATGATGAACTCTGTGAGAGAAATAAACAATTTTTTATTTATTTATTTTATCTTAATGTCAAAAGCGTTTGTTTCAATGTCACCTGATGGCTGTAGTAACCTGATTTTTTTTATGTGGAGTTAGTGGAGTCACAAGTGCGCTGCCAACCTTTAAAACCCCCTTTCCCCGGCATAAACATTTTATTCACTAGATGTCAACCAAAACCTTGCCCTTGCTTAATTTTAACAGTTTATTGAGTATTAAATACCTACGTAAAAACTTTTATAATAATAAGGCCATTAAAATGAACATAATAAGTAGTATGTTTTCACATGCATTGGATTTTATTTAGGTAGAATATAAAAAGCAATGATCGGAATAATCAGGCTGTACCATAGTAGCTAAAATCCGAATATTATCCGGACGACGAGTTAATTAATATCTAATAACTAATTTTAATTTAAAAGTCGAACCGCGCTGCCGTGAACCTGGCTGAGTTTTCATGAATTCAAATTCGGTGGTAAAAACAGCTCTATATTATGTCCTGTCGAGAATTTTATATAAATAGTAAATACAGTCTGATTATACCAATCACGGCTTACAAATGTTGGGTCCGTTTTTGTACGCGAAAAATTGATTCACGCCTAAAGTGGATCCATTTTTGCATGGTTATTTAATAAATAGTATAAGTGTTTGCCGAGAGGTTGTAACCCCGAAATTGTTTCAAATAGATCCGGTTTAGTAGCTGAAAATTAAAATCGAATGGCGTCGCTAGTGTGCCCTACCTGTCACCTTAAAGAAAGGCTGAACTGATTCTGTTTTGGTCTTCGTAAAGCCTCTAGTTATCATAAAAATATTCTTTGTAGTAGGTATGTACCTACGAGTATTTCAGATACATTTCAGAGGTGAATTTATCTAAAATGATGGAAGCGTGGATTTTATCCCAATCGTTGGCGACCGTGAGACCGCCGGCTGCGCATCAATAATGCAGGCGAGCGGGAACATCACTTAGCGGGCCGCCTGCATCCTGCAACATAATATTGTGTATCTCTCTAGATTTATGAAGCTCGTAGGATTATTATGCTTCGGTGGCGCAGTGGTTAGTGGGTCGCACGGCTGCGCAAGAGCTCCCGGATCCGATCCCCGGGTCGGGTCAAAATTTTTTACCTTAGATTTCGTTAGGAAATTCTTAGTGTCAGTCCGGAGTTTGGAAGTTGGCGTTACTGGCACTTCCGAGGTACCGGGGCCACCCCCGTGTCTCGAAAAGCCCGTTAAGCCATTGGTCCTACGCCCAATCCCTCTCCGGTCGTGTCCCGCGCCGGCCGCTGGCGCAAGGGAATAGAGAGTGCACTTGTGTTTGCGCACACACTTGAGCAATAGAATATATGCTGCGTACGTGGCTAATCGTTGAGATTGGCAGCCGTAACCGTAATCGGTTGAAGGATATTATTCCAAATTTACTATGAATAGCATCCATTACAAGTTCACGACGAATCAAATGACACATCGCATGTCAAAAACCGGTCAGGTCGTTGAGGCTGAAACGGCGTGCCAAAGAAATGGGCATACATAATACGCTCAAAAATACGCTCCTTTCTTTGGGTAAAAATGTCAAAAAATGTTTTTTTGTAGTTTCAACGCCATCTCGATATGTAGGTATTTATTTATTGGTCACACTAAACAGAGATCGTCGAATTATGTATCTTGAATTATGGACTAATTCAAAATACATAATTCGACGATAACAATCATGCTGTTCACATTTATTAGTGCAGTTACAGCCTAAATAACATAGATTAATATATCTTATTGTACTGTACCAACTGCATCTGCGTTTAGTGTGACCAATAAATAAATAAATACCTACATATCAAGATGGCGTTGAAACTAAAAAAACTTTTTTAAACGGTGTTATATAGCAGTTTTGACGTTTAAAACAAAAAAGAAACAAATATAATTTTGAAAAAAGAATGAAAACTGCTTCTTAACACCGTTTTAGTTAGCAACAGTTTAAAAAACATTTATGAATTAGACCCAGAGTTAGGGCCGGCTTCTGAATTGAGTATTTGAAGTTAAGCACGATTTGAGCACAAAGTTTGACAGTTGCAGTAGGTATGACTCAACTGTCAAAGTCCGTGCTCAAGTCGTGCTTAAATTCAAATCCTCAATTCAGAAACCGGCTCTAGGACTTGAAATTTTTCACAGGGGTTCCTTTTATAGCGTAGGGGAGCACTAAGAAAATATTTTTGTAAATTATGTGTGAATAAGGGGGTAAAACGGGGTTGCGAAGTTAGTGTATAGTGTATATAATTGACCCAACTGGAACAGTGGTAGTGAACGCTGCCTCTGATACAAGGGTTGCGGGTTCGATCCCCGCACAGTACAAACATTTGTGTGCATGAACATGTTTGTTTGTATTGGTCTGGGTGTTTGCTATGTATTATAAGTATGTATTTACAAAAGAAAAGTATTATATGTATATATTTGTAATCCCACTGTTGATTCTGATATCCGTAACACAGGTGCTTGAGCTACCTATCTCGGAGTCAGATCAATGTATGTGATGTTGTGAAATATTTATTTATTTATAATATATATATAAGTTAGTGTATATTCGGAACGAAGTGAGGGCGGGTTACTAGTTTAAACATAATTTAATCCCACCAACCGTTTTCTCCGCCATTTTATTTTAATTCGCTGCAGATTAATTATTGGGCGAATTTGGCTTGCAAATGCAGTTGCATAATTCATGAGCAAAGCTTGTGCTCACAATTATGCCGGGACTATTTACAGTACCTAGGTATGTATATTAGGTACAGCTGGGACGTGAGTGTATGAGTTGCTTTATTTTTTTGAGTAAGCCTTATACGATGTTACTTGTCTCATAGTTCCAGGTCAACGGAAAGTAGGTATTTTATTAGGTCTATGTCGAAATATACGTTTTTCGTTAAGTAAACAGTCGTATTTTTTTTTTAGAAAAACTCAATACCTACGTATTGATTCGACTGATCGGATGGTGCAATTGGTAATGACCCTGCCTCTTACGCCAAAGATCGTGGGTTCGATCCCCACCCTGGACAAACATTCTTGCGATGAACACTTGTGTTTGTTCGGTGTCTGGGTGTAATATATGTATTTAAGTATATATTTGTGTTCCTCTGTTGTCTGATATCTGTAGCACAAGTGCTTAAGCTACTTAGTACGGAATTAGGTCAACGTATGAGATGTTGTGAGAATTGATGTAATCCTTAGGTATACATATACCTACCCCTAGTCTATTACATATACCCCTAGTGTTATACATATAACACTTGTAAAATAGGACACTTGGCTAGGCGCGGTGATGGCAGGTGGAGTAAAATCCTGGCCGAATGGTATCCTAGAACCGGCAGATGAAATCCAGGTCGTCCAGTGTCATGATGGATCGATGACTTCACTAAAATCGTGGGGACTACATGGATCCAAGTGGCTCAAGACCGGGTACATTGGTGTAAAGGAAAGGAGTTCTATACTTACTCAGCAGTGGGTAGGTACTTCTGGGCTAATGATGATGATGTATAATATACATTATAAAAGGACAGCTGGGTAGGAAGTTAGTATATCTACAGATCCTTTATCAATTTTAGAGTAATAAAAAACAATTGTCGAACATTTCTTTAAATCTAATGTTTTAAGCACATTGCGCTATTCCTCAATAGATTTTGATAACTTTTCTCGATTGGAAGGTACTCCTTATTGCACAAAAGTTTTATTATCCCAAAGTCCCAATCAAAAGGTTTATAGAGCTTAAAACTACTTAATCGATCTTATGATTAATAAGGATATCTTTAACACAATATTGGAAATAATTATTGAAAAAGACGACAGATTTGGTTAATATGTCTACTTCAGCAAAACACGTCTCGCAAATGCAGAGTTGTGACATCCTTCCGCTCGGGTTTTTAGCGGTTCCATTGCGTTATTGTAGTATAGATAGGCGTTATTAAAATCCCTTTTTACCTTGTATCCTTTGCAGAAAAATAATTATTTTCGGCACTAGGACATAGCCTGAGTATCCACATGCCTCAAAAAATACCACAAAAATATATAGGTAAACACAAAACGCCAGCTCCCTACAAAACAGACTACGGACACACCAATGATGGCCGGATGGCGCATTTGGTAGTGACCCTACCTCCTACGCCAAAGTTTGTGTGTTCGATCCCCACCCTGGACAAACATTCATGAGATGAACACTTGTGTTTGTTCAGTGTCTGGGTGTAATATATGTATTTAAGTATATATTTGAAATTCCTCAGTTGTCTGACATCTGTAACACAAGTGCTATTAGTAGCTTACCCTGCCTTTCTGTAGGCACTAAGGTACAGAATCAAATCAATATTTTTTTTTTTTTTTTTTTTATTTGGTACACAAAACAGAACATCATTATTACAAAATTTAAACTACACAATGACAAATCTTATGAGCTAGATGATATCCTAAAACATGCGTACACATCATGCTTATATATGAGATGTTGTGTGAATTTAGTATCTCGGCAGGGTTGTCGTTTGGTGTGTTTCTCTCATTTCTTATGATTTACTCAACACCTAAGTCCATGTCTAAAAACAATCGCCGATCTTGCTCCACACTCCACCCATGACGTCACCCCAGTTAAAAAGTAAAATCGATAAGATACTAACCTCTTCCCATTGTCTTCGTACGATCAATTGCACGCACACAGCTAGTGCAACTCCACGATTCAATTTGAACGACAAGTGGTGTTGGGGGGAGGGGGGTGAGATGCGACTGACGACGCCGCTGATGGCTAAATCGTGTTCGAATCGCACCTGAATTGTAATTCCGTGTGGTTAGATACTCTACTTAGAGAGTACCTAATGTTGTAGACACATTTATTTACGAGAAATGAATGTGAGGAGACCAAGTAGAGTTGCGACTGAGGTTAGTAACTAAACAGGTGTCTGGGAAAGGACTGCATACAAGATGAGGAATCCAAACATGATAACTATATCCTCCAACCGATTCAGTATTATGTCAATGTATGAGTCTTTAACGCATTACCGGGCTGGTTCAAAATTCTTCATTAAAAAAGAATAAAAAGATGTGACTGGATAAAATCAATGCATTAATGAAATTAAGTTATAATTTAAAAAAAATACTTTAATTACGACTAAACATTGGCTTAAGTAAAATAACTAAGTACTTATTGCAAAATTTTGTAAAATTATTATGATTATGAGATGTTTGCTTATAGTATAAAAATTATCAAATACCATCTCTGAATAAGTAGATAAATGCAAAAGTATAGTATTTTCATCAACCGCCCATGTTTTTTTTCTCAAGAATGTTATACGGTGTCTATTAAAATAGAACTTCAATGGAACCACTGTTATCGTTACGATTTAGTGTTACGCGATTACATTAATCTTCATTGGGGAAAATCTTTTGCAAAAAAATACTTTCACTATTTTATACCTATACGAAATAGCAGAGAAAAATAATATAGAATATTAAATGGAGCATATTCCCCTGCACAATATCGAAAGTTTCGCAACACGACGAATGGACCGCAAAAATGTCTACCGCCACCTCGCGCCGACATCCGCGGCCGCGCTCCGCCAACTCCGAAACTTGCGGAGCTCCGCGACTTCCGCCGAGTTTTTCGAAGTTGCAGGTCACGCGGCTTCCGAAGTTGCCGAACGTGAAACGAGTTCTAGAATAGAAGTTAAGCTAGTTCTTTGGGACATGCGAATTGGTATAAAGCTATTCGATTAGAGCCAATTCCTTTTCAAGTTTTCCTTTAACTATTCTAGCAGAATTTAGGTAAGTCGGGAATATTCGGAAGCAAAGTAATTGACTACTAAACTATTTCAATTTCCATTTTTTTCTTATAAATCAGAGTGACACAATTTCTCGTATACAAACATGGTGTAAAAAAACATACGCAGCCACGTCTTCTACTAACCATTTTGAACAATATCTATGACTTTTTTTTTTGTAAAAGTCAGTCCGCTCGTGACCACGGCTGCTATAACGTAGCCGAAACGTCGAGCCAAATATGTGAGTACACAATGTTGTTTCACATAATAAATATCGTGTTAATCCCCATATTGATACATTATAGTTAACATCTATGACTATAAAAATAATTCAACCTTTCAAACAAAGTCGGTCGTAACTTACATGCATTTTGTATTAAAAAAAAATTCGACGATGTTCTTGAAGTCGTAGAACAAATGTTGCTCAGAATGGTTGATAGAGGACGTGGTTAAGTCAAGGTAATTGTTTACCGAAACGTCCTGTATCTATAATAGGTATACGAGAAATAGATATTCCAACCACTGTAATCTCCTTTGACGCTAAATGCTTGGTCTTTTTTTATACTGCATCGGTGGCAAACAAGCGTGCGACTACCGCAGCCCATGGACGTTTGTAACTCCAGAGGACCTGCATACGCGCTGCCGACCCCTTAAAAACCTTAACACTCCTTTTTTGAAGAACTTCATGCTGTATTCCCCCGGGAAAACCTCTGATGGCAGTTTATTCCACAGCCGGAGCGTTCGCGGGAGGAATTCCTCTAGAACCGTACTGTGCGAGACCGTTTGGGTTCCAATGTGTGAGGGTGGACGCTCTGACGTCGGCGATGATGGTCTTCTGTATATCTAATTTATTTAATTACAGTTACCCAAAAAGCATAAGTAGGTGCATATGTTTGATAATGCAAAAAAAACCTGTGAATGGGAAAATAAAAAACCAGCCAAAACACCAAATACATACATACATGACGACCCGTTTGGAACAGTGGTAGTGAACGCTGCCTTTGGTCCAAGGGTTGCGGGTTCGATCCCCGCACAGTACAAACATTTGTGTGCGTGAACATCTCTGTTTGTATTGATCTGGGTGTTTTATATGTATTATAAGTATGTGTTTACAAAAGAAAAGTATTATATGTATATATTTGTAATCCCACTGTTGATTCTGATAACCGTAACACAGGTGCTTGAGCTACCTATCTCGGAGTCAGATAAATGTATGTGATGTTGTGAAATATTTATTTATTTACATACTCCTTTCACGGTAGCCAGCACCATGACTGTGCTTCGCCATTGTTGTTGTTAATGAGCAGCGGCTACCATTTACTATCAGATGGGCCGCATGCTCGTCTGCCTATTTTTCGCAAAAAAATACATTGTTAATAAAAGTGGTGGTGTACTTTTGGAAGTTTTTTCATGTTATGCGGACAAAGGCTGCGGTACTTTGAAGCAGCCATGCGTGCTACGTGCTTAAAAATATCAATTTTTTTGTCATTTATTGGTTACGGTAAAGTTTTTTTTTACTGGTGCATAAAATTTGTTTTATTAAATGTACTTATATTTTATTCTTTTTATTTTTCAATAATTTAAATATACACGAATAATCGACTTAAATATCACAACGTAACTATTACAAATTGACTACGAAAAGAAATTAAGTTTGCTACGAAATGTGACTACGAAGTTCGTAGTACGAGCGAATGTTATTTTATTGCTAACTTATATGTGATTATTTATGGGGAGTAATTTTATTTCAAGATTTTCATCAATTCATAAATATATTTACTGAAATATTTTTTAAGAAAAGATATTCTTCCTAGATTTTTTTTAAATTAATATATTCGAGAAATCATGATGTTTACAAACGCTGTTAATAGCTGTGCAAATAGTAAAATTATTGTAGAAAAAAAGATCAAAGTACTATATTATTTATTTATAGTAAAAGATAAACGCCCCAAAAAAAAAAACAAAACACACGCCCTCAACCGTGCAGAATTAAATCCGCCACCGTATTATTTTCTTCGCAAAATTCATTATCCATTTACGGTTTCGCCGGCAATTGTTTTAATCCGATACCCAGCGCGGCTCAATGTGGAATGAAATTATTTAATAGCCCCCTTCCCACCCGAATCCAAGATGGCGCCGGGGCGGGGCTGAGGGTGGGGCGTGCCGCCTCATTTGAAATTCGAACGCGGGCTTCCCGAACGTGTAGCGGCTGACGGGTTTTCGACCAATTAATCCTTGCATAATTCGGTTTCGCACTGTCTGCACTAGGCTTTATTGTTGTTTAATTGCTGCCTCGTGAGTACGCGGCTTTTCAATTGGATACGCGCTTTGAATCGTTTCATCGTTTTGTTTCTGGAGATTCGGTTTGGGTTTTGTTTTCTGTTTGTTTCAGATTGTATGAAATATCGAATGTAAAAATTTTAATGTCATTTTTACTATGGTAATTTTTTTGTAAGTCAAGGATCTACTCGATATTTTTTTCTTTTAATGTAAAAATTTCAGCTCTATTCAAGCTTGGGAAAACGTTGCATCTTTTAACTAAATAGATAGTCTTTGATAAAAATTGAGTTACGGATATCAATCAGACAACAGAGGAATTAATACCTAAATACGTAGGTATAGGTATTAGATACAAAGAAACACTCAAGAAATTCAAGTATGCATTAACAAATGTTTGTCCAGGGTGGAGATAGAACCTACAACCTTTTGGGTCAGGCACATATATTTAAATATATACTTTACACAAACTCGTACTGTAGGCACTAAACTAAACAAACTTTACACAAGTTTTATTTTTATGATAGAGGCGACAAACGAGCAATCAGGTCACCTGATGGTAAGTAATACCATAATAATCTTTTTCCAGAGTAGAAATCGAACCCACACTTCTTGGATCGTGAGGCAGTGTCACTATCAAATGGGCCATCGGGCCAGTCGAGTAAGTTATTAAGTAATGCTATATCGCTACTATGATGGGATTAGCTTATTCACCACGCTTGCCAAATGCAAACCGCATTGGGGATCAAAAACCCGAGCTATGTTCGAAAAATTCGAAACATACTCATCCCCTCAGTAACGATGACTTGATTTCTATGATGGAGGCCTTTGCCCTGCAGTGGGACAGTATATAGGCTGATATAAAATAATACTATGTCAGTTAATATAAAAAAGAAAAGTATTACATAAATGTGTGTATTTATACTTCTGCCTGTTCCTATACTCCTTTCACGGTAGCCAGCACCATGACTGTGCTTCGCCATTGTTGTTGTTAATGAGCAGCGGCTACCATTTACTATCAGATGGGCCGCATGCTCGTCTGCCTATTTTTCGCAAAAAAATACATTGTTAATAAAAGTGATGGTGTACTTTTGGAAGTTTTTTCATGTTATGCGGACAAAGGCTGCGGTACTTTGAAGCAGCCATGCGTGCTACGTGCTTAAAAATATCATTTTTTTTTGTCATTTATTGGTTACGGTAAAGTTTTTTTTGCTGGTGCATAAAATTCGTTTTATTAAATGTACTTATATTTTATTCTTTTTATTTTTCAATAATTTAAATATACATGAATAATCGACTTAAATATCACAACGTAACTATTACAAATTGACTACGAAAAGAAATTAAGTTTGCTACGAAATGTGACTACGAAGTTCGTAGTACGAGCGAATGTTATTTTATTGCTAACTTATATGTGATTATTTATGGGGAGTAATTTTATTTCAAGATTTTCATCAATTCATAAATATATTTACTGAAATATTTTTTAAGAAAAGATATTCTTCCTAGATTTTTTTTAAATTAATATATTCGAGAAATCATGATGTTTACAAACGCTGTTAATAGCTGTGCAAATAGTAAAATTATTGTAGAAAAAAAGATCAAAGTACTATTTTATTTATTTATAGTAAAAGATAAACGCCCCAAAAAAAAAACAAAACACACGCCCTCAACCGTGCAGAATTAAATCCGCCACCGTATTATTTTCTTCGCAAAATTCATTATCCATTTACGGTTTCGCCGGCAATTGTTTTAATCCGATACCCAGCGCGGCTCAATGTGGAATGAAATTATTTAATAGCCCCCTTCCCACCCGAATCCAAGATGGCGCCGGGGCGGGGCTGAGGGTGGGGCGTGCCGCCTCATTTGAAATTCGAACGCGGGCTTCCCGAACGTGTAGCGGCTGACGGGTTTTCGACCAATTAATCCTTGCATAATTCGGTTTCGCACTGTCTGCACTAGGCTTTATTGTTGTTTAATTGCTGCCTCGTGAGTACGCGGCTTTTCAATTGGATACGCGCTTTGAATCGTTTCATCGTTTTGTTTCTGGAGATTCGGTTTGGGTTTTGTTTTCTGTTTGTTTCAGATTGTATGAAATATCGAATGTAAAAATTTTAATGTCATTTTTACTATAGTAATTTTTTTTGAAAGTCAAGGATCTACACGATATTTTTGTCTTTTAATGTAAAAATTTCAGCTCTATTCAAGCTTGGGAAAACGTTGCATCTTTTAACTAAATAGATAGTCTTTGATAAAAATTGAGTTACGGATATCAATCAGACAACAGAGGAATTAATACCTAAATACGTAGGTATAGGTATTAGATACAAAGAAACACTCAAGAAATTCAAGTATGCATTAACAAATGTTTGTCCAGGGTGGAGATAGAACCTACAACCTTTTGGGTCAGGCACATATATTTAAATATATACTTTACACAAACTCGTACTGTAGGCACTAAACTAAACAAACTTTACACAAGTTTTATTTTTTATGATAGAGGCGACAAACGAGCAATCAGGTCACCTGATGGTAAGTAATACCATAATAATCTTTTTCCAGAGTAGAAATCGAACCCACACTTCTTGGATCGTGAGGCAGTGTCACTATCAAATGGGCCATCGGGCCAGTCGAGTAAGTTATTAAGTAATGCTATATCGCTACTATGATGGGATTAGCTTATTCACCACGCTTGCCAAATGCAAACCGCATTGGGGATCAAAAACCCGAGCTATGTTCGAAAAATTCGAAACATACTCATCCCCTCAGTAACGATGACTTGATTTCTATGATGGAGGCCTTTGCCCTGCAGTGGGACAGTATATAGGCTGATATAAATAATACTATGTCAGTTAAATATAAAAAGAAAAGTATTACATAAATGTGTGTATTTATACTTCTGCTGTTAGTTCTGACATCCGTAACACAGGCGCTTGAGCCACCTATCTCGGAGTCAGATCAATGTATGTGATGTTCTGAAATATTATAATTATAATAGGGGTTAAAGTATAAAATTACTTTTTTTTTCTAGACACAATAAGATGTAAGTACCTATGACTGCATTAATAAGCAAAAAGTCAGTATATTATAATTTTATTTTGATTTAAGACTATATTTTTAAGGTTTATATTAAATAAATATTGCTGATTATTGTATTCTTAATGCAAAAAAATAAACTTGAAAATTTCCCGTTTTACTTGGAGGAATTGATGTTTTTATGAATAATAACCTTTTTTTTATTAAAAAATATATTTTTCGAAAAAAGTATCCTACACGTTTCTTAACGTTGTCCATTAAAACACAGTTGATAATGGATTAGTAGCATTGATAGTAACTTTGCAAATAAAAAAAAATAGTAAAGAAAATACAACTTTTAAGGGCCGATTTTTCGATTCGTAGTTAAACTGAACTAATGATTAAAAAATGTAACCAATGGTCCAATATTGACTATTTTTAACAATACTTAGCTTAACTAATAGTTAATTACAATGAATTACGTCAATTTGACGCTGTACCTTTAACGATTGGTTACACAGTTAGCTATAGTTAATTTAACCAAAAGGTAACTACGGATAAAAAAATCGGTCTTAAGAAAATCGCCATACAAAACGGCTATTTCATATTTTATCCCCTAAATTATACTCGTAACTCAGATTCATCTTGAAACATAAGATAGTGTTGAACGTAAACAAAATGATTGTTAGATAGCACGTAAAAATCTAAACTTTTCCCGCTAAGGCAACTAACAAGCGAGCTCGATTTTTCAACAAAGCCACAATACCTCCCAGCAAACACCGTATTGTGCGAACTTTCACAATATTATGTAGATAGCTGTAATACCGGCACAAAGGCTCTCCCCGCTCGGTAAATAGCGCTTTGTTCTATGAAGCCAAATTTTGACAATCACTAGCTTACTCCGCTATAGCTATGTGTGCCGGATGCTGCCAGAGAGGGGGAACAAACGTACAGAAGGGACGCACCGACCAGGTGGCTTAATAGCCGTCCCGTAACGAACAAGAATAATACCTGTCGCATCCAAATAAAGGGGACAAAGGCACGTGTCCGACTGCGCTGACCCGAATGGGCAGACGTCGTTGTAACTTGTGTGCGTGGAGCAAATTTATCGATAATCATGCGAATAAAAAGTACACACTTTATTTAAAACATTTACAGATTACAACAACTTTTATATTAAGTAATATCTTAACTGCTGCTACGTAACCCTTCATGGGCGAGTCCGATTCGCACAACACCATTTGAATACGAACACACAGGTAAAATAGACAGTTTGTAATATATAAATTCAAAAAAATTGCGTTGCATTCTATAAAAACTTGGAGGATAAAGAATATTTATACCTAAGTCATAACCACGCCTGTTGTTAGGGGGGCGAAATGTCTATCGGTAAAGTGCCTACTAAAATGTTTATTATCGTCGCGTTTAGTCGATTTTATATCAATTTTTGGTAACATCGCAGTAGAAGTACAGATAGTGCATATCTCCTGTCTTGTAACCGGCTGCTACAGATTTCCATGCCCATAGGCACAAAACCCAACTGCATCATCCCACCTACTCTTTGCCTCCCTGTGTCAGTGTGAGTAGGGTGTTTCTCTTCCCCTCAAAGGGGGCTGAACAGGGATGTACCCTGTCAGTCCAGTGTTGACAATTGATGGATCTCGTCTTCTAAAGGCAGGATTAATGCCCCGGCGACAATGGTGACGATTCCCGGAGGATTACGCCCTCGAAGTGAGATATGTCTTCTGGATCCTCCATTGAGGATACAATGGTGAGAAGGGATATTTTTTAAGACCTTTGTGGGTGGATGTTTGATGGACGGGTTGGTGTTTAATGTTCGATGTTCTTTTTTTCTTATCGAGTGGGCTTTTTCAGCCTCGTACAAATATCCAATAATATCGTACTGATATTATAACACTAAGGTATATTTATTTGAGTTAATATTATTTTTGAACACTTACTGTATGTAATTGCACCCTGTAAAAGTTCTGAATAAATTTTATTTTATTTTAATAATTTGAGGACGACTACACAGATTTTAAAGATCTTTGGCTGTTCGGTTTGTCTTGGCCCGAATATCAGAAAAACTATAAAATCGAGAAAAGTAATAAAAAAGTAACGTATAAAAGGCACTGTTTAATTTAGAATATAATAAACTATAACAGTAGACTTTAAACGAATCTCCCTCTTAATAATGTGCTGTATATTTGTTTGTTTGTTTGTATACCTACGTTTTGTTTTGTTTTAGGTGGTGTAATTTACAAATAAAAAATAAAAAATCGCAAAGAGTTACAACCTGTGCGGATAAAGAATGGGATCAGAAATGGCGGCGCATCTTTTCGCCCCATGAGTGCGAGTATAGACGCAAATAGTGTGCGAGCGAGAAGTGAATAGATGCGCCGCCATTTCTGATCCCATTCTTTATCCGCACAGGTTGTAAATATTACACCGGTCTATTTCTAATTAAAAACGTGTCGCTTTAATCACTCGACATTGGCAGAGTTATATCAGTCTTCGCCATAAGCAACACAGTAGCAGCCATAAAAAATTGAAATATAGATACAGGAAGTTAATGCTTTTGAATATTTTTAGCGAAACTTTATTTTTATAGTACGTAGGTAGACTAGTACCTACCTATAGACGGTCTTACAATTTTATCAGACAATAGATACGCCCTGTTGGTCTAGTGGGTTAAGTACCAGGCCGTGATCTCAGGGTCCTGGGTTCGATTCCCGAGTCGAGCGAAAAGTATGTTTCGAATTTTTCGGACATCACTCGGGTTTTTGATCACCAATCCGCATTTGGCAAGCGCGGTGATTAAGCCTAATCCCATCATAGTAGCGATAACTTGATTTCTATGATGGAGGTTTTTGCCCTGCAGTGGGACAGTTTATAGGCTGATAAAAAAATTGTTACAAAGAAAAAAGAAACAAATTATTTAGTATCTTTGTGCTGGGATTTTATTACCTTTTTTCTCTATTAGGTATTTTAAATGGGTATGGGTGGGTAATGGGTACCGATGGGGTAAACGAGTTCTAGAGTGGAGACCGCGTCTTGGCAAACGTAATGTAGGGCGCCCTCTGGCTAGGTGGGGGGGGGGACGATCTGCGCAGGATGGCTGGCAAGAGCTGGATGCTAGAAGCCATGGATAGATCACAGTGGCGAACAATTGGAGAGGCCTACGTACAGCAGTGGATTGCGATAGGCTGATGATGATGATAAGGTATTTTAATAATTTAGGTAAGTATCTGATATTGTTACAGTTTATTGTTGTTATTTGTTTGTTTATAACGTTGTGTGTCATCTTGACTAGTGTATGAAAGAACGAAAAAACATTTCTGTCGTGGCAGCACCATGCTGAGGCCAGGACCTGATTGACCTCACACTTCACACACGCCTACTTATTTAGAATATTTTCATTATATAACTGTGTATTTACCTACCTATCGTCTGTTCTCGTACTCACCTTTGTCTGTAGTATTAATGTGTCAATGTTACCTTATCTATGTTTACTAATGAATGTTCATTGTTAAATTATTTATTGTGATGGTCAAAAAAATGTTTCTTTCTAATTGACCATCACAACATTGACAGCACAGAGAGCAACACGATAGAACATAGAACAAGTTTACAGAATTACAAGTACAATACAATAGGCACACATGACATGGATACAAGGAAGATAAGGAGTAGATATTCAAGAAGGAGGTGTGAGTGTATGTGGTCAATCAGGTCCCAAGCTCAGCATTTGCTACTACGGAATTATCTGCGATGCCGCAGCAGCGCTGGTATTCTAGTGGAACCTGGTTCCGAGTGAGTTAGCCAAGTGGATCTAAAAGAAGGAATATTGTATGCTATGTGAATCAATGATATCATTCTTTGTTTCCGATTGTAAAAATTCAAAGTTGTAACAGCAGAAGATATGTGTTGACTTCCCCAAAACTTGCAATAAAACTCAACTGCCATAATCTATTATCATACCAAACGCCTTAAAGGATTACAATTCAATATAAATAACTAATAGCTCAAATTGTCTGTCCGTATGCCACGCGGTGGCATAATTACAAACATATACAATACAATACCCGATATTGGTCGACAACGCTAATACCATAATTTATGGTGCCACACCATTGTAGTGTCACAACACAATTGAATGGAACTAATGAATTGCAGTGAGGCAAGTCCGGTCCGATAAAATTTACATCCCTTTAACCACTTTTTTTTATGTAATAGGTAGGCAGACGAACAGTCGGATCACCTGATCGTAAGCAATAATTTAAAAAAAGTGGTTAAAGGGATGTAAATGTTCACCGGTACACCGGTACACCCTTTATGTTACTATTACGCGAAGACAATAAGAGTAGGATATTCAATCAAATGTTCCTTTTACATTTGGGCTTTATTCATAAACATTTAATATAGTTAAAACGGTGTTATACACCAGTTTTGACGTTTGATACAAAAAAAACAAAACCTTTCCGAAAAAGGAATGAAAACTGTTTTATAACACCGTTTTAGATAACAAAGGTTTAACAATCATTTATGAATAAATCCCATTATAATTATCATCAATTAATGATTAGCCGTGTGGTCCCCGGCAGAGTAGAATATACCACCCTCACTCTTACCGAGGTGTCGTAAAAGGCGACTAAGGTAAAGCTGCTGGCATGATCATCAGCACCCAGAGAAGGAAAACTCTGCATTTATATCAAAACCCTCGCCAACCCGTCTACCGTGGTGAGTATGGCAATTACCCCTCATGTGATTGACGGAGGCCCGTGCCCCAGCAGTGGGGACTTAAATGGGCTGATGATGAGGCAAGTCCGCTCACCCCAATTTTAGCTACTCATTGTAAGATGGGTCTGACACTCAGTTGCGTGCGACTATGAAAATTCTCAATCTTTTATGTCAAAGCGACATTACCGGTTATTATTTTGAAATTATGAACATTCATTAGAGTCTTCAATTAACAGCTTTCACACATTTACAGAAAACTTTGATTTTGTTACTCTGTTACAAAATCTGGTCTGAATATTAATAATAATAATACTGAATATTAATAATAATTCCGAAAACTGAGTCAGTCAATGAACTGAATAAATACACATTTTGTTTTTAAGCTTCACTACTTGTAGTAGGTAAAAGAAGAAATAATAATAAATTATTGAGTGAGGGTACCCGGAGGCCAAATCGGGGGGGAAAGAGGGGTTTAAAGGTTGGCAGCGCCCTTGTGACTACACTGGTGTCGCGGGTGTCCATGGGCGGCGGCAATCGCTTACTTATCAGGTGATCCGTCTGCTCGTCTGCCACCTATCACATAAAAAAAATAGTCCATGATCGTACGTAGGTAATCTATTGTTTTAATTTAGGCTTCACCGTAACCTTTTCTACACTGGGCCATGCAATAATCACCATGGCTACTCCCTCTCGATCATTAGGGCGTGATGGCACAGAATGCAGAGGGATTACTGCACTTTTATTGTCTGTGTAAATATTATGCGCGTACCGTTTTGGGGTAATTTAACGAGTTTTAAAGTCGAAATTAATATTTTTACTAATATTATGCGTATCATTCCCATTTGCGTCCAAAGTCGTTGTTTTGGCGCTTAGTGCCAAATCCACGATCTTGATAGGATCCAGGTTTTTCATAGGTGGTTGGTTATGTGGTAGGTGGAAGACATGGACACCCGCGACACCAGTGGAGTCACAAATGCGCTGCCGACCCTTAAACCCGCCTTCCCCCGGATTGGGCTTCCGGTACCCTCACTCACGCAGCAAAATACAGCACAATGCTGCATGGATCATCTGATGGTAAGCGAGGGCCTCACCATAGACCATATATGCTATGGCCTATGCCCTCACTCACGCAGCGAAACACAGCACAATGCTGCATCACGCCGGTTTTCTGTGAGGCCGTGGTATCACAGATTTTGTATGAACTTATTGGTTTGAAAGTGTTTTATGTTAAACGTATTAGCAATCCAAAAAATGATGCCACCATAAGGTAGCTTAAAAGATTAGAGTTCAGAGACAAAATTAAAACATGGTCCTTTCGCGCCGGATCCAGTAATCGCATTAGGACACTTGTACGCGCAAGTGTTTAATGAATCGGATTATCGGCGGCGAATTTGATTTCTAGTTAACTGTATGAGGGGCTAAAATGACGCTCAACGGAGATTGAAAAGCTAATAAATAATAGGAAATGGAAGGTTTTTTTTTCTAGACACAATAAGATGTAAGTAGCTCTTTTAATAAGAAAAAAATCAGGATACTACAAAGTTATTTTGATTTAAGTCTATATTTTAATGTTTATAGTAAATAGAGATCAGATTTTATTGTACCTATTTGTGATGCAAAAAACCTTTGAAATTAACCTTTTTTACTTGGCAGAATTGATATTTTTATCAATAATAACTTTTTAATTATGTTTTCCAGAAAATATTATGATCTGAAAGACTATCATACGCGTTCCTAAACGTTGTCCATTAAATCACAGTTAATTTTGGAGTAGTAAGTAGCATTAATAGTTACCTTACAAATAAAAAAAAAGTTAGTATGGATATCTCGAGGGCATTAAACTAATATTACTCCAAGAAACATAGGGTCTAAAGTACTAAAAAAACATCTAAATACCCATACAAAAGAGATCAGCTAAGGGATGCAATTAGTTTGGAAAGACGTATATCTTTCTGAGATAAGAGCCTATGTTCTTTTGTGAAAGATGTTCGTTTTTACTAGTATGAAGCCCTCAAAAAGGTTCTCGAGTATTTAAAAAATCACAGAAAAATCGGAAACTACACATTTAAATTAAATCTTCTATTTACTGATCACAGTAGGTAATTATGTATTATGAGAGAAATAAAGTATTTTTTTATAGTGGGTGTATCATGAAAGGGCTTCATGCGCACAAAATGACCCAATTCGATTCCTCAACAATAAATGCAACGTAAGCAATAACCCTCAGTGGGAAAGCCCGACTTGCATTTGGCCAGTTTTTTAGTGTAAGAAAAACTAAAAAAAATATCCAAACAAAACGTCATCATGCAACATTTTAGCCCACCACGTGTCATAGCATAGCATAAACGACCACCCGCCGTACAATCCAACCGTTTGATTTTAAAACATCACCGCCCTTTAACACCACTGAATAAGGTTCAAAATCTTAAAACACGATGAGTTGTCGACAGATGGTGAATTGCCGGATAATACCGCACTCATAATATTCGTATGGTTATTGGTTATGAACTAAAGCCGGGTATGCCCAGCCGTTCTTTATGAGTAGCACGTTTGTTTGTAAATACAGTTGGATAGCCAAATATTAAATGGGAAGATATTTTGATTCATTCTTTTTGTATTGTTTTATAGAAGAATAGTGATAGGGTCGGTTTCGGTCTTAATTAAACTTAATTTTATTAAATTAAGTTTTATGTCACAGTTTAATGGGATAGGCAGACGAGCAGACGGATCACCTGATGGTAAGCAATTGCCGTCACCCATGGGCACCCACGACACGAGTGAAGTCACAAGTGCGCTGCCACCTTTAAAACCCTCTTTCCTCCGGATTGGGCCTCCGGTTCCCTCACTCACGCAGTGAAACACAGCACAGTGCTGCTTCACGCCGGTTTTTTGTGAGGCCGTGGTATCACTCCGGTCGACCCGCCTATTCATGCCGAAGCGTTGGTCTCCCACGGTCTGGTCAAGGCCGTGGTATCACTCCGGTCGCGCTAGACAGCCTATTGCCAAAGAGAGGCTTTTCCACGATGTCTGCAAATGGCGATAGGTGTTTAAAAGATCACTTTTAGATATACTCCTACATACATACCGTTTATGCCTTCATAGATCGTATCTCACATCAAACTTATCCTTTCACTTCACTTATCCTAAATCCCAACGAAACACGTAGAGAATCACTGCACACAGATTAGACAGGGTAAATATTTACAGTGGCCAAGCCAAGCGAGGATTATGGATTTTTTACTGTGAGAACTTGCGAGTTTTAAGACTTATGACTGTTGCTAGTCGGTAAACACTCAATGTTAAGGGCCCATATACGGTACGATTTGACGAGAAATCCTTAACGATTGATCTTATCGTAAACGTCTGTACAACCCGTGGGGTGCGAGTATAGACGCAAATAGTGTGCGAGCGAGAAGTGAATAGTTGCGCCGCCATTTCTGATCCCATTCTTTATCCACACAGGTTGTACATTCACATTTACATAAAAAGAATTATCAAAATCGGCCTAATCAGCAAAAAGTAATGCGTTAACAAATATACGAGTACATTAAGGCGAAAGCTCACGCAATCCTGCTAAACGATTGCTAAGAGATGGTTCTGTTGTCAGTGAATCGAGAAAATAAATAATTACGACTTCTACAGGACAGTAATTTAAGTGTAGAGTAATACGCGACATCTACATAATAACTGCGATTTATTGATGTATTTTAACAATTAACAACTAAACCATAATCATTATAATGCCGCATAGTTGCTAAATTAATATCAACTTGTGTACGTACGTATCGTCCCCACACGCACATACAAAGCTGAAGCATGTTTTTATCGGATAGCTGTTATTCCTCGAGAATAAAAAATGTACGCTTCAAATTGTAGTAAGTAAATAATTTTTGACCACATACAAGATTTACAGGTATTGAACACAGCCAACATTAAATAAATATTCCACAGTAATACACAGGGAAGAAACAGTCAAACAAAAACAAATAAAATAAGATAAGCTAATGACTAAAGAAAAAAAAGGAATAAAGTTTTTTCGTCGGTAAAAACTGAATTTGATAGTAGAGATAATAATTGAAAAACACAGATGATTTACCTACGATAGTCATAATAATTATTAAGGTGACGGGTAGGGCACACTAGCGACACCAATCGATTTTAATTTTTAGCTACTAAGCCGGATCTATGTTCAACAATTTCGGGGTTACAACCTCTCGGCAATCACTTATACAATTTATTTTATAACCATGCACAAATGTCGGGTCCAACGCGTACGCGAAAAATTGATTCACGGCAAAAGTGGCCGCTTTTGGCGTGAATCAATTTTTCGAGTACTAAAACGGACCCAACATTTGTGCATGGTTATTTAATAAGTAGTATAAGTGATTGCTGAGAGGTTGTAACCCCGAAATTGTTTGAAATAGATCCGGTTTAGGAGCTAAAAATTAAAATCGCGTCATTATTAGCGTCGCTAGTGTGCCCTACCCATCCCCTTAAGTGGAAAACTCACTCATACGTGGCAGACTCCATTCGTGACATAGCAGACAAACTGCGGGAGAGTCGTTTACGCTATACATTCATGTCCTGCGAAAACCGGACAGCTACGTGGAAACAAATATCTGGCCATGATAAATATAAAAAAATCTTTATTCAATGTAGGTCCATACAGAACACTTATGAATGTCAATATAGGTACACATATTATCATCTAACGCTGGTTCGGAATGTCAATTTCTACTGAGAAGACACCAGCAAGAAACTCAGTAGTTACTTATTTCAAATATTGATGATGTTACAGAGTTTCAATTGAGAAGAAAAAAATAATACAATTGTCAAAGTTAACATACTACTATAAATAACAACTCACAAGACTAATCGATTAACATGACCAAGAACCCATATCATTTAAATAGTCTTGTACACTATAGTAACCTCTCTTCATTTAATATGAGGCCTAAACTTATGATAGGTTAAAGACATTTTGTGGGAGCTTTGAATATCTTAATACTTAAGCCAACAAAGGAATTCACCGATTTTACACCATGCTACCACCGCAGACGGAGTAGACCCAAAAACGTCCAGCTTGACGTCGTAAGGGAGTCGTGCAGGTCAATACCAATAAATTGACCATTATGGATGTCCAAGATCATGCGAGGACTGCCAGTAGGAAAGCGGACTCCGGATTCCCACAGCTTTGAACATAACCGGGACAAAACTCTAAGATGAAGATTGAGTTTTAGATGCGATTTTCGATATATCTATTTCTTTTTTTTTTTTTGCTTCAATCTCGATCTTAATTTTATACATGCGACTATTGCATGGCTATCGAACAGATGTGCAATAATGTTATGGTAGTCGCTGGAAACCAGGGTCGGGGTTGGTCTCTTGGATCAGCACCGACTATTGCTGAGCGGCCGCCTGTTTGGCACACATAGGGATAATGTTGTCCTACTTTTAGTTTATTGTTTATATCTAGGTTATATTTCTAATTAATTTTCCTTGTTTTGTATTGTGCCAAATAAAGTTATCATTCAATCATTCATTCATATCGTCGTAAATCTATAATCTTGATATACAATATTAATATTCTCGTACACTACCAATTCCTTGATTGATCGGTCTGAAGCGACGGATCGTATACAGACAAATCGGTCCATGCATGGGGCCCTTTACGATTTAAACAGATGCTGTGTTTATAATAAAAGATGGTTATATTGAGCTTTTAGATGTTAGAATAAACAACATTAAGACATAATTGCGTTATAGTACAAATTACTTAAGGATAATTAAGTTTCTTTAGAAAGACCTTGTCTAGTCTTCTTTAGGAAGTGAGTTTCGGGCATTGAGGCAGGGTAGTTATACTGCACCATTTGAGAATGTATGACAAATCCCATATGGGTCACTTTTGCAAAAATAAAAGATCGGAGTGATACCACGGCCTCACCGAAAACCGGCGTGAAACAGCACTATGCCGTGTTTCACTGGTGTCGAGGGTGTCTATGGGCGGCGGCAATCGCTTACCATCAGGCGATCCGTCTGCTCCACCTATCACATAAAAAAAAATCTGATAGGCGGCAGACGAGCAGACGGATCGCCTGATGGTAAGCGATTGCCGCCTCCAATTGAGCTGGCAACCTTTAAAGCTCCCTTCCCCCGGATTTAGCCTCCGGTACCCTCACTCACGCAGCGAATCACAATCACACAATCACAAAAAACAGAAACAGTCTCAAAAAGTCTACACAGTCATTATCACAAGCGAGCCAAACCTCCCAAAGACATACCCACAAGCAAAACGTATAAAATCCCTGCATAATTAAATTTATCGCATCACAAAATTCCATGATAAACCACTACACAAGTTCTGAGGCGTAATTTCCACTTTCCCTTTGACTCCACCGTATATCAAATTCATAATAATTTGAGGAACAATTAAGGTGGCCCTTTCATCTGTACCTACACCTTTGTGGCGGGGCCATTGCGACCTATTTAACTTGAGTCTTTAATAGAGAGTAACCTCAAAGAAAAATGTACTTTCAAACAATTACACCTATGTATGTAACTATGGGGCACTTGGCAGGAAGCTGAGTCAGTCGACACTCGGTAGTGATGCGACGTACCATCGATGTTTCGGAACATTAAAATAATATTTTTAATAATGATAGGCGTGATGATTGATCCCTAAATTATTTAATGTTATGATAGAGTTTAGATTGAAAATAATTATGTGCTCATATTTATATTTAAATAGCGATAAATAAAATTTTGCGAGAACAGACGGCCTGTTAGGGGCGGAAAGGTCCTCGACGTGGAGGACACGTTACAGAAAGTCGCAGCCGTGGCAAGCCCCCCACGAGGTGGACCGACGATCTGGTGAAGATCGCGGGAATCCGTTGGATACGGGCGGCACAGGGCCGATCTGAGTGTGTGGAGAACATAGGGGGAGGCCTATGTCCAGCAGTGGACGTCTATTGGCTGAAATGATGATGATGATGATATTTAAAAAGGTTTTGTGTAGGTATCTTTCTGTATGATCCTGATCATCCAAAGTTGGATGGAAGAGACTAGTTTTACTAACTAGAAATAGGGCTTATGTTCGACTGTGTATTTGTTTTTTTTTCAAAGTCGACACCAAATCAGTGCAAAAAGTCTTAGAAAAAGCGAAGTATCTTACCTACCAATGTATCACACTGTTACCTATGAATTCAATATCTTCTTAGAATCATGTGCTGTAATGTGTGTTAAGTGTTATGTAAAGTAGCGTGACCTAAGTATTATTGTTTTTCACTTTTTAGTTAGTGTTTTCTAAAAGTAGTTTTATCAAAAAATATAGGTTGGATAACCTATCAAATTTTTACATTTGTCCTAAAGGGACACGCGCGAACCGTAAAATGATCAACATATACAACTTTTGACGTGTCGTTCACGGTTGCAATCAAAGCCGTCACTTTGGAGACCAAAATTACAGACCAGGATCCAAGGAACTGCCGTCACTGCCTTCGCACCCCTTTCAGTAATTTGCAGAAAACGTTAAAATTAATACTACATTTTATTGATACTTAATCAATAGAATAATATACAAAGATAGTACGAAGGACTAAGGACCATGTAAATGAGAATTACATTTATTATCGCTTTCTGCAAATCATGGCTCAGACCTAGATGGTACATAGATATAGGTACTTCATTGCACAGAATACCCAACTTAAGAAAATAGGCAATACAAAAACTTAAATGTACAATTTCAGCGGTCTTATCGCTAGAAACGATTTCTACCAGACAATCTTCAGGCAAAGAACATTAAATATTTTGATGGTATGTGTAGTGATATTTCCGCGTTCACCAAAAAGAGCTCCTGTCGTTAAATACAATATATCGATATCGACAACAATTTACTCCCTTTCCCTGCCCCATCACAAGCTCGTTTCACCCGGCGGGTGGCCTTTGTGGAGACTCTCCAATATTCGCTTTGTTACTCTGAAACGCCCCCACGCCGATACTTCGTCTAGAATGTTTGCCCTCATATAAATACATGCTATTTTGTGAATTATAAACCTTACCGAAATCGGGAGAGCTTTAGGATTTTTTTCGTTGAAGGAAACGCATGATTAGCTTCATAAAAGACCGGTAAGACATTGAAGTCTTTAAGAGACAACGAGATTTCTTCTTCCCAAAAGGCCTGCAACGCATCTGTACTCCTGGTGTGGTGGACATCCATGGGCGGCAGTGATCACTCACCATCAGGAGACCTGCTTTGTCGTTTGCCTCCATATCTTATAAAAAAAAGACTTTTTTCTTGTTTAAACAGTCAATGCATTTTTTTCTACTTTTGCCTACATACTAGAATAATCGTTGTAAGAAATCATTCCTCAATTTTAGAAAGATCTTGCTAGTTCATTTTAAAAACCGACGAAATGCAATGGCGGAGATGCGTTAGTACCTACATCATAAATAAATGAATATTTCACAACATCACATACCTACATTGACCAGACTCCGAGATACCTACATTACATAGGTAGCTCAAGCACCTGAGTTACGGATATCAGAATCAACATAATATTTTATAATAATTATTATTTTTGGTACCTATACTCGTACGATCACATTTTTTTTATTATAAAGGGTGAGCAATGTAATGTATTTGTATATAATGTATAAAAGTTTTTCCGTATTAATTCGAAAAAAAACTTTACCCCAAAATGTTAAAAAATGGGGGATGTTTTATTGTTCACCTACCTACTGATTTTAATTTCAGACACATATGGGGGATGTTTTATTGTTCACCTACCTACTGATTTTAATTTCAGACACATGCTTTGTACCTACCTAACTTTGTTTCTTGAATATACGATAAATATATGTATTTTTATTTTATTTATTTATTTATTAGATCCGCTTACAATTTATGAATTATAAAATATTTTACTACATTGAATTCTTACAAACGTGCTAAGTACATAAATTAATTACAAGTAGACACCTCATGCAATTACAGTATAATTCAGTTAAATTTAAGTAGGTAGGTAGATAGGTGGGCTATTAATATGAAAACCTCACTGAATAGGCATTCATTCAAGAAAAGGGTTCGTGAGCATTTTTTGACATCTAATCTTTCCGCATGAGTTAATTGCTTATATTATGTATATAAATAACATATTATATGTAGTATTTTTTTCTTATGTATTTTACTTTTTTGTTTACAGCTATATATTTTATTTATTTATAATGTACTTTTTAATAACATATTTATTTAAATATATTTATATATGTAGGTTTGTATATAATGTATCTAGTTATTTAATATTAGTGTTTTTTTTCCTTACTAGTAACTACAAATTTTCCTTTTGCCGCACCACTGCACTTTCTGCATGACCCAAAGGTTGACTAGTAGAGAATGCTTCTTGGCATTAAGTTCGCCTTATTGTATCAAAATTTGTGCAATAAAAGTTTTAAATAAATAAATAAATAGGAGAATTAAAATTACGGTAACAATACATAAAAATTGACAATAAAATATTTAGATAAAAATGGATTGAAAGTGAGCTAGCTAGCACAGGGTCTTGATGCTAGTACCTATTCGTCTTTTGATCTTGATAACTGAGTCATGAAAGACATCCATCTGGTCACTAAAATAATTTAGCTTTCTGGAGAGGCGAGGAATGGTATGTATGGAATTTTAACAATGTTAATAACAAACTTAGAAGAAGATACGCTATATGTATACGTTAATATAACAGCTGTGTGGGAGGGAGCACTATACAAAACCGTTAAGTGAACCGTTAAGGGCACACTAGCGACGCCAATCGATTTTAATTTTTAGCTACTAAACCGGATTTATTTTAAACAATTTCGGGGCTACAACCTCTTATACCTATTTATTAAATAACCATACACAAATGTTGGGTTCAACGCGTACACGAAAAATTGATTCACGTCAAAAGCGGCCACTTTTAGCGTGAATCATTTTTTTGCGTACAAAAACGGACCCAACATTTGTGCATGGTTATTTAATATATAGTGTTTGCCGAGAGGTTGTAACCCCGAAATTGTTTAAAATAGATCTGGTTTAGTAGTTAAAAATTAAAATCGATTGGCATCGCTAGTGTGCCCTCATCATCATCATCATCATCAGCCCATTTAAGTCCCCACTGCTGGGGCACGGGCCTCCCTCAATCACACGAGGGGTAATTGCCATACTCACCACGCTTGGCAAACGGGTTGGCGAGGGTTTTGATATAAATGCAGAGTTTTCCTTCTCTGGGTGCTGATGATCATGCCAGCAGCTTTACCTTAGTCGCCTTTTACGACACCTCGGTAAGAGTGAGGGTGGCCTATTCTACTCTGCCGGAACCACACGGCTGCCCGTCACCTTAAATCTACGAATCCAATCCTCTAAGAGTTAATGTAGGAAACAGTAAACCACCCTGACTAGTATTCCATGGGTGACAGCTAAATGGCCGGACCTCCATTACGGGCCAATTCATTACGTCCGACCCGATTGCTTTGGGGAAAAAATGTTGCCCTGCCTCGGACGATGGGGGAAGTGTTTGCCTTTTTACCCGGGGCTAACGGTGGGGCTTGATGACCTTATGAGATTAGAACTGGAATGAGCTGCATCATGGAATCAGGATAATCACAAAAAAAGACATAGGAAATCACAAAAACTAAAACCATGGGGACTACCATCTTCGCAATATGTTTAGGTATCTATTGTACAGACAGCCACACATATTCAAATGAAACTCAAATTTCCTCTATGTAATATTGAACCAAATATGTTTGCCATTAAGGCGAAAATAGATTAAAGAGATTGACAGATTTTTATACACCGAGCTTTTTTTAACCGTTTTACTAATTTATCGAGGGCATTATACATCAGTATAACAAACATTTTCCCCTAAAGAACATAGGGACTAATCTCAAAAAAAAAGATACTTTTCCTACATTGATACACTGACTTTCTGGAGACCTATTTTTGATTTACTCGTATGACTTAGCGTCGTGACGAGCGCACGATTTCTACTGATGTTCCTTCGACATACGAAATTCCGCATTTTTTAATCATTCGTCTGCAACGAGTGACCCCACCCACTCGTTGGTCGAGTGACTTAAAGCGAGCGGTAGAAGCAACGTCAAAATAGTTGTCAATAGCAACAAGCATAAACAAAAATTATAAATTTCAAAACTTTGATTCGACTGATTTTGACAGGTGACATTCATAGTTTTTTGTGACAAAAAAGCAAAGATTTTCATATTCAGCCAACAATCTAGGGTTTTTGCGTCCTGTTTGCAATGCGGAAGTTACCGGTTTTTATAAAACTCTGCATGGGAGGGTTAGATTGTCAAGTTACCGTATTAGGTATATTGGCAACATCGAAATCGAATGATTCAAAAATAGGGAAAATCGGCTTCATGCGACTTAGAAGGCGAATGTGACTTACATCGCATGCGACGACGCTAAGTCATACGAGTGAATAAAAAATAGAGTCCCTTTTTTCTTGCTAACTTAACAATAAGCTTAGACTAGTGGCGGCGACGGTACCTAAGACGGATAAACAGCACGGTGTATATTGATGTGTCGAAATTTGTGTGAAAACGTTTAAATACTTGAATAATAAAAAAAAATATTATTCAAGTTCGAATCTAAGTGATAGGTACCTCTGAAATTTCCAATTTTTTTTGCGTATCTCCTTCTCCTTCTCCTTCTCCCATTTAGCATAGCGGGGAGGAAACAACGCAACTCTTCCAAAGCGGACGTATCTGGGGAACGACATGCTTGAATGATCAAGAATGAAACACATTGACCTGAAAGCATGAGTTTTTGCGAAATAACAAAGCAATTTATTTTCCAAAGCTTTAGCAAAAACTCCCGGGATTTCATGATCTAAATTACAAACAGTATGGCACCCACAGTCCTTAGAAGACACGAATAAATCTCTATAACGCGGTAAAGACTACATAAAAGATGTCCTAATATGGCGAGGCAATCCACATTGGCGCGTGTGCCCGATGGGCGGCAATATCGCACGATGCCCGCAGGCTCGTTTGGTCACGCGAAGGAATTCAGAATGGGAGGAGACGGCTTCTGCCGTATGTTAGGCATCTTCTAAGCAAACGCGCATCATCCCAGAGTCCTGCACCACCAAAGAAAAAGCGCGTGAAAACCACGCTTGAGACGCCATCATCATTCAAATTTGAGCTTTATATTCATAGACACAAGGAATCTCCAATTTTAGTTCCATGTTTTTCCGCGGGATTTCTTTCGTGGCGCGGACTCTAGAGTTCATCGTCGCTGATCATCAGGCGTGATTGTGGTTGACCATATAGCTTCGGCGTATAGTTATAGGCGTTAGCCCGAAGGCTATCCACCCAGTGGGGTCCACGTCGAAAACGCTATCACGCGTAGCGTGACGCCGGACATGGCCCCGGGCCCAGAACAAAAAAGGTCACAGGCCATACCATCATGACCTTCTTTGGTCACCTCTGAGCTAGTAATTTATTTTATGTAGGTAAATTTATCTCTTAAAATCTACGCATCAGTTACCATCCTTTCAGCCAATATAGGTACCTACGTCCACTGCTGGACCCAGGCCTCCCCAAACGATTTCCTACACAGATCGGTCATGTGCCGCCCGCATCCAAGGGATTGCCACGATCTTCACCAAATCTTCGGTCCACCTTGTGGGGAGCCTGTCATCGTCACGCATCAGTAGGTATTTATTTTTATTTATTTATTAGGAAAACAAACAGTAGATTTTACACACATAGCCTGAAGAATATGCACATCTCATTTGCCAAAATAGTTTTACATAGGTATACGATTGAATACTTAATAAGTAGGTATGTTCACCGTACTATTCAATTCAGTGGACATAAGTTTCGCTAAAATAATCAAAATATAAGGTTTACCAATTAGTCGCTCTCAATAGGTTCTTAAACTTAGCTGGTTCAAGACCAAAAATATCTATGTGGCAATACCTACCATTGTAGGACTTAAGAGCTCTAGAAATAAAACGGTTGCATGCATAGTTAGTGTGGCTGGCGGAACAGCAAAAGTACCGCGAACTCGCAAGTTGGGTCTCGGACATTTTAAAGATATTTTACCAAGCAGGTAGGATGAATCGACGCAGCTATTTATTATTTTATATAGAAAAAATTATCGGAATGCTCTCGGCATGATCAGTAGCAGAACTAAATAATAAAATCGAATAGTCCTTCTCTATACTTAGTTCCTAAGGAGCTGACAAAAGGCGCGCGGACAACGCACGCTTATTGGACGAGTCAATAATGTACCTCGCAGGGCGACGCCGGACGCGCCCTGTATATATGTTAGCTGGACACTAGACGTTCACTGAGAGAGACAACCGCGGACAAATCACAATAATACACAAAACCACGTAATAGGTATCGTGAATGAAGTCTATTTAGCATGTTAGATCAACAAAATAAGCGAAAAAAGAATCAGCTGTTCCATACATTATTGCTGGGTGGATATTCCATTATGTACGGAACAGCTGATTTTTTTCGCTTATTTCGTTGATGTAACATGCTAAACGGACTTCATTCAAGATACCTATTTAATGAGGATTTCGGGATGTAACCGATAAAAAAATAACGGTGTAAGTAGTTGCTGTAATACTCGTAGTTGATCGCTAACTCAGCAGTCTGGAACATGCTCTGGCACCGGCTAAATGACAGCATTAATAAAAACCATTCGGAATCAAATCGGCCACATAGCTCACCGCCCTCAGTGAGCGTTTTGTGTCCAGCAGCTAACAAACAACCGCCCAAATACATTAAAAGGTCGAGAATGATCATCTTACCAGCTAAGTAACAAATGTGTGAAAAATATTCGAATGTAAACAATCGTGATACAACGGCGCGCTTCCTACTAGTGGCTGGTGGCAAATAGCCATTGACCGCACCATTGAAGACTGAAACCAGTCAATCACTGAAAGATAAAACCAACAAAATCCTAGGTACAACATGCTACGACTTCGGGAGGGGCTCAACACAATAGTTAGGTTGTCAAACAACAATAGTGCAGGCTGGTTAAAGATTTCATAAAAACCTGCAGAAGCTAAGATTTCCTACCTGCTATAATTAATATGCTGCATACATGAATAGTTTTTTTAGATTTTCGCTTTGCATTATAACTATAATTAGGTAATCAACCAGACAGCCCGAGCCTAGCAGACGACGCCGTGCTCCGCCAGTCCGCTCGTGACCACGACTGCTGTAACGTAGCCGAAACGTCGAGCAAAATATGTGAGTACACAATGTTGTATCACATAAAAAACATGAAGTTCCCGATTCCGGAGAGAATACAGGAAGTTCGAGCGATACATGAGACGGCCAAACGAGTGACGCATCGGCAGCGGTTGAACGTAATCTAGGTGCCGCTGGACTGAGAAAAGACCTGCATAGGCTGCCAGATTGAAGATTGGTCGGCGGTGGCTCAAAATAGGGACAAATGGTGACTTGTGTCGGAGGAAAAAATCCACTACGGAACTCTGAGCCAAATTAGTAAAGTCAGTAATGTGATTCCTAGGAACGGTTAGCGACGTAGCTAGTGATGTACAAGACTCGACGCATCGAGTCCTATTTTTGAAGCCTTGAGGCGGAATGGCAAGGCTCAGTGAGCTCAGTAGGCTCGGTCCCCCGAGCTTAGCCGAGCTGCGAGGTCACTGAACTATGCCTCGAGGCTTTAAAAGAGCTCGAGCCTTCAAAAGAGCTCGAACCTTCAAAAGAGCTCGAACCTTCAATAGAGCTCTAACCTTCAAAAGAGCTCGAACCTCAAAAGAGCTCGAGTCTTAAAATGAACACAAGCCTTCAATAAAAGCTCAAGTTTACCTATGTGTATGACTTTAATAACTCCGTATCTAAATAAAATAAAAAGCTACATTATCTATACATATGAAATATCTAAATATAAACTACAAAGTTAATAATGAATGGTGGTGGTGTGGTCGAGCTTTCAGAAAGGCTCTATCTTTCGAAAAGGCAGGAGCTCTCAAAAAGGCTCGAGCTCTGCGAAAGACCTCAAGCTTCATACAATCGAGACGAGCTCCGAAAAAGGCTCGAACTCTAAAAATGACTACCGAGTCGTCGAGCTTCATACAAACGAGGCGAGCCCTGTAAACGACTCTGAGCCCTCGGCAATAGGACTCGGAAGCCTCGACCCTTGTACATCAGTAAACGTAGCCGGTATCCTAGCTAGCCGGACTATGTAGTTCGCTAGGCAATAACCTCTTGCGCCTGCACTATGCGTGATCGCAGCAGCGTCACCCACCCAGCTGAGTGTGCAAGCGATTATCGCCTAGTGCTGGTACACCGGAAAATTCGTCGTAAGTATATAGATACATTAGTATCTACTAACGTATTTTGGATAGCAGCGGTTTCTCAGCGCAGTGTACGTCCCTACCGCCTCTATAGAGCGTCATAAACGCTGTCAGTGATAATGTTGTGTTGTACTCGGAGTTATGCGTGTCTTATGGCACTCTGATGGGATTTTCTTGCTAGATTGGGTTGGTAGATGAAAGTTTAGTATGTGGTCGAAGTGACCAGGGGCCTATGTAGCAGTTTAAAAATTCAAAGTTTATGCGTGTTTTTCTAAAGCTAGTATTAAAAAATCTTAAGGTGACGGGTAGGGCATACTAGCGACGCCCATCAATTTTAATTTTTAGCTACTGAACCAGACCTTGTAACCCCGAAATTGTTTAAAATAGATCCGGTTTAGAAGCTAAAATTGAAATCGATTGGCGTCGCTAGTGTGCCCTACCCGTCACCTTAACAGGATTTTTTTTCATGGCAAAAATCTTGCCCAGGTATTAAGTATTTCTGCAAATTAAAATAAACATGTAGGGCCGATTCGACCAATCTTAACGACACTAAAAATGTAGGTATGGTATTGCGTCGTCATTCTATACAAATCTGAAGTTATACCATAGATTTATTCACGGATAAATATTAGTCGAATTGAGCCTAAGTAGTATAAAATTTCAGTAATTCCTTTTGTTGAAATAAAGATGAAAAAGGTTTGACGATACGACAACGAATGACAAGGACTATCATGGAAATATAAGACATAGGTACTTACCTAAGTATTCCTTGTATTACTTGCTGCACCGACCCCAGATAACCTGGGAGCAGAGATGGAGGATGATGATGAGGCAATACAAAGTACACACAAATATAAGTAGTTACTCATATATACCCACATTCTTACATACACGTTAGGTACCTACACATAATACACTACACAAGCGTCCGTGGCACTCACTCAGCTGGTCTCACTGAAAATCAGCGTCATGACCTTTCTCTGGGCCGTGACTAAAGCCGAGTGAGGGCCATTTATATTACACGTCATAACACTGTTCATTTGGCACTGCCTGGACATGATTGAGTGTATATTTCTTTTTATTTGTCATATTTGTGTTTTGATTGTTTTCTGTTTGTGCCAAATTGTGTTTACAACTGCTGCATTCTGTGTTGTGATGTCTAGAATAATAAATATTTTCTTTCTTTCTTTTCAAAGTGCTGCCACCTATACTTATTGCACGTTTGCTATCACGTAATAGGTGCCTATGCATTTCGACCATAAATCTTAAACCATGAACCTTCGGTATGAATGGGCTTAACCGGCGTGAAGCAGCGCCTTTATCGAGTTCATTTATTGAGTTTCATCGAGTGGGTGAGGGTACCGGAGGCCCAATCCTGGAAAAGGTAGTTCATTTGTAACTCCACTGCGCGACACTCGACCGGAGTAATACCACGACCTCACAGATAACCGGCGGCGTGAAGCAGCACTGTGCTGTGTTTCGCTGCGTGAATGAGGTTACCGGAGCCCCAATCGGGGGAAAGGGGGGCTTTAAAGGTTGGCATCTGACTCCACTGGTGTCGCGGGTATCAGGTGATTCGTCTGCTCCTCTGCCATTATCAAATAAAAAATCCATAAGTTTTTCAGCTAGCATGCTAAGGTTTAAATAAATACTTATGCATTTTTTAAACTTCAAGACCGTCTAACAGAGCACCCCCATCCGATCAACTTACAAATGGTGAAATCGAATAACATCCATACCGTATAATTGCGTTAACACGCGCCACTTGAGACAAACAATGCTGGCGGCCACTTCACCATCTGTGATGAGGAGCACTGAATGTGTAATTGGTGCTTTGATCTGAATTATTATTTATGACGAGTGTGGTGGGCAGATTTGTAGCGAAATATTTAGTACATTTAGATCGGTACTAGCGGTGGTAATGCGGTGAAATGCAGAGATACAGAACTAAGAATTAAGTGGATTATAATACATACACATCAGCTTATTCCTACTAATTATATTAACTAAAATAGGTAGGTACCTACGCATCCTACCTGCTAAGTTTGTTAAATTATACCTACCTATAAGTTGTGTATCTAGGTAAAGCGGCTAAAAGTTTTTACTACCTAAAAATATTATTTGGGATAAGACTAAAGTAAACGAAAATAGAGAAACCCACATTTCAGACAGGTCTGTACATATTTTTGAATAGGTAAATAAGTAGGTACAGACGGCGTCAGGGCGAGTTACACTGCAGTGCAAAATAGCACTTGTGTATTTAAGCATAAGGTCTAAAGTCCAACAAGGGTAACTCCACGTGACGCCCTGAGTGCACATACGTTTGGAAGGACTCACCCTCTGCCATTTTATTTATTTGTTTCCTCAGGTTTATTAGAATTAGTGATACGGAACGTGCAATCTTCTTCGTTCAGAAATCAGAGCATACATTTTAATTATATTCACTTAACATTTGAACTTTTGTAATTAGTTTGAAATGGGTTGATGAAAGAATTTTATAGAATGAAACTTAGATTGTTTGAGTTTGGAATGAAATAAAAATGTCTGTTATTGTTTCAATATTTTTACTTATTTGAAGCATTAATCATAAAAAATTCAGATTTGCTTGGTCTATTTCCACACGAATTGACGTTTCCTTCACTTGACATTGACATAAAGTTTTGCGGAAATAAATCAATTTTTCGACAACAATTACGTAAAAATAGCCCTTTTTTACTCCCAAAACATGTACATATATTGAAGTTTTACACAGTTTATCGTGTAGCAAACCTTTAGAATGTGGCAATTAATGCAAATGCCTTCATGTCAATTAATAAGACAGAGGTAAATATTTCTAACCTATTACGAATATTATTTTGTGATTTTAGTGCTTTATATTAATAAACTCTTTTATTTTTAAGGTTGCTGACGCCGACAAATAGTAAATATTTCATAAATGTGTTGAAAAATAAGCCCTCAGATGTACTGAAGCGCCACATTTCTGATTTAAAAAGCACCTCAGATAGAAGTTCAAAAAGTAATGTATTTCTAGTTATTAGTCCTTGGAAGTTGTGTACAGGTATAAGCATAGGGCTGGCAGTGCGTGCTTTGCTCAGTGATGGTCAGGTGTTGTGTAAAGCTGCTCAAAGTTCGAGGATAATACAGAGGAGGCCAAATGTTCAAGATGACAGCGCTAAGTTTGATTGGAGGAGGCTGTTAGGGTATCTGTGGCCCCATAGGTGGCTGTTGGCTGCAGCTGTAGCTGTAAGTATTAATTCGAGGCTAATTTGTAGGGTAAGAAAATGAAATGATAATAAAGCTAAAAACTTCTGTGTGAGAATAGTTGTTGGCAGCAATAGTTTTAAAACTGACTTTCTTTGTACCAAATAATAAATCTGCTACTGTCCACAAATAGATAGAATATAACATAAGTTATTAATGCAATTAAAAAATTATTGGCCAACATCACAAAGCAGTTGCCCTGTTGGCAAAAGAGTAACTGGCGAGTTTCTTGCCGGATCTTCTCGACCAGAAACAACTTTCCGAGCCGGTGGTAGAATCGCATTATGTTTATTTAAATTTCTTTAGTATATTTTATGTATCAACATATATATGTATTAACATGTAAATTATACATAAGTACTTATAAATAGTTTTAAGTCATTCAAATGTATGACGATTTGTAAGTGCTGTGTACAAGCCTATGCAAATAAAGAATTATTTGAATTGAATTGTGGGTTCAAGTCCCACACTAAGTCAGTTGATAAGTTTTTAAGTCTATTATTAACTTATGAATATATTGCAATAAAATTTGCTATACCCTAAAAATTCATAAGAATTAACATAGTTTTACATAAGGTGAAATCAATTTAAAATTTCTTTGCATAGCAAAAACATAATTATTATGGTTTCAATTAAGGCTAGGAAAACTTAACCTTAAACAGAAGAATGATCCTTATTCGTTTTTAGAGTTTTCAACATGTAGTAACAAACATTAAGAAGTACTTACTCTGATGGCTCAGCGATCCGTACCAAGTGGATATTTGCCTCCGATACAACAATTGTAAATCTGCAACCCAGGCAGGCCAAAATTAAGAAGTATGTTTATTTGTTTTCAGTCAGCTTTAGCGGTCGCATTTCTTAATGTGTACATTCCGGCGATGTTGGGAGTTATAGTCAATGTGTTGGCAAGTATGAAGAGTCACCCCACAGCAGACTTCATTGATGAAATCAAAATGCCAGCCTTCAAATTGATTTCTCTGTACATTGGACAGGTAACTTATTGTATTTTTTGCGTTTGTTTTTAGACTATTTTGTGTTTATCTATCTATAGTATATTTCCCATAATATGCAGACTGACTTGGTGGCACTGTGGCTGTTTGTGGCAAGTGTGACACACTTACTAAGGACAGTATTATTTGTAATGTTTATAATCAGCAAAAATTAATTGTATTATAGTTCATTTTCATTCTATTAATTATTAAAACTATTAAGATTTGCACTCTAGGAAATTAGCAATATTTTAGTGGGACTAATTAAACATTTAAGATATGGTACCTAGAGATACCACCTCATCATCATCATCAATCATCATCAGCCCATTTAAATCCCCACTGCTGGGGCACGGGCCTCCCTCAATCACATGAGGGGTAATTGCCATACTCACCACGCTTGGCAGATGGGTTGGCGAGGGTTTTGATGTAAATGCAGAGTTTTCCTTCTCTGGGTGCTAATGATCATGCGAGCAGCTTTACCTTAATGGCCTTTTACGACACCTCGGTAAGAGTGAGGGTGGCCAATTCTACTCTGCCGGGACCACACCTACCACCTAAAATTGTGCAAATAAATGTATTTCATTTCATTTCCACAATACAATTAAATTTTGCTGATTTTGTTTTGAATAAAATAAGTTTGACGAGTAAAATAAATCAATTGTTTATTTAACACACACAGTTACATTTTCTTAATATATTTATATCGTGATACAAATACAAATTTTAAGCCAAATATTCAATTAGGAATGTCGATGGATACCAAACTAGGTGTGGCCTGTATTTTGGTGGCCCCTGAAAAGTGCAATTAAATATAGAGTTAGGCTAGTAAGTAGTAGTAATATAGAGTTAAGCTCAAAATAGGTGATATTACACTTGTTTAAAATTTAATAGACTGACCGGATGGTGCAATTGGTGGTGACCCTGCCTCTTACGCCAAAGGTCGTGGGTTCGATCCCCACCCTGGACAAACATTCGTGCAAAGAACGAATGACGTGTTTGTTTGGTGTCTGGGTGTGTGTAAGTGTATATTTGTGTTTCTCTGTTGTCTGATATCTGTAACACAAGTGCTTAAGCTTCTTAGTACGGAATCAGGTCAATGTATGAGATGTTGTGAGAATTATTATTATTATTATTTTTGTTGATAATTTTTCTTTCTCGAAACATTGTTCAAAATATTTCGGTATTTTGACTGGGCTCACGGGCCTAGACCAATGAGTCCCAGTTTCCACTGTTTCCTTATTATTATTAATAAAACTTACTTTCTTTACGATTTCAAACTGAAAAGTAATTCCCATTAGAAGTTTAGTGCTAGTGTTGGTTATGTCTGTCTGAGTGTATCTGAGGGTGCTGGTATATGTGTTTGTGTGTAGATGTCACCTTAATGGGGTTATGAGCTTTTCTATGTTTGTGCAGGGTAACTTCTGTACCCAGAGTCCAAATGTTTTCTTTGCGTTATATAGGTTGTTGGTGGGTTGGCTGATAGTAAAAATTTGTATGTGGAGGCAATGCAGTATTGACAATTTTCCCATAACATAGTACAAACTAACACAATTTTCCAGGCAGCCTTCACATTCTTCTACATTCACTTGCTGGCGCAAGTCGGAGAGCGGGTGGCTGCTCAGATGAAGCAGGAACTGTTTGAGTCAATCCTCCGGCAGGACATGGCTTTCTTCGACAGGGAGAGGACGGGAGAACTTGTCAACAGGTACTACAAAACTGATACATGTATGCATAAACATGCAGTCTAAGAAAGTGGATGGCTAATGAATATTGCATTGATGCGAATTTTTAAAAGCAATATTTATTTATGAAGCAATAAAGTTACCGGCCGGGTTATTAACGACGGGGGACCGCATCTTACCTACTTATAAAATTTGTGCTTTAACAAAACGTTATGCTAATATGTAATATGTAGAGCGGCCATGCGACAATATTTAACAAAAAATGTTCATAAGTAGGACAGTCAAAAGCAGTTTCAATTTAATTTTAGACGTTTAAAATTTGATCACGCCGTGTGGTGCCCGGCAGAGTAGAATAGGCCACCCTCACTCTTACCGAGGTGTCGTAAAAGGCGACTAAGGTAAAGCTGCTGGCATGATCATCAGCACCCAGAGAAGGAAAACTCTGCATTTATATCAAAACCCTCGCCAACCCGTCTGCCAAGCGTGGTGAGTATGGCAATTACCCCTCATGTGATTGAGGGAGGCCCGTGCCCCAGCAGTGGGGACTTAAATGGGCTGACGATGACGATGAAAATTTGATTATTATTATTAATTAATTCTCACAACCAACTCCGTCCAGTAGCGCAGGAGTTTCCGTGAAACCGTACAGGCTTCGCGTACCGACGTCACCGTTCCGAGGATTTGTTAAAGTAAAAACGTAAAACATGTATTTTCAGGTTGACAGTTGACGTCCAAGACTTCAAAAGCTCATTCAAGCAGACTATCTCAGGAGGTCTGCGAGCGATCACCCAGGTGGTCGGGTCCGCAGTGAGCCTGCTGGTGATCTCGCCGCACCTGACCGGCCTCACCATGGTCTGTGTGCCGTCTGTGGTAATAGGGGGGACCTTCATCGGATCGCTGTTAAGGAAGTTGTCGAGAGAAGCCCAGGCTCAAGTGAGTATTAAGTGAAGGTAGTTGGGCCAGCAGTAGGTGCTGGTGATCTCGCCGCACCGGACCGGCCTCACCATGGTCTGTGTGCCGTCTGTGGTAATAGGGGGGACCTTCATCGGATCGCTATTGAGGAAGTTGTCGAGAGAAGCTCAGGCTCAAGTGAGTATTACTTGATAACACTGGTCTTTTCCGAAACTTAACCATTTAGAATCCAGAGTCAAGGAACCCAGTCTATCTTAACTCTCAATGGTGACAAGTTCTCATGGTCATAAATAACTATTATATAGTATTGTTATTGGCTGCTATTAATTATATCACCTAACTGTACACTATGGCCGCAATAAAGATATTGAGTATTCAGTATTGAAAAATACATGTATTAATATTGAAACTTTTAAAGATATAGCAAATAACTATTTCATTATATCGAAGTAATAGCAAGAACAGACGTAGACAAATAAATAGAAGAAAAGTATATTGTTGATACAAAGTTATTGGTGATTTGATATAAATAACTTTATCATCATCATCATCATCAGCCTATCGCAGTCCACTGCTGGACGTAGACCCCTCCAATTGTTCGCCACTGTGATCTATCCATGGCTTCTCGCATCCAGCTCTTGCCAGCCATCCTGCGCAGATCGTCCCCCCACCTAGCCAGAGGGCGCCCTACATTACGTTTTCCAAGACGCGGTCTCCACTCCAGAACCCGTTTACCCCATCGGTTGTCGGTTCTGCGGCTAATATGGCCAGCCCACTGCCACTTAAGCTTGCTAATCCGGTGAGCAATGTCGATAACTTTGGTTCTCTGCCGGATCACCTCATTTCGGATTCGATCTCGGAGAGAGACGCCGAGCATTGCTCGTTCTTACTATAACTTTATATTTTATTTTAATTTTTTTTGGATTTTTGTCACTTTTTGGACTATGGACTATTAGGGCCTATTTTCCAGCACTCGACATTGAACTCGAGTTAAAGATTTGTATGGACGAATGTATGAAATCTATAAATTCGACTCCAATGTCGAGTGCACGAGTATTGCCCCTTATATCACAGGTATGGTTACTAATAATATTTATTAACAATTCACAGATAGAAAAATCAACCCTAGTAGCGGAAGAAGCGATTTCTAACATGCGTACGGTCCGCGCGTTTGCGGGGGAAGAGAACGAAGCCCAAATGTTTGCGCGGGAGTGCGACGCGGCCGCGGACCTCAGTATGGAGCTAGGACTCGGCGTGGGACTCTTCCAGGCTGGGACCAATTTGTTTTTAAACGGGTAAGTCTTCATTTCTGAGCAGTAACTGTGGCACCACTTTGTATTGACTCAACGTGAAATCAATCTTACTCAGTTTCAAATGGATGACACTAGTTGGCACCTCCGTCTATGTGGACTGACAGCACTTTGTATTGACTACAATTGTCTACTTAGTTCAGATGAATGGCACCAGTTGGCACCTCCGTCGATGATTCCCTATATCCAACATGCATACTGTTTTTTTTCTGTGATACGTGCCACATTCTGGTCACCTCATGGTAAGCAAACAGCCGCTCCTTCATAACCCGCAGAAATAATGGAACCCAAGTGCGCTACCAACCTGTGGAATAGGTCCCCTTAAAATGGCCTCTTACTCACTCGCCGAAACATACAAGGTGTTGCTTCACGCCGGTTTTCAGTGAGGCTGTGGCCTATCTTCTAAGAGGATCATTCCAATCAAGCGGGTCCAAATCATTTCGAACCATGACTATCCCATGGTCAATTATATCAGTGTCTTCTTAGTTCGTGGTTATATCCGAGTCAGTAGTAATAGATACCATAACAATCCACAGCATGGTCCTAGGTACGATGTTCCTCGGAGGCCACTTCATGTCGACGGGCCACATGTCCGCCGGTGACGTCATGGCGTTCCTGGTCAATGCGCAAACGGTGCAACGATCCGTCGCTCAGCTGTCCTTGCTATTCGGATCTGTGGTCAAAGGAGTTAGTGCTGGAGGTCGAGTTTTTGAGGTGAGATCCATATTAGTGTGTAAAGTTCATTTTTGCATACCCATAAATTGGTCCATGTTTATACCCTAGCGTTCGAAATGAGATCTTATTACTATTGTAATGAAGTCTATTTTGATTATCAAGATATCTGTTGCCGAGTTCAGTAAATCGTTAATCAATATCATTGTTGGTGGGAGAATAAATGAAATTGGCTCTTATTACATAGTAGTCGAGTTTATTTTTGCGTGTCTTGGGTATCATGCCAGTATTTTCAATCAATGCTCAGACTGTGCTACGATCTATTGCTGAAGGAAAAGTTTTAAGGAACGACCCTATTACAACTGGTTTAGGGTACATTTTTGCATGTCGATTCTCAAAATTCTAATCGGTCTAACTTTTGTTGTATTTCAGTTGAGACCATATTATAAGCAGATGAGGCAAATTTTACGTGATAGGATGTCTCTTATCGAGTCCATAAATCTGTATTGTGGATTGCTTATTGATGATTGGGTTAGACCTTTTTCCATCGTTATTGAGTTCAATTTACCGTGATTTTATTCTGCTACATATAGCTTTTTGTGTTCCAGTACATAAACATGGAGCCGATGATGGATACATCCGGTACGAAAGTGATCAAATACCACGAGTTCCACGGGGATATCGAGTTTAAAGACGTCACATTCGCTTACCCGACACGGCCTCAAGCAGGTAAGTAATGGTTTAGTTACTTTTTTGGGATTATCTAATAATTATCTTCCAGCTGAAATTTCGGCGGTCAATCTTACAGTGCAGAAGTGTGTGCGCACACAGTTGCACTATTTATTCCCTCTTGATCATATTCAGAAGGGACAACAGTGTGATACGGAGAAGGCGTAGGACAACGGCCTTTACGCTATTTACGTTCCGTTTTTGTACGCAAAAATTGTTTCACGCCAATTTGGCCGCTTTTGGCGTGAATCAATTTTTCGCGTACGCGTTAGACCCGAAATTTGTGCATGGTTATTTAATAAATAGTATAAGTGTTTTCGGCCGTGTGGTCCCGGCAGAGTAAAATAGGCCACCCTCACTCTTACCGAGGTGTCGTAAAAGGCGACTAAAGTAAAGCTGCTGGCATGAACATCAGCACCCAGAGAAGGAAAACTCTGCATTTATATCAAAACCCTCGCCAACCCGTCTGCCAAGCGTGGTGAGTATGGCAATTACCCCTCATGTGATTGAGGGAGGCACGTGCCCCAGCAGTGGGGACTTAAATGGGCTGATGATGATGATGATGATGATAAGTGTTTGCCGAGAGATTGAAACCCCGAAATTGTTTAAAATAGATCCGGTTTAGTAGTTAAATTTAATATCGATTGGCCTCGCTAGAGTGCACTACCCGTCACCTTAAGAGTAAAATTAAAATTTTGGCGCGATCTGGCAATCGAAAAAACGCAGCTAATGATTTAAGTGCGTTACACTAGCCATTGAGTTTCCAACGCAATCATTTGCTTTGATATTTATATCATGTGACTGCCTCGTTGGCGCAGTGGGTAGTGCGACGGCTGCGCTTGGGGTCTCGGGTTCGATACCGGGTTGGGCCAAAATTTGTACCCGAGTTTTTCTGTAAAGAAATTCTTAGTGTCAGCCCGGAGTCTGGAAGTTGGCGGTCTTGTACCCCCGTGCCTCTGAAAGCACGTTAAGCCTTTGGTCCTGCGGCCGACCCCTCTCCGGTCGTGTCACGCTGGTGTCCCATCGGATTATGAGGGTAAGGGAATAGAGAGTGCACTTGTGTTTGCTGATCGTTGCAATTGGGCGGTTAAAACCAGACAGGAATCCACCCTTACACTGTGGAAGTTCCACCAGATCGTACTAAGCGTTTCGCTTCTTCTTTCTTAATACGAACTGCTAAAGAATGGAACAACTTGCCGGCTTCTGTATTCCCAGAGAGCTACAATTTGGGTGTCTTTAAGTGGAGAGGCTTAGGCTTCTTCTGGGTAAGCACGCTACGTCTTAGACCTTATTGTCACTTTCCATCAGGTGAGATGAGGTCAAGTGCAAGCCCATGGTTACACCTTTCAGAAATTATCCGAAACATGCAGGTTTCTTCAAGATGTTTTCTCTCACCGTCGAAATAATGGTAGAAATACGCACAAAAAATGTTTACTACCCATTAATAATAAAAACTTAGAGAATGATTAAATGGATGGACTAGGTGGATATGTAGTATATTTTATATAATTTGCGTAGGTTATATTGTATTTAAGTTAGGTAAAATTCGTATATATTAATGTATGATAACGTTTTATTTATTATCTAGATATTATATGTATTTATACTATACATTTACTGAATCAATGTTGAAAATCAAAAGAATGCACCACCCTTCCCTCTTCTATCTAATTTCCTTTACCTGAAGGTTGACTGGTAGAGATCGCTCCCAGCGATAAAACCGCCTAAATTGTACATTGTATCTGTGTATACTTAGCTTTTAAGTTTTTGTATGTTGTGCAATAAAGAGTATATATCTATCTATCTATGGAGTGACGATCGAAGACAATGATAAAATCGTTTCAGAAATGTAAAGCGTTATCTTTTTCAGGTGGTTTTAAAGAATTTTAACCTAAAAATACCAGCGGGCAAAACAGTGGCGATAGTTGGGACATCGGGCAACGGAAAATCCACGATAGCTGCTTTATTAGAGAGGTATTTAGACTGACCGGATGGCGCAATTGGTAGTGACCCTGCCTCTTACGCCAAAGGTCGTGGGTTCGATCCCCACCCTGGACAAACATTCGTGCGATGAACACTTGTGTTTGTTCGGTGTCTGGGTGTAATATATGTATTTAAGTATATATTTGTGTTCCTCTGTTGTCTGATATCTGTAACACAAGTGCTTAAGCTACTTAAAACGGAATCAGGTCAACGTATGAGATGTTGTGAGAATTATTATTATTAGAAAATTGAAAAAATAAACAATGGAAACTATTGCGTTTGGAAAATTCCCTAGATGGCGTACTAAGATGGCGATTGAGGTCCTTCTACATTGTCATTGGTTATTTTTGGAAGTAATATAACGTAATAACCACCGGCCCCTTTCCTCATCGGGACACAAGACGGAGAAGGGGTTACCACCCTTATGTCTTAGAAATACCCGCGATTCGTACCAAACGGTTCAAATGTGCATTCATGTTGCTTACGGCTAATGAATGGAGCTCTGTGCCGGAAGATGTGTTCCCTGAACGATATGATCCTATTCAAGAAAAGAGTGAATAGGCTATTACTAGACAAACATGATCCTTCCTCAGCCACATCATCACTTACCATCAGGTGAGACTGTGGCCAAATGTCTTTCTATTCTAATTAAAAAAAAAACAATGCTGTACCACCAGTATGCCACGCCATCTAGCGGATTTTTCCAATTGCATTGATAAGAGTCCGTGCCAGGAAAGAATTTCAAGCAGAAAACACGGATCGAAAATTTTAGATTCCTTGTGTCTATAGAGATAGAGCTCAAATTTGAATGTTTATAGCGACTAAAGCGAGCTTCCAAGGGACTTTTTTTATTGGCGCGGACTCTAGATAGCGTTTATGGCAAAGCTTGCCTAACTCTATTTTATTTGTGGTGTTAGTTACAACCACAGAACCCATAGTGTTGTTGTAGTGTTGGTCAGTCCCAATCGTTTTATAGTTAGGAACTATTTCTGAAAAAAAAAAGTAAATATTACTTATTCTGATAGTTATATTCCGATATTTTAGTAATAAAAAGTGCTATTAATCCGTTAACGATCAACTTTTAAAAGTGGACCATTAAATACAATGCCACCTATCGTCACTTTTTTACTATTTTAGCAAAGTCAAATAAAAATCCTCCTGTTTAATTCTCCATAATGCTAATTCCAGATTCTACGACGTGAATGAAGGCAAGGTGACCATTGACGGCATCGACGTCCGCGAGTTCGACTACAAGTGGCTCCGAGGCAGGGCCCTTGGACTGATCAGTCAGGAGCCGGTGCTGTTTGCCACCACTGTGAGGGAGAACATTCGCTATGGGAAGCCTGAAGCCACTGACGAGGAGGTGAGTACCTGATGTTTCTTGAAGTTGCTACTCTGGTGTTTCTATAGTCCATTAATTATGTGAAGGTGAATAGGACAGTTAAAACTTTTCGTATCATGCATCCATCTTTTTACAAATAAAAATATTAAGTTGTAAAAATCATTAACATTTTGTGTTCTTATTCTTCCAAAATAACAAGTTTTAATCTATCTCAATTAATCTGGACAAGCACTTAAAATAGTTATCACTAATAAAATTTGTAAAAAATATCTTACGGATTGCATAATGCGCTATTTGGAATTTTTGTTCATAGGGATTGACACAAACCATCGCAATAAATCAGTAATCGGTAAAGCGACCATGTTGCCATCGAACCACCATTATTGTCACTGGCAAAATATGTCCACATAGATAGCAATAGGTGGCCATTAGGAGTTTCAAGCCTTATACATCTGGTGGGGTCGATGGTATCTTCCCAGCTTTGTTGCAGCGGGGCGAAGATATCATCATCTCTACGCTGATAAAACTATACCGTGCAAGCTTTGCTTGGAGTTATCTGCCATCAGCGTGGACTCGGGCGAGGGTCACTTACATTCCCAAGGGAGGGGACAAAGACAAATCGCAGCCCAAGTCCTACAGACCGATAAGTCTCACCTCATTCCTACTAAAAACGATGGAAAAGGTGTTGAACAGTCACATCAGGGCAACATACCTCGTTGAAAAACCCCTGAGTGCAAGAAAACATGCCTACCAAACAGGCAAGTCCACGGAAACGGCACTTATTGACCTGGTGGACAGAATTGAGAAAGCCATAAAAGACAAAGAAATTGCACTCTGTGCCTTTCTCGACATCGAAGGGGCGTTTGACAACACCAACTTCGATGTTATAACACGTAGCATGGTGAATCATGGAATCGACGACACCACCACCAGATGGATGGGATCCATGCTACAAAATCGGACTGCAACAACAACGTTGATGAATAAAACCCTACATTATAGAGTGACCAGAGGATGTCCACAGGGCGGAGTCCTATCACCCCTTCAATGGTCATTGGTTGTTGACAGTCTCATCGGCGAGCTCAATGAAGCCAGATTTCTGACTCAGGGTTACGCAGATGACATAGTAATAATGGTCATAGGAAAATGCCCTAGCACCATTTCCAATCTTATGCAAAGGGCCCTACGAATAGTAGAAAACTGGTGCACGAGACACGTGCTAACAGTCAATGCACGTAAGACGGTCTTAATCCCGTTTACCAAAAGAAGGAAACTAGAGGCGCTACACACCCCAACACTTCTTGGTACGAAGCTATGCTTGTCCAACGAGGTCAAATATCTCGGAGTCTTTTTAGACCAAAAACTAACATGGAACAAGCATCTCGACTACATCACTAGAAAGGCAAACATTGCGATGGGGGCAAGCAGTAGGTTGGTGGGGCTTAAATGGGGGCTACGGCCCATGGCCGCACTCTGGATTTATAAAACCATAGTGAGGCCGATCGTCACTTATGGCTGCTGTGTGTGGTATAAGAAGACGCACCAACTTAACTGCGTAGAGAACCTCAGCAAAGTTCAAAGAACAGCCTGCCTTATAGCCACTGGCGCGCTTTCGTCCTCTCCCTCTGCAGCACTGGATGCCCTCCTGAACATTCCACCTCTGCACATTCACGTGCAGATGGAAGCGAGGATGGCTATCACGAGAGCGAAAATCAGAGGGAGGACGAGATGGCATTCTAGGGTCATGAGAAACCTCTACAATGAACTAATGAAAATTCCGGTCATGGATATGCCCTCTGACTCCATGGTCCGTGAACACCGCTTCGATAAGCGGTTTACAGTCTTGTTACCAAGTAGACAAGACTGGGAGGCTGGAACTCCCGGAAATGTTAAGCAGAATGACATCGTTTGGTATACAGATGGCTCCAGGAAGCAGGGCGTATCCGGGGCGGGATTTTGTAATGATCGCTGCGGAATACGCAAATTCGCCAACCTGGGTCGCTATACCACAGTGTACCAAGCGGAAGTCTTCGCGATAATTGGCTGTGTCCAAGAGAGTCTACAAATGAATCTCCAGAATAAGAAGATATTCATCTTCTCAGATAGTCAAGCTGCCTTCAAGGCGTTAACATCCTGTGAACTTGACTCCAAACTCACTAGCGAGTGTGTCCTGCTCCTAAACCAGCTTGGCAATGCCAACATTGTAAATCTGATTTGGGTACCGGGACATTGCAATATCAGAGGCAACGAAGTCGCTGACGTGCTAGCAAAGGCCGGGGCAGAGAGCCCACTACTCGGACCGGAACCAATAAGTGGCGTTCCAGCATGCATGGTCAGGTTCGAGTTAAAAGAGTGGGAGAAAAAACAAAGCACTGAATTCTGGAAAAGACTACCTCGACTAGAACAGTCTAAGGCGTTGATACAGGCGTTCGATCAGAGACGAGCTGTAGAAATAACAAAACTGAGTAGAGGACATGTTAGGGCACTCACTCGGACCCTCACAGGGCACTGCAAATTAAATAAGCACCTGCACAACATGGGCCTTACAGATACCAAAATCTGCAGGTTCTGTCGCGAGGACGAGGAAACGATTATCCACGTCCTCGGCAAGTGCATAGCGCTGCACTGCTGCAGAAGCCGGCACTTGGGAGCACACATGATCTCAGCTGACGAGATCAAGAGCTCCCCCATCAGCTCCATTCTCGGGTTTATCCTGGAACTGGAGCTACATGAGGTGCTGTAATAGGTTACGGGGCTGCCACAATAGATCATCTACTGGTCGCAGTGGCTATGAGACGCAGGGCTCACCCCATTTCTATCAAATAATAATAATAGCAATAGGAACCAAGAACTAGTAATTTCTTATGGTGACGAAGGTGGTTCCGACACGTCAAGCGAGTGTTGTTATTTTTCAGATGAATAAGATGCATATTATTTAATTATTTGTGATTTATTGCGTGTATACCACAAAGAATATTTACATATTGTATACATTCATAGATAAAATGTTGATTAAAATTAAAAATGAAATAAATAAAAAGTCGATTAGATTTCTAAAGAAAATATACTCGATTCTTAAAAATATCGGTTAGGTTTAAAACGAGCGTCTCACTTTTAATGTCAAAATATAACTGTCCTCCTATTCACCTTCAGATACTGAATGATATGATAAACGTAGGTATACTACGGCATTGACTTTCGCGAATTCAACTTGACTCCGCGCCACGAGTTTTCACGCGTCAAAACACGGAACTAAAATTTTAGATTCCTTTTGAAAGCTCAAATTTGCAAGTTGATGGCGACTGATGTGCGCATTTCACGGGACTTCTTTGGTGGTGGACTCCACAAGTGGCCACGGGGCCGTGCTGTCGGACTGATCATATCAGCCAATGCTGTTAACCACCGCTGTGAGGGAGAATATATGCTATGGGAAGTCGCAAGTGACCGACGAAGAAGTAAGGATATAACTTGTTAAAATAAAAATTGGTAGAACACTACCAACTACTCACCCAACAGTCAACGCCTACTCCAATGGTAAATCGTTAGACCTCCAATTTTAACAGAATCAGTAATATCCTAGGTAATTCAAAATGGCGTTATCATGGTAATAGCTACGTAAACCTTTTTTTTTTTTTGTTGACCCGGTGGAAATGCCGCCGGCTCACTGACAGGAGCCGACGTCGGCGCCGGTTGATCGGCGCCGCCTTATGCACACCCGGCCGCTGGGAGTCGACCGGGTAGTGTGGGGCTCTCCCCTGGATTGGGCCTCTGCTAATCAGAGGCCGTCCAAGGGCATACCCACTAAAACCACCGGGGCTTTTCCCATTCTATGCCCGTTAAGTCGGGACGGAACACGAGATTACCACCAGGCTACCACCGCGAACCGTCCTGGGCGAAGAGGCTCGGCAGCACGGCCTCTTTCCACGACACTGGTCCGTAGGACCCAGGGCCTCTCCCACGGCCCACCAACTCCGCCCCCGAATAGCATCCACACTGCTGGCTGCAGTGCAGAATACCACCGGGAGGAAGATGGGGTTGACAGAACACCCCCCCACCAAAACGCCTCGCTCCGGAAGGAGCGGTCCACTCTGAGAACCCAGGGCAATAAAAGGGGCACCGAGCATCTGGAGATGACTCTAGTCGCAAGCGTCGAGCCCGGCCCTAGGTCCGTAGGGGGGGGGGGGGGGGGGGGGGGTTACGAACCCTAACCCCCCCTCCATGTGTGCAGCCGTCGGCCGGCGGGTAGCAATATGGCGAGCGCACCATATTACTACCCGCCGTTGCCCAGGGACGCCAGGACCCCTTCGGTAGCAGCTCCAAACAAAGCAAAAATACTACCGAAGGGGCCACACAAGGAGGCCGCCGCACCGTAGTCCCCAAAGCTACGTAAACCTAACGGAAATGTAATTAGGTCATTTCGCAATCAGGAAATATAATGTACTTCTATTATTTAGCTTACTTGCGTAATTGATAACGTGTATTGAATATTATTGTAATGATCACTCAATGGATTGAAGTCGATATGTAAAGTGAGGGAAATTTTATCTCATCACTATATATCAAGGAATTGTTTGTTTACGTGATGTTAGGAGGCAGACGAGCAAACGTGATCCGTTTGCTCGTAAGCTGATGGTAAGCGATTGCCGCCGCCCATTGACACCCGTGACACCAGTGGAGTCACAAGTGCACTGCCGACCTTTAAACCCCTTTAAACCTTTAAAACCGGAGCACATGTATGAAATTTGACAGCTAAAAACGAGATATTTGTCGTTGTAGACTAGCGAGGACGACAAATATCTCGTTTTTAGCTGTCAAATTTCATACATGCGCTCCACGCCAAAATGTTGTCTACTCTCGTCCGTGCGAGCGCATCCTTCTATCCCGCTCATCGCTCAGTCTGGTGAGCGAGAAGCAACTAGCGAATACGAGTGTAGACAAAATTATCTCGTGGTGCGCATGTTAGCCCTACAGTACCCTCACTTACGCAGCGAAACACAGCACAACGCTGCTTCACGCCGGTTTTTTGTGCAAGCCGTGGTATCACTCCGGTCGAGCCAGCCCATTTATGCCGAAGCGTGACTCTCCCACGGTTGTTTCTATTTCGCAGGTCGTCCGAGCGGCCATGACGGCGAATGCGCACGAGTTCATAACGGGCTTCCCCGCGGGCTACGACACGCTGGTGGGCGAGCGCGGGATGGCGCTGAGCGGCGGCCAGAAGCAGCGCGTGGCCATAGCTCGAGCTGTGCTGAAGAACCCGCCTGTGGTTATACTGGATGAAGCTACCAGGTTAGTCCTTTTTTTTGTTTTTTTTCCCGTTGCGGGAATACCGCCGGCCCGGAGTGTTATGGACCGACGGCGCCGCCTTTTGTCGGCGCCTTATGCATTTCCGTCTAATTCCGCTGTTGGTTCTAATATCCGTAACACAGGTACTTGAACTATCTAATTCGGAGTCAGAGCAATGTATGCGATGTTGTGAAATATTTGTTATTTATTTATTATATACTTACATATTACTTCCCCACAGTGCGTTAGACTCCGCAAGCGAGTCAGTAGTACAAACGGCGTTAGAGACAGCGGCTAAAGGACGCACGGTGCTGGTGATCGCGCACCGCCTGTCCACCGTCATCAATGCTGACCTTATAGTGGTGCTCAACAAGGGGAAGATTGTCGAGGTATGTCCAGATAATAATATCGAAGCGTGAAGAAGCATCTTGCGGGCCAGTGATGATGCCTTGACATCGCTTTTGTTGTAATGAGGGCTTTTGCGTGTAAAAAATCCGCTAGATGGAGTGCTATAGGGGTGAGGTCTATATACAATGTGATTGGTTATTTTTAAACGTGATCTGTCAAAATCTGAATTTGACAAACTAAACAACCAATGCGGTTGATGTTGGACCTCAGTCCAACAATACGCCATCTAGCGGATTTTTCACACGCGAAAACCCTCATGGCAACTTGCTTACCATCAGGCTGAGGAGAGCCAATATACTGTGCCTCTATAAAAAAATCAACCGATTTCGGCTAAGGCGGCCAATCTCAACGATTAGCTACTTACGCAGGATATATTATAGTGCTCAAACTTGTGCGCAAGTGCACTCTAGATTCCCTTGCCCTCATAATCCGATGGACAACAGTGTGACACGACCGGAGGGGGATCGGGCGCAGGACCAACGGCTTAACGTGCTTTCCCAGGCACAGGGTACACGACTGCCAACTTCTAGACACCAGGGTGACACTGAGAATTTCTTAACAGAAAAACTCAGGTACAAATTTTGGCCAGACCCGCGGATCGAACCAGGGAAAGCGCAGCCGTCGCTTTAAAGTGCAACCCACTAACCACTGTGCCACCAAGGCTGTATGTCACAAGGCACCCTGTCAGATACAGGGTGCATCTGTGAACATTTACATCCCTTTAACCACGTGTTCTACCAACCATTCTAAATAACATTTGTTCAACGACTTTTCGAGATTCATCGAATTTTTTTTCGACTCGCCATATAAAATGTCCAAGTCACGTGATCGACTTTGTATGATGCGAATTTCCTAAAGTGATAGAACAAATGTTGTTTATAATGGTTAGTAGAGCACGTGGTTAAAGGGATGTAAATGTTCACTGATACACCCTGTATAATGTCCTCCAGCCGATTACGGCTACGGACGCTAATCTCAACGATCAGCCACGATCAATATAATAGGGAATGTGCATATAGACGGTGCTGCCAACTGACCGCTATCTTGTTATTCCTCTTTTTTGTACGGGCTTTTCGGCAATCGGGCGATAGGCGCCCATTTCTCGTGTGGAGTAAACGTGTGTGACTCTTTACTGAAACGACTCAGTGATTGGACTCAACCAAATGAGTGTATCATGTTCCGAATCTCTAATGTTCGCGCCTAATGTCTCCTTCGACTCAAATGGATCTCGAGTGCGAGTGAGCCGAATGATCCAAATGAGCCGAACGATCCGAGTGTACGGAATGATCCGAATGAGCGAAATTATCCGAATGAGCTGAATGAGCCGAGTGAGCCGAATGAGCGAAATTATCCGAATGAGCTGAATGAGCCGAGTGAGCCGAATGAACGAAATGATCAGAATTCACAGTGAAGGAGTAAGCTGTGGGCTGTTCGGGGGAATAAGTAACCGTCTTTCCATGTATTACGCGGGGAAAAGAGATAGGTATATTACATGACACAGCAGGAGGGGATTGATTATTCATTCGTAACAAAATCAATTATTCGGGGATCTATGTGAGAGTTGATGTTCTAAATGATTCAAATGAAGCGTTTCACTGATCTTTGCACTGATCCAGGTGCAAATGTTTCAATTGTTTGAAAGATACGTTTTTGCCAGGTCTACATAGGACCGATCTGTGTGGAGTAAATTGGGGGAGGCCCATGTCCAGTAGTGAGCGTTTATTGGCTGAAATACTGATGATGAATTTGCTATAGACAACCATAAGGCTATACGTAACACGAAAAGACGAAATACTTGCGCAATGTACTCAACATCCCAGTGCACCGCCATCTTTATTCACATGGTGGTCGGCGATAAATGATTGAGTATTGAGTTTAGCCATAGTTTGGAATTAAAAGCAAAATTAAGTCCCGAAACGAAGTGAGGGGCTCGCCCTCCTTAGTCCTACAGTACGCCATCTAGCGGAATTTGTAACACGTGATTACTCGCATTGAGTGAACTATTGAACGTGAATGAAGAGTCAAGATATTATCCAATGAGTTACTAAAGGAATATTTTAACAAATCCTATCTTGCTTAAATTTAGTTTTACTGCTTAACAGCGAGAGTTATTTCAAAACTATATTACTGTATTTTTGCAGATGGGAACTCACGAACAATTAAAGAAGCAGAAAGGATTCTACTGGAATCTCATCAAGCAACAAGATCAAGACCAAGACGCCGATAATTCTAGGCAATTATGAGACTAAAGATAATTTAAGTAGCAAAATTATACATAAACGTTAACATAGTAAAATAAGGAAAGTATGCCATCCTTAGCGTACGTTAGCTGCGTATTAAAACTAGTACTTGTACTTTTCGTGTTTTACTATTAATTAGTGAAGCAATAAGTAAATCTACGCCTTCATTTTGACTGAGAAATGGAAGGTCAAGTTTTGAAATGGATTGTGGTAAACTATTGCAAAAATGCTAAAGTATACAAGGCAGGAAGGAAAATTATATCAAACAACAACCTGTGTTGAGCAGTTTGAATTAAATACAAATTAAATTTTAATCCGGGATACTATTAGTAAGTTGTAACTGTAAATTAAACATTGAAAGTAGGTACTGTTAAAATGTAATTTAACTAACGGATAAAGTACAGTGTTGACTGTACTTTATCCGTTGGAGTTGTCCAAAAATATGTATACACTTTAGGACCTTGTCACAATACTTACCTATAAGAAAGTAGAGGTCTACTTTCTTATATTATATATTGTGACAACGTCCTAAAGTGTATACATATTTTTGGAGTTGACTGTACGTATCCAGATTCGTCAAAGATTTCCTGTACCAGTTAACCTGGCCACCTGTTTCAGTGGTTAATGTGTGACCTGATATCAAAAGTTGGTGTACTTTTCTGTATGTATACTTTGGTATAATCACAGTGTAACCAGTCTATATGGTTGAATGCCGTGTGGTCCCCGGCAGAGTAGAATAGGCCACCCTCACTCTTACCGAGGTGTCGTAAAAGGCGACTAAGGTAAAGCTGCTGGCATGATCATCAGCACCCAGAGAAGGAAAACTCTGCATTTATATCAAAACCGTCGCCAACCCGTCTGCCAAGCGTGGTGAGTATGGCAATTACCCCTCATGTGATTGAGGGAGGCCCGTGCCCCAGCAGTGGGGACTTAAATGGGTTGACGATGACGATGAACCAGTCTATAAACATTTGTCTGTCTACTGGGTGTACTGTGGTTTAGGCCCGATTCGACCAATCTTTATCCGAGAATAATCACCGGTAAGTATTTGGAGATAAGTGCCTAGATCGCCAGTTACATCAGTTTCTCCCTAACCGTACGGTGGAGCAACAGAAAACAAATTACAAATCATCTAGCCGCCAAGACACCCGCGGCAAATGACTCAGTTAGAACTAAATTGCGCCGGCAGATTGCCGCTCTACAAAATTTCCTCTGCGTTTAAAACGCGTTATTGTTACGTTCCGCCCCTAATGGAATAGAATCGATTCGGTTGCTGCTAAATCGAATAAAACATTAATGTCATCCAAACCGTTATTTCGCAATCGGTATTGACGCAGGACATATTATAGTGCACAAGTGTTTGCGCAGACACAGGTGCACTCTCTATTCTCTTACCCTCATATTTTGATGGGCCACCAGTGTGATACGACCGAAGAGGGATTAGTCGCAGGACCAACAGCGTAACATGCTTTCCGATGCATGATGGTACACGTCCGCCAACTTTCTGTCTTGGTGCTGACACTGAGATTTTTTCACCAGAAAAACTCAGTTGCAACTTTTGGTCCGACCCGGGGATCGAACTTGGGACCCAAAGCTCAACCGCCGCTTTTAAGTGCGACGTCCTAACCACTGTGCCAACGAAGCAGTCATCCTATAATGGTTTTAACGCTACCAATCGTATAGAATGAAAGCGTTATACCATAGATTCATTCTTGGATAAAGATTATTCGAATCGGGTCTTAATCGTGTTGAATTAGCAAGTTGGTGTTCAGTCAAGTCGTTTTGCTTACTGTGCTTCCTCTAGATCAATTATGTGAAAGCTACAATAAATTAGACAGACATAGAGAATAGCAAAAGGTAATATGTTGTAGCTCAATCTAAATTTAGAAATACCAATAACTTTTAAGGATATTCATATTGTCAGTTCAGCCCTTTTACGGATAAGTGGCGCCGCCATCGGGCTTTCCTTAATTGTAATTAAGACAATAAATGAAAAATTAATCGAGAAGTTTTAAATTAATTAGGATTTCAGATTTTTCAATCTTATTTTGCACACGTCATTCAGGTTAGAAAATCAAATCAACTCTAGCAAGTTTTACGAAAAGTTACGTGTTAAATTATGATATCGTCAATTTGTATGGAGATTTTCTGAGAAGTTGTGTTTAGCATAAAAAGTAAAAGTATCAGCCTGTATACTGTCCCACTGAAGGGCAAAGACCTCCATCATATAAATCAAGTCATCGCTACTATGATGGGATTAGGCTTAATCACCACGCTTGCCAAATGGGGATTGGTGATCACATACCTGAGCTATGTTCGATAAATTCGAAACATAGCTTTGCTGGATAATAATGTTACTATCTCATATTTAACTGTGCTTTAATGGACAACGTTTACGTACATTTAGAATAGGTTTTCAGAAAAAAAAAACATTGTTGATTTAAAAAGATACGAACGATGAAAACATCAATTCTGCCTAACAAAAAAAAGTGACTTTCAAATTTTTTTTTCTGAAAAAAAGAACACAAACCTGGTCTATATTTAAAATAAAAATAATATACTTACACTAAATTTTTGGATACCATAGGATTATTGTTGTGTCTAGAAAAAAAAACGGCAATTTATTACTTTAACCCCTACATTTTAAATCTTGCTAGAATTTATTGCGCGTAAAAAGCTTAAAAATCACAAATTCAATTCAATTAAATTCCATATCTAATTGCTTTCATATGTTGAACAAAGATCTTAGTTAAAAGTATTTTAAGTTACAACATTTTGGAGAGAATCCTTTTTTATTTTAAATGTCTTGATCAATTTTTCATTTATTGTCCCAATTTCGTTAAAATCGGTAAAATACTGATGGCCGCGTCACTGACCCGTAAATGGGCTCTTTACGGATATTATTATTGTCAGTTCGTGTAATCATTTGACTTAATAAATCCATGATTGCATGACCAAAGTGTATTCCTGGCGTGATGATGTTACCCTACAAGTAGTTGTAGAAGATGGTATTATGCTTTCAAAGGAAAATATCAAAAACGAGTTAATATTGTTAATTTATTGTGAATGGTGAGTGATTATCTAAATTATGTGTAAGCGTAAATGGTATTGCATATGGGTGCTTATTAGGGGTTACAGATAAAATGTGTGCATGGAAATGTCACCGTTAAATTTTAATTTAGCTTATAATCTTGTTTATAAATTCCTTCAAACAAAATGTGGAGAAGCACTCTCAGGCAACTATAGCAGTGCATCAGGCTTAGGCCAGCCAATATGCCACTATAAACAACACAAAAAAAAATACATATAGTCGAAAATAGAACCTCCTTCTTTTTTTGAAGTCTGTTAAAAACAAAAACGAACGTTATCCGTTTATGAGCACGTCTACTGTCACAGAATTTAGAGATGACTATCGATAGTCTATCGATAGGTGACGTCGTATGCGGATGTACATAGGCGGCGTTGATTACTTTCCGCCAGGTGACCCGCTTGCTCGTTTGCATAAAAAAAATATAATATTATTTTGTAATAGTATCCATACTTGTCGATGTTATTGCTTCCAATCAATAGTATTGGTTGAGTTGTACTATGGATACTATCGATAGCACTATCGATAGCGAAAATATCAACAGTTGGGCAACACTATCACATATATAAAATAAGGCGATATAATTGAGGAATCAGATGGAGAATGTAAGATACTCACCGGCATATTATTTAAGAATACTCAAACGCTTCTTAACTATAAGGTCACGGGTAGGGCGCACTAGTGACGCCAATCGATTTTAATTTTTAGCTACTAAACCGGATCTATTTTAAACAATTTCGGGGTTACGACCTTTCGGCAAACACTTACCCTATTTATTAAATAACCATGCACAAATGTTGGGTACAACGCGTACGCGAAAAAAATATTCACACCAAAAGCGGCCACTTTTCATAATCGATTGGCGCCGTTAGTGTGCCCTACCCGTCACTTAAAAACTGCTTAAAAATGTTGTCACTGTCTGACCTAGAAAGCGATGGTAATATGCTTAGACAGCTCCAATGTTAGAAAAATTGGTTGAGTATTTTGGAGTAAATAATGTCCTCCAAACCGATATTTCGGTCATGGCGGCCTATCTCAGCGATCAGCCATCGACGCAGGACATTTTCTTAACAGAAACACTCAGGTACAAATTTTGACCCGACCCGGGGATCGAACCCGGGACCCCAAGCGCAACTGTCGCCTTAAAGTGCGACCCACTATCCACTGCGCCACCGACGAGCAGACGAGCTTGCGGCTCACCTGATGGTAAACGGTAACCGCCTATACCTTTTTATAAATATGTTAAAAAACCTGAATATTTATATAATTTAATTGTGTTTTACGCGTACATATTTTTTTTATATATATATTGTCTATATACTTATTTATTGACATGGGTAAGCTTGTTGAGTGTATTGAGAATAAACATTGTTATGAAAATTTATTGTTTCTCATTCTAATAACATAGATTTGACATTAATAGTAGTAAGTAAAACATACAGACAGGGTGACTTGTAACTTAATAGTCATTTGACGACCTGTTTGGATCAGTGGTAGTGAACGCTGTCTTTTGTGCAAGGGTTGCGGGTTTGATCCCCATTACAATACAAACATTTGTGTCCATGAACATGCCTGTTTGTATTGCTCTGTGTGTTTCTATGTATTTATAAGTACATATTTACAAAAGTAATTCCAACGTTGGTTCTGACATCCATAACACAGGTGCTTGAGCTACCTATCTCGCAATCAATTCAATGTATGTGATGTTGTCAAATATTTAGTCATTCATGGGAAATGATGAAGAAAAAATCAGCCGTTTCATACATTTAGATGACTTCGATCTTGCACTTATCAGTGTTGCCAATATTGCCAGGTTTTCGGGCTAATTGGAGCCTCGAAAAGGGCTAGATTTGGTATATATTTTAAAAATAGGGCTAAAAAGCTTGGTTAACAATATTTTTTTTATCGAAAATTGGCACATTTAATAAAAAAAAGGTCAAATGTCTATGCTTTACTCTCACTTTGTGCTGACGACGTTGATAGCTATGACTGAGTCCTGTCTATTTCATCAGGGAGAGACCGAGATTGTCCTGGCTCAATACACATTTTACAATTTATATATCAACATTTATAATAATTTCAGGGCTAGAAATTGGGCTAATTCATTATTTCAGGGGCCTAAATCTTACCTCGAAAGGGCTAAATTAGCAACACTGAATGCAGCTATTTATTTTCCGGTATCATCACGATATGCTCCGATATAAAATTGGTTACCCGATATGAAATATGGGCGGCGATAAAAAGTTAAAGTATGTTATTTAATTCTATAAATAGGAAATGTTTAAATGAATGAAATCGTCGGACTCATTGGTTGGAATATCCATTTCTATATTTTTAAGGAAAAAAAATGTGATTGTTTAACCCGTATCGAGTTAATCACAGTGATGACAAAAGAAACGCAGGAATGAAAAAAGAAGTCTGATCCGAAGAAATTTAATGTTTATTGCATACTGGATCACCAAAATTGTTTGTACAGTAAATTTCAATAACACTGACAAATTATTTACATAATTAACTAATTGTAACTAACTACTCATTAATTACATCATCCATATGTACATGAAATAACAAATTTTAGAATTAGACAATAATTTTATCTCATTATTTCGAGTATACTGATTGTACAGTCACAAGAAAAAAAGGTGTCCGTTTTCTCTGACACTAACTATGAATTTCCGTTTACCTACGTTCATATAAGTGGCGCTTACGTCATTAAGATGTACTTATATTTCTATTAGTTCTGCCATTAATTTGAGTTAAATTGTAGATATCGTCGTTTAAGTTCTAACACCACGTAAATATTTTTTTGCAAGCTTTTCAGGAAAGCGTAAAATATGATTGAGACTTACGTGGTGGTTTTTATAGCTACGATTTTACTGCTTGCTGCTGTTTTTACTGCTACTTTTCTGTAATTTTAAAGTTTTTTTAGTCGTATATTTGACAAAACGACGTCTTTTGATTATTTTGCGAATTTCATCAAAATGTCAAATCTCTAAAATATCACTTATACGGGATGTTAGAAATTAAACGACGAATATACGACTTTAAAAATTAAAAATGCTTGCCGTCCGCTAAGTCAATTAATGACAGTTAAGTGATGTTTTCATTTGAGCAATAGAATAGAAGCCTTGCTCACCGCAGAGCGATGTTTCTATGCTATAATTTGTAATACTAAAATCAGATTATTAACGAGGCGAAGTAAACTGACAGATGTCAATATACTTATCATTCTTACATTTGCAAAATGTCAAAATGTAGGTATGTGGACTTGACTTTTGCTTTTGTCATTTTACTTCGTCTCATTAATTTAAATTTAAATTAAAGGGAATATGTACATATTCACTTTATGTGTGAATATTTCTGAGCCACTTTGTTGCCTCGCTTCCCACTGGTGGATAGGCAAGTCTAATAATCATGCATGGACAAGTTAGTTGGTGTAGCTTTCGGCATTCTTAGATTGCACGAACCATACCATAATGTAGACGTAAGTAGATTCTAATAAATTGTTCATACCTATGGGATAACATTGCATCTTCTTACCCGGTATTGAGTAAGTACCTATGTAGATAAATTTTAACACTATGGTTTTACCATAACCAATTAACCATAGATTCTTACAGAATCATACAATAATTTTATTTGATTTTACGTTTTCTAATTTTCATTAAATTCATTCATGTCAATTAGTGAATTATTATAATTTATACAAATTGATGTTTATATGTGTTAGATAAGGAATATTAGTTATGACTAGAAATATTAAGTAAGTATTATTGCGCCAGGCAGCTAGCGTCAATGGATGGTTTGCTGGTTTGACACTGGTTCATTTTAGGGTTTACGGACCCCTAATAAAAAGAAAAGAAACGCTTAGTGCGGTTCGACCGGAATGCGGAGTAGAGGGCCATGTATTTCCAATAAGGTTTATATATTTTTGATTATTACCTTTATGAGCCCGCATTATTGGATAAACTCCACCATGGTTCATTCAATGCCATGTAATCACTATTACATGTTTTTCTGTTTGGCTTTTCGTACGTCCATATTTCATGTGTGTATGTATAGTCCTATTATGGTCTGTTGCGCCAACAGAATTAGCGACATCCTAAGTCTATGGTTGCGCCCTTGGAGGGCGTAACATTTTAAAAATTTCTAAGATGTTATTTGAATATGATATTTATAATTAATTTTGCAACGAAAATCAAGTTAATTTCATAGCGTCGGTTGAGGGCATTTAAGTCGCAATTTCAGCAAACCATCACGCGCCGCAACCTTTTGTGTTTTTTTACGAAAACCGAAATTACGAATGGTGTAACTGATAATTGATAGAATTACAAAGCTTAATATCTTATTATTATCAGAACTAAGTATCTTAAATTTTAATTCCATGGAATTTACACATAGAACCATTATTAATAATTAAATATTCACAATACTGCTTAAGTGAGATGTAGTCTATATTATTCACCTGTTTTTTTTTTTATTTATAACAGGTGGCCTATTTTCAGAGGTCTAAAATTTTTTTTAGTAGTGACCCTGTTCGCTTAAAGTCGTGGGTACGATTTTCACCCGAGTCAAACATATAGATAATATTAAGTACTGGATGACGATAACCGATGTCTACCATACAGACCAGGGGAAATTTAGAAATATTAGTTTTCGTTATTTAACCTATCCGGTAATCGAACTAACATTGTGCAATCAAGGTTGTTGGGTCAAAGATAAAAAAACATTTGATTGACGTGACATTATTTATAGATGAGCCCGAGCTTAAAACTTATAGTCCGTGAGCCCGTGACCATATTGCCTACGTCATATGACAACAAGATAAGATGCTTGGCAGACGATCGGAAAAGTGTGCTGAGCGAGAATCAAAAGATAATCGCATCTGCAATTGGCCGGAAAAGATCCTTTACTACCGGTTAAAAATTTAAGATCGTATTTACGTCATTTGACAACACTACGAAACACGTAGCAGCCGTTAGCCATTTAATTTTAGAAAGGGAAAACATAAGTTTGTCAGTTTTCAATTCGCCGGAAGTACTTGGCAGACCTAGTCAAAGATAAATAAAATACATAAATAATAAAACGATTTAAACAATTGCTATGTCTTAAAATAACATTCTAAAATAACCGATTGTGCGCTGTTCTATTAACATGAATTATACATAAAATATATATGAAGGACCGCATCAGAAATGACGTAATCAGACAGAGAACCAGAGTCACTGACATAGCCCACCGAATTAGCAAACTGAAGTGGCAGTGGGCTGGTCATATTAGCCGCAGAACTGACAGCCGTTGGAGCCGTAAAGTACTTGAGTGGAGACCGCGACTTGGTAAGCGTAGTGTAGGACGCCCTGCGACAAGATGGGATGATGACATTCGAAGGGTGGCTGGTGTGGGCTGGATGAGAGTGGCCGAAAATCGGGGGCAGGGGAGACCTATGTCCAGCAGTGGAAGAGTGTGGGTTGCTGATGATGATGATACGTAAAATGATCTAATTTAACACGCAAGCGAAAATATCTAGAGTTGATAAATCAGATTGACGATGATCTATGCAACATTTACTAAAAGATGGTCACCATATACGTTTTTCTACGTCATTTGACAAATAAAAATTGTTCTAAATGGTTTGAATTAATAATGTGTTGGGTGACAACAGGGACAACGAAACAGAATCCACGACCATATGATTTGCCCTTTCACACGTGCCGTGCGTCTCATTTGTTTGAATGCGACATGTTATATCGTTCTTGACAGGGCGGTTTAGTTGTTCAAGTAAACAGAAGTACTTACTGGAAATTATGGTCTCACTTAAGCAGTAATTTCAAACATTCGAGAAAATAATTATTTTTATTATAGTTACTTAATAACCGTAAAATTAAATGAAAACTATTAAAAAATATAACTAATAGAATTAAACCCTGATCTTTATTCTATGGAACGACGATTACTATCATTTATTATAGCAAAATATTATTTCACTGTACATATACCAAAAATAAATGAGTACAGTCACGCTAACATATCTTTATCGTCATAATTCTTATAACAGAAATAACAGAAAATAATTATTGACATACCTTAATTAATTGACTTAATTTTGAATTATTAGGTACTTTTGTCGTGACTTGGCTATTAATATAATCTTTTATCGTTTCAATGCTGAAGCATTTACAAGTATAACAGAAAATAAAGACCTATTAAAAAGTAATATAGCGAAAAAAAACTGCTATTATCATTAATTAGGTATTTTATTTTGCATGAAACAGAAATGGGTTTTTATTATAATTAAATATGATTTATCGCTTTTTATAATAATAGCCAAATGCCATGACATTTACTATTAAACGAACATAATACATAACGAAAACATAAGTTATACATATAATATCATTTAGTGATTACGTATGAGAATCCCAATATTTTTTAGGGAATAATAGGAATATTTACAACAATTTTATATTATTTTGTATTTACAGAAGTAATATTACATTTAAAATACGAAAAATATAATTAAATGCTAACCAAGGTAAAACTATTAGAAAATATAGTACGGTCTATATATTTTATTTAATGGCGGAAATGTATAAGTAGTAAATTCAGGAAAAACGCGGTCGACTGTACAGAGGGGTTTTTATTTAAGCATTTTTTTATTACTGACACACATGATTACCATACTAAAAATATTAAATCATGCTGTCACGAATACAAAAGGATACTAACTAAAAATCTATATATAAGTAAGTAAACAATTCACCCACCTAGTAACCTATTAATTTTCTTTATAAACATTTCATAATTATGAACTATTACTACCGATAGTATAGGTATCTAAGTCATTAATACAAATTCCTTTTACCTATTTGAATCAACTTATTTTAAAGTTCAATACATGTTATGTCTTATAAACAATTGAGGGATATATCTATGGTTTTATAAACCACTTACCTACACTCTGAACGATGGAAGTAAATATAATATTAGGTCACAAAAAAATACTAATTTGTTAAAATCGATTAAAAAATAAACTTTTACATTATACTTTAAATGACAAAATTTAATTTTTATTAGTTCTATGTAATCAAAGATAGTGCCAAATGTGAATTTAACCGAAACCGAAAAAACCGAAAAGTCGGCCTAAGTTTAGTTCAATTGTATAGTAGAGAATTAGGTCAATGTGTGAGACTGATATTATCTCAAGGAGTCTATAGAGAGTTAAGATAACGACGCTTAAAAACCAATAACATTAATGTAGTATTTTTTTCGGTTCGTAAATTTGAACATTATTAAGGTAGGATTAAAGTTCAATTTTGACCTTGTAATTTCCTGGAGATAGATGGTATTGGAGTACCAATAGGTTACCATATACCATAACCAGTAGGTTAAGAACTATCTTAACCTACACTATACAGAAACCTAGTTAGCACTAAAAGTTGTCCTAACCATTTTAATCAAACCTAAATCCTTGTACGTTGTAGATAAGTTAAAAACTGATTGATAAAACCAGAGTTAATCGAATATGAAACCGTAACAAAGACTGTAAATTCAAAACCTTCCACCGTCCACGTGGTCGTCGCCTAGCCACCGTTCACTCGTCTCCACCGTCATCGCAGGCCGAAGTGCAGCAGCACTGAACCCAGCAGCAGCAGGCAGGTGGCGCTCGACGTGATCCCGTGGATCGCGCTCGTGTTACGCCGGAGAATCGCCGCCATTTTGTTACCTGGAAAAAAGTACAAAATGAGGTTGTAACGAAGAAAGTTTTCATTGATGGTCGGACGTCTATAATTTTTAGAGAACTAGGCATTTTGATTAATACCTCGTCCTGGTAGAGAACGTTAGTTCGTAATGCATTTCCCCTGAGAAAACAAAAAAAAGGAGTAACCGTTCGCTATACTACCTTACCTCTAGGCCAGGAAACCCGTACGACAGTACCAAGGCGAGAATGACCAGGCTTACCTATGATGATAAGTATAGATGAAAAGACTAGAGGTACTTACTGCCTTCTGAGACGAACACATGTATAGACGCCGGCTCGGTATTGCTCGCGCTGCACGTGTAGTTGCCAGAGTCCTTGAGTGTGGCCCCGCGCACCGTCAGCCGGGACTGCGTGCGCGCACCCGGCTCCGTCTCCACGGTGATGCCGCCGCGCGTCGCGTCGTAGTTTATCATGCGGTCGTTGTGGTACCAGAACACGTACTGTGGAGGTGTTGGACTCTGAAATTGAGAAAGGACTACCATCAACACCTGTTTTAGGTACACGCCCCCCCATATAATTTGACGACCCGTTTGGAACAGTGGCAGTGAATGCTGCCTTTGGTCCAAGGATTGCGATCCCCGCACAGAACAAACATTTGTGTCTCCATACTTGAAACTGAAACTCAAAATTTTTTTTTCATCAAACCTATACGTGTGGGGTATCTATGGACAGGTCTTTAAAAATGATGTTGAGGTCATTACCATCATTTTTATCTAAACACAATACTTTGCGCAAGAGACGCTCCCAAAGTGGTAAATTGTGTTCCCCCCCCCCCCCCCCCCTCTAACTTCTGTAATATATGAATTATTGAACTAAAAAAAAATATATGATGTACATTACCATAAAAACTAACAACGAAAATCGGTTTGGACTAGATCTAGTAAGTAGTTTTTTTTAATACGTTATAAACCGTAAACCGCAATTTACCTTCCATATATGTTACTTGCTGCTATGGAACCCTTCATGGGCGAGTCCGACTCGCACTTGGCCGGTTTTTTTTTGTACCAAAACAAATATGAAATATTTCGATGACCCGTTTGGAACAATGGTAGTGAACGCTGCCTTTGGTCCAAGGGTTGCGGGTTCGATACCCGCACAGTACAAACATTTGTGTGCATAAACATGTCTGTTTGTATTGGTCTGGGTGTTTGTATGTATTATAGTATGTATTTACAAAAGAAAAGTATTAATATGTATATATTTGTAATTCCGCTGTTGATTCTGATATCCGTAACACAGGTGCTTCAGCTACCTATCTCGGAGTCAGATCAATGTATGTGATGTTGTGAAATATTTATTGATGTTGTGAAAAAAATATTAAATATCAAACAAAGTAACCTTTGTAAATTCAGTCAGACGAACTAAATACGTCAACGTCCCAGTAGTTCGTTTGAGATCACAAAGCGGTTCCAAATCGCTCACATGCATCACATGTGGTTCCAAACGTCTATACGTAGGTATACCTACTGTGTGTCGTTTTGAACCACGACTGGTCGGGATGAAACTGTTGTATTTAAGGTAAATTTTCTATCTTTAAATAAGAAGTAATAATATTATTTATAATTATGCATTTACATAGCAACCCTAAATGTCAAATAGTAATCACTGTCATGGCAACGTTTTTATAACCTAGTAGTCTCCCGCCATCTTGCTGTGTCTTAAAAAATGTTCGTAGTCCAGTCAAGAGAAATAAAACAAAAGTGAATTATAAAACAGCGGTTATTCTTAAATCTGCCTACCTATTTTAACAGAAACAACTTTAATAATTCCGATTTAGATACTTTAGGTTATCTTCGTTTCTTTCTTGTTTACTTTCGATAAGTTCTTGTTTACTTTCAACTACACGGGACCTGGGAATCAGAAATCAAGTGAAAGTTTTTAGCGATCCTCGATGACATGGTCTCATCATTAATAAATAAATAAATAAAACATTTATGCTCACCGTAGTTATACGAACATTTCTTATAATATTACATTACCAAATACACCTGGGCTCATTGTACAAGGTACATTTTTGTCAATGTAAGTAAAGTAATATTGACTTGTTCAGCTGACCATGAAGGATCTTTAACAAAAAATACGTTTATATCAAGCAGAATCTTTTTCTACTTTGTTTCAAAAATTCAGCCAATCTCAATAAGTCGAAAAAGCTCACTTGAATCTATTTTTTTTCAAGCAAGAGCATGTTTAATCAGATAACGTAAAATCCGAAACAAAAAGTGCTGTAAAAGGAAAAGTATTTTCCACTTTCCAAACCTTGTCCCATGCGATGGAACAATTCGAAATGAAGAATGGATGAAAAACCGAACCGACCAAACTATGCTACAAATCCGCAGTTTTGTCTCGCAATCTATAAATTTATTAGAATACTTTGGACTGTCAAAACTGCCGTGCGGAAACATTACGGATTGCCGTATTCCATCACGCGACTGTGACATGGCGGGCGAGTTAATAAAACATGCGATTTTACTGTTATATCTCCCGCGCCGTAAAAATGTCGCAGCGCCGGAACATTTTCATACGAATTTGTATTAAAGATGAAAATGGCATGTGTTGAAAATTCGTAACCGTTCGGTGTTTAGTTATGAAGCTTTTATTAGGTGCTCGCATACTTGAGTTAACTGACGTTACTGCAATATATCGTTAATAGTGTTTTAGTAGGTAGGTACTTCAAGCATTGATGAGATGAAAAACTGTGTTAGGTACCTACCTATAATTTTATTATTGCACGGATAGGAGTGGAGTAGTGGCAAAGATAAGTCAAGTCAATATTACGACTGACCGGATGGCGCAATTGGTAGTGACCCTGCCTCTTACGCCAAAGGTCGTGGGTTCGATCCCCACCCTGGACAAACATTCGTGCGATGAATACTTGTGTTTGTTCAGTGTCTGGGTGTAATATATGTATTTAAGTATATATTTGTGTTACTCTGTTGTCTGATATCTGTAACACAAGTGCTTAGTACGGAATCAGCTCAACCTGTGAGATGTTGTGAGAATTATTATTATTATTATAAAGAATACGGATACAGATACGCGGATGTTCATGGGCGGCGGTGATTACTTTCCATCAGGTGACTCGCTTGCTCGTTTGTCCGCCTCTAGCATAAAAAAAAAAATTGAATAATACAAGGTAGTGGCCCTCCGATTTTTGGAAAAATCTTTGTTAGAAGACTCAGGAATTAAAATAAGTATTTAATTTTAGACGACCCGTTTGGAACAGTGGTAGTGAACGCTGCCTTTGGTCCAAGGGTTGCGGGTTCGATCCCCGCACAGTACAAACATTTGTGTGTATGAACATGTCTGTTTGTATTGGTCTGGGTGTTTGTATGTATTATAAGTATGTATTTACAAAAGAAAAGTATTACATGTATATATTTGTAATTCCGCTGTTGATTCTGATATCCGTAACACAGGTGCTTGAGCTACCTATCTCGGAGTCAATTAAAAAAAAAAATGTAGGTGTCTAAGGTATATAAGCGAAGACCAGCGTCGTCACGAGAATTCGCCCGACAATGCTGAGTAGGTAGACTATTCAGAGTACAATTTGTAGTTTGAAAAATGTTTTACTGTGTAATTTTTAACTCTGAATGAATATACTTATTTTCTTTCTTTCTAATTAACTTCGCCTTAATACTTTAGAACTTCCTAGTGATTTTAATTTAAGCTGGATTAGATGCAGTACCTACCTAGGTAATGGATTAATGTTTCAAATAAGTATTCGCAAGAGTGATAAAGTAGAAACTTGTCTTTTGACCAGTGGGACGGTAAAAGTTATTATGACATTTTATTGTCAGATGCTTTGACGTGGGCATAAGTTTCATCCCAGGGAAACCCTAGCGAAAAGAGCCATCATTTAAGATGACTGGCAGTCTACAACAGTACGTTTCAAGAAACTTTTTGCCTCGCACGAAAAAACTGAAAGCCCTCGGTATTTCCGGACCGATACGACCTTCATGACTCATGAAAAAACATTTTTAATAGGCTGGTAGTAGGGTTTCCATATTATGAAAATCTGAAAAGTCCTGAGAAATTGGTCCAAACACGGTGAAAAATCCTGTTATTTCTTAGAGAGTCAAAACGGGCTCGTCTTGGGTACTATTTCATTTAAAAACCAAAAGTTTTAAGATTTGCCCAAATTTTCGAAGTCTGGCTGCAATCCTCAGAAACGCCTCAAAATCCTAATAGTAACCCTAGCTGGTAGCCCATTTGTGTTGTGACTCCTCTGGTGGTGTTGCGGAGGCGATGCCAATCGCTCGCCATCTGGTGAACCTTCTGTTCTAAAAGTGTAAATTTTACTGGCAACGAAAAGGTTTATGCGCGATGTAATCGGCTCCCAGCGCCATCTACTGGTACTGGTCTCGAAACAAAATGAGGATGGACCACTAGCACAATATAACTTCTTTTTGTTTTTTTTCGGGGAAATGGGCGGATGGATTATGTCGGACTCCCACCGCATGCACCCTTTCATCGTCCATAGTGGGCGGATCGTGTTCACGGGCTTTAAGCTAGGTGCACGACCCAGCACAGTATAACTTAGTCCATAGTATACAAACAAGAACTTTGAGGAAAGCTCTTGTTATATTGTGCTACTAAGTAGTATCAAGGAGGAACGATCATCGTCAGCCCATTTAAGTCCCCACTGCTGGGGCACGGGCCTCCCTCAATCATCATCATTATCAGCCCATTTAAGTCCCCACTGCTGGGGCACGGGCCTCCCTCAATCACATGAGGGGTAATTGCCATACTCACCACGCTTGGCAGACGGGTTGGCGAGCGTTTTGATATAAATGCAGAGTTTTCCTTCTCTGGGTGCTGATGATCATGCCAGCAGCTTTACTTTAGTCGCCTTTTACGACACCTCGGTAAGAGTGAGAGTGGCCTATTCTACTCTGCCGGGGACCAGACGACGAGGAACGATATACTAACCTTTTCTACAATACAGATGAGGTGGATAACGCTCCCGAGATCCACGTGGTGCTCCCCTGAGCCCAGGATGAAGGCTTCTGGCACCACTATCTGAAGTCGCACGTAGTGTGACACTATGCCCGTGCGAGTTGACACCTGGAAAGTAAAGAAAATACATACATTGTAGAAATAACGCTCTGTTGGTCTAGTGGTTTAAGTACCGAGCTGTGATCTCGGGGTCCTGGATCCGATTCCCGGGTCGAGCAAATTATGTTTGAATTTTTCGTACATAGCTCGGGTTTGTGATCACCAATCCGCATTAGGCGGATTGGTGTTAAGCAAGCCTAATTCTATAATAGTACTTAATTTATATGATGGAAAAATTTGCCCTGTAGTGGGACAATATAATAGGCTCATACTGTAAAACTAACTGCCAAAAAACACGCTCTAAAAAGTACGAAACAAGAAAATTGTCTCTGCTGAAATTATTATGCAGTAGTCGTATGCCACCTACTGAGTAAAAGAGATTCAATATAATAAAATAAAATCAATGTGGCATACGACCACGGCGATACGGCATAATAATTTCAGCAGAGACAATTTTCTTGACTATGATTAATCAAGACGGGAATTAGCACGATATTTATTATGTGATAAAACATTGTGTTCTCACATTTTTACTCGACGTTCAATTTTCTTGTTTCCTACTTTTTAGAGCGTGTTTTTTTGGTAGTTGGGTTTTAGTTATAAACTTAATTTTTAAAAGCTATCTTATGAGATATCACCCGCGTCGACCAACAGAAGTGGCGATGAACGAGCTGGGCCACATGCTACGGGATAAAATGGGCAAATGGAGCAGAGAGGTGACGCATTGGTACCCCACGTACTGCCACGGTTCCTCTTACCCAGAGACGGTAAGAGGAACCGTGGCAGAAGCACTACAGATGGGAGGACGACCTGAAGCTCGCAATCGGTCCAAATTGGAGAAGAGTCGCACAGAACAGAGTGCAATAGAAAGCGTTGGAGGAGGCCTTTGCCGAGAGGCACACAGTTTTAAGAGACATAATCTAATCTATCGATAAATCTATCGATAAATCTGTCGATAAATCTATCGATAAAGCCACCACGCCAGCATTAGTTTTAGTCTGTTTACGGCTACAACTCATACTAGTAACATAGTACCTATCCATTCCCTGTTCTTGTTCGCCATTTCAGGCGAACTCTCTCGGAGGTTCGTACAGAGATGTTCTGCATACATCTTATACAGGTTGGTGAATATAAATTATTTGAACCAACAGAAGCTTGCGCATTAATTAAACGAGAAGACGAATATTCTGATATTCACGTGAATAGTATTCGTCATCGAGTTATTGGATTAGATTAGGGACTTGATTGAAACTTATTAATGCAAGATTGACTTAGGTAGATTGGATTTCTCAATTATTTCCTATTGATTTATTAAAATTAACGATGATATTTTCACGGGTTGAAAATGTTACAGACATTCAAACATCAGGCTATACCTACAATCTATTAAAATTTCCCAATTAATTCGAAACCAAACCAAACGTGTTTGACCATCTGAACAAATTTGTCAGACTAGTATAGGTACATTGATGTGTTAGTTCCTGATTCTTCCAGAAATTCAAATTTCGCTTGCCCATTGCCAACGCAAGAATTATGTAAAAAAAAATTGAGTTTTTTTTATATGATAGGTGGCAGACGAGCAGACAGATCACCTGATGGCAAGCAATTGCCACTGCCCATAGACACCCGTGACACCAGTGGAGTCACAAGTGCGCTGCCAACCTTTAAACCCCCCATTACCCCCGGATCGGGCCTCCGGTACCCTCACTTACGCAGCGAAATACAGCACAGTGCTGCTTTACGACGGTTTTCTGTGAGGCCGTGGTATCACTCCGGTCGAGCCAGCCCATTCATGCCCAAGCGTAGCTCTCCCACGGTCAAAAGTAGATAGAGTAGATTATTTTAGCAATTATTATCATCAGCTAAATATAGTTAAGTTCAGCAGTGGACGTATTCGTCCACTGCCTGAACTAGAACATCTAAAGGCACGCCACTCAACTCGGTCAGGGACCTAAAATAATATGGTGGCTTGGGTTGCCATAGAGGGACGGCCTAATGGCCATAATCGTCATGACAAAAAACTTCATTTTCTGGAGCCCCCAAGTTCGAAGATACAACTCTCACCGCCACAACATTTAGATCCTTCGACATTTCCAGAGACGTTCAGTTCCGAAGTCACTTAGAAGGTAAAATTAAGCTCGCATTTAAAATCGATGTGCTGAATAGAGCAAAGACGTGCTTCACTTCTGAGCAAAGGCTGTTATTATATAAGTCACAAGCTCGCCCCCATATGGAGTACTGCTGCCATATATGGGCAGGAGCACCTGCGTACCAGCTTGAGCCCTTTGACATGGTTCAAAGACGTGCTGTGCGAATAGTCGATGATCCCAAACTCACATGCGGTATTTAACCCTGCCTGAAGGTTGTCTGGTAGAAATCGCTTCCAGCGATAAGACCTCCGAAATTGTACAATTAAGTTTCTGTAATGCCTAGATTTTACTCTTCTTTTTTTATTTGTGCAATAAAGTATATCTATCTATCTATATATCTATTAACCCTTAAGTCTTAGGAGAGATTTTGCCTCCCTATGTGTGTTCTACCGCGTATACAATGGTTTGTGCTCCGAGGAACTATTCGACTTAATGCCAACATCCGTATTTTCCACCGCACCGCTCGCCGTCTTCAGAGCTTCGGAACCCAAATGGTCTCACACATGGTTCCAGAGGAATGTCTTCCAGACGTCCATAGGCTGTGGTAATCGCTTACCATCAGGCGAGCCGCACGCTTGTTTGCGACCGAAGTAGTATAAAAAAGACATAATAAGCTACAAATATAGTTGTTCCTGCAGGTATTTGCCTGCAGAAATTAGTACATATTAATGACTGAGTTTTCTCAGTGAGACTTTACTCGTAGAATTTTTATATTTCATTAGTCTGTGCTAGCATAGACGGTTGTCACCAAAAATAACCATCAAATAAAACGGGTTAGATAATTGCCCACTGAACCCTCGGCCGTTAACCCTTTTAACAACACTTGAGGCAAAAGTTTTTACAGCCCTACGTGGGTTACAATCTTAAAGCGATTGTTATTTTAGCCATCGATGGAAATCCTTTTATTTGCTTTAACGTTTTTATACACCCTCCCCGGCCCATCGCTGGCTCCCGAATGACTTCTCAATACGTGAAATCATTTTCTTTATGTAAATATAACGATTTGATCTGCATACAACGGAGTCCTTTTTAAAGATTCATTGCAAAGGATGGGTACACTGCTGGCAGTGAAATTGTTGTCAAAATTTTGACCAAGAATAAAATCGCGAAAAAAAAACCGCCGAGCCAATTTATATGAAAGGATGATTTTATATGACCTATTCTAACTTAAAATCACAGTGATGCAGCCCTGTGCTGTGTTTCGCTGCGTGAGTGAGGGTACCGGAGGCCCCATCCGGCTTTGAGGTTAGCAGCGCACTTGTGACTCCACTGTAAAATTGTATTTTTGCAAATAATGTTTTTGTTTTGTTTTTTATGAACTAAAGGTCAACGCTTGACCACAATCTCACCTGATTTAATTGGGCCATAAATGATTGATTGGGAAACGCCCCAAGATTTCGTCAGCTAGTACTGCATAGTACAGGTACCATGACCTAGAATGAGGCTAGCTAATTTATTATTTTATAAATGTTTATTTAAACAGCACGAGAATCGAACTTATGACTTCCTGGCGCAAAATTCCCCACCCTCATATTGGCGTGTGATTCCCGTTTGAAATAAAACAAAAGTCGACACTCAACATGTAAATGTCCAAGTGCCGAAACGGACCCTACTCAGAATTTAGCTATGGCCTAAGCCATAGCGCTGATTTTCAGTCGGTTCAGAATCGCAGACTAATTTATAATTTACTTATTTTTATTGCGCTCCTTGCAAATATGCTTAAACTTGACATTATGGTGAAAATGTTAAAAATTAACTACTTAGTAGGTATACAAAAATATTTCTTTTAGTTAATAAATTTAACGTTTGCATCCAAAGCTGTCGCTCGGGAGCCCGTGGTACGTTTAGATCATGATTCAGGATTTGGGATGTCTGGTAAATACAATGAAGCAACTGCCGTCTGTCCTTCGCAAACCTTTGACATGGGAACCAGATCAATTGAATCATGGTTCTACGTTTCAGAAAGTCAAAACGTGCAGGTTTCACCGCCGAGCTAATAGCAGAAATACGAACAAATATTTGAAAGACGTGCATGCTTGGATTCGAATCACGACGCCTCATGATGACGGTAGGAGCGTATTCTTGTCTTGTAAGCTTCCATCGCTCATCCCCTGCACAAAAGGCCTTGTCAATTTGTAATATCAGCAAACATCCAGGTTACTTAATGTTTCTCATTCATCTCGCCTAACTAACATTGATGTTTATTTAAACGTTGCCTATTTCCGCGCTCGCCAGTATACTTGTTATTTTTCGCCGCTGAACCAGTCTTGTTTGTCGCAATCTCGAGGAAGAGGCAATGGGATGGAAAAGAAATAGATGACTTTATTCCTTTTTACAGGTACAAATAATGGCTGTTTTTATGAGTGCAGAACTGGAGTGTTTTCATTATGTTGAGTCGAGATATTTTACTAAAATTATTTGCTTCGTTTGCGTTTAGGGGTGAAAAAATATGTCGCAAAATTAACAGCATTATTTAAAAATATTTTAATATAGTAAGTATGGATTTAGGAACCGACGCCCTTTATTAAGGAGGACTTCTGGCCGCAGAAAGTCGTCATTCGGAAGTTTAGTGAATTCATTTGATTATGATTATGTATGTTCGTCTGCGAGGTATGTATTATATGGGCCAGTGAAATATTTTTAATGTATATTGTTGCCTGAAATAAATGAATTATTATTATTATTTATTAATAGGTCAACGCATGAATTTATTTTATTTATTATACCTCTTAGTTTGGCGTTGAAGGAAAAAACTCAAGAGGAAACCTACATGTTTCGGCAATTGTTCTATATCTGAATGATCCAGCCAGTCTGGTTTCCCTGTCTAAGGATTGCGAAGGTCAGACGGCAGTTAGCTTCATAGTATCTACTTAATTACTAGACTTCTGAGACTGAAACTAAGTGTAATTTTTTTTTCTTAAGTAACCATTAAAGTTAATTTGACGTCGCTGAGTGCGCCAGTACGTAATCATTGTTGTTCTCTCAAAACAAGTTATTTTGTGTTCTTATCTTAAAAATCTTCAGTAGAAGACGTGACTTCGTATCAAGGTTCGTATCCCGTTTTGTTTTATTCAACGCGTGTAGCTACATTACCATATTTTCTTTACAGACAAACAAATCTTTCAAAGTCAGGATTAACGATATTTGGTCCCTGATCTCATCTCAGCGTGTCATTGCCGATGGGGTCTAAAGCTGTCCCTTTGTAGTCCAAGGTACGCTTGGACCTACGCTAGGGTTTGGTAGGCCTGGTAATGATAATGACGCGACTGCTGTCTGACCTTTGTAATTCTTATAAAGGGAACACAGACCACCAATCAAATGATTCTGAAACTTGTGACCAACTGGAACATGGTTCAGAATCTCAATAATTTATGGTTATCCAGTCTTGACAAAATTAATCGAAACATGCAGGCTTGCCAAGATGCCGAAATATTATTAAAAAATATGCCCATCGTCCAAGCATACCCTGGGCTCCAAAGCGATGGTTGATACTAAATACTGAGATAATAAAGATCTTTATCCGTGCCGTTTCTTTGCTAAAGATTGTCCATCACCACCATCACGTACAATGGACCGAAAGAGAGTCTAAGTGCGGAAAAGGGAGTCCACTTTACATTACATTGTCCATCAGTTCTTTGAATCGTTGCTTATCGATATCAAGTCTAAGAGCCACAGCATAACCGCTAATTTTCCCATCAGTGATCGGCGATAAAGCGGCTTTTTAGAAGCTGAATGCCGCGACCACTCACTCCACACCGCACAGACGCTGTCGAATGAACCAAATTTAGTGTTAAGGCGCCTAAAAACGGTCATGGGACACCAAAAAAGGCGTTGGCAAACGCAGCGATTGAATCGCTTACCGTCAGTCTAGTGTTACCGATCGAGCAACGGACCAGTCGCTAAAATGCGCGATTTCGATACAGCGTCTGAACGCAGGAAGTCGCAAAATCGCGATGCAGCATCGATACAGTCGCAAAATCGCCGCTCGGCAATGCTAAAAGTAGCATATGTGCCCTTCAATGTGTGAAATGTGGTGTTCGCGAAGGATGCTCCAAATCCCATGGACTGCTTTCCGTACAAACGAACCCATCCGCCGAGAACTCCACATTAAAATGAGGCTGTCTACCACTTGCCTGAGAAGAATCCTGGAGTTTTTTGGTCACATAGCCCGGCAAGAGGGACATAATCTGAACAGCTGATGGTCACCAGCAAGGTGGATGGAAGGAGACCCAGAGGTCGTAGCCCCATCAGATGGTCGGACCAAATACGTTCGACACTGAACACCAAACTGTATTACGCCCTCCACATTGCAAAAGACAGACATAGATGGAGGTCTATTATAATGAGCAAACCACACACGGGAGGAATCACGACCCTCAGTAATGAAGAAAACGACTACAGGAGGAGGAGAAGGTGCCCTTAAAATAATTCAACGATAGGTATTTATGATTATGTTGTGTCTACTATTGAATTTATCTACTAGCTAAAAATGAAGCCAGTGTTAGTTATATTCCATCAACTTCTCGCAAACACAACATTCCTCCCGTGATCTCTTGTATTTAATAAAAAACTATTAGGCCGTCCCTTTCAGCCGGCTGCTCAAGACCCCCCACTAGGAGTCCCGGCACGTCCACATCTGATTGTTTGTTCGTACTCATGTATAACGCATAGTTGCTTCCTTACATTTACCTACAGATGTTATCCCTTAAGAAATTTGCTCGCGACTATGAAAATAAAATATGAGAGATACGACCTCCCCTTTAGGGGTAATGTTCGGGAAGTTTTTTTATTCGGACGATAAAGTATTTGTTTATTTCCATACTGTTTTGGGACGCGCGTTTGGTTTGAACATTGATAACATATTGTCTGTTTTTATTAGGCTACGAGTTACGTTTTGGCCACGTAGTACGTATCTAAATATGGTAGCCAAGTCCAGTGGTTATTGGGTTGCACTTTTAGTGCGACGCCTGCGTTTGAGGTATCGGTTTAGATTTCTAACATTTGTTGAATTTTTTCAAATCTATATGCATATTTTCCTTTAACTTGGTGGTGATGGAAAATATTGTTAGAAAACCTGCACATTGCGGATAGTTTATGAAACGTGTAACCATGATTCAGATGGGCTGGTCCCCCTGTCAAAGGGTTGCTAAGATCAGACGGCAGTTGCTTCATATAAGCGTACCCGGCTTCAAATCGACGGCTCTGAATGCAACTGGAAATAACACGTTGATCTGAACGTGAATGTCTGATATGAGAACAAATTAGGTTCATCATCATCATCATCAGCCTATCGCAGTCCACTACTGGACGTAGGCCTCTCCAATTGTTCTTCAATGTGATCTATCCATGGCTTCTCGCATCCAGCTCTTGCCAGCCATCCTGCGCAGATCGTCCCCCCACCTAGCCAGAGGGCGCCCTACATTACGTTTACCAAGACGCGGTCTCCACTCTAGAACTCGTTTACCCCATCGGTTGTCGGTTCTGCGGCTAATATGGCCAGCCCACTGCCACTTAAGCTAGGTTCATGCAAGTTTATTCGAAAATAAGGCAAAGTTTGTATATTTCCGTCTATTTATTTGACTGTAACAGAAACTTATCAGAAACAACCGAAATATGTTTCCGACATAAATACTCGTAAATATCTTTACTTGTTTTATTTGGGTCAAGCACCTCCATGACCGCTTACCCGCCATAAAGAATATGACCGACCGTCAAACAGATGTATATCTAAGAAAAGGATTTATGGCTAACTTTACTCTTTGATTTCATTGCTTTTCTTAGTTACCTTTAGGATTGCTTGTGAATTATTTTGTTGCAACTTTTAACCCATTGCAGCCGAAATTTTAAACAGTTTAGTAAAACAAAGGTTGAAAAAGTCTAGCCAAGAATTTTCACTGACTTTTCAGATTATCGTTTTATAAAAGCTTGTTTTTGGAAGCGCGTGTAGGCGCCTATAGGCGCGCCTTTTGGCCCACGCTCAACTCGTACGAGTGTTGACGCGCCTCTAAGCTCGTATAAGCGCAAGCCGCCATAATTCATTTTGATGTTACAATGGACAACATTTCATATTTTTAACATGTCCATATTGTTTTTTTATATGAAAATAGACATAAAATGAACAGACCCATATTTTATCTTTTTTCAAAATTTGGCCATTTTCATGCATAAAATAATTATTGAAATTCTTTATATTCTAAATAGACGTAAGCGCCAAATGACGTCATCGGACGGCTGAATACAGCGATATTCCTTTGCTTATCATTGTTTTAATAAAAAAAAGGTAGGTACTACTGTCAAAGGTAAATAATACTAGTGTCAATATTGTCAACGTCATTCATACATTCAACGTTGACAAGTTGTCTTTTTTTTGACAGTTACCTACATGTCATGGGTTTGGCATTTCGTAAATTTAAAACTATAATGTGCTAAGCAAAGAAATATTTTACATTCTGCCGTCCGATGACGTTATCGTACGTTTTTTAGTTTTTAATTTTTTTCTCAGTAAATAAGCAATATAAAAAATGAATAAATATATATTCGAGCAGCGGAAAAGTAAATAAAGAATTGGTATTTTTTGTTTCAGAGCTTAGCAATTTTGAAATGTTGTCCATTATAACTAGTGAGTAAATAAAACGCGTTTTTCCTAGTTAGAACTAGTTTTAACTTAATGCCTTTGTTAATACTAGTTTATTAATTTCTGAATAGAATATCAGTTAAAACTAGCAAGACAAGAAAGTTAAATTGCGTTGCGTTAAAATGCGTTTTAAACTGTTCTGACCGAGGTTAGATTAATATTCTTTACCACTTTGTAGCTTTCGGTGTTGAAACACTGGGCCCGTGGGGTTCCGACGCTCTCTCTTTCTTCCGTGACTTAGCTAAACGTCTAGTCGAAGTCACGGGAGAGCCAAAAGCTGGAAGCTACCTCGCCCAGCGAATTTCCATCGCGATCCAGCGGGGTAATGCTGCCAGCATTTTGGGGACACTGCCACGGGGACCTACTTTGTTTTAACTTTCCTTTTTATTTATTTTAAGTTTAATTTTATTTCTTAATTTTCTAGTCTTCTTTAACAATGTTTCTTTTTAAAATTTTATGGTTGTGTTCTATTGATTTATTTATTTACCTACTTATTTAATATTTTCACCTTGGCAACTACATTTATGTCAATGTTCTCTATAATATTCCTTTAGTCTTAGGCTATTATATTATTTGATTCCCAGTATCTTAGATCTTTTCAATAGATATTTTTAAAACTTATATCTTATTTTCAATCCCAAATCAGATTTTACCGCTAGTTTTAACTAAAGCTCGATGTGATAACTAGTTTTATCTGAAAATCAAATTTGTCAGTAGTAAATTTTAGTTTTAACTGATTATTTCTAAATTTAACAAAGGCATTAAGTAATAATTAATTTTAACTAGGGAAAATGAGTTCCAACGAAAAATGGGTTTTAACTTCAACATTGTTACTGACACGACACCGTTCCGATTCGGAGCATATTTCGGCATCCGTTTTTTAAGTGCGTAATGTAGTGGACGTCTAAGTAAGTATGGTGAAAAGACCGTATACGCGCAGAATAATACGATAATTTGAAAACACGAAGTTTTCTTTCACCGCCGATAAATAAAATACGCACATGGATTTCAAAAAATACATAAGTGACCTCACATATTAAAGGTGCATTCTTATTTACTGAGCCACTATCATTCATCATCATCAGCCCATTTAAGTCCCCACTGCTGGGGCACGGGCCTCCCTCAATCACATGAGGGGTAATTGCCATACTCACCACGCTTGGCAGACGGGTTGGCGAGGGTTTTGATATAAATGCAGAGTTTTCCTTCTCTGGATGCTGATGATCATGCCAGCAGCTTTACCTTAGTCGCCTTTTACGACACCTCGGTAAGAGTGAGGGTGGCCTATTCTACTCTGCCGGGGACCACACGGCTTATCATCATCACCATCATTACCATATCTAAAGTAAGTAAATAAATAATAACCACAATTGTAGGTGTAATTGTGCACACATAAACTGTTTATATTCATGTAATTCGTAAGCATTCATTTTAAACTCTGTCTTGTCCTAAAATGTTATCGAGTCTAACTTTCACTGCAGTCACAAGGCTAGAGGGATCAGAATAAATAATAAGTTCATGGGGCAGAAACACCACTGCCGACTGAGTGCACTCTGGCTGTGTACACTGGCAAACCTTATTTCATGCTTAGCAGACGATTTAGAGGACTGGAAGCAGGCAAGGTTTACCCGAGGTTATTTCGCCTTTCTATTTACTACTTTTTGTAATACTCTCGTATGGCAATGAAGATCAATAGAAAGGATTTTGTTTTATTTTTGTTTCTCGTTTTTTATTATAAATATTCAGTAAGGCATCTAAAAATATTTTTTAAGACCACTGGAAATGGGTAACCCTATACATCATTTTTTTTTATATGATAGGTGGCAGACGAGTAGACGGATCACATGATATTAAGCGATTGCCACCGCCCATGAATTTTGAAAGCTAAGTAAATTATAAAGCTTTCAAAATTCATTTTTATCTCAACTACCTATTGCTGAGTTAGATGATTTTTTTTCTTTTCAAAGTAGAGCCATTTAGTCATTTATACTATAAAAACAGAGGTTTTTATGTAATTATTTTAAAACTTAAAATAAACAGATACCAACCTGACCTTAGCTATTTTCAATTAGCTAGGGATTTTTAATTGGGTGTAATCATCGATATGGTGTAAAAATCTATTGTTAGCTCAGTATCGTATCGTATCATATCAGCCTACTGTCCCACTGCACCCTTGCAGGCCTCCATCATAGAAATCAAGTTATCGCTACTATGATGGGATACAGCTTAATCACCACGTTTGCCTAGTGCGGATTGGTCATCTCAAACCCGAGCTATGTTCAAAAAATTCGAAACATACTTTTTGCTCGACCCAAGAATCGAACCCAGGACCCCGAGATCACGGCCCGGTACTTAAACCACTAGACCAACAGGGCGTTAGCTCAGTAGCGGAATAGGAAAACATCGTGAGGAAACCTGCATGTTTTAGATAGTTTACCAAAGTGGATTACCTATAATTGTAGATGATCCTTACTAATATTATAAAGGCGAAAGTTTGTTTGGATGGATGTATGGATGGATGTTTGTTCCTCTTTCACGCAAAAACTACTAAACGGATTTTAATGAAACTTTACAGTAATGTAGCTTATAGATCAGAATAACACATAGGCTATAATTTATAAAGATATCTATAAGACCTTGCTTTTATTCGAATTACACGCAGACGAAGTCGCGGGCAAAAGCTAGTTCAGAATATGTAACCATGATCTAAGAGTAGTCGGTTTGGTTCTTCTTGACGAGCCATTTGGAATTTTCTGTATAATACCAAAGGGAACCCAAGGGAAGGGAAAGGGAAGGGAATGGACGACCCGTTTTGAACAGTGGTAGTGAACGCTGCCTTTGGTCCAAGGGTTGTGGGTTCGATCCCCGCACAGTGCCCAAAATTTGTGTGCATGAATATGTTTTTGTTTGTATTATTCTGGGTGTTTATAAGTATGTATTTACAAAAGAAAAGTATTATATGTATTTATTTGTAATCCCTGTTGATTCTGATATCCGTAACACAGGTGCTTGAGGCACCTATCTCGGAGTTAGATCAGTGTATGTGATGTTGTAAAAAAAAAAGAAGGGCGTTGCTCTCACGTACCCAATTTTTACAGCTTTCTGTGGGCAACATCGTTGATTATGTTTTGAAATAGTTAATTTTGGTTTCAAAATATAAAGATTTTTTTTGTCCAGCAGTGGACGTACGTGTATATTGGTTGAAGTAGAGATTCAGCCGTGTGGTCCCCGGCAGAGTAGAATAGGCCACCCTTACTCTTACCGAGGTGTCGTAAAAGGCGACTAAGGTAAAGCTGCTGGCATGATCATCAGCTCCCAGAGAAGGAAAACTCTGCATTTATATCAAAACCCTCGCCAACCCGTCTGCCAAGCGTGGTGAATATGGCAATTACCCCTCATGTGATTGAGGGAGGCCCGTGCCCCAGCAGTGGGGACTTAAATGGGCTGATGATGATGATGATGATGATGAATAAATCCGCAAATACAGTTGAGACATTGAGAGGTGACCTACTAAAAACTTCAATTAAGGTGACGGGTTGGGCACACTAGCGACGCCAATCGATTTTAATTTTTAGGTCCAAACCGGATCTATTTCAAACAATGTCGGGGTTACAACCTCTCGGAAAAGACTTATACTAGGGAGGCCCGTGCTCCAGCAGTGGGGACTTGAATGGGCTGATGATGATGATGAAAGATAAAAGAATTTCTTTCTTAAAGTTTTTTTTTCGAAACGAGTAGCAGAATGTAGTAAAACTTTTGATTCCAGATTAGGAGCCACGAGTGAGTTCCATGTGCCATATGTCGGTACTTCGGCAGTTCGACATTCTTCGAACTGACCAAGTCGGCAATGTTATTCGGAACTTTGATTTTTAAAAGAAGTTCGGTAAGAAACCGCTTTAGATAAACTAAATGTAGGTACGTATCTTTCTACTCTTGATGAAAGTATTTGTAAACGTTTGCAACATGTTTATCGAGGTATTCATCTATCTCAAATGCCGTATGAGTAGGTATAAAGGCTTGGGAAAGAATGAATAAAAGAATGACTATACCTTATATTCTATAAAACATACCTACATAATGTAAAACAGTTAGAACTACAAAATACAAAAAATATTTACAAATATGGTGACCATATCTCTGTGAGTAAGTAATTACATGAAAGATTTTTTTTAAGTTTCATACCTTAAGGTGACGGGTAGGGCACACTAGCGACGCCAATCGATTATATTTTTTAGCAACTAAACCAGATCTATTTTAAACAATTTCGGGGTTATATATTTAGGTCTCTATAAACGACGACACGCTTAGTGCAGTGGTTTGTACGCCGGTTGAGACGCAAGGGTCGCGGGTTCCATCCCGCACCCACACAAATGTTTGTTAATGAAACAGATATTTGTGTTGGGTCTGGTGTTTGTGGGACCTTTATTGTTCCTGGTTTCCAGTTTTCCCTTGTTAGTACAAGGGAAAACCTTAGTTTGGAACCAGTATAGTGCAAGTAATGTTGTCTCAATTTATTATTATTATTATCAGGTTTCTAATAATTGTAGGGACTGATAGTTAAGTTAATGTGATAAATATTTTAACGCTTCCGAAAAAATTAGTTTGATCAAACGTTTGTATAATAGAGGGATGGCAAAGCGATCCTGTAAGGGTTCTCTATTTCCCTTTTAAGGTGCGGAATCCTAAAAAGAGGCGGCGTATTGTTTCGAACGTATTCTATAATGCTTGTGATTAAAGACGTACGTAATCTCTCTAGACGTCGTCCCGGATTTCCCAAAGGAGGACTTAAGCCTTACCTTTCCATTGCCTCAAATTTCAGTAAAATCACAGTATTTAAAGGAAACAGTGGCTCGACTTAAGGGAGATCACGAGCGGGTCCAGCTTTACACTCACAAATGGGGTCAAATAGTCAAGTTAGGTGAATGACGTCATGGGGGGGGGGGAGGACTCAGGTTTGCAATTCAGGGGGATCCGGGGAATAAGATAGATAAACGTAAGATGAGATGGATTTAACGGTAAAGGCGGCTAATTGTGTGACAAGATTAATAGTTTCATACAGTAAAATTCCGGCGTAAAGTAGCGAGTCTTTCGGTCTTTTACAAGTTGCATTTTGGAAAGTGTGCGAAGGAATTACATGATTTTATTCTACGACTTCTTTTTCAGAAAGCGTACGTCCGTGTCTACTGAGCTACATAGCTCAAAACAAAGTCAAAAAATTTCGCGCTGTTTTAGTAACCATCGATTTTCGTGTAGGTACAAGGTCTTCGGAGCTTTGCTACCTATTGCTAAGCCTTCGCTGTCTGTCTCTGCTTATATCTCAACAACCGTGAAGACAGCAAAATTTTTCACAAATTATAAATAGGTAGGTACCCTTTTATTGCACAAAATTTTACATAACTTAATGCTTTGATCATCTGTAAATAAAATTCGGTGGTCTTATCGCTAGTAGCAATTTCTTCCAAACAATCGTCTTAGGGTAAAGGAAAGGTAGGTACAGTGAGCTTAAACGGGGTAAGGCAATTATGTTTTTCAGTTGCCGCAATAACTACAAATATTTACTTTACTACAAGTTAAGGGGACTCCCATACGATAACCACTTATTTTTGGTCTTTGTGCTTGATTTTAATAGTCTTGATTTTAACGTCTTTGTCACTAGAGAGTTAGGTTCCCTTCCTTTCTTTATATTCTGTTCGCCGGGACGCGGTGCCTTACAACCATCGCTTCCCGCCCGTACATTGGGTATATTTTGTCGCTAGCTTATAACACACTACTCTCACCGATCTGTCTATATCATCATCATCATCATCATCAGCAACCCACACTCGTCCACTACTGGACATAGGTCTCCCCTAATGCACGCCACTGCTCCCGATTTTCGGCCACTAGCCCACACCAGCCAGCCTTCGAATGTCATCATCCCATCCTGACGCAGGGCGTCCTACACTACGCTTACCGAGCTGTCTAAATACTGTGCACTATTTACACTGTGACCCTACCTGGCCCTACCTGTCTGTTTGCCTCAAATTTCGAAAGTACCTAATGCGGTTTTAATTTGCAAAGGGCCGATTGAATGTTCTGAACGACGGGTATTTTATGCGATAAAGCTTATGGTATAAATGTTTGAAAGCTATAATAAGTATGACGACTAATCCTAGAATATACGAGTATTTAATAAGATATTGATAAAATCGCAATTCTCCGAGATTTGGAATTCCGGTTCTTCCTGTGTAATATCCATGGGCTGAAAAATATTGTTCAAATTAAAAGTTTATATTGAAATAATAACACGTAAATGACGTAAATACTTAATTACTTTAAATGATACACATTTTTCCTAATTTAAACAATTTTATTTTACTAGGGTCTTATTTAAAAATGTTTGCTAAAAGGTTTAACAGTGTTATAGAGCATTTTCAAATGTCAAAACCGATCTTTAACACCGGATTAGCTAACAATGGTTTATTGAGCGTTTATGAATAAACACCTTTTTTCATATGTTAAGGGAAGACTTATGCTCCAACTACTTTTTTTTTGTTGAAGGAAAGCATCCTTGGCAACCTGTAATTAAGGCGGCACCAACGCGCACTTGACAATTTGTACCTTTTAGCTTTTAAAGTGTCTAATCTTGTAGGCTGTTAAAAAAAATAAATTAATATTTTTGAGCCCACGGAAATTACACAGAATAACCGGTAGAATTCTTCGCTGGGTTTCTCCTGTTTGGTAGAAACCCGCCATCTTAGGCCTTTCGAACAACTGGTTACCCACAGGAGGAGAACAGACGGCCGTTGGGGCGGAGCAGCCGTGGTGCCCCCCCCCCCCATTCAAGGTGGACCGACGATCTGGTGAAGGTAAAGGAGAAAGAAGGGAAGGCACAGGACCGATCTGTGTTGAGAACATTGGGGGAGGCATTATGTCCAGCAGTGGACGTCTAATGACTGAAATGATGATGATGACATAAAAGCAATCTTTTGGAACTTTTGAATTATGTGTGCCCACCTTAACTGGTACTGGCAACGAGATTCTGTAGCTAGGTACCTACTAGCATAGTTACTAATATAAGCCAATCACACGGCAGATTGTGTAACAGAAATCGCGAACATTTTTCGAGAATGTTTCATTTTGCAAAATCAAAATTACGTCACGGTGTTGTTCGGTAAATCTACATGTCTGTACAGATAAGTAATCCAATTTGGTTCAATCATTTTTATCATGCTCGAATGACACAAGGGTACGATTTTCATTTTGGCGTTAATTAAAATTTTCGCGTCGGATCCCGTTCAGATTATACTGAGCTTCAATAAATTCGATTCTGTGTGTAAATAAATACTTCGCCTCTGTTTTTGATATATTTTATTGGTTGTGTCGGGTTCGTCTAATTAGAAAGGAAATTGATTGTTGTAATGCTGAAAGCGAGATCAAATAGTATTTATTAGCGTTTAAATATGCGCTCGTTTTTGGAACTGAGTGTAGGAGCATTCGCTCACACTCATTCACTCATGTGCTTGTATCTTAGATTAAATGACAGATCACTATTTATGGATTAAATCAAAATAGCAGGCTTGTATTTAAAACTTTTACCGTTTTTTATTGGTTTATTATTGGAATATCTCATTCAAATATTATGACATTCCAAATTCAAATTATTTTTAAGTAAATCGTTTACAGACGAATGCGATTTAATTGCGAGTTTTAAGTAGAGGTAAAAATAAAGTTGTATGTTTCAGTAGAAGTTGATACGCCATATTATGTTGTTGTCGACATGTTGACATGTCCACATGGATCTGAGGTAAGTTAGTCAAGAATTTTCATTTTTGCACCAGAGCAATATTCAGTGTTGCCAACTCGATATTACGAATGGGTGCCCCGTGTAGAATTGTCACCCATCACATATAGTGCTATGTAGCCTGTAGTTAAGATGGAAGAGAAAAAAAAATGTCTTTGGACAGATATCTATGAGTTAAATTAAAAGAGTAACTTTATTGGTTTTCCATGTACCTACCTATGTATAAGGTTATTATTTCTTTTCGTTAGTAGAAACGCAAAATAGATCTCGTTAATATCTAACAAGATTTTCGTTGTATATTATGATCTAAGTTTTGATAAAAAAAAAATAAAGCCACTGGTTCAGTAAACTAAATTATTTTAAACTAGAAACTAAATTACTTTCCGCTCTTAAGATAAATGTTACGGAGAGTTAAGCCTTTGCTCCCCCTCACACAACTACTCAAATATTTTGGCAAATACGCTCCGCGTTTCGCTCGCTTGGCCCGCTCAGCTTAATCTTAAACACACCTTTTATTAATGTTTGTGTAAATATTCTGTAAGATACTTCCTTCGTCTGCTTACTAAACTGACTTTAGTTGTCTACTTCATTTGATTCTTTTGTAAGATTACTAAGAATTGTGATTAATTATAGTCTGAAGGTTCGTTAACTAAGCCTGATTTTATTTCAAGTTGTTTGTAGGTTGATACTCGTTTACCCCATCGGTTGTCGGTTCTGCGGCTAATATAGCCAGCCCACTGCCACTTAAGCTTGCTAATCCGGTGAGCATTGTCGCTGACTTTGTTTCTCTGCCGGATCACCTCATTTCGGAGTTCTAGAGTGGAGACCGCGTCTTGGCAAACGTAACGTAGGGCGCCCTCTGCCTAGGTGTAGGGACGATCTGCGCAGGGTGGCTGGCAAGAGCTGGATGCGAGAAGCCATGGATAGATCACGGTGGCGAACAATTGGAGAGAGGCCAACGTCCAGCAGTGAATTGCGATAGGCTGATGATGATAATGATTATGTAATTGATGTAGATTGATAGAAAGCCTTTTTAATAGTGTTTGGGATCTTTATATTATTAAGACGGTGTTTTTCCATGAAAACGATTAAGATATTTTGTATATCAGAGAACAGCCTTTTGTGTGTACTCACTCAATCATCATCATCATCAGCCCATTTAAGTCCCCACTGCTGGGGCACGGGCCTCCCTCAATCACTTGAGGGGTAATTGGCATACTCACCACGCTTGGCAGACGCGTTTGCGAGGGTTTTGATATAAATGCAGAGTTTTCCTTCTCTGGGTGCTGATGATCATGCCAGCTTTACCTTAGTTGCCTTTTACGACACCTCGGTAAGAGTGAGGGTGGCCTATTCTACTCTGCCGGGACCACACGGCGACGGTGACGGTGATAGATTGTTCATTTCGTGCATCACCTTCGTAGGGGGTAAGAGGTGGGGATCGGAACGAGTTAGCGCCTACATTTATCACACTACACTCGGATAGATGTTTAGCCTCCTCAGATAACTCGCGATAAATTATATTAATTCGTAACCTAGGCACAGTTTTTTATGTAATAGGTCGCAGACGAGCAGACGGATCGCCTGATGGTAAGAGATTGCCGCCGCCCATAGACACCCGAGACACCAGTGTAGTCACAAGTGCCTCCGGTACCCTCACTCGCGGAGCGAAACAAAGCACAGTGCTTCTTCACGCTGGTTTTCTGTGAGGCCGTAGTGTCACTCCGATCGAGCCGGCCCATTCATGCCGAAGCGTGACTCTCTCACGGTCAAAAAGTACGTTTAGAGTAAATAAAATGGTACATAAATCTAGTATTATTAACATTAAATAAATGATAACGTTAGTAAAATATGTTTCTGTTGGGTTCGGGTGTTTGTGGTACCTTCGTGCTTCGCAGTTTTTACAAGGGAAAACCTTAGTTTGGGACTAGGGCAATTTATTTGGATTTGTCTCAATTATTATGTAAAATGTATTGATAGGTATTGTAGCTAACTGAAAGGGTCTGGTGGCTTAATTTAAAGCCGCCCCTAAACGAATGAGAATATACCTGTGCATCCAAACAAAGGAGTCACACAGCGCGTGTGAAAGAGAGGGAAACTCCGATTCGGTCGTAACGTCTGCTTTGAAATAGGCCCTCATGTTCGAATTATCACTTGACTTTACTTTAAAATGTGCGACCAAGAATGACCTCGTACATTACTGTATTTTTGGCTAGATAAGCGCATTCGCATTCCAAGTGCAGTGCTTGCACGCGGGCACCGTAGACAATCCTGCAGTCGTGTAGCGTCCAACTGCAGTCTGCCACAATTTAGCCGCGTTGCATGAGAGCTGCAATGTGTGGCATACGCTTCCACCAGACATATGCTACGGTACGTTGCTATAGATACATCTAATATACACTAATCATAAACATGATCATTGGTCTACTTAGCATGACTTGGTGGCTAAGGCTTTAACTAAGCTATGAATTCTGCATGGAATGATGCGTGGAAATGATGTTCTATGTTATGGATACGCGCTACCGTCGCGTGCTACGGACGCGTGCTACGCTACGGATGCGTGTTATAGATCCGTGCTACGGATGCGTGCTACAAATACGTGCTACGAATGCATGCTACGGATCTTTGTCACGGATCTTAACAGCTGCTTATCTTATTATTGGTGGAAATGATCACATTAGTTACATAGCGTAGCTTTCACTTCTAGAATAGCTGCATAGTAAATCTCTCAGACGATTTAAATCCATTTTATTCCTTCATTCACATGTGTAAATATAGCAAGTCATAGTGTTTGTGACGGCAGACATTTTAATGTTACGTCACCACTTTTATAAAATAATTAATCATAAGGCGGCTAATTGTGTGACAAGATTAATTATAGTTTCATACAATAAAACGCGTAAACAATACAGAAGCCGTCACTTTTATTCTAACACGACTGACGCTAACACCCAAATACAAATAATGGAAGTCTGAAATATACTGTAGTCACAAAAGAACCATCAAATCATACTGACATATCAATAATTCCTATGAATAAATAAAAGGGAAAGTAACTAAACATTCAGTTCTATTTTGGTCTATTTTTAGAGCACTAGGGCAATTTTGAATTTGTATACTTGGTTGAGTTCCATATCATGCATATTTTCTATTGAAACTTTGATTATAAAAGTGTTAGATGCACCCCCATCCCCTACCATCACGCCACAGCCTACGTCATCGGGCTCGTCTATTTAAGCAAGAGGACGCGCGCTCCGTGCCTATTTGCTCCTCAGGCGTGCGCTCGGACGGTCATAGCTTCCTTCGTAGATTTTATTTGAATTTAATTATTTTGTAAATATTTTATTAAAACATTCTAGTTCATTTCTATTTCTTTTTTTTAAATAATAATTTTAAAGATTTCTAACAAAAGATTAAACTCGAAAAATTATAAAATATATTTTCCGAGAGAGGAACTATTTAAAATGTAAGTTTTCCTCACGATGTTAGCTCTCTAGGCTAAGAGGTAGAAATATCTACGCACATGACAAAAGAATTAGGAGATTCAGACATGCATGCATGCTTGTATGATCATGTGGATGGTAAGCAAGAGGTAAAGGGCATTTTATAATGTAAGTACTTAATATTCGAAGGAGGAGAACAATTACAAAACTTAAAAAGATTAAATTGAAAAGGTATTAGATAGGTATTATTTCCCATTTTGAGCTACCTGGTATGATAAATAACAATTCATAGTATACAAGGGTTCTTTAGAAAAACAATAACATCTTTCTAGATATACATATCCTCCAACCGATTACGGCTACGGCGGCCAATCTCAACGATCAGCCACTTACGCAGGATATATTATAGTGCTCAAGTGTGAGCGCAAACACAAGTGCACTCTCTATTCCGTAACCCTCATGCGTCCCATCGGAAGATGGGACACTACTGTGACACGACCAGAGAGGGATTGGGCGCAGGACCAACGCTTAAAGTGCTTTCCGAGGCACGGGGGTACAAGACCGCCAATTTCTAGACTCCGGGCTGCCCGGGGATCGAACCCGGGACCTCTTGCACAGCCGTCGCTTTAAGTTGCGACCCACTAACCACTGCGCCACCGAGGCAGTCAGTCAGCAGGCAGAGCAGATATACATATCTAGTGTTCCAATCCCTTTCCGGGCGTGTCACCCTAGTGTCCCATCGGAATATGAAGGCAAGGGAATAGAGAATGCACACTTGTATTTGCGCATACACTTGAGCACTATAATATATCCTCCGTACGTAAATGATCGTTGAGATTTTGGAGTGTTCATAACAATTTTTTGCATGGAAGAAAATATGGAAATTCTACAAAAAATTACCTTCCCTTAACAAATCAGTTACATTTTGAGTGGAAATGCAAATTACCTTTTGAAAATAAAATATTGCTCCCATACAAAAAAATATATACATTAGAGCATAAAAATCAATATCAACGAGGTTTTAGATATTTAAAGAACTCCGTAATAGTTAAGTAGCTATAAATAGTCACGTTTAAGTGTTACAAAGGTATTAAGTTATTCAATAAATAAATATGCCACAACATCACACACATTAATCTGACTCCGAGATAATGTAGCTTTTAAGCACCTGTGTTACGGATATCAGAACCAGCGGAATTACAAATTAATACATTTAATACTTTTCTCGCCGTGTGATCCCCGGCAGAGTAGAATAGGCCGCCCTCACTCTTACCGAGGTGTCGTAAAAGGCGACTAAGGTAAAGCTGCTGGCATGATCATCAGCACCCAGAGAAGGAAAACTCTGCATTTATATCTAAACCCTCGTCAACCCGTCTGCCAAGCGTGGTGAGTATGGCAATTACCCCTCATGTGATTGAGGGAGGCCCGTGCCCCAGCAGTGGGGACTTAAATGGGCTGATGATGATGATGAATACTTTTCTTTCATAAATGCATGCTTATAATGTTGCAATGCAATGTGTTGCATGCGCTTCTTCTAGACATATGCTACGGTACGTTGCTATGGATACATCTAATATCCACTAATCATGAACATGATCGATCATTGGTCCACATAGCATAGCATTCAAATATAATAATAATAATTAGTTTATTTCAGGCAAAAATAAACATTTAAAAATATTTCATTGGCACAAATACAAACTGTGCGGATAAAGAATGGGATCAGAAATGGCGGCGCATCTATTCACTTCTCGCTCGCACACTATTTGCGTCTATACTCGCACCCCACGAGTGTGAGTATAGACGCAAATAGTGTGCGAGCGAGAAGTGAATAGATGCGCCGCTATTTCTGATCCCATTCTTTATCAGCACAGGTTGTAATATATTTATTATTACATACACATACATACTTACATATACATTTAATACTTTTCTTTCATAAATACATGCTTATCATACATAGGAAACACCCAATACAAACAGACATGTTCATGCACACGAATGTTTGTACTGGGCGGGGATCGAACCCGCAAACCTTGCACCAGAGATATAATCCAATAACCAAAGACAATGTGTGAATCCTTTCATTACGAATACAAAGGGTGTAAATAAATTAATACATGGGCGGTTTCCGTCGCCTTGTTAGCGATATCAATCAATCAGAATGTAAATGGAAAATTTTGGAAATACAATCGAATACGTGCCTTACACCATTTGATCAAAGTCACAAGTCCTCTAAATGTGAATGGATATCAAAGTACTTTCTGAACAATATGAAGTCAACCTTGTCTCGTTTGAATACAGTTGAAGTTTCATTGAAAAGAGATGCGTCTTTCAGGGATATTCGATCCGCAATAGTGACGTATCGGTGAACGTGCCTTGTCATGTGATATTTGAGCGGCTGTCACTTTATTGATTACGTACTAGTAACTGATCACGTTATTAATCACAATCGATTCAAAGAGGATTAGTATGTTTGGTTGTTGTCTCTTATCATCTGAGAGTAGAGTAGCTAATAGGATAGTTCTTATACGCTCATCAACCATCTAGGCATATTCCATTAATTTTCGTACAAATAGTTAAGGCTCTGGAAATTACTACTTAGTATAAAACAAAGTCACTTGTGTGTCTATCTGACCCTATTTTTTTATGCTAGAGGCGGACAAACGAGCAAGCGAATCATCTGGTGGAAAGTAATCCACGCCGCCCATAAACATCCGCGAAATCAGTGAGATCGCCAGTGTTGCCGGCCTTTTTAAAAAAGAGTACCCTTATCTCTAGAAGATCCCTAAGTCGTAGCCAAACCGTTCCACAGAACTGAGGTACGTTTTTTTTTTATATATATATATTAAATGGGTTTGCACTTGACCTCATTTCACCTGATGACGTGGTAGAAAGTTCCGCGAGAAACGCACAGTATTAGACCGCCATCCATCGAGATGATGAGGATGGCATGACAACCGCTTGCGAGTACTGCCTGTACCTATGCTTAGATCTTTAAAACTACGCAATGGATTTTAATGCGGCCCATTGCCCATGGTACGCTTAGATCATGATTCAAAATTTGGGGAGGCTAGTAGTTACAATGAAGCAACTGCCGTCTGACCTTCCCAACCCTTAGACAGGGGAACCAGACCAACTGGATCATGGTTACACATTCAGAATCATTATCTCAAATATTGTAGGTATCCATACTATCCGAGACGTGCAGGAGCCATTCATTTCATTTCATTTCATTTCATTTCATTTCATTTCATTTCATTTCATTTCATTTCATTTCATTTCATTTCATTTCATATATGTCGTATGAAAATAACGAGCACGAGAATTGGGGTCCAGGTTACCTCACGTTGTTTTCCTTCACTACCGAGCTAGAAGAAATATGTAAAGATTTGAAAAATCCAGAGGTACACACTCAGAAAATGACCCCTCATGGATCACGCGTTATTATGCACTGAGCTAGTATCGCTCAATGGTGGGAATAAAGGCACAGTAGATATATACGCAAGCAGTATGAACACTACAAACAAACGCTCGATTACGCACGCACACAGATGCACACTTTACACGGATTCTAAGGTCCCATCGGAGTACAATCGTAGGAACTAAATTTAGAGTTGTCGGTGTTACTCGAGTGTCGCTTAATTTATTTTGGTAGAGAAAATAAGTAGATACATTATTATGTATGTTATCAAAAAATAGTTTCGGATTTTAAATTGGTATGATTGGGGGGAGGAGGAGTGGGGGTAGGTAGGTGATGTATCTAAGGAGCGTTCTTTTGAGTTACGAGCGCAATTACATTTTGGGGGGTCGGAGATGGAGATTGATATGGGGGGGATGGTGGGACCTTACTGTGTCTTGGCCCGAGCGATCGGGTGCATAACCTTAAAGTGGTTTTCAAGTAACGAAACAAAACATAACGAAAAGTATGTCTAATTTTATGTATCTTTGCGTAGCTTTTTGCAACTTTAGGAATCATTTTGTGTACCTTTGTGTACGAATATTGTATGCTAGTATAATGCATATTTCTTAAGAAATATTATTATTTCTACGCACCAGATGATCCTTGTTGCACCTAGGACCACGCGATCACGGCCCGGTACTTAAACCAGTAGTCCCATGGTAAGAATAATATTTTACAAAAATAAGAGGACAACCCTATACGGTAGGTAACTTTCTGTCCAAAATGGCGGAGTGTAGATACTGCTTCAGCGTATTTATCTATTACTGTGATAAAGGGGAATATTAGGGTTTTAAACAAAAGAGCAATAAGTTTTGTTTTATATCAATAAATTCTAATTTCTGATATTTAAATTTTTTTTTTATTTATTTTGGCAACAAACAGTCATATATATATAAACATTTGATAAATAAATATTAATTATGAAAATAGACCTAATAGTGCCTATATGTAACATGCTAATAATACATACATATTACTTACATGATCGGACGTGATAAAGTTAGTTAGCCGTGTGGTCCCGGCAGAGTAGAATAGGCCACCCTCACTCTTACCGAGGTCTCGTAAAAGGCGACTAAGGTAAAGCTGCTGGCATGATCATCAGCAACCAGAGAAGGAAAACTCTGAATTTATATCAAAACCCTCGCCAACCCGTCTGCCAAGCGTGGTGAGTATGGCAATTACCCCTCATGTGATTGAGGGAGGCCCGTGCCCCAGCAGTGGGGACTTCAATGGGCTGATGATGATAAAGTTAGTGTGTACAATAAAGTATTCAAAATTTCAGTGAACAAGAATAATAAGAAGCCAAACATAGAAATTTTATTTTACTTAGGTAATTCCTGTTTTATCAATAATAGATTATTCAGTTTGTCTCTATTTTGTGGTCTCTACTCGTCTGATGGTTTTTTTTTCAATAAAAATCAAGTGAGGCTTTGCCAGTTTTACCTACATGGACAAGTGGTGGGTGAGCGTAAAGGTTCGCCAAAAACATGAGAGCTCTCTATCAAAATGTAGGTACCCTTTTGCTGGATTAGTGAGGTTAGGTTACGTTAGGTTATTTTGATGACCTTTTACTATTGGGTTAAGTAGCTAAAAACTCAGAAATACTTCTTCATCCCTTCAGCGCTTAATTCCGTCTTTATGATCAACCATGAGCCAGGATTCGGCATGTTTGGGAATAAAATTTAAGCGCTTGCTAACAGTCAGCTTTCCGCAACCCTTAAGGTGACGGGAAGGGCACATTAGCGCCGCCAATCATTTAAATATTAATTGAAAAGTCGCAAAAAGGCATATTCTTTGCGCCCTTTTAATAAGTTCAAAAATCAGCGTTGGTAGGACTTTTTTTTTTAGTATCTAATGTATCCCTGTACCTCTGTTGTAAGAAAAATAGGCGTATCTTGCCATATACGCCTTATTATATGAGTGTTCTAAGCTATGAACTTAATCCTCGGCTAAGTTATGTAGAAATGGCGCAAATGGCAGATGTAGACATTTTTTCTTAGTATAAAAGAAATTTCTATTAATTTTCTAGGCGCAAATAGTTACATGCGCCTTTTTAATTTCGTATCTGAAATAAGGCCAAATAAGTGCCTTTTCAAATACTGAAGTAAAATGAAAAATGCAAAACATAAAGGCACATTAATTTACGCAAATGCGAATCTTCAATTAAGTTTTAGATAAAGTCGTCTTTTTAAAATCAGTTTAGTGTAAAAAAGTACGCAGAAGCGCCTTATTTCATTTTGATGAAATCGTAACGAAGCAAGATAGAAGAATAAACAAAATAAAGGCAGAGGCGTTTCTGTCTTAATTCCCGTAATAAATACAAATAAATTTTGAAAAAAATTTTGCACATTTTACTAACGGGGGAAGATTTAGTCCGGTTACCTTGCTCAAGGGCCGCGAAGGTCAGACGTTTAATGGACAACATTTCAAAATTGCTAAGCTCTGAAACAAAAAATACCATTTCTTTATTTACTTTGCCGCTGCGCGAATATATATTTATTAATTTTTTATATTGCTTATTTACTGAGAAAAAAATTAAAAACTAAAAAACGTAAGATGACGTCATCGGACGGCAGAATGTAAAATATTTCTTTGCTTAGCACATTATAGTTTTAAATTTACGAAATGCCAAACCCATGACATGTAACTGTCAAAAAAAAAGACAACTTGTCAACGTTGAATGTATGAATGACGTTGACAATGTTGACACTAGTATTATTTACCTTTGACAGTAGTGCCTTTTTTTTTTATCAAAACAATGATAAGCAAAGGAATATCGCTGTATTCAGCCGTCCGATGACGTCATTTGGCGCTTACGTCTATTTAGAATAAAAAGAATTTCAATAATTATTTTATGCATGAAAATGGACAAATTTTGAAAAAAGAAAAAATATGGGTCTGTTAATTTTATGTCTATTTTCATATAAAAAAACAATATGGACATGTTAAAAATATGAAATGTTGTCCATTGTAATAACCTTACCATTATCTTACAAATCATGGATCATGGTTTGGTAAGAGTTTCGATGTGCGATGCGTACTTTAAACGTCACCGAAAATAACACGTTAACAAGTAGGTAGATAATATCGTTAAGTTATAAAGTTCAAATTGTACTGCCTCGGTGGCGCAGTGATCCGTAGGTCGCACATTAAACGGCTGCGTAAGAGGTCCTGGGTTCGATCCCCGGGTCGGGCCAAAAATGTGTACCTAAGTTTTCGATACGAATTTTTTAGTGGCAGCCCAGAGTCTCAAAGTTGGCGGTCTTGTATCCCCGTGCATCGGAAAGCACGTCTAGCCGTTGGTTCTTTCCGGTTGTGTCACAGTAGTGGCCCATCGGAATATGACCGTAAGGGAATAGAGAGTGCACTTGTGTTTGCGCACACACTTGATCACTATAATGACTGACAGGATGGCGCAATTGGTAGTGACCCTGCCTCTGACGCCAAAGGTCGTGGGTTCGATCCCTACCCTGGACAAACATTCGTGCGATGACCACTTGTGTTTGTTCAGTGTCTGGGTGTAATATATGTATTTTAGTATATATTTGTGTTCCTCTGTTGTCTGATATCTGTAACACAAGTGTTTAAGCTACTTAGTACGGAATTAGGTCAACGTATGAGATGTTGTGAGAATTATTATTATTATTATAATATATCCTGCGTACGTGGCTGATCGTTAAGATTGGCCGCCGTAGCTGTAATCGGTTGAGGAGAATTATTAGTTATTGAGTTAAAATTCTTCAAAAAGTCCTTATTATTTCCATGTTAACTTTTATCATAACTCAAGTTTATAAATGTTAATACGAGTACAGAATCACAGTGCTTCAGATCACACTCCCGGCCTAAGCTACATGCGACGTAATTTGCCTTGGCGGCGACATGAATATTTGAATCCTTCAGTGGATCCGGCATCTTGCTTTTATCATACATTCTTCATTTGTGTGGATGTCTGTTTCTGTTTATATTGGTCGGAGTGTTTTTTTGTAAGATAAGAATAAATTTATTAACATAATAAAGCATACAATTTCTTAGTGACTATTGATACTTTTCTAGGCTCACAGGCCTGTATCGAGGTATCTATTAAGTGACTACAGTTTAACAAATCTTGCGAACTAAAATCTTGTAGCTTCGGTTTATTTTACATATATAAAGTAACGACTTTGGTAACAACGAGAAGAAATAATAAGAAACTTTATGCAAGATTCAAGATTCAAGATATTTATTTGCATAAAACACGGTTTACATACATGGTGGAAATTACATTATTAGATCTGGTCTTGTGTCTTATGAAACAACAATAGGAAAATATAACTAGGGCGGTAAAATGTATGTGTGTACAACCTGTGCGGATAAAGAATGGGATCAGAAATAGCGGCGCATCTATTCACTTCTCGCTCGCACACTATTTGCGTCTATACTCGCACCCCACGAGTGCGAGTATAGACGCAAATAGTGGGCGAGCGAGAAGTAAATAGATGCGCCGCCATTTCTGATCCCATTCTTTATCCGCACATGTTGTACGTGTGCGTGTGTGTGAATGTGTTTGTATGTGAGGGAAATGTGGGTTGGATTGTGATCAGCATTGTGTATTATAATTTTTTTTTAATAATAATTATTCTCACAACATCTCATACGTTGACCTGATTCCGTACTAAGTAGCTTAAGCACTTGTGTTACGGATATCAGACAACAGAGGAACACAAATATATACTTAAATACATATATTACACCCAGACACTGAACAAACACAAGTGTTCATCGCATGAATGTTTGTCCAGGGTGGGAATCGAACCCACGACCTTTGGCGTGGAGGCAGGGTCACTGCCAATTGCGCCATCCGGTCACTCGAGTATGTTTTTTTTATGTGATAGGATGAGCAATCGGATTGCCTGATGGTAAGCGATTGCCGCCGCCCATGGACACCCGCGACACGAGTGGAGTCACAAGTGCGTTGCCAACCTTTGAACCCTCCCTTCCCCCGGACTGGGCCACCGGTACCCTCACTCACGCAGCGAAACACAAAACATTGCTTCACGCCGGTTTCCCGATTTTGATACATATCTCGAAATCAGATCAATGTATGTGTTATTGTGAAATACTTATTATCATTACTTATTTTATACTGCAGGGCACCGTCCGCCTTGGTGGTCTAGTGGTTTAAGTACCGGGCCGTGATCTCGGGGTCCTGGGTTCGATTCCCGGTTCTAGCGAAAAGTATGTTTTGATTTTTTCGAACATAGCTCGGGTTTGTTATCATCAATCCACATTAAGCGTGGTGATTACGCCTAATCCCATCATAGTAGCGATAACTTGATTTCTATGATGGAGGCCTTTGCCCTCCAGTGGGACAGTTCATAGGCTGATACTTTATTTTATACGATCAAGAGTATATGTAACATACAGTAGTAGAACTAAGGCCTTACGGCGAGTTTTTTACCTAAATCCTTTAACCTTTATCCTTCACGCTGCTTTTCTGTGAGGTCGTGGTATTACTCCGGTGGACCCGGCCCATGCCGAAGCGTGGCTCTCCCACGTTACAAATTGCATTGCAGAACGGCTCTGCCATACCCCTTTTCGATTCAATTTCTGTCATTCATACACTTTGAAATAAAAGGTACATATTCATACATTTTACTTCCTCGACGCTGAATCTTTTATAAATATTGACATCTATCGACTTACACACTCCAGCATACTCGAACAACTACCGATCAACTTACCCGAATCTGTCTTTCTCAATTTATATTGAACTTCACCTCTCGGGAATAAAATAGGAAATTGCTTGAGGAGTTTGACATATTCGCAGCCCCAGTGGAAAATGAGCATAAGTGGTCTTACATCAAACCATCGATTTTTTCATATTTGAGAAGTAGGTTTAAAGATACATTATAAATAAATAAATAAATACTATCGATTAAATTGATGATTACAAGTAAGAACACATTATGCTGGTTTTCCACTGGGGGTGCGATTTGGGTAGGTAGATTTTTTTTTATGATATAGGTAGCAGACGAGCCGACGGATCACCTGATGGTAAGCGATTACCGCCTCCCATGATCCATTTGCCGTGTGGTCCCCGGCAGAGTAGAAATAGCCATCCTCACTCATTACCGAGGTGTCCGGAAAAGGCGACTAAGGTAATGCTCTGGCATGATCATTAGCACTCTACGAAAAAAACTCTGCATTTATTATAACCCTCGCCACCCCCGTCTGCCAGCGTGGTGTGTATGGCAATTACGACTCATTGATTGAGGGAGTGGCCGTGCCCCTGCAGTAGGACTTAATTGGACGATTATGATGAGATTATCCATTTAGGATTGTGACTTCAGTACATAAAGTCCAGTTAATTGAGAGATCAACAAAATAAGCATCAATAAGTCAACATAGACCATTGCCAATGAATTAAAAAGTTATAAAGACCCCGAAGCATTTGTATCCCACTTAAATATTAATTAATTATAATGACCTAAACATAATACGGAATATTTTAATGATAATAATTATAATTGATTGAATAGGTTAATGTTCTATGCATTTATCTTTTTCAATTGTAATTGCTATTATTCATTTTCATTTGATTGGTTAAGTTTAATTGATTTTTAATTTTAATTTTATTTTTATTTAAATATTTATTCCTTCTTATTTTCCTACCTACCTTTTGTCTCAGATAAAACCGCTATTTTTGCACTGCGGGTAGGCCTAAGCCTTACGCCGACCGTACATAATTTTTCAAATATAATTTTAACATTGAATGTTAGACCGGAACCACTGTTTTTGCCGGCATCCTTACTGGGTATCACATCGTACTTACCATATTAATGTGTCATCTTTGAAACATGTGATAGTGCAATAAAGAATTATGAATAATAAGCAAAAAAAAAAAACTGCTGGTTCATATAAAATTTAATTTCCACCCGGCAATAATGTATGGAACAGCTTTATTTGCTTATATTGTTGATTTAACATGCTAAATGGACTTTAATCTTAAAATAAAGCCTTTATCAGTAGCCTTGTATACTCGTACGGTGTATACCTTTGATTCGCAAACATATATATATTTTTAATTCTAATCAAATTCCACGGACACTGGTTCCGTGCCTTTATGGTGCTTGTTTTTTAAGTGTTACAAAATAATTATGAAATTTGCTCCGCGATAAAATTAAACCAAAATAAATTCGCAAACATATTTGAATATTTCCTGTCATTTGTGATTGTATTGCTGTTTGTGTACCTTATATTTAAATAAATAAATATTCTATACACCATGCTTGTTTAACCGTCCACCTATCTTATCTGGGGCACTATACTAAATGAAAACAAATAGTTTTCCCCAAGGAACCCATGTTCCCCATGTTCCCATGTTCCATGTAGACCCCATGGTCTAATCTCTAAAAATATTTCGTCTTCTGATAAAAATTGCACCGATCAGCTGATCACTTTTGTATGGAAAGGTATTTTTTCTGAGATTAGACTCAATATTCCTTGGGGAAATATACGGTTAAAAAAGCGTGGTGTATTGGGCATCCGGTTTTTTTGTAAGTCATAAGTAGAAATCGCTTCCAGCGACAAGTACGGCCGAAATTGTACATTTAAGTTTCTGTAATGCTTAGTTTTTTTTTTAAGTTGTGTATTTTGTGCAATAAAGTATATCTATCTATCTATAGGTAGCAGACAAGGATTTGATAGTAAACCATAGACACCAGCAAAACCAGTGAAGTCACAAAAGCGCTGCCAACCTTCATCCGGATTGAGCCTCTACTCTCACTTACAACACAGCGCATGCGCTACTCTTCGCCGGTTTTCTGTGATTACGGTATCACTTCGGTCGAGCCAGCCCATTCATGGCTCCCCCATTGTAAACCCGTCCCTTTTAGAGAATATTGACGTTTAGGTTACAATGGTAATGTCTAAAGGGGCTTTGTAGATTCACCACGGCCTTCTCATTCCCACTCGTAGCCTCTCATCGTCTGAGGAACCACCCGAGACGACCCACTACACCCTTCCCAGATAAATATTCATAATGTATACGAGCAAGAGTTGTGTAGGGACAAAGGACTTAACCTTTTTTGATGTGTGCCGGCGTCAAAATGGATGGGTTGACGTATTTGGGTTGAGATGGAATTGGCGAAAACAATCTGTCTCTATCCTCTATTGTTTTTCCATAAAGGTCGTAAACAATACCGTATTCTATTAGTATATTTATTTAGAGTAGTCTATCTTAGATAAGACGTACAATTTCCAAACGGAATGTCATTTGGTTCTAAATATATGTGCTTTTTTTACCATGGCCGTAGTAAAAAAAGGCCTTTTTCACCATAGGTGAGCCGTCTGCTCGTTTTTCTGCCATAATGTAAAATAAAAAAAAATGGCCATTGGGATACATCATGAGAATACTGATACGTTTTGGATAGTCATCGCGGTAAGGCCGCCTTCGTTGTACATATCCTGTAATACCCAGTCTTAAGTTTTCATACTATACTTTGAGTGCAATAAAAGTAAATGCATTCATTCATTTCTTTAAATCTGGACGCTTTTAATATTGAAGATAATTATTCTAAACAATATTTGGTCTGATTTCCCTGTCTAAGGATTGCGAAGATCATAAGGCAATCGCTTCATCGCCAGCCCATTTAAGTCCCCACTGCTGGGGCACGGGCCTCCTTCAATCACATGAGGGGTAATTGCCATACTCACCACGCTTGGCAGATGGGTTGGCGAGGGTTTTGATATAAATGCAGAGTTTTCCTTCTCTGGGTGCTGATGATCATGCCAGCAGCTTTACCTTAGTCGCCTTTTACGACACCTCGGTAAGAGTGAGGGTGGCCTATTCTACTCTGCCGGGGACCACACGGCTACAGGCAATCGCTTAATTGTAAAGAATTACCAGACTTGAAACGTCTGGATTATGGTACAAGCAAACCCGACATAGAAACATTATAATAAGTGTTAGAGGGAAGACCATCCTCATTACAATTTTAAGTTATCCTCTCTTTTCTGCTGTTAAAACTGCCAGATTCATGTTTAAATTTCACTACATTTACAGCTCAAATATCGAGCATTAAAAGTCATCCGGCAAATAAACTTAAACTGAAATAAAATCCGAAAACCATGATGGCTTTTCACCGCTGGCAAACATTTACACAGTTCCCAATATTGCTCTGTAATGCTGGTAAGGTTATTTGAATAATGCCTCTTATTTTATGCATCACTTTACTCCGGTACATGTGTACGAATGTATCTTGTAATGACGCAGTGGGAGGGAAAATCACGTTATATATTCCAGTTATGTCGTCCAAAAAGATTCTTTCATTTCGCATGTGGAAGAGTGGTAGGGAAGAGCCAACCCGGGAATTCGGATAAATGCGACTCGATTTAACACGAATTGAAATTCCACGTAAAAAGCATGTTGCTGGAAAATGGCCGCTATTATGTTTATTTTTACTCTAAGGCTATTTATTCATTTCGCGGCCTGGAAGGCCTTCACTGCGTTCTGCAAGTACGTTATGGGAGCGAAGGAGATGGCGGCGGAGCGTAAGCTAGAGGGAGATCCCCTCGCTATTGCACTCAGAACGGTAACGGAGAGAGAAGATGCCGAAGAGATGTGCGTCACACTAATCTCCTCAGAGAGAGCCCACTGGTGCGTGGCATTGCACAGGCTCCTTTAGCAGCCTGGTAGGGACGGCTTAGTTCTCTTTGTAGTCCCTACTTCTTCTCCTGGCCAGGCCAGGGGAGAAACCGCCAGGCCCGCCTGAGGTTTATAGAGCCAGGCTTCATTCTGTGAGCCTCTGATTCCTCCCCACTTAAGGGCGATGAGGGAGAATTGCGGGCGTTTAGTCGGTATGTCTCTGGCCGGTTCTACACTAGTGGAAGCCCTCGCCAGAGGAGAGCCCTACATAACCCTTTTAGTTTCCCAGCAGAGACGGTACCTTAGAACGGTGACATCGGACCATTGCACTCCGGAAAAGCGGCATTCCCCAGCGAAAAAAAGGCTATTTATTTCATACGATAAGTATACGATTTGGGGAGGTCGACCCTCACCCAAATTATATCCGAATTGGGTAATAATAAAAAGTTTAACTAAAATCAGAAACAATCAACTCGAGTTAAACTTTGTGGGTGAAGCAAGAATGTTTTTTCGGCACACTCTAGTGTTAGCACTTGCGTTACTATGAAAAGGTATTTACTTTTTTGTGACATTTAAAGAAAAGAAATCTTAGTTGTGCAGGTACTTTAAATGAGTGTAACGCCCTTTCCACTCAGTCACATCACTATTGAGTGAAGCTAGGCACATGTGAAGGTGAGCGGATTACCGGTAATGGCGACGATACACTCGCGACCCAAAATATCGGCCCACCTGTTTTTGGGTCTAAGCCGAATAGGAAAATTGATGTCATATTTCTTTTTTGTAATATGAACATTTTTTCTGGGCAACACTTTGGCCTTCATTTCTCGGTAGGTCCACAGTGTTATTGCCAGTGTCTCGACATACAGGGTGTATCTGTGAACATTTACATCCCTTTAACCATGTGTTCTACTAACCATTATGGAACCTTTTGGAAATCATGAAAAAAATTCAACTGTTCATACAAAGTCGGTCACGTGACTTGGTCTTTTTCTATGGGGAGTCGAAAAAATGTTCGATGAATTCCGAAAAGTCGCTGAACAAATGTTGTTCAGAATGGTAGAACACGTGGTTATAAGGATGTAAATGTTCACAGACACACCCTGTATATTATGTGTACTCTCAAGGGTTCGTGTTGATCAAGAATGATAATAATAGAAAGAAATAAAAGGAAAGATCATCCCTCTGAACTGAAGAAGGAACTGTTAAATGAACGCACTCTGGTGTCATCAGGCACTAATTATTTCAATCATTGATTAAATAATATAATACATAATAATTGAGGCGACGGATAGCCCTAACTAGCGACACCAATCGATTTAAATAGCTAGTGGGAGTCTCTAAGTAAAAATTTATATTATTTATTTAATAATTGTGCGCTACTTTATTTTTTGTCTGTTTTTGCACTTGAAATTTGGATTAACGACATAAATTGCCTTTCGAGTACAAAAGCAGACGCAAAAGCTAAGTATAAATATGGAATAAATAGTACCTATAAGTGTTTTCCGAGAGGCTGCAGCTTGGTTGGTTAAAAAGTTATCCGGTTTAGTTGCTAACAATTTAAATCAATTAGCGTCGCTAGTGTGCCCTACCCGTCACCTTAAATGAAATAATTAGTGCCTGCCGACAAATAACAATTAGTTCCCAAAATGAAACAGCCCATCAAATGTTTGACGAGAGCGTATTTCTTATTCTATCGTAGTTAAAACTAGGGTACCGTTCTGCTTTAGGTACCATGTCAGCACATTTATTTGATGACTAATGGCCCGCCCTTACATCGTCTCGGGATATTAGTCCCACTTACAATATACACATCGCAAGGTGCCGATTATGATAAGGATGTTTTTTTTATGTGATAGGTGGAAGACAAGCAGCCAAATCCCCTAATTGGTAGGCGGCGCGCCGCCCATGGACATCCGTGACACCAGTGGCGTCACAAGAGTGCCACCTTTAAGCTCCAGGCACGGGATAGCCCTTGGATTGGGCATCCCATACCCTCACTCACGCAGCGAAACAGTACAGTGCTGCTTCACGTTGGTTTCTGTCAGTCCGTGGTATATCTCCGGTCGAGCCGGCCCATTTATGCCGAAGCGTGGCTCTCCCACGGTAACGGATAGCCGCTGTCTGTAGGATTCCTACCTTTTTATAAATAGTATAGGTAAATATGATAAGATAAAGCATCTTTAAAACTAAACCAAACTTTTAAATGACTTGAACGCCAAATATCAGTAGCACTTTTTTATACCATTAAGTCTTTATCAATTTATCTATCTATATAATTTATAAATTGTGATAAAATAACAGACTTACCTGACACTCGTAGGTGCCGTTGTCCCTTTTCTGGACGAACTTAATCTGTAGCGTCCAGTCTTCTGATCCTTCGCCATGTAAGACCTGGAAATAAGAATTACTCTTATAAAAACTTTTTGAAAATCTATCCGTCGTGGGTAAAATTATGAATCAGTGGCACCTCAACTGTTTTTAAGATAAAGATAAAAAATCTTTGTTTAGATTAGGTCCTTCATAACACTTGTGAATTATTTTTATTGAAAATAATGAAATTAAGACAATAATTGAATAATTGATCAAGACAAGTAACATTTTTGTGGTGATCCGTGTAATATGACCGAACACGTGACATTTTTACTCGCACGCAATCGTTTGCGATCGATTACGTTATAACTATAATTTATCAAGACGGGATTTAACACGATATTTATTATGTGATACAACATTGTGTACTCACATATTTGGCTCGACGTTTTGGCTACGTTACAGCAGCCGTGGTCACGAGCGGACTCAATCCGGAGTCAATCCGGAGCGGACTAATAGTGACAGACTGATATTCACTGTAAGTTTTACTGTAAGTTTTTTAGTAAGTCACCTCTCTATGAAGCTAAAATTGAGAAACGTCAAATGTGGCATATTAGATTGGCTCGACTATAGTTCCCAAAATGACGACGACGTTTCGGCTACGTTACAGCAGCCGTGGTCACGAGCGGACTCAATCCGAAGTCGAAACGTCGAGCAAAATATGTGAGTATACAATATCGTATCGCATAAATGACCGGTCAGATTTGTCATTTATTGTCAGACTGATCAGATATAAATTAATCGAAATGTTTACTAATTGGTTCTATTATTTCTAGATAGAATATGAAAAAGCGCAGTTAATTAAAATATTAAGGGGGCCAGTATAATATGGGGGAGTAGCGGTGTAACCTAGGTAGGGGAATTCTTAAGGCAGGGCCAATGAACTTTTAGAGCTATGGCCAGAATAAGAGATTGGGGGTCGAGGGAATGTTTGATATGGGGGATCATTGTTGGGGCAAACAAAATAGGGGAGTCCTTTGGGGGGAGTAAAAATGTACGTATCTTCAGTTAGTAAACAGGATATGTCTAGTGCTGCTTTGACCCTGTGCTGTGCTGCTTTGAAACACTACATACTTCTACTAGTAACAGTATTTGTTTAAAAATTAAACGAATCTGACGTTATTGACAATAAATGACCATTAATGACCGTCACATTACAATATGCTCAGTCAGATTGCTCAGTCTCAGTCAGACACGAATGGCGTGTGCAAAATAAGCTTGCAAAAGCACAAATCTTTTTTTATTCTATAACAAACCGATGCAGGCTCAATTGATCAAAAGGACCATTAAAAAGCATTTATTTACACTGTTTTTATTTATATTTTTTATAATTTGGCTCTACCCGACGATATCTAGCCAATGTCAAGTAACATATTAATATAAGAGAGTAAGTAGTCGATTTTACGGAGGGTACCAGAATGAGCCGTATCGGCTGATGCAATTCAAAGGTTAATAATCAATATTTACTTGTTTTAGTGTACAAATTTGTGTTGTCTTCTGCAGTGAAGTGCCGCAAAGTGATATTAATATAAGAATCGTTGAATTGTATTGTTTTTAACACTGCTATTGTATGTCGAGTGAGTAGTGTTAAAATTAAAATTATATTTATTAAACCTCCAAAAGAATTAAATAGCAGAGTAGCTGTGTACATTATCTAACTTAAATTAACTAACACTATTATGTATGTTATTATTATATGCTCTTAGTTTTTTCATATTTATTCATCCGTTTAAATGTTTATGTGGTCGACGTTGGCGCACGCAATGGCAACCACTCTTCCGGTATCCTCGGAAGACCAGCGTCGAGGAGTCTACCAGACACCTCGACAAATGCTGAGAGGAAACCTTTTTAGTGTTACTCATAGTCAATAGTATACTTAATTATAAACTTTTACCTTGTAATAGCTTGTAAGTTACTTTATTTTTATTGTAACCGTGTCATATTTTGTAACACTGAATAAATTCTTTTTATTTTTTTGTGACGAGAACAACTCGCTTGGACCTAATAGAGTCTTAGAACCTGCGATTTCGTTCAGAGTAGTCTCGGCAGAATCCGTAGGTCCATAAACCGTTAACAGTTACATTTAATTGAGTGACTGAGACTTTGACTAAGTTCGACTGTTGCCAACGCACTTTGTCAAAATAGCACTTGATTTTTTTCCTGGCGCGTTGTCCCGCTTAATAACGCATAAAATCTAAATATGATACTGGCATCCGTAATTATCGAGAAGTGGATTGCCACAAATTAAAATAAGAAGTAGAAGTGAGAAGTCAATTTTCGTCTTCGTAGTTTCGAATGCCGCTGTCGCGACGCTCGCTGTTGCGATTTTTTTTCCACTGCCTCATAGTTTCGAAAGCTCATGGACTCGAATGATTTTGTCGCTAACGACGCTGATTCGAAAAACATTTACACTGCTTCATAATTTCGAATGCAGTTGTATGTCGATCTGATTGCATAGCTTTTTAGGCATAAATTACCTGCTTGTAGCTGTCGCTCTGGAGCCCGGGGTACGCTTAGACCATTATTTAAGATATTGGGAGTCTAGTAATTATAATGAAGCGTCTGCCGTCTGACCGTTGCAACCTTTTAACAGGGGAACCAGATCAACTGAATCATGGTTATACGTTTCAGAAACTATCAATAACGTGCCGGTTCTATCTAGTAATTAAAAAAACAAAATATATTCAGTCCAATTAACATTTATTATTATCAAAAATTATAAATATGAAAAAAATACCACCTGAATTCGACGTAAGTAAATAAACACCAATTTTTTATGGTACCTATATGATTGATTGATTGATAGATGATTTTATAATAAATCATAGTTACACACGCGATTTTTATTGTATCTGTATCAAACATTGCTTTCAGTTCCATGTGCCATCCGATGTATTAATTATGATTTCATAAAAATGCGCAATAAATTCAAAGTGAACGTCGAAAATGAAAATATCATTTTTATATTGTAATATTAAACATTCCAAAGTTTTCCCAATAATTGAATGCCAACGGCAGTCGCGGGTATTTCATACAGGCAATTTTAGTTATTATTTAAATTGACATAGCTATTTGTTTTTTCTTTTTAGGAGTTTGCACTTCAAGCGAAATAGAAAATCCTTATTAGAAACCCTGTTTTATAGTTTTCTGTCAAGACAACTACTTCTAAAGAGTACTTGACAGACTGCAACACTCATAGTCGCTGATTAACTTATACCCAAAACTGGAATTCAAGACCAAAAAATCTACTACAATGTTGCCACTGCAATATCTCTGTGTTATTATTTCTTTGTTTTGTATATGTAATTTTTCATTTTCTTTTTACTTGTATATATTGAATGTCAATCTTTTATGATTATTTTTTTTTCAATAAAAAGGCGTCACCCAAGGTCCAGCCTGAAAATCAACGCTGTAGCTGCTGTGTGTGGCAGTTGCAGCATATGCTGAGGCTGAGCCTTGTTGGCCACAACTCTTTGTTTCTGTACCTTGTTTTCTCTGTTTTGTTCTATGTGTAATGTGTTGTGGTCAGTAAATTATTTCTTAGCTTATATTAACTTATCAATAAAATTATCGTACAATAGTATATACCTATTTCTTAAAAAGATACGCCGACATAATTTGTTTATTGGTAATTTTAATTCTATAATATAAAGTAATTTTATTGACTTATATTTACATAAATACAAGACACTTTAATGAAAAACTTAATCATCCGTAATGTTTGGTAGAAAAGCTGGTATTGAGCTTGAGTCACATCAGGTGTCAATAACATTTGGTACAACATTTGTACTGACATGTTGTTGTTTCGTGCAGTGAGGTGCCGCTAAGGGATATTAATAAAGGAATCTTTGAATTTAAATCGTTTTAAACAATGCCATTGTGTGTTGAGTGAGTTGTCACGTGAACAACTTGCTAAAACCTAAGAGGGTCTTAAAACCTGCGATTTCGTTAAGAGTAGTCTCGGTTGAATCCGTAGGTCCATAATGCGCGATCGTTTGATTTGAAATATTCTAAGACTTCGTAAAATTCGTGAAATATGACAAGACGCAACCAACATCATACAGTGAAGTATCAGTCTATATCTTGTCCCACTCCAGGGCAAAGGCCTCCATCATAGAAATCAAGTCATCGCTACTAAGATGGGATTAGGCTTAATCACCGCGCTTGCCTAATGCGGATTGGTGACCACAAACCCGAGCTTTGTTCGAAAAAAATCGACCTACAAGTAAATGAAAAATTTTGAAATAATAAATCGTTAGAAGAAGTACGTTATATGTCATCGTAAACGTAGATGCAGGGGTTACGCTCGTATGATGATGACCCCTGGTCGTGCACATGGCTTCTTGCCCAAAACACGATCCCCCACCGTGGACGATGACCGGGTGCCCAGGGGTTTTAGTCGGTAGTCCCTCGCCGTCATGCGGGGGGAGTCCAAAATAATATGAGTATAGTATGGTATACGTAACGCATTTCCCCTGAGAAAATAAAAAAAAAATGGTAAGTCTGTCAACTACAATAAAGCTTTTTCCGTATGACTTTACACGGGAACTTAAGGTGACGGGTAAGGCACACTAGCGACGCCAATCAATTGTAATTTTTAGCTACTAAACTGGATCTATTTTAAAAGATTTCGGGGTTACAACCTCCGCGGCCGCTTTTGGCGAGAATCAATTTTTCTCGTACGCGTTGGACCCAATATTTGTGCATGGTTATTTAATAAATAGTATAAGGGTTTGCCCAAAGGTTGTAATCCCGAAATTGTTTAAAATAGATCCGGTTTAGTAGCTAAAAATTAAAATCGATTGGCGTCGTTAGTGTGCCCTACCCGTCACCTTAAAGGATAATACCTGATCGATATTGAATAAAACCTTGATAATTAAACCGAAGATAACTTTTGACGGAACCCCCAGTTCTTAATCCTACTTGCATTTGGCCAGTTATTTGTTAAGGTCGACATTTTTATTAAACTGATATGTTTGAACGTACAAAGAAACTTAATTAACTGAATAGCCTTTGGGGCAGGTTAAGTACACATAGGTGATTATTTATAATTTTTATCTAGTTAATTACCAGTGTAGTTTGCTTGGACTATAATTAATATTGTATATGAAAGTTGTAGTAAGTAAGTAATAACATGTTTAACGCAAAACACCATGTCACTAGTAACTGGAACCATTTATTATTTCCAACATTATGGTTTTCGGTAGGATTTTATGTAAGTAACCACGAGGTTTTTAGTGTACAAATTTGGTGTTTATTTGTGCAGTGAAGTGCCTCAAAGTGATCCTAATAATAAGATTCGTTGGATTGTATCGTTTCTAACACTGCTATTGTGCGTCGAGTGAGTTGTCTCGTGACAATTTGCTTGGTCTAATAGAGTCTTAAAACCCGCGATTGCTTTTAGAGTACTAAACGTAAAACACTGGCGTTTTATTAAGTGACTGTGACTTTGACTGACTTCGACTGTTAACAGCTCATCATCATCGTCAGCCCATTTAAGTCCCCACTGCTGGGGCACGGGCCTCCCTCAATCACATGAGGGGTAATTGCCATACTCACCACGTTTGGCAGACGGGTTGGCGAGAGTTATGATATGAATGCAAAGTTTTCCTTCTCTGGGTGCTGATGATCATGCCAGCAGCTTTACTTTAGTCGCCTTTTACGACACCTCGGTAAGAGTGAGGGTGGCCTATTCTACTCTGCCGGGGACCACATGGAACACCTACTTATTCTCAATAAGTTACTTATGCCGGGTACTGTAAGATATGGTTGCATAGGCCACCAGCCCGCCGGGAGGCAGCTGGTGGCCCGTAAGAAATGATGCACCAGGTCTTATATACGTAACTGGTTTATTATTGATAATGCACATGGCATGATGTGAGAACATCTCCAAGGCTTATATACTAGGAGATGACTGACGTCATCTCGTATCACATAAGTGGTAAGATCTGCTGACATTGTCGTGACAGAGATAACTTTTTTTTAATGGCTTTCTGTTGCTCTTACGAGAGACAGAGAATAACAGTAGGTCCTTAAAGATACTTGACATTGGCAAATTTCTTCGAGTAGACATATTTAAAAAAAACCTGTTTTTTTGTAGTAAAATATTCATAGGGGTGTAGCGAGTTCCCCAAGCAGCGCTCTTTTGCTATATTTTGAGACGTGCTACTGACTATTTTCAGAGATATTGCTCTCTTATGGATGCCACTTATTTGGCCTAATGCAGATATGTCGCTCTGTATGTATTTGTATGGACGATTGCCTGCCTCGATTGACGCCTCCCTCGGTGGTGCAATGGTTAGTAAGTGGCACTTTAAAAGCGGCGGCTGCACTTGGGTCTCGAGCCAAAATTTGCACATGAGTTTTTCTTTAAGAAATTCTCAGTGTCAACCCGGAGTCTGGTAAGTTGGCGGTCTTGTACCCCCGTGCCTCGGAAAGCACGTTAACCCGTTGGCCCTGCGTCTGAAAGTTTCGCTATTAAAAAGAGTAACTGGCGAGTTTCTTGCCGGATCTTCTCGACCAGAAACAACTTTCCGAGCCGGTGGTAGAATCGCTTTATGTTTATTTATTTCTTTAGTCTATTTTGTGTATCAACATATATATGTATTAACATGTAAATTTAATTATGTCCTACGTCGATGGCTGATCGTTGAGATTGGCCACCATGATAGAAATATTGACACTTGGACAATCACTTCAATGTAATCAGCAGACTTGCCAAACCTTAAATTATCGTCCAAGCGTAAACCAACTCTTGAGTGATTTTTTTTATGCCATATGTGGCAAACGAGCAGATGGCAATCCGTCAACTGATGGTTAGCGATGGCCACCACCCATAGATACTCCCAACATCATTACCATCACTCTGGTCGAGACGGTCCATTCATGCCGAAGCGTGGATCTCCAACGGGCAGCAGCTCAGCAGTATCCCATACGTGCTAATACTCTTAACTGAACTATTACAGTAGATAATACTCTAATACTCGAAGGTCAGTTAAATGTTCTGAAGTAGGATATCTACAGGCCTATAATAATTCAGTAAAATTAGCTAACTAGATAACGTGCGTAGGCTTTGTCAAAGCCTTTAGTTTAAAATAGACACGATGGTCTTCATTACAATCAAATTCCACTAAGTTCCGCTTTGTCGAATATGAGAAGGGCGCGTTCGTCAATGGCGCGAACATTAAATCTAGACTTTGGGACTTTTCAGCATAAATGGGCCGGCTCGACCGAAGTGATACCATGGCCTCACCGAAAACCGGCGTGAAGCAGCACTGTGCTGTGTTTCACTGCGTGAGTGAGGGTACCGGAGGCCCAATCCGGGGGTAAGGGGGTTCAGAGGTTGGCAGCGCACTTGTGACTCCACTGGTGTCGCGGTGTTACCCGGATTAGGCCTCCGGTGTTCTCACTCACTCGGCGAAATACAGCGAAGGCGCTGCTTTTCGGATTTTTGTGAGGCCTGTGTATCACTGCGGCTCAATCATGCCGGAGCGTGGCTCTCCCACGGTCATTTTTTTTAAATGAATATCGACATTCCAAAACTTTCATACCGATCATCACTAACTGCATTACGCAATTCACTCGTTTCAGGCAGTTTCAGGCTAGCTTTCGCATTTGGATTACTGTGTATTCAGTTTGGTCAAATGAATATTTAACAATAATTGGTAATGTGCAGACCTGAATTCAATATTGAACCTGGCTCCACTAGAATGGGGTTGGCAACCTTGTGAGATAATTAGAAAATCCAATTTTTATTTAAGTTTTCGCAAATCGGGCCACATCGCTTCGAAACGGGTGAAGCCGGTTGAGGGTTCGAGTCCCATCGAAAGATGTATAATTAGTCAATAAAATCGTAAGAATAAGAATAAGAAATAATATATTGACCACAACACATTACATACAAATCTGAATAAGGACAAAACATTATCAAGTTGCGGCCAACAAGGTTCAGCCTCAGCATGTGCTACAACAACCGCTAAGCAGCCGCTGCAGCGCTGATTTTCAGGCTGTACCTTCGAGCGACGACTCATAATAAAACATACAGCATATTAATAGAAAACGGAAAAGTACATCTATAACGTGAACATGAATAACAAGACGCCGTAAAAAAAAATATGGTGCTACTATCGCTTACGTCATAGTGGCATAGCAACCCCGTTGCTATAGATATGGGAACTATGTTAGTATTTCAAACATCCGTTGTCACGAATTCCTTGACGCATTATATCGAGGAGTTTTTAAATACATTATTACATGGAGTTACAAGTTCTACAGTGCAAAAGCCTGATTTTGATAATGCCATAAATCAGAAGTAAATGCTTTCTTGAAGTAATTAGTGACAATCTTTATTTATTTCTGTCCTTTACGCTTAGATCATGATTCAGGAGTCTGGTACAATGAAGAGATAGTCATCTGACCTTCGCAACCTTTTAACAGGGGCACCAAACAAACTGAATCATGGTTACACGTTTCAGGAACTATCCGGAACGTGCAGGTTTCCTCACGATATTTTCCTTTACCGCCGAGTTAACGGTAGAAATACGAAATCTATGTGATTTGAAAAATCATGAGGCGCATGCTCGGAGTCAAACCTACCACCTTCAATATAGAAGGCGCGTTCTTATCCACTGAGATTAGTGTCTATTCATTTCTCTAAAGAGCGTTTTGCGTGATCGTATCAGGAATGATGAGATCCGCAGGAGAACCAAGATCAAAGACATAACGCAATGCATGCCTCAAGTAGGCAATGGGCAGGACACATTGCGAGGAGATCAGACGACCGATCGGGCGAGGTCCTTGAGTGGAGGCCGCGTATAGGTCGAAGCCGTGGCAGGCCACCGACAAGGTGGACCGACGATTTGGTGATGGTCGCGGGAATCCCTTCGATGCGGGATGGCACAGGACCGATCTGTGTGGAGATCATTGGGGAAGGGCTTATATCCAGCAGTGGATGTTTATTGGCTGAAATGATGGAAGAATTAGATTTGTCACATTGCATAGGCATGGATCTAAAATAAAAATGTTTCTTCCGTCATTTTAGAATGAGAAAGCTTCGACCATTATCTGATGAAGTGGCCGTTACGCAACTAAGTTAGCGGTCACTAAGGCGGAAATTAACTAAATTGCTTATTAAGGCTGCTTGTCAGGTCCAGTAGCGCCACCATTTAATTTTATTAATTATAGTGAATACAGAGAATTAAAGAAAAATCTCTTTGTAGTGATTATTAAGGACGGCATTTAGATATTTTAATCACAATCTTCGTGTTATATAGTTTTGTTTGACTAGCATATTTATTGTGTCTTACAATAATTACGAATATGATGACTGTGACATGAATGTATGAATAACGTGTAGGAGTGATATATATAAATAAAGTTAAAAAGTAAAGTATCACCCTATAAACAGTCCCGCTGCAGGGCAAAGGCCTTCATCATAGAAATCAAGTCATCGTTACTATGATTGGATCGTTTATGACTTGTGTCCACACCGAGGTTTGTCACACTGGTGTTTATACGACGAAGTCCATGTGTAAATAACATGTACAAAATAAGTCACAAAAATCGCAAATATTTTTCTCCGGTAAGTGTAGGTACTTAATAACTTAACCAAGAGAATTTAAGTAAATAAAGCACTTGAATATATAATCTCATGTTCAGGTGGGAATATAACCCACATCCTCCATATAAAATGCTCCTCACACCTATTTATCATCCTCAAAACGAGATGAAGATTTTCTTTTAATGTCTTAATTTCGTAACATTTTATAAAAATCCAAAGTCGTCGCTAGTGCATCGAACGAGGGCTTAATAACCCACACGACAAGGAGATGAAGGGAGACAACAGAACTAATGGGGAAGTGTGCTTCAGCCGGACTACTTAGAGATCATCTATTAATCACGTGAAGCTTAAAATAGAGGTTCAGAAAAAAAAACAAAACATTACAAGGAGGAGTGATATACAGAGGTTATTAGTGAACATTTACATCCTTTTACCAAGCATCCCTTCTACTAAGCATTTTGAATAACATTTATTTCAAATTTTGTAACCCTTTAAAAATAAAATAAGCACAAAAAAGGCACGGAACCAGTGTCCGTGGAATTTGTAGTAAATTAAAAAAAACATATTTTATTCTAAGACTTTTCTATATTCGTCGAAATTTTTTTCGACTGCCCATACAAAATGATTCACGTGACCTGCTTTGTATTAAAGTTGAATATTTAAAAATAATTTAACGCCAATTATATATAATAGAATATAATAACTTAAAAATAGTAAAGCACATCAGAATGGCACTGAAATGGGCTCCACTCAGCATGTGTCGCTGTGTCTAAGGGACACCTCGACGCTGGTCTTCCGTGGCTTTTAATACTTAAAGTATTTCTTATGGGAGGAGGTATATTATTCCAGCATTTTGTGGTAGCGTAACGAAAACTGCCACGAAATGCAGCTGTATTAGTCCGATCGCAGACAAACGAGAAGCCATCCTCAATGGGCGTTGTTCAAGTTTCTCGTATAAATAAATAGGAGTTCTCGTCTTTATTTACTATATCTCCGCTCAAGTATAACCACATCGTGGATTTATCTTACACTGTAATCTGTCTCTCAATCATCTTTGATCACAGTCCAAATAGGACCTTGATAGCGCAATGGTGTTGTTCTAAAGCGTAGAGGGTTTCGAGTTCAAATCCCGTATCACTTATCTTGCGCATTTATTTATGAATTCCACCTACGCAATATCACGAGGATACGTAACGTGTTATTGCGTATGTTCAATGTTTAATCGCTCCATCTATCATAATATTGATTTGATACCATTTTTTTTTATTTAACACTTTCTCTCACTGTTTGTTGCTTTATAATAAATTGAGGTTGACAACCGAGTTGACTCTGAATTACATTACCAAAAACAATCAGAATAAAAACAAACCGAGTAATAAATATCATAAATGATTGGCTCACGTAAGCATTCACCACATAAAGATGTCGCAGAGAGGAGACAATGATAAAGAGTGTTTTCTACACCCACTGATCTGTAAATCATTAAGAATTATGCTAAAAAAAATCTATTTAAGCCAAACCATTGCAATGACAACCACTAAGACGTTACCATTGTTATGGTTTGGTTTAAATACTTTTCTCATAAAAAAGACAACCACAATTTGATTTATTTGATAGCTTAGGTAAGAAAACTGCACGTCCCGAACGTCATTAATTATTCAGTTTCTCAAAATTGTAAATATATCCACAATATAAAAGATAGTGATTTTGAACGTGTAACCGTGATCCAATTGGTCTGGTTCCCCTATTTAAGAGCTGCGAGGGTCATACGGCAGTCGCTTCATTACCAGACTTTCCGAATTCCAGGATTCGGAAAATCTTGTAATGAAGCCATCATAGTCCAAGCGTACCCCGGGCTATGAAGCAACAGCTTTGGACACAACTAATAGTTAGACAAGGACGATCATAAGAAATCTAATTTTATTAAAAAGAATGAAATTATAAATGTTTAATCTAAGATCTTAAAATGTTTGCCACATGTTGGTGACACCTGCATTATAAGGTCATTCAGCGCGACTATTACACTCTGACAAAATTTATCCATTAGCTCTGGCTAATGCGCTAGAACTGCTATGGCTGTACGTAGCCACGTTTTTGTTGTCAGATTCGGACATCTACACTATTTATAAAGAGGTAAAACCTACAGACAGAGTCAAATCTTATAAGTATTCCGAAAACACGAAACGGTCCCGAAACGAAGTGAGGGTGAGCTACTAGTTTGAAATAAAATATTCATACAAAATTTCATACATATTGACGCACTAACAACATCGGAACAAATATTAGTGCCAGTATTTCACAGTAGCTTATCCCTTTCAGCAATAAAAGGCACAAATTGGGCCCCATATGGAATATTCCTCCCATCTCAGTACAAACTTTTTTGTTTTTGACCAAATAGAACGTAGGGTTGTTGGATTTGTCGCCGACTTGATTTCTGATCTTCAGCCTGTAGATGAGTTTTTACATAGAACCACACCCAAGCTATTGTCGTTCCATCCTCATCCTCTATATAGATGATGAAGAGATCTATATGGATAGTACAGTACTGTTCATTTCTCGCTGAACTTTTTACAACGTACCTTGGTTTTGAGGAACGGTTTCACTGTATCAGTATTTCCTGACATTTTTAGATATAGGAACTATCAAGAAAAGAGCGTACACCTTTCTAAAATGTCGGCAATGCATCAGCGTCCTCTCGCAGATGTTTATGGGTAGCGGTAATTCTTTTACAGATATATTATAATACTCCCTTACTATCAGGTGACCCACTTACTTGTATGTCGTCTTTAGGATTAAACATTTCGATGATACATACCCACATCATCATCATCTTAGCGTTTTGTCCCGGTTACGTCCCAAGCTATCGTTTTGGAGCCCGGTGACCGCTTTCCTACTTCCTCTCCTCCACTTTGCCCGGTCTTGTGCAACCCTAGTGGTTAATTTATTAGCACGAATGTCATCCTTTACGATCTCAAGCCTTTTTTTTTAATATTTCACAACATCACATACATTGTTCTGACTCCAAGATAGGTAGCTCAAGCACCTGTGTTACGGATATCAGAATCAACAGTGGGATTACAAATATATACATATAATACTTTTCTTTTGTAAATACATACAAAATATGTTCATGCACACAAATGTTTGTACTGTGCGGGCATCGATCGAACCCGCAACGTACCAGAGGCAGCGTTCACCACCACTGTTCCAAACGGGTCGTCGGAAGCCTAATTTCATTTTATTTACTGGCTTTTATAGACGTCGTATAAAAAGAAGACGCATCGATTATTTTTAGTGCATGGTTAACTCAATACAGCTATTTTACTCGTATTTTAAACAAATATTTCATATTTTGTATTTACTAATATTTTGACAAAGTTAGCCCTTGCGGTCATCCATAAATTTATTTACGTAGACGAATTTTATGATTTATTACCCTTCGTCCGTCCTTGTCACAGACGGTCACATTTGCGAGACCTCCACTCCTACATTTCAAAATTTTCCGTGTTCACATTACAGTTGTTGAAATACTGTTGACGAGTGTAAAAAAAATATCATGCAACAATAGGTATGGAATAAACTCACGACCTTTGGCGTATGAGGCAGTGTTGCTACCAAATAAACACTGAGAATTTACTCTAAAGAGATAGCTTCATTTCATTACTAAATTAATTTTATTAAAACGTTTAAATAAATGTTCGCATAACATATTTAAATTATCAAGGATTTATTCAAGGTTAATGTTTCCAATGATTAAATATTAAATCATTTTTGTATTTTTAACCGTTTTTGTACGTGAAAAATTGATTCACGTCTTAAGCGGCCACTTTTGGCGGTAATCCAAAATTCGAGTGCAAAAGCAGACCAAACAGTTGACTAAAAGTATTAAATAAATAGCATAGGTGTTTGCCGAGAGGTTGTAACCCCGAAATTGTTTGAAATAGATCCGGTTTAGTAGTTAAAAATTAAAATCAAATGGCGTCGCTAGTGTGCGCCCTACCCGTCACCTTAATATGTCATTAGACAATCCTATGTAGTTTTGTGTCATATTTAAAATTAACATGTATAAAATGTTATTTAATAATAAATAAAAAAATCGGGGGCCTCATCCATCACATATTGCTATTAATCCTAATGCTTAAGGATTTTGGGCGATGTTCAAAATTTTGGTTTTTCAGAGTCAGACAGTCTAAAAATAGGATAGTGCCATGCGAATCGCGTCGTATTGTCAGCCTTACGCTGACGTAACTACATGGTCGGGATTATATCCTAACATAAAGGGGAATGGTCTTTTAATATCAACGAGTCGTGTTTAGTTTGTGAATTTTCTTTGTTCAGTTTCTTTGATGGTGCCATTATTGTAATAACAACTTTCTTGCAAAATGAGCAATATCTATCAGATTTAAAGGCTTCTTACTCGTTCGTAGGAAGGTTCGTACGTACCTACGTAAATGTGATTTTGGAGATAAATATGCTAAAAATATCTCGGACTGATAAACGCATGAAAATTCGTTTTTTTATATGTCATAGGTGGCAGACGAGCAGACGGATCACCTGATGGTAAGCGATTGCCGCCGCCTACGGACACCCGCGACACCAGCGGAGTCACAAGTGCGTTGCCAACCTTCAAATCCCTTCCCCGGATTAGGCCTCCGGTACCCTCACTCACGCAGCGAAAGTGCTGCTTAACGCCAGTTTTCTGTGAGGCCGTGGTATCTCTCCGGTCGAGCCGAAGCATGGCTCTCCCATTAACAAACTTTGTACAACAACACCCAGCATGATATGCCAATAGCGTAGATCTTCTTTCGTATTTCGGCCACACAATGCAAAGAGAAAATCTGGATAAACTATATTATTGTTGTAAAGCCAAAGGCAGAGGATCTCGTGATCGTTCACCAAAATGGTGACCATTGGTGACCCAATCAATTGAAAGACCCGTCGTCCTCCAAATTCTCTATTGGAGGACCTCAGACAGAAACCGGTGGAGTTGCAGATGCAGTCATGATGCTGACCACGGTCTGCAGTCATGAGGGATAGAATCAAAAGAAAGATTTTAAATGCTATGTAAATGATTTCGAAATCTTACTGGAAATTTATATTCGATTGTTTTATTAGCTGAAGCTTTAGTTGCAGTATCTATGTTCTGACGAGGCCTTTAAATATAATTACCGTCTCCTATAACGGTAAATTGTTAGATAACTTCCAACATTTCAACTCCCCTTTCTCCAGAATAGGTCTTCGGTACCCTCACTCACTCAGTGAAATACAGTGCAGGCGTATTTGTCAAAACAAATTGTTAGCAGTTTGAATAATATCGAAACGCAAATTCTGAATAAAAAAATATTCAAACCGAATTGCAGAATAAGAGGTTCATCTACAATGCAAAATTTGTTTCATGTTTTTCGCAGAACGAAACAAGTGTAACGAAATTAAAAAAATCGTAAAAGGCTACATATGGCAAATTTCCTTTAATTTTTTGCCGGAAAAAAAAATTATACCCTCCAACCGATTACGGCTACGGCGGCCAATCTCAACGATCAGCCATGCACGCAGGATATATTATCGTGCTCAAATGTGTGCGCAAACACAAGTGCACTCTCTATTCCCTTTTTTTAGGTGATAGGCGGCAGACGAGCAGACGTGAGTGAGGGTACCGGAGGCCCAATCTGGGGGAAAGGGGGTTTAAAGGTCGGCAGCGCACTTGTGACTCCACTGGTGTCGCAGGTGTCCATGGGCGGCGGCAATCGCTTACCATCATCCGTTTTCTCGTCTGCCACCTATCACATAAAAAATACCCTGATGGTAAGCGACACTGTCTCCCCCTCCTCCTCAATCCACATCATCTCATCGTGTCATTCCTGGTTGCGTCCAAACCATCGCTTCGGAGCACAGTTCTTCTTTGAATGCTATTGCCAAAGATGATCCCTACTTTATTAATGAACTTCTGTCTTTAATTATTATTAATTTTATATGCTACAACTTTGTTGAAGAAACATTTTTGTGAGCTGTTCGTAAAGGCATTAAAATAAAGTAATATAATATTGAATGATATTTTAATATATCAAAGTGAGCATAATATTGTATGTTTCAATAACTACCTGGAAGTCTGAGGGAAAAAACATGATAAATATGAAAAGCTTAATATGCCGAATCAAAATCAGCTTTTACGTATATACGGGGGTAGAAAATATATGTGTATTATGATTATTTGCGTGATCGTATCAGAAATGATGAAATCCGCAGGAGAACTAAGGTCACAGACATAGCTCAAAGGATTGCATTCCTTAAGTGGCAATGGGCAGGGCACATAGTGAGGAGAACAGACGGCCGTGGGGTGGAAAGGTCCTCGAGTGGAGGCCACGTACAGGAAGTCGCAGCCGTGGCAGGCCCCCCACAAGGTGGACCGACGATCTGGTGAAGATCACGGGAATCCATTGGATGCGGGCGGCACAGGACCGATCTGCGTGGAGAACATTGGGGGAGGCCTATGTGCAGCAGTGGACGTCTATTGGCTGAAAAGATGATGATGATGATTATTTTAAATTAAAGCCGAGGATTGTAATGTTTTTATTTGTTTGTTATAGCGATTACCATTGACTGCTGCCATTGGCGCTTGACGACTTACTAGGGATTGCATTCCTGTCCGGCGGATCCGTGGTGTTTTTGGACTTACTGGATCCGGTTAGTCAGCGCCGGATCTTGTGGCAGATCCAGTAAAATGAAAAATACGCGATCGCGATCAACGTACTATACAATCAACACTATATGTTTTCTTAGATCGTTTTTTCAGGCTCAGAAATAATACTCACTTTCATTTTGCATTGCAAAAAATAATCCTACTTCTTGTTTTATTGTTTCTTAGGATTATGAACTGAAGTTGATTTTATAGGTACAAATTTAAAAAAACTGTTTTGTTAACTTAAGTCTGTGTAGATTATTTATAAGAGTTTAATAGTATCATTACTTATTAGTACTCTCAGTTACTTACATAGGTACAGCAATAAGTGAGAGGCGGACTGATTACTTACTTTATTATTTCGAATAGATCCATTATTTCATTTAGTACAAATAGTACCAAAAATATAATTAATACCAAAAATTATAATTAAAAGTGATTTTACTTTCCATAAATACGTATTTTATTTTTCTTTTTATGTATTATTATCAAAACCAAAAATCACTAAATACTAGGCCCTAAGTAACTTTAAAATCCGGCCGGATCCGTCTCCACTCCGAAATGCGTTGCAAGTCCGCATTTAGGATCTGGATAACGCCCGGCAGGTCATCAAGGCTACCCAGTGAATAAAGTTGAAGATCGTCCGCATAGAGATGGTAGGATGAAGTAGGATTCTGAGTAATAGTATTAATGAAAGAAGCAAATAAAAAAGGAGACAAGACACCACCCTGTGGTACGCCGACACTGATGTCGCACCAGGCAGAAACAGAATCATCAACGCGTATACGTTGCCGGCGACCATGCAAATAACTATGAAACCAGTCAATTGCCGTTGGAGATATGTTAAGAGAACGCAATAAGCCAAGCAGGATTTCAAAATTCACACTGTTAAAAGCATTGCTAAAGTCAAGGAGTGCTAACAACGTTAGGCGTTTTCTGTCCATACCATGGCGTATATCATCTGTTATTTTTACTAGAGCTGTAGCCGTGAATTTTGTTTTTTTAGAGTAACTCAGCCTCTAAATAAAGATAAAGCCAATTCACAAAAGTTAAAAAAACCTGAAACTCGTTAATATACTCGTAGTACCCAGAATGAGTGATGTACCAACGTTTTTTTGGAGAAAACCATGTACCTACTTAGAGAATAAAAACATTTTCAACGCTCGCTACGAACGATGTTGCTAAAATTAATTATGTAACGAAATGTTGAACAAAAAAATAACGTTCTCGACGAAAGCACAAGTGTTCTGTGGTTCTATTTAACTAATTTATGATCCTACGAATACATACGTTTAATCATTTATGTTTTTTGAATACAAGTGGCCTGATGTCGTTTAGGAAAATTTATTAGTCTTAACCTTTACAAATAGATGGCGCTGGGTGTCGGTTGCATCGCGCAAGTGTTTGTCTTTTCGATTTACCCATAAGCCTTGTTGTTAGGACGCTGCACAGTGTTTCCTGAAGCCTCAAATTCGGACATCCCCCTTTTTTTACAGCATTGGAAAGCCTTTGCTGTTACAAAAGCAAAACAAGAACTCCCGTGTTTCAATTCTACTTAGTTACCGAGTAATATTTTTTTGAAACTGGTTAATTTTCGAACCCGGTAAGCCGAAATTATTTTTATACTAAAAAAGGGTACGTGCTAGGAAACTATTTGCTTTTGAAGTATGCTGAGAAAACCCTTGCTAACTGACCTTGCCGCTTGCTTGGCCACTGTTAGCCATGGGGGCTATCGCGTGCGAAATGTCCGCAAGATGGCGTACTATAGGCCTGAGGTCCATCTACAAGGTGAGTGGGTATTTTTAGGCGTGATAATGCCAAATTGTCAATTAACGAATAAATCAGTCAATGATGTTGAAGTTGGACCTTGGTTTACAGGCACGCTATCTAGCGGATATTTCACACGCGATAGCCGGCATTATGGAAATGATTGGTACTTGTAGGAATAAATTATTACATAGGTGGGTCGTAAATATTTGTCAATACTTTCCTTTCAGTATTCATTGAACTACATTTTTAAAAATGTATCTTTATTGCCACAATCAATATAAATAAAGTGGCGGCGGTCGTTCCGTCGCGGTGTTGCCCCTTAATCAGATATGAGTCAATGAACAATTTCATTGGTTTTCGCTTTTATGCCATGACACATAAGGTTCAAAATCTGGTGGGAACTATTTTACCACTGTCCGATTAAACCGAATTCCCCGTATCCAGATTAAAGACCAAGTCCCTGCAGGTTTGAGACCGCTCACCATACGTCCCATTCCTCGCGAGATAGGATGACGCCTTTGGGATCCAGTCTCGCTAGCGGGACGGGCCCCATAGAGTAACTTATATACCGTTATTTTTTCATCGCTTACATCCTAAAAACCTTACAATAGGTATAGGTAACCTCATAAATAGAGTCCATTTAACATTTTAGATCAACAAAATAAAAAAAGCAACTCTTCCATACAAAATAGACCCGGCAATAATGTATGGATCAGCTGTTTTTTTTCGCTTATTTGGTTGATCTAACATGCTATCTAACTTATTTGGTTGATCTAACATGCTATGCTATAGACTTCATTCACCACACCTATTTTGAGGTTTTCGGGATGTAAACGTTGAAAAAATAACGGTGTATATAGGTACACGGGCCCCCAAAGGATTGACACCTAGACTTGATACCCTCAGGCCTATACGGCCAGCCTCAAGTGGTTGTGCCCATTGATATGGAAAATCGCCAGGATAGTTTTCCCCAACTCCCAACGGAAGTCGTGAAAACACCACTGAGAGAGTTAATAATAATAACGATTACGGGCACGGCGGCCAATCTCAACGATAAGCCACGTACGTAGGATATATTATAGTGCTCAAGTGTGTGCGTAAACACAAGTGCACTCTCTATTCCCTTACACTAATATTCCGATGGGACACCACTGTGACACGACCGGAGAGAGATTGGGCGTAGGACCATCGGCTTAATGTGCTTTTTGAGTCCAAGACCACCAACTTCCAGACTCCGGGCTGACACTAAGAATTTCTTACAGAAAACATAGGTACAATTTTTTTGGCCCGACCCGGCAATCGAACCCGGGACCTCTTGCGCAACCGTCGCTTTTGATTGCGACCCACTTACCACGCCACCGAGGCAGTCAACTGAGCGAGTTACCTCTTTATTAATAGTATTAACGTAGATATAGAAGATAGTATTTAGATGCAATTCAGTAATAGGGTTAGTAAACTACAGATATTATAATAGTAAAATTGTTCAACACACACGGCACACAAAATTACAAAAAAAAACAAACTGGCATAATGTAAACAAAGTAAAAACAACACAAAAACAAAGAAAAAAAGAAGTACCAACAAGTTTAAATAATTCGGCCGGGCAATATACTCACTGTCCAGCTGTGTCGAGGTGCGTAACAAATAGGAGCTCACTCAGCTGAAGCTACGACTTGAGGAAGGAGTAGGTAATTTCCTGTAGGTCATGGCGCTGGTATTATGTGAAAATGAATAATTCTTAAGCTTAGGTATAAGTGCTAGTTTTCAACATTTTGTTGTATCAAAACCGACCATTCGTCCATTTTACACCTTACACAAATATTTGTCCAGAGTAGGGAAATGAACCTAAGACCCTTGGGCGTGAAGCAGGGTAGCAACCCTAAAGTCTAAATGGCCCTCTTGATTAATCAATTTTCGTTTTAAAGAAAATATATCCAGATTTATTTCCAACTCAGAAAAATACAAAATTGATTTCTTAAAATTGACTTCTTATTATAAAGATACTGAAATATACAAATAATTACCTGAAATCTTTCATCGTTTGTGTACGTGAACTTTCCGGAACTAAGGATGTGCCAATCTCTTTTTCTGATCCAGGAAACTTGCTGAAAAAGAAAATAAGTATTGTAATAACTTAATTAAACCTATACACGTATACTCAAACCTAGTAATTGTTAAAAAACCGTTGTTTGTTACAGTTTTCAGGGATTTTCCTCTGAATATAAAGTATCAGCTTATATACTGTCCCACTGCAGGGCAAATTCCTCCATCATAGAAATCAAGTCATCGCTACTACGATGGGATTAAGCTTCATCACCCACGCTTGCTTAATGCGGGGCTATGTTCGAGAAATTCGAAACATACCTTTACTCGAACCGGGAATCGAACCCAGAACCCCGAGATCACGGCCTGCTACTGAAATCACTAGACCAACGGGGCGATAGAATAAAATGATATTTTCAAAGGAATTATTTTCAAAGTGGCTTTTTCTTCTTTTTGATGAAGATAAAAAAGACTTCTTTTCATATAAAAATACGAATAAATACCCCTTTGTTATGCAATTTGTAGGTACATATAATGTTTCTGACATAAATAGATCACAGAGATATGGGCCACTGTAACGTACATACTAACCGACAAAACGGTACCCCGTATTTTAAAATTGCTTTTATTAATTTATTTATACGTGCGAGTATTTTAGAACAAAGCCGCATTCAACGCACGTCAAGCCCCAGTGATTTATTTTTAGATTGTGCAAAACAAAAAAATACTGCACAATTTGCACATCCAGTGTAACGAGAGAGTTTTGTACGAAGTGACTTGACAGGAAAAGTACCTATTACAAATCTAATCGAAAACCGTGTCACTAATACACGGTGGATCGATAACAAGTTCTTCTTCTTCTTGAGGTGCCGCTTCATTATTTTATTTTTTTAATCACAACATCACATGGGTACATTGATCTGACTCCGAGATAGGTAGCTCAAGCACCTCTGGTACGGATATCAGAATCAACAGTGAAATTACAAATATATACATTTAATACTTTTCTTTTGTAAATACATACTTATAATACGTAGAAAACACCCAAACAAACAGACATGTACATGCACACAAATGTTTGTACTGTGCAGGGATCGAACCCGCAACCCTTACACCAGAGACAGCATTCACAACCACATCCAAATAGGTCATCAAACACAAGAGCGTTGCCAACCTGTAAGCTCCTTTTTTCTTATTTCTAAAAATCAGATACATGGTAGAAATCTTGTAAATAACTATTCTAATGTTAGTGACCATGAAAGTTTAAAACAATGTAACACTAAGATAATAATGATAGCTCACCCCTCTTTCACTGAGATGGCCGACCAGACAGTGGAGGTAGGCCGTGCCTCCCAGCTGGGCTGTGACGTTACTGATGGAATTGTTGGCTGTGACGTCAGCGTTTGCCTGGACTCCTCCACGCCATCCCCGGGCTCTGGAAGTCCCGTGATGCCCTGTGATGATAAAAAATGTTAGCAATTTTGGATTGTACAGAAAAAAGTTCTTAGACGGAGCCTTTTAAGGGGAAATATTTTTACGAGTAGCTAGTAGGGCCATTTCAGGTTGACTGGCAAGAAATAGTCCAGGATCGTCAAAAGTGGCGCTCTAGTTTCGGAGGCCAAGACTCGATTTCGGGTCGCTGAATCAGTGGAGTAAGTAAGTGGGGCCACATCTCACTTCCTTGCGGGACATTACTTTTGAGCTGTAGAAGATCTTGGCGTCGATGACATCGCGCAGTTGTTTCGCTTTTTTTAACATGTGAATCATTTGGAGTGGAGATTCCTATTTGTATGGTGCGCTTAGTTGACCGCTACACTATACATGAAGTTATGATTGTAGTTACTTGTGTCCTGGCACGTAGTTGACGGTGGCAAGTACAGGTACGCTACTGATGATTGTAGTTTTTTTTATAGAATAGTCAGACAATTGACCACAATCTCACCTGATGCTAAGTGACGATATGGCCGAGGATTCTCACAACATCTCATACGTTGACCTGATTCCATACTAAGTAGCTTAAGCACTTGTGTTACAGATATCAGACAACAGAGGAACACAAATATATGCTTAAATACATATATTACACCCAGACACTGAACAAACACAAGTGTTCATCGCACGAATGTTTGTCCAGGGTGGGGATCGAACCCACGACCTTTGGCGTAAAAGGCAGGGTCACTACCAATTACGCCATCCGGTCAGTCAAATGGATTTGGATGGATGGATTATTTGTCTGCTTAGTAACAGCCTATTCACTCTTTCCTTGAATAAGTTCAGATCATAGCGGTCAGGGAACACATCTTCCGGAAGAGAGTTCCATTCCTTAGCCGTAAGCAAGATGAATGTAAAATTGAACCGTTTGGTACATATTGTCGGTATTTCTACGACCTAAGGTAGAACGACATACCACTTGAAGTAGAGAGTTTGTTACTCTCCCAGCTTTATTGAAGTTAGGTTAAGTTAAATTACAAGGTTAAGTTTATAACACGTTTTCCTCAATTGCAGTCAATAATGATCTCTATGAATAAAGAAATTAATAAGTAAACAATACAAATGTAAGTAAAAAGGCTGACCTGTGACCCCAATAATGGCGCCACGGCCAAATGTGCGGTAGTAAACTGTACACTATTTGATGTTCGGTGATCGCCGTAATAGCATCAAAAGATCATGACAGGTGTTCGAAAGGAGCTACCGTGATCATTAAGTACTTGACGTTACATAAGAGTGACGATTAGCTTCTAGGCAAACGGGCCACATTCTAGAGTTTATCTACGCTTTTCATCAGGTGCGATTGTGGTCAAGCCTGAGCCTTAGCCTTATCAATAAAAACCGGCCAAGTGCGAGTCGGGCTCGCGCACAAAGGGTTCCGTAGCAGCAAAGTCCAAAATTACAGTTAAATCAACCTATCTCAAAAACTATAAGAGATACTTTGATCAAACCAAAAATCGTTGAAAGAGTTAATTAGCATGCATCACCTCTATTTTTTTTTGGAATTTTATACCCCGTAGTTATAAAAATAGAGGGGGGGGGACATACTTTTTACGACTTTGAGAGCTGATATCTCAAAAACCGTTCACTTTAAGAAAAATGTTTTTTAGAAAACTTTATATCATTTTAAAAGACCTTTCCATTGATACCCCACACGGGTATGTACATCGAAAAAAAAAATTTCATCCCTCAGTTACATGTATGGGGGGCCCCACCCCCAATTCTTTTTTTTACTATTTAGTGTCATATTTTTGTAGCGGTTCATACAACACATATTCCCATCAAATTTCATCACTGTAGTACTTATAGTTTCCGAGTAAATCGGCTGTGACAGACGGACAGACGGACAGACGGACAGACGGACATGACGAAACTATAAGGGTTCCGTTTTTGCCATTTTGGCTACGGAACCCTAAAAATAGATGCTCTGGTATACCACCTGTTAAACAGCGAAATACTTGTTAACAGCGCCATCTGTATCACGCCGCCATAATTAAGTATCAAAATCTTAGCATTCTCATTTGTAATCGATTGAGCGCCATCTGTCTAAGATTGAAATAAATAAAAACCTTTTTCATATAGATCATCTTGTAATGTACGCATCAAGAGCTAGGTCGTCCTCTAATTAATAAATCTAATTTGTACACAAAGGAAGTTAATTATTATTGCTACCTGGGCACACACCACCTAATCATCACCACCTTTTAAGCGACGCGAAATCCAATCCGTTCTACTTAGTGCTCGATCACGTAGCAAATGCTCGTAGCATTAGGGAGTTGCCACACTGGCGGATTGCGAGCGTTTTCAAAACGAAGCGACGACGCAGCGAACACGTCGCAGCTGCGTAGCGTACCTACATGCCGCGTATGCGCAATGAATGCGCGCGCTGAGATAAGTCTGTACGCCATTGTTTTTTTGTGGCGGCCAGTCCCTCCACCAGCCCATGGTCCTTCCTACCGTCTCGGCATACGGACCGAATCTTGGGAGACGCTCACCAGGTACTTGCTAAGGGCTCTTTCTCCGGTGCGTTTCTTCACTCCCTACAAAGTCTGTGTCTGTGTCCCATCTCAATGTCACGTGTGGTCCCGGCAGAGTAAAATAGGCCACCCTCACTCTTACTAAGGTGTCGTAAAAGGCGACTAAGGTAAAGCTGCTGGCATGATCATCAGCACCCAGAGAAGGATAACTCTGCATTTATATCAAAACCCTCGCCAACCCGTCTGCCAAGCGTGGTGAGTATGGCAATTACCCCTCATGTGATTGAGGGAGGCCCGTGCCCCAGCAGTGGGGACTTAAATGGACTGACGATGATAACTTACGTATATCTCCAGTGGAAGATGTGAACAGTGGTAGCATGAAGAAAATGGCTGCAGCAAGTGGCAGACCCATCCCGCCAGCCGCTCGCCATTTCATCTGAAACAAAACACACCGTCCCATTAAAATAACTTAGAGATATTATCAACTATTTATCCCACTAGAGAATTTCAACATCAATGCGAAGAGACGCAGCAAAAAATGCAACTAGTTAAAATAATATAAATAACACATTAACGTCGGTGTTGACAGAAACACTTCAACCATATAATAGGCATTTTACTGATGCAATTGTGCACCATTTCATTGCACTAAAACACAAAAATGCTTACCGCAAAATATTCATTTAAAACTCATATCTGCTACAATAATAAAAGTAATTGTAAACCCAGTCGTAGTTTTTATCATTACTGTTGAACCAACATAAAATCTATGGTATAAAAATATGTTCCAAATACCAAGAATGCACTTTGTATTATAGTAGCAGTGTTTATTTATTTAGTACGGTTCACATGATACATATTAATATCCCTCCAACCGATTACGGCTACGGCGGCCAATCTCAACGATCAGCCACGTACGCAGGATATATTATAGTGCTCAAGCGTGTGCGCAAACACAAGTGCACTCTCTATTCCCTTACCCTCATATTCCGATGGGACACTACTGTGACACGACCAGAGAGGGACTGGGCGCAGGACCAACGGCTTAACGTGCTTTCCGAGGCACGGGGGTACAAGACCGCCAACTTCCAGACTCCAGGCTGCCACTAAAAATTTCTTACCGAAAACTTAGGTACAAATTTTTACCCGACCCGGGGATCGAACCCGGGACCTCTTGCACAGCCGTCGCTTTAAAGTGCGACCCACTAACCACTGCGCCACCGAGGCAGTCACATATTAATACAATCGCAGACTACATACTAATTAAAGTTACAGTTCTGATATGCATCACAATAACGGCATACATAAGAATACATTATAAGTATTTTTTTTACATAACTTAATTTAATTTACATAGACCCTAAGTGCTAGGCAGGACAATGATGACAGAGCTGGAACCTCCATCAGACCAGTGACATGATAGGTACTTTGTCACCAACGATTTAAATTAAGAAAACGTATTGTCGAATACGTTCAAATCAGGAATGGTGCTATTATATCATGCTATATACAGTTGAACGAGTGTCTCTTCGACCATGAGATTAAGGAATAGGAATAAGAGTATCTTCTATCTCTTTCTAACAGAGTTGAGCTAAAGCGAATGGACTATACAAATTTCAAGAGCCCCTTTAAAGGATTTCAGACTTGATTTTCTTTTTAGGGTTCCGTAGCCAAATGGCAAAAAACGCAACCCTTATAGATTCGTCGTCATGTCTGTTCGTCTATCCGTTTGTCCGTCCGTCCGTATGTCACAGCCACTTTTCTCCGTAAACTAAAAGAACTATACTATTGACACTTGATAAATAGATGTATTTTGTTAACAGCATTACGATTTTTACACAAAAATTGGAAAAAAATGGGAGGGGGGGGGTGTTCTCCATTCTTGAAACTGAAACTCAAAATATGGATAGGTCTTTAAAAATGATGTTGAGTTTATTAACATCATTTTTTATTTTTTTCTAAACACAATACTTTGCGCAAGAGTCGCTTCCAAAGTGACGACCCGATTGGACCAGTGGTAATGAACGCTACGTCTGATACAAGGGTTGCGGGTTCGATCCCCGCACAGTACAAACATTTGTGTGCATGAACATGTTTGTTTGTATTGTTCTGGGTGTTTGCTATGTATTATCAGTATGTATTTACAAAAGAAAAGTATTATATGTATATATTTGTAATCCCACTGTTGATTCTGATATCCGTAACACAGGTGCTTGAGCTACCTATCTCGGAGTCAGATCAATGTATGTGATGTTGTGAAATATAAAGTGGTAAATTGTGTCCACCCCCCACTTCTATAATAAATGAATTATAAAACTAAACAAAATATATGATATACATTACCATAAAAACTAACAACGAAAACTGGTTTGGACTATATCTAGTAAGTATTTTTTTTGATACGTTATAAACCGTAAACCGCAATTTACCTTCCATATATCTTACTTGCTGCTACGGAACCCTTCATGGGCCAGTCCGAGTCGCACTTGGCCGGTTTTTAAATAAATGTCTTACCTAGACCAGTACATATTCCATTCACTAATTTTCTATTGATGAATTGATTTTATAAGTAAAAGATTGGTCTTACAAAGCTGTCCCGGCATTTGTTAAAAGATCGATTAATAACTTAACAAAAACTAACCCTCAACTCCACAAACTAGAAAACTTTGACTTATGATACTTTTTAATTAAAAATGTTTTAACCTCACCAACGTCAAAGGAGCCAAATGGGCGTGAATAAAAATAAAACAAAAGTGATTCGATGAAAATTCATTTTCTTTTTTATTGATTCTCTCTATGGCCAGAACTTATGAAATGTGATTATGTATATGTAGTTTGTTTAGGCCTCGACAAATAAAACTAGATTTTCAAGCTTGCAAATATAGACGAAAAAAATAACTGTAGTCTGCAATACAAATACAAAACCCGTTCCCGCCTTTTTAGGGTTCCGTAGCCAAATGGCAAAAACGGAACCCTTATAGATTCGTCATATCTGTCCGTCTGTGCGTCCGTCCGTATGTCACAGCCATTTTTCTCCGAAACTATAAGAACTATACCATTAAAACTTGGTAAATAGATGTATTTTGTTAACCGCATTACGATTTTTACATACAATTTTTTTTTCATCAAACCTATACGTGTGGGCTATCTATGGATAGGTCTTTAAAAATGATGTTAACGTTTTTAACATCATTTTTTTCTTAACACAATACTTTGCTCAAGAGACGCTCCCAAAGTGTTAAATTGTGTCCCCCGCCCCCCTCTAACTTCTATAATAAATGAATTGGAAAACTAAAAAAAAATATATGACATAGTGTTGAAAGGAACGCATCTCTAAACAATGTAATAGATGAGACAAAAATATGACGTAGGATGTTGTTATCTCGCTCTCGCCCTCTGTGTAAAAAATCTGTAATGGCGGTTATAACGTGTAGCGGTGTATTAGTATAATAGAAAAATAAAACTACAGTTAATATTGAGTATTTCTTTCATTCAAAATCTTTCTGGTTATGGGCCCAGTCTCGTAATCAGATTGAGTGAAAGAATACGCAAGAAAGTCATCACCGGTAACAAAAACGTGCGTAACGTCGCGCCGTGTGTTTGGAGGTTACAATTTTGCCGCGAAGAAAATTTACTTGTTCTGGATTTGGAGCGGAACAAGGCAGGAATAAAAATGAATACACTACACGGACACGGAGAAATAAAGTTGGAAGGTTCCAGGAATTGGAATATATGGCGTTTTCAAACAATGGTTTTGTTGCGTGGCCATGGCTTGCATGACATCGTAAATGGAAATAAAACAAAACCGGAAACAAAACCTGATAATGTCGCAGATCGTACTCAATGGGAAACTCTGGATGCAAAAGCCCAAACCTTGTTGGTTACAAGGATGTCAGAAGATGTCATGGTTCATATTTTATCATGTGAAACCTCGGCTGAGATGTGGCGGAAGTTACTAAGTGTCTATGAACAAAAGTCAGAGACGAGCATTCATATTGTTCAGCAAGATTTTTTCAGTTTAAATACGAAGAAGGTTACAGAGATGTCCACCTTCTTATCAAGATACAGGAAATGCAGAGTCAGTTAAAACAGCTCGGTGAAACTGTATCTGATAAGTTCGTGATAACGAAAGTTTTGATGTCGTTGCCTGATCAATTTAAACATTTTGTATCGGCATGGGAGTCTGCTCCTGACGACAAGCAGACATATGATAACCTGGTGGCTAGGTTGCTGATAGAAGAGGAAAGGTTAAAGGAGAAAAGCGGCGGTGAAAAGTGCCCAACCGTCGACTGCGTTTGTTGCCCAAGAAAAAATTCAATAAGAAACTGGTTAAATGTTACAAGTGTCATAAGCTAGGTCATTTTCAAAGTGAGTGCAGACTTAATCCAAGTGCAAGTTCAAACAATCATTATCGAAATAATAATTACAACAAAGACAGTCGATTTGAACAAAGATGTCATTACTGTAACAAGATAGGACATTATAAAAATCAGTGTCGTTTCAGAAGCAAAAAGAAAACAATGCATTCGTTGTAGAAAGTGAAATCGGCGACAGTTTTGGTAAAACGCAGTGGCTAGTGGACTCCGGTGCCAGCGAACACATGTGTTGTGATCAAAAACTTTTTTCATCGTATTCGAGTGTTTCGAACAAAATGGTGACCGTAGGGAACGGAACGCAAATTAGCGTTGAAGGATGCGGGCAAGTGACGCTTGAAGTATGGAACGGGCGTGAATGGATTCACACGACCATAGACGACGTCCTCTACGTTCCTGAACTTAGAATGAACCTGTTATCTGTCAATCGGGTCACGAGTAGAGGTTATGTTTTGATTACAAACCAGAATAGCTGCGAATTTTACAATAAAAACAATGAAATTGTAGCAGTTGCACAGCGAAGAGGCAATATGTATGTGTTGGATTGTCGTTTTTATACGGATTGCTTAGCTAATGCAGCAAAAGTTACTCACGCCGACTTGCATTCATGGCATGAAAGGTTAGCCCATCAAAACATCCAATATGTAAAGGATATATTGAAGAAACATAATATCAGCTTTCTGAGCACAATAGTGAGAAATGTGAGAGTTGCTTGGAGGGTAAAATCCATCGTTTGCCCTACCCTGCGAGTAACAATGTGACCACGAAAGTATGTGAAATAATCCACGCAGATACCTGTGGACCAATGGAGGTGGCGTCTGTTGGGGGTTCCAATATTTTGTTGTATTCAAAGACGACTACTCGAAGTACAGGATGGTTTATTTTGTGAAAAACAAAGAGGAAATTAAGAAGTGTATAAGAAACTTAATAGCTCGGGTGGAAAATGAAACAGGGAATACTGTTAAAATATTCCGAAGTGACAATGGAACTGAATTTATTAACAAAGAGGTCAGGAAATGTTTGAAACAAAGGGTATTGTTCACCAGACATCTGTTCCCTATACCCAGAGCAAAATGGGAACGCTGAAAGAGAGAATAGAACACTGGTAGAGGCTGCTCGGACAATGCTGTGTGCTAAGAACTTGCCGAAGAAATTATGGGCAGAAGCGATCAACACGGCAGCCTATATTATAAATAGAACAGGTAAAAGCAGTGTCCCAGAAAAAAACTCCCTATGAATTGTGGTTCAACAAAATATATGATATTAATAACCTAAAAACATACCAAAAGTACAGAGGAAGAAGTGGGACGCAAAAGGAGAACAAGGTTTTCTGGTGGGTTATGGAGAAACAACAAAGGCATATAGGGTATATTACCCTAGCAGTGATAGTGTTGAAATGAGGAGAGACATTGTTTTCTTGGAAACAATCAGAGTGATGCCAGAAACAATGACAGTATTGAAACAAGAAGAGACATTACTTCCTGGAAAATAATCAGAGTGACAGCAACCTAAATGATCTCCTACCTGTGCAGTTATCTACGAGTGAAACACAGAAGCCAAGTCAAGAACCATGCTTAAACCTAGAGGAAAGCTATCAAGAAAATAGTAGTGGTACAGAAAGTGATAGGAGCTTGTATGAACCAAGTCGAAATGGGAACTCAAGTGGCAATGAAATACCTACTAGACCGCGAGGCACTCGTGTGAGGAAGCAGACTTCATTTTATAAGTGTCACAATGCTTTTGTGACCGACAGTGAGCCCAAGACATATGAAGAAGCTATGAGTAGTGTGGACTCAAGTAAGTGGAAAGAAGCGATACAAAAGGAATTGCAAAACACTAAAGGAAAATGATACATGGAATATTTGTAAGTTACCTGATAATACTAAAGTTGTAAGTAGTAAATGGGTGTTTAAGATAAAAAATAATAATGACACTGTGCAATATAAAGCTAGATTGGTAGCTCGTGGTTTTGAGCAAGATGATGTACTAGATTTCAAAGATATTTATGCACCTGTAGCAAAATTGTCAACTTTCAGATTGTTTTTAGCAGTAGGAACAAAACTAAACTTACCAGTCTCACAGATGGATGTAACAGGGGCATTCTTATATGGTGATATAGAGGAAGATGTCTATTTAAAATTACCTGAAGGGCATATAACAATGGTGATAATATTGTAAGTTAAACAAGTCTCTATATGGCCTTAAAAAATCCCCAAAATACTGGAATGTAAAATTCAACTCTGTCATGATAAGAGAAGGCTTTAAACGATCTCAGTGGTGATTCTTGTCTTTATTCGAAATGTAACGATAAACATAAAATGTATGTGTTAATCTATGTTGACGATCTCTTAATTTTTGGAACTGATGCAAACCAAATATGTGAATTTAAATTAAAGCTAAATAGAGAGTTTAAGATGAAAGATTTGGGTCAGTGTTAGATTTTTTTGGGAATTAGTGTCAAACAAAATTTAGATAATGGGGTAACAGAATTATGTCAAAAAGCCTACCTAGAAAATGTCTTGAAAAGATTTAACATGTATACCTGTAAACCTATAAGTACACCTATGGATCAAAACTTTAATTCTAAAATATTGGAAAGTAAATGTAAAGCAGATAAGAACACAGAAAACTTGTGTAGACAAATTATTGGATGTTTGATGTATGCGGTGTCAGGCACTCGACCAGATCTATGTGTGGCAGTGTCAATACTGAGTAGATTCCAAGACCGTGCTAATGATATTCTATTAGTAGCTTTAAAAAGAGTGCTGAGATACATCAAACATACAATAGATTATAAGCTAATATATAAATGTAATGATGATAAACTATTGGGTTATTGTGATGCTGATTGGGGGGGAGATCTCAGGGATAGAAAAATCAACAACTGGTTTATTGTTTTAAATTTTCTAACTGCCTTATATCTTGGTGCTCTAAACGACAAAGTACTGTAGCATTTCATCCACTGAGGCCGAGTATGTGGCACTGAGGCATGGCATCAAGTGAAGCCAGTTGGTTGATTAATATGCTTAGTGATTTTACTTTTCCTAATGTATCTCCAGTTACAATATTATGTGACAATCAGTCAGCTATTATGGTGGCAAATACTAATACTGTAAAAAGACTGAAACATATAGATATCAAACATCATTATATAAGAGAATTAATATTGCTTGGGAAAATAAATGTAAAATATGTATCTACCACTGAACAAGTGGCATGACATGTATACAAAACCATTAAAAAGAGAATTATTATTAAAATTTAATTTAAAGTGTCGGTGTTATGTAAAAAGTAAAAAAAAACATACGTCTTAAAATGTGTTGATAATAAAATAAATAATTTAAGTAAAGAGTTTTCTAAATTGTATTAGTTTAAGAGGTCATACGTAAGTCATAAGTAAATAATACATTGTTCTCAACTGGTCTCATTTATTACATTGAGGTGGGGTGTTGAAAGGAACGCATCTCTAAACAATGTAATAGATGAGACAAAAATATGACGTAGGATGTTGTTATCTCGCTCTCGCCCTCTGTGTAAAAAATCTGTAATGGCGGTTATAACGTGTAGCGGTGTATTAGTATAATAGAAAAATAAAACTACAGTTAATATTGAGTATTTCTTTCATTCAAAATCTTTCTGGTTATGGGCCCAGTCTCGTAATCAGATTGAGTGAAAGAATACGCAAGAAAGTCATCACCGGTAACAAAAACGTGCGTAACGTCGCGCCGTGTGTTTGGAGGTTACAATTTTGCCGCGAAGAAAATTTACTTGTTCTGGATTTGGAGCGGAACAAGGCAGGAATAAAATGAATACACTACACGGACACGGAGAAATAAAGTTGGAAGGTTCCAGGAATTGGAATATATGGCGTTTTCAAACAATGGTTTTGTTGCGTGGCCATGGCTTGCATGACATCGTAAATGGAAATAAAACAAAACCGGAAACAAAACCTGATAATGTCGCAGATCGTACTCAATGGGAAACTCTGGATGCAAAAGCCCAAACCTTGTTGGTTACAAGGATGTCAGAAGATGTCATGGTTCATATTTTATCATGTGAAACCTCGGCTGAGATGTGGCGGAAGTTACTAAGTGTCTATGAACAAAAATCAGAGACGAGCATTCATATTGTTCAGCAAAGATTTTTTCAGTTTAAATACGAAGAAGGTACAGAGATGTCCACCTTCTTATCAAAGATACAGGAAATGCAGAGTCAGTTAAAACAGCTCGGTGAAACTGTATCTGATAAGTTCGTGATAACGAAAGTTTTGATGTCGTTGCCTGATCAATTTAAACATTTTGTATCGGCATGGGAGTCTGCTCCTGACGACAAGCAGACATATGATAACCTGGTGGCTAGGTTGCTGATAGAAGAGGAAAGGTTAAAGGAGAAAAGCGGCGGTGAAAGTGCCCAACCGTCGACTGCGTTTGTTGCCAAGAAAAAATTCAATAAGAAACTGGTTAAATGTTACAAGTGTCATAAGCTAGGTCATTTTCAAAGTGAGTGCAGACTAATCCAAGTGCAAGTTCAAACAATCATTATCGAAATAATAATTACAACAAAGACAGTCGATTTGAACAAAGATGTCATTACTGTAACAAGATAGGACATTATAAAAATCAGTGTCGTTTCAAGAAGCAAAAAGAAAACAATGCATTCGTTGTAGAAAGTGAAATCGGCGACAGTTTTCGGTAAAACGCAGTGGCTAGTGGACTCCGGTGCCAGCGAACACATGTGTTGTGATCAAAAACTTTTTTCATCGTATTCGAGTGTTTCGAACAAAATGGTGACCGTAGGGAACGGAACGCAAATTAGCGTTGAAGGATGCGGGCAAGTGACGCTTGAAGTATGGAACGGGCGTGAATGGATTCACACGACCATAGACGACGTCCTCTACGTTCCTGAACTTAGAATGAACCTGTTATCTGTCAATCGGGTCACGAGTAGAGGTTATGTTTTGATTACAAACCAGAATAGCTGCGAATTTTCACAATAAAACAATGAAATTGTAGCAGTTGCACAGCGAAGAGGCAATATGTATGTGTTGGATTGTCGTTTTTATACGGATTGCTTAGCTAATGCAGCAAAAGTTACTCACGCCGACTTGCATTCATGGCATGAAAGGTTAGCCCATCAAAACATCCAATATGTAAAGGATATATTGAAGAAACATAATATCAGCTTTCTGGAGCACAATAGTGAGAAATGTGAGAGTTGCTTGGAGGGTAAAATCCATCGTTTGCCCTACCCTGCGAGTAACAATGTGACCACGAAAGTATGTGAAATAATCCACGCAGATACCTGTGGACCAATGGAGGTGGCGTCTGTTGGGGGTTCCAAATATTTTGTTGTATTCAAGACGACTACTCGAAGTACAGGATGGTTTATTTTGTGAAAAACAAAGAGGAAATTAAGAAGTGTATAAGAAACTTAATAGCTCGGGTGGAAATGAAACAGGAATACTGTTAAAATATTCCGAAGTGACAATGGAACTGAATTTATTAACAAAGAGGTCCAGGAAATGTTTGAAACAAAGGGTATTGTTCACCAGACATCTGTTCCCTATACCCCAGAGCAAAATGGGAACGCTGAAAGAGAGAATAGAACACTGGTAGAGGCTGCTCGGACAATGCTGTGTGCTAAGAACTTGCCGAAGAAATTATGGGCAGAAGCGATCAACACGGCAGCCTATATTATAAATAGAACAGGTAAAAGCAGTGTCCCAGAAAAAACTCCCTATGAATTGTGGTTCAACAAAATATATGATATTAATAACCTAAAACATTTGGCACTACTGTTTTTGTTCACATACCAAAGTACAGAGGAAGAAGTGGGACGCAAAAGGAGAACAAGGTTTTCTGGTGGGTTATGGAGAAACAACAAAGGCATATAGGGTATATTACCCTAGCAGTGATAGTGTTGAAATGAGGAGAGACATTGTTTTCTTGGAAAACAATCAGAGTGATGCCAGAAACAATGACAGTATTGAAACAAGAAGAGACATTACTTTCCTGGAAAATAATCAGAGTGACAGCAACCTAAATGATCTCCTACCTGTGCAGTTATCTACGAGTGAAACACAAGAGCCAAAGTCAAGAACCATGCTTAAACCTAGAGGAAAGCTATCAAGAAAATAGTAGTGGTACAGAAAGTGATAGGAGCTTGTATGAACCAAGTGGAAATGGGAACTCAAGTGGCAATGAAATACCTACTAGACCGCGAGGCACTCGTGTGAGGAAGCAGACTTCATTTTATAAGTGTCACAATGCTTTTGTGACCGACAGTGAGCCCAAGACATATGAAGAAGCTATGAGTAGTGTGGACTCAAGTAAGTGGAAAGAAGCGATACAAAAGGAATTGCAAACACTAAAGGAAAATGATACATGGAATATTTGTAAGTTACCTGATAATACTAAAGTTGTAAGTAGTAAATGGGTGTTTAAGATAAAAAATAATAATGACACTGTGCAATATAAAGCTAGATTGGTAGCTCGTGGTTTTGAGCAAGATGATGTACTAGATTTCAAAGATATTTATGCACCTGTAGCAAAATTGTCAACTTTCAGATTGTTTTTAGCAGTAGGAACAAAACTAAACTTACCAGTCTCACAGATGGATGTAACAGGGGCATTCTTATATGGTGATATAGAGGAAGATGTCTATTTAAAATTACCTGAAGGGGCATATAACAATGGTGATAATATTGTAAAGTTAAACAAGTCTCTATTATGGCCTTAAAAAATCCCCAAAATACTGGAATGTAAAATTCAACTCTGTCATGATAAGAGAAGGCTTTTAAACGATCTCAGTGTGATTCTTGTCTTTATTCGAAATGTAACGATAAACATAAAATGTATGTGTTAATCTATGTTGACGATCTCTTTAATTTTTGGAACTGATGCAAACCAAATATGTGAATTTAAATTAAGCTAAATAGAGAGTTTAAGATGAAAGATTTGGGGTCAGTGTTAGATTTTTTGGGAATTAGTGTCAAACAAAATTTAGATAATGGGGTAACAGAATTATGTCAAAAGCCTACCTAGAAAATGTCCTGAAAGATTTAACATGTATAACTGTAAACCTATAAGTACACCATGGATCAAAACTTTAATTCTAAAATATTGGAAAGTAAATGTAAAGCAGATAAGAACACAGAAAACTTGTGTAGACAAATTATTGGATGTTTGATGTATGCGGTGTCAGGCACTCGACCAGATCTATGTGTGGCAGTGTCAATACTGAGTAGATTCCAAGACCGTGCTAATGATATTCTATTAGTAGCTTTAAAAAGAGTGCTGAGATACATCAAACATACAATAGATTATAAGCTAATATATAAATGTAATGATGATAAACTATTGGGTTATTGTGATGCTGATTGGGGGGGAGATCTCAGGGATAGAAAATCAACAACTGGTTATTGTTTTAAATTTTCTAACTGCCTTATATCTTGGTGCTCTAAACGACAAAGTACTGTAAGCATTTCATCCACTGAGGCCCGAGTATGTGGCACTGAGCATGGCATCAAGTGAAGCCAGTTGGTTGATTAATATGCTTAGTGATTTTACTTTTCCTAATGTATCTCCAGTTACAATATTATGTGACAATCAGTCAGCTATTATGGTGGCAAATACTAATACTGTAAAAAGACTGAAACATATAGATATCAAACATCATTATATAAGAGAATTAATATTGCTTGGGAAAATAAATGTAAAATATGTATCTACCACTGAACAAGTGGCAGACATGTATACAAAACCATTAAAAAGAGAATTATTATTAAAATTTAATTTAAAGTGTGGTGTTATGTAAAAAGTAAAAAAAACATACGTCTTAAAATGTGTTGATAATAAAATAAATAAATTTAAGTAAAGAGTTTTCTAAATTGTATTAGTTTAAGAGGTCATACGTAAGTCATAAGTAAATAATACATTGTTCTCAACTGGTCTCATTTATTACATTGAGGTGGGGTGTTGAAAGGAACGCATCTCTAAACAATGTAATAGATGAGACAAAAATATGACGTAGGATGTTGTTATCTCGCTCTCGCCCTCTGTGTAAAAAATCTGTAATGGCGGTTATAACGTGTAGCGGTGTATTAGTATAATAGAAAAATAAAACTACAGTTAATATTGAGTATTTCTTTCATTCAAAATCTTTCTCATAGATTACCATAAAAACTAACAACGAAAATTGGTTTGGACTAGATCTAGTATGTAGTTTTTTTTAAAACGTTCTAAACCTTCAACCGCAATTTATCTTCCATATATCTTGCTTGCTGCTACGGAACCATTCATGGGCGAGTCCGACTCGCACTTGGCCGGTTTTTCTTTTATAGATGTGTTGCCCGTGTGAACTAAATTAAATGTTTTTCCGTAGAGATTTGACGTTTTCCCTCTTAGATAATAAAAAATTGCCTAAATAAAGGGATCGTGCAACTTTCTACTGGTACAAGAGTTTTTAGTCTGTCTGGTAGTTTTTTTGTTTTTGGCGTAAACAAATTATTTTCTAATTTATAAATACATAGTATAAAAAAAGTATATTTTCTCTAAAAACTCCATAAAAGGCCATTACCATTTTTGGCTTCATTGATTTATGAAGGTAATAATATAAAAATGGCAAAGTTCAGTAACATCATCCGGTTAGTGATGCTCTTTAGGTTTGGAGTATCGATATTGCTAAAACTTTAGGTTAATGGAGTTTTAATATCACTTATAGAAGTATCCAAGTAGCCAAAGGTCGTGGGTTCTATTCCCACCCTGGACAAACATTCGTGCGATGAACACTTATGTTTATTCAGTGTCTGGGTGTAATATATGTATTTAAGTATATATTTGTGTTCCTCTGTTGTCTGATATCTGTAACACGAGTGCTTAAGCTATTTAGTACGGAATCAGATCGACGTATGAGATGATGTGAGAATTATTATTATTATCATCTATAGTTTTTACCCGACAACGGCGAAGCAAAAAGGAAGGTTATGATTTTGACCTGTATGTATGTATGGTTGTAAACTAGTTATCATATTTGAATAAATTAACTAAAATATGTCAAATAAAAATAAAATTTAAAACCTAAAACCGGACTTAATAAAAAAACACGCTCTTAAAAGTATGAAACAAGAAAATTGTCTCTGCTGAAATTATTATGGCCGTGGTCGTGCCACTTACTGTAGCAAAAAATATTCATAATAATAATAAAATAAAATCAATGTGGCACACGACCACGGCGATACGGCATAATAATTTCAGCAGAGATTATTGTTTTTAGTTTTTAAACTTTATTTTTACTACCGTAAATATACTATATACTATCCATACAGTATTATAGTGTTTGGAAAGTACAATACGGTACTGATGGATATCTACATCAGCATTGCTGTGAGCATCTTATAATCTGGGGGAATTTTTTAAAAGCAATCCGATACACAAATCATGACTTAAACAACAGCAAAAAACTTGTTTAGGTAATTAATGTCAATATTTATCGATAAGTGTAAATATCAATATGTTCGTTAATATATATAAATATTAGTAACTAGCACTGGTCATCTTTTAACCAGTATGATAGGGTTCCATTCGGTTTATCGTTTTAACACGGATTTTTACTAGATCGATCCACCAACCAATTTATTCGCCACATAAAATTAGAAGTAAACTGATAGCGGGCATCATACGCGGTACGATAAGTCCAATTTTAGTGTGGCCATCATTAAATTCTATCGATTGTCTAACACTACGAAAATCACACAACACTAGTAGAAACCTTGTAACGGGCGATATAACCGGGGCATTAGCGTCTCCTGACTTATCGATTGGCCCAATTTTAATATGGCCGTCACTTCTTATTCAACCCTGAGAGGTTTACCATTACGAACTGGGAATCAATATGTTTTTTTTGCTATGATCTTTGTGATTTCTGAGTGGCAAATTCAAGTTTCAAATTTATTTTGTATAAATGAACTGTTCCCTCATTCTGTCAGGGAAATTGGCCGATGTGAAGTGATAATTGATAAAGTGGGTTCCGTTGCAGAGGGCTTAATCACCACGCTTGCCAAATGCGGATTGGTGATCACAAACTCGAGCTATATTCGAAAAATACGAACCATACTTTTCGCTCGACCCGGGAATCGAACCCAGGACCCCTAGATCACGGCCCGGTACTTAAACCACTAGACCAACAGGGTGTTAAGATCTAATGTTATTCCGTAATATTTATGAACTTGCTAGTTTAGAATTAAAGCCGCTACCTAATTATAGTAGTTTTTTTTTGTAATAAGAGGGTGTAAGTTAAAAATGTATTTGTTAAAAATACTGTATTTATTACAAATAAGATTTTTTTGATCTTCTCTACATTCTCTTTTTTATTTTGGCGCCTTAGGAAAGTCGAAGCTTCGAATCTTATCATGAAACTTTAGATTTTTCAAGTCTGCAAGCGTACTTATTTACATACTAGCTAGCGTTAAGAGATAGGGACGTGAAGGATTGACCGTGGGAGAACGATCGGAGTGATACCACGGCCTCACATAGAACCGGTGTGAAGCGGCTCTGTGTTGTTCACTGCGTGAGTGAGGGTACCGGAGGCCCAATCCAGGGGAAATGAGGATATGAAAGTTGGCAGCGCACGTGTGTCATGGCTGTCCATGGGTGGCGGCAATCGCTAACCATCAGGTGATTCATCTGCTCGTCTGCCGCCTACCACATGAAAAAAAA